>JAPDNY010000001.1:94334146-99334146 GCA_029375565.1 Gekko gecko
GAAGCCACGCTTCCGCTAAGAGGGGGCTATGCTTCAAAAACAGGGATGGGCAAGATGGCCGCCAGTGTCAGCCCAGAAGGGAATGGAGGAGGCTGTGCTATGGGGCTGTTAGCAGCAGGGGGTTTGCAGTGGGGAGAAGGAGTCTGGTACAATGGCAGCCATTTGTGTTGTTGTGCTTGGTGCAAAAACTTCGGGGCTGTGGGGGCAGTAAAGCAGAGAGAATATCCAGAGGGGAGCATGTGTACAAGTTTGTTTTTTTAACAAAGTGTTGTTGAAAAAGTGTGTTTGGTGTAAGTTTTCAGAACATCCCCCAGTTCTCTCTCACTGGAAACTCAGACAGGTATTTTAGAAGCAGTCATTTATATTGTTGTGCTTGGTGCAAAAACTTCAGGCGATAGGGACACTAAAGCAGAGAGAATTTCCAAGGGAAGCATGTGTGCAGTTTATTTATTTATTTATTTTTAACATGTGCTGAAATGTGTGTTTGGTGTAGGTTTCAAACTTTGCCGGCGCTCTCACGCTGGAGGCTCAGGCTGGCAAGAAAAGAAGAAAAAAGTTTTCCTCCTCTGCTTGAAAAAGGAGAGCTGAAATCACCATGCCCCCCACCCCACCCCCTGAGAAAAGGAAAGACTATTGATTCTAACGTATATCTACTAACAAAAAAAAAAGCACATTTTGCAGACTGTGAAAATTGGGCACAACAACACCCCTTTTTTCCTTTGGGTTGTGTGTATCTCTGTGTTTAGTGCAGACTCCCCAGGGTCTGAGAAGTCTCACACACACACACACACACACACACACACACACACCAGCTGATTTCCACTCTTTGCAAGCCCCCCCCCCCGAGAGCAAAGGCAACCAGTTTGCTGCAAAGGGGGAAAAGTGTCCTTTTTAAAAAGTGAAATGGCTGCTGCATATCACAGGAATAGGTAAAGAACAAATAAAGAGAGAGAGAGAATCTCTAAAGCCTGCTCTCTCTCTCTTTCTGCAAACGTCCCCCCGTCCCCCCCAAGGTACACACATCGCAAAAAACAGCTTGATTGAAGCAAAGGGAAAGAACAAATAAAGAGCAGACATCCCCTTTAACATCTCAGCAACAATTTTAACCCATAGAAAGTAGTGTTAATTTGAAAGCAAGCAGAGAGAGAGAGAGATTGCACTAGAGAATCTCAAGCCATGAAAAAAAAAAGACAACCAGCTCACTTACCCAGAAAAACATAGGGAATGCCAGTCTCCAGTTCCCCCCCCGTGCCCCCAACTCAAGTTAAAGCATGCAAGCAGGAAATTCCCCCACACCCCGGTTTCAATCCTTTTTTAAAAGAAATACAGTGTGCAAAACCAGAGAAAATTCTTCTGGGCAAAAATGCCCTTAAAAGCAAAAAGTTTTTCCAGGCAGTTGTGTGTTGGAAGGAAGACAGCAAGCTTCTGTACTTCCGACAGAACATGCAGCTCCAAGGGGGCGGAGCGAAGATTCCTAGCCCAATCCTAGGCTGTTTTCAGCCCCGGGAAGTTTTGAGCTGTGGCAGTCAGCCAATCCAAAAACTACTCAAGCACTTGTCAAAACTCTGAATGGGTGGAGGTTTTTTCCCAGGAGTTCCGTACACACCCCACTCCCAGCCAAAGTTGGGGTGTTTGGTTTATCTATGAAGATATCTGGCGTTAGAGCTAGCGGTCAACAGGAAGATGACATCATTGCTGCTCCAACCTAAAAACAGGATATGCCTAGTGCGAAAAACAGGAAAATTGCGTCATTTTAAAAAGATTGGAGGGGGGATTTTTATATCTCTCCACTGATTTCACTCAAAATGTGTGTCACAGTTTTAAAAACCTGTTTTATTTAAGATATGAGAATGTTTAAGCACACTGACCATTTATAGCAATATTCCGTGTCTCTGGTGAAAAAAGGTTAATCACATATGATTGTGGCATAATAGCACGAGGCATTTTAGGGTCCTGTTTGATCACAATGTGTGAAGGAGAGAATGACATCGATACTGCACACACACCCCAAATACCAGCACGTGTATTTTGAGACAGGGGCAATATAAGGAGAAAGCGTGGCTTTCCCTTGAAACTAAAAGGCCGCCATTGAGTTCATGCCCACCCTCTTTCCCCTCTGTGTGAAGTAAAATAAATCATAGGGGAATTGCAATAAACAATACACTGATCCCGCAGTGTGCGCCGTGGTATAGAGAATCCCAGCCTTCTAGGAGAGGTCAGGGGGAGTGTCCCGAGGCGGCACGTGCGATTTGGGGGCTGTAGGAGCTGTTTTGGCGATTTTAGCCTACGCCGACCCTGCGAGGTAGTACACCCAAGCGGCACATGGTTTCATTTCGGGGTATCGAGTGACCCCTCAGCGGACTCGCCTCGACGAGGGGGACCTCTGGGTGCCATTTTGGGGGCGACTGGGGGTACCCCCAAAATTTCGGTTTTGAGGCGCCTTCCTCCATCACGTAGTCTGGCGACATTTAGACGCACCAATGAGCAGCGGAAGGGGGTGGTTCCAGGGTAACAGAGATAAAAGGGGCAGCCCGCGCTGCACACCTGTCCACGCTATCTTTAAAAAGCTACCAGCTTTCACATTCCTCTCTGCCAGAAGCAAAGAATGGATTATTAGGACCTGAATACACACCCGCAGCATTCCAGCTTCCTAAAAGGCACACAGATTAAAACTACAATCACTTTAAAGCAAGTATAATCACATCTATAACACAGGCGTTATCATTACGCCTGTGCAGGGGAATGAATGCGATCTGTACATTCCTTCTGACAAAGTTAATACAGCTGCCTCCTCCCCCACAAAAAAAAAAAAAACCTGAAAGAAGACATATTGCTTTGCAGCACATGAACGTTGGTTTTATGAAAGTGTATTTTATCTGCTGTAGCTCCCGACAGCTCATGTTAAGTTTTATATCACAGCAAAATGCTTATGTAAAATACTCTCATGCTAATTCTAAAAAGAAACAGCTGCAACAATTTGCTTGTAATCCTATGCCATCATGACCATTCCCATGTTCTGTTGCCTCCAGTATGACTGGAGGTTTTGTATCATCTTCTGGGTGTGGAACAGGGGTCATCAGGGTGGTGTGGGGGAGGCATTTGTGAATTTCCTGCATTGTGCAAGGGATTGGACTAGACGACCCTGGTGGATCCTTCCGGCTCTATGATTCTATGATTCTGTGTCATGGTTTGGGGATCGCCAATACAGGCTGCCTATGAACGTGTACATAGGGCTGAGTTTCCCGAGTACTTCACACACACACCCGCCCCCCACGCACGCATGTTAGCATGAGCAAAGACCCTGATGCACAGGCAGGAGTTTGAAACACAGGCATCTCTCTTAAACAGGAAAAACTTTTATCTGCTACAAGTTATTAAACTAGAGCACAAGATAAAGGGAAATGACAGTTGTGTCTACTAGGTACACAGATTTAAGGAAAGAAACAGCAAAATCATATCACCAAGCTAAACATAACAGTACAGTAGTTACCAACACACCTTGCCACAGATGTTCATGGAGCAAATACATACCCCCCCCCAATTTTGGGATTCCATCTACAAGCAGAACAGATACCCTATCCAATTAAGCGTGTTGTAAATCACATGTGCTTTGTTACAGTAAACTGGGAAAGACTGTGTGCAATTTAATTTAATGTGTCATGACATACAGGTGGTAACACAATGTCACGGGTATTTCTCAAAATATAAAAGCATATACCAGAATCTGCACTGCCCAAATACTGGTTTGGGCCATCAAATAAATTCTTTTTTCCCTTCCACAGTTGTTTCAACAAAGGTAACAATATGACGTTCATGATGTTCACAGACTTTTGCTTCAAAAGGTGGCTTTTGAATTAGAACATAGAAGAAGTTTACACGTTAGAAGATTACTACACATTCAGGCGTATGTAGGAATGTACTTATTTGGGACAAAGCCTGGCAAATTTTATCCAGCAACATTTTTTCATTTTGTTACCTCATCTGAAATACCTTCGGTATCCAAGGGTTAAATTTTCTTATTCTTCAGATTGCTTATCCTATTTGATTACAATGCATGAGAGAGGGTGGAATCTGGCCTATTTTATCACGAATTAGGAGTACCAATCTAATATGTTCCAGGTCCCTTATACAAAGAACCAAGTGTGGGGGAAAATATGACAGGATTCACAGCAAGCACCACACTGCCTCCAACCCAGCCTTTTTGCCTTCCTCTTCTATAATTCACAATATATTCTTTTACACAAAATGATTCCTGAAACAACTTTCATGAGTGAGCTCACGGGGAAAGTTTCAGCTGAATACAACACAAATTATTGAGATTACACTTAGTCAGCGTGTGATGCCGGCTCACCCTACCTCTTTCTGGGGCATTCATGGCTGAATCCCTGTGTCTTTGTGAGGTTACCAAAGTTTCAAGTCCCTCGACACTTTGGCTGTAAATGGGGTCTCAGTGGGAGGAGGGGGACAGGATCCTCACAGGGGATTAATTTGACTCTATAAGGGCTTCTTACCTATTTTATTAAAATTTCCATTCAAAAGCGGTAATATCGAAGTTGAACAATAGTCATGTAAATAATTATTTCATATTATTGTAAAAGATTTTGTATGTTATCTGAATTTTGCTGATGTGCATGATTGTCAAAAGATTATCAGTACTGAAAATTCTGAAGATTTCGGAGATATTTAAACACATTTTATGACGGATTACAAATTGTTATCGTGGAATGTAAACGGACTTAATTCACCTAATAAAAGAAAAGTAGTGAATTATTGGCTACAAAAGCAGAAATCTAATATCATCTGTCTACAAGAAACCCATATAAAAATTGGGACAATAAATATTTGATCAACAAAAAATTGGGAGAAGAATTTTATTCTTTGGCAGAGAAAAAAAATAAAGGAGTTGTGATTTACATAAATAAAAATCGGAACCTAAACAAGTTTTCACAGATAAAGAAGGGAGATATGTGGCTGTTGAGATCACATTACTTCAAAAAAAGTCACTGGTTGTTAATTTGTATGCTCCTAATGGAGCCAAAGAGAACTTTTTCAAGGACTTGTTGAGGGAATTGGACCAGGTGCATTATGACCAGATAATTCTAGCTGGAGATTTCAATGGTACTGTTAATAATAAATTGGACAGAAAATCACAAAAGGGGGATGAGAAGATTGGAAAGTTACCTCAAATCTTTTTTAAATTGATTGAACAAGAAAAGTTGGAAGATGTATGGAGAAAATGGAATCCAAAAAATTAAAGACTTTACCTTTTATTCTAACCGACACAAATCCTTCTCAAGAATAGATATGATTTGGATGGCGAGTGAAATTGCATTAAAAACCCAGAAGGTGGAAATTTTGCCAAAGACTAATTCAGATCACAAACCGTTAATTTGGATATTAAAAGAAAAGGCGAAGCAATATCATTGGAGAATTAATGAAGATTTACTGGATAAGACGAAATTAGTAGAAACATTGCGGAAAGAAACTCAATTTTTTTAAAAAATGAATTTAAACCAAGATGTTAATATACAGACAGTTTGGGATGCCTACAAATCGGTGATGAGAGGAGTACTGATTTCAGTGTATGCAGCCGACAAAAAAATAAAAAATAAAAATTTGAAACAACAGAAAGAGTTGCAGGAAAAAATTCAACAAAAAGAAAATGAGTTGAAACGGAGACCCGGCAAAAAGA
Source organism: Gekko gecko (assembly GCA_029375565.1). Classification (NCBI taxonomy): domain Eukaryota; kingdom Metazoa; phylum Chordata; class Lepidosauria; order Squamata; family Gekkonidae; genus Gekko; species Gekko gecko. The sequence goes on from JAPDNY010000001.1 coordinate 94,339,839, forward strand.
AACTTCTTAAGGAAATTCAAATCTTACAAGAACAATTAAAGGTGATGCTGAACAGAGAACTGTATTGGAACTTAAAGAAATTGCAGCAAAAATCTTTTGAAGGAGCACACGAACCAGGGAAGTATTTGGCGTGGCAATTGAAAAATCGAAGGGAGAGAAGGACAATAACCAAGATAACGGAAGAAGGTAAAGAAATTGTAGACAGGAATGGAATAAAAAGAGACTTCTACAAATATTATGCAAAATTATTTCAAAAAAAGAATATTGACCCAGCGAAAATTAAAAATTATTTGGACAAAGTAATTTTACCTGAGATGGATAGCAAAACTAAGGAAATGCTGAATGGTCCAATACAAAAAGAAGAAATATATAAAGCAATAGAAGATGCCAAATTAGGGAAAGCTCCAGGACCAGATGGATTTACCGCAAAATTTTATAAAAAATTAAAGGAGTAGCTGACCCCGATTATGGAACTTCTAATTAACGAAATTCAGCGGACTAAGTCAATACCAGAATCTTGGAAAGAAGCCAACATATCACTTATACCCAAAGAAGGACAAGACTTGACAGATGTAAAAAATTATAGACCAATTTCACTACTTAATAATGATTACAAATTGTTTGCCAAAGTAATTTCGGAAAGATTGAAGACTTATTTAAAAGATGTCATTAGAGAAGAACAAGCCGTTTTTTACCAAACAGACAAATCAGAGACAACTTAAGGATTGTGATTGATGCAATTGAATACTATGACAAACATCCAGAAAAAGAAGTTGCCTTTCTATTTTTAGATGTGGAAAAAGCCTTTGACAATTTAAACTGGGAATTTATGTTTCAAATGTTTGATAGAATGTACATTGGGCAGCCCTTTTCAAACATGATTAGGGCTGTATATTGTGGAAAAAAGTGTCGCTGAATGTGAATAAAGAGTTGACAAGACAAGGATGTCCGTTCTTAAACAAGTCTATATTTTTTGCTGTAACCTCAATTCCCAAGTATCTAGTTTTTTCACCACTTCACATTGGATTTTTTCTTGTAAGTCCAGCTGATTTTCTTTTCTCATTTTTTTACAAAGTATCTTTGTTTTATTCTTGTTCACATAAAACCAAGTCTCCAAATTCTTTAATCCTTTCCATCAATAATGGTATATTCATTACTGGATCTTCAATTATAAACATTACATCGTCTGCAAAAGCCCTGTATTTGTCTTCTTTTATTATCCAAATAAATAGCAAAGGAGATAACGGACATCCTTGTCTTGTCAACTCTTTATTCACATTCAGCGACACTTTTTTTCCACAATATACAGCCCTAATCATGTTTGAAAAGGGCTGCCCAATGTACATTCTATCAAACATCTCAGGTAAAATTACTTTGTCCAAATAATTTTTAATTTTCGCTGGGTCAATATTCTTTTTTTGAAATAATTTTGCATAATATTTGTAGAAGTCTCTTTTTATTCCATTCCTGTCTACAATTTCTTTACCTTCTTCCGTTATCTTGGTTATTGTCCTTCTCTCCCTTCGATTTTTCAATTGCCACGCCAAATACTTCCCTGGTTCGTGTGCTCCTTCAAAAGATTTTTGCTGCAATTTCTTTAAGTTCCAATACAGTTCTCTGTTCAGCATCACCTTTAATTGTTCTTGTAAGATTTGAATTTCCTTAAGAAGTTTCTTTTTGCCGGGTCTCCGTTTCAACTCATTTTCTTTTTGTTGAATTTTTTCCTGCAACTCTTTCTGTTGTTTCAAATTTTTATTTTTTATTTTTTGTCGGCTGCATTCACTGAAATCAGTACTCCTCTCATCACCGATTTGTAGGCATCCCAAACTGTCTGTATATTAACATCTTGGTTTAAATTCATTTTTTAAAAAAATTGAGTTTCTTTCCGCAATGTTTCTACTAATTTCGTCTTATCCAGTAAATCTTCATTAATTCTCCAATGATATTGCTTCGCCTTTTCTTTTAATATCCAAATTAACGGGTTGTGATCTGAATTAGTCTTTGGCAAAATTTCCACCTTCTGGGTTTTTAATGCAATTTCACTCGCCATCCAAATCATATCTATTCTTGAGAAGGATTTGTGTCGGTTAGAATAAAAGGTAAAGTCTTTAATTTTTTGGATTCCATTTTCTCCATACATCTTCCAACTTTTCTTGTTCAATCAATTTAAAAAAGATTTGAGGTAACTTTCCAATCTTCTCATCCCCCTTTTGTGATTTTCTGTCCAATTTATTATTAACAGTACCATTGAAATCTCCAGCTAGAATTATCTGGTCATAATGCACCTGGTCCAATTCCCTCAACAAGTCCTTGAAAAAGTTCTCTTTGGCTCCATTAGGAGCATACAAATTAACAACCAGTGACTTTTTTTGAAGTAATGTGATCTCAACAGCCACATATCTCCCTTCTTTATCTGTGAAAACTTGTTTAGGTTCCGATTTTTATTTATGTAAATCACAACTCCTTTATTTTTTTCTCTGCCAAAGAATAAAATTCTTCTCCCAATTTTTTGTTGATCAAATATTTATTGTCCCAATTTTTATATGGGTTTCTTGTAGACAGATGATATTAGATTTCTGCTTTTGTAGCCAATAATTCACTACTTTTCTTTTATTAGGTGAATTAAGTCCGTTTACATTCCACGATAACAATTTGTAATCCGTCATAAAATGTGTTTAAATATCTCCGAAATCTTCAGAATTTTCAGTACTGATAATCTTTTGACAATCATGCACATCAGCAAAATTCAGATAACATACAAAATCTTTTACAATAATATGAAATAATTATTTACATGACTATTGTTCAACTTCGATATTACCGCTTTTGAATGGAAATTTTAATAAAATAGGTAAGAAGCCCTTATAGAGTCAAATTAATCCCCTGTGAGGATCCTGTCCCCCTCCTCCCACTGAGACCCCATTTACAGCCAAAGTGTCGAGGGACTTGAAACTTTGGTAACCTCACAAAGACACAGGGATTCAGCCATGAATGCCCCAGAAAGAGGTAGGGTGAGCCGGCATCACACGCTGACTAAGTGTAATCTCAATAATTTGTGTTGTATTCAGCTGAAACTTTCCCCGTGAGCTCACTCATGAAAGTTGTTTCAGGAATCATTTTGTGTAAAAGAATATATTGTGAATTATAGAAGAGGAAGGCGAAAAGGCTGGGTTGGAGGCAGTGTGGTGCTTGCTGTGAATCCTGTCATATTTTCCCCCACACTTGGTTCTTTGTATAAGGGACCTGGAACATATTAGATTGGTACTCCTAATTCGTGATAAAATAGGCCAGATTCCACCCTCTCTCATGCATTGTAATCAAATAGGATAAGCAATCTGAAGAATAAGAAAATTTAACCCTTGGATACCGAAGGTATTTCAGATGAGGTAACAAAATGAAAAAATGTTGCTGGATAAAATTTGCCAGGCTTTGTCCCAAATAAGTACATTCCTACATACGCCTGAATGTGTAGTAATCTTCTAACGTGTAAACTTCTTCTATGTTCTAATTCAAAAGCCACCTTTTGAAGCAAAAGTCTGTGAACATCATGAACGTCATATTGTTACCTTTGTTGAAACAACTGTGGAAGGGAAAAAAGAATTTATTTGATGGCCCAAACCAGTATTTGGGCAGTGCAGATTCTGGTATATGCTTTTATATTTTGAGAAATACCCGTGACATTGTGTTACCACCTGTATGTCATGACACATTAAATTAAATTGCACACAGTCTTTCCCAGTTTACTGTAACAAAGCACATGTGATTTACAACACGCTTAATTGGATAGGGTATCTGTTCTGCTTGTAGATGGAATCCCAAAATTGGGGGGGGGTATGTATTTGCTCCATGAACATCTGTGGCAAGGTGTGTTGGTAACTACTGTACTGTTATGTTTAGCTTGGTGATATGATTTTGCTGTTTCTTTCCTTAAATCTGTGTACCTAGTAGACACAACTGTCATTTCCCTTTATCTTGTGCTCTAGTTTAATAACTTGTAGCAGATAAAAGTTTTTCCTGTTTAAGAGAGATGCCTGTGTTTCAAACTCCTGCCTGTGCATCAGGGTCTTTGCTCATGCTAACATGCGTGCGTGGGGGGGGGGCGGGGGTGTGTGAAGTACTCGGGAAACTCAGCCCTATGTACACGTTCATAGGCAGCCTGTATTGGCGTTCCCCAAACCATGACACAGAATCATAGAATCATAGAGCCGGAAGGATCCACCAGGGTCGTCTAGTCCAATCCCTTGCACAATGCAGGAAATTCACAAATGCCTCCCCACACCACCCTGATGACCCCTGTTCCACACCCAGAAGATGATACAAAACCTCCAGTCATACTGGAGGCAACAGAACATGGGAATGGTCATGATGGCATAGGATTACAAGCAAATTGTTGCAGCTGTTTCTTTTTAGAATTAGCATGAGAGTATTTTACATAAGCATTTTGCTGTGATATAAAACTTAACATGAGCTGTCGGGAGCTACAGCAGATAAAATACACTTTCATAAAACCAACGTTCATGTGCTGCAAAGCAATATGTCTTCTTTCAGGTTTTTTTTTTTTTTTGTGGGGGGGAGGCAGCTGTATTAACTTTGTCAGAAGGAATGTACAGATCACATTCATTCCCCTGCACAGGCGTAATGATAACGCCTGTGTTATAGATGTGATTATACTTGTTTTAAAGTGATTGTAGTTTTAATCTGTGTGCCTTTTAGGAAGCTGGAATGCTGCGGGTGTGTATTCAGGTCCTAATAATCCATTCTTTGCTTCTGGCAGAGAGGAATGTGAAAGCTGGTAGCTTTTTAAAGATAGCGTGGACAGGTGTGCAGCGCGGGCTGCCCCTTTTATCTCTGTTACCCTGGAACCACCCCCTTCCGCTGCTCATTGGTGCGTCTAAATGTCGCCAGCACTCCACGTGATGGAGGAGGGCGCCTCAAAACCGAAATTTTGGGGGTACCCCCAGTCGCCCCCAAAATGGCACCCAGAGGTCCCCCTCGTCGAGGCGAGTCCGCTGAGGGGTCACTCGATACCCCGAAATGAAACCATGTGCCGCTTGGGTGTACTACCTCGCAGGGTCGGCGTAGGCTAAAATCGCCAAAACAGCTCCTACAGCCCCCAAATCGCACGTGCCGCCTCGGGACACTCCCCCTGACCTCTCCTAGAAGGCTGGGATTCTCTATACCACGGCGCACACTGCGGGATCAGTGTATTGTTTATTGCAATTCCCCTATGATTTATTTTACTTCACACAGAGGGGAAAGAGGGTGGGCATGAACTCAATGGCGGCCTTTTAGTTTCAAGGGAAAGCCACGCTTTCTCCTTATATTGCCCCTGTCTCAAAATACACGTGCTGGTATTTGGGGTGTGTGTGCAGTATCAATGTCATTCTCTCCTTCACACATTGTGATCAAACAGGACCCTAAAATGCCTCGTGCTATTATGCCACAATCATATGTGATTAACCTTTTTTCACCAGAGACACGGAATATTGCTATAAATGGTCAGTGTGCTTAAACATTCTCATATCTTAAATAAAACAGGTTTTTAAAACGGTGACACACATTTTGAGTGAAATCAGTGGAGAGATATAAAAATCCCCCCCCTCCAATCTTTTTAAAATGACGCAATTTTCCTGTTTTTCGCACTAGGCATATCCTGTTTTTAGGTTGGAGCAGCAATGATGTCATCTTCCTGTTGACCGCTAGCTCTAACGCCAGATATCTTCATAGATAAACCAAACACCCCAACTTTGGCTGGGAGTGGGGTGTGTACGGAACTCCTGGGAAAAAACCTCCACCCATTCAGAGTTTTGACAAGTGCTTGAGTAGTTTTTGGATTGGCTGACTGCCACAGCTCAAAACTTCCCGGGGCTGAAAACAGCCTAGGATTGGGCTAGGAATCTTCGCTCCGCCCCCTTGGAGCTGCATGTTCTGTCGGAAGTACAGAAGCTTGCTGTCTTCCTTCCAACACACAACTGCCTGGAAAAACTTTTTGCTTTTAAGGGCATTTTTGCCCAGAAGAATTTTCTCTGGTTTTGCACACTGTATTTCTTTTAAAAAAGGATTGAAACCGGGGTGTGGGGGGAATTTCCTGCTTGCATGCTTTAACTTGAGTTGGGGGCACGGGGGGGGGACTGGAGACTGGCATTCCCTATGTTTTTCTGGGTAAGTGAGCTGGTTGTCTTTTTTTTTTTCATGGCTTGAGATTCTCTAGTGCAATCTCTCTCTCTCTCTGCTTGCTTTCAAATTAACACTACTTTCTATGGGTTAAAATTGTTGCTGAGATGTTAAAGGGGATGTCTGCTCTTTATTTGTTCTTTCCCTTTGCTTCAATCAAGCTGTTTTTTGCGATGTGTGTACCTTGGGGGGGGGACGGGGGACGTTTGCAGAAAGAGAGAGAGAGAGCAGGCTTTAGAGATTCTCTCTCTCTCTTTATTTGTTCTTTACCTATTCCTGTGATATGCAGCAGCCATTTCACTTTTTAAAAAGGACACTTTTCCCCCTTTGCAGCAAACTGGTTGCCTTTGCTCTCGGGGGGGGGGGCTTGCAAAGAGTGGAAATCAGCTGGTGTGTGTGTGTGTGTGTGTGTGTGTGTGTGTGTGTGAGACTTCTCAGACCCTGGGGAGTCTGCACTAAACACAGAGATACACACAACCCAAAGGAAAAAAGGGGTGTTGTTGTGCCCAATTTTCACAGTCTGCAAAATGTGCTTTTTTTTTTGTTAGTAGATATACGTTAGAATCAATAGTCTTTCCTTTTCTCAGGGGGTGGGGTGGGGGGCATGGTGATTTCAGCTCTCCTTTTTCAAGCAGAGGAGGAAAACTTTTTTCTTCTTTTCTTGCCAGCCTGAGCCTCCAGCGTGAGAGCGCCGGCAAAGTTTGAAACCTACACCAAACACACATTTCAGCACATGTTAAAAATAAATAAATAAATAAACTGCACACATGCTTCCCTTGGAAATTCTCTCTGCTTTAGTGTCCCTATCGCCTGAAGTTTTTGCACCAAGCACAACAATATAAATGACTGCTTCTAAAATACCTGTCTGAGTTTCCAGTGAGAGAGAACTGGGGGATGTTCTGAAAACTTACACCAAACACACTTTTTCAACAACACTTTGTTAAAAAAAACAAACTTGTACACATGCTCCCCTCTGGATATTCTCTCTGCTTTACTGCCCCCACAGCCCCGAAGTTTTTGCACCAAGCACAACAACACAAATGGCTGCCATTGTACCAGACTCCTTCTCCCCACTGCAAACCCCCGGCTGCTAACAGCCCCATAGCACAGCCTCCTCCATTCCCTTCTGGGCTGACACTGGCGGCCATCTTGCCCATCCCTGTTTTTGAAGCATAGCCCCCCCTTAGCGGAAGCGTGGCTTCCGCAGGGGGATGGGGGCAGCTGTCAAACGTTTCCGGTCTCTGAATAAAAGAAGTGTATACCCTATTACTACTCATAGGAGTAACAGTCACCCCCAGTCAAGCCAAAACAACACACTTTTCCTCTACCCACTTTGAAGAAGAAGAGTTGGTTTTGTACCCTGTTCTTCACTACCTGAAGAAGTCTCGAAGCAGCTTACAATCACCTTCCCTTCCTCTCCCCGCAACAGATACCTTTTGAGTTAGGTGAGGCTAAGAGAGTTCTTAGAGAATTGTGACTGACCCAAGGTCACCCAGCTGGCTGCATGTGGAGGAGTGAGGAATCAAACCCATTTCTCCAGATTAGATTCCACCCTTCTTAACCACTACACCAAGCTGGCTTTCTCTGTGTGCACACCAAAGCTTATTCCCTGAGTAAAGCTTTGTTGGTCTTAAAGGTGTCACTGGACTCAGACTTTGTTCTTGTACAGAATGGAGTGGAAGTATTACTTGTCTTGAGCTGAACACCATGCATTGATGTATTGTAGCCTAAAATCACACTACCTAAACATTGACAATGAAGGAGGCTCTAGCCCTGTAGAATGGCAACCATCTTTAGCCTTTGGACACATGATAAGCACCACTAGTACCATCATCACTATCCACATCCCTGGATTTCTGAGGGGGCTGTACAGAGATTATAATAATGAATTTTTCTCATGCCCATGGAAGAAGATGCTTGTGAACCTATACGCACATGAAGAAAAGTCTGGGAAGGGGTGAGCACACTTATAAAATGAGGAGCTGCAGGCTATGAAGCAATGTGAGAGATAGGAAGAAAGCAGCAAAGGCAGACATGCCTGAAAATGATGTTATAGAATATTCATCTCCCAGAATGCAGTGGGTGCCTTGGGCTTTAAAGACAATTATTACATACAGTGTAAGTGATTTTGAAAGGAAAAAAAACCAGACTAAAACAAAGCCAAAGAGTAAAAGCAATATATAAAGCAAGTTACAGTCAATCACTATTGTTAAAAAGCAATAATGTTATCCTCCTGCCCACTTCCTTCCAGACCAATCCATGCATGTTTACTCAGAAGTAAGTCCCATTGTGTTCAGTAGGGCTTCCTTTCATATAAGGGTGAACGCCATCTGACCACAGTTTCCCACACACACAGGCTGGACAGTTTAAAACTTTCTATAGAAACTCAGGCCACACCATTTTCTGCACCTCCCTCTTTTTGTCCAATCTGATCAATAGTATGTCATATTGTATTCAAGCACAGTTTTAAAGAGGTGAGGCATGACATTATCTCTAGATTATACCTATTCATTTTGTGCTCATCATATTCCTAAACCTAAATAATTCCCTAAGTAATTCTCTCCTCTGATGCACATACAGAATAGATTCATGTCATCTCTCATTCCTCCTGTTTACTAAGCAAAACATGCCCACCTTTCAGAATTGGTTACAAAATCCACACAATTACAAACCATCAAAGCAAATAGTTCTTCACAGAAGAAAAAATTAATGTTCCCTTTTGAAGGGAAGGGCTTTATTTTGTTCCTGTTCAGATACATATTCAAATCCCTTCAGAATATCATTGTAAAGATCCACTGACTTTCTGTTTTAGTATTCACTGGAGGCAACCATGGGATTAGTTCCAGGAAATAAAGAAACATAGTTCATACCTGACAAGAAAGTAGCCGCAACTCAACTTTGGGCCTTTCTTACACAAATGCCAGAAATAAGTACATTTTTCTCTTTACCATCAGAATTTATAACCTGAGGTGGCTATTGTAATGGGAAAGGAAATGATCCCTTAATACTCATATCAATCTTCTGAGAAATAACCTGAATAATAAGTTACAATTGCAGGAGATGAAATTAAGACAAGAACAGTTAACTAAGGTTCTAAAAGAACAGATAGCATTTAGTGTGATGTTGGAAGCTTTACACTGGACTTTGAAATGTATGCAAAAAGAAAGTGGAAAAATAAGGAACTGGAGCATCAGTCCGGATAAAGAGAACCCTTTTGATCATGAATAATATCAGAAGCGGTATCAACCTGACATTATCTGAAAGCGGGGGGAGAGGGAAAATTCTTCAGCTAGAATTCTTGATGCAAATAGCCTTTAGAGCTTAGGGAGATAGTGGGAGATTTCCATTTATAAAACTACATAATCCCTCCAAATGATACCAACACAAATCAATTTACTGCAGTTCCAATTGGAAATTATGTCTAAAAATTTGCTCACATTGTAAACTGGGGGAACTTTGCCCTTTTCAACAATATGAGAATGTTTCACAGATGTGGGGCAAAATACCAGATGGCTCATGCTCAGGTAAGTGTTTTAAGTTTGCGATTGGGCACTCCAGTTCTGCAGAACTACTTTTGTTACCATGGCACTATGCTCAGATAGTGGCTGGCAAAGGGAACAGAGTTATCTATCTCCCCAAAGTGCCAAAACAGTGTCTCTGGGTTCCTCTATGATGCTAAGTACTGGGATCCTTGCTGGGTCCTGGGACCCTTCAGTCCATTTTACCACATATCTTTATATCAATTAAAAAAGAAAAACAGACATAATGCCAAGACCCTCAGGTTTTGCATAAACAAGTTATTTATTAAGTTTCCATAACATGGATAGAAAAGGGTAAACAGTTCTCCCAGTCCCTGCTTTTCAGAGTCCTCTCTCTAGTTTCAGTTTCACTTTTGTCACTCCCCTCTTGTTCCAACCCTTAATTAATCACTAAAGACATAACTGCTATGTGTGGTAGTTTACATGGAAGAAATGTATGGTTGCCAGGTCCTTTGCTCTCACCAGCAGGGGTGGGAAGGAGCTTTCTGGGTGTGGGCGTGGGCTGATGTGACACACACAATGGAAGTGACATAATCACACCAGGGACATCATGTGGTGACGCTCCGGTATTTGGGGCAAAACTCTATGGTAATCATAGAGTTTTGCCCAAAATACCAAAGCATCACAACGTGACATCCCGAGCGTGATGACATCACTTCCACATGATGTCATCACACTGGGGATATTTTGCCAGTTTGTGGTTGTTGGGGGTGAGGCTTCCCCTGCCGGCCAAATGGCCAGTGGCAAGCAGGTCCCTGCAAAATCGGGGATCCCTAGCTCTCACCTGGGGGCTGGCAACGCTAAAGAAATGCCTCATCCTGTATGTATGCTCCTATTTAAGATCTGTTTAGAAAGCCCATCTCTGGGTGACACTGAAATCTAAGGCATCCACCTTGTTGAATTTCTTTTCTAGATAAGCTTTTTGGCTGTCTCCTTGGGGACATTTAGGATACTAGTAAAAAAAAATCCTGCCAGTTTAAAAACATTTTTATGTTGGCAGATCTTGGAGGATGCTGGGTATTAGAATTTTTAGGGGAAACTAATCTTAAATTATTTTATCCTAAACACAGCATATGCATCCCTAATTAGTTTACCTCTGGAACCAGCCTAAGAATTAGTTCTAAAACAAATATAAGAACATAAGAGAAGCCAATGTTGGATCAGGCCAATGGCCCATCCAGTCCAACACTCTGTGTCACACAGTGGCCAAAAATACCAGGTGCCATCAGGAGGTCCACCAATGGGGCCAGGACACTAGAAGCCCTCCCACTGTTGACCCCCCCCCAAGCACCAAGAATACAGCACATCCCTTGCCCCAGAGTCCCTATCTATACCTTGTGGCTAATAGCCACTGATGGACTTCTGCTCCATATGTTTATCTAATTCCCTCTTGAAGCCCTCCATACTTGTAGCCACCACCATCTCTTGTGGCAGTGAATTCCATGTGTTAATCACTCTTTAGGGGAACTACTTCCTTTTATCCATTCTAACCCGACTGCTCAGCAATTTCATGGAGTGCATGGGAGTTCTTGTATTGTGAGAAAGGGAGAAAAGTACCTCTTTCTCTACCTGTTATATCTCATGTATAATGTTATAAACCTCGATCATGTCACCCCTCAGCCATCATTTCTCCAAGCTAAAGAGCCCCAAGTGTTTTAATCTTTCTTCATAGGGAAAGTGTTCCAACCCTTTTATCATTCTAATTGCCCTTCTCTGCACTTTTTCCAAAGCTATAATGTCCTTTTTAAGGTGTGATGACCAAAACTGTACACAATACTCCAAATAAGGTCACACCATTGATTTATATAGGGGCATTATGATATTGGCTGATCTGTTTTCAATACCCTTCCTAATAATCCCCAGCATAGCATTGGCCTTTTTTATTGCAGTCGCACACTGTCTCAACATTTTCAGTGAGTTATCTACTATGACTCCAAGATCTCTCTCTTGGTCAGTTTCTGCTAGTTTGGACCCCATCAACGTGTATTTATAGTTAGGATTTTTGGCTCTAATGTGCATCACCTTGCACTTGGCCACATTGAACCCCATTTTCCACATTGATGCCCACTCACCCATCCTCAACAGGTCCCTTTGGAGTGCCTCACAATCCTCCCTGGTTTTCACCACCCTGAACAACTTCATATCATCTGCAAATTTAGCCACTTCACTGCTTACTCCCAACTCCAAATTATTAATGAACAAGTTAAAAAGCATCGGACTCAGTACTGTTCCCTGAAATACCCCACTGCTTATCACCCTCCACTGAGAAAATTGCCCATTTATACTCACTCTCTGTTTCCTATTAATTAGCCTGTTTTTGATCCACAAAAGGACTTGTCCTTTTATCCCATGATTTTTGAGCTTGCTTAGGAGCCTTTGATGAGGAACTTTATCGAAAGTTTTCTGGAAGTCAAGGTAAACAATATCTATTGGGTCCCCTTTGTCCACATATGTTTTCACTCCCTCAAGGAACACTAACAGGTTAGTGAGACAAGATCTTCCCTTACAGAAGCCATGCTGAGACTGCCTCAATAGTTTTTTGTTCATCAAGGTGCCTACTAATTATTTCCTTAATAACAGTTTCCACCAATTTACCCAGTATCGACGTCAGACTGACTGGCCTATAATTTCCCGGATCTCCTCTGAAGCCCTTTTTAAAGATGGGAGTGACATTAGCTACCTTCAATCCTCGGGAATGGAGGCAGATTTTAATGAAAGATCATATTTTTTGTCAGGAGATCCACCAGTTCACATTTGAGTTCTTTCAGAACTCTGATGTATGCCATCTGGGCCTGCTGATTTATCAGTTTTTAAGTTATCTATCATTCATAGGACTTCCTCTCTCATCACCTCAATCTGATTCAGGTCTTTCAACATCCCTTCTGAAATCAGCGGTTCTGGAGTGGGCAAGCACTTCTCATCTTCCACAGTGAAAACAGAAGAAAAAAATGCTTCCAGCTTCTCAGCCATTTCCCTATCATCCTTCCGTAATCCTTTTACCCCTCAGTCATCCAAGGGCCCCACTGCCTCCCTGGCTGGTTTCCTGCTTCTAATGTATTTGAAAAAAGTTTTATTGTTGGTCTTTATGTTTTTCACTATATGCTCCTCATATTCTCTTTTAGCCTGCCTGATCACTTGCATTTTGTTTGCCACAGCCTGTGTTCCCTTTTATCAACCTCACTGAGACTAGCTTTCCACCACTTAAAGGAATCCTTCTTACCTTTTACAGCTTCCATTACTTTATTTGTTAACCATGCAGGCTTTTTTCTATACCTATTTGTGCCTTGCCTAACCTGCAGTATATATTTTTTCTGAGCTTCTAGAATTGTAGTTTTAAATAGTCTCTAAGCTTCCCCAATGGTTTTGACCCTTTCTACTTTTCCTTTCAGTTTCCTCCTCACATGTCCCTTCATATCAGAGAAGTTTCCCCTTTTAAAGTCAAAAGTGGTTGTGTCGGTCTTTTGGGCCAATTCCTTATTTATACACATGTTGAACTCAATAACAGTATGGTCACTGTTGTCAAGCAGTGCAGTCACTTTTACATCTCTCATCAGGTCTTGGGCATTACTTAGGACCAAATCCAGGATCACCTTTCCCCTGGTAGGTTCTGTTACCATCTGCTCCATAGCGGTCATTGAGAATGTCTAGAAACGCAATCTCTTTTTCCCAACTAGAACACATATTGACCCAATCAATGTGTGAGTAGTTAAAATCACCTATTACGACACAGTTTTTTTTGTCTAGCCGCTATCTTTAATTCATTCATCATTTTATAATCCTCCTCTATCTTTATTCATTCATCATTTTAATTCATTCATCATTTTATAATCCTCCTCTATCTATTGAGTATAATGCTGAAATACTGAGATCAGTTCTTTCCTAAACTATTATTTTACATTTTGGTCTTGTGGTATATTTTCTTGAAAGAAGTCCCACTGAGTCCAGTGAGACTAACTCTCAGGTAAATTGGTACAGGATTGCAGCCTGAAAAAGCAATCAGTAAAATAGCAAGGAATGGCTTCCTGTTAGCTGTTAAAATCAGGAATAGTGAGGTTCACAGTCAGTGGATGAGATCTCAGAAAGGTCTGAACCATGTTTTGCATGGAGCAAGCCCTAGGTACTGTCCCCCAGACTCCAGTTAAGAAAATTAGGTAGTGGGTGATGTGAAAGATCTCCACCTGAGATCCTGGAGAGCCACTGCCAGCCAGAATAGACAGTATTGACCAGGATAGACCAAGGGTCTGGTTAAGTATAAGGCAGCATGTGTTCATGTGACTTTGTTTCCATATCCTCCCTTATATATATTTGAGTTTTGGTCATACCTTATATGGTCAAAATGCGCGCCGGAATCAGTTGGCCGAGGGACTTGCCAGTCAGAGACGGAGTCCCTCGACACTGGCTGCTTAGCCTTCCGGCGTGGCTGTGCGCCCTCCCACTCAGCCACCGCGCAGCCTCACGCCCCCAGTCTGCTCCAGCCGCCGATCGCTTCGGGCTGGGGGCGGCGGCTACCGCCTCGGAGGGACTTCACCCAAAGCTGGGTATGGAGGCTTTGTGGGGGAGGGCGCAGCGGGCCTCGGGAGTGCTGCCCGGCCACCCCTCCCTGAAGGCTTTCGGGAACGCGATGTGCGGGGGCGGGGTTGCCCATTTCGGAGGGCCCTCCCCGAACGGCGGGGCAGGGAGGCTTGCGCGCGGAGTCAGCGGCGGCCCTCGGACTCTTCCCTTGCCCGGAGAACACCGCCCCTCCTCCCTGCGTGATGGGGCCAGCCCAGCCGCCTTGCCCACCCCCAAGGACTCTCCCTAGGGCCCGTTGCCTCGGCCGCAACGGGCTTCCCCCTAGTCAATGATAAAACTAATTGTGCTTCTATCTCACAGTACTGGGGGGGAGAGCTTGGGGTTTTTTTTGTAAGCCATCATCACTCCAAAGATTTATTTAGGAGGGGAAAAGCAAAATAATTTTTTATACAGTTGAAGAAATGTGTGTGTGTGATTCCACCTCTCTGTAATATAAATGGTGTTACAAATTCAGTTTGTGAGAAAGAAAGGGCGAGAAATGAAGCTGCTTGGCAAAAATAAATGCTCTGAATTAAACCCGACAGGACGCCAATGCATATAAATCTAGTCCAAGGTAAATGACTTGAGGATTATGACACTGAGCTTCAGTAGTTTCTAACAAAGTAAAAGCTGTTTGATTTGTTATGAATTATATTCTTTCATTGTAGAGCATTTTGCAGCAAGGAAAGTTGCACAAATGGAGGAGAAGCACATAAAGCACTGGGCCAGGGCTCTGGGGCAAACTGATAATAGTGCAGCCATTGCTGCTTCTCAAAGCAGGCTGAGTTTTTTAAAAAATGCATTAGTGGAAGATGGTATGATAATATGCCATACTAGCAGAGGAGTGTGACAGCATTGTACTATGACCTGGATTAATCAAGTGTCCCGTCACAGCTGGGCCTCTCCTCCTGGCTGGTGGGAGGGGGCTGCAAGAAACAGTGGCAGTGCTGCCACACCACTGACCCCAGTCCCAGCCCAGCCCCAACCTATGCAGCTCCCAAGAGCCAGGGCTGAAGACGGGGCTGCCCGGACATGCCTAATCATGGCTTCGAGGACTGCAGCCGAGCCCAGCAGAGACCCCACCCCAGGGAGCAACCTTACCTGCCCTAGAAGCCGCCCTGAGCCAGGAGAGCCAACAAGAAGCAGTCCCAGAGATGTGGAGCCACATTCTGACAGGGACACTGGAACAGCATACCGGGTAGAAAGGAGGGTGGAGTTTCAATCCTGGGCTTAAAGGGGGTGGGGAGCCCAACCAATGGGAAATGGACAGAGGAGGACGGAAAGGGGAGTGAGACCTATGGGGAAAGGGGGAGGAGAAAGGGAAAGACCCACATGCTGGGGAAGGGAATAAAAGGGGAAGAGGGAACCAGAGCCAGGGAGGAAGCCACGAAGACTCGGAGCCTGTCTGCATGCCAAGAGAGAGGGAGGCAAGATCCTGACCAACTCCAGGTGGAGGATGGGTGCCAGTGGTGATGTAACCCTAGACCCTCTCCTTTTTCTGAGGCTCTTGGTCCAACCCCCCTAGATGGCCCATCCTCCAGCATGAAAAAGGGTGGGGAACAAGACCCACAAAGTGGTGGAGAATGTGAGCAAGAGCGGCCCACTAGGGAAACCTCTCCCTTGTTCCTCTGGGGTGGAGGCCCCCACCCCCAAGACATGGGGGCATGCTGGAGGCCACCGCCCAGTCATCCACTGATGAATTGTCAGGTTCTGAGGACAGCCAGAGTGTGGTGCAAGGATGCTGTTTGACGAATCCGCATCACACACCCAATATCTGATCCAGTTTGATCAGTGGCTAACCGAGCATAATGTACAGTTGCTGTGGGATGTGACCCAGCAGCAACAGGCCACTCAAGCAGCCTTGGTGAGAGACTTGAAGCAAACCCTGGCAGATGGAGCAAGGGTCCCAGATGGCAGAGGAAGAACCCGGGCCGATGAGGGGTAGCCCAACTGAGGGTCATGGATACCCCTCACAAAGTTGAATGCTGCTGATGACATAGAGACTTACCTCAAAATCTTTGAGAGAGTAGCCGAGGCTGCCTGCTGGCCACAAGCCCAGTAGCCCTTCATCCTTAGCCCCTACCTTTTGGGGGAGGCCCAGGCTGCAGTGAAGGCCCTGACTAAGAAAGAGGTGGCCGACTACATGAAGGTCAAGGCCACCATCCTTGATGGTTTCACTATCATGCAGGAGACCCTTTGACAGAAGTTCCAGCCCCTCACATGGCACCCGGGCGACCGTCCCCGGGCCATCTTGGCCACTTTAAAATATGCAGCCACTTGATGGTTGTGTCTTAAGTCCAATGAGGCTCAATGAGTGGGGGGTCAGGTGGTGCTAGAATACCTGCTACAGATTCTGCTCTCACATAGCCAACACTGGATAGCTTGCTGGCAACTACAGATGTTGGTCGAGGCCCTGGAGGTGTGGGAGAATTTTATGGCCATGGAAAGCACCACTAGTGGACCGGAGGCTCCAAAACCCTGAGAATCTGGCCCCGCCCTAGGGAGGGGCAAAGGCGAGCAAGGCCCCCATAGCACAGACAGCCAAAGAGGGGGCAGAGCCCATCTGCCAGTGCTCCTCTGTGTTGCCCCTGGCCCCAATATGCTGCAGTGGTGTGCTCCAGCGCCCAGCCCGCAAGGCCAGGACCTGACAGAAAACTAAACGCCAGCAGACAGCAAACTCCCCCTTGGCAGGCCACTCAAACTATGACTCTGTTACACGTGTGAGCAAATGGGTCACTTGTGCCACGACTGCCCATTAATGGAATGTGATGCAGAGTGGGAATCCTCTCTCCAGGCCAGTGAGATGGGAGGGGGCCTTCCGCCTTTCTTGATCAATGTCAACATCGGAAAACAGACTGTCCTGGTGCTCCTGGACAGCAGTAGTTCCATCTCCATGGTGTGGGAAGACTACATGCCTGAAAAGCTGTCCCTGGTGTGGGAGATGGAGATCGCCTGTTTTCATGGGCATCGGGAAAAGTGCCCCATTGTAGCTGTCCCCATTGAGGATCAAAAGGCGCAATACCATCTGCTGATGGCAGGGTGAAAACACTTCCCTTTCCTGTGTTGTTAGGAAGACATGCTCTGCAATTTTTGTTGGTTGTGAGTCAACGAACAGAAGACCCAGAGTCCTGGGCCACCCCAGTGACAGATGATGCCTTCCCCAGGGAGGGACCACCAGAGGACAAGGGAGAGTCTGAAGATGAGGAGCAGGAAGAGGAGCCTCCTTTACAGGCTGACCCAGTCTTTGTGGAAGCCCAGAAGGTTGACACGTTACTGGATGCTCTGTGGTCCTGGACAGCAGTGAGAGATGGGCAGGTGATAGATAAGAGGTTGAATCAGAGGGGATCCTGAACAGTTCAGGAGGGTGGAGTTTTTTTTCAGGAGTACCAGGTTCGGGCACCAATAAGAAACAGGTCTATAGGGAACAGGTGCTCAGACAAGCCCACAATCACCCCTGGGCAGGGCATCAGGGAGCCAAGAGCACCCTCAAGCAGGTGTTGGACTTTGGGGTTGTTGTTTTTTGGCCATCTGTCTCCAAGGACGTAATGTGTTTCACTAAATCCTGTGACCTCTGCCAACGTACGACCTCTAGGCTGGCCCCACATGCCCCCTTACAGCCCATACCCTTCACTGGATGTCCATTTGAGCATATTGCAATGGATTTCAATGGACCATTGCTGCGGATGTCCCAAGGGGCTCAGTACATCCTGGTCCTCATGGACTATGCCACCCACTACCCCGAAGCCATCCCATTGCCAAGATGAAGAGTCCAGGAGTTGCCCAGGCATTCATGCAGTTTTTCTCACATGTGGGCTTGCCCTGGGAGATCCTGATGGACCGTGGCCACCCATTCATAGCTGACTTCATGAGGAAGGTCTGCGATGCACTGCACATCCGACAGCTCTTCACGACAGCCTATCATCCCCAGATGGGTGGGATAGTGGAATGCATGAACCAGACAATCAAGGGTATGCTGTGATGACACACAAGCATGTGATCTGTACTTGGATCCTCTGCTGCTGGCCCTTCGAGAGACCACACAGGCATCTACCATATATTCATCCTTCAAATTGATTTATGGCCAGAACCCATGAGGTATTCTTAGTCTGTTGGAAGAACAGTGGGTCCCAACCCCAAAGGAACAGAAATGGGAGGTAAAAGACCATGCACAATGGTTGCATGCATGGCTGGAGATGGCTTGCACTGTAGGTGGCCAGAACCTCATGCATGCCTAAGAAACCTACAAATGACGATACAACTATGGCACCCCTGCTCCCATTCCCTGCAGCCTGGCTCATTAGTCCTTGTATTCAGCTGTGTTATGCGAAAAGGGAAGGGAGATCCATGGGTAGGACCCTTTAAAGTGCTTCAGGCTCTAGGCTGTCTGACCTATGTTGTCCAATGCAGCCGGTTGACCTGTCAGGTCAAGACCCTCCACATAAACTATTTGAAAGAGTGAGTGCATCAGGAAACATCCTCAGACCCTGGTCTCACACGATGTCTTCTCACCTCCGATCCAGGGGAGGTTGACCTCCTCGAGGTGCCTTGGCACAACTCACCCGAAGAGGCATCTGAACCTGTACTCGATAATGAACTCACTCCTCAGCAACAAGCCGACATCAGGACACTGCTCCAACAAAGTCCCAAGGTATTTTTGTCCAAGCCCGGCTGTATGCACCTCACTGAGCACTGCATCCTGACCCTGGAGGGAGTCATGGTGTGGTGTCAGTGGTGCCCCATTCCCTATAAACAGCTAGAAATAGTCGAACATGAAGTAGACAAAATGTTGCAGCTCAGCATGATCCAGCCATCCCAAAGCCCCTGGAGGAACCCCATGGTCCTAGTACTGAAACCTGGTGGAAGCATGAGATTCTACATTGAATATCAGGAAGTTAATCAGGTCACCCACTTCGATGCCTACCCCATGCCATGGGTGGACCACCTGATCGATCAGCTATGAAAGACTCAGTATCTGTCAGGCCTTGATTTAACAAAAGGGTACTGGCAGATACGCGTCAAGGACACCGACAGGGAGAAAACTGCCTTTGCCACCACCCGTGGTCTGTTCCACTTCCATCATATACCATTTGGCCTTCAGAGGGCTGCCACCACCTTCCAGTGCAATTCACAATGGGCATACATTGACGATATAATAATCTGTAGCCTGGACTGGCTGACCCATGTGTCACACCTGCACCAGGTCTTAGAGGCCTTAGCTACAGCCTTAGAAGCCTTACAGCCAATCCGAAGAAAAGCCAGATCAGTTTCAGGGAGTTGAAGTATCTCAGATGCCAAATGGGCAAGGGCATACTGTGGCCCCTGCCCAAGAAGGTGGCGGTTCTGGAGATTCTTCCGCTACCCACCACAAAGAAACAGTTGCACTGTTTCTTGGGTTTCATTGGCTATTATGGCTAGTTTATCCCCCACTTCACCTCTATCACCACATACTTGACAGACAGCTTGGGAAAGGGCCACCTTTCCCTGGATGGATGAGAAACAATGAGCTTTAGAGATCCTTCATACTAGCCTGTCCCATGGGCCCATTTTACACAACCCTGACTTTGAGCATCCCTTTGTCCTCCACACTGATGCCTCTGACTATTGACTCGGGGCCTTCCTGTCCCAGGAAATAAACTCCCAAGAGTGACCAATCCTTTTCCCTAGTCAGAAGCTACAGCCAGCGGAAAGAGCATATTCCACAATTGAAAAAGAGGCCCTGGCAGTCAATTCTACCTTGCCAACAACCCTTTTCATCTAGTTGTAGATCATGCCCCGTTGGTGTGGATGTCCAGAGCGAAAGACCACAATTCCCATGTAATGTGTTGGTACCTGTCCTTGCTCCCTTTTAGGGTCACCATCCGGCATCATGCCAGACGGGAACAACTCAGTGCTGACTTCCTCTCCTAGTTGCATGACGTCGAGCTCCCTATCAAATTGCCCAAGATGTGGGGGTGACCCACCACAGCTGAGCCTCTCCTCCTGGCAGGTGGAACTAGCAAGAGGGAAGGGGCCACGAGAAGCAGCGGTGCCTTACCATGCTGCTGTGCTGCCATGCTGCTGGCCCTGGCCTCACAGGGATTCAAGTGACACCCAGGGATGCCCCATGTGCTAGGGAAGGGAATAAAAGGGGGAGAGAGAGTCTTCCTGCATGCCGAGGGAGAGGGATGTGTCTTTATAAAGTTTCATAAAACTGTTTTAATTTCCCAGAAGTCAGTACTTTCTCCCTGTATTTGAATATTTCCCTTGAGGGATTATAACTTTCCCTTTTTCACTGTTGAGGAGTCTAAGACTGTTTCCCTTTTCACATAAACCAGGGGTCCCTTCTGAGTTGAACCCTCTGAGCAACTGGTTAAGAAATATCCTCCTCTTTCTAGGAGCAATAATCCTTTTCTGTTTGGCTAGACTGACTGTTTCCAACCTCCTGTCCAGTCCCTTTTGTCAAACCTAAACATCAGTTATGGAGACTATGAATAAATGGAATTCAGCTAGGGCTGACACTTAGATTTTTACATTCTGATTTCTGAACTTTTCCTCAAATATGGAGGTACAGAGTAAGCGCAAGCAGTTGTGCCCCTTCACTTCTCAAGTAACTTGTCTGTTTCCCTCAGACTGACACACACACTTCTCCTGACTGCCTTTTGCCAAGACAAAGTCCAAACAACAATTGACTCCCCCCTACAAGACTGACAAGACTTTTTAAAACTCTCCTCAGCTGGTGCTGACCAATCGGAGAGAAGGGGGGTGCATGCAGGCAGTAGCCTGTCAATCAAACCCCATTAACCCCTAACCTCCCAGCTCTCTGAATTTGATGTACTAAGCATCTTGGTTTTGGAGGTCAGTTTATCACACTATCAACTTAGGACAATCCTTTGCCATATTATTGCATTTTAAGCCTAGTGTAATGAATTTAGAGTGGATGAATTGCATTGGATATCACTAACAGAGACTAAATTTAAGAAGAGCTGGCATCTAAGAGAAGGAGGACAAAGGGGGAGCAACTAGAAGTGGAGAAGTACAAAGGAAGGAAAAGAACAAGACAGTTTGTGGATAAGAGAAGGGGAACAAAACTGGACCAGGTACTGCATGTGATATGGAAATTCTCCTGGATTTTTAATATGGTGGGGAATCACAAACTCATGGACCAAAACAATCCCTCTCTCCTTCTTCCTCTTCCCCCACTCCAGACTGGGTGTGCTGGATGATGATTCAGCATGTACAGTGTACTCTGGGAAATATAATTTCTGAGACAACCAATGTGGGAGGTATATTTTCCAGATGCCTCCTGATATGCTAAACTAGCATCCAATGCACCCCCTTCTGTAAAACAATGCATACTGGGAGAACTCCCCTCAACTTCAAGTATAGGCTAATGGTATCTGAACTTGGAGGGAAAAAGATCTTGGGGTCATAGTGAATAGCTCAATAAAAGTGTCACTGCATGGTGTGTACTGCAGTGGTGAAAAGGGCAAACTCTATTTTAGGGATTATTAGGAAAAGGATTGCGAATAAAATGGCCACTATTGTAATGCCCCTGTATAGATCTATGGTCCAGCCTCATTTGGAATACTGTGCATAGTTCTGGTCACTGTATCTCCAAAAGGGCATTGCAGAGCTGGAAAGAGTACAAAACAGAGCAACCAAATCGACTAAGGGGTTGGAGCGCCTTATCCTATGAGGAAAGGATGAAGAGTCTGGGACTTTTCAGTTTAGGTTTATAAAATTATGCATGAGGTAGAGAGAGTAATTTTTCTCCCTCTCCCAAAATACTAAAAACTTGAGGGCATCCAATGAAACTGGCAGTAGGTTCAGGATGGACAAAGGAAAATACTACTTTACACACAGTGATTAAAATGTGGAATTCACTGCCAGAGGATGTAGTGACGACCACACAAATAAACAGCTTTAAAAAGGGATTACATAGATTCATATAAGTCTGTCAATGACTGCTAGCCATGGTGGCTGAGGGGAACCTCCACATTCAGAGGCACTAATCCTCTGAATCCCAAAGCCAGGAGGCAACATCAGACCTTGGCCTCTATGACCTGTTGTTGGCCATCCAGAAGAACTGGATGGTCACTGTATGAGACAGGATGCTGGACTAGATGGACCAATGGTCTGATCCAGCAGGGCTCTTTTTACATTCATATGTTGGGGGAAGAAGAAGGGAAGGAGGCAAGGAGATTATCTTCCTCCTCCGTGACCACTGTGGAGAGGGAAAACTTCCTGCCTCAGACTGGCCACCGCAAAACAACAGCAGCAGCAGAACACTGAGTAGGGGAGGGGGAGGGTGGAAATGGAAATCTTCTCTAGCTGACATTACACACACCATGCAGTGTGTGCGCAGTGATTCATGGGAGCTGCTGAAGCTCATACTTTGAGTTAAGGCACATGAACTTTGATGGCAACTACTTCTCATAAATCAGCACCATTTCTTACTGAACAGACAGGAGCTATGCAGTGGCCATTTCACTTTTATCATAAGATGACTTTTGTGATCTCTTAAAACACCCCTACTGGTTCATGCATATTTCATTACAGCTCTCCCAGCGATTTTGGCTGATTAACCTTCCTGGCCTATTCATTAGCTTCTGTTGGAAGAGCCCTCCCAAACCATCTTCCAGTGACAGTTGCCAAATCCCCCTTGAAAAGCAGAGCCGACATTGTGAAAAACGTCATCCCTCCATCTTTCTCTTTGCCGCTGCCTCTCTCATCAGCTTAGGAATCATCATGGACTGTGCGTGAGGTGGTCCCTTCATCATAAGGCTTAGAAGAATGAAGCATTGATGCTAGCACTGTCTGCACTGAAGCTGATAAACTGGGAACTTTGGTTTCCAGGGCTGAAAGGCTTAGTTTTGTGTTTCTTTTTTTTCTTTTTTTTACAAGCACTACATTCAGTCTGAAACAGCAGAGATGCTGGCACACTGGCCATTTTCCCAGGCACTGCCATTTTCATTCACTCAACTAACCAGCCTGTTTTCTAAATTACCATCTAATTCTGTAAATAGAAACTCCAACCTTTCCCTTAAAAATAAAATGAAACCAAACCCTAACTTACTAGTGTTGTGCTGTTATTTTTTTCTTTTTCAGACATTAGCATGATTACTACAGTCCCAGGAATCCACCAATTCCAGTCCTGCCCATGATAATTTGTGTATGTGTGGGGGAAATCATTTCAGTATATAGGCTATGAAGGCTTTTCATCAAATGTTGGATGCAATTTTCTTGTTACTCTGGGCTCATTTATTTTCTTGAGGAAAAGTTAGCAGCAATTATGAATTACATTGTAATTCTTTAACTGTATCTTGCATTTGAGAAGTAATGGCATAGACCAGTGATCCTCCACTTGGGGAACAGGCTTACAGTGATTGTTACAGGAAAAGCTCCAAGCCTATTCTGTTATTTGCCTTGATGGGGAGACCAATCTTTTCCTCACTAACTTCTTAATCAATATTATACTTTACTTTCTACAGGGACTTGAAATTAGTATTTTCAGGTTTTTCTCCAGACAGCTAGAGTCTGGATAGAATGCTTTCACTATGGAGTGTACCTCACCCCAAAAAGTCACAAGTGCCACACAGCTGTGCTCTAAATGTAGCCTGATAGAAATATAACAAACAATACTCTTGATATAGTTGTTTGTTTTTTTAAGAAATAATGGGAGGGAGAAGAAACAGACAAATGTAATGTGTTAATTGAAATGTCTTATTTCTGGATAATGACCTAGAGGATTCGCACTATACAGAGAGAGGTCAAAAGGGCCCACATCATTTCCAGAAAGAGCAACTATTTGCCTGTCATGCAATTATAGGAATGCGTTCTGTTAGCTGATCTATGCAGTTTGTGAAAAGTGATTCCCATTATCTATGGCCACCTTTAAGATTCATGGAATCCTGGTGGCTTCTCCTAATGCAGATGCCCATCTTTATCTTCCTAGGGTCTAAGGCACATCTCTGAGCCACAAGTGCTGACAGAGGAAAGCCATTTGTGTTGGATTCACTGGCTGCAATTTCCTTGATGGATCTCTGTGGGCCAAGAACAGGTTATGAACAGAGGCAGATAATGAGGAGAGCAGGTTAAAATCTCAGCTGACCTTTAAAAGAAGACATTTGTCAAACCAAGGAAAAATGACTGGTACTTTCTCATCAAACATGTATCCATCCTCAGAGAAACGGGGATGATGGAAACATTTGCTCTGCTCCCCCCCCCCATTATATACAATCAAGCCAGAAGAAAATCTGGCTACATTCCTGTGTAAGGTGCTAATTATTCTGAAAGCCTGTTCTGAGACGATGCTTGTTTCAGGCATGCCATTTCCTAACTCTTGGTGGGGATGCAGCAAATATTCAACTTTTCTCTCCCAAACACATATCACTGTTGTGGGATAACTGTCAGGTAGCCCTGCCATGATGGATGGAGGGGAGGGGAGGATGGCTATGGGCGCCATGGTGGCGTGACGGGCGGGAGGTTGGGATCGTAGGGGTGTTGATTTATGCCTGATGTGTGAGAATGGAATGTGGCTCTGGTAACCCCTATCTGGTAGACTGAACATTCTGACCTTGGAGAGTCAAGCTGCGAGCTTCCCTATCTCTTTCAAAGCTGCAGCTTGCTGAGAGTAATGGGGGCGGTGGGAACTTCATTAGCGTAGTAACTTTCGATTCCCACTCGCATGTTATTCCCTGATTGGTAGAAGGGGGGGTCCCCATTCACCCCCTTCCCTGTATAACCGCCTGCTTTGTGTAACCAAGTTATTCTGAACAATGTATCTGCTCCAGTGACCTTTCTATTGCAGCTTTCTAATAAACGCTATTCTTGTTTGAACCACAAGGCATGGTGTTTGGCTGACTGAGTTAGGGCTTCTGACAGTTTGTTCAGAATCAGCATCAAAGTTCGGGACTGGTCGGAAACCCGCGGTTCCAAAATGAGCAGCGGTGAAGAAGACACTCTCCCGATCGAAGAGGAAAAGAAAGAGGACAAGAAACCTCCTAAGAAGGATGTACCCAAAGAGACCCCTGATACGTATGTACCGGAGAAGTGGGGTCAGGAGTACGACTTCGGAGGGCCCTATGGGGATCCATATGGAGCCGCCTATGGGGGGGTGACCACCCGAGTCGGACGCAGACGAGACTGGGTGAAACCCCTGGCAGAAACCCACGAAACGTGGTTTGGAACCCCTCGGGCATCGGTGGGGGGAAGCCACCCCGAAAGATCGGTCCGCAGACTGATCACGGCTGGGACCCTGGAAGACACCGGCCGAGACTCCGAAAGCCTGGAAGGGCCCGTGGTGAGGCGGAGGTGGAGTGGGGAGCCGAGCCAAGACCGCCTGATGCGTTTCCTAGATGAATCCCTCGCCCGCATCCCACAGATGATCGCGGAGGGCATCCGGGAAGAGCGAGAGCGACAAAGGCGAGAGGAACCACCCGACCAACCTCCCCAGGATCAACGCCCGGTGCCAGCTCCAGACCAGCAGAACGTGCCAGCCGACCCTCCGGTGCAACCAGGGGGGCCAGGGCCGCAGGGGCCACCGGGGCAGCCACCCCCTCGCCCATGGGGGTTTTTGCCACCGAAGCCGGCGGAACTCCTGGACGCAGACTTTGATGGGGATCCAGAAAAGTTCCCGTTCTTCCTCGTGAGGGCTGAACGATTTATCGAGACCTGGGGCCACCTATTCCAACGCGAAGACCGCATGGTCGATGTCATAGCAGCCCACCTGAAAGGAGCGGCCGCTGACTGGTACGTTGGACTCCATCAGGCTGATGGACGAGAACTAAGAGAAATCGATTCTTTCATGTGGGCCATGAAAGAGCAATTCGAGGATGTGAACTCCAATAAAGCGGCAAAGGCGACAATCCGGGCCCTCAAGCAAGGTACGAGATCGGTCAGAGACTACACCGCGGAGTTCCGGAGGTGCGCGGCCAAGATCCGGGGAGTGCAAGATGGGACCCTCGTGGAGTACTACAAGTTGGGGCTCAACGCGGAGATTCGTCGGGAAGTCACAAAGACCCAAGACCCAGACACCCTGTCTGGTTGGATACAAGCCGCCATTACTATGGAGAACCGCCTGAAAACCATTAAATTGGATGATGCAGCAGCGATGGTTAACCGGGGCCCTACACCGGCTCCACGGGGAAAACACCCCACACCGAATCCAAAGCAGAAGGATGGCACAAGAGAACTCCGGATGAAGCAAGGGTTATGCCTCAAGTGCGGGGAAGGGGGCCACTTTGCCGCGAGCTGCCCAAGCTCCCCTGCCTCAACTGGAGCGCCTAAGGGAGTCAAGAAGAAATTCGACACGTCCACGCCAAAGCCGGTGGCCAAGCCGAGAGGAGCAAAAGCCCTGCAAGCCAAGCCGCTTAGCGAAGCGTCGGACTCATCGGATGGCGAGACCGTGCCGCCGGGAAACGAGACGGACCTGCTGTAAACAGCGCTGAACAGCAGGTCCCAGACTCCCAGGCGCAAACCCCGGTGAGCAAACCCCCCTCTCTTTTCTTTCTCACGGTGACTTTAGTGGACCCGGGTCTATTGACCCATGTGAGAGTACGGGCTCTCATCGACTCTGGGTGTGGGAGAGACCTCATCAACCCCACACTAGTGACAGGATTGGGGGCAAAAGTAATTAAACTAAACGACCCCCTGATTTTTACGCAGATGGACGGCTCCACCATGAAAGAACCTTGCAAATACGAGACTGTTCCCTTGAGGGTGGCGATTGGGCAGCACTGGGAGGAGAGACCCTTCGTTGTTACCCCGTCTGCCCGCTTCCCCTGGTACTCGGGAGCGCATGGTTCTTCGATCACGACCCACACGTTTTATGGGGGAGGGAAAGGTGAATTTCATCTCCGAGAAATGCCAGTCCCACCTATGGAAACAAGAGTGGGGACCCACGGGGGGGGGAAGCCCCTAGTGACGGTGGGGGTTGCAGAGGCAGAACTAGAGGGAATCCCTCCAGAATATCGTGACCTAGCTTCTGTCTTTGGAGAGGAGGAAGCGGATGAACTACCCCCCCATAGGAACTCAGACTGTGCTATTGAGATTTTGCCTAACCAGAAACTGCCCAAGGGGAAGTTGTATTCCATGAGCCCCTCGGAGAAGGTGGAGCTCAGAAAGTTTATTGACAAAAACCTGAGCAGAGGGTTTATACGACCGGCATCCTCCCCGTTTGCAGCTCCCGTGCTCTTCCGGAAAAAGAAAGACGAGGGGTTGCGGTTGTGCACTGACTATCGTGGCTTGAATGCAGTCTCAAACATGAACGCTTACCCCATGCCCCTAATCAAAGACTTGTTGGCTGCGGTGGCTGGGGAGAAATTTTTCTCGAAGCTAGATCTCAGAGATGCCTACTTCAGGGTCCGTATTCGGGAGGGGGATGAATTCAAGACGGCGTTCAATACACCCCTGGGTCAATTTGAATACTTAGTCATGCCGTTCGGGCTTCAGGGGGCACCGGGGGTCTTCATGAATTTAATCAATGAGGTGCTCCACAAGTATTTATTCAAGGGGGTCCTTGTTTACCTTGATGACATTCTTTTGTATTCCCCTGACCTGAAATCTCACGTAAAACTGGTGCGGGAAGTGTTACAAACGTTGCACAAGCATAAACTGTTTGCCAAGCTGTCCAAATGTGAATTTCACAAGACGGAGATCCCTTTCTTGGGATACCGCATATCCCAAAAGAGGATTGAGATGGACCCTGACAAAATAAAAGATGTGGTGGGGTGGGAGCCACCCAAAACCCGGAGGCAACTCCAAGGGTTCCTCGGATTCGCGAACTTTTATAGATCATTCCTGTCGAACTTTGCTCAAGTGGCTCTCCCCTTAACTGATCTACTTAAAACGAAAGGGAAGTCACCCGACTGCACTCGACCCGGGGCCAAACTAGAGTGGTCCCCGAAGTGCCAATGGGCATTTGACAAATTAAAAGCCCTTTTTACGTCGGAGCCCGTGTTAGCTCACCCGAATGAACTTAAAAAATTCATTGTGCAAGTAGACGCTTCTGACGTTGCTATGGGAGGGGCGATCCTCCAAGAGGGGGAGGATGGTAAATTGCACCCCCTTGCCTATGTCTCTAAGAAATTTAACGATACAGAACGGAATTGGTCGGTGTGGGAAAAAGAAGCGGGATCGATCCGTTTAGCGTTGTCTACCTGGCGCCACTGGCTAGAGGGGGCGCGGGTCCCTTTCGAGGTATGGACTGATCACAAAAACCTCGAGCTTCTCCGCTCCCCCCGTTCCCTGAATGCCAAACAGCTGCGATGGGCCGATTTCTTCTCCAAGTTCAATTTTACACTGCACCACTTCCCTGGGACGTCTAACTCGCTTGCCGATGCATTGTCACGCCTCCCACAACACGACAGTAAAAGGGAGGAGATTCGTGACTCGGTTTTCACGCCTTCCCAGTTGGGAGGGGCAGTCACCACCCGAAAGCAAGCCAAACGTCCCCCTCCAGCCCCAACCCCTCCCACCAATGACTGGATTACAAAATTCTCTACAGCTATGTCTGACGCTGATATGAAAGAGGTGGGGGGGGAGGAAGGAGTCTCTCAAGATGTACATGGCTGTTGGAAAAAGAATAATAGACTGTTTGTTCCCAGTTCTCTTAGGGGGGAGGTGATGAGCTGGGCGCATGGCTCAAAACTGGCTGGGCACACGGGGTTTGTAAAATCTCTCCAGCTCCTACAGAGACAATTTTGGTGGCCTGGGCTACGGAAAGA
Organism: Gekko gecko; assembly: GCA_029375565.1. Lineage (NCBI taxonomy): Eukaryota > Metazoa > Chordata > Lepidosauria > Squamata > Gekkonidae > Gekko > Gekko gecko. Next base: position 94,368,808 of record JAPDNY010000001.1, read on the forward strand.
CATTTCGTTATTCACGTCGGCTTGCCAAACGTGCTTGATGAGTAAGCCCAGACCCGGTAAACCGCCAGGAGCACTACAACCCCTCCCCACGCCGGCTCGTCCATGGGAAGTGATCTCTATGGACTTTATTACTGACTTACCCCCGAGCGGGGGGAATACTGTCATCTGGGTGATAGTGGATCTATTCACTAAGCAGGCTCATTTCGTTCCATTTGCATCTATCCCCTCTGCCAAGAAACTAGCCTCAGCGTTCCTGCAACATGTTGTTCCACACTTTACCTGCTAAGGTGGTCTCGGATAGAGGGGTTCAATTTGTTTCGCATTTCTGGACTGAATTAATGTCACTGCTTGGGGTGGAGAGGGGGGTTAGCAGTGCATACCACCCAGAAACGGATGGGCAGACCGAACGTGTGAATCAAACTCTTGAGCAATATTTACGATGTTTTACAAACTTCCAGCAGGACAATTGGCACTCTCTGTTGCCTTTGGCTGAGTTCTGTTATAACAACACTCAGCATTCTTCGATGGGGATGTCCCCATTCAAGGCGGTTCATGGATATGATGCCCCGCCTTTACCATTTTTGAGTTCTCCCGACCTCCCGGCGGGAGATGCTGGAGACTGGTGCAAACAATTGCAAACAGCTTGGTCATCGTTAGCTAAGACTCTGGAAGAGGCTAAAAATGCCTACAAACTCCAAGCGGACAAGAAACGCAATCTGTCCTGGATTCCCAAGTGTGGGGAGTTTGCCTATTTGTCCACACAGAATTTACGTGGCATTCAACCGAGTCACAAGCTTGGTTGGAAATTTGTTGGACCTTTTGAGATTGTGAGAGTTATTAACAATGTGACTGTAGAACTTGCCTTGCCTAAGTCTCTAAAATCTGTTCATCCTGTCTTTCATGTAAGGCTTCTTTGCCGGGCGCCTGAAGAGAACCAATGGAGACCGAAGCAACCCGCCCCGCCTCCATTATTGGTGGGGGGGGGGAACCTCACTACGAAGTTTCGCAAATCTTGGACTCTAAGATCTCTCGCAATCGCTTGTTTTATCTGGTGGAATGGGTTGATTTTGGGCCTGAACAGAGGGAGTGGGTCAGGGCGGAAAATGTTCGGGCCCCCCGGATGATCCGGGCTTTTCACAAACTGTACCCCCACAAACCAAAGGGGTAGATTTGTTTTCGGAAGGGCTGTATGTCAGGTAGCCCTGCCATGATGGATGGAGGGGAGGGGAGGATGGCTATGGGCGCCATGGTGGCGTGACGGGCGGGAGGTTGGGATCGTAGGGGTGTTGATTTATGCCTGATGTGTGAGAATGGAATGTGGCTCTGGTAACTCCTATCTGGTAGACTGAACATTCTGACCTTGGAGAGTCAAGCTGCGAGCTTCCCTATCTCTTTCAAAGCTGCAGCTTGCTGAGAGTAATGGGGGCGGTGGGAACTTCATTAGCGTAGTAACTTTCGATTCCCACTCGCATGTTATTCCCTGATTGGTAGAAGGGGGGTCCCCATTCACCCCCTTCCCTGTATAACCGCCTGCTTTGTGTAACCAAGTTATTCTGAACAATGTATCTGCTCCAGTGACCTTTCTATTGCAGCTTTCTAATAAACGCTATTCTTGTTTGAACCACAAGGCATGGTGTTTGGCTGACTGAGTTAGGGCTTCTGACAATAACAAATTTCCAGTGGAATAGGGCATGTTAGTCATTAGGATGCCACGATTCCATTTTGGTTTTGCTATAACACAGTAAAATATATAGGCTGTGATCACACACAGTAATTTGGGAGAACTCTAATCTGGGCGGACTCTAAACTGGGGGAACTGGATTTGATTCCCCACTTCTCCACATGCAGCTTCTGGTGTGACTTTGCGTCAGTCATTAGAGCTGTTCTCTCAAGGTCAGTTCTCGAGAAAGCTCTCTTAGCCTCACCTACCTCACAGGGTGTCTGTTATGGGGAGGGGAAGGGAAAGGAGATTGTAAACTGCTCTGAGACTCCTTTAGGTAGTGAAGGGCGGGGTATAAATCTCCACCTCCAATCTCCTCCTCCTCTTCGTCTTCAAAATAATCCACTTTCAATCCACTTTCAATGCACTTTCCAATTCAGAAGTGCATTGAAAGTGGATTGTTTAGTGTGTGTGACCAGGGCCGGCCCCAGGTGTCTGGGCGCCCTAGGCAAGACAGCCTGGGGCGCCCACCCCACGGGGATGCCAATCTCCCGGTGGGGCCTGGAGACCGGGGGGGGTGGAGCGCCGGCTTTCCTGAGCATGCCGCACTAGCGGCGTGCTCAGGAAAGCTAGGAACGGGCGGCCGTTTGAACGGCTGCCCCTTCCCAGCCCCAGAGCCGGCTGGAGACGGGGGGTGGAGCGCCGGCTTTGAACCGGCGCCCCTTCCCTCCCAGCCCCAGCACTGGCTGAAGACGGGGGAGGCGCCGGCTTTCCTGAGCACGCCGCAGTAGCGGCGTGCTCAGTAAAGCCAGGGAAGGAGCGCCCGTTTGAACGGGCGCCCTTCCCTCCCAGCGCCGGCTGGAGACCAGGGGGGGGGAAGCCAGGGAAGGGGCGCCCGTTTGAACGGGGCCCCTTCCCTCCCAGCCCCAGCTGAAGACGGGGGGAGTGCCGGCTTTCCTGAGCACGCCGCAGTAGCGGCGTGCTCAGGAAAGCCAGGAAAGGGGCGCCCGTTTGAACGGGCGCCCCTTCCCTCCCAGTGCCGGCTTCACGGGGGGCGGGGCGGGGGCGCTTGGCGCCCCTGTGGACCCCAGCGCCCTAGGCGAGCGCCTAGCTCGCCTAGTGGGCGAGCCGGCAGTGTGTGTGACTGCAGCTTTACTGAAGAATAAGCATGTGAAGTATAAGCTTTGTCAGATACATGACATGAATTCTCAGTCAGCATAAATATATATGCAGCAGAGAGGAAAAATTATTGTTAAGAGGCCAAAAAATGATTTGTGACATTCCTATGGAGAACATAAAAGTATATGAAGTAAGCATAGCCACCAGTCACAACAACAATAACATACTCTGCTAAGTTACGCTAAGCGATTTACGGTGCCATCCTAAGCAGAGTTCACTAAAGTTAATGGCTATAACTCTGTTTAGAACTAAACACAATCCTACTGTTGATTAGGGCTAAACACAATCCTACTGTTAACTGCTTTACTACTGTCTACTATATTTTTAGTTTGATAGTGAATTTCAAGTAGATAATGATTTTATTATTTTATTTGCTATTTTAATGATGGTATATATGTACATGATTTTTATTTTGTGAACACATTGGAGTGTCCTGGTTTGAGGAGCAGTTTGAATATAAAAATATTATTTGTATAGGTCTGCATAAGGATATATGGATATGCCATTTTAAATTTCTTTTAGTTTTTGTATTTATTGTAGGGATGCTTGAACACCTTCCAGTGTGACTCTCATCCTGTTTGCTAGTGGAGTGAGCTGCTCAGCAATCCACAATCTATCTATATCTATATATGTAATAGTCCCCCCCCTCTGCTTGCAGATACTTATTTCTGCAAACAGAGGGCACATTCTCTCCCCCAACAGGCTTTTCTACAGACCCAGGGGACTCTGTGGTCTGCAGAAAAATCCCAAAAGTTTTAAAAAAATTGTTGTTCAGTTGCACAGTCGAGTCCAAGTCTTTGCAACCCCATGGACCACATCATGCCAGGCCCTCCTGTCTTCCGCTGTCCTCTGAAGTTTGCTCAATTTCATCTTTGCATCAATGACATTATCTAACCATCTCATCCTTTGCCGTCCCCTTCTTCTTTGACCTTCAATCTTTCCCAGCATCAGGGTCTTCTCCAGTGAGTGCTGCCTTCTCATTTGGTGGCCAAAGTATTTGAGCTTCAACTTCAGGATCTGGCCTTCCAGGGAACAGTCAGGGTTGATTTCTTTTAGGATTGACTGATTTGATCTCCTTGCAGTCCAAGGGACTCTCAAGAGTCTCCTCCAACACCATAGTTCAAAAGAATCTATTCTTCAGCGATCGGCCTTTCTTATAGTCCAACTCTTGCAGCCATACATTACTACTGGGAATACCATTGCTTTGACAGTGCGGACTTTTGTTGGCAGGGTGATGTCTCTGCTTTTTATCATGCTGTTTAGGTTTGCCATTGCTTTCCTCCCAAGGAGCAGGCGTCTTTTAATGTCATGGCTGCAGTCACCATCTGCAGTGATCTGGGATCCCAGGAACATGAAGTCTGTCACTACTTCTACAACTTCCCCTTCTATTTGCCAAGGAGTGATGGGGCCGGATGCCATGATCTTAGTTTTTTTGATGTTGAGCTTCAAGCCCACTTTTGTGTTCTCCTGTTGTACCCTCAGCAAGAGGCTCTTTAGGTCCTCTTCACTTTCTGCCATCAGAGTGGTATCATCTGCATATCTAAGGTTATTGATCTTTTCCCCAGCAATCTTAACTCCAGCTTGTGATTCATCCAGGCCAGCATTTTGCATGATGTACTCTGCATATAAATTAAATAAGCAAGGTGACAATATACATCCTTGTTGTACTCCTTTCCCTATGCTAAACCAATTAGTTGTTCCATATCCAGTTCTAACTGTTGCTTCTTGATCCTTATACAGGTTTCTCAGGAGACATGTGAGGTGGTCTGGTACTCCCATCTCTTTAAGAACCTGCCATAGTTTGTTGTGATCCACACAATCAAAAGCTTTAGCATAGTCAATGAAGCAGAAGTAGATGTTTTTCTGGTACTCTCTTGCTTTCTCCATAATCCAGTAAATGTTGGCAATTTGATCTCTAGTTCCTCTACCTCTTCAAAACCCAGCTTGTACTTCTGGCAGTTCGCTAGCCACATACTGTTGGAGCCTAGCTTATAGGATCTTTAGCATGACCTTGCTAGTGTGTGAAATGAGTGCAATTGTGTGATAGTTTGAACATTCCTTGGCATTACCCTTCTTTGGGATTGGAATGTATACTGACCTTTTCCAATCCTGTGGCTGCTATTGTGTTTTCCAAATTTGTTGGCAAATTGAGTGTGGCACTTTAACAGCATCTTCTTTTAAGACTTTGAATAGCTCAGCAGGGATACCATCACCTCCACTTGCTTTGTTGTTAGTAATGCTTTCTAAGGCCCATTTAAGTTCGCATTCCTGGATGTCTGGCTTGAGGTCAGTGATTATACCGTTGTGGTTGTCAAGGACACTGAGGTCCTTCTTGTATAGTTCTTCTGTGTATTCTTGCCATATTTTCCTAATCTCTTCTGCTTCTGTTAGGTTCCTACCATTTTTGTCCTTTATCATGGCCAGCTTTGCATGGAACGTTCCCTTGATTTCTCCAATTTTCTTGAACAGATCTCTAGTCCTTCCCAATCTATTGTTTTCCTCTATTACTTTGCATTGTTCATTCAGGAAAGCCTCCTTATCTCTCCTTGCTGTTCTCTGGAAATCTGCATTCAGTTGGGTAAATCTTTCCTTTTCACCTTTGCCTTTCACTTTCCTTCTTTCCTCTGCTATTTGTAAAGCCTCATCACACAGCCACTTTGCTTTTTTGCATTTCTTTTTCTTTGGGATGGCGGTGATTGCTGCCTCCTGTACAATGTCATGAACCTCTGTCCATAGTTCTTCAGGCACTCTGTCTATCAAATCTAGTCCCTTAAACCTATTCTTCTACTGTATATTCATCGGGGATGCGATCTAAGTCAAACCTGAATGGCCTAGTGATTTTCCCAGATTTCTTCAGTTTAAGTCTGAATTTTGCAATGAGTAGCTCATGATCTGAGCCACAGTCGGCTCCAGGTCTTGTTTTTACTGACTGGATAGAGCTTCTCCATCTTTGACTGCAAATTATATAGTCAATCTGATTTCGGTGTTGCCCATCTGGTGATGTCCATGTGTAGAGTCACCTCTTAGGTTGTTGGAAAAGGTGTTCACTATGACCAGCATGTTCTCGTGACAAAACTCTGTTAGCCTTTGCTCTGCTTTATTTTGTTCTCCAAGGCCAAACTTGCCTGTTATTCCAGTTACCTTTTGGTTTCCTACTTTAGCATTCCAGTCCCCTATGATGATGAGGACATCATTTTTTGGTGTTAGTTCTCTGAGGTGTTGTAGGTCTTCATAGAACTGGTCCACTTCAGCCTCTTCTGCAGCAGTGGTTGGGGCATAGACTTGGATTACTGTGATGTTGAATGGTTTGCCTTGGATTCGGACCGAGATCATTTTGTCATTTTTGAGATTGTATCCCAATACTGCCTTTCTCACTCTCTTGTTGACTATAAAGGCCACACCATTTTTTCTACGGGATTCCTGGCCACAGTAGTAGATATAATGGTCTTCTGAGTTAAATTCGTCCACTTTAGTTCATTGATTCACAAGATGTCGATGTTCATTCTTGCCATCTCATTTTTGACCACGTCAAGCTTACCTTGATTCATAAATCTTACACTCCAGGTTCCTATGCAGTATTGTTCTTTGCAGCATCAGACTTTCCTTTCACCGTCAGACACATCCACAACTGAGCGTCCTTTCAGCTTTGGCCCAGCTGCTTCACTCCTTCTGGGGCTACTGCTCATCCCCAGTAGCATATTGGACACCTTCCGACCTGAGGGGTTCATCTTCCGGTGTCATATCTTTTATCCTTTTGTTACTGTCCATGGGGTTTTCTTAGCAAAAATACTGGAGTGGGTTGCCATTTCCTTCTCCAGTGGACCACACTTGGTCTGAGTTCTCTGCTGTGGCCTGTCCGCCCTAGGTGGCCCTCCACAGCATAGCCCACAGCCTCATCAAACCACACAAGCCCCCTCGCCACAACAAGGCAGTGATCCATGAGGGAGTTTTAAAAATTGGAGAGGCTTGAATTCCTCCCCAATACCTTTTAAAATGGCGACCACAGGGATCTACTCCAGGCCCTGCTGCATCAACAGTGAGAGATAGACTGGCTGATAGAGAGAGAGAGAGAGAGAGAGAGAGAGAGAGAGAGAGAGGGAGGAAGCAAAAGCAGAACTGGAGCTGGGATTGGGGAAGTATAAAAGGCTAAATAACAGGGGATGTTTTAAAAGGACATCTGAGTTTCTCACCCCTATCTCTTTTGCTACGAGCTCCACTGTCCTCTTAAAACTTTCTCTGGAAGGAGGCTTCTAACTGCTTCTCCCCCTCCACCAGCTCGAGAAAGACTGACTGGCTAAGAATGATACACAAAGAGAGAAAGAGAGAGCTAATGGATGGGGGAAGAGGGGAGGAGCTGGGATTGGGGAGGATTCCTCATTGCCACTCACCCATCTCCAGCACTGTTTTTCCTGCAGTATGAATGGCTAAATAGCAGGAGGAAGTTTTAACAGGACACCTGACCCTGCAACTGTGAAGCCTTGCAAGTGGGAGAGAAGGATCATTCTCACCCCAATCTCTGTAGCTGTGGGTTCCGCTGTCCTTTAAAACCATTATCTCTGGCTTCTAACTGCTTCTCCCCACCCACAACCAGTTTAGGCACTGCTTCTCTCTTCTGACTGACAAGAAGCCAGAGGGAAGTTATAAAGAACAGCTGAGGCATCATTAATGGATGAGTTGGCACAGTGACTGAGAGGTAGGAGGCAAGTGGAGAGGAGGCCGGATTTCCTCCAACCAGATTCAGTTTGCACACACCACTTTTTAAAATTTCCTTAGCAACCCTGACAGACAAATAAACTGCCAAAGACAGCTGTGGTGCTGTGTGTGAATGTGGCCTCATCTCAGGCTGAAGAAGACAGGAACCCTGAAACCACACCATTCTCCATGGAAAGGTAAGAGAGTAAACAAGCAAAGGTCCCTCAGGCTGATCCACTGATAAACCAATGGCTATTTAAACAGCTGCTTTTGGCAAGGGTGTACAGAAGGAGAGTGGTACAGGACACCTGTAGCACTTCAAGACCTGCAGCACTCAATAAGGCAATCTTTGAAATCTCACCTCACATAAACAAAGTGATTGTAATTCCCAGGCAAACTCCCCTTTAAGCCAACTTCAGCCAGCTGGCTGGTTATGCACAAGCGAACTGATCAAGGGTAAATGGCTCTCTTTCCAGTGTTCAATAAAGAGAAAAAGGGGGAAGTGGGTTCCAACTGTCACTCCCTTCCCTTCACAGAAGGCTGTAACAGAGCTGTCTCCTCTCTTAAGAGGGTACCTCTCAGAACAATTGAAAGAATGTCAGCCTTCTTTGTCAGAAACAATTCCTCATCAGAGCCTCATCATGCAGAACAATACAATGCAAAAAGTGCCTCACAAAAGAGGTGCCAAAAATGAGAAAATCCAAAAAGCTAACAAATCGATTACTGCAAGAAACCCATTTATATAATAACCAACTATACTATGAAAAAGATATTAATAATACACAACATTTTGTTGCAGGTCCCCACTTGTACTTACTAATAGCCAAGTTGGCCAACCCTTTGAATACTTAAATCCGGTGACTGGAGCAGTGAAGAGGCAAGACGGAGCTTTCTAGAAACCTGAAAAGAGTTATAAAAGTCCAAAATGATAAAAGGAGTGTCTGTAGCTTTAAGCAATGGATTCCCTCAATGGCTGTTGCTAGACAACTACAGTATTCCCATGCTGGGTTATAGTAAGTAAATGGCAGGGGAGGTGTCAGGGCCATTTCTGGGTCTATTTTGGCTTTTGAGGGAGGACTCATTGGGGCCAGGACTAGGGTCGCCAGCTCCAGGTTGGGAAATTCCTGCAGATTTTGTGGTGGCATCTGAAGAGGTCAGGGTTTAGGGAGGGGAGATGTCTCTGCTGGATATAATGCCATACAGTCCACCCTCCAAAGTACTTATTTTCTCCATGGGGACAGATCTCTGTTGTCTGGAGTTCAGTAGTAATTCTGGGAGAGCTCCAGGGCCTACCTGGAGGTTGAGGATCCTAGCCCTGACAGCAACTTTTGTCTGACTTAATTCAATCTGACTTGCATGACTCAACTAGGCCTAGCAGCTACCCTATGAAATCCACTGTGGTTATAAGGATTAGAGTTCAGAGCAGGATCTAAACCCAGGTTTGAATTCTCATCTTGCTGCAGAAATTCACTGGATGATTTTGGACCAGTTACATAATTTCAGCCAAATCTACCTCATAGTCATGGCCTATGTGCCTAGAGTGCGCCGGCCGCAGGGCTGCCAAACCATGTTCCCCCCCCCGAAAAGCCCCCTGCCACCTCCCTGCCATGGCCATCGACAGTGAAGAGCACCTGGTGGGGTGCCCTGCGGGGGGGAGAGGAGGCAGCAGTGGCGCAGGAGGAGGCGGCGGTGCTTTCCCGCCCTCCCCCTCCCTCCTTGGGCTCAGGGGAGGGAAGAGGGAAGAAACGGGGGTGTAAAACCCCGCCTCTTCCCTGCCTTGCCTGGGCGACCTGTGGGGGGGAGAGGAGATGGGGGGTGGCACAGGAGGCGGCAGCGGAGGCGGCAGCGGAGCTTTCCCGCCCTCCCCCTCCCCCCTCAGAGAGCGGGCCCGGGCCTCTCTGGGAGGAACCCAGCAGGTGGCAGAGGAGGAGGTGTGAGGCCGGGCGGGCCAAGCTCCCTTCCCCACCCACCCGTCAGAGGCTGCGGCGGGGGTCGCGGTGGGGCAGCGCGGGGGACGCCGAGCAGCCCCAGCTGCTGCCTCTTCTGGCCCAGGTGAGTCAAGGCGCGGGGCGAGGGAGGGAGCATCGGGTGGGGCTGGGGGGCACAGAGCCTGGTGGCTGGTGCCCTGCAGGGGCCGGGTGAGGCCGGGGGCTGCTGCTGCTCCGAGCCCAGAGGACTCACGGGCAGGTGGGGGGGTGCCGTTGCCAAGTGGGCCTCCCGCTGCACCACGAGCAGCTCCTTCCGACGGCGCCAACGGATGACTGCTCCCGCCGGGCGCTCGAGGTGGGGTGCAGCTGGTGCGCGCCTTGGCTGGGCTGCGGGAGGTGCCGGCCTATTCTCCCCAGGTCACACAGGCTTAGAGGGAAGAGACGGGGGTTTAAACCCCCGCCTCTTCCCTGGCGCCGCCCCCCATCTCCAGGCCCCACTGGGAGGTTGGCATCGTGGAGGGGGCACAGTGCCACAAGCTGGCCTAGGGCGCCCAAACACCACAGGCTGGCCCTGCTCATAGTGTTGTGCAGATAAAAAGCAGGAGAGGAGGAGAAATGCAGAAAGGTAGGGGATAAATAAAGCTGAAGATGGGGTGCAAAGAAAAGTAGGTTGATGAATGGCCAAGAAGGAGAGAATGAAATGCATAAAGGGGGAGAGGGTATGGGGGTTGCCAGGAGGAATGAAAGAGGAAATAGTGTGGGCAGGGGATACAGGGGGAAGTTAGGCCCCCCCCCAAGTCCTTGAGGGTTTCCTACCATGCAAGTGGGCCTGCCCCTGTGGCTGATGCCACAGAACTGGGTCATGTTTTCTTCTAGGTAGAGTTCGCATCAGGAGGGACAGCTTAAGACAAAAGGGCAGGTAAAGATAGGTTAGCTGTTGGGTGGAAAGGAAGCAGGGTTGCCAACTCCAGGTTAGGAAATTCCTTGAGATTTGGAGGGATCTAGCCTGGGAATGGTGGGTTTGAGGGGGGAGGGACATCAAAATGGTATAATGCCATACACTCCACCTTCCAAAGCAGCCATTTCCTCCAAGGAAACCAAGATTGCTAGCTTCCAGATGGGGGCTGTAGAACACCCAGAATGTTCTCCAGCCTCCAGATGACAGAGATCAGTTCCCCGGGAGAAAATGGCTGCTCTGGAGAATTGACTGTATGGCATTATAGCCTGCTAAGGTTGCTTCCCTCCCCAAGCCTCTCCCTCTCAAGGCTCCACCCCAAATCTCTAGGTATTTCCCAACTTGGAGCTGGGCAACCCTAAGGGGAACTGATCTTTGTAGTTGAGAGATCTGTTGTGATTCTAGGAGAGCTCTAGTAGCATCCATAATCCTAGAGGATACTAGGGTACGCTGAATGGCCCAACATTGCCTTCATTATTTATACAGATTGTCCACATTTTACATGCCTTTAATATCACATCAAGCATATCATTGGGTCTTATATTGCAGAACTTGACCTACTGAAAATCTCAAGGTTTATTTTTCAGATTAATTTTTTAGGCCTCCCAATTGAATAAAAGTCCATGGAAAACCAAGAAATGAGGCCTCTGGAATCAAGATCATGTGTAAGGTGAGTGCAGTTCCTTTGCCTCAAACCCAGAGCCTCACATTTCTTCTCTCCTTAGATCTCCAATGTCTTACATTTCTTCTCTCCTTAGATCACCACACACACATACACACATTTTGTTCTGGTTTATTTGGATCCTATGATCCAGGTGAGAATTAGCAAATCCCAATGATGAGACATGAAATTCCAAGATCTCAAATCTAGGGATTCACATTTGGGGCATGACTTGAGCCAGCTATACCTTAGATTAATTTGACCTGTTCTTTTTTATCTCGAATTTTGGGGTGCAGAATGAATAAGTATGCATGTCAGAGCAAGCAAGGGGAGAGAAAACGTTTTTGGTTGAGTGAAGGTATATTTCACTTCGGTATAGTATTTTTCTTCCTTTTTCTCTGCTTCGTGGTAACTAGATCAAAACAGTGGGAGCTCTTCTGAGCTTCAGGCACCCCACAGGGCTCTAAAGCTGTCAGTCTCATCAGCACATTCCTTTCCACTGGCAGCATTAGACTCCATTTGAAAACAGCTTCACTTGTCAGCTATTCAGCGAGTATCTGTACACACCCTTTATTGCCTTGGACGCCTGGCTTGGCTAGACATTTATAGTGGTAAAAGAGGGAGGGGGGAGTTATTGTCACCAAAAGAATATGATCCTGAAAGCCAATTTCCTGCCCATTCCAGTAGCTTGTAGCCGCTATATTTATTTCACCGGCATTTCAGTATTTAGTAACATACTGACCCATTCACAACTAGACTAAGACAGCATCTACATGGTGATGATTTTCCATGTTCCTCCTGTTGCTGTTACAAATGCAGCAGCAATGAGCATCCACACAGTAGTTTTACCTGCACTTTCTTTGCCACAGTCCCCTGCAGCATCCCCCCCACCAGAAAGCCTTTTCTGGCTTAAAAAAAAAATAAAAATCAGTAATTGACATTTTACCGCCAATGGCCTGCTTTGTTCTTTGGGGAAATAAGCTAGGCAGCAGGCAAGGCCAGAGGGGTACAAGGGATCTGTACACCAGTTAATACCAAGATCCCGTACAGTAGGAAGACTCCAAATTTGAAGAGTAATTTTTTTTATAATTTTATTTATACATTTATAAATAAATAAATAGTATTTATTAAAGTATTTCCCTAATTACAAGCACACTAAACATTCAAAAAGAGCAAGCAATACAGAACTAAGGAAGCAGAGGCAACTGATAGCGAATAGAGGGGTCAGTTATGGGGTGATACAACCGGTCCAGATGTACAGGGGTCCATTGAGATGAAATTATGGCTCAAACCAAAGTTCAGGGGTGAACTGCCAGTTGGCATCAGGGGCAGATACACAAAATCTGAGGCCATGTGCTCTGATGGATATAGACATTGGAAAACAATGCAGACCAATGGGAGGCCTTGAGGGTTGGTCTCAGGTGAGAACAATAGATTTTCTAGACCAATGAGGAGTCCATGGAGGTGAGGTACCAGGTGCAGCCCCCAGTGCCCACCATTGCCTATGGCCCTGCTGGGAAGGGTGGGGTTTGGGGAGGGGCAGGATTTCAGTAGCGTATAATGCCACCCTCCAAAGCAGGCATTTTCTCCAGGAGAGTTGATCTTGGTTGTTTGGAGATAAATTGTAATAACAGGAGATCTACAGATGCCACCTGGAGTTGGCAACCCCAGTTCATGCATGTAATTAAGTAGGCTGTAGTCCACAAAAAAATTGTGTCACAATACATCTGTTAGTCTATAGCAGGGGTGTCAAACATGCATCCTGGGGGCCGGATCATGCCCCCAGAGGGCTGTAATCTGGCCTGCAAGGCCTTGGCTGTTTCATAATAATAATAATAATAATAATAATAATAATAATAATAATAATAATAATAATAATAATAATAATAATAATAATAATAATAATACACTTTATTGTCATTGTACATAGTACAACAAAATTAAACTGCAGTCCTCTTGGGGATCTACAACCCTCTCAATGATCTACAACAATAATCATACGCACTCATACTTAAAGTTCACACTTAAAGTTTCCTGCTTCCTTTTCCAATTCTGCTGCTGCTACATCACAGCTTACTTTAGGAGACTCTCAATTGCACAGGGGAGATAGATAGGCAAGCTACTCCTGTGCGATTGAGAGAGTCTGGTAAAGCACTGGCTGAGGCTCCTCCCCCTCCTCCTCCCAGGGGGAGGGAGGGAACCAGCCAGAGCTCGCTTCCTGTCCAAGCTGCCTCAATCATATACAGGAGACCAAGGGAAGCCTTTCTTTCCTTCCAGTGGCTGAGGCTCCTCCCTGAAGGGAAGCAGGGACGAAGGGAACAAGAAAGAATTTGGTTTGCTGGACTGCCCCAAACACACAGCAGAAATACCAGGCACCTTTAAAACAAAGTTTTGTTCAAGGTATGAGCTTTTGTGTGCCTTGCTACAGGTGTGTGTATTCTCTTGGGCTTCTTATGTTGTGTGGTTTTTGGGGGGGCTCCTTTTGCCAGAGCTCTCCTGGGTGCAACTGGGTTCCCTCCTCCTTTTCACTGTGTTCAAGCCCTCATGACTCAGTCTTTCTCAGTAAGAAAGCAATGTGAACTATTTTAGAGGAGGAATAACAATAAGCCAGTGAGGTGAATTAGGCTGAGAGTGTGTGTCTAGACCAAGTTCACCCAGCACAATTCCTTTGTAGGAAGTTGTAGTTATTTCTTTGGGAAAGACTATAGTTTTGTAGACTAACAAACAGCCCTCAGTCTGTGTCAGGATGCCTTATCATGTTCTTGACCAACACATGAAGCAACTTATGTACAAAAGGTTGCAATGCCCAGCCATTTCATGTCTTCCCCTGGGTCCTAGGCACAGAACATTGAGCATGAGGTTTCTATAATGAATGTCAATAAATCAAAATTAGGTTTGCAGCTTACAAATACACACCTGAACAGATTGCTACAGTGCAGACATTTTGATGCAATAATTCAGAGCAAGAGGTGTCAGTTATCAGAGATTGTTAAATAGACAAAATATTGCAAGAGTGCTAGTGTTTTAAGCATGTTTTATTTAAAATTTAAAAAATCTTTAATTGTGTTTAATTTATAAAGTTTATATCTCTGGTACCTGACATTACATCTTATGACACAAATGGCCCGGCCCAACAAGGTCTCATTTATGTTAGATCCGGCTCTCATAACAAATGAGTTCAACACCGCTGGTCTATAGGGTGCTAATAGACTTTTTGTTTTAACTACCTAACACAACTGTCCCATGGAACAGGACTTCACTGGTCAGAAAACAAAAAGATCTCTCTCCCTCTCTCTCTCTCTCTCTCTCTCTCTCTCTCTCTCTCTCTCTCTCTCTCTACACACACACACACACACACACACACACACACACACACTACCCCCTCCTTGGCTAAAAATAATATACAAACCACACAAGAGCATGTGTCTGGTGTTCTGAATCTGAGATGCAGCACATGCATCTGCCACATGCTTCAGCAGGTGCTGAGGGTCAAGATCAGCTCGGTTAACTTTAGGCAGTAGGGAAAAAAAAAGACTGTAGCTGCTTAAGTTGTCTGGAATCGTTCGCTCTGCTACCATGGTTATGGGTTGCAAAAAACCCTTCTGTTTATGACACATTGTATGGGTGGATCCTGTGGGCTGACTACATGTCTATGTGTGTACACACACATACTACCTTCCTGGCTTTCTCAGTCTATGGAAAGAGCATAACCAGTGGTGTGTCTCTTCTCAAGAGCTGCTCTTCCTCTACTGCTTGATGGCTTCCAAAAGAAATGCTTTGTATTAGTGCCTCCCCCACTCATTTTCACACAATAATTTATTATGAAGTTTGATGTCAATCATTCATCTCCTCTTTGTAACTACGCTTCTCAAATTTGCCCTAAGATGTATGCATGAATTATAAGGAGAGACAAAACACTGTAGCTGAATGGAAGAAAAATAGATATTTGAAGATGTAAATAACTGGAAGGTAACATTTAGGTAATAATCATTAACAAGTTGTCAGATTTGGCAATGCAGTGGTGGTATAATTGCTCCACATAAATATCAACATAAAAAGTGAATATTTTAAAGACAAGTCATACAAATCATGATTAAATACAAAATTTGCTTAGGTGTGGACTATAGATTCGATCTGTTGAAGATCTTAGAAATTGTCTCTTGTTTCAAAGGATCTTAAAAAATTATTGATAACACAAAATAGGGTCTAGATACAGGTAACAGCTATTTTATCCAGTAGTAAGATGCAAACATTATGGAATGTATTTAGTCTGCAAGCAGAAAAATGCCACAGTTTCAACTTGCTCAGAAACCACAAACCCATATACTGGATGATAGCAACCCAGTGTGGTGTGGTATAGTAGCTAAAATACAGACTAAAACTGGGCAGACCTGAGTTCAAATTCCCACCAGCTATGAAGCTCCGTAAGTGATCCTGGCCCAGTCACATATTCTCAATCTAGCCTAGCCTAGCTCACAGGGTTGTTATAAGGATTAAGACGAGGGGGAAGAGATGTGTCTGCTACCCTAAGCTCCTTAGAAAATGGGGTGGGAAAGTACAGAAGATGATCACCCCAATTAAAAACAAAACAAAACAGCTGTTTGAAGTCAGTGAGGAAGAAAATGTGCTTTGAGTCAATCTCTACTTGTATATGCAGAAAGAAAAATTCATGTTATTAATTTACTTCTTTTATATTCCACCATTCTCCCTAATGGGGACCTAAAGTAGCTTACATCATTCTCCTTTCCTTCACTCTGTCCTCCCAACAACCCTGTGAGGTAAGTTAGGCTGAGAGTGTGTGATTGGCCCAAAGTCACCCAGCAAGAGCGAGGATTCATACCTGGGTCTCCCAGATCCTAGTCTGACACTCTAACCACTATACCATGCTGGCTTCTGAATTGCTTACCTTATACTATTTAAGTGTTACTGTCCAACCCAAATTCCAGGTACGAGTTCAGAAACCTCAGCTGCAGGTTAAGTACTTAAAGGGACCTCTGCCAGGGACAAGAAGTGACCTAGACTGGAAATTTTTTGGAAGATGCTTTATGTGTTGAATTTGTAAATTCTAAATTTACTCTAACTCTCTGGCTGCATTCATCTGACAGGCTTGGTGTGATTTGGGTATGCCCCTAATTGCACCAGTTTAAGTTGGAGCAGGAAGGTTTGATCAGACAGTATACCCAGAGGTGGCTTCGCCCTGTGCTCATTCTGTGGTCAGTCATCCAGATGAGTGCTGCACATTGACCAAGGAATGCACTGTCCAGTTGGTTTTATGGGTGGGTGCACATGTGCATATGCACTTCTGTGCATAGAGCCACCAACTAAAAAAAAATAAAAATAAAGGTGGAGATGGAACTGAGAGTTCACACTTCCCAACCAACTTCAGTTCACAACAGGGAAGTTCAGACAACCAGAAAAGGATGATTAAAGTGCAGACATCCGTAAAGACCAGACTTTCTCAGGTGCCTAAGAACTCTGATTTGAAGGTGCATCAGAACAGGGTGGCAATGACTGGGGAATGGGAGGCAGATGTTGCTGTCTGATCATGCTCTTTAAATCTGCAAGATAACAGCAACACCATCAATGCAAACTGCTCATCTGACCACAGCCTCGGTTTAATTGGGACAGATGTATCTGGGGGAATGTGGAACACGGAAAAGGCTCTGCAAAATATATTTCAGGTTTTGTGGGACTGAACCAACTTCTGCCCATATGTACCACATGGAGAAATGTGGTGTCATTAGTGGACGGAGGTGGAATAAGAGTGCAGATTGAAATCAGCAAGAGTGAAAAGTGACTTTTGAAGTGCAAAGAGGGTTTGGAAAAGTAAAGAGGAATATCTGTTATAGGAGCATTTAAAGGCTATGGCTTGAATAAAAAGTAGCAAGAGTGAAACTCAACATGAGCAACTGAACTTTCCTGCCTCTCCTCTCCCACAGAAATGCATTAGGGCACCCACAGGAGTTGTGGGATGATATGAGGTTGGAAGCTGGAATGGGAAATTGTGAATACCAACCCCTTCCTTCCTTCACATTGCACAAAAAATAAATTAAATCCAAGCCACTGTGTGTCTTGAATTTTGGCTTCTTTGAGTAGAGTTGATCTAACTTCCACCTATGGCTGCTCAACAAATACATTAGCTGTAATGATCAATGAAGTCCCATCAAGGGTTGCCAGCCAGCAGTTGGTACCCAGAAGAACCTAAGGAGGGCAGGGACATAAGAAGCATTGTCGCATCAACAGCATGACATCATTTCTGGGCTGAACTCAGAAGTGACATCACACTACTCTAGGATTCAGTAGAAACTTTATGATTTTCTGCTGAATCCTAGAGTGGTGTGATGTCACTTCTGGTTCAGCCCAGAAATGATATCACACCATTGCTGTAATGGCTTTTTTTCTTTATACCCCCCCTCCCCCATGTCTACTGATTAGCATAAGGGGTTGAGGGTAAGGATGGGCATGGACCGCATTTTGGAGTTTGGTTCATGGTTCATGACAGAATCATGTACCGAAGCACAAACTGATATGAACCAGGAGGTTGATTTGTGAGCTAAACTGGTTCATATTGGTTTGTGGCCCTTGCTTTTTGCTCCCTGCAAAAAGCAACGAAGAGCAGAAAGCAGGGAACCATTTAAATCACTGCTTTCTGCTCTTCATGAACTGCCATGAACAGGCATGAACTGCCTTAAAATTAGAGAAGTGTGTAGTGGTTCTTCAGTTTGTGAATATTGCTTCGCAAACCATTAACTGGCCAAAGTTTGTCATGAACTTTTGTTCATGAGCCAGTTTGTTCCCATCCCTAGTTGAGAATTGCCAGCAGGATGTCTCCCGCTATAGCTATAATGGGAGACGTGGCAACTCTAATGTCAGCCACTGTATCATTGGTAAATGCTTTTTAAAAGGACTACTTTTTTCTGCCCAGGAGTTAAGATCCTCTTCCCAAGTCTTTTTCTATCTATCCTGGACTACAGAGGTAAAACAGGGCTTTTTCAGTGATGGCAACTTCCATTTGGACTGCCCTCCACCTTAAGGCTTCCCTAGCATTTATCTTGCTATTTTTTTTTTTTAGATGCAAGGACATTTTAAAAGAAACTGAGGGGTTCCAGTTTTTAATGGTCTGCTTCTATCCTGAGCATTTTTATAAGTATCATTTTAGACTGCTGAATGTTATTTTATTCTGTTTGTATGCCTTTTATAAGGAGCTGCGGTGGCTCAAGTGGTTAAGACGCTGAACTGCAGACTGTGGAAGATCAGTAGTTCAGCAGTTCAAGACCCGTGAGTGCCGCATGACGGGGTGAGCTCCCGTCTCTAGTTCCAGCTCCTGCCAACCTAGCAGTTTGAAAGCAAGAAATTGCAAATAGATAAATAGGTACCACTTCAGTGGGAAGGTAACAGCGTTCCGTGCGCCTTGGTGTTTAGTCATGCCGGCCACATGACCACGGAAATGTCTTTGGACAGCACTGGCTCTGCGGCTTTGAAACAGAGATGAGCACCGCAACCCTAGAGTCGGATCCAACTGGCTTTCGAGCAAGGGAACCTTTACCTTTACCTTTATGCCTTTTATGTCTTGGTTTATCTGATAATTTTAATATTGTTCTAAAGATTTTCTTGTATTGTTTTAACTCTGTAAATCATTTTGAAAAGTTCTCCGGAGAGGTGGCATATATATTTTCTAAACAAATTGGATTTCTAAATGAGCTTGTTTATGTGAATACATTCATGTACTTCCATTTTGGACCTGTAATGAAGACATAGGGATTTCTTTAAATTCACCGGGTTACTACATTTATATCTAGTGATTCTTCTGATATAACTGGTTATTGCATTGGTTGGTATGCCATTTTTTAAACTGAATGGTTTGCCTTACACCTTTTAAAAATTGGTTTGTTGTAAATGAAGCAAGGATATTGTTCCAAATGGTCAGAACTGGAAGTCTGCTTTTTCATTTTTTCCACAAATGACTAGACTCATAAATTGTTTTTTTTTAAAAAAATAATATTTGCATTATGTATGCTGATGGTGTTTATTTAATATATTTATTTATTTAATCTATTATACATAATTCCCAGCCATCTTGATTGTTCAAATCATGATTCAGAGTCAGGGTATTGTTCCATAAATCACATCCCCAGTTTTTAAAAGTTCAAAGCTATTTCAGCAATCAATGAATGTGTACCAACACAGCAGCTGCCTTTTTGAATGCTTTATCTAAGGAATCCAGAATATGCAGGTGCAAAATCAGCATGAAAATGCAAAATATTCTCAATTTAAATTATGAACAGAAGACCATTTTCAGGAGTAAAGCAATTTGCCTCAAAATACATATTTTATTGAATATGGTGAGGGGAGTAAATTCATCCACCAAAGACATCATTTGTGAGCTTCAGTGGCATCTTTAATAAGCAATTCTATCCTGAACTGGACAATTGGACAAGGGCAGCACTGTATAAATGGAAACATCCTATCCTGATTGAGGATCTGCTCAGCTCCTTGGCCTAGAGCAGTTGCAGAATGCAACATACTTGTAGCCAGGGGTCTTTTCATAGAAAAACAGCTGCAGGAGCTCATTCGCATATGTTATGCTAATGAGCTATTAGGCTATTAGCATATGCCATGCCCCCTGACATCACCGGAAGTGATGTCAGAAGGGAAAGCAAAAGGGCGGGAGGCATCTTCAAAAGCCTCCCATTCCCTTCCCCAGCTGGTCTGGGTGGGGGAGCTAAGAGAGAAGGGGTTTAAAGTTTAAACTCCTTCTCATGAGAGTTGGGCCACAGAAGTAGGAAAGAGGGAAGGAAAGAGAGAGAGTAGAGAGAAGGAAAGAGGGAAAGAAAGAGAGGGAAGAAGGAGGGAAACGGAAAGGAGGAAAAAAGATAAGAGAAGAAGGTGGGAAAGAAAGAGAGAAGAGAAGAGAAGGAGGAGGGAAAGAGGAAAAAGAGAGAAGGAAAGGAGGGAATGAAAGAAATTCGGCAGCAATTTGGCCCCATTATATCCTATGGGGCATTGAAGTCAATTGTGAAAACATAGGGTATATTATGGGGGCTGGAGGGGAGGGGTTTGAGGGAGAGGCCCCAAACTCACAGGATAGCTGATGGAGCCTCTCCCCAAGATACCCACCAAGTTTCAAGAACATTGGACCAGGGGGTCCAATTCTATGGGCCCCCAAACGGGTTGCCTCTATTCCCTCCATTGTTCTCTATGGTGGGAAAAAAGTTACTTGTTTCCCACCATAGAGAACAATGGAGGGAATAGGGGCAACCTGTTTAGGGGCCCATAGCATTGGACCCCCTGGTCCAATGTTCTTGAAACTTGGTGGGTATCTTGGGGAGAGGCTCCATCAGCTACCCTGTGAGTTTGGAGCCTCTCCCTCAATCCCCCTCGCCTCCAGCCCCCAGAATATACCCTATGTTTTCACCATTGACTTCAATGGCCCATAGGATATAATGGAGCTGAAATTGACATTCGGCTGCCTGAAAGAGTCCCCAGGACGCCGGCTGGGGGCGGGGCTTGGCTGTTGAGCTCCGGCAGCTGCGCTCCGGTGTGCTCCCCCCCCAAAAAAACCCCTGCTTGTAGCTCATCTTGCTTGAATTTGTTCCCTGCCCTCCTGCCCTCCTGTCTCATTTGGAGGTTTACCTTGATAAATCACCCTCAGTTTCTATGTGATCCAACCAGCCTTGACCTAACAAATCCAACTCCCTTGACATTACACTTGGTTGTAAACTTTGCCAACCAGAAGGGAATTAGGACAGATTCAAATAAGCATTTTTGGGGTGCAGAAGTCCCATGAGATGTCCTTTCTCCTTGTTTTTCAATGGTAAAATCAATTTATGAAAATGTTCTTATTAATCTAATGACCTAAAATCACGTGGTTTTCTAGCAATTAGCAACAATGTGTTACCTGGTGATTTTACCTTAATTTGGGCACTTTAAGAAGATCAGTTGACCACAGGAAAATAGAAGGACAGGAAGAGTGTCTTCCATCTTGAAAATAGCTTTAGCTTGATGAATAACTCAATAGATTTTCACTGAAAGTATCATCATTGTCATAGAAGACTGGAAGATATTCATGTAGGAAATATATCTAATAGCAAAGTTCTGGTCTCCATTGCTGAAAGTAGGGAAATGGGATGAGGCATGAAGGTCACACAGGGCTCTACTATCTGAGAGAACTGCCAAATATTCAGAAAAAAAAGTCATGATTCTCTGTAACTTCTGTATTGAACTCCCTGTGGTGAAGTCTGATGAGTTTGCCTTGCCAGACCATGGGGTTGCTAAGGTAACTCAAGCTGTGATCCAACCCTTGTGGGATTCCTTCATCTTGTGAAAGCAGCAAGTTCAGCAGATGGAGATGTGTCCATGTTGAATTGTGCTGCAGGGTTTCAGTAACGAGTTCATCTCCCTCACCTAGGCATCACTCATCAGCGAAAGTAAGGATTCACAAGAAGGGAGTAAAACTGGATCAGAAGTTAAAGGAAGAGGGAACTATGACAGGGAGTGAATGGAAGGTGTACTGTGGTGCAAAAAACGTTCACCATTCTAGCAGCTCTTCCACAATGGCTGTTGTCTGAATTCATTTGCATTATCTGAGGAGATTTTAAAAAACTAAAATATCGAGGGAATGTAAAGCTTGGTCATGGCCAAAAATACATGAAATGCTGACATGATTTCAATTTCCTTTAAAAAATCAGAAAGATCTAAATTTCTTTGGCACTCAATAAAACCCACAAAATGAATCAGTTGGTAAGCATGCTTTTATGGTTCAAGATCCCATTATCATTGGCAGAAAAGACAGTAAACTGAGAAAAGGACTGCTGAAGTAGTGTGGAGTTGGAACAGGCAGCTAAAGTCTGTTGGCTTCAAGAGCTGAGTCACAAAAGATTGCGGTTCCATGTCTTACTTGGGACCCCGAGGTTGGCTCGCCTAGTACACCCACCCCTCCTTTGAATGAACTCACACAACCAGTTTCTTTGGAAAATTAGGTGGATAAACTTGGCCACAACTTTTATTGGTTACAGCTGTAGAGCATTGGCACAGCTTGGGTCCACCGGATCCAACCTATCGGCTGGCCCGTGTGCCAGCCGAGTTAACCGTTACCCAGCCAGCCGGCATGGGTAGAGAAGGCGGGAGGGCAAGTTATCGGAGTTCACACGGACGCTTGCCCCTGAGGGCAAGCACTGTTATTCCTTGAGCTAGCCAGCTCCGTTCAGCCCTCACGCCAAGACCCTTAAAGGGTCCCCAACTCCGGAATTGGCACGCAGGCCTAATTCCGCCAACAGATCCGGCCCCATGCTGTTACCGCCACAAGAACAGGACACCCACATTAGTCCTGTTCCCGCCAACGCCCCTTACAGCTGTAGCCAAGAAAGCAAGCTATGCCAGACTCCGTGCAGCCATATATCCATCCCCCAGGCCGATAGATGTACGCCATCTGCTCGGAACATGGCCTCCATCTTGTGAGAGATGTCTGGATGGCGAATCCAGATACCGCCTGCCGACTCCACCGCCCGGCCCAGCCTGCCGGACACTTTCCGCCTTGCCACTTCCACCTTCTTGGGATGAGCTGCGCCTCGCCACGACCTCTGTTCCAACCAATCCGACCAGAAGATGACAGTGCCGGGCAGGATCTCACGCACTAAGGCCAGGTCAACCAGTACCTGGTGCTCGAGAGCCACCCCAGGGCACTCGGTCAAATCGTTTTCCCCCAGCTGCAGCAGCAGCACGTCGGGAGGGTGGCGCCTCGCTGCAACGCGCCCCAACCAGGGCAACAGGGACCTCCATCGCATGCCTCGCTGTGCCATCCATGTAATGTGTGCTGCGCCTCCCAAGCCCAAGTCTTTGCCCCAGCCCGACGAGGATGCATACAAACCTGCCCAATAAACGATGCTGTGCCCAAAAATCCAGATTGTCTTGTACCTCTGTCCTGGAACTGAGGAGTCAGAGAGATGGTCATTGGCTGGACTCCAGCTGCGGCCTGATGTACGCCCTAAAGGCTGTAGAGCGCCAGCGGCCTATAGCCCGTATGCGTCCCTCCGGCAGGCCGACACCCGCCACCGTGGTGGCTGCCCCAATCCTGAAGGAGTGAGGCCCAAATTCCTTGCCTGATAAGCCCAAAGCCCCCAAGGCCAACCTGAAAACCCCCATGAACTGATACCTGGTCAATGGGGCCCCGTCTCTGTGGATAAGCAGGGGACCAACACCCTCTGGCCGCATTGCTAAAAGGGCTCGAGTGGTCAGCACAGGACACGGGCCACCCAGTAGTGGCCCCAAGTGCAGGCGCGCCCCTTTTCCCAGTTGGTCCGTCTTTGACCTCCGAATATACAATGACATCCCCTTTTGCCCGAAGGAAACATCCTGAACACCCAGGGGCATGTTGGTGAATGAGATTTTGGAGCTTGCCACCAGTTCCCCAACCCTCAAGGCCCCAAAAAGGCCAAGACAAATGCAGTCTCAAAGAGTGCGGCCTCGTACCGGGACCAACACAGCGCTGGAAGCTCCCGCAAAATCCCTTTCAACAGCTCAAAGGTCACGGGCCGTCTACAATCTGGAGGCCGAGCAGCTTGTCTCCGCCAGCCCTCGACTGCTCTACGGGCTTGGAATGAGTGGCATGGGTCCTCGAACTCCTCAGCCTTGCTAAAGAATGTGATGGCGGCCATGCGACCCCTGATGGCGCTGTGGGAGAACCCGCTGTCCTGCAGGCATGCCATGTAGCGAAGCACCCAGTCCCCCTCCACCGGCAAGGTCTGTGGCCCCCGAATCCCGCAGTAAAGTCAAAAAAGGCATCGATAGCCCTCGCATACTTGGCGAAAGTGGAGGGGGCAATGGACCCATAGATGCCCCATCTTATTGTACCTTCCCAAGTTCCCACAGCTCCTCCGGAAATGGGTCTGAAACGCGGTTGGCTCCTGGCGCCAGAATGCGGAAACGTTCCTCCTGTTGGCGAGACAAGGCGTCCGCTATACTATTATCCATGCCTGGCACATGACTTGCAGAAAATGTAATGTTATCAGCCAAGCAGGCCAGGACCAGGCGGCGAACCAACCGCATTACCCGTTCAGACTTGGAAGTTTGTTTGTTCACCACCCGCACCACCGCCTGGTTGTCGCACCAGAACTGCACTCTTTTGTCCCTAAAGAGATCTTTCCAAATGATCACTGCCACGAGTATTGGGAAGAGCTCCAAGAAGGTGAGATCTTTGAGCACTACAGAACCCTCCCACTGCTTGGGCCAGGGCCGTGCGCACCACTTGCCGTCGTAGTAGACGCCGAACCCGGCGCTGCCAGCCGCGTCGGAGTGGATCTGGATGGCATCCTGCAAATCCATCGGGTGCTGCCAAATGGTAACCCCGTTGTATCCCTCCAAGAACCGGAGCCACACACCTAAATCCTCCTTCATGCCCCTGGTCACCCGTACCCGGTGATGAGGTGCCCTGACCCTGGCCGTCGCTCTGGCCAGCCTTGCGCAGAAACCCCTGCTGGGCGACACGACCCGGCAAGCAAAGTTCAAGTGTCCCACTAGTGACTGCAGTTCCTTCAACGTGCACTTCGCCCGAGCCCTAACCAAGGAAATGAGCGCCTGGAGGGCAAAGAGTTTGTCCTCCGGCAACCTGGATGCCCCAGCCACAGAGTCTAATTGGATACCCAGGTACGTTAAACTAGTGGCCGGCCCTTCGGTCTTGTCCGCTGCCAATGGGACACCGAGCTCATCAGCAAGCCTCTGAAATGCTCGCAGGGACTCTGCACAAGCCGCATCATCCGCCGGGCCGACAAAAAAGAAGTCATCCAGATAATGCGTAATCCCCGTAGACCCGGTCCTCGACTTCACTGCCCACTCAAGGAAAGTACTAAATGTCTCAAATGCCGCGCAGGCCACTGCGCAACCCATAGGCATAGCCTTGTGAAAGTACCATGCTCCTTGGAACTTGAAACCCAGTAATGAAAAGGAGTCAGGGCTCACCGGGAGCAGTCGGAATGCTGACTGAATGTCACACTTGGCCATGAGTGCCCCCTGTCCGCAAGCCCTGACTAGACCCACCGCGTGATCAAAGGATGCATATTTGACTGAGCAGAGCTCGGGGGGGATGCTGTCATTCACCGAAGATCCCTTTGGGTACAATAGATGCTGAATCAGGCGATACTCGCCTGGTGTTTTCTTTGGCACCACCCCCAGGGGGGATACTCGCAGGTGGTCAATAGGGGGCATGCTAAATGGGCCCACGATGCGCCCAGCTGCCAATTCTTTCTTCAGTTTTGCAGCAACCACCTCAGGCATCTCCCTAGCTGACTTCAGGTTGTTGGAATGGGTTGCAATGCGCGGGCCGCAGGCCGGAATGGGAAACCCCTTCGTGAACCCATCCAAGATATATTGTCCTGCCT
This sequence comes from Gekko gecko, assembly GCA_029375565.1. Taxonomy (NCBI): domain Eukaryota; kingdom Metazoa; phylum Chordata; class Lepidosauria; order Squamata; family Gekkonidae; genus Gekko; species Gekko gecko. The sequence continues at coordinate 94,394,255 of JAPDNY010000001.1, forward strand.
CCCGCAAGGGGTATTGTGCTAAGAGTGGCCTCAGGGCGTCCACCCGGACCGGGGTGGCCGCTAAGGACCACCAGTCCTGAGGGGCACTAACGTCTGGAAGCAGAACCGGCTGCGGTGCCTGATGATCCCCCTCCCCCTTTTGTGTTGGCACCACCGGAGAAGGGTTTACCGCCCCGAAAGGGCTGCTGAGTGCCGGTGGACCGCGGGCAATACACCCGCCCGTGCCCCCCCCCGCACGCTTCGCAACTATGGTGGAACTTGCACCGTGCCCGGCGACACCGGCCCTGGTTATATTCCCAGCAGACCCCTCGCGACCGGTCCTTGCGCGCGGCCCAGCGATCGGTCCTCACTTCCCCTTTCCCTTTAATGCACGGGCCGACCTCCCTGAGCCAAACCTTGTCCTGCAGCAAGTCCCAACGAGCCCTGTCATTGCGTGACGCCAGTTTGCGGCAGGTCTCGTCGTAATCAATAGCCGGCCCCTCACCTGCCAAAACCCTGGCCTCAACTACGTTGCTCATGTGGTTGAGCAGGTGCCAGCCCCTCTCCAGGTACGCGGCAGCGACTACCCCCGCATACACCAAGTAACCAGAAACCCAGTTGAGGAAGGTGCGCTCTGCTTCCTCGTTCTTCTCCTTCTTCTCCTTCTTGTCAGAATTCGCCGTGCGGGCCTCGGCCCCCCGTTTGTGAAGCAACGTAAAGACGTTAACGTAATACCCGTCCAGAATGCTGTCCCTCAATTCATCAGATAAATGGAGCCCTGGCGGCTCCTCTCCATTCAAGTACGTGGAGAGGATTGCAGAAGGGTCAGAGACATCGACGTCATCCCAGACCACCCCAGGGCCCTGCCCGGCTTCCCGCCTGGCTTGTGCGGCTAGCGCCCTGCGGTGTATAGCCCAGGCAGGCAGCCCTGGCACGCGGGCCGCTGCTGCCCAGTAATCGCTCGGAGGCTGCCCACTGCGCCCTGCAGTCGCACCCTCACCTGAGGAGGCCTCGCCCTCTGCCTCGTTGCGGGAGTGCGCGGAGGAGCCCGAGCTGCCCCTTTCCTGTCCCCCATCTGTGGTGCGCACTGCAGGCCGTGAAGCCCGACGACCGGCCGAGCTGGAGGAAGCCCCCCGGCACTGCTGGGCTAAGCCTCCCTGTGCCCCAGCCCTCCGGGCTCGTTTGGCTGTCGGATCCTGGCTCATCTTGGCCACCTTCTCGGAGAGTTGATCGAAAGCCTCCTGAAGGCCCCGCATGGTGTCGGCCAGCTCCGCGACACCGTCCGACCCATCTGTGCCGCGTGGGACTGCCTTCCTCTTCCCCGTCACTCCCACCGGTTGTCCGACTGCTGCAGGTTGTGCTCACCCTTTGAGCGCTGACCGGGGTGTTAACCCAGCAACTGTGCCTGCGCGCCGGGTGCTGCGTGATGGGGGCTTCATACCTGCTCAGGACAGCAAAACACGACACGTTAAGACCCCCGTTTCCCCGTTACCCGCCCCCAAGTAGGCAAGTAGTTGTATGCGCGAGGCAGGATTGCCCTTTGGGGGGGTATGCTGCACCGTGGACCAACTGATCGGTCGCTCCTAACCTGACTATTAACTTCCTGACTACCTAACCCTTGAGCCTACCTGTCTAACTACCCGCTGAGTGGCGACGGAGGGGGAGCCGTCATAGATACTCCCGCAGTCTTAGTGCTGATGTCCGCGCAGGCCGCCGGTGTCCCGCTATCCGCACCGGGACCGCCTCCTGAGATGGAAATGTATGGCTTGGATGATGGGCGCCGTGGCGTTGTACCCCTCTGAGGTCCCCGCCATCCCCGGCTCTGGGCACCGTGGTGTTGTGCCCCTCTGAGGTCCCTGCCTTCCCCGGCACTGTCCCGAGCATGGTCTGGGGATGCCACTCCCCCTCCCGGTTCCCCTGGCAGCGGCCAGGGAGCGGCCCAGAGAACCTGCAAGTTGCTCTGCTATAGAAGTAAGCTCTGCTTTCGGCCGCGGAGGCCCCGTCGCGCTGCGGAGCGTGGTAAGCGAAATCCGCCCCGCGAGCCACCTGCCCCAACCATGGCAGGAACCGGTGCGCCCTTGAGCCCGCCCCCCAAGGCGAACTAACTGCAACCCATGAAAGGCAACAACAACAACGCCCCAGCGAGCTGGCCTGCCAGACGCAGCCCCAGGCTTCCCGCAGCTGGCGCATTGGTCCGTCATGCGGGGAAGTAGCGACCCGCCGCACGCGGACCACCGCTGCCGCCGCGGCATCTGGACCCCCCCAGGCCCTGAAAGCGCCCCTCCAGCTTGCCGAATGGGCTGGGGAAGGGAAGGATGGGATGCGCCCCCCACCGCCCCCGTAGGCACCCAGGCAGGCCCGATGCCCCGGCACGGACCCGCTGCGGGCTGGGGAATCCCCACGAGGCGCTCCGCGGAGCCGACCCCGAAAGCTGCGCCCTGCCCACCCCTGACGCCCCCGGCCGCCAGGGCAGGCCGGGGTGCCCAGCACGGAGCCGCCGAGGACGGGGAGCCCTGCTGCGAGCTGGGGGACGGGTGGGCCGCGTCTCCCTCTCTCACCCCGTCCCCTCCCACCGCCCGGGCGGCCCCAGGGTGGACCAGCTGAACGCCGCCCGGCCCGGCCGCGGGGAGCTAGGCTCGGCCGCGGGGAGCCAGGCCCGGTCGCCGGCGAGCTAGGCCCGGCCACCGGCGCCGCCTGGCATGGCCCCCGCCGGTGCCATCCCTGTGGGCGCTCCCAGGCAACGGCCGAGCGACCCGCGGGCCAGAAAGGCGGTGAGCCGTGTCCCGCCACCTCCGCCGTCGCCCTCGGCCGCCGGGGCACGGCCCGGTGCCCCGCCAGATGCCGAGGAAATGGGAAGCCCTGCTGTGAGCCGGGGGAGAGGTGGGCCTCGTCTCCCCCTCTCCCCCATCCCCTCCCACCGCCCGGGCGGCCCCAGGGTGGACCAGCTCCGTGGGCGCTCCCAGGCAACGTCCGAGTGACCCGTGGGTCGGGAGAGAGGTGGAAACGGGGAGCCCTGCCTCGAGCCGGGGGAGAGGTGGGCCTCATATCCCCCTCTCCCCCATCCCCTCCGACCCCTCGTGCAGGCCCCCAGGGTCCCCGAGCGGACCGGCCAGACTCCGCCCCACCCGGCCGCCGGGAGCCAGGCTCGGGCGCCCGAGCCGCCCGGCGCGGCCCTCGCTGGTGCCGTCCCTGTGGACGGCTCCCATTCTGTGCCTGAAGGGCAGGCAGCCGGGAAGAGGTGGGCCTCGTCTCTCTCCCACCCTTCCCCCGACCGTCCGGGCCGGCCTGAGGTCCAGCGCGGGGGCGCTTTGGACCGGCCAGGGTCCCCTGGGCACAGAGGCTGATGGCCGGGCCCGGCTGCAGTGCAGGGGGGGAAGTGGCGAAAATCCATCCGTCTTCCTTCCCCGCCCCTACCTTCCCCCCCAGCCGCGGGCCCAGGCCTTACCTGTAAGGCTAGCGGACCGGCCGGACTCCGCAAACCGGGCTCGCCTCGCAGTCGAGTGGGGAGGGGGAGCGGCTTCCCTTCAGCTTTTAATGCCTCCCCCCTCCCTGACCACCCTCCTGCCCTCTATTGGCTGGGGAAGGGGGGGGGAGGTGCGTCTTTTCCCGCCACGCACCAGGCCCCCCCCTTTCCGGCCGGCTGACCTCGCTGTCCCTGCCCGTCCCCGCAAATGGCGGCCCGGCCCACCCGGGCCCTTCTGCTTTCAAACCTTGGAAAATAAAACAGAGGATGCGGAAGATGGATTTTGACAGGGAAAAATAAATACAGGACCCAGAGTAAAAATAAGATGGACTAAACAAAATTACAGAATAACAATATACAACAGTTTTGTGTCCCAATCTAGTTTGGATGGTGTGCATTGTGTGCATATTTCCTTTGGGACTGTAACTATATCTAAAAATTGAAGTTATGCACACTGTTCCCCTCCACAACTGCCTTCTATGGCTACACATACAGTTCAGCTCACTCCCCCTACTAAATACCATCTGAAGTGACTGTGCTAACCACTTTGAATTGAATCTGATTAGAGCTGATTCTGGGTAGTGAGTTTCTCATCCCTATCAGCTGTGCATATCACAGTTTCCCATGTGAGCTGGGATCATCCTGTCTCTAGCCCCACTAGAAGCTATCACAGACATAAAACAGGGGTGAGAGCTGAGCAGTGGCTTGCTTCACATCAGAAGGTATGTTTTATGATATGACAGAAAGATGAGAAATTTGCCAGGAGGATTCTTATCAGCAAAATAAATGACACAGACTAGTTCCAGCCATGCACAGCTACAGTGTGCATAGCTACCTACACAAATAGATGGATTGTACTCAGTGAAGAATACATTTGGCATTGTTCCTTGTATCATCACCACCCTCAATAATATGCATTTGGTCAAATGTGATATATAAGAAATATAAATCTAAAGAAATTGACTTGTCAAAATAAGACTTTATTATACCTCCTGAAACAAAAAGCAGATACTTACATCGATCAGGATGCAAAACCAGTTTATTTTGAAAGACTATAGTTAATCAGCAGTTATACATAGAAGCAGGCAATTGCAGTGAACCACAGTGATGGTCTAGTCCCACCCTACGTCCAAAGGAATGAAATCATATCCCTCAGCATCCTTTAACTCCCACCTGCCCCAAAGAGGTGTCAGGGACTACATCTAAGCCAGGGGTGTTGAACTCATTTTTTGTGAGGGCCAGATCTGACATAAATGAGACCTTGTTGGGTCAGGCCATGTGTGTCATAAAACGTAATTCTAGGTAGCAGAGATATAAACTTTATAAAGGACACAAACACAAAGGATTTTTTTAACTTAAAATAAAAACATGCTTAAAACATCAGCACTCTTGCAATATTTTGTTTATTCAACAGTGTCTGATAACTGACACCTCTTGCTCTGAATTACTGCATCCTTCTGAATGTGGTTTTTGCAAAGTGCCCACTCACTGTTGTAACATTCTGCATAGGTTGACCAGTAAGGCTTCTGGTCTCTTGTTCACTTCCAGTTCTACCATGTGACAGGGAAAGGATACACTGATTGGGGCTCTGCTATCAGCATATGCTGCCAAGGTAGTCATCTCCAAAATAAAAGACCAAGCAACCATGGAAAGTATTTATGAAAAAGGGTTTCCAAACAAACCTGTCAGGTGTAAAAAGCACTGGCATCATGCAGAAAACATATTGCCTTTCCAGATACTTTTGAATTATTATCCTCCAAAACCATCTCCTGCTCATGTCCCACTGAAGTAAAGGGGGTTGCAGCTTACAATCTGTCCTAGTAGCCTCAGCTGTAGAAGAGATGAGATATGTTGCTAGAGTGCAGCACAATTTAAGCAGGCTATTTGAGAGTAGATACCCTTTGTTAAATAGTGGGTTCCAAGGACGAACAGTCCACAAGTCTAGTGATCAGCTCTACTTTATTAGTAATTTCATAAAGGACAAGACTCCAGGGCCACAGCCCTGTTTAAATAGCATGCAATTGCCACACCCAAACACACCTCACTCCCAACGATAGGCTATTTACCTAACATTACTTCTTAACTGGTTACTTCCAGAGTCCTGGTGGGTTATTGTTCTTGGGCTCTGTTAGAACAGTCCTGAAATGTTTCATTCCCAATACATAACACCCCTCCCCCCTAAGTTCCAAAGCACCTTAACAGACATAGTCTTCAAGGTACACTGGCTTGCATCGTTCCCTCTGAGAATGCCAGGGCTCTTGGGGGGGATGGAGATGACACCAGAACCAGGCTTGGTGAGGCAGGAACTGCTCTGGAGCCCTGCAAGGTAGGAACAGAGTCCAGAAGGTCCGTAGTGGCCTGCACAGGGCTTTCCTCTTCCCAGCAAACTGGATGCATGCTGTTGTGGGAGGTCACTCTCAATCAGCAGTGGCAGTGGTGATGGTTCCAGGGCTCAATCCTCCTCCTTGGCGGAGGACAATTCAGGTTCTGCAGGCAGTAGGTGGCTGCACAGCTGGTCTATGTGCCATGTAGAAGCTGGCCCCCATCCGTTGATACCTCGTACAATAGGGGTCTGATGACTGAGGTAACCCTTGCCAGGATTCACACAGGGCTGCTGGAATAGTTCCGTGTGAAGACAGAGTCACCTAGAGAGAACCTGCAGGGGGCCTCCTGGCTCACCGGAGTTTGGTGCAACTCAGGGGCTTAGTCCGGATGCAGATGGGCCAGTCACGTCATGAAACAGTGACCCACTTGGGGTCACTCAGTGGCTGAACAAGAAGACAGCAAGCTGGTGGTCCCAGTCCCCCCTGGGTGAGCCACTTTAGTGCACCATCTGCTCAGCTTGTCCATTGGTAGCCAGGTGGAAAAGAAGTGGACTGCACATGCCTGATGAGGTTCTGGTCCGAGAACTCCTGGAACTCTCCCGTGGTGAAGGCAATGCCATTGTCTGTGTCATGGGTGCTAAAAATTTGTATCAAGGCCTGGATGGATGCATGCGATGAGGTAGATGCGACTGGCACAACTTCTGGCCACTTGGTGTAGGAGTCCACCAGGAGGAAGAACAGCTGCCCCTGGAATGGGCTGGCAAAGTGCAAATGCACCCGTGCCCACAGCATGTGGGTAGACTCCCACTGGTGAATGGGAGCCCTCGGAGGTTTGTGGTGTGTCTCCTGGCAGGCCTGGCAACGCTGTACCCAGGCCTTGATTTTTCTGTCCATTCCCAGCCACCACATGTAGCTTCTGGCCAGCACTTTCATCCTCACAATTCCTGGGTGGGTCTCATGCAGGGCTACCAAAACCCGCTTATGCAGTGGTGTGAGAAATAAAATAAAATAAACTCACTTTAGCAGCGTTCACACTCTGCCTGCCTATGAGGGGAAGCGAGCTGTGCTTGGGGAAGGGGAGGCAGTGGGGAGTCCCTGGGCAGCCCAGAGAGCCAGGGGGTGCTGAGGGCTGAATGGAAGTCAGGGGGCCTTGGCAAGAAGTCAGGGGGCCAGGCCCCGAAATGCCCCACTGTAGCTACAGGCCTGGTGAAGGGGCGGCCATATAGGTAACTGCGGAACTTCTTCACTCCCACCATGATCGTGAAGGCCTCTTTGTCCATCTGGGGGTAGTTCCACTCAGCTGATGACAGGGTCCTTGAGTAGTAGGCCACTGGCACCTCTCTCCCATCTGGCAGCTGATGACCCAGGACTGCACCAATGCTGTAGGGAGAAGCATCACACACCAAGACGACTGGCAGCATCTTGTTGAAATGGGCGAGGACATCATGCAAGGTGAGTAGCTCTTTTACAGCCCAGACAGCAGCGGCTTGCCACCAGCTCCACACCCATGGGGCCTTCTTGTCAAGCAGGTGGTGGAGTGGCTCCATGAGTGTGGCTTTATGGGGCAGAAAGGAGTGGTAAAAGTTCAGAAGCCCCAAGAAAGCCTGCAGCTCAGCCTTGGAAGTGGGAGTGATGGCGTGAACCTTGTCGGGGGCCAGATGAATGCCCACAACATCCACGGAGAACGCCAGGAACTCTACATGGGGGACTCCCAGGAGGCATTTCTATTGCTTCACCTTCAGCCTGGCAAAGTTGAATCGCTGCAGCATGGCACATAGACGGGTGGCAAAGTCCTCTTCTGTGGGGGCAGTGATCACGACATCATCAAAGAATGGTTGGACTCCAGGGATGCCTTTCAAAAGAGAGTCCATTAAGTTCTGGAAGATCCCCAGGGCCACACTCACTCCAAACTGCAACTGCTTGACTTTGAAAGCACCCTGGTGTGTGATGATGGTCTGTGCCTCAATGGTCGGCTCATCCACCAGGAGTTGCTGGTATGCTTGGGCCAAGTCCAATTTCCTGAAGAGCTTGCCCCCCACCAAAGTTGCTAGGACATGGCTGACCACAGGCACTTGGTAAGCGTGGTCCCTCAGCGCCTTGTTGATTGTACATTTGCAGTCCGCGCAGATGCGGACATCCCCATTTGGCTTAATTGGGGTTACAATGGGGGTCTCCCAAGTGGCATGGGGAACTGGCTCTATAACTCTTTGTGCCACCAAGCAGTCCAGCTTCACCTCAATTTTGAGCTTGAGCGCTAACAGAACTCTCTGGGCCTTGAGGTGGATGGGCTGCACATCAGGGCTAAGTTGGAGCAATAGAGAGGGACCTGTATTTTGGCTGATGGTCCCATTGAAGACAGCAGGGAACTTGTCACACACATTACTGGTCTGAGTGCTTTGCATGCATGGGTTCAAATCCCACCTTCATCACCACTGTTAAATAGTGGGTTCCATGGATGAACAGTTCACAAGTCTAGTGATCAGCTCTACTTGATTTCAGCAAGAACAAGGCAAGACTCCAGGGCCACAACCCTGTCTAAATAGCATGCAATTGCCACACCCAAACACACCCCACACCCAATGATAGGCTATTTACATAACATTACTCCTTGATAGGTTTCTTCCAGAGTCCTGGTTGGCTATTGTTCTTGGGCTCCAAGCTCAGCCAGTCTCTAGTAGAACAGTCCTGGAATGTTTCAGTCCCAATACATAACACCCTTCCTCATGAGTCCCAAATTTCACACTGCTCTCTTAGTAACTTTCTACATGGGGCTCCCTGTTGGCAGCAAAAAGGAGTAATCATGAGCCAAGAAGTCATTGCAAGCATGCAAACAGACAAATATGAATGTGTTTAGACATATTCAGATAGCATGGTGAATGATACATGCTCCAAGATAAGTTATTTGAATAAGCATTGAGCAGCTTTCATTAATTTTACATCATATATCTCAGATTGTTTAAACACTTCTTAAAATTGGGATGCGCTCTCCCTCTCTCCCTCTCTGGCATGTTTGAGGACTCTACTTGCAATCTGTGATCATACCAAGATTAAAATAGTGGAGAACACAATGATGCGAACAAGGTAAGTTTAGTTCAGACATAACAAGGAACTAAGACTCTGTTTTAACTATGCTTCATTTATGAAACCAGGATTCAGCTCCCAGACACTCATTCAAAACCTGGTTCACCTTTTTTCTTTCATCCTCTCCCTCAAAGTCTTGGCTGGTATCCCAGCCAGCATTGTGGCAACAAAAAATAAGCTAGAATTAAGGCAGGTTATTGATGTTCATATATCACATGAAGCCATGGCTCCTTCCACACTGGAAAGAGGCAGGGGGGGGATCAATGCTGGTCACTTTGCTGGTGCAATTGTTAGCTAATTCACACTTGCAACAAGTCTAACTATGGTTAGTAAACCAAGTTGAAATCATGGTTTCTAACCCTGTGTTTCCATATCCTGACTAGCCATAGTTAATGAACTGGCCTACATTCTAATGTTCATGCTAACTGTAATTTCAATCAATCAGTCTTTATTATGGCCCACAAGCCATAATTGCCATTTATTTAAACCAAGGCCTTGTGTGATGTCTTAAGCAAACCTGAAGCATTTCTGTATCATGAAATGCTATGCATGGCACTCATAGTCACTGTGAGACGAAGAGCCCAGGTCAGCATTCCTGCAGTTTGGGAGTGAGCCCAAGAGGGGGGGGGAATAAACCTGCCTTTTGCAGGCCTGTTGACAGGAGAGTAAAAATAATTACTGCTGCAAGAACTTTTAAAATTTATGAATATTTTATCTCCAGAATGTGCAATATAGGTGCCACCAAGAGTGAGGCAAGCTTTCTTTTCAAACCAAATGCTGCAGAAATATTGGAGAATGCTGCCTCTAAAAGAGAAGCAGAAAGCTGGTAGGGAGAATTAGGCATTAACCAGCCGTTGGGTAGTGTTGAAAGAAGCTGAGTAGAAGAACCATTTTGTGGACACAGAAGAAAACTGGATGAGTATGGTATATTTAGTATCTGAAAACCATTTCATGCATTAATGTGGGTGTATGTAAAGTGACATCAAATCACAGCTGACTTATGGTGACCCCAACAAGGGGCTTTCAAGGCAAGTGAAAAGCAGAGGTGGTTTGCCATTGCCTTCCTTTGCAGAGTCTTTCCTTTGGTGGTCTCCCTTCCAAGTACCAACACTGCTTAGCTTCTGAGATCCGAGTGGAACAGTCTGCCTCGGTGTGGGGGGGATGCCTCTTCCCTGGACGTTTTCAAGAGGAGGCTGGATGACCATCTTTTTGGGTATGTTGTAGGTATGTAGGGCTATCTTTCAGCTACGCTCCTGCAGACTGCAGGGGGTTGGACTAGATGACCTGCAAAGTCCCTTCGAACTCTAACATTCTATGATTCTATGATCTGATGAGATCAAGCTATACCATGCTGCCCTCTCTCATGCATTTATTAGGGTTGCCATATTCAAATCCCCCCAATCTGGGTAGCCTAATTTGCATTATGCAAATATTTTTCCAGTTAAACAAATCACACACATTGCATTGTCTACCAGTTGCTTTGTGATTGCTCCTGCCAGTTACCATTAAAAGCTAGGGTGTGGGGAACTGAAGAAAGCATCTTTCGATTTGACCATATGAAGATTTGCTCATGCCTTCTCTGTAGCAATAGCAAAGCTTGTCAACAAGTATTGTAGCAAGCATGCAAATCATAGCAGTAACTTATGTCATTGTCTGGGATAATGAAAGTTGGAAACAGGCTTATTTCTCATGAAATGATTGGGTAGATTACTGCCAGCTCATTTTGCCTTCTAATTCTGAAGCTAAAAGGCTAGAGGCTTTTCTCTTTTTCAGTTAAAGCTAGGGATCTGGATAAGGTAATCATCCTAAAAGGCATAGAGGAATATACTTAGAATCTAAGCAACACTTGTGTAACTGTGGCATATGACAATCCCATGCATTGCATCAGCATCCCTCATATGAAGACATGAAATTACAGTATGTGGGTACATCTGGGTTTTATTAAATGCCTGATCTGCATCAACAAACTTTAATTCAATTCATAAGAGGTTTGTAGCTAATTCGGCTTCAGGAAGGCCACCTTTGCCTCCTTGTGAGGAGGAAGAGGAAGGGCTGCAGTTGCTGCCAGGCTTCTGGAGGGGGGTGAAGCCGGCATCTCTTTAATGGCTGGCTACGCTCCTCCCTTCTCAGTTGCTGCTTCGTGCTCAGCCCACCCACCCACCCTGTTTGTAGTGCAAGCATAGCCTGGTTATCCCGTTGAACAGGGGACCTGGTAGGAATTTTTTGCCTCTTCTCTGATTGGCGATTGAGAGGGGGTGTTTTTTGCCTACACTGCACTGTGGCTAGTGGATTGCGGAATTGGCTTGGGATGGTGCCATGTGATGGATTTGTCACTTTATTCAGGGCAGAAGTAGGTCTTAGATAGAGTTCATGTGGCTTGGGAAACACCAATCGGCAACCCTATGGGGGAGTATAGGGGTCTGATAGGATCAGCCCTGCGGCCGTGTGGCCAGGGTGAAGATCACAGACTGCCTTTGGGGATGGCCATGACGGATCCTCCACACAAGTCATGCGTTTGTGTTGGAGGGATCCTCAAGGCACATCCCAATCTCTGGGCCTGGCTGGGTTTGTAAGCGACTTACAGTTGGCTCCAACTCAGGGCCGTGGTGTCTTGCCCGTTGTACGGTAAGGATGGGGTCAAGGTGATACCAGGCCTTGCCTCTGCCGCTGTTCACTGCTTGCCCTTGCCATTACTTTCAGTTATGCTAAATAAAGTGGCCTTAGTTTAACCCAACCTTGGTTGTCTGACTCTTTCTTCCATTCGGGGGGGCAATAGGTGGTACACTGGCTACCAGCTTTTTGCGCAACTCCACTCTGTCCCCAAACCTGGATAGTGTGACCACTGGCTTTGTTTATTCTAACAAGCATACTAACTGTACCAAGTGATACCAAGGCTCACTCCTGTCTCTCCCAACATGTCATTCAAGTAACTAAGGCTTTGGTTGATGCTTTGAAGTGGGCGCTGCTTTGGGGATTTGCAGGGGGAACAACTTTCTATCAAAGGCTGAACCTTCCCACCTGCTCAACATCCTCTGGATGCTCAAGCCTTGAAAAGGGGCTGCAACCTGCTACGGCTCTTCGCTCGGGGAGAACTTTCTGTCAAAGGCTAAACTTTTCCACCTGTGTCCCACCCCATGTCTTGCTGGTAACTGATATGTTATTTGGTTCTATAGCATTGTATTGCCCTGTATTTGTTAGCTGCCTTGGCTATTTTTTTGAATAGGCAGGCGGGATATAAACAAACAAACTAACAAGTAAGCAAACAAACAAGCTACTTAGCAGCAACCCTTTCCCAAGCCAGGCAAATGACAGGCCATTTTAAGAACAAACTTCATGCCTCAGGGCACTTGCCATAAGCACTACCTGTGTTCTAGCATCTATATATCTAATTCCCAAGTGGCCCCCTGTGTGCGGATATCTAAATCCGCACATCGGGGGCACCTGGGGGCAGGGAGATTTTCCTGCGCACGTGGGGCAGTCCCCACGTGTGCAGAAAAATCTAAAAAGTTTTTAAAATGTAAGGGGAATATCTAAATCCCAAAAAAAGTAAGAGCGTTCCCTGCGCATGCGCAGGGAACGCTCTACAAACTGGCCGTTGCCGCTGCGCCGTCAAGGGATGGGAGCACAGGAGAAGGCTTGGCGGGCCAGCCGGCCTCGCCTCTGCCGCTGCTGCTGGGGAGGGAGGAAGGGGGAGGCTTGGCGGGCAGCCGGCCTCGCCGCTGGGGAGGGAGGGTGAAGCTTGGTGGGCCAGCCGGCCGCCCTCCCCCGCCGCCGCCCTGCAGCTTGGGAGGGAGGAGGAGGCTTGGTGGGCCAGCCGGCCGGCCTCCCCCCCCTCGCCACTGTCGCCGCCGCTGCTCTGCTGCTTGAAAGGGAGGGGGAGGCTTGGCGGGCCAGCCGGCCGGCCGGCCTCCCCCCCACCGTCGCCGCTGCCGCCGCTGCCCTGTTGCTTGGGAGGGAGGGGGAGGCTTGAGGGGCCGGCCAGCCTCGCCACCCCTCCGCTGCTGCTGGGGAGGGGGAATCTCAGCGGGCCGGCTGGCCTTGCTGCTGCCGCCGCCATTGCTCGGGGGGAGGGAGGGGGAGGCTTGAGGGGCCGGCCAGCCTCGCCGCCCCTCCGCTGCTGCTGGGGAGGGGGAATCTCGGCGGGCCAGCTGGCCTCGCTGCTGCTGCCACCGCCGCTGCTGGGGGGGGAGGGAGGGGGAAGCTTGGCAGCCGGAATACTCCCCCCTGCGAGTATCGCGGGTCCCACCTCTTGTACTGTACTATTTCTACCATGCATAGTTATGAGTCTTACTGATAACATCACTCTCTAGAAACAATATGAAGCAAGTAAAAAAAAAATGTCTCCCCTATGTGCCTGTCCAAAGGGATCCCCAAGTCCTTGCTCACTTGCTAAAAGAGATCAACTAATCCCAAGTGTATCCAAACAGGGTGAGTAGCTGGGTGAGACAGTAGCACAAAGTGTATATGTCTGGTGAAGGCAGAGACCACTAACCAAGTTCTCCTTCAATTCTTCCCATTGGGTGAATGTTAGCCACATTTAAATTAGAGGAGCTCGCTGGCACAACACCATCACTGGTTGGCTTATGCAGAGCAATGAATGAATTTAGAGCATGTGTATTCTCACTAAAATGTGTGCAACTGATAGGAAGGCGAAGTCAGTCCTAGCTCCCTGATATGTATGATATGCAATTGAGAGCCAGTTTGGTGTAGTGGTTAAGTGTGTGGACTCTTATCTGGGAGAACCGGGTTTGATTCCCCACTCCTCCACTTGCACCTGCTGATGTGACCTTGGATCAGTCACAAGCTCTGGCACAGCTGTTCTCTCAAGGACAGTTTGTGTTAGAGGTCTCTCAGCCCCACCTACCTCACAGGGTGTCTGTTGTGGGGAGGGGAAGGGAAAGGAGTTTGTAAGCAGCTCTGAGACATCTTTGGGCAGTGAAGGGCAGTGAAGGTATAAATCCAATCTCTTCTTCTTCTTCTTCTTCTTCTCCATGATAGTGGTGAATATATATTTGTTGTGCACACATATTTTTACACAACTTGATAAAATATGTATGAGCCTGAGATACAGCATAATGTGTATATACAATACCTTTATGTATATGGTAAAGCAGGACCCAGCTAGGTTGTATTTCACTGAGCTAATTTGTTGTTAGAGGACTGAAATATCAAGTGTTATGTTGTGTGTGGGGGAGTGAATGGGCTACTTCATATCACCTCAAGTACAGTGCTTTTCAGTACTGTCAGTTCTTGCATTCAGCAGCTGCACGTCAAGTGTGCCACTAATAAAATGCAGAAAAAAGCAGGCTATATCGTTATGTGAACCACATTTAAGACAGAAGAAAGAAATTTTCCACCACTAAATGTAATTAGACCATTTTTCACCTTACACCCATGTTCTGTATGTGGTACTTGTTCATGAACTAATAATACTAAATAAATAAATGGATCCAGTAGGGGCATTAAGAGGAGGGTGCTTGCTTCATTGTTTCCTGTTTACCAAGGGCAGTTTCTTTTTTTCCAGTATCAGTTCCTGTAAATCACTGATCTCTTTATTTCTTTTAGCATTTTTACACATTTTTATGCAATTGATATATAATTTATATGGGACTTTTATGTGCCAAGATCCCATTTATATGAATAATGATGATTTATTAATGCACAGATTCTGTTGAAAAATATGTATGTTTTATTGTAAAAATTCAGCCCAAGGAAATAGAAAATGGTACAAAAATAAAAGTTTATTGGCTTGGATTCTGCAGATCCATTCTTCTAATTGTGTCACCTTTCCCTAGTGCATTACAATTTCTTCTGATGTAAGAGGTAAAAATAAGTTAGGATTCTTGTACAAGGAGAAGGCAGTAATATTAGAACAACAGATCCAGGGAATCTAAGCCATCAGTCTGATTCATAAAAAGAATAACCAAAATTTTAAAAAGTATATTCAAATAAAACTAGTTAGCTTGTGATAGCATCTATAATAATAAAAGATATGTATGTCTGCAACATGAGATGGATTGACTCAATAAAGGAAGCCATAGCCTTCAGCTTGCAAGACCTCAAGAAGGCTGTTAATGACAGGACATTTTGGAGGTCATTAATTCATAGGGTCATCATATGTCAGAAGTGTGGCTGTCTGTGACAGCCACAACTCATTAGAAAATAAAGCTAGGAGTTTCAAAATCGGCCACCAACTTCAGGATGATCATAGGAGCTGCACTGCAATCAGAACTTCCTGGCTCAGATTATCTTCAGATCATCCCTGTAAAATTTACAATGGAAATGACCTCTCCACTCATTAGCCAAGGGAAGGAGCTTGCCAAGCCCTAGGGGAGGGGAAATGACCACAAGCTTGTTGTCATAGTGATTTCCCAAAATGGAATACAACCCCCCTTTCCCAAGCAATCCATTTTGTGTGTGTGTGTGTGTTCAGATGCTTACCAGCAGTGC
Source organism: Gekko gecko (assembly GCA_029375565.1). Taxonomy (NCBI): domain Eukaryota; kingdom Metazoa; phylum Chordata; class Lepidosauria; order Squamata; family Gekkonidae; genus Gekko; species Gekko gecko. The sequence goes on from JAPDNY010000001.1 coordinate 94,409,552, forward strand.
AGCACACACTTATGTTTTTGCTTGATTCTACTGATTTCCTGGGCAATGATATTTCTCCCTTCAAACTGGATCTTTGCAAGGAAGGAGTATAGAGGACTCCCAGACAACCACCTTGTAGAGAAGTGTCAGAAGGCTGAAGTTCTCATTATCTCTCTCCTTTGTGGGGGCAGAGCCTTTTTTTTCTCAGCAAGTACAATGGCTGGGAGCACTTTGTTCAGTGGCCTGTAGAATTGGATCCCTTTGTTCAATTCAATAGAAACTTGAGGGTCCATAAGTGGACAGGCACTCCTCTCTCTTCTACAGTTCTGGCATCATTTGATTGAACAAACAACCAATCTACCCCCCATGTCCCCCAGAGGGAATAATGACAGAGCTCTGGGATAGGTTGGGATGGGGAGGTTATCTGCAAAGGAAGCCTTCTTCATGTTGTAAATGGAAACAAACAGCAGACCACAACATGCAAGGGTAGCAAATGCAGTTTTCAGCTGAAAAGTAAAATTTGTTATTGTCAGTTAGTCACTATAAGACTCAGAAAATGAAATGAATGCAGACAGTTTGGGTTGTTTGTTTTTTAATTATGGTGGCCGGCAACATTTCCCCCAATAGGAATCAATGGATGGAAGCGTACTAGCTACCTTGGGGTCTGCAAAACTGAATCCCATGGTCTAATTCACTTGAAACTTGGGAGTATTTTCTGTGCAAATTTTGTGTCTTTATCTTTAAAAAACAGCTGACCAATACCCTCCAATAGATTGTCCATTGAAAGTAAAGTTCCCAGTCATCTGGAACCTGAAGAAACCACATGGATTTGAACCCCTAACTAGTAATATCCTGTATGAACATAAGCAATCAGGGTAAAAAATTCCCACCCCCAAACTTCAGATAGGAAAGTATAATTAATTTTTTCTTGGTGCTAGGGTTGCCAGATCCATTCGTCATGCCAGCAGGGGGATTGGGGGCATTCTAGGGGTGGGATGGGATGTCACACAACATGCTGATATCACCCAGAAGTGAAATCAACTTGTCAATGACATCGGCCTCATACCATAGAGTTTTGCCCCCAAAGCAGAGCATCACTCCCTCCAATGTCACCAATGTGCACAATGTCAGAGGTGGGGGAAATTTCCTCCCACCAGCCAGCTGGCTTGTGGCAGGTAGGTGCCTGCAAAAGCAGGGAATCTCCTGCCCCCTCCTAGGGAATGGTACATTGGTGTACACACCTACCTATTTATGAAGACCAGTATGTCCCTTAGGGGCCTTAGTAACATCTAACTTGCAGTCTTTTTTGATTTCTTGTACAGTGAGAACCCTCATAGTATTACAAACACAATCTGTTATATCATGGGGAGTTGTGAATTTGTTGGTGTTCCCTTATTCATGTATTGTAGTCATTTAACATGATCCCTTAATATAAAAGCCTTTGCTTTAGTTTCACTTTTCACTTGTTATACCAGTTGCTGGCTGTGACTGGTTATAGCCTAGCAGAGTCCAAACCAGACCTTGCCTATGTTCTGATAAAGTTCTGTTCCATGCTGTGGAGTTATTAAACAATCAATCCAACAGAGAGAGATATGTAGTCCAGTCTACAGCAGGTCAAATCATTTTGTTGTTTTGGGACTATAAAGGACTGTCATTTACAAGATCTTTCCTAATTCTAGTTCTCTGTGCAGCAAGTGGTATACTTAGGTGGGTAGTTGTGTTGGTCTGAAGCAGCAGAACAAAGTTTGAGACCTTTAAGATCAACAAAGTTTTATTCAAGGTATAAAATTTTGTGTGCATGCACATGACATCTTATACCTTGAATAAATTGTTGTTGGTCTTAAAGGTGCCACTGGACTCAAACTTTGTTCAAGTGGTATACTTTAACCTTAAGAGTATCATGCCATGTTTTCTGAAAATACAAGCACAGGCAATAGCCTCAATTAAGGTAACAGTCTTTTAACTAAGAAAATAAAGAAAAAGTGCTTATATTTCATACCTTTGTGTTGAATGCTAAATATTTCAGTGAGCAGATTATTGGGGTAGGGGTGTTTGATAGCAAAATATGTAAATTGTCACTGAAAATATTGAAAGGAAGATTGTGTTCCATGGTATTGCAAAATAAAATATAAACACAAAGGACAATAAAGCATAAGGAAACTTCAAAGCAGTTTTATTAAAGTATTGTGTTTTTGATAAAGTTATTTATTTATTATTTATTTATTAAATTGGATTTCTTGGCCACCCTTCCCTGTGAGCAGGGCTCAGGGAGGCTTATGACAGGACAAAGACAATAAATACTACAAGTTAAAATCAAATTTAAAATACCTATAACATATCAACAACTAAAACAATGCACTTCCCAAGTTGGTGAAAGAAGAGATTTTTCTAGAGGCCGCCTATGGAGGAAGGGTTGCAGAAAGTGAGGGGCATGAGAGTTACAGATTTCAAACTGTTCCATCATTGTCCTCAATGAAATGCCTGGCAGAACATCTCTGCCTTACATGCCCTGTGGAAAGGTAGTAAGTCCCACAGGGAATGGATATTCTCTGGCAGAGAGTTCCACCAGGCAGGGGCCAGGGCTGAGAAAACCCTGGCCCTAGTTGAGGACAGTCGGATCTCTCTTGGGCCGGGGACCACAAGGAGGTTCTTATTCTCGGAAAGTAATGCTCTTCCGGGGACATACTGAGAGAGGCAGTCCCAGAGGTATGTCCCTGACCGCTAAGGACCTTAAAGGTCAGAACCAAGACCTTGAACCTGATTGGGTGCTCCACTAGCAGTTATAACAAGATTGGACTTGTAATTCGTGAACATGGGAATTAAAATAATGCTAGTATCTCTAGAACTCTTGGTACTAAGAAAAAGGATGAAGGTGTGCTTCTCTGAAAGTTGGGCTGTAATCATGACTTCCAAAATAGGTGGGAACATTTTCAGACTGAGCCTGGGGTTCACTACGTACCAACAGGTAAACACAGGATGGTTTCGCAATTTGCATTGGATGTTGGGAGCTGTTCCTGCTTGCTGCCTCTCTGCTGCAAATTACACCCTCCAAGAATGGAGTTGTAGAGGAGAAGCAACAGCCTTTAAAAGCACAAGGTGGCAACTGAATGTTCACCGGATGAGGTGTCTGTATGTTTGCCCCCCCATTCCAAACAGGGTCAATAGTTGTTCTGTGGAGTGTTATAAAGAAGAGAAGAAGAAGAAGAAGAGTTTGGATTTATACCCCGCCCTTCACTGCCCAAAGGCGTCTCAGAGCGGCTTACAAACTCCTTTCCCTTCCCCTCCCCACAACAGACACCCTGTGAGGTAGGTGGGGCTGAGAGAACTTCTGACAGAAACTGTCCTTGAGAGAACAGCTGTGCCAGAGCTTGTGAGTGACCCAAGGTCACATCAGCAGGTGCAAGTGGAGGAGTGGGGAATCAAACCTGATTCTCCCAGATAAGAGTCCGTGCACTTAACCACTACACCAAACTGGCTCTCAAACTGGGACAACAGCTTATCCCCCTGTGCCACAATCTCAATGTGCCCATAGTCCCAGGGAAAACAATTTAGGTGTTCTGACTATTAAAATCCCAGCATTGGCTGTAGTTAGGCCCTCTGACTGTCAGTATTCCTGTAGCAGTGTCCACAACCACTGTATATGGATTTTCACAGCAATGTTCTTTGACATCATGGTTTAATTCCACTAACTATGATTAGTGTGATTATTACAAGATCATGGGCCACTTCAAATATGGTTACTTAGGATTCGTCAAACTAGGATCTGAAACCATGATTTGAAGTTTGTTTATTAACCACAGATAGCTGTAAACTATGGTTTTGCATGATGTACAAACATAGACATCCCAGCTTCATCCTGGTCCGTTTTCTGGTGCTGCCCTTACCACAATACAGGATAAACTACCTATGGGGCAGGTAGAGGAAATAGCAAAGACAATGAAACCAGCAGTTGTCAAGGCAAGAATATGATCATCTGTGAGCCAAATCCTGTTTTTAAAATTAACTATAACTAAATAAAGCCATGATTCTGTGTTATGGTTTAGGTCCTGTGATAAGTCTCAGCTGATGGAGCAGATTTCTCTCAGTGGAATGGGATCTCCTCACCTCCCCCTCCCACTGAGGCCCAAAATGAGCTCCCAAATGCTGATCCATGGGAATGATTTCCCCCAGGAACAGCATGAGTGGGGAGCTGAAATTCTGCAGCTAGACAGAGCAAAAATGGCCCCACTCTACATTAGCAGAAATTTTTAGTGAGATCCAACCCTGTGATTTAACTTAGCCAATACCTTATATTCTTATTATAGCAGGAGGTAGCAACATTTATGGTGCACTTTCATTGTTATAACCTACTATAAAATACTTATGCATAAAGAAATGTTTGGTCTGTTTAGATTTTTTAAAAATCCTACTTATTAAAATGTTACAAGTATTTTGGTCTCTAACTCTCTTCTTTCCACTGACTAGCAAATATATTTTGTATTCTTAACAACCAGCAATAGGAGAATAGAATAGCAATTCTTTGAAACTTCCAAACTACAAATTTTAGAAATTAAGGTCATCATATGACAACAAAGTAGTCTGCTGCTACACTCTGTGGATAATGGTTGTACTTTGTTAAAAAGACTGTGTGCTAACATTATAAACAAGGGAAGAAGAGATCAAACAAAAGAAATATGCACAAAGATTTCTTCCACTGAGCTTACCAACAGGGTAAAGGTGCCTTCTCATTTGTAAGCTTACAAAACAAAGCATAGACTCCTTTTCAAGAAAAGTAGATATTAAAACATAAAAGGGTATAAAGAGAAATGTACCATGTGCCAGCCTGAATGCTTGAGATTATTCCAGAGAACTAGTACGACAGACAGACAGACAACCTTTATTGGCATATCAGAGATAGAACTAGCATGATATAGGTCTGGGATTGGGATGATCTGGGTTCAGATCCTCATTCTACCTTGAAGCATTCTGGGTTAATTTAGGCCAGTTTCAATCTGTCAGTCTAACCTGACTCATAGAACAAAGTTTTGAGTCCAGTGGCACCTTCAAGACCAACAAAGTTTTATCTAAGGTATAAGCTTTTGTGTGCAAACCCATTTCTTCAGGCACACTTCTTCACAAATATCTTCAGACCAACATGGCTACCCACATGAATCTGTCCCATAGAGTTATTGTGAGGATAAATGGTGGGGGAATGTGTCTGCTGTCCTGACTTTGTTGAGGAAAAGGTCAGGATAAAAATGTACACTGTCCCTCTTAGCGTCATGCAGTTGCCAGGTAAATCTGAGGTGAAGTGCTAGTAGCACTGCAGACATTTGGCTTGCTCACCATGTTTCTAACCAAGTACAACCCTTTTCATTTGTTTGCCAGACTGAGGTCCAAATTACATGACAGCTTTTATATCAGTTTGTGATGAGGACTTACAGCCGTACTGCAGCTATGAGTTTCAAGCAGAAGCTCCATTTAGAAGCACCACAGAAGCCTGATTTGGATCAGGACTATGGCACAGAGAACAGGCTTGCCATTGGGCCACCCATAGTGGGTAAATCTCCACCCTACCTTTGAGAAACTGAGTAGTGGGGAAAAATATATCCAGGATATAGCCTCTACAGCAGCATGGGGAATTTCCCCATGTCTGTATGGTCTTTACCATAGATATTAGGGGAAATTCCTAGAGCATCACCCAGAAATTGCAAACTGTTCCGATAAGAAAGGAAGGTGGGAGACAGGTAATGAAGCCAAGGTGGCTGAACGAGGAACTCTCTGAACAGCTGAGACTAAAAAGGGAAATGTACAGGAAATGGAAGGAGGGTCCAATTACTGAGGGTGAGTACAAGAAGCAGGCTCGAATCTGTAGGGATGGTGTTGGAAAGGCTAATGTGCAGATGGAGCTGAGGGTTGTGAGGGATGCTAAAAACAACAAGAAAGGTTTCTGTGCCTATGTCTGGAGCAAAAAGAAGAACAGGGATGGGGTAAGCTCATTGCCAGGGGAAGACGGTCAAGCCTTAACAAGGGATGAAGACAAAGCGGAATTACTCAACTCTCACTTTGCGTTGGTAAAGACCATAAGGCCAGCTGTATCCAAACTGAAGAATGCAGGTCATATGAAGGAAGGAGGAACTGCCAGTCCAGAGTAAGTAAGGAAATGGTTAGAGAGCATCTAGCTGTCTTAAATACTTTCAAATCTCCAGGGCCGGATGGCCTGCATCCCAGGGTGCTAAAAGAAATTGCTGATGTTATTTCAGAGTCTCAGGCTCTAATCTTTGAGATGTCCTGGAGTACTGGTGTTGTGCTGGGAGACTGAAGAAGAGCAAATGTTGTCCCGATCTTCAAGAAGGGAAAAAAGACAGACCCAGGAAATTACAGGCCTGTCAGTTTGACATCAATACCTGGAAGAATTCTAGAGCAGATTATTAAATGCTCTGTCTGTGAGCACCTTGAACGGAATGAGTTAATCGGTTGTAGCTAGCATGGGTTTATCAAGACTAAGTCATGCCAGACCAACCTTATCTCCTTTTTTGACAGAGTTACTTAAATGGTTGACTCTGGCAATGCTGTGGATATAGTGTATCTAGATTTCAGTAAAGCATTTGACAAAGTTTCTCATGATATCCTTGAGAATAAGCTGGTTAAGTGTGGGCTGGACGGTGCAACCGTTGGATGGAGTCATGGTTGGTTGAAAAATCGTACCCAACGAGTGCTCGTAAATGGCTCTGCGTCTACGTGGAGGAAAGTCTCAAGTGGAGTGCCACAGGGCTCGGTTCCAAGCCCAGTGTTGTTCAATGTTTTTATAAATGACCTGGAGGAAAACAGAGAGGAGACGCTTATCAAATTTGCAGATGATATGAAGCTAGGTGGGACTGCTAATTCTGAAGAAGACAGAGTCAGGATTCAAAATGATCTAGATAGGCTGGAACAGTAGGCTGAGACAAATAAAATGAATTTCAATAGAGATAAGTGCAAAGTCCTACACTTCAGTACAAAAAATCAAAGGCACAGATATAGAATGGGAGGGACTTGGCTTGACAGCAGCACATGTGAAAGGGATCTGGGTGTTCTAGTTGATCACAAGCTAAACATGAGCCTGCAGTGCGATGTGGCTGTGAAGAAAGCTAATGCAATCTTAGGATGCATTAACAGAAGCATTGTGCCCAGATCACGGGAGGTGGTAGTTCTGCTCTATTCTGCTATGGTCAGGCCTCACATGGAGTACTGTGTCCAGTCTTGGGCACCACATTTTAGGAAGGATGTTGACAAGCTTGAGAGTGTCCAGAAGAGGGCAACCAGGATGGTGTGAGAGGTTTGGAATCCAAGTCTTACAAGGAAAGGCTGAAAGAGTTGGGTATGTTTAGCCTGGGAAAGAGAAGGCTTAGAGGGGCATGATTGCAGTCTTCAAGTATTTGAAGGGCTGTCATGTAGAAGATGTAGCAGACCTATTCTCTCTTGCTCTGGATTGCAAGACTAGATCTAATGGGTGGAAATTACAAAGGAGTCATTACCGGCTAAATATCAGGAGAAACTTCCTGACTGTAAGAGTGGTTGAGCAGTGGAACAGACTGCCTCGGGAGGTGGTGGATGCTCCTTCGCTGGAGGTTTTCAAGCGGAGGCTGGACAGCCAACTTTTGGGTATGTTGTAGGGCTATCTTTTGGCTATGCTCCTGCAGAGTGCAGGGGGTTGGACTAGATGACCTGCAAGGTCCTTTCCAACTCTAACATTCTATGATTCTATGAAATGATGTCATATCTTCCCCAAGCTTCACCCTTTCCAGGCATCACCCTCTAAATCTCCCAGCATTTGCTGAGGCAATGCTGGCACCCCTAGTAGGGGGCAAAGGGGCTCCTGTGTTCCTCATGCTTTGTTTTTCCAAGCTGAAACAGCCCAGGTGACATTTATTTATTTATTTATTTATTCATTTATCTATCTATTGCAGCTTATATTCCGCCCTACCCTGCAAGTGGGCTCAGGGCAGCTCACATCATATCACAATACAGCAGCAGTTTAGAACATTAAATAATCATTAAAAAGTAAAATGTTAAATAAGTAAAAACATTAAATAATCCATACAATAATCTGGGACTCCTAACTGACAGTTCAGCAATTGATTACATACTAAAGTAAGATGACCCCATGCTAGAAGAGATGATGGATTAAGATGGAGCAGGTCAGCTGCTCCCAGCAACAGTTGATATACAAGCACCATGGGCGGCTGATGCAGGGGAGGCCATTGTTATTGGACATCCGCTACCTCAACCAAAGGCCTGGCAGAACAACTCCATTTTACAGACCCTGCAGAATTGTAACCAGTCCCACAGGACCCTGATTTCAATTGGCAGCATGTTCCACCAGGCCAGGGCCAGGGCCAGGGCCAAAAAAGCCCTGGCTCTCATTAGGCCAGACAGACATCTCTCAGGCTGGGGACTTTAGCTGGTGCCTGGTGCTGGTCAGCAGAGCACAAGGCTCTGAAGGGGATATATGAGGAGAGATGTTCCTGCAGGTATGCTGGTCCCTAACCGCAAAGGGCCTTAAAGATTAACACCATGACTTTGAACCTGATCCGGTATTAGGATTGCCAGCCTCCAGGTGGGGCCTGGGGATCTCCTGCTTTTACAACTGATCTCCAGCTGACAGAGATCAGCTCCCTTGGAGAAAATGGCTCCTTTGAAGGGTGGACTCTATGGTATTGCACCACACTGAAGCCCCTCCCCAAACCCCACCCTCTCCTGGATCCACCCCCAAAGTCTCCAGGTATTTTTCAACCCAGACCTGGCAACCGTATCCAGTATTCAACTGGCAGCCAATGCAGCTGGCACAGCACCGGCTGAATGTGTGCCCACACAGGTCTCCCAGACAGCAGGTGCACCACTGCATTTTGTACCAGCTGGAGTTTCTGGATCAAGGTCATGGGGTGGCCTGTGTAGAGCAAGTTACAGTAGTCAGTCCTGGAAGTGACCATTGCATGGATCACCATTGCCAAGTCATCGAAGGAAAGGTAGGAAACTAGTAGCCCAGGCTCAGATGATAAGAGGCTGACCTGGCAAAATTGGTGACCTGTCCCTCCAGAGAAAGGGAGGCATTCAGAATCACTGCCAGACTCACCATCGGCACAGGCATCAGTGGCACCTCACCAAGGGCTGGGAGTCGGATTCCCGACCTCATCCCCCCATGGCTCAGGAACAGGACCTCTGTCTTGGCTGGACTGAGTTTCAGCCAGTTCTGCTTAAGCCAGTCAGCCACAGCCTCCAAATCTCTGGTCTGTTTTTCTGAGGTGGAGTCTGGCCAGCTGTCCATTAACAGATATAGTTGGGTTGTCATCCAGCTCCCAGATTAACTGGGTGAGGGGGCACATGTAGATGTTAAATAACATCAGGGAGAGGATCACCTCTTGCGGGATGCCACATACCATCGGGTAGCATGGTGAAACCCTCTCCCCCAGCCCCATTTGCCCCATTGGCTGCTGCTGCATTATAACTGCTAGTCCTCATGGTGAACTCATATAGAAGGTAATATAGTTTGGCCCTAATAACTTCACAGGAAGACACTGTGTTTTCTTTGGCACACAGTCCAAAAAGGTTGCCTACCTCTGTTCTATCAAGAGAGGTCTAATCTATTCATGGATCTATGCCAACTACAAAAACCTACCCACTGATGGCTAGTCTGGCAGATGCAAAATTCTCACATGGTGTTCTCTTCTTGATGCGCTCATTTTCTCCACAAAAGGATATATTGTCCATTCAGTTATGTCTTCTCCCAGTTGCATGTTGAAGCAGGACAATCTCTGGGGGGTCTCAGGACAGATTAAGAAGCAGGCTCTCCAGGTGATTGCCTGGAGCATGACATGTTCTGGGCTATCTGCACAACTATCTATTCAACATTTTGGAGAAAATGTATACATTAAAAGAATGACACCTACTGTGATCCTGTTTACTACTGGTCCATCCCATTTGATTCACAGTTCAGTTTCTAGATGTTAATACATTTCAGTTCTTCTTAAAATTAAAAAGCTTCTATAAATTTGGAGGAAATAAATTTGTTTTTATTTGCTTATATGTGGCACAAATAAATTCAGATTTACAGACCCTGGAATGCAAATGGGCTGTCTTATATGACAGGAATAAATCATGCATTCAAATTATGCATCAAAGTTGTGAAATGTAATGCAAATGCAATAGGAACTAAGGCATTCAAAAGTTGAACAAATTGTGAGCGGTAGTAAAGATGCTCTTCACATGGAGCTTCATTTTATCTAGGGGATCAGCCTTGGGAGGTGTGTATTATGTGAATCTCCTGAATTTGTAGATCAGTTCTGGGGACAATTTAGACATTATCACCTCTGCATGAATACCATTTTAAAAAAACACACCCTCTTACCGATGGCTCCAAGCATAAATGATAGGGTTGCCAACCAGCATGACAACTGGAGGGAAGGTGGGAGGGCCAGAGACATGGTGTGGGGCAGGGCAGCATTGCCAATTCAGTGAAGTCACTTCTGGGGGATACACCAAAGTGACTGGAGTAGCTCTAGGAACAGCTGGAAATTCCCCAGAAGTGACATCATTGCACAGGCAACACTGGTGAGGGGTTGTTGTTTTTTTTACCCTATTTACTCTTGGAGCAGTGGTGGGGCATGGGAACTTGGGGCAGGAGATTCCCTGCCCTGAGTGGGGGCTTGGCAGCCCAGCAGATGACAGGAAGGTGTGCGTAGGCTTCCAATGACTTGAATACATAGGTTAAAAAGTATTTAAATTCTTCTGCATCCATTTGCGGTGCTGCCAGGGGACAAACTTTTAATCAACATTCTAATGGAGGTGCTGACACAGCTACAGTTTATAGAGGAAGAACATACTCTGTCTCTGCTTATGTACTAAAAATCTAGCTATGATTACCTCTTTGTAACAGCAGGACTCGGAAGGCTCAGTTTCCAATTATGAATTGGAATTGTAACAAATATTTAAACCCAAGTTTGGGTCACAAACACATTTCTGAAACCTTGGATGGCGGAAACATCAGTTGAAGAGGGAGCTAAGAGACAAGAAGTAGGGTAGGTAATGTTTAAGTGCCATGTGGGGGTGAGATCCTCAAAGAGGTGCTCCAAAACAAATTCATCAGTCCCAACAGGATCTTCTTCAAGGGCAGGAACCCTGCTGTGATGCTAACTCACTTTTAGAAACCCACTCTTTTTAAACACTGGGGGCTCTTTGGTACAAGTGAGCGAGTCTCATAGCACATTTCTTGCCCTAAGAAAATTCATCTTGGATTTAAACCCATTGGGCCATCATGATCTTGGGTGGGGAAGGTTTTTGAAGAACATAGCAGAGGTGCAACAAGTAGCTCTGTTCTCTACCTAGTTTGTAAATGTTTGAAACAGATTCAAAAATGCTGGGAGAAAAGTAGTTTGGGAAACAAAACAAAATAGATATGTTCTGTGAGGAAAAAATATATAATCAAGTACTGAGAACAGAAATAAGAAGTAAAATCCAGTATCATAGACATTTGTGTCAAATGGTCATGAGTAATCGCTGATTGTTCAGTCTGTTCATTTGAACCCCACCTGGGAAATATGGTGTCTCCGTTGAGCAAGCAATGTTGGCAATGGCCCTATACAAGGCAGCTTCATATCTTTTATTGCAAAGTTTTATCTGTTGGCATACAAGTATGCAAACTTTAGGTTACACAAAACTCAGAAAGTTATGTAAATCTCATGTGCATAGAAGAAAAAAAATGAATATTTATTTGTATATCTATATGTCTAATAGTCAACATGCCCCCTTTGTGCAGATATCTAATTCCACGCATCAGAAGCACATAGAGGGTAAATAGATTTTCCTGCACACAGGGCACTTTCCAGGTGCACAGAAAAATCTGAGATGTTTCAAAAAGTGTACAGGGGATACTTAAATCCCCCCAAAAACTACAACTGCTTGCGCTGGACATGCATGGAGAATTCACTCACTAAGCACGGGAACAGCACAAGGGAAGCTGCCACATCACTAACTGTCACTGCGGCTGCTCCAACTGCCACAGCAACAACCATCCCTGCCAACATTGGCACCACCAGATAAACCCACCGCAACACCCAAGAACTGCTGGAAACAGACACTGCAGAAATGTTGCCTCTACAATACTCACCCCTGCCACCCCCAGGACCACTGCCAATGCAGAGGTTGCCAGCAGAAGAGACAGTGACAGGAATGCCAATAGGGAATCTATCGGGCTGCAGAAGAATGGCTGCTCCAGGTGAGCCAGTAAGGGAGGGGAGGGGAGGTCAGCTGGCCTGCCCAGAGCAGCTCCAGGAGACCTTGCAAGGAAAGCGAGGGGGAGAGAAGCCTTGGCAGGGGTGGGGGGTAGACAGAGAGAATGCTGGGGAGGGGTGGTAGAAAGAGGGTTCTGGGGTAGGGGACAGAAAGAGAGAAAGAGACATTGATGGGTAGAAGGACAGAACAAGAGAGTGATAGGGGAAGAATGAGAGTGAGCGAGATTGGGCTGGGGGCAAAGAGAGTGACAGGCCTAGGGAGAGAGTAAGAAAAGGTGTGGGGGTAGGTGGGAAGAGAGCAAGAGGGGGTGACTGGATGCCAAGGGTGGAAGTAATGGAGTGCCAAGGGTGGGAAGGTAGTGGAGTGCCAAGGGTGGGGGTAGGTGGGGAGAGCAGCAAGAATGGAGGGTGAGTGGAATGCCAAGGGCAGGGGGATAGGTGGAGAGAATTGCAAAAGTGGGAGTGAGTGAAGTGCCAGGTGGGGAGCACAACAAGGGCTGGGTGGTAGGTGGAGAGTGGGTGGGTGGCAGGTGGGGAGTGCAGCTGGGTAGACTGATGGAGAAGGGGGGCAAAAGAGACAGGAGTAGACAGACAGATAATGGGAATGGGAGCAAAGAGTGAAATGGGGGTAGGTTGACAGGTAAAGGGGATGGGAGAAAGGGAGGAAATAGAGGGTGGATTATCAGTGGGGGGTAGATTAATAGAGAAGGGATGGGGGCAAAAGTGATGGGGTAGGTGGACAGATAAGGGGAGGGGAAGAAAGAGGGGGAAGACTTTTAAAGAAGGAGAAAGAGGGAAGGAAGCAAAGAGGGGGAAGGGATGCCCCCTCTCCGTAAGTTTCTTGGCGATTCCCACTTGTTATTTATTTATTTATAGCCCACTTTTCTCACTGAGTTTCAAGGCAGATTATAAAATATAGTAAACAGTTCTATCCAACATCCAGTAACAATGCAATAACAGGAATTAGGAAGGGGGTTGATTTTAATGGTTTTAAAATGTGTTTATATTATTTAAGTTTTAACTTACTAGCCACCTTGGTGATACTTGTGAGGGCAAAAAGGCACGATATAAATTTTCTAAAATTAAAAAAAACCCAGGACATTCTATTCTTCTTATATGTGTTCCTTTTAGCTCCAGTGTGGTATAGTGGTTAAGTGCACAGACTCTAATCTGGGAGAACCAGGTTTGTTTGTTTATTTGTTTATTTTTCCCATTTATACCCTGCCCTCCCTGCCAAGACAGGCTCAGGGTTTGTTTGTTTGTTTTTTTATTTAAACTTTAAACTTTATTGAACATACAGGAAAAAAACCCACATTACAATATTTCAATACACAAAATTTGTAACAGTTTTTACCTACAGTTAGTTTGAAACTTCCTTACTAGTACAATTCTATTACTAAAATTCCAAAAACCTTTTTTTTCCAGGCTCAGAGTTTTTGATTCCCCACTCCTCCACTTGCAGCTATTGGATGACCTTGGGCAAGCCACAGTTCTGTCCGAGCTGTTCTTGAAAGAGCGGTTCTCTCAGAGCTATCAACCCCACCTACACATCACACAGGGTGTCTGTTGTGGGGAGGCGAAGGGAAAGAAGCTTGTAAGCCGCTCTGAGACTGCTTTGGGTAGTGAAGGGCAGGGTATAAATCCAATCTCTCTCTTCTCTTCTTCTTTGAAGTCCTGCACAGGAAGTGATGTAGTCTGATGCTGCCATTACCACCCTGGAACAAGAAGAAAGGCCTTTCTTTCCTTGACCATTTCTGCACAAATGCAAATGCCTACATCAGCATTCTTAGATAATCAAATTTTGTAAAACTTTGTGCACAACTTTTTGCCTCCCCAGGACTAGATCCAAATTTAGTGCCCTGTTACATCATGTTTTTTGAATCCACTTTTTCTGCATTTTTTTCATTTGAATCTGAACTCAAAGTTTTCCAATGAGGAAGTCCTGATTTCAGATTTTATTTCCTGATGGCCTTTTGTGCCATTAGGGTTGCCAACCTCCAAGTGGGGCCTGGGGATCTCCCAGTTTTACAACTGATCTCCAGCTGACAGAGATCAGCTCCTCTGGGAAAAATGGCTGCTTTGGAGGGTAGACTCTATGGCATTGTACCATGTTGAGGCCCCTCCCCTCCCCAAACTCCACCTTGTTCTGGATCCACCCCCAAAGTCTCCAGGTATTTTCCAACACGGACCAGGCAACCCTATGTGTCATCAGTGTTGCATGTTCACCCCCCCCCCCCCAGGTTGTCCCCTGAGGAATCTGCTAACTAAGGAAAAGCTTGGGACCTTTGAAATGGCAGCAACCATGCTGTTCCCCATGATACATCCAACCTTTTTTTTTAATAACATTACTGCATATGCACAAAAAGAAAGGAGGCACTTCATAATTATTGAATGACACTGTTATGAATGAGGGCACCCTGTTTGAAGATCTCCAGCCATTTTCTTAGTTGGCGACTAAGGAGAAGCAGGGGACCTTTGAAATGGTGACAACCATGCTATTCCTCATAATGCATCCAACCTTTTTTTACAATATTATGATGTTATAACATTACTGCATATGCACAAAAAAGAGGTTCTATTGCTGATGAAGTACATGATGACACAATTAGTGTGCTTTATAATTATTGAATAACACTGTTATAAATTGATGTAGCCATTTTCTTAGTTGATGACTAAGGAGGAGTGGGGGAACTTTGAAATGGCAGCAACCATGCTGTTCCCCATGATACATACTGCCTCATTTTTACAATGTTATGATGTTATAACATTTGTACTGACCCACAGGCTTCTGTTCTTAGGTTGCAGCATCTGTTCCCCAAAGGTGTCAGGCAAGAGGGCTTTCCAAAGGCAAAATCATTCAGAGGTCAGGGTTCAAGAAGTCAGGCTAGGTAGAGTTATCCAGTCCAAGGGTCAGGTTCCAAGAATCACGGAATGGCAGAGTCAGTGGCTTAGCATCTATTGTATGTGTTGCTTCCACACCTAACAGTGTTTTTATAGCCATACACCTAAAACTCATGCTTGCAGTCAGCTGCCTGGGACTAATCCTGCAACTACTCATCTGTGTTATCAGCAAGCAGCTGGCATCAGGCCAGGAGGTATGCACTTTGCTGTCTCTCTTGTATCTCTATTCTTAGTCTTTGTCTGCAGTGCTCTAAGGGTATGGATGATACTGGAGGGCTAGGAACAACCAACAAAGTTTCACTTACTGACTGGAGGGTGTCTGATGCTGCACCAGCTGTTGGCTGTGAATCCTGACAAGCCTGCAGTTCATCTTCCTGTTGCTGGCTTTGCTAACTCAGTGCTGATTACACCTCCTGAGGAGTCTTCTCCTGAGGAGTCCTCACTATTGCTGAGCCCTGGCTGACTCATGACAACATTACTGCATATGCACACAAAAAAGGAGGCTCTGTGACTGATAAAGTATATAGTGACACATTTAGTGTGCTTCATAATTACTCAATAACACTGGCATGAATTGGTGTATCCAGTTCGATGATCACTAAGCATTTTTTTAGTTGGCAACGAAGGAGGAGCAGAGGACCTTTAAAATGGCAACAACCATGCTGTTCCCCATGATCCATGCATCCTTTTTTTAAACAATGTTATGAAGTTACTGCTCATGTGCAAAAAAAGAGGAGGTTCTGTCGCTGACAAAGTACATGATGACATGGCCTCACAACCCCTTTTCAAAGGAAGTGCAGAACACATGGGAAGAGTCTGATCCAAATTCAAGAAAAAATTCCCTCCAAATAAATGCCCTTTTGTGGAAGGGGTGCTGCAAAGTCAGAGCATCAGCTGTGGATTCAAGTTGCCGGGAAACAGTGGCAACACTGAGGTACCAAAAATATCCTTGTCTGTCAGCTGATAGGAACTAAGGGAAGAATGTTATTCCTGAAAAGATCCATCCTGCATTTTTGGTGTGTGCTCACCCCTTGCATCAGTGAGGGCTGACATTATATTCTGAGAGCTACTTATTTTTTTCTGAAGACACTTGGGGGTTAACTAGCACAAATGGTGGCTTGGTGGGTACAACCAGCCATAAAATGGCAGTTGGTACAAAAACTGCAGCATTTCAGGGCACGTCTGCAATACCTGGGTGGAGAAGCCTTTTCTCTGGTGTTTTCTCAGACAAACTCCCACAACTGTAATTTGCACAGTAGGGGAGAAATATACAGTTACCTCTACAATTTCCCTGGAAGAGGCAAACAGCGGCCTTGATGCTGTGAAAAAGAGTCAACAACACACTCCTTTCCCTTCCAGAGCAATGGGTTATGCATGTGTGCATGAAGGAAGGGGAGGAAGAGGAGAGAATGGGAAAGGGTTCTGGGGCTGTTGTTTTCCCATCCAGAGCAAAGGTGGGGGCATGGGTATATCTCTTTCTGCTTTGCATGAAAGAGAAAAAGGAAGGGAAGCTGCTGTAGCAGCTTTAAAGGAAAGGACAAGAAAGCAATTTCAGCTGCACTGGAGAAAGGGCAGAGAGCTACTTTTAATTGCTTGGCAAGTGACTGGTCATTCCTGAGTAAACCATTCTGAAAACCCTTTTAAAACATTTTTTAAAACTGTTCTGAAGACCTTTTTAAAAAATCCAACTGCCAAAGACTGAGGAACAGCACCGCTCTCTAAAGCCATTATTTTTTTTATTATTTTAAAAAAATTCTTTTCTGAGCCGCCCTTCTTTTTTACTTTTAATCACATAGTTTACTGTGAGAAAAATGCTTCTGCTTTCGTGCTCTTTTTCATCCTCATTTAATTTTGTTTGCTCCTAGATGATAAATTATTTGCCTCATAATTAAGCCGTGATTCCTTTGGGTCAAATTTAGAGACAAATCTTACTTTGGGGGGAAAACGACACCCAGTATCATTTCCCTCTTCCAGTTCATATTTATTACTGGAATCAATCTTTTTAAAGGCCCCATTAAGAACAGACATAAAAAGAGGGTTGCAAAAAGCCAGAGAAATCAACTAAGTGAGATATGAGATTCAGAAACAGAGTGTCAGGACAGTTAAACTGAATGGGCCACACAAAGAGCATCTTTTTTCCCTAAAATGGCTGCATCTATGCTCTGTGAGGACCAGATATTATTCAGACACAAAGCTCATTTACCTACTTAGAAGGGCTTGGGTTCCAATGAATCCTCTGCTTCCTTTTAGAGAAGAAAGATTTGTTTAGCCTTCCAATTAGTAGATTTTATTAACTTGCTTCTGAATTCCTAGCTCATTCACTCCCTCTACAATCAGAAATGGCCATACTCACAAACAGACTTGAAACAGGGTTATCATAATGTAACATGAGAATGACTCAACATATGTATAAAGAAAAATCAAGTGTAGACTGTACACAGAAACTGTTCACATGCCCACTATAACTAAGTTCCATCTTCAGTAGGAGAAGAAAGTAAGAGTCCAGTAGGACCTTAAAGAGTAACAAGAATTGTGATAGGGTATGAGCTTTTGTGAGTCACTGCTCACTTCTTCAGATCTAAGGAGTGAGATAAAGAAAGCTCATACCCTATCACAAATTTTGTTAGTCTTTAAGGTGCTACTGGACTTGTACTCTTTTCTACTGGTACAGGCAGACTAACATGGCTACCCATCTTGATCTGTCTTAAGGAGGGTTACACCCAGGGCTCATTTCCTGAAGGAATGCACAGGAGCGAAGTTCTGGCAGTAAGAAGCCCTGGGGGTGGGCACATACAGCAAGCCCCATCCCCTGCTCCCAGCAGCCCCCCTCACCTTTCCCAGTCCACTGGCTGACCGTTGCCATGAGCTGGCCTTCAAGCTGCTCTACCACTGCCTGGGCCATGGCACCTAGCCTGCTCAGGCTCTGCCTGTCCTCATGCCGGCCCTGGTGTGGTGCCTCTGCAAGGTGGGCCCCAGCTGTTGTGATTCACTGGTATTGGTAAGGCTGGCCTAGATGTGTTAGATCTAGTGTCAGAGAGAGTGACAGCTAGTGCCAGCATGTGACTGCAAAGAGGCTGGCTATAACCGGTCTGAGGCAGTCCAGCCTGACACTGAGCATTGCATATGGATTGTATCAGCTGTGTGCTGATTGGCCAGAGGCTGTATATATGTACAGAGTGTACAGTGGATTTAGCTCTTCACTTGGATTGATTGCAGCGGAGCATTTTGACACTGAGAACTGTATATAGGTGGTGGCAGAGTGTAAATAAAATTCACTTTGTATTTGCACTTAAGTTCTGGACTCCAGTCTTCTTTGGGTACTCTAACTCCCTTTGGGCACTGATGTGCCAGCCAGCGTTGCGTGCGCCTCGACAGGGTTATGGGCCCAGGCTGCGGCTGGCAGTAAAGTGGAGTTTGAAAGTGAGTACCAGTGGAGTTGGATTGTGTCAGCTAGCAGAGGCGTTCGTGTGCTGAACTGAAAGCACTGTTCCAGCAGAGCTGTGGAGAAGCTGGTGCAGATGGAGTGCTCGGAGGTGCTGAAAGTGCTGGAGGAGTCTGAGGCTGGCAGCGGTGAGGGGGAGTTGTGTGCTTACACAGATGTCTGCAGAGGCAGACAGCCAGCTACCAGTGACAGAGACCAGCATGGCACAGGTACCGACATCTCAGTTTGTGGAGAAGCTTACTGCAACTAACTGTAATAACTGGGCTTTAAAAATGAAGTACTTTCTGGTTAAAGAGGGTCTTTGGGCTTGCGTGTCTGATCCTCCGAAAAACCCGACACCTCTTGAAGAGAGGAATGATGAAAGAGCTCTAGCCCTCATCATCCTGAGCGTGAGTGATGATAACTTAATTTATGTTGCTGATAAGGAGAGCAGTAAGGATGCCTGGGACACTCTTAAGGCAGTTTATCAGCAAGCTGATATGGGCTCCGTTATCTGTCTCACTAGGCATCTGTATAGGACGGTGCAGCTGCCTAATGAGCCCATTAAGAAACATTTGGCCACTTTAATGGATTATTTCCGGCAACTACAGGAATGAGGTAAAACTTTCACTGACCTGGATAAGGTGTATGTGATATTAAGTTCCTTATCAGATGATTATCAAACATTGATCACAACGTTTGAGGTGATGGATGCTGCTCTTCTGACTGTGGAGTATGTGAATGGCAAGATTCTTCAGGAGTCTATGCGCAGGGCTGATTTCAAAGAGCAGACAAGTTTATCTAGGAACTGTGCCAACCATTCCAGGCAGAAAGCCAAGGAGATTACCAAGGAGACGCAGGAGATTGCCAGCAGCTGTGTAACTACGTTATCAAGCAACCAGAAGAGCAGCAAAGAGGACAACAAACAGAGAAAAAGACGTCGGTGTTTTGGATGTGGGTCTTTTGACCATTTGTTACGGTTTTGTCCAGAGAAACACAAGAAAAAAGAGCAACAGCCTGGAAATCGTCACCAGGCTTCTGTGGTGCTGCAGGAAGAGGCAGATACCACTGAATGGCTAGTGGATTCAGGAGCAACTTTAACCTATTGCAAAAAGGAAAGTATGCTGTTAAATAAACGAAAACCTTCTCTGTCTTCTGTATGTTTGGCAGATGGGACACTGTCCAAAGTAACTGCTGAGGGAGATGTATATTTTTCTAGCTTGGGCTGTATGTTGAATGGGGTTCTCTGTGTCCCTGCTCTTAAACAAAACTTGCTTAGTGTGGTGTGCCTTGACAAAGCTGGTTTTGAGGTAGTGTTTGCTAATAATGTATGTAAAGTGATTAAGGCAAACAAAGTGTGTGCAATAGGCAGGCTAAAATACAATGTTTATATGCTGAACAGTTGTAACAAAATTGCACAGGTGGTTAGCAATGTTAAACCCCACAACAATTACCAACATGTTCTCCATAGGAGACTCGCACATGTCTCTTAGAAAACAATTCAGAAAACATTGGAAATAATAGGAAAGGAGGATGTAAACAAATGTAAATTGTTCTTAGATTGTGAAATATGCAAGATGACTAAGTCAAAGGCGTGCCCTGTTGCAAAACAAAGTTTGAGACAATCTGAAAGACCTTTAGATCTGGTTCATATGGATGTGGTGGGGCCTTATCCAAACAGTCATTCTGGTAACAGGTTTGCATTAATTATTACTGATGACCACTCCCATTTTTCCTGGCTTTATGTAATGAAGCACAAGTCGGATGTGTTCCCCACTGTAAAGTATTGACCCAAAAAATAACAAACCAAATAGGAAATGTTGTTGCCATACAGTCTGATATGGGGGGGGGGGAAATCTACATCTAATGTTTTTAAGGTTTGGATGCAACAGAAAGGAATCAAACACAGGGTCTCAAATCCTTGCACCCCCGCTGAAAATGGCCTTGCAGAAAGGAAAGGGGGAGTGTTGCAAACCATGATGTTTTCCATGTTAAAAGACGCAAATCTTGGTATTGCTTACTGGGCTGAAGCTATTAAGAATACATGTTACCTGAGTAATCGTATCTATTCTCGTTCTGTGGATGACATCCCATATAGGTTGTTATACTAAAGAGTTCCATGTTTGGATTACTTGAGGGTTTTTGGTTCAAAGGCATGGATTAATATACCTTTGGAACGTAGAAGGAAAGGAGGGCCCAAAGCAAAAAAGTTAATCTTTCTTGGATACCAATCAGGCATGAAGAGTTACAGGTTTGCTGATAATAATCACAAAATAACATACAGTAGGTCTGCTAATTTTTGTGAAGATGAGAACTGGGAAAGAATTCATGCCAATAAGATTCCTGAGTTTGTTGAGTTACCTGGTACAAGTGGCACTGAAGGTGCAAGTAACCAAACCATGGTTAAAGTAGAACCTGAAGTAAAACAAGAACAAAGTGTTGATGTGTCTGGTGAACAAATTCCTGCAAAAGGTGAAAGTGAGTGTCTGCCACAAAGAGTGTCTACACGTAGCACTAAGGGCATACCACAGGTAAGGTATGGTTTTGACATAAATCATGTATATATATCAAAGAATCTCAAAGCTATAATGAAGTCTTGCAAATGCCAAAAGCAGAAAAGGAGGCATGGTTTCAAGATATGCAAAGGGAATACAGTTCACTGGTGGAACACAAAATGTTTAAGAAAACCGAGGCACCAAATAACAAAAATGTAATAGGGTGCAAATGAGTGTTTAAAATGAAATGCATGCCAGGTGGCAGAGCTATAAGAAAAGCCAATGCTGTGTAGAGGTAAATGGTTTCTGCAATTGTTGACTGTTTTCAACATAACGTATGATGTACCTCTAATGAAAATTTAGCAGATGCTTTTACTAAATGTTTGGATGTAAACCAGTTTTGTAAATTGAAAGACAAACTGTACATCAAGGCTCAGCCTTAAGGGGGAGTGTTGTGATTCACTGGTATTGGTAAGGCTGGCCTAGATGTGTTAGATCTAGTGTCAGAGAGAGTGACAGCTAGTGCCAGCATGTGACTGCAAAGAGGCTGGCTATAACCGGTCTGAGGCAGTCCAGCCTGACACTGAGCATTGCACCTGGATTGCATCAGCTGTGTGCTGATTGGCCAGAGGCTGTATATATGTACAGAGTGTACAGTGGATTTAGCTCTTCACTTGGATTGATTGCAGCAGAGCACTTTGACACTGAGAACTATATATAGGTGGTGGCAGAGTGTAAATAAAATTCACTTTGTATTTGCACCTAAGTTCTGGACTCCAGTCTTCTTTGGGTACTCTAACTCCCTTTGGGCACTGATGTGCCAGCCAGTGTTGCATGTGCCTCGACTCCCACGAGGCCTGCAAGGAGCTCCACCCTGGCCTCCTGCACCTACTCAGCCTCCTCCTGCACCTCCGCCCCACCACCATCTTGGTCCCCTACCTGCTTGAGGCCATGTGTGTCCTCCATGCCATCCTCCTCAACCCACGAGCAGCCATGCACTTTCCTGCACTTGCTGGCCATCCAAAAGAGTCCAGTGGCACTTTTAAGACCAAGGTTTATTCAGGTACAAGTTCTCCCTCCTCTGAGAGGGCAGATCTGCATGTTCCCCCCTCCTATAGCTAGCAATCCAAAAGAGTCCAGTGGAGCCTGAGTGGTGGGTGTTGCTTTCTGACACACTTCCTGTGATGCTAGGAGGTGTGGCATATGCAAATAAGCTATGCTAATGAGTTATGCTAATGAGCTCCTGCACCTCTTTTTCTATGAAATGGCCCTTGGTTACACCTAAGATTGCCTGCCTTCAGACAAGGGCTATAGTTCTCCTAAACTTACAAGTGATCTCCAAATTACAGAGATCAGCTACCCTGGAAGAAATGGCAGCTTCAGAAGGTTGGCTCTAAGGTATCACAGCCCTGATCTGTTCCTTCTCCTCCCCAAAGTCCAGCCTCCCCAGGCACCACCTTCAAATCTCCAGGGATTTCCCAACACAGAGCTAGCAGCCCTAATTACACCCTTCTAAGCCTATTGACTTCAGTGAATTTAGAAGGCTGCTAGTCTGTTTACGACAGCACTGTCAGAGAAATAGCTTTCACAAAGAGGCTCCCTGGGAACCATAGCTCTGGGCAATGACTTTAAATACCACGTAAATTCCTACCATACATACAGAAATAAAAGAAGAAGCACAGTTTCCGGGAACTCAGAGCTGCATCTGTGAGGTTTCTAAGTAGCTTCCCATCTACCTTTAATGTTCACATGTGCTTAGCTTCAGAAATAAAACTGTATAAAGCCAATGTGGCATAGTGGTTTGAGCACTGGTTGTGATACCCCAGTTGGAATCCCCACTCTGCCATGGAAGGTTAGACCAGTCACACACTCTCAGCCTCACATACCTTACAGAGTTGTTTTGAGAATAAAATGGAGGACAGACAATGTAAGTCTGTTTGGGTCCCCATGGAGAAGAAAGGTAGGGTGTAAACAAACAAATGAGTTGCCTGGCCTGGAAGAATGGTGGTATGCAAATGTCAGGCTCTGAGATGAGGGGTGGAGTTCTTGGGAACTCAAACCCTTCATGTCACAAATGGCACTGTCATATTCTCAGATGAAGAAGCAATATGCAAAGCCCTGCTTTAAGGATATTTTAACTGCAATTCAATAAAAGTAATTTTGCAGCTAAGACAAAGTAATGACCACATTTCTGATATATTGCTGGAGCTGGGCCCAAGGGCAGCAACTACTTATTACTGGCAAAATGTATGCTCCTTCAGTCAACATAAAATATGATGTAGCATACTCCAACGCAAGCAAGTCTGTGCATTAAGCTGCAGCAGCAAGCCTCATTTTCAGATCATTTCAGAAGCCAGGAGGAAATTAAAAAAAACAATTAATGAATAATATAAACTTCTTGAGTGGAGCAGCAAAAATGAACTCTGGCAAGCATTTTTGTGATGTGGTTTATTTTTGTCCTCCACCCCTAACTTGTAGGCTGCCTTCAGATGAATGAACTGATCATAGTTTGTTTAATTTGAGAACAAGCCTCAGAAATCTTTGGGTTCACACATACTTCTGGTTCCTGAGAAGTCACAGTCTGCTGTGATGCCAAATTTTTTATTTTGGGGGAGGGGGTCTTGTCTAGCATACAAGCAGGATTCCAAACCAGGAGCAAACTGGGAGTTGGAATCTTGATCTGTAGACTACAGACTGTAGTCAACAGGGGAGAAAAACACTTTGATCTTTCACCTGATGTCATTGTTACAACCAAGTGTGTTGTCTCAGAAATCAGGAAATGTTCTGTACATGATATGTGTGAGTGGAGCAATGGGGGGGGGGTGAACCCATGGGCTTGCAAGGCTCATTTTTGGACTAAACAGATTATGGTCTGTTCATTCATCTGAACACAGACTACTGACAAATGAGTGGAGGTATATCAGCTTTAGAACAGAATGCATCATTGCATATACCACTACATTTGCTGCAAGGTTTTATCACCCTCTAAACAGAAATGCAGTTTGATGTATGCACACTCATTCCTTTCCCTTGCCACTCTGTGCTTGCACTTCTTGTTTTTTCTTTTGTAATGCATAGATGCAGTGCCTACCCATTTATCCAACAGCAGTTATATCACTGAATGTGGTCCTTGTGTTCTTCCTTGTGTCTACTCCCACTGGTAAAAATGGCCAGTCAATTGCACAGACTTCCCTAGGGTCTTCCCTAAATATCACAGAACATTAGGCCTCTCCTTTTGTCCAAGGGTGAGTGGATCTTCAGGGCAAATCTTCTCTGAACATCTGGCAATCGCTTAACACCTGTCTTGTCTGGCTTGCTGTTGCCTCTGTACCCAAGATCACTTTGGGGGCACTATAGCAGCCTGTTTCCTTGTTTCCTCAAAATCCAGCCTTGGATGGTACTTCTCCTAAGATTTCCTGGAAATGTTTATCACCTGGGCTTCTGAAACTCTTTTGTTTGGATGAGATGAGTGGGGCATCAAGTGCTGCAAACAATTGTGCATTGAGGCCACATAATGGGGAAAACAGGAATTCTGAGATGACAGGAAAAATGTCCCCCATCTCACATGGTGAGCAGTATATTTGAATGGCCAAAAGAAACTTACTTTCAAACGAGAGTTCTCAAGAGGCTCAGTTCTTTATTCCTAATCCTGCTGGAGTTCTCAGCATGCATTCTCTAGCCTCATACTGTTCTTTTTGCACATTTGATTTTTTTTCAAAAACAAACAAACAAACCCTTTCAAAGGCATGCACTAGTGCTCCTGTACAACGGTAAAGCATTAAGGTCAAAATTTAAAATCCTATTCCACTTTAGAATGCATAGTCTACATTTTTATTCTTTTTTTAAAAAAAGATTCTACAGCATTTCAGGGAGATCAGCACTCCTGCACAATTTAAATACAATTTTTAAAACTTGCTTGTTGAGTTTGAGATTTCAGTTATGAGCAAAAGACCATCATCATCAAGGGAGCCTGTACTAAAGTACAGTATTGGGAGGCCTGGTCTATACATGCTGTA
Organism: Gekko gecko; assembly: GCA_029375565.1. Taxonomy (NCBI): domain Eukaryota; kingdom Metazoa; phylum Chordata; class Lepidosauria; order Squamata; family Gekkonidae; genus Gekko; species Gekko gecko. Next base: position 94,434,612 of record JAPDNY010000001.1, read on the forward strand.
GAATGAGGTGTAATGAGGTAGAAGAATACTGAAGTGGTCAAATGGATGAGGAGGAGAACATGATGAAGAAGAAGAGGAGGAGGAGGAGATTAGATTTCTACCCCACCTTTCACTACCTGAAGGAGTTTCAGAGCAGCTTACAATCTCCTTTCCCTTTCCCTCCCCAGAACAGACACTCTGTGAGGTAGATGGGACTGAGAGAGCTCTTTGAGAACTGCTCTTGAGAAAACAGCTCTGAAATAACTTGTGACTGGCCCAAGGTCACATCAGCAGCTGCATGTGGAGGAGTGGGGAATCAAACCTGGTTCTCCCAGATTAGCAGGGCTGGCTCGCCTGCTAGGCAAGCTAGGCGCTCGCCTAGAGCACACAGGCCGCAGGGGCACCAAACTGCACCCCCCCACACCTCTTCCCTGGCTTTCCTGGGCACCCCACACTTGTGGAGTGCCCAGGAAAGCTGGTGATTGGAGGGAAGGGGCGGGAGTTAAAAAACCACGCCTCTTCCCTGGCTTGCCTGGGGGTCCCACAGCTGCGGAGTGCCCAGAAAAGCCAGCAATTGGAGGGGAGGGGTGGGGGTATCCTTTTAAAGATTTAAAGGGGGCTTAGTAAAGAAATTGGTAGATTCTTCAATGTTGCTTTTTACAAGTGATCATGGTGATTTTCTTTGTCAATGTTATGGATGAGGCTCCTAGCTTCTCTCTTTGCTTGATATTATTCTGAGTGATTGACTGTATTTTATTCCACTTCAAATAGATTCTCTTTTCCAACATTTCCAAATCTCAGCTTTTCTGACAAATTTTCTTAGGAGTCTCTGATCCCTAAAACAGATGGCAGTAATCTGATTCCAGATTTGGACACTATCTTCTATCTCTGTGTTAGATCCCAAGCCTGGAACTGCTGACTAGGACAGGAGTGATGGATGGCAGTGGAGAGATTTGTTTCCCGTATGGCTGTTTTCAGTGATCTGGTTACCATTTGGAAAGCAGCCTGTTCCAGACACATGGCTAACATACATGTTTGTGAAACCACACACAGTAAAATTCTTTCAAATTCCCACCCTTGTCAACCATGACCTGTCTATTAGTATTGTCCCTGCACGCAAGTCCAATATCATACAACATATTATGTTGGCATTGTGTGGGACACTAGGGAGGTTGGTGCTTTAGGTATCTGATAGTCTGCTTAAGGTCTACATACATACACAATTTGTCATCAAGTCTCAACTGACTTATGGCAACCCCAGCAAGGGAATTTCAAGGTAAGTGAGAAGCAAAGTCTTCCTCGGTGGTCTCCCATCCAAGTATTGACCCTGATTATCTTCTAAAATCTGATAAGTCTGGGCTATATTATGCCACCTTCCCTCCCCGCCTCCCTCCCCCCTCCCTCCCCCCCTCCCTCAGGGAAAGGTTTAAACTAGATTAATAGGGCAGTATTCTATCATCACTGCACAGAAGGCGCACAGAGGTTCCCCATATTCCTGTCTGTCATGGAGGGATAGCAGGACAAGACCTTTCATCTTAGGAAAGGCTGACATTTATATGGAAATGGACTGATGTTTGGGGAGACTGCAGGACTGGGACATTTTGTCTCAGCTGGATAGACATGAATTTCAGAACCCAGATTGAAAACATTGAACTTCTCTGACCTACAGGCTATTATTTTTTTTGGGGGGGAGAGAATTGAGAAATAGCTATTCTTTCTTTGCCTACGTGTGTGTGTGACTGTGGGGGAGCAAGTCCATGTGAATGTCATCCCAGAGAGCACCCTTTTTCCCTGTATACAAACATCTGCATCCTTCAAGGGGGAGGGAAGAGCAGATGCCAGGTACTGTAGTTTCCAAATTAGGTTAGAAATCTTTCTGTTTTGTTTGCTTTTGTAGTATCTACACTATTTATTTCTGTTGCTTGCACAGTGTCTAGGGTTATGCTAATAGAATAAAGCTTTTATTTGTAAGAGTTTGGTGGTGGATACCAAACAGAAAGGCCCCAAACTGAGTGGGGAGGGGCAGCAAGGGATCTTGACCTAGAAGCATTGGGTTCCCTCAACCAATATGACTTGACCGCCAATCTTCTGAGTAGGGTTGGGCCTTGTCTGCTTGCTTGAGGGCTCATTGCCCCATCTGAGAGTGAGGGTGGATTTTCTGGAGGTGGAAGCATTACACTCTTTGACCACATGAAAGCTTACTCCAAGAGCTGCAGGATCCAGAAAGACAAACAGCCATGAGGTTTAGCAGGCTGGAATGAGAAGGGGGAAAAGGATGAAATTGCCTCCATCCTTCAGAGCTGCAGATGTTTTGTCCATGCGAATCCCAGAGTCCCACAGTCTGAGACTGATCCCCTCAGGGATCAGAAAGAGCTGCAGCACATGGAAAGGAATGCAGGAAAACTACACTTTCTGCACATAGAGTGATAGGATACTGCACAATGAGTCACTTCTGACCTTTGATTTAATTCCAAAACCCAGAAATAAGCATGAGGGAAATGGCAGAGTTACTGTTCTTGTTGAGAAGAGCAATTGAAATATATACCACATTTCTTGGAGAGTGGAAGCAAGGACTCACCAAGATGGCAGGCTTGATATAGATCACCTCTGCACATTGTTCAGAAAAATGTGCTTCTTAAAATGACAAAAGGCAAACACTGCTACTTGTTAATGACAGTTTCAATGAACATCCATTCTACCAGAGCTCCTTCAGCCAATCCAGTTCCTCTAGGGAAAGTAGCAAAGATTTTGCTCACTGAGATTGTTAGCAACTTCAAGATGTATGCACAGTGGCTTTCATAGATATTTGGAGAATGCACTGCGATTCTTAATTATCCCCATAGCAGACATCTTTTACAGTACAATTGTGAATGAAAACCTAGATTCTGCCCAGAAGTTGTTAGGAGTTTACCAGAACCTATAGTTTGGGCCTCTCTGGACCATTATCTAGTCCTGTAATGAACAGCAAAGGAGACAAGCTGCCAGTCAAGAATGAGGCTGGATTATTTGAGAGTCTTCTCTCAAGAGTTAGTTTAGAGAGTTTGGGAACCATATTGATTTCTCTAAATTCCTCTAATCTGAACTGGGAAAGATAAATGGCAAAGGTGCTCAGTAAGTAACAGTTGATGATCTCTCATGCCAAGGTGCTGTAATTGTCCACAAGGGGATACTGCATTCAAGTTCATAATCAGTTGGGACAAAGATGGTGATGAAACTACATTAGGACCCATTTGCATCATCATGTAATTAATGGTCTCATAAGGTTCAGAAAACACAACAAATAGAATCATATTTTCTAGATAATCCTACACACACACACACCCGTCTTTGAAGCAGAATTAAAGCAGAACACAGAGAATTCTAAACAACCCCAGCATCTGCCAGCAAATGTGAACAGGAAATATGTTTATAGTCAGTGACTGCTGACTGGGTATAACACCAATATTTGTACTTCACCTTATTTTCTATCTTTCAAAAACGTGTCATCTCTCTATACCAGGAAACTCGGAGGTCCATTACCACGAAATTGCTGTGTATTACTATCTCCTGGTGCCACTTCAAGCAGTTTGTTATAGTTATATGTGTCTTTGGCTGGGCAGGTATAAGGAAATAGAATGATACATTTAGATAATAGGCTATTTTACTGGACTGGACAGTCAAAGAGATTGATATTGAAGTACGAAGCCTTTTGAGTCAGGGTCATTGATGCAAATCCAATCCAGGCTTCTAGGAATCAGAAATAATTTCCACCAGTAGGAAACCAGAGGCCTAGTTATTATGGAAGGTCCCAGCAATTGGCTAGACATATCATAAAATAAGAGATCCTAAAGCAGGAACAAACTGGCTCTCTTGAAGACAGTCTCAGGGCAGCATTTCACACAGCCTTTATGTAAGAAACCTCAGCATTTTACTAGTGCTTTGCATAGTAATCACATTAAGTGTAGATGTGTAGAAATGAAATATTCATGGCCATCCATTTTAAACATATGTGAATAAAAACACCCAGGGATCCTGAGCCAAATATACATCGGTACCCTGTGGAAGACTCTGGTGTAAGTGACACTGACATTTCCTGAAACGATTGTGAAGCATTGCCTTCAATAAAGAGCAGAATCCACACTGCAGAAGAAACATGAGACAGATGAAATGAGATTTCACATGTATTTCAAATGCTCCCTCATTTTCAACACTGAATTGCAAGACTCTGTGAACATTGCATCAACAACTGACAGTTATGCTTAGGGCAATAATATTAGGTTCTAATGTACTGAATGCAGTGGCTCCTAAAAGTAACAGTCACTTTCCAGATCCCAGTGACACAAACACCAAAGCAGGGGTAGCAGAGTGCCTGCTTTGCATACAGAAGCTCCCGGGTTCAACACCTGACAGCTCTGGTTGATTAAAGGAATCTTGAGCAGCAAGTGACAGGAAAGAATTTTCTCTGCCTGAGACCCTGGAGACCAACTGCTACAGACAATACTGTGTTCAGTAAACTAATAGTCTGATCTGTATAAAGCAGCTTCAAACATACGCAAAGGTGGTCTTGGTGTTTCGCTTTTCAGTAAGGACCATGCCATTTCATGTCTTATAATACTTAGATTCCCTTTAGACTTCATCCAGCTTTGACCACATCTCTTCTTCTGATGCATTTGAAATTATTGTGCTTCTCCCAGTACAGAGCTAAATATTTCGTAATCCCAAATAAGTTTACCCATTGCCTCCTTCTACTCAGTCCAAGTTTACTCAGTCCAAGGTGAGTCCTGCAGTGTTTCAGTGATGTTAAGAACATAAGAAGAGCCCTGCTGGAGCAGACCAGCCATCTGTCTACTCCAGCATCCTGTCTCACACAGTGGCCAACTAGTTCCTTTGGATGGCCAGCAACAATGGAGCACAGAGACTGAGACCTTCCCTTGATGTTGCCTCCTGGCTCTGGGATTCAGAGTGCCTCTGAACATGGAGGTTCCCCACAGTCACCATTGTTGCCCTGCAAAGAGCTTATACTGCTTTTATGGACTTATAACCTACAATTAATAGCTGGACTGTACAATAAGTGTGCCAAGGGAAATGGACTGTATGGTGACCATGCATTGATGCCCACTACCTGGATTGCAGACACACGCCCAGCTGAGACAGTATGCCAGACCAAAGTGGATCCGTGGATTACCTGTTACCTCTCACCTGCATCCCAGATGGAAGAGAGCCAGTCTCCCTAGCCATGCAGGTACACAGATATTAGTGACAGTTTGCTGAAGACATCATGCCATGCCAAGGAGCCCTGAGCATCTTTACAGAGACTCCATAAACAGACATCTCCTCTAGCATGCAATTATCTCCCCCCCCACTTTCACCAGATACTGCACGTATGCTCCCCAGTATAACAAAAGAACTGCTTCCATGAAGGGATTAGGCAGCTGACACATACCGACAAGACCCCTCCCCAGGAGCGATCATCGGGCAATCAACGCTAATGACCCTGGCCACTTCAGACCATTGTCCTACAAAGGTGCCACTATTAAATTATTTATTTATTTATTTATTTATTTATTTATTTATTTATTTTGATTTATATCCCACCCTCCCCGAAGTCTCAGGGCGGCTAACAATATAAAGACTTTAAACAATATAAACAATATAAAACAATGTCAACCAGATAAAATTATAAAAACAAACAATACAACATAAGCACATTTAAACCCAAGATGACCCAAGAAAGTAAATGAAAATACCATTGCCCAACGCTTAAGCCCCCTTGCTCCAGAAACCAGTTTTTTTGTAGACACTTCCTGGGGACGATGTGACCAGGGACACCAGCCCCTGGTCAGGCTAGAATATAAAAAGAGGGCAATCCCCCATTGCTCTCTCTCTCTCACTTCCTCTCTACCTGACCCTACCTTGCTGACTCTCAACCTAGCTCTGTCCAGATTCTACCACGTGTGTTGCTGGTCAACATATGGCCCTTTCCCCTTTTAGTCTCCCTTCATTTTTCACTGCAGGATCGCTTCATCTCATCAAACAGGTAATTTATTGCCCAACCAATGAACTTCTCCTGCTAATGCAAATGTCTCTGTACCTTTCCATCTAATTTTCCTAGTTCTGTATTGTTGTGTGTATGCTTGGATTTTATTGTACATGTGTGCAAATCCCGTAGTAAAGAAACAATTTCATTAAGATCTGGTCTCTGTGTCTATTTCTGGAAATCTGGACTAAGTGGGACTCCTGTATACATAGGTTATTGCTCCCTTATATGCCGATTGCCATTTAATAGATATATTTCCCCTGTTTTATAAAGAAATGAGGCAATTTGGCTAACACCATGGCTAGTACCCACTGATAAACCTAACCCCAATGAATCTGGCAGTGAATTCTACATTTAATCACTCTCTATGTAAAGAAGTATTTCCTTTTGCCTGTCCTGTACCTACTGCCCATCAGCTTCATTGGATGTCCTCGAATTCTAATATTTTAGGAAATGGAGAAAAATTTCTTTGTCAGCTTTCTCAATCTCATGCATAAATTTATAAACCTCTATCATGTCCCCCCCATTAGTCATCTCTTTTCTAAACTGAAAAGCCTTTCCTCATAGGGAAGGTGTTCCAACCCCCTAATCATCTTGGTTGCCCTCCTCTGTGCTTTTTTCCAGCTCTGCAACGTCCTTCTGGAGATATTGTGACCAGAACTGGACACAGTATTCTAAATGAGGCTGCACCATAGATCTATACATGACCATTATAATAGTGGCCTTTTTATTTTCAATCCTTTTCCTAATAATCCCTAATGTTCTCATTATGCCTACCCAAGCAGTTGGTTGGGTGGCTTGGCCTGAAAAAAATGGCCCTGTTCTCCTCCGGCATCCATGCCCATCACTATGACCCGACTTCTTGCCACCACGCACAGCAGATTAATCTTGTGCTGATATCCTTTGGTCATATTGCCATATTTTGACTAATGCAGACATGGCTGCTTACACTGGGTCATCTTTCATTCTTGTCTGGATCTGTATAGAGAGGTAAAAGACTGAGAGGGTAGTATGACTTCACAAGTTACACTTGATTAGCACATTTCATAACTGAAAATGCCCCATTAAGCCAAATGCTCAATTTATTTATAATTCTTTAACTTTATAACAAGGAGTAACTTTATAAAGTGAGCCTGCCAGCCAAAGCTCTTCTCTGCGCTCATTGTCTTAATAGCTACACCCAGGGGTCTTTTCGGGGGGGGGGCACCGGAGCGCAGCTCCGGGAGCTCAGAAGCCAAGCCCCGCCCCCAGCCCGGAGAGTCTTTCAGGCAGCCGAATGTCAATTTCAGCTCCATTATATCCTATGGGCCATTGAAGTCAATGGTGAAAACATAGGGTATATTCTAGGGGCTGGAGGAGAGGGGGTTTGAGGGAGAGGCTCAAAACTCACAGGATAGCTGATGGAGCCTCTCCCCAAGATACCCACCAAGTTTCAAGAACATTGGACCAGGGGGTCCAATTCTATGGCCCCCTAAACAGGTTGCCCCTATTCCCTCCATTGTTCTCTATAGTGGGAAAAAAATAACTTATTTTCCCACCATAGAGAACAATGGAGGAAATGGGGCAACCTGTTTGGGGGCCCATAGAATTGGACCCCCTGGTCCAATGTTCTTGAAATTTGGTGGGTATCTTGGGGAGAGGCTCCATCAGCTATCCTGTGATCTTGGAGCCTCTCCCTCAAACCCCTCCTCCAGCCCCCAGAATATACCCTATGTTTTCACCATTGACTTCAATGGCCCATAGGGTATAATGGGGCTGAATTGCCACTGAATTTCTTTCATTCCCTCCTTTCCTTCTTTCTTTTTCCTCTTTCCCTCATTCTTCTCTTCTCTTCTCTTCTCTTCTCTTCTCTTCTCTTCTCTTCTCTTCTCTTCTCTTCTCTTCTCTTCTCTTCTCTTTCTCTCTCTCTTCTCTCTCTCTTTCTCTCTCTCTTCTCTTTCTTTCTTTCTCTCTCTCTCTCTCTCTTTCTTTCTTTCTTTCTTTCTTTCTTTCTTTCTTTCTTTCTTTCTTTCTTTCTTTCTTTCTTTCTTTCTTTCTTTCTTTCCCACCTTCTTCTCTTCTCTTTTTCCTCCTTTCCCTGTTTCCCTCCCTCTTCCCTCTCTTTCTTTCTCTCTTTCCTTCCTTCTTTCCTTCTCTCTACTCTCTCTCTTTCCTTCCCTATTTCCTCCTTCTGTGGCCGAACTCTAGTGAGAAGGAGTTTAAACTTTAAACCCCTTCTCTCTTAGCTCCCCCACCCAGACCAGCTGGGGAAGGGAAGGGGAGGCTTTTGAAGATGCTTCCCCCCCTTTTGCTTCCCCTTCTGACATCACTTCCGGTGATGTCAGGGGGTGTGGCATATGCTAATAGCCTAATCGCTCATTAGCCTACCATATGCTAATGAGATCCTGCAGCTGTTCTTCTACGAAAAGACCCCTGGCTACACCTATCCTCCTGTTCCCCATATCTGCATCTGAATTCTGGCATTCTCCATCCATCACTCTTACAGATCACTCACTGCAGCTCATATTGACCCAGCCATGGACTCAGCTGTGTATCCAGCAACTCACTTATTTTACCCTGGCGTAGGGTATATCAATAGGAGCATTGTTTCATTGATCACCTCAGCATCACCTAATGAGCTGACCTTTCCTCCATCCTTCATGATAAGAGAGCTGTGCGAGAAATTGTTCTGAACTCATGTATTTTTGCAGACAAAGAATGCTTGCTTGTTACTTGTTATGCAAGCTAGCCTTCACTGGATTGCTCATGGCTTGTATGGGGAAAGGAGAGGCGTGTGTTATTTTAATCAAGAAACATGTATTCAGTGGTTTGTGTTGACATTTTCAACTTAATTATGCAGTTAAAATCAGGGTGCCTTTGAATACATTGCCCCATTTGTTTGTTTTTATGGTAACCATAATGCCAGATGTCTAAGGTTACCAGATCCCCTCTGGCTACTGGCGGGAGGTGGGGGGTAGGGTTGCCAGTTCCAGGTTAGGAAACTCCTGGAGATTTGAGGCTGGAGCCTAGGAAGGATAGGGACCTTAGCCACAATGCTACAGGATCCAATCTCCAAAGCATCCGTTTTCTCCAGGGAAACTGATCTCTGTAGTCTTGAGATGAGCTGTAATTCCAGGGGATCCCCAGGTCGCACTGGGAGGCTGGCATACCTACAAATGTCCCACCTTAACTATATTAAAGATTCAGGCTTCTGGTGCCATACAGCTGGTGTCATACAACTATTACATTTGCATCCTGCCTTCTTCCATGGCATTTGGGGGGGGGGTGCATAAATCATTCTTCTTTCCTCTATTTTATCTTCATAGTCTTCACAATGACTCTATGGTATAGGGTACGCTGTAACAATATGGCTAGGGCAAGCTCATCCACTGAGCTTGATCAGTCAGCAGGGATTTGAAACCACAAATGTTTCATTAGGTTAACCAGGTCTCATGAACAAAGTCCCATGGCACCTTTAAGACTGACACAGTTTTATTCAAGGTATAAGCTTTTGTGTGCATGCGCACTTCTTCAGATACATTGAGTGATTTTTAGGCTTCAAGGACTCCAATTTGGACCAGGGCCATGGTGCTGAAGTGGAGGTTACACCTCTTCCCCATCACAAACCACTTTGGAGCAGTTATTTGTTCCCTTTCAAAGGAAGTAACAATGGGGGGGGCATAAATCAGGAAAAAAATGCATGGATGAAAGCCCTCCCCCACATGTTGAACAAGCTAATTTTTTAAGTTAGATACACAAGCTAAATTTAAAGTTATATAGCATTTTCCTATTAATTTTTATCAGCATTAGTATGTTCGGCAGTCTGTATTTGGGGGGGGGGCATTGTAAAGAAAAAAATGGTGTCTCCTTATCACAATACTTCTAAAATAAAGGACAGTTGCAGAAACACTCTGCAACTGCATTTCCACCTTCTGACCTGCCTCTCCTCCCAGTGTATTACGGGCGGGGGTGGGGGGAGGATTTGCCACTGGTTATAATTTATTTGCATTTTGTTAAATGTTATACTTTGGCTATGAAAAGATGTTGAATGACATTTTTCTTAAAATGACTGTCAATAGAAAAATGCATAGTTACAGACCCTGATCAGTTTCTTCCAGGAAGGCCAGCAAAGGCCAAAAAGATACCCACTCAGCTCTTTTTAGATACATACATCTCTAGACAGAGGCTTTCTACCTGTGTAGAACTTTCCAGAAACTAGGGATGGATGCTTTACTTATTAAAAAAGAATGTGGGAGAAAATGGTGGGAGAAACAAAAACTGAAGAAAATAAAGGCCACAACTATGGCTGCCAACTCCAGTTCGTAAATTTGTGGAGATTTGGGGGTGGAGCCTAGAGAGTGAGGAGCATGGGGAGGAGAGGGACTTCAGCAGGATATGATACCATAGAGCAGGCACTTTCCAAAGAATGGATCTCTGTAATCTGGAGAACAGTTGTAATTCTGGGTGATCTCCAGGCCCCACCTGAAGGCTAGCAACCCTAGGGGTGCCTGGAGAAGGCTGAAAGTGTTCTAATGAGCCTGAACCAAGGTGAAAGAACAGATAAGCTCTTGTAGGAGCAACCTAAGGATTTTAAGAACATTCATGAAGTTGAAGGGCTGGATGGTTTGTCTGGACAGGACAGCTATCTAGAAACAGCTGGAATCTTTACATTGTATCGTCCTTGAGGTCTTATGTTTGGTTTGGAAGATTTCTCCCTCTAAGTTCTCCATGTTTTTACAGCTCTCATAGCAATGGATTATTTGAGTCTAAATCTGTGTTTTGGTTATTTCACTCTACACCTGTTTGTCATTATACACTGCTGGGTGCACTGGAAAGTTGTCTTTACTTGTTGTTCAGTGGAGGCAACCACTCTTTGGTAAATGCTTCCATTTGGCTGCTGTCTCCTGTACCTGGATAAATGAGCAGTTTCAACCACCTGTTCAGCTGTGAGTACATTGAATGTAATATGAAAATTACTTAATGGCTGCACATATAAAGAAAAATCAAGTGTACAGTCAATAGATTATATGTGTGTTCACTGTAAACCATCTGCAGACAGGTGCCTAGGAAGTTGGAGAAGATAAACCAAGAGGACCAGACCCTGAACGATACTCCTAAAACCATTTCTGCCTATCTCTTTAATGTCACAGAGATAAGTTATAGAACCATGTTTATACTTATGTCATGGTCATATGCTTGTAGTTTTTTGCTGTTCAACTGTATGCTTTCACTTGCATTCGTATGTTGATTTTATTCTTTAAGATATAAATTTATTTTTTTTCCTGAAATTTGAGTTGTTTAGACTTTGCAATCACAGAAAAAGCATCATGTTTCAAGGTATAAGACAGAGGCAGGGACATACTGGCTAGGTGAAAATATCTCTAGAAATATTTCTAGAAATTTCAAAAGGTTTCCCCTTACTTCCTGGTGGCTGAATACAAAGAGGAAATCCTGAATCTTAATAAAGAGTCTGACCATGAGGATGTCCCCAACACCCCAACACCCAGACCTCCCAGAGGGAACTCACTCAAGAGGCCAGCAACAAAGAAAGGGCAGCCTGCTGAGGCAATTGGCAGCAAGGTGGAAGAGATGACCACAGTGAGCCACACAGCAGCAGCAGGGCCACAACCATGGGCAGTGGCGGAAGTACAGTGGCTGGACCCACCCCAAAAGCCCAGGATGGAGGTGGGGGACGTGGCACCAGTGGGAAAAGAGGGACCACATGGGTTGGGTGTGATGCACAGACTGCGTAAGCAATGTGCAGCCACCTTCAGCCACCAGGATTGTGCAGTAACTCCAGCACTTCAGCAGAGTAACTGATATATAGCACCACACAGAGTCAGTACTGTGGAAAACTATATACAGTGTTTATTCACAAGATACACCAACAAACTGCTCCGCCAGACACATACACTGAGAGAGGAAGAACTGTACAACACAAGACATTTACATTTATACATATGACAACCAATCAGCATCATGCTGAGTCATTGCCCACTGACCTCATACCTGGGCCGGTCTGAACAGGTCAGGACTTGTTCCTAGCAGCTTGCCAGCTGTCACTTAGATCATGCTGATCTAGCTGCTGGATATTAACAACCAACACTCCCCCTTAATAGACAGCAAAGTTAGATCAGATGCAATTGCTTCCTAAGTGTCAGGAATTTGGTTTCATCTACACTCTTTGTAAACATATCAGCAATGTTTTCCTTTGATGAACACTGTTGTAGAATAACAAGTTTCCTCTGTACAGTATCTCTAACATTTTGATACCTGATGTTTATATGCCTGGACCTAGGCTTAATCCCTTGGGAATCAGCTATTTGTGTTGCAGCCGCATTATCACACATTACAGTCATTGGCATATTACATTTCACATCAAAGTCATCCAATAATTGTTTTAGCCACTCCAATTGAATAACACATTCATTAATGGCCGCAAATTTGGACTCACACGTACTCGTCGAAATAAAATATTGTTTCACTGATTTCCACATAATCAAGGATCCATTTACAAATATTACATAGCCAGTAATAGACTTGGCATCATTGTTTGTGCCCCAGTTGGAGTCACTGTAGGCCAGAACCTGTTGAGAATGGTTCCCTTCCAGTACCAACTTAAGAACATAAGAACATAAGAGAAGCCAATGTTGGATCAGGCCAATGGCCCATCCAGTCCAACACTCTGTCACACAGCGGCCAAAACATACCAGGTGCCATCAGGAGGTCCAGCAGTGGGGCCAGGGCACCAGAAGCCCTCCCACTGCTGCCCCCTCCAGCACCAAGAATAGAGTGCATCACCTGCACTTGTATTTGGATGTGCCCCTTAAGTATTTTAAGACTCTTTTGGCAGCATTCCAATCTCTTACATAGGGCTTTGAACTCTTTTGGCACAGCAAATGGACTGCATTGCTAATATCAGGGCGAGACCATGTGGCAAGATAGGTCAATGAACCTACAAGTGATTGGTACAATTGTTTTTGTTCAAACAGCTTATCATCTGGCTCCCTAACATAGCCAGTGGACATAGGCATTGAAACAGGATTCGCATTAGCCATCTTGTACTTTTCTAACAAGGTTTCAATTTTGTTTTCCTGGCTAATGGTAAAGTAGCCCTTTTCATTTCTGGCAATCTCCATGCCCAAATAGTACTTGATTTCACCCAGATTCTTCATTTTAAAGTGCTGTTTTGTAGTTTCCTCAAACCAAACCAACTGAACATTGTGTTTGTACATGAAACAGATATCATCGACAAACACCATTAGATAGCACTTATCTCCATTGATTGTCTTGTGGAACATACATGGGTCAGCAACGCTTTGTTTAAACCCCATGTTGGTCAAAGTACCAGTGAGACATACATTCCATAAATGCCCACTCTGTTTTAAACTGTATAATCCTTTTTTCAACCTTAACACCAGGTTGGGATTTGTACTCTCAAAGCCAGGTATTTGTTTCATGTATAGCTGCTCATCCAGAGCTGCATTTAGATATGCAGTTGTGAAGTCAAAATGCTGAACCTTCAACCCTTCTGCACCTGCCTTTGACAATGCTACATTTAAGGTGTTACTTTTTACTGTAGGAGCAAACGTTTCATCATAGTCCACCCCTAACTCTTGACTATACCCCTGGGCTAGTAATCTAGCCTTCCTCTGAGGCATTTCACCTTGCACAGATTTCAGTTTGTACAACCATCTGCACCCTGTAACTTTTTTTCCCTCAGGCAATTCAGACAGTTCAAACACTTCATTTGTGCATAGAGAATCATACTCCACTTGCATTGCTTTTAACCAAGCTTGCTTTTCAGTTTCTTGCATCATAGTTACATCATTGTAACAAGTAGGTTCCTTTGCACACACAAAATTTGCCACTTGTGTTTCAAACCCATATCGTTGTGGCGGAACACCTTTTGTACTTCTCTCAGACCTCCTAGGTGTGCTGCTTTCTGTTTTAACACCACCTGTTACACTAGGCTGAGAAGAACTTGTCTCTGGAACCTCAGAACATACGTCAGTATCTGTTTCACCAGTAACAGGTAACACTGTTTGCTCAGGTACAAGGGCGTAGACTTTCCAATTTCCCAGGGGGGGCTGGGGCTGGGCCAGAGGCATTGCTGTGCTAGGTCCTTAAAAGAACCGAGGCCCAGTGACATTATAGGGAGGAGCCAGTGACATCACAGACCATTGTCACTATTTATGGAGGCGGAGCCATGTGGCATTCCTGGCTCCTATTATCTCCAGTGGGCCTTCAAGTCTCTCCCATTGTTTGTAATGGGCAATCCTGTCATTTCTTTTATACATCCCAGTTAGTTGTCCCTTTGAAACTGTACCACACGTATAGAGTGTACATTCCTTGCTAATGTTCCTTCTGGACTGCACACAGGGCAAAAGGAAATTTTAAAAGGCCTCTGATCTGCATGCCAATCAAGGATAATGATGTGTGGCATAAACATGAGTTAAGTGTTAAGTGTTCTCCCTGGATGGTGTACATACCAAGAACATATCTGTTGCCATTTCCCTCTCTTCCTGCTCACCACTCGGAGAAACAAAAGCCCTGTTTACATATTACAGTGAACATATGTACATCTTGCATGGACATATGTTGTTAGAAAGAGGTAATATACTTTTGCATTACAAATAAAAGCAGCCCGCCTGCATCCCCCCCCCCAGCCCCAATGGCTCAGAAACAAAGCACGGCATGGGCAAAATCCTCTGCAAAGAACCCTGGAGAACCACTGCCAGTCTGAGCAGACAATGATTACACTGATGGACTGATGGTAGAGAGACCATGCTTTGCGTGCCAAAGGATAAAGGTTTAAACCGAGGAGGTCTAAGAGAACAGCTGTTGGAAAGGATCTTTCTCTGTCTGAGCCTGTAGAGCTCACCTGCATCAGAGCAGACCATGCTGAAGTAGATGGACCAATGGCATGAAGACCAGTGTGGATTGAGGAGACCCATGTTCAGATCTACATTTTGCATGACACTTACTCGGTGATACTGGGACAGTTAGATTTGAGTCCAGGAGCAGATTAGAGACCAACAAGAGTTTCAGGGAATAAGCTTCCAAGAGTCAAAGCCCCCTTCATCAGGCTGGGTGATATTGCCATTGTTGTGAGGTCAATATAAGGGAAGGGAGACTGGAGGAAGGGTGGAATAAAGAGGGGATTGACAGACAACATGTGAGCAGCAGAGTCCATTGGGATGGAAGAGGATTTTACAGGAAAAAAATAGCACCAACTGATGTGACCAAGAACACAGATCTTCCCAAACTAAAACATCATAAATTATAGCCTGAACATGAACCTATATTGTAATGCATTAAGTGATGTAGCAGTGGTGACAAAACCTCTAGTGGCATTTAGTTGAACTTCCTGGACAGACAGATGTATTTTCGGTTGCCACTGGCCAAACTGGTCTGACTTTAGAGAGTTGGGACAAGCAGCAAGGCTTGAGGAAGGGGATGTAGATCCATGGTTATAGAAAAGAAGGGGGCTAGGAACTGAGAAAGCAAAGCAGTCCAAATGAAGCACAACATAGAAAGCTGTACATAGTTGAGAGGAATTAGAAAGGAATGAAGATGCACAGTTGGTGTGAAGTACATTTGAGAAATTATAGAAACAGCATGGAAGTTTCTTAGTTGGGGTTAGCTACAATGCTATTACAAGGTCCACAGAAACCTGTATGACATTTTCAGACATTCTTTCTCAGTGTCCTCAGGATTGGACTATAAAGAGCTCTATTCAAATCCTTAACCACTGAGCTTGCTAATACTTTCTCTTCTTTCAGTTCCTTAGATCAATTTGCCCAATCCCCCATCAAACTCAAATCTTATTGGCTCTTGCAACTATGAGTAAATTATTATTACACTTCTATCACATGGCTCTTTCCTAATGATTGTGGCTTCCAAGAATAGGTTGAAGATTATTGCCTGAGAAGCACCCACACAGCACCATGCCATGGACCCAGATGGCTCAGGTTAGCCTGATGTCATCAGATTTTGGAAGCTAAGCAGAGTCAGCTCTGACTAGTATTTGGATGGGAGATCTCCAAGGAATACCAGGGACATGATGCACAGTCAGGCAATGGCAAATCATCTTTGAATGTCTGTTGCCTTGAAAATCCTACAGGTTTACCATGAGTTGGCTATGACTTGCTAGCATTTTACATCACACCAGGGCAAGTGCGCTTTAATGCCCAGAACCATTTGGGCAAGGTGTAATGTATAACTACTGTCAGTAGCATGAGATGGACCCACAGCTCAATTGGCTCTCATATCACTGCCATAGCATACAAAATAGTAAAACACTCAGTAGCACCTTTAGGACTAACAAACTGTATTGTAGCATAATTATTACTGTAACACAAGAAAGCCACACAAACTTTTCCAATCTCACTTCAGTGCCAGTTCCAGTCCTCAAACTCACAGAGAAACCCAAACACTCTCATTTTTGGTAGAATGACACCCCTCCCCTCCTCCACCTGGGTGGTTTGGCAAATGTAAGCCAATGCCAGAGGTTTGCATGCACCAAGTCACACAGCAGAACCAGAGCTTCCAATTTCAGCACTGGAGCTAGGGATGCCAGCCTCCAGGTGGGACCTGGGGATCCCCTGGAATTACAGCTCATTGCCAGTCTAAAGAGATCAGTTTTCCTGGGGGGGGGAAATGATGTTCTGGAAGGTGGACTCTATGGCATTGTGCCCCACTGAGGTCCCCATCCTCCCCAGACTCCATTCCCAAATCACCAGGAGTTTCCTAACCTGGATTGGGCCACCCTCCCCTCATCCCCCAGAGGTGGCCAGGGGGTACCTGGCAATCCTAACTGGGGCTATTTTAGCAAGGGAGAGGGGGGAAGCTGGGGGAAAAAATATATAGATTGGGAGAGAGAAATGAAAGACAGAGGGAAGGGAAGAAAGTCAGACTGGAAGGGAAGCAGCCTGGAGTGGGGGTGGGGCAGCTTCCCAGCGTTTCCAGCTCTCACACATCTCAAGGGAAAGGGAAAGAGAAACAGAAAGAGAGATAGGGACAGAAAGCGCAGCCCCCCCCCTCCTGATTACAGGAGAAAGTGAGCCCAGGATTTTCTGTATCCTGGAGCAATGTGCTCCGTGCAGCACAAGGGTTCCTGGGTTTTGTTTTCTCCTGCAACTGGACTGCAGGAGAAAGCAAGCCACTCACCGATGGCAGGAGCAACCAGAGGCCACAGAAGGGCCCCACCACCTTCCCCTCCCTCCATTCTTGCCCAGCTCCCCTCCCCAATCCTCCAATCCTCTCCCACCTCCCCTGCTTGGACTTGCAGGATGGCTGGGTGGCTGCAGCCCTGGGCTCCCACCCACCCCACCCCACCTGAAACAATCCCCCACTCCTTACACCCCCACCTACTTACCCTTCAGGCTGGTGGCGGCAGCAAGCAGAGGCAGCATGTGCTGCCTCAAAGCTAGCCTCCACGTGCAGCTCTCCATGTTGAACTGAGCGGGGCTGCTGGGAACTGTGGGTGGAGCTTAGCTTCCAGGAGAAGCAAGCCCCCACCCCTTGACTTCCCTCCCAGCCCAGCCAAACAGTCTCAGAAAGCGGAGGGGAAAACCCTCCGCTTTCAAAATGGGGTGGAGGACGGGAGGGGGGGTAGCAAGGCTCTGGCTGACACCAGTTGCCTCCGGGGGGGGGCTCAGTACTTTCGGGGGAGGCTTGAGCTCCCCAGCCCCCCTGAAGATGACGCCTATGCTCAGGTAGAGAATTTGCATGAATATTGTGCCAATTCTTGCCCTCAGAAAAATTGGCAGATCTGCTGAAAATGATCTGATGGTGGTCATTAGAGAATCTGTAGGTTTTCTTACCTGACTGATATCCCAAAAAGAGCAACTGCTTTGATCTGGGACCACCCTTTCTGCGCTGATCTACAGGTATGTTAACCCACGCCTTAGACCCAAACACACGCAGATAATTCAACTTTGGCATTTTTCCATGAAGCAGAAAAAAAGGAATGTTGTTCAAGACTCTTGACCAAGTCCTATTTGATACATACACTGCACATTTCAAACCTTCAGCCCAAAATGACTTTGGTAACTGGGCATCAGCCAACATTGCATACATAATGGTCTGTAGGGTGGAGTTTTTTCGTTCTGCAGCCCCATTTTCGGGTGGTGCCGCTGGGTTGGCAACCCTGTGTTTAACCCCTATTTTCTGCAACCATTGCTGCATTGCACTTGACATAAATTCTCCCCCCATATTGGTTTGCATGGCCTTTAACTCACCCAATTGGTTTCTTACTTTCTTGTGCCAGTATTTTAAGGTTTGGCAAGTATCAGCCTTACTCTTTAAAATATAAACCCATGAATAATGAGAATAATCATCCGTTATCACCAACGCATAACGATTATGAGACAAACTAGGTGGAAACGGCCCCATTAGATCCACATGCACTCATTGCAAAGCATGCGTAGACACCCTGTCACTTTTACAAGCTACAGGAAATGCCTGCGACTTAACCTGTTTGCAGACTTGACAGTCAAGGAAAGTTTTACAATCATTCACTCCTTCCCTGCCTGTTAGAGCTAGAGTTTGATTTATGGCATGGAATGAGGCATGACCTAAACAATGATGTAAAAGGTGTAAACACTCATGGTGTGGATTTTTGTTCCCAGGCACGCTCGCTGTCGTTGCCGTTTCAGGGCAATCTAATACATAAACACCATTTTTCAAGTCAGCAGTAGCCCTCACCTTCCCACCTTTGCTAATGCTGCAAGACTCATTTGCAAATACTATTTCAAACTGAGCTCTGTCCAACTCCAGGACACTGAGCAAATTGTTCTCAAGAGAGGGTACACAGAGGACATTCTGAAAAGTATGGTTTAGACAGGAGATAGTTAACTCCCCACAGCAAGCTACAGCAGCCACGTGACCATCAGCCAGGGTCACATGTTGTAGTTGTGCTTTTCGTTGGTTCTGGAGCATATCTGGAGCCTTACAGAAAATTTGACTCGCTCCACTATCTATCACCCAGTCATGTGTTAAATCAGTACCTGTCAACACAAGCGAGGCATTAGGACGTTTAGACAACACGTCCTGCTGTCCACTGACGGGTTTCTTCTTCTGCTGCAAGGGACAGGTTTTTCTTAAATGAGAGACAGACCCACACAGGAAGCATTTTTTCACACACAGAGCTCCTGCCGGCTCACATTTCACGCTGAGTTCCTCTCTCCGCCTGCAGCTGGCCCCTTGGAATTCCACAGGCTGGGCATGCTGCCAGGAAACAGAAGAGTGCTTGGCATTGAGTTTAGCCTCGTACTCCAACGCACAGCCAACAATCATTTGCAGATTTAATTGATCAACAGGTAAACCTTCCAGGGAGGTAACTAAAGCGTCAAATTTCTTGTTTAATGAACAATAAAAAATAACACCAGTCCTCCTGGCTTACGGTCTTTCCTTTCCCTGTAACTGCTGAAACAGCTCTGTCAGAGCGTTCACATGCTCCCGGACAGACTCTCCTGGAGCTTGAAGCTTTCTGTACAGGCGTCGCATCAAGGACATAATAGTACCAGCAGACATTTGCACATAGACAGCTTTAAGCGCATTCCACGCTGCCTTTGCATCGGCTGCAGATGAAATATGTATTAATTGGTCATCACTCATGGCCAGAACGATGCATGCCAGAGCCTTCTTGACCTTTGCCACATCTGCTGCTGGAACTGGATCAGGAGGGTCATTAACGTACACCCAGAGCCCTTCCCTGATGAGATAGTGTTTCATCCGAAACGCCCACGTATCATAATTCATGGAGGTCAGCTAGTCCACCACCTGCGTTGTCGGCACCAAAGCCATGCTTCCTCCGGCTTTCTCGACACGCTCGGGCTGGAACTGTTATCAGTCTCTCTCACACACACAGCATGACTCACCACAGCCAAGGCATTCCCGGGCAGGCTTGTTCGCTCCCCCACTCCTGGAAGAAGTCAGCACCCTCAGCTCCTTGTCCACTGTGGCACGCTCACTCTCGGTCTGGCTCACCGGCATTGTCCAGATAGCAGTGCTGGCTGTCAGACTCACCGGTCCCCGACAGGCACGAATCCCCACTGGGCTGGTAGGCTCACCGTTGCTCGGGACGGGCTTCCCACGAGGCTGGGCCCATAACCCTGATGCGCAGACTGTGTAAGCAATGTGCAGCCACCTTCAGCCACCAGGATTGTGCAGTAACTCCAGCACTTCAGCAGAGTAACTGATATATAGCACCACACAGAGTCAGTACTGTGGAAAACTATATACAGTGTTTATTCACAAGATACACCAACAAACTGCTCCGCCAGACACATACACTGAGAGAGGAAGAACTGTACAGCATAAGACATTTACATTTATACATATGACAACCAATCAGCATCATGCTGAGTCATTGCCCACTGACCTCATACCTGGGCCGGTCTGAACAGGTCAGGACTTGTTCCTAGCAGCTTGCCAGCTGTCACTTAGATCATGCTGATCTAGCTGCTGGATGTTAACAACCAACAGGGTGTCCCCCATGGCCAGCCTGCTTCCTGCTTGGCCCAGCTTTGCTGCCACTGCTGGAAGATGCCCAACCCACATGGTACCTAGGCTGGAGCAGTTTCCTTCCCTGACAGTGCCACTGCCCCTGCCCCCACCCTAGGCTCCTGGAGTGGGCCCAACCATTGTACTGCTGCCACGGCCCACAGCCACACCCCTGCCACCACTGCATGGCTCACTGTGGCTGTCTCCTCCATCTTGCCATTGACTGCCTCAGCTGGCCTCCCCTTCTCTGATCTCTCCTCCTCCACTGGCCTCATCTCCTCCACAGGGCCTCCTAGGTGGATTCCCACTGGGAGATCCAGGAGTCGGGGGCATCCTCAGGTGTCAGGGAGGGTGGGTGAATGCCTGCTATCCTGGATCACCAAGTGATGGATGGGGGCTTTCCATGTTTAAGCAGCATTCAGCCCCAGTCCTGGAAAGGCTGCTCCACATTTTCAGGCTTTCTTCTAAATTCCCTTTAAACTGTATCTTAGGGATAATTAGGAAAGAGATTGAGACTAAAATGGCCAATATTATAATCTTCCTGTATAGATCTATGATGTGGCCTCATTTGGAATACTGTGTACAGTTCTGGTCACTGTTATCTCGAAAAGGACATAGCAGAGCTGGAAAAAGTACAGAGGAGGGCAACCAAGATGATTCGGGGGTTGGAGCACCTTCCCTATGAGAAAAGGCTCAAGCCTCTTGGACTTTTCAGTTTAGAAAAGAAACAGCTTAGCGGGGATATGATAGAGCTTTATGAAATTATGCATGGGGTACAGAGCTGATAAAGAGAATTTTTTATCCCTTTCCCAAAATACTAGAACTCAAGGGCATCCAATTAAGCTGATAGGCAGTAGTTTCAGGACAGGCAAAAGGAAACACTACTTTATTCACAGAGTGATTAAAATATAGAATTCGCTGCCAGGGGATGCAGTGATGGCTACTTTAATAAACAGCTTCAAAGGGGGATGTCATGGAACAGCCAGGCCCTGGAGACAGTTCTGATTCCTCTGATGAAGAACAGTTGGATTCCATGCCTATAATCCACCAGCCAGCTGCAGCTGAGCAACTAAACAAGGAATGAGGTGGGTGTTTCATCCCCCAGCTTGGAGCTGACAGTTCAGGGTCAGTCAGCTGCCCTGTCTCCTTCAGGATTCCCACATTCGCAAGAGCAATGTCAGCATAGGTGAAGAGGAGATTTACAGTCCCAATGCACATCAGCCCGCCTCACAGTTCAGTATCGCCAATCAGTTGCAGAGAAATGAGAAACATCACTGGAGGAGACATGAAGCAGCTGTCAAAGGCATGACATAGTGCTTGAAGCATATAAAAGTATGGGGGAAGAGTCCTTCAGCATGGCTTCAACATGTTTACTCTAGACATTGACCTGCTGCTGCTGTATCTTGCTTTCTGGAAAACTGACTTTGGCTTGCTCAGACAATTCTGTTGTAATTACAGACTATGTTTTTTAAAGTCTGGCATCCTGCCTCTATTAACCAGTGGCATCTATCTGCCTGAGTTAACACCATGAATGCTGGCACCCGCAGAACAGGATAAGTTTATCAGTGACTCAGTCATGGTGACTGAGGGGACCTTCCATATTCAGAGGCACTAATCCTCTGAATCCCAGAGCCAGGAGGTAACATCAGGAGAAGGTCTTGACCTCTATGCCCTATTATTGGCCATCCAAAGGAACTGGTTGGCCACTGTGCGAGACAATAGGATGCTGGACTAGATGGACTATTAGTTTGATCCAGCTGGACTCTTATGTTCTTCTGGTCATAGTTCATTAGGCTGCAATTCTACTTGTGGCCTGCTGGTGGCATCAGAGAGTAAACCTTATTGTGAAAGGAGTGGGATAAAGCTGGAGTCTAGTTAGGAGGTTGAGACCTCATCTCCTAAAATCCTTCATCCTGTAAAAACAAGGGCCTGCTGGTCATTTTACTAGGGAGGTCTTCCAGAATTTTAAGCTGTTTCCACAATACATGGATGACACCCAGGTCCAATTCTCCTTTTCAAATGACTGAGGTAAGATTTTACATCATCTGTGACTAGAAGTGTGGATTATTAGTTGGTAATAAGGCTGATTAAAGATTGCGGAGTCTGCCTGTTCTATTTGGCCTTTTCTAATTTTGCCTTTCTGGGTGTCTGTATGTTCCCCTGCTCAACTTGTGTATCTGTAAATTAATAGAGGTCATATCAGTTCTGTAAGTCACAAGTACTTTTCCCTTAGGAAGAAACTTGTCAAATGCTGCCCTGAAACATCCTACCACTCAGGGAAATATGAAGTAGCATTCTCTCTGGATTGAACAACAAAGGGAGACACACTTCAGCTGCATCCTGTATCAATGTGGGTCACTTTTCCCAGTGTACTTTTCTGCTGTCACCACAGCAACTAGTCTCTTGTGTGTGTTCTTTCCCTCTCCTTTCCTCCCACACATTTTTAAAGGAAGATACAAAGCTGACAGAGTGAGGTGGGAAGGTAAATCTGCTCAGTCTAAGTAAACCTGCTCAGCATCCATTCCCCTTAAGCTAGTACTGTCCTCAGCATGCTGGCTTCAAGAGGAAATGCCATTGATAATCAAACAAGCATAGCTTCTAATTGATTCTCAGCAGGTTACTATATTGTAGGATTGTTTTAAGCTCTGTGTTCATGAGGAGGCCCATTTCTTCCACAATTTCCCTTCCGCCTTTTTGCTGGGAATCATATCCAAGTGTGTGTTCGCTGGAGTTTTTCTACATCTGCTCTCAACATATTTCGATTTTAGTCAGGCAGCTCAATCCTGTGGATACTTACACGGAACTAAATCCCTCCTGAGTTTGATGGGGACTCCCAAGTAAATACAGGAGTAGAAAATGTGGTTTTAAACAGACATTTGATCTGGAGAGTACTAGGTCTTTGAGAAAATCCATATCAGAAGATATTACAAGTGTAAATTATCTAACCATTCAGTTGAAAATGTATTGTTCCAGACCTATGAATCATCAAGGGATTCTTCAGGGGAACATTTAATAGCAAATGTAGCTACTTCTAAAGAAGAAGAAAAAAAAAGTGTATCTGCCTTATCCTCAGAAGATTCACACTTTCAGTGCAAGACAGATATGCCTATTTGAATGTTTCTCCACTGCATGAGTCTACATTAGGTATTAAATGTTCTCCTGAATGAGGGCCACATGGGAAGTTTGATTATGCATAGTCTGGGAACAATAACTTTTCAGCATACCAACTACAGTCTTCATTGCCTCTGGTTTAACTGGTGTCATGTCTCTTTTGCTTTTTATTGTTTTATACATCTGCAAATTGTTCTCCTCCCCAAAATAAATATTTTGTTTGACAACGTTTCCCCCCCCCCATAGGTTATTCAGGAACTTCCTTCCTCATGAAGGCATTTAACTCTTAATTTAATATAGAAGAGAAGCAATAAAGTACAAATTAAATCAGAAAGGTGAGCATAGATCCAATTAATATTATACCTGACAGTGATTGAATTCTGAAGGAATCCTTGGTCTCCTGGGTGGATAGAAATTGTTGAGGGATGGCAGCCATCCGGAGTTCAGAAGTAGTGCGTGTGTCAGATGTAAAGGAATTACACAAATTTGCTGGATTGTGACCTGAACTTTGATAGTTCAAATGGGTTCTGTAAACTGAATGATGAAACAGCCACAGACAAATATTGCTTGATTTACAGATGAATTTTGATAGAAAAAATAGACATCTGAATCAACACCAGTTTTTCAGGGTATGGGGATTAAGTAGGGGCTTTCCCCCCTTAAAATGTACCTCTGCAGACTGACCATTCCTTGTCATGCTGATGATTGGCTGGTGCTTATTGAATGGTTATCTAAAAAGACATGAGAAATTCAGGCTAATGGAATTCTACTAGGCTTGCCAACCTCCAGGTGAGGCCTGCTGATTTCCCAGAATTACAGTTGATCTCCAGACTACAGAGATCAGTTCCCCTGGAGCAAATGGCTCCTTTGGAGGGTGAAATTATGACATTATACTCCACTGAGGTCCCTTCCTCTCCAAATCCTGCCTTCCCCAGGATCTGCCCCCACATTTCCATCCATTTTCCAACCCAGAGTTAGCAGCCCTAGCAACAATTCAGAAGTGTTTGGGAATCTGGAAAGCACTTTCAGTCAGTTTGAGATTTCTATCCTCTAAATAATTTCTTGTCATCCATAAACTTTGCTGAGACAATTTATACATCAAACAATATTGTGATCAGTTGGAAAGAGCTGTACACTAGCAATGATTGGAGCAAAATAGTAAAGCAAAATTTAATAAAACAGGGGAACTCTTTTTAAAATGAATTTAGGTGCTAAGAGTGTGAAGTTCTTGAAGATAGACAAACTCTAAAAAGAACTATGTATAGGCCACAGAGAGTCTCAGGAACAATCCAGATATTATAATTAAAGGCTGAGTTCAACTGGCAATTTGCCCCGCTATAGCCCCGTTTCAGTGATGTTTTAAAAGCGGATTAAAGGGGGCATTCACACAGGCACATCTGCTTGGCGTTCCCCACCCGTAGGCAACCTGTGCTGTTCCGCTTCGTTCCCACATTTAATAGACACCTCATAAAAGTGGTAGCAAATCCCCGAAGAGTGCCTTTTTTTTTTTTTTTTGAAATAACTCTCCTAAAAAGGAGAGAATTTTATTTTTTATAAGAAAAGGGTAAGGTAGACAGATGGGAAGAGAAAAAAGAGCGGAGTGAGTTTTTTTCTGTTAGTAAAGGTTAGTTTTATTTCTTCCAGTTGTCGGCATCCATCACGGTTGAAAGATCTTCTTTTCAGCTTTACAAAGTCCAATTCAATTCTGTTAGTAAAGTTAGTAAAGTCCACTGGGGTTAAATCAAATCCTTTCAGATGTTACACGAACAAATTCTTTTTTAAGTCTCTCCAAATTATCATTAAGTCCTTTGAACTTTAATGCCTCCCGTTCCGTCACTTCCTTCCCCCGGGCCGCCGTCTTCTTCAAAAATCCAAATTTTGAGTACTGCTTCCTCCTCTGTGCTGGCATGTCTCTTCAGAAATTTTTTAATCCATCTTCTTTCGCTTCTTTTTTCTTGTTGTTTCTGGCAGTCATTGCTCGTTGGCTCCATTAACACTCGAGTTGAAATTAGATCTCCATTACTTGCTAAGCTCAACACCCCTTTCTACTGGCAGAGTATATCCTTTTTTTAAAAGGCGGAGTAGGCTTCGGGAGCCTTGTCCGCCTCTTCTTTTTATTTATTCGCTCCACTGCCAGATAGAGGTGTCAAGACTTTCGTCAAAATAAATCTGAGATCTTCTTTCCCTTCTTCATCCATAGCTTGGAACTTTAGCATCAAATTAATTTTCTATACATTTTCTGCCATCAACCTTGTTAATTCTAAATATTTGTTTTTGTAGTCTGATGAGAACAATTTCCATTTTAAAAGCGTTTCATTGATATTTTAAATTTACTCCAGCAGGTGGCGCAGTATCTCAGTCTCTTGTTGATTGACAGCTAGTTCTGGGGGGGGTTGACTGGAGCGGAAGTCCCTCCTCTCTTCTCTTCCGTTCTAAGCAGGATTTTCCCCAGCATCGACATTTTGTTTTTTATTTACTTTTTCAAAGTTCGTGCCACATCCCCCAGAAAGCAACTAAAGCCGCAATCTTCTGTAGAACCCCAACGGTACTTTCACCAACATTTTTTCTTGTTACCCCCCTTCGCGTTTCCTTTAAAAATTCGCTTCTTCGAAGAGGGTGGAAGCTCCTCCCTCCTCCCATACGCTTATCCGCTTGTGGGGGGTTTTAATTTTCGCTTCAAAATAGATCTTCAACTCACGATTAGATGCCATATCTTCTTTTCATGGTAATTCATCCGCTTTTCCTCACTCCTGGAAGTCGGCAGGGCTGCTAAGTCCCATTCGGGACGCACTACGCGGCGGGGCCGATTGGGGCGGGGAGAAAGCCTCAATTTCCCGGCAGTTTGCCGGCAAAGAGGCTACTCCCCATGCGCCCCCGGTTCGGAGCCTTTGACTAAGGCTCACTAGGGTCTTTCGCAAACGCGAAGACCCCCCCATTCCGCGTGTGGGCTAACCGCCTCCGGGAACGTCCCGAGAAGCGGCCGCCATTCGCAGCACCAAAACCGAAAAACCCCGAAGAGTGCCTTTATGTTGTGTTTGTTCGCTTTCCGGCAGTGTGAACGCTACGTGGAAAAGCCAGGAGCAACCCGCGTTCCGCATAAGGGAGCAGCAATATGATTGGCTGTGCTCCACTCTACTGCCCAATGCAGTGCCAGCACAGAAGGACCCTCCCCAAATCAGCTGGATGCCTATGTGTGTATGGGCGCATGAGTGCTCATGCGCTCATGCACTCATACACACATAGGCATCCAGCCAATTTACCAGGAAAAAGTCATTTACAACTGCGCCTCCAGGCCAGCAGTCTGAATGCTCCCGTGCACCTCCTCCCAGTATGCTCCCGCATCAGTCAGAGCTGTGTGACTGGGAAAACCCGGAACAGTTTATTCTGGGGCTTTTTTGCCATGACTGGCTCCCACTGCAAATTGCCAGTCTGTCCTCAGCCAAAGTGGCAGACAAAGGTGGAGCCATTGTCATAATGGATAAATTAGACAACATCCTGCTTTTTACAAATAGCTGTTCTCAAATCGCATACAGGATTTTTTTAAAAAAAGAACTAAACAAGATTATAAAGGAATTACTCCTACCCATTCAGGACAAATCCTTTCAGACACACCACAAAATACATAAACTTGACAACCCAGGATGCCCCATTGTCACAGGCAGACACTATCACCATGAGAGTACCTGAATACATGGACTCTATTCAAAGATCCTATGCCATCAATACTCCTAGTTATGTGCACACCACCACAGATTTTCTGAGGAAAATACAGTCTTTGAACAGCCTTCCAGAGAATACTATTTTAATGGATGTGTGGAATTTCTGTACACCAACATCCCACACAAAAATGGATTACAAGTCATAAGGAGCATGATTTCTGACAATACCACAGCTGACTTTGCCACCAAACTCTGCCATTTTGTTTTCACCCATAACCACTTCAGATCTGGGGACAACTTGTTCCTTCAGATCAGTGGTATAGACATGGGCACCCGCATGGCCTCACAGTATGCTAATATCTTCATGGACAACTTGGAGCAATGCTTCCTAAACTCCTACCCACTCAAACCTCATACCTGTGATACATTGAAAACTTCTTTGTTGTTTTGGACACACAATAAAGAAGCCCTGGACAGATTCCAGTAAGCATTCAATGACTTTCACACCACCATCAACCTGACAAAAAATAAATCTATGCAAGAAATACATTTTCTGGACACTACTGTATAAATACATGAAGGGCATATAGACACCACCTTATACCAGAAACCTACTGACCAACAAACATATCTACATGCCTCCAGCTACCCTCCTAAACACACCAAACAACCCATTGTATACAGCCAGACTTTATGCTACAGCCTTATCTGTTCCAATCCTACAGTCAGAGATTCTAACCTGAGGGATCAACAACAAACTTTTTTGGAACTAAAATATCTTTTTGAAGTCAAGAAACAGATTGACAAAGCCAGAATGATGCCCGGGAAAAGCCTGTTGCAAGACAGGTCCAAAAAAGAAAATAAGAGAACACTCCTAGTGGTCACATACACTTCTCAACTCAAAACAGTTCAGTGCAATACCAGAGACTTACAACCTTGACTGGATAAAGACAGTTCTCTTTCAATTTTTCCAGTTTTGACATCTGCTATGGTGGCCACAGTTTCCAGAGCTCTTGGGAACTGCGCACCAGTGCCTGCGGCTGGAAGGGGGTGCGATTGTCTGCACGACCCACAGAGCCCTTGTGTTGGGCTCCCAGCCATGGGGCACTAGAAGAGCTCTTCCTCCGGTGACTAGCTGGTGAAGGGGGGCTCCTCCATGCCCCGAAGGTCCCACCATGGAGCATCCATGAATGGAACTAAGAACACACACCGGAACAACCATTTGGTGGCCAAGCGTACGAGCTATAAAAGCGGCGATAAGACTGAAATGTGAGTTAAAGTTGAAGTGAGAAACACCAAAGAAATAGCTGAAAACCTCCCCTTAGAGAGCGAGTGGGGAGGGGGGACTCTTCCCTGATAAGAAGAAAACAAAATAATTTTGAGTGTTTAAAAGGGGGGTGGATGATAAAAGCGAAACACGTTGAAATAGAGAGCTTATAAGAACTTTCGGACCAGACTTTACAAAGAGTTTTTAGATACTGTGAGAACTTTTGTAAAAAGTAAACAAGTTGGAAAAATGGCGCCTCTGAGGAGGGAAGAGAAGGACAAACAAACAAAACCTAAATTGCCAGCTGGAAATGCCAGCCCAGTGAGTCCAGCTCCTAGACAGGACACAACTGCAGAGCTCCAAAGGATGACCTCTGCTGGAACAAGTAACGGCATTGCACCAAAAGTTCGATGCACAACAAACGCAATTGACAGAGATGACAAAAAAAGCAGAAAAAACAGAGCAAGAGCTTAAAGAGGTTGATGCCAACACCAAGAAGCTTAAAAAACAACTGCAGATGACAGAAAAAAGGAAAGTATTTAATGAATCTCATTTGTTACAGCTTCAAATGGAATGAGCAAGCTATGTCCTAAGATTTCAAGGGGTCCCAGAAGAGAAGGAGGAGAATCTGAAGCAGATCATGTGTGATTCCTTAACTCCAATAGCAGATGTTAAAAGCGATGTACTACAAAGTGAAATCGATACGATCTTCAGGTCATACTCAGAATTTACAAGAAAGAACAATCTGCCTGGGGAAGTAATAGTGAGATTCTCCAGAAGACAGATGAGGGACCAAATACTTAAAGCAACAACTGGAGTCACTTTGAAAATTAAGGACAAAGAAATAAAAGTTGAAGGATATTCCATTTAAAATAAGAAGATAAAGAAGGAAATTCAGAGACTTGGCTTTATTCTTACAGAAGAACAACATCGTCTACAGATGGATCATTCCTGAAGGCATAATCTTTAAATTTATGGACGAGAAAGAAAAAATTGACTCTGTTGAAAAGACGCGAGAGTTTTTGCATCTTCATAGTCATCCAACAGGAGAAAAAGAAGAGGAGAAAGATAACAGCACCAAAGAAAGTGAAGAAGATGGAGTGGCATCTTCCAATGAGGACTTTGAGTTAGCATTGGGGGTGGCAGCCCCATAAACAAAATATCGGTTGAGAAAGAAAAAGGACAAAAAATGAAGTTTTTACTCTCTGGAATCCCTTTAAAAATTATTATGTATACCCATATCTTATTTTGCTCTTTATGAAGTCAGATAAGAGGGAGTTTCAAGGTTTTTTTTAGTTTAATTAGACTTTCAGATGACCACATTCAATGAATTTGTATTTTAACTTTCAGCTAAGAGCTAATTTTATAAGCATTATGTATGACCACCATCTCTTGGGTTTTTAGTGGGTTTTCTTTACTTTCTCCCTTAGTTTGTAGTTCCCTTCCCCAATTTCATTGTAGTTTTTTAGAAAAAGCAATAAAAAATCCCCTATGGGGGCCAAAAAAAAAAAAGACAGTTCTCTTTCACAAGTACCAGGGGGCAAACCTTTTCTTGGCCACAGACAGCCCCCAATAGTAAATAACTCCTCACCCACAACATCTAATTTGAACATGGACACTAGTACCAGAGCTTGTAATAAACCCAGATGCCAACTTTGCTGCCACACATACCACCCAGACAATACAATAACTGGACCTAACAATGTTAGCCGGATTGCACTTAATTATTACTAATAATGGGGGTAGATGATTGATTATCAATCGGCAATCAGCTGCGGGAGCGAACACCTGTGTATACAGAAGTCCAGCCCCACCGGGAGGTGTTGGTAACAGACCAGGAGACTTTATATGGTTGAAAAATAAAGTCTTTTACTGAAGTTCTTCACAAACAAGCAATACATAGTCTCACACACAATTACTCAAGTCTAGGAAAATACAGAGAGAGGTATAAGCACATTTGCATTAGCAGGTTAAATCGTTGGTGGGCAATACCTACTGGTCCCATCGTGCAGAGCGTTCTTCAGGAAAAATGGAGGGGAAGGAAACTAGAAAAATGGGGAACCATGTGGCCTGGCTAGCAGGTAGCACGTGGAAACTCAGGCTGCAGACCTAGAGTTTAAAGATAGAGGCAAGGGTTGGGGATAGCAAGCTGGGCATAAGAGGGTCAAAGGTTCGATAGGGGTCAAAGAGCAGAGAGAGAGCCTGTGGGCAGGCGTCTCCTTATATGCAGGAGGGAGGGGACTGATCACAACCCCTGGTTCCACCTCCTGGTAAGTCTGTCCCTGAAAATACCCTATTGGCTGGAAGGTGTAGGGGAGGTGTACCTGAGGAGTGGTCAATATTGAGAGCTAGAAGCTTAACTCATGTCTGACACCTGGTAGCAGCTAGGATGAGTCACCGGGCCAATTC
The DNA here is from genome assembly GCA_029375565.1 of Gekko gecko. Taxonomy (NCBI): domain Eukaryota; kingdom Metazoa; phylum Chordata; class Lepidosauria; order Squamata; family Gekkonidae; genus Gekko; species Gekko gecko. The sequence continues at coordinate 94,465,543 of JAPDNY010000001.1, forward strand.
CATTGTCTTCTTGATGACTTTAGCCAGGCTGCTGGTGGCCCTCAATTAGTTGCCAGGCAACAGTGAATAGTCTCTGCCGGGTCTATGTGAGGTCTTGCAGGTGAGGGGGGGAGGGAAAGAGGCTGCCTGCCTGAGTTAGAAGGAACTCTTAATGGCAGTTTTTGGAGTTCTTAGTCCTTGTACTTCATCAAGGCATGGTGCTGTGTATAGGGCAGTTCCATTCTCTTCCGTGAGGAATGGGCTGGTAACCTATGCTGGGCACTGGAGCTGCTGGGGAGGTCAGGAGAACGTCTCTTGCCTAGGTGCAGTCTCTTCTGGCATCGTGGTGGGGTTACCATGTGGTTCAGTCCCTTATGTATACACTGGCACAGTTTATTATTTATTACAGTTCATGAAGAGATCAAAAGCCTTGCAGGGCAACAACAATGTTAACTACACCATCTTACACTCATTCACTTGCTCATCTTCTAACATTGTATATGCCATTAAATGCCAACAATGCCCTTCAGTTCTCTATACAGGGCAAACAGGTAAAACCCTATGCCAAAGGATAAATGGACACAAATCTGACATCAAGAATCACAAGACTGAGAAACCTGTAGGAGAACACTTCAACCTTCCAGGGCATTCAATGGGGGACCTTAAAGTAGCTGTTTTATTGCAAAGGAACTTCAGAAACAGACTAGAACTGGAGATTACTGAGTTAAAAGTTATTATAACACTCAGGACAATGGAACTCCCAGGGCTTAACAGAGACATTTTTTCTTATTTCACTACACATGCTAAAGTCATTCAGTTCTTACTTCTGTTTGTAAAGTCCTTTATTACACTGTATGCTTTATTGTTCAGTCGCACAGTCGAGTCTGACTCTGTATGCTAATTTGTTGCTATTCACAAGTCTTACCAATCACCTTCATAAAGTCTTAGTTATATTTACTGCTCAGTTACTTCACTAATTGGATCTTCCTGGCAACATCCTCCTCACCCACGACCTATATGTAATGGTTGGTGACCATGTTTCGATGTATCTGAAGAAGTGTGTGTGCACATAAAAGCTTATACTCAGAATAAAATGTTGGTCTTAAAGGTGCCACTGGACTCAAATTTTCTTCTGCTGTTTTGGACCAACAAGGCTATCCATCTGAATTTGAGTCTGGGTGAGACTCTACACACAATAGTTCTCAGAAGATACTGTGTTGACAAGGGACTTTCTTGGTCACCTTCATTGCCTGTATTGATTAAATGTAATAGTCCATATGCAGTTTTGACTCTCTCGATGAGGATGAAATATCAAGGCTGATTTTGAACATGAATAGTACTGGGATCCCTACAAATAATTTGTTTGGAAACAAATTTATCCTGCTCCCAATGCCAATTTCCTCTTCATTCCACTTGTATTGTTTGCCATTTAAAACAAACAGTATTTCAAATGTATTTGCATCTGTACAGTTAGTGGCATTCAATCACTGTTGGCTTCTGTTGTGCATGGTATCTGTTTAAAAAATTGCCATACCTCATTTCCACCCAATTCACGGTCCTTTTTTCAAACATTAAAACACTTCAATGAATAAAGAATATTTAAAATGCAAATATAAAATATAAGATATTTTAAATAAACCATACAGTGACATAAACTCATAAAACCACAAACAAGGAGGAGGGCTAGTAAGAGTGAGTGAGAGAACGTCAAACGAAACAAAACAAAAGTCTTTACCCACTGGCAGAATGCAATGCTAGCGGAAAACAAATAAATCTCCCTGGGGAAGGAGGTCCCTGGGAATTTCTGGGGTTGATGGAAATTATAGTTTTATTGGCCTTTCATTTATGCATAGGAGGCCACAAAAATTACAATCTGTTTTATTCCAGCAGAAATTCATCCTGGGGCAGATAGGAAGAGTAATTTAAAGAAAAGGTAGGTCTCAGTCAAGCCTATCCTCTGCCATCCCCTGCAGAAGATTACCGCTCTTGCTCTTTCCATACCATAATACTCAGCAGATTATTATAGGTTGGAACCCACTCTGAGCCTGCTTTGCAGGGAGGGCAGGATATAAAGGGAAGGAAATAAATAAATAAATAAATTAAATAAATAACCAACCATGGTGGGAACATGTGGATCAGCCTCACAGTGAAACAGATATGCGTGCAACTCACCGCTATAGGCATTACCCTGAAAGTATTCAAACTGAAGTGTCTTCCCATTGGCCTAATTTTAATCACATCTCAGGCTTCCCTGGCTAGGATACTTTCTGTTAGTACATCTGGCTTCAGATAGAAGACCTATGATTAGGAACTCCCATGGTTTTGTTGACACTTGTTGCATTTACAAGTAGCCTTGATATGGGTTGACTCCATGGCCATTTTCCTAATGCAAATTGCACCCCACCCATCCAGAAGATGCTATTTGCTATGTTGGTAGGGTCGCCACATGTCAGCTGGGGGTGAAAAATGTCTCATCCCCAGCAGGCCTTTCCCACTGGCACTACAGCAGCCAGAGGGAGAAAGGTTTGTTTGTTTGTTTTTTTAAATGCTATCAGCAATAGTGTGGCATAATTTGGGGGAAAAATCCATTTAAGAACACAGACTACGGCCATATGGTCATAAGAACATATGGTCACACTAGCAGTTTCTGCCGATATCATTGTCGTACCTTCGCAGATTTAAAGAGCACAAGCAGACAGTAACATCTGCCTTCTGTGCCCCAGTCATTGGCACCCTGATCTGGTATGTCCTGGTAATGGAGTTTGCTGACATTGGGAAGGTCCGGTCTTTACGTATACCAGCCCTTCCACCACACATTTCCCGATGTCTGAACCCCCCTGCTGTGAAGTCAACCCATTTGGGAAATCTGAGTTTTCCCTTCTGTTTCTGCCTCTTTTTTGGGGGGGGATCAGGTAGCTATGTGCTCATGAGAATACAATTGTCCCTGGCATTGTCCATCACTGCAGCCCAGTAGTCATTATGGATTGGGAATCCTTGAGGGATTTGTTTTCAAGTGACAAAAGAACCCTTTGCCCTGTTTCTGTGTCACAGTTGCTGTTTGAGAGCATCCCATGATTGACATAAGGGTAAATGCACTGAAGTCAATTGGACTACTCTCATGTAAATCTGCACTTTATCCCTCTTATATAGTCCAAAGACAAGAGGCGAAGGGAAGGAGGCTAAGAGGGGCTACTGCACTTTGAAGAGGGATTGTGGAGCTGTCAAAAAGGAGCTAGAGTTTCTGATACATGCTCATGCGCATGGGTGACAGACAAAAAAAATATGCCACCACAATCTGAACAATCAACCATGGGCTGAGCTCATGGTGAAGCCAGTTCAGGGTGGCTGCAAATTGTGCCAAGCTTTCAGTGTGACTGCAGCCTTGAAGAGCCCTGCTAGATCAGACCAATAGTCCCTCTAGTCCAGCATCCTGTCTCACACAGTGGCCAACCTATTCCTCTGGATGGCCACCTATAGGGCATAGAGGCCAAGGCCTTCCCCTGATATTGCCTCCTGGCTCTGGAATTGAGAGGTTTAGAGCCTCTGGATGTGGAGGTTCCCCTCAGCCACTACGGCTAATAGCCATTGATAGACTTATCATTCATGAATATATCTAATCCCCTTTTAAAGCTGTTTATTCCTGTGGCGATTCACTACAGCCTCTGGCAGTGAATTCCTCCATCCCAACCATCCTGCTGGTTGTCAGGTTATTATCAGGTTGACGGAGAAGACAATACAGGTATCTTTCTGGTACCTATATGTTTCCCCTGAGGGGGAAAAGAGAACTGGGGAAAATACAGAGGGAAAGGATTAAGCACTCCCTCCCCACCATGACCCCAATCCCAAACTGTTAAACAACATCATAAAAGATTCCAGTCACAGACATTATTTCCATCCCATAGTGCTAGGTACATTTGCAAGTCTTTTAAGAGCATCTCATTGCATGTTGGAGTCAAACATGTGTCACCAGGGCAGTTAACTTATGAGGGCCAAACTGACAAGTGTATACCAGGGTCCCAATTTGGGCCAACACTCCAAAGAACAAGCAAAAAAAAAAAATTCTTAAAGGATAAGAATCTCCCTTCCCTTAAAAGAAACAGAGTAACAAACAGAATGAACAAGAATAGCAAAATGAAACAATACTGCAAATCAGTGGCACAAGGAATCAATAAAACCTTTATGGTGGCGGTCACACGTGCGAGATTAACTGGGGGGGGGAGTGAGGCTATTCCCTCTGGAAGAATTTGACCCGCAGTTGCATGATCGCACAGTCCTTTGAAAGTGCGGGGGCAGCCGGCCACTGCGTGAGCAGACACAACCACAGGTGAGTCCTTTTTTTGCCATTTGTTTCCAATTTGCTCAAATGGGGAATCGATGAATCACATCTCAGCACTGAGGGCTCCCTATGGAGTGTGCAATGATGCGCATACTGAGGGGGGGGCAACAGCATGAAGTTGGGATGGCCTGATCAGACCATCCCAATGGCATGAAAGCACTCTGGAGCGATGAGACAGGGGAATGTCTGTCCGTGGCCCGTAGCTACTTGTTTGCTACTGGACTTTCCCTGAGGCCTTTTTACTCCACTTCTGCGGCAGAGTAAAACGGGTTGCCGACAGGTGTGGGGCGTTCCCCAGATGTTCATGTCTGATCACGCCCTCTAAATCCTCCCAGCATTCGCGTCTATGGCACAGCTAATTGTGCATGTGATCACGCCCATGCAAAGCCTACTTGCTTATGAGCTGTTGCCTCTTAAGGAAAAATTGCAGGGAGATAGGAGACTGATTAGCAGTAGGGAAATCAAATGAAGCTTCAGGGAAATAAAAAGGGGAAATAAAACAAATGAGCCTGATCCTGAAGAAAAAAGATAGCTGAGTGTCCACTCCAGGGGAAAGTGATTTGGGTATGAAGAAAACTATGAGGCTGGGCTTGATAGCCTGGGAACAAAACCAGGAAAAAGGCATTTGAGAGGCAGCTTTTACATACCTTTAATTATGTCAACAGGGAGACAGTGGCTTTTCTCAGATAAAACTGGATTCAGGGTTGAAACTTGAAATCTTACTGGAGAGTTTGAAATTAACTGCTGAAATTGTCCCACAAAGGAAGCTTGGATGATGGGGCCAGTGATTGGATAATAGAATTAAGTCAGAATGTCCACGATATGTGCTCAGGCTGACAATGGCTGGACACTCTACCAAGGAGCTTGATTAAGTTATGCAGGAAGAGGAGAGGATGACACAAGATTCTGGGCTGGCAATTGTCCTCATATCCTGGGTCAGTAAGCATGGTCAGGAGGAAGAGGAAAGCTCTGGAGCTTCCACAAAATAGAATGTTCAGGCAGGTGGAGCTGCTCCTAAAGATCCAGGAAGATCCTGGATTCAGGGACCCACCTTTAATATTAAACTGGATATATTATCCAGGCTCTACTGTCATGCTGGGAACCGGGAGCTTCTGTATACATGTACAGGAATATGACATTCTGTATTGCCGTGTGGGACAATGTTTTTTTTCCCTCTGAAGTATATATAGGCATTGAACACATGAATTGTAAAGGCAATACAGAAGAATCAATACGAGACAATATTATGTTTATGCCTTTTCACCTGTCAGGAACCTCAGGAAAACGACAAAAGGTGGACCTGCTTAGGTTGGTCACCTGCATAGCACCATTCCGCAGTTTCAGTTTCTGAAATCAATCGGGCTAGATCCTGAAAATTTATTAGAGGGAGGATTGAAGCATGCAAAGATTTTAATATCACAAGGATTTATGGATATTGAAGCACAAAACGACTATGCAGCCCTACCTTCTTATTATAAGAGACTGAAGTTGGGACCTAGCTTCAGTGCTGCATCTTACCTTGGACTCATAAAAAATCCTAATCATAGATGGACATTCACTAGAGCACGTCTTGATGCGCTACCCTCAGCAGTCCTTTATGGTAGATATACCCGGACTCCCATGCATCAGAGGATTTGTTTTTGTTTGTTAGATCAGGTGGAGTCAGTTTCTCATATATTACTCCATTGCCCTATATATGAAGAAGAGAGGCAGCATCTGTTGATACCCCTTCTCTCACATTTTAAACCTTTGGCAAATTATCTCACATATGCCGAGGAATGTCTGATGAAGTTTTTACTGGCTGATAATTATGAACTTGTATCACACAATGTTGCTAAATATTGCTATCTGGTAATAAAAAAGTGCAGATTGTACTGTAACTTGAGCCACTAATGATGAAAATGACCGATCTGGTATTTTAGAAAATACGGCTGAAGGGTCTTTTGTTGAAAGATTCTGTGTTGTATTATTTTAGTTTATTTTGCTGGTCTTATGACTGTTTTAATAAACGTGTTTGTTTTGTTGTTGTCCGCAGTTTCAGTTTGTGCTGAGGTTCCAGTCTCAGGACAACTCATGAGGCTTGGTACACCATTTTTAAAACATGATTACTGCAATTTATTCAGACCAAAAAGCGGCATTGAATATTAACAAAGAGAAAATGGAATACTTTAAAGTGCGAAAAGGGACGAGACAAGGTTGCCCCCTTTCTCCACTATTGTTTATTTGGACATTGGAAGTATTATTGGGGAAAATAAAAGAGGACAAGAACATCAAAGGATTGACAACAAGAGGCTTTACATATAAATATAGAGCCTTTGCGGATGATGTAATGTTTATGATTCAAGACCCAACAGAGAATATACCACGACTGATGCAAAAAATTAAAGATTTCGGAGATTTGGCTGGCTTTTATGTTAATAAAAGCAAAACAAAGGTGATGTGTAAAAATATGACGAAACAGAAGCAAATGGAACTTCAGGAGAAAATCCAGTGTGAAGTGGTTACAAAGACAAAGTATTTAGGGATTGAATTGACTATGAAAAATATAGATTTATTTAAAAATAATTATGAAAAAATTTGGTATAAGATTCAACAAGACATGAAAAAATGGAACACTTTGAATTTATCACTAATGGGAAGGATTGCAACAGTTAAAATGAATATTTTGCCTTGGTTAATGTTTTTGTTTCAGACTATCCCAATACTATGACAAAGCAAAATATTGGATGGATGGCAGAAAGAAATATCAAAATTTGTGTGGGCAGGAAGGAAACCAAGAATTAAAATGAAAATTTTATGTGACGCTAAGGAAAGAGGAGGACCAACTACCAAATCTCAGACTTTATTACGATGCGGTCTGTTTAACGTGGATAGAACAATGGATTAACCTTGAAAATATGAAGTTGTTGGCATTAGAAGGTCATGACGACAAGTTTGGATGGCATGCGTATTTGTGGTATGAAAAATCAAAAAGCAATAAATTTTTTAAACATCACTTTATTAGGCGATCACTGTTCGAGACCTGGATGAGATATAAAAAATTCTTTTATGAAGAATGACCACTTTGGATAGTGCCGGCAGAAGTGATTAAACCATATTCGAGACACGAAGGATTAGATTGGTTACCTTATAGAAATCTTTTAAAATCTGAAGGGAAAAGCTTTGTTATGAGAGACAGAGATGATGTGGAATTTGATTATGATTGGTTGAATTATAGACAGATTTATGATTTGTTTAAAACTGATAAGAGAAAATATGGCTTTAAGGCAAAGAATAATGAAATTGAAACTATATGGGTGGAAAAGGGAAAAAAATGATCTCAAAAATGTATAAGGTTTTATTGAAGTGGTATACAGAGGATGAAATTGTAAAAGAACAAATGATAAAATGGGCTGTAAATGTAAAGATTGAAATAACTATGGCATCATGGGAATGTTTGTGGAAAAAGTCAATGAAAATTTCAACTTGTGTTAATGTCAAAGAGAATTGTTATAAAATGATGTATAGATGGTATATGACCCCAAAGAAAATTGCTAATATAAATGAGAGTATGTCTAGCAAATGTTGGAAATGTAGAAAGAAAGAAGGCTCATTTTACCATATGTGGTGGACTTGTGATAAAGCCATGAGTTATTGGTCAGAGATTCATAATGAAATACAGAAAATTTTGAAATGTACTTTTAAGAAAGATCCACAAATCTTGTTGTTCGGTCTTAAACTGGAAGAATTAAATGTAACCAAAAGAACATTGCTATGGTACTTGGTTACAACAGCTAGAATGACTTATGCACAATTCTGGAAACAAGAAAAGATACCTGAAACATGGGAATGGATTAAGAAGATGCTTTTTATAGTAGAAATGGACAAAATGACAAGAAAGCTTAATAATGAAGAAGACGAAGCGTTTTATGAAAAATGGAAAGATTTCAAAGACTATCTTGAGAAAAACTGGGACGTTAAAAACAAATTGATTTGCTTTGATAGTTATTAAGGAGAAAACAAGAAAAAGAATGATAAGATTGTTAAAATGTTACCTAATTTGATAATGGAAGTGAGACATTTTGCTAATGGTAATTAGATAATAGAGTTTATAAGGGGGTAAGAGCATTGCGGGAAGTCTTGTACTGGGGAGGGTGGGGAGGAAAGAAAAAGGTATGTGATATCTATAAGATGCAATTTTAAATATGTGAAACATACTCTATAATAAATGTTTTTTTAAAAAAAGATTCATTCATTTTACTTGTGCTTGTAATAATACATGACAGGAATGATACATCTCTGACGTCCCAAGGCCAACTGTTCAGCAGTGGTATGTGGCCAATAGCCAATAGAGATTGTGCTATCTTCCTGCTACCCTCTTTATCCCCGGTACCTGGTGCATAGCGATATAAACCACATATTCTCTAGTTCAGTACACTGGCTAGATCAGGAGTCCTCAGTATGGTGCCCACGGGTGCCATGGCACCCATAAATAACTTTCCTGGTGTACACCAAGTGTGGTTAGAAAGTGGGTGGGGCAATGTGGGTTCTTTTGCCCAGCAGGACAGCTGATTAGCTACTGGAGATCTGATTGACTGCCCAGGTTTTTTTTAAAAAATGCTGCTGCAGCTGACACCACAGCACAAGGATGTTCACTGCATGACTGAAGGTTATGCAATAAAAAAAAATAAAACAATATATTCATTTTAAAAGGCATCCTGTTAAGCAGAGCTTCTGTCTGGAGTGTTGAAGAGTTACTATTAGAGGTATGCATAACCTAACTCCCTGACACTTTGAGGTTGGCTCCAAGTCCTATAAAAGCCAATTTGTGGTTGTGCCCACCTGTGTCAGAAGTTTGAAGGAGCCCGCAGAATTAAAAATATTGGGGAGCAGTGAAGTACACCTATGTGGAAAGCATAGACAAGTGTTTGTGCCTTTCTGTCCTTTTATTTGTATTTTTGTATTGTTCTTGTTGATTATCCAGTTAACCACTGCTTGCTGTTTCATTAATGAGGGCTTCCACCAAATTCAGTGAAAGTTACTTCTGAGGAAACAGACATAGGACAAGACTCAGAAGAACTCTCCCATCTCCTCCTAGTCCATTTTTGTTGCATTATTTTATTTTCAAATAAGGGGAAATCAAGGAGTAGTGTGGGGGAAGATGAATCATTTTCTCTCTTAGGTTGACTGATTTTGCAAGAATAGCAAGTCTGGTCTCTCATTTTACTCAGAATTGCCCAGATGGCTCTCTTTGAAATAGATGTGTCTAATTTTAGAGCAAGGAAGGATAAAGGAAAGACAGAGTCCAAGGAAAGGTGACTTCTTCATCGGCTACAGCCTTTGATGTGTTCAAATTCAACGGTAACCGTTTTCTATCTCCTTCCCTCCGTTCTTCCACTCTCTCTTTCTCCAGTGCAGAGTGCACGTGCCTCAACTTAAAATTAACAAATCACAGAGAAGCTTCTGGTGCATAGATAACCTTTTCTGGATGGTTTGGCTGAAATACAGTTAGCATGTTAAAAGACACAATCATTTTCATTGGTTTTTTGCTAAGTGCACTGCCAGCATGAGGAATATGCATGACAAAGACTAAGTGAAATACATGGTTTTTACCAGCTTAATGCATATTATCAGAAGCAACAGCAGCTGGTCTTCTGCTTACACTGGAGTTAGTTTCCTGTTGCTATTTGATCCCCCCACCAAAGCCTCAGTGAATGGCTACCACCACAAAGAATGATGGTATGACAGATGACTAATTGTAGCCAGAAAATTATATGATTCAGCATTTTACATTTAATTTAGGAATGCTCATCCAAATTTCTGCTTTGAATTTTAGAGTTCTGAATATCTTTACGGAACCTACTCTGTGAAGAAATGCCATACACCCTAGAATTTCTACTCAAAATTTGCTGTAATTGGTTCTACACTAGTCAGTTGTTGTGAGGAAGCAATGTTGATATACATGGAGAAAACAGAGTGGGGCTTAAGTCATCTTACATGTACAGAGCAATCTGATGCCTTACAAATGCAGATGACACGAGCTTGGGAGGACAAATAGATACCAGTTCATGCCCCGGCTAAAGAGTCCCACCTAGGAACACAGAGTTTAAATGACCAAAAGTTAGTTTCCCTTCCCAGCCACAGTGGTGGAAAGGGGGCAGTGCCCCATCAATAATTTATCATGCCCCTCTAATCAGCATTAGGGGCTGGTATGAAATCTGTCACCATCTTTCAGGTGTAACTTTTCTATGTAAAAAAAAGGGTGTTGAGGTAAAAATTGTGAATCCTGTCATAAATTTTCCAGTTGCTGATTTTTCCCATTTGTTGGGTGACATGTTAGAAGCCTTGAGTTACTGATTTACAGAGAAAAGAAGGTTGAATGTACAGTTTCAAGTTTCAGTAACTGGAAGAAGGTGCACAAACTTCTTTAATTCTGCAAAAGATGTAAAACAGTTGCTTGGGACAGCATTTTTATAAAGCTTATACAGAACATGACTGTAGTTTATGCCACATTGTACACTATATATTTTTGATTTGTTGTATGTTCTATTTGTTGTATATTCTATCATGCTCTTACAGCATTGTTTTCATTTTTTGTAATTCAATTTTCTGCATTGCTTGACATAGCATGTTTGATACTTTTTTTGCATTTTCATAATTTTTTGTAAGCCTAGCCCTATTGCATTGTTTATTAGATCTCTCATGCTGTTTGATTATAATGTTCTATACCATGTAATCCACCTTGAGTCTCAAGTAGAAAATTGGTAAATAACTAATAAAGTATAAATAAATAAATAATAAAGTAAATTAATAATGATGGGCTGATCACCACTGTACTCATTCCTGCCCCTCCATACAGATTTTCTAGCTGTGGGCCTGCCTTTGAACGATGACACAAAAGATGGTGAGCAAAGGGAGATTATATTTTCCCTCATCATGAGGAAGAAGCATTTAGTTCCTCTTAGACATTTTATCTCAAGCCATGAAGGACTACTAGGGCTTTGCATAAGGAATTAATCTTGGCCATGTGTTAAGGGGCAATGGGAGTAGTACGAACTCTGAGAACTGAGGTAATAGAACTTTTCTGAGGTCTTGTACCTTCAAGGAGAAAGTGCTTGTCCTTTTTTAAACATCTCCTAGGGACAAGTTTAGATCAGTGTTAGGAGGATTGCATTTATTCACTTTTCTTTTAATCTTTGCTGAGTTCTGCTGCATAAAAATATTGTGCATTGAAATATTAGTCATTGCTCAAGATCTATTGATCAGAGGATCTCTAAAAGGAAAAGAAAGGAAGGGAAGGAATATTGTGTGTGTGTGTGTGTGTGTGTTTTATTCTTTTATTAGGCCTTTGTAATTTGAATGCTGGAAGTCTGATTTCTGTACTCATACCATGCCTGACTCTGTCACGTTTGCCAAAGGCCTCGAGCAAGAGAGGCTCTTATGATTCAGTGGTGATGGCAGAAATACTGAGTGAGTAGAGGTTGCAGGGGAGTGAAGGGCATTACTAGGTGGTGACTTGGGATGGTGTCTGGGGTCATTCCAGTCCAGACTCCCCAGGCCTTGTCTTGGGGACTCACCAATGCCATGGGGCCCAAAGAGGCAGCTCAACTCTCCACCCAAGGCACTGAGCCAGAGGGAGAGAGAGGCATCAGGGGCCAAACTGAGACATACAATTGCCACACAGCCAGGGAGAGAAAGAAGTGGATGTTACTGGCAGAGGAGGTCAGTTCAGGGACAGAGGGTGACAAGAGGATCGAGGGGCTGGAAATGGGAAAGGTCATCAAGCACCTCAGTCATGCCGCTGGTCCCAAGGCATCTGTGCTGGGAAGGGCGGTGGGGTGGGTGGGTGGAAAAGCTGGGGACAGGTATTGTGATTAGGAGCCAGGCTGGCTCATTGGTCGCCCTCCAGTGAGGATTAACGGGATTGGGCCAGGAGGGGGAAGCTGGGCCAGAGGCAAGAGATTTAAAAGGAAGTAGATCAACCAGCCAGGGAGGAAGAGCCTGCAACTTTTTACAGACCAGCAGGTTTCAGAGAGAAGGTTCTCCGAAGATAATGTCTGGGAGTGACAGAGAGAGAGGGACCCGGGTGATATAAAAAAACCATCCTCTCACAACGTTCTGAGAATGTGTCAGCTGGTTCCACTAAAGAAATCAAGCCTTGGATCAGTCCAACCCTCTGCCCATAGACCCAGGGGAGCCAGGGCCTGACAGATGGCCACGATGCTTATGAACTCCCTGCAGACAGAAATGGGGCCTTGGGAGGACTGTTTCTCTATGGACTATTTTAATTTTCAGGTTGTGTAGAGAGAATCATATGTATGCTGTCTTCAGTTCCTCCAATTCAAGTACATGTCCACATGCAAATTGATGAAACAGTAAAAAAGTCATTATATGTACAATTATATACACAATTGTCTGTGGTGTTTTACCAATTCACAGGTGCATATGTGTGCATCACTAAAACACTGTATAAAATAATGTGATGAAATAACAAGTGTAATCACATGCTGACCATTGTTTTGGAGTGTTTTATTAATGTATGATTAAGGTTACTGTTTCAGTTAAAGTGCAAAAACAATAGGACACATTTCATTTAAAGATTTGTCAAAAGGAAAACTTCAAAATAATAGCATTCAGTAAGAAAAAAATGCATGTCAGGAAATAATCCTAAGTGAGATCCATCCTCAGCTATTAAAGATTCTTTGTGTACCCCACTATCATTTCTTGGTCTATCTAGCAGAAAAAGTGATGATGTACCAAGCATGTATGCCTACATTCCACTGGTTATGAATTTTAATTTCTTTAATGTTTCTGGTTCTTTCTTATGCTATTGTGTGTTTTTCTTGCTCATGGGAAGACCCATCACTCAGTCACAGAATGCATGAGTAAGATGTAGATGGTTCCAGGTTCAGTCTAGAAATTCTTTAGTACAATATACCAGGAAGTAGAGGTGGTAAAGAGCTTTGCCCAAGCCAAGGAGAGCTCTTGCCACCCTGAGTAATTAGTACTCAGTTGAGTAGATCAATGACCAATAGGGTCACTATAGCATGGATGATATATTATATTTTGGATTACTGTTGTTGTCTCTGTGTGAGAATGCTTTTGCAAAAATATCCAGAAACATCAATTAATCCAAAATGGGAGGGTTCTAACTGGAGCTCACTATGGAGTCTATACAACCCCAAGATGATAATGAAGTAATGGGTTGTTTGTGAAGAGTCAAATAATATATCTGACCTTCTCCTTAGCCAATTATTAACTGGCTGAAGAGATTCAGTCATATTTTGTCCAGCTGGACAATATAATGACAACAACAACAACCATGACTCCTTCCTGAAAGTAAAAAAGGCTTCCCCCCATTCTTTCCTTTTATAAATGTTGCCTTTCTCTTAGAAGTATGTCTGAGTTTCAGTGCATGTTAAACATAAAACAAATAATTGTTACAAAATTAAAATTAACAGAACGGAGCTCCCGCCCGCCCGGCAACGCCGCTGGTGGGCGGGGGCTGTTTTGCCGCTCCGGAGGAGTTGGGGCGGCAACAGAAGGGATGCTGAGCATCCCGACGCGGCGGGGGCAGAGCCGGCTGTTTATAAGGGCCGGGCTCCGTTCCCGCTCTTGTCAGTTGCTCCGCGTGCTCGTATACAGCAGAGCACGCAGAGTCGAGCTCCCGACAAGGCCTTGTGGCCTTAGAGTGCTGCTTGGGGGTTGAGCCTCCAGACCAGTGCGGGACGAGGAGCGCTCGGCCGGGGGTTGCTGTTCAGTGGCGGCGGCGGTAGCGGCCGGGGCGGCGGGTGAACGCCCCCCTTCTGCATTTCATCCTGAGACAGAGGCAGCGGTGTGCGGCGGCGGGGAGGACGCCCCCTTTTCAGCGTCTGGGCCAGAGGTGGTGGGGGCGGCTGGTAGCCCCCCCCAGGTCTTTATAACCCCCCCCTTATTTCACGCTTCACTTAGTGCTGCAGTTGGTGAGGCTGCTTGGGCCATTTTTTAGGTTTTATTGCCCAGCTCTATATTTGTTTCCCTAAACTGGGTGAATAAGCCCCCCCCCACTTTATTTTGTAAGATTTGGGAGGGCGGCAGGCTCGGCAGCCATCTTGGGAGGTCCTCACTGGGGGTGGCCATCTTAAGCTGTTCCTTGGAGGTGGCCATCTTGGTAGGGTAGTCAGGGGTGGCCATCTTGTATAGGTCCCTGGCGGCCATTTTAAGGAATTCTTACGGCAGCCATTTTATATAGCTGGAGCTGGGTGGACATTTTACACAACCGTTACTGGTTGGTTATTTGAGGGAGGTTACTGGTTTTTCCTGTTGGGGCCTTGTCGCATCAATTCAATTTACTTGGGTCCAAAGTTAGTGCGATTGTTAATTGTGATGGCTCCTAAGAAAGGGCTAGGTAAGGCCAAGGGGAAGCAGCCTGCCCCTAAGCAACCCCTTGTACGGCCAGAGCCAGTGCTCCCATCTAGTGATGAGGAGGATGACCCTATAAATGCTGCCATTTTGCAGCGGTTGGAGGCTCTGGAGAAGGAGCGGGGTGCCCCTTCAACGAAGGGTAGGAAGAAGCGTTTTGTAGAAGATTCTAATGCTTCTTTTCAAGAGCAGGTGCTGGCTCAGCTGGCCTTTTTGGAAGACAACGGAGGCGATGCTTCAACGTCTGGTCAACAGGAGCAGGGCACCGCTGAATTGCAAGTTGAGTTATACAAGGAGCCACAGAAGGATGGTAAGGAGGTGCATGGTGAAAGGAGCAGTTCACATTGGCCATGGGGCCCAAGCCCTCAGAATGCTCCTGGGCCTGTACCGCAGACTGCGCCAATTACTGGTCAGCAGTATACGGGTTGGGGCTGTGGGTATCCACCGCCCTCTCCCGGGGTTTGGCCTGGCTGGGGCTATACGCTGCCAGGAACAGGGTTTACAAATGCGGCAGCTGTTTCTTATGATACCGTATCACCGGGTGCCATGCCATCGGGAGACTCAGCATTGCCTCTTGGGGACCATCTTTCTATCGCCACTAAGGAGAAAATCCTTAAGGGAGAATACATAGATATATTCACATTATTATATAGAGAACTGGAGAAGAAGGACAGGGAGGAGCTAGACGACCGTGAGAAAGAACGCCTGAAGAGGCGAGTAGTGGATAGGACCTGGGCAAATTGGTTCCCAGGGTTTTTGATTTATGCTTCAGTGATTGTCCGGCATCATCCATGGAGAGCTGTAGCTTTGCTCCAATACATGGACATTATTTATAAGGCCTTTACAGATTTTCCGAGCCCGGCCTGGTCGCAGTACGACGAGGAATTCCGTATGCGGGCAGCCATGAATGCAGCCATGCGATGGGACCGGATACATCCTGATCTATGGTTGCAGATTATGTCCACTATTAGGACACCGGGGAGTGAGAGGACTCATAGTGGTCATTCCGTCCGTAGGTTGCAAACCCAGGCAGGCACCCGCGCCCAGGCGGGGCAGGCGGTTCAGCAACGCCCACTTTGCTGGGAGTTTACCTCCCATGGGACGTGTAGTCGGAAGTCGTGTTCATTCCGGCATGAGTGCCCACTATGTGCCGGGCCTCATTCCCTCTCCAATTGCCCTAAACCTAAGGGCCGGGGTGGAGGTAGAGGTGGTAAGCGCCCCGGAGGTGGTGGGGGCTACAACCTCCCTCCTGATAAAGGGACCTAGTCCAATAAAGTTGGAAGTTTTAGCGCGTTGGTTACGGTATTACCCGAACCGGCGTGATCGTGTTTACCTGTTGGATGGTTTTAGGTTAGGTTTTAGGATACCTTTCCAGGGTTCTTGGACTCCATACATGGCTCCTAATTTGAAATCAGTACACGGTATGGAGCAATTAGTGGGGCAAAAAATAGCCAAAGAATGTGCTGAGGGCAGAGTCCTGGGTCCTTTTTCGTTCCCCCCAGTTGTTAATTTGAGGGTTTCCCCTTTGGGAGTTGTGCCAAAGAAGGCACCAGGAGAATATCGCCTCATTCACCACTTGTCTTACCCACGTGGGGAGTCGGTGAATGACGCGATACCTGAGGAGTTGTGTTCTGTTAGGTACACCTCTTTTGATCAGGCCTTGAGGGTAGTCCGTAGCTGTGGACAGGGAGCGGAACTGGCAAAATGTGACATTAAGTCGGCCTTCCATCTCCTTCCTATCCACCCGGATGACTTTGAGCTCCTGGGTTTTGCCTTTGAGGGCAAATTCTACATGGATAGGGCTCTTCCTATGGGGTGCTCAGTATCCTGTGCCGCTTTCGAGAGGTTCAGTTCCTTTCTGGAATGGGCCTTGCGGTACAGGACGGGCCTCTGCAGTGCTGCCCATTACCTTGATGATTTTTTATTGGCAGGAAGGAGGGGTACGGGTCAATGTGCATTTTTGCTGTCCAGATTCATTAATCTGGCAAGGGAGCTGGGAGTTCCTCTGGCTGAGGAGAAAACTGAAGGCCCGGCTCTTATTTTGACTTTCCTGGGAATAGAAATTGACACGGTGGGACAGTTCTGCAGATTGCCTTTGGATAAATTAACTGCACTTCAGGCATTAATAGACACAATGAGGAGGAAGACTAAGATAACCCTTCTGGAGTTGCAGCAGTTGGTTGGTCACCTCAACTTTGCATGCAAAGTTGTGGCACCTGGACGGGCTTTTGTTAGGAGACTTTGCGAGTCTATGAGGGGTTTGCGTCTTCCACATCATAGGACTCGGGTCACCAGGGGGATCCGGGACGACCTCCTTGTGTGGCAGCAATTTTGGGGGTCATACAACGGGGTGTCCTTTTGGCGTGAGGACCTATTAGTCGAAGCGAAGCTGCAGGTCGCTTCTGATGCGGCGGGTTCCTCCGGCTTTGAAGTATATTTCCGGGGTCATTGGTGTGCTGGGGACTGGCCTGAGGAGTGGTTCCAGGCAGGGTGGGTCACTGACCTCACCTTCCTGGAATTTTTCCCGATTGTCGCAGCAGTGTGGATTTGGTCAGGGGACTTTGCCAACCACACCGTCCACTTCTGGTGCGACAACATGTCCACAGTACATGTAATTAATTCCTTGACGTCCAAATCCCCCAGGGTCATGGCTCTGGTCAGAGCCTTCACTTTGCAGTGTCTACACAATAATATAATATTCAAGGCTAGGCATGTGCCGGGAGTTAATAACGGGGTCGCTGACGCTCTCTCTCGTAAACAGATGGAGAGATTCCGTCAGCTGGCTCCAGAGGCCGACCAGTTCCCGGTGCGTATGCCAGACGAGGTGTGGCAGATTGGCGGGCTGAGGCCGATAGGGCAATGAGCTTGGCCCACGCCCCCTCCACCCGCAGGGCTTACATGAGGGCGGGTAAGCAATTCCTCTCCTTTAGGGAGGGGGCAGGCTTGCGGCAGCTTTGGCCCATACCTATTCCTCATTTAATGGAGTTCTGCGTGATGCTGAAGGGGGAGGGCCTCTCAGCTCGTACCATCAGATCCAAGTTGGCTGCTCTGGCCTATGCTAGCAAAGCATTGGGACATGTAGATTATACGGGCGACTTCTGTATTCGGAAGATGCTCGAGGGTTGGTCCAGGGAGAGCGGCATAGTGGCTGATCCCAGAGAACCCCTGACCCCAGCTATTTTGAAGGGTCTCAGGGACCAGTGGCACACAGTGTGCGCTGATAGCTATGAAGCTGCTTTGTTTCATGCGGCATCGCTGGTCGCCTTTTTTGGGGCTCTGCGGGTCAGTGAGCTGGTTGCTAGCTCACGGCAGGATGTGTCTGGCCTGGCTCTTGAACGGCGTGACGTTTCTGTCTCAGATTCCAAAGTAGGTATTAGGCTACGCAGGTCGAAGACCGATCAGTGTGGCAAGGGGACGTTTATTGAGCTTGACCAATGTTCAGAGATCGAATTGTGCCCAGTGGGGGCCTTGAGCCATTTTTTGGCATTAAGAGGTGAGGGTCGGGGCTACCTATTCCAGCATCGGGATGGTGCCCCCCTCACTAAATTTCAATTTTGGAGTGTGACACAGAGGGCGCTAGCTCAATTGGGGTTGGGTGGTGTTCACTTTGGCACCCACTCCTTCTGAATAGGAGCTGCATCAACGGCTGCAGCGATGGGGTACACTGGCAGGGAGATTCAGAGGATAGGGCGCTGGAAGTCCAGGTGCTACGAGGGTTATGTCCGGAATTGTGCTATTTAACTATCCTCACTGTACTTTCGCTTATTAATGTTTGTTTTGTTACAGATGCTGTGGGCTGCAGGATGCGACAGAGGGTTACTGTCTGCGGCCACAGCATGGTCTTCTGGGTGGCTCATCAGGCCAAGAGGACATCCAGCGGCTCTCAGCTTGGCCTTAGCGCATGGGCGGAGGTGGAATGGTTGGGACGGAGGGGCATGCGGTGGCCAGCGCTCCTTCCCTTGCTGTTCCACGAGAGGACGGGGCCTCCTCCGCACGTACTGGTCATACACCTGGGGGGCAATGATTTGGGTCTATTGAAGGGCAAGGCCCTTGTGTTGCAGGCTGAGGCAGACCTTGCAAGGATAAGAGCAAGGTGGCCCAGCGTAAAGATAGTATGGTCTGCCATACTGCCCCGCCAGGTGTGGCGGAACTTAGAGGACCCCAGGTGTATTGACCGCGCCCGGCGTAAAATAAATAGGCAGCTGAAAAAGGCCATGGATGCTGGATTGGGGATGTTTCTGCCACACCCCGATATACGGGTCGTGTTCCCAGACCTGTATAGGATGACGGGGTGCACTTGTCTTTCAAGGGCAATGGGATCTTTTTGCAGGACTTGCAGCAAGGGATTAGGTCGGCACTAGGTTGCTGAGTGGGGAGCAAAGGCCAAAGCAGAGGCTTGACCTTGGCTATGGCAGGTTTATGCAAGCAAGAAACGGAACTGGTGAGCACCTTTCGGCATATCCCGTTAGGGAACAGGCAGTCATCAGGAACTGCCTTCGGATTTCAGGGTCCAGGGTGGGGAATGGTGATCACCTCCACTGGGAACCTTTTATGGCAGGCTCCTCTCTGCAAGTTGAAAGGCTTCAGGGGTAGGCGCTCCTAGAAGGCAACCAGTTGCTGGGCTGCTGGTCACGAGCCAGAGAGTAAATGGCTCACGGCTGGAGCTGGGTGACCCGCCCTTTAAGGGCAAGGGGGTTGGTCAGGGAAGTGACGCCTGCCTTGCCTGTTCCATGCTTGCTTAGTTGTTATTGCTGCAATGTTCTGTTAAATAGTTAATAAAGTGGCCCTTGTTTAATTCCAACCTGTTGTCTGTCTCATTATTCCGACTGGGGGGGCGAGTGAAAAAGTACTGCTTTACCAGAAGGAAAAACAATCTTTTAGGGTAATTATTTCATGTTTCTTTCTGTGACATTGCATAGTATAATGCCATGGAGTCCACTCTTCAAAGCAGCCATTTTCTCCAAGGGAACTGATCTCTGTCAGCTGGAGATCAGTTGAAAAATCAGATCTCCAGGCCCCACCTGGAGACTGGAAACCCTATGCCACTCTGATCTTCTAAGGACAAGATAAAATGTAGTTAGTGGAAAAAAGGTATATGGAGTACTAGCAGTCTTATAAAAGCTTGTTCTGCTCGAAGACCTGAAGTATTCTGTTAATGATTTTTATTTTGCAGTGGTACAGATTCCAAGTGAGCATGAAGAGCTTTGACATCTTTGACCTTCTTCTTAGCCAACTGTAAATTACCTGGCAGCAGAGATTTCCAGTCATATAAGGAGCTTTGGATAATTTATAGGTCTGTGTATACAATGTTTTGTAATAAAACTTTAGCTCTTAGGTCAAAAATAGAAGGACTGGATGAGATGAAATACACAGGAACCTGTGTGAGGGGCAATGCCTAGGGTGAAAAGAGATAGCTCTCCTTGTACAGGGGAGCATTCAGGGATGGGGGTGGGGTCATTGAATGATTTCTCTCTTTGTACTCCCAACACAAATTGATCCAATTTGCATATTGGGTGGCTCTTCTACTTCACACTGACATGCTCTTCCAGATATGTATATATAAATGTTTTAAGGAGATTGGTAGTTAGTTTTTCCTAGTACAGATTGCTCTCAGCGGCTGATAGCTGCAGTAAAGAAAAATAATATACAAGTAACCTCCTGTTCATGTGTAATGGGGGGGGAGTATGCATAAAGGACATGAAATCCTTTTCCTTCCCTTAACTGACTTTGCTGAATTCTGTTTCTTTCATCATTCTTTCTCCTTGATGCTTCACATCCAGTTTTGGAACATGACAGGAGAAAAATGTTTCAAGCACCAGACTGCAACAAAATAAGTTGTAGGAAGAGGCAGGGTTTAGCTACCCTTGCCCATATGTAACCCATGTCATTTTCTCTTTATGATACTATTTTATTTTGGTTAAAAGTTTACAGTTTAGAGCCTGGGGACCAAAAGTCACAGCATGAGATCAGTTAGTAAAATTGCTCACATATTACCAAGTGGAAGGCAGAGCAATAAAGCACCTAGAAGCAGGAAGAACCACTGTAGACTGTATGAGGAAGAAGCAACTCTGCTCTTCTTTAAGTTAACATTTTGGAATTGTTGTTTTCTTTGTATTACTGGACACCATTTGTTAGGAATTACCTTTGTTCACAATGCCCTTTCTGAAAATCTGCAAATATTGCTATGCCCATTGGGTTACCAGGCAGTTGTAAAGTTGTTGGGTTTATGATAAATGTTTGTTACCACGAAAATGAAAATATCTTGAATGTTTTCTTTTTGTAGTAATTCCATAATTGCTTGCCAAGCCACAAGAGTGTTTTCATTTATTGATTCAACCCCCCACCTCCCGTGCAACTCTTCATTTGGGAACGATAATTTAGTAGATGGCTCTTTATATTCAGGGTTCTGCTGGGTTACATGTACATTCTGTTTTTAGTTTTTTAAAGTCTCTTCTTCACTGTAGAGGTGATCTTCATACATGAGGACCCTTCTGTAATCATACATTATGTGTACCTTTTCCTTTTTGGGGGGCTGTCAAATGCCACCTCCAATGTATTTAATCATTTAAAGCAATCTTCCTTTCTCTAGCCACTTCTCCCTTCTTGCTATCAAAGGGTATTCTGTATTCAAAGCCAGAAATATTTTTTTTCCTGTTACTTACAATTATGCAGCAATTCTCTGAAGCTGAACTTCACTATGGCTAGATTCCCTGGCTATCCCAGAAGAGAGGCAGAACATCTGGACCAGATAATCTGTTTCAGGAACTAGAATAGTAACTATTTCCTTGTCACTGCAATTTAGAGTGCACTGAGTAATGCAGAAAGATAGTCTGAGGGGAAGACTGTTAATTCTTCTGATGTGCTAGGTGTTCTTTTTCTTTTCTTTTTTTTAAAAAGGGAACTGTTTTAATGAAAGAAACTGTTGGACAGTACAGCACGAATTAATTGTTACTGAGGATTCCCCCCCCCCTCTTTAAACCCATGACATAATGAGAACAAAGGGTCACTTAGAAATTAATGGCCTGTAAAGTTAGAATACTAAAAGGAAATATGTCTTCATGCACTGTGTAGCCAAGCCTTTGGGATTCATTGCTGCAGGACAGTAAGCTAACCAACAGTGTTGCTGTGTCTGAAAAGGACAGGATAATTTTATCACCATTAACAACATTTTCAAATTAATTATGTGAATCCAATCTCATGCTCCAGGGCCTACGCCCATTGATACAAGAGCTCAGGAAGGAAATTGCCACCTTCTTTCCCACCATCATAAAGTACTGCAGCTGTGATCACTGAGCTGTAGAAGGAAAGGGGTCACCTTCTTCTGAAATGTCGCTATTGGACAGTAATGACTAAGCTGCTTTTGGCCCAATGGCAAGGAGTCACATTGTGGCAAATGGATGAACAAAACACCAAAAGTTATTCTAGTATACACATCAGAATCTGCATTTGAACTAGATAGGGCCTAAGCATGACTGCGAGAAGCAGGCATGTTTTATTACAGCCTCTGGGGATCTCGGCTGGAGTACAATGCATTACCATGGTATAATCTATTTATGGCATCCCAAAAATAAAAATCCAAACTCTTTTTCCCTTTTTGTGATTCATGAGATTATATTATAGGACAGGAGTAGGGGGATGGAATTTATGTTCCATGTTTGTACCAGACTCAGAGAAATGATGCTTGGGCTCTGGCTTGGGAATGCTCTGATCCAATGGATGTGTCTTCTGATGTGGATGTATATTCCAGGAGGCAACAAACTAATCGTTGTCTGTGACTAGTAGCTCAAAAGTGGAGCTGGAATGAAGCCATTCTTTGTGTTAAACTTTTCTACATTTTACAGTTTACTAATAATACACCAAGGTTTACAGTGTCACAAAGCACTACAGCAGAGTGCTCGGACACTGTATTTCAATACTTTAATCCATTTTTTAAAAACAAAAACAAAAACTAATTGTGTGTATGTAGTACAAATTGATATGCTTCAAACCTTAATTTTCTAGCATTATTGAGAATGGAAGTCCCCCATACGTAAGGTGCATTTGGAAAACCCATGGATAGCATTGTTAATCTGTTATACTGGCTATTCCACTTCTTCAGAATATTTTAACATTTATATTTATGGTCCTATTACATTGTTCAATTGCATTGTTGATTATATATCTTATACTGCATAGTCACATTGTCACTTGCTTTGTTCAATTTTGTACTCCTAGTCCAATTGTATTATCCATCCAGTGTCGTACATTATATAATTACTTTCCCCCCCTCTCCCTCTATCTCTGTACTCTGTGAGAAAGGTGGGATGATGATGATGATGATAAAAAAAAAATCACCTCCTCCCCCAAAAAAACTTTCTTAAAAGCATATCAATCCAAAACACAAGATAAACCACAATTCTCACTGTGATGTGTACTGAATGGAAAAATCACAGCATGAATGAATCTCTCGGCTTTCATATGAATTTTATGACTGTATTTCCCTGCCCATTTCCCAACTCCTTATTCTCATGTAATATTGCTTAAGCAGCAGAATCCAGTTTATTCTAGCCCTTGGGTCCCACCCTGTCACATTAAATTACATCAGCTTTTATACTCACAGTATACTTTTTGCATCTTAATCTTCCACGAGCCATTCACTTCTGCTATTTACATAAGGAGATCTGCCTCGGGTTTGATTTTATTTAAACTATTTTTTATCCTTCTGCTGTCATTGCTTGCAAAGAACCATCAATGTCAGCCAACAAAATATAAAGGTGCACTGTTGTTGGCTGTTCAGAGGAGCTGGTTAACCACTGTGTGAGACAGGATGCTGGACTGGATGGATGGTCTGTTCTAGAAGGGCTCTTCTTATGTTCTTACAAATCTTTGTAAAAAATGTGTCTATTAATATAGCAACTAGCAGGTGTTGTCTTAAACTGATGACTTAACAACACTTGGCAACGCAACCAGTAATTTCAGATGGGTATATAGAAACTAAGTAGTTGTTGTTGTTGTTCAGTTGCACAGTCGAGTCCAACTCTTCGCAACCCATGGACCACATCATGCCAGGCCCTTCTGTCTTCCGTCATGCTCCAGAGTTTGCTTAACTTCATGTTCATTGCATTGAGAACACTATCTAACCATATCATCCTTTGCCGTCCACTTCTTCTTTTACCTTCAATCTTTCCCAGCATCAGGGTCTTCTCCAGTGAGTGCTCCCTTCTCATTTGGTGGCCAAAGTATTTGAGTTTCAGCTTCAGTATCTGGCCTTCCAGGGAACAGTCAGGGTTGATTTCTTTTAGGATTGACTGATTTGATCTCCTTGCAGTCCAAGGGACTCTCAAGAATGTTCTCCAGCACCATAATTCGAAAGAATCTATTCTTTGGTGCTCAGCCTTCCTTATAGTCCAACTCTCACAGCCATACATTACTACTGGGAATACCATTGCTTTGACCATACAGACTTTTGTTAGCAGGGTGATGTCTCTACTTTTTATTATGCTGTCCAGGTTTGCCATCACTTTCCTCCCAAGGAGCAGGCATCTATAATTTTAATCCATCAAAGAAAAGGTTGATCATGGGATCTTTCTCACAATAGATCATATTTGTTCTACACAGCCATTAAAGTTAACTAACTTCAATGGAGTGTGTCTGTGTTGTTGAAAATTGGCATGTATATTCCCATTGGAATAAGACAGAGGAGAAGACATACTGATACTATTTTATAAAATTATACATGGGGTGGAGAGAGTTGATAAGAAGAAATTTTTGCCCCAGGCACCCATTCAAAGAAGACACAAGACAAGAGATTGGGTTTGACTAGTTTATTTAAATAAATTAAATTAATCTGCCTCATTTAAATATGCTACCATATTTAAATTGCCAGGCTTTGCTAAGGGCAGCTTGCCCGTGGCTGCCTTTTCTGCCCTCTTTGTTTATCATTGCCTGCACACACAATGTACTGAGAGGTGCCCACCCACATCTCACCTGGTGCACCCTCTCACCTGATACACAGCCACTGCCAGGTTCAGAAAAATGTTGCTCAGCACCAAGGGCTGCTCCTTCCCAGCCGTACCCTGCTGCACAGCCATATGATATCCTGTTCCAGACAGGCCCTCCAGCTCTTGGATGTCTCCAGGTACTTGATGATTATCCCTTCCTATCATGATCAGCCCACCCAAACCCTGTCAAACTAGTTATGGTCTACACAGTCAATGACCAGGCATACTTAACTGACCTTCACCCTGGCAACATGAAGCAATGAAAAAAGGCACCCTCCACAGCCAGTTAGTGGGAACCCAAAAAAATTCTGCTTGGCCCTCAACAGTGACTGGTTAATCCCGTGATGCCTGAAGGGATGGCAGGTGGGCAGCAGCCAGCAGCAAAAGTCTGCTCTGAGGAGGCACAGCCAGATATATCAAAACCAAATGCATCTCGGCTTCCGGTCTGGGATTCATGGCGTCCTAACGTGTTCTGGCTTGCTCTCAGAGCTCCCAGAGCATACGGAGGGTCTTGACGACAGGGTGGGCTTCATATAGCCCACCGCAGATCCCCCCAGGCAGGGGGGTGACTGGCAGCGAGCCTGGCCCGAGAGAGGAGTTGAGATCGGCTGATAGCGGGGCTTTAAAGAGCGTCGCGACCAGCCTTGATCCCCTCCCCCAGAGAAGGCACTTCGGAAAATCTCTACAAGACCCCACCAAGTTGGATTCTCAACATAAGAACGCATGACCCAGACCTCCAAGACATTCTACGGAAACTGACATCAAGGAAACACAGCTATAACAAGACACGGACTTTGAAGGTAACTTTTTAAAATTGCTCACCGGAGATGCGTTTGGCCGAAAATAAACAACATCCGATGAAGCGCATGATTGTGCTGTATCTGTCGTACTAACATTGGAGCGGAAAAAGTGCAGTTAAACAGCTTAAAAAGGCCAAAAAGCCAAATTGTTGATCATTCCTGCGGTTAGATTATTGACTTTAAAATAGAAACTAACAGCAACTCCGCGAGAATTACAGTGGAAAAGTACTGTAGCTGCTGCAGCAGAAATCGGTAAAACAGGAAGTGACTTCAGACCAGACAAATAATCGTCCTAGAGAAGACCAAGGAGGCCGGAAGAAGGGAGGAAATCAGGAATAAGGGGGACCATCAAGACTGCCGGACAGGAAGTGAGTACCCGGAAGAACTATTTACCATAGAGAAATTGCGCCCGCCATTTTGGGAAGGTCAGAAAAATTTTCTTTGATTTTAAATGAAAGACTCAATAGAAAAAAGTGAAACTAGTGCGATTTAGGTGGGCACAAGAAGGACTTTGACTTAGAGTGGATTGGAGGGAAAACTTTGAACAACGGCTTACGACCTGCGGCAACGACAGAGGGCAAATACCTGGTCCTCCCCGAAAATGGCTGGGAAAGAGGAAAAAAAGCTACAGGGCATGATGGAAGCTATGGAGAAATGAGTGATGGACGTGATTCTGAAGCTGGAAAAGACTGTAATAACAGAAGTAACAGAGCTGAAAAAAGAAATGTCTGGAATTACAAAAGAGATACAGACGTTGACTAAAAGAGCAGATGAGATGGATGTAAGGGTGAAGGGAGTAGCATCTAATATAGCTGAGGTCACTATAGAAACAGATAAAGTGAATGTGATGGTCCAATACAATGCAATGATTAACCACATGAGATTCAGGGGGATCCCTGAAGATAAGAATGAGGACATCCATTCAGTTATGGTAGATGCTGTTGCAGACTTTTTGAAAATGGAAGAGGAGAAGGTGGCGGCACAGATTGATGTGGTATACAGAGTCAACTCTGCGATTGCGCAAAGGAAAAAATTACCTAGAGATGTAATTGTCCAGTTTATATCTAAGAAGCTGAAGGAGGATTTGTTTAAGCAACAATTTCAGGAAGACTTCACAATTGACAACAAGAAAATTATGGTCCTAAAGGAACTACCCAGAGCGATGCTTCAGGATAGACGACTTTTCAAAGATCTGATTGACAAGCTGAAAACAGAGGGCATAAGATATAGATGGGAAATTCCTAAAGGCGTCAGTTTTTCGTTCAAGCAGAAGAGAGTCACCATCAAGTCAGTTGAGCAAATGACCAGATTCATCAATGATAATTTTAAAGACTCTGATAAATAATCATTAAACCAATATGGAGAGTCAAATAATTTTATGGAATGTTAATGGACTGAATTCACCCCAAAAAAGGAAAAATGTTAGACTCTGGTTGGAAAAACAGAAATGCGATATTGTTTGCTTGCAAGAAACACATATTAAAAAATCAGATGCCAAATTTTTGATTCAAAAAAGATTAGGAGAGGAATTTTATTCACTCTCCTCCCAAAAGAAAAAAGGAGTTGTTACATATATTAAAAAGGAGTTGGAACCAAAAGAAATTTTTAAAGACAATGAAGGGAAATTTTTGGCGGTAGAAGTTGTGTTGCAGAATAAAAAGACATTAATTGTTAATCTCTATGCTCCCAATGGTGCGAAGGAAAACTTCTTTCAGGATTTGTGGGAACAGCTACGACAGTTGACCTATGAGCAAACGATCTTAATGGGCGATTTTAATGGTACTGTTGACAATGTTGTTGATAGAAAATCAAAAAAAGGAATTGATGCCATGGGCAAACTTCCTAAAGTCTTTTTTCAATTGACTAAACATGAACACTTGGCAGATGTTTGGAGAGTTAAAAACCCCAGAGATAGAGAGTACTCTTTTTATTCATCAAGACATGAATCTTTTTCAAGGATAGATATGATGTGGATGACAGAGAATTTAATCTTGCAAACACGCAAAATTGAGATATTACCTAGGACTCTTTCTGACCACAGTCCGATAAAATGGTCAACGTATGTTAAGAGGAAAAAATTTTGATGGCGACTTAATGAAGATTTGCTGGACAAGCAAAATATTGTGGATAAAATAAGGACAGAAACCCAAACATACTTTCAATTGAACTTAAATAAGAGTGTACAGACGCAAACGGTATGGGAAGCCTACAAGGCTGTGATGAGAGGACATCTGATTGCAATTAATAACAATGAAAGGAAACAACAAATGAAAATAGACAAAGAAATTATGGAAAATATTCAGAAAAAAGAAACAGAACTCAAGAAAAGGCCTGGCAAAAAGAAGATTTTGAGAGAATTGAGGATTTTAAGGGAGCAATATGAGGCAAGGTTGAACAAAGAAGTATTTTGGAACTTGAAAAAATTGCAACAGAAATCCTTTGAAGGTGCAAATAAACCTGGCAAATATTTAGCATGGCAATTGAAGAAAAGAAGAGAGAATAAAACAATCACTTGCTTGAAAGATGGAAATAAAGAGATCTCAGACCCAGGAGGAATCAAGAGGGAATTTTATAAATACTACGCGACTCTCTTTCAAGTGAAGCAAGCGGATCCTCAAAAAATGTTGGATTACCTATCCAAAGTTAATTTGTTACAACCAAACCCTGAAATGAAAACATTTTTAAATGCTGCAATAACTAAAGATGAAATCAGTAAAGCAATAGCTGAGGCAAAAATCTCTAAAGTTCCAGGCCCGGATGGCTTTTCAGCTAAATTTTATAAAAAATTTCATGAAGATTTGGTCCCGGTGTTGGAGATTCTTTTAAACGAAATTAGAAGGACAGGAAAGATTCCAGATTCCTGGAATGAAGCTGCAATCACCTTAATTCCTAAAGAAATGCAAGACTTAACAAACGTTAAAAACTACCGACCCATTTCATTATTGAACAACGATTATAAGATATTTGCAAAAATATTGGCAGAGCGCCTTAAAAAGTTTTTGAAGGACACTATTGTTGAGGATCAAGCTGGTTTTTTACCAAATAGACAAATTAAAGACAATATGAGGGTTGTCTTGGACGCAATTGAGTATTATGATAAACACCCTGAAAAAGAAGTTGCTTTTTTATTTTTGGATGCAGAGAAGGCTTTTGATAATTTGAATTGGGAATTTATGTTTAAAGTGTTTGAGAAATCTTTGATGGGCGTAGAATTTATAAGAATGATTCAATCGATATATAAAGAACAAAAAGCTTCGGTGATTGTGAATGCAGAACCAACAGATATGTTCCGGGTAAGAAAAGGTACTAGACAAGGTTGTCCCCTGTCACCATTGTTATTTATCTGGATTTTGGAGATTTTGCTACAAGCGGTCAGAGATGATGATAACATAAAAGGTTTGAATATTGGAGGTTTTTCATTTAAATTAAGAGCATTTGCGGATGATATCATGTTTATTGTTGAAGATCCTGTTAATAATATGCCTAAGGTATTTGAAAAAGTAAGAGAGTTTGGTGATCTTGCAGGGTTTTATGTCAACAAAAATAAATCTAAGATATTGTGTAAAAATATGATTGGTTCAAAGCAACAAATGTTACAAAATGTGACAGAATGTGAAGTGGTTAAAAAAGTTAAATATTTGGGAGTCGAAATCACAATGAAAAACATAGATCTGTTCAAAAATAATTATGAAAAATTGTGGGGTTCGATAAAGAGTGATTTAGAAAAATGGGAAAGGTTAAGACTATCTCTTCTTGGAAAAATTGCCGTTGTTAAAATGAATGTATTGCCCAAGTTAATGTTTTTGTTTCAGACAATACCAATTGTGAAGGATGGGAAAGTCTTGGTCAAATGGCAAAGAGAAATCTTTAAGTTCATCTGGGCAGGAAAGAAGCCAAGAATTAAAATGAAGATAATGTATGACACTAAAGACAGAGGTGGCTTCCAAGTTCCGAATTTGCGTTTGTATCATGAAGCTGTATGTATGTCTTGGTTATCCGATTGGATTCATTTGGAAAATAGAAAGCTGTTAGCTCTTGAGGGACACGATTGCAGATTTGGCTGGCATGCCTATCTTTGGTATGGGAAAAATAAAGTTGATTCTATGTTTAAGCATCATTATGTAAGGAGGACATTGTTTGATGCATGGTCTAGGTACAAGGATACAATCTCGGATGAGAGGCCTTTGTGGATTGTACCAGCTGCTGTTATACATCGGTTTTCTGAATAGAAAGGTCATGACTGGTTGAAATATCAGGAATTATTGCAAAAAGAAGGGAAAAAATATGTTTTAAAGCCAAACAATGATTTAGAATTCGAATACGGTTGGTTACAATATTGTCAAATAAGGGATATTTATAAAAAAGATTGTAAAGAATTTGGCTTTAGAGCCATATATGATGAATTTGAAAATTTATGGTTGAATAGAGAGCGGAAAATGATTTCAAAGATGTATAAAATTTTGTTATTTGTGTATACATTGGACGAGACTGTAAAAGAGCAAATGATAAAATGGGCTATAAATATGAACAAAGAAATTTCTATGGAATCATGGGAATTTTTGTGGAAAAGATCTTTTAAAATGTCTACTTGTACCAATGTAAAAGAGAATTGTTATAAAATGATGTATAGATGGTACATGACACCAAAAAAGATTGCTAATATTAGTATGGATAAGAACTTGAGTAACAAATGCTGGAAATGTAAAAAAATAGAGGGTTCTTTTTACCATATGTGGTGGTCATGTGCTAAAACGAAAACATATTGGTCTAATGTACATTGTGTGATGCAGAAAATATTAAAAATCCCAATTGAGAGAAAGCCAGAACTTCTTCTCCTCGGTTTGACAATGGAAAAAATCCCACAAGAAAAAAGGACACTGTTATGGTACATGATTACGTCGGCGAGAATGGCCTTTGCTCAGCAATGGAAAATGGAGAAGGTGCCAGATATACATGAATGGTTGAGAAAACTGTTATTTTTAGCGGAAATGGACAAAATGACAAAGAAATTAAATGGACAAATGGCAGAACAGTACTTAAAAGACTGGGAAGGATTGAAACTGTATCTAGAAACTGAATATAGAATGAAGGGGAAAATATATAACTTGGATACGTATGGATATTGAACGAGAAGTGAAATGAATTTTGAACTGTATGTACTGTTATATATAACATGTTGAAATTGTAGAGGATATATATAATTGAAATGTGTTACCTGGTTTGTCGTTGCTTTTAA
The DNA here is from genome assembly GCA_029375565.1 of Gekko gecko. Classification (NCBI taxonomy): domain Eukaryota; kingdom Metazoa; phylum Chordata; class Lepidosauria; order Squamata; family Gekkonidae; genus Gekko; species Gekko gecko. The sequence goes on from JAPDNY010000001.1 coordinate 94,496,254, forward strand.
GTCTAAGCTTGATTACCTTATAATTTTTCTGTTTGTTATTAGCAGTGTTGGAAGCCTATTGGGGGGTGGGGGGTGGGACGGGGATCTTCTTTTTTAAAATTGTATTGGTAACGTGATTGGAAATGTTGAGTGTATCCCAATAAAAAACTTTGTTTAAAAAACAAAAAACCAAATGCATCTCCCCATTGGCTGCCAATCCATTTTAATTATCCCATGAGGCTTCATGCCTTCTTTGAATCCTTATGGGCTGGGGCAAATGGCTCCTCCGCAACAATGCCAGCAATTTCTATTTCTCCCTCTCCCCAAATACTAGCACTCCAGGGCATCCAATGAAGCTGATGGGCAGTAGATTTAGGACAGCCAAAAGGAAATGCTTCTTTACACAGAGAGTGATTAAAATGTGTAACTTGCTGCCAGAGGATGTAGTGATGGCTACAGACATAGAAAGCTTTAAAATGGGATTAGGCAGATTCATGGAGGATAGGTCTCTCAGTGGCTACTAGCCATGGTGACTAAAGAGAACTTCCATGTTCAGAGGTAGTCAACCTCTAAATCCATGTGCCAGGAGACAACATCAGAGGAAGGCCTCGGTTTCTATGCCCTGTTGTTGGCTCTCCAGAGAAACTGGTTGGCCACTGTGTGAGACAGGATGCTGGAGTGGATAGATGACTGGTCTGATCCATCAGGGCTCTTCTTATGTTCTTATGATAAGCATCTAAAAAGGACCATGTATTGGACATTTAGTGTGAAATTCACTCTGCAGTGTGAGGAACTGCATGTATAGCTTCTATTTCCAAATGCAGACATGAACCTAGAGAATGTGTGCATGTAGCATACAGTTAGCTATGTGGGTAGATCCCCATTCAGCAAGGTACTCCATGCAAGGAAACATCACCATCTCCCCAGAAGTATATGAATGGATCTCCTATGATATTTTTTTCATGCTTAATAGCAACTCTCTCTCTCTCTCTGTAGGAAATAGCAAGTGCATCCACAGCATGGAGATAGGCAGATTAATGTGTCCCTTTATGTCATTTGCCTGACCTCTGTTCCTCTCCATCTTCTTTTTGACTGACACGTGAAACCCTGTATGTTTCCCACATGATGCAGACATCAACACTGAAGGAATGCCACTGAGGTCATGAAAATGTTCTTGTGGGAAAAGGTTAACGTTAAGTATGAGACTCAACAATGGAATAAGCTCAACAAGTGATTTCAGCTTTATTTAACGGCAACACCAATTCAGGAACACACAACAAGAAACAGTGGAGCACAGCTCATTTTTAAACTCTCCCGGGCTGTCAAAGCCACACCTACAATAAGTTAAGGACCAATCAAAACACAGGGATAAAGTCCAATCAGAGACGTTCCTTCTTAGATACATTATCACACAGTGATTGGCTACTTGCATAGGTTTCGCAGAAACCGACCAATAGTAATGCGACAGCTGAGGAGCCACATTCTGAAGCAAGCTTAACATGTGAAAGAATAGGCTTGATTCACAGTTCAATACATAACAGTTAAACACCTCCCTCTATGCCACAGTGCCCGATAACATTAGGCCAAATCTCAATTATTTCTGTATGGTATTCCATACATTGTCTCAGATCCAACTAATTTACTTTAGCTTGGATATCCTTGGAATCTAAAATGATGCACAGCATCTCCATTGTGAGAGTCACGGTGGCTATCATGTGCTCTCTTCTAGTTCATTCTATGACAGCAAATTTATATAACCAGTCTTGGCATTTTTGGCAGGAAATCAGTTTTATCTCCCTTCAGACGTTTAGTGATAAGCCAGGCCAAGCATGTCAGGGGGTTATATGATTGTAACATAAACAAATATATCCTTCCAAAGGATGACAGAAATGGTTAAAAAAACACCTCTTCTGAAAGGCAAATTATAACTACTAAAAATAGGTATAGCTTCTTTTTCCCCACAGCAAAACTCAATATCTACTACGCATTATAAATATACATTTCACATGCTGTGAGTGAAGTATGCTTATCTGGACGTAAATTCCATTGAAATCAATGCAACCCACAGCCTAATTCTCTGCATATTCTCTCAAAAGCAAGTCCCTTCGAATACAACCAAGTAAGGGTGGCTATGATCAAATTAAAATATTCAGTTTTCAAAGGTCAGATGGTTTGAGTTCCATCAGTGCATGTGTGAATGCTTTCCCCCAAGGACTTGAACTTCATTTTTGATTCAAAGACCTGAACTTCATTTTTCTGAGACTACTGATGAGTGAATATTCCCTGTTTTGTTCATTGTACACATATATGCAGACATTTTTTTAAAAAATCTCAAATTTGGCAGCATTGCCATAGTGGCCCAAAACTGTACCCAAGAAGGAAGGAGGAAGTGGTGAAGATGGAGGGAACAAAGCCTGAGCCAGCACTGGGGGCAGGGGGGGTGGGGAAGCCGGTGAACGAAAGGGTTGGGAATCAGAGCTACAGACACAGATAGGGAAGGGGGAAGTCAGGAGGGGAAAACAGAGTAAAACTCAGGAGAGGAGAAGTGGAGGCTGGTGGTGGAATGGGATTTCCCCTTACAGTCAGATCTTGTGGTAATGAGTAATCCCTTGTCTGATGCACATAATATTTCAAAGAATCTGTGAACATATTAAGAGAAATATGCAGTGCAAGGAAACAGGAAAGAACACAGGCTGGATTCACACAAAAGAGAAGCAAACTACAAATGAGGGTTTGGGAGTTGAAACCAAAGTTGGAAATAATTCTGACCTAGCTATATTACTGGCAGCACTATATGGGAGGAGCATGTTAAATGTTTTCACAGCCATCTAGCATTCAAAACACACAACAGGTAGTTTCAGGTGGGTAGCTGTGTTGGTTTGTATTAGCAGAACAAAATTTTAGCCTGATAGTAGCATAGAGACTAACAAAAATGGAAGAGAAGAAATTGGATTTATACCCCGCCCTTTACTACCCTAAGGTGTCTCAGAGTGGCTTACAAACTCCTTTCCCTTCCCCTCCCCACAACAGACACTCTGTGAGGTAGGTGGGGCTGAGAGAGCTCTTGACAGAAACCTCTCTTTTTCAAGAACAGCTCTTATCAGAACTAATGGCTTGCCCAAGGTCATCCAGCCAGGTGCAAGTGGAGGAGTGGGGAATCAAACCCAATTCTCACAGATTAGAGTCTGCAAACTTAACCACCAAACTGGCTCTCCCGGGTATAATATCCAGGGTATAAGCTTTCACAAGCCACAGGCTACTTCATCAGATGCACATAGCAGTGATTTTTCTATGGCAGCTGAAGCTGAAGTTGAAAATGCAGTATTGGTGGCAGCCTTTACTTCAACAACCTAATACTACATTCTTTCAAATGTAGGCCTGGGCAGGTTGTTACTGTATGGCTCAGAACACATGGAAGTTTGAATCTTTGAGAGTAGTGGACTACAGATGAAGTAATCAATCAACTAAGATTATTCTTCAGGTGCACTTATACCTGCAGCCAGCTCCTGGGCTGAACATACTGTGAAACTGTTGTTATGAACCATTCTATGTAATATGTATACTTAGTAAAAAAGCTAATTGTGTAACCTGAGCTGATAATATTGCTATAATTATTGGGTTATTGAATAGCTGCAACAAATGTTCCTGAAATATAAAATGGCATTATTTTTTTAGACAATTAAAACTTGACTATTAAAGAGTAGGGTTTAAACATTGCTGAAAATCTTGCCCCTGACCTCTACAACTTCCTTCCTCTTTTACTGACATCTAAAATAGCATTCCTGGTGCAATTATTGGATTCTGGTTGCTTCTGGAACGGCATTCAAAAGTATATCCTCCTACTGTCCTTATTTATGACAGCCTCTATTTTCAGGTACCTGTCCTTGGTAAAGCTCTGTCACTATTTTTGCCTTTTAGAGAGTATATTTTTTCTGGGTTGTCAGAAAGTACCTACACAATGGAGAGTGGGTGAGGACAGCACAGGCTGAGATCCTTGGTGCGAAAACAAGAATGTTTACAAGTCCACCAGAGTGTATTTTTGACATATGAAATGTTGGGAGGTATGGCTGAAGTCCACAGGAATGGTTTGGCCTCACTAGTGTTAGTACAAAGTTGTGATGCCTGAACACAATGGTGCTGATGTCTGTTTTTATATGACAGACACAGAAAAGCTGGAGAGCATAGGGTGTGACTTTTGATGAAGTGAGACATTTTGCTTCTGCTATTATAACTAGAGAGGATGGAGCTGCCATCATATTCCAGTTCGAGGTGACAGCTTGTATACAACTCAGAATGATATAGTAAAGCAACCCCCTTTTCCCTTATGCTCCAGATGTTCTCAGATTTGGTAAGTTCAAATTGTAATTATTTTCTGAAAATGCTCTTTCAGAGATAAAACAAATTTATGTTCGGCTAATGAGCTTCAATAATTCAGATGGGTACATAAAGAGTAAATTCTTTAGTAAACAATAAATTCCTCTAAAATATGGTTTCTCAGTGATTGTTTAGTCCCCCCCCCATTTCTTTATATGTTTGGGGTTTTTTTTTGCCAAACAGGCCCTGGAGCTCCCTAAAGCTACAGGCGATTATCTGGATTTCAGCTCTATTTACAGCTTTCATGTATGCAACACTGACTGTTTACTGTAAATTTTGAGTGCTAAAAATAAATATTTATACTTTTCTTTTTTTGTTCCTTGAGAATTGATATAAGGCAACTCTGGACAAATTTCACAGAAAACTGTAAAACCCAAAATGCAGTTTTACAAATGACAGGAGAAGAGAAGAACCAAAATAATTTTGAAGTGTGATTTTAAAAGTATTAATTAAAGTAGCTAAAAATGCACAACACTTGATTCTCACATTTTATGTGACAAGCTGAAGATATTGAATTCTGCTCCTCCAGTCAATCTACTTTCCTAGTATAAAAAAAATAAAAAAGCTGAACAAGAGCAACATTTCCCCCAGGATATTACAGCAAAATATTCAGCAACGTAGACCTAAATTCTGGGGGAAAATGTACATAATATACTGTTAGGGCTATTTCAGTGATGAAACTACTGCCACTAATTTTGTCACACACTCTGAATATTCAAAATGTGACCCTTAATTCTTTCATCTGCACAAATCAGAGAAACAGAATCATGGAATCATAGAATGTTAGAGTTGGAAGGGATCTTGCAGGTCATCTAGTCCAACCCCCTGCACTCTGCAGGAGCATAGCCGAAAGATAGCCCTACAGCATACCCGGAAGATGGTCATCCAACCTCCACTTGAAAACGTCCAGTGAAGGAGCATCCACCACCTCCTGAGGCAGTCTGTTTCACTGCTCAACCACTCCTACAGTTAGGAAGTTTCTCCTGATTTTTAGCCGGTAACGACTCCCTTGTAATTTCCACACATTAGATCTAGTCTTGCAATCTGGAGCACGAGAGAATAGATCTGCTCCATCTTCTACATGGCAGCCTTCAGATATTTGAAGACTGCAATCATATCCCCTCTAAGCTTTCTCTTCCCCAGGCTAAACATACCCAACTCTTTCAACCTTTCCTTGTAAGATTTGGATTCCAACCCTCTCATCATCTTGGTTGCCCTCTTCTGGATATGCTCAAGCTTGTCAGCATCCTTCCTAAAATGTGGTGCCCAGAACTGGAAACAAGTGAGGCCTGACCATAGCAGAATAGTGCGGAACTACCACTTCCCATGATCTAGACACAATGCTTCTGTTAATGCATCCTAAGATTGCATTAGCTTTCTTCACAGCCACGTTGCACTGCAGGCTCATGTTCAGCTTGTGATCAACTAGAACACCCAGATCCCTTTCAAATGTGCTGCTGTCAAGCCAAGTCCCTCCCATTCTATATCTGTGCCTTTGATTTTTTGTACCTAAGTGTAGGACTTTGCACTTGTCTCTATTGAAATTCATTTTATTTGTCTCAGCCCTCTGTTCCAGCCTATTACAGACTGGGGGGAAGGGTTACATATCGGCAATTATCCTGTGACTCCCTAACTGAGCTGGACAAACATAAGAACATAAGAGAAGCCAATGTTGAATCAGGCCAATGGCCCATCTAGTCCAACACTCTGTCACACAGTGGCCAAAAATACCAGGTGCCATCAGGAGGTCCAGCAGTGGGGCCAGGACACTAGAAGCCCTCCCACTGCTGCCCCCTCCAGCACCAAGAATAGAGTGCAGCATCTGCCCCAGACTGAGAGTTCCCATCTATACCCTGTGGCTAATAGCCACTGATGGACTTCTGCTCCATATGTTTATCTAATTCCCTCTTGAAACTGTCCATCCTTGTAGCTGCCACCACCTCCTGTGGCAGTGAATTCCATATGTTACTCACTCTTTGCGTGAAGAAGTACTTCCTTTTATCTGTTCTAACCCGACTGCTCAGCAATTTCATGGAGTGCCCACGAGTTCTTGTACTGTGAGAAAGGTAGAAAAGTACTTCTTTCTCAACCTGCTCTATCCCATGCATAATCTTATAAACCTCGATCATGTCACCCCTTCAGCCGTCGTTTCTCCAAGCTAAAGAGCCCCAAGCATTTTAACCTTTCTTCATAGGGAAAGTGTTCCAACTCTTTTATCATTCTAGTTGCCCTTCTCTGCACTTTTTCCAATGCTATAATATCCTTTTTGAGGTGTGGCGACCAGAACTGTACACAGTATTCCAAATGAGGTCGCACCAATGATTTATACAGGGGCATTATGATACTGGCTGATTTGTTTTCAGTTCCCTTCCTAATAATCCACAGCATAGTATTGGCCTTCTTTATTGCAGTTACTGTCTAGACATTTTCATTGAGTTATCTCCTACAACTCCAAGATCTCTCTCTTGGTCCGTCTCTGCCAGTTCAGACCCCATCAATGTGTATTTATATTTAGGATTTTTGGCTCCAATGTGCATCACTTTGTACTTGGCCACATTGAACCCCATTTGACACGTTGACGCCCACTCACCCATCCTCGACAGATCCCTTTGGAGTGCTTCACAATCCTCCCTGGTTGTCACCACCCTGAACAACTTTGTGTCATCTGCAAATTTAGCCACTTCACTGCTTACTCCCAATTCTAAATTGTTAATAAACAAGTTAAAAAGCATCAGACCAAGTACTGATCCCTGTGGTACCCCACTGCTTACCATCCTTCACTGAGAAATTCTCCCATTTATACTCACTCTCTGTTTCCTATTTATAAGCCAGTTTTTGATCCACAAGAGGACTTGTCCTTTTATCCCATGACTTATAAACTGATAGACCTACTATGAGACGACCCGAATTTCAGTTTTTCTGTCCCCTTCAAACTATCCTTTGAGCTTTTCTACCTGCTCAGGCTCACCCCATGGCTGTTGATGCCTTTTAAAGGATGGAACTGCAACCTGGAGGTGCTGCTTTCTGCTTGGGTAGTCCGTGCCCTCTAGGTTAACCTTTTCTACTTTCCTAGCCCCAACCCTCTAGCCATCTGCCTGTAAAATGAGCAAACAAATTTGAAATCTGTTACTGTTTTGTTAATACCCTATTCTTTTATGTCTGTATTATCATAGGTTTCATATTTGTTAGCCCCCTTGAGTATTCCCTTTGAGAGCCAGCTTTGTGTAATGGTTAAGAGTGGCAGACTCTAATCTGGAGAACCGGGTTTGATTCCTCACTCTTCCACATAGAGCCAGCTGTATGACCTTGGGCCAGTTGCACTTCTCTCAGAGCTTTTCTCTCAAGAGCAGTTCTCTCAGAGCTCTCTCGGCCCCACATACCTCACAGGATGTTGTGGGGAGAGGAACAGAAGAAGATTGTAAGCCACTCAGAGAGCAGAGAGGTCTATCAGTCATTATTAGCCACAAGGTATAGATAGGAACTCTTGGTCTGGAGCAAGTGATGCTCTGCATTCTTGGTGCTGTAGGGGGGCAACAGTGGGAGGGCTTCTAGTATCCTGGCCCCACTGGTGGATCTCCTGATGGCATCTGGTATTTTTGGCCACTGCGTGACAGAGTGTTGGACTGCTGCTGCTCCTGCTCCTTCTTCTTCTTCTGTAGGATACAAATAAAAAAATGAATGAATAATGAATTCCCTTCATCTACTTCTGTGTGAACAATCAAGAACTGCAATTTCTTGGACCTTGTGGACTACCTAACTCCACAAAATACGCTTCCGATCTCCAGAGTATGGGGAAAGTAAGTGTGATTGCATTGAATTGAAACTGCACAGCTGTTGCACCCTAAAGAGGTGCTGTACAACCATGGTAGCTGGGCCTGTAGCTACAGTGGGGCATTTGGGACCTGGCCCCCTGACTTCCTGCCAAGGGACTCCCCCCCCCGGCTCTCTGGGCCACCTGGAGGACTCCCAACTCTTTATTTTATTTTTTAGTTTGTGACATCAGTGCCCCCTGACTTATTTAAAGGCCCCCTGAATTACAAAATCCTGGCTACTGGCCTGATGGTAGCATAGCCTCCACCCCATTCATACAGATTCAATACAGTGAGAAGCCTCCAAGAGAATGTAGAGGTTGCTGTAGCTGCTACAGTCATCTCCAGCAGTCCACTTGCACATCTCTTGGTACAGCTGCCATCCATGCACTTGATTTATTCCCCTCTCTTCAGCAGTGCCTGGATTTTTCTTTCACTCCATGAAGGTTCAAAGGTGAAATCAGCTGTCTAGAGAGGTGGTTAGCTCCACTTCACCGAGAGCTTTCAAGAAGAGGCTGGATAAATATTTGTCAGAGATGCTTTAGGCTGAACCTGCATTGGGCAGGGGGTTAGACTAGATGGTCTGTATGGCCCCTTCCAACTCTATGATTCTATGACTAGTTATGGATAGAATTATCGGGATACTGCAGTTACTCACATTAGTAATTATTGCATGATGTTGTGTTATATGGATAGCCTGAATTGTAGAACGAGCCTGAGCTTCAGTCATAAGCTTCATAGACTCTCAGTATCCTGAAATCAACAGCCTGATTGGCTGCTGTTGTGCAATGGACCAATCAGGGAAGATTATGATTTTCACTGGGAACAGACCCTATTGGTCCTAAGCACTCACTTATGATTGGACCTTAGTGTTCTAGGGGTGTGGTTTAGCCAGTTCCAAATGGTATATAAGTTGGGATTGTTCTCTGTGTTCTGTGTTGTTATGCATTCTGTTCTAATAAACTGAAATCACTAATTAAAGAAAGCTGCCTGATCTCAAATTACAACACATATGAATTGCATTTTTGAAGCATTGCCTCTATCTCTTTCTTGTTTTTTCTATCCCTATTGAATAAAAAAAAATTGATCTGACTACTTAGAAGAGTCTCCAAGAAGTGCTTGTGTATATAAAGACTCAAATATCCCCAAACCAAGGGTTGGAGAGCACTTGTGAATGGTTCCTCCACACATAGCCCCTAGGAAATAAGGATTAATTATGGATTAATTTTGGACCAAGCTATATTCCAAAGGGCTTTGTACTCAATTTAAAATAGATGTGAGAATGTGGTCTCATAAAATTCAGTGACTGGCTCTTGTTGAGCATTTCTACAATCACACATAACAATATTTTACTTTCTCAGTCTAATTGCACTGAGCCCGTTTGCAGGGAGGGCGGGGTATAAATACAAAAATAAATAAATAATTTACCTCACATAAGATAATAAAAATTAAGGAAGGGAGAACCTTGTAGGTCTCCCTGAGCTCTGTGTAGGATGGGTAGGAAAGAAATGAGAAACAGAAGAATGTATTGTAAAGGTAAAGTAACTTCTCTGAAAAGGACAAAGAAAAATCAAAAACTTTTGATCTCCAAAAGAGATATCTACTTTTTGCTTTCCACAGAAACTCAGTACACTTTACTCATAATATTTTCACTTGTAAAATTTTATCGGAGGCTCAAATTATATGTTAAGCAATGGCAATGCTCTGAGATTCTTTCCTCTGCTTTTTTTTAAAGCTACTATTGGTAGGCTGTGTTTGAGGAGGTGAGAAAATACAGAGGTCTCTAATTTTTCAATCACTCCCTCCCCCAGTGAAAAAAGTCACTGGGGGAGGGTGATTTCTGAGCTGAAAATGACTGCAGGAGGAAGAATTAAGCAGCATCAACTAGCCTTTCTTCAGTCAGCTGCAGCCCACCCCAGGCTGGTTTGGGATAAAAAAATGTGGAAGAAAGACTCATGGCCTGATCCAGCATCGGCTTTTCTTATGTTCATATGTTCTTGTGTTTAAATCTGAGGGCCATAGTGTGCCTGCAATCATTCCACTGCTTTCAGGCTTCACTCCAACCCCCACCCCCTCATGTCTGCATGTTGAGGTATTTCAGCTCTTTTCCTGGAATCAGCATATTTCTCTCTGATGGTATTGCCTGGAATTGAGATATTTCTTTTTTCCTATTTGGGCTTGTCTTTTAAATTTGACAGAATGGGATGATGGTTTCTCATTTTCCCCAAGATGACTAGATGCAGATTGCTTCAGACCTCTCAAATGCCATATTGAATGGATCATGTTAGCAGTCCTTCTGAGGTAAGCACAGTGACTGTACATGGTTACTATTTAGTAAGAGACAATTTTGATCTCTTTTTAATTGCTTTTTTATTTTGTTATTACTCTGAGCCTTTTTGACCCTTTCATTTGTTTTACTGAAGTTCATTATTTGTTCATTTTTATATCCCTTTTTACACCATTTATACAGGAAATATTTCATGTGAGAAAATAGAGAATGGCAGAAAAATTAAGATTCTTGGGTTCTATCCACATGAGGGAAGCAATATCAAAATCGGGCTTTATGCATTGAGATAGTTGGGATGCAAAATTCAGCAGTGTCCTTTTCATCATTGTTTTGCTTCCCAGAATACACACAAGTCTTTGCCTTGTGGCTATGCAACTACCAGTAGCACACACATCCAGAGAGGTTTTCTCTATCTGATTTTCAAGGTAATCACTTCTGAACTCTTGTCTTATATGCAGGAGGGAGGTGAATGATCCAGAGAAACAGGAAAAAAGAGTTTGTTATGCATAGCAAGGGCTTTTGTTGGTCAAACACCAACATCTAATGCTCCACTTCAAGTTGCTTTTAAAACATCTTACCTCTGCTTCAGTTTAACTCCTGTGTACTAGATACACAGGACAGATGAAGGGAAGACATGCACATCCTCATATGCAAACATGTATGCAAACATGAACTATTCTTCATTGTTTATGCATTACCATTTGCTGCAAATATAATCTGCAGCATTTGTATTATGCCCTTTAGCTTTCCAAGATATTTCCTTTCACACAGGGCTAGGCATAGTAGGGAGCAATCAGGAGTCAGCCCAGGTTTGCAGTCCTCTGTGTTTCTCTTCTTGCTTCAGCCAAAGCACCATCACCCTGCAGTGCAGGGTATACACAATTATATCTTTCTACAAGAGGAAGCGGAAATATATCCTCTGCCAAAAGCACATCTGTTTCCAAATTCACAGAGGCTTGGCTATTTTATTCTGAATATACAAAGTTATTAAGCTAGAGATTATTACACATTCACACCCAAAGATAACACAGTTCCCAGCTGGGGACTCAAACTGCAAGCCTTAATGTTAGAAGAAGAGAGAAAGAAGTAAATCCTTGTTGTTGGAAGGATGACTTGTAATGGTGGTGAGGCAGGCAGTGATGAGAGAACAGTTCGGATGAGCTCCTCTCAGTTGTTCCCAGCTTTCATCTCAGTATATAAGTTTTGAAATACCAGTGCCAGATAGTTGCAGAGACAGCTTGCTTGCAATCCTAATTAGAGATAAGCAAGATCTTTGCTGTTTTCCATTGATTGTGGATAACAATTTCTGCTTTGGACAACAATCAAAAGACACCGGGAGTCATAAAGCCAAGGACAATCTGTAATTTGTTTAGACTTCTTTTTCTTCATTGTTCCTCTGCTGTATCTTCTCTCTCCCTTCCATTTCAGTCCAAGTATAAAGCTAAAAGGTTCCTTTTTAAATAAAAAATTAATGGTGTGTGATGCAATTGAAGTTTTTATGAAGCTCATATGCCTTTGCTAAGATACAAGTCTTGCTGGAATGCTGGAACTCAAATTGCCTGATCAAAACATTTCAGCCAAAAAGGGATACACCAGAGATGGTGCACAGATAAGAATATTTCATTTGTTCCATGGGGCTGGTACTTTCAGAATAAAGGACAATCTTTTAAGTTAAAGAGATGTCTCCTAAAATAAAGGACACCAGACAACCTCACTGGAGATGAACTGTTGCTATGGTTATGAGAGAGCCATATGGCCTAGCAACCAATTTCAGGGTAGGACAAAGGAGTGTGATGATAACTGTTCTAGTTCAGCAGAGATGAGACACACAGTTCTTTTCATTGTATTTGTTATTGGTGGTAGTAGTTGTGGTAGTAATTTTACCACAATTCAACATATGCAAAAAAATCCTATATAAATCCCAAGATCATATCCCTTGAAGGTGAATTTGAGATCAGAAAGTTTCAAATGCAAAATTCTGAATTCAAATTTTGAAATGTTGCCAAATTTCTGATGTATATAGAATTTCATTTCATTGAACAAGCACCACAGCACAGCTACTTCAAATCTCCTTTAAAGTGGTAAGGAAGAGGAGGGTAAATCAAGGTACACATTGCATCCCTTAAATGGCATAAGGCAATCTTGATCCAACACTACTCTTGACATTGTGCAGATATTGACATGGTCATTTCATAGTGGCATGATAGTGTCAAAGGCTGGATCCTAAAATTCCCTTCCACTAAATTAAATTATGTGTCTCTACTCCACAAAGTTTTCATCCAACAGAGAGAAAGTCACTGTCCATTGGAGGCAATCTCTGTCAATAGATAGATAGATAGATAGATAGATAGATAGATAGATAGATAGATAGACAGACAGACAGACAGACAGACAGACAGACAGACAGACAGACAGACAGATGATTGATAGATAGACGGGTAGATGGATAGGTGGATAGGTGGGTAGATAGGAAGGTAGATAGGTAGATAGACATGTTACAATCAGTGTTCCCTCTAAGCTGAGTTAGTGTGAGCTAGCTCACAGTTTTTTAGCCTCTGGCTCACACATTTTTGCCTTAGCTCAGGAAGAATGGCTCCAGAGCAAACTATTTATGCTGTAGCCAAATCGCTCGCTCACAACTTTAGTGCCAGTAGCTCACAAAGGAGAATTTTTGCTCACAAGACTCCACAGCTTAGAGGGAACATTGGTTACAATATGTAGTCAAGACAACATGTGTACACTAGACATGTCAGCATGAATGTGGCCTGCTTTCCAATTTAAATCTTTATTTAATAGCTGAGCATAAAGAATAAAATCAGTACAGTAAAACTTGCATGAGCAGAACTGTGTTAAGTACATTATTGTTTTTGCTCACACATGATTGGATCCAACCCACTATCTTGTTGAATCCTACATTTTCAGAGCATATACATCTAATAACTCATATATGCACTTGTACTCATGCATACACACATAGTTCACAACATGTACTATATATATGTTACAGGCAAAGTTCAAAAGCCGGCATTGTATAGAATGCCTAGGCACATTGTATAGAATACCTAAAACTAGCCAGCAATGTAGGCAACTATTCATTTTTTACACATTTCCTAGGCATTCTATAGAATGCCAAATGAGAAACCGGCAAAATATGAAGTCAGGCCTCCGGAGCCCTCCCTGCCCCCTCAACTCCTCTTCGGAGGCCCGCACCGGGGCCTCCGGAGCCCTCCCGCCCCCCCAACTTCCCTGCCCCCTGGACTGCTTTCCAGAGGCCCGTGCCGCGGCGGCGCACCCTCCGGAGCCCCCCTGCCCCCCAACTCCTCTCCGGAGGCCCGCACTGCAGCACCGGGCCCTCCGGAGTCCTCCCTGCCCCCCTGAACACCTGTCCGGAGGCCCGCGCCACCACGGCAGGCCCTCCGGAGCCCTCCCTGCCCCCCAACTCCTCTCTGGAGGCCCGTGCCGCGGTGTTGGGCCCTCCTGAGCCCTCCCTGCCCCCCGGACTGCTCTCCGGAGGCCCGCACCGCAGTGCCAGGCCCTCTGGAGCCCTCCCTGCCCCCCCGGCTTCTGGCACAGGAGTTACGGCAGCGAGGCGGGAAAATGTTTTTGTAGCGTGGGTGGGCCTGCGGGCCAGCTGCCACCACCCTTCCAGGAGGTTTTCTTGTCATTTCCTCGTAGAATCTGTCCTCACCGGACTCCTCAGCTTAGCAGGAGCATTGCAGGAAGGGAGGAGGGCGGGGCGGGGCATAGGTAAGAGAGCTGGGGCACCAACACACCGGCGGCTGGAGGGAAGCGTCGGCCTTGGGAGGTCCGTGCACATGATGTCCCAGCCGGGTGTCCTTGCTCGTGGCAGGTGTGGGGGGAGTCGGTGGCTGCCGCAGTGTTTGGGGGGGGGTCGGCAAGGTAGTGAGGGGAGCCAGGCCGCCTATTGGGACAGAAAGAATTTTGGGGGAGGCCCCACCTCTGGAGCTGCTGGCAGCCTCGGCCCCATTGGCAGGACCGTTGTTCATACTTTTCCTAAATAGCATTTGTCATTCTACAGAATGCCTAGGTATTATATACAGTGCCTTGGGAAAGTATGTAATAAATCTCATGTTTCATACATTGCCTAAAAACGCCAGGTATTCTATACAATGCCTAGGCATTCTATACAATGCCGGCTTTTCAAACTTTGCCTGTAACATATACACAAACACCTATATATACATCCAGTAATGAAGACAAGGATGGGGCCTTCCTTATCCATACTGATCTCTGCTGTAGCACTACTGTGATAACTCTCACAGCCAGCTTCTTCCTCATGTTCCTGCTTTGTGATATCCTCCTCACCGCCTGCTCACAAGTACTCCGGTTTGCTTGGCAAGCTCTTTTCTATGACTATAACCACACAAAGCACTGACAGGCACATATTATTATGCTGAATTTGTATTTGATCTTTTTTCTATTTTATTGTGACAGATTTGTCTTTTAATTGTTTTTTGTAGGATTGTTGGAAGCTGCCTGGAGAGATGAAGCTGACAGTACCTGGTATAAATGTTTCAGATGAATGAATAGGAGAATGCTGTCATGCCATAGCATTAGGAAGTGGTACGGAAGACTATGGGATGATATGAACTAGAATTCTACTTTACAGCCTAAGAAACAAAAAAGTCTAAGTACTGCAGTCCAAACAACTTTGAGGAATTAACACATTCCAAATGCATGCATTTTAAGTATGTGTGTGTGTGCTTGTGTGTATGCAAGTCCCTGCAAAAACTCATAGGAAAGGGGGCCTCTCATCTCTCCACTTTTGTTTCCTCCTGTTCTCCCACTCTTTCTCTCACATCCATTCTCTCTTCCTTTCTCCCCTCACCCCTTCCCTCACATTGAAGCCAAAGTCTTCAGTGTTGCAGGTGGGCATCACCACCAGGTTGCATCCTCTCTGAGAGCCAGTTTGGTGTAGTGGTTAAGTGTGCAGACTCTAATCTGGGAGAACCGGGTTTGATTCCCCACTCCTCCACTTGCACCTGGCTGGATGACCATGGGCAAGCCATAGTTCTGATAAGAGCTGTTCTTGAAAAAGAGCAGTTTCTGTCAAGAGCTCTCTCAGCCCCACCTACCTCACAGGGTGTCTGTTGTGAGGAGGGGAAGGGAAAGGAGTTTGTAAGCCACTCTGAGACACCTTAGGGTAATGAAGGGTGGGGTATAAATCCAATCTCTTCTTTTTCTTCTTCTGCAAAGAAGGGGGTACAGGCTGGCCTGTATGTGTGACCTCAGGATAAAAGGCAGCATTGCTCTCTACAATGCAAACTTGTGTAATGGAAGGGTGAGCACTACAAAGAATCATAAAATCATAGAGTTGGAAGAGACGTCCAAAAGTGAGGAGGTTACAGGACAGCAGATGTGGCCAGAGGGAACAGAGGCTGGAAGAGGCTGGAGGAAGGAGGTGGAACTGGAACCTGGCACCCCCACATAAAAGAGCCCAACCAAGGAGAAACCTCACTAATGGTTGTTAGTGGTGAACTGGGAGGTCAGCAGCGGCAGGGCTGCCAGTTATGCAATGGTGAAGTCCCCTGAGCCCACCTCTGCTGATCCCCTGGAGTACTGGTCACACAAGGCTGCCATCTGGCCTGACCTCTCTTGCATGACCATGAGTCTCCTCTCCTGCCCTCCCACCAGTGTCAAGAGTGAGTGGATGTTCTTCCACCAGGAAGACATTCTCAGCCCCCACCACTCCCCCCTGGACTTAGCCAGGGTGGATGAGTTGGCCTTCCTCAAGGTTGCTGGGCTACTCCTCTCAGGTAAGATCCAGGCCTCTCTGGGCTACTCCTCTCAAGGTAAGATTCAGGCCTCCTGTTGTCCCCCTGCATGCACCCCCATTCTTCCACTTCTCTGGATGATCTGGCATGTGGTATGTGGGTTGCACCCTTGGCACTTTGGTGGGGGGGATGGCCACCTCTGCTTGGTGGGGGTGGGTTCCCTCACCGAACACTTATCTCATGAAGCAACATCTACCTCATGATCACTTTAAATGGAAAACTCTGATTTCCACTGGTTTGGTTGGGCTAAGGTACCCTGCCTGCCAAGCTGTCATGGGATTACTTTGTGGAGCCCCTGTTGGATGTCTGCCTTTCTGTCATGGCTGGCATCACTAATCACTTTAAGTAGAAAACTCTGATCTCCACTGGTCTGGTGGGGCTGGGGTGCCCTGCCCGCCAAGCTGTCGTGGGGTTATTTTGGGGAGCCACTGACAGATGGTTGCCTTCTGTTGTGGCTGGCATCACTAATCACTCTAAGTAGAAAATGCTGATTTCCACTGGTTTGGTGGGCTTGGGTTCCCACCAAGCTGTCATAGGGTAGCTTTGGGGAGCCCCTGTTGAAACTCTAGGCATTTCTGCCTTTCTGTCCTTCAGAATCTACCTTTGGAGATGGGGTGTGTGTGTGTGTGCAAACATAGGGAGGACATTTGCCTTGCTTCTAAGTTTTCAGATGCCAGCAAATTATTCAGGGTGGTAAGAGCAAAAGAGGACTGTGAACAGCTCTAAGAAGATTTTTCCAGCTTGGGTTAGTGGGCAGCCCAACAGCAAATAAGATGTGGATGTGAAGTGATTCACACTGGGGCAAAAAAATCTTAGCTCTTTATATACACTGATGGGGTCTGAACTGTTGATGACTAACCAGGAAAGAGACCTTGGGGTCCTGCTGAATAACTCAATAACAATATTGATTTGTATGTGGCAATAGTGGAAAAGGCTAGTGGGGAAAATCCAATGTTATGAATTATTGGGAAAGCAATTGAAAATTACATGGTCAGTACTGTGATATTCTTGCATTGATCTATAATACAGCTGCATTTGGAGTGCTGTGCATAGTATTGGTTGCCTCGTGTCAAAAAGGATATTGTAGCCCTGAACCGGAGAGCTGAAGCAAGCCCAATCTTGTCAGATCTCGGAAGCTAAGCAGGGCCAATCCTGGCAAGTAATTGGAAGGAATTCCAAGGAATACCAGGGGTTGGGACACAGAGGCAGGCTATCAAGCCACCTCTCTGAAAAATATCCAAGCCCCCAGCAGGGATCACCAGAAGTCACCATGACTTCCAGGTATGCAAACACACACACAAATACCCCCACCCCAGTTGCTTTACTACTGATGCTGATTTGAAGATACTGCAATCTGCCTGGCCCCAAGTCTCCAAATGGGTATGCGTACGTATACCTGCTTACTCTTGCTTATGCTTAACTACTCTGAACTACTTTTTTGTTTTTTTTTTCAGTAAAGCTCATTGCTTTTATTGGTGTGTTCTACTGTGTGTGCAAGAGTCCAAACCTGGTCTTGGTCATCTTATCCAAAGGGGATTTATTCCAGGGTCTCAAGAATGGGACAGGGAAATCAAATCATTCTTAGAAGTTGTGAGGGATTGGGAAACCTGTGGTTTTCTAACAAACTGGTCTATCAGTAACTACTAGCTGTGATGGTTAAATGGAACCTTCATGTTCAGAGGCAGTGTACTACTAATGCCAGTAGCTGGAGGCTGGGGGAGGTCTTGGCTTTTGTGTTCCCACTGGCTTTCTGGGGCATGTGATTAGCCACTGGTTTGATACAGTAGGGCACAGTCATGTTTGTAACCAAAAGAAATGTAAAAATTGTTAAAACGCTAAGCTGCAGTCCAGAAGGTCTGTAGTTCGGCAGTTCGAGACCCTAG
Source organism: Gekko gecko (assembly GCA_029375565.1). Classification (NCBI taxonomy): domain Eukaryota; kingdom Metazoa; phylum Chordata; class Lepidosauria; order Squamata; family Gekkonidae; genus Gekko; species Gekko gecko. The sequence continues at coordinate 94,514,381 of JAPDNY010000001.1, forward strand.
TGCCGCGTGACAAAGCCTGGCCCCAGCTCCTGCCAACCTAGCAGTTTGAAAATGAGAAATTGCAAGTAGATAAATAGCTACCACTTCAGTGGGAAGGTAACAGTGTTCCGTGTGCCTCGGCATTTAGTCATGCCAGCCACATGACCACGGAGAAGTCTTCAGACAGCGCTGACTCTTCGAGAGTCAGATTCGACTGGCTTTCAAGCAAGGGAAATCTTTACCTTTACCTTTACATTCCCCTTCCTATCTCAGCTGCTATAGAAAAGTTTTGGATGTATCATTCTCCTGACATAAATCTAACCCAGTGAAGATTTTATGTAAGAAACCAGGCAGTATCTTAGAAGGTCCTAGCCACTCCCCCACAAAACAAGATACATATAACGTTTTGGCAACCCACTGACGCTCTTCAAAGAGCTACCTAAAGGCAAGAAGCATTTTCACAGCAAACCATATTCATAATTGGACACAAATGCCCTTGTCTGCATCTTCTGATAAGGGCATTGAGCTTATACTTAGCTTAGAGATTGTTATGGCCTGCAGCTAGTTAGGGTAGTTGTTCTTCAGAATGACTAAACATACTGGGTGAAGAATCAGGCAGCTTCTTTGGCTCTTATTAGGCTCTGCTGCTATGCTTCATCATAAAAGTCTGGATAATTTTTAACAAAAAACACCTCCTGCTGAATTGTAGTTTTTATGGGCTTTTGTTTAATGACATGGAAGCCCCCTCCTACTAAACTGCCCAAGTCCCAACCAGTAAGCCTCTCACATTTCAGTTCTGCCCATCCAAGCAATTTTCTACTACCGGTGGTACAGAGCCAAAGCATTCAGTGGTCAAGAGGATGGTGAAAGGAAGGGGGATATGGGCAAATGACAAGTTTTGCTCAATTCCATATCCTGAAGCAACAAAGCAAAGTATTGCTCTCCTGGAAGATGTCATTTAACTATACCTTAGACACTTCAGTGTATTTCTACAGTTGGAAGAAGGCTCATTCACATGTGGTACAAGTTTAGGGCTGTTCAACACAGACACATAAAGACAACATGGTAGAAATACTTAAAGTCCAATCCTAAGCTCTGGCTCAAAAAGACTCTAGATGGTGACTAAGCTCTATGCTTATGTATCCTGGAGATACATCCAAAAATATGCCAGCATACCGAGATATATAGCAGTGCTCCACACTGGCACTGAAATAGGCATCATCATGCATGTCACTGGCATAGCGGGACTAAATTCTTAGAAAGCCAGCTTGGTGTAGTGGTTAAGAGTTCTGGGTCATTTCGGTCTGCTCAGCCTAGAGGAAGTTAACAAATTGCTCCTAACTGTCCACCCTACCACTTGCTCCCTTGATCTGTGCACTTCATGGCTAATTAAAGATGGCCATGAGGGGTTTCGAGGTGCCTTGTGGGAGATTATCAACAAGTCCCTCTCAGAGGTTTCTAACTTGCTGGTTTCTAACTTGCCCTATCTCAGCAAGATGATAGAGAGGGCAGTGGTGGTTCAGTTACAGGGCTTTTTGGATGACACTTCCACTTTAGATCCCTCCCAGTCTGGCTTTCGCTGTCACGGACGAACTCTGGAGGCATCTGGATTGAGGCGGATCGGCAGTGCAGTTGTTGTTGGACCTGTCGACCATCAACTACTGATCCACCGCTTTGCCAACTCTGGAGTTTAGGGGCTTGCATTGCAATGGCTTGCCTCCTTTCTCCAAGGTTGGGGACAAAGGGGGCACTAGGGGAACAGCTATCCCAGAGACACCCACTGGATTGTGGTGTACCTCAAGGGGTGGTGCTGTCCCTTATGCTCTTTAACATCTGTATGCACCCCCTTGCCCAGATTGCCCGGAGACATGGGCTGGGTTGTCACCAGTATGCAGGTGACACCCAGCTCTATCTGTTGTTGGGCGGTCAGTCCGACTCCAAACCAGAAGATCTGAATCGAGCATTACAAGTTGTGGCTGGTTGATTTAGACTGAGCTGACTGAAACTGAATGCAAGGAAGACAGAGGTCCTGTGCGTGAGTCGGAGTGGGTTGGGGTTAGGGATCCCACTCCCAACCTTCGATGGGGCACCATTGGTGCCAGCGCCAGAGGTTAGGAGTTTGGGAGTGCTCCTGGATGCCACCTTAACCATGGAGGCCCAGGTAGCAGCCACTGCTAAATCAGCCTTTTACCATCTTCAGCTGATCAGGCAGCTGGTTCCCTTCCCCAAACTCAACAACCTGGCGACAGTGAACTATGCGATGGTCACCTCGGGACTGGACTACTGTAATGCTCTCTGCACGGGGCTGCTTTTTTCTCAAATCCGGAAGCTGCAGCTGGGCTTTTGATGGGGCTCTCTAGGTGGGAGCACATAAAGCCTGTGCTGAAGGCATGCACTGGCTGCCGATAGCATACAGGATTCAATTCAAGGTGCTGGTTCTCACCTTTAAAGCCCTACATGGTCATGGACCTACATACCTAAGGGACCGTGTTTCCCCACATGTTCCCCAGAGAGCACTGCAGTCAGGGGCCCAGAACAGGCTGGCCCTTCCAGGTCTTAAGGAGGCTACGCTGCTGATGACCAGGGCCAGGGCCTTTTCAGTGGAAGCCCCATCCTGGCAGAATGAGCTCCTGGAGGAGATCAGGGCCCTGCGAGACCTTTTATAGTTCTGCAGGGCCTGCAAAACCGAGCTTTTCCACCAGGCTTTGAGGAGCCGCCACCACCAATGAAGAACATCAGTTGGTTGAAAGTGAGAGGGCCTTGGAGTCTGGAAATTGCCATCAATAGCCTAAAGAACTGCAAGCCCTGCAAGAATATTCCAAATGAACACTGAGAGCTGACTGCGAGCTGAGAACTTTGTACACTGGTTACTGACTGTTACCGTCATACAAATACCAACAACTACTAGCACTTTATTATGATTTTATAGTTTGTTTTAATTGCAGTTTATGTTTTAATGTAATTATCTGCTTTTATGTAAGCCACCCTGAGCTGGCTTCAGCCAGGAGGGTGGGGTAAAAATCTGAATAAATACATAAATAAATAAATAAGAGCAGCAGACTCTAATCTGGAGAACTGGGTTTGATTCCCCACTCCTCCATATGAAGCCATTTGGGTGACCTTGGGTCAGTCACAGTTCTCTCAAAGCAGTTCTCCCAGAGCTGTCTCAGCCCCACCTACCTCACAGGGTGTCTGTTGTGGGGAGAGGAAGGGAAGGAGATTGTAAGCCACTCCAAGACTCCTTTGGGTAGTGAAGAGTGGGGTATAAAACCCCACTCTTCTTCTAATTTGTTCTTAAGCCTCCCCAGCCCCAAGGCTATTCCTGACATTGGCGAAGGTTACATTGCTGTATTTTCAAAATCCACATAGGAGTCCATGCCAAGCGGAGGAGAGCACTCCAAGCCCTATTACAGTTTAGGATACTGACTAAATCTCCAGCCAATCACAGCCTTCCAAACCACCATTCTCCAAAGTCCTACATAAACCCTTGTCGGCCAATCCATATCTTATCTCAGATGATAGGATTTGAGGCATGAAGCCTATCACTCTGGCCTCAAATCAATCACACTTAGAGACAAACTAGATGTAGAATCATAGAGTTGGAAGGGATCTCCAGGGTCATCAACCCCCTGCACAATGCAGGAAATACACAAATACCTTCCCCTCCACCCACAGTGACTGCTGTTCCATGCCCAGAGGATAACAAAGAACCTCCAGTATCCCTGGCCAAATCAACCTGAATAAAAATTGCTTCCTGACCCCAAAGTGGCAATCAGCATTTCCCTGGGTGTGTAAGAAAGGGCCACAAGAACTAAGTACTGATGCAACCCTTCCTACCCTCCCTCTCATGATCTGCGTAAGTTCACAAACTCTGCATTGTTGTCAGATGGCCGTCTAGCCTCTGTTTGAAAACCTCCGAAGAAGGAGAGCCCACTACCTCCTGAAGAAGCCTGTTCCACTGAGGAACTGTTCTGACTATCAGGAAGTTCTTCCTAATGTTTAGCCGAAAACTCTCCTGATTTAATTTCAACTCATTGGTTCTGGTCTGACCTTCTGGGGCACCAGAAAAGAACTCCGTATCCTCCTCTAAATGACAGCCCTCCAAGTACTTGAAGATGGTTATCATATCACCTCTCATGGCTTAGACATGATAGTGGCTAAGCCATGGACACTGTGTCTACAAGGCCCATGCTATAGCGCAGCAGGCTAAGGTGCTCTTGTCCCCCCCCACACACACACCTTTTCCAAGTGCCAAAATAGCCTACCCTGAATCATGCTTTCCTTCCAGCTCTTGAGTTTCCCTTTGGCACTGCCTACATATAATGTACTGAGTTCCGACGCATGGCAAAGTGATCAGCTCATAATTTATTAGATAGCTCAAACTGAAGACAAACTAGACGGTCCGTGACCAGCTTATATCCATGTAATACACCCACACACAACACCACCAGCCCCGCACCCTGTGATAGATTCTATTTACACTACCAGTTGACCATAGCTTCTTACTGAGATCCACACAAGCCCATTGGTTCGTGCTAGGATGCGACTTGGCTGTTGTTCTAAGACCCAAAGTTCTGCTAGATTGCTTGGCCATGCTAGCGCAGGCATGGGCCTCTTAATATACAACACTACACATGTTCAAGATTGTCTTTGCAGTCTTAAGGGCCAGAGAATTGCTTTTAAAGAAAAAGAATGAGAACGTGTTCAGAATGTGGATGTCTGTGCTCAGTTATAATTCCTGTGCATGTGTAAGACAGTTACAAGACCATGGAATGCAGGGCTTTTTTGGCGGGGGAGAGGTGCCAGAACCCACAAGAGGGAAATGAAGTTTTCAATCTGTATACTGTATACTTGAACATTTTAAAAAAGAATTTGTTCCAATGCATCCCCCAGAAAAAAAAGCCCTGGTGTATACAAGCTTTTGTGTGTTTGTGTTAAGTGCCATCAAATCACTTCAAGTTTATGGAGACACTGCAAATTAATGACCTCCAAAACATTCTGTAATTAACAGCCTTGCTCAGATCTTGCAAACTAAGGGCTATGGCTTCTTTTATTGAGTAAATCCATCTCATGTTGGGTCTTCCTCTTTTCCTTCAACTTTTCCTAGTATTATTCTCTTTTCCAGTGACTCTGGTCTTCTCATAATGTGACCAAAGTACGATAGCCTCAGTTTAGTCATTTTAGCTTCTAGGGAGAAGACAGGCTTGATTTGATCTAGAACCCACTAATTTGTGTTTGGGCTTTTTTGGTGGTTCACAGTATTTGTAAAACTCTCCTCCAACACCACAATTCAAATGAATCAACTTTCTTCCCGTCAGTTTTGTTCCTTATCCAACTTTCACACTCATACATAGGAATGGGGAATAGTATGTCAAGAATTAACTTGATCTTAAAGTAGTATACTTCCCCAATAGTCATTACTTTTGTCTTCTGGATGTTAAATTGTAATCCTGCTTTAGCACTTTCTGCTTTAGCCTTATCAGTAATCGGTTCAAGTCTTCACTATTTCCTGCTAGTAATGTGGTGTCATCTGCATATATCGAATTGTTCATGTTCCTCCCACCAATTTTCTCATCTAATCCAGTTTTCCTTGTGATATGTTCAGCCTACAAATGCATAATTTTTTTTTAATTGCATGAATCATATCTTAGCTGGGTCTTTAAAAATCAATAACAAATAAAAGCATGGTGTGCCCTGAGGTTGCACAATACTAAGGACAAAGTATTTGCATTTACATCTCATATGTTTTATGCCACTATTGTGCCTTCAGAAGAGTCCTCTAACAATGTTTGCATGCCCAAAGCAATTCTTCATTACTATCCATAGAGACTCCTTCTGCCAATAAGATTACCCCACCACACACTTTCCCAGTCTGCACATTCGGCATATCACTCATACATTTTCATGTGTTAACATTTTTGCTGCTTTGTTGGAATTGCTTTCATAACCTTCACATTATCTGTGTACACACTAAATGTGTCCAGCTGTAAAACTGTACATGAGAGACCAAGCAGTATGTAAAAAGCCATCAAATGCCTCCATAAAATGAAGAAATTAAGAACAATCCTAAAAACACAGATATTATAGATAATTGGACCAAGAAAAACAAGCCCCTAGATTAAATTTGAAGGAAATGAACAACCCATGTTGTGCAAGAATACCTGAAACGTGTTGGAGTCTCATGTGAGAAGCAATGGCATTAAAAGGGCAAAGATTCCTATATTCTATGAATCAAAGGGAAGTAAATCCCCAGCTACATACACAGGAAGGCATATCTGGCAGGTGGGAAAAGTGGATACCATGTGTGAACTGTGCAGATGAATATATTAAATGGGATTTGACAGAAGAGAAACAACTCTGCAGGAACGCAAATGACAAATATTCAAGTGATCCCAGATATTATCTATATTTACTTTGGTCACACATAAAACTTGGACTGAGGAGCTGGAAAAAGAAAAGAAAAGAAAAAGGGCACATTTCATGTAATCCAAACTATGCCTGGTTCCACTCCAGTGAGAGCCAACCTAAAACCAATTGTAGACTATGATATTGACTGCAAAGTGAACATACTCTTAAAGCAGGGTTAGGTGGTCTGTCTTAAAGTTTGGTCACAATGTCTGTTTCTACAAAGTAGCTATTTTAAACAGTTTTTTTTAAAAATTGCTCCACTGATGCCAGGAAGAAAATGCTCAAAGAGCACTGTTGAGGCAAGGTAAAAGACTTGCAACACAGCAAGAGATTGCAGAAGGAAACAGCCACAAGTATGTGTTTTCCTTCACAGATTCAAAGCCCACACTGGCAGACTTCAACCCCAAGTCTCCTGTATGCTCCTAACCTGTAGTAATCAGAGACACAGTTATTTTCACCATAACTTGAGGAAGATTATTTACACCCTTGGCCTACCAGTTTGGTGTAGTGGTTAAGTGCGTGGACTCTTATCTGGGAGAATGGGGTTTGATTTCCCCTCCTCCACTTGCAGCTGCTGGATGACTTTGGGCAAGCCATAGTTCTATCAGAACTGTTCTCTCAAGGATAGCTCTGGAAAGAGCTCTCTCAGCTCCACCTACCTCACAGGGTGTCTGTTGTGGGAAGGAAAAGGGAAACGAGTTTGTAAACTGTTCTGAGACTCTAAGACCCACTGGGCAGAAGTGTTGGGTGTGTGCTCAGTGCAAGGAGCTCCTGGTTCTCAGGGAGCAAGTTTGTTCCACTGAGGCCAAGGTGGCTGACCTGGAGAAGCAGAGACAGTCAGTTAGGTGCACGGAGAAGACTCTCGGGGACTTGTTAGATATGTCCCACTCTGGATGTGGCAGCCCAGCTGCTGCCAGGGAGCATGAGGGTCAAGGGGAAATAGGGCACCACACTGAGGATAAGGGGAATGTGCCCTCAGAAGGGACCTCTTCTTCAGCTGATGAACAGGTATCCTTTCGTACCAAGGAACCGTCCCTGGGAAGGGTGGGAGGGGGGCTCTTGGTAGTTGGTGATTCGATCCTTAGGCAGGTAGACAGCTGGGTGGCAAACCCGCATACTGACCGTATGGTGACTTGCCTGCCTGGTGTGAAGATAATGGACATTACATGTGTTTTAGATAGGCTGGTAGATAGTGCTGGGGAGGAGCCAGTGGTCGTGGTGCACGTCGGCACCAACGATGTGGGGAAATGCAGTCGTGAGGTCCTGGAGGAGAAATTTAGGCTGCTGGGCAGGAAACTCAAGGCCAGGACCTCCAAGGTAGCCTTCTCAGAAGTGCTACCTGTTCCACACGCAGGGCCGGAGAGACAGTCACAGATCAGGAGTCTCAATGCGTGGATGAGATGATGGTGGTGTAGGAGGGAAGGGTTCAAGTTTGTTAGGTACTGGAATGCTTTTTGGGACAAGAGGGAGCTGTACAAAAGGGACGGTCTCCACTTGTCCCGAGAAGGAACCAGGCTGCTGGCGCTCAAAATCAAAAAGGTGGCAGAGCAGTTTTTAAACTGAATAATGGGGGAAAGCCGACAGGAGATGAAAAGTCTCTGGTTCGGGATGGCTCATTTCAAAGAGATGAAGGGGTAGCTAATACTTTTGTACAAGGAAAGGGATTAAAATTGTCCACTGAGACTGGGGCTAATGATAGGAACTGCCTGGCAAAGTCTTGAGGCAGCAAGAGGAAGGCTGTGGGCTTAACAAGCATGGGAAACTATAAGTGTTTATACACAAATGCTAGAAGTCTCCAAGGTAAAATTGGGGAGTTGGAATGCTTGGTGTTGGGGAGGGGGGGAAATAGACATTGTGGGTATTTCAGAAACTTGGTGGGATGAAGAAAATCAGTGGGATACGGTGATTCCTGGTTATAAATTATATCGGAAAGATGGGGGGAAGGGTTGGAGGTGGGGTGTCTCTGTATGTCAGAGAGGGTATACAGTCCAGTAAGACTGAGAGAGTAAGATAATTGGATTCGCTTCTGGAAATGCTATGGGTTGAAATAGTGGGTCCAAAAGGAGGCTTAACAGTGGGAGTTTGTTATTGCCCACCAGATCAAAAGGTAGAGGAGGATTATAAAATGATGAATGAATTAAATATAGTGGCTAGATGGAATAACTGTGTCATAATAGACGACTTTAACTACCCACACATTGATTGGGTCAATATGAGTTCTAGTTGGGAAAAAGAGATTGAGTTTTTAGACACTCTCAATGACTGTGCTATGGAACAGATGGTCACAGATCCTACCAGGGGAGAGGCAATCCTGGATTTGGTCCCAGGTAACACCTAAGACCTGGTGAGAGATGTAAAAGTGATTGCACCGCTTAGGAACAGTGACCATAATGTCATTGAGTTTAACATTTGTACAGATAGGGAGTTGCCCAAAAAGACTGACGCAACCACTTTTAACTTTAAAAGGGGTAACTTCTCTGGTATGAGGGGACATGTGAGGAAGAAATTGAAAGGAAGAGTGGAGAAGGTCAAAACCATTGGGGAAGCTTGGAGACTATTTAAAAAGACAATCCTAGAAGCTCAGAAAAAATATATACCGCAGGTTAGGAAAGGTACAAATAGGTATAGAAAAAAGCCTGCATGGTTAACAAATAAAGTAATGGAAGCTGTAAAAGGTAAGAAGGATTCCTTTAAGTGATGGAAAGCTAGTCTCAGTGAGGTTGATAAAAGGGAACACAGACTGTGGCAAATAAAATACAAGTCTGTGATCAGGCAAGCAAAAAGGGAATATGAGGACCATATCACAAAAAACATAAAGGCCAACAATAAAACTTTCTTCAAATACATTAGAAGTAGGAAGCCAGCCAGGGAGGCAATGGGGCCCTTGGATGACCAAGGGATAAAAGGAGTAGTGAAGGATGATAGGGAAATGGCTGAGAAGCTGAATGCATTTTTTGCCCCTGTCTTCACTGTGGAAGAGGAGAAGTGCTTGCCCACTCCAGAAGCACCGATTTCGGGAGGGGGGTTGAAAGACCTGAATCAGATTGCGGTGACAAGAGAGGAAGTCCTATGACTGATGGACAATTTAAAAACTAATAAATCACCAGGCCCGGATGGCATTCATCCAAGAGTTCTGAAAGAACTCAAATGTGAACTTGTGGATCTCCTTACAAAAATATGTAATATTTCTTTAAAATCTGCCTCCATTCCTGAGGACTGGAAGGTAGCTAATGTCACTCCCATCTTTAAAAAGGGCTCCAGGGGAGAACCAGGAAATTACAGGCCAGTCAGTCTGACGTCAATACCGGGTAAGTTGGTGGAAACTGTTATTAAGGAAAGAATTAGTAGGCACATAGATGAACAAAAACTATTGAGGCAGACTCAGCATGGGTTCTTTAACTTGTTAGTGTTTTTTGAGGGAGTGAACAAACATGTGGACATGGGGGACCCAATAGATATTATTTACCTTGACTTCCAGAAAGCTTTTGATACAGTTCCTCATCGAAGGCTCCTAAGTAAGATCAATAGTCATGGGATAAAAGGACAAGTCCTCTTGTGGATCAAAAACTGGCTTATAAATAGGAAACAGTGAGGGTGATTTCCCACTAAAGCTGCCGCGGGGTTGCGCCGCCGTTTGCCCCGAGATTTTTAGTCAATTTCACACCCGAAGCCGCGGGGCTGCATTTTGACCCGCGGCTTCGCCGATTCCCCGCAGTTTCGTAATCCTCAAAAAACAGGATTACGAAACTGCGGGGAAATTGGGCGAAGCCGCGGGTCAAAATGCAGCCCTGCGGCTTCGGGTGTGAAATTGACTAAAAATCTCGGGGCAAATGGCGGCGCAACCCCGCGGCAGCTTTAGTGGGAAATCACCCTGAGTGAGTATAAATGGAAAACTTTCTCAGTGGAGGGTGGTAAGCAGTGGGGTACCACAGGGATCAGTACTTGGTCCGATGCTTTTTAACTTGTTTATTAACGATTTGGAATTGGGAGTAAGCAGTGAAGTGGCTAAATTTGCAGATGACACGAAGTTGTTCAGGGTGGTGAAAACCAGGGAGGATTGTGAGGCACTCCAAAAGGGTCTGTCGAGGATGGGTGAGTGGCCATCAATGTGGCAAATGGGGTTCAATGTGGCCAAGTGCAAAGTGATGCACTTTGGAGCCAAAAATCCTAAATATAAATACACGTTGATGGGGTCTGAACTGGACGAGATGGACCAAGAGAGAGATCTTGGAGTCATAGTAGATAACTCAATGAAAATGTCTAGACAGTGTGTAACTGCAATAAAGAAGGCCAACGCTATGCTGGGGATTATTAGGAAGGGAATTGAAAACAAATCAGCCAGTATCATCATGCCCCTGTATAAATCATTGGTGCGACCTCATTTGGAACACTATGTACAGTCATCACACCTCAAAAAGGATATTATAGCATTGGAAAAAGTGCAGAGAAGGGCAACTAGAAGGATAAAAGGGTTGGAACACCTTCCCTATGAAGAAAGGTTAAAACGCTTGGGGCTCTTTAGCTTGGAGAAACGACGGCTGAGGGGTGACATGATCGAGGTTTATAAGATTATGAATGGGATTTAGCAGATTGAGAAAGAAGTACTTTTCTCACAATACACGAACTCTTGGGCACTCCATGAAATTGCCGAGCAGTCGGGTTAGAACAGATAAAAGGAAGTACTTCTTCACCCAAAGAGTGATTAACATATGGAATTCACTGCCACGGGAGGTGATGGCAGCTACAAGCATGGACAGTTTCAAGAGGGAATTAGATAAACATATGGAGCAGAAGTCCATCAGTGGCTATTAGCCACAGGGTATAGATGGGAACTCTCAGTCTGGGGCAGGTGCTGCACTCTATTCTTGGTGCTGGAGGGGGCAGCAGTGTGTGACGTCTTCCATGCCCCCATGGGTGACCCACCGCCAGTGGCCGTCTCCACAGGGTCGGGATCGCTTGGATGCGAGTCCTACGAGGGGGGTTCAGGAGCCCAGGGGGACTGAACTGGGTCCTGGAGGCGTTACCTGGGTGTCCTCAGATGACAGGGGTGCAGGGGAGGTTTCCTCACCCCCCCTTTCCTGTCCTGGGTCTGGCTTCTGGCTCAGCTTCCACTTCGCTCGGGGTCTTTTGTCTCTCTCTCTGACACCCCAGCCAGCCCAGTTTACATCCTCCTTGGCTCCCAGACTTCTCCTCCTTTTATTTCCCCTGCCAGCCCCTGGGCTCCTCCTTTGCCTCGGCCCCGCCCCTGCCTAAAAGCGGAGACACCGGGCCTGCTGCCTCCTCCCCCATCTGTCTGCCTGAAGCCCTCCCTGTGAGCGTGCCCTGCTTCCCTCCTGCGCCCCGCCCTTGGACCGAGGACGCCGCACCGGGCGTCCGGGCGCCACGCGGGCCGGGCTGCGCTCGCCTGGCCTGCCTCCACCTCTCCCCTGGCTCCACGCTGTCATCTGCTGCCAGCTTCTGGCTGGCCCACTCCTCCGCCCCTCTCCCGGGCTCCCGGAGAGGGGCTTCCGGTAAGTCTCCGTGGGTCGGGGGTGGTGGTTTGGGCAGCCGCGCCGTCGCGAGGCTCGCCGTCCCGGCCCCAGCCAGGACACAGTGGGAGGGCTTCTAGTGTCCTGGCCCCACTGCTGGACCTCCTGATGGCACCTGGTATATTTTGGCCACTGTGTGTCAGAGTGTTGGACTAGATGGGCCATTGGCCTGATTCAACATTGGCTTTTCTTATGTTCTTATGTTCTTAAGAGAAGGGTGGGGTATAAATCCAATCTCCTCCTCCTCCTCCTCTTCTTCCCTTTTGTTCACTGAAATGGGGTGATCAAAGAATTGTATAAACTTCCTTCCTTCCATGCAATTGAATCACTTGTACAGTCTGGGTATGAGGAGCCAACCTAATGGCTTCCCTGCAGTGAATGAGCCCCACTCCAGCCATAACATACTCAGGTACCTACTGTGTGGATCTCTGCTATCAATGTATGCTTTCAACCACTTGGTATGGGGATGTCATTTTTGAGGCATCCTTGTGGCAGCTGTGACATATGCTCTAATTTTTTTTGCTTGAAGTTGTACTTGGTTTTCCCAGTGACTAAGAAAATAGTTTCCAGACAGTGATAGTCAAAGGCCTCAAGCTCAGACCAATTAGAGCTAATTTTGATTGCCTGAAGAGTATAGAAACCAACAACAGCTATCTTCAGATCACTCTGATTTTGAGGGGATGAAGATGCAGCTATGAGTCACAAGTACACATTAGGCACATGTACACGATCTCAACTTAGAGGCATTAAGGTCTGACAAATTACTTTTCCGTTGTTAAAGAGAAGCTTTAAGGGGATGACTTCCAAGAACTAGAATAATCTCTTTGATCTACAGAATGAACAACTTGAAGGGACTAGTTTGTACTGGTAAACTGAGCTGAATTTTTTGAGATGGCTGCTGCTTACTTAGAAGATTGAAATTTCAAAGGGGGTTTCCTCAGAGGAAATGGTAGACTCAGGAGACTGCTAATATGATGCAGACCACTGGTTTGAATGCTTGGCTGGCACAGATGAAAAAGTTGCTACTTCCTTGGGGCAAGCAGGGCATCAGTTTGAGGTGAGATGAACCTGAAGGTTTTAGGTAGCCCCATGGAAAGAGTCTCTTATATTGTCTGTACACTGAAAACATTAAGCAGTAAATTGGGCCTCTATGATGAAGCTTGGTAAAAACACACACACCAAAAAAAAACCCCTTGTTTAGCAAAAAGATTCCAAGCATTAGAACAATGGAGTATCAAGCCATTGCCAAATCTACAAACCGTATCAAAAATATATCTTAAAATACAATACTTTGAGGAAGATTCAGTGAATTCATAGCAGCACTCTGTGTAACAAGCCGGTGACAAAGTTTCAGTCCTCTTTATTCCGTCTCTGTCTCTAGTCACCGTCTGCCTTACCCCTGCAGGTGGGGGCACAGAGAACAGGGCTTATCCCCACGACTCTCCGAATAAAGACACAAAACAGCCAAGTCTCGGGTGTGATTCATTTGTTTAAATAGCTGATCACAACATACATTATTACCTACTTAAGGACAGGTGACTCCATTTTGACAACACCACTCTGGGTCCAAATGCAGATAATTTATTTGCCAGCTTTGTTCATCCCCAACTGTACATTAACTCTACCAAGGGGTGCCCAGGCCTCCCCCCCCACATGCTACGTAGACCATTGGGGTGTTGGTTGAAGCTGCTCAATATCCATGGTGTTCCTTCCTAAAACCATCATAAAATGTATGATTCTCTATTTATTTATTTTTGACATTTTTACCCTGCCCTCCCCGCAAGCAGGCTCAGGGTGGCTTACAAGGGGCAGAGCCCACATAAACATGATAAAATGTCTCATGGTTCTCACCACTTCACCCTACCTATAATAAGCAGCCCATCCTATTCCAGCCTACCTAGCTATGGCCAGGCCCATAGCCACAGTGGGGCATTTGGGGGTGGAACCCCACCACCCACGAGCCCTGCCCCACCATTTGATGATGCCAGACACCCCCACTCCAGTGTGTCTAGCTCTGCAGTGGCAGGGAGGCTGGGGAAAGAAAGGGAAGTAGTGGTGGGGAAGCTGGGGGAAGGAAAGGGAAGCCACCCTGCAGCTTCTGGTCAGTTTCACTCCCTGCAGATCAGCTGTCAGCTTTAACAGTTGGTGGGAGGGGAGTGAAACTGACCAGAAGCTGCAGGGTGGCTTCCCTTTCCTTCCCCCAGCTTCCCCACCACTACAGGGAGCTGGGGAAGGAAAGTAAAGCTGCCCTGCCATAACAGCTGTTCCTCCAGGAGTGAAACTGACCAGAAGCAGCACCCTAGCTTTCCTTTCTTTCCAGTTTGGTGTAGTGGTTAGGAGCATGGACGCTAATCTGGGAAAACCAGGTTTGATTCCCCACTCCTCCACATGCAGCTGCTGGTGTGACCTTGGGTCAGTTACAAGTTCTTTCAGAGCTGTTCTCTCAAGGGCAGTCCTCAAAAGAGCTCTCTCAGCCCCACCTACCTCACAGGGTGTCTGTTGTGGGGAGGGGAAGGGAAGGTAAAAGGTTCCCTTGCTTGAAAGCCAGTCGAATCCGACTCTAGGGTTGCGGTGCTCATCTCTGTTTCAAAGCCGAAGAGCCAGCGCTGTCCAAAGACATTTCCGTGGTCATGTGGCCGGCATGACTAAACACCAAGGCGCACGGAACTCTGTTACCTTCCCACTGAAGTGGTACCTATTTATCTACTTGCAATTTCTTGCTTTCGAACTGCTAGGTTGGCAGGAGCTGGAACTAGAGATGGGAGCTCACCCCGTCATGCAGCACTCATGGGTCTTGAACTGCTGAATTACTGACCTTCCACAGCCTGCAGTTAGCGTCTTAACCACTTGAGCCACCGCAGCTCCTGGGAAGGGAAAGGAGATTATAAACCACTCGGAGACTTCTTCACTTCACTTCTTCCCCAGCCTCCCTGCTGCTGGGGGGGGGGGTTGGCTGGGAAGGAAAGAGAGAGAGAGAAGGCATGGTGATGGTGGTGGGGAAGCCAATCTCTCTCTCTCCCATAACTTTCCATGGCAGGGGGTTAGGAGGTTTGGTGATGGTTGGGGGAAAGCTAATCTCTCTCCTGGGATTACCAATCTCCAGGTGGAGGCTGGAGATCCCCTGCCATTACACCTGCTTTCCAGGTGGACTCTGTGGCATTATATCCCATTGAAGTGCCTCTCCTCCCCAAACCCCGTCCTCCTCAGGCTCCACTCCCAAAGTCTCCAGTTATTTATTATTTTGAAGTATAAGCATAATAGGTTCCCCACAAGAAAAAAAAATTGCCATACAAAATGAAAAATCCTGGCTACGGCCCTAATGGTCTAACTGAGCCCAGACCTAATTGCCCCAAGCCCTCCTGAGGCAACATGAAAAAGGCAAAAGGGCTCCCCCAAAAGCCTGTCATGGGAGACTCCAAAAATTACCGCTTGGCACTGAAGAAACCAGCTAATCCCATGTTGCCCCTAGGGAGGGTGTATAGATAACACCACATCATGGAGGAGTCAGAGAGCTACATTTATGCTCTCCTCTTTGCCATCTGATATCGCTAGGCAATTAACTGCCCTGGCCAGTCCATGCCTTGCTCCTCATTTCATTCTGAAGGGGCAAAGATAACGGTGTTCCTGGCCCTAATGGCCGTGAATGAACTTGTGAGAATGATCCTAAGTGGCAGGCTGCACAGTACAGGAGGAGGCAATCCTTCAGCTTGGTTGCTGCCTTGGGATAAATACAGCACATGCAGAACCCAAGGGGTAACAAGCCCAGAGTTTTATGGTCTTATGAAGTGTTTAAAATCCAGCACTGGAACATTTCATCACTAAAATAATTAGGTCATATGTGAGGATTTTCCTGGAAGGTAAAATTATTCTGTTTTACAGCAACCCTATAGCATCTTCTTAAACTGTCAGCACACCCTGCAGGGAAGTTATAAAGCAGCAGGAAGTGAGGAAAATATTACAAAACAAAAGATCTTACTTAGCACGTGAAGGTCACTGTAATAAAAATTGGATGGAAATGGAGATGAGGGAGACCAAGTGGACAGACAGACAGAAATTGTTCTCAGCAGAAGTGCCTCTAACCCAAATGTTTCACAATTTGTCACCATCACCAGCTTAGCTGGAACATTTATCTATTTTTCTTCACCGTTTGTCCTCCCTTTTGACATCTTTATTCAGCAGAGAGGCTACTGTGCCAGATTTAGAGATTTAATTGTCAGTTTAGTGCTGAAAGAAAAGAGTGTTATGCAACTCACAGAGCAAGGAAAACACCCTGGTGCTCAATAGTTACCCTGTATTGGGTATCATCATTTCCCTCTGTCTCCTGAATACAAAGTGTACTCTCCCCCAGCCCTTTAATCTGCTCTTTGCTTATAATGGCTAGGTTTTGCCTGTATTTACCCTATTTTCCATGAGTCACATGATCATTTATTTCCCTGATGGGTACTTTTCCTCAGCTTTCAGGGGACATTCTGTTGGAAACTGAAATATACTGGGTTCAGACACATTCAGTGATCAACTCATACTTTATTAGTGAGTTAAACTAAACTACAAGACAACTCTAGCAGGACTGGAGCCCTGTTTAAATGTGTGCAAAACACCACACCTAACACACACCCACTCCCAGTGATAGGCTACTTGCATTACAACTGCTGTTCAATAGGTTCCTTCCAGGATCCTGGCTACCTATTGTTCTGGTGACTTAAGCTAGGTCAGTTTCTCTGGCGCAATACAAACTCTGTACATAACAGAAACATTCCGCTTTCAAAGCTATACAAGCTATACAGAAAGGCCTAGCTGTTAAGTATTTAGAGCTGCAGCCCTATGTGAATTGTTGGGAAATTCCTGGAGATTTCGTGGGGGAGCCTAGGGAAAGCAGGGCTTGGGGAGGGGAGGGAACTCAGTGGGGTATAATGCCATAAAGTTCACCCTCCAAAGAAGACATTTTCTTCAGGGGAACTGATCTCTGTCAGATGCTGATGACACCCAGCTCTATCTGTTGTTGGGTGGCCAGTCCGATTCCAAACTGAAAGATCTGGACCACGCGTTACAAGCCATGGCTGGTTGGCTTAGACTGAGCCAACTGAAACTCAATCTGACAAAGATGGAGTTCCTGTGCCTGAGCCAGGGTGGCCCGAAGGTAGGGATCCCACTCTTGACCTTTGATGGGGCACCGCTGGTGCCAGCGCCAAAGGTTAAGAGTTTGGGAGTGCTCCTGGATGCCCCCTTAACAATGGAGGCCCAGGTAGCAGCCACTGCTAAATCAGCATTCTACCACCTTCGGCTGACCAGGAAGCTGGTTCCCTTCCTTGAACGCAACGACTTGGCAACAGTAACCCATGCCATGGTTACCTCAAGACTGGACTACTGCAATGCTCTCTACATCGGGCTGCCCTTGTCTCAAATCGGGAAGCTGCAGTTAGCGCAAAATGCTGCGGCCAGGCTTTTGATGGGTCTTCCTATGAGGGAGCACATCCAGCCTGTGCTAAAAGCACTGCACTGGCTGCCGATAGCATACTGGATTCGTTTCAAGGTGCTGGTTCTTATCTTTAAAGCCCTTTATGGTCAGGGGCCTGCATACCTGAGGGAATGCCTTTCCCCGCACGTTCCCCAGAGAGCACTGCAATCAGGATCCCAGAACCGACTGGCCCTTCTGGGTCCTAAGGAAGCCAGGCTGGCTGCAACCAGGGCCAGGGCTTTCTCGGTGGCAGCTCTGTTCTGGTGGAATGAGCTCCCAGAGGAGATCAGGGCCCTGCGGGGCCTGTAAAACAGAGCTCTTCCACCAGGCCTTCAGTCATGGAGCTGCCACCACCAGTTGAAGGACAGAGAGCCCATCCCGCTGGTGTCACTAACAACTGCAGCCTGTGCCAACCGCCTGAAGGAAAGACCATGAGCTGACTACAAGAAGGGTCCATGGAGCAGTGACAGCCATTGCCACACAACATAAGGATTAAGGATTACTAGCTCTTTATTATATTGATGGTTGTAATGAGTTTTTACCTGTAAACTTTTTAACTGTAAGTTATATATTCTATTTTTGTAAGCCGTCCTGAGCTGGCCTCGGCTGGGAGGATGGGGTATAAATTCAATAAATAAATCAGTTGTAATTCTGAGAGATCCCCAGGCCCCTTCTGGAAGTTGGCAATCCAGCAGCTGGCAGTCTGGAAGTATCTAGACAACTGACCTCTGTGCATGATGTATCTTTTACTGTCAGATTTTACTCAGGCTACCTGTTTAGGAATTCCATTACATAAGCAAACCTAGGCTGACATGATTTACTGAATGATACTATTCCATGCCATGTGAAAAGCAAGAGTTAGTACCAAGCTGAAAGAGATAAAGATATTGGCTCAGTGATGGCTTTTGCCCTACAGTAGCTCCTCTGATGAGTGTTCCACTTTTTTCCATCATGATGTTCAAGTAAGTGTATATTTATTTATCTGACTCCTTTCCCTGCCAGGCAGGGCTCAGGGGGCTATATCTCTACATGTCATAGATATTAAGAATTCCCATATATATTAAGAAGTGCCTATATGTGTAACATGAAACCTTACACACTGGGCTTTGTTAAATCATTGTCACAGGATATGGAAGAGAGGCCCAAAGGAGAAGTGTGTAAGCCACATGGGAACTTTCAGGCTTCCACTGGGGCTTACAAGTCAGTCTTGCTAAGGGAAGCCTTCTCCTGATCTTGTCCTGTTGGCCCTCCTGGAACTTATCTACCCATTCACTTCTTTATATTTTATTGATTATTTATGAATGGCCAGTGTCTGATTTTATTATCATATATGTTATCATGTATTTTTATATGCAATTGTTTTATTGTTGTAATCTGCCCTGAGCCTCTGGGAAAGGGCAGAATAGAAATCTAATAAATAAATAAATAAATAAATAAATATTAAAATAAATAAAAATTGCTGTTAAAAGTTATTTGGAGAACTTGTTCAGTGAGAGAGTAACTGCCAGCATATGCGGCATTGCAGGCATTACAGTCAGGGTTATTTTGGGGCAGGAACGCACAGGAATGGAGTTCTGGCTGGCTCCTGAATTGGCCATGCCCAGCAGGAACTCATTAGCATAATAGGCCACACCCAACAGCAGAAACATTAGGACTGGCTACATTAGGGGTGTGTGGCCTAACATGCAAAGCAGTTCCTGCTACAAAAAAAAGCCCTGGGTTTTGACAACAAACAAGGTAAACAGAATAAGAAGCAAAAGGTAGGTGTGGCTGGATGACCACACTACTGGTAAAATCGGGTGTGGCCTAATATGCTAATGAGTTTCTGCTGTTGGGTGTGGCCTATTATGCTAATGAGTTCCTGCTGGGCTTTTTCTACAAAAAAAGCCAGTACTGAAGAAAGTAGGGTTTTCTCCTCACCTAGGCATTATCAAAGAGAAAATGGTACATTCTGTCTGAGGGCCAAACTATTTCTTACATTGTCATTATTTCCTCCATGAGTTTGCCACAATCACTTTTGATCAAATTTGTGCTGTGAGTTTCGTGCTCAGAACTCAGTTCCCATAAGCACAGGGCCTCAAATTGCATTGGGACTGTGTTAGGGTTGAACTGTGATTCTGGAACTGCATAATGCACAGTTTGCTGCAAATTTCAGGTCCTACAATTCATTTGCAAGCTTTTTGCTTCTGCACGTTACCAATGCATACAGAGAAATTGATTAAACATTGCAAAATAGCAACCTTGGGATGATTGTTTTATGATTGCATCAAGGGTTTTTCTTGTGCAATATTTTACTATGTGCATGTGTGCTTCTATGCATTTGGTAAAACACCACAGAAAAAGAATTGTGATGCATACAAATTATAAGCAGGGCTTTATCAGTGTGCACATTTTCAGAAGCATTCCTGCTCAAGTTATAAATTTTAACATTCTGCATAATCCCTAATAAACTAAGTTATATGATAGATCTATAAATAAATGGCTCTCCTGGCAAATGGGCGCAAGACAACAGTGGGCTGTCACTTGTCAGTATGATGGCCTGTTTAAGTGACGTAGGTGTGAAAGACAAGAATTCCAATCAATAAGGGTTTGTTGTGACTATTTTTGTCATGTTGTTGCAGAGTTCTGCAGAATAAAAAAAAAAAAATACGGAGCTTAAAATAGAAAGTGCTATCTTTCCTAAAACTAACATATGGACAAGTTTGTGAAAAATGGAGACTTGTACACTAATTACCTGGAAAAAAAGCATTTTCTTAAGAGAACATAAGACTGTATAAGTGTGCCTGAATTGTAAATTGTATCTCCATCTCCTGCTTCTGCATAGAAAAAGAAGAGGGGCTACTAGTACCCAGTCAGCTGGTTAGACCAGGAGTGTCAAATGCAAGGCCCCAGAGGCCAGAACCGGCCCCTCTAGGGCTCTTACCCGGCCCACAAATAATTGGTATGTATGGAAATGTAAGGTACTCCACCTTTTATGGTATCCCATGTAAAAACCTAGTCTTGCATATGATTAAATACATTTATTGGGGCTTTTGTGGGTTTCAGTGCTTTCAGTGCTAGGAATCAATTGCTTTTGTTTGTATTTTGAGTAAAAATAATATTGTTAATTGGGTTTGCCTGTGTCTTTTATAAAGTTTATATCTCCAGTACCTGGCATTACATTTTATGGCACACATGGCCTGGCCCGACAAAGTGACATTTATGTCAGATCTGGCCCTCATAACAAATGAGTTTGACACCTCTGGGTTAGAGTATTGGACTAGGCCTGACACAATGAAACTCAAATCCCAGTTAAACTATGAAACCCTCTAGATGACATCAGGCTAGTCATCTGCCTAATCCTATGAAGAAAGGTTAAAGCACTTGGGTCTCTTTAGCTTGGAGAAATGATGACTGAGGGGTGACATGATCAAGGTTTACAAGATTATGCATGGGATAGAGCAGGTAGAGAAAGAAGTTCTTTTCTCCCTTTCTCACAATAAAAGAGCTTGTGGGCACTCAATGAAATTGCTGGGCAGTCATGTTAGAATGGATAAAAGGAAGTACTTCTTCACCCAAAGAGTGATTAACACATGGAATTCACTACCACAGGAGGTGGTGGCAGCTACAAGAAGAAACTGGATAAACATATGGAGCAGAGGTCCATCAGTGGCTATTAGCCACAAGATATAGATAGGAACTCTCAGTCTGGGGCAAGTGATACATTGTATTCTTGGTGCTTGGGGGGGGGGCAACAGTGGGAGGGCTTCTAGTGTCCTGGCCCCACTGGTGGACCTCCTGGTGGCACCTGGTATTTTTTGCCACTGTGTGACAGTGTGTTGGACTTGATGGGTCATTGGCCTGATCCAACACTGGCTTCTCTTATGTTCTTATCCATTTAACGTACTTGTTGTGAGGATAAAATGTGGCAAACCATATATGCTGCCCTTGAGCCTTGGGAAAAGGGTGGGATTTTTAAAAAATGATGTCCACAATGACTAGTATTGCCAACCTCCAGGTGGTACCTGGAGATCTCCTGCTATTACAATTTATCTCAAGGTGATCAAGATCAGTTCCTCGGGAGAAAATGGCTGCTTTGGACAGTGGATTCTATGAAAATATACCATGCTGAGTTCCCTCCACTCCCCAAATTCCACCTTCCCAGGCTCCCCCACCCAAAATCACCATGTATTTCCCAATCTAGAGCTGGCAACCTAACAATGACTTCTCATGACTGTCCTCTGACCAAGACTACCCTGCCTCAAACTGATCTGTGCCTTACAGCATGAGACCAGAATTAGAAATTTACAGTCTGTGGCCAAAATTTGAAATGTGACTGTAGTTTAGCGGTAGAGTATATTGCATACCTGTTCAATCCCAGGCATTTTCATATAATAGATTATAGACCTCTGCACAAAACCCTGGAAAGCCACTGTTAGTCAGAGTATACAGAGCTACCCCTAATAGTCAAATAGGTCTGAGCAGTGGCATCCCTAGCCTATTTGGCACCTGAGGTGGATAATTCTTTTAACAAACCCTATCCTCTTTTTTTTTTGCCGTCAAGTCACAGCTGACTTATGGTGACCGCATAGGGTTTTCAAGGCATGAGACATTCAAAGGTGGTTTGCCATTGCTTGCCTCCACATTGGCCTTCCTTAGCTTCTGAGAGCTGACAAGCTCAGGCTAGGCTGGGGCTATCCAGGTCACAGCCTGTGGCAGAAAGGGCCTGCTGTATTCCACCCTGCCCTCCAATATTTTCCCAACATCTGGAAAGGCTCCCCCCCCAGTAACCCACTGCCACCACCTGACCTTTGTAGAAATTGCCTGCTGTGAGGGTCATGACTCCCAGCTTCCCTTCCAAGTTCTGAGGCCTTGCCTCTGTGTCTTCTGCTACCCAGCAACTGGTTACCCCAGGGACAGCCTTGTGCACCCCTGGAGGAATAGCCACTTGCCAATGGCTGGCCTTCCCCTGGCACTCCTTTTAAAATAGTGTGTCTGAGACAGTGGAGATTTATTTGATACAGAGAACCACTACCAGCATCCAAAGTTATAAAGTATTTATTAAAAAGAAAATGTCCACAAGCATACCTTTTTAGTACAGCACCAGATTGATTCAAAAGAAATGCTCCAAGATATCAGTCGTAGTGGAGCCTTTGTGCACCTGGGTTGCTGCCTTCTGGGTGGGGGTGGGAGTGGAGAATTGGATGAGTGGGATCATCAAGAGTGCCAGCACTGGGCTGGGGACAACAGGCAGGGGGAAGTATGGCAGTGGGAGAAGGTGCTGGAATGGAAGGAGACAGAGATATGCTTATACTCAGTCTCCTTGCAGCCTTCATCCCATCCTGAGACATGTGGGTGAGAGGGCTAGGAACTTACACCCCACTCCAACACTGATGTTGTGCAACACCAGGTCCATTAATAATAAGACCTCAACACTGCAAAATTATATTGCAGCACAAGATGTGGACCTAGTGTGCATGACCAAGACCTGGACGAGGGAAGGCAAAACAGTCATTTTAAAAGAGCTGTCGCCTCTCAGTCCTTCATCAGTCCCAAACAGTGGGATGGGGAGGTGATACTCATCCAAGAGGGTTCTTCCATCAGGGCATTCTGCATTCCAAAAATTATCAGCATTGACTGTGTAGGCCTGGTCTGAGGCTCTGAAGTGAGCTTAGCTGTCTGCCTGGTGTGCTGGTCACCGAGGCTGCTTGAGGCGGCCTTCCCTTCCTCCAGATGCACTTGGGGAGACAGCACCCCCTGCCCTTGGTACGCCACTGGGTTTGAGTCTGTTCAAGTAAGCTTATTCAGCTCCTCATTACACACTATACAACTTTTCTTTCTGCCTCATCCTTTGTAACCGTGTGATGGCTCCTAGTACTGCATTTTGGCCTGATGTTGGTAAGAACTTGAATAATGAGAAATCAAACATAACCAACTCATATTTTGTCTGCAACTAGGTGATGGTGCCTTCATTGTAATTAGCCTGTCATTACCATTGTTGAGGGGAACTTGTTGCTATAGAGTTTAATTGCCCTGACCCTGTTTGTCTGCCACAGGTCTTAATTTTGGACTCAAAACATCACCTTCTAATGCACAAGGTGGGTACATTAATGACATTATTTTTTAAAAAAGAAATATGCATGTGATCTCTGTACACCTCTATTATCTACATTTGCTGCTAATAACCTGCCATGCTTGATGTATTACTACTGGTGTATCACACTTTTGGCTTCAAAAGCTGTTTCTTATCAGTGGGAGGAGACAATAGGGAGAATGGCTTTTCCCTCACTTGTTTTAGCAAACCCGTGTTGGAACAGAAATTCCCCTCTGCATTACATGCTGCTTTCACTTCCTTTGAACATCGGATCTTATGGTACCCTCTGCACTGCATACCACTTTCACTATCTTTGATCAGTGGATTTTATGGTACCTTCTGCATAGATTTATGACCATTTTATGGCTGTTCAGGGGTGACTTTGTAGTCAGTACAGTGTTGGCCAGGTTATTTGAATTTGGTTTTGAGCTGCACTTTTTCTTCAGTGTAGAGAAAATTTGGAGTGAATGCCAGATGCAGAACCAGCCAGTGTCTGCTGTCTCTCCTCCTGAAAGAAACCTCTGCTCCCCTGTTACTACTTCCCCTGAAATCTCATTCTCCTTTCCAGGGGTCTTTTCATAGAAAAAGAGCTGCAGGAGCTCATTAGGCATATGGCATGCTAATGAGCTATTAGGCTATTAGCATATGCCATGCCCCCTGACATCACCGGAAGTGATGTCAGAAGGGGAAGCAAAAGTGGGGGAGGCATCTTCAAAAGCCTCCCCTTTCCTAGCTGGCCTGGGTGGGGGAGCTAAGAGAGAAAGGGTTTAAAGTTTAAACTCCTTCTCACTAGAGTTTGGCCACAGAAGGAGGAAAGAGGGAAGGAAAGAGAGAGAGTAGAGAGAAGGAAAGAAGGAAGGAAAGAGGGAAAGAAAGAGAAGGAAAGAAGGAGGGAAAGAAAGAGGGAAGAAGGAGGAAAACAGGGAAAGGAGGAAAAAAGAGAAGAGAAGAAGATGGGAAGGAAAGAGAGAAGGGAAGAAGGAGGGAAAGAGAAAAAGGAGAGAAGGAAAGGAGGAATGAAAGAAATTTGGCGGCAATTCGGCCCCATTATATCCTATGGGTCATTGAAGTCAATGGTGAAAACATAGGGTATATTCTGGGGAATGGAGGGGAGGGGGTTTGAGGGAGAGGTTCCAAACTCACAGGGTTGCTGATAGAGCCTCTCCCCAAGATACCCACCAAGTTTCAAGAACATTGGACCAGGGGGTTGGGCCCCCAAACAGGTTGCCCCCATTCCCTCCATTGTCCTCTATGGTGGGAAAAAGTTACTTTTTTCCAATGGTGCTGTTAGTAGCTCTGGGGGGGAAGGGGTTTAAGGGAGACGCTCCAAATTTTCAGGGTAGCTTCGGTAGCCTCTCCCCACATACACCCCTCAAAGCAATTGGACCAATGGGCCTCATTCTATGGGCACCCAAACAGGTTACCCTCATTACCTCCATTGTTTCCAATGGGGAAACCCAGCCAGCAGCACTTAAGGCAGGCAAGCAGGCAGCCACCCAGCAGTCAGATTCTCCCAGAGAATCTCAGGGAAAGTGAACTGTCTTGGGAGGTGCTTGTTTGCCATGAGAACAAGTGGCACACTCCAGAACAAGTGGCACTGTGGCAGTGCAAGCATGCCACAGTGCCACACAGAAACCCCAAAAGACCAAAAGGAACAACATTTATACATGTATAAATTGATGGTGCAACCTCATTGGACCACTCAGACCACACACACCTCAAAAGGAATATTTATAGCACTGGGGAAAATGCAGAAAAGGGCAACTGCAGATGAAAGGATGTACTTCTTCACCCAAACAGTGATTAATACATGGAATTCATTGTTACAGGAGGTGGTGGTGATGGTGGTGGCTGGCATGGAATTTGACAAACGTATGGAGGCTGGAGCAGACAGGAAAAAAACAAACCAACCCCCCCCCCAAACAACAGCAACCAGCAGAACTTTTTAGAGTTGTAAACCTGTAAGAACCAAAAAACCTTTCATCTTTTCTAACTTCTAACCTGACTGCTTAGCAATTTCATTGAGTGTCCACAAGTTCTTGTCTTGTGAGAAAGGGTGAAAAGTACTTCTTTCTCTACCTGCTCTATCCCATGCATAGTCTTGTAAACCTCTTATCATGTCACCCCTCAGTCATTGTTTCTCAACGCTAAGATCCCCAAACGTGATAACCTTTCTTCATAGGGAAAGTGTCCTCCTCTTATTATTGCAGTTGCCCTTTTCTGCCTTAAGTGCTGCTGGCTGGGTTTCCCCATTGGAAACAATGGAGGTAATGGGGGTAACCTGTTTGGGTGCCCATAGAATTAGGTCTATTGGTCCAATTGCTTTAAGACATGGAAGTGTATGTGGGGAGGCTCATACACCCATACACCCACAGCCGAATTAATGGGGAAACGGCGAATATAGCACACCTCCGGCACGGCAGTCTGAACGCTCCCGCGCGCCTCTGTCCCGTATCTTCCGGCAGCGGCCCTCGCTGTGTGGACGGGAAAACCCGGTATAGTTTAATCTGGGGTTTTTTTTGCCGCGACTGGCTACCGGGGCAAATTGCCAGTCTGTCCTCGGCCAGAGTAAAAGTTCTGCTTCTCTACCCACCCACCCCGGTTTATCCTATCCCTGCCATTTAAATGTTATTATACCATTGGTTGTTGGCTTTATCAGTTTAATTACCTTGGCAAACAGTTGATAGAAAATCAACATATAAACATGTGTCTGTTAGGGTATGATTCTGTGCCTAAGATTATTACGGACTCCATGAAAACAATCCAATAAACAACCATCTCATTTTGTTACCCAAGGTGTTATTCATTGGCATAGAGTTATTCAGCATTCAATCAAAAGCAGAATTTGGCCCCAGTTTCCAGCTTGGGTGGAAGATTCTCGTTGACTGACTCCCTAGGGGTATGGAGTGTTTTGTCCGGTCTTCTGCCAGTTATAGGTGTTACTAGTAGCAAAGCCCATTGTAAAAGGAATACAATGAGCACTAGCAAGATCTTGCAGCACACCAAGGGCAAGGGGCTGGGCACCACTTCCATGGGCTTGCTGCCTGGCCGGCTTCCTGCACCCTGGCGCAAGGGCGTAGACTTTTCAATTTTGGGGGGAGGGCTGGGCTTGGGTTCTCTGGGACTGGCCTCTCTCCCTCCTGTGGCACGTGGACAAAGCCGGGTCACCATCCATCTCTGCCATCCAATGGGGTGGGGGGTGCTTTGGCAGCCTGTGGAGGGTCCGTGTGCGGCTTGGCTGGTAGGCTGGCTGCACTGGGCAGATGGAGTGAGGCCAGGCTGGGCTGAAACCTGATCTGTGAGGGGTGGCTGGCTAGCTCAGCTGGCTGGAAGGCACTCCCACACGGCCCTTCCTGTACTCAGCCCAGCCATGCCATACCCACTCCCTTGCCTCAGCATGTCCCCCACTGGCCCCTATCTCTCATCCCCCCACTGACTGACGGCAAATGGCGTTGCACCTCCCGCTCCTAGCTCTTGCGAGTCGTGATTGCAATGTGGGTGCTGTGGCGCACCCCCCCTGTATGTACTCACTCAGGGCGCATGGAACTCTCTGTGCCCAGGGAAATGGCAATGGGTGAAAGTTCATCCTCCTGCATCAGTCTGCCTTATCTCCGACAGGCTCGACTTTCAGACTTGTCTCCCTGTGACAGTGAAGGGTCTCCATGGCCAGACAGCCATCTCCCTCTCTCCCTGGCTGCTCCCCCTCACTAAAAGTGCAAACCTTAATTGGTGAGTGCTGCTGGCTTTCCACTGCTATGGGAGCTGTTTGTGGCCAGGAACTGAGAGGATCAATCCCGTTCGCTAGCTCCCTCCAAACTGAGCCCGAGACACTGGACACTGGCTCTGTGGGTGGGACTGAGGCCAAGCAGTGAGGCAATGCAGCCAGGGGATTGGCACACCTCCTGAGTGACAGATCAGGGACCAAATTGATTTGGGAGTGTGTGGAATATTCAGGAAAGAGTCACCCCAAAACAGCATTATATATAAGGAGAGACTAAGTCTAATGAAAACTGATTACTTAGAGCTGCCAGCACTGTAGCATTGACATGTTTGTGTTTCTTCCTCATACCCAGACTTCTGCTGTTCTGTTACTTTATTGCTGCCTCTGTACTTATTAATGTTTTGCCTCCTGGCTTTATTAATAATGCATTTCTTTCTAAGATTCTCATTGCTCAGTTTTTATGATATGAATTGTTGCTTGAGTGTTTTTATATTTTTCTCTGGTGTTTTGTTCTGATAGATGCCGCTGCAATTGGAAACCGCCTTATTAGCTCTCCATTTTTTAATAGAGATTCTGTAGTACAAATATTTTAAATAAACGACAAAAAAGAAAGCTTCCATGTAATTCGACATGTAATCTGCCATAGAAGCTCATTAGGTGAGCTTGGGCCACTTAGTCTCTCTCAGCCTAATTTACCTCACAGGATTGTTTTGAGGATAAAGTGAAGGAGCGAAGAATGAGGTGTATTGCCCTGAATTCCTTGGAGGAAGGGCAGGATCAAAAGGTAAATAAGCAAATAAAGTAGTAATCAGCACCATCCTAAGTAAATAAGGTAACGAAGCACCATCATATGAACATAATTTGGGCTATCTTCCATGTAATCTACTCCACATAAGGGACATAAATTGGACCTCAGCATAATGTCTTGATTCATCACACTGAACAAAGCAAGACCACCTTCCTACAGTGGTTACTACCTGTCTGGTTTGTTCTTTTCACTACTTCATAAACTCATCCTACACAAAATCTTGTCAAGCCCGCAAATAGAATCACAGCTGCAACAACAGCTGCAACAACAGCTGCAATTACAATTGGAGCAAATAGAACAAGTACAAGTTCAAGTACAGAAAAAAAATATGGAAGAATTAAAAGAACTGGTACTAACAGAAGTGGCAGGGATAAAAAAAGATACGGAAGACGTTAAAAAAGAGGTTAAAAGTCTGGTGACAAAATCAGAAGAAATGGAACAGAAAGTTAAAAGAACCTTGTCAGAAAACACAAGATTGGAGTCCATGATGGAATATAGGGCTACTCAGAATCATTTGAGATTGAGAGGAATAGAAGAGGAGGAAGATCAGGACTTAAGGGCTCTAGTAATTAATACATTGACAACTTACATAGGGGAAGATGTTGGAGACTTGGATCCAGACTTTGACCTGATCTATAGAGTAAACTCAGCTTATGCCAAGAGAAAGCAATTACCCAGAGATGTGATTGTTCAATTTGTGACTACAAAAATGAAGGAAGATGTTTTCAAGAAGCAATTTACACAACCATTGGAAATTAATGGAAAAAAAATAATAATTCTGAGAGAAATTCCGAGATCGATCTTACAAGACAGAAAGAAATTCAAGAAATTAACAGACAGACTAAAAGAAATGAGTATCAGGTTTAGATGGGAGATTCCATATGGATTATCATTTGTTTACAATTCGGTGAGATTTACCCTCAAAACGGAAGGAGATATATACAGATTTAAAGAGAACAACTTTGATGACTTTAAAGACATTTAATTCAAAACAACTATGGATTACAAATTTTTATCTTGGAATGTAAATGGACTAAATTCACCAAACAAAAGAAGATTAGTGAGTCATTGGCTAGAGAAACAAAAATGTAACATAATTTGTCTACAAGAAACACATATCAGAAAACAAGATAATAAATATTTGATTAATAAAAAATTGGGAGAAGAATTTCATTCCTCAGCAATCAATAAGAAAAAAGGAACAGTGATATACATTGCAAAAGAATTGGAACCTAAACAAATCTTCTCAGACAAAGAAGGAAGATATGTTGGCGTGGAAATAACGATGAATAGAAAAAAGACATTGCTTGTAAATATATATGCACCCAATGGTGCGAAAGAGATTTTTTTAAAGATTTGACTAAAGAGTTGGACTGTTTAAATTATGATCAAATAGTCCTTGCAGGAGACTTTAATGGTACAGTGAATAATGTATTGGACAGAAAATCCAAAGCAACTGGAGAGACAGTTGGAAAGTTGCCAAAAAAAAATTTTCAGCTAATGAAGCAAGAGAAACTAGAAGATGTTTGGAGGAAGTGGAACCTCAAGACAAAGGATTATACGTTTTATTCTAACAGACATAACTCCTTTTCCAGAATTGATATGATTTGGATGTCAGAGGAGATGGCGCAAAAAACCTACAAAATACAAATCTTACCGAAAACTAATTCAGACCACAACCCCTTACTTTGGATATCTAAAGAAAAGCCCAAACAATTATATTGGAGAATTAATGAGGACTTATTGGATCAAAAATTAATTAATGAAACTTTGAAAAAAGAGACAAAAAGCTTCTTTGAACTGAATTTAAACAAAGGTACGGATATACAAGTTGTATGGGATACATACAAAGCGGTAATGAGAGGCTTGCTTATCTCTCTGAACTCTAAAGATAAAAAACAAAGGATGCAACAACAAAAGGACCTTCATGAAAAAATTCGGCAAAAGGAAAAGGAACTAAAGAAAAGACCAGGGAAGAAAAAGATTATTAAAGAGATCCACTTTCTACAGGATCAATTTAATGTTCTACTCAACAGAGAATTATACTGGAACCTGAAGAAACTACAGCAAAAAGCATTTGAGGGTGCAAATAAACCAGGAAAATTTTTATCGTGGCAATTGAAAAATAAAAAAGAAAGGAATTTTATAAATAAGATTACTGAAGATGGAAAGGATGTTATGAATTTGAATGGCATAAAAAGAGTCTTCTTTAAATACTACGCCAAACTGTTTAAAAAGAAAGGAATTGATCAACAGAAAATTAAGAAATATTTGGAGACTATCGAAGTTTCAGAGCTGGGAAAACAAATTAAAGAGTTATTAAATGGTTTAGTAACGAAGGAAGAAGTCACAATGGCGATAGAAGATGCAAAGTTGGGAAAAGCTCCAGGTCCAGATGGCTTTACTGCAAAGTTCTACAAGAAATTTAAAGAGGAGCTAACCCCTATCTTAGTACTTCTGTCGAATGAGATAAGAAAGACTAAACGGATCCCAGATTCATGGAAAGAAGCAAATATTTCATTGATACCCAAAGAAGGTTTGGATTTAACTCATGTCAAGAATTATAGACCAATATCGCTATTAAATAATGATTATAAATTATTTGCAAAAATAATTTCGGAAAGACGGAAAAAACATCTGAAAGATACTATAGCGGAAGAACAAGCTGGTTTCTTACCAAATAGACAAATCAGAGACAATTTAAGAGTGGTGATTGACGCAATTGAATACTATGACAAACACCCAGAAAAAGAAGTTGGATTCCTCTTCCTTGATGCGGAAAAAGCTTTTGACAATTTAAACTGGGAATTTATGCTGCAAGTTATTGAAAAAATGGATATAGGACAGTCTTTTTTAAACATGATTGTGGCAATTTATTCAGAACAAAAAGCGACTTTGAATATAAATAAAGAAAGAACGGATTTCTTCCAAGTCCAAAAGGGAACACGTCAAGGCTGCCGCTATCCCCGTTGCTGTTTATTTGGATATTGGAAATATTATTGACAACGATAAGAAAAGATAACAGCATTGAAGGACTTACAGTGAAAGGTTTTGCATATAAATACAGGGCATTTGCAGACGATGTAATGTTTATGATTCAGGATCCAATTGAGAAAATACCACAATTGATGGAAAAGATTGAAGAATTTGGTTCAGTTGCGGGATTCTATGTTAATAAAAGTAAAACCAAGGTGATGTGCAAAAATATGACGAAGCAAAGGCAAACATAACTACAAGAGAAAATTCAATGTGAAGTAGTTACAAAGACTAAATATTTAGGAATTGAATTAACCATGAAAAATATTGATCTGTTTAAAAATAATTATGAAAAGGTGTGGTACAAGATTCAGCAAGACATGAAGAAATGGGACACGTTGAATTTATCACTATTGGGAAGAATCGCAACTGTAAAAATGAATGTCTTACCGCGTTTGATGTTCTTATTTCAGACTATTCCAATATTAAAACAAAGGAAAGTATTGGATACGTGGCAGAAAGAATTATCCAAATTTGTATGGGCAGGAAGAAAGCCAAGGATTAAAATGAAAATCTTATGTGATGCAAAGGAAAGAGGAGGTCTACAATTACCAAATCTAAGACTGTATTATGATGCCGTCTGTTTAACATGGTTGGAACAGTGGATTAATCTTGAGGATAAGAAGTTATTGGCCTTAGAAGGACATGACATTAAGTTTGGATGGCACGCATACTTATGGTATGGAAAAGTAAAAATGGACAAATTCTTCAAACACCACTTTATAAGACAATCACTGTTCGAGACTTGGATGAGATATAGAAAATTTTTCTCAGAAGAAAGACCACTTTGGATAGTACCAGCAGAAGTGATTAATCCATATTCAAGAAATCAAGGGTTAGATTGGCTACCTTATAAAAGTCTTTTAAAATTAGAAGGGAAAAACTTTGTGTTAAAAGACAGATTTGATGTGGAATTTGAATATGATTGGTTGAAGTATAGACAGATTCATGATTTATTTAAGACCGATAAAAGAGAACATGGTTTTAGAGAAAATAATATGGAAATTGAAACTGTATGGCTTGAAAAGGGGGAAAAAATGATTTCTAAACTGTACAAGGTTTTATTGAAATGGTATACTGAGGATGAAATTGTAAAAGAGCAAATGATAAAATGGGCGGTAAATGTTAATAACGAGATATTAATGACATCTTGGGAATATTTGTGGAAAAGGTCAATGGAAATTTCAACTTGTGTAAATGTTAAAGAGAATTGCTATAAAATGATGTATAGATGGTATATGACGCCTAAAAAAATTGCTATTATAAATGAAAGTATGTCTAACAAATGTTGGAAATGTAAGAAACATGAAGGGTCTTTTTACCATATATGGTGGACATGCGATAAAGCAGTATGTTATTGGACTAAGATCCACAATGAGATACAAAAAATTCTGAAATGTACTTTTAAGAAAGACCCACAGATGTTATTGCTAGGTCTTAAAATGGAAGAAATAAATGTAGCCAAGAGAACACTATTATGGTACTTGATTACAGCAGCTAGACTGACTTTTGCTCAATGTTGGAAACAAGGTAAAGTACCTGAAACATGGGAATGGATTAAAAAGACGTTGTTTATGGCAGAAATGGACAAACTAACAAGAAAGTTAAACAACGAAGAAGATGAAACTTTTTTTGAAGACTGGAAAGACTTTCAAGAATATCTGTTGAAAAATTGGGATATTAAACGTGGTTTGATTTGTTTTGATAGTTATTAAGAAGAAAATGAAAGAGAGTTAGTTTTTTGAATTGTTACCGTTAATAAGAGAATATAAGTTTAGAAGTAATTGTAATAGAATAAGAGAGACATTAATGGGGTTGGAGCAGTGCGGGAAGCCTTGTTTGGGGGGGAGAGGGAGTAAGAAAAATGGATATGTAGTGATTTGTTTAAATTGTATGAACATGTGATATATCCAATAAAAAACTGTATTATAAAAAAAAAAAAAAATCTTGTCAAGCCCAGTGCAATGACATGGTCAACCCTTTTGTTTGCTTCTGTGCTTCATTTATTTATTTATTATTGTATTTCTACCCCGCCCTCCCCGTGAACAGGATCAGGGTGGCTTACACAGGGGACCAAGTGCCTACATATAAAACAATAAAAACAATAGGGACAAACAGACAATTTTAACAGAATAAAGTGCTCACAAATTTCAGTCACAATATCATCTCTCTCTGTAAAACATGGTGGTATATCAGATCTTAAAACTAGCGATATTCCTTCACCAAGGAGGATATGTCCTGTAAATGTTACTTGTCCTATCCAACAGTTGTTCATGGGGCTGTCCTCTTACCCTGTTGGTCCCGATGTCAGTGGTGGTGGTGGTAGTGGCGGCTCCTACTCAAAGGCCTGGTGGAAGAGCTCCATCTTACAGGCTCTGTGGAACTGCAAAAGGTCTCACAGGGCCCTAACCTCCTCTGGGAACTCATTCCACCAGGTAGGATCCGCCACTGAAAAGGACCTGGCTCTAGTTGCAGCAAGCCTGGCCTCCCTAGGGCCAGGGGGCAAATGTGGGGAAAAGTGGTCCCTCAAGTATGCCTGACCCTGGCCATATAGGGCTTTAAAGGTAAGCACCAGCACTTTGAAGTGAATCCAATATGCTATTGGCAGCCAGTGCAGCGCTTTCAGCGCAGGCTGGATGTGCTCCCATCTCGGGAGGCCCATCAACAGCCTGACTCCCATGTTCTGCACTAGCTGCAGCCTCTGGATTTGCAACAAAGGCAGCCCCATGTAGAGAGCGTTACAGTAGTCTAGCCTCAAGGTGACCATCACATGGATCACTGCAGCCAGGTCCTCGCGGCTGAGGAAAGGAACCAACTGCTCAATCAGCCGGAGATGGCAAAAGGCCGACTTGGCAGTGGCTGCCACCTGGGCCTCCATAGTTAAGGAGGGATCCAGGAGCACTCCCAAACTCCTAACCTCCAATGATGACACCTAAGGTGCCCCAACGAAAGTCAGGAGGGGGAGCCCCATCCCCAAACTGACCCGACCTACACACAGGACATCCGTCTTTGCTGAGTTTAGTTTCAGCCGGCTCAGCCTGAGCCACCCAGCCACAGCCTGCAACGCCCAGTGCAGATCTTCTGGGTCAAAGTCTGATCGGCCACCCAACATCAGATAGAGCTGGGTGTCATCTGCATATTGATGACATCCAAGCCCACACCTCTGGGCAATCTGGGTGAGGGGGCACATATAGATGTTAAACAACATCGCGGAGAGCACAGCCCCCTGAGGCACACCACATCCTCTGTCTCCAACCTTGGAGAAAAGAGGCAAGCCATTGAAGGGTGAGCCCCTGAATCCCCACATCAGCAAGGCGGTGGGTCAGCAGCTGGTGGTCGACCGTGTCAAATGTGGCCAACAGATCTAACAACAACAGTGCCGCCAACCACCTCGATCCAGATGCTTATGGAGGTCATCAGTAAGGGTGACCAGCACTGTATCTGTCTCATGTCCCAGGCGGAAGCCAGACTGGAATGGGTCAAGGATGGAAGCATCATCCAGAAAGCCCTATAACTGTGTCACCACCGCCCTCTCAATCAGCTTAACCAGATAGGGCTAGTTGGACACTGGCCTAGTTGGCCAATTCAGTTGGGTCCAGAGTTGGTTTTTTCAGGAGAAGGCAGACCATCGCTTCCTTGAGTGCCTCGGGGAACTGCCCTTCCAAGAGGGATCTGTTGACAATCTTCCTCATGGCACCTCGGAACTCCTCGTGGCCCACTTTAATGAGCCAGGAAGGGCACGGATCAAGGCCACATGTGGTTGGGCACACAGGTACGAGCAATCTGTCGACTTCCTCCAGGCTGAGTCAATCAAAACACTCTAAACTCGAAGACGCGCAAGGGGCCTCAAGTTCACTAACTATTTTAACTGTGGCAGGGAGGTCACGGCGGAGCGCTAAGACTTTGTCCACAAAATAGGTCGCAAATGCCTCACAGACAATATCCAATTCCCTACTATTTTGTCTGCCCTGTGACAGAACTGTTAGAGACTGAATTGTGCTAAACAATTGGGCTGGGCATGAGCTTGCAGATACAATTGTAGCTGCATAGAATTCTCTCTTTGCAGCCTTGACTGCCATCTCATAGGATCTCATAAATGTCCTATAAGATGCTCTTGTCACCTCGTCGTGGACACAACACCACCATCTCTCTAGCCATCTCAGCTCGCACTTCATAAGCCACAACACCTGAGTATACCAAGGGGCAAGCCTAGCGCGAGCATGGAGAGGGTGCTGGGGAGTGATCTCATTGATGGCTATGGAGAATCAGCTATGCCAGTCCTCCACAAGCTCATCCAGTGAGCCGCCAGGGGGCCTCGGATCCCGTAGGGTAATTTGGAGCCGCATAGGGTCCATTTGGCTCCTTGGGTGAGCAAAAATCCTCTCGCTGTCTAAACAGGGTTGGGGGGGGCGTTCAGATGGGCCTTCGGGGCAAAGTGGTCCAACCATGATACTGCTGCTGCAGTAATCCAGTCCACTGTAACCCCCGCCGTGAAGATCAGATTGAGCGTGTGCTCGGCCTGATGCATGGGGATCAATATGAACTGGGAGAGTCCCAGCGATACCATGCATGTCACTAGGTCTGTTGCCTGACTAGAGGCTGTGTCCTCGGCATGGACGTTGAAGTCACCCAAAACCAAAAGCCTAGGGTGCTCCAACGCCCAGCCTGATATGGCCTCCAGCATGGACGGTAGGCTACTGGCCAGTGCGTTAGGCGGTCGGTACATTAGCCAGATCACCAAACTCTCCTTGGTCCCCAGCACCAGACCGACATACTCCATGCCCACAATCTCCAATGGGGGGAGCGCCCTGAAGGAGTAAGCCTCCCGAATGAACATCGCCACTCCTCCCCCCCGCCCCTTAGTCTGTGATTGGTGGAGGAACGAAAACCCAGGTGGGGCCAGTTGGGAGAGAGCTACGGTCTCCCCCTCCCAGGTCTTGGTCACGCATGCCAGGTACACCTGTTGTTCCATCACAAAGTCCCAAAGGATTGTGTTCTTATTATTGATGGACCTGGCATTACACAGCACCAGTGACGGAGGGGGGTGACCAATCCGAGCCCCGCTGCTGACATCCTTTGTGATGAGTCGTAGGCTGGAAGGATACTGAGCTATTCTGTTTCTCAGCGCCCTTCCCTTAACACTCTGCCTAGACCCACCGCTGTACTTTCCCCACCCCCAGAGGACCAGAATCTGTTGTCCTGGCATTTTTGCCCTGGTCAGTCCACGCAATAGCCTCAGATTGCCGTTGGCCAGCAAAACAGGCAATCCTCCCTACTAAAGTCACCGCAATATCCACTCCTGGTGCTGCTAACCACAATAATCTAAACTCAACTCAGCTGCTATAAAACTATAAATCTAACTGACTTGCTGCAAATAACCCATTTTACAGACCTGCTGCAAAGTATACATCTAATTGATCATCCCAGCCAGTTCAACAGTCATTCCACTTATCCTTCCTATCTAACCTAACCATACAATAATAGTTACAACTGATCCCTATCTGGTGATCACACAGTCTAGTCATTTAGCACTCGTCACATCTAAAAGCAGTATAAAACAACCACCCAACCGCACTTCCTTGTGTCAGCATACACCCAATCCACTATCAGTTCAGATCTGATGCCTCATGACTGTGAACATGATCCATGAGAAATTTGAGAATAAAACAGTAATATACCTTTGCTCCACACAGCCAGGGTAACTTCCAAGAGCCACTGTGGACCAGTGGATAGTGATCTGGAGTAGGAGTGGGGAGACCTGGTTCAAATCCTCACTCAGCTGTGAAACTCATGGAGGTCCTTGGCCAGTCACTTTGTTAAAGCCTAAACATCCTCATAGGTTGGCTGTGATGATAAAATAGGAAGGTGATCACATATTCTACCAGAGCCCTCTGGAGGAAGGCTCAGATAAAAATAAAATAAATGTTGAGGGCTAATATTGAGATAAGTCAGTACTCCTCGAGTTGCTGATGTATAATTTCTTTAAAAACATTTTATGGGAATGTGAAAATGTCCAACTGCTCCTTGGCAAGTAGAAAAAGAAAATGATAGAGGGGAATCAAATTGTGCTGGCAAGTGTGTTAGTTTCCCACATAAGCAATGTTTCCTTTACTGCTAGTCTTTCATGTGTAAGCACCAAACAGTCAAATGCTTAATGCTTAGCAAGTCTAACACAAGCAAAAAAGACATTACAGTTAAAGCTGTCACAGCAGCATGCATTCAATCAATGAAAGCACAATCAAAAATGCTGTGCTCCACATGTGCCATGTGAACACAGCCATTATGAGTCATAAACAGTAGGATATTTCCTTCTCTGATGTTCCCTGGTATTACGAGTTTGCAGATACGAGCAGACGTAAGTCTAAGCCTGTAGCATGGTACCATTATGCAACCTTTTTTCAAATGACAGTGCAAGCTTCGTTTGAACATTCATAATGCGATGTTATTTCCCACCTTTTAGTATTTCAAGCAAAATGTCGATATAACCCTGCTTTCCACTTCCTAAATGGAAGATTATATGAAAGATATAATATAGGCCAATAACTTTTCCCAAATCAGCTACAGATGACAATGGAAATAGTCCTCCCCCTCAATGTACAGTAGGGTTGCCAGCTCTGGGTTGGGAAACTCCTGGAGATTTGGGGACAGAGCTGGGAGATGGCACAATCTAAGGAATGGAAGGAACTCCACAGGGGTGTAATACCATCAAGTTCACCCTCTGAAGCAGCCATTTTCTGCAGGGAACTGATTTCTGTCACTTGGAGAAAAGTTATAATTCTGAGAGATCTCCAGGCCCCACCTGGAGGCTGGACCCCCCACCACTGATTATGCGGGTCACCTCATAGAGCAGACCTTCATAGCCTGTGAGATGCTAAATTCACCAGCCAGGTACTGTGTGATTGACAAGCCTACTCTTTTTGGTGTCTCAGGAAGGTTATCAAGCCGCTCAAAAGCCACCATTTATTGGGTGATGCACATTTGGCTGGGTAGGTAACATGCTTTAAAGGCCATATGTAGTTATATATTTATATCCTTTTGTAATACATTCCTACCATAACTATAGGATTTGTTAGAATTCTTTCATCCTCTGCCAGATTGCTGAGCTGGCAATATTGCAGTAATTTACACAGAGACCGGGGAGGGGGGGATGTTTTATCAATGGACATGTGCAGGGCCAGCTCCAGGTGTCTGGGCGCCCTAGGCAGGACAGCCTGGGGCGCCCCCCACCAGGGATGTCAACCTCCCAGTGGGGCCTGGAGACCGGGGGAGGCGGTGGAGTGCTGGCTTTCCTGGACGCTCCACAGCTGTGGGGCCCCCAGGAAAGCCGGGAAGGGGGCAGAGGTTTAAACTGCTGCCCCCTCCCTCCCAGCGCCGGCTTTCCAGGGGGCTCTGTGGCTGCGGGACCCCCAGGAAAGCTGGAAAGGGGGTGGAGGTTTAAACCGCCGCCCCCTCCCTCCCAGCGCCGGCTTTCCTGGGGGCTCCGTGGCTGCGGGACCCCCAGGAAAGCCGGGAAGGGGGTGGAGGTTTAAACCACCACCCCCTCCCTCCCAGCGCCGGCTTTCCTGGGGGCTCCATGGCTGCGGGGCCCCCAGGAAAGCCGGGAAGGGGCGGCAGTTTAAACCGCCACCCCTTCCCTCCCAGCGCCGGTTTGCTTGGGCACTCTGCGGGGCGCCCAAGCAAGCCTGGGAAGAGGCTTTTCACGGGGGGGGGGGCGCCTTTTGGCTCAAACCTGAAGCAAACTTTATGTGCTGCATTTCCAGAATTCATTTCAGAAAGTCTCTTAAGCTGAGGTATGAACCTCAGTGCAGAGAATTCTAGAAAATGAAGGTAAATGGAAATCTGCTTATTTCTTGAAAATACTCTTGCCCCCATCACAAATTTATTTTATCTCAAATTCTTGCAACATTGTTACAGAAAATGAGTAATTATGCCAGGATTGTGCAATACTTTTGATGCACCTCATGATTCTTCAGGAGCTGTTTTCTCTGTAACTTAAGTTACAGACTTGGACTTCCATTGCCCCAGACTATATGAGACAATGACTCCATTTTGATTGCAGAACTGAACCATGAGGTGATGATTTCCAAGCACTGCTGATAAACACCCCTCCTCCCTATGTATGATGTAGCCCTTTGGTGCCCTTTGTAAGCCACCCTGAGCCCGTTCGCGGGGAGGGCGGGGTAGAAATACAATAATAAATAAATAAATAAATAAATTTAATGGTACACATGGCCTGGACTGACAAAGTGACATTTATGTCAGATCTAGCCCTGCTGATAAATGAGTTTGAGACTTCTCCTTACTGCATTCCACTTTGGTTTATTTTATGTTAGTTATTGTCTGCAGGATACATAAGTGATCCACAGAATATGCTAGTTTTTGTGACAGTGTGGGAAGCCATATATCATTTGATTCATGCTTAAAACTGTCTTGAAAAGTGTATGGACTCTGCTTAATTCTTTTGTCAAGAACCACACTATTCTCCGATTTCATGAAATCCCCAGTGGTGCAACCTGGTACCAGATAAGCTCTTGCTCTGTTTTCCAAGGAGCTGTCTTCTGAACTGTCTCTCTAAAGACTGACCTTGTCTTTTGCTGGATAGGCACACACACATATGAAGAAAAAATTCTGAGTCCCTCTCAGTCTCTAAAAGAGCTCTTCTTTCATTATTTTCTGTGTCCTGCCCTTCTATTGATTCAGTTTGACTTGCAGCATTCTGAAACTGGGTATAATTTTTGACAATGCCATGGTATTTTTGTACTGCCAGAAACTAGCCAGTTATTAACACCCTTTTTGCCAACCCATCAATGATGAATGTCATCTAATGATAAGAACAGTCTAAGAACAGTGAACCGTCAGGGTTATCATGATGAAAAGGCATAGCAATTCTGGGTTATTTGAGGACTGGATGCTTGATCTGCTGCTAAGTGATGTGTAGGATTAATGATTCCTGTATCCTAACCTAGACAGTGTTCCAAAATACTCTGATTTCAGGTTAATCCATAGGTGAATACAGATGACTAGAACACTAAATGAGGGAGAGTTTGCTTACACTGGCCCAGTCTGCATCTAGCATTTGTTCCATTGTTTTACCAAACCCACACTGGAACAGAAAAAGATGTGGGCCAATGCCGTACTGATCGCAGAGTCACCCCTGAACAGCCATAAAATGGCAATAAAACCAAGAGATCAAAGGAAATGAAACCGGCATGCAGTGTGGAGGCTACCATAAAATCTGACAATTGAAGGAAGTGAAAAGTGGCATGCAGTGCAGAAGGAAATTCTAGATGCAGAATGGGCCTCAGAGGGGCAGGTACTTTCAGAGGCAGTAGAAAAGCTAGATTCGAGTCCAGTAACACCTTAGAGACCAATGAGACTTTCAAGGTGTCAGCTTTCAAGAGTCAAATCTTCTCTCATCAGAGGACAGGGTATTTAAAAGCCCGCTTCCATGTGAACCTACTTGCTCATTAACATCTGTTAATAGTTATTTATTTATTTATTTGCTTAATTGATAGACTGACTTTCTCACTGGGATTGAGCTGCCAATTATAAGCATTATCACTGAGCCCTGCAAATAGATGTTTTCAGGCAGGTAATTGGGGCATTTCAGCAGCATCATTAATTACAGGTGCCTGAAATGTTATACAGAATTGCTGTCAGGTTTCAAACTGGGCTTAAAAAATTCATGTGAACATAACATTATGGGCTTATTTACACCTAGGATTTGACCCCCACCAATGTTTCTGCAGGTGAAAGTTGGAGTGCGATTCCCCCCCCCCAATTCCTTCCTTTCATGGTAGCTCCAAATGTCTTTGAAATTCTGTTCTAGAGAAAGAGGGGACACCCAGGAACAAGATTTTGGGAGGCATTTCAGGCAGCCATAGGAAGGGGGGAATCACATTGTGCACCCATGGAAATGCTGGTTGGGATTATAGGGGTACCCTATAAGAAAGGAACAGTGTTAATATCTTAATTACATCTGAGCATGTGGTATGTCAGGGTCGTGTTACATTTATGACGTTATGACAGAGATATTGTTTTAAAATAATTTTAAAAATCAAAAAAGAGAAACTGGGTAGTAATCCAGCTGTCTAGCATGGAAGCTTATTGGGCCTAGATGTAACACTGGCAGACAAGAAGAACTCATATCTGTGATTTTGCGTGTGTCCACCATCTCATTAAATTGGTCACTTAGCTGCTTTAGGTGTATTTTTTATCAAGGCAGGCACTGAACTGACAATGCTAAAGTGGCATGCAGTTTAAACTAGACGTGGGGTGTGCAAAAGATCATGTGGGGAAAACCTTCTTACCCTCCCACCATCCTGTTTAATACAGGCCTGCAATATTACAGTGCTTCTCAAATTGTGGGTATCTGATGGTTCACTTCTAGATAGTATATAAATATCCTTCTATGTATAGAATTCTCTTTAAATCTTCAGTGACATGTCCTAGTTCTAACAAAGCAACCTGCAAGCTAGAGATAGGGGCTTTCCTCTTGTCCCAGGAAACTGTCAGCTTTTATTGAGCCTCTGCTAGTGATCTACCACTTGGTGATAAAGGAAGATCTCTGACATCAAAGGACAGAACACAGTGCTAACTAAGCCCAAAGTAGGTGAAGGAGGAATAGCTTATTATGGTGCCTTTTCTATTCAGGTATATATGCTCCCATATAAATGTGCCATGTTAATTGTTAAGGCACATACATTTTTAAATTACTAGTTTTCTTGGAGATGGGAGCCT
The DNA here is from genome assembly GCA_029375565.1 of Gekko gecko. Lineage (NCBI taxonomy): Eukaryota > Metazoa > Chordata > Lepidosauria > Squamata > Gekkonidae > Gekko > Gekko gecko. The sequence continues at coordinate 94,556,129 of JAPDNY010000001.1, forward strand.
TATCCTGTTTGCATACCCCGGAGCCCCCGGAGCATACAGAAATCTCTTCCTTGCTTTCTCTTCCCTACTTATCGCACTAAACTTGCCATTCTGAATAAAGAAAATTGTGGTATTTAATGGCACTTTCCAATGTTTTTGATTGGCCCTGCCCTTATGACAGCCATTTTGTGATGAATGAAAAGTACTGAGGTTGGAGACTCAGCATAGTGAATCAGCTCTTGTTTATTGGATTACATCAGGAACGAAGGATACATGGGCCAGAGAGTGCCTGGCTTATATTCATGGCCCGCACCACACACACACACACACCCATCACCCATGATTGGCCTTATTTACACATCTACAATTCAATAGGCCTACTTTTGGATCCGGGCGAGCCCATAGGTGCGCCTACGGATCCGAAATGGCTATTGTCTTTGGAGCAAAGCTCTGAGGTTTGTGGACTGCATGGTCAAGCCATGCGGTGGTGGCCATCTTATTCCAGTTAATATACAACACCCCTCCCCCCATAGTTCAGGCGTTCCCGCAACCATAGTCCTTCAAGTACTCGGGGCACCGCTCCCAAGTTGACCTGCGCAGTTCTGGAAGAGGATGGTCAGTTACAGGCTGGGCTGGCTCTGGAGCAACTGATGGGTCGAGGGCCGCCGGAGGCGGAGTGTTGTCGGGGCGTCTGGGCACGGGAGGTGCCCTGGTGGGGGAAACCTCTGCTGGCACACTGTTTGGTGCTCTGACTTCCAGTTCGGCCTCCCCCTCTCCTGGTTCCCCTAGGGGCAGTAGCCGGCAGCAGAGCTGGTCCACGTGTCTCTGCAGTAGCTGTCCATCTTCTGTAGAGACCTCATAAGACAGGGGTCCCGTCACCCGCACCACTCGCATGGGGATCCAGGGTGGCCCACGTGCATAGTTACATGCATACACGGGGGCCTCTGGGAAGAACCCCTGTGGGGCCATCTGTACTTCCACTCCCGGAGTGTGGTCCGGCGCCCGGTTCGGGTGCAGGTGGTCCAGCCTGGCTGTCAAGTGCCTGCCCATGAGCATTTCTGTGGAAGAGTGGCCAGTGGCAGTGTGGGGGTTTGTCCTCTGTCCAAACAGGAAAGCGGCAAGCCGGTAGTCCCAGTCCCCCTGGACGGTCCACTGCAGCACCTCTTTCATGGTTCTCACCATCCGCTCCACCTGGCCATTCATGGCTGGGTGAAAGGGGGCAGAGCGGATGTGCCAGATCCCGTAATATCTTATGAAATCCCCAAACTCGGTTGACATGAAGGCTGCCCTGTTATCAGAGACCAGTGTGTCCAGGATGCCGTGGGTACTAAACACCTTCCACAGTGACTTGATCACAGCCCGGGATGACATGGAGGCGACTGGGATGACCTAAAGGCATCAACTAAATTAAAGAAGATTTGCCCCTGGAAAGGGCCAGCAAAGTCCAGGTGCAAGCGAGCCCAGGGCTTCCTGGAGGACTCCCATGCGCGCACAGGGGCGCCGGGGGGGGGCTGGCCAGGTTTCTTGGCAAGTCTTTCGCCTTTGACTAGATCCTCTATCTCCCTGCCCAAACCCAGCCACCAGACATAGCTCCACGCGAGAGCCTTCATTCGCATGATTCCCGGGTGGGTCTCATGTAGCGCTGCGAGTGTGCAGTTGCGTAGGGGAGTGGGGATCACTACCCTACTACTCCACAAGAGACACCCTTTGTGGGTGGACAACTCATCCCGGTGGGATGAGAAAGCTATGAAGTCCAGGCCCACTTTCCCTGTGGGCCAGCCCCTCCCCACCCAGTCCAGCACCCTGGAGAGGATGCGGTCCTTACCGCTATGCTTGGCCACTTCATGTATTTGGATCGGCTGGCCTGGCAGGTCCTCAAGCAGCAGGATCTGGTGAGCTGGTGCTGGGTCCAGGTCGCAGCTGGGAAGAGGGAGGCGGCTCAGGGTGTCTGTGTGGCCCATGGACTTTCCCGGCTGGTGCATCAGGCTGTATTGATAGCCGTCCAGGAAGATCGACCAGCGAAGCACCCACGGTGACATCATCTGGGGTGTCTGACAATCCGGGGCCAGGAGGCCCAAGAGTGGCTTGTGGTCGGTAAGCACAGTGAAAGGGCGGCCATAGAGGTAATTATGGGATTTTTTTACCCCTGCTACGATGGCCAACGCCTCCTTATCAATTTGTGCATAGTTGCACTAAGCCGGCAATAGGGTCCAGGAATAATAAGCCACCGGCACCTTGCGCCCGTCTGGGAGCCGGTGGCCCAGCACCACCCCCACCCCGTAAGGCAAGGCATCGCATGTGAGGACCACATGAAGGGACTCATTGAAGTGAGACAAGACAGAGTTCGAGATGAAGGGGGTCCTTGACCACTTGAAAAGCCACGGCATGCCATGGGCTCCAAGCCCATGGAGCTGTTTTAGCCAACAGGCGGTGGAGGGGCTCAGCCATGGCCGCCTTGTGTGGAAAGAATGAATGGTAAAAATTAAGAAGGCCTAAGAAGGCCTGCAGTTTCGTCTTAGAGGTTGGAGTTGGGGCATCCACAATAGCCTTTATTTTGTCCTGGGTCAGGCGGATGCTGCATGCGTCGACCTGAAACCCAAGGAAGTCCAGGCGAGGCACCCTGAGGATGTATTTTTCACGCTTCACCTTTAGCCCTGCTTCACTGAAACGGCGTAGCACTGCCTGCAAGCGATCTGCAAAGATGTCTGCCGATGGTGCTGAGATCAGAACGTCATCGAAGAAGGGCTGTACTCCGGGAATTCCTTTGAGCAAAGTGTCCATTAGATTTTGGAATATTCCTGGAGCCACATTCATCCTAAATTGCAACCTCCGCACCTTAAAAGCCCCCCTGTGAGTTACAATTGTCTGTGCTTCAGCCGTGGCATTATCCACTGGCAACTTCTGGTAGGCCTGTGCCAGATCCAGCTTACCAAAAATTTTGGCCCTGGCCAGGGACGCAAGCTCATGGCTGACCACCAGCACAGGATACACGTGGTCTTGCAGCGCCTTGTTAATTGTGCATTTATAATCTGCACAGTTTCTGATGTCCCCATTTGGCTTGACTGGAGTGAGAATTGGTGTTTCCCACCTTGCGTGTGGGACCAATTCCAGGACCCCCTGGCTGACCAGGCGATCTAGCTCTGCCTCGATTTTTGGATGGAGAGCCAACGGGGGGTGTCGACTTTTTAGGTGGATGGGGCACAGCGCTGGGTCAAGCTCCAGGCTGACTGGCAGCCCAGAGTACTTTCCAAGTGTGCCATCGAATACTGAGGAAAATTCTTGGCACACATGATTATAGTCCCCGTGGCCTACACAGTTTACCCCTGTTACCACCAGTCCTAGAGCATCGAACCAGGCGAGGCCCAGTAGGCTGGTGAGAGGGGCATGTACCACAACCAGTTCCAGAAGACCCTTGAATGCTCTGTATTTCACCCTGAACTGGCCCGCCCCCTTAACCGCTACAGGGTTTCTCTGAAAGTCTCTTAACTTGAGGCTGGTAGCATCTAGCAGAGGACCCCCATGTAGGCATAGCCACCTGAGGGTCTCTTCTGAGATAATGGACAGGGATGATCCCGTGTCTATCTCCATTTCACAGGGGGCACCCTCCAATGTTCCCTCTAAGCTGTGGAGTCTTGTGAGCAGAAATCCTACTTTGTGAGCTACTGGCATTAAAGTTGTGAGCGAGCGATTGGGCTATGGCATAAATTAATTTGCTCTGGAGCCACCCTTCCTGAGCGAAGACAAAAATGTGTGAGCTGGAGGCTAAACAACTGTGAGCTAGCTCACACCGACTCAGCTTAGAGGGAACACTGGTGCCCTCTATCAGTACACTTACAGTCAATTACTTGCCCCAGGGTGCTGTACCTGGTTCTGATGAATGGTGAAGCAGTCCATAGTCCCTTGATGCGTGGAGGTGCCGTTGCGATTCCATGAATGGCAGGCGCGGGCAATGTGCCCCTGCTTCCCACACATCCGGCAGATGGTCTCTCGAAACCTGCAGGTCTTCCTCTTGTGCAGATCCCCGCAGTTGGAACAGAGCATGGACCTGGGTCCCTTGGCGCCATCCCAGGAAGTGGTGCGGACGGCCGATGAGTGGCTTTTGCATGCACTGGGCCGTGTGTGGGGCTTTACCTGGTAAGCTTCCTCATCCGAGATATCAGATTCTGACACCAGCCAGGTCTGGTGTGCGGAGTGGGCCTGTCGGTCTCTTTGTGACTTCTCGAAGGCGGTCACTGTTTGGTGTCCAGTTTTAGGTCAGCCTGGGTGGTGAGCTTCCGCCGCAGCTTTGGATCACTGACTCCCCATAGGAACTGGGTCAGTAGCATGTCCTTGAGGGAGGGGAACTCACATTCGCTGGCAAGGCAGCAGAGGTCAGTGAGGAATTCTGCTGTCGACTCTCCTGTCTTCGGCGTTCACCCCATGAAGTCCATCCGGATAGCCCACTTCGAGGGTTTCGGGGTGTAATAGATGGTCAGGGCGGTGATCAGCTCCTCATAAGTTGAGGTTCTGTGCCAGCCAGATGGTGACGCCGCCACACATGCTCGGCAGCCATGACTTCTTGAGTTCCACTTCAGTTTCTTCCTAGATGTTCAGGAAGTGTTTCAGCTAGGCGACCCAGCCCCCCCAGTACTTGGGATGGGTAGGATCGAATGCCGAGAGGTGCTTCTCCCAGAGCAGAAGCCATGACTCGGTGCAGCGATGCAGGAGCTTGTTGTGATGACGTGGTGACTGGGGTCTGTGGCGCCCTGGTGAGAGCAGTGCATGGCGGGGAGTCCTCTGCCTCTGTGGTGGTTGCTGTAGCGGTGCTCGTGGTTGTGGTGGAGTCAAGCTTGCTCAACGGGATCCCACCTTTGTCGCCAGTGAAAAGTACTGAGGTCAGACACTCAGCATAGTGAATCAGCTCTTGTTTATTGGATTACATCAGGAACAAAGGATACATGGGCCAGGGAGTGCCTGGCTTATATTTGTGCCCCGCACCACACCCACACATACTCCCATCACCCGTGATTGGCATTATTTGTTGTTGTTCAGTCACACAGTCGAGTCCGACTCTTCCCGACCCCATGGACCAGATTACCCCAGGCCCTCCTGTCTTCCGCTGTCCGCTGAAGTTTGCTCAATTTCATGTTCGTTGCATTGATGACACTGTCTAACCATCTCATCCTTTGCCGTCCCCTTCTTCTTTGACCTTCAATCTTTCCCAGCATCAGGGTCTTCTCCAGTGAATGCTCCCTTCTCATTTGGTGGCCAAAGTATTTGAGCTTCAACTTCAGGATCTGGCCTTCCAGGGAACAGTCAGAGTTGATTTCTTTTAGGACTGAATGATTTGATCTCCTGACAGTCCAAGGGACTCTCAAGAGTCTTCTCCAGCACCAAAGTTAAAAAGAATCTATTCTTCAGCACTTGGCCTTCCTTATAGTCCAACTCTCGCAGCCATAAATTACTACGGGGAATACCATTGCTTTGACCATGTGGACTTTTGTTGGCAAGGTGATGTCTCTGCTTTTTATCATGCTGTTTAGGTTTGTCATTGCTTTCCTCCCAAGGAGCAGGCGTCTTTTAATTTCATGGCTGCAGTCACCATCTGCAGTGATCTGGGATCCCAGGAACGTGAAGTCTGTCACTACTTCTAAGACTTCCCCTTCTATTTGCCAAGGAGTGATGGGGCCAGATGCCATGATCTTAGTTTTTTTGATGTTGAGTTTCAAGCCCACTTTTGCGCTCTCCTCTTTTATCCTGAGCAAGGGGCTCTTTAGGTCCTCTTCACTTTCTTCCATCAGAGTGGTATCGTCTGCATATCTGAGGTTATTGATCTTTTCCCCAGCAATCTTAACTCCAGCTTGTGATTCATCCAGGCCAGCATTTCGCATGATGTACTCTGCATATAAATTAAATAAGCAAGGTGACAATATACATCCTTGTCGTACTCCTTTCCCTATGCTAAACCAATCAGTTGTTCCATATCCGGTTCTAACTGTTGCTTCCTGACCCTTATACAGGTTTCTCAGGAGACATGTGAGGTGGTCTGGTACTCCCAACTCTTTAAGAACCTGCCATAGTTTATTGTGATCCACACAATCAAAGGCTTTAGCATAGTCAATGAAGCAGAAGTAGATGTTTTTCTGGTACTCTCTTGCTTTCTCCATAATCCAGCGAATGTTGGCAATTTGATCTCTAGTTCCTCAACCTCTTCGAAACCCAGCTTGTACTTCTGGCAGTTCTCTATCCACGTACTGTTGGAGCCTAGCTTGTAGGATCTTGAGCATGCAGCAAGCAATCCTCGCCCCAGTAGTGGCAGCTTCACTACTGTGCATATGTTTGGGACGTGTGATGTCATTCGCCTAGGACAACAAAATCTTGGGGCCAGCCCTGCAAAGCAGCCACACAGCCTCAGTTTGCATTCTCAAGACCTGTAGTTCTTTCCCATATTTGTTCTGAAGGGCTAGCTAAATATGCATGGCTAATTTGCATGGGTTGCAGCACAGTTGAAATGAGACACTAAGCCCACGCAAAATCACAGAAGGAAGCTGTTCGCTTTGCCACCTCCTATTTAAATCAGGCAATGTAGAGCAGCACTAATTCTCTCAACTTCCCTCATTCTTCTAATGAAAATTAAATATAGTCTGATCTTCAGTAGAAAGGGAATAGAGTTGAGGCCAGACTCAGATTACAAAGACCAGAATGAGCATAGTGAGATGGGAGGCCAAAAGAGGTTTAAACGGAAAACTAGTTTCATAGAAGCTGCTTCAGCTGCTGTTAAGGATGAGTTGTGTTTGGGAAGTAGGATTTCTCATTTGAAATATACATGCAATTGAGAGGCTATTACCTGCCAGTTCCATTTATGCCACCATCTTGGGCCTCATGTCCCTGCTTAAACAGCCATCAGTGTGTCCAAACCACTGACACTTTTAAAGGCAAGTGTATATTGTTATTTTTCTGAACCCATTAGGTCTTTTCAGTTTGGATGCGTCATAGAAAATCATTTTTCAGTTTCTATTTCAGAGCATTGCTTGTTAAAAGCTTGCATTGATCCCCACAGAGAGAGTGAGAGTAAGAGAGAATGCATGGACGTGTGACACAGAAAATTCAATACACAGTAACTTTCTACTGCAGCTCAGAGACTGAAACTCTGCTCCTGATACCCTTATGATGCTATTTTCTCTCCTTTTTATTATTTTTTTTCCTTTGGGGTTGTTGCTGCCATAGAAAAATAAATACAGCTATTGCTTCCATTTAATTTGAAGATGCCCATTCAAGTCCACAGAAGCTATTTCCAACCCATGGAAGAGAGGGGGGGAAAGAGGATCTTTGGTAATACGGAAAAGATGAGTTTCATATCACAGTTCCCACTATAAATGGGAGTAGAGGTTGGTATTTGGTCATATGCACCTCAGTGGAGGAAAATAAAAAATGCAGTATATTGTACACTGCAGGCAGCTGCCCATTCTTGCTGAGAGAACTATAGCCAATGCATGAAGGTGATGGTGCTGCTATTTAAGTCAATTTTACCTCTTGTGAGCAGGCCAATGTATTTTGGCAACTGATATTGACAGAGCAAATATATGGAATGTCAATTGTTTGGAATTTTGCAATATGAATTTAGAATTCTGTCCTCCCCCGTCTATTCCAAAGCAGGTTGTTACCCTAGGATGAAGGGGAAGTGCATGTACACATGCAACCCCAACTCTGGGTCTTATAGGACCAAGCCTGTGTATTCACAGATTGAAGATTAGTGTGGTATTTTCCTATACAATAATGAGACCACTGTTTTAAAATGGTTAATTTTTATTAACTACAAATCAGTAGACTGAAGGCAAGGCAGAAAGAAAATTTAAAAAACAGTTGGCAAACAAAACACTGGTCAGTCAAAATATAATACTATAAATACCTCTTTTGGCAAGCCCTACTCCAACAGTTACTAAAATCTTTGATGCCTGATCATGTCTCATTCATGGCTAGTCTGTGAGTTGCAAGGATGTGTACATGCCCATGAAGAACTTGAGAAAAGGAAGGTTATATGAGAGAGGATAAAAGAATGAAAGATAACACAAGGGGGCGGTTTGGACATTGGAAAGAGAGAGAGATGCTAGAGATCCAGATAAAAGAAGAGCTGACAGGAGCCAGAATGCCAGGGGAGCTCAAGAGGGACATTGAGAGAGACAAAGAAAGGCTCCATGACAGGAGCACAGCGAACATGGGCCACATTGTGAGAAACAGGAAAATAATAAGGAAAAGGGAGAAACTGGATCATAGCTACCCATCCTGCAGAGCAAATGTCTCCCTAGTAGCAGTTGTAAAAAGGTAAAGGTAAAGGTTCCCTTGCTCGAAAGCCAGTCGAATCCGACTCTAGGGTTGCGGTGCTCATCTCCGTTTCAAAGCCGAAGAGCCAGCGCTGTCCGAAGACGTTTCCGTGGTCTTGTGACCGGCATGACTAAACACCAAGGCGCACGGAATGCTGTTACCTTCCCACCAAAGTGGTACCTATTTATCTACTTGCTTTTGAACTGCTAGGTTGGCAGGAGCTGGAACTAGAGACAGGAGCTCACTCCGTCATGCAGCACTCTTGGGTCTCGAACTGCTGAACTACTGACCTTCCACAGCCTGCAGTTCAGCGTCTTAACCACTTGAGCCACCACAGCTCGTAGCAGTCGTAGAGTGATGGAAAACACTGACCTGAAGCATATGGCTAAATCCCAGACCTTATATATTTAATTTCTTATCTTTGATTGAGGCAGCCTTTGACAGTGGAATCAAATCAAATTAACTTATTTGCTAATTTCAGAATTCAAGACACTTATATCCTTTGTTAATATTTCTTTGGGGCAAAATCTGCCTGTAGCAGAAGATGAGCTTGATATGATTAAATCAAGCACAGTGGACACTTCTAGCCTAGCCATCCAGCACCTGGCTATTGTGAATCTAGACTCTGTCCCTCTGGGACTTTGTTGGTCACACATAGGTTTTACTCCTCCTGGTGTCACACCCCCTTGGATGCCTTATTGGTCCAGGAAATCTTTTGTCTCCAACTGAGACGAGCCTCTCAATGCCTCCCATTGGTCCACATTGTTTCCCAATGTCTATATCCACCAAAGCACATGGCCTCGACCATGTGACTTAGCTGGGCACACACAAAGCTAACCCCCTGATCATAACTCAAGTCCTCCATGGTCTTGCTGGTCGAGTCCATGCACCATCTCTCTTCTATCCCCAGATTTCTTCATCTCTTCAGGATAGGTATAGTATTACCCTGATTTCCCCAACCCCCTCTATTTGTCTGCTAACTCCTTTTATTTCTCTTGTATGCCTGTGATCTCTGAATTGTGTGTAAATATCCAAATTATTAATTTTCCCTGGTAAAACCCATTTATTTTACTATTTATTAATTTACAAGTTATTAATTTATTAACTTTCCCTGATAAAACCCATTTCTTTTACAATTTGGACTGGTTATTGACTCTACCAGAGATCTTAAAGGGAGTATCTCAGTAAACATTGATAGCAAATTCTTGCTACTGCCCCACTTCTCACTAAGCTCTGCCTTTGATGCTAATTCCACCAGGCATTCGACCAAGGAGCCACACTTAATAACTGAATAACTGTGCCCTGGAACCACCATCGGCAACCTGTGCCCCGACAGTATAAATGGACTCAGATAATAGTTCTAACATCAATGCTGGCTATATTCCCACTATGACTGATCTGTTACTATGTTTTGCCATCGCTATGCAATTCTGTTCACTAGCACTTTGTGAATGGTTTTATAAATGTTCTATGTGTTTTATTTTATGTAAGCCACCCTGAGCCTGCATCGGTGGGGAGGGCAGGGTACAAATCAAATAAATAAATAGATAAATTCCCACAATCAAACCAAAGGCAAAAATATTACTTAATAAAGCTGGTAATGGTAACAGACCAGTGGCTACAAGGTATAGATGAAACACTATGTCTGGGGTAGTGATGCTCTGTATTCTTGGTACTTGGGGGGAGAAAGAGTGGGAGGGCATATGGAGTTCTGGCCCTGCTGGTTGTCCTCCTGATGGTGCCTGGGTTTTGGCCACTGTGTGACACAGAATGTTGGACTGGATGGACCATTGGCCTGTTCCAACATGGCTTCTCTTATGCTCTTCTGAGGACCTGAGGGCCAGTGGGTGGCCAAATGGGACAGGACTTTCTCAAAGAGATAGCAAAATTGTCAAACTCCTTCCCAGTGGAAAATCAGCTTTTTAGGCCCATTTTGATTTTCTTTTTGGTCCAAAGATACAGATTTTTGATTTGTTTATATTTTTGTATCTTTGCAGACATCCGTGTTAATCCCCCCTCCTCTTTTATTTATTTCATTATTTATTATTTATATTTAACTACAAACCTGGTGTTTTCCTGGGTTTGCAGAAATCTGTATGCTAGCCCTGGGTGACCCCATTGGGCATATTTTTATCTGCATCGTGGGGGACCTATGAGCTACTAGATATGTAGATGTAATGATCCATAAGCTTTTTGTTCTTTTAGGGTTTGCTTATGTTCAAGCAGTCCAATTTCTTGTTGCCTGAATTATTTATTTTCTGTTTCACCAGGTTTGGGTCTCCACTGGGAAGAAGGGCAGAGTACAAATGAAGTAAATAAATAAATCAACTTGTCAAGTATCCAGAGATTCTGAACTTCATTAATGAGAACCAAAGGAAGAGAACTTTATCAAAAGCCAGAGAAGGAACAGAAAGCAAAGCAAAGCAAAGCAAAATTCCGTGGCATTTTGAAAATCATCAGGGGAATATTTAAAACAGATATGAATAATTTTATGTGAAACAGAGGTCTTGTGCCTTTTTATATGACTATTAATAACTTAAGACTCTATTAATCAAATTAAAAACCTAAATCAAATATTGTCCATTCCATTTGTCCATATCCTCTTTAATCTTTAATTCTAGCATAATTCACAATGTCACTTTCCCACTATTTTCTTTAATGGAAGACACATCTTTTTGCCTGTACTTATCTCTCTTTTTGCTCCCTTTTTGACACTTTTCTATACAGGTAAAAAATGAGAACTATTCTCAGAGGAAATTATCCTTCTTTTGCTGCTCTTACATCATTTTAATCTTCTGAGACAATGTCTATTAGGAATATGTCCCATTTTTAAATATGACAATGTGTTCCGTAGGATCCCTTTCACTTTAAGCTATGAAGAGATTTGTCATTTGGTAGTGTACATTGGATCAGTGCTGGTAGACACATACATTGCGCATTTCATCCATATCTTCTACTAACATCATTAAGGAATAAAAATTATTCAGCAGCTCATCAAGTCTCCATCCTGTATTTCTCCAAAAGATTGTAATATGACCAACATATATGGCAATATATTCATATGCTTCTGCACTTCTTTAATCCTTTCCCGTTTCTTGTACAAGTTATTAACTATGACTGTAGCTCCTGACATCATCTAGTTGCATACACATAGTCTTGACCAGAACATTGGCAGTAGCATCAATACTCTCTCTGAGAACAGTACTGCGAGGATCGAGCTGGATTCAGTCCCCTTTGCTTTTAACTTCCTCCAGACAGTTTTCAAGCTGCTTATCTGTTCAGAATTTCAAGTGTGGATCAGCCTCCTGATCTGTGTGTATGCGTGTTTAGTTGAATCAATACAAATAAAATTATTATCTTACATTGCAATCTTAAACAGAGTTAACTTTCTAATCCCATTAAAGTTTTTGGAGGGAGGCCACTTTACTAGTTCCATTTGTTCTTTTATGCCATTATATCTCAATTTTATACAACTTTTATACCACAAGAGAATTTTTGCCATTTTAATACTATCTTTATGTTTTTTGCTACACCCTATTATCATGGGAAAAAACAGGTGTTTGTTTAAACAGCAATATTTCTATGGAATTCTTGTTCATATCAGTCAAGACCAAAGAAGACTATGGTGAAATTATATGTAAAAGATGAATTTTGAAAACTAACCAAATGATTTACAAAATGTGTATGCCATCTTTCTGTCCAATGAGGGCCACCAAGGCAGCTCACTGTTAAAACAAAACAGTATAAAAACAATGAAAAAACTTATAAAACAATGCAAAAACTTATAAAAACAATTAAACCCAAACTAAAGTATATGTTAAAAGTACATAAAATGGTAATAAAAGCATAGGATAGGAAGGAGGGATCATTGAAGGAATGCCAGATGAAACAAAAAGGTCCTCACCTGCTGTTGGAAGACAATGATAGAAGGGGACAGATAAATATCCTTGGGAAGAGAGTTACATTGTTTTGGTGCTATGGTTGAGTAGGCCCACTCTTGTACTGACACTTTCCTAATCTCTCTTTTTTTTAAAAAAAGTAATTTTTACTTTATTATTATAATCACACCAACATACAAAGCACAAACACACAAAACATACAAATTGGAGGGATTCTTTATATCTTTGTAATATCTGTTATGTACTTACCGCATCCATTTATCTCTCCTTATTATTGTCAATAATGGTTCCTTGGTTCATGTTTCATACTGAGTCCATTGTTCTGTGTTCCCTATCTTGTCCCTGCTCCTGCGCTTGCGTAGGTATGCTAGCTATAACGTGGGAGCTTTGCCACCACTGCTCGGTGTTATCACAGTGGCCTTGAATGCAGGCTTTGGGCTATTCTTGAGTTTATGAGAATTTTCCAGTCCTGTGAAGCCGAGGGGGTGGGGGGAGTTGTCTCCTGACTATTAAGTAACCGGGAGTTTCCCGCGCGCACGCTTGAAGATCATTTGCTAGTCGCATTTTTGCATCATACTATAACCATGCCTGAGCCGCACATCCCACCATTCCTGACAATAACCGTTTTGCTGTGGGTTTTAGCATTGTATTCCAATAAAGCCTTTCTTGGCCTCAAGAATGCTTGGATCTACTTGCTTTTGAACCTGACAATTATAAAGTGCTGTTTGTATCCCTCTTGCCTCAACATTTCACACGCCCCCACAGCCTTTCACTGCTGCAACTGCCAGTCAGGAAGGGGTCCCTGGCCACTGGCTGCGTTGCCTTCATCCTGCCCTGCCTCTCACCTGCACTGTGCTGACAGCTGATGGACGGCCAGGACGCTCAGTCGGGCAGACGGTCTGGAGCCCGAGCCCCATAATGGCAATGATGATGCAGTGCTGCACCCTTGCTCACCCAATGATGACTCCCTTGCTCACTGCCGCTCCACCACCACCTCGGGCATTCGCTTGGAGGCAGCGAGCCACAGTGGCCAGGAGCCGCCGCCTGAGCTGCACCTTCCTTTGGCCTGCAAGCCCCACAAGGGATCCTGCTGCTGTGGTACCAGTTTGCTTGCCCCACAGGCCCAAGAATGGCTCCCTCACTTGCCCCCGCTCCACCACCACAGACCCACCCTCCACACCCAGTAATAGATCATGGCCCTACAGGCGACTGCCTCTCACCCCAGGCCCCGCTGGGCCTCCCTTCTTCGCTACCACTACACTGCCTGGTACCTGCATCCGTCGCACCCTGGGAGCTGTGGTGCTCTCCTTCGTCAGCCCATCCAGGCGGGCCTGCTTCTGCCACTCTCTCTAGGGCCTGTTGCCTCTTTTTCTGCAATGGGCCTTGTGACTAGTACTATATATTACATGTAAAGTCAACATAATTTATCTATAAGAAATGCATATAGTTGTAAATAACTTCTATGATGTCTTCAGTTCCATTATCATATAGTTCATTTACTGTATTCTTCCAGCCAAATATAAAAGTCAATTTGTCCATCTCCGCAGATTCTAAAATTTTGGTTATGATTTCTTCTTTTGAAGGTATTTCATCTTTTCTCCAATACTTAGCATATAATATTCTCGCTGTAGTTAATACATGAATAATCAGATAAAAGTCTTGCTTATTTTACAATTTTCTGGTCTTACATTTAATAAGAATAGTTCAGGAGTAAGGGTATGGTAAAGTGTAACATTTTTTGTAATATTTTATGGATCTAAGCCCAATACTTTTTAACTCTTTCACATGTCCCCCACATATGAAAAAACAAGCCAACAACTTTTTAACATTTCCAACAAACATTAGACAATTCAAGATAACATTTTGCTAGCATATCTGGAATCATATACAATCTATAAAATATTTTATATATATTTTCTTTGTATGCAATTGCTTTAGTAATTTTTACATTCGTTTTCCATACCTGAGACCATTGATCTAAGCCAGTAGTATGGCTTATATTTTATGCCCACTTTATCATTGAGTTTTTAACTATTTCATCTTGTGTTTTATCTTCCAACATTATTACATACAATTTTTTAATCAATTTCTCTTCAGAATACAACGTCTTATCTATTTCCGTTACTTTAGGACAAAAGCCTATTGTTTTTCTTTAGCACATCTTGATTGGATTTGTACTATTTCCCACCAACTAATATCAGGATTAAAATTTTAATATTTTCAACTGATTTTAACTCATTTTTATTATCAAAAAGGTCCTCATATTTTAAGAAAAAAGTCTTTGTGGCCAAATTTGGATTAATAAAAGCTTCCAGTGGGGAAATCCATTTTGGATTCTTAGTATAAAACAGTTTTTTTTTTTTACTTCTTCCCATACCTTCAATAAAGCTTTCCTAATAAAATGTTTGAAGTATTTATGAGTTTTTCCATACCATGCAAAGATGTGCCAGCCCAGTGATAAGTCATATCCCTCCAAAACTAGAATTCTGGGGTTTTCTAGTATAATCCATTCTCTTGACCAAGTCAGTGATACTGCTTTATAATATAACAACCAGTCTGTTAATGCAAAGCCAGCTCTTTCTTTTGCATCTTGTAATGCTTTCAGTTTTATTTTTGAGTTCTTTCCTTGTCATATAAAACATCTGATCAGTTTATCAGGTTCCACAAAATATTTCTGGTTTTGAAGAATAGGAATAGTTTGAAACAGAAAGATCAATCTGGGTAAAATGTCCATTTTTATTGTAGCAATTCTACCCATCAGGGATATTTGTAGGTTCTTCCATGTTTCTAGTTCTTAATTTCCGAAACAAGTTGCATATAGTTATCTTCCATCAGAGAACTTCATCTGTTTGTTATATTTATTCCTAGATACTTCAATTTCTTCTTAATTTCCAAACCTGATAATTGCTGTATTTGTATATTTTGGTCTTTAGTCATATTTTTTGTTAACATTTTTGTTTTACTGAAATTGATTCTCAAACCAGCTACTTGCCCATAATATTGTAAAGTTTTTAAAAGCTGCATGATGGATTCCATTGGGTTCTCTAATATGAAGAATAGGTCATCAGCCAATGCTTGTAATTTGTATTCTTCTCCTCTAATCTTGAGACCTCTAATATAAATATTATTTCTGATCATATAATTTAGTATTTCAAGTACAAATATAAATAATAATGGTGAAAGTGGACATCCTTGTCTAGTTCCTTTTTGTACTTCAATGTTCTTTTTAAAATCTCCATTGACCAAAATTCTCGTTTGTTGTCTGGTATATATTGCCTTGACCATTGTAAAGAATTCTTTATTGCATTGTGAAATCAGTAACTGTTCCAACATAAATTTCCAGTTGACATTATCAAAGGCCTTTTCAGCATCTAAGAAGACCAAAGCCATCTGTTTTTCTGAATGTGCTTCAAAATTTTCAATTACATTTAATATAGTTCTCACATTATTTTTGTAGGATAAGGAGGAAATGAAAGTGATTTCTGAATGTGGGTTCTGACATTTCCTCTGACATGTTTACATATTGACAGCTGTTACTGTGCCTTTAAAAGTTTAATTATAGTACATTAAGATCTTGGTATTTAACCTAGAATCTTCTGATTAGAGAAACTTATAGCAGAATACGTATAGTTTATAATTGCATTTTTATATAAGAAGCTGTATTAAGCGAAAACATTATTAGGAGTCTCTGTAGAAAGAATTGGGATGCAATGAGAAGAATGGAATGTTATTTAGAAGTTGCAAGGCCGCCAAGAGGAAGTTTAATGTGATCCATAGCCCTTATCAGCTAGCTCTTCATATGCGTGCCCAGGAAGGGACCCAGTGTTCCCTGATGTTTCTCATTGTTCTAAGTCAGAAAAGAAAACATAATCAGTGACACGTGGGCCCAGCATAGTGAGATGCCAGGGAGTGATGTACTGAGTCAATTTATGCTTGTATGATGTTAACTGCTTGGTACCAATTAGAGATTCTTTAATGTGTAAACTATATATGTGATGTCATTTGGGGTATAAGACCTTCTGCCCTTCCTGGTTATGGCAGAATACAGCTTTGAAATTGCTAAGTGCAAAGGCACTCAGGCCTGTATTCCCTGTTTCAATGCATTATATGGATAGTTATCTAATTCATTGGACTCCAATTGTGTGTTTCCAATTTGGCAACAGGAGCACGCAGATGCAGATTTGTGTATCATTGCTAAGTTGTCTTTTTGGTAGAAATCCTGTTTGATCCTCGTGAATTATTTTTGTCAAAACTCTTTTCAATCTTGTAGCCAAAATGGAAGCATATATTTTGCAATCCACATTCGATAATGAAATTGGCCTATAGTTCTTAATTTCTTTCTGATCTGTATTTTGTTTATGTATCAAAGTTATTAAGGCTTCATTCCAGGTATACAGGACTCTACCTTCAGTCAATGTAACACGTATTAGACATTTTAAGGGTATTATCAGTTGATCTTGAAAGGCTTGATAAAATTCTACAGGAAAACCATCTGGACCTGGAGCCTTCCCCTTTTTTTGCTTTTTCAAGGCTTCAGTCAATTCCATAAGGGTTATTGGGTCATTTAAAATTTTCTTTTGTTCCTCTGTAAGTTTCTTCAAATTGTATTTTTTTAAAAAGTCTTTGACCTCATCTTGTATGGCTTCTGTCTTTTGGTATAGTATTCCATAGAACATTTCAACAATCTCTCTTAGTTGTTCAGGCAGGTTTCTTTCTTTCCCATGGTCATCTTTCAGAATTATTATGGTTCTTGTTGGTTTATTAGCATTTTCAAAATAATTTTGTTTTGCATATATAATCTTTTGGGCTATTTCTTGCATTGACAGGCAATTCATTTGATGTTGTAATAGCTTCAGATTTATTCTTGCATTTTGGGTTGAAGGATCTATTTTCATATCTTGTTCCTGTTTCCCAATTTGTTTCTTGATTTCTAGAAGTTTCTCATTCCTTTGTTTTCTAATATGTGCTGTTTCTCTAATGGCCCATCCTCTAGCATAGGCCTTGAAAGCGTCCCAAACAGTTCTAATGGGAATATCTGAATGTATGTTTTGTTGAAAAAACATCTGAAATTCTTTTTTTAACTCTGTCACAAATTTCTCATTCTTCAATAAAGCTGTATTTAAAGTTTATTTTTTAATGTCTTGCAGTGTAAGCAGGATGGGATTATGATCAGCAAAGGTTGCAGGTAATATTTCCACTTCAAATATATCATTTACAATTGTTGTTGATATCCAACATATATCAATTCTTGACCATGAATTGTGACTTGCTGAATAAAAAATAAAGTATTTCTTGTTTGGATTTCTTACTTTCCACACGTCCACCAAGTTGAACTCCTCTGCAAGGTGTAAAAAAGAGTTTGGGAGTTCACTTTTCTTCTTTGCTGTATATTTACTTTTTTTCTATCTACTGAGTTGTCAAATACTGCATTGTAGTCTCCCATCACACAAATCTCATCAAAATTTTGTTTAGATATAAGTTCATATACGTATCTATAAAGTTTTTCATGGTGCTGATTTGGTGCATAAATATTAACAATTAACATTTTTTCCCTTGTCTCTGAATTTGGACTATTAGAATTCTACCATCTTTGGAGCTATAAAGCAGCTCTGGATGTAATTGTTCCTTTACAAATGTCACTACTCCTCTTTTCTTCTTTTTTTATCAGAGGCAACAAAAACTTTTCCATTTTTTTAATGTCTAAATATTTTTGATCTGATTGTCTTATATGTGTTTCTTGTAAACATATAACATCTAATTGCATTTTCTTCAATTATTGAAATATCCTTCTTTTGGGTATGTGTTTCTTGTAAACATATAACATCTAATTGCATTTTCTTCAATTATTGAAATTTCCTTCTTTTGGGGGGTGCATTCAATCCATTAACATTTATGGAGATAATTCTTGTTTTTCTTCTATCCATTTTGCGATTGTTGTTGTGCAGATGTCTCATCTTTGCTCTTAAGTTTGAATCTTGTAACTATTTGGGATGCAGGAATCGGTTTTCTGATTTTCTTGGGTTTTTTGTTATTTCTGTCACTCCTTGAGCAGCTTGGTCTTCTTCCTCTTCTTCTCCTTTCTCTTCACTTTCTGCTTCTTCTTCTTCAAGATCCAAATAATCTTTGTGTGTTTTCAGGAAATCTGCTACTTTGAATATGGAATTGATTCTATATCTTTTCCCTTTTAAAGTGAAAAGCACACCTTCTGGAAATAACCATCTGTATGTGATTCCATTTTTTCCTCAGAGTAGATGTTAAGTTCATATATACCTTTCTTTTTTTCTCTCACTCTCCATAGGATTTCTTTCAATATTTTTATCTCTGTGTTTTCTATTTTTAGAGGGTTGTTGTTAGCAGCTTTAAGAATTTCATCTTTCCAAGTTCTTTTAAAGAATCTGACATGTATTTCTCTAGGGAGTTTGTTTCTTTTGGCATATGCTGAATTTATTCTATAGGCCACTTCAATCTCATTATATAATGCTTCTGTACTAGGGGCTCCCATGTATTTGCCCAAAATCTGTGCTATAAAAGATTTGACATTTTCTTCTTTGCTTTCTGGAGAGTTTTGAAATCTCAAAACATAAGCAGCTTTATCTAATTGTAGTTGAACCAGTCCCTCCTCTATAGAGGTCTGTTTAGAAGTCACATTTTGCATCTTAAGTTCCATCTCTTCTTGCTTACTTTCCAGCTGAGTTTTTTAGTTACTTCCATAATTTCCTGTTTATCTTCCTTAAATTGTCATCATCTCGGTGAAAGAATCCATCTTGTTCTGCAGTGGATCCATTACTGCAGTAATTTCTGTCTTGAAAATTTCAGTCATGGATTCTTTTATCATTGCTTGCAGGTCTTTCAATGTGCATTGTGGCAAGTTAGGGGCTACTGATCTAATTGAACCTGGAGAGGTACCTGGAGTTTTTCTTCTTTGGTCTTTGGGATCTGATCCACTAGCCATGTTAAGAGTTTTATATATTCCTTTGGTATTTTTCACTCCCCACCTGTTATATTATCTCATCACCAAAAGCAAAATTTCATCTCATGAGGAGCTATCAACATTTACAAAATATTTGGAACATAGAGTACTTTAAAACCAAAGTCAACAATGTTTATCAGTATAGAAGTTTTTCCCAGGCCAGTATTATTTCCTTCACAGTGCTAATATCAGAATTTTTAGGAACATCAGTTAGCAAAAGACAGACACAAAAACCCACAAAGTTTATAAACTATGTTTTAACAGAATAAGGTTATAGTAGACAAACAGAGCAGAAAAAAGGGTCACTTATTTGTCTTTAATTTCCAATAAGTGGAGTCCATTTAAAAGCTAACCAATAAGATTAAGTAGGTAAAACCATTCAAGCCTAAATATATAATAGCTAAGTTGAAGGCTCAAACCTACAATTTGAAAGAAAGGAAAATGGAAAAAGAAAAGAATTATGGGTTATCAAAAAGAAAAAAAGAAAATTATATTCCAAAGGGTGTTCAAAAGTCTTAAAAAATAAAAGCCAAAATGCAGGGGCGGGGGGTTAAAAAGAAAAGGGAAAAATCCATCTTCTCATGTTCCAAATGCCAACAGGGTTAAAATATAATCCAGAGATGGTACCTTATAGCAAAGAAAATCCAGGGACAGCAGCTGCAAAAAAAGAGAGAAAATGTTAAAAAGGAATAAATTTTTTAAAAATCCCATCTTCTTAAATTCCAGAAAACACCAAACAGTAAAAAGACTTCTAAAAGAAAAGGGAAAAATAAAAAGGCAGTCTTCTGCTAATCCAAAAAGTAGAGCATTAAAAATTGTAATAAACCACAAAGAAGAGAGAAATTAAAAACAGAGATATAATCCACAGTTCTTAGAGGGGGGAAAGTTTATCTTGTATAGAGTTATAAATCCACCAATACGCTTCAAATATAATCCACAATTCTTAGAGTGAAGGGAATTTGTCTTCACTAGAATTATAAATCCAAAAGTATATTCAGATCTTATAGAGACATTCAGAGTTGAGAGTTTATTAAACATAAAGATGTAATCAAGCTTGTATATCTGTTTATAAAATACATGAGAAAAAGTATTCCAGAAGAAGGTCTTAAGAGTTTAAAGTAATAGTTCAAGGCTCTCCAGTAAGACTTTATTTCTTTTAAAGCCCAATCAAGAAAATATTACCTCTGATGCTCCTTTTGCAAGCCGCTGAGGAGAAGGAGGGGGGAGAACCATCTCCCTCCCTTACAATGCTGGTCTTTAAAAGTTAAAGGGCTTTAATAAGGTCAGATCAGAGAATCTAATGTTGACCTTGTGGATAAATGTACTTATGACTGTAGAACTTTCTTGGATGTTGCAGAAGTTGGGTTGGAATACCCCTTCCATTCACGGGAGCCACAATTTCACTCCTATGGCTGTCATAGGAGCTCTCGCTGATTCCTTCCTTCTGGGGCTACAACCCACTGCCGCCGCATGCAGGGAGACCCAATCAAGTCCTCTGGCTTGGGTCCCTCTCCATGGGAACCCAAGGGACCAAAGAGCCCTCCAGTTCCCTAGGGAACCAATGATTTGGCCACAGAATGCAGAGAGGTCCATGAGCACGACCGTCTTCACCGCAGTGCAACCCAGAAGTCTCGACATCTACCTAATCTCAAATAGCAGAGACACCCAAATCAGGGCCTTTGAAGATGATCTTACCTTTATTAGGGAGTAGGCTTTTAGATCCCTAACGTCATTTGAGGTCTATTATACACCAGTGTTTTCGCTCGCTTTCACTACACATGTCCATTGGGTTTTCTTTGTTGTTCTGCCCTGATTTTCCTACCTTCAGGACTCAGTTCACTTCCTAGTTACTGTTTCCCCAGATTTTCTAAGAGTGCTTTTGTGCCAATTTTCCCCTTGTTTCACTTTCAATCTGAAGATAATTCAAAAGTGTACAGATTCCCTCAGATTCCACCCCTGCCCTTTTGCCATCCTTCAAATGTCACTTCCCCACCCACATCAAAGTCAATCTATCCACTCAGCACCTTTTGCTATCCTCCCCTTTGATGTAGTGGTTCCCCATTCCTCTACTCGCAGCTGCTGGATGACCTTGGGCAAGCAATAGTTCTGTCAAAGGTTTTCTTGAAAAGAGCAGTCCTTGAAATAGCTCTCTCAGTCGCACCTACCTCACAGGGTGTCTGTTGTGGGGAGGGGAAGGGAAAGGAGTTTGTAAGCCGCTCTGAGGCTCCAAGTGAAGGGCAGGCTATAAATCCAATCTCCTCCTCCTCCTCCTCCTCCTCCTCCTCCTCCTCCTCTTCTATGTACAAGCTCCATTTCCCCCTCATTTTTAATTCTAATTTTTTTTTTTTTACAAGCAGCATGAGACTGGCAATATGAGACTATCGCTAGTCTCAGAATATTGAATAAAAAAATTAAATGACGGGAAAAAGTTTAAAAGGAGCTATGCAAGGTTTAGTTCCCTGCTCATATTGACTTGAAAGGGAGTGTCCCTAGTGCAAAAAAAAAAAAAAAGAATTTCAGTTCTGCATGCAAACAAAATAAAGGAGGAGAGTCATCAGCACAGGATGAAATTGACATGAGATGTAAAGAGTGAGAGACACTGGGATGGGAAGCCTAAAGCTTTGAAAACATTTCTCCCTTTAATGCTTTACTGAATAAAGTTTTGGGGGACAATTTTGGCAGTCTCCAGAAGTCTAACAATAAAATGGTGGCCGAGCCACATGGACTTTCAGCAAACTTAAGTATCGCTTGGGATCAATCCATTTGGAGGACAGACTACAATCTGCACTGGACAGGCTCTAAATTAGAGAATCATAAAAAGAAAACCACGCAAATTTGCAGGGAATGGCTGGAAATAGGTGTTACTATGCAGTTGCATTAGGACAGCTGCGAAAATACTCCCATTTTTTCCATTTAGTGGCACAAGACTAAAAAAAAATCCTCAGAGCTTCTGTCAGAGGACTCCTCTCCATACAAATTGCAGCCCTGTGCAAAGCGTGGCAGAGTTGCAGCTGACTTTGCACAGGTACGCACACACACACACATTGCCAATGATCACAGCTTGCAATGCCAGTGTTAGTGGGTTCTACCATGCATTCTGTACACTCAATATGTTCCCCCATATTCGGAGATCATGTGACTCTTTCCCATTTTTCACACAGCAGAGAATCCCCCTAGTGCTTGGCAATATGGGAAACTGGGCTTATAAGTTTCAAAAAACATCTGGTCAGTTTCAACATTGAGTTTTCCCATTTACCTGTGTTCCTTTCTGTTCCTTTTCATTCAATGAACTAATGGTAAAATGCATGCACAAAACCTGAACCAGGAGGATTTAAATGGAAGGTGCTTGCTAGATGATACTGTGCAGCTGCGATAAGGCAATTGCATAGTTTTTTAAAAAAATCTTTGGACACCACCCCAATTTAGAAGAGTGCATTTTTAAATTGTAGCTGCAGAATAATACACCAGAGGAAAAAGAATGGTGCATAAGGCAGACACAAAATCCTAAATCAAGATTAAAGGCTTACTGCTTTGAAAATCTGCAGTAAGATATGCATGTGTAATGGGCCTTAGTCTTATTTATTTATTAATTCATTAATTCATTCAATTTATACCCCGCCCTCCCCGCAAGCAGGCTCAGGGTGTCTTACATAAAAGAAATTGAGCACATAAATAACAATTCTAATAACAGTACAATACTTATAAAAATCTTAAAAACACCATAAACAGTTCAAGTATCATAAAGTGCTATTACTGTCATAAGTGCTAGAACAGTAGATCTCAATTATAGCCTTGAGATGGTGGTACATGTGGTCAAGGTAGATAGGCAGATCTAAGTAGACAGACAACTTATTTCATTTATTTCTTCCTGCAGCAGACATGGCTATTGATGGTGAGGCCAGGGCACAGGGTCCTCAGTTGTTTGAAGCAGCTCCTTAATTGAAAGCCTGGTGGAAGAGCTCCATCTTGCAGGCCCTGCAGAACTGTAAAAGGTCCCTCAGGGCCCTGATTTCCTCTGGGAGCTCGTTCTACCAGTATGGAGCCACTACTGAGAAGGCCCTGGCCCTAGTTGTAGCCAGCTTGGCATCTTTTGGACCTGGGAGGGCCAGTCGATTTTGTGACCCTGAACACAGTACTCTCTGGGGAATATGCGGGGGAAGGCAGTCCCTCAGGTATACAGGTCCCTGACCAATGTCTTGAAGTGGATTCGGTATGCCAGTGAAATGCTTTCAGCAGCCAGTGAAATGCTTTCAGCACAGGGAGGCCCATCAAAAGCCTGGCTGCAGCATTTTGCACTAGCTGTAGCTGCCAGATTTGGGACAAGGGCAGTCCCATGTAGAGAGCATTGCAGTAGTCCAATCTTGAGATGACTGTTGCCAAGTCAGCTGTGAACAGACAGTTGGTGCAGGAGCAGTTTGTCTGAGAGCAGGCACTAGACATAACTTTCTGGTGGGCAGGGTATGGACTGATATGCACTTGGTGGCCCAGAACAAATAGTTGATGGTATTGGCTGTGTTAGGGCAAGAAAGCAGTCCATTGGGGCTACAGGGAACCAGCTTGGCACAAGTGGCTCCCAGAATGAAGCTGGGTGTGCAGGGTTGAATGTTAGTCCACACTTTAAAAGCTGTGGTAAGACACTTGTGGGGGAGGGCAGTGGAGAAATCATGGACAGATACTGTGTAACAAAAGCTGGGTAAACTGTGGGTCTCCAACAGCATAGCAAAAAAAAAAAAAACCCTCTGAGCCACAATTGCACATAAGAGTTGTCCTGGCTGTGAATGAGGGAGCCTTGACCCTTGCCTGCATTCTCCCATCCCCCAGGTAGCTTGGGAGATTAGGGGCCCAGCAACCCACATAATATACAGAATAATATATCTTCATTCATCTGATGTGTTTATTTATTAGCAATTTAAAAACTTATTTAAAAAATCAAGGAAGTAATATGGAAACACATGTTTCAATACTCACATTGAAATCAATGGAACTTTATCTTTGACTGATCATGTCCTTCAGTTTTGATGTCCTTTCTCTGGCTTCTGTCCAGACCAGACTTAAGAGAAATAAGCTAATTTGTGCTGAGGAAATACAAACTTTTAATATATTCACCATCCATTTGCACTAAACAATCTCTGTATTTGTGTCTGAAAAAGTTAAAATGTCAATAGATTAGAAGAGCAAAAACTCTGACCTTAAAGGAAGGTTATTCAAATACAACCATACCCTAAGTAAATAAATTCATGTTCACAATTATAAATAGGCGTGGTAAAGCTGGTTAGGCCCTAAGTGGGAAGGCAGAAAAAGCATGGGTTGAGGGATTTTGAGTTGGCAAACACCCCCAGATATCAGCGATGAGGAGAGTCCTCAGACTGGGTGCTTATAGGCTTTGAAGTCTGGGTGGCTCAGTTGGGGGCCTCTTCAGGGTTGGGGGAGCATACAACGACCCTTAAAGTTTAACAGGCATGGGCGGAATGTGCCTCTCATTCTCTTCTATGCACTGGCATGCAGGCCATGGCGAGTAAGGTCTGGAAGGATTCCAGAACTGGCTTTGGTCCAGGATGGGTTTGCCCTGTTAGGAAGCTTGCTTTGCAAGTGCAATACAATCCATGCTTTAACTTGTTAATGAAATGGTGCAGATCAGTTTATGTGTAAATGCAGTTCCCATAACTTTTGTTGTGTTTCATTCGAGGAATGGGCGGGTAAACAACTATACCCTAAATAAATACATTCATGTTTGCAATTATTTCTAATCTCAAAAATCCATTACTAAATCTCTCTTGGCTAGATTAATGTTTAAAACAAAAATGAAGGAATACACAGTGGCTTACACAGAAAAGTCCTAACATGTGTACATAAGGACAATACAGCTGAAGAGACATGCCAGTCTCTTTTCCTTTACATTACTGCAGATTTATTTTGATTACAGGGAAATCTTTTGTCTCCACAATTGTTCCAGAAGTAAAAATGATTGCATTAATAATTATATAGACCTTTTAATTTCTAATCCAGTTTGCGTATCCATTTTCTATCTACTTGTTTTTGTGAACAGTACCTTCGGTAATGTAGTGTTTCATCACATTTTACTAATGCTGAATTATCACTATGTACATTCCAATTTCAGGGTATGTGAGGAGGAATGGTCATGAAAAAAGAAAGTCTGCCTTCCACTTTTTCAACATTCTTTGTACCTTGCCATGACCATAATGTTCCCAATTTATTGCTGCTGTTTATATACTATTACTATTAATCCCAGCCAGGCATAGATCTCAGTTAGCCACATAATGAGTATGACACATAATTGGTGTCCCATAGCCAATTAGATTTGGCTGTGTGGCAAAATCATACCAGTCGAATGAAACCTTCTCCTTGTCCTCAGTCTGGAATGCACTCCATTGCACAGGCTGTCTTCCTGATTCTTCGCACTATGCTGGTGGATTCATTATCCACTAGTGTAATACAGCAAAAGATTTCTCCTCTGATACAGGTCTAATCAAGCACAGTTATGATTAATTTGGACAGAAAATGAATGGGAATGACAGAAAGTGAATAGAGACGCCCATTTATTGACAGGTCCATTTGGAATTGCATTTCTGCTCATTTTCTACTGTAACTAGTCAACATCATATAGATTCAAGCAAAAACATGCTTGCCTTGGGATAATTGTCCTGGATTCATCTCCCTTGCGACTAGTTTTGTACCTTTTTATAAAAGGGTAGAGAAAAATCACTGAAACATTTCATGGAGGAAGGACTGGATTGAGCCATGCTGAGGCCCTAAACAGTTGTTTACTTAGCTTCTGCATAAATCCAGCTGCTCATAAGGACAAAAGTCATCATGAAATGTGCCTCCACAGCCCCAATTCAACTTAGCACTAATGAATAACTCTCTGCCTTTTGCTGCAGCAGGTCCTCTCCTTTCAGTGTGATGCAACTCAGTGGCCCAGAACAAATGGAGTTTCTGAAATAGCCTGAATGATCTTAACAAAAAATGCACATCATTTCTGCCCCATAGCTGAAACCACCTTTTTGTATTTGTCTTGTACATTGTTCTGTCAGTTCAATCAGCTCCTCTTTGCTTCTTAGTGCAAAATGTTTGCACTGCTTTTACAACCATCATGCCCAGGAGAGAAGCAAAATCACTGCCTGAGGTCGCTGCACTTTAAAGATCCAATAAAACAGGGCCTTCTTTGTGTGCAGTTGATGCTATGTAGAGTTTGCCAAACCCCTGAGAGATGAAAGAAGATGTAGAAATCTGTATGATGTATTATTACAGGTTGAGAAGTGAGAAGACCAGAATATTAATGATTGATAGAGCCAATGACTTCTATGTCTTGGCATATTTATGACCAATATGTACTGAGACAGAAACCCTATCTCCTGAAGAGTTTCACCACACAAATCAGGGCATAATAGCATTCAATCAGATACTGTTAGTTTAGAGGCTGCTGGAGCCTACAAAACTTCAATTAGGTCTCACCAGAAGGAAGACAACATATTTTATTTATACTCTGGGCTTTTCCATGGACCAGTCAATATATGCCAATTTTATTAGGTGCAAGCTTTTGTAATGGCAAGATGTACTCCTTAATCTCCTTGGGTTTTAATGCTCATTGGCTTAGACAGGTAATCAATAGCTGCATCTTGGAAGGACCATAGATATTGACTTTGGTCTCCAAAAGACTTTATAAAGAGTCGTTTGGGGGATACTTTCACTTCAAATTGAATTGTGGACCATTAAATCTCTTTAGTAAAAGACTGGAACTAATATTTGATGCCAATGTGCCTTCTGAATTTTTAAATAGGACACAAATGCTGGTGGCTGGGGAGAAGGATCCTAGCACATTTCTCAGCTATACTTCCTTCTTCAGTGGATTCTTTTAATTGCTATAGATTTTCCTGCAGTTAGAATGGTTTTGCTAAAACTTGCATTGTTTCACTTTTTTTTCCTCATCACAATAAGAAAGGGAAACCACCTATGGGGTATGCTCCAAACATATGTCAAAGGGGATAATACATATGAGCAGGTGAATCCACACCAGGGGGTAGAAAGAAGAAAAAGTAGAGGTTTTTACACGCCACTTTTTTCTACTTTGAGGAGATTCAAAGTGGCTTACAATCACATTCCCTTCCTCTTCTCATAACAGGCACCTTGTGAGGCAGGTGGGGCTGAGAGAATTCTGAGAGAATTGTGAATGGCCCAAGGTCACCCAGCTGGCTTCAGGTGGAGGAGTGGGGAGTCAAACCCAGTTCTCCAAGTTAGAGTCCTTCACTCTTCTGTACCATCCTGGCTGTGCTCAGGTTGTGCTCAGTAATAGAAAATATTTTGCGCACGCAGAATATATGAGACTGTATTTGTGCAGTCAACACACTTTCTTTACTGTAAAAATTGTTTTCTGTTTTCAACTTTCATTTGTTCTTTTTTTATATGGAAAACAGTTTGAGTATCCTCACAGATTTGCTAGTAGAAAATTGACATTGCAGTCCTGAGCAGGGTTGCCTCCATTGATTTCAGTGGACTTAGAAGAGTGTAATTCTGTTTAGAATTGCACTGTAAGGTATTTACACTTTTAAATATGCTTAGTAATACAATTTTATGTGCTGTTAAAATAATATTAAAACTATATATTATTTTTTTAAAAAAATTATATGCAGTACTGAAGCAGTAAAATAAGTTTACATATGATAAGAATAAAGAGAAAGCCCCAGGTTCAGTCTCTATTAACTCATTATTAACTACATTATTAACTACATTATTAACTACAATAATTACAAAAATGGGATTTTTCTAATTATTATAATTCAAATGAAACGAATTCTTCATCTAAGCCACTCTGAGACACTGAGTGAAGGGTGGGGTATAAATCCAATCTCTTCTTCTTCTTATAACAAAAAGAAAAATACATGATCTTCTTTGATTTTATTATGGTTTACTGGTTTCACTTTTACTATGCAGCCAATGGCCTATTACGCATGCACAGCTTAATGCAGAGAAACCAAGTAGTCAAGCCTTTAAGCTTAACTTTGGATTCTGTACTTGCCTTATGCACCATTCTTTTCTCTCTGGTGTATTTATTATACAGCTACAAAAAAATGTAGTTTCCTTAATCAGGTGGGAATGTCATTTGTCAATTGTGATGTGGGGAGGTAGCATCCAAAGTTTTTTTAATTTATGCAGTTGTCCTATTGCAGCTGCACAGTAGCATCAAGTAAGTGCCTTCCATTTAAATCATCATGGTTCAGCTCCTTGAATGAAAGAGAACAAAAAGAAATGCAGGCAAACTAAATGAAATCATCCTGAAACTGACAAAATTTTGAAACTGACTAGAGCAGCTGCAAAGCTTCCTTTTCCTTATTGACAAGCTCTAGTGGATTCTTTGTGGTGTTATCAGCCACTGTGAAAAATGGAAAATAGTCACCACCTTCTGCCCCCCCTTCTTCACTGCCACACAAGTGCCATTTTGAATTATTTTCCCCGTAGTAGTTTTTTAAAAAATAAGTGGTATGAGACTAGTAATGAAACATTAATTTAAATCCACCAAAAGCTAGGGAGTGCACAATAACACTCATGGGCAGGAAGCTGGAAAAAGAGAAGGGAGAAGAGGGGATATTCCCCCACCCCAGCACCAAGCCAACTGCAGAAGTTTCAAGGGTGATTCATACCCAAACCAGAGAAACACATCCACTAGACCAGGTGTGGCCAAACTTGCTTAACGTAAGAGCCACATAGAATAAATATCAGATGTTTGAGAGCTGCAAGACATGAACAAATGTTACACACACACTTTTTTTATTGAAAAACATGCAAAATCACTTTTTATTAACATTAAATGACACTGCCAAAAATAAAAACACAAAGGGTAAAAACAGATATTAATAATGATATTTATTTGCCAATGATATTTATTTGTCTGCTAATTATATTTATTTGTCTAAGAGAGAGAAAGAGAGAGAGAGGTAGAAAGAAAGAATGAAAGAGGTGGAAAGAAAGAGAGAAACAAAAGGAAATCAATGGAGAGGGAGGGGGAGGAAGGAAGGAAGAGAGAGAGAGAAAGGTGGAAAGAAAGTAAATAGATGGGGAGAGAGGGAGGAAGGGGAAAGAGAGAGAAAAAAACAAAGCAAACAAATGGGGGCAGGAGGGGGAGGAAGGAAGAGAGAGAGAAAGAAAGAGAAAATAGATGGGGAGAGAGGACAGAAGGAAGGAAGAGAGAATGAAAGGTGGAAAGAATGAAAAAAGGTGGAAAGAAAGGAGAGAAAAAAATTGAAACAAAGAAAGCAATTAGATGAGAGGAAGGAGAGGGAGGAAGAAAGAGGGACATAGAAATAAAGAAAGCAAATAGATGAGGGAGGGGGAGGAAGGAAGGAAGAGAGCGAGAGAGAGAGAAAAGGAAGAAAGATGAAAAGAAATAAAGAGGTGGAAAGAAAGCAAATAGATGGGGAGGAAGGGGGAAAGGAAGGGGGATGAGAGAGAAAGAGAGACAGAGAGGTGGAAAGAAAGCAAATAAATGGGGAGAGAGGCAGAAAGGCAGGAAGGAAGGGAGAGGTGGAAAGATAGTAACTTTAACTTTAAATGTGTTCTCCACCACCACCCCATGCTCCCATGTCAGCCAGCTTGGCTTGGATAAGGGATTTAAAGAGACAAAGCCGGCCAGTGGGGGGGCGGGGGGCTTTGAGAACACATTTAAAGTTAGTTGTTTCCTTTCTCAGCTTCCCCCACACACCTCAAGCCTACCCAGGGAGGGGAACACTGGCTGGGGAAGGGAAGACCAATAGAATAATAGAATCATAGAGTTGGAAGGGGCCATACAGACCATCTAGTCCAACCCCCTGCCCAATGCAGGACCAGCCTAAAGCATCTCTGACAAATATTCATCTAGCCTCTTCTTGAAAGCTGTCAGTAAAGGGGACCTAACCACCTCTCTAGGCAGCTGATTCCACCTTTGAAGCACTCTGAGTGTGAAAAAGTTTTCCGTAATATCCAGCTGATACCTTTCTGTGTGTAATTTAAACCCATTGCTCTGCTGCCAACTGGAACAGCTCCTTGCCCTCCTCCAAATGATAGCTTTTTAAATATTTAAAGAGAGCAATCATCTCCCCCCTCAGTCTCCTCTTTTCCAAACTAAACATTCCCAAGGTCCTTAGCCTTTCCTTGTAGGGCGCTCAGTCTCCAGACCCCTGATCATCCTTGTCACTCTCTTCTGCACCCTCTTGACTTTGTCCACATCCTTTTTGAAGTGAGGCCTCCAGAACTGCGCACAGTACTCCAGGTGCAGCCTAACCAAGGCAGTATACAGAGGGGCTATGACCTCCAGCGATTTTGATGCTATGGCCCTTTTAATACAACCCAAGACTGAATTTGCCTTTTTTACCACCACATCACACTGACTGCTCATATTTAGTTTACATTCCACTCTTACCCCAAGATCTCTTTCACATACACCAGAAACGTATCCCCCATCCAGTATTTGTGCTTGACATTTTTGTGGCCCAGATGTAATACTGTGCATTTATCTTTGTTGAATTGCATTCTGTTTGCAACTGCCAACTTCTCCAGAGTATTCAGGTCTTGTTGAATTTTAATTCTGTCTTCTTGGGTGTTTGCTACGCCTTCCAATTTGGTACCATCAGCAAATTTAATGAGTAGCCCTTCTATCCTTTCATCCAGATTGCTGATAAAAATATTGAAAAGTACTGGGCCCAAAACCAAGCCCCGTGGCACCCCACTGGATACCTCCCTCCTCTGATGAATCTGATGGATGCATACCTCCCCTTTGCTTCCCCAGCTGCCCTGCTGCAAGCTGCACAATATGTGTGAAAGAGCCGCATGTGGCTCCCGAGCCATAGTTTGGCCACCCTTGTACTAGACCCTGGAGACAGATGGGCACATGGAATGAATAGGGGAGCTGTAGGGATGCTGAGATGAGAAGGGGAGTGCTTGCTGAACAACTTGGCTGGCTCATTCCACATGTCCACATGCACATATGCACATGCACACACACACCAGTTGAGCATTGGCTGTGGCTGCTGTGCTCGCTGCTGGACTTGATCAGTGGCACAAAACCTGATGCTGGTCTTTCCCTCCCCTACCTCTTTCAGAGCTTGCAAAGAGGCTGCTGGGAGAGTTGCCAGAGAAGCATGTGTATAAAAGGAATTGCAGGGGACCACAACCTCTCACACAACTGTTTTAAGATTTTCCCTGTCGTTCTTCTTCTTCTTTTTTTTTTGAGTGATATGAGACTAGCAATAGTTGCATATTGCTAGACTCACACTGTGAGAAAAACAGGGGAAAAGTTATCAATAGAGCTTGCATACTGATAAAGGGGGGAGGATAGCAGAAGGTGCAAAGTGATCAGAATGACCTCAATGTGGGCAGGGTAGTGGCCTTCAAGAGATGGCAAAATGGCAGGGGGGGAGCCGAGGGAATCTGTATGTTTTTGAATTATCTTCAGCTTGGACACTAAACAAGGAAAAATTGGTACAAATGCACTCTGAAAAAACATGGGGAAACAGTGACCAGAAAGCAAATTGAGCACTGAATGGAGGAAAATCCACACACAATGAGAAAGAAAACCTAACAGACATGCACAGTGAAAGTGAGGGGAAACACCCATGTGCAACAGGACAGTGTTTTCCTAATAAGTGCATAAGCTGTGTTCTTTAGGGAATAGGGGAAACAGAGGCTCTGGTTTTTCTTGATTGACTTTAAGCTGTAGTGGCTAGGATTACATACATGTTTGAGGTACTCAGAATCTGAAATATATGGAATGTGATTTTGCTTTCTCTCTCCTCGGAATGCCAGTCCAGATACCTTAGCCTCCTTGTGTCACCAAATGCCCATGCCTTGTCAGTCTGCCTCTTCCTCATGCTACTGTTCTTCAAGCTAAGTGGCGGCACTGTTGTCATTGTTACTATATGGAATCTTTCCTATTAATTCTCCCATAGAATTTAATGTTAAAAATCGGTGCATTTCATTGCCTCCTAAAGAGAGATCCCTATGTTCTGAAATTTGGGAATGTAGATATCCTAGGGGAGTGCTAGACTGCTACAATCCCCTGAGTTTTGTCCAATTTGGATGGGAAACTATGAAGGTACTGTTAGCAGCCAGACCCTTCCTCTAACAGAGGGCAGTTTATAGCTTATAGAGGCAGAAACACCTTTCCATGCACCAACCCAATATCTTAGTTCAGGGCACTAATTGGGCCAAAATGGACCCAAAATGAATGCCAGCCAGACATTAGCCTAGGAAAGCAATTTCAAAATGCAACTCAAAAGCGGCTGGCTGGCTATACCCACTCTTTGCCCTAGAGAGATGTGTGACTTTAGAACAATGAGTCATTCAGGATTCACTCTACATAATCCCATCAACACCCCAGCCTCATTTCCCCTCACCCATTACTATTTGATTAAGTGGCAATTAATCAACACTTAAATCTTTTCACCTTTTCCAGTTGCCCTCCCCATCTGGTACTTGTGGAGCCAACAGGCCTTCATACCTTTTTGTCAACCTCTGAAAAAACCATTAAGACATTATGTTGTCAAAGGCTTTAATGGCCAGAGTTCATTAGTTGTAGATTTTCCGGGCTGTATGGCCATGGTCTTGGCATTGTAGTACTTGACATTTTGCCAGCAGCTGTGACACAGAGAGTACTCCATCTTTCTGTGTTATACCTCTGTGGATACCAGTCACAGCTGCTGGTGAAACATCAGGTACTACAATGCCAAGACCACGGCCATACAGCCCAGAAACTATACAACAACATTAAGACATTGTTTTCTGGAAAGCATGTCTTCCCTACCTCAGGATATGTTTTGCCTTACAAATACATCACCTAGCTACCCCAGCAGTGTGTGTGTGTTGTGTAACCAAATTCACCCCCCCACTTTGTGGGTTTCTTTTTCTCTCTGTCACAGGACAAAACACTGGCTGTTTTTTCTCTAGATCTGCTGCTTCCACAGACCTCTCCAAAACTAGTAAATATCACCCATCCCTAAACAGCTATTCCTTTTCCTGTGCAATGCCAGGTCCATCAACAATAAAACCTCTACTCTCCGGGACTTTGTCCTGGATCAACAAGTGGACCTGGCATATGTGACCTGGGTGAGGGAGGGGGAGACAGTGGCTCTCAACCAGTTAGCCCCACCGGGCTACTCGGTCCTTCACAAATCATGTACTAGGGGGCGGGGGGGGAGGAGTGGCTATTTTCATTTGGGAGGCTTACTCCTTCAGGGCGCTCCCGTCCGTGGAGATCGTGGGCATAGAATGTGTCAGCGTGATGCTGGAGGCTGTGGAGAGTTTGGTGATCTGGCTGGTGTACCGTCTGCCTAATGCACTGGCCAGTAGCCTGCCATCCCTGCTGGAGGCCGTATCAGGCTGGGCGTTGGACCACCCTAGACTGATTGTCCTGGGTGATTTCAACGTCCATGCCGAGGACGCGGCCTCTAGCCGGGCTACAGACCTAGTGTTGTCCATGGCGACACTGGGACTCTCACAGTACATATCGGCCCTCATGCATTGGGCTGGTCACATGCTCAATTTGATCTTTGTGGCGGGGGTGGAGGTGGACCGGATCACTGCTGAGGCAGTCCCATGGTCAGACCACCTGGCCCTGAGGGTCCATCTGAAGGTTCTACCCCGACCCTTTGTGGGCAGTGAGCAGATTTATGCTTGCCCGTGGACCCAGATGGACCCTATGCAGCTCCAGAGGGCCTTGCAGGATCCAAGGCCCCCTGGCAGCTCATTGGATGAGCTAGTGGAGGAATGGCATGTCCAGCTCTCCGCAGCTATCGACGAGATCTCTCCCAGGCATCCTCTCCAGGCTCGTCTGAGGCAAGCTCCCTGGTATACCCAGGAGCTGCGGTGGATGAAACGAGAACTGAGACAACTATAGAGACAGTGCTGTCGTGCTTGTGACGAAGCATCAAGAGCATCTTATAGGACATTTATGAGAGCCTATGAGATGGCAGTCAAGGTGGCTAAGGAGGAGTTCTTTGCGGCTGAGATTGCATCTGCGAGCTCACGCCCGGCCCAATTATTTAGTGTGATTCGGACTTTGATGGACTTGCCACAGGGCACATGAAATGATAGGGAATTGGATATTGGCTGTGAGGCTTTTGCGAGCTATTTCGCAGATAAAGTCTTGACGCTCTGACGCGACCTCTCCGCCACGATTGAAACAGTGAGTGAACTCGAGGCCCCTTGTGTGTCTTCGGTTCCAGGTTTAGAGTGCTTCAGCCCACTCAGCTTGGACAAAGTTGACAGATTGCTGGTTTCTGTGCGCCCAACCACATGCACCCTTGATCCGTGCCCCTCCTGGCGGATCTGAATGCTCCAAGACCCTTTTAGGTGATTTGAGTGCTCCAAGGCACTCAAAATATAACTCATTGTGCTTCCTTTCCATTTCACATTTGGTGTTTCTACCTACAGTGGCTATTATATTAATCTTCCTATTGGTGTTTTTTTTTTTTAACCATTAAAATATGTAGGGATATGACAACTATATTTGATTTTTCCATTGCCAAAGCAAAATCCATATATCCATCACTGTGTATGTACACTAAGTGGCCAGCAGATTTGAGAAAATGCTTTTATATATGGAAACACATGGTAACTTCATTTTACAAGTTGGTACAATTGAGTCAACTGTATATGCAATGCTTAACAATGAAGAGCTTCATGAATGTAGGTTGCTGTCTGTGCTTTTAAATGGAGGAACATTATGCACAATTAAACTAACCACATAAGATAAGCAAGAATGAGTCAGATTTGAGATATCACTTTAAAAGGGAATCATGGCTACCAAGTATGGAGAACATAATAGGTATCTGATGTGCATCAGATATACTGGCTGCGGTCACACACACGAAATAATCCACTTTCAATGCACTTTCGAATTGGATTTTGCCAGTTCATACAGTAAAAATCCAGTTGGAAAGTGCACTGAAACTGGACTGAAAGTGGGTTTTTTAGTGTGTGTGACCGCAGCCACTATGTAAAATCTGCACTTCTATAGAGAAGTGTCATGAACATTTGATGCCATCATACAGGTGGACAGAAATATCCCCTCAAACAGAGACAGGGTTCACACATCCCAAAATAATGTGATATCTGTTTTGTTTTTTTAATTGCACACAATGTAAACTTGTGCCAACTCTGCACTGATAATCACTTTGCTGAACAAAAGTAGAACTGTCTACTGTCATTTTGCAAAATATAATAATAGTAATCCACTCCTAAAGACTGAAATAGGACTGAAGTTATGGCAGCTGAGAGAGATATCTGCTGTGACTATCATCTTCTTAAAGAGTTTTTTGGTCTACGGAAGTCATAGCCAGTTCTATGCTTGTAGTACTGGTTCACAGGGTACATTTCTTCACATGATAGTGTATTTGAAGATAGGAACCATTAGCATAGAAGAAAAAAGTGCCTGGAATAACTATATGAGCTGATGGTCTGAAGCTCTCAAGCCAAACAAGCAGTGGCAGCGGTGTTTTGTATAGCTCCACACAAACTTTTAGGGGTGCACTTCTTAACTAATGAGATGAGTGCCAAAGAAGAAGGCAAAGCCCCAAAGGGCAGTCTCAACACAGGTGGGATCCGCACACAGACCAAAGTTAGGGAGCTGTTATGTATTAGGGCTGGGATATTCCAGGACGGGTACCAGAGGCTTCTGAAAGGTGAATAAACTCTTCTGGGAACTCATGAACATGTAAATCTGCCTTATATTGAGTCAGACCATTGGTCAATCAAAGTCTGGTCCAACTGCCAGCATCTTTTCAGGACCTCAGGCAGAGGTCTTTCACATGATCTTCTATCTGATCCTTTGAACCAAAGGTGCCAGGGATTGAATCTGGGAACGGTCTCCTCCCAGAACACATTGAATAGTACGGGTACTTGTCTTAATAGAAATTTTGTACATATGATATAGGAAGGTATAGGACAACACACTGGCCTCAGCCACCACCATTTGTCTTAATAAGGGAACAGAGACTATACATTTCTAATGTTCTTGATCATAGGGATGAAGCCCTCATACATAGAATTTGCAAGCAACGTGGCTACCCGCTTTGTGCCACATCACTCCCCCACAGCTCTGAAGACAAGGTGCTCTTCTTCATGAATACAGAAAGAACATTGAAAACAGAGAGTTGACCATCCACAAAGACATGGCCAATGTGGGCCTATCCAGACTAAGATCTGGACACCTAGCAATAAGATCTGCCTAAATCCTGCAATCAGAATTTTAATCTAGGGAATGAATGCCCGCA
This sequence comes from Gekko gecko, assembly GCA_029375565.1. Taxonomy (NCBI): domain Eukaryota; kingdom Metazoa; phylum Chordata; class Lepidosauria; order Squamata; family Gekkonidae; genus Gekko; species Gekko gecko. Next base: position 94,592,536 of record JAPDNY010000001.1, read on the forward strand.
AACATGGATGCAATCAGTTCCACCCAATATCCATAACCTGATAAACACCAAAGAGAGGCCCGTAGGATTTGACTTGCCACATAAAGTATGGAAGATGGCTAACAGAATATGAGCAGGCTTTGGCAGTTGTGCAGACTCATTGTTTAAATGGGGCAAAATACCAGGACCTGAATGTGATTGTGGTGCAGCCTACCAAATTATTTTCCATCTGTCACAGGAATGTGAATGTTGTGCTTTCCAGGGAGATGTGATGGAGCACTTTGAACTCTCCCCAACTGCGACTGAGTGGATTGAAAATCTAGATATTCATATTTAGGGGGATTACCCCATCTGCATACTTGTTGTATTAACTTGGGTACGTATTTTATATTATTACATACTTCCTTTGTGTAACTCTGCCATACAATCAATCAATCAATCAATAGAATTTGCACAAGTTGTAAGGGAACAGGGTGAGCAACTTTTGCTTTCTCTCACCAAACCAAAAACATTTATTAACTTTGGAGAACAGAATCAGGAATGGTTGAAATCTTAGCAGTCATAAAGGAAGGTGATGCACGTTAAAGCAGTAGCTACAAAGTATACCAGGAGGACCATTTAGGAGACGACACACACCCCTTCCTACTTTTAAGGTTCCCCTTCCTACTTTTAGGTTCCCCCCCCAGCTCATTGTAGTTGTGACTCAGGAAAATATATATATTGTTCTTTTTATTAATTTCATCCCTCTCCTCTTCATCCTGTATTACCTAATGCACTGACAGTTGATGATACCTAATGTTACAAGGTAATAATTATAAGGAATGTAATTATAGCCCATAATGATACAATATATTTGACAGTTCAATGTTTTTTAAGGGGGTGGGATGTCTACAATGTGTGAACACTAATGTTGGGAGATCCAGCAATGGCAGCATTTCTTGTTAAATACAAGACTTGCTGCTTAGCACCTGCATGGTATGATTTGCACCAAACAGCTCTAATTAGCACATTTTGAGCTATGATTAGAGCACCAAAGGAAGCCTTCCAAATGCCATTAATTATGGATGTGATCTTAAATTATTCACTTTGAATATTTTTGCTCAATACTCTCCTTTTATCTTCCACTAACTTCTTATTGCATCCTAGTCTAGATCCAATTATACAGCAAAAAATGATTTTTTTTAAAAAAAAAGATAAACTTAAAATTAATCCCCTATCTGCTTGCTTATTTGTTTGGAGTTGTTCTGTGTACTTATTAGAATTTCAGGAGGAACCTCACTGGCTGTAAGACAATTCTTTTTTTTCTTTTCTTTCTCCCTTCGTTTCATAGGGGGAGAGTAACCATTCAGTTTACATTAGTAAACAGCAACTGCCATCTGTTTTCATTAACAGATTCCCAAACTACTCGACAGATTTGCATCTGAAAGGTGTTATCTGCATGTCAATGGAGCACAACAAAATCTATACAGTTGAATGTCACAAATATTATCCATTCACTTTAGAATTCACTGGAAATTTCCCAGTTAAGGATGATGGCCAGGGTGGACACCCTTTGAACACCCCATCCTGTTTCACCTAAACTTTTTAAAAAGATGTATTATTTAAACAATGACTTAAGAATATGAAGGGAGGGGGGTTAAAATTAGTAGCAGCTGGTCCCCTACAGCAATAGTGCCACCCATTTGACCCACTGTCCAATCAACATTTAGAAACCACAAGATGAATACTGTGTATAAGTCATTCACCTCAATTAATATACAATAAAGTTCAATTTTACATTAAAAGTGTATTATTCTAATTCTTATTATGACATCACAATCTTGCAACAACTTCCAAATATGTTACATATATTCTAGAAATACACACGTGGCAAGCAAAACACTCTGCATTCAATGATGATTCCACTGTATAACAATGTTGCTATATACAAAGAAATGAATCGAGTATCCAGGACCAATACTGTCCTTGCCACAAAATTCCATTCGTACAATCACAGAACAGTTGACCTTCACTCATAGATTAATAATGTGCCAAAAAGACCACTGACAAGATTCCTAGGTTTCTTTCTCGTTGCGGACTGTTTTCTTCAGAGTGTGTCAAAATCAGTAGCACGTCTCCATATCACTGGAACCATAAATGTTCATCCAGCCAATTCTATACTTTATCAAAAAATAACAGTGTCTTCCCTCCTGATGCAGCTGGCTAAAGGTTCTCCATGCAGTTGGCTAAAGGTTCTAGGCAAACATATGAATTTGGTCCAATGTCTTGACATAGAATTACTCTAGCTGGCTGCTTTCATGTTATCACGACCCTGTGGCTTACAAAACAATTTATTCAGGGAGGCCTACAGAAGTGTGTGTGCACAAAACTGATCACAAAGTAGATAGTTTAAACAAATCTCTTTGAACACATAGTCAGAAGAAAGAGACCAACAAAGGTATTTGGTATAAACTAAAGGGCAGCTTTATTTTAACTTTCAGATTAATTTGAATCAACTGTAACTGGCAAGGGCCGCAACTCACATCAGGCAAAAGGATCCCCTGATCCCTTTCCTGACCTTAAACGGGGTGAACCACTGAGGCCCTGGCGCAAGCCAACTTTCACTCAGTCATTGCCAGGTGGCAGACATGCTAACAACCCCAAAGTGAGCCAGCCACCTCTTGCCATGGAGCATGAGGGAAAACCCACTCCAGGGTATATCACAGGCCACCAGCAGTCCCCATCCAAGGCCCATGCCAAGGTATGGTTTGTGCTAAGTGTGCCAACCCGTCTGTCAATTAGTGTTTCCCCTCATAAACAAAACCAGGCTAGATTCCAGCCAACACCCTACTTATCAGCACCACCTCAAAGCCAATTCCCCTACCAATATGACAGTGTGAGGTAGGCAAAAACACCCCCTTTCATGGCCAATTTGAAAAGGGGGTGAAAAATTCCTACCCAGCCCCAAAATTGGCAATCAGCCAGAGCCCACATTGTCGAGGGAGGGCAGGCGGGCCAATTGCAAAAAGATTACCCTGATGAGGGGGAGCATTGTACTAATAAGCACTAAGCTCCACTCGCACCAAATACTCATATGGGCAGGAATTGCCACAAGCCCAGGCCTCTCTCCAAAGGTTCTCCATCTGTATGCAACCCTGTGGGCTGCTGTCTGTTAGGGCTGTATTCTTAGCATTTTTGTTTAAAGCTAACCAACAAAGCCATAATAATAAGATTTGACCATTTGTTTTTTTTTTATTTTAAAATATTTATGTTCTGCTTTTTCTTGTGGCTTAAGGCAGCTTACAAATAACAATTGAAAGCATTACCATTTTAAAAGTACAGAACAAAATCCTAAATAATCCCCCAAGATGCCTACAGTCTATACCTTGTCAACAGCTCATGCAAATAAAATAGCCTTGCAACACCTCTTGAAAATGTCTAAAGACCCATTTCCTCACCTCTTCAAGGAGAATTTTCCATATGGTAGGAGCTACAAGAGAAAAGGTATGAGGTCTAGCTGATGCCAGATGGACTACCTTAACTGGGGAAGCCTGAAGACTGTAGCTGGTATACCTGGGCATATATGCAAAGATACAAGCCTAGGTATGTTTACTGATATGTAAGCTCATTGTGCTCAGTGTGAACAGGATTGCAGCCTTTAAAATTATAGTTTGATGTGAATAAAGTATCTTAAATTGATGGGTTAAATGGTGGGTTAAATCCATTCCTCTGAAGTTCTTTCCCTTGGAGTAAAACTCATTTCTATAACAGAAGGAGTTTTCCTCAACACGGCGGTTCCTCACTTAGCAAAAGAGAACCATTGGTTCCAACTGTGTTTAATTTCAGTACCTTCATGCCCATATAGCAAGACTGCCAGCTAGGGAATTCCTCCTTATTACTCCATTAAAGTCATGTCATGAGACAGAACATTCTCAGCTTAATTTGCCTTAATTTCCCCAGTTTCTCCCAGGATACTTCTTCCTCCAAGAAGCTCAGGATGTCATGTGTGTTCCTCCACTCCCAATATATCCTCAAAACAACCCTGTGAGGTAGATTCGGCTGTGAGAAAGTGACTGGCTTAAGGTCTCTCAGTGAGCTTTGAAGTCAAGTTGGAATTTGAACATGGGTCTCCCTGGTCATAGCCCAGCAGTCTAACTGTTACGTCATACTGGCTCTCATCAGTTACCTCGCTGGGCACATCTGGTCAGTCAACAGCTATGCAGTTGCACTGTGGAATGGGACATCCCTCTGCCTCCACCACTACTTCATGACGTCTCTTACTTAATGGCATGGACACTCTCCACTTTGACTACCACTCAGCAGTGGCATTTTCCTATATGCTAAACACCTTCAGAAGCTGTCCTTGAAGCAACACTCCAACTAACCATTAGAACAAACAGGAATAATGCTCATAATAACCACAGCTTCAGAATTTTTTTAACCTACTCAGATCAGCTTGCCTTGAATATATTTCTGCTACTCTTGCCTCCAATGCCCGATAGTGAAGTGTCAGAAGCTGGGGAAAGGGAGCACTGAGGACAGGTTACCTGAAATGTATAAAATATCTCAGCATGGTGAGAAGGAGCTGACAATCTCAACAAGAGATTTGGCCCTGATGAATGGCAGGAAGGGGAAGAGAGAAAAATGTATGCTGTGACAGTTTCCATATAACAAACCCCATGGGATACTGGAAGCCCATGGAGGCTGGCCCACTTTGGAATTTATAATCACTTCTTTATCCAAACTCAGCCCATGAATCTTTATTTTGTACAACTTTCTTTTCCCTTGCACTGTTTTCTTCCTGTTAAACATTCACACAATTGATGGAGTTCTTTATACATTGATTGCATGTAAATAGCATATAAGGTATAAATGGCATTAAAATTGTATAAAGAAACACACTGGGAATGCCATAATGAAACCCGGCATACCAAAAGGTTCACAACAACAGAGTGCAGAAATAAAAAGTCACAAAATAGGGCACATAGGTACATCCTGAACTTGAAAACAGCTTTTTAGATGCTACATTGCAGCATTTTTTGGTGTCATGTATTAGGGCTGGAATATTCCAGAACAGGGTACCAGAGACTGGCTGAGCCTGATGGATATATTAAATGAATCCCAGTGTGGTATCACGAGGAAGTGACAAGCCAGCAATGTTCCCTCTAAGCTGTGGAGTCTTGTGAGCAAAAATTCTATTTTGTGAGCTGCTGGCATTAAAGTTGTGAGCGAGCGATTTGGCTACTGCATAAATTAGCTTCCTCTGGAGCCATCCTCCCTGAGCTAAAACCAAAAACTTAGTTTGCTCTGCAGCCTTCCCTCCTGGGCTAAGACAAAAATGTGTGAGCCAGAGGCTAAAAACTGTGAGCTAGCTCACACTGACTCAGCTTAGAGGGAACACTGCCCACAAGTCTACATTGCCCTTAAGGAGCTCCTAATATGGAATGGGCCTTTATCATCCCACTGCTCGGGATGAGGAATGCTCCAGTTTTTCTTAGGTAAGTCTGAGAGACCCGAGGTAGACTCCAGACAGCAATCCTCTTAGATTGCACTGTGAGCTATTCCTTCCCTGAACTGGGATTGTACTTTGTACTATTTCCACAGATTATGTCAGTATGCCCAGTGCCAGCCTGATCATACTGGTAATCTAGACAGTCACCTAGAATGCTATGATACCAAATTAGATGGATCTGAATTTCTTTTCTCTGCTTTAAAAGTGCTCTCTCTCTCTCTCTCTCTCTCTCTCTCTACACACACACACACACACACACACACACACACCTTCTGTCTTTCAAGTTAAAAAAGGGCACACACTCCTCACTGTTCCTCATCCATAGCTAAAGCCCCATAGGCTGTCAGTCTAGCAATTTACACATTTATGACAAGTTATTATACATGTATCACAGAGTTGAGGTGTTTTCATCTGTATCATGAGGCATTCAATGACCCCTGATTTGTGCTAGGAAATAGTGTGAAGGGAATTGGAGGGAAGATGAATTCCAATTGGTGTTGTAAAATCAGACTTACTGAGGCGAAAGGGACATGCCTAGCGATTGATATGCCTGCCAGCAGGGAGACCACAGGTGTGCATGCTATTGAACAACTGCTTGCTGAGTAACATTTGATTTTCCAGTCTACCTCAGAGACAGAGAGCCTGCTTTTGTGCATTCTGGCTATTACTTTCTTCACCACCCCCAGTTGAGAGCTGAATTTGGCAAATGGACATGAAAGAAGAAAACTAAGATTTACTTCCCAATGGAGATGGAAGGCTCATGGATTTGTGTATGAGGCACTGAAATGACTAGCATGACTCCAGCTTTAAAGCATATACATTGTGATCATACTCTATTCTTTTTCAGAATGGATTTCTCAACGAGGATTCAAAGAACACTGCCTTCGTCTTCTAGTGTTGCAAACCAGGGCACTAACTTTTCCTGATTGCAGGAAAAAGCTGAAGCCTCTGATGAGAACACTGAAGTCCTGGAATAAGAAGCAACAGGTGGGTGTGGCTGGATGACCACACTTCTGGTAACATGGGGGGTGGCCTAATATGCTAATGAGCTGTGCTGTCAGGGGGTGTGGCCTAATATGGTAATGAGTTTCTGTTGTTGGGTGTGGCCTATTATGCTAATGAGTTCCTGCTGGGCTTTTTCTAGGAAAAAAGCCCCGCTAATCTCAGAACCCTAACAGCCACCCCATCTCCAGATGTTCAAGTCAAAAGGGCAACCGTGCACTGACAGGTGAGATGGAGAAAGAATCCAGTTGCCCTGGCCTGGGAGTCCATACCAGCCTCCCCCATTCTATTTTCATGAGCTTGGGCACCACCTCAACTACTAGTTCCTTGTCGAGTATGTGCTTACAGGAGTGGCTCAAGCCAGGCCCTCCTGGCACCATGCTTCATGTCATGCAATGAGGCATATTCTCAGGGAGGTGTACCTGGGAGAACTGCCTGTGTTGGAGGGGCAGGAACTCTTGCAGCCTCATAGTGGGCTGTCAGCACTTTCCCCTACCAGGGTACCCCCTTCTCTCAAGCAGAAGACATGGCATAACTGTAGTCTGAGGTACCTGGCAGCTGTCCCACTATGCTCAGGGGCTCATCTGACCAAGCAACTGTGGGACCCATTGCCTTGCAGAATTGGGGCCCGATGCAGAAGTAGCATTGTATGGGACAGCTGTAGTTGCAGAGCACTTCCTTCTGAGATCTGTAAGTGTCATTTGGAGGGCTATGACATGCACCACAGGAGGTCTCCTTGCAAATGGCCCTCTCCATGAGAGTGAGACTGTTGACTCTGCTGGGACATTACAGGAATGGCTGTGGTCAGCACGACATCTGTGCTGTTTGTATCACTGCATGTTTTTGTTTTGCACCTGTGCATGTGATGATTCAGCATGGAGTCTTGGGAGCATCATCAGTGCAGTTCCTGCTACCAGTCACCAGTTCCTGTCTCAGCCAGCTTTCCCACCAGCTAGTTAGCCTCATTCACAAGTATGTGGTGCTAGGAACAGCTCAGCTGCCTCCCCCAGGGGCAGCTCACAGGTGCCATCCTGGACAGGGGGATGTTGGCAAGCCATTTTGTAAAGTACTGGATTCGCTGCATGGAGGACTTAGACTATGACATGCATTCAGATGTGTTTATTTTACTTCACACCAGAACTAACTAAATGGCCCTGCAAGACCAACTATATACACACCATCCGGCACACCCACGTTCCCATTGGAGGGTTTGAATTTCCCGCCAAGGTACCACTAGGTGGACTAGGATCTGGGTTTCCCTTTGTTTAGGGAAAACCAAGCTCCTTACAGTAACCGCAAATCCCTACTGGCGGTCCGAGTACATAACACATTTCATTGGATGTCTTCATGATTTGCAGTTCAATAAAGTATGGGGTCTTCAACAACTCTATCCCTGTCTGTTTGTAAGTGGCTGAGACTAGCTCCACACCCCTTCCTGCCCCACTTCCTCCTCCCATCTGTGGCTTCCCCTTAGGGCTTCCCATTCACACATCCAGAAGGGTGTACTGTGACTTGAGATGCCCATACAGGGATCACTGTTGTTGGTCTTTCAGGAGCCCCCGGACTTCTGTTTTGTTCAGCTGCAAAACATAGCAAGGATCTACTGGTACCCTGAAGACTAGCTTCACATATTGGACTCTACCCCCTTCCCATACTCATGGGACTGGTGGGTGGTGTAAGGGGTGTGTGTGGCTGCCCTAGCTTGGTGTTGGGTTCTGGTCCCTCTCACCCCAAAGCACAGCTCTGATCTGAGAAACCATGCAACCTGGGAATGTTGGCAAAGGGGACCCAAGGTGGATGCAAAGGAACAACTGTCATGAGTGCAACACAAATGGGTTGTGGAGCGGTGTCCCTGCCAAAATGATTGCTCTCCAGAGTGATCCATTGTCTGGGGCAACTGTAGGGGCAAAATTTCTGAGGCTTTGCACTGCCTCTTGCCCTCCCCGCGTGGGGATCAAATCAGCAGCCCTGGCCATGCTGTTCTAGTACCTTTCTGTGGAGCCGTACCTGTCTGTGCAGTGGTCTCAGCCTGGCCCTGCATGGTGGTGCTGATGTTAGAGTTGCAATGGAGTGCCTAGTGTCTGCTGGCTTGCCTCCTTTGAACCTTCCCTCTTGGCCCAGTGATTAGGATGTTGGTCTCAGGTGTGGGGCTGAGCCTGGCCTGTCTTTTCTTGCCTTTCTATTTATAGTTTTTTTCAGGGGAAGAGTGTGTGTGGCTCGGAGAAGGGGTGCCTGTGTGGGGGTAGCACCTTTGCTTCCAGTCAGGCCTTTGCTAGGGTTGGGAGGCTCCTGGCTACTGCACAGGTGCCTGTCCCCTATAGGCTGGGGAAGGCACTTGGACAAATTTGTGTTGAATTTCTTAACTCAGAATAACAAAAATAGCAACTTTCTGAATACTTTAATGTGAAGTTGTTAAATTTGGAATGATAAACAAATGATAAAAAATCATTTTGATTTTTACCACAAAGGTCCTTTCTCTCTTAGGCAGAGTTGTGAAGAACTCACAATATCCAGCCCTATCCTCTGTGTAACACAGCAAACGATTCACTGACTATTCTTGTACTCATCACAAGTTTGCGTCAATTATACTCTTTGCTCAGCCTGCAAACACAGCCATCCACCCACATACAAGAGAAGTTGGGAAATAATTACATTATCCCACTCCCGTAGCTCCTAATTAATAATTGCAATACTTACTTAATTACACCAGTTGTAATGGGTGGGTTCCCCCCCCTTCTTTAAAAAATTTGATTAAGACAATTCACAACTATCGCAATTACGCGGGCTGCTGTATTTATTAGCACAGCAGGCACTGTCAAATGCTTGTCAGCAATTTGCATGTCATTTACAGCTGAAGCAATGTCCTCTACAGGAAAGTTCTTTTTGAACAGGAAAATCATGTATGCCTGGCATTCAGCTACCACGTTCATAATAACACATTGCAATACAAAGCCATCCTGGCCATACTGGTTCCAATAAATATAAATCAAACCCACGCGCCTATGAATCAATCCAAAATTGTTTCAGCCTTAGCCAAGTTTCATTCATTATTTTCCAAAAAGCACTTTCATTCTGTAAAACATCTGTAATAAAGCTTCTCATAAAGTTCTAGATGGAACTACATGTGGAAGTTCTAAATGGATTCTTACCTGAACAGACGAGGACCTGCTGTCAATCTGTGAGAGGAGTCATTCCCTGTGTAATGTCTCCCCCAGTAATGAGGTGAAATGGAATATATTTATTTGTGTAAATGTTCACTACATGTTCTGCAGTAGACATATGAGCTGGTCAACAGCAATGTAATATCGTCACTTTAAAAAGTGTAGCTTAGGAACCAAATGAAATTCCTGTTTTCCATTTTCTTTTAGTTTCCCCCCCACAGAAAACACTATTGGAGGAGGTCATACAATCAGTACTTCTTTCAAAGTATTCATTAGTGTTGAACAGGGTTTTTTTCAGGTCCAAGGTATAATTTATCTGGGCCTGGCACAATTTTGTAACATGGCTGTCACAGATACTATCCATCCCATATATACAATCTCATGAAGGGAAAATGTCTATTTTATTTCTGAAAGCAATAAAGCATATTTTTTCATCTGTTACAAACCCATATCATGGTAATTGGCTTGTGGCCTGGGATTGAATCCTTTGGATCCCTGGATGCTGGTAAAGTGTATTCCTCTAGCCCAAGTTTGGGCTACGATTGTTTGAACTGTAAAATAACCAGTTGTTTATACTCCATAGTCCATCAGTGGGGTATAGTGACATCTTGACGTGATGTGTTATCTAGTTATTATTTTTCTTCAAATTTCCATCCTGCAATATCTGATCTCTGTAACAGGTTTACAACCAAAATGCAATATAAAATACAGCAATCATTCAACCTTGATTGATTTTTATGCTGCAATTAACTCTTGAGGCATTCAACAAAGCAATAATTAATTTTAAGCCAACATAGTTCAATAAAACAACAATTAAAATACAAAGCATCAGCAAGTAAAATTAGTTAGAAGACAACCCATTTAGCAGCGGAGAACTAGAATGAATTAAACACTGATTGCAGCATATAAAACCAACTGTTAAACAGCACTACAATTTAAAATGGGATTGTAGTTTAAAACAGGGTTGCAAAGGCTAGTGGGGATGTAAAAGGGGAGAGACTGATCAACAGATGTCCAAGAAAAATATTTTTCATCTGTTACAAAGAAAGCACCCAGTTAATAGCAGGAAGTTCCACGGATGTGGTGCCACTAAACCCTGTTAATCAGAAGCTCCTATGTCAACATCAGTCAGTGGAGGCAATGCAGTGTAACTCTATTCTAAAGGTAAAGGTTTCCCTTGCTCAAAAACTAGTCAGATCTGACTCTAAGGGGCGGTGCTCATCTCTGCTTCCATTGTCCAAAGATGTTTCCATAGTCATGTGGCTGGCATGAATAAACACCGAGGTGCACAGAATGCTGTTACTTTCCCACTGAAGCGGTACCTATTTATCTACTTGCAATTTCTTGCTTTCAAACTGCTAGGTTGCCAGGAGCTGGGGCCAGAGACGGGAGCTCACTCTGTCATGTGGCACTAGGGTCTCGAACTGCCAAACTACAGGCCTTCCAGTCTGCAGCTCAGCATCTTAACCTCAGAGCCACCGCAGCTTAGTCTTGTGCATATGGCCATTCTGAAAATATCAGGGCATGAAAGGCTGTGTGGTGGGATTATGTCTACTGGCCCTACCTCTATGTGTAATTCAGGTTGATCCAAAGAATTCTTTATACAGCTCACCCATACAGTTGGGCACATTCTCGTGATTTCGCTTCCTGCCACCCAGTGGGCCCCTCTATCTCTGCCTCCTCCATTGTTGATTCCCACCCAGTCACACCTGACTGTTGCATTTAAAGCTTTCCATAGTGTCTGGACCCACCCTCTGACTCTAGCCCCGTCTCCTCTCATCCCTGCTTGCAGGCCCAGTGCAAGCCCAGAGGCACCTGTCCTCTCTCTATGGTCATGGAAACTGTCAGCAAGCCTTGTCCACTGCATAAGTCCTGGGCCAAATCCAACCGAGTCTGCTGACTCTGCCTGTTGTGCCTGCTCTACCCTAACCAGGCTTGCTTCCCTGCACCTGTCAGCCCCTTCACTAGCCAGTGCCTGGCGTCCACCTACTGGGTGGGAAGGTAGTCCTGGGGGGTGCCACCCTGCTACAGTGCCCCAGATAAAACTTAAAAACTAGCCATCCATGTCCATTCACATACATCTATATAATGCTGGCATGGGAATATGAGGACTTTCAGGATATGAAGCTGCTGGATATCAGGAGGCAATGAAGCAAAATATGGATATGGGAGAGATGAACTCAGTTCAGGGTCTTCCTTGAAATGATGTAAAGCAGCAGATTCTTATCTCTAACTCCATTTTTTGGCACTTTTTTTTTAAAAAAATGCTTTTTAGTGCAGAAATGTATAAAGCAGGAGCTGAATTTGCCCACCATACATTTGGAAGGGAATCATGTTTAGATGATGCATGCATGTACCTACCAGTCTATGTGGAAAGATGCTTATAGATAAAGGTAGCCACAGTCCTAGAATGCAAAAGACTGTCATTGCTTTAAGAAGAATATGGCTGTTTAATAGTGGGTTAACAAGGCAGAGTCAAAAGCGGAGTGATTTCAACAAGCAGCAGTTTATTGCATCTCAACAGGAATGCTTTACATGGGGCAACTGCCCTAATTATATACATCTAAGTCACTCCCAGCCCCCATGCAGTTGGTGAGTTCAAATGGCCTCCAGGCTCCAGATTGGCTGGCTGCCCCCCAGGGGCCAATTCACAGGCAGGCGCCAGGATCCCAACTGCCTTTGTTCTGGGCTTCAAGCTCCAATGAGGTGGCCTTCCAGACAAGTCCAGACATGCCTCCTTATGCTGGCTACTGCACCAGCAGCAGTTAAGCCTGAGTGGAAGATTGCACATGTCCAGACATAACAATGGCAATACATCAAATTTGGTGATTTTCCCATAAAGCTTTTGCCCAAATACCAGAGTGTTGCTACAATATCACAATGTGATGACATCACTTCCCCACTTTGCCGTTGATGTAGCCTGGGCCTCCCTCTTGTTTCTGGTAAGTCCCCACACAAATCCCCCTGGTTGCCAGGAGGGGCTCGCAACCATATCAGTTCTGTTACTTGAAAATAAATGTAATGATACCTCTCGAGATTATTGCAGGACTCAAAGACTTCTCCAAGGAAAGAGACAAGGTATGATATGCAAACATAACACATGCATGATGAACAAGGAAGTTATTTGGAATGTGTGCAGAGTTCCTTTCCTTCATTGCTGAGGAACTACAACTATCTCTGCATACCTGGGATAGGGAGGCAATTTCTCCAGGTAACAAAAGAAGGCCTGGGGCAGACCTAGGAAGCAACTCTGGACATTAAGCACTTTCCTCCTAGTACCAGGATGCAGTCGTTATTGCTGCTGCATGATTCTTAGGCTAGGAGGCCTCTGAACGGTAAGACGGATTTGAAATCATGAAAATTGGAAGATGTTTTTGCAAGCCATTCTCAGCAAAACTGTCAAACTGAAGAATGATCCTACCCATCATAGCAGCCAAGGAATTCAAGGTGTCTCCTGGAATAACCCTCAACAGGGAAAATATCAGCAAATACTGTAAGTTTTTTCCCTCCCTTTAAATAAGCAACATATTCTTCATCTTGATTAATTTCAGGAGAAATGCTATGAACTTTATGGCTAACATATTTGATCAGCCAAGTTAGTGTAGAAATCTTTTTTCAGTGCTAAGTACAGAAACTCCTGATCTGTGTCCATTAATCTCTTCTCTACCATTTGCAATAGTAACACTAGGCAGGGCTATTTTGGGGCAGGAATGCACAGGAACAGAGTTCCGGCTGGCTTCAGAGTTGGCCATGCCCACTACAGCCAAATCATCTGCGTGCGTGGCTACAGAGGGAAGGCCAGGAGAGCGACCCCCACCCCAGTGACTCCTAGGTGGGCTGGCCAGGGGGGCCCTGTGCCTTTCCCGGCCTATCCAAGGGCTGGCTTGCCCAGGCACCTCACAGTCATGGGGTGTCGACAATGTTCCCTCTAAGCTGTGCAGACTTGTGAGCAAAAATTCTACTTTGTGAGCTACTGGCATTAAAGTTGTGACCCAATGTCGACACACTCTACAGAGCTACACATTACCTCTGTCCAGCAGCAGCAGGTACTGAACTTGCCCCAGGACATCCCTGACAAAATTACTGTGACTGTCCTGATTGAGGGGAACCCTTTCACAATGGAACTCGACACCAGGTCCTCCATCTCTATAATTTCCAAGGACACATTTAAGAGAAATCTCATAAGGTGCGGCCTGTGGGCTGCACGTTATGAGATTTTTAAAAAATGAGGTGTCCATCATAGGGGAAGGCAAGTTCCAAGTGTAGTACCAGAACTTCGATGGACTTTTGGACTTACTGGTGGTGAGAGGCAGTCACACGAGCCTCATAGGACTTCCTTGGTTCATGCCCCTGGAGTTCAGAGTGCCTGGGGTGTACCATGTGGCCACCAGAGATTTTCAGAGGGTATGCGATGAGTTCCCAGTGGTCTTTGATGGGACGCTCGGTCGCTACACCGAACCTCCAGTCTCCCTACAACTCAACCCGGAAGTACAGCCCATATGGCTGAAGGCCAGGCATGTCCCGTTCGCCCTAAAGCCTAAGATAGACGGGGAGCTGGATTGGCTAGCGGCCCAAGAGGTTTTGGAGCCAGTACCACAAGCCTTATGGGAAACCCCTAATGTGACCCCAGTAAAGCTCAACAGAGATGTCCACATCTACACGGACTACAAATGCACGATAAACAAGGCCCTACAGTGCCACACCTATCTGGACCTCGGGGTCAGCCACATCCTGGCATCTCTAGCAGGCACTCAGGCTTACCAACAGCTCCCAGTTGACGATGTGACCGCAGAGGCCCAGAAAATAGTGATGCACAGGGGTGCATTCCGGGTGTGGCGGCTACCATTTGGGGTCAGCGTAGCCACAGGAATTTTTCAGAATCTAGTGGACTCTCTCCTTAAAGGAATTCCTGGGGTATAGACCTTCTTTGATGATGTTCTGATCGCTGCATCGATGGATGAGGACTTTGCCGAGAGAATGCAGCGATTTCAAGCCATCTCAAAGTAAAGTGATAGAACTGTCTCCTGGGAGTTCCATGAGTTGAGTTCTAGGGTTCTGTGTCAACTCTCAGGGCATCCATCCTGCTCCCAACAAGTTCTGTGCCATCATCAATGCCCCGGCTCCCACATCCAAGCCAGAACTCTAGGTCTTCTCGAGGCTGTTGAACTTTTATCATTCATTCCTGCCCCACAAAGCTGCAGTCATGGAGCCACTGCATCGACTCCTCCTTAACAAGAAAGCCCCCTGGGTCTGGGGCCAGAAGCAAGCAGCTGTGTTCTGAGCAGTCAAAGAGCTGCTTACCTCCAACGCTGTCCTTGCATACTTCAACAAAGCACTGCCTGTCATCCTCGCCTGTGACGCTTCACTGTACAGGGTAGGAGCCATCCTCGGACACCAGCTACCTGATGGCAGGGAGGTCCCTGTGGCCTATTACTTCCACACCACGTCCTCAGCAGAGCGCAATTACTCGCAAACAGACAAGGAGGCACTGGCAATCGTGGCGGGGGTCAAGAAGTTCCATGATTACCTCTACGGGTGGCCCTTCACCATCGTGACCGACCACAAGCCCCTGCTGGGCATGCTGGCCCTGGATCACCAGACACCACAAATGCTATCTCCCATGTGCTGCACTAGTCTATCTTCCTGTCTGGCTACCAGTACTCTCTCATCCACCACCCTCAGCTGCCTGCTGCTTCCCTCCTGTGACCTGGACCCTGCTCCGGCACATCAAATCCTGCTCCTTGAGGACCTCCCTGACAGTCCTCTTCAGATGTCTGACATGTCCCACCACACCATCAGGGACCATGTCCATTCCCACATTTTGAACTGGGTGGGGCGGGGCTGGCCCACCAGCCAGGTAGGCCCGGAATTCACAGCATTCTCCTCCTGCTGAGATGAACTTTCAGCACACAAGGGTTGCCTACTGTGGGGGAGCCAGGTGGTGGTGCCAGCACCGTTGCACCAGCAAGTACTAGCGGCACTGCATGAAACACACCTGGGGATCGTGCAGATGAAGGCACTGGCCCGCAGCTACATATGGTGGCCTGGCATTTATTTATTTATTTATTCCATTTGTACCCCATCCTCCCCACAATGCAGGCTCAGGGTGGCTCACAGTAAGTTCATAAATAGAATTAAAACAACATAAAATCATCTCAAACAATGCCTTTATAATTAATACAATTTCATAAAGTGCTGAAGATGGTTTTTTAGTTATTCAAGATGGCTTACTTTCAGAAAATGCTGACAAAGCTTAGATGTCATTCTGCTCAAGATCTTCCTACGGCACAGGCTAGATGTCCAGAACAAAGGCTATGTATCAAGAACCAAGGGCCAGGCCTGTATAGTGGCAGTGGCACCCTAGCTGAAAGCCTGGTGGAAGAGCTCCATCTGTAGGCCCTGCAGAACTATAAGAGGTCCCGCAGGACCCTGATCTCCTCCGGGAGCTCATTCAACCAGGACGGGGCCACAACAGAGAAGGCCCTGGCCCTAGTGGTAGCAAGCCTGGCATCCTTGGGGCCCAGGAGCGTCAATCGATTTTGAGACCCCGACTGTAGTGCTCTCTGGGGTATATATGGGGAAAGGCGGTACGACAGATCCTGGCCATATAGGGCTTTAAAGGTAAGAACCAGCACCTTGAAGTGGATTCGGTATGCTATTGGCAGCCAGTGCAGTGTCCTCAGCACAGGCTGGATGTGCTCCCTCCTGGGGAGACCCATCAAAAGCCTGGCTGCAACAGCAAAATTGAGGACTGTGTAAAGTGCTGCCAGGCATGCCAAGAAACCCGACTGGAGCCTCCCACGGCACCAATGCAACAGTGGGAATCCACCCACAAACCATGGTCCTGGTTACATCTGAACTTGGTGGGGCCCTTCCAAGGACAGATTTTCTTCATTCTGGTGGATTCCTACACCAATTGGCTGGAGTGATGTCGGTCACCTCCACCTCTTCCAAGGCAGCAACTTAGGCCCTCCAACAGATCTTCTGCACCCTTGGCCTACCTGACACCATCGTGATGGACAACTGAACGGCCTTCACCTCAGGTGAGTTCCAAGAGTTCACGGGCTGCTACTTAATCAGGTACATCCAATCTGCTTCCTTCTACCCAGCCACCAATGGCCAAGCTGAAAGGATGGTGAGGACCACAAAGGAGTCCCTCCAGCAGATCATCCATGGAACATAAGAACATAAGAACAAAAGAGAAGCCAATGCTGAATCAGGCCAATGGCCCATCTAGTCCAACACTCTGTCACACAGCAGCCAAAAATACCACGTGCCATCAGGAGGTCCAGCAGTGGGGCCAGGACACTAGAAGCCCTCCCACTGCTGCCCCCTCCAGCACCAAGAATAGCGTGCATCACCTGCCCCAGACTGAGAATTCCCATCTATACCCTGTGGCTAATAGCCACTGATGGACTTCTGCTCCATATGTTTAACTAATTCCCTCTTGAAACTGTCCATGCTTGTAGCTGCCACCACCTCCTGTGGCAGTGAATTCCATATGTCAATCACTCTTTGGATGAAGAAGTATTTCCTTTTATCTGTTCTAACCCGACTGCTCAGCAATTTCATGAAGTGCCCACGAGTTCTTGTATTGTGAGAAAGGGAGAAAAGTACTTCTTTCTCAACCTGCTCAATCCCATTCATAATCTTATAAACCTCGATCATGTCACCCCTCAGCCGTCGTTTCTCCAAGCTAAAGAGCCCCAAGCGTTTTAACCTTTCTTCATAGGGAAGGTATTCCAACCCTTTTATCATTCTAGTTGCCCTTCTTTGCACTTTTTCCAATGCTATAATATCCTTTTTGAGATGTGGTGACCAGAACTATAGACAGTACTCCAAATGAGGTCGCACCAATGATTTATACAGGGGCATTATGATACTGGCTGATTTATTTTTAATTCCCTTCCTAATAATCCCCAGCATAGCATTGGCCTTCTTTATTGCAGCTACACACTGTCTAGACATTTTCATTGATTTATCCACTACGACTCCAAGATCTCTCTCTTGGTCCGTCTCTGCCAGTTCAGACCCCATCAACGTGTATTTATATTTAGGATTTTTGGCTCCAATGTGCATCACTTTGCACTTGGCCACATTGAACCCCATTTGCCACGTTGACGCCCACTCACCCATCCTCGACAGATCCCTTTGGAGTGCCTCACAATCCTCCCTGGTTTTCACCACCTTGAACAACTTCGTGTCATCTGCAAATTTAGCCACTTCACTGCTTACTCCCAATTCCAAATCGTTAATAAACAAGTTAAAAAGCATCGGACCGAGTACTGATCCCTGTGGTACCCCACTGCTTACCACCCTCCACTGAGAAAGTTTCTCATTTATACTCACTCTCTGTTTCCTATTTATAAGCCAGTTTTTGATCCACAAGAGGACTTGTCCTTTTATCCCATGACTATCGAGCTTACTTAGGAGCCTTTGATGAGGAACTGTATCAAAAGCTTTCCGGAAGTCAAGGTAAATAATATCTATTGGGTCGCCCTTGTCCACATGTTTGTTCACTCCCTCAAAAAACACTAACAGGTTAGTGAGACAAGATCTTCCCTTACAGAACCCATGCTGAGTCTGCCTCAGTAGTTTTTGTTCATCAATGTGCCTACTAATTCTTTCCTTAATAACAGTTTCCACTAACTTACCCAGTATCGATGTCAGACTGACTGGCCTGTAATTTCCTGGATCTCCCCTGGAGCCCTTTTTAAAGATGGGAGTGACATTAGCTACCTTCCAGTCCTCAGGAACGGAGGCAGATTTTAAAGAAAGATTACATATTTTTGTCAGGAGATCCACAAGTTCACATTTGAGTTCTTTCAGAACTCTCGGATGAATGCCATCCAGGCCTGGTGAATTATTAGTTTTTAAATTGTCCATCAGTCGTAGGACTTCCTCTCTTGTCACCGCAATCTGATTCAGGTCTTTCAAACCCCCTCCCGAAATCGGTGCTTCTGGAGTGGGCAAGCACGTCTCCTCTTCCACAGTGAAGACAGAGGCAAAAAATGCATTCAGCTTCTCAGCCATTCCCTATCATCCTTCACTACTCCTTTTACCCCTTGGTCATCCAAGGGCCCCACTGCCTCCCTGGCTGGCTTCCTACTTCTAATGTATTTGAAGAAAGTTTTATTGTTGGCCTTTATGTTTTTTGCGATATGCTCCTCATATTCCCTTTTTGCTTGCCTGATCACAGACTTGCATTTTATTTGCCACAATCTGTGTTCCCTTTTATCAACCTCACTGAGAGTACCTTTCCACCGTGTAAAGGAATCCTTCTTACCTTTTACAGCTTCCATTACTTTATTAGTTAACCATGCAGGCTTTTTTCTATACCTATTTGTGCCTTTCCCAACCTGTGGTATATATTTTTTCTGAGCTTCTAGGATTGTATTTTTAAATAGTCTCCAAGCTTCCCCAATGGTTTTGACCTTCTCCACTCTTCCTTTCAATTTCTTCCTCACATGTCCCCTCATACCAGAGAAGTTACCCCTTTTAAAGTTAAAAGTGGTTGCATCAGTCTTTTTGGGCAACTCCCTATCTGTACAAATGTTAAACTCAATGACATTATGGTCACTGTTCCCAAGTGGTGCAATCACTTTTACATCTCTCACCAGGTCTTGGGTGTTACTTAGGACCAAATCCAGGATTGCCTCTCCCCTGGTAGGATCTGTGACCATCTGTTCCATAGCACAGTCATTGAGAGTGTCTAAAAACTCAATCTCTTTTTCCCGACTAGAACTCATATTGACCCAATCAATGTGTGGGTAGTTA
The DNA here is from genome assembly GCA_029375565.1 of Gekko gecko. Classification (NCBI taxonomy): domain Eukaryota; kingdom Metazoa; phylum Chordata; class Lepidosauria; order Squamata; family Gekkonidae; genus Gekko; species Gekko gecko. The sequence goes on from JAPDNY010000001.1 coordinate 94,611,946, forward strand.
AAGTCGCCTATTATGACACAGTTATTCCATCTAGCTGCTATCTTTAATTCATTCATCATTTTATAATCCTCCTCTATCTTTTGATCTGGTGGGCGATAACAAACTCCCACTGTTAAGCTTCCTTTTGGACCCACTATTTCAACCCATAGCATTTCCAGAAGCGAATCCAATTCTTTTACCCACTCAATCTTACTGGATGGTATACCCTCTCTGACATACAGAGCCTCCCCACCTCCAACCCTTCCGCCCCTATCCTTCCGATATAAGGTATAACCAGGAATCACCGTATCCCACTGATTTTCCTCATCCCACCAAGTTTCCGAAATACCCACAATGTCTATTTCCCCCTCAACACCGAGCATTCCAACTCCCCGATTTTACTTCGGAGACTTCTAGCATTTGTGTATAAACACTTATAGTTTCCCACATTTGTTAAGCCCACAGCCTTCCTCTTGCTGCCTCGAGACCTTGCCAGGCAGTTCCTATCATTAGCCACAGTCTCAGTGGACAATTTTAATCCATTTCCTTGTACAAAAGTAATAGCTACCCCTTCATCTCTTTTGAGATGAGTCATCCCAAACCAGAGACTTTTAATCTCCTGTCAGCTTTCCCCCATTATTCAGTTTAAAAACTGCTCTGCCACCTTTTTGATTTTGAGTGCCAGCAGCCTGGTTCCTTCTTGGGACAAGTGGAGACCATCCCTTTTGTACAGCTCCCTCTTATCCCAAAAAGCATCCCAGTGCCTAACAAACTTGAACCCTTCCCCCCTACACCACCATCTCATCCATGCATTGAGACTCCTGATCTGTGCCTGTCTCTCCGGCCCTGCACGTGGAACAGGTAGCACTTCTGAGAGGGCTACCTTGGAGGTCCTGGCCTTGAGTTTCCTGCCCAGCAGCCTAAATTTCTCCTCCAGGACCTCACGACTACATTTCCCCACATCGTTGGTGCCGACGTGCATCACAACCACTGGCTCCTCCCCAGCACTATTTACCAGCTTATCTAAAACACGCGTAATGTTCGCTACCTTTGCACCAGGCAAGCAAGTCACCATACGGTCAGTACGCGGGTTCGCCACCCAGCTGTCTACCTGCCTAAGGATCGAATCACCAACTACCAAGAGCCTCCCTCCCACCCTTCCCAGGGACGGTTCCTTGGTCCAAAAGGATACCCATTCACGAGCTGAAGAAGAGGTCCCTTCTGAGGGCACATTCCCCTTAACCTCAGCATGGTGCCCTGTTTCCCCTTGATCCTCATGTTCCCTGGCAGCAGCTGGGCTGCCAGATCCAGAGTGGGACATATCTAACAAGTCCCCGAGACTCTTCTCCGTGCACCTAACTGACTGTCTCACTGATGGAGACTGGGATCACCGGCTCGCGGCTTTCCTTTTCGGCCATCGTGTGACCCCGAGCACCTCCACTGGCCGCAGCCCCATGGAACTCCTCATGAGCAGGCACCTAACCACCCATTTAGACCGGCTGCACCCAGACCACACTCCAGAATGCTGCCTGGCCCCCAAGAGCCAAGCAGCACCCCGTGGATTCTTCCTGGGCAACCCCATCTACCCTCGGAAATTCTCCAGTGGCCCAGCCTGGATCCCTGCCAGGATGACCCGAGTTACAGGGCCCCTGTCGTATGAGGTTTCTACTGAGAATGGCCAGGTGTTGCAGAGGTACATTGAGATTTTGAGACCCCAAGTTGAATCACGGCTCCCATCAGCAGTCTCAGAAGATGGCAAGACGCAGCGGCCCTAGCTGCAGGAACCCGTGAGGGACCTCCCAATGGACAATGAATGGTCAGCTGGACCAGCAGGAGAAGCCCCAGATCAGGCAACCAGGCCCGAGGACTCACCAAGTCTGCTACCACCTGTTACCACACCATCAGCGACATCGAACCCAAACCCTGTAATCATGACCCTCCTGCCAGAACCATGACACTCAACCAGGTAGTGACGCAGACCAGCTTACTTAAGAAATGTTGTCGCAGGCTTTCACAGCCAGAGTTCATTAGCCACTCTGAGCTACCAGATGGGGGGGTATAAATCTCAAAATAAATAAATAAATAAAATTAGTTGCTGTAGATTTTCTGGGTTGTGTGACTGTGGTCTTGGCATTGTAGGACCTGACGTTTCGCCAGTAGCTGTGACTGGCATCCTCAGAGGTATAACACAGAAAGATGGAGTACTACAATGCAAAGACCATGGCCACACAACCCGGAAAATCTACAGCAACGAATTACTTAAGAAACTATGTCTGTTAGGTGCTTTGGAACTTAGGGGGGAGGGGTGTTACATATTGGGATTGAATCATCCCTGACTGAATCATCCTAGGGGACTGGCTGATTGAATCACCCTAGAGACTGGCTGATCTTGGAGCACAAGAACAATAGCCGACCAGGACCCTGGAATAAACCAATCAAGTAGTAATGTTTTCTAAATAGCCTATTACGGGGAGTGGGTGTGTGGGGTGTGAGGTGTTTTGCATGCATATAAGTAGGGCTCTGGTCCTGCTAGAGTTGTCTTAGAGTTAAGCTGAAATCACTACTAAACTATGAACTGATCACTATATGTGTCTCAAACCCAGTATATTAACGGTTCCCTTGCTCGAAACCCAGTATATTACACAGCTGTAATAACAGAAATGGTCACAGATACCATAGCACATTGAACAAAAATAAATGACATTTTAAAAACAAAAATGGAAATAAATCATGTGCCCCTCACTAGCAGGCTGAAGCAGTTTTAAACATATCTGATTTGAAATCCATTTTATCATTCTGAGGATTGCTGGCCTATTCTTTGAGGTTGTGTTCATTTTGCTTTGTTTTAATTCAAACATGTCATTCATGTGTATTTTGAATTTTCTTGCCTTTGTGTTTGTTATACATTTGTTTTGGATCCCATTGTGTGAAACACTAGGGGTGAGCAAAAAGTTCAAGGGGTGAGAGATTCTCTTCCCAGGGAGTACCCAGTGAATAATTGTCAATTATTGTTTTCCCCTCTTTTCTATTATAGGAAGAAATAAAACAAATGGTCCTTTTCTGTTTTGTTCTTCCCCATCATTCATTTGGAAATGACAGGCAGCATTTCACTCCTAAGAATTATTTAGATGGAACTTTTGCTTTCCAGTGCAGAGGGAGTTGCTGCAACAATGCCCTTTATGCTGGAAATCTCCCCCCCTCCCCCTGTATGTGGGATTAATTATACCTACAAAATGATAAAGGCAAGGGACTGTGCACATTCTCTAAGTCGCCCCTTATTTGCACATTCCATGGGAAATTCTGAGTGCTTCCAGAGCATACAGAAGCTGTTCTCCAGTTCTTAGCATAAATATCTTGATAACATCAAGAATGCAGAAAACCTTTTTGGGGGGCAACCTACAGGCTAGGACAACTAAATTTGAGTCTACTAGCACTTAAAGACCAACAAGATTTTCAGGGTATAGGCTTTCAGGAGGGTATAAACTGCCTCTGTCAGCTTTGACTGGTAAAAGCTTATACCCCCCCAAAATCTTATTGTTCTAAGGTTCTACCAGACACAATTCTAGCTGTTGTCAGACTCCTGCAGCAATCAAAATCAACAACTCGCTTCTTCAGAAGGAAAGTTTATTGATACAGTATTGGCAGATCATCTCTACTTCAGGTTCTGTGTTAAGATTAAAGCAAAAAGCAGGGTGGACAGATATACATGGTTCAAAAGAGTCACTGGATGGTATGGAGCCAATCAAGGTAAAAGATAGGGCCCACCAGAATGTAACATCCTGCGTTCCCAGAGATGGTGTTACAGCTACGAACCAAGGTCAGGCACATAAAACATACAGATAATGGAGCATCACCAAGACAGCAAGAGAGAATCAAAACTAACACATTCCAAGTAGCCTCCCCCTCCACACCAGCTTCTATGGCAGTGAGCTGACAGCTGTTCTGATGCAGACCAACACAGCTACCCTCTGAAACTACAGGTTAGGGTTGCCAATTCTGGCTGGGGAAATTCCTGGAGATTTGGAGGCAGTGCCTGGATAAGGTAGGGTTTGGAGAGGGGAGGGGCTCTGCAGGGATGCGTCTACCCAGCAAAACTGTCATTTCCTCTAGAGGCAGTGATCTATGTTGCCTGGGGATTAGCTGCAATTCCAGGGGAACTCCAGGCCCCACTTGTCAATTGGGCAACTCTACTACAGGCAGAACTGCAAAATCCCTTGCAAGCGCTGCACAGGCACTCATGCTCATTTGAATATTAGGAACAAAATTCAACATCTTTTAAATATAAAATGTGTCTGCAAAAGATGTCTATCTAAGGCTCACAAGCCTTGCTTCCCCATGTATAGTATTGGTACTAGCCAGGACAAGAACCAACCTAGCCTGTTTCTTCTGTCTAACTAGTGCATTTTATGCCCCCTCCCTCCAAGGCCAGAGTGCATGGTTCTCCCCTTCTCCATTCTATTGTCACAACAACCCTGTGAAATAAATTAGTCTAAGGGATAGTGACTGGCCCCAGGTCACCCAATGACAGAGTGGGGATTTCAGCCTGGGTCTCCAAAGCACTAGTCTGACCCTCTAACAACTACACCATGCTGGTCTTTAACAGCTGCTTGATTTGCAGAAAATCAGCAAGTGAAGCTTTTTCACAGCATGGAAATAAATATTATCAAAGGCGAATGTTTGCAGAGCAAACTGATGTTAAGGATGCAGGAAGAGAGGTTGATAAAAATGTTGGCAGACTTAATTCTGTGAATTCCAAGTCAGCTGGCCTTGGATGTTTATGCGTTGTATGCAAGCCAAAGTGCTATTTTGAGATTTTGTATCTTTCCCATAGAACAAACAATAATCTTAATTTAAAAGGCAATTTAAAATGGATGCTACTGTATGTACCCAGGCAATTTTTCTTAAACAGTGCTTTAATGGTCATTAAATGGCCAATTTATGGGTTTGAATGAATAATCTCTTTAAGGCAGGGAAGTGAAATTACATAAGTATTCAGCCTGGTCTACACGATGTAACTTAACATGTTCCAGGTAGTGTTGTCAAGTAAGAGTACTTACACAAGTGTTGATTGTTCTAGATGGTAATCTGCATTGTATCACGCAAAGGATCTTTAAAAAAACAATCCCATGGTGATGTTTTCCCCCCTCTTTTCTCTCAGAGTAGTGGAGGTTTCTTATCCCATAAAACAATTCAAGATTAATAAAAAAAGATGTAGAGGTCAATACTGGAAAAGGAGAATAATAGACACAAAGGTGGTAGTCTCCATTCTCTCAAACAGTTTGGAATCAGGTAAAGGTAAAGGTAAAGGTTCCCTTGCTCGAAAGCCAGTCGAATCCGACTCTAGGGGTGCGGTGCTCATCTCCGTTTCAAAGCCGAAGAGCCAGCGCTGTCCGAAGACGTTTCCGTGGTCATGTGGCCGGCATGACTAAACACCAAGGCGCACGGAACGCTGTTACCTTCCCACCAAAGTGGTACCTATTTATCTACTTGCAATTTCTTGCTTTCGAACTGCTAGGTTGGCAGGAGCTGGAACTAGAGACGGGAGCTCACTCCGTCTTGCGGTACCCGGGTCTTGAACTGCTGAACTACTGACCTTCCACAGCCTGCAGTTCAGCGTCTTAACCACTTGAGCCACAGGACTCAGTAGTAAAAGATCCTAAAAGCCTGGTTCCCCAGTTAGTATCATTCTAATTCTTATGGCCAAAAAAATCATGTCAAATCATCATGGATTGTTGATTTCTGAGATGATAATCTAACAAGTCAACAAAACAAATGTAAGGTAGTAAACCAACACATATGATTCTATGTCTCATAAAAACAAAAATCTCTCCATGGAGTCTATCTTGTGTAGACAAGACCTTATTCTGTTACTGTTGCCAACCTTCATGTGGGGCCTGAAGTTCTCCTGGAATTAAAGCTGTTCTCCAGACTACAGAAATTTGTTCTCCTGGAGAAAATGGCAGTTTTGGAGGATAGACTCTGTGGTATCACATCCCTGCAGAGCTACTTCCTGTCCCCAAATTCCACCTTCCCCACATTCCACCCCTAAATCTATAGGAATTTCCCAACCTAGAGTTGGCAACCTAATCTGAGGTAGAACATATACAAGGAATTTAAGAGAGGTATTTAATGCCTAGGCATTGTGGGCACTTTGAGCAGGAGAGGGAATTACAGTAAGATAGCTGCCAGCTTGTAAAATCCAGCCTGAGTGGGTTGTTTTTTTTAAAAAAAAATCCTGATACAGATACTTAAAGGGTAGGTGTGGCCATGGGCATGAACAAGGGAATCTTAGTCTGGAGCCTTGACCTTGATGAACTAAATTGGTGGAACCAGACCAAGATATAGGGTTCCCAGGACAATTTTTAAAAATGCAGTCTTAGGCCGAGTTCAGACTGGCAGTTTGAAGCGCGAGGGAGACATGGCAAAAAGGACCCAGAACAACGTGTTCCAGGTTCTCCTGGTCACACTGCACTGACTGATGAGGGAACATTCCGGGGAGGAGGCGCAAGGAAGTGTTTGCACTTTTGGCCTGACCCTGGTGGAGGCGCGGCTGTAAGCGGCTTTTTGTAATGGAATCTGAAGATACGTGCTTATGCGCTCATGCACATAAAAGCATCCCTACTGGATCAGCTTGTTTGCGGTCACACTTCTTGGAAGAGGGATGAACGTGCTCTCCAGGGTTTGCTACCACTTTCAACTGGTATCTTTTAAACTCGGGAGGGAAACGTTAAAAGATGGGTTGAGTACAGCTGGGGAACGCCTGACAGATGTGCCCGTGTGAACCGGTCCTTTAATCAGTTTGTGAAACGTTTCTGAAACGTGCCTATCTCAGGCTAAACTGCTAGTCTGAACTCGGCCATAGAGTCTCCAGTGATTAATAGAGTTACCATTTGTCACTTCCAGTAAGTACATGAGGCTGCATTTTTAAAAAAATCTCTAGCTACTGCTCTGAGCAGTGGTGAACAATGAGATCTGGAGGAGTAGGATTCTCTGCCCAGACCACTTTTTATTTGTTTTTATATTGTATTTAATTTGTTTAGATTTTTGTATTGCATTCCTTTAGGCTTCTTTGGATCATCAATGTGGAGACAAGAGAGATATATGCTCACAAAATAAAGAAAGGGATGGGGAGAAGGACTGTGGCAGCAATACTTGTCTCCGTGATCTGGATATCTGCTTTTGGGGGTGTTTCAGTTTATGCATACAGATCCTACTTGAATCCAGTTTGAACACATGTACACAGTCTTCAGAATTTATACAAGGTCTTGTTTATGGTTATCAGCTCTGCATTAGGAAATTCCTGGAAATTTGGGGGTGGAGCTTTAGGAGGGCAGGATTTGGGGAAGGAGAAGTCTCAGCAGGGTATAATACCAAAGAGCAGGGGGCCTCAAACTATGGCCCGCGGGCCACATGCGGCCCGCCGAGGACATTTATACGGCCCGCCGGGTGTGCGTGGGGGACACGCCCTCGGGGGGGCGCACAGGGCTCTCACTTCTGCGCCACCCCGAATCTCCAGGAGCCTCCCCCACTCGGCCCGGATCGCTACCTTCTTCCTGCGGCAGAGCAAGCCTGGCGGGCGAGCGCCGTGGTCTGGTCCCGGGCTGGTCCCACTCAGCAGAAAGCCCCCCTCCCCCCTTTCACCGGCGGGCTGGGGGTTGCAGCCCGCAGTGCCGCCCAATGCACGAGCGGACCTCGGGTGGGCTCAGGAGGAGGTGACTCTGCGGGGATGCCGTGGGGCGGGAACCAGGCACCGGGGAGGGGCGGATCGCGCGTTGCCCGGGGGAGCCTCCAGGGAACTTCCTGCCCCGCGGGATCCTCAGGGGCGGCAAACTGCCCTGGCCGGGGCACTTCTGTGCCCCGTAGATAGCCCGCCCTCCCCCTCAGCGGCATGGCGGCGGCGCAGAATACCCAGCTGGCCAGCCGGGGCAGAGGAGGTGGCGGCGGCAGTGCAGCTCGCCCCCCTCCCCCCCTCAGGTGGAGGAGGAGGCAGTGGCCAGTGCACATGGAGTTGCCGCCGCTGGCGGAGAATGCCTGGCCAGCTGGCCATGGCGCAGGAGGAGGCGGCGGTGGCACAGGTCGCCTGCCCTCCCCCTCCCCTGTTGGGTGATGGAAGAGCCAGAGGTGGCAGGCAGCTGGCCCAGGCCCCAAGGCTAGACCTCACGCGGCGCTCCAGAGCTGGAGAAGGACTCGGAGCAGCCGCTGGTTGCCTCTGCTTTACCGGCAAAGTCCGAGTCCGGGGGCGGCCCCTTTAAGGCCAACAAAGTTTTCTGCAAGGCGTTTCTTCCATTTTGGTGGAGCCGAAGAAGTGCCCTGGCATAGGAAAGCTCGTCGCTGCAATTAGACTTGATTGGTCTTAAAGGTGCCCCCGCAATGCTCCTTTCCAAGCTGCCAAGTCTTGTGAGTGAAAAAACCCCAGTCTGTTTCCTAAACTGGGCGCTGTGCGAGAGCCGGCCAGCCAGCCAGCCAGCCGGTGAGAGAGAGAGAGAAGCGGCGGCGACTGTAGGTGGGGGTGCGAAGGCAAAATCTGTGGCCATGGGGGGCGCAGGAGGCGGCGGCAGCGGCAGCGCAGCTCACCCTCCCCCCTCGGGTGGAGGAGGAGGAGGAGGCGGCCAGTGCAGGACTCCAGGCCCTGCCGGGAGTTTGGCATCTGCGCCCGCCTAGGGCGCAGATGCACCTCGAGCCAGCCTGACAGGATTCTCTGGGGACTGCTCTGTTCCATAGTCCAGCCCTCCAACGGTCTGAGGGACAGTGAACTGGCCCCCTGTTTAAAAAGTTTGAGGACCCCTGCCATAGAGTCTATCCTACAAATCAGCCACTGTCTCAACTTTCGGTTTCAGCCGAGCGAATGGCGGCCACCTTTCGGGATGCTCCCGGAGGTGGTTAGCCCATGCGCAGTTTGGGGGGGTCTTCGTTTATGCGAAAGACCCTAGTGAGCCTTAGGCAAAGGCTCCGAACCAGGGGCGCTTGGGGAGTAGCCTCTTTGCCGACAAACAGCCAGGAAATTGAGGCTTTCTCCCCGCCCCAATTGGCCCCGCTGCGTCGTGCCCGTAATGGGACTTAGCAACGCCACCGACTTCCAGGAGTGAATAAAGCGATCGAGTTGAAGTTAAATGGAAAAACTTGGCATCGAACCGTGAGTTGGAGATCTATTTTGAAGCGAAAAGTCGAAACCCCCCGTAAGCGTATAAGCGGATGGGAGGAGGGAGGAATCCCCACCCCCCTTGAGAAACGGGACTTATAAAAGAAAAGTGGAGGGGGGTGAAGGGAAAAAAGAGTTGGTGAAGATACCTTTGGGGAAATACTGAAGATTAAGAGTTGGTTAGTCTCCTGAGTGGCGCGGCACGAACTTTGTTAAAGTAAACAATTAAAAAGATGTCCGCATTGAAAAAGGTCCCGCTGAAGCCGGAAAAGAAGGGGGGAGGGACTTCCGGTCTGAGCACCCCCCCACCGGAGCCAGCTGTCAATCAACAGAAAAGCGAGTCACTGCGCCCTCTGCTGGATCAAATGCAGAAAATCAGCAAAACTCTGTGTAACATGGAAAGTGTTCTCAACAGTCAACAAAAACAACTAACAGAAACATCAAAGAAGATGGAGGAGATCGCACAGAAGTGTTTGGTCTCACGGGAAGACACCAAGAAAATAAAGAAAAAGGTCAATAAATTAGAAAGCATCAGGATATGCAAGAAAAAAGAATTTTAATGTTACAGATGGAAAAATCAAATCGGACTCTCCGCTTTCAGGGCATCAAAGAAGAGGAAAAAGAGGATCTCAGAACTACATTGGTAAATGCCTTGGCACCTCTAACTGGCAGAGAAGCGTCGGAACTGAAAGAAGAGATGGATATGGCCTACAGAGCCTATTCAACCTTTACAAAGAAAAACAATCTGCCAGCAGAAGTGGTTGTCAAGTTCACAAAGCAGCGTACCAGAGATCAAATCCTGCGTTCAGTTTCAGCGGTGCCCTTGAAAATTGGGGAACAGACCATTAGAACTTTGAAAGATGTTCCCTATGAAATCCGTATGAAAAGAAAAGCATATAAAGGATTGACCACGTTCTTACAAAGAAATCAGATAATTTACAGATGGTGTATTCCTGAAGGACTAATTTTTAAATATAATGACAAAAGAGAGAAGATTGACTCTGTCTTCAAAGCACAAGAATTTCTGAAGAGACACGCCAGTACAGAGGAAGATGCAGCACTCGCAATTTGGACAGATTCAAGCAGCGAGGAAGACAGCGACCCGGGAGAGGGAGGAGCTGGAGCGGGAGACAAGAAGCCTAAAGAGGGCCCATCGTACAACTTGAGAGATGTAAAAGGAAGATATCCAAAGAAGTAGTTCGTGAAACGTCAGAAAGGAGCGGATTAATAATTAACCCCAACGGACTTTACTAACTTTACTAACAAAGTTATTGGACTTTTGTAAGATGAAAAGATCTTCCAGCCGTGGTGATTGCCAAAATTTGTAACTTTACTAACTAAAACTAATTTTTTAACAGGAAAAATTCACTCCACTCTTTCTCTTAATCCTTCTATATACCTTCCCCCTTTCTTTTTATAAAAAGTAATACAATTCTCTCCTTTTTAGGAGAGTTTATTCAAAAAAAAAAAAAAATCAGCCACTGTCTCCAAGGGAACTGATCCCTGTAGTCTGGAGATCAGTTTAATATCAGGAGATCCTCAAGCCCCTCTTGAAGGTTGGCAACCTGAGTTACTGCCTCATTCCTACTCTCTTTTCATTTAGGTTTACTTTATATGATTCCATTTCACAGTTACTGAAAAATTAAGGCACAAAAAGCCTAAATTCTGTGACAGAGAAAAATATTTTATCAAGGCCTCTAGGTCTGAGACTAATCATCTCTTCTGCCAATTTAAGTGGTTCTTCCTCCAACAGAAGAGCCACTGAAGTTGGAGAAAGGCTGAAGGAAGGCTTCATGCAGTGGAGTGTGAGGACAGGGGTAGGATCCACCCTAGTATTTACATAGGGCTTTCATTGTTCAAAGCACTTCATTTAAGTTCTTATAATATTGCAAGCAAGACAGTATGATATCTTCATACTGCAGATGGAGAGGAAATGGCTGAGAATGATTCTGTGAGTTCATAGCAGAGGAGATTGAAGCAAGTTCCTGGATCCCTTCCTGGAACCCAGTTAGATTAAGGCTTCTTTCCTTTCCTTTCCTTTCCTTTCCTTTCCTTTCCTTTCCTTTCCTTTCTTTCCTTTCCTTTCCTTTCCTTTCCTTTCCTTTCCTTTCCTTTCCTTTCCGCCTTAGTTTATGGTATGTGGAACCATTCCCATTTTAGTTCAGAGCCAGAGAAATGTTGGTGTTTTTTGTGGAAATTAGGGCTAATGCTGAAATGAGAACATTTTTGCCACCAAGTGATATTTACATTTCTTTTTCCTATCATGGGGTCATCTTATAGTGAGCTAACTCTTAGTTTGCTAGCACATAACTGCCAAAAAGTTTGTGGGTGGTGTTGTGGACAGTGGCTAGGAAGGTTCACTAATGGCTGCCATCATTCTGGTACGGGTCTCCTGGGGAGGGCCCAGAGACCCACCCTACCCCTTTTTACAGGACTTTTACAACAGGTTTCTCCTGGTAAATGACCAAATGAGGCGTGAGGGCCCAGGCAGAGTAACAGATAGTTTTATTAAGAGATTTAACAACTTTAGATCAAGAACAAATAGGAGAAATGAGTAAAGTAAAGGCAGGTAAATCAGTAAAATAATAAATCCTAATGCGTCTGTCTACACAGTCCTAGCCTTCTCTAGGTACCTGTTCACAATCTAACTCACATCTTTTGGAGGAGGGATCTCTCTGTCTGCAGCAACCTCCACCAGCCTTGCTCCCTGAGAGAGGACACCCTCACACTCTGGGTAAGGCCTTTTATCTCTTCTTCCCAGGCACCGCCCGCTGTTCCCCTGCTGGTGTAGTTTTCCCTCCGAAATCTCCTGTTAATCACAGGGTCCAGCGGGAACCTGGGAAATGTAGGCCCTAATGACTACTCCCATGCAGGCATCCCAAGAGCCACTAGGCCTTCCCAGAGCCTGTAGGCCGCTCTACAGGCCCACGATCATGACACACACACCCCTGCTAGACCAAATAATGGAGTATGGCTATCAGGACCCCATAGATGAGGTCTACATACCACGGCAAAAGAATTGTATCTTTTAAGCAATACCTGAAACCCAATATGCAAACTTTAAAACCATTTTCATAGAATTCGGGGTAACTCTGTAATTATCAAATAGAAACCATGGATAACACTACAGCGGTGAAACATCAGATAACAACCATACACAGCAAGATAACTAATCATTGCAGGATCTGCTAAGTTTGACTGTTTGGAGCCCCCTCCACCACCCTGGTCTTCTTTGCCACCAAAGCTTCCACGATTTCTCAGTAGCAACTTGCATTTCTTGCTTGGAGAGGGCTTTTTTCACTTCACAGTTATGTCTATCCACCTTATGTGGTTGAACTGCCATTGCAGTATCTACCTCCTCCACGCAAGGATAGGTCACGAAACCAAACCCACAGGAACATTTTGTATATGGGTTTCTTATTACCACACAGTCAGTGAGTGTGCCCCACGTTTCAAAGTGTTCCCTTAAACTATCATTGGTAGTTTCAGAGCTTAGACCACCAATAAAGTTTTTCAACTGATCTGGTTCCTTAGAATCCTGGCCCTGTGAAGATCTTCTTCTCCTCTTGTAACCTTCAGTTTCTCTCTTCTCTTTTTTTTTTTTTTTTGAAATAACTCTCCTAAAAAGGAGAGAATTTTATTTTTTATAAGAAAAGGGTAAGGTAGACAGATGGGAAGAGAAAAAAGAGCGGAGTGAGTTTTTTTTCTATTAGTAAAGGTTAGTTTTATTTCTTCCAGTTGTCGGCATCCATCATGGTTGAAAGATCTTCTTTTCAGCTTTACAAAGTCCAAATCAATTCTGTTAGTAAAGTTAGTAAAGTCCACTGGGGTTAGGTCAAATCTTTTCAGATGTTACACGAACAAATTCCTTTTTAAGTCTCTCCAATTATCATTAAGTCCTTTGAACTTTAGTGCCTCCCGTTCCGTCACTACCTTCCCCCGGGCCGCCGTCTTCTTCAAAAATCCAAATTTTGAGTGCTGCTTCCTCCTCTGTGCTGGCATGTCTCTTCAGAAATTTTTTAATCCATCTTCTTTCGCTTCTTTTTTCTTGTTGTTTCTGGCAGTCATTTCTCGTTGGCTCCATTAACACTCAAGTTGAAATTAGATCTCCATTACTTGCTAAGCTCAACACCCCTTTCTACTGGCAGAGTATATCCTTTTTTTAAAGGCAGAGTAGGCTTTGGGAGCCTTATCCGCCTCTTCTTTTTATTTATTCGCTCCACTGCCAGATAGAGGTGTCAAGACTTTCGTCAAAATAAATCTGAGATCTTCTTTCCCTTCTTCATCCATAGCTTGGAACTTTAGCATCAAATTAATTTTCTATACATTTTCTGCCATCAACCTTGTTGATTCCAACATTTGTTTTTGTAGTCTGATGAGAACAATTTCCATTTTAAAAGCGTTTCATTGATATTTTACATTTACTCCAGCAGGTGGCGCAGTATCTCAGTCTCTTGTTGATTGACAGCTAGTTCTGGGGGGGTTGACTGGAGCGGAAGTCCCTCCTCTCTTCTCTTCCGTTCTAAGCAGGATTTTCCCCAGCATCGACATTTTATTTTTTATTTACTTTTTCAAAGTTCGTGCCACATCCCCCAGAAAGCAACTAAAGCCGCAATCTTCTGTAAAACCCCAACGGTACTTTCACCAACATTTTTTCTTGTTACCCCCCTTCGCGTTTCCTTTAAAAATTCGCTTCTTCGAAGAGGGTGGAAACTCCTCCCTCCTCCCATACGCTTATCCGCTTGCGGGGGGTTTTAATTTTCGCTTCAAAATAGATCTTCAACTCACGATTAGATGCCATTTCTTCTTTTCATAGTAATTCATCCGCTTTTCCTCACTCCTGGAAGTCGGCAGGGCTGCTAAGTCCCATTCGGGACGCACTACGCGGCGGGGCCGATTGGGGCGGGGAGAAAGCCTCAATTTCCCGGCAGTTTTCCGGCAAAGAGGCTACTCCCCTATGCGCCCCCGGTTCGGAGCCTTTGACTAAGGCTCACTAGGGTCTTTCGCAAACGCGAAGACCCCCCATTCCGCATGTGGGCTAACCGCCTCCGGGAGCGTCCCGAGAAGCGGCCGCCATTCGCAGCACCGAAACCGAAAAGACAGTTTCTCTCTTCTCTTCACATGGAATTTTGGGGAAGTGTTCTGACTCAGGTGCTCCTTTTAACAGCCTGCCTGCCTCTCCTTCCATGCAATGCCAACCGTTACCTTTATTTTGTCCTTCCTGCCATCAACGTATGTTTTCCGCAAGATCGTCCCCTACAAACATAGCCACAGGAGTGTGTTCATACACAGCAACCTTACATTTCCCACTCCACCTCTCATATTGGATAGGTATCCTGGCCACCGGGAGGGCAATTCCTTTGGCTTCCTGGAGGCGCTGTACCCCCCTTTCTTCACTTGGGATGAGATACTTAGGATCCATGAAAGAGGGGTGGACAGTGGTCAACAGAGAACCAGTGTCTCACCAGGCTGCAACACCATACCCGTTCACAATGACTTCCTTATGATGGCGCCAAGGGATACATTCTAGGTTCCACTCAGGAGGAGTGCGGTGGGGGCCCACTGGAATTATATGGTATGAGTTAGTGGCAAGGATACACAAGTCAGTCACATGAATGCTGAAGAAATCATTTCATTAATAGTGTGTTCCAGACACAATAACTTAAAAATTGCATTGCTGAATCATAGCAAGATCTATTTAATTTCACATTTAGTTTTCAATAATGGCCAAGCTTTGCCTCTGGGAATTCACAAGTAGAATATAAAAGTGGCAACCATTTGTCAAAGTTCATTTCCATCTCCAGGACCCAGAAGTCTTTGATCATGAAGATTCCATTGTTGTAACTATAATAGCTATTGAATCTTTTTAAAAGCTACCCAAATCCACTCAATCTACATGTGCAATAACCAAATAAGAGTCGTTGAACAGGCTTAAACATAATCACTCTTTTAAAACATCTTACCTGGTGACTTTCATCTTGTGAAGAAGGCAGGCATGCATAAACAATTGGCGTGCTAGAGAACAAATTGATGCTTTCTTAAACACCTTGCTTGTTACATCATGTTCAGATGCATATGATATATTTACAATCGGCGACAGGGTGTAGATCACCAAACCATCAAATCCAAAAGCCTGCTCTATGAGCAGTCATAATATATAGATGCAATGCTCCATGGGCTCTTGGGGCTTTCTTCCGGGCGAGCATGTGGAGGATTGCAGCCATATATCACAATGGCATACCAGACAAACTTTTTTTCAGTTTGATAATTTGGTGATCTACAGTGTGCAGCTGGCTATAAATTTTTCTCACGCATCAACATGCGACATAATGGGCATTGCATTTTAAGAGTCTTCATTTAGTTCTTTCGTCATTCTCGCTTTCACATTTGCAGTAATACAAGAAAAAGGGGAACAAAGCAAATGAAACACATAAAACAAAATGAAGTAATGAAGCGAAGTGAGGATGAAATGAAATAAGGCTGTTTTAAGTTATTTTGAAACATAAAGAAAGCAGAAGGAATATGTATCCAAATATTCATCAAAGCCCTTTCATTTGTGAATTTCACTCTCAAGTAGAGCCAGCCTGGAGTGTTTCAGCTGAAAGAAGAAGCTAGACAAAGAAAACAAGTACTAAAAATTTCCTTGAACATTTAAGGTAAATTGTGACAAACTGGAAAAAATGTGGTACGCAAATGTGGTATTTGTGCCCCTCTCTTTCCAGAGTAGTGGACAGTTCAAGCCAACTTTTGCGAGGACCAGGATCATGTAGAAATATATGGTATGTTTGTAAAACTGCATTTACAAATGTACAGATACATTGGTTGTCATGGGATCCACTGACAAGCACACCTTTAGTACAAGCATTGTTTTTATTTATTACTTTTATTAGATTTTTACTTCACCTTTCCTCCAAAGTGTTCTTGGTGGCTGATCCACCACTCCCTTGATATAAACTGGGGTAAAAAAAAATTACTTGCTCACCCACTGAGCTTTATGGCAAAATAAGGATTTGAATCAAGATATTTCTGGACTTATCAGACTAGTAAGATCTAATAGCATGTGGAACATTATATCTATACTAACAGTAAAGTAAAGGTAAAGGTAAAGGTAAAGGGTTCCCTTGCTCGAAAGCCAGTTGAATCTGACTCTAGGGTGTGCTGCTCATCTCCGTTTCTAAGCTGAAGAGCCAGTGCTGTCCGAAGATGTTTCCATGGCCATGTGGCCAGCATGACTAGACACTGAGGTGCATGGAATGCTGTTACCTTCCCACCGAAGATGTGATGTGTAACGAATGCATCAGCTGGAAGCAGGTTAAATACATATTAGCAGTATGTAAAGAAAGGCACAAATGTGGAAGTAAAGTCTCACATACCTTATGTTACACAATAACTGGTGTCCAAGGTTGCACAATGCGGGGCCAGAAAATGGAGCACACAGGGCTCTGTGGAGTAATTTCTAGAACTGAGCAGTCTCCAAAGTCATTTTATGTTCTGGGTGTGGTTAAAGATTCCCCCTAGTCACAGGGTTTATCCCAGTGTCACACACTCTCTGTATTTTTTAAATGTATATGTCATTCTCCACTTCAGACAGTTGTTCCTGCACTCCTCCTGTTTGTGTGTGCCTATGTAGATCTGTCTGTGACTGTGTCTATATTTCTGCTTTTTAGCATGCCTCGGGCTTTTGCCTTCTTGTTTTCTGTGTGTCTGGTCCCATACTCTATCTCTGCTTGTGTGT
The DNA here is from genome assembly GCA_029375565.1 of Gekko gecko. Lineage (NCBI taxonomy): Eukaryota > Metazoa > Chordata > Lepidosauria > Squamata > Gekkonidae > Gekko > Gekko gecko. The sequence continues at coordinate 94,628,799 of JAPDNY010000001.1, forward strand.
ATATCCACTGGCTTTTTTGTGATAACTTGGGCTGGTCCCATCCCCCCCCCCCACCTCTGCCACACTGACAGCTGTTTACTTGGTGGTTTTTTCCCCATTCTGGAAAGTGTTGCCTCAGCAAACTTGGCTTGGAGGCTAAAGACAATCCCCTGAGGAAACCAATCATCATCTGGTGAGGAGAGTAAAGACAGTAGCTGTATTCACCAGAGCAAAGCAACTGTCTTCTGAGGAAAGTTCTGGCGGGTGCCACCTCTGTGGGCAGGACTTAGGCAATGCAGCCAGTGGATAGGAACAGCTTCTGAGTGACACATCATGGAGCCAACTGATTTAGAGGAGTGTGGAATGTTCAGGAAGTGCCACCCCTCTACTCAGTTATATATAAGGAGAGCTATTGTGACTATGCACAGACTAGGGAAATAGAAATGGGATTTCAGTGGTAGGAAATGGAATGAAAAAACCAAAAGAATCCACAATGGTAGCAGCAAAAATGAGGTAAATGGAACCTGATGACAATGACACTTGTGTGAAATCAAAAAGAAACAAAAACGGCCACATCAGCCCATCCATAATGATGCTATCTGCTCATGGGTTTTTATCCTCAGGGCTCTCCCCTCATTTTAGCCCCACAACAACCCTGCGAGGTAGATCAGCCTGAGAAGTAATAACTGGCCAGAGATAACCTTTGAGTTTCATGGCAGAATGGAATTTTAACCAAGTTCTCACAGATCCTAAGCTCAATACTCTAACCACTATACCAAACTGGTTAATAGTGGAGTCTCCATGATCTTGATGCTCATTCAGATTCTTTGTGGATGTCTCCAAGAATTTTTCTTGGGGAACCTGTGACCAGGCCTCCCAATGGATGACATAACACTTTGCTTGCAGAAAGGAAATGAGAGTATAAAAGCACACTATTCTTGGAACTGACCTTTAGTCTTCCTCTTACCCCTTGTGGTAAAAGATCTTGACTGCAAACTGTAGAACTGCTGGATGATTCCCAGGCTGTGAAAGGTCAAATATGTTGAGCTCCATCCATTCATTATCTTTCTGTTTGTCAGTGGACTCAACGATGGGGTCTGAAGATGTGCATGTGCAAAAAGAAAGCATTTAAACAACCACACTGACTAGATAATGTATGGAACAGGCAAGTGTCATGCAAGTGCTCCATTCTTTGTCTTAGCAGATATACCCCATGATGTGCAATGGCCTGCTTATTTTAATTCTGGGCCATTTCTCCTGATCTCTGCACTGGTCTTTCTATTCCAGACAGTGCTGCACTTAAAAGATGAATATTTATTGTGGCAAATTGTCTTCCTCTGTGTATGGCATCATAGTGAAAGCAGTTATGAGGGCCAGCCTTTAAGGAAAACGCTGCTCTAAATCTTACAGGAGCCCATTAACCTGCGGCACAGTCTGCCAGAGGTCTTAACAAAAGAAAGGGGTTATTTGCCATAGCAGAGATGAGTCTTCAGAAAGCAGTCAACCAGTAGCATGATAACAGGAAGAAGCACTGGATGGATGGGGAGAGGGAGAGCTATTAGTCATTTTTTGTTCAGTCTAATAAAAAGCATTTCAGGGATTTTGTTTCTTGTTCCAGATTCTGCATAGGCTAATAGGGCTTTTTACAGGTTTTTTTGTACTAAAGGAGTGGTTGTCATTCTAAAAGAATCTGCTGTTGCTCAGCTGCCTGTCTTTTCCCTCTGGTTGGTGGTTCCTGGGAGCCACCACAGCTTGCTCAAGCAGATAAGTAAACAGCAGACAGCAGTAAGCTTCAGCCATCACTGGAGATACTACAGAGATTTCACCATGAACTAATCATGATCACACTACTTATTCGCATGAGTTTAGTTTGTGCCCCCCCCTTTTAGAAATTTGGGGTCATTTTCTAATCAATCCCATTTTGATCAAAGAGAAATTTGAAGAGAGGAAGAACAGGAAGGGAGGTTATGCAGAATTTCACTCTGTAGGTGCTCAGGGAATGTCCTCCCAAATCTTCCTATCCTCCTGCTACAGCAGCAACCTGTACAACAGGGGTGTTGAACTCATTTGCTATGAGGGCCAGATCTGACATAAATGAGAGCTTGTTGGGCCAGGCCTTGTGTGTCATAAAATGTAATGCCAGGTAGCAGAGATATAAACTTTATAAAGGACACAAACACAATTAAAGATTTTTAAAACTTTAAATAAAACATGCTTAAAACACTAGTGATCTTGCAATATTTTGTCTATTGAACAGTCTCTGATAACTGACACCTCTACTCTGAATTATTGCATAAAAATGTCTGTGCTGCAGCAAACTTGAGTATGCTGTTCAGGTGTGTATCTGTACTTTTGATTTATTGACATTCATTATAGAAATCTTATCCTCAGTGTTCTGCACTTAGGACCCTGGGGAAAACATGAAATGGCTGGGCATTGCAACTTTTCGTACATGAGTTCCTTCATGTCCTGGTCAAGAACAGACTGAAGGCCATGTGTTTGTCTACAAAACTATAGTCTTCTCCGGAGAAATAACTACAGTTTCCTACAAAGGAACTGTGCTGGGTGAATTTGGTCTGGACACACACTTTCAGTCTAATCCACCTCACTGGCTTGTTTTTATTCCTCCTCTAAAATAGTTCACATTGCTTTCTTACTGAGAAAGACTGGATGATGAGGGCATGAAAACGGTGAAAAGGGGGAGGGAACCCAGTTGCACCCAGGACAGCCCTGGCATAAGGAGCCCAACAAAACACACACACACACACACTGTAGCAAGAAAAACTAAAGCTCATACCTTGAACAAAACTTTGTTAGTCTTAAAAGTGCTTGATATTTCTCCCATACAATTGGGGCAGCCCACCAAAGCAAGCTTTCCCTTGTTCCCTCCCTCCTTTCAGGGAGGAGCCTCAGCCAGTGGAAGGAAAGAAAGGCTTCCCTTTGTCTCCTGCAGCCTGGCCAGGAAGTGAACGCTGGCTGTTCCCCCCTTCCCCTGGGAGGAGGAGGGGGAAGAGCCTCATCCAGTTCTTTACCAGACTCTCTCAACTGCACAGGAGAGGCTTGCCTATCTGTCTCTCCTGTGTGATTGCTAGAGACTGGTAAAGCAAGCTGTGATGTGGCAGCAGCAAGAGAACTGAAAAAGGAAGTAGGAAACAGCCAGGGCCTTGAGGGCCAGATTGGGGCTCTCCAAGGGACTGATCTGGCCCACAGGCTGCATGTTTGACACCCCTGCTGTATAGTGTAACACAAAACTTCTGACATTGCAAAAGGATGCACTGATTTCTTTCAAAGAGAAATGAAGGAGAAATCCCTCATTTAAAAGAGAAAGAAGAGAATAAGAAAAATAAATGGGTATATGAGAGCCAGTTTGGTGTAGTGGTTAAGTGTGCAGACTCTAATCTGGGAGAACTGGGTTTGATTCCCCACTCCTCCACTTGCACCTGCTGGATGACCTTGGGCAAACCGTAGTTCTGGCACAGCTGTTCTTGAAAAAGAGCAGTTTCTGTCAGAGCTCTCTCAACCCCACCTTCCTCACAGGGTGTCTGTTGTGGGGAGGGGAAGGGGAAGGAGTTTGCAAACCGCTCTGAGACTCCTTTGGGTAGTGAAGGGTGGGGTATAAATCCAATCTCTTCTTCTTCTTCTATATCTAAAACAAAAATTTTGGAAAAAAGAAATTCCCCTCCCCATAACGACACTAGCTGTATGAACACAGGGAGAAACCTTATTAGTAAATTGCTCATTGTGAAACATTATTTGCCCCCCAAGTGGGATAAAGAGGCGGACATGAATGTTGGGTTAACTATAGGGCCACTTTATTAACAATCAACTTTAACTGGATCTAACGGCAAGGGCAACACAGTTTGTGGCATGGTCAAGGCCAGGGGTCCAACACCCCCTCCCTTGCCATGTGACATAGGGTGAGCCACCCTGCCCCAAGCGAGAGCCATCAACTGTGGCTCTCACCCAGCCAGCTAGCTGTTGTAAGACCGTCCCGTAGCCCCATCCCCCTGACCACCAGGCCCAAAGGCAGGACCCAATCAGGGCAGTCCTAAAGGCAGTCTGTTTTTCCCATCCCGTGCTGCAAGGCACAAAGACTGTACTCATGCAACCCCTTCAACCCCAAAGAAGGGGTGTCAGCTGGTGCTCACCAGACTGCAATCTGTCTCAGCATAGAACCCTGCCCAACTATAAGTGACCAACCTAACTAACACAGCTCCACTCTACGAAAAAAACCCTGCATCACTGCTGCAGTACACGGTAGGCAAAAACACCCCCTCCTAGTGCCAATCAGGAAGGGGCGAAAAATTCCTACCTGGCTCCCACAAACCAAGCAACCAGCCAGAGCCTGCACTACTAACAGGGTGGGAGGGTGGGCCGAAATCCGTGTGGAACTGCGGCTGAGGAGGGCAGGGGCCAAACAACAATCTTCAGCCCCACCCTCCTCCAAAGACCCGTATGCAGCATTTTGCCACCCAGACCAATGGCCTGCCTCTCAGGCTGGGAGGCAAAGATACTGTCCTAGCACCATAGCCACAAGGGCCGGGGGCCGTTTGAACCGGATTTTTTAAAAACAACAACATAGCAACAAGCAACAGGCAGGTGGTAATAGCTACGAGGGAGGGAGGTGACTGCACCAAAGCAATATGTGATCATGCATGCACTATTAAATTTGTTTGAACAGTTAGGACCCTGGTGAACAGAGCTGACTGTTAGGATCTGCAAACTGTGATAGTTTGCAAACAGACCATGAAATGAACCAGCAGGTGATTCAGCATGCTTGGCAGCCACTGCTTGAACTCCAAAAAGAAGCAGCCATTGCCGCTAACTACAGTGGTGGTATATTGGTGAGATACATACTGAGGATGCAAGCTAAGAGAGGTTCAGTAGGCCCAATGCCTCTCAAATCAAGGTAGGTCATCAAGTTTTGTGGCTCAGAAAGATAGCCTAATTTGGCTTTAGGGATGTAAAAGAAGGAAGTTTGATGGCTCTGGCTGATGGCAGCTCTCTTGGTTAATGGTAGCCATTTTCTTATTCTGGGTGCTCAGAATAAGTGGCCAATGTTCAGTCAATGGTTATAAATTAGAAGATAGAAAACAATTCATAGCCAGCATCAGTTTTCTCACCCCCCCCCCAAGATTTAAATATCAGTTGTGCAATAGTTGATGGCCAGGGCTCTTTTGTAGCAGGAACTCCTTTGCATATTAGGTGACACACCCCTAATGTAGCCAATCCTCCAAGAGCTTACAGCCCCTGTAAGAAGAGCTCTGTAACCTCTTGGAGGATTAGCTATATTAGGGGTGTGTTGCCTAATATACAAAGGAGTTCCTGCTACAAAAAGAGCCCTGGTTGACACTATTTACACATCATGATATTACAATGAATTAAGGAAAAAAACTTAGAGTGAAAAACAAAAAACCCCCCCAATTTTTAAAAAACATAAAATGAGTATCTAAAATTCAGTAGAACACTCAAATGGGATTTGGGAGGGAGAAATGAAGCACAGCTCCTCAAAGATTAAAAAAATACAACATCTTCCCCAAAATTACCATGTCTGTGCATCTCTAACTGGCTATCACCTTTCATACCTCCTCACTTCTTATTTGGTTTGATTTACATCCAGTTCTCCAGAATTCCAGTGAGAAAGTAAGAACAACCCTGAATATAATTCAACTCCCACCTTGAAGAATAGGTTATATATAAAATCAGATGACTCTGAATTTAAAACAGCCACTCCTTAAAAAGTAGCAGTATAATAGTGATCGATAAACAATACGTAATATAGACTACAGAAGAAAAGAGTTACTTTCACTTTTTGCATCTGTTTGCATTGTAACTGTTCATAAATAGTACCAGATCATACTGTTTCAAATTTTAAAAAGGTGAAAGACTGTGTTTTTTCAATCCCCTCTCCCCCAAGAGTTGAACTACTATGCAAGGACTCCAATAAACTGACAGACTAGCAGTGCAATCTTAAACAGAATTGCAATCTTCAAAATACATTGAAATCAGTGGGTGTAGAAGGGTGTATCTCTACTCAGGAATGCACTGTGACCCCTCCCCCTTTCACGGTGCCGTCTGTAGGCTTTTGTTGTTCAGTCGCACAGTCGGGTCCGACTCTTCGTGACTCCATGGACCAGATCATGCCAGGCCCTCCTGTCTTCCGCTGTCCTCTGAAGTTTGCTCAATTTCTAGGTAGTCCCGTTTTCCCAACAGAAGGTGTTGTATCTTGAATCCAGCAGGATGGTATTAACTGCTTGCCTTAGCCTTCCCTACCTAAAATTCCCAAAAATTCATAACATCTATGGCTAATATTGTGTGAAACTGCTGTAAACCCACTGACTTTTTGAGTTTCTCTCTCCTGGGGAAAAAAAGATCAGAGCTATTAGGCAACTCTTGCATGAAGCACAGGGCAAGAAGCAAAAGTTGGTGTGGAGTACTATTCCAAGCAAGAAACATGGGTCAGTAGAGGGGCAAAACAAAACCATCCCCACTTCTTACCATTTAGCAGGCAAGGAGCTGCAGTTTCTAAAGCTAGCCAGCTGAATCCACCTGACTCCACCTCTCTCCTTGAAAAGCAAAGCAGCTTGAAAGGCAGTATTTGCAAGATTCTGTGTTGATTTCACCGGCACTCCTCTCTGCTGGTGAACGAGTTGGTATGTTTTCTTCAAAGCCTTCCTGCGCTCCCTGATGTGCAGTGAATCACCTCTCACAGTCAGTGGATCTGTATACCTGAGTAGAATATGCCGCCCCTTTTCTCAGAAAGCCAAAAACAAAAACACACTTGTCTTCCTTTTGAGTAAACACAGTACACATTGATTTATGGTAGATGCATTCAAAATGACTTCATTTAGTGCTTTCATATAGAAATTAAATATTGGATTGTTTGACTGAATAGATAGGTGGAATGAATTAATCATTTACTGTTGATTTGACTGAATCAGATTCAGTTTTTTAAAAATGATCTGTGAAATCTATGCTTGTGTGCATTTCAACAACAGCTCTGATTGGAATACTGCCATTATATATGGAAATGGACATTAGGGCCACTGGGGAAACTTTGGGGGAGCTGATGGCTGGGGAGCTGCCCCCCACTAGGCTCACCCTGACCTTGGGGTGATCCCTGCATGTGGTGGACCAGCAGCCTCACCCTAAACAAGGTAGGCAGGCATGAGTCATGTAAGATCCAGAAGCCCTTATCTTGTGTCAGGCAGGCGGACAGGAGACAGATGGGAGGCACAGCAAAACTCCTCCTTCCCTCTCTCCTTATTGTAGAGGCAGGGGTGGGCCCTCTTACTTTTTCCCTCCCCCCCTCCATCAGGAGGCTGGGCTGAGAAGGGGCTCTTGGCTGGTTTGGCCTCCCAGTTCACACTTGTATGGAGTAACTAATAAGATTAAAAAATAAACGCCTGCTCGGAGTGCAACAGTGACTCAGTCAGTCATGAATCCTGTGGATAATTAGATTACTTTTGAGACATTGTGCAATAAGTTTTCCCTCTAAAGCTGTGAATGTGTAAGCTTTAGGGTTCATTTTGGGGAAACAATGAGCAGACTAGCAACCACTTAGCTTTAGGGAAGGATTTTAAAAAAATTATTTAAATTAAAATGTACTCTTTAGGAAAGAGCTGACTTCCCAAATAAGGCTTGTGTCATACTCAAGGGAAGCAATTAGATGCAAAACAGGACACCTGGTATGACATTAATGAGCCTCAAGTTCTGTTGTTATCAAGCTTCAAGGACTGCACTAGGAAATCAGCCCAGAACTTTAATTAAATCTGTCGCTAACAACTAAGTTTCCCATGTTTTTATTAATATTATTTTAAAGAATGCATTTCAATAAGGAGTTGGATGAAACAATAGTTTTATGTTGTTTCAGCCTGGTTAATTAGTAACAATAACAATAATAAGGGGGCACACAAGGACTTGGGGGAGGGGAAACCCTTTCTATAGCCCCTTCTTCCTCCAGCCTTCTGGCTCTGGTTTCCCAGCACCTTTACTTCACTCTCACCTGCCTTATTGTTTAAGTATGCAATTTGTTATCCCCCCCCCCATACACCAAAGGGGCCCAGTTGGTGCTGGCACTGAAGGTAAAGAGCCTGGGAGTGTTCCTGGATGCCTCATTGTCTATGAAGGGCCAGGTCACTGCCACAGCCAGATCAGCCTTTTTCCATCTGAGGCGGTTCAGGCAGTTGGCCCCATATCTTGCCACTAATGACCTGGCTGCGGTGATCCATGCAATGATCACATCCAGGCTAGATTACTGTAATTCTGTCTTCATGGGGCTGCCCTTGACTCTGCTCTGGAAATTGTAGCTAGTGCAGAATGCAGCGGCACAGGTATTGATGTCGCTGTCTGTGCAGGCCCACATCTCCCCGGTGCTGCATGAATACCTATTGAATGCCTATTGAATACTAGATTCATTTCAAGGTGCTGGTTATTACCTTTAAAGCCCTATATGGCCAGGGGCCTGCATATCTTCAAGACTGCCTCTCCCCATATGAGCCCTGGAGAGCACAGTGCTCTTTGAATCAACATCTGCTGATGGTCTCTGGCCCTAGGGATATCCAACTTGCATCAGCTAGGGCTAGGGCTTTTTTGTCCCTGGTCCCTGCCTGGTGGAATGAGCTCCCATCAGAAATTAGGGCCCTGAGAGAGCTTTTACAGTTCCACAGGACCTGCAAGACAGAGATCTTTCGCCACGCCTTCAGTTGAGGCAGCAGGTATCCAGTTCAATCTGTCCTCCCCCTTCCTCCCCCCATGAGTTGTTCTTATGTTTCTGTTGAGGTATAATTTATTTTAAAGTATTTAGTGTTGTACTTATTTTATTGTATTTATTGTATGTATTTTGTTCTGTTTTTATGATGTAAATCTGTACTCAGGAGGTTATTATAGATTGGAACCCACTCTGAGCCTGCTTTGTGGGGAGGGTGGATTATAAATCGAAGGAAATAAATAAATAAAAAGGGAAGAATAAATCCCATTTCTTCTTGGTAGCCCCATTCCATCTACTGGTTCCATTTTCTTTCTCTTGTCTCCGCACTCTTTCTGCTGCCCCCCCCCCCCGCTTTCAGATGATGCTGAGTCATTTGGCTTTCGTACAGTGTTGGAATCTCCAGAAAGCTTTAGCATCCTCTCCCAAGGATGAGGTGCCAGGTAAGATGCCCAGTACTTTGAGCATTCACCAAACCCTTCTGCAGATTCCCTGCAACAACGTATGCAATCCAAGATGTATCACGGTGGTTGTTGTTAGTTGCTGAAGCAGCACAAAATGGTACTTGTGCTCTTGGGAAGTCTTCTTAAAAACTCTTTGTATGTCAACAAACTCTGGCATGGAGGGGTTTTGCTGTTGTTGTGTGATGTTTGCATCTTCACAGACATTGCAGTTCTTTTTTAAAAAGTCTCCCTACCCCCTTTATCTTGGCCCTGTGCAGTCCTGTGAGGATGTTTTGCATTGGGGGGGGGCACATTGATATATAGATGATGATAATCATAATTAATCAAACAATCAGACAATAAACAATGCAGTAGAACTAGGATTATGCAACTGGGAAACAGGGCAAACAATAAAAAAGCTGTCAAGGCATGATATGCCACAATGCAGGAAATGCATCGTGTCCGAACACAAGCCCCTGCTGGGTATGCTGGCTGCTGACCGGCAGACACCACAGATGCTACCCCCCAAGGTGCTGTGTTGGTCTATCTTCCTAGCGGGCTACCAGTACTCACTCCTCCACTGCCCTAGGAAGGTGATAGGCCATGCCAGTGCCCTCAGCCGCCTGCTGCTTCCCCACTGCAACCCGGCCTCAGCCTGTCAGATCCTGCTCCTCAAGGACCTCCCCGACTGTCCACTACAGGTATCCGACATGTCCCGCCACACCTCCAGAGACCAGGTACTCTCCCATGTCTTGGACTGGGTGAGGAGGGGGTGGCCCTGAATTTGCGGCATTCTCCTCCTGCCGAGATGAGCTTTCTGCATACAAGGGCTGTCTGCTGTGGGGAAGCCAGGTGGTGGTACCAGCACCATTGCGCCAGCAAGTACTCACAGCCTGCACAACACGCACCCAGGGATCGTGCAGATGAAGACGCTGGCCAACAGCTATGTATGGTAGCCAGGCCTAGATGGCAAAATTGAGGACTGTGTGTTGCCCTGCAAGGCACTTAATGTGTTCTTATGGACTATAAGACATAAGTTATATGGACTTGGACTGTGCAAAGTTATGATTAGGAACTGTACAGCATGGTAACCCAACATGATGCCAGTTGAGAAGGCACACCTGAGAGAAGGAGACCTTTCTTTTTCGTTGCTGTTCCAAGTGGATTCTTCAAGGTTACCTGCCCTCTTACCAGTTGTGAGATGGATCAGCTCCCTAGCTTGCACCTAAGAAGCAAACACCATGCCATGTCAAGGCATGAGGACAACGAGCTCCAAACGCCATTAGGAGCTCCCTCTAACACACACAGGCAATTCCCTTCCCCCTCCTCCACTGACCTGCAAAGCTGCACATAACCAGGAGGCTCTACACGTGGTTGCTTGGCAACTAATCACTCACCCATTAACAACCCGGCTAAGGCTATCAAGAGACAATAGCCCTAGCCCGATGACTCATATCCTCTACATCCAGGTGCCAGACCTCAATCTAAGTTGCTAGTTCTCAATATTGACCATCCCCTAGTTCTCCTCCCCTTTTCCTTCCACCCAATAGTATGTTTTCAGGGATGGACTAACAGGAGGTGTGACAAGGGGATGTGGCCAGTTCAACCAGCCCCCCCACGCCATCTTATAAATGGTGATACCTGTCCACATGCTCTCTCTCTCTACAACCCCTATCTAAGCTTTATCCCTCTTACGTCAAGCTTGCTATCCCACTACCCTTCCTCCATCTTTGACTCTAGAACTGCAGCCAGAGTCCCTCATGGTCCTGCCAGTTCAGGGCACATTCCTTATTTCTAATCCCCCCCCTTCTTCCACTGGAGCAACTCAACCAGCAAGGACAGGTAACTACTGCCCAACCAACAAATATCCTACTCATGCAAATGTGCTAATTATCTGTCTTTATTTCCTAGACTTCAATAATTATGTGTGTGACTGTGTACTGTTTGTGTGTGAAGAAGACTACAGTAAAGACATCATTTTAACCTAACTTCAGCCTCTGTGTCTGTTACTGGTACCTCTGAAAGGGCGGGACCTCTATATACACTGGTGTTCGCTCCCTAATTTGCCTATTGCCAATTACTAATCATAAATTCCCCCATATTGATAAGAAATTAAGGTAATTTGGCTAACATGTGTAAAGCACTGCCAGGTCTGCCAGGAAATCCATCCAGTACCTCCAGGAGCCCCCATGCAACAGTAATAATCCATCCACAAACTATGGTCCTGGCTACACCTGGACTTCACAGGCCCCTTCCAAGGACAGATCTTCTTCATTTTGGTGGAAGTGGTGCTGGAAGTGGTGCCTCTCTCCTCCACATCTTCCAAGGCAGCAATCCAGGCCCTCTGCTGAATCTTCAGTACCCACGGCCTCCCTGACACCGTAGTAACAGACAATGGGATGGCCTTCACCTCAGGTGAGTTCCAGGAGTTCATGGGCCATTACCTCATCCATCACATCTGATCCACTCCCTTTCACCCCACCATCAATGGCCAAGTGGAACGGATGGTGAAGATCACTAAGGAGTCCCTCCCTCAGATCATCCATGGCGATTGGGACCACCAGCTTGTGGCCTTCCTCTTCAGCCACCAAGTTACCCCGAGCACCTTCACTAGCCAGTCCCATGGAACCTCATGGGCAGGCACCTAACAGCACGCCTGGACCAGCTGCACCCCGATTGTGCTCCTGAGCACTGCCCGGTCCCAGAGAACCAAGAGGTACCCCGTGGATTTTCTCTGGGTGACCCCATCTATGCCCAGAACTTCTCTAGCAGCCTGACCTGGATCCCGGCCCGAGTTACCCGAGTGACTGGACCCCTGTCATATGAGGTATCCACCAAGGATGTTCTACTCCTGCAGAGACATGTTGACCAACTCTGCAGCTGCTTACTCCCAGCAGAAACTCCCAGCAGCCCCAGAGTTTCCTGATGCCCCGCCAGCTCCACAGCCTGCCCTCTGCACAATGCCTGCACCGGTAGACCCCAATCCAGAGACCCCAATCCCACAGGCGGAACTGTGCCATTCAACCCAGAAGCAGCACAGACTGGCCTACCTAAGGGACGTTGTCTGTTGATGGTGTTCCTGGACTTACGGGGGAGGGGTGTTATGTACTGATACAGGACAGCACCGGGAAGGGACTAAGCTTGAGTTACCTGAGCAATGGGCCGCCAGGATCCTGGGATGGACCTATTGATTTAGGGTTGCACTGTAAATAGCCAATCACCAGGAGTGGGTATGTGTGGGGTGTGTTGTTTTGCACAAATATAAGCAGAGTCTCAACCCCAAAAGTTTGTCTTTTGAATTAACTGAAATCACTTAATAAATATAAGCAGATCACTAAACATGTCTAGAACCCAGTATATTTCAACATACGGTTCTTTTAATGATTTATCTGAGAAGAAACATTCAAATTAGTTTGTAATCTTTTGGGGGATCTTTAATTTAATTAAAATATTTGCATCCTCTTTTAATTTGTGACCCATGGGACTCAAAGTGGACTCACAGCTTTAGGTGGCAACTCTGTTCAAGTGCTCATGGGGGAAAGAAGCCAATTAAATGGCAGGTGAGAAGGCCTCGTGAGGCTTTAATAAAGCCTGTCATCTATAAAGGAGAGAGACCTGAAACTAATCAAAGTTGAGCACTTAACCTGGAAGAAGACTCATTTGAAGGACTCTGGTTGATTTAATGTTCTGTTGAGCTTTATGTTGTTGAATAAAGGTACCCAGGAAGGGAGTGTAACCTGAAAAATAAGCAGTTTCTTCAAAAGTTTGTTCAAACACTGCACTCCTACGTTATTTTCCCACTAATATTTGAAAAGGCTATTAAAGACATTTAAGTCCAGGGAACTGTGAAGATCTCTTAAGCACCCCTGGGTGTAATTTTAGCTTGCTTCGTTCTGTACCCTTTCTCGTCATTTCACCTTTTGCACATTTTGAAAAGATAACCAGACAGCAACTCTGTTGTTTATATTCATTGCTTTCTTGTTCACCAGATTTTCAATGGCTATCACTCTTTTCATTTTATCTGAGGTGCAGGCATAGCCAATTCAGCACAAGATATGAAAAATTAGCGATTGAATTATTATTATTTTTTAAACTGGGCTAGAGTTGTCCCCCAAAAGAGCTTATAGATATCATTTTATTTGTACTCTTATTTGCATATGAAACTCAAAATGGTGATGATGAATGGATTGGTAATAATAGTGGTAGTGATCAGCAAGAGGGCACATGAGAGACGTTATGTAAACTGTAAGACTTCTCCTAGGCAGAGGCATGAGTTGAAGGCCTGTGGCTCTTAGTATGGGGACCCTGCAGCACTCTAAATACCTTTAGACCCTCAAGGACCCTGTACTGACAGCTCTTCTGCTGTTGTCCCACCCCTGTACTGACAGCTCTTCTGCTGTTGTGGAGAGTGAGAAAGTCTTGAGCTCAGAGGTCATCAGTCTGAGGAGAAGGGATGTACTGAGGATACAGGGCCGGCTCCAGGTGTCTGGGCGCTCTAGGCAGGACAGCCTGGGGCGCCCCCACTGGGGATGCCAACCTCCCGGTGGGGCCTGGAGACCGGGGGCAGCGGCGGGGCGCTGGCTTTCCTGGAGGCTCCGCAGCTGCGGGACCCCCAGGAAAGCCAGGGAAGGGGCGGGGGTCCAGCCTCCGCCCTCCCTCCTGGCGCCGGCTTTTCTGGGGCTCCGCGGCTACGGGACCCCAGAAAAGCCGGGAAGGGGCGGGGGGTCTAGCTTCCACCCCTCCTCCCGGCGCCGGCTTTTCTGGGGGCCCACGGCTGCGGGACCCCCAGAAAAGCCAGGAAGGGGGCGGGGGGTCTAGCCTCCGCCCCCTCCCTCCCGGCGCCGGCTTTTCTGGGGGCTCCGCGGCTGCGGGACCCACAGAAAAGCTGGGAAGGGGGCGGGGGGGTCTAGCCTCCGCCCCCTCCCTCCAGCGCCGGCTTTTCTGGGGGGCCCGCGGCTATGGGACCCCCAGGAAAGCTGGGAAGGGGGCGGGGGTCTGGCGGCACTGGCGGGCGCCGGGTTAGGGCGGCGCGGGGGGCGCTTTACGGGGGGGGAGTGGGGCGCCATTTGGTGCCCCTCCGGCCGGGGCGCCCTAGGCGGGCGCCTAGTTCGCCCTATGGGCGATCCGGCCCTGTGAGGATACCCCTGGAGGGCTGGAGAGAGAGGGGCTTCTGGTATTGGGTGATTTGATCATTTAGAATATAGAGAGTGGGGTCTGTGATGGATGTTTTGAACGCATGATGACTTTCCTGCCCTTGCCTGCAAAGGTTGTGGACATCATGCGCTGTCTAGATCCCTTCCAGTCTGGCTTCCGTCCAGGTCATGGGACGGAGACAGTGCTGGTTGCTCTGACTGATGACTTCTAGAGACATCTGGATCGAGGCAGAATGGCTGTGTTGATGTTGTTAGATCTGTTGGCTGCATTTGACATGGTCAACCACCAGCTATTAGTCCACCGCCACATCGATGTGGGGATTTGGGGGCTCGCCTTGCACTGGCTTGCCTCCTTTCTCTAGGGTCAGGGACAAAGGGTGGCGCTAGGGGAACAGCAATCCAGGAGGCACCCACTTGAGTGTGGTGTGCCTCAGGGGGCTATGCTGTCCCCGATGTTATTTAACATCTATATGCGCCCCCTTGCCCAGATTGCCTGGAGGCATGGGATGGGGCGTCACCAGTACGCTGATGATACCCAGCTCTATTTGATGTTAGGTGGCCAGTCAGATTCTGGACCAGAAGACCTGGACCGGACATTGCAGGCCGTGGCTGGTTGGCTTAGACTGAGTCGGCTGAAGCTGAATCCAGCGAAGATGGAGGTCCTGTGCCTAGGTCAGGGCGGTTGAGGGGCAGGGATCCCACTCCTGACCTTTGGGGGGCCTCATTGGTCCCAGTGCTGGTGGTTCGGAGTTTGGGAGTGCTCTTGGATCCCTCCTTCACCATGGAGGCCCAGGTAGCTGCCACTGCCAAGTCAGCCTTTTATCATCTCAGGCTGATTAGGTAGTTGGTTCCATTTCTCGACCGCGCTGACCTGGCTACAGTGATCCATGTGATGGTCACCTCAAGACTAGACTACTGTAATGCTCTCTACATGGGGCTGCCTTTGTCGCAGATTTGGAAGCTACAGCTAGTACAGAATACTGCGGCCAGGCTGTTGATGGGTCTCCCTAGATGGGAGCACATCCAGCCTGTGCTAAGGACACTGCACTGGCTGCCAATAGCATACCGAGAACACTTCAAGGTGCTGGTTCTTACTTTTAAAGCCTTATATGGCTGGGGTCCAACATACCTACGGGACCGCCTTTCCCATATATAACCCAGAGAGCACTACGGTCTGGGTTTCAAAACCGGTTGACCCTCCCTGGCCCAAGGGAGGCCAGGCTAGCTGCTACTAGGGCCGGGGCCTTTTCAGTGGCGGCCCCTACATGGTGGAATGAGCTCCTGGAGGAGATCAGGGCCCTGTGGGACCTTTCTCAGTTCCTCAGGGCCTGCAAGACAGAGCTCTTCTGCCAGGCATTTAATTAGGGGCCACTGCCGCTGGAGTGCCCAGCCCGTAACTTTACCATTGAGCAGCTGCCATGAGAGTCGACAAGCAGAAGAACATTTAGCGCTTACCATCATGCAGTGTCATATGAGTCAACAAGCAGAAGAACATCTAGCACTTGTTGGGACCCATTTGGAAGACCTCCACCTAATCAAATTTTAATCGCTGCCAGTATTTTGTATTGTATTATTTTTAACTGTTGTGTTTTAATTATGTATGTTTTATTCTGTATTTATGCTATGTATGTTTTATTCTGTATTTATGCTCTCTGGAAGCCACCCTGAGCCTGCTTTGTGGGGAGGATTGACAATAAATAAATAAATAAATAGGCTGATAGATAGTACTGTGGAAGAGTCAGCAGTCATGGGGCACTTTGTCACCAATGACAATTGAAAATATAGTCTTTTGGTCCTGGAGGAGAATTTGAGATTACAAGGCAGAAAGTTAAAGGCCAGAACCTCAAAGGTAACATTCTCAGAAGTCCTAGCAGTTCTATGCACAGGGCCAGCTAGTCAGACACAGATCAGGGGTCTCAATGGGTGATGAGGAAAGTGTTGCTGGGTGGAAGGGTTTAGATTTGTAAGGCACTAAGGAACTTTCTGGGACAAGCCGAACCTGCAGAAAAGAGATGGGCTTCACTTGAACCAAAAGTGAACCAGGCTGCTGGTGATTAATATCAAAAAGGTAGCAGAGCAGCTTTTAAACTAATCCCAGGGGGAAAGGTGACAGGAGCTCTGGTGGGGAGCCTCTGGTTTGGGACAAGCTAGTCCCAAGGGATGATTGCAGAAACGCTCAGGGTAATATTCATAGGAGTGTAATAGAACTTGGGAGTGAGGGCATGATGGCAACTGAGGGCCATGCGTGGTGACTAAGGGGCTGAGGGAGGTGACGGTTACTGGAGAGGGAAACGGATTATAGGTATCTTATGTATTGCGCCTAAGCCTTTCCTCTAGCTGTACCTAGAATGGCCTGAGCTTGCTTCTCTAGAACAATAGCTCGCCTGGATCTAGGAACTAACCTACAGATAAGCAGTGCAATGTAAATAGCCTATCACTGGGAGTGTGTGTGTGTTGGGTGTGGTGTTTTGCAGGCTTATAAGTAGGGCTCCCGCCCTGCTAGCTTTGTCTTGTAGTCTGCTGAATAAACCTGACCTGATCACTGCAATGCCTCTACAACCCAGTATTTAACAGTATCTATATGCCAATGCTAGAAGTCTCTGAGCCAAAATGGGGGAGCTGGATTGTTTGGTGTTCAAGGACAATTTAAATATAGTAAGTATCTCAGAAACATGGTGGAATGGGGAAAATCTACGAGATACAATTATTTCTGGGTATAAGCTCTATAGGCAGGACAGGGAGGGATGGGCTGTTGTTGGTGTTGCATTGTATATCAAAGAGGGCATAGAATCAAACAAGTTAGAAAACATCAGGGGAATTAGCTCCCCGACAGAGGTGAAATAGGTGGAAATACTGAGCCTGAAGGGTTACTTAAAAGTGGGTGTGTACTGTCATCCACCTAATAAAACTCTTGAGGCTGATCTTGAGATGGAGAATGAAATAAGGGAGGTGACTAAATCAGATCATAGAATCACAGAGCTGGAAGGGACCTCCAGGATCATCTAGACCAACCCCCTGCACAATGCAGGAAATTCACAAATACCTCCCCCTCCACACCTGCAGTGACCACTGTTCTATTCCCAGAAGATGACAAAAAAACTCCAAGATCCCTGGCCAAATCAGTGTGGAGAAAAATTGCTTCCTGACCCCAAAATGGCATTTCCCTGGGCATGTCAGAAAGGGTCACAAGAACTAAGCACTGAGACAACTCTTCCTGCCCTCCCTCTCATGATCTGCCTAAGTTCACAGGATGCAGATTGCTGTCAGATGGCCATCTAGCCATCTGTTAATATTAGGGCTGCCAGACTCCCAAGCAGGGTGGGGGGTTACCTGCTTTTTTGGGCTTCAACCCGCTGGTGGCTAGCAGGCTGGTGGGGGAAGCTCCACCCCCAAGCCCAAACACCCACAGCCACCACCCTCCCTTCTCTCCTGAGAGATTTAAAGGGCCCTCCAGCTGACAGAGGGTAGTCTGCAGGGGCAGAGGGAGTTTTGCAGAGGGTAGTCACAGGGGCAGCTGTGGGCCGTGCACCAGAACTTCAAGCAGCATTGCCACTTGGAGATCGGGTGCACAGGGCCCCACCAGCTGAAAGCACGTAAAGTGTCCCAGCTGGTGGGGAATGGCCCCATGTGCCTGAATTCCAAGCAGCATTACCACTTGGAGTTCAGGCATGTGGCCAGTGGCCGCCCCTCTCCTTCCTCTCTTGCAAGATTTAAAGGGCCCGCCACCTGATCAGCTGGCCCTTTAAATCTTGCAAGAGGTTAGGGAGAGGGGTGGCCACCAGCAATTGTTCTTGGGGGTGGGGCATGGAGAGGGAACATCCCCAACCTGATGTCATTGCATTGCATTGCATTGCATTGCATTGCATTGCATTGCATTGCATTGCATTGCATTGCATTGCATTGCATTGCATTGCATTGCATTGCATTGCATTGCATTGCAGAAGAAGAAGAAGAAGAAGAAGAAGAAGAAGAAGAAGAAGAAGAAGAAGAAGAAGAAGAAGAAGAAGAAGAAGAGATGACGGAATGCACAGCACAGCCAATGGGAGAACCGGAAAGTGCCAATACTTTGAGCATATATATGCATGTGTGTGTGTGATCCCTTTCCTAATAATAATAATTCCTAATAATCCCTAATGTAGAGTTTGCTTATTCACTGCTGCAGCACACTGGCTTCACACTTCCACTGAATTATCCACAACCTCTACATCTCTCACAAGGTCTTGAAACCTGCTGAGAACTGAGGTGGGCCAGCAGCTGTCAAACCATTCTCTTCTCCTCTTGCTGTACAGCTCACTTTAACATAAGAACATAAGAGAAGCCAATGTTGAATCAGGCCAATGGCCCATCCAGTCCAACACTCTGTCACACAGCAGCCAAAAATACCATGTGCCATCAAAAGGTCCAGCAGTGGGGCCAGGACACTAGAAGCCCTCCCACTGCTGCCCCCTCCAGCACCAAGAATAGAGTGCATCACCTGCCCCAGACTGAGAATTCCCATCTATACCCTGTGGCTAATAGCCACTGATGGACTTCTGCTCCATATGTTTATCTAATTCCCTCTTGAAACTTTCCTTTCACTTTCCTTTCAGTGGCTCTTGCTAGGCAACCAAAGTTGCTTCTGTTAGTAAAAAGGCAGGAGGGAGTCCCTTTCCAGGCCCACTGTGGCCTTTGTGGGAAACTCATTGGGGCCAGTCCTGATGAGGGTTCCACCAGCTCCAGGTTGGGAAATCCCTGCAGATTTTGTGGTGGAGTCTATGGAAGCCAGAGCTTGGGGAGGGGACAGATCTCAGCTGAATAGAATGCCATAGAGTCCACCCTCCGAAGGTCTGTTGTCGGGAGTTCAGTTGTGATACTAGGAGATACCACAGCCAGTGTGGTATAGCAGTCAGCACTTCAGAGCAGGGCCTGTGAGACCTAGGTTCTTGCTGTGGAAGCTGAGGGGGTAATTTTGGGCCAGTCACAGACTTTCAGTCTAACCTACCTCACAGGGTTGTTGTGAAAATCAAAAGGGGGAAAGGAGAATGATGTGAGTTGCTTTGGTCCCCACTGCAGAGAAAGACTGTACTCTTCCTAGGTAGGGGCTGCAGGAATGGGGAAGGAGATGGAAAGCTGAAGTCAGAACATTAGATAAAGATAGGTTGATGGTTGGCTGAGATGAAGACAGGGTTGCCAGCTCCAGGTTGGGAAATTCTTGGAGACTTAACAAGTGGAGCTTGGAGAGGATGAAGTTTGAGGAGGGGTGGGATCTCAGACAAGTACAATGCCATAGACTCCACCCTCCAAACCAGCCATTTCCTCCTGGGTAACAATTGTTGCCAATTTCCAGGTGAGGGCTGGAGATCACTCAGAATTAAAACTGCTCTTCAGGTAGCAGAGATCAGTCCCCCTGGAGAAAATGGTGGTCTCTGTGTCATTATATAATCTGCTGAGGTTGCCATAGCAAATTGATGCTGAGTGCCGAAGGCTGGGGCACCCACCCGGAGCCTCTTTCTACAGCTCATTGTATTTAGCTCAGCCCCCTTCCAGCCTATGTCCCATCCCAAGGGTAGCAGGTGGGGGGGCTAGGATGATTGACCCTCCTTCAACATTGGTGCTGTGTAACACCAGGTCTATAAATAATAAGACCACAGTCCTTTGGGACTTCCTGCAAAAGCAGACTATAGACCTGGTGTGTGTGACCGAGACCTGGGTGTGAGAGGGAGAGACAGTCTCTCTCTCCCAAATGGCACCTCCTGGGTTCTTGGTCCTTCACCAATCCCAGACCAGAGGGTGGGGGGAGGGGTGGCAGTATTCATCAGGGAGGTTTACTTTTTCAAGGTGCTCCCACCGCCAAGGATCACGGGCATTGAGTGTGTCGGCCTGGTATGGGAAGCCGAGGAGAGCGTGGCAATTTGGCTAGCATACTGACTGCCCAACGCACCAGCCAATAGCCTACCATCCCTGGTTGAGGCCGTATCAGGCTGGGCCTTGGAACACCCTAGACTAATAGTCTTGAGTGATTTCAATGTCCATGCTGATGTCGCGGCCTCTATGCAGGCATGGCAGTGCTAGGTCTCTCCCAACTTGTAATAGCCCCCACTCATCGGGCTGGGCACACGTCGCTCAATCTGATCTTCGTGACTGGGGTTACTGTGGACAGGATTACTACATTAGCAGTACCATGGTCAGACCACTTTGCTCTGAAGGCTCATTTGAATACTCCACTCTGAGCCTGTCTGGGCGATGAGCCTATTTTGGCTTGCCCATGGAGCCAAATGGACCCTGTGTGGCTTCAGATGGCTCTTTGGGATCTGATGCTCCCTGGCTGCTCATTGAATGTGCTTGTCGAGGACTGGTACAACCGACTCTCGGCAGCCATCAACAAGATTGCTCCCTGGTGCCCTCTGCATCCTCAGCTGAAGCTCGCTCCTTGGTTTACCCAGGAGCTGAGGCTAATGAAGCAGGAGCTAAGACGGCTAGAGAGGCAGTGGCATCGTGCCCACAATGAAGCTACAACAACATCTTATAGGATGTTTAGGAGATCCTATGAGATGGCAGTCAAGGCTGTTAAATGACAGTATTATACGACCGAGATTGCATCCGCTAGCTCACGCCCAGCCCAATTGTTTAGAACAAATCAATCCATTACTGCTTTGATGCAAAACAGATTAAATTGTAGGCAATTGGATATCAGCTGTGAGGCTTTTGCGAGCTATTTTGCGGATAAAGTCTTGATGCTCTGCCGTGACCTCCCCACCACAGTTGATACAGGAAGGGAACCCGAGGCTCCATGCACGTCTTCTTGTCACATCTTGGATTATTTCGACCCACTCAGCCTTGAGGAAGTCAACAGATTGCTCTTAACTGTACGCCCTACCACGTGCTCCCTTGATCCATGTCCTTCATGGCTAATTAAAGCAGGCCTTGAGGGGTTTCAAGATGCACTGATGGAGATAATTAACACATCCCTTGCTCAGTGGCTGTTCCCAGAGGCACTTAAGGAAGCAGTGGTATGCCCCTGCTTGAAAAAGCCATCACTGGAACCGGCCAAATTGGCCAACTATCATCTGGTCTCCAAGTTGCCCTATTTGGGCAAGATGATAGAGAGGACAAGGGCAATTCAGTTACAGGACTTCCTGGATGACGCTTCTGTTCTAGATCTCTTCCAGTCTGGCTTCCACCTGGGTCATGGGACAGAGATGGCACTGGTCGCCCTCACGGATGACCTCCGGAGGCACCTGGATCGAGGCCGATCGGCAGTGCTGCTGCTGTTAGACCTGTCAGCTGCGTTCGACATGGTCAGCCATCAGCTACTGACCTGCCACATCATCGACATTGGAGTACAGGGACTGGCCCTGCAATGGCTTGTTTCCTTCCTCCAAGGTCGGGGACAGAGTGGTGCTAGGGGATCAACTGTCCCGAAGGCATCCACTTGAAACAAGGCATCCAAGGAGCAGTGTTGTCCCCAATGCTTTTTAACCTCTATATGCACCCTGTTGCCCAGATTGCCTGGAGGCATGGGCTGGGCTGTCACCAGTATGCAGATGACATTCAGCTCCATCAGTTGTTGGGTAGCCAGTCCAACTCCAAACCGGAAGATCTTGACCTGGCGTTGCAAGCCATGCCTGGTTGGCTTAGGCTGAGCTGGCTGAAATTGAATCCAATGAAGACTGAGGTCCTGTGCCTCAGTTGGGGTGGACTGGGGGTAGGGATCCCACTCTCAGCCTTCAATAGGGTGCTGTTGGTGCCAGTGCCAGAGGTCAGGAGTTTGGGAGTGCTCCTAGACGTCTCCTTAACAATGTAGGCCCAGGTAGCAGCCACTGCCAAATTGGCCTTTTACCATCTTAGGCTGATTGGGCAGTTGGTTCCCTTTCTCGAATGCAATGACTTGGCAACAGTGATCCACGCTATGGTCACCTCAAGATTGGATTACTGTAATGCCCTCTACATGAGGCTGCCCTTGACCCAAATCCGGAAGCTGCAGCTAGTGCAGAACGCAGTGGCAAGGCTGTTGTTGTGTCGTCCTGTGCAGGAACACATCCAACCTGCCCTAAAAGAACTGCACTGGATGCCTATAGCATACCGGATTCGGTTCAAGATGCTGGTTATGACCTTAAAGCCCTTTATGGCCAGGGACCTGCATACCTGAGGGACCGCCTTTCCCCGTATGTTCCCCAGAGAGCACTGGGATCGGGGACCCAGAATTGGCTGGTCCTCCCGAACATCAAGGAGGCCAGACTTGCTTCAACAAGGGCTAGGACTTTTTCGGTAGTGGCTCCACTCTGATGGAATGAGCTCCTGGAGGAGATCAGGGCCCTATGGGACCTGTTACAGTTCCGCAGGGCCTGTAAAATTGAGCTTTTCTGCCAGGCCTTTGGAGCCGCCGCCACCACTGTTACCATCACCACCACTGACATCTGACAGCCCTCAGGGTGCAAGCCCGACTTTCTGGGGCCCTAAGTATTGCCTGACCCAAGTGCCTGGGACATCTGTAGCAGACCTGAGTGCCTGGGACATTTGTAGTAGATCAAGAAGCTGACTGAGCTTTGAGGAACTAATGCTAGCACTTTATTATGTTGTATGTTTATGGTTTTAAATTCAAGTTGGGGGGTTATTAGTTATATATTGTTGTTAGCCACCCTGAGCCGGCTTTGCTGGGAGGTTGGGGTAAAAATCTAATGAAATAAAATAAAATAAATATTTCCACAATGGGCCTTATTCCTAGTTTAGAATATAATAACAGATATTGCAATGTCCCTGTATAGATCTATGATGTGGCCTCATTTGGCATACTGTGTACAGTACTGGTCCCTATAACTCAAAAAGGACAGTGAAGAGCTGGAAAAAGTGCAGAGGAGAGGAACCAAGATGATTAGAGGGTTGGAACACCTTCCTTATGAGGAAAGGCTAAAGAGTCTGGGACTTTCAGTTTAGAACAGAGATGACTAAGAGGGGACATGATCGAGGTTTGTAAAACTATGCATGGGATGGAAAGAGTTGACAAAGAGAATTTTTTCTCCTTCTCCCCAAATACTAGAACTTAAGGGCATCCAATGAAGTTAATGGGCTGTAGGTTCAGGACAGACAAAAGGAAGTACTACAGAGGGTGATTAAAATATGGAATTCACTGCCAGCGGATGTAGTGATGGCCACAGGAATATAGATTCAGGTGGGTAGCCATGTTGGTTTGAAGCAGCAGAACAAAGTTTGAGTCCAATGGCACCTTTAAGACCAGCAAAGTTTTATTCAAGGCATAAGAAGTGTGTTTGCACATGAAAGGCCATAGGAATAAACAGCTTTAAAAGGGATTTGATAGATTCATGGAGGACAAGTCCATCAGTGGCTACTAGTCATGGTGACTGAGGGGAACCTCCACATTCAGATGCACTTAAGCTTTTGAATCCCAGAGCCAGGAGGCAACATCTGGGGAAGGTCTTGTCCTCTAAGCCCTGTTGTTGGCTGTCCAGAGGAACTGGTTGACCACTATATGAGACAGGATGCTGGAATAGATGGACCAGTGGTCTGATTCAGCAGAGCTCTTCTTATGTTCTTAAGTGTGGCCAGGTGTGACTTTTGACACCTTGCTGATTAGCCAGCTGTGGCCTTTCCTGGGCAGAAAAATCTAACCACTGTGGTGCATGCCCTGGTTGCATCTAGATTAGATTACTGCAAAGTGCTCTGTCTGCAGCTGCCATTGAGAAGTGTTCAGAAACTTCAATTGGTGCATGATGGCACCAAAATTTCTAGAACACTCTCCTCAGGGAGACTCATCTTTCCCCTTTTGTTGCCATTTTGCACCATCAGGTGAAGACTTTTGTTTGTTTGTTTGGTGTACCCTCAGTGATTCTTTTTCTCTGCTCAATATTTTAGTTGTTGGTCTTATGTTTTAAAACGTATTTTAGCCCTAGGTTTGTTTTAATGATATTAGTTTTAGAGTTTTTAAAGTGATTTTTATTATGTATTTTTTAATTTGTTAGCCCTAATGAATGCCAAAAGGTGGGGGTATAAATTATAAAGTAATACCTCCTGCAGTCATTGGGTGTAGTGTGTAGCAAATGAGGGATGGGTGGGAGAACTGCTGGATCCATGGTCATCTTGTGTCATGTTTTACCAGAAAATTTAAAATAATTATTTCCAGTTTCCAGAATGCCAGGTGGCAACCCCAACAGATATTTATGACTGTGTAAAAGAAGGAAGCAATATAAAAATATTATCAACCATATCTTTTTTGAAAGCTTTGATACAGAATTCATCCCATCTTATTTATTTTCAAGAAGATTAATGACCTGGGCACCCATCAATATGGTTATTTGCATCCCTATTGAAAGAAGAACTGGATTCATTATTCATGATATATCTTGAACCAGAATATAAATTAAAAATCAAATTCATAGTCTTTCATCTATTTTAACATATTATTAGCATTTTAGCTACAATAAAAATCCACATCGAATATTGTATACAAAGAATATTGGGCATTGTCTTTTTCGCTTTTGATTTTGTACTCTCCTATCATATAACTGACTGTAACATCAGCTTACTTTTTTCTATTGTGGTGTAGCCTTCCTTTAGAATCACCAAGTTCAATTCAAATTTGACTGTTCATGTTATGTCTTCATAGACATAAGTGACAGCATAATCGAGCAGGTGCTCATTATGCGGATCGGAAATACTGTACTGTATTGCCCAATCAAAGGGCTTATGGAGGGAACATCTATGATTGGCTATTGATATGAAATATGATTGGACATTATCTGTGAGATATGATTGGCTGTTATGCATAACTGTTATTGGATATTGATGTTATTGTGGGCGTGGCTACTTCAGCCAGGATTGTATATAAACCGCTGTTTTGGACTGTTTACTAGTCTAGCTGGTCTAGCCCTTAGCTGGTCTAATCTTGGAGCTAAATAAAGCTGAATCACTTGTTGAACTTACCTCCTGCGTTAAGTCTCATACTTAACAATTGGCGACGAGGATGGGATCTAGTGGGTAGGCAGCCCAGCTGAGAGAATCACGGAGGAAGTTCCGATCGACCGTGAGCCGCTGAGGGAGCTGTCTGCTCCAGAAGGCGCCGCGGTGAGCTCCAAGTTCCGTTTCGAGCCGTTCGAGCCGGCGACGGAAGACTGGGAAGCGTACCTTACCCGGTTCGAGTTCCACCTCGAGAGCGGCGGAGTGACGGATGCCGCGAAGAAACGAGCCGCGCTACTTAGCTCGTGTGGCAAGGATGTGTTCGACATCGCCCGCTCGCTTGTCACACCTGATGATATCAAGACCGTGCCGTATGCCACGCTGACGGAGAAGTTGAAGGCCCACTTTGCGCCGCAACCCTCTGAGATCGCTTCCCGGCACGCGTTCTACGAAAGGCGGCAAGGCTCCAGCGAATCCGTAGCCGAGTTTGTGGAGGCATTGAGGAAGTTGGCAAGGGCTTGCAATTTCGCCGATCTCGAGACAGCCTTGCGAGACCGGCTGGTCTGCGGTCACTGCGATGCAAAGCTGCAACAATGCCTGTTCGCCCTCAAGACGCTGACATTCAAGGTCGCGTTCGAGGAAGCCATCGCCGCTGAGGCTGCTGAAAGGTCGACACGAGAAGTGCGACAGCGGCCTGCGGCAGCCGAATCCAGCATTCACTAACAGGTCGAGGACCGTGAGCCAGCGCCCGCCGTGGATGACGTACGAGAGCCTTGTTCCAGCAGCCAGCCGCGAACCCAAGTGAAGACTGCGCCAGCGCGTCAGTGCCTTGGTTGTGGCAGGAAGCACGAGCGCGACACCTGTTGGGCCAGAGGGTTGGTTTGTCGGGCTTGCGGAAAACGAGGGCACATCGCCAGAGTCTGCAAGTCGAAAAAATCACCGCCTACCTCGCCTCCGCAGCGCTCTCAATTCCGAAGCAAGGTCAACACAACCTGCTCTTCATCCCTGTCGTCCCGAAACCCGACCCTGTCATCCAACCCCTCTTCATCGTCCGTCCTCACCATGGGAGCACCCCGGAAGAAGAAGATTTTCATCACCTTGTTCCTCGACGGAGTTGCCTGCCCTTTTGAAGTCGATTCCGGGTCGGCTAGAACAATCATTTCAATGTGCACATTGGATCGTCTTTTCCCGAGCCGAAGCCGCCGCCGCCTCCTGCCCACTGACGCCTGTCTTGCAGATTTCCAAGGGCACCGAATTCCATTGGCAGGTGAGGCGGAATTTGAAGTCCGTTTCAAAGAGCGTAAGGCGGCTCTGTCCCTGATTGTTGCCGAAGGGGACAGGGTAAGCCTGTTGGGGCTCGATTGGTTTGAGCCATTAGGCATTGCTATTTGTGGTATTAATACGGTATGCCATGATAAATGGAATTGTTTGTATGACGAGTTTCCTCAGGTTTTTGCAAAAGGGCTGGGAACTTATACGGGTCCCCCAGTTTCATTTGAGTTGGATCCAAATGTTAGGCCTATCAGGCTAAAATATAGGAAGGTGCCGTTAGCATTACAACCAAAGATTGAAATGGAAATTGACAAGCTCCTAGAGCAAGGGATCTTGGAGCCAGTTCCGTACAGCAAATGGGAAACGCCCATCGTTACTCCTGTCAAACCTGATGGATCCATACGTATTTGTGCAGATTATAAATGTACAATCAATAAGGCATTACAACAGCATTCCTATCCTGTACCGGTAATAAGCCATGTACTTGCATCTCTTGGGGGAGGCAAGGTGTTTGCAAAATTAGACCTTGCCCAGGCATATCAACAGTTGCCCGTAGATAACAATGCTGCAGAAGCACAAACCATCGTTACGCATAGAGGTTCGTTTAAAGTTAAACGCCTACAATTCGGGGTTAATGTCGCACCTGGGATTTTCCAGGGTTTAATGGAGGGGTTGCTCAGAGGTATCAAGGGAGTCATTCCCTATTTTGATGACGTGCTTATTGCGGGAAAGAGTGATGAAGAATTGCTTGAAAGGGTCCGGAGTGTTCTGAAGTGCTTCAATAAGGCTGGGTTGCGAGTAAAATGGGAAAAATGTGTGATTGGGGTCTCAAGTGTCGAGTTCCTTGGGTTCAAGATTGACGAACAAGGTGTACACCCAACCCCTGGAAAGGTAGCAGCTATACACAATGCACCCAGACCTAAAAATAAAACGGAGTTACAAGCCTATTTAGGGCTAATCAATTTTTACCACTCATTTCTGCCCCACAAAGCTTCGGTAGCCGAGCCGCTACATCGGTTGTTAAATAAAGGCGCGAAATGGGTTTGGGGACGGCTACAGGAGAAGGCATTTGAAAATGTTAAAGCGTTACTGGCTTCTGACAGCGTGCTGACTCATTTTGACGAGGGTAAAATGTTGGTTTTGGCGGCTGATGCGTCGCCATTCGGTATTGGGGCAGTGCTGAGCCATGTAATGCCTAACGGGTCTGAGGCGCCGATTGCGTATTACTCAAGGTCACTGAGTGGGGCGGAAAAAAACTACGTGCAAATAGACAAAGAGCGATTGGCGCTTGTGAGTGCGGTCAAGAAGTTTCATGACTTTTTATACGGCCGCCATTTCATTCTGGTGACTGACCACAAGCCGCTACTAGGAATCTTTGCCCCTGACGACCCCACACCCAACATACTGTCGCCCAGAATGCTGAGATGGGCCTTGTTCCTGGCGGCGTACGAATACGACTTGGAACAGAGACCTGGGAAATGTATCGCGCACGCTGATGCCCTGAGCCGCTGTCCTCTGCCTGAGACTGGTTTCGATCCGGCTCCTACAGCAGACATCTGCGCTTTGGATGAACTGTCGCAGTCTCCACTTCGGTCCGAGGACATTGCCGCGTTCACCCAGAAGGACTTAATACTATCCCGTGTTTTAAACTGGGTGTGGAGGGGATGGCCGAGTGTCTGTTCAGAGCCTGAGTTCAAGGCGTACTGGGGCAGAAGGTCTGAACTGTCCATCGCAAAGGGTTGTTTATTGTGGGGGAATAGAGTCGTGATTCCCCCCAAACTAAGAAAAAGGGTACTTGAGTCCCTGCATGCCGGGCACCCAGGGATTGTACGCATGAAGGCCCTGGCTAGGGGGTACTTATGGTGGCCTGGGCTCAATGCTAACATCGAGGAGCAAGTTCGAGGCTGTGTGCGCTGCCAGCAGTCACGGCCTGACCCTCCGCACACACCACCAGCACCCATGGAGAGAGCTGAAAAGCCTTGGTCAAGGCTGCACTTTGACTTTTTGGGGCCAATCAACGGCCAAATGCTCCTGGTGGTCGTAGACTCTTATTTAAAGTGGCTGGAGGTAGTTCCCATGAGGTCCACAACATCGGCAAACCTAATAAAGGCTTCGCGCCAACTTTTTGCCACCCATGGGCTACCTGAAGTACTTGTCAGCGACAACGGCCCTCAACTGACCTCTAGGGAGTTCGCCTAGAGGGATACGGCATCTGGCACATCACCACAACCCCGTTCCATCCCGCTTCCAACGGCCAGGCAGAGCGGATGGTTCGGACGGCGAAAGAGACCCTTGCCCGACTGCCTGGCGAGGACTGGGACCATCGTGTGGCCGATTTTCTTCTGTGGCAGCATGTCACACCGAGCTCTGCCACAGGGAAAAGCCCGGCCGAGCTGCTCATGGGGAGGAAACTGACAACCCTCCTCGACCGCCTGCACCTGGACTTGGATGGCAGCAGAGCTGTATGGGCCGAACCTCCCACGCCATCCAGAGAGTTCCAGCCTGGGGACTGGGTCTTTGCCCGTAACTATGCTGAGGGGCACCGGTGGCTTCCCGCCGAATTCACCCACCGTTTAGGGTCCAGGATGTATGTGGTGAGGCT
Source organism: Gekko gecko (assembly GCA_029375565.1). Classification (NCBI taxonomy): domain Eukaryota; kingdom Metazoa; phylum Chordata; class Lepidosauria; order Squamata; family Gekkonidae; genus Gekko; species Gekko gecko. Next base: position 94,657,845 of record JAPDNY010000001.1, read on the forward strand.
ATCTGACGGCCGAAAGATACGCCGCCACATAGATCAGCTCCGGCAATGGTGGGCTCTTGCGGAACAGGAGCGAGAGGCCGGAGATTCGTATGGGCCCAGGGAGCAGTCCCACTTGCCTCCGGTCGAGGTGAGTGCTGCTGGTTCTCGGCAAGAACCTGAGTCAGGGCAGAACCCTGGACTCTCAGACCCTGGTGAGCCTGTCAGCCCAGCAGTGCCTGGCACTGAGCCTAGTGCAGACCCTGAACCATCTGTAGCCCCAGAGTTAAGGCGGTCAGAGCGAAGTAGAAGAGCCCCTCCCTACTTATCCGACTATGAGTGTGTTCCATCTAAGGGGGGAGGAGCTGTTATGTCTTCATAGACATAAGTGACAGCATAATCGAGCAGGTGCTCATTATGTGGATCGGAAATACTGTACTGTATTGCCCAATCAAAGGGCTTATGGAGGGAACATCTATGATTGGCTATTGATATGAAATATGATTGGACATTATCTGTGAGATATGATTGGCTGTTATGCATAACTGTTATTGGATATTGATGTTATTGTGGGCGTGGCTACTTCAGCCAGGATTGTATATAAACCGCTGTTTTGGACTGTTTACTGGTCTAGCTGGTCTAGCCCTTAGCTGGTCTAATCTTGGAGCTAAATAAAGCTGAATCACTTGTTGAACTTACCTCCTGCGTTAAGTCTCATACTTAACAGTTCACATTTGTGCTCTTCCTTCCCTCTTTCTGTTTGCTGATGTTGCAACTAATTCAGCATTGCTTGAATAAAATAACATCAGGGCACAAGGGCAGCAGCTTGCAAAGCAATGAGGAAAAGCCTTCTGGCCAGATGATTTAGAGAATCCTAATTTTGTTCAGACATTCTGACTGAAATCGTGAATAGCTCAGTGGATGTAGAATGCAGCTCCTTCAAAAATAGGACTAGCTTCGTCCTCCTTGGGCAGAATTACAGAATGTATGTTCATGAGGAACGCTACAGCAGTTAGGGATTTTCTCCTGCTGAGTATGTGTTAAGATTACCTAGATTTGGTGGCAGAGGATGTTAGCTGGAGAGTAGAGGCAAAGCACAGCTTCTGGCTTTATTGAGCAAACAAACACATGGATATAGTAAAACATTTGTATCCCATCTTCCTGCCACATCTTATTCCACCAAGTAGCTCAGAACCATCACAACAATTTTTCCAGTGTCACCATATTAAAACAATCACAATAAAATATTACTGCTAATTAAGACCGATACAAAAATGCATATAGAGCAACAGAAAGAAAAAAAACCTTACATTTCTAAAGATATGGTGAACCCCGCCATTGCAGAGAAAGAACTAATAAAAAGTGGAAAACAAAACAATTATAATTACAAATGAATTAACATGAAATGAATGGGCTTTTAAAGAAAACTGAATGGGAAAAGTGAAAAGGATTGCATTCCATACACACCCCTATTGATGAATTACTCTTTCAGAATCTCAGATAAAGTTACTGCCTCATTTTAGCAAATAGCCAAACCATGTTAACAATATTGTGGCACCACTTTTCTTTTTAACCTGAGTTGGACTCTAAGAAGTGACCTAGAGATGAGTGCCTCTCTAATTCATTCTCTGAGCCACTTGGTCCTAGCCTTCAGACCTTTCTGGTGCCCATTAAAGCTTTATTGACTTATCTTTCACCATTTTAACAGCAAAGGGGATGAGGAAATTCAAATGTCAACCTGAAGCATGAGACACGGCAACTGAAACACAACCTTGAGTTGATTTATGGATAGGAAGTGATAGTCTCTTTCAAGTTATCCGTTCATCTCAAGAGGAAGCTCTCTGTTTCCCATAAATAATCTTCCCAGTAACTTGGGGTTGGAGGATCGTGTTGTCTAAATGAAAAACTTGTTTACATGATCAGGGACATGCATACAAAAGACCCCAGGGTGCTGCAATCATACTCTCTTTTTCAGTGTCACTAAAACGAATCATTCATTTTTTAAAATCAAGTTATAACCTGCATCTCTCTCTCTCTCTCTCTCTCTCTCTCTCTCTCTCTCTCTCTCTCTCTCTCTCTCTCTCTCTCTCTGTGTGTGTGTGTGTGTGTGTGCTCGCTAGTGTCCCAAGTAGACCAGACTGTCCCCTCCAAAAAAATCTGAGTGCTTCCTCCAAGCAACTTCCATGAAAATAAGCTCCAATAAAAACGAATGGAATGTACTTCCAAATACATATATTTATGATTGGGGTGGGAAACTCCTAAATAATGTGGGGCTTTCCCCACTGCTTTCAATATAATTCAGTCTCTTAATAATCCACCTGTTGTGCAAATGAATTAAAGACAGAAGTTCAGTATAATTGTTTATGAGAACAAACCTTAGGAGTCAAACATACTGTTAGGTGCATATATTGCGATAGTTTTAGAAAAGAAAGGAAATTCATTTTTTACAATTCAGCAATAATGATTTTATGTTTAGACCTTGGCATCTGTCTATCTATATAAACTTGACTTCTGAGGTCATGTATGGTTGGATCCTCAAAACAGCCAGTGAAATGCAAGGAATTCTGCATCACATCTGAGATATATTTTTGCCAATCTAGTTGGTGCCATTAGAATGGAAATCCCTTCAAATGAGAAACTGGCAAAGATGAACAAAATGCCAGGTGCAGAATTTATTCTCCTAGGACTGTGTGCATTGGGAACAATTTGGGTGGCTGGATGTTTACTGGGTATATATCACACTTCAGTCAGCTGGTCCTGGCTTCTTCTCATTTTTTTTTTTAATTTTAGGGGGGAAAGTAGTAGTATAGAGGTGATACAGAAAAGAAAAAGGGGATTATATGACATAATTGTGTATATCAAGGATAATTTTATATAACAGACTGTATAATACAGAGAATGTTTCTCCCCAGCATCCCCTTCCTTATAATTTTTAAGACATTGTCTATAAAATACAATAGTCCTTATTTCTATTGGGGTACATTTATATTCAACATTTTAGGTTTCAGATTTCATAACTAATCTGTTTTGCAACTACATTATTAGTTTCATCATTACTACATATTCAGTATTATATATTTTTGCCACTTATGTACTTGCTATAACTTTTAACAGTTAGGTAATAAAGTACAAAGGAAAGTCGATTATATATCTCATAATAAGAAAATAAAAGATGTTTCTGCTCTAAACCCACTCCCTTATACATTTATATTCAAGATATTACATTGAAAACTTATTCCATTCCGCTTGGTGCCAGGTGTAGTGGTTAAGAGCACGAACTCTAATCTGGGAGAACTGGGTTTGATTCCAAACTCCTCCACATGCAGCTGCTGGTATGACCTTGGGTCGATCATAAGTTCTTTCAGAGCTGTGCTCTCAAGGGAAGTTCTTGAGAGAGCTCACTCAGCACCACCTACTTCACAGGATGTCTGTTGTGGAGAGGGGAAGGAATTGTAAGCCTCTCTGAGAATCCTTTGGGTAGTAAAGGGCAGGATATAAATCCAATCTCCTCTTCCTCTTCACCCTCTTCCCCCTCCTCCTCTTCTTCTCTTTCTATATTGCAATACATTTATGTACAATTTTTGAACTGTTTCTCAATCTAACTTTATCTCCTGTTTGTGTAGTACACATTCCAATTCTCCTCAAGTTTGGTAATTGATCTGTTTCTCAAATAAGTTGACTTTATAAGCTGCAGATTTGATATTAATTTTTACAGGTAAATAAGATAACAAAACCAGGGTTGCAGTGGCTCAAGTGGTTAAGACGCTGAACTGCAGACTGGAAGGTCAGTAGTTCAGCAGTTCGAGACCCGAATGCTGCATGACAGAGTGAGCTCCTGTCTCTGGTCTCAGCTCCTGCCAACCTAGCAGTTCGAAAGCAAGAAATTGCAAGTAGATAAATAGGTACCACTTCGGTGGGAAGGTAACAGCATTCCGTGCACCTTGGTGTCTAGTCATGCCGGCCACATGACCACGGAAACGTCTTTGGACAGCGCTGGCTCTTCAGCTTGGAAACGGAGATGAGCACTGCATCCCTAGAGTCAGATTCAACTGGCTTTCGAGCAAGGGAAACCTTTACCTTTACCTTAAGATAACAAAAATACAGCAGGAAGGTTTGTTATATATCTCATAATAAGAAAATTAAGAAAAGATGTTCTCCCCAGAGTCCAGTTCCTTACATACATTTATATTCAGAATGTCACATTTTTTAAAAAAAATCTTATTCTGCTTCTGTTTCATTACCATACATTTGTATGCAGTGTTTTAGACTGCTTCTCATTCTAAATTTGTCTCCTGCTTGCATAGTACATGTAGTATATACTCCATCTCTCCTCAAATTTTGTTTACAATAGGTTGTTAGTTTTGCCATTATCACATATTCAGCAAGTTTATTTTCCCATTCTTCTAAGTGTGAACAGATGTCTAGTTTCCATTTTGCTGTGTAAATAATTCCAGCCACTATGTATTTGAATATCTCTTCTAAAATTTTGGCAATTTGTCAGGCAGTACACCTAGTAGCATGTTCTTAGTTTCCATAGGAAATTTAAGCTTTAATATGTTCTGCATTTTTCCACATATTTCCTTCCAATACCTTTTTGTTTTTTTACAAGTCCACATATGAAAAAGGTTCCTTCCATGTTTTGACATTTCCAGCCTTATCCAATGTAGTTTTTATCTGCTTTCTCAATATCCTTTGGAGTTACATACCATATAAAAAATTTTGTACCAATTTTCTCTTAACTGCCTGGCTGGCTGTAAATTTGATATCTTTTCCCCATAGTTGTTCCCATTGTTGCATAGATATCTGTTCCTGTGTGTAATCCTGCCATACAACTGATAAACAATACAACTGAAACAATGTTCTTTAAATTTTTGCATCCATTTAATTATACATTTTTTCACTTGTCTTGGCTTCTGACCATTCTCACTGCAGAGATATAATGCCAATGATGTGTATGTCATATCAGTCTGTTTTTCATGTAGGGATTATTACACACAGTCTCAGATCTAACAACTAATATCAAAGCAGGAACTGGGACAATACCATCAGTGACAAAACCCTGCCAAAGAAAATATGGGGGGAGGGCTAAAGTAGTAGATGGGGCATTGTGTTCAGGGCAGAGGTGAGGAAGTCATTTTCTTCCAGGTAAGTTTCATCCAGATATACTGGCCTGCATCTGGAGATGCTGAGCCTGTGAGCAGGACTTGCAGTGTCCCCTCTCTGCTTCTCATATCATTTAATTTAGTTTTGTATATTTGTGTCTGGCTGGTGCTGCCTCACTAGAAATCCGTTTGTTTAGAATTAGGTGATAGGGAGGATACATTTCAGGAATGCTATGAAAAAATACTGTTTTCAGTGCTGGGTGAACATCTGAACAGGGCAAAAATTCAGAAAAGGATAAGAAGCATCACACTCACTCTGGCTTCCTGATATCAACAAACAGATATAATAATCCAATAACAGAAGGCAAAAACAAGTGTACTAAACAGACTTACTACTCACAAATTGCCAAAATGCTAAAGAACATGTACTAAACAGTAGCCAATACAAAGTAGCCACTAGGCGTGTGCAAAAAAAAAAAAAATTGGCCCAATTCTCAGTGAAAGTGAACTGTCTTGGGAGGTGTTTGTTTGCCATGAGAACAAGTGGCACTGTGGCAGTGCAAGCATGCCACAGTGCCACACAGAAACCCCAAAAGACCAACAGGAACAACATTTATACAGGCCCTGCCCTGTATAAATTGATGGTGCAACCGCATTGGACCACTCACACCACACACACCTAGAAAAGACTATTTATAGCACTGGGAAAAATGCAGAAAAGGGTAACTACAATGATAAGAGGAGAACACTTTCCCTATGAAGAAAGGTTAAGGCACTTGGGGATCTTGAGAAACAATGACTGAGGGGTGACATGATAAGAGGTTTACAAGGCTAAGCATGGGATAGAGCAGGTAGAGAAAGAAGTACTTTTCTCTCTTTCTCACAATACAAGAACTCGTGGGCATTCAATGAAATTGCTGAGCAGTCAGGTTAGAAGTTAGAACAGATGAAAGGAGGTAATTCTTCACCCAAACAGTAACTGCTAGGTGCTGCCTACTTGCCTGCCTTAAGTGCTGCTGGCTGGGTTTCCCCATTGGAAACAATGGAGGTAATGGGGTATCCTGTTTGGGTGCCCATAGAATTGGGTCCACTGGTCCAATTGCTTTGGGACATGGGGGTTTATGTGGGGAGAGGCTCTCAAAGCTACCCTGAAAATTTGGAGCCTCTTCCTCAAACCCCTTCCCCCCCAGAGCCACTAACAGCATTGTGGGGTGAAATTACTTTTATTCCCACCATAGAGAACAATGGAGGGGATGGGGGCAACCTGTTTGGGGGCCCATAGAATTGCACCCCCGTGTCCAATGTTTTTGAAACTTGGGAGTATCTTGGAGAGAGGCCCCAGAAGCTACCCTGCAAGTTTGGAGTCTTTCCCTCAAACCCCCTCCCCTCCAGCCCCCAAAATATATCCTATGTTTTCGCCATTGACTTCAATGGCCCATAGGATATAATGGGGCTGAAATTCAGCAGCAATTTGGCGGCAGGCTGATTCAGTTCAGAGAATCTAAATCAGCCCAGAGCAGCCCGAAACTGGCCCAAATGGGCCATTTTGGGGGGTGCATTCAGTTTGGATGAACCAAATGCACGTCCCTAGTAGCCACATAAGAAAAATACAAAATGGAAACAATGAAGAACTTGTGTAATAATATACTACAATAGAAAAATCCACAGAATAATGGAGAACTAATATAATAATGCAACATTGTGTCTGGATGTTTGATTACAACATTTGAAAGTTCATCCATCAGGGTGTTCCTTTTAAGTTGCTGTGGTTTGCATACTTTTACTCACATGCACTGGGAACAGGGGTCATTTCATAGAAAAAGAGGTGCAGGAGCTCATTAGCATAACTTATTTGCATATGCCACACCCCCTGATATCACCAGAAGTGTGTCAGAAGGTAACACCCACCACTCAGGCTCTACTCCAAAAATCTCCAGGTATTTTCCAACTCAGAGCCGGCGAGCCTACCAGGAGAAAAACTGCTTCAAAAGCAGAAAAGCCAAAGAAAATTTGTGGCAGGGGATCAGCTTTTGTGAGCCACTGCTCTCTTCTACAGATACTTTGTAGCTGAAGAAGTGACCAGTGACCCAGTTATGAACAGAAGCTACAGTTCCCACATTTGTAGAAGTCTACAGATATGGGCAACATCCTCCTCACTTGCTACCTGCCTGTAATGGTTGATGACTCTGTTTCAATGTATCTGAAAATGAGTGCATGAACACAAAAGCTTATACCCCGAATTAAACTTTGTTGGTCTTAAAGGTGCCACTGGACACAAACTTTGTTCTATTGCTTCAGACCAACACAGCTACCCACCTGAATCTATTCAAACTTGAATTATTCAAGAGGGCACTTCTACACAGGCAATAGGGTTACATTGTACAAAAGACTTCACAAAGTTACTTGAACAAATTATTAGGGTAGACTGAACACCTCCTATCCACACATGCTTAAGGTAGGATAGCAGCTCAATGTTTCATTAGCAGAGGCACTTAAGAATATCTGTTCCAATGCAACAGAACAAAGTTTGAGTTCAGTGGCACCTTTAAGACCAACAAAATTTATTCACACGAAAGCTTAGACCCAGAATTAAACTCTGTTGTCTTAAAGTTGCTACTGGACTCAGGCTTTGTTTGGCACATTTTGTGTTTATTGACTATTAACCTTTATTCAAGCTGGTTATAGGTAAGATTGGTAATATAGACCTTCTTACTTTAAAGCAATGACAATGGAGAGGAGACAAGGGGAAGCAGATAATCTATATGAAACAAAAGGGTAGCACACAAGGAAACAGCAGAACAATACTGACAACCAACTCTTGAGTCAAAATATAGCTAAACAAATGAACCCAGTCATAATTGCAGAAGTTTTTAGACAGAGGGAAACTGAAAGAGAGCCTCTTAAGAAAAATATATACATGTGATTGTCTGCAATCAGCTAACACAAAACTAAGTGCTTTTGCACCAAGGGACCACATCAATTTCAGAGAAAAGGGCTGAACCTACACCCCCCCCCAGTAGCTAGGGGACCTGGCAACCCTAGCTACTAGCCTAGCCTAGTGTCAGGCTCACCAGATAGTCAGTCAAGCACCAGGCTTCTTCAGAAGATAGTGTTTATTAAGACAAGGCTGATGATATAGGTACAAGCTCTTTGTCAGTGATAACATGAAACAGAAAGCATCCCAAATTATAGCCCATTCAAATTACCCCCCCACTACTTAAGCCAATGGATACTTTGCACGTGCGCGAAACTACCAACTAATAAGCTTAAGAAAACAAGCCAGACCAGTACTTTCTCAGTGCCAAGATGGCAGTGACATGAGACCCAAGGTCAGGCAAAGTGGCCCCCTTTACTCCCGCATTCCAACAGCTGAAAGGATGCCTCCCTCCAACCCCCTATGCCAGGGTTACCTGACACCTACCTTGCAGGGTGGTTGCAAGGAGCTGGGTGCTCTTGAGCCTGTCCACCTACCCACCCTCCTCTCTCCACCTAGATTACCTGGTGGGGATGTTGTTGCATGCCTAGGCTCCCTCCCACTCCTGCTCTCCTCCTGTACCTGGCAGGGCCTTGGGAGTTTGGGTGGCACAGGCCTTGTGCTTGACCTCAGGGAAGGGGGTGAGGAGGATGGTGCGGAGGACACACATGGACTCAGGCAGGTTGGGGGCCAAAGTGGCAGCAGGGCAGAGGTGCAGGAGGCTGAGGCGGAGCTCCTCATAGGCCTCATGGGAGTCGTCAGTGGCACCAGGACCCACCTCGTAGAGGTGCCACACCAGGGCCAGCATGAGAACGGGCAGTGCCTGGGCAGGTTGGGTGCTGCAGCCCAGGCAGTGGTGGAGCAGCTTGAGGGCCAGTTTGCAGCAGCGCTTTGCCAGGTCGGCCAGCACATCAGCAGGCACAGCAGCTGCTGGGCGAAGACCTCCTGCAGCAACGTGCTTTAAAGTGAGGCTGGCAAGCACAGGAAAGTGTGTGACCACTCATTGCCATAGAGATGGGATTGGCAACACTGCCAGAATGCTGTTCTGGCCTGTTCCAGCCCGAAATGATCCCTGACTAGGAAGAATAAAAATTCAATACAAGAATGGACGCAGATCTCCAATATGTAATCAGCTTCAGCAGCTTCAGGCTTCCAGCGAGACAAACAGCGTCTCCTCCTCAGATTTCTCCCTCCCACTTCCCAAGATAGAGGACTCAGAAACTAGAAGTAATGTCATAGAAAGAAGGGGGGGAGGCTTTTTCTGCTGCTACTGTCAACATACTTGATCAAAGCAAATAATCCTTTCTACTTTGGTCCTCCTTACTCTTCAATCTTGAGGTGAAGTGGAGAAAATGGAGAGGCAAAACAAATATGTCACTGGTTTCCATAGTGCCTGCTTAGATATGTGAAAAGGTCGAAGCAGGAAAAAATCATATCCACTCATTTACTTTAATATTTATATCTCATGCACTGAACAGAATCATGTACGAGCTCAATAATATTCTTTATGAGGCATCCTACACATCCATTAGAACTATTAAAAAACTGTTTTAAAATAACAATAAAACTTCCTGTACAGCTGAGTGGAGGCTTACAGACTTCATTTTGTGTCATTTTGTCAGTGTAAAAAATGTTTTTCACAATTGTCAGCATTCATTGCAAGCACATTCTTGTCAATTAGGTTCTTTTCTCCTAGGTCTCATTGTCCTTCCATTCTCTCACTGTCTCACTTGCCCCATTGCCATTAATTGATAGATTCTAACTATGATATCACAACGCTACTCAAAATACACTAATAAATAAAATCATGGTGAGTTGCCACAGTAATAGGATTAAAAAGAAGGAAAAGGATGCTAAGGGGTTGTAGCAGCTGGGGGAAAGGGCTCCTAATTGCAAGAACATTTGGCATGAGGTATATTTGGGGGATAGTTTTTAACTACTGTGTGTATACCAATTTCTAAGCAGATTTCAAAATGAGAGGCTATTTGCTAGAGCCCTAATCTTTGGCTTCAAACCAGATTTAACTCCACACATTTGTAGATGCCTGTCGTTCTTTTAAAACATTGAAAAGGAGATTACAGTGTCAGTTCATTTATTTATAGGGCATACATACTGGGCTTTTTTGGGGGGGATCCGATTGAACTTTTCCCCTTTGTTGTTAAATAACAGGGTGAAAAATCAAGTGCAAGTTGTGATGCCTAACTATATTAGTCTAGATGTGTGTTAAAGTGTTTTCAATTACCTTCTAATACACCTCAGGGAGGCTGGGAGAATGGAAGGATTAGTGGAATAATGAGTTTAAATTGTTTAGGGTCTCCCCCTTCCTTTTTATTATGTGGCTTTATTAAATTGAATCTTTGATCAGACATGTTTGACAATACACGCCAGGTTACATCAAATGAATTATCTTGGTTGCAAACCAAGTGGCAAGAAATAATTCATATTAATATGCAAATTTCACTTTTCGTGTTCAACAAACAAGGTGGCCACTCAGTCTGTTATTAAACTCAGTGGTTAGACCGTCAGTTATGATATATTGTCATCCAGAAGAGAAATGTACTTGAGAGCCGGTAAGAAGAAAAGGGAGGTGGAAGAGGCTTAATTTCTATTCAGCCCAATGAAATGATGATAAAACTGTTCCAAATGTAATCTAATTTAGACTTTGGCAAAATGTAAAGGTTTTTGATTAGAACTGTGAAAGATGTTGATGAATCCTTTAAACTGGCTGAGATATAAGAAAATTGCCATCTGCCTGGATTGTATCTGTATTCTCTCAATATGTATCTAACTGTATTTTCCAATGTGTGCATGAAGTCCTCCCAATTTTGTGAGCTTTGCAAATGAAAAGTCTCCATAAACATTTAGCACATTAGATGGTTGAAAGAACTAGAATAAACCAGTGAATGATCACATATAAAAAGAACTCATAGATAATGAAAATTGAAAACAAATTCTGGTTGGTGGATACCACAGCATGGCCAGACAGGTTGTATTCATTATCACATGAACTTAACCAAAGCAAATGAAGGCAAACAATCTGAAGAGCAAGTAAGAAGAAAGTTGAATTTATGTGCGTATTTGGATGGGAATTTTTGGTAACATACTGTCCAGATGAATAAGATCCTGGTTGAGCTTCTGTTTTCCTTCCTGTTGCAGATATTTGAGTCTGGCCATGACCTTTCGGCAAGGGACCCTTGGCTCTCAGTCCATGGCTTGTACCCTGCAGCCTTTCATAAGCTGTCTCAATGGATCTGAGACCAGTCCTGGAGATGTTGAATTGAAACTCTTTTTTTCTATTTGCTTATTTAATTTGTATTTTTAAACTTTTTAAAAGGTTTTAAATGTTCTCTCTCTTATGGATCACTGCCTTGACGTGGAGAGGGGACTTTCATGGTTTGATGAGGCTGTGGGCTATGCTGTGAAGTGCCACCCAGGATGGACAGGCCACAGTGGAGAACTCAGACAAAACATCAGGCCTCGGTTGGGGCCAGAGTGGTCAGGAGTGGCGCTCCAGGAGTGAAGAGTCTGGGGGGTGGGCACATGACCAAGCCCCACCCCCTGCTCCCAGCAGGGAGCATGAGGAGGAGCCACGTGGAGTCAAGCCACAAGGAGGCAGAAGAAGGGCCATGAGGAGCCCCCCCGCCCCATCCCTGGCTTCCTCTGGAGTGCCCCCCCGCCTTTCTGTGCTCGCCTGCCTAGGTGAACAGGCAGAGAAAGCCCTCCAGAGCTCCCCCCCGTGCCTTTCTCTGCTCACTCACCTAGGCAGACAGGCAGAGAAAGCCCTCCAGAGCACCACCCGCCTTTCTCTGCTCGCCTGCCTAGGCGGATGGGCAGAGAAAGCCCTCCGGAGCGCCCCCTGTGCCTTTCTCTGCTTGCCAGCCTAGGCAGACAGACAGAGAAAGCCCTCCGGAGCACCCCCCACCTTTCTCTGCTTGCCCACTTAGGCAGACGGGCAGAGAAAGCCCTCCGGAGCACCCCCCCACCTTTCTCTGCTCGCCCACCGAAGTGGACAGGCAGAGAAAGCCCTTCAGAGTGCCCAGCACCCACCTTAAAGGTGCCACTGGACATAAACTTAATTCTAGTAATGGTGGAACTTTCAAAGCTTCCCAAGCCATTCTTGGGGGTGTGGGGGAGAAGTAGCATGTAAGCATGAAATAAGCCATGTACATGGCTGTCATAAGTAGATGTTTGTTGTGATGCCTGACTCCAGTCCTTGCCCTCAGCTGGAGTTGTTTGGTTGAAACAGTCAGAATGTACTTTATACTTAAAGAATCATTAAGAAAAAACACTCATTAAGAAGGAAAAAAATCCACCAAGTGCACATTTTGCTATCACTGCAGAACTTATGCTGTAATAATAGTAATATATAGCATTTATCGGTATTCAGTTGTTGTTGTTGGTATTGCTTTTATAAGAACATAAGACCAGTTGTTCACCTAGTCCAGCAGCCTGTTTCATATAGTGGCCAACCTTAGCTCCAGCTAAGGATGGATATATTTTTGATGATGTAAAATCCTTCTTGTTCAGGCAAGAGGTTTATGTAGAGGTCAGATGTGAGAGGAGAGCACAGGATGGTGCACATTCAAAGGAAGCGAAGGTGCATGTTCCGGTCCTGGTTATGAGAATATCTAGTGGAAGATTTGCTTGCTCTTTAATATAAAGGTATTAGTTTAGAGCTAAAAGCTGCTCAAAGGTAAAAGCTACAATGCAGGGAATGAAGCATATCACTGTTAAAATAATTTTTGTCTAGCAGATTAATTCTTCAGTGATCTGGGTTACCCAGTTCATAAAATTCACGGGTTCCTCAAATCTTAGGCTTTGTTTATATGCTTTATTTATTTGCTTACTTAATTCATTCCCCACCTTTCTCCTCAGTGGGGACCCAAAGAGGCTTACATTATTGTCCTCACCTCCATTTTATCCTCGCAACATCCCTGTGAGGTAAGCTAGGCTGTGTGTGACTGGCTCAAGATCACTCAGCCTGCTTCCATGGCAGACCAGGGATTTGGACTCTAAGCACTGTGCCACGTTAGCATTCAAATATGCTGAGAAGCAGAAAATAGTTCCATTCTGGCTAAAGACCTCAGGAAAGGAGAAGACCTTTTTCTGCTTAAGAGTCTGGAGAGCTGCTGCCCAGCAGGGCAGAGAATCCTTAGATGTGTACATGTGCTAGCTGTACCTAGAATCCTCTCTGCTCGGGATGCCAGCCTCCAGATGGGACCTGGGGATCCTGTGGGATTACAACTCATCTCCAGACTACAGAGATAATTTCCTCTGGACAAAATGGATACTTTGGAGGGTGGAATCTGTCGCATTGTACCCCACTGTAGTATAGATTTGATTATAACATTTATTTCCTTTTGGTTATTCATATTCTTCTGGTTTTATAGGGGTTTTTTTAATAAGCAAGATTTTCTTAGGATGTAATATAGGTCTATTAAGTAGTAGGCCTTACTCTTCCAGGTTGGATTAATTTTTCTAGCTGATGCTAGCGGACAAGAAAGTTCATGGGTTTTAATTGTTTAGATTACAATTTTGCAGGTCTGGGTCAAAAAGGATTTTTAGCTCCATATCAGAGAAAAACACCTTTGTTTGGGTGCATAGAAATCTTGCTTGGTAGCGTTGAGGTTAGATTACGTAAGTAATTGACACTGTTGCATAGACACACCTTTCTTTATATTTGACCAATAAGGGAATTTTTATTTAGATGATGTTTAATTTTTTGTAACCAATTATGCTTTTTGAACATTATTTTCATGATGATGGTGTGATGATGTCATTTGAAATATAAAATTCCATGTATTTTCTGGCTGTGCTCAGAAAGCAGTGAATTTTGGATAGGCTGCCTAGCCTAACTGTTTTCGGATGTTTTGGTTTCAATTAAAACACTAAGATCTTCCTCCTCATTTTTTACTCCATTTCTTGACTGGAAATTTATTTGTACAACACCACTGAGGTCTCCCCACACTCCAAAACCCAAATCTCCAGGAGTTTCCCAACCTGGATCTGGCTACCACACCCCTTGCTGCTGGCCTGAAGGACCTGGTAAGCCTACTCTTGCCCATGAAAATTATACAAATTAGAAATTGAGTGACCTGAAAATGTTACATTTGGGAGGTAAGTTGGGACTGCTGATCACATATCCTATCTGAGCTTCCCTCTCAAGCTCTCCAAATGTCCTCCACTTATTTCTTCGCATTTATTTATTTATTTAAAACATTTCTATGCTGTCATTCCAGCAGCGCGAATTGGGCCCAGAAGCAAATTGGGAGCCAGTGTAGACAGAACAGAACTGGAGTGATATGGATTCTTGGACCCACTCCAGTCAAAATTCTGGCCACAGCATTCTTTCCATCCCCTGGTTTGTGAAAACTCCCCTTTCATTCCTTCAGACTGCCTTCTCTACTTTTAAACTGTTAATTGGTAGCAAAGTGGTAAATTGTGGCAATAGTGGGGCAAGCAAAATGGGAGCTGATAGAGGAAAATGCAGCTATAACTCCTGGAAGAACATTCTATTGTCTGGCTTGATGAATTGCAAGTTGTGCATGCCCAGACCTCTTGTAAAACCAGCACTAAGTTCCACCTCAAGACCTGCTTCTTTAGCAAAGTGTCAGCCCGAACTGACTGGAGAAGGCCTTTGCATCTATGATGGCTGCCTTGTCCAAATTGTGTAACTATAACCATACAGCAGATGCTCCTCCTTCAGAAAATTTGAATTCATCATACTTGGTGTAACATCTGGCAAGTGTTCTTTCATGCTACAATCATCTAATGGACAGATGCATTGGCTCTGCTGGTTTAGGAAGGAGGATGATTGCTTTGTGCTTTTGAAGTTTTTCTCCAGGCAGGCCCACCAGATCTGAGTTGGGAAATACCTGGAGATTTTTGGGGTGGAGCCTGAGTAGTGTGTGTTGCCTTCTGACACACTTCTGATGATGTGAGGGAGTGTAGCATATGCAAATAAGTTATGCTAATGAGTTATGCTAATGAGCTCCTGGAGCTCTTTTTCTGCGAAATGACCCCTGCAAAACATGATCCACTGGAGAAGGAAATGGCAACCCACTCCAGTATATTTGCCAAGAAAACCCCATGGGCAGTAACAAAAGGCTAAAAGATATGACGCTGGAAGCCCCTCAGGTCAGAAGGTGTCCAATATGCTACTGGGGAAGAGCAGAGGGAAGCACAAGTAATCCTAGAAAGAATGAAGAGGCTGAGCCTAAGCTGAAAGGATGCTCAGCTGTGGAGGTGTCTGATGGTGAAAGGAAAGTCTGATGCTGCAAAGAACAATACTGCATAAGAACCTGGAATGCAAGAACAATGAATCAAGGTAAGTTAGATGTGGTCAAAAATGAGATGGCAAGACTGAACATCGACATCTTGGGAACCAGTGAACTCAGAGGACCATTTATATCTACTATTGTGGCCAAGAATCCCATAGAAAAAATGGTGTGGCTTTTATAGTCAACAAGAGAGTGAGAAAGGCAGTAATGGGATACAATCTCAAAAATGACAGGATGATCTCAGTTCAAATCCAAGCCAAACCATTCAACATCACAGTAATCCAAGTCTATGCCCCAACCACTGCTGCAGAAGAGGCTGAAGTGGACCAGTTCTATGAAGACCTACAACACCTCAGAGAACTAACACCAAAAAATGATGTCCTCATCATCATAGGGGACTGGAATGCTAAAGTAGGAAACCAAAAGGTAACTAGAATAACAGACAAGTTTGGCCTTGGAGAACAAAATAAAGCAGAGCAAAGGCTAACAGAGTTTTGTCACGAGAACATGCTGGTCATAGTGAACACCTTTTCCAACAACCTAAGAGGCGACACTACACATGGACATCACCAGATGGGCAACACCGAAATCAGATTGACTATATAATTTGCAGTCAAAGATGGAGAAGCTCTATCCAGTCAGTAAAACAAGACCTGGAGCTGACTGTGGCTCAGATCATGAGCTACGCATTGCAAAATTCAGACTTAAACTGAAGAAATCTGGGAAAACCACTAGACCATTCAGGTTTGACCTAGATCACATCCATTATAAATATGCAGTGGAGGTGAAGACTAGGCTCAAGGGACTAGATTTGATAGACAGAGTGTCTGAAGAACTATGGATGGAGGTTTGTGACACTGTACAGGAGGCAGCAATCAGCACCATCCCAAAGAAAAAGAAATGCAAGAAAGCAAAGTAGCTGTCTGATGAGACTTTACAAATAGCAGAGGAAAGAAGGAAAGTGAAAGGCAAAGGTGAAAAGGAAAGATTTACACAACTGAATGCAGATTTCAAAGAGAACACTAAGAAGAGATAAGTAGGCTTTCCTGAATGAACAATGCAAAGTAATAGAGGAAAACAATAGAATGGGAAGGACTAGAGATCTCTTCAAGAAAATTGGAGAAATCAAGGGAACGTTCCATGTAAAGCTGGCCATGATAAAGGAAAAAAACAGTAGGGACAAAGCAGAAGTAGAAGAGATTAGGAAAAGATGGCAAGAATACACAGAAGAACTATACAAAAAGGACCTCGATGTCCTTGACAACCACGATGGTATAATCACTGACCTCGAGCCAGACATCCTGGAAAGTGAAGTTAAATGGGCCTTAGAAAGCATTACTAACAACAAAGCTAGTGGAGGTGATGGTATCCCAGCTGAGCTATTCAAAGTCTTAAAAGATGATGCTGTTAAAGTGGAAAATATAACAGTGGCCACAGGATTGGAAAAGGTCAGTTTACATTCCAGTCCCAAAGATGGGCAATGCCAAGGAATGTTCAAACTATCGCACAATTGCACTCATTTCACACACTAGCAAGGTCATGCTCAAGATCCTACAAGCTAGGCTTCAGCAGTATATGGACAGAGAACTGCCAGAAGTACAAGCTGGGTTTCAAAGAGGTATAGGAACTAGAGATCAAATTGCCAACATTTGCTGGATTATGGAGCAAGCAAGGGAGTGCCAGAAAAAATCTGGTTATTTAATTTATATGCAGAGCACATCATGCAAAATGCTGGTCTGGATGAAGCACAAGCCAGAATTAAGATTGCTGGGGAAAACATCAACAACCTTAGATATGTAGTCAATACCACTTTAATTGCAGAAAATGAAGAGGACCAAAAGAGCGTCTTGCTGATGATGAAAGAGGAGAACATAAAAGTTGGCTTGAAACTCAACATCAAAAAAACTAAGATCATAGCATCCTGCCCCCTCACTCCTTGGCAAATAGAAGGGGAAGTCATGGAAGCAGTGAAAGTCTTCATGTTCCTGGGATCCAAGGTCACTGCAGATGAGTCCTTGGGAGGAAAGCTATGGCAAACCTAGACAGCATGATAAAAAGTAGAGGCATCACCCTGCTAACAAAAGTCCATGTGGTCAAAGCAATAGTATTCCCAGTAGTAATATATGGCTCCGAGAGTTGGACCGTAAGGAAGGCTCCGAGAGTTGGACCGTAAGGAAGGCCGAACGCTAAAGAATAGATGCTTTCAAATTATGGTGCTAGAGAAGACTCTTGAGAGTCCCTTGGACTGCAAAGAGATCAAATCAGTCAATCCTAAAAGAAATCAACCCTGACCGTCCCCTGGAAGGCCAGATACTGAAGCTGAAGCTCAAATACTTTGGACACTAAGTGAGAAGGGAGAACTCACTGGAGAAGACCCTAATTCTGGGAAAGATTGAAGGTAAAAGAAGAACGGGATGCTAAAGAATGAGATGGTTAGACAGTGTTATCGATGTAACTAACATGAAATTAAGCAATCTCTGGAGGATGATGGAAGACAAGAGGGCCTGGCATGATGTGGTCCATGGGGTCACAAAGAGTTGGACTTGACTGTGCAACTAAACAACATTTTTAAACTATATAAGCCACTTCAAGACTCTGCTGGGGAGAAAATTAGGAAAAAATAACTTGATTCAGAGAAACTGAATTATTATCAATGAGAAAAAGTTGTTGGCACAAAATTTTGCAAAGCTTGGTCTAAGTATATGGTGGCAGTTCTCAATATATATATATTTTTGCAGTTTTTGTTGTGTTCCAGCAAATAATGTCAATAGCTTGTGTAGTATACATCAGTACCAATGTCCTAACCTAATTAGTGTTCCTGTTCTACCTTTTTAGATGGCTGGCAATTTGAATAAAAAAAATCTTTAAAACAACACCCACTCACAAATGTAAATCTGAAAAATCTATGCAATTTGCTAAAATAACTTAAGGAATACTTTAAATCATTACAGAAAATTTTCCTAAAGTGAAAACGGAAACCAACTAAAGAACTTCTTCCTAGGAAAACAACTTTTTTTTTTTTTTTGGTAAGAATACAAACATCTTTTTCTGGGGATTCTCTAAGTAGTCAGCAAACATTGCTTAAGCAAGTTAAATCTGGGCCCAGTATTGACAAAGCCTGGGATCTATCATCACTGTACTCCACAATTCCTTCTTACCCTGCATCTTTATAAAAGACATTTTTTTCTCAAACACATAAATCTTCAGGGCGTTCTTCTCCAAAAAAGTTAAAATGAAAAATTAACCTGTAAAATATTTATTTTTATTTATTTTTTTAATTTATTATTATGAAGTTGTTCAGGGTGGTGGAAACCAGGGAGGATTGTTAGGCACTCCATAGGGATCTGTCGAGGATGGGAGAGTGGGCGTCAACATGGCAAATAGGGTTCAATGTGGCCAAGTGCAAGGTGATGCACATCGGAGCCAAAAATCCTAACTGTAAATACACGTTGATGGGGTCCGAATTGGCAGAGACTGACCAAGAGAGAGATCTTGGAGTCACAGTAGATAACTTACTGGAAATGTTGAGACTGTGTGACTGTAATAAAAAAGGCCAATGCTGTGCTGGGGATTATTAGGAAGGATGTTGAAAACAGATCAGCCAATATCATAATGCCCCTATATAAACCAATGGTGCAACCTCGTTTGGAGTACTGTGTACAGTTCTAGTCACCACACCTTAAAAAGGATATTATAGCTTGGGAAAAAGTGCAGAAAAAGGCAACTAGAATGATAAAAGGGTTGGAACACTATGAAGAAAGGTTTAAGTGCCTGGGACTCTTTAGCTTGGAGAAATGACAGCTATGGGGTGACATGATCAAGGTTTATAAGATTATGCATGAGATAGAGCAGGTAGAGAAAGAGGTACTTTTCTCTCACACACACAATACAAGAACTCGTGGGCAGTCAATGAAATTGCTGAGCAGTCGGGTTAGAACGGACAAAAGGAAGTACTTTTTCGCCCATTAACACATGGAATTCACTGCCACAGGAGGTGGTGGCAGCTACAAGCATGGACGGCTTCAAGAGGGAATTAGATAAACATATGGAGCAGAGGTCCATCAGTGGCTATTAACCACACGGTATAGATGGGAACTCTCAGTCTGGGGCAGGTGATGCTCTGTATTCTTGGTGCTTTGGGGGGGTCAACACTGGAAGGGCTTCTAATGTCCTGGCCCTCACTGGTGGACCTCCTGATGGCACCTGGTATTTTTGGCCACTGTGTGACAGAGTGTTGGACTGAATGGGCCATTGTCCTGATCCAACATTTGGCTTCTCTTATGTTCTTAAAAAACAATCAAATGCTGTAGCTGGCACAGCACAGATTCTTTCAAGAGTTTTTGTGAGGTCTTGGTTGCCACTTGGGGGCTAATACAAAACCCCAAACAATATTTCGAATTCCACTTGCTACAGATACAGTGTCCTACAGAATTTGTTGATGGTCTACAAACCCTTTTCCATACATCAATTGAATATGATTTCACAGGATGGTCAGAAGAGGAGCATTAGTCCATCAAACAGTATATACAAGGCAGGGGGCTTGGCAACATTTTTTGTAGTTTCCTATCAACCCCCAAATGACAGCTGAGATTTTGCAACTTAAGAAGAGCCCTGCAAGATCAGATCAGTATTCCACCTCATCTAGCATACAGCAGCCATCTAGTGCCTGGAGTACCAACAAACTGGGCACAGAGGGCATGGCCTTCCCAGAATGCTTCCTTCCAGCACTGGTATTCAGATGTTTGATGCCTATGCATGTGGAAGTTCCTTTAATTCACCCTGGTTAATAGTCATTGATGGACTTTCTTCTATTAATCTGTCTAACCCTCTTTTAAACCTATCTACACTCATGGCCATCCCAGCGTCTACTGACAATAAATTTTACAATTTAAATATTTCTGGAGTGTCTCTCCTGAACCTACTGCCCCTCAGCTTGATTGGTTTCCCCCAAGTTCTAGTATTATTTGGGGGGAGCTCCCTCTAGCCACTTTCTCCACCCCTTGCATAAATTTCTACATCTCTATCATGTCTTCCTTTAGCCATCTTATAGAAGTAGTGAATGATAAAAACAGCAGACATTAAAAGGAATAAAAACAGGTGTAAAAAGAGCCAAAGTGTTTTGTTTTTTTTTAAAGGAAGAATTTGAACTTCCTAAAGGAAATGAACTTTTCTAGGTTTTTGTATCTCTTTAAAAGTTTCTAGAATTTATTAAGCAAGTTAAAAAACTGGGTGCAGAATCTCAGCTCATTTATTTTAAAATAGTGAGATGGATTTTAGTTCTAGGTCTCTTAATATTTTTATTGGAAATTTACCAAATATATTGTGGAAAACAAGCATCAAAAGTTGATTAGTCAGGGGAGGTGGAGCGATGGAGTAGCGAGGTGGTTGGGAATCCAGAACTCTCTGGATCTCACCAAACTTTGGAGTCTTTTTAGAGGATTTTCTTGGCATTTCTGCACTTCTCCAGATTTGACAAGGGTCCACCAGTTCTTCTGGAGTAAGAACTGGTAGCAGAAGACTTATACTGAGCTCCCCGCTTGTGGCGACAGTGGGTGAAGATTTCAGTTCATCTTGACACAGAAGCTCTGAAGGGCCAGCTGCAGGAGTCTGCCAGCTGGAAAGCTACATTCAAGCTCCAACAAGAGCCTTTCATGCCTTGCCACAAATCATCTTGGCAAAGAATCCGTAAGCAATCTTATCTTCTACTCTAATTGCTAAGCTTGGAACACATACTTAATTGCCCCTATAAATCTGTAGTGTATCCATCTCAGAACATGTGCTCAGGCCAGCCATGTGCTCAGACCGGTTTTAGCAGGTCCGACATATGGCCAGGCGAAGTGCCTGAGCTTCGCTCCAGAGGACAATGGACAGTAGAATCCTAGCTCCTTCCCAATCAGGGAGCCAGAATCCTAGGGGATAACTCAATCAATGTAAATAGCCCAATCACGGGGGTTTGTATGTGTTGGGGTGTGGGTTCCTTTGGGAATAAAAGCCGGCCTGTGAGCCGGCTTCACTTGTCTTGTTCCTGACCAAATAAAGTATGTGAGAGCTGAAATCACTCGTCAGCCTCAGTACTTTTCAAAATCTATCCCAGCGGCAAAGGGAGGGGGAAAACTCCCGTGACAGGTGGCTAAACAAAGTCTTGGGAATTTTTACTACACCAAACACGTAGGAGAAAAATAGCACTTTGAAATGTTCTACCTGCTATTTGGAAAATACCGATACAGAGGCTTATTGCATTCCTAAAGAACTTCATTGGAACTAGAGAAAGGGAAGCAGGCTAAAAGTTAAGCCAAAATGGCACTGAGCAGCAGCTTTCCTTTCCTCTGTGTCTTTCTATACACATTCTTGCAGTGAATGTTGTGTCTGTTGAAGAGGGAGATGGCTCTTTTGGCTCCATTTGAAGTGAAGGAATACAGGACAAATGAAAATATACAACTATCAGACGACTAATGGGACTATTTAAAAAGCCAACTAGCAGAAAAAATTACAAATATTGTAATGGAAGCTTGGGGACAGTGTTGGGATTGTTTTGAAGAAGAAATTACAGAGACACAAAGTCAGATGATGTCAGCTTCTATGCGAGATGAGAAACGACAGGATCTGCTTCCACACTTGACACTCAGGATGAGAGACTTTTCTAGGCACTGTCTTGATGGACTGATTGGATATAATATAAATGATACACACTGTTTGCTTTTGCACACAAACAGACCAGAGAATGGAACATTCAAAAATCAAAGGCACAAAAGAATAACGATTTTGATGAGACATTTCCAAAGAAAGCAAGAGAAATTTAAATTTTATAAAGAAATGAAAGCAGCATCTTTGGACAGTCAACATGGTTTTTATTAGCTGAAGAGACAAAGATCTTTAAAACCGGAACTTTTAAGCAGAGGAGATTTGTTTATTTACTGTTTGCTTTGTACATGATTACACGATTATTTGATACCTGACTGATTTATGAATATAATCTAAAGCAAAGTATTTTGATCTTTATATTAACTTGACTGCTTAATGAAAGCTAAAGAAAATTGGCAGCCTGACATTTTATGTGAGAGAAAATGAGAGGTTATAGGTTAAGGTGAAAGCTAGGTGGCATTGTTAGTGTGAGAGTTGAGATTCTAGGGAAAATATAATACATTGTGTTTAGGCCTGAGTTAATGGGATTTTGAAATCTAACAGTTTTGGGAACGTGGAAGAATACATAAAGGGATCAGATTGTTAATTTAGTAGACATATAAGCCTTTATTAGCATAGTCATACTGTTAAGTAATGCCTGTGTTCTTTCTTCTCTGCTTTCATAGATATAAATTAGAGTAATAACAGTAGATTATAGATAAAATGAAATATAGCAGGTAAAATTTAGATGAATCAGTTCCATAACGGGAAGAGACCGTTGTTCAATACAAATTAAAATGGGGGGATGGCTCTTTTTTTGTGTGTAACTTTTTTAAAAATAATAAACTTTGTCCAATTTAAAGGGCAAGTAAAAAAAAAAATTGACTAGTCATCTGACTGTTGCATGTAGAAGCCAGAAAATGAACATGTTTGGGAGGCACCTGAAATTATAGATTGGTAGAAAAGAATCTGGAATACTTTAATTATAATGAAATGCACATATTTTGAACAATTTAGAAATTCATTGAGGTGACTGTTGGGATTCACTGTATCTTTGAGTATCAAATAGAATATGTATTATACAGTCATCTGGAATTTTGAACTCTTGGATGATTTACTTGTTCCCAATACTTTTTTAAAAATCTGATGTAATATGTAATATTATGGGCAACATTTGATGAAAAGCTTGAGGTGGGTAAGTGGGCTGAGAAGGATTTCCTATGGGCTTCAAGATTATACATCACCCAGAATAAATTATGCAAAATAAATATCATACAAAGTACACAAATAACTTATGCAAAATACATAACTATCCATAATTTTATAAATGTAGGATTTACTTTTTCTCAGCATATAATTTAGATTCCTTGACTGCTTGCCATAGAGTTTTTATTTCTTTAGTGCAGTATATGTCATATAACACAATCGCCTAATTAGAAAGCAAGAACTGTGTCACAACATTTCCGCCCAACCAAATAAATCAACAACTCACTGGTAAGTAGTAAAGAGGTCAGCTGAGAGTGATTAGAAACAACAATTAAAAAAACACTAGTTTTAATCTGTGGGACATTTGATTTGTGGAAAATTTACATTGCTAGTGTGGTGCAGTGGTTAGAGTGGCAGGCCAGGACCTGACAGACTTATATTTAAATTCCTGCTTAGCCACGAATTTAACTAGGTGACCTTGGATCATTTTCCCTCTTTCAGCCTAATCCCCCTCACAGGTGACTTGTGAGGACAAAATGGGTAGTGGGAAAGAGAACTAAGTTTGTTGCCCTGAGTTCCTTGGAGGAAGGGAATGGGAAAAAAACAACATAGATACCAAAAATTACTTTGGCAGGCAAATCAAGTAAGTTTTGTTTATCCCTTTAGAAAAATGTTGTGCTTCCTCTTCAGACATCAGCTTGAGGTGGATCACAACTAAAACCATACAATATAAACCATACCACCATTGAATACACACCATAACATTAAAAACACCTTTAGAAACAAGACAGATTATAAAAACCAAGCCATTAAACAGTTTTCCGGCTAGGGCAGACCATACACACAATTTTAAAAGTTCATCTCCCTAGTTAAAAGCCTGGATAAATATAAATGTTTTGCTCTGGTAACTTAAAGAGAGCACAGACAAGACAGCACCACTGAAAAAAAAAGTTGGGTTTCTAAGATGATTCAGGTCAGGAAACAAAACACAAATCTCAGAGTCAAAAGAAATGTACTGTGTGTCAATTAGGGTTGCCTTCCTCCAGGTGGAGCCTGGAGATCTCCTGGAATTGCAAGTAATCAGAGATCATTCCCCTGAAGAGATCAGTTCCCCTGCATTGAAGGGCAGGATCTATGGCATTATACTTTGCCAATGTCCCTGTCCTCCCTAGGCCCACCCTCCCCAGCCCCCACCCCTCAAATCTCCAGGAATTTCCCAACCTGGAGTTGACAGCCCTAATGTAGATGTATGGAACTACTCTTGGGATAAAGCAGGGTTAATTAAGAGCTTTTTAAAAAAGGCAATTTAATATTTTTCCAGTTGCTTTAGTCATGATGGAATTACCTTTTAAACTCCCAAGGTCATTGATTTTTGTCTAATGTAAAGAGGCTATGTCTTGTTTGGATAGGCTCAGCAGGAGACTTCATTTTTGATCATTTAAGCTTTGTTTTGGTTTGTTTAATCTTCTCTGCCTTTCGAAATGCTGGCATCAGCAGATCACTGTGCCAGTTGCTTGTCCATAAAAGTTTTTATCTGAGAAAATGTCTCCAGACAGACGTCTTGGCAGCAGAGGTCAGCTGATAAGCTAATATTCCGAGGGCCTTTTCTCAAAAAAAAAAAAAAAAGCTCTTTCAGGCTGCAGCAGCTGACTTCTACCAGTCAGTCAGATGTGGCAAGGCAGTTTTGATAATCTGCAAGCAAACCACAGTCATGTGTATAGGGTTGCCACTGTGACTCTTCTTGTGCTTTTGAACAGCAGCCTGATACTAGTGATGTAGTTCTGGTGATAAACACAAGATATCTTGATTAACACTGATGGAGGCTTTGATCTTTGAGCAAACATTTGTTCCTGGGAATGGAACAATAAACTCCTCAGATTTCAGGCTGAGGAGATGGGTTTTCCTTCACGGAGACAAACAGACAGTATGGGGATGATCATTTGCCCACCTGCCAGGAAGAGACAAGATAGATGGCTATTTGGATATCCCTAGCTGGGCTACAAAAGTTTGGGGGATGTAACTTGTGCTTGGACATGATCAGAGAAGGGTGCAAAGCAGCACATGTGGGGACTTCAATCCAAGATAGGACAAAGTGAAATCCTCCCAACTAGAAAAGAAAAAGTTAAAAGGTCTTGACATGCTGTGAGCAGTGTGCGAGCAAAAAAATGGGGGCGCAATGGGAGTGAAGCCTGCCTTGATCAGCCTCTGTTTCAGTGTTCCAGCAGGCTTCTATCTATTTCACAGGAGGGGAATGCCAAGGTAATACCAGTGACTGTACGGCTTAATTGCTGTAATATTTTTCTTTTCTTAATTCTGTAACACCCCATAGTTTCTTGATAAGAGTGCTTTTGGTGCTTGAATTCTAGTAAATTGAGAATGTCCTTTAGTAAACAAAGGTTTTTTTCTCTCCTAAATAATCTCAGACTTTGTTCAAAAGACTCAACCAGGGTACCTTACTGCTTGTCCATGCATAGACCAGAAAGTCCTGATTGGATTACAGACTGCTGGCCAGGGAGGAGGGGGTGGGGAGCAAGGCATACACATCCCTTTAGCCTTTATTTGCACCTCAAGCTATAGATAATGAAAGAAAAAGCAGAGCCTGAGTGGTAGCACTTCCCTGAACAGCAGGAAGGGAGGGAACAAGTGAGGCAACCCTTCTCATATACATGCAACTTTTCAGCTTCTCTTAGGCAAGGAGAGTGTGTGTGACAGGGTGGAGCACCAGGTTTGACAGTGGCCACCCTGAAAAAAATGTACTTGCTTTACAGAAGAGTTTGCCATCACTCAAAAATTTTCAGGCATTTTTGCCAAGCAGGCACCTCCAAATTCACCACAAATTTTGTTTTAGGAATAATTCAGTGCCTACTTAAGAATGAATAGTTCTTCCATCTGCTCACTAGAATCTTTTTTTTAGCTTTCATAAGAGATTAAACATGTATTGATGAAACTTAGCATTTGTACAGCACTTTTCAAGTTCAAACTGTTTCATATATTTTACATAAGTAGTAAGGAAGTCCTGCAATTTTAAGCCCCCAATCACCCTGCATCATTTTCTTTAAAGCCTCCTTAGTCGTACGGATCATTCTTTCAGCTTGGCTGTTAGAGGCCAGATGAAATGGAGCCGAAGTTAAATGGTGAGTGCCGTTGTTTTCTAGGAACTGCTCGAAGTCCCTAGAGACAAATTGTGCCCCATTATCACTGACCAACACGTCTGGTAGCCCATGGATGGCAAAAACCTAGCACAACACATTAATGACAGCATTCAATGAAGTACAATGCATATGCACAACCTCCAACCACTTCGTGTACGCATCAACAATTAGAAGGAAGGTCTGACCCTGAAAAGGCCCTGCAAAATCTACATGAAGCCTAGACCACAGTTTTTGAGTGGATTCCCACCTCTGGGGGGGAGCCTGTGAAGGCTCTGGTCTGGCCTACTGGCAAGGCATACACTCCCAGGCCCATGCTTCGATGTCGGCATCTATGCCTGGCCATTGTCCCTCAGGAGCAGCATTTGAGGGGCCAATTTAGAACTGCAGTGGGAAGGAAAGGTATGAAAGTCACACTGTGAGCAGAAACAGATCCATGGAAATGCTCCAGTGGATCTTTGAATGTCCAAATATTTGCCAAATGTCCAAAGAATACATAATGTTTTATGGAACAATCATAGATCATATTTGAGAGTTAACATGCAGCATTAATATTTCACAGTATTAAAAGCTTGTGAACAATAATACATACTAGTGTTTTTAAACCTTCTAAGTTAAGGAAATTGAATTTATTTCTATTCCACAAGAGGACTTGTCTTCTTATCCCATGACTACTCAGTTTACTTAGAAGCCTTTGATGAGAAACTTTATTAAAAGTATTCTGGAAATCTAGGTAAACAACATCTACTGAGTCACCCTTGTCCACATGTTTGTTCTCTCTCTCAAAGAATTCTAAAAGGTTAGTAAGACAAGATGTTCTCTTACAGAATCCATGATGATTCTTCCTCAATAGCTTTTATTAATCAATGTGCCTACTAAGTGTATCTTTAATGAGGGATTTCATCAACTTAACCAGTATTGATGTTAGACAGACTGGTCTGTAATTTCCCAGATCTCCTCTGGAACCCTTTTTTTAAAAGATGGGGGTTACATTAACTACCTTCCAGTCCTCAGAAATGGAGGCAGATTTTAGTGATAGAGTGCATATTTTTGTCAGGAGATCCACAAATTTGCATTTGAGTTCTTTTAGAACTCTTGCATGTATGCCATCTGGGCCTAGTGACTTGTCAGTTTTTTATTTGTCCATCAGTCATAGGTCTTCCTCTCTCATCAGGTCTTTCAACACCGCCTCCCAAAATTGGTGGTTTGGGAGTGGTCAAGCACCTCCCATCTTCCACAGTGAAGATGGGCAAAAAAAAATCATTCAGCTTCCCTGCTATTTCCATATCATCTTTAGTAATCCTTTTCACTTAACCTATCATGATAGCACTTTATATTAAAACTTATAATATAATAATAAATATAATATAATGGTATAATATAATCTATATACTAATAGCCAAGGATCGATTGTGTGTGGATACTTATTTCCACAGATAGGGAGCTCACTCTCCCCCAACAGGTTTTCTATAGACTCAGGGGACATTGTGGGGCTGCAGAAAATTCCAAAAAGGAAAAAAAAACCCTGAATTCCCCCCAATACCTTTTGAAATGGCCACTGCAGGGATCTATACCAGGCCTCACCCTCATCAGCAGTGAGATATTATAACGTTAGGTGGGGGGAGGCTTCTAACTGGTTCTGTCAGTAAAAGGCAGTCCTATTTGGGCCCTTCAGGGAGGGATCCTTAGGGCCAGGCCTGACAAAGGTTGCCAGTGCCAGGCTGGGACATTACTAGAGATTTTGTAGTAAAGTCTAAGGAGGGCTGGATTTGGGGATGGGGGTGTGTGCTCAGCTGGATATAATGCCACAGAGTCCAACCTCCAAAGTAGCCATTTTCTCCAGGGAGACAAATCTCTGCTGTCTAGAGTTCAGTTGTAATTCTGGGGGTCTCCAGGCCCCACTTGGCAGTTGGCAACCCTAGGTGTGGCAGCATCTTGATGCCATTTCACTTTCATGACTCAAGTAGGCCCAGGTGCTTGCTACTGTTCATCAGCAGCCACCCTATGAAAGCCAGTGTGATGTAACAGAGCTTCAGATTATGGTCTGCAAGACCCAAGTTCAGATCTCCCTCTTGCAGTGGAAGCTGCCTGGGTGATTTTGGACCAGTCACATACTTTTTGCCTAAACAACCTCACAGGGTTATTGTGCAGATATCAAGAAGGAGAGAATAAGGTAAACTGCTTTGGTCTCCACTGTGGAGAAAGACTGTAATTTTCCTAGGTAGAGGCTGTGGAGGAGGGGGTGGAGACAGAAAGCTGAAGACAGAAAGGCAGATAAGGTAGGTTGGCTATTGGGTGGGAAGGAAATAGGGTTGCCAACTCCAGGTTGGGAAATTCCTGGGCATTTCAGGGGTGGAGCCTGTGGAGGATGGGATTTGAGGAGGGGAGGAACTTCAGACCGGTATAATGCCATAGACTCCACCCTCCAAACCAGCCATTTTGTCCATGAAAACTACCATTACAAGCCTCCAGGTGAGGGCTGGAGATCACCCATAATTAAAAACTCCTGTCCAGGTGACAGAGATCAGTTCCCCTGGATAAAATGGCTGCTTTGGAGGGTTGAATCTATGGCATTATACCCTGCTGAGGCTGCTTGCCTCCCCAAGTCTCACTGTCCCAAGGCTCCACCTCCAAATCTCCAGGAATCTCCCAACCTGGAGCCGGCAGCCCTAAGGAGACTCTCCATAGCTGGGAGATCCTTTGTGATGCCCAGAGCATTGCCACTGCTGCTGTGAGGAGAGAGGAAGCAGGTGAGTGGTTGGGAGCACCACCACCGCATCTGCTGCTGCTGTTTGGGGTGGGGGAAGAAGCAGGCAGGAGGCTGGGAGAGTGATGGGGGCAAAAAAGAGTGATGGTGTGGGGTGGCAGAAAAACAAAGAGAATAATGAGGGGGCAGAAAGAGAGAGGAAGTAACATGCATAGAGGAGAGATAGATAGTAAAATAAGGGAAGACAGAAGGGAGAAAGAGTGTGAGAGAAATAAGGGGAGAGGGGAGGAAGCAAAAGTGTGAGGAATGGGATAACTATCCCACAAGTCTCTTGCGAGTCTCCATTTGTAAAACATATAAATGCCACTTACCCTCTCCTTGCTCATCTGCTAAACTTGCCTATTTATTCCCTTGTTCCAGATACTGACACTTCAGCACTGGAGCTGGGTCTGCTACCTCACAGCTAAAGCTCTTCATGTTGTGGTGGTAAATAAAATCCCATTATGCCTTATTCAAAGAAACCTTTTTTACCAAGTAGTTGGCAATCCTAGGTTTCCTCCTCTTTTTACTTTTCAAATCCTGGTCTAAGCAGAGAGTTAAACTAGTTCACTAGAACAGTATACTTTGGTGCTGGTGTGATCCTGGACCTAGCTGTGCTCTGACCTCAGGACTCCTTGGATTGACCAGACCTTGCTTTTAGTTACCCTTGCTCCTGAGGCATCTGAAGGCTGCTTCAAACCCCCATAGTGAAAGACAGAACAGGGGCTAGGGGACAATTTTTCAGTTGGTGGGTTTGCATGCCAAAATTTCCACTTGACAGTTCATATCTGAAATTGCAGAGGTTATGCCAGATTTTGAGTTCATGAAGAATTTCATTTTAGCTTTACAAAACTCCCAATGATAAATCCATACCTTGTGCGTATTGTTCAGTATACAGATCATTTCTGCTTCATAGTGCTCTCAATAATGGATAGGATTACTTTCCATTTCTCTATTTTTTAATTGATCTGGCATCCTTATTTTAGTTCAAAGATCGCCAACACCAACAAGGGCAAGATATCATAGTGGTATACTGTGTATCTTGGCTAGGAACTGAATATCATTTGTTTGAGAAATGAGCCTTCTCTGCATGAGAAACAGAGCCAGCCATGAGGTCCTCATTATTATTAATTAAAGCCTCAATGGTGCCTTGGGTGGGGGAAAAAGGGATAAGAGAAATTGGACCAAGAAAGGATAATGTATCAGTCGTTTAGGCTGCCATTGCTCTGAGAAGAGTGAGATGCTAAAGATTTTAAAAGTTCAGTTAAGGCAGACACTTCTGGTAAGAGAAGAAGGGGATGCTGACTTGGCTGGTTGCCACACTTAAAGGAGAAGAGGGATATGGCTCTGCCAGACAAAGTAGGCAGGTACAAGGAAACTGCTTTCTCCTCTTGATGGGATACATGCTACATTCAGCCCAGATCCTTAGTTACAGTCTAGCCTTGGGGAAGTGTGTTTACCCAACAAAAAACTCCTATGAATTGTGGCATTTCTAGTAGGTTTACACAGCTGAGTATTCTCCAACATTTCTTGTGAATATTTTCAAAGACTGGAATGTTTTGTCCTGCTCTGTCTAAACTGAGGAGTGGCTAACTAAGGCTGATTCTGCAAGGAAAAATAATAAAAACACTCCCTTTGCCCTTCAGGTGCAACTAGTTCAACCCAGAGGCTACATCTCTTCTGTGTAAAAGTCTGACCTCTGTATTCTTTATATTTTAAACTCTAGTTAAACCTCATATCCTCTTCTTTCACATATACAAGATGGAACTCATCACCAAGGGTGCAGGCTTTCCAGTTTCTAAGTGGGGAGGCTGGGGCTAGGCCTGGGCCAGAGGCATTGGTCCTTAAAAGAACCATGGCCCAGTGACATCACAGGGAGGGGCCTACTATCTATGGAGGTGGGGCCATGGGGGATAGAGGGAGGGGCTCCCTAGAAATTTTAGGTGGCTCAGCCAACCCTGAGCACCCCTCTAACAACACCCCTGGGCTCGGCCTAACCTAGGAAAAGTTGGGAGTTGGCCAGTGATTATAATGGTATCTCAACCTTCTCCTGCTGTATCTTGCTTTTAAAATTTACTTTTAGGATTTTATTTATTTATTTATTGCATTTATATCCCACCTGTCCCATAGATGGGCTCAGGGTGGGTTACAACATCTCAACAAATACAATAAAATCTAAGACACATTATAAACATATAAAATCAATAATCAGAACTTGTTGTAGGGAGAAACCGGCCCATTGATGTAGATAAATATGGCTGGTTATCAGTGGGTGGGAGACAGCAACCTCGGGGGGGGGCAAGTGTGGACACCTGCTGCCTCAGCCAAAGGCCTGGTGGAACAGCTCTGTCTTGCAGGCCCTGAGGAACTGAATAAGATCTTGCAGGGCCCTGATCTCAATAGGGAGCATGTTCCACCCATGTGGGGACCAAGGCAGAAAAAGCCCTAGCCCTGGTCGAGGCTAGGCAGACATCCTTTGGGCCAGGGATCACCAGGAGGCGTTGACTATCAGAGCATAATGCCCTTCAAGCATATATGGGAAGAGGCGGTCCGTTAGGTATGTTGGTCCCAGGCCGTCTAAGGCTTTGAAGGTGGATCCAGTACTCAACCAGATCTGGTACTTGAAGTGGATCCGGTACTCAACCAGCAACCAGTGCAGCTGACAGCACATGCTGAATGTGAGCTCACATAGGCGTCAATGTCAGCAGGCATGCCGCCGCATTTTATACCAGCTATAATTTCTGGATCAGCTTCAGGGGTAAGCCTGCATAGGGCAAGTTGCAGTAATCAAGCATGGAAGTGACCACTGCATGGGTCACCATAGCGAAGTCCTGGGGGGAGAGATCGGGCTTCAGTAGCCTGATCTGCCTAAGATGGAAAAATGCAGATCTGGCAACTGCAGCAACCTGGGTTTCCATAGATAAGGAGGCATCTAGTGTTACTCCCAGGCTCTTCATTGACTGGGCCAGCACCAAAGGTGTCCCTTCCAGTGTGGGAAGCCTGGTGCCCACCTCCATACCCCCATGACCCAAGTATAGGATCTCCATCTTTGATGGATTTAACTTCAGTTGACTCTGCCGCAACCATCCAGCCACAGTGTCCAAAGCCTCAGCCAGATTTCCAGGAATGGAGGATGGGTGACTGTCCATTAACAAATAGAGCTGAGTGTCATCAGCATACTGATGGCAATGCAGCACATAACTCTGGACTAAATGGGTGAGAGGATGCATAAAGATGTTAAATAACATTGGCAAGAGGATTGCCCCCTGCAGCACTCCACATTCTAGTGGGTACTGCAGGGAGACCCTCTCATCCAGTGCCACCTTCTGTCCCCAACCATGGAGAAAGGAGGAAAACCATTTCAAGGCAGTCCCCTGAACTCCTACATCAGTGAGGCAGTGGGTCAGAAGACCATAATCAACCATATCAAATGCTACCATTAAATCTAATAACAACAGCAGCATTGACACACCTTGATCCAGATTTCTACAGAGGTCATCTGTAAGGGCAACCAGAGCCATCTCCATCCCATGGCCAGGGCAGAAGCCGAACTGGAAAGGATCAAGGATGGAAGTGTCATCCAGGAAGGCCTGGAGTTGTTCAGCCACCACTCTCTCAACCACCTTACCCAGGAACGGTAAGTTCAACACTGGGCGGTAGTTGGTTAAGACTGTTGGGACCAATGATGGCTTTTTCAAGAGTGGACGAACTGCCACCTCCTTTAAAGCCTCTGGAAAAGTCCCAGTAGAAAGGGACAAGTTGATGATTTCTTCCAGAGGGGCCCGAATGCTCTCCCTGCAAGATTTCACTAGCCAGGAAGGAGGCAGGTAGTAGGCCTCACTTCTGCCAGGATCCTGTCAACCTCCTCCCAGGTGAGTCAACTGAAATGGTCCAGTAATGGACCAGAAGAAGGACAAGGGGCTTCCAGTCCTGTTACTGTCTCAATTGTGGCTGGGAGTGCCCTGGCGGAGAGTCATGATCTTATCTGTGAAGTAGCTCGCAAATGTCTCACAGCCAATAGCCAATTCCCTACTGTTTCATCTGCCCTGAGGCAGAATTGTACTAGACCAAATAATTCTAAATAATTGGCCTGGATGAGAGCTCACAAATGCAATGGAGGCTACATAGAAATTGTTCTTTGTGGCCTTCACTGCCATCTCATAGGCATCCTATAAGATGTTTGTGACACTTTGTCACAAGCACGCCACCACCTTTGCTTTAGCCATCTTAGCTCCTGCTTCATCCTCTGCAACTCTGTGGTGTATCATGGTGCTTCTTTGGTGTGGGGGCACAGAGGGCGCCAGGGGGCAATCTCGTTGATGGCTTCAGAGAGCCAGTTATCCCAGTGCTCCACCAACTCATCTAAAGAGACACCAGGGGGCATTGGATCCTGCAGAGCTTCCTAAAGCCAATTAGGGTCCACTTGACTTCGCAGGTGAGAATAAATATAGCCAAGTCATCAATTAATCAAACTAATCATTAACTGCAAAGAGCAAGATATGAAAGACAACCAAAAAACCTAGTTCATTAAGCAAGTTCTATATGGGGTATTTTAAATTGTCTCTGCCAAACCAAATCCCACAGTCACTGGGGTTTGTTGTTCTTGGCCACAGCATCGTTTGTACCCTTGCCCGATCCCCAGTATTCGGTCTGACAATCAATAGCAAGTTAACAAAGCCAATTCCAGCCCGCCCAAGGATCTTTCTCCACAGTTGCTCGACTTTGAAACAGACAAACAAAACAGCTGCACACTTTGCAAATGCCAGCAGGGGAGATGGTCTAAGTTCCTTTGTGTGTTCGCTCAGCTTCAGAACTCCCTCCACATTGGTAACAATTCCCAGAGCTCTCTGACTAAAAAAAGACCGCAACCAGTTCGAGTATGTGGGGAGAGGGGCACAGGGTCCCAACAACAACCCCCTGGAGCCTGCCAACAACTCAATAGGATAATTACTTTAAGATCTGAAAATATACATACCATGCGCATAGGACAAATTAATGGTCATAAATTTGATACTAAGGAAGACAACACAGAAAAGCCTGTATGGGAACATTTTTTAAAAGAAGTTTTCCTGAATGTTCATTACAAGAGTCTTGTTTCTGCCTTATTCAAAATGGTGACTTAGTTCTGAAATTTACTAAATTATGCTTCCTTTGGCAAATGCATGGCTGAAGTTTCTGAGCCAGGGCAGAATACAAAATAGTTGTTCTGCACTCAATTTCTGAACAATGTACGGAGTAGCTTGTTAACAACCAAGATAAGGAAGCCCGCTGAAACACACACAAGAGAAGAAGGGGGGGGGGCAGAACAAGGAAAGCTTCTTGTTCAACACCCCTCTGTGTGCATAGAGCCTGGTATGGGGAAATGGATTGGTAGAATGTGAGGGGGCCACCCTGCTGGGCGGCTCAGCCAGGAAGGTGGGGAGGGGGAATTTGGGGCCGCCTTAAATTGAGCTGTGCTGCGACACAGACCTTGGAGGTAATGGGTAGACTGCCCATCATTGCCTTCCCGTGCTTTGCAAACCACGCTTCAATAGACCAGCCTTAACTGATCTTCCTGTGTGAAGTTTTTCCTGCTTGACACTAGTCCGGTAATTTACACATAACAAATTTGGTGGCAGTGGTGAGATGTTTTCCCTAACGGGGGACCCACCTTGCTCCACGGACGGGATCCTCTGGGGCCCCTGAGTGTTTTGCTCAAGAGTGGACTCCCCTCTGGCAGCGTTGGGCGGACATCCACCCAAGGGAATAAGAACCGTCTGGAGGATCAGTGAAACACTGGTAACAGGACGCTGCCTGCTGAGATGACGGAAAGTCTGGTGAGTAGGCAAGTCAAATTAGAACATCATGGAGAACAAAGGATCCAAGGCAAAAGGGGCCAAGGGGGACACCCCGTTACAAAGTCCACCTAAAGGGGGAGGCACTGACAGAAAGGTGACCTCCCGGGCTCCACAAAGGGAGCCCCCAGATCAAAAGGAGGGAATGACTATGGGATTGATTAGCTACCCCTCGGAATCACCTTTGGGGAGGGTTTTAAAGCAGTGGGAACTACGATTTTCAGATTATGGGATAGGTAAGGAGGAGTTTGTAAATAAGTGTGTAATACAATGGCCAAAGATTTCTGATCTCCCCTACGGGGACTCCTGGCCCTGCTGAGGAACGGACGATAGGGCCACTATTTATGACATGCAACAGTATTGGTTACGATTGGACCCCCACCCCGAAGTCCCCCACAACCTTTTTTGTGTGGATGTTTGGTTAGACTTTACAAGGAAACCTCAGGTAATTCGTATGGCTGCTAGTAGAACTTTAGATGAGGAAAAGGAGGAGCAGCGCTCCACCAAATGGGACCTGAATGATCACCCCCCTCCCTATAACCCTCGCCCACCCCTTCAACGTGACGATCCCTGCAATCATTTACCACAGGGAGCGGGAGGAGAATTACAGGAGATTGAGGGAGAGCCACAGAGAGAAGAGGTAGGTGACCAGCAGGCGACAGAGTGGGGGAGGACTCCGCACTTATATGCCGAAGCTCAAGATTTACTTCACAGGAGTCAGCTGTGGGGGAGAGATGATATCTCAGAAGGGAACAGCCGCAGGAAAGAAAGAAATCAATAAGGGAAAAAGTGCCATTACAAGACACCCCCTAAGCCCCCACCCACCCTGCAAGGATGAGGAGCCTCCCTTGGCACCCTTGTGACAGGTCGTCAGGAGGGGGACGGATGCGGGCAATGAAGGGACAGGGAGAGATGGTTTTGAAGGTCTAATTTGGGGAAGGAACTTACTCAGATATAAAGAGAAGGTTGCTAAAAATAAATGGGCTGTTAAATAAGTCATTGCAAGACCTTATCACGGAAGCCCAAAAGGTGGTCTCAAGAAGGGAGGAGGAAGGTGACCGGAAAGTAGTAAAGTTAATGGTGCGGACTGTGCAAGAAATGGGAAAGAATGACAAGGGGATGGGGCGAGAAAAGGGGCTGCAAAGGAGAGGCTGGAGTGATGGGAACACCGGCAGAGGACGGGATGTAGGACAAGGGCTAAGGAGAGGAGGAGGGAGGCACCCAAAGAAGGCCCCTCCCTAGGGATGTTTGCAAATTCTGTAAAGAAAAAGGGCATTGGGGGCGGGAATGTCCAAACCGAAGGCCAGAGGATCGTGATGTACAACAAATGGCCACAATGTATGAGGATTATGAAGATTAGGGGGTCAGGGTCTCCTGCATTTTGGCCCAGCTTCTGCGGAGCCCGTGGTAACTTTAAAGTTGGGCCCAAATTTGGAATCTATGGATTTTCTTTATGATACGGGAGCCACAAAATCTTCCATAACTCAATTACCCAGAGATGCTGCACTCACACCGACAATAGTCACCGTGAGAGGGGTGGAGGAAGAGCTACGGACACGCAGCTGACAGTCCCCCTCCTCGTAAAACCCGAGGAGGGTGATTCTCACTGTATGCACCAGTTCTTGCTAATACCTCAAGTGGGAATAAATCTGTTGGGGAGGGATTTAGCGGCTAAATTAGGCATACAAGTAATGATCAAGAACGGTGCCTGTGCAGTCTGCCTTGTACCCATGAAGAAAGGTGGGGGTTAGGAAAACTTCAGTAGCACTGCTGAATTTCTCTGCCAAGCAAGGGCTAAGAGTGAGTAAAGAAAAGGTTCAGTTCGTGGAACAGGAGGTGAAATACCTAGGGCTCATTATCCAACCTGGGAAGAAATGCTTAGCCCCTGAAAGAATCGAGGGACTTAGAATGATGGCAGAACCATAGACAAAAAAAGGAACTCAGAGCAGTTCTAGGGGCCTTTAATTATTGCAGGATGTGGATAAATGCCTTTTCACAGCCGAGAAGGGGTGGACTCATCACACCAGAACTAAGTCCTGCACAGTGGGAAGCCACACTGGTCCCAGGGGAGCCACTCACGGTTCAGGTAACTAATGTCCGACGACCCAGAATGGACTCTCGATGAAGAAGATAACCCTGCATGGACACAAGCCCAAAGGAGAGAGAGAGTGTAAAAGGCTTGGTATGACCCTTGGGTAATTCAGGAACACATACTGTGGGAGGGGAAAATCTGTAACCACCACACAGGGGTGATTTTGGGAGGCTTTGAAGTTGAGCCCTTAGTGCCATGAGCAGAACACCTGTTGTGGGGAGCGGTGATAGTAGATGGTAGAGAAAAGTGGAGATTTCATAAGTACCAAGGTAAATTCAAAGCTTGGGAAACACAAGGGGTAGGATTTGCTCTGGCTCTAGTCATAGAGCCTGCACTCTTCCTGCTCCAAAACCCCTGTATTGGAAAGACATGGTCTGCCAGTGTGCTGAAGACCCAAGTGAGGACCCCAATCATGACCATAACCTGTTGTGGGAAAGTAGCTCAGAGGACAGTGAAGACAGTGAGGGGTGGAGTGCAGTGGTAAGGGCAGGATACAGGCCATGGGAGCTGAATGATCCTTATTTCTGTGCCTTCTTTTAGTTGGGCTGAAGCCTGCTATCGCCCCGGGGTCAATGGGAAACATGAGGGTCCGACATGCTCTATACCTATTCCAACAACATGGTGAAAATGTCACCCTAGCATATGAAAGCCCAATGTCTGTTGCTTCCTCCAGCTTCATGCCTGGATTAATCAACGATACCACTCTGATAGTAGCTTCACTCTAAAGCATCAGCCAGCGACCCCAGGCAGAGTTTTTATTCAGCAAGGTCCCAAATAAGTTAAACCGCACAAAAATCCGATGGTTTAGATACTCTAGGGCAGCGTTTTTCAACCACTGTGCCGTGGCACACTAGTGTGCCGTGAGGTATTGTCTGGTGTGCAGTGGGAAAAATTCCAATTTCATCCGTAACATATGAACAATTATAAAATAAAGTATTATTATTTCATAATAAAGTAATTATAAAATAATTTATTTGTGTTTATTTGATTCCTATTCAAGAGAATTACTTTATATATAGTCAATATAGGCACAGAGTTAAATTTTTTTAACATTTTCTAATGGTGGTGTGCCTCGTGATTTTTTTCATGAAAAAAGTGTGCCTTTGCACAAAAAAGGTTGAAAAACACTGCTCTAGGGCTACGAAGGGAATGTGTTTTTGCTGCACACATAATGGAGTATGGAATAGTAGAGTGCCAGGATTTAACAGAACGGAATCCCGTTTTAAGACATTAAAGAATTATTCACATTGTGAGCAGGAGTTCTGGCTATCTAGCACGGGGGAACATTTAAACAAGACAGGGGTGGAAGGGATAAACATGGCCTCAACTTTAAGTGATATTTATCCCGAGATACCTTTGCTTCAGGCAAACTATACCGGAATGAGTGGCATATGTAGTGGAATGACGCTTAGGGATCGAAACCTATGGTTCTTTTGGGATAAGTGAGCATCTAATTATCACCCAGGGTTTATCCAGGGAGCTTGCGTAGGCATTGGCTTCCTTACCTTTCCTGTCCAGATCATAACTCCACAACATTCACGTTCATGTAGGGAAGCCTCAAACATCAGAGGTGACTCTAATATGGGACCGTTGGGCCCGCAGTGTGAAGACACGGTTTATGTAGGGAAACAACTATCAGGAAGTGATGCCTCTAGGATAGGAGGGGGGCAGTCACAGGAGTACTGACCCTAGGTTCCTATCCAGGTATAGTGACCCAAGAGAATCGAAAAAGTATTATAGGTCTTACATGCCGGCTAGAGAAAGTGGTCAGTTCCTCAACTTCCCTCTGCAATTCCCTGATTATTTGTGCTGTGGCTGGTCTTATTCTCCCTGATGCCAATAACTCCTACCATTAAGAGGATGGTCTGACTATTAACACCAGCCAGGGTTAAGGACTAAGCTACTTCGTGTGGGCCACAGGCACGAGCCTTTTAAGGCAGTGTATAAATTCTTTTTACAAATATAAAATAAAACCGATAAAAATAAAATTAAAACCATACCACAATTATAATCAGAGCTATTTTGGGGCAGGAATGCTCAGGAACAGAGTTCTAGCTGGCTCCTGAGTTGGCCTCACCCAACAGGAACTCATTAGCATAACAGGCCACACCCAACAGCAGAAACTCATTAGGATTGGCTACATTTGGGGTGTGTGGCCTAACATGCAAAGAAGTTTCTGCTCCAAAAAAGCCCCGGGTTTTGATAACAAACAAGATAAACAGAATAAGAAGCAAAAGGTGGGTGTGGCTGGTAACATGGGATGTGTGGCCTGTTATGCTAATGAGTTCCTGCTGGCTTTTTCTACAAAAAAGTCCTGATTATAATTACATCAAAAGAAACAAAAGAAAGAGTAAACGTATAATATAATAAACAATTATATTGTAAACAGTAAACATTATATGATAATAGCAACCAGTTTTTTACTATGTCTTCTTGCAATAAAAGATTATCATTTAATCTCCATCTTCCCCTTTTATTTTGCTGCCTTCTGGGAGCCTGATTTTCAAAATCATATATCTTCCTTCAGAGTTTCTTCAATCTTCTGTAACATGTATTTGTAAATTGTTTATATAAACCGTTACTCCTTCTATAATTATAATTCTTAATAAACGCACAAGTACATACTAGAAAAGAGAAACAAAGCCCCAAAGAATCATGGAAATCCTGTCCTATTAAATAAAAGGGTAGTGGTCTGGCAAGGTTCTATGCTTGGCAAAATCAATTCGCTCCCTGGTATATCGCTCAGAATCTGTCCCTATCCACTAGCTGCATTGCCTGAGTTCTCTCCCACCCACTGCAGCATAGGCCACTCTTCTCTGATTGGGCCAGCATTTCAAGCTCATTTGCATATGGAAGCTGATTGGACTTCACTCCATTTCGCACCTCAAACTCCCCCCCCACCGCAAGACAGTTGGAATTGTCCGTTGTTTATGCAACCTGTTGTATTCTGAGGTGAAATATGTCCTCACTCACAACACTTCCCCTTCAAAAGAAAGAAACCCAATAACACAACCATGCCACACCACAAAAAAGACAGGTCACACCACAAGCAGAATACCACAAGGCAAAAAAAGTTCTGGTACTAATTCTGGCAGGGGACACTGTGAGTGTAGAAAATGTTTTATTGACACAGTGGAAAATCTTTAGGAATTGTTTGGTGCATTTACCATGGGGCATCCACCCAGAGCCTCTGGCATTTTCTCACTCTGCTGGCATCAAAATCAATTGAAGGCAAAATAGAGATATGGAGACTTTTCCATCCTCCTTTGCATCAATTTGTCTTTGTTGGCAATGGCAACCCTAGGCCTGGCTGCTTGCTCCTGTTCAGCAGGAGCATCCCTATGGAAACTGCCTGGGTGATTTTGGACCAGCCAGAGACTTTCTGCCTAACCTGCCTTACAGGGTTGCTGTACAGATCACAAGCCGAAAAGAATGAAGTAAACTGCTTTGCTCCCCGCTAATGAGAAAGACAGAATTTTGCCTAGGAAGAGGCTGATGAGAGGGGATGAGATAAAGTTGCCAACTATGGGTATGGAAATTCCTGGAGATTTGAGGGGTGGAGCCCAGAGAGGGTGAGGTT
Source organism: Gekko gecko (assembly GCA_029375565.1). Taxonomy (NCBI): domain Eukaryota; kingdom Metazoa; phylum Chordata; class Lepidosauria; order Squamata; family Gekkonidae; genus Gekko; species Gekko gecko. The sequence goes on from JAPDNY010000001.1 coordinate 94,698,405, forward strand.
TGAGGAGGGTGGGACCTCAGACAGGTACAGTGCCATAGACTCCATCCTCCAAAGCAGCCATTTTCTCCTGGGGAACTATTGCTGCCAATCTTGGCCCAATGGCCATCAAACCATTCTCTTCCACCCCCTGCTGTGCAGATGTCTTTCCCCTAGGGTTGCCAATCTCCAGGTGGGACCTGGAGATCTCCTGCTGTTACAATTGATCTCCAGATGACCGAGATCAGTTCCCCTGGAGAAAATGGCTGCTTTGGAGGGTAGACCCTATGGCATTATACCCTGCTGAGTCCTTCCGCCTCCCCCTCCCAATGCTGCCCTCCACAGGATCTACCCCCCAAATCTCCAGGTATTTCCCTATTTAGAGCTGGCAACCCTACTTTCCCCTCAGTGCCTGTTGGTAGGCAATCAAGCTTGGTCCTGTCACCTGTTTTGGCCTCTGGGAGAAAACTCATTGAGGCCAGTCCTGATAGGGTTGCCAACTCCAGATGGGAAATTCCTGGAGATTTGAGGGATGGAGCCTGAAGCGGGTGAGGTTTCAGGAGGGGTGGGACCTCAGACAGGTACAATGCCATAGACTCCACCCATCAAACTAGCCATTCCATCCTGGGGAACCATTGTTGCCAATCTCCATGTGGGGCCTGGAGATCAATCAGAATTACAACTGCTCTCCAGGAGGGAGGGGGAAGAGATGGAAAGCTGAAGTCAGGGGGCAGATAATGGTAGGTTGACAACTGGCTGGGAGGGAGATACGGTTGCCAACTCCAGGTTGGGAAATTTCTGGAGATTTGAGGGGTAGAGCCTGGAGATGGTGAGGTTTGAGGAGGGGTGGGGTCCCAGACAGGTACAATGCCATAGACTCCAACCTCCAAACCAGCCAGTCCCTCACGGGGAACCATTGTTGTCAATCTCCAGATGAGGGCTGGAGACCACTCAGAATTACAACTGCTCTGCAGGAGAGAGGGCAGAAGTCAGCTGAAGTCAGAGGGGAAGATAACAGTAGGTTGATAGTTAGCTGGGAAGGAGATGGGGTTGCCAACTCCAGGTTGGCAAATTCCTGAGGATTTGAGGGGTGGAACCTGGAGAGGGTGGGGTTTGAGGAGGGGTTGGACCTCAGGCAGGTAGAATCCCATAGACTCCACCCTCCAAACCAGCCATTTCCTCCTGGGTAACAACTGTTGTCAATCTCCAGGTGAGGGGTGGAGATCACTCAAAACTACAACTGCTCTTCAGGTAGCAGAGATCAGTTCCTCTGGAGAAAATGGTGGTCTCTGTCATTATACCCTGCTGAGGTCACCACAGCAAATTTACACTGTGTGCCCAAAGCCAGGGCACTCTCCCAGAGCCTCTTTCTAGAGCCTGTTGTATTTATTTCCACAACGGACCTTACTCCTAGTTGTAATATAATGCAACAGGAAGGGTTGGTAGTCCTGTGCTTCAGCTGCCATTGTAACTGAGTCCCTCCTGTGAGTTTGCCCGGGGAGACTCAGCCCCCCCAGCCAAATCTGGGGGGGCCTCAAGCCCTCGGAAGTTTTCACCTATGCTCCTCACCACGCACAGGGTTTACTTCTGAGTAGACCTATTTAGGATTGTTCCTAGTATTTCTTGCATACAGAATTAACCTCCAGTTTAATTTTTTGTCAAGGCTGTTGAGAATGTTGTGATTCCTGGGTGAAAGGCTAGCTAAAATGTTTTTGCAAGCACATTCCTCTGACCTTCCACCTTTGCTCCAGCTTTCCTCTGGAGAGATATAATTTCCTGACATCTCTCCAACACAGCAGTCAAATCAATATCCACTTGAGCATTTGGCAGGAAATTACAAGATCAATGATTTGAAAGGTGTATCTAGGAGAAAGGAACCAGGTTGCCTCATTAAGATGTCTGCCCACTGGTCAATCCTCCCCAGTATCCCTTCTAATTAAGGATTTGGTGTTCCAAGACCCTAACAGGAGCTTGATCCTGGATTTTTTCCAATACCAATAAGACCACAGGGGCACTTGATGATCTCCCCTGGCCTACATTTACTGAACTACTAAGAGGCCTTGGTTTTACAGCCGTCTCACAGTCTCTGGTTTCGAAAAGTGGTGCTGATTATCTCTCCTTATATATGTTTTGGTCATGGACTCTCCTGAACATTCGACATACTCCCAAATCAATTGGCTTTCTGATCTGTCACTTAGTGGGTGTCCCTAGCCACTGGCTGCATTTCCTGAGTACTTGCGTGCCATTGGCCGGGTGCTGGGTTTGCTCCTCTTCCCCACCCACACCTTCAGCCATTGTGCCCAACTGAATTTCTGGCAAATGGCTTTCTCTCTTAATGAAGACACTTGCCTCCTGTGAGGGACTAATTTTTCCCTCAGTAGTTGTTGGTAGGTGCAATGAAATGGCAGTTACCTGTGTCTGTAGGATGGCTGCCGTCTGTGTGTTTACAGTGTTCCACCATAAGGCTTAATTGAGCTGTAGTTCCAGAGAGGGGCCTGCAAGGGTATCACTCACTGGGTTGAATGGGGCTTCCTCATCTGCTGGCCTACAGATCCCAGCTGCCCCAAGGCCAAAAAGTGCAGGAAAACAGGGACCGTCCCAAGGGGTGGGGCAGCATCAATACAGACTCCAGCTAAGCCACAAGCCAGAGATGTGGGAAAACCTGGGAGGCAGCAGAAATTCAGCCACTCCACAATTGGCTGGACTGGGGAATGAATGGAAGTTTCCATTTTCTCTTGGGCAGGAGAGAGAGGCTGAAGCAGAGCCAGAGGCCGGTCCAAGGAGAGATCCTATCCTGAGCCCACAACCTCCAGAACTAGAGAGTGTTGTGTGTAGGGAAAGAAGATTGCATTTAACCCCTGTTGATTTACGCCCTGTTGGTTTATGGTGTGTGCTTACTCCTACAGTTGTGCCTTATTTATTTAGTGTGTGTATGCTCCATAATTGTGTAAATAGTTAAATTCTTTTATTTGGGCTAATAATCTGTGTTGTGTTCTGGCCACATAGTCTCCCCCACTCTGCACAATACCAAAGGGAGGAGGTAGCCCAGGGAAGCAAGGAAAGGCCAGACCCTTGGGTTGCCAACTTTCCAGGGATCCTCCAAAGATCGGGGATTGCATCTCCAAATAGGGCAATTTGGCCAGAGGGGTCTCACTGTCCCTCTAAAAAGGCAGTGACAATTCAGTGAGTGGTGGCAGTGAACTTAAGGAGTGAGATACTCCCATCGGATGAGGGTGGGAGGCAAACAGCTGAGTTGTAAACTGGAGCCCATTTTGCCACAGAAGGCAACCAAGCTTGGTTCAGACAAATGAAGGAGGAGGAGATTGGATTTATACCCCGCCCTTCACTGCCCAAAGGCGTCTCAGAGCGGCTTACAAACTCCTTTCCCTTCCCCTCCCCACAACAGACACCCTGTGAGGTAGGTGGGGCTGAGAGAACTTCTGACAGAAACTGTCAGGAAACCATTCACAGGCCTTTGTGAGGAACTCACTGGGGCCAGTCGTGACTAGGGTTGCCAGCTCCTGGAGATTTTCTGGTAGAATCTATGGAAACCAGGGTTTGGGAAGGGGAGAGGCCTCAGCTTAACAGAATGCCATAAAGCCCACCTTCTAAAGCAGTTATTTTCTCGGGGAGGGGAGAGATCTGTTGTCTGGAGTTCAGTTGTGATACCTGGTGATCTTCAGGCTAGCTACTCTAGGCGTCACAGTCAGTGCTTCAGAGTGGGGTCTGCTAGATCCAGGTTCTTGCTGTAGAAGCTGAGGGGGTGATTTTGGACCAGTCACAGACTTTCAGCCTAATCTACCTCACAGGGTTGTTGTGCAAGTCAAAAGGGGAGAGGAGAATTATGTAAGCTGCTTTGGTCCCCATTGCAGAGAAAGACTACTTTTCCTCCTGGAAAACCATTGTTGCCAGTCTCCAGGTGAGGGCTGGAGATCACTCAGAATTACAACTGCTCTCCAGATGGCAGAGATCAGTTCCCCTGGAGAACATGGTGGATTCTGTGTCCTTATACCCTGCTGAGATGCCCCCCATGACAGCCAATGTGATGTGGAAGTCAGGGTTTGAGAGCACTGTAGAGGCTGCAGGTGGGGGGAGATGGAAAGCTGAAGAATGCAGGGGAAATAAAGGTAGGTTGATGCTTGGATGGGAAGGAGATGGGGTTGCCAACTCCAGGTTGGAAAATTCCTGAGGATTTGAGGGGTAGAGCCTGGAGATGGTGGGGTTTGAGGAGGGATTGGACCTCAGACAGGTACAATGCCATAGACTCCACCCTCCAAACCAGCCATTTCCTCCTGGGTAACATATGTTGCCAATCTCCAGGTGAGAGCTGGAGATCACTCAAAATTACAACTGCTCTTCAGGTAGCAGAGATCAGTTCTTCTGGAGAAAATGGTGGACTCTGTGTCATTATACCCTGTTGAGGTGGCCCAGCAAATTGATGCTGAGTGTCCAAGGCCTTGGCACTCTCCCAGAGCCTCTGTCTAGAGCTTGTGTTTATTTCCACAACAGGCCTTATTCCTAGTCCTTAATAATGTTTTTTTGCTACATATACAGATCAGGCATAGGGAGCAATCAGCTGGAGAATTAGATTGTTAAAAAAACAATGCTTATCCTCATTACCTTTCTACTAGACCTTAAATCAATAAACAGGCTAGATTTTATTGCCTTGCTGCTTTGCTAAAAAAATGAGAGGGTGCTAAATTGATATATAATGCCTTAGTGATGGTTTTGCCATTACTTTTCCCACTAAGAGTGGAATGCAAAGCAGAGTTATACCCTTCTAAGTCCACTGAAGTTAATGGACTTACAAGGATGTGTGGCAATTATCCTTAAATGTCCTGCCTTTCCTCCAGGGCTCTGAACCAATGTTTGTGATTTAGGCTGCATGCAAATTCAGATGATTGTCAGCCAGTCAGAGCCCATTAAACTCCACTGGATGGGAGGGAGTGAACCAACTTCAGCTTAAGTGGGGTGAAGAAAAACCTTTTTCTTTGGATACATATTTTATGGCTCTGGAAACGAGTGTCAGTTTAACCAGGCTTTTCTTTAGGGGTTGTGGGTTATCTTAGGGAAGAAAGCTTATTTTAGTGTGACAAATAAATATCTTGTTAAGGGCCTGTCATTCCTAATGTATTTATAGGTTTGGTGGAAAGGTGCTCTGTGTGGGGAAAGAACAGCTTTATTTATTTATTTGCATTTATAATCCACCCTCCCCACAAGCAGACTCAGAGTGGATTACAACAGCAATTTGAAATAATTAAAATAATATAGAAAATATATAATTAAAACAGTTAAAACAAAGAATATGACTTGACAACAGATGGCACTGTAATTTACAAATACAGTGTTCTCAGAACTGGAGCACCCGGTCCATAAACCAGACTATAAGATCTTCTCAGATGGGCCATATCGGATGGGAAGCTTCAGTAAAGGAGGCCAATAGATGGAATAAATGAATGCCTGCCACCTCATCCCAAAGCCTGGCAGAACAGCTCCATTTTACCAGCCCTGTGGAACTGTAATAGGTCCCTCAAGGCCCTGATCTCAGACAGGAGCATGTTCCACCAGGTTGGGGCCAGGGCAGAAAAGGCCCTGGCCCTAGTTGAGGCTAAGCAGATGTCCTTTGGGCCAAGGATAACCAGCAAATGCTGGTCAGCCAAGCGCAAAGCTCTCCAGGGCACATATGGGAAAAGACAGTTCCTCAGATACGTTGGTCCCTGGCCGCACAGGGCTTTAAAGGTCAGTTCCAACTCCTTGAAGTGGATCCAGTACTCAATCGGTAGCCAGTACAATTGATGTAGAATTGTGTGCAGTCAGCAGGAGCGACACCACATTTTGCACTAGCTAGAGTTTCTGGATCAACGTCAAGGGCAAGCCCACATAAAGAGGATTACAGTAATCAAGCCTGGAAGTGACCATTGCATGGGTCACTGTAGCCAAGTTCTGGGGGGAGAGGTAGGGAACCAGTTGCCTAATGCTCTGAAGATGATAAAAGTCAGATTTGGCAACCTGCTGAAGCAACATGACTGGAGAAAGAGGAATCAAATCTCACTTCTGGGATTATTTACTTTACTTGAGGGCCAGTTTTACTTCATATATTGAAGCCATCCACACATACCATTTCCCTTTTAAATATTTACAAGTGGGGATCTGCAAAAACTTGCAGAGAGGGTGAATCTCATCACCCTGCCTTTGCTTCCTTCCCAAATAGGCTTCCACTCCTCTTTCTACCCCTCCCCTTCCCTGCCAGTCTTACCCCCTCTCTTTCTACCCCTCACTCTTCTCTGTAAATCTGTCCTCTGCTATTTCTCCCCTCCCTTAACAATCTTACCCACCTCTCTTTGTCTCCCCTTCTCCATCAATCTCTCCCCTGTATTTCTCCCCTTCCCTGACAATTTACCCCCTTCTCTACCCTACTCTGTCAATATCCCCCCCATCTTTCCTTCTCGCCCACCTTACCTTGTCCTCTTCAGTTGCATCATTGGTGCCAGGACCCCCAGCATGCCACATCAGCAGTTGGCAGCTAGCAGGGCCATGGGAACACACAGCATCAGTGCCTTGTCAGCCAGCAGGGCTGTCCAGATCTGGTGTGTCAGTGGCCACATTAATGCCATGGCCCCCAGTAGCTGGAAGGGCTCTCCAGAGACACCTTGTCAGCAGCAAGGTCCATGGAGGTCACTGCATAGCTGGCAGGGCACCAGGAGCCACTGTGTCTGCTGCAAGGCTGGCAGAGCCCCTGGGAGCTGCTGCATCAATTGCGCAGGTGAGTAATCTATCCATGCAGGTATCTGCAGATCTGTTCACACTTGAAAATAGGTATATAGATATTCTATTAAACACATTTTTGTGTTTTGTGTGCAGTTTTTTAAAACAGTATTTTTCAGTTTGGGTCTATTCAAGAGAATTTTGGGATTCCCGAAAAATCCTGGATCCAAATAACAGGAATGGTATTTGAACCCAAGATTTTTCAGAAATCCCCAACATTTTTGAGTCCAATAGAGCCAAAGCAAAAAATACCAGTAAAAAATATCACCCAATCCTGGGGCTGGCTTGGCTTCTCCTGCTGACCGGTTTAAACTGGGCAGTGGTAGAAGGCAGTGCAGTGCTGCACCTGCAGGGAGCTATTGGCTCCCCAAGGGCACAGTGATCCCAGCTGGGCTGCCCTTTCCTACCACCCGGTTTAAACTGGGCAGCCGGAAAATGCAGCACAGAGCTGTGCCAGTGGGGAGCTGTCAACTTCCCACCGACCCAGCTGATCTTGGGCTGGCTTCTCCTGCTGCCCAGTTTAAACCAAGTGGCAGAAAGCAGTGCAGAGCTGCACCTGCAGAGAGCGATGAGCTCCCCACAGACATAACAATCCTGGCTGGACTATCCTCTCCTGCCACTTGGTTTAAATTGGGCAGCAGGAGAAAGCAGTGCAAAGCTGTGCCAGCGCAGAGCTCTCAACTTCCCACTGACCCAGATGACCTTGGTCTGACTTCTCTTGGAGCCCAATTTAAACCAGGCTACAAGAGAAGCCAGCTACACCCTGGCTGATCCTCAGGCTGACTTCTGCACTGCAGTCCCTTTAAAGTTTAAAAGGACTGCATAATCCTTTCTGGCTCAATTTAATGAGCAATGAAGAGTCAAGCACTGATGTTGTAGGCCTATCATCCTAAACAACTTGTCCATATTCCTAAACCACAATAATGGCTCTACCTCTCTTTTGCAAGGAAACTGAAAACAAATCAGCCAGTATCATAATGCCCCTGTATAAATCAATGGTGCGACCTCATTTGGAATACTGTGTACAATTCTGGTCACCACATCTCAGAAAGGATATTATAGCATTGGAAAAAGGGCAGAAAAGGGTAGCTAAAATGATAAAAGGGTTGAAACACTTTCTCTATGAAGAAAGGTTAAAGTGCTTGGGGCTCTTTAGCTTGGAGAAACGACAACTGAGGGGTGACATGATCAAAGTTTACAAGATTATGCATGAGATAGAGAAGGCAGAGAAAGAAGTGCTTTTCTTCCTTTCTCACAATACAAGAACTCATGGGCACTCAATGAAATTGCTGAGCAGTTGGGTTAGAACAGATAAAAGGAAGTACTTCACCCAAAGAGTGATGAAGCATGGACAGCTTCAAGAAGAAATTGTATAAACATGTGAAGCAGAGGTCCATCAGTGGCTATTAGCCACAAGGTATAGATAGGAACTTTTGGTCTGGGGCAAGTGATGTGCTGTATTCTTAGTGCTTGGGGGGGGGCAACAGAGGAAGGGCTTCTAGTGTCCTGGCCCTACTGGTTGACCTCCTGATGGCACCTGGTATCCTTGGCCACTGTGTGACAGATTGTTGGGCTGGATAGGCCATTGGCCTGATCCAACATTGGCTTCTCTTATGTTCTTAACCTTTCTCCTCCATCCATGAGTAAGTGTCTGATACCTCCATACATACAGTGATTGTGGTTTTAGAGTGACTAATGTTGTGTGAAGAGCAATGAATCATAGTTATAAAAGATTTCCCATTCAACTGCAGCTGCCAAATAAAGAACAAGAAGGTCTGGTATCATTCCCAGAAGATGCTCACATTCTAGAGGAAGCTGAGCAGCTACTACTGAGATCTTGTCCCTGCAATTTCTCCCAATATTTGTCAGATAGATTACCATCCTTGGCTGGTGTTCCTTGATTGGTCATAAAGAATATAAGGTCCCTGTTGCAGGAAAGCCCCAAACAATTTAAACCTTTTTTGGCTAAAAGTGGTGGACACATGAACAAACTATTCCTGGTAGACAAATAAAGCCAATACAGGTGGTGGTGGTGATGTGATGTTCTCTTACAGATTTGCCTCCATCAAGATTTGAGCTGCATACTAAAATAAATGAATCACCTGATCAAACTTCTTTCCTATAGAGGGCAAACATTTACTTGGTAACTTGCAAGGAATGATGACGGGAAACATCATTGATGGGACCTAATGAATGAGAGTTCCCTAACTCTTGGGGAGAAGGAAATAAAGCTCAATGGAATTATCATGGGAGGGACACTTTTTAGGTTGACAAATCTCAGAAGAGTTTCAAAAGCAAGGTGGAAGGGAGGGAAAATGATTTTCACAAGAGGACAGAAGTTTTATGTATCATTGTAGAGAGTTCTGTGTGGCACCTCTAGCGGAAACTCAGCTACCCCACAAATGACATGGAATTGAGACAACTGTTGTTCTTTCCCCAAGAACTTTGTGGTTCAGTAAGGATTCTGGAGTAGAGTCTCAGCTGTGGTCATATACAGGTAGCATCCCCAGAGGCAGGACTGAGGGTTGGGGGACTCTGTTAATTAGTGAAATAAGCTCTGGGGCCTGGCTGCTAGTTGGCAGAAACTGCTGAAGTCTCATTAAGTCTCACCAGTTTATGCTGTGCACAGTTCTAGCCCAGAGGGAAAGGAAAGCAGTTTCTTTCCTTTGCTTGACTTGAATCACATTTCTCTCTTTAAAGAGACATTTCCATCAGACTCATTGGAGGATGCCCTGCGAGGATTTGTGAAGCCATTCTAAACCTCACACCAGCCAAAAAAGGTATCTCTCTCTCTCTCTCTTCCATTTCAACTCCCCTCTCTTATTTATACAATAAAGGGCAAGGAGAGATCACCTATCTGGCTCAAAAAGCATCAGACTGTGTCAGTGAAGGATTCTGATCTGTGGCTGGAAGCCAAACAGTATTAAGTTAAGGATCATTACTAATTCAAATGGCTGCTTTCCTCCTTGAACAAGCACAGCATTGCCATTTTAATGTTTAAATTAAAAGACTGATTATTTTTTCCCATATTTAAATTTGGAAAGCTGTACAGCAGCACCAGGGCTTTTCCCCCAGGACAGGCTGCAAAGAAGAAGGGAATCAGTTTTCTGGACCAGATTAGCAAAAACCTTCATGTGTTTCAGGGACTCTGAGCTTGGGATGCTTCAGGGAACACTTAAGCAGAGTCCTGTGCTCTGTCTCCCTGTGGCTAATGAGACTTTCCACTGCTGGGACTAATGAGACTCTCTATTTGCATGGGAAAGCAGCAGAAGTACATGCAGTCCCTAGACACTACAAAGGAATTCTGCTGGTGCAACAAGCTGCAGCAGGATGATGCTCCTGTTCAGAGGTCATTTCATAGAAAAATAGGTGCAGGAGCTCATTAGCATAACTCATTAGCATAACTCATTTGCATATGTCACACCCCCTGACATCACTGGAAGTGTGTCAGAAGGCAACACCCACTGCTCAGGCTCCACTGGACTGTTTTGGATTGCTAGCTATGGGGGGGAAGTGCACAGATCTGCCCTCATAGAGGAGAAAGAGCTTATATCTGAATAAACCTCGGTCTTAAAGGTGCCACTGGACTCTTTTGGATTGCAAGCTATGGGGGACGACGACATGCAGATCTGCCCTCAAAGAGGAGGGAGAGCTTGTACCTGAATAAACCTTGGTCTTAAAGGTGCCACTGGACTCTTTTGGATGTCCGGCAAGCACAGGAAAGTGTGTGGCTGCTTGTGGGTCGAGGAAGGTGGCGCAGAGGATGTGCATGGCCTCAGGCATTTAGGGGGCCAGGGTGGTGGTGGGGCAGAGGTGCAGGAGGAGGCCAATTAGGCACAGGAGGCCTGGGTGGAGCTCCTTGCAGGCCTCGTGGGAGTTTCTGGGGCCCGCCTTGCAGAGGCACCATGCCAGGGCTGACATAAGGATGGGCAGAGCCTGGGCAGGCTGGGTGCCATGGCCCAAGCAGTGGTGGAGCAGCTCAAGGGCCAGCTCATGGCAGCATGCCACTGGGTCAGCCAGTGGGCCAGGAAAGGCGAGGGGGGCTGCTGGGAGCAGGGGGTGGGGCTTGCTGCATGTGCCCACCCCTGGTTTCCTTACTGCCGGAGTTTCTCTCCTGTGCGCTCCTGCAGGAAATGAGCCCTGCTCCTGTTGTAAATGAGACCATGAGACCTAATACACCTTAGCAAAATATTCCACATGCTGTGAAGCCTCTGGCTATAAAACAGCCAAATGGTCACCCAGGAAAGACAAAGAGTTTATGGAGATGGATTGGTGGGAACACACAGCATTTGGAGACAGTGAGCCAAGTGATGTCACTAGAGACCAGATTGATATATTTTCATATCTAGAGTGTAAAACATTACAGCACACTAATGCAAGACTCAAGGGAGTATGCCAGGGAGGTTTAAAAGACAGATAAGTGCTGGAGAGGAAATTAGCCTTGCAACCTCTGATGCAAGTGGAGAGAAAAAGATTAAAAGTAGTCTGATTGGCTCTGGATGTGTGTTTATGTGGAGACAGCTGTAGGGCAACCTCACTACGTACACCTATCTGCCAGCTGGACAGAAGTCAGGGATGTGTGCTCAATGCAAGGAGCTCCTGGTTCTCAGGGAATGGATTTACAACCTTGAGACCAAGGTAGTTGACCTGGAGAACCAGAGAACAGTCAGTTAGGCACATGCATAAGACTCTCAGGGAATTGTTAGATATATCCCACTCTGAGAATGGCAGCCCTGCTGCTGTCAGGGACCATGAGGGTCAAGGGGAGATAGGCTTCATGATGATGAAAGGGGGAATGTTCCCTCAGAAGGGACCTCTTCTACAGTTGGTGAACAGGTATGATTTTGCACCAAGAAACCATCCCTGGGCAGGGGAGGGAGGGGGCTCTTGGTGGTTGGTGATTTGATCCTTAGTCATGTAAATAGACTGCATAGTGACTTGCCTGCCTGGTGCAAAGGTAGTGGATGTTTCATGTGGTCTAGATAGTGTCAGAAAGCCATCCATGGTTCTTTGGGTTTCAGCCATACTGTATTCATTGTTTATTGTCTTGTCGCTTGTTTCTGCACTTGCGCTTAGTTTGCCAACTGCAACCGTGGGAGAGCGTTTCTTTCTTGCCAGCTGTTATCGCAGTGGCCTTGGAAATAAGGCTTCAGAGTGTTCCTCTGTCTGGGAATTTTCCAGTTCTACATGACTAGATGGTGGGGGGGAATAGTTCTCCCAATCATCAAGTAACCCTCCTGCCGGGAGTTTTCCCATGCACGCGTGCTATAAGTTCATTTGCTAGCTTGGCTTTGCATCATACTATAATAGTGACTACCTGCTCCTACGTGGGCATTCCTGACAATAGAAGTATTACTGTGGGCAGCATCCTTGTATTCCAATAAAGCATATCTTTTGATGAAGAATGCCTGGACTTACTTGCTATTAAGCCTGACAGATAGGCTCATAGACAATGTTGGGGAGGAGCCAGTGGTTATGGTACATGTTGGCACCAACAATGTGCGGAAATGTAGTCATTTGGCCCTGGAAGAAAAATTTAGGCTGCTAGGCAGAAGGCTCAAGGTCAGGACCTCCAAGGTAGCCTTCTCAGCTAGCCCATAGCCATGGTAGGGCATTTTGGGGCCATGCCTCCTTAAATTATAGCCAAACCCCACAATTTGGTATCCCTAGAAACATGGGTGTGTTCCCAATGCATTGCACTACAAAGCTCTGCCCAGTTCTTGCGCTGCTGTCACTTGCCTTTTCCTCCTCTGGCCACACCTTCCCATCCCTCCCCTCAGACCAAGTCCCACCAACTGAACTTGGCCAACTTCATCCCCAGCATCAAGGTGGGGAGGGGGCCCCCTCCCTGCCCAGCCAGTGGAGCCATTCCCACTTCTAGCACAGAGAGAAAAATTAGCACACAAATGTCCTCCTCAGACCTGCAGCCCAAAGTTTCCCCAGCCAGCCTGGCAGCCCTGAAGAGAATCCTTGCTCACTTGCTTACCCACTGGCAGCACAGCCTATAGCCTTCCTCTCCCAGCCATGCCACTGACCAAGGCTCCGGTTGCCAAGAGCTTGCACAAGTGGGCAGCAGACTGATCTCTCTCCTTCCTTCCCTACCCTGAGGAGAAGCTGCCAGGCATGGTAGAACCCAAGGAGGGGCTCAGGGAGAGTGCCAAAGTGCCAAAGAGCTCAGGAGGGGGAAGGGGGCAGCATGTGATCTACAACTGGATGTGTCAGAGGATGCTGTGGCCAGGCAAGCCCCTGTTGTACCCCCACCTACCCACTGAGAAAGCCTCAGGAGCCCAGAGGGCAGGAAAAAGGGGAGTGGAGGAGAGGTGGAAAGTGGTGCTACATGTGGATCTACTCCTGGAGGAGTGGTGGTTCAAAGTAGCTGGGTGACTGATTGAGCCATTTTATTATTGTATTTAATTTTGTGATATCACACCCCACCAGTTTCCCCAGTGCCCCCCCCAACTGCAAATTTCCTGACTGTGGACCTGTTTCTCAGAAGTGTTGCCTGTTCCATGTGCAGGGCCAGCTAGACAGGCACAAATTAGGAGTCTCAATGCATGGATGAGACAGTGGTGCAGGGAGAAAGAGTTTAAGTTTGTGAGACACTGGGATGCTTTTTGGAACAAGCAGGACCTGTACAAAAGAGATGGCCTCCACTTGTCCTGAGAAGGAACCAGGCTGCTGGTGTTTAAAATCAAAAAGGAGGCAGACCAGTTTTTAAACTAAATCTTGGGGGAAAGCTGACAGGAGATGGAATGTCTCTGGTTCAGGATGGCTCATCTCTGAGAGATGGGGTAGCTGTAACAGTTCCAGGGGCAGATCTAAATTTTTGGGGCACTGAAGCTTGAACTGTTATGCAACCAGCAACAATACAGCAGCATCCAACAAGGTCCAAAGGGCCTTGCTGCCCTTGCAAGGGTCTCAGGGCTCAAATGGCAGAGAACAGCGTGTTGTGGTGGAGCCCTTGAAAATGGGCCATACAGTGAGCCCCTTCCCACCAGCAAGGAGGTCTGGGTAACTGCTGTTATCTTCTTCAGTGGGCTTATTCCACAACAGATCACCACATTTTTTTTAATTAATCACGACATCTCAGATTTTGATTAAAATTGCTGTACTGGTTTATCTTACATGTCAAAGTCAGTTGTGTGAATAAAAATTTCCTAGGTCATGCCTTATAGTTTTTAGGTTATGAAAACTAGGGAAACATATGCATGCATAATGCATCATAGAATGATGAAATAAAAATAGCAAAGACCACAGTTAATATATTTTATTTTAGACACCTATGAGAATACATACTACAGGAAGCACATTTTACAAAATACTCTTTTTTCTGTTTTTTCTAGCAACATATTCACATACAGTTTTGTCACATGAGAGCTTCCTTGCAATGTCATTTTCTACAGACAATATGCATAAAGAATTTAAGTGTTCTTCCATCATGGTAGATTGAAATGTGTTCTTTATAAAGGAAAGCTTTGAGAAATTCCTTTCTCCTTCACAGCTTGTGATAGGCATTGTCAAGTACAGCTTAAGCACAGTAGTAATATTAGGGAACATTTCAATCAGGCATTGTTCATAAAGAAGCTGAAGAACTTCTGAGCACTGCATTTTAGAGGGTGTGTTTTCTTCTGTGTTCTGGGATTTCCTCAGGTCTAAATATTCTTTGAACTAGTAACAGTCATTTACTAATTTATGGTCAATATCATCTTTGTAATGCAATATTATAAGTTTAATATTGTCCTCAACAATTTCAGAATTGTTCACCAATTCTGAGAGGAACTTGAACCTTTTCGCAATCTGCTCATAGGAATCAATCCTCTTGCCTAACTGGATTACCAAGCAGTCATAGAGTTGCTTTAGAACTTCTATCCTAAATTTTTCAGCTCCTTTCAAAGAATCCCTTCCACTTACTCCATCTGAAAATTTCTTTGTAACCATACATTTGAAAGCATCAGAATAACTTGAGATAATATCTTCACACAAACCTTTTGCTTTTGATTCATAGTGTACAATCGGGTCAGCTGAATTTTCTCAGAGTTCTTTAACAAATGAAAGTAAAGATAACAGCAGAAGACAACCTTCAAATACCTCAAAACCAGGAGTTTGGAGTTTCTTCCTTGTTTTGTTGAAACGCTCGAGAACTTCTTCCCAAACAACTGTTAAAATAGCATATTCCAACTTTAACAGCTTATGGTGTAAATTGTTTCCATCTTGTTTACATTTAGGCTTCTCTTTTGAGAGTTTGTGAAATACATATATATCCATTGCCCCCCAAGACGGAATAACGAGGCAGACACAGGTGATGGGTTTAACTCTTGGGCCACTTTATTAACTGACAACCTTTAACTGGAATAAAACGGCAAGGGCAAAACAGTTGCATTACGGTCAAGGCCAGGGGTGAAATACCCCTCCCTCATCTGATGTAATAGGGCGAGCCACCCTGCCCCAAGCGGGAGCCATCGCAGTGGCTTACGCCTGGCAGCTAGCCATTGTTCTCCCACCTTGTAGCCCCTTCCCCCGAGCCGCCAGGCTCAAAGGGAGGAGCCAATCGGGGCGGTTCCCAAGGCAGTCCGCTTTCCCCGCCCCATGCCGCAAGGCACAAAGACTGTACTCACTGGACTCCTTCAAACCCCAGTTGGGTGTCTGCTGGTGCTCACCGATCAGCAACTGTATTCTGCATAAAACCCTGCCACCGCCAAGGCCAAGCCTCTGCTTAGGCCTTCACGCCCATCGGGAAGCCCAAGGTCCCCCGAAGCCCTTGCCGAAGATCTCCCAGAAAGATGTCCATGCCCGTTTCAGATAGATGAACACCATCTGGTTGATATAACTCAGCGCAACCCGCATATATGTCGGGATGCACTAAAAAGATACCCAAACCGCCCTCTAGAAAATGCTGCAATTCTCTGTTCACCTTTCTGCGAGCTTTGTCAATGGCCAGCGGGTTAGCATCCCATTGCCAAACCCGCCGAGGTATCATAGTGGACCAAACAATGATGGTATCTGGCCATCGCTTCCGGATTAACTTAAAATCTTCCTGAGCTTGAAGAATAAATGCCTTTCCTTTAATCAGGCCTAAATCATTGCCACCTAAATGAACAACCAAAACATGTGGTGGAGGGCCAGACTTGTCATGAAACAGCAACTGCAACAGGCCTGGCCATTGCAAGCCACGGTGCCCTTTCCATTCAACTGTAGCCCAATGGCTCAGACCCAACTGTGAGCCCATCAGCGTCCTCTTGGCACGATGAGCTGCCCAAAATATGTAACTGTGCCCACAAATCAAAACTGTCTTCCTTTCCTGCCGGCAAAAAACATCTGAAATGAAAAGAAAAGTAAGCAGGCGCACCCAGTTCAACAAAATTATGACACGGTTAACTGTTCCCCAGGGGTCACACATATGATTTATATGCTGTGGAACACCAGCTCCCCAGACGTTGAATATCACGACCCTGGTAACCCATGGCTGCCGCAGTGGAGGCTGCCCCTATGCGGAAAGAATGAGTACAAAAACACCTCCCCGCCAGCCCAATCCTCACTAAAGCTCTAGAGGTGACTGACCAAAATTGCTGTTTCGTAAGGGGAGTACCATTCTGATGCTGAAACAATAACCCAGCCTGCATACCCCAAACTGCCATGTAAGCTGCCAATGCAGATACATGGCAAAGCTGCTTTTCATTGCATACACCTAACTCTATCAGTGCACCTCGCTGCCTCTGGTCCGTTTTAGAGCGTCTCAAAATAACGGATGCCTTAAGGGGAGTCAACCGAACATCCTGCGCCATAAGTGCCCGGCCAGAAGCATCAGCCTTAGACTGGGCAACCAGCTCGCTAATTCTAAGAGCCCTGAAAAAGGCCACCAAGGCTGCTGCATGAAACAATAAGGCTTCAAATTCCGAGGAACAAATCGATCCCCATGAGGCATGAAGTCCATGGAGAATCTCAGGTGAAATGGGTTGCCTTAAATCCCTCCGACTCCCAGCCTCGCGCGCCCAGCCTTCCCACAACTTATGAACCTGAAAATCTGATGTAAATTCGGCCAAGCCGCGCGCCTTGCTGGCAAATGCCAGGGCAGACAATAAACACTTGATAGAACTAATTGCTAAACCCTTAACTTTAGATGCCACACAAAAATGCAACAGATGGTCCACCGGAATCGGCCATAAACTAGGAAGCCCTACCTCACATCTAAACACTGAGAACTGAGATACCGCCCGGTCATAAGCATGCTTGGTGCTTGGCGCTAAGGCCAGTCCTATAGCCCTGCGCACTTCGGCCTTCCAACCAACCACATCCAGGGAGGCATTTGCACCGGCAGCAAGTCGGCGTCCGGGGCCAGCTGACGGAACCTCTCCATCTGTTTACGAGAGAGAGCGTCAGCCACCCCATTGTCAACCCCCGGCACGTGCCTGGCAAAAAACAAAATGTTCAGCTGGAGGCAGCGAAGTGTAAAAGCCCTAACTAAATGCATGACTCGTGGGGACTTGGAGGACAATGAATTAATGACCTGCACCACAGAAAGGTTATCGCACCAAAAGTGCACCGTGTGGTTGGCCAACTCATCACCCCACAAGTAAACCGCCACGAGAATGGGAAAAAACTCTAGAAAAGTCAAGTTGGCTGTAATCCCTTCTGACGCCCAAGATGCAGGCCACACCTCTGCACACCATCTGCCCCGAAAATAAACTCCAAAACCAGAGGAACCGGCAGCATCAGAGTGAACCTGCAGTTCAGCCTCCAATCTAAGGTCCTCTCTCCAGAAGGAAATGCCATTAAAAGATGCAAGAAACTCCAGCCACATTTCCAGGTCTTGACAGATATATGTGCTAATTTGAATCCGGTGGTGAGGGAGCCGCAATCCAGCCATGGCCACGCAAAATCTACGCAAAAAAGGCCGGCCTGGGGCAACCACCTTATACGCAAAGTTCAGGTGGCCAACTAACTGTTGCAGCTCCCTCAAAGTGGCCTTTCTACGTCCCAGAAATTCCTAAATGCGGCTACGCAAGCAAACCAACTTGTCCACAGGCAGCTGAGAAGCCTGCGCCACCGAATCCAACTCCACTCCAAAGAAAGTAAGCACTTGCACTGGACCCTCGGTCTTCTCCTGAGCTAACGGCACTCCTAACTCATCAGCCAAGGTTACAAATGAATGTAACAAATCTTGACATTGGCCCGAGCCACAGGGACCGACAAACAAAAAATCATCTAAATAATGTGCCACCTCCCTGCAGCCTGTGCACCTGCGAAGGGCCCATTCCAAAAATGAACTAAAGCGCTCAAAGGCAGCACATGAAATGGAACAACCCATGGGTAATGCCCTATCTAAATAAAAATGCCCATCGAAACAGAAACCCAGGAGCTCGAAATTGTCCGGGTGCACTGGGAGTAGGTGGAAGGCCGACTTAATGTTGCACTTTGCCATCTCTGCCCATTTACAATGGCGCACAATTTGCACCGCCTGATCAAAGGATGTGTACCGCACGGAACACAAGTCCTCCAGGATGGCATCATTAACTGAGCTGCCCCTGGGATAGGAAAGATGATGTATTAAACGAAACTCACCGGGCACCTTCTTGGGAACAATACCCAATGGGGAAACATGAAGGTTAGGAACGGGGGGCCACAAAAAGGTTCAGTCACCCTCCCTTCCCTAAGCTCCTTCTCAATCTTATCCCTGACCACGTGCTCCATGCCCTGTAAGGAACGGAGGTTACTGGCCATAAAAGGGCCCCTTGTACCCTGGAAAGGGATGTGAAAACCCTTGGAAAAACCTTTTAACAGATATAAACTATTGACTTGACTGGGATAATAACTCAACAATCTCTCAAGCATTCTCAACCTTATGGGTGTTGGTCCCCTTTCCATGCGGTTGCCCAGGGCCACCCCCTTCAGGCCGTCTGCGGCCGTGCCGTGGTTTTCCCCAGAAGCAGGCGGAAAAGGGGTGCGGACCTGAACATAAGGGGCACTCATGTCGATATTGACAAGCTTTCCTGCTACACGCCCCCTGGGCTCTGAATTCCCAGCAGATTTGACGGGGTTGAACCGCCCGCCCTGCCACAGGGCGGGGACTGAAGGACCCAGAAACACGCTCTACTAGATGTCCACTATGTGACCGATCACCTGTGTTAGGTCTAGAAGAGGCCATAACCTGCAACCATAAATGTGGGTGAATCTGGTCCCACCTCAAAGAAGGGTTCATGGCAGCCTGCATCTGGAATTCCTCATTGTATTGGAGCCATGGGGGCCAGTAAAGCCAGTATACCCCTTGTAAACTATGTCAAAGTACTGGAACAGAGAAGCTGCCCGGTATGGTTGCGCTTTAGCAAGCACACTGGCATAAACCAGAAAACCAGCCACCCAATTGGCCATGTCTTATCCACTTTCATCTTTCTGTATTTCTCCTTATCTCTACCCTCAAGATTGTCCTTTTCCTTTTTTTCCATTTCCCAAAATAACAGGGTGAAGATGTCCACATATTCGCCTCTACAAATCTTCTCACAAGTGGACAGAAGCATATGGTCCCCAAGAGGGAGTGCCAAGTCCCCAAAGGGGAGGGCAGCAGCGGGAGCTGCTGCATAGGACACCCCGCAAGGGGAGGGACCACTCCACCAAGGCGAGCCAGATGAGCTACATTGCTGATTGCCTGCCTGTGAAGGCATGCCCCACGTTGGCATACAGCTACCTGCCTGCCTACATTCAAACCTGCAAGCCAGTGTGCTTGGGTGTGCCAGGGCTGACCCATCAACTGCAGGGCTGCCCCACGGCCATCCCATCCCAGTGTGGTGCAAACTACACTTACCAGCTGCCGAGGAAGGGCCAGCAAAGACAGCAGCCGAGCCAGTCTGCCCAGAAGGCATTGGCGTGGACGGTGTGCCATGTTCTTGAGCCCCAGAAATTTCTGCAGTATCAGCCACTGGAGCTGCAGTGCACCCTTGTATAACAGACAAACGTGTTAAAACCTCAGCCTGAAAGCGCTTAGTGGCAGCTGCGCGTGTTTCCTTCTGTGCACCAGCACCACCAGCGGGCCTCAGTGGGGGAGCAACCAACCCCATGGCCAACTCTGCTGCTTGCAAACGCTCCAAAATAGCTTGTTGCACCCCATCCTCCTCCTCATCCAACGAGGACAATGCTGGAGCAGGACGCTTTGGGGGGGGCTTAGGGGCTGGCTGCTTGCCCTTGGCACGACCACTACCCTTCTTAGGAGCCATAACAATACCAATTGGTTCACACCACTACTGAAAAAGGAACCAAATGGCCACCTTAAGCCGTACCAATGGCTGCTGTGTGCACCCTACAAAATGGCCGCTACACCCAAAATACAAAATGGCCGCCGGGTGTGTGCAACAAAATGGCCGCCGGGTGTGCACCACAAAACGGCGACCCACCCTCCAAACTTATAATGAAAGTGTAAGAAGCCTAAGCTAAGCAGGTTAAGCTCCCCTTAACTATCCAGCCAATAAAACCTAACCCCAAAAAGGCTGCACACTATGGCAATTGAGGGGGGATACAAAGGAATCAGCCAGCCCCTCTATGCCAGAGGGAAAAATTTTGTGACCTAGCTCACACCAACCCAGTTTAGAGGGTAAACTCTTCTTTATGGCTGGTATTCCCAGGAGATCTCCCCTTCAAGTGCTTGCCAGGATCAGCCCCGCCTAGCTTCTGAGATAAAAGAAACTCCAGGCTTGCTTGGGCTACTCCAGTCGGGGTGAAAAAGGAAGGGGGGGGCAAACACACGCACACACCCCTTCTACGCTGAAGGTCACCTTAAGAAAACCCTGCTGGCCTGTAACCCATGCACCGCGCAGCATCCAACCAGCCAACACTGTCCAACCACTGAAAGGGGGAGGAGCAAACCACACGAGGGAGCCACCCTCGCCCTCCAAGCAGCAGCCATAGAGGGAAAAGCCTCCCCGATGCGCTCCTCCGGGACTAGCGTTGTTCTGGCGCTCTGAAGTGCCCGCTCCAACCGCTGAATGCCTGGGGATCCTCAGACGGCCAGGGGGGAGCTGTTCGCCACGGGGCCTGCAAAACCAGCCCGAATACAGCCACGCCGAAGAGCTCCCTCCCCAGCCGCAATTCCGAGGAGACTGCTGGCGCGCAGAGGAGGGGCCCGGCTTTAAGCCCTATGGCCCCTCCCCTCGCGCCTACGAAAGGAAGTGCCTTTTGGCGCTAGGAAACAGCACTGCCTCTATCTGACTAGGAGGCAAAGGCGCCTCCCCGCCCAACGGTCGCAGACCGAGGGCAGGGATCCGGATTTTTAGTTGCCCGGACTGCTTCATATTGTGCAGACCAACTAGTTACACTTATGTTCTTTAGGGAAAAATCTAGATTGCCATGTGCATTTAAAATTCCCCATCTTCATGGAGATCATTGATTTGGGTCACAATTTCATCTTGCACATGTTTCCCCATGATTTCTATCAGTTCTTTATACACAGTTTTGGATAAGTAAGTAATATTTACTTTTTCATTTTTACATTTCTCAAGATGTTCATGTAAAAATGGGTCAATCTCTGCAATACGCTCAATGGCCCCCATGAAGTTTCCATTATTTGGTGAGCCCCACTTCTCCTCGTGACCTCTAAATGCTAAACTTCTTTCACTTAAAAACTTTATAACAGCTACAACGCTTTTCAGTACTTCAAAATAGTACTGTATGTTTTTTCTCATCTGTTCCTTAAGTTGCTGATCCACAGTGTTTTTATTTGAGTTTCTTGTTATTCAACACAACATTGCCCTCTTATATTCCATGTTGTCTTCATGATTCTCCAGAGTTCTGAGTGCATTCATCCAGTCAGAAAACCCACCTGTTGTAAGTAATGTTTGGCATTTAGAAAATAGTTTGCAAGCAAAACAGTATATACAGCCTTTGCTCTTTGAGTAAACTAACCAGGATCTCATCACAATCTGACCATTTTTCAATCCTTTTTCCAAAGTGTTTGTTTGAGAAACCTCTGTTTTGCTCCTTGTAAATCTTGCTGGATTCAGTATATACATCATCTGGTTTTTTATTTTGAAACAAACTGATGTCTTGTATTAAACAGTTCTGTATAAAATCATTATCAACTGTTATGGGCCAGTTTGTGAGGTCACTGTATTCTTTGAAATCCCTGAATTTGCTTCCTGTTTCCTGTTTCTGCTCTGTCTCTTCTTGTTCCATGGTACTTTCATGTTGACCACTGTGATTGTCATCTGTATCAAAAGTGTTAACAGTAGGTTGATAATTGCTAGAAAGAGTTCCTATGGTTTATGCACCATCATTGGTTTCACTGGTGCTTGCTTGGCTTATTTCAGCTGTAGGTGTTGACAAAGTTTGACTTGACATTGTTAAAATAGTTTGATAATTTTTGACATTTAGAAATTTCATCAAATAGTTTCTCCTTGAGTTTTTGGTATCCACTTAAGTACTTTCTTGAACTCATTGCTGTTCCTCTTGGGGTCTTGATCTCTGCAATTACAGCCATAAAGTTGTTATTGTTATTAGTTCTACTGCAACTACATGTATTTATGAATAACACACTTAAACACAAACATAAAAGAGGCAATGCAACAGATGCAATTTAATATTACAATAAACTATATAAACAAAAGCATGGAGATTTTCATAGTTCTTGTTCATCCCAGACCAGTTGCTATTACTTCATAGCAAGGCTTTTAGGATATTATTCGCTACAAATATCTTCAGCATCCACAAAGATGCACAGTACAAAAAGTCTAAACACATAGTAATATGCTAACCTCACAATAATAAGTCCATGTTAACCTCACAATATTGGAACATCAGGTAAGATTCCAGGCTGTATCTGGGAGGCTGCAGTTCTTTCCACTTGGATCCTGTATCCCACTTCACCTTTGTTTTAAAAGATTTCTAATACTTGCACAGATTACCAACATTTACTTGCAGTAATTCAAAGCAGGCCTTGAAACAACAAGATCTGTTCAGGCCTTTCCCACCCTTATGGAGCTGTTGCGTCTTCCTGGGCCAGGCTGAAGTGCCAGGCTGCTCAGAACAACCAGCCCACTTTAGGGAAAGCTACAATACCAAGCATGCTCCACTCTAAGGTCAGTATTAAGTACTCAACCCACTGGCTTATGATTCTGCCCCTAAATAGCCTTATTTTAATAACAAACACTTTAAAATCGCCATTATTTTTGTTGAAAAATTCACTCATTAAAAAAAAGTTGCTTCAGGGGATTATTAGGAAGGGAATTGAAAATAAATCAGCTGGTATCATAATGACCCTGTATAAATTTATGGTGTGGCATCATTTGGAATACTGTGTACAGTTGTGGTCACTGCACCTCAAAAAGGCTTTATAGCACTGGGAAAGGTGCAGAAAAGGGCAACTAAAATGATTAAGGGGATGGAACACTTTCCCTAGGAAGAAAGGTTAAAGAGGTTAGGGTTTTTTAGCTTAGAAACTATGATTGAATGGTGACATGATAGAGGTTTACAAAATTATGCATGAGATAGAGAAGGTAGAGAAAGAAGTTATTTTCTCCCTTTCTCACAAGACAACAACTCATGAGCACTCAATGAAATTAATAAGCAGTTGGTTTAAAACATAAAAGGAAGAAATTCTTCACCCAAAGAGTAATTAATGCATGGAATTCACTGCCACAGGAAGTGGTGGTGGCTACGAACATAGACAGCTTCAAGAGGCAACTGGATAAACATATGAAGCAGAGATCTATCAGTGGCTATTAGCTATAAGCTATAGATGGAACACAGTGTCTGGGGTAGTGATGCTCTGTATTCTTGGTGCTTGGGGGGCAACAGTGGGAGGGCTTCTGGAGTTCTGGCCCTACTGGTCGACCTCCAGATGAGACTTGGGTTTTTGACCACTGTGTGACACAGAGTGTTGCACTGGCTGGGCCATTGGCCTGATCTAACATGGCTTCTCTTATGTTCTTATGTTCTTAACCCTTCCTGTCCTTGCTGGTGGGAAGCCTTGCCCAATACAGATTCAGGGAACTCAGTCTCTTGTGGGAATGTGAACCCCAGTCTCCCAATCAACCTAGGGCACATGACTCACACATCTCAACACCCAGATCATGTTTTACAATAGCGATCAATTCTGCCTTCCCTGGTAGGTTGAGCAAATGGTTGTCTTTCTGCAGAAAATAGATCTCTGCTCACCAACCTCTCGGTGCATTTTATGGCTGTATTCCCTGGGAAGACAAGTGCCTGTCAGGATCCAAGGGACTCCCTGGTGAGCTTCAAGGCACCTTACATCTCCAGGGCATGACAGGGTTAAGCCATTATTTGCAAATCAGAGGGAAAGTCTGGGGGTGCTTTTGGGCAGTATCAAGATAAGGGGCCATAAGTCACATGCTAAATTTATACGTACCTGGTTCCAAGTCCTGGAATATATGACAAATAAGGACTTCTTACCTTCTAGCCCGTATTATCATGTGTGGATACATTTTTAATTTTATTTTTTTTCTTCTCTTGGTCGCTGGGTTGGGGCCCCTGATGTTAACCTGTACGACTCTCTTCTCCTCTAGGCATGCATTTCAAAGATGACACTGGTATGTTAAACTAAAATGTTTTCAACATCATTTTATGTCTCTGTTCTTGTTATCTGGCATATTTTTTTATTCTGTGTTAGAGCTTGTACAACTCAGCCTCTCTGTATCAACTTTGTACTCTGGTTGGTATTGTAATTTATTGCATTTAACTAAAAAAGTTTTTAAAAAAGGTAAGGGGCCATTTTTTTAGCTAGGCTGATTTAGGAGAAATCCTTTTTTGCAACTGCTAACTTGCTTCTCCAGCTATAATGTTGGGTCCAGTATAAACCTGAGGTTCTTAACTGAGTTGGCAAGGGTCAAGTGAACCCCATTGAAAGTGGGGAGCATAACATTCTTCAAGACTTCCATCTTTCCAACCAGAGATAGATAGATAGATAGATAGATAGATAGATAGATAGATAGATAGATAGATAGATAGATAGATAGATAGATAGATAGATAGATAGATAGATAGATAGATAGATGATAGGAAGATAAGACGATAAGACAGATAGATGTGTGTGTGTATATTGTCTGCATATTGATGACAGCCAACCCCAAAATTATGAATGATTTGGCTTAAGAGATTTACATAAAAATTAAAGAGCATGGGGATTGCACCCTGCAAGAACCCACAGGATAGTTTCCATGCTGATGATAACTGGTCAATGACAATTCTTGGTTCCAGTCCACGAGGAATGGTTTGAACTAGTCTAACACACAACCCCTGATGCCTGCTTCTACCTCCAGGCACCTCAACAAGGTAGCACAATCTACTGTGTCAAAGGCAGCAGATCATTTCAGTAGAGGCCTGACTTTTGTCTCCATCCCATAGCCTGGTCTGAAACCAAACTGAAAAGGATCTAGAACATATGAGTTATCCAGGAAGACCTGAAGTTGGTCTGCTAGTGCTCTCAATCACTTTGTGTAGGAAGTACAGATTAAAGACAGGACAATAATTGGGCACATTATTTTATCTGTAAGGTAAAGGTAAAGGTTCCCTTGCTTGAAAGCCAGTCAAATCCGACTCTAGGGCTGCGGTGCTCATTTCCGTTTCAAAGCCGAAGAGCCAGCGCTGTCTGAAGATGTTTCCGTGGTCATGTGGCCGGCATGACTAAACACCAAGGCGCACGGAATGCTGTTACCTTCCCACCAGAGTGGTACCTATTTACCTACTTGCACTTTCTTGCTTTTGAACTGCTAGGTTGGCAGGAGCTGGAACTAGAGACGGGAGCTCACTCCGTCATGTAGCACCTGGGTCTCGAACTGCTGAACTACTGACCTTCCACAGCCTGCAGTTCAGCATCTTAACCACTTGAGCCACCGCAGCTCCTTATTTTACCTGTAGGGACAGGTTTTTTAATAGTGGATGGATAACTGCCTCTTTGAGTAGTTAAGGGAAGGTGTCCTGAGTTATTGACTGATTTATAATAGATAATAAGAAATTGTTGATATGGTCTTTACATGGTTTTAGAAATCAGGATGGGCAAGGATCCAGGGCACAAGTAGTATCCTTCACAGGAACTTGTCAACATCCATCATGGAAACTGGGTCAAAGTGGTCAAGAAATAGTGGTATATCTGGCAGTTCTTCTGATGGACCTATGTTACAGTCAACTTCTAAATCAGAGTATATTCTAAATCAGAGTGTGTTCTTGATATTTGATCAGCAAAAGACCCCCTTCCTGGCCAGCCAGCTGCCACCTCCTCAGAGGGGGAGGAATCAGAAGAATCGGGCCCCGCACTGAAGGAATCCCCACCTGAGCAGCTGGGTCCAATGGGGGAAGCATCGGGAAGTGAGAATGCTTCCCAGTCATGGCCAGGCTGCTTAGTCTTCCAGAAGAAGGAAGAGATGCCACAGAAGCCAATATCTCCATCTCCTCCACCCTCTCCCAAACCAGCAGAACATGGGAGGAGAGAGCGCTTGACAGCTCTAGAGAGAAGACAAGTGGTCGCAATCATCAGTGTTAATTCCTGGAGTGGAGTCCTTGCAGGACCAGGACTGACAAGATCATAGGGAAATAGCAAAGACCTATAGGGAGCAGAACATGACTGTAAGGAGTGAGACCTGGGCCTCGGGGGATGAGTCAGCAAAGAAAGCAGATAAAAGTTACACTTTGCTCACCACACCTCTGTGAAGCTGACCTGATTAGCAAACCGAGCTCTACCCTGACTTGCTGCTTTGTACCTTGTTGTTGGTAGCCTGTGCTCGCTCTTATAGCCTGGGGCCCAGACTCTGCATCCTGCGCCTGTTCCCCAGCCCTGGAACCGGACCCTTGAACCCTCAACCCTCATTACCCTGACCCTTATACTGGACCTGCAATCTCTGACTCCAGACTGATTTATAGACCTTGCCTCTGTACCTATTGTTGTGCTTATTGTTATTGTATTGGTGTGTCCCAGAAACCCCCAGGTAGAGCAATAGTGCCAGGTTTGGCCCTGAACACAACAAAAGCTTTGCAGAAGTATCATAACTAATTGTCTGGTCCTGAAACAGTGAAGGCTCAGTGTACCGCAGGGATTGAGACCTCTTGAGCTCATACAAGAATAGATATTGAGTAAGGCTTCTTATACTGAAATCATTTAAGTTTGATAAGTTATTACCAGGGATACTGAGAACATTGTGAAAATGCAATCAAAATTGCAACTGCCTTGTTTTCAATGTCCATGTTGTATTGATCTCAGCTCCTCATACAATCACTGGGTTATCCACCCCATGGCCCTCCCATTGAGACCCATATCTTTTGCATGCCATTATCCTCTGGCCTTACAAAGCACAAGGCTTAGATGTAGCCATCTTCTGATATCAAGTTAAGGTCTCTTGATGAAAGCATGTATTTCCTCAGGCACTTTCATGAGCAAGTAACTTGGCTGCTGTGAGAACTTCAGAGGCACATTAATCAGGACTCTTTTGTGTGATCTTCCAAAAACTCCTCATATCCTGACGATGAGTAATGGTCCATGCTTGCAAGACAATAACTGTCCCTCTCAGAATCTCCTTTACAATGTAAACTTCACTGGAATCTAATCTGTGAGCAGAAAGAACCATCAACTCATCTACTGGCCATTTTCAACAAGACTGAGTCTTGCCTGCCACCCAAGTTAACTTTTTATTATTTATTTATTTTTGGATTTATATCCTGCCCTCCCTGCGGATGGGCTAAGGGCGGCTCACAGTTATCGGCACCATGTGTCAAGTCAGGATAAAAACATAAAAATAGTTAAAACATCATACAATAACAATAAAAATTAATAACAACAACAAAGTGCTCATTATGATGGTCATTCTTACAAAAGATTTTAAAGGCATACTGTCAGACATAATACTAAACTCTCCATTCAGCGGTATTCCAGCTTCCCACGGTAATGTGGCTTGATCTCAGTACAGGGCCAACCTCTTGCCATGGATGTTAATATTAGAGGTCATTGATGGTAGTGGTGGCGGCTTCTAATTGAAAGCCTGGTGGAAGAGCTCAGTCTTGCAGGCCCTGTGGAACTGTACCATGTCCCACAGGGCCCTGATCTCCTCCGGGAGCTCATTTCACCAGAGAGGAGCTGCCACTGAAAAGGCCCTGGCTCTGGTAACAGCGAGCCTGGCATCTTTGGGGCCTGGGGTAATTAGTCGATGTTGTGACCCTGATTGCAGTGCTCTCTGGGGTACGTATGGAGAAAGCTGGTTCCTCAGGTATGTCAGACCTGGCCATATAGGGCTTTAAAGGTAAGTACCAGCACCTTGAAGCAGATTCAGTGTGCTATTGGCAGCCAGTGCAGTGCCTTCAGCACCAGCCAGATGTGCTCCCGTCTAGGGAGACCCATCAAGAGCCTGGCCACGGCTAGCTGCAGCTTCTGGATTTGCGACAAGAGCAGCCCCATGTAGAGAGCATTACAGTAGTCTAATCTCGAGGTGACCATCGTGTGGATCACTGTAGCCAGGTCGTTGTGGTCAAGAAAGGGGACCAACTGCCGAATCAGCCGAAGGTGGTAAAAGGCCAATTTAGCAGTGGCCGCCACCTGGGCCTCCATTGTTAAGGAGGGATCCAGGAGCACTCCCAGACTCCTAACCTCCGGCACCGGCACCAATTGCGCCCCGTCAAAGGTCAGGAGCAGAAACCCCAAACCGCCCTGACTCAGGCACAGAACCTCCGTCTTTGCTGGATTTAATTTCAGCCGGCTTAACCGAAGCCAACCAGGTACAGCTTGCAGTGCTCAGTCCAGATCATCCGGGCTGGAGCCCGACCAGCCACTCAACATCAGATAGAGCTGAGTGTCATCAGCATACTGATAACACCCCAGACCATACCTTCTGACAACCTTTTTCCCCGACCTTGGAGAAAGGAAGCAAGCCATTGCAAGGCAAGCCCCTGTATCCTCACATCAGTGAGGCAGTGGATCAGCAGCTGGTGGTCGACCATGTCAAATGCTGCTGACAGGTCTAACAACAGCAGCACTGCCACACCGCCCCAATCCAGATGTCTCCAGAGGTCGTCACTAAGGGTAACCAGCACCATCTCTATCCCATGTCCCAGGCAAAAGCCGGACTGGAAGGAGTCTAGGATGGAAGCATCATCCAGGAAGCCCTGTAGCTGTGTTGCCACCACCCTCTCAATTAATTTGCCAAATTAGGGCAAATTGGAAACTGGCCAATAGTTGGCCAATTCGGCCAGATCCAGAGTTGGCTTTTTCAGGAGAGGGCAGACTATCGCTTCCAAACTCAATCATTTGCAACTGGACACATCCCCCCTTCCCATTACATCACCTAGATGTCTCAGTACCCCTCACAATAGAAGCTTTAAATTATCCAATGACTGCATGGATTCTGATCTTCCCAGCAATGGGTTCTCAGATCCTAAGGTTCTACCAGTCATAATGCAACCCAGCTGTCACTAATGAGAAGCTGGATCCTTAAGTTTTGCACAATGCCATCAAAGATTCTAAATCTATGCCAATTTTTGCCAATAGCACTGTCTTCTTTACTTGCACTTAAGTAAATTCAGGTGCATTAAAATAGTGTGCCAAGCCTTTCATTCCAGAGTTGGCTCTGCTCTTGACTTTCTTCCAGAGAACAAGAGGGGGGGAAAGCCATATACATGTGGTAAACAATGCAAAAACAATACTATATTGTAAACAATTGTATATTGTAAACAATTATAACAATATAACAAATATGTACACAAAAATACAAGTGGAAGAGAGGTCCAAAACATAAAGTCTGAGTTGACAAAATTTTCCGGACTATCAAGTCATTTTGAACATCTTCATCTGAACTGGACCATGCATATCAGTTGTCTCCTAGTTTCCATCCATTGTTGAATAAGAACAGCAATATATACAGTACTTCAATGTTTTTATGTAGCATAATTCTGCAAGCAATCAACAGTTTCTGTGTAGAATTAAGGTTACAATTAAAGACGGGCTATCTAAGTGGAAGGAAGCTCAAGCCTTTCTTCTAGCATCACCGACAAGGAAATCACTGGACTGCTTTGTAAAGACAGGCAGAGTAGTTCTTTTTCCTTCTCCAGCTCTGCTTCCTTCCTGAAACTGAAAGTTCATGTCTTTGTATCTGCTTTCATCTCCTAACATCTTCCCTCCCTTCTCTCAGCCATTTGGCCTTACATCCATCCAGTCTCCTCTCATAACATCCTCATCTGGCTAGGAACTTCTACCCATCCTATCCTGAAAAAACTGTTCCCTGCTATGATGATCTCGCCTTCCTTTCTCCCTCACATGCAAGCTTTCCCATCTGTCTTCTTCCTTCCTGAGCAGTTTTCTTCTTATTTGTTTTCTATGGCTGTCCCAATTGGGCACTTTATTTTAGATAGATATGTTGGAAAATTGGTAAAAATAGTTGGATATTCAGAGTTTGCAATGGATCTTTGTTCGTTGGAGAGGAGGCATTTTCTTTCTATGTAAAAATCTTTATTTCTAAAGGGAAGAATACACAGTACTACATGCTTGCAACAACAGACACACAGATAGTAATTGAGATTCTTCCTTTCTTCTTGACCTCTAGAAGGAACTCACCTGAATGCATTAACCAAAGATTTTTAGTAAATAGGCTCTAGTTTTCTGGGCTTTCTTCCCATTGACTTTCTGCCAGGTTCCCTTCCAGGTCAGTCTAAACACCAGCACACAAGGTAAGCACATTAATCCTATAATGACTAACTTTAGACCTTGCAACATACATATTTCCAGCAAGATGGATGGATGGATGGATAGACAGACAGACAGGCAGGCAATGTTTATTTTGATGCTGAACTGAGGGAACAGACAAAATCACCTTCTTATATTCTGCTTTTGAAATGGCACATGAGAGGTTTTGAAAGTTCAAAATAAACAAAAAGTTTTATTTAGCTTGGAGGAGAAAAAGTCTGATGGAATCAGGATGTATGAAGTTAACAGACAAAAAAACTGAGGTAACTTTATATTCACACAAACACCAGATAATTTATAGCAAACAAGTAAGTGTTTCTGCTATTCAACAAGGTCTTTAAAACTTTGAGGAGAGAGGCTTTCTTTTCAGTTTCTGCTTAAACACTCAAGCATAGGTTTCTGAGTTTCACCAATGCATAAAGTTTAGAAGGCAGAAACACACAACCAAGTTCTCAAAATCCTTCTTTATATACAAATCTGGGATCATGCCTCTTTTCTAGAAGCTATTTTGCTTCTTAACTGGGCAAGGATTACTTTGATCCACTCACTCTCTTAGCCTCCTTCCCAGTCCACAGTCAGTGTTTAACTGTCATTCTTTAACTGACTCTCTCAGTTGAATTCCATTCAAACAGCCTGTCACTCAAAGGTTCTCAGACTGTGTTAGATATTAACCCTTGATGATCCGGCACATCTACTTATTCCTTTGTGTCCCTCTGGTCCCTTTTTGGCACCCCCTACACCTGTCTCTCTACCTCTCTTTCTAGATTGGTATATCTGGACAAGCCACATGGGAGGAACACAGTTTGGGTTCAAAGTAACTTCAATTGAGTATTACCTTAAAGTAATACAACTGAACAGTAAGCAGCCCTGTAGCCAGGAAATTCTCAGTGGGGGTTGGGGGCACACGTGCCCCTGGCATGCTTTCATCACTCATGACATCACCCAGTGACCCAGTGATTGGTGAGGTGAGGCAAAATAGTGTGGTGCTCCCCCTCCCCAGCTCTTGCTCGATTGGAGAGACTCGATTCTCCAACTCTCTTTTACAATTTGCTATTTTATTTTGTGCAATGAAAATGAGACTGAAGCTTCCCTGACCGTGTCTGGGGTCATTTTGGAAACCCCACGTGCATCTTGAATTTTTTAAAAAAATATTTATTTCCCCCTCACCTTGTTCTGGCTGCTGATCCTGATGGTCTTCCTGCTGGCCTGCTTCCCAAGCTGGAGAGACAAGCAGAGGCATCTGGAAGGAGTAGGCAGTGAAGGCGTTGGAGGTGCTTCAGCTGGCTGCTTGTGCTTGCATGCCTAGCCACCAGCTGGAGAGGCGCAGGACTAGGTGAAGCAGCAGCTGCCACAAGAGCCAGTGAGTCTGCAGCAATCAGGAAAGAATACCACGCACAGCAGGTGGGTGGGTGGGTCTGGCTTTCTCCTGGGGGAGTGGGGGGTCATCTGCAGGGGGCATCACCCCCAAATGCCCCCTGTGGCTACAGGCCTTACACTAAGACTGCTCAAACATAATTGGTTTTTAATTGGATTTCCGCAAGTAAATTGCTACTATATTGTTGCCATTGAATAGTTCAGTCTTGATGTCTTGTGCTACTACCATTTTGCTTTCTGTGGCTATTTTGTACCTTGGTTAGGTCAATAAAAGTTATTATCTGTTTAAGCATCTGTCACCCTTTTCCTCTTTTCTTTCCTAGGAGACGTATTGCACCATTATGGGTATTGTGTATATCCTGGACTCAAAAGATCTCAGCCCAGGAATTATGTCTCGTAGGGATGCTTTACATGAGCATGCCCCCAAAAGGGGCCTGACTGGGACAACACAACTTGGTGATTTGTTTGCAATTCTAAATTGACAGCATTTTTTAGTTGTTTGGCATTTATGCAGTGGCAAGTCTCAGGCAAGAGACTGACCAGGTAGCAGCTACTGATGCATTCTCACAATTTATTGGCTTACTTGGTTTGGTTTATTTATTTAATATTTATTTACAAAATCTATGCACCGCCTTTCTGTCTTTATTAGGGCCATCAAGGCTGTTAACAGATTTGAAACATGCATAATAAAAATTTGTCATAAAACCACTAAATTCAAGCAAAAACACATAATTAAAACCAAACTAAAATGTACATGCAAAATCATAAAAACAGCAATTGAAACATGGGGCATGACTCCAGGATCATTATGAACATATGTGACACCATTTAGAGGTTATTCTTTTGCAGGAGTGCTCTTTTTGCACCTGCACATCCAGGGATATTCCTCACTGAGAAGCATTTATCATATCGTTGCATGCTCAGAGCTGAATTTATTGTTGTAAATTCTAAACCAGGTAGTGAGAGAATGTGTCAAATCCAATTAATCCAGACTAGCAAGAACATGCTTGACTCTAGTAATCAGGAAAGAGGACAAAATGGGAAGGATGCAAGACTTGAGACATGTTATGAAATGTCTCCCATCCCCTCAATATCTGGACAACCTAAGAAGCTGCTCTTTTGTAAGGTGAGGGCTTTTTTGTTTTTTTCCCTTAGCAGGTGTGTTGGGTGAATAGATCAGAAAACAGGACAAATATTGGATTCGCCAACATGCATATGTAAACCATTTGCCGTCTGGATGCAATGCAAATTTGATTCAGCCAGGCTGAATGGGCATGGCTAGCCTAGAAAAGAGAGAAAAGTCACACAATTCTGCCTCCCCACAACCAGTCCTAAACAACCTTTCTAATTTATTTTGCAATATATAACAAAGATGATGGATGAGAAATGAGGCTGGGGAAAGTAGTGTGAGAATGTGCCTGCGCAGAACATTTTCAATCCAATTTCAAACGCTGAAAAAATAATTGAACTTTTTTTGCAAGGTTTGAGAGTCCTGTTTGCATTTTGCTAACAAATTGCAATACGAATAGAGGGGTGATTGAGCATCCCTGGTTAATGCCAGCAAGCTAAATTGTGCTCAAAATTGAATGTTTTCCTGTGACTCATTCAGACTTCTAGTATTTAATAAGGATGGGCAATTTTTGACATAACTCACAGACAATCATTTTGCTGTTACTTTCTGGAACACCCTCTCATAACAACAATAGCTCATTCAGGGATCAACCTTCTTAGCAGTAAATCCCACTTTATTCAGTGGGGCTTACTCCCAGGAAAATGTTCTTAGGGCTGCAGCCTCAGTTTCAGACCTCCAGATCCACTGGAATCTATTTTCCCCAAAGAAATAAGTAGCTTTTGTCTGTTTGCTTGTTTTATAAATAGAAGGAAGTTATTATGCATATTGACCTGTTTGAAACATCATCTCTGGGTGTGTACCTTTTGCTCATTAAATAAAAGATAACTATTATTGAAGATATTTTGTGAGGGAAGACCAGTGGACCTCATTCTGTAATATAAGTCAGGGAAACTCCAAATGACTCTATCACCTTCAGGCAGACAGTATGGAGAGGGCCAAAAAATTCTTGCCCATTTCTCTGTGCCTGGCTCCAAGTGCACTCCAGAACAAATAATGCCACTTCCATCACACAGCAAAACAAGCCATCACATCTGGTCAACGTGCTAGAAACTTGGCACAAAACAGCAGTTCCCAGAGCTGTCAGACTTTGTGTGTGTTCCCTGTCGCCAATCCACATTGCATCTACTTTGCTGGTAAAGAAACACTATGACTGCATTCAGACAAGGTGGCGGCCGCGTCTTTCGGCAGGAGGGGGTTCACCAGGTCCTTCAGGAGGAGGTGTGCCTCGATGCCACAGTAGCGCAGGAGATAGGCCTTCTTCGTACCCGCATCCGTGATGCCATGGATCTCGAAGTGACGTTCCAGCGTCTCGATCCAGGTCTCCCAGTGTGCGGGACGAGAGATGTCGAAGGCAGGGAAGCTCTCGTTGCTAGCGGCCATGGTGCTCACCCGTGGAGGTCGCAGTTCAGGCGTAGAGTTGGCGGCGTCAGAAGTGAGGCTGCTCTCGGGGTCAGCGGTGCTTGGGAGCGGTGCGGTGCCCAGGAACCGAAGTGGCAGACACGAAGCTCGGCGGCGGCGTTCGGTGCTTTTGCGTTGGGGCGGTCAGCGGTGCTCGTCTCGTGGTCGTTGTTCATGGAGGGAGTCGGCATCCCATCCTCGTCGCCAGTGAAAAGTACGGAGACTTACTAGTGATTTCAGCTCTCACATACTTTATTAGTTGCAGAACAAGACAACTGAGCCGGCTCGCAGGCCGGCTTTTATCCCCAAGTGAACCACACCCCAAACACACACACACCCGGTGATTCGCTATTTACATTGATTGGATTAACTCCTGCTCCTCCATTGGAGGGGAGTCAGGATCCACTAGTCCATTGTCCTTTGGGGCGAAGCTCAGGCCCTTCGCCTGGCCACATGGTGGACCGGTTAGAACCAGTCCAAGCACATGGCTGTCCAGAGCCCATGTTCTCCAGTGGATACATTACAGCATGCTAAACCATAGCTTACCATGGCAGACTTGAACATGGTTTGGTACTTTTGCTCACATATTGTGCTCACTCCCCCTTTCACATAGAATGCAACTAAGGATTCATGGTCTGAAATAAACTTGAGTTTCCTGTGACAAACGAATGCAACTGTCTGGATAAATCAGAGTTTGTTTACTTCCCCACATTCAGAAATTCTAAACCAGGATTAAACTATGGTTTAGAATCCCATGTTTGGCGGAGTAACCCATCACCAGTTCAGCATTCACACATCAGAGGAAAATGGAACACCTGAAAATGGAACAAAGTAGTTTAAACAACAGTTCAGCCCCACTTTGCAAATGGGGCACAGGTGGCTTTGTTTAAACAGGTAAATAATATCCATTAGCAACAAGGAGCCACAATGGTTATATCTGAAATGAAACAAAAAATCTCTTAGCAACCAGCAGCTAAAATGGATTTCAAAGGCTGAATGTGACTTTGTGGGCTAAGAAGAGAACTGGCCACTCAGAGAAATCTGACGTGATTTGAGGATTCACCTCCACTGCTTGAATCCCTTTGAACTTGTGCAGATTTCTTTTCCCTCCAAGTGAAACAATATTGAGAGCAAAATGCCACTGAAGATATGCATAATGTCTTCTCCTCCCCCTTGTATATCTGGATAATAAAATCTAGTAGTCTGACCATCAGCACATCTGCTTAGGGTAGCAGCAGCCTCTAATGCTGAACTGGTTGAGAAGTAACCTGAAAGAAAGAGGGAGAAGATAGTGCCTTTCTCTAGACTGGCTAGTTCATCTACATAATAGTGGCATAGAGACAAATATACATGCAGTCCTCAGATAATATGCTCCCTGTATAATAGTATCAGACATTTACATTAAGGAGTAGGTCTCCACAGGGTATTACAGAACTATTAATCTGCATCCGTGCCATACCACACTACAAATGCAGAAAATGCAGATCAAAATTTTTGCTGCTTGGCAGCTTTCACATGACAATACTGTCACTCCGTTACTCATTTTTGCCCTTAGTAAAGATAGCTTCATATAGGGTTGCCAACCTCCAGGTGGTGGCTAGAGACCTCCCAAAATTACAATTGATCCACAAGTTACAAAGATATATCCTTTGGAGAAAGTGGCTGTTTTGGAAGGGGAGTCTATGGCATTACATTCTGATGAGGTCCCTCCCATCCCACAAACAATGACCTATCCAGGCTTCACCCTCCAAATCTGCAGGAATTTCCTTACCCAGAGCTGACAACCCTATGAATAATTTACCATCAATGACATGCCATTTCTGTGTGATACAGTGACATCAGCATGATATGGTCCCTGATTGGCTGGTGTTGTCAAGAAGCCATTCCAGATTGCACTGTTAAAGAGACTTTTTCTATCAATGCCTTGCTGGACTGTGAATTGGGTGCCAGGGCAATGGACAGAGCTGTGGTCCTAAGCTGAGTGCCCCATGCTGGACTACTGTGGCCAGGGCAGCCTTGTGCCAAAGGAGCATGCCAAGTCAGATCTGGATCCAAGACTACAGAGGACTTTTGCCCACGCCCCACTCTGTATCTGCACAAGCCCCACTCTGTATCTGATGCAGACCAACAGCCCTGGTCTTCATGAACACAGAAACAGCAGCAGACCAGAGAGGAGCCATGTTCTGAAAGAGGCCAGATGTTCCTGTATGGAAGCCATGAAGGGATCACTTCTCCATCATGCAACACATTTCTTTTCCCCCTGAGTCATCCTCAGACAAAGATTGTTGCCCAGCCAAAAACAAAAGATGCAATTAAGCCCGCCTGCCCATGATAAGTATTGAATTGTCAAAGTGATTGTACCCTCTTTCCCCATTCCCTTGTCTCACACTTCCCCCAAGAGGTGTCACTCCCTTTAGCAGATCAGCCCTAAATTGTCCAACCATTGTTGGACATCCTAAGGTATTATTTTTTCTTCTACATTTCCTGGGAACCAGTGACTGCCCGGTTCCTCCCTCAGGTCACAAAATTGGCTACTTAAGGGGAACTCTCTGCACGTGCAGCAGAGCTCCCCCGCCACCACCACACTTTTCAGGTTCCATCCCTGATCAGGTTGGAACCACTCTGTGTGTCATTAGCTGGTTCATGATCCACTCCCTTTCCATTTCATTTTTTCCCTTTTTCACTGCACGGTGTATTCATCTTGCCGGACAAGTAACGTATCACCCATCAATGATATTCCTGCTAATGCGAAAGTCTCTGTCCTTTCCTGCCTAATCCTTCCTAGATCTGTATTGAGTCTGTATGGGTGCTGCTAACCATTTTTGTATGATTGATAATTATTAAGTAAAAGACCAATTATCACATCAACCTGGTCTCCTTGTCTATTCATGGACTCTGGGAATTCTGACTCTGGTGTACACAGGTTATGTCCCTGCACTACATGCCAATTGCCCTTTAATATCATAATTCCCCCCAAGCTTGATAAGAAATAAGGCAATTCAGCTAACATTGGGATCACATTGGAAATAGAAAGAAAGAAAAGTAAAAGAAATGGGACTAAAGAGAAGCAGAAGAGGGGAATACAGTAGTTTGTGAATTTTTTTATGGGATTAGAAGGAGAGTTCTTGCTTCCAAAACCCAAGTTTTTTGCTCTTGAATATTTTTGCTGGTGAAAATTCTGGTAGATTGAAGATAATGAATTCCTGGATCATGAACCAGAACACTTAGGACTCTGTTTCACAGACAAATAGCAGGCTGCATAGCAGCACAGTTCAGTACTTGGAGGGGGGGGGATCCCATAGACTTTACAAGACAATTCCAGGTCTTTTGAATATTTTTAATGGCTCTTCTAATCCCAGAATTATTTTCATGAAAACCCATATTAAGATCATGCCTTCAAATTCTCCTCAGCCCTAAAGCACAGGTAATAGGTTCCTAGTGGAGTCTGTCCATGATCCAAAGCTGATCAGATTTTGGATGGGATGTCATCAGACTACTCAAACCCAAGTGGAAATAAATTTGCCATGTGCGTCTCACTGTACTGATTTTCCTCGGATGGATTTAGGCTGGATCTGGGTTTGCTCTTACTGTGCCCTAGGCACACTATAAGCCCTGGGCAGCAGGCCTGGCTTTTAAATGTCATGGCTTAACTGAAAAACAATGGATTGGGTGAAATATTGAGACACCAGCTGTGGTTTGTAGCTAACTGTCAGCTGTGGTCCTGGATATACACATGGGAGAGCTTCCTCCCTGTGGCTTAGGCTATATTTCTGGTTTCTAAGCCTTCTGGCTTCCTGTCTTGGGAGAAAGCTCACTCATGAGCATGCATTGAGAGTCACATAAAGTTAGGCTGCTGTCTCAGATAGAGCTGTGTAGTGTCAGGCCATTAGGTGCATCCATTTTCATTGTAAGCCATCTAGCAGCCTGTGCAAGATCTAGGGTTTTCCATTCAACAGTTATTTATTTTCAGTCAGAGGCAGAAGTAGCAGTTAATATGAGAATTTCTTCCCAAAAGGGTAGCTGATAGTTTTGGTTTTGTTCTGCACTTATTTAACATCATGTAGCATTAAAGTGATCTATTTCACTGGGAATATAGATACCCTATTAGCTGTTGTGGTTGCAGAAACAAATGCCTGTTGGGGCTACTGCTTGTCTCATCCCCATATGATATGGGATTGGTATTACCTGCCTGTTCATCACTTTACAACTTCAAGATCATGATGAACATGCATGTGTGAAGTAGGTCCAAGTGAACAGTAGCCAGCATAATATAGTGTGTTGGATTAGTTTCTGCAAGAAACAGGTTCAAATCCCACTCTTCCATGAAGTTTACAAGGACCTTGGGTGGTCATTGTCTCTCAATCTAACCTACCTCATGGGGCTATTGTGGGGATCAAATGGAGGAGAGGAAGACCATGTACACTGCCTTGGGCTTCTTGGAAGAACAAGGAGGGGGTCAATTTAAAAAAAATGCAGAGGGATTAACTGACATATGGCATTATTTTAATGCCATTTTCTGTTTTTTTACATAGGTTTTCCCCAACAAACTGTATGCCTTTTTTCAATGTTGTTTGTGTATCAATAAATAACCTTAATGCATTATATTGTATGTTATGCCTAGAGGTTTGAATAAATACCATAAATTGTATATAGGAAACCCACTCCACATGCGTATACAATGCAAACAAATATGCAAGCCAGTAATGAAAAGTGGAGATCTACAACTATTGGGAAAAAGAGAAACAAATATAAAAAGACATTAAATAGGGAACAGAAGTTCATCCCTCAGCAAAAGCTGTGCCTCAACATAAGGGCGATGTTCTGTACTCCCTCAGGTTTGATTCATGCAACCGGTTGCCAATGGCAAGGAATATGAAGTGCTGTTAGCTTAGGAAATGGATGTTTTTCTGCATTACAGACTGGAAGGACAGAGCTAGATATGTGGATGCCATTTTCTGCACAACCACACATTTAACTTTACAGCCAGTCTGGCCCTAATTTGTGGTATTTGTGTCTTTTTTTCTTATGAAGCAAATCTGAAGAAAAAGCAAATGGAAAACTGGAGGGAAAGTTTTCTCCTTCTGACTCCCGACCCTGACCAATCAGGATTGCATCTTACAATGTATTTTTAAAACACGGGCTGGTTCCTATGGATCTCTCATGTGCTAACTATCTGCAACAATGTGCAAAATCTTGTTGGAAAAAGACATTCACTTGTCTGGCTTCCAGTCAGACCTGTGACCTGTCAAGCCACTTTCAGCATATTACATCTAGGAGTTTAAGGAGCCAGCCATGTCTGTAACTCAGTCCAGCAAGAAAACGTTTAACTCTCTCTGCTCACATACATATGACTTGCCAGTCATCTCTGGTTTCCAGAAATGCAACCCTCTAGACCAGCTATTTCTTACAATAACTTATCTGGTAACAGATCCAGGTGGTCAGCCATGTTGGTCTGAAGTAGTAGAACAAATTTAGAGTCCAGTGGCACCTTTAAGAGAAAGTTTTACTCAAGGTATGAGCTTTCATGTGCACGCACACTTTTTCAAATACATAGGAAGGAAGGTAAGGTTCAAACTTATAGATGAGCTGAACAGCAAATTAACATGTAACATGATGAAGATGTTTTAAGATATGCAAAGAGAAAACTAAATAACAAGCTAAGGTTATAAGGTTAATAGTTGTAAAGCAATAAATATGTCAAAATAAGACTGAGACTCTCCATTCACTCATCTCAGGTGTGGAGATCACTTAACAGCATTTTTTTTTCTTTTTTGAGATGGGTGTAGTATAAGTCAGCCAAACATTCCAATATTCCTTGTATTACATTCAGTATTCTAACATACTATTTTGAAAAAGAAAGACACTACAATACAGAGGATGTATGAGAATACATATATGAGGACTAAATGAATTAGCATATGTAATGAGATAAGAAACAATATCCCCATTGAGTCCTGGGAAGGACTTACCTGGCATATTATTTGAATTGTGTTGAACATATTTGAAAAAGCGTGTGCACACACGAAAGCTCATACCTTGAATAAAACTCTGTTGGTCTTAAAAGATGTCACTTGACTCTAATTTTTTTCTCTGGTAACATATAGCTATTTTGCTATTGCTATCCTAAAATGTCTATGTAGCAAATGAGGAAACAGCACAGAGCTTCATGACAGATCCATTTTCAGATGGATGTACTGTCAGATAAGAATGCTATTTTTATGGAGACAGATGTAGAATCCTACCTCTTATCTGCCAGATCTACAGAGATACAGCAGGAGGATCGCCGCTGTAAAGGAGACAGGAGAATTCTGCAAGGAAGTCTTATACCTCTTCTTCATTTACCTAATTGGCAAGTCTTTGCCATGCCTCAGGGGCAAAGACAAAAGCCTGGAAATTACAGCTGGTGTAAAATGTGGCAGCACGCCTTCTGACATTGACACCTGTGTGGGTTCATATCTGGCAGGTGCTCTGCCAACTGCATTGGTTGCCAGTTGACTTCTGGATTCACTTCAAGATGTTTGGTAATTACCTTTAAAGCTTTACACAGCCTGGGACCACATATCTGAGGGACTGCCTCTTCCCATATACACTACAAAGAGCTTTATGCTCTATGGACCAACACCTCCTGGTTGTCCCTGGCCAGAAGGATGTCCATCTTGCCTCAACCATGGCCAGGTCTTTTTCTGCCCTGGCCCCTGCCTGGTGAAACATGCTCCCTGTCAAGATTAGGGCCCTGCAGGATCTTCCTCAACTCCACAGGGCCTGCAAGATGGAGCTATTCCACCAGGCTTTAGGCTGAGGCAGCAGGTGTCTGAATATGGTCTCCCTAAGGTTGTTGTCACCCACCTACCAACCCAAATAATATGCTAGGGAATCTACCACAACCAGTTGACTTGTCTGAATTGTGGTTTGTTTTAACGCGTATTACTGTGTTTTAAATTTTTAAACTGTATTTTTAATGGTATTTATTGTATTGTTACATGATGTTATCCACCCCGAGCCTGTTCGCAGGACAAGCAGGTTTTATATTAAAATTAAATTAAAAATAAATAAATAAATAAATAAATAAGCCTGCTAACTGATTATCAGCAGCTGAATCTGTTTCTCTTCTGCTTCTCATAGGTATTTGAGACCTGGGTATGCACTGAAGCAGAAGCCCTTGGGTGTGAGCCAAAGGGTTCTTGTACTTCAGCTCTTAGCCAAGATTTGGGTGGCAAAGAAGCCCTGTTCATGTTACAGTGAACACAGTCTGTGCACAGTGTATACTTGATTGTTCTTTGTCTGTTCTTTGAGTAATTCTCAGGTGACAATGAACCACTGAATATTTGATACAATCCCCACATTTATCCAGGTACTGATCCCCTGTTTCATTCATAAAGTGAATGTGTACAGGCAAGATGTTTGTGCATTAACAGTAACATGTGGACTGTGCTAGAGAGAGAGAGTGGAGGGAGACCTGCTTTTCACTCAGAAGCCTTCTCCAGTTTCTGGACTTTCGGGGATATTTTAAATTACTTTTCGGGTCCTCTTGGGATACCATAGGTTTTCATGTTAAAAATGGGATCCTTTAAGTGTCTTTCATCTTTCTATGTGCTTAAGAGAACAAAGGAGGCACAGAGCTCTGTAACGTATCCAAAATGAGTTTAGAATTCTTCAGATTAAATCTTATTTTGTAACCAAAATTATGTTGCTTTTCTCCAGACTAGAGCTGACAACCATTAATTATACAAATATAACTTTGAGGGATAATTGTTTAAATAATTCAGTTTTGTTGACATATTTTTCAGGCAATAGCATTTAATAGTTTTATACCTTTTAAATCACTCAAAATTCAACAGTATTTGTAACTTGGAAATGTCATCATAATTTGCTATCTACTATAATCACAAAATGTACCACCTTTACAGATTGTTCCCATTGTAATTTGCCATTTGACCATTTGTTGTTGTTGTTGTTCAGTAGCACAGTCAAGTCCAACTCTTCGTGACCTCATGGACCACATCACGCCAGGCCCTCCTGTCTTCCGTCATGCTCCAGAGTTTGCTTAATTTCATGTTTGTTGCCTTGATAATGCTGTCTAACCATCTCATCCTTTGCCGTCCCCTTCTTTTTTGACCTTCAATCTTTCCCAGCATCAAGGTCTTCTCCAGGGAGTGCTCCCTTCTCATTTGGTGGCCAAAGTATTTGAGCTTCACCTTTAGTATCTGGCTTTCCAGGAGCAGTCAGGATTGATTTCTTTTAGAATTGACTGATTTGATCTCCTTGCAGTCCAAGGGACTCTCAAGAGTCTTCTCCAGCACCATAATTAAAAAGCATCCATTCTTCGGCACTCAGCCTTCCTTATAGTCCAACTCTCACAGCCATACAGTACTACTGGGAATACCATTGCTTTGACCAGACGGACTGTTGTTGGCAGGGTGATGTCTCTACTTTTTATTATGCTGTCTAGGTTTGCCATCACTTTCCTCCCAAGGAACAGGCGTCTTTTAATTTCATGGCTGCAGTCACCGTCTGCAGTGATCTTGGATCCTAGGAATGTGAAGCCTGTCACTACTTCCACAACTTGTCCTTCTATTTGCCAAGGAGTGATGGGCTGGATACCATGATCTTAGTTTTTTCGATGTTGAGTTTCAAGCCAACCTTTGCACTCTCTCTTTTATTCTCGGTAAGAGGCTCTTTAGGTACTCTTCACTTTCTGCCATTAGAGCGGTATCATCTGCACATCTGAGGTTGTTGACGTTTTTCCCAGCAATCTTAATTCCAGCTTGTGATTCATCCAGGCCAGCATTTTGCATGATGTACTCTGCATATAAATTAAATAAGCAAGGGGACAATATACATCCTAGTTGTACTCCTTTTCTGATGCTAAACCAATCAGTTGTTCCCTATCTGGTTCTAACTGTCGCTTCTTGACCCTTATACAGGTTTGTCAGGAGACACGTGAGGTGGTATGGTACTCCCATCTCTTTAAGGACTTGCCATAGTTTGTTGTGATCCACACAATCAAAGGCTTTAGTGTAGTCAATGAAGCAGAAGTAGATGTTTTTCTGATACTCTCTTGCTTTCTCCATAATCCAGCAAATGTTGGCAGTTTGATCTCTAGTTCCTCTACCTCTTCGAAACCCAGCTTGTACTTCTGGCAGTTCTCTATCTACGTACTGCTGAAGCTTACCTTGTAGGATTTTGAGCATGACCTTGCTAGTGTGTGAAATGAGTGCAATTGTGCGATAGTTTGAACGTTCCTTGGCATTGCCCATCTTTGGGACTGGAATGTAAACTGACCTTTTCCAATCCTGTGGCCACTGTTGCATTTTCCAAATTTGCTGGCATATTGAACGCAGCACTTTAACAGCATCATCTTTTAAGACTTTGAATAGCTCAGCTGGGATACCATCACCTCCACTAGCTTTGTTGTTAGTAATGCTTTCTAAGGCCCATTTGACTTCGCATTCCAGGATCTCTGGCTCGAGGTCAGGGATTACACCGTCGTGGTCGTCAAGGACATAGACGTCCTTCTTGTATAGTTCTTCTATGTATTCTTGCCATCTTTCCCTAATTTTTTCTGCTTCTGTTAGGTCCCTACAATTTTTGTCCTTTATTGTGGCCAGCTTTGCATGGAACGATCCCTTGATTTCTCCAATTTTCTTGACGAGATCTCTAGTTTTTCCCATTCTATTGTTTTCCTCTATTACTTTGCATTGTTCATTCAGGAAAGCCTCCTTATCTCTCCTTGCTGTTCTCTGGAAATCTGCATTCAGTTGGGTAAATCTTTCCTTTTCACCATAGGCACCAGCAAAACCAGAAAACCATAGTGTGGTAATGGATATGGATTTCAAGCCCCTATTCAGACATGAAACACAATATCTCACTCTCTTTTTCCCCCCAACCCTACCTTATAGATAATTATCAGGAGGCCTTAGAAATTATTACTAACAACAAAAGTAGCAGAGGTGATGATATCTCAGCTGAGCTATTCAAAGATGATGCTGTTAAAATGCTGCACTCAATTTGTCAGCAAACTTGGAAAACACAACAGTGGCCATTAGGAAGGCTGAGTGCTGAAGAATAGATGCATTCAAATTATGGTGCTGGAGAAGACTCTTGAGAGTCCCTTGGACTGCAAGGAGATTGAATCAGTCAATCCTAAAAGAAATCAACCCTGACTGTTCCCTGGAAGGTCAAAT
The DNA here is from genome assembly GCA_029375565.1 of Gekko gecko. Taxonomy (NCBI): domain Eukaryota; kingdom Metazoa; phylum Chordata; class Lepidosauria; order Squamata; family Gekkonidae; genus Gekko; species Gekko gecko. The sequence goes on from JAPDNY010000001.1 coordinate 94,742,890, forward strand.
ACTGAAGATGAATCTCAAATACTTTGGACACCAAATGAGAAGGGAGCACTCACTGGAGAAGACCTTGATGCTGGGAAAGATTGAACATAAAAGAAGAGGGGGATGGCAAAGGATGAGATGGTTAGATATTGAAAAGTACTGAGACTGACTAGTGATTTCAGCTCTCACATACTTTATTAGATCAGGAACAAGACGAAGAGAAGCTGGCTCGCAGCCCGGCTTTTATCCCCGGTGAACCCACACCCCAACACACACAACACGCCGTGATTCGTTATTTACAGTGATTGAGTTAACCCTGGCTCCCCGATTGGAAGGGAGCTAGGAGCCTCCAGTCCATTGTCTTTGGGGACAAAGCTCAGGCCCTTCGCCTGACCGCATGGCGGACCGGTTAGAACCAGTCTGCGCACATGGCTGTTCCAAGCCCACGTTTCCACGAGGATACACTACACCCCTCCCCCCTTGATCCGCGATGCACCCACAACCAAAGTCCTTCAAATAAGCCAGAGGCTTCCTATCCCTTGTCAAGCGCTGGGGAGCCGGCGCAGATGGCGACGCAGGTGCCTGAGACCTGGTTGGAGAGCCTACCAGTGCTGAGGGATGGGGAGTGACCATCGGGGCATCGTCCACGGAGGTCGGGATGTCGGGAGACGGGGTGATGGGTGCTGTGGCGGTGCTGTCTGCCGGGCTGGGTGCCTGCAGTAGGGGTCTTGGCTCTTCTCCCTCCTGGGGTTCAGGGACCTCAAAGTTGTCCGGCTCTCATGGCGCCACCTGGTGGCGGAGCTGGTCGATGTGGTGGTGAAGCACTGTACCATCCTCACAGGAGACCTCATACGATCGGGGCTCCCTGACCCGAACCACTTGGGCCGGGACCCATGAGGGGCCCACGGTGTAGTTCTGGGCGTACACGGGGTCCTCAGGGAAGAACCCTCGGGTGGCTTCCTGATCCTCCATCCCCGGCTCCCGCTCCAGGGCCCGGTCTGGGTGCAGCCGGTCCATTCATGTCATGAGGTGGTGCCCCAGGAGGAGTTCTGCCGGACTTCGCCCCATAGTGGAGTGTGGGGTGATGCATTGTCCAAAAAGGAAGGACGCTATCTTGTACTCCCAGTCCAGAGAGTCGAGCTAACATAAAACGTCCTTGGCTGTCCGGACCATCCTGTCCACTTGGCCGTTCGTGGTAGGATGGAACGGCGCTGACTGCACATGCCGGATTCCGTAGTAAGCAGTGAAGTCCTGGAATTCCCGAGAGGTAAAAGTGGTGCCATTGTCCATGACCAGCGTGTCTGGGAGCCCCTGGGCGCTGAAGATCCGCCACATGGCTCTGATGGCAAATTTCGAGGAGGTGGATGGTACCGGGATGACTAACCACTTGCTGTAGGTGTCCACTAGTATAAAGAAAAGCTGTCCTTGGAACGGCCCCACGAAATCCAGGTGGAGCTGAGACCAGGGCCAATGGGAGGACTCCCAGGCTCTCTCCGAAGCTCGTGGTGGTTCGGGGCATGAGGCCTGGCAGGGATGGCACCTTTTCACCTTGTCCTCAATGTCCTTATCGAGGCCTGGCCACCAGACGTAGCTCCTTACTAGCACCTTCATCTGTACCACTCCTGGGTGATGTTCGTGTAGTGCCTCCGGCATGCGTTGCTGGAGTGGCTCCGGAATCACCACCCAGCTTCCCCATATCAAGCACCCCTTGTATGTGGACAGTTCATGTTTCCGTATTGCAAAGGGAGTGAACTTGGGGCCCTCCTTGGCCACAGGCCACCCCCTCCCCACCCAGTCCAGAACCCAGCAGAGGATCTTGTCCCAGGCTGGGAAGCGGGCCACTTCCTGCACATGGACTGGCCGGTCAGGGAGCGATTCCAAGAGAGTGATTGTGTGCACGGGAGCGGGGTTGGGGTCAGCAACAGGCAGGGGCAGTCAGCTGAGGGTGTCCGCATGGCCCAGTGCCTCGCCCGGGCTGTGGGTGAGGGAATATGAGTACCCTGCTAGGAAAATGGACCACCTTAGGACCCTTGGGGAGACCATCTGCGGTGTCTGGAGGTCCGCAGCTAGGAGACCCAGGAGCAGCTTGTGGTCCACCATGATTTCAAAAGGCCAGCCATAGAGGTAATGGTGGAATTTCTTCACTCCAGCCACTATTGCCAGTGTCTCTTTGTCAATCTGGGCATAGTTTCGCTCCGCTGAAGACAAAGTCCGAGAATAATAAGCGACCGGGACCTCCTTGCCGTTGGGTAACCAGTGGCCCAGGACCGCCCCGACCCCGTAGGGAGAAGCATCACAGGCGAGGACCACCAGGAGTGACTCCGTGAAGTGGTGAAGGACCGCATTCAACACCAGCAAATCCTTGACGCCTTGGAATGCCACTGCGTGAGCCGGCCCCCAAGCCCAAGGTGCGTCCTTGTCTAGGAGGTGGTGGAGCTGCTCCACCACAGCCACCTTGAGGGGCAGAAATGAATGATAAAAGTTGAGCATGCCTAAGAAAGCCTGCAATTCCGCCTTGGAGGAGGGCGGGGGGGGGGCATGGGTGATGGCTTTGACCTTGTCCTCCATGGGTTGGAACCCTTGGGTGTCCACCGCAAACCGCAGGAACTCAATGCAGGGTACTCCTAGGAGGCATTTCTCCCGTTTCACCTTGAGCCTGGTGGCGTTGAACCATTGAAGGACCTGCCGGAGACGGTCAGCGAAGGAAACGAGGTCTGGCGCCACGACGATCACGTTGTCTAAAAAGGTTGGACTCTGGGGATGCCTTTAAGAAGAGAGTCCATGAAAGACTGGAAAATCCCAGGACCACACAAACCCCAAACTGTAGCTGCATGACCCGAAAAGCCCCTTTGTGGAGTGTGATGGTCTGGGCCTCAGCTGCGGCAGTGTTAATGGGCAGCTGTTGGTAAGCCTGTGCCAAATCGAGCTTACCAAAAACCTTGCACCCGCCAGGGAAGTGAGAACGTGGCTCACCACCGGGACTGGGTAAGCGTGGTCCTGCAAAGCCTTGTTCAGGGTGCACTTATAATCTGCACAGATCTGCACCTCCCCATTCGGCTTCACTGGCGTGACAATAGGGGTCTCCCAGCACGTGGATGCAACAGGCTCTAGCACCCCCTGCTCGACAAGGCAATCGAGCTCAGCCTCAATTTTAGCCCACATCGCAATGGGAGGGACCCGGGCCTTGATGAGGATGGGGCGGATGGCCGGGTCCAGGTCTAGGGAAATGGGGTCCCCAGTGTACCGCCCAAGGGTCCCATCAAACACTTTTGGAAATTCCCAGCAGACAGCCTCCCAGTCAGCTATCTGGATCTGGTTAAGCCCCGATATCTGGGGTCCCAGGGGCTTGAACCACGAGAGTCCCAGCAAGCTAGTGAGGCACCCTTCCACTACCAACAGGTCCAGCAGTCCTGAGAATCCCTTAAACTGGACCTGGAACTTGCCCCAGCCACGGACCGCCATAGGGTTTTTATTAAAGTCCCGTAACAGGAGACCCTGCGGCTTATGCAATCGGGGTCCCCCTTCGGGCATAGGGTGCGGAGGGTCCTGACCGAGATGATGGAAAAAGATGAACCCAAGTCAATTTCCATGCAGCAGGGGGACCCCTCAATCTGGACAGTCACGTGCACCTTGTCCAGGCCGTCAGGGGGCAAGTTACATACTGTTTGGTGGTGATGGACCAAAACAGTGTGGAGATCCTCTGCGTTGAGTTGTGCCATGAGGGTCGTCCGTTGTCCCTTGGAGTGGCAGACCTTCCCGATGTGCCCTGCTTTGTTGCACGACCGGCAGATCGCTGTGCGGAACCGGGAGGTCCGATGCTCATGAGCGTTGCCGCAGCTCGCACAGGCTACGGTCGGCTGCATTTTGGCCTCTCGGGTCCGTTGAGGTTGCTGGGATGGGCATTGGTGGACCTGAAGTACCTCCTCATTTTCCAAGATGTCAGAACTCCGGGTGGCTAGTGTGCGGTGGACTGCCTTACTGGGGCAGTCTTGGTGGGCCTTTTCGTAGGCCACTGCCTCCTGGATGGCCTTATCCAGGTCTAGGTCATTATTGCTGGCCAGTTTTCACCATAACTTGGGCTCGCGTAAGCCCATGAGGAACTGGTTGAGCAATATGTCTGCTAGGCTTGGGAACACACACCTCGTGGCCGCTCGCCGAAGGCCCACCAGGAAATCTGTGGTTGACTCATCGGGCCCCTGGATCCTGACGAAGAACCCCAGCCTCTCCATGAATTTGGTGGGCTTGGGGGAGAAATGGTCCATGAGCACCTTAACCAACACCATGTAAGACTCCTCCTTGGTGGTCCTCGGGTTTATGAGGTCCCACAGGAACAAGAGGGTGTCAATGTTGCAGGTGCTGAGGAACAGGGACTTCTTCTTTCCCCACATCCACAACATCGTGGTAGCTGAAGTGGTTTTCCAGGGTCTCTAACCAGGCATCCCATTGCTGGGGTCGGGAAATATCGAATGCCTGGAGATTCCCTTGTGGTGCAGCCATCTTACCACATGCCGGTGGGCGGTGGTGTGAGTTGCAGGGGCGGGGTACGAGCGACGAAACTGGGTGGGAGGCGCGCTGCTCTCAGGGTCAACGGCGAGGCTCAGGAGCGGTGTGGTGAGCAGCAGGCTCGATGCGATGCTTGGGAGCGTGGGCAGCTTTGGTTGTGGTGAGCGGTGTGGTGCTGCTCTCGGGGTCAGTGATGCAATGCTCGGGAGCGGTGAAGTGAGCGGCGGGGCTCAATGTGATGCTCTTCTTCATGGTCATTGTTCATGGAGGGAGTTGGCATCCCACCTTTGTTGCCAGTGAAAAGTACTGAGACTGACTAGTGATTTCAGCTCTCACATACTTTATTAGATCAGGAACAAGACGAAGAGAAGCTGGCTCGCAGCCCGGCTTTTATCCCCGGTGAACCCACAACCCAATACGCACAACACCCCGTGATTCGTTATTTACAGTGATTGAGTTAACCCTGGCTCCCCGATTGGAAGGGAGCTAGGAGCCTCCAGTCCATTGTCTTTGGGGGCGAAGCTCAGGCCCTTTCGTTCCATTGTTCTCTATGGCAGGAAAAAGTAACTTTTTTCCCACCATAGAGAACAATGGAGGGAAAGGGGCAACCTGTTTTGGGGCCCATAGAATTGGACCCCCTAATCAAATGTCCTTGAAATTTGGTGGGTACCTTGGGGAGAGGCTCCATCAGCTACCCTGTCAGTTTGGAGCCTCTCCCTCAAACCCCCTTCCCTCCAGCCCCCAGAATATACCCTAAGTTTTTGCCATTGACTTCAATGGCCCATAGGATATAATGAGGCCGAATTGCCGCCAGATTTCTTTCATTCCCTTCTTACCTTCTCTCCTTCTCTCCTTTTCCTCGTTCCCTCCTTCTTATCTTCTATCTTTCTTTCTTTCTTTCTTTCTTTCCCACCTTCTTTCCCACCTTCTCTCTTTTTTCCTCCTTTCCCTTTTTCCCTCCTTCTTCCCTCTCTTTCCCTCCTACTTTCCTTCTCTTTCTTTCCCTCTTTCCTTCCTTCTTTCCTTCTCTCTACTCTCTCTCTTTCCTTCCCTCTTTCCTCCTTCTGTGGCCCAACTCTAGTGAGAAGGAGTTTAAACTTTAAAACCCTTCTCTCTTAGCTCCCCCACCCAGGCCAGCTAGGGAATGGGAGGCTTTTGAAGATGCCTCCCCTTCTTTTGCTTCCCCTTCTGACATCACTTCCAGTGATGTCAGGGGGCATGGCATATGCTAATAGACTAATAGCTCATTAGCATACCATATGCTAATGAGCTCCTGCAGCTCTTTTTCTATGAAAAGACCCCTGGTTATCGATACAATGAACATGAATTTGAGAAAGCTCCAGAGGACGATGGAGGACAGGAGGGCCTGGCGTGATGTGGTCCCTGGGGTCGTGAAGAGTCGGACTCGACTGTGAGACTGAACAACAACAACAACAACAAACTACTTGAAAGAAAGATCAAATAAAATACTATCAGCAGATGTTTGCTCCTTGTTTCCTGCCTCCACATGCATAATGAACAATTCATATGTACCGACTATTGTCAGGTTTTGGAACTTCACAGCAAATTACCCCAAATCCATGACACCCTCTCCTGTTTTTCTTGAAGCAGTTGTCCTGATTGTTCTGGGCCTGCTTTGCATGCACAAGGTCCCAGGTACGATCCCCAACACCTCTAGCCTTTGTTTGGTCTTTTAAAAATCATTTCTTAAAGTGACATGAAACATCTGGGAGACCAAGTTTAAATCCCCACTATTCCATGACCTTGGGCCATTCACACACTTTCAGCCTAACCTACACACTTTCAGCCTAATCTGCCTCACAGGGTTGTTGTGAGGATAAAACAGAGAGGAGCAGAACAATGGGAGCTGCTTTGGGTCCCAATTGGGGACAAAGATGGGATATCAATGAAGTAAATAAATAAGACTCTGGAATGCTGCTACCAGTCGGAATAGACAATACTGACCTTGCTCTGAGATCGTAAAATCCTGGAGATTTGGTGGTGGTGTCCAGCGGGAGGGAAGAGTTTGGGGTGATGGAAATTGCTCAGCAGTGATGTAAAGCCACAGATTTCACCCACCAAAGTCACATTTTTTTCCAGGGGAACTGATCTCTGTAGCGTGGAGAACAGTTCTGGGAGAACTCCAGGCTGCACCTGCAGGTTAGCAACCCTACAGCTTCATGCAATCAATCACACACTTAAATGAATGTGACAACAATCCAGAGCATTTAAGTTAAATATATCATGGATGGGTGCCTTTTCCTCAAGTCAGCTCTATCTGAAACTTCTTCAAAGACAAAATAAATTTTTAATGGACTGTTTAAAATATACACACAATATATATACATATTGGGTTGGGCCTTCCCATTCTGCTTGTGTTTGTGTGGAACCTTTCTCTGGCAGAAGTGACTTTTCCTCTAGCCTTGTACTGAAGGAAGGCTCCACACTTAGCTGAACAGTATGGTAGGCTCCAATCCATTGCCTTGCCGTATCACGTGCATGGTTCAGGAGACACATTGAGTGCTGTCAGTATGGTTCTTATAGTCAAAGGTGTCAGGAAGCATCTTCATTCCTTCCCTTCCCTTCCCTAAATCAGTAACTTCATAGCATATGTCCCATGGCCTGAATCCAGATTAGCAGTTTCAATGTGTGCAAGAATATCCACCCACAAAGTGTGGGTTTCTCACCTTCCCTTTTCTGTGGCACCATGTAAAGCTCCTCTTGGAAGACAGGGGACCACCAGGAGCAGGATTGGTGGAGGAGGAAATTGACCCTGCTGTAGGAGGAAATCCTTTCACCCTTGGAAGCATTCGTCTGGATCCCATATATTTTTATTGCCTCATGACACTAACTTCATAATAAATGCAGTGAATCCTTGAGGACAGTTCAGGACTTCTGAACTAATGTCTGGAAAATATAATGGCTGCAGAGAGTACAGAAGGTAGGCATCCCTGCCTTAGTCCACTGCATGATACAAAAAGACAAAAAATATAGTTAATGGGCAATTACTGGCCCTGAATCCTTTGTTTTGCTGAAATTTACCAATTAATATGAGTAATGCTGCCTTCAGATTTCAAGCAGAGCCAATTTTTTAGTGATACCTATTCAAAGTGAAAAAAGAGTTTTTGTGATGAATCAAAATGCCCTTTCAAAGCACCAAATCATATTTTTTTTCTATTTTTATAGTGTTCGTAACAACTGCACTTCTCCTCTTTACCGCTTGAAGCACAACTTCTTCCCTACTATGTGATCCCAGCCAATCAGGATTCAGGGAGGCATAATTTTCTTTATTATATCTATGCTCTGCATTATACCTAATATGCTACACTCATTCAAATTTTGGTAATCCTAAACCTAGTACATCACTCATTAGATGTCTCTTCTTATCAGTTGTATCAAACTGCACTGTGCTTTTTAGAGTCTTTCTGCATTGTTATCAGCTTACACTGCAGAATCCACTTTGAGTCTCCCTGAGAATGGCTGATCATAAATACAATAAATAAATAATTACAGAACCACAGGACAGTATCAGTAAAAGCAAATTGAGGCACTTAGTGGTGTGCATAATGAAATTGTTGAGCTAAAGATACACACAGAAGTTTCTGGTTCTGGTCGGTACAGAGATTACTCAGAGCAGTAATACAAATCCAGGTTATTGGTACAATGAAACCCCTCCTTAAACAATCCATGGGTTTTTGTTGTTGTTGTTTTGTTTTGCTTTTAGTTTGGGTGCCTACCAGAAAAGCAACAGCCTCTCATGTTATTCATTGATTCTACTGATTTCCTGGGCAAGGAATTCTTGCAAGGGAGGAGCACAGAGCACTCCCAGTCAGTTGAATTAGGAAACAAGCTGACAGACACTTTGTTCTTTGCAGGTACTGTTGTCAAGGTCCCCTCCAGCCCACTCAGTTATTCTGGTTCAGAATTCCTAGAGGAGGAGCCAAGGTCAGTGTCTGAGGAGGACCAGAGGTACCAGGAACCCAACACTGCAGAACCACCCGAAGATGATGTCTCCTCAGCATCAGAGGACACCTTGTCAGAGCCTGCAAGGGAAGTCTCTCTACCAGGCCATGTAGAACTCAAGCACAGGGATTGGGGGTTATACAATGGAAGCTACTTCCAATATGTGAAATGAAACAAACAGACCACAACAAGGAAGGAGGGCAAATGTAGAGTTTTCAGTGGAAAAGTAAAAAAAATAATGCCAGTTAGTCACTGTAAGAGTAGGAAAATGAAATGAATGCAGACAGGTTTGGGTTTTTTAATGGTGTCTCCTGATACACTGCTGCTTGACCACCATTTTAGGAATCTGGAAAGAGAAGTTCAGCTGCAGAGAGACTTTGAGGTCCTATAGAATTAAAATAAGGTTGCCAGTCCCCATGTGGGAGCAGGGGATCCCCCAATTTTGTGACCTCCTGCCCATTACTGGCCAGCTGGCTGGTGGGGGAAGCCCCATACCAACAGCTATGACCCTGTGCAAGATCCTTGATATGATGACATCACACAGAAGTGACATCATCACATCATGGGCATCACATGATGACAATCTGGTTTTGAGTGAAACTCTATGGTTTAAGCCCAATTTTACCATAGAGTTTGCCCCAAAACCAGAGTGTCACCACACAATGTCCCCAGCATGATGATGTCACTTATATGTGATATCATCACATCAGTGATGTCATGTATGATGACATTGCCCTACCCCCACTCCCAGAAAGCTCCCTCCCACCCCTCCCACATATGCAAGGTAAGGACCTGGCAACCCTAAACTGAACCCATTTGTTCAATCTGCTAGAAAATTAGGAGGTCTTTAGCTTAGAGGGAGGAGTGTGTTCTGTGTAAATTTGTATTAAGCTTTATAAACAGCTGCCCCAGAACTTAAAAAAAAACCTACACAGATTTGAATCCCAAACTGGCAATGTTCTACATGAAAATAAGCACAGTAAAAATCCCCACCTCAAAGTCCAGACCTTTAATTATAACAATTTTGTCCTCAATATACACACCCAAAGCCATTCCCTTTTTATTCTCAATTGGTAGGGGAAGAAATGTACCAGTTTACTCTCAAGGAAATGTTTCCTGTTTTGTCATACCACAGTGCAGAAATTTCACTACTACAGCAAAATATACCTACCTTGACAATGTGTCATCCACAAATGCTTTTATGCCCTCCTGAGTCTCCATGGAAAAATAAGTGTAAGTAATTACTTTTCAGGAACGCAAATATCCCCCCTCTTTTTAAGATTCATGGTGGGTGAGGCTTTCATCTCCCTAGACCTAGTCTGGCACTTTAACTATTATACCACACTGACCCGATCATATTTTCCATCCTGTTTTGACATGGGAAGAGCTGAGATGGACAAAACATTTCTATATTTTTGTCTTTGAACCACAGATATGAAAAAAAATCCTTTCTACCTAGTCCCAGTGCAATATTGGAGTACTTATACCCAGGTGATACAGAGTCTTGTAGCTAGAGGCTCTCATGACATTCAACATTTGTACAGCATTCTCCAGGGATGAGCATAGAGCTGGTGCCACCATCTTGTAAGCAAGAAACAGAGGCAATGAAAGAAACGGTATGAGGCAAAATCCCAAAGAGAGCTTGCAACAGTGAGCTTATATTACCTGATTCCCAAGAGATAGACCATCCTACCTAGCCCTCCTTGCTTAGTAACTCTTTGTACTCATTAGATGAAGGCATTAAAATCAAAAGTGAAAAAATAAGAGAAAAACTAATAAAGTGGAGTTTACATCCTAGGAGAAGAGACAGGAAGTGTCTAGAAAGGCGAAGACCCAAAGGGAATAAGATCATAGTTTAATATCTTCAAAGTAACCATACAAATAAAGGAAAGAATTAATGCACATTCTTGAAGATGGCAGGACAGGAAGAAATCCCCCGAAGCAAAGGAAGGTAAAGCTTAGTGTCGATATTAGAGAAAGGTTCTTACAGGCAGAGCAAAGGTACATCTGATTATACTCACCCAGGGAGACTCCATTGCTACAGATATTTAGCAGCTACTTAGGTGAAGTAGAAAGAAATACAGGCAAAGAAGGCTGGGAGCAGATGACACAAGACTGCTTTATTGGCTCTGCAGCTATGATCTATATAGTACAGTTGTAGAAATTATAACGCAGTTTGGTGTATAACACACAAAGACTGTGGCCTGATCCTTGAGAGCGTATAGCAAGGAACACATAAAACGTCTCATAGCACCTTCTCTATCCTTATCTTGCTAGCTAAAAAAAAGATGGGATTTGATCTTTGGTGCCTTCTTATTATATTTATATATTTCTGTATTTAAATCAGTATTTTGTGTCATCTTTTAGCTAAAGGTCATGGTTTATTTATTTGTTTGTTTCTTTATATTTCTATCCCACCCTCCTCTGTATCTCAAGGCTCAGGGTGGGTCACAACAATATAATAAAATGATTAACATAACATCAACAATTATTAAAATCCAAATGTGATATTATTTGTAGCAGCAATTTAATACCACTGCTCCCACATCAATTTCACATCTGTGCACAGTAGATGGTAACTAATAATACTGGGGGTGGGCAGGTGAGTAAAACAATATAAGATGGAAACATGCCCAGGGAGGCCAATACAGACACCACTGCCTCAACCATAGGCCTGGAAGAACATTTATGTTTTACAAGCCTCGTAAAACTGCATTAGGTCTCACAGGGCCCGTATCTCTCTTGGGAGCGTGTTCCACCAGGCCAGTGCCAGAGCTGAAGAGGCTCTGTTTGAGGCTAAGTGGACTTCCTTCGAGCTGGGGATCACTAGCAGAAGTTGGTCCATAGAACATAATGCTCTTTAAAGGGATGTATTGGGAGAGACAGTCCAGAATGTATGTTGTCCCAGACTGCATAGGGCTTCAAAGGTTAGAATTTGATCCAGTACTCAACTGGAAGCCAGTGCAGCTGGTGGAGCACCAGTAGTATATGTGCTTTTAATGGCGTTCCTGTAAGGACACATGCCTGCATTCTGGACTAACTTCTGGGTCAATCTCAAGGGTAGCCCTGTGTAGTGTGTTACAGTAGTCCAGCCTTGGAGGTGACCATTGCAAGGATCACTGTGGCTAGGTTGTGGGGAGATAGGTAGGGAACCATTTGCCTGAACTGCCAAAATGCATCTGGCAATGTTCATGATTTGGGCCTCCATCCAAAATCATGCCCAGATTTTTCACTGTTGGCACTGGTGATAACAGTATCCCATCAGGAGGTGGGAGTTGGATCCCTACCCCCCCCCCCAGCTCAGGCACAGGACCTCCAAATCTGATGGATTTAATTTTAGTTGAGTCTATTTTAACCAACCAGCCACAGCCTCCATGCCCCTGGCTAACATATCTGGGGCAGTATCCAGCTGGCCATCCATCAACAGATAAAGCTAGGTGTCATCAACATATTGGTGACAGCCCAGCCCAAAGCTCTGCACCAGCTGAGAGAGGGGGCACATATAGATGTTGAATAATATAGGGGACAGAATCGCCATTGAGGGACACCACCAAGGGGTAACACAGTGAAACTCTCCCCAAGCACCTCTGTCCCCAACCATGGAGAAATGAGAAATGAGGCGAGCCACTGCAAGACTGTCCCACATCTCCCCAAATCAGGATTCTATGTTTTTAGAAGGCAGTGCTTAATGCCTTCAAGGAAATGGTGGCACTCAACAACCAATCAGAAGCAAAGGCAATGTAACTTCTCATAGGATTTCAGCTATTGGTCCTGTATGTTTTACGTATGAGCATTGTTTAATAGTTAAATTGTTTCAAATATTTATAGACTGCAGATTTCAGCCAATGGCTCCTGAGATTATTTATAATGCAAAATACAAAAACATTACCATAGATAACAATCAAATCAGCACTAAAAAAGATACTGTACTGTTATGTCCTAAGATCAGGAGTCTGAGCTGGCGAAATGCAGCCGAGCTCCGCTCTCTGAGAACAATAGGGACTAGGCTACTGAGCTCGCCAGGAATGAACCAATGGCAGCATTGGCGGGCAATTCAAACCCGCCAATAGGAGTGGGGGCGTCCCCCCCCCTTACAGTATATAGTTGGCCTCTGGCCGTTACTGTTTGTCTTTGTTGTGTGTGAAGTACGAATAAACGCGTCTTCTCTTATGTCGTCGTACGAGTCATGAGGCCCGAAACTCAGTACTTTACAGTGGTGACGAGGATGGGATTTCAACGCCTACCCTGACTCCATGAGTGACGGTGAGGACAACAAGGCCACCCCCGAGCACCGCATCGCTGACCCCGAGAGCAGCACCGCACCACTCGCCGAGCATCGTATCGCTGACCCCGAGAGCAGCACCGCACCGCTCGCACTGGCGCCCGTCTCCCCAGACGCAGCTATGGCCGCCAACCATGGATTACTCGAGCGTTTCGATCCGGCACAGCCAGAAACCTGGGACACATGGGTCGACCAGCTCATGTGCTACATGGACCTCAACGAGATTCACGACCCCAAGAAAAACGGTCGCTCCTGCTGAGCTCGTGCGGCACCAAAACAGTCTGCCTCACAAAGAGTCTCTTGGTGCCACGCACGGCCCTGGAGAGCTCATTTGCGGAGATCCTGAATGTCCTCAATGCTTACTTCAGCCCCTGGCCTACAATCCTGGCCAAGAGGATGGAGTTCCAGAGGCGTGTCCAGGCCCAGGGGGTATCCGCCGCCGCCTTCCTGGCCGCGCTGAGGGCGCTTGCGGTGGACTGCGGGTTCCCGAAGGTGGAAGACAACCTGCTAACACAGCTCGTGTGGGGCCTGGCAGACTCCAAGCTGCGGCGCAAGTTGATTGGGAACCGGCGGCTCACCCTGGATGAGGCCATCGACACCACAACCGCACACGAGGCCGCCGAAGGGGAATGCCCGGCCGCGGCTGCCCATGTGGTCAGGAGGGGTCCCAGCCCCGGGAACTCCGACACCAAAGAGGTCTACTCCCTCAGACCCCAACAACACCAGCCAGCGCAGGCCCAGCAGGCTGACAGGGAGCCAGCCAAGCCTCCCGGCAACCGGACCGTGTGCGCCAGCTGCGGGGAAAGCCATGGAAGGAAGACCTGTAAGTTCCGGGACGCTGTCTGTCACGGGTGTGGAAAGCAGGGACACCTCGCACGGGTCTGCCGGTCCAAGGGCCCCCAGAACTTGAGATCGTCAGCCCCACTGCACCGCGCACTGTCCACCGCCCACGAGACGATGGAAGAGGTCGCCGAGCTGTACCATCTCACAGATCAACCGTTACAGGTACTACGCCTCCCCAACCCCAATCTCTCCTCCACCCCGAAGATCCAAGTAAATGTGTGGATCGAGGGGTCCCCCTGCTGCATGGAGGTGGACTCAGGATCGGCTGCATCCATCATTTCCATGGACACCTTAAAAAAACTTTGCCCGTCCGGGGGACCCCCTCTACGTCCATCGCCACTTAGCTTGGTGGACTTTCAAAAGAACCCTGTCCCCATCCGGGGAGTCGGCACTTTCCGAGTGCAATACCGAGACTTTGAGGGGAACTTGGACTTGGTGGTGGTAGAGGGAAACCTTGTGAGTCTCGTGGGGCGAGCGTGGTTCGAGGCCCTAGGCATTACGATTGGGGGAGTGAATAAGTGCGGGACGCGGGACTGGGGGGCGGTATGCAAGGAGTTTCCTGAGGTTTTTGATGGAGAGCTGGGGTGTTATAAAGGGGCCCCAGTGTTGCTTCACTTAGACCCGACGGTGACGCCCATCCGGCGGCACTTCCGCACCGTGCCCCTGGCCCTCCGCCCTAAAATAGAGGTAGAACTGGACCAGTTGGTGGCCCAGGGAGTCCTAGAGCCTGTCCCTAATGCACGTTGGGAGACCCCGATTGTGACACCAGTGAAACCGAACGGGGAAATCCGCATCTGCGCGGATTACAAGTGCACTATTAACCAGGCACTTCAGGTGCACACATACCCCAAACCCATAGTCAGCCACGTCTTGGCCACACTGGCAGGGGTGCGCATATTTGGAAAGCTGGATCTCGCGCAGGCGTACCAGCAACTCCCTGTGGACAAGGCCACCGCCGAGGCACAAACGATAGTAACACACCGGGGGGCCTTCAGGGTGAAGCGGCTGCAGTTCGGGGTCAGTGTGGCCCCAGGGATCTTCCAGAATCTAATGGACGATTTGTTAAAAGGGATCCCTGGCGTGACGCCGTTCTTCGACGACGTCCTCATCGCCGCGGCCACCCTGGAGAGCTTCGCCACCCGCCTCTGATCTGTCCTGGGATGCTTCCAAGCCGCGGGGCTTAAGGTGAAATGGGAGAAGTGCCTCCTCGGGGTGCCGGAGGTGGAGTTCTTGGGGTACCGGGTCGACGCAATGGGCCTGCATCCGGCGAGGGACAAGGTGAAGGCCATCGTGGAGGCCCCCGCCCCGAAGTCCAAGGCGGAGCTCCAGGCGTTCTTAGGCCTCCTGAACTTTTATCATGCCTTTCTCCCACACAAAGCCGCCATGGCGGAACCCCTACACAGACTACTGGATAAGGCGACACCTTGGGCATGGGGAGCGAGGGAGGAGGCGGCGTTCAGGGGGGTTAAGATACTATTGATCTTGAATACTGTACTCGCCCACTTTGACGAAAAGCTCCCGGTAATCCTCGCATGCGATGCATCGCCGTATGGGTTCGGGGCGGTCTTGGGCCACAAACTACCAGACGGGAGGGAAGTTCCGGTGGCTTACTACTCCCGCACGCTGTCCCCCACGGAGCGTAATTATGCACAAATAGACCGGGAGGGCTTGGCCCTGGTGGCGGGGGTGAAAAAATTCCATAACTTTGTGTATGGGTGGCCCTTCACACTTGTAACCGATCACAAGCCACTTCTGGGACTGTTCGCGGCAGACAAACAAACGCCGCAGGTACTGTCACCCTGGGTGTTGCGCTGGTCCTTATTTTTAGCGGGCTATCAGTACTGGTTGGAGCATCGGCCGGGCAAGGCGCTGGGTCATGCCGACGCCCTTAGCCGCCTGCCGCTGCCACAAACGGGGGAGGACCCGGCCCCAGCTCCCGCGGTATTGTTGATGGAGGAGCTTCCCAACCCCCCCTTCAGGCTGCAGATGTGGCCACCCGCTCGTCCCGAGATCCTATTCTCTCCCGGGTCCTAAACTGGGTGGTGAGGGGATGGCCAGCGGAACCGGCAGGGCCAGAGTTCACTGCATACAAAGCCAGGAGGGAAGAGTTATCCACCCTGAAAGGGTGCTTACTATGGGGGGACAGGGTCGTCATCCCGGGGCCCATGAGACAAGGAGTTCTAGAAACGCTGTACGAGGTCCACCCTGGCATTGTACGGATGAAAGCTCTGACAAGGAGCTACGTGTGGTGGCCCGGGATAGACTCGGAAATTGAAACCTGGGTCCGGGGGTGCACACGGTGCCAGGAGATCCACCCCAATCCCCCGAGCGCGCCTACACAAAGCTGGGAGTCCACCCACAAGCCATGGTCACGCTTACACGTCAACTTTGCTGGGCCGTTCCAGGGACTCCAGTTCATGGTAACGGTAGACTCCTACTCTAAGTGGGTAGAAATAAGTCCAGTGTCTACCACCTCGGCTAAAGCGGCTATAAGGGCCCTGCGTGAAATATTCGCTACGCACGGCTTGCCAGACACGATCGTGTCGGACAACGGGGCCGCGTTCACATCTGCTGAGTTCCAAGCATTCCTCGCTAGGAACTTAATCAAGCATATACGCTCTGCGCCCTTCCACCCGGCAACTAACGGTCAGGCGGAGAGGACGGTCCGCACCACTAAAGAAGTCCTGAGCCACATAACCGAGGGGGAGTGGGAGTTCCGGCTGGCCCGCTTCCTCCTCACACAGCGCACCACCCCAAACCCCATCTCCGGGCATTGCCCAGCGGAACTATTGATGGGTTGCCGCCCCACGACCTTGTTAGACAGGCTCCACCCGGACCGAGCCCCAGAGAGAAAGCTGGTCGAAACCCGAGAGGCGCCCAGGAGCTTCCTCCCGGGGGAACCTATCTACTTTAGGAACTACGGGGTGGGTCCGCAGTGGCTGGCCGGTCGCATTCTCAAACCCACCGGGCCAGTTTCATATGAGGTCCTGGCAGATGGGGACTGGGTCCACCGTAAGCATGTGGACCAACTCTGGAGGCGGCAAGATCCCGACACAGGTATCCAGGCCCCGCTACGGGAATGCACCGAAGCCGCCCCAGCACCCGAACGGCCGCAGGCACCACTAGCGAAACAAGCGCCAGAAAGACCACGGAACATGGAGGGGGTTCCAGAGCAAGCCGAGCCGCTGCCACCACCGCCATCGCCGCCGCTGCCGGCGCCGGAAACCCCAGCTCCTAATACGGGAGGACCACCCGAAGGGGGCCACGCCAGTTCGGTGCTGGCCCCCCGAAGATCGTTAAGAGAACGGAGGCCACCAGCCTACCTAAAAGACTACGTCACCTGATAGGAGACAAACTATGGGGGGGAGGGGTGTTATGTCCTAAGATCAGGAGTCTGAGCTAGCGAAATGCAGCCGAGCTCCGCTCTCTGAGAACAATAGGGACTAGGCTCCTGAGCTCGCCAGGAATGAACCAATGGCAGCATTGGCGGGCGATTCAAACCCGCCAATAGGAGTGGGGGTGTCCCCCCCTTACTGTATATAGTTGGCCTCCAGCCGTTACTGTTTGTCTTTGTCATGTGTGAAGTACAAATAAACGCGTCTTCTCTTATGTCATCGTACGAGTCATGAGGCCCGAAACCCAGTACTTTACAGTACTTTAAAATACTTCAGCCAGACTGTGGCTCAGCAGTAGCTCACCTGCTTTGTGTGCAGTAGGGCTCAGGTTCAATTTCCTTGATCTCAAGGTAAAAGGATCAGGAAGTAGGTGATGTGAAAGACCTCTACCTGAGAGAGGCTTGCCACAGGTAGTAAATAATACTAAGCTTGCTGGGCCAGTGATCTAACTTAGTGTGACTGAACAAAGGTGAGATGAAGGCTGGGAAATTCCTGGAGAGTGGAAGGGAGGGAGCATGGGGATGAGAAATCACAAACCCCACTTATGATCAAGAGTCCTGATGGCCAGTTTCTGAAACTAATGAAACAGTTCAGTCTGCACACATTGAGATCACTAACTGCTGCAATGAAAGTTAACCTCTCAAAATAGCTTCAGGATAGGAAACAATTGGTGTGCCAATTTGTAGAATGATCCATAATGACTGATGATTTTGTTTGAAATATTTCTGGACCAGTTTTCCAAGGTCTGAGGCAGGATTACCAAAACCAAAATAATACCTAAAAATATACACTAGATAAAAACAAACAAAAATACATAGTCCAAATGTAAACATTACATTTAGCCAGACCCAAAGCCAGAAAAAAGAAGCTTGTGTTCACCCTTAAAAGTAAATATAAAAGAACAACCCCAGTGTCTGGAGGAAACATATTCTATGGTCTTGGAACAACTTCTGTAAAGGCCCTGCTTCTTGCCATGACAGTTCTTACCCCATATAGAGACCCAAAGGCTGTGATCACACACACTAAAAAATCCACTTTCAGTGCACTTTCCAACTGGATGTTGCCAGTTCACGCAGTAAAATCCATTTGGAAAATGCACTGAAAGTGAATTATTTATTATGTGTGACCCCAGCCAAAGCAAAATTCAAGGAATGTAATTAGCATGAAGGCTGAAAAAAAGACAGTTTTACCTAGGGTTGCCAAACCTCCAGGTGGGGGCTAGAGAGTTCCCAGAATTACAACTGATCTCCAGACTATAGAAATCAATTGTTCTAGAAGAAAGGGCAGCTTCAGAAGGCAGGCTCATCGGTATCATTGCTCTCTCCACTCCCCAAATTCCACCCTCCCCAGGCTCTGCCACCAAGTCTTTTGGAATATCCAGACCCAGAATTGATGATCCTAAAATGGCTCAAGGCCATTCTAGGGGATACCCAGGGTTCAAATGATTGTCTATTGATGATTTACAGAAACCTTTGGAAGAAATTGTTTGGGACTCTCCTGGAGAATTAACAATCAGTTTGAGTTGTAAAGAACACAGGTGTTTTAAATGAAACTTAATTGACATGTTCCAGCCCTTGCTTCAAAGAAAAGCTAATTTTAATTGGGAGCTAACTGCAGGTGTTTCTGCCTGGTTAGCTTAGCCAATTTTCAATTAGGACCCATCATAGGTGGAGATTTATGAAAGCCTCTTTACTTCAAAGACTGTTGTAGATTTTCTGGGTTGTCTGGCCATGGTCTTGGCATTGTAGGACCTGACGTTTCGCCAGTAGCTGTGACTGGCATCCTCAGAGGTGTAACACAGAAAGATGGAGTACTCTCTGTGTCAAGATGAGACGAAAAATGGTAGGCAGGTAATTTACATCTACCCTGGAAGGTGGGATAGGGCTGAGTCATTATCTTGTACTGATTCTCCAGGCTATGAACATACTAATGGAGGAGCTTTCCTGAGGAGGTCCTTTTGTCTATGGATTGTTTCCTGAGGAGGTTTCCTGTTTCTTGAGGAGATTCTTTTATGTGTGGAATGGCTATTGAAACTCTAATCTTATCTGTAGTGTTATTGTCAGCTGTAGAGCATTTTGTGTTTTTCAGGACAGGAAACCATGCTGTATTTATTTTTAAACTCCCTTCTTTCCTGTTGAAATTGTGTTTATGTTTATGAATTTCAATGGCTTTCAATGGCCTCCAAAGGTGCAATCACATGTCAAGTGGTATTTCACTGGTGTTAATTTCTGGTCCAGAAAATGCCTTCCTATGATTGTTCAACAAAAGTGTCCTCAATCGAATTGTCCTTAGACAAAGAGCAGACCAGCACTTTTACTTGACCAGCACTGCTTTTGGAGGCCTCATTTGTACTTTTATTCTATGGCTAGTGGTTTCATTTTGTAACAACTTTTTTCTTACCCTTCCTGTTTTTATATTTTGTTTCCGTATGATTGTTCTGTACTATTATATTAGCCAATATGTTCCTCACTGTGTTTGACCTCTGAGGAAGGCCTATGCAGGCCGAAACACATCAGGTCAAGTCCATTAGCCCTTGTGTGTTTGAATTTGGTATTTTTGCAAGAGGTGTAATTGGGCCCTTATATATATATTTTTTTTAAAAAAATGTTAATAAATACATGTATTTTTTTATACACTATATATATTAAGCTTTTATTGCTGGCCCTCTTTTCCACCTAACCTTTTCAGGTTCTGGATCATAGGATTTTTGTATAGCAACCGCACTTTACTTATATATTGATCTGCACTTTACTTGTATATTGTTTTATGTGGATTTTTTGATTGTACTGCATTTATGGACCTCCTGATGGTACCTGGTATTTTTGGCCACTGTGTGACAGCATGTTGGACTGGATGGGCCGTTGGCCTGATCCAACATTGGCCTCTCTTATGTTCTTATGCACTATGTTTTATTGTATTTTAACTTGTTGTACACCGCCTTGAGCCTACTTGTGCAGGCAAGGTGGGATATAAATAGAAAATAATAAATAAATAAATATGTGATTAATGACTTACCAGACAAAGAAATCTGAACTGAGCATGTCTAAATGATATCAGTGGTGATGTAAAGTGAGGAGGAGCAAGAAGAGTATATAAGCAAGCTCCTGGCTGTAACACATTGAACATCTACAAGCTGTGAGGTGTTCCTTTATTCGAATAAATTCTTTAGTTACCCTTTACTGCCTGGATAATTGTTTTACTGTGGTTTATTGGCTAGCCACACAAGTCAAAGAACCTTAGCACCCTCAGGTCATTGACATCACCATGAATGGCTTTAAATATTCCAAGCCTTGAATTAGCCTGGAAGCATATCAGTAGCATATTGGCTGGACACATAATTAGGCTTTCTTAGGACTGCCAACTATGGTGGACCCCTGCTGCTTCTTTTTCGATGAGGCAAATTTTCCCACCAAAATGCTAAATAGCTGTTCCCCACTCTCTCTGAGCAGCCCCTTGGTAGTGTGTGGTAATAAATAATTTATGATTTTCTGCATGTCCCACCCTGAGATAGAGAATCTATTTGGCTTTTGCCCAGGGCAGAGATTTATTGTTGATAAGCAGGAGCCCATTTGTTATTTCCTCAGACTTGATGGTCAGGGCAAGGAGTTGTGTCCCTTCACTTCACAAGTGAACTTGTCTGTTTCCCTCTGACTGACACACTGACTCCATTTGTCTGGCTTCTGAATGCCAGAGGTGAAGCAAGATGAAAAAGACCCTTTTCCTCAGCACTTTCTTTCTTAAAGCTCTCCTCAGCTGGCGCTGACCAGTGGGGTGGGGGTGCTTGCAAGCAGCAGCCTGTCAATCAACCTGTGTTTCACAGTAAAGTATTAACCCTTTAATCTCCCAGCTGTCTGAATTTGATGTTCTAAGCATCCTGCTTTTGGAGTTCAGCATGTCATACCAACCTCCAGGTAGGGCCTTGAGTTCTCCCAGAAATGCAACAGATCTCCAGGGTAGAAAGATCAGTTCCCTTAGAGGAAATTGTATATTTGGAGGACAGACTCTATGGTATATCATCTCCACTGAGCTGCCTCCCCTCCCCAAACACTACACCCAAACCACCATAAGCTTACCAAGGTAGAGGTGGCAACCCTGGGTCTCTTCAAACTAAAATGTTCAAAGAGTTCAACCTAGCACTTGCCATTCATTATAACCTATTAGGCCCTTGGCTCACCTTTCCCTGCTTCTGCAGTCTGAAGCAGAAACCAAACACAGGATATTAACAGAGTCCCTGGTGGGCTATCACACACGGTGGGTGAACCTACATTTAATTTAGTGAATAAGAAACTGTGCAGGATTGATACAGACACTACTGTGAGAAATCACATGAAATAACCATTATCTCATGCTTTAAGGCAGTAGTGCAGATAAATTCTAAGAAATTCAGAATGAGTAGATGGAGTCACGGCAGTTTAGGAGGTCTTCTCTAGGTCTATTCTGTCAATCTGCCTCAGCTGGTCCAATAGTCAGAGGCCATGGCAGTATGTGCATAGCTCTTGCTTTGGATACTAATGTTTCATGGCAGGGATGTCACTCCACATAATTAGAATTCAAGCTAAGGAAACAGTCAGCGTGCTAATTAATTGTGGCAGAAAGCACATGGTTCTCTATTCTGAGTAATTAAGCAGAACATAACCAATTTGTGTATGTGTGTGTGAAAATGGCCTAGTTTTTATTGGTCACGTTTTCTAAGAAGACAGATCTGGAGCAATTCCATTTCTAGTGTTGCATTCAACAGAAGGAGTTCTCTGAATAGATAGGACCTTCTGAGGGAGTAAGGGGGAGTATGTTTGGACTTGAATATATAGTGTGCAATCAAACATGTTTGCCTCCTGGCTCCTTTACAGCTACAGGGAGGAAACAACAGACATTTGAGATATGCAAGGGAGGTCTCAGTGTATTAAAGACAAAATTGGGTTTGGAGCATCCTAATGGATTGTTGTGTCAAGTGTACTTAAATAAGGATTACTACTAATAATCAAATTAATGCATGCTAGAAGTTACTAAATTGGTGTCTTTCTAAAAATGAAATCTATAGCTCTTTTTGTACAAAGAAGAAGAAAAGGCAAGAAGAGCAGGAATAAGGTCCTGTACATGTGCTTCTCAAAGGATATGTTTGTATGCTTCTTAAACAATACTGAAGTACATAGAAGGGCAAAACTGATAGCCACTATCCCAAAACTATATGACATACAGAAATGAAAATTTACTCTGTGTGAATGTTTCTTTTCTTTTCTTTTTTTAAAAGATACAGTTAAAGGAAATCAGATGTTTATTGCAGTATTTAGGCATAAGAGAAGCATTAGTACAACAGTTACCATCAGCTTAGTCAAAATTTATATGATACTACCAAAGTTTCTATCCATTTGATGAGCCAAATTTTGCCCTGGAAGGCTGCATGCCCTGAGGGATCAAGACTATTTCACATCAAAGAGGAGAAGGGAGAGGAGGCAGCCTCCTTCCGTTGGCACAGGCATTTTGTTCAGTCTCCTTCCAAGATACAATCCTGGTGTAAAAGGAAAATTCTGTGGGTCTGGCATACAAGTTCCTAGACTGGGTGACACTAGTGGGTAGAGTACTCCAATTTACCCCACACCCAGAAATCAAAGCACTATATACCAAGATACTGATTACACTTGCTTTTCCTAATGTCTGATCTGGACAAATATTGAACATCCCACCTCCAGTTCTAGTGTGGGTTGCCATTACTGGTCAAGTCAGCATTTATGGACAGCTCTTCCCTGGCTCCCAGATCAGGCTCCCAAATCAGCTAGCTTAGTTGCAAGCTTTATTTATCCTAGGTGCCAAGTTTCACTCTCTGTCCTTCACACAGAGTAGCAAATCAGGGTTCAGGTCTGTCTCTCCAAGCTCTGTTTGCACATTCAAACCTCCCTTCTTCCTTAGATTCTTCAGGGTACCTGCCAATTATCCCTACCTCTGCACCTGTAACCCAACCTATTCCTGACATTCCTGGTTAAAGCCTAACTAGTCCAAAAAGACAAGTTCTTATTATAATAACCTATGATAATAGACCAACCCAGCCAATCATGTAGAGCAGGCTAAAAAAAAAATGCCTCCTTCCCAAGCCTAGTCTGAGAGTGATCCTAAAAATTGTTACTCAGCCCCAGAGAATACTGTCTAGTTCCACATTCACCTTGCAATAGTTGGGTGGGAAGATGCTGCAGAAAAAGCTTGCAAAGTGGAGGTGGCGGTAGCTTTAATAGCCACTCCTAGCTTCCCCATGATTGGTTGTCTCACAAGAGACACTTGGCCCAGGCCTGCTCCCGCAGGACCTTGTACTCCTCTTCTCTTGGGGATGGGAGCACAAACACCCTCTTCCCACTACCTTAGGCCGGAGGACTGACTTTTGGAAAATAAGTTTAAAAGAAAAATTTATGGCCTTACAGCTTGCATTGAAGAATGAAAACTGGAGAATTTCTTGCTAAAGGAGGGGGAGAGGAGAGTTCAGCATGCCCTCCTAAAACAATAGTTCTTCAAATTTTACCCACCAGGCTTCCCCAGCTCTTTTCATCCAGTATCCCCTCTGGCACTTTGGTGTAGTTTAGTGTAGTGGTTTGGTATAGGGAAGAAGAAGAAGAAGAGATTGGATTTATACCCCGCCCTTCACTCAGAGTCTCAGAACAGCTTACGAATTCCTTTCCTTCCCCTCCCCACAACAGATACCCTGTGAGGTAGGTGGGGCTGAGAGAGCTCTGAGAGAACTGCTCTTTCAAGAACAGCTCTGACAGAACTATGGCTTGCCCAAGGTCATCCAGCAGCTGCAAGTGGAGGAATGGGGAATCACAACCAGTTCTCTCAGTTTAGAGTCCACGGACTTAACCGCTACACCAAACTGGTTAGGAGCCAGTTTGGTGTAGTGGTTAGGAGCACGAATTCTAATCTGAGAGAACTGGTTGTGATTCCCCATTCCTCCACTTTGCAGCTGCTGGTGTGGCATTGCGTCAGTTTCAGGCTGCGGTCACACGCACTAAATAATCCACTTTCAATCTACTTTTAGTGCACTTTCCAACTGGATTTTTACTGTGTGAATTGGTTGGAAAGTACATTGAAAGTGGGTTGAAAGTGGATTATTTAGTGTATGTGACCGCAGCCTCAGAGCTATTCTCTCATGAACAGTTCTCGCAAGAGCTCTCTCAGTCCCATCTACCTCACAGTGTGTCTGTTGTGGGGCAGGGAAGGGAAAGGAGATTGTAAGCTGCTCTGAGACTCCTTTGGGTAGTGGAGGTTGGGGTATAAATCCAATCTCTTTTTCTCTCTTTATTATACTTAAGTTATGGGGGTGTTTCAGCTATTAAGACTTAGTATTGCAAAAGACACAAGAGATAGCATAAGGACATTCTTATTTATTGAAGGAGAATGTTTTTATAAGTGGGCGAAAATTCTGGAAAATACATGTTCTTATGTATTTGAGACAATGTAAGGGATAAAACTTCATGTGCTTCATTACTGGCTATAAAAGTCTCTGTAGGTTATAAGGAAACTTCTGGTTTCCCATACATTCCTTTAAAGTTCCACCTGAAAATATGACAGTCCTATCAAGGAAGGAAGGTCTATATCTAAAGGTCCTGAATTGAGTATAGTTGGATTGTATTTGTACTACAAGGTTTAAAATAAATGCTGCACTAGATAACTCCATGACTTTGGTCATTATGTTGTTTTGCAGGAAACTAACCAGCTCTCCTTGAGTGAAATTTCCAGCTATAGCTCCAAGGCACAATGATGCAAAACTAGCCCCAAAGGAGTTGAATAAACGGTACTGTTTAATGCTTTAAAAGATTTTGAGACCAGGGACACACAACCCTTGAGATGATAAAAGCTGATTGCATCTTCCTAGGAAGGCAGTGTCCCATTGAATTTGCATAACATTAGCATAAATTGGTCATTACGAAGTTAAAATTAGTTTCTGCTTGTGAAATGCTCAGGAGATGAACAGCCTATATGTTTGTTTGTTTGTTTGCCTGAGCCTACTTTAAAAAAAAAAAAAACTATGCAGCATAACTGTTCAGCTGAGGTTTTAATATTGACTCTTTTATGCTATGATACTGTTGCTGTAAATAATTGATGTAAGCCACCTTGAAGATGATGGTTGAAAGGCAGGTCAAAAATATTTTTAAATAAGTGAAATGTGTAGGAGGGCTGTGAAACAGCTGCATATAGAGAATACTTTCTACGTGTTATCAGTAGCTTTTTTCCAGGAGTCCCTGATACAAAGCATGAGTTGAGCACACGTGGAAACTTGAGTGGTACACATATAACACTCTTGCTCCCACTGTTGCCATGGCTCCCCTGTGGCAGTCAGATGAGAACAAGAGTTATCTCTTCTGCCCCTCCTTTCTTTAAAAATAACTATGGCCCCGTTCACACTGAGAATTTGCCCCGCTGAAGGCACGGGAGCCCTGCGGACTTTCCGTGAGTGATCATACGAGCACATCTGGGAGGCGTAGTGCTCCCGTGGCCAACCTGCAGCTTCCCATGGAAAACGCGGAGTAAAAAACTACTAGGTCCGAAGTACTAGTTTCTGGAAACCCCAGGACAAAGGCTGGCGTCTGATCACAGGAGCACCAGTATCCTGCGGCTTCCGACGCCTGCCCATGTCCTCGGGGTTTCCGGATGTTGTAAGTTTCCATGGGATGTGCACAAACACTGAACAGCGCATGTGCACACACAAGACACCGACAGCAGCCCGCCCCCCCCAATGGCACATGCGCACTTCGCAACACTTCGCACTTGCATGGTCTACTGCACTGCTTTTTTGCAGCACTGCAGCAGCACGGTGTGATCGGGGCGCAGAGCTGGAGTGTGGCAACCCGGTGGCCCATGTGATCGGGCTACCACGCCTTGTTTAGCTCTGGGGCAAACTGCCACGCTTCTCCCCCATGTTTTCTGGCCTGTATGACTGGGGCCTATGTATGGCTTGTGGGCCCTCTGGTACTCTCATCAAAGAGGCTGCCCTAGGTGCTGTAGAATTTAAGAAGTTTTGGCTTTTCTATTGACAGACTACATAGTGTTGATCCTGCTTGATAAAAGAGTAAAAGTCACAGATGCTTTTATTGCTTTTAAAAATAAATTGCCCCATATATTTCAAACATAGATCTTTATAAGGGGAGAACCCATGTGCTCTCATTTGTATAATACCTGAAGGAATATTCTACAGTGGGAGGGTTGCCTTTCTTTTTGTTTGTTTTAGCAAAATGTAGTTGTACAAGTAGGGAAAGGGGAAAGTCTAATTCCAGAGTTCTGTGTGGATTGCAGATAGTAGATCCAATCACCCCTCCCCCAATGTCAATGGAAATTAGCCATCATTAGCCATTGTAACATCTTATCTTTGAGACATATAATAAAAAGTTATGGTTTAAAACTACTAATGATTCTGAGTTCCTCAGGCATCCCAAATTTAGTTTAACTTTCTCAGATATCTTGGTCAAAGTAGTATATGGAAGGGCAAATATTTGCCCCAACTTGAAAGCCAGCTTGGTGTAGTGGTTAACAGCAGCGGACTCTAATCTGGAGAACTGGGTTTGATTCCCCACTCCTCCTCATGAAGCCAGATGGGTGACTTTGGGTCAGCCACATTTCTCTCAGAGCTGTTCTCTCAAGAGCAGTTCTTTCAGAGCTCTCTCAGCCTCACCTACCACACAGGGTGTCTGTTGTGGGGAAAAGAATGGAAGGTGATTGTAAGCCACTCTGAGACTCCTTTGGTTAGTGAGCTTTTGAGAGTCAAAACTCCCTTCCTCAGATATAAGTAGGAATGGGTATTCCCAAATCCTTAACCCAGTCAGAAGGTAGGAAGGGTATTGTAAAGAAAGGAGCCAGTATGAAGAGATTCAATCTAAAATGTAATCCACTTGATTAGAACAAGGGAGAAAGGCTTAGGGGCAGAAAATTAGCATCTGTAATGAGCTACAAATCTTGTGACCCTATTCAGATGGGAGGGGATGTTCCATTATTCTCAACTTTTAAATGAACTCAAATTCAGTAATCTCATGTTATAATCTCCCCTTGAAGCTTCTCCAGTTGAGGACTGCCATTGTTAGCTTGTGGTTACACGCACCAGAAAAAATGGGGTGGGGGGAGCAAGGCTATTTTCTCTGGAGGAATTGGACCTGCAGTTGCATCACACTTTCCTTTCCAAGCTGTGGGCACTGTTGTTTTTTTGTGTGCCCTTTTTTTCCCCATGCACTTAACCGAGGGATTGATGAATTGCACCTCTGCACCAAGAGCTCCCTATGGAGTATGTGATGATGCGCATACTGCAAATGGGTGTGTGTGTGTGTGTGAACAATGGCATGGAGTCAGGATGGCCTGATCAGACCAGCCTGATGCCATGAGAGCACGCTGGAGAGATCAGACATGGGAAAGTCTGTCTGTGGCCCATCGCAACCTGTTAACTACTGGATTTTCCCTGGTGTTTTTTAACTTTGCTTCTGTGGCAGAGCAGATGTTGTTGTCTGATCACGCCCTTTAAATCCACCTGGCATTCACACCTATGTCAGGTCTAATTGTGTGTATGATCACAGCCTTAGGTCAACAATAGAATGACTAGGGAGATGAAAGTGTTTTTCCATTGAGTTTGGGTGCTTTGATTTTTTAAATACCAGATTTATGGCCATTTATTCTTTTGCATAGGGACTGACCTGTTTATTCAATGTAGAGAGTGGAAGGGCATTGTTGACACTGGATTGTCATATATAATGCTAGATGATGAACAAGTGAATGAACATGAGACACTATGGGTAGTGTTGTTAGGTCCAGTTATTGTGTTATCAGAGTGGATATTGGGACAGAGTTGACATCTTGGTTTATTGCAGGCCTGGTCCTAGAGTCCATATCTGTGTTAGGAAGTGCATTACTGTGGGTGAGAAGTTCATAAGGTTAAGAGGCTATCTGTGGGCAAGAAAAGGTTTGCCTCCCAATGCCTGTGAGAGACAGGTATCATTGTCCTGCACAGATTGCAAGTTATTAGTGATGCATTAGTGATGCAGTTTGAGCTGAGAGCTCAGTGGTGTTCTGTTGTTGTTTTGTTTGGGTCTATCTTGTAGCAGGGTGTCCCTTAGTATAATTCTGGCTATGTTGATCTCATTCCTTACTGTATCGGGCAGCTATTGTAATTCCAGAAATTTCTGTTGTAGATCCCACAGGTGAGAATCTCTGTCAGAGGGGTTGGAACAGATGCAGCTGTAGCATAGAGCTTCACTTTAGATTAGGATGATTAGGATGGCACTGTTTGTCATGTACTTCTTGATTAAGCACATGTACAGTCCCAGCCAGATGGAGTTTCCAGCCAGTCAGGAATAATGATGACATCACAAGGCTGCATAGTCAATCAGAATTAGCTATGGGCTAACTTCTCTGAGGGCAAAAGAAGTCAAATCAGAGGGAGAACAGTGCTCCTGAGGAGATAAACACAGCTTAAAAGTCACAAAAAGCGAAAATGTTTGTCCCTCTTTTCACTCAGTTCTACTTTAGATTTTGAATCCTGTACTTGTTATCTTTCATAAAATTTCAGGTTTGGGCTGGCAAGTTGTCTCTCCAGTTCTGTCTCCACCCATTGGTCCTGTCCAAACAATAATCTGAGTTTGCACTACTTCCATTTGGAATCAACAAGTAGAACATTTTGAGTCTGGCCATCAAACTGTGGAGATAAGAAAAGAAAAATTATCAAGAGTTATAGCAAGGCCAGGGCTTAAAGTGAATTTCAAAGAGCCAGTGTTCTGATCTTTATGACAAAGTGCTATAGAACAAAGATATCTTTAATAATGTGGATGCCTCTGAAGTGAAAATTATTCCTTCAAAGGGACACCAACTATCATTTTTTCCCCCTCAGTGGATGCTCCATCTCCTTAGCAGTCCCTCCTAAATGCATGTCACCAGACAGGGAAGTTGTTTTTTTTAAATATATACGTGATTTATTTAAATAAATTGGCAGTGCAGAGGGATGGCACAAATACCTTGATAATGTGCACTACTGACCAATTTGTAGTTTACAGAGCTTATCTAAATCTTAGGTGATTGTTTCCCCTCAGTATCTTCATAGGGTGTCCCACATCAAAGAGCTCCATTTGTGTGGACACTCCTGCCTTGATCTGAAGATTTCTAGATGAAGCAGAAAGCTTTTTACCTACTGCTGTGCTTCTGCTTGACCATCCCATCCCTGCTTTCCTTGCTGAGGATGATGGCTCCACTACACCCCATTTCCCTTCTAGCACTACAGTATCTTATTCCTTCTTCCATAAACAGCAACAACAACAAAAAATAAAGACAACATGTGCTGCAGTGTTTTAGAGAGTGCACAAGTTTTTAAGAGGAAAGGAAAAAGAAAGGCCAGTGGGCAGAGAAGCCTCCTTGTACCCCACTGCTGGACCTCCTGATGGCACCTGGTATATTTTGGCCGCTGTGTGACAGAGTGTTGGACTAGATGGGCCATTGGCCTGATTCAACATTGGCTTCTCTTATGTTCTTATGTTATGTTCTTATGTTCTTATGTTCATTAAAGGACAGCAAAGTTCATATTTTACTGATTTGGGGTTTTTTTTACTTCAGGAACAAAAATGAACTTGGAAAATGATTCATGAAATATCTAAGTACTGTTCTGTTTGAAGGGAAGTGGGAATTTTCACTCATGTTTGTAACATGGAGAAGCTAGATGAGCCCTCCTCTGTTGAGGTATCATTATTTATTGAGCTATCATTATTATATAGGATATTTTGGGCATTAAAGAATTAGGAAAAATGTTTACCAAATGTCATAAGACTAAGAACATATAATTTGATTAATAGACATTGATCCCCATTTAAATGAAAAACAAAATATCCAACAGGTGCCTATGACATTCATATCACTACACTGCATTAGCAATGGGTATACTTATCTAGAGGAAGATGAATCAAGTTTTCCCTGTTATAAGGTACTGCATTTTGAGAATTCAGATTTGGCTGTGTTCACACACACTAAATAATCCACTATGCACTTTCAGTGCACTTTCAAACTGATTTTTACTGTGTGAACTGGCAAAATCCAGTTTGAAAGTGCACTGAAAGTGAATTGGAAGTGGATTATTTAGTGTGTGTGAACACAGCCTCTGTATTCACACACCACAAGCGCTGCCCTGAGGGAATATGTGTTAAAAGATATGGAGAGTTCTTCAGTGGCTTTGACTTTAACCTGTGTCATTACAAATCACAATCTATAAGGGCATTAGATATTTGTTGGTGGATAACCTTGATGTGATTCCCTAATCTTTATAACATATAAGCAAAATACTTATTACAAAGACATTGGGGGAAGGAGTGCACCAATGTTTCCTCTATCCCCCCCCCGAGTGGAGCAGTTCACAACCTGAACAGAATATAACAGCTGTAATCTTAAAATGGGCAATGGGCAGTGAAGGAAACTGTGCAGCTCCAGACTGCTGCTGAGCAGGGCTTCCTGTTTTAATGAGCTGCCACTCAAATGCACATCTTAGAGGGAACACGGGTGTGAACATGCAACTGATGCACAAAATAATAATAAAATTGTGTAAATTTAACTGTGGAAATTCAGGCTGAAGAAATAGTGGCATAAAATAAAGAGCCATGGGTTAGATTGTTGCAACAGAGAAGGGAAACTGAAACAGAGCTTTCCCTAGTCAAAATAGGAGAGAAATTCAAAATCCTCCCTTCTGACAAGATTCTGACACTAAAGTTGGAAGAATGAACCCTGCATATGCTTAGTGAAGAACTCTGTCTTGCTAGTTTTGAACAAAAGATGCCTGGTGAGGAAATGTTCCCAGACAGAGCCCTTCACAAAAGCTTTCAGGAGCTGGAACAAGTATGAAGCCTGTTGAAGCCAATGCCCTATTACTCCTTCCAAATTCCTCTGCTTTGGAGCCCTCTCTGCTTTTGAATAGTGGTTTTTGAAAAGCCTTGGCAAAACAAAACAAGGAAGCCTTCAGCAATATCCCTGCCAGCAAAACTGATTTGATAACATCACATGAAAGCAAAGTGAGCCACAGAAGTAGGGAACTCACAGCCAAGTGGAAGTTAAGAAAGGAAGCATCAGCCAGGAACAGAACTGTCAGTGCAAGAGTGCATTTTCAAAGCCTGAGCAGTGCACAGGGTTTAGATTTGAACATCTAATTCTTATGTTTTTCCTTCTGAATTGGAAAGAGAGCAGGAGGCTTTGGTAGAGTGGACAATCTGCATTAAAGTGGCTTCCTGCTCAGCCTTCAGTGGCTTTCCATTGTAGAAATAAATAGATAGATTTGCATGTAAAAGCTTGGTTTTATCATACCGAGGCCTGCAATGGGCTGAGAACTTACATGTTCCAAGGAAGCAAAAAGACACAATTAAAACAACACCATTCTTCATATTGTTCTGTTTCCCCTCCCCCATTTTCTTAAAGAACTGTTGCTTCCCTTTCAGAGGAAGCTCATTTATGCCAGAATATGGCATTGTCTCATGTCCAAAGAAGATGAAAGAAAACCCTGCAAGCTTTAGCTAGACCAGGGGTGGTCAAACTTGCTTAACATAAGAGCCACACAGAATAAATGTCAGATGTTTGAGAGCTGTAAAACATGAACAAAGACTACACACGCATTTTTATTGAAAAATATGCAGATTTGCTTTTTATAAACATTAAATGAGACTGCCAAAATAAAAACAAAGGGGTTAAAACAGATACTGATAATGATATTTATTTGTCCAATGATATTTGTTTGCTAATGATATTTGTCTAAGAGAGAGAGAAATAAAGAAAGCAAATAGATGGGGAAGGAGGGGGAGAGAGGGAGGAAGGAAGAGAGAGAGAGAAACAAACAAATAAAGCAAGCAAATAGATGGGGGTGCTCCCCCCCCACCTCAAGGCTACCCAGAAGGGGAACACTGGCTGGGGAAGGGAAGACTGATCAGGAGTTATGCCTCCTCTTCGCTTCCCCAGCCACCCTGTCAGGAGCCACACAATATGTATAAAAGAGCTGTATGCGGCTCCTGAGTCGCAGTTTAGCTACCTCTGAGCTAGACTGTAGAGGGAGTAATTTCTTTCTAAAGGGGCTTTTTCTTGTCTGTCAGTAAAATGCTACTCTTAGGCTTTCATCTAGAACAGTCTAGAACTCCCTCTCTCAGCTAACTAAGGCAGCTAGGCTTTTCTCTACCATCCGGTTTGTTAGTTCCTTAATAAAGCTTTTTATTGGTCTAGTGAGTTATTGCTTATTTAAAAATACTATAATCCAGCAGTCCCCAACATTTTAGAGCCTGGGCATTCCTTTGGAATTCTGACCCAGGGTGCTGGGTGCAGCCATGAAATGGGTGCTGCAGAAGGTGGAACCAACCACAGAAATATAAGGGAATATAAAGTAATGCATAACTTTAATAGTAACTCTTTAACATTTCTGGCAGAAGCTCTGCATAACAAGATGCCTTTTAAAATGAAGATACTGTTCTTGCATTACCCTCAGTCACACAGTGAAGATCCCTGAGCTGTGGCAGCAGCTGCTGCCTAAGCAATGTATTGGGTTTTGTTTTTGTTTTCTTTAAATCTGGACAGTCAGTCTGAAGTTCTACTGGACTAAAGCCCCACCTTGCCCCACCCACTTTCTAAAAACTCATGGTGAATGCCAGGAAAGGTGACAACAGGCAGGGTCATGCCCACAAGCACCCTGTTAGGGACTCCTGCCGTAACCCTTAGTCCTCATGATATCCCTACAGTCTACAGGTTTTGGCAGAGACTGTAGACTCCCAACTCTATTAAAGGTCTATGCATCAGAGAACTGATGTAAAAGGTAAATCTAAGCTAGCGAAGCCCACCTAGATGCTTCAAACTGTATTCATTACCCTTTTAATTTATACCAGAGATCCTGACTCAGGCATTGTCATGTTGAGAGAACTGGCCTGTGAAACTATGAAAAATCCGTCCTGCACTTCATTCAGAGTTTATAAAAGACATTTGAAATTACATAATAAAAAGTTCTTTTGTGCTTCTCTGGCATAAAAATAATTTATACCCAAAAGGAGTCAGCTAGCTTTGCAAACACAACAGATTGCTGATGCAAATAGATAACCCCAGTAATGGTCCTGTCTTGTGTTATTTGAAAATATTATTCATTAAAATATGTTTTATATTGCTTCTAATCCCATACAATCAACCTTTATTAGTTGAGTCAAGCTGCGTAGCCTGAGCACAGAGCACAATCTACCAAATGCTTTATTCCCCTTGACAGCCAACTGTGGAGAACAATGTATGCCGTGACATTTAATGTGAAACTTTTTGTTGTTCATGCTTTGTTTTATATTTCAGCTGCCAGAAATACTTGAGGCTTCATAGCACAGCTCTTCAACACCCAGCCGTTCAGTGGGAGAATTAGATTTAGAATACAGAGCAAGCTGACTCTTCTCATCAATGCACTGAGGCTACTGATTTTTAGATATGAATGCAAATGTTAGGAGAGAACTGTGCAGGAAACAGTGATGAGCAGAACATGGTTGTCCGGTGGTGGGAGGCAGTGTTTTTCTCATCTCAGCAGTGTTAAAGAAACTAGAGATACCAGGTTGCCTCCAAAACATTCCCATTGATATGCTCATAGGTGCAGAGTGGAACTGTGAACACTTGCATATTTGAAATGCATGTCCTTGACAAAGAGAAAAATACTGGTGTTCTTGTGTACTTGCAATTGTAGGCCCCAGGGCATAGAGGGAAGCCCAGATGAGGAAGAATACAACCATACATGCTGATTTGGAGAAATAAAAGGCCACAGCTATATTGAATACACCAAAGGAGCATTGGCACAGCATGGAGATGGATCCAGAATCAGGTGACCCACCTGTGACCTGATTAACCCCACACCCCAGCCTGCCTGCTGAGGGTACAACCAAGGTGTGGCAAACCCTGGGAGCCACATGGGTGCCAGCTGCTGTGTGGTTCCCTTGCCACCTGGTGGTGAGAGCCCCACTGGCAGTCCCTGAGCTGGGCATGCCTCTGAATTGCCTCCTCCCCGAGACTGCCAAAGCATTACTATGGCAAGAAATGGCCCTTATGCTGCACAGTGCCTGGGAAGTGCTAACTGGAGCATGGCAGCCAGTAGCTGTGCATGGGAGGTCCTGCCAGGGCCGCATCTCTCCATTGTACCCTTTTTAAAACATTTTTTATTGCTTTTATTCTAAAAACTACACAGAAATCTAAGGAAAGGGCATCTACAAACTATGGGAGAAAGCAAAGATAACCACTAAAAACCCAAGAAGCAGTGATCATAAAATGCTGGCTTTAGGAGTTTTGGGGGCTGCTGCCCCTAATTCTGAATCAGGTTCTTCTTCAGTGGATGATGATGAGATTTCTCCATGGCTTCTGTGGTCGCTGTCTTCTTCGTTTACACTGTCATCCTTCCGAGGCTTTGCTGGCTTTTCTGGCTTTTGTAACGGTTCCAAAAAATCTTTAGCCTTTATGACAGAGTCAATCCTTTCTCTCTTGTCGTTGTATTTGAAGAAGATGCCTTCTGGTATAATCCATTTGTAGGGGGTGGATATCTTTTGTAAAAATAAGACCAAGTCTTTATATTTCCTCCTCTTCTTTCTTATTTCAAAGGAAAAAATCAACTTGCAGGGAGGAACCTGTCCTAAAAGGTTCCAAGAGGTGATAACCATTCCCCACCCAGGACCTTAGAATCTGAAGGCAGTTCATGATGACTGCCTGTTCCCTAACGGGATATGCCGAAAGGTGCTCACCAGTTCCATTTCTTGCTTGCATAAACCTGCCATAGCCAAGGTCAAGCCTCTGCTTTAGCCTTTGCTCCCCACTCAGCATCCTAATGCCGACCTAATTCCTTGCTGCAAGTCCTTCAAAAATATCCCATTGCCCTTGTCTGACAAATGCACCCCATCATCTCTATACAGGTTCCGAAACACGACCCATATATTGGGGTGTGGCAAAAACATCCCCAAAACAGCATCCATGGCCCTCCTCAGCTGCCTATTAACTTTACGCCTAGCGCAGTCAATACACCTGGGGTCCTCCAAGTTCCACCACACCTGGTGGGGCAGTATGGCTGACCATACTATCATCACGCCGGGCCACCTTACTCTTATCCTCGCAAAGTCTGCCTCAGCCTGCAAAACCAGGGCCTTGCCCTTCAATAGACCCAGGTCATTACCCCCCAAGTGTATTACCAGGATGTGAGGAGGGGGCCCTCTCCTCTCATCAAATAGCAGGGGAAGAAGTGCAGGCCAATGCGTGCCCCTCCTTCCCAACCATTCTACCGTAGCCCATTTGCTAAGGCCCAGCTGAGAACCACTGGATGTCCTCTTGGCCCAATGAGCCGCCCAGAAGACCATGCTGTGGCCGCAGATGGTAACTCTTTGTTTCGTCCCGCAGCTGCAGCATCTGTAACAAGAACATTATTAATAAATCAGCTGCCATATGGAATATTTACAACACACACTTCCGCACATAACCTTTGTAGTATCGTGACCTCCAGCGACCTATCCACTGAATGTCACTGCCCTTATACTCCATGGCTGCCGTCATTGAAATGGCCCCTATCCAGAAAGAGTGTGCTCCAAAGAGAACCCCATCCAATCCCAAGCGGTCTAAAGCCTTCTGTGTCAGACTCCAAAACTGAAACTTAGTGAGGCGGGTGCCATCCCTGTGTCGGAATAGGTAGCCCCGACCCTCTCCTCTCAATGCTAGGTAATGGCTCAAAGCCTCAACTGGGCATAACTCGACTTCTGAACAGCGTTCGAGCTCTATAACCTTCCCTTTTCCATGCTGGTCAGTCTTTGACTGGTGTAGCCTAATTCCAACTTTGGATTCTGAAACAGAAATCTCCCGCTGCTCAAAAGCCATGCCAGACACATCCTGCCATGAGCTTGCCACCAGCTCGCTGATCCGCAGTGCCCCCCAAAAGATGACCAGTGATGCTGCATGAAAAAGGGCAGCTTCATAGCCATCAGCACACAACGTGCGCCACTGCATCTTAAGCCCCCTCAATATTGCTGGAGTCAAAGGTTCTCTGCTATCAGCTCTGACGCTGCTTTCCCTGGACTAGCCCTCCAGCATCTTCCGAATATGGAAGTCACCAGTCATATCTGCATACCCCAAAGGCTTGCTGGCATATGCCAGCGAAGACAACTTGGCCCTGATGGTATGGGATGACAAGCCCTGACCCCTCAACGTCACACAGAATTGCATTAAATGAGGGACAGGTATGGGCCACACCTGCTGCAAGCCTGCACCCTCCCTGAAGGACAGGAATTTCTTACCCGCCCTCATGTAAGCTCGCATGTGGAGGGGGCAAGAGCCAGGCTCATTGCCCTGTTGGCCTCAGCCCACCAATCTGCCACACCTCAGCAGGCATACACACTGGGAATCGGTCAGCGTTGGGAGCCAGCTGACGGGATCTCTCCATCTGTTTCCGAGAGAGTGTCAGCGACCCCGTTATTAACTCCCGGCACATGCTTAGTCTTAAACATTATATTATTGTGTAAACACTGCAGAGAGAAGGCTCTGACCAGAGCCATGACCTGGGGGACACGTCAAGGAGTTGATTACGTGTACCGTGGACATGTTGTCGCACCAGAAGTGAACGGTGTGGTTGGCAAAGTCCCCTGACCAAATCCACACTGCTGCAACAATCTGAAAAAATTCCAGGAAGGTGAGGTCTGTAACCCACCCTGCCTGAAACCACTCCTCAGGGCCAGTCCCCAGGACACCAATGCCCTCAGAAATATACACCAAAGCTGGAGGAACCTGCTGCATGAGATGCAACCTGCAGCTCCGCTTCGACTAAGAGGTCCTCACGCCAAAAGGACACCCTGTTATATGACTCCAAAAATCGCTTCCATACAACTGCATGCAAAGTTGAGGTGACCTACCAACTGCTGCAACTCCAGAAGGGTTATTTTATTCTTCTTCCTAGCTGTGTCTATTAATGCCTGCAGCGCAGTTAATTTATCCACAAGCAATCTGCAGAACTGCCCCACCATGTCAATTTCTATTCTCAGGAAAGTCAAGATAAGGGCTGGGCCTTCAGTTTTTTTCCTGAGCAAGAGGAACTCCAAGCTCCCTTGCCAAATTGAGAAAGCTGGACAGCAGAAATGCACATTGACCCATACCCCTCCTTCCTGCCAATAAAAAATCATCAAGGTAATGGGCAGTACTGCTGAGACCCATCCTGTAAAGTACTGGGTTTCGGGCCTCATGACTCGGACGACGACATAAGAGAAGACGCGTTTATTCGTACTTCACACAAGACAAGAACAAACAGTAACGGCCGGAGGCCAACTACATACAGTTAGGGGGGGACGGCCTCATATTCCTATTGGCGGGTTTGAATCGCCCGCCAATGCTGCCATTGGTTCTCTACTGGCAAGCTCAGGAACCTAGTCCCTATTGTTCTCAGAGAGCGAAGCTTGGCTGTATTTTGCCAGCTCTGCCTTCTGATCCCAGGACACAACACCCCTCCCCCCATAGTTCATATCCTATCAGGTGACGTAGTCTTTTAAGTATGCTGGTGCTCTCCGTTCCCTTAGTGATCGTCGGGGGGCCGGTACTGGACTGGCGGGGCCCCCATTGGGTGGTCCTCCCGCACAAGGAGCTTGGATGTGGTGGTGACGGTGGCGGCTGTAACGGCGGCGGCAGCGGCGGCGGCGGTTCAGCTGTCTCCGGGACCCCCTCCGGACTCCGTGGTCTTTCAGGCGCTGGCTCCGCTGGCGGTGCCTGCAGCCGATCGGATGCTGGGGCGGCCGCGGCGTTTCCCGGTAACAGGGCCTGGATCCCTGTGTCGGGGTCTTGCCGCCTCCGGAGCTGGTCCACGTGTTTACGGAGGACCCGGTCCCCATCTGCTAGGACCTCGTATGACACTGGCCCGGTGGGTTTTAGGATGCGCCCGGCCAACCACTGAGGCCCCGCTCTGTAATTCCGGAAGTAGACAGGTTCCCCCGGGAGGAAGCTTTGGGGTGCCTCCCGGGTTTCGACCAGATTTTTCTCTGGGGCTCGGTCCGGGTGGAGCCTGTCTAACAAAGTCGTGGGGCGGTGGCCCATCAATAGTTCTGCGGGGCAATGCCCGGAGATGGGGTTTGGGGTGGTGCGGTGTGTTAGGAGGAAGCGGGCCAGCCGGAACTCCCAATCCCCCTCCGTTATGCGGCTCAGGGCTTCTTTGGCGGTGCGTACCGTTCTCTCCGCCTGTCCATTTGTTGCCGGGTGGAAGGGCGCTGATCGTATGTGCCTGATTAGGTTCCTTGCGAGGAACGCTTGAAACTCAGCAGATGTGAACGCTGCCCCATTGTCCGACACGATTGTGTCTGGCAACCCGTGCGTAGCGAATATTTTCCGCAGGGCCCTTATTGCCGCTTTGGCAGAGGTGGTAGACACTGGGCTTATTTCCACCCACTTCGAGTAGGAGTCTACCGTCACCATGAACTGGAGCCCCTGAAACGGCCCGGCAAAATCTACGTGTAGGCGTGACTACGGCTTGTGGGTAGACTCCCAGCTTTGGGTTGGCGCTCTCGGGGGATTGGGGCGGACTTCCTGACACCGTGTGCACCCTCGGACCCAGGTTTCAATTTCTGCGTCCATCCCGGGCCACCACACGTAGCTCCTTGCCAGAGCTTTCATTTGTACAATGCCGGGGTGGGCCTCGTGCAGCGTTTCTAGAACCCCTTGTCTTATGGGCCCCGGGATGACCACCCTGTCCCCCCATAGTAAGCACCCTTTCAAGGCGGATAACTCTTCCCTCCTGGCTTTGTATGCCGTGAACTCTGGCCCTGTCTGTTCCGCTGGCCATCCCCTCACCACCCAGTTTAGGACCCGGGAGAGAATGGGATCTCGGGACGTGCGGGTGGCCACGTCTGCAGCCTGAAGGGGGGGTTGGCAGCTCCTCCATGAACAATACTGCGGGAGCCGGGGCCGGATCTTCCCCTGTATGCGGCAGCGGCAGGCGGCTCAAGGCGTCGGCATGACCCAGTACCTTGCCCGGCCGATGCTCCAACCGGTACTGGTAGCCCGCTAAAAACAAGGACCAGCGCAGCACCCGGGGCGACAGTACCTGCGGCGTTTGTTTGTCCGCCGCGAACAGTCCCAAGAGCGGCTTATGATTGGTTACGAGCGTGAAGGGCCGCCCGTACACAAAGTTGTGAAACTTTTAACCCCCGCCACCAGTGCCAAGCCCTCCCGGTCGATTTGTGCATAGTTCCGCTCCGCGGGGGACAGCGTGCGGGAGTAGTAAGCCACCGGGACTTCCCTCCCATCCGGTAGCTTGTGGGCCAAGACCGCCCCGACCCCATACGGTGATGCGTCGCATGCAAGGATTACCGGGAGCTTTTCATCAAAGTGGGCGAGTACAGCGTTAGAAATCAAGAGTACTTTAACCCCCCGAAACGCCGCCTCCTCCCTCGCTCCCCATGCCCAAGGTGTCGCCTTATCCAGCAGCCTGTGCAGGGGTTCGGCCACGGCGGCTTTGTGTGGGAGAAAGGCGTGGTAAAAGTTCAGGAGGCCTAAGAACGCCTGGAGCTCTGCCTTGGACTTCGGGGCGGGGGCCTCCACGATGGCCTTCACCTTGTCCCTCGCCGGATGCAGGCCTGTTGCGTCTACCCGGTACCCCAAGAACTCCACCTCCGGCACCCTGAGGAGGCACTTTTCCCGCTTCAATTTCAGCCCCGCAGCTTGGAAGCGTCCCAGTACAGTTCGGAGGTGGGCGGCGAAGCTTTCCGGGGTGGTCGCGGCGATGAGGACGTCGTCGAAGAATGGCGTCACTCCAGGGATCCCTTTTAACAAATCGTCCATTAGATTTTGGAAGATCCCTGGGCCACACTGACCCCGAACAGCAGCCGCTTCACCCTGAAGGCCCCCCGGTGGGTCACTATGGTTTGCGCCTCAGCAGTGGCCTCATCCACCGGGAGTTGCTGGTATGCCTGCGCGAGATCCAGCTTTCCAAATATGCACGCCCCCGCCAGTGTGGCTAAGACGTGGCTGACTACGGGTACGGGGTATGCGTGCGCCTGAAGTGCCTGGTTAATGGTGCACTTATAATCCGCGCAGATGCGGATTTCCCCGTTTGGCTTTACGGGTGTCACAATCGGGGTCTCCCATCGAGCGTTCGGGACGGGCTCTAGGACTCCCTGGGCCACTAACCGGTCCAGTTCGGCCTCTATTTTAGGGCGGAGGGCCAGGGGCACGGTGCGGAAGCGCCGTCGGATGGGCGTCACTGTGGGGTCTAAGTGGAGCGACACCGGGGGCCCTTTATAACACCCCAGTTTCCCGTCAAAGACCTCAGGGAATTCCTTGCACACCGCCCCCAGTCACGCATCCCGCACTTATTCACTCCCCCAATCGAGATGCCTAGGGCCTCGAACCACGCCCGCCCCAGGAGACTCACGAGATTTCCCTCCACCACCACCAAGTCCAAGTTCCCCTCAAAGTCTCGGTACTGCACTCGGAAAGTGCCGACTCCCCGGATGGGGACAGGGTTCTTTTGAAAGTCCACCAAGCTTAGTGGCGATGGACGTAGAGGGGGTCCCCTAACGGGCAAAGTCTTTTTAAAGTGTCCATGGAAATGATGGACGCCGCCGATCCCGAGTCCACTTCCATGCAACAGGGGGACCCCTCGATCCGCACGGTTACTTGGATCTTCGGGGTAGAGGAGAGGTTGGGGTTGGGGAGGCAAAGTACCTGCAGCGGTTGGTCGGTGAGATGGTACATCTCGGCAACCTCTTCCATCGTCTCGTAGGCGGTGGACGATGCGCGGTGCGGTGGGACCGACGATCTCGAATTCCGGGGGCCCTTGGACCGGCAGACCCATACGAGGTGTCCCTGCTTCCCGCACCCGTGACAGACAGCATCCCGGAACTTGCAGGATTTCCTTCCATGGCCTTCCCCGCAGCTGGCACAGACGGTCCGGTTGCTGGAAGGCTTGGCTGGCTCCCTGTTGGCCTGCTGGAATGGCACCGGCCGGCGGTGTTGGGGTCTGAGGGCGAAGACCTCTTCGGTATCAGAGTTCCCGGGGCTGGGACTCCTCCCGACCACATGGGCGGCCGCGGCCGGGCGTTCCCCTTCAGCGGCCTCGTGGGCTGTTGCGGCGTCGATGGCCTCGTCCAGGGAGAGCCTCCGGTAGCCAATCAACTTGCGCCGCAGCTTGGAGTCCGCCAGGCCCCACACGAACTGCGTCAGCAAGTTGTCTTCCACCTTCGGGAACCCGCAGTCCACCGCGAGCGCCCTCAGCGCGGCCAGGAAGGTGGCAACGGATTCCCCTTGGGCCTGGACTCGCTTCTGGAACTCCATCCTCTTGGCCAGGAAGGTCGGCCGGGGGCTGAAGTACGCGTTGAGGACATCCAGGATCTCCCCAAACGAGCTTTCCAAGGCCGTGCGGGGCACCAAGAGGCTCTTGGCGAGGCGGATGGTTTGGGTGCCGCACGCGTTCAGCAGGAGCGATCGTTTCTTGTCTGGGTGGCGGATCTTGTTGAGCTCCAAATAACTGATGAGCTGGCCGACCCATGCGTCCCAGGTTTCTGGCTGTGACGGATCGAAGTGCTCGAGTGTTACATGAGAGGCGGCCATGGCTCTGTCTGGGAAGGCGTGCGCCGGGGCGAGCGGTGCGGTGCTGCTCTCGGGGTCAGCGATGCGATGCTCGGCGAGCGGTGCGGTGCTGCTCTCGGGGTCAGCGATGCGATGCTCGGCGGTGTCCTTTTCGTCGCTCATGGAGTCACGGAAGGCGTTGAAATCCCACCTTCGTCGCCACTGTAAAGTACTGGGTTTCGGGCCTCATGACTCGGACGATGACATAAGAGAAGACGCGTTTATTTGTACTTCACACAAGACAAGAACAAACAGTAACGGCCGGAGGCCAACTATATACAGTTAGGGGGGACGGCCCCATATTCCTATTGGCGGGTTTGAATCGCCCGCCAATGCTGCCATTGGTTCTCTACTGGCGAGCTCAGGAACCTAGTCCCTATTGTTCTCAGAGAGCGAAGCTTGGCTGTATTTTGCCAGCTCTGCCTTCTGATCCCAGGACACAACACATTCCATACCACAAGTCCCATTCCAAAAAGAAACTGAACCTCTCAAACGCAGCACAGGATACTGAGCACCCCATAGGAAGGGCCCTATCCATGTAGAATTTGCCCTCAAAAGCAAATCCCAGGCACTCGAAGTTGTCTGGGTGGACAGGAAGGAGACGGCATGCTGATTTAACATCACATTTTGCCAATTCTGCTCCCAGTCCATAACTGCTCACCACCTGCAGGGCCTGATCGAAAGAGGTATACCAAACAGAACACAGCTCCTCAGGTATTGTGTCATTCACAGACTCCCCATGTGGGTAAGACAAGTGGTGAATGAGGCGATATTCTCCAGGTGCCTTCTTCGGCACAACACCCAAAGGGGAAACCCTCAAATTATCAACTGGGGGGGGAAGAAAAAGGACCCAGGACTCTGCCCTCCATACATTCCTTGGCAATCTTTTCCCTAACTATATGCTCCATACCGTGCACTGATTTCAAGTTAAGAGCCATGTACGAAGTCCGAGAACCCAGGAAAGGTATCCTAAAACCCAACATAAAACCATCCAACAAGTAAACACGATCCCGTTGATTCGGGTAGTCCCACAACCAACGCTCTAAAACTTCCAACTTTATTGGGCTAGGTCTCTTTGTCAGGATGGGGGTTGTGGCCCCCACCACCTCCGGTGCGCTTGCCACCTCTACCTCCACCCTGCCCCTTAGGTTTGGGGCAGTTAGAAAAGGAATGAGGCCCTGCACATAATGGACACTCATGCCTGAACGAACATGACTTCCGCCCACACGTCCCATGGGAGGTAAACACCCAGCAAAGTGGGCATCGTTGAACCGCTTGCCCTGCCTGGGCGTGGGTGCCAGACTGGGTTTGTGGCTTACACACTGAATGACCATTATGTGACCTTTCAGTACCAGGTGACTTAATTGTGGACATGATCTGCAACCAAAGGTCCGGGTGTATCCGGTCCCATCTCATGGCCGGATTCATGGCTGCATGCATGCAAAACTCTTCATCGTAATGCGACCATGCCGAACCTAGAAAATCCGTAACGGCCTTATAGATAATATCCATGTATTGCAGCAGTGCCACTGCTCTCCATGGATGGTGCCTAACAATAATTGTTGTATAAATCAAGAACCCTGGGAACCAGTTTGCCCATGTTCTTTCCACAACCCGCCTTTTTAAGCGTTCCTTCTCCCTCTCATCCAGGTCTTCTTTATCTTTCTTTTCTAACTCCCTGTATAAGAGAGTATAAATGTCTACATAATCACCCTTCAGAATCTTTTCCTTCATGGTGATGGACAGGTGATCACCCAAAGGCAGCCCAGAGTCCCCAGATGGTATGGCGCCGGCAGAGACTGTATTGTATGAAAAAGTCCCTGGATTTACATATCCAGAGCCCGGGTGCGGATAGCCCCATCCAGGGCAAGCCCCAGGGGGAGGAGGCAGCATACCGCATCCCCAGCCCGGATATTGTGGCCAAGTCGCAGGTGGCGCGGACGTAGAAGACCCAGAAGCACCCGGTGGGCAGGGTCCCCATGGCCAGTGTGTAATGTTCTTGTCCGAGTGGTCATCCTTACCCTCCTTCTGAGGAGGTCCCTTGTAAACCTCCACTTGAAGCTCCTCTGTGCCTTGCCCTTGCTGATCAGAGGACTCGCCATCATCGCCACCATCAGGCGCTCCCTGATCTTCCAAAAATGCCAGGCGTGCCAGAACCTGCACCTGAAATGAGGTGTTGGAAGCATTAGCATCCCCCTTAGGTCTCTTAGCTACATCACCCTTAGGAGGGGCACTCCTCTGCCATTCCAAAGCTGCAAGTATTTGCATAATTGCAGCATTGATGGGATCATCCTCCTCATCATCAGAGGGAACCAGTGGCACATCTTGTACTGGCAGCCACTTAGGCACCAGCTGTTTCCATTTTTCCATCCCCTGACCTTTTCTAGGAGCCATAACGATAAATGCCCTAGTACCAATTTAGAATTCAAAACCCCTGTAGCACTTGCCAGTAGCTGCTGGGAACCAGATATCTGTAATTTAAAATGGCTTCCTTAAGGGGAACTCACAAAATGGCCGACAGTACCAGGCACCTAAAATGGCTGCTGCCTTTAAATTGGCCAGTACAAGAAAAATTCCACACAAAATGGCTGCTCCCCTTCAACCTCCTGAAAAGGACACCCCAATGTAAAAGAACCACCACCCCATCCCCAACCTGAAGCCAAATTGCACCAGGCCCCTGGGGGGGGGGATTAAATAAAGGGAAGGGGTAACTGGGGCCCCAGCAGCATCACCAAACTGCCACAGCTAGCCGAAGGCCTAATGCAGTATGTGTCTTATAATATTTTTTAAAAAATGTGTGTGTGTTTATTTTAAACAAGGAGCGCCACGGCAAGCCATTTGCTGCTGCGTGCCACTTCAGCATGCTGATCCACCACCACAGATGCTGGCCCCAGATAAACTGCTGCCACTACAAAGACATCCAGGCCGCTCCCCAGACCTGGGGACCGACCACTGCCTACTGAGCGTCGCCGCAACTGGACGCTCCTCAAAGGTGAAATCGGGCGCTGCCAATAGCCACCGCAACAGGGAACACCCCCCCCCCAGACACCCTCAGGGCCAGCGAGTGAGTGGATAAACACTGCTGCTGCCCCGTACAATTAAAAAATCAGCTCCGGATCAGCTCCGTTTAAAAAGCTGAGACTCCAGCCACCTCTCCCTGCACTGGCCGAAAAATGGGCCCCAGAAGGAGACAGCCAGCCGGCCAGCCTCAGCAGCTCCACTCAGTGTGCTTTTTCCAAGCCGAGCATGCGGAGCAACTGACGAAGGGTGGGAGCGGAGCCTGGCCCTTTGACCGTTGCTGTCTCCACCCTGTTGGAGCGGCAAAAGAGCCCCCACCCACCAGCTGCATTGCAGGGTGGGCAGGAGCTCCGTTGTCTTGGCAGTAGTACATGCAAAAAGAATCTAGGG
Organism: Gekko gecko; assembly: GCA_029375565.1. Classification (NCBI taxonomy): domain Eukaryota; kingdom Metazoa; phylum Chordata; class Lepidosauria; order Squamata; family Gekkonidae; genus Gekko; species Gekko gecko. The sequence continues at coordinate 94,787,815 of JAPDNY010000001.1, forward strand.
GTCTTAGTAGACCATACACTGAACATGAGTCAGCAGTGTGATGCAATAGCTAAAAAGACAAATGCAATTTTGGGCTGTATCAATAAAGTATAGTGTCCATGTGAAGTGATGATATCACTTTGCTCTGCTATGGTTAGACCTTACCTAGAGGACTGTGTTCAGTTTTGGGCACCACAATTTAAGAAGGATATAGACTTGCTGGAACATGTCCAGAGGAGGGCAATGAAGATAGCGAGGGGGCTGGAGACCAAGTCCTGTGAGGAAAGGGTATGTTTAGCCTGGAGAGGAGATGATTAAGAGGTGATATGATAACCATCTTCAAGTACTTGAAGGGCTGTCATCTAGAGGATGCTGTGGAGTTGTTTTCTGTTGCCCCAGAAGGTCAGACCAGAACCAATGGGTTGAAATTACATCAGAAGAGATTTCGGCTAAACATTCAGAAGAACTTCCTGACAGTCAAAGCAGTTCCTCAGTGGAACAGGCTTCCCCAAGAGGTGATGGGCTCTCCTTCTTCAGAGATTTTCAAACAGAGACTAGATGGCCATCTGACAGCAATGCAGATTCTGAGAAGAAGAAGAAGAAGAAGAAGAAGAAGAAGAAGAAGAAGAAGAAGAAGAAGAAGAAGAAGAAGAAGAAGAAGAAGAAGAAGAAGAAGAAGAAGAAGAAGAAGAAGAAGAAGAAGAAGAAGAAGAAGAAGAAGAAGAAGAAGAAGAAGAAGAAGAAGAAGAGGAGGAGGAGGAGGAGGAGGAGGAGGAGGAGGAGGAGGAGGAGGAGGAGGAGGAGGAGGAGGAGGAGGAGGAGGAGGAGGAGGAGGAGGAGGAGGAGGAGGAGGAGGAGGAGGAGGAGGAGGAGGAGATTGGATTTATACCCCGCCCTTCACTTGGAGTCTCAGAGCGGCTTACAAACTCCTTTCCCTTCCCCTCCCCACAACAGACACCCTGTGAGGTAGGTGGGGCTGAGAGAACTCTAACTGCTCTTTCAGGAACAGTTGTGTCAGAGCATGTAGCTGACCCAAGGTCACATCAGCAAGTGCAAGTGGAGGAGTGGGAAATCAAACCTGGTTCTCCCAGATTAGAGTCCGCACACTTAACCACTACACCAAACTGGCTCTCCTTAGGCAGATCATGAGAGGGAGGGTAGGAAGGTTGCATCAATACTTAGTTCTTATGGCCCTTTCTTACATACCCAGGGAAATGCTGATTGCCACTTTGGGGTCAAGAAGCAATTTTTCTCCAGGTTGGCTTGGCCAGGGATCCTGGAGGTTTTTTGTCATCTTCTGGGTGTGGAACAGCAGTCACTGTGGGTGGAGGGGGAGGTATTTGTGAATTTCCTGCATTGTGCAGGGGGTTGAACTAAATGACCCTGGAATTCCCTTCCAACTCTGATTCTATGATTCCAGGAAGGCAGTTTTTCCTATGCTCAAATGAGAGTTCAGTGACCAGTAGATTATTCAGTAGATCAGCTGAATAGCAATAACAACAATAACCACTGTCAAACCAAAAGAGAGAAAAGTTTAGCAAAACCCTTCCACACACACATTACCCCCCCCCCCCAAAAAAAAAGCACCTATACAATAATTTTCTATTCCCAAGGCCTGGATAAATAACAACCTAAGTATCCATCTGCAGATCTAATAACATCCCTTTGTCCATCTGAGACAGCTTAAGAAAGGAAGGGTACTATTTATTTAGTACATTTTTATCCCACTTTTCTCCCTGATCAGTGGCTGCAGGTCAGGGCCTGGGGTGGGGAACTCCTGCCTCCACCAGGGGGTTTGGCAACTCTAGTCATTCCGCTTGTAGCAGTGGTATGGAATGTCTTTGAGAAATCTGTGGGAATCACATTCTCTTTGTGTTTGTGTGTCCATCTCCCAAGAATGATGACCAAGGAAATTTCACTTCCAAAACTGGATTGGTAACCAGATAATGTTAACATGCCAACAGCTTTCTGGTATGGAATTCAATTTGTTTTATTGCGCCACAAGGCTGGTGCCATTTCAAGAGTGCAGTGACTTATGGCTAATGCAGTGATTATGATAAATGGTTCCAAATACCTTCCCAGATAATAACACATGGTGGCATGATTAGCATTTTAACACTGTCCATATGTATGTATGGCTGCTTCACTAATGATTAAAATGTAATTATGCCTTTATCTTTTATCATCTTTTCTGTAGCACAGGGCTTAATTTCAGCCAAAGTTCATCAGGCCTCATACCCAGAACATAATTTCAGCCCCGCAACATATAACATAATAGCTATGTCTTTGAACTAATTAAAAAATGTGTTTTATTTGAATAATAATTGGATTTTAATCAATCAGTTTTAAAGAAATTTGCATATTTCCTAAGCATTAATATTAACACATGAAGCTGCCTAATATTGTCAGATTATTTGTTCTTCTAGCTTTCTATTGCCTATTCTGTCTGGTAGCAGAACTCCACAGTCTCATTCCTATGACATTTTATGTGAAGATGTCAGGGACAGAAACTGGAACCTTGAACATAGCCTAGAAATAACTATTTTTATTTATTTATGTATTAAAATATTTATCGCCTGCCTTTCCTCGTGATTCAAGGCACCTATGATGACAATATCAGGACAGTACCTCATTGGTGCCAACTCAGTGTTTCTAGGGCTCAACTATTTGATCGTAGAAACTAAACAGTGAAGATGTCAGGGACAGAAACTGGAACCTTGAACATAGCCTAGAAATAACTATTTTTATTTATTTATGTATTAAAATATTTATCGCCTGCCTTTCCTCGTGATTCAAGGCACCTATGATGACAATATCAGGACAGTACCTCATTGGTGCCAACTCAGTGTTTCTAGGGCTCAACTATTTGATCGTAGAAACTAAACAGTCTGCTTTCTGGCTTTCCAGAGATGATCTGGAAGTTAGGTGACTGCTGGAGGCAGCAGTTCCGCAAGATAATATGCTGTGAAACAAAGGAGAGTTAATTTTTTCCGCCCTTATTCAAAGTGGAGAATCTTTGCCCCCATTCCTGGAAAATAGACGTTACGGACTCCTCCAACTCATGGGGCAGCATTACTGTTAAAAAGAGCACATGGAAACCAAGGTCTCTTTGACTTTTCAAGCAATGCATTAACCACAGGGCTGTGTGAAGAATGATCAGTTTTTCCAATGATAATTCAGTACAGGTACCAGTCTTCCTGACTGGAAAGTGGTCAGAAGTTTATTTATTTCAGGCCTTGAGAAAATCTTGTATCCAAGCCAATGACCACTCAATGCTATCTTTTAAGAACTTTATTTAAAATCACTAGTAAAAACATTCGCATGTGTAAATGAGATTATAAATAAAGAAGCATGTGTCATCCTTTCTCTTACCTGGCCGATATTTAAAAATGAAATGCAATTTCTATAATTCTAACCAGACCTTTTCAGAAATAATAAAATAGCCTCAAGAAAGATAAGACAGTCTCACCAAACATAAGACAGTTTTCCCATAACCCAGACTTGAGAGATTCGGGGGGGGGGGTTAGGGTATTGCTATCTTATGTAGACAAAATTATGTGAGCCTCACATGACTTTATTAAACTGTCTATTTTGTTTTGTCTACAGGTGCAATGTTAGACTCCTCTGTGCATTCCAAAGAACAATTTTTATATATTCTGTTCCTGTTATAGGATATATTCTGGACATAAATTATCTTTCTCAAGACTGAAGCTATAGGTTTTCTGAAATGGTGAAAAAATGCATGTTTGTAGATTCGCTCAAGAATGTAAAAGCTAGCTCTCAGACCCACTGTGTCAAAACATCCTAAACCAGAGGTGTCAAGCTCATTTGTTATGAGGGCCAGATCTGGCATAAATGCCACTATGCTGGGCTGGGCCATGTGTGCCATAAAATGTAGCATGAGGTACCAGAGATATAGATAGGAACTCTCAGGCTGGGGCATAAGAACATAAGAGAAGCCAATGTTGGGCCAGGCCAATGGCCCAGCTAGTCCAACACTCTGTCACACAATGGCCAAAAATACCTGGTGCCATCAGGAGGCCAGTGGGGCCAGGACACTGGAAGCCTCCCACTGTAGGTCCCCCCAAGCAGCAAGAATACAGAGCATCCCTTGCCTCAGAGTCCCTATCTATACCTTGTGGCTAATAGACACAGATGGACCTCTGCTCCATATGTTTATCTAATTCCCTCTTGAAGCCGTCCCTGCTTGTAGCTGCCACCACCCCCTGTGGCAAGTGATGCTCTGTATGCTTGGTGCTTGGGGAGGCAACAGTGGGAGGGCTTCTAGTGTCCTGGCCCCACTGCTGGACCTCCTGATGGCACCATTGGCCTGATCCAACATTGGCTTCTCTTATGTTCTTATGTAAGGCAGTGGGAAAGGAGAGAGGGGGTCCATGTGTTGAATTGGACTATGTGGAACCATAAATGTATTTTTAAATACTTATCCCAGATAGGCACAGAGAAATCTAAAAAAAAAAACCCTCTCAGAATAAGTCAAAATAATTTCCCTTTAATTCCCCTTAAATGCATCTCTTTCCTGCCCCCCCCCTTCTTTTAATGTGTGTGAATGTGATCAGGACTCAAAGTAAACAGCAAATCTTAATGTAAATTGTGCTTGCAAGAAAAATCTCCCTCTCTCCCACGGTCCCTCTCTCTGAAGAAATGTGCAAGCATATGAAAGCTTATACCTGGAATAAAACTTCATTGGTCTTCAATGTGCCATGGGACTATTTCTTGCAATCTCTCTCTCTTTCTTTCCCCCTTCTGCCCTCCCTCTCCAAAGGAGGAGGAGGAGATCTCAGCGAATGGAGGGAAGAGAAGCTTGGAGACACAGCAGCAGCATCTGAGGACGAAGCAGGAGAGAGCAATTGGGGAAGCTTTTATCTGATGCACACTTTCTAAGCTAAAACTATCAGGCGGACTGGCCCCTTGATAGACTTTGAGAATTGTTTTAACTGCAAAGATCCAAATAAGAAGGGCCTGATCTCAAAAATATATACTTTTGAAAAACACTTACTTGCAAATGACAAGTTATCAAAAGGCCTGGCTAGATGATCTAAAACTAATTTGAGATGATGAACAATGGCTAACCATTTGGAATACTATGAACCATGTATCTAAATCATTGACAATACATGCGGCAGCCTACAAGGTCCTATTTCACTGGTATTTAACACCAGTACAGTTAGGCCATATTTCTTCAAATTCCTCCCCCCTCTGTTGGAAACAGTGTGGGGGGAAAGGGTTATTTTTCCATAACTGGTGGGAGTGTCAGCATATAATTACTTACTGAAAACAAATAATCTTGTCAGTTCAAATATAACTGGTTATACTTTGCCTTTAGATCCTTTGTCATTTTATTGAATCTTTGGATAGTAGACCAGCCTCCAAAAGTGTGTAAAGATTTAATTCTGGTTTTGCTTACTGCTTCTAAGGCTGTTGTTGCACAAAGGTGGAAGGATAGATCTCCCCTGATGGTGTCTCAATGGCACGTGAAGGTTTGGGACTACTTTTTGCTAGAATGGTTCTCTGTTTATACAGAACACTCCACCTTGGTTCATGACCTCTACAATCCACTAGACAAGTGGTTTATAGAGAAGATGGATGCTGAACAATTGATATGTGAAAAATAGTCTCTGTTTAAAAATATAATTTTTCTGTGTTATGCTTGAAATTTAATTGGTTAATCCCTTGCTCTAGTTTCTTTGTCTTTAAATGTGCTTTCTTCAGATTGTAATGCTAATTGTTTGTAACACTGAAAAGTTGCTGTTGATGATTCTTCCTGTTCTCTTGTTGTGTCATGTATTTTCCACAGTTTTGTTCTTGTTTTTTTTGTTTCAAAACTCAATAAAATGTGTTTTTTGAAAAAACATGGTGCACACAGGCATGCTCTCTCTTTTCTTCCCCTCAGAGGAGGAAAAGGAGATCTCAGCCATGGCAGCAGCCCTGGAGGACGAAGGAGGAGAGAGCGATTGGGGAAGCTTTTCTCTAGTGCACACAGGCATGCTTTCTCTTTCCTTCCCCCTCCCTTCTGCCCCAAAAGAGAAAGGGGAGATCTCAGCCACTGGAGGGAAGAAAGGTTTGGCAATGCAGCAGCAGCAGCCTGGGAGAATGAAGCAGGAGAGAGGCAATTGCTCACGGGCCGGATACCAACCCTGCAGGGGCTGGTTCCAACCTGCAGGCCACATGTTTGTCACCCCTGTCCAAAACAGTCATCTAAATTTAAATTCCACAAAACAGAGGGGGAGCTGATTTTATGGTAGCAGAACAAACATGATTGTCATGGATCCTCAGAGCCCAGTTTGGGAAACACAGCTTTTTAGTTTCTCTGAGAGACTGGTCAATTGAAACTTCATGGCTGAATGTCAGGTAGCCCTGCCATGATGGATGGAGGGGAGGGGAGGATGGCAATGGGCGCCATAGTGGCGTGACAGGCGGGAGGTTGGAATCCAGAGGGTGTTGATTTATGTCTAGGGTGTGAGAGTGGAATGTGCATCTGGTAACCCCTATCTCTCGCAGACTGAACGTTCTGACCTTGAGGAGTCAAGCTGCGAGCTTTACTATCGCTTTCAAAGCTCCGGCTTTCCTGAGAATAATGGGGGCGTTGGGAACTTCATTAGCGTAGTAACTTTCGATTCCCAGTCGCATGTTATTCCCTGATTGATAGAAGGGGGGGTCCCCATTCACCCCCTTCTCGGTATAACCACTTGCTTTCTGTAACCAAGTCATTCTGAACAATGTACCTACTACAGTGACCTTTCTATTGCAGCTCTATAATAAATGCTATTCTTGCTTGAACCGCAAGACATGGTGTTTTGCTGACTAAGTTAGGACTTCTGACAGTTTGTTCAGAATCTTTATCAACTTCGGGACTGGTCAGAAACCCGCAACTCCAAAATGAGTAGCGGTGAAGAAGACACTCTCCCGATTGAAGAAGAAAAGAAACAGGAGAAGAAACCTCCCGGGAAGGACGTACCCAGAGAGACCCCTGACACACATGTGCCGGGACAATGGGGTCCAGAGTACGACTTCGGAGGGCCCTATGGGGATCCGTATGGGGCGGCCTATGGAGGGGTAACCCACCGAGTCGGACGTAGACGAGACTGGGTGAAACCCCTGGCTGAAACCCACGAGGCATGGTTTGGGACCCCGTGAGCGTCGGTGGGGGGAGGCCACCCCAAGAGATCGGTCCGCAGACTGATTACGGCGGGAGCCCTGGAGGAAACCGGCCGAGACTCCGAGAGCCTGGAAGGTGCCGTGGTGAGACGGAGGTGGAGTGGGGAGCCGAGCCAAGACCGCCTGATGCGCTACCTAGATGAATCCCTCGCCCGCATCCCACAGATGATCGCGGAGGGCATCCGAGAGGACCGTGAGCGACAAAGGCGAGAGGAGCCGCCAGACCAAGTCCCCCAGGACCAACGGCCGGCGCCAGATCAAGGCCAGCAGAACGTACCGGCTGGCCCTCCGGATCAACCCGCGGGGCCAGGACCGCAGGGGCCGCCAGGGCAACCACCCCCTCGACCTTGGGGGTTTTTGCCACCAAAACCTGCGGAACTGCTGGATGCAGATTTTGACGGAGACCCCGAGAAGTTTCCGTTTTTTCTCGTGAGAGCCGAGAGGTTTATCGAGACTTGGGGCCATCTATTCCAGCGCGAAGAGCGTATGGTCGATGTCATAGCAGCCCACCTGAAGGGAGCAGCCGCTGACTGGTATGTGGGACTTCACCAGGCTGATGGGCGTGAGTTGAGAGAAATCAATTCTTTTATGTGGGCCATGAAAGAGCAATTCGAGGACGCGAACTCTAACAAAGCGGCAAAGGCAGTGATCCGAGCCCTCAAGCAACGCACGAGATCGGTGAGAGACTACACGGCGGAGTTCCGTAGGTGTGCGGCCAAAATCCGAGGGGTGCAAGATGGGACCTTTGTGGACTACTACAAGTTGGGACTCAACGCGGAGATCCGACGAGAAGTCACCAAAACCCAAGACCCAGACACCCTCTCGGGATGGATACAAGCCGCCATCACGATGGAGAACCGGCTGAAAACCATCAAACTAGATGATGCCGCAGCGATGGCCAACAGCGGCCCTGCGCCGGCAGCAAGGGGGAAACCCCCTACCCCGAATCCAAAACCGAGGGACGGCACGAGGGAACTCCGAATGAAGCAAGGTCTTTGCCTCAAATGCGGAGAAGGGGGCCACTTCGCCGCGAACTGCCCGACCGCATCAGCATCGTCAGGAGCGCCAAAGGGAGCCAAGAAGAAGTTCGACACCTCCACACCGAAACCGGTGGCGAAGCCGAGGGGGCGAAAGCCCTGCAAGCCAAACCGCTCAGCGAAGCATCCGATTCATCCGATGGCAAAGCGGCGCCGCAGGGAAACGAGACGGACCTGCTGTGAACAGCGCTGAACAGCAGGTCCCGGACTCCCAGGCGCAAACCCCGGTGAGCAAACCCCCTCTCTTTTCTTTCTTACAGTGACTTTAATGGACCCGGGTCTATTGACCCATGTGAGAGTACGGGCTCTCATTGACTCTGGGTGTGGGAGAGACCTCATCAATCCCACACTAGTGACGGGACTGGGAGCGAAAGTTATTAAACTAAACGACCCCTTGATATTTACTCAGATGGACGGCTCCACCATGAAAGAACCCTGTAAATACGAGACTGTACCCTTGAGGGTGGGAATTGGGCAACATTGGGAAGAAAGGCCTTTCGTTGTTACCCCAGCTGCCCGCTTCCCCCTAGTGCTCGGAAGCGCGTGGTTCTTTGATCACGATCCACACGTCCTATGGGGGGAGGGGAAAGTGAATTTCATCTCCGACAAATGCCAACCACACTTGTGGAAGAATGAGTGGGGACCCATGACGGGGGGCAACTCCTAGTGACGGTGGGGGTGGCGGAAGCCGAACTGGAAGGCATTCCCCCTTAGTATCACGACCTGGCCCCTGTCTTTGGGGAGGAGGAAGCCGACGAGTTGCCACCCCATAGAAACTCAGACTGTGCGATTGAAATTTTGCCTAACCAGAAACTACCGAAAGGGAAGTTGTATTCCATGAGCCCCTCAGAAAAACTGGAGCTGAGGAAATTCATTGACAAAAATCTGAGTAGGGGTTTTATACGGCCAGCATCCTCCCCGTTTGCGGCTCCTGTGCTTTTCCGGAAGAAAAAGGATGGGGGGTTGCGGCTGTGCACCGACTATCATGGCTTGAATGCAGTCTCTAACACAAACGCCTACCCCATGCCCCTGATAAAAGACTTGTTGGCTGCGGTGGCTGGGGGAAGGTCTTCTCGAAGCTAGATCTCCGTGATGCCTACTTCAGGGTCCGAATTCGGGAGGGGGACGAATTTAAAACAGCGTTTAACACCCCTCTGGGCCAATTTGAGTACCTAGTCATGCCGTTCGGGCTTCAGGGAGCCCCGGGAGTCTTCATGAACTTGATTAATGAGGTGCTCCACAAATATTTGTTTAAGGGGGTCCTTGTTTACCTTGATGACATTCTTTTATATTCCCCCGACATGAAGTCCCATGTGAAACTGGTGAGGGAAGTGTTACAAACGTTGCACAAGCACAAACTGTTTGCAAAACTGTCCAAGTGTGAATTTCACAAAACAGAGATCCCTTTTCTGGGCTACCGCATATCCCAAAAGGGGATTGAAATGGACCCTGATAAAATCAAAGATGTAATAGGGTGGGAAGCCCCTAAAACACGGAGGCAACTCCAGGGGTTCCTCGGATTCGCGAACTTTTATAGATCGTTCCTATCGAACTTTGCCCAGGTGGCCCTTCCCCTAACTGACTTATTGAAAACAAAAGGGAAGCCACCCGAATGCACTCGACCAGGGGCCAAACTAGAGTGGTCGCCACAGTGCCAGAGGGCATTTGACAAATTGAAAGCCCTTTTACGTCGGAACCTGTGTTAGCCCACCCGAATGAACTTAAAAAATTCATTGTCCAAGTCGACGCTTCCGATGTTGCTATGGGGGGGCGATCCTCCAAGAGGGGAGGATGGTAAATTACACCCCCTTGCATATGTTTCCAGAAAATTTAACGATACTGAACGGAATTGGTCGGTGTGGGAAAAAGAAGCGGGATCGATCCGCTTAGCGTTGGCTACCTGGCGACATTGGCTTGAGGGGGCGCGAGTTCCGTTCGAGGTCTGGACTGATCACAAAAACCTCGAGCTTCTCCGCTCCCCCGTTCCTTGAACGCCAAACAGCTGCGTTGGGCTGATTTCTTCTCCAAGTTCAATTTCACACTACACCACTTCCCGGGAACGTCTAACTCGCTGGCCGATGCACTGTCACGCCTCCCTCAACACGACAGCAAAAGGGAGGAGATTCATGACTCGGTCTTCATGCCCTCCCAGTTGGGAGGGGCAGTAACCACTCGGGGGCAGGCCAAACATTCCCCCCCATCCCCAGACCCTCCTACCAATGACTGGGTGACGAAATTTTCTACAGCTATGTCGGACGCTGATAGAGAGGAGGTGGGGGGGGAAGAAGGCGTCTCCCAAAATGCGCATGGCTGCTGGACTAAAAATGACAAGCTCTTTGTCCCACGTTCTCTACGGGGGGAGGTGATGAGCTGGGCTCACGGGTCGAAATTGGCTGGACACACGGGGTTTGTGAAATCCCTCCAGCTCCTGCAAAGACAATTTTGGTGGCCAGGGCTTAGAAAAGACATTTCACTGTTCACGTCGGCTTGCCAAACGTGCTTGATGAGTAAACCTCGACCCGGTAAACCCCCGGGGGCTCAGCAACCCCTCCCCACACCGGCTCGGCCATGGGAAGTAATCTCTATGGACTTTATTACTGACTTACCCCCTAGCGGGGGCAAAACTGTCATATGGGTGATAGTGGACCTGTTTACGAAGCAGGCTCATTTCGTTCCGTTTGCCTCTATCCCCTCTGCCAAGAAACTTGCCTCTGCGTTCCTACAACACGTAGTGAGGCTCCACACTTTGCCTGCTAAGGTGATCTCGGACAGGGGGGTGCAATTCGTTTCACGGTTCTGGAGCGAATTGATGTCACTGCTTGGGGTGGAGCGGGGGGTCAGCAGTGCGTACCATCCGGAATCCGATGGGCAGACTGAACGTGTGAATCAGACTCTGGAACAGTATTTGCGGTGTTTTTCCAACTTTCAGCAGGACAATTGGCACTCTCTTCTGCCTTTGGCTGAGTTCTGTTACAACAATACTCAGCACTCGTCGACGGGGATGTCCCCATTTAAGGCAGTTCATGGATATGACGCCCCGCCTCTGCCATTTCTGACTTCTCCCGACCTCCCGGCGGGAGATGCTGGGGATTGGTGCAAACAATTGCAGATGGCGTGGTCATCGTTAGCCAGAACTCTAGAGGACGCTAAGACTGCTTATAAAGTCCAGGCAGACAAGAAACGCAACCTTGCCTGGATTCCAAAGTGTGGGGAGTTTGTTTATTTGTCCACACAACACTTGCGTCACATTCAACCGAGTCGCAAACTTGGTTGGAAATTTGTTGGACCATTTGAGATTGTGAGAGTGATTAACAATGTGACTGTCGAATTGGCGTTGCCCAAATCTCTAAAGTCTGTTCATCCTGTTTTTCATGTAAGGCTTCTTCGCCGGGCACCTGAGGAGAACAAATGGAGACCGCGACGGCCAACCCCGCCTCCGCTGTTGGTGGGGGGGGAACCTCACTACGAAGTATCGCAAATCTTGGACTCTAAGATCTCTCGCAATCGCTTGTTTTATCTTGTTGAATGGATTGACTTTGGGCCGGAGCAGAGGGAGTGGGTGCGGGCGGAACATGTTCTGGCCCCCCGGCTTATCCGGGCGTTTCACAAGTTGTACCCCCATAAGCCAAAGGGGTAGAGTTATTTTCGAGGGGGCTGCATGTCAGGTAGCCCTGCCATGATGGATGGAGGGGAGGGGAGGATGGCAATGGGCGCCATAGTGGCGTGACAGGCGGGAGGTTGGAATCCAGAGGGTGTTGATTTATGTCTAGGGTGTGAGAGTGGAATGTGCATCTGGTAACCCCTATCTCTCGCAGACTGAACGTTCTGACCTTGAGGAGTCAAGCTGCGAGCTTTACTATCGCTTTCAAAGCTCCGGCTTTCCTGAGAATAATGGTGGCGTTGGGAACTTCATTAGCGTAGTAACTTTCGATTCCCAGTCGCATGTTATTCCCTGATTGGTAGAAGGGGGGTCCCCATTCACCCCCTTCTCGGTATAACCACTTGCTTTCTGTAACCAAGTCATTCTGAACAATGTACCTGCTACAGTGACCTTTCTATTGCAGCTCTATAATAAATGCTATTCTTGCTTGAACCGCAAGGCATGGTGTTTTGCTGACTAAGTTAGGACTTCTGACACTGAATGAGGAGCTGAACCATGGCATTCTCCATGTCTGCTACCCTGTATTTCCCACTAGTCCATCTGGATTATGTCCTCTTGGGCTGTACAAATACCTTTGTTCTCTTCTGAAACCTTTCTATCAGTTACCTCATGTAATGCATGTTGCTATGCACACCTGCAGTGGCTTTAGTCAACTCTGTGACACCGGTTATTAACCCTTTACATTATTATGCCTCTACAGTGAAACACAAGGTCTATTACTGTTAAAGAATCAGAACCCTCCAGCTGTTTTGCCACAATAGCACTAACACGTGTCTTGGATTTTCCAGTACAATAGAAAATCTCTATCATGGCAGAGTGAGATGTTTTGACAAAGTTGAGGACTCATGAAATATATATATATAACTAATCTCAAATGTTAAGGACCATTTTGGCACTTGAGTTATGTTATTCTATTAGGCTTTTCACTGCACAGCCTTTACTCATAATGAAGCAAATCGAACAATTATGGAGAATGTCTTTACACTTCATTAGAGAGGTAGGTTTCTGCTGCTGCTTACAAGCTACACATGCTATGCTTCCAGCCCAAGTGGGTCTAATTAGAATTTTCCTTTTTTACTCAGCCCCCCTTCACACAAGCACAAAATTGTATAAGATCTGCTTCCTTTCATGCTATACCATATGGCTATGTTGCGTTATATGAATATCACAATCTCATATTTGAAGTTAGCTATATGTGTCTTTAGGGATGGGCATGAGCCACATTTTTGCAGTTTGGTTCATGGTTCATGGCTGAACCGCCAACCTATATGAACCAGAAGGCTGGTCCACAAACCAATTTGCTCCCTGCATCTCAGCTGTTTAAAGGGAATTTCTTGGGCAGTGAGCCCTGGGGGCTAGCTGCCTAAGAAAGCTGTTTTAAGCAGCTGAGAGGCATGAAGCAGTTTAACCTTTAAAGGGACTGCGCCTGAAAGCCCAAAACAGCAGAGCTGTGGGGAGCCCCAGCTGCTCAGCTGTTTTTGCAGCTGTCTGATGGAGCAGAAAGCAGCTGTTTAAAGGGACCTGGAGTCCCTTTAAATCCCTTCCTTCTGCTCTGGCCAGGAACTAGCACAGACCCTACAAACTGACTTAAAAGTTAATGGAAGTCCATGGGACTTCAGTTCCTGAACCATAAACAGGGCAAAAATTATTATGAATTTTGCTTTGTGGTTCAGTTCATGCCCATTCCTATGTGTGTTTTCCTTCCAACCAGCACTCCACTGAAAGAGAGAGAGTGATGTAATTGCTCTGGCTACATCTTTAAGATATTCATACACTGAAGCCATATTGGTTAACAGTATTATGCAGAAACCTGGATGCCCTAATGTGCTTTTTTGTTTTTGTTTTCAAATGTTGCAAGACTTTTCATTCTGCCCATTTCTGCTGGTGGTGGTCCCAATTCATTTTTAATGACATTTTAAGACCATTTATTTGCCATTTTAGTGTCACAGGCTTGGATTTTAATCAATGTGGATCAGTTTATCCTACAGGGCAAAATGTATACAGCTAAGAGCAGGAACTTAAGTACCCTATTCCTTTTTTTTTTTGTATTCTTTGGAATTTTCTGTGTGTGTGTGTTCACCTGGAAGTCACATTGACCTCTGGTGATTGACCTCTACTGGGGGCCTGGAGGATATTTAGAGAGGTGGCTGAAAGTCCTCCTGACTTGGTATTCCAAGGAATTCTTCCTTCCAAGTAGTAACCATAGTTGACGCTGCTTAGTTTCCAAGACTTGACGAGATCAGGCTTGCCTGGTCTATCCAGGTCAGGGCATGAGTACCTTATTCCTGATATGCAAGCAAAAGAGAACATCACACGGTGGTCCTGTTACTTCTTTGGGTCTCCAGCAGTATATATAAAAATTGTAGATTATACCTTTTATTCAATAATGAGGCATTTCAAGCCTCCCTCCAATTTTACCTTTGTAGGAAATGCATTTGCATTTACTTATTTATATCTCATATTTCTCCCCAGTTGAGACACAAAGCAGCTTAGAACATTGTTCTCCTCTCCTCCAGTTTGGTATAGTGGTTAAAGGGTGGTGGACTCTGATCTGGAGAACTGAGTTTGATTCCCCACCCCTCCACATGCAGCCAGCTGAGTGACCTTGGGCCAGTAACAAGTTCTCTCAGCTGTTTTCTCAAGAGCAGTTCTCTCAGAGCTTTCTCAGCCCCACCTACCTAACAGGGTGTCTGTTGTGGGGACAGGAAGGGAAGGAGATTATAAGCTGCTCTGAGACTCCGAGTGAAGGGCAAGGTATAAATCTAAGTCTTCTTCTTCTTCCATGTTCACACAACAACAATCCTGTGAGATAGGCCCAAGTCACCAAGTGAGCTTACATTAAAGATGTGGGAATTTGAACCTAGGTCACTTGGGGTCCTAGTCTTCCCCTCTATCCACTACACCACACTGGCTCTCAATGTAGAGGAGAACAGAAGATGATGGGAACAGAAATTAAAACTGCATCTAGTGGTCACAAGGGCTGAAGAAGGGTCTGGGGATACAAAATTGCAGTCTTACAATTTATAAAGTGCAGTCTTGCCAATTATAAAATTGTAGTCTTGCATGCATTGTCCAGACAATCAAACAAAGTGTCATGGGCTGGGGTGTGGGACCAGGCAAGCGTGGGGTGGTCAGAACAGAGTCTGAGGTCAGAGCCGGCTGAGACCAAAGAACCATGTTCAAGAGGTGGAACGAGCAGGGTGGTTGAGAAGCACGGTCAGAGTCAGCCAGTAGCAAAGAGGCAAGTCCAAGGAGGGAGTTGAGCGGGGTGGTCGAGAGACAGTTCCAGGTCAGAAACCAAGTAAGCTGAGAAAACCAAGATGCCAAGTCCAAGTTACCAACCGTAAGCGTGGTCAGGGAGTCTGAGAGTCGAGGGTCAGAGTACGAGAACCATGAGTCAAGAGTCCGAAAGCCAAGGGTCCAGAGTCCAGGGGTGCATGTTGCAAAGTAGCAAGGTCAAGATGAGCCAGGGTCGAGGAGCCAGAGAGATCAAAACCAGGAACAAGGCAACAGGAACCGGAGTGGTGCAGCACAATGCTTCGCGGATGTGACTAGTTGCTTGCACAAATTTGATGCTATGCCAGCATGAGCTAAATAGCAATCTCAGCAGGTGGTAATTAGCATGCTCCAAGCCCAGCTCCTGCTAATACTCTGGGATAAATGAATGCCGGGCGTGCATGCATGCTTCATGGCTGTGAGCTGTCAAGTCCCATCAGCGCTGCTCTCGTAAGTGAGACACTGGTGGGGGTGAATCAGGGTGTGTGTCACTCAAGTGGCAATCTGCCCCAGCTGTTGCTGGGCCAGGCTTGGAGCTTGCCGCATTGTCAGGTGTGGAGGCTTCTGGCGAGAGGAGCTCATCCCTACTGGCACTTAGTTCCTCCGCAGCCTCCGAAGGCTCAGGTGCTGCAGGGGGCATGACACAAAGCTTGAATAGATGGTTCAGACCTCAGATTAACTTTACTCAATTTGAGAAACACTCCTATTGCAGGTCTTGAATATGCCCTGCAAAGCTCATGATAGGAAGGCTTTTATGCAGCACTCCCCCAGCCACATCAGCAACACTGACACCCAGATTACCTATCAATGCTCATCTGAAGTATCAATAAACCAACTACTATGATAAGTGGGCACACACACTTTCACCAGCATCAATCAAGGGAACGACAGGTGAATCACATCTTTATACAGTGGAAACATCAAGCAGAAATGTATATCATAGGAACAGAGACATCTGAGAAAAGATTGTTTCCTGTAGCTGCAGAAGTTTATTTTTGCTGTTTGTGTTTTGCATTTTTGTGTTTTTTTTTAGAATGTTTACCTGCAGAACTTTTAGCAACACCTGTTAAGGCAATTCAAGGACAGATCTCCGATGGTTCCAGATCAGCAAGAACACAAAGTGGGAGAGAAACTAAGAATGAGAAAGGTTGTTTTTCCTTGCTGCAACACCCTAACTATTGCTTTGCAAGATCTGGCTGAGCTGGGTGCAAGGAAAGGAAGAGAGAAAGGCTAGCCTATTGGAGAAAAAGAACTACAGGCTGGCAATTACTGTAGCAGCCATCAGCATGCTGGCTCAGTTGTTAAGCAAATTTGCTTCAGTCTTGGAGAAAAGCAAGTCTAGCTGATAGTGGAGTGCCTTTTACTGTGCTCAGGCTTCCCTGCACCCCTAATGGTTGGAGCCAGAACTGCATTTAAAAATAAATGGAAAGACATTTGCCTGAATGCAGCATGTGGTTGGCTTCAAGGGCCCTCCAGATGACTTGGGGCCCCTGAATTTTGTGCTCCCAGTCCCTCTCTGTTGGTGGCCCTGCTACATGATGGGTTAGTGGTAAAGGTGAATCTCAGTGGCTCATAAATTCATATTATGGAGTTATGGTGTCTAGACTGTTGAGTTTTGACTAAGAAGACTGAGCTTCAGCCCACTCAGCCCTGAAGCTTACTGGGTATTCTTGGCCCATATCTTGACTTATCCTCCCTCATAGGGTTCTTTTGAGGATAAAATGGAATGAGAGAATCTTACTGTCCTGAGAACTTTGAAAGAAAGCTGAGATTAAAAATATAAGTATTCAAGGACCACCACTGAAAAACAATAACAGCCATTCACTTAACACTGGAGATAAGATGCCGTTTCTCTGTCAGGCCATTCTTAAAGGAAAACATTCTCAGTTCGGCTGTCTGACTCCTTCTGCTTCCAAACAAAATATCGACACAAGGTTCTTGCTGGTTGATATATTTATAGTCCAAAATACAATAAAAGGAATTGAAGATGTACCAGCTATAAAAACTTTTCGAGAATCCATTCTCAAGACTGGACTTATATTGAAGCCATGCCTACAAACTCAATTTCCAGTGCTGAAGCTCCTAATCCTGGCAAATGACAACAGCAGATGTGATTGGATTCAGTGTGATATTTATTTATTTAATTTATACCCTGCCCTCCCCACCAAGGCGGGCTCAGGGTGGCTTATAGTTATATCATAAAAATAAAATTAAAGCCTGTCATAACATATAAACAAATAATATAAAATACCAATAATTTAAAATACAACTAAAATGCTGGAACATTACCAAATGAACAGGAGTAAAGGTTATTTATAATATGACTTAGGTGGCCATATAATTCCCTTAACTTCACACCAGCTCAGTTTGATCACCTGTTACGCGGTAAAAACAGGCTGAAGATAATGATGGTAAGGCCAGGGCACAGGCTGGCAAAGGTGGTAAAGCCAGGGCACAGGGACACTCCTTGGTGTATGATGTGGCTCCTAAGCTGAACGTCTGGTGGAAGAGCTCTGTCTTGCAGACCCTGACATGCAGAGAAATAATAGGCATGGAGAAATCCACATTGGTAATGACCTAGAAAATTTAGGTCTCTATTCAATCCAGGTAGATGCATTGTCTTGAACTTCATTATCTGTTGCAATTCAGCAGTCTCTCTTTCTAATCTCCCTTTGAGATTCCTTTGTGAGTTAACTGCTACTTTTAGGTCAGCAACTGAAAACCCTGGAAGGTTAAAATGTTCCCCCACTGTTTTTTAATGTTGTGGTTTCTGATGTCAGACTTATATCCATTAATTCTTTGTTGAAAGGACTGGCCTGTTTGCCCAATGTAGAGGATAGAAGGGCACATGGTGGCATAAATCAAATTAGAAAATGAGGAGAATGAACCTGAGATGGTATGGCTGATGTTGCTGGGTACGCTGATGATATTGCTAGGATCTGTGTGAGTGCAAAGTTGGCATCTTGGTTTGTTGCAGGCCTTGGTTCCAGAGCCCATGTTACAGCTCAGTAGTTTATCATTGCGGGTGAGAAGTCATTTTAGGATAGTAGACTGTCTGTAAGCAAGAAAAGGTTGGCCTCCTAGTGCCTGTGTGAGCGAAGTGTCACTATCCAGCATGGGTTGTAGGTAATTAATAATGCATTGAACTGGCTTGAGTTGTGAGCTGTAGGTGACCACTAGTGGTGTTCAGTTGTCATTTTCTTTGGGCTTGTCTTGTAGCAAGCTGTCCCTAGGTATCATTCTGTTGAGGTTGCACTGTTGCTATGTCTTTCCCCTGTCCTCCAGTATTCCACTGGAGAGAGTGGCATCAAGGGGCAGTGGCCACATTGGAAGGCAGTGGTTGGCTGAACCTGTATATGCCACTCAGAGGAATATCATTGGATATCATTGCCTGATTGGTGGGTGTTGCTGGGTTGCTATCCCCGATTCTCCACTCCTGAAATGTAAGTTTTATATTTACTGTTAGATATTAATGTGCCAAAAAAGCAACAGTTTTATTAAAGCATTTCCAATGAGAAAGAAATGACATGAAATATATCTACATGGAGCACATTGGGTTACTGGGTCTACGCTTTGGATGGGGAACTGTGTAGGAATATTGGCTGCAATCAGACATGCAGTTTGATCCATTGCCATTGCTGTTCCCTTCCGGATCTAAAATGTATGATCAGACAGCAACATCCATCTGTCATGCCTCAGAACTCTGCGTCCTGTTCCCCCCCCCCTCGTTTATTCCATGTTTCTTTGATACCTGTAAAAGTCTGGTCCTTTGGGGCTGAACTGGTTTCAAACTGGATTGCCTGTTGTCTGATCACTGTGTTGCACACCCAAGCCATCAAGCTGGTTTGACTGGTGTCTTGTTTTCCAGCTGCCCCCCTTTTTTTCTCTAGTTAGCGATGAGCGCACAACTGCATATTCGCACCTCCCCCCCCCCCGGCTTCTCAAAACTGTGGTTTTTTAATAAAAACATTCCGTACTTAAGCTTTTTTCTGTGCTTTGGGGATGAGGTTAATTGAAAAGATTAGAGAGGGAGGATGGCAGTGAACTACATATTCCAGCAGGCTCATCCGCGCTTGTGTACACGCTCAATGGACAAACTAAAAAAATTGCTGATAGCCCTACTCCCTGGCTGCTGTGTCTGATCACTCAAGGACAGAGTGAAAGCACTTTGAAGAGTGTTAAGGGGATGAGCCTGATCAAAATTCTCTGTTACAAAACCCCCTGGATCAATTAGAGGCAGGGCCACATCAGATCAAACTCCATGTCTGACCGCTGCTAATGTGTAGCTAAAGATTGTGTAGCAATAGCCTGGTACCATGTGAGCAAGTACTGAGATTGCCCAGAATAATCCCATCATGCTTGGTATGGAGTCTACTATCAATAGCCTGGAGAGGTATTTCATCGTATTCAGAAATTTCAGACCATCTATCCAGCAGCATCATAGTTCATATTTGAGGGACACAGCACTTATACAGTTCAGGTTATGCTAACTACAGTATTATTTAGAAGAGATTGGATTTATACCCCGCCCTTCACTACCCAAAGATGTCTCAGAGCAGCTTACAAACTCCCTTCCCTTCTCCTCCCCACAACAGACACCCTGTGAGGTAGATGGGACTGAGAGAGCTCTTGACAGAAACTGCTCTTTTTCGAGAACAGCTCTTATCAGAACTATGGCTTGCCCAAGGTCATCCAGCCAAGTGCAAGTGGAGGAGTGGGGAAGCAAACCCGGTTCTCCCAGATTAGAGTCCGTGCACTTAACCACTACACCAAACTGGCTCTCAAGGAAACCACCTCTTCAGCTCTGCTGCTTAAACAGGAAGCTAGGAGCTTCCTGAGAGCCAGTTTGGTGTAGTGGTTAAGAGCCAGTTTGGTGTAGTGGTTAAGTGTGCGGACTCTTATCTGGGAGAACCGGGTTTGATTCCCCACTCCTCCACTTGCTCCTGCTGATGTGACCTTGGGTCAGTCACAAGCTCTGGCACAGCTGTTCTCTCAAGAACAGTTTCTGTCAGAAGTTCTCTCAGCCCCACCTACCTCACAGGGTGTCTGTTGTGGGGAGGGGAAGGGAAAGGAGTTTGTAAGCTGCTCTGAGACGCCTTTGGGCAGTAAAGGGCGGGGTATAAATCCAAACTCTTCTTCTTCTTCTTCATATTTTCTCAGAGGGATAACTTCAAATGGTTAAATAAAAATGATTCATAACAAGCATTTAAGGATCTTATGTTTTAATTGTGCACTCCTCATGCACTCTCAGAACTTATTGTAAGTTACATTACCATAAAGCATCTTTGTTACCCTTAATTTTTGCTGCATTATTTCCTACTTTCAACTTTGAAATCACATTTCTTTTTTAAAAAGAGGATATGCCAGAGACAATTTTCACCTGTATCCTGAAAAATATGTCTGTAACACATATTTTCTATGTGTCTTTGGAGGACTCACATGCCACCTAATTAGAGAGAGTACTATAAGCCGCAGTCCTGTAATATATTAGCCTCCAGCAACAGTAGGATCTTCAAGCACATCATTATATGATGGAATATGTCACTCATTATTGGAAACAGATTTTAGTTCTGAGAAGGAATGAGTTTTTCAGAAATCAGTGTCTGAAGATAGTAGTAGTGAGAAGTTTTGAAAAAGCCGTGACAAGCAGGTGCTGTTTGGAGGGGGAAAGTGGGGAAGAGTCATGGAGGAGAACAGAAAAAATATACCTGATGCTGCAGAACCCCGAATGGGGCTGTAACTCCACCAACTTCAGTGTGTAGCATAAACTTATTGCCAGGGCTATTTTTGGGCAGGAACACACAGGAATGGAGTTCTGGATGGCTTCCAAGTTGACCACATCTACAGCCTTCCCCCCTTGGGTTCCCCAGGTGCTGCACAAGCCATGGGGCGCCTGGGGGAGCCAATCCAATCCAGGGAGGGAAGGCAGTTTAAACTGCCTCCCCTCCTCAGATTCCTTGTGGAGCAGCTAGGGAAGCCAATCCGGAAACTGCCTCCCTTCCCTTGGGTTCCCCATGCGCCCTGAAAGCCGCGGGGCACCTGGGAAAGATGATCCTGGGAGGGACCTGTGCTGTC
Source organism: Gekko gecko (assembly GCA_029375565.1). Taxonomy (NCBI): domain Eukaryota; kingdom Metazoa; phylum Chordata; class Lepidosauria; order Squamata; family Gekkonidae; genus Gekko; species Gekko gecko. Next base: position 94,809,019 of record JAPDNY010000001.1, read on the forward strand.
AGGGGTGGCCTAATATGCTAATAAGTGGGAAGCCAGGGAGAGTTTGGCTGGTGTACCATCCGCCTAACGCACCAACCAACAGCCTGCCATCTCTGGTCGAGGCTGTGTCAGGCTGGGCATTGGAGTACCCTAGGCTGATAGTCTTGGGTGACTTCAGTGTCCATGCTGACAATGCAGCCTCTGTACCGGCAATGGACCTGGTGCCATCCATGTCGGCACTAGGACTCACCCAATATATAACGGCCCCCACTCATCGAGCTGGGCACACGCTTGACTTCATCTTCACAGAGGGGGTTACAGGGAACCGGATCACAGCTTTGGCAGTGCCATGGTCGGACCACCATGCCCTGAAGGCCTGTGTGAATGTGTCACCCTGACCCTGTTTGGGCGGCGAGCGTATTTTGGCTCACCCATGGAGCCAAATGGACCCTCAGTGGCTTCAGATGGCTCTGCGGGTTCCTATGCCCCCTGGCAGCTTGTTAGATGAGCTAGTCAAGGACTGGCATGGTCGGCAGCCATCAAAGAGATTGCTCCCCGATGCCCTCTGCACCCTCACTTTAAGTGGGCTCCTTGGTTCACCAAGGAGGCTAGGGTGCCATCAATATGCAGATCACATCCAGCTATGTCTATTGTTGGGAGGTCAGTTCGACTCTACCCCAGATGACCTAGATGACTTCAGGATGCGGCGGTCTGGCTTAGGCTGAGTCGATTGAAATTGAATCCAATGAAGACGGGGGTCTTGTGCTCGAGTAGGAGCGGGTCGGGGGTAGGGATCCCACTCCCGACCTTTGACAGGGCACCACTGGTGCCAGTACCAAGGGTTAGGAGCTTGGGAGTGCTCCCGGATGCTGCCTTAACAATGGAGACCCAGGTAGCAGCCACTGCCAAGGCAGCCCATTATCATCTATGACTGATTAGGCAGCTGGTTTCCTTCCTTGAATGCAATGACCTGGCAACAGTGATTCATGCTATGGTCACCTCGAGATTAGACTACTGCAATGCTCTCTACATGGGGCTGGCCTTGTCTCAAATCCAGAAGCTGCAGCTAGTGCAAAATGTGGCAGCCAGGCTGTTGATGGGTCTCGCTATATGAGACCACATCCAGCCTGTGCTGAAGGCATTGCACTGGCTGCCAATAGCTTACCGGATTCGTTTCAAGGTGCTGGTTTTGACCTTTAAAGCCCTACATGGTCGGGGGCCTGTCTACTTGAGGGACCGTTTTTTCTCATATGTGCCCCAGAGAGTACTGAGGTCAGGGACACAGAATTGCCTGACTCTCCCTGGCCCGAGAGACACCAGATTGGCCATTACTAGAGCTAGGGCCTTTTCAGTGGTGGCTCCATACTGGTGGAACAAGCTCCCAGATGACATCAGGGCCCTGCAGGACCTTTTACAGTTTTGCAGGGCCTGTAAAATGGAGCTTTTCCACCAGACTTTCAATTAGGATCCGCCACTGACTAATGAGTCACCGGTGGCCCTTATGATACACTGTATACCTTATGATACAGTGGCCCTTATGATACACTGTTGGATACTGCCTTCCACTATGAGATTGTATACTGAATGCCGCTATCACTTGCACTGTCATTATTAGCACTTTACGATGCTATGCAGGTTATGTGTTTTTTTATTGCATTTTATTGTATTTTCTGTTTTATTGTATTTTAATGTCTGTACGCTGCCTTGAGCCAATTCGCCGGCAAAGTGGGATATAAATTGAAAATAATAAATAAACAGTAAATAAAATTTCTGCTGTTGGGTGTGGCCTATTATGCTAATGAGTTCCTGCTGGGCTTTTTCTACAAAAAAAGCCCTGCTTATTGTATAGGTTCCAACTTCACTTGGACAATTTCAGTGTAATTTCAGTTTCAGTCTAAGTCCAGCCTGTATAGTATGATGCAAGAGGCTAATCCTTCCTATGATGCAGTTACAGATTAAAAATCCGAATTCAGTGGTAGGGACTTCCAGAAGTTTTCTTGATTAAAAGGGGTTCTTACAACCTTATACATACACAAACCTTACACTGCTACTGTGCATTTACAGAGGGCAAGGATGCCATGCCTCCAGTCTTGCTTCCCACATATTCTGAGAGAAGCAATAAGATGGCAAGGTGAGGTCATTCAGCAGTGGTGAGAATTCCTTCACCATTCTGACCTTTGGCTTGTCCTTACCACATCTCCTGGTGCTTGGCTCACATTTAATTAATTAATTAATTTGATTTGTATCCTGCCCTTCCTGCCAGAGCAGGCTGAGGGCAGCTCACATTAAAAGATTAAAATACAATAAAACACAAATTCCTTACATATGAACACTTCATTAAAATTCATATACTATACAAATACAATTCACAAAAAAGTGCAATTAAAGTGCTAGTGGTAACTCTTGCAGATGTAGCAGGAAGTATGGCCAAGGGATGTTACTGTTGACATCACAGGCAGATGCAGTTGTCATGAAAGGTCTTATCCCAGTTCACTGTTGTTAGTAGCAGCTCCTAATCAAAGGCCTGGTGGAAGAGCTCCGTTTTACAGGCCCTGCGGAACTGAAACATTTCCTGTCCCTGGCTATTTTTTGCTGCTCACCCTCCCAGCCTGGACACTAGTGAGGTCATAAATTGTTTTCCCCCTCTTCCTGTCATATGGCCCTAAAGTCACATGACTTCCTGTTTCTAGCTCAGTATATCCCTTCTGCCACCTTGAGAGGTGTTTCAGTATGGGTACTGGATGTGAAAAGGTTGAAAACCACTGTCATGGAGTTAGGCTGTCTCACAAAAATCTGTCTTCTGGTATAACACACATTGTAGAAATCACTGATTTATTTTCTAAAAATCCAGTTGATACTTTCCTGCATCTCTTCCTAAGTGATGCACCTCAGTCAGGCTGCTTTAGAGCATATTTGCTCAAGATAGCATGGTTCAGAGTATAAACTCTTTACAGAGGAGAATCATATCTTTTACTTCTGAAATGTAGCTAGATTTGTTATGAGACATGGCTGTTTACACACAGACATTCACGGCTTTGCTTTGAAGTTTCATTGCAAAGATAACCTCATGAAGGGTACTGGCTTAGCTTTAGGACTGAAGGGATAACCACGAATAACTCTGCTGGTATTATTAACCTTGACAAGGAGGTTTTCGAAGGTGACACATTTGGAATTGGAATGACTTTTCATTAAACACATTCTGAAGCAAAAGGGATTTTAAAAAATTGAGTTGCTCAAAAAGCCGCTTTGGAATAAAGTCAAACAAGGCAGCTTTCTCCAATAATAATGTTAATGCTAATAATCTCATGTATCTCTTAAAAACAGTGTGCTCCCTTGCATTGGGAAGTATTGCAAAGGGGAAAGTGACTCTGTATTGATAATGCCTGCACAGCCAAAGCATTGTAGTTAATAATGAGAAATTTCTGGCCAGTTTCCAAGAAAACCCTTGAGGGAGATGAAGTTCATCTGCTTTATAGATGCAAGAAATAGCTTTTTAAGATGGGAATTTGTGCCACGTTTGTTAATTGCTTTTGCATGGGTGCAAAAACACACAAAACAAACCCCAAACAAAATGCTGCTCCTAGGACACACACCAGAATACACATCCTGTGTTTTTGCCTCAAATCATTTACAGAGGTCAGTGTGACTGTTTCTGCATGGGGTATGCACCATTCGAAGCCAAAGCATGCTGTTTGACAGGAGAATTTATTCCTAGGTCATGAAAATAAGAAGCAGACTTTGGTATGCTGCCATTGATCTTCTCAGCAAGCAGGCTGTGAAAAGGAAGTTGGCAAGGCCAAGAGAACTGTCAGAATGGGGGGAAAAACCCAATATCTATCATTTATAAGAAATGTTGTGGAATTACATTGAGATGATATGCATACATAGCAGAGGGATCAATCCTAACATCTGCCTTCAAGTAAGTCCCATTTTATTCAATGGATTTTACTCCTGGGAAAGTCTTTTAAGGATTGCAGACAAAATCACCTAATCACATTAGCTATGATTATCTGATGTAATATTAAAACTGTATTGTCACTAATATTAGAAGAAAAAGATGAACATGAACTGAAGGAACCGGACACTGTAGAATATTGTGCATGCCCCAGTTTTGGAAGTGACTATTGAAATTCTTCTAGCTTAACTAGTATTAGGAAGAGCAGAATTCAGAGTAAACCTTCAGAATGATAAAAGAATGGAAGGGAGAAGTACTGGCCAGTAAATACATCATATGTGATCAATGCAGTTTTTAAAAACTAATATACTATAAGTTCTTAAATATCTGAACCTACCACATGGTACCAGAATGTAATTTGTGAAGAAATCAAGCCACTGACAACCTTGGGGAGAAGGCCTTCATTATTGGACTCCCAAGAGTAAAAAAACTATGCCTCAAAACATATATCCAAATCACAGCATTTGTGAATTGTTAAGTGTGTGTGTAATGGGCTCTTAAACAATTAGCTGTTTTCACTCAGCAAACATCAGGGTTGTTTTAAAATGCAGGCTGTTCACAATTGCTACTGCACAGAAGGGTGGCCAAACTTGATTTTAAAAATTCAGGATCTCATATTTTCCTGTGTTTATTCATTGCTTTGTTTGTTTAGAGATGGATGAGCTTCTACGCACGAGGAAATAAGCATACATGTCCAACTATGATTTGCTGATATATTAGCCAAACCAAGGAAAAATGAAACCAAGCCTCTTGGAGGACATCAAAGCAGCTGCAGAAGCAAACCAGCCACCCTACCAGCAAAATGCGGGGGTGACTAGCTTTGGTGCATAATGCATGAGAGGAAACATGATCAGGGGGTGGCCAGGGAAGCTGTGAAAGATCATATCCAGAGAAGCAGATGCAGCTGTTCTAAAGATCTCAAGCTCAATGATTCATGTCAGCTAAGATGTTTGATTTGTCACTCTCTCTCCACAAAACAACTGGAGCTGCAAGGAACAAAGTGGGCTCTGCCCCATTTCAAATGATAGTCCCCTCCTGGGCAAGGATATGTTTGTCTTCAAGTAATAGAATATTAATGTTCAAAGCAGAGCTCCCAAAGGCAAACCTACTAACAGGCTCTCATGGAAAAGTTCCCAAGCCAGTCTCTGCTCTCCATGGTACTGAAGCACTTAAATTAGGGATGAACACAGTTGCCCAGCTAGTTTCTCAGTGTACAGTTAAGAGCACTATATGTTCAGCTCACTGCTTTCAGAAGATGAAGTGTATGAACTCCCAGCAATCATGAAGCAAGAAACTGTGCCAGAGAAAAAGGAATGTGATGGGAACAGAAGATAATGCAAGTGAAACACTGGCTGTAGTGGTGGTGCCCACAGGAGTGGTTTGGATTCTGGGACCATGGGCTAGGTTTTCTGGAAGTCAGCCCACTAGCACATGATGGACTCCACCTATCAAGGTTGAGGAAGAATGTGTCTGGCAAGAACCTGGGGAGATTCACTATGAGGGCTTTAAATTGACACCACAAGGGGAAGGAGATGATCAACATGGATTTCAATGGAGAGTGAACAGTAGAGACCTGAGAAGACCTGGTCAAATGGAGTTGAAGGTGCAGGGCTTCGGGTGCCTATATACCAATGCCAAAGTTTAGGCAATAAGAAAGAAGAGCTTGAGCTTCTCATGCAGACAGAGGGATATGATTTAGTAGGCATGACAGAGACTTGGTGGGATGATTCACATGATTGGAATGTTGTAATGCATGGATACAAGTTATTCAAGAAAAAACAAATGAATTGAAGAGGAGGCGGAGTGACACTGTATGTGAGAAAGGGTTTGCATGTCAGGAAATACTGGAGGAGGTGGGTGATAGCCCAGTGGAAAGTATTTGGGTGAGGAAAAGGGAAGGAAGGACAAACAGTATTGTGGTTGGAGTCTGCTACAGACCACCTGACCAGGGTGAGAAAGTAGATGCTGCCCTCCTTGAACAATTTAACAGTGTATCCAAGCAACATGACCTTGTAGTTATGGGTGACTTCAACTTCCCTGATGTGTGCTGGGAAACAAACTGTGCTAAGCATCTAGAGTCACACAATTTCCTGACCTGCCTAGCCGACAACTTGCTTTTTCAAATGGTGGAGGAAGCTATGAGCGGCTTGGCCATACTTGACTTAATATTAATAAATAGGCAAGAGTTGGTACATGGTGTGAAGCTGGTGAGGACTTTAAGGGGATGTGACCATATCCTCCTTGAATTCCTTTTGCTATAGAGGGCCCAGGAAATTCATAGCCAGACATGTATGTTAGATTTTAGTAGGGCAGACTTTAATGAACTCAGAAGCATGATGAAAGTCATTCCATAGGCAAGAATGCTGGAAGTGAAAAGAGCAAGTGAAGGGTGGGCTCTCCTAAAACAAGAGCTCTTGCAAGCTCAATCCACCCCTATTACAAAATGATGAAAACATGGTAGAAGATTCAAGATGCCAATAAGGATGAACAGAGAATGCCATAATAAGCTAAGGAAGAAAAAGGAAATGTTCAAGAGATGGAGGGTAGGACATACCTCTAAAGTAGAATATCTCAGGATTGCTAGGCACTATAGGTCAGCCATCAGCAAGGCCAAAATTCAGAGTGAGCTGAACTTGGCCAGAGAGGCTCACTGCAACAAGAAAAGCTTCTTCAACTATATAAGGAGCAAACACAAGGTAAAAGAGGTGATAGACCCACTGTTGGGTGAAATGGGAGAAACTCTGATAGAAGAAGACAGAGAAAGCAGAAAGGCTCAATGCCTATTTTCCCTCATTTTTCCCCCCAGAAAAGAACAGGCTTATCTAGAGCTGCTGGTTGACATGTACAGAGCGGTTGTAGAGAGGCAATTGGCAACACTGGATGAGTACAAATTTCCCAGGCCAGATGGTATGCTTCTGAGAGTGCTCAAAGAATTTCCTAGAGAGCTTGCAGAGCCTTTTCTCATCAGCTTCAATACTTCTTGTAGGACAGGAGATGTGCCACAAGACTGAAGGAGGACAAACATTATCCCAATCTTCAAGAAAGGGAGGAAGGATGACCCAGGAAACCACAGGCCAGTCAGTCTGACCTCTGTCCCAGGAAGATACTGGAACAGATTTTAAAGGGGTCAGTCTACAAGTATCTGAAGGACAACTTGGTGATCCAGGGAAGTTAGCTGGGATTTGTCCCAAGCAAATCTTGCAAGACCAATCTTGTTCTCTTCTTTGATCAAGTGATAAGCTTACTGGATCATGGGAACACTGTCAATGTTGTTTATTTGGATTTCAGTAAAGCTTGTGATGGAGTTCCCCATGATGTTCTGATGGGTAAACTAGAGGACTCTGGACTACACTCTAGGATAGTTAGGTGGATAGGGAACTGGTTGGAGAACCACAGCCAAAAATTTGTCAGTGGCATTTCATTTGCACTTACCCAGTCAGAGAACTGCTCTCTGACTTTAGAGGTATCCAGTGGGGAACCATGAGGCTTGATTCTGGGCTTTTCAATATTTTCAATATCTTTATAAATGATCTGAATGAGGGGGTGGAGGGAGGTACTACTCATTAAATTTGCAGGTGACACCAAATTGGGAAGAGCAGCAAACACTCCAGAAGACAGAGGTAGAATTCAACAAGATTGGAACACAATGGAAAAGTGGGTGGATGTGAATAAGATGCATTTCAGCAAGGATAAGTGCAGAGTTATACATCTGGGTAGCAAAAATGAGAAGCACACATGCTGGATGGAGGACATACTTCTGGGTAGCAGTGTGTGGGGGCAAGATCTTGGGTTACGGATGGACTGCAAGCTAAATATGAGCAATCAATGTGATGCAAAAAAAGGCTAATGCAGTCTTGGGGTGTGTCAACAGAGGCACAACATCCAAATCACAAGATGTCATAGTCCTGCTGTACACTGCATTGGTCAAGCTGCATCTGGCATACTGTGTACAGTTCTGGATCCTCACTTCAAAAAGGATGTGGACTGAATGGACGAGGATGATCAGGGGCCTGGAGACCAAGCCCTATGAGAAAAAGCTGGGGGACTTGGGAATGTTTAGTCTGGAGAAGAGGAGGTTGAGGGGGGACATGACTGCTCTCTTTAAGTATTTGAATAGCTGTCAGAGGAGATCAGAGAGCTGTTCTTTTTGGCAACAGACAATAGGATTCACAATAATGGGATTAAATTATGAGTGGAAAGATACCAGCTGGATATTAGAACTTTCTTTACAGTAAAAGTAGTTCAGCTACCAGAGGAGATGGTAAGCTCCCCCTCATTGGCAATTGTCAAGTAGTGGCTGGACAAACATTTGTCAGGGATGCTTAGACTGATTTTGCATTGAGCAGCAGGTTGGACTAGAGAGCTTGAATGGCCCTTCCAACTCTATGATTCTATGACTGATTTTAGCTCTCTCCATTATGGCTTAGTTCTGAAATGCATTTTCTAATTTCTTAATATATTATCATACATAAATGAATGCAAAACAACCCAGACTAGAGAGGTTTTGATGGCACCTGTAAACAACCTTCCAGAGATTTCCACAGTATAATGGCTGAGTTCATGAGGAACAGCAGTTCCTCTGGAGGAGAAAAGGAAGAAGAAGAAGAGTTGGATTTATATCCCACCCTTCACTTGGAGTCTCAGAACAGCTTACGATGCCCTTCCCTTCCTCTCCCCACAACAGACACCCTGTGAGGTAGGTGAGGCTAAGAGAGCTCTGAGAGAACTGTGACTGATTCAGGGCCACTCAGTTGGCTGCATGTGGAGGAGTGGGGAATTAAATCCAGTTTTCCAGATCAGAATCCACTTCTCTTAACCACTACACCAAACTGACTGAGAAAAAGGTGTGTGTGATTTTTCTGAATTCCCCTTTCTCCTGATGCAGACTCCCACTTTTCCTCCCACACTGTTTGGGGTGTGTGTGCTCCACTGACTCACCAGAGCAAATTAGTTGGCATAGAAGGCTGCAAGGATATGTGGCTGATGAGGAAGCTGTTTTCCTCAAGAGTGACTCTCCTTGCACTGCTAAGGATCCATGCCAGTGTATTTGTATCTGGTTGTTGTCTCTTTCCTTCTTTCATTAAAAGAATATCCTGCTGTTTTTACATCTGATAGGTTATTCTGAGACAAATGGTCATTTCCCCACCTTTCGGGGGGGTATCTATACCAGGGCTCTTTTTGTAGCAGGAACTCCTTTGCATATTAGGTGACCCACCCCTAATGTAGCCAATCCTCCAAGAGCTTACAGTAGCCCCTGTAAGAAGAGCTCTTCCAAGTGCTGCATTCGACCATCTCAGGGCCCTACCACCTTTCCCCCACCTGCCAAATGTATAGACCAGTCCTAAGTGGTGAGAAATGAAGCAAAGAAACAGTTTGGAATAAGTACCGCAGGGTATGATAATGACCACTAGTTATAGAAAAAAATCCTACAAAATGCACTGAATTCATCTAGGCCTGTTTCTAAAATGCATGGAGGCAGGGGAAAGGTAGGCTTTCCTGATTATATATTTCCAGCCTATATTTAGTCCCATATAACAGAAGTTTGCAGAACAACTTTTTCTGTTGCAGCTGGTGAGAGTTAATCATCTGTCTCTTTCTGGTTCCACATATGGACTAGTGATAAAGATTTTACACATGAAAGCTCGTCTTAGCAGAGGGGCTCTCTAGCTTCAAACATGCTCTTTCACTTGCTTACTACTGAATATTTCATCAGGCTTACTACCGTACTTCAGAGTCAACATATTAAAAAAAAAAACCATACTGTACCAGGAGATAAAAAAAGAAAATAGGGATGTGTAATCAATGGCTCAGAGGCTGTGGTGGCTCAGAGGTTAAGATGCCAAATTTGCAAACCAGAAGGTAGGTAGCTCGGCAGTTCGAGACCCTAGTGACACATGATGGAGTGAGCTCCCGTCTCTGGCCTCAGCTCCTGCCAAACTAGCAGTTCAAAAGCAAGAAATTGCAAGTAGATAAATAGGTACTGCTTTGGTGGGAAGGTAACAGCATTCCCTGCACCTCGGTGTTTAGTCATGCCGGCCACATGACCACAGAGAAGTCTTCAGACAGCGCTGGCTCTTCAGCTTGGAAACAGAGATGAGCACCACCTCCTAGAGTCAGATTCGACTGACTTTCAAGCAAGGGAAACCCTTACCTTTAATCAATGAATGACAATGGAACTCCCAAGTGGGGTTTGGGGATGATCTGCTAGTGGTACATCAACCAGCCCCTACTTTTAAAAGGCCTCCAAACCCTTTATTCCCATTATGTTAAAGGGATATAAGTTGTCATAATTGTTAAGCAAATATTCTTGATTCTGAAAATTTAAGCACACTATCCATTGGCTTTCTGTGAAGGGAACTTAAATTGACATAGAAATAGCATCCAGATCAAAGGAAACAGCTTAGCTAAGAATGTTGCTATCACAAATAAAAAAATATAAAATGCATTCAAATGTACTTTTACATCTTAAAAATGAAAGGCAAACATACCTCTTGCTTTGTCTAGATAACATTTTGCTAAACATTGAACTATGTTTGCTTTAATTACATTTTCTAAACATGTTGTTCTAATATGTGATTCATTGGCAACATTTATATTTCAGTTTAGCCTTTCCATATGAATGTTTGTGAATTTGCAATACTGTTTTCTTCTAAGTAAAGTATATTCCAGTAAAATTATATAACAGAGTTATACGTTAAGATCTGTATAAAATGCATACATGCCCCCATTCTTTCAATGTGAAGTTTGCCATTATTATTGTCATTTATTGATAGGGAGTTGAGGAATAGAAAAATAATAACTTTACTAAGGTCACCTAATCAACCCTTGTCTTATCTGACATTTGTATATACCTCTTTTAGATTGACTCCCTCATGGATCACTGCCTTGTCGTGGCGAGGGGGCTTGTGTGGTTTGATGAGGCTGTGGGCTATGCCATGGAGGGCCAACCAGGACGGACAGGCCACAGCAGAGAACTCAGACCAAGCGTGATCCCCTGGAGAAGGAAATGGCAACCCACTCCAGTATCTTTGCCAAGAAAACCCCATGGACAGTAACAAAAGGCTAAAAGATATGACGCCAGAAGATGAGCCCCTCAGGTCGGAAGGTGTCCAATATGCTACTGAGGAAGAGCAGAGGGCAAATACGAGTAACCCCAGAAAGAGTGAAGCGGCTGGGCCAAAGCCAAAAGGACGTTCAGTTGTGGATGTGTCTGACGGTGAAAGGAAAGTCCGATGCTGCAAAGAACAATACTGCATAGGAACCTGGAACGTAAGATCTATGAATCAAGGTAAGCTTGACGTGGTCAAAAATGAGATGGCAAGAATGAACATCGACATCTTGGGAATCAGTGAACTAAAGTGGACGGGAATGGGCGAATTTAACTCAGAAGACCATTATATCTACTACTGTGGCCAGGAATCCCATAGAAAAAATGGTGTGGCCTTTATAGTCAATAAGAGAGTGAGAAAGACAGTATTGGGATACAATCTCAAAAATGACAGAATGATCTTGGTCCGAATCCAAGGCAAACCATTCAATATCACAGTAATCCAAGTCTATGCCCCAACCACTGCTGCAGAAGAGGCTGCAGTGGACCAGTTCTATGAAGACCTACAACAGCTCATAGAACTAACACCAAAAAATGATGTCCTCATCATCATAGGGGACTGGAATGCTGAAGTAGGAAATCAAAAGGTAACTGGAATAACAGACAAGTTTGGCCTTGGAGAACAAAATGAAGCAGGGCAAAGGCTAACAGAGTTTTGTCAAGAGAACACGCTGGTCATAGCGAACACCCTTTTCCAACAACCTAAGAGGCGTCTCTACACATGGACATCACCAGATGGGCAACACCGAAATCAGATTGATTATATAATTTGCAGTCAAAGATGGAGAAGCTCTATCCAGTCAGTAAAAACAAGACCTGGAGCTGACTGTGGCTCAGATCATGAGCTACTCATTGCGAAATTCAGACTTAAACTGAAGAAAGTTGGGAAAACCACAAGGCCATTCAGATTTGACCTAGATCGCATCCCCGATGAATATACAGTAGAGGTGAAGAATAGGTTTAAGGGACTAGATTTGATAGACAGAGTGCCCGAAGAACTATGGACAGAGGTCCATGACATTGTAAAGGAGGCAGCAATCACCGCCATCCCAAAGAAAAAGAAATGCAAAAAAGCAAAGTGGCTGTCTGATGAGGCTTTACACATAGCAGAGGAAAGAAGGAAAGCTAAAGGCAACAGTGAAAAGGAAAAATTTGCCCAACTGAATGCAGATTTCCAAAGAACAGCTAGGAGAGATAAGGAGGCTTTCCTGAATGAACAATGCAAAGTAATAGAGGAAAACAATAGATTGGGAAGGACTAGAGATCTCTTCAAGAAAATTGGAGAAATCAAGGGAACGTTCCATGCAAAGCTGGCCATGATAAAGGACAAAAATGGTAGGGACCTAACAGAAGCAGAAGAGATTAGGAAAAGATGGCAAGAATACACAGAAGAACTGTACAAGAAGGACCTTGATGTCCTTGACAACCACGATGGTATAATCACTGACCTCGAGCCAGACATCCTGGAAAGCAAAGTTAAATGGGCCTTAGAAAGCATTACTAACAACAAAGCTAGTGGAGGTGATGGTATCCCAGCTGAGTTATTCAAAGTCTTAAAAGAAGATGCTGTTAAAGTGCTGCATTCAATTTGCCAACAAATTTGGAAAACACAACAGTGGCCACAGGATTGGAAAAGGTCAGTGTACATTCCAATCCCAAAGAAGGGCAATGTCAAGGAGTGTTCAAACTATCGCACAATTGCACTCATTTCACATGCTAGCAAGGTCATGCTCAAAATCCTACAAGCTAGGCTACAACAGTACGTGGACAGAGAACTGCCAGAAGTACAAGCTGGGTTTCGAAGAGGTAGAGGAACTAGAGATCAAATTGCCAACATTTGCTGGATTATGGAGAAAGCAAGAGAGTACCAGAAAAACATCTACTTCTGCTTCATTGACTATGCTAAAGCCTTTGATTGTGTGGATCACAATAAATTATGGCAGGTTCTTAAAGAGATGGGAGTACCGGACCACCTCACATGTCTTCTGAGAAACCTGTATAAGGGTCAAGAAGCAACAGTTAGAACCGGATGTGGAACAACTGATTGGTTTAGCATAGGGAAAGGAGTACGGCAAGGATGTATATTGTTACCTTGCTTATTTAACTTATATGCAGAGTACATCATGCGAAATGCTGGCCTGGATGAATCACAAGCCGGAGTTAAGATTGCTGGGGAAAAGATCAATAACCTCAGATATGCAGACGATACCACTCTGATGGCAGAAAGTGAAGAGGACCTAAAGAGCCTCTTGCTCAGAGTGAAAGAGGAGAGCGCAAAAGTGGGCTTGAAGTTCAACATCAAAAAAACTAAGATCATGGCATCTGGCCCCATCACTCCTTGGCAAATAGAAGGGGAAGTCGTAGAAGTAGTGACAGACTTCATGTTCCTAGGATCCCAGATCACTGCAGATGGTGACTGCAGCCATGAAATTAAAAGACACCTGCTCCTTGGGAGGAAAGTGATGGCAAACCTAAACAGCATGATAAAAAGCAGAGACATCACCTTGCCAACAAAAGTCCGCATGGTCAAAGCAATGGTATTCCCCGTAGTAATGTATGGCTGCGAGAGTTGGACTATAAGGAAGGCCGAGCGCTGAAGAATAGATTCTTTTGAACTATGGTGCTGGAGAAGACTCTTGAGAGTCCCTTGGACTGCCAGGAGATCAAATCAGTCAATCCTAAAAGAAATCAACCCTGATTGCTCCCTGGAAGGCCAGATCCTGAAGCTGAAGCTCAAATACTTTGGCCACCAAATGAGAAGGGAGCATTCACTGGAGAAGACCCTGATGCTGGGAAAGATTGAAGGTCAAAGAAGAAGGGGACGGCAAAGGATGAGATGGTTAGACAGTGTCATCAATGCAACGAACATGAAATTGAGCAAACTTCAGCAGACAGCGGAAGACAGGAGGGCCTGGCGTAAACTGGTCCATGGGGTCGCGAAGAGTCGGACTCGACTGTGCGACTGAACAACAACAACAACTTTTAGATTGAAAGACACAATTCACCTGGAAGTTCTCCTCTGAAAATCTATTGCAATTAACAGCGTTGGCCAGAACTGTATGGGGACAATCATGGAGGCCAGAAAGAGGGCTGGCCTGGTCACTCAGTTAAGTCTGTCCAATAGGGAAGCAGAGTCCCAGCCTTGGAGAGGTAAAGAACAAAAGAGCAATGGAATAATATGGCCTTTAGTATATTAGAAGCACTCTAACCCATATTAATGGAAAATCCGAGTTGGAGCCAAGGTGCAAGAAGCATCTGAGAATGGTAAGAATGTCTAACTAAATACAGAAGTGAAGTGATACTTTAAAGATGGGGTCTGTTGGTTGTAATCATTTTTGTGATTTTAAAACATTTTTGTCATAGCATAATGAGAAGGTGCTAGCACAGCATTTAATGATGTAATATATTTCAGTATAAGTAACCTTGTATGGTGTTTGAAATTATAAGATAATTAATTGCCCAAGACTGCATGACCTTTTTAAGCTGGGCAACCAGCTATTGTTGAAAGATGATTCTCTAATAGTATTACTTATGTGCTATACCCCAAAATGAACCAAAATTGTAGTAGAGGTGTACCTCTTGTCAGGAAATAAATGATATAGGACCAGTAACTAGATGCATAGGGCTTCTTAAGTGCATGCCTATACTCAAATCAGGCCTGATCAGAAACATCCAGACCAGTAAGCTGTTTTGCAGTTCATTTCCATGGAGCTTATAAAGAATGATAGGTTTATTGTGTCCCAAGCCATTCACTTTCCTTGTTTCCTTGTTCATCATTTTCTTTGGCCTACTATAGAACCCCTTTGCTTCCCTATTATCCATAAGTCTAGCCCCTTCTTTACCATCTCAGGTCGTTGATTTTTCCAGACAGCATGCTGCTGCCCTCTATTCAGCTGGTGTCCTCTAAGGCTATTCCTTTGATAAGTCTAAAATATGAGGTTGTGCTTCTGCTGTCATTGCTGGCAATCCTCAGTAATCAGGAACAAGAGGGGCAGGCAAAATCTTAATTTCTGACATAAAATATACTCTGCGGGAGGAGCAGGTGGTGTGATTCATGAAGCATCACTAATTGCACTAGGCTCTCACTAAAATGCTGGCTCTGGTGGTACCTTTGGTGAAAGATTAGCTGATACATCGTTGTGAGAACAGCATTTGTTTTGATTTTGGACAAAATCACCTGTCCCTACCCATTGTGGCAATGGCCCATTTATATTTTTCTCCTGCCATGCTTCTCTTTTTCCTTCACAAAATTCAAGGTCAGCCTTACTGTGGTACTTAATAAAAGAAAAGATTTTGCATACCTTTAAAGTCAGATAATCTAATGTTATTTAACATTTTAATTTTCAACATTCCCTCAGAGATGCCAAATTGTCCTGAGTCAGATTGACATGTCTGAATATATTGAAGCTTTCATTTGTACTTTCTGATACTGTTGTTCTGCATCACCGGAGAATGAGCCAGAAAACATTTGAGAAAGTAGAATAGATAGTGCTATTCCCAAACTGCAGGGGAGGGATTTCTTTAATGCTCCCCCTTAAGAAAATGTTATGCGGGTAAAAAGCTAATATAGCAAGGAAAGTATTTCTACCCCAGCCCATTTCCTCTTGTGCTGGCTTTGTTCTCAGGGGGATGCCTCTTTCCCCCAATAAGATAGTCCTCAGCTGCTCTGCCCATCTCAGAGCTTCAGTATTCTACCTTCTCATTCTGCTGTACATGTTGACCAGAGCTTGGATCGTATGTAGCATGAATGAAGCAGAAATGCATAAATAACAACTTCTGTACCTCTCCCTTCTGTGCCCCCTGGAATTTTATGATATTAAAGAGGGGCTGCAAGGAATTGCTTTCCCTTTCTTCCATGAAAGGAAGTGCCTACCATATAAAGGAAGATTAGGATCTGAGCACAGGCTTTAATATTAACCTGACAGAGGAATTATGTCAGTCCCAAATATTTTTCTCTTCTCAGGTAACAATTCATTGGTAATAGATATACCATAGTATGAATACTTTTATCAGTGTGTGGGGGGTTGCTGTTGTATAAAGGCACATATTTATTTCCTCCTCCATTTCATGTTATTCCATGCTGTCTCCAAGGATTTAACCATTTGGTAAACTACACCATTTGGTAAAACTACTAAACATAATAGCAGCAAATACCTCAAACTCCACCACAGACAGCCTAGCAGATCTTCACCCATTTCTGAAATAAGGCAAGTAAACCAGAAAGATGCACCATTAGGGGAAAAGGATTTTATAACAAATCAAGAAATCTGTATTAGTCCCTAAGGTATATGATCCCCCTTAATAAATTTTATTTTGTTTTTTTGTTCTATTTGGAACCTATAATTCCTTCTAAACTTATAGAGACATTACATCAGAAATGGGGAAAAAGACAGACCCAGGAAATTATAGGCCTGTCAGTTTGACATCAATACCTGGGAAAATTCTGGAGCAGATTATTAAATGCTCTGTCTGTGAACACCTTGAACAAAATGAGTTAATTGGTAATATACAGCATGGGTTTATGCAGAATAAGTCATGCCAGACTAACCTTATCTCCTTTTTTGACAGAGTTACTAAAATGGTTGACTCTGGCAATGCCGTGGATATAGTGTATCTAGATTTCAGTAAAGCATTTGACAAAGTTTCTCATGATATCCTTGAGGATAAGCTGGTTAAGTGTGGGCTGGATGGCGCAACCGTTGGGTGGATTCATGGTTGGTTGAAAAATCGTACCCAACAAGTGCTCGTAAATGGCTCTGCGTCTACGTGGAGGGAAGTCTCGAGTGGAGTACCACAGGGCTCAGTCCTGGGCCCGGTGTTATTCAATGTTTTTATAAATGACATGGATGAAGACATAGAGGGGATGCTTATCAAATTTGCAGATGACACGAAGCTGGGTGGGATTGCTAATTCTGAAAAAGACAGAGTCAGGATTCAGAAGGATCTTGATAGGCTGGAACAGTGGGCTGAGACAAATAAAATGAATTTCAATAGAGATAAGTGCAAAGTCCTACACTGAGGTACAAAAAATCAAAGGCACAGATATAGTATGGGAGGGACTTGGCTTGACAGCAGCACATGTGAAAGGGATCTAGGTGTTATGGTTGATCACAAGCTAAACATGAGCCTGCAGTATGATGCGGCTGTGAAGAAAGCTAATGCAATCTTAGGATGCATTAGCAGAAGCATTGTGTCCAGATCATGGGAGGTGGTAGTTCCGCTGTATTCTGCTATGGTCAGGCCCCACCTAGAGTACTGTGTCCAGTTTTGGGCACCACATTTTTGGAAGGAAGTTGACAAACTCGAGCGGGTCCAGAGGAGGGCGACCAGGATGGTGAGAGGGTTGGAGTCGAAGTCTTATGAGGAAAGGCTGAGGGAGTTGGGTATGTTTAGCCTGGGAAAGAGAAGGTTTAGAGGGGACATGATTGCAGTCTTCAAGTATTTGAAGGGCTATCATGTAGAAGATGGAGTGGATCTATTCTCTCTTGCTCTGGATTGCAAGACTAGATCTAATGTGTGGAAATTACAAGGGAGTCGTTACCGGCTTAATATCAGGAGAAACGTCCTGACTGTAAGAGTGGTTGAGCAGTGGAACAGACTGTCTTGGGAGGTGATGGATGCTCCTTCCCTGGACGTTTTCAAGAGGAGACTGGACAACCATCTTTTGGGTATGTTGTAGGTATGTAGGGATTTTGGCTGTGTTCCTGCAGAGTGCAGGGGGTTGGACTAGATGGCCTGCAAGGTCCCTTCTAACTCTAACATTCTATGATTCTATGATCACTTAGGCCCAATCTGCATCTAGCATTTGCTCCGCTGTTTTACCAAACCCATGCTGGAACGTATACATTGCATGCCACTTTCACTTTGATTGATTGTCAGATTTTATGGCAGTGTCCAGACTGAATGCACTTTCACTTTGTTTGATCTCTTGGATTTATGGTAGTATCTGTATAGATTTATGGCCATTTTATGGCCATTCAGGGTTGACTCTGCAGTCAGTACAGCAGTGGCCCGGGGTATTTGAATGTGGTTTTGAGCTGCATCTTTTTCTGTTCCAGTGTGGGTTTGGTAAATGCTAGATACAGATTGGACATCAGTCAAAGATCCTTTATTGCCATTGTGTGAGTCACTGTCTAGAGCTGAGGGTGTCTTTTAAGCCAGGTATAGAACCTAAACTCGTAATTCCTTTACTTTGAGAGTGAGAGGCAGTGGAATGAAGGTGGCATCCTTATGTTCAGGATATGTCAGTATGGATTTGAGCTTGGATTGGAAAGAGGACCATAGTCACAATGACATATACATGATCAGAGGCAATAGAGGTAAAGAGATGAGGAGCCAAAAAGACAGAGAATATCCTTTAGGGTGGACCTTGCAGAGATTATGGCATGGCATTAATGCAAACCTCTGTATGTGATAATTGTCTACTTGCATGTCAAAGTAAAACAGCAAGTCAAGTGTATGATCCATCATACCTATATGTGGAATGCTTGGTGGTCTTTTTAAATTAGCAGTCATAAAATAACTAATGGATATTTTGATGTTTTTTAAGGATTACAGCCAATATGTAGAACTTTCATCTTCTACTCATGAGGCTATAATTTTTCTTCAAAATACATATTTGGGAATTATTTTAGTTGGCATCCAGTATTCTGGTTTCTGCATCAAAAAGAAGAGGATAACTTTATCTCATTTCACATATTACTGCACGATTGTGATATTACTGAGCATTGTAACTACGGAACTGGAAACTCATTAATAATAGACATAACATACAGTATGTCAGACGTGGCCATAGCAGTGAAGCAACAAGACAGCCAAATGCAAGAACTTATGGTAACAAACTAAGTTAAATATTTAAGAAAACCACAAAGAGAGAGAAAGATGAATAAACAAAGAAAGTTAACTTAAAAGAGAGGGATGGGGGAAATGACTAATCATAAATCAAGTTCACTTGTCTTGATGTTTCTTTTTTAAACTAAAAGTTTGAAAACTAAGAGTTTATGCAAGAATCTTTCAAATTAGACTCAGCTACATTTAGGGGTGATGAGAAATTTCCAGACTTTTAAGTGCATAAGAAACAAATTCAACTGATTTGCAAAACTGTATTTTGGAGGAGGAGCTAAGCTTATCTCTAATAGCCCATGACTACTGAGGGGAAAATAAAGGGACCAGTAATTGATCCCAGACTGGATGTTACTGGAGACCATTTTGAAGACAATCCTTCATCAAAGGGTATAGTGAGTCAAGGTAGATACTGTCAGCATTCACTTGCTGCAGTAAGACATAAGCTGGTGATGAGTCTGATCTATTTGACAGCTCTAGACAGTCAGGTGAGCAGGAATGAACTGGTTCTGTCCTGTTCTGTCTTGTGCTGTGCTATCAAGTCAGAATGACTAAGCAGTCTTCGCCTGATTGGCTGGTTTGTATATATAAGTGTTCATGCAGTATACATATTTTTCTTCTCATGAACCTGTGTATTGCGAAGCACTCTGTTGGTGCATATCATGATGTGTATACTTGTGTAAATAAAACTGTAAATAGTTTTACACAAGACTGTTTGGTCTCCTTCACCTGGATACTTCTAGCACCCCAATACCACTGGTTTGGGCAGGCATGCTACACTAACCGATACAATTACCATGCACAAATCAAAATGCTATTGAGATTTTTGCCTGCTAGATTTGATACCATTGGCTTGTGAATTTGCTAAGAGGTGTTGGACTCCATTTAATACAAAAATTATTTTACTTATCTAATTTCTACCCCGCCCTCCCCGCTGCAGCAGGCTCAGGGTGGCTTACATAGGATATTACACAGCTAAAACAAATTTAGATAAAATCATAACAAAATAAGTATAAAACATTACAAAATACTAGTGCTAAGATGATTCATATGCAATGGCAGGCATGAACAGCATCTAGCAAACAGGCAGTCAGCTCCCATTGTAGTCTGGGTTATATCAGCTGCTAATAATAATGTTAATATTGATGCTAATATTGGGGCACTTTGATTTGTGCATGGTCATTGTACCTACCTTGACTCACTATATCCTTTGATAAAGGATTTTCTTCTAAACAGTCTTAATATTACATATGACACTGTTGGGGTATACTGGACAGTATTTTCTTTATGGACTGTTATTGCCCCTAGGAGGGCTTGTGCTTGTTGACTATTTTGGATTGTATTACTTTAAGAATCATCATTCTGTGGTTTGTGTGACTCTGTGATGTGCATTACATTCTTTTGAAGTGCTGTATGTGTTTACATATTCAATATATTAATATATTCCTATGAGTATCATTACTTGTCTTAAAAACTTTTGGGGAGAGTTTCCACCTTTTCAGTTCTCTTTCCCTAAGCAGTCCTTTTTGACCATGGGAAGATTTACTCGCAGTGTCACTGGAGCCACAGGGACTAATAGCCACATGGGCTAGGAGACTTCAGTGGGAAGAGGAAAGGGAAGAAAATCACCCTTTCTCCCTCTTCTGTTAGTGCGGCAGAACTGCTGGGGGGGAGAAGAACATGGGAAAGAGTCACTGTTTTTGAAACTCCATATTGAGAGATCCAGCTGTATGACTGGATCAAAGTGCTTCAAATAATAGTGGTAGAGCTGGCCTAAGCTGATTGGATAAATCCCTCTCTGGGTTTTTCCTTTGTGCCAGGCCCTACCATTCCTGGGTTCATATGCTAGCCATTATGTCTTCATGGCCAAAATCATGTAAAATGAGATCTTGCTATGCACCAACTCAGACAAGGACTTGCCATACCTTTTTGAGTTGAGCAGAGCAAGATGGCTGGTTGCAGGCCAAAGGGTAGAAACTGATGCAAGCAAAATGGATTCTGGATAGTCATGGCAACACAGTAATCTGGCAGTTGCTTTAGAATCTTTACATCTAACAGCTTCAATACAGTGTGAAATCACCATCATAAGGAGGAGAGCCAGTGGTTAAAGTGCTTGAAGTATCAGACTGAAACTGAGGCTATCTGAATTTAAATCCCCCACTCAACAATGATGTTCATGGGGTGACCCTGGAACAGTAACTCTGTCTCTATTTTATCAACCTCATGGGTTTGTTGTAAAGATTAAATGAAGAAGAGGGAGGATCATATAGGCCACTCTGAGCCCTGTAAAGGAAAGACAGAATGCAAACATGACAGGCTCAGAACAGAGGTCAGAATTCCGACACAGATGAAGCGAAGCTAGTAATGGGATCAAACATGTCCCCCTTTGCAGGTTTAAGCCAGCCTTAGATTATGTGAGGGTGGGGAGATTTCTTGTGGCAGCAAGGAATATCATACATGCTTTGTCTGCTAATATAAATTTTGGCTCTATTTCCATGTACTGCTTTAACATTCCTGTTTGTTGGCAAATAAATGAAATGAACAAATACATAAATGTACAAGCCAGTAATTGGGGAGGGGTTGCCACAGTTGCAACCTCAGTCCCACCAGCCTTACTGTAGCCCAGAGGCACTGCCTTACTCATGAGTAGCCCTAAATAACAGGGCACCCCACTTCTAACCTGAACCAGAGACCCACAAACTCAGGTCAAGGAAGGCACTCCTGGCCTGAAACACAGAGCTAACCAAAGCTCTGGATAAGGGTCTCCATTTTCAGGTGGCAACAAGGCAGCCCTCAGAGCAAACTTCAAGTCCCCCTCCCACAGCAAAGTATGCATATGAAACAATGGCAGTTCCATCAGTTAAAGTATCTACATTTCTAATGGCTATTCAGAGGCCACCTGGCAAATAGCCCTTCTGTCTCCAGAACTTCACCTAGCCCTTTTGTGTGTACCTATATCTATATGAAAATCCTTTGTCTCCACAACTGTCCTTCCTGCTCCTTCCCTCAGGATACCGAGATAAACCAATCATACATTCAAATGTTTAGCGATCCATCCTGACGCTAATCAGGAACCCATCTCCCACCTTTTGTGTAAACCTGGGAACCATTAGTGATCATCAAATCCATTCAACCAGCTCCTGTACAGTCACCCTGCACCTGGCTAGCTATTGTGAACCCAGACTCTGCCTCTCTAAACCTCACTGGTCACACCTAGGCCTTGCCCCTCTGGATGCTGCATCCCCTGGGACCCCTGATTGGCCCGGGTAAACTTTTGTCATCACCTGGGACAAGACCCTCAAGGCCTCCCATTGGTCTGCATTGTTTTCCATTGTCTATATCCATCAAGGCACATGGCCTTAGATTGTGTGTTTGTCCCTGATGCCAACTGGCAGTTCACCTCCAAACTATATTTGGGCCACAATCCCTTCTCCATGGATTCTGCACATCTGGACAGTGTAACCCATAACCGTACCCTCTATTTGCTATCAATTACCTCTGCTTTCTTAGTTCTGAATTGCTTGCTCCTTTTTGAATGTTTAGTGTGCTTGTAATTAGAGATATTCTTCAATAAAGCTATTTTAATTTAACCCTCCATTCTGGAGTTTTCCTACTGTACCGGACCTTGGTATACAATTGGTGTGTGATCCCTGTACCCCTCTAGCCTCCCCTGCCACATAGCTAATTTTCCCCAACTATGAGGCAGGCCATTGGAGGTAACATTACCATGCCAGAAAGAGGTGCCAGCTGCCGTGAGAACAGGTGCCAGCACCAATGGGAACTGTAACCCTGGGCTCCTTCTGATGCTTAGCATCAGGGCCACTGATGCTTAGCATCAGGGCCACTGATGCAGGCAAAGCCAGACATGAGTCAGAGCTTTATCTCACCACCCAGTCCCTCAGTGTCAGAACCAGCTGGGAAGGACTTGAGAGGGAACCAGAGTTCTCTGTCGAGCTTCACAGACAGGTGCCATCCCCAGCAGCAGTCATCTCTGGTATCAGCCTTTTGGCTCTGGTCAATGACATCACTGGTCAGTGGAAAGAAAATAGCAGCCTCAGCAAGTAGGATGACAGAATATCTACTAACTTGGCAGGGCTACCCAGAGACTGCAAATCTTGGCCACCTAGCTGAGACACAGTAGGAGACTCGCCCAGTATCTGGCCATGTCTGCTGGCCTGAAGTCTCTACATTTCTTTGTAGAGCTTATGTTTCCATTGCATGAACTCTGCATTCCATAGCCGTGGCTTTCTGAGCTGGGCTCACAAGGGCTCGTGAACCAATCTAGTTCTTTAAACTATCATGATGGTCATTTACTGCATCTTATTTTCCAACATGGCATTGGTGTGCCATGTCATTTGTGAAGATATATTTGCTTAAAACTAATCCTTGTTTAAATTTAATTACATGGAAATCAAATAATTCTTCATCCTAATGGCCTGATCAAAATCCCTTTACATGTGCTCATTTAACAAAGAAATTAGCTCAGCAAGGAATGTGGACTGATATACCAATTAAGGTGTAATATGCATTGAACTATTTGAATGTGATTGGAAAAATTATCAGGGGGATTTTCGAACACTGAGAGCTATGCTAGAATCTCTAAAAGGGAACATACTTTTCAATGGGAATCTTTATGGATAGCAGGTTATATAAAAAAAGGTGAGGTTTTACAACCACATGATTTTTTTGCCATTTGTAGGTAGCCTTAGACTGGTTGAAGGAAGGTGTATTAAGTACTGGAGGTAACTTTCTGGTGCCATTAATATTAATAGTAACTAGGGATGGGCACGAACTGGCTCACAAAGTAAAGTTTTCATGAATTTTGGGAGGTTTGTAGTTCACAAAGCGATGTTCATGACTTTGTTCAAGGCACAAACATTTCATGAACTTTGGTGCTGTTCATAGTGGTTCAAGGTGGTTCATGAATGATTACATTTTCAGACAGAATGTCTCCATTCAATTAAACTGTTTACAAAACTCCAGAGCAATGGGGGGGGGCTGAATTCTCCAGCCTTGGAAACACTAATAGGAGCCCTCCAAAGCTTAACAGGCACTGCTAGCTGCCAATAACAAATTCCCATTCTGCTCTATGGGATCAGAATGCTATATATATGCTCAGCTCAGCTCTGCAGCCTCTCTTCTCTTAGCTGTTCACAGTTACACAGAGAAGCAGGGAACTTGTTAAAAGCAGAGTAGCAGAGAACATTCCCTTGTGACTGGGAATTCCTCTCCCTTCCTGGGGTTTTGATCTTAAGCCACCATGTCTCTTTGCTCTTGTCAAGCAGAGAGGCTTAACTGGTGGATTTGTCAGCTGAGGAACCACATTTTGATTGTGATTCCTCTCCCCTGGTTGTGTTCGGAGGTGTTAGGTGAACTCAGGGATCTCAGCCATCCATCTCTCTGCTCATGCTGAGCAGAGGGGCTTGGCTATTGGGTGCCTTGACTGAGGGCCCACATTTTTACCCTCCTGATTGTGAACACCTCTCCCTTGCTGGGATTTGGGCATTAGGCAGACTCAGGGCTCTAATCCCCACCCCTTCTCTCTGCTCACACTAAGCAGAATGGCTTAGCTACTGGACGCCTCAGCTGAGGACCCATCTTTATGCCCTCCTGATTGTGAACAACTCTGTGCCATTAGAGTGAAAGTGGGTGCAAAAGGTGCTTATCATGAGGGGAAGAATTCCTCCACACCCTGTGTACCACAGGCCCCCATCCCTGTGCACCAAAACCTCCTGCCAGCCCACTGGAGCCCGGCCCTAGCAGGGAATCATGAGGGGGTTTGGAGCCTCCTTTCCACAGAGGCAACAGTGCTGTCCAGAAATGCCAGCAGTTGCTCTTTGGAGAGAAGGACTCTGAGAGTAGTGATTCAGAGGGTGGGGGGGAAGCATCCTCCCCTGCCACATCACAACTTTCTGTTGCTTTTCCTACCTTGACTACACCCCTCTGTGGCCCCTTCTAGCCCAGCACCAGAAAGCAGCTGTGCTTTCCACCTTCTCCAATCCTGGGGCCCTGTTTCAAGGCCAAAACTTGGAAACATTTCTGTACCCTCCCCAGTGATTCCTGTGTGGAAGAGTGCCAGGAGTGCTGTGCCCATGTTCGGAGGACCACAAACCCCCAACACTTGCCCTCCACCATCCTCTGTAGGCCCCTCAAAGGTTGCACCCCAGTATGTTGCCATTGGAGGAAAGAGTGGTGGCCAGAAGTATGAAGAAGAGGCGTACTCCCTCACAGCAGGAAAAAGTGGAGGGGGAGCAGGAGGCCTCTCTGAGAAAGACTCCTTGCACTCAGGGTGCCATAGGTGGTGGGACACCAAGGCAGACCATCCTCCAAGAGGTGATTTCCCTAGGGACACCAACAGTTCCATTCAGAAAGGGCACAGGAGCACACAGGAAGCAGTCACTCACCTCGTCAGTGAGATGATTGTTGTGGATGGCCAACCCTTCTCCCTCATGGAAGACATAGCCTTTTGCTGTCTTCTTCAACATGTGGCTCCCTGATACTCTGTCCCCTTGTGGAGGTCCATGAGCCAATTAGTGTTTCTCGACATTCACAGCTCCGAGGTGGTGATGGTAAAGTCTCAGCTCTCCAGGTGCAAGGCAAAAATGTGCACTTCACAGTAGATCTCTGGAACAGCCAGCAGCATGGCTCCCTCTCCCTCACTGCCCACTGGTGGCAACCAGAGGACCTTTCTGTCCAGATTTTCAGGGTTTTGGTCAGGCCCAAGGAGAAAAAACTCCTGCCATCAGTCTACAAAGTGGTTCTGCTCCGTGAGCAGGGGACAGGTGCAGACCACATGGCAGAAAACATCACTGCCATCATTCAAAGTAGCCTGAGGGAGTGGGCAGGTGATGGCAACATTATCCATGCTACAAGGTCATGGACACCAACACCAACATGCTGGCAGTGGTGAAATCTGTGCACCTAAAGAGTATCATCTCCTTGGTGCATATGCTTCATTGAAAGATGAAAGATGCTCTGGGGCCAGGGAACACTGGGACGCTGCTACCTTTGAGATGCAGTCCTTGTTTAAGACCTGCTGGTGCCTGGCTGTCCACTTCTTGCACAGCATCAAGTTTGCCTGTCTGCTGTGTGAGAAGCAAGGGGAGGGGGATGAGTCTTAACACCTGCCCTGCCTTGACTTACCCACCCGCTGGAACTCCACATATGCCATGATTGCACATTTGGTGGAGCAGAAGTGCAGGATGTCATCTCTTCCATGGCCAACCTGGATGGGAAAGAGGAGCTTAATATCAGCTCCAGTGACTGGTTGACTCTCTCCCAAATGGTGCATGTCGTCATGCCCTTTCTGGACACCAACAACATGCTCTGCACCCATACAGCCAGCCTGGAACAAGTCATTCCCCTGACTCCAGAGCTGGATCAGGATTGCTTTTCTTCCATGGGTCATGGCCTTGGCAGGTGGGCATCACCACCAGGTTGCTCCCTCTCTGCAAGGAAGGGAGTACAAGGTGCCCTGTATCTGAGACAGCATTGCTCTCTGGAACGCAGAGCTCTTCCAATGGAAGTGTAAGCTCTGCAAGGAAGTGCAGAGGCTACAGGCCAGCAGACATGGCCAGAGAGAACAGTAGGTGGAAGAGGATGGGGAGGAGGAGCGAAAGCCCAGCACCTCTGCCTTAAAGAGCCCAGCCAGGGAGAAGCCCTGCTACTGGTTGTCAGTGGTGAACTGGGAGGTCAGCAGTGGTGGGGATACCAGGCAAGAAGTAGTGGAGGATTCAGAAAGCTGGTGGTGAGGGAGTCCCTTACTGAGTTCCCTCAGCCCATCTCCACTGATCCCCTGGAGTACTGGTTATGCAAACTTGCCATCTGGCCCAACCTCTCTTGCATGGCCATGAGTCTCCTCCCTTGCCTTCACACCAATGTCCAGAGTGAGTGAGTGTTCTTCCATAAGGGAGACATTCTCAGCCCCCCCCCCCACTACTCAAGCCCGGATCTGGCTCTGGTGGATGAGTTGGCCTTCCTCAAGGCCAACCTCCCCTGCTGGGCTACCCCTCTGGGTCTCACAGGGTAAGACCTAGACCTCTTGTTTTCCCCCTAAACATCTCCCCATTCCTCCTCTCTGAGTGATCTGGCATGTAGCCTGCAGGTTGCACCCTTGGTGCTTGAATGGGAGGATAGTCGCCTCTGCCAGATGAAGGTGGGCTTGCCGAGCAGAGAGGCTTGGCTACTGGGTGCCTTGGCTGAGGACTCACATTTTATACCCTCCTAATCCTTTCTCACTGAAATTCCCCCACTGAGAAAACCCCTGGATGCACCCTTTACTTTTACCTTCCAAAGAAAATCTCCCTCATCCAACACCTACCTCATGAAGCAACATCTACCTCATAACACAATACCTACCTCATGAAAGAACATCTACTTCAAAACATAACACCTACCTCATGGAATAACATCCATCTCAGCAAGCCTGGAGAGCAAAATTACTGAGGGTGAGTACAAAAATCAGACTCGAATCTGTAGGGATGGTGTCAGAAAGGCTAAAGTGCAGATAGAGGGATGCTAAAAATAACAAGAAAAATTTCTATGCCTGTGTTCGGAGCAAAAAGAAGAACAAGGATGGGGTAAGCTCATTGCTAGGGGAAGATGGTCAATTCTTAACAAGGGATGAAGACAAAGCGGAATTACTCAACTCTCATTTTGCATCAGTCTTTAACCATAAGGTGAGCTGTATACAAACTGAAGAATGCAGGGCATATGAAGGAAGGAGGAACTGCCAGTCCAGAGTAAGTAAGGAAATTATTAGAGAGCATCTGGCTGCCTTAAATACTTTCAAATCTCCAAGACCAGATGGCTTGCATCCCAAGGTGCTAAAAGAAATTGCAGATGTTATTTCAGAGCCTCTGGCTCAAATCTTTGAGATGTCCTGGAATACTGGTATTGTGCCGGAAGACTGGAGAAGAGTGGATGTTGTCCCGATCTTCAAGAAGGGGAAAAAGACGGACCCGGGAAATTACAGGCCTGTCAGCTTGACATCAATACTTGGAAAAATTCTGGAGCAGATTATCAAATGCTCTTCTGTGAGCACTTTCAACAGTATGAGTTAATTGGTAGTAGCCAGCATGGATTTATCAAGAATAAATCATGCCAGACCAACCTTATCTCCTTTTTTGAAAGAGTTACTAAAATGGTTGACTCTGGCAGTGCTGTGGATATCGTGTATCTAGACTTCAGTAAAGCATTTGACAAAGTTTCTCATGATATCCTTGAGGATAAGCTGGTTAAGTGTGGGCTGGATGGTGCAACCATTGGGTGGATTCATGGTTGGTTGAAAAATCCTACCCAACGAGTGCTCGTAAATGGCTCTGCATCTACGTGGAGGGAAGTCTTGAGTAGAGTACCACAGGGCTCGGTCCTGGGCCCGGTGTTGTTCAATGTTTTTATAAATGACCTGGAGGAAGACATAGAGGGGATGCTTATCAGATGTGCAGATGACACAAAGCTGGGTGGGATTACTAATTCTAAAGAAGACAGAGTCAGGATTCAAAATGATCTAGATAGGCTGGAATAGTGGGCTGAGACAAATAAAATTAAATTCAGTAGAGATAAGTGCAAAGTCCTACACCTGGGCACAAAAAATCAAAGGCACAGATATAGAATGGGAGGGACTTGGCTTAACAGCAGCACATGTGAAAGGGATCTAGGTGTTCTGGTTGATCACAAGTTCAACATGAGCCTGCAGTGCAATGTGGCTGTGAAGAAAGCGAATGCAATCTTAGGATGCATTAACAGAAGCATTGTGTCCAGATCACAGGAGGTGGTAGTTCCGCTCTATTCTGCTATCGTCAGACCTCACCTGGAGTACTGTGTCCAGTTTTGGGCACCACACTTTAGGAAGGATGTTGACAAAATCGAGCGTGTCCAGAAGAGGGCAACCAGGATGGTGAGAGGGTTTGAATCCAAGTCTTATGAGGAAAGACTGAAAGGGTTGGCTATGTTTAGCCTGGGAAAGAGAAGACTTAGAGGGGACATGATTGCAATCTTCAAGTATTTGAAGGGCTGTCATGTAAAAGATGGAGCAGATCTATTCTCTCTTGCTCCAGATTGCAAGACTAGATCTAATGGGTGGAAATTACAAGGGAGTCATTACCAGCTATATATCAGGAGAAACTTCCTAACTGTAAGAGTGGTTGAGCAGTAGAACAGTCTGCCTTGGGAGGTGGTGGTTGCTCCTTCCCTGGACATTTTCAAGCAGAGGCTGGATGACCATCTTTTGGGTATGTTGTAGGTATGTAGGCCTATCTTTTGGCTATGTTCCTACAGAGTGCAGGGGGTTGGACTAGATGACCTGCAAGGTCCCTTCCAGCTCTAACATTCTACCTCAACAAACAGCTGCCTACACAAGCAAGCCCCTGTTTGACTTCCCCTTTCTATTGCATTTGTACAATTCACAATAGGTGATCTCTTATCTGTACAATGTGTTCTGCTAATGGTGAGTAACTAGAAATTTTACCTGGGGTGGGCTTTGACCAGAGGAACTATGTGTTTGGGCCTGAGAGGGCCTGGGAGTGTTGTAGCTATGCCGTGCTGGGTTCCAGTGCTTGCCAGGGGTGCCTGTGAAGCTTTTGTGGAGTTAGTTTGGGGAACCCCTGTCAAAACTCTAGAGACATCTGCCTTTATGTCATTCAGAACCTGCCTTTGGATACTTGGGAGTGGCCTGGCCAACTCAATATGTGTTTCCATTCCTCTGCAGAGTAGAAGAATGCACCACAGTTGTTGGGTGCACTCTGGACCTGTGTGTTTCAGCCCCTGGGAGGGGAGCTGTGAGAGTTGTGAACATGCTTACCCTGCTTGCCTGGTGTCACTGGGGTGCCTGCCAAGCTGTTAGGGGCTTACTTTGGGGGGCCGTGCCAGAACTCTGGGGATGTCTGCCTTTCTGTCATTCAGAAACTTCCTTTGGACACTTGGGAGAGGCTGTGAGCACAGAGGGATGCTTGCCTTGCTTACAGTGTCTGGGTAGGGGGGTCTGCCCAGGTGAAGTTTCCCTGTGAGTTTGGTGTCCCTGGCTTGTTCCTGAGCCATTCCATAGACTTCTGTGACTGCAGTTGTCTTTTCCAGAGAGAGCACTGGAGAAACCTTTTTTTGGGGGGTCCATAACTGAGACCCCAGAAATATAATCCACCCTCAACTTGGAGAGATTGTAGAGGAGGTGAGGTTTCCTGTGCAATTGGTGCCCTTGCAGGGGGTCCGTTCTATACACTGCACCTGACATTTTTCCTTGGAACATCTTGTTTGGGGGGCAATAAGTTGGACCCCCAAGTCCAATCTGCACATAACTTGACGGGCATGTAGAGGAGCACCCTGGGGAGGTTCCCTATAAGTTTTATGCCACTATATTCTGCTAGCTTGCATAGGATCCGTTCTATATACTCCTGAATCTCCTGAGCCCGCCCTTGTCATTTCCCCAGAAAGCACTTTCCTGGGGGTACATCCTTTGGGGGGCAGTAACTTGTACCCCATAAATTCAGTATTCACCAAACTTGGAGGGCAGGTAGAAGACAGTCAGTTCAAAAACCCCTGTGAGTTTGTTGTCTTTAGCATGCCAGGGGGCATTCTACTGTATGCTGTACCATCTGCTGCCTTGACCTGTACCCATCATGGCTGATCAAAGCCAGCCATGATGGTTTGTGAGGTTCCCTACGGGAGATAGTTAACAAGTCCTTTTCTGAAGGAATATTCCTGAGGGCTTTTAAAGAAGCAGTGGTCCACCCTCTCTTTTTAAAAAAGCATCCTTGGACCCAGCAGAATTGGCTAACTACCAGCCAATTTCCAACTTGCCCTATTTGGGCAAGATAATTGAGAGGGCAGTGGCTGCTCAGTTACAGAGTTTTCTGGATGATGCTTCCATATTAGATCCCTTCCAGTCCAGCTTTTGTCCAGGCCATGGCACAGAGACAGTACTGGTCACCCTCATGGATGACATCCGAAGACTTCTGGATCAAGGTGGGATGGCAGTGCTGTTGTTGTTGGACCTGTTGGTGGCATTCGACATGGTTGACCATCAGTTACTGGTCCACTGCCTCACTGATGCTGGAGTCCAGGGGCTTGCCTTACAATGGCTTGCCTCCTTCTGCCAGGGCTGGAGACAAAGAGTACCACTTGGGGAAGAATTATCCCAAAGGTACCCACTGACCTGTGGAGTGCCTCAAGGAGCAGTTCTATCCCTGATGTTATTTAACATCTATATGCGCCCCCATGCCCAGATTGCTCGGCATTATGGACTGGGTTGTCACCAATATGCAGATGACACTCAGCTATATCTGTTGTTGGGTAGCCAGTCAGACTCTGGGCTGGAAGATATGGACCTGGCATTACAAGCTGTGGCTGGATACCTTAGGCTGAGTTGGCTGAAACTGAATCCAATGAAGATGGAGGTTCTGTGCCTAAGTTGTAAAGGCCCAGGGTTAAGGATCTCACTCCCAAACTTCGATGGGGTGCCTTTGGTGCCAGTGCTGGAGGTTAGGCACTTGGGAGTGCTCTTGGATGCCTCCTTAACGATGGAGGCCCAGGTAGCAGCCACTGCCAGGTCAGCCTTTTACCATCTTTGACTGATTAGGTAGTTGGTTCCCTTCCTCTAATGTAGTGACTTGGCAATGGTAATCCATGTAATGGTCACCTCGAGATTAGACTACTGTAACACTCTCTACATGGGGCTGCCCTTGTCCCAAATTCAGAAGCTGCAACTGGTGCAGAATGCAGCAGCCAGGTTGTTGTTGGGTCTCTCTCCATGAGAACACATCCAGCCTGTGCTGAAGGCATTGCACTGGCTGCCTATAGCATACTGAATTCACTTCAAAGTGCTGGTGCTTACCTATAAAGCCCTATATGGTCAGGGGCCAGCATACCTGAGGGACCGCCTTTCCCCACATGTTCCCCAGAGAGCTGTGTTCAAGGACACAAAATCTTCTAGTGCTCCCTGGCCATAAAGAGGCCAGACTGGCCACTACCAGGGCTAGAGCCTTTTCCTTGGCAGCCCCACGCTGGTGGAACGAGCTCCATGAGGACACCAGGGCCCTGTGGAGTTTACTTCAGTTTACTGCAAGATGGAGCTGTTCCACCAGGCATTTGACCACATTTAACATCTGGATAACTGGAGCCTCCCTGGGATTGTTTATATCACCCAAGGCTGTACTAACTGACTTCTGTTAAGAAAATGTAGGATTATGATTGCCATAGCATAGGAAATATATGTATTGTACTTCAGATTTTATATGTTTTAAACGGCTTTAGCACTTTTATGTAAGCTGCCCTGAGCCTGCTTTGGTGGGGAGGGCAGGGTATAAATCCAATAAATACATTAATTAAATAAATAAATACTGCATCATGAACCTCACAAACCAAGCCCATTTATTCGGCCTCTAAAAGTTCATGATAGTTTGTGGTCCACAAAGCAGGGACACCACGAACCACAAAGCAAACTGCATTTTCCCAGTTTATGTCCAACCCTAATTATATGAGCCTGAGATACTATGAAATAAGCAGAAAATTTTAAAACCAGGGAACACTGAACCGTCTATGAATGAACTTAATGACTTTTGGGTAATTAAGTGCTTGATTTTACAAGTTCATTTCAAAATTTCTTATGAAACTATGCAAAAAATGCATTTCTTAGTACCAGCATGTACTCAGCATTATAATCAAAAGATGCATTTTATCGTTAGAAGGCCAATGCCATTCAAGTTTTGAATCAAAACTATTTGCTACCACTGAGCATTCATAGTGCTGTTGGTTTCTCAGTTCCTCCCTCCATTTTTCTAACTTTAAACTATTGATGCTGGTGGAGGACTGCCAGCTACTGAAACTTTCCTGGAGGAGTTGTGGCAGTCTTTGTATTCCTGATTGCTCTGAACTCCTACAGGGGTTTGGGTTTGTGTGGTGCCTAGTGGAGGTAGGCATTGAAGGCCTTTGTTCCTACTGTGCTTAATTAGCCATCTGATTTGTTTGGCAGCATGATGAGCTTTGGAGGCAGGCTGGGTAAGTGCAAATGAGGCTGGACTCTGACAAAGCTCTTTGAACACCCACGCCAGGGCACAGTGTCAATTTGTTACAGTTGGCACAGGCAGTGCTAACATTTCAAGATTCAGTTTTCCACCAAGTGGCAGAAAACAATCGCCTTCATTAGAGCATATTGGCTTGTTCTAGAAGTTTCACAGTGACTTGGCCGGCAAAGAGAATTTGCCACTATGTCTCTGGCATCATCGCAAATCAGTGGTGAAATTTCATGACTCCAATATTACCCTCAGGATTTCACCAGCATTTTCAAGATGCTCCTCTGTTACTTTTGGTCCAGAATCTTAAACCAGGGAGCCAAATGTCTTGATCTTAGGAACAAAATACAAAGCATTAACTTCAGTGGGCTTAGAAGGCTGGCAATCTTTTTGGGGCTGCCCTGTCAGCTCTGTGAAGATATAGTTTCATGGTGCTCTTTCTCCCTGTCTTGCACATAGTGTGTTCTGTTCTCTCCTTCTCTCTAAGAGACAGAAAAGCTTCGTTCCTTTCACTCAAAATTTCTACATTTCATCCATTCAGAGTTAATTTTAGAATGGCACTGGGCAAGCATCTCTGATTTTCTTTCATATCACTACATTACACTCTTTCACCTACATGCCTTGCCATGTGGGTGCCAGTTCCACATAGATATACTATGCCTTTTCTTGTCCTTTGAAAACTCTCATTTCAATTAGCTATTTCCTCATCTGGAAAGCTTTTGATAAAATTCCTCATCAAAGGCTCCGAAGTAAGCTCAATAGTCATGGGATAAAAGGACAAGTCCTCTTGTGGATCAAAAACTGGCTTATAAATAGGAAACAGAGAGTGAGTATAAATGGGAAATTTGCTCAGAGGAGGGTGGTAAGCAGTGGGGTACCACAGGGATCAGTACTCAGCCCAGTGCTTTTTAACTTGTTTATTAATGTTTTGGAGTTGGGAGTAAGCAGTGAAGTGGCTAAATTTGCAGATGACATAAAGTTGTTCATGGTGGTGACAACCAGGGAGGAGTGTGAGGCACTCCAAAGGGATCTGTCGCGGATGGGTGAGTGGGCGTCAACGTGGCAAATAGGGTCCAATGTGGCCAAGTGCAAAGTGATGCACATTGGAGCCAAAAATCCTAAATATAAATACAGATTGATGGGGTCCGAACTGGCAGAGACTGACCGAGAGAGAGATCTTGGAGTCATAGTAGATAACTCAATGAAAATCTTGAGACAGTATGCAACTGCAAAAAAAAAAGGCCAACACTATGCTGGGGATTATTAGGAAGGGAATTGAAAACAAATCAGCCAGTATCATCATGCCCCTGTATAAATCAATGGTGCAACCACATTTGGAGTACTGTGTACAGTTCTGGTCGCCACACCTCAAAAGGGATATTATAACATTGGAAAAAGTGCAGAGAAGGGCAACTAGAATGATAAAAGGGTTGGAACACTTTCCCTATGAAGAAAAGTTAAAACACTTGGGGCTCTTTAGCTTAGAGAAACAATGGCTGAGGGGGGATATGATCAAGGTTTATGAGATTATGCATGGGATAGAGCAGTTTGAGAAAGAAGTACTTTTCTCCCTTTCTCACAATACAAGAACTCATGGGCACTCAATGAAATTGCTGAGCAGTCGTGTTAAAACAGCCTTATCCTCTAATTTTGAGATGTACCAGATGCCAGAGAGAATTCCAGGTGAAAAGACTCTGTTCAGGAATGCCCAAGGTGGTAGAATGGCCCCTCTTTTAAATGACCCAGGCCAATGGCAAGCAAGTGATAGAAAGCTGGAA
Organism: Gekko gecko; assembly: GCA_029375565.1. Taxonomy (NCBI): domain Eukaryota; kingdom Metazoa; phylum Chordata; class Lepidosauria; order Squamata; family Gekkonidae; genus Gekko; species Gekko gecko. Next base: position 94,843,684 of record JAPDNY010000001.1, read on the forward strand.
TTAGAAGTATATAATCCCATTCAGTCCCTTTCAATGGAGTTTACAAAAAGCCAGAAAAACAGCTGAGTGACAGGGAGCCATGCAGCTATTTCAAGCTGTCTTCTGCATTCCCTTTAACCTTGAGAGGGACTGCACAAGACAGTCCAAAAAACAACTGTCTTCTGCAGTCCCTTTAAAGTTTAAAGGGACTGCACAAGACATCCTGAAACAGCTGAGAAAGCAAGGGCTGAAGGGGACTCAGAGTCCTTTTAAACCCCTGCTTTCTGCTCCATCCACGAACTACCATGAACCACCATGAACTGCTTTAAAAGTTCGTGGAAGTTCATGATGGTAGACGGGTCATGAACTTCTATTCATGAATCATGAACAGGGCAAAATTTGTTATGAATTTTGCTTTGTGGTTTGGTTCGTGCCCATCTCTATCTTGTACAAAACCAGCCATGTCAGCATGCTGGCCAATATATAGGTAAAGAAGTCTTTGTTATGTTTTTGGTGTCAGCATGAATGTGGTTCTGGAGTATAATAACAAGGGGATGAATGGGCTTTTAGTGTGCCCCCTGGGCAAAGGCTGGAAGTGCTCTGAATGATTTCTCTGCAGTTAGCTGTTGTACTGTCTCTATGTCACCAATTCCTTCATAGTTGACAAACTTTAAGACCGGTGTGGGCACTTTGTTCTACAAAGTAGGGATAAGGTCATGCTGCCCTGAGTCAGCTGATGAGGCTTGATCATCCTCACAAGGCTGAGGAGGCCAGGGTGTGCTGTAGCCTCTACTCATAAAAAGAAAACCCCCAAAATCCATCGCTGACACCTTCAGCTAGGCTCATCTCTTCCCAGCCTTTACAACCATAAGTCAACATCCATTTATTAACAAGAAGGTAGAGAGATGGGAGCAATTGGTTTCATAACAAAAGAGCTCATGAAGTCTACAATTCTAACTAACAGAAAAAAAATTACCCTAATGATCAGGGCTCCACCCCATGAGACCAAATCAACACACACAAATATCAGAGGAGGAAACAGACTGTTCCATTATAATATACACAACAAATATACCACAGAGAGGAAGAGAGGGCAAAAGTGTACCTATGGGCAAAGGGGAGGGAAACAGAGTGCATGATGGAGAAGAACTACAGATGTATGAGAGTGGTCATAAAGCTGGAATAAAGTAGCCCAGACTGGGGATAACAAAGAACTGTAGAGCAGGGTCCTTCAGTTTTTGTACTGATTCTGCGAAGAAGCAAAAGAATCTCAGTGACAGCAACTATTACTGTAACAGGTATCTGGAGAGGCAGCTTATTAATATTACAAATAAATAAATATTGGTGTCCAATGTCAGATAGGAAGAGTGTTATTTATTCCAGAATTTCATGGCTCCTCAAAACACAACCAATACATTCCCTTAGCTTTATCTGTAGAACATGCCAGCTCATTGTTTCTCTACATATGCAGCACTACAAATTCAGTGTGCATGTATGTGTGTTTCAGTCTGGCAACCCCTCAAAGCAAATGCAAAGTGGAATCAGGCCAGTGTTTATGAAAGGTAACAGCAAATAAGCTGAGTGGAGATAGGATTGGAGAGGCATCCAGACTGCGAGTTGAACAACAGCTGTCAGCAGCACCAGGAGACTTCAGTCAAGAACTTTACAAGAGAAAAAGGTTCCTCAGAAACTGAGTTAATTAACTAAGAAAATAAAAGAGGAGAATTTTGCACTTTTGAGGGAGGCTTTTCCTACCTCTCTGTGACTGAAAGGGTCCACAGGTAGCTCTCTGTCTGCAAAGTCTCCAGGGGAAATAAACTGGCACACTGTTAAATATTGCTATTAAGCTGTTTTCTTGGGAGTTGTTTTTGATTCACGTGAAATAGATTAAAAGTCTGTTTCAAATCCCACCAGATTTCCCATGGAGTATAATTATACATGAAACAGAATAAGAAATGTGGGCCAACAATTACTTTAATTAGATTGTGGTTACTGAAGCTGTCAATGCGCCTAACCCCACCAAGTGCTAAGAGGGAAGACTTGGATAATGGAGTTGTTGATAAATGTTTGCACGACAAAGGAATTAATTATCTGTGTAAATAAATAATGGACTGAAGGATCTTTGGTCAGGAAATGGGGCCCTACACTTTGTAATGAGTTATAAAGACATGGTTTCCTAAGAATCCCATTCTTGTATTCAGCCCCTCAGGGAGTGCCTTGAACTTTCTTTGAACTTTTGTTTCTGTAGGCACAAAAGCTTTCCAGCTTGCTTCATCTAGAAAAATTAGTTTAAAAGATATACCTTCCCTTTCCTCTGCTAATCATAAATTCCTTTTCCTGTGCTATTTTTAAAAGTTCCATTTATTCAAATGGTTCCATCAGGTTAAAAGGTACTTTAAGAGTGTCATAAGCCACCTGATTCATCAGGAACCATCAGCAGGTAGAAACAAAGCTTCTTGATACAAATAGTCCTTTGGATCAGGTCTTGCACATACCAAAAGACTTGTGTTACTGTTCCAGAAAATCATGGTAATGGCCTGAACCAAAGACATTTTCAATTTGGTGGTTTTGTGATGAACTTGCCTATTAGCTAGCCCCTGACAATAGCTGGACTGCTGCATTCTGAATGACTTGTAGTTTCTGCTTTGTCTTCCAGGGTAGCTCAATGTACAGTATTTTATGTAGTTCAAAAACAAGGTTACAAGAGCATGGATTAGGGTGGTCAGGTCGCTTAAACCTAAAGGTTGAAGCCAGACTAAACTGGCAGTTTCTACTGATTCTTCCTCATGACATTCCCCAGGGCCTCCTATCTCTTAGAAACAGCATTTTGTGGAGATGTGGACTGTAGTTGGTAGGCGGAGGCAGTAAAGTTCCATTCAACTGATGAGAAATTTAGCATGGATTGAACCCTAAGAAAGGAGAGAGATGGCAAACCAAATACAGTTGACAGGAGGCACTGTAAGCTACTGCATCAACCAGCTTTTCAAAGAGCAACGCTGGGTCTATGAGCACCCCCCACCCCGAACTCTTAGCCTCTTTGCATATGTCAGCTTCACTAGATCCAAAACTATCAGATGAGGCAAAAAAGACTGAAACCACCTAAGAGTTGGCAAAAGAGTTGGCAAAAAGACTGAAACCACTGAAACTCTAACACTGAATAAGTATTCCAGTCAACGAATAAGGATGGAGAAGCTAAATGTATGAAGAGCCACAGATAAATCTAATAATATCAACATAGATGACAGTCCCTTGTCTAACTCCAAAAGAAGATCATCCAACAGTGCAACCAAAGCCATATTATTTTTGAACCTAAACCTGAAACCAGACTGAAATGGGTAAAGGACAGGTGTGTAATCCAGAAATCCCTGATGCTGTTCTGCCAACATGTACTCTATAATCTTCTCAAAACCCAGAAAATTGGAGGCAGACCTATAACTGACCAGCTTATCCTTAGCCCTGGATCCTTAGCCATCTGAGCTGGCTGTGCCAGGAGGTCACAGCACACCAATTATGATATCCTTGTGACCACACTAGGAAACAGTGGACTTTAGGTGCTCCATATCCTTCCCTAGCAAGAACTGAATCCTCCTTGTTTTTTGTTCTAAGAGAGATAGGTGGCAGAGAGGGATCAATATGTGTCAGGATGGGGCACAGAATACAGAGAAACTCTGCCTCACAAATCCCATATAACTCAGGTGGCTGTAGTTAATAGGAACTGTAGATGTATTTGCATGTCCCATGACACTTCAAGCACACAAAGTCTCAGCCAACCCTCAATTAATACAAAAACATTGATTAAATGTCTAACATCTAGTAGACATCCTCTTAATCAAGCCAGCTTTATCAGATTAATTAAAGATCAGATATAGGAAGTACCTATCTAATTTCAGTGTTAGTGTTGCTTCAATGTTATTTACCTAAGTAAGATTTCAGTTATTTTGTTAGCAGTAGAAAAGGGCAAGAGTCCAGTAGCACCTTAAAGACTAACAAAATATATGGCAGGGTATGAGCTTTCATGAGTCACTGCTCACTTCTTCAGTTACAGCTAGAATGGAAGTCCATCTCTCTTATTTATTGGAAAGTGGAGTGATTTCAGATACCAAATGACATTAGTAGGCAAACGACAATAGCAGGCTTGATTGGATTTAGGTGAGATGTGCACAGGGGTAATAGGCATGGAGAAATCAGTATTGGTAATGAGACAGGAAACCTAGATCTCAGTTCAGTCCAGGTGGATGCACTGTCTTGAGCTTCATTAGCAATTGAAATTCAGCAGTCTGTCTTTCTAAAATCCCTTTGAAATTCCTTTGTAAAATAACTGCTACTTTTAGGTCAGAAACTGAATATCCTGGAAGGTTAAAATGTTCCCCCACTGGTTTTTGAATGTTGTTGTTCCTAATGTCAGACTTATGTCCATTAATTCTTTGTCGAAAGGACTGGCCTGTTTGTCCAATGTAGAGGGTGGAAGTGCATTGCTGACACATGATGGCATAAATCACATTAGAACATAAGCAGGAATATGAACCTGAGATAATATGGCTGATGTTGCTAGTGTTGATAGGATCTATATGAGAGCAAAGTCTTGGTTTCTTGCAGGCCTTGGTACCAGAGTCCATTCAAAAACCAGTGGGGGAACAGTTTAACCTTCCAAGAAATTCAGCTCATACACTGCCATGTATTTTGTTAGTCTTTAAGGTGCTGCTGGACTCTTGCTCTTTTCTACTGCTACAGACAGAAAAACTTGGCCACCCATCTTAGTCATTTTGTTGTTAGTGATCTAATATCTACTTCAGGCGATAATTGTTTTGGAGACAGCATTTATTGTGAAAATACTGAAAAGCAACTTCTGGAAATATATTCCTTCTTAACTGCTTCAATGTTATTTTGTGAATACTATTCATAAAAAACTCACCACAGAACCTTAAGTTTTGAAATAATGATGATACATTATAGATACAAATGATGGCATATGAAATTGAAATTTCCTCCCTTAATTGTCCAATATGTATGCATGTTTGTTTGCTTGTTTAAATATTTTATTCCTCTTTCCTTCTTCCCCAAAGAGGGCTGAAGTGGGGCCCTTAACAAATTTAATGACAGTAGTTAAGATAAAAATTGGTGTTTCCTGTTTTGACTGCATGATGAGAAATTGGATGTTACAATGCCTGGAATATATTTGTATGTCTAATTCTGTACTCGGACCCAAAGTGCAGATCAAAAAGTCTGGACAATAGGACCACATACAGAAAGGGAGAGGGTTTCTTTCTACATACTTGGGAAATGTTCCAGCTTTGCAGGAAAATCTGAAATATCAAAAAAAATGACATCATGAAAGCCCCTAAAATTCACAGAAATAATATCTGCAACTTTAACAAAGAGTGTCAACTGAGATCTCACTAAACTATTTTATACTGTGGTACTTTTACAGTGCAATCCTAAACAGGGTTATATTATTCTATGCCCATTGACTTTTATGTACCTAGAAGGGCGTAACTCTGCTTAGGATCACACTGTTGATGTACATGCAAATTTTCAAGATAGTTTTTATTGCACTTATTATTAGTTTTTATTGTAGTGTTTATATTGTATCATTGATTGTTAACTTTTGGAATCTACCTTTTGTCTCAGCAAAAAAGACGTAATGACATAAATAAATGAATAAAAACTGTGTTGTGAGATCTTGGTGGCCATTTGAGGGCTTGCTAGGCAATCCAAAAACACTGCCAAAGCATTTGTGCTTTGGTTAATGTCAGTCAACAGGGGGAATGGGAAAAGATAAAAATATGAGGGGGAAAAGGAAATAGTGGAAGGTAACAAAGTAGAAGTGGGAAGGAAGGTGGAAGAATAGGATGAGCTGAAAAAGTTAGGTGGGTGAGTTAATGGAAGAGGAGGAGTGGAAGAAGGAGGGATGAGGGGGGAAGCTGCAAATGGGAAGATACAGGAAAAGAGTTTTAAGAACTCTTGCGTATTAACAGATGTTATATTTTATATTATACTGTTTTTATGTAAGCCGCCCTGAGTCAGCCTCGGCTGGAAGGCTTGGATAAAAATCTAATAAATAAATAAATAAAATAAAATAAAATAAAGTGGGTGGATGAGAAAGAAAGAAAGAAAGAAAGAAAGAAAGAAAGAAAGAAAGAAAGAAAGAAAGAAAGAAAGAAAGAAAGAAAGAAAGAAAGAAAGAAAGAAAAGGAAGGAGAAAAATGAAGACGTTTTGGAGGCTGCCAGAGGGAGGGAAAGAGGAATAGCAGAGGTAGGATTGGGTAAGGGAGAGGAATGAGATTCCACCCACAAAGTCTTATAGGTCCCCATTTGTATGTCTGTCAAACCAGTGTATTTTTTAATATTAAAAGCGAAGTGGCATGATAATAAAGTATGACATTTTGCATTTTGCACAGCTGGGCCATGTGTAGTAGTCACCTCTTTTTCCTTTAAATATTCATTTGATTCCTAAAATCAATTTTCAAGAACTCTATTTAAAACATACCAGTTAATATCGCCAATAACTGTGAAAGATAGAAGAGTAATAGTAATAATATATTTTCAAAGACGCTAAAATAATTTATAAGTAAAATGAATTATGATTATTTATTCTTTACTGGGAGATGATATGTTTTATGCAAGGTTTTCCCCCCACCAATTCTGCCATAGTTTGTGCATGTCTTATTACATCATCATCATCATTATCCATTATAGATACTGAACAACATAGGAGAGAGGATTGCCCCTTGGGGAACCCCACACACTAAAGAGTGGCAGGGTGACACCCTCTCTCCCAGTGCCACCCTCTGTCCCTGACCTTGGAGGAATGAAGTAAGCCACTTCAAGGCTACTCCATGTACACCAACAGACAACAGCAACAGCAGTGCCAACCCATCACAATCCAGCTGTCTGTGGAGGCTATCTGTGAGGGCAACCAGCACCATCTCCATCCTGTGGCCAGGGCAGAAGCTGGACTGGAATGGGTCTAGGGCTGATGTTTCCTCCAGAACACTCTGGAGCTCTTTGACCACCACTCTCTCAATTATTGTGCTTAGAAATAATAAATTTGAAACTGAGCAGTAATTGGCCAGATCCAACAGATCTAAAGAAAGGCTTTTTCAAGTGTAGTATTACCACGGCCTCTTTTAATTCAGCTGGAGAGACCCCAGAATTAAGGAACAGGTTGATAATGTACATCAGAGGGCCCTATATTCCATTGCTGCTGGCCTGCGCTAGCCACAATGGAAGTGGGTCCAAAAGGTACATGGTTGGCCTAACAGTACCCAGGATGCTGTCAACATCAGCCTGAGAGAGTTCAAAGACAGCGAAGGGGCCTCAGTTTCCCTTACTGTATTGACAATGGCAGGCAGGTCACAGAGGAACGACAAGACTTTATCTGCTTTTTTGCAGATAAAGGAAGGAAAGGAGGGAAAGGAAGGAAGAGAGAGAAACAAAGAAAGCAAATAGATGAGGGAGAGGAAGGGAGGAAGACAGAAAGAAAAATGAAAAGAAAGAGGTGTAAAGAAAGCAAACAGGTGGGGGAGGGAGAGGAAAAGAGGGAGAGAGGTGGAAAGAAAGCAAATAAGCAGGGAGGAAGGGAGAGGTGTAAAGAAAGCGATGTTAACTTTAAATGTGACCTCCAAACCCTCCCCATGCCCCCACACTAGCCAGCTTGGCTTGGAGAAGGGATTTAAAGAGACAAATGCCTTCTCCAAGTCGGTGGGCGGGGCCACAGAGTGGGGGCTTGAAGAACATCATTACTTTTAAATGTGTTCTCTAAGTCCCATGCCCCCACTGCCACAGCAGCTTGGCTTGGAGAAGGTATTTAAAGAGACAAATAACTTCTCTGAGCCAAGCCAGCCGGCTGGTATGGTGGAGGGGTGGGCTTGGAGAACACATTTAACTTTAGATGGGGAGGGAGGGGAGAGAGAGAGAGAAAGAGAGAGAGAGAGAGAGAGAATAGATGGGGGGGGAGGAAGTGGTGAAAAAAAGCAACTTTAACTTTAAATGCATCCTCAAAGCACTCCCCACCTGTTATGTCCTTAGACCAGGAACGAGAGCAGGCAGGAAAGCGCTGAGCTCCGTTCCTGAGAACAATAGGGACTAGGCTCCTGAACTTGCTAAAAAGGAGCCAATGGAAACATTGGCAGGAAATTCAAACCCGCCAATAGGAATGTGGGGCGTCCCCCCCCCCAACTGTATATAGTTGGCCTCCGGCCGTTGCTGTTTGTCTTTTGTTGTGTGAAGTATGAATAAATGTGTCTTCTCTTATGTCGTCGTTCGAGTCATGAGGCATGGAACCCAGTACTTTACACCATCCACCCCCATGGCAGCCAGCTTGGCCTGAAGAGACAAATGCCTTCTCAAAGCTGGGCAGCTGGAGGGGGGGGGGGCTTGAGAATGCATTTAAAGTTAAAGTTGCTTTCTTTTTCTGCTCCCCCCCACCCCAAGCCTACCCAGGGAGGGAACACTGGCTGGGGAAGGGAAGACCAATTCAGAAATCCTACCTTCCCTTCACTTTCTCAGCCGTCCTGGCGGGAGCCACACAATATGTGTGAAAGAGTCACATGTAGATCCCGAGCCCCAGTTTGGCCACCTCTGAAATAGATTGTCTCTATAAAGAAAGCCACAGCCCTTGATTTGCAGGACTTTATAAAGATTGTTAACAATAAAACATTCTGGAGGATTTTGATTCATGAGTTCACTATGAGTCAGAGGTGACTTGGCAGCACTTAACAGAGAGAGAGAGAGAGAGAGAGAGAGAGAGAGAGAGAGATCAAGTTATTGGATTACTTGAAATAAATTATTGCCAGCTCCAGGTTGGGAAATTTCTGGTGACTTAGGGGTGAACCCCCAGGGTTTGGGGAGAGAAGGCACCTCAGCAGGGTATAATGTCATACAGTTCACCCTCCAAAGCAGCCATTTTCTCCAAGGGAATTTATATCTGTAGTCTAAATTAAGTTTTAATCCCAGGGGATCTCCGGTCACCACCTGGAGGTTGGCAACCCTAACTCACCTAGGGACATCCATTAGGCCTAGTGTTTTGTACTTTAGGAGACTGACAAAGGCATAAGACTTTTGAGACAAGGGGCAATGTTGCTGGTAGGAAATGATGGACATACATTTATGCCACAATTCTGTGATTGTACTATTTGCTGTCTTTTAATAGTTGTGATGCCTTTTGCTGGTTTTCTTTTACACTGTATGATCTTGTTTTATGTAATTTGCTTTGTTTTATACTAATGATGTAAAAACCCTGATGAGAAAAAGTTAGAATATCAATGGCAATAATGAATATCAATATATCTTGGGAAGAAGATCTGTTGGCCACTAACTTCTTTGGCAGTTACGGTCAAAACGTTGGTTCACCAATCATGATTCACTACAGTATAGCAAAGGGCAAGAAGACTGTGTTTCTTTCCATTTATTTATTTCTTTATCCATCCATTCATTCAAACTTTTACCCTGCCCTCCCAGCCAAAGCCAGTTCATGGCGGCTTACAACAAATAATCACATTAAAAACATAAACAGTTCTAAAACCATGAAAAAGTGCTAGTGATCATTCATCATAAAAGGTATCAGCCCTCATTCGCAGTTCTCAACCCACCATCAGCTCACAGTATTCATTTTAGATGTTCCAGCAGTACTTGTTGTTCGTGAGGCTGTTGGTGGCAGTTGGTGGCAGCTTCCGGACTCCAGGGCCCTCTCCGATGTTCTTCATTGGTAAAACAGAGCAGCTCCCAAAAGCCTGGTGGAAGAGCTCTGTTTTACAGGTCCTGCGGAACTGTACAAGTTAACTAACCCAATACAGCAACAGGTTCTCAGTCACTATGCTGTTGCTCAGGTACAGAATCTCAAAGTGCAATGAAAATACATAATGTAATTGATGTATTAGATGGGCCCAAATTGCAGAAGATCAGAACAGTTAAGATAATAGATCCGTTCTGATCGGCAACATTAAAGAGAATGATGGGTATATCAAAACATTGCACAATTTCTCAGAGAGAAGATGCTCCCATAAAAGACATCAACTTTTTTTGAATCTCTGGAATCCACATAACAATTAGTAGCTATAGAAAACAATTACAGAGCAAATTATTCTAAGCCATCTTTTGCTGCTGCAGCTCATAAGCTTTTAAATATAGGAACCTGTCAATCTGACCTGTTCTGCCATGGGATTTTGCGGCCTGCAGACAGATGACAGGAGAATAATAATGAGTTTCAAAAGCAAAGACACTCCCAATCTGTAGGTCATGATTACTCCAGGATAGAAGTTGGAAAGATACAAAGATCATATTAATTACTCACAAGTATCGTACTTCATTTCCTTGACAAATCTTGTGGTTTTCATTTTAAAACATTTTTAGGCAATATCCATATAAGCTTGGATTATTAACATCTGTTCATCAGACCTCATGGCTGGTTCTTTTGAATTATATAAATTCAAGGAGTATTAAATCCCACCTCTTCCATATGTATTTAAGCCTTCTATCAAAGACAAATTAGCCGTCATTCTGGCATTTGAGGATAACAGCTTTGCGCTTTTGCATAGGAATCAACAGTATCTGCTTCTAGCTCTCATATGTTTTTTCACAATAGGTTTCATAACACCTCTCCCCATCTCCATTCCTCCCTACCCGCAACATGGTCTTCACAGCACAGCTGCAGGAAATAGATAGTAGTATGTGAAATGACTTAGATTCAGATAGATGCCAAGGGAAAGTAAAGCTTGGCATGCCAGGCACAGCAAAATAACTAAACAATTCAAAAGATAATAATACACAGTTCTACCACTAATATATGGTGAAAGCCACTTTCCTCCAAGAGTTTAACTCCCCAAACGTTTCTGAAAGGTGGTAAATGAACACTAATCTTCCTAATAGCACAGCAATCCTAGCTCCAATTCTTACTTTTCCATGTGATCTGATAGTTTCATTAGTCATTTGTAGCCATTTGCAGTAGTCTGAGAGCTTCCCATTCATGTCCCCTCTTCAAGTTCATTCTGCATCTAATGTGCTATTCACGATTCTTAGTATAGTCAGTTGTGACCACCCTAGATGTAGAGTGTTGAGTCTTGTTGCATTTTTTTTCCAGCAGGAGTTGTGCTTTATGGAAGAATGCTTCATGCCAGCACTACTGAGTTCAACAGCTTTCCAGCAGTTTACAGCACTCTTACTCAGTAATGTATATACTGCTTTCAGGCAGTAGCCTTAATATATCACCCATCATGGATTCAGTAGACAAATAAGGTAAAAGCCAAGCAAAGTCTGTTTTACTCTGGAGGTTTTACAGTGGTGTGTATATGTGTGTGCATGTTGTTGTTGTTGTTCAGTTGCACAGTTAAGTCCGACTCCTCGCCTCCTCATGGACCACATCACGCCAGGCCCTCCTGTCTTCCGCTGTCCTCTGGAGTTTGCTTAATTTCATGTTCATCCTCTCTTACATTTCAGGTTCCTATGTAATATTGTTCTTTGCCGCATCGGAATTTCCTTTCACCATCAGACACATCCACAGCTGAGCATCCTTTGGGCTTTGGCGCAGCTGCTTCATTCTTTCTGGGGTTACTTGTATTTGCCCTCTGCTCTTCCCCAGTAGCATATTGGACACCTTCCGACCTGAGGGGCTCATCTTCCGCGCATCATATCTTTTAGCCTTTTGTTACTGTCCATAGGATTTTCTTGCAAAGATACTGGAGTGGGTTCCTTCTCCAGTGGATCACGTTTTGTCTGAGTTCTCCTCTGTGGCCTGTCCATCCTGGGTAGCCCTCCACAGCATAGCCTGCAGCCTCATTGAACCATGCAAGCCCCCTTCCCACATCAAGGCAGCGATCCACGAGAGTGTATGCATGTACATGTGTGAAAAATAAATAGCTCCTGTTAAACCATGATGTAAATATGTAAAAAATAATTATTTTCATTTTTGAGGTCTCCATATATGTGTTTATTATGTTCATTCTTTGTTTCAATGGAAACTTGTTTGTCCCCACGTGATTCAGATGTAATTCTTATGATCATAGCCCCTTCACCCAAAATGTATCCACCCTTCCAAAGTGGAGCTTAGCACCACATGTATTGTCCGCAGATACAGCTTACATAGGGAGGCTTTGTCTATAGATACTGTATTGTTCACTCCTATTGGAGCAAATAGGGAGATCTTTGTGTATTTACACAATTCTACTCATTCATGCATTAGAAAGCAGCAGTCAGGATTATTATTTTTTTAATTCCGTACACAGATGAGACAAGCATCCCACCTCCAGTTGCCTTACTTTAGTGCACTCTGGTGCTCGAAGCATCTTCCTGCCAACTTGGATCTAATATGAGAAGTCATTTGAGCTAAGAGAAGAGAAGAATGGAAGTACGGGGAGGGGCAGGATATAGCTCACCTTGTCTGGGTGTGCCATTTTTGTTTTAAAATAAACTTTCCCACCCTTTACTATCTTTACACATAAACTTGGAGGCTCATACTCATGAAGCGTAGATCTATCAGTGGCTACTAGCCATGATGACTAAAGGGAACCTCCACATTCATAGGCACCTTTGAATGTGGAGACAATATCAGGGGAAAGCCTCAGCTCTATGCCCTGTTGTTGGCCCTCCAGAATAACTGGTTGGCCACTGTGTCAGACAGGATGCTGGACGAGATGGACCATGGATCTGCTTCATCAGGGCTCTTCTAATGCTCTTACATTCTCACAGTCTAGTTTGTTCTTATTTTAATTAACTCTAAAAGTTGCCAGTCTTTCCCCTACCAGGTCTAATAGTAGTTGGGTGCGTTTAGACAGCGTGCTGGAGCGGTTTAAACTGCTCCGGCACGATGCGTTTTTTTTTTTAATCTGGAGAATCGCGCTCAGACTAACCTCCTCCTTCCGAGCGCCCCGCCGTCCTCCTGCAGGTGGGAGGGGTTTCCCCTCTCCTTTGAGCATGCGCACAGGCAGCCCTCTTCCGAACAGGAAGTTTGGCCGGTGCGAAGAAGAGCGATCTCAACAGGTCCTTTTAAAGTTTAAAGGAAGAGTCCTTTTAAAAATGGCCTCCCCGAGATCCCGGACTCCTCTAAATGCCTAAACTAGGCACCAGTAAACCTTTTCTTTTTTTTAACTAAGTGCGGAGCTCCGCTCAAGCGCACACCGGTAAGGGGGAAAAAAAAATGGAGGACTAAAAACGGAAGCTGGAGGCAGCTTCCCAGAGGGGAGGGGGTTGAAGCACCCGGAAGTGGCTGGATGGAGCGATCAGACAGGGAAAAGTGCGGCTTGAAACGGAGAATGATGGAAAACACCACTTGGGTAAGTGGTGCCAAAATACTCCGTTTCAAAGGGGGTTTGCTCCAGAAAGTGACGGCTGGGGACGGTGGGCAGATGTTGGGCGTGTGAACGCGCAGGGAAAAGCCGTTTCTGAGCCGTGCTGAAAACGGCTCAAACGGCGCGTCTGAACGCACCCGTTGAGAAGTTGTAGAAACAGCACAGATGGCAGAGTTAACACCTCTAGTCACCCCTCCCTCCTTTAGGGATGTTCTGTAGGAAAAGTAAAAAAACAAAACATGACAGATCTCTAAACCACTCCACCTAGTCCTCACATCTCATCAGTTTTGGCCAGTCTCTCTGTCTGTTTCTTCAATGACAGAATTTCACACAGCACACACATTAAGATAGTATGGCAGATGCTGGGGAGAGACAATATTGTCATTCTAAGCAGAATTACACCCTTCTAAACTCAATGACATCAATGGACTCATAAAGGTATATGACACCTCCCCCACTTCCCTCCCTCAGAGGCAAGATTTTCCCTCTATTTTTCTTTCCCTTTACTGACTGAGCCACTCTAGTAATGTATTTTCTTCTTTCCTGAGGAACTCTAGCTGTTGCACCCTGTCACAGTACAATATTTTGGCTGTTGGCTCAGCCCAGGAATCTGAAGGATCAGGACCCACTTTAACTTAAACAACTTAAATGGCACTCGGGGTGTTCTGAAATTCACAAATAGCAAAATATTTTATTTAAAATAGAGGGAAAACATCAGGTGAAATCAGGGGTTGAAATTTCTGAGGTAAAACCAGTACATGCACATACTGTAGTTCTTATGTTTCAGGCAAATGAGAGTTTCTTAAACTTTTCACAGTGACTTAAATCTTTATATTGAGAGGCTTTTGTTTCAATGTTTTCCCCAAACACTTCAGTACACTTTCTTTGTGTATTCTTTGACTCTTTTGGTTTTGGTCCCTTTTTTAAATGCTTCTCATTTATGTTATATTTAAAAAGTGAGACATAATTACATATTCAAAATACCATCTGAGATATTAAGCATGTTCATATGAACCAGTTTTCTAGAACCCATATTGTGAGAAGTTAAATAACCTAATAAAGGAAACCAGTTTTCTACAAATTTGGGGTATATTTCCATTGTGGATGGGAGTGTGGCTAAATTGGGCCAGCAGCACCACTAAGGTGATCCTGCTAGGGTGGCACCCCTGATGGATTAAAGTACCTTGGTCCTGCTACACCTGACAAACACCCGCCTGTCTGGTGTTGGGGGGGATTATGTTTAAAGGCATCAGGGAGGCTGGGCCAGCAGCAAGGCTAAGGTAATCCTGTTGAGCAAACCTCCCCAGCAGCTGTAAGCATCACACCTCCTCTCCTACACCGGACAGGCAGCTGCCTGTCCAGTGTAGGAGGCGGCGGGGTGAGGAGTATTAGAAGCCACTGAGGCTGGGCCAGCAGGATCACTAAGGTGTTACTGCTGGGGCAGTCTCCCTCATAGCTTTAAGCACCCTGCAACCACTGCTGCATCTGACAGACAACTGCCTGTTAAGTGTAAGAGGTGGGGGAAGTGTGTTAGAAGCCATCAGAGAGGCGGGGCCAGCAGAATTACTGCACCTCACAGGTGATTGTTGGCCATTCCTGATTTCCTCAACTGTCATGAGCTCTCTGCAGTCTCCTGTCACTGTTTTTTTTTTTAATCTCAGAACACTGAGCTCTGCAGCTGACCAGTCAGAGAGTGGGGGGTGCAAGGAGGCAGCAGCCTGGCAGCCACATAGGAATCAATGGAGGAGCACATTTTAACCCATTTTGACCCACTTAGGGGTCGAATTTCTAAAAATCTCTTCTTAGTGAGCATCTATGCCATGGAGCTGTGGTGGCTCAAGTGGTTAAGATGCTGAACTGCAGGCTGTGGAAGGTCAGTAGTTCAGCAGTTCGAGACCTGGGTGCCACATGGTGGAGTGAGCTCCCGTCTCTAGTTCCAGCTCCTGCCAACCTAGCAGTTCGAAAGCAAGAAATTGCAAGTAGATAAATAGGTACCACTTCGGTGGGAAGGTAACAGCGTTCCGTGAGCCATGGTGTTTAGTCATGCCGGCCACATGACCACGGAAATGTCTTCGGACAGCGCTGGTTCTTCAGCTTTGAAACAGAGATGAGCACCGCAACCCTAGAGTTGGATTCGACTGGCTTTCGAGCAGGGGAACCTTTACGTTTACCTATGCCATGGTAGGAGCACTCTCCCCAAAAAATTGTTTTTCTAGGTCCAGGGGTTTGGCCTGGGCATTGATTTTACGGTGAGGGGACTTTCCTTTATATATATAGATATGAGTCACAAATTAGGAAAATCAGTTTCCTCCCAATCTCTGTCAAGATAGATTGTAACAACAATAAAACTTTGTTACGAACAAGTGGGCATGCCTTTCCCTCTGCATCTTCATGCCCACTCTACAAGGGTGCAGATCTCTTCAGCTGCTCTCCTCAGAGGTATCCCACTACTGGAGATTTGTAAATCAGCCACATAGTCTTCTGTGGATACCTTTGCAAAGCACTGTGCTCTGGACCTGCAAGCTTGCCAGACCACAGAAAGCTTAAGTGCAGAGTCTCGGAGCAAGCCAGCAGGATTGCAGCCTCTTTCTTCTCATCTGTGTTGCACTGGGCTCTACTTGTCTTGAGTTTTTAACTCACTATTAAGGTCCCTAGAGGCAGTTTCTAACTACACCAGACAAAGGCTTTCTCCACACTTCAGAGCTAACACCCTGTTTGACTGAGTAGGGAAATTCTTCTCTCACCAGAAGATCTATCCCCTTTCTTTGGCCCAAATGGGAGTCTTCGCCTACTTTCCCAAACTTCTCTGGCTCTGTGAAGAATTAAACCTTCACATTCCTTTATCTATTTACACACCACTTCTAAGCTTTTAAAAAGTGCACTACGTCACAAGGTATAACTCTGTTTAGAACTGAATAGAAAGTATAAAATTTGCCTCCATCTACCTACACCCCAGTTTGCAGTGCTACCTGTCTTTATGCTACCATGTCTAAATAATACACTTGCTCCTGTGCCAAGCAGATGTAGCAAAAGAACAGAAGAGCCAGGAAACAGAAGCCAATGTGAATGCAGAATCAAATCAAAGTCCTCCCCTTAAGCTAGTGAACCAGCAATGTGATTAGCATAAACAATACTTCAGAAAAGAAAAGCAGACCTATCTACATTATTTGCTGAGTCAGTCCTTCCTAATTCTGCTCTGTGATAACTTTATGCCAACAGCTAGATGTGTTGTTAGCAAGCCTCCATTTGTCTTCCTCCATCCTGCCATCTTGATGTGGGACCAGCTCCTTTATGCAAATCACATGAGGCCAAGAAAAAAGGGCTCTTGGCAGCAGTCCTAGGAGAACTGCCACACCTAATCTCATCGCATTTACTGATGGAGAATAACCATTCCAGACAGAAGCCAAAACTTTGCCCAGAAACTCAGTTTTTAACACAAAGATGCTACAGAATATGCTAATTCTGAACAATACTAATTCTGAACATTGGCCCCAGAGTGTGGCTCAAAACATTTGTACAATGATGCCAAACAGATAGGGAACTTTTCCATCAAATCTCAGTGGAACATGTAGGTTTGCAAAAAATCTAAAAATCAGGGGGGAAGGTGAGGGGATTTTGAAATATTACACCAAGCCCGGTGTTATGTACTAAGTTCGTATTGTGCCAGAGAAACTGACCTAGCTTAAGTCACCAGAACAATAGGTAGCCAGGATCCTGGAAGGAACCTATTGAATAGCAGTTGTAATGTAAATAGGCTATCACTGGGAGTGGGTGGGTGTTGGGTGTGGTGTTTTGCACGCATTTAAGCAGGGTTCTGGTCCTGCTAGAGTTGTCTTGTAGTTTAGTTTAACTCACTAATAAAGTATGAGCTGATCATTCTATGTGTCTGAACCCAGTATATTTCACTGGTGACAAGGATGGGATCCTGATGGGCGAGTCTGCTCCAGCTGATAGCACCGCATCGCAGCCTGAGCCCCAGAGCCCTGTGCACTGCACCGCTACGGAGACCATGGCTGCCACTTCAGGATTCTTTGATGTGTTTGATGCCACTGCAGAGGACTGGGAGTCCTACCTCGACCGGTTCTAGTTCTTCCTGCAATCCTCCAGCATCAACGAGGCAGAAATGAAACACGCCACATTCTTCTGCATCTGTGGCTGAATGATGTATGAAATTGCCCACTCGCTCCTCACCCTGCTGGAGCTCAAGGACACAGACTATCAAACCATCATGGACTGGCTTAAGGAACACTTCTCCTCTAAGCCATCGGTCATCACGGCCCACCATGTGTTCCACTCAAGGAACCAAACCACAACAGAATCCATCTTGGCATTCATCACAGCTCTCCACTGCATCACCCACCACTGCAAGTTTCTCAACCTCAAGGATGCCCTCCAAGACTGGTTGGTCTGCAGCCTATCTGCTGAGCAAATTCAGAGGAAGATCCTTGCCCAAGATTCAAGGAAGCCATGGAGATGGCCCTTGGAGCTGAATCAGCCGAGCAATTCATTGCAGAGTTCCGACGTGGGAAAGGCCCACCATCTTGGCAAAGATCGACCATGGCCACCCACCACATAGACAGCCTTGAGGAAGAAGAGGATGAGGACCACGCTTATTCAGTCCCCGTGGTCAGCTGGATTTAGCCCAGGCCTACCAGCAGCTCCCAGTCGATGATGCAACTGCAGAGAGCCAGATGATAGTGATGCACAGAGGTGTGTTCCAGGTGTGTCAGCTACAATTTTGGGGTCAGCATAGCCCCAGGGATTTTCCAAAATCTAATGGACTCTCTTCTTAAAGGAATTCCCAGGGTTCAGCCCTTCTTTGACGATGTTTTGATTGCCGCATCCATAGAGGAGGACTTCGCTGAAAGACTGTGCACCATCCTCCAGTGATTTCAAGCAGCCAGCCTCAAAATCTGGAAAAATGTCTCCTGGGAGTTCCAAGCATTGAGTTCGTAGGCTTCTCCCTCAACATGCAGGGCATCCATCCAGCTCCTGACAAGGTCCATGCTATTGTCAATGCACCGGCCCCTATGTCCCAGCCAGAACTCCAGGCCTTCTTGGGGCTATTGAACTTTTATCACTCGTTCCTGCCACACAAGGCTGCAGTCCTTCCTTCACTGCACCGGCTCCTCGACAAGAAGCCCCCCTGGGTCTGGGGACAGAAGCAAGCCATTACATTCCAGACTGTCAAGGAACTGCTCACCTCCAATGCCGTCCTCGCGCACTTCAATGAAGAGCTGTCGGTCATCCTCACCTGTGATATGATGCCATACAGGGTAGGAGCCATCCTCGGTCACCAGCTACCCAATGGCAGTGAGGTCCCCATGGCCCACTACTCCCATACCTTGTCTGCAGCTGAGCGCAACTACACGTAGATTGACAAGGAGGCACTAGCTATTGTTGCGGGGTCAAGAAGTTCCATGACTACCTCTACAGGTGGCTTTTCACTATTGTGACCAATCACAAACCTCTGCTTGAGCTGCAGATGCTGTCTCCCAGGGTGCTGTGCTGGTCTATCTTCCTGGCTGGCTATCAGTATTCACTCATCCAACGCCCTGGGAAGGTGATGGGTCACGCCGACGCCGTCAGCCACCTGCCGTTGCCCTCCTGTGACCTGGACCCAGCTCCAGCACATCAGATTCTGCTCCTCAAGGACCTGCCCGACAGTCCTCTGCAGGTTTCTGACATGTCCCGCCACACCACCAGGGACCGTGTCCTCTCCCGTGTTTTGGACTGGGTGGAGAGGGCATGGCCCACCAGTTGGGTGGGCCCAGAGTTCACTGTGTTCTCCTCCCACTGAGATGAACTGTGAGCACACAAGGGCTGCCTGCTGTGGGGAAGCTGGGTGGTGGTGCCAACACTGTTGTGCCAACATGTACTAGTGGCACTTCACAAAATGCACCCAGGGATTGTGCAGATGCAGGTCCTGGCATGCAGCTACATATGGTGGCCCAGCATGGACAATGAAATAAAGGACTGTGTTAAGTGTTGCTGAGCATGCCAAGAAACCTGACTGGAGCCTCCCAGAGCACTGGTACAACAGTGGGAGTCCACCCACAAACCCTGGTCCCAGCTACACATGAACTTTGCAGGGCCCTTCCAGGGGCAGATTTTATTTATCTTGGTGGACTTCTGCACCAAATGGTTGGAGGTGGTACTGGTCTCCTCCACCTCTTCCAAGGCAGCAATTCACATCCTTTGCTACATCTTGTCCACCCACAGGCTTCCAGGCACTGTCGTGTCAGACAACGGAACAGCCTTCACCTCAGAGAACTTCCAGGAATTTATGGGCCACTATGTAATGCCGCATATCCAATCTGCTCCTTTCCACCCAGTCACCAACAGCCGAGCAGAAAGGATGGTAAAGGTCATGAAACAGTCCCTCTGGCAGATCATCCATGGGGACTGGGATCAACAGCTCGCAGCTTTCCTCTTCGGGCATCGAGTGACCCTGAGCATGTCCACTGGTCACAGTCCCGCCAAACTCCTCATGGGCAGGCACCTAACCACTTGCTTAGACAGGCTGCACCCCGATCGCACTCTGGAACACCACCCAACAACCGAGAGCCAGGCAGCACCCCACAGGTTCTACCTGGGCAACCCCGTATACACCCGAAACTTTTTCAGTGGCCCAGCCTGGATCCCCACCAAGATTATCTGAGTGATCGGGCCCCTTTCCTATGAGGTGTCTACAGAGGACTACCAAGTACTTTGCAGGCACATCAACCAGCTCCACCGCTGTCTCTTCCCAGCTAAGCCTGAAGATTGTGATGCAGAGCTGCCTCGTCCTCAGGAACTGGAGCCCGAGAGGGAACAACCAGCAGCCAGCAAACCACCAGCTGCCTGCAAATCACCAGAGGGACACGCGGATGACACTCCGGAGCCGGTGGCCACTGAGAGTCCTGAAGTCATGCCTAGGCTGCCATCTCCCTCCAGCACCTTGGCTGTACCATTGGACTCTGGTCCAGAGACCCTGGCCCAACAGATGGAACCACATCACTCGAACCACGAATGATGCAGACCAGACTACTTAAGAGGCTTTGTCTGTTGCGGTGTTTCCGAACCTTGTGGGGAAGGGTGTTATGTACTGAGTTCATATTGTGCCAGAGAAATTGACCTAGCTTAAGTCACCAGAACAATAGGTAGCCAGGATCCTGGAAGGAACCTATTGAATAGCAGTTGTAATGTAAATAGGCTATCACTGGGAGTGGGTGGGTGTTGGATGTGGTGTTTTGCATGCATTTAAGCAGGGCTCTGGTCCTGCTAGAGTTGTCTTGTAATTTAGTTTAACTCACTAATAAAGTATGAGCTGATCACTCTATGCGTCTGAACCCAGTATATTTCACCCAGGGAAAAATGAAATCTTGCAATGCTACACCTTGCCCTGTTGTAACCTGCCCTGAACCCAGTTTGAGAGAGAGAGAGAGAGAGAGAGAGAGAGAGAGAGAGAGAGAGAGAGAGAGATATCTTGGCCACTATTTTTAGGCTTGCTTAGGAACCCCATAAAGATGTGATGAAGGCAGTGGCATGGCAACAAAAGTAGTGGCAGTGCTGTTAGGCATGTAAGGCAGGCAGGCAGTGCTACAAGCAAGTGAGTGAGTGAGCAAGAGAGGCACCAGCTAACAATTTGGGTGAGTGAGAAAGGGAGGGAGGTGGTAGAGGTACTGGGCAGGCAAGCAAAGGAGGAAAGCAGCAGAGGAGGTGGAGGAGGCAGTGCTCAGTAGATGGGAGAAGCAGGCAGGCAGCAGGGGAGGTGGCAGCAATGCAAGTAAGAGAGGCAGCAGGGAAGGAATGGGCAAGAGGGAGAAAGCAGCACGAGGAAGGAGAGACTAGCAAGGAGTGGGATACACCCTGGAGGTACCCCCTATACATTTCCCCATTTGTTACTTTAGATTAGGCATCTCCTATTTTGACAAACAAATAGAGCTCTCTGTCTGAGATCAACCACTCTCAATCAATATTTTCACTAAAACCTCCCTAAACACCTGCTTCTGTTTTTATCATTTACTTACAGCACAATCCTAAATATACTTTCCTGGGAGTAAGCCCCCTTACATAGACCTGAACTGGATTCTGAGTAAACTTACATAGGATCACTCTTTTAGTTTGATTTATTTAAGGAATTTATACTCTTCTTTTTCTTAACTCCAAAGTGGCCAACCTGTAAAGATATTCTATTCTTTGGTTCCACCATCAACCAAAAGGGAGACTGTAACCAAAAAATCAGAAGGGGAGTCAGACGGGGAAGCCATGAAGGAGCTAGAATAGATCCATAAGTGGAAGGATGTGTTGCTGGATGTGTCAAAGAAGGGGTGTCTAGCTTTTGATATGTTGCTAGGTCTTTGTGCTACACATGCCCTATGAATATGGAAATTGGGTACATGGTGGGCTAAAGATGAAACACAGCGTATCCCAAATTTTGTGTCATATCCAGGTAGTCAGCCATGTTGGTCTGAAGCAGTAGAACAAATTTAGAGTCCAGTGGCACCTTTAAGACCAACAAAGGTTTATTAAAGGTATGAGCTTTCATGTGTATGCACACTTTTTCAATTACCTTTGAAAATACCTTTGGAAAAAGTGTGCATACACACAAAAGCTCATACCTTGAATAAAATTCTGTGTGAGTTTGCCTTTTTTCCTCACTGGGATGCAACATCATCTCTCAGCAGTTAGCTAGATGTAGCCTACCTTTCAGAATGGAGCTGCCTCTGTAGCAGTGTCCTTTCCTCCAGTGAGAAATCTCATTAAATATATCCCAGGATGAAAAGCCCATTAGCAAGGATTAAAATGTATCAAATATACAATGAAAAGGAAAGAAAACACACAACATTGCACTTCTACTACATTCTTGTTAACAGTGGTATGCTAACATAAAATGAGGGCTTCTTGGAAACTCCAAAATGGTAATTTTATAGGATAGAAGTACAGGAGGGTGAAATGTGTGATTCACGTTGCTATGGATGGAGCTGCTGCTTTGTATGCAGTTTACTTGAAGTCTGGGAGTAAACAGTTATATGACTGCGATCAACATACCCCCTTAACAAATCCAGACACTTGGCATTTTAATTATACTCTGCAGTAAACACACATACAGCTGCTGACTCTCTTAGCTAGAAGCAGGGCTGCTAAATTTTCATTACAACTGGCATAACTTTGTTCTACTTTTGTTGAGTTATTTGCCTAAGGACAAAATATCCTGTTCTTACATATGTCCTGTGTAATGTATCCACTCGGGAACATGGGCTCAAGACAGCCATGTACTTGGACTGGTTCTAACCAGCCCGCCATGCGGCCAGGCGAAGGGCCTGAGCTTCGCTCCCAAAGACAATGGACTGCAGGATCCTAGCTCCCCTCCAATCGAGGAGCAGGAGATAACTCAGTCACTGTAAATAGCGAATCACGGGGGGTGTGGTGTGTGTTTGGGTGTGCGTTCTTTTGGGGATAAAAGCCGGCCTGCGAGCCGGTTTCTCTTGTCTTGTTCTTCAACTAATAAAGTATGTGAGAGCTGAAATCACTCGTCATTCTCAGTACTTTTCATCCTGCAAAGTGTGCAATCCAGTGTGAGCACATGTTATGCAGTGTTCCCTATAAGCTGAGTTAGTGTGAGCTAGCTCACAGTTTTTTGGCCTTCGGCTCACACAGTTTTGCCTCAGCTCAGAAGGATGGCTCCAGAGCAAATTAATGTATGCAGTGGCCAAATCGCTTGCTTGCAACTTTAATCCCAGTAGCTCACAAAGTAGAATTTTTGCTCACAAGACTCCACAGCTTAGAGGGAACATTGGAGTTGTATGATGGTTAAACAGTTATATAATAGGGTTCTCCACTCCATCATGAACCTCCTGGGGTAACCTTAGGTCAGTCTTGACTTCAGTGGACTTAGACCTGTGTAAGTCTGTTTACGATTGCACTAAAAATGGAGAAGTGAGAGAAAAAAGAATGGGATGAAATTTTTATAGATGAATACAAAATACCTTCTACCAACTACTCTCCTCACTTTCTCCTCTTTCCTTTCCTTTGGGGAGGGAGGTCAACAAGACAATTATCTGGCAATCATCCTTAAAAAACAAACAGTGGGACTAAAATATGCATCTGTCTTTCAATACTGCAAAACAAAGTTAGCACAGACTCTCAGGGCCAAGCTAGATGACTAAATTTTTGGTGAGTTGTGTCTGGGTTTCCTCAGCCCAACTCATGTTAAGGAATGGGCACAAACCTGAAAAATGTGGTTTATGTTGGTTTGTGGCTGTACTACAAGCCAGACTGGGAGGTTCATATGTGAACTGGTTTGTGGCCCCACAAACTCCATTGCAGAAAGCCTGATTATTTGGCAGGAACCATAGCTTAGTAGTAGGGATGCCAGCCACCAGGTGGGACCTAGGGATCCCCCAGAATTACAGCTCATTTCCAGACTACAGTTTCCCCTGAGAAAATGGATGCTTTGTAGGGTGGACTCTATGGCATTGTAACCCACTGAAGTCCCTGTCCTCCCCAGGCACCATATCCACATCTCCAGGAGTTTCCCAACCTGGATCTGGTAACCCTACCCCCCACTCCACCCCCCACCCCAGTGGCCAGGGGGGACCTGTCAAACCAACTTGTTGGTGGAATGTTTCTTCATTCCATGGTTACTCTGCTGTGACCAACTGAAAGTAAAACAAATGCAAAGGTAGTCCAGCAGTGACTGGAGTGGAGTGGGATGGGGATAGTGTTGGTACTACTTAGATTTTTAGGCTTCTGGGAATAGTACATAAAGACCTAAGCTGGTTCTCCACTCCACCTACCTTATGTCACTCATTCTGCTATTTGAAGCTTATTTTCTTCTGACCAAGCACAAATATAGGAGGTCAACCAAGCTGGAAGAAAAATATTGAAAGAAATGGAGCACAGCAAGGTAGGGCATGAAATGGAGCTGATTTTACCTCCACCTATCTCTGCATTCCATTTTGGTACAAAACAGACCTAGACCCCCACACCAACCCCTTGAGGATCCTGGAAAGGGAAAGAAAATCTCAGTTTCAGGTCAATTTACATCTCCCTGAGTTTGTTGGGACAATTTAAATTGCCTATAGAATGGGAATGCTTTTCCAGGGAAACCAATCGAAATTGTGATAAATATTACACGTTTATCCTTCCCTTTCTCTAGGGCTGCATACCTGATCTTCACAACAGCCATGTGAGGTAGATTACACTGTGAGAGAATTACTTGTCCACGGTCACTCACAGTAGAGTGTGGATTTGAATGTGAGTGTCCCTAGATCTAGTCTGACACTTTATCAACTGCACCACTAATTTCTTTTCCCATCAAGTCACAGTTGACTTATGGTGACCCTCTAGAGTTTTCAAGACAAGAGACATTCAGAGGTGGTTTCCCATTGCCTGCCTCTGTATAGTAACTCTGGACTTTCTTGGTGGTCTCCCATCCAAGTACTAACCAGAGGTGACCCTGTTTAGCTTCCAAGATCTGATGAAATCAGGCTAGCCTGGGGTATCCACGTCAGGGCGGTTTGGTGTAGTGGTTAAGTGCGCGGACTCTAATCTGGGAGAACCGGGTTTGATTCCCCACTCCTCCACTTGTGCCTGCTGGATGACCTTGGGCAAGCCATAGTTCTGGCACAGCTGTTCTTGAAAAAGAGCAATTTCTGTCAGAGCTCTCTCAGCCCCAAGCAACTTTAAATGCAATATTAAAGAATCTAACTCAAGCTTTCAAAGTGGCAAATGGCCTGAAATTAAATCCATCTCTACACACACACACACCCTAGTTTGCATGCAGAAGCTATTTTATTTTACACAGAACATCTGCAACATATTTTATGGGCAAAATTAGGGGGGGGGAATAATCTCAGCAAAACAAATGAGCAGCACATAGTTTGCCATTGGGACATGACAAGTCTAGCAGAGTCCCCAAAGGCAATAAAAACTAACTTTGTTTTGTTTTTCCAGTCAGTCCTCTAAATACAGAAGTTCATTTATCCTACCAGCTTCAGGGTCCCTGCAGTGCGGCTGCCAGGGAAACAACCTCCCTGGATGGCTTTTTCAAGGTGTGACTCAGTGCCAGGCAGCCTTTCAAAGGTGCCCATGTGGGGAGATTGATGGCAGTGATCGGGTGCTTCACATTTAATCATTTCATAACTAATTAATATGGCTGTTACCACAGAGTGGAGGGAAAAGGATGATTATTAAAGGTTAATGTAATTGTTGCACGTGCTGTGCTTTGAACTGCTATGGAATATTTTTCCTAGGCCATTTAATTGAATCTATAAGTAACAATGTAATTACATTGAATAATGTATGGGCAATGATATCCCCTCCTGGAGTTAAAACTCCAATTGTGTGCGAGTGGGTGGAACAGCTTTCCTCCACATTCCTGCTTAGTCTTTCCTCTTTGACACACTCTTTTCTTTAAGATATGTTCCCATTATCCTTTGGGCCGAAGCTGAGGCTCATACTAGAGTTCTATAGACAACCCAAGGTAACATAAACAGTCTAAAGCAGCTCTCCAGGACTAATCCTTCCCAGAGGGTTTGACATCCAGATTAAGGACATAGTAGGATGCTAGCACTCGTAAGACTATCATAGTGTTCAAGTGGGAGAAAGGGAAGCCTTACAAAGAGGTTTTAAGAGATATCTCCATGTCACCACCAAAAAAAATAAATCATCTTTAAGTCAGATATCCTGTGCTGACAAGAACTGGGCTGCTTCTGCAATATAATAGGCTGGGGTGAGGGGACAGAGGATCTGTCAGATAAGGTAGGCACTGTTCCTAGCAATTTGACGTGATCATTAGTGGTCTGCATACTAAAAAAGAAGAGGAATTTAAAGGTGGGTTCAATATGACACTGAAAAACCTGAGCTGCATTCTTTCATACCAGAGATTGTGACATACTAAGCAATCAGTTCAATAATCATTACTATCAGATTCAACAGGAAACATACATTTTCCCCACCTTGCGGACTGGCATGAAATTTTCCGTCATTGCACTCCTCACCTAAAGGATTACCTCACTCAAGAGTCATTCCTTCCCAGATTTCCAGCAGACAGGAGAAAGCATGCCTTTTAAACAGGCAATTAAATCTTGACTTGCACAACAGACATAGTTTAAATCTGCAGGGAGATGTGCTGGACTATCAAGGTACTATCAAATTCACTACTAGAGGGAGCAAAACACATGTGGAACAGGACACCCACCCACCCACCCCAAGAAAGAGGATTTTAGAAGCAAGGGAAATGAGAATGTGGGAAAGCCCATAGGCAAGGATGAACTGGCTTGTGAGTGAGCTTTTACAAAACTGGGCCTTGTGAGGCAGGGACTTAACTTGCTCCATTTGTTTCAAGTCTTTTCTCCCAACTCAGTGGAATTCTTGTTTCATAACCTGGTTAGAGCCAACGTGGTGTATTGGTTAAAAGCAGCAAACTCTAATCTGGAGAACCTGGTTTGAGTCCCCACTCCTCCAAATAAAGCCTTCTGGGTGACTTTGGGACAGTCACAGTTCTCTCAGAACTCAGCATCACCTGCCTCACAAGGTGCGTGTTGTGGGGAGAAGAGCAAAACATGATTGCAAGCCACTTTGAGACTCCTTAGTGTAGAGAAAAGCAGGGTACAAAACCAACTCTTCTTCTAGAATAAAACAGACTTAAAGTATTCAAGTAACATACAGGGTAGAGCTTAGAACCTAAGCAGGGCTGAACACCATTAGTACTGGGATGGGAGACCACCGAGGAATTCCAGGGTCACTATGCAGATGTCGGCAATGGAAAACAATCTCTGTCCTCTCTTGCTTTGAAAACCCTATGGGGTTGCCCTGCCATGAGTCAGCAGCAACTTGATGGCACTTAATTATGCTAACATACAGGACAGAACCAGGATTTTATAGCTTGTAGGGCATATTTTTTTCTTGTGGAACAGCCATTATGTATGTAGAAATTATTTATTCCAGTTACAACAGTTATGCAGGAAGCAGCATATTCAGAATTATAAAACACATAAAAGGTCACAATATTTGCTATACTTTGTATTAATGCCCATATCACTAAGCTATGTAAAACCTCCATGTTCAGAGGAAGTTTGCCTTAAATTTGGGAAAGCTAACAATAGGTGACAGTCTGTGGCTCCATAGTAGAGCCTTTGCTTCACACCCAGGAGGTCCGAGGTTTAATCCCCAGTTTAAGGTTGCGAGCTCCAGGCTGGGAAACTCCTGGTGATTTGGGGATGGAGCTGGGGAGAAGAGGGACCTCAGTGGGGTACAATGCCATAGAGTCTGGTCCTGTAAGCCTCCTCTTATGTAGATTTCTTGTAGCATCCCCCTGCCCTGTTCCTGATCTGTGTGGACCGATGTTGGTGGAAACGAATTACACAGACCTTCCTTATGACCATGTCTGTAGCTTCTCTACTGATCACTCTCCTACCTATTGCAAGCCCTCATATTTTTATGCTCCTCCATCTGCCCTGACAGTGGAAGGCCTTTAAGTAGCCTAGCTTGCATGCAGCCCAGATAATGAGAAAGCTCAGAGAATAGTACCATGGTTACATAGAACCAGGAACCCAGTCCAGTGTGGTTATGTAATTATTGGCAGAAGTAGAAATGCTGAAAGCAAAAATTCCAATCAGGACAATTCTGTTTGGATTATAGGAACTCTTCTGGTTGGACAGTATCCTTTCATATACGTAACTCCTGATGCTGAGACATGTTTTCTCCTTGTGGCTCCTTCTGCTGCTCACAAAACCAATAAGGAAGAATAATCAGAGTACACTGTAATGACAATTCAGAAGTTAAAACTACAGCAGCACAGGATCCCTGCTGCATCAATTCCACTTGGGAAACAAGGCCAAGTAATTAAGAACTCCCAAACCTGAGGGTTGGGGGGGAGGTCCAGATTAAGAGAATTTGGGAAACGTTCCTCCTTGGCTGTCACGACTCAAACATTTTTTATAAGAATGCCCTAGAACTAAACAAACATCTGGATCAATCTACAAGTAATTGTTTGATTATGGCTTTGCCAACAACTTTATATATTTGCTCTGTTTTATGGAAATGGGCGTGTGGAAATTTCATCAAGTAAGCAAGAGTGGAATTTTTCCAGTTCCTAGCCAATTAATTTTGTAGGGCATAAGCAGGGGTGCATCAAGGGAATCTGAAGTATTGTAAGGGGCATCATACTAATATATCTGCATAATGGCTGACATCCCATAGGAAAGGCTTTTTCAGGATTTCTGAAAGATGCTATGGAGAGGGATTTGTATTATTAAACCAGCACATATTCAGCTTTCTTTTTGAAGGGGGGATCAGTTTCTTACTTCCAGGGATCTGTTGTTTGATAATTTCTGTTGTTATTGTTGGCCACTAAATGAGAAGGGAGCACTCACTGGAGTGCTGATGCTGGGAAAGATTGAAGGTCAAAGAAGAAGGGGACGGTAAAGGATGAGATGGTTAGACAGTGTTATCAGTGCAATGAACATGAAATTAAGCAAACTCCAGAGGACGACGGAAGACAGGAGGGCCTGGCGTGATGTGATCCATGGGGTTGCAAAGAATCAGACCGGACTGTGCTGCAGTGATCTTGGATCCCAGGAATGTGAATTCTGTCACTGCTTCCATGTCTTCCCCTTCTATTTGCCAAGGAGTGATGGGGCCGGATGCCATGATCTTAGTTTTTTCGAAGTTGAGTTTCAAGCCAACTTTTGTACACTCCTCTTTCACTCTTAGCAAGAGGCTTTTTAGGTGATAATAGTAAAGGTAAAGGTAAAGGTTTTCTTTGCTCGAAAGCCAGTCGAATCCAACTCTAGGGATGCGGTGCTCATCTCCATTTCCAAGCCAAAGAGCCAGCGCTGTCCAAAGACATTTCTGTGGTCATGTGGCCAGCATGACTAGACACTGAGGCACACGGAATGCTGTTACCTTCCCACTGAAGTGGTACCTATTTATCTACTTGCAATTTCTTGCTTTCGAACTGCTAAGTTGGTAGGAACTGGTGACAGAGACAGGAGCTCACTCTGTCACGCTGCACTCAGGTCTCGAACTGCTGAACTACCGACCTTCTGTTCTGCAGTTCAGTGTCTTAACCACTTGAGCCACCATATACACCTCTAAATTAAGCTAATTGAGCTTGACTGGAGCTCTTTTAAGTCTAGGTGAAACTTCCTAGAGACTTGTTGTAGTTTTTTTTAATTGTCTGATCATTACTGAATCTACTGAAATTCTAACAGGATAAACCTTCTACCTCATTAAACATCTGTAAAGCATTTATAGATTACTTCATGAAAGAATCTTATACCTTATACTGCACACCTTTACCACAGCAAAGACAAGATGAGACTGCAGATATGAATTTACAAAACAAATTAAAAATAGAATACAATATATTTGCCAAAGAAGACTGATTTTACATTTTTAGTCTTCTTTTCAAAGCAATAATTTAAAAGGGGAAACTTAAGTGCATTCATGGGAATTTCACCACACTTTTCCTTTGCAAGAAAAAAGGCTGGGGACTTGACTTACTGGGAATTCAGAGACAGTGGTAATAGATTGTTACAATGCTTCATGTGCATTTCTGCTGTAGGAATTACTCTCTTGTTTTAAAAGCCCTCAAGACTCCCTTAATGGTGCTGCAAGGAAGATGGCAGTCATGGCTGTAGGATAAGCCAGCTGCATTCAACCCTACTGTTAAAAAGAAACACAAGGAAGCAACCAGCAGAACAGCCACAAATGGATTAAGAGTCAAACTGGTCACTGAAAAAATTTCCTTCTCTGGTCCTGATTAGTAAACAGGATGTGAGCTGACTCAGCAGGTGTTCATCTACCCCTATTCCTGACCGATTCTACCATAGAGTCATGGGACAAGTCAGTAATTTTCTGGCTCAAGTCATTTTCTGCAGCATTGCATTTAGAAGCCATACCTGAAGATCACTGAAATCGCATGTAAAGAGAATGATTTCACAGATCAAAGAAAACACAGCAAAAGTTCTCAGTACAATCAAATGATTGTGACATACTTAATAAGGTGGGCAAAATGCACTCACATTTGGTTTACTTACTAGGTAAAGGTAAAGGTAAAGGTTCCCTTGCTCGAAAGCCAGTCGAATCCGACTCTAGGGTTGCGGTGCTCATCTCTGTTTCAAAGCCGAAGAGCCAGCGCTGTCCGAAGACGTTTCCGTGGTCATGTGGCCGGCATGACTAAACACCGAGGTGCACGGAACGCTGTTACCTTCCCACCGAAGTGGTACCTATTTATCTACTTGCAATTTCTTGCTTTTGAACTGCTAGGTTGGCAGGAGCTGGAACTAGAGACGGGAGCTCACCCCGTCATGTGGCACTCATGGGTCTTGAACTTACTAGGTACAGGGTACTTACTAGGTACAGGGGCTGAAAACATTATCCTGCACAGAGAAGGGCAGAAATGCACCAGTTGAGAGGTGGTTGATGTTACAGCACGAGTACGAAATGAAACATGCACGCACACACACAAAAATCGTATTTGCATCATATTACTGATGGGGAGGCTGACCAGTTTATTACACAGTTATTCCTACAAATAGAATATTATTGAGCTCTTACTGAGTGTGCTGAGAGTCAATTCACATCTTGTTTTCTTATATTTTGAAAACATATGTAATAAAAGAGGGAAATAGCCAAGGACTTGAACATTCATTATGTCAAAAATGTCAAATATTCATACAGATTCCAGAGGAAGTCCCAAGAACTTGGCTAGACATAAATCTCTCATACTTACATTTGACCCTTTCAGCATTGTAAGGCTGCACATCTTTGGCCAGTTTTAAATGGGAAATCTTATGTTGGAAACATCCTTGACATACCATAGAGTTTGAAGAATGCTTTTCTCTTGTTCAAGGAAGCATCAGAATTTAGAGAAGACTGCTTCTCTTTCAACTGGTAGGACTGGTGTAGAAAGAAGCAGTTTGGAGCTTGCTATAGACAGAGAGAAAAGTAAAGTTGTGGATAGACTGAACAGCATGATCTCTTTCTCACTTGATCTAATGCAAGCCAATAGATATGCTGCTTTGCAGTGGTGCCACCTGAGTTCAGCTTTAATAATGGTAAATAAAGCAGATACTACAAGGACATCATAAATTTCTAATACTCTATTCCAATGACATGAATCTAGACCCAGGTAGCTTTGTAACTTCTCTCCACTTGGGAAACTGGGGAGCAGATAACTCTACATTCATTTTTTCCCCCTGAATAATGCAAGGCCATGAGCTATGGCGCTACTTTGTCTTACCTGGCCTCCCATTTTAAAAAACAAACAAACACCAAAATAATTATAGGAAGACAAATGTTTCACTGACTCACCATTGATCACACTGAAGGCTGATCCACATGCTTCTAGAAAGGTTGTCCAACCCCACATTTTCCTTTGTGAACAAATGGACATTTGCAAGGGAGAATCAACAATAAGTAGGGAAGATGCTTCACCCTTGAATGCAGTGGCCAGTTTGTTTTTGCCCATAAATGAAAGATAATATCAGTGCAATCCTAAACAGATTTGTATCCTTTTAAGCTCATTGACTTCAGGGTGTAACTTTGCTTAGGTTTGCACTGCAACTATACCAATTGTATGTAAATAATACATTACAGAGAATAACAGATCCCAGTTGTCCCCTTTACTCTCCTCACCACAAATGGTCAGCACTGCCAAAGCTGACAGTGGTAACCATCTGCTCAGTGTGGAGATCATCTCACGAAGTTAACACAACAAATTTTACTTGGCACAGAAGACGGGGAGATTTTACAAGTCTGTCGAACTGGAAGTGACTGGTGGCACACATTTAATAACAGGCTAGTGTTTCCAAGCCCAAGTGATAAAATGATGCTAATGGGTATAAGCAGAGGGTCCCCTCAAGAGGTGCTTAATTTACACTTCAGTAAAACAAAAGTGAGAAAATGAAACATTGATCATAAGAAGACAACTAATTAAACTGTGTTAATTACAAATTATTTAATTGTTGTGGAATTTAAGCACAATTACCTTTGAACAAATATTGAAGGACAATCCTATTAATACTTTACACCTATATTTTTTTGCTGAAGAGAAGCAGAGAAACCAGCATTATTTTAATGATTTATTTTGTGATTTCATATATCCGTACAGTGTAGCTAAAATACTGGCTATTCCTATACTGTCATCATAAGTTAGTGCACTTGAAGCTTCTTAAATTCTCTTTGTATTAATTCCTTTAAAGATTTTTGAGTTTTGAATTAATCATACTTTTGTGCCCCAAAGTGGAACTAAGGCTTTACAAACCTTCCATTTTTTCAGGTGTATTGTTTATCTGTCAATCTTCAGGAGCAGAGGTCTTTTGGGGCCGGAGCACACTGGAGTGCTGCTCTGGCAGCCCAGGAGCCCACGCTAATGGCGGTGGCGGCAAGCCTCACCCCTAGCTCCTTATGCCGAAAGCACTGAGGCTCAGGGGAGGCCGGAGAGCCCCGCCACCACACACCCCACGCCCGTGCAGGAGTGCTGCAGCTCGGGGGATGCCAGGAGAGCCCCATCGCCATGTCCCCGGGCCTGCGCAGGAGCACTGTGGCTCGGGGAAGGCTGGAGAACCCCATCGCTGCATGCATCCCCTGGGCCAGCACAGGAGTACTGCAGCTTGGGGAGACTGGAAAGCCTCACCGCCACGTCTCCCAGGCCCACGCAAGAGCGCTGCAGCTCGGAGGAGGCCGGAGAACCCCATCGCCACATCCCCCAGGCCCACGCAGGAGTGCTGCAGCTTGGGGGAGGCCGGAGAACCCCACCGCCACATCCCCCGGGCCTGCACAGGAGCACTGCGGCTTGGGGGATGCCAGGAGAGTGCTGCCACCGTGTCCCCCAGGCCCACACAGGAGCGCTGCAGCTCGGGGGACACCAGGAGAGCCCCGTCGCCACATCCGCCAGGCCCATGCAGGAGTGCTGAGGCTTGGGGGATGCCAGGAGAGCCCCGCCACTGGCTTTCCTGGCCCCCGCTGAAGTGGTAAGTAAGGGATCCACAGGGGTGGGGGTGGCGGGTGCTTGATGGGGGTGGTGGGAGAGCCTCCCTCCCTCCATCTCTTTGCCATCTTTTCCTCTTTTCCTTTTCTTTCCCTCCTTTTCTTTCTCTCTTTTCTTCCTTTCTTTCTCTATTTCCCTTCTCTTCCTTCCTTCCTCTCTTTTCCTCCTTTCCTTCTCTCTTTCATTCCCCTCCTTTCCTTTCCCCCTTTCCCTCCTTCTTTCCCTCCTTCTTTCCCTCCTTCTTTCCCTCCTTCTTTCTTTCTTTCCTCCTTCTTTCTTTCTTTCCCTCTTTCTTTCTTTCTTTCTTTCTTTCTTTCTTTCTTTCTTTCTTTCTTTCTTTCTTTCTTTCTTTCTTTCTTTCTTTCTTTCTTTCTTTCTTTCCCGCCTTCTTCTCTTCTCCTTTTTCCTCCTTTCCCTGTTTCCCTCCTTCATCCCTTCTCTCTCTCTCTTTCCCTCCTTCCTTCCTTCTTTCCTTCTCCCCCCTTTTGCTTCCCCTTCTGACATCACTTCCAGTGATGTCAGGGGGAATACCATATGCTAATGAGCTTCTGCAGCTCTTTTTCGATGAAAAGACCCCTATTCAGGAGGCAGTTGAAGACAGTTTTATTTCAAACTGCATTTTGATTGACACATCTTTTATTAATGGCTGTCCTAATTAGAGTTTTTAATCTGTGGTTTTTATGGGTTTTATCATCGTTTTATTATGGCTTTTCATAATATTTTATTTATATTGTAAGTCACCTTGAGTTCCACAAGGAAGAAAGGTGGCTAACAAATGTTTTAAATAAAACTAAATAAATTATCTCAGTTCCTTCAGTGCATGTCTTTCCCTCTCAACTTTCTGATGACATGTATGCATGGACTAATGTGCATACCATTGGATCAAAATTCTTTTTGTATGGCATTTTACTAATTTGTATGTTAATTTTTGCATTGATAAAGCAATAAGGAAAAGTAATATTGTTGTGATTGGACATACAGTTGCATCAGTTCAAGATATTTAGTAATGTGAAGGAGCACAGGTGTACATAAAAAAATCATCACAAAAAATCTTGATGCAAGCAGATGTACAATTACATGATGATATGGCAAACTGCACATGATCCAATTCCAAGATTAATTTTAGAAATTCTCCTAGTTAAGCACAAATTCAAGCCAAGCAGAGAGTGGGGAAATGTTACAAAGGAACAGAACAAGGAAAGTCTCATAATGAATGAGAAGCACCTTGGGAATATTGAGAAAAAAGCTGTATAAAAATGTAGTATCCGTTATATATTTGAAGGATCTGTGTTAAAAACGGTATCAATCTACAATTGTGAAGAGCCTTAGGTTAAGGCTCCGAACCGGGGGCGCTTGGGGAGTAGCCTCTTTACCGGCAGACAGCCGGGAAATTGAGGCTTTCCCCCTGCCCCAATCGGCCCCGCTGCGGCGTGCCCGTAATGGGACTTAGCGGCGCCACCGAATTCCAGGAGTGAAAACAGCGCTATGGTTCAACATAAAAAGAAGAAGTAGCATCGAATCGTGAGTTGAAGATCTATTTTGAAGCGTAAATCGGAGCCCCCTATATGCGGATAAGCGTTGGGAGGAGGGAGGAGTCCCCACCCCCTCGAGAAGCAAGTCATACAAAGGGAGCGCGAAGGGGGGCAGAAAGAAAACAAACTGTTGGTGAAAGTACCGTTGGGGCTGCATAGAAGAATGTGATCATCTTAGCTTCCTGGGGGATGCGGCACGAACTTTTTAAAAGTAAACAAAAAAACAAAATGTCGATAATGGAAAAAGCCCTGCTGCTACCGGAAGAGAAGAGAGGAGGGACTTCCGGTCCAGACAGCCCCCCCCAAGAGCTTGCTGTCAATCAACAGAAAAAGGAGATGCTGTGCCCCCTGCTGGATCAATTGCAGAAGATCAACCAACCAAACATTGTTCAAAATGGAAAGTGTTCTCATCAGCCGACAGAAACAGATACTGGAAACAACTAGTAGGATGAAGGAGATTGAACAGAAATCGAATTTGATTCCAGGTTTCCAGGGCGCTAAAGAGGAAGAGAAAGAAGATCTCGGATTTACCTTGACAAATGTCTTGGCACCCCTAACTGGCAGTGAAGCGATAAAGTTAAAAGAAGAGGGGGAAAAGGCTCCCAAAGCCTACTCCGCCTTTATAAAAAGAAGTACTCTGCCAGTAGAAGGGGATGTCGAACATAGCAGGCGACAGACGAGAGATCTAATTTCATCTGAAGAGTTTGTGGAGCCCTGGAAGCCTGAAGGCCAGATGATTAAGAAAAAAAGAAAAGAAAGAAGACGGACTCCATTTTTAAAACACGGAAACGTCTGAAGAGACACACCAGCAGGAAGGATGCAGCACCTAAAATTGGGATAAGTGCAGAAGACAGCAGCCTAGGGGAAGGTGATGGAACGGAAGACTTCAAAGTTAAAATGGACTTAATCCATAACTGGAAGAAAATTAAGAAGAAGATACTTTGAGGACTGTTCGTGTTGCATCTGGAAGGAGCTGTTTAATTACTAACCCCAATGGACTTTACTAACTGTATTAACAGAGTGACACTTTGGACTTTGAATTAGTTAAAAAGAAGATCTTCTAACCATGATTGATGCCAAAACTTGGTATTGGTTATTAACCTAAACTAACCCTCACTAACAGAAAAAAATTCACTCCACCCTTTTCTTTCTCCATCTGTCTACCCTTCCCCTTTCTTATAAAAAGAATAAAATTCTCTCTTCTTTAAGAGAGTTTTACAACAATCTACAATTGTGAAAAGGCTTTCTGTAGCATTAGGGGAATGAAATACTGAGCATTACTCTGCCCTAAGTAAATGCACATAGGAATATACTGCTTCCTGAGACTTAAAATAGGCACTAAACAACATCAATGGCCTTTTCCAGTACCCATTGTTCAGGTCAGCTGAATCCATTTCATGCCAGTTTGGAACTCTGAGCTCCAACTAGTCAGAATGCATGAATGCTGTAGTCTGCTATGTACCTATATAAATGGGCAGGGATCAGGTGAGTGGGGCCCTGTAAGGCAAAGCACCCTAATTTCCCTCAAGTGTTAACGTGATTATTAGTAGGCCTGCTCCAGCTCACAGATGTCCATGGTTTGGGCTTTCCTGCAGATACCATCCTTAGCTCTTTCAAGGCTAGATTCAAGTATATAGTCATTGGCTAATCGTGACAGCCTGTGTTCAGTTGTGTGACCAGATGTGTGTGGGGAATGAGGAGTGAATGTTAACATTTTCTGGAAAGTTCCATCAAGGGAGATTCCTGATTGGACCTGAAAAACCACCTGGTGCCAGAGTGCAAAAGACTATAATAAGGCCAGAGGGAAGCCATGCTACCTTTATGCTTGTGCCATGTTAAATATGCTTTGATATGTTATGCTACATCATGATGGACTGCAGCGTATAGAATGCTTTAGGCTACAGCTTGGATTCTTATAGTTGTGCCATTTAATATCAGGTATTAAATGTATAAGAAAAGTTAGCTTTTTAATTTCTCTGTTGTTAAGCTATACAGACTGTACAGCAATAACATTTTATACACACACACATACAGGTCTGCTTTATTTGTGTGCATTAAACCTTGAGGACCCACAGGCCTGAATGCTGCTCAGGCAAAAATTGATGGTGCAACCTCATTTCGAGTACTGTGTACAGTTCTTGTCACCACACCTCAAAAAGGATACTATAGCATTGGGAAAAGTGCAGAAAAAGGCAACTAGAATGATAAGAGGGTTGGAACACTTTCCCTATGAAGAAAGGTTAAAACGCTTGGGGCTCTTTAGCTTGGAGAAACAACGGCTGAGGGGTGATGTGATCGAGGTTTATAAGATTATGCATGGGATAGAGCAGGTCGAGAAAGAAATACTTTTCTTCCTTTCTCACAATGCAAGAACTCATGGGCACTCCATGAAATTCCTAAGCAGTTGGGTTAGAACAGATAAAAGGAAGTACTTCTTCACCCAAAGAGTGATTAACACATGGAATTCACTGTCACAGGAGGTGGTGGCAACTACAAGCATGGACAGCTTCAAGAGGGAATTAGATAAGCATATGGAGCAGAAGTCCATCAGTGGCTATTAGCCACAAGGTATAGATAGGAACTCTCAGTCTGGGGCAGGTGATGCACTGTATTCTTGGTGCTGGGGGGGGGCAACAGTGGGAGGTCTTCTAGTGTCCTGGCCCCACTGCTGGACCTCCTGATGGCACCTGGTATTTTTGGCCACTGTGTGACAGAGTGTTGGACTAGATGGGCCATTGGCCTGATCCAACATTGGCTTCTCTTATGTTCTTACGAGATGGCCACTCTAGCCCCAACCCACAAAGATCCTTTACTCTCTCTTACTCATCCCCTTACACACACACACACACACACACATGACTTTTTCATACATGCAGCAGGGGCAGCACACCCAAAACCTGCTGTTTTGCATACTGCATTCTCCAAATTCCTCAAAAAAATAGCCTGTTCATGAAAGGAGATTTGTTGGATCTATGATAGCTGAGATATTAATACTGATTTGATTGCTTCATTGAAAGGAAGGTAGTATGGCATTACTGTTTCAACCCTGTTGAATTCAGCTTTTCCCCAGTTTGCTTCTCCTCTTCTCACAACAAAAGGAGTTCTGATTTCATTAGAGTGCAGAGACCTCCTGCCTTGTGTCTGTTCCTTGTCTGAGTAACATCTGGTTTTTCTGGCAGGCTGTGATGGGTTTCTGTGAAAGGTTCCATACACTGAAGTGAGAGCTAATTTACAGCTTCAGTGGTCACCTGGCTCTTCACCAGTTGGAATTATATTAAAATATTTGCCTTTTGTTTTAAAAATCCTCCGAACAACCTCAGTGCTTCATTGCTATGTGCAAAATGGTAAGGTTTGTTTGCAGGAACTTTGATGCTTTGTGCATAATCTCGAAAACGTTCATCCAACCTTGCCATTTGCAATGAGCATAGATAGGCTGGCTTGCAGCTGCTTCTTTCACTTATATGAGAAAAGCTAGGAAAGAAGGCAATTGTAATTCATTCTGATGACCTCAACTGAGCATGCTTCAGTAATGGCACTGGTTAAGAAAGGCTTATTATTACTCATTTGCACATTCACATAAAGGAGAGATGACAAATTTGTCCAAAATTGCATTACCCGATGCTCTCTTCTGGTACAGGTGCCCTGGCATTTGGAAATATTGCATGAAATTTGGAAAATGGAACCACATGTTAAATTTGTATTAATTTGCATTTTTATGCCAAAGCAGCATATTCATCTAGATCATTTTCATATTGCATTTCTATTAAGAACCAAATGTTACCCTTTTTCATGTGTTCTCACATGTTTTCAAACATTCCCACACAACTGCAAAGCAGCTGCAGGAAATGCTTCTTAAAAAAAGTAGATCCCAAGCAGACTTCGAATAGTATGATCATGGGAGGAAGAGCTCCTGCCTGCCCCATAAGCAGTTTCCACATGCGAAAGCCTAAGTCAGCTATTTTGCTGACTTTGCTGCTCCATGTCCACAGATGGTCCATGCAGAGCAGCAAAATCTGCAAGACAATTCCCTCCAGCATGGTTTTTCTCACAAAAAAAAACAACAACTTTGAGGAAGGGGAGGCAGGAGCTCCAAATGCTTGGGGCTCTCTCTCTCTCTCTCTCTCTCTCTCTCTCTCTCTCTCTCTCTCTCTCTCTCTCTCTCTCTCTCTCTCTCTCAGCAGTCGCCTGCAGGTGCTGTGTGGTTGTGAAAAATATGTGAAAATGTGTGAAAAAGGTAACATATAATTTGGCTCTTTTTAGCACACCTAAGGATCCTTTTCCCATTTGATCCTTACAACACCCATGGGGCAAGTTAGCCACTTGAGCAGATCTCTGGAGAGGCAGCTGTTAGCCAAATTGCCTTATTTATTAATAAATGTGGGGGATTATGAATACTAAGTGGCAAAAAGGTATTAATTATAGGATCATAACCTGTGTTTATGGGACTTAGAGTTCCCAGAACGCAGGAATAGACACTGAGGCTAGATTGCTAAAGTAATGATTTCTTTACTAAAAGTTTTTCAAGCATACAAACAAAAATCAAGCATTCACACACATGATACAGGGCTAAGAATACAGATTAGAAAATATAGAGACATTTGCATAAGCAGGAAATATCATTGTTGGGGTGATACTATACCTGTCCAGCGAGACACTTGGATCATGCAGTGAAAAATAACATTGTAAGGGAAAAGGGATTGTGAGTTGACCAGCAACACATGTGGACTGATTCCAAACCAGCCAAGAATGGAACCAACAAGGTAGGGTGGGGGTAGGAAAGGAAAGAGTAAAAGGCAAGAGAGAGAGCAAAGGCACAAGGATCTCCTTAAATAGCCAAATTTGTGACATGAGGCAAAGTGGCCATGTGGTCAGCTGGTCCCCAGAAAGTTTGAAACTAACACAATATTAGCACAGGACAATACAAAAGAAATGACAGTTGGGCAACCTAGGCATGATGGTTTGCAGGGAGTGACCCCCTCTTGGAGAATGGGGTAAAACAAAGGAAAGGGTGCAGGTATCCAATCACATTGCTGGTCTGGTGCTTCCTATTAACGATCGGGTGCTAGGCAGAGGTGTTATCTTGATGGGTGACAGGAAAGCTGGATTGCTGCTATTGTTGGTAGCTGGTTATACCCTTTTGTTTTAGGCTGTAGAGGAATGTGTGTCTTGCCAAGTGAAGTTAACACACAAAGTTGGGGGAAGATGCTTGCATGGTGAAGAAAAGATTCCTTTATGCCGTCTGCTCAGGAATATCTGACCTGTAGCAGAGCATGACTTCCTTCTGTGGTCTGCTGCTGCATGTGTGCATGGAGATCAGGGCTGCTGGTCTGCATCTTTGCTCTTGTGTGGCTGTAGAGGTGCAGGGGCAGTAGGCTTCTGTATTCCCAGGTCCACATCTGGTTTGGCATGCTTCTTAGGCAGAAGGCTTCCCTTGACCACAGCGCATATTCCATAGTCCAGTATAATGGCACTTCTCTTGGGAACACAGCTCTGTTCATTGCTCTGACACACATTTTGCACAGTTCAGCAAAGCAGTCATATTTCAGAGTCTTTAAGGGCATCTGAAGTGGCTTCATGGCAACACAGCTTAAAAATTTTCTAAGAAATATAAAAAATTAGGCTGATACTAGCCCAAGGTTAAATCATAGCTATCAGACATTAGTTAATGGTGTCCACAAAAAATGGAAGAATTAAAAAGAATTTAAGAATTAA
This sequence comes from Gekko gecko, assembly GCA_029375565.1. NCBI lineage: Eukaryota > Metazoa > Chordata > Lepidosauria > Squamata > Gekkonidae > Gekko > Gekko gecko. Next base: position 94,884,171 of record JAPDNY010000001.1, read on the forward strand.
TAAATTCCACAAAATCATTTCAGAATGATAAGGAGCAGGATCATTTTCCTTACCAATAACAGCTGCAGAGATTGTGGTTTTTAGCTTTGGAATACAACACATTATACAATTACTAACAAGCATAGCTTGCATTCTTGGTGTATCAGATTTCAGCATTTTATCTTTTGTGAAAGATGTTGTGGCACTATTAATGAGGAGTAAACAAGTATGAAGTGTTTCCAGCAAAGCAAGAACAGCTGGGGCAGCTGTCACCCTCATACAATGCAATCCTAAGCAGACAGTGATATCATTCTAAGGACTTAGAAGAGTGTCACTCTGCTTGGGATTGCACTGGTAATCTCCCATGCCCCCCACACACACACACACACCACATATGTACATAGGGAAACTTCTCCAACTCTTTTATCATTCTCCGTGAAAATGGAGCTTTTTCACAGGGCGTTCCAGCAGAAATGATTCTATTGGCCATGCTACACTTGCACTTTATTTTATGACATCAACACTTTAAATGGGCTTTACTGTATTTATCTGTACTTTTATTGAGTTGTATTATAAATGTATTTATGCTGGTTTCTAGAACTGTTGTAAGCCACCTTGAGCCGCTCTGCGGGAGGGCGGGATAGAAATCTAATAAATAAATAAATAAATATTCTAGTTGCCCTTTTCTGCACTTTTCCCAATGCTATAATATCCTTTTTGAGGTGTGGTGACCAGAACTGTACACAATACTCCAAATGACATCACACCATCGATTTATACAGAGGCATTATGATACTGACTGATTTGTTTTCAGTTCCCTTCCTAATAATCCCCAGCATAGCATTGGCCTTTTTTATTGCAGTTGCACACTGTCTCAACATTTTCATTGAGTTATCTACTACGACTCCAAGATCTCTCACTTGATCAGGCTCTGCCAGTTCAGACCCCATCAATCTGTATTTATAGTTAGGATTTTTGGCTCCAATGTGCTTCACTTTGCACTTGGCCACATTGAACCCCGTTTGCCACGCTGACGCCCACTCGTCTATCCTTGACAGATCCCTTTGGAGTGCCTCACAATCCTCCCTGGTGGTCACCACCCTGAACAATTTCATGTCATCTGCAAATTTAGCCACTTCACTGCTTACTCCCAACTCCAAATCATTAATAAACAAGTTAAAAAGCATCAGACCGAGTGCTGATCCCTGTGGTATCCCACTGCTTACCACCTTCCACTGAGAAAACTGCCCATTTATACTCACTCTCTGTTGCCTATTAATTAGCCAGTTTTTGATCCACAAGAGGACTTGTCTTTTTATCCTATGACTATTGAGCTTACCTAGGAGCCTTAGATGATGAACTTTATCAAAAGTTTTCTGGAAGTCAAGGTAAACATCTACTGGGTCCCCGTTGTCCACCCCCTCAAAGAACACTAACAAGTTAGTGAGACAAGACCTTCCCTTACAAAACCCATGCTGAGTCTGCCTTAATAGTTTTTATTCATCAATGTGCCTACTAATTCTTTCCTTAATAACAGTTTCCACCAACTTACCTGGTATTGACATCAGATTGACTGGCCTGTAATTTCCCGGACCTCCTCTGGAACCCTTTTTAAAGATGGGAGTGACATTAGCTACCTTCCAGTCCCCAGGAATGGAGGCAGATTCTAAGGAAAGATTACATATTTTTGTCAGGAGATCCACAAGTTCACATTTGAGTTCTTTCAGAACTCTCGGATGTATGCCATCTGGGCCTGGTGATTTATCAGTTTTTAAGTTGTCTATCAGTCGTAGGACTTCCTTTCTTGTCACCTCAATCTGACTCAGGTCTTTCAAACCCCCTCCCGAAATCAGCGGTTCTGGAGTGGGCAAGCATTTCTCATCTTCCACAGTTAAGACAGAGGCAAAAAATGCATTCAGCTTCTCAGCCATTTCCCTATCATCCTTCAGTACCCCTTTTACCCCTTGGTAGGTTTCCTGCTTCTAATGTATTTGAAGAAATTTTTATTGTTGGTCTTTATGTTTTTTGCAATATGTTCCTCATATTCTCTTTTTGCCTGTCTGATCACCAACTTGCATTTTATTTGCCACAGCCTGTGTTCCCTTATATCAATCTCACTGAGACTAGCTTTCCACCACTTAAAGGAATCCTTTTTACCTTTTACAATTTCCATTAATTTGTTTGTTAACCATGCAGGCTTTTTTCTACACCTATTTGTGCCTTTCCTAACCTGCGGTATTTTTTTTTTTTTGGCCTCCCATAGGGGATTTTTAATTGCTTTTTCTATAAACTATAACGAAATTGGGGAAGGGAACTACAAACTAAGGGAGAAAGTAAAGAAAACCCACTAAAAACCCAAGATATGGTGGTCATACATAATGCTTATAAAATTAGCTCTTAGCTGAAAGTTACAATACAAATTTATTGAATTTGGTCATCTGAAAGTATAATTAAACTAAAGGAAACCTTGAAACTCCCTCTTATCTGACTTCATAAAGAGTAAAATAAGATATGGTTATACATAATAAAAAATTTTAAGAGATTCCAGAGAGTAAAAACTTTCATTTTTTGTCCTTTCTCTTTCTCAACTGGTATTTTGTTTTTGGGCTGCTGCCCCCAATGCTAACTCAGAGTCCTCATTGGAAGATGCCACTCCTTCTTCTTCACTTTCTTTGGTGCTGTTATCTCTCTCCTCTTCTTCTTCTCCTGTTGGACGACTATGAAAATGCAAAAACTCTCACGCCTTTTCAACAGAGTCAATTTTTTCTTTCTTGTCCATAAATTTAAAGATTATGTCTTCAGGAATGATCCATCTGTAGACAATGTTGTTCTTCTATAAGAATAAAGCCAAATCTCTGAATTTCCTTCTTTTCCTTCTTATTTCAAATGGAATATCCTTCAACACTTTTATTTCTTTGTCCTTAATTTTCAAAGTGACTCCAGTTGTTGCTTTAAGTATTTGGTCCCTCAATGTCTTCTGGAGAATCTCACCATTACTTCTCCCAGATTGTTCTTTCTTGTAAGTTCTGAGTGCGACCTGAAGATCGTATCAATTTCGCTTTAAATAAATAGTTTTAAATAGTCTCCAAGCTTCTTCAATGGTTTTGACCCTTTCTACTTTTCCTTTCAGTTTCCTCCTCACATGTCCCCTCATATCAGAAAATTTACCCATTTTAAAGTTAAAAGTGGTTGTGTCAGTCTTTTTGGGCAACTTCTATTTACACAAATGTTGAACTCAATAACATTATGGTCACTGTTCCCAAGCAGTGCAATCATTTTTACATCTCTCACCAGGTCTTGGGTGTTACTTAGGACCAAATCCAGGATCGCCTCTCCCCTAGTAGGTCCTGTGACCATCTGTTCCATAGCACAGTCATTAAGAGTGTCTAGAAACTCAATCTCTTTTTGCTGACTTGAACACTTATTGACCCAATCAATGTGTAGGTAGTTACACCTATTACGACACAGTTATTTCATTTAGCCTCTATCTTTAATTCATTCATCATTTTATAATCCTCCTCTGTCTTTTGAACTGATGGGTGATAAACTCCCAGTGTTAAGCTTCCTTTTGGGCCCACTATTTCAACCCATAGCATTTCCAGAAGTGAATCCAAGTCTCTTACCCTCTCAACCTTACTGGACTGTATACTCTCTCTGACATACAGAGCCACTCCACCTCCAACCCTTACCCCCATCCTTCCAATATAATTTATAGCCAGGAATCACCATATCCCACTGGTTTACCTCATCCCACATAGTTGCTGAAATACCCACAATGTCTATTTCCCCCCCAACACCAAGCATTCCAGCTCTCCAATTTTACCTCAGACACTTCTAGCATTTGTATATAAACATCCATAGTTTCCTATGCATGTTAAGTCCACAACCTCCCTCTTGCTGCCTCGAGATCTTGCCAGGCAGTCCATATTGTTAGTCACAGTCTCAGTGGACAATTCTAATTCATTTCCTGGTAGAAAAGTAACAGCTACCCCTTCATCTCTTTGAGATGAGCCATCCCGAACCAGAGACTCTTCATCTCCTGTTGGCTTTCCCCAATATTCAGTTTAAAAACTGCTCTGCCACATTTTTGATTTTAAGCACCAACAGCCTGTTTCCTTCTCTGGACAAGTGGAGACCATCTCTTTTGTACAGCTCCCTCTTGTTCCATAAAGCATCCTAGTGCCTTGAACCCTTCCCCCCTACGCCATTGTCTCATTCACACATTGAGACTCCTGATCTGTGCCTGTCTTTCTGGCCTTGCGCATGGAACAGGTAGCACTTCTGAGACGGCTACCTTGGAGGTCCTGGCCTTGAGTTTCCTGCCTAGCAGCCTAAATTTTTCCTCCAGGACCTCACAACTGCATTTCCGCACATCATTGGTACCAACATATAACATGACCATTGGCTCCTCCCCAGCACTATCTACCAGCCTATCCAGAACATGTGTAATGTCCACTGCCTTTGCACCAGGCAGGCAAGTCACCATATGGTCAGTATGTGGGTTCGCCTGTTGGTAGTTAATATCCAGCAGTCAAATCAGAATGAGCTATGTGACAGCTGACAGGCTGCTAGGAACAAGTTCTGACCTGTTCAGACCAGCTCAGGTATGAGGTCAGTGTATAATGACTCAGCATGATGCTGATTGGTTGCTCAATGTATAAATGTAAATGGCCTGTACTGTACAGTTTCTCTTCTCTCTGTGTATGTGTCTGGTGGAGCAGTTTGTTGGTGAATCCTGTAAATAAATCTGTATATAGTTTTCCACAGTACTGTCTCAGTGTGGTGCTATATAGAAGCTACTTTGCTGAAGTGCTGGAGCTGCTGCACAATCCTGGTGGCTGAAGGTGGCTGCAAGTTGCTTAACGCAGTCCGCGCGTCATCGCCACCCAGCTGTCTACCTGCTGGAGGATTCTTGGGATGGTTCCTTGATGCAAAAAGATACCCATTCACCAGCTGAAGAAGAGGTCCCTTCTGAGGGCACATTCCCCTTATCCACAGCATGGTGCCCTGTTTCCTCTTGACCCTCATGCTCTTTGACAGTGGCGGGGCTGCCATATTCAGTGTGGGACATATCTAACAAGTCCCCAAGAGTCTTCTCCATGTGCCTAACTAACTGTCTCTGCTTCTCTAGGTCAGTCACCTTGGCCTCAAGGAACCAAACTCATTCCCTGAGAACCAGGAGCTCCTTGCCACTGGGCACACACCCAAGACTTCTGTCCAGTGGGCAGATAATCATACATGTGACACTCTGTGCAAAACACTGGATAGCCCCCAACCCCCTGCTGGCATTCTGGCTTCATAATTGCTTTAAAAATAATGATTATATATAATCACCCTTTTAAAACCCTTTGTATTTATGTGGTTCTCCTTGTAGAAGTCTACTTAGCTTACTGGAAACCCAGGGAAACTAGTGCCCTGGCTTTCTGGCTCTTCCTGGGCTTCTAACAGAGTCCCTAGGCTAAGAGCCACAGGCCAAGAGCCCTTCAGCTCATGCCTCTGGCGAGTTGCTGCCTTAAATAGAAGCCTCCCCCAGGAGACGGCGTGGCTAGCAGTTATTCAGATTCACCCAGGCACTCAATTACAGTCAAACAATGACCCTTTCACCCCCTATCTCAAGCAGCCAGGACTCTGCAACAACTCACAACTCTCCCACATCACTAAAACAGAGTCGTGCTTTCTAGGCTCATACTGTCACTGGTAACAGGACAATACATATTAAAATGATCATGTGCTCACTTAAGTGATTTCTTTTCTTTTTTAAAATAAATTTTATTATTTTATAACATACAGACAGACAAACAAACATACATGAGAGTAATAATAGCTTCATCATATCTCTTAAATCACCATTGTACATGTGTTCATAAACCACTTTTCACCCCAATAGGTACTTTTATTTTTGCACCTCTATGTTTTGCAATCTAGCTTTTTATAACTCTGTTCTATAGGTCTAACTATGCATATATCTTAAAATAACATAATCACCCCAATCTACAAATTTCATTTCTATTAATAATAAGTTCCCTTTTACAATAAAATTCTCTATGCTAACTTTATTCTAATCATTATAATACTTTTATGAATACATTCTCTGCAATTCCATGTTATTTTTCTTTCATAAACACCCTTCTCCAACCAATTTTGTTCAAATAAACATTTGTATTCTAGTTCCCTCCTTTTTTAATTTTTTTCAATACACAATTTAATATATCTTCTGTTTATAAAAATCTTTCAACAAATCTTACAATCTTCCCAAATTTTTACTATAGGCTATACTTTGTAAATGCCTAAAACCCAAAAGTAAATTCGATTTATAATTTCTCCTAGCCCGTCTTAGTCAATTATACTAAGACACAGATTCTCTGGGTCTGTCTTATTTAAAAAACTTTATTGCCCCCCAAGCCAGAAATAATGAGGCAGACACAAATGTTGGGTTTAACTATAGGGCCACTTTATTAACTGACAACTTAAACTGGAACTAACGGCAAGGGCAACACAGCATGTGGTATGGTCAAGGCCAGAGGTCAAAGACCCCTCCCTTACCTCTTCAATAGGGCGAGCCACCCTGCCCCAGATGGGAGCCCACTGCAGGGGCTCCCACCCAGCCGGCTAGCCATTGCAGGACAACCCTGTAGCCCCATCCCCCAAGCTGTAAGGTTCAAAGAGAGGATCTAAACAGGGCCATCCCAAAGGCAGTCCGTTTTCCCTGCCCCATGTCACAAGGCACAAAGACTGTACTCACAGGACCTCTTCAACCCCCAATAATGGGTGTCAGCTGGTGTTCACCGGGCCGCAATCTATATACCGCATAGCAACCTGCCATTGCTAAGGCCAAGCCTCCATGCCCACTGGGAGGCCCAAGGCCCCCCAAAAGCCCTTGCCGTAAGTCTTCCAGAAATATATCTATGCCTGACCTTGACAGGTGTATACCATCCTGTCAGTAGAGCTCTGCCTGTCCAGCCTGAAGCTCAAGTGTGTCAAAAAGACACCTTAACCACCCTCAGAACACACACAGCTCTCCCTTCACCTGGTGGAATGCTGAGTCATGGGTGGTGGACTCCAAACCCCACCAAGCTCGGCAGGTATCATGGCCGCCAGCTCATAAGGTCTCAGGCCACTGGATGCAAATAACTGGAAATCTGCCAGGGCCTGAAGGACTACTCCTCGCCCTTGATCAGGCCTAAATTGTGGCCTCCAAAATGTATAATGAAAACCTGCAACAGAGAGTAACCTTCCCCTGGAACAACAACTGCAGCAGGCCTGGCCTCTGTAGGCCCCAGTGCCCCTGCCATTCCACCAGCAAAGGCCCGGCTGCAATCCTACTGGGATCCTCTTGGCGCAATGAACCACCCAGAATGAAGCTGTGCCTGCAGAGTAACCCATTTTCCCTCTCCTGCCAGAAAATCAAACCTGTGACGAAAACCAGTGAGCAAGGTAACAGTTCACCTCCCCCACGGGGTGACCCCAGTGTCCCTTCAGTATCCCGACAAGGGCGCATGTAGATTCAAGCACTGGGAAACTCCATCACCCTAACCTAAATATCAGGCCCAGTCCCCCAAAGCGCTGCTGGAAGCCACTCCCTGTGGAAGGAGTAGGGCAAAAACACGTGCTTGCCAATCCCAGCTTCGTCCATGCCTCAGTGGTAACCAAAACTGGTGTTCTAATAAGGGAGTGCCATCCTGGTGCTGAAAAGGCAAGCTGGTCCTGGCAATCCCAACCACCAGTAGGCAGCTGCTGCAGGGCACAGCCTTAATTGACATCAAAGCTCTTAGCAGTCTCCTATATAGAGTCCATATACCCGTGCCAATACTGTACGGTCTCCCAGTACGGCCATATTCCCCATAGGGCTTGTGCATCCTTATGGGATGAGCAGAGTTCAAAATTTCATAGGCCCCCTGGAAGCAGCTTTTTAAAGATGGTAGGTCTGGTCCTCCAAAGGCTCCCCACCCCATGGAGTGCCACTACACGTAATAATTCCTTACTCCAGCATGCATAACTCCCTCGGGGCTGCACGGGTGGGTTTCTGCACAGCACTTAGCATAAAGTCAAGGGTAAGATTGTCCCTGAACAAGTTCCCTGAAACCTATGTAGGACTCTCTAAAGGTTACCAAAAGCAGGTTTCTCTACAATTTAACAGGGTGGGGGCTGGTTACCATGCCCCCTGCTTCCATGCACTTTGACAGCAGAAGGGATGGCTATCCTGCCCACTGATTTTTCTATTTAAAAGTGGTTGGGACTGACTACCCTTCCCACTGTAGTTTCAACCGTCACACAGGGAGAAATAACTACCCTCCTGCTGTTCACCTATTCGGCATGTTGGGCCTGACTACCTTCCCTGGGTTCCTTTATGGAAATATCATCCACCCAGGGTGCCCTCCAAGCCATGTGCTCTATTCAAACTTAAAACAAGGTTGCATCTGGCCAACAAGCTTGCATACACTCAGGGAAAATGAGGAGACAAAAGAGATAACAAGAGCAGTGGATCCCCCCGGTAGCATTTTCCAGCACACATAAATCTTTACACACCCAACAAGGGTCTGTCAGGGACTTTTTCCCATGTCTGGAAAATCTGGGTCCCGCATGCTGCCTAACATTTCCTGACATAAGGGTAACACCCAATCTTATGTTCCCCAAGTCTGTTACCCTAAGCAGATTTAATAAATAAACCACCTGCCATTGCGTTGATTGGGGAATTAGCTGCTCAGGTGGTGCCGGCAAGGGGCTGGTAAGCATGGATCTGCTATGCAGTTTACGGAGGTGATTCCCCTTAAGATCCATAGGTTATGGCAATAATCAGTCTAAACTACAACATAAATAGGTTTTATGTAACACTAATAATCTAGATATTTACTTTCAGATCAGAGGTATAGGCATACCATAAGATATAGAAAGTGGTTGCAGACAATTAGAAAGGGTAGGGGAATGTCAGAGCAGTACTACCTGTCCCAAAGAGTTGACGGGCTCCAAGGAAGATGAGAGGAGATGTGTGGACAGACCAGCAAGACCACAAAAGACCTGAGTTGTGCTCAGGGATGCTAGCTTTGTGTGTGCCCCACCAGGCACACTGGGCACATGCAGGACTGGATATAGTTATACCCCCAGATGTATCCAGAAGGAATGTACAATGTGATCGCCAGTTTCACAATGGATTAAAAGGATTCCCCTTGTGGGACAATAGGGCAATCTGATGTTTCCCCCGGCACTAGCAGAGGAGAAAAATCCTTTCCCCAACGTGTGGCAAAATAGACTGAAATGGCCACCATTCCAACACAAGATTACCATGTTATGTACGGCCCTGGTAAAGAGATGCAGATACCTTAGACAAACAGATAATTGTAGAAATGTCAGGACTACCCAGAGGTGTTCCCTATTTCAGGGTGTGAAAGAGGGTAAAACCTGCAACATATATACATTCATGACAGAGACGCAGGGACCAATGGCTCTCTATCTCCACCTGTCCTGACCCAATGGACAAAAGACCAGCCCCCGGCAGTATCAATGCCCTATGCAGAGGCAGAGACCTGCCCCTCCCCAGCCTGAGGGGGGGCACCATGAGGGATGCTGACCAGCAGCAGGGCAGGTCCCCCAAACCAAAATGTTGCTCGCCTTGCCTGCCAGTGAAAGTCACTGCCTGTGGAGGGTCAAAGGCCATCCTTGGGGTTAAGTTCTGGGCATTGTCGGCCATGGCCAGACCCGCATGGGAAGGCCAGGCCCACAGCCCCCAGCCCAGTGCTAGAGCAACCAAAGTGCTCCCCGCCTGACTTCTTGGCCGCAGCCCTTCTTCTTCCAATCTCTGAAGTAGAGGAAGTCAGCTGCCCCAGGGGGCCAACTGGGGCATCTGACCTGCTGGTGATCCAAAGGCATCGATGCAGAGGTTGTACAAGGGTCCGGATCCACAGATGCTCCATCCTCAATTGCTCCTTGTGTAGTCGACCGCCCTGAACCTCCCTGGGAATTGCTCCTTGTGTAGTAGCAACCCTGAACCTCCCTGGGAATCTCCCATCCAAACACCAACCAGAATCCAACCTATGTAGCTTCCAAACTTATACAACCTTAGGCCACCTTGGGCTGTTCAGGCAGCTCTGTTTTTGGAGGGGAAGGGACTCATCATAACACACTGCCCAGAGCCTACCCTCCAAAGCAGTGTTTTTATTTTATTTGTTTGTTTGTTTGTTTCTTTGTTTGTTTGTTTAAATGGGAAGCTGATCTGTCAGCTGGAGACCAACAGCAACCATGGGAAAAACCCCAAGCCCCACCAGGAGGCTGACAACCCTAGCCCCCAGAGCGGCCAGAGCCCATCTTAGGCGCCATGCCACCACACTCCACCAAGCAGGGTGAAGAAAATTCCCTGCAGGTCGGCAGCAACAGCCCAGCAGCACCTAAAGATCGCATGAACTAAGGGAAAAGGTAGCCCCAAGGCACAGGAGAGAAAGGCTGCCATAAGGCACTGGGCAAAATGGCTGACTGGGTCAACTTACAAAATGGCTGACCTACACCTGACACAAAATGGCTGCTAGAGGAAAAGAATATGAACACCAAAACTACTGCATATGAAGTCAAACGCTCCCTTATTGCTTGCATAATTTGTAGCTGGGGCTGTTCTTCTTCTTGCTTTGTTTGCTGTTGAAGTTCCATTACCTGGTTTATAGTTTAACTCAATGTTACAGCTAGTTCATTCATTGCAGTTTTTAGTGCATTCTTAAAAGTGAGAGTAAGATCAATCACCATCCTGTTCCTAAGCTCCTCCCAAGACATTTTCAGCTGGTTATTTTCTAAGGAGCTACTCAAGGGCACATCGTCTGGCATTTTACTTTTTAAATTCTGGCCCTCCATTTTTAAAGCTGTGTCAAGGAACTCGGCAAGATCCACAGTCTCTAGAATTTATATTGGCAATAGGGATTCTTCAATACAAATCCACTGCTTAGATCCCACTGGAAATATGAGACATAACAAGCTCATCCGTTCCCAACACTAAAGCATGATATCATCAAAAGTCGCCACACAGTAAGAGAATCAAACTTCAGTTAACTCTTTTTTGTTTCTTCTTTTTTAGAAAAGCTCTAAAGGTTTTTTTTAATAAAAGCTCAAACAAGAACCTCTTTTTGCCCCAAGGTGTGTCTCACTCAGGTTTCTTTATGTAAATCAGCCACTCTGCGAGGGAAGGGGGGGGAGTCTCACCCTCCTTCCCAAGTCCTTTTATCATTTAAAGAGGCTTAAAGGGCAAGTTATGCTTCTTCTATGTTGCGTTTCCAGTTACTTACAGCATGGTATCTTCATCAATGTCTCCGATGAGGTTCAGCTTACTCTCATGATTCCAGGGCGTACACAACTGATACAGTTATGGCTGCCATAACTGTACTGCTTCATTCTTTGCTTCTGGACGATTCAGGTCTACCACCTGTTTTTGTCATAAATGGGGGCGCCAGATCAAGTCCCTTGCACCCATCCTTCCTCCAGAAGGTCCAGTGAAGCTTGGGATCCCCTGAAAATTCCTCTAAAAAGAGCAAAGAGCCAGTGACACCCAGGAGAGATTCCAAGTGTTAACTGTGTCATTGTGCCGTAGCCCTGCCCCCCACACTGGTATGGTTTGCCTTGAAAATCACAGAAAATTGTGAAATCCATTTATCAAGGTGCATATGACAGACCAAAAAAAAATCTCAATAATGCTTACAAGGGATAGATCCAGGTGGGCAGCTGTGTTGGTCTGAAGCAGTAGAACAAATTTAGAGTCTAGTGGCACCTTCAAGACCAACAAAGGTTTATTCAACAGTTCATCATGTTACATGTTAATTTGCTGTTCAGCCTCTGTCTATAAATTTGAACTCTGCCTTCCATTCCAGTGTATTTGAAAAAGTGTGCATGCACATGAAAGCTTACAAGAGAGACATCAAAGATATGGACCAGGAATGAAAACTTTCCATTTCTTTTATTCCAGATAGTTCCACCTTCCTTAATGCTAGCGATCCATAATCAAAATACTTTTCATGGATATTATGAATTTTACCAGGCAAATCATCTGTCCCCTATTTAAATGGCCTGGCTACATGTGTGCTGGAACATTGCATCTTAGATCCTCATTCAACTTATAGGGTCATACCAGGCTACTTCAAATGCTTACAGAGGACAGAGGAAGCATCTCTACTAAAACATTTGCAGACCTGTTTCTAATCTCAGCAGTGAATTGGTATGTTTTGCTTCAGGGGCAAAAGGTATGAATCCCTGATGTAAACAGCGTGTACAGTACCATCATATTCCTTCCTCAAAACTCTTTTTCTAGGTATCTTCACTCTGACTACCCATATGAAATCCAATAACTTGTACGGTGGTGAGGGAAATTTGGTCCAAAAGTATCACCACATGAACAATCCCTCTTTAGTTCTTTCAGCGTCAGTGGGCAATAGTATCCTGGGTTATGGAAAGAGATGTGACAGATATGTGTGTATGTATTTAAACAGAAACAAATCAAGAAGTAAGTTTAACACAATCTACACATTCAGTTCAGAAAGGTAACTAATCAATGGTAATGAAATTTCCTTTGACTTTTCAGACTAAGCCAAACCAGGCATTTCTGATCCTTTTCTCCTGAGCAGTGTAGTAGTTAGAGCATCAGACTAAGATCAGAAAGACCCAGATCCAAATGGAGGAATGTTGCAGGTGGAAACCGATGAAAATTACTACCAGAATTGATTAAAGACTCCAAACACATGACTTAACAATATTAAAGAATCTAAGTAAAATTTTTACCAACCAACGTATTCAGGACTTGACCTGTATAGCCCAGGATATCTCATCAGATCTCAGAAGCTCAGCAGGGGCAACCCTGATTAGTATTTGGATGGAAGATCACGAAGAAGTCTAGGGTCATAATGCAGAGGCAGGAAATGTCAAACTACCTCTGAATGTAAATTGCCTTGAAAACCATGCAGAGTTGCCATAAATTAGCTGTGACTAGACGTCACTTTCCACCAGCATGTGCTGTATCTGACCACCCCCCCAAAAGTGTCATATCACTAATACAAACACAAACTGTAGCACAGCTGACTAACCATTATAGATAATGTTGTCCCACAGTCAGTTTCTCTTAAAAAGCAATGTGAAATGCCAATAGCTTACAAAATGTAATGACAAGAGTGGCTCCTTTCAATTTAGAAGAAAACACCAGAAGAGAAAGGTTGTCTTGAGCCCTTGTGATGTGTTCAGGTAACTGCATTTTGCTTTTCCTAATGTAAGCAGAAGCTCAACCTGGGAGTACAAAATAAATGTATCAACAGAAATCCTACTGGCCTTCTGTGTTGAAATGAATTGCAGTCCTCTGAGCAGGGTCTAGTTTGGCTGTTTAATATGTTTCCATTCATGAAGAAGTATTCATTTCAAAATATGCAACATACATCTTCATAGTTGCTAGAATTTTGACAGCTGTGTTCATATTAGTACCCATTCAAGGGCAAGGAAAGGGACAGGTCCATAGCCACAGTGGGGCATTTAGGGGCAGTGCCCCGTCACTCATGGCCCATGGCCCACCACTCCAGCTGCCCCTGCCCTTTCCTGCCGGCAGAGCTTATTTGCTTCTGCCACTACAGGAGAAAGACAGCCAACCAACAAGTGCAATTAATACTCAGTGACTATGCACTCTCTGCTGCAGTAGCAGGCTAGCAAGGTCTGCCACTACTATAGCACAGAGCACATACTTGCCGAATATTAATCACACTGGCTGGCTGGCCGGCTCTCCTTCTGTAGTGGCCAAGGCAAACAAGTGTGGCTGGCAGGTAAGGAAAGACCTTTCTTTGCCTGCCTGCTGATGGGATCTCTCACTCTCTCTTTCTCTCTCCCCACCCTCTCCCCCAGATTTCCCAGCACCCCACCACCAAAAATTTTCTGGCTGCACCCCTGGAGGAGGATGTGGGGTGTAGTATAGTGTGATCTTATCAGATCTCAGAAGCTAAGCGGGGTCAGTACTTGGATGGGAGACTACTGTGAGAGACTCTTCAGAGGAAGGGAATAGGAGACCTCCTCTGCTTTTCACATGCCTTGGAAACCCTGTGGGGCCATCATAAGTCGGCTGTGCCTTGATATCACTTTACATGCACACAAGGGCAAGGAGTGATGGGAGTATAGGAAAATCTGTCTTCTTCTCTCCTTCTCAGTTTGCATCCTATGCTCCATCCTCACATTAGCATAACGGTACATGATTGCAATATATCTCTTAGATGTGTTGGAAGCTCACAGTTATTATAGCAGGAACATTTGTTTTATACACATGTTGATTATCTGATGGAGACAAATCTGAACCAAGTGTTTGAGGTATATACAACATTTCCACTCTCTGTAAAATTTCTGAGCACGGCAGGGCATTTCTAATTTTCCATCCAAATGATTTTTCTTTCAGTTCCTCAACTTTGTTCATTAGAATTGTGAATGCAGAGTTAATAGGGAAAGACTCCAAGTGGCACTTTGCCCATGCAAATTAAAAAAAAATGTTGACTGTGAGCCACAATTTTCTTTGTTACCTAGATGTCAATATGCCATAGGGGAAACACTCTCCCTCATTCTCTCACTATGATTCATGTCTGACATAGGCAAACATTACTATGTAGAAATGTATTTCTTTAACTTTTTAGCAAACCTCAGCCTAAAGGCTGCAACAATAGAGTTGAAAAAAATTACTATAATAGGGCACTTTGTAAAAGCAGCTCCCCATAGCTTGATCAGACTATGATAGAAAGTTTTGCAAAGTTTCTGATCTTAGTGCATTTACAGCTTACTCATGGTGTTGGTTATCTTGCTGTATTGAATGGGGTCTGCTGTTTCCCCCCCTTTTGCCCAGCAATCACAGCTACGCACCCATGGCTGCAACGGATGCTCTCACGGAGGCTTTGCGTTGGGACGATCAGACTTCTCTGCCCACTTGCTGCCACTTGTGGGGAGTCCGGATCGAGTCCCCTGCTTGGGCTCCTCTCTGGGGATCCCAATGGATATTTGGGTATCCCTGGTCCCCTCTAGAAACCTGGTGATCCAGCCACAGCATGGGGAGCTCATCCTGGTGCAACTGTCCTCACCACACTGAAATTGGAAGTCATCATGGTTCCAATCTTCATTGGTTCCCTGTGAGTCCAGGAACTGAGTTCCAGAGGTGACTCAAAGTGAACATCTGATTGAAAGTCCTTCTGGTGACCCAAAGACATTCCAAGGACTTTGTTATGTGTAGTAAGACCCTTAGGCTTTGACGTGTGTCTCAAAAAATGGGGAGCTCTGATGCCATAAGCTAACATTGTGCTTGTTTATCCTTTGCTGGACATTGAACTATGCATATAAAAGTTCCCTCCCTTGATCCATCTGCTTGAGCAGCATGCATCCCAGTGAGAAAACTGCCAGTAGTCAGGGGTAGCACCAGATGGGGGCAACACTACCCCAAAGACAGAGTTCACCACCCTGTTTCTGGACACATGTCTGTATTTGAAGAAAGAGCAAGTTGCACATGTACAAGTGCATCCAGATGTTATTGGTGTAGGCTGTTGATAGTTCACCTGCTGCTCTTAAGCCAACAAAGCCTTTTTACAGGTACTACGGACATACTCTTCAAGATGCCAGCAGGCCAGTGGCAATCTTGGAAAGGGGAATAACTAAAGGTGGGGGTAGACCCTGGGTGAATTTTTCTGAACCCTCCTTGGGATCAGGCAGGCTAGAATTTGTTGCTTTGTTTGTGTCAACAGGACAAAGACAAGTCCGATCATGGCAGAAGGCAAAGTTTAGCCCTCCTGCGGTATGTTGACTCTAAGTTAGAGTCCAATGGCACCTTTAAGACCAACAAAGTTCTATTCAAGATGTGAGCAAGAGCAGTTCTTGAAAGAGCTCTCTCAGCCCCACCTATCTCACAGGGTGTCTGTTGTGGGGAGGGGAAGGGAAAGGAGTTTGTAAGCCACTCTGAGACTCCAAGTGAAGGGTGGGGTATAAATCCAATCTCCTCCTCCTCCTCCTCCTCCTCCTCTTCTTCTTCTCAGTTCAACCACTGCCACCACCTGACCTTTATAGGAATTGCCCACTGGGAGGGTCAGGACTCCCAGCTTCCCTTCCATATTCTAAGGCCTTGCCTCTGTGTCTCCTGCTATCCAGAGTCTGGTTCCTCAGGACAGCTTGCTGCCTTGTGCACCTCTAGTGGAGTGGCCACTTGCCAAATGACTGACCTCCCCTTCCTCCTGGTGCTCCTTTTAAAATAGCATGCCCAAGACAATGAAAGTCTATATGGCACAGAGAACCACTACCAGAGTCAAAAGTTATAAGCATTTATTAAAAAGAAAATGTTCACAAGCATACTTTTAGCACAGCACCAGATTGAGGAAGGGATTTAAAAGAAGTGAAGAAGAAGAGGAGGAAGATAAGAGATTGAATTTATACCCCGCCCTTCACTACCCAAACGAGTCTCAGAGTGGCATGCAATTCCTCTATCCCTCCATCTATACATGCTCTATCTGTTGTTAACTATAAGGCAGGCTCCTTAGCTTAGAAAATTACCAGATGTTTACAGGAGTTCCGTTACCTTCAAGTCTCCTTTAGGCCAGCACATGGCCATGGACACCTCCTCCAGACCTCAGTTGAGCTCTGCCTGCTTCAAAGGAATCAGCACCAAAAAAGACCTCTCTGCATTCCTCCCAGGAGTTTTATCATCTCTTTTTTCCCCACTCACTGACTAGGTCAGGCTGGGTCAAAGAAGCTTTTCCTGAAGTCTCCAGAAGTTTCTTCCTGAAGTCCTTCTAGTCTTTAATACCTCCAGATCTCTGTTCCCTGCTTGGAGGGGGGGCTTGGCCATCCCATTGTCTAGATCAACTAGCATTTGTATGAAGGTGGGCTGTAAGTCTGAAAGGCAATCGAACTGACTTCTCCCCTTGCTGCCTGTTCTCTATCCAGAGAGAAAGAAAACCTTTAAAATTTAGACTGACAGTTTTGCTCATTTCAAACCTCCAAAGAAAAAATGCATTTCTTCACACAGCCTATCAGTCCTGGTCCTGCCAGGCCCTGCTCCAGGAATTAACGCTGATTGTTGCTGAGCAGTTAGGCAGGTTGTCTCTCCTGAACTGTCAAGTGCCCTCTCCTCCTTTTATGCTCTGCTGGCTCAGGAGAGGCTAGTGGAGACACCAGGCTCAGTGAACTCACTTTCTTCTCCTGGATAAAACAGCAGCCCAGCCATGACTCGAAAGCATTCTTGCTTCCTGATGCTTCCCCCATTGGGTCTGCTGCTGGATCTGGCTGCTTAGGTGGGGATTCCATTGGTGTGGGGCGCAATTATTCCGATTCCGAGGAGGAGGTGGCAGCTGGCTGGCCCATGGCATTGGGGTTTTGTGTGTGTGTGTGCACTGGAACCAGGTGTCTTCATTTGCTCTTACTTTCCTTACAGAGAGTTCTGCCTTGTATTGTTTCAAAAAATGACCATTTTCTAGACAATGTTCTGTCTGTTTAATGTCTATACTAGGCAAATGTTTATGTAGCAATTTAAAACTTGTTTGAAAGCCCTTTTCCTTACTGTAATTTGAATTTGATTGATACATGCTATATAAAAATGAATATTTTCTAACAGCATGATTTATTTCAGAGAAAACATATTTAGCATTGCAGTTTTGCCATGAAATGTATTTTTTTTCCTGAAATCACTTTACCTCTCTGTTAAGCTTGCCCACCAAGAAATATATTTTTGCCCCTTCTGTGCCTCACCAGAATTTTTTTCTGGTGCCACTGCTGCCGATAGTGGGTATCGTTCCCCATTCCTTTCTTTCCCCAAACAGGTGTTGGTGATTTCAGTGGTCTTTAAATAGAGGAACTGTACAAAGGATTGTGATGCCATTTGTCCACTGGTTTCCAGGAGTAAATACAGCTAACGTCCCATGATGTTGCACAAAGATCTTGTTTGACTTTGAAGTACAAATAATATGAAGCTGCTTTGCCACCACAATCAGGATGAAGAGATGGACACCAATATGGATTTAACAAGGGCCACTTTATTAATTATTTATAATGAAACAACTGGCGAGGGGCTGCTAAAATGTACTGAGGAATATGATGGGTGTCAAACTCCTGACCATCTTGATTTCCTTCTGGGCGATGCACCTTCCCCAATCTCAAGCCACCCAATGTGTCTCTTGACCAGCAGCTTGGCATGTTTAGGAGAATCCCCTGGCTCACCACCCCAGAAGCCACAAGGCCTGCTAAGATAGGCCAGGCCAGGTTGTTCTAAGGAAGATCACCCCTTCCCAGCCTTGAGCCGCAAAGGCCCAAAAGCCATTCTTGGAGGACCCTTTAATTCCTTTATAACGATGCTCAGGTGCTCACCGATTTCAACTTGCTGATCGCGCTACCCCACGATAGCAAAGGCAAGTAGATCCAAGCATTCTTAATTAAAAGAAGGGCTTTATTGGAATACAGTGCTAAAACCCACAGTGGAGGGTCATTGTCAGGAATGGGGGGGGGAAAGCAGCGCAAGCGGAGTTATAGTGTGATGCAAAGTGCAACTAGCAAATGAACTGTAAGCGCGCGCGTGGGAAACTCCTGGCGGGAGAATTACTTAATAGGCGGAAGACGACTCCCTTCTCCCCTCGTCTTCACAGGACTGGAAAATTCTCATAACTCAAGAATAGCCCAAAGCCCACATTCAAGGCCACCGTGATAAGACCAAGTGGCAGGGAAGAAGCTCCCACGTTACTGCCAGCATACCTACGCAAGCGCAAAGCGAGGGCGAGATAGGGAACACAGAACAATGGACTCAGTGAAAATTAGAAAACAGACATTTCTGACACTCTGCCCTTCCCAAAATACCTCCCACCCACCACTCAGGAAGGGGAAAATAAGGGGCCTCCCGGTTTGGCCGGGAAGCGGGTGTGAAAGTCCTTGAGGAGACCAGGTGCGTTAATATCCGAGACTTTCACCCATTCACGATGTTGGGGTCCAAAGTGAACCCATTTGACTAAATAAAACAATCGTCCCCTGATAAGTTTAGAGCCCAAGATGTCAGCCAGTTCATAATGTTCCTCGCCATCAACCATCAGCGGGGTGGGGGGGCTGGATGTTCCAGATGCCACTTAGTCGGGGGAAACGCCGGTTTGAGGAGGCTGTAATGGAAGATGGGATGAATTGCTTTAAGTGATTTAGGCAAATCCAACTGGACAGTCACTTTATTAATACAACGGACAACCTTGAATGGACCAATATATTTCCAGGCCAGCTTCTGTGAAGTCTGAAATAGCCGTAAGTTCTTAGTAGAAAGGTACACAGAATCCCCTGGTTGAAGGTTCCATCCCACCGCCCTCTTTTTGTCAGCATGTTTTTTATACTGAGCCTTGGCCTCGTTTAAAGTCTCTACAATCACTGGCCAAGAATCACGAAAAGTCTTACACCATTCTGTAGCTTTCCCTCCCATCCCCCCGGGCTTCAAAAAAGGGAGAGGGGGGCTATCATAGCCCATAGCAGCTTTGAAGGGAGACATCCCGGTAGAAGCATGCCAAGAGTTGTTGTATGCAAATTCTGCCAATGGTAACAAATCCACCCAATTGTCCTGTTGATAGTTGGTGAAACAAAGTAAATACTGCTCTAACGTTTGATTCACTCTTTCTGTCTGGCCATCGGTTTCTGGGTGATAAGCACTACTCAGAGCACGTTCAATGCCCATGAGGGCCATTAATTCAGTCCACAGTTTGGAAATGAACAGAACCCCACGATCAGATATTATTTTGATAGGCAAAGTGTGGAGCCGAGCAATATGTTGTAAAAAGGCCTTCGCCAGAACTTTGGCCATAGGTAGGCTCGAGAACGGTATAAAGTGTGCTTGTTTAGAAAACGGGTCAACTACCACCCAAATGACAGTCATATGCTTGCTGGGGGGAAGGTCAGTTATAAAATCCATAGAAATGACTTCCCAGGGACGACTTGGGGTGGGCAACGGCTGTAACAGACCGGGGGGCTTCCCTACTCTGGGTTTGCAACAGCTACACGTAGAGCAGGATTGAATATAGAGTGACAAATCCCTTTTCATCCGGGGCCACCAGAAGTTGCATTGTAAAAGGTGTAGTGCCCTGCAGATTTTAAATCATGGGCAGACTGAAGTACCTGCCTTCGTGTACTTTCAGGAACAAATAGTTTATTTCCCTTGTACCAGCAGCCATTGGGTTTGCACACTAAATCACCCCGGGCTCGTAGCTTTTCCCTCTCCTGATCTGTGACTTCTGCAGCAAAACGGCTTTCCCAAGGCACCCCCTGGTTTTGGGGAGCCGGCTTTAGGTGACTTTGCTTGCGGGTTATTACGGCTCCAACCAACTGGTCTGGGGTGAAAAAAGACTCCCTCACCTCAGTTTTCTTGCTATTATGCTGTGGAAGACGTGAAAGAGCGTCTGCCAAGTGATTGGACTTGCCAGGGAAGTGGTGCAGGGTGAATTGAAATTTGGAGAAAAACTCAGCCCATCGGAACTGTTTGGCATTTAAATTCCAAGGCTTCCGAAGGACCTCAAGGTTCTTATGGTCAGTCCAAATTTCAAAGGGGATGCGGGCTCCCTCCAGCCAGTGCCGCCAGGTAAGTAGGGCTAAGCGAATGGAAGCCGCTTCCTTGTCCCAAATGGGCCAGAACCGTTCAGTCTCGTTAAATTTCTGGGAGACATAGGCAAGCGGGTGGAGGCGCCCTTGGGTGTTCGCCTGCAAAATCACACCCCCCCCCATCATGGTGTCTGAAGCGTCTACTTGGACAATGAATTTTTTGGTCTCATCTGAGTGTGCCAATACAGGTTCGGAGGTGAATAACTGTTTTAGTTCATCAAACACTTGTTGGCACTGAGGTGTCCACTCCAAGCGAGCCCCTGGCTGGGACACTTTCACCCCCCTCCCCTTTGTTTTAAGGAGATCTGTGAGAGGGAGGGCTACCTGAGCGAAGTGGGGCAAAAATTGGCGGTAAAAATTGGCGAAGCTGAGGAAACTCTGGAGCTGTCGCCGGGTTTTAGGGGGTTCCCAAGCTAAAACATCCTGGACCTTTTTTGGGTCCATTTCCAGACCATCCGGGGATATGCGGTACCCTAAGAAGTCAATGCGACTCTGGTGAAATTCACACTTAGACAGCTTGACAAACAGTTTGTGTTCTAACAACCTCGCCAGTATCTCCCGGAGCATTTTGATGTGAGTTTCTAAATCTGGGCTGTACACCAAGATATCATCCAAGGAAACAACAACCCCCTTAAACAAATAGGGGTGTAACACCTCATTTATTAAGTTCATGAAGACCCCAGGAGCCCCTTGTAATCCGAAGGGCATAATTCGGTATTCAAACTGTCCTAAAGGAGTATTAAAGGCAGTCTTGTGTTCATCCCCTTGCCTGATGCGGACTCTGAAGTAGGCGTTGCACAGATCCAATTTGGAAAACACCTTCCCCTTTGCCACCTCTGCCAACAGATCTTTGATGAGGGGCATGGGATAGGCATTGGTGGCAGAAACTGCGTTAAGGCCCCTGTAATCCGTGCAAAGTCTTAGCCCCCCATCTTTCTTTTTACAAAACAGCACGGGGGCCGCAAAGGGGGATGAAGCCGGCCGGATAAATCCACGGGCCAGGTTCTTCTTAATGAACCTGCGTAGCTCCTCTTTCTCCATGGGGCTCATAGCATAAATTTTCCCTTTTGGCAATTTTTGTCCTGGGAGGATCTCTATAGCACAGTCTGAGTTATGGTGGGGGGGCAGTTCGTCAGCCTCTTCCTCCTCAAAAACGCGAGCCAAGTGCCTGTATTCTTTGGGAATGCGGTTAAGGTCCTCTGTCGCTAAGCAGGCTCGTGGGGGTTCGTTGTCTGGAGGGTTTCCCCACCCAGGGTCCCACTTATGCTCCGTACATTTCGGGGAAATAAATCGCACTATCCCTTCTTCCCAAAGTATATAAGGATCATGACCATGCAGCCACGGGCTGCCCAGAACCAGTGGAAACTGAGCTTGTGGGGCTATCACAAAAGAACGCAGCTCCCAGTGGTCCCCAGCGCCCACCCATAAGGGAATAGTCTCGAACCGACAGGGCTCCTTCATTGGTGACCCATCCATTTGGGTAAAGGTAATAGGGTCCTTCAGACTGGTAACTGCTGCTTCCAGTCCCGTTACCAGTGATGGGTTTATCAGATCCCTCCCACACCCAGAGTCAATAAGGGCTCGGACCCTGATGTGGGTCATCATCACTGGATTCATTATAATTACAGTCACAAAGAAGAGGGAGGGGTAATTGCTCACCATTTTGGGCGCTTCAGGGGTTGGGTCCTGCTGTGCTGCGCCACTTACAAACAGGATCAGTTCGTTTCCCTGCGGTTCGCCCTCTTCTTCTTCCAGAATCATTGAATCCACCGGATCCGGATTGGCAAAAAGGGCCCATGGATTGCGCGGCTTGGCCGTTCCCTTTCTCGGGGTTGACATCGGCCGCCTCCATTGCTCGTCTTGGGTTAAGACTCTGCCAGGGTCCTCCTTGGGGCAAGAGGCTGCAAAATGCCCTTTTCCCCCACATCTGAGGCCCTGTCTCATGCGTTGATCTCTCACCCCGCTCTGGGTGGAAATTGGCCTGCTTCTGACCTGGGTGGCAGAGGTACTTGGACGGTTGTTTCCAAGAGATAAATCCAGTTTCATGAGGCGCAGTCAGCTTTCGGCTTTCTCTGCTTCCTCCATCCAACCTTGGAGTGTGCGTGGCTCCTTGGAGCTAAGGACATTATGGCGGACATCCACCGCCAGTCCCATTCGATATTGTTGAGCCAACACTGGATCAGTCCAGTCTCGAATCTTGGCTGCATGCCTTTGGAATTCTCTCGAGTACTCCCTCACAGTCAGTTTGCCTTGTTTGAAGGTGTGGAGAAAAGCTTCCGCCTTTTGGGCTGCCGCTGGGTCTTCAAAGCGATTTCTCAAGGCCCACATGAAGTCATCCACATTTCCCAGCTCCACTGCCTCCAGATCGTGTAGGGCTACGTACCAGCTGGTAGCAATTCCCTGGAATCGTGAAGTGATAAGCTCCACCTGTTGCTCCTTGTCCGGGAACACATGGCCCCACCACTGCACAAATTTTCCGACCTGTAATATGAAGAATGATACAGTCTCTGGGTCCCCGTCAAAAGTAATCTCCAACATGTCTTTGGGACGTATTATTGGTGGGACGGGAACCATGCCTGGTGCCGGTGCAGGGGGCGGGAGGGGCACCGGCGCAGGAGCTGGCGGTGGGAGGACCGGTGGAGGCTGGACCGGGCCTGGTTGTCCTGGTACTGGCCCTCCTGGCCCAGGTCCTGCCGAGAGTGGCTGGCCAGGCACCGGTTGTCCTGGTACTGGTGCTCCTGGTACTGGCTGCCCCGGGACTGGTTGGCCAGGAAGGGGTTGTCCCAGCAATACTGGTGGTGCTGGGGCCGGGGCTGGTCGTGGTTGAGTTAACGGGTGAGCTCGGATAGCCTGATCCATCATCTGCGGTAGGGACTGCATCAACTTGCCCATGTCCCGCATTAACTGTCGGGTATCGTCTTGGATCATGTCCATGCGGGCATCAGCATCCAGGCTGGACCCAGGTCTTGTTGACCTGCGAGGCGTCCGTCCCTGAGGGAGCCCAAAGCTTCCTCGGGGATCCAGCAAACTGTCCCGGCTCTGGCTCCCCGGCAAGGACCAGGTCGTCTGGGTAGTGTCCAAAAGATTCTTAGTTCAGTCTCGCGGCTTCCGCTGGGTAACCCACTTGTCCCATGGAATCGGGGCACTGTGATAGTAGGTTCGGGGTATCGCCCCTCCATGGCTCTGGGTCGGCCCTGCCGGGCTGTAGATTGGGAGAGTGTACGATGCTCCCACGGTACTGACCAATGGAGGGGTGACTGGCCCAGCCGGACAGTACGGGATCAAAGCTGTCGTTACCGGAGTCGTAGTCACAGGAGCGATGGTAGCCGGCACAGTCGTAACTGGAACTGTGGTCACTGGGATTGCCACGGTGATGACCGGAACCATGGTGACCGGTGTGGTAGTCGCTGGGACTGTCACCGGTGTTCCCCCAGCCCCGCTCATCGTGGTGGAAGGCTGGGGCTGGAGGTGGTGGAATGTGATTCCTGACAATTACTGTCAGGTTCAAAAGCAAGTAGATCCAAGCATTCTTAATTAAAAGAAGGGCTTTATTGGAATACAGTGCTAAAACCCACAGTGGAGGATCATTGTCAGGAATGGGGGGGGGGGAAGCAGCGCAAGCGGAGTTATAGTGTGATGCAAAGTGCAACTAGCAAATGAACTGTAAGCGCGCGCGCGGGAAACTCCCGGCGGGAGAATTACTTAATAGGCGGGAGACGACTCCCTCCTCCCCTCGTCTTCACAGGACTGGAAAACTCTCATAACTCAAGAATAGCCCAAAGCCCACATTCAAGGCCACCATGATAAGACCAAGCGGCAGGGAAGAAGCTCCCATGTTACTGCCAGCATACCTACGCAAGCACAAAGTGAGGCCGAGATAGGGAACACAGAACAATGGACCCAGTGAAAATTAGCAAACAGACATTTCTGACACACCCCCACCAAGCAATCCAGTGCCAACAGCACCCCTCACCTCAAACCTGCAAGAAATATCATTGCCCTTGTTAGAGAGGTGCACCCCATCCCCTCTATACAGGTCCATTAACTCGACGCATATATCAGGGTGCAACAAGAAGAGGCCCAAGCCGCCTTCCATGGCATTTCTGAGTTGCTGATTGGCTTTTTGTCTCACCTGGTCCAAGCACCTAGGAACCCCTAAGTTATGCCACACCTGGCACAACCAAATTGCAGACCAAACGAGCTGCACCCCAGGCAACCGGCTGTCATTATGCCTAGCAGGGTCCCTAGCTGCACAAACCTGGCAGGTCAGAATAGCCACCAGACTATCCGCACTCTGGACCACCTTTCTGTTATCATTGCAAGGTCAGCCTCTGCTTGTAAGACCAGGGCCTTCCCCTTCATGATGATGCAGAATAGCCACCAGACCATATGCATTCTGGGCCACCTTGCTCATCATAGTGAGGCTGCACCCCAGGCAACTGGTCCGCTTGTAACACCAGGTCCTTGCCCTTCCTAGTGAGGCAGAATAGCCATTAGACCATCCGCACACCAGGCCACCTTGCCCAACATGGTGAGGCTGCACCCCAGGCAACCGGTTTGCTTGTAACACCAGGGCCTTGCCCTTCATGGTGAGGCAGAATAGCCACCAGCTTATCTGCACTCCAGGCTACCTTGCTCTTATCATCACAAGGCCAGCCTCCGCTTTAACACAAGGGCTCCACGGCGAAGCAGAATAGCCAGCCAGACTATCTGCACTCTGGGTCATCTTGCTCTTATCTTTGCAAGGTCTGCCCCAGCTTGTAACACAAAGGCCTTCCCGGCCAGGGAGTCCTCTTGGCCCAGTGGGTGGCCCAAAAGACCATGCTATGGCTGCAGACGTTGGTTCTTCATCTCTCCTCACAGCCAGCAACACCTGAAGGACAAACTTCATTAATAACTTAAAACTTTGCAATTCCATTCTTCAAACTCTAGGCAAAAGCCTGCCAGAGTTCACCGATCCACAACACTCCCCCCAAAAAAGGAGTGCATTGACTGGACAAAGGTTCTGACCTGAACAAGGCCCCACTGACACTACCACAGCAAGGGAACACATAGCCCAGGGCATCTGTAGAGGAAGTGGCATTGAACTGAGAAGAGTGAGTTTCAAGCTTCACCCTGGGAAAAGCCCAACTTGCCCAAAGCCCAGGCACTACTGCCGCAAACTGGTGCTTGACCATCAGAGTTCCATCCGCATGCCTAAAGCAGTAACCATCTTCATAACGTGAAGTGCAGTAACACCCCAGGTTGCAAAAATGACCCTTTTTCCACTGCCAGGGAAATGGGTTGCCTCTGGTCCTCTAGCGTTCCCATTTCCAAGAACTTCATAGAATGCTGTAGAAATTCCACTACATGTACACAGCAATGTTTGCTTTTGCACAGTCATTGTGATTTGCAAGGCACTGCCCAATATTCATAAGGTTTATGTTTGCCCTGATCAAGTGAATTAACTTATTGATATTCCTGGGAAGCAAAGGAATTTACACAGCAATGCTTACCTTTGCACAGTCATTGTGATTCGCAAGGCACTGCCCAACATTCATTGGGCTTATGTTAGCACTGATCAAGTGAAATGACTTATTGCTATTCCTGGGTAGCAAAGCAAATCCCCCTTTAAAGGGATGTTAATTGTCTGGTGACATTCCTTACCTCCATGTCATGAAAAACTACAGCTGTGCATTTCCACACATTAAGTCTCTATAAGGCAGACAAAACTTAATTCTTTGGATCTTCTGGCAACCCTGCACCCTGAAAGATAGGAACTGAGGCCTAGAATTATCACTGGCTAAAGTCTGTATCAGAAGAGAGCATCTCTGATCAAGCTCCAGATCCCCTGGATTGTCAAACAGTGGAAACAACACTAGATCAGGATCAATTCTCTTAGTGCCTTGGCGTTCTTAAAGAACTTTCCAACAACTGCAAGCAGACCCGAACAGGGAGGCATCCATTGTTTTAAAAGTCAAGGGACCACCCCAACAAGGCATTTTAAAATGCTTCTAGGTATTCAATTTATCCAGCTCTTTAATAACCACTAAGAACCATCATAGCCAACCGGTGCGTTCAACTTTAAAATGTGATATTGCCAATTTACAATGTGGTGTCACTTTAAAAACCTGGATAACTTAATTTTGTTTGTTTGTTTGTTTGGTATTTTTAATTATTTATTTATTATAAAAAACCTTACCCTGAAGAGTGTCCAGTACCTGTCATTTCTTAATAGAAACTGGGTTCCTATCCTAAAGCCCAGGTCAAGCACACATAAATGTGCAATGGCTCCTTCTTACCATCCAATGTATGCACATACATGCAGGCTGTGTGCTCACTCGCAGTAATGTGAAATAGCTCCAGTGGCACCTATTTACCTATATGTAAGTAAGGCTGTGCTGCCAGGTCTAGAAGTAGTTTCATTCCTCCCAAGTGTGTGGGCAGCACAGCCGTCTGGCCTCCCAAGCCATGCTGATCCTCTGATGGGTCCTGTTTAACCCTTGCCCCCACTGGAACCTTCCTGGAAGCCATCTGCCTCATTTCCTGTTGCCGTGGCTGCACCACCGCATCCCGGCTGGCACCTCCCACAGCCTGTCGTAACCAACACCACTCATCTGGGCCCTGGTAAGTCACTGGACCTCCCCTTAAAGACAAATGCACTATCAAACCTGTGAAGAATGCTCATTAGGATCCAACCAATGACGTGCCATCTGTCAGATTCCCAGATCACAGCATCCAATTGGAATATTCTGCTAAAACAGAAAACGTAAGGTACTAATGACGTATCACAATGGATATTTTGAATTTTAATACATGACAAGGACTAGCCCAAGTTGCCAACTCAGCGTGCATTCACACTGTCAAAAGTCACATGTTGCTGATAAGGATTCCTTTGCAGAAGGAAACCATTAGAAGTTCAATTGTTTTCCATTCAGATTACACTTGATTTCAACCCCCACACTCTAAGTGCCCAATTGAGCTACCCAGTTTCAAGTAGCAGTTCCCATTGGCTGTACTCCCACACCTCAAATTCTGTTTCTATTCATAGTTACAGCTAGATACCATTAGCGGTTTCAATAGTATTCAAAGAAGGACTGGATTCATACCCCACTCTTCACTCAGAATGGCTTACAGTCCGTTGCCCTCTCCTCCCCAAAAGGACACTCTGTGAGGTAGATGGGGCTGAGAGATCTCCGAGAGGAAAGCTCTTGAGAGAACAGCTCCAAGAGAACTGTGACTGACCTAAGGTCACCCAACTGGCCTAATGTGGAGGAATGGGAATCAAACCTGGTTCCCCCAGATTAGAGTCTGCTACTCATCATCACTACACCAGAAACATATCCCTTTGCTTTAGGGGCAAATATTGTAAACTGAAGAACTGGCAATTTATACTGTCTTTCTCAGAAAAAAGCCATGTAATATGCTATTTTGAATAGAAATCCCTGTCTACAGTCTCAGATATAAATAAGCTCTGCTGCTGTAAGTAGGTAAACAATTGTTATTTTTAAAAAGGAATAGCCCCCTTCAATAGCACTGTACACTTTAAAGCTTGAAAAATGAGTATTGCCTCTCACAATACAAGAACTCGTGGGCACTCCATGAAATTGCTGAGCAGTTAGAACAGATAAAAGGAAGTACTTCTTCACCCAAAGAGTGATTAACATATGGAATTCACTGCCACAGGAGGTGGTGGCAGCTACAAGCATAGACAGTTTCAAGAGGGAAATAGATAAACATATGGAGCAGAAGTCCATCAGTGGCTTTTAGCCACAAGGTATAGCTAGGAACTCTCAGTCTGGGGCAGGTGATGCACTCTATTCTTGGTGCTGGGGGGGGCAGCAGTGGGAGAGCTTCTAGTGTCCTGCTGGACCTCCTGATGGCACCTGGTATTTTTGGCCACCGTGTGACAGAGTGTTGGACTAGATGGGCCATTGGCCTGATTCAACATTGGCTTCTCTTATATTCATATGTTCTTATGTACTCAGACTGGCAAAGAGTCTCCAGGTCTTAGGAAGAGGTCTTTCATATCACCTACTGCCAAATCCTTTAACTAACAATGCTGGGGATTGAACCTGGGACCATATGCATGCCAAGCAGATGGTGTCTCACTGAGACACCTCTCATCCCAAAATACCCTCAAGGCAGTTATTGCATAGTTTAGTTCCCATATAAATCCTACCTTAAAAGCCATGCCAGCAACCCTGCCCCACCCTCAGAGCCTTAAAGTGTCCCACAAACTCCTTTCCCTTCCCCTCCCCACAGCAGACACCCTGCAAACTAGGTAAGGCTGAAAGAGCTCTTTTGCAAACTGCTCTTTAAAGAACAGTTCTGTCAGAACCATGGCTTGCCCAAGGTCATCCAGCAGCTGCCAGTGGAGGAGCAGGGAATCAATCCTGGTTCACCCAATTAGAGACAGTTGGCTGGAACCAGCATCACTTCTATACCAAAAGCAAGAGGTAAAGTGTTTTCCCATGTTCCTCTCCCCTATATATATTTTACAATATAAAATGGCCACCATTCACAAAAATTGGCTCTGCACAACAAAATAGCTGCCACCATTTACCACTGGGCACCCCCACAAAATGGCCACCACTGGAGAGGCAGGTTGCAAGGAAGGCCTATGAATACTGGCCCAATAACTGGAACCCCCCAATTGAACAGGAAGGGGGGATAGTTATCAGCCACCCAGTCCCCGCTGCCAAAATGCACATATAGAGGGAAGGGGAGGGGGCCAAGAGCAAGGCCCCAACAAGCAGGCCGCTGTACTGTGGGGAAAGTTATGAGGGGGTGTGGCACTAAGCAGCCTCACCAACTGCAGCCACCCCACCCCACGCCTTCTAATGTTCCCCCCAGCCTAAAAAAGGGGTGGTGCGTTTTTGTGTGTGTATGTGCATGTTGTTGGTTTTCTGTTTTGTTTTTAAACAAGATGGTGAGGCGCCTCAGTGACCCACCCCACAGCTGCAAGCCTCCCAATCCAACAGATTGGACTGCAGCCGTGTCCCAAGGATCAAACTAGCACTGCAGCCCTGATGTTCTGGTCACCACCGTGGCCTGCTGCCCCAGCCACCACTACAACCTGATGTCGCCAGCCAGAATCATGGCCCGACACCCAGCTGGCACCATGGCCCTGACATTCTGGCTGCCACTGCGAGCCGCCAATCAAGCAGATCGGCCCACCACCATGGTCCCAAGGATCAAGCCACCACCACAGCCCTGACACTCTGGCCGCAGACGCGGTGCTGATGTTCTGGCCACCACCGCCACGGCCTGCTGCCCTGGCCACCTCTGCGGCCCAATGCCCTGGACAGCACCGCAGCCCGATGCTCTGGATGGTGCTGTGGCCCACTGCCTGGATGGTACCACAGCCCTGATGTTCTGGCCACTGCCATGGCCTGCTGCCCCCAGCTGGTGCCGCAGCCCCAATATTCCAGCCACTACCACCGTGGCCCACCACTTCCTGGGCCCTCCGCAGATGCCCTGGCCTTCGCTCCCAGTGTGCTCCAAGCTGTCACCAGCTCTAGCACACCAAAGAACTGCTGAGGCAGGAGCTGAGCCTAATAAGCTGACTCCACCCCCTGACTGGCACTGCGTTTCTCACAGCACCAGTGTCCTTATCTTCCTGCCTCACGAGGAGGCAAATCAGCCCCCTCCCGCCAGCGCAGGCTTGGCGGGAGTTGGGGCTCACAGTCATAGAGTTTCAAGAGGGGTGGATCTAGGTACAAATTATATTGCTATCACCACAGTCTTCTTTACACCCTACAAAAAGTGGAGAGCTTTTAAAGCTAAGAAAGTATAATTTGTTTGTGCCGATGGCGATGGGCATCAATGTTTCTTCCTACAACAGGTCACTGACCTTTAAAGGACAAATTAAACATTTTTGCAGTGCATCTTTTTCAGAAGGACTGTACACAACAAGGCAGTTCAATATATTTCTTGGAGAGCCAGCTTGGTGTGGTGGTGGTAGTGGTGGTGGTGGTGGAGGAGGAGGAAGAGGAAGAGGAGGAAGAGTTGGATTTATACCCCACCCTTTACTCAGAGTCTCAGAGCAGCTTACCATCTCCTTCTTGAGAGAACTCTGAGAGAATTGCTCATGAGAGAACTGTGACTGACCCAAGGTCACACTGCTGGTTCTCCAGATTAGAATCTGCTGCTCTTAACCACTTAACCACACCAAATTGGCTCTGAAGAGTGGCAGGCTCTAATCTAGAGAACTGGGTTTGATTCCCCACTCCTCCACATAAAGCCAGCTTTGTGACCTTGGGTCAGTCACAGTTCTCTCAGAACTCTCTCAGCCCCACCTACCTCACAGAGTGTCAGTTGTCGTGAGAGGAAGGGAAGGCAATTGTAAATCACTCTGGGACTCCTTCAGGTAATGAAGAGTGGGGTATAAAACCAAATCTTCTTCTTCTTCTTCTCTGTCTCCTTCTCCTTCTCTTGTAATGAACCAAACACATTGAGTTCTGTAGATGTTCTGTGCTGGCTTTCTAAAGATCATGCCATTTTACTTTAAGAATACAATTCTACTATAATATTAATTCATTTTTTAAATCTCAATATCAGCATCAATTGAGGAACAGACTGCTATTCCTGTTTTCCATCACTTAGCAATCTGTAGGTCAGAATGCAGGCTACAAGGACATATTTACTTGTATCTCGTTTGCAGGAGAATTGCTGTGGAAGCTGAGACAAAATATGTATGTCCTTTTGGACCACCACTGCCCTGTAGATCACAGTTTTAGAACTAGCACACCATAATCAATTTTCCTTTTTTTAAAAAATGCAAAATAATAGTTTTTACTCCACTGCCACCACTGAGAGGGGGAAATAATGATGTCCAGACATGCTGATGAAAGAGTCATTTAATGAAGAAACAAGATTTCAATTAGTTCCTTTTTCAATAATGGTCAAAGAATATACTAGTTCAATAAAAATCCTCAGGTAGCTGCTGCTCTCCATCAGTCCCCAGCAAGCCTCTTCTCTCTGCTGGACAAGCCACTTAAAAACTATTTGTCATAATCTACTTTCTCCTTCTGGCAATAGCAAGAATCAAGTCTCTTGGAGAATCCCTCTACAGGCTGATCCCTGCCATCATCTATGACAATGAAAGATCTTTTTCCTGCTGCACTCAGGGGGAAAGGTAGGGCATTGCCCACTGCTCCTTGCCACCAGTATACATTTCATTGGAGCATGTCTGAATGTGTGCAGACATACATTCACAGTTGCAGGGAAAAAGTGGATTTCCTTTTTTACTCAGGAGATCTCTTTGAATGTAATTGCTTGAGGATAATAAAGAGTAAATAAACAGGATCAAATTAGGCAAACTAAGCTGTGTTGGGGGCTGTGCTTGCTACTTTAATTCCACTTTAAGCCCTCAGAAGGTTTAAAAGAGTGTGTCAACAGTTCCACTGTGACCAGAATGCAGCATCAGGCCCAGCAAGTATATACCTTCATCAAAGGCACATGTGCGGCTTCAGAACCATTTAGTTCTGTTTAAGCGGTGTATTGTCATTTTGCAGTCCCAGAATGTAGGGTAAATTTCACCCACAGGGAAAGTCATGCCTCATTTCAGAAACATAATCTTGAATTCCATTAAGAACCTCAACAGCATGAAATCTCCAGGAAGGCTTTACTTTGTAAATAGTGTTAAGCCCACCTAGAAAACTGGGTGTGTATTTTTTGTGGGAGGGGAGGAATAGGTCACGGGAAGGAAAAGAAAAATAATTTGATGAGATGAAAGGTTCTCTTTCGGATCCCTTCACCATGCATGCAAGCAAGCAAGCAAGCAAGCAAGCAAGCAAGCAAGCAAGCAAGCAAGCAAGCAAGCAAGAAAGAAGAAGAAAGAAAGAAAGAAAGAAAGAAAGAAAGAAAGAAAGAAAGAAAGAAAGCTCCTCGTCTTTACCAACTTCAGAGAAGGTCTTAACTTCTGGAGATCAAATAGTGCTCCAGCTGTGAATTGTCATGTTCCCTAATGACAAGCAAGTCAAGGAGCGTAAAGACGACGTAAGAGTGACCCATGGGACATTGACCTCATTTTCCCCTTCTTAGCAGTCAGTAGCTGTTTGCTGTATCCTCTGACAGCTCACTGATAAAAGCTGTATCTACAGAAGAGAAGATCAGTAGCTGAAGTCTTGAAAACGGTGTGCTGCTTGCAAAGTCTGTGGCATTCAATCAGTGACTTCTGCCAACAAAATAAGTATTGAAGAATCACAGGGGCAAGCTTAGAACAGAAAAAAAATGACAGCTGGCCAAGCTAAATCTCATAGGAGTAAAAAAGATGAACAAGATGGTTCAAACATACTGTGTGAGCATAGAAAATGTGCTTGGGTGCAAAATTAAACAATCATGAAGTTGAGCTTTCAATGACCCTTTCGGCATCCGTATTTTGCCTCGGTTTCTGAGTGTATCCTATCCTTCTGTTCTGCATTCCCTCCCACTTTCACTTCCAGTTTGTGTTGAGGCTTTTTCTTGTTTCTGCACTTGTTTTACAGGTGTCTGCATTCAGACCGCTTCCAGCACACTGTTGCTCCACAGTTACCAAAACTCTTTTTGCAGCAATTCTTTGTTTTCACCCACTTTTGAGTCACTATACTCAAGTATAGAAATGTTTCTGTGGGTATTTAAGTGCTGCCACTGCCCTCCCCCTATTTCCATCTCTCTCTCTTTAGGTTGATGCTCCCTCCCCACTCCATTTTCTTTCCCTCCTTCTCCAAAGACAAAAGAGGACATGTCCTCTCATTCAACCAAACTTTTAAAAAGCCAGAGGGAGCATAAAAAGGAATCAGTAAATATAAAGAACTAAGGGATTCCCTGCTCCCAAATATGTTGATCTTCTATGTGTGGGCTCATATTTCTGGCTCCCTTCCTTTTCTTTTTTGCAGAAACAGGGAGGGAGGGAGGGGTTGGGTCTGCAGTTAAAAGTTTTAACTGTGGCAGGATGATTACATACATTTTAAAAAAGCCTTTGGATGCCACCCACACAACATCATGTGACGTTTCCATATTAATTAGACAAAAATGTGGGCTTTGCTTGTAGATGCAGAATGCATACAGAATACATGACTAAATAAATTGGAGAGGAGGAAACAGTGCAGAAGGAATGTGTGCGACTGCGAAGTGAACCCTTAAAGGCTTAACTCCTTGGATTCTCTGGAGCAAGCTGTCACTGCAGAAAGGGCCAGTGTTTCCTAAAGCTACAAAGATACACTTAAAAACATGAGAGCAGTGCCCAGTAAACTCTCAGGACCTCTGGGGATGAGAGAGAAATGGCAGAGCAGAGAGCAGGATTTCTACTGTATAGGAATCAGAATTTCAATACTAGCAGTTCTTTGACTTAGCCCACAAGTAGCAGATGCAGGTATTATGCAAAATAAGTACCAGCAAATCTTCCTGTTTGGTGACATAATGGGCTTAATCTGGGCACAGAATACTTTTCCACCCTTTCCTGTTGTATGTTTTCCCCCCCTGAATTGTAACCCACTTTCTCTATTGAGGAGAAAAGTGAGATATAAATAAACAAATATATACAGGGTGAAATAAGTGGATTGGGGGGGAAAGAGTTGGAATTGGTTCACTTTCAAAATCTGTGGGAAAAATTGGCAAGAGATAAGTTTGCAAGCCTCCCTAACATCTACTTTTCCCCTTTTTGGTACAGCTGGTCAAGTTCTGTCTTGATGGGAGTGGGTTGCCTCAGAAGTCTTTAAGGAGTTGATATGCTATTGAACTGACTCTCTCTCTTCTGCTTTCAGATCACCTACCCTGTATTGGGATCTTTTGTATTGTATCCTACTGTTTGCCCTTCCTGTTCCAGACCGAGAACAAAGAGAACTTTTTTCCTACCACTTCACACTCAAAGGCTTTTCTCATATGGTTAAAAACAGCATGGAAAAGTGGTGCCTCTTTCATCCCAGGGAACACAGTTATATTTCTCTTTAAGGACACATTCCCATGAATGAGCAAGATGGGAGTGTAATATAAATTGATTGGAACCTAATATAATCTTCTCTTGAAGAATGTGAAACCATTTAAATGAACTGAGAATAGACAAAATTACTAGTATAATGCTTTTCTAATTAAAAGCAAAGACACTGACAGAGTATAAACCTTTAATAAAAGCCACTGATTTCTATCTCTTTACTCTAAAGGGAACATGTCTGTATGTTTAATGCCAACTATAAGTGCATGTGATGAATTTAATCTTCTTATGTTAGGGAGAGAAGGGCAAAGAATAATTAGTTTACCAGCCTTAGATACACTAGATGGTTACAGCTCATGACAAAATGCCAAAAATAATCAGAAGCAGCTTAACAAATAATAAAACCAGAAAATTATGGTTCCAATCTTCAGGCCTAGAAGGTGTTCTTAAAATAGCCATTTCACTGTCAAGAACTGCTGGGAAAGAATTGAAGTAAAATTAGATTTAGTTAATAGATGAGAGGAATTAGTGAGAAGATGAAATTATAACAAATGATGCGATAAGTATGACAATACAGAAAGTAGCTCATATATATCAGAGGGAAAGGAGCATTATAAATGGTCTAGATAACACAGAAAGATTGATAGATTACAAATTGCATTTCAGTAGTCAGATCAAACAGTGGCCCATCCCAGAGGCAAATTTAAGAAGGATTAAGAACCTTTATTTTGTTTCAGAGAATGAAGAAAGCATCAAAACAATCTCAGTGTTCAGATAAGAAAAAGAGGAGGAGGAGGAGTTGGTTTTATACACCCCCCCCATCCAAAGGAGTCTCAGAGCTGCTTACAATCACCTTCCCTTCCTTTTCCCACAACAGACACCCTGTGAGGTAGTTGGGGCTGAGAGAGTTCTGAGAGAACTGTGACTGACCCAAGGTCACCCAGCTGGCTTCATATGGAGGAGTGGGGAATCAAACTTAGTTCTCCAGATTAGCGTCTGCCGCTCTTAACTACTACACCAAGCTGGAAAATACAGTTGAGGAGAATGACATCAGATTTGTTCTGGATGGATAAGATTTTTTTGTGTGCGGTATGTTCATCCCAGACTCTGGTTTTCCACTTATTTATGTTCATCCTTCTGTCTCATTTCAGTAAGAGAGTTTAGACAGGCCAACCCAACCCTTCTTTAGCTTGCTTTATACTGTTTAAGTACTGTGATCATAGTTTGGCATAGTGGTTAAGAGCGGCAGACTTTAATTTGGAGAGCCAGAATTGATTCCCCACTCCTGCACATACAGCCAGCTAGATGACCTTGATTCAGTCACAGTTCTCTCAGAGCTGTTCTCTCAAAAGCAGTGCTCTCAGAGTCCTCTCAGCCTCACCTACCTCACAGGGTGTCTGTTGTGGGGAGAGGAAGGGAAGGAGATTGGGTGTTTTTAAAGATTTTTAGTTCATATACAAGACAAACATACATAAATACAAATTAAGGGGAATTCATTTGTATCACTATTTAACCTGGTTATTGACCTCACACTATATCCAAAACATTCATTTATTTTATCCATTTATAGATTTCATATACACCTTTTGCTTACAACTAAACTTATAGTTCTTATTTCCTTTTATTTCAGTTATATGTCTGGAAATCTTATATGTCCATTTATAAAATATTGACCAAGCACCCTCAGAATTTTCTTTGTTATGTCCTCTCAAAATTGAAGTTAAATTGTCCATCTCTGCTGTTTCTAGTATTTTATTTATAACTTCTTCCTTTGGAGGGACTTCATTTCTTCTCCAATATTTAGCATATAATATTCTTGCTGCTGTCACTATTTGTATAGTAAGATAAAAGTCTTTTTTTAATTTTTCTGGTGCTATATTCAATAAAAACAGTTCTGGTGTATAAGGTACAGTAGTGTAGTTTTAAACACTTTTTGTAACGATTCATGTATCCAAGACCAATCCTTTTTTTATCACACGTCCACCACATATGAAAAAATGAACCATTTTTTGACATTTCCAACAATCATTTGGTAAGTCAGGATAAAATGTAGCTAATTTATCTGGAGTAATATACCATCTATAAAAGATTTTATATATTTTTTCCTTATAAGACGTCGCTTTAGTAATCTTTATATTTGTTCTCCATACATGTGGCCATTAGTCTAAATCAATATTATGACCTAGATTTTGTGCCCATTTGACCATACAATTTTTAACTATTTCATCCTGTGTTTTATCTTCTAACATTATTATATACAATTTCTTAATCAGTTTATCATCAGCATATAACAATATCTTATCCATTTCTGTTATATTTGAATAAAAACCAAATGGTTTATCTTTAGTAAATCTCCACTCTATTTGTTCCCTTTCCCACCAAATTATATTAATCTCTTGTTCTTTAAGTTTTTCTGTTGATTTTAGTTCATTTTCGTTATCCAACAAATCCTCATATCTCAACAACATATTTTTTCAGTAAATTAGGATTTGTAAAAGCTTCAAGTGGTAAGATCCATTTAGGTGTCTTAGTATAAAATAACTGGAAGGGAAGGAAATTGTAAGCTGCTCTGAGACTGAGTAAAGGGTGGGGTATAAATCCAACTCTCCTCCTCCTCCTCCTCCTCCTCCTCCTCCTCCTCCTCCTCCTCCTCCTTCCTAGAAGGAGCTGGCAGGGAACTTGAGTTGGTTGTCCTTCACATTTGAACATTCTTTCATATTAAAGAATCTGTTGCATTTTTTATCCTAACAAATAACATATTTTGCATGTTAAAAATCAGAAGTGACTACTCTTTCATCACATGTACAAATCAATTCAGGCTAGTTGAACAAAGGGAGAAGAATGAGACAGTAGACATAGGTGGCAGAAAAATGTTCCCCCATATTGGAAAACGAAAATCTCACCTCTGTACTGGTTTAAAAAAGTTACCACATCTATGTGCAAGGTAATTCATCCCTGTCCCTGCTGCTTTGGTTTGTTTTAACTTTTTAATACTGTTTGAGAGGGTTCAAAAATGTGATTTCCCCACTTGCAGCCTGAAATGGTATGATTCTTTGTCCCATCTCAGACCTCCAACACTTGATTCCCACCACATGTGTAGGCCAAGCCTCAGTGTTCAAATCATTGGTCTATCTAGCTTTGCCAGGCAGTAAGTCTGTAAGGATTCAAGCCAACTCTAGATCCTGCTCCATTAGATTGTGGAGACTGAACCTTGGACTTTCTGTATGGAAACCACTGGCATATCCATGGGGTTGGTTTTGTTGTGCAGAAGCAACAGAGGATGCTGTCTTCCATGCCGTACTGCAGCCCTTTTGGAGACATCAAGTTGGTTACTGTGGGAACAGGATGCTGTATCAGACCATGGTTAACAAATAAAGTAATGGCAGCTGTAAAAGGTAAGAAGGATTCCTTTAAGTGGTAGAAAGCTAGTCTTAGTGAGGTTGATAAAAGGGAACACAGACTATGGCAAATAAAATGCAAGTCTGTGATCAGGCAAGCAAAAAGGGAATATGAGGAGCATATTGCAAAAAACATAAAGGCCAACAATAAAACTTTCTTCAAATACATTAGAAGTAGGAAGCCAGTCAAGGAGGCAGTGGGGCCCTTGGATGACCAAGGGGTAAAAGGAGTAGTGAAGGATGATAGGGAAATGGCTGAGAAGCTGAATGCATTTTTTGCCTCTGTCTTCACTGTGGAAGAGAAGAAGTGTTTGCCCACTCCAGAAGCACCGATTTTGGGAGGGGGTTTGAAAGACCTGAATCAGATTGCGGTGACAAGAGAGGAAGTCCTCCAACTGATGGACAATTTAAAAACTAATAAATCACCAGGCCCGGAAGGCATTCATCCAAGAGTTCTGAAAGAACTCAAATGTGAACTTGTGGATCTCCTGACAAAAATATGTAATCTTTCTTTAAAATCTGCCTCCATTCCTGAGGACTGGAAGGTAGCTAATGTCACTCCCATCTTTAAAAAGGGCTCCAGGGGAGATCCGAGAAATTACAGGCCAGTCAGTCTGACATCGATACCGGGTAAGTTGGTGGAAACTGTTATTAAGGAAAGAATTAGTAGGCACATTGATGAACAAAAACTTTTGAGGCAGACTCAGCATGGGTTCTGTAAGGGAAGATCTTGTCTCACTAACCTGTTAGTGTTTTTTGAGGGAGTGAACAAACATGTGGACAAGGGGGTTCCAATAGATATTATTTACCTTGACTTCCGGAAAGCTTTTGATAAAGTTCCTCATCAAAGGCTCCTAAGTAAGGTCAATAGTCATGGAATAAAAGGACAAGTCCTCTTGTGGATCAAAAACTGGCTTATAAATAGGAAACAGAGAGTGAGTATAAATGGGACACTTTCTCAGTGGAGGGTGGTAAGCAGTGGGGTACCACAGGGATCAGTACTCGGTCCGATGCTTTTTAACTTGTTTATGAATGATTTGGAATTTGGAGTAAGCAGTGAAGTGGCTAAATTTGCAGATGACACGAAGTTGTTCCGGGTGGTGAAAACTAGGGAGGAGTGTGAGGCACTCCAAAGGGATCTGTCGAGGATGGGTGAGTGGGCGTCAACGTGGCAAATGGGGTTCAATGTGGCCAAGTGCAAAGTGATGCACATTGCAGCCAAAAATCCTAAATATAAATACACGTTGATGGGGTCTGAACTGGCAGAGACGGACCAAGAGAGAGGTCTTGGAGTCATAGTAGATAACTCAATGAAAATGTCTAGACAATGTGTAGCTGCAATAAAGAAGGCCAATGCTATGCTGGGGATTATTAGGAAGGGAACTGAAAACAAATCAGCCAGTATCATAATGCCCCTGTATAAATCATTGGTGTGACCTCATTTGGAATACTGTGTACAGTTCTGGTCACCACATCTCAAAAAGGATATTATAGCATTGGAAAAAGTGCAGAGAAGGGCAACTAGAATGATAAAAGGATTGGAACACCTTCCCTATGAAGAAAGGTTAAAACGCTTGGGACTCTTTAGCTTGGAGAAACGACGGCTGAGAGGTGACATGATCGAGGTTTATAAGATTATGAATGGGATTGAGCAGGTTGAGAAAGAAGTACTTTTCTCCCTTTCTCACAATACAAGGGCTCGTGGGCACTCCATGAAATTGCTGAGCAGTCGGGTTAGAACAGATAAAAGGAAATACTTCTTCACCCAAAGAGTGATTAACATATGGAATTCACTGCCACAGGAGGTGGTGGCAGCTACAAGCATGGACAGTTTCAAGAGGGAATTAGATAAACATATGGAGCAGAAGTCCATCAGTGGCTATTAGCCACAGGGTATAGATAGGAACTCTCAGTCTGGGGCAGGTGATGCACTCTATTCTTGGTGCTGGAGGGGGCAGCAGTGGGAGGGCTTCTAGTGTCCTGGCCCCACTGCTGGACCTCCTGATGGCACCTGGTATATTTTGGCCACTGTGTGACAGAGTGTTGGACTAGATGGGCCATTGGCCTGATTCATCATTGGCTTCTCTTATGTTCTTATGTTCTTACCATTGGTCTGATACAGAACACCTCTTTTTTTTTTTAAGCTCATCTGGAAGAGTAAGGACATCAGCCTAGCAACCAAATGCAGATTAGTCTGTGCTATTGTGTTACCCATAGCAACCTATGGCTGTGAAAGTTGGACCATGAAGAAGCAAGACAGGAGGAAAATCAACTAATTAAAGCTGTGGTGCTGGAGAAGGCTCCTGCACATTCCTTGGGCAGCAAAGGTGACAAACAAGCAAGTATTGGAGCACATAAAACCAGACATGTCATTGGAAGGAAAAATCATAAAAGTGTGACTGGCTTATTTAGGCCATGTCACATGGAAGAACTCACTAGAAATCACAATTATGCTTGGATTGGTTAGCAGCACCTATCTTCTCATGCTGCTGGAAAAAAATGGGCTTTGGCTGGAATTTTCTCAACTCCTTAAAAACATTATATGCTCACCCCAAGTCTAGAATATGTGTAAATGGCTACAATTCTAACTTCTTTTTTCCATCCAGAGGAACTAGGCAGGGGTGCTTCCTCTCACCATTGCTCTTTGTGCTTGCAGTGGAACCGCTAGCGAATGAGTTGCGTCATAACCAAGATTTTATGGGTATTTACGTCAATGGGCAAGAACATAAATTAACAATGTATGCTGACGATATCACCTTATATGTCTCTGATCCTGAAGGCTCTATACCTGTCATCCAAGAGATTCTCTCCTGATTTGGCGCATTGTCCAGGCTACACTTGAAAAACAACAAATCGGAAATTTACCCCATCACTCTTTCTAGTAAAACTCGATTGACACTACTTAAATCCACACCATTTTGATGGGTGGAAACTACCTAGAGGCATCTAGGGGTCCAAATTCCATTGGATTTACACAATTCGTTAGCAAGTAACTACCATAAAACTTTTGCTAAGTCTCAAGAGAAGATGAAGAAATGGAACGTGCTTAAACTCTCTTTAGCGGATCGTGTGCAATTACTTAAAACTTTTGTTTTTTCGTGCTTTCTATTCCTCTTTAGAATGCTGCCGATGTTCATACCAGAAAAAGATCTGAATAATTGGCAGAAAGAGATTCAACACTTTGTATGGAATTACAAGAAATCTCGAATAGATAGTTGCTCCCTCTCCAAGCCATTGACATTGGGAGGCCTAAACATGCCTCGGCTCCAAACTTATTACCATGCAGCTCTCCTTTCCAACATTCCTAAAATGTTGCAACTACAACCAGAGGCACAATGGGTGCATATTGAGCAGTTGTATGTCTCCCCATTCAAACTCCAAGAAATTTTCTGGATTCCGGCATCACATTGGCCCTTGAGCATCCTCAACAATCCCTTCTTATATACGACACTGAAAATTTGGGATCGCAGACTGAAGTGTTTAGCTCCTCCAATATCTCCCTTATCCACATTTACTTCTCAGTAGTGGTTCCTACCAGGGATGGAACCAAACTCATTCAAGACATGGACAGACACAGGCATCACAAGACTTCAACACTTAACAAAAAATGGAAAGTCCATAGCAAATATTACTTTGAAGAAGGTATCGGCCATAACATCTCTTGGCTTCAATACTATCAAGTCAGGAGCCTCACGGAAGCCTTAGCAGAGAAAGGCATATTCAAAAGACCTAAGACAATATTTGAATTGACTCTAGAGAGCTTCCCGGACTTGGCTAAAGGGTATACAAGCTCCTGATAGAACATGATAGTTCTTATACTGCCACTTACCAGAAAGCTTGGGAACGAGATCTTCAAAAATCATTGACAAATGAGCAATGGTCATCTTGCTGGAAATCTTCAAAGAAAGTTTTTAAGATCTTTAATGTCCATCTGTAAACATATAAAGTGATTACTCGCTGGTACTACACATCCAACCGACTACTTCATCTCAACCCCAATTAC
The DNA here is from genome assembly GCA_029375565.1 of Gekko gecko. Classification (NCBI taxonomy): domain Eukaryota; kingdom Metazoa; phylum Chordata; class Lepidosauria; order Squamata; family Gekkonidae; genus Gekko; species Gekko gecko. The sequence continues at coordinate 94,926,013 of JAPDNY010000001.1, forward strand.
ACTCAGTTTTGCTGGAAGCAATGCAGGCTTAAAGGAAGCTATTTTCACTGCTGGTGGGAATGCCCACACATCAACGACTTTTGGAGAAGTGTCATAGCAGAAATAAACAAGATCACCTCTCAAATAATTCCTCTTAAACCAGAAGTTATCTTACTTCAAATACAAGAAACACCTGACTCACAATGCAGCTACAATGAACTTACCTTGATTTTGCTGGCAGCAGCCCGTCTGGCCATAGCTACTACCTGGAAATCTGCGTCTCCTCCGACACTGACCATCTGGAGAAACAAAGTATGGAATCAGTTTGTTATGTGCAAAATTTCTGACTCACTTCAAAGACAATGATCCGGAATCACCACGACCCATGCTAAATTTGTACGCACGTGGTATATGACAGACACAGAACTTCTTCCCATTAACACTGCTTATTCTTCTTGGCTTTTCTTCTAACTCTCCTCTGCATACACAGAGATACGTACAAAATCCTTCTATATCTAAGATTTGGCTCTAATCTAGTTCTCACCTTCTCCCAATCGACAGTGGTAGTGTAATTACCGGTATTTTTTAACCTCTTTTGTTGGATGATAAGTGTTCAAAAATGTTAGAATAGTTCTTTACTGCTAAGAAATTGGCTTTTGATATGGCTTGATCCTTATCTCTTATTGTTGCTTGTTTAATGTGGAATTGTTGCTTGTTCACTGTGGAAGAGGAGAAGTGTTTGCCCACTCCAGAAGCACCGATTTCGGGAGGGGGTTTGAAAGACCTGAATCAGATTGCGGTGACAAGAGAGGAAGTCCTCCGACTGATGGACAATTTAAAAACTAATAAATCACCAGGCCCGGATGGCATTCATCCGAGAGTTCTGAAAGAACTCAAATGTGAACTTGTGGATCTCCTGACAAAAATATGTAATCTTTCTTTAAAATCTGCCTCCATTCCTGAGGACTGGAAGGTAGCTAATGTCACTCCAATCTTTAAAAAGGGCTCCAGGGGAGATCCAGGAAATTACAGGCCAGTCAGTCTGACATCGATACCAGGTAAATTGGTGGAAACTGTTATTAAGGAAAGAATTAGTAGGCACATTGATGAACAAAAACTATTGAGGCAGACTCAGCATGGGTTCTGTAAAGGAAGATCTTGTCTCACTAACCTGTTAGTGTTTTTTGAGGGAGTGAACAAACATGTGGACAAGGGGGACCCAATAGATATTATTTACCTTGACTTCCGGAAAGCTTTTGATACAGTTCCTCATCAAAGGCTCCTAAGTAAGCTCAATAGTCATGGGATAAAAGGACAAGTCCTCTTGTGGATCAAAAACTGGCTTATAAATAGGAAACAGAGAGTGAGTATAAATGGGAAACTTTCTCAGTGGAGGGTGGTAAGCAGTGGGGTACCACAGGGATCAGTACTTGGTCCGATGCTTTTTAACTTGTTTATTAACGATTTGGAATTGGGAGTAAGCAGTGATGTGGCTAAATTTGCAGATGACACGAAGTTGTTCAGGGTGGTGAAAACCAGGGAGGATTGTGAGGCACTCCAAAGGGATCTGTTGAGGATGGGTGAGTGGGCGTCAACGTGGCAAATGGGGTTCAATGTGGCCAAGTGCAAAGTGATGCACATTGGAGCCAAAAATCCTAAATATAAATACACATTGATGGGGTCTGATCTGGCAGAGACTGACCAAGAGAGAGATCTTGGAGTCGTAGTGGATAACTCGCTGAAAATGTCTACACAATGTGTAGCTGCAATAAAGAAGGCCAACGCTATGCTGGGGATTATTAGGAAGGGAATTGATAACAAATCAGCCAGTATCATCATGCCCCTGTATAAATCATTGGTGCGACCTCATTTGGAATACTGTGTACAGTTCTGGTCACCACATCTCAAAAAGGATATTATAGCATTGGAAAAAGTGCAGAGAAGGACAACTAGAATGATAAAAGGGTTGGAACACCTTCCCTATGAAGAAAGGTTAAAATGCTTGGGGCTCTTTAGCTTGGAGAAACGACGGCTGAGGGGTGACATGATCGAGGTTTATAAGATTATGAATGGGATTGAGCAGGTTGAGAAAGAAGTACTTTTCTCCCTTTCTCACAATACAAGAACTCGTGGGCACTCTATGAAATTGCTGAGCAGTCGGGTTAAAACAGATAAAAGGAAATACTTCTTCACCCAAAGAGTGATTAACATATGGAATTCACTGCCACAGGAGGTTGTGGCAGCTGCAAGCATGGACAGTTTCAAGAGGAAATTAGATAAACATATGGAGCAGAAGTCCACCAGTGGCTATTAGCCACAGGGTATGGATGGGAACTCTCAGTCTGGGGCAGGTGATGCACTCTATTCTTGGTGCTGGAGGGGGCAGCAGTGGGAGGGCTTCTGGTGCCCTGGCCCCACTGCTGGACCTCCGGATGGCACCTGGTATATTTTGGCCGCTGTGTGACAGAGTGTTGGACTAGATGGGCCATTGGCCTGATTCAACATTGGCTTCTCTTATGTTCTTATGTTCTTAATGCTTTAGATGCTCATTGTTGTAAATGATTATTATTTTAAAAGAATAAAATAAATTATTTTTTTAAAAAAAGTTAGCAGCAAAAGGAAACCAGGCTGCCAAAGAACACAGTGGCTTGACACCAGCCTGAGCACAGAACAACTCAAAGAAACAGTACAAGATCAGAAAACATGGAGAGAGCTAGCCCATAGAATCGTCATGAGTCAGACATGACTGATTGACTAACAACAACAACAGTAAGCCTGATAACACATGCAGATGTTACTCCCAAGCATGCATCACTCAGTGAAATGGAGCACATTTTCTCTGAGTCAAACTATTTAGATAACTTAAGCTGTTATAATGCCCATGAATCAGTATAAGGAACCACATATCTGAAGTAAACAATGATCAAGAGAAAAATGGAAAGAAATAAGCTTAACAGATAAGATTGAATGAAACAATTTTAACATCTTGAAAATTACAGGACAAGGAAAGCACAATGGTAACAAGCATTCTAAAATCTTGAAAAACTTGTGGATGAAAAAGTCCAAGGCCATAAATGTCAGAAACAGAATGTGAGTGAAGAAATCATGAGATAGGTTCTAGTAAATTCCTTCCCTAAAATGTTCTGAATGAAACCTTTGGCCTTTCAGCACAAGGGATTTTAGCAATGTTGTAATGTAGGCTTCATTGAGATGAATTCTCATATAGCAACCAGAATTACTTGTAGTGATTTTAACCAAAGCCATCACATGTTTTCTGCTAAGCAGAAACCATTAATTCACAGCAAGCAATTCCTTTCTTCTCAAACAGGTAGAACAGGACTCAGAAACAGGAATTCCCTTATTAACAACTGGACCTAAGAGCAGTCCCAGAAGGGTCTGCAATATCAGCTCATTTTGTGTACTTAACACTTACAATTGACATGATCAGTTTGGCAATACTCATGCTGAACATAGCTGCCCATTTGGACTAGTTCAGCAATTGTGATATAAAAAACCACTAATGTCAGGATCAAAACCCCATGTTAGAAAGAACCACTTTCTTTGAAAATGGCAAGGGAAAGTGGCAATATTTTTGTATCCACATCCTATGGGAGTAGCCATGCCACAGAACAGCTCACCAGAATTTGAGTTCCTTAATTAAATATTTCAGAAAGCAAGGGGTGGCCTTATGAACTTCCACAGAGTAATGTGATTAATGAAACTAAGTAGTCATCCTTCCATACACTGTGTTGTAATGAATGGATAAATGTGCCCTTAGATAGAATGGGGGCAATTAAATCCTAAATTACATGGAATTCAGGAAGGGAAGAAGAAAGTATATGGTGTTCTACGAGCTAACCAAAGAAAACAGAATCCCAGTTCCAATTTGCACCATTTGCCCAAGCTGTCAGGTGAGAGTCATTACTGGTTTTCCCCCTTGGTGCCTTAACCTCTGTTATACAGACTTTTGCAGTGACTGGTCAAGAAAAGGCTTATAAGGAAAGAAAAAGAATCTATAAAACCGTTAGCCTGGATTGAAGCTGTGAGTCAGGAATGGAATCAATACTTGTGTTAAGATGGAGAAGATTGATTCTGCCAAAAAAGCAAAGATATTCTTGGAACAGCAACAAACAGCATCCAATGGAAAAGGAAAAACAGAGGACAATACACAAACAGATGAAAAGAGTGATCTTGAGTCGGGAGACAGCATAATTATTCCTGACAGCTCCTTAGAAGACTCTGATTCCGAAAAAGGATCAGCAGCTCCTAAAACTCTTAAGATCCAATTGAAATTTGATAAGAAAAAGCACAGGAAATAATTACTGTAATGTAATGAAAGTCTGAAATGTTATTTTTTGTTTGAAACTATGATGTACCCAATTTGGCTAAATTGGCTTGATTTAGCTTTATTAATATTGAAATAAGGCAGCCAGTATCATTCCTGTATTCATCTTCTTTTTTGTATCGATAACTGTAGACATGACTATTAAGAAATATGTAGGTATTATGACCCTTCCTGTAGTTGATGTTTTATTGCTTAGTGTTTTAGTATCCACCATTTCCCTTTCCCTGTGTAGTATTTGTAGTAATAAAGCAATAAAAAATCTATTAAAAATACTTGTGTTAAGACTTTGACACCACAGACAAGCCCAATCAAGCATTGTCAAGATGTTTGGTCTTGGACCCATTTCCAGGAGAAAGAATGTAGAGGTTCTTCTAAGTATAGGATTAGCTAGCAAGATACATTTTCATATTTTCTTTTTAGTATCCTGCCTAAGCTGTCTACTTATTGTTCCCAATTATCTGTGGATTAAAGGATTTATGTTTAAAAGTGGACAAAAATCCTTAACAAGGGGGGTCGAAAGTGTTTTTAAACAACCAGACACCCTTGGTTATCAGTAAAACTCTGCCCAAAGCAGAAACCCAAGAGGCAAAGTGTAGTGAGGCAGCTGGGGCAGCAGAGAACTGGTTGTGACAAGCAATATCTGAAATCATGAGAAGGACAAACCAAAGGAAATTCTCTGTTGGGTCATGAGCCTCTCAAGTTCACAAAATAAAGGCATTTATGATTACTTCATGCACTTTTTTGATAGTTGTACTGATTCGTATGGTGTCTTACAGTAGATTGTTTTCTACAGTAGACATCTAAAATAATGTTTGAGTTCAGGAGCACACATGGAGACCTATATACGCAACAGCCTTTTTCAAGAAATCTTCTTCCCCCTTTACAGCAAGGAAGAATTATGTGAATCAAGCTTTTACACATACCTGATTTCTACTCACATATTGCATTAGGTAAGTTGGGTCATTGCCTAGGTAAGTTTCTGAGCCAGATCTTGAGAGTCATGTTCACCCTTGGAGGTCAATATCAAAGGCCATTAAAGTTTATTTTGGGGAGCAAGGAGAAAATTGAATAGTAATTTCATCACTGAATGTGAAAATGTAGACAAGGTACAAAAATGCTTTTAAAAGGACAAACAACTCATTTAGGAAATAAATTTATGTGATTCTTTATACGCTCTTCATAAGAGGGGTTCACCTGCTTCACTGAAATCTAAAGTCAGTCTAATCACTCCTAGCCACAGTTCAGAATCAGCCAAATAAACAGTTCTGAAGGATATTTCATAAGTACTGGTAAAGGTTTTTTATGCCACCTTGCCAGGAACCTGCCCAAGGCAGCTTACAAAACAATAATAATAATAATAATAATAATAATAATAATAATAATAATAATAATAACAACAACAACAACAACAACAACAAAATATTAAGAGATGTTAGTTAAAATACTGTATAAAATACCCAACCCAGCATAAAAAATGGATAATAAAAACAGATCATTGACAGTTTTAATTAGCAGTTTCCAGATGAAAATCATGTTTTAAAAAATCATCCCCTTAATTAAAAGCCTGGGTGAATAGAAATTTTTTGTCCTGGTTCCTAAAATAAAGCAAGGTAGATTGATGGAGCTTTGCTATACTGATGAATCAGATTTATCATTTGGGAGTGTTTCCAGATTCAGTGCTACTTTTCAGGTGGCAAGTGTAGCCAGAAGCACCAGTGTATCTGACATGCTGGCTACATTCTCCTGTTGGATAACTGGACTCTGACAGTCATCCAAGTCTTTATCCAGGACCCAGCAGTGCAATGTGATTATAAGGGACTATAAACCAATACAGAGTGGCACAGATTACCTATTATGGGAAATGTGGAGGATGGCTGATATTCAGCTTAGATCAGTGGTATCAGATTGATTTGTTATGAGAACTGGATCTGATATAAATGAGACCTTGTTGGGTGGGGCCATGTGTATCAAAATATAATGCCAGGTAACAGAGATATAAGCTTTATAAAGGACACAGACAAACACAAAGATTTTTTAAACTTTAAATAAAACATGCTTAAAACACTAGCAATCTTGCAATATTTTTTCTATTTAACAGTTTCTGGTAACTGGCACTTCTTGCTCTGAATTATTGCATCAAAATGTCTGTGCTGTAGCAATCTTGAGTATGCTGTTCAGGTGTGTATCTGTAAGCTGCAAACCTACTTTTGATTGATTGACATTCATTACAGAAATCTCATGCTTAGTGTTCTGAGCCTAGGATCCAGGGGAAAACATGAAATGACTGGGCATTGCAACCTTTTGTACATAAATTGCTTCATGTGCTGGTCAAGAACATGAGAAGGCATCCTGACAGAGACTGAGGGCTGTTTGTTTGTCTACAAAACTATAATCTTCCCTGGAGAAATAACTACAACTTCCTACAAAGGAAATGTGCTGGGTAAACTTGGTCTGAACCCACACTCTCAGCCTAATTCACTCCTCTAAAATAGTTCACATTGCTTTCTTAACTGAGAAAGACTAGATCATGAGGGCATGAATACAGTGAAAAGGAGGCAGGAACCCAGTTGCACCCAGGAGAGCCACAGCATAAGGAGCCCAACAAAACACAAACATACAACATAAGGAACGCAACAGAATACACACACACTGTAGCAAGGCACACAAAAGCTCATACCTTCAACAAAACTGTGTTGATCTTAAAGGTGCCTCGTATTTCTTCTGTGAGATTGAGGCAGCCCAGCAAAGCAAGCTCTCACTCATTCCCTCCCCCCACCTTCAGGAAGGAGTCTCAGCCAGAAAAGGGGAAAAAGGCTTCCCCTTGTCTCCTGTATACCACGGATGCAGCCTGGCTAGGAAGTGAGCTCTGGCTGGTTCCCTCCCTCCCTCTGGGGGGAGGAGGGGGAAGAGCTTCAGCCAGTGCTTTACCAGACTTTCTCAATTGCACAGGAGAGGCTTGTCTATTTATCTCTCTTGTGCAATTGAGAGAGTTTGGAAAAGAAAGCTGTGACATAGCAGCAGCAGCAGAACTGGAAAAGGAAGCAGGAAACAGCTTGCGGGCTGGATTGGGGCCCTCCAAGGGCCTGATCTAGCCTGTGGGCTGCATGTTTGACACTCCTGGCTTAGATACTGCACTAGTTACCTGTTGTTTTTTAGGCACAATTAAATATGCTGCTTTAACCTTAAATGTAACTTAAAAGAGTTGTATAAAAGCACTTTTCCTTGTGAACTCCTATCTCTGGTCCCAGCTCCTGCCAACCTAGCAGTTCAAAAGCAAGAAATTGCAAGTAGATAAATAGGTACCACTTCAGTGGAAAGATAACAGCATTCCGTGTGCTTCAGCATTTAGTCATGCTGGCCACATGACCACAGAAACGTCTTTAGACAGCACTGGCTCTTCAGCTTGGAAACAGAGATGAGCACTGCCCCCTAGAGTTGGCTTTGACTAGCTTTTGAACAAGGGAAACCTTTACCTTTACCTCAGCCCAATTTATCTTTCAGAAACTCTGCCTGGCCAATAGTTTCTTAATCTGGGGAGATGGCTGTCACAAGCAAAGCCAGGGAAGTGGTCTTCTTGGCTCATTTGGGTTGGGGAAAGTTCCTCAAGCATACTCAGGGATTTTACCTTTCTTCCTGAGCAGAGGAGGAGTCCCTGGGCTCATCTCTTGGGAATCATCAAATAAGAGATCCCAACATGTACTGGATATGCAGGAGTCCCTGTTGGCAGGCGTGGCAGTTCCTGCTTTGGCTTGAGCTGGGCAGCTGGTGTTTCTGCAAGACTCCAGTCTGCCATTTGGAAAAGCTATGATAAATAAACCCAGGTGTGAAGTAGAGAGGAGTAATACCTGTTGTCATCATTTATCTCAAAGATCATATTCAACATGTGTCACTCTTGCAACCACATTCCAGATGCATTTTCAGTGGCAACAAATGTGAAGACGCACATTTTCCCTAAATATTATCAGTAAAATTTCAGCTGCCTCCACCATAAATGCTGCATAGAAGGAAGATATCTGGATCCCAAATGACCAATGGCAAAACAATTTCACATTCTTTTCACAAATGCACACACAGAGATGCAGTGAATTGAAAGGTGCTTAGAATAACTAGTCTAGCACATCTAAAAGAGAGAAAGGCTACTTGGGAGTGTTGCATTGCTGGTGACAATGACACTCATGGCTGTGGAGAGAATCAGACCCTACTATTCTATTGTGAGCAGGACTCTTTTTGTAGCAGGAATTCCTTTGCATATTAGGCGACACACCCCTAAGGTAGCCAATCCTCCAAGAGCTTACAGAGCTCTTCTTACAGGAGCCACTGTAAGCTCTTGGAGGACTGGCTACATTAGGGGTGTGTCGCCTAATATGCAAAGGAGTTCCTGCTACAAAAAGAGCCCTGATTGTGAGAAATCTAGAAATAGAAAAGCAAGAGTGGTGAGGGTGTGGTCATGCTGCAACAATCTTGACCAGTTCAGGGTGGGATGTCTGATCAAAACTTCCCATTACAAAATAAAATGGTGTAATTAGAGGTGCAGCCAGACTGCACCAAGCCCGTAGTGTGATTGCAGCCTCTGTGCTTTCCTCTAGTGGAGACAGGGCTGAGCTTCATGGAATACTGAAATTTCCACTATTTCTTTTGAATAAACTAGTTTGGATCTAGAAATCCAAGTCAAACACATTGTTCTGAGTGATGGGAATACAATTATTTGTATATACTCATCCTGGAACTGGGAAGATTAAAAACTGAACATTTTATATTAAAATAAGAACTTTTTAAAAAAGTTACAAATATTTGTATGCATGAGAAAAAGTTATAGATTAGACAGTAAATTGTCATGAACTGCACCTGTCATCTGTGCCTCAGTCTTGTTCTGTTTTGAGCTTGGAACGTTAGGCTGAACTATTTTAAACAAACAAAAAAACATAAAAGAGAAATTTGTTGACATTCCCACCTATTGTAAAATCGTTAGCCCTTCTGGCATCCAGTAGCATGAATAGCACCATGACAACTTTCATTCAGAAAAATCTGTCCTATTGGCCTTTTAGCTGGGCCCCTAATAAAACACACTGTGGTAGATGCTGCTTTTGTCATGGCAGAAGTAAGCGACGGTGGGGGGGACTTCTTTGTCTGAGTGAAGACAACTGAATCATTCTCAGTGAAAGCTGAGTCTGAAGGGAGCACAGGTTGAGGTGAACTCTGCTGCTCCTCATGACACTCGAAAGTAGCTGCGTTCAGTGTTGACACCATGGACATCATTGTGCCTGGCAGTTCAAGCCCTTGCCTCCTGCTGCCAAGCCAACAATCATATGCCAGGGACAGGCTCTCAAAACTAATTAGACATACCATTGGTAAGAAGCAGAGCCAACACTCCCTCCCCCACCATCTCGGAGAGGCTCAGTTAGCAGACAGCTCTTACACAATGAAACGGCGTGGAAACCGACAGGATGAGGCTGTCAGATCCTTTCTCTGTGATAATGACAATTAATAATTAAATGCCTAGGCCAGCCTTGCCTGTCACTCTGGGTTTCTTCTGAAATATTTAAAGGTTCATGCCAGCGTTTTTCAAGCCATGGGCTACAAGTCTGCAAATGAAGCTTACCTGAGCAAGGCTTTGCCTCATTGACCATCCATCCTGGCACGACCCTTGATGAAACAGAGATATTTGGGGGAGGCAATATTATACCCATACAAGACTCTGGGGAATGAACCCATGAGGTAACTTTGCTCAGCATAAAACATTTCCCAGAATTCAATATCCTAGTTTTCTTCTCAAGCATAAATCTGGAATCCTTGCAGGGGGATAAACATCAGAGGGCTGTAGAGGGCTGGCAAGTAGAAAGAATGAAGAACACTTTACCTGCTCACCAATCCCTCACAAATGGCTCTCACAGAGAAGGGTGAATACTCCCTATTTTCATGTTTTTTATATTCATTTGCAGTTCTGTCCACAGTTTCAGTTCCCTGCTACCTGCTTTGGAGATTTGTTTGTATCATTGTATAGTTTCTAGATGCAATTTAGATGGGATTGATATGCAGAAACTCCGTATTTTGTATGTATAACATACTGTAATGTATAATGCCAATTTATTCATGCACAAATAGCATTGAACAATGGATATGTTATATTGGTGAAGAAATCAATTCAAAAAGGACAGAAAATTGTGCAACCCCCCCCCCATGCCCGATTTGATTGGCACAAGAGACCAGTGAGATGGTAATGGGGATTCACGGACTGAAATAGCAAGGACAAGAAATATGAAATCATCCCAAATCCCGGAGATGCTTCGCAACAAAGAGGCAGCCCCTGGTATTATGTTACACGTTGCTGCAGTGCAACATGAAGTTCAGCCCTTACAGATGGTTATCTGAGAGTCTCTTGAACCTTTTCTATGCTCACCCTTACCACCACCAGATCAGCTGCATTGCTATCACAAACACTGTTTCAGCTTCAATGAACAAAGACAGAATGGTGGAAGGGAAGGAATCCGCTATGTTCACATTATTAAGTTTGTTGTATCAGGAAGTGTGCTTGACTGCCTGACAAGCAAGTTCTTAATATAAATATAAGCTCTGCGTTAAATCCATTTAAATGGAAAAGACTTCTTAAACAAAATCTTTTCTGTTATGACTTCTCATGCAAATTTAGGTGAAAATCTCTTAACCTGGAAACTTTGCTGCATCTTTCAAGGAACAAACTCTTGTGTTGGAGGAAATCTGAATAGTTCCTAAGGAACCGATTCCTTTTCATGGTTGTAAGTATATTCACATCCACAGTTTATTGCGCACAAAATTAAGCATGGCTTGTGAAAACAAAGAAAGACAAGGCATTCTATAATATATAGACCTTGGTACTAATCCAGCTTAACATGCCCACAGCAGCAGGAGCAGTGTACATATGGCCAAACAGACGAAGTTGGAATCCTATCAGGCTTGCTTGGCAATGAAAGAGGATTAATGAATTCAGCATCCAATTCTCACTCTGGAATATATTGGATTGCAAAGAAGCAGTGATGGGCAGGATTCAAAAAATTGTGAATAGAAGGAAATCTTTCCCATTTTCCTCTTTTCCTAGCAATCCCCTGTGACACCTGAAAATCAAATGGTGGGGGTCAACAGGCCTCTCATGCACAAAATACCACAAGTTTTGGGATGGGAGGCCATGAGAAAAGAGAATTGGATGTATTCACCTCTCATTCTTCTACTAGTGGAAAGCTTCTTTTGACAGAGCAAAAGAGAGGGAGAGCAATTTTACACAATTTTACTTCTTTACTGCCATCTACATACATACAATGCTTCAGGACATTTTATGCATAAATATCACTTTACTTCAGCACTGGATTTTCAGGAGCCAGAAAGAACTGTTGGAAGAAGGAGATAGCAAGGAAAATCCATTTGCACAGGCTCTGTGCACCAGTGGTTCATAGTTCAGATCTGCCTCCCAATCAGGCATGCAGTTCCCCAGCTTCAGGCAGGTGATCCCCTGGTGGTCACTTCTGGGCACAACCGGAAGTGACAATGCAACATGACTTCCTGCTCCCATTTTATTCCCCAGCAGGGTTTGGAAGAGGGGCAGGAGCAAATGACAAATGGTTTCTTTACCAGGTGCGTCCTTCAGATGACATGAAGTTGTTCAAGGTGGTGAAAAGCAGGGAGGATTCTGAGGCACTCCAAATGATGGGCGAGTGGGCATCAATATGGCAAATGGGGTTCAATGTCACCAAGTGCAAGGTGATGAATATTGGAGCCAAAAATCCTAACTATAAATATACATTGATGGGGTCTGAAATGGTAGAAACTGACCAAGAGAGAGATCTTGGAGTCATAGTAGATAACTCACTGAAAATGTCGAGACAGTGTGCGATTGCAATAAAAAAGGCCAAAGCTATGCTGGGGATTATTAGGAAGGGAATTGAAAACAGATCAGCCAGTATCATAATGCCCCTGTATAAATCAATGGTGCAACCTCATTTGGAACGCCGCACCTCAAAAAGGATATTATAGCATTGGAAAAAGTGCAGAAAAGGGCAACTAGAATGATAAAAGGGATGGAACACTTTCCCTATGAAGAAAAGTTACAGTGCTTGGGGCTCTTTAAACTGGAGAAACGACGGCTGAGGGGTGACATGATCAAGGTTTATAAGATTATGCATGGGATAGAGCAGGTAGAGAAAGAGGTACTTTTTTCCCTTTCTCACAATACAAGAACTCATGGGCACTCAATGAAATTGCTGAGTGGTAGGGTTAGAACAGATAAAAGGAAGTACTTCTTCACCCAAAGAGTGATTAACCCATGGAATTCACTGCCACAGGAGGTGGTGGCGGCTACAAGCATATGGAGCAGAGATCCATCAGTGGTTATTAGCCACAAGGTATAGATAGGCACTCTGGGGCAAGTGATGCTCTGTATTCTTGGTGCTTGGGAGGGGGCAACAGTGGGGGCTTCTAGTGTCCTGGCCCCACTGATGAACCTCCTGATAACACTTGGTGTTTTTGGCCACTGTGTGACAGAGTGTTGGACTGGATGGGCCATTGGCCTGATCCAACATTGGCTTTTCTTATGTTCCACTTTAGATGCCAGGCTCTTTACTAAGGGCCTTTAAATATTTTAGCTATTTATGATCTGCTTCTGACCTGAGATCAGTTTTGTGGAGTTTTTTGGTTGCACAATTGATGTGTGTGTGTATTGTTTTAATGGCTTGCTTTTATTTTGATAATTTATGATGTTTTATGATTTTTATGGTATTGTCTTTACAAATTGTAACTTTCCTGATCAGGATTCTGGAGAGGTGGTTTCTAAGTCCCCTGAATAATATATAACAATAACAGGATCCAACCCAGTGTGTCAGAGCCCCTTTGTACGCACGAATCCTGCCTCTGCGAACATGTAACCCCATTTGAATTGGATTAAGCAAGTACAATTGCTTGGAAAGTGAAATTCTTCTATCTGTCAAGGAGATCAAAGTCGATAACTTTTTTAAAAAAAGACTGCAAATTAATTTATTTAATTCAAGTCCAAATTTAAAAAATTTAAAGTAGAAAAATTTAAAGGCTATATGGATGTACAATGCTCATTTTGCATTCACTGGGCAATCAATATCTGAATAAAGCAGGGGAAATTTTGAAGGGCAGAGAGGGAGCATTTATAGCATATCAGGCTAGTTCAGCACACAAGTTAACACTGTGGAATGTCATCCATGGGGAACCTGCTACATTCAGCACAATGGCAGGCTGAATGAGCCGGCATGAACATGATGCTGTTAATGCACAACAGGTGTATCTGCCTGTACACACCATATTCAGAAGCTTCCTGGGTTCTTTATTACTAATGCTGCCCAATCAGCTCATTGTGTAATTGCTGGTATATTATCACACCAGTCCATTTTGACTCTGTATTTGTGTGTTTTCACATGAAAAAAAGAAAGAAAGAAAGAACGCCCAAACCATTTCTTTTGAAGCAAGCAGGCACATTATTGGCTTTAAAAAACACACACATATTACAAGCAGGCTTGGCAACTGAGAGTCAGCACTGATGCAAGCAGGAAAAGCCAAACAGCTGGCTTTGTGTTGCCACCATAGAAATGCCTAATTGCGGATGAGAACACACACCACTCTGGAAGGCAACATATCAGTACTGAAATGCCTTTGTTCAGCTGGCAGGCCTATCATTTATCAAAATGACTATTATTTTCACGATTTCCCCCCTCCAAGCTTTTATTAAATCTATGAGCAATTTGCAGCCATTAGCCTACAGATAGAGGCTTTATTCAACAGTAAAGCATTATTGCCAAGATGTCTGCTTGCCTGGCTTTGTCCCTGGCACTAGTCATGTCAGAAGACTTGATTCCAAGGGACACAGCCCTTCCAGTTTGATTGATGCCTTGCGCCTTTCATTGTTCTGCCAAGTGAGATTGTAATTCATGCCCAGATGAGCCCACTGTCACTGATTTCTACCCAGAACATCTGTCTTTTTTTCCTGGTTGATTTTTTTTTTTAATTTGAAGAGTTTTGCTTTCCCTGTTGGTATAGTTTTCTGTATGCTGGAGTGGCAGCTCCATAAGACAAATGCATTCAAGAGGAAAGAGTTTTGATGTTGGAGGTCCCTGAGCCTCTTGTTTCTCTGTCACACAAAGTTTAATGCAAGGGAAGAAGTATGTTGGCTACCACCATTCTTGACCTTGTTGCTATATTTCTTCATTCAGTAACAGAATACTGCAGCATTTGGATGACTGGAAAACTGGGGACACTGAAGAACAACTTGGGCCTAGCCTAGTGCCACAGGTGACATTTTCAATGTGGAAAACTGATTCAAATGTACTGGAGTGGCACCTAGTCTCTCTTAGGCTGCACCATGTTAGACAGCACATAGGAGAACACAAGCCCCCCCTGGATGTGTGTTAGCAGGGAGTACCCTTCCAATATTGCGGGTCTACTTCTTTAAATAAATTTCCTGCTCTACTTGCACAGGGACTACAAAAGCAAACTGTTCATTTACTTACCAAATTCAGTGGCAAAATATGAGGAAATCTCCTGGCCAAGTCTCGTTTTGGGCCTTTCGGTAGTAGCTCTGGAATAGCTTTGCAGCAGTTAATAGTACTTTGAATCAGCTGGCTAAAATTATTCTCCCTGGTTTTCCTTGTGCATGGATTCTCCAATCTGACATGGTACAGTGCAAGAAACACAATGTATATTGCCTTTATATTGGCCAGGAAGAACGCTAATATTACTTTATGCAATGCTTAACAGAGAATGATTTCTGATGGTTATGGCTGCTCACGTCTACTTTCCTTTCCTTTACTTCTGAGGAAGTGTGCATGCACATGAAATCTCATACCTTGAATAAACTTAAAGGCGCCACTGTGCTAAAAATTTGTTCCACCACTTCAATCCAACCTGGCTGCCCATCTGGATCTACTTTCCTTGCTAGTATTGTAATACAAGTGGAGACCCATAAGAAACTTGCAGCACCAGCCATCCCATTCCCCTACCTTTACTTAATCCCCTCTCTCACAAACGCTTCTCCCAGTATCTTTCTTTCTCCCACTTTTTCTCTTACTTTATATCTCATTCTTATTTATGTCTTCCTATCTCTTTCTCTTCTCTCTCCATCATTCCTACTGTCAGTCTTCTCTTTTTCTCTTTCTCCATCCACCATCCCTATAACTCTCCCACCGTGCATTACTCTCTTTTTCTGGCTGCACTGGGAGAAACTGTGACCTGCCAGCCATACTGAAGAAAGCCATGTGCAGGCCTGTGATACTCACAGGGGGGGATTCCCCCACCCCACTTTCTCAAGGGCCTGCACCCAGCATGACCCCCAAGCCTGCATCTCTACCACCAGTGGGACAGGCATGACTTCTGGGCTGCCCACTGGCAGCAACATGCCCAGCACAGCTCCCGGGTTGCATCAGCAATGGCATGCCCAACACAGTTGCCACTGGGCCCAGCATGGATCCTGGGCTGCTGTGTCTCTGCCACTGGGCCCAGCATGGATCCTGGGCTGCTGCACCACTGGTGTCATGCCCACCATGCAACCCAATTCTGTGGACCCTGATCCTGGGGATTCTGCACCTTGAATGCCTGAGAACGAGCTCCCTGCACCCTTGGAAGGAACCAACCTAAGTCCTGCAGAGGATGAGCACCAGTTAACAGGAGAATTCACACCTGGAGCCGCTCCTGCAGAGCCAAGCACGAGCACCACGCCTCCTGATTCTCCTCCAGCTGTGACTAGGCTGAGAGATCTAAGACGCCCGGACTTTGCAACGCGATGCAAAGAAGCACACATGCGAGGTTGGCGTTCTCTCAGCCTGGAGTATTGACAGGAGCCAGGACTCTAGGAGCAGCTGGTAATTAGCTAACAAGCAGAACAGGCTTTTAAGGCAGCTCTCTGGAATCCCCAATTTGTGCTGGCAACTAGTCCTTTCGGACCAAAGGCTTTGCTCCTCGGATCCTGCGTCTCTTGGTTCCTGGCACCCTGCTATCAGTTGACTTCCTGGTTCCTGACTCCAGTCCATGTTTTGGCATTCTCCTGGCTCTTGACCCCTGGCTCTGCACCTCGACTCTGACTCTCGGCAAACTGGACTCAGACCTTCAGTAAAACCTTGACTACGCGTTTGCTTTTGTGTATTGGAACTTTGACTCTTTGTCATTCTGCTCTTTCTGGCTTTGACCCTTGTACTGGACTTTGAACTCTCATTCTCTGCCTTGCCCCACTGGCTCCATCATGACAACTGGCAATAAATGCATTCTCTGTGTTTGCAGAGTCTAACCCCCACCCTGTGTATTGTTTTACTTTCGGATTTTTCTGCAAACCTGGGGAGCACCCCAAATTTGTAGAAAAATCTCTCTAGCCTCCATGTGGTCCTGATCCACAGATTTAGCTATCTGCAAATAGGGACCAACAGTGGCGAATAGTATACACCATGATTCAGAATTAGATTTAAAAAAAAAAAGATGGCTTGGCAGATGTTACCGTGGGTCACTTATCCTCGTGCTTTCGACTTGCTGTACAACACATGAACTGGCCCAATATCTGGATATCTACAATTTCATTTCCCAGATAGATGTAGTGAGCTAAATTGCTCTCAGCAAGCGTTTTTTGCATTCTGTTCTCTCTCACAAGCACTTTTTCAACTTGGGAAGAAAGCCTTCATCCCTAATGGGAAAAGTTGCAGCTAGCCAAACGGCTCCTCTCTGATATAAGGGCTCAACTGAAACTGAGCCAGCAATGAATCAGAGCTTGACAGAGAGCTATCAGCAGCGCAATGGCTCAAAACAGAAGGAGTCACACAAGCCACAGTCTGCACATCACTGCTGAATTCCTTCTGTCCAAGAGACTATTTGTTTTCTTACATTCTTCTCCTACTTTCCTTAGCTAGAGATATGGGAAAAGGTGACCAAGTGTTAATTAGCTCTCTAAGAAGATGGAGTCCTTTATCTGTGATACAGAAGACAATTTACTCCTATTACAGTCTCATCCAAACAAGGATTAATGTTGCTACATTCAAGATGGCACCTAGCTCTTATCTACCTACGAACAAAATTTTGCCCATTACTGCTCAGCAATCTTCAAAGATGCACTGGAATGCACCTTATAGATTTATGTGTAAATTAACCATGAACACAAGGTTAACATAAGAACATAAGAGAAGCCAATGTTGGATCAGGCCAATGGTCCATCCAGTCCAACGCTCTGCCACACAGTGGTCAAAATACCAGGTGCCGTCAGGAGGTCCAGCAGTGAGGCCAGGACCCTAGAAGCCCTCCCGCTGTTCCCCACCCCCCCAAGCACCAAGAATATAGTGCATCACTTGCCCCAGACTGAAAGTTCCTATCTATACCTTGTGGCTATAGCCACTGATGGACCTCTGTTCTATATGTTTATCTAATTCCCTCTTGAAGCTGTCCATGCTTATAGCTGCTGTCACCTCCTGTGGCAGTGAATTCCATGTGTTAATCACTCTTTTTTAAATATATATGTATGTATGTATGTATGTATGTATTTTATTGGTTTTGCATTACTATAGGATATGGGTAAAGGTTACTAAATCCCTACTCCTAAAACCTATGGGAAATAGGGAAGGAAAACTAATACATCATACTCTACAAGGATGGAGAAAGGAAACTAAACCCTAACTCTAAACAAACTACTGGATATAGGGAGGGGAAGACTAACACAATGACACGATCTGGTTACATATATGTCATTGTCACCTAATGTTACAAAGTTATTATTGCTTATAAAGATTTAACAAAAAATAATAAAGAGTTGCATAAACTGACTGGTTAGCAAAAACTGCATTATCAACGATTATCTTAGTCTTAGGTTCTTTTCTTCTTGCATTTCTTTTTTCCTCGGGGTTTGGGAGCAGCTGCTCCTTTCTCTAACTCCGATGTATCTGAAGAACTAAATTGTTTTGGACTACTGCTTGCTGAATCCTGTGAGTAGGATTCTTCTTCTTCCTCTTCTTCCTCCTCATCCTTTTTAGGTTTCTTATCTTTGTTGTGTTGCTTTAAATTACAGTATTGATCCACAAACTTTTTGGCTTTAGGAACACTGTCAATATTATACTTTCTGTCTTCATATTTGAAACTCAATCCTTCAGGAAATAACCACCTGTAAGGGACCCCTTTCTTCTGTAGAAAGAGAGTAAGCTCCCTGTAGAGTCTCCTCCACTTTCTAACTACAAAGGGGATATCCTTCAAAATTTTTATCTCTTCATTCTAGATTGTTAAGGGGTTCCCCTGTGTAGATCTCAGCACCAGATCTCTAGTAGACCTTTTTGTGAATTTCAAACATATTTCTTCTGGGAGTTTATTTTTTTTTAATAAAGTCTGGATAAGTCCTGTAAGCCCAGTCCATCTCCTTCAGTAAATCTTCCTGTTTGTAATCCATTATTGGAGCCAAAGTCTCTGCTAAGAGAGCCTTTAAGTCTTTGTTCTTTTCTTCTGGGATCCCTTGGAAATGTAGGATGTACATGGATCTTTCCAGTTGAAGCTGTATTAGTTGAGTTTTATTGGAGGATCTCTCTTTTTCTGCTTCATCCGCTCTTTTATTGATACTCTCAATCTGTTTTTCCATTTTTTTTAACGTCTTTTCAGTTACTGAAGTCCTTCTGTCCATTTGAGTCATCTGCTTTTGCATATTATCCATTTTAATGTTGAGGTTAGTCATCTGCTTCATTAGGGGGCACAGTGCATTTGTCAACAGTGTAGACATATCTACAGCTACTTCCTGGTTGTGGGAGGGACTCGTTGGTAGGCTATTTCCAGTTGACTTTTTTTCTCAAGACCTGGCTTCCACCCTCTCCCAGCCATAATATCAACAAGAAGTAAGTTTCCCAAAACAAAGTAAAAGTTAGCAGAACTTAATTCACTTTTTGTTATTATGCAACTTTTGTTTTCGCTAATCCTCTAATGCATTTAGCTTAATTCAACAATTTTTAGTTCCATTTTAAAACTGCCTTGCTTTAGATGGGAGGGTGAATTCTTGAGCTTCTCCTTTCCCCCTGCCGCTTTGCCCTTAGGCACTTATAATTGCTGCCAAGGCTCTTTTGCTCACTTAAATCACCTGAGCATTGCTTAACTCACATTTTGAAGCCTTGGAAGTCTTTTAGAAGCCTTTCAAAACTTTTGATCATGTCCGCTGGTCCGGCAGTTGTCTCTCGGTGCCATGCTGGCTCTGTGATGATGGGACCTTTCAGAGATAAAGGTGAGCCTCAGTTCCTCAGCCATCACCTTGGAAGAGGCTCTCCTCAGCTCCCCAGGCTGAGGGTCTCCTACACAGACTCCAGGAGGGTCCAGGACACACTCGGACCCTTCCTGTCAGCCGAGTCTCAGCACAACCCCATTGGAGCAAGATGGGGATGCAACCGAGCAGTGAAACACATAAACCGGAAGTGTTAATCACTCTTTGGGTGAAGAAGTACTTCCTTTTATCTGTTCTAATCCAACTGCTCAGGAATTTCATGGAGTGCCCACAAGTTCTTGTCTTGTGAGAAAGGGAGAAAAGTACTTCTTTCTCAACCTGCTCTATCCCATCCATAATCTTATAAACCTCGATCATGTCACCTCTCAGCTGTCATTTCTCCAAGCTAAAGAGCCCCAAGTATTTTAACCTTTTTTATAGGGAAAGTGTTCCAAGCCTTTTAGCATTCTAGTTGCTCTTTTCTGCACTTTTTCCAATGCTATAATATCCTTTTTGAGGTGTGGTGGCCAGAACAATACACAGTATTCCAAATGAGGTCACACCATTGATTAATACAGGGGCATTATGATACTGGATGATTTGTTTTCAATTCCCTTCCTAATAATCCCCAGCATAGCATTGGCCTTTTTTATTGCAGTCACACACTGTCTCGACATTTTCAGTGAGCTATCTACTATGACTCCAAGATCTCTCTCTTGGTCAGTCTCTGCCAGTTCAGACTTCATCAACTTGTATTTATAGTTAGGGTTTTTGGCTCCAATATGCATCACTTTGCACTTGACCACATTGAACCCTATTTGCCACGTTGACACCCACTCGCCCATCCTCAACAGATCCCTTTGGAGTGCCTCACAATCCTCCCTGGTTCTCACTACCCTGAACAACTTTGTGTCATCTGCAAATTTAGCCACTTCACTGCTTACTCCCAATTTCAAATCATTAATAAACGAGTTAAAAAGCATTGGAGTAAGTACTTATCCCTGTGGTTCCTGGTTCTCTCACTATATACCAACTAGGAAGAGACAGGTTTAAGGGTATATATTGTTTTTAGTTATAGTTACAATGCTTGGAGAAGTGACAGCCTGCTAAAAGTCTAGTTACTGTAAATACTGCTGAAAGAGTAGTTTAGTCCACTTGTACCCCAGGGGGAGCTGTGGAGCATACGCTAGTGTTTAGGGTTTATGGCATATTTTCTCTTGCCATTCAGCCTACCTCTTGTTGCTTTTTATCTCTGCTGTGTGTTAGTATGTATTAGTGTCTGTGCTCTGTAGGCCTCTCTGTTCCATTGTATTAATGGCATGAAGTCAGTTATTTTCTTTCTGTTAAATCTTGTTGCACTAAATTCAGTAAAAGCAAACTCTAAAACATGGATTGGATTATTTCTGAACTCTGACAACAGGTTATAGACCCAACCCCTAGGATAAACCTACTACTAGCACTTTATGGTTGAACAGTTTTAATTGTAATTCATGTTTTTAATGTAATTTATTTATTCTATGTTGTTTCAGGTTTTTATGTAAGCTGCCCTGAGCTGGCCTTGGCTGGGAGGGTGAGGTAGAAATCCAATAAATAAATAAATATAATATAAATAAATAAATTGCAAGAAAGCTATAATTGTGAGTCAGTAAGAGAAAGGAGGGGCATGCCTAATACAGAGGAAAGTGGCAAGCAGTGCAGATATTAAGTTTGCGGTGGCCAAACTGAATGACAGAAATTATTAGCTGTGGAAGTTCAAACTGGAAAAGATGACCTCTAAGATGTTTTAAGCACTGACAGATCAGCCAATGATCCTGCAGAATGGGACAAGAAAAACAGGCAAGCAAAGGAAACTATAAGCTTATTAGTGGAAAATGATCAGCTGATCCACATATGGAAAGAAGAAACAGCTAAAGGTATGTGGAATGCACTCCAGAAAGTACATGAATGTTCAAACTTAAACAGCAAGCTATATTGGCTGTGTAAACTGTATAAAATGAGACTTGGCAGGGAGCAAGATATGCATGAACATGTAAATGTCATGCTAGAAATTATGGAACAGCTGTGTGGGCTTGGAGAAGAAATGAAAGACAATCAGATAGTGACATTATTACTGCACAGCCTTCTAGAGTCCTATGGTCCACTCATCAATGTCCTTTAGACCAGAAGCAGATCTAACACTTCAATATATTTAGGGCAAATTAATGGATGAGTATAATTGCAGAAAAGAACTATAAGCAGGTGAAGAAACTAAAAACCAGAAACAGCTCTCGAAGTAAATGAGGTGATAAAGCACATGACAGAAACCAGGGTGTGTTACTGTTGCAAAAGAGGCAGATATCTAAAAAAGAATTGTCCACTCTGGAGAGCTAAACAGAGAAAACACATCACAGAATCACCCAAAGAAAAGGCTAAGAAACCTGCAAGTGAATGGGATGGATGTCTAAAGGCTACACAGAGCAACACATCAAGTGGATCGTACTTTGATTCAGGCGCCACAAGCCACATGACAAGCAACCAGGAATTCTCAGATCTTGATCTCAGCACAAAGGAGAAGTCCTTCCTCACAGAGGGAAAAAGCATCACTGCAGAAGGAATTGGCTATGGATTCTTAAAGTGCTATGGGCCATCCAAAGAAACACATAGGCTGCGTTCACACGGACAGTTTGATCCATTGCCCTTGCTGTTCCCTTACGGATTTAAAGTGCACAATCTGACAGCAGCATCTGTCTGTCAGTCCCCAGTCATCTGAATCCCCTTCCCCCTCCTTGCTGTGTGTTTCTTTGATACCTGAGAAAGCTGGTTACAAAACAGATTTCCTGCTGTCTGATCGCACTCTTGCGCACCCAAGCCATCAGGCAGGTCTGACTGATCTCTTGTTTTCCATCTGCCATTTTAAAAAAGTAGTTAGCAATGTGTGGAAAACTGCTTATTTACACCTCTCCCCCCCCCCCACAGGGGCTGCTCAAAGCTTTTTTTTCTTTTTAAAGCCCTAAAAGAAAGATGCCTCTGTTCTTCAGCTTTTTTCTGTCCTTTGGGGAAGGGGTAAATTGAAAATATTAGAGGGAGGATGGCAGTGAACTCCATATCCCAGCATTCTCAGCAAGCATATGTGCAATTGCTCAGAGGGCAAACTTGTAAAAAAAAATGGCTGACAGCCCCACAAACTACATATCCCAGCAGGCTCATCCATGTGTGTGGGCATGCTCCAAGGACCAACTTTTTGAAAAAATGGCTGATGGGCTGTCTCCATGCCTGCTGCCATCTGATCACTCCAGGGCCAGTAGAAGCACTTTGAAGCACTAAAAGGGGTGAGTCTGATCACGATTCTCTGGCACAAAATAATCTGGCTCAATTAGAGGTTGGGCATCAGTGGATTGAAGTTCGCATCTGAACGCAGCCATAAACTTCTTGTGAAAAATGTCCTGTATGTCCCAGAACTGGAAGGAAGCTTTCTGTCTGTGAAGCGCCTCACCAGTAATGGTTTTATAGTGAAATGTCAAAGATACCAATGTGAGATTAAGAAGGGGAAAGAGTTTATACTCAGAGAAACTGTGAAGGAGCATCTTTATAAGCTTCCCCTACCAAATGAGGGGGCTAGAATCACTACACAAGTTTGCCATGGCAATTGCATCCACCTGTGGCACAGACATCTGAGAAACAGACACCCACAATCCATAAAAGAGCTTGAAAATTGAGACTTAATCAAGGATATGAAGATGATGTCATGTCAAATATATATGAAGTGTACATGTTGCTTAAAGACAAAAGCTAAATGTGCCTCACTCCCTAAAGGCAGTGAAAGCAAGTCTACACATCCCCTACAAATATTGCATAGTGACATTTGTGGACCTATGAGAACTGGTACACCAGAAGGAAACAAATACCTGATGACTTTCATTGATGACTATTCCAGATACACTGTCACATATCTCCTGAAACAAAAACTTGAAATGCTTGGGAAACTCCAAGAGTTTGTAGCAGCAGCCAGCAATAAGTTCCAAAGGAAGCTACAAACACTCCACACAGATGTGGGTGGGGGGGTAGAAGTAAAGAAGTGGAGCGGTACATAAAGGAACTGGGTATGGAGTACCAGGCAACCATGCCATACACACCTGAACAAAATGGAACAGCAGAACCACACCTTAGTTGAAATGACAAGATGCATGCTTCTGGATGCTGGGTTGCCAAATAAATACTGGGGCGAAGCAATTATGACAGCAATATATCTACAAAATAGATTACTATCAAAAGCAATTGACAGCACTCCATACAAATTATGGCATGGATCAAAGCCAAGCATTAAGCACATCAGGGTATTTCAGTGCAAAGCCTATGCCTTCATTCCCAGTGAGAAATGCTCAAAGCTGTACAAAAGACCCTCAGAAGGAATACTAGTGGGTTACAGTGATTACTGTAAATGGTACAGAATTCTAATCACAGAGACAGACAAGGTTGCAATAAGTGGTACAGTATACTTTGATGAGATCCCAGGACTAAATCTGATTCAACCCGCAGAAGTTAAAGAGACCTCATTAACAAGTGAGCAATGGACAGCAAGACCAAGCAAAGTAGAAGTGGAATTCAGCACAGACTTATCAAGGTTTCAAGAGGAAATGGGACCAAGCAAAGTTACAACCCTCTGATGCTCAAACTGAGCAACTTAAGGCATACCACCCCACAGACTATCCTATATCCAAACCGAAGAAAAATGACAGCAGTCAATAAGCATTGTCAAATAATAATATTGTGAGGCAATCAGAAAACTACAGTATCTAGCACAGTGTCTAGGCCAAATATAAGTGGTACTGCAGGATTTCCGAGTAGGAAAGTTTTTTGCACCTAGCCAGGCAGACTGGAATGCAGTGAAAAAAGCGGAGCAGTATCTGATGGGAACAAGCCAGTTGAAGCTGCTTCTACCAGCAACTGCAGATCCAAAGCTGAAAGCATATGCGGATGCTGATTGGGCTGGGGACACCACTGATTGAAAGTCCACTAATGGAAATCAGCTTCAGTATGGGGAAGGGACCATTAGCTGGATGTTAGAAAAAAAGAATTGTAGCACTTCCTTCAACAGAAGCAGAATATGTTGTAGCTGCACAAGCATACCAAGAGAATATCTGGATTCATCAGTTAATTTTAGACTTACGACTGGATAGACCTGAACCAACAACAATCTTTGAGGATGATCAAGAGTGTATAAAACTGTCACAAACTAAAAAGGTCAACCCATGGTCTAAACACATTGATGTTAACTATCACCTTTTGAAGGATATGCAGAATCAAGGACTCATTAACATGCAGTATTTACAACTGAAGAAATAACAGCTGATGCTCTCACGAAACCATTGCCTGGAGACTTTAGCTGTCTTGCTGGCTCAATCCTCCTTTCTTGTACAGATTTGTCTTTTTCCTTGAATCTCTACAGACTCATTTGGTTGGGTCTCTGCCTCTGACCCTGGCAACCACTCCTCTGATTGGTTCCAAACGTCCTGGCTGGCATAATTTTGGGGTCTCACTGTTTGTTTGTTTGTTTGTTTGTTTGTTTGTTTGTTTGTTTAAAACATTAATATCCCACCTTATCTCCTCACTCAAGGTGGCGAGCAATGCAACACCAAGCTGCAAGGACAGAAACATAACAGTCCAATGAACAAAATTACAAATACAGTTTACCTTCCATCAATGGGCTGTTGGACTCAAACTATTTTATATGCCTTCCTGAGTATGATGAGTGAAGGCACCCTCCACACTCACTCTGATAGGATAGTCCAAAGGATGCATGTATTATGGGGGGGGGGACCCATGATCTAGCTGTAGCTACAAGGGAAGCCCTAAGAGAAGACACCATAAAGAAAAGGTTGTCTTATCAGCTGCCTGGATTCTTGGAAATACCCTCTGACAAATCTCCACTAAATCCTATCTGGAAAGGTATTTACCCCTCCAATTTTCCCCTTCTGTTCTCCCTCTCTGTAAGGCTGCAGTCACACAAGCAGTTTGCACAGATATAATTGTGTTTACCTTTGTGGTATTAGAGCACAATCAGACAAAAACATCTGCCTTCCATGCCCCAGTTGTCAGCACTCAGATCCAGCCCATCCTGGAAGCAGAGTTTACTGACATGGGGAAAGTCCAGTCTTTATGTATGCCAGTGTTCTGACTCTGCTTTTCCTGATGTCTGAACCCCCCTGTCGCAAATGGATGCCAGTCATTTCTGTCTCAGCTGGGGGAGGGTTCACCTGGTAGGGATGTGCATATATTAGCATGAGCAACCCCCATTGCCAGCAAGGGCCACACTCCATGGTTGAGGTGCCAATAATGTGGATGTCTCAGCATGGAACT
Organism: Gekko gecko; assembly: GCA_029375565.1. NCBI lineage: Eukaryota > Metazoa > Chordata > Lepidosauria > Squamata > Gekkonidae > Gekko > Gekko gecko. The sequence goes on from JAPDNY010000001.1 coordinate 94,951,857, forward strand.
GGCTCACAGAGGAGCCTCTTCAGGGTGTGCTATCTGGTCACCCCTTTCCATGACAATTTAAACCACCGCAAACAGGTGCCACCAGATCAGGCCAAGCCTCCAGTGTGACCACAGCCTAAGTCTACAATTTACTTTGAAGCTTACATGTTTCACATGTGTATGAGCATCTGGAATACTTAGAATCCATTGTGGGCTTATAGGTGTTTGGTGTTATTTCACGTTTGATATTATTTTGACTGTTGGGGTGTGTTTTATACTCCCAATAAAGGTATAGGGAATTTTATTTTATATTCTCCTTAATAGCTCCCCCCCCCTCCATTTATCTAGGTCCCAGGCTCTCTTTTAAGCTTGTCTATGAGCCTTGTTACATAGTTTTAAAAGATCCCATATTTAAGTATGTGTGTCATCTCCTCCAGTCAGGTGTAAAACCTAAGCCTGCAGCTCCTTTTAGAACAGAAGAGGCAGTGGAAGGAAAGTCTGTTCCTGAGGGTGGGGTTCCCAGTATAAATTTAGACCAGATTGGAGAGCAGGCCTCGCACAGATACGTGCCTAGTACACGTGAATCTTCCCAACCACATACAACAACAGTTTCTTCCACTCTGTCTGAATGCATTTTTCCATCAATTTGGAGCAGATGGCATTATCTTAAAAAATCAGTGGCCTGAAGGAATGCAGTGTTTATTCTCTCCCTCCTCTTTCTCCCTTTAGGTCATTCACTTGTCTAGAGAATTTTGAATACAGACACCTGAATACCAAGAGAGCTGTCAAATTGCATTAATCAGGAGAAATGAAAATGTCATCAGTGACTGGTCTGAACTTAACCAATGCTATCAATTTCAGCTTTGTGCCACCAAATAATCATAGTCTTGCACCAGTGCCCTGCTTACATCACATTTTGAAACTCTTAGCACATAGCAGGAGGAAACCCGTACTTCAACTCGCTTGCCACCCCTTCTATACTAGCACCTTTCCTCCCACACATTGAAACCTACACAGGAAATAATGGGCATTGTGTACACAGTAATCTGACCATTAGGAGCTTAATTTTAGAACCTTTTAATAGCATGGGCTACAGCAAACCACCACCCACAGATAGAAATCACATATGTTTGTGAAGCACAGGGAAGCTGAAAAGCAGTAGTAAATCACCTTCCCTTCCTGATCATCAGTGAGTTCAGCAACGCAGAACAAGTGCATTTAACACTGCCTTTCTGCTTTTCATATGAGCATACTGACAGCAGGTGAGAGGCTGAAAAGCACTTTAAGGGGCAAGTGTGAATTCAGCTTTAAACTTATATTCTAGTTCCTTTAAGACTGGTAGCAATAAACAACCTGTTTTGCTAGGCTGTGATAGTAAGTAGGTGGAGAGAGAGAGACAGAGGGAGAGGGGGAGAGAGAGAGAAGGGTGAGGGGGAGATGAGTGTTCCTATACAACAATCTTTCTGTCAGAAGAAGGTTGCTAACTCTGAACTGGGAAATTCCTGGAGATTTGGGGATGGATCTTGGGAAGGGTGAGGTGAGAGGAGGGACTTCAGCATGGAATAATGTCATGCAGTCCACCCACCAGAGCAGCTGTTTCCTCCAGGGGAAATGATCTCTGTAGTCTGGAGGTCAGTTATAATTCTGGTAGAACTCCAGGTCTCACCTGGAGGTTGTCAACTGTAGTTCAAAGAGTTGCACAAGACCAGTGCTTGGAAAATAACATCTAAAATAAACAGATCCAGATCTATCAATGCAAAATTTTGTAGGGAAAGATTGCTGCTCAAAACTTCCAAGAATGCTGTGGGTAAAATTGTAGAATAAGCCATCAGTCGCTTTGGTCACAGCCAGGAAAATGAGATTAGTTGCAAACAGTTCCTTGGCCTTTGACTTTCAGCAATCCCTCACTGAACTACAGAGAATGCCCCTCTTCCATTCCTCTGTTTTTTATCTGCATCTTCCCAGCTCCTACCACTTCCTGCCTCCTATATTTTGCTTGCAAGCAGACTTTGACTCTCCTGCAGGCCTTCACTCCTAAGCACCTTATCATTTATGAAGAGGCCTTGCTCCTGCTCACAGCAACAGCTGATGATAGGAGTGGACTGCCCATTGGTTAATGTTTTTAATGTTTCTTACTTGATTCTTTTTCTCTTGCTCGCCCCCAAGTCTTGGGGCTTGGGCAAAGTGGGAGTGCACCCTGACCTCCCTCAAGCAAAAAGTATGAATTAAAAAATGCAGGGACTTACATGGTCCCTTCCTTCACAAGACTGTGTGTCCTTAGACATGTGCCCATGGGTAGGGTTGCCAGGCACTGCCTGATAACTGGAGAGAGTGCTGTGGGCAGGGATATGGAGAGGCAGTGATGCTGGCTACATTGTTACTTCTGGTTAAAAAAATAGCAGTGACATAGGTAGCTCTAGAAATTGCTGGAATCCAGCGATTCCTAGAGCTATCTGTGTCACCCTATGTCACTACAGAGTTTCCAGAGATTTCTAGAGCTACCCTGTGACACTTCTGGGTTTTTTTACCATAAGTGATATGATGCTGCAGCTGGAGCCACAGGTGGGTGGTATTTTTCTACTGTAGGCAACATGAGCTGGGTGTGAAATATGCCCTGGCCCAACTGGGGGCCTGGCAGCTCAAGGCTATGGGTCATCATTTGTTTGAACGGATCTGATCAAAATTAACATATCAAAGAAAGAGCTAACCTAGGCTTTCCCAGAGCAAGTTTTTTCCAATGCAGGCAAGAAGCCCTCCCATAGGCAATCAGAGGTAGTAAATACACACACATCCCATAAACAGAGCATAAATTGTGGCCTTCAAGGAACCAACTGCAAGACCAAGGATCATTGGCAAGATGTCAACCATGAAGGCAATTTGAATAATGAATAAATTAAGAAAAATGATGACTTCCAAGGACATCTTATAGTCATAAAATAACATGACAATCATCTGATAATATATTGTCAAATGGATTTGCATTGTACAATCAAGCACAAATCAGAGTCCAGAATATAAAAGACAATATTAATATTTATTAACTGAAGTTCTGTATGCACCATACAATAAACACATGCAGAACCTATGTAAGGTTTACACATAATTTTCCTTTGTACAGATTATGGAGTAATTATTACATTACATTCAATGTATATATGGATGACTACACAATTTAAATCTCATATGTATCCAGGTTCTATTCCCTGGTTTTAGTTCAGTGAGTTCATGTTGGCTGTTTCTTACAAACAGGTGTATGCATGTAAAAACAATTCATGCAGTATGGATAGTCACTGTTGTGACAGGGGAGTATAAGCTGCTTTGAATTACACCCAGGGGATGCAAATCTCAGGAAAGAACAGTATTTCTTAGAGAAAGAAGTAATAAACTGTTTAAATTGCCAGAACAGAGCTGAGTTGCCTGCAAGGAGATAACCATCTGCCCAACTGCCAGGAAGGGGCAAGATGATAACTATTTGGATGGCCTGAGTGGGGCAATAAGGGAGGGAGATGCATCCTCCAAGCTATTCCAAACCACTGCAACAGAGTCCATAAAAATCATAATAGGATTGTGCCAACAAATATGGAAAACAAAACAATGGCCCACAGACTGGAAACACTCAATATACATTCCAGTTCCCCCCCCCCAAAAAAAGAGAGAAGTCAAAGACTGCAGCAACTATCAAACCATTGCATTAATTTCTCACGTGAGAAAAGTGATGTTCAACATCATACATGGAATGAGAAATGCCAGATTTTCAAGCCGGATTCAGAAAAGAAAGAGCACCAGAGATTTAAAATTTATGTTGGTTACTGGAACATATGAGAGAATTTCAGGAAAAATCAGCTTGTGTTTCATAGACTACAGAATAGCTTTTAATTATGGGGATCATGAAAAGCTATGGTTGGTTTTAAAAGACATCTGACTGTTTTGATGTGCAACCTATACTCCAGACAAGAAGCCACTGTTAGGACAGAATATGGAGACACAGAATGGTTTCCAGTCGGCAAAGGGTTCAGATAAGGATGTATTTTTATTTCCCTGTCTCTTCAATCTGTATGCAGAACATATAAGGAAAACTGGATTAGATTTAAATGACGGGGGAGTGAAAATTGGTGGAAGGAACATTAACAATTTGAGATACACAGATCATACCATATTACTAGCAGAAAACAATGAAGATCTGAAAAAACTCCTGATGGAGGTTAAAGCAGAAGATGCCAAAGCAGGATTAGAGATGAATATCAAGAAGACAAAAGTTATGACTACTAGGGAATTACACAAGGTTGATGATGAAGTAGCTGAAATTGTTCAAGATTTTCTATTCCTTGACTCCATCATCAATCAAAAGGGAGACTGCACCCAAGAAATCAGGAGGAGATTGAGACTGGGTAGGGCAGCCATGAAGGAGCCAGAAAAGATTCTTAAGTGTAAGGATGTGTTGCTGGTGACCAAGATCAAGATAATTCATGAAATAGTATTCCCCATTACTATGTATAAGTGTCAAAGTTGGACAAGGAACAAAGCTGACAGGAAGAAAGTTGATTTCTTTGAAATGTGGTGTTGGAAGAGAGTTTTATAGGTACCGTAGCCTGCCAAAAAAACAAACAAGACAAATAAGTGAGTTCTAGATCAAGTCAAGCCTGACCTCTCCCTAGAAGCTAAAATGATGAAACTGAGGCTATCATACTTTGGCCACACTATGGACAAAAGTGATTTGCAAAGACAATTATGCTAGGAAAAGTTGAAGGCAGCAGGAAAAGAGGAACACCCAAGATGAGGTGGATTGACTCAATAAAGGAAGCCACAGCCCGCAGTTTGCAAGAACTGAGTAAGGCTGTTAATGATAGGATATTTTGGAAGTCATTAATTCATAAGGTCACCATAAGTTGGAAACAACTTGAAGGCACTTAACACACACACACACGTGCTCTAAGTTGACTGGAGAAAACATTGCTGAGCAAACTATGAAGGGCATCACTTCCCAAACTCCGGACTGGGTGAAGAAAAGCCCACCCATCTGAGGCAGGAAGGTTAAAAGATCTGGACACCCAGTTAGCAGTGATCAAGCTGGACCAGGAACAAGGGAAGGAATAGAGGGGCATCTGCCTTTGTTTCTAAGTTCCACCAGACTTGTGTGCATCTCAAAGAGAAGGTGCCTAACTAACATCTGTGTCTCTAGACTAGCCTCAAGTGTTTTTATTTTCTTTCTTAGCCTGCGATAGTCCCTAGTGCTGTTATACCTTTTCTTTCTGTATGATCTAGAGTATAAAGCTGCATTATAGTGAATAAAGATCTTTCTCTTTTAAGAACTCCGACTGTGTCCAAAGATCTTCACCTGTGTGCCTGGCCATTTCTTCCATGCATAGTCTGCATTCTGGCTAGACTGGGTTGGATAGCAAACAGGAAAAAGGTGAGGTGGGAGCTTAGAACATCCTCAGTCCTCTCATGCACACAGACCCAACCAGTGTCACAAGCCACTGGTAAACAAGAGAAGGGTGAATCTGCTTGGGTGGTGACAACCAGGAATATCCAATGGGAAGAGAGAGAGAAGAAGTGGGAAGTGCTGTCATACGTGCATGCGTGCATGCACACACATCATCCACGGTGACAGTCACAATAAGCCTCTTTCTTTTCAGAGGACCTCTAAGAGATTGCTGAAATTTAACAGTGATTCAGCAATCTCTTTGGCCAAGTCCAGTCACAGAACTGAACTTTACTGTCTTTGATGATTTCTACAGAATCCTGATAGTCTCACTTTCCTTGTGTATATAAAGAGAATAGGTCAGATCTCATCTGCTTTTCTGCTTGATCTCACTTGAATCCCCTCCTTGTCACTCATGACCATTGCCCATGAGCATCCTGCAGTCCTTGACATAACCTTTTTGATGGTCAAAAGGGCCCTCTCCTCCTTCTTTCACCCAGACACATATTAGCTCTTTAACTGACTGGGACAATTCCTGATAGGCCAGCTCCCAGGGCTGGTTAAAGCTCTTCCTTGTCAGGAGGCCATTTTACACCTTGTGCTGCTCTCCTTGCAAGGAGAAGGCAGCAGGGGCCACTGCATCTTCCTTATGAGAAAAGCAGCATGAGCACAGCTGCAGCCACTGTGCCCATACTTGCAGCTGCATTGAAGCCAGCAGATCTATATCAATTTATCCCAGCTGAAAAATACCGGCTGTAGGTGTTAATAGAAAAAGAGAGAGGGAGATAGTCAAGAACAATCTCCTTGATTTCATGCCATCCACACAGCTTCACAGTATCACTTTCTCCATCTTTTGGTATGAAATGTTGGGGAGAAGGGCAAAGTCAGCTGCTGACCTCAGAAGGTGCAATTTATCCATATCTTTCCTAGCATCCCCTGTTAAGCTGGGTCATTGGTTTAGAAAAGAACTGGCACTCTGATGCCAGCCGGTGCTATTTGCAGACCCACTGAATATTTATGAGTGCCGTGTGCTCACTCAAGCTGCCGTTTAGTAACTAATTTGTATATCTGCTCATATTACCTGTCTCCCCATCCCTGGGCCAGTTGGAACTTGTAAATCTATTTTCAAGTCCTTCTGACCCTCTGCTTTTGTGTTCTTGCATCCATCTCACGCTTGCTTCCATATATAATAGGACATTAATCAGTGGCTGACCTTAATCTTTCTGACCATTCACACAAGGTCAAGTGGAATGAGAAAGTTAAGGGTGCAATGGTAGGCTTCAGCCAGTGTTCAGATGTCATCCAATCCTATATATGCTTGTTCTGAAATAAATCTCACTGTTCCCAGTGAGAGTTGTTCCCACATAAGTGTACACAGGACTACAATAATTTTTATTTTATTTTATTTTATTTTATTTTATTTATTTTATTACTCGATTTATAGACCACTGTTCTCACTATGACTTGAAGTGAATTGTAAATCCAATAACAGTCCATATGAATCTAATAAGCACAATGTAGGTCAATACAATCAGTATGAGGAGACCTAATGAGTAATGTACTAGGACTAGGATTACTGAAATCTGAATGGGCATAACATATTAGTCATGATACGGAGTGTAGATATAGTGGAGAAAAATAGTATTACATCATTAGAAAACAATGAAATGAAATGTGCAGCAAATGGATAATAGGTCCTATATGCAGTGGTATAATCCACAGGCCATCTTTATATAGAGCCTTCCTGTTACATTATGCAAGGTGCAAGGGCTTAAACTTGTCAGAAAGGTTTCCCATGAGGCTGGATACCTGCTTTCGAATACCAGATATGTGAACTTCACATAATACTGAAAAACAGTCATTTGGCAGATATTCAAAGGCTAATAAAAATAAGAACAATAGCAGCAACAACAATAGTACATATTTCATGTATTCTGGAACCAAGAGTGACCACTGCCCATTAAGGCTTTTGATTGGTTTTAGGGGTAACATCTTTCTCAACCCTGCCCCTGATCTTCTACTCGAGTGCCAACCTGGCACAAGGAAACTTAAGTGGCCTATGCAGCTTCATGCCAACCTAGCCCAGTCTCTGGTGAAGGATGATCTGTGGTCTCGGTGCCAAAGAGCTAATGCAGGATGGTTCTGATGCTATTAAGAATTTTGAAGGCATAGTACATCTTCTTAAATGTCTGTTCTCTGATGACAGACCCTTCAAAACTACAATTCATTCTAACAGAGGGTGGGTCGATCAGGACTGTAGAACTGCCAGGAAAGAGTTAGTACACTATACCCAACAGATCCACCATTGTAAGAAAGGAACATCTATAAGCCATCTTATTCCATTAAGGTCAGCCTATAAGAAGCTTCTTAGGCAGAAGAAGCCTAACTGCACTAAACTACGGTGGCAGGAATTAGGATTCATAGTTTAAGAGAAGAGGAAGGCATGGTTCTGGGAGCTTGTTTCATTTTTTGTTAGGTAGACCTCCTCCTTTGCTGGAAGCCCAAATCTCAGTGAAGGACTGGCATGCCCATTTTAGTCAAGTATTCAGGACTTCCTCTGTTTTGGAGAATGGGGTATCAAAGCAGGAACCTTTCCATGATTAGTCCACTCTACCACAATGGCCTCTTGTCACCAGGTCTTATTTCATCATTTGCTTCTGGTAAGTCCCCTACTAAGGATTCCCCCAGAGTTGTTTAAGCTCTTCCTTGATTAGTGGGCACCCATTTTAGCTAAGTTATTCACCCAGGTAAATTCAACAGTTGTTTTCCACTTGGGGTGAAAACTGAGTATTGTAGTCCCAGCGTTTAAAAGAGGGAGTAAACCTCAGATCTATCAACCAATGTTTGCTGGACATAGCCAACAAACCGTATAGTAAATACCTTCTAAGTCGGAGGATTGGGAGGCTTCTAATCATGTTATCCACCCTGAGCAAGCAGGCTTTAGAAAAGGGCAATGTACTATCGATCATTAAGCTCTCTATTAACTAGCCTTTCAAAGTATCAAGGGCCCTACTAAATCCTTGTATGTGGCCTTTGTAGATTTGGCAGCTGCCTTTGACTCAGTCGATAGAGAACATATTTGGATGAAGTTGTCCGACACAAATAGACGAATGCCTACAGGAACTTCATACCAACATCTCTGCAAAAATTAAGGTGGGTATCTCAGGTCTCTTAACAGAAGAAATCCCAGCTTCCAGAAGGGTAAAAGAGGAGTGTGTGTTTGCACCCCCTGCTCTTTAATGTATATCTAAATCAGGGGTGTCAAACTCATTTGTTATGAGAGCTGGATCTGATATAAATGAGACCTTGTTGGGCCAGGCCATGGGTGTCATAAAATATAATGCCAGGTAGTGGAGATATAAACTTTATAAAGGACACAGACAAACACAAAGATTTTTAAACTTTAAATAGAACACACTTAAAACACTATCAATCTTGCAATATTTTGTCTATTTAACAGTCTCTGATAACTGACACCCCTGCTCTGAATTATTGCATCAAAATGTCTGTGCTGTAGCAATCTTGAGTATGCTGTTCAAGTGTGTATCTGTAAGCTGAAAACCTACTTTTGATTTATTGACATTCATTACAGAAATCTCATGCTCAGTGTTCCTAGCCTAGGACCCAGGGGAAAACATGAAATGGCTGGGCATTGCAACCTTTTGAACATAAGTTGCTTCATGTGCTGGTAAAGAACATGAGAAGGCATCCTAACACAGGCTGAGGGCCATGTGTTTGTCTACAAAACTATACTCTTCCCCCAGAGAAATAACTACAACATCCTACAAAGGGGGTGAACTTGGTCTGGACACACACTCTCAGTCTAATCTACCTCACTGGCTTGTCATTATTCCTCCTCTAAAATAGTTCACATTGCTTTCTTACTGAGAAAGACTGGATCATGAGGGCATGAATACAGTGAAAAGGGGAAAGGAATCCAGTTGTACCCAGGAGAGCCCTGGCATAAAGAGCCTAATAAAAAACACACACACACACACTTTAGCAAGGCACACAAAAGCTCACACCTTGAACAAAACTTTGTTGGTCTTAAAGATGCTTGGTATTTCTCCTGTGCAACTGAAGCAGCCCAGCAAAGCTAGCTCTCCCTTGTTCCCTCCCTCCCTTAAAGGAGGAGCCTCAGCCAGTGGAAGGGGAGAAAGGCTGCCCTTTGTCTCCTGCAGCCTGGCCTGGAAGCGAGCTCTGGCTGTTCCCTCCCTCCTCCTGGGAGGAGGAGGAGGATGAGCCTCAGGTAGTTCTTTACCAGAGTCTCTCAATTGCACAGGAGAACCTTGCCTATTGATCTCTCCTGTGCAATTGAGAGAGAGTGATAAAGCAAGCTGTAACATGGCAGCAGCAGCAGAACTGCAAATGGAAGTAGGAAACAGCCAGGACCTTGTGGGCCTGATTGGGGCCCTCTGCGGGCCTGATCCGGTCTGCGGGCCACATGTTTGACACCCCTGATCTAAATATCATCCTGGGGCTATCTGACTCTGAGTTTGTCTCTCCGTCTCTAGGCTCTCAGAAATATTGATCCTCTTATACGCTGATTATATGGTTCTGGTCTCCCTTACAGGCATAAGCCTCAGAAGGTTGCTGTGCTGTCTTGGCTGGTGGCCACGGAGACAATACACTAGAAGCTGGAGACACAAGCCAGAATCAAGGTCAGTAACAAAGCCAAAGGTCAGATAGCCGGGAAGTTGTTTCAAAAATGCAGGTTTCCAAGGGCAAGAAACAGCTGCTGCACACTCAGAAGCAGGTCTGATTTTGCAGAGTTGCTACCGCACTGAAGCAGGTGCAACAAGGGGTTTTAAACAGATCCTCCCTCCCCCCCTCCCTCCCTCCCTCCCCAGGGAGTTGAGTCTGCAAAGGTTTACAATTCCTCCCATTGCCTTTGCATGAGCTGCAACCTGGCACTCCTTCTTTGCTCCTGTATAGTCAGCCTCTGGCATGCCCTACGTCTGGAGCACTCAGGAGAACTAGGTGTGGAGTCTAGCCTCGGGGTGTCTGCAGCTGGGGTTGCTGGCCCAGGCTCAGGAATGGTCTATCCTTCTGGCTGCACCTCTCTTCCTCCTCAGGTAGTGTTGAGGGTTCTTCTTCTGGGCTGACTTTAGAGTTGCTCCCTGCCTCTTCCTCATCTAAGGAGGAGCCAGCCTCAGCCTCAGCCGGACCCAGACCCACGATTTCTGTAAAGAAGAAGCCTAAATATCAACTGTCAAGACCAAAGTGATGATCTTTAAGAAAAAGCCTTGTAAATTTAAGTGGACCATAGATGGAATCCCTGTAGATCAATGCAGCACCTTCAAATATCTAGGGGTAACTTTCAGTGAAACTCTGTCCTGGAGAGCTCATTTGGCAATTACCAAAATTAAAAAATTAACTTTTTTCCCCACCATAGAGAACAATGGAGGGAATAGGGGTAACCTGTTTTGGGGCCCATAGAATTGGACCCCCTGGTCCAATGTTCTTGAAACTTGGTGGGTATCTTGGGGAGAGGCTCCAGCAGCTACCCTGTGAGTTTGGAGACTCTCCCTCAAACCCCCTCCCCTCCAGCCCCCAGAATATACCCTATGTTTTCACCATTGACTTCAATGGCCCATAGGATATAATGGGGTCGATTTGCCACCGAATTTCTTTTATTTCCTCCTTTCCTCTCTTTTTCCTCTTTCCCTCCTTCTTCTCTTCTCTCTTTATTTCTTTCCCACCTTCTTCTCTTCTCTTTTTTCCTCCTTTCCCTGTTTTCCTCTTTCTTTCCCTCCCCTTTCCTTCTCTTTCTTTCTCTCTTTCTTTCCTTCTTTCCTTCTCTCTACTCTCTCTCTTTCCTTCCCTCTTTCCTCTTTCTGTGGCCCAACTCTCATGAGAAGGAGTTTAAACTTTAAACCCCTTCTCTCTTAGCTCCCCCACCCAGGCCAGCTGGGGAAGGGAAGGCGAGGCTTTTGAAGATGCCTCCCCCCCTTTTGCTTCCCCTTCTGACATCACTTCCGGTGATGTCAGGGGATGTGGCATATGCTAATAGCCTAATAGTTCATTAGCATACCATATGCTAATGAGCTCCTGCAGCTGTTTTTCTATGAAAAGACCCCCTGTTTGAAACTATATCAAAGCAAGGCTGTTCCTCAAGTCCTACATGGTGTAGAGGTTTGGGGTTGGAATAATTGTCTGATCACAAAATCGGAATCTATCCAAAATCTTTTTTAAGGGGAATCCCAGTTGTACCTAGAGGAACCCCTGCAGCTTTAATGCAAGCAGGACTTGGTTTGCCCTAAATTAGGGCCCATATTCACATAGCCTTGATAAGATTTTGGAGAAAGCGAAGCAAAGACAGCATTGATCTACTTCACAGTTAATGTTATGAAATGATGTTGCAAAATGATGCTGCTCATATAGCCTGCTATAATAACATCCTCCATTGCGACTTCATACCAAACGATGCCCAGGATGTCCCCATGGCTGGTTCCAGCATCAATGATTGGGTGTTTAAGTGTGATGCTGTGACAGACTGGCTGTCAGTTTCACAGTCCAAATTGTCCCCATGGTTCAAACTGATTAATATCTCCCTCCATAACCTCAGAATAGCCTTTACTTCAATTCAGTTTCAAATCATGCCAACAGCTTTGCTAGCTGGATGTTGCTTCCAAATACAGCTGGCTTCAAGTGTTTGTATTTGCGGAGCTTTAGTTCCAGAGGATCTATCACACTACATTTTCTCCTGTCCTCTATGTACCAATGCCCAAAACTTGAGCAATAAGAGGAAAAGCTTGAGCTTCTAATGCAGACAGAGGGATGTGATTTAGTAAACATTACAGAGACTTGGTGGGATGATTCACATGACTGAAATGTAGTTGTGGATGGATACAAGTTGTTCAAGAAAAAAACAAAGGAGTTAAAGAGGAGGTGGAGTGGCGCTGTATGTGAGGAGAGGGTTTGCTTGTCAGGAAATACTAGAAGAAGTGGGTGATAGCCCAATGGAAAGTATCTGGGTGAGGATAAGGGAAGGAAGGACAAACAGTATTTTGGTTGGAGTCTGCTACAGACTTCCTGACCAGGATGAGGAGGTGGATGCTGTCCTCCTTGAACAGCTTGACGGGGTATTCAAACAACATGACCTGGTAGTTATGGGTGACATCATCTTCCCTGATGTGTGCTGGGAGACAAACTCAGCAAAGCAGTAATGCACATACCTGACCTGTCTGGCTGATAACTTCCTTCATCAAATGGAGGAAGAAGCTATGAGGGGCTCAGCCACACTCGACTTATTATTGACCAACAGGCAAAAGATGGTCGATGGGGTGAAGGAGGTGGGAATCTTGGGGAGAAGTAGCCATGTCCTGCTAGAATTCCTTTTACTGTGGGGGACTAAGGAAGTTTGTAGCCACACGTGTATGTTAGATTTCAGTAAGGCAGATTTTAATAAACTCAGAGGCATGATGAGAATCATTCCATGGGTAAGACTGCTGGAAGGGAAAGGAGCAAGCAAAAGGGTAGGTTCTCCTAAAACAAGAGGTCTTGCAAGCTCAAGCCATCACTATTTCAACAAGAAAGAAACATGGTAGGATGAATAGAGAACTCCATGATCTGCTAAGGGAGAAAAAAGGAATGTTCAAGTAATGGAGGCAAGGACATGCCTCTAAAGAAGAGTATCTGCAGGTTGCTAGGCACTGTAGGTCAGCCATCAGAGAGGCCAAAGCTCACAGTGAGCTAAAGTTGGCCAGGGAGGCTTGACACAAGAAAATCTTCAGATATGTGAGGAGTAAACACAAGATAAAAGAGGCGATGGGTCCACTGTTAGGTGAAAATGGAGAAATTCTATCAGAGGACAGAGAGAAAGCAGAAAGGCTTAATGTCTATCTTGCCTCAGTTTTTTTCCCAGAAGAAAAGAACAGGCTTATCTAGAGATTGCAGTAGGCAAGGCACGGCATCCCAGCTGCTGGTTGACATGGACCAAGAGGTAGTTGAGAAGCACTTGGCTGCATTGAATGAGTATAAATCTCCCAGGCCAGATGGTATGCACCCAAGAGTGCTCAAAGAACTTTCTAGAGAGCTTGCAGAGCCTTTCCCCATCATCTTCCAGACCCCTTGGAGGACAGGAAATGTGCCACAAGACTGGAGGAGGGTAGATGTTATCACAACTTTCAAAAAAGGGAAGAGGGATGACCCAGGAAACTACAGGCCAGTCCCGGGGAAGACACTGGAGCAGATTTTAAAGAGATCAATCTGTAAACATCTAAAGGACAACTTGGTGATCTGGGGAAATCAGCACAGATTTGTCTTCAACAGACCAACCTCATTTCCTTCTTTGATCAATTGACAAACTTACTGGATCAAGGGAATGCTGTTGATGTTGTTTACCTGGATTTCAGTAAAGCTTTTGACAGGGTTCCCCATGATGTTCTGATGGGTAAACCAGAGGACTGTGGACTGGACTCTAGGATAATTATGTGGATATGGAACTGGTTGGAGAACTGCAGTCAAAGAGTAGTTGTCAATGGCATTTCATCTGAATGGAGGGAGGTGTCCAGTGGGGTGCCACAGGGCTCAGTTCTGAGCCCAATACTTTTCAAAAATTTTATAAATGATCTTGGTGTGGAGGGGCTACTCATTAAATTTGCAGATGACACCATATTGGGAGGAGCAGTGAACATACCAGAAGATAGAGACAGAATTCAATGAGATCTGAACACACTGGAAAAGTGGGCAGATGTGAACGAGATGCAATTTAACAAGGATAAGTGCTGAGTTCTATATCTGAGTAACAAATATGAGGAACACGCATACTGGATGGGGGATACACTTCTGGGTAGCAGTGTGTGTGAACAAGATCTTGGGGTTCAAGTGGATCATAAGTTAAGTATGAACAGCCAGTGTGATGCAGCGACAAAAAAGGCTAATGAGATCTTGATATGTATCAACAGGGCCATCACATCCAAATCACAAGAGGTCATCATCGTGCTGTATGCTGCATTGGTCAGACTGCACCTGGAACAGTGTGTGCAGTTCTGGGGACCTCACTTCAAAAAGGATGTGGACAGAATGGAGCAGGTGCTGAGGAGAGTGACAAGGATGATCAGGGGGCTGGAGACAAAGCCCAATGAGGAAAGGCTGAGGGATTTGGGAATGTTTAGTCTGGAGAAGAGGAGACTGAGGGGGGACATTGCTCTCTTTAAGTATTTGAAGGCCTGTCATTTAGAGAAGGGTAGGGAGCTGTTCTTGTTGGCAGCAAAGGATAGGACTCATAATGGGTTACAGTAAGAGTTGTTTAACCGTGGAATCAACTCCCTAGGGAGGTGGTGAGCTCCCCCTCACTGGCAGTCTTTAAAGCAGCATCTGGACAAACATTTGTCATTGATGCTCTAGGCTGATCCTGCATCAGTCCTGCATTGAGCAGGGCATTGGACTAGATGGCCTGTATGGCCCCTTCCAACTTTGTGATTCTACAGTTTTATGATGCTTTATATAGAGCCCAGAACCAAATTTCTCACAGTGCTTTTAACGGACTTAGATTTTTCTTCAAACTCAGGGAAGCTGGTTTTCCTTCTCTCAGATGCTGATTCATTTGTCTCCTATACAGTGTCACTTTTTGCTTTAGCAGCCAAGTAAATAAGGGCTAGAGTCACATCCAAAGAGGGCAATGTTTTTATTTGATTAGTACTTTATGGTTAGATTGTTTTAATGCTGATATATGTTATATGTGTCAGATTGTAAAAGCCTTTGGCCACAGACAATAAACTTTATTGTATTGTATTCTGGAACTGACACTCAGAATTGTAAGGCAATTCTGCTACTAAATCCTAATAAGAACTAGTTCAAATTATTCCCTGGATTTTGATTAGGCAGAATTCAGGTCAATAGTAGCCAGTGAGAAATACTTGTATTTTGACTACAGTACAACAATGATATTTCCATGCCATCCTAAACAGTCCTGTACAAGATTACACTTCTTATTGAATATATAAGGACAAGTGACATAAGGACTGCACAACATTTTGCTAATTCAAGACACAATGAGAGACTGGTTGTGAGAAGGGAATGGAATATCCATGAGGCTACTATTTGTAGTCAAACTAATCACTGGGACAAAAAGAGGGAGGGGGAACTGAACCTAGAAACCTTGAATCCAGAACAAGGCCCTATTAGCAGGCTATGTATCCAGATCCAGCTATGACTTCTTTCTATAATCTGAAAATAGAACCCCACAATTCTATCATTTACCCAAAATCCACAAAGGTGTACTGCCTGTTCCTGGCAGACCCATAGTCTCGGGATGTGGGTCCATTTTGGAACCATTAGCCAGTTATTTGGATGAATTCTTACAACCCTTCATCCCAAAAATTAATACATACCTAAGAGACACTATGGATTTTGGACATATTAATAAGATCAGTCACTTTGGATGTGGTATCACTATATACCAACATACCACACAGTGAGGCCCTAGAGGTATTTCACTGAATATGACGGAAGGTGTTACTAATCCTCCCACCTTTTTATGCCATATAGCTGAAATTTGTTTGAAAAGGAATTATTTTCCATTTCAGAAAAAAAAATTCTGGCAAGTGTCTGGAACTGCAATGGGGTGCAGATTTGCACCAGAATTGGCAAATCTTTTTATGAATAGGTTTGAAAATCAATTCATCATTAATGCAAACAACATCTATGCTGAGAATATCATTGTTTTAAAGAGAGTTTTGGATGACATTTTTCTACTCTGGAAAAGTCCAGTTCAACTTTTATTGGAGTTTAAATAGTTCGTTAATGGCTTGCACGAAACTAACAAATTTGAAATGAATTTTGGACATATTAATAAGATCAGGATAGAACATGAGGATATGCTCTTTGTCACTTTGGATGTGGTATCGCTATATACCAACATACCACACAGTGAGGCCCTGGAGGTACTTCAAAGTACACTGAATATGACGGAAGGTGTTCCTAATCCTCCCACCTTCTTTTTATGCCATATAGCTGAAATTTGTTTGAAAAGGGTCTTATCTATTGTATCATCTGTAAGTGTGAAAAAAGTACATAGGGTGTACTTCAAGGCCAATAAAGATCAGAATCACAGAACACAGAAGTTGCATCAGACGAAGAAGAAAAAATGCTTCCTTCACCGACCACTTTGCTGCAGCAGGATACAACGACAGATACTTATCTTTCTTTGCTCTGGAATATGTTTGACCTTGTAACCACCTGCAGATGACTCAGCAATTGAAAACCAGAGAATTGTTTTGGATTCATGCCCTCAAAACTGTAACACCATATGGTCTAAATGAACAGGTGGACTGTTGTGTAATATGATTTTTGACAGTTTAACATCTATGTATGATTTTTTGACTGGTTAACATCTAGTCTTTTGACATCTAGATTTTTTTACTGTTTAACATCTAGTTTTATCGTTTTTAATGTTATGCTCTATGTGGGATGTGCAATCACATGACTATTCCAAGGCACTCTACAAGGATTGCATCATCCTTCACACAAGGATTACATCATCTTTCACACAAGGATTACGTCATCTTTTACCCGCACTTTTACTTGACCAGCACTGCTCTTTGCCTAAGGACAATTCTATTGAGGACACTTTGGCTAAACAATCATAGGAAGGCATTTTCTGAACCAGAAGTAACTAAATAATTTTCTTTATTTATTACTTTCTGAATTAAGTTTTAAAATTGTAGAATGCATTGGTTTATACATGTTTTTTGTTTCTAGATTAATACCAGTGAAACACCACTTGGCATGTGATTGCACCTTTAGAGGCCTCATTTGTACTTTTATTCTGTGCCTAGTGGTTTCATTTTGGAAGTAAGTCAATATGTTTTTACTAGTATATACTTATAATACATTTATCCATTTTATTGTATATATTTAATTACCCATTTCTTTCTATTTTTTACAGCAACTTTTTTCTGGTCCTTCCTGTATTTATATTTTGTATCTGTATGATTGTTCTGTACTATTATATTAACCAATATGTTCCTCACTGTGTTTGACCTCTGAAGAAGGCCTATGCAGGCCGAAATGCATCAGGTCAAGTCCATCAGCCCTTGTGTGTTAAAATTTGGTATTTTTATATGAGGTGTGATTGGGCCCTTATATATATTTTTAAATTCTTGTTAATAAATTAATGTATCTTTTTGTATACTATATATATTAAGCTTTTATTGTTGGCCCTTTTTTCTATTTGACTAACCTTTTCAGGTTCTGAAGTCAAAATAATCACCTCATTTTGCACAATCCATATTCACTTCCATATACTCATGTCCTGGCTCACAGCTAGTGCCCCGCAGCCCGGAGCTGCGGCGAGCATGCCGGCCAGGACTTGGGCAGCCAGGGGCGGCTGCAGCCACAGCTGCGCTGCCCCACAGAGATGCCGAGGTGGCGGGGGCTCGGGACCGGCAGCACCAGGCTCGACCAGCCTCCCCGACCCCGAGGCGATTGGGCACCAGCAGGGAGGGAGAGACGGGGCACGCCGACTTTCTCAAAGAGAGCGACAGATGGCCCTGTCAGAAGCCTTGCCCAGGACGGAAAGTACGTGTGGCGGCGGCAGGCAGCACAGAACGCCGGCCGAAGAAGCTCCGGCGGCCGAGCTACCCAGCGACCACCCACCCACGCAGGCTCAACCACCTGGGGCTCGAGGTTGGGCACAAGCCAGGGTGGGAGGGCCACGAGGGGAGGCGTCTGGGGCAGCAACAGACGCCGAGAGTCTTCAACCTCCCAGAAAAGTGGCAGGCAAGCAAAACCCCAGCATTATTTGGCAGGGACCCGCACGGAGGCAACCCCAAAGCCTCTGCTACTCCCCCCCAGGGCTTGGTCCCTTAGAAAAATCCCTACCTGGGATTCAGCAATGCCAGGACCCACCAGAAGAGAAAGCACGGATGCAGCTAGCCCTTAGCCCTGAGAACTGGAAGGGACAGAGTCTCCAGCCAGCCCTAAAAGGAGGAACACCCCGACCAATGGAGAAGACGAGGCACAGAGACGAACAGGGCTTGGAGCAAATGGAGCAATGGTCAAGGGGGGAGGGAGGGGTCAGGTGTTGGTGGAAGGGAATAAAAGAGTGGTGGAAGCCAGAGCCGGAGAGGAGGGAAGGAGCTTGAAGGAAAAGTCTGCCAACCGAGAGAGAGTGAAGGAGGCTTTCCTCTGTAAGAGCTCCAGGGAAGTAGGCTGCTGGAGGTGAAGCAACCCCAGGCCCTTCCGATATCTGAGGCTCCTGGCAAGACCCCTTGGCATTCCCCTTCAGCCAACCCGACCCAGGTCGCTCCCCATGCCCCCCAGGCTGGACGGGGTGTGTGACAACTCAAGAGTTTTAGATTTAAGATTGAACTTTATGTCAAAAGGGAAGTGTCTGTGGCACTTTCACACATGCTAAATAATGCCATTTCAATCCACTTCAGCAACCATTTGCAAGTGGATTTTATTGCAAAGTGGATTGAAAGTAGATTGAAAGTGTGTTATTTAGTGTGTGTGAAAGTACCACGTATGCCACCTACCTTTGTATGTACAATTTATTTGTAGAATTTTTTTACAAGGGAAAAGGCTATTATTGAAAGCTATATATCACAAACCTAATCCACTCAAGTCAATAAAACAGAAAATCTAGCAATCACTTATGCAATGTTATCCTCTGTTACATAAGAACATAAGAGAAGCCAATGTTGAATCAGGCCAATGGCCCATCTAGTCCAACACTCTGTCACACAGCGGCCAAAAATACCAGGTGCCATCAGGAGGTCCAGCAGTGGGGCCAGGACACTAGAAGCCCTCCCACTGCTGCCCCCCCCCCAGCACCAAGAATACGGTGCATCACCTGCCCCAGACTGAGAGTTCCTATCTATACCTTGTGGCTGATAGCCACTGATGGACTTCTGCTCCATATGTTTATCTAATTCCCTCTTGAAACTGTCCATGCTTGTAGCTGCCACCACCTCCTGTGGCAGTGAATTCCATATGTTAATCACTCTTTGGGTGAAGAAGTACTTCCTTTTATCCGTTTTAACCTGACTGCTCAGCAAGAACATAGAACATATATAATATACATATATAATATACATTATATATATCATTTATATAATAAAGAGGTTACTCAGATGCTAACCTTCTGTTACAGACATTAACAAACCACCTGAGTAATCAGAGGCTTTCTAAACTTACAGTTCATCTTGAGATAAATAGTAGTTCATACAATTGCATTATAATTATTTTGGGTATGCAGAAGCGGAAGGAATTTATGCCTGAATCTTCTAGGAATTCCTGCATCCCTTCAAACTATCATCATCATCATAGACCTTTATTGGCATAGCATGATATTACAAAAAGATAAAAATAAGATAAAACTGAAGGTTTTATACTACAGTACTAGTGGGAAAAAGGTCAAAAACAGTCACTTCAAAATAACAAAACCCAGAATAAAACAGTACATTAAAACTAAGAGTTAAAAACTCTTGCCCTTAGCTTCCATACAGATGCAGTGATTTCAGGGGATTTATCAGAAAGCAAGAAGTTAAACTCCTTATCAACAATATTTGCAGCAGGCATGAGAAGGCAAATCAAGTGGTGACGTAGGGAGGAATATTGGGGGCAATGAAGAAGGATATGTTGCATAGAATCAGTCGTTATAAGGGGTACCCTTGTATCTACCTGTCAAAATGGCCAAAGGAAATACATTAAACCTAGCCAACATAAAGACTCTACGATGAAAAGAGATTGTCAAATTAAAAAGATACTGAGCCATTGAATCTTGTAAGGAAGGCCAAGAAAACGGGGGGCTCACACTCCAGAGCTGCCTGCATTGATTACTTATGCTTCAATGTTCCAGATTCTCTTTTGTACAATCCGAAAAATGTCCAATTAGCCAAAGTTAGCCAAAGAGTCCAAATTGATACCAATGGATTTAATTTTGGACATTATAAATTGTGACCATTTTGAGATATAAGAATCTGTAGGGAGAAGAGCAATAAGGCTGTTGGGTGGTGAGCTAAAATAGAGAAGGAGCCAGTATTTAATGGCAGTGATCTGCACCCGCATTTCAATAAAATGAATACCTAGCTCTGTTTTTGCTTTGCAAATTCCACTCTGCAAATACTTGCCAGGTTAGATTCAATGGAAGAGGGTCCCTTACCCATAAAATGCCCACAACCAAGGGTGTCAAACAAGGGTATGTTTTGGCTCTCTCTCTCTTCAACCTTTTTCTCTCTGACCTTCCCTTATGTCTAGCCAAAATTGATGGCCACTCCCCTAACTGACATGCCTCTTAGGTACCTATCCTACTTTATGTGGATCATGCTGGGATCCTTTCCTATACTCAGGTTGGATTAATGCACCTTCTTTCAGAGTTCACTGGTTATTGCAGACAGAACTCACTTCTTATTATACTGGTCTCCTCTAAATCCTGGAAGTGCATTTGCTGGGGCATTGAAGGAAGAGAAATTGAGCAGGTTAAATCATTTAGATATCTCGGTGTTTTATCTCAGTATAATTTAAAATCACTTTCTCAGTCTGACCAATAACAAGATTGCAGCTATCAAATTTTTTTAAAACCAAAAAGGTAATCAACATGTCCCAGCTGCCCTCCAGATTTTCCAGGCCACAGTTATCTCATCCCTGCTTTACGGGATCCCTGTGTGGATCCAAAACGTCAACAAAGAAGTTGAAAGTATAAATATTTCCCTTCAAATTATCCACATTACTGTATGCGGGCAGGGGTTATGTATACCCTAGAAGCACGTCCATGTGAATGGGGCCTACCTTCCAGTTTAGCCCAGATTCACAAAAGATTAGCTTAGTGTAAGGAAGCTAATTTCTACTACCTCTTACTCCTTGGTTAAAGGAGCTTCTAGATGAGGTTGTATATCGAGCCATGAGAATATGCCCATTCTAGGCAATAACACACACACAATGATAATAAAGGTACAATGGACAATCTGATAAGCTCCTACTGACACATTTAATATGGTGAAATAAGTTTATTGAGGAGAATAACTAGCATAGTCAAATACTCAAAATACTATTGAACATACTACTATAACACTCAACACTAGAACACCTCCATCAAGATAGAAATACCTTTGTCCTATCCAGAAGTAGCTTTCTGTAAGTTATACAAAATTAAGTACACTTACCAACATTGAACTTCATTTCCCACATTGTCACCCACTCACCCAGTTTGTGCAGGTCCTCTTGTAGCTCTTCATAGTCAGCCTTGGCTTTCACCATCCTGAATAATTTTGTGTTGCCCTCAAAGTTGGCCACTATATCACTCAATCCTAGTTCCAGATCATTGATTAATAACTTAAATAGTATCAGCACCAATATGACCTTGGGCAAGCCATAGTTCTGTCAGAGCTGTTCTTGAAAGAACAGTTCTCAAAAGAGCTCTCTCAGCCCCAGCCTCAGGGTGTCTGTTGTGGGGAGGGGAACGGAAAGGAGTTTATAAGCCGCTCTGAGACTCCAAGTGAAGGGCGGGGTATAAATCCAATCTCCTCCTCCTCCTCCTCCTCCTCTTCTTCTTCTTCTGCTTCTGTTTCTGCTTCTTCTATCGATCCTTGTATGACGCCACTGCTTACTCTCCTCCATTGTGAGAACTGTCCATGACAGGCTCTTCCTGTCATTTAAACAGTTTTTAATCTATAAGAGGACTCATCATCTTATCCCATGACTGCTAAGTTTACTCAGGAGTCTTTGGTGAGGTACCTTGTCAAAAGCCTTTTGAAAGTCCAGGTATATAATGTCTACCAGGTCACCATTGTCTATATACTTGTTCACTTTCTCAAAGAGCTCCAAAAGTGAGGCAGGACTTCCCTTTGCAAAAGCCATGATGATTTTCCCTCAGCAGGCTTTGTCCCTCTATGTGCCTAACAATTCTATCTTTGATGACAGTTTCCACTTATTTGCCTGGGACAGACATTAGGCTGACTGGCCTGTGATCTCCTGGTTCTCCTCTGGATCCCTTTTTAAAAATTGGTGTCACATTTGCTATTCTCCAGTCTTCTGGCACAGTGGTTGAATTTAGTGATAGGTTACATATACGGGTTAGTAGACCAATCTCACATCTGAGTTCCTTAAGAACTCTCAGGTATATGCCATCAGGACCTGGAGACATCCAGTTTTAATTAATTAATTAATTTCCATTTATATCCCACCTTGCCGAGGTCTACATCTCTGGTCACCTCAATTTGGCTCAGTTCTTCAGACCTTGTAGGCCTTCTTTTAGACTTGGAAGTGCTTTTCCTCGCCTGTGGAGTGCATTCTATTTGGGCTTCAATTAATGTGGTTTTAAATTGCAAGCATCCTTTAAGGATTTGACTCTCTTGTGTTTCCCCTTCAGCTTCATTACTATTACTATTATTCAATTTTTGTAAAATTTCCTCTTTTGAAATCACATGTTACCATGTTGGACTTTGGGGGATTTAGTTGGACTTTCCATTGATCTGAATGTGGAACTTTATAGCATTATGGTCACTGTCCCCAACTGGTGTAACAACCTCTACATCCCCCACCAGGTCTTGAGCCCCTCTCAAAACCAAGATCACTACCCCTTTGGTTGGCTCTGTCATAGTCATTTATGATGTCTAGGAATCTCATTTCTACAGCATGATTCGAGGACACATTTAGCCAGTTAATGTGAGTTTAGTTGAAGTCTCCCAGTATAATAATATTATCAGCTTTAGTCACCTTGCTTATTTCCTTCTCCATCTCAAGATCAGTCTCAAGGATTTGATCAGGTGGGAAATAGTACACCTCCATTTTTAAGAAACCCTTAGGGCCCAGTATTTCCACCCATATCACTTCTGTTGGAGAATTAATTCCCTGATGCTTTATAACTTGTTTGATTCTATGCCCTTTTTAATGTACAACACAACACTACCACCAATTCATCCCCTCCCTGTCCTGCCTATAGAGCTTATACCCAGGAGTGGCTATATCTCATAGATTTCCCCTATTCCACCATGTTTCTGAGATACCCACTATATTTAAATTCTTACTGAAGACCAAGCACTCCAGCTCCCCCATCTTTGCTCAGAGGCTTCCAGCATTAGCATACAGACACATATAATGTGTTTCCCTCTCCAGTAAACCTCATCTCCCTTGGCCCCTTAGTTGCCACACATGGCCAACAGTCACCATCACACCCTCACTTCCAAGTTCTATTACTTTTTTTTCAATATTACCCTGAGTGTTTACACATTCCACCTGCAGCCAGCTGAGTGACCTGTGGCCATTCACAGTTCTCTCAGAGCTCTCTCAACCCCACCTACCTCATAGGGTGTATAAAGTACTGAGGCTGATGCATTGGAGAGTTATTTCAGCTCATATTTTATTTAGTTACAGGCAGATCTTGAGATAAGATTCCCTGGCCCAGAGGCCAGTTTATTTCCCTGTAGCCAAACTACACCCAATACACACACACGCTATTTACAGTGCATTCGAGTCCCATAGGTCCATCCTCGGACCCTAGCCCTCTGATAAGTGCGTGCTAGGATCCGTTTGGGCTATTGTCTTTTGGAGCAAAGCTTGGGCCCTTCGCATGGCCACATGCGCGGTCTCACTGGGTACACAGCAACCTTCCCCCCTTGGTCCAGCTTACCCTAGCATACATAGTCCTTTAGGTACGTGGGCCTCCTCTTCTCTTCCTTGTGGAGCGGCAGACATCAGGAGCTGGGGATGGAGTCTCTGCTGCAGGGATCGGAGCCTGATCTGGTGTGCTGCTGGGCTCCGGGTTGCTCATTGGTTCTGGGTTACCGATGTCCACCCCTATGGGAATCATGCTTGACTGATGGCACGGATGGCACACTTTATCTTGTGTACAGTAAATCCCCTGGGCACCCACTGCAAACCCCAGGAATTCCATCCACGGCACCCCCAGAAGGCACTTCTCCCACTTCACCTTCACTGGCTGTGGTGAACTGTTCCAGCACTGACCAGAGCTGCTCAGCGAATGTTTCAGAGTCCGGGGCCACAATCAGAATGTCATCGAAGAATGGCTGGACTTCTGGGATGCCTTTGAGAAGACAATCCATCAAGTTTTGGAAGATACCGGATGCCACACTAACCCCAAATTGCAACCACTACACTCTAAAAGCCCCCCTGTGCATTACTATCATTTGGGCCTTGGCGGTGGCATCATCCACTGGCAACTGCTGATAGGCCTGGGCTAAATCTAGTTTGCCAAAAACCCTTGCCCCTGCCAAGGAGGCCAACATGTGACTGACCACCAGTACTGGGTACGCATGGTCTTGCAGTTCCTTGTTAATGGCGCACTTATAGTTGGAACAAATCCTGACATCCCCATTGGGCTTCACTGGGGTTACTATGGGGTTCCCCAGCGGGCGTGTGTCACTGGCTCCAGCACTCCCTGCTCTACCAGGCAGTCCAGTTCGGCCTCTATCTTGGGCTGTAAGGTTAACGGGGGCTGCCTGACCTTCATTCTGATGGGCTGTACAGTGGGATCAAGCTCCAGAGAGACCGGGGTTCCAGAGTAGTGGCCAAGCATACCGTTGACTGGAAACTTCTCACAGACGAAATTAAAGTCCTGAGTCTGTATGGAGTTGATGCCCATCATCTCAAATCTCAGGGGTCTGAACCACACCAGTCCCAGCAGGCTCTTGAGTTTCCCTTCCACCACCAGCAATTCTAAAGGGCCATCAAAGTCTCTGAACTGCACCCTGTATTTGCCCCAGCCCTTGATGGCCACGGAGTTTTTTTGGAAATCCCTAAAGGACAGACCCCGTGGCTGCTTCAGGAGGCAGAGCTTCCAGAATGTCTCTGCGGAAATTATGGAAAAAGAGGAGCCCATGTCCAGTTCCATGCAGCAGGGGGACCCCTCTATTAATACCATAATGTGCATTTTGTTAGGGGCTTCTGGGGGCAAATTCATTACCTTGTGCTGGTGGTGGTTGATGGTCAGCGAATGCAGGTCCAGGTCCTCCTGGTGAGTGGACGTTGTCCTCCAGTTGCTGCAGGATCGGCAGGTCCAGGCAATGTGGCCTTGCTTTCCACATGTTCGGCAGACGGCGTCATGGAAGCAGCACATTTTGCTCTCATGTGAGTTTCTGAAGCTAGCACAGGGCACTTGGGATGCTGGTTTTCCCCGATGTGCAGTGGCCCCGACCTGGGGCTGGTGATTCTGGTGGTTGGGTTGGTGAATCTGGAGGACCTCATCTGGGAACACGTGGTGTGTTGAAGATGAAGATGGCGGACAGTCACGGTGTGAGCCCTCGAACGCAGTGGCCATCTGGAGGGTTCCATCTATCTTGAGGTCTGTAGTGCCTACCAGTTTGCCGTGGAGTTTGGCATCCTGCAGACCCCAGACGAATTGTGTCAGGATGTTTTCTTCCACTTTCATGAACTCACAGTCCATCGCTTGTTGATGGAGTTCAGCCATGAATGCTGCAGCCATTTCGCTGGGCTTCTGGAGGTGCGCTTGGAAGTCCATGCGCTTGGCCATCATGGTGGGCTTCAGCTCGTAGTACTTCATTAAACTTGCAATGATCTCATCATAGGTATTTTCAGTCAGCTGCTTGGGTGCCAGGAGACCTTGACCAGACGAATGGTGGCCACTCCACATGTGCTGAGGAGTAGGGCCTGTTTCTTGTCAGCATCTGTGACCTCATGTTAGGTGAAGAAGCTGGTGAGCTGGTCTACCCACGATTCCCAGAACTCAGGGTGTGTGGGGACAAAGACCTCGAGGTGTCCCGGAGTGACAGCCATGATTCTCGAGTGAAGCGGGGAGTGATGTCCTGGGGAGCGATGCGTGTTGTGGTGCTGCTCATGAGTGGTGCAGGGCACAGCAGCTTCTGAAGGATCAGTACTCAGTGCTGTGCTGGAGGAAGGGTCAGGCTCGCTTATCGGGATCCCATCCTTGTCACCAGTATAAAGTACTGAGGCTGATGCACTGAAGAGTGATTTTAGCTCATACTTTATTTAGTTACAGGCAGATCTTGAAATAAGATTCCCTGGTCCAGAGGCTGGTTTATATCCCTGTAGCCAAACCACACCCAACACACACACACACTCCCATGCAGGCCTGTAGCTCACATGGGGCCCATGGGGCCCAGCCCCCCACGATTTTTGTGGGCACCCTTGCCCAATCGATCATTTCTCTTCCCCCCCACTCTAGACAGCCGGGCTCAACATGAAGTCAGCCCAGGCAAGGAAGCAAGCGGGCAGCGGGATTTGGCCCTGGGGCACACACAGACTCTGCAGAAGAAGCACTGCTTGAAGCTTTCCTCCTTGTCCTTCTAGTAGCCCATGAGCTCCAGGCTGCCACTCAGCTTACCCGCTTCCCTCATTAACTCCCCTCCCCTGGCTCAGCATAGTGCACGCCCACCCGTGCACCCTTTAGCCAGGGAAGAGGAGGCGAGGTGGCACTGGCGTCCTCCATGGTGGTGAACGGGGCACCTCCAGCAAGGCAAGCCCTTCAGAGGGGGAGGAAGTGGGAAGGGGGCCTTGGGACAGTCCAAATGCGGGCTCTACACAACACTGGCCTAGAGCCTGACAGGTACAAGTTAAGCCAGCCTCACCGTGCGATTTTCCTCCTCCAACTAACCACAATCACTCTGAGAGCAGCTGCAGCAGTGTGCAGAGAGCAGAGCACTGACTGCAGCCTGCCTGCCTGAGCCTCACCTCGCCAGCTGCAAGTGTTCCCCTCCTCCAGCTTCCTCCTCCAGTGTCATCGTCCCCAGCAGCCTGGCTTCCTCCTTGACTTCCTTACTTGGACACCGGTGTTATTGTGCACGCGGTGTTGTTGTGCACCTCCCACCACTCCGTCCAGTAATCCTCTGGTGGGGCTGAGCCTGCAGTGCCTATGCCAAATTTCTACCACCTCCCCATCTCCCACATGCAGGACTCTAGATTAGAGGGTGAGATCAGCTGGGGGGGGAGTGTACTAAAGCCAGAAAAGTTGTTGTTCTTGTGGAAGTTCCTATAATTATTTGGGCTTGGACAGTAGGGGGCTTGGGCTCCTTTGGAAAACATTACAGCAAAAGAAGAGTTGCAAAGAAAATGTGGAATGGATTTTCTGTTAAGGTCTCTGAAATGACAACTCCCAGAGTGGAATAATAGCCCCTGGGTGTAGTAGATATGTTCTGGAACTGGAATGACAGCCCCAAGAGTGGAATGACAGCCCCTGGGAGTGGCAGGAGTATTCTGGCACTGGAATCACAGCCCCTGGGGACAGAATCTGTGTGCTGGGACTGGCCTGACAGGTCCAGTCCCAGCACACAGATTCTGTTCCCAGGAGCTATCATTCCACTCTGGGGCTTTCAATCCAGTCCCAGAATGCTTCTGCTACTCCCAGGGGCTGTCATTCCACTCTGGGGGCTGTCATTCCAGAGATCTTAATGGAAAATCCATTCCACATTTTCTTTGCAACTCTTCTTGTGCTGTAATGTATTTCAATGGAGCCCATGCAAGTCAATTGACATTCCTGGTTCCCATTATTTCCAATGGGCCTTCAAATCTCTCCCATTGTTGCCAATGGGCAATCCTGTCATTCGCTTTAGTACATCCCTGTTGTTATTTTATTGTTGGGGAGGGTGTCTGTTGGGCAGGCTGGTTCTTGTTTCAGTTCTGGGCATCTCCAGCTGGAATTGGAAAGCTAATATGACACTAAGCACTTTGGTTTCTGCAAGAATTGGGGGGGGGTCTATTTCCACTGATTCGCTCTTCCTTATACTTCTGTATTCAATATATATTTTAAAAAACTGTATCTCTCTGGCCATTTTAAGGCACTTGTATTTATTATTCATTTATTAGTTATTACTTAGATGTATAAGCATGGTGTGGCAGCTCTGCACAGACATATAATGGCCGGCTCCACAAGCAAAACACTGGCCTCCCGAGGAAAAAGTTGTTAGCTACGGGGCTGCTCCCATGATATACTGTTTACAGTGCATTCGAGTCCCATAGGTCCATACTCGGATCCTAGCCCTCTGATAGGTGCACACTAGGATCCGTTCAGGCTATTGTATTTCAGAGTGAAGCTTGGGCCCTTCACATGGCCACATGTGGACCCAACCATGTGCGCAGTCTCGCTGGGTACACAACAGGGTGTCTGCTGTAGGGAGAGGAAGGGAAGGTGATTGTAAGCCATTCCAATAGTCTTTTGGGTAGTGAAGAGCAGGGTATAAAACCAACTATTCTTCTTCTTCCCCCCTTTGGACTGACTTGTCACAAACCAGCAACACT
Organism: Gekko gecko; assembly: GCA_029375565.1. NCBI lineage: Eukaryota > Metazoa > Chordata > Lepidosauria > Squamata > Gekkonidae > Gekko > Gekko gecko. The sequence goes on from JAPDNY010000001.1 coordinate 94,980,436, forward strand.
TCCTCATCCATGCACGGAGATCTGTGATCTGTGCCTGTCTAGCTGGCCCTGTGTGTGGAACCAGCAGCACTTCTGAGAATACTACCTTTGAGGTCATGGCCTTTAACTTTCTGCTTAGTAACCTCAAATTTTCCTCCAGGACCACATTACTACATTTCCCAATGTCACTGATGCCAAAGTGCACCATGACTGCTGGCTCCTCCCCAGCACTATCTATCAACCTATCTAGACAGCGCATGATGGGCTGGGCTAGAGTTGCCAGCCTCCAGGTGGAGCTTGGGTATCTCCTGCTTTTAGAACTGATCTCCAGCTGACAGAGACTAGCTCCCCTGGAGAAAATAGCTGCTTTGAAGGGTGGACTCTATAGCATTGTACCACGCTGAGGCCCCTCCCCTCCCCAAACCCCACCCTCTCCTGGATCCACCCCCAAGGTCTCCAGGTATTTTCCAACCCAGACCTGGCAACCCTACGTCTGGTAGGGAAGTCACCATGCGGTCAAAATGCATGTCATAAACCCCACTCTCTATATTCCTAATGATTTTAAATTAGTTCCTCAGTTATTTTCTTTGTTTGGGAAGGGGTACTTAGTCTTTCCAAACTGGGAATTCTCCCTTTGTCTTGAAGAGTCTCAGGAGGAATTTAGCTGCTTACAAAAGGGCAGCACTGTTTACACACAACAATGGTGAAAGAGAATAAGAAATTAAAGGTATGTGTATTTTTTCAGACAGGCAGATTCTTCTTCTTATTCCACACTGATACAGTCCCCTTCTCAGTGCTTTATCACCAGAAAATTTCAATAGCATTGCATTTTAAGATTTTTGAGCATACAGTGGACATTTTTTATCCTTCCATTTCCACTTGGATCACAAGGACTGCTTATCCTGTTAAAAAGGGGGGCAGGATAATAGAAAAACTTTTTAAACAACTTTATTATATTCTGCACACAGCACTGATTCTGGCTGTCAGCAGGAAAATGATTTAATACCACAACAAAGACTTGCAAAATTCTATGTGGCTTACATCTAAATGAGCCCCGTGTTGGTATGGAAATGATGCCTCCCCTTTTGTGCTAATGAAATTATTTATGAGGCTCCTTCTTGTCATCATTAAAAGGTCACTGGTGGAACGTGTACTTAAGCCTGCCATTACCTCTTGTTCTGTTGGCAGCAACATCCTGTAGAGTCTTTCCAAGCAACATCCACAGACATAATGTTGAGCATTGCAGCCACTAGATCTATATAGCACCTTTCCATAGACACTCAGCACCCTTCTTCAGACACCATATCTAAGAAGAATATTGTTAAATAGTGGGTTCCATAGATGGACAGACTCCCAATCTAGTGATCAGCTCTGCTTTATTCAGTGATTTCAGCCAGAAAAGGAAAGTAGACCAGAGCCTCAGCTTGGTTATATTGCATGCAATGGCCACACCCCAACACACCCCACTCCCAATGATAGGCTATTTACAACACTTTACATCTTAATTGGTTCCTGCCAGAATACTGTTGGTCTATTGTTATTTGGCTCCAAGCTCACCCTGTCTCTGGCAGCACAGTCCTACACCTTGATTGGTTACTGCCAGAATCCTGTTGGTCTATCGTTATTCGGCTCCAAGCTCACCCTGTCCAGTCCTGTAGCCAGGATTTTGCAATTCGGGGGCCTTTAAATAAGTCAGGGGGCACTGTTGTCACAAAATAAAAAAATAATTTTTACATGCCTAAATGGGGAGACAAGTCATGCTTGGGGAAGGGGCAGTGGTGGAAAGTCCTCCAGGCAGCCCAGAGAGCAAGGGGGCCTGGGGGTTGGATGGAAGTCGGGGGGGGCTTGGCAGGAAGTCAGGGGGCCAGGTCCTGAAATGCCCCACTGTAGCTACAGGCCTGACCCTGTCTCTGGCAGCATAGTCCTGCAATGTTTCAGTCCCAATATATAACAAATATAATGTCTATAGACAGGGAACATAGACTCCAGACCAGTGATTAAGGATACTAAAACAACAGCAGCCTTCCGAATGACAGGGATGGAGCCTATGCACACACATTAAACATGCATGGGCACTACACTCAAATTCTGATTATTATGCATGTGGGGGGGAGGACAGCACATTTGTTCCTGCTCCCCTTCCATGCATGCTATATTGTGCCCAGATGTTTCATCTGACTAAGGTAGAGTTCACTCCCCTGCATTCTCCCAGAAGTAGAAACAGGTGAGGTAGATGGGGACACACGACAGCTGTGGATCTCGTCCAGAAAGAGCCTCCATCCCCAGCCCCTATCTAATGATACACAATGATTATGTTGGTAGACTGGACAGCAGTGATGACTGACAGCTGGTAGCAGGAAACCATGTCTCAGAGTGCCTCCCGGACAGTCCATGCACTAACAACTCTCTCTGCTGCAAAAGCTAATCAAGGCTGTCACAGGAACAGCCTGCTGCTTCTTCCTTTGGCCTGAAGGCACAACCAGTTAGAATGGATCATATTTGTTACACAGGTGAAGGATGAATAAAAGGATTAGAAGCCAGTTATGGCCAAAGCTCCTAATAATAACAGAAAAGCTTATTACCCAAGTAAGAATTTATGTTTATTTTCTCTGAATCAGGATGGCATCACTGAGTGCCTGCCAAGGTTTGTGCCAAGGTGTGCATGGACAGAGGAGCTACAGGAGCCTGCTAGTGAATGGCCCATCCCTGCTTATTGGAACACTCCTTGTGCATAGCATGACACAGCAGAGTGGCTTGCACTATACTGTACCATGCTGCATGCAAGAAATGGCCCAGACAGCCCACTGAGGGGTCATCTCCCTGTTTGTGATTGGTGGAAAGAGAGTGGGCTGAGCCAGGGGTGTTGGACTTGCAACAGACTTAAGCCTTCAACTAAAGACGATGTTTTGTGTTCCATGAAAGGAGCTCCAAGCATTTTTTCTCTCAGTACAGGAACCTGTGTATTACCCCAAAGGGGCAAATGTCAAGTCCCTTGGGACATGTCAGATCAGGAAAATGATGCCGTAGGAATACTTACCCCCCCTTCACTCACACCACAGACCCACTTCAAATCAGGACCCAGTACCTATAACTAAAACAAAATGATGAGTACTCTGTTCTCAGAACTTTGAGGGCCACATTGCCCCTCTGGAATTGACATTCATTTGGCTATATAACATGTTTGGGACTTCCTTTCTTTAAAAAAGCTCTGATCCCCCCCCCCTTTAACCTATGTAATTCTAAATTATTGTCTATTGATATTGTTCAATAGTGGCTCAAATCTGGGGAAATCATGACTATTTTTGTGCAGTCTCCTTTCAGTTTTCATTTACATTTTTGTAATGTCTCCCCAGAGAACTATTGACAAAATCCATTTGTTTTAATATTCTGGTTTCAATACATTTTCTCCCACAATTTAAGAGCAAATTTTCAGGAACATTCATTTAAGTCACATCAAATTCAATGGGATTTGCTCATTCATAAGTGTACATAGGCCTGCACCATGAACCATATTGTATTGGTATTACCTCTTCCCTATGCACAATTCTTATTTATATTTGTGAATATCCAGCCATTTGTTTCTGTTTTTTGAAGGTTTTTAAAAATGCTTTAAATAAATAAAGAGCCTCCCAAATGAACCAAATGAACCTAGAGTGAATACTGCCCTGCAAATCAGAGTAATTTCTTAAATGTGCTTCTTTAAAAAAAAAAAAAGATTACGCTGCCACCTGCTGAGAATGCTTTAGGTGTTGAATTAGGGAACAAAACCTAGACTAGATCATCCATTGACCCCTTTCTAGTTCTATGTTCTACTTCCAAGCAACCATTCATGGATAAAGGAAAGACTGGAAGCCTATTCATCTAAGCATCTAGGCATGGTAGCATATTTATGTTATTTCCTAAGGTAAAGGTAAAGGTTCCCTTGCTCGAAAGCCAGTCGAATCCGACTCTAGGGTTGCGGTGCTCATCTCCGTTTCAAAGCCGAAGAGCCAGCGCTGTCTGAAGACGTTTCCGTGGTCATGTGGCCGGCATGACTAAACACCAAGGCGCACGGAACGCTGTTACCTTCCCACCGGAGTGGTACCTATTTATCTACTTGCAATTTCTTGCTTTTGAACTGCTAGGTTGGCAGGAGCTGGAACTAGAGACAGGAGCTCACCCTGTCATGCGGCACCCGGGTCTCGAACTGCTGAACTACTGACCTTCCAGAGCCTGCAGTTCAGCGTCTTAACCACTTGAGCCACCGCAGCTCCATGTTATTTCCTAGATCTGTATAAATTGTTTGCATGCAGCTGCCATGACTTACAGGTCTTTGGCATGCTGACCTCACTGGAAGCCAAGGCAGTTCTGATGGCAGCGAAGTTTTATTTGGCTTGAAGCTGAAGAGCATTCAACATTGCACCAGCAAGAGACAACAACTCTTTTATGTAAGCAAAGGGACTGATCAGTCTCCTAATGTTTTGTTGGCCCTAATGGTACCATGGGAGTATTGGAAGTGGGGGACAGTTTACACTGTCTCCAGCCTCAGACTACATATGAAGACTGCAACAGAGTCAGAAAGATAGGCTAGAAAAATAAACATCCTTTCCTTCTCTCTCTGATGGTAGCCCCTTTAATGTGTAGATTACAACTCTTAGGGAAAAGCTTCACTTCCTTCTGCTTCTTCACTCTCACCCTGCCTGAATCCATCTTGGCAACCTGAGACCAGTATGCCTTCTTGTATCTCAGTCCATCTAGCTAGTTAAATCAGATGAGAGAATCTATCTCTCCTGTTTCCTATCTGGAATGGAGTTCATAGAATAAACTCCTATTATTAGTTTGCAAATATAAAGAGGCTCCATGTAACTTTTGTTTCTTGCCTGCACACACATACCTCAAGCCCAGATGAGTTCTGTTGCATTAAAGCTTAGAGCACTCTGCTAACTATATATACAGCACAGAGTAGCTACCATTTTATTTATTTGTTTACATGAAATAGAGCCTTCCATTTAGTAAGGGATTATGGGACAGCTAGTAGGGCCTGATTGAGGGTAATTATACGAAACTGTTTGTTTCCCATTTCTATGGTTTTTTCCACTATTCATGATGCAAGGCCAATTTCTGCAGTTCGATAGAACATTATCATTAATAATACAATAAAATTCCAATAACAATTCAACACAGTGAAACAACAACAAAAAATTAAAGCCAAAAATGGAACCATTTTTTTTTCAAAAATCCTGACAAAGCCAAAGAAATGTAACTGGCCTGCTAAGTGCCAGTCCCATAATTGAGAGGATGGCCTTCAGAATGATCTTGTGCAAAATTAGAGTCCTAGAACTGGAAGGGCCCAAATCCAGTGCTAGAGCATTTGTGGCCTACAGCTGCCCTACCTCAGGTAACCAGTTCTATGTCAAAGTTTTTCCTGATGATCAAACAAGATTCGGTCCTGTAACTTTAACTCCATTAGGCTGCTTCCACACCAGGGTAGAAGTCAGGTTGCTGGTGACAAAGCAACAGAGAATTACCCTTGCAACAGAGGTTTTGGTCAACAGAGAGTAATTTGCGCTTACGCTCTCTCTCGCGCTCTCTCTCTCTCTCTCTCTCTCTCTCTCTCTCTCTCTCTCTCTCTCTCTCGCTCTCTCTCTCTCTCTCTGTCATGTTTTCCCTTTCCCACATGATGTTTTGTTCTCTTGGGATCATCAACATTCTCTCTCCATCCTGTTTTATTGTGTGTTTTATTTTGGGGTGCATAGTAATAGCACAATGCAACATTTTTAAAACTGGCTCCATGTATTTGCATAGATTCCCCTTTCCCTGTTTAAGGCAGACAGAGATATGAGTGATTCTCTTCTGTTATGCTAATTCCTGCAATTGCTGAGATTGCTAGATAGCACTTCACAGAAGCCCTGTAATTGTATTATTCCAGAGTACTTCTGAGTACCATTTTTTTTTCTTTTTAAAAGATGTAAAAGACTTGCCAAAGGAGTTTTTGGGAGTAGCAAAATCCCCCCCCCCAAAAAAAGAAAAAGAAAACAGGTCAAATCATCAGGGGAAGATATACCTACAGATTTCATAGATGCTATAAAGTACTGAGACTGATGCATTGAAGAGTGATTTCAGGTCTACTGATTTTCATACTGTGTGCGACAAGTTCCCTGCTGTCTTCAATAGAACTCTTGGTCATTACACCAGTCTGCCCATCTCCCTAAACCTTGAGCCAGTAGTGTAGCCTATCCATATGAAGGCCAGGCACATCCCGTTTGCCCTTAAGCCCAAGATAGATGGGGAACTGGATCGCCTGGTGGCCCAAGGGGTTCTGGAGCCCATGCCACATGTTCTCTAGGAGACCCCTATCATGACCCCCATTAAGCCCAATGGCAACGTCTGCATCTGCGTGGATTACAAATGCACCATAAACAAGGCCCTACAGGACACACCTATCCAGTCCCGGTGGTTAGCCATGTATTGGCTTCATTGGTGGGAGTGAAGATTTTCAGTAAGCTGGACTTGGCCCAGGTGTACCAGCACTTCCCATAGACGATGCCACCACAGAGGCCCAAATGATCGTGATGAACAGGGGCGCATTCTGGGTGTGGCAGCTACAATTTGAGGTCAGTGTAGCCCTGGGAATTTTCAAGAATTTAATGGACTCTCTCCTTAAAGGAATTCCCAGGGTCCAGCCATTCTTCAATGACATTTTAATTGCCACAACCACTGCTGGGGCCTTTGCCAAGAGATTGCGTGCCATCTTACAATGTTTCCAAGCCACCGGTCTCAAAGTGAACCAGGAAAAGTGTCTCCTGGAAGTCCCACGAGTCAAGTTCCTGGGCTTCTCAGTCAATGTCCATGGCATCCATCTGACTCCAGACAAGGTCCATGCCATCATCAATGCCCCAGCTCCCATATCCAAGGTGGAATTCCAGGCCTTCTTGGGCCTGCTGAACTTCTACCATTCTTTCCTGCCCCACAAAGCTGCAATCACCGAGCCCCTGCATTGTCTTCTAGATAAAAGGGCTTGCTGGGTCTGGGGCCAGAGGCAAGCTGCCACGTTAAGGGCCGTCAAAGACCTGCTCACATCGAACGCAGTCCTTGCACACTTTGACTAGATGCTCCCCATCATCCTCACCTGCAACGTTTCACCATACGGGGTTGGGGGCATCCTTGGACTTCAGCTGTCAGACAGCCGGGAGGTTCCCGTCGCCTATTAATCTTGCACCTTGTCCTCGGTTGAGCACAACTATGCGCAAATCAACAAAGAGGCACTGGCGATAGTGGCAAGAGTCAAAAAATTCCATGACTACCTCTATGGGTGGCCCTTCATGGTTGTGACCGATCTCAAACCCCTGCTGGGTCTGTTGGCCCCTGACTGCCAGACACCTCAGATGCTGTCTCCCAGAGTGCTGTTCTGCCCATAAGAAAAAACCCACTCCAACGGACTCCCCAGCTGGTCATGAATTAAACTTTTTTCTGATATACAAATCTTCCTCTTGCTCACTCTCAAAAGTGATTGGATAAAGTCAGAGGAGGGAAACTCTTGCTTTTGCATCCCAATGGCTTCCAGGAGCTTCTCATTCCAGGGCATTCTAGAATCTGTTTGGGTCCAGTAGTCTCTGTGAGTAGACCATTTTAACCAACTCCTCACCCATGCAACTTTAACCCATGTCTTGAGTAGTGATCAGACATGGTAACTGGTTGAACCTCCAGCCCCCAGACTGGATCTTCCTCCAGAGATTCAGTGTAAAAATTAAGTCTAAGTTATGTGTAGGTCCTGTCACAAGCTGAGAGAAACACATAGGGGTCAGAGAGGTTACAAAATCTTGGAAAGGCCCAGACATAATATCATCAGCATGAATGTTGAAATCACCAGGAACCATGAATTTGGGCATCTCTGGCACCAAGCCCAAGATTGCCTCTGCCAAGTCAGACAGGGTACTCAGTGAGGAACAAGGCAGAGAGCAAGGTGGAGCACATTTGCTACTCCAACACCCTTCTGATTGGTTGTTCCACACAAGGCAGCAAATGGCTCATCAAGAGCCAATAGTGCTGTTATGCACTATTTAAAACTGGAAATGGCACAAAAGAATGTCTCCGCCCTATAGTCTGGAAACTAAATTCTGCTTGCCTATTGGCAGATCACGCCATGAGCAGCTTAAGAGAAACCATAGTTAGTTATCAAATGAACACAAGACGCTGCCTTTGACTGAATCAGATCATTGGTCCATCAGAGTCAGTATTGTCTACTCAGGCTGGCAGCAGCTACCCAGGATCTCAGGTCCACGTTTTTCACATCACCTGTTCCCTGGTCCTTTTAAAAAATAGAGATGCTGGTGATTGAACTTGGGACCCACTGCATGCCAAACAGATGCTCTACTACTGAGTCATGTCCCCCACCTAAATTGATAAATGATCAATGAATGGACATATGTACACTTACCTCAAATCCCTGGGCTTTCAGAACAATAGGACCTCAAATAAAATGGAAAAAAGCCGGATAAGTGTATGGACTTTGTTATCATCCAGTGAGCAGCCTTTAGGAACAGAATCACATGAGACTTTTTATTTTCTACTCATTGGCAAGAGAAACAGGTGTTCTACCAGTGAAATGACTGAACTGCATGTGTGTTGTGGCAGGTGTTGCAGATTGTAGAATAGCTTCCCAGCAGGATGTTGCATGAGGTGTGTTTCACTGGCTTTAACAATTTTACTTTAAACCTCATAAACACATGTTTGTTTTGCTAGGACAATGAGGTGCCGTTTAGATACTGAAGGCTCAATTAACTAAGTTTCTGTTCCTTTGCAATTGATGTAAATCAGGCTATTAGAGAGGCAGCAAAAATAAGGGAGTGGAATTGACTCTAACCGTTTAGCGGCTGTTAATTGAGATGAAAAGAGAGCGACACATTGAATTTACCATTCTCCATGTAGGCAGCTTAGTCCTCCTTTTTATTGCAAGAATTTATGAACTGTGCAATGATAGCACCAGTGAAAACATGACAGCGTAATGGCATGATGCGCTGTAGTACTTTTTTATTGTTGAACAATGGGGAGAGATGAGAGGAGAAGGAACAATGCATCACATGCTTTCCACAGACTCTTTGGTGACCTTGTAGTTCCCAAACCAGTCTTACAGCTGAATGAAAAGGGATGGCCTGAAGAGGACAAAAGTAAATGTGAAGCCTTTAAAGCTTATTTGGGATGGGGCCCTTAAGAATATTTGATGCCTTTTAATTTGTGGAGCTTCTATCTCCACAGCACCTTGGCACTTTGTTTTCCTATGCTGGCTGAAAAACAGGAGAATATCTGAGATGAAGTTCTCCAATTTAATTTTTCTGATTAATTCTTAAAAGATGTACCTATTTTTCCATCCAGAACAGGAAACATACTAGAATGTTTTCTCATATTCCTACACTTCAAGGGAAAAGTTAAAAACCTCACTGAGGAATTGCATTAGACTTATCTGAATGACAACTGAATTCAAATTTCTCATCTCTGCTGTTTTGATCCTGTTTCAGTTTGTGTGAATCAAACCTTTGCTTATTTACTATTATGCCATTTTCTGTTTCTTTGCATCAACATTTGCTTATAAAATATGTAAACATCTTCAAAATTGCTACATGTTTCAATAAATCAACATTAGAAATACTAGTGTATTAAAATACATTTTAACAGGTAGTCTTTTTGCCCCTGAGGGTTTAAAATACATTTAATGTACCAGTCTTGTTACTTTGTGTATAGAAACCATACTCCAAGTGTACATGATACAAATGAATCTACAAAACAAAAAATCAGGAACCAAAACTATTGACAAATATATTAAAAGAAACAAAATTGGGAACATTCAATCAGCCCTAACATTTCTAATTTCTACAACATTCCTCAGATGTTTCACCCGTCACCTCCAGTTTTGTTGTAAGAGAAAGTCAGTGGCTATCTTTACACATGCACAAAACTACCTGAAGATCATTTTAGAGGATAGCAGAGTTGGTTTGCAGGAGAACAGCTAAATTTCAATCCAATAGCAACTTAGAGACCAAGACTGGGGGGGGGGGAGTATAAACCAGTAATAGATGAAGGGAGCTTTGAATCTTGTAAGTGTATGTTGTTGTTGTTCTGTCGCACAGTTGAGTCCGACTCTTCAGGACCCCATGGACCAGATCACATCAGGCCACACCAGGCCAGGCCATGTAAATGTATACCCCCCCCTCAATCTTCTTGGTCTCTAAAAAACTACCTGAGATATTTTTACTGACAGTAACTGAGGCTCTTTTGACTTCTGCCAAAATCTGGCAGGAAGAAAAATCCTTAAAGTGAAGAGCATCCCTTTTTAATCAGAGGGTGCTGCTTAAGGATTTAATTTATATTGTGTATGTTTGATGTGGATAACTTTGTTTCAGGAATGTGGATTGAATTGGGTCCCCCATGCAACAAACTCTTCAGCAAGAATGAGATGGGCAGTGAGGGGAAAGGGAGTTGCCAGGAAAAACCAATGAGTGAAAGAAAGGTTAAGCACCGACATGCTACCTAATTCACCCCCACTGCAAATCCTGGTCACAATTTCCTGGCCTCAATTTGTGTAGGTCCTGAAAGTCATGGCATTCACAGAGAATATATAGTTCCACTCTGAAATGCCAATTTTTTTAGACTCCATTTTGAAACCAATCTTCTTTCCACATTTCCATTTTATATTTCTCTGCCCCCTTGATTTCCATCCTCTTTGATGATACCCAAAGATGTGACCATTAAAGAAAAGGATTAATGCCATATATTTAACATGAATAATTGTTAATGATATCTTAAGCTGTACTTACTTCAGAGGCTGATTAACTGCTGATAGGAATTGCAGCATAGACCATTACAGAAAGGCTTCTAGGGTGATAACCAGCAACTTCTATTAAGAAGAATGTCATTAATACTCCTTAATTAACTCCAATCCATGGTCCTCTTAGCTGGAAAGTACCAACGAGGTACAAGTCAGTGCCCTTTATCAATCTTTTTCTTTAACATAGTACATTAATGAGAAGGTTTATTTTACATAGTCTGGGTTTGCAGAACATATTAGGTTCAGGAATGGTCCAGCTTTTTAATAACAACTTTTACATAACAGCCATTGCCCTGTTCCCATGCCTATTTAACAGTACTACTTCCAAAAGCAACAAAAGTATGTGTTCAGTGTGATTAGCTACATTATTCTATGAGAATGAAGTCCAGTTTGATTTCCAGTAGTAGTTAATATTGCTGAAAAGCTGCTCACACAAGAAAATGAAGAACCAATAACTTTCACACAGATAAAATTGTTTCCTAAGCAAGGAAGTGGAGAAGGAAGGAAGGAATGTCTACCAGAAAGTCAGATTTCAAAAAAAGAACTCATGTTTGGAACATTGCATATGCCATAAAACTCACCCTCATAACTGTATAGGAAAAACCTTTCCTGAATTATTCCTGCTAGGGCCAAATGGCCTAGTTGCTAACATGTCCATGTGACTTTTGTCACCTGCAACAGATGGCATGCCAGATGCCAAGCCTGATATCCATATACAAGACACTTTGACACCTTTGCTGGGAAGAGCAGACATTCAGGTGTCTTCCCAAGCTTGGGACACAGCTGTCCCAAGACATTAACACATCAAAGCTCCTCTAACATGGCTTCTGTCATGTCGACCCAGAGATTTGGGCACACCCCTTCATCCCCTCATGATTGCATAAATGGCCATATTCAATTATGATGGGAAAGGGAGGGAATTGTAGTCACCCTATGGGAAGAGGGGGAGAGTTTTCTTGGAAAGAGAGCTCCTTTCTGAGGGAGAGTTCCCCTTTGGATTGTATACCTGCAACAAGGAATTTTACTAGTGGGCAGCGAAGCTGGACTTAACTGCCCACAGCAATCATGTGGTTCATCCTCAAGATTCCCTGGTTACACAATGGACATGAATTATTTGGTATCTCTGAATGACTGGTAACTATGAATACCTCTATGTGTAGTTAGAGCTGTCTATACAATAGGCATTATTTGTTTTATTCACCTTCTTGCTAGTCTCTTGTTATATGCATGCTTTTGCACTGAATAAAGATAAAATATAAATTAATATTGGGCTTGTTTACTGTGTTGCAACTTGGTTCTAAGGCTTAATCTTGTGCCTAGGCTGATTCTGGTGATGCAGCTACCACTGTGTTAATTAATTGTGTGCAGCCCTGGCACAGAGCTGATAAGTTGTTAATTCCCAGAAACCAGACAGGAGGTGGGACCTCTTCTTCTGAGCTGGTAGGAATCTAGTGTCCAGAGGTCCTGGTGGCAGTGACTACTGATACCCTAGAGAGAGTGTGCAGACATTCTTCTGGGCTTGTGTTCCTGAAGCATATGGGATTTTGGTATCTTTCATTCCTGGACTGGGATGAGGGAGAAGTAAAATCCTATACATGCTGGCAGAGTTCAGGAGTTGTGCCTCTTATCCCTGGGCTGGGGTGAGAGGGCAATACCTGTGCAATAACCATGTGAAGTAGAGGGACATGAAAATTTCTTTGGGGAACAGACCATGTACAAAATCTTTTTGAGGTTTCAATCTGATTATTAACTCTCAAATACCAGAAGGGACAGAAACTGAAAGTGACAAGGTGAGAGCTGCATTAACACAGTGTCACCATAAATACTGACAGATGTGATGAGGCAAAACCTCCGATTTAGCTCAACAATAATCCATAAGGTCAGAAAGGAACTACTACCAACTGTATTCAGGTTAAAATACACTGCAGCTTAAACACAATGTGAGTATTAAAATTTATAATTCTGCACAGTTCTTTCTTTACTGAGGAAACCCAGCCTCTTTACAAAATGGCTCAAATGGTTTTCCTCAGAGGAAAAAATAATTGTGATATGTTTTACCTAACAGGCTAGTGTAGTTCCCTGTAAAAGTGTTAATCAGTTATTCCATGTTTTAGAAGATGGGCTACAATTTTTCTAAGGATTTTCATTATAGCAGTTGATCTAGATCTCAGAGGAGACCAGGTTTTGTTGTATGTTTTCAGAGCAGCTTGAGGCATCACATATGTCAGACTCCTGTACAGAGTTACTCTCAACAACACTCTCCTTGGCAGCAATTTGTTTATTGAGATACATTCATGTTCCAGGCTAGTTCAGTGCCATGTCAGAACTGAGGCTCTGGTGGGAGAATCCAAAGATACAGACAGTTCAAACAGTGCCCCCTGTGGAGTGGCTGAATTTCTGCTGCCTCCCAGAGATAAAGACTGCCTTGGGGCAGTCCCTGTTTCCCCACACTTTTTGGCCTTGGGGCAGCTGGGAACTGTAGGCCAGCAGATGAGGAAGCCCCATTCAACCCAGTGAGTGATACCCCTGCAGGCCCCTCTCTGGAACTACAGCTCAATCAAACCTTATGGGGGGGACATTTTAAACAAAGAACCACAGCCATCTTACAAACACAGGTAACTGCCATTTTGTGACACCTACCAACAGCCACTGAGGGGACAGTTAGTCCCACACTGGAGACAAGCAGGAAAAGCATCTTTGTCAAGAGAGGAAGCCATTTGCCAGTAATTCTGACAGGACACAGTGGCTGAAGGGGGAGTGACCGGGGAAGAGGAGCAGGCCCAGCACTTGGCCAATGGTGCGTGAGTACTCTTGAGTGGTGGCTGATGGGCCAATGGCTGAGGGAGTGCATGGAATGTTGCCACTCCAAAACAAATTTTAATATATTGTACTTATATTTATTAGTACTGTATTTATATTGTATTTTAAACATTGTAAGCTGCCCCAAATCCCCTGTGGGAAGGGGGTGTAGAGTAATAAACAAACAAATAAACAAACATTTTAAATGGTTACAGGTAGCAGCTATCAATACACACTGAGCACATATAGAGTTTTTCATGTGTAATGATCAGTCAGGCAATTTTCTTAATGTCACTACAAATATACACACATACACAAATGGTTATCTTTCTCATGGGAAAAATTGCCCAGTTCTGCTGGTAAACTACAGCGCATGGACTGCGTGATGGCAGCTGTCATGTAGCCATTATGGGTGTTCCAGCCATCTATGGGGATAGGAGAAACGAGAAAGGGAACAAGAAAAGAATTAGCACATTCTTGTTCCAAAAAACACTTTGGAAGGATGAGCAGCAAAAAGAAGCAAATGAAGAATGAAACCTTCAGAAGACTGTCATCAAATGACGTTTTTAAAAAAGAAAATATGATTGATAAATAATTACAAAGTGGTCACTGCAATCCAGAAAGTCATCTTTCACCTTTTCTGTTGGTATGTGCCATAGACTGTATAAATCATGAATGCCTTCCAGGAAAAATAAATAGGTTTCATTTGTTATATAGTGCTGGCTCTTCTTTTCCCTCTGCTCTGTTTCTGCTTTGGGTCTTGGATGCATCCACAGTAACTAACAGACCAAAAAAGAAATGCAGGAAGTGGCATATTCCTCTGGCAGAAGCCTTGGGGGAAAGGATATATGTATGATTAACAAGCTGATGGTTCCACTAGCCTGTCCCATTGTACCCCTTTGAGAGCGGTCACTGAATACACAGCTTAATTGTTATTTGTAGGCACTGAGCTCCTTGGAGAAGTCTTCATAGATAAATGGGACTTGGCTGCCAGGCAACACAGTGACAGTTTCTTTCAGGGGTGCAAGGTAAAATATAACATTGGGGACTGGTTCTCCTTGCTCAACACCAGTTGGCAAATTGTTCTTTTCAAATGTGGCTGGATCCCTCATCCGAAATCAAGCTTGGGATGGAATTATTTCAATCCATGTGTTAGACTTAATAGAAAGAACTGCTGTTAAAGCAACATAGAATTTTAAAAATGTGTTTTAATTTATTATTTTATTTACAAACTTTACACCCCTCCTTTTTACCCTCACTAGACCACCAGTTTAGGCTATACATTTGCATACCAGGTTTGCACAGTGAGCATGCCAATGTTGTCTACATTATATGTGCTGCATTAGACTAGGTTATGCTGATAGACACCTACATATGATCTGTGAGTCTCCAATCACAGAATTATTGAGTTCAAAGGGTTCAGGTGCTATATAGCCACCCTTGTTGCTGAAAGGTGAGACCAGCTGCTCCTGAGCATTTCATGAGAATAACATGTCAAAAGTGAATTCTTGCATGAGGAAAGGACATGGTTCTGAAAATAATGGTGTGACTTTTTGGCCAAGAGATAAAGATGCAATTATCAGGAGCCCCTTAATATTTAAGATAACTACTCCTAATATGCATCTGCTCAGCTTGTGGTACAATCCTAAACCCAGTCTCTGAACAGTTTAGGACAGTGTCAAAGCACAGCTATATTACCCTGGCCTCATGTCAAGCAGACTTCGAGCAAACATAGTGATGGGAACTCCACAGAAAGAGCGCTTTGTGCAATGAGACACTTCTGCATATGTCTAACATTGGTCTGCTCAGAACAGTTACAGATTCTCTACATCAGGAGACAGACACCAGAGGAGAGACTCTACTCCCTCAACTGGAGGTGGAAGGACAATGCTGTCCTCAAAAGTTAACAAATAAGTGGGAGCAGGGCTATTTCTGGGGCAGGAATGCACAGGAACGGAGTTCCGACTGGCTCCCAAGTTGGCCTTGTCCAGCAGGAACTCAGTAGCATAATAGGCCACAACCAACAGCAGAAACGCATTCAGACTGGCTACATTAGGGGTGTGTGGCCTAACATGCAAAGGAGTTCCTGCTCCAAAAAAAGCCCTGGGTTTTGACAACAAACAAGGTAAACAGAATAAGAAGCAAAAGGTGGGTGTAGCTGGACAACTGCACTTCTGGTAACATGGGGGGGGGGTGGCCTAATATGCTAATGAGCTGTGCAGTCATGGGATGTAACGTAATATGCTAATAAATTTCTGCTGGTGGGTGTGACTTATTATGCTAATGAGTTCCTGTTGGGCTTTTTCTACAAAAAAAGCCCTGAGTGGGAGTGCCTCAAACAGTTGTAACAGTGGGAGATCTCCAGCCACCACTTGGTAGTTGGCAGCCCTAGGAAATGTGTAGGCCCACTTGAAACCATTAGAAGATATGATGCACCCTGCATCTGTGAATACCTCCTGGCCTTCCTTATCTCTCCCTGTGAGCTACAGTCAGCTTGACCTTGGTTTTCAGGGAACAGAGAAACTTCTGTGCTCTGTAGGCCTCATGACTCAACCATTGTTTTAGTTTGAACAAAAGACTATGTTAGAGGCCTAGTCATTTGACAAAAGTTTGCTGAGGGGAATAGGATCAGGAGGGATAATGAGGCCCCTGGTTACAGCAGGGAGATGATGTATGGTAGCTTGACAGCCAAATGACAGGCATGCGCGAGGCATGAGCATACACCCCAATGGGTTATGTTTGATGGGGCAAAATCTCAGCTGTGCTGGGACTCCTGTCTGGGCTTTCTAATCAAATGCATGACTTCAACACATAACTTGGGATAAATAAATGCTACAAACGCCATCTTGTACTCAAACTATCTTTAAATATTCATGTTTGAATGTTAACATGGAATTTTTATGCTTCTAAGTAGTTTTATAATGTAGTTGGTTTTATAATGTATTGAATTTTTGTTGTAAACCACTCTGAGCCCCGTGTAAGCAGGGAAGGGCAGTCAAGAAATCAAAATAAATAAATAAATAAATAATATTCCTTTGCCTCCTCTCCATACTATCTTTTCCGCTTTCTAGCATATATGACTGGTATTGACATGAGGGTGGCTGGGGGACCCTAATACCCTCCGCAGCATTGTATTTCTGTGTTCTGGGTATGTGATTACGTGATTATAACTGCTCCTGAGTATGTGACCTATGGCTTCTAGTCTGGCCTCTTCCTTCATTTGGCTGTTGCTCACCAAAAAGGTGATTTGCTTTTTTATCTCCATCCCCCTTAGTGGGAACCCAAACCCATGGTCCTATTTGACAAATGGGTGCCTTTCCCCAATATGCAACTGGAAAGTTTTTGGGAATCCCTTTTAGGAAGGTGGGTGTAATGTATCCACTCTGGACAATGGACTCAGGACAGCCATGTGCTCGGACTGGTTCTAACCGGTCCGCCATGCGGCCAGACGAAGGGCCTGAACTTTGCTCCCAAAGACAATGGACTGCAGGATCCTAGCTCTCTTCCAGTCAGGGAGCCGGAATCCTAGGACATCTCAATCACTGTAAATAGCCCAATCACGGGGTGTGGTATGTGTGGGTGTGTGGATTTCCTGGGGGATAAATGCCGGCCTGTGAGCCGGTTTCTCTTGTCTTGTTCTTCTACTAATAAAGTATGTGAGAGCTGAAATCACTCATCAGTCTCAGTACTTTTCACTGACGACGAGGATGGGATTCTAAACCCTCCATGAACAATGACCATGAGGAAGAGCATTGCATCAAGCACCACCAAGGCGGGGCACATCGCGAAGGTCTGGCGCTCCCGGGGACAATGGAATAAACTCATGGCGCAGCTCGACATGGAGGACCTGCACACCGTTTCAGTCCACCACCAAACGGTATGTAACTTGCCCCCAGATGGCCCGGACAAGGTGCATGTGACTGTCGGGATTGAAGGGTCCCCCTGTCAAATGGAAATAGACTCGGGCTCATCAGTTTCAATCATATCGACCGAGACCCTCCATTCCCTATGCCTGAAGGGGGGACCCCAGTTGCACAAGCCACAGGGTCTCGTGTTACTGGACTTTAATAAGAACCCTGTGGCCATCCGGGGCTGGGGCAAGTTCAAGGTCCAGTTCAAGGGATTCTCGGGCATACTGCACTTGTTGGTGGTGGAAGGGTGGCTCACCAGCCTGTTGGGACTATCATGGTTCAAATCACTGGGCCTCCAGATAACGGGGCTGAACCAGATCCGGACGGCAGACTGGGGGGTGATGTGCTGGGAATTTCCCAAGGTGTTTGATGGGACTCTGGGGAAGTACACAGGGGACCCCATTTCGCTGTTAGGCCCATTCGTCTCAAGGCCCAGGTCCCTCCCATCGCAATGCGAGCTAAAATCGAAGTGGAGCTCGATCGCCTGGTCAAGCAAGGGGTGCTAGAACCAGTCGCATCTGTGCGATGGGAGACCCCCATTGCGACACCTGTTAAGCCTAACGGGGACGTGCGCATATGTGCCAATTACAAGTGCACACTAAACAAGGCCTTGCAGGACCACGCTTATCCCGTCCTGGTGGTGAGCCATGTCCTCGCCTCTCTAGCTGGGGTCAAGGTCTTCGGTAAGTTTGATTTGGCATAAGCTTACCAGCAGTTGCCAGCTGATGCTGCTGCCATAGAGGCCCAGACTATCGCGACCCACAGAGGGGGCCTTCCGGGTCACACGGCTGCAGTTCGGGGTTTGTGTAGCTCCCGGAATTTTTCAGTCTTTTATGGATTCTCTCCTAAAAGGCATCCCCGGAGTACAGCCTTTTTTAGATGACGTCATTGTCACGGCGCCGGACACCACCTTCTTCGCTGACCATCTCCACCAGGTCCTCAAATGGTTCGACGACGCCGGTCTAAAGGTAAAGAAGGAGAAATGCCTCCTGGGAGTGCCCCGCATCAATTTCCTGGGGTTCACTGTGGACAAGGGATCCAGCCCACGGACGATAAGATCAAAGCCATCACCCACGCCCCCTCACCTTCATCCAAAGTGGAGTTGCAGGCTTTCTTAGGCCTGTTCAATTTCTACCATGCTTTTCTGCCCCTCAAGGCGGCCGTGGCGGAGCCGCTCCACCACCTCCTTGACAAGGGCACGCCTTGGGCTTGGGGGCCAACACACGCTGCAGTGTTCCAGGGTGTCAAGGACTTGCTGGTTTCGAACGCGGTCCTACACCACTTCATGGAATCGCTCCCGGTCATTGTGTAATTCCCTTGCTGCTGCCCAAGTATCTGCATTTTCTTTACCTGGCAAAAGGCTGGGGGCTCCCAAGCCCCACCGACTGCTGGTGTTGGGTTCTAAGGAAGCACCTGTTGGTTCTCCACAAGGTCCACAAAAATCAATGGACATTTCAAGGAAACATCTCTGGTAAAATTTTGTTTGCAAGGGTCTGACAAAACTGACTTTCACATGTGATGATAATAACTCTTAGTACATTTATAGTGTCCTGGAATCAAAGGGCCATATAGGAGGGCAGACTTGCCTCTTCATAAGACATAGATATGCAACATTGTTTGTGAAATATAGATACATCTATTTACTAATGTCTAATCTAGACCTGATTTGTAAAATGCTGCATGGAGAAGTGTGTGTTTGTGTGCGTGTGTGTACGTGTGATTTTCCTGAAGATGCTTTGAATTGGTCAATGTGATACAGAAAGAAAAAATACATTATAGGCAATAAGGAAGGAGTGTGTGATTTGCCAACATATGGAATAATCCTGGGGCTGCTGCTTCACGATTACCAGAAAATCTCTCAAAAAGAGTGACAAACAACACATGCTAAATATCAGCAACATCTTTGTATAGACATGAAGCAAATAGGTATGTACAAAGGATAGCTCCAACAGTCTGTGTTCACTGCTGCCCCATTTTTTCAGGGACAAATATGTTCAGTGGAGGTTCAGCAGGGGTAAAAGCAGTGGATCATGATTGACATACTGCTCAACACAATAATAATTATTTCCCCCTTTATTACTTCTATCTCTGCCCCAGAATTACTTTTCTTTTGCTGCTTGTTTCACTAGTGTTCTGATTTTGACTCTCTTCTGTACGTCATCATTACTGCCTCTGTCAATAAAAAAAAAGCCTCACTTGTCTTCCTAATCCAATTAACCCCTGGGTCTGTATTTGCTTTCGGATGTGACATTTATGACATGAAGTGCTGCAGGTATGACAAGCAGAGCTGGATCTCAGTGCCACAGCAAATCAAATCAGACCAGTGTGGGAGGCTGAAATGCTAAATTTGTAACCCCAAGTAACCTTTAGAGGCAGAGTCGGTCCTTTCATCAATCTGATGGGCACTGCTTGATTAGAAAGGCAGCACAAGGGATGGGAGGGAAAAGAAAAGAAGTCATCTAATGTTGGGATCTTTTGCTGGCAATCTACTGTGTAATAAAGTACCTCATTTTCTCTTGCAATAAGATTTGCTCAGTTTTAGGGAGGGGTTAACTGTCTGCACTACCTAATTTTGTGCTGGGATTGTTTGACTTTTGCTAAGTCAATGGTAGAGTAGGCAGCGTCTTTTGTGAACTGTGGAGTCTTGGGTTCAGAACGCATCTCCTGCTCTGCCCTGTAAAGGGCTGAGAGCAAGGCTGGATTCTGTGGATTGGCTTTGGAGGAGAATATTCCCCAGATATTCAGGAGAAGGTCTGTTGCCCTGCTTTCAACCTTTTCCATTCAGACATGGCACTCACCCTTCTACCCTGTGCTGGGCAGCAGACTGATGCTTGTTATATGCTGGGGCCAAGAAAAAAAATTTCCTTCATAAATCTGATTGATTTGGATTCAGGATTGGGGGGGTCAGTTTGCTTACTTCACTGCCAGACAGCTGGTTTGGTCCATGGACTGAGATCTCAGGCCAAAGGTAGGTTGCAAAGACTGGGACAGTGCACCCTCCAGGACCCAAAGACCTCATAGCTAGATGGGAAGGATCTGATGGAGGCAGTGCTGATCTCAGGAACTGAATTTATTGGAACATGAAAGCTAACTAACCCAACAGGTCACAACTAGATCTCAGTAACTCTAACTGAGTCCCTTAAGAAGATGGTGGCGACATTGCAGGGCGGCGTTGTGCTCCCGCCCCTGTAACTGAGCAAACTAACAAATGACTATCTACGGATATGAAAAACGAACAACGAATAACAAATAATGAACATCAAATGCCGGAGTCAGGGGATGCAGGCTGGGCAGAACAGAATATCTACACAATACCCGGGGTGCGACTGCTCTCCCTGGAGACGGGATGCTGGCACTGCCTACCTGACCGGGCCTCCACGGCCTCCATGGCCTCCAGTGGCGGTCTGGGCTTCGGCCCGGTGTAGCAGCTGTTGGCCGGAGCGAGTGGAGCTGGTGAGACGGGCAGTGGCGTTGACGAGCTTGGAGCAGTGGGCAGGCCTGGAGCTGGAGCTGGTCGGCGGCCGGGAGCCGGGCAAGTGCAGCGGTGGAGGGTTGGTGGTGGCCGGTGGGAGCGGCCAAGATGACCACCCCCAGGCGGCCGAATGCCTGGCGACGGTGGCAACATCGGTGGTGGAGGCAGACCAGCAACAGCGGAAGGAAATGCTGAGGGGGGTGCCCCCCCTTTTCTCCCCTGCCTGTTCAGCTTCCTCCCCAGACAGGACTTTCTGGCTGACTGGACAGCAGGCCGACGCAGCCGTGAGAGGGTCTGCGTCGGTCCCGGGAATAGCCTGGGGGCTACGACGGAGGTGAGGCAAGGCGGCGCTCTGCGTCTATCTCGGCAGGGGGAACGCCGATGGTCATCTGGCTCTCCGGGTGGCCGAGGAGGTGGAAGAGCTGATGCAGAAAGTCAGAGAGCTGGAGAACGGAGAGAGGGGAGGGCCCCTAGTGGTGGGCCCGAAGAGGACCAGCTTAGGAGAAAGTGGGGTGTCTCAGCAGTAGACCCTTGGGTTGCCAGCACAGAAGCCCGATCAGCAGGGAGGCGGACAAGGGCACCTGGCGTTCCTTGGTAGCTGTGGATATAGGTCTGGGGACTGAAGTGGATCAAGAACAGCCCTAGGCGTGGAGTGAGCAGTGGTTAGCTGATGCACATGCAGGTTGTAGTTGAATGCCAGGTAGATTACTATAGCCATTGTTATATGGTTGGGAGTAGGTAGGGATGATACGCTTATTGAAGCGCTAGGAGGGGGTGGGAACTAGCCAACGCCAGGTCTATAAATAATAAGACCATGGTCCTTTGGGACTTCATTATAGAACAACAGGTAGACCTGGCGTGCATGACCGAGACTTGGGTGCGGGATGGAGAGACTTTGGCTCTAGCCCAGCTTGCCCCACCTGGATTCTCGGTCCTTCACCAATCACGGACAAGGGGGTGGGGGGGAGGTGTGGCGATATTCGTGCAGGAGGCTTACTTCTTCAGGACACTCCCCCTGTTGGAGATTGCGGGCATGGAATGTGTCGGTCTGGTGCTGGAGGCCAAGAAGAGTTTGGCGATCTGCCTGGTGTACCGACCGCCTAATGCACCGGACAGTAGCCTGCCGTCCCTGCTGGAGGCCATAGCAGGCTGGGTGCTGGAGCACCCCAGGCTTATGGTCTTGGGTGACTTCAACGTCCATGCCGATGACGCGGCCTCCAGCCGGGCAACAGACCTGGTGGCGTCCATGGCGTCGCTAGGACTCTCCCACTGTGTGTCAACCCCTACGCACTGGGCTGGACACACGCTCGATTTGATCTTCGTGATGGGGATTACAGTGGACCGGATGACTGCTATGGCGGTTCCATGATCGGACCACTATGCCCTGAAGGTCCGTGTGAATGTCCCACCCCGACCCTGTATAGGCGGCGAGCGGATTTTGGCTCACCCGCAGAGCCAAATGGACCCGGTGCAGCTTCAAATGGCCCTGCGGGATCCGATGCCCCCTGGCGGCTCGTTGGATGAACTGGTGGAAGACTGGCACGCCCTCTGCGCACTCACTCCAGTGGTATTCCCAGGGGCTGTGGCTTATGAAGCAAAAGCTCAGATGGCTAGAGAGGCAGTGGCGCCGTGCTCGTGACGAGGCAACGAGAGCATCTTATAGGATGTTTATGAGAGCCTATGAGATGGCAGTCAAGGCTGCGAAGAGGGAATTCTACGCAGCTACGATTGCATCTGCAAGCTCACGCCCAGCCCAATTGTTTAGAACAATTCGGTCCTTGACAACTCTGCCGCAGGGCAGACAAAATAGTAGGGAATTGGATATTGGCTGTGAGGCATTTGTGAGCTATTTTGCAGATAAAGTCTCGGCGCTCCGCCGCGACCTCCCCGCCACACTTGAAACAGTGAGTGAACTTGAGGCCCCTTGCGCGTCTTCGAGTTTGGGTTTAGAATGCTTTGACCAGCTCAGTCTGGAGGAAGTCGACAGACTGCTAGTATCTGTTCACCCAACCACATGCGACCTTGATCCGTGCCCCTCCTGGCTCATTAAGGCGGGCCACAAGGGGTTTCGAGATGCCTTGGGGGAGATTGTTAACAAGTCCCTCTTGGAGGGATGGTTCCCCGAGGCACTCAAGGAAGTGATGGTCTGCCCTCTCTTGCAAAAACCAACTATGGACCCGGCAGAATTGGCCAGCTATCGGCCGGTGTCCAATTTGCCCTATTTGGGCAAATTGATTGAGAGAGCAGTGGCAACTCAGCTACAGGGCTTTCTGGATGACGCTTCCATCCTTGACCCATTCCAGTCCGGCTTCCGCCCAGGGTATGGGACGGAGGCAGCCCTGGTTGCCCTAACGGACGACCTCCGGAGGCATCTGGATCGAGGTGGTGTGGCGGCACTGTTGTTGTTAGATCTGTCGGCTGCATTCGATACAGTCGACCACCAGTTGCTGATCCACCACCTCGTCGACGTGGGGATTCAGGGGCTTGCCCTCCAGTGGCTTGCCTCATTTCTCCAAGGTCGGGGACAGAGGGTGGTGCTAGGGGGGCAGCAGTCCCGGAGGCACCTGCTTGAATGCGGGGTGCCCCAGGGGGCAGTGCTCTCCCCGATGTTGTTTAACATCTATATGCACCCCCTCACCCAGATTGCCCAGAGGTATGGGCTGGGATGTCACCAATATGCGGATGACACCCAGTTCTACCTGATGTTGGGCGGCCAGTCAGACTCTGACCTGGAAGATCTTCACCGGGCTTTGCAGGCTGTGGCTGGGTGGCTCAGGCTGAGCCGGTTGAAGCTAAACCCTGTGAAGACGGAAGTCCTGTGCCTGGGTTGGACCAGTCGGGGGCTGGGGCTCCCACTTCCGACCTTCGACGGGGCACCATTCGTGCCAACGCCGGAGGTTAGGAGTTTGGGAGTACTCCTGGACCCTGCGCTATCTATGGGGGCCCAGGTGGCAGCCACTGCCAAGTCAGCTTTTTACCATCTCTGGCTGATCTAGCAGTTGGTCCCGTTCCTTGACCGCGAAGACCTTGCCACGGTGATTCATGCAATGGTCACCTCGAGGCTAGACCACTGCCTTTGGGGCAAATCCGGAGGCTGCAGCTAGTGCAGAATGCTGCAGCCAGGCTGTTGACGGGCACCCCTAGGTGGGAGCACATCTGGCCTGTGCTGAAGGCGCTGCACTGGCTGCCTATAGCATACCGGATTTGCTTCAAAGTGCTGGTGCTTACCTTTAAAGCCCTATATGGCCAGGGTCCGGGCATACCTGAGGGACCGCCTTTCCCCATATATGCCCCAAAGAGCACTTCGGTCTGAGTTTCAACATTGCCTGGCGGTCCCTGGCCCTAAGGAGGCCAGGTTGGTGGCCAATAGGGCTAGGTCGTTCTCAGTGGTGGCTCCTACCTGGTGGAATGAGCTCCCGGAGGAGATCAGGGCCCTGTGGGACCTCTCACAGTTCTGCAGGGCCTGCAAGACGGAGCTCTTCCGCCAGGCTTATGAGTAGGAGCTGCCACTCCCCCTTCGCCACCACCCCCCCTCTGCCACCAATTCCATCATCTTATGTGGGACAGGGACGGGACAGCCGAGTGAGATCTATTGGGTCCCGCTGCAACTAATTTCATTGTGATTAATATCGTCCATGCCATCGGAGGGAAATGATTGAATAACTGTGGAGCACTTTACAATGTTTTAGAATGTTTTAGTGATTTTATATGTTTTAAGCTGTCTGTTTCTGGCACTTGGTTGCCTCATTGTAAGCTGCCCTGAGCCCGCTTGCAGGGAGGGGGGGTAAAAATGGAATAAATAAATAAATAAATAAATAAATAAATAACTCCTCCTTCAGTAATGGTCACAAAATCTGAACCTCTTCTTTCTAGAGCAAGGGTCCTCAGTGTTTTGCCCCTGGTGGCCATGGTGCCACCAACACCTCTCCTGAGCCAACCAAATGTTTTCAGAAAGTGTGTGGGGCTTTTGCCCTGCAAGGTTTCTGTTTGGCAACTGAAAATGGGGTTGGGTGTGCAGATTTTTTTAAAACACTGTTTTGGCAGCAGCTGCCACCACAAGGATCTTCACTGTGTGTCTGAAGTAGGGTTGCCAGACCCCCAGTTCAGGTGGGGGTTCCCCCAATTTTGGGGGCTGTGATCCACTACTGGCCAGGTGGGATGGCACTGGGCAACACCGTCAATGCTATGGCATCACTTGGAAGTGACATCATTGTGTCAGGGTGATGCTCTAGTTTTTGGGCAAACTCTATGGTTTTGAAGGCAAAAACCATAGGGTTCTGGCCAAAAACCTAGAGCATCACTCCTCAATGTTGGCAACATGATGACAGCTCTTCTGGGTGATGTCATCACAGTGTGTGCACTTCGTGCACATAGCAGAAGATTCTGGGCAGGACTCAGGAGCTGTATCGAAGGTAGGACCTGGCAACCCTAGTCTGAAGGTAAGCTGTGGCAGCCATTTTGTGCCTGTTTCCACTTAGTGAGGCAACCATTTTGGCAGCCATTTTGTGGCTGCGTCCATCATGCTGTGTCAGAGTTTCAAAGGTGCTCACAGGCTCAAAAAGGTTGGGGACCCTGTTCTAGAGGGTCTCTGGGAGTTGGCATTAAAGTAATAATACCAATATACCACACTGGTGAGCTCTCCTCAAGCATTATGTTAGTGCCCGGCCAAGAGAAGACTGAACATTCCAGAAGGCTGCATGAAGCATCTCAGCCAGATTTTATATGCACACTTATCTTGAGAGTAAGTCCATTGAGATCAGAAGGATTGCTCTCTGGGTAAACACACACAGGACTGAGTTGCATAACACTTGTTTTTCCTCAACTGCGCATGACAGTTGTAGAAGTCTTTTAATTGTTTCCTAGTAACCTCACCTCTTAATTGCCAATAAAGGAAAAAAATGAATTTGCATTTCAACAGAGAGTTTTTTTAAAAAATTGGAGGTATACAACCAGCATGACAATGTTCAATCTCTGCTTGGAATGGTGCCATGCATGATCACATTTTGGGATTGTTTTATTTAAATATATAATTTTCCATCCAAGGCACGATGAGTTCTCTTTTATTCTCAGTTTTGTACTTTGCCTGTAGCAAGTGGCAATAGAAACAAATCAGATCAGATTGCATTGTGCCAAGTCTGAGCAATGAATTGCTTTCATTAATGCACCTACACTTTTGGGCAGAAGGAAGAAAATTGTTGGCCCCATGACTCCTAATGCTGGAGAATGATGATTTCTTTTATTTCATTCTGTTGTTTTAAAAAGCAGTCAACCATACTTGAACTGTACTATCAGGGAAAAAAGCATACTTTGATTCTAAATGACACAGCTTCAAGCAAAGCAATTAAATAGCTGCTCAATGGATAAATGCTTCCAAAGCTGACTGTTTTTCACATTCAGAATGTAAAAGAAATGCTGGAGTACAGATTCCCATTATGATGTGATTGGATGGATGGGGAGGTGCTATGGCTCAGTGGAAGAGCGCATACTTTGCCTGCAGAAGGTCACAAATTCAGTCCCTGGCAATTCCTGTTAAAGTATCTTAGGCAGCAGGTGTTGGGAATGTCCTATCTCTGTTTGGGACCCTGGAGAGTTGCTGACCATCTGAGAAGACCAAAGTTTAACTAGATAGCCCGTTGGTCTGACCATGGCTTGCTTAAAAAAAAGAAGAAGTGGTGGTGCCGGAACTCTCAAGAGGGAAATGACGTTTTCAATCTGTACACTGAAAACTCATGAATTTTTAAATATTTTAAAAAGAATTTTGTTGAAGAGGTTCCAGAACTCTGTTCCAGCGTGTTCCCTCAGAAAAAAAGCCCTGGCTCTGACACAGTATGAGGCAACCTCAGGCCAATTTTTTGTAATTTTTCTAGGAATTACAATAACATGTTCACAGGGGACGTATTCATGGGGGCAACCAGGGATTGACAACCTGATCTTGACTGTTGAATCTCTCTGCTCCAAACACTTCTTGTTTTGATCATTCTAGGTCATTGTGGGGGAAATGACCACAGTCAATGCCTGACTTTAGCATCTCTAAATAGAAAGAATAAGGTGAAGGTAAATTTGACTCTTCAATATCTTACAAAGGGAGCTTTGAGTATGAAATGCTTATACCATGTACTTCTTTGTTGTTATTGTTCAGTCGCACAGTCGAGTCCGACTCTTCGCGACCCCATGGACCAGATTACACCAGGCCCTCCTGTCTTCCACAGTCCGCTGAAGTTTGCTCAATTTCATGTTCGTTGCATCGATGACACTGTCTAACCATCTCATCCTTTGCCGTCCCCTTCTTCTTTGACCTTCAATTTTTCCCAGCATCAGGGTCTTCTCCAGTGAATGCTCCCTTCTCATTTGGTGGCCAAAGGATTTGAGCTTCAGCTTCAGAATCTGGCCTTCCAGGGAACAATCAGGGTTGATTTCTTTTAGGATTCACTGATTTGATATCCTTGCAGTCCAAAGGACTCTCAAGAGTCTTCTCCAGCACCATAGTTCAAAAGAATCTATTCTTCGGCGCTCGGCCTTCCTTATTGTCCAACTCTCACAGCCATACATTACTACGGGGAATACCATTGCTTTGACCATGCAGACTTTTGTTGGCAAGGTGATGTCTCTGCTTTTTATCATGCTGTTTAGGTTTGCCATCGCTTTCCTCCCAAGGAGCAGGCGTCTTTTAATTTCATGGCTGCAGTCACCATCTGCAGTGATCTGGGATCCTAGGAATGTGAAGTCTGTCACTACTTCTACAACTTCCCCTTCTATTTGCCAAGGAGTGATGGGGTCAGATGCCATGTTCTTAGTTTTTTTGACGTTGAGCTTCAAGCCCACTTTTGCGCTCTCCTCTTTCACCCTGAGCAAGAGGCTCTTTAGGTCCTCTTCACTTTCTGCCATCAGAGTGGTATCGTCTGCATATCTGCGGTTATTGATCTTTTCCCCAGCAATCTTAACTCCAGCTTGTGATTCATCCAGGCCAGCATTTCGCATGATGTACTCGGCATACAAATTAAATAAGCAAGGTGACAATATACATCCTTGTCGTACTCCTTTTCCTATGCTAACCCAATCAGTTGTTCCATATCCGGTTCTAACTGTTGCTTCTTGACCCTTATACAGGTTTCTCAGGAGACATGTAAGGTGGTCCGGTACTCCCATCTCTTTAAGAACCTGCCATAATTTATTGTGATCCACACAATCAAAGGCTTTAGCATAGTCAATGAAGCAGAAGTAGATGTTTTTCTGGTACCTCTTGCTTTCTCCATAATCCAGCGAACGTTGGCAATTTGATCTCTAGTTCCTCTACCTCTTCGAAACCCTACTTGTACTTCTGGCAGTTCTCTATCCACGTACTGTTGGAGCCTAGCTTGTAGGATTTTGAGCATGACCTTGCTAGCATGTGAAATGAGTGCAATTGTGCGATAGTTTGAACATTCCTTGACATTGCCCTTCTTTGGGATTGGAATGCACACTGACTTGCTTTTCCCTATTCTTCACCTCTACTGTATATTCATCGGGGATGCGATCTAGGTCAAATCTGAATGGCCTAATGGTTTCCCCAACTTTCTTCAATTTAAGTCTGAATTTTGCAATGAGTAGCTCATGATCTGAGCCACAGTCAGCTCCAGGTCTTGTTTTTACTGACTGGATAGAGCTTCTCCATCTTTGACTGCAAATTATATAGTCAATCTGATTTCAGTGTTGCCCATCTGGTGATGTCCATGTGTAGAGACACCTCTTAGGTTGTTGGAAAAGGGTGTTCGCTATGATCAGCGTGTTCTCTTGACAAACCTCTGTTAGCCTTTGCCCTGCTTCATTTTGTTCTCCGCCAAACTTGTCTGTTATTCCAGTTACCTTTTGATTTCCTACTTTAGCATTCCAGTCCCCTATGATGATGAGGACATCATTTTTTGGTGTTAGTTCTATGAGCTGTTATAGGTCTTCATTAAGGTGCTACTGGACTCGAATCTTGCTCTTGTAGTGCAGACAGACATGGCTTATTTCTCAAATATATGAACAAACAGGCTCAGTAGTGGGCTTGCAACTTGTTTACCAGACCTGGGAATCTCAGGCTGTGATGCAGTGTGGTTTTTCTCTCTCCCTTTTACCCCATGTGTGGACTCTGCATAGGATCCCAGGCTTAATCAAGCTCCTGGAAATGTCTACTCAAGTTATATTTACTTTTAGCATTCTTTTTGTTTAATGCAATATGACTATTTCAGGCACTATCCTTAAGCCCTGCCTCTGAATGATTCAGGATACTAAGTTACATGAACATGTGAAGCTGCCTTATCCTATCAAGGTTAGTACTGTCTACTCCAGCTGGCAGTGGGTCTCCAGGGTCTCAGCTGGAGGTCTTTCACATCACCCAGTACATGAATCTTTTATCTGGAGTTGTCAGGGATTGTACCTGGGGTCTTCTGCTTGCCAAGCAGATGCTCCACCGCTGAGCCATCACCCCTCCATGGGGCCCTGGCACAGAATTGAGCAGAGTCAGAGTGGCGCTTAGGCAGTGAACTCTCCAGCCTGCATCCCACCTCCAGCATCAGCATAATGTTACACCAGTGCCAGCCCTGAAATAACTGGGAAATCCCATAGAAGTCATGTAGAATAAAATACAATTCTCCCCAGCCTCCTACCATGTTCTCAAGCCTCCTGCCATGTTTTGAGGAGGGGAATTTCTTTTTTAAAAAAATCTTTAGATAAACTGTTCTCTTAGTCCTCTTTTTCTTCTTTTAAAAGAGGGATGTTGTAGAACCTCCTTTCTTCTTAACAACCCAACCCCCAAGTGTCAGGAGGATGCTGTGGGGGGAGGAGTCGGCAGGGATATACAGGCCAGCTCCTCCCTCCAACTTCCTCTTGCTGCCTCATGCTTGGCCCACCCTCCCACCCTGTATGTAGTGTAGGCTGTGCTGTTCACTGTTGTCGGGCCAGGTAGGAATTTTTTGCACCCTCCTTGTGATTGGTATGGCATGGAGTGTGTGTTTTTTTCCTACATTACACTGTTTGCAGTTGAGCAAGTATTTTGGAGGGGTGGAGTCATTAGTTACATCTGTCACTTGACGGTGGGGTGGATTGGTGTGGAAATAGGCAAAGTGAATCCAGTGAGCACCAGAGAGCAACTACCCTATTTGGGGGGAAAGGGGTCCATCAGGATCCATCTGCGGATTGCCCCCCAAGCTGGAAAGAAGAGACACACAATGTTGCTGGGTTAACTAACAGGCCACTTTATTAACTACTACATAACACAGAATTACGGCAAGGACCAAAATACTGTAATATGGACAGGCCAAGGCCCGGAGTCAAACAGACCCCTTCCTTGCCAGGTACATAGGGCGAGCACTCATGCCCCAGGCATCAGCCAACAAGTGCAGCCTGTGCCTGGCCAGCATAAATGGGAGGTCGCCCTGAAACCCCCTCCCCTGAACTGCGAGGTCCAAAGGGAAGTAATCCAGGACAGGCCCACAGGACAGTCCGCTTTCCCCGCCCTTTACCGCAAGGCCCAAGGGCTGTACTCGCAAGACCCTTGTGCCCCAACTGCGGTATCAGTAGGTGCTTACCAGACCACAATCTGTATTATTAACAAAAACCCCTCCACTCACAAGGCCAAGCCTCCGCTTAGGCCCTTGTGCCCAAAGGGAGGCCTAAAGCCTTCCTCAGCCCTCACCGCAAATCATTGAAAAAAATATCCAGGCCCGTCTCATTCAAATGTATGCCATCAGCCCTATACAAACTAACATCACCGGCTCTCAGGCCCATGTGAGGAAGAAAAAGGCCCCCATTACCGGCCAGGTACCACTGCAGCTCCCGATTAGCCTTCCAGCGAGCCTTCTCAATGGCAAATGGGTTGGCAACACCCTGCCAAACCAAACGTGATAACATAGCTGACCACATAATCCTAGTACCTGACCAATGGCATTGAATCTCCTGAAAATCAGCTTGAGCTTGAAGGATCAGTGCATTTCCCTTCATGAGCCCTAAATCATTGCCACCCAAATGAATAGCACATCAGGAGGAGGACCCACCCGACTCTCAAACAACAGTACCAACAGGCCAGGCCAATGCAGCCCCCGACACCCTCGCCACCCCAGCTGCATACCAATGGAGGTTCGACGGGCTCAGTGCGCAGCCCAAAAAACAAAACTGTGGCCACATATGAGAATGTTCTTCTTCCCTTGCTGGCCAAAACCTGAAACACAAAAAACAGTGAGCAGCGGAACCAAGAACTGCTACAAACAACACAACTTAAGGCTGTGCCATGGGGCGCATGTAGGATTTATAAGTAGAAGAACACCAATGGCCCAAACATTTAATATCCCACACTGAATAGCCCATTGCTGCCACAGTAGAAGCTGCCCCAATGTGAAAGGAATGCGTACAAAAGCACATTCTGGCCAACCCCAGCCTTTCAAGAGCCACTAATGTCACAGCCCAGGATTGATGTTGGGTCAGTAGGGTGGAGTCCAGATGACAGAACAAAACTCCCTTACCCAGCCCCTCGCAGCCAAGTAGGCTGTCACAGCTGCCACTGGGCACAAGTCTTTCACAGCACACGCCCCCAAAATGACGACTGTGCCCACTTGACGTTGATCTGTTTTTGAACTTTGCAGTGTTAGATGAACCCTGGTTGGTTCCAGCCTAATATCCTGAACTAATAGAGCCTTATCTGACCTATCTCTTTTGGATTGTGCGACAAGCTCACTAATGCAAAAGGCACCGAAAAAGGAAACCAGAGCAGCCTCATGAAATAAAAGGCCTTCATAGGGGAACCACAAACCTCCTTCCAACCTGCCTATAAGCCCCTGAGAATTGAAGGAAGAAAGGTTAAAACGCTTGGGGCTCTTTAGCTTGGAGAAACGACGGCTGAAGGGTGACATGATCGAGGTTTATAAGATTATGAATGGGATTGAGCAGGTTGAGAAAGAAGTACTTTTCTCCCTTTCTCACAATACAAGAACTCGTGGGCACTCCATGAAATTGCTGAGCAGTCGGGTTAGAACAGATAAAAGGAAATACTTCTTCACCCAAAGAGTGATTAACATATGGAATTCACTGCCACAGGAGGTGGTGGCAGCTGCAAGCATGGACAGTTTCAAGAGGGAATTAGATAAACATATGGAGCAGAAGTCCATCAGTGGCTATTAGCCACAGGGTACAGATGGGAACTCTCAGTCTGGGGCAGGTGATGCACTCTATTCTTGGTGCTGGAGGGGGCAGCAGTGGGAGGGCTTCTGGTGTCCTGGCCCCACTGCTGGACCTCCTGATGGCTCCTGGTATATTTTGGCCGCTGTGTGACAGAGTTGGACTAGATGGGCCATTGGCCTGATTCAGCATTGGCTTCTCTTATGTTCTTATGTTCTTATGTTAAGGGGAAACAGGCCACCTAGTATCCACATGAGCCCCTAATTCCCATGTCCACCCTTCTAGCATCTTCTGCACCCTAAAATCCCCAGTGAGATCACTAACTCCTTGAGTCTTACTAGCATAGGCCACAGCTGATAGCAGCCCCTTAACAGAACTAACAGTTAACCCCTTACCTCTGAGAAAAACACAAAAATGAAGTAACTGATCAACAGACACAGGCCAGACAGAGGGATACCCTACCTCCCTTTGAAAGTTGGACAACTGGCAGACTGCATGGTCATAAGCCTTCTTTGTACCAATAGCAATGGCAAATCTACAGTTCTCCACTTTCCAATCGCCCAAAGCATCCCTGGCATTCACATCAGCCGTGGATCGGCTTCTGGGGCTCGCTGATGGAACCTCTCCATCCATTTACGGGAGAGAGTGTCAGCCACCCCATTGTCAACCCCCGGAACATGTCTAGCCAGAAAAAGAATATTTAAATGTAAACAGCAAAGGATAAAAGCCCGCACCAAAACCATCACCCGTGGTGATCCTGAATTAATAACCTGCACCACAGCCAGATTATCATACCAAAAATGAACCATGTGATTGGCCAGTTCCTGGCCCCACAATCAGACTGCCACCAGGATGGGGGAAAACTCTAAAAAGGTAAGGTCCCTAAGGATATCAGTTCCAAACCATTCCACAGGCCATGATTCGGCACACCAATGGCCTCTAAAATAGATCCCAAAGCCTGAAGATCCTGCGGTGTCAGAATGAATTTGTAACTCTGCTTCCAACTGAAGGTCCTCCCTCCAAAAGGAAACCCTGTTAAAAGCTTCCAAAAACTCCAACCACATATCCAAATGGGCCCGTATGCCTGCAGTAATGTGTGCCCTATGATGAGGCAATCACAAACCCTTCATAGCTGTACAAAGCCGACACAAAAAGGGCCTGCCAGGCACAATCACCTTACACACAAAGTTAAGGTGACCCGCCAGCTGCTGAAACTCCCACAGCGTGGCCTTGGACTGATTTCTAACCTTGAAAACTCTTTCCTTCAGATCCTGCAACTTACTCATGTCCAACTCGACACCCAAAAATGTAAGAACTTGGGCAGGACCCTCAGTTTTCTCATGATCCAGAGGCACACCTAACTCTTCAGTGAGATCAAAAAAAGCTTGCAATAATGGTGCACCGTGACTGGAGTCGCGAGAACCCACAAACAAAAAATCATCTAAACAGTGTGCAACAGTATGCAGCCTCGAGCAGCGACAAAGGACCCACTCCAAGAATGTACTAAACTTTTCAAAAGAAGCACAGGATACTGAACAGCCCATGGGCAACGCCCTGTCCATATAAAACAAACCCTCAAAAGAGAAACCAAGAAGCTCAAAATCCTCCAGGTGAACAGGGAGGAGGCAAAAGGCCGACTTAATGTCACATTTTGCCATGAGCGCACCAGGACTGCACTGCCTAACTATGCATACCGCCTGATTAAAAGAAGTGTATTTAACAGAACATAATACATCCGGAATAGCGTCATTAACTGACTCCCCATGGGGGTACGACAGGTGATATATAAGGCGATATTCGCCTGGGGCCTTTTTTGGAACAATCCCCAACAGGGACACCCGTAAGTTAGGAACTGGTGGGTCCTGAAAAGGACCTAATACCCTACCTTCAGCTATTCCCTTCATAAGCTTGGCCTTAACAATCCCTTCCGAACCCCAAACTGAAGGCAAATTGGGTGCCTGAAAAGAGGCCCATACACCCATAAAAGGGATACAAAAACCATACCGAAACCCCTGCAACAAATACAAAGCATCCTCCCACCGAGGGTACGCCCATAACAGTTCTTCAAGAACCCTCAGCCTTATGGGACTGGATCCCTTTTCCAGCCAGCTGGCCTGAACCAGCCCCTTCCAACCTATGGCGTCCCCTCCATGGCTTTGCTCGAAAACATCCTGGGAATGGATGTGGACCGCCGCAGAGCGGGCACTCATGCCTATACTGACAGGCTTTCCTATTACACACACCTTGGAAACCAAATTCTCAGCAAAGCTGGTGAGGTTGAACCACCTGCCCTGTCGAACTGCATGTACTTGGTGGGTTAGCAACACATTGCACCAGGTGACCACTGTGAGACTGCTCGCCCAAATTCAGCTTACACGGAGACATCACCTGTAACCACAAGTGTGGGTGCACCTGATCCCAATGAAGCACTGGGTTCATAGCAGCTCTCATCCTGAACTCCTCATCATATTCTAACCAAGCAGGTCCACTAAATCCAGTATAACCCTTGTATATAATATCGAAATATTGCCACAAGGACGCTGCCCACCAAGGGTGTGCCCTAGAAATAAGACCAGCATACACCAGAAATCCAGCAACCCAATTTGCCCAAGTCCTATCTACCCTCATTCGCTTCAACTTTTCCTTATCCTTATCCTCTTCTTTCTCTTTTTTTTCTAACTCCCAATAAAGGAGTGAAAATAGGTCCACATAATTGCCTCTGTATATCTTTCCCCTGGTTGCTGGAAGCAAATGATCACCCAGCGGAAGGGCCAAATCCCCAAAGGGAAGGGCCATGGCTGGCATAGCCGCAGGAGCACCACCGGTGGGACCAGTATTAGCCCATCCATAGGGATGGACTGTGGCTGGTGGACCCAAAGCCTGGGACACACTCCCTTGAATAAGGGCTTGAAAAGCCTAGGAAGCACCACCCTGACCCGGCGCCATCCCACCTGCTGGAGCAACTGGATACACTACTCCTGCGTCATGCCCAGCTGGAGCCAGCCAAGGACCTCATGGCCAATTCAGACCTGCTGGAGGCAAAGCATCAAACTTACCTGCTGCCATTGCTGAACCTTCACCAGACGCCATGCAATGTCCAAGCCACCCTGCTGCTGTGCCCCAGCCTTGTCCTTAGAGCCAGATAGATGAGCTGGCCCCTCCATAACTCCAGTCCCAGACAGAGCAGGCCTAGTCTCAAGAAAAGACAAGCACGTGAGAACCTCTGCCTGAAAACGCTTAGTGGAAGCTTTCTGGGTCTCCTTTCTTTTTGTATTGCCCAGTACTGCTGGCACACTGGGTGCCAACATCCCCCTAGCCTCCTCCAGGGCTCTAAATGGCCTGCTGGACAACATCATCCCCTTCATCCTCAGAATAAGAAAGGGTGGGAGCAGGTCTCATAGGAGGGGCTTTTGGGGCTGGCTGCTTTCCCTTAGATTTTCCCGAGCCCTTCTTTGAAGCCATGAGAACAAGTAAAATGGCCCCCGAGGGCAGAAAATGGCTGCCACGAAAGTGAAACCACCACAGGCACTCCAACCGCCCAGCCAGAAAACCGAAACCAGCAGCAAAAATGAAACTACTGCCCCAGCTACGAAAACCCCAGGCTTCTTCAACCCACTCTGAAGGAAAAGTACCCCACTGGATGCTACAGAAGCCAAAACAGGTGCCCCATGAAGGGCAAATACAAGAAATAATCCAGCCGGCTTAAATAGTGTTCCCAGTCCAAGCACCCAGCCCTGAAGTAAGCTACGTAAGAAGCAGAAGCCAGGAGCACTTGGCCAGCCACCACCCGAGGGAACCAAAATAGCTTGCCTTGTACAGCGGCACCCACTCCCTGGCCCTAACCCAGCCCAGATAATCATCAACTGATTCAGCCAAGTTCCTGCGCCAAGCCACAGCTGCCACCCGCAAACGTCTGCACTGTCAAAGAAGCACCTGTCTCAACAGGCACTTCCAACGCTGTCCTTCTCCGCCGGACCCGACACCGCCTGCTAGACCACTAAGCCTAGCTCCAGGTGCTCATCCTTGAGCTCCTTCCACCGCCACAAACCGCTGACAGGGAGGAGGCAAGGGGCCGTTCAAGAGACTTCCGGACCCGCCTCCCTTCCTTTTACTATGGCTGTGCAACTGCAGCCCTGTATCCTCCTTTCTAACTGGGCGGCAAAGGTGGCTCCCAGGCTGCATAGCCATGCGGCTGGCCGCCTAATGAACCAGATTTTGCAGCCCAGGGCCGGGAATGGAGAATGCCTTTGGAGTCTCTCTGGCAGGGCTTCGCCCTTGTAAGCTACATGGTTCAGGGGGCTGGGGCCCTGTTAGAAGGCTCCCTGTTGGCTATGCTGGCCAGGGGCAAGCCAAATATTGTGGCTCACATTCAGGGCATGGGTGCTCACCCAGCTTAAGGCAAGGGGGTAGTTGGATTGAAATTAAATCAGAAGAGTTTTCAGCTAAACATTAGGAAGAACTTCCTGACAGAGTGGTTCCTCAGGGAATCAGGCTTCCTCAGGAGATGGTGGGCTCTCCTTCTTTGGAGGTTTTCAAACAGAGGCTAGATGGCCATCTGACAGCAATGATGATTCTGTGAACCTAGGCAAAACATGAGAGGGAGGGCAGGAAGGGTGCATCAGTGCTTAGTTCTTACACTCCCAGGGAGATGCTGGTCACCACATTGGGGTCAGGAAGCAATTTTTCTCCAAGCCAGTTTGGCTGGAGATCCTGGAGGGGGGGGTTGTCATCTTCTGGGAGTGAAACAGCAGTCACTGGGAGTGTGTGGGGAGGATGTATTTGTGAATTTCCTGCGTTGTGCAGGAGGTTGGACTAGATGACCCTGGAGATCCCTTCCAACTCTATGATTCTGTGGAGGGCCAACACCTGCCTTGCCTGAGCTGCATCCAGGGTTTGCCCTTGCTACAGTAGTTGTAAATAATCAATAAAGTGGCCCTTAGTTAATCCCAACTCCCATGTCTGCCTCTTTATTCCGGGGGGGGAATACATCTTTGCCAGGTACTTTTAGTAAAGAATATGCTGGTTCAAATCAATGGCCTATCTGGTCCACCATCTTGTTTCATATAGTGGTAAACCAAATGCTGGGCACAGAGGACAAAGCCCTCCTGTTATTACCACCCGGGGGTTAGTGTTATTGAATATCTAATCATTTGGTCTAATAGATAAAGACTCATTCTCCATAAATGTGTCTAATTCCTTTTTAAAGTCAGCTGAAGATCAGTCTTCAAACATTCTAAGGTATTAAATTCCAACCTCATGGCTGAGCCACATTTGAACACATGCCTCCTCTGTCCAAATCCAAGATTTTATCTGTGGTGCCGTATTGTCTCCCAACCACTTTATATTAAGTAAGAACATTGGTCCTTCTAGATCAGTGTTGTTGACCCTGACTTGGCAGTGTCTCAAGCCAGTTTCTCAAGCAGAACAGGGTCTTTTCCTCCACCTGCTATCTTTGAAACTGAGATTCTTTATCCAGAGACATCAGAGACTGACCTTGGGATCTTCTGCATACAAACCATGTGTAAAGTATTTGCAAACTGCTTTAGTGCTTGAATCCCAATTGTTACTTCTAAATATTCATTCAGATGGAAGATATATCCCCATTTCAGAATTTGTAACATGGAAATTCTAAACATATACATTACAAGATATAAATAAGACGAAATAATTCAGATCTCTAACAGGTTAATCCATCACAGGTAAATATTATTTACCAAATGGATTAATCCATCACAAGTAAAATTTATTTATGAGATGATATGATTTATGTGTGCACCACATAAAGCTTCAAGTGCCCATTTCTACACATCAAGCCTCTGTTAAAGGGGCAAAACATTTTTTTCTCCAGGTTGCTGGCAATATTTTAGATATTTTAAAAGCTGCAACAGACTGCAAATATCACAAGCTACAGAGTTATTGCCGTTCTGCACCAAAGGGAAAAAATAATGCAAATCCTAGCTACTTTCAAACAGAACTTCATCTTGAGTTCCAGGTGTGAATGAATTCAGATCTCCTAATAAAAATCATCTATGGAAAGATAAGCTTATGAGGAAAGTCAAGGACTGTGGTTGCCTAATGTTTGTTTGGTGCTACAATACATAGAAAGTCATTGTATTCTTCTGTTTTAATCTAGCTGCCATAACTTTTGTATGGTATCACAGGATACTGTTGTGTTTTTATCTGTTTTAATTTGCTTAATGATGTTGTATTTGTTATCCTGTTGAGCCTGTTTTTTTTTCAGGAGAGGGTGGTTTAAAATTGAACTGATGATGATGATGATTGATGATTCAGCAATCCTATTTAAAGACAGAATATGCTGTTCATTCATTCATTCATTCATTCATTCATTCATTCATTCATTCATTCATTCATTCCTCAAATTTCTACCCTACCCTCCCAGCTGAGCCCAGCTCAGGGAAACTTACATAAAATCAGCATATAATTATAATAATAAAATCAGCTATGGGGTTGGTTATGAGGTATTCAAAACACAGAAGATTTATATGCTTCATTTTGTATCAGCAACTGACCCTTTCGGGGTCTGCTTCAAAATACAGCCATTTTGGCCTCATTTAGAGTTACTACTTCACAGCGTGGGGTCAGGTTCTCCCAGAATTACAACTGATCTTCAGACTACAGTGATCAGTTTCCCTGGAGAAAATGACACTTCTGTAGTTGCAGGAAGATGCTTCCAAAATGAATCTGAAAAAGATTTAGAGACCCAAGTGGCTTGGAAGAGATTAAATTTGTAATCAGTAGACATCTTGTAAACATCTTCCACATTAATTTAATCTCATAGGGTCCATTTCAAATCAGACACAATGGAAACCCACCCACCTCTATAGTGAGTGCAAAATTAAATGTCCTGAGAATCAGTTTTCTTTCTTTTTTCTTCCAAGGCAGGTATGTAGCTCTTATGGCTGCTCATTGAGGAAGCTTGGAAATATG
Organism: Gekko gecko; assembly: GCA_029375565.1. Classification (NCBI taxonomy): domain Eukaryota; kingdom Metazoa; phylum Chordata; class Lepidosauria; order Squamata; family Gekkonidae; genus Gekko; species Gekko gecko. Next base: position 95,019,476 of record JAPDNY010000001.1, read on the forward strand.
TAGCAGCATTTGATAAAAGTAGTGGGAAAGGTCTTCACTTTGCATAGAGAACATAGGTGTCATCTACAGGGGGACTAGGGAGCTCAGGCCCCCACCAAAATTTTCTAGCCTCCCCCAGGGCAACCAGTGCACATAGGCTTTAAAGCATGGGCAGCCAGTTCAGGGTGCCCTTTTGCTCCCTCCCAACCCCCGCCTAAGAACAGGAGGGAGCAAAGGGGAGGTTTGCAATGGCTGTCTGCCCTTTAAAGTGAGCAGCCCAGCAGATCTGCCAGCCGGCTGCTTGCTTTAAAGCATGGGCAGCCAGTTCAGGGCGCCCTTTCACTCCCCCTCACCTAAGATTGGGAGGGAGATCCAGCTGGGGGGGGGGAGTCCTATTTTCTGTGTCGATCCTTTGCCCTGCTTGCATCACACACATGCCCTGCCATGGCAGAGAGGCAAGCAGGGATGTGGCTCCCACCACGCATCTCCGGGGGTGAAGAAGGCATCTTCTCCGATCTCCATGCAGGGAACAGATGCAGGAGGAAGGGCCGCGCTCCACCTCAATGGGAGTTAGCCATGCAAATAAAAAAGGAGCCGCTCCTATCTTTACATCTATTCCACCCAGGTTCCAGGAATGTAAGTTGTCACCGGAGGGGGGGACAGGAGGAGAGACACTGAAGAGTGTTTACAAAGGAGAGGGGTAGGGGAGAGAGGGCTGGCCTGCCTGGGCAGAAGCAGGAACATTTCAGCGCCGGCAAGCCTGGCAAGGATGTTGTCACTCAACTGGAATCTTCCTTCTTATCATTTTTCTGCCTCTCTTTCTGTTTTCTTTCCTTCCTTTCATTTTTTTCTTTCTTTCTTGCACTCCTCTCTCCCCATCTTTTTTCTACCTCTCCCTTCCTTCCTTTCTCTGTTTCTCTGTGTTTCTCTCTCTTTCTGTCTTTCTTTGTCTTACTTTGTCTTTTGTCTTTCTTTCTCTCTCTCTCTGTTTCTGACTTTCTTGCTTTCTTTCTGTCTCTTTCTCTGTCTTTATGTCTTTCTCAGTCCATTTTTTTTCCTTTTGGTGCACAATGCCTTCAGCTCACACACACGATGCCACTTCTGTCACCTCTTTCAGATGATTCCTTAAAGTCCAACTTTTCTATGAATTGTTTGGAACAACTGCCTAATCCCCATTTTCTGCTGAAATTGACCATTACTAGTTGAGACTAAACTGCATATTCTTCCTCTTTAACCTTATCTGGTCTTTCTTTCTTTCTTTCTTTCTTTCTTTCTTTCTTTCTTTCTTTCTTTCTTTCTTTCTTTCTTTCTTTCTTTCTTTCTTGGTAAAATTATATTTGAATAGTTTCTATATTTTTTTAAAAAAAAAATTGGTCTGCTCACCATTTTAAAACTAGCTCCATAGCAAACACATGGTAACCCTGTAGGGTTTTCAAGGCAAGAGACATTCAAAGATGGTTTGCCATTGCCTGCCTCTGCATACCAACTCTGGGCTTCCTTTATGGTCTCCCATCCAACTATAGGCCAGAGCTGTCTGTGGGAAAAGAAAGTATAGTCCTTAACCCTGGCTGTCTCCATCCACTTTCAACATAGCAACAGTCAGACTGCAAAGCCTCTGTTGAGCTCCAATTCACATTTTGGGGGAAAGTATGTCCCTATCACCTCTGGCCCAGCCCCAGCCCCCCGCCCCCGGAAATTGGAAGGTCTACACCCTTGACAGGGAACTCTCTCTCCTGAAACGATTATCCCTGCTTTTTCAGTACGCATGTATTTGTGATTTTCATGCCCTCGTAATCCTTGTTTTTTTTCTCCCATGCTCTCCTTTTTGGAAGCATCCTTCTCAGTTACTTGAAGGCTGGAATTTCAGAAACAGAATGCATTTCAAATCACTATGAAGACTGGTGCTGCCTTCAATCCTGCTTTCAGTGATAGTGTTGGGTCACACAAATGAAAACACAACAGAGAAGGTCTCTATGTATGGGCAGGGGGAAAAGATCCACATTCATGATTATGCTACTTATTTTAAATGTTTGTGTCCCACTTTTCCCTTGATAGGTCAAATGTCATGAGTACTAAAACTATGGATTCAAATAAATAAAACAGAGAATACTTATTAACCTGCCCAAAAATATAAAACCATAGTCCACCCAACAGTAATTGGATCATTCAGTCCATCATGATAAAGCCCTACCAAAAAGTGACGCAGTGTACCTTTTCCTAAAACTCATCAATGAGAGTCCTCTTACCTCTTCTGGAAGGGTACTCTGTAGAACGTAGAGACTGGCAGCAGCTCTCCAGGGTCTCAGGCAGAGGTGTTTCATATAACTTACTGGTCCTTTAAACTGGAGATGCTGGGAGTTTAACCTGGGACTTTCTGCGTGCAAAGCACATGCTGTATCACTGAGGCCATAGCTCCTTTCTCATAGGCTCTGTACACTGTCCTAGATCACACGGCGGGAGCCTGCAGTAGGATCTGGGAGACCAAGTCTGAATCCCCAGTCTACCATGGAAGATTGCTGGGTGACCTTAGGCCAGTCCTACCACTCTGAGCCTAACCTACCTCACAGGGTAACTGTGAAGACAAAATGCTGCTTTGGGTCCCCATTGGGGAGAATGGTGAGCTATAAATGAAGTAAATAAATGAACAACATTGGAAGTGTGCATAATCAATGTGTGAAGGTTGAGAGTGGGCCAGAGGGTGGCTCCTTCCTCATGTTTCCTATGCACACTTTCTAAAATGTCAGTAATGAACTGTTTTGCTATGTAATCCATTTAAACAAGAGAAAGGGCCATTTTTATATTTTACATTTGACTTTTTTTCTTTCTTTCCGCATTTTGAAAATAAAAAACCCTGCCTCTTTCCCTTTGTGGCAAGACCATATGTTGTAGCTTTTGGAAAACTAACTGTGCTTCAGAAGATTCTGCCTGAATAACAGGTCATCAGTGTTGAGAGGTATCCAGGTAATCTCTGACTCCATTGATCTTTCCAAGAAAAAGGCTCTGTGGGATCAATGCATGGTGAACAAAAGGAGTGAGGCAAAAAGCCCCATTAAATGAGTTTGATTTTCATAAGAGGATGATGAAGTTAATTAAGGCTCAGTCTGCAAGCTAAGCCAGGATGAGAGTTCTTTGGGGTTTTTCTTGTTGCTGGGCTCCAGCTGTTGCTTATTTTCAAGCCAACAGCAGGAGCCAAAGCAATGCAATTTGCCAGTTTTTATGCAGATAAGAGCTTTTGTTGATGTGCTGCTAAAGTTTTTTTTTCCCTGATACTACTTTATTGTATAATGTCTGTTTCCAAAGTTTCAAGAAGAATTAATCTATGGAGCCCTCCCTTCTGTCAAATCCATTTGGAAATGCTAGAATTATTTCAAAAACCTTCTAAATCTAGGCTTCTCAGTGTGCAAGAAGTGTCCTTCCTTCCTTCCTTCCTTCCTTCCTTCCTTCCTTCCTTCCTTCCTTCCTTCCTTCCTTCCTTCCTTCCTTCCTTCCCATAACCACTTTACTGGAACATTTACTCAAGTTCAGTTCTTATGTCTCATCTTGGCTTGAGACAGAAAACAAAGTGTAGTTCTGCCATTTTCCTTTCTGGCAGTGCTGTCCCCAGTCAGGGAGAACTGCCCCTGAAATTTTACCTAAAAGTTTTCAACTAATTTTGAGTTTATTCTGTTCTTCTGCCAGTAACATAGCAAAGGAATTTGAAGGAAGCCAAAACAAAGTTCAACAAAGATAACAAAATGTCTCAGGAAGGTTCTGTACCACTGGCTATGAACTGGAAGTACATGTATTTGCCCCCTAGTTGGAATAATGAGACAAACAACAGTTTGGAAGTAAACAAGGGCCACTTTATTAACTATTTAACATAACATTGCGGCAAGGGACCAGCTAAGCGAGCATGGAACAGGCAAGGCAGGTGTCACTCTGCTGACCAACCTCCTTGCCCTTTTCTCGGGCAGGTCACCCAGCTCTGGTCTTGAGCCATTGGTCTGGCTCGTGACCAGCAGCCCAGCAAACTGGTCGCCACCTAGGAGCGCCTACCCCTGAAGCCTTCCAACTTGCAGAGAGGAGCATACCCTAAGAGGTTCCCAGAGGAGGTGATCACCGTTCCCCGCCCTGGACCTTAAAAATCCGAAGGCAGTTCCTGACGACCCCCTGTTCCCTAATGGGGAAAATGCCCTAAGGTGCTCACCGGTTCCGGTTTCTTGCCTGCACCAACCTGCCACAGCCAAGACCAAGCCTCTGCTTTGGTCTTTGCTCCCAACCAAAAAAGGGGGCCAAAGCTGACCTAACCCTTGTCGCAAGTCCTACAAAATTAACCCATTGCCCTTGACTGATAGGTGTACCCCATCAGCACTATACGGGTCCCAGAACTCCACCACCCTACATGGACTTCCTCATCTGGCGGGTGGCTTTATGCCTTGCGGGGTCTCCCCAATTGCACCATAACTGGCAGGGCAGAATAACAGACCCCACTCTTCATACTACCGGACCACCTTGCCCTCATCATTGCAAGGCCAGCCTCCCATTGTAACACCAAGGCCAAGCCCATTCCTGGTGAGTCAGAATAGTCAACCAGAGTATCTACACTCTGGGCCACCTTCACTTATCATCACGAAGTCAGCCTCAACATGTAACACCAGGGCCTTGCCCTGCATGCGAAGCAGAGTAGCCAACCAGACTATCTGCACACCAGGCCACCTTGCTCTTATCCTTGCAAGGTCAGTCACCACTCATGGCACCATGTCTTTGTCATTCATGGTGAAGCAGAATAGCCGACCAAACTATCTGCACTCCAGGCCACCTTGCTCCTATCATTGCAAGGTCAGCCCCTACTCCGAGCACCATGTCCTTGTCCTTTATGGCAAAGCAGAATAGCCAGTCAGCCTATCTGCAGGCCACCTTGCTCTTATCATCACAAGGTCAGACTCCACTTGCAGCACCAAGGCCGTGTCCTCCATGGCGAAGCAGAATAGCCAATCAGACTATCTGCACTCTGTGTCATCTTGCTCTTATTATTGCAAGGTCAGCCTCAGCTCATAGCACAAAGGGCCTGCACAGCCAGGGTGTCCTCCTGGCTTGGTGGGTGACCCAAAGGACCATGCTCTGGTCGCAGACAGTGACTCTTTGTCTTGCTCTATGGCCAGCAGCACCTGAAAGAAAAACCTCATTAATAACTTTAAACTTTGTAATTCCAATGTTTGAATGCTAGGCCAAAGCCCGTCACTAGCTCACTGAGCCACAACGCCACCCCCCAAACTGAAGAGTAGTGACCAGACAGAAGTCTTCATCTGCACAAGGTTCCACAGACACTGCCACACAGCAAGGGAACCCAAAGCCCAGGGCAGCTGCAGTAGAAGCGGCACTGACCAAGAAGAGTGTGTTCCAAGCTTCACCCCAGGAAAGGCCCAACTTGCCCAAAGCCCGAGTGCTAACTGCTGCAAAGGGGATGCCTGATCAGAAAAGCTCCATCTGCAGGCCTAAAGCGGTAACTAAATTAATAATCGGAAATGCAGCAACACTCCAGGCTGCAAAAACTGACCCTTATTTCACTGCCAGATAATTAGGCTGCCTCTGGTCCTCTAGAGCTCCCTTTCCCCAATACCTTCATAGCATGCTGTAAGATTCCACTACCTCCACACAACAATGTTTGCATTTGCACAGCCGTTGTGATCTGCAAGGCACTGCCCACGTACATAGGGCTTATGTGTGCCCTAATCAAATGACTTAACTTATGTATATTCCTGTGTAGCCAGGAAGCCTCCTCCCTTTAAAGGGATGTTATTATCAAGAGATGCTATTTACCTCCAAGCCATGAAAACTAAGCCGTGCATTTCCATGCATTAAGTCTCTATTAAACAGACATGACCTTTTTCCTTCAGGTCTTCTGGCAACCAGCCCCCTGAAAATAGGAAACTGAGGCCTGGAAGTGTCACTAGCTAAAGTCTATGTCAGCAGAGATCCTCTCTGATCTAGTCCCAGGTTTCCCGGATTGTCAAACTGTGAAAACAACACTAGAGGATATCTGGATCAATTGTCTTAGTGCCTTGGCGTTTCTAAAAAACTATTCCAAGTATTGCAAGCAAACCTAGACAGGTAGGCACCCGTTGTTAAAAAGTCAAGGGACTGCCCAAATAAAGCATTTGAAAATGCTTCTAAGTAAATGAAATGCTCCTATAATAACCACTAAGAGCCCTCTTAACCCACCAATAAGTTCGGCTTTAAAAATTGTGATGTTTTACCATGTGGTGTCACAATAAACCTATATAATTAATTTTGTCTGCTCTTTTGGTATTTATTTATTTATTTTTAAAAAACCTTACCCTAAATAGTGCACAGTGCCTGCTATTTCCTAATAGGAACTGGTTCCTAACCTAAAGACTGGGAGAAGCACACAGAAATGTGCATTGGCTCCATCCTACCATCTGATGTATGCACACACGTGCAGGCTGTATGCACACTCACCAAAAGATGCAGATGGCAACAGTGGAACCTATTTACCTAATGTAGTAAGGCTGGGCTGCCAGGTCTAGAAGTAGCTCCATTCCTCCCAAGTGCATGTGCAAAACCGCCATCTGGCCTCCCAAGCCATGCTGATCCACTGATGGGTCCTGCTAAATCCATGCCCCACTGGAACCTACCTAGGAACCCTCTGCCTACTTTCTTATTGCCGTGGCTGAACCGCTGCATCCCAGCCGGCACCTCCCACAGCCTGTTATGACCAACACCACTCATCTAGGCCCTGACTACTCACTGGAAGTCCCCCTAAAGACAAATACACTATGAAACCTGTGAAGAATGCTCCTTAGGGCAAACCAATGATCCTTAATGCCATGCCAGCTGTCAGATTCCCAGATCCTGCATCAGATTGAATGTCACACTGCATCCCTGCTAAAACAGAAACATAAGACACTGATAACATATTGCAATGAGTATTATGAATCCTAACATGACAAGCACTAACCCAATTTTTGCCCACTCAGCGAGCATTCACACTGTCAAAGGCACAGGTTGCTAATAAGGATTCCTTCACAGAAGGAAACCATTCAGTCATTTACCATTCTGATTACACCTGAATTCACCCCCCACACTAAGAGCCCAATTAAGCTACCAAGTTTCAAGTAGCTGTTCCCATTGGTTACACTCCCAACCATTTTTTTTTTCCATTCGTAGTGTACAGTTAAGTACCATTAAAGGCTTCTATGGTATTCAGAGGGGAAGAGACTGGATTTATACCCCCACCCTTCGCTCAGAGTGGATTACCATCTCCTTCCCCACCCATCCCCTCAAAAGCACCCCATGAAGCAGGTGTGGCCAAGACCACCCTGAGAGAACCACTCCTAAGCGAACAGCTCCAAGAAAACTGTGACCAACCCAAGGACACCCAGCAAGCTCCATATGAAGGAATGGGAACTCAAGTCCGGATCCCCAGGCTAGAGTCCACTGCTCTTAACCACTATGCTGCAATATCCCTTTGTTTTAGGGCCAAATATAACAATCTGAAGCCCTGGCACTTTATAATACCATTCTCTAAATAAAACCATAAAATTGCTATTGGATAGAATACCCTGTGTGCCTTTCTTATAAAAAGGGGGGGATGAGACACACAGTTTAGAGCCATGGCCCATTATGCACACTCATCTTACTACAGTTACAGAGCCTCAAGTCCTCAATCCTGACTTCAAACCCTGTCTCCCGATGTATTTATTCTACAGCCATGTATCCTGTAGTGATGTAGTTTCAAATAAAAACCTAGATTCACCTCCATGGAAACTGATCACTCATCTGTGCGTATTACTGAGGAGCCGCCTAATTAAAAACCCTACTATGTTATGGACTGGCACCTCTGAATACAGGATTAAATTAAGAAGAGGGGATTGGATTCATACCCCGTCCTTAACCCGGAGTCTCAGAGCAGCACACAAAATCCTGTTCCCTTCCCCTCCCCGCAACAAACACCCTGCGAGGTAGGTGAGACCGAGAGAGCCCTGACAGAAACGGCTCCTTCCCAAAAAACAGCTGTGCCAGAACCATGGCCTGCCCAAGGCCATCCAGCTGCTACAAGTGGAGGAGCTTGGAATCAAAACCAGATCTCCTGTATCAGCCTCAACATAGGGAGATATGGTCCCCGTTCCCTTGTTCTCACTGAAGAAGGTGACTGAGGTTCCCGCTCCTGGTGCTAAACCCGTGAAGAAACTATTCATAATACAGACGCACTCAGTCATTCTGCAGAAATTTTAAGGAATGCTGTATAAGCTCCCTTCAAAAACCTAACTAAAACAGCCATGATGACCACCCTAGAATGTAGACAGGGCCTTCAAGCCCAGCCCGCCCCCTGTCAGGTATAACCAGCCACCGCAGGCCTGGTTACAAAAATAGCCACCTAGCCTATCAAGTGCCTGGGGCGTCAGTACTCCCTTTACCCTCTAAGATGGTCGACTATATACAACCAAATGTCACCTAAAATGGCCGCCCAGCAACCCTCCATAAAATGGCTGCCCCTAAAGAAATTGAGGGGTGGTAGAGGACAAACCCCACACCCTCCAATAGCCCACCTAGGCCTGATCAGTGGCGGGAAACAAACTAATGGCGGGAAAATGGTGATGGGGGGAGGCTTTGTCAGCAATTACACAGGAACTGTGCCGACCAACCTCGACCTGGGCAGAATGGGGTGGGAACAGCAGACTAAGCAGCCTTATCAACTGCCACTGCTCCCAGCCCCCAAAAGCCCATACCACTCCCCCCTCTGAAGCAAGCAAATGAAGCCCTGGGCCAGAGTGATCCCAACCGCAGGTGCACCCCCAAAGCTCAAAAAATTTGCTCAGCCTCCGCTGCGCATGTGCTCTGTTGCCCCGACACTCGGGCTGCTGCTGCGCCCCCAAGGCCCAGGCCGCAGCCTATGCTGCCACCAAGGCCTCCGATACTCACCTAGCACCGTGGCCGTGACCCAGGCTGCCACCACAGCCCGATGCTTGGACCCAATGCCCTGGCCGGCTGCTGCAGCCACAACCAGCATCTCCTGGGCTGCTGCAGACGCGTCCTGAAGGTCCTGGCCACCGCAGAAGCAGCCCGACACTCCCGGCCGCCCCCAGCTGTGGCCGGTATCAAAAAGGGGGGGATGCCTGCTGGGCCAGAAGCCTCCAAAGGCCCTGACCTGTGCCGCTGCAGATCGTGCTTGGAGCAGCTACTCACTCTGAGCACTTCAAAGCAACTGAAAACGGGCGGGAACGGAGCCTGGCTGTTTGCCCTAGCTGGCTCCGCCCCCCGCCCATGTCACGACGCTAGACATCGTGACTCTGTTGCTGCCCGTCTTCCTGAGGGCAGCAAAGCAGCCCCCAGCAGCCAGCGGCATTGCCGGGTCGCCAGGAGCTGAGATATCCTTATATCAGTTTGCCTTATTTTAATAGCTACACTACAGTTCTGGTATACAAGACTATCTCCACACAGACACATACTAGCACTGCACATGTCAGCTACCAAATAGCAAAAATATCGTATGTAGAATGGTCACATGTGATAACTCATATTGGTTGCATGTTGTTACTTCCATGAGCTTTGCAATTTGAGAAGGGGTCCAAACAGGCCCACGTATGCAAGTACATTTTAGAGTACAAACACTGATCAGCAGGAATTAATATGCTTCTTGTCATGCAACATCTCTTCCTCCTAGGTTAGCAATTGGGGAGCCAGCAGGAGGCCAGGCTTGATCCTGGGGGCTCCGGATCCCTATGTTTTTTGTTTGTTTTTAAGATATGACTCTGCAGGACAGTGCTTGTAGCAGACATTCCCTGCTGCCTTATGGAGAGGTGGGCAGGGGGAGCTGTGTAGGCAAAACAACTAACCATGTAAGCCAGGACAAGCAGAATCCAAGCAAGGTAGGGAGGTGCAGTAGGGGTGGGAACTAACAGTGTGATCCTAAACATACCCTTCTAAATCCATTGGAGTCAATAGCCTTAGAAGAGATGAGCAGAGGTGGTTTGCCATTGCCTTCCTCTGCACAGCAGCCCCCATCTTCCTTGGTGGTCTCCCATACAAGTACTTAGCTTAGCTTCCAAGCTAAGCTTCCCTGCTTAGCTTCCAAGATGTGATAAGGTCAGGCTAGTCTGGGCTATTAGGTTCCGGTGAGAGTCAGCAGTAACTGAGGTCTGCTCTGAGTGAATTTGTTTGTTTTAACTGTAGCTTAGTTTTGTATTAGGATTTTTCTTTTCTCACTCTGTAGTGTTATAGTTTGTTGCAGCCTGGGAGAGTAGTTGTTTTTCTTTTGAAGTGGGTGACCTTAGTTAGCTGGAGTGATTTTTCCTTCCTTTTGGAAAAAGCCAAGTTTAATTTGCTATCCAGCCATGGGAAGGAGAGAGTGTTTTCCTCCTCTTTTCTCCTTTTCCTCCCTTTTCTTCTAGTTCTTATTTTTTATTGGTATTCTATTTAATTCAAATTAATTTAACCTAGGTTGTGGGAGTGGCTATAGTTTGTGTGATGGTGATTTCCAATAGCCTTAGAAAGGAGTAACTCTGTTTAGGATTGTAGTGCTAGATTCCCTGGCTTTTCTTTTTCATTTTGTGCCTGCTTATTATAGACAAGGCTCTTTGGGTCATGGGGTCTGACAATGACCTCCATGACTTAAGCCACTTTATGGCCCAAGAATCCCTGCCCTACAGAAAAGTATTGCCCATGTTAGCCATGTTGGAAATATATGACTTGCAAGGTCTAGATTCCAGTCATTATAGGGTTAATCTGTTTTACCTTTTGTACTATTGTTTATACTGACCTGGAGGGGAAACTTGGCTCAGAACCAATGGGAAGATAGCCCGGGAAAATCTAAGTCTGTTTACTAGCAATCATTGCTTACTGTGTTCAGGTGACTTCCTTCTAGGGGTCAAGAAAAAGAAGAAACTCCATTGTTGTGTGACTATGTGTTCTATGCTATAAGGATGTAAAGATGTAGGTCTAGATATCTTTTTTGTTTTGTAACTTTCCATGTGAACCCTTCCCTTAGAAATAAAGCTTTTAATATAGAAAGAAATGTCTCCTCTCCAATGAAGCAAAGATCATTGCAAACTCCATTTAAATATTTTTGCCTGTTTTCCCAACAAGCCATAGAATTCATACCTCCTTTCATGGTCTGAGACTCAGTGGCCCTGGTATAGATGCTATTGTTTTTCAACCAGTTCAGCTTGAAGAGATATTTCCAGTAATTAGTAGGTAGGGATTTTAAAAGGAAACATTAGTTCTGAATATTGCTTTGTCTCCAGTTAAAAAAAGGAAGATGTTTAATAACTGGCAAATCAAAGGGATTTCAAAAGTCCATTTGACATAAAGGGCTACTTATCATAACCATTTCTTGTGTGTCCCAATGTAAACAAAGTTAATATGGCAGATTAATTTCTAGCATCCCAATTGCAATCCATACAGGTTGCTGATGTCCCCTTAAATGTCAGAGGAACTAACATTTGAAAGCAATTAGCACTGACATTTGGTGGAGAAACGGAGGTACCTGTAATCTGGACAGAAATTTATTGGGCTTCATTGGATTTTGAGGGAAGGGAATAGAAAGACCGGATCAAGAAGGTCAGATGGAAGGAGCCATGATTCTCAAAGTTATGCAAGCTTTTCTAATGTTGCAAGGCCACTTACTTGGGAAAACACTTGATCTTTCCTTAATTCCAGAGTGCCACCATGGTGCAAGACTAGGGAAGATCAAGGTTCAAATCTCCACTCATGTTTAATGAACAGCTTGTTTCTTGGTATCAAAATAGAGAAAAACACAGTGGTTAATGGCTACCCCTTCTAATCAATAATGTATCTAGAAATTATATCTATAAATCAAACATACTTTTAACAACTCATATCTAAAATTTCATTGACGGTTTTATAGTTTGCACATTATGAACTTATTCACAGCCTATGCAAAATTCAAAAAGTGTAGGCTTTTATTTCACAATGTGGATAGAGTCCAAAAATTACAGCTGAAAAATAGTTCAACTGGATGTATGCACACAAAAGCATAACCTAAATGATAAATCTGTTCAAATAGTTCCACAGTTCCAATTAACAATTCCATCAATTATGTGATAGAAAACCATAAAGGACAAAAGAAGCTCTGACTGATGAGTGCCCAGGTATCTACTTGTTTCAATAGCCATCTTCTTCAAAATCGAACTGACTTCCAAGATGATTACAAGCCACAGTTTGGAACCAAACAATGACTAACACACAGAGTAGCCAATCTCAGTCTTAAAGAACAGCAAAGCTTTCCTCCTTTAACAGCATTGGCAAAAGGTTCTCAGTATCAGACACAGAATATAGATTCTACATCTAATACTGGTTGCTAATGGATTATGCTCTATGAAATGTTTCATTAAATGATATTATGCCTGCCTCTAAGCCTTCAGGATCAAGGACATCTGCAGCTGGGCAATGTTACCTGAAATTCCTGAACCCATTTAGAGATAGGTGCTGTGCTTGATTCAGATCAGGACCATGGCATTCAAGGAGAAGGGGCTCCAGTCCCTTCCACAAACTGTTTTCCCAACATGAAGAAGTCCTGAGGGGCACTATTTAGCCTGTTAAGAAAACCCCTATGCATTCCTGTGTACATGTAGGTTTCCCCAGTGGGCCAAATATGTCCTGACCATTTCCGGTCAGGAAAATGACTCAGGGGAAAGGCTTAAGCACCTTCCCCATACATGCCATGGTCCTGATTGGAATTCAGCATTGCATCCACAGGAACTGAGAAGAACATACAACTGACATCTGACTATTACACAGAGTAGGAACTCCATACTAACATGTGAATCAGCCCTTAGTGCCAATCCAGACAAGCCAGAGTGATCAGTGATGAGGATCTGGAACATAAGAATATAAGAAGAGCCCTGCTGGATCAGACCAATGGTCCCTCTAGTCCAGCATCTTGTCGCACACAGTGGTCAACCAGTTCCTCTGGACGGCCAACAACAGGGCATAGAGGCCAAGACCTTCCCCTTAGGTTCAGAGGTTTAGTGCCTCTAAATTTGGAGGTTCCGCTCAGTCACCATGGCTAGTTGCTATCTAATACCCTTTTAAAGTTGCTTACTCCTGTAGACATCACTACATCCTCTGGCAGTGAATTCCACATTTTAATCACTCCCTATATAAAGAGGTATTTCCTTTTGTCTGTCCCAAATTTGCTACCCATCAGGTTCATTGGAGGCACTCGAATTCTAGTATTTTGGAAGAGGGAGAAAAAGTTTACTTCATCAAATCTCTCTATCCCATGCATAATTTTATAAACCTCTATCTTGTCCCCCTTTAGTTGTCTTTTTTCTAAACTGAAAAGTCTGAAAAGTCCCAGACTTTTCAGCCTTTCCTCAGAGGGAAGGTGCCCCAGCCTACTCATCATCTTGGTTGCCCTCTGCTGTATTTTTTCTAGCTCTGCAATGTCTTTGTTGAGATATGATGACCAAAATTGCACACAGTAATCCAAATACATGACCATCTACCTATTTATATGCTGTTTGTATCCTTGCCATGTCAGTGTTGTCTAATGCTTCCCAATACTCTCTCTGAAAGGGAGAGTTTTAACTTCCTAACACTGAAGACATTTTCTTCTTAAATGTGCCAGGTGGAGGTCATGGAATACAACACCTGGAATTTCATTGTACCTGGATGGGTGGGGGAGTTACATCTGGCAAACATGTGGCTTATTGAAACTGATGGAAATGAAAAATGAATCGAATAACAAAAATCAATTGCTTTAATAAAACTGACTCAGGGTGGGTGGATAGAAAACTGAAAATAAATATACACATCACTGATTTCCTTTCCTTCACCTCTCTAGGGAAATGTTCTTAAAGTGCCACATTTTCTCAAAAAGAAATTGTGAGCTCTAGATTGTAGGATGGCTTTGTTTAATATGTCAGCATCTAATCAGTTTCTTGCAGAGCTTAATTTTGCTCCCAAATTCTTCTGATGAGTTCAGATTGCATAAAAGAAAACTGGACACTTATGTTTGCTATGACAGAATAGACTTTCAGTGCTAGATTCTGCAGTTCTTTAACTGTTAAAATGAAGACAATTAAACCCTTTGGAGATATGTTACTTGCTAATTATCTACTCATCAGTCATCAAGCAAATCAAACAGGGTCAGCCCTGCAATTAAGCAGTTTGATTTGTGCCAGGGTGTCAGAATTCTCAGCGCGATGAGTATGATATCGAGTAAATATGTGCTTTACTCAACAGATTTCCTCTTCATTCAGCAGTATCTGTAATCATACTCTTACAGCAATTGTGGATTTTTTTCACACTATGAAATAAGATTTCTTACCATACAGCTGTGACTGAGTTCACAGAGGAAGAGAAAAAAACGACAAAGTTAGCTCATGAATTACATTTTGGGGCTAGATAATTTGAGGGCAACATCCTGGTTCCAGGGCATAGATAAGGACAGTTTTTCACTCCAGCTATAGAGTGAAGCCTCCATGTTGAATAAACAAAAATAATAAACCTGGAAACTAAAAGGAAGAACAGTGAGGTTCCCTCCATCAGGGGCTTTTGTGGCCTCCAGGAGCTGTGGTTGTCCCTCTTCTTCCATTTTGTGTTGCATCACCCTGGCCAAGCAGGAGGCCTTCCTGTGGAATCCTGTAATTTCTAATGTTAGTTTGGCAGAAATTCACAGGAGGCCCTTCATGGTTACCACTCTCAGGCTACAGAAGTCCCTCCCCCAGAAAGCCTTTGAAATGCTTCTTTTCAGGCTTTCTGGAGAAGATTAAAAACTTTTATTCTGAAACAGCTTTGAACTGCCTTAATTGATTGCTTCTCTTGTTTTTTTTTAAATAGCTATGTTTTTACTTGTAGTGCTTTGACATTTTAAAATGTTTTTCTGGGTAGGAAATTGTTAGCTGTTGGATGCCCCAGCTGGATGCAGAAATAAGGAGTTCAAATATTCTGCTATTAAAGCACATAAGTAGCCTTGACCAGGTTTTCTTAAGACTGCTAGTGATGAGCAGATATATGTTTTGTTTTTTATTATTATTCTGTAATTTCTCTCTGTTCTGCATTTGAGAGGAGCCATGACTCAGTTGCAGAGTACATGGATTGCACTCAGAAGTCCCAGTCTTAATTTCTGACATCTCCAGTTAACAGGACTCTCCTAACAGGAGCTGGAGATGAACTTTCTCTGCTGGAGATCCTGGGGAGCCTTGCCCAGTCAGAATAGATGATGCTATGCTAGATGGACCAATGGTCTGACTTTGTATAAGGCAGGACTGTATATATTACTAGAGCTTCTGGTTCCTTCAGTTCATCTATATTCTTTTCTCCTTTCTACATTACCTGTGTGCATATGAGCATTCATAAAACATTGCTCAAAAATCAGCTTGATGCCATCATACTTCCAATAGCATAAAGATTACTTTTGTGAAGTGTTTGTGTTTTGTGTCTGTGCAGTGCAGTGCAGTGTTACATGTACACACTCTAGTACTTTGATAAAACACTGCTCAAAAAGAATTGGTACAGCAATATATATCATATACACCATCATATCAAGATTAGCCTTTTTTAATGTTCTGTTAACACAGAAGATGAAAATGAGATACATTATCTGGAAGTAATGTAAAGGACAAAAACGATAAAGACCTAACAGAAGCAGAAGAAATTAGGAAAAGATGGCAAGAATACACAGAAGAACTATACAAGAAGGACCTCAATGTTCTTGACAACCACGATAGTGTGATCACTGACCTCAAGCCAGACATCCTGGCATGCAAAGTCAAATGGGCTTTAGAAAGCATTATTAACAATAAAGTGATGGTATCCCAGCTTAGCTATTCAAAGTCTTAAAAGATGATGCTGTTAAAGTACTGCACTCAATATCCCAGCAAACCAACAGTGGCCACAGGAGTGGAAAAGGTCAGTTTACATTCCAATCCCAAAGAAGGGCAATGCCAAGGAATGTTCAAACTATCGCACAATTGCAGTCATTTCACACGCTAGCAAGGTCATGCTCAAGATCCTACAAGCTAGGCTTCAACAGTACATGGATAGAGAACTGCCAGAAGTACAAGCTGGGTTTCAAAGAGGTAGATGAACAAGTGATCAAATTGCCAACTTTCACTGGATTATGGAGCAAGCAAAGGAGTACCAGAAAACCATCTACTTCTGCTTCATTGACTACACTAAAGCCTCTGTGTGTTTCACAACAAACTATGGCAAGTCCTTAAAGAGACGGGAGTACCAGACCACCTCACATGTCTCCTGAGAAACCTGTATAAGGGTCAAGAAATAACAGTTAGAACTGGATATGGAACAACTGTTTAGCATAGGAAAGAAGTACTACAAGGATGTATATTGTCCCCTTGCTTATTTAATTTTTATGCAGAGTACATCATACAAAATGCTGGCCTGGATCAATCACAAGCCAGAATTAAGATTGCCAGGAAAAATATCAACATCCTCAGATATGCAGACGATATCACTCTAATGGTAGAAAGTGAAGAGGACCTAAAGAGCCTCTTGCTAAAAGTCAAAGAGGAGAGTGCAAAAGTTGGTTTGAAACTCAGCATCAAAACAACCTAAGATCCAGCCCCCTCACTCCTTGGCAAATAGAAGGGGAAGTCATGGAAGCAGTGACCGAATTCACATTCCTGGGGTCCAGGATCACTGCAGATGGTGACTGCAGCCATGAAATGAAAAGATGCCTGTTCCTTGGGAGGAAAGCAATGGCAAACCTAGACAGCATAATAAAAAGTTGAGACATCACCCTGCCAACAAAAGTCTATATGGTCAAAGCAATGGTATTCCCAGTAGTAATGTAGTAATGTATGGCTGCGAGAGTTGGACAATAAGGAAGGCCAAGCACCAAAGAATAGATACTTTTGAATTATGTTGCTGGAGAAGACTCTTGAGAGTCCCTTGGACTGCCAGGAGATCAAATCAGTCAATCCTAAAAGAAATCAACCCTGACTGTTCCCTGGAAGGCCAGATACTGAAGCTGAAGCTCAAATACTTTGGCCACCAAATGAGAAGGGAGCACTCACTGGAGAAGACCCTGATGCTGGGAAAGATTGAAGGTCAAAGAAGAAGGGGACGACAAAGGATGTGATGGTTAGACAGTGTTATTGATACAACAAATATGAAATTAAACAAACTCTGGAGCATTACAGAAGACATGAATAATGTGGTCCATGGGGTTGTGAAGAGTTAGACTCAACTGTGCAACTGAACAACATCAAACCTGGAGAAAATGGATACAACAGCATCCTTCCCATACACATTGCTCTGTACAAAGATTAGATGGAAAAAACTGAATTATGGAAGATTGTGAAAGTATCAGTTTCCCAACATGACCAAGAGATTCAAAAATCCAAAATCTGGAGATAAGTACAGATAAGGAGAATATTGGATCTGCCAAAGTAACGTAATATGTTCAAGCTATGTGTAAGCACCAAAGTTATAGCCTTGGTGCTGTTATTAGTTTGAAGTGAAGAGGCTTTCAGCCCTTCCAGAGAAGGCTGGGTTCCTTAGTCTGCTCCCTTCTAGCTTATCTCCTCGCCCAACTGGAGAAAAGAACCCCTCCTTTTTTCTCTATGTGCTCCAAATTAACAACACACCAACTACTTTCCCCTTGTAGAGTTCAAATTTTGAATCTGACTACACAAAAACATCTCAGGGGGACAAGATATTGAAAAAAGTGGATGGGAAATTGATTAAACATCCATCTTGTCTCTGCCTGTGCCCCTGCTCTGCTTGAAATAGCTTCTTCCCAACCAAAGCAGCTTTTGATAAACAAAAAACAGCAGTGAGTTTTCTGGATCTCAATTGCATGCCGTATTATCAAATAGGGTTGTCAGGCCCAGGTCCAGGTGGGGGTTCCTGCACTTCTGGAGGCCTCAATCTGCCCCAGGAAGCTGGCCAATATGGGAAGCCCCACCCCCAAGAGTGACCACCCACCCAGCCACCCCTCTCCCTCCCCCTGCCCAATTTAAAAGGCTTCAGCTGATCAGTGGGGACCATGTGGCCCGCCGACCAGCTGCTGGGTCCTTTAAATCTAGCAGGACCCTTTAAATCTAGCAGGCCCTTTAAATCTAGCAGTCATGGGCCACACAGTCAGGTGCAAGAAGGAGGAGGAAGAGGAGGAGGTTGGATTTACACCCCACCCTTCACTTGGAGTCTCAGAGCAGCTTACAAACTCCTTTCCCTTCCCCTCCCCACAACAGACACCCTGTGAAGTAGGTGGGGCTGAGAGAGTTCTGACAGAAACTGCTCTTTCAAGGACAGCTGTACCAGAACTATGAGTTGCCCAAGGTCATCCAGCAGCTGCAAGTGGAGGAGTGGGGAATCAAACCCAGTTCTCCCGGATTAGAGTCCATGCACTTAACCACTACACCAAACCTTTAAAAGGATCTTTTTGCATGTAGTGTGGGGGCTGTGGCATGTGGGGCTGATTTCCCCCAGGCCTGCATGCAGCAGCCCCCACCCCACTTGCAAAGAGACCCTTTAAAGGATCTTTTTGTGAGCTAAGTGTGATGCCCACGACTGCCCTTCTCCCTCCCTCCTGCTAGATTTAAATGTCCCTCCAACTGGTCAGGGGGCCGCATAGTTCCCACCAATCAGCTGAAGCCCTTTAAATTGGGCAGGAGGGGAGGGAGAGGGGTGCCTGGGTGTGTGGTCGCTCTTGGGGGTGGGACTTGGGGAAGGGCTTGGGGCCATCCCTGCCCACCTTGGAACATCCCCCAAATCCCCCTGCCAGAGCGATGAGGGGATCTGGCAACCCTATTATCAAACCTGCTCTCTGTCTCTGTCTCTCTGTCTCTCTCTGTAATAGGATGGATTCACACTTTAATACTTAACTCTCTCTCTCTCTCTCTCTCTCTCTCTCTCTCTCTCTCTCTCTCTCTCTCTCTCTCTCTCTCTCTCTCTCTCTCTGGTTGAATCCACATTTGCATTTTTAAATCAGTTTCGTGCTGCTGTGACACTGTCTTTCTCTATGCTTAACGGCGTCACAGCAGCACGAAAATGATTTAAAAATGCAAATGCAGATTCGACCTCTCTCTCTCTTTCTCCACCATATCCTATAACATATCCTATAACACACACACACAAGCAGTGGACCCACAGTGACTTGCAGGGGGCATCTCATTTCCCCCTCCCCCTATTTCCTCTTTGCCTGCCTTGAAACCTCTGCCCCTTTCCACCTTCCTTCTCTCCTTCCCACCCACCAGCCAAACTACCTTTTCATATGGCCCTCTATCTTATCTTCAGCTTTCCCTCTTTCCCTAGGAAATCTCTGGCCAAGTTACACAGTGCCAATTGCATGGTGGAGAACCTGCAAGGACTTGAGGGGGCACTTCACTTTCCCCTATATCCCCCTCCCCACACTGTTTCTCTTTCCCTCCTCCTGACAATCCTCACATTTCCCTGCTTTCTTCTGTCCTTCCCACCTACTAACCAACCTACTTTTTATTTCCTGCTACATTCAGCTATATTAATTATTTATTTCCTTCCTTTGTATCCTGCACGTGCACAAACATTTTTATTTGAGGGGATTTACCCCATGTAGGAGCTGCGGTGGCTCAAGTGGTTAAGATGCTGAACTGCAGGCTGTGGAAGATCAGTAGTTCAGCAGTTCAAGACCCGGGTGCCGCATGACGGAGTGAGCGCCCGTCTCTAGTTCCAGCTCCTGCCAACCTAGCAGTTCGAAAGCAAGAAATTGCAAGTAGATAAATAGGTACCACTTTGTTGGGAAGGTAACAGCGTTCCGTGCACCTTGGTGTTTAGTCATGCCGGCCACATGACCACGGAAACGTCTTCGGACAGCGCTGGCTCTTTGGCTTTGAAACGGAGATGAGCACCGCAACCCTAGAGTCGGATTCGACTGGCTTTCAAGCAAGGGAACCTTTACCTTTACTTTTACCCCATGTATTTTTGAATGTTTTTGGATTTTTCAGCAAACCTGGAGAGTTACCCAAGTTTGCAGAACTATCTGTTTTTAGTCAATGTGGGCCTGATTTGTGCATTTAGATATTATTTGACTGTTAGAACTGGAAATTGTCCCAAATTTGTCTGGGATTATTAGGTATCAATCAAAGTTCTGTTACTGAGATCATATCACTTTCTCCACTGTCAAAAAGTATTGTTGGGGAAAGTCTTTTAACACATTGCTTATGCTAAAGAGGACAGTTGTCAGCAAAAGTAAATGACGTACTTAAGAACAGTACTATTTGTTGCGCTTAAGAACAGTACTATTATGGACTGAAGTCCTGGGGTCATCATTTATCTGGGAGTTTTAGGAAACTTTCTTTTATGAAGTCCTCAGTTTAAACGGTGATGGGAAGCCCCTGGAAGTAAAGTATTTGATCCATGTAATAAAAGAGTGAAAATGTAAAATAAAAGAACCTAGGGCTTCACAAAATATGAATTGAATCCAAGCAAGGAAAAAAAGGTCAGAATATCCTTGTGATTTGTGCAATATGGCTAGTAACTTGTCTTATAAATTTAGGCAGTTTGTTGTTGTTGTTCAGTCGCACAGTCGAGTCCGACTCTTTGCGACCCCATGGACCAGATTACGCCAGGCCCTCCTGTCTTCCGCTGTCCGCTGAAGTTTGCTCAATTTCATGTTCGTTGCATCGATGACACTGTCTAACCATCTCATCCTTTGCCGTCCCCTTCTTCTTTGACCTTCAATCTTTCCCAGCATCAGGGTCTTCTCCAGTGAATGCTCCCTTCTCATTTGGTGGCCAAAGTATTTGAGCTTCAGCTTCAGGATCTGGCCTTCCAGGGAACAGTCAGGGTTGATTTCTTTTAGGATTGACTGATTTGATCTCCTCGCAGTCCAAGGGACTCTCAAGAGTCTTCTCCAACACCATAGTTCAAAAGAATCTATTCTTCGGCGCTCGGCCTTCCTTATAGTCCAACTCTCGCAGCCATACATTACTACGGGGAATACCATTACTTTGACCATGCGGACTTTTGTTGGCAAGGTGATGTCTCTGCTTTTTATCATGCTGTTTAGGTTTGCCATTGCTTTCCTCCCAAGGAGCAGGCGTCTTTTAATTTCATGGCTGCAGTCACCATCTGCAGTGATCTGGGATCCTAGGAACGTGAAGTCTGTCACTACTTCTACGACTTCCCCTTCTATTTTCCAAGGAGTGATGGGGCCAGATGCCATGATCTTAATTTTTTTGATGTTGAGCTTCAAGCCCACTTTTGCGCTCTCCTCTTTCACCCTGAGCAAGAGGCTCTTTAGGTCCTCTTCACTTTCTGCCATCAGAGTGGTATCGTCTGCATATCTGAGGTTATTGATCTTTTCCCCAGCAATCTTAACTCCCGCATGTGATTCATCCAGGCCAGCATTTCGCATGATGTACTCGGCATATAAATTAAATAAGCAAGGTGACAATATACATCCTTGTCGTACTCCTTTTCCTATGCTAAACCAATCAGTTGTTCCATATCCGGTTCTAACTGTTGCTTCTTGACCCTTATACAGGTTTCTCAGGAGACATGTGAGGTGGTCCGGTACTCCCATCTCTTTAAGAACCTGCCATAATTTATTGTGATCCACACAATCAAAGGCTTTAGCATAGTCAATGAAGCAGAAGTAGATGTTTTTCTGGTACTCTCTTGCTTTCTCCATAGTCCAGCGAATGTTGGCAATTTGATCTCTAGTTCCTCTACCTCTTCGAAACCCAGTTTGTGCACACCAATTATTTTTTCATTTTCACACCACTTCTGAAATGAAACAGCTTGGAACTGATAAAGGCATACCCCTTTACTGCATTATGCATCACTGAAGCATTTAATCAGTGTTTTACTAATCTTTCCATCCTATCAGAACTCCAACTGACTTTGCACGTTAAAATCAATGGAACAAGACCTCTCCTTTAATACTGATTCTGCTGCTATAATGCAATGGCAGGATTGAGTTGCAGTGTGGATTTGGAGCTTTTTTGCAGTATGAAAGACAGAGGTCTACAGACTTTAAGGTACATGCACACACACACATTTTGTAAAGCATTTAGATGTCATCTAATTAATCTAGAGGAGAAACGGACTCGAGGTTCAATTCTGTGGCCATTCTGGAAACTGCGTAGATGGGCAATTAAGCCCATAAACTTCCATCACTCAGAACTATGGCAGCATATATAGACATACACCATCATACTACTATGCTGATGCCACATTGCTGTGGGGGCTAGAAATGGGCAGTGCCAGGAGCATAGCAGGGAGACGTGAGAACTAGTCCAGAGTCTAAGCCTTTTGATCTTTTATTTTGCCACTGGCATCAGCATTACACTAGTGAAAAAGCATGCATAAGTCAAATAGCAAATTAAATCTCATCACTGCATGTCTCTTCCTGTATCTATACACAGCTGCATCTTAGGATACCAGCTAAGTCTGCGACCCATCATAGTTCTTCCAAGCACTATAGAAACCCCAGTCAGAACATCCATATTTTAAATGATGGTGTCCATGGCATGGGACAACATTTCTCTAGCCTCATATAGTGTGTACACTTACAATAAAGGACTTAGTGAAAGGGCACTTGGCACAAAAGGGACCACCTTGCACAAACAGCCAAGGATGAGAATATAACATTGTTACAGAATACTGCTAACACTGCACTCTCAGAACCCTTATAGGTACTCTGCCTCAGGACACAGACAAAGTCACAGTAACCTAAGAGGCAGTATGCTTGGTCAAGTGTAGAGAGGCTGAGAAACCCCTCATCTGAGAAGTGGGGGGAAAATGATCCAAATATTTTACCAGTAACAGACTGATCAAAAAAAGGGGCTATTACCCTCCTTTTTAGTCTCAGCCAGGAATATGACAAGGCAAGGTATTGTGGACAAAGAAAACAGAATCTTATCCATTGGCTTTACTTTCAGCAGAAAAACAAGGAGCTTATCACTGCATATAGGGCTAGGTTGTTTTTCATGGCCAATGTAGTGTGCTGTGGATCATTCCCATGTTGTCCAGGTGAGGTGATCCAGGCTATTGACTTGCCCTAGACCTTCCAGATTTTGTACCATTCACTTACCTGCTGAAGCTTCCTGCCAGCCTTCTTGGATTTGGGGATATTTCATTTTAGTCACAGGGGAAAGAGATTCGAGGAGGAGGTGACAAGCCCTGTCCATAACTGTGCCCAGTGATGCTAATAGAATGTACCCCACACGGGGTAGAAGAGGAAAGAGTCCCCTCTCTTAACTTTTGATTGCTGCAGATGTCCCCAGGCATACAACTTACTACAAGTATTCAGAGTCTGTCTTGTCAGGAGTGTTTGCATGTTGTCAACATAAGAAGAACATAAGAGAAGCCAATGTTGAATCAGGCCAATAGCCCATCTAGTCCAACACTCTGTCACACAGCGGCCAAAATATACCAGGTGCCATCAGGAGGTCCAGCAGTGGGGCCAGGGCACCAGAAGCCCTCCCACTGCTGCCCCCTCCAGCACCAAGAATAGAGTGCATCACCTGCCCCAGACTGAGAGTTCTCATTCTATACCCTGTGGCTAATAGCCACTGGTGGACTTCTACTCCATATGTTTATCTAATTTCCTCTTGAAACTGTCCATGCTTGCAGCTGCCACGACCTCCTGTGACAGTGAATTCCATATGTTAATCACTCTTTGGGTGAAGAAGTATTTCCTTTTATCTGTTCTAACCCAACTGCTCAGCAATTTCATAGAGTGCCCACGAGTTCTTGTATTGTCAAGAGTGGATGGTGTTTAATGCTGAGTTCTCTAAATTCACTGTTCCTAAAAAGTATTATGAAGTCTTTCACCACATGTAAACTATTTCGAATTCCTTATTTGTTACTGTAGTAACTTTGCCAAGTTCCACTGTTGTAGAATGTTATAACTGGGTTTTTTTACTGTTTTAAACTAAAATAAAAAAATTAAATAAGAAAAAGAGTGGATGGCATGCATGCTTCAGGTACCTCAGGATAGGAAAGTTTTGAATGAGTTGTTCCTCTTGATAGCATTTCAAAGCTTCCCACTCCTCTCTCTGTGTGTTCACAATAATCAAAATCCCACTGTGCAATAAGACTGCCTGCTTGGATTTCATCTTCTGTGTTTCAACTGTATTCATTTAAAATATTTTTAAAAATCTGTGGATTCCCCCACCCAGTTCTGTTAACTGCCAAAGCTTTCCCACTGCTTAGTTGCTGGTTCTTTCTTCTCCATTAATTAGTTAAATGGGGAGTTCCAGCCAATCATGCAACACATTGTGATTGAGATGCTGTCTTAGTGTTATATAGCAGGGAGAAAATAAAAGGGCTGCACCAGTCACTAAGAGATTAAAAAATAGCACCAAGGCTGATGGTGCAAGATAAAATAAATATATATTTGATTACTCAGTTAAAATTCCCAGTTCTGAATTAATGATAGAAACCCCTCATTTAACCAGGTTCTGACCCCCAGTTTCCCTAGCTCAGTAGTGATCCACCGGACCACCACCATCCATTCTCATTGCTTGCAAGTATCCAAGAGGCAGTGTTTGAGGGGGCTTGTAGTCACTTGCTCCCTTCCCTGCTATCACACAGGGTTGATACCTGCCTCCATTCAAATTCATCAGCCCTTCCCTTGCTGTCAGCAGTCTGAGGCACCAACAGAGAAGACCTATATATGTGTGCTTGCTGCTACACTCTACCTTTTCCCCTGCCTGCTAGCCCATCTGTGAGTTTTGGTCTATGCACACATAAACAGACAGGCATTTGGGTAAGAACTTTTTGATCACACCCTTTAAAAAGGGGGGGGGTCTTTATTTACTTACATACATCTCTACTTTCTAGGAGC
This sequence comes from Gekko gecko, assembly GCA_029375565.1. Classification (NCBI taxonomy): domain Eukaryota; kingdom Metazoa; phylum Chordata; class Lepidosauria; order Squamata; family Gekkonidae; genus Gekko; species Gekko gecko. Next base: position 95,044,218 of record JAPDNY010000001.1, read on the forward strand.
ACAGGGGAACAGAGAAAGGGTATCAGAACATTAGCCAAAGTGTTACAGAAAGTAAAAAGAATCAAAACCCCAAGGCTAACCAGATTGTACAAATCACTGGTTTTACCTTGACAATCCCTTTAGAGGAATGGAAACAGGCAAAGCTGGAATGTTGAAAGAGAGCCTGGTTGATGCAGACTTTACTCCATTTCCATTCCCCAGTTCTTGGCTTGCACATCTTCACAGAATGTGCCAAACCTTTCCCTCCTGGCTGGGAGTTCCTCTGACCTAGCCCAAAATGGAGGCAGAGTCTCCACATTTCCTGCCATTCCATCTACCTAATCATAACTAGGAGCATGTACTTCATTTTTATGGCTCTTATTCAAGATATCCAAAAAGCAATCTATCTCATCTCTTCCTGGAAGGTGGGCAAAAATTTTATTGCTATCCTGCTTATTTATCTCCACCAGGGAGGACAATCTCCTCTTTGCCTGAAATCTGAGGATTTTGTTGCTTGGTTCCCAGCATAGAGGGTGATTCATCTGGGCCAGGGTCTCTTGTATGTTAATCAGGTGTCTTGCATTTCCTCATCACCAGTGTTACCTCTAAGCTGAGTTAGTGTGAGCTAGCTCACAGTTTTTTAGCCTCTGGCTCACACATTTTTGTCTTAGCTCAGGAAGGATGGCTCCAGAGCAAACTAATTTATGCAGTAGCCAAATTGCTCACTCAACTTTAAGGCCAGCAGCTCAGAAAGTAGAATTTTTGCTCACAAGACTCCACAGCTTAGAGGGAGCATTGGTCATCACAACAGACTTTCTTAACAAACAAATATACACACATTCATACAGGTTGTACAAGTATTCGTTATAATGTGAACAGAGCTTGTAAGAGAAAAGGAAGACAGTTGAGGCTGAAAGCAACGGTTCCTAAATTAGTCATATATATGATCCTAATCATATCAATCAGATATGTCTACATGATGATAATATTGAGTGCAAACAAAGCCAGTTGAGAGAAACTGCAAGAGAGAGCAATAGAAATGAATCAGCAAACATTTTGAAAAGCAAAGCTGAAAAAGCAGCATTTTCCCATGATGCTAAAAAGGCTCCCAAAAGGCAAAGACTCCTTGTGTGATATATTTATTGAATGTGTTACAGTGGAACACTCTGCTTTCCCCCTTTGCTATTTGTGTGAGTTGGTCTTGTCTCATGGGGTGGAGTCCCAGCTGGGCTCTCTGTTTTAGTTAGAACTGTAGTTGCATGAACTCCATTGTCCTGAAATGAATTTCTTCCATGCTTGTATCATTTTGCCTAAAAACTGGATGTTTTGAATATACCTGTCTCTGCTGTACCCTAAGATCAGCATTCTATGTCTCATTTGCAAGCACAAGGAAATATTACAGACACCCCATTCTGTTCCTGGGAATCCACTGACCCCTGGCACCATTATTTCAGGGGGCACAGCTGGCTGAAGTAGAAGGGGGAGAGACAGATAAGTTCTTCCACAAGCACGAGGTAGGTTCCTACTCCTTTCCTTATACAGGTCTCCAGTTGAGATGATCAGAGCCTGATACTCCCATGTCTTCTTTTTTAAATGCCAGGGTGGCGAAAACCAGGGAGGATTGTGAGGCACTCCAAAGGGATTTGTCGAGGATGGGTGAGTGGGCGTCAGTGTGGCAAATGGGGTTCAATGTGGCCAAGTGCAAAGTGATGCACATTGCAGCCAAAAATCCTAACTATAAATATACATTGATGGGGTCTGAACTGGCAGAGACTGACCAAGAGAGAGATCTTGGAGTTGTAGCAGATAACTCAATGAAAATGTCTAGACAGTGTGTAACTGCAATAAAGAAGGCCAACACTATGCTGGGGATTATTAGGAAGGGAATTGAAAACAAATCAGCCAGTATCATCATGCCCCTGTATAAATCATTGGTGCGACCTCATTTGGAATACTGTGTACAGTTCTGGTCGCCACACCTCAAAAAGGATATTATAGCATTGGAAAAAGTGCAGAGAAGGGCAACTAGAATGATAAAGGGGTTGGAACACTTTCCCTATGAAGAAAGGTTAAAACGCTTGGGGCTTTTTAGCTTGGAGAAACGACGCCTGAGGAGTGACATGATCGAGTTTTATAAGATTATGCATGGATTGAGCAAGGTTGAGAAAGAAGTACTTTTCTCCCTTTCTCACAATACAAGAACTCATGGGCACTCCATGAAATTGCTGAGCAGTCGGGTTAGAACAGATAAAAGGAAGTACTTCTTCACCCAAAGAGTGATTAACACATGGAATTCACTGCCACAGGAGGTGGCGGCAGCTACAAGCATGGACAGTTTCGAGAGGGAATTAGATAAACATATGGAGCAGAAGTCCATCAGTGGCTATTAGCCACAAGGTATAGATAGGAACTCTGTCTGGGGCAGGTGATGCACTCTATTCTTGGTGCTGGAGGGGGCAGCAGTGGGAGGGCTTCTGGTGCCCTGGCCCCACTGCTGGACCTCCTGATAGCACCTGGTATATTTTGGCCGCTGTGTGACAGAGTGTTGGACTAGATGGGCCATTGGCCTGATTCAACATTGGCTTCTCATATGTTCTTATGTTCATTCTATTCAAGTTCATGCACATTAACATGGGAAAAGCACCTATAAGTAGCAACACATTGTTATCTTCTGCATATAAGGCCAGGAGAACTGGGATTCATACTGTACCAGATGCTGTCCTCCACCATCACCACCAAATCTGTTGTTCAAATGACATCACTTTCTTGGCAGGCTCGATAACGCATGGCTGTGATTCTACCTTGCCAAGTGGCAGAATCATCATCACACCGTATACAAAGCTCATCTGCAGAGATGCTAATGAAACCATGATGGACGAGAGATCATCGATTTACACAGATGAGGCCTTTGCAGATTTTAGTTTTTAGACAGAGCTTTAGCTTTTGTCTTGAACATTAATTTGAAGAACGATAGGCATCCAGCCTTCTGGAAATGGAAGATACTTCATAGTAATTTTCAGCTGTATTGATCTTTTGTATGCTGCCTTGAATGCTGGTTAGAAAAGTGAGTCATAAACCTGTAAATAAGTAAGTATAAAAACTGACTCTCGTGGTACCCTTTCCTTATATGTGGGTTGACCTGGCCATCTGCAGGCAGGCACTCACATAGAGCAATGTATTGTGCTAACTGGCAAGCCACAGGTACAGCTGGCAACAATTCCTGTAATCACAGTGGGTGAAAGATGTGCTGCCATGTTCATGGGAATTATCACCATTCATGCCCCTTCTTGACCACTTCATGAAATGTATTTTTCTCCAGGACAGGCTGGCACTGCTAATATATAGCCACAAGACATTGCTGCACCAGAGCGCAAGTGATTTGAGAACTCAGCTGTTACTCACATCCACTCTATAGGCAAAGTAGACTCATTGCAGTCATTTATATTGTCTGGCTGGGCACAAACTGGATTGCTTACCACGCTCCCACATTATCAGAAACCTTTAGTTTGCTTCACCTTCAAAAGATAAAGTTGGAAATAAAATTGGACTAATGTAAGAATATTTCATAAGCAAAGGTTGCCTTTTCTGGTCTGGTAAAATTGAATATATCTGTTATGTTTTTATTTGCCCCATGTAAGATCTTTTAAGAAAGCATTTCTGGAATCATTTCTTTTAAATACACTTGTTTGGCTTTCAACATTTTTTTTTTATCGGAGACACGTCTATATGTATGTATCTCTTCTCAGATATAGACAAAAGTATGATGTAAAAAGTTGTGCAATTCTCCTGCAAGGGCTCATTCTAGGGCTGAGATTAAATTTTGAAAGATGCCTGGCTTAGTCTGAATATCCCCATTTCAATTTTATTTGTCCCTGGTGAGAAATGAATCAATGAGTCTTTCTGTTTGAACCAGTTTCTCTTTTCCTCATGCCAATTTTTTCCCTGTTCATTTTAACACATTTTCCAACCTTTATTTTTGAGCCAGATGCCAGTTTTATGTTACTAGCCTATAAATGGCATAAAACAAACAAACAAACAAAAACCACTAAGGGGAGGACATGATAAGAGGTTTATGAAATTATAAATGGGGTAGAAAAAGTGGACAGTAAGACCTTTTTCTCCCACTACCAGGGGTCTTTGGTGGGGGGGGAGCGCACCAGAGCACAGCTCCGGGAACTCAGGAGCCAAGCCCCACCCCCAGCCAGCGTCCCGGAGAGTATTTCAGCCAGCCGAATGTCAATTTCAGTAACTTTTTCCCACTATAGAGAACAATGGAGGGAATAGGGGCAACCTGTTTGGGGGCCCATAGAATTGGACCCCCCGGCCCAATGTTCTTGAACCTTGGTGTGTATCTTGGGGAGAGGCTCCATCAGCTACCCTGTGAGTTTGGAGCCTCTTCCTCAAACCCTCTCCTCTCCAGCCCCCAGAATATACCCTATGTTTTCACCTTTGACTTCAATGGCCCATAGGATATAATGGGGCTGAATTGCCACCGAATTTGTTTCATTCCCTCTTTTCCTTCTCTCTTTTTCCTCTTCCCCTCCTTCTTCTCTTCTCTCTTTCTTTCTTCCCCACCTTCTTCTCTTCTCTTTTTTCCTCCTTTCCCTGTTTCCCTCCCCTTTCCTTCTCTTTCTTTCCCTCTTTCCTCCTTCTGTGGCCCAACTCTCATGAGAAGGAGTTTAAACTTTAAACCCCTTCTCTCTTAGCCCCCCCACCCAGACCAGCTGGAGAAGGGAAGGGGAGGCTTTTGAAGATGCCTCCCCCACTTTTGCTTCCCCTTCTGACATCACTTCCGGTGATGTCAGGGGGCATGGCATATGCTAATAGCCTAATAGCTCATTAGCATACCATATGCTAATGAGCTCCTGCAGCTGTTTTTCTACTAAAAGACCCCTGCCCACTACCATAATACTAAAGCTACAGGGTGCCTAATTAAATGGATAGGCAAAAAAATTCAAGACAAACAAAAGGAAGTCTTTCTGCACTCAGTCATCAAATTGTGGATATAGTGGTGCCAGTGAATATAGTGCCAGTGGATATAGCAATGGGCACAAGCATGGATAGCTTTAAGAGAGACAGACTCAAGGAGGATAAGTCCATCAGTAGTTACTAGTCAAGGTGATTAAAGGGAACATCCCTATTTAGAGTCAGTACACCTTTAAATAACAGTGCAAGGCAGCAACATCAGGGAAGGGCCTTACTCTGTGTTCTGTTTGTTGGCCTTCTGGTTGGTCACTATGTGAAGCAAGATACTCGGCTGGATGGACCACTGATCTGATCCAGCATGGCTCTTCGTATTCTTGTGCTCTTTGCTCACTAAGAGCAATGAAAATGAGGAAAACAAAAACCAATAACAATGTCAACATAAGAAAACAAAAGTAACAAACATGACTGCGTTGGCCCATCCCTAGTTCACACTTGTTGTATCCACAATGACATGTCAGTGATTGGCAGATATTGTTTGGAATGATTAATTGTTGGTTTTTATATAATGATTTTCTATTGTTAAGCAGTATGAACAATACTGTTCCAAGAAAATACAGTCTACAGTCATTCATTGTGCAATCTGAAAACATTTTCAGAGATATTATGAGCTGAACTACCAAGCTTTTGGAAAGAATGCAGAAATTCAGGGAGACAAAAATGTGCAGTTGTCATTGAACAGTCCAAACAGAGACCCCATTCAAAATGCCAACCATTACTTAACACCCAAAATTTCAGTCTTTGGGGCAGCATGAGCTGACAGAATGGTCCAGGCCCATAGCTGCAGTGGGGCATCTCGGGGCAAGGCCCCCTGACTTCCCATCCAGCTCAGGGTCCTCGAGCAACAGCAGGTGCCGGAAAGGAGCTGGGTATTCCTTTAATTCAATTAGCCAGTGCCCCCTAAGAAATCTGAATGCCCCCTGACTTAAAAAATCCTGGCTACGGGCCTGGAATGGTCTGGTATAGGTTTTTTCCCTTCCTGTATTTCCCCAAAGGAAAGAAAGGCCTTTAAAGTACTTTTTAATTGCATATCTCCCTAATCTTTACTTTATACCTAACACCCCCCCACACATGCACACAAAGCAGTCCCCTTTTAAAAAAAATAACCATTCAGGACCCTGCTTCTCATTTGTTTTAATGAAAGGAGAAAGGAAGTAAATGTCACTGCATTAATTGCTAAGTGCATTTTATCATTTTTAACATATGACATCTTGGGAAACCAGTCATTTTGATGAACAGCAGGGGTCTGCCTGGATTTATGTGACATTGCTATACAGCATGTGCTGTTTTGCAGTGTGAGCCTTGTTTATCATGCACCGTTAAATTCACATGTGTGTGTGTTCACAAAGACAAAAGGGCTTATAAGTGACTCTGAGACACAAATGCTGATGGACAAAAACCAAATCAACTGAGCAACAGCTAAAAGCAGATCATCGTGAGCCGTCACTTTTTGTTTTAAAAGTGTATGTGTAGAGTTTTCTTTGCTGATTTCTTTAATTTCTTTAAAGAGGGTTTTGAGTGCTAGAACAAATGTCAACAGTGGGGACATGAAAAGAAACAGACAGCACCCTTTAGGAAGAGCAATGGCAACATTGCCTGCCACTGCTTAGCATAATCCATCCTGACACAATGCTGTGCAGCTGTCTGGGAGAGCTAGACATTATCACCTTTGTTACTCTATCCCTGCTGGTGCTGCACCGTGCCTCTGTTGTGATTATGGTGATATCTCCAGTAGCTTCTCTGTCTGTTGTTAAAGGGTTATTTCACTGTGGCATGTTCAATAAGCCTACATCTAGTCTGCTAAAAGGAATCGGGTTAAAACTGGGATAACTATGAAGGCTTCCAGGAAGAAACCTGGAAACAGCAAGTGACATTAGGCTTTAGTGAAATTCTTCCTCACCTCCACAGTAGGCTACAAATCCAAAGGCCCCATGACTTCAGTGGTGAAGAGTCTGCTTTGCATGCAGAAGGTCCCAGGTCCTGGGAGTCAGTCCCTAGAATCTCAAGTTAAAAGGATCAAACAGTAGAGGATGTTAAAGACCTCTGTGTGAAACCCTGGAAAGCTGCTGTCAGTCGAAGTAGACCATACTGACATGGACAGGCCAATGGTTTGACTCTTGTTCATTGCATCCTGTTTTAGCTTTGTAGCATAGCACACCCTTTGTTGTGAGTTTTGAGTAGCCTGATGGATTTGAATGAGGTATGAACAATGAGGATGCAATGACTGCTTTTTGCATTCCAATGTTTAGCAGATAATAGGCTGACAACTGTTCTTCCCACCAATAAGAGCAACTTTTTCAAAAAGATGATGGTTGATATGGTTCTTAAATGTAGGCTATGAGTTCTTGTGAGGATAAAGTGGGACAGCCCAACATAATCAACATAAGCTTCTTGGAAGGAAGGATGTGATACACAAGAATGGACAAGAGGAGAGCAACTTTAGTCAGTTTCCCACTCCCACTGCAGACTACTCCCCCCATGCTGTTCCTGGAGGTCTACTAACCCACAAGTGCAGGATTGGGGGGCATAGCAAGCTGCAGTGGAAGACGAAAGGTTGTAAAGTGTCCTTCTGCTACTGTTATTGTGCCCACATAGTGTATTATCCAAGTCAAAGGTCCTGCTTATGTAGACAAAGTATTTGTCCAAATACCAGGAGCTAGCAACAGACAATAGGGAAGAACTGTTACCTTTGTGCACTCCTTGTGAACTTCCAGAAGAATCTGTCTGGTTGCAGTTGAAAGCAAAATGTTGAACTACATGGGAAATTGGCCTGATCCAGCAGGTCTTATTTTCAACTATAAATTTTCCCCTCTGTGTAGCGTATTGTACATTTTGACCAGGCTAGGAATATCTCTTCAGAGCAATAAACAGCAACATGTGTATGAAGCTATCAGTAGCTTGAGTTTTTTGTGCAAAACTGCCTCTTTGGATGTGAATGCCTAGATCAAGGAACTCATATGAAACCCAGCAGGTTTCTGCTGCTTATGACAAACAAAAGATGTCACAAACAGTTCTTCAGGAAAACTTGATCTGCCTTTGATCATCATCTTCTTATGGAGGGACTCCTATCTCCTCTGAATGATCAGTATCTAGCATCCCTTTCTTAATCTAACAATGGGGTTAGATGGGGAAGAAGAAATCATTTTTGCTTCCCATACTGGCCCCCATTCCCACACTGTATTTATTTACTATTTATTATTTATTTATTAGATTAGATTTACTAGGCCACCCTTCCCTACGAGTAGGGCTCAGGGCGGCTTACAATCTCATACAAACTACTTTAAAACTATCTAATAAATAACAGTAGGTAAAAGCAGTATATGTACAATGTATAAGATGGCCTCCCTAGAGGGAGGGGTTGTGATGGATGGGGAATTATATAAGAGTGCCAGAAGAAGTCTTGTCACTGTCCTCAGCCAAAAGCCCGGCAAACATCTCTGCCTTTCATGCCCTGAAGAAAGATAGCAGCTCCCGCAGGGCATAGATGTCTTCCGGCAAAGCGTTCCACCAGGCAGGGGCCAGGGCTGCATCTTTAGATGCAGAGGGAGGGGAGAAAGAGAGAGCGAGAAAGAAAGAAATGTGGAGAGAAAGCAAATAGATGGGGGGATGTGGAAAGAAAGCAACTTTATATTCATCCTCCAACCCTCCACCCCCATGCTGGCTGCCTTGGCTTGGAAAATGGATTTAAAGAGACAAATGCCTTTTCCAAGCTGGCCAGCAGGGGCGGGGGGCAGGCTTTGAGAATGCAGTTAAAGTTAAAGTTGCTTTCTTTCTCTGATCCCCCCCCCCCAGTTCAAGCCTACCCAGGGAGGGGAACACTGGCTGGGGAAGGGAAGACCAATCAGGGAGGTATGCCTTCCCTTTGCTTCCCCAGCCACCCTACCGGGAGCCACACACTATGTGTGACAAAGCCACATGTGACTCCCAAGCTGCAGTTTGGCCACCCCTGCCATACAATGTAGCTATCCTTTGCAACCATCAACACTAATGGCAAGTACTCTTGCCCGATATCACATCACCAGCCAGGAATGTGTTGAGTATATTATCTAACCTTAGCCTGAGTCAACCTTCCATCAGTGTTCTTTTATGTTATGGCTCATTCACACATATTGCAGATATCAAGCAATATATGTCCATGTTGGAACCAGCCTGAAGGTGCAGGATTGCATAAAAGTCTTACTGACATCTTCTTTGCAACTTGGGTTTGGGCTTGGTGGATATGCGTGTGGTTACAGTTATGTATTTGCTTACTTGTTGAAAAGTATATGCTGTCTTTCTAGCTAGTGGGAGACCGAAACAATAATTAAAAGAGAATTTTAACCAATAAAATTTGAGAGATCCGCATCAGGAAGCATAAGGTAAAAATAATAACATAGTGGCATAAATAGAAAACATATACAGTAGTGGAGGCACTTTATATGCTCTCTGTTTGTGCCACGGTGTCATTTCAGAGTGCAGGTGAAGACCGATATGAATAAGTATTTCTCCACTACAAAAAAAATCCCAGATAGAAATTGGATGTTAGAGAGAAAGCTAGGCTAGAACATTTCCCCTGATACGTCATTCCTGTGGGGAAAGGGCTTTTTAACATGCAGGATTATTAAACTATGTGATCCCTCACCTGTAGTCTGAAGTGATGCAGCCCAGCCATAATTTCCATCACAGTGAGCACTGGGCCTAAGAAGGGAAGCAGAATGCCCTTGGGAGTTTTGGGACCATAGTACACCATTGGTTGTGGCACTTTCTTTTTGCTTATGTTACATTATTTTATGTTCTGGCTACAAACATGGTCTCTTGAGGAAAAGACACTGCTGATGTACCAGCTTTTCTTTGTTTTAATGCTGAGTCATTCCTCTAACACCAAATCCCTGTAGTCTGTGAATCACCAAGCAGTCTTCTATATTTTAGTGCAGGGGTCCTCAAACTACGGCCCGCGGGCCACATGCGGCCCGCCGAGGACATTTATGCGGCCCGCCGAGTGTTTATGCCCACCCCCCACCCCGCCCGGAGCTGCCTCCTCATCGAGGAGCGCAGCAGCAGCGCCCCCGCGGCCTTTTTCTTCCTCCAGCAGACCTGGGCGGCAAGAGCACCCAGGAGCTGAGGAGGAGGAAGGGGCGAGCAAGCTGGTCGTGGGGGAGGGGGCGAATGTGGCGGCGGGGCGAGCAGGCTGGTGGGGGGAGGGAGCCAACGCAGCGGTGGGGTGAGCAGGCTGGTGGGGGGAGGGAGCCAACACGGCGGCGGGGTGAGCAGGCTGGTGGGGGGAGGGAGCCAATGCGGCGGCGGGGCGAGCAGGCTGGTGGGGGGGAGGGAGCCAACGCAGCGGCCCTCCAACGGTCTGAGGGACAGTGAACTGGCCCACTGTTTAAAAAGTTTGAGGACCCCTGTTTTAGTGCATAGCATAAGATGCAAATCACATGTGAGAGCTAAGAAAACAGAAGGAATGTATTGATTAGCTGCTGCTCGAGCTTCCCCCAACATCTCTGCTGGATTCATGGTAGGAGAAAACACAGTAATCCAGCGGGGGGGGAGGGAATCCCTCTGCCTTCTTCCAATTGTCTGGAAATGTTGCCTCCAGCCAGGGGTCTTTTGGGGGGGGAGCGCACAGGAGCGCAGCTCCGGGAGCTCAGGAGCCAAGCCCCGCCCCCAGCCGGAGTCCTGGAGAGTCTTTCAGGCAGCCGAATGTCAATTTCAGCTCCATTATATCCTATGGGCCATTGAAGTCAATGGTGAAAACATAGGGTATATTCTGGGGGCTGGAGGAGAGGGGTATGAGGGAGAGGCTCCAAACTCACAGGGTAGCTGATGGAGCCTCTCCCCAAGATACCCACCAAGTTTCAAAAACATTGGACCAGGGAGTCCAATTCTATGGGCCCCTAAACAGGTTGCCCCTATTCCCTCCATTGTTCTCTATGGTGGGGAAAAAAGTTATTTTTTCCCCACCATAGAGAACAATGGAGGGAATAGGAGCAACCTGTTTGGTGGCCCATAGAATTGGACCCCCTGGTCCAATGTTCTTGAAAATTAGTGGGTATCTTGGGGAGAGGCTCCATCAGCTATCTTGTGAGTTTGGAGCCTCTCCCTCAAACCCCCTTCCTTCCAGCCCCCAGAATAGATCCTATGTTTTCACCATTGACTTCAATGGCCCATAGGATATAATGAAGCCGAATTGCCGCCAAATTTCTTTCAGTCCCTCCTTTCCTTCTCTCCTTTTCCTCTTTCCCTTCTTCTTCTCTTCTCTCTTTCTTTCTTTCTTTCCCACCTTCTTCTCTTGTCTTTTTTCCTCCTTTCCCTGTTTCCCTCCTTCCTTCCTTCCTTCCTTCCTTCCTTCCTTCCTTCCTCCCTCTCTTTCTTTCCCTCCTTCTTTCCTTTTCTTTCCTTCCCTCTTTCCTTCCTTCTGTCCTTCTCTCTACTGTCTCTCTTTCTTTCCCTCTTTCCTCCTTCTATGGCCCAACTCTAGTGAGAAGGAGTTTAAACTTTAAACCCCTTCTCTCTTCACTCCCCCACCCAGGCCAGCTGGGGAAACGAAGGGGAGGCTTTTGAAGATGCCTCCCCCCCTTTTGCTTCCCCTTCTGACATCACTTCCGGTGATATCAGGGGGCGTGGCATATGCTAATAGCCTAATAGCTCATTAGCATACTATATGCTAATGAGCTCCTGCAGCTGTTTTTCTACGAAAAGATCCCTGCCTCCAGCTATTCAGTTCTGTTGCATGTGGATTCTCAGTTATGATCTATTCACTGCAACACTTTTCAATGGATGAAAATGGAATAAAAAATTAGGGGACTATGTTGAAATATAATGAAACAATAGGTGTAAAGATGTCACTGCCACAAGGAAAAGATTAGCATTAGCTCTACTACAGTGTGACTTCTCACTCTAGCTTTTCTCCAAGATTGACTTATCCTGAACCAAGGCAAACAGTGTGTACCATCATTTGTACACCCAGACATTGTCACCCATCAATGATTTCCCTTTCCTTTCTGTGATGCTCCTGTTTTTCTAGTTGTTGTTTGCGGTTCTATGTTGGGGCTGTTCTCTGCAAATAAATCACTGCTGGTAGATCATTAACTGCATCTGGAATTAGAAAGCCTACACATCAATGGATATTTCATCACTGAAATAATTCATCTCCTAAATGTATTTTCCTATCTATATAGTAGGTTTGCTACATTATGATAATGAACATACTGCTTCTTTTTGTTGTTGTTCACTGATGTTAGTGGAGGCATATTTTCATCCCTTTCTTTCCAATTGAGCTAATTAGCACGGTAACTCCATAACTGGATATCACTGCTCCACTGTCCCTGCATGCCTTTTCTCCCCAGAAAGAGAGTGGTATTGCCTTGGGTTCCACAGACTTTATACAGCTTGTGAGTTTATAATTACAGTTATTTTTGACTAATTTGGATTCAACCAGTAATATTGGCAAGCACTATGGGGTTATTGTGGAACAAGAACAGGGGGGGAAACCCAGAAATCATAGTTCTCTTTAATGAACAACTGATGGCTTCATTGCTGAATTTTCTCATCTCCCCAAATGTCAAAGACATCTAAAACCTCCTTCAGGCACCAGGACACACTTTACCCAGTGTCCCCTCCCTACAAGGCATCACAAAAGACTACTGCCTAATAATGGAAATGATGGCAATTGAGACTGGTATGATGGCATTATTTATTTAGTTGATTTATACCCTGCCATCCCCACCAAAGTGGGCTCAGGGAGGCTTACAAAGCCATTGGCAACATAAAAACATTAAAACAATAAAAACAGTTAATATCATAAAAACACATTCTGAAGGTGCTACATATATGTGATGGCAAAGATTGTTCTACTTGGCTGGTGTCTGGCTCCTAGGTGCATTGTTGTTCAGTATGGGCATGGATATTAAAGTAGGCAGCCAGGATGGATTATAGGGCCTAGTTAACCTGGTTGATATTATCAGTTTAATATGGCATCTTATTCAAATGCCTGGCAGAAGAGGTCCATCTTGCAGGCCCTGCGGAATTATGATAAATCCCACAGGGCCCTGATGTCCTCCAGGAGCACTAGAAATACTAGAAAGTTTAAAAAATGGTGCAGCAAGCCAAGCAGCAAGCCAAGCAGTTCAGAGGTTGACAAGTAGATTTATTGTCCAGTGCATGTTGTCTTGATAATATGGAGAAATAGTTGTGCAGTGATCATCCACACACCAGAGAGACTGAACTTCTATTCTGCACCCCCTGCATCCAAAAAATAGTTTCTTTAAAAAAGCAAGAGCATGATGGGGGAAAGAATGGGATAATATGATGCCATTATATGAAACCCACATTATAACTCTGCAGACAAATTATGGTAATCAAGCTACATTTCACTAGCATGTAATGACCCGTTGGTTGCAACTTTTTTAAAAAGCTTTTGCCAACCATAATCAACAGCATCCTTTGCTTGGTCACCACTGGGAAAATAATGCTATACTGGTAAAGTAATTCTGACAAGGATGCATCACCTGAGAGAAAGCCCTTGTAAAAGAGATTATTTTATTAACTTCATTTACTTCCACAATGTAGAACCAAAGTGGTTTACAGTGTTCTCCCTTTCTCAATTTTATCCTCACTGTTAAGTATGACACGTAACTCGATTTCAGCAAAGTGATTCAGCTTTATTCAGCAACAGCTCAAGTCAACCAGAACAGCAAACAGCAGATCAACAGATGACAAAACAACAGTGGAGCTTTGCTCCCTTTTAAACGTTCCCGGCTAATATAGCCACGCCTATTTACATACAAGTAACCAATAAGAGTACAGAGATAAGAACCAATAAGGTGCGTTCCCCCCAAGAGTTTGAGGTTCGTCCTGATAGGACAGTGCTTCTTAGATAACCAATCAGATGTTGCGGATTAGGATCCTTGTCTAGGCACGAAGCTTAACATGGTCTATCAATGGGCAGATTTCACTTTGCCGAATACGCTACACTCACAATAAACCTGTGAGGTAGGTTAGGCTGAAAGTGTAAAACTGGCCCAAGGTCAACCAGCAGAGTGGGGATGCAGACCTGGGTCTCCTAGATCCTAGTCCAACCAATGTACCACACTGACTGTCATGGTGACTTTTCACAATAGGAATTTCACATTACCCTTTTAAAACCGTTATTGTACCACTCTGAATCTTTAGTAGGAAAAAGAAAGATTAGCTGAATAAAATTGACCCATTTTTTCACACAGTACTAAGCAAAGTTCCAAAACTTTATAAGAAATTTAGGGCCCAAAAAATGCTTCAGCAGACAATGTGCAAGATGAACTGTAATACCAGCCTCTTTGGCAAGCTTATCCTCACATAGTCAAAAGCAGTAGCAAAAAGATCTGGTCTATAGCAAAGGCACTATTTAGAGAAGAGTTTTGTAATGCAGCTAAAAAGTCGTTATGCATGAGCAGCTGTCGTGCTATTTAGCCTACAGAAGACAGAAAGAACAAACTACACAAAAATATAAAATGCCTGGAACTCAAAATCTCCCCACCACACACACGCACATACAAACACACACAGACAGACAGAGAAAGAGAGAGAGAGACCATTTAAAGCTAACAGTAAAATCTGAACAATAGACCACACTTGACAGCAGCCATTCATGTCCTCTTTACCTTGAAACTAGACTACTCTGATGCCCCTGTGTGCAGGACTTCCCTTGATAACCAAATGGAATGTAAAGTGGGTATAGAAAACAGCACCTGCTCCCCTCAGGGAGATGTATTGCTAGGAGTGCATAACACCTGTTCTTCAACATCTGTACTCACTTCCAGTTGTATTCTGGCAACCATCCCATTAACTCAGTTTAGTATAAAGCCTTAATGAATAAAAAATTAATCTAAAATGGAAAGCATAAAGGACAGCATTCCTAAGTGATCGTCTCATCATTTCCCTTATGTCGTCCTGTCATTTCTTTGAGTTGATTCAGATTTTTGTATTTGAGTTCCTCTCTGCTTTGACTGCTGATGAATTACACAATTTTAAAGTTGACAGAAACTGACGTTGCTAAAGATTTTCCATTCCTTACCTCAATTATCAACCAAAAGGGAGACTAACCAAGAAATCAGAAGGAAATTGAGACTGGGAAGGGCAGCTATGGCAATCTCACCCTATTCCCTCCCTCACACACAGGACTTTGCCTCCGTTTTTCCTTCCCTTTCTGTTTGAGCAGCCTCTTTTTCTATTTTCTGATTGTGTGAAAGTTTATCGCTCTCCCACCCTGTCAATTTATTATATTTTGATGCTGGCTTAGCCCAGGGACTTGAGGGAAGAGACAAGATCACCTATTTAACTTATACTTCAGAAAATGGCACATGAGAAGCTTTTGAAAGTTCAAAAATAAACAAAATATTTTATTCAACATAGAGTGTACGCCTGCAATTTCACCAGGGGACTAGCATGGGTCCCAGCCAAGATCCTCAGAGTGACTGGGCCAGTGTCCTATGAGGTGTCCACAGACGACGGCCAGATGCTTTGCTGACACCTCAACCAGCTCCTTAGACACCTCCTACCCACAGAACCAGAGCTGGCCAGTCAGGACAACAGCGATGATGACCAGCCGTACTTGGAAGAGACAGAGCAGGCAAGCCCTGAACCAACCAATGAAGTTCAGCAGGAGCAGCCAGCACGTCCCACCAAAGTGCCAGCACCAGCTGCCACAGACAGGGACGCCTGCCACAACACAGACACCCCAGTACAGTCTGTCGCCCAGAGCCCAGAAGAAAGTCCTTCCCCTGTCACCATATCAACACCAGTGCCCCCACTAATGGAACCACACCGCTCAAACAGAGAAAGCACAGGCCCAAGTATCTAAGAGACTATGTGTGTTAGAGGGTGTGTAAGGGGGGAGGGGTGTTGTGTATCAAGATGCTTTAATATGGCCATGCCAGTGCTAGCAAGACCATGCGGTCAAGCGCCCCTTCGTGTGTAAAACAATAGTTGCAGCGGAAACTAAGGCAGACCACTGGTCTTCTGAATCTTGGCTTTCATACTATTTGTTTCGAGTGCCTGCTCTTGTGCAGCTAGAATGAATCCTTCCATTTTTTTCTTCAAGTGCTCATTTTGGAGCCACTTCCAGGTATTTTCATTATCAACTTTGTTCTCTATGTCTTTCAAATATTGTGCTCCCAGTTGTCAAATGCTTTTCCTCCCAGTTGTCAAAGTAAGGTTTGGTTTCAATCTTTTTGTAAAAAACACAGACTAACAATCCAATCATTAAAAACTAGTAAAACAATTCATTAAAACAATACAATATTACATACTAAATGCTAGTGATGGTATCCAGCATCACAACGATGGTGATGCTGTGTAAGTGCATACCATGTGATGTTCATTTCCAGCACTGATCTTACTCGATGCACACAGGCTGTCGATAATTCACCAGGAACCAGGCTCTACAGCTGTTACTAGTGAGTCGCCAGTGATGGTAACTAGTGATGGTGGCAGCTCCTAATTGAAAGCCTGGTGGAAGAGCTCCATATTGCAGGCCCTGTGGAACTGTAAGAGGTCCCACAGGGCCCTGATCTCCTCCGGGAGCTCATTCCATCAGTACAGAGCTGCCACCAAAAAAGCCCTGGCCCTGGTTACAGCAAGCCTGGTGTCTTTGGGGCCTGGGAGGGCCAATTGATTTTGATTCCCTGACTGTATTGCTCTCTGGGGTATATATGGAGAAAGGTGGTCCCTCAGGTAAGTCGGACCCCAGCCATAAAGGGCTTTAAAGGTAAGAACCAGCACCTTGAAGTGAATCTGGTATGCTATTGGCAGCCGGTGCAATGCTTTGCGGGCTGGCTGGGTGTGCTCCCACAAGGGGAGACCCGTCAAAAGCCTAGCCACTGCATTTTGCACTAGCTGCAGCTTCCAGATCGGTGACAAGGGCAGCCCCATGCAGAGAGTGTTACAGTAGTCTAATCTCAAGGTGACCATTGCATGGATCACTATTGCTAAGTCATTGCATTCGAGGAAGGGAACCAACTGCCTAATCAGCTGAAGATGGTAAAAGGCCGACTTGGCAGTGGCTGCTACCTGGGCCTCCATTGTTAAGGCAGCGTCCAGGAGCACTCCCAGACTTCTAACCCCTGGTGCTGGCACCAGTGGTGCCCCATTGAAGGTCAGGAGTGGGATCTCTACCCCTGGACTGCCCCTACTCAGGCACAGGACCTCAGTCTTTGTTGGATTCAATTTCAGTCAGTTCCACCTAAGCCAACCAGCCATGGCTTGTAACGCCCGGTCCAGATCTTCCAGTCTGGAGCCAGACTGACCACCCAACATCAGACACAGCTGGGTGTCATCAGAATACTGGTGACACCCCAGCCCTTAACTCCAGGCAATCTGGGCAAGGAGGCGCATGTAGATGTTAAATAACATTGGGGAAAGCATTGCCGCTTGTGGCACTCCACACTCTAGTGGGTACCTCTGAGAGATCTGTTCCCCTAATGCCATCTTTTGTCCCCGACCATGGAGAAAGGACACAAGCCGTTGCAAGTCAAGCTCCTGGACTCCTGCATCGGTGAGGCAGTGGACTAGTAACTGATGGTCAACCATGTCGAATGTGGCCAACAGATCCAACAACATCAGCACTGCAAAACCACCTCGATCCAGATGCCTCCGGAGATCATCCATAAGGATGACCAGTGCTGTCTCCGTCCCATGGCCCAGGCGAAAACCAGACTGGAAGGGATCTAAAAAGGAAGTGTCATCCAATAAGCTCTGTAGCTGGATTGTCACGGTCCTCTCTATTATTTTGCCCAAATAGGGCAAATTGGAAACCGGACAGTAGTTAGCTAATTTGGATGGATCCAAAGATGGTTTCTTCAAGAGAGGACGCACCACCACCTCTTTGAGTGCCCCAGGGAACCGTCCCTCCATGAGGGACTTGTTGATAAGTTCCCACAGGGCGCCTCGCAACCCATCATGGCTAGCTTTAATTAGTCATGATGGGCATGGATCAAGGCAGCATGTGGTAGGGCGTACCGCTAGGAGCAATTTGTCAACTTCCTCTAGACTGAGTGGACTGAAAGAATCCAGAAGCTGACTCAAAGACATGCATGGAGCCTCGAGTTCACTCACTGTATCAACTGTGACAGTTCATGGCAGAGCGATAAGACTTTATCTGCGAAATAGCTTGCAAAAGCCTCACAGCCAATATCCAATTTCCTAGAGTTTAATCTGCCCTGTGGCAGAACAGTTAAAGACCAAATTGTTTTAAATAATTGGGCTGGGCATGAGCCGGCAGACGTGATCGAGGCTGCACAGAACTCCCTCTTTGCAGCTTTGACCACCATCTCATAGGATCTCATAAACATCCTATAAGATGCTCTTGTAGCTTTGTCACAAGCACATCGCCACGGTCTCTCTAACCGTCTCAGCTCTCACTTCATAAGCTGCAACTCCTGTGTATACCAGGGGGCAAGCCTAGAGCGAGGACGCAGAGGGCGCCAGGGAGCAATCTCATCAATGGCTGCAGAGAGTCAACCATGCCAATCCCCTACAAGCTCATCCAATGAGCCACAAGGGGGCATCGGATCCTGCAGAGCCACCTGGAACCATACAGGGTCCATTTGGCTCTGCCGGCAAGCTAAAATATGCTCGCCGCCCAAACAGGGTTGAAGTGGAACATTCAGCCAGGCCCTAAGGGCATGGTGGTCTGACCATGGTACTGTCAGAGCAGTAATCCGGTCCACTGTTATCCCAGCCGTGAAGATTAAATCAAGTGTGCGTCCAGCCTGGTGAGTGGGGGTCGTTACAAGTTGGGAGAGTCCCAGTGCTGCCACAGACAACACCAGGTCCATAGCCCGGGTAGAGGCTGTTGCGCAGCGCATCAGGAATGCTTGAGCCAGCACACTCAGTCACTCTAGCATTCACCAGCAAGCACTCCTTGCATCCAGAGGTTTCCAATAGTCAACCACACTGAGACAGTCCAGTGGTTACTATGTACAGGAATTTATTTACAAATTTACACAGCTCTCCAGCAAAATGCTCCACCATACACCACCATCAGAAGAAGAGGATAATACAGTATAGAGCAAAGACATATATACATTGGTCAGCCAATCACATTAGTGCTGACTCATAGTTACATCAGCCCCAGGTTGCATCAGCTCATACCCACACCGGCTGAAACTGGTTTAGTGCAGCTCTCCAGCTGTCACCTAGATCGTCATGATCTGAGTGCTGATCCTTACTCACCAACAGAGGCCACATCATTGGCATGGACACTGGAATCACCCAAGACTAGTAGCCTAGGGTGTTCCAGCACCCAGCCTGATACAGCCTCCATCAGGGATGGCAGGCTATTGGCTGGTGCGTTGGGTGGCCGGTAAACCAGCCAAATCACCAAACTCTCCCCGGCCTCCCACACTAGGCCTGCATACTCAATGCCTGTGATCTTCAGTGGCAGGAGCACCCTAAAGGAGTAAGCCTCTTGAATGAATATCGCCACTCCTCCCCCCCACCCCTTAGTCTGTGATTGGTGAAGGACCAAGAAACCAGGGGGCAAGCTGGGAGAGAGCTGCCATCTCCCTGTCCCACACCCAGGTCTCAGTCATGCAAACCAGGTCTATACTCTGCTCCAGCAGAAAGTCCAGCAGGACCACGGTCTTATTATTTATATACCTGGCGTTGCACAACACCAATGTTGGAGAGGGGTTATTCATCCTAGTCCGACTGCCGACTACCTTCGGGATGGGACACAGGCTGAAAGGGTGCCGAGCTAATCTATTTCTCCGCTCCCTTCCCTTCACACTATGCCTGGTCCCACCGCTATACTTTCCCCTATCCAGGAGCACCGGAATCCCTTGCCCAGGCATTGCTGCCCTTAGAGGTCTTCACACTTACCTCAGACCACCTAATTGGACTAACAAGGATGCACTCAGTGTAAGACTGCCAGTAATAACTTACAGCTTCTGGTGCTGTTGGGTCCCCAGTTCCACAGACCGTCCTACTATGCAATTTATCCTATAACTGATTGCCAATAATTACTCAACCAGTCAGCCAGTCATTAAGTGAGGCCAGCAGTAACCCCACCCTACCAACTATACAATATATATGACCAGTCACTTCCAATAATTAATCAGTAGTGGCAATATATAAGCACCAAATTCATTTATCAGTTTCAAATCCATAATAACAATCAAAAAAATAAGTTTGCCTTGTACACTTTAACTAGAAGCTTCTCTTTGCTTTTCTTGGTGTAGTCATTCAGTGTTCATTTTTCTTCTTCAGCTGCTTGCTTAACTTTCAGACCTCTTATACCTAATTTTCTTGATAAATAAAGACAATCAACATCACTTCTAGGGTGTAGTGAGTGATGCATTGTCATTATCTTGCAAGTTTTGTGATCTATTGCTTCTAATTCTGCTTGTTTCCAGTTGATAATGCCAGCTGTGTACCTTAGAACTGGAACTGCCCAGATGTTAATTATCTTTACCATGTTGCCTCCATTTAATTTTGTTTGCAATATCTTTTAAATTCTTTGGTAATACTCCTTGGTTGTATTTTTCTTAACAGGAGTATGTTTGATGTTGTCAGCTTCCAAAATTCCAAGATATTTGTAGTTTTTTTCAAAGCTTAGTGTTCTGATGTTGTTGTTGTTTGGCATCTTAATTTCTTCTTGTCCAATGATCTTTCCTCTATTCAGTGCTAATGCTGCACACTTGTTAAGGTGAAATTCCATTGCTATATCTTTGCTGAATATTTAAACTATATTTAGTAAATAATTAATCTCTGATGGTGACCTTCCATACATTTTCAAGTCATCCATATACAATAAGTGTGAAATCTTTGGGCCTGTCTTTGAAAGCTGGTATACCCAGACCTGTGCTGTTGAGAATGATGGTGAATAGTATTAGGGCAATGACAAAGTGCATTGGTGATAGTGAATCTCCTTGGAAAATTCCTCGTTTGATATTATAGAATCATAGAGTTGGAAGAGGCCATACAGACCATCTAGTTTAACCCCCTGCCCAATGCAGGACCAACCTAAAGCATCTCTGACAAATATTCATCCAGCCTCTTCTTGAAAGCTGTCAGTGAAGGGGAGCTAACCACCTCCCTAGGCAGCTGATTCCACCTTTGAGCCACTCTGACCGTGAAAAAGTTTTTCCTAATATCCAGCCGATACCTTTCTGCATGTAATTTAAACCCATTGCTTCAGGACCTATCCTCTGCTGCCAACTGGAACATCTCCTTGCCCTCCAAATGACAGCCTTTCAAATATTTAAAGACAGCTATCATGTTCCCCCCTCAATCTCCTCTTCTCCGAACCAAACATTCCCAAAGCCCTTAGCCTTTCCTCATAGGGCTTAGTCTCCAGACGCCTGATCATCCTCATTGCTGTCTTCTGTACCCTCTCAATTTTGTCCACATCCTTTTTGAAGTGAGGCTTCCAGAACTGCACACAGTACTCCAGTGAGGCCAGACCAAGGCAGTATACAGAGGGGCTATGATCTCCTGCGATTTTGATGCTATGGCCCTTTTAATACAACCCAACACTGAATTTGCCTTTTTTGGCATTGCATCAAACTGACTGTTCTTATTTAGTTTACAATCCACCCTTACTCCAAGATCTCTTTTGCATACACTACTCTCCAGAAATGTATCCCCCATCCAGTATTTGTGGTTGACATTTTTTTGGCTCAGATGTAATACTATGCATTTATCTTTGTTGAATTGCATCCTGTTTGCAACTGCCCACTTCTCCAGAGTATTCAAGTCTTGTTGAACTTTAACTCTATCTTCTTGGGTGTTTGCTACTCCTCTCAATTTGGTATCATCAGCAAATTTAATGAGTAGCTCTTCTACCCCTTCATCCAAATCACTGATAAAATATTGAAAAGTACTGGGCCCAAAACCAAGCCCTGCAACACCCCATTGGACACCTTCTCCAATCTGATGAACCACCATTGACCACCATTCTCTTGGTACAGTCCTCTAACCAGTTTCCTATCCACCGAACTGTTCTATAGTTCAGTCCACAGTCTTCCAGTTTGCCCATCAGAATGTAATGAGGAAGCTTATCAAAAGCTTTGCTTTATTATCTGTTCCAATTTCTTCTCCATTCACTATCAACCTGGTGTTCCATTTACTTATGGCAGTTTTGATAAATGGTATTACAGTTTTGCTGATGCCTGTCATTTCTAGTGTTTTCAGGATCCATGTATGGGGGAGTGAATCAAATGCCTTCTTTTTTTAAAAAACAAAAATTTTTATTGGGATGCGCTCAACATTTTCAACAACGTTACCAATACAATTTGAAGAAATTTCCATCCCATCCCCCCACCCCCTAATAGGCTTCCAACACTGCTAATAACAAAAAAGTATATATTAGACGGTAATCAAGTTTAAACTTATATCAATCGACAACCAGGTAACACATTTCAAATATATAAAAAACCTAATTAATTTCAACATAGTTTCAAATAAAAGTATATTACAATCCAGAATTCACTTCACTTCTCATTCAGTATCCACACAAATCTAGATTGTATATTTTCCCCTTCATTCTATATTCAGTTTCCATATATAATTTCAAACCTTCCCAGTCTTTTAGATACCGTTCTGCCATTTGTCCATTTATTTTTTTTGTCATTTTGTCCATTTCCGCTAAAAACAGCAGTTTTCTTAACCAGTCGTGTATATCTGGTACCTTCTCCGCTTTCCATTGCTGAGCGAAGGCCATTCTCGCCGACGTAATCATGTACCATAATAATGTCCTTTTTTCCTCTGGAAATTTTTCCATTGTCAAACCTAAGAGAAGAAGTTCCGGACTTTTCCCAATTGGGATCTTTAATATTTTCTGCATCACACAGTGTATATTAGACCAGTATACCTTTGCTTTATCACATGACCACCACATATGGTAAAAAGAACCCTCTGTTTTTTTACATTTCCAACACTTATTACTCAAGTTCTTATCCATACTAATATTAGCAATCTTTTTTGGTGTCATATACCACCTGTACATCATCTTGTAGCAATTTTCTTTTACATTAACACAGGTAGACATTTTAAAAGATCTTTTCCACAAAAACTCCCATGCTTCCGTAGAAATTTCTTTATTCATGTTTATGGCCCATTTTATCATTTGCTCTTTAACAGTTTCATCCAAAGTATATGCAGTCAACAAAGTTTTATACATCTTTGAAATCATTTTTCGCTCTCTTTTCAACCATATATTTTCAAACTCATCATTCTTAGCTCTAAAACCAACCTCTTTACAATCTTTTTTGTAAATATCTCTTATTTGACAATATTGTAACCATCCATATTCAAATTCTAGTTCATTGTTTGGTTTTAGTACATATTTTTTCCCCTCTTTTTGCAACAGTTCTTGGTATTTCAACCAGTCATTACCTTTATGTTCTGAAAAAGGATGTATAACTGCTGCTGGAACAATCCACAAAGGCCTCTCGTCGGAAACTGTATCCTTGTATCTGGTCCATACATCAAACAATGTTCTCCTTACATAATGATGCTTAAACATTGAATCAACTTTATTTTTCCCATACCAAAGATAGGCATGCCAGCCAAATCTGCAATCGGGCTCCTCAAGAGCCAAAAGTTTTCTATTTTCCAAATTAACCCATTCAGATAACCAAGACATACATACAGCTTCATGATACAAACGCAAATTCGGGACTTGGAAGCCACCTCTATCTTTAGTATCGTACATTATTTTCATTTTAATTCTTGGCTTCTTTCCTGCCCAGATAAATTTAAAGATTTATCTTTGCCATTTCACCAACACTTTCACATCTTTCACAATTGGTATTGTCTGAAACAAAAACATTAACCTGGGAAGTACATTCATTTTAACAGCGGCAATTCTTCCGAGAAGAGATAATCTAAGTTTTTCCCATTTTTCTAAATCACTCTTTATTAAACCCCACAATTTTTCATAATTATTCTTAAACAAGTCAATATTTTTCATTGTAATTTCAACTCCCAAATACTTCACCTTTTTAACCACTTCACATTCTGTCACGTTTTGTAATATTTGTTGCTTTGTACCTATCATATTTTTACACAATATCTTGGATTTATTCTTATTTACATAGAACCCTGCGAGATCGCCAAACTCTTTTACTTTTTCAAATACCATAGGCATATTATTGACAGGATCTTCAACAATAAACATAATATCATCAGCAAATGCTCTTAATTTATATGAAAAACCTCTAATATTCAAGCCTTTTATATTATCATCATCTCTAACCATTTGCAGCAATATCTCCAAAACCCAGATAAATAGCAATGGTGACAGGGGGCAACCCTGTCTGGTACCTTTTCTGACCCGGAACACTTCTGTTGATTCTGCATTCACAATCACCGTTCTTTATATATTGATTGAATCATTCTTATAAATTCTGCGCCCATCTGGGATTTCTCAAAGACTTTAAACATAAATTCCCAATTCAAATTATCAAATGCCTTTTCTGCATCCAAAAATAAAAAGCCAACTTCTTTTTCCGGGTGTTTATCGTAGTACTCAATTGCGTCTAAGACAACCCTTATATTGTCTTTTATTTGTCTATTTGGTAAAAACCCAGCTTGATCTTCAGCAATAGTGTCTTTCAAAAACCCTTTAAGGCGCTCTGCTAAAATTTTTGCAAAAATCTTATAATCGTTGTTTAAAAGTGAAATTGGTCGATAATTCTTTACATTTGTTAAATCCTGCATTTCTTTCGGAATTAGGGTGATCGCAGCTTCATTCCAGGAATCTGGAATCTTCCCAGTTCGTCTAATTTCATTTAAAATGATCTCTAACACCGGAAGTTTTTTATAAAATTTAGCTGAGAAACCGTCCGGACCTGGAACTTTGGAGATCTTTGCCTCTCCTATTGCCTTACTGATTTCTTCTTTAGTTATTACAGCATTTAATATTGCTTTCATTTCTGGGCTTGGTTGCATCAAATTAACCTTAGATAAATAATCTTGCATCCTTTGCTGATCCACTTGTTTTGCTTGAAAAAGAGTCACATAATATTTATAAAATTCCCTCCAGATCCCTCCTGGGTCTGAAATTTCTTTATTTCCATCTTTCAATTTGGTTATTGTTTTATTCTCTCTTCTTTTCTTCAATTGCCATGCCAAGTAGGAACTCTCAGTCTGGGGCAGGTAATGCATTCTATTCTTGGTGCTGGAGGAGGCAGCAGTGGGAGGGCTTCTGGTGTCCTGGCCCTGCTGCTGGACCTCCTGATGGCACCTGGTATTTTTGGCCACTGTGTGACAGAGTGTTGGACTAGATGGGCCATTGGCCTGATTCAACATTGGCTTCTCTTATGTTCTTATGTACACACGCTGCCAATAGCATAGCCCTCCGCCTCACTGGAGCACACAAGCCCCGCCAGCACAGCAAGCTAGCATCCTATGGGAAGATTGTTGTTGTTGTTATTGCCTTATAATGAAATAAAGGTTAATTGAAAATGATAATGCTAGGCTAACCTCATCCACACACATACACACTTACTCCAGAGTTCAGGTTGACCACATTTGGTTGTGCAAGTTGACTGCTTGAGCAATGAGGTTCTGATGAAGATGGAAAGTGTGCAGGCACTTCAAACAGGAATGCTCCATTGATGATGAAAAGCGAAACTCTGCCTTTTCCTTCATTGGCCCCCTCCTTTGTAGGGCTGATGATGTCATGGAGTCTGGCCCTTCTCTGTTCTTTCTCCACCTGTTTAGTCCTTCCCACTTTTTACCCAGATGCAGGTGAACTTTGCATCCATTTGTTGACTTTGGCCACTGTCAGGTGCTTCCTGTTGGCAGAACTTTTGGCCTGGTCATACAATCTTGTGCTCCAGCTATGTTAACTCCCTTGTTCAAGTCACTTCTCCTTTTCAGCACCACTGACTGAGGTAGGTTGAAGGATGATGTGGGGCACACAGAGAGGTTCCAGCATGTATCACATGTATAAGGATGGCACATGATAGTCTGTTTCAGGCCTGGGGGCAGTTCTTGATCTTTGATCTAGATGTTACTTCTGCTGTTAGGCTTGCCAGCCTCCAGTTGGGGGCAGGAGATCTCCCAGAATTGCAACTGATCTCCAGACTACAAAAAACAGATGTTCTGGAGAAAATGGCTGCTTTGGAGGGAGGAATCTATAACAGTATACCCCACTGAGGTCCCTCCTTTCCTTAAACCCTACCCTTCCCAAGTTCTACCCCCGAATCTCCAGGAAATTCCCAACCCAGAGTTGGCAACCCTACCTGCTGTACTCCCACCACACACACACACATACAAGTATTTTTCTATTTCTAATCTGCTTAACACAGGAAATTTGAGTATAGTTGAAACTTGCAACTTAGCCAGCATCTTGTTCCTGCAGATGTAAAACAGACATAAAAGCATTAACGAAGCATTTCACGGAGTATAATCTATTAGCAACCAGTATTAGATATAGAATATGTATTCCATATCTGACAGCCACAAACATTCTTCTTCATCATCCAAGTACCCCCATTGGTTTTTTAGAAGCAGTCATAGTTTTCTGATTCTAGGAGACCTGTTTTTGCCTAACAGGGCTGTTTACATACTTTTTGATTAAGCAAGACAGCATGGTTGCTTCCTAAATACCTAGCTGATGCTGCCCATGACAGAAAAGACTTGTTCTGTGGCAAAAAAAACCTTCTTGAGCTTAGTGCTTATAGTAGCCTGTGTTGGAAGGAAAATGATGCTTTCTAAAGGATTCTAAAACAAGCCTTCAGACCTATAAACTGGTTCTTATTCCATAAGAACCTACTTGTACTGTAAGTTATTTTATCTAGCACATTTTTATCCCACCCTTTTCCCAAGAATATATGACTCTCCCTTCTTTGTTTCATCCTCATAATAACCCTGAATGGTAAGAAGGTTGAGAGAGTGACTGAAGCAAAGACGTCCCATGAGTTTCATACAGTGGGCTTCTGAAGCCAAGTTTCCTGGATCCCAGTCTAATATTTTACTCACTGTACACTGGCTTACTATACAGTGGATATTAACCATGAGGGCTGAATGGAACCTCCATGTTCAGAGGCAGTAAATCTCTGAGTACTAGTTCTTGGGGGCATCAATAGGAGGAGTGTCCTGCATGTATACCTTCCATGAGCATCTAATAAAAGAAGATGCTGGACTCAGTAGTCCATTGGTGTAATCCAGCAGGGCTGTTCTCATATGTTTTCTTTGGAGACCAAGTGTTCCACTTACACTCTCCATATGAGGTACAGTTATGTAATCCTAGAAAGGCATTTCAACAGTGGCACTAAGGAATTTCCTTTGAAAAAGAGGTCCACTTAACTTCTTCCCAGTTAGCATTTTGCCACTAGGATGGTTCTCTTTCAGAAAGTCTTTGAGAATCACTGACTGTCTTGTAAGTGATTGTTACTGGTGGTGGCTTTACCGGACTTTGGATCTCTTTGTATAAATTTCTGCTGTGTTTTTGCAATTGTGTTTATAATTTTGTCGTTGTGATTTTTGAGAACTTTAGTACATTTGTTGACCAAAAGGTGGGATCTTTATATTTAAATAAATAATGTGTAATTAAGCAGCCATCAACTAGGAAGACATCTTTCCCCAAATTAGCTTAATGGGAGCACAGCAACATTTACAATATATAACAGTCTCTTATGAACACAGGTAGCCTAGGACAGCTTGACGAGTGGTGACATTAAATGTTTTCATGTTGTATTTAAGTTGCCTTTCAAATCCCTTTGTGAAAATGCCTTGGAGTCATTATTATTTGAACTGGATAATTTATCAGTTTTGCCCTCTGCAGCTCTAAACAGGACTTGTGGGAATGATTGTGTATGATATTTTTGTTAATATTTGCACCCCATTCAATTCTTTCTAGGTTTTGGACATGTTCCTTCTGCCAGGAAGGATTTAGAAGCCAAATCGGCAAGATGGGCAAACAGTCAAGTAAAATGTCAGAGGCAATGTGTGTCACATGGAAACCACTCCCACAATTACCATTGTAAGCAAAGCAGAAGGTTCCATATGACAAAGAAAGTAAGAATCTGGGGGAGTGGGGGAAAGAACCTTACCATTGGGCATTTTATTATTTATTTATAAAGGCTCTCTGACTGCACATATACCCTAAGCCATTTCCTGGCCTGGCCTGCAACACCAAGGCAAAGGTGGCCTAGCAGAATTAAATTGCTCATTGGGCCAGCAAAATGTTAATTAGTTTTCATAAAAGATTCATCTGTAGAATGTTAAGTGAGAAAACCTGCTAGAAAGGTGATGATAAAGCTCACCAGAGTACATTTTGCACTTTGTGTGGCTGGGTGCCACAACTGGGAAAAAAGCGGGGGGGGGCGGATGCAGGAGTAAAGTGACTATAAAAGAGCTCAGCTTTTTCTCACAGTGAAAAGCATTAGTTGCAGAAAAGCCCGGTACTGAAAAGCAAACACAAATGGTTTTTATTGCAGGAGAGAAGTCCATCTTCATGTCAAAAATCAATAGGCATGAAATCAGGATATAACAGGTACTGATAAGGGGGAAGTCCTCAAGACAACTATTGCAAAGAGGACATCAGCAAAATATACTGTGCAGGGGATGATCCTCACAGCTAGTTTACAAGTACTTCCCCCCTAACTGCAAGCAATAATTGCCCTCAGCCAGATATTTGTACACAAATCAACAGTGGTATAAATCAGAGAGGATACAGAGGTAGCCATGGTGATTCCTCAGATTGCAGCAGCTGGAAACGATGTTGACACAATTGCAGAAATAATAGCCATCTGTATTCTGTCACAAAGCATTTCCCAAATTAGGGCTGCTTCCTGATAGCTCTTCATACCCATTTTCCTCTGGATTTTGGAGTTCCACATGACCCAAATGGAATCCTCTGTAGTTCTGTTGCTATTTAAATATCTGTTTTGTAATTGTTTTCATCCATGCTTTACAAAGTACTGTATTGTATTTTATTCCAATCTTCAATAAACAGTTTAATTTAATATATATATATCTGTATTTTCTACAGAATATTGTACATATGTGGCTTGATGTAGCTTTTACTTGCTTCAGAGTGTATCTTTTAATCTTCAGTGTTACCAATTAATAAAGCCTGCATAAGACCAATCTCAATATGAGGGTGTGGATAGCTGTATCCAGATTCTTTTTGTGTGGTATTTCACCAGTGTTTCACCAGGTATTTCACTATGCCAGTTTGATGTAGTGGTTAGGAGCACAGACTCTAATCTGGGAGAACCAGGTTTGATTCCCCACTCCCCCACATGCAGCTGCTGGTGTGACCTTGGGTCAGTCATGGCTCTCTCAGAGCTGTTCAATCAAGAGCAGTTTCTGAAAGAGCTCTCTCAGCCCCACCTACCTCACAGGGTGTCTGTTGTGGGGAAAGGAAAGGAAAGGAGTTTGTAAACCACTCTGAGACTCCTTTGGTAGTGAAGGGTGGGGTATAAATCCAGTCCTCCTCCTCCTTCTTCAGTGCATAGGATTGCATGCATGTGCACATCAGGAAATCACCACATAAAAAGTAGCTTGAAAGAATCACATATACACTTGTAAACACAGAAAAAAAATAATCTTGATGCATGTGTGCATTGGTAACAAAGAGGGAGAAAATAAATAAAGTGCTCTCAAGTCTTATGGTGATCCCAGCAAGTGAGAAGGCAAGTGAGAAGTGGAGGTGATTTGCCATTACCTTCCTCTGCAGAGTCTTCCTTGGTGGTCTCCTTTCCAAGCACTGACCCTGCTTAGCTCCCAAGATCTGGCTATGCCGTCCCCAAGAAAATAAATAGAAGGATCTAAAACCTATGGTAAATCACATACATTCCAATTCTGGATTTGAACTTTGAAGTCCTCCTACTTACACGGGAACAGATTAGAAATGAAGTTGTGGAACCAAAAAGGAATAGTGTGTGGTAGATCCAATCATTCTGGATCAAGGGTTGGGGGGAGCAAGGGTGGTGTGAACAGACCAGGTACACAGACACATGGTTGGAGCTAAGATGACCACAGTTTTATTGGTTACAGCTGTCAGAACCTTGATGCAGCAGAGGGCAGTGGATCCAATCATTGGCTAACCCACCTGCCAGCCAATGAACATTCCTCACCCTGGCTCACCTGCTGGGGAAAATCATG
This sequence comes from Gekko gecko, assembly GCA_029375565.1. Classification (NCBI taxonomy): domain Eukaryota; kingdom Metazoa; phylum Chordata; class Lepidosauria; order Squamata; family Gekkonidae; genus Gekko; species Gekko gecko. The sequence goes on from JAPDNY010000001.1 coordinate 95,074,257, forward strand.
GGATGGCAGGACATGGGAGTCCACATGGGTGCTAGCCACTGCATGGTTTCCATGGCTACTTAGGAATGAAAGTGTCCAGATAGCCCCTGAGCTGGGTGTGTTCCCTGCATGCTTTCACTCTAAGATCCATTAAAGGGATTCTCAAAGATGGGGGAAACAGGCGCACAGGCCATGTCCCCCTGCAAATGGATCTAGTCCAGTGCCAATACCACCAGCATACAGTTGTGACAAAGCAAAAGGTTAACTTGGCACTACTCTGCAACAAAAACCCTTCACCAAAACAGACCCATACATTCAACAAAACTGAGGGAGGAGCATGAAAATAAGCTGAATAATAATTTAAAAATAGCCAATGAACAACTACATGCTAATGTTGTTTCAGGGGTCCTTTAAATTCTAGGCAGGTCCACCCATCAGAGCTCCACCCCCAGCCAGGCCAAGCCAGCTTCTGATTAGCTGGCTGGGAAGGGGAAAAGCCAAGGGCCCCTTCCAAAGCAGAGGATCTCAGGAAGCCTCTCATCACACCAATGGAGGCATGTGGCAGCCCTCCACACCTCACTGCCCCTCCCTGAAGGCCTAAAAATGGGGGCACAAGTAAGTCTGGGGCCCACGCTACCTATTCCAAACAAAGTCATGGGCGCCCTGTGCCCACAATCTGAGTAAGAGTAAATTGTCTTCATTAGCCATTGTGACATCATGGTAAGTGTACCAGACTTGGACCTAGAAGACCCAGAAGCAAATCCCCAGTCAACCATGATGCTGACTGGGTGATCTTGGGCCATTCACTCATATTCAGCTTAACCAGTTCCCATGATTGTTATGAGGACAAAATGGGGGAGAACTGTCACCCTGAAATCTTTGAAGGCTGCCTGTGTGAAGCGAGTGGAGCCTTAAACAGCTGGAGCTCTTTTTACCATTTTCTATATACCTCATAGCAAGGGTTACTTGCCTTGATAACATTTCCATTTATTAGAAGAATTTCCCTCTCCTCCTTGGAGGTTCATCAGACCAACAACCTGAATATATCTTGGAGGGCATTTGAGGGTAGAAGGGTAAAAAGGGTTCGAAAGTCATTTGAATTTGGAGTTAATTGTGGTTACTTACTCTGTGCCCACAAAATGGGGCAGGATGTCAATTCAAAAGTGAGATAAAGTAAATGTTTACTATGTGCATCATGTTGGCCAGCATAAACAGCAGCAGGCAAAATGCCAGAGGAAGTAGTTTTGTTTTACTTGTTCCTGCTATCCACTAATGACATTCATTATCTCCCCAGTAAGAATCATGCATGATAACATTCGAAAGAAGGGTGACATCGTATCGAAGGATGCTTCCAATTTCAGCACTTTCAAATTTCTATCCATATGTTGGACTTTGGAGGAACACAGTCTTGGGGTCTGATTAGATGATACATTAAACAAAATATGTTTAACTTGTGACCAGGCACTCACATTTAAAATAGTGTGTGTGTGTGGGGGGGGGAATCAGTTTGTAAGAATGCAAGGTGGCAAGAGGAATTCATCATTCCTGTCCCTCCACCCTATGTGCTTTTGCCAGCAGAAAAGAGCTGTGGGGAAGGGCTGTTTGACTTGCTACTGGTTCCATGTGTTTGCCTCTGGTGGTCCCATGTGTTTAACTAGGAAACACATGGAACCTGCAACAGGACAAACAGCCCACCCCTCACAGGGTGGAATGATGAAGCTCCTCTTGCCTCCATACACTCCCCCCCTCTGGTATGCACACACACACACAATTCTAAGGTTCATTGTGTCGTTTCATCACATCCTTGTTTCCCAACAGGAACCAATACATTTGGAATTTATCATTCTTCTGTTTCTTCTTCACAGATTTTGGATAGGACTATTGGGTATTTGTAGTTTACTATGGCTTTCACTTCTTTTAAATCATTTGGTTTGGTTTATTTTTCCTTTGTATTAGTGGTAGCAGTCTGAATGGCCCTGGCTGGTAGGCATTTCTGTGCATTGATAAAACCCTGCAATAAAGCAATTGTCATCGCCACAGTAAGTGTCAAGACTGGTTTTATGTTTTGCTTGTGCATATTTGAAAGCAACTGCAAAAAAAAAGATTATCATGATAATATGTATGACTGATCCAGTATGTGGTGTTTTACCAGTACACATCAGTGCTTATGTGCACTGATAGACCAATACAAAAGCCATTTTGATGTGTTTGTGCATACTGTTATGTCAAAAGTGTGTGACATCCTACCAAGTTAGCACTGATAAAACTTTACAACAAACCTTCATGAGATCAAGTGTATAACAACATCAACATGGCTTTTTTTGCAGTGTACTACTAAAAGAAGAAGAAGAGATGGTTTTATACCCCACCCTTCACTATACCCTGCCCTTCAGTAAAGTATCCTAGTGCATTGGTAACACAAAAAATGGTGAAGATGTGAATGGACTCAAGAAACTGAAAGTACAGCACAGTTTACATGTTCCAGTTCCATAATAAATTCTGAGCATTTTTCTATTTAAATCCAGATTCAGGAACAGTGCAACGTGGGGCAAGTTAAATCCATGGAATGAGGAAAATCTGGTTATCCTTAACTGTATTTCCTTTTTATTGCAACTTTCCTGCTACTGGTAATGAATCTCTCCTTTCTCAGTTCAGGTCGTTCAGTCTTTTAGGACTCCATCCAAGACCTATTCCTCTTCCTTGTAAGGAGATCTATGATCTTGTGGCCTTGACTTTTATGGGGTAGTAACACTCCTGCCATGATTTAGATTCTTTTCAAACACCATAGTCTATTAAAAGCATCAGTTCATCAAAGTCCACGGTACTAATTTACCAGGAAAAGTCCCACAGGAATTTTAAATTTTTTTCATTGTTATGAAACCAAGTTTCACACTGAGCTAACAGAAATCTAATTACTAATGGGAGTGTAGCACTAATTAAACTACCTACTCTGATGTTAGGGCTCCTTTGGGGGTTTTATAGATTGGTCCACTGCCAGCTTGGATTGAATCACAGGAAAAGTGCTCCCAGTTTAACTTCTTCCCACTTCCACTCTGAAGGTTGGAAGTCTGGAATTTCAAATGTAACTGAGCCCTTGAAATCATATATGAGTAGGGAGAACAGTGTCCCGCAGCGATTACAGTGCAATCATACAAGTATTTATTGTAGGATAAAATGAAAACAGATGGATGTGGTCCACTGGACAGAGATCTTAGCTAAAATTTGTTTGTTTGTTTTTGCTGTCAGGGCAAAGCTAAGCTATGAGTGACCCTGTACGGTTTTCCAGACAAGAGATATTCACAGTAGTTTGCCATTGCCTGGCTCTGTGCAGCAACTCTTGACTTCCGTTGTGGTCTCCCTTCCAAATACTGATCAGGGATACCCCAGTTTACCTTCCAAGATCTGACAAGATTGAGCTAGCCTGGGCCATCCAGGTTTAAAATACCCACCTTCAACTCCCTGTATAGTGAATTTGTATGTATAGTTTATTTAACAGCTTTCGCCAGCTTATAATACAAAAATAAAACTAGATACAAACAATTTTAAAAAATTAAATTTAAGATAATATAGAATAAAATCAACCAGAGTTAGAATAAATGGATTATAGAGCAGGATTCAACTTCTCTCTGCATATTGCGAGACAGGCTGCCCAAAAACTCACAGCAGCCTGGGAAACCTCTGGGTCCACGTCCGATAGGATAAAATATTGAACCCAATCTGGACTGCATACATGGATTTTACTCTGGATATCGAAGAAAAGTTTCATGCAGAGCTCCTCATACCAGCAGCACTGCATTAAAACATGTTGTAGAGTCTCTACTTTAAGCATGCCACCAGGGCAAAAATGCAGGGAGAAGGGGATTTTGTTAAATCTTCCCTCTAAAACCATAGATGGCAGGGAGGCACTCCTCGCTACGGAAAAGGCCCTTCTTTGCTTGGGATTCTCAATGTGGAATAAATAGGATGCTGGAGCTGGATTATCTCTAACGGGACCAGTGCATATAAACAGGGAGAGGTTCGCTAAGTCTTCCGGTCTGTCTTGGTCAAAAAGTTTCTGCCTTTCCATTTGGAATGCCTGTTCATCCTGCCCTTATACATATTTGAATTTTGATTTCACTACATTCTATGCTTGCCATAATTGATTCAGCTCAAGACCAGGCAGTCAGAAGACACTGGCCAGGGCTCACTGGCTGCTTCGCAAAGTTCCGCCCATGTCAGCCTCGGTCAGTGTTTTCAGCTCAGTCTGCTCCAGTCCTTCGACAGGAGAGGTCCGTCTGGAGTGTGAGCACAGGGACAGGCCCTCAAGGCGGAGGCAAGTGAGAGAAGGCCGTTTCCACCCCCCACACACACCATCCCCTGGGCCTTCTATGAGGGGACTAGGACCAGAGAAGGCCTTTTCCGCCCCCACACGCCATCCCCTGGGCCTTCTATGAGGGGACTAGGCCCAGAGAAGGCCTTTTCCACACCCCACACGCCATCCCCTGGGCCTTCTATGGGGGCACTAGGCCCAGAGAAGCCCTTTTCCACACCCCACACGCCATCCCCTGGGCCTTCTTTGGGGCACTAGGCCCAGAGAAGCCCTTTTCCACGCCCCACACGCCATCCCCTGGGCCTTCTATTAGGGGACCAGGCCCAGAGAAGCCCTTTTCCGCCCCCACACGCCATCCCCTGGGCCTTCTATGGGGCACTAGGTCCAGAGAAGGTCTTTTCCACACCCCACACACCATCCCCTGGGCCTTCTATGGGGCACTAGGTCCAGAGAAGGCCTTTTCCACGCCCCACACACCATCCCCTGGGCCTTCTATGGGGCACTAGGCCCAGAGAAGGCCTTTTCCATCCCCCCACACACCATCGCCCGGGCATTCTATGGGGCACTAGGCCCAGAGAAGCCCTTTTCCATACTCCACACGACATCCCCTGGGCCTTCTATGGGGCACAAGGCCCAGAGAAGCCATTTTCCGCCCCCACACGCCATCCCCTGGGCCTTCTATTAGGGGACCAGGCCCAGAGAAGCCCTTTTCTGCCCCCCACACGCCATCCCCTGGGCCTTCTATGGGGCACTAGGTCCAGAGAAGGTCTTTTCTCTCCCCACATGCCATCTCCTGGGCCTTCTATGAGGGGACTAGGCCCAGAGAAGACCGTTTCTGCCCCTCACACACCATCCCCTGGGCCTTCTATGGGGCACTAGGCCCAGAGAAGCCCTTTTCCATCCCCCCACACCATCGCCCGGGCATTCTATGGGGCATTAGGCCCAGAGAAGCCCTTTTCCATCCCCCACATGCCATCCCCTGGGCCTTCTATTAGGGGACTAGGCCCAGAGAAGCCCTTTTCCGCCCCCATACACCATCCCCTGGGACTTCTATTAGGGGACTAGGCCCAGAGAAGCCCTTTTCCGCCCCCACACACCATCCCCTGGGCCTTCTATGGGGCACTAGGTCCAGAGAAGGTCTTTTCTGTCCCCACACGCCATCCCCTGGGCCTTCTATGGGGGCACTAGGCCCAGAGAAGCCCTTTTCCACACCCCACACGCCATCCCCTGGGCCTTCTTTGGGGCACTAGGCCCAGAGAAGCCCTTTTCCACGCCCCACACGCCATCCCCTGGGCCTTCTATTAGGGGACCAGGCCCAGAGAAGCCCTTTTCCGCCCCCACACGCCATCCCCTGGGCCTTCTATGAGGCACTAGGTCCAGAGAAGGTCTTTTCCACGCCCCACACACCATCCCCTGGGCCTTCTATGGGGCACTAGGTCCAGAGAAGGCCTTTTCCACGCCCCACACACCATCCCCTGGGCCTTCTATGGGGCACTAGGCCCAGAGAAGGCCTTTTCCATCCCCCCACACACCATCGCCCGGGCATTCTATGGGGCACTAGGCCAAGAGAAGCCCTTTTCCATACTCCACACGACATCCCCTGGGCATTCTATGGGGCACAAGGCCCAGAGAAGCCATTTTCCGCCCCCACACGCCATCCCCTGGGCCTTCTATTAGGGGACCAGGCCCAGAGAAGCCCTTTTCTGCCCCCCACACGCCATCCCCTGGGCCTTCTATGGGGCACTAGGTCCAGAGAAGGTCTTTTCTCTCCCCCACATGCCATCTCCTGGGCCTTCTATGAGGGGACTAGGCCCAGAGAAGACCGTTTCTGCCCCTCACACACCATCCCCTGGGCCTTCTATGGGGCACTAGGCCCAGAGAAGCCCTTTTCCATCCCCCCACACCATCGCCCGGGCATTCTATGGGGCATTAGGCCCAGAGAAGCCCTTTTCCATCCCCCACATGCCATCCCCTGGGCCTTCTATTAGGGGACTAGGCCCAGAGAAGCCCTTTTCCGCCCCCCATACACCATCCCCTGGGACTTCTATTAGGGGACTAGGCCCAGAGAAGCCCTTTTCCGCCCCCCACACACCATCCCCTGGGCCTTCTATGGGGCACTAGGTCCAGAGAAGGTCTTTTCTGTCCCCCGCACGCCATCTCCTGGGCCTTCTATGAGGGGACTAGGCCCAGAGAAGACCTTTTCTGCCCCCCACACACCATCCCCTGGGCCTTCTATGAGGGCACTAGGCCCAGAGAATACCTTTTCCACACCCCACACTCCATCCCCTGGGCATTCTATGGGGCACTAGGCCCAGAGAAGCCCTTTTCCATACTCCACACGCCATCCCCTGGGCCTTCTATGGGGCACTAGGCCCAGAGAAGGCCTTTTCCGCCCCCACACGCCATCCCCTGGACCTTCTATGGGGCACTAGGCCCAGAGAAGCCCTTTTCCATCCTCCACATGCCATCCCCTGGGACTTCTATGGGGCACTAGGCCCAGAGAAGGCCTTTTCCGCCCCCAACACGCCATCCTCTGGGCCTTCTATGGGGGCAGTAGGCCCAGAGAAGGCCTTTTCCGTCCCCCACACGCCATCCCCTGGGCCTTCTATGGGGGCAGTAGGCCCAGAGAAGGCCTTTTCCGCTCCACACACACCATCCCCTGGGCCTTCTATGGGGGCAGTAGGCCCAGAGAAGGCTTTTTCCGCTCCACACACGCCATCCCCTGGGCCTTCTATGGGGCACTAGGCCTTTTCCGTCCCAACACGCCATCCCCTGGGCTGTCAGAAAATGCCTTTGATGTTTCTCACTGAATCCATTGTTTTATGTTCCCTACCCCGCTTTGCGCTTGCGTAGCTATGCAGGCAGAAACGTGGGAGCTTCTTCCCTGCCGCTTTTCCTTATCACGGTGGCCTTGAATGTAGGCTTTGGACTATTCTTGTTTCGCTGAGAATTTTCCAGTCCTGGGAAGGCAAGGGGAGGGGGGGAGTAGTCTCCCGCTCATGAAGTATTTCTCCCGCCGGGAGTTCCCGCGCGAGTGCTCAAGTTTTATTTGCTAGGCGCTTCTTTGCATCACACTATAAGTTAGCTTGCTTTGCTTCGCCCCCCATTCCTGACAATGACCTCCTACTGTGGGTTTTAGCAAGATAATCCAATAAACCTTTCTTGGTGCAAGAATGACTGGATCTACTTGATTTCAAACCTGACAGAAATTGTCAGGAATCTACATCATTCCCCCCACCGTCAGTTTCCGCCGTCTACCACGATGAGCGGAGCTGGGAAGGGAGCCACGGGCGCAGTCCCTGGGACTACTATTTCGGGAGCCTCAGGCGCAGCTCCAGCGACTACTACTTCGGGAGCCACGGGCGCAGTTCCAGTGACTACTACTTCAGGAGCCACGGTCCCAGTCACTACCGTGGCAGCTCCAGTGGTCACTGTCCCGACCACCACTGTTGTTCCGGTGACTACAACTACAGTTTTGGCAGCACCAACACCACAATCAGCAGCCGGGTTGGTTACCCCGCCATCGATCGGCACAATGGGTGCTCCGTACACTCTCCCACTCTACAGCCCGGCCGGGCCAATACAGAGTCAAGGAGGAGCGGTTCCACGAACCTATGTGCCGGGAGCCCCAACACCATGGGATAAAGGGGTGACCTATCGCAGATCCCGCGATTGGACTAAGAACTTGTTGGATACTACCCAGACAACCTGGACTATGCCGGGAAGCCAGAGCCGGGACAGCCTTTTGGATCCCAGAGGTAGTTTCGGACTTCCCCAAGGGAGGTTGTCGCGAGGATCTCCCAGAACTGGGTCCGGTTCAGATACCGATGCCCGCATGGACTCTATTCAAGAGGATACCCGACGGCTGGTAAGGGACATGAGCAAACTAATGCAATCCCTACCACAGATGATGGACCAAGCAATTCGAGCTCACCCGCTGACGCAACCTAGACCGGTACCAGCCCCGGCACCACCGTTGCTACCGGGACGGCCGCCTCCTGCTCCCCCGGGCACGGGGCCGGGCCAACCAGCACCACCGGGTCCAGGGCCGGGCCAACCAGTTCCTCCGGGGCCAGGGCCGGGCCAGCCAGCACCAGTCCCACCTCCACTGGTCGTCCCAGCACCAGGACCTGGGCCAGGGCAACCAGGACCTATCCAGCCGCCAGCTTTACCTCCGCCTCAACTCCCTGCTCCAGCACCCCTCATGCAGCCAGTTCCAGTACCGGTCATGGCGCCGGCCCCCCAGTAATCCGCCCCAAGGACATGCTTGAGATCACATTTGATGGAGATCCAGAGACTGTGTCATTTTTCATATTGCAAGTAGGGAAATTTGTGCAAAGATGGGGCTATGTATTCCCAGACGAAGAGCAACAGGTGGAGTTTATCGCATCCAGGTTCCGGGGGAGTGCTACTAGTTGGTATGTAGCCCTTCATGATCTGGAGGCAGCGGAGTTGGGGAATGTAGATGACTTCATGTGGGCCTTGAGAAACCGTTTCGAGGACCCGGGGCGGCCCAAAAAGCTGAAGCTTTCCTTCGCACGTTCAGACAAGGCAAACTCTCAGTGCGGGAGTATTCAAGGGAGTTTCAAAGGCACGCCGTGAAAATTCGCGACTGGACCGATGCAGTCTTGGCCCAACAATATCGAATGGGATTAGCCGTAGACGTCCGCAATAATGTCCTCAGCTCTCAGCAACCTCGCACCCTCCAGGGTTGGATGGAGGAAGCCGAAAAGGCGGAAAGTCGCTTACGTATGATGAAACTGGATCTATCTTTGGGTAACAACCGTCCGAGTCTTGCGGCAGGCCAAGCCAGACCCAAACCAACGTCCACCCCAAGTGGAATGAGAGATCAGCGTATGCGACAGGGCCTCTGCCTGCGGTGTGGGGAGAAGGGGCACTTCGCCGCATCCTGCCCGAAAGGGGATCCCAATAGAGCTCTACCCCAAGAGGAGCCCAGAAGGTGGACAACCCCTACCCCAAGGAAAGGTACAGCGAAACCACGCAATACACGGGCTCTTTTTGCTAGCCCCGACCAAGCGGATACCATGATGCTGGAGGAGGAGAGTGAGATGCAGGGAAACGAAATGGTCCTGTTTGTGAATGGCGCTACACAGCAGGACCCAGCACCTGAGGCGCCTAAACTGGTGAGCAATTACCCCTCTCTCTTCTTTGTGACTGTTCTGGTGATGAACCCAGCAATGATGACCCATATTCGGGTTCGAGCCCTCATTGACTCAGGGTGCGGGAGGGACCTGATAAACCCATCTATGGTTATGGGGTTGGAGGCAGCCGTGGTCCACTTGAAAGACCCAATAACTTTCACGCAAATGGATGGGTCTCCAATGAAGGAACCATGCCGATTGGAGACTGTTCCTTTAAGAATAGGCATTGGTGACCACTGGGAGCTACGCTCGTTCGTAATAGCCCCGCAAGCCCAGTTTCCCTTAGTGTTGGGTAGCCCTTGGTTACATGGACATAATCCTTACATTCTATGGGAGGAAGGGAATGTACAATTTATCTCCCCGAAATGTACAGAACACCACTGGGACCCAGGGTGGGGAAATCCCCCATGCAATGAACCTCCACGAGCTTGTTTAGCCACGGAGGACCTTAACCGCATCCCTAAGGATTACCGGTATGTAACCAGGGTTTTTGAGGAGGAGGAAGCTGATGAACTACCCCCTCACCGTAACTCCGACTGTGCGATTGAAATTCTTCCGGGCCAGAAATTACCAAAAGGGAAAATTTACGCCATGAGTCCAAGTGAAAAGGAAGAACTACGCCGCTTTATTGATAAGAATCTGGCCCGTGGATTTATTAGACCAGCATCATCCCCTTTTGCAGCACCTGTATTGTTTTGTAAAAAGAAAGATGGGGGGCTCAGACTCTGCACGGATTACCGGGGACTGAACGCAGTGTCTGCGACTAATGCCTACCCAATGCCCCTCATCAAAGACTTACTGGCAGAGGTGGCTAAGGGGAAAGTCTTTTCTAAACTGGATTTACGAGATGCCTATTTTCGGGTTCGTATCAGAGAGGGGATGAATACAAGACTGCATTCAATACCCCGCTGGGGCAATTTGAATATCGGGTTATGCCCTTCGGTTTACAGGGGGCACCAGGGGTCTTCATGAACTTAATCAATGAAGTGTTACACCCCTATTTATTCAAGGGGGTGGTTGTTTATTTGGATGACATCTTGGTCTATACCCCGGATCAAGAATCCCACACTACCCTTATGCGAAAAGTATTGGAAAAGCTATTAGAACACAAACTGTTTGTCAAACTGTCAAAATGTGAATTTCACCAGGAGTGCATTGACTTTTTGGGGTACCGCATATCCTCCGCGGGGTTAGAAATGGACCCAAAAAAGGTCCAGGATGTATTGATGTGGGAGCCCCCCAAAACCAGGCGACAGCTCCAAAGTTTCCTCGGTTTCGCCAATTTTTACCGTCAATTCCTGCCACACTTTGCCCAAGTAGCCCTTCCCCTCACAGAACTACTAAAGACTAAGGGGAGGGGATCTAAGGCTTCGGTGCCAGGGGCCCCTTTGAACTGGACCCCTCAGTGTCAGGAAGCGTTTGAACAACTAAAACAGTTATTCACGTCTGAACCCATACTAGCACACCCCGATGAGACAAAAAAGTTTGTGGTCCAAGTGGACGCGTCGGATACCGCTATGGGTGGGGTGATTTTGCAAGAGAATGTTCAGGGGCAACTACAACCCCTTGCTTATGTATCAAAAAATTCAATGATACAGAGCGATTTTGGCCCATTTGGGATAAAGAAGCTGCGTCTATACGTTTAGCATTGATCACCTGGAGACACTGGTTAGAGGGGTCCCAAGTACCTTTTGAAATCTGGACTGATCACAAAAATCTTGAGGTACTGCGAAAACCCCGGAATCTAAATGCAAAACAATTCCGGTGGGCTGGGTTTTTTTCCAAATTTCAATTCACCCTTCACCATTTCCCAGGTAAAGCCAATCATCTGGCAGACGCTCTCTCCCGCCTTCCCCAACACCTCTGTAAGAGGACCGAAATACGAGAGTCTATGTTCACCCCTGAACAATTGGTTGGTGCAGTTGTAACCCGTAAAACCAAACAAGCACAATTGAATCCCATCCAGGCATTAACCTGGGAAAAACAATTTGTCACTGACATCACCACACAAGAAACAAGTGAGTTACAAGCCAGGGAGGATGTGAAATGTGGTCCGAACGGCTGCTGGTACAGGGGAACTAAAATTTTTGTCCCTGAAGCTACCCGATCCCAAATGTTGCAGACAGTCCATGACTCAAAATCTGCGGGGCACTTCGGATATGTAAAATCCTTACGACTGCTGCAACGTGGCTTCTGGTGGCCCCGAATGAAACAGGATTTATCCCTCTATATACAATCCTGTCCGACGTGCAACCGTTGCAAAGCCAGACCGGGAAAACCTCCAGGTCTTTTACAGCCTCTACCCACCCCGAGCCGACCCTGGGAAGTAATCTCTATGGACTTTATCACAGATCTTCCCCCCTCTAGACATATGACGGTCATTTGGGTGGTAGTGGATTTATTCTCTAAGCAAGCTCACTTTATCCCATTTCCCAGTCTGCCAACAGCTAACGTCTTGGCCAAAGCCTTCCTCCAACACATTGCCAGGCTACATACTTTACCACTCAAGATAATCTCCGACAGGGGGGTTCAATTTGTTTCCAAGTTGTGGTCAGAGTTAATGACTCTAATGGGTATTGAACGTGCTCTCAGTACTGCCTATCACCCTGAAACAGACGGGCAAACGGAGAGAGTAAACCAGACTTTAGAACAATACCTGAGATGTTTTTCTAACTATCAACAAGACAATTGGGTAGATTTATTGCCACTGGCAGAGTTTGCGTACAACAACTCATGGCACGCTTCAACGAAGATGTCACCCTTCAAAGTGGCCATGGGTTATGACAGCCCCCTCTTCCCTTCTTGAAGCCCGGTGAAACTGTGGAGAAAGCCTCAGCATGGTGTAAAACTTTCCGGGACTCTTGGCCCCTAATTGTTGAGACGTTGAATGAGGCCAAGGCACAGTACAAAAAACAGGCAGACAAAAAGAGGGCAGGTGGCTGGAAACTGCAACCGGGAGACTCGGTCTATCTGTCAACCAAGAACTTAAGGCTAGCGCAACAATCCCGGAAACTTGCTTGGAAATATATTGGTCCTTTCAAAGTGTTGAGATGTGTAAATCAAGTAACTGTACAACTGGATTTGCCTAAATCTCTTAAAGCAATACATCCAATTTTCCATTACAGCCTCCTCAAACCTGCGTTACCCCCGACTAAATGGCAAGCTGAGCTTCCGGCACCTCCCCCCTTTGATGGTTGACGATGAGGAGCACTACGAAATTGCTGACATTTTGGACTCTAAGATTCTCCGTGGACAACTCCTGTACCTTATTCAATGGGTACACTTTGGGCCCCAACACAGGGAGTGGGTGAAAGTATCTGATATCAATGCACCTGATCACCTGAAAGAATTTCACACTAGATACCCTAATAAACCTGGGGGCCCTCATTCTCTCCTTCCTGAGTGGTGGGTGGGTGGTATTTTGGGAAGGGCAGAATGTCAGAAAATGCCTTTGATGTTTCTCACTGAATCCATTGTTTTATGTTCCCTACCCCGCTTTGCGCTTGCGTAGCTATGCAGGCAGAAACGTGGGAGCTTCTTCCCTGCCGCTTTTCCTTATCACGGTGGCCTTGAATGTAGGCTTTGGACTATTCTTGTTTCGCTGAGAATTTTCCAGTCCTGGGAAGGCAAGGGGAGGGGGGAGTAGTCTCCCGCTCATGAAGTATTTCTCCCGCCGGGAGTTCCCACGCGAGTGCTCAAGTTTTATTTGCTAGGCGCTTCTTTGCATCACACTATAAGTTAGCTTGCTTTGCTTCGCCCCCCATTCCTGACAATGACCTCCTACTGTGGGTTTTAGCAAGATAATCCAATAAACCTTTCTTGGTGCAAGAATGACTGGATCTACTTGATTTCAAACCTGACATGGGCCTTCTATGGGGGCAGTAGGCCCAGAGAAGGCCTTTTCTGTCTCCCACATGCCACCCCCTGGGATTTCTATGGGGGCTGTAGGCCCAGAGAAGCCGTCTTCCATCCCCCACACGCCATCCCCTGGGCCTTCTATGGGGCACTAGGCCTTTTCCATCCCAACACGCCACCCCCTGGGCCTTCTATGGGGGCAATAGGCCCAGAGAAGGCCTTTTCCGTCTCCCACATGCCACCCCTGGGATTTCTATGGGGGCAGTAGGCCCAGAGAAGGCCTTTTCCGCTCCACACACACCATCCCCTGGGCCTTCTATGGGGGCAGTAGGCCCAGAGAAGGCCTTTTCCGTCTCCCACATGCCACCCCCTGGGCCTTCTATGGGGGTAGTAGGCCCAGAGAAGCCATTTTCCGTCCTCCACACGCCATCCCCTGGGCCTTCTATGAGGGCACTAGGCCCAGAGAATACCTTTTCCACACCCCACACACCATCCCCTGGGCATTCTACGGGGCACTAGGCCCAGAGAAGCCCTTTTCCATCCTCCACACGCCATCCCCTGGGCCTTCTATGGGGCACTAGGCCCAGAGAAGGCCTTTTCCGCCCCCACACGCCATCCCCCGGGCCTTCTATGGGGCACTAGGCCCAGAGAGGGCCTTTTCCCTCCCCCACACGCCATCCCCCGGGCCTTCTATGGGGCACTAGGCCCAGAGAAGGTCTTTTCAGTCCCCCACACACCATCCCCTGGGCCTTCTATGGGGCATTAGACCCAGAGAAGCCCTTTTCCATCCCCTACATGCCATCCCCTGGGCCTTCTTTGGGGCACTAGGCCCAGAGAAGCCCTTTTCCATCCTCCACACGCCATCCCCTGGGCCTTCTATGGGGCACTAGGCCCAGAGAAGGCCTTTTCCGCCCCCACACACCATCCCCCGGGCCTTCTATGGGGCACTAGGCCCAGAGAGGGCCTTTTCCCTCCCCCACACGCCATCCCCCGGGCCTTCAATGGGGCACTAGGCCCAGAGAAGGTCTTTTCCGTCCCCCACACGCCATCCCCTGGGCCTTCTATGGGGCATTAGGCCCAGAGAAGCCCTTTTCCGTCCCCTACACGCCATCCCCTGGACCTTCTATGGGGCACTAGGCCCAGAGAAGCCCTTTTCCATCCTCCACATGCCATCCCCTGGGCCTTCTATGGGGGCAGTAGGCCCAGAGAAGGCCTTTTCCGTCCCCCACACGCCATCCCCTGGGCCTTCTATGGGGGCAGTAGGCCCAGAGAAGGCCTTTTCCGCTCCACACACACCATCCCCTGGGCCTTCTATGGGGGCAGTAGGCCCAGAGAAGGCCTTTTCCGCTCCACACACGCCATCCCCTGGGCCTTCTATGGGGGCAGTAGGCCCAGAGAAGGCTTTTTCCGTCCCACACACGCCATCCCCTGGGCCTTCTATGGGGGCAGTAGGCCCAGAGAAGGCTTTTTCCGCTCCACACACGCCATCCCCTGGGCCTTCTATGGGGCACTCAGGCCTTTTCCGTCCCAACACGCCATCCCCTGGGCTGTCAGAAAATGCCTTTGATGTTTCTCACTGAATCCACTGTTTTATGTTCCCTACCCCGCTTTGCGCTTGCGTAGCTATGCAGGCAGAAACGTGGGAGCTTCTTCCCTGCCGCTTTTCCTTATCACGGTGGCCTTGAATGTAGGCTTTGGACTATTCTTGTTTCGCTGAGAATTTTCCAGTCCTGGGAAGGCAAGGGGAGGGGGGAGTAGTCTCCCGCTCATGAAGTATTTCTCCCGCCGGGAGTTCCCGCGCGAGTGCTCAAGTTTTATTTGCTAGGCGCTTCTTTGCATCACACTATAAGTTAGCTTGCTTTGCTTCGCCCCCATTCCTGACAATGACCTCCTACTGTGGGTTTTAGCAAGATAATCCAATAAACCTTTCTTGGTGCAAGAATGACTGGATCTACTTGATTTCAAACCTGACAGAAATTGTCAGGAATCTACATCATTCCCCCCACCGTCAGTTTCCGCCGTCTACCACGATGAGCGGAGCTGGGAAGGGAGCCACGGGCGCAGTCCCTGGGACTACTATTTCGGGAGCCTCGGGCGCAGCTCCGGCGACTACTACTTCGGGAGCCACGGGCGCAGTTCCAGTGACTACTACTTCAGGAGCCACGGTCCCAGTCACTACCGTGGCAGCTCCAGTGGTCACTGTCCCGACCACCACTGTTGTTCCGGTGACTACAACTACAGTTTTGGCAGCACCAACACCACAATCAGCAGCCGGGTTGGTTACCCCGCCATCGATCGGCACAATGGGTGCTCCGTACACTCTCCCACTCTACAGCCCGGCCGGGCCAATACAGAGTCAAGGAGGAGCGGTTCCACGAACCTATGTGCCGGGAGCCCCAACACCATGGGATAAAGGGGTGACCTATCACAGATCCCGCGATTGGACTAAGAACTTGTTGGATACTACCCAGACAACCTGGACTATGCCGGGAAGCCAGAGCCGGGACAGCCTTTTGGATCCCAGAGGTAGTTTCGGACTTCCCCAAGGGAGGTTGTCGCGAGGATCTCCCAGAACTGGGTCCGGTTCAGATACCGATGCCCGCATGGACTCTATTCAAGAGGATACCCGACGGCTGGTAAGGGACATGAGCAAACTAATGCAATCCCTACCACAGATGATGGACCAAGCAATTCGAGCTCACCCGCTGACGCAACCTAGACCGGTACCAGCCCCGGCACCACCGTTGCTACCGGGACGGCCGCCTCCTGCTCCCCCGGGCACGGGGCCGGGCCAACCAGCACCACCGGGTCCAGGGCCGGGCCAACCAGTTCCTCCGGGGCCAGGGCCGGGCCAGCCAGCACCAGTCCCACCTCCACTGGTCGTCCCAGCACCAGGACCTGGGCCAGGGCAACCAGGACCTATCCAGCCGCCAGCTTTACCTCCGCCTCAACTCCCTGCTCCAGCACCCTCATGCAGCCAGTTCCAGTACCGGTCATGGCGCCGGCCCCCCAGTAATCCGCCCCAAGGACATGCTTGAGATCACATTTGATGGAGATCCAGAGACTGTGTCATTTTTCATATTGCAAGTAGGGAAATTTGTGCAAAGATGGGGCTATGTATTCCCAGACGAAGAGCAACAGGTGGAGTTTATCGCATCCAGGTTCCGGGGAGTGCTACTAGTTGGTATGTAGCCCTTCATGATCTGGAGGCAGCGGAGTTGGGGAATGTAGATGACTTCATGTGGGCCTTGAGAAACCGTTTCGAGGACCCGGGGCGGCCCAAAAGCTGAAGCTTTCCTTCGCACGTTCAGACAAGGCAAACTCTCAGTGCGGGAGTATTCAAGGGAGTTTCAAAGGCACGCCGTGAAAATTCGCGACTGGACCGATGCAGTCTTGGCCCAACAATATCGAATGGGATTAGCCGTAGACGTCCGCAATAATGTCCTCAGCTCTCAGCAACCTCGCACCCTCCAGGGTTGGATGGAGGAAGCCGAAAAGGCGGAAAGTCGCTTACGTATGATGAAACTGGATCTATCTTTGGGTAACAACCGTCCGAGTCTTGCGGCAGGCCAAGCCAGACCCAAACCAACGTCCACCCCAAGTGGAATGAGAGATCAGCGTATGCGACAGGGCCTCTGCCTGCGGTGTGGGGAGAAGGGGCACTTCGCCGCATCCTGCCCGAAAGGGGATCCCAATAGAGCTCTACCCCAAGAGGAGCCCAGAAGGTGGACAACCCCTACCCCAAGGAAAGGTACAGCGAAACCACGCAATACACGGGCTCTTTTTGCTAGCCCCGACCAAGCGGATACCATGATGCTGGAGGAGGAGAGTGAGATGCAGGGAAACGAAATGGTCCTGTTTGTGAATGGCGCTACACAGCAGGACCCAGCACCTGAGGCGCCTAAACTGGTGAGCAATTACCCCTCTCTCTTCTTTGTGACTGTTCTGGTGATGAACCCAGCAATGATGACCCATATTCGGGTTCGAGCCCTCATTGACTCAGGGTGCGGGCAGTAGGCCCAGAGAAGGCTTTTTCCGCTCCACACACGCCATCCCCTGGGCCTTCTATGGGGCACTAGGCCTTTTCCGTCCCAACACGCCATCCCCTGGGCCTTCTATGGGGGCAGTAGGCCCAGAGAAGGCCTTTTCTGTCTCCCACATGCCACCCCCTGGGATTTCTATGGGGGCTGTAGGCCCAGAGAAGCCGTTTTCCATCCCCCACACGCCATCCCCTGGGCCTTCTATGGGGCACTAGGCCTTTTCCGTCCCAACACGCCATCCCCTGGGCCTTCTATGGGGGCAGTAGGCCCAGAGAAGGCCTTTTCCGTCTCCCACATGCCACCCCTGGGATTTCTGTGGGGGCAGTAGGCCCAGAGAAGGCCTTTTCCGTCTCCCACATGCCACCCCCTGGGATTTCTATGGGGGCAGTAGGCCCAGGGAAGGCCTTTTCCATCCCCCATACGCCATCCCCTGGGCCTTCTATGGGGGCAGTAGGCCCAGAGAAGCCATTTTCTGTCCCCCACACATCATCCTCTGGGCCTTCTATGGGGGCAGTAGGCCCAGAGAAGCCCTTTTCCCCCACACACTGCCTACTGCCCCCATAGAAGGTCCAGAGGATGGTGTGTGGGGGACAGAAAAGGCCTTCTCTGGGCCCAGAGAAGCCCTTTTCTGCCCCTCTTCCCTTCCTTTCCCCCTTTTCCTTTCTTCCTCTCTCTCCTTTCCTCTTCCTACCTTCCTTCCTTCCTTCCTACCTTCCTTCCTTCCTTCCTTCCTTCCTTCCTTCCTTCCTTCCTTCCTTCCTTCCTTCCTTCCTTCCTTCTTTCTTCATCCAACCATCTCTCCCTTCCACCTCCCTCCCTTCCTAGGGCCCGTTGTCTTCCACCACAACGGGCTTTGCTCCCTAGTTGTTTATAAAGAGGAGATCCTGGGGAGAAAATCCCACTGATTGCAGCTGTCCAAGGAAATTTAGCACTTACAAGGCCACTGGGGTATGTAGCATTGTTCCTTTTTATAGCAGACACCTATTCTACATCATGAACTACTTTTATTTATTTTTATTTATTTAAAACATTTCTATGCCCCCTTTCCACCAAAATATGGTCCCCAAGGTGATGAACAGTAGAACAGTAGAAGATTAAAACATCTTAAAACAGCCAGTTTGGTGTAGTGGTTAAGAGCGCAGACTCTAATCTGAGAGAATCAGGTTTGATTCCCCAATCCTCCACATGCAGCTATTGGTGTGACCTTGGCTCAGCCACAAGTTCTCTCAGAGCTGTTCTCTCCAGGGCAGTTCCTGAGAGAGCTTTCTCAGCCCCACCTACCTCACAAGGCGTCTGCTGTGGGGAGGGAAAGGGATTGTAAACTGCTCTGTGACTCCTTTGGGTACTGAAGGGCGGGGTATAAATCCAATCTCTTCTCTTCTTCTTTATTTGAACATTAAAACAGCATTTAGGATAATATATACAATAAGTAAATGAAAACATATAAACATACAAACACAAACAACACCAAAACTAGGAAACAGGGCCAATAGGTTATTGGGGGTATGCCAAGCGAAACAAAAAGTCTTTATCTGCTGGCAGAAGACAATGGCAGAGGGAGACAGACAAACTTCCATGGGGAGGGAGTTCCAAAGTTTTGGGGCCATCACCAAGAAGGCCATTTCTCAGCTTGCCATCCATCTATCTCCATATGACAGGGGCATCCAAAGCAGAGTCTCTGAAGATGACCAGAGTGGATGGATAGATCCATATGGGAGAAGGCAGTCCTTAAGGCATGCTGGCCCCAAGCTATATAGGGTTTTAAAGGTCAATACCAGCACCTTGAATTGAGCCCAGAAATAAAATGTGAATAAGTATAGACAGAACAAGACTAGAGTGAGTGAGATCGCTCCTACTACAACCCACTCCAGTCAACATTCTGGCTGTAGCATTCTGCATCAAGCATAGCTTCCAGTCAATTTTCAATGGCAGCCCCACATAGAGAGCATTGCAGTAATCTAATCTAGACATTACCAGGGCATGCACCACAGAAAATCAGCCCAGTAAGCAAAAGAGATGGGGAGAACCTTTCTCTCTGCTGCCCTAGTTGTTTGCATGGGGGGGGTGTTTAATGCAAAGGAATATTCAGACCTGTAATCTGCCATCTGCAGTCTTAAGTGGTACAATCCATTCCATCACATCAGGGCTTTGCCTTGGGCATCCAACTGACCAGTTTTCCACTGGCCTGATCAGGTTTCCCCTCTTCTGGCCAGCTGTCAACTATGGCTTTTATCATATAATGAAGAAGAATAGTTGGACTTATATCCTGATCTTCACTCAGAGTCTCAGAGCGGCTTAGACTCTCCTTCCCGTCCTCTCCCTACAACAGACACTGTGAGGTAGGTGGGGATGAGAGAGCTCTGAGAGAACTGCTCTTGAGAGAACAGCTCTGAGAGAACTGTGACTGACCCTAGGTCACCCAGTGGAGGAGTGGGGAATCAAACCCAGTTCTCCAGATTAGAGTCCGCCGCTCTTAACCACTACATCAAATGGAGGGAATAGGCCAGTTTTCAACTCTAGTGCCTATAAAGCTACTGTGCTGTGCCTTTAAAATCTTTGCAGCAGCCATTTTTTTCCTTTCATTTTCAGCTGTGTTTATTTATTTATTTATTTATTTATTTATTTATTTATTTATTATGAGATTTATACCCCGCCCTCCCCGCAAAGCAGGCTCAGCTTCAAAAGCAGCTTCTCTAAAAGAAGTTCTTAGTTGGTTCTTCTACTCCCTTTCCCTCCCGATATCTCAACAGTCAGGGGGAAAGTGAGAGGGTAGAGACACTGAGAAACAGCACAGCACCACTATAAAAAGCACTCCATTTCTCCCCTTTTTGTGCAAATAAGAAGAGATAATTGTTCTTTTAAAAAACTGAAATCAAAGTGACTTTTGGTTTATGGGTAGTTTTCATGTCCCAATATCAGGGAGCTGGGGAAAAATCAGCATTCCTGATTATTCAGGCCCCAAATACTGGTTTGGGAGGAGGGGGCATTTCTGATATTATTCCATTTTATTATTCCTGATGGGGATTTTTTTCAAGTGGCTGAAGGGGCTCTTTTTAAGCCAACAGCACCAAAATTGCAGCAGAGCTGAAGATGCCTGTCCACTAAAGTGCCCCCAAGTTTCAAGTGAATTGGACCAAGAAGTCCAATTGTTTTGGCCTCTGAACAAGGTGTCCCAAGCCATCCTCCATTTTTTTCTTATGGGAGGCGGAATTCCATGCTTTCTCCAGGGCAAATAGCCAAAGACACAAGCCAAACAACCCTATATCCCAATGCAAACAGACACTTTTATCTACTTTTAACAAGCAGCTTACAATTTCCTTCCCTTCCTCTCCCCACAACAGGTGCCTTGTGAGGTAGGTGGGGCTGGGAGAGTTCTGAGAGAACCACTACTGACCCAAGGCTCACCCAGCAGGTTTCATGTGGAGGAATAGGGAATCAAACCCAGTTCTCCAGATTAGAGTCTGCCACTCTTAACCACTACACCATGCTAGCATTCACAGACACACAGTAAAATTAAAGAAAAACAGCCCTGAGAGCCTTAAAACACTATTCCTGGTTATTTTCAAATATTTCCAGAATTTTTCAGGACCCAGTTACTAGTATTCCAAAAAATCCTGGATATCATCCAGACACCCAAATATATCTGGGAAATACCAACAAGATATTTTTCAGATATTTATTCAGATCAAATATGTCTGAATACACATCCCTAAACCCAGTGGCCAGAGAGCATCAATGATGTTCTGTCTGATAATATGCACTTTGATTTGAAAGTAAGTCCTACAGGATTTAATGAGACTTACTTTCATATAACCATGCTGATAGGATTATGACCTTAGACATATGAAGCGACCTTATACTGAAGCAGACCATTGACTCATCAATCTCAGTCCTGTATACTATGACTGGCAGTAAATTTCAGTGTCTCAGTGACAGATTATTACCAGTCCTGCTGTTAGATTTCCATTTACCAGGAGATGCAAGCATTTCAGC
This sequence comes from Gekko gecko, assembly GCA_029375565.1. Taxonomy (NCBI): domain Eukaryota; kingdom Metazoa; phylum Chordata; class Lepidosauria; order Squamata; family Gekkonidae; genus Gekko; species Gekko gecko. The sequence continues at coordinate 95,095,595 of JAPDNY010000001.1, forward strand.
TTTGAAAATTTCTGTATGCAACATATACTCTATCACTAATTTATCTCTCCCACTTTAATCTGGAAAAATGGTTATCTGGAAAACTGGACTCTGCAAACTCCAGCCATCTAAAAAATGTTTGTATATGATGTAGAAGATGAACGATCTTGGCAGGCCAATCTTAGTCTCCTTGCACCCCCCTTTGTCGGTAAATCAATGACTTGGTGTACTGATCCTGACCTTCTGCTAATCTTGTCAATGCAGGTTTGTTCGAAGCCAGGAGTAGCGTTATCATCGTTAATTATGTTGTGCAAACATTCCAGGCATTCTTCTTGAGCATGTGGTCTCCCTTTGTGTGATGTAAGCACAGCCCCCTCTTAGGCTGGGAGCTGAGTGTATAATAAAAGCTGCCCGCTGCCCCTGAAAGGCAGGCCGGTGCTTTCAACCCTCAGACCGTGTCTCGTGTGGTTCCTTCAATATAAGGTGCCGCAGAACTTCTTGTTCTTGGGAAACTAGGCAATTCTTTTTGCATAAATGTGTTTAAATAGGAATTTTTAAAAAGAATTAAAACTGTCTAATTCAAGCAGGTGAGAACGCTGCAGATTACACATATGTAATGTACATATATGGGGCTGTGGTGGCTCAGAGGTTAAGACGCTAAAGTTGCAGACTGGAAGGGAAGGAAAACATCCAGGGAAGGAGCACCCACCACTTTGAGACTGACCAAATGGCTACTTTACCAGCAGTTCTCTCTCCTGAACTCAGTAGCAGCCCTCTACTCAGGTTCTTACTAGGCCTGCACAGGCTAAGAGCCAAAGGCTCACACCTCTAGCCAAGAGCAGCCCTTTGTTTCAAAAGGCCCCTTCCTGCTCAGCACAGCAAAGTCCAGCACAATAGGGGGTGGGGCCTGCAATCAACAGCACTCCACAGCAACTCACTCAGCCTCCAAAAACCCCCAAAGCACAAACAGCCCCAAACAAACTTAAACAGAACCACTCTCTATCAGGCTACAAAAGAACCCACTCTCTCTCAGCTCCCACACAGAAGAAGAAGAGAAGAGATTGGATTTATATCCCGCCCTTCACTTTTGAGTCTCAGAGTGGTTTACAAACTCCTTTCCCTTCCCCTCCCCACAACAGACACCCTGTGAGGTAGGTGGGGCTGAGAGAGCTCTAACACAAACTGCTCTTTCAGGAATAGCTGTGCCAGAGCTTGTGACTGACCCAAGGTCACATCAGCAGGTGCAAGTGGAGGAGTGGGGAATCAAACCCGGTTCTCCCAGATTAGAGTCCGCACACTTAACCACTACACCAAACTGGCACTACACCAAACACAGCATCTAGGAAGACAAAGGGAAAAAGAAAAAACCCTTACCTTCTATCAGCAACTCACCAGGTACTGTCCACTCCTTGCCTCAATCCAACTGAGTCAGGTTCAACTAGCTTTTGAGCAAAGGAAACCTTTACTAATGCACATATCTGCAGCATATTATTAAGGAATTAAGTATTTACCACTAAGCATGTATTCTAGAAAACATTTTGGAGATCCTGCTTTGTAGGACTTGTAAGTGCATGGAGTAACAATGTACCTTAGTTCAACAAAGCATTTGTTGTTGATGATGATTCTACCATTTTACCTCCCCATCTCTGCCCTTGGGTGAATACTCTCACACTGTTTCATTTTTCTGCCATTATATTGGGGAGTTTACTTTTTTGCTTTTTGTCCATGATGGTATGTGATGCATTTAAGTAAGCTTAAGTAAATATCATGAAATAACAGGAGGGAATTTGCATAGTGTGACTGGACCTATCAATGTATGCACAGCAGTTATTTAGAAATATGCTAATTCATGTGGGGCATGCAATTTTTTTTCTCAGCTCTTCAACCTGACTCCCACCCCATTACAAATTCATAATTTAAAGCATTATTCATATCCTTGCTCTGATCGCTCTGGAATAGATGCATTTCTGGCATGGACTGTTGGAAAGAGATGAATCTTAGAAATTGGTAGAAAATGTAAATTTGGCTCCTTAAATTACACTTTGCAGAAACTTTCACTAAAGCTTATTATGTGCCCAGGAGGCCAACTTGTGCCTGTTTCCAAAGGGGATTCACCAACAGGATTAAAAGCCATAGAAATCATTTCAGGACAGAGCCTTGGAAACCAGTAAACAGGAGGGTGAAGGAAACTGGAAGTAGGGATGGAATTTTAAGATTTCTGAAGAGATTACACAGCCTGAGGTGGAATGACCCTCAGCATATATTCCTGTCAGTCTCTTTCACTGAACTGCACTACTTCTCTGATGAGGCCATTTATATTGTCAAGGGATATAAAGAAGTCTTAACGCTCTTCTACCTCCTGCCACTGGCATGTCCTATTCTGAGGTCACAGCTCTCAAGCACCTATAGCTACCAAGGAGCCTTGTAAATTTTCATTAGTTAGGTGGATAGGAGATTATTGATTGGTTGAAATTATATCCTGGATAACCCTCAACCCAGCAGTCTCAGAGGCAGTTTGCAATCATCATACATCGTTTGATGTATAATATACAAAAAGAAAACTTCAGCTAGTGACAACAACTTTGAAATTAGATATTACCTATTGAAAGCCAACAAGGGGAAAAAAGATGGTAAGGACATAACATAGGACTCAAAGCAACAAGAGGAAGAGCATGCATCTCCATCTGCCCATAAAATGAAAATTTCAGGCTTATGAGGCCTCAGTTTCACTCAGGTCATGCAGTTCACCTGCTCTCCTGATAGTATTTTAAAGGACAAAAGACATGATACAGCATCGAAGAGACAGGTTGAGACACTTGAGAAAGATAAAACCTCCAGTTGGGTGGCGGGATGGTAGGTCTTGAAACACGAGTGGTAGGAAAACACATTTCATTGGGGAAGAGAAACAGTACAGCAAAACTTCTCTTGTGCTTTTAAACTATGTTTCATGAATTCAAAAATCATATATTTTTATTCCTCCAGATGGCAGATTATCTACCAATTAGCATAGAAGATTGCAAAAAAATTATTATCGTTTGGTTAATAAACTCTTCATGAACAATCACTTGAAATTTTTATGATGGTATTCATGTAGTATCTAGATGCATTTTATTGGGCTACTGGCCACTTTCAGAACTCTCTCAGCCCCACCTATGTCACAAGGTGCCTGTTGTGGGGAGAGGAAGAGAAGGTGACTGTAACCTACTTTGAGACCTCTTAAGGTAGAGAAAACCAGAGTATAAACACCAACTCTTCTTCCTCTTCCTCCTCCTTGGCTCAAGTGGCTGGTGTACTGAAGCCTTAGTGTTTATAATCTCTGTCTCATTTCAGGACCTTTGGTGTTGTCACCATTCCTGCACTCTGGATCATGCTAAATTCATATTTCTTAAAGCAAGCCTTTAATCATTTTTTAAAAAATATCAGTCTTTCTGCTGTATTAATTAAAATAGCTACTTGGAAAAGGACGCTATATTTTCTATTATCTGGCAATAGTAAGATGAAATCCCCTTCAAGTAATGGGGTTTAGCTTACAGGATTCTGACTGGTTTTTAACCACAACTCAACAAGATTAGTACTTTAAAAAAGAACTCATATTGGCTAGTTTTTATCAATTGCATCTTTATCTAGCTTTAAAGAGGGTTCTACTACTAATTGTGACAGCTTGTTTAGTTGTTTTGGCTACATCTAAATTTCTGGCTCTCTCAGTTTGCTAGAACAAAAACAATATCTCCATCATAACATAATGGAAAGGGATGGGGCTAGTCTTATGTATGGGGAATCATCTTGCCCATTGTTGTCTTAAATGGCAGCAGGTGTTTGTTGGAGTGCTGGAGATGGTGAACACAGCCTCCAACAACTACAACTGGTGGTTTCTCAAGCCTTCTAATGAAGGGGAACTGGCATCCCATTCAGGATGGCACATGCAAACTAAGGACAGAATCCTGGAGGGATGTGTATGGTGGTAATGTCATTGGCATAGTCTAATAGGCACCCCTGATATTTATGCAGTTATGGTCATGGTAGAAGAGACACAATACTGGGGCTTGCTGAGCCAAGAAGTACTGGTTTCCTGAAACTACAGCTAAGAAATGAAATATTATTGATAGGCAATGGGAATTATTTTTGTGATAAACAGTTGCCTAGGTTAGGAATGAGTGAACATCTCCATATTTAACTGAAGTGCTCCCAGTTTTGTGAGCATCTCCACTGAACATATTCAAGTGTTTAACAGTGAGTGTTTGGGCACTGTAAAATGCCAAAATGAATATTTAGTATTGACTGATTTAGCAAATTTTTATGCTGCCTCACCAAGGAACCTAAATGGGATGCTATACACATACTTTTTTTGACCACCCACAAGGAATGACTCTTTAAATGCAGGATAAACGCTAACTGGGGCTTACATCTCCTGCAAATTACTCTTCCAAAACTTCCATAACATGTGGAAAGAGCAAGAGTCTAGTAGCAGGGGTGCTACTTGTTATGTCTTCAGAGACATAAGTGTCAGCATAAGCTGAGCAGGTGCTCATTATGCGGATCAGAAATATTGTATTGCATTGCCCAATCAAAGGGCTTATGGAGGGAACATCTTTGATTGGCTATTGATATGGAATATGATTGGACATTATCCGTTAGATGTGATTGGATGTTATGCGTTAATGTAATTGGACATTGTTATGACTGAGGGCGTGGCTACCTCATATCCCACTGTATATAAACCGCTGTGTTTGACTGTATCTTGTCTAGCTGGTCTAGTCCTTAGCTGGTCTAACTTGGAGCTGAAATAAAGCTGAAATCACTTCTTGAACTTACTTCCGGTGTGTTGTCTCGTACTTATCAACTGGCGACGAGGATGGGATATAGCGGGTAGGCAGCCCCGCTGAGAAACCACGGAGGAAGTTCCGATCGACCGCGAGCCTCTGAGGGAGCCGTCCGCTCCAGTAGGCGCCGCGATGAGCTCCAAGTTCCGTTTCGAGCCGTTCGAGCCGGCGACGGAAGACTGGGAAGCGTACCTTACCCGGTTCGAGTTCCACCTCGAGAGCGGCGGAGTGACAGATGCCGCGAAGAAACGAGCTGCGCTACTTAGCTCGTGTGGCAAGGAGGTGTTCGACATCGCCCGCTCGCTTGTCACACCTGATGATATCAAGACCGTGCCGTATGCCACGCTGACGGAGAAGTTGAAGGCCCACTTCGCGCCGCAACCCTCTGAGATCGCTTCCCGGCACGCGTTCTATGAAAGGCAGCAAGGCTCCAGCGAATCCGTAGCCAAGTTTGTGGCGGCATTGAGGAAGTTGGCAAGGGCTTGCGATTTCGCCGATCTCGAGACAGCCTTGCGAGATCGGCTGGTCTGCAGTCACTGCGATGCAAAGCTGCAACAACGCCTGTTCGCCCTCAAGACGCTGACATTCAAGGTCGCGTTCGAGGAAGCCGTCGCCGCTGAGGCCTCTGAAAGGTCGACGCGAGAAGTGCGACAGCGGCCTGCGGCAGCCGAATCCAGCATTCACCAACAGGTCGAGGACCGTGAGCCAGCGCCCGCCGTGGATGACGTACGAGAGCCTTGTTCCAGCAGCCAGCCGCGAACCCAAGTGAAGACTGCGCCAGCGCGTCAGTGCTTTGGTTGTGGCGGGAAACACGAGCGCGACACCTGTTGGGCCAGAGGGTTGGTTTGTCGGGCTTGCGGAAAACGAGGGCACATTGCCAGAGTCTGCAAGTCGAAAAAATCGCCGCCTACCTCGCCTCCGCAGTGCTCTCAATTCTGAAGCAAGGTCAACACAACCTGCTCTTCATCCCTGTCGTCCCGAAACCCGTCCCTGTCGTCCAACCCCACTTCATCGTCTGTCCTCACCACAGGAGCACCCCGGAGGAAGAAGATTTTCGTCACCTTGTTCCTCGACGGAGTTGCCTGCCCTTTTGAAGTTGATTCCGGGTCGGCTAGAACAATCATTTCAACGTGCACATTGGATCGTCTTTTCCCGAGCCGAAGCCACCGCCGCCTCCTGCCCACTGATGCCTGCCTTGCAGATTTCCAAGGGCACTGAATTCCATTGGCAGGTGAGGCGGAATTTGAAGTCCGTTTCAAAGAGCGTAAGGCGGCTCTGTCCCTGATTGTTGCCGAAGGGGAGAGGGTAAGCCTGTTGGGGCTCGATTGGTTTGAGCCATTAGGCATTGCTATTTCTGGTATTAATACGGTATGCCATGATAAATGGAATTGCTTGTATGACGAGTTTCCTCAGGTTTTTGCAAAAGGGCTGGGAACTTATACGGGTCCCCCAGTTTCATTTGAGTTGGATCCAAATGTTAGGCCTATCAGGCTAAAATATAGGAAGGTGCCGTTAGCATTACAACCAAAGATTGAAATGGAAATCGACATGCTCCTAGAGCAAGGGGTCTTGGAGCCAGTTCCGTACAGCAAATGGGAAACGCCCATCGTTACTCCTGTCAAACCTGATGGATCCATACGTATTTGTGCAGATTATAAATGTACAATCAATAAGGCATTACAACAGCATTCCTATCCTGTACCGGTAATAAGCCATGTACTTGCTTCTCTTGGGGGAGGCAAGGTTTTTGCAAAATTAGACCTTGCCCAGGCATATCAACAGTTGCCCGTAGATAACAATGCTGCAGAAGCACAAACCATCGTTACGCATAGAGGTGCGTTTAAAGTTAAGCGCCTACAATTTGGGGTTAATGTCGCACCTGGGATCTTCCAGGGTTTAATGGAGGGGTTGCTCAGAGGTATCAAGGGAGTAATTCCCTATTTTGATGACGTGCTTATTGCGGGAAAGAGTGATGAAGAATTGCTTGAAAGGGTCCAGAGTGTTCTGAGGTGCTTCAATGAGGCTGGGTTGCGAGTAAAATGGGAGAAATGTGCGATTGGGGTCTCAAGTGTCAAGTTCCTTGGGTTCAAGATTGACGAACAAGGTGTACACCCAACCCCTGGAAAGGTAACAGCTATACACAATGCACCCAGACCTAAAAATAAAACGGAGTTACAAGCCTATTTAGGGCTAATCAATTTTTACCACTCATTTCTGCCCCACAAAGCTTCGGTAGCCGAGCCGCTACATCGGTTGTTAAATAAAGGCGCGGAATGGGTTTGGGGACGGTTACAGGAGAAGGCATTTGAAAATGTTAAAGCGTTACTGACTTCTGACAGCGTGCTGACTCATTTTGACGAGGGTAAAATGTTGGTTTTGGCGGCTGATGCGTCGCCATTCGGTATTGGGGCAGTGCTGAGCCATGTAATGCCTAACGGGTCTGAGGTGCCGATTGCGTATTACTCAAGGTCACTGAGTGGGGCGGAAAAAAACTACGCACAAATAGACAAAGAGGGATTGGCGCTTGTGAGTGCGGTCAAGAAGTTTCATGACTTTTTATACGGCCGCCATTTCATTCTGGTGACTGACCACAAGCCGCTACTAGGAATCTTTGCCCCTGACTGCCCCACGCCCAACATACTGTCGCCTAGAATGCTAAGATGGGCCTTGTTCCTGGCGGCGTACGAATACGACTTGGAACACAGACCTGGAAAATGTATCGCGCACGCTGATGCCCTGAGCCGCTGCCCTCTGCCTGAGACTGGTTTCGATCCGGCTCCTACAGCGGACATTTGCGCCTTGGATGAACTGTCGCAGTCTCCACTTCGGTCCGAGGACATTGCCGCATTCACCCAGAAGGACTTAATACTATCCCGTGTTTTAAACTGGGTGTGGAGGGGGTGGCCAAGTGTCTGTTCAGAGCCTGAGTTCAAGGCGTACTGGGGCAGAAGGTCTGAACTATCCATTGCCAAGGGTTGTTTATTATGGGGGAATAGAGTCGTGATTCCCCCCACACTGAGAAAAAGGGTACTTGAGTCCCTGCATGCCGGGCACCCAGGGATTGTACGCATGAAGGCCCTGGCTAGGGGGTACTTATGGTGGCCTGGGCTCGATGCTAACATCGAGGAGCAAGTTCGAGGCTGTGTGCGCTGCCAGCAGTCACGGCCTGACCCTCCGCACACACCACCGGCACCCATGGACAGAGCTGAAAAGCCTTGGTCAAGGCTGCACTTTGATAGGGGGGAAAGGGTTGGAGGTGGGGTGGCTCTGTATGTCAGAGAGGGTATACCGTCCAGTAAGATTGAGAGGGTAAGAGAATTGGATTCACTTCTGGAAATGCTATGGGTTGAAATAGTGGGTCCAAAAGGAGGCTTAACAGTGGGAGTTTGTTATCGCCCACCAGATCAAAACGTAGAGGAGGATTATAAAATGATGAATGAATTAAAGATAGCGGCTAGACAAAATAACTGTGTTGTAATAGGCGACTTTAACTACCCACACATTGATTGGGTCAATATGAGTTCTAGTCGGGAAAAAGAGATTGTATTCTTAGACACTCTCAATGACTGTGCTGTGGAACAGATGGTCACAGATCCTACCAGGGGAGAGGCGATCCTGGATTTGGTCCTAAGTAACACCCAAGACCTGGTGAGAGATGTAAAAGTGATTGCACCACTTGGGAACAGTGACCATAATGTCATTGAGTTTAACATTTGTACAGATAGGGAGTTGCCCAAAAAGACTGATGCAACCACTTTTAACTTTAAAAGGGGTAACTTCTCTGGTATGAGGGGACATGTGAGGAAGAAATTGAAAGGAAGAGTGGAGAACGTCAAAACCATTGGGGAAGCTTGGAGACTAATTAAAAAGACAATCCTAGAAGCTCAGAAAAAATATATACCACAAGTTAGGAAAGGTACAAATAGGTATAGAAAATAGCCTGCATGGTTAACAAATAAAGTAATGGAAGCTGTAAAAGGTAAGAAGGATTCCTTTAAGCGGTGGAAAGCTAGTCTTAGTGAGGTTGATAAAAGGGAACACAGACTATGGCAAATAAAATGCAAGTCTGTGATCAGGCAAGCAAAAAGGGAATATGAGGAGCATATCGCAAAAAACATAAAGACCAACAATAAAACTTTCTTCAAATACATTAGAAGTAGGAAGCCAGCCAGGGAGGCAGTGGGGCCCTTGGATGACCAAGGGTTAAAAAGAGTAGTGAAGGATGATAGGGAAATGGCTGAGAAGCTGAATGCATTTTTTGCCTCTGTCTTCACTGTGGAAGAGGAGAAGTGTTTGCCCACTCCAGAAGCACCGATTTCGGGAGGGGGTTTGAAAGACCTGAATCAGATTGCGGTAACAAGAGAGGAAGTCCTCCGACTGATGGACAATTTAAAAACTAATAAATCACCAGGCCCGGATGGCATTCATCCGAGAGTTCTGAAAGAACTCAAATGTGAACTTGTGGATCTCCTGACAAAAATATGTAATCTTTCTTTAAAATCTGCCTCCATTCCTGAGGACTGGAAGGTAGCTAATGTCACTCCCATCTTTAAAAAGAGCTCCAGGGGAGATCCGGGAAATTACAGGCCAGTCAGTCTGACATCGATACTGGGTAGGTTGGTGGAAACTGTTATTAAGGAAAGAATTAGTAGGCACATTGATGAACAAAAACTATTGAGGCAGACTCAGCATGGGTTCTGTAAGGGAAGATCTTGTCTCACTAACCTGTTAGTGTTTTTTGAGGGAGTGAACAAACATGTGGACAAGGGGGACCCAATAGATATTATTTACCTTGACTTCCGGAAAGCTTTTGATACAGTTCCTCATCAAAGGCTCCTAAGTAAGCTCAATAGTCATGGGATAAAAGGACAAGTCCTCTTGTGGATCAAAAACTGGCTTATAAATAGGAAACAGAGAGTGAGTATAAATGGGAAACTTTCTCAGAGGAGGGTGGTAAGCAGTGGGGTACCACAGGGATCAGTACTCGGTCCGATGCTTTTTAACTTGTTTATTAACGATTTGGAATTGGGAGTAAGCAGTGATGTGGCTAAATTTGCAGATGACACGAAGTTGTTCAGGGTGGTGAAAACCAGGGAGGATTGTGAGGCACTCCAAAGGGATCTGTTGAGGATGGGTGAGTGGGCGTCAACGTGGCAAATGGGGTTCAATGTGGCCAAGTGCAAAGTGATGCACATTGGAGCCAAAAATCCTAAATATAAATACACGTTGATGGGGTCTGATCTGGCAGAGACGGACCAAGAGAGAGATCTTGGAGTCGTAGTGGATAACTCGCTGAAAATGTCTACACAATGTGTAGCTGCAGTAAAGAAGGCCAACGCTATGCTGGGGATTATTAGGAAGGGAATTGATAACAAATCAGCCAGTATCATCATGCCCCTGTATAAATCATTGGTGCGACCTCATTTGGAATACTGTGTACAGTTCTGGTCACCACATCTCAAAAAGGATATTATAGCATTGGAAAAAGTGCAGAGAAGGGCAACTAGAATGATAAAAGGGTTGGAACACCTTCCCTATGAAGAAAGGTTAAAATGCTTGGGGCTCTTTAGCTTGGAGAAACGACGGCTGAGAGGTGACATGATCGAGATTTATAAGATTATGAATGGGATTGAGCAGGTTGAGAAAGAAGTACTTTTCTCCCTTTCTCACAATACAAGAACTCGTGGGCACTCTATGAAATTGCTGAGCAGTTGGGTTAGAACAGATAAAAGGAAATACTTCTTCACCCAAAGAGTGATTAACATATGGAATTCACTGCCACAGGAGGTCGTGGCAGCTGCAAGCATGGACAGTTTCAAGAGGAAATTAGATAAACATATGGAGCAGAAGTCCACCAGTGGCTATTAGCCACAGGGTATAGATGGGAACTCTCAGTCTGGGGCAGGTGATGCACTCTATTCTTGTTGCTGGAAGGGGCAGCAGTGGGAGGGCTTCTGGTGCCCTGGCCCCACTGCTGGACCTCCTGATGGCACCTGGTATATTTTGGCCGCTGTGTGACAGAGTGTTGGACTAGATGGGCCATTGGCCTGATTCAACATTGGCTTCTCTTATGTTCTTATGTTCTTATAACTTCGCTGGCCCCATCAACGGCCAAATGCTCCTGGTGGTCGTGGACTCTTATTCAAAGTGGCTGGAGGTAGTTCCCATGAGGTCCACGACATCGGCAAACCTAATAAAGGCTTCGCGCCAACTTTTTGCCACCCATGGGCTACCTGAAGTGCTTGTCAGTGACAACGGCCCTCAACTGACCTCTAGGGAGTTCGCCGGCTTCCTAGAGGGCTACGGAATCCGGCACATCACCACAGCCCCGTTCCATCCCGCTTCTAACGGCCAGGCAGAGCGGATGGTTCGGACGGCAAAGGAGACCCTCGCCCGACTGCCTGGCGAGGACTGGGACCATTGTGTGGCTGATTTTCTCCTGTGGCAGCATGTCTCTTGATCTTTTCTGTTGCTACAGACAGACTGACATACTACCCAGCTTGATCTATTTCCATAGCATGTGTTCCTGCCCGTCTTGAAGGAATTGTATTCTTCTTGGCCTCCCAGGAGGCTGTGAAACCTACAATTTCTTTCAATCCCGAACAAAAAAAAAAAAATTCCGGAAATGTTTGGGAAGAGTAACATGCCGCAGAGGTAGCCTCAGTTGGGGGCCTCTGTCTAAGAAGACATTTTCATAGACTCATAGACTCAGAGTTGTAAGGGGCCATACAGGCCATCTAGTCCAACCCCCTGCTCAATGCAGGATCAGCCTAGAGCATTCCTGACAAGTGTTTTCTGTGGCAGATTACGCATCCCCTTCAGAAAGGCACATTTGGTGGGAGAGGGCTGGGTAGCAGCAAGCATTCTGAGATCCATTTTGTATTGGGACCTGTTTCAAATGGTCTGAGCTTCTGAAGCAAGGAGAGTTTGTTTTTTGAATTCCCCTGCTCAAAGTTAGTCAGCCTCACTAGACTGGATGGGTGTGCAGCTGTCCAAGGAAATTTAGCACTTACAAGCAGGGACCTACAAGAAAATTGTGGGGAGGGTGAATCCCATCCCCCCACCTTTGCTTCCTTACCTCTCCCGCCACTCCTTTTCTCCACTCCCTTTCTCACTCCTTCACTTGGGGCCCCTGTTTGCACTAGGAGGAGGCAATGCTGAGCCCAAGCATAAAGCAGCAGCCTCGACTGCTTTGCACTTGGGGGGGGGGTGCTCCTAGGCCCAGCAAGGTTCCCTCCCATTGCTGCTGCTGCTGCTGTTCCCAGGCCTGGTGAGGTTTGCAGCCTCTGTTGCCAGGCCCACTGTGGCTTTCTCCCTGCCCCCCCATCAACATTGCTGCTGTCCCTGGAGCCAGTGAAGTTTATGTTGGCAGAGTTTAAACATGCAGAGAAATGGAGCATCAACTGTTTAAAGAAAATAACTCAGTTTATTAAAGAAGAAATAAACTCTGATAGAACAGAGGAGAAGGAGAGAGGCTTAACTAACTGATTAACTGCTGTCAGAGACAGGAACGAACAGGGAGGGCTCAATTGGAGCAGGAAGTCTCCAAAGAGCCAATCAGGAGACAGGAAGGACATAATCTGAAATTGTGGGAAGTCCCTAGTCTAGCAATGCTAAGTAGCAGCCCTTCAGCTGTCCCCTATAGGCTGTTCTGATCTTCTTCAGATTGGTGCACTATAGACCTTGTATATCCCAACAATTCAAAGCCTCTGTTGCCAGGCCTGCTGTGGCTTTCTCCTCTTTCCATTGAAGCTGCTGCTGCTGCCCTTGGGCTCTCCACCCATTGCTGCTGTTACTGGACAGGAGGTAAGTTTTTACATTGTCTGCACAGGCACAGCCAAAACCTTTTGTTTTCAGGGGGATTTACACCCCCCAATGTATTTTTTTTTAAAAAAAAAAACTTTTCAGATTTTTCTGGAGACCTAGAAGGTCCCCCAAGTTGGCAGGGAAAAAACTGTTTAGTTTAAGTGTGTTCCCTGTTTGTGGATTTAGGTATCCATGGATACAAGGCAGTTGGGCAGACTTGGAAAATGGTATATAGATACTCTAGAAAGGTCTTAAAACAGTGAAATAATTCCAGAGGGAGAGAGCAAAACCACTAATGGATAAAGAAGATGCAGTAGTTAAATGCAATCTCTAAACATAGCTTAATTTTGTTGTGATGGAATATGGCTTTAATTTAATAAATGGAATAGGAGTGTAGATGTGTTAGATATGTTCCTTTTATTCCACTGCAGCTTTAATGGCTGAAAATGAAACTTGGAAAGATGAGATCCAGATACAAAGGTATATTGTATAGCAATGGTCATCCTTTCACTTGTCTTTGTGTGCCTACACATTCAGCAGGTCATACACTTGATTTGGTTTTCTGTGGGGATATGATTTGGTGATGGTGGGATTTTCCACATTGCCATTCTCATGGACCAACCATTATGTGGTGAGATTTAGACTAATGGATATTTGGAACCTTCACAAGGTTGAGGATAGTCTGTCCCAGGAGGATGGATCCAGAGGGTTTGTGGTGTCTCTTGGGGATTTTCCAGCCAGCAAGGTTGGTATTCCAACTGGAGTCCTAGGTGACCTGTGGAATATGGAGATGATCCAAGCTATGGACATGATTGCCTGTGAATGCCCTCTCTTCTCCCATGGAGTCTGAAATACCTCTTGGTTCACTGAGGAGCTTCAAGTGATGAAAGGGCTGGGCAGACAGAGCAAAAGTGGAGAAAAACTTGAAGAGAATGTGACCAAACACAGGTGATAGCACATTACTATGCCTTCTCTGTGGAAGTGATATTAGCAAAGCTAAGTTGGACTGGCTCAGTTTCAGGAGCTTATTGAAGCACAGTCTGGTCCTATTTATATGGATGACTTTCGGTTGGTGGAGCCTGATGAAGTGGACAAAGTGCTTTGAAGTGTGTAGCCCACCACATGCCATCTTGACCCTTGTCTCTCAGGGATAGTATCTGGGCTGGATTGGCTCATTGGGCCAGGAGGTAATAAATACCTCTCTTTGTGAGGGTGTAGTTCCAACCACTTTGAAATAGGCAGTTGTGAGAACCCTGAAGAAGGCATGCTTGGGCCCAAATGACCTGAACAAGTACTACCCAGTGGCTAAGACTCCATTCTTGGGCAAGGTGTTTGAATAAGTGGTCTTCAGAAGGTCTGGATTCAGGCCTGGCTTTTGGAAGGAAAGGGCCTTGTCATCCTGAATAATAGAGGAATGCATTCCTGATGATTCTCCAGAACTTCTCAGCAGCTTTCAGAATGGTATCATTCTAAAGAAGCTGCCTGGGTATATTCCCCCTCACCCCTTCATTGGCTATTTTTGCTTCTAGCCTGAGCATCACCCACTGCTGTCCAGAGATGAGGCAACAAGGGCAAGGGATGGAGGCTGGGGAGGGGTATCCCTTAATTTTGCATAGGGACCCAGAACATTTATTTAAGGTTACTAAGGTGGCCAAGGCTGTTTCAGTCTTATAACCAGGACTAAAAACAGATTGGAATAGGTTCAAGCAATCTGCTTCATTCAAGAATCCCTGAAGTTGGCCAGCCATCACTTGTTCAATCATCTTGGTCAAGAATTGTACATTTGAGACTGGACAGCAGATATTCAACTGTCCTGGGACCAGAGTAGATTTCTTTAGGAGTGGATGTACCACTGCTCACTTCAAGGAAGGGGAACAAAAACCTCTCTCTCAGGGCAGCAGTCTGTCAGCCCCCCACAGCAGATTTAAGCAGCCAGTAGGGGCAAGGGTTGTACAAGCAGGTCATACAACCTAAGGCCATCCCTGGATGGAAGAGTAAGTAGGGACTGGTTCCCCTCCTCCCTACAAAGGATGGGCACAAACTGGGGAAATGGAGGTTAGTCCTCAGGCCCCCTAACTTACTGGCAAGGCCCCACGACTTCCCATCCACCCCAGAGCCCCCAAGCGGTGGCAGGTGCAGGAAGGAGCCAGGTATTCCTTTAATTTGATTAGCCAGTGCCCCCTAAAAATGTGAATGCCCCCTGACTTTAAAAATCCTGGCCATGGGCCTGTTGGTCTTGGTTTATGGTTTGTGAACTGGATGATCACCCCCAGTTTGCAAATTGGTTCTGGTTTGTGGATCTCATAAAACCCATTTATAGGAAACATTATTTTTAAATGGCTTTTGCAAGACCCACCACCACCATTGTGCATCTCGTACATGAATTCGGAGGGCATTTAAATGCCTTCTCCATTGACTCACTGAGTTGTGCTGCTGCTGTGGCTTGAATCACAAGTAAGCTGAAAAGGCATGTAAATGCCTTCCTGGTTGCAAGCCATTTCAGCATTTTAGAGAAAGCAGTTTGGAGATCAATTGTAAGAGTAGGAGAACTCCAAACTGCTTTCTCTGTTCCCCTGCAGAAGATGGCTGCTTTGGAACATGGACTGTATGGCATTATACCCTGCTAGGGTCCCTCTGCTCCTCAAACCCCATTTTCCCCAGGGTCCAACCTCAAAATCTGCAGGTATTTCCCAGCCCAGAGCTGGCAACCTTAATCCGACCTCATGTGCTGCTCTATACTTAAAGCTTTCACAACAGTGAACAGATAAAAGAACAACAAAATCATAATAAATGGTATGAAACACAGCTACATAGTCTATCAAGAAGTAGCTTGCCTAATATCCTAGCCATCTTCCTAAAATTCAGTAGAGAGGGGGGCAAATATCTTTATATCTCCATAAAGAGAGAGAGAGAGGAACCATCAAGGTTGTTTTCAACCTTCTCACTTCATAAAGCAGTCCATAAATTTTGAGACTGGTGGTCAAGCACGGTTTTTAGTAGCCAAGACAGCTCATCTTTCTCTGTTCTACAGAGGCAAGTGTTTCCCAGTATGTCTCAACAGTGCCCTATCTGAACTGAATATGACTCCAGGATCCTCTGCCATGTGCAGAGTTTCCATGGATAATGTATTTATTATTTACTAGGAATAAGGCCCGTTGTGGAAATAAATACAACGGGCTCTAGAAAGAGGCTCTGGGAGAGTGCCCCGGCTTTGGGCACTCAGTGACAGTTTGCTGTGGCAATCTCATCAGGGTATAATGACAGAGTCCACCATTTTCTCCAGAGGAACTGATCTTTGCTACCTGAAGAGCAGTAGTAATTTTGAGTGATCTCCAGCCCACCCCCAAGATTGGTAACAGTGGTTCCCCAGGAGGGAGTGGCTGGTTTGGAGAGTGAAGTCTATGGCATTGGACCTGTCTGAGGTCCCACCCCTCCTCAACACTCACCCTCTCCAGGTTCGACCCCTCAAATCTCCAGGAATTTCCCAACCTGGAGTTGACAACCCTATCTCCCTCCCAACCAACCATCAACCTACCTTTAGTTTTCCATCTCCTTCCCCCTCCCTCCTAGAGAGCAGTTGTAATTTTGAGTGATCTCCAGCCCCCACCTGGAGATTGGCAACAATGGTTCTCCATCAGGGAATGGCTGGATTGGAGGGTGGAGTCTATGGCATCGTACCTATCTGAGGTGCCACCCCTCTTCAAACCTCACCCTCTCCAGGCTCCATCCCTCAAATCTCCAGGAATTGCCCACCTGGAGTTCGCAACCTGATCAGGACTGGGCCCAATGAGTTTTCTCCCAAAGGCCAACATAGGTGTGGAAAGGGCCTTTTACTGACAGAGGAGAAAGTACAGGTGCCAACTCTGATTAGGGAAATACCTGGAGATTTGGGGGGGGTGAATCCTGTGGAGGGCAGCATTTGGGGTGTGCGTGGAAGGACTCAGCAGGGTATAATGCCATAGAGTCTACCCTCCAAAGCAACCATTTTCTCCTGGGGAACTGATCTCTGTCATCTGGAGGTCAATTGTAACAGTGGAAGATCTCCTGGTACCACCATAGGGGAAAGTCAGCCGCACAGCGGGGAGTTAAAGAAAATGGTTTGATGGTCGCTGGCCCACCTCGTTAGCCAGCCAGCCATGCTGAAGCTAAGCAGGAGAGAGAGCCTTTTTCCATTTATTCTGACAGGAAAGTGGCCATTGGGGAGGGGGTTATCCTGAAAGTCCTTTGTTTTTTTACTCACAGAACCAAGCTTGGCTGCCTACCAACAGCCACTGAGGGGACAGTCCCTCACAGGAGTCAAGAGAACTGTCTTCCTCAAGAGAGAGAGCTGGTCTGCCAGTAAATCTGACATGCAAATCTGTCTGATGGGGGAGTGGTTGGGGAAGAGGAGCAGACTCAGCACCCAGCCAATGGCACGCGAGTACTCTTGAGTGGCAGCTGATGGTCCAATGGCTGAGGGAGGGCATTTTACAACCAATGGGAGCGCATGGAATCTTACGAAACCAAAAGATAATTATTATAAGGAGAGATTACATTCCATGTAATAATTGCCTATCCTCACAGTTGTGGGGCTCTGGGCAATGTACCAAAATTCCACATTTTTCTTGCCAGTTAAAACTTAATTTTGACAACCAATATCCAACATGCTGATAACTGAAGTACAGCAGAGGATGTAGTCGGTCATTTCTTAAATAGGCCTAAAAACCCCTCTCAAACCCGAATCATAAGAATACAGCTAATTGGACCTCATTTCCATTGCTACAAGCCTTGCAGATCTCCACTAAGGGACCTCCAATTTTAATGTCAAATTTTTGCATGATCTTCAGTCAACAGTTCCTGCTTATCCTCTTTCCCAGTTCTACAAAAGCTCCCATTCTCCACAGTGGGGTTCCTTCAAATGTAATTTACTTTCCAACGGTGTTATACACATGCAGTGCAGTTGCATACAGCTGTGTCGTTCTTTGTGCACTTAGGAAAATTGATTTTAGATTTCCTCCAGTGCGGCTGCTATTCCAGACTCTAGGCACAAGTCATCAGGGGGAAAAAGGAATTTAAAACACTGCCTCTTAATAGTTCTCCAGCTATGCTGAAATGTTGCTTTGGAGAGATGAAGTGGGACTTCTTCAGCTGTGAAAAAGAAATAAGAATACTGGAAGAACCTTGCTGGATCAGACTAAAGATGCATCTCATCCTGCCTAGTTTTCTTTTAAACTGCTTCTCTTATCTGTATTCTCATAGCTACACTCCTTACTTTGGATATATGTACTTTGGATTGAGCTATAAGTGAAAGAATTAAACTGGGATGTAAAATGATGACATTGAAAAAAACTAGCACCACAATGCTATGCATGTTTACTCTAAGGGCTCGGTCACACTGGTCTTTTGATTGGGGTTCGCTGCTCTTACCTCCCGCATTAAAGTTTGCTGATCAGACAGGCGAATCCACCTTCCGCACCGAAGCGTGTTCAGTGCCGCATTTTACACAGATGTCTTCCGCATTTTCCGACACCAGTTGGAACAAGTGTTTTCTGGAGTTTACTGGATGTCTTACGCGATTTCCGTATCTGGACGAAATGTCGCCGTGACTGTGCTTTGGGTTGTTTTGGGTTTTTTTGTACCCAACCCCAGTTATGTGCATGTGCAAACAAACACTAGGAAATTTTTTCGTTTATTTGTATGAACACCCAAGCGCATATTAAACGCATTCTTCACCCGGAAATAGGAACTCCCATTGTCGTTTGTTATGTGGGAGGGGGGGGCTGATAAGGCCGATATCATGTATTTCAGGTAAAGTAGTCCCTAGGTCCTTGGAATGATAGTAGTTCTGGTTCCTGCACTTCCTGTTTTCACATCTGGGAAGACAGCATGGCAGGAGTGAGAGGTGTTTCGTGGAGAAGAGAAGAGGTCATGGATCTGCTCGCCCTGTGGGGCGAACAGAGGGTCCAGGACACCATCCGGCAGTCTCATCGCACAATGGAGACGTATGAAGAAATAGCGAGGGGAATGACAGCGAGGGGCCATCATTGCTCCACAACTGAATGCTGCAACAAGACAAAGGGACTGCAAGCAGAGTACAAGAGAGTTCTCCTCCACAATAACACCTCCGGTAATGACAGGATCAGCTGTGCCTACTATATGGAGCTTCATAATATCTTGAAAGGGGAGCCAAGTGTGAAACCTCGCCGTGCGGCCAACAGCTACCAATTGCCAACCAACCCCACGTTGCCAGCCCTCATGGCATTGGATGTCCCTTTTCTGCCAGCCGAGGGATCTGAGGAGCTTTTTTCAATGGTGCTGGAGCCAATCGATGGAGGACATCATGATCAGACATATGGAGGGGGTCCATCAGGTAAGAATAATTTCCTCATTTTTCAATGACCTTGATCATGGCCCTTAGGTGGGTTGTTGCCACCCTCCCTGTGGCACCAGTTGGTGAGGGCTTTGTTAATTTTTCCTAAAGAAAGCAGCCCTGGAATGGGCTCCAATAGTAATTTGTCAGTCTAAAGCCTTTTGTGTGTTCAGCAATCCTTAACTGTACTGCTGATTTACACACCTACCTAACTGTGTAAATCTATTGCTGCATGGTTCCCCTGGTCTCCATGTTGGGGAGCCCTGCCGGTATCTGTTCATCACCCATGCAGGTAGATCCCCAGCCCACCTACCTTCCTGTTGCATTGCACTATGTTAGTGGATGGGTGTTTACCATGCTCCTCATGAAGCATCTATGTGGAGAATGCAATGCTGACACTGTCTACCTGTGCACCTTCTCTGACCGCAACGCATGCTGTACCTCAAACTACATGTGTGTTGGTGATGTGCCTAACATGCACATACTCATTTACATATAGATTCCACACCTGAGGAGGATGCAGAGCAGCTGCCAGACACACAGGAAACCAGCATTGGCTCTCCAGGGGACTCTGGTAAGTCTACTTTTGTCAATGATGGCCTAGGCTATGGGATACACGTTGCTCATTACTGTCCTGAATGTCTTGTGTTACTAGTTTCAAGGATGGGCTGCCACCTAAACAGCCAGCAGAACCTAACAATCCTCACATGTTGCCATCCTATTAATTGCAGGTCCCAGTACATCTACCCCAGATGATGGAGATGAGCTGTCAAACTCTGGAGTGCAAGACACAGACAGTGACAGTACATAAAATGTATTCGGTTGATGAGGAGGTCACACTGTATTCATTTTGCGGCTTTAATTGTCCAGACAGGACAGTCATGTGCACCCCATTCCAACAGAAGGCCTATTGCAGATGGCCACACACAGTTTAGGGAATCCACAGGGGGCAATGTGAGTCTCACAGGTACACTCTGATTGTGATGGATGGGGTGGGGCTACCTGCTTGTGGTCAAGGAACACCCTTCAAATATGATCCTATGAACGTGGGTGAAGCCAGTACAACACCATGCAGAATAGTCAACACAGAAGACAGGCGCCAACCTGAGTCCCAAAGGCCACTACAGGAGAGGCACACACCCCTTTAATAAGTAGCCACACTTGAAGAACACTCCCAATGTACACCTGGTGAGTAATGTCCATTGCATGTACTATACTTCATGATGGCCTCTATTGCCCTTTTGCGGCCATCCCACTTATTGGTGCCCCCCCCTTTTACTGGAATCCCGCTTTAATCTCCCATAGCTTGAGAGGACACACACTTTTCTGCCTTATCGTCTGCAGTTTTTTAATATCAAACTTAGGTTGTTTACGGTTAGGTGACCCTTATTGCAAACTCCCCTACGCCATTCCAGATCAGGTTTTGCAATACATTCTGATAGGGGCATATTGAAACTCACTGTCTGTCTCCTACAGAGGTCAACCCTGGGGCCATCATCTCTGAAATGACACTGGCAGAGCACCTGAAGCTGATTAGGGAACGGAAGAAGCGTGTTACCGCAGTGCAATGGGTGTGGGAACAGTTTCTGAAAGCTGCAGCATGTGAACAGGCAGTCTACTTAGAGGCCGCTAAATGGGAGAATGATGAACTAATGCATGAACTTAGAGCCTCCCAACAGGAGGAGAGGGAGGCAAGGGAGTCAAAGGGAGAACTTCTTCGATCAACCTTACAGGTATTGAGTGACATAGCCAAGGCCATCACCCAGACCTCTGTCCAGGGGAGGGATGACCACTGTTGCATGTTGCAGTGCTCGGGAAGGCGGTAATCTAGGGGAGACCGGCCGGGTATCTCATCACCAACAAGGTCACAGAATGAATAAGGCAAAAAAGGAGATGTTGTTAGGCCCACTGTGCATCCTCACCCCCAAAAAAAGGTTCCCTTTAGCCCATGACGTTTACAGCTGGTCCCAAGCCAGGGCATGTCGCTGTCAGTGTTCCCTGTGAGCTGAGTTAATTTCAAATCGACCACAGTTTTTTAGCCCCCTGCTCACAGTTCGTTGTCTGTGTTCAGTGACGGTGGCACCACAGGTCACCTAAATGCTCACTCGCAACTGTGGTGCTAGTACATTACAATGTGGATTTTTTGCACACAGGACATCACAACTTCGAGGGAACACTGATCAACTGCAACTCAGGTTAGGCCAGGAAGCCAGTTCTTGATGAACTGGATCCCTGTTAGGAAATGAAGGTGCCTTAACTCGCTAAGTCATACCTCTTACTATTAACCGTTATGTTTACTGTGTTACTTTTCCACTTGTACAGCTTTATAAAGTACTGTATACTCTACCTCAGTAAATAGTTATAAAAGTTTTTTGTAATGTTTTAAGAATTTTTTTTTTCAAAATATGTGCAATAATCAGTGCAAGAACAGTGTGAAATAATAAACAATAACATTAAACAGTGCATATGCTTAACAATAATAAAGGTTCTAGGTGGTTCATTCTGGATCATCCTCTGTGGGTAATGCCTGGTGGAACTCTGCGGCAGCTGCTTCAGGTGGGATCCTCTGCCCGGCCACATCCATCCTTAGCCTTTGCACCGCCTGCCAGAGTAGGGTGAGTAGGCGGATCACGTATTGAACTGTATTGTGAAGGGAGAACGGATGTGGTAGATATCAGACTGCTGATAAGACAATTGTACATGTCAACACATTTGACTTCAAGAGAGCCAGTTTGGTGTAGTGGTTAAGTGCGTGGACTCTTATCTGGGAGAACCGGGTTTGATTCCCCACTCCTCCACTTGCACCTGCTGATGTGACCTTGGGTCACTCACAAGCTCTGGTACAGCTGTTCCTGAAAGAGCAGTTTGTGTTAGAGCTCTCTCAGCCCCACCTACCTCACAGGGTGTCTGTTGTGGGGAGGGGAAGGGAAAGGATTTTGTAAGCCGCTCTGAGACGCCTTTGGGCAGTGAAGGGCGGGGTATAAATCCAACCTCTCTCCTCTTCTTCTTCTTCTTCTTCTTCTTCTTCTTCTTCTTCTTCTTCTTCTTCTTCTTCTTCTTCTTCTTCTTCTTCTTCTTCTTCTTCTTCTTCTTCTTAACAAAGAGACTGCCAAGTAAAATCGCAAGTTGATGGAGTGGCCACCCACGAGGATGCGAGTTGTGGTTAACGCTCGTCACAAGACACGTTCATCAAGCCACATGTCTTGAGTGCTAATGGTGGGTTCCGGGTGTTGGAAGCGAAGCCCATGCAAAAATTTTTAGCGAACTCTGCATGTGCGCTCAACTTACATCGGTTATCTACTGTTTCCTGGTACTCCACCAGACGCCTCTCCAGGGCCTGGCACCCTTGGCATGACCGTGGCTCCTCCACTGCCGCCGGGGTGGGTGGCGGAGATGGCTCATCCACAACTTCAGGGGTAGTGGGCGAAGTTGGTGCATGGCCTAGGGGAGCAACACCACAGGTGAGACCAACATCTGGACAAGCAGTCATGATTTAGGATGTCAAATGAGGGTCTTACCATGTGTAGACTCTGCAGAGGATGCAATGATTATGGGTGCCAAATGGCCACCGCCCTCAGACTCTTCCTGTGCAGGTGCACCTGTGTTGGGTAGAGTTAATAATGAGGTGAAGTTTTTAAATAACTGCACATACTTTGGAAACACCAGTTGCTTAAGCGGGGCTGCCCAATTAATGTTTAACATACATCACACCAGTTTTCCATCTAGGCTGATTTCCTGTGAGCCAGCTAACTGTTACGACGTCTCCAGCTCGCAGTGTTTTCACTCTGCTCATGATGGAGCATTCCCAAGCACTGTACTGTGTGCAGTGGCGTAGCAACACACTCAATACTTCCATGCCACCAGCGCATAAAGTACAGGAGGAAAGTCGTAGGTGTTGCCTTATTGATAAGACAGTGACAATGGTGTGAGTGAACACTGACTCACATGGCGCTGGTCCCTCGCCTGGGTCTTCCCGTGTAGACTGCAGGGAGGGCGAGGAAGAATCTTGAACCACTGCAACTCTTCTCCATCTTGCCCATCCACGTCAGCACACCCTGGGAGTATTGGCTACTGTGGGCCACCTGGAACTACAGCGAAATGCATCCTGAATTGGCTTGCGAGCTGTCGAGCCTTCAGTGGCAGTTGAGCCATAACCCCCCCACACTCCGTTCGACTCTTCCTGGATTCCGCTTTCCCAGTCCCCCAACAGATCTCCCTGCACAGGCAGCAAAATGCAAAGGAGGCTGCTCAAAGGCAGGAAATGCCACTCACAGAATACGACGGTTTCCTTTAGATCCTGTTTCATTCAATCCTCTTTCATTTTTCGAGCAATCTTATATCTGAAGGCTGTGCTGCCTGATGTGCACTCTTCCCACCCACCCCCACCCCCGGCCGGCGTGTGTCTGTGTGTTCTGTCATGAACACAGGCCAGTGACATGAGACCACCTCAAACACAAATGTCATGCAGCACAGCTTGTTGGCGGGGGGGGAGCAGAAACCACTGCTGGGATAAGGGATATGGCTACCAACCTCCAGGAGACACCTGGAATCCTCCAAGAAATTTTCCATTTTTCACAACTGCAGAGATCTGTTGCTTTGGAGGAAATGGCAGCTTCAGACAGTGGACTCTATGGCATCACATCTTTGCTAAGCTTCCTGGCATACAGAATTCTGTCCTCTCCAGACAACATGTCCAAATCTTCTGCCATTTCCAAAGACAGAGTTGGCAACCATGGTAAGGGAATACAGGAAAAATCTACAGTCCCTGCATTTGTGGATACCATGTAGATCAGTTACCATGCAGTCAGTTTACCACAGCTATGGTTTTGAAGCATGATTTTGAATTATAACTAATCATTAACTGTCATTTAACAATTTGTGTATTTTTCTTCTGCTGCCTGGTATTGGGTCTTATTGAAGCCACTAAGCAAGCATTGTATAAACCCTTAAGTTACAGTATATACAAAGAATCTGTGCAAGTGCTTTCAATCCTTCTGCTTCTAAAGACTTTCATGGGGTGCTCAGAGGGAGTGTGCCACATACTGCATTTGTTTTGGGTGGCTAACCTCAGTAGTGTGCCTGGCCATTTCCCACCTGTTCTGATCACCCTCTGTTGAAGCAATGGCTGCATAAATTTGAAAACTGCACAGCTTTACAACATGCCAATGGCCCCCCACCCCAAATAACCATGGCAGTCTTGGTTCCTCCACAAACAAATATTAATTACTTCAAAAAACAGACAGGTACTCATTAAGAATTTTAGGTACCTTAATCATGGGTACTGTTCCCTCACCACTGAATGAGAGGTGCCTTTCACTTTTTTGTTATGCTCTTGCTCACTGATGAACCATTTCTCCAGAGCAAAGGAATTCAAGCAGCAACGCAATGGTCCGATCTATAATGTACTGCCACTAGCTCAAAAATGAAATGATTAGGCAACAATGACCATGGGGCTAGGTGTTATAAGGTGCATGTTACCACCCCACTGTCAACCTTTTTGACCGAAGCGTGATGACAGCAAACCACAGTAGTGTCCAGGTAGTGTATGATCATTGAACGATATGAATACATAGTCATTACCAACAAGCAGTTTTATTTGAAACGCAAGAATGAAATGACAGGTGCATGACCACTGCTGAGTAAGTACAGTTAATGCAGTGTTTGCGGGTAGAGTACAGGTAAATGCGGCAAACAGGAGAAGCATTTAACAGTGAAGTCATTGGCGCGCACGCTGCCGGAGCAGCCACTGCATTATCGCTGCACTGACAGCCTGCCCCGCTTGTGCCTGTCATCAGCAACTCATGGAGTTTCATTTTGAAAAGGAGGAGCATCATTACGTGCTGCAGTAGTCACTTCCTCAACCTGTGGTTCTATCCCATGGCCACGTTCCTCACAAATGTTGTGCAGAATGGTGCATGCACATATAATAGGTACCACATTCTCCTCCTGAATAGGCAACCTCAGTGACAGGCAATGCCACCTGGCCTTCAACTGGCCAAAGGCACATTCCACAACGTTCCATGCTCGACAGTATACTTTATTGAAGGCAGCTTGCTCACGACTTAGAGCTCCTGTATAGGGAGTAATAAGCCATCTCCTAATTGGGTAGGCCGCATCCCCCAGTATTAGGGGAGGGATCGACACCCCCTCCAGAGTGATTGTGGGGTTACCTGAAACAAATAGACCAGCGTCCATGCCTATAAACAAGTTTGAGGAACGGAAGACATAAGCATCATGATTTTTCCCACTGTGCCCCACACAAACATTTATGAAGCATCCATGATGATCCACCATTCCCTGAAGAAGCATAAAGAAGAAACCCTTCCTGCTAATGTACTCCCCAGACTGGTGAACGGGTGCACGAATTTGAATATGGCAGCCATCAATTGCTCCAATGCAGTGAGGGAATCCGAGTTCAGCAAAACCATTCATAGCCTACAAATGTGGAAAAAGGGAAATAATATGGTCAGTGGAAATGTCATGGGAGAGTACATTGTCCCTCACAGCCACTTAGTATACAGTCACCTTCACCTACCTCCCAACTTCTCCTCCGAACGAAAACCCACCCCTAAGCAGTTCCCAGAATACAGTCAACAGGTTGAACACCCATTAACCATGTTATAGGGTTTTAACAGAATCTCCCTTCTTCCCGTCACCCTTGTGCATCCTGCAAAGGAAACATCAGCCAGAGGCCCCGGTTGAGCCATGAATCAACAGCACCTAACTGAACCGTCACGTTGGAGGGTCTGCAAGCAGTTCCACCAATAATCACTTCTCAAGGAAAAAACCTCACCTGTGTACTGTGATCATTCCCACTTACCCTTCCTGTTGGTCCTGGGCGGATGATAGTACTCAAGAGCTCCAGTTCCATGGCCAGACAAACCTCCACAACGATGTCAGCAATTGTTGAATGTGCCAGGCCAAACTGGTGCCCGACCACCCTATAACAGTTATTGTTTGTAAGCCACCAAATGGTAATGGCTACACGCTCCTCAATGGGGATAGGTAACCTCATGGTTGTACCTTGGCGCTCGATCCTACCACGGAGAGACTCCACCAACCAGTGGAAGGTGACACGAGTCATTCTGAAATTCTCCAGCCACTGCTCATCATGCCAGATTTTCAGAACAAAGGAGTGCCACCACTCTGTTGAGCAAGGGTAGACCCACCAACGGTGATATCCCGTGGTCTCAGCCAGGCTAATAAGCAAAGACCTCAAATGTGCACTTTTTCGCTGGTATATGTGCTTTCTTTCATGAAAGCGGCAACAAAGAAGAGCCCTCTTACGTATTGTGCACGATACTGTCTCTTCTTCTTCTTCCTCTTCCATGTCCGTGATAAGTGTTCTCAATCCGATCAAAAGTAGGGTCCAAAGACTGTTTTCAGTTGCCATGCTGTACACAGCACAATGGATACGGCAATGGACAGCATAATGGACGCGGAAATGGCGGGGAAACAAAGGGGGGAGATTCTCTGGTGCATGACAGCTGGCGGAGGAACACAAACAGAGGGGTAGCGGAGGAAAAATAAGCGGTGATTTGGCCATGCGCAAAGCTTTACAAGTGCATGCATCATACAGGGGGGTTGTTGTTTTTTTAAAGGCGCCACCGCAAGGGGCGGCGCGACAGTGTGATCAGCAGATCTCACAATTAAAGCAGTAGAGAGAGGACCAGTGTAAACGGCCTCACCCGGAACAAAAAGTCGCGGATAAAACTACAGCGGGAGTCACAGCGCAGAAAGAGGTCAGTGTGACCGAGCCCTCAATTAAGTCCCTTGGATGGATGAGCACAACAAAATGATTCAATTCAAGGAAGTTTTGGTAGACAAAGGAATGAAACCATTCCAATTTGATGAAACACAGGAATGGGTTACAGAAGAAATGAATAGCTTCCGCAATATACTCCAGTAAAGAAGAAGGCTTAAGTGATGTCTTCGGTTGCACCCAGTTTGAAAGTGGAAAGTGTGCAAGGTGGAAAACTGAAACTTTAATCTTGCATAAAGCATTCCTGGGCCCCGGTCACATGGGCCAGATAACGTGGGGGCGTGGCTGTTCACTCCAGAGCAAAATAAAGCACAGTAGCCCAATCACATGGTCCCCCGAGTCTCCATGCTTAGGCTGTTAGCTGCCGATCACATAGCGATGCTGAAGCATGGCAAAGAAGCAGTGTGGCACGATCACACAAGTGGCGATCACAAGCCACCACTTCCAGATCAGACGGGCAATTTTTTATTTCCAACAGAGTCCCCGTATGCGTATGATTGAGGAATGAAGGATCATTTCATGGCGAGTTGATGCAACAGGTCATGTTTGTGTGCATGCACAGTTTAGTGTTTGTGCGCATCCTATTGAGACTTACAAAAAACATCCGGTTTGCGACGGGACATGGACGGGCGCCAGATGCCACAGGATACTAGCGCTCCCGTGATCAGATGCCTGCCTTTGCCCCACTTTTTCCAGATACTAGTGCACTTTCCATGGTACTTTTTAACTCCGCAACTTCAGCGGGATGCCACAGGTTGGCCATGGGAGCACTACATTTCCCAGATGTTGCGGTGTGATCACACCCCGAAAATCCACCTGACATTTATGCCTTCCGTGTGGCAAATTCTCCGTGTGATCAGGGCCCTGATTGGTTTTTCAAAAGTCCTGCCTCTTTTAGTCAGACCACATCACAGGGGGTAGGATATCCCCATTGCCCCCATTCTGATTTCCTGGAGAGATTTGGTTCTCTCTTTCTCCTTTGCACATCGTAGGCTCATTCAGCCTTCATTTACCTCAAAGCTATGCAGGTAAGGGGATCTTCACTCTGTTCCACTACTCAGAACTGGGCTTCTGGTTTTGGTATTAGCATTTTAAAGGAGAAAATATATGTGTTTGAGAAACACAGTCTTCTTCCCTTTAAAATGCCAGTAAAAAGCAGTATCCAGCTTCAAATAACAAAAATGAGTAGAGGTTGAAGAATTAAGCACACTGTCCCTGAATGAGCCTGCAATTTGCATTTTACAAGCGGGGGACTTGCAAGGACTTGCAGGGGGTATCTCATTTTTTCCTCCTCCACTGTTTTTTCTTTTTCTTCCCGGAAAACTCCCATAGCTTCACCCCTTTTCCTGCTTCCTTTCCTCCTTCCCACCCTCCAGCCAAACTACCATTATATAACCCCCTGTCTTCAGTATTCCCTTCCCAGTTTCCCTCCCCCTGTGAAAATGCTGACCATGTTGTCTGGTGCCAGCTGTGTGTGGACCAGTTGAGTGGTGGGAACCTTCAAGGACTTGGAGGGAACCTCACTTTCCCCTATATCCCCTTCCCACACTACTTCTTTTCTTCTTCCTGGGAACCCCCATATCCTTACTTTGCCCTGTTTCCTTCTCTCCTTCCTACCCACCAGCCATTTACCTTCTATCTGTTCCCCCATCTTTCACCATATTAGGGATTCAAAGACGATTCATCATTTTCCTCTCCAACATTTTATCCTCACAACATCCTGGTTTGGAAGGTTTAGCTGAGAGTGTGTGACTAGCCCAAATTCGTCCAGTGACCTTCCACAGCCGAGTGGGGATTTAATCCTGGATTTCTAAAATCCTAGTCTGAAACTTTAAGCTTTACATTGCAGTGGCTTTCATGGTAAGGCTACTGGTGAACAGAAGCAAGCAGCCAGGCCTGAATGAGTAATGAAAATCACATAGTAGAACTGGGGGCTGCTGGTGGTTCTGGCCCCAATGAGTCTTCCCTCAAAAGCCGAAACAGCTCTGGGAAAGGCCCTGCCTCCTCCTCCTGCCTCTTGCTAACAGAAACCAAGACTTTATGGCTAGCAATACTGTTGTGGTTATCTGGTATTTGCCACTGAGGTCATTAGTTTCTTAAAGCTACAGGCATTCCTAACATTTGTAACCCCCATTTTTATTTTTATTTTTAAAGATTTTTCTGAAAATCTGGGGCCTTTCTTTGGTCTATAAAAAGCTCTGTCTTGTCTGTCCATGGTCCTAATCTCCAAGTATAAATTGCCACAGATGGAACCACATTGAGAATAAATATATTGATGCAAATGAGAAGCATGATGTTGGTCTTGTCTTTTTAATAAATAAGCAGGACAGTAAGAATAAACAGAGACCTCAGTCAATCAGCTCACAAATGACCACCACACAATTTGGCAGCTTTCTTTAGTATTCTGAGCCTACAAAGCCTTGAAAGGTAGTGGTAATCCCACTTGAAGACAAAAGCTTGCATCAACATTCCTGTTCAGCATATGAGAAATAACCGTTCTCATTATTATAAGGTACTAACGTAACATTTGTATATTGCTTTTAAATATTCCTAGTACTTTTCATGAATTTGTTTGTATCGTACTGTTCTGCTCAGATAAGTACTGGGTATTCAGCGAAGGAGCTTTTTTATTCATTGAAAGGGGCCATTCCTCCTATGAAAAATATTCTTCCTCTGGAGTAAGGCTACTTCTACTAGAGGAAAAGTCCACACTTGCCTGAGCAGAATGGGAGACTACAGCTGATTGTCTTGTAATGGTTACCACAATTCTGTGATGTAGATGAGTATTAGTATTATTATTCCCATATTGCAGTGGGGGAGGCTTGCTAAGGCCTCCTAAAATTCATGCCATCAAAGAGATTTAAACCTATTCATTATTTAAAAAAAAATGCATGGAGACCAAAAGTAGTATTTTTAGCATATTCAGGTTGCTTCCACTGATCTACTCCCACAGAAGTATACAATACTACTTTGAAATAAGTGTTGGTTACAGAAGCATTAGATACTAACCCTGCCCCAGATAAAGCAAACCTACAGTCTCTTTCCTTCCCTTTATTGTTTTCACTTCATTTTATAGCATCCCATTTTCAATGAAATGGTTTAAGCTAGCATGGCTTTATATTTGTCAGCTGAATTTCTTTTGAGTCTCCTCCTATCTCTGTCTTTTGTGAGGGGGGGAAGCAAAATGGACATGAACTGATATCATGCAGCTCAGTGTGATCTCCCACACATATCATAGTCCCAGGTTGTGTTTGTATAAGATAAGAGCCCTTTTTTATATTAACAACAAGGTTTCATTATGTGGTCCTATCTGCTGTTCACAGCACCAAAGAAGTACAAAAGAATATGCCTAGACTTCAGAGGATGTCAGAATTTTGGACACTCTGTGATCATCAAACTTAGAACTGCCACTTGATTTGTAGCATTTTTCAGTAGCCTATGCAGTGTCTTCCATCAAATATTCCTTAATGATTTGATACTACTAACATTTATATATTGTTACAGTGAAGGCATTTATAGACCCATCATGTCGCCTCAAGATGTGCTTTCTCTTTTTCGAGACTATATAAATTTAGCTTCCTATGTCTCATCCTTCAAATCTGAGTATCATTTTTCAGTGACTTTCTTTATACTTTCCTATAGACCTAGTGATTTACTTATCTCTACATGAAATGGCCACCAAAACTGATTCATGCAGTCATTACTATGTCCTTCTCTCTCTCTCTGCTTTACTCTGTCCTTTCTGACATGCCCAGCGAAGGTTGATATTGAATTTGGGAAGTGATGGCTATCGTTTCTCTCCTAACCCCATGTTACTTAAATTTTCAGAACATGGACTTCTGAACTTATTCTACCATGTGGCTCTCCAGCAAAAACCGACAGAATCTGTTCCTCATGTGAATGTACAGAAATTCTCATGGCCATTTGCATACATCCTCCTGCGGCTTGTTCACAGATTGAATGGATGGTCATGGAGAAAAGAGTTATTCTAATGCGAGCCTTCTGAATACTAGTGCAGGGAGGTTAGGAAAACAATTTGACACTGCAGTCCTATGCAGAGGGACTCCAGCGTGAGTCAGTTGAAATCAATGAATCTAGACTAGAGTTCATAACTCTGTTCCAGTTCATATGTTACCTGTGCTATTTGCATGGAAGCTCCTTCCCTCACATCAGAGAGAATTCATGAGCTGAGCTCTCCATATGAATACCAAATTATGCAGAAGATCCATTAATCCTACAGAACAGTTTGTTAAAAGAAATGCAAGAAATGGAAACAAAACTTTGCTAAGATGCGTGAATGTTTAAATTCACTGCATAGTGGAGAAGAAGGATTGCACTGCCTCTACCCACTGCTCATGCCCCAGAGCTCACTAACATTTCTTTAGAAGCCTTCATTGATAGAAGCTGAGTATAACTTGTATAATTTGTATGCTTCAAAACTGAGGAGTACAGATCACACAGATCACCTACAAATACAATACTTTTATTGGCATAAGAGATAAAATACAGCCTGCAGCATAAAGCCTCAAGATGACCAGGGGGGTAACATATTCCAAATTGCCTTAATATGAGCCTCTCCTTCTAGATACCTCATAGAAAAAAATTTCTACAGGTTCAAGAATTTCTATATTATGTTAAGACAATAAGGAAATTATTTTATACTCATCAGATTGGCCCAAAAGGGGGTCCATCACAGGTTCAATGTAAATCGCTGTCATAGTGGAATTTACAGTACAAAAGCACATGTCCAATAGATTCAATTTCCCCCATCCTGCATGGGCACAATCTATCTTTATAGGGAATTTTCTTGAACCATCCGATAAAACAGCTGAGGGAAGGACATCAAACCAAGCTAGCATAAAAGCTCTACGAAGATGAGGCTGGAGCAATCTTGCCAGATATCCTGAGGAAATGTGGCTGAAAGAGAGACCCATACTCAAGGGAGAGTAATGTCTGTGTGCAAGTCTTCTCAGATCTTGCGCCTCTATATCAAGAAGTCTTTGTTTGAGTAAGGAAAAAGCCTTCTGCTCAGACAGAAGTACCAAATCATCAAAACTAAAGCCAATTATAGAATTTTTTCCCTCTATATTAATCAACCAAGTCGATAGATGGGATTCTGTTAACATGTGTCCCACAAGACTACTTGGGCCACATCTAAAATGAAGGCGCAGCCAAAATTTAAAGGTTATGGTCCATGCCGTAGTAATTAACCGTCTTTGGGACGTCTCCAGGCACATAGCTGCATATGGTACGCAGGGTGGTAGCCCCAAGATTTTCTTCAGGAACTTTGATTGAACACATTCTACCTCTTCGTTGCAAACTGAGACCCAAATTGGGATACCGTAAAGCAATTTGGCAGGTATTTTATGGTTAAACACTTAATAGCAGTGGGAATATATTGATGTCCTTTGATGTAAAAAACGGACAATCGCAAGGGCATTATTAGTTGATGTGTTGACTGCTTCTTTGATGTGTGTTGCCCAACTGTTAGTATAGTGGAAATAAATGTCCAGGCTTTTAACTTGTTCAATTTTTTTCCCTGTATAATCCAATTGATGGGCTTCCAACTTTTCTCGAAGACCATCATTTTGGATTTATCAAAGTTAAGGGACAACTTGATCTTGTTGGAATAAGCAAGAGCTTGTGCAAGCATCCTTTTCATCCCCACTTCTGAGAGAGAGAGCAGGACAGCATCATCCACGTACAAAAGTAATGGGACATGCCTCTCACCTAGTTTGAGACAGTGGCCATCAATACTCCTCATAAAGACATCCAAATCGTTTAAGAAGAGGTTAAATAGGGTTGGCGCAAGAATGCATCCCTGCTTAACTCCCACGTTGATGGGGATCTTAGCTGTTAGGTTCCCCTCCTTTGAATATCTAATCTTACAGGTATTTCCGGAATACAGATTTTTGATTAGGAGCAGCAGTCATTTGTCTATCCCCATGTCTCCCAATTTCTCCCACAAAATATTCCTGGGCACTGAGTCAAAGGCACCCTTGAGATCCAGGAAAGCCGCATATAATTTCATACCCTTTCCTGATTTGTATTTATTAACTAAGTGGTTGAGGACAGTGTAATGATCTATAGTTGACTTGCCCTGACAAAACCCAATCTGCTCTATCCCAAGGACCTGCTACTCTAATATCAAAGACTTAAGCTTAGTAGCCAAATGTTTGGCATAGAGGTTCCCAATGATGGACAACAGACTTATTGGACTATAGTTACTCGGGAGCTGGCAATCTCCCTTTTTGAAGATCGGTACTATTATAACATTTTTCCAGTCAACCGGTATTTGACCGGTCTTATCTAAAGCAGTGAATAAGTCTGCCAGAAAGGGAGACCACCACTGAGAGAAAACTTTAAAGGCCTCAGGTGGTATAACATCAGACCCAGGGGCTGTCCCACACAGATCACTGCACATTATGGATGCAAGGGTATAGCTGCACAGCTGTAGTCTACCCCCCACACTGTGAGTTTCAACAGCTGAGTAGAGGATACATACAAAAGTGAAGTATGATAAATGTGAGACAATTTCAATTAACAGTTACTTTTCTACCTTTAAACAAGTTATGTAAATCTGGCCTCAGCAAACCATATTGAGCCGAACAGCTCTGAAGCTCAGAACTTCCATCCTCCTCTTTGAATTTCACAAGTTCCATATTTCATAACTAAATTTAACTAAGCCATAAAACAACCCTTGCATCTCTTGGCCTATTATGAAACCTATCCCTAGACAGACTGTTGACACTGTTTTCAGGCCCATATGGTGGAATGAGAGCTCAGAAAGAGAAGGAGCTCCTGGAACACATTTCAGCTGTTTATAAAATGGGTTAATTTTTTCAGGGTATTAAAATGTGTATTATAGCCCCATAAAGCCAGCACTGCCTCTTTATAAGGGTGGGGATGCAATGCATTGGAAGAGTATATCTGAATACCGAGGAAACTGGCCTGTCTCTTAAGGTCTGAAAATTTATTTAGCATGTTATTGATTCACTGCACATTAATGATCTTTGTGAGTGAGTGGTAAACTTGTATTGTCTGATCCTTGGGGAGACTGGAACCATCTGTAGCTGTGCTAGGAGAAGGAGCAAAAATGTTTAAAGGAAGAGATTTCAGCTTTTAAGTGAGTGGCAAAAAAAGAACATGAGGAATAATCAGTCGTTCTTGGCACACTATTAGGATTCACAGTACCAAGCTCTGCTCCTCCTCTTCTTCCTCTTGCAACATTTCATTTTTGGGCTGCCACTCAAGCCAATTAAAAAGGCATTTAAAATGCAGCAAGGGCCAGCAGTGGATGGGCCAAATTAAAAATTAATCTACTCCATGTGGGGGGGGGATCTCTTAAATCATAAGCCCATCTTCCTGTTTGTCATTGTTGATAATTAAGGCTGTGATGATTATCTTGCTCTTCTCTTCCTCATTCCCACTAACAATTTCAGAACATTGCACTGGGGTTCTCTCCAACATATAAACTCTAAAACAGAAGACAGACAATGCCAGATCACAGCCAAGCAGTAAATAAGAACATGGCCAGTTCCCCTCACAGCCAGTCAAAAACATAGACAACTTTCCATCTTCAGCCCTGCCACCCTGCCACAACAGCTACACAGGAGTAATGCATCAACAGAGACTAAGGAAGTGGTTCTTATGCTTCATGGTTCCTTGAATTCTTTATGTTCTACTTATAGGCTCAGGTAAGGATGCTCTGGAATTGCTCTCATGCCTGCTGTTTTGACTCCCATTTCAATTTTGTTTTTGTGCAAAGAGAAATCATGACTCTTTATTTTTGTGCTATTTGTTTTCTCACTGTGATTTTTTTCCTGTGCACATGTTGCAGTATTCCTTGTGTCTTAATAAATCAGGATCAATATATCTAATTCTCCGCATTGCCATATCCCTGGATACTTAAATCCAGAGATTGGAGCCGGCAACAGACAAGACATATCTTCCTACAAATCTGAGAAAAGGTCCAGGTTTGCAAAAATATCTGAAATCTTAAAAAAAAAAAAAAAAAGACAGGTTGAGCCCCTTGCAAAATAACAAATAGTGTGTGTAACTTTAAGAAACGAATACCTTCAGTGGTTATTGCAGGGGTTGCCTGAGAAACACAACAATGCTGCCAGCCTTCAAACCTTGACTTCTGTCAAAGAAAGGCAGGGGAGGGATAGGGCCCTTTCCTGTGCCACCCTTGCTTCCCTCCCACCTGTTACGTGGAAGTGACTGGACAAATGTCAAGCAGGAAAGACTTCACACGGGAAAATCAATCAAGGCTGGTTTATTGAAGCACAATTTGCAAATACGGGAAGGCACGGGCAGGCAGTCCACCTCAATACCTTCAAAACTCTGTGAAGTAGTACAGCTGAATTTAAACAAGCCCCCCCCCCCACCTCTCTGGCTGGGCCACCCATAAAGGGGGTGGTTCCCCCTCACAGTCTAGCTACCAAATACCCTCCCTTAAACCTGGTGACCAAGCAGGGCCCCCCCTTTCTCTCTCCCCCTTTCTCCTCTCTTGTGTGTGTGTGTTTTTCTAGCAGGCTCGTTATCTTGGTTGTTAGTAAGCTAAGTTATTCCTTTGTTCTCTATGACCTTGGCTGCTTAGCTAGTCCCTAGCAAGTGAAGTTTCCAAACTGTTTTCTATTATGCTTGCACAAGCTTTTTCTGCTAATATATTTTGATAGTTCAGAACATTGATTCTCCCCCTATCACCACCCACCTTGGAAGAAGCAATCATTGGGGCAAGTCCTGGCAGCAACCATCAGGTGATTTACTACCACATGACTTGCTCAACTCACTCAGGCCCTGGGTGACTCACTACTATTCAACAGCAGCCATATCATTAAAACTAGTGTAGTGTAGTGATCTTGGAGTCCCTGGTTCGAATCGCCATTCTCAGCCTAACCTACCTCTCAGAGATGTTGTAAGCATAAAATGGTATCTGTCTAGTATCTGGGTGACCCAGGATCAGAATATTTAGCTTACAAAACAAAACACAGACTAGGCCAGATTTAGCACATCTTTCTGCCCACCCCTTCTTTAATTTAAATCCCCCCTACTCTCAGCTTTATACCTGCTTGGTACAACATGTGATCTCTGGCATGCAGGTCATGGTGGGAGAAGGAGGAGAAGGAGAAGAAGTTGTTTTACGCCCTGCTTGTCACTACCTGAAGGAGTCTCAGAGCCCCGTACAATCCCTTTCCCTTCCTCTCCCTACAACAGTGTGGGGAGGTGGGGCTGAGAGAGTTCTACGAGAACTGTGACTGGGCCAAGGTCACCCAGTAGGCCTCATATGGAGGAGTGGGAATCTTCCCTGGTTAGGCCAGCATTAGTCAGCACCATTGTCTTTCTTTGCTAGAAGTGGAGTATAAAGTATCAGGGGGGAAATAGCAATACGGTTTCTAGAGTTGCCCAGCTGCAATCTGAAAATTGCTCTTTTACTTTTGACAATGCATAGGAGAAGCTGCCGTTGCTGCATATCTCACCCTCCGTGGTCCCATTGCTATGGGGAAACACCAAAGCCCTACTTAAAGGTAAAGGTTCCCTTGCTCGAAAGCCAGTCGAATCCAACTCTAGGGTTGCGGTGCTCATCTCCATTTCAAAGCCAAAGAGCCAGCGCTGTCCGAAGACATTTCCATGGTCATGTGGCCAGAATGAGTAAACACCAAGATGCACGGAACGCTATTACCTTCCCACTGAAGTGGTACCTTGCAATTTCTTGCGGGAGAGAAGACTGAGCAATGAGACGCAGGAAGGAATTTGCCAGTGACTGCAGAGGTGGCAGACTTACCGACTGCTCATGCAATGTAAGAAGTAAAAGTGTAGTCTCAGAATGCAACTATGCTACTCTGAGGGCCAAAATGCACAAGTGTGACATGAGTCATGTTCCAATCTGCCCTGTATTATGTGTATGATTAAGGGAACTTATATTCATAGCATTCTGTTGCTCAGTTCAGGAACACTGTGAGGGGGTGGAATGGTTTCAGGCTTCCTCCTGCACAGTTTTCACCAGTGGAAACGGCCACAGAGGGGCTGTTTTTCCTGTTCCTTGAGCTCCACAGGTCCGGAGCAACATAACTCTTTGAAGGTTAGTTCCCCCTATTATATGTGTGATTACACATCTGTTAGAGCACCCATGACCAGACTCATATCATATGTAACACATATTACTGAATTCCCAACTGTGGATACAATAGTGGTATATTTGAAGCTTTCAAAAGTTAAGCAAGTTAAGGAGGTAAGATGAGTGCATGGTTACTAGGAGAAGGACCTTTTCTGTGGTTGCATGTCCCAACTATAGAATTCATTCCTTGGACATGTTCTCCTGACTTCATCTGCTTCAGAAAGCAGGAAGAATTAGGTATTGTTGTTACTTTGTCTGTCACTTTGTAAATTGCTGTTTTAAAGTGTTTTAAATCTAGATTTATAAAAACACTTAAATTGCATTTTAAGGTTCTGGGTTAATGTGAAGTGCTGCAGTGTTTAGTAAAATAAGCACTATAGCAGCAATTCATAGGAGAAAAAAAATCTGTAAAAGAATATAATTTGTAAATACTGTTGTTTGGTTGCTCTTTTGGATTTTGTAATGTACCTTGAAGGTCAGTTTGGTGGGAGGGATAAAAATAGTTTAAATTAAATCAATAACTAGACAGATGTTATCATAATAATCTTATCCAGTCCTATCCAGTTCTATCCTGTTTCTAATCCTGTGGCTGTTGTATAGTGGGTTAGACGCATAAAGAAACCACAGACAGCGATGTAGTGATCAGCATGGTTCGCTATTATACAACACGAGACGCTGATAACCGGCCCGGAGGCCAACTATTACAACATTGAGGAGGGGCCGCCCCTGGTACCATTGGCGGGTTTGAATTCCCGCCGCCGTTCCCATTGGTCCCCCTACGCGGGAGCCAGGAACCTCAGTCCCATTGTTCTCAGGTACTCAAGCTCTGGCTCTTCGTTGATGGCACGATGTTGACTGCATACACAACACCCCTCCCCCATAGTCCCGATCCTGTCTAGGTGACATAGTCCTTCAGGTATGCGGGGGCTCTGCGTTCCCTGGTGGACCGTCGTGGTGTAGGCGTTGGGGTTTCTCCGCAGCCAAGTCTTGGTGGTGTGGCGGGGCCTGCCCCCTCACCTCCTTCCGCTGGGGAAGGGTACGCCGTCTGGCCCTCGGCTGATGAGGCCTCGGGCATACTGAGCTGGCCGTCGCTGGGGTCCGCCTCTCTGCAGTCTCGTTCCGCCTCGGGCTCTCCCTCAGCTTCTCGTGGGGCCTGCTCCACCCCCTCCTTGGTTACCCCGGTCCTCCTACCGTTGGAAGTAGGCGCCGCCTCAGCTGGTCCACGTGGCGCCGCGCGCGGGACTGCCCGTCATTTGTCGACACCTCATAGGAGACAGGGCCGGTGGGGCAGATTACCTTTCCTGCTATCCACTCCGGGCCTCGGCCGTAGTTCCTTGCGAACACCGGGTCCTCTGGGAAGAAGCCCCGTGGTGCCTTCCGGTCCCCGACCCAGTTCCGTCCCTGCTGGAGCCCTGTCGGGGTGCAGGCGGTCCAGGAGGATGGCGGGTCGCCGGCCCATGAGAAGCTCCGCGGGGCAGTGGCCACTGACCGGGTTGGGTGTTGTCCGGTTCGCCAGCAAGAACCGGGCTATGCGTGACTCCCAGTCCCCTCGGTCAGGGCGGCTTAAAGCTTCCTTAGCCGTGCGGACCATGCGTTCCGCTTGGCCGTTCGTGGCAGGGTGGAAGGGTGCTGACCTGATATGCCGGATCAAGTTGTCCCGCAGGAACCGCTGGAATTCCTCGGATGTGAACGCCGGGCCGTTGTCGGAGACGATGGTGTCCGGCAAGCCATGCGTGGCAAACTATCTTCCGGAGGGCTCGGATGGTGGCGCTGCGCTTGCGGAGGTGGAGGAGACTGGACTCACCTCCAGCCACTTGGAGTACGCGTCCACGGTGACCAGGAATGTTAACCCGTGGAAGGGCCCGGCGAAGTCGATGTGGAGCCGGGACCACGGGGTCCTTGTTGATTCCCATGCCTGGGTGGGTGCACATGGTGGGCTTGGCCGGACCTCTTGACAGATCTGGCAACGCTTCACCCAGGCCTCTATTTCCCCATCGATGCCTGGCCACCAGACGTAGCTCCGGGCGAGGGCTTTCATCCGCACGATGCCGGGGTGTGCCTCGTGCAGAGCCTGCAGGACCTGTTGCTGGAGTGCGCTGGGGACTACGACCCGGTCCCCCCACAGCAGGCAGCCCTTGTGTGCCGATAGTTCCTCGCGCCGTGTTGTAAATGCGCTGAACTCAGGGCCCGCCGAGGCCGTAGGCCACCCCTCACCACCCAGCCGAGAACCCGGGATATGATGGGGTCACGGGCTGAGCGGCGGGCGATGTCCGTGGCCTGGAGAGGGGCGTCTGGAAGACCCTCCAACTGGAGGAGGAGGACATGATGAGCTGGGGCCGGGTCCACCCCTTCGTCTGGCAGGGGAGGCGGCTCAGCGCGTCTGCATGTCCCATTGCCTTGCCTGGCCGGTGCTGGAGCGTGTAGGTTGTAGCCCGCCAAGAAGATGGACCACCGCAAGACCCGAGGGGAGAGTACCTGTGGCGTCCGGCGGTCCGCCGCGAAGAGGCCCAGCAGCGGCCGGTGGTCTGTGACGACTGTGAAGGGACGGCCATAGACGAAGTCGTGGAACTTCTTCACCCCGGCCACAACTGCCAGTCCCTCGCGGTCTATCTGGGCGTAGTTCCGCTCGGCCGCAGACAGGGTCCGCGAGTAGTACGCGACCGGGACCTCCCGGCCGTCCGGGAGACGGTGCGCCAGCACGGCTCCCACCCCATATGGGGACGCATCGCAAGCCAAGACCACGGGCAGGGTCTCGTCGAAATGTGCCAGGACCGCGTTTGAGATGAGCAGGGCCTTGACGGCCCGGAACGCTGCAGCCTGATGCGGGCCCCAGACCCAGGGTGCCTTTTGTCGTGCGAGCAACCTGTGGAGGGAGCTCGGCTACCGCCGCCTTGTGGGGGAGAAAGGCGTGGTAAAAGTTCAAGAGTCCGAGAAAAGCCTGGAGCTCGGCTTTGGAGGTCGGGGGGCGGCGCTTCCACGATGGCCTTCACCTTGTCCCGGGCCGGGTGGAGTCCCTCTGCGTTCACCGTGAAGCCCAAGAAGTCTACGGATGATACCCCGAGCTGGCACTTCTCGCGCTTGACCTTGAGGCCGGCGTCCCGGAAACGGCTGAGGACCATGCGGAGGCGGGAGGCGAACTCATCGGGCGTGGCGGCGGCGATCATCACATCATCGAAGAATGGTGTGACGCCGGGGATCCCTTTGAGGAGAGAGTCCATCAGTTGCTGGAAAATTCCGGGTGCCACGCTCACCCCGAATTGCAGGCGATTGACCCTGAAGGCCCCCCGGTGCGTTACAATTGTTTGGGCCTCTGCTGTCGGCCCATCGACAGGCAGCTGCTGGTACGCTTGGGCCAGATCTAGTTTGCCGAAGATCTTGGCCCCCTGCCAAGGCTCCGGCCAAGGTGGCCAGAACATGGCTCACCACCGGGACCGGGTAGGCATGGTCTTGCAATGCCCGATTTATCGTGCATTTATAATCCGCGCAGATGCGGACATCCCCGTTAGGTTTAATGGGAGTCACGATCGGGGTTTCCCACACTGCGTGAGAGACCGGCTCCAAAACCCCTTGTGCCACCAGTCGGTCCAGTTCCGTGTCTATTTTGGGTTTTAAGGCAAACGGAACGGACCTGGCACGCATGCGGATAGGGGCCACTGTGGGGTTGAGTTGTAGCGAAACCGGGGGCCCGTATATCGGCTCCAGGGACCCGTCGAAAACGGATGGGAACTCGCGGCACACTTCCTGGAAGTCGCTGGGTTGCGCAATGCTGGACCCCCTCGATCGCGATTCCTAGGGGTCCAAACCAGGCCCTCCCAGGAGGCTAACTAGGTCGCCCTCGACTACGAGCAAGTCCAAATAACCCTTGAAGCCCCGGTACTGCACCCTGAAACTCCCGACCCCCTTCACTGGCACTTGGTCTCTCCGGAATGCCAGTCCATGCGAGCCGCTCACGGGTGATGGCCGCAAGCGGGGCCCCCTTTGGGCAAATCTGTCTTAATGTGGCCTCCGAAATGATGGAACAGGCGGAGCCCGAGTCGAGTTCCATTTGTAAGGGGGCCCCCTCTACTTTGATCCGGACGTATATTTTTGGGGTAGAGGCCTGACTGGGGAGTTTCAGTACCTGTGTTCGAGCGGCCGGGGCGTTGGTCAGTTGGTATAGGTCTGCCTCCGGGGCCGCGCAGTCCTCGAAGTGCGCCTCAGACCTGCGGCGGGGCGGTTGCGGCTTTTGTGCTGCGCGTGATGGCTTGGACCGGCAAACCCTTGCGATGTGGCCCGTGCGGCCGCAGTCTCGACATGTGGCGTCCCGGAACCGGCACGATCTCCTCTCATGCTGCCCTCCGCAGCTGGCACACTCCTGCGCCGCCGAGCCGGGTTGCTTGCGTGCGGAGCTAGCGGACGGTGCTGGCGGGCGATGCTGTGCTAGTGTGCGGTGTACCTCGGGGTCGTCGATGTCGCTGTTCCCGGGGGAGGCCCGGAGGCCACACGATGCGCCGCGGTGGTGGTGGTCGGGTGTGACCTCTCCCATGCAGTGGCGGTGGCTAACGCTGAGGTGATGGTCACCTTCTCGCCCTCCATTATTCGGCGCCGGAGTTTCTCCTCCCTGAGGCCTGCGACGAAACGGTCGCGGAGAGCCATCTCCAAGTGCTCTCCGAAGGCGCAGTCGGCCGCCAGGCGGCGGAGCTCTCCGAGGAACTCCGCGGCGGTTTCTTTACCCTGCTGGTTCCTATGCTGGAAAACCACGTGGCAGGTCATCTCCGACGGCTTCGGGGAGTAGTAGTTCTGCACGGCCTTCACAATCTCGTCGACCGTGCACTCCTCCACCTTCTTGGGAGAGAGAAGGTATTGTGCCAGATCCACGATCACGGGGCCGCAAGAGCAGAGCAGCAGTCCTCTCTTTCGGTCTTCGTCCGTGATCTGATAGAACACGAAGGCTTGCCGCAAACCCGTGACCCAGGCTCCCCATCGTTGGGGCTGGGAAGCGTCGAAACGGCGGTATCAGCCCGGATCCTCCTGGAGCGATGGCCATTGTGCTAGTCGGCGGCAGCGACACGGCTCTGGATTCACCCTCGGAGGCGCTCATGGAGGATGCCCGTGGAGCGGTGGAGCGAGTCTTCGGGAGCGTTGTCCGACAGCCCGGCTGGGGCGCTCAACAGGATCCCATCCTCGTCGCCATTGTTGTATAGTGGGTTAGACGCATAAAGAAACCACAGACAGCGATGTAGTGATCAGCATGGTTCGCTATTATACAACACGAGACGCTGATAACCGGCCCGGAGGCCAACTATATACATTGGGGAGGGGCCGCCCCCTGGTACCATTGGCGGGTTTGAATTCCCGCCGCCGTTCCCATTGGTCCCCCTACGCGGGAGCCAGGAACCTCAGTCCCATTGTTCTCAGGTACTCAAGCTCTGGCTCTTCGTTGATGGCACGATGTTGACTGCATACACAACAGTGGCAATTACAACTTTCTAACACTATGGCTGA
This sequence comes from Gekko gecko, assembly GCA_029375565.1. NCBI lineage: Eukaryota > Metazoa > Chordata > Lepidosauria > Squamata > Gekkonidae > Gekko > Gekko gecko. The sequence continues at coordinate 95,137,915 of JAPDNY010000001.1, forward strand.
TTTTGCACAAGGAGCTGCACCACCGTCATCCCTTTCTTTGCCCCGTTTCCATTGGTCAATTTCACACTTGAAGCCATGCGGCCACCTTTTGACCCACGGCTTTGCCCGATTTTCCCCACAGTTTCGTGATCCTGGTTTTTTGAGGATCACGAAACTGCGGGGGAAATTGGGTGAAGCCACAGGTGTGGCCGTGCAGCTTTGAGTTGGAAATTGACCAATGGAAACGGGGCAAATGGAGGCATGATGGCAGCGCAGCTCCTTGTGCAAAATTGGCCTACTTCACTTCTGCACACTCCATATTATGTACATAGTACCTCTTCTTCCAGCTCCTCCTCTTAACCTCACTGTACATCATCAGTGCCTTTTATTGCTTCTGAGATCTGGTTCTGAGTTTGGTGGCTTTGGGGACCTGAAACTTGGTGGAAAGCTGGCATAAAAATGTAAATTATTTGTTTTTATTTATTAATTAAAACATTTATATCCCACCTTTCCTCTCAGTTCAAGGCGACTTACAATAATAGTTAAAACATCCCCAGCTAAAACCAAAGATAAAATAACAAGCCCCAAATCCCTTCCCCCCTATGTTACAAGATACCTTTTCTACTGAAGGCACAATCACAAACGATTCCTATGAGAAGGAAAAATGCAAGGAACCTAAAGAAGCCAAGGTGTCTCCATAAACAGCTTTCTAAAGACTTGAGAAATAAAAAAGACTTATTCAGAAAGTAGAAGGAGGGCCTTATAACAAAGGATGAATATAAACATATAACCAGTGCTTGTAGAGAGGGAGTTAGGAAAGCTAAAGCTCACTATGAGCTTAGGCTAGCAAGAGATGCTAAAAACAACAAAAAAGGGTTCTTATATTCAAAGTAAGAAAAAGAACAAGGACATGGTAGGCCCATTGAGGGGACAGGAAAGTGAAATTGTAACAGGTGATGAAGAGAGGGCAGAACTGCTCAATTCCCACTTTTCCTCAGTCTTCTCTTGCAAGGGAAACAGTGCTCAATATGGCAATATGCAGCCTAGGATAGGCATAAGGGTAGTACATAAACACCTAGTTTCTTTAAATGAACTAAGTCCTCAGGGCCAGATGAACTGCATCCAAGGGTATTAAAAGAAGTCACAGATGTAATTTCTGAGCCTCTATCCATTATTTTTGAGAATTCTTGGAGAACAGGTGAGGTGCCAGAAGATTGGAGGCGGACAATGTCGTGATATACATGTCTAGTATAAGGCTGGCCTAGATGAGTTTGATCTATGTCAGTGCAGATGACAGCTAGGAGCTGTAAGGGTGGCTGGTCCCAGCCAGTTTAGGGCAGTTCAGCCCAGCACTGAGTAACTTGCATCATCATGATTCAGCACTGTACTGATTGGTCAGTGGTTGTATAAATGTATAGCTTGTACAGTGTATGTCTCTCTCAATGAATGGTTGCAGCGGAGCGCTTTGTCACTGAAAACTGGATTTCGGTGGAGGCTTGGTGTAAATAAATTGTACATAGTATTTGCACTAAAGCTGTGGAGTCCAGTCTTCCTTTGGATACTCTTACTCCCTTATGGGCCCCTCAGTATCAGCCAGTTCCATGCATCACGACAGGATTATGGGCCCAGACTGCGGCTGGCATTATGCTGAGTAAGTGGAGTTGTGGACTGAGTATCAGTGGAGTGGAACAGTGACTGTCTGCTGAGGCTTTCTTTTGCTGAAGAGAAAGCAGAGTCTGGCCATGCTGTTGAGAAGCAGGCTGGAGGAGCTAGAGAATCCAGAAGCCAGCTGCAGTGAGGGATAGTCCAGTGCTGAGGAGGATGTCCAGCCAAGGGCGTAGAATTTCCAATTTCCCAGGGGGGCTGGGGCTGGGCCAGAGGCATTGCTGTGCTAGGTCCTTAAAAGAACCGAGACCCAGTGACATCATAGGGAGGAGCCAGTGACATCACAGGCCATTGTCACTATTTATGGAGGCGGAGCCATGTGGCATTCCTGGCTCCTATTATCTCCAGTGGGCCTTCAAGTCTCTCCCATTGTTTGTAATGGGCAACCCTGTCATTCCTTTTATACATCCCAGTTAGTTGTCCCTTTGAAACTGTACCACACATATAGAGTGTACATTCCTTGCCAATGTTCCTTCTGGACTGCACACAGGGCAAAAGGAAATTTTAAAAGGCCTCTGATCTGCCTGCCAATCAAGGATAATGATGTGTGGAATAAACATGAGTTAAGTGTTAAGTGTTCTCTCTGGATGGTGTACATACCAAGAACATATCTGTTGCCATTTCCTTCTCTTCCTGTTCACCACTCAGGGAAACAAAAGCCCTGTTTACATATTACAGTGAACGTATGTACATCTTGCATGGACATATGTTGTTAGAAAGAGGTAATATATTGTTGCATTACAAATAAAAGCAGCCCACCTGCATCCTTCCCCCCACCCCAGCCCCAGTGGCTCAGAAACAAAGCAAGGCATGGGCAAAATCCTCTGCAAAGAACCCTGGAGAACCACTGCCAGTCTGAGCAGACAATGATGATACTGATGGAGTGATGGTAGAGAGACCATGCTTTGCGTGCCAGAGGATAAAAGTTTAAACCAAGGAGGTCTAAGAGAACAGCTGTTAGAAAGGATCTTTCTCTGTCTGAGCCTGTAGAGCTCACCTGCATCAGAGCAGACCATGCTGAAGTAGATGGACCAATGGCATGAAGACCAGTGTGGATTGAGGAGACCCATGTTCAGATCTACATTTTGCATGACACTTACTCGGTGATACTGGGACAGTTAGATTTGAGGCAAGGAGCAGATTAGAGACCATCAAGAGTTTCAGGGAATAAGCTTCCAAGAGTCAAAGCCTCCTTCATCAGGCTGGGTGATATTGCCATTGTTCTGAGGTCAATATAAGGGAAGGGAGATTGGAGGAAGGGTGGGATAAAGAGGGGATTGACAGACAACATGTGAGCAGCAGAGTCCATTGGGATGGAAGAGGAGTTTACAGGAAAAAAATAGCACCAACTGATGTGATCAAGAACACAGATCTTCCCAAACTAAAACATCATAAATTATAGCCTGAACATGAACCTATATTGTAATGCATTAAGTGATGTAGCAGTGGTGACAAAACCTCTAGTGGCATTTGGTTGAACTTCCTGGACAGACAGATGTATTTTCGGTTGCCACTGGCCAAACTGGTCTGACTTTAGAGAGTTGGGACAAGCAGCAAGGCTTGAGGAAGGGGATGTAGATCCATGGTTATAGAAAAGAAGGGGGCTAGGAACTGAGAAAGCAAAGCAGTCCAAATGAAGCACAACATAGAAAGCTGTACATAGTTGAGAGGAATTAGAAAGGAATGAAGATGCACAGTTGGTGTGAAGTACATTTGAGAAATTATAGAAACAGCATGGAAGTTTCTTAGTTGGGGTTAGCTACAATGCTATTGCAAGGTCTGTGTGATATAACAGGGGAGGCAGTCCACAGAAACCTGTATGACATTTTCAGACATTCTCTCTCATATACTTTAATTGTTTATCCCCTTCCTATAACAATTCCTCATCAGTCTAACAGAGACATCCTATTGAGGTCTAACCAAGGGGGCTTACTCCCAGGGAAGTGTCCTCAGGATTGGACTATAAAGAGCTCTATTCAAATCCTTAACCACTGAGCTTGCTAATACGTTCTCTTCTTTCAGTTCCTTAGATCAATTTGCCCAATCCCCCATCAAACTCAAATCTTATTGGCTCTTGCAACTATGAGTAAATTATTATTACACTTTTATCACATGGCTCTTTCCTAATGATTGTGGCTCCCAAGAATAGGTTGAAGATGATTGCCTGGGAAGCACCCACACAGCACCATGCCATGGACCCAGATGGCTCAGGTTAGCCTGATCTCATCAGATTTTGGAAGCTAAGCAGAGTCAGCTCTGACTAGTATTTGGATGGGAGATCTCCAAGGAATACCAGGGACATGATGCACAGTCAGGCAATGGCGAATCATCTTTGAATGTCTGTTGCCTTGAAAATCCTACAGGGTTACCATGAGTTGGCTATGACTTGCTAGCACTTTACATCACACCAGGGCAAGTGCGCTTTAATGCCCAGAACCATTTGAGCAAGGCGTAATGTATAACTACTGTCAGTAGCATGAGATGGACCCACAGCTCAATTGGCTCTCATATCACTGCCATAGCATACAAAATAGTAAAACAGTAGCACCTTTAGGACTAACAAACTGCATTGTAGCATAATTATTACTGTAACACAAGGGTTTTCAGAAAGCCACACACACTTTTCCAATCTCACTCCAGTGCCAGTTCCAATCCTCAAACTCACAGAGAAACCCAAACACTCTCATTTTTGGTAGAATGACACCCCTCCCCTCCTCCACCTGGGTGGCTTGGCAAATGTAAGCCAATGCCAGAGGTTTGCATGCACCAAGTCACATAGCAGAACCAGAGCTTCCAATTTCAGCACTGGAGTTAGGGATACCAGCCTCCAGGTGGGACCTGGGGATCCCCTGGAATTACAGCTCATTGCCAGTCTAAAGAAATCAGTTTCCCTGGGGGGGAATGATGTTCTGGAGGGTGGACTCTATGGCATTGTGCCCCACTGAGGTCCCTGTCCTCCCCAGACTCCATTCCCAAATCTCTATGAGTTAACTAACCTGGATTGGGCCATCCTCCCCTCATCCCCCAGAGGTGGCCAGTGGGTACCTGGCAATCCTAACTGGGGCTATTTTAGCAAGGGAGAGGGGGGAAGCTGGGGGGAAAAGCATATAGATTGGGAGAGAGAAGTGAAAGACAGAAAGGAAGGAAGGAAGGAAGGAAGGAAGGAAGGAAGGAAGGAAGGAAGGAAGGAAGGAAGGAAGGAAGGAAGGAAGGAAGGAAGGAAGGAAGGAAGGAAGGAAAGAAAGAAAGAAAGAAAGAAAGAAAGAAAGAAAGAAAGAAAGAAAGAAAGAAAGAAAGAAAGAAAGAAAGAAAGAAAGAAAGAAAGAAAGAAAGAAAGAAAGAAAGAAAGAAAGAAAGAAAGAAAGTCAGACTGGAAGGGAAGCAGCCTGGAGTGGGGGTGGGGCAGCTCCCCAGCGTCTCCTTGTTTCCAGCTCTCACACATCTCAAAGGAAAGGGAAAGAGAAACAGAAAGAGAGAGAGGGACAGAAAGCGCAGCCCCCCCTCCCGATTACAGGAGAAAGTGAGCCCGGGATTTTCTGTATCCTGGAGCAATGTGCTCCGTGCAGCACAAGGGTTCCTGGGTTTTGTTTTCTCCTGCAACTGGACTGCAGGAGAAAGCAAGCCACTCACTGATGGCAGGGGCAAACAGAGGCCACAGAAGGCCCCCTCCACCTTCCCCCTACCTCCATTCTTGCCCAGCTCCCCTCCCCAACCCTCCATCCTCCCCACTAAGTGGCAGCCAGGCACATTCTCATGCTGGCTCTCCCACCTCCCCTGCTTGGACTTGCAGGATGGCTGGGTGGGTGCAGCCCTGGGCTCCCACCCCACCTGAAACAATCCCCCACTCCTTACAGATGCCCAGCCAAACAGTCTCAGAAAGCGGAGGGGAAAACCCTCCACTTTCAAAATGGGGTGGGGGACAGGAGTGGGGTAGCAAGGCTCTGGCTGACACCAGTTGCCCCTGGGGGGGGGCTCAGTACCTTTGGGGGAGGCGTGAGCTCCCCAGCCCCCCTGAAGATGACGCCTATGTGTCCAGCTGCCAGAACCAGGCGACCAGCTACCAGGAACAGACTTCAATATGGCTCATGTACCTATGGCCCAACTTGTTGAAAAGCTGACCTCAACTAATTATAATACATGGGCATTAAAAATGAGGTTTTTCCTCGTAAAAGAAGGTCTCTGGACTTATGTGACTGATCCTTCTGAAGACCCTACGTCACTTGATGAAAGAAATGATGAGAGAGCCCTAGCACTGATTGTGTTAAGTGTAAGCGATGAGCAATTAATTTATGTGGCTGATAAGAAAAGCTCCAAGGATGCTTGGAACTCATTAAAGGACGTTTATCAGCAAACTAACATCGGCTCAGTTATAGCTCTGACCCGGCGTCTGTATAGAAAAATACAACACCCCCATGAGCCTGTTAAAGAGCACCTGAACACTTTGATGGACTATTTTCATCAGCTTCAGGAGAGAGGAAAGGTGTTTGAAGATATTGATAAGGTGTATATCATTCTAAGCTCATTATCTCAAGAATTTCAAATGTTAATAACAGCTTTTGAAGCAACAGATTCTGATAAATTAACTCTTCAATATGTTACTGGAAAGATTCTTCAAGAAGAGCAGAGAAGAACTGAAAGTAGGCAGCACGCCAAAGTTTCTGGGAAGTGTGCCAACTAATCCAGGCAGAGTGCCAGAGAGGTTTCCAAGGAGAGGCGGCAAGAGGAAATTGCTAGCAGCTGCATGTTTCCAGATGCCAACTACCAGGAGCAACCCAGAGAGTCTAAGGTGACATGATCAAGGTTTATAAAATTATGAATGGGATTGAGCAGGTTGAGAAAGAAGTACTTTTCTCCCTTTCTCACAATACAAGAACTCGTGGGCACTCCATGAAATTGCTGAGCAGTCGGGTTAGAACAGATAAAAGGAAATACTTCTTCACCCAAAGTGCGATTAACATATGGAATTCACTGCCACAGGAGGTGGTGGCAGCTAGAAGCATGGACAGTTTCAAGAGGGAATTAGATAAACATATGGAGCAGGAGTCCATCAGTGGCTATTAGCCACAGGGTATAGATGGGAATTCTCAGTCTGGGGCAGGTGATGCACTCTATTCTTGGTGCTGGAGGGGGCAGCAGTGGGAGGGCTTCTAGTGTCCTGTCCCCACTTCTGGACCTCCTGATAGCACGTGGTATTTTTGGCCACTGTGTGACAGAGTGTTGGACTAGATGGGCCATTGGCCTGATTCAACATTGGCTACTCTTATGTTCTTATGTTCTTAGAGTCTTCTGATGTTGGCTGGAGAGGAAAGAAGTGCTTCTGTTGTGGGTCCTTAAAGCATTTGATCTGTTCCTGCCCTAAGAAATGGAAGCAAGCTTGGAAACAGCCTGAGACTCGGCATTCAGCGTCTGTGGTGGTCACCTCAGACACCAGAGAGTTGTTGTGGCTATGCGATTCAGGCACCTCACAAACATTTTGTCGTGATGAGGGCCTGCTGCAAAACAAAAGGACATCATCCCTGGTTTATATAAGTCTTGCTGATGGGGCACCTTCTAAGGTCACAGCAGAAGGGGATGTGTATTTTCCTAGCTTGAACTGTACTCTAAAAGGGGGTGTCTTACAGAATATAATATTTGCAATATTAAAAGATGCTAACCTTGGTATTTCTTATTGGGCTGAGGGCATAAAGAATGCCTGTTACATTAGTAACCAAATCTACTCTGGTTCTGTTGACGATATACCATACAGATTGATGTACAATAGGGCTCCTAACCTAGACCATTTGAGAGTCTTTGGCTCCAAAGCCTGGGTGAATATACCTCTTGAGCACAGAAGGAAAGGGGGAGCCAGGGCCAAAAAGCTGGTTTTTCTTGGATATCAGTCAGGAATGAAAAATTATAGATTTGTTGATCAGTATCACAAATTAACCTTCAGCAGGTCTGCAAATTTCTGCGAGCATGAGAATTGGGATAGAATCCATGCTAATAAGGTTCCTCAAATGATTGCTGAAGGTGCAAATGTTGAACCTGTGGTTAAAGCGGAACAAAAGCCTGAGAGTGTACAAGAACCTGAGTGTGTACAGAGTGAAAGAGTGCTGCCAAGAGTGTCTATGCATAGCACAAAGGGTGTACCACCAGTAAGGTATGGTTATGAGGCTAACCATGTGTACATAAAAGAACCTCAAAGTTACCAAGAGGTACTCCAGATGCCTAATGCTGAAAGGGAGGCATGGTTTCAGGCAATGCAAGAAGAGCATAATTCACTGATTGCAAATAAAGTGTATGAGGTAACAGAGACAAACATCATTGGTTGCAGATGGGTCTACAAAGTAAAACAAATGCCTGATGGCAGTGTTAAAAAGAAAGCTAGTTTGGTGGCCCAGGGTTATGCACAGATTAAGGGACAAGACTATGACCAGATCTTTGCCCCTACAGTCTGGTTTGATACATTCAGACTTGCCCTCATAAAAGCAGGGCAAGACAACATGATGGTGAATCACTTTGATTTTGTTTCTGCTTATTTGAATGCTCCCATTACTGAAGACATTTACATGTGTGATATACCAGGGTTTGAAACCACTAATGGGCAACAGGTATTAAAGTTAAAAAAGTCTCTTTGCAACCTCAAGCAAAGTGCAAGAAACTGGTATGACTGTCTCAGCTCTGCTTTAATGACAGTTGGTTTTGAACAAGCCACTGCTGATCCCTGCTTGTTTCATGTAAAACTTGGCAATAGTGTGTGTTACCTGATCATTTTTGCTGATGATTTGTGTTTTGTGTCTCATGATGACAATCAATTGCAATGGTTTAAGGAGACAGCCCAGAAGATGTTCCAAGTCAATCATTTGGGAGAAATTGGTCACTTCCTAGGAGTAGAGGTGACCAAGAACAGCAAAAGTTATTTTATGCTGAGCCAGAAGGAGAAAATAACCAAACTATTAATAAAAATTGGCATGCAGGATGCTCATTGTGTTTCAACTCCCATGACCACTGGGTATGTAAAAGAGCCTGAGGACAAAGAGTTTGAGGACAAACAGTTGTTTCAGTCTTTGATTGGTTCCCTGTCTTATATATGTAACTGGAGTAGACCTGACATAAGCACTGCTGTACACTTGCTCAGCCAAAAATGTAACAAACCTTACGAGAGGGACTGGATTGCTGCAAAACGTATTTTGCACTATCTAAAAGGGACCATCGAAGAAAAACTTGTGTTACAAGCTGATGATAAAAGTATTGTAACTGTATACTGTGACTCAAGTTGGGGAGAACAAAAGGATGCCAAATCAACTTCAGGATATGTGTTGTGTCTGAATAATGGTTTACTGCATTGGAAATCTGTTAAACAATAATTTGTGGCATTAAGCACATGCGAATCAGAGTATGCGGCCTTGAGTCAATGCTTTGTACAACTGGAATGGGTTCTGCAGTTACTAACTGACTTTAACATAGCATATGTTCTCCCAATAAATGTCTATTGTGATAACGTTGCAACTCAGCAACTAGCAAATACTGAATGCATAAGGGTCAGGAGCAGGCACATTAATATTCGATTTATGAATGTCAGAAATGTGATACAGCATGGTCTTGTAAAATTAAATCATTGTGCTTCTGATGCAAATGTGGCAGATTTGTTTACCAAATGTTTAGATGTAAACAGATTCAATGTATTGAAAGGCAAACTGAACATCAAGGCTCAGCCTTAAGGGGGAGTGTCGTGATATACATGTCTAGTGTAAGGTTGGCCTAGATGAGTTTGATCTATGTCAGTGCAGATGAGAGCTAGGAGCTGTAAGGGTGGTTGGTTTCAGCCAGTTTAGGGCAGTCCAACCCAGCACTGAGTAACTTGCATCACCATGATTCGGCACTGTACTGATTGGTCAGTGGTTGTATAAATATATAGATTGTACAGTGTATGTCTCTCTCTCTTAATGAATGGTTGCAGGGAGCGCTTTGTCACTGAAAACTGGATTTTGGTGGAGGCTTGGTGTAAATAAATTGTACATAGTATTTGCACTAAAGCTGTGGAGTCCAGTTTTCCTTTGGATACTCTTACTCCCTTATGGGCCCTTCAGTGTCAGCCAGTTCCATGCATCACGACAGGCAAATGTTGTCCCCATCTTCAAGAAGGGGGGAAAGGAGGATCTGGGTAACTATCAACCTGTTAGCTTTATGTCTATACCTGGTAAAATTTTAGAACCAATCATCAAACCAACAGTCCTTGAGCATTTAGAAAGGGCGGCTGTGATTACTAAGAGCCAGCATGGGTTTCTTAAGAACAAGTCATGTTAGACTAACCTTATATCTTTTTTTGAGAAAGTTACTACCTTGCTGGATGTAATGTATCCACTGGAGAACATGGGCTCTGGACAGCCATGTGCTTGGACTGGTTCTAACCGATCCACCATGTGGCCAGGCGAAGGGCCTGAGCTTCGCCCCGAAGGACAATGGACTAGTGGATCCTGACTCCCCTCCAATGGAGGAGCAGGAGTTAATCCAATCAATGTAAATAGCGAATCACCGGTGTGTGTGTGTGTTTGGGGTGTGGGTCACTTGGGAATAAAAGCCGGCCTGCGAGCCGGCTCAGTTGTCTTGTTCTTCATCTAATAAAGTATGTGAGAGCTGAAATCACTAGTAAGTCTCAGTACTTTTCACTGGCGACGAGGATGGGATGCCAACTCCCTCCATGAACAACGACCACGAGACGAGCACCGCTGACCGCCCCAACGCCGAAAGCACCGAACGCTGCCGCCGAGCTTCGTGTCCGCCTCTTCGGGTCCTGGGCACCGCACCGCTCCCTAGCACCGCTGACCCCGAGAGCAGCCTCGCTTCCAACGCCGCCAACTCTACGCCTGAACCGCGACCTCCACGGGTGAGCACCATGGCCGCTAGCAACGAGAGCTTCCCCGCCTTCGACATCTCTCGTCCCGCACACTGGGAGACCTGGATCGAGACGCTGGAGCATCACTTCGAGATCCATGGCATCACAGATGCGGGTACGAAGAAGGCCTATCTCCTGTGCTACTGCGGCATCGAGGCACACCTCCTCCTGAAGGACCTGGTAAACCCCCTCCTGCCGAAAGACGTGGCTGCCACCTACGACATGCTGGTCAAGGCGTTTACTGACCACTTGGCACCAAAGCCCACCAAGTTCGCGGAACGAATGGAGTTCTTCACGAGAACGCAGGGCCCCGACGAAACATCTCCGGAATTCCTGGCCGGACTACGCCGCGCAGCCACAAGGTGTGCCTTCCCCAACCTCGCAGATACCCTCCTAAACCAGTTCTTGGTGGGGCTGAAGGAGGCGAAGCTGCGCCGCAGGCTCATCAGCCGGGACGACCTCACTCTGGAGGCCGCCATCCAAGAAGCGGCCGCCTACGAGAAGTCCCACGCAGATCGCCGGCCTAAGACGGTCCATCGCCTCCAGGACTCCGGCCCCTCGGATGACTCGAACGATGAGAAGGTCCTACAGGTGAACCGCTGATCACAGCCACGCACCCAACGCAACAGGGGATCCCCCGCACCACCAAACCAGCCCAATGCATCTGCCTGTGCCAGCTGTGGCGACGCTCACGAGCGCCGGACCTGCCGTTTCCGGGACGCCATCTGCAGGACCTGCAACAAGGCCGGACACCTCGCCCGAGTCTGCCGCTCCAAGGGCAAGCGCCTGGGATCCACTGCCCAGCTGGACGCCGCAAGCCTGCACACCGTGACGACACAGCGCCGGCAGACGGTATGTAACTTGCCCCCTGAAAGCCCGGACAAGGTGCATGTGACTGTCCAAATAGAGGGGTCCCCCTGCCAAATGGAAATAGACTCAGGGTCCTCGTTCTCTATAATTTCCGCGGAGACCCTTAAAACGCTATGCCCCAAGGGGGGACCCCGACTGCACAAGCCACGGGGGTTGAAACTGACGGACTTTAACAAAAACCCAGTGGCAGTCCGTGGCTGGGGCAAGTTTCAAGTCCGATTTAAAGGGTTCTCGGGCTTGCTGGACCTGCTGGTTGTGGAGGGGCGCCTCTCAAGCCTCCTGGGACTGTCGTGGTTTGGGCCTTTGGGACTCCAAATAGCAGGAGTAAACCACCTCGGGACCGCTGACTGGGAGGCAGTTTGCCGGGAGTTCCCCAAAGTATTCGATGGGACCCTGGGGAGGTACAATGGGACCCCGATTTCGCTAGATCTGGACCCTAACGTACGACCCATCCGCATAAAGGCACGGCCCCCTCCCCTCGCCATGCAGGAAAAAATAGAGGTCGAGCTCGACCGCCTGGTCGCCCAAGGCGTGCTGGAACCGGTCGCGTCAGCGCGCTGGGAAACCCCCATTGTAACGCCAATTAAACCGAATGGGGCTATACGCATTTGTGCAGATTACAAATGCACCATAAATAAGGCTCTGCAGGACCACGCCTATCCGGTCCCGGTAGTGAGCCATGTCCTGGCCTCCCTGACGGGGGCCAAAGTTTTCGGCAAATTGGACCTGGCGCAGGCTTACCAGCAGCTGCCAGTGGACACGGCCGCTGTGGAAGCGCAAACCATCACCACCCACAAGGGGGCTTTCCGGGTCAATAGACTGCAGTTTGGGGTTTCAGTGGCGCCAGGGATTTTTCAATCTTTCATGGATTCCCTCCTGAAAGGAATTCCAGGGGTCCAGCCCTTTTTAGATGATGTCATCATCGCGGCACCGGACTCCACCGCCTTCACCGAACGGCTGCGTCAGGTCCTGCAGAGGTTCAACGAGGCTGGCCTCAAGGTGAAGAAGGAGAAATGCCTCCTGGGTGTGCCCCGCATCGAATTCCTGGGGTTCGCAGTCAATGCACAAGGCATCCACCCCACAGACGAGAAAATTAGAGCGATCACACAAGCCCCGGTCCCCACGTCCAAGCCGGAACTCCAGGCCTTCCTGGGCCTCTTGAATTTTTACCACGCGTTTCTGCCCCAAAAGGCAACGGTGGCTGAACCCCTCCACCGGCTGCTGGACAAGGAGGCGCCGTGGGCCTGGAAGCCGGAGCATGCGGCAGCTTTCCAGGCGGTAAAAGACTTGTTGGTCTCCAACGGGGTGCTGCACCACTTCTGCGAGGCTTTACCTGTGGTTCTGGCGTGTGATGCGTCGCCCTACGGGGTGGGGGCGGTGTTGGGGCATCGGTTGCCGGATGGCCGGGAGGTTCCGGTCGCCTACTATTCTCGGACCCTGTCTTCTGCGGAGCGTAATTACGCGCAGATAGACAAGGAGGCACTAGCGATAGTGGCGGGGGTTAAAAATTCCACCATTATCTCTATGGCCGCCCGTTCGAGATCCTTACAGACCACAAGCCTCTCCTGGGCCTCCTTGCGCCCGATCGACAGACGCCGCAGATGGTCTCGCCCAGGGTTCTCCGCTGGTCCATATTCCTGGCGGGGTACTCTTACACCCTCACCCACCGCCCAGGAAAAGCCATGGGTCACGCGGATGCGCTCAGCCGCCTCCCACTGCCCGCAACGGACCCAGACCCGGCCCCCGCCCACGTCATCGCACTCCTAGAATCGCTGCCCGATCGCCCAGTACACGTCAAGGAGGTGGCCCGCCTCACGGGCCGCGACAGGGTTCTCTGTCGGGTTTTGAACTGGGTGGGGAGGGGATGGCCGACAGCTAGACAAGACCCGGAGTTTGCGCCTTTTGTCACAAGGCGCGATGAGCTGTCGACCTATAAGGGGTGCCTAATGTGGGGAGGCAGGGTGGTCATTCCGAAACCACTACAGGAACGGGTACTGAGGGACCTTCATGAGCACCACCCTGGTGTAGTCAGGATGAAGGCTCTGGCGCGGGGGTATGTCTGGTGGCCAGGGTTAGACCGGGATATTGAGGACATTGTAAAAAGGTGTCAACCCTGCCAGGCCTCCCGACCCGCACCCCCAACGGCCCCAGACAGGGCCTGGGAATCCTCTCACCGCCCCTGGTCGCGCCTGCACCTCGACTTTGCGGGCCCGTTCCAGGGGCAGGTGTTTTTTATACTTGTAGACGCCTACAGTAAGTGGCTAGAAGTAGAGCCTGTACCATCCACCTCCTCCCGGGCGGCCATCCGAGCGATGTGGCGGATTTTCAGCTCGCATGGACTCCCCGACACCCTGGTCACCGACAACGGGACGGCCTTCACGTCCGGGGAGTTCCAGGAGTTCACCCGCCAGCACGGGATTCGCCACATCAGGTCGGCCCCGTTCCACCCCGCCACCAATGGCCAAGCCGAACGCATGGTGCGGACGGCCAAAGAGGCGCTCCGTCGGACCGAAGGAACGGACTGGGACTTCAGGCTGGCGCACTTCCTGTTCGGCCAGAGAACGACGCCCCATGCGACAACCGGCCGGAGCCCGGCGGAACTATTGATGGGCCGACGCCTCACCACCAGGCTGGACCGGTTACATCCCGATCGAGCGCCCGAGCGGGAGCCCTGCACGGAAACGCCAGCGGCGGCGCGAGGGTTCTTCCCAGAGGACCCGGTGTACGCACGGAACTACGCGAGAGGGCCCCCGTGGATTCCCGCCCGAGTAGTCCGGGTCCGTGGTCCCCGGTCCTACGAAGTCTCGGTGGAAGACGGCCAGATCCTGCATCGCCACATCGATCAGCTACGTCGCCGGGTGCTACCCCTGGAGCCGGATGAGGGGGAGGAGTGGGACGAGCCAGCTCAACCAGACGCGGGGGCGGACGCACCAGAAGAAATCCCGGGGGACTTCAACTCCGGACTGACAGCCACCGCAAATGACACACCGGCCGAGATGGTGAGCCCAGCCCCGCCAACACCAGAGCGGCCACCAGTCCCCACAGCCGCCCGGGAGGCTGTCAGTTCCCCCATGCCAGAGCCCCGTCGCTCCACGCGAGAGCGGCAGCCCCCAGCTATTTGAAAGACTATGTGTGCGGGTGTTTATCGGACCAAGGGGGAGGGGTGTAATGTATCCACTGGAGAACATGGGCTCTGGACAGCCATGTGCTTGGACTGGTTCTAACCGATCCACCATGTGGCCAGGCGAAGGGCCTGAGCTTCGCCCCGAAGGACAATGGACTAGTGGATCCTGACTCCCCTCCAATGGAGGAGCAGGAGTTAATCCAATCAATGTAAATAGCGAATCACCGGGTGTGTGTGTGTTTGGGGTGTGGGTCACTTGGGAATAAAAGCCGGCCTGCGAGCCGGCTCAGTTGTCTTGTTCTTCATCTAATAAAGTATGTGAGAGCTGAAATCACTAGTAAGTCTCAGTACTTTTCACTGGATCAGGGGAATGCTGTAGATACAGTTTATCTTGATTTCAGAAAGGCTTTTGATAAGGTTCCACATAGTATTCTAGCTGACAAATTAGGAAAATGTGGTTTGGATCCTATGACTGTTAGGTGGATCTGTAACTGGTTGACAGATCACACCCAAATAGTGCTTGTGAATGGTTCATCATCCTCTTGGAGAGAAGTGACAAGTGACAAGTGGAGTGTCTCAAGGATCTGTCCTGGGACTTATTTTGTTCAACATCTTTATCAGTGAGTTGGATGAAGGGATAGAGGGAATGCTTATTAAATTTGCAGATGATACTAAATTGGGAGGGGCAGCAAATATGGTAAAAGACAGAGTCAGGATACAGGATGACTTTGACAGGCTGGAAAACTAGGCTAAAAAAAAAAATTAATATCAATGGGGATAAATATAAAGTTCTGCATTTAGATAGGAAAAATCAAATGCATAATTATAGATTGGGGGAGACTTGTCTTGACAGTAGTATGTACAAAAAGGATCTAGGGGTCTTAGTAGACCATACACTGAACATGAGTCAGCAGTGTGATGCAGTAGGTAAAAAGGCAAATGTGATTTGGGGCTGTATCAACAGAACTATAGTGTCCAGATCACGTGAAATTATGATACCACTTTACTCTGCTATGGTTAGACCTCACCTAGAGTATTGTGTTCAGTTTTGGGCACCACCATTTAACAAGGCTATAGACAAGCTGGAACATGCCCAGAGGAGGGCAACAAAAATGGTGAGGGGTCTGAAGGCCAAGTCCTTTGAGGAAAGGTTGAAGGAGCTGGGTATGTTTAGCCTGGAGAGGAGATGACTGAGAGGTGATATGATAACCATCTTCAAATATTTGAAGGGCTGTCATATAGAGGATGGTATGGAGTTGTTTTCTGTTGCCCCAGAAGGTCGGACCAGAACCAGTGGGTTGAAATTAAATCAGAAGAGTTTTTGTCTAAACATTGGGAAGAACTTCCTGACAGAGCAGTTCCTCAGTGGAACAGGCTTCCTCGGGAGGTGGTGGGCTCTCCTTCTTTGGAGGTTTTCAAACAGAGCCTAGATGGCCATCTGACAGCAATGTGGATTCTGTGATCTTAGGCAGATCATGAGAGGGAGGGTAGGAAGGGTTGCCTCAGTAGGGTTCTTGTGGCTCTTTCTTACATGCCCAGGAAAATGCTGATTGCCACTTTGGGGTCAGGAAGCAAATTTTCTCCAGGCCAGTTTGGCCAGGGATCCTGGAGGTTTTTTGTCACTTTCTGGGTGTGGAACAGTGGCCACTGCAGATGTGAAGGGGGAGATATTTGTGAATTTCCTGCATTGTGCAGGTGGTTGGACTAGATGACCCTTGATGTCTCTTATAGCTCTATGATTCTATGATTCAAACCCCCTCAAAAGCCCTAGCAGGCAAGCAGGCCTTGCAATGCCTCCTGAAAATTTCTAAGGAGGGGAAAATTTCTCAGTGTTTTTAAAATGTTTTAAATACTAATAATAATTACTGTTGTTGTTGTTGTTAATCAATAATCAGAGAAGAAAAAGCCTTCATTAAACAGTTAATTGAAACACTCACAATGCAGCAAACATCAGAAAGAGTGTAGGCAGGGAAATGTCAACTTCTGGTCATAAGAGGCCTTGGTCATATATTTATGCTGGCAGTAACATTTTTGTGTGTGATGATCCCATTCATACAATAAATTATTTGTGTCCTGGCTAGTGCCAATTCTCCCAAGGCCCAGCCATCTCTCACCATTGGAAGGACACTACCAACATGTAAAGTAATTATAGCATGTACAAAGCACATGTCCCCTCACTATAGAAAAATGCAATAATCCCATCCATATTTTTACTAAATTGTTTCTTTGAAAGGTGTTTGTCCCTACCTTTAGTCATATACATCTTCAAAAGCAGCTTATAAAAACTATTAGAACATTATAACAAAGGAGGCGTAGTGTGATCGATCAGTCATCGGAGGAGCTCTGTTTGCCCACCGAATCTTCAGGTCAGAAAGGGGAAGTTTGGAATTTTTTTCAAGACCCCATAGCATTTCCCCTGGAGCTACAAGACAATTTATCTGGCAAGGGAAAAAACCTAGAATCAAACTAAAATTACTTCAAGAAAAGAAAAAACGGGGAGGATTTGCATTATCTGATTAGAACTCTTACTATCAAGCACTGAGCCTAACTTGGATTAGAGACTGGATTATGTTAGAAAACTCCAGAATGTTGAAACTGGAGGAACACAACTTACTATTAGGGTGGCATGCCTTTGTAGGGTATGATAAGCAAATTACACACAAATATTTTGACCAACACTTAATTAGAGCCTCATTATTGAAAGTATGGCTTGAGATAAAAAAGCAATTTTATAAAAACTACCAAAATGGATAGCCCCCCTCAGAGCAATTTCAGATCCAAAATTAACTACAAAGAACACAATGGTGAAATATCAAGATCTTTTAGATAGTGATAATAAACTAAAACCACAAGAAATGCTGTTGAAACAGGAGAGTAAGCTGAATTTGTGGGAAAGAATCCAACTAGAGTCTAGATATGCCGAAGATAAAGGTACTGGTTTCTATGAAAAACTGAGAGAGTTAGACAAAATATTGTTAGAAGAAAAACTTATTAAAAATTGTATATGATTCTACTAGATTATAAAATGCAAGAAGAAATAGTCAAAAGTACGATGGTTAGAAGAAGAAGAGATTGGATTTATACCCCGCCCTTCACTGCCCAAAGGAGTCTCAGAGCGGCTTACAAACTCCTTTCCCTTCCCCTCCCCACAACAGACACCCTGTGAGGTAGGTGGGGCTGAGAGAACTCTAACACAAACCGTCCTTGAGAGAACAGCTGTGCCAGAGCTTGTGACTGACCCAAGGTCACATCAGCAGGTGCAAGTGGAGGAGTGGGGAATCAAACCCGGTTCTCCCAAATAAGAGTCCATGCACTTAACCAAACTGGGCACAAAATCTAGGTCATAACATAAATTTAGATCAATAGTCCAGAATTTGGAAAATTAATATAAAATATACAAAAGTGGTGTCTTTCAAGAGAATCTGTACAAAATGTTTTATAGATGGCATATGACACCAGACAGATTGGCAAAGTACTACCCTGGCATGTCTAATATCTGTTGGAAGTGTAGAAAAAAAGTCGGGTCTTTTTTCATGTCTGGTGGACATGCCACAAAAGTAAAAAATATTGGACTGATATACATAGAATTATACAACAAATAATAGGAACTAACATACCTTTTCTACCAGAGATTTTCTTGTTGAATATAATACCAGAACAATATAATAAATCAGACCATTACATGATAACACATGTGGTAACCGCGTCTAGAATTCTATATGCCAGATTATGGGAAAAACGAGACGTATCATTAAGGGAAGATTTGATTTATAAATTGTTAGAGACAGGCGAAATGGACAAACTTACTATGGTACTACAAGGAAGAGGTAATAATATTTTTGAAAAATCTTGGTTGAGATTGTATACATGGATTGAAAATCTCAGTAAGGATGAATTATAACTAATATTTGTTAGCAAGAGATGTTTAAATAGCAATAAATGTGGGATGATCTATTTTATATGTTTAAGCGAGTAACACTGTTTGTACAGTGTTCCCCTTTTCTGTTTCCTTTTTTTCTTTTTTTCTCTTTCCCCTTATTAGGAAAAAAATAATATGTATTTTTTTAAAAAAGAACATTATAACAAATTAGTAGTAGGCACACACATGTAAAGCTGGTGAGCTAATATGGATTCAGTGTTCTCTGCTCAGTCCTCAAGATCTTTCAGCCACAGTTGTTCAGGATGATTGTTCTGCATTCAGGCTGTGACACAGACATAGTGTCAAAAATACACCGCACTGCCTTACACCACTGATCACAGCTGGCCCCATCCCTATATGCTGCTACTTTTAAATTTTATTTTTAGCACTGAGAGCAGCACTGACAGAGATCAATGGATTTCCCAAATCAAATGGCGAATGAGCGTGCATGTGTTATTAAAATTTCTGTCTCTGTGTTCATTCTCATACTCTGCATCCAAATCCTAGTCTGAACCACATAGTCATCTCTCATTCATGATAGCCAAATCAATAGGTCTGGGCAATAGCATCTTCTTCTAAGGAGCTACACGTCCCATTTTTGTTGTTTTTGAGCTACAGTGTAGCAGAAAGCTTTTTGATACATCACCAATTTAAGCAGTCCCACTACAGCCTTGGGTTGTGGTGGACATGTATCAGAGATGGGATTATGGGCAGCAGCTAAGCAGTGTTCAAGATGGGAACCCAAAAGCCAAGGATAAGGTCAAAGGGCAGCACTAGGGTCAAAGACCAGAAGATATTATTCTTCTGAAGAGCTAAATTCACAAGGAATATAGGGGTCAGAGCTCAGGAAGGCAAGGTAGAGGAATAATCAGAATACTAGAACCAGCAGTAAGTTTATGACTCAGAAATGAATCCTCATCCTTTTAGCTGCTAGCTCCAGGGAGCCAATGGGCTGTGTTCATGGGTAGAGCCTCTTTGATGCTCAGCATTTCTTACAGATGCTAGAAAAGGTTTGACCTGCAGCCTTAGTAATAGCAGCACTCTTAATCCCAGGTCTGCCAGTCTGAGCTTCCTGACACTATGGGATAAAAACTTCTTCTGGAAATAGGATACTAGGCTTAAATGCTGTCAGTCTCTGTGATGCATTAGGGGGAGTGTTTCCAAGCTGAGCAGACCTGAGCTCTTAAACCTCTCATTAAGTTCTAGAGATGGCTGATGCTTGCAAGATTCAAGCATGAATCCCAAGCAAACCTGAGCCCCCAAGCCTCTCATTAAGTACTAGGGGATGACTGATGCAAGCAAGATTCACAGTGGCTTTCTTTTTTCTGACATGATCACATGTGATGAAGACAGACTTGTGCACACTAAAGCATGTTAAACATGATCAGAACCCCCAAAAACGTTCTTTCGAAGCCTAAATGAAATCTTTGAGAAGAAAAACAGAGCAGGGGATGACATTCCTGCCTTTCATTGTAGCAGTGTCTGAGGTTGAAGCTGTGTTCCAAAGCACACTGTCTGAGAACTATGAGCAATAAGGAGATCAGCAAGGAACTGTTGCCTTCAGGGCAGCTGGAGGCCTACCAGTGAGCCTCTTCATCTTACTCAATCAGCAGCCATGACAAGTGAGGTGTCCATTGCTTTTAAGCTTTTCTGTATATCTCAGCTGAAAACAAATGCAGCACTGGTTCTTGGAGATGTGCCACTTGTGTCAGGAGGAGGAAGAAGAGTTGGAGTTGAGAAACATCCCACAATGTGCACACAGGAGGGCACACCAGAACTCCCATGTCTATTGCAGAAGAGAGAGCATGAGAATGGGCATGTGTGAATGACTGATGCAAACTCAGTGTCGATTTTCATGACTATTTCTTTACCTGTAGAATTCAATAGATCAGCATTTTTCATTGGCTGATTGTCTACCCAAATGTTCTTGGGAATGCCATAAAATATTCCAAATCTTGGGTCCTGCCCCCCCCTTTTCAAAGATTTTCAAGGAACAAGTAACAGGATCACAAAGGTTGAAAATATTTTGGCTTCAATTCAGTCTAGCATTTCCATAGACAGAAGGATTTTTGCCTGTGGAGCATGACTACCTTGCCTTGCCCTTCCCACAGCAGACCAAACGACCTGGAAGGGGGAAGCAAGAAAGTCATGCTCCATGGGTGCAAATCCTTCCACAGTGAGATCCAAGCCTAGAACTTAACATGTTTGTTTGGGGGGGGGTATGAGAAATGTAGATTTGCTTTTTTCATATGGGTAGCATAAACCACACATTCAGTCATGCTGAGCAGGAAATTACAGCAAGACTGCATGGTAAAAGTGCTGTGGATACTTACTATAACAGGGAAGAAGGAAATAGCCAGCTAAGGCATTTCTGCAATGGCATAGTCATAACATCATACAAAATACGTATTGCAAATAAAGAAGTATCAGAAGTCAAATAAGAGGTTTTTTTAAAAAGTTATTTTAGGGATGATCAACAAATTAAAAACTAGGTCCAAACAGCATCCACCCAAAAGTTCCTAAGTAACTAATCTTTTAACAAAACCAATAAAGTTGGCCTGACCAAGAACCTGGAATACCAGTCAAAATTATACCAGTTTTTAAAGGGGGATTTGGTAGTAAGGGGGTCAGGGAATTACAGGCTCACTGGCCAAATATCCCAGGAAAATTGGAGACAAATAGTGACATAAAATATTGCCTATTTCATTTATTCTTGTACTAGGAATAAGGCCCGTTGTGGAAATAAATACAACGGGCTCTAGAAAGAGGCTCTGGGAGAGTGCCCCGGCTTTGGGCACTCAGTGACAATTTGCTGTGGCAATCTCAGCAGGGTATAATGACAGAGTCCACCATTTTCTCCAGAGGAACTGATCTTTGCTACCTGAAGAGCAGTAGTAATTTTGAGTGATCTCCAGCCCACCCCCAAGATTGGTAACAGTGGTTCCCCAGGAGGGAGTGGCTGGTTTGGAGGGTGGAGTCTATGGCATTGTACCTGTCTGAGGTCCCACCCCTCCTTAACACTCACCTTCTCCAGGTTCGACCCCTCAAATCTCCAGGAATTTCCCAACCTGGAGTTGACAACCCTGTCTCCCTCCCAGCCAACCATCAATCTACCTTTAGTTTTCCATCTCCTCCCCCATCCCTCCTACAGAGCAGTTGTAATTTTGAGTGATCTCCAGCCCCCACCTGGAGATTGGCAACAATGGTTCCCCATCAGGGAACGGCTGGATTGGAGGGTGGAGTCTATGGCATCGTACTTGTCTGAGGTGCCACCCCTCCTCAAACCTCACCCTCTCCAGGCTCCATCCCTCAAATCTCCAGGAATTGCCCACCTGGAGTTGGCAACCTGATCAGGACTGGGCCCAATGAGTTTTCTCCCTAAGGCCAACATAGGTGCGGAAAGGGCCTTTTGCTGACAGAGGAGAAAGTACAGGTGCCAACTCTGATTAGGGAAATACCTGGAGATTGGGGGGTGGATCCTGTGGAGGGCAGCATTTGGGGGAGGGGTGGAAGAACTCAGCAGGGTATAATGCCATAGAGTCTACCCTCCAAAGCAACCATTTTCTCCCGGGGAACTGATCTCTGTCATCTGGAGGTCAATTGTAACAGTGGGAGATCTCCAGGTCCCACCTGGAGATTGGCAACCCTAGGGGAAAGTCAGCCACACAGCGGGGAGTTGAAGAAAATGGTCTGATGGTTGCTGGCCCACCTCGTTAGCCAGCCAGCCATGCTGAAGCTAAGCAGGGAAAGAGCCTTTTTCCATTTATTCTGACAGGAAAGTGGCCATTGGGGAGGGGGTTATGGACGGGGGAGGGGATATGCTGAAAGTCCTTTGTTTTTTTACCAAGCTTGGCTGCCTACCAACAGCCACTGAGGGGACAGTCCCTCACAGGAGTCAAGAGAACTGTCTTCCTCAGGAGACAGAGCTGTCTGCCAGGGGGAGTGGGTGGGGAAAGGAGCAGACCCAGCACCCGGTCAATGGCACGTGAGTACTCTTGAGTGGCGGCTGATGGGCCAATGGCTGAGGGAGGGCATTTTACAGCCAATGGGAGCGCATGGAATCTTGCGAAACCAAAAGATAAATATTTATAAGGAGAGATATGTGACATACATTATATATGTAAACACTGTCTCAATTATGCAGTTAAAAATATACAGCGAGGGTACACAATACAAAGAAATCTACGAAATCAGCCCTAAAAACAGAATTGAAGCCATTGACAAAAATATAAACAAAGATTCCATGCACTCCCATTGGCTGTAAAATGCTCTCCCTCAGCCATTGCCCCATCAGCTGCCACTCAAGAGTACTCACGTGCCATTGACCGGGTGCTGGGTCTGCTCCTTTCCCCACCCACTCCCCCTTCAGACAGATTTGCTGGCAGACCAGCTCTCTCTCCTGAGGAAGACAGTTCTCTTGACTCCTGTGAGGGACTGTCCCCTCAGTGGCTGTTGGTAGGCAGCCAAGCTTGATTCTGTGAGTAAAGAAACAAAGGATTTTCAGCATAACCCCCTCCCCTCCCCCACCCATAACCCCCTCCCCAATGGCCACTTTCCTGTCAGAATAAATGGAAAAAGGCTCTTTCTCCTGCTTAGCTTCAGCATGGCTTGCTGGCTGGCTAACGAGGTGGGCCAGCAACCATCAGACCATTTTCTTCAACTCCCCGCTGTGCGGCTGACTTTCCCCTAGGGCTGCCAATCTCCAGGTGGGACCTGGAGATCTCCCACTGTTACAATTGACCTCCAGATGACAGAGATCAGTTCCCCGGGAGAAAATGGTTGCTGTGGAGAGTAGACTCTATGGCATTATACCCTGCTGAGTCCTTCCACTCACACCCCCAAATGCTGCCCTCCACAGAATCCACCCCCCCAATCTCCAGGTATTTCCCTAATCAGAGTTGGCACCTGTACTTTCTCCTCTGTCAGCAAAAGGCCCTTTCCACACCTATGTTGGCCTTAGGGAGAAAACTCATTGGGCCCAGTCCTGATCAGGTTGCCAACTCCAAGTGGGCAATTCCTGGAGATTTGAGGGATGGAGCCTGGAGAGGGTGAGGTTTGAGGAAGGGTGGCACCTCAGACAGGTACGATGCCATAGACTCCACCCTCCAATCCAGCCGTTCCCTGATGGGGAACCATTGTTGCCAATCTCCAGGTGGGGGCTGGAGATCACTCAAAATTACAACTGCTCTGTAGGAGGGATGGGGGAGGAGATGGAAAACTAAAGGTAGATTGATGGTTGGCTGGGAGGGAGATAGGGTTGTCAACTCCAGGTTGGGAAATTCCTGGAGATTTGAGGGGTCGAACCTGGAGAAGGTGAGTGTTAAGGAGGGGTGGGACCTCAGACAGGTACAATGCCATAGACTTCACCCTCCAAACCAGCCACTCCCTCCTGGGGAACCACTGTTACCAATCTTGGGGGTGGGCTGGAGATCACTCAAAATTACTACTGCTCTTCAGGTAGCAAAGATCAGTTCCTCTGGAGAAAATGGTGGACTCTGTCATTATACCCTGCTGAGATTGCCACAGCAAATTGTCACTGAGTGCCCAAAGCCGGGGCACTCTCCCAGAGCCTCTTTCTAGAGCCCGTTGTATTTATTTCCACAACGGGCCTTATTCCTAGTAGAAGTATAATGTATAATGTTTTCTTGCCCACAAACAGCATAAAATGAATACATGTTATGAGAAAAAATGATGAAAGGAAACTAAATAGCATAAGAATAAAGAATCATAGATTGAAGTCACATAAATGAAGAACAAAATCAAAATGGTGCGTTGAAACAGCAGGGCTGAGAAATTCAAAACTATTCCTAGCAGACAGTATTATTCTATAAAATCTAGAATTAGAACAAACCTTGCTAAGAATAATCATTATTGTTTTGAATGTTAGTATTCTGATGGATAATAGCATTACTAGTTAAGGAGCATATGGGTTGTTTCTCAACCTAACACTCAGATCCATTGAGAATTACTGTTTGCTTAAGAAAACTCTATGCCTCCTTTCCTCAGTAATATGGGCTCAACAAGGCTTACACAGACACCACTAATATAAATGTCTCTATCAATAAACTCAATTCTAGCTTCTTTTTCCCTCTTTCAATAAGAATAGGAGGAGCCCAGTTCATTACCAATACTTTCCCTAAAGTAATTTTCACAAGTGATGTCTAAATCTACATTTGTGTAGCCCATCCCCCTCTGTAATTTGAATGTTACAGTTCTATTGGCTAAGATGTAGATTCTATTTTAAATTCCTCTGTTACTATTTTCTAGTCTTCATTAACATGATTCATCTCTATCAGTGAGCAAAAGCAGCAGAAGAGAGCCTCAAAGGTGCTTTTAGAGTAACATGAAAATTCTCTTAGACAATGTAGCTACTAGGATGTATTTTTTTTCTTGAAAATTAAGGATTTTCCCCTTGTTTTCAAAACCAAAAAAAGTATTTTAAAAATCTCAGTTTGGCTCAATGTGTTTACATTTTGTGTCTCAGGACTCAAATGTATTTCTATTTTGTGCCTGAATTTAAAAATCCACTTATTACCACAGTCCTCTGGACAAACTTTTTGAAACCCTGCATTTTTGAAGGTTTCTCACCCCATCCCAATCAGTTTCTAATATTGAAAGACAGTTTGAATCTCGACTTGAGCAGAAACAAAGGTATGGATGAGCAGCACAGATATGCACTGTACAACAATATCAAACAACTAGGGACATCACACTGTACTGCACATTCTCTGCCACTAATCACAGAATGGGTGAGGGTGGCACAGAGAGGTGAGTTGGGCAGGGGAACACAGATGTCATCATGGAGCATCAGAGACCAACATTAGTAAAATAAATGCTTGGTTTGTGCCTATGCACCTGACCCTATGGCCTGTCCACCACTAGCTCTCCATGCAGATGAAGGAGAAATACATATCAACCAACCTGAGCCCATTTGTTTAAATGCTTGTTCCTCCAGACTGCAATGTTCCTCTCACCATTGTAACATAACAAAACTTACTGGTATTTTTAATCAGACAAATTGCCATGACTTTCCATTTAAACCGGTTGCTCTCTGGAGTGCATTTAGTGCCACTACTAAACCCGCATGCTGAGGATGAATATAATGGACTTTGCAAAAGATGAATTGGCAAGGAGTATTGGAAGAAAATGGAAGCATGATCCAGGGAGCAGACCATCAGGATGATAGACTGTGTTTGGATGGCCAGGCAAAAGCTGTGACCTGATTCTGAAATGCTGCAGCTTTCTTCCTCTGTATCTTAAGATGCTTTATAGCTAACAGGAGGCCTCCTTCATAAACATGCCTCATAGCATGAGGGTTACTTCCCTGTGACTGAATCCTACTTTGCTGGGGAACATGTGTTGATATTATAACCATGGGGGCCAAGACCAATAAGGGCCATGCCAAAAATTATTAGGGAAAAACCCATGTGAGTCTCATAGTGTGCCCAGTTCTATGTTGGTGAATGCTATGGGTGAAGTAAAACCTAGGAGACCCTTTGCTTTAAAGAAAATCCCACATCGTTTGAGAAACTAAATTTAATGGTGATATATGAGATGTTCCATCTGCTAGCTGAAGTTGTGAAAAAAACTAAATATACATATAATTAGGTTGCTGACAAGGACTGCCTTCCCAAGTAGACATGCACAGGACTAGGCAATGACAGCATGATAATGCCCCATTTATTATCACCAAATGAAACTTTGTGAAATGAAAATGGTAAACCAGCTACTATATTCCATAGAATACTGTTCTCAGGCACAGGTTTACATTAAAAATCAGTGGCCACATCAGATATTAAATGTAAGTCATGTAACTGTGCACCAGATGAGAGGGCAAACTGTGTCCCTGATGTTGGTGGGCCCTGGGCAAATGACCCTTTTGCCCTTTGAGTAAAATGACCTCGTCTCCATAAGTGGAGAAAATAGGAAGAAGTGGGTTCCATGCCACTGGTTATAGTTATAGAAGTGGACCCCTAGCCTAACATTCATGCTGACATGGCAAGGTTTCAATATTGGATATAATTTCCACATGCCACATTCTTCCTCTCAACATGGAGATCAGCTTAATCTACAGTGACAAGCACCTATTCAAAAGATGCTTTAGCTGTAAGCCTTGTTGCTATGGAAATACGAAAAACTATGACAACACTGTTGAAGTCAGGACTACATAATAGGCATATTCACCCCAGAACTGTTTAAAAAAAATGTTTTTTCTTAGGTTGCCACACTTCTCCACTTTCCTTCTGAAAAACAAATCACAAGCATTTTTAGATATGCTTTAGTCAAATTTAGAACAATTATTGAAAGCTTTTACTTAACAAAATAAATAGCAGGCATAAGACATATTTACTATGTACACTAGGGTTCTACCTTCAAACAGGCTACCCACTGGCTATCAATTCCAATAACCTTTGCTACCAAATTGACCCCATTTTGTTAATGTTACCCCCATAAAAACATGTTTTAATTAAACTAACCATGATTAACTGATTGTTTGAGCCATAGTTAGTTAGGGTTTGCAAAATCAGGATCTGAAGCAAGACTCTCTAGTTCCTCTACAGAGGCAATAAGCCCACTCTTGGGTGAAAAGGGAAAAACTCTGACAGAAAGAAAGCAGAAAGCTGATAGAGGATAGGGAAAAAGCAGAAAGGCTTAATGCCATCTAGAGATGGTAGTAAGCAAGGTACAGATCTGGGCTGCTGCTTGATGGAGACAGAGAAGTTGTTGAGAGCCGCCACAACTGCATTGGATGAATACAAATCCCCTGAGCCAAGTAGTGTGCACCTGAGAGTATTCAAAGAACCTTCATCTATCATCTTCATGACCTTGGAGGACAGGAGATGTACCAGAAGACTGGAGGAGGGTGAATGTTATCCCAGTCTTCAAAAAAGGGAGAAAGGATGTCCCAGGAAACTACAGGTCAGTCAGTCTGACCTCTGTGCCAGGGAAGATGCTGGAGCAAATTTTTAAGTGGTCAGTTTGCAAGCATCTGAAGGACAACTTGGTGATACAGGGAAGTCAGCATGGATTTGTCCCCAACAGGTCCTGTCAGACCAACTTTGTTTCCTTCTTTGATTGAGTGACAACCTTACTGGATCATGGGAATGCCTTCAACATTGTTTACCTGGATTTCAGTAAAGCTTTTGACAGGATTATGCCCTGAGGGTGCTAAGGTTCTTCAACTTGTGTGGCTAGCCAATTGAAACCCACACAGTGAGATCAGAAATCTAGGCAGTAAAAGGTAGAAAAAAGTTTTGTTTGAATAAGGGACACCATGCAGCCAAGAATTCAGCTCAGATGTCCAGTGAGTAACAGCAGGGTTCTGACTTATATGCTTCTCTTGCTCCTCCCAACTTTACATCATTGTTGACATCATTTACACATGCTCAGTTTGAGTTTCTTTGTCTTAACAATCATGAATTACACATTTGACAAACAAGATGTTACTTGGCTATTTCTCACCTCTACAATGCAGGTGCTCGTCTCCTTAAAACTGATAAATGCATATTCTTGGCTGTTTCCCCAGACTGGTTTCATCTTTGAATGAACTTTCAGGCTAAGTTCATTCTCAGTATAAAATTTAATTGTTCTTATTACAAAAATGGTTCCTTTATATTGATGCATGCATATATGTATATAGAAACACACTTTTTAAAAAAACCCATTTATTATAGAGTATGTTTCACATATTTAAAATTACATCTTATAGATATCGCATACCTTTTTCTTTCCTCCCCACCCTCCCCAGTACAAGGCTTCCCGCAATGCTCTTACCCCCTTATAAACTCTATTATCTAATTACCATTAACAAAATGTCTCACTTTCATTGTCAAATTAGGTAACATTTTAACAATCTTATCATTCTTTTTCTTGTTTTCTCCTTAATAACTATCGAAAGAAAATCAATTTGTTTTTAACGTCCCAGTTTTTCTCAAGATAGTCTTTGAAATCTTTCCATTGTTCATAAAACGCTTCGTCTTCTTCATTATTAAGCTTTCTTGTCATTTTGTCCATTTCTACTATAAAAATCATCTTCTTAATCGATTCCCATGTTTCAGGTATCTTTTCTTGTTTCCAGAATTGTGCATAAGTCATTCTAGCTGTTGTAACCAAGTACCATAGCAATGTTCTTTTGGTTACATTTAATTCTTCCAGTTTAAGACCTAACAACAAGATTTGTGGATCTTTCTTAAAAGTACATTTCAAAATTTTCTGTATTTCATTATGAATCTCTGACCAGTAGCTCATGGCTTTATCGCAAGTCCACCACATATGGCAAAATGAGCCTTCTTTCTTTCTACATTTCCAACATTTGCTAGACATACTCTCATTTATATTAGCAATTTTCTTTGGAGTCATATACCATCTATACATCATTTTATAGCAATTCTCTTTGATATTAACACGTTGAAATTTTCATTGACTTTTTCCACAAACATTCCCATGATGCCATAGTTATTTCAGTATTTACATTTACAGCCCATTTTATCATTTGTTCTTTTACAATTTCATCTTCTGTATACCACTTCAGTAAAACCTTATACATTTTTGAGATCATTTTTTTTCCCTTTTCCACCCATATAGTTTCAATTTCATTGTTCTTTGCCCTAAAGCCATATTTTCTCTTATCAGTTTTAAACAAATCATAAATCTGTCTATAATTCAACCAATCATAATCAAACTCCACATCATCTCTTTCTCTCATAACAAAGCTTTTCCCTTCAGATTTTAAAAGATTTCTATAAGGTAACCAATCTAATCCTTCGTGTCTCGAATATGGTTTAATCACTTCTGCCAGCACTACCCAAAGTGGTCGTTCTTCATAAAAGAATTTTTTATATCTCATCCAGGTCTCGAACAATGATCGCCTAATAAAGTGATTTTAAAAAATTTATCGCTTTTTGATTTTTCATATCACAAATACGCATGCCATCCAAACTTGTTATCATGACCTTCTAATGCCAACAGCTTCATATTTTCAAGGTTAATCCATTGTTCTATCCACATTAAACAGACCGCATCGTAATAAAGTCTGAGATTTGGTAGTTGAAGTCCTCCTCTTTCCTTGGCGTCACATAAAATTTTCATTTTAATTCTTGGTTTCCTTCCTGCCCACACAAATTTTGATATTTCTTTCTGCCATCCATCCAATATCTTGCTTTGTCGTAGTATTGGGATAGTCTGAAACAAAAACATTAACCGAGGCAAAATATTCATTTTAACTGTTGCAATCCTTCCCATTAGTGATAAATTCAAAGTGTTCCATTTTTTCATGTCTTGTTGAATCTTATACCAAATTTTTTCATAATTATTTTTGAATAAATCTATATTTTTCATAGTCAATTCAATCCCTAAATACTTTATCTTTGTAACCACTTCGCACTGGATTTTCTCCTGAAGTTATATTTGCTTCTGTTTCGTCATATTTTTACACATCACCTTTGTTTTGCTTTTATTAACATAAAAGCCAGCCAAATCTCCGAAATCTTTAATTTTTTGCATCAGTCGTGGTATATTCTCAGTTGGGTCTTGAATCATAAACATTACATCGTCCGCAAAAGCTCTATATTTATATGTAAAGCCTCTCATTGTCAATCCTTTGATGTTCTTGTCCTCTTTTATTTTCCCCAATAATACTTCCAATGTCCAAATAAACAATAGTGGAGATAGGGGGCAACCTTGTCTCGTCCCTTTTCGCACTTTAAAATATTCCATTTTCTCTTTGTTAACATTCAATGCCGCTTTTTGGTCTGAATAAATTGCAGTAATCATATTTTAAAAAGATTGACCTACTTCCATTTTCTCTATCACTTGCAACATAAAGTCCCAATTCAAATTATCAAAAGCTTTTTCTGCATCCAAGAAGAGGAATCCAACTTCCTTTTCAGGGTGTTTATCACAATATTCAATTGCATCTATCACCACTCTTAAATTGTCTCTGATTTGCCTATTCGGTAAAAAGCCAGCTTGTTCTTCTGTTATAACATCTTTCAAATAATTTTTCAGCCTTTCAGAGATTACTTTAGCAAACAGTTTGTAGTCATTATTCAGGAGGGATATTGGTCTGTAGTTCTTCACATTAGTTAGGTCCAAACCTTCTTTGGGTATAAGCGAAATATTTGCTTCTTTCCATGACTCTGGGATCCGTTTTGTCTCTCTTATTTCATTTGACAAAAGTACAAGAATTGGGGTTAGCTCATCCTTTAATTTTTTATAAATTTTTGCAGTAAATCCATCTGGACCTGGAGCTTTCCCCAATTTTGCTTCTTCTATCGCACTAACAATTTCTTCATTTTTAATTGGACCATTAAGCACTTCTTTCATTTGTTGTCCCAATGTTGGTACTTCAATATTCTCCAAATATTTCTTAAGTTTCTGTGCATCAATACATTTCTTTTGAAACAATTTGGCATAAAAATTGAAAAAGACTCTCTTTAAGCCATTCAAGTCCACAATATCCTTTCCGTCTTCTATTATCTTGTTTATAAAATTTCTTTCACGTCTATTTTTTAATTGCCATGCTAAGAACTTTCCAGGTTTCTTAGCACCCTCAAACGATTTCTGTTGCAACTTCTTTAAGTTCCAATACAATTCTCAATTTGACAATACATTTAACTGGTCTTGTAGCATATAGATTTCTCTTATAATCTTTTTCTTCCCTGGTTTTTTCTTTAACTCGTTTTCTTTCTGTCGGATCTTTTCCTGTAAATCATTTTGTTGTTGCAATCTTTGCTTTCTATCTTTAGTATTTAATGAAATAAGCAGTCCCCTTATAACCGCTTTATATGCATCCCAAACAATTTGTAATTCCGTGCCTTTGTTCAAATTTGTTTCAAAAAAGTTCTGTGTTTCCCTATGCAACGTCTCATTAACTATTTTCTTGTCCAGTAAGTCCTCATTAATTTTCCAGTATAATTGTTTAGGTTTTTCTCTCGACATCCAAAGTAAGGGGCTGTGGTCAGAATTATTTTTTGTTAAAATTTCAATCTTTTGAGTCTTCGATGCTAACTCCTCTGACATCCAAATCATATCAATCCTTGAGAAAGAGTCATGTCTATTGGAGTAAAAGGTATAGTCTTTTGTTTTGGGATTCCATTTTCTCCAAACATCTTCCAGTTTCTCTTGTTTCATCAGTTTGAAGAAAACTTTTGGTAATTTCCCCACCACATCTCCAACTTTTGTTTTTGAACGTCTGTCCAGTAGGTTGTTCACTGTACCATTAAAGTCTCCTGCGAAGACAACCTGATCATAAGTTAATCGTTCCATCTCATTTGTCAAATCTTTTAAAAAAAATTCTTTAGCTCCACTGGGTGCATACAAGTTTACAATCAAAGTCTTTTTCCTGTGTATCATTATTTCTACTCCAATATACCTCCCATCATTGTCCACAAAAATTTGCTTGGGTTCTAATTCTTTTTTAATATAGATCACTGTTCCTTTATTCTTTTTAGTCGCTAGTGAAAAAAATTCTTCTCCCAATTTCTTGTTTATCAAATATTTATAGTCCTGTTTTCTGATGTGAGTTTCCTGCAAGCAAATTATATTGCTCTTTTGTTTTTCCAGCCAATGATTTACTAATTTTCTTTTGTTAGGTGAATTAAGTCCATTTACATTCCAAGATAGCATTTTGTATTCCATGGTGTCTTGATTTATATATCCAAAAACTCTTCAAAATTATTTTCTTTGAACCTATACAAGTCTCCTTCTGATTTGATCGTAAATCTCACTGAGTTGTATGTGAATGACAATCCTTGGGGTATTTCCCCTCTAAATCTAATTCCCATTGCCTTTAGTTTGTCGACCAATTTTTTATATTTCTTTCTGTCTTGTAGCATGACCCTTGGGATTTCTCTTAATATTATTACCTTTTTGCCATCAATTTCCAACGGTTGTGTGAATTGCTTCTTGAAAATATCCTCTTTCATTTTTCTTGTCACAAATTGCACAATGACATCTCTGGGTAGTTTTTTCCTCTGAGCATACGTTGAGTTTACTCTGTAGATTAAGTCGAAATCCGAGTCTAGATCTCCTTGATCCTCACCAATATATGCCGTCAATGTTGTTATTACCAACACACGTATATCTTGGTCTTCTGCCTCCTCAATTCCTCTGAGCCTCAGGTGATTTTGTGTAGCTCTGTACTCCATCATAGATTCTAACCTTGTGTTCTCCTGGAGGGTATTTTTAATTTTTTGTTCTAGCTCCGTCGACTTAGCTGCTAAACCTTGGACTTCTTTTTTAACTTCTTCTGTATCTTTTTTAAACTCTGCCACTTCTGCTAGGACCAGTTCTTTCATAGCTGCCATATTCTTCTCTTGCATTTGCACTTGTACTTGTTCTATTTACTCCAATTGTTTTTCCATTTGCTGTTTTATCTGTAATTCCATTTGTTTTGTCTGTAGTTCCATCTGTTTTCCAAGACTCTGTACTGCCTCCATCATCCTCCTCTCCATAGCCTCTATTGCTGTCTGCCATTCTTTTTTGTCCTTTGCTGCCATCCTGAGACTTGATGTAGAGGCGGCCCTTTGTCTTGGCCTCAAATCCGTTTTGAAAACTTTTAAATGTCACCAAATCTCTTTTCTTCTAGGTATTCAGTCAAATCGCCACCTTTATGTGATTCTTATCTTTATTTTTATAGTTCAAAATTCAATTTTAAAAATTAGTCCTCCTCAAAATGGCTGGCGCAATTTCTCTATGGTTTTTTGGCAAGAGTAGGCTATTCTATAACTTCCGGTTTTATGTCCGTCCCGAAAGTCCAACTTCCTGTGCAGCACACTAAGTCTTCCTACTCCTTCCGGTTACTCAGTCTTTTCAAAACCCTCTCTTGCCTCCAACTCGTCTTTTCTCAGCCGGAACTTGTTTTTAGTAACACAGATTCACATCAGTTTCGTTTTTACAGCTTGCCATTAATCTCTGACTAGCCACAGGAATGCAAAACAAAAGTCTCTTTTTCACTATTTTCACGTTCTAGAAAGCTTCTTTCGATTCCAAACAAAGCAGATTACATCAGGAATACTTTTCTGCGCTTAGCCGCTTGATTCAAATTTCTCTATGTCTTCAAATCGGTAAGCAAAAGTTCTTTGTTACCTTAAAGTTCAATCTCGGGGTTTCGCATTGCTTCTTCTTAACTTAAAGTTGACTTTGATGATAAAGAGGTCGGTAGATGATGGGTTTATGCTGAATTGTCAGCTTGATTAGCCCCTGTAGAGTTGTTTAGCATCTGCCCGCTCCACGGGGGGTGATCAAAGCTTAGACAGGCTTCCTCCGAAGCCTGCCCACGCCAATCTCAACCCCCGTTTGGACTTAGCTGCTTGCTTGCCACTCCCCCGCCTAGGGAGTGTTGCGTTGGACCGATAAGAGGCCCAAACTGTCAAAAGGGGCTATCGTTCACCCTGCACAGTTCGCAGAGTGTATCAACTCACCATTTTAACTCCGACCGGAAGCCAGAAACACTCTTAATAACATTTTGTGTGCTATTTCTACTAAAATATATGAAAATATAATGATATTTTAAAGAATTAAACCCTTTATATGCACTTTCTTAATGTTTCAAAGTAGCCTATGGCATAAAGCTTCTGGAAATACTTTGAATCCACCTTCTATTCTTCATTGTAATCCATCAGAAGATTTTTGCTGAATTTTATAAAGATTTTTAATCTGAATTAAAGTTTCTGGTTTTGTAAAGTATGCTATTTTACCTTAGCCAGTAGGGGTCCTTCTCGTATAACATAAATTCTGCATTCTTAATTTGATATGAACAATTCTCTCCATATACTTCCTATAGTAGACTGACACAGAACTGCTCTTCCACCTGCCATCGTTAAAATTATCTCTTGGAACTTTGTGGGCTGGAGGAGAAAAGCTAGTGATGAGGACTTCCAACACTATTTAAAAGGCTTTGACATTGTGCTCCTCCAGGAAACGAGGTTCCAAGCTGTGATTCACTTACAAGGCTTTAACTCTTTTTCCCTTCCAGCTTATAGAACCAATCTGTCTTCAGGTCGGGCTGTCTATTTTTGTATCCTTATCCTTAAAATGCGAAATTACTACATTACCGCTTGACAGTACTACAGAGCAAGCTGTCAAACTTATTTTTGGGAACTTTACTCTGATTATCATGAATTTATATGTGCCCTCTTTCCTAGATAGTTGTGCTCTTGCCCAGCACTAGGAGTATTTAACCACCCTTATGGAAACCCTAGAAAGGAAATTTCCCTCCGCCAAAATTATTCTGGCCAGGGACTTTAATGCGAGAGGGATGTATGCTTGCTCCTTCTCTATTTAATTTATTTCTCAATGACCTTGCCCCCTTTTTAGCAGAAGAAGATTGTCATTTCCCTAAATTGGGTTCAATTCATGTTCCCATCTTACTTTATGCGGACGATACAGTACTACTTTCTTGTACAAGGGTGGGGCTCAGACGTCTGCTAAATGGATGTTTTAGCTTCTTTTCTATAAATAAATTACATCTGAATTATGAGAAATCTAAAATACTAGTATTTGCTAAATCTTGTAGACTTTGGATATTTGATGGAAAAGAAATAGAGCAGGTCAAGGACTTCAAATATTTGGGTCTTCATTTCAGTTATAATATGTCTTCGGGCTTCCAGTCTGGGATTCATGGCGTCCTGACGTGTTCTGGCTTTGCTCTTTGAGCTCCCAGAGCATACGGAGGGTCTTGACGACAGGGAGGGCTTCTCATAACCCTCCGCAGATCCCCCCAGGCAGGGGGGTGACTGGCAGCGAGCTTTTGGCCCGAGAGGGAGTTGAGATCGGCTGATAGCGGGGCTTTAAAGAGCATCGCGACCAGCCTTGATCCCCTCCCCCAGAGAAGGCACTTCGGAAATTCTCTACAAGACCCCACCGAGTTGGATTCTCAACATAAGAACGCATGACCCAGATCTCCAAGACATTCTATGCAAGCTGATATTAAGGAAACACTGCTATAACAAGACAAGGACTTTGAAGGTAACTTTTTTAAAATTGCTCACTGGAGATGCGTTTTGGCCGAAAGTAAACAACATCCAATGAAGCGCATGATCGTGCTGTATCTGTCGTACTAACATCAAACTTGAAAAAGTGCAGTTAAACAGCTTAAAAAGGCCAAAAAGCCGGTTTGTTGATCATTCCTGCGGTTGGATTATTGACTTTGAAATAGAAACTAACAACAATCTCCGCGAGAATTAGAGTGGAAAAGTACTCGAGCTGCAGCAGAAATCGTCAGAACAGGAAGTGACCTCAGACCAGACAAGAAATCGTCCTAGAGAAGTCCAGGGAGGCCGGAAGAAGGGAAGAAACCAGGGACAAGGGGACCTTTAAGACTGCCGGACAGGAAGTGAGTACCCGGAAGTTCCATTTACCATAGAGAAATTGCGCCCGCCATTTTGAGAAGGTCAAAAAAAATTATTTTGATTTTAAACGAAAGACTTAATAGAAAATAGTGAAAATAGAGCGATTCAGGTGGGCACAAGAAGGACTTTGATTTGATGTAGGTTGGAGGGAAATAATATGTCTTGATCAGCACAGCGCAAATCAGCAATTAATATGGCTACTCTTACTGCACCAGCCATTTTATGTTTCTTTTTTAATAGAGGCAACCAGTTCGTTCCAGCAGTACTAGAAGTCTTTAAGGCTAAAGTTATTGCTCAATTACGGTTTGCTATTCCAGTATGGATTAGCGCCTTTGAGGCTGGTACTGAAAGTGTTCAATCCAAGTTTGTGTGGAAAATCATGGGTCTGCCACATTGTGTTCCAAATGCTGTTCTTTGTTTAGAAACAGGCCTAAACTTGGTAGAAACACGAGCATGGCTCATGTCAATTAATTAATGGCTACAAGT
The DNA here is from genome assembly GCA_029375565.1 of Gekko gecko. Lineage (NCBI taxonomy): Eukaryota > Metazoa > Chordata > Lepidosauria > Squamata > Gekkonidae > Gekko > Gekko gecko. Next base: position 95,174,184 of record JAPDNY010000001.1, read on the forward strand.
GTACTATAATGCTGGCCCCGGGAGCTTTTTGCATCAAATGCTGTCAGAATCTAACAGCTCCAGCTGGACTGCCCACATAGAGAAAGAAATAACCACAGTGAGCTTATCTTTAGATGCATTATTTATGTTTCCATTTCCAAATGCATACCAGTCAATCAAACACAGAATCTTAGATATTGAACTGCAAAAGTTAGCCAGCTTTGCAAAAAAATCTGGTTCCCCTCTGAATTTTGAAATTCCCTTAATTACTGGCAGACTGGCACCCTATTTATCTGCCCCCTATGCTCCACAAATGCACAGAGCATTTGCACTTGCTAGGTGCAATGCTATTCCATCTGCAGTCACTTACGGCAGATATAATATCACATACTCTGCAAGACTCTGTGACTGTAATTTAGAATCAGTTGATTCGGTTTCCCATATCCTTCTTTATTGTGTTCAGTATGCTGATATACGTTCTAATCTTTTAGACTCAATTTTATCCAATTTGTCAGGCCATTCAGATGCCCTGATGGTGTACCATCTTCTTAACGACTTGTCACCTGAAATAACTGAAAAAGTAGCCCTATTTTTAAGTTTGATAATCAAGGACCAATTAAAAATTGTTTAACTGCTTGTATTTAAATTATCATTGCTACCTCTGTATTTGCTTACAGTGTGTATGGATAACTTGACATATGCCAATAAAGGCTTTTTTGTCGTTGTTGTTGTATAACATAAATTCTGCATGCTTAATTTGCCTTTTAATTAATGTCAAGAACTGTGATTAATATCTTTGGTTCTTGGCTGCTCTCTGAGATGACTGCACACCTGCTTGGCAATGTTCCCATACTCTGCTCATTAGCAGTTTGCTGGTCTTAAGCAAAGTTTATTAGAGAATTAAGGATTTAGCTAGTTTTCTTCTCCTTGTAAACATTCAGAGATATTTACTCTTTAACAGTTATTCTTTGCTACAGACAAAATATTAAAAGTTTTGTTTTAACTTTTAAAAGCATACAACAAATAAGGAAAGGGGTTTTGAAGCTTAGAGTGTATAGTTTAGTTGCACTTTAGTTCAACTCAATCATTTCTAGTCTCATCTTGACAACCAATTATCACATTCCTTGCCAGTTTAGCTTGTGGATATTTCTCTATGCAAGCAAACAAACTGCCCTTTTTGCCTTAAAATAATAAGCTGCTAAAAGGCAGGTATATTACTTATAGATTCCAATAACTCAATATTTATATGTTAAAGCATTTTAAACTTAAAAAGGAGAGTTTAATTTGATTTTTCCTTATTTAAGAATACTAAAATCATAAGCTGTAATGAACTTCTGAACTCACTTCTTTGAAGTAGAGAGTTGAACGTAAATCTCCAGTATGACTGCTCATTATTGTGGCGAATGGTACCATCCTAATTAAAAAGTTTAACACTTAGTCATTAGGAAATTCCTTTCTCTGACCATTAAATGAAATATGAAACACCTGTTTCTACAATTCTACTTAGTGTTTATCAATTTGCCAACTTGTTTCTGGAAAATCCCAAAGTCCTTTCCCAAAGGACCTTTGGAATCCCAGCAATAATCAATAGATTATCATTTAAAGTTCTGAGCTTCCTCTCATTCTGATGGGCTAACTGGAGGACTGCAGACTGGACTCTAGGATAGTTAGGTGGATAGGGAACTGGTTGAAGGACTACACCCAAATATCAGTTGTCAATGGCATTTAATCTGAATGGAGGGAGGTGTCCAGTGGGGTGCCACAGGGCTTGGTTCTGTGCCCAGTACTTTTCAATATTTTTATAAATTATCTGGATGAGGCGATGGAGGCACTACTAATTAAACTTGCAAATTACACCAAATTGGGTGGAGTAGCAAACATCTTGTAGATGACACCAAATTGGAAGGAGTAGCAAACAGAGATAGACAGGGGTCTTTTGGGGGGAGAGTGCACTGGTTTTCTGTGTGGCACTGTGCTTGCACTGCCACAGTGCCACTTGTTCTGGAGTGTGCCACTTGTTCTCATGGCAAACAAGCACTTCCCAAGACAGTTCACTTTCCCTGAGATTCTCTGGGAGAGTCTGACTGCTGGGTGGCTGTCTGCTTGCCTGCCTCAAGTGCGGCTGGCTGGGTTTCCCCATTGGAAACAACGGAGGTAACAGGGGTAACCTGTTTAGGTGCCCATAGAATTAGGCCCATTGGTCCAATTGCTTTGAGATGTGGGGTGTATGTGGGGAGAGGCTCCGGAGCCTCTCCCTCAAACTCCCTCCCCCCAGAGCTACTAACAGCACCGTGGGGAAAAAATAAGTTTTTCCCCACCATAGAGAACAATGGAGGGAATGGGGGCAACCTGTTTGGGGGCCCATAGAATTGGACCCCTGGTCCAATGTTCTTGAAACTTGGTGAGTATCTTGAGGAGAGGCTCCAACAGCTACCCTGTGAGTTTGGAGCCTCTTCTTCAAACTCCCCCTCCAGCCCCCAGAATATACCCTATGTTTTCACCATTGACTTCAATGGCCCTTAGGATATAATGGAATGGGGGGGGACTGGTATTTTTCAGTTCAGGTCTATTGGACCCAGCAAATATCAGTGTTTATGAAAAATCCTGGATCTGATATTGGGAATTTTTGGAAATCCCAAATTCTTTTGGGTCCAACAGACATGAAAAGAAAAATACCAATTTTTAAAAAGCCAGCCTGACCCTGGGGCTGGCTTGGCTTCTCCTGCAGCATGGTTTAAACCATGCCACAAGGTCTGCATCTCCCCACTGCACGCAGACTTGGCTGGGAGGGCTTCTCCTGTGGTAAGGTTTAAACTGCACTGCTGGAGGAGCTATCCTCAGGATCTCCCTGCCACATGCAGACCTGTCTGGGAGGGCTTCTCCTGCAGCTCAGTTTAAACTGCATCACTGGAGAAGCTGGCCCCAGGATCTGCATGCAGCAGGAAGGCAAGAGAGGATCAGCTGGGGTGGCGGGAGCTGAGAGCTCCGTGTTGGCTGGAGCTGGCTCCTTGAGCTGCAAGAGGAGCCAGACCCAGCTGAGGTAGCATGGAGCTCTCAGTTCCTGCTACCCTGGTCAATCGTGAACTGTCTCCAAGAGGAGCCCACCATCCATTCTGTATTGCTGAATACACCCGAACAAAAGCAAAAAAAAAAAAATCAACTTTATTTGGGCTCAACTATACTGGTAGCCAATAAAATTCTCTGATCTGTATTTGACTTAAATAATAACTGAAAGGGTATTTTTTCAGGTCAGGTAATGCTGAATGTGCATCCCTTGTTGAAATCAGAGCTTTTGTAGATGTATGGCTCTGAAAAAAACTCCAGGAAGGGCTCTAACCAGTATTTCAACAAGGTGGTATTCAACTGACTATCCAAAAAGATGATGAAGAAGGGCTATGACCCCAAGTATGTTATGAAATGAACAGTGGCCAGCTAATCCACCATCACGTGTATATCAAGAAGTAATGAGAATACAGCTGTTAATATAATTTGCAGTCAAAAGGAGAGAAAGAAGATTAATCTAAGGAGTACTTTCCCTATCACAAATGGCCAGCTAATCCACCATCACGTGTATATCATGAAATGAACAATCTCCTTAAGAAAAATTACAGGAGATCACCATGCTTAACAACATGTTTGGCATGGAACCCAGGACCATGCTATATTTCAGTAAACTGGCAAACACCCTCCTTCAAGGGAATCACCACCTCAGTCTACATGGCAAAAAGACACATCCTGATTTCCCATCTGGCATCAGAGGAACAGCGTGATGACAACAGCTGCTTCTCCTGCTGTGTCCATGCCTGCTATGTCTGCTGCTCCTACAGTGTCATGGACATCAGTTGTCACAAAGAAGCCAGCTCTCAGTAAGAAGCCAGTTGTCATAAAGAAGCCAGCTCTCAGTAAATTAAGTCCCAGATGGCTTGTGCACTCATTCACCACATGGACATCCTCCATCCACCTGTGCCTAAAGTCATCACATCAACCTTCAGGGTCCAACCAACCCTTCCAAGGATCATTGTGCAGGCTGCATCAACACTCTGCAGGCAGCTTCAAGAAAGCTAACCTCATTCATCCGCTGCACTCTTCCAAAGGTTAAGTTGGCTGTACCTGATGGTGTACACAGGCTGCTCAAGCAGAAGAGCTCTCTGTTGATGATAGAAAATAGAACTGTATTTGCCCTTTCCTGGATAGTGCAGGCAAGCCTGATCTTGTCAGATCTTGGAAGCTAAGCAGGGCCAACCCTGGCAAGTACTCGGATGGGAGACCTCCAAAAAATACCAAGTCCTGGACACAGAGGCAGGTAAAATCAAAGCAACCTCTCTGAAACATCCAGGCCCCACTAGGGATCACCAGAAGTCAACCATGACTTCCAGGAACACACACACACACATGCTCACCAAAAAAAGAAAAAAAGTGGAAGTCTGCTGTGGTTCATCTTGGCCTTTCTTTTGTAGGGCTGATGACATCACAGTATCTCTGGCCCTTCTCTGCTCTTCCTTCACCTCATTTTTACTCTTCCCACTTACTCTCCAAAATGTAGGTACCCTCAGTTCTTGCTCAGTACCACAGGTTCCTTGTTGACATATTTTTTGCCATTTTGCCTGGCTCAACAGTTGTGTCTCTGTTTTCTCCTTATCTTGCTATGCTGCCTTGGGGGGGGGGGGGTGCTGTTTCCACAGAGAGGTTCAGGTAGGTTCAAGAAGCAGACATGTAAGCATTTTAAAGAAGCATAATGTAATAGCAACCTATGTGAGATATGGAATCTATATTCCATGTCTCATAATATGATCATTTACACATCTTTTATCTCACAAAAAACACACACATGAAACCATCTCTTCAGCCATAGAATGATCCATGCTTGTGCAGCTTAACATAGATCTGGTGGATGAACAAAGAAATATCTGTCTATATTAACATACACTGAGAAGGATAGGGTAGGTGGAACAAATCATCAGTGGACTTGAGGAAGAGGGACTCTTTAATGTCAGAATCTGCACTGGGCTGTAGAATCCTTGGAGTTTACTCCCTATATCTCTTTGAGGGTCTTAGACCTGCTCTAATGTATAGAGACACCTCATCCTTTGAGGGATAACAAACCCAAAAGACTGTTTTTCCTGCCCAGGATAGATGGAGTGCTACACCAGTGAGCCAGACAAGCCAGGGTGAAGGTGAGTTCAAAACTATCATAAATCCTCCTAGATGGGGAAAAGGACTGGTTACAAATCCTGCAATGATCCACAGTCTTTCTGTACCATATTGTCTCCTCCAACACAGAAACTCTGATAGGCAACCCTAAAAGGCAAAACATTACTTCATTAACAGAAATGCTGTATTTTAAATTAAATCCATTGCTAACATTAGTTTTGAAACTCTATCCAAACACAATAAAGAATGACTAAAATAATGCAATTAAATTAAAAAAAACTTTGATGGGCACTTAAAAGCAACTCCTTTTCCTGCATCAATGAACCATGGCATGACTCTGCTGGGGAGGAACTTTGTGATCAAGAAGGGATGAGTGCATGATGGAGAGGCAGAGTCAAGAGGAGGATCGGGGTAGTAAAAATGAGAAGGAAGGATATCCAGAAAGTAAGGGGGCAGTGTTCAGGTGCATGATCAGGCTCTTATGTGTGAGGGGAGACTGCATTTGTAGAAATGCCACAAAAGTTGAAATGGATGCAGGGAGTCCACAGTTGCCAGTTATTCATGGCCAGAATGCTGCACAACTATACAATCACAGGAATGACAACTGGATAGTTGGTTACAGCCAGCCAAGGACTGGGTTGCAGGAACACAGGAAGCTGCCTTCTACAGAGACAGGCCATTACTCTGCTTACTCTGACTGATAGCATCTCTTCAAAGCCTCAGGATCACCTGCTATCTGATCTTTAAAAAAAAAAAAACAGAAAAGCACAGGGGGTTGCAGAAACAGCATGCCTGAGTACTGAAACCTGCTAGTTTCTGAGGGAAACTTAGACATTTCAGAATTACAGCTGCTGAGGGGTGAAAGGTGGATGATGTGGCATATTTCTAAACAAATATGCGGAAACATGGCTGAATCCACTTGTGCTATAGGTGCTGCCGTGAGGGATTCTGAAGACCCTACTTTTGAATATGCTCAACTGCTCAAACAGCACAGCTGGAATGAATCACCCTGACCCTATATTCAGCAACTACCACTCACTCAGCTTCTTCTGCCTCTCTGGAACCACCATCTCTCCTGCCAGCATAGCTATTGAGCGCTCCATCAGCACCTGGGGAAACAGCCCATAAATCAAAGACTGCACCAGAGCCAACGTATATACCCAGACCAACGGGTGGGGGGGGGAGAATACCCAGCAACCTGCCACTTTGACCCAAGATGCCAAGCACCCCCTTAGAAACCAAAGATCCTGAGAGTAGGTCTGGAACACAGTGAAATGTGGCTTGATAGATTAGCAAAGGAATGTTTTTGACTATTTGTTGCACTTGCATTTCTGAGCTTGTAGTGGTTTGTGTTTTCATGCACAGAGGTTAAAATGTCCAGATTTTAATTCCCAGCTGTAACTTCTGATAAGGCTAAAACCACCTTTTCAGTCTGTCCCCCCCAGGAGTATGTGCATGTAAAAATGTTGCCAACTTATCTTCATCATATTGTTTCAGTTTCTGCTGCATAACTCAATATGTTTTTGCCTTCATTCCAACACCACATGTATTATTGACTCTACAGCTTGTAACAGACAAGGATCTTATCGCCAGTCTCAAGATTCCTTTGGTTCAGGGTAATTTTTCTAGGTATTACAATATCCGGAACAGCATGACACATAATAGCTTTGGCCAAAAGGTGCCCTGATGGTGTATCTGGAGATCCGTACTCCTAGGCAGACACATGCAAAAGAAGGGATGCTAAGGACAGCAAAGGACAATGCTTGCTGCAAATGAAAGAATCCCACAGGCTCACAGCAGAGATCTGGTTAGAAACCCTTTCCTGCAGTCCTAAGGGCAGGAGAAGTGTGGGAAAGGAGGCAGCTCCTTTCAAACCATGCAGAGACAGAGTTGGGTGAAGTAGGCCACAGTTTTATTGATTATGGCAACAAGAGCATTGGAGAGTCATAGGGCATGGATCCTGGCATCGGGTGACCCAACCATCAGCTGATGGAAGCCCTCCCCAGCCAACCTGTCAGGGTAGACCTGGAAGGGCAACTGAGGTGGGACTACATGGGGTTACGCCTCTGCATGGATCCCTTGTCACCTAAAAATGGAGCCCCAAGATGCCCTTGGATCCACCCTCAAGATCTCTTAAGGGATCCCCACCCAAGGGAGATGAGTACAGAGGCATAGCCCCCCCAATGAATTCAACCCAGTGCCTAAAACTGCTACAAGAGCCAGGCAATGCAGCCTGGCTCCCACCAAAGTTCCTACAGCTACAATCAAGAGAGCAGGGCACCTGAATACCATGGAGCCAGGCATCCTGTCCCCAACAAGACAGATTAGTGCCATCCACCCTGAACAAGGCTTCCTGCCTGAAGGAAACATCTGGATGGTAGATGACCATTCCTCCAGCAGCTTCTACAAAGTGCCAGACTGCCTTGCACATCTGCCTCCTGGCACCTTCATCCTTACTGATCAAGCCATAAACCTGGTTTGTTCCAGCAGCTCTCATGGTAAAGTGTGATATCAGTATTCTGGCTACTGCCCATCCACCCCAGTGACTACTGCTTCCTTGGTTTTAAATTTCAGAGTTCTTGGTATGTAGCTCCATCACCTGCACTGCCTTCAAAACCTTGAGTACCTTCTTAGGGTTCTTCATGGGCTGCCTATTTGTTTCAGGGTCCAATTCAATGTTTTTACCTTCAAAGCCCTTCATGACCTGTGGCCTACACAGATGAGCGAGTGCCTCTCCCTGTATTTTCCCTTGGGGCAGCCTTACTGTTCTGATCAAGGCCAATCGCCCGCAGCCCCTTTGTCTACAGTACACTCTGTGAGGACCTGGGCTCAGGCTTGTTTTGGAGGCTCACAATGTTTGTCAGGGGAGTCTTCTACTGTCCTGGCTTTCCAGCACAGGTGTAAAATGGAAGTATTCCAGAGAGCTTTGGGGATAGTCTGATCCTAGGAACAAAGACATGTTTTCCTGTATGTTAACAGGTTGTTTTAATGTGCTTTTAATGTATTTATTATTTTGTTTTTAATGTTTGAATGTATACAGTTTTAATGTACTTTCATTTATAATTGTTATTTGCCTTGGATTCTGAGTGGTCAGGAGAAAAGAAGGAATATAAATATGAAAAAATAAATAATAAAGTGCAATGCCTTCTTAGTCTGGCATGTCAAAACAGAAGGCATTTTGAGGGTATGAGTATTTTTTTGTTTTCTCATCGAAGTAATTTACACTGGCAGCAATTGCTTTCCTTCCCACACAAAAGCTTAAAACAAAATCATCTCCCAAATATATGGTACTGACAATTGCAGGAAGTGGCAAGAATAAGTTAGAGGACAAAAATGGGGGAGGGATGGACCATGTGTTGGTAGACATGCTATGGAAGAACAGGATGGAAATGTCTGGCAAACAAGAAGTGTAATTATCTAATTGCCTGTGGTGGGCATTAACACAGTCTCAGCCATAGCCATCCCCCATGATACTGCAAAGCTGAGCAGTTGGGAGAATCCAAAAGTCTGCCATCAAACCACTCAATATGTAGCTACTGTTTCAGTGACACAGAGCCTGAAAGATTACCCTTCTAAAATGTGTTTGCATATTGGCAAATGTGGTGGAGAGGAAAATTCAATCCAGCAAAGCACTTTTTGCATGGAAGAGACATTGTTGCCCTATGTTAGAGTCCACATTGCAAGTGGAGAAGGAATTGCAGAAAGCACAGCCACCCAGAATAAGGTGGTGGCTTGCATCGTACAAGTTGGCTTTCCATGGACAGATGAAACTAGGAATTTTATAATCTTCTCAAAGTAGCTGCTAGTGGAAGAACTGGCCACATCCATATGTTGGTGGTCACTTGAGTGGCACAAAGACCTTGGACGGTTTGCAAACAACCTGCAGGACCTTCCATATGTCTGAAGAGACCTACACATATATTGCTGAGGTGATGGGCCATGTCCTGCATTGCCAACCCATAAGACATGCAGTCCTGGTCCAGAAGAGGTTTGTCATCACCCTGTACAAACTGGTGATCAATGTTTCACCCTCAGAGTTGATATAGCAATTCAGGAAAGGGGCCTCCTGTGACAGATGGCACTTTAAAACCTTGTAAGTGCTGTGTAAACAAGTAAAGGACTGTGAAGGGTTAATTCCTCACAGAGCCAGAGATCCTTGAGTAACAGGCTGCTGCAAGAGATCTGATTGATTAGCATCAGTTCAGCAGAGAAAGACTTCTCAACTGAATACTAAGGAGAATTCAGTCTGAGTCTAGCCCTGACAGAGAAGAGTTTAGTATTGACAGGGTTTGTGTTTAGCCCTAACCAGAGCAGTTTAACATAGATGAAGTACTGGGAAGGTTGCAGGAGGAGTGGCATAGGTCTTCTAGTGAGAGAAGAAATTCCCTACCCAGTTAAAACAGGGAGATAGCCCTGAAGATCGGAGAGATCCCTGGTCTAGTGTGTTTAGAAACTGCCTTTTAAATCCTGAGGAGTCAGCAGGGCCGGCTAGAGTGTGCCGACCCTCAGGGGTGCCAAATGGTGCCCCACCCCCCCTGAAACCCCCCTCTGCTGCCCCCTGAAACCCCCCCTTGCCGCCCTAACCAGGCGCCCACCATCACCACCTCCCCACTGCTGCTGCCAAGAGCGCCCGGCCAGGGCGCAGGAGGTGGCAGCGCAGCTCACATGCCTGTCCTGGGGGCGCCCAGGGGGGAAGAGGCAGGAGCGGCATGGCAGCAGCCAGTGGGGACTCTCTCCGCCTTAGTCCTCTCTGTGTTGGAAGCCGGCAGCAACTGGAGGCAGGAGGAGGAGGAGAGAGAGATCCCCACCCCCTCACGACCCCCTCTACCCCCACACCTATATTGACCAATGACTCCACTTCCTGGCAGGCAGCCTTCCCCTGCGCTCAATCTTGAGTGGAGATCGGGCTCGCGGGGAAACGCCAGCTTCCTGCACTGTCCCTTTAAGAGCAGGAAGGAAGCTGGTGTTTCTAGGCATGCCCAATCTCCGCTCGAGATTGAGCATGCAGGGAAGGTTCCCTGCCAGGAAGTGGAGTCGTCGGTCAATATAGGTAGGAGGGTAGAGGGGGTCGTGGGGGATCTCTCTCTTCTCCTGCTCTTCCTGCCTCCAGCTGCTGCCGGCTTCCAACACAGAGAGGACGTAAGGAGAGGGTCAAATCAGCTCAGGACTGGCAGCGGTGGGGAGAGTCCCCGCTGGCCGCCGCCATGCCGCCCCCGCCTCTTCCCCCCTGGGGGTAGGGATCTCTCTCTACTCCTCCTCCTCCTGCCGGCTTCCAACACAGAGAGGCAGCAGGGAGGGGAGAAGGGGTGAGGGAGGGCTGCCTGCAATCCCCAAGCAGGGAGAGACAGCGGCCGAGGGACTGGAGCCGGCCAGGGGGCGGCATGGCGGCATCTCCAGGCCCCACCGGGAGGTTGGCATCTGTGCCCACCTAGGGTGCAGAACCACCTCGAGCCGCCCTGGGAGTCAGTTAAAACTCCAGGAGAGTACTGGTGTATTTCGTGAAGGAATTTGGTACTAGACAGTGTATCCCTGCCTTCTGGAAACCAAAAGAGCCAAATACACTCAAGAAAGTATACTGATGTGTTTGAGAAACACTGAAATAAAAGCCTCTCATTTTCAAAATTCTAAGTCACTGTGAAAAGCTTAAGAAACTCTCAGTTGCTTGAAATATATGAACTATAGTCTGTGCCTTTATTGATTTACCTCAGAAATTTTACCTCTGATTTCACCCGATCTTTCCCTTCTGTGTTGAAAAAAATATTTTATTTTTGAACTTTAAAAAGCCTCAAGTGCCATTTCAATGGTTTAAGTTAAAGGGGGCTCTTGGCCCTTCCCCCAGGTTCCTGGGCTCAGCCAGCAGCAAAATTTCATACTGTGACAAGGTGGCACAGCCATGGTTCTTCAGAAAAGAAGAAAACTGAGAAACAGGGCTGCTTGGTCAGACAGGGAGAGAAAAACAGGGAAAGTCTTGCCTCTGAGGGAGGGGGCAAGGTCATCATACCTTGTTAGCTGCAACACCAGGTCTCTGTTTGAATTATGATGGGGGAATTTAGCTAAGAGACCATTCTTAATGCATGCACAAGCTAGGGATCATCCTCCATTTATACCAGAATCCAAACCTTCTCAAAGCGGCACAGACAACATACAGGAAATATCTTTATGAAATTTCTTAAGAAGATATCCCTATCAAACTCTCATGCACACAAGAGCTAAGAAATAAAGGGTTAAAGTGATCTTAAGAAATCAGAGACAAAAGCGATTAATATGAACAAAGAAATATCTATGTCTTCTTGGGAATTTTTATGGAAAAATGCAATGAAAATATCAACATGTAATAATTTAAAAGCAAATTGTTATAAGATGATGTATAGATGGTATATGACACCGAAAAAAACTGCAAATATGAATAGCAATATGTCAAACAAATGTTGGAAGTGCAAAAAAGTGGAGGGCTCGTTTTACCATATGTGGTGGACATGCAAAAAAGCAAAAATGTTTTGGGCTGAGATCCATGCAGAAATGGGAAAAAATGTGAAATGTAGTTTTAAGAAAGAACCGGAAATACTACTTTTGGGGCTTAAACTGGAAGAAGTAAATATGGCAAAAAGAATATTGATGTGGTATATGATCACAACTGCCAGAATGATATATGCTCAATATTGGAAACAAGACAAGGTTCCTGAAATTGGGGAATGGATAAAGAAATTACTTTTTATGGTTGAAATGGGTAAAATGACAAGGAAACTTAAAAACTTGGAAGCAGAAGAATTTTTTGCAGACTGGAAAGATTTCAAAGACTATTTAGAGAAATACTGGGATGTAAAGGACAATTTGCTTTGCATTGATAACTACTGAAAATTAAGAAGAGTAGAAAAGGGAGATAAATGTATAAGAATAACGGTTGAAAGATATGTTACCTGTAGAAATGACTAATGAGAAATGGAGGGAAGAAGAAGATATAAGTTTTGGGCTGGAGGTTGGAGCACTGTGGGAAGCCAATGGGGGGGGTGAAAGGAGGAAAAGAGGTATAATAACTTAGGTTTCAATGTATGTTTGAACTTTTAATGTATCTTAATAAATTGTTTTTCAAAAAAAAAAAAGAAATCGGAGACAAAAGAGGGCAAATTGTTGACTGGGTTGTAGCAACTTCCAAAGAGGAGAGTTCACAGTGAAGAGCAGACAGCTTGGCTGGCAAGCATGTCTGTGAAGACCCAAAAGAGATGGGGGATCCAACTGGTATGCATCCCAGGAGACTGAACCAAAGATGGCTGTGTTTGGAGCCCATATATAGGGAAATTGTGCCTTCGGGGCAGTATGCACAATAGGGAAATAGTCCAGGATTGTCAGGTATCCCTGCCATAGGGGTGCGGGGAGAAGGGAAGTTGTCAATGCATGTATCTGTCTTTTCCTCTGGTATGTGGGAAGGTGACGGTGTTGCCTGGGAGACGGTGTAATCTTCATCTCGCCTAGGCCAAATGGCCTTGAATGCCAGGTTGTATGTCTCCTTTCGGTTTCTTAAGACAACAGCTAGGCCTGGGAATTATGGCTTTGTGGGAATGTAGTAACATAGCACCTTTTTGATCTTTCCCGTGCGTGGGCTCTGTCACTATTGGTAGGAGGTAGCGGGGGGCTTTTCCCCCCTTGGAGTATAACCTTAGATGTTCTCTTTGTAGAGGTCATTCTTAACAATGCTTATGTTCTAGTGCTTTAGTATTGCAGTTCAATAAACGTTATCCTATGCTATGAGGCCTGGTGTTTGACTGACTAGCCGAAGTGCCTGACAAATTGTTAAGAATCCTTTCTGGTCGGGACTGGTCCACCCCGCGCTCCCACAACAATGAGCGATGGCGAAGAAGACACTCTCCTGATCCAAGAACCGTCAGAGGATGGGAAGCCTCCGGTTACAACAGTGGCGATCACCATGGCAATCGTCCCACTGGAAAACCTGGGTACCTACGTCCTGGTGTCGTGGGGCGCGGAGTATGACCTGGGAGGGCCCTACAGGGATCCTTATGGAGCAGCGTATGGTGGAGTCACCACCCGACCGAAGCAACGGCGGGACTGGTCGAAGCCGTTGGCTGAGACACAGGAAACATGGTTTTTAACCCCCCGAGCGTCGGTCCGAGAGAGCCGCTTCGAGAGGTCGGTCTACCGCTTGAGTACGACAGAGGGGGCGGAAGACACACGCCCGGAACCAAGGGATTTGGAGGGGACTGTCGTAAACCGGAAATGGAGCGGAGATCCAAGCCAAGACCAGCTCCTTCGCTTAATAGACGAGTCCCTGTCCCGCATCCCCAGAATGATCTCGAATGGCATCCGAGAGGAAATGGATAGGCGGCAGCAAGCAGCGCCACCCGACCAACAACCCCCTGACCAAAGGGTCGTCCCAGTGGGGCCGCCCGGAGGTGTGCCGGAACAACCCGGGGCACCTCCGGACCCACCAGCGGGGCCCCCTACCCAGGCTTGCCAAGTCTGCATCATGAGCAAGCACCGCCCCGGTAAACCCCCAGGATTGTTACAACCCCTCCCTACCCCCAGTCGGCCATGGGAGGTGGTGTCCATGGACTTTATCACTGACTTGCCTCCGAGTGGGGGGAAAACGGTTATTTGGGTGGTGGTTGATATGTTTTCTAAACAAGCTCACTTTGTTCCCTTTAAGTCCGTTCCTTCAGCCAAGAAACTGGCTAAAGTGTTTTTACAACACGTGGTGAGACTCCACACTTTGCCAACTAAGGTGGTATCGGACAGGGGGTCTCAGTTCGTTTCCCATTTTGGGGGGAAAATTGATGTCACTGCTAGGGGTGGAGAGGGGGGTCAGCAGTGCGTATCACCCGGAAACTGATGGTCAAACGGAAAGAATTAACCAGACACGGGAACAATACCTCAGGTGTTTCTCCAATTTCCAACAGGACGACTGGGAATCGTTGTTGCCGCTTGCGGAATTTTGTTACAACAACACCCATCATTCCTCCACGGGAATGTCCCCATTTATGGCAGTCCATGGCTATGAGGCACCGCCCCTGCCTTTCTTGAATTCCCCCAACCTCCCGCCGGGGGAAGTGGGTGACTGGTGCAAACGCCTACAAGATGCTTGGCCTTTGTTGGCAAAGACTCTCAAAAGTCTTTCTCAATACTACCAAGACCAAGGAATTGGTAGTGGACTACAGGAAGAACAAAACGGAAATTAAGCCACTGTTTATTGGCGGAGAATGTGTGGAGAGAGTGGCTACTTTTAAGTTTTTGGGAGTGACTATTGAGCAAAATCTGACTTGGAGCGTTAACACCACTGCTCTGGTGAAGAAGGCCCAGCAGAGGCTTTATTTTCTCAGACTCTTAAAGAAAAACAACTTGAGTCAGAAAACACTGATGTCTTTCTATCGTTGCTCAATAGAAAGCATTTTATCATACTGTGTCTGTGCCTGGTTTGCCAGTTGTACGGCCGCGGATAGGAAGGCACTCCAGAGAGTTACCACCACAACTCAGAAGATCATTGGCTGCCCTCTCCCATCCCTGGAACAACTGTACAGTTCTCGATGCTTGAAAAAGGCAAAGAACATTTTGCAGGACTCATCACACCCTGAACACTCCTTGTTTGAATTGCTGCCTTCGGGCAGAAGATACAGGACAATTAAAACAAGGACAAATAGATTAAAAAACAGTTTTTATCCAAGAGCCATTATTGCCCTAAATGCTGTATGAGATTGGAATTGGGGACATCAGTGGTTTAGTTGCTATGTGAACTTTAGGGGAGCTATGAAGCAGTTGTGAATGGCTGTGTGAGCGCGCATGATTATTGTTGTAGATTACTGAAATGATTGCACTTTTAATTTCGTTGTGCTATGTACAATGACAATAAAGTATTATTATTATTAAGTGTCAAAGCCACTTACAAGGAGCAGGCTGACAAAAAACGTGACCCCTCATGGACTCCTGCATGTGGGGAGTATGTTTATCTTTCTACACAGAACTTGAAAGGTTTGCAGCCCAGTAGAAAGTTGGGTTGGAAATATGTGGGTCCTTTTCAAATCAAACGTGTGTTGAACAATGTGACTGTTGAACTTGCATTGCCTAAATCACTGAATTCTATTCATCCTGTGTTTCATGTAAGGCTTTTGCGACGTTCACCTGCAGAGAACAAATGGAGACCACGACGTCCCGCCCCGCCTCCCCTGATGGTGGGGGGGGAGCCGCATTATGAGGTCGCGCAGATTTTGGACTCCAAGATTTCACGCAACCGGCTGTACTATCTCATTGAATGGGTGGACTTTGGGCCTGAACAGAGGGAGTGGGTGAGGGCGGAAAATGTTCATGCCCCGAAGCTAGTCCACAAGTTCCATAAATTGTACCCTTTGAAACCTGGCGGGTAGATCTATTATCAGGAGGGCAGAATGTCAGGTATCCCTGCCATAGGGGTGCAGGGAGAAGGGAAGTTGTCAATGCATGTATCTGTCTTTTCCTCTGGTATGTGGGGAGGTGACGGGGTTGCCTGGGAGACGGTGTAATCTTCATCTCGCCTAGGCCAAATGGCCTTGAATGCCAGGCTGTATGTCTCCTTTCGGTTTCTTAAGACAACAGCTAGGCCTGGGAATTATGGCTTTGTGGGAATGTAGTAACATAGCACCTTTTTGATCTTTCCCGCGCGCGGGCTCTGTCACTATTGGTAGGAGGTAGTGGGGGGCTTTTCCCCCCTTGGAGTATAACCTTTTTTTTTTTTAATCTTTTGAAGTGTTTATTAAGATCAAGTATAACATATCAAAACATACAATAACTACAAAATATTATGTAGAAGTCTTGCAAATCCAAAATTACAATCCCATCAATCAGTCACCAACAAAACATTAACATACACCTACAAATAAACATAATAAGATGATATCAATTCCGTTCACTTATACCAAAGTGCTGTTTAAACCATATATTCCAATGAATTGAGTCAAGTTTATTGCTCTGATATACAAGAGGAGTCTCGGCAGTAAGATGAAGGTCAAGGTGAAATTAGAAATGGAGCCATGTGTAATAGCTCGTCCTAGATGGAAGCACATTATGCTCTGCCATAAAGTCAAGTACTGGATACCAGGTAAGTACAAATTTATCATAAGTTCTGCTGGAACTGTTTTGTAATCTATCCACAATGTTAGAGATTTTATTCATCACAAACTGATCCCAAATCTTGTCATACCAGGATGTCAGAGTAGGAGGTGTTGGAGATTTCCAGTTTGTAGGCACATTAATGAACAAAGACAATTGAGGCAGACTCAGCATGGGTTCTGTAAGGGAAGATCTTGTCTCACTAACCTGTTAGTGGTCTTTGAAGGGGTGAACAAACATGTGGACAAGGGGGACCCAATAGATGTTGTTTACCTTGACTTCCAGAAAGCTTTTGATAAAGTTCCTCATCAAAGGCTCCTAAGTAAGCTCAATGGTCATGGGATAAGAGGACAAGTCCACTTGTGGATTAAAAACTGGCTAATTAATAGGAAACAGAGAGTGAGTATAAATGGGCAATTTTCTCAGTGGAAGTTGGTAAACAGTGGGGTACTGCAGGGATCAGTACTGGGTTTGATGCTTTTTAACTTGTTCATTAATGATTTGGAGTTGGGAGTAAGCAGTGAAGTGGCTAAATTTGTGGATGGCACAAAATTGTTCAGGGTGGTGAGAACCAGGGAGGATTGTGAGGCACTCCAAAGGGATCTGTCGAGGACGGGTGAGTGGGCGTCAGCATGGCAAATGGGGTTCAATGTGGCCAAGTGCAAAGTGATGCACATTGGAGCCAAAAATCCTAAATATAAATACACATTGATGGGGTCTGAATTGGCAGAGACTGACCAAGAGAGAGATCTTGGAGTCATAGTAGATAACTCAATGAAAATGTCAAAACAGTGTGTAACTGCAATAAAAAAGGCTGATGCTGTGCTGGGGATTATTAGGAAGGGAATCATCCAGTTTCATAATGCCCTTGTATAAATCGATGGTGCGACCACATTTGGAATACTGTGTGCAATTCAGGTCACTACACCTCAAAAAGGTTATTATAGGACTGGAAAAAGTGCAGAAAAGGGTAACTGGAGTGATAAAAGGGTTGGAACACTTTCCTTATGAAGAACGGTTAAAGCGATTGGGGGTCTTCAGCTTGGAGAAATGACAGCTGAGGGGTGACGTGATAGAGGTTTACAAGATTATGCATGGGATGGAGCAGGTAGAGAAAGAGGTACTTTTCTCCCTTTCTCACAATACAAGAACTCGTGGGCACTCAATGAAATTGCTGAGCAGTCAGGTTAGAACAGATAAAAGAAAGTACTTCTTCACCCAAAGAGTGATTAGCATATGGAATTCACTGCCACAGGAGGTGGTGGCAGCTACAACCATGGATGGCTTCGAGAAGGAATTGGATAAACATATGGATCAGAGGACCATCAGTGGCTATTAGCCACAAGATACAGATAGGAACTCTCAGTCTGGGGCAAGTGATGCTCTGTATTCTTGGAGCTTGTGGGGGGCAACAGTGGGAGGGTTTCTAGTGTCCTGGCCCCTGGTGGACCTCATGGTATTGGCCACTGTGTGACAGAGTGTTGGACTGGATGGGCCATTGGCCTGATCCAACTGTCAGAGTCCCCAGTCACTCACGCTCAACAATAGTCTTTCAGAGAAGTGCAATTTATTGAGGAAGGTACTTAGGTCATCATTTAACATACTCCATGTCAGGAATGGGATTTAGGCAGGGAGACAGATAATTATACCCAGTTCATACACTACAACAGGAGGGCAGAGACCAATAAGGGGAGTAAACAAGTGCACCCAAAAAGAAATGGCTCATGGCTCCCAGCAGGAAAAAGCAGTGCTCAGCTTCAAGGACAGAGGAGAGATAACAGGCAGAGGTGAGAAGCAGATACCAAAGAGAGGGAGGAGGGGAAGCAATGAGCCAGAGGGAGGAGGCAGGCCAGGGGTGAGAAAGAGAGACAGAGACAGTCCATGGCAGCATCAGCTGACATTCCACCCCTCTAAAGGCTTAAGTGGGAACAGTCAGTGAAAGGCATGGACAAGCTTCGGAGCCCGGATGTGGGAAGTTTCCACCCATTCCCTATCTGCTGGCCCAAAATCCACCCATTCAATCAAACAGAAAAGCCTTCCCCTGTTCAGCTTCAACTTTGAAATGCTGCTGACCATTCACCATTGGGGGGGGGGGGTTGGTTGTTGTGGCCTCCAGATGTTGGGTCCTGGGTTCTTTTTCAATAGGCTATGATGAATTTATTTATTTATTTAATATTTCAATTTGTATCCCGCCTCGCGGGGTGAACTAGCTCAAGGTGGCGTACAGACATTAAAATGTAATAAAACAATAAAAACGATAAAATACACAGAAACAACCTACATAAAAGGACAGTACAGCTGATGGTGGCATTCAGTATATGATCCCATGGTGGAAAGTAGTATCCAAAAGTGTAACCCAGGGCCATGAGATGTTCCGGTGGCTCATCCTAATCAAAAGCCTGATGGAAGAGCTCTGTTTTAGAGGCCCTGTGGGACTGTAAAGGGTTCCACAGGGCCCTGATGTCATCCGGGAGCTCATTCCACCAGTGTGGAGCCACCACTGAAGAGGCCCTGGCTCTAGAAATGGCTAACCTGGTGTCTCTCGGGCCAGGGAGAGTCAGGTAATTCTGTGTCCCTGACCTCAGTGCTCTCTGGGGCACATATGGGGAAAGGCAGGATGCAAATGCAAAACGGGATGCAAATGTCTCAGATTTTGGGGCAAGTCAAGCTCTACAGTCATCTCATTAAGTTTGTGCACAATCTTAAATGGACCCACATATTTCCACCCCAACTTCCGAATAGGCTACAACCCCCACATGTTCTTAGTTGAGACATAGACAGAATCCCCTGGATTCAAATCCCATCCCACTGAATGCTTCTTGTCAGCTTGAGCCTTATAAGCCTCTTTCACCCAATCCAAAGTTTTTTGTATGGTAGGCCATGCATCCTGGAGGGACTTCCACCATGTCTGCACCTCGTCCTTAGCCCCCCCTTGGCCACCTGCGAGGGTTGGCAATGGATTTCCCTCATAACCAAACACAGCCTTAAAAGGGGAGAGTCCTGTGGAGGAGTGCACTGCATTATTGTAGCAATATTCAGCGTAAGGAAGCAAGTCCACCCAGTCATCTATATATCTAATTCCCAAATTGCCCCCTGCGTACGGATATCTAAATTCACACATCGGGGGCACCTCGGGGGCAGGTAGATTTTCCTGCGCATGTGGGGCAGTCCCCAGGTGTGCAGAAAAATCTAAAAAGTTGTAAAAACTGTATGGGGAATATTTAAATCCCAAAAAGTAAGAGCGTTCCCTGCGCATGCACAGAGAACGCTCTGGGAATGGTGCCTCGCAGACTTTGTGGGGGGGAGACTTGGCCACCGCAGCTGCCTGGGCCTCGCTGTCACTGGGGGGGGGTGGAGGAGAAGGTCTGATGGGTCCAGTGGCTGGGAGCCACGCAGGCCTCGCCACCTGGGAGCTGCGCGGGCCTCGTCACTGGGGCTGGGGAAGGCAAGGGCAGCTTGGCAAGCCTGGCAGCTGGGAGCCATGCAGGCCTTGCTGTCGCTGCTGGGGGGGGCAGGGGAGAAGGTTTGTCTACCTCAGAGCATTGCAGAACTTCTCCTGCTGCAGGCACTCCCCAGGCTCCGTTTCAGTAGCAGCTTCCACGCGGATGAGGTGGCAGCAGGGCAAGCGGGTGTTGCTGCCGGTGCGGGAGGCAGCAGGGGCTGCCCCATAAGGGTCCTCAAGTCACACTCCTGCAGCCGGTAGGCAGCCAGGAGGTCGGGTTGCTCAGGCCCCCGCAGCATGTAGTCGGGCTGTGGCAGTGCCGGTTTGGTGCTGCAGAAAAGCAGGTGGTCGCGGAGCCTCCCCCCACCACCCTCGCTGCTCACCAGCCAACGCCAGGCCACCCAGCTGCTGCTGCTGCCCCAGCATCTGCTCGCCAACTGGGTTGAGGGGCTGGCCAGTGCAGCGGAGTCCCTGTGCTATCTCCCTCCACTCCTGCCTTCTCTGTGGCTGGCACCCCCCAGTCTCCCAGCGGTCTGCCTCACCAGCTCCCTCACATGCGGGCACGTTCCTCCCCTTGCACAGCAGCTCCACTTCACTTGTGCACATCTCTCCCATGGGGCAGGGGTCCCCCACAGCATGTGTGAATGTGTCTCCCACTGGGCATCAGTCCTTGTTGCAGGAACACCACCCCTGCATGTGTGTATGCTATTGCATGGACACCCCTGTTGCATTCTTGCATGCCTCTCCCATTGTGAAGAGACCCCCATTTCAGGTGTTCCTGCCTCTCCCTTTAGGGAATAGTCTGACTCCCCAGGGCATGTGTGCAACTTTCTCCCAACGGGGAGTATCGTCGTCGGGGCAAGGGGGAAGCTTACCTGTGGCCGCTTCCTCAACCCTGAGGTCCTCCTGCTTCTGCAGGATGGGAGCCCCCCCCCACGCGAATATCACGGGTTCCTCTTCTTGTCCTGTCTATAGTTAGTGAAGCATCTCAGGAACTGTTCCAAGACTTGATTGGCTCTCTCAGTTTGCCCATCAGTCTCGGGGTGGTAAGCGCTGCTGACTCCCGTTCCATTCCCAATAAGTCCATGAGACCTTTCCAGAACTTGGTCACAAATTGGGAGTTCCGGTCAGAAATTATCTTAGCCGGCAATGAATGAAGTCTCACAACATGGTGCATGAATAGTTTGGCCAATGCCTTGGCAGTGGACAGCTGCCAGAACGGTATGAAATGGGCTTGTTTGGAGAATAGGTCCACTATCACCCACACCACCTTTACCCTTTGTTGGGTGGCAGGTCACTGATGAAATCCATAGATATCACCTCCCATGGTCGGCTTGGAAAGGTGTCAGAGGGCTAAAGCTCTGTATCATCGTTTACACTATGTTCATTGTTCTGTGTTTACTATCTTGTCCTTTGCTTTTGCGCCTACGTAGAAATGCCAGCTGCAACGTGGGAGAATACTCTCCTGCCGCCTCATCTTATCACGGCAGCCTTGAAGAATACGCTTTGGAGCGTTCCTCAGTCTGGGGAATTTTCCAGTCCTACGTGACTGGGGGGGGGTAGTACTCCTGAGCATTAAGTAATCCTCCCGCCAGGAGTTTCCTGCGCGTGCGCTAAAAGTTCATTTGCTAGCTTTGGCTTTGCATCATGCTGTATCAATGTCTGACTGACCCCATGCCTCCATTCCTGACAATAGTAGTATTACTGTGGGCAACAGCATTGTATTCCAATAAAGCATCTCTTTACCTGAAGAATGCCTGGATCTACTTGCTATTGAGCCTGACAAGAGGGCAGCAGTTTCAGGAGTCCTGGTGGTTTCCCTGGTCGGGGCTTACACATTATGCATGTCTGACAGGACTGCACAAATACCGACATGTCTTTTCTCATGCCCAGGCACCAGAACTGCTGTTGTAAGAGGTAGAGTGTTTTTAAATACCCACAGGGGCCAGCGAGTTTAGACCTGTGTGCTAGGTGCATGATCTTTCCTCACAGGGAGAGGGGAACAAATAAGCGGGTTCCTTTGTACCAACATTCATTGTCCTTTTGCTTCAGGGACCCATCAGACTCCACGTCCTCTCAGTCCTTCTCTGAGAAAGCCGAGGTGAATTCATGCTCTCAGCCAGTCCCATTCCCCTCCCTTTCAGCCTTCGCCTGGCTGTGTGTGAGCACCGCCCCCCAACTGGGTGGGCATGAACATTGAGTCTATCACTTTCTCCCTCTGGCTGTCATGTGGGGGAGGCACAAAAGCACATCAGCTAGGGAGTTGACTTTGCCCAAGAAATGGTGTAAAGTGAATTGGAATTTTGAGAAGAAGTCTGCCCACCGCACCTGTTTAGTGTTCAAGTTGTGATCTGTCCGGACCTCGAATGGGATCCTAGCTCCTCTAACCAGTGTCTCCAGGTGGAGAGGGCAAGTTTGATGGCACCCGCCTCCTTGTCCCACACTGCCCAATTGCCTTCAGTCGGCAAGAACTTGTGGGACACATTCGCAAGGGGGTGAAACCTGCCATTCTCCCCCTTCTGCAGGATCCCCCCCCCATGGCCACATCCAGTGTATCCACTTGGTCCACAAACTTCTTGCTTTTGTCAGGATGGGCCAACATGGGTTCAGAGGTTAACAGAGTTTTAAGTTTCTCAAATGCCTCTTGGCACTCTGTGGCCCAGGCCAGCTTAGCTCCAGGTCTGGTGCTTTCCGGCCCCTTCCCTTTAGTCTTTAGCAAGTTGGTGAGGGGCAAGCTGACCTGGGCAAAATTTGAAATGAAATTTCTCTAGAAATTGGCAAATCCTAAGAAGGACTGGAGCTGGCGGCGGGTGCAGGGTGCCTTCCACCCCAACACATCCTGCACTTTACTGGGATCCATTTCCAGGCCCTGCAGGAGATGTGATATCCCAGAAAGTCCACTGCGGGTTGATTGAACTCACATTTAGAGAGTTTTACAGCTTGTGCTTATATAGAGTCTGTAGCACCTCCCTCACCAACAACACATGGGACTCCTTGTCGGGGGAGTACAGCAAAATGTCATCAAGATAAAGGAGGGCCCCTCTAAATAGATGCTTGTGCAACACTTCGTTGATCACGTTCATAAAGACCCCAGGGGCCCCTTGAAGCCCAAACGGCATGACCAGGTATTCCAACTGACCCAGGGGGGTGTTAAATGCAGTCTTGTATTCATCTCTCTCCTTGATGCACTCATGAAAGTATGCATCCCACAGATCCAATTTTGTGAAGATTCTCCCTTTGGCTGCCTCCACTAACAGGTCCTTGATCAATGCCAGTGGGTAGGCATTGGTAGTGGACACTGCATTCAGACCACTATGGTCAGTACATAGCCGCAAGCCTCATCCTTCTTTCTCCTGAAGAGGACAGGAGCTGTGAAGGGGGAGGAGGTAGGTCGTATGAAACTTCGGGCCAAGTTGTCATCAATGAATTTCCACAGCTCTTCCCGCTCGCCGGGGCTCATGGCGTATAACTTCACCTTGGGTAATTTGTGCCCTGGGAGCAATTCTATAGTGCAGTCTGAGTTCCAATGGAGGGGCAGCTCATCAGCCACCTTCTCCTCAAACACCCATGCCAAATCCCGGTACTCAGGAGGGATGGTGGCCAGTTCCTCCTGTGCCAGGCACGCCCTTAACAGTTCCTCAGGAGGTGGCTGACCCCACTCAGGATCCTAGCCATGGTCTTTACACCAGGAGGTAAAGGACTTTTTTTTTTTTTTGTATTTTGTATTTTTTGCATGTTACAATCAAACACATCCCTGTTCGCATACATCTTGTATACTCTACCCTCCCTCCTCCCACCTCCAGTTTATAGCTGTTTCTCCAGGAGGTAAAGGACTGAACCCTCTCCTCATCCCATAGTATATAGGGATTATGGCCATGCAGACAGGGGCTCCCCAACACCAGGGGAAAGTGGGTTGTTGGGGCAATTATAAACGATCAAAGCTCCCAATGGGCCCCTGCACCCATCCTCAGGGGCAATGTCTGGTATTTACACAGCTCCTTCACAGTGGAGCCATCCATCTGGGTGAAAACAATTGGCAGCTTCTCTACTCGAACCCCCAGTCCTGTCACCAATGAGGGGCTGATCAAGTCTCTGGCACACCCCAAGTCTATCAGAGCTTGTACCCGTATATGACTCCCTAGCGCTGGGTTTATAAGGGTTATAGTCACAAAAAAGAGGGGGGGTAGTTGCTCACCATTCGTGGCATCGACTGCTCTGGGACCTGTTGACTTGTGCCCTTCACAACAGGTCCTTGTCATTTCCCACTGGCTTGTGCTCTTCCTCACTGCTGGAAGTGGGGTTGCCCCCCTGGACTGGGATTTGCAGGGCCTTTTGGAACTGTGGTTAGGCAACGCTGTTCTTTTGGGGGGGCTCCTGGTGCTTCTTCTCCTGCTCCTTTCCCCCTGTCAGCACGGGGGTTCCCCCTTTACAGAAGGAGGCACAGTGGCCAGCCTCTCCGCAGTGTAAGTATAATCCCTTCTGTAGGCATTGCTGTGTCACCCCTTCAGGAGGTTTTGTTGTCTTAGCCTTCATCAGTGGGGTTCCACTCCTGGCGTGGGCCCCGGTGTTGTCAAACTTGATCATCTGGATCTACATCTCTGCATCGGCTGCCTCCCTCATCCAGACATTCAGGGTGATCAGATGTGTACTGCGGAGGATCATCTCTGGGACCTCAGGGTGCAATCCTAGGTGGTAGTACTCTGCCATCACCCCGTTGGACCAGCCCTGGATTTTGGTTGCATAGTGGCAGAACTCCTCCGTGTATTCTCTCATCGATCTCCTCCCTTATCTCAGGGTGTGCAGATGGTTTTAGGCTTTCTCCTCTTCCATGGGGTCCTCGTACTGCATCCGCAGTGCCCAAATGAACTCGCCCACATCCCATAGCTCGGGGCCCTGGGCATTATGCAGGCTCACGTATCAATCAGCTGCCTCATCCCTTAGTTTTGAAGCAATGTAATCGACCATCCACTTTTCTGAAGGAAAGAGGTGGCCCCAATGTTGCACGAACTTCTGCACCTGCACCACAAAGAATGCCAGCTTCCCTGGGGAACTATCATACATCATCTAAAGCAGTTCCTTCGGGTGCTTAAGCCCCAGCGGTGCAGGACCAAGCACTGGCATCCCAGGTGCCAGTCTGGGACCAGGCACAGGAGCTGGGGCTGAGACCGGTGCTGGCAGTGCCAGCAGGGCAGCAGGATCGAGGCACATTTCATTCTGCACCACTTGGGCCACCAAGTGAGGAAAGTCCAGGAGCGCTTCTTGCAGCTCGCATGCTGTCTTCTCCTGGGCCATCTCCATCTGGGAGAGCAGCTCTTCCCACTGATCCTCCTCCCCTCCAAATGGGCCCCTCTTGGGTCAGGTGTCTCTCGGAGGTTTGAGGTTGTAATGGCTGGCCCCCGAGGGTTTGGGGGTTAGCATCCAGGACTCCCGGGTGCGGGTCAACAGGTTGGACAACCGAGCCTCATGGCATCCATCCTTCCACACCACTTTGGGTCCACGTCGCCATGGTGGTGCTCACCGGGACATCTATGGAGGTGGTGACAGGGGCAGGTGGCATAGTAATTGGCATCTGGCAATGGTACAACAGGTTCCTCTTCTCCGCTCTTCTTGGCAGGGGTGGGTAGAGTTTAATGAAGGATTTCCTGACATTTTGTCAGAGTCCCCAGTCACTCACGCTCAACAATAGTCTTTCAGAGAAGTGCAGTTTATTGAGGAAGGTACTTAGGTCATCATTCAACACACTCCGTGTCAGGAATGGGGTTTAGGCAGGGAGACAAATAATTACACCCAGTTCATACACTACAACAGGAGGGCAGAGACCAATAAGTGGAGTAGATGAATGTGCCCAGAAAGAAAGGGCTCCCAGCTCCCAGCGAGGAAAAGTGGTGCTCATCTTCAAGAACAGAGGAGAGATAATGGGCAGAGATGAGAAGCGGATACCAAGGAGAGGGAGGAGGGGAAGCAATGTGCCAGAGGGAGAAGGCAGGCCAGGGATGAGAAAGAGAGACAGAGAAAATCCATGGCAGCATCAGCCAACACCAACATTGGCTTCTCTTATGTTCTTATGTAGTAAAGCTTTGGGCAATTGCAGAGTCTTGGCTCCATTAATGGCTGGGTTATTCAGAGAACAAGGAAGACAATAGACTATGGCTGGGGTGGTCCCAGTATCAAGGGGGAAAGGCCAGAGGTTTAATTGTGCAATGCAGAGCTGGAATGCAGGTTTTGTAGCCAGCCTCCTCAGCCTTGAACCCGGGGTGGTATTTCCCAAGAGAGAGAGACCCCAAAAACGACCTCTGAACCTCCACAAGCAGTGCCCTATGAAGCCAGACTTGGCTTAAACAGTGGCTTTTGCTGGGAGGCTAGGAGAACAACATCTTGGCTGAGAAAACTCATGCCAAAGAAAATTCTCCAGGCTGGCTGCACTGCCAAGTATTCTCCATGCAAGGAACCCCCACACAGACATCTATCCTGTCAGCTTAGTCCAAAGAGGACTATAATGGGCAAGTCTCTGCCCTTGCCTCAGTCATCTTCCACTGACCAAATGGCTAGTCTTTTGTCTGTGAAATGTACAGGCAGGCAGGGAGAAAAAGCCTCTGGTCTGTGCTATTGTAATGAATGAAGTGTGTTGCATATTTTCATCCTCCTCTCCTGTTTCACCTATCTGCATTCTTACACCTATGCCATACCTATCAAGAAAACATTAACTCTCCATGTCTAGTGAATGGTCAGCCATTCAGGTTCATCCTGCCACACATTAAGAAACATCATTCCTTTTGTCTGGTACCAGGGAAACGCCAGACCACTCTGTTGTTCCACAATGGACAGCTCCAGTACAGTCTCCCAGCACCTGGAAGATTTAATCAAGGCCATTGTTAATCCAGACTCTGATCTCATTGGTCATACCTAAGGTCTGCCCCTACTGGCATCATACACCCCCGGGACCCAGGATTGGCCCAGGTAATCTATTGTTCTCACCTGAGACCAGCCCCCAGGGCCGCCCATTGGTCTGCATTGTTTTACAATGTCTATATCCCAGCGAACACATGGCCTCAGAGTGTGTGCCTCTGCCCTGATGCCAACTGGCAGTCCATCCCTAAACCTTTAGGGTTTAGGCCATAATCTCATCTCCATGGACCCCTACACATCTGGGCAGGTTGTATCACTCCGTAACTGACCCTTTATTTCTTGCTCTTTTGAATGTTTTCTTGCTCTTTTGCTTGCTCTTTTGAATGTTTAGTGTGCTTTTAGTTAGGGAAATACTTTAATAAAAACTATTTCATTTAACTCTTCAAATCTGGAGTTTTCCTACTGTGCCGGACCTCAGTATACAAGTGGTGTATGATTCCTGTAACCCTATGGCCTTGCCTGCTGCCTACCTAATTTCCCCAAACAACAAGGCAGGCCATTGGTGGTAACAGTTTGCTGACACCTTTGAGATTATGAAATTAAAAGGCATTGTCCTTTCATGATGGCAGATATGTGACTACTGTATCTGAGTTTGATGGCTGAATGAGTCAGAGAGACAGTCCTGAGCACATGTCTGGGCTAGTTGGCTGTGCACACAGAGAGGGCTAGACTTGCCCTTTGCAAATATGGCCCTCACCTGGCTGGGATACCATCCCTCACATGGCAAGATGAGGCTCAGGCTAACAACTTGCATTGTCTGCAAAATCTTTTGTGAGGTTGTATGTGTCATCCCCCACTTTGATGCACACCTCAACATGGTGCAGAGCTTTGTGTGTGTCAGCGTGGCTGAGAGCAATACCGTGAGAGTTTAGACTCTGCCAAGATGCTTGTCATTCCAGAGGTACTGTTTTGCAGAATCATCATGGATAAGATGCCTGTAAGTTTAGTCAGGATCAGCACGTCCAGTGAGTTAAGCAAATGGGAGACAGCTGGGTCAAGGCAGCAATCTCTAATTAGCCTAGGACGGGGATTGGGAAAGTGAGAAATAAGAATCCAGTCCAAGAAGCAGAGAAAGGCCAGAGGAACCGAAGGACTTGCCTGAACACACGCACACATCTACGCATTCGGAGGACGCTGTGAGACTGGAGGTTCTCGACAACTTGACGAATGCCAGGAATGCTGCACATGGCCTTGAAGAGCCAGAGGCTGTGGCGAGAATCTTCCTGAACTGCTCACCGTGAGGTATAGTCCGGGTGCAGGAGCTGCTCAGAAGACAGCCCGTGTCTGCAAGCAAGTGAGTCTTGGCAGTTCTGTGTAGACCCTGAAGCAAGTGGCTAAGCCAGAGGGAGCCGGACGTTCAGGGAGAAAGGATCAACAAACCGTCTGTATATAGTAGCTAGATAGTTAGGGTTAGTTTTGTCTATTGTCCGTTTTATTCCACAACTCCCCCTTATTTGTTTTTACTTATTTTGAATAAACCTTTATGTTTTATAAGCCGGGAGTCTGAACAAGTCTGTGGGCAGTAGAGACTGTTGATGTGCCCTCCTTGCTTCTCCTAAGCTGAGCTGGCTGGCTCTGTAATGAAGGGGAGTCAGGATAAGGGAAGCACGCTACCAAAGTGACCCTGAGCCCCAGTTTAAATTGAGGCCCAGACCCAAGGGGTTGCCTGAGTGATATTGTGGCCAAACACCCACCTGGCATCCCCAGGGTCCTGATAGACGAAGCATTTACATCACATGTATGTGATATGGTGGCAGGTATATGACATGGTGGCAGCTGCGTGATCTGAATCCAGCCTGCGTAACGGCTTGTTTAAAGTAACACGCTGAAGAAAGTGAAAGCCTCCTTGAAGGCAAATTGGTCTATAAATGAGCCGGAGTGTGGAGGAGTTTAGCAACATAGCTAGATAGAATGAATTCCAGGATAAAGAGTGAACCGTGTTCGTGTATACAGAATGAAGTGATTGAAGTTATTTTAACTGGGGAGGAATCAGACAAAGACCAAGATGATAAGTTAAATACCTCAAGCACTAATGAAGAAATAGAATGGAAAGTGCTGATGCAGAAGTTTGTAGAGTGCCAGCAAAGTACAATGGATCTCTTAAAGAGACAGTTTGTGAACAAACAGGCAAATGCATGAGAAAATAAGAAATTTCCCATTTATAGAGAAAATGATGATGTAAGCGTATATCTATCGCTATTTGAATCAGTATGTAAATCACATCAGATCGTGGAGGAAGATTACATACAGATTCTGTGGAGTCATACTCATGGAGATTTGGCTAGACTGCTACAACAAGTACTGCCAAATGAGGTCAATGATTATCAGAAATTTAAAAGGACTGCTTTACAGCATTTTGTTCCTACAGAGTCAACTATGCCGGAATTTCAGAAGCATGCAACCACGACCAGGTGAGTTGTATACTGCATTTATGACTAGATTGATGAGAGCTGCAGAAAGCTGGTGGCAGGCAGCAGGAGTTGAGACGTTACAAGACCTGCGTGACCTGGTAATTAAAGAGCAATTTCTTATGTCTGTGCCCCAGGAAACTAATGTGTTGATGCAAGCAAACAGTTCAAAAGACCTAATGACTGTGGCTGCTTTTGCAGAGCAGATAGCTGCAAGTCAACAGCCTTTTGTTACAAAGGATGTCAGGCAAAGTTATGTAAATAACCAAAGGGGAAAAACGGATTCTGTGGCACGATGGAATGGGAAAGGATGCCTAGAAGAATATCGTTCCTCGAGGTTAGAAAGGCCTGTGGAAAAAAGAAAGAGCACTATGGACATAGTGTGTTACTATTGTTCAAAAAGGGGACACACAAAAAGAAATTGTGTAAAGAGACAACAAGATTCTAGTAAAGTAAATATCCAGCTGATTAAAGAAGGGAATGCTTCTGCAGACTTACTGGGTGCTAAAACAGAAATCCCTAGTCATTTACAGCAGCCGGGAGAAAGCTCAAGGTCAGACCGGGAGATGGAAGCTAGGAGACTCCAGGACGGTGCTACAATCAAGGTTGGAACGAGGGTGGCTATGAATCAACTACAGGTGTTGGACATTAATCAGCTCATTACACAGGAACAGCGTGCATGGGTGAGAGAATTTAGAACAGAGCCTGTTACTGTGAATCATGGACTGGTGATCCAAGCAACTAAAGACTTAGGTGCTGATATGTCTTCAATTAAGAAGAGTTTGTTATCAGAGGTACAGTATGAGGGCTTAATAAGGGTGGAACCTTATGAATGTACTACTCAGTTAATTCCTGTGGTTAAGGTACATGTTAAATTTAGAGGTTATGAGGGAGAGCAACATCTACTAGTACATGAAAAGTCTGAATATGATTTTGTAATAGGCGCTGACCTGTTGTATAAGGCAATGGCAGCACCAAGCATTCAAACTTCTTCACTTAGAGGTAGTGATGTGAATAAAATTGTAGAAGCTGCAGTACAGACAAGATCTCAAAGTAGGGAAGCCCAGGAAAGGGTAAGAAGGGTTAAAGAAGCATCAGGGCTGGAGATGCAGCACAGTGATCAAGCTACCTTACAGAATGAAGTAGGTCCGGACATCGCAGAAATTTTATCATCATTAGAGGTTAAGAATCAAAGATTTAAAGGAAGTCAACAGCAGTGTGAGAGTTTAAGGGAGTGTAGGAGTAAGGTTAAGGACCCAGAGATACCTTTAAGTGTTGAGAGCCCCGTTAAATTTCTGTGGAAAAATGATTTGTTATACAGAGAACATCTAAGAAAAGGAGATCACCCAGACTGGGGACCTATTAGCCAGTTGGTGGTGCCACAGGAGTTTAGGCAGGAGGTACTGAGGGTGGCCCATGAAATACCTTTATCTGGTCATTTGGGAATTAAAAAGACCTTGGCAAAAGTGCAAAGGAGTTTCTATTGGCCCGGTATGGCTACTGCCGTGCAAGAATTTTGTAAGTCATGCCCAGTGTGCCAAAGAGTAGGATTTCCTCAGGACCGAACCAAATTAGAATTGCACCCTTACCCAGTAATAGCACAACCCTTTGAGAGGGTGGGCATGGATATTTTGGGGCCACTTAATATGACCAAGACGGGGAAACAGTTTATCCTTTCGATAGTGGATCACACTACACGTTTTCCAGTGGGCTTTGCATTAAGAAACATAACTGCTGATAGCGTGGCTAGAAGGATAATTGAGTTTGCTAGTTTGTTTGGGTGGCCCAGAGTGTTGATTACCAACAGGGGCAGTAACTTTGTCTCTAACCTTATGAGGAAACTGTGTGAGGTATCTGAAATGCAACACCTGCCAGTTATGGCATATCACCAGTCTGCAAATGGGCTTGTGGAGAGAGCGATACAGACTCTAGGAAAGATGTTAAGAGCTTATGCTCAAGATCATGCTAAGGATTGGGACGAGGCACTGCCTTATCTCCTATTTGCATACAGGGACGCACCCCAAGAAAGTTTAGGATATTCGCCAAATGAATTATTGTTTGGGAAGGATGTGCGAGGGCCTTTGGAATTATTAAAGGCTAACTGGGAGGGGATAGCCACGGAGCAGTGTCCCCAGAAAGTTTCTGAATACTTTGGAAAGTTGCAACAGACCCTAGAGAGGGTTAGGAAGGTAGCTAGTGAGAACCTAAAGGATGCCCAGCGTATTCAGAAGGAGCATAGTGATGCTAAGGCAAGGCCTAGAATATTCCAACTGGGAGATAAAGTGCTTTTGTTAAGAGTTGACCATACCATGAAGCTAGAAGCAGATTGGGAAGGTCCTTTTAGGATTGTGCAGGCGTTGTTGTTTGATAATTATCTGATTCAGAGGGTTGGGACCAAAGAAAAGCCTATGGCTGTGCACGCAGATAGGTTGAAGCCATTTCAACAGAGGGTTGAAGTAAAGGTTGGGAAGTGTCACGGAAGGAGTGACGGGTTTTGCGAGATTGTTTATGGAAAGGAATATGGAAGTCTGTCTGATAATTAATTTGTTTCTTTATTTTGTAGCAGGTCTAATAACGCGTGTTGAGTCAGAACCTGTGTGTATTAGGTAGAACCATGTGAACTCTGATGTACTTGTATACCTTTGTTTGAATGTTCCTAGAGAACATTCCTTTAAAAGGGGGCGTGTCATGCCAGAGGTACTGATTTGCAGAATCATCATGGATAAGATGCCTGTAAGTTTAGTCAGGATCAGCACGTCCAGTGAGTTAAGCAAATGGGAGACAGCTGGGTCAAGGCAGCAATCTCTAATTAGCCTAGGACGGGGATTGGGAAAGTGAGAAATAAGAATCCAGTCCAAGAAGCAGAGAAAGGCCAGAGGAACCAGAGGAACCGAAGGACTTGCCTGAACACACGCACACATCTACGCATTCGGAGGACGCTGTGAGACTGGAGGTTCTCGACAACTTGACGAATGCCAGGAATGCTGCACATGGCCTTGAAGAGCCAGAGGCTGTGGCGAGAATCTTCCTGAACTGCTCACCGTGAGGTATAGTCCGGGTGCAGGAGCTGCTCAGAAGACAGCCCGTGTCTGCAAGCAAGTGAGTCTTGGCAGTTCTGTGTAGACCCTGAAGCAAGTGGCTAAGCCAGAGGGAGCCGGACGTTCAGGGAGAAGGATCAACAAACCGTCTGTATATAGTAGCTAGATAGTTAGGGTTAGTTTTGTCTATTGTCCGTTTTATTCCACAACTCCCCCTTATTTGTTTTTACTTATTTTGAATAAACCTTTATGTTTTATAAGCCGGGAGTCTGAACAAGTCTGTGGGCAGTAGAGACTGTTGATGTGCCCTCCTTGCTTCTCCTAAGCTGAGCTGGCTGGCTCTGTAAACGAAGGGGAGTCAGGATAAGGGAAGCACGCTACCAGAGTGACCCTGAGCCCCAGTTTAAATTGAGGCCCAGACCCAAGGGGTTGCCTGAGAGATATTGTGGCCAAACACCCACCTGGCATCCCCAGGGTCCTGATAGACGAAGCATTTACATCACATGTATGTGATATGGTAGCAGGTATATGACAATGCTAAACTCCTAGTAGAGTCATTCAAGGCAAAATGGTCATGGCTGAGATACCAGACTAAAACGTATCCACTCTCTTCAAGAATCAACAGTCACATCAGCAGAAGAGAATGGACAGTTCCAATGGTGATGGGGGTAGAGAAATCTTTGAAAGGTAGTTACTGGGCAGCATCAGGAGTGGAAGGTGACACTGGTGGAGGCTCTGTCATAGACAATGGTAGTGACACCTCAGCCAACCCTGGTTTGTACTGTGCAGCAAAAGGCAATGGTAAACCACTTCTGACCAACTCTTACCTCGAAAACCCTACGATGAGACAATCCAAAATGAGAAAAAGATATAGTACTGGAATATGGAACCTCCAGGCTGGATGGCATTCAGTCAACTATTGGGGAACAGCTGAGGACAAGTACAAGTAGCGCTCTTCAGAGAGCCAGTTTGGTGTAGTGGTTAGGAGCAGTGGGCTCTAATCTGAGAGAACCGGGTTTGATTCCCCACTCCTCCACATGCAGCTGCTGGTATAACTTTGGGTCAGTAACACTTGTCTCAGAACTGTTCTCTCACAAGCATTTCTGGAAAGAGCTCTCTCAGCCCCACCTACCTCGCAGGGTGTCTGTTGTGGGGAAGGGAAGGGAAAGGATATAGTAAATTGCTCTGAGACTCCTTCAGGTAGTGAAGGGCAGGACATGAATCCAATCTCTTCTCTTCTTAATGATGCAACTGGACTAAAGCCAAAAGGCTGTTCAGCCGATGAAGTGAATGAATGCAAAAGGAAAGTCCAAAGCTGCTCAACACATATAATAGGAATATGGAACATGAGAAGTATGAATCAAGGTAAGATCAAAATCATTAAAATTAGAAGTGGAATATTTAAACATTGCAATCCTAAAAGCGAGTGAACAAAATTGGACTGGATTAGCATATTTTCAGTCAGAAAACTACAAAGGCCATTCTGTATGAGCAGCTGTGAAGCAATGCTGGCACTACGTATACATGCTGTTAGATATGAAGAAAGTCCTGGTCATATAAATGCTGTATCATGGGCCATATTTGTGAGTCAGAGGGTGATTTTCTTCTGGAAGACCCCCAAAATGAGGAGTCTCCACAGCTGCTGGCCTCAGGGTAGCCCCACCCCATCCTGAGCAGCCATTAATCCTCCCCTTTCTCAGGCAGCCAGCTTCCAAGAGGCAAATGCTATCTGCAAAGCCATTAGACAGTACATCTGAGACCATTACACCCATGTTCTTATGGGGCATGAAAGTCCACACCTTCCTTAAGACTCTCCACCCACAGTTTTTTTGCAGACAAGTTTACCTGGCCCTCCTTTTATATCCAGCCTTTCCAGATTAACGTTCGCAGCTGTACCTGCCTAAGAACATAAGAGAAGCCAATGTTGAATCAGGCCAATGGCCCATCTAGTCCAACACTCTGTCACACAGTGGCCAAAAATACCAGGTGCCATCAGGAACTCCAGCAGTGGGGCCAGGACACTAGAAGCCCTCCCACTGCTCCCCCCGCAAGCACTGCTGCTTGCCACTTGCATTCTCAGTTCTGTAAGGTTCATTAAAAGCAATTCCTTTGTGTGCTTATCAGGTGAATGGAAGCAGGCATGTGAGTGGGCTCTTGCTGTGGCTTTATTGGAGTTTGGGAGACTGCGTATGTGGTGAGTGGGTGGTGTTGGTGGGGTGACAATAGCCTGCCTGGCCATATATGTAAAAGGGGAATATCTGCTGCATGTGCCTTGTATGGGTTGGAGCAGAGACGGAACACTCAGGAAGATATTTGGTGGAATTTGCATGGAGAAGTGCACTAAAACCAGGAGAAGGACATTCACACACATCTATTTTTAAAAAAAAGAAAAGGAAAAGGTAAACATGAAAGCTGGCAGCTTCCTTCATTAGACTCTGAGGAGAGGATTGTGCCTCAGTAGCTGCTCGCTGTTTCAAGAGTGCTCTAAGATTCCCAAGTACGCCTTCCCTGCCTTCATGCTACCAGCAGTTAATGATACATTAGCTGATGACACATCAAGACATTGCCCTCAGCTGGGCACTGCAAAGCAGGCTGCAATACCAGCCATGTTTCTGCTTCGGAAGCAGGAGAAAGAGCAATGGTGCTACAAACAGGAATTGGTAAGACAAACAGATTCAAGTGATCATCTGCAGGCCAATTCCTGGTTTCCCAAACTAATGCCAGTTAAAATAAACCATGGGATCTGCACCTATGTATTCTTGATGTTGGGAATGGGCCTATAGTATTGTTGTTGCTGCATCTGTTATTTTCATTCATTTCTTGAACCTCTACCTAGAAATCTGTCAGACCTGCTCAGTGGCAACAACCATGGCTATAGTACCCCTGTACAAGGAGATTCCATTTACCTATCATGGCTAACTACCATTAATAGACCTATTGTCCAAGCACTTGTTTACTCTTAACTGAAGAAACCAACAGCTATGAGAAGGCCATTCCTATTTTTAAATTTGTTTTACTTACTTTATATTTTGTAATCTGACACCTAGTCTGCAGTATTATACTATCGACAGTACAATTGGTAGCACAGGAACTACACATTATAAACAAATGGTGCCAGGAAATTCAGCCTACACACACAGTAGTAGATAGAAAGGTCAGAGCACCAGTGCAAGAAAAGTGTGGCCAATTTTGTTATTTCAAATAACATTAGTGCATTTGGAGTAATGGTATTAAAAGAGTCTTGGGGTGAATTAGAAAATAATAAATGCTTCTTATTGAGAGCTCAGTTTAACTACACAAACAGCAGAGTGATAGATTAGAACTCTTCAATCAAACAGCTCTCAGTCTATTCAGTGTTCTGAGTCTTGCATGATGAGATATACGTGAGGAGAATCTTATTGCCTGAACTCTGGGCTGGTAAGTGGCACTGAAGATAAAGCCTTTCTTTGTATTATAAACAAATGTGATCAACAGACACTGGTTTTGTTTTCTAGAGAGTCCCCTGCCTAAAGTTATATTAATTATGCCCCTCCCCTTCTGTGGGTAAGAACATAAGAAGACCCATGCTGGATCAGACCAGTGGTCCACCTGGTACCAGCATCTTGTC
This sequence comes from Gekko gecko, assembly GCA_029375565.1. Taxonomy (NCBI): domain Eukaryota; kingdom Metazoa; phylum Chordata; class Lepidosauria; order Squamata; family Gekkonidae; genus Gekko; species Gekko gecko. The sequence continues at coordinate 95,209,803 of JAPDNY010000001.1, forward strand.
TCACACAATGGCCACCCAGTTACTTTGAAGGGCCAATGATAGGGCAGAGGAGCCAACGTCTCCCCTTGATGTTGCCTCCTGGCACTGGTATTCAGAGGTTTCCTTCCTCTGAATGGGGAAGTTCCCCTTAGTCACCATGGCTAACAGGTGCTGATAGACCTGTCCTTAGGATTGTGAGGTCTTACCTTGATGCCAGCAGGGGGGTCCCAGTCCTTTCCTGGGATCTCTTCAGCATGCACGCTTTGCGCACACACTGCTATGACGTCACCCGGAAGTGACATGATCATGCATGGCACATTGCAGGGAATGCTCTGTCATTTAAGAAAAAACTCTGTTTTTTCCCTTAAACAATTGACAGTCCCCCCCCCAACAGGTGAGGTCATTGTGCCAGGTGTATTGCCGCAAACCAGGTGCTTTCGGGGTGGGATTTCTGCTGGCAGACCTGGGGGGCTGAAAGCAGGCAAACCCCTGCCCCCATTGGGGGAATGGCAGCCCTACCTGTCCTCCATGAATCTATCTAATCCTCTTTTAAAGCTGTCATCCTTGAAATTCAACTGTGCACAAAAGATTTGAAGGAAAGTAGCTTGTGGAAGGAGAGGTATCCTTATCTTGAGATTAAGCACCTTAACACGTAAACAGAAAATGATAAGACCACAGAAAACCAGCAGTTCCAAGAATCCTGAAGAAACAGAGGGTTGGATCACCCATGAAGATTTCCACTGTTAGAAGGTGGGGGGATTTTTGCAAGTTCCTCCCTATGATGCTCCTGGGGGTTCTGTATCCCCCAAGAGCAGTGTTTCAGAGGCATCTGGGGCTGCACCAGAAGTGGGGCTGTACAAAAATCCTGCTCTAATGCCATTAGTGGAGGTTTTGTGTGGGATTCAACATATATACAGCAAGGAAAGACTCCAATGCATCCACACACAAAAGACAAGGAGACAAAATCAAGTCAATCCATTCCTGATAATAACATGTTTAAGGAGACAAGAAAAGCAGCAAAAGGAGGCTAGCTAGTAAGCATAATATTCCATTGAAGAAAGTCACAGGCTTTTTTAAGAGGGAGGGAGGGAGGGAGGGAGGGAGGGAGGGAGGGAGGGAGAGAGAGAGAGAGAGAGAGAGAGAGAGAGAGAGAAAGAAAGAAAGAAAGAAAGAAAGAAAGAAAGAAAGAAAGAAAGAAAGAAAGAAAGAAAGAAAGAAAGAAAGAAAGAAAGAAAGAAAGAAAGAAAGAAAGAAAGAAAGAAAATCACAGGCTTGGTGAGTCCCTTCTGTCCTGCATGTGACTTCGAAACATCAGCATCCATCTAAGAGTGGTAGTGGAGGAGGTAGGAACATTTAGCATCTAGTGGTTCTTGCCTGCATCTTGCCTGCCACTCTTTCCTGTGATGGTCCAGTGGTTCCTCAGAATGGAGAGATTGATACTGCTACAGTTCCATTACTACTGATTCCCCCTATACATTGATCTATCTAGACTAGGGATGGGCCTGGATAGATTGTTCCACCGATGATCCTCCCCTGGGAGTACCATGCTCAGTCATCAAACCAGTTGTGGAATTTGTAGAAACCCTCTTCTGCCAGGAAGTGAGTTGTACAGTAATTAAAATATGGATCAAATTCATGAATGACATTCTCAAACCTTAGGACAGAGAACAGTCTGGTAGAGAAAGACAGCACAGCTACCATTGACAGGGTGAGAAGCTTGAGGAGGGTGTCTTGTTTTTCATAGGACAAACAGAGGAATCCTAACTTGGTCATTTTGGCAAAGGGAACAAAAGGCAATGCTTAAACACCTGGGACTTGGGAATCGCTCTCCACCCCACTCCAACTAGGGATGGGCACAAACTGAACCATGAAGCAAAAAATCACAATTTTTGCCATCTTCGTGGTTCGTGAACCAAAGTTCGTGATGGGTCTTTGCATAAAGTCCCTTTAAATCCTTGCTTTCTGCCCCCCCCCAAAAAAAAGCCACAAAAACAGCTTCAGCAGTGAGAGCAGTCACTCCCCACCACTCAGCTGTTTTTCAGGTTGTCTTATGCGTTCCCTTTAACCGTTAAATGGACCACACCAGACAGCCCAAAATAGCTGAGCAATGGGGAACAGGGTGCTCCCTGTCACTCAGTGCTTTTTCAGACTCAGCACAAGACAGCCCAAAACAGCTCAGGAGAGGGCACAGACACTCCCTGCCACTCAGCTGTTTTTCAGGCTTTCTTGTGCACTCCCTTTAAACTTTAAATGGACCACACCAGATAGCCCAAAACAACTGAGCAATGGGGAACAGGGTGCTCCCTGTCACTCAGTGCTTTTTCAGGCTTTCTGCAACCCCCATTTAAAGGGACTGTGGTCCCTTTCAACAAGGTTTGCAAGGGCCACAAATCCCAAACTGGTCTGGTTCACAAACAAACCTTCCAGTTTGGTTTGGTTTGGTTTGTGGTTCACCTCATGGCTCAGCCACAAACTGCAAACTGACATGAATGACATTTTTCCAGTTCATGCCTATTCTTAATCTGAACAATAAGGGCACACTTGTTCTTTTAGTATGATACCAGTATCTTTCAGGAACCCATTCATGTATGACATACATATTATTACATTCTTGAGCACCCATTACTAGAAAGATCACTACAGATTTTCATTAGAGAAGTGTTTCCAAAACAGACTAAGATCTACCTGTGCCATCATCATTTGTAACCCACAGCCAACATCAAGGAAGGAAACCCCATCTCACAGATTGAAAATAAGAGCTCCCAGAATCCCAGTCACCTTCCAGACATCATAACCTCGTGCCTCCTTGCCAAAACTGTTAGTCATGGTGCAAAAAACTCTCGGCTGAAGGTACTTCTCCCCCTTCTTAAATTGGCAAATTTCCCTGTAAATTCCTCTGTTGTAAAGCTGCATCTATTGAATTTCTGCCCATCCTGTAGCTAAAAGGTTCAGGAACTTTGTCAAGGTGAAAAAAGTAGCAATGCTAACCATGGCTCTTTAAGAAACCATTCTAGCTCTGAAAAGAAGATAGCCCCATTCATACTGCTTTCTGATACTCCAGACATCTTCCTGTCAAATCACTACTGAAATAATATTTCTATTGCATTGACTCCTGGCTATTTCAGCCATAACCTTTTGCCCGGCAGCTGCCAATACTCTTCAGCTAAAGTGCACCTGGTTACCTATAACCCCTGTTACTACCTGGGAGATCTTGGTTGTTAGCAATAACACACTCTTTGTTAAGAGAGCCTCTGGACCTCTGCTCATCCCATAAGCAAACAGTGAATGAAGGAAAGAGCAGATCTCAAGAGAGAGAGGCTGTCTCCCTGGTTTCCAGCCCTAGTAGCAGTTCAAAATGCTTTCACATGTATGTTGTCAGCACAACAGCAGCTCAAGCACTGAGATACACTGGAAAGGGCACCTTCTCTCATGCAAAGAGTGCCTGCTTAGGTCTGCCTCCTCTTTTGGAGGTTCAGTAGGTTTCCACCAGGGACAGAGATTTCTCAGGGATGATGAGATGTCCAAGAAATGTCCTTTCCAGGACCACTCACTGAACTTTTCCCTTCATTACCTTCAGGGGGCAGGTTAAAGCTATTTATTTAACAAGGCCTTTGATTGAATTGGTTAGTAAGGTTGTATGTCAAGAAAAAATTCATTACAGTTTGGATCTGGGCTTCTGGAGGCAAAAAAATTACTGTGATTGCTTCATTTCAGGTACAGCATTACTGATTTGGGTTTAAATCAGTTGTGTTTTCATGTTCTAAATTTTCAAGACCATTTTCTGTGCACACATACTGCAGACACTGTTCTTTTCAATGCATAGCTAATTCAAGGGTATCCCACATAGCCATCATGGCACCAAATTTGTACGGAATGCAGTCCTCTCCTCTCCAGATCCTTCAAATCTAAGCCATATGCAGCAAAGCAGCTCCACTTCACCAGCTCCACCCCACCCAAGTAGCTCATTTCTATGTACTGCAGTCCCTCTCTGCAGCTTGTCTGCAAAGGCGAATGGCTGGGAGTATTAGACACTTGCCAAGGGCCAGTTGGCTAAAATAATGCCATTGCCTAGGGAAACAAGCAGAATCAAAGAACATGGCGAGCACATGGTCATGCTCCTGCTGGCTTGGTAAGCACCCAAACTAGAGACAGCACAGATTTGGGGGGGGGTGTGTGTTTCATTTCAGTAAGAATCCCAGATTCCTAAGGCCACTCCAGGAGCCCAAAGTAACAACCTGAAACAACATGTTTCAGCATGTACTTTTTTGGCTTGTGTAGTTCAGTTATGCACAACTCTATTGGTTATTTATTTATCAAATTTATACCCCACCCTCCCTGCCAGGGTGGCTTACAAAAATTAAAACACATAAACAACCATTAAAACAATCATAAAACCATCTAAAACAATCCAGAAGATGTAAAGTGCTAGTACAATTGGTCTGGCAAAATTAATGCTAACGATATTTGGCAATGATGGCAGCTATTGATGTCTCAGTACTCCATAAAATGAATAACTATTTCAATGTCAGTTGGTAGTTCAGTTGTCAGCATTCATGGTGGCTGGCAGGGCACCCATTATTGGCCCATGTCTCAATTTGCCAGTTTGCTTGGATTATATATGCGCCAGGGTCATCATGATCAGGTGATCATACATCCTTTAAAATCAGCTATATGTGGTATTGTATGTGATTGCTTTTCACATGCACTATCCACAGTCTGCATCAGTCAACATTCTTCACGTTGGTACATGCTCAGAACTTACTAGATCAGGGCTTCCGGACGGAGTTAAAATGGCGAATTGACACACTTTGCGATTTGAGCAGAGTGGACAGCAGTATCTGGCGACAGTTTGGGCTTTACCTGGCCCAACGCAGCACTCCCCAGGCAGGGGAGTGGCAAGCAAGCAGCCAAGCCTGAGAGGGGGTTGAGATCGGTGTGGATAAGCCTCGGAGGAGGCTTGTTTACACCTTGATCTCCCTCCGCGAAGAGGGCAGTTGCAAATCAGCACTACAGATACCAGCTGGGCTGAGAATTCAGCATAAATCCGTCATCTACCGGCCTCTTTAACATCAAGCTTAACATCGGTTACAGAAGAAGCACTGCGAAACCCCGAGATTACAAGCAAGGTAACAAATGAACAATTGCTTACCGGTTTAAAGAAGAAGGCAAAATCTAAACGTTCGGATAAGTGTAAAAAGCTTCAATGAACTAATCCGCTTGATTTAAAAGTAAAAATAAAGCTTTCCTTTAGAGAAAATGGCTGAAAAATAACTTTGTTTTGCATTCCTGTGGTCAGCTAAGACTAAACTTTGCGTAGCAGAAACGAAACTGACTGTGATTCTATGATACAGGAAGTAGGCTAGAGTGGATGTTTTCGATGTTGCTGTGCCGGAAGTAGACGGACGTTTTAGAGTGTGGCACCGGAAGTTGGATTACAGTGACGGACAGATAAACAGGAAGTTCTGAAGGAGCCTACTCTAGCCAGAAAATCATAGAGAAATTGCGCCCGCCATTTTGAGGAGGACTAAATTTTAAAAAGTTATTTTTAAGCCGAAAAAGCATTGGAAGAAGTTATAAAGGTGGCGATTTGGCTTGAGGATTGCTAATATAAAGATCGATTAGCCCTGAACTCGCTTTCAAGACGGATTTGAGGTCAAGACCAAGGGCTGCCTCATCACCTAGTCCAAGAATGACTGCAAAGGAAAAAAAGAGTGGCAGGCTGCCATGGAAGCGATGGAGAAACGGATGACTGAAGTGGTGCAGAGTTTGGGAAAGCAAATAGAATCACAGCTGCAACAACAGTTGCAACAACAGCTGCAAATACAACTGGAGCAAATAGAACAAGTACAAGTACAAGTACAGAAAAAAAATATGGAAGAGTTAAAAGAACTGGTACTAACAGAAGTGGCAGGGATAAAAAAAGATACAGAAGAAGTTAAAAAAGAGGTTAAAAGTCTGGTGACAAAATCAGAAGAAATGGAACAGAAAGTTAAAAGAACCCTGTCAGAAAATACAAGACTGGAGTCCATGATGGAATATAGGGCCACTCAGAACCACTTGAGTGAGAGGAATCGAAGAGGAGGAAGATCAAGATTTACGGGCCCTAGTAATTAACACATTGACAACTTACATAGGGGGAAGATGTTGGAGACTTGGATCCAGACTTTGACCTGATTTACAGAGTAAATTCAGCGTATGCCAAGAGAAAGCAATTACCCAGAGATGTGATTGTTCAATTTGTGACTACTAAAATGAAGGAAGACGTTTTCAAGAAGCAATTTACACAACCGTTGGAAATTAATGGAAAAAAAATAATAATTTTGAGAGAAATTCCGAGATCGATCTTACAAGACAGAAAGAAATTCAAGAAACTAACAGATAGGTTAAAAGAAATGAGTATCAGGTTTAGATGGGAGATTCCATATGGATTATCATTTACATACAATTCGGTGAGATTTACTCTTAAAACGGAAGGAGACATCTACAGATTCAAAGAGTACAACTTTGATGATTTCAAAGATATTTAATTCAAAACAACTATGGATTACAAATTTTTATCTTGGAACGTAAATGGACTAAATTCACCAAGCAAAAGAAGATTAGTGAATCATTGGCTAGAGAAACAAAAATGTAACATAATTTGTTTGCAAGAAACACATATCAGAAAACAAGATAATAAATATTTGGTTAATAAAAATTGGGAGAAGAATTTCATTCATCAGCAGTTAATAAGAAAAAAGGAACAGTGATATACATTACCAAAGAATTGGAACCTAAACAAATCTTCTCAGACAAAGAAGGAAGATATGTTGGCGTGGAATTAATGATGAATAGAAAAAAGACATTGCTTGTAAATATATATGCACCCAATGGGGCAAAAGAGACTTTTTTTAATGATTTGACTAAAGAGTTGGACTGTTTAAATTATGATCAAATAGTCCTTGCAGGAGACTTCAATGGCACAGTGAACAATGTATTGGACAGAAAGTCCAAAGCAAGTGGAGAGGCGGTTGGAAAGCTGCCAAAAAAATTTTTCCAGCTAATGAAGCAAGAGAAACTAGAAGACGTTTGGAGGAAGTGGAACCCTAAGACAAAGGATTATACATTTTATTCTAACAGACATAACTCCTTTTCTAGAATCGATATGATTTGGATGTCAGAGGAGATGGCGCAAAAAACCTACAAAATAGAAATTTTACCGAAAACCAACTCAGATCACAACCCTTTACTTTGGATATCTAAAGGAAAACCTAAACAATTATATTGGAGAATTAATGAGGACTTATTGGACCAAAAGTTAATTAATGAAATTTTTAAAAAAGAAACGAAAAGTTTTTTTGAACTGAATTTAAATAAAGGTACTGATATATAAGTCGTATGGGACACGTACAAAGCAGTAATGAGAGGTTTGCTTATCTCTTTGAATTTTAAAGATAAAAAACAAAGGATGCAACAACAAAACGACCTTCATGAAAAAATTAGACAAAAAGAAGAGGAATTAAAGAAAAGGCCAGGGAAGAAAAAGATTATTAAAGAGATCCACTTTCTGCAGGATCAATTGAATGTTCTACTAAATAGAGAATTATATTGGAATCTGAAGAAATTACAGCAAAAAGCATTTGAGGGTGCAAATAAACCAGGAAAATTTTTAGCGTGGCAATTGAAAAATAGAAAAGAAAGGAATTTTATAAGTAAAATTACTGAAGACGGAAAGGATGTTATGAATTTGAAAGGTATAAAAAGAGTCTTCTTCAAATACTACGCCAATCTGTTCAAAAAGAAAGGAATTGGCCAACAGAAAATTAAGAAATATTTGGAGACTATCGAAGTTCCAGAGCTGGGAAAACAAATTAAAGAGTTATTAAATGGTTTAGTAACAAAGGAAGAGGTGACAATGGCAATAGAAGACGCAAAGTTGGGCAAAGCTCCAGGTCCAGATGGCTTTACAGCAAAGTTTTATAAGAAATTTAAGGAGGAGCTAACCCCTATCTTAGTACTTCTGTCGAACGAGATAAGAAAAACTAAACGGATCCCAGATTCATGGAAAGAAGCAAATATTTCATTGATACCCAAAGAAGGTTTGGATTTAACTGAAGTAAAGAATTATAGACCAATATCGCTATTAAATAATGATTACAAATTATTTGCGAAAATTATTTCGGAAAGACTGAAAAAATATTTGAAAGATACTATAGCGGAAGAACAAGCTGGTTTTTTACCAAATAAACAGATTAGAGACAATTTAAGAGTGGTGATTGATGCAATCGAATACTATGACAAACATCCAGAAAAAGAAGTTGGATTCCTCTTTTTAGATGCGGAAAAAGCTTTTGACAATTTAAATTGGGAGTTTATGCTGCAAGTTATTGAAAAAATGGATATAGGACAGTCTTTTCTAAACATGATTGTAGCAATTTACTCAGAACAGAGAGCAGCTTTGAATATAAATAAAGAAAGAACAGATTTCCTCCAAGTTCAAAAGGGAACACGTCAAGGCTGCCCGTTATCCCCGTTGTTGTTTATTTGGATATTGGAAATATTATTGACAGCGATAAGAAAAGATAACAGCATTGAAGGACTCACAGTGAAAGGTTTTGCATATAAATACAGGGCATTTGCAGACGATGTAATGTTTATGATTCAAGATCCAATCGACAAAATACCACAATTGATGGAAAAAATTGAAGAATTTGGATCAGTTGCGGGATTCTACGTTAATAAAAGTAAAACCAAAGTGATGTGCAAAAATATGACGAAACAAAGACAAACAGAACTTCAAGAGAAAATTCAATGTGAAGTAGTTACAAAGACTAAATATTTAGGAATTGAATTGACCATGAAAAACATTGATTTGTTCCAAAATAACTATGAAAAGGTTTGGCACAGGATTCAACAAGACATGAAGAAATGGGATACCTTGAATCTATCGTTATTGGGAAGAATTGCAACTGTAAAAATGAATGTTTTGCCGCATTTGATGTTTTTATTTCAAGCTATTCCAATATTAAAACAAAGGAAAATACTGGATATGTGGCAGAAAGAACTATCGAAATTTGTATGGGCAGGAAGAAAGCCAAGGATTAAAATGAAAATTTTATGTGATGCAAAGGAAAGAGGAGGTCTACAACTACCAAATTTAAGACTGTATTATGATGCCGTCTGTTTAACATGGTTGGAACAGTGGATTAATTTAGAAAATAAAAAGTTATTGGCTCTAGAAGGGCATGATAACAAGTTTGGATGGCATGCATATTTATGGTATGGAAAAGTAAAAATAGATAAATTTTTCAAACACCACTTCATAAGACGATCACTGTTCGAGACTTGGATGAGATATAGAAAATTCTTCTCAGAAGAAAGACCACTTTGGATAGTACCAGCAGAAGTGATTAATCCATATTCAAGAAATCAAGGGTTAGATTGGCTACCTTATAAAAGTCTTTTAAAATTAGAAGGGAAAAACTTTGTGTTAAAAGACAGATTTGATGTGGAATTTGAATATGATTGGTTGAAGTATAGACAGATTTATGACTTATTTAAGACCGATAAAAGAGAATATGGTTTTAGAGAAAATAACACTGAAATTGAAACTGTATGGCTTGAGAAAGGTAAAAAAATGATTTCTAAACTGTACAAGGTTTTATTGAAATGGTATACTGAGGATGAAATTGTAAAAGAGCAAATGATAAAATGGGCAGTAAATATTAATAATGAGATATTAATGACATCTTGGGAATATTTGTGGAAAAAGTCAATGAAAATTTCAACTTGTGTAAATGTTAAAGAGAATTGTTATAAAATGATGTACAGATGGTATATGACGCCTAAAAAAATTGCTATTATAAATGAAAGTATGTCTAACAAATGTTGGAAATGTAAGAAACATGAAGGGTCTTTTTACCATATGTGGTGGACATGTGATAAAGCAGTAAAGTATTGGACTGAGATCCACAATGAGATACAAAAAATTTTGAAATTCCACTTTTAAGAAAGACCCACAGATGTTATTGTTAGGTCTTAAAATGGAAGAAATAAATGTAGCCAAGAGAACACTACTATGGTACTTGATTACAGCAGCTAGACTGACTTTTGCTCAATGTTGGAAACAAGACAAAGTACCTGAAACATGGGAATGGATTAAAAAGACGTTGTTTATGGCAGAAATGGACAAATTAACAAGAAAATTAAACAATGAAGAAGACGAAACCTTTTTCGGAGACTGGAAAGACTTTCAAGAATACTTGTTGAAGAATTGGGATGTAAAACGTGGTTTGATTTGTTTTGACAGCTATTGAGGAGAAGTGGAAAGAGACTCAGATCTTTGAATTGTTACCATTAGTAAAAGAAATATGTTTAGTAGTAAATGTAATTGTATAAGAGAAATATCAAGGGGGTTGGAGCAGTGCGGGAAGCCTTGTTTGGGGGGAGAGGGAGAAAGAAAAATGGATATGTATTGGTTTGTTTAAATTGTATGAACATGTGATATATCCAATAATAAATTGTATTTAAAAAAAAAAAAAGAACTTACTAGATCAAACTGCAGACCCCAAATAGCAGTGTGAAAACTCACATGCTGTTTGTGATTCATTTTATAACATTTGGAGAACATGAACATGCTCATCTTTGGATAGGAAGCAGGCAAAATGGACAAGGCTGCAATACTAGGGAGACAAGCCATGCAGCTTTCTCCCTTCTATCAGCATGCTAGCAGGATCAAGGCAACCTAGGAAAGCACTTTTTAATGTTAATATTCTCTGTTGGGTGGACTAGACAAATAGCAAACACAGGAGGGGGCCAGACCTGGAAATATATGGGGGGAAATTGCAATACAATTAAAGCAATTATGAGCATATTATTATTATTATTATTATTATTATTATTATTATTATTATTATTATTATTATTATTATTATTATTATTATTATTATTGCATTTTCAAGTATTTGAGGGTGCTGCTTGCAACTTACAATCAACTTGTAATTTGACAAGAGGAACATTCACACATCATTGCTGTAAAGTGCTTCTTTTTGGTCCTTTTGGTATTTTTAAATTGAATTATTTGATATTTTAATTAGATTTTGGGTTGAATGTTTAGTTTTTATTTAAGCCACGTTAAGCATGAATATAAATGGAATGCTGAAGCTATTTTTTAGAATAAATAAATTAGTGACAGACACCTGTCGTTGAGTTCTTTATTTAGTTGAGACAACTCTGGGATAATCTCTTTTCAAGCTAAAGGATTGGATCCAGGAGCCATCATCGCTCTTTCCCACATTCCCCTCCCCCAAGCAGTCCCATCAATCCCCAGAAAATCTGTCTCCTCCACATACCTGGCACAAGCTGAATCTACTCAGACAGCCATGGCCCACGACAGACTATGTGAAACCTCACTCTACAGTTATTTATAGGTTATTTAAATAAAACCAAATTTGCCTTGCACACATCTCAATATGTGCCTGGGTCAGTTCTGTTGTAAAGTATTACAAATTATGTGACATATTTACAGAGCAGTCCTAAGCAAATTACACTCTTCCAAGTCCACTGAAGTCAAAGGGCTTAGAAGGGTACAAGTGTGTTTAGGATTGCACTGTTGAATTCCAATTATATCTGCAAATTAGTCTTAGTTAGTCCAACCTCACAGTAACTAAATTACTGGATTGATTTTTTTGTTTCTTTGCCTTCATCTGGGACTCTAAATATTTCTGTTCTGTTCTGCAAATAACAATGATGGGAAGAGGAGTCCATTCTGTAAACGTACAGTTGTTGCCCCTATAGGAGCGGGTGGCTTAGAGACCAAACTACTGCTGTGTTGCAAAGATCTATCATCTCCTGAAAGAAGATGCTGCCCTGTCAAATCATTGGTTGTTCCACATATTGCAGGTCATTGGGGTTAGTGACCTATGCATATGTACTAGGAAGTCTTGCTGATTTCCTAGCAAGTAAACGTGGATAGGCCTTCTCATAGGAAGCTTATGGCAGTGATGGTAGCAGAAACACAATCATGCACTACCTTTGCATCAGCTGAATCTCATCCTGTTGAACTCCACCCCGAATTACTGAAAGAAAATAAGGATTTCTGAGCCTCTTTCTTGGCCCCCTTTTTATGTATATTGAAGACACAGGCTGTATTCCAAAATCATGGGGACTGGCTATAATAGTACCATTCTATAAAAAAGGTAAAAGGGAGGACCCACCAAACTACAGGCTGATTAGCTTGCTAAACATTATAAGCAAGCTGTATGCAAGGCATCTTTTGGACAAACTACTGGACTGGTTTGAGCAAGAGAACATTCTGGCACTAGTACAGGTAGGTTTCAGAGAGCCACAATAGACCAATGTCTGATTATTCAGCACCTCATTGAGAAGGATGCTTCTAAAGGAGCGACTTCTCTCTGTGTGGCTTTTGTGGAGTTTAAATCCACATTTGACTCTATATCCAGAGTGTGATTATGGGATAAATTAACAAATTCATCAATTGACAGAAGACCTCTACACCTCGTAAGGGCCTTACATGAACAAACTTTTTTGAGGGTCAGATGCAGTAGACAAGGACATCTTACCGGACCTATCCAAACCTTTAAAGGGGTCAGGCAAGGCTGCCTCCTAGCACCAGCCCTATTAATTTATTACATAAATAACTTACCCAGCTGGCTCAGTTCTTCTGAATTTCATCCCCCTAGCCTCGCCAACAGAATGATTTCAGGGCTGTTATATGCAGACAACACAGTGCTACTCTCTAGAACACCTGTAGGGTTAAGGAGAGCCCTCATACTGTGAAGTAGAACCTCTCATAATTAATTATCAAAAAACCAAGATTGGTGCTTTTGGGCCTAGACAGAGGAATCAGACTTGGATAATCAATGGCCAGCATATTGAGCAGGTGACCAACTTTAAATATCTTGGGGTGGTTCTACAGGCAACAGGCTCTAGACTCCAACACAGCAATTATGCTGCGGAATAAGGTGAAAGATCTGCAAATGGTATTGTAAAATGCCATCATTCACAGGGGGATCATAAATTCCTGCTGCTCTGAAATTATATAAAGCTAAGACACTGGTACAATTGTTATATGGCTCATTTTGGGGGCCACCCAGCTCACATTTTAACCCCCAAGAAAGAGTTCAATCTAAATTTCTAAGAACTATCCTACAGGTTCCCAAATGTTTAAAAGTCGAGGCATGGGTCAGTATCCTGTCTATCTACACATGGCTAAAGGGACAGCTTAGCCCACAAGGTCTACTCCCTCTGATTTTCATTGATAATTTTCAATCAAACTGGTGCAAAGCAGTTCAAAGCTACCTTTGTAGGATTGGCCTTTCCCCTCAGGTGCTTTTGATATGTGGAATGGAACAGGCAAAAAAGTTAGTGAAACAAAGAATTAAGGACATCGAATGTCAAACTGATATTGCTAGTATTAAAAATATTATGAGGGCAAGTATAAAATATACAGTTGAACCAGCGGATTACCTAGCATCATTGGAAGTAAAGGAGCTCAGAAGAGTCTTTTCCTTAGCTAGATGCTCTGCCCTCTCTTCCACTGTACTTGATGAGAAATATGAGAACACTCCTTATGCAGAAAAGCTTTGCACCTGTCTACTCAGGGGGATAGAGACTTTAGAACATATGTTCTTTAAATGCCCACACTATGAGGTGGCGCGTAGAGAGATTATCACCCCACTGATAGGAAACAACTCAAGTCTGTCGGGAAAAAACAAACTGGAATTTCTTTTAATTGACAAGCATCCCAAGATTACCATCAAGTAGCCAGATTCTGTAAGGTGATACTCAGGTCATGGAAATTGTTTAGCAGCTAGATGTAAGTGTAACTTTTTTACTAGATTTGAATGTGTTGTATTTGGAAGCGCTCTATTTTATATTTAAAATTTTTATATAATAGTTTTTTTTAATTTTCTGGAATGCATTATCTGTAATTCATATATATCTGTAAGCATATCTGGTCTAAGGACTGTAATAGAAATAAACTAAACTAAACATCCTATTGAACTTTTTAAAACTGTCCAAGAATTTCTAGAGTTGACCTGAGAGATGGTGAGGTTTCTGCCATCCACTTTCAGTTTGCTGAAGAAAAAATTCAGAGCTGCTCTGACTTGGTGGCCAAGTTGGGGGTAATTCATCAGCTAAAGGTATAAAGAAACCATGTTCCTGTTAGTATCATGCAGTGTTCATTGTGTCCAACTAGGGAGACAGACTCAAACCCTCAGACGGCCATGAAATGGATAACCATAGCCCAGTTACTTCTCTCTGTCCAAACTACTTAACATGTGAGCTTAACATGTGAGCTTAAAATAGGAAAGTGAAAATCATGAGCACCACTCCAAGCACCCTGAAGAAAGTATGGGTAATTTCCCTGACTGGTCATTGATATCATTGGGGTTGTGGAAGTTACCACCTTCTTTGTTTATTAAAGTCTATTAGGAGAAATCAAGAGTATCTCTAGCAAAGAATCTTGTAGCACCTTAACTATTATTGTATTAGTTTTCATGAATGAGTGCCCACTTTATGAGATACATGAGTGTCTGTGTCTGCATCTCTTCAGTGGGTAGAGGTCTGGGAATCTGACGAGGCAGAGGTAATGCTCGTTGGGAAAGCAGATGTTCTTATAAGGTTAGATCCATTTAGTCTGGGTGGGATCAAATCCTGTTGGTTCAAATTAAAGTTTTAGGGGTATTCCTGGTTTATCTCTTGTGTTTGAAAAGTAGTTGCTAGGAGTACCTTTTACCATCCACAGTTAATTCAGAATCTCTCGTCTCCCTTTGCCAATCTAGTTACACTGATCCATGCTTCAGTAAGCATCAGACTAGACTGCCTACTGTATGTGAGGCTGCTCTTGAAGGCAACACAGAACCTTGTACATATTAAAGCAGCCTACCTGTTAGCTGGTAATGGGTGGTGCTAACTTATGATACCAATTGTACAATAGATGCACTGATTGCCTACTTGTATCTGAACACAATCCAAGGTGCTAGCTTTAATTTCTAAGACCTTCATGACTTCATGATGTGGACAAGGAGGATTGCCTGCTGGGTGCCATGGGTACCAGTTAAATTTTTAAAAATTTAATTATTATTCTTTTTCTTTTTAAGTTTTCTGATTACAATATAGATTACAAATGTTTATCATGATATTTCACTGGAAAAAATAGATGAATATATTAGAAAACAAAATTTGTGTAAGATTACAGAACAATGACGACAGATTATGAATGGACCTATTTCAATAAGAGAAATGGTGGAAGCTATAAAAAAACCTAAACTGGGCAGGGCCCCAGGACCAGGTGGCCTTCTGGGTAACTATTACAAGTGTTTTGATGATGAACGTTTACAACCTTTACAAAAAACAATGAATTCTCTTATACAAGAAGAGAGGATGCCAGAGATGTGGAAAGAGGCTACTATAGCACTGATACCTAAAGAAGGACAGGACTTGATTTTTCCAAGTAATTATAGACTGATTTCCTTGTTGAATACTGACTATAAGTTGTTTACAATGATACTAGTTGAAAAAAATAATTCTTCAGGAGTTTATACATGAAGTTCAGAGTTGAGAGACAATCTCAGGACTGCATTACATATCTTAAAATATCTGGAAAAACATAATGAAGAACAAGCTGCATTGATTTTTTTAGATGCAGAGAAGGGTATTGATAATTTGAATTGGACCTCTTATTTAGAGTCCTGGAAGATATGGATTTTGGAGAAAATTTTACCAAATGGGTTAAGTCAATTTATGCATTGCAAACTGCAAAAATACTTATCAAATATTACAAGACACAAAAGAAAGAGGCAGCTTGGGTTTGCCAGATTTGAAATTGTATTTTGCTGCCTCCTCTTGATATGGATGAATGATTTAATTTTGCTTTTAAAAAACCCAAAAGATTATTAGAATTAGAAGGCCACAATCTGACATTTGAATGGCGTGGAGATCTGATGTATGACAAAGCTAAAGTTAATGCAGAATTCAATAATCATTACATTAGATGTGCCATTTTGAGAGTATGGAATAAGTATAAACCTAGGTTCTGCACGAAAATACCATTGTTGTTATCACCACAAGAAGCACATTTTAGAAAAGAAATGATGGGTTAACATATTGTGATGTGTTAGAATTGTGACAAGGTGAATACAAATTAAAATCTAGAGAAGACTTAATAATCAAAGGCCATACTTGCCACTGGTTTCCATAAGTACAAATCTTGGGAAGGTTCAAAGCTGATAAAAGGTATCATGATTTAGAACAATCGAAGTCTGAATCTGAAATAGAATTACATACAAAGGATGACCATGTTATTGCTAAAATGTATAAACTCTTATTGAAATTTGAAACTGAGGAAGAGTAAGTTAAAGAATGGTAAAATGGACTAAAAACTTTGGACATGACATACCGGGAGGTCGGGATAAAAATCTAATAAATAAATAAAATACCTGGCCCTTTCTGCATTCAGTCTTTGCTCCAGAGTTTCCCAGCACTCAAGCTGGTATGCCTTTGATTCATCTTTCTTGCTTTCATTTCAGCATATGTTAATTTTCAGCGGATGTTGGTGACAGAAACTTCACTCTATATGTGTATTATTCTTACTGTATTTTCCTGATTGAAAATGCATGACAGCACATCTGTGGCCATGCAAGAAAGGTTTGCAGGGACTAGCAACAAGAAAAACTTGTTCTTCAAGTTTATCTTCCTTTCTGAAGAGATCTGACTCATCTAAAGGTCTGTGATTGTTAAATTTTTGACCCAGCAGCTGATCTGCTCACATGCTAATTATCACCTTGAAAAAAACAAGGGAAGGCAATCCTTCTTAAGCAATTGCAATCCTTAAGAAAGATTTGCATCAGATTAATATTCTTCAAGTAAACCAAAAAAGGGATTAAAATTTTACCTAATAAATTATAATAATGCATCTGAGCAGAACTTTATTCGATTCAAAAAACAAACAGAAAAAAATTGGATGAGAGGGTTCACTGTATCAAATGACAGATGCAGTAAGCAAATGAAGGATAGGATAGCACCCGTTCTACTATTATAATTAAAGTGCTTATACTCCTCCCACAAATGGGCAGAGGGTGGATTTAGGGGAGGGAAGTGGGTGGTGTTTAAAGGCATGCAGAAACACTTCTACTTTAGCATTTTGAAATCAGATCAGAACTAAGAAGGGCAGCAAAACTAGTTTTGAGAAATGTGGGGCAGGAGCATGCCAAAAATGGTCTGATTACTGATTCCTGTGAAACAGATGCAGAAACAAAAAAAACTCTCAGAACAAACCTGAAGTGAAAGCAGGATGGAATGCAGAAGGGAAGAAAAGGATGCTGTTGTATAGTGGGTTAGACGCATAATGAAACCACAGACAATGATGTAGTGACCAGCATGGTTCGCTATTATATAACAAGACAAGTTACCTGGCCAGATGGACAACTATATACAAGTGAAGGGGAACACCCCCTGGTGCCATTGGCGGGTTTGAATTCCCATTGGTTTCCCTAAGCTGGAGCCAGGAGCCTCAGTCCCATTGTTCTCCAGGACTCAAGCTCAGGCTCCTTCGCTGATGGCCTGTAGTGGTCAGCGGACACAACACCCCTCCCCCCACAGTTCAGACCTTCCCTAGGGGACATAGTCCTTCAGGTATGCCGGGGCATGGCATTCCCTAGTGGACCGCCGTGGTGCTGGAATCGGGGCTACTCCTCCGTTGAGTAGAGGCTGTGCAGGAGGAGCCGCCGCTTCTTCTCCCAACTCCGGGGCGGGAGGCGCCAACGTCCGCTCATCCGGTGGTCCCTCCTGAGTTGAGGCTGTCACATCGTGTTGGGCTGCCTCCTTGGGGTCCCGTTCCCTTCCAGGGCTCCCCACCACTCCCAGGGTTTCATGCTCACCCTCGTGAGTTGGAAGCTCACCTCCATCCAGATGCAGGCGCCGCCTTAGCTGGTCCACGTGGCGCTGCACTATCTGGCCGCAGTCTGTTGACACCTTGTAGGAGACTGGTCCAGTGACGCGGATGACCCTGCCGGCGACCCATTCCGGGCCCCTGCCATAGTTCCGCACAAAAACTGGGTCTTCTGGGAACAACCCCCGCGGTGTCTCCCACAACTTGGTTCTGTTACGTGCCTCGGGAGTCCAGTCGGGGTGCAGGCAGTCCAAGAGGATTGCAGGTCTCCGGCCCATGAGGAGCTCTGCGGGGCAGCGGCCACTCACAGGGTCAGGCGTCATTCGGTTCGCCAGGAGGAACCTTGCGATGTGAGACTCCCAGTCCCCTTCAGTCAGGCAGCTGAGCACCTCCTTTGCTGTGCAGACCATACACTCTGCCTGACCGTTCGTTGCAGGGTGGAATGGCGCCAACCGGACGTGTCGGATCAGATTGTCCTGTAGGAACCGCTGGAACTCCTCGGACGTGAACGCTGAGCCATTGTCCGAGACGATAGTGTCCGGCAAGCCATGCATGGCAAAGATTTTCCAGAGGGCTCAGATGGTGGCGCTCATGGAGGTGGTGGAGACAGGACTCACCTCCAGCCACTTGGAGTATGCGTCCACCGTTACCAGGAACGTGAACCCATGGAAGGGCCCGGCGAAGTCTTTGTGAAGCCAGGACCACAGGGTCCTTGTCGACTCCTAGGCTTGTGCGGGCGCGCTCGGAGGGCTCAGCCAGACCTCCTGGCAGATTTGGCATCATTTTACCCAGGCCTCTATTTCACCATCCATGCCTGGCCACCAGACGTAGCTCCGGGCGAGGGCTTTCATCTGCACAATGCCAGGGTGCACCTCATGCAGAGCCTTCAGAACCTGGTGCCAGAGCACTCTGGGGACTACAACCCAGTCCCCCCACAGCAGGCAGCCTTTGTGCACTGACAGTTCCTCTCACCACGTTGTGAACACATTGAACTCCAGGCCCACTGGGGCCATAGGCCACCCCCTCACCACCCAGCCGAGAACCCGGGAGATGATGGGGTCCCGGGCCAAGTGGCAGGCAATGTCCAGGGCCTGGAGGGGGTGTCCAGAAGACTTTCCATCTGGAGGACGTGGTGAGCCGGGGCCGGATCCTCCCCCTTGTCCGGCAGTGGCAGCCAGCTCTGCGCATCGGCGTGTCCCATCGCCTTGCCCGGCCGGTGTTGCACGGTGTAATTGTAGCCCGCCAGGAAGATGGACCACCTCAAGACCCAAGGGGAAAAGACCTGAGGTGTCCGGCAATCTGCCGTGAAGAGGCCCAGCAGTGGCTGGTGGTCCGTGGCGATTGTGAAAGGGCAGCCATAGATGAAGTCATGGAACTTTTTTACCCCAGCCAGGATTGCCAGTCCCTCGTGGTCTATCTGGGCATAGTTCCATTTGGCCACAGATAGGGTCCATGAGTAGTACGCCATCCGGGAGACAGTGTGCCAGCATGGCTCCCACCCCACAGGGAGACACGTCACAAGCCAGGACCACGGGCAGGGACTTGTCAAAGTGGGACAGGACAGAGCTCAAGATTAGTAGGGCCTTGACGGCCTGGAATGCGGTGGCCTGGCACGGGCCCCAGACCCAGGGCACCTTCTTGTCAAGCAGCCGGTGAAGGGGTTCAGCTATTACCGCCTTGTGGGGGAAAAAGGCATGATAAAAATTAAGGAGTCTGAGGAAAGCCTGGAGCTCCACTTGAAGGTCAGGGGGGAGCCTCCACGAGGGCCTTCACCTTATCCCGTGCCGGGTGTAGACCATCTGCATCCATGGTGAAGCCTAAGAAGTCCACAGAGTCCACCCCAAGCTGGCACTTTTCCCACTTGACCTTGAGCCCGGCATCCCTGAAACAGCTGAGGACCATGCAGAGGCGGGTGGCGAATTCGTCGGGCGTGATGATCATCACATCATCGAAGAATGGTGTGACGCTGGGAATCCCTTTGAGGAGAGAGTCAATTAGTTGCTGGAATATCCCGGGTGCCACGGTCACCCTGAATTGCAGGCGATTGACCCTGAAAGCCCCCCAGTGGGTCACAATTGTCTGGGCCTCTGCGGTTGGCCCATCGACTGGCAGCTGCTGATATGCTTGGGTGAGATCTAATTTACTGAAGATCTTAGCCCCTGCCAAGGTGTCCAGGACATGGCTTACTACCGGAACTGGATAGGAATGGTCCTGCAGCGCCCGGTTGATCGTGCATTTGTAGTCTGCGCAAATGCGGACCTCCCCATTAGGCTCTATTGGGGTCATGATCGGGATCTCCCATGCCACATGGAAGACCAGTTCCAGGACCCCCTGGGCCACTAGGCGGTCCAGTTCCACATTGATCTTAGGTTTCAGCATGAATGGGACCAACCTGGAATGCATACATATGGGGGCCACCTTGGGGTCGAGCTGCAGCGATACTGGGGGGCCCATGTACTGGCCCAGCGTCCCGTTGAAGACAGATGGGAACTTGTGACACACCTCCTGGAAGTCACGGGTTGCGCAGTGCTGGACCCCCTCAATCGCGATTCCTAGGGGTTCGAACCAGGAGGCTGACTAAGTCGCCCTCGTCCACTAGTAAGCCCAAATAGCCCTTGAAGCCTTGGTACTGCACCCAGAAACTCCTGATCCCCTTCACTGGCACTCGGTTCCTTTGAAAGTCCATGAGTGCCACGGGCAATGGCCACAAGCGGGGGCCCCCCTTTGAGCATATCAGTTTTAATGTGGCCTCCGAAATGATGGAGTGCGAGGAGCCCAAATCTAGCTCTATTTGTAAGGGGACCCCCTCTACTTTAACCCAGACATATATTTTAGGGGTAGAGGACTGACTGGGGAGTTTCAGTACCTGTTCGGAGGCTGATGGGGCATTGGTCAGGAAGTAGAGGTCTTCTGGGGCTGCGCACTCCTCGTAGTGTGCCTCTGCCTTGCGGCAGGGCGGTTTTGGCACTGCGCGGGATGGCTTGGAGCGGCAGACCCTGGCGATGTGGCCTATGCAGCTGCAGTCCTAACACGTGGCGTCCCGGAACCTGCAGAATTTTCACTCATGCTGACCACCGCAGCTGGCACTGCCACCATGCCGGGTTGCTTGCACGCGGAGCTGACGAGCGGGGCTGGCGGGCGATGCTGTGCTTGTGTGCGGTGGACCTCGGAGTCCTCGGGGTCGCTGCCACCCAGTGTGTTGTGGTGGCGCCCGGGTGGGACCTCTCCCATGCGGTGGCGGTGGCCAGGGCTGAGGCGATCGTTACCTTCTCCCCTTCCATTATCCGGTGTCGGAGATTTTCCTCCTGGAGGCCGGCGACGAACCAGTCGCAGAGGGCCATATCCAGGTACATACCGAAGGCGTAGTCGGCTGCTAGGCGGCGGAGCTCCACGAGGAACTCCGCAGCTGTTTCCTTTCCCTGCTGGCTCTGCTGCTGGAAGACCACGTGGCAGGTCATCTCCAATGGCTTCAGAGCAAAGTGGTTCTGCACGGCCTGGATGATCTCCTCGAATGTGCACTCCTCCACCTTCTTGGGCGAGAGCAGGTAATGGGCCAAATCCATGATCATGGGGCCACAAGAGCAGAGTAGCAAGCCTTTTTTCCAGTCTTCGTCCGTGATCTGGTAGAGCACGAGGGTTTGCCGCAGACCTGTAACCCAGGCTCCCCATCGCTGGGGCTGGGAGGTGTCGAACGGTGGCAGCAGCCCGGATCCTAGAGCGATGGCCATTGTGCTAGTTGGCGGCTGAGACATGGCTCTTGGTTCACCCTCAGAAGTGCTCATGTGCGAAGCTCGTGGAGCAAGTCTTCGGTAGCGTTGTCCAACAGCCCGGCTGGAGTACTCAATAGGATCCCACCTTCGTTGCCATTGTTGTATAGTGGGTTAGATGCATAATAAAACCACAGACAACGATGTAGTGATCAGCATGGTTCGCTATTATACAACAAGACAAGTTACCTGGCCAGATGGCCAACTATATACAAGCGAAGGGGAACACCCCCTGGTGCCATTGGCAGACACAGCAATGGGTTGTAAGTTTGCTCCTGAATTGGCTAACCTTTTTATGGATAGACTGGAGAACAAATTTATTCTAAACAATAATTCATATAGTGAACACATAATTTTTTATAAGAGATTTCTTGGTGATATTTTCATAATCTGGGGAGGAACAACAGAATTCTTGATTGAATTTGGCAGGTATATAAATGAAGTACATAATACTATTAAATTCGAATTAATGTATGATAAACAGCAAGTACACTTTTTGGATGTTGTAATTAGAAGGACAGGTAACAAACTTACTACAGAGGTATATAGGAAACCCACGGATGCAAACTCCTATTTAGCCAATGACAGCTTTCACCCGATGAATATAAAAAAAAATCTACCTTATTCACAACTTTTAAGATTGAGGAGGACCTGCAGTGAGATACCTGATTTTAGGAGGCAGGCTGGCATCCTCATGAATCAACTTGCTGAGAGGGGATATACAAATAGAACTCTAAAAAGGGCCTTTTATAGAGCCTATAACACCCCTAGAACATCCTTATTAACACCTAAACCACATAGCAAGAACACTGATGGGATCATTATACCCCTTGCATATAACAGCACTTTTAAACCGGTTAAAACTATTATTAATAAATATTGGTATCTTTTGTCCAACATACCTAGATGCCTGAATCCTCTCCTGTTTGCTGCAAGGAGAGCAAGAAATCTGAGGGATGTTTTAGTTAAAAGTAGGCTCCAAGGAGTGATCACCAGCTTCACAAGTGGGAGTGAAATTCCAAAAGGTTTTTTTCCATGTGGCCGTTGCTCAAGTTGTTCATATGCAGAGCCTAGAAAATCGTTTGAAAATACTTTTAAGACCAAAACATTCATGATTAAGGAGTTTTGTAACTGTCAAAGTAAAGGGGTGATTTACTGCATCCAGTGCCCATGTGCCAGGTTGTATGTGGGGCAGACATCAAGACCAGTGAAAGTGAGAGTGGGTGAGCACAGAAGCAATGTTCGGCTACACAGAACAGACAAAGAGCTAAAATTTTGGATCATCGAGATTGTACAGACTAAGAATCAGAACATGTGCAAAGTGCTTCTAAGAGAATTTTTCTGGATCTACACACTACAAACTTTAGCTCCATTTGGACGAAATGAGGAAGTAGACTGGACTTGCTACATGTGAAGGGTTGGAGCCTCTGTTTTAAAGTGTACAGGACTGTTTACTAACCGGTATTCTCCCTCCTCCCTAATTAGTTCCTGACCTTCTCTTTTTTGCACCTCCACCCCCTCCCCCTCTGTATCTCTCTTAATTAGTAGAGGGCAAAGGCAAGGAGTGATTGCATCATCTTTGAGTTACTATTTTAGGTGGCTAACACAGTAGTTTACAACGGTATTCTTGCATGGATGGAGAGACACACATTCATAGATACCCTGATTACCAGGTTGGTTACTACAAACATAATTTAACATATCTCTAATGTGGATTATATATTATTTGTATTATTAATACAATTATTTCATTTGTTTATTTTTCATGTATCTTACATATTGGCAATGGTATGGCCCATTTTACATACCTGTAACTAAATTACATCTATAGAAGGTAATTTTATTTTTTTTTAAAAAAGCATTAGTTTTCTATTAGGTTTACAATGTTATTAATAATTGGTTTTTCCTCCTTTTTATTTTTTGATTTGCAGATATCACATCTGGTTTTTATACAAAGGGCTTTTCAAGAAGTTGTTCATTATTGTATAAATGTGTGTCTAGATAAGATTGTATTTGTGACCACTGAAGAAGGCCTTGTATGGCCAAAATGCATCTGGTCTTTAGTATCATATGTATTGACCCATCATGTGTATAAATATGTGAAATTCTTGTTTACATGTGGATTTTAAAATCATTTTAACTTGTGTACACCTTATTAAATTTTGAACTGTTTAATATTATATCAGCTCAACCCTCTTGGTTTCTTGTATTCTCTTGAGTTGAGTTTGTTCTTTTGCCCTCCCCCCCCTATTGTGCAGTCCCCTAAGCTGAAGCCAGGAGCCCCAGTCCCATTGTTCTCCGGGACTCAAGCTCAGGCTCCTTCGCTGGCGGCCTGTAGTGGTCAGCGGACACAACAGATGCTCTCTGAAAGCACAGCTAAATACAGATCCAGAAAGGGCCCATATTGAACAATGGGAACATATATGGACAGAGGGTTTGACATTTACCTTAAGTTCTAATCTTATGGAGAATTTTTATAAGATGATGTATCTTTGATATATGTCTCCAGAGAAATTGTCTAGAATGTACAACAGTACTTCTAGTTTACATTGGAAATGCAATGATCATGAAGGGACATTTTATCATATGTGGTGGACTTGTAAGAAAGCCAAAAAATTTTGGACACAAAAGCAAATATTAATGCAGAAGATTTTAAAGACTAATGTACAATTGAAACCAGATTGCTTTCTGTTAGGACTAATGGATAATCGGTTGGAAAGAAGCCATGGAACTTTGTTTCTACATATGACTACAGCAGCAAGAATATTATATGCACAGAAATGGAAGTGTCCAATGATACCTACAACAGAACAGTGGTTGGAGAAGATGTTGGACCTTGCTACAATGGCTAAACTTACTGCGTTGATTAGGGAAAAGACAATTAGTTTGTTTATCACTGATTGGAAACCCCTCATAGACTTTTTGCAGGAAAAAGACAATAATGACTTGATGATTTGTGGTTTTGATGATGAAGATATTAAGATACAAAAAAAAGAGCAAGGAAAAACTTTGTAATCAAATTTATATTGGTTGTAGAGGAAATTGGAAGCCTTCTATTTTATGCATGTTCTTTCTTTTTCTTTTCCCCCCCTTTCTTTTATTTTCTCAATAAAAACTAAAATTGATAACTAAAGACCTTCATGACTTCAGACCTCAATACCTGGAGAACCACCTTTCCTTGTCTGCCACCTTAGGTCAGCCACCTTTTTTCCAGGAGATAAATCTGACCACCTTAGGAGCTTCAGACTTATTAGGTAGACCATCTGGAACCATTTTGTCTCAACAAGCATTTGGTTGACCTCTTGAGCTCTTTTGACTCTTTTTGCTTTTGTGGCAAACGGTTGTTCTTCTACTAGGATATAAACAAGTGGACTGAATTTTAACACTGTTTTGATAGCTTGAAGTTATTGTGCTAAAGAACTGGGAACAGAAGAGTTACCATAGATATACTAAGGTTTTGTGTTGAAGTTGTATAGGAAAAGACCTTCCTGATTCATTCTTGCTAGGCCCAAATGGTCTGGCTGCTAACATATCCATGTGACTTTTGTCACCTGAGCAGATGGCCTGCACAGATGGCCAAGCTTCATACCCATATTGTCACCTTTAGAAGACATTCAGGTGCCTTCCTACACATGGGAAGAGCTAGGCCTAAGATATCAACACATCAAAGCTAAGCACACGTGCCTTTAGCCATGTCAGCAATGCCTGCTTGAACACGCCTTTCTATCCTCTTGTGATTGGGTAAATGGCCATAGTCAATTATGATGGGAGGGGGAGGGAGTTGTACTCACCCTATGAAAAATGAGACAGAGTTCTCTTGAAAAGTTAGCTTCTTTCTGAGAGTTAGTCTCTGTTTGGATTACTCACCTGCAACATGGAATTTTACTAGTGCGCAGTGAAGTTGGACTTAATTGCCCACAGCAAACATGTGTTTCATCCTGAAGATTCCCTGGTTCCACAAAGCACATTGAATGACTGGTAACTATGAAATACCTCTATGTGTAGTCAGAGCTAAATAACCTATAGGCCTTGTTCATTGTTTTCTAATCTTTGCAAATCTGATTATATGCATGCTTTGCTGAATAAAGATAATATCTCTTAATATTATCTGAGTTTGAGTCCTGTATTGCATCTGGGGTCTAAGGCTAAATCTCTGTTGCCTGAGCTGACTCAGCTGAAGGCTACCACTGTGGTTTAATTAATTATCTGCAGCTCTGGCCCAGAGCTGATAAGTTGTTAATTCCCAGAAACCAGGCAGGAGGTGGGACCTCTTCTTCTGTTTGAGTTGGGAACGTCCTAAAGGAGGTCCTGGTGGCAGAATACTGATTTAAGTGTTCCTGAAGCATGTGGGATTTTGGTATCTCTCATTCCTGGACTGGCGTGAGAGAGGAGTAAAATCCTGCATGTGCTGGCAGAGTAACAGGAATTGGACCTTTATTATTCCCTGGACTGGGGGTGAGAAGGTTCAAAAAACCTGTACGGAAGTATTTTTGTGCTTCTTTCTGTGATTGATGTCCTAAGTAGTGTTAGGTAAATAATGTGCAATTCTATTCTGTGCATAACTTTGGTAAGACCTACTCCACAGGGTTGCATTGTTAATCTTCCTAGGTCTTGGTTTACATATTTTTTTAAAAGGGATTAATAATAACTACCTTTTAATGTCTCCGTTTAAACCAATTATTGACCATCCTTACTTTAAGATGTCCAGGGAAACTGGCATTTTTATACATGAATAAGACACGGTTTGACTAAGTTAATATATTTTAGAGGTACCCATTCAATAATACCATTTGGTGTAATACCGAAACAATGAAGCCCAGAAGAGGATTCTAGTTATTACTACATCCAGTTTAGGAATTTTATACAGGGTTTAGATAGGAAGGACTCACACAGTTCAAACCAATTTTTCTCAAATAACTAGCTCAAGATTGGCTGCTGAAAAAAATTCTGTGAGCTCTTTATGGATCAGACTATGCCAGTAGTACCATTCAAAGATAAATGGGAGGAAATGTCACTATCTCAATGCAGGAATGATACAAATTGCACAAAATAATGTATGCATTCACTATAAATATAGGGGTTAAAGAGAGTGGCATTAAGTTGCTATATTATTGGTACTATATCCCTGCCAGCCTGTTACAAATGTTTAATTGAATTCCTAGTAAATATTGGAGGTACAATAAGAAGACTGGCATCTTCTTGCATATACAATGGGATTGTTCAGAGTCCCGAGTGTACTGGGATGAATTATTTAAATATATAAATACCCACAAAATCTCATCCGTATGCATGTGTCATAGCCAGCAACAATCTGTTCTCACAATTCTGAATCTCACAATTCAGTCCCACATCTTCATCTATGCCTATTGGTGCTGGTAGGAGAAGTGATATCATGATCTAGGCAATACAGATGATTACTGCTTGGATACATTGCAGTTACGGCAGCCAGCCACACAATGCAAGAGTATGTTTTCAGTAGGATTCCCAACACTGCCTTGGCAAATGCCAGGAGGTTTGAGGGGTGGTGCCTGGGGAGGGTGGAGTTGGGAGTACATGTGATGTCACTTTCAGGTGATGCTCTAGGCTTCCTCCCCTAGACTCTATGGTCTTTAGTAGGGGAAATTCCTAGAGCATCACTATATGGAAATCATTTTTTCTCCAGCTCCTCAATTCTTCAGGGTGTGAAATTGGGGCTGGGTGCAGGTAATTCCCTGCCCTGGGTGGGTAAATGGCTTGACCAAGTAACCACATTATCATGGTTTGCGTGAACCAGGTTTAAGCAAAAGTTGATATCCAGAAAATTACAGGATCACTAAACACGAGCCAAACTTGTAACATACCTTCCTGTGTTTCATCATTGGTGCTCAGTCATCATTGGTGCTCAGTCAGGCAAGATGTTAATTAATGCATCTGGACCCCATAAAACAATTAAACACACAATTAATTTTGAGTACATACTTTGTCTCTGTAACACTAGAAGAATTTAAAATATTATTACAGTGAAGCTTGCATGTTATGGGATCTAAACCAAAACCTTGCAAGGCTAAGGTTATATTGAGTGCACAAATCACACTCGCTAGGGGCAGACCTGAAAATGTATTAAAAATACAATTAGAATTCAGTTATCCTGACTGAAATCAGTGCAAAACTGAAAATGAGGAAAGAAATTAATAGATGAACAATCTTCAAATACTGTTGTAAAGAAGAACATTGATATTGCTGAAAAGACTGCAGAAGCAATTTATGTTTAAACTGTTAATGTGCAACAGCAACAACAAATTAAGTTAATTGTTTTACTTTTCAGAGTGTCAATTAAGTTTCACTTGTAATACTGCATCCAGTGTGAGTCTTTCCCATGGCCACTTCCCAAAGAATAATTTATTTCAATTTTAAAATTATTTTTATTTTCAAGACATGAATGAGGTATTAAAGTGAATCACACAAAAATTAACCAACAACTCCTGGCAAGATCAGGGTATCCTAGGATTGCTAGATCCCCCCTGGCCACTGGCAGGGGATGAGGGGGTAAGGTTGTCAGATCTAGGTTGGGGAACTTTTTGAGGTTTAGGGTGGGATCCTGGGGAGGACAGGGTCCTCAGCGGGGTACAATGCCATAAAGTCCCCCCTCCGAAGCATCCCTTTCCTCCAGGGGAACTGATCTCTGTAGTCTGGAGATGAGCTGTAATTCTGGGGGATCTACAGGTCCCACCTGGAGGCTGGCACCCCCTACATCCTGAGACAGTGTGGTGCAGTGGTCATGGTTGCCGACAAGAATCTGTGAGAGCAAGTTTCAGATTCCCACTTGGCCACTGAAGTTAGATGAGTGACCCGGGGCCACAGTCACTCTCTCTCCATCTCACCTGCTCCACAGAGTTGTTGTGTAGATAAACTGGAAGAGAGGAGAATGATGATGCCAGCCGCTCTGAATTCCCAGTGGGGAGAAAAACAGGGTATAACTATGCAAATAAAGAAATAGCAGACTTATTCTTTCATGTTGGGTGGAACTCCTCATTCCATAAAGATGCCTAGGGAGAAAATTCTGTGAGTGAGCCCCAACAGTTGACCCACACAGCCCAACTTTTGATAGAGTGATTACAGCAAGGGAGTGCAACGTTTGACTGAATAAACAGTGGCAGAGTTCAGACTGGCAGTTTGGCCCAATATAGGCATGTTTCAGAAACGTTTCACAAATGGATTAAAGGGCCGGTTCACACAGGCACATCTGTCAGGTGTTCCCCAGTCACACTCAACCCGCCTTGTAACACTTCCCTCCCAAGTTTAAAAACTATGAGGTGAAAGTGGTAGCAAACCCTGGAGAGCGTGTTTATCCTGCTTCCTGGATGTGTGCACACAAAGAAGCTGATCTGGTAGGGATGAGCTTCTGCGCATGAGCACATAAGTGCATATAACGGATTTAAAAAACCCACTTACAGCCATGCTTCCGCCAGGGGCGGGCCAACAGTGCGAACGCTCCCTTGCGCCTCCTCCCCGGTATGCTCCTGCATCAGTTGGTGCAGTGTGACCAGGAAAACCCAGAACACTTAGTTCCAGGTCTTTTTGCCATGACTCCCTCGCACTTCAAACTGCCAGTCTGACCTCACCCACTAACTCTTCTTTTCTCTGTCTAGTACTTGCCAAGTACATTCAGTTTACTGCTATTTGAAATTTGAAGGTGGGTTCAGATTCACTGGGAGAGTATATATTTTGTACACAGGAGGTCCCAGGTTCAATCCCAAGCATCTTTAGTTTAAATGACCCTCTAGTGGGTATGGGGGGGGACTCTTCCATGCTGAGACAACAATTAAGTTCATATGGGGGGTTCAAATTCTTAAAAAACAGGTGTGACAGTGTGTTTCCCTGTGGTACACATGGTAATTAGGGGTATGCATAAATTAACCATATAACCAAAATGATCATCTGCATACCTTTTAGCACGAGGCCACTGAAAAGCATTATGAATTGTCCCTGTGCTTTAAATTGTTCCATTTAAGATATATGGGTTACTCTAGTATATTACCAGAAGCAGAGTTTAGTTCTCTGAATTTTAACTATCTTTATCATGTTCTACTACTTGAAGGACATTTTTCATGGATTTGCTAAGCCTTTCATTGATACACACAACCCATCTTTTATTCTGAGTAATCGCATACTTTCCATCTCTGTAATATTAATTTCTCAGCCTCCATCTGCATGGCCCTAAGCAACCATCTTTCCTTCTTTTGATACAGATCTCCCATTATTAGTAAGTCCCCTATTATCACAGCACTTTCCTTTCAGCTTTTAAACTGAATACATTCATACAGTAAATATTGCTTATAATCTTAAAACTGTGCCCCAGCAGCCAAGATCCTTTCCGACAGAGCTATCTATGTTTTTTGTGTTGCTGTTGCATTTCTAGCATTTCAGAAGAGTAGCAGAGAAACAAAGAACACCAAGGACATCTAGTGGTGGAGCACAGAGGAGGCATCTCCATGCAAATAGACTTGGTTTTATCCTCTTGCTAAAGGTAAAAACAGTCACTGACACTTGTGATTAAAGGGTGCAAGTTCATAAACAGGATGGAACCACAACTGAACAGCTTGGAACAAAGCCATACAGCTAACCCAGGCTTCTTTCCTCCATTGATCTCATCCCATATCTCTCTTTTCCCACTTCGGCTGACAATTTCATGTTCCCCTTTCAGTTTCAATAGTCCTCAAGCACTTTGGGTCAAGAACAATGTCATCTTCAGTGCCAAGATAAATCACTCATTACATTTATGTTGCTGTATAAATAACACATATGCTGACAAATGCACACACCCTATGTCATGAGATCAAAAGTCAAGCATCTAAGACTCCAATCCTAAGTACATTTTCCAGGGAGTAAGAGCCACTAAATAAAATGGCAATTTCCTCTAAAAATACCTGTTTAAGATTGCTGTCAATATAACAAATTCTGAAGGGGTCAATATAGTAGAACTGAAATTCTTGATTGCTACTTTGTGCAAAATCTAAAATAGATTATTATATCCTCAGACCTGGCATGATTGATAATGCCAAGCCATGCTTTGTCATTCCATAAGCAACCCTGAGAGTTTCCCAGGCCCCTCCCTCCTCTCCCGTTGCACACTACTTAGTAATTAGACCAGCTTTCACAGCAAACCATCGTAAATGCAGTAACTGATCTAGTCTGACCCTTCAGTTAGCATTAAAAGTCTAAAACAAGGCCGGTCAGCATTGTTGTTCCTGAGGTTTACTGTTCTCCAGACAGGATCAAAGGTCAAAAGTCTCACTCAAATGGATCCCTCCATAATTGTTCAGATTCCATAACAAAGTTGGGTCAGTCTAGAAGGTAAAGACTGACACATCTACATATTGCATCTTCTCTGGACTATGTCTTAGACAGTAAAGAGTGGAATACCTCTAATTTGTGATTTTTTAAAATTCTGTTCCTAATGGGTGACATTGTGCACATGTCACCTTCAGATCTGGTAGGGCAGCCTGCAGCTAGATTTTTTTCCCACAGCTGGCTCATGGCTCTCCTGTTAGCCTTTATATGTAAGAAAGAAGGAAGGAATGGTTGTCTTCTTGGTCTTCTAACAGATTAGGGGATGCTTACATGGCAATCAAAATTTTCCAGTTGAAGATGCAGGTCACCCAGCCCATACTGCATCTGACAAGAACAGTTTGCAGGTGGTGTGGATGTCTGTAGAAAATGGGGAGAGAATAGCCATTCTTTGAGTGGAGCTCCTGTTTGTAGTTATTAGGATCCAACCCTATGAAAACAATCCAGCAAAAATTAGTCTCAATTAAAGCTGAAATCAAAGAGAAGAGATTGGATTTATATCCCGCCCTTCACTACCCAAAGGAGTCTCAGAGTGGCTTGCAATCCCTTTCCCTTCCCCTCGCCTGTGAGGCAGGTGGGGCTGAAAGAGCTCTCTCAAGAACTGCCCTTGAGAGAACAGCTCTGAAAAAACTTATGACTGACCAAGGTCACATCAGCAGCTGCATGTGAAGGAGTGGGAAATCAAACCTGGTTCTCCCAGATTAGATCCACACTCCTAACCACTACACCAAACTGGCTCTATCAATAAGAACTTGAGTTGCAGCTCATTCCATTGCTTTGGGTAGAATTTTCTTGTGTCTAACATTTGCTGGAATGTACCATCTGCACAAAGTGCAGGGACTGCATCACACTGAGGTTATAAACTGAACTTGTTGAGAATTCCTTGTTCATAGACTGATATCTACCAATACAGATTAAGCATCCTGAGCCAATCAGTGAAACACACACATTCCCCAACGTCAGGCTTTATTATTGTTCAATTTATGGTTCAAAATGGAACCAGGTCCCATGTAACAAATAAAATGCTAGCTGTTTGGGAATTACACTGATTTGAGTGCTACAATTAGAACAACATTACACTACCAACCACAAACGCAAGAAATAGCTCAGTTCTGAATCTGAGCAAGGTAAGTTTTTTAAGCAGTTATGTTTCTCAGCAGTTGACCTCTGTGAAGTTCTAAGGCATGTTTTGCTTGCTCGCAATAACATATTTTGAACAAAAATGCTACTACATCTAAATGTCTCAATCTAAGCCTAGGTCTGCCGATATATAAAATGAAACAGATGAAGGCACAGGGGCATCCAGCCTTCTTGAGATCCCAACAGATGGAGTTTGACAGAAATTGCAGAGTAACAACAATAGTACAGTCCAGTCAAGGATGATTGAACACACTTTCAGAGACAATTATTTTAGGTAGCAGAAACATTTAAAATGGTTGGAATCTTGAAGTTAAAAAAAGAAAATGCCGTCAATACTTGCTTCTATTGCGGAAGCTGAGACAATTAATAGATATTAGCTGGCATAGGAGGAAAGGAGGCATCACACAAAATAGCAATGGGATAAAAATTCAGATCCTGGTTTCTCAGAATGTAATGGAAACAATGGAAAAGCTTTTTATGGGAAAAGGGAAAGATTGTGAGGGCTCCTTGCTCCAAGGAATCGGTTGTAGCATTTCTCAGCTTTTCCGTTTTAGAAGAATCCAGCTATCTCATTAACCTCATATTTTGATACAAAACTTGTCTCAAGCTTGTAGTAGCAAAAACGACATGTGATGTTCATGCATGGGCTGTTTACCCAGGCAAATAATCCATTCCTTACTTGAAGTAGGTCTAATCTGCCCTTTTATCATTCATTATGGCTGGCTGCCATGTGTGGATGGTTCAATTGTGCAGAGATGGTGCCACATGCAGAAGGAGCTGCTTATAGTCCTGAACATGTAGCTGGAGGAAGGAGAGTAAATGTGGTAGAGTTCCAAAAACTGGAGAAAAGCTGAATGGGCTGGCTGTCCACAGAGGATAGAATCTATGTCACCAGTGAGGCTCAAAAAGTCACTCAAGGATCACAAAGACTAGGTTATATGAATAAGGTTAAATACTTATGTACACATGTGTGTGTTGTGTGTGATTACACACACACATATACACACACTATGGCCAAGGTCAGACTGGCAGTTTGGCCCAATATAGGCCGGTTCACACAGGAACAGCTGTCAGGCGTTCCCCAGCCGTACTCAACCCATCTTGTAACACTTCCCTCCCGAGTTTAAAAAGTACCAGGTGAAAGTGGTAGCAAACCCTGGAGAACACATTGATCCTGCTTCCCGGACATGTGCACACTAAAAGTCGTGTGAACGAGCCACATTGATAATTGCTGCTGCACCTATGTGCATAGGCGCATGTCACCTGAGTGAGAAAAAGCCACTTACAGCCACGCCTCTGCCAGGGGCCCGCCAACAGTGTGAATGCTCCCTTGCACCTCCTCCCTGGTATGCTCCTGCATCAGTCGGTGCAGTGTGACTGGGAATACCCGGAACATGTTGCTCTGGGTCTTTTTGCCACGACTCCCTCGTGCTTCATACTGCCAGTCTGACCTCAGCCTATGTTATACACACACACACACTCCAGAAATAGGTTCTGGATTTTACAATCCAGAGATAAGGAGCTCTCTGTCTGTCTGTCTGTCTGTCTGTCTGTCTGTCTGTCTGTCTGTCTGTCTGTCTGTCTCTCTCTCTCTCTCTCTCTCTCTCTCTCTCTCTCTCTCTCTCTCTCTCTCTCTCTCTCTCCTCTTAAACCAGTCATCCAGGGTTTCCTATTTAGTAAATCCGAAATGTCAGTCTTTCTCTCCTTGTGAGGGCAAGCCTAGCCTCTTGCTCATGAACCCAAACAAGAATGATTTCCTTTTTTATCTGTCATGCAAAGCTCAGTGAAGCTGTAGAGAAATCCCCATGAATATTCATCTCTGTTTTGAAACATATTCTTTTGTGTCCTCTTTCTGCCAGTTCTTTTGTGTTCATGTTTCCTGGAACATGCATGCGGCTGAGCATTACAAGGGCAGAACTGTACAGAAAGTGAATTGTGGGCTCAGATAATCACTAGAAACCATTTTAGATATCCTGCCCATGTTAGGTTTGCAAGACATCCTGCATGTTAAGGAAATTCGTTCAAAACCCTCTGGCTTTTTGGGCAGTATATTTACTTTTGACATTTTGATCAGAGATAATCTTGTGTTGTTACCATTGAGGCAGATGGTGCTGAAATAAATAAGGCTTCTGACTGAACAATACTTGCTTGAATCAGGGCATTAAGGTTATTGGGTTTTGTTTTGGTAGCTTGTATTTTCTTCTATTTATTGGCAGGGAGTTCTAACTCCTTTTATAACTACTCTTGAACTCATCTTGCACAAAAAACCAGAAATGTCAACCTTTTTGTTCATTCTGTCTATTTTACTGCGTCTATAACATAGTGAAAATTGAACAAAGTACAACTTGGGTATCATCTGGAGCCTCTAAAATACATTTAGGCAAGATTCATACATGAGGTCACAACTGGCAACCATGTGGTGCAACTCCATGAGGCAAGTCTTTTTTGGAATGGCTCTCCACACTGCAAATCACCAAAAAGAGGGGGTGCAATTTTGTGATTTCAAAATGTCCAGACTGTGTGGGCAAACAGCTCTATCAAATGTTCATGTAACTCCAAGGATTGCCACATTCTGTTGGGGGTGGAAGATCCCTGCACCCAGCAGGCCCTTTCCACTTCTGCTCAGATGGATGGCAGAAAAAAAAATGAGGGGGAAACCATGATCAAACCATTATGTTTTGGTCAAAAGCTAGCGTGTCCCCAGCAATGCATCATTTCCAGCCATGTCAGAAGTGAGATCAGCATGTTGTGGCAATATCATTATGTTACTGGAGGAGGCTGCTATGCAGTGGTGAGTCCCCCACCAGTTGTCACCCTTGTGCCGGCAACACTAGTCACCGGGGAAAGTGCAACCCCAGTGAAACCAGGAGATAATCCACCTTCCTGGGTCAAACCTCCCCCCCCCTCCAAGTAGCATCTCTGTTTTGTCAGGATTGAGTTTCAGACCAATTCCACAAAAGCAGTTGTTCCACCTTTGGTCTCCCATTTCCCCCAGTTGTACTGCTCAATTTCCCACTATTTGCAGCATGGCCACATTTTGACCCACACCTCCGCCCAATTTTCCCCGTGTCTTCTTGATCCTAAAAAATAAGGATCAAGAAGATGTGGAGGAAATTGGGGGGAGGTACGGGTCAAAATGTGACCACGTAGCAAATAGTGGGAAGTAAAGTAAAGGTAAAGGTTCCCTTGCTCGAAAGCCAGTCGAATCCGACTCTAGGGTTGCGGTGCTCATCTCCGTTTCAAAGCCGAAGAGCCAGCGCTGTCCGAAGACGTTTCCGTGGTCATGTGGCCGGCATGACTAAACACCAAGGTGCACGGAACGCTGTTACCTTCCCACCGAAGTGGTACCTATTTATCTACTTGCAATTTCTTGCTTTCGAACTGCTAGGTTGGCAGGAGCTGGAACTAGAGACAGGAGCTCACCCTGTCATGCGGCACCCGGGTCTCGAACTGCTGAACTACTGACCTTCCAGAGCCTGCAGTTCAGCGTCTTAACCACTTGAGCCACCGCAGCTCCAATAGTGGGAAACTGAGCAGTATATCTGGGGAAAATGGGAGACCGAGGGTGGAACAACTGCTTTTGCGGAATCAGTCTCAGTTTGTTGTCCCTCATGCATTCCAAAACTACCTCCAGGCATCTGTTCACAGTTTCCACAGCTTCCCCTAGATTTGCTGGAAGTTCAAGATACAGCCTGTGTGCTATTTGCATATGGGTGGCGGCTCAGCCCAAATCACTGGATGACCTCTCCCAGCAGCATTATGTAGAGGTTGAAAAGTATAGGGGACAAGATGGAATCTTGCAGAACCCTGTAGGCCAGAACAGCAGCCCACAGCACCACATCTGAAATGTACTGTTGAGGAAGGATTGAAACCACCCGTGCCTCTCATTCTGAACTCCAAAAGATGGTCCAGAAAGATACCATGATCTATGGTATCAAAAGCCACCAAAAAGTGGAGAATTAACAGGGCCATACTCCCCCTGTCAATCTCCCAGCATGTCATCCACCAGGACAGCCAGATTTAGTATATTTCTTTGGTATATATAAGCAAATAGCTGCTATAGTGTTACATGATGACTCAGTCAGAGTTCCACATTTTTAGGAATCATAATGCTTTGGGTTTTGTTAAGTTATGGTTTTGTGTTGTTTTCCAATTAATATAATTAGAAGTGGCTTCACATCTACAAGGCTAATAAAGTCCCTTTTCTTCCGTAAGGAAATCGTAACTTTCTTTCCATCCACATTTTATCTTAGTGGCATAAACTGTACTGGGGGTGGATTTCTGAAGGTCTGTGGCATCTCTGGGATGTGTGGAACTACTGGTGCTAACATGCAAAATGTGGGATCATAAGGTTATTCTACAGCT
The DNA here is from genome assembly GCA_029375565.1 of Gekko gecko. Lineage (NCBI taxonomy): Eukaryota > Metazoa > Chordata > Lepidosauria > Squamata > Gekkonidae > Gekko > Gekko gecko. The sequence continues at coordinate 95,246,274 of JAPDNY010000001.1, forward strand.
GAATTAAAGGGAGGTGATTTAATAAGTCCCCACAGAAGAAGTAAAGGAGCCATCAGCAATTCTTGTCAGCTAAATGATGGTGCCTGATGAAAAGCAAAATGACTGGCTCCAGACTTCTGTGTTCATCAGTCCAACTGAAGTTAGATGACCCAACTTCAACCTCTGAGATAATTTTACACACTTCACTCCCCCCCATCTCTTTCTCTCACAGACATCAAGTACTAATTGCATTCTGCAGCAGAAAAAATCCAGTTGGTTACATGCCATACAATCATGTGACCTCTCTTCCAAGGACTAGTATAGGAGTCAGTCTTGTTTTCTTCTGTCTTATAACATCCCATTGTTTTCTTCTTGCCCACTTGGTGCTGAAAATAAATGCTATTTCTCTTAATAAAGAATACATTCTGTGAGAATACATTTCTTGCTGCCAATGGAAATCTCTGCTCTCTCAGACCAAAAAGCCTTAAAAGATGTTGAGGAGGAGCACTAAAACCATCCCTTCAGTCAGAATTAGTAATTAGCTCATTTTCAGATGTGCATTTTAGACAGGCATAGCAAATCCCACTTTCTCAAGCCTGAGGAAAGTGCATTCTGTGGGAAATACAGCATGACTAAGGTTGCCAATTCTGGGTTGAGGATTTCCTGGAAGTTTGGGGAGGGGACAGACCTCAGTGGGGTATAATGCCATAATATGTTGTCTGGAGATCAGTTGAAATTCTGGGAGATTTCCAGGTCTCTCCTGGACATCAGCAACCCTAAACCTGGATTGTTGTCCCCTAGAGTGCTTGCCTTTGTGATGTACGTTTCAAGCAAGCATGCTTCTGAAATTCTTGCACACATTTCTCTCCACATTCTGCATGGTCCAAATTATCATGTTCTCCAAGAGGAACTAATACTTAAGGAATTCGCCATTGTTTCATTTTTATTCATACTTTTTTTATGGAGCACTTTGTCACAGCTCTTAGTTGCTTCATATTTTCCCTTCTCCTGTATTACTAATGCAGACATTATACACACTAATAAACTACAACACACACTAAGGCTTGGGACTTTTCCGCCTCGAGTTTTTGGTGCAGCTTGGCTTCTTTAATGTCTCAGCTTTTCCCCACCCTTTTTTCCCCCCTCTGTGTTTTCTCTGAGTTTTTCATACCACTGCAGTCTGAGAAAACACAGGAAAAACTGAAAAACTGGGTGGCAAATGATACTGTGTGTAAGGGAGGAGGAGCAAAAACTCAATGCAGAAAAAGTCTTTGACTTGATCATACAGTTGATTGAATTAAAATTCTTCATGTGTGCATCTGTACTTATGTGTGTTGATAAAACACCACACAGAAGCTACCTTAGTATACTTGTCCATGTGTACATCCTTTTTTTCTGTTCATTTCTACAACTGAACAGGAGTGCATGTGTGCATCGGTGAATTATTGCACAAAAAGAATCTTGATGCAATCATACATATGATCACATCAGATCTCTTGCAGATGTGTACATGCACATAAGCAACACAAATGCAAAAAAGCATGTAAAAGAACAAGCTACAGCATACTCCAAGCCAAACATTAATTTTAGAAATTCTAATTAAACTGGAATTAAGGAGGACTGCCCAACATAAACTTCCAGAACAATAAAGGAATGGAACCATGGAAGTTTGCTCATCCCTATTTGCAAATCTGATTTGTATTCAAGGTGTCTTGTATTATGTGTGTAAAAATACTGAGTTTTCTACCTGCTGTTCTATTTATATTTAGAAAATGTTTATTCTGTCTCTCCGGGAACCTGCCAGAGGTAGCATACCAAATAAAAATAAGATATTAATTAAAATTCAGAATTAAAAGCTCAGCCCAGCATAAAAACAGACCACTGATAGCTTAAAATAACAATTTCCAGACTAAAATAATATTTTTTTAAAATCAAATTTCCTAACATTATGAAGCCCATAATTCGTACAAAGCTACCTTATACTGGCTTCAACTATTTACCCATTTAGCTTAGTATCTGGTACTTTGATGAGTTGGGGCTCTCTAAGATGTCATGTAGACGTCCTTCTCAATCCTAATATGAGATATCCTTTAACCTGGGACGCTAGAGACTGAACCTGAGCTATTATGCACACAAAACATGTGGTATGTCAGTAACCTATGTCTCTTCCCCTCCCTATCTTATATGGATAAGCAACTTATATAAATAAGCATCATTTGGAAAACACTGAATAACATAAACAATTAGTTGCTGTAGATTTTCCGGGTTGTGTGGCCGTGGTCTTGGCAATAAACATAAACAATGTTTTCCCCGGTCTAACAGCAGCGTAAATCAGTTGAACCCAGGGTGTTACTGCTGGCTCTATGAGGTGTTGCTTCCAGTCATGCACATGATGTGCCTCATCACCTTGCTGAAGTCTGTTCATCTTTCTGGGCTTCACTGTCATCTCTTCTCTGCTATGGATAACAGCACCTACCTCACAGGGCAGCTGGGTTAACAACTGAAAAGCGCCTAGATGCTGAACTGCGAGTCTCCTTGGAAAGGCAGAGCACCATGCTCACACATATCATAAATACTAATTTTCTGATAGTACTGTCTCATTCAGAAAATATTTTTAAAGCCTGAAGATATAATTATTAATTAATCAAGTCCTATAGAGAAATTGTTCAGTCAACTGTACAACTAAGAATGTCAACATTCTTGTTCTAGTTGACATTTTAGTTGACATTTTAACCAGAGGACACAACCAAGAACTTTCCTGGGCAAAGAAGCTGTGTTATGAATTTAAGATGCAATAGATTTATTTCATTATATTCTGTACAGAAATCTTTTTCATCTGCTTCTATGATGTAAACAATTTGATATGAAAATAAATATATAGCCTTGCTTAGTTTTCTTCTGTGAAGTATTGCAACATAGGGCCCATTCACATGCTTAGTTGATTGACAGGGCTGTTCTGATAGTGGAATAGTGTGCATGCCAGTATAATACAGTCATGGAGGCTCATACACAGGGAGGTCCAAAAGGGTCTGCATATACATATTTAGGCCAAGTTCAGACTGGCAGTTTGGCCTGAGATAGGCACATTTTAGAAACATTTCACAAACAGATTAAAGGGCCGGTTCACATGGGCACACGTGTCAGGCATTCCCCAGCCATACTCAACCCGTCTTGTAACGCTTCCCTCCCGAGTTTAAAAGATACCAGTTGAAAGTGGTAGCAAACCCTGGTGAGTGCATTCATCCCAGAAGTGTGACTGCAAACAAGCTGATCCAGTAGGGATGCTCTTATGAGCATGAGCGCTTATGCGCATATCAGGAGATTCCATTACAAAAAGCCACTTACAGCTGCGCCTCTGCCAGGAGCAGGCCGACAGTGTGAACGCTCCCTTGTGCCTTTGCCCTGGAATGCTCCCACATCAGTCAGTGCAGTGTGACCGGGAAAACCCGGAACACGTTGTCCTGGGTCTTTTTTGCCACGACTCCCTCGCACTTCAAACTGCCAGACTGAACTCGGCCTTACTTTGTGTAATCCATCTTGAAAGACAGTTTGGTGTAGTGGTTAGGAGCGTGGAGTCTAATCTGGTAGAACCAGGTTTGATTTCCCACTCCTCCACTTGCAACTGCTGGTGTGACCTTGTGTCAGAGCTGTTCTCTCAAGAGCAGTTCTCAAAAGAGCTCTTTCAGCCCCACCTGGGTGCCTGTTGTGGGGAGGGGAAAGGAAAGGAGATTGTAAACTGCTCTGAGACTCCTTTGGGTAGTGAAGGGTAGGGTATAAGTCCAATCCAATCTCTTCTTTTCTTCTTCTTTTTCTTGAGTTCAGGCGTGAAAGGTAGGCTATAAATAACATAAATAAAATTTTAAAAATTAATACGCACCTCTGCTTAAGTTAGGGTTGCCAACATCCAGATGGGGACTGGAAATCTGCCAGAATTACAATTGATCTCAAGATTGTAGAGATCAGTTCCCCTAGAGAAAATGACTACTTTGGAAGGTAGACTGTATGATATTATACCCCATTAAGAGTCCTTCTCTCCCCAAACCATGCCCTCCCAAGGCTCCACTCCCAAAATCTCCAGTCTTAAGCAACCCTAGCTTAATATGTACCAGTAACCTAAATGAAAACACAAGCCTAAATTAACTTCATTAATGTTTGATATACTTCAATAAACAGCCCTAACTTTAGTTGTAGTTGCAGCTAACAAGAGTCTACCATGCCTACCAGCATCTTGGGGCAAACCCACATTGGCTCCAAACTTGGCCAATATTACCACTGGTTTCATTTACCTGTTGGCGGAAAGTGCCATCAAGTTGCAGATGATTTATGGTGACCCTATAGGGTTCTTAAGGAAATAGACAAACAGAATTGGTTTGGCATTGCCTGCCTCTGTGCAGCAATCCTGGACTTCTTTGGTGGCCTTCCACTGAAGTACTAATCTGGACCAACCTGGCTTAGCTTCCAAAATCTAATGAAGGCCGAGGACAGACTGGCAATTTGCCCCGGGAAGGGACCCGGGCCGACAACCATTCAATACCAGAGTAAATTGAACATTCACACAGGCACATCTGCCTGGCGTCCCCCACCCGTAGCCTACCGGTGCTCTTGCGCTTCACTGCCAGATTAAAAAAAACCTGATAAAAGCCGTCACAAATCCAAAAGCCCGCGTTCGTCGCGCGTTTCTCCGCTTCCGGGGAGTCTGAACGCGCAGGCGAAAAGCCGGGAGCAACCCGCGTTGGGCACGAGGCAGCAGCGGTGTGATTGGCTGCGCTCAGCTCCACTGCCCAATGCGGTGCTGGCATTGCAGGGCAAAAAAAAATCGGCAAAATGCGCTTATGCGCATGAGCGCTCATGCGCACATACACCCATACACCCACAGCCGAATTAATGGGGAAACGGCGAGTATAGCATGCCTCCGGCGCGGCAGTCTGAACGCTCCCGCGTGCCTCCATCCCATATCTTCCAGCAGCGGCACCCGCTGTGTGGACGGGAAAACCCGGTATAGTTTAATCCGGGGGTTTTTTGCGACGACTGGCTACTGGGGCAAACTGCCAGTCTGTCCTCGGCCGAAGTCTGGCTAGTTTGGTTACCCAGGTCTGGTCTCATTTATCCTTACTTGCATGTAAACAACAGTGTTAGAAGTATTAAGTATCATTTCCCTGTTTCAAGGTGCTGCTTCAGCAACTAAGAGTTTGGTTGATGCTGTTCAGCCCCAAGGGTATCCCTTCCTCAACCCATCTAGGCACTTGAGCCAATTATGCACTAGCCTGGCAGTAGCCCTTCATTCTTAGATGCCTCAGGGCACTTACTAATTAAGCCACAAAGAGAGGGGAAGAAAAATAAACCAACCAAGCAAAAACCTCCAAAGGAAGTTTAGAAAACTAGTAAAGGGCCAAAAAATTAAAAACATTAATAGGTACAGATAAAAGTGCATGTGTTTATTTCAAAATCATATAAAACCTTGTAGGGGCCCAAATAAAGCCTCATAAAATAAAGTGACAAATGCACAAAAAGAACCATATATGACATAAGAACATAAGAGAAGCCAATGTTGAATCAGGCCAATGGCCCATCTAGTCCAACACTCTGTCACACAGTGGCCAGAATATACCAGGTGCCATCAGGAGGTCCAGCAGTGGGGCCAGGGCACCAGAAGCCCTCCCACTGCTGCCCCCTCCAGCACCAAGAATAGAGTGCATCACCTGCCCCAGACTGAGAGTTCCCATCTATATCCTGTGGCTAATAGCCACTGGCGGACTTCTGCTCCAGATGTTTATCTAATTTCCTCTTGAAACTGTCCATGCTTGCAGCTGCCACGACCTCCTGTGGCAGTGAATTCCATATGTTAATCACTCTTTGGGTGAAGAAGTATTTCCTTTTATCTGTTCTAACCCGACTGCTCAGCAATTTCATAGAGTGCCCACAAGTTCTTGTATTGTGAGAAAGGGAGAAAAGTACTTCTTTCTCAACCTGCTCAATCCCATTCATAATCTTATAAACCTCGATCATGTCACCTCTCAGCCGTCGTTTCTCCAAGCTAAAGAGCCCCAAGCATTTTAACCTTTCTTCATAGGGAAGGTGTTCCAACCCTTTTATCATTCTAGTTGCCCTTCTCTGCACTTTTTCCAATGCTATAATATCCTTTTTGAGATGTGGTGACCAGAACTGTACACAGTATTCCAAATGAGGTCGCACCAATGATTTATACAGGAGCATGATGATACTGGCTGATTTGTTATCAATTCCCTTCCTAATAATCCCCAGCATAGTGTTGGCCTTCTTTATTGCAGCTACACACTGTCTAGACATTTTCATCGAGTTATCCACTACGACTCCAAGATCTCTCTCTTGGTCCGTCTCTGCCAGTTCAGACCCCATCAACGTGTATTTATATTTAGGATTTTTGGCTCCAATGTGCATCACTTTGCACTTGGCCACATTGAACCCCATTTGCCACGTTGACGCCCACTCACCCATCCTCAACAGATCCCGTTGGAGTGCCTCACACTCCTCCCTGGTTTTCACCACCCTGAACAACTTCGTGTCATCTGCAAATTTAGCCACATCACTGCTTACTCCCAATTCCAAATCGTTAATAAACAAGTTAAAAAGCATCGGACCGAGTACTGATCCCTGTGGTACCCCACTGCTTACCACCCTCCACTGAGAAAGTTTTCCATTTATACTCACTCTCTGTTTCCTATTTATAAGCCAGTTTCTGATCCACAAGAGGACTTGTCCTTTTATCCCATGACTATTGAGCTTACTTAGGAGCCTTTGATGAGGAACTGTATCAAAAGCTTTCCGGAAGACAAGGTAAATAATATCTATTGGGTCCCCCTTGTCCACATGTTTGTTCACTCCCTCAAAAAACACTAACAGGTTAGTGAGACAAGATCTTCCCTTACAGAACCCATGCTGAGTCTGCCTCAATAGTTTTTGTTCATCAATGTGCCTACTAATTCTTTCCTTAATAACAGTTTCCACCAACTTACCCGGTATCGATGTCAGACTGACTGGCCTGTAATTTCCCAGATCTCCCCTGGAGCCCTTTTTAAAGATGGGAGTGACATTAGCTACCTTCCAGTCCTCAGGAATGGAGGCAGATTTTAAAGAAAGATTACATATTTTTGTCAGGAGATCCACAAGTTCACATTTGAGTTCTTTCAGAACTCTCGAATGAATGCCATCCGGGCCTGGTGATTTATTAGTTTTTAAATTGTCCATCAGTCGGAGGACTTCCTCTCTTGTTACCGCAATCTGATTCAGGTCTTTCAAACCCCCTCCCGAAATCGGTGCTTCTGGAGTGGGCAAACACTTCTCCTCTTCCACAGTGAAGACAGAGGCAAAAAATGCATTCAGCTTCTCAGTCATTTCCCTATCATCCTTCACTACTCCTTTTACCCCTTGGTCATCCAAGGGCCCCACTGCCTCCCTGGCTGGCTTCCTACTTCTAATGTATTTGAAGAAAGTTTTATTGTTGGTCTTTATGTTTTTTGCGATATGCTCCTCATATTCCCTTTTTGCTTGCCTGATCACAGATTTGCATTTTATTTGCCATACTCTGTGTTCCCTTTTATCAACCTCACTAAGACTAGCTTTCCACTGCTTAAAGGAATCCTTCTTACTTTTTACAGCTTCCATTACTTTATTTGTTAACCATGCAGGCTTTTTTCTATACCTATTTGTACCTTTCCTAGCCTGCGGTATATATTTTTTCTGAGCTTCTAGGATTGTCTTTTTAAATAGTCTCCAAGCTTCCCCAATGGTTTTGACCTTCTCCACTCTTCCTTTCAATTTCTTCCTCACATGTCCCCTCATACCAGAGAAGTTACCCCTTTTAAAGTTAAAAGTGGTTGCGTCAGTCTTTTTGGGCAACTCCCTATCTGTACTAATGTTAAACTCAATGACATTATGGTCACTGTTCCCAAGTGGTGCAATCACTTTTACATCTCTCACCGGGTCTTGGGTGTTACTTAGGACCAAATCCAGGATCGCCTCTCCCCTGGTAGGATCTGTGACCATCTGTTCCACAGCACAGTCATTGAGAGTGTCTAAGAACGCAATCTCTTTTTCCCGACTAGAACTCATATTGACCCAATCAATGTGTGGGTAGTTAAAGTCGCCTATTACAACACAGTTATTTCGTCTAGCCGCTATCTTTAATTCATTCATCATTTTATAATCCTCCTCTATCTTTTGATCTGGTGGGCGATAACAAACTCCCACTGTTAAGCCTCCTTTTGGACCCACTATTTCAAACCATAGCATTTCCAGAAGCGAATCCAATGCTCTTACCCTCTCAATCTTACTGGACGGTATACCCTCTCTGACATACAGAGCCACCCCACCTCCAACCCTTCCCCCCCTATCCATGACCTGATGCGTTTTGGCCCACAAAAGCCTTCTTCAAAGGTCAAATAGTACAGAATACAACATCCAACAAAGCCCCTGTTACACTTGTAAGGCAGTAAAAAATTGATATAGGACCAAAAGTGGAAGGTTCCAATCTGGAATTGAATCTCACACACACACACAAAATTGTTTGTGGGGCCACAAATTTATCTGGCCTTGTGTCAGAAGCATATTGATGTTACATTGGCCCTGATTAGGTGATTTTACTTGTACTCATAGGACCTAAACCCTACTATCTCCAATATATGTAATTGCTTCTGACAATTTATTAAACCATTTTTTCATGCAATACCTGAATGAAGCCTCATTCTCATTCTGATATTATGCTGTTTTTACAGTTGTCTGGGTCTGGAGTTATTCTTTCATTTTCAGTTATGCAGTAAGTGAGATCAAGATCAAGATTATAATGCTGTAGTTCAGTCATATGCTCAACATTTGTTTATCCAAATGCTCTTGTATCCATGCCTTTTTTCACAGCATGCCACAATGACTAACGGAAGCTAGGGTTTGGTCAAATAGGGCATATAACAGCATGAGTTTAACAACTTGGTGTTAAAATTGAGTCACTTAATGAATGGAGGCAGTTAGTGATTAGCACAGAACAGAATAAATTATACCAAAGTGAAAATATGCAGTTTTTTACTTCTCCATATGTGTGTGTCTATACACACATGCACACACACACACTTCTCCTTTTATATATGAAAGATATGCAGTATTCTTTTATATAAATCATGGCCAGCTCCATCCCAGTGCTGGTGTGGTACTACTAGTATATAAGTGACACAAATCATGTTGGCAAACCCCTGGCACAAGCTGCAAGCACAACTATGTATGTATGTAAGTACTAGGGAGCAAAGCCCATTGTGGTGGAAGACAACAGGCCCTAGAAAGGAAGGGAGGGAGGTGGAAGGGAGAGAGGGTTGGAGAAAGGAAGGAAGGAAGGAAGGAAGGAAGGAAGGAAGGAAGCAAGGAAGGAAGCAAGGAAGGAAGCAAGGAAGGAAGCAAGGAAGCAAGGAAGCAAGGAAGCAAGGAAGCAAGGAAGCAAGGAAGCAAGGAAGCAAGGAAGGAAGGAATAGGGGGAAGAGTGAAAGAAAGGAGAGAGGAAGAAAGGAAAAGGGGGAAAGGAAGGGAAGAGGGGCAGAAAAGGGCTTCTCTGGGCCCAGAGAAGGTCTTTTCTGTCCCCACACCATCCCCTGGGCCTTCTATGGGGGCAGTAGGCAGTGTGTGGGGGAAAAGGGCTTCTCTGGGCCTACTGCCCCCATAGAAGGCCCAGGGGCTGGTGTGTGGGGGACGGAAAATGGCTTCTCTGGGCCTACTGCCCCCATAGAAAGCCCAGGGGCTGGCGTGTGGGGGACGAAAAATGGCTTCTCTGGGCCTACTGCCCTCATAGAAGGGCCAGGAGATGGCATGTGGGGGATGGAAAATGGCTTCTCTGGGCCTACTGCCCCATAGAAGGCCCAGGGGATGGCATGTAGGGGGCGGGAAACGGCTTCTCTGGGCCTACTGTCCTCTAGAAGGCCCAGGGGATGGTGTGTGGGGGATGGAAAAGGCCTTCTCTGGGCCTACTGCCCCATGGAAGGCCCAGGGGATGGCGTGTGGGGGCGGAAAAGGCCTTCTCTGGGCCTAGTGCCCCCATAGAAGACCCAGGGGATGGCGTGTGGGGGCGGAAAAGGCCTTCTCTGGGCCTACTGCCCCCATAGAAAGCCCAGGGGCTGGCGTGTGGGGGACGAAAAATGGCTTCTCTGGGCCTACTGCCCTCATAGAAGGGCCAGGAGATGGCATGTGGGGGATGGAAAATGGCTTCTCTGGGCCTACTGCCCCATAGAAGGCCCAGGGGATGGCATGTAGGGGGCGGGAAACGGCTTCTCTGGGCCTACTGTCCTATAGAAGGCCCAGGGGATGGTGTGTGGGGGATGGAAAAGGCCTTCTCTGGGCCTACTGCCCCATGGAAGGCCCAGGGGATGGCGTGTGGGGGCGGAAAAGGCCTTCTCTGGGCCTAGTGCCCCCATAGAAGACCCAGGGGATGGCGTGTGGGGGCGGAAAAGGCCTTCTCTGGGGCCAGGGCCCCATAGAAGGCCCAGGGGGTGGCCTGTGGGGGGCGGAAAAGGCCTTCTCTGGGCCCAGTGCCCCATAGAAGGCCCAGGGGATGGCGTGTGGGGGGCAGAAAAGGCCTTCTCTGGGCCTAGTGCCCCCATAGAGGGTCCCGGGGATGGTGTGGGGGGCGGAAAAGGCCTTCTCTGGGCCTAGTGCCCCCATGGAAGGTCCAGGGGATGGCGTTGGGGGGGCGGAAAAGGCCTTCTCTGGGCCTAGTCCCCTCATAGAAGGCCCAGGGGATGGCGTTGGGGGCGGAAAAGGCCTTCTCTGGGCCTAGTGCCCCATAGAAGGCCCAGGGGCTGGTGTGTGGGGGACGGAAAATGGCTTCTCTGGGCCTACTGCCCCCATAGAAAGCCCAGGGGCTGGCGTGTGGGGGACGGAAAATGGCTTCTCTGGGCCTACTGCCCCCATAGAAGGGCCAGGAGATGGCGTGTGGGGGATGGAAAATGGCTTCTCTGGGCCTACAGCCCTATAGAAGGCCCAGGGGATGGCGTGTGGGGGGCGGAAAAGGCCTTCTCTGGGCCCAGGGCCCCATAGAAGGCCCAGGGGGTGGCGTGTGGGGGCGGAAAAGGCCTTCTCTGGGCCCAGTACCCCATAGAAGGCCCAGGGGATGGCGTGTGGGGGGCAGAAAAGGCCTTCTCTGGACCTAGTGCCCCCATAGAGGGTCCTGGGGATGGTGTGGGGGGACGGAAAAGGCCTTCTCTGGGCCTAGTGCCCCCATGGAAGGCCCAGGGGATGGCGTCGGTGGGGCGGAAAAGGCCTTCTCTGGGCCTAGTGCCCCATAGAAGGCCCAGGGGATGGCATGTTGGAGACAGAAAAGGCCTTCTCTGGGCCTAGTCCCCTCATAGAAGGCCCAGGGGATGGGGAGGGCGGAAAAGGCCTTCTCTGGGCCTAGTGCCCCATAGAAGGCCCAGGGGATGGTGTGTGGGGGATGGAAAAGGCCTTCTCTGGGCCTAGTCCCCTCATAGAAGGCCCAGGGGATGGCGTGGGGGGGCAGAAAAGGGCTTCTCTGGGTCCAGAGAAGGTCTTTTCTGTCCCCCACACCATCCCCTGGGCCTTCTATGGAGGCAGTAGGCAGTGTGTGGGGGGAAAGGGCTTCTCTGGGCCTACTGCCCCCATAGAAGGCCCAGGGGCTGGTGTGTGGGGGACGGAAAATGGCTTCTCTGGGCCTACTGCCCCCATAGAAAGCCCAGGGGCTGGCGTGTGGGGGACGGAAAATGGCTTCTCTGGGCCTACTGCTCCCATAGAAGGGCCAGGAGATGGCGTGTGGGGGATGGAAAATGGCTTCTCTGGGCCTACTGCCCCATAGAAGGCCCAGGGGATGGCGTGTAGGGGGCGGAAAATGGCTTCTCTGGGCCTACTGTCCTATAGAAGGCCCAGGGGATGGAGTGTGGGGGATGGAAAAGGCCTTCTCTGGGCCTACTGCCCCATGGAAGGCCCAGGGGATGGCGTATGGGGGTGGAAAAGGCCTTCTCTTGGCCTAGTGCCCCCATGGAAGGCCCAGGGGATGGCGTGTGGGGGCGGAAAAGGCCTTCTCTGGGCCCAGGACCCCATAGAAGGCCCAGGAGGTGACGTGTGGGAGGTGGAAAAGGCCTTCTCTGGGCCCAGTACCCCATAGAAGGCCCAGGGGATGGCATGTGGGGGGCAGAAAAGGCCTTCTCTGGGCCTAGTGCCCCCATAGAGGGTTCCGGGGATGGTGTGGGGAGGGTGGAAAAGGCCTTCTCTGGGCCTACTGCCCCCATAGAAAGCCCAGGGGATGATGTTTGGGGGGTGGAAAAGGCCTCCTCTGGGCTTCTAGTGCCCCCATAGAAGGCCCAGGGGATGGCATGTGGGGGACGGAAAAGGGCTTCTCTGGGCCTAGTGCCCCCATAGAAGGCCCAGGGGATGGCGTGTGGGGGACGGAAAAGGCCTTCTCTGGGCCTAGTGCCCCTGAGGCCCAGGGGTGGCAGTGGGACGAAGGCCCAGGGGATGGTGGGGGGGGGGGCGGAAAAGGGCTTCTCTCACTTGCCTCAGCCTTGAGGGCCTGTCCCTGCACTCACACTCCAGACGGTTCTCTCCTGTTGGAGGACTGGAGCAGACTGAGCTGAAAACACTGACGGGGCTGACGTGGGCGGGACTTTGCGCAGCAGCCAGTCAGCCCTGACCAGTGTCTTCTGACTGCCAGTTCTTGAGCCGAATCAATTATGGCAAGCATAGAATCTTGTGGAACCAAAATTCAAATATATATAAGGACAGGATGTATGTACATATATATATAGTTCTCAAAATATTCTAGTGGTACAAGTTCTGTTTCTTTCAAGGTGGGCAACCTCCCACGTTATACTCCTGAGATACATTTTAAGAAGCACAAAAATTTAACATGAAAAGATTAACATAAAAAGTTGTTTCTGAGAATTGCTGTAGATAGTGCTACTGTGGGGGATCAGTTGCCCTGCTCCAATACATTTAGCCACTCCACCCCACACTTTATTTTCTGCCCCAATTCTTTCAGTGCCAGACCCCATGGACAGCAGTGGCTCCTTCAGACTATAAAATCTACAAGGTCTGCCTAGTACTGAATTTAGCAGAAGCAATATTCTGTCAGCTGTTCTAAAATCTACACTATCTTATTGAACCTCATCCACATTCATCTTGAAAGAAACCAGAGTCCATCCTAAACTCCAGCTGGAAACCGGCATTCCTGCGTGTGCCTGCATATCCCTGAGATCTGTTGCTGTGTCCTAAAGATTAAAATGGTGTGAGATGGAAGCCTGAAGTCCCTTCTCCCCAGTTACATGCTCAGAGATGCACCATGAGGTAGAGCCCTTTGAAAAAGTGAATCCCCCCTATATGCATGTGCCTGCAAGTCATGCCAACATGATTTAAATCACTATCGACTAAGGCTGTGAGCACTTTAACTACTAGGGCATTTTAAATGTATGATTGTTTTAATTTGTTTAAAATGTTTTATGGAGACTAGGTACATTGTACCGACCTTTGTAAGCCGCCCTGCGCCCATCCATGGGAAAGGCAAGGTATAAATGTAACTAATAAATAAATACAACATTTAGATAAGCCCGAATGCAATCGCAATGTGGTCCAAGCCGCATTGAAGGGTATCTCCCTGATTTTCCCTCTGCAGAATGACCATAAGATGCCCAGAAGTGATGCCAATACCACACTGCATTGGGGTGGAGCTGCCTATGATTTACATAAAGGAACCTTACATATTTTCATTGTAGATCCATGCTCATAAACTTGAGCAAGCATGTATTGAAGAAGGTACTTTATGATTATGGCCAGGCCGCTGGACTGAGAGTAAATATAAATAAAACAAAGGTCTTGACTAAAAATATGGGAATGGAACAGAAGGCAAAATTACAAGAAACTTCAGGTTTTCAGATACAGGAGAAAATAAAATATTTGGGAATAGTGATGACAAACAGATGCAGTGCACTTCAAGAGCCTAACTACAAGGAGCTGCTGAAGGCAACTAAACAAGATTTAGAGAGATAGAAAAATGTACATATATCTTTAATGGGAAGAATTACTTTGGTTAAAATGAATATTCTTCCTAGATGGATATTTCTATTTCAGAAATCCCTTTCATGAGAACTTGACTGAGATTGAGAAGGTATTGATTGCCTCAGACCAGAAATTTATAAAAAGAGCCTATACACTGTTACTTAATGAGATGATGTTAGAGGACACAGTTAAGGGAAATATGATTCAATGGGCCCAAAATGTGGGCTATAATATAGATTTAGAGCAATGGAAGCAATTGTGGAAGAAAAATATAAAAATTACAAAGGCTATAGCCTACAAAGAGAATTTATACAAAATGTTTTATAGATAGTATGTAACACCAGAGAGGCTGGCGAAATATGATAGTTGGAATAAATGTTGGAAATGTGAAAATAAGGTGGGTTCTTTTTACCATATGTGATGGTGTTGTGAAATAAGCAAAAAATATTGGATATGGATCCACTGGGTGATCCAAAAGGTATTAAGTACGGCCATACCATTTATGGTATCAATTTGGATATCGAAGATAATGGATTCTCCAAAATAAATACTAAATCGTCTGCAAATGCCAATAGCTTATACTCTTCTCCGCTTGTCTTGAGCACAAAAGTCTGTTTCTCATTTCTAACTGCGTCATTTAGTATTTCCAAAGCAAAAATAAATAACAGCGGTGAAAGGGGACAACTTTGTCTTGTCCCTTTTTGAATCTCAAAGTTTTGCGTCTGGTCCCCATTAAACATGACAGAGGCATTTTGCCTAGTATAGATGGCTCAAATCATGTTGATAAATTTTGCTCCCGCCTCTGCCATTCTCAATGCTTCCATTACAAAAAGCCAGTTGTCATTATCAAAAGCTTTCTCTGCATCTAAAAATATCAAAGCCAATGATTTTTCTGGATGTGCTTCATAGTATTCTACTACATCTATAATACATCTTAAATTGTTCTTTATTTGTCTTTTAGGTAAAAATCCCGCTTGGTCTTGGTGGATTGTTTTAGATAATATTTTTTTAAGTCTTTTGACTAATATTGAGGCAAAAATCTTGTAATGCACATTTAAAAGTGAGATCAGTCTGTAATTCCTAATTTCTTTTTCATCAGAATTTTGCTTGTGTATTAAGGAAATTATTGCTTCTCTCCATGAGTTCGGTATTTCTCCATTCTCCGTTATCATATTACAAATCTCTTTTAGATGAGGAAGCAATTGTTCTTCAAATATCAAATAAAACTCTATCGGCAGGCGATCTGGTCCTGATGCCTTACCCTTATTTTGCTGCCACATTGCTTCTACTAGTTCCATCATCACAATAGGCTGATTAAGTATTTTCCTTAGATTTTCTGTAAGTTTCTGCGGTTAATGTGTTTCTAGGTATCCCTTTATTTGTTCTATATTTATATCCTTTTTCCTTTACAAATCTCTATAAAAGTCCTCTACTATAGTTTTCATCTCTTGAAGTCGATTTGTTTCAGGTCCATGTTGTTTACTTAAGGCTTTTATATAAGACTTCTCGTTTTGATGTCTAATTTTATAGGCAAGTCATCTTGTAGGTTTATTGGCATTTTCAAAGAAATTTTGCTTAGCGAATGCCAATTTCTTAGCTAATTCATGTGTAAGTAGACATTTCATCTTATGTTGTAAAAGCTTAAGTTTGGACTTTGTCACCGACGAATTTGAGTTCTCCATTAATCTCTCTTCTTGAATCTGGATATCTTTTTTGAGGTTGGTGTATTCTTGTTTCCTCTGTTTATTTTGCCAAGCAGATTCTTGTATCAATTGCCCTCTAGCAAATGCTTTAAACACGTTCCACACCACTTTCAAAGGCATGTTTGGTTGGATATTTTCTTTAAAAAAGAACTGAAAATCTTCTTTCAATTTTTTTACCAGTTTATCATTCTTCAAAAGAGATATATTCAACGTCCACCTACTTTTAGGTCTTGTCTCTTGCAGTTCCTAGGTAATGGGTTTGTGGTCAGCATAGATTCCAGCCTCAATCTCCGCTTCTAATAGGTCTTTAGTGACCCAACTCGAGATCCAACACATGTCCAGTCTTGACCATGAATCATATCTAGCCAAAAAAATACGTATATTGTTGTTTCTTAGGATTCCTTACCCTCCAAGCATCTACCAGCCTCAATTCCTCCATAAGGTGGCATAACATATCAGGAAATTCACTACCTCCTCTCTTCTTCCCCTGGGTACTTGTTTTCCTATCTTCCTTTTTGTCAAAAACTGTATTGTAATCACCAGTAATACAAATCTCCTGAAAGTCTTGTTGAGTAATAAGATTTTGTAACTTGCCGTAAAATTTTTCTTGGTGTTGATTCAGGGCATAGATGTTAACAATAAGCATTGTTTTCATCTGCCTTTGTCTTGCCACCATCAAAATTCTTCCATCCTGAGACGCATATATTAATTCAGGCTGAAGATGATCTTTCACGAACGTAACTACTCCCCTTTTCTTTTTCTCCGCATCCGAAGGATAACATTTAAGTGCTTTTTGTCCCCTTTTTTAATAAGTGTCTCTTGAAGGCATGTTATGTCTGCCTTTTGTTTTCTAAGTTGATAAAATATTCTTCTTCTTTTCTGAGGTCCATTTAAGCCATTTACATTTACCAAGATAAAATTTATTCTTCCTTAATCCATCCTGATTTCGGTTCTGTTGTTCCTGTTTCTCCTTTGCCTGTCGTCTCATGTTAACTGGTGATTTCCTTGTTCCATATCTTCTGTATCTCTGTGGTTTCACTGGCACTGCTGTCACACCCTGTAAATGTTCTCCTTCTTCCTCTCCTTTTTCTCTTTCTTCCTCTCCCTCTTCCCTCTCTTCTTGTTCTGCTGATAGCTCATCCCCATAAGTCTTCAGAAAATCTGCTGCCTTGAAAGTTGATGTATTCTATATCTTTTACCTTTAAAAGGAAAAATCAGGCCTTCCGGCAAGAGCCATTTGTAATTAATCGTGTTATTTCTCAGTAGTGTCATCAAATTGGAGTATTATTTCCTTTTTTCTCTGACTCTCCAAGAAATTCTGTTTGCCGAGAATTTGTTTAGGCTTCTTCAATTACCATATCTTTGAAACCAAAACCACAAATATGCCGCCACCACCCAGTTCCTTTCTCTCCTCTCAGCCCCTTTTTTACACAGAAAGACCTGAAAAGTATAGCTTTTAAAATCACAAATTTTTCACCCGACCATACAAAATATCCATACAACAAGCCTTTAATAATGTCAAGTCCAGATTTTACTTCTCTTCTCTTATTATGTTCACTTTTGGTTCTCTAGCTCCTTGAAGGTTTGTAGAGGGTTTCCCAGGTAAACCACTCCCTGCCCTTGTTGGAGAAAAAAACTGTTGTAGAGAAGCAGGTGGTGGCACAGCAGGTCAGTTGCGTTGAACATGTCGGCCGCTTCCAGGTTTTTTAAAGGGTCTCCTGATTTGTTGGAGACCCCTCACCACTCCAGGGGAGGGGCGAGTGGGTAGCAAGGGGCTTGATCTGGACCCCTGTGGGTTGGCTACTCACAGGAAAAACCAGGGATTGCCCCCAACGCTGGACCCAAAGAGGAGCCCATTCGTATGGGCAAAGCCATTGCTCCTGCGCTGAGTGGGGGTTAGAAAATGCTGCCAGAGAAGCACTCCCGTAAGACTCTTGTTTGGGGCATATAAAGAGGGAATCCGCTAAGTTTTAGCCCTAAAAGGGAGAAGCGAAGGTGGGTGGTTTTTCTCCCCGAGACATAAGTGGCTAGCAAACGCGGTAGATGGAAACAGCGGTACTTTCGTTTGCAAGCACAGGGCGATACTCAGTAAGAATGAGCCTCATTTGCTCTTTAATCTTATGAAGCGGATGGCCAGTTCAGCTAATTAGTGACTAGTGGAGTCTGTGGAGTTTGTAGAGACCCCTTTGCATCGATCCCAATTTTTGCCCCATCAGGGGTAAGGTACAGAGTGCTAGTTACCCTTTTTAAAACTCAGGGGTTTGTAGGAGAGAGAAGCAGGCAGAGCATCTGGAGTCCCTTTGCTACAATCTCAATTGTTTAACCCTACAGGGGCAGGGTAGAATTGGTGAAGGATTTATTTCAACAGTAGACCTTTGAGCAGATTTTTCTGGAGCAGGGAGGAAGGTGTTGGTGTTGAAGCAATATTAGGTTGGTCTCATGGCAATTCTGGAGAAGTCAATTTAGGAAACCTCCCACTAAGGATACTAGGCTAGAATTACAGCGTGTCTCCAAACTACAGAGATCCATTCCCCCGAAGAAAATGGATACTTTGAAGGGTGAACTCTATGGCATTGTACCTCATTGAGATCCCTGCCCACTCCAGGCTCCATCTCTGAATCTCCAGGAGTTCCCCAACCTAGATCTAACTCTACCCACTGCCATCTTCCACCAGTAGCCAAGGGGGACCTGGCAACCCTACTTCCCACTTTGCTAGTTGTGCCTCACAGGGTTAAATTTGGAATATGGGCATCTACACATTATATATACCCTGTGTAACTCTGTACATGACAATATTTTATAATGAGTGCAAGCTTTACATAATCTTTGTGGATCTTTGTTTTCAAAACCAAAGTGGCAAATGGCCCTGATACTGGTGCAATATAACTAGTTGAGGATTGGGCTGCCTGCCCATATTTTTTCTTTGCTGTTTCA
Source organism: Gekko gecko (assembly GCA_029375565.1). NCBI lineage: Eukaryota > Metazoa > Chordata > Lepidosauria > Squamata > Gekkonidae > Gekko > Gekko gecko. The sequence goes on from JAPDNY010000001.1 coordinate 95,264,903, forward strand.
AAAGATGGCTTATAATTGGTGTGACCCTCCACTGAAGAAATTTAATGAGAACAGTATATGCATTCATTTATGGATTTAATTTTAAAAGTTAGCATGGCTGGGATAGTTTCCAATCCATTTTGGTTACTAGCTGGATATTTAAAAGCAAAATTTATCATCAAAAAGTCTTTTTTATTTGGTAGTTTGCTAACTTTTAATTTTTAAAAGAAAAAGAAAGCAGGAAAATATTTAATAATCTTAAAAATAAAGAAATATGTAAGAACTAGGTGGGGAAAGGGTTCTCTGTCTTCTTTTTCAGACTCCTGATAATCTCCTCTGACATTTCCTGGAAATGAAACCAACTGCTGTCTCATCCAATCTCTTTCCCCCACCTGCCAACATTAATCTGAGTTCACCACCTTCCATCCCTACCTTGTCACTGTATATTTTACTATATACCTTTACCCCAGTTTGCAGGGATCTAAGCGCAGGAGTACACATAAAGCGGCCTTATACTGAATCAGATCATCGGTCCATCAAGATCAGTATTGTCTATTCAACCTGGCAGTGGTTCTCTAGGTAAAGGTCTTTCCCATCACCTACTGCCAAGTCCTTTTTAACTGGAGATGCCTGAGGGATTTTTGGCATGCAAACCAAAGGCCACTGAGCCACAACCCCTCCCTCATTAGAGGATTACAGACCAGTCCTGTTTTCTTGCTTTGATCTTCAACCCTCAAGAATTCTCTCCTCTTGCAAGACTTCATTCAGTCAGCTCTGCTAAAAGGCAAAGTGAGGTGCCTGCCTCAAGCATCATACTGGGGGAGCATTTAAAACTGTCAGATTGTCTATTATTGTTGTTTTACTGCAAAGAGGCACCATTTGGATCATCATCTCAGGAACCAAATTGCCAGTTTCTCAAAAGAGTCCATGCCTCTGGGTGCACGCACAGTCCACACCTGTTTAAGGGGGTTCTTGAGTCAATGTGCAAAGTCATATTTTTCTCTATATCTTGGAAGTTCCTCAAGTATATAGAAACACTTACCTTGCAGGTGGTTAATCTGGTTTGCTGCTTTCATGATCGCAATGTGCACCATCCACTTTACAATGATGCCATTATATTTGGCCCAGGATAGTAGTTCTTAGGGTCACAAGGTTGCTGTAATACCTCTTTCTCTTTCCCATATACGCAGATACATCTACACGCAGAGTGGAACAATCAGTCTGGACAATGACAGCTTGCTTTCCTTCTGCACACCACTCTAACAATTAAAGCCCATTTAGGAGCTACCTATGGAGACATTAACAACTTATTAACACCTCATCTGAAGTTTCATGGCATCACTCAAAAAAACCCATTGAATTAATTGAGCAGCTCAACAGTGCATTATATGTCATTTATATAATTATTAGCAGATGGAGCCAAGAATGCTCTAGTTTTTAAATACAAAACCCTTATGGAAGTCCCCAGAAGCTGAAAAGAAATTATTGGGGGGTGATCAAATTTTATAAAATATGGCCTTCAATCGATGGAGGAGTCAGCTGTCATTTGGGAAAGAGAACAGATTGAAGAGAATTTTAACACATTTTAAGCATTCCAGGAGATTACATCCTTTAGGTGTGAAAAAAATATAATAATTTATTTTTGTTTCTGTCTCCCTAGAATTAATGGTCAAAAACACTTCTTAGTAATAAGTGTTGAAAGAAATTAATTGTTATCACCTTGATGGTACAGAAATAAAAAGAAATCATCTGCACAGAATAGCAATGATATGGGAAGTTGAAATAAATTCATGAATGTGCCACTGAAACATTTTTGAAAGAAAAAGCAGTAAAGTCGGACATGGCTAAGGGAGTGATCCTAAACATGTCTACTCAGATGTAAGCCCCATTTTATTCAGTAGGACTGACTCTCAGGAAAGTGTTCATAAGATTGCACCCTCAGGCATGTATGGATCTAGTCTACATGGAATATCTATGTTGTAAATTGTGCGTGGCAGAGAGAAGGTGTGTCTGATCCCACTGGTGGACCTCCTGATGGCACCTGATATTTTTGGCCACTGTATGACAGAATGTTGGACTCGATGGGCCATTGGCCTGATCCAACATTGGCTTCTCCTATGTTCTTATGTTCTGTGTCTGCATTGTTCTCCTACCAGGTAAACCTATTGTAGCCTGGAGTAGGAATATAGCCCATCAGAATCATTAGAACAATGAGATACAGTTACATGCTAAAACTGTAATCCTAATAATGCTTAGAGAGAAATGTCCATTAAATCTGAATGTGACCGGAATGCTGCTCGCACCTTCCTTGAATAGGATTTAGTCAAGACTACATTTTGCCATATTGTGCTATTTTCTGTAATCTAGGGGTTCTCTCACACTCCCAGCAGCAATCTAGTTTGAAGAGACCCAACCTGTTCTTGGAGAGCTATCTGGAGAACCTACTAGATGAGGGGACTAATGGCACAAGTAGTATATGTCTCAGTGGTCCACTAATCCCAAGCACAATATTCACTGGATTAGAACACAAACAGTGTTGATTTATCCTCAAGGCTGGTGCCATAGAAGTTGCATTTTTTGACATGGATGCCTCCCAGTTCCAGAGGGTCATGGGAGAATTGTTCTGCAAATGACCAAAGGTACTTCTTGTTGTATTTGAGCAGTGAGTTGGTTTTTCAAACTATTTCTGTGTCTAAACCTTGGTTCTGGTGGAGATCATCCTCATTCCTGGCTTCTGTAATGTTCAGCATGACATTTCATGTTTTGTATTAACTCCAGGATGCTAAAATCTGGAGCAGCTCCAGTCCAGGTTTTAGTCAGAGCTCTGGATAAACTGGCTTGAGGAAATGCCAGGAAAAACTCTAATAGGCCTTGTGTCCCATTATTTGTTTTTCCAGAATAAAGTTATTATATGTTTATTTAAAAGACCATCAGCATCTTCCCGGAAGATTGCAGGACCTTAAAGCTTCCACCCCAAATGTGAAAACACAGAACATTAACAGCAGAGAGCCTGTGGCACCCAAATGGGATGGTATGGAAAACTAGAAGCTCTGGACCACCATAAAGCATTGCCAGCCACAGAAAATGATAGCCTGAGAAACATAGCATTGCTTGCTCACCCTCATGAAAACTGAAGTATGGTGAGTGGCTGCCTCATTTTTGGATAGGCATTGCAATCACAAAGTTGAAGAAGCAGAAAGCATTTTTCTAATAACCAACAACAACATTATCAGGGGTCTGCTAAGCATAATACCAACCCCTCCATGTTTTGCTAGGATTAAAGTATAAGCAAATATCATCAGAAGCTTCCAAAAGCAGAAACTAGAAAGAAGATGAAAATTCAACATAGAAACTAGAGGTGAAGTAGATGAGTCCAGCTGAGGTAATATAGCAGGAAATGTTGTTTTCCCTCACTTAGAAATAAAACATGAGATTATAATTGCACTCATAAGGTGTGAAGATGGTTTGGAAGCCGAAGTAATAAGGTTTGTATCAGGAGAGCAGCACAAGTGGGTGAATATGAGATGGGTAACTCAGGAAATAGTCACCAAAGAAAGCAAAGATGGTGGGGAAAGGTCATGCTTTCCTTTGTTTATGTAGATGGGGAACTGAGCACATGGAGGATCACTGCAGTGCCACAGTACAATGACTCATATAGCACTAGAAGAAACAATTCAAGGGATTGACTGTTAAGTTCTGGCAATTTGATGCTTTCTGTGTATTTTTCCTAGGCAGAAATGCAAAGCAACAAGAACAGAAAAGGTTCCCATCATCAAATGAAGCAGCTTCTGCTTGTAAACAACCAACCAAAATAAGCTGAACTGTCTGGCTTCAAATTTTCAACCACTGGCATTTTGAAAGACAGGTACTTTTTCTATCCTTCCAGCAATTTTTTGAAAGACAAGGCAAGAAACAACAATACCAACCAAGGACCTTCTGGATAAGCATGTTTGTGAATTAACAGGTTTCAAAAACAGGGCCCAGGTAAACAAGCCATTAATTGACAGTCTTAGATCAAAATGTAAAGATGCAGAAATCCATGCCCAATGGGAGAACAAGCATAATTTCAGTGACATATACAAAGGTAAATTGATTCCATGGCATAATCCAGGAAATGGCAATCTGCGATACAGAAAGAAAGATTCTGACATTAAAAAGAGCAAGACTGTATAAGAGACAGAATGGTGATCAAAGAACACAGGGAAAGAGAGAAAATTCAAGATACAGGCCAAACAAATCAATGTTAGGATTTGTAATGATTTCTGAAGGAACTCACAGATTTTTTAATATCTATCTTTTGGGCATTTAAATGTGCACATTTATTTCTTCCATTTTTATCCCACCCTTCATCCAGGGAGGTCAGAGTGGTGGTAGTTCCCCCCTCCCCCATTTTAATCTTGACAACAACCCATGAGGTACATTAAACTGTAGGGTTGCCAGCTCTGGGTTGGAAAATTCCTGGAAATTTAGGGGTTGAGCCTGTGGTGGGTGGGCTCTGGGGAGGGGAGGAGCCTCAGCAGGGTATAATGCCACAATCTACCCTCCAAAGCAGCCATTTTCTCCAGTGGAACTGACCTCTGTCATCTGAACACTAGTTGTCCAGGAAACCAGGTGGGCAACCATATTAAACTGAGAGATGATGTCTGATCCAAGGTCAGCCAGCAAGCTTCATAGCTGAATAGTGACTTTACACCAGATCTCCACAGGACTATCCATATAAATATCATTTGTTATTCTTTTAATCAATGAAGCAAGTCTGTGAGGCAATGTAAGTGTGAGGGCAAATGATACCTTACTGGTATCAGAAGAAAACATTCCAAGGGAAATGCTTTGGCTTCATCTCAATCCACACATAAGTAATCAGAGGGGGACAAGAGAATGTAAACTCTACCAGGCATTGCTGATAGCACATTCAGCAGTCCAGTAGCCATCAAATGCTATCTTAAGCATATTCCAGCCATTTCTTCAGGTCTGCAGAAATTTTACTTTCACCATGCAGTCCTAACCAGAGCTACACTTCAGTGGGCTTAGAAGAGCATAAGCCTTTTTACGATTGCACTGTCAGTCTCATCATTTTAATTTATTTTCTATTATTAAATGTAGAATATAAAACAGGTCACAAATGCCTAGTAGTCCATATTACCCTGCTCTGCAATTTCAGTTTTCAGACTCGATATGATGAACAAAAAACAAAAAACATTTTCTACAAAGCAACATATCGCTTTTATGCATTCTTTTTCCTTTCTTGAAAAATTGAAGGCAGGACTGGTGTCCTTGGAGATACAGTTCTGTCTTCTTCATTGGCAGCCTCATTCTGCTTCATCTCTTTTGAGAACTGTCACAAGAAAAATAAACAAGGATAAACTCTATCCATTCTACATTTTCTGCTTTGAACTGGGTAGGCCTCTTTCAAGTGTAACCTCTTCGAGGTAGCAGCAGCCTGCTCCAGTTCTAAGCTTCTCTAGCACCATTTGTCAAGAAGCAAATAAAGCAGAAGAGATGATGAAATCTGCCTTTATGTCCTGCTGTCTCTGTAAGTGTGTGCATCTCCCTTTCGTGGAATTCTGTACTGCCAATTTGTCTGCTGAATTTGATCTGTCTATTCAGGGGCATGAGACATTAAAATAGCCATAACTGCATTTATCCCCCAATCCTCTCATTTTTGTTGTTGTTGTTCAGTCGCACAGTCAAGCCTGATTCTTCACGACCCCATGGACCACATCATGCCAGGCCCTTCTGTCCTTTGTCATCCTCCAGAGTTTGCTCAACTTCATGTTCATTGCATCGATAACACTGTCTAACCATCTCATCCTTTGCCATCCCCTTCTTCTTTGACCTTCAATCTTTCCCAGCATCAGGGTCTTTTCCAGTGAGTGCTCCCTTCTCATTTGATGGCCTAAGTATTTGAGCTTCAGTTTCAGTATCCGACCTTCCAGGGAACAGTCAATTTTTGGATTGACTGATCTGATCTCCTTGCAGTCCAAGGGATTCTCAAGAGTCTTCCCCAGCACCATAATTTGAGAGCATCTATTCTTCGGCACTTGGCCTTCCTTATGGACCAACTCTCACAGTTGTACATTGCTACCCAAGGAGCAGGCGTCTTTTAATTTCATGGCTGCAGTCACCATCTGCAGTGATCTTGGATCCCAGGAATGTGAATTCTGTCCATGACTTCTCCTTCTATTTGCCAAGGAGTGAGGGGGCCAGATGCCTGATCTTAGTTTTTTTTTGAAGTTTCAAGCCAACTTTTGCACTCTCCTCTTTCTCTGTTAACAAGAGGCTCTTTAGGTCCTCTTCACTTTCTGCTATTAGAGTGGTATCATCTGCATATCTGAGGTTGTTGATGTTTTTCCCAGCAATCTCAATTCTGGCTTGTGATTCATCCAGAAACTGAAAAAAAGGGGGAGGGGGAGAAACTCAACCCAAAATCAGCTGCAAAATAAGAGGGTCATGCTACAAACTATATTATACAAAAATACAAAATCTTTATTAGGGTGTACACATAGCTAAAACATACTATGGTTAAAAGAAATAGTCTAAGTATCAGGCTTAAAAGGCTTATACAACCAAGTTAGTTAATATGCAAATACAGTTGATGGGTAAAAATCTTTTGACCTAAGAATCATATGTGTTTCAGCCCCTTCAGGTCTTCCTCAGTGGTCAATATTCTTTATATTACAATGACCCACATCCAGAAATGTACACACAAGAAATTTATATATATATATATACATACATGACCAGATGTTGTTGTCTGAAATTATTAAGGAAAAAAAGGGTGGAAGGGGGGAAAGGGCCTGATTATTACATGAAAATTATATAAAGAAATTATATGTAGCAATAAATTTGATTAAAATTAATCAGAATTACATACTGGGATTATCTTATGTGTTTTTGCAATTGCTAGAAGTTTGTATAGTAGGCCATCAATACTAGGCCCTAAATAGTAGCCGTATCAGTTTTTCAGATTATTCTACATAGAAATAAGATAAATATACAATTAATAAAATTTCTGGGCAATAGAGAATTTAAATTAATTTTAGCCTAATTTTTTTTAAAAAAATAGCCAACAAACCTGGTGTCAAAGATTCTGTTAGTCAGGATGTGTGTCACTTCCATCAAAGGTAGTAGTCAAGTTGCAAACTGCTAAAGTTACATCATTATAGAGCAGAAACCAGGGATGATGCAATCAACCACATGCATTGCACAATGCTTGCCAGGGAAAGAATTACAAGGTGGGAGGGGGTGAAGAGAAGAGAGAGAAAAAACCACCAAGAGGAGGAGGGGAAAATCACAAGGTCAGCAAATGACAGCTACAGAATGACAGATATGCATAATTTCAAAGGCAGCAAGTCCAATCCACTTCTTCATTCAGTCCTTGGGGAGTTAATGTCTGTAGATGGTATATCCAAAATAATTCTCTTCTCTGGAGCACTTTAGACATGTTTGAATTAGCAGTCTTAATTGTTTCTATAATCCAAAAATTTAGCTGTTTATCAGTGCGTCCCAAGTCAAGATAGTGACTGACCAATGGCGCATTCTATTTCTTTAATCTGATGCAACTCTTGTGTTCCCCAATTCTTACTTTCACAGGTCTTGATGTTTGCCCCAAATACAATAATTTACATGGACATTCAATGCAATATATTACTCCCCTACTATTGCAGTTACAGAATTCATTTACAAAAAATGTTCTAGTTCTGGCACTATTATGAAAGGACTTCTTAGCCTCAGCACAGTTACATACAGAACAACCCCCACATGCAAAAACCTAGAGGTTTTTATAAATATAAATTATTTTTTTACAAATATAAATTATTGTATTTGGGGCCAGATAGACTATTCTGGAACTGGGATGAGAGGCCCTAGAGTGGAATGACAGCCCCAGGGTTTAGCAGAAGCATTCTGGGACTGGAATGACAGGCCCCACTGTGGAATGACAGCCCTTGGGGTAGCAAGAGTGGTCTGGGGGTGGAATGATAGGCCCTAGATTGGAATGACAGTCCTGGTGGTAGCAGGAGCAGGGCTATTTTTGGTCAGGAACACACAGGAACAGAATTCCAGCTGGCTCCTGAGCTGGCCACGCCCAGCAGGAACTCATTAGCATAATAGGCCACACCCAACAGCAGAAACTCATTAGGATTGGCTACATTAGGGGTGTGTGGCCTAACTTGCAAAGGAGTTCCTGCTACCAAAAAAGCCCTGCGTTTTGACAACAAACAAGTTAAACAGAATAAGAAGCAAAAGGTGGGTGTGGCTGGATGACCACACTTCTGGTAATATGGGGGTGTGGCCTAATATGCTAATATATGGTGCTGTCAGGGGTGTGGCCTAATATGCTAATATATGGTGCTGTCAGAGTGTGGCCTAATATGCTAATGAGTTTTTTCTGTTGGGTGTGGCCTATTATGCTAATGAGTTCCTGCTGGGATTTTTCTATGGAAAAAGCCCTGAGCAGGAGTGTTCTGGGAGTGGAATGCCAGGCCTATCAATACAGTCCCAGGACACATCTCCTACCCCCCCAGGCTGTCATTCCACTCTGGAGCCAGTTATTCCAGTCCCAGAATATTCCTGCTAACTCCAGGGGCTGCCATTCCACTCTGGAGCCTTTCATTCCAGTCCCAGAACACTCCTGTAACCCCCAGGGGCTGTCATTCCACTCTGGGGCCTGTCATTCTGGTCCCAGAGCAGTGTATTTGGGACCAGAAACCTTAATGGAAAATCCATTCTGCATTTTCTTTGCAACTCTTCTTGAGCTGTAATGTATTTCAATGGAGTCCATGCAAGTCAATTGGAATTCCTGGCTCCCATTATTTCCAGTGGGCCTTCAAATCTCTCCCTGAAACATTTTTGTGCAATAAACCACTTGTATTTATTATTTAGTTATTCTTTAGAAGTATGAGCATGGCATGGCAGTACCACACAGACATATAATGGCATGCCCCCTGGGAAAATCATTGGCCCCCACAAGCAAAAAGCTGTTAGCTATGGGGCTGAGCCTCGGTTCTACCTCGTGGTGTTGGCCCCTTACCAAAGGCTGTGGAAAAGGTGCAGAACTAAGGCCAGAGAGTCCTGCTAAAGAAGTGGGCCTCTAGCTAAAGACATTCTCACCCACACAACAAAATTCTTTAAACACCACTGCTTTTATTTTAGAGTTAGTACAGGGCTAAATATGGAAGGGCTCAGCCAGCCAGGCTCTTGAAAACCAAAAGTCCACAATGAAAATTCTTATGTTTCTAAAAACAGGCAAGCACGTATCAAAATAATGACAGAAGCAAACACACTAAAAACACACTAAAAAGAGAGGCCTCTGGGCTACCCCAAGATACAGGGAGAGTAAGGGTCCCTCCGTGTCTCAAAGAGTGAGCCCCAAAAAGCTGAGAGCCTCTCTGTTTTATACAGGTACAACAAAGAATTTTCCCAAGAAAGTTTGGAGTCAAACAACTGTTTCTTTCTTTTTGGCATGAAGGGAAACAAGTTGTTCACAGTACGTGTCCAGATAACAATTTACATCTTGAATTATAAAATTGCTAGTGCTGTCAGGATAAGGAGGGGGCAAAACTGATTGGTGGTTGGCCCGTAGGGGTTTGCTGGGAATATAGCCAGGGGCACTGCTGGAGGGCACGGTGTAAATTCAGCCACAGTTGCAAAATGTGTGGTGGTGGGCACGGCAAGGTTTACTGCACACGGTCATCGGGCGGGGCCACCAGGCCTTTTGGGCCGGCAAGCCCTCCTCCGGTAGTGCCATCAACAAAGGGGGAGGAGGGTCATCTGGCACCTCAGATGCTTCCTCTTCAAGACGCTAGCACCCCACAGGGTTTCTGGTCCTTGGGTGTCGGCCTTGGGACTGCTTCTGGCAGCATACCCCTCCAGGGAGGCTGCCCAGTATATTTTTGAGGGTTTCACCAAAGGTTTTTGTATCCCTTTTGATGGCCCACGCATTGCGACTGATTCAGACAACCTGAAGTCTGCCAAGGAGATGCCTGACATGGTTGCCAGGAAGCTCTAGAAGGAGCTGTCTGCTGGGCGCATCGCAGGCCCATTTAGCACACCTCCTTTAGTGAATTTTAGGGTATCCCCATTGGGGGTAGTGCCTAAAAAGACACCAGGTGAGTATTTCCTGACACATCATCTTTTATATCCGAGGGGCTCTTCGGTGAATGACATGATCCCGCCTGAGCTCTGCTTGGTCCAGTATGCCTCTTTTCATCACGCAGTCAGATTGGTCAGAGCTTGCGGCCCAGGGTCGCTAATGGCCAAGTGTGATATTCAGTTGGCCTTCCGGTTGCTTCCAGTCCACCCAGATGATTTTTGCCTGCTGGGTTTCAAATTTCAAGGGGCTTGGTACATTGACAAGGCTATGCCCATGGGCTTCACGGTGGCCTGTGTAGCCTTTGAGACTTTTAGTACCTTCCTTGAGTGGGCAGCGAAGTTGCAGATTGGCACTGCAGGGATCACTCATTATTTAGATGATTTCTTCTTCATTGGTGCTGGGGACAACAATGCCTGTGCAGAATCTCTACAGGCATTTCAAGGGCTCACTGAGGAGCTTGGGGTCCCATGGGCTGCAGACAAGACCGAGGGGCCATCAACAAGGTTGACTTATCTGGGTATACAGTTGGACTCGGTGATGGGGGTTTCTAGATTGCCAGAGGATAAGCTCTTGGCCCTTCAGGCATTCATCACATTGGTGCAGGTGTGATCCAAGTGCACCTTGAGGGAAATACAGTCCTTGGTGGGACCTTTGAACTTTGCTTGCCGGGTGGTTTCACCAGGCAGGGCCTTTTGCTCCTGGCTGATCAGGGTGACTGCTGGGGTCAGGGCACTTCATCACCACGTAAGGGTGACCAACAGCATTAAGGAAGATTTGGGCATCTGGCTTCAGTTTCTGATTGGGTACAATTTGGCAGCGGTCTCTAGAATTGCAGGATGCCATTCAAAAACACTCTGATGCAGCAGGGGGCGCCGGGTTTGGTGTCTTTTATGAGGGCCTCTGGTGCTCCTGGTCTTGGCCTGAGTCCTGGGAGGGATCCGTGATTCTCAAGGATCTCACCTTCTTGAAGCTATTCCCAATACTTGTGGCAGTAGTAATTTGGAGGGACCTCTTTCGAGACAGGAGGGTGCAGTTTTGGTGTGATAACCAGGCAGTGGTGCGAGTGGTGAACAAGCAGTCTTCTAAGTCTGAGTGAGTGATGCGGCTGGTCCACCAACTGGTTTTAGCCTCCTTGGCTGATAACATTACATTCGCTGCACATCATGTGCTGAGTGTGGATAACAGCATAGCAGATGCTTTGTCTCGCTTACAGGTGGATCGTTTCTGCGCACTTGCACCGGAAGCCAACCGCATTTCAGACCCCTTTCCAGAGGAGCTTTGGGAACTTGGGAAGGTACAATAATGCAGGGTATGTATGGGTCCATTGCCCCCTCCACTTTTAACACTTACGCCAAGGCTGTAGACACTTTTTTTGACTTCACAGTGGAATGCGAGGGCCCACAAACCTGGCCTGTGGATGGTGATTGGGTGCTTTGCTACATGGCAAGCCTCCAGGATAAAGGGTTCTCCCATAACACCATTCGAGGTCACATGGCGGCCATCACATTCTTTATTAAAGCAGAAGGGTTCATGGACCCATGTCACTCATTCCAAGCCCATAGAGCGGTCAAGGGGTCACAGAGACTAGCGGCATGGCCTCTGGGCTGCTGCAGGCCACTGACCTTTAACTTATTGGTGCGGGTGCTGCGTGAGCTCCCAGTGTTGTGTTGGTCCCTGTATGAAACAGCACTTTTTGAAACTGCATTCGTTTTGGCCTTCTTTGGGGCCTTGAGGGTTGGGGAACTGGTGACAAGCTCCAGAACATCATTCACCAATACACCCTTGGGGGTTCAGAATGTCTCCTTTGGGTTGAATGGGGTTTTATTGGTTATCAGGAAGTCTAAGATGGATCAATTAGAGAGGGGGCAACTTTGCACCTGGGGCCCCTGCCGGGGGGGGCATGCCCAATACAGACCATTAGGGCATTTCTCGTGATGTGGACTTGGAAAGGCAGCCCCCTGCTCATCCATGGGGATGGGGCTCCGTTGACCAGGTATCAGTTCACAGGTGCTTTTAGAGTGGCAGTGGGGGCTTTGGGCTTCCCTGCAAAGAATTTGGGCCCCACTCCTTTAGGATCAGGGCAGCAACCACAGCCACAGGCCTCAGGATGCCTGAGGCAAGCATACATGCCATAGGGAGGTGGTGTTCTAATGCCTTCAAGGCCTACATTTGGCCACAACTGGAGGGTGACCATTGAGGATATTTCTGACTCCTCGGTTCCAGGGTGCACACACACGACAGTCTGGATTTTTGGGCACAGCATCGTTCATTGGGCAGGTTTGTATGCTTCATCGTCAGGTTGGGGCAAGGACTTGGGGCTGGAGGCAGTCATGCACATCACGTGGATGGCTCAGGGGGGCATGCACTGGGGATCGTTATTGCCCTGTTGGAACTTGTGGGAGCTAGGCATTGACCTCCTGACATGCTGCTGCTGCAGCTTGGGGGGAACAATTTGACGGAGAGGCCTGGGGTGGCCCTTGAGCTCCAGGTGCTGGCTGACCTGGCCTTCCTGAGTGAGGATTTGCCCAGCATGGTCATCTTTTGGTTGGAGTGGCTGGAATGGAAGTCATGGCAAGTAGTGGCTCATCCCAAGAAGGTGGATGTGGCAAGGAGGAAGGTGTCTGGCAAATGGGGCGGGGCGGTCGAGTCAACAGGCGGTGTTTGGATCCACCACCCAGACATCTACAGGATGGAGGTCTTGTTCCGGGCGGATGGAGTGCATCTATCGGCTTGGGGTATGGACATCTGGCTGCATGGAGTCTGTCATTCCCTACTCTCTTGGCTACAGCTGTAGGGGTGTTGGCGGAAGCAGGACCATGGGGTTGTCCTGCTCTTGTGGCAGTAACACCATGGGGCCGGATCCATTTGTGGAAATCAGCCTGTGTGCCATTTTCCAAAGGTGGGGACCCTTCATGGGGGTCAGGTTCTTCTTAGCACACAGGCTTTTGGTTCATAGGCATAACTACCTAAGAATATATTTGCTGGATTCATTTATTAAAGCCAAACACACTACATAAAAAAATTTCTTTCCACAGTAGGATCTTGAGCATGATCTTGCTAGCATGTGAAATTAGTGCAATTGTGTGATAGTTTGAACATTCCTTGGCATTGCCCTTCTTTGTAAACTGACCTTTTCCACTCCTGTGGCCACTGTTGCGTTTTCCAAATTTGCTGGCATACTGAGTGCAGCACTTTAAAAGCACCATCTTTTAAGACTTTGAATAGCTCAACTGGGATACCATCACCTCCGCTAGCTCTGTTACTAGTAATGCTTTCTAAGGCCCATTTAACTTCACACTCCAGGATGTCTGGCTCAAGCTCAGTAATCACAACATGGTGGTTGTCAAGGGCATTGAGGTCCTTCTTGTATAGTTCTGTTTATTCTTGCCCTCTCTTCTTAATCTCTTCTGCTTCTGATAGGTCCCTATTGTTTTTGTCCTTTATCATGGCCAGCTTTGCACGGAATGTTCCCTTGATTTCTCCAATTTTCTTGAGGAGATCTCTAGTCCCTCCCATTCTATTGTTTTCCTCTATTATTTTGCATTGTTCATTTTGGAAAGCTTCTTTATCTCTCCTTGCTGTTCTCTGGAAATCTGCATTCAGAATGGGCAAGGGTCAAGCATAAATGTAGGCCACACACCCCCAAGCAATTTGTCCACAGTCCAGACTGAAATTGATCCACCAAGCTATGACCAGAGTCTGCTTTGATAACATTCTGAGACTGATCAGTGGTATCCATTAACATAGATGCAAGAAATGTTGTCTATAATATGCTTCATAAATAAGTCACAGCTAGTTTTTTTCATGCTCTTCTTCTCCTCCATTTCCTTTTAATTAGGTCTTACAAGTCCCCCATTTCTTAGCATGTTTAATCACCTCTTCTTCAACTTAGCCTCAGTACTTACCACTCTCCAGTTCTAGCCAATATTTCTTTATTCATTCTCCTTTTCATTTAGCTCACTTCATGCACTCTTCTCTAAAACCACCTGTTGCACTTTTGTCAATAAGATTCTTGCCACAGTAAGAAAGGCAAAATGTGTTTAAAATGAATAATAATGATGTGTTGGTGGCAATGAGATCCAGTATTACAAATATCTTAAGAAAATGTATCTTGGTAGCAGGTTCTGACTCTAAAGGAGTCATTACCATCTTGTAATCTGCCTGACCTTCTCAGGTTCCCTGTGATAAGAATAATGGAGACTCTAATCTTGATATACACTCTCTTACATGGCTGGCTGTTCCACTAAGCAACCCTAAACTTGCAGTTTATGGATGCTAACAGATGGAAGAGCTTATCCTTCCCGTGATTTTTGAACCTATGCTTCTGCAGTTTAGAAATAACACAGGACAAGAACTTATGGGCAGTCTGATGCTACGGTAGTGGAAGAAAAGGCCAGAGAGGACAGCAGCAACAGGAGGAGATGGCCAAAGAGTTAAGTGTGTGTCATTCATGGAGTAAGTGTCAAGAGTAAGTGCCAAGAGCTCATTCAAGACCAAAACACAATCTGTAATGTGCAATCTATTGAGGTCCATTCTACAGCATTTCTAGTTATCATTTTGACTTTTTGGAATGGGTTACCATAACAGGTAAGAGTAGTCCTTTCATGTTTCTCTTTAGGAGCAGTTGTAAGATGGTACTGTTCCAGGTGGCCTTTAGTTGATTTTGTTGCTGTTTGTTCTGGATATGGCTGTGGATTACTGTTGTAATGATAGGGTTGCCAACCTCCAGGTGGAGGATGGAGATCTCCAACTATTACAACTGATCTCCAGGTGACAGAGATTTGCTCACCTGGAGAAAATGGCCACTTTGAAAGGTGGACTCTATGGCATTGTTCCCCATTGAAGTCCCTCCCCTCCCCAAACCCCACCATCCTCAGGTTCCGCCCCCAAAATCTCCAGATATTTCCCAACCCAGAGCTGACAATCCTGTGTCATAGTGATGTAAATTATGTTTTATGTTTCATTGTTATTATTCGTATTATATATGCTTTGAGCATACTTTTGTAAACTCCTTCGGGCCTGCTATATAGGAAAAAGTCAATAAATATTTTAATTAATAAACAGATGTGACACAGAATATCTCTTATCAGATTTCCCACTGGTTATTTTTACCCAAAAGCAGCCATTGAGGGTTTCACATTAGACAGAAACAAGAGGGAAAACCATGAGGACTTGTGTGAGAGAGGGCAAGAAAAATCACCCTCCCCTTGTGGGTCCCACTTCCTTATTCTGCTTTTGTTCATTCCCTTGCTCACCTGTCCAATTGGTCATTCTCAGGATTTCCTCCTCCTACCTCAATCCACCTAATCCCCCTAGTTTATCCAATTGCCATATTTCTTCCCCCTCTCCAACCATTCACCAGTCTTCCCTTACTGTTCCCCAAATCACTGGATATCCTCCTCCTTTCGTAGCCCACCTTACGGTCTGTAGGGCTAAGGTAGTTTTGGCAGACTTCACTTTAAAAGCTCATAGACATGTCATGGACTGTGAAAGGTTAATGCCTCACAGAGCCAGAGATTCTCGAGTGACAGGCTGCTCAAGGGAATTTGATTGGTTAGCATCAGTTGAGCAGAAAGACATGGGAACTGACTGCTAAAGAGAACTCAGTTTGAGTTTAGCCCTGACTGTGGAAAGTTTCGCTCTGACTGAGGAGAATTTAGCTCTGACTGACAAGTATTTTGACACCACTTACCCAAGTGGTGTTTTCCATGATTCTCCGTTTCAAGCCGCACTTTCCGCTGTCTGATCGCTCCATCCAGCCACTTCCGGGTGCTTCAACCCCCCCTCCCCTCTGGGAAGCTGCCTCCAGCTTCCGGTTTTAGTCCTCCATTTTTTTTTTCCTTACCGGTGTGCGCTTGAGCGGAGCTCCGCACTTAAGTTAAAAAAAGAAAAGGTTCACTGGTGCCTAGTTTAGGCATTTAGAGGAGTCCAGGATCTCGGGGAGGCCATTTTTAAAAGGAGTCTTCATTTAAACTTTAAAGGGACCTGTTGAGCTCGCTCTTCTGCGCACCCGCCAAACTTCCTGTTCGGGAGAGGGCTGCCTGTGCGCATGCTCAAAGGAGAGGGGAACCCCCCCCCCACCTGCAGGAGGACGGCGGGGAGCTCGGAAGGAGGGGGTGAGTCTGATCGCGATTCTCCAGTTTAAAAAAAAAACGCATCGTGCCGGAGCAGTTTAAACTGCTCCAGCACGCTGTCTAAACGCACCCACTGAAACAAAAGGCTCTCATCTCAAAGATTCTAAGACCTAGTATGCATGCACAGCTTACTGCAAAGAATCCAAGCAATCAAGCCTTTATGCTTGACTTTGGATTCTGTGCCTGCCATCTTTTCTCCAGTGTATTTATTCTGCAGAGGGAACGTCACCTGTGATATGTGGAGGCCGGTGTCCAAAGGTTGGGGTTTTTTTTTTTTTGGTAAATACAGTTTATTATTGGATATATCACATGTTCATACAATTTAAACCTACCTACATATCCATTTTTCTAATTTCCCTTCTCCCCCCCCAAACAAGGCTTCCCGCACTGCTCCAACCCCATTAATATCTCTCTTATTCTGTTACAATTACTTCTAAACTTATTTTCTCTTACAAACGGTAACAATTCAAAAATCTAATTCTATTTCATTTTCTTCTTAATAACTATCAAAGCAAATCAAACCATGTTTAATGTCCCAATTTTTCAACAAGTATTTTTGAAAGTCTTTCCAGTCTTCAAAGAAAGTTTCTGTCAGGTAGCCCTGCCATGATGGATGGAGGGGAGGGGAGGTTGGCTCTGGGCGCCTTAGTGGCGTGACAGGCGGGAGGTTGGAATCTGGGGAGTTGTTGATTTACGCTTAGGGTGTGAGAAAGGAATGTAGCTCTGGTTACCCCTATCTCCTGCAGACGGGACATTCTGACCTTGAGGAATCAAGCTGCGAGCTTTCCTATCGCTTTCAAAGCTGCAGCTTTGCTGTTATTAATGGGGGCGGTGGGAACTTCATTAGCGTAGTAACTTTCGATTCCCAATCGCATGGTATTCTGTGACTAGGAGAAGGGGGGGTCCCCATTCACCCCCTTGCCCTGTATAACTGCTTGCTTTCTGTAACCAAGTCATTCTGAACAATGTACCTGCTTCAGTGAACCTTTCTCTTGCAGCTTTAAAATAAATACTATCCTTGTTTGCATCACAAGGCCTGGTGTTTTGCTGACTAAGTTAGGACTCCTGACAGTTTGTTCAGAATCTTCATCAACTTTCGGGACTGGTCGTAAACCCGCAACTCCACAATGAGTGACGGTGAAGAAGACACTCTCCCGATTGAAGAAGAAAAGGAGAAAAAGCCTCCAGGGAAAGACGTACCCAAGGAGACCCCTGACACATATGTGCCGAGACAATGGGGTGGGGAGTACGACTTTGGAGGGCCTTATGGAGACCCGTATGGGGCAGCCTATGGAGGGGTGACCCACCGAAGTGGGCGCAGACGAGACTGGGTGAAACCCTTGGCTGAGACCCACGAAGCGTGGTTCGGGACCCCGAGAGCCTCCATGGGAGCTAGGCACCCCGAGAGGTCGGTCCGAAAGCTCATCACAGCAGAAGCCCCGGAGGACACCGGTCGAGACACCGAGAGCCACGAGGGTGCCGTGGTGAGAAGGAGGTGGAGTGGGGAGCCGAGCCAAGACCGCCTGATGCGCTTCCTGGACGAATCCCTCGCACGCATCCCACAGATGATCGCGGAGGGGATACGAGAAGAGCGTGAGCGGCAGAGACGTGAGGAACCACCAGACCGCGTTCCTCCCGACCAGCGCCCGGCGCCGGACCAAGACCAAGGGAACGTACCAGCCGGCCCGCCAGACCAACCAGCGGGGCCAGGACCTGGGCAACCACCTCCTCGCCCTTGGGGGTTCTTGCCACCTAAGCCGGCAGAACTCCTGGATGCCGATTTCGATGGAGACCCCGAAAAATTCCCGTTCTTCCTGGTGAGAGCCGAGAGGTTTATCGAAACCTGGGGTCACCTTTTCCAACGAGAAGAACGCATGGTCGATGTCATAGCAGCCCACTTGAAGGGAGCGGCCGCAGACTAGTATGTGGGACTCCACCAAGATGACAGGCGTGAGCTAAGAGAGATCGATTCTTTCATGTGGGCCATGAAAGAGCAATTCGAAGATGTGCACTCTACTAAAGCTGCCAAGGCAATGATCCGAAGCCTCAAACAAGGCGCAAGGTCGGTGAGAGACTACACCTCGGAGTTCCGCAGATGTGCCGCTAAACTCCGAGGGGAAGGGAACCTAGTAGACTTCTACAAGTGGGGGCTCAACGCGGAGATCCGCCGAGAAGTCACCAGGAACCAAGACCCGAACACCCTCACGGGATGGATTCAAGCCGCCATCACGATGGAGAACCGGCTGAAGACCATCAAACTGGATGACGCCGCAGCGATGGCTAACAGGGGTCCCGCGCCTGCAGCGAAGGGAAAACCCCTTGCCCCGAATCCGAAGCCGAGAGACGGTACCAGGGAACTCCGGATGAAGCAAGGTCTTTGCCTCAAATGCGGAGAAGGAGGTCATTTCGCCGCGAACTGCCCAACGTCTTCTGCACCGGCCGGGGCGCAAAAAGGAGTCAAGAAGAAATTTGACACATCTACATCGAAACAGGTGGCGAAACCGAAGGGGCGAAAGCCTTGCAAGCTAAACCGCTCAGCGAGGCATCCGACTCATCCGATGGCGAGACCGTGCCGCAGGGAAACGAGCCGGACCTGCTGTAAACAGCGCTGAACAGCAGGTCCCACACTCCCAGGCGCAAAACTCGGTGAGCAAACCCCCTTCTCTTTTCTTTCTCACAGTGACTGTAATGGACCCGGGTCTATTGACCCATGTGAGAGTACGTGCTCTCATTGACTCTGGGTGTGGGAGAGACCTCATCAATCCCACACTAATTACGGGACTAGGGGCGAAAGTTGTTAAACTAAATGAACCTTTAATTTTCACTCAAATGGACGGGTCTACTATGAAAGAACCCTGTAAATACGAGACTGTACCCTTGAGGGTGGGACTCGGGCAACACTGGGAAGAAAGATCTTTCGTGGTTAACCCTGCCGCCCGCTTCCCTCTGGTTCTAGGGAGCCCGTGGTTCTTTGACCACGATCCGCACGTACTATGGGGGAGGGGAAGGTGAACTTCATCTCCGAGAAATGCCGGTCCCATTTGTGGAGGAAAGAGTGGGGACCCACGACGGGGGGCAACTCCTAGTGACGGCGGGGGTGGCAGACGCGGATCTGGAAAGCATCCCCCCGAGTACCACGACCTGGCCCCTGTGTTTGGGGAGGAGGAGGCCGATGAATTACCCCCCCACAGAAACTCAGACTGTGCAATCGAAATTTTGCCCAACCAAAAATTGCCAAAGGGAAAACTGTATTCTATGAGCCCTTCGGAAAAAGTAGAACTGCGGAAGTTCATTGACAAAAACCTCAGTAGGGGTTTTATACGGCCAGCATCCTCCCCGTTTGCGGCTCCGGTGCTTTTCCGGAAAAAAAAGGACGGGGGGTTGCGACTATGCACTGACTATCGTGGTTTGAATGCAGTGTCCAACACCAACGCTTACCCCATGCCCCTCATAAAAGACTTGTTGGCGGCGGTGGCTGGGGGAGAATCTTCTCGAAATTAGACCTCCGAGATGCCTATTTCAGAGTCCGAATTCGGGAGGGGGATGAATTTAAGACGGCGTTCAACACCCCCCTGGGCCAGTTTGAATATCTGGTCATGCCATTCGGACTCCAAGGGGCCCCGGGGGTCTTCATGAACTTAATTAATGAGGTGTTGCATAAATATTTGTTCAAGGGGGTCCTTGTTTACCTTGATGACATTCTTTTATATTCCCCCGACCTGAAATCTCATGTGAAACTGGTGCGGGAAGTACTACAAACGTTGCACAAGCATAAACTGTTTGCCAAACTGTCTAAGTGTGAATTTCACAAAACGGAGATCCCTTTTTTGGGCTACCGCATATCTCAAAAGGGAATTGAGATGGACCCTGACAAGATTAAGGATGTAGTAGGGTGGGAGCCCCCCAAAACGCGGAGGCAACTCCAAGGTTTCCTCGGATTCGCGAACTTTTATAGATCGTTCCTATCAAACTTTGCCCAGGTGGCTCTCCCCTTGACTGACTTATTGAAAACCAAAGGGAAGCCACCCGAATGCACTCGACCTGGAGCTAAATTAGAATGGTCACCAAAATGCCAACGGGCTTTTGATGAATTGAAAACCCTTTTTACGTCTGAACCGGTCTTAGCCCACCCTAATGAACTTAAGAAATTCATTGTTCAAGTTGACGCTTCAGACGTTGCCATGGGGGGCGATCCTCCAAGAGGGGGAGGATGGGAAACTACACCCCCTTGCCTATGTTTCAAAGAAATTTAATGATACTGAACGGAATTGGTCGGTGTGGGAGAAAGAAGCGGGATCGATCCGTTTGGCGCTGGCCACTTGGCGCCATTGGCTTGAGGGGCGCGTGTCCCGTTCGAGGTCTGGACTGATCACAAAAACCTCGAGCTGCTCCGCTCCCCCCCGTTCCCTGAACGCCAAACAGCTCCGCTGGGCTGATTTCTTCTCCAAGTTTAACTTTACACTGCACCACTTCCCGGGGACGTCAAACTCGCTGGCTGATGCGCTGTCCCGCCTCCCGCAACACGACAGTTTTCACGCCCTCCCAACTGGGAGGAGCGGTTACCACTCGGAGGCATGCCAAACTCTCCCCCCCCTCGACAGACCCTCCTCCCAAAGACTGGGCGGTGAAATTCTCTACAGCTATGACGGATGCGGATAGGGAGGAGGTGGAGGGGAAGAAGGAATATTCCGTGATGCGCACGGCTGCTGGATTAAGAACAATAAACTCTTTGTCCCACGGTCCCTCAGGGGGGAGGTGATGGGGTGGGCGCACGGGTCGAAACTAGCTGGACACACAGGGTTTGTGAAATCTCTCCAGCTCCTACAAAGACAGTTTTGGTGGCCGGGGCTGAGAAAAGACATTTCCCTCTTCACGTCTGGGTGTCAAACGTGCTTGATGAGTAAGCCTCGGCCCGGCAAACCCCCCGGTGCGTTGCAACCCCTCCCCACGCCGGCTCGGCCATGGGAAGTGATCTCTATGGACTTTATTACGGACCTACCCCCTAGCGGGGGGGAAACTGTCATATGGGTGATAGTGGACCTGTTTACCAAACAGGCTCATTTCGTTCCGTTTTCCTCTATCCCCTCTGCCAAGAAACTAGCCTCTGCGTTTTTGCAACACGTAGTGAGGCTCCACACTTTACCTGCTAAGGTGATCTCGGATAGGGGGTGCAATTCGTTTCACGATTCTGGAGTGAACTTATGTCACTGCTTGGGGTGGAGAGGGGGGTTAGCAGTGCATATCATCCTGAATCCGATGGGCAGACCGAACGGGTCAATCAAACTTTGGAACAATATTTGCGGTGTTTTTCCAACTTTCAGCAGGACGACTGGCATTCTCTTTTGCCTTTAGCTGAGTTCTGTTACAATAATACTCAGCACTCGTCGACCGGAATGTCCCCATTTAAAGCGGTACATGGATATGACGCCCCGCCGCTGCCATTTTTGACTTCTCCCGATCTCCCGGCGGGAGACGCTGGAGACTGGTGCAAACACTTACAAATGGCGTGGGGTTCATTAGCCAAGACTCTAGAAGAAGCCAAGGCAGCTTACAAACTCCAGGCCGACAAGAAACGTAATCTTGCCTGGATCCCTAAATGTGGGGAGTTTGCCTATTTATCCACGCAACACTTGCGTCGTATTCAGCCGAGTCGCAAGCTCGGTTGGAAATTTATCGGTCCCTTTGAGATTGTGAGAGTGATTAACAATGTAACTGTTGAACTTGCTTTGCCCAAATCCCTAAAGTCTGTTCATCCTGTTTTCCATGTACGGCTTCTACGCCAGGCGCCTGAGGAGAACAAATGGAGACCACAACGACCGACCCCACCTCCGCTGCTGGTGGGGGGGAACCTCACTACGAAGTATCGCAAATCTTGGACTCTAAGATCTCTCGCAATCGCTTGTTTTATCTGGTTGAATGGATTGACTTTGGGCCGGAACAGAGGGAGTGGGTGCGGGCGGAAAATGTTCTGGCCCCCCGGCTTATTCGGGCGTTCCACAAGTTGTACCCCCATAAACCAAAGGGGTAGGCTTATTTTCGAGGGCTGCATGTCAGGTAGCCCTGCCATGATGGATGGAGGGAGGGAGGTTGGCTCTGGGCGCCTTAGTGGCGTGACAGGCGGGAGGTTGGAATCTGGGGAGTTGTTGATTTACGCTAGGGTGTGAGAAAGGAATGTAGCTCTGGTTACCCTATCTCCTGCAGACGGGACATTCTGACCTTGAGGAATCAAGCTGCGAGCTTTCCTATCGCTTTCAAAGCTGCAGCTTTGCTGTTATTAATGGGGGCGGTGGGAACTTCATTAGCGTAGTAACTTTCGATTCCCAATCACATGGTATTCTGTGACTAGGAGAAGGGGGGTCCCCATTCACCCCCTTGCCCTGTATAACTGCTTGCTTTCTGTAACCAAGTCATTCTGAACAATGTACCTGCTTCAGTGAACCTTTCTCTTGCAGCTTTAAAATAAATACTATCCTTGTTTGCATCACAAGGCCTGGTGTTTTGCTGACTAAGTTAGGACTCCTGACAGTTTCGTCTTCTTCGTTGTTTAACTTTCTTGTTAGTTTGTCCATTTCTGCCAAAAACAACGTCTTTTTAATCCATTCCCATGTTTCAGGTACTTTATCTTGTTTCCAACATTGAGCAAAAGTCAGTCTGGCTGCTGTAATCAAGTACCATAGTAGTGTTCTCTTGGCTACATTTATTTCTTCCATTTTAAGACCTAACAATAACATCTGTGGGTCTTTCTTAAAAGTACATTTCAACATTTTTTGTATCTCATTGTGGATCTCAGTCCAATACTTTACTGCTTTATCACATGTCCACCACATATGGTAAAAAGACCCTTCATGTTTTTTACATTTCCAACATTTATTGGACATACTTTCATTTATAATAGCAATTTTTTTAGGCGTCATATACCATCTGTACATCATTTTATAGCAATTCTCTTTAACATTTACACAAGTTGAAATTTTCATTGACTTTTTCCACAAATATTCCCAGGATGTCATTAATATCTCATTATTAACATTTACAGCCCATTTTATCATTTGCTCTTTTACAGTTTCATCCTCAGTGTACCATTTCAATAAAACCTTGTACAGTTTAGAAATCATTTTTTTACCTTTCTCAAGCCATACAGTTTCAATTTCAATGTTCTTTTCTCTGAAACCATGTTCTCTATTATCGGTCTTAAATAAATCATAAATCTGTCTATATTTCAACCAATCATATTCAAATTCAAGATCAAATCTATCTTGTAACACAAAATTTTTCCCTTCTAATTTTAAAAGATTTTTGTAAGGTAGCCAATCTAACCCTTGATTTCTTGAATGTGGGTTAATCACTTCAGCTGGTACTATCCAAAGTGGTCTTTCTTCTGAGAAGAATTTTCTATATCTCATCCATGTCTCGAACAGTGATTGTCTTATAAAGTGGTGTTTAAAAAATTTGTCCATTTTTACTTTTCCATACCATAAATATGCATGCCATCCAAATTTGTTATCATGCCCTTCTAAAGCTAATAACTTCTTATTCTCAAGATTAATCCACTGTTCCAACCATGTTAAACAGACGGCATCATAATACAGTCTTAGATTTGGTAATTGTAGGCCTCCTCTCTCTCTTGCGTCGCATAAAATTTTCATTTTAATCCTTGGCTTTCTTCCTGCCCAAACGAATTTGGATAATTCTTTCTGCCACGAATCCAATACTTTCCTTTGTTTTAGTATTGGAATTGTCTGAAATAAAAACATCAAACGCGGTAAAATATTCATTTTTACAGTTGCGATTCTTCCCATCAGTGATAAATTCAAAGTGTCCCATTTCTTCATATCTTGCTGAATTCTGTGCCACACCTTTTCATAATTGTTTTTAAACAGGTCAATATTTTTCATGGTTAATTCAATTCCAAGATATTTAGTCTTTGTAACTACATCACATTGAATTTTCTCTTGAAGTTCTATTTGTCTTTGCTTCGTCATGTTTTTACACATCACCTTAGTTTTGTTTTTATTAACGTAGAAACCCGCAACTGAACCAAATTCTTCAATTTTCTCCATCAAATGTGGTATTTTCTCAATAGGATCCTGAATCATAAACATCACATCATCTGCAAATGCCCTATATTTGTATACGAATCCTTTCACTGAAAGTCCTTCAATACTATTATCTTTTCTTATTGCTGTCAATAATATTTCCAACATCCAAATAAACAGCAACGGGGACAACGGGCAGCCTTGACGTGTTCCCTTTTGTACTTGGAAAAAATCCGTCCTTTCTTTGTTTATGTTCAAAGCCGCTTTTTGTTCTGAGTATATTGCCACAATCATGTTTAAAAAGAACTGTCCAATGTCCAATTTTTCAATAACTTGCAGCATAAACTCCCAATTTAAATTGTCAAAAGCTTTTTCCGCATCTAGGAAGAGGAATCCAACTTCTTTTTCAGGATGCTTGTCATAGTATTCAATTGCGTCTATTACCACTCTTAAATTGTCTCTAATTTGTCTGTTTGGTAAAAATCCAGCTTGTTCTTCCGCTATAGTATCTTTCAGATATTTTTTCAATCTCTCCGAAATTATTTTTGCAAATAATTTGTAATCATTATTTAATAGCGATATTGGTCTATAATTCTTTACTTGAGTCAAATCCAAACCTTCTTTAGGTATCAGTGAAATATTTGCTTCTTTCCATGAATCTGGGATCCGTTTGGTCTTTCTTATCTCATTTGACAGAAGTACTAAAATGGGGGTTAGCTCCTCTTTAAATTTCTTGTAGAATTTTGCTGTGAAGCCATCTGGTCCTGGAGCTTTGCCCAACTTTGCATCTTCTATCGCCATTGTCACTTCTTCTTTCGTTACTAAACCATTTAATGATTCCTTAATTTGTTTTCCCAACTCTGGAACTCCAATAGTCTCCAAATATTTCTTAATTCTCTGTTGATCAATTCCTTTCTTTTTAAATAATTTGGCGTAATATTTGAAGAAAGCTCTTTTTATACCATTCAAATTCATAACATCCTTTCCATCTTCAATAATCTTGGATATAAAGTTCCTTTCTTTTCTATTTTTCAATTGCCACGCTAAAAACTTTCCTGGTTTGTTTGCACCCTCAAATGCTTTTTGCTGTAATTTCTTCAAATTCCAATATAATTCTCTGTTCAATAAAACATTCAGTTGATCTTGCAGAAAGTGGATCTCTTTAATAATCTTTTTCTTCCCTGGTCTTTTCTTTAATTCCTTTTCTTTTTGTCGAATTTTTTCATGAAGATCTTTCTGTTGTTGGATCTTTTGCTTTTTGTCCTTGGAGTTCAGAGAGATAAGCATACCTCTCATTACCGCTTTGTACGCATCCCATACAACTTGTATATCCGTACCTTTGTTTAAATTCAATTCAAAAAATTTTTTCGTTTCTTTTTTTAAGGTTTCATTGATTAATTTTTGATCTAATAAGTCCTCATTAATTCTCCAATATAGTTGTTTAGTTTTTTCTTTAGATATCCAGAGTAAGGGATTATGATCAGAATTAATTTTCGGTAAAATTTGTATTTTATAAATTTTTTGCGCCATCTCCTCTGACATCCAAATCATGTCAATTCGGGAGAAGGAATTATGTCTATTAGAATAGAAAGTGTAGTCCTTAGTCTTGGGATTCCACTTCCTCCAAACGTCTTCCAGTTTCTCTTGCTTCATCAATTGAAAAAAAAATTTTGGTAACTTTCCAATTGTCTCTCCAGTTGCTTTGGATTTTCTGTCCAATATGTTATTCACTGTACCATTAAAGTCTCCAGCTAGGACTATTTGATCATAATTTAAACAGTCCAACTCTTTAGTCAAGTCATTGAAGAAAGTCTCTTTTGCACCATTGGGCGCATATATATTTACAAGCAATGTCTTTTTTCTGTTCATCAATATTTCCACGCCAACATATCTCCCTTCTTTATCTGAGAAGATTCTTTTAGGGTCCAATTCTTTTGAAACATAAATCACTGTTCCTTTTTTCTTATTAGTTGCTGAGGAATGAAATTCTTCTCCCAATTTTTTATTAATCAGGTATTTGTTATCTTGTTTTCTTATATGTGTTTCTTGTAAACAAATTATGTTACATTTTTGTTTCTCCGGCCAATGATTCACTAGTCTTCTTTTACTCGGTGAATTTAGTCCGTTTACGTTCCAAGATAAAAATTTGTAATCCATAGTTGTGTTGAATTAAATATCTTTAAAATCATCAAAATTATTCTCTTTAAATCTGTATAGGTCTCCTTCAGATTTAAGAGTAGATCTCACCGAATTGTACACGAATGAAAGTCCATATGGAATCTCCCATCTGAACCTAATATTCATTTCTTTTAGTCTGTCTGTCAATTTCTTAAATTTCTTTCTGTCTTGTAAGATCGATCTCGGAATTTCTCTCAGAATTATTATTTTTTTTCCATTAATTTCCAACGGTTGTGTGAATTGTTTCTTGAAAACATCTTCCTTCATTTTTGTTGTCACGAATTGAACAATCACATCTCTGGGTAATTGCTTTCTCTTGGCATAAGCTGAATTTACTCTGTAAATCAAGTCAAAGTCTGGATCCAAATCTCCAACATCTTCCCCTACATAAGTTGTCAATGTATTGATTACTAGAGCTCGTAAGTCCTGATCTTCCTCCTCTTCTATCCCTCTCAATCTCAGATGATTTTGAGTAGCTCTATATTCCATCATAGACTCCAGCCTTGTATTTTCTAACAGGGATTTTTTAACCTTCTGTTCCATTTCTTCAGATTTTGTCACCAGACTTTTGACCTCTTTCTTGACTTCTTCTGTATCTTTTTTAATCCCTGACACTTCTGTCAGTACCAGTTCTTTCAGTTCTTCCATATTTTTTTTCTGTACTTGGACTTGCACTTGTTCTATTTGCTCCAGTTGTATTTGCAGCTGTTGTTGCAATTGTTGTTGCAGCTGTGATTCTATTTGTTTTCCAAGATTCTGCACCACTTCTGTCATCCGTTTTTCCATCGCTTCCATAGCCGCTTGCCACTCTTTTTTTTCCTTTGCAGTCATTCTTGGACTAGGTGATGACGCAGCTCTAGGTCTTGACCTCAAATCCGTTTTGGAAGCGACTTCAGTACTAATCAATCTTTATATTAGCAATCTTCAAGCCAAATCGCCACCTTTATAACTTGTATCAGCGCTTTTTCGGCTTAAAAATAACTTTTTAAAATTTAGTCCTCCTCAAAATGTCGGGCGCAATTTCTCTATGGTTTTCTGGCTAGAGTAGGCTCCTTCCAAACTTCCTGTTTATCTGTCCGTCTCTGTAATCCAACTTCCAGTAAAGGTGGTGTCACACAATCAAACGTCCATCTGTTTCCGGCACAACAACCTCTAATACGTCCACTCTAGCCTACTTCCTGTATTATAGAGTCACAGTTAGTTTCGTTTCTGCTACGTAAAGTTTAGACTTGATTGACCACAGGAATGCAAAACAAAGTCACTTTTCAGCCGTTTTCTCTAAAGGAAAGCTTTCATTTTACTTTTAAATCAAGCGGAATAGTTCATCAAAGGTTTCTACGCTTATCCGTACGTTTCAATTTCGCGTTCTTCTTTAAACCGGTAAGCGCTTAATCGTTTGTTACCTTGCTTGTAATCTCGGGGTTTCGCGGTGCTTCTTCTGTAATCGATGTTAAACTTGATGTTAAAGAGGTCGGTAGATGACGAATTTATGCTGAATTCTCAGCCCAGCTGGTATCTGTAGTGCTGATTTGCAACTGCCCTCTTCACGGAAGGAGATCAAAGTGTAAACAAGCTTCCTCCGAAGCTTATCCACACCGATCTCAACTCCCCCTCAGGCTTGGCTGCTTGCTTGCCACCCCCCCGCCTGGGGAGTGCTGCGCTGGGCCAAATAGAGCCCAGGCTGTCGTCAGATACCGCAGTACACTCTGCACAACTCGCAAAGTGTGTCAATTCGCCATTTTACTCCGACCGGAAGCTCCAAAGGTTGGGTTTTTTTAATTTAAGAGGGCAATCTTTTATTTGTTTGTTTATTTATTTATTCTTCATATTTCTACCCTGTCCTCCCAGCTGAAGCCAGCTCAGGGCGGCTTACAAAAAATTGGCACATAATTACAATAAAACAATTAAAACAATTAAAACCATACTAAAACCAATTAAAAATAACATAATAAGTGCTAGAATTGTTGTTATTAAAACAGCGATGGCTACTATATCTTGTCTCTTCCCTCAGGTTCTTGGGTTGAGCCAGCATAAAAATACAATAATGTGACAGGGTGGAACAGCCATAGATCTTCAGGAAAGAATAAAATAGATAAAGGGGCTGCTCAGACAGAAAGGAAGAGAAAAACCGAGGGGAAATCCTGTGTGTGAGGGAGGGAAGAGAGCAAGCTCGACATAGCAGTTTATCACACAGAGCTGTGTTTCCTACTCTGAATAAAGTAAATAGCAGCTTTGGTGTGGGGGCGATTTAGATTGGAACAATATGTGATCCAGAATCTAGTATAGGTCTCCCAAGAGTGCAAAATTAGAGTGTCCTAGCCCTAGTCTTCAGTTTTCAGCAACAGAAGGCACTGCTCAGCCTGACTGAGTCTCACATGTTACAGGAAAAGTGCTGTCCAGCTAAATTGTTTACATAAAACATCCTGCCTGTCCTGGCCCAGTCCAGCCAAATTGTGCATGTGAGGATGGCTCAGCAGGCAAGGAAGACACCATGGATCCTCCTGTTGTTCAGCTGGCTCTTCTGTCCTCCTTCAGTTGGAAGGGGCAGCATGCTTTTCCAAGGTTGTTTTTTTCCTCCCAGTATGCCCCTGGGAAGAGACTCTGCTCAAATTGCAGAGAAAAGCATAAATCTATATTGGATGGCAGTTTGTTAAGAGTCTGCTGCATTAAGACAGCACAGATGGGGAGAATGGAGGAGAGTCACAGAAGGATTTCTCCTGCCCCAATACTTACCTATGCCCTTGTCAATTAACCGTGAAACCTCCTATTTTTTGAATCTTGTGTAAGTAGTATAGTACTGTATACATTTTATCACACACAGGACATATTGATTTTATCTTAAGTCCAGAGTATGTTTGATGCACTCCCTGTCACATCCAATGACCTTCTATCTCATCAGTGTCATCCTGTTTACTTTGCTTCCCAGGATGGATCGTACTGTCAGGTTTAGAAACTGGCTTAAAAATGGTCTAAGAGGGCATTGTTTGCTTCAAAGAGTGTCAGTGTATTGAGAAATAAATGTTACTACGTATCTTGCATCAATATTTTATGCTTAGTGTGTAACCTGTGCAGCGTGAACAGTGTGACATGAAACAGAATGTTTTGATGTGACCAAGAGTCTAACCATCTATATACTAATAGCCCCTCTCTGTACGGATACTTATTTCTGCAGATTGGGGCTGCATGGAGGCAAAAGAGATTATCCTGCACACATGGGTCACTTTCCAGGTGTGCAGAAAAATCTAAAAACTTTGAAATATATAGGGGGGAGTTAAAAAAAAACAGCCAAAAAGGAAAACAGCATTCACTGCGGCTGCACAGAGAACTGACTTACCAAGGCAGAGGAGGAGGAGCCTCTCTCTCCTGTTGTTCTGATTGCAAAGTCCTCCCCATGGCCATGCCCCCTCCACTGAATGTTCAAGCCTCCAACAGACAACGTTGTGATTTTAAAAGCACTTTAAAGCAAACTGCAGTAGCTCTCAGCTCTGTTTACTGTGCTCGGGCAGTTCCTTCCACTTTGCAAGAAGGAAGCACACACACACTCCACCCCCTCCAGGGAAAACCAGAGCAGGTGAGAGAAGTTCTCAGTGCCTCCCCTCTTCCCTTTTTCCCCTGCCTCCTCCCAGCCAATTAGTTTTAGGTTTACTGATATAAAGAAACAGAAAAAAAACCAGAGTGGGCAGGGAGGATGAAATATACTGGGTTCAGATGCGTTGAGTTATCAGCTCATAGTTTATTAGTGGTTTCAGCCAAACTCTAAGGCAACTCTAGCAGGACCAGAGCCCTGCTTAAATGCGTGCAAAACACCACACCCAACACATACCCACTCCCAGTGATAGGCTATTTACATTACAACTGCTATTCAATAGGTTCCTTCCAGGATCCTGGCTACCTATTGTTCTGGTGACTTAAGCTAGGTCATTTTCTCTAGCGCAACACAAACTCAGTGCATACCACCCCTTCCCCCCAAGGTTCAGAAATACCTCAACAGACAAAGTCTCTTAAGTAATCCGGTCTGCATCATTCGCGGTTCAAGCAATGCGGTTCTATTTGTGGGGCCAGAGTCTCTGGACTGGAGTCCGGTGGTGCAGCTGAGGTGCTAGAAGGAGACGGAGGCCTAAGTGCGATTTCAGGATTCTTGGTGGCCACTGGCTCTGGTGTGTCATCTGTGTGTCCCTCTGGTGACTTGCAGGCAGCTGGTGGTTCACTGGCTGCTGGTTGTTCCCTCTCGAGCTCCAGTTCCTGAGGACAAGGCAGCTCCGCATCACAATCTTCGGGCTTGGCCAGAAGAAGAAGGCAGCAGAGCTGGTCAATGTGCCTCCGAAGTACTTGGCCATCCTCTGTATACACCTCAGAGGAACGGGGCCCAGTCACTTGGATGATCTTGGTGGGGATCCAGGCTGGGCCACTGGAAAAGTTCTGGGCATATACAGGGTCGTCTGCGTAGAACCTGTGGGGTGCTGCCTGGCTCTCAGTTGTCAGGCAGTGTTCCGGAGTGTGATTGGGGTGCAGCCTCTCTAAGCAGGTGGTTAGGTGCCTGCCCATGAGGAGTTTCATGGGGCTGCGACCGGTGAAAGCCGCGAGCTGGTGATCCCAGTCCCTATGGATGATCCACCAGAGGGACTCCTTTGTGACCCTTACCATCCTTTTTGCTTGGCCATTGGTGACTGGGTAGAAAGGAGTGGATCAGACATGCTGGATTGTGTAGCAGCCCATAAATTCCTGGAACTCCCCCAAGGTGAAGGCTGTTCCATTGTCTAACATGACGGTGTCTGGAAGCCCATGGGTGGAGAAGATGCGGCGAAGGGCATGAATTGCTGCCTTGGAAGAGGTGGAGGAGACTGGTACCACCTCCAGCCATTTGGTGTAGGCAGGGCTGGCCCAAGGTGTTCCTGCACCCTAGGCGAGGCCAGCTTGTGGTGCCCCCAGGGGATGCCAACCTCCTGGCGGGGCCTGGAGACCTTCCAGAAACTAGCCCCCCTTCTGGCTGCTGGGAAGGGGCAGCGGCAGCGGGGAGAGTACCCCCCTGCCCCCCTCCCAAGGGCTTCTGAAGTGCCTGGAGGGGCGCTCAGGCTGGCGGCGGCAGCGGGGAGAGTCCTCGCTGGCTGGCCGCCGCCATCCCACCCCCCTCCCCGCCTCCCAAGGCTTTCTGAAGCGCCCGGAGGGGCGCTCAGACTGGCAGCAGTGGCGGCAGCGGGGACAGTCCCCAGTGGCCGGCCGCCGCCATGCCGCCCCCTCCCCCTCCCAAGGGCTTCTGAAGTGCCCGGAGGGGCGCTCAGCCTGGCGGCGGCAGCAGTAGTAAAAGTCCCCACTGGCCGGCCACCACCATGCCGCGCAACCTCCCCCCCTCCCAAGGGCTTCTGAAGTGCCCGAAGGGGCACTCAGGCTGGCGGCGGCAGCAGCAGCGGGGAGAGTCCCCGCTGGCCGGCCACCACCATACCACCCCCCTCCCCCCAAGGGCTTCTGAACTGCCCGGAGGGGTGCTCAGGCTGGCGGCAGTGGCGGCAGTGGGGAGAGTCCCCGCTGGCCGGCTGCCGCCATGCTGCCCCCCCTCCCCCCCTCCAAGGGCTTCTGAAACACCTGGAGGGGCGCTCAGGCTGGCGGCGGTAGCAGCAGCGGGGACAGTCCCCGCTGGCCAGCCGCCGCCATGCCGCCCCCTCTCCTCCCTCCAAGGGCTTCTGAAACGCCTGGAGAGGCGCTCAGGCTGGTGGCGGCGGCAACGGGGAAAGTCCCCGCTGGCCAGCCACCACCATGCCGCCCCCCCTTCCTCCCAAGGGCTTCTGAACTGCCCGGAGGGCCGCTCAGGCTGGCAGCAGTGGCAGCAGTGGGGAGAGTCCCCGCTGGCCAGCCGCCGCCATGCCACCCCCTCCCCCTCCAAGGGCTTCTGAAACACCTGGAGGGGCGCTCAGGCTGGCGGCGGCAGAGGCAGCAGGGGAGTCCTCGCTGGCCAGCCGCCGCCATGCCGCCGCCCTCCCCCCTCCCAAGGGCTTCTGAAGCGCCCAGAGGGGCGGTCAGGCTGGCGGCGGTGGTAGCAGCGGGGAGAGTCCCCACTGGCCGTCCGCCGCCATGCCGCCCCCCTCCCCCCAAGGGCTTCTGAAGTGCCCGGAGGGGCATTCAGGCTGGCGGCGTCAGCGGCAGCGGGGAGAGTCCCCACTGGCCAGCCGCCGCCATGCCGCCCCCCTCCCCCCCTCCAAAGGGCTTCTGAAGCATCTGGAGGGGCTCTCAGGCTTGCGGCGGCGGCGGCAGTGGGGAGAGTCCCCGCTGGCCGGCCTCCGCCATGCCGCCCCCCCCCCCCCTCCCAAGGGCTTCTGAAGTGTCCGGAGGGGCACTTAGGCTGGCGTCATTGGCGGCAGCGGGGAGAGTCCCCACGGGCCGGCTGCCGACATGCTGCCCCCCTCTCCCCTCACAAGGGCTTCTGAAGTGCCCGGAGGGGCACTCAGGCTGGTGGCAGCGGCAGCAGCGGGGAGAGAGGAGACCTGGGCTATGGAGATGAAGAAGCTAAAACAGAGCTCCCTTCCAAACCTTTCTGAAAGCCACAATGGGAAACAAGGGGTCAAGGTTGGCTCTGGGAGAAAAGAGCTTTCAGAGATGCTAAGTGCCACACCTGCCCAGTACATCTCCCATGTATGGCTGGACTGCAACCCACTGAGCTTTGCTTTCCCACTTCTTTTGGTCCAGGACCCCAATCTTAAAGGTGCAAGATCATGCCAAGAGTAATGGTCTGCCTCAGTGCACGTGTGGAACACAGCTAGTCCTGAAACTCCCCCTGAGATTCTGCAAGAAGCATTTCTGAGCCCAGCAAAGGAAGAGAAGGGCTGAGGTGCCCTCAAAGTGCCAAAGGAGACTGGGAGATGGGAGGAAGGCAAAGTTCAAGGAAGTGGAATAGAGCAGGTCAGCAAGGGAGCCTCAATTTGCTTTTTACCTAGAGACCAAAGTCTGCAGTACACTCCCCACACACTGGCCCAGCCAAGACTGGCTAGCTATCCTCGTACACACTGAGGGCTTTGTCCAAAGCTGCTGGGAGAGGAAGCTGTTGCAACTTTACTCAATCCACTCCCCAGTAGACAGGCCCACTTGGCTTGTAAGAAAAGCTGACAAAGCCAAGCAAAAACACTTGCAACAGAGGTGAGGTATACTGTACCCTCTCTGGCCTTTCCACTTGCAACAGAGCTGCCCTCAGGCTGGCGGCTCAAGGCATAATCTCTGCTGATTTGATTTTAAATGTGGCAGTACTGATTTTGGAACTTCAAGATCTTCAGGTACACTGAATTGCGCTCGAGATGATGGCAATGGCTGTACGGCTGCCCAGCAAGCCTACACCCATGACCAATTGTTGCCATAGCCCAGGTCTAATTCCAGAAGCACCTGAACCCTCAAAGTCTCTGCTTGTTCCAGGGCAGTTTTAATATCCCAGTCCACCCCTGCCCACCTCACATGCCTGGAATTCTCTATCACCACTATGGATCAGCAGTGTCACTTCTTCCTGTACACTGAAGAGCTCATAGCATAAGGTAAAGCCTAGTAGGCTCAGGAACATCCTGCACTTTGTCTCTTACAGTCTGAGGCCTTCTGTATACTGAACTAGCAGCACAATTGCCACTTCCTCAGCACACCTCCTCAGTAAGAAACTTCGAAATTCCATTTTGGCCTTTTGATTCAGACTGCTTTTTCTTTTCTCCACGGGTACTTACAAAACCGCTCCATGGAGGTATATAAATTGTTAATAATATATAATTGAGCCAGTGATTCTTACAGAACCAGTGTACTTACAGAACCACTCCATGGAGGTATATAAATTGTTAATAATATATAATTGAGCCAATGATTAAGTATCTATTTAAGACGTCACTTAGATCGCTTGAATTTTTCAGTGTGTGGGTTGCTGGAGGAAAAATGGAAGGAAGGCTTTATTGTTATTTACAGGACAATGTCTCCATCTAGCTGCCAAGCAGTTTTTTGTGGGTTTTAAATATCAAGAACCAGTTCAGATATTTAGGAGGTCATCTAGTTTCCATATGGCCATATCCTTCCCCCAAATACACAGCTTATTTTTATTTCTTACTCCTTATTTCTTTTGGTTTCAGTCATTGCTTCATCCACCGTTTATCACTTTCTTGAGTTTGTGAATTTAATCCTGCTTAAATTATTCAATTTTTTAAATTTAAGCTTTACTGAAATCATTTTACATTGCATTCCATTCATTTCCAGTGTGTTGCTTAGACTTTTTTTTTGGAGGTCATCTTAAGCACTTCATTGATGTGGAAGGGCAAGATGGAAATCTTCTAAGCTGATAATATTTGAAAGTGATTCTGCATCAGAATTTCCCTGCATGTAGAAAATTTCAAATCAGGTAAAGCTTCCTGAAATTTCCTCATGTGTACTATGAAAAAAACAATTACATGTTAGTTTGGTGTACTTTTGAAACAATTAGCAGTTCATAGGGTTCTGGGGGTGGTATATGGGAAACACATACAACACAGGGTCATCTAGACCAGGCCATTGTGAGGAAATAGTTTGTAATATTATTTCCCTTTTCCCCATACTGTAAAGTAGTACATGGAAGAAAATTAAGAGCAATTTGTAGTAACTATTGTGAGATGGCTGCTAGCAAAAAAACTCTTCCACCTTGTCAGCACACAACCTATGTTGCAGAAATAGTATATGCAAGTGCTATAGGGGAGGGAGGTTGCTCTGCAGTAGCAGAACCAAGCTGCCCATATATAACACACCACAGGACTTTGTGCCTTTTCTCTGAACAGGGATCTTTAAAACTGCAAATGTCAAACTCTATGAATTCATGGAACTCTGTAAGAATTTGAGATAGCACAATTAACAAGGGAAGTGGGACAGCCTTTATAGTCTGTACTTCTTATAAAGCTGTTTTATTATAGTGCTCTTCATGGCAACTGTTAAGTATGAGACTCAACAACGAAGTAAGCTCAACAAGTGATTTCAGCTTTATTAACGACAAACACCAACTCAGGAACACACAACAACACACAGTGGAGCACAGCTCCTTTTTAAACTCTCCCGGGCTGTCAAAGCCACACCCAGAAATATTTAAGGACCAATAGCAATACAGAGATAAGGTCCAATCACAACTGGTCCCGCTTTGATACATTATCACACAGTGATTGGCTATTTCACAGAAACCGACCAATACGAATGCGACAGCTTAGAATCCACATTCCAGAATCAAGCTTAACATGGAAAAGAATAGGCTTGATTCACAGCTCAATAAATAACAAATTCCTCCCCCCTAAGATGGAGCATTACCCTTCCAAATATAATCTTTCAGGTGGGGGGGCACCTCGGCTTCGGCTCGACCGGCACAGCGGTCTCTGCTCCAATGGCGGTGGAGCGGCACACACTTCGGGGACTCCTTCGACTTCTCTCGCAGGAGAAGGAGGAACATTAACAGGCATCTCAGGCACTGGAGTTGGGGACTGCCCAGACTCCGATTCCTGTTCCGCAGCACTCACCTCCTCGGCAGGAGGCCCCTCCTGCTCGGGGACCAGCTCAGGCTCGGGCACCGACTCAGCGCTTGAGTCTGCCCAGCGCTCCCTCAGCTGGTCTACGTGGCGACGTATCTCCCATCCGCTGGGAAGCCGGACCATGTACAACCTGGACCCTGCTACCTTGGTGACCACGGCTGGTAGCCACCGATGACCTTCCGCATAATTGCGGGCAAACACTTTGTCCCCAACCAAGAACACTCGCCCCTGCTCAGGGGTTTCTGACCGCTGCTTAGACTGGTCGAGGTCAGGGTGCAGTCGGTCTAGCAATGAAGCCAGCTTACGGCCCATTAACAATTCAGCTGGGCTCCTCCCTGTCGTTGAACATGGGGTGATGTGTTGCCTCAGGAGGAAAGAGGCAATTTTCTGGCTCCAGTCCCCACACATCAGGCGCCCAAGTGACTCCTTCGCCATCCGTACCGTCCACTCGGCCTGACCGTTAGAGGCCGGATGGAACGGCGCAGAAGTCACATGGCGGATGAGGTTGTCTCTTAGGAACTTCTCAAACTTGGCTGACAAGAACTGTGGCCCGTTGTCCGAGACCAAACAGTCTGGCAGCCCGTGGGTCAAAAACAACCTCCTGAGGGCGTTGATTACTGTCCCTGACCCTGTTGACCTCATGGGCACCACCTCTAACCATTTAGAGAAGCTGTCAACACAAATAAAAAACATTTGCCCATGGTACGGGCCCACAAAATCAATATGGAGGCAGGACCAGGGCCTCCTCATTTTCTCCCAGGGCTGAATGGGAGCCTGTGGTGGTTCTGGACGGGACCGTTGACACTCCATACACTGCCTTACCCAGGCCTCAATGTCCTCGTCCAGCTTCGGCCACCACACGTACCCTCTGGCGAGGGCTTTCATGTGGACCATGCCAGGGTGGCCCACATGTAATGCCTCCAAAACATCCTCCCTCAGTTTGGCGGGAATCACCATCCGACTCCCCCAAAGCAAACAGCCCTTCGTCACCGATAACTCGTTCTGGCGCGAAACGAACGGTTTGAACTCAGGCGCCATTTTCCCTGCCGGCCACCCCCTCCATGCCCAATTAAGGACACGGGCAAGCACAGGGTCCTTAGCCATCACAGCAGCAATGTCCGAGGAGGTAACCGGTGCCTCCGGGAGCTCCTCAAGCACCAGAATGTCCAGCTCCGGCTCGAGTTCTCTGGTGTCCAGTGGTGCGGGGCAACAGCTCAGGGCGTCGGCATGCCCGATAGCCTTCCCCGGGCGGTGCTCTAGTTCAAAGTCGTACGCCAACATGAAGACTGCCCACCTCAACATCCTGGGGGACAGTATGTTCGGCGTCTGCCGGTCCAGGGAGAAGATGCCCAGAAGCAGTTTGTGATCTGTTACAAGGAGGAACCTCCGCCCATAAACAAAGTCATGGAATTTTTTAATTCCGGCGATTAAGGCGAGGCCCTCCTTGTCAATCTGGGCATAGTTCTTCTCCACCACTGTGAGTGATCGCGAGTAGAAGGCGATCAGTGCTTCTGACCCGTCCGGCATTAAGTGGCTGAGAACGGCACCCACCCCATAAGGGGACGCGTCAGCTGCAAGCACCAACAGTTTGTTCTTGTCAAAGTGGGTCAGCACCGCACTTGACGAGAGGAGTGCTTTCACGGCCATGAAAGCTTGTTCCTGCCGCTCTTCCCACTCCCACTTTGCGTTTTTGTGAAGCAGAGCATGCAGGGGTTCTGCAACCGATGCCTTGTGGGGCAGGAAGGCATGATAGAAATTTAGGATCCCCAGGAACGACTGGAGATCCTTTTTTGACCGTGGCGGGGGCGCATTCTTGATGGCGGATACCTTGTCTGGTGTAGGATGGACTCCATCTGCGTCAATCAGGAATCCCAAGAACTCTACCCTGTCTGCTCCAACCATACATTTGGAGCGTTTGACCCGTAGTCCGGCTTCTTTAAACCAGCTTAGTACTGCTCTGAGCTGAGCCATGAGTTCGCACTCATCAGAGCCCGCCACCAAAACGTCATCAAAATAGGGCACCACTCCGGGTAGCCCACGCAGGAGCCCCTCCATCAAACCCTGGAAAATGCCCGGGGCTACATTAACCCCAAATTGCAGTCTTTTGACCCGAAATGCCCCTTTGTGGGTCACAATGGTCTGGGCGTCAGCAGTTGCATCGTCTATGGGCAACTGCTGATAGGCTTGGGCTAAGTCAAGTTTAGCAAAAATCCTTCCTCCTCCCAGAGAAGCCAACACATGGCTGATGACCAGCACTGGGTAGGAGTGCTGCTGGAGCGCTTTGTTCACGGTGCACTTATAATCAGCGCATATGCGTACAGACCCGTCTGCCTTTACGGGCGTTATTATAGGGGTCTCCCACCGACCATAGGGCACCGGCTCGAGGATACCCTGATTAACTAGCTTGTCCAGCTCTGCCTCGATCTTCGCTTTAAGAGCGAGGGGTACCTTCCTGTACTTCAGCCGTATGGGATGCACTGAAGGGTCTAAATCAAAAGAAACCGGGGGCCCAGTATACAATCCAAGCCCTTCCCCAAAGACTTCAGGAAACTCTCTATACAATGAGTCCCTTTTATTGTCACAAATGCTGTTAATACCAGAGATGGCAATACCTAGAGCCTCGAACCAATCAAGGCCCAAACTGACCCTCTCACCCTCTGCAACCAGGAGGGACAGCTCAGCCTCCTGTTCCTTGAACTCCACCTGGAAGGTAGCTCGTCCCGCCAATGGAATGCGTCGTCCCTGGAAGTCGGTGAGACGCGTTGTTACTGGAGACAGACAACGTCGGCTCCTCCTCGGAAATAAGCGCTGCCACGTTTCGGTGGAGATGACGGTGACGGATGAGCCGGAGTCCGCCTCCATCGTACACGGAATGCCGTCCAGCCGAAGCGTGACGTGAATTTTCCGAGTGGCCTTGTCACCGGTCGCCAGGATAGTCGAAGGGCAGGTGTCAGTCTGGTGGCAGTCAGACGTTCTGCTGTCATCTGGAGGCCGAACCTTTGGGTCTGTTCGTCGCGAAGACGGTGGCGATTTCCTCACAGCCCGGCAAACTTGAGCCAGATGACCTCGCTTCCCACAGGAGTGGCAGATGAGCTCTTTAGCCTGACAGAGGTCTCTGTTGTGCTTACCGCCGCAGCCTGCACAGGGACGGGTCGTTGCAGTTCTCGGTCTGGTCCGTGGTAGGCATGTCTCTCGACTTCAACACACGCCGTCGGCGTCACTGTCAGACTCGCTGGCGGACAGCCAGTGAACTGCAGGCTCCTTGCTGACCTGGGTGTGCCGCTGTCGAACCTCTCGCATCGACTTGTCCGCGGCCTCCGCTGCAAAGGCCTCGGCGTAGGCAACCGCATACGTCAGTTGGGTGCGGGCGAAGAGACGCTGTTGAAGGCGCTCGTCCCAAAGGCCGCACACCAAACGGTCAAGGAGGGCTTCCTCTAAATCCGTGAACTCACATGGCCTTGCCGCCTTCCGTAAGGCGGTGACGAACTCGGCTATTGACTCGGAAGGCCCTTGGCACCGCTTGTAAAAGGCGTGCCGACATGCGATCCGAGATGGTTGTGGCGAGAAATGGCCTTTGAGCTTGGCCGTGATCTCAGCCCACATTGCTGCACTCAGTTCAGTCGGGGCGACCAGGGACCGGGCAATGTTGAAGGCGGCCTTGCTGCACGAGCTCAGGAGCGTCGCCTTCTTTCTCGCCTCATCCGTTATCTGGTTCGCCTGGAGGTGGAACTCGAACCGTGCCAGGTAAGAGTCCCAGTCCTCCGTCGCCGGGTCGAACGCTTCAAACGCCGGGTTGACGGCCATCGGGGCTGTCGGTGCTGCCACTTCTACTCGTGGATCCTCAGCCGGCTCGGCCGGGTGTGTGTCCTCGTCTGCCATTGTGATCTCGGTTCAGCGGGGCTGCCTACCCGCTCTAGTATCCTATCCTCGTCGCCAATTGTTAAGTATGAGACTCAACAACGAAGTAAGCTCAACAAGTGATTTCAGCTTTATTAACGACAAACACCAACTCAGGAACACACAACAACACACAGTGGAGCACAGCTCCTTTTTAAACTCTCCTGGGCTGTCAAAGCCACACCCAGAAATAGTTAAGGACCAATAGCAATACAGAGATAAGGTCCAATCACAACTGGTCCCGCTTTGATACATTATCACACAGTGATTGGCTATTTACACTGGTTTTGCAGAAACCGACCAATACGAATACGACAGCTTAGAATCCACATTCCAGAAGCAAGCTTAACATGGAAAAGAATAGGCTTGATTCACAGCTCAATACATAACAGCAACTGTACAGCATGATCATCAGCCAAGCCAGAATTAAATATGGCTGGGCTAAAAGTGGCACAGCCCTGGCAAAGTTGAGAGGGCCACCTCCCAACCACATCAGAGATCAATAGTCAAAGATCTTAGAGTTGCATGTCTGAAGAACTGGGCTTCAGTGGGAGCTGTAAGACTAACAGAGAAAATCCATTCCTGAGGCGTGCCGAAAGCAGCTCAAACGGAGTGTCTGAATGCACCCTATTTGTAGATTTGTTTTAAAGCTTTCTATTTCTTTCTTTGAGAGGTACTTAGTTTAGTATAATTCAGCACACTACAGTTCTTATTGATGTTTCTAGATTTCTTCCTTCAAATATTACAGGTTTTCCTTTAGATAATACAGCATTTCATTAACTTCTGAGGTGTCTAAGCTAGTCTCCTTTATCACAGTCCAGGGTTCTCTTCCCAACCCCTTTTACTGGCAGGAAATTATTCTCCTTGTCCCTAAAAAGGAATAACTCCTTTTACTATTTGGCTTGTCTGGGACTTTAGTCTAACTACCCAGACCTTTGCCAAATCCTTCTCCAGTACCCTTTGTCTGTCTCCTAGGGAAATCTAACTTCCTCGCTGATGCCCTGTCCCCCCTCCTACAACATGCAAACCAGAGAGAAGAGGTGGTGGGTACAATGTTCACGCCTACTCAGTTGGGGGGGTGGCAGTGACGTACAGCCAAATGAAGGGAGGGGCCCAGTTACCAACTGATCCATGGGTGGAAAAATTCAAGACAGTACTGAGTGATGCAGATAAGGGGAAAACTGAGCAGGATGGAACTTTAGAGCAATAAGAGAATGGCTGTTGGTATCACCAAAACAGTTTGTCCCTCAGGCACTGAGGGGGAGATCCTTTCCTTGGGGCATGATAACAAAACAGCTGAATATTTTGGATATTTGAAGGCTTTGAACCTCATCTAAAGACACTTCTGGTGGCTTTGCATGTGAGAGGACATTTCCCAATATGTAGCCTCTTGCCAGACATGTTTAATGGGCAAGAGAAGGGTTGGGAAGACCCTGGGACAATTGCAACCTCTGGAAACTCCCAAAAGACTTTGGTCAGTTATTTCTATGGATTTTATTACCAATTTACCCCTCAGCAAAGGGAAAACTGTAATATGGGTGGTGGTTGACCTGTTTTCCAAGCAAGCGCATTTTGTGCTGTGCAAGCAAGTGCCCGTAAACTAGTCCAATTGTTCATGCAGCATATAGTCCAGTTACACGCCTTGCCCCATTTGTGATGGGGTTCTGGCAAGAACTGTTAAAGCTACTGGGGGTAGAGCAAGGGCTGAGTAGTGCCTACCATCAAGAGACTGATGGGCAAACTGAGAGAATAAATCAAGTGTTGGAACAGTTCTTAAGATGCTTTATCAATTACCAGCAGACCGATTTCTTTTGCAGAGTACAGCTACAATAATTCAATGCACAGCTCTACAGGTCTCTCTCCATTTAAAGCAGTACACGGATATGAAGGGAGACCCTTCCCCACAATGGACCCGGGGAACAAAACCCCAGTGATGCCCAGGAATGGTGGACTAAAGTGACTCAGGGGTGGGGCACTCTCCAAAAGACTTTAACCAAAGCCTTATGTTATGCTGATAAAGGGAGAGTCCCAGAATGGGAACTGAAACCTGGGGACTCAGTGTACATTTCCATCAAAAACCTCAGAGGGCTGCAACCTGGCAAGAAACTGGATTGGAAATACGTGGGGCCTTTTCAGGTGGTGCGTGTTATCAATAAAGTGACTGTTGAGGTTGACCTGCCCAAAAATTTAAAGCACATTAATTCCATTTTTCATTTCAGTCTACTGAAGAAGGATCCTGGACCCTTGAAGTGGAAACCCTGTCCTGCAGCTCCCCCTCCCCTGATCGTGGATGGTAAGCCCCATCAGGAAGTGGACAACATTCTATTATTTTTTTAAAGTACCCTTAGGTACACTTTTATTAACTTTCACAAAGACAATACACATACATTACACACACATAGAACATATACAGGGAGATCACCTCTATTATTTAATGCTTATACCCTTAATTATTATTCCACAGTTATCTGTCTATACAGGTTCTACCATCTTTTCTGTAAACTCAAACTTCTGACTTACTGAGATTCATGTTACGACAATAAGCATATCATCTGAAATTTTTCCATCCTAACTTATGCATTTATAACATATCAATCATAAAATCTCTTCCAAGTTTTTTGAAAAGTCATGTCCGATGTACCTCTCATTAACAACGTCAGTTTATCATTCTCTGCTGTCTCAAAAAGTTTGTTTATATATTCTTGTTTCTTTGGGACTTCTATTGTCTTCCGATATTTTGCATATAATATCCATGCTGCTGTTGAAAGATGCACTATCAAAAGCTATCATTCTTGTCAAAATCTTTTGGGAAAATGTTCAATAACAATATTTCTGGGGAGAAGGGAATTCTACACCTTATTATTTTTTGCATTATTTCATGTGTCCACCTCCAATATCTTTTTGTTACATCACATAACCACCACATATGTTAAAATGTACCCCTCTTGCTTTTACATTTCAGGAAGTGGAGGACATTCTAGATGCTAAAATGAAATGGGGCCAAATGTACTATCTCATTAAATGGAAAGATTTTGATCCAGCAATAATT
The DNA here is from genome assembly GCA_029375565.1 of Gekko gecko. Classification (NCBI taxonomy): domain Eukaryota; kingdom Metazoa; phylum Chordata; class Lepidosauria; order Squamata; family Gekkonidae; genus Gekko; species Gekko gecko. The sequence goes on from JAPDNY010000001.1 coordinate 95,307,763, forward strand.
AATGGGTGGGAAAAGATCATATTAAAGCCCCCAAACTTGTTCAAACTGTTCATAAGCGGCACCCCTTCAAACCAGCTGGGTGAAGGCTATGGGGGTGTAAAGAAAAATGGTTCTTTGCTCTGTGCTGTAAAATAAAATCATTAGTTCAGGCTGCAAAGAGGTCTACAGGAATCTTCCCAGAGATGGTTAGAGGCAGCTCAGAAGTAGATAGCACAGTGACCTTGCCAGCTAAATTGTTTTCAGCTGAAGTGCCGGGGAGTACCAATTGCTCTTGGTGCTTCCAACTGGCACATTCCAAGCAATTGAAGTTATGGACACCTGTGTGGGGGAAGGGGCAGACCTAGTTGCAGTATAGTTTCATTTCTCTCCCTCTCTCTCTTGCCCATCCTTGGATGTCACATGCCTAGCAACCAAGAGAGTTACATCACCTCTCGGGTATCAGAGACCTTTTTCCTATAAATCTAGTTAGTCCTCACACTATGGTGCAGAGCTTGGTGACTACTTGACATGGCATTATGGCAGTGGTTCAGCAGCTCCCAGAATGGCATCCCACTTGATTCCTGCCTGGACTAGCTAAGTTGTGAACATCTTGTCTTGCTGGAACTGACTGCCTCTGCTGAACCTTGAATGGTAACTGGAACCTTGTTTCTATGTTTAGCTATGCTGGAAAACCTTAGGTTTATTTGTTTTATTTCCTTCACTGTCTAGTCTTGTTTTATATATATTGTTGCACCTTCAATAAATAATTATATTTTTACTCTGTCTTGGTTTTTGCCTTCAATAACTTCAAAGCATTTGTCCAGAGCCTTGGCTCTTGACCACCTACCAGCTAACTGTTTCATCTTGGAAACTGAGACTGCAGTCCCACTCTGGAGGGCTGACTTTTCTCATTAAGTTCCCTGAGAAGCTGGGAGATTTTGTCTTTCTCTCCTGGGCTGTTAGGATAGATTGAAAGACCTGGTGGCAACCTACCAAGACTAGGGTGAGTTTTAGCCTCTCTCTGGTACTTTGTAACTCTGTTTTGTGACACATTCCCCTTGTACCAAAAGTCCTTACCTGGGGTAGGGGGGCAGAATGTCAAACTCGGTTCCTCATTTGTTATGTCTGAGTGCTCAGGGGGAGGGAAATTCCAGAGGAAGGAAGTGAGTGCAAGAGTGTGAGGATGGTACTTTGTAGCAGCAATGTAACTCTTCCTAAGATACCTCCCCACACAGGGATGACCTTGAAGACTTGACTGTGCCTGCTTTGCTATCATAGAAAAATAACCATAAATTTCCAGGTGGCACGAAAACTAGGCAGGATGAGTGTGGGCAAGACGGGGGGGGCGCTATATTCGAACGGTATATATCTGGGACTGTTGCTGCCAAATCTTTAGTTCTGACACAGTACTGCTCGGAGCCTGGAATATGCATATTCATCAATAAACAAATCACTGCCAGTGAGTGTGGTTGAGAATAACTTTGTCCAAGAGTTTGGCAGGTTGTTCTGTAGCTTTGCTTACTGAGAATCTAAGTTCTCCCTCAGAGAGTGTTAATATATTTAGACAATGGGGGTTTTCTTCTTCTTTCTGTAGAAGTACTTTTCTGACTATTGCCTGTCAGAAAACACTCCCCAAATGTTTCTTCCCTCAGAAGCCACCCTCTGGCTACTGATCCAGATGTTAGCAAGACCAAATTGCAAAAGACCTCTTTGTGAAAGATCTAAAGGCGAAAGACCAAATTGTGAAAGATCAGCTGTTTCATATGTCTCAGCTGATGCTGGCTATTAAGAGAGTGAGTAGAGCAGCCAATCACCTTAGCTCTTCTCTCCAGGGAAGATTAACTCCTAACCTCCCTGACTCTCTGTACCAAACAGCTTTTTTAAAAAGATAACCCTGCTTTTCTCTGCTATTCGTCACATGTCCCACCCTTTGAGAACATAGTCCAAGGGGAGACTTCTGCATGTCTCACCTAAGCGATGGGGATCATGTGAGTGCACTTTACCTTTAAGGTTATTTAAAACACTGACATTTAACACAATATCAACATTTCAGTTACACTTACAACAAAGAACATACAATTTCTGTTATACCATGTATGAATAAACCTTCCACATTTATGTGGTTCTGGAAAGTGCATCTAACATACTCTGGAGAGTTTCCTGAGAGGGTGATCTTTACATGGATGGAATAACTATGCTGAAAGATGGAAAAATCATGTTTCAGTTTGAGTATTCTTATATTTGCTGAAGTTCAGCAAAATGCCAAAAGGCTGATAAAACAAAGTGTGTGGCATAACACATAAAATAAAGTCTCAATCACCATCAGGGGTTCTGCAATAAAACTGTGTATATTAAAAACACCAAATTAGGCTTCCCAGATCCTGCCCCAGAAGTGACATTTGAAGCAAGTCATTTCCATCACTTCCTATAGATCATGGTGTAAGAATCACTTCAGTCACCACACAAAGTAGCTTTAAGGAAAATTTATGAAGAATAGGAACTTTTCTCCCTTTGTTACCATCATGGCAGCAGCAGAGAGGTAGGAATGACAGCTCATGCAGAGTTAGAAAAGTGCTCTTCCATTATGTAACCAGCTCTGTCACACACCTTTGTCACTTTGGAGCATGGTGTTTGTTTCAGTATAAATCCGATGCTATGGAAAGAAAAAGTGAGAAAAAGCAAACCAGAGACCTAGTACCTCAGGCTTCAGGTATGTGTGGCTGTTTCTAAGAATGCTCAAACACCTGCCAGTTCTGCTCATGGTCTGTTCATTGGTTATGTACTCAAAAAGGATGAAAAAAGATTAAAAATGTATAATCACTGTCAATTACAAAAAAAGCTAAAATTATAGTCCAAAAGCTTTAATCAAATTGCAGATATTAAAAAAAAACATGCATCACAAAACAACAATCTTTGGTTACCTACCTTACCCTAGTATATAAAACCTTTTAAATAAAATTCTACTTATATACAAGGGGATATCGCACAGTTACAAGCATCATTCCTATGACCAGGTACATTTAAACATTGCATAAAATACATATACACCAAATTAAGTAGACACCATATACTGTCAGTGGCCCAAATTTCTCCATAGCCCAGGTCAGGGGAATTTGTTTTTCTGTATGTGGTTATACACACCATGGTGCAACACTTGATCCTGACCTGGCTTATGGAGAAATCTGGGCCATTGACATCAGCTATCTGGATAGTTATCTCTCTATAATGTAATTCTGTTTGGGTCATGGACTCTCCTGAACATTCCACACACTCCCAAAATCAGTTGGCTCAATGATCTGTCACTCAGAACATGTTCCTAGCCACTGGCTGCATTGCCTGAGTCCCGCCCAACCACTACTCAAGAGTACTTGCGTGTCATTGTCTGGGTGCTGGGTTTGCTCCTCTTCCCCATCCACTCCTTCAGCCTCTGTGCCCTCAGAATTTCTGGCAGATGGCTTTCTCTCTTGACAAAGACGCTTGCCTCCTATGTGAGACTAACTTTTCCCCTCAGTAGCTATTGGTACGTGTAACAAAATGGCAGTTACCTGTGTCTGTAAGATGGCTGCCATCTCTGTGTTTGAAATGTTCCCCCAGAGGGCTTAATTGAGCTGTAGTTCCAGAGAGGGGCCTGCAGGGGTATCACTCACTGGGTTGAATGGGGATTCCTCATCTGCTGGCCTACAGTTCCCAGCTGCAGCAAGGCCAAAAAGTGCAGGAAAAGAGGGACATCCCAAGGGGTGGGCTAGCATCAATATAGACTCCAGCTAGGCCACAAGCCAGAGGCATGGGGGAACCCTGGGAGGCAGCAGAAATTCAGCCACTCCGCAGTCGGCTGGACTGGGGAATCAATGGAAGTTTCCCTACTCTCTTGGGCAAGAGCAGAGCCAGTTCAAGAAGAGATACTATCCTGAGCCCACAACCTCCAGAGCTAGAGTGTTGTGTGTAGGGAAAGAGGATTGCATTTAACCCCTGTTGATTTATGCCCTGTTGGTCCATGGTGTGCGCTTACTCCTACAGTTGTGCCTTATTCATTTAGTGTTTGTGTGCTCCATAATTGTGTAAATAGTTAAATAAATTCTTTTATTTGGGCTAATAATCTGTGTTGTGCTCTGACCACATAGTCTCCACGGCTCTGCACAATACTAAAGGGAGGGGGTAGCCCACGGAAGCAAGGGAAGGCCAGACCCTTGGGTTGCCAACTTTCCAGGGATCCCCAAAAGGCTGGGGATTCCATCTCCAAATAGGGAGATTCAGCCAGAGGGGTCTCACTGTCCCTCTTAAAAGGCAGTGACAATTCAGTGAGTCAGGGCAGCAAACTTAAGGAGTGAGATACACCCATGGGCTGAAGGTGGGAAGCGAACAGCTGAGTTGTAAACTGGAGCCCGTTTTGCCACAGTAGGCAACCAAGCTTGGTTCAGACAAAGGAAGGAAACCCTCTGCAGGCCTTTGTGAGGAATTCATTGGGGCCAGTCCTTACTAGGATTGCCAGCTCCAGGAAGGGAGATTCCTGGAGATTTTCTGGTAGAGTCTATGGAAGCCAGGGTTTGGGGAGGGGAGAGGCCTCAGCTGAACAGAATGTCATAAAGCCCACCTTCCAAAGCAGTTATTTTCTTAGGGGAGGGAATCTGTTGTCTGGAATTCAGTTGTGATACCTGGTGCTATTCAGGCTCCCCCTGGAGGTTGGCTACCCTAGGCATTGCAGTCAGTGCTTCAGAACAGGGCCTACTAGATCCAGGTTCTTGTTGTAGAAGCTGAGTGGGTGATTTTGGACCAGTCACAGATTTTCAGCCTAACATACCTCACAGGGTTGTTATGCAAATCAAAAGACGGAGAGGAGAATGATGTAAGCTGCTTTGGTCCCCATTGCAGAGAAAAACTATTTTTCCTCCTGGGATACCACTGTTGCCAGTCTCCAGGTGAGAGCTGGAGATCACTCAGAATTACAGCTGCTCTCCAGATGGCAGAGATCAGTTCCTCTGGAGAACATGATGGACTCTGTGTCCTTATACCCTGCTGAGATGGCCCCCCATGACAGCCAATGTGACATGGCAGTCAGGATTTCAGAGCACCGTAGAGGCTGCAGGTAGGTGTGGTGGGGGGGAGATGGAAAGCTGAAGAGTGAGGTTGAAATAAAAGTAGGTTGATGCTTGCCTGGGAAGGAGATAGGGTTGCCAACTTCAGGTGGGAAGTTCCTGGAGATTTGAGGGATGGAACCTGAAGAGGGTGAGGTTTGAGGAGGGGTGCGACCTCAGACAGGTACAATGTCATAGACTCCATCCTCCCAACTAGCCATTCCCTCCTGGGGAACCACTGTTGCCAATCTCCAAGTGAAGGGTGGAGATCACTCAGAATTACAACTGATCTGGGATGGCAGAAGTCAGCTGCAGTCAGAGGGGCAGATAACAATAGGCTGATGGTTAGCTGGGAAGGAGATGGGGTTGCCAACTCCAGGTTGGGGAATTCCTGGGGATTTGAGAGGTGAAGCCAGGAGAGAGTGGGGTTTGAGGAGGGGTTGGACCTCAGACAGGTACAATGCCATAGACTCCACCCTCCAAACCAGCCATTTCCTCCTGAGTAACAATTGTTGCCAATCTCCAGGTGAGGGCTGGAGATTACAGTTGCTCTTCAGGTAGCAGAGATCAGTTCCTCTGGAGAAAATGGTGGACTCTGTGTCATTATACTCTGCTAACGTCGCCACAGCAAATTGACGCTGAGTGTACAAGGCCTTGGCACTCTCCCAGAGCCTCTTTCTAGAGCTCATTGTATTTATTTCCACAACGGGCCTTATTCCTAGTATTCAATGATCCTAATTAACAACAAAAGGAGATACTTAGTCCTTGTAACAAATGACATATGGATGTTTAGTGCCATAATCAAGCTTATAATTTTAACAAAAACAGCATATGGTGTGTATGACAAAGAGGTTTTGGTTTTGTTTGGGTTACATGTATTTTATGCAAAATCACTGAAATCGATCGTATTTAAAATTGTTTTAAGTCTAGCAGTTTTCAATTTGTTCCACATTTGGGGGTTTTCAAGTGTTTTGGAATACACTGCACTCTGTGCTGCTCAATTAAAAATAAAACTAAGGCAAACAAATGCAGGTGTATTAAAAAAACAAAAACCTATGTAAACAGATGGGTGAGCCCATGGATGAATGCTTTTTATAATCCTTTCCAGCTCTATTGCAGTAATACAAATATGTGACTGCTGTTCATGGCCCTTTATTGTAAAGCTGAAACAATAATTCCCAGATATTACAGTCCTGGAGTAGAACTGCTGGCATGCTGTGAAAAATAGAAAAGTTAAAGGTTCCTGTAAATGTCCCATCTTGTTGATTGTATTGACTGTAATTTTTGCCATTTGATTTTTAATTAATATGCCAATACTGTTTGTATTTATTTTATAATTTTAATGTTTCTACTTTGTTGTACATTGCCCAGAGCCCTGCAATGTAGGGATTGGGTGATTCATAAATGTAATATAATAAATAATAAAAAAAAATCACTCTGAGTAATCTGCCTTGAGTCTAAGTACGAAAGGCAGACTATGAATAACGTAAATAATTTTTTAAAATAAATAAATAAATAACCCATCAGCAATGGAGGCTGCCTATAGTACCAGTGTATGATTTAGTATTCTGACTTTGTCTCATTCCAATTAGCCTCACTGGGCATTGGGCAAGTTGGCCCAGTCTGCATTGTGTATGATTGAATTACTCATCCACTCCCAATACAGAGGCTATCCACTGTATTTCTGCATGAGTCAAAGCTCTAGGCTTACCCTTTTCCAATTAGAAGGCGTAGCCGGCACCTAGGTTGGAAACAAGCAAAAACATAAGGCATGAGCTTCTCTTCGAGCTGGAAATACTTATTCATATACATTCTGCAATCAAATTAGGGTTAGGCAGGTATACAAGATTAAGGAATGCTTTGAATTGTAATTGAGAAAAAATGTACATTAGATTTCAGAAATTTGGGGTGAGATGACTTTAAGATTCTGTGTACAATACAGCCAACATACATTTTTTTAAAAAATTGAAACATTAACAATACAGAATAGATCTTCTAAAGGCTGTTACAATATTTCATCTAATAATGTTCAAACCAGAATGTCAATTCAGGGACACAATGAAAGACCAAGGGGACACATTGGAAAAAGATTAAAAAATGCATATGAGGTTTGTCATTCAAACTAGTAATCCAACATAGTCTTGTCATAGCTGCAGTTTAACAGTGAATCAGTTCATTGGTCTAACTAGCTCATATTCTTCCTCTTGAATAGCTGTGATTCTCCTGAGCTTCAGGCAGAAAATCATCTTTTCTGTGCCTGTTATATTTTAACTGTAGAGGTCAGGGATTGAACATGTAACAAATGATGCCCCCTGTACTGGGACCCTCATGTTTGTCAGGATTTATTTCCCCTTTTGCACATCTGTATACCTCAGTGTGGGCCTAGGATTGCTAGAAGAAGCCTGTATTAAAGTATCAAAGGGCAGTGCATCATGCCAAAGGAGGAAAGGAATGCAGGGCAGCTCCTCTATCAGTCTTGCAAAAACTCACCCTAAGAGGGATTCAGTTAAGGGCCACTTCCCCCAAGGACCCTGGAACTTCCTCCCAGATAATTTGATCTCAACTAATGACATAGACTTCCAAAACAATGAGCAACAAGCCAATTCCAGGAATTTACTCAGTATCTAAACAACCAGACAAGAATGTTCCAGCCCTTCCTCAATTATAACAAGTACCGACCATAGATGTAACATTCTAGTCTCCCAAGGGAACATTTCTGATACTTTCCATGCACAAAAGGAAAAATCCCCTCTACTATGTAGACAAAGGACTTCTTTTCAGGCTGGCTTATCCTCAAAAGATCACATTTTTATCATTCCCACAATCTGATACCAATACCCCTTACTCTTCTCATCCCAGGCTAAAAGACAAAAAAGTTCCCCCTTCAGACTTAATTATTGTAGCTGATTTTGGACTTACACTGTTACCCCAGTGTAAAGTACTGAGACTGATGCATTGCATAGTGAAAGCAGCTCATACTTTATTAGGAAGTGAAGAACAAGAGAGAGAGTACCAGCTCGCAGGCCAGCTTATATTCCTTGTCAAACCACACCCCAAATACACACCCCACACCCATGATAGGATTCTATACATTGAACCAGAGTTCCGTCCTTCTCAGATCCTAGCCCTCGGATAGGTGTGGGCTGGGATTCGTTCAGACTATAGTCTCTTAGAGTGAAGCTTGGGCTTTTTGCATGGCCGCATGCAGACCCGACCTTGCACGTGGCCAAACCTAGTACATAACACCCCTCTCCCCTTAGTCCAGAGCACATTGCAAGATGTAGTCTCTTAGGTACACAGGTGCTTTCCTTTCTCAGGAGGAGCGGCAAAGTTCCAGGGCTTCCGGAGCGGGGCCCCAGGTGCTCGGAGGTGCTCCAGGTGGTATTTTTGGTGGTGCAGCTTCCCCCATGTGTTTAATCAGGATGGACATGCTGTCTCGTTCTGAGCTCCTGGTGGCTGCCCCAGAGGTCACTTCTGTTGGGCCTGAGGGGCCCCTGGTCTGTGACAGTGCCTCAGCTTCCCAGGTGTTGGGGTACTCGAAGTCGCAGTCATCTGGGTCGGCTGGAAGGACCCTGTGGTGCAGCTGGTCAATGTGCCACTTCAAAAGTTGTCCATCTTTGGCCGAGACCTCATAGGACTAGGGCTGTTACCCTTACGATCTGTGCTGGAATACATGCTGGTCCCCGAGCATAGTTCCGGGCATAGACCGGATCCTCTGGGGAAAAATCCATGGAGCCTCCTGCTCTTCAGGTCATGGATCGTGTTCAGGGGCCCTGTCGGAGTGGAGACGATCTAGCCTTGTTGTCAACTGCCTACCCAGGAGGAGCTCAGCTGGACTGCTCCCATATGTGGTGTGGGGGGGTCATGCACTGGCCAAACAGGAAAGCGGCCAGTTTGTATTCCCAGTCCCCCTTGTCCATCCGGCAAAGTGCCTTTTTGGTGGTCCTCACCATGCATTCAGCCTGGCCATTGGTACACTACTGGGACCTCGTGGCCATCAGTCAGCCGGTGCCCCAGGACTGCCCCACCTCGTAGGGGGACGCATCACATGCCAGCACCGCTGGCAAGTTTTCATCAAAATGGGCGAGGACCGCATTAGACGTCAACAGTTCTTTCACCACCCTGAAAGCAGTGGCGTTCATGGTGCCCCAGGTCATGTTCTTGTCCAGGAGGTGGTGAAGCAGCTCCACCACTGCCTTGTGGGGCAGAAAAGCATGATAGAAATTTAAAAGTCCCAGGAAGGGTTGGAATTTTGTCATCTATGGGGTGGATGCCCTGGGCGTCCACTGCGAATCCCAGAAATTCCACCTGAGGCACCCCCAGGAGGCACCTTTCCCGCTTGACCTTGAGTCCTGCAGACTCAAATCACTGTAGCACTGTCCAGAGCTGGACCGCAAATGTCTTAGAGTCCAGTGCTGCGATCAACATATCATCTAGAAACGGCTGGACTCCTGGGATCCCTTTAAGGAGACAATCCATAAAACTTTGGGGTGAGCATGGCTCCAGGGATTTTTCAAACTGTAAACGCTTCATTTTGAATGCTCCCTTGTGAGTCATTATGGTTTGTGCCTCGGCAGTGGCAGCATCTACTGGTAGCCATTGGTACGCCTGGGCCAAGTCCAGTTTACCAAAAACCAGCACCCCCACCAGCGAGGCTAAGACCTGGCTGACCATGGGCACCAGGTAAGCATGGTCCTGGAGTGCCTTGTTCAGGGTACATTTATAATCCGCACTTATTCTCATGTCCCTGTTAGGCTTCACCAGGGTGACCATCGGCATCTCACACCTAGCGTGTGTGGTGGGTTCCAACACCCCGTTCCACAAGGCGATCCAGCTCAGCCTTGATTTTTGGTTTCAGCACCAAGGGGGGAAGCTGGGCCTTCATGTGGATGGGCCGCACCACTGGGTCGAGGTCCAGTGTAACCAGGGGTCTGGAGTACTGTTCCAGCATGCCATCGAACACCCCCGGGAACTCGTCACAGACCGAGATGAAATGTTGTGGCTCAACTTGATTAATTCCCATCACCTTAAACCCCAATGGCTTGAACCACGAAAGTCCCAACAGGCTCGTGAGCTATCCCTCCATCACCAGCAAGTCCAACAGTCCGTCAAAGTCTTTGTACTGCACCCGGAACTTGCCCCAGCCCTTAATGGCCACCGCGGTTTTTTTGAAGTCCCTCAGTGACAAACCCTGTGGCTTTTATAGGAGGGTTCCCCCCCGGGGGCAGAGTGTACATAGGGTGTCCGTGGAAATTATAGAGAAGGATGACCCTGTGTCTAGCTCCATACTACACAGGGACCCTGCTATTAATACAGTGGCTTGCATTTTGTTGGGGATCTGGGGGCAAGTTCATTACCTGGTGCTGTTGCTGGTGGACCGCAAGGGTGTGCAAATCCGTTGACTTTTGGTGGATGGATGTTCTCCGGTGCGTCCCTAAAGACTGGCAGACACAGGCAATGTGTCCTTGTTTGCCACAGGTCCAGCAGACAACATCTCGAAGGCAGCAGGTCCGACGTTTATGCACCTCTCTGCAACTGGCACAGGGTGCTGAGGCCTTCTCTGACGGGGCCACTGTTGATGCCTGTGGTCATTGTGGCCATCGCAATGGCTAGTGGACCTGCAAGACCTCCTCCTCATCCGAGATGTCAGAATTCTGGGCTGCGGTGGTGAGGTGGACCGCTTGGCCACAGCGGTCTTGGTGCATTTTTTCATACGCTGCTGCCTCCTTCGGGGCCATGTCCAGGGTCAGGTCATTATGGCTGGCTAGTTTGCAGCGCAGCTTGGGTTCCTTTAGGCCCACAACGAACTGGTTCATCAGGGTATCACTGAGGCTGGGGAACTCACAATGGTTGGCCACCCAGCAAAGCCCCACCAGGAAGTCGGTGGCAGTTTCATCGGGGCCGTGGACATGCGCAAAGAAGTCAAAGCACTTGGCTATCTTTGTCAGTTTAGGTGCAAAGTGGTTGGTAAGCACCTTTACCAAAACCTGGAAGGTTTCCTCCTTAGTCTTCTTTGGCACAATAAGATCCTTGAGTAGTCTGAGTGTGTCGATGCCACAAGCACTGAGTAGCAAGGATCTTTTCTTTCCCACTTCCGTGACGTCGTGGAAGTTGAGGTAATTCTCCAGTTGTTCAAGCCAGGTCTCCCACTGCTCAGGACGGGTGGCATCGAATTCTGGGACGGTCCCCTGGATGGCGGCCATGTTGCGGCTCCACATGGCAAAGGAGGCTAAGAGTGGGTTGCAGTTTGCCAGAGAAGCAGGGCATGATGCGGCACAGGAACCGGGGTTATCGATGCAGGGCTCAGTGCTCAGTGGTGGAGCGGTGCAAGGCATGGTGACAGAGGAAGCGGGGCACGATGTGGTGCTGGGACTGGAGTCACCTGTGTGGGGCGCGGTGCTTGTTGAGTCAGAGCACGATGCAATGCTCGGTGCTGCATCTTGTTCGTTCACGTACATCCCATCTTCATCGCCAGTGTAAAGTACTGAGACTGAAGCACTGCATAGTGAAAGCAGCTCATACTTTATTGGGAAGTGAAGAACAAGAGAAAGAGTACCAGCTTGCAGGCCAGCTTATATTCCTGGTCAAACCACACCCCAAACACACACCCCACACCCATGATAGGATTCTATACAGTGGACCAGAGTTCCATAGGTCCTTCTCAGATCCTAGCCCTCGGATAGGTGCAGGCCAGGATCCGTTCAAACAATTGTCTCTTAGAGCAAAGCTCGGGCTTTTCGCATGGCCGCATGCAGACCCAGCCTTGCATGTGGCTGAATCTAGTACATAACACCCAGCCTTACCATTGGCCTGATCTCTCCAATCTAAACTCTTCACTCCAGCTGCCACTGTGCTTTCCTTATCCCGCCCAGTCAGTTTCAGCTCCTGAAGTAGTTTCTTCACCATGATGGTCAACCCCCCTTTCTTCCCCCACTCTTCTTCAGGAACAGGCTCCTATGCTTCCTTGTCTTTTATGGGTTCATTCCCCCTTGTGGTCAGACAGGTTCTCTAGGGGAAAGTTTTTGTGCTTTATTTGTTGTTTTGCATTTCCCCCATTCTGTAACTCTCATTTTGCTCTACCATGTTTTATAAATTAATTTGGATTCTCTTCTGTTTATAAAATTAAAAACCCCATCTGTTTAAGAATCTTTCCCCCCTTGTTTTTCCAAGTGTTGAACTAAGTCTGGACCTCAGTATACACAGTCTAAGATCCCAAATATCAAATTATCCCAAAATACACATTCGTTCTGTGCTAGCAAAGGGACACCTTTGCATGTTGCAGTCCTGTAACATGTATGCCATTTTGGTAACTCCTTTTATATGTTACTTGTTACTTCAACCATTCTCTCCATATCATTATTTCCCCCCCAGTCACAAACAGCCTTCCTCATTAGTAGAAATATAGTGCTTTACCCTTGGAAAAACTCAATATAAAAGAGGAAGCCCTATCAATTATTAACCTTTCTCTGTGGTACCTTACAAGGAGGCCTGTCCTCTCAACGGAGACTTAATGAGGGGAAATAGGAAGCGGAAACTTTTGAGGGCATGAAGGCAAATAATATCACCTGGTTAATACCATCTCATTAAGAGCTAGATTCAAGTCCAATAGCACTTCAGAGACCAACAAGATTTTCAGGGTATAAGCTTTCAAGAGTCAAAGCTCCCTTCATCAGATACTGAAGGGAGTGTTGATTCTTGAAAGCTTATACCTTCAAAAATCTTGTTGATTTATTTATTTATTTATATTTCTACCCTGCCCTCCCCGCAAGTGGGCTCAGGGCAGCTAACAAACAGGGGCACCATGTGCCAATGCATAAAACCAGATAAAACAGAATAAATTACCAAGAAATTACATAAAGTGCTTGATGCTGTTACTCTCAAGTTAAACCAAGATGGTGTTGAATAGATGTTGCCTACATCCTTGTACCACGGTACCGATCCACCACACAACTGGAGTGTGATCGTCATAAGGCCACTTCATGGATGGTAGTGGCAGTAGTGGCTCCTAGTAGAAAGCCTGGCGGAAGAGCTCCATCTTACAGGCCCTGTTGTACAAGATCCCACAGGGCCCTAATCTCCTCCAGGAGCTCATTCCACCAGGTAGGAGCCGCCACTGAGTAGGCCCAAGCCCTGGTTGCAGCAAGCCGGGCCTCCCTGGGGCCAGGGACCACTAAGTGATGTTGTGCTCTGGACCGTAGTGCTCTTTGGTGTATATATGGGGAAAGGCGGTCCCTCAAGTATGTCAGACCCTGGCCATATAGGGCTTTAAAGGTAAGAACCAGCACTTTGAAGCGAACCCGGTACACTATTGGCAGCCAGTGCAGCGCTTTCAGCACAGGCCGGATGTGCTCCTGTCTAGGGATACTCACCAACAGCCTGGCTGCAGCATTCTGCACTAGCTGCAGACTCCAGATTCATGACAAAGGCAGCCCCATGTAGAGAGCGTTACAGTAGTCCAATCTCGAGGTGACCGTCGCATGGATCACTGTAGCCAGGTCATCATGGTCGAGGAAGGGAACCAACTGCCAAATCAGCCTAAGATGGTAAAAGGCTATAGTTAAGGGGGAATCCAGGAGCACTCCCAAACTCCTAACCTCCGGCACTGGCACCAGAGGTGCCCCATCGAAGGTTGGGAGAGGGAGCCCCAACCCCCGACCACCCCGACTCAGGCACAGGACCTCCGTCTTCACTGGGTTCAGTTTCAGCCAACTCAGTCTGAGCCACCCAGCCACAGCTTGCAAGGCCTGGTTCAGGTCTTCTGGGCTGGAGTCCGACTGGCTGCCCAACATCAGATAGAGCTGGGTGTCATCAGTATATTGATGACACCCAAGCCCATACCTCTGGGCAATCTGGGCAAGGGGGCGCATATAGATGTTAAAAAACATCAGGGAGAGCACCACCCCCTGAGGCACACCGCATTCAAATGGGTGTCTTCAGGACTGCTGCTCCCCTAGTACCACCCTTTGTCCCCAACCCTGGAGAAATGAGGCAAGCCATTGAAGGGCAAGCCCCTGTATCCCTACGTTGGTGAGGTGGTGGGTCAGCAACTGGTGGTTGACCATGTTGAATGTGGCCGGCGGATCTAACAACAACAGCGCCACCACACCGCCTCGATCCAGGTGCCTCCGGAAGTCGTCAGTAAGGACAACCAGCACTGTCTCTGTCCCATGTCCTGGGCAAAAACTGTACTGGAGTGGATCTAGGACGGAAGCGTCATCCAGGAAGCTCTGTAGCTGTATCACCACTGCCCTCTCAATTAATTTGCCCAGATAGGGCAAATTGGACACCGGCCGGAAGTTGGCCAATTCCGTCGGGTCCAAGGTTGGTTTTTTCAAGAGGGGGCAGACCATCGCTTCCTTGAGTGCCCCAGGGAACTGCCCCTCAAAGAGGGACTTGTTGATAATCTCCCTGACAGCACCTTCAAACCCCTCATGGCCCGCTTTAATGAGCCAGGAGGGCCACGGGTCAAGGCTGCATGTGGTTGGGCACACAGATACGAGCAATCTGTCGACTTCCTCCAGGCTGAGTGGGCTAAAGCAATCTAAACCCAGAACCAAAGGTGTGCAAGGGGCCTCAAGTTCCCTCACTGTTTCAACTGTGACAGGGAGGTCCGCTCAGCTTGGTGTCTGTGGCACTTTGTCCTTTGAAAAACAGAAGGGGTGATTATTAGTGATCCTTCTCTTTCCTCTGCTCAGTCACCTCAGTTGTGTTCTTTTGTTTCTTGGTGGTTGAGACTGAGATGCAGTGTTGGCTGTATGAAAACTGTTAGACCTGATTGTTGGAGTGTGGCCAGAGAGCCTTTTCTTAGCATTTGGAGAAAAAGGGCAAGCGGGGAATCACTTGGAGCCAGCCAGTAAGACCTTGTAGAGGCTAAGGAAAGGTCCCTTTGCTCCGCTCCACAGGGAGGGAGTTTCAGAGGGTCGCCCTCTTGGCCTGCAGTAGAACAGCCAGATGATCCAAGTGTAGCAGCACCTGAGAGAGGAACAAGATTTGGGTGGGGGGAGGTATGAACTGGATAATCCAGGCTAGCTTGGTCTTGCCAGATCTCAGGAGCTAAGCAGGGTCAGTCCTTGCTAGTCCTTGGATGGGAGACCCCCAAAGCAGTCCAGGGTTGCTATGCAGAGACAGGCAACGGCAAACTGCCTCTGAACGTCTCTTGCCTTGAAAACCCTGCAGGGCCAATGTAAGCCAACTATGACTTGATGGCAAAACAGGGGGGAGGTGGGAGGCTCAAATCTAGCTGTCCCACATAGGGGATCTTAAAGTTAGGGCTGCCAACCTCCAGGTGGTGGCTGGAGATGTGATGTGATGGAGATGTGTCTGGGGCAAGTGATGCTCTGTATTCTTGGTGCTTGGGAGGACACTGCTGGACCTCCTGATGGCAGTTGGTATTTTTGGCCACTGTGTGACAGAGTGTTGGACTTGATGGGCCATTGGCCTGCTCAAACATTGGCTTCTCTTATGTTCTTATAAGATCCCCAGGCGCCGGCTGGCTAGTGCAGAGAGTTGGGTGCATGGGCTAGGCTAAGTCCTCTGAATCCCAGGATTCCTCAGAGGACAAACAACCAGCTGGGGCTGCCAGGCCAAAAGCCCAGATGACCCATGACACAGGAGGAAGTTGTCCCTCTTCTCCTGCCACTGGCCTGACATCTGCCTTTAATGGGCCAACAAAGTTGATGTTCTTAAATCTCCTAATAAGAGAGCTTTCTGCTTCTGAGGAGTCAACTTCCAGCAATTGGTGATCTTGTGATGGTAGTGATATTTTGATATGGTAAAGCCCACCTGTTCACAGGATCATTTTACCTGTGGGACAGACTCTGCATGGTAACCACTCCACTGGTACATAATTGCTTGTAAAAATATTATAGTGTAATAATTCAGGTGGGTAGCCGTGTTGGTCTGAAGCAGCAGAACAAAGTTGGAATCCAAAGTTTCATCCAAAGTATAAGCTTTTGTGTGCATGTGGGTGGCACATGAAATCTTATACCATGAATAAAATTTTGTTGGACTGGTTCCTTTGGTGCACAGTCCACAAACTATTCCTGTCTAGTGCATCCACAAACCTAGGAATTGGAAACTTTTTTTAAAAAATGTTTTTATTGGTTTTGTCAAAACCATTTTGACAACAAACAAGGTAAACAGAATAAGAAGCAAAAGGTGAGTGTGGCTGGATGACGACACTTCTGGTAACATGGGGGCATGGTCTAATATGCTAATGAGCTGTGCTATCAGGGGTGTGGCCTAATATGCTAATGAGTTTTTACTGTTCGGTGTGGCCTATTATGCTAATGAGTTCCTGCTGGGCTTTTTCTACAAAAAGAGTCCTGGCTGGAATAAAATGCTGTTGGTCTTACACAGAGCTGCCTTTCTCTCTGGCATGCTCTCTCTAGCTCCCCCCCCCCCGAAGACGCGTGCAATCAAACAAAAGTTTATACCTGGAATAAAACATCACTGCTCTTCTTAAAAGTGATACCAGACTCCATTTTTCTCTCTCTCTGGATCTTTCTCACCCGAGGAGGAGGGGGAGGAGCCCTCAGCAAATCAAAGGAAGGCTCCCCCCTCCTCTGCCCAGCAGGAAATAGGAGAGACTGGGGGAAAGGAGCTGCGATGCCAGAAACTTGAAGAAGGAAGCAGCAGACTGCAAGGTTCTTGGTGGGCCGGACAGGAGCCCCCAGGGGCCACATGTTTGACACCCTTGCCCTAGACACTAGAGAATGCTCCACAGCTCCCCCTAGGGTATAAGTGGACTAAACTACTCTATCAGTAATATTTACAGTAATTAGACTCTTAGCACGCTGTCGCTTCTCCAACAGTTATGAGATTTAGTTTTGTGACCCACTATGTTGTATCAACTTCTTTAAACCTGATTAGAAGCATATTAGAAGACTGTCCTTGCCAAACAATTCTTACAAAGTTTTTGCTGATGTTCAGTGTAAACCTGTTCTGCAACTTGAATCTCTCATGCCTTGTACTATGTGCTAAGAACTAATTTTAATTCCAAACTTCCTCTGAGCCAAACTTCCTCTGAGAATCTCTCCTTATATATAATTCCATTTTGGTCATGGACTCTCTCCAGAAGATTCCACACACTCCCAAATTGGTTGGCTCCCTGGCGTGTCACTCACAAGGCATCTGTCTCCACTGGCTGCATTGCTGCCTCCGTTGGCATGGTCCCACCCACAGAGGAGGTGCCCAGCTTCTCGCCTTCACTCTGCTCTGAGCTGATGGGTGGGCCAGATGCTCCAGCAGCCTGGCGCCTGAACCCAATCATGCTGCTGCCATGGCCATGCTCGCCCAAGCACAAGTAGCTGGCCGAGCTGCGTGCGACTGGACAATGGACCGGATGGGTGCTCCAGCAGGGGGTCAGCCACGGATCCTGCTAGCTGGCCATGGGCATCCTTGCCCGAGCCCGGCTACAGGTGGCCAGCTGGGCTGTGACCACACAATGGATGCACTGGCCACTCCAGCAGCTGGGGAGCCTCAGGCTGAGCCTGATCCTGCTGCTGCTGTGGTTGTCCTCACCCAAGCCCAACTACAGGCAGCCAACTGGGCGCTGACTGGACAGGGCCCGGCAAGCCACTGGGGTGGAGGCTGCTGCAGGTGGGCTGCGGGCCACCGGACATACCCAGGTGGGAAGCCAGTCATGGGCCACTCCATCACCCCTCGACCCCGGGGGCTGGTGAGGGGGGACAAAGTGGAGGACCGGGCACCTCCCTCTCATCTTTCTAGGGCCCGTTGTCTTCCTCCTACAATGGGCTTTGCTCCTAGTTTAAGATAAAATGAAAAAGGAATCTAGGTGTGGATGATTTGGGTTTGTGGGGGGTTTTGAACAATAGTTTTATATAGATAAATAAGTGACAGTTGGAAAACAGATTAGAAGCCAAGGAAGGCAAGAATGATCACTCACTGGGGCTCAGAATTGTAAAGATTTGTCTCAGCAACCTATAAACTTGAAATTTGGTACACATAGGGAGTAGATCAATACACTCCACTCATTATTAGAAAATCTGAAAACAGCACAATTCTCTGTTACAATACATTATGAATCCCCTATGTTGAGAACTATTTTGTAGTTTTCAGATTTTTCTAGTAATTGAGTGACCTGTAGTACAGTTCTAAGTCGAGTGATAGCCTTCCCAAGCCATTGAAGAGCTTATGGCTGCAATATTGGACTACACAAGTAACAAACTGTAGGCTTTTAGAACATGGGGAAATACAATAACAATTTCTAACAGGACAGGATGTGTGGAACTCTTTAATCAGTTCTTCCCAGCATTTTAAAAGACAAATAGGAATCACACAGGGTGCTGATTCAGCATAGGGCCATGGCACTACAGGAGAAGTGCTTTAACCTTTCAGCCCCTGCACAGTTTTGCCAATGCAAATTGATTCCTCTGCCCCCCCCCCGATATTAACCCTGGATTTAAAAAAAAAAAACAGGCAAAAAGAAGGTCCTGTGAGGGAGGGGAATGCAACCCTTCTTCTTCTGCGGCATGGCTATGATCCATATCAGGACCCTGCTTGACTGCTGTTTGCCTTTAAAAAAATTGGGACGATCCCCCAACATTTTTTCTAGTTAAGCCTTAAATCACTGAAGGCTGCCAACTTTTCTTTTGTTCCTGGCGAAGCTCCAATGATTATGGTAGCTGACTAGTGCTGCCAACCAGAATCAAACTCAGCAGTTGCTAGAATGCTGTCTGATAGTCAGAATTAAGGGCTGGTCATCAGGATTTTTTCAGCAAAGCTGGATATCCTCCCCCCAATAAAACTCAGTAACATTATATTCACAGTGCACCTGGTTGAATGGAAGACATGCACAAGAACTAGAAGAGCCTAATTGTTCAACTCACTGATTCAAACACAAGCAGAACGCGCTTCCTAACTTGTCCCTCCCACTTCTAGCCCATTCAGTCAAGCCAGATAGGCAGGACAGGTGGTGACAAAGTAACATGGTAGCTGTGGACAATGCTTTTCCACCCACTTCCCTGCACTGTGCTTTCAACAAGCACCAGAACTTAAAAATAATACACCAGACTTGCTAGCCTCACAGTGCCATCTTAAGCAGGTCTACTCAGAATTCCACTCAGGTCTATTCAGTGGGATTTGCTTTCAGGAAAGTATTCTCAGGATTGTACTATAAGAACCAAGGGCCAGGCCTGCCCAGAAACCAGGATTTTCATTGTCAAAAGTTGTTCACTGTGTACCTCAAGAGCCTGGGGTACTTTTTTTAAATAACAAAAACTGGGAATGGGATCTGAGGATAATTTCTAATATTAAGACCTGATGTGGCTAAGACTGACCCCTGGGTGGCAGTGGGGGAGGGGATATTTCCTGTTCTTTTAATAGAAGTTTAATGAGTAGAAATGGACAGTTGAAACATTTTATGACATGGAGGTAAATAAATTAAAGGGCTAGTTAGAGTGACTAATTTAATAGCTGGCAAATAAATTAAGGGGTGACTTAATGAATGACTAATTTAATAGCTGGCAACCCCAGAAGTAGGTTTGTCAGGTCTTACCTGGGAGCCAGCAGGGGGATCACCCAGAAGTGATGTCATCATGTTGCAAACAAGGGGGGGTGGCACTCTACTTTTGGGGCAAAACATTTTTTGGCGTGGTGAGGACAGCCATTCTCGGGGCACGCTCCCTTGAGATGGCCAGATTGCCGGTTCAAATAGAGGATTCTGAGGGCTCTCAGGCTCCATTAGGCTCCCCGGAGGGAAGCCCAATGCAAGGGGCTTGATCTGGACCCTCTCCCGACGAGCAGCGGCAAGCAGGTAGGAGCCTGAGAGTGCCCTGAAGCAGGAATCGGCAAGAGTGTCCATGTCAGACATGGGCATCCAGCTGTGACTCCCAGGACAACAAGGAACCTAGAAAAACCTCCTACAATCAACGTAAGAAGATCTTTAACACTGTAACTTTGAACACAATAGACTTAAAGATTCTCTTATTTGACTTTAAGCCCTTTAAACCATTTAAACACTGACATAAGAAAATGGAGGAGTGAAAAGTTCTCTTCTCCCCCCCTTTTCACTTTCAAGTAGCTTGTAAAAGAGTTAAGAAGAAACTACTTTGCTACTGGGCTAAAGGAGAAGGGAAGTCAATAATAATTGGATATTTAACAGTTTGACACTGAATAATTCTACAAGACCTTATCGTGGATTACAATACTATTTTTTTAATTCTGTTATTTGGGCTAAGCCTTACTTGTTTCTCTTCTTTCCTGAAGTCTCCCCCCCTTTGCATCCACAACTGTGCTTCTTGGAAGTATATGCTTTTTGCAAGACCCTATGTTGGATTACAATTATACTTTGTGGAATTATATGAACAATTTTATCTTTGCAAGGCTTTACCGTGGATTATAATACTTGGTTATTTGGATTAAAAAAAGAGACTTTATTCTCCTTGGATTTAATTTGAGTTTTATGAATCTCCTTTTTTGTTTTGGACTTATTATGGTCTTATTTGGAACTATATGAAAAACTTGCTATTCGGATTACAAATTAAGGTAACTCTGGCTTTTCCCTGTTTGGAGAAGAAAGAAGAGCAACTTAAAAACTATTTGGAAATCTTGTTTTTAAACTTCATCTCTGCAAAATATAGACTATAAACTTTGTAGTGTCTGTAATTCTCTCCCTGTTCACCATTATTACTAAAAGATTACTGTGTTCCAATTGTACTGTAAATAGCTGATCACCCTTGTTGAAACTCTGGGAAAGTTCTTGGTTTTTGGGGGGGATATAAAAATTATTGTTATGTAAACATAGACAATTCTTTGAGATTACAGGTGTTCTCTACAATAGGTACTGTGAAACTCTTAACATGGCTAGTGGTACAGAGCAAAAAAAAGAAATCCCAGGTACTTCCCCAGGAATAACCAAATCTGTGAGTGCCAGTCTGGCACAAGTATCATTAAAGGATGTACAAATCTTTATTCAGGAATCAGTGGCCACAACTGTCAAATCAGAAGTTACAGAAGCTGTGCAAGAAGCAGTTTCCACAGCTGTAGAACCAATGTAGACTAAATTGGACTCTTTAATGCACAAAATGATGGTTCAAATGGAAGCAAGAATCCAGAACCTTGTGGCATAGACTTGGATTACTGTGATGTTGAATGGTTTGCCTTGGATTTGGACCGTAATCATCCTGTCATTTTTGAGATTGTATCCGAATACTGTCTTTCTCACTCTCTTGTTGACTATAAAGGCCACACCATTTTTTCTACGGGATTCCTGGCCACAGTAGTAGATATAATGGTCTTCTGAGTTAAATTCGCCCATTCCTGTCCACTTTAGTTCTGATTCCCAAGATGTCGATGTTCATTCTTGCCATCTCATTTTTGACCAGGTCAAGCTTACCTTGATTCATAGATCTTACAATCCAGGTTCCTATGCAGTATTGTTCTTTGCAGCATCGGACTTTCCTTTCACCGTCAGACACATCCACAACTGAGCGTCCTTTCGGCTTTGGCCCAGCTGCTTCACTCTTTCTGGGGTTACTCGTACTTGCCCTCTGCTCTTCCCCAGTAGCATATTGGACACCTTCCGACCTGAGGGGCTCATCTTCCGGCATCATATCTTTTAGCCTTTTGTTACTGTCCATGGGGTTTTCTTGGCAAAGATACTGGAGTGGGTTGCCATTTCCTTCTCCAGGGGATCACGCTTGGTCTGAGTTCTCTGCTGTGGCCTGTCTGTCCTGGGTGGCCCTCCACGGCATAGCCCACAGCCTCATCGAATCACACAAGCCCCCTCGCCACGACAAGGCAGTGATCCATGAGGGAGTGAATTGTATTAAATTCCCTGAAATCAGGATATAATCAATTATGCTTAATCTAGCTCCCGACCAGTAGATAAACTCTCCCAGGTGGTCATTTGCATGGGAGCCATTGAGGATATTCACATTCAGGACATCAGTCATACGTGCATAGTTGCTTTTCAAATCTTTGGATAGTCTTGTATAAGGCAAATGTGAACATTCTGTATCAAGTGGGCAAAAATCATAGCCCCTGTACAAGGAGTTATCATCTCTACCCAATCTAGCATTGAAATCTCCTCCCACTGTCACGTACGTAGTTGGATTTTCTCTGATCAGTTGCCAAATATAACTTTCCAACCCTTGCCAGACCTGTCCTTTTTGGCCTTTGGTTTTAAGAGGGGGTATATATACATTCATTAATAAACAGTCTAATGCTTTCAATTTTAAGATCAAGGTCATAGCTTTTTGTTCATGTGAGGGGAGTTGAGTAATTTTAACCTTCAAGGCTGTGGATATTAATATAGCTAATCCTCCCTTGGCTCTGCCCTGCCGGGACAGTTTGGCCTGTAGGTCATATACATCATATCCCTCTAATACCAGGGGGTTCTTACACCATGACTCCTGTATTAGTATAATATTAGACTTCCTCGGGAAATTTTTAACATCCAGTTCTTTTGATCTGGCCACCCAGCCCATGACATTCCATGATATTATCTTAAGTGGCTAAAATAAAGACTGGTCATCTGTTAGTCAGTCTTTATCTATTACATCTCCCTCATGGATCACTGCCTTGTCATGGCGAGGGGGCTTGTATTGGGATACAATCTCAAAAATGATAGCATGATCTCGGTCCAAATCTAAGGCAAACCATTCAACATCACAGTAATCCAAGTCTATGCCCCAACCACTGCTGCAGAAGAGGTTGAAGTGGACCGGTTCTATGAAGACCTACAGCAACTCATAGAACTAACACCAAAAAATGATGTCCTCATCATCATAGGGGACTGGAATGTTAAAGTAGGAAATCAAAAAGTAACCGGAATAACAGACAAGTTTGGCCTTGGAGAACAAAATGAAGCAAGGCAAAGGCTAACAGAGTTTTGTCAAGAGAACACGCTGGTCATAGCAAACACCCTTTTCCAACAACCTAAGAGGTGACTCTATACATGGACATCACCAGATGGGCAACACTGAAATCAGATTGACTATATAATTTGCAGTCAAAGATGGAGAAGCTCTATCTAGTCAGTAAAAACAAGACCTGGAGCTGACTGTGGCTCAGATCATGAGCTACTCATTGCAAAATTCAGACTTAAACTGAAGAAAGTTGGGGAAACCACTAGGCCATTCAAATTTGACCTAGATCGCATCCCCAATGAATATACAGTAGAGATGAAGAATAGGTTTAAGAGACTAGATTTGATAGACAGAGTGCCTGAAGAACTATGGACAGAGGTTTGTGACATTCTACAGGAGGCAGCAATCACCGCCATCCCAAAGAAAAAGAAAGGCAAGAAAGCAAAGTGGCTGTCTGATGAGGCTTTACAAATAGCAGAGGAAAGAAGGAAAGCAAAAGGCAAAGGTGAAAAGGAAAGATTTACCCAAATGAATGCAGATTTCCAGAGAACAGCACGGAGAGATAAGGAGGCTTTCCTGAACAATGCAAAGTAATAGAGGAAAACAATAGAATGGGAAGGACTAGAGATCTCTTCAAGAAAATTGGAGAAATCAAGGGAACATTCCATGCAAAGCTGGCCATAATAAAGGACAAAAACGGTAGGGACCTAACAGAAGCAGAAGAGATTAGGAAAAGATGGCAAGAATACACAGAAGAACTATACAAGAAGGACCTCGATGTCCCTGACAACCACGATGGTATAATCACTGACCTCGAGCCAGACATCCTGGAAAGCGAAGTTAAATGGGCCTTAGAAAGCATTACTAACAACAAAGCTAGTGGAGATGATGGTATCCCAGCTGAGCTATTCAAAGTCTTAAAAGAAGATGCTGTTAAAGTGCTGCACTCAATTTGCCAACAAATTCGGAAAACACAACAGTAGCCACAGGATTGGAAAAGGTCAGTATACATTCCAATCCCAAAGAAGGGCAATGCCAAGGAATGTTCAAACTATCGCACAATTGCACTCATTTCACACGCTAGCAAGGTCATGCTAAAGATCCTACAAACTAGGCTCCAACAGTACGTGGATAGAGAACTGCCAGAAGTACAAGCTGGGTTTCGAAGAGGTAGAGGAACTAGAGATCAAATTGCCAACATTCGCTGGATTATGGAGAAAGCAAGAGAGTACCAGAAAAACATCTACTTCTGCTTCATTGACTATGCTAAAGCCTTTGATTGTGTGGATCACAATAAACTATGGCAGGTTCTTAAAGAGATGGGAGTTCCAGAGCACCTCACATGTCTCCTGAGAAACCTGTATAAGGGTCAAGAAGCTATAGTTAGAACCGGATATGGAACAACTGATTGGTTTAGCATAGAAAAAGGAGTACGACAAGGATGTATATTGTCACCGTGCTTATTTAATTTATATGCAGAGTACATCATGTGAAATGCTGGCCTGGATGAATCACAAGCCGGAGTTAAGATTGCTGGGGAAAAGATCAATAACCTCAGATATGCAGACGATACCACTCTGATGGCAGAAAGTGAAGAGGACCTAAAGAGCCTCTTGCTCAGGGTGAAAGAGGAGAGCGCAAAAGTGGGCTTGAAGCTCAACATCAAAAAAACTAAGATCATGGCAACTCCTTGGCAAATAGAAGGGGAAGTTGTAGAAGTAATGACAGACTTCACGTTCCTGGGATCCCAGATCACTGCAGATGGTGACTGCAGCCATGAAATTAAAAGACGCCTGCTCCTTGGGAAGAAAGTAATGGCAAACCTAAACAGCATGATAAAAAGCAGAGACATCACCTGCCAACAAAAGTCCGTATGGTCAAAGCAATGATATTCCCAGTAGTAATGTATGGCTGCAAGAGTTGGACTATAAGGAAGGCCGAGCACCGAAGAATAGATTCTTTAGAACAATGGTGCTGGAGAAGACTCTTGAGAGTCCCTTGGACTGCAAGGAGATCAAATCATTCAGTCCTAAAAGAAATCAACCCCAACTGTTCCCTGGAAGGCCAGATCCTGAAGTTGAAGCTCAAATACTTTGGCCACCAAATGAGAAGGGAGCACTCACTGGAGAAGACCCTGATGCTGGGAAAGACTGAAGGTCAAAGAAGAAGGGGATGGCAAAGGATGAGATGGTTAGACAGTGTCATCGATGCAATGAACATGAAATTGAGCAAACTTCAGAGGACAGCGGAAGACAGGAGGGCCTGGCGTGATCTGGTCCATGGGGTCGCGAAGACGACTGAACTACAACAATCTATTACATCCAATATTTTAGCAGAGTCGTGAAAAATGCAACCATTATGTTTCTGGGTGATAAAATCATCATGGCTAACATTCTCACAAGTATCTTGTTTGATATCAAGATTACTAATATAGAGGTTATTTTCAATGGTGCTGTTGATTCCTATGACTCCCTCTGATTCTTTTGATTCTTTTATTGTCGGTGGTCCTTCTATAGCAGTGAGGATTGCCTCATTGTAGCCTCTGATGGAAACAGGTTCCTTATTCTTTCTGATATCCATTTTCCCTTTGCTCCCTTCCGATGGACAAATTTGGGTAACTTCAATCAGTCTTTTCTGTACTACTCCCAGCCTGGTAATTATAGCAGATTGGTCTCCTGCCAGGAGGAACACAAAGCTTTGTAGTAACTCTTCTTCTTCTGAATTCTCGAGCCAGTCATTTTTCCCTTCAGCATTTGGTGTCTTGGGTTCAGTCCATGGGATTAAATCAGCATCTCCTTTAAATAAGGTTTCTTGTTCATGCTCTTTAGACTCATCAAAGTCCATCAGTGTATCCTGAATTTCTTCGCCGTCTTTTCTTTGTTTATTTAAGTGTCTATCAGTTAAAGATCTCTTGTTGGTATTGACAAACACACTGTCAGAATCGGGCTCTGTTGAATGTCAAATTGACACAGGTTTTCCTTTGTAGTTTCCTTCCACTTCAAAGTCATCCCAACCATTTGGTTTCCTTCCTGAGCTGACCCAGCTGAGCTCTGAGAAGGAGCAAGGTGTTTGAGCTGCCAGAGGGGTGAGTGGTATTTTTATTTATTTACTTTCAGCTGAGGTGCTTTAGCTGAGAAGGTACTGTGTCAGGGATTGTATTTGGGAGTGTGTGGGTGAGTTGTAACAGACTCCTGACTGCTGGAGTTAGGGTGTGAAAGGGTCATTGTTTGACTGTAATTAAGTGCCTGGGTGAAATTGAATAGCAGACTCCTGGCTGCTGGAGTTGGGGTGTGAAAGGGTCATTGTTTGACTGTCATTAAGTGCCTTGGGTGAATTTGAGGAGCTGCTGGCCACACCCTCTCCTGGGGGACAATTCTATTTAAGGCAGGAAGCTTGCAAGAGGCACGAGCCTCTGGCACGAGCAAAAGGGTGAGAGCAAAAGGGTGAGGCTCTTGGCCTGTGGCTCTTAGCCTAGGGGGCTCTGTAAGAAGCCCAGGAAGAGCCAGAAAGCCAGGACCTTGGCTCCTTGGGTTCCCAGTAAGGTAAGTAGACTTCTACAACAGGAGCCATATAAATACAAAGTGTTTTAAAAGGGGGGTTATAGAAAAGTATTTGTTTAAAAACAATTATGAAGCCAGAATGCCAGCAGGGGGCTGGGGGCTATCCAGTGTTTTGTATGGAGTGTCACATGTATGACTATCTGACCACTGGTCAGAAGTCTTGGGTGTGTGCTCGGTGCAAGGAGCTCCTGGTTCTCAGGGAGCGAGTTTGCTCCCTTGAGGCCAAGGTGGCTGACCTGGAGAAGCAGAGACAGTCAGTTAGGTGCACGGAGAAGACTCTCGGGGACTTGTTAGATATGTCCCACTCTGGATCTGGCAGCCCAGCTGCTGCCAGGGAGCATGAGGGTCAAGGGGAAACGGGGCACCATGCTGAGGATAAGGGGAATGTGCCCTCAGAAGGGACCTCTTCTTCAGCTGGTGAACGGGTATCCTTTCGTACCAAGGAACCGTCCCTGGGAAGGGTGGGAGGGGGACTCTTGGTAGTTGGTGATTCGATCCTTAGGCACGTAGACAGCTGGGTGGCGAACCCACGTACTGACCGTATGGTGACTTGCCTGCCTAGTGCGAAGGTAGCGGACATTACGCGTGTTTTAGATAGGCTGGTAGATAGTGCTGGGGAGGAGCCAGTGGTCATGGTGCACGTCGGCACCAACGATGTGGGGAAATGCAGTCGTGAGGTCCTGGAGGAGAAATTTAGGCTGCTGGGCAGGAAACTCAAGGCCAGGACCTCCAAGGTAGCCTTCTCAGAAGTGCTACCTGTTCCATGCGCAGGGCCGGAGAGACAGGCACAGATCATGAGTCTCAATGCGTGGATGAGATGGTGGTGTAGGGGGGAAGGGTTCAAGTTTGTTAGGCACTGGGATGCTTTTTGGGACAAGAGGGAGCTGTACAAAAGGGACGGTCTCCACTTGTCCCGAGAAGGAACCAGGTTGCTGGCGCTCAAAATCAAAAAGGTGGCAGAGCAGTTTTTAAACTGAATAATGGGGGAAAGCCGATAGGAGATGAAAAGTCTCTGGTTCGGGATGGCTCATCTCAAAGAGATGAAGGGGTAGCTATTACTTTTGTACAAGGAAATGGATTACAATTGTCCATTGAGACTGTGGCTAATGATAGGAACTGCCTGGCAAGGTCTCGAGGCAGCAAGAGGAAGGCTGTGGGCTTAACAAACATGGGAAACTATAAGTGTTTATACACAAATGCTAGAAGTCTCTGAAGTAAAATCGGGGAGTTGGAATGCTTGGTGTTGGGGGGGGAAATAGACATTGTGGGTATTTCAGAAACTTGGTGGGATGAGGAAAATCAGTGGGATACGGTGATTCCTGGTTATAAATTATATCGGAAGGATGGGGGGGGAAGGGCTGGAGTTGGGGTGGCTCTGTATGTCAGAGAGGGTATACCGTCCAGTAAGATTGAGAGTGTAAGAGAATTGGATTCGCTTCTGGAAATGCTATGGGTTGAAATAGTGGGTCCAAAAGGAAGCTAAACAGTGGGATTTTGTTATCGCCCACCAGATCAAAAGATAGAGGAGGATTATAAAATGATGAATGAATTAAAGATAGCGGCTAGACAAAGTAACTGTGTTGTAATAGGCGACTTTAACTACCCACACATTGATTGGGTCAATATGAGTTCTAGTCGGGAAAAAGAGATTGCGTTCTTAGACACTCTCAATGACTGTGCTGTGGAACAGATGGTCACAGATCCTACCAGGGGAGAGGCGATCCTGGATTTGGTCCTAAGTAACACCCAAGACCTGGTGAGAGATGTAAAAGTGATTGCACCACTTGGGAACAGTGACCATAATGTCATTGAGTTTAACATTTGTACAGATAGGGAGTTGCCCAAAAAGACTGACGCAACCACTTTTAACTTTAAAAGGGGTAACTTCTCTGGTATGAGGGGACATGTGAGGAAGAAATTGAAAGGAAGAGTGGAGAACGTCAAAACCATTGGGGAAGCTTGGAGAGTATTTAAAAAGACAATCCTAGAAGCTCAGAAAAAATATATACTGCAGGTTAGGAAAGGTACAAATAGGTATAGAAAAAAGCCTGCATGGCTAACAAATAAAGTAATGGAAGCTGTAAAAGGTAAGAAGGATTCCTTTAAGCGGTGGAAAGCTAGTCTTAGTGAGGTTGATAAAAGGGAACACAGACTATGGCAAATAAAATGCAAGTCTGTGATCAGGCAAGCAAAAAGGGAATATGAGGAGCATATCGCAAAAAACATAAAGACCAACAATAAAACTTTCTTCAAATACATTAGAAGGAGGAAGTCAGCCAGGGAGGCAGTGGGGCCCTTGGATGACCAAGGGGTAAAAGGAGTAGTGAAGGATGACATGGAAATGGCTGAGAAGCTGAATGCATTTTTTGCCTCTGTCTTCACTGTGGAAAAGGAGAAGTGCTTGCCCACTCCAGAAGCACCGATTTCGGGAGGGGGTTTGAAAGACCTGAATCAGATTGCGGTGACAAGAGAGGAAGTCCTCTGACTGATGGACAATTTAAAAACTAATAAATCTCCAGGCCCGGATGGCATTCATCCGAGAGTTCTGAAAGAACTCAAATGTGAACTTGTGGATCTCCTGACAAAAATATGTAATCTTTCTTTAAAATCTGCCTCCATTCCTGAGGACTGGAAGGTAGCTAATGTCACTCCCATCTTTCAAAAGGGCTCCAGGGGAGATCCGGGAAATTACAGGCCAGTCAGTCTGACATCGATACCGGGTTAGTTGGTGGAAACTGTTATTAAGGAAAGAATTAGTAGGCACATTGATGAACAAAAACTATTGAGGCAGACTCAGCATGGGTTCTGTAAGGGAAGATCTTGTCTCACTAACCTGTTAGTGTTTTTTGAGGGAGTGAACAAACATGTGGACAAGGGGGACCCAATAGATATTATTTACCTTGACTTCCGGAAAGCTTTTGAGACAGTTCCTCATCAAAGGCTCCTAAGTAAGCTCAATAGTCATGGGATAAAAGGACAAGTCCTCTTGTGGATCAAAAACTGGCTTATAAATAGAAAACAGAGAGTGAGTATAAATGGGAAACTTTCTCAGTGGAGGGTGGTAAGCAGCGGGGTACCACAGGGATCAGTACTCGGTCCGATGCTTTTTAACTTGTTTATTAATGATTTGGAATTGGGAGTAAGCAGTGAAGTGGCTAAATTTGCAGATGACACGAAGTTGTTCAGGGTGGTGAAAACCAGGGAGGAGTGTGAGGCACTCCAAAGGGATCTGTTGAGGATGGGTGAGTGGGCGTCAACGTGGCAAATGGGGTTCAATGTGGCCAAGTGCAAAGTGATGCACATTGGAGCCAAAAATCCTAAATATAAATACACGTTGATGGGGTCTGAACTGGCAGAGACGGACCAAGACAGAGATCTTGGAGTCGTAGTGGATAACTCGATGAAAATGTCTAGACAGTGTGTAGCTGCAATAAAGAAAGCCAACGCTATGCTGGGGGTTATTAGGAAGGGAATTGAAAACAAATCAGCCAGTATCATCATGCCCCTGTATAAATCATTGGTGCGACCTCATTTGGAATACTGTGTACAGTTCTGGTCACCACATCTCAAAAAGGATATTATAGCATTGGAAAAAAGTGCAGAGAAGGGCAACTAGAATGATAAAAGGGTTGGAACACCTTCCCTATGAAGAAAGGTTAAAATGCTTGGGACTCTTTAGCTTGGAGAAACGACGGCTGAGGGGTGACATGACTGAGGTTTATAAGATTATGAATGGGATTGAGCAGATTGAGAGAGAAGTACTTTTCTCCCTTTCTCACAATACAAGAACTCGTGGGCACTCCATGAAATTGCTGAGCAGTCGGGTTAGAACAGATAAAAGGAAATACTTCTTCACCCAAAGAGTGATTAGCATATGGAATTCACTGCCACAGGAGGTGGTGGCAGCTACAAGCATGGACAGTTTCAAGAGGGAATTAGATAAACATATGGAGCAGAAGTCCATCAGTGGCTATTAGCCACAGGGTATAGATGGGAACTCTCAGTCTGGGGCAGGTGATGCACTCTATTCTTGGTGCTGGAGGGGGCAGCAGTGGGAGGGCTTCTGGTGCCCTGGCCCCACTGCTGGACCTCCTGATAGCACCTGGTATATTTTGGCCGCTGTGTGACAAGAGTGTTGGCCTGATTCAACATTGGCTTCTCTTATGTTCTTATGTTTGTTCTTATGTTCCTTCCCAGCCCTCTCTGCCATAAAACTCCAGGGATGAGAATAGTAGGTGTGAATGATAATGTGTGTGTGTGAGGGGTAGAATAGCGTCAACTTTCCCATGAGATCGACCCCAGGATGTATAGTTGGCGGAAGCCTTTCATCTTTGGAGAAACATAGGTTGCTAAAATATAAACCTTTTAGTGCAAAGTAGTGTGAAGGGGGTGGGGGAGTGAAAGTGGAGAAGTGAGTGAATGGGGGCTGCAGGACCATTGCATTGTGGGACAAAGATCTATACAATACTAACCTTTGATCTATCCTTTAGTCTGAACAAGTGATCTTTCTTGTGCACATCCAAATCTCTGTTTCTAATAAAGCTTTTATAAAAGACTACTTGGACTGAGAGTGGATGAACTCAAGGGTCTGACACATACGGGTAGGAAAAATGCCCTTATACCTCAGTTCATTGGTATAGGTAAGTATCTTGGAGGGGATTCTTGGGCTTTTAAATGTCAGGATAACACTTTGCATTTGATTGTCATTAGAGATGTCCTCAACCTCCTTCAAATCTATATCTATTATCCTGGTTCTCAGTAAGTAGCTTAACTGACCTACTGCTTCATACTTAGAATTCCAACGCTGCACTCTTCCATGGTATTTGCATGCTGTGAAGGCAATTTTGTTAGATTATAGAATCAGTTGTTGTTTCTGCTTTTCTGTCATTGGGTCATAGCTGTTGGGGGAGCTCTTCTCTCTGTTCAACCTCATCATATTATTATTCTATCCAGATATTACCTCATTACATTTATTTGGCTTGAGGTCTAATTGGCTTCTCTCCCTGGGTCCTAAATTTACTCTGCTCAGGATCTCAAGGGTCTCAAGATGGATTTCTATTTTCAGCAGTTCGTTAAATATGTGTTGCACAGTTCGAGCTACCAAATTTATCAACTCAATTGTAGTGTTGTCATTGGTTTCCTTTATCTTCATTTGTTTGATGATTTCTTTCTTCCTCCCTTCTCTATTATTTCTAGCTGCTTCTTTTAATCCTTCACATTTTTTGTATTTTTTTTGTTTCCACCTCCTCCTCCTCTTCTAATGGTGCAAACCAATTGGTTACTGGGAGGTTGTAAATTGTCTTATCTCTCTCAGGAAAGTATCCCAAGATTTTCATTTGTTTACAGGCTGGTATATTTAAATCTTCTTCATCACCGCTCCTTGGTCTTTTAAATGAGGCCATTCTGGCTATTTTATCTATCCCTCTGGCAGAGAAGCCTCTAAGCTTTGCAAGCATCAGGTTAAGTTACATTGCCTGGAGAAGCCAAGTTTTACGAGACAGAGAAGAGAAGGGGTTGGTGGAATTGGTGGAGTGTTTACCTTTACAATCTGTGAGTAAACTCCTTAAATTGTTACCATTAACCCAGCCATATGCAAAGAAAGCAATTCAGATAATACACAGGTTGTATCCTAGAAGTATGGACGAATGGAATTAGAAAGAAATATTTTCTCAACAGTTTACCGAGAGCTTTCCTCTTGAAGCTTCACCGTGGTGTTCTTTCCTCCAGTGAGAAATTACAGCTGTTGCTGAGAGATAGTTTGGCATCTTCTTATCTTCCTGTCAGCAGTAAAAAAAGTCAGTTTACTATGGGCCGGTAGCTCTAAAGTTATGCCAAGGATGTTATGACTTGGAAAAGGCAGATAAACTTTATAAAACTTACATAAGTCTTAATTGATGCCAGAGCTCTCTTCCAGCATGCCCTTCAGACATGTTATGATAACCCTTCCTTTAAAGGGGGGGGGGAGCGAGAGCCAAGTGCGCCTGCCCTGCAAGAGAGGAACTCTCCTTTTGAAAGGCAGGAGCCGGCATCACCCATTCGAAAAGAGAGGGTGCAGGACACTCCTGCCCTGCAAGAGGGGATCTCTCCTCTTGTAAGGCAGGAGCCCGTGGTACCCATTTGAAAACAGCTGTGCGGAGCTCCTGCCCTGCAAGAGGGGGAACTCTCCCCTTGCAAGGCAGGAGTTCACAGCACCCACTTGAAGAGAGCTGGCGCTGGGCGATGTTCCCTCTAAGCTGCAGAGTCTCATGAGCAAAAATTCTACTTTGTGAGCTAATGACATTAAAGTTGTAAGTGAGCGATTTGGCTGCTGCATGATTTAGTTTGCTCTGGAGCGATTCTTCCTGAGCTAAGACCAAAATGTGTGAGCTGGACACTAAAAAACTGTGAGCTAGCTCAGGCTAACTCAGCTTAGAGGGAACACTGACGCTGGGCACTCCTGCTGCCCTGTAAGAGGGAAACTCTCCTCTTGCACGGCAGGATCCTGCGGCCCCTGCCCCTCTCAGCAGTTTAAAGACTTCCTTTAAATACTGCTGGGGAGAGCTGGAGTCCGGTGGTGGTCGCTCTTGGGGGTGGGAAGGAGCCCCTCCAAATTGGACAACCACCGCCAAACCAGCAGGTCTGGCAACCCAACCCTATCCCAAATCAATCCTGTTTGTTCAAAAATACCAAAAAAGAGCTAGGAATAATTGAGAAGATCCAACCGCGAAAGTACTCTAGAGGCCTTCTCATCAGCAAATTGACTACAAATCCCAAAATGCTTGGCGAAGAGTCCTCCCGGCGGAGGATTCCTATTGGCTGAGGGCGACCCTCCCCCTCTGCTCACGTTACTCTGGCCGGTTGGCATTCCCGTGTTGCTGTTTGACGAAGGCGTCAGAAAATCGGGGGCTCGTCAGGACTCATGGCAGCCGCCGTGGCAGCTCACAAGGGGCGCCGGTGTTTATTCCTAGGAACCCTCTTCCGAGGCCAGCTTGGCGTCAGAGGCTGCCGTTCCGGGGTGCCTGTGAGGCAGCAGCAGGCGCTTCGAGTTCCCTCCGCCTCAGCTGAGGTGAGGAAAGGGGAGCGGGTGTGCGGCTTAGGTTAAACTTTCTTGGGCAGTTGGAGCTTTGCGTGCTGCGTAGAAAGATTCCGCTGATGGCGGAATTGCAGTTTAATTAGTACGCCCTGAACTGTGTAAGTAAGTTGCTGGGACAGCATGGATGATGTTTGCAAAAGAGGTATGGGGGCTGAAACGCAGCTGCAAGTCTCATCTTGTCATCTGAAAGTGTTGCCTTTCTAATCCTAGATGAGTTGGAGAAGGAATCATACTCTGCCCATGCTCAAAGGCAGTTTCTTCTACATGCTAATATGAGTTTTTGGCATCTACAATGGATTCTGAGATTGAACCAGTTTTGTACTATTGCCAGGTCAAATTGCAATCTACATGAATTAGAAGGAGATTACTGATTGAAATGCAGAAGAGAGGAGGGGCTAAAAGTTCGTGTTATGTAAAGCAATACTTTTTTAGAGTCAAGGCACCATTGTTTGTTTGCAGCACTTTCAGTGAAATCCACAAATTGATGTTAGCTGTATTGCATATAAGCAAATGTTTTGCTGTGAATACTAGTGTGAGACACTTGCTTTGTAGAGTGACTGGTGTTTAAAATACATTCATATGTATTTTGGAAAGTGTGAAACTGGAGATAGCATAGATGTAAGAACCACAGTTTGTGGGTTTCATAATGTGTTGTGAGTGGCAGTAATAAATTATGTTAACTAACAAGATGGTGTAGATAATATTAATAGTTGCAGGCCAAATGTTTGTTTTCTGCTTATATCTGCAGTTAGAGCCAAGATTGTACTTCAAGGAGGGGGAAATACAGAGAAACAACTGTCTGGTTATTGCACAACTTTTTAATCTTTCCCCAACGTGCCATGAAAGCATTTATTCTTGATAATCAGAGTATGCCAGATCTCAGGTATGAAGTCTGTTGTGAAATATCTCCTTGCGGCAAGTTGGAAGGGTGTGAAATTCATCTCCCAGAGAAAGCTAATTTTTCCACTTTAGGAATTTGGCTATCTATAGTTGCCACTGAGGCACTAAGTTACAGATTCAGATAACTTTAGCAGAAGGCATGGGATGTGTAATATTAGCACCAGCTAAGATTTGAATGTTTATGAGGATAGTCTCAGGTTCTCTGTTTAAATGGCTGCATGGCATACTATCATGATCAGGCAGTTAAGTCCCAAGTGAGTCTTTGTAAATGAGCTGTGGTACACTGCTTGTGAGAGGGCTGAAGAGCTCCACACCTAGGATTGCAGGAAGCAGAATTTACAGTACAGTGGTGTTGACCAGATGTGCACTTTTTGCCATTCGGTCTTGTGAAGAAAAATCAAATGTTGCACTTGGGGAAAACTGCTGTAGTGGGAACCAAACCTACCACTCTCTTACTGGATGGCTTTTCTCGAATGGGTCAAGAAAAACAGAAAGAACTTGCCAATAGTAAAAACAGCAGTTCCATTTTAAAGAATCCGTCATTCCAGGTTTGGGGTTTTTTTGCTTACCTCTCTTGGAGCTTATAGTTACGTGGCCAGTTATTATGGCTCTTGATAATGCTGTAATGTAAAGACAGGATGTCAAAAGTACAGAGGGTTACCCCAGAGACACTGGGTTAGTTGAAGGGGGAATGACTGACTGAGATTAGAAGCACCTGCTCATAATTACTTAGTACAGTCTTCTACTGTAGCATGTCCTACAAGTTTTCAATGGCTCAACTCAATATTTTATGCTAATCCAAATGTTGTGTGAGTCAATGTGAAATGAAGCAAATACACATGGAGTAATAAGATGTGGTGTAATACATAGGTCTCTCAGGAGCTGCTGGGAGCTGAAAGTATCAAAACCCTGTGTTTGGGATTAAATAAAAACAAGATGGTCATGGGGAGGGCTTGAAGAGCATAGAAAAGTAGCAGTACACAGAGAAATACAATCACATGAGTGTAATGAAAGTACAAGTCGTTCAAGTAATAAGCCTATAGTTGACACTGCCTTTCTCTACAGTAACATGAAAAACTCTTTTTGGTGTGGTTTTGCTGTCAGGTGTACAACCAGCTCTCTGATGGCTGTGCCTGCATTACGTTTGTTTCAGACATTTCAACGTGACATTTTTAGGCATACACTGACGTAAAAAGTGAAGCCCAGTTACAAGTGATATTGAGAGATGTGAATGCATCTCCCACTTTTTATTCAGGGTTACTAGCAACTATGAAGGGGGTCAGTCCATATTAGGACTGCAGCATGAAATAACAAGTCTTTTCCCCACTATTGAACTCTATGGGTATCTCTGTCAACCTACCCTGCCTGATACAGCAACAGCAACTGGATGATGGTGACTGAGGCTGGGAAAATAGCATGACAGAAAGAGTTAACACACATGCACACCCTCTGCATCATGACCCTGGGAAATTTGCATTTGGACACATGGTGGGAAAGTGACTGATCTTTCTTACTTACAGAATTTGCACCCTGTTTTTCTGCCCTTCCGGGGCCACCAAGGCAGTTAAATGATGATTGAATAACTGTCATCCAAGATAGACTCAGGTGGTCAGCTGTGTTAGTCTGAAGCAGTAGAGCAAATTTAGAGTCCAGTGGTACCTTTAAGACCAACAAAGTTTTGTTCAAGGTATGGGCTTCCATGTGCATGTACACTTCATGCACACGAAAGCTCATACCTTGAATAAAACTTTGTTGGTCTTAAAGGTACCACTGGACTCTAAATTTGTCATCCAAGATGTAATGTTGGCTTCTGGACTGAGAAACTTGAGATCCACAGAGCAGCTAGCTCATAACTGTTGATCTTAAACATGAGATCATATTGCTGCCCCTGCAGAAAAATGTGTTTGATCAAAATCAGTTATTTGTCATTATTGGCTCTGATTTGGATGGTGCAAGTTCTTGTGTAAATACTTTTGTATGAATGACTGTAGTTTAAGAAATTGGAGAAGAAATCAGAAGATAGCAACAACATTTTAAGAATATTCAGCAGTAATCTTTCACTATTTGTCTCCCGGTTAGTATCTACAGTGAAAGATATGGAATCTATGTCAGCTATATCAGATGGAGGCCCTGTGCCTGAGTCAGAGTGGCCCAGGGTTAGGGATTCCACTCCCATCCTTCAATTGAGGTGCCTTTGGTACCAGCATCAGAGGTTAGGAGTTTGGGAGTGCTCCTGGATGCCTCCTTAACAGTGGAGGTCCAAGTAGCAGCCACTGCTAAATCAGCTTTTTATTACCTTCAGCTGATCAGGCAGTTGGTTCCCTTCCTTGAACACAGCAACTTGGCGATAGTGATCCATGCAATGGTCACCTCGAGACTGGACTACTGTAATGCTCTCTACATGGAGCTGCCCTTGAGTCAAATCCAGAAGCTTCAGCTGGTACAAAACATGGCAACCAGGCTGCTGCTGGGCCTCCTATGCAGGAACACATCCAGCCTGTGCTAAAAGCACTGCACTGGCTACCTGTAGCATACCGAATTCGCTTCAAGGTGCTGGTGCTTACCTTTAAAGCCCTTTATGGTCAGGGACCTACTTACCTGAGGGACCAACTTTCCCCACATGTTCCCCAGAGGGCACTATGGTCAGGGTTTCAAAATGCTTGGCCCTCCCTGGCCCCAAGGACGCCAGGCTGGCATCAACTAGAATCAGGGCCTTTTCAGTGGTGGCTCCAACCTGGTGGGATGAGCTCCTGGATCAGGGCCCTGCAGGACCTTTTATACTTCCACAGGGCCTGTAAAACGGAGCTCTTCCACCAGGCCTTTAGGTAAGGAGCCGCTCCTAATAATCTGAGGCCCTGTGACCAACATCACCATCCAGCCTGAGCCTGCTGGCAGAAAAATCATTTGCTGACTATAATCTATATGTTTACTGTTACTATTGCACTGCCATCATCATATAAATTGTTTTTAGTAATTTTGGTTTATGAGGATATTTATATTGATGTTTTTATCTGTTATTTATTGTTGCAATTTTGTGTAAGCTTCGGTGGGGAGGGCAGGGTCCAAATCAAATTAATTAATTAAATAAATAAATATTAGAATGCTTGGGACAAGTCTAGGCTTCATATCACAAAAATTGATAAGCCGTAATAAGGTAATTCCTTACACTGATGTCTCTGTTAGAAATAATTTTCATTATCTTCTATTGAAAACCATTTATATTGTCCCAGCTAAAAAGTGAAGAGAGTGGTGATGAAATTTAATAATCTAGCTCTTGACAAGCCCTGACCTGGAAAACCCAGGCTAGCCCAACTTTATCAGATCTCAGAAGCAATGCAGGGTAAGCCCTGGTTAGTATTTGGACAGAAGACGACCAGGAAGCCTGGGGTTGCAACGCAGTGTCAGGCAATGGCTAACCACCTCCAGACATCTCTTGCCTTGAAAATGCCATGAGGTTGCCATAATTCAGCTGTGACATGATGAGGGGAGGACTTCTGGTGAAAGGAATATTTTTAAAATGTAAGAGTTTGATGGTGTACCATGTGAACTACATGTAAAAACATGGCAAATTGATCTGTTAACCTGGAAACAGAGAAACTTTGGTATATGAGAGGTTCACAGTTCTCTGCTTACAAATTAGTGAAATTGCTCCAAGAGAGCCAGTCAACAGCATCTTATAAATTAGCAGTGATTTCGCAAAAGAATTCTGGAAAAAGTTTAGTCAGGAAAGGAATGCTGATTTTCACAATATGTGGTGGTGTACTGAGGTCCAAACCTGTGGGAAATGATTGCTAATACTCTGCTAAAAGTTCTACCTATTGATCCCCCTCCCCAATCTTCCTGTTAAAGTATGTAATTACAGTTTAAAAACAAAATCAAGAACTCATATTAAATCCTTTGGTGGCTTCTAGATTGGAAATTGCAGGTCTGTATGGAAAAGGGTGAATAGTTGACTAAAATATGGGATCTGGCTAGTTGACAGCGCTTCAAAGATCTAAAATATGAGGAGATGAAATCAATGTTGCTCCTGTGTGTTGCAGTGGAGAACAGAATTAACACTTTTCTGTCTCTGCTGGTCTTTCTGTAAAAATAGAACTTGACATGAGAGAATAATCAGAGCTGACACGTGACTTACTGATCTCATCCTGTCACATGGTAAATGTTCAACATTTTTTAAAAAGCTGAATTGTGTTCTTAAACTAGATTTGCAGAGTGATTTTTAAGCTGATACATTATTAGTAAGTTGACTCTCTCAACAATACCTTCATTAGAAAGCTTCTATATTTGTGTAATTCACTTCATTTCTAATTGTTATGTCACAACCCAACAGTAACCATTACATAATGCTATATTAGCTTGGTGTCCTTCATGAGCACCGAGCATTAGAGATGTTGCGAGAAAGCTGGCCTTTTCTGTGAAAGTTTTACCATCAACTTCTGGTGGACTCTGCTAGATTTATTTTGCTGTTGATTCCATGCATGGTTGGGAAATAGTAAAAATGAGTTGTGATGAAAGTTTAGGATTGCAGGGAAACTGAGCTGGCATTTGTGTGTAAATGAATCAAAACAACAGCAAAAATCTAAGGAGAATATATAGACATTTTGATCAAAGTCATACTGTCTAACCGTCTGGTCGTCCCTTCAAAATTACCAAAGCATCTAGTCAAATATATCCTGCCCTGGGCTCTGTGGAGGACGCATGGGGTTAAGAGCCAAATCTTCCTCACTGCAATGCAAGGCTCTCATATTTGTTTTAGTCATTTGAAACGCGTGTCCTGTTGACTTAATTCTGTTCCTCTCTACCAAAGTGGTTTTGCATGCATTTTTATGGGTGCCTACGGTGGCTCAAGTGGTTAAGACACTGAACTGCAGGCTGTGGAAGGTCAGTAGTTCAGCAGTTCGAGACCCGGGTGCCGCATGATGGGGTGAGCTCCTGTCTCTAGTTCCAACTCCTGCCAACCTAGCAGTTCGAAAGCAAGAAATTGCAAGTAGATAAATAGGTACCACTTTGGTGGGAAGGTAACAGCGTTCTGTGCGCCTTGGTGTTTAGTCATGCCGGCCACATGACCACGGAAATGTCTTTGGACAGCGCTGGCTCTTTGGCTTGGAAACGGAGATGAGCACCGCAACCCTAGAGTCGGATTCGACTGGCTTTCGAGCAAGGGAACCTTTACCTTTTACGGAATAATCATGATGATCTGTGGACAGAAAATCATGAACATATTTTGTCTTTGGGTTTTCAAGTTAATGCTAGTTTGATTTAATTATATATTTATTTGTTAAACTTTATACCGCCCCTCCCACAAGCGGACTCAGGGCAATTCACAACACAGCTAAAAAAAACACCTATAATCAAAATAAATAATCTAAAATACCAGTCTAATTAAACTTAACCCCGACCCTGACATGGCACCGTAATACAGTTTTAGCCCCCCCAATTTGTAATTAGAAATTAACTGTTAACAATGGGAGGAATGGAGTAGAAGCAAGGCAGATAGTTGTTAATACTAGCTATTAAAATTGTTAAAAACTATTGCTATCATACAGTTGAAGTGAAAAGAAAGCAGAGTTTGGAGCTGAAACAGCATATCCATGAGAAGTTTCACAGCTGCAAGGTCATCTCTTTTCAAGCAGTTGGTTCACTTTTCTTGATCCTGCTTGAGCTTTTTTGAAACTAGACCTTCAGGGTTACTTTGCAAGGGCTTGGCTTTTGTAGGTGTGGTTGTTGAGCATCAGAAAGAGCTGAAAGGAATGAACAATGGGAGGCAGCCATAGGGAAAAATTTTCCCCATGTATTTGCACTCTTCAGTAATAGAATTGCTCGTGTAGTTTTAAAGCAGGTATTTCCTCAGGCTTGGGTGTTATATATTGAGCTGATAGCTGCTTGCCAAGCTATTATGCTGAGTTGAAAGCAGACAGTTACTTGAATCACCAGTTTGTTAGACTCTATCTAGCAATAGTCCTAAGGCTTAATTTCTTCAAAGCAAGGCAGCCACTAGTAGTTTAATAACTTGTAATTTATGTCAAATACACTAAAATGTTCATTAATCACTACCAAGACTGCCTTTGGAACAAAGATGACATCCATTGTTCTGGAGAAGGGCTATGGCGCACTGGTTGTAGAGCATCTGCTCGGCTTGCAGAAGTTCCCAGGTTCAACCCATGGCTTCTCCATCTAAAAGTAAATGACATGAAAGACCTCAGATTCAGACACTCAAGGGTAGATAGTGCAGACCTTGATAGACCAATGGTCTGACTACGGATAAGGCAGCTTCATGTGTGTGTTTGTACAAGCACCAATTTACAAAGGGTCACAGGTATCTTCAGGAGTGTGCTGAAACAATGTGCACAGCATTCATTCTTTTCCTCTTTCAGAATCTGGTAACCAGGTGAATGCTACTGTAGTTCATTTTGTCCTGCCTCTGCATTGGAACTACTGATATCTGCAGTCCATCTCCTTGTGCCTCCTGGGTGATCAAAACTTCTTTGCATTCACAAGTCTGTGATAAAACAGGAGTCCTATTGTAATATATGTGGGAAAGATAATATGGATCTCTTTGGTTTGGTGTTTTTTAATATGTGTGTCACCTGGAAGTCATGGCAACCTCTGGTGACTGAACCCCCACTGAGTGAGGGCCTGGAGGATATTCAGAGAGGTGGCTGAATAAAGCCTGCCTCTGTCCTTTCGACTGCCGGTATTCCAAGGAGGTCTCCCATCCAAGTACTTGTCAGAGTCAATTCTGCTTAGCTTCTGAGATCTGATGACATTGGGTTTGCCTGGGCTATCCAGGGCAGGGCAAGGTAATATGAACCTGATTTAAAAGATACATGTACTTGAACTTGATGGAGTTTAAATCAAGACCAGCCACATGCCCTGAAAAGTTGGTATCTGATCTGTCACTTCCCTGTGATCTATTCCATTAAACACTGGCATGGCATAAGAAAAGTAGTTAATAAATCAAAAAAAGGACTCATTGATCACTCCTGCTGACTGTGGTATTGTTCTCCCTACTATGGAGTCTGTAAGATGGTCAAAGCTTCCCATGGAAACATGTAGAGCAGCTCAATACTTAGCAAATAAGCAGTGGCCCTCATAAGGGTTAATAGTGACAGTTTGGGGACAATAGCCTGAGATTTTCTGTAACT
Source organism: Gekko gecko (assembly GCA_029375565.1). Classification (NCBI taxonomy): domain Eukaryota; kingdom Metazoa; phylum Chordata; class Lepidosauria; order Squamata; family Gekkonidae; genus Gekko; species Gekko gecko. The sequence continues at coordinate 95,349,322 of JAPDNY010000001.1, forward strand.
TTGCAAGGAGTGCTTGAAGGATGTGAATTTGATACCTGTCGTGGAAGATTGCAAGAATAGCTGTAGATGTCCCAAAGAAAAACGATATTTTATTTGCTGAATGTCAAGGAGACTGAAGCCGTCGTGCTCACTCAAAAGGTGCACTAGAATCATGAGTGATGTTATAAAGGCAGCATATTTCTCCTGAGCTTTGTCCTCAGAATAGAATTCAGTTTCAACTGATTAATTGTTTGCAGGTTGTGTGTCAATAACTCTATGGTTTCTAATTATTATTACTTTCTATTAAAATTCCCAGCTAGGATGCTATTAAAAGCCAACCATTAATTTTGTGTAATGAGAGCTACTGTGTAATTATAAATTGGGCTTGTAACTTCCTCTTTCTTATGACGCAGATTACTGGACAAGGTTCAATTGGTAATTTGAAAGCATTTGCTTAATATCTTGAGCAATATATCTGTTAAAAATAGGGATAAATGGTTTTCTGAAGTGCTGTCCCAGCTGAGATCCATTGTCTCTTCGTGTTTCAGTCTGACACTGCTGTGATTAATTTTTGTGAAACTTTGAGAGCAGAACCAAAAAGTAAGAAGAATTCTCCTTCCCATTTCCCCTCTGGACTATGAACACTAGATAATTTTTTACAGCTCTGTGGGTACAGGCTCCTGTAATCTGAGATTTCAGAAGGAATCATGCATTCATGTATTGCAAAAGGGAAACAAGCCTATTCAAAACTAGGGTGTGCTGAACTATTTGGGGGGGGCACCTCTAAACATTTATGCATTCCAACAAAGGACTAACTTCAAAGGGTATTTTCTGTGTTATAATACACATGATTTTTCTGGGGCCACAGAAGTGCAACCCATGATACTTGAAAAACTTTTTGGACATGTCAGTAGGGAGGAGAACTTCCCCTCTCCCCCAAATCTGCCTTGGGCTGCTCTTTGAAACTTCCATAGGACAGGCGTTGTCCAAAGAGTGGTTCAAGGGGAGTACACTAAGATTCTACCCTGATGGGATTTCGCAATCATCCATAGGAAAAAAATAGCTGTTCTGTACTGGACAGTTTGTGTTTAATTTCAGATAAATCTTACAAAGGAACCATGTCAGGATGACACAGCTCTTAGCAGTTCAAATGATAACATGTTTTCAGGCGCTAGCATAGATTAAAAATTTGCAGAGAATCTCCTGTACAAATAGGCAGTTGCAGTTTAAAGTTAATAAACCTTCACAGTGAGGGAAAAGAGATGTCCACATGTTTACTCCTCCTAGCGGGAAATTCTCAGATTGCACACTTGAAGTAGCCTCATTGCCTTTCTCTTCTGCCACCTAGTTCTGTGATAGATATTTTTTTTAATTGGGAAAAGTACATCTGACAACAAGAAGAAGAGTGCTGTGCATTTTAGAACCGTATAGCTAAATATTTCTTCTGAGTGTCTACTTGTTTTTGCTGCTACATTGGTAAGATGCTGTTCATAGCTCAAGGTCCTGTCCAGGGTAAGGCCAAAATATTTAGGTGTATGGATGTAAGTCAGGTGCCATAACATATTCAGTTCACAGTTGGCAGGATTATTATTGAAATGGAAACAGGAGCATTCTGTTTTTTCTGGACTTGGGATAAGCCATTTACAGTAGTAGTCAGCCAAAATTTTGAAGTCCCTAGTCAGTATATCCTCAGTTCTATGAACTGATATGTGCCTTACTGCAATCTCCATGCCATTGGCATAAGCAAACTGCGATTGAGTGAATTGAAAATTTAGACATTTGTGTTTAGGGGATTGCCCAGTCGGTCTGCATACCTGCTGTATCAACTTGGTTACGTATTTTATATAATTATATGCTTCCTGTGTGTAACTGTGCGATACGATAAATAATAATAATCTTTTGAGTGCAGACCCAAATAGGACAGACAGACATGAAGTAAGGATTACATGAGTATATCCTTCAATTCAGAACAAGTGATGCTAAATTTTTCTTCCATCCTTGGTAGAATCATCCCACCGAAAGAATTTTGCTGCATAATACAATCAAGCCTGATAGATTTGTCCTTTATGATATCCTTATGTTAGGAGAATGATGCCTATGAATTTAAAGCCATCTCTCAGTAGGTATTCTGAGTGTATTCTGAGAGGAACATGGAATGCCTTTGCTGTATACGAATACAATAGGCAGCAGCACAAGTATAACCTGGGACAAGCAGGGATGAAGCTGAGCCTGTCTGCTCTTCAGAGTCCACTGAAACAAATCACTTTCCATCTTCTTTGCTGATTTATCTGACGGGTTCTGAACAAGTGAAATATCTGCCTGCACTACAATGGATTGGCTCATGTGAGCTGTCAGTAGAAGGCACCATCATTCACAAACCATTCCCTTGTTGCGGGGTGCGTGTCTTAATGGTTCAAGCCCCCAAACCTTTCCTAGGACTTCCCAGCCACCAGTCTCTCACCTGCTTGAACTGTAGATCCAGCAGAGGAACCTCTTATAGTAACCACACAAAGGCAGTCCAGTGGTACACTATATACAAGAGTTTTATTCACAGTATTCACAAGCAAAGTACTACGCCAGGCATCCAATATACAGAAGGAAAAAAGTATGACAGTAGTACAAAGACTTATATACAAACCTCCACCAATCAGTGGATTGCTGAGTCACAGTGACTGCACACTGTTCAGTGCCAGGCAGAACAAGTTGGGACGTCCTCTGAGTACATCAGCTGACACTAGCTGACAGGTAGCTGTCATCCTAGATCCTAATGATCTAGCTACTGGAGATTAACATACAACACTCCCCCTTAAGCTTCAGTAGGTAGGATCATGTTGAGTCTCCCCTAAGGTTCAAGAATTGTGCTTCATTCAAGCCCTTAGTAAACATGTCTGCAATATTTTCACTAGACATACAGTGTTGTAATGACACTATTTTCCTTTGGACAGTATCCCTAACATTTTGGTATCTTATGTTAATGTGCCTAGATTTTGGCCTTATACCTTGGGCATCTGCTAACATTTCAGCTGCAGTATTGTCACATTTTACAATCATAGGCATATCATGTTTTATATCAAAATCTATTAACAGTTGTTGTAGCCATTCCATTTGTACAGTCAATTCATTCAAGGCCGCAAATTCGGACTCACACGTACTAGTCGAAACAAGACTCTGTTTTACAGATTTCCATATCACCAATGATCCATGCACATAGATTACATAGCCAGTAATAGACTTTGCATCATGATTGGAGCCCCAATTTGAATCACTATAACCCAGAACCTGTTGTGCATTGTTTGAACCCAAAACAAGTTTGCATTTCCTGGTTCCCTTTAAATATCTTAAAAGCCTTTTTGCTGCATTCCAGTCCCGTTTGTATGGTTTAGCACTTTTTTGGCTAAGTGCATGAACAGCATAACAAATATCTGGCCAAGACCATGTAGCTAAATAGTTTAAAGAACCTATCAATGACTGGTACAATTGTTTCTGTTCAAGAACTTCATCTTCAGATTCTCTAGCATAGCTAGTAGAGATTGGTGTGGACACTGGTTTTGCATCAAGCATATTATATTTTTCCAACAATTTTACAATTTTGTTTTCTTGGCATATTTCAAAATAACCATCAGAGTTTCTGCTGATATCCATTCCCAGATAATGACTGATTGTACCAAGATTTTTCATTTTGAAATATTGTTTTGTTGTACACCCAAACCATGTCAGTTCTTCTGCTTGCCCATAGATAAAACACACATCATCTACGAAAAGTACCAAGTAACATTTGTTTCCATTGATCACTTTACTGAACATGCATGGGTCAGCAAGACTCTGTTTGAACCCCATATTAGTTAAAGTATTTGTTAAACATTGGTTCCAGAGATGACCTGATTGACACAAACCATAAAGACCTTTCTTTAGTTTTAATACCAAATTTGGATTTTCATTCACAAAACCAGGGATTTGTTGCATGTACAATGATTCTTTCAAGTCTGCATTCAAATATGCTGTAGTGAAATCAAAGTGTTGAACATGCATTCCCTCTATACCTGCCTTAGTCAGGGCCACATTTAAAGTATGACTTTTTATTGTGGGCGCGAATGTTTCATCGAAATCTTCGCCAATAAGTTGAGAAAAGCCTTGAGCTACTAACCTAGCTTTCTTTTGAGGTTGACCACCCTGTACAGGTTTTAATTTATACACCCATTTGCAACCTATGATTCTGCTACCCTCTGGTGCTACAGCCAGTTCAAACACATCATTTGAACACAATGAATCATATTCAGTTTGCATCGCCTGCATCCAGGCTTGTTTTTCATCTTTAGGCATTACAGTAACTTCATAATAACATGTAGGCTCTTTTACACATACCATATTTACAACTTGTGTTTCAAAACCATACCTCTGAGGAGGAATACCCTTGTTGCTCCTTTCAGACCTTCTAAGAGTACTGACTTCAGCCTGTACATCACCTGAAACAGTAGACTGAGAAGATGAGCCAGGTTGTGACTCCTCAGAATTTGACACAGTTTGTTGATCACCTGAGAGTGGTAACATTGCCTTTTCAAATAGTGTGTTACCATGAATCTTGTGCCAATTCCTTCCCTCAGTGAAGTTGGCAGACCTACTAAAACTGAGTTGATTATGATCATTGACAAACCTATAAGCCTTCATACCAGACTGGCGTCCCATGAAAGTCAAGAGTTTGGATCTCTGACCACCCTTCCTGCGCTGATTCAATGGTACATTTACCCATGCTTGGGAACCAAACACACGCAGAAAGTCTAGCTTTGGCATTTTTTGGTACAACATTGCATATGGTATGGAATTTGTTACTCTTGTCCACAGCCTATTTGTAACAAAAGTGACATATTTTAAGGCTTCAGCCCAATACTGTTTAGGCAATTGTGCATCAGCGAGCATGGCATACATAACCGTCTGTAAAGTTTTTTTCTTTCAACAACCCCATTCTCAGCTGGCGTGCTAACATTTGCCACACGATGCTTCACCCCTAGATTTCTTAACCATTGTTTCATTTTGTTTGACATAAATTCTGAACCCATGTCAGTTTGTATAGCTTTGAGATCCCCTAATTGGTTCTTTACCTTCTTGTACCAATATTTCAGTGACTCAAAGGCATCAGACATGTTTTAAAATATAAGTCCAAACATATTTCGAAAAATCGTCAACCACCATCAAGGCAAAGCGATTATTAGACACACTGGGTGCAAAAGGACCTATGATACCAACATGCACTAGTTGCAAAGGATAAGTTGACTCCCTTTCACTTTTGCGTGCCACAGGGTAAGCATGAGATTTAACCTGTTTACATATTTGGCAATCAAGAAAAGTATTACAAGCCTTAACACCTTCTTTACCTGTTAAAGCAAGGGTTTCATTAATTGCCTTGAAGGAGGCGTGGCCTAACCGGCGATGGAGGAGATGTAGGCACTCATGATGTGGATCCTTATTTCCAGGAACACTTGCTGTAGCTGCAAGAACAGAGCTATTCAATACATACACCCCATTTACAAGGTTAGCTTTTGCAATTTCCCTTCCACCTTTCTTAATAAGACATTGCTCCCCCAAAAAAATAATTTCAAAGTTGGCACGATCCAGTGCCAGAACACTAAGCAAATTACTTTCCAGAGTTGGAACACAAATTACGTTCTGGAAGGTGTGGTTTAGACACTGCAGTGTCAGTTCTCCAGAACAAGTCACTTCAGCAACGTGACCATCTGCAAGGCTTACGTGTTGTAGTTGAGCATCCCGCACATTCATCAGCATGTCAGGACTGTTCACAATTGTGACAGTTGCCCCACTGTCCAGAACCCATTTACACTTGTCTTCCTCTTTGGTAGTGACAAGAGACACAGAAGGACAACTCAACGACGTGTCAGAGCGACCACCAAGATTGTTCCTTTTGTTTGAAGGACAGAATTTTTTAAAATGTTTTGTTGAGCCACACAAAAAACAGCGTTTCACTCGCAGAGCTTTAGCTTGCTCTATCTTTTCCTCTTTTAAGTTTCTGCTGAAGCTTTTACTCCCCCTAGCAACTCCCACACAGTCATTAGTTCGCTGGCAGGCAACCGGAGCAGACAGAGACTGCTGAGATTTTAGTTTCGCTTCATATTCCAAAGCTCTCCCAATTAAATGCTGAAGGTTCAATTGGGCAGGCTGCAACCCCTCCAAATTTACTATAAGGGGGTCATAGGCCTCGTTTAATGAACTGAGTAACAAATAACATTTATCCTGAGCATCAATCTGTTTACCTCTGCCTTCAAGCTGTTGATAAAGTTCAGTCAGCACGTTGACATGCTCCCGAACTGATTCATTTGGAGCTTGAACTTTTCTGTACAAACGACTTGTTAAAGACATCACTGTCCCAGCTGTGGTTTGAACATAAACGTCCTTGAGTGATTGCCAAGCCTCCCGTGCATCAGTTGCTGATGTAATATGAATAAGTTGATCGTCACTCACCGACAAAACGATGCATGCCAGGGCTCGTTTAGCCTTCGGCTGGTCTCCCACAGGCACAGGGTCAGGAGGGTCTTCAACATACAGCCAAATCCCCTCTCTAATGAGGTAATGCTTCATTTTAAAAGCCCAAACGTTGTAGTTTGTAGAGGTTAATTTGTCCACCACTTGCATAGCTGGCATGAGAGCCATAATTCACTCCCGACTCACCGACACTCACAAGCTGGAACTGCCGTCTGTTCCCCGGCGTGGCTCTTGCTGCACACAGGCTTATCTGGGCAGGTCACTCCCCCACTCCTGGAGAATGCAGTAACCGTCCACCTCAGATCCTGGACTCACAGCTGCACACACCACCTTTCAGCACGGCTCACCAGCGTTCCTTGGAAAGCAGAGCAGGTTGTTCGCACCAAGCTGGCTCTCCTTCAGACTGGGCTGAGTCCTTAGCAGGCTGGGTTCGAACCCATTAAGGTTTGGGCCCATAACCCTGTTGCGGGGTGCGTGTCTTAACGGTTCAAGCCCCCAAACCTTTTCTAGGACTTCCCAGCCACCAGTCTCTCACCTGCTTGCACTGCAGATCCAGCAGAGGAACCTCTTATAGTAACCACACAAAGGCAGTCCAGTGGTACACTATATATACAAGAGTTTTATTCACAGTATTCACAAGCAAAGTGCTACGCCAGGCATCCAATATACAGAAGGAAAAAAATATGGCAGTAGTACAAAGACTTATATACAAACCTCCACCAATCAGTGGACTGCTGAGTCACAGTGACTGCACACTGTTCAGTGCCAGGCAGAACAAGTTGGGACTTGTCCTCTGAGTACATCAGCTGACACTAGCTGACAGGTAGCTGTCATCCTACATCCTAATGATCTAGCTACTGGAGATTAACATACAACATCCCTTCCCCTATTGGTCCTCTCTAACCCTGGGAAACTTTACTCCCAGAATCTAAAAGCCATGTGAGTTTAGGAGACTTTAGTTGGGAGGGAAAAGAGACGAAATCACCCTTCTTTTCTCTTCTATCAGTGAAAGAGAGAGGAAAGGGGAATTTCACCATATTGTCCCTGCTGCTTCTGAACCTGTGTGATTACTTGCCAAAACTCTGGGAATAAACTTTTCTGTGGTTGGAAGAGACTGTTGGGTAGAGGGAAGCTTGAGAAAGATCCACAGTCCTTTTGACTGCAAACTGTGGGATCCGGCTCAGTGTTTCCTTGAATTACTCAGTGTTGAATTACTGATGATGACAGACAGCCCTTACTTTGATAAGGATACCTACAGCTGTTGTCATACTGACTCTGTAGTAAAATGCAAATACAAAATTATCTAAGTCTAAAATTAAGAAAAGCTTATTATCAGTATCTCCTTGGAAATTCAAGCAGCTGAACTGATGCTAGTAAGACTCCCCATAACGCTTTCCTAATCCAGTGAACAACATTTTTAAAAGGAGTGCACTGAAGGGAGAGGAGCTGTGGCTCAGTGGTAGAGCATCTACTTGGCATACAGAAGGTCCCAGGTTCAATACCCAACATCTCCAGTAAAAAGGACCAGTTGGTGATGTGAAAGACCTCTGCCTGAGACCCTGGAGAGTCGCTGCTAGTCTGAGTAGACAATACTGACCTTGATGGACCAATGGTCTGATTCAGTATAAGGCAGCTTCATATGTGTTTGTATTTGTTCAGAGCACAAAGGGGCTGGGAAAGCTGGGGATTCAGAGAACCTGCTAAACTTATCATTACAATTCTATATCAATATACATATGCATTAAGAATGAAGGGGGGTTGCTAGGATGCAACCAGTTATGACAGTCCCCTCTCTTTAAAATCCTGATTATTTAAGGCATGGGGGGGGACTGCCTGAATAACTGTGAAAATGCAGTTGGGCAACAGGAGGACGGATGCATAGAAGAACTGTCCCCAAACTGATCCCAGTGCTTGTGAATCAACTGCCAAGAAAATCAGGAGCAAGTCGAGCATACTGATAAAAGCCTTCAGTTCACCAGCATCATCCAGAAGGCAAGCTCTTCCCACTGAGCCACCATACCACTGTGTACGTACCTCATTCCAGCCTCTCTAGCTGGTTAGTTTTAGGCCCCCCAAAATTGCTAGGCTTCTGACGGTTGCCATTGCCTCCTGATACCATCCTCGAGTGCCTCCTTTCTGTTCAGTCTGTCTTGAGCTGTCAAAAGCCAGCTCTTCTGGAGGTTTCCTAAATGGCCTGACCTGTTTGTCCACCTGTGGCTTAGGGGGAAGGATTTTGCCATGGCAATCCCTGTGGGGTGGCTTTGGCTGCTTCATAGTCTTCTGGGTAGGTGGTGGAACAGAGCAACAAGCTTGAGTATGTAGGCACATTTGATTAACTGTCAACTCCTATTCCCCATAAGTATCAGATAACCAAACTTTTGTTGTAATAGGTTCCTAATGTATATGATTTGAAAGAGGATGGCGTATGAAAAACTTTCAGAGACAGAAGAGAAGAATTATGTATGCCTTTCCTTGAGTAAATAACCTCACTTATTCTTCCCTTGGATTTTTTTACACCATATATTACTTCTTCAGCACAACTAATCCAAAATAGTTAAAGAAACACACAAGTTATCTAGCTCACAATTAGTTTGTGGAATTCATAGCCATACAATATATGTGTTATATGTTTATGTGTATCCTAGCACCTGTCCCAGTCGGCCCTCATTAGCTTTAATGGGTTTTGAAAAGGATTAGATAAACCAATGGGGTTTGTTCTACTAATAACTATTAGCTGAATGACATTTCTTTGTTAGGAAGAAGTATAATTCTGATTAACACATGCTTCGGGAAAATGCAGGGGGTGGAAATTACCTTCGTTTTTTGTTTACACACTTTTCAGATTCTTGATCAGATTCAAAAGCAAGGCACTTCTTGCAGGTGAAGCTCTTGAGGTCATTAACTGAAAGTTTTTTGAAGTTACAACCACCTGTAAAGGATCTTTAGACCCTAATTAAGTTGAATGGATAACTGGGTGTTGGAATCCAAGTCTCGATAGGAACGCTTCCTATGACTTCCTCAAATGACTTCAAAGTAAAATTTCAGGGTGGAGCATATCCTGAGCAGGGCACAATTTAACAGTAGCGTCCATGTTTTGCATCCACAAGATCCTAGGTATCCACTACCTTAGGTATTGCTCCTTAGATGGTCTCTGCTTGATACTCTAAAGAGTATCTTTACAGTTTGCTCCCTGCTGCTCAGCCATTTCTGGCTGTCTTGTGCAGTCCCAAAACACAGCTGAGCAGCAGGAAGTGTCTCCCTGCTGCTCAGCTATTTTTGCAGCTTTCACAGGGAACAGAATGCAGGGGTTTAGAGGGACTCAGAAGGACTCTAAACCCCTACTTTCTGTTCTGTCAACAAATCACTATGAACTGCTTTAATGGTTTGTGATGGTAGATCCATTACAGACTTCAGTTTGCAAACTACTAACAAGGCAAAATTCATGATTTGTCGTTCAGTTTGTGCCCATCCCCAGTGCAGAGGCATCAGCTAGTTTCTAGTCATGCAGTTATGTGGAAAATGCATGTGACACTCGTGTGATAAATGCTATTATATTATAGAATGTTATAAGATTATGTCCTCTGTTGCATGTTTAGCTGGTGTGTGTGTGTGTGTGTGTGTGTGTGTGTGTGTGTGTGTGTGTGTGTGTGTGTTCGGGATGGTCCCACTTAGGAAGGACAGCAGCAGTTGGCCACAAGCTTGTTCAGGATATTACTACTGCTCTAGAATTTAGCATTCATACTGAAGGGGGTGACATTTTATATAATACCTTATGAGACAGCAAACCTTTGCAAGAATGTTCCTCTAGAAGCTAAATTGTATTACTTTCTCATCAAGTTGTACTTCACAGAATTATCTTTGAGGTTATAGTTTGTACTGTGGCAAGGAAGTGGTTTAGCACTTAAAATGCCAGGGGAGGGTAAGCAAATGAAATAGCCTAGCTTTTTGATTGCTTTCTTTATGAGAACAAGATTATGAATTGAACAATTTTGCAAACTGAATCTTAAAGATGAACATAACTTTGTCTTAAATACAGGAGATTACAAAAAGAAAAGGATTCTTAAGTGAACATGCAGTCCCTTTCTCTGCTTTCTTGACTGACCAGTTTGGTCGCCAGCACAACTACCTGAGGATCTCCCTCACTGAGAAATGCAACCTCAGATGTAAGTCTCTCTCTTGTAGTGTCCCAGACTGTGTTGCCATGACAAGCAATTACTGAGCCCATCTTTAAATACAATGGCAACATGGCTTCCACTGAATCAACTCTTCTGTGTGACTAGCTCTGTACTGACACAGTCAAGTAGCACAGTCAAGAGGCTGTCACGTTGTCTAGCTGGATTGTATGGTAAGATGCCATTCTTGTACTGTGTGTTTCTTCATGAAACTCTGCAGTTCATCCTGCTTCTGTATTCTCCCCACAGTCAAAGCAACTTTGCAAGCTGTATGAATGGGAAGGCACACATTTTTATGCCATATTACCAACATTATGGGGGAAACTGCTGTCTGGACTCAGTGGCAAATGTCTCTGCATTCCAGCAGCCATGAGAATAAATGATGGATTTGGATTCTAGCAAAAAAATAGTAAAAATGTGAATGTTTTATGTTATTGTATGTTTCAGGTCAATACTGTATGCCAGAGGAAGGAGTCCAGCTAACTCCCAGAGCTGAACTATTGACCACGCAGGAGATAATCACACTTGCCAGACTCTTTGTGAATGAAGGAGTGGACAAGATCCGATTGACCGGAGGGGAGCCTCTTATCCGGCCTGATGTGGTTGATATTATAGGTGTCTTTCCTTATACATTTCATATGTAATATTTGTGAGGTTCTCTGGTGTACAAAGCTTAATTTACAATATTGTGCTATGCCATGGGAAAATTGTCACCCACAGTGCTTTTGGAAATCCATACAGCTCTGGATATATGCTCTGTTCACAAAGCGCTAGCCAAATATAGAAAGAACGTCTGTCCTGTGCACCATAAGATTATCAAGAAACTCCTTGTCCTTAATAGTAATACTGTCCAGTCTTCTAACATCCTAACACATTGGTTATTGAACGTCCCATTTTGTTGATTGTACTGACTCACTATGTGTAATCTCCCCTGTGAGAAAGGTGGATTATCCTGTCCTTATATATATTTGAATTTTGGTTCCACAACATTCTATGCTTGCCATAATTGATTCGGCTCAAGAACTGGCAGTCAGAAGACACTGGCCAGGGCTGACTGGCTGCTTCGGAAACTCCCACCCACGTCAGCCCCGGTCAGTGTTTTCAGCTCAGTCTGCTCCAGTCCTCCGACAGGAGAGAACCGTCTGGAGTGTGAGCGCAGAGACAGCCCCTCAAGGATGAGGCAAGTGAGAGAAGCCCTTTTCTGCCCCCCCACACCATCCCCTGGGCCTTCTATGAGGGGACTAGGCCCAGAGAAGGCCTTTTCCACCCTCCACACGCCATCCCCTTGGCCTTCTATGGGGCACTAGGCCCAGAGAAGGCCTTTTCCGCCCCCACATGCCATCCCCTGGGCCTTCTATGGGGCACTAGGCCCAGAGAAGGCCTTTTCCACCCCGCACATACCATCCCCTGGGCCTTCATGGGGCACTAGGCCCAGAGAGGCCTTTTTCCGTCCCCCACATGCCATCCCCTGGGCCTTCTATGGGGCACTAGGCCCAGAGAAGGCCTTTTCCTTCCCCCACACGCCATCCCCTGGGCCTTCTATGGGGCACTAGGCCCAGAGAAGGCCTTTTCCGTCCCCACACGCCATCCCCTGGGCCTTCTATGGAGCACTAGGCCCAGAGAAGGCCTTTTCCGTCCCCACACACCATCTCCTGGGCCTTCTATGGGGGCACTAGGCCCAGAGAAGCCCTTTTCCACCCCCCACACGCCATCCCCTGGGCCTTCTATGGGGGCACTAGGCCCCGAGAAGCCCTTTTCCGTCCCCCATACACCATCCCCTGGGCCTTCTATGGGGGCACTAGGCCCAGAGAAGCCCTTTTCCGTCCCCCACACACCATCCCCTGGGCCTTCTATGGGGCATTAGGCCCAGAGAAGCCCTTTTCCGCCCCCCACACGCCATCCCCTGGGCCTTCTATGGGGCACTAGGCCCAGAGAAGGCCTTTTCTGCCCCCCCACACGCCGTCCCCTGGGCCTTCTAGGGGGCAATAGGCCCAGAGAAGCCATTCCACCCCCACACGCCATCCCCTGGGCCTTCTATGGGGGCAGTAGGCCTAGAGAAGCCATTTTCTGTCCCTCACACATCATCCTCTGGGCCTTCTATGGGGGCAGTAGGCCCAGAGAAGCCCTTTTTCCCCCACACTGCCTACTGCCCCCATAGAAGGCCCAGGGGATGATGTTTGGGGGACAGAAAAGGCCTTCTCTGGGTCCAGAGAAGCCCTTTTCTGCCCCTCTTCCCTTCTTTTCCCCCTTTTCCTTTCTTCCTCTCTCCTTTCTTTCACTCTTTCCCCTATTCCTTCCTTCCTTCCTTCCTTCCCTTCCTCCAACCCTCTCTCCCTTCCACCTCCCTCCCTTCCTTTCTAGGGCCCGTTGTCTTCCGCCACAACTGGCTTTGTTCCCTAGTAAATAACATAAATATGTTCTGAAGGCAGGTATGTAAGCTTACGTCATTTTATTTATTTTATTTAAAACATCTGTTTGCCACCTTTCTCCTTTGTAGAACTCAAGGCAGCTTATGGTATAAATAAAATAATTATAAACAAAATATAATCAATATGAATAAAAACCAACACTTATGAAGCACATAAAATGTCACAATTTTAAAACTCTTAATATTTCCAATAAATAATAGCTAAATCAGTCAAGTGCAGTCGTCTAAATAAAACCGTCTTCAGGTGTCTCCTAAATATCAACAGTTATTAGCAGTCAGACCCCTCCTCCTGCAGAGGTGCAGTTTTAGGGCAAAGAGAAACACCCCTCTTAATAGCACCCCAATATTTGACGTGCAGAGTACTGCTTGGGCAAAATGGACTAACATGGATACCAGCCAGACATCAGCCTAGGAAAACAATTTTAAAACTCAAGTCAAGAGCATCTGGCTGGCTAATCCCCCCCCCTTGCCCTGGAGAGATGCATGACTTTTGAACAATGGGACGCCCTGGACCTACTGATTCACTCAGCATAATCCCATCAACACCCTAGCTTCACTTCCCCATACCCATTACCCTTGATTATGCAGCCATTAATCAGTACTTACATCTTTTCACCTTTTCCAGCCACCCTTCCTGTCCAGTATTTTTGGAGCCATCAAGCCCTCTCACACTTTTTTTCTTCCCAACTCTGCTTAAGCCATTTAGTCATTGTTTTCTGATCAACATGTCATCCCCACCTAAGGATATATTTTGCCCTATAACTGGACCACCCTGCTGCCCCAGCTGTGTGACCACATACCACCCCCACTTTGTGGGTTTCTTTTCTCTTCTTCACGGAGAAAATGCTGGTCATTTTTCTCTAGCTCTGTGGCTTCCACGGACCCCTTAAAGATTGGTAGATATCCCCCTTCCCTAAAAAGCTTTCCCATTTCCTTCCTGTTTTTCCTTAATTAGCTCTTGTATGTGTTTTAGTGTATGTGTGAGTATGTGTGTGTGTTTTGCCCATTTCGATATTTTTTAAATAAAAATCTTTCCAGTTGAACATCTGCCTGGTCTGTTTGAGAGTTCTCTTAAGGGAGAAATCCTTGGATACATAGGTGGAGAACCCCAGTTACCTGCCTCTTGCTTTCTCTTCTTTGCTAATTCCCCCAACTAATTAGGAAACTGCCTATATGAATAACAGCGAGGGAGCCAGGTGCATCTCCCTGGGGAAGTTGTTCCATAATTGTGGAACTGCCACCAAAAAGGCCCTCTTTCATGTGCCCACAAGACAAGCTTCTTTTATTGGGGGGACAGTCGGGATGGCCTCTTCCTGTGGTCTGAATTCCTGGGCAGGAGTGTGTGGGAGAAAATGGTCCTTCAGATACTCCAGTCCTGTAGGGCTTTAAAGGACAAAACTGACACCTTGAATTGGACTCAGTAGTGGATTAGTAACCAGTGTAATTGCTGTAGTATCAGGTTTTCAAGGCATGCTGTGACTATTTCACATACTTGAATACATAAGAAGAATAAATCTCCCACAAGTCTTATTTCCCATCAAAGTCATGAAGTACAACAGTTGGTGCATGCACTATGTTTTACCTTCTATTGAATGCTGAGAAATGGGTCCTCAGATCTTTCCAGCACTCTTTAAAGGTAACTTGTAGCTACCAGGGACTTCAATTCCGATTGGTGCCCAAACACAGGGAAATAGGGTGGGGATTAATCTGTGCAGTTTTGCCAAGCAAAATTGCCACCAGTGCTCTATGGCAGGGGGAAAGGGGGGGGAAAGGTGATAAGAAGGTATCATGCCCTGCTGCAATTTAGTTTTAATAAATGTAGCCAACATCCAGTCATGGGTTTTGATTGTCTCGTTTGGTTCAGTCCAGAATCTTTGTACAGTGGGGGAAATGCCTCATATGAAGCATGATCTGTGTTCTGCAGTACAGTGGCTATCCACTTGTGTAGCTCTAGTATTTGTCCACGAAGATGTTGTATGTTTTCCCCCTTCATAGGCAGTACGCAGGGGAGGAGATGGAACAATGGATGCTGTCTTTCCAGCAAAACCAGCCATTTATAGATATGTTTAAGAGCTTGGCACTTGAAAGTTTTATATGATGGTTCATAAAAGTACCAGGTTGGAAACGTGTGATGTAAACAGGTGTCAGTTGTGTTTCAGCCTCCCTGAATTTGTTGTTCTGTGTCATCCAGAACCTGTTTCTTTCTTATTCATCTAACTCCGTAGAATTAACAGCCAATCCTGAATATGTTTAGTAAGAAAATAAGCCTCACTGTGCTTGGAGGGTCTTACTAGCAGGTGGGTATGGAGAAGTGATTTGTCATAGCACTCCTTTTCTTGTTACTCTTGTGTTTTCCAGCTCAACTGCGAAAGCTAGAAGGGTTACAAACCATTGCTGTCACAAGCAATGGGATAAATTTGGCTCGACTGTTACCCCGGTTAAAGGAGGCTGGCCTGAATGCCATTAACATTAGCTTGGACACATTGGTCCCGGCCAAATATGAATTCATTGTACGTCGGAAAGGTACAGTTATCGCCTTGCTGAGTTTCTTACAATAACATTGTATGTAGTGCTTTTATCTTTATATCCTGCATGGATGTCAGTCTGATTTCCCAGTGATGAGGAACGAGAAATTTGAAGGCTAATTGAGGAATGAGTACCCTTGACCCAGAGCTGCTAATACTCTCTTCCTTTCTCTTTCACAAGCAAGATTTCTTCTTTGTTGCAGCCAGTGCATGAGGATGAATGTATGTGGCTATAGAACAGAATTACTCCGTCTTTGTGGTTGAGTGATCTTTTGTTTGTTAGCAGTGTCTGTGTGGTAGGCAAAGTGCACAAGACACAAATGGAGCAGAGGAAAGCATGATATAAAGGTCTGTAAGGAAAAGTTTAGGTGAGTGCCTTGACAGAGGGTGGTGTGGGTGGTAGTCTAAAGATTTTTTGCAGGTGACAAGTTTTGACTCTTTAAAGGGATTTATGGGATATAGCTTTGCAAAGAGGGGGTTAGGGGCTGTTTCAGATAAATGGAGTAACACAGGAGTATGGACATCAAGCAGGAGTCCCAGAGAGCTTAGAATAAATTCATACAGATGAAAGAATCCCAAAAAAGGAAGAGATAATCAGGATCTGAATGGTAGAAAACCTTTAAATGGTAAGAACTAGGAACATTTTGCAAGAAGTTAGAGAGGACAGGAAAAGTGGGGTTGGGTCCTAGCAACTGGGGAGGGGGAAAGAAGCATTTTTGGCAAAGGCATTCTGAGTTGAAAGGAGATAAGATTGTACAGTTTGTTTTAGCTATAGACCATAACAATAAAGCTCTCAACATCAATATCAGTTTTAGAACAATTTTTAAAACCCTTCAGCATAAATTTAAAGGTACCACTTGATATGTTGAAATGTTATCCAATTTATAATAAACCTTTGTCATTGCATGAATTATTTTTGTTGGCAGCCAAAACAAATGTAGCTATAATTTACTTGAACTTTGCTGCTGCTGGCAAGCAAAAACTTTTTATTGCTTTGATGAATCTCCACATTTATTAATAAAAAAATGAAAGCAATGTATTGTGCATGGTTTCAGAACCTGTGTTACAGAACACCTTCTGTAACCTCCCCACTGTAGATTTTGAAAACCAATCCAGTTTAATTTCTTAAGGATATCTAAAGGTATCCATATAAATGTTAGTGAATGTCTAGCAGTCGCTGTTTGGGATGATCTAAGGGCCAAGCTAGACATTACATACTACCTGTGGAAGCCAATGCCATTTTAGAGTGGAACTCTGCTGTTTTAAAAATATTGCAAAGCACTGATCCTGATAGAGCCTTTCCTCCGTGTGACTTTTCTAGTGCCAAAACACTCTCTCCCATGGCCCTTGCAAAATTTTTAATGACTTAGTTCAGTCTTAAATTGCCATAACATCTAGTTTTGCCTTAAACGGTGTTTATATAGATGTAAAGTAAACCTTTTCCTACTCAGAAATGGCTGTTTACAGTTAAAAGGCAGATAATATTTTCATAGCAATGACAAGCTGCATGGGAGTATGACTTTTGAGATCCAGGTAGTCAGCCATGTTGCTCTGAAGCAGTAGAACAAATTTAGATTCCAGTTGTTGCCCTGCAAGGAGCTTTTATGGACTTAGGAGCCATAACTAATAACTGGACTGTGCCATGAGTGTGCCAAGGGAATGAACTGCATGGTGACCACACGCTGATGCCAACTGCCTGGACTGTGAACACATGCCCAGATGAGGGAAGCCTCCTCTTGAGACGATGTGCCAGACCAAGGATGGATCCATGAGTTACCTGCCACCTCTCACCTGCAACGCAGCAGAGAAGAACCAAGCACCCTGCCCACAGACAGCACACAGAAGCCAGTAAAAGCACTCTGCAGAGGAACGCCATGCCATGCAAAGGGAAGCCTGAACTTCTCTACAGAGACTCCATTAGCAGAAACCTCTATTAGCACACAGGCACATCTCCCCCACCACCACCTTCGCCAGATACTGCACGTATGCTGCCCAGTATGACAAAGGAACTGCTTGTGTAGAGGGATTAACTGGCTGACATATTGTACCTGCCAAGCCCATCACCCAGACAGATCATCGGGCCTTCAACACTAACGACCCTGGCCGCTGCTGCTATTGTCTTCTAAAAGTGTCACTGTTAGTAGTAATGGAATCAATGTTGCCCAACCATTAGCCCCACCATCCTCCTGCAACTAGTTTTTGCCTAAGCATCTTCCTGGGGATGGGACAAGGGAACTGGCCGGTAAAGCCCACCCCCAAGTCCAAATAGTGTATAAAAAGAGCAGCACCCACTATTCTCTCTCTCTATATATATATACACACACACACACACGCACACACCTAACCCCTACCTATCTTGCTGACCCTTGGCGTAGCAGGGCCCAGAGTCTTCCACATATTCTGCCGGTTCAAAATACAACCCTTTTCCCTTATAGCCTCCCTTCCCCTTTTCGCTGTGGGATCACTTCCATCTCTTCAAGACAGGTACGTATCACCCCTCAACAAATTACCTGCTCATTGGAATGTCTCTATACCCTTTCAGTCTATTTTTTCTAGTACTGTATTGATTGATTGTGTGATTGCGTTTATTTGTATGTGTGCATATTCCTCAGTAAAGAAACCAATTCTTTAAGACTTGGTCTCTGTGTCTATTTCTAGGAGTACTGGAAAGGGCAGGACTCCTGTATACAAAGGTTATTGCTCCCTATTTGCCAATTGCCATTTGGAATATTCAAATTCTCCATCTTTATTAACAAATAGAGCAATTTGGCTAAGACCAACAAAGGTTTATTCAAGGTATGAGTTTTCAGGTACAAGGCACGCTTTTTCAAATACATTGGAATGGTAGATGAGGTTCTAAACTTATAGAAAGAGATTTAACAGCAAATTAGCATGTAACATGATTATAAGTTATGCAAAGTGGAAAACTAAATAACAGGTTAAGGTTATAAGGTCAACCGTTGTAAAGCAATAAATATGTCAAAATAGCAGATGAATGTCTAAAGGTGTTTTTTCTAATTGTGGGAAGTAACAGAATCTTAATTATCTCCCCTCAGGTGTAGAGGGCACGGGGAGGGCACTTAACAGTTTATTTTGAGCTGGATGTAAAGTTATCAGCAGACATCCATTCAGTATTCTAATACACTATTCTGAAAAAGATTAACAAAGCCAGAATGATACCCAGAGAAAACCTGTTAGAAGACAGGCCCAAAATAGATAATAACAGAACACCACTAGTGATCACATACAGCTCTCAGCTCAAAACAGTACAACACATCATCAACGACTTACAACCTCTACTGGATAATGACAGTTCTTTCACAAGTACTGGGTGGCAAACCTTTTCTTGCGCGCAGACAACCCCCTTCTCACCCACAATACTGCAACATCTCATTTGAACATGGATGCTGTGACCAGAGCTTGTAAGAAACCCAGATGCCAATTTTGCTGCCACATACACCCAGACAACACAATCAGTGGACCTAACAATATAAACATCAGGGTCTCATTCACTTGCTCATCTTCTAACATTGAATATGCCATTAAATGTCAACAATGCCCTTCAGTTCTCTACATAGGACAAATAGGACAAACCCTGCATCAGAGGATAAATGGACACAAATCTGACATCAGGAATCACAAGATTGAGAAACCTGTAGGAGAACACTTTAACCTTCCAGGATATTCAATGGATGACCTCAAAGTAGCTGTTTTATTACAAAGGAACTTTGGGAACAGAATGGAAAGGGAAAATGCTGAATTACAAGTTATTACAACACTTGGTACAAAAATCTCCCCAGGACTCAACAGGGGTATTGGATTTTTATCCCATTATGTATGTTAACTCATTCAGTCCTCACATATGTAATCTCAACAAGAAGGACTATAAATCCTCTGTATTTTACTGCATTTCTTTTTCAGAATAGTGTATTAGAATACTGAATGGATGTCTGCTGACAACTTTACATCCAGCTCAAAATAAACTGTTAAGTGCCCTCCCCGTGCCCTCTACACTTGAGGGGAGATAATTAAGATTCTGTTACTTCCCACTATTAGAAAAAACACCTTTAGACATTCATCTGCTATTTTGACATATTTATTGCCTTACAGCTGTTGACCTTATAACCTTAACCTGTTATTTAGTTTTTCACTTTGAATAACTTAAACATCATCATGTTACATGTTAGTTTGCTGTTAAATCCCTTTCTATAAGTTTAGAACCTCATGTACCATTCCGATGTATTTGAAAAACTGTGCCTTATACACGAAAGCTTATACCTTGTATAAGTTTTGTTGTTCTTAAAGGTGCCACTGGACTCTAAATTTGTTCTAAGACTTTTGAGAGCAATTTTGATGTAATGCCCATCTGTAGCCACTAGAGGGTAGAACAGTACCAGTTATATCAAACATGCTTTTAAAAAAAAGCACACACACCACCAAGTCAATTGAAAAATAACTTTGATGGATTCAAGATGTTTGCACATTTTCACTATGTTTATATTTAGCTGATTCTAAATATGGAATGTACTGTGTAGGCGAACCTTTGAATAGATGGAGAGACTTATCTTTTGATGGTGGTCTATATTTGATCATATTAAAATTCAAAAAATTTATCATGTTCAAATACAAGTCAGGTAAAACTAATAATATTCAATCACTCCACAGAGTACACTGTTCAAGGAAGTAATTCTGCACATGTTGCCAGACACAGGATCATAATTTGGTTAAATGGATAGAACTGGCAATCAAGCACAAGGGACTCCAAACTGCTTTGCTGTTATAAAATTCTGACCCAAGAGCTTTGTAAATTCATACGAATTCTTGTGGATTGGAGTCTGGAAGCCACTAAAATGCGTTGTCCCCTCAAAACCTTTGAGAAAGCGAGGTAGTAATTGCACATGGGGTGGTAGAGCTGCCAATCCTGGAACAGGAAATTCCTGCAGATTTGGAGGCAGAAGCTAGGGAGGGTGGGGCTTGGGAAGGGGTGTTCAGCAGGGTATAGTACCATAGAATCCACCCTTCCAAGCAGCCATTTCATCTAGGGGAACTGATCTCTGTTTTGGCTGGAGATCACTTGTCATTCCAGGAGATCGCCAGGCCCCACCCGGAGGCTGGCAACCATAAGTACAATTATTGATAAGGCAGCATGAGCACTGCTGATCCTTGAATGCAGAAATAAGAGAGGGACTCAGGAGATGAAAAAAATGTCTTTCTCCTCTCTGAACACTACTTCTGAGCATACGCCAGAGCTTTTGTCATGTGGTATGTTATGCTTCTGGCTGCCATATATAAACTTTACCTTTACAGTATCATACTAGGTTTTGCAGTTTATGTCACAGACTTTCAGAGGCACAGGAAGAAAGCATAATAAACTTTTATTTCAATGCACAGTTGCTATGCACTGAAAATTATTCTACCCAGGGCTTTTTTTGTAGAAAAAGCCCAGGAGGAACTCATTAGCACAGTAGGTCACACCCAATAGCAGAAACTCATTAACATATTAGGCCACACCCCTGGCACAGCTCATTAGCATATTAGGGCACACCCCCATGTTACCAGAAGTGTGGTCATCCAGCCACACCAACCTTTTGCTTCTTATTCTGTTTACCTTGTTTGTTGTCAAAACCCAGGGTTTTTTTTGTAGCAGGAACTCCTTTGCATATTAGGCCACACACCCCTAATGTAGCCAATCCTAATGAGTTTCTGCTGCTGGGTGTGGCCCATTATGCTAATAAATTCCTGCTGGGCGTGGCCAACTTGGGAGCCAGCTGGAATGCCATTCCTGTACGTTCCTGCCCCAAAATAGCCCTTATTCTACCTGTTAAAAACATAAGAAGAGCCCTGCTGGATCAGACCAGTGGTCCATCTAGTCCAGCATCCTGTCTCACACAGTGGCCAAACAGTTCCTCTGCAAAGCTAACAACAGGGCATAGAGGCCAAGGCCTTCCCCTGATGTGTCCTTCTGGCTCTGGGATTCAGAGGCTTAGTGCTGGTGGGAAGTTTGGAGATCTCTGCTGTTTTTTTCTCTGCCTCCTCCCCAATAACAATGTCTCACAGATGCGTTCCTTTCCTGTGGGACAGAGAATGGGTTAATCCTTCTAGCACAGCATTGGCTTTGCTAAGAGTTCTAGAGAAGTGAACTGGAGATCATTTCTGCACATGTGCAAACCACCGCATTAGTGTTCTTAAATCATCAATGTTTTTAAAACTCCCCGCACAATTTCTGACTGCTCCAGGAGTAGCTCCAAATTTACTGTCCCATTATTCTGCATTTCCTAGATACATTTTTCCATTATTTCTTTTCTTTTGGATATTAATGTGTTACAACGCTGATTTTGTTTAACTTAATAATATCACTATGCAGGGATAAAATAAGCAGTGAGGTTTAATGTAGCTTTCTTCATGCAATTACTGATCCATGAAGTTCCTTTCTTTTTTTGTGGGTAGGTTTTGTTACATTATGTTGTGTTGTTTGTTCATTCCCCCCCCCTTCCCTGATAGCTCCTGTTGTGCATTCGATAACAATTCAGTTTTTTAAACATCTAAAAATAACAGGATTATATAATTGATTTGATAATCATGGAAACTAAACATATGTAGTGTTTCCATGTCACATAATTACTGAATAACACTGTTATGAATTGGTGTATCCGTTTCAACGATTGCAAACGGAATACTATTTTCATTAGGATTTTGTGGGAATCTTTGCTAGCCATTTTCTTAGTTGACATCTAAGGAGGAGCGGGGGACCTTTGAAATGGTGGCAACCATGCTGTTCCCCACGATACAGCCAGCCTTTTTAAAAACAATGTTACAATGTTATGTTACTGCACATGCACAAAAAAGAGGTTCCTTTGCTGACAAAGTATACTGTGACACATTTAGCATGCTTCATAGTTATTGAATAACAGTGTTATGAATTGGAGAGCCAGTTTGGTGTAGTGGTTAAGTGCACAAACTCTAATCTGGGAGAACTGAGTTTGATTCCCCGCTCCTCCACTTGCAACTGCTGGATGAACTTGGGCAAGCCATAGATCTTCGCCGTGGTCTCTGTGCAGTCCCACACATGGGTTGGGCGCCTGCGCACGACCTCGATCGGAGAATCTTCTAGAGCTTCACCTCAGAAGAGCTTTTGGCGGGCTCTCTTCCCACCCTGGGGGAGGAGACATGCACTGCGCATGCCCAGAGCGGGAGAGAGAGCCGCCTCCCACTCAGTTCTTCTTCGACCGCCTTCGCATTCACACCTCGTTCCTGTTGTTCCTCCATTTACCTCAGCTGAGTGTATCTTTTCTTCGCTTTCGTCTTTGTTTTTCCATCTCTTTCTTTCTCTGACTTTCTGTCCTAAATATATATATATATATATATATATATATATATATATATGTTCTTTGTCTATCTCTCTTTCCCCTCCCCCCTTTCTTTGGAGGGTGGGTGGGGATTTTTGTATGGGAAAGACTCAATTTTTTAAGGTCTGTCGTCGTTGCCCCACTAAAATTCCATCCAACGACAGGCACGACCTTTGCTTAATCTGTTTGGGTGAGGCCCATAGAGTAGATACTTGTCCTCATTGTGCGAGTTTCACTCGTCAGGCTCGACGTAATCGAGAGGCTAGGCTCAAAGCTCTTCTGGTAGAATCGGCTCTGCGTCCTACAATGTCCTCAGGGACTTCCCAGGCCTCTGCGGCCAAGAAATCGGACACCTCCTCGAAGGCACCGAAACAGAAACCTAAGTGGGCTGAAGATAAGACCCCTTCGAAGTCGAAGGCCCCGCCGTCTGCTTCGGTTTCAAGGGTGGACCCCATCGTCGTGACTGGGTTGTCGATGTCGATGCCGACCCTGGCCTCGACATCTCACAAGTCTGCGGCTCGACAACAGACTCCGCAACACTCCCATTCGTCGCCTACGGGGATGATTCCTTTGGGCCAGTTGGCCAGATCGCCTCCGCAGCTCTCTCCGAGAAGGGGATCCCAGTCTCCAGCGAGGCGTTCCAATACCCCGGTCCACACTTTGGACGAGGGCCCTGTTGTGCACTGCCATGCGCGGTCCCGATCCCGGTATGATCGACGATGCCTGATCCATAGGCAATCCCCATCGTCGTCTGGTTCCGCCTCTGACCACCAATGCTGGACTTGCGACGACCGTCGGGAACGTCCGGATGCGGCCTATTATTATTCTCGGTCTCCGACACCGGAGAGACACCACTATGACCGGATCCGGCATTCGGAACGCGTGGACCGGACCCATGTCCCTGATCGCCCTTGGCACTCAGCGTCTGTTGCCTTGGCCCGTTCCGCCTCTAGGGAACAGCCTTCTGACCTTCCTAGGAACCGGGATGCCCCGAAGAGTTCCCCAATGGAACCTCGACACCGTCCTGCCATCGACCTTGCCCACCAACGATCCTCCTCTCCCATGTCAATCTCGGACAGGTCGGATTCGGCGGAGTTCGATCCCGAGGTCTCTCGGATCGAGGACAAGCCTCGACGCTCAGGGTCGATTTCACCTACTGAAGGCCCTAAAGCATTTTTAGAGCTCGTTACCAGGATGGCGACTGCCCTTCAAGTACAGGGCTTTACAGAGGCCCCGGCTGTGACCGACGTCGTTCACCGGTTAGTCCAGACTGACCTTCCTCCGTCTCCCGTCTTGCCTTTGCTGCCTGTCCACCTTTCTATCCTGAAAGAGTCATGAGAGCACCCGGCTTCGATCCCCCCGGTTTCGAGGCGCTATGATCGGTTGTACAGGATCCAAGACGCTCCTGGCAAATTCCTCGTTTGTCAGCCACCTCCAGACTCCATGGTGGTTCACTCTTCTTCGAGATCGAAGCAGCCTGTTCGCCAGTCCACGCCTCCTGACCGTGAGGGTTGTAAACTGGATCTTCTGGCCAAGAAAATGTACTCTCTGGCCTCCATGAATCTCCGTGTCGATACTTATTTGTCCTACTTGTCGGCTTATGCCTTCAACGTTGCCAATGCAGTTCGTCCTGTCCTGGAGTTTGTTCTGGAGGAGCACCGTCCCACTCTCTCGGCTGCCTTGTCTGAGGTTTGTGCTATATCGAAGCAACAAATCAATTCTGTTTGTCATGCCGTCAATTGCTCCTCTAAACTCCTGGTGTCTTCTGTCGCGCTCCGGCGTCATGCCTGGCTGCGGGGCACCTCTCTACAACTGGACGTCAAGTTCCATGTTGAAGACCTTCCCTTTGACAGAAACGGCCTCTTCCACTCCACCACCGATGAAGTGTTGAAGGCTGTCGATGATAGTCGTAAGCAGGCCCGAAACCTTGGAGTCTCGGCTGCATCTTACCGTCCCAGAAACCGTTCCTGGAAGCCTTCCGGCTCCAGGCGATACCTGTCTCCGGCACCTCACTCCCAATGGAGGAGAAAAACATACGATTCCCGTCCTCCTTCCAAGCACCGTTCCCAACCTACCAAAAAGCCGCCACAGCCTAAACAGTCTGTTTGACTGTCCCCACCGTCTCCCTTCTCCACCGTCGTATACTCCTTCCATCCGAACCCGTCTCTTCCCCTTTCTACCAGCCTGGGAAGAAATTTCAACCGACTCCTGGGTCCTCACCATCCTGCGGGTCGGGTACGCCATAGAGTTCGTTTCGCCTCCGATCCTCCCACACTTTGTCGTCACGCCT
Organism: Gekko gecko; assembly: GCA_029375565.1. Lineage (NCBI taxonomy): Eukaryota > Metazoa > Chordata > Lepidosauria > Squamata > Gekkonidae > Gekko > Gekko gecko. The sequence goes on from JAPDNY010000001.1 coordinate 95,374,554, forward strand.
CCAGACCCTCTCCTCAATCTCGAAGTTTCCACTCTCCTTGCCAAGGGGGCCATCGAGGTCATCCCAGAGGCGCAACGAACTCTCGGCTTCTACTCGAAGTATTTCCTGGTCCCCAAGAGGGACAGCGGCTTCAGACCAATCATGGGCCTTCGAGATCTCAACCGTTACATTCGGTATCAGAAATTCAGAATGGTCACTCTGCAGTCGATCCTTCCTCTCATTCCACGGGCAGCGTGGCTTGCGTCAGTCGACCTCCACGACGCATACTTCCATGTCACGATCCGTCCCCAACACCGGCGGTTTCTCCGGTTCGCTGTTGGAGATGCCCACTACCAGTACAGGGTGCTTCCCTTCGGCCTTTCTACAGCTCCACGGGTGTTCACCAAGCTGATGGCTGTGGTGGTGGCCGAGCTCCACCGACGGGGAGTCACTCTTTATCCTTACATCGACGACTGGCTTCTCGTAGCTCCAACGCCAAGTCAGTTGCTCCACGACACTCGGGAGACTCTCTCCTCCTCCATGCTCTCAGACTCTGCGTCAACAACGCCAAGTCCTCCCTCCAGCCCCTTCAAACTCTTCGATTCCTCAGGGCTCGACTCGACACCAACCTCGAAGTGGCTTTCCTCCCGGAATCGAGGGCTTCCGACATTCGGGCGATGGTGTCCTCTTTTTGGACGTGTCCCCAACCATCTGCCCGTTCTGTCATGAGGCTCCTCAGTCACTTTGCCTCCACGGTGTTTGTTGTCCGCAACGCCCGGCTGAGAATGCAGCCGCTTCAGCTCTGGCTCCTCTGCACCTTCGATCCTCTCCGGAGGCCTTGGCACACGATTCTATCAATCCCGCAAACGGTCCTCGACTCCCTCAAGTGGTGGGCTCAACCCGTCCACCTCCTTTCCGGGATGCCTTTTCGACCTCCTCCTCCCGAGTTGCTGTTGACCACAGACCCTTCTCTCTGGGGTTGGGGAGCCCAGTGCGGAGCGCTTACTGTTCAAGGGGCTTGGTCTGCTCGAGATGCAACTCGCCACATAAATTACCTGGAGTTGCAAGCAATTTATCTGGCCCTTCGGTCCTTTCTTCCAACCCTTCGGGACCGTGTCGTCCAAGTGGCTTCCGACAGCACCACGGCTGTCTATTATGTCAACAAACAGGGTGGCACTGCCTCTGTTCGTCTCTGCAACTTAGCGGTAGACCTCTGGTCCTGGTGCCTCGATCACTCCATCATGCTCTCGGCGATCCATATTCCCGGGGATCAGAATGTCGATGCAGACCGGTTGAGTCGTTCTGCCTCATCGGACAACGAATGGTCCATTCCCCTCTGGTATCTTCGACCTCTGTTTCGAGAGTTCGGTCACCAATCTGTCGACGGCTTCGCGTCCGTCGACAATGCTCGATGTCGCCTGTTTTTCAGCAGGGGTCCCCCGTCTGCTCGGTCGCTCGGGGATGCCTTTCTCCACAAGTGGAACGGAACCCTGTTTTACCTATTTCCTCCGTTCCCTCTCATCTCTCGGGTCATGCAGAAGATTCGTGCAGACGGCACCTCCTGCATTCTGATCACTCCGTGGTGGCCACGCCAGGTCTGGTTCCCGCACCTGCTTCAACTCTCCTGTCGTTCCTTCCGTCCCCTCCCTGTCGTCCCAGATCTCCTCTCTTGGGCCCGAGGGAGAATCCTCCATCCCAATCCAGGATTTTTCAGATTGACGGCCTGGAAGATCCAGCCCTAGACTTCCCGCCTCAGGTCTCTGAAATCCTCCTGAATGCTAGGAAGCCTTCAACTCGACATTCCTATCAGTTCAAGTGGAACAGGTTCCAATCCTATGCTGCTGATCACTCCTTCGATCCGATTCGATCATCTCTCCGTGAGATCTTCACCTACATCGTGCACTTGAAGGATACGGGCCTGGCATACTCGTCTTTGCGGGTTCATTTGGCGGCGATCTCCGCCAACCACCCCCTCATACAAGGCTCTTCAGTGTTCTCCCACCGTCTCCCCAAGACATTCCTCAAGGGTCTTCTTCCGATGTGCCCGCCTAGGAAACTGTTGGTGCCTTCCTGGAGCTTGTCTCTAGTCCTTTCTCAACTCATGGCTAAACTGTTTGAGCCGATGGCTACTGCCGACCTCAGGTTAGTTTCCTGGAAGACGGCTTTTCTCGTAGCCATTACCACTGCACGCAGAGTAGGGGAGCTAGCTGCCTTCCGGGCCGATCCCCCCTATACTGTTTTTCACAGGGAGAAGGTGGTCCTTAGAACAGATCCTTCCTTCCTCCCTAAAGTCGTCTCTGCTTTTCACCTCTCTCAGTCGTCTGTTCTGCCTACTTTCTTCCCGAACCCAACTGATGCCTCTCAGAGAGCCCTGCACTGTCTCGATGTGCGCAGAGCACTCTCTTTCTATCTCCACAGGACACAGCCCATACGTAAATCTCCTCGGCTGTTCCTAGCTTATGGCCCCCCTCATGCAGGGGAACCCATTTCTTCTCAACGTCTCTTTAAGTGGGTGACTTCCACCATAGCCCTTTGCTATGAGCTGGCACGTCAACCCGTTCCTACCTGTGTCACTGCCCATTCTACACAGGCGGTATCGACGCCCACTGCTTTCCTGGCCGGTGTCCCGTTGGAAGACATCTGTGCGGCTGCTACGTGGTCCTCGGCATCGACCTTCGTGACCCGCTATGCACTCGACGTCCGAGTTCGACGGGATGCTGCCTTCGGTCAGACAGTGCTGCGATCGCTCTTCGCTTGATCCTGCTGTACCCTCAGGTAGGACCCGTGGGTGATTTCTTTTGATGGTGATGCTGTGTCTTAACCAGTATTTTTGTGTCCTTTGCAGCTGCCAGCTCCCTCCTCCAACTGGTTCAGCTCTTGTAATCACTCATGTGTGGGACTGCACAGAGACCACGACGAAGATAAACAGGTTGCTTACCTGTAACTGATGATCTTCGAGTGGTCTGTGCAGTACCACAATCCCACCCGGCCTTCCCCGCTGCTGGCATCTCCAGATTTCCTTCTTTGGATTGTTTGGCCTTGACAGTGGCGGTCGAAGGAACTGAGTGGAAGGCGGCTCTCTCTCCCGCTCTGGGCATGCACAGTGCATGTCTCCTCCCCCAGGGCGGGAAGAGAGCCCGCCAAAAGCTCTTCTGAGGTGAAGCTCTAGAAGATTCTCTGATCGAGGTCATGCGCAGGCGCCCAACCCATGTGTGGTACTGCACAGAAGACCACTCGAAGATCATCAGTTACAGGTAAGCAACCTGTTTTTCTGTCAGAGGTGTTCTTGAAAAGAGTAGTTTCTGTTAGCGCTCTTTCAGCCCCACCTCCCTCACAGGGTGTCTGTTGTGGGGAGGGGAAGGGAAAGGAATTTGTAAGCCGCTCTGAGACTCCGAGTGAAGGGCAGGGTATAAATCCAATCTCTTCTCTTCTCTTCTTCTTGGTGTATCCAGTTCGACAATTGAGGGCCATTTTCTTAGTTGGTTCCCTACGATACATCCAACTTTGCTGTTCTAAAGGGATAAGCAGTAACAAAAGGACAATTATCAGAAGTGAGTTCAGAGAGTCCACTTGTATTTTCACATATGCTGTTCTTCCTCTATTGGAAAGCATTCTGTTGACTTAACAGGCACACTGCAGGGTAGAAGTCCTGCCTTGGAGGCTCATCTTGTCAGCCTTTGATCTCCCTGTATATGCTACAGATAGAATGGAAATGCAATTAATAACCATTAGTCTCAGTGCCTTTGATATGAACACAAGTTCTAGATCATAGGCCATCAAATATCTCCTCACAGTAGCTAGTATTTTAAGGTAAACAAAATTAACTAACTGTTCAGTCTCTGGTTTTGAGATGGAATATATTCAAGGGCTTCAGTGGTCTTGGAGGATCAAGGTTCAGGTATCCACCTTGCTGTGGAAGTTTATTGAGTGACCTTGGGCCAGTCATACCCACTTTCTGTTGCTTACAGAACAAAGTTATTGTGAGAATAAAATAAAAGATGGGAGGATGATGTATGCTGCACTGGGTGGGATTAAAATGTACTAAGGGGTCAAATAGTCACAAAGCTATCCCACAATGTGTGATTGCTGCAGGGGGGAGGTGAGGGCAATGTGACTATAATCCCTTGATAGGCTTTGCTGATCTCATCCTATCTGGCATTTCCCAAAGGCCGTGGCAGCCCTCTTTTCCTTCTCCAAAGTGTACTTTTCTTAGTGTGAATAGGTTTAAAGAACATCTTTAATGTTTCCTGTACTCTTAAGATAAAAGTTACCACCTTTTTTCCATGGGAAAACAGTTTTGAAGAGGATCTTTGAAAAAATGGCTTGGAAAAGAACTTTAATTTTCTGTGCTCTACTCATTCCCTTTATCGCTATTGATAAGCTTTCTGACTATTGTTTACTCAGAATTGGATCCAATTATTTCCTTATGTTAGGGGAAGAGAACATATATTATACCACAATGGACTGGTTGAAATACAGGCCCGTAGCTACAGTGGGGCCTCTTGGAGCCTCCCCCAACTTACTGCCAAGGCCCCCAACTTCCCATTCAGCCCAGGCCCCCCAACAGCAAGAGGAAGAAAACAGAGTCCTTGTGTTTGTTTTGCATTTAGTTCAGAGGTCTGTGGGCTGACAAACTGTTTGGGAATAGAGAATGTATTAACTATTCTGTCTGAAGAGTTTGTGTTTGTTCGTGCCCCACAAGGAAAAAAATTGTCCCACAAACCGAAAAATCCAGGCTATGTCCCTGTTGAAATGGAGCTTCCTAACTGGCCATTCATATGTTATTATCATTACTCTGATATTAAGCAGTTTGCAACTGAACAGTGTTCATGCTATTCAAGAGCATAACCCAAAAGCTTTGGTCATGCAACCTGCATACTTTTTACTGGGGTTGCCAGGTCCCCCCAGCCACCAGCAGGGGACAGCAGGCATAGTGTTGGGGAACTGCTGAATATTTGGGGATGGAACCTGGAGAGGCCAAGAACCTCAGTGGGGGAAGAATGCTGTAGAGTCCACCTTCCAAAGCATCCAGTTTCTCCTGGGGAACTGGTCTCTGTAGCCTGGAGAGGAGCTGTAATTCCAGGGGACCCCCAGGTCCCACCTTTATATATAGTTAGAATTGGGGACATTGTCAACTTATAATTTCTGTTTGGTCCTTTCTATATATATGCAAGGGTACCATGCAAAATCATGTACTTGGAAACTATGGGCAAGACTCAAAGAATTATACAGATAGTACTATGGTCCCAAGGAGCTTCAGACAGCCTCATGCCCCATGCCATACAGCATATCAGCTTTTTAAATGGAGATATGATTTCCAGTAGTTTGTGATATAGTTTGTAGGGCAGGGCAATGTCATTTGTTCAGCTCAAAAGATCACTGTTCAAAAGGTGACTGTTTTAAAAGACTTTTACTGTTGAAAAATAGAAACAAACAGTAATGACACACAAAAAACTTAAAAGAGAATAATAAACCATCAATACAATTATAATTCTATTTCTTTTCCTCAATATATATGTTATAATTTCTACAGTACTAAATACTGTATATTGTATTTGCAGTAGTAAATATTGTATTTGCTGTTCTTTATAATACACATGCATACATATGTAGGTAGGATAAATTTTTGATAAATTAAAATGGTTAAATATTATCCTGAATCTATTCCAAAAACCATTTTTAAAGTCTGTTTAAATATCTCATGTGATTATTATTATTCTTTTAGGATTCCACAAGGTAATGGAAGGGATCCACAAAGCCATTGAACTTGGATATGATCCTGTTAAGGTGAGAGTCCATGTTTGCAGTCTTCAGGCTCAAGTTATTAATCACAATTAACCTGTGCATGGAACTTTGCTCTGCACATTTTCCTTGCAACTAAGCAGCATTTACAGAGTAGGAATTATGGATTGTTGCCGATCATTTAAATATGCATTTTGAGTGGAATGAAAATGATTGATCTGGGAATAAGAGGGCTGTGCCTTTTTTTTTCAAGCAAGGAGGAGTTGTTGCCCAGTCAAAGAGGACATAACTTGCAGAATATCCCAAATGCAATCCTTGGCATTGAAAGCTACTGCTAATCTGGTAGCGAAATTGGGAAATACCTCTGCCTGAGGCCTTGAAAAACCAGTGCCAGCTGGAGTAGACAGTACTGAGCAGATGGGCCAATGATTTGGTTCTAATAAGGCAGCCCCCTCTGTTTACAACTCTCATTCTTCCCTGTGGTGTGTACATTTTGTACACTGGCTGCTTTTATGGCTTGGATCAGGCTTTGTGCTTTCCATTTCCCACCTCCAGTTCAGTGTCAGGCTCAGTATTTGAGAACGTGGCTCAAGCGGTTAAGACATTGAACTGCAGGTTGTGGAAAGTCAGTAGTTCAGCAGTTCGAGACCTGAGAGTGCTGCATGATGGAGTGAACTCCCATCTCTAGTTCCTGCTCCTGCCAACCTAGCAGTTCAAAAGCAAGAAATTGCAAGTAGATAAATAGGTACCACTTCTGTGGGAAGCTAACAGTGTTCCGTGCGCCTTGGTGTTTAGTCAGTAGTTCAGCAGTTTGAGACCCAAGAGTGCCGCATTACGGAGTGAGCTCCCGTCTCTAGTTCCAGCTCCTGCCAACCTAGCAGTTCGAAAGCAAGAAATTGCAAGTAGATAAATAGGTACCACTTCGGTGGGAAGGTAACAGCGTTCTGTGTGCCTTGGTGTTTAGTCATGCCGGCCACATGACCTCATCTTCATTTCAAAGCCGAAGAGCCAGCGCGTCTTCAGACAGCGCTGGCTCTTCAGCTTTGAAACGAAGATGAGCACCGCAACCCTAGAGTCAGATTCAACTGGCTTTCAAGCAAGGGAACCTTTACCTTTACCTTTAGGATAGCATATTTAAAACTGTCTGCAAATATAGCTCTGTACAGGCATTTGCAGCATCTTACCAAACTTGAAAATTTCCCCAGTGCATTTACTATTATTCTGGAGAGAGATTTCAGCATTTAGACTTTGTTTTAGATTTCTGACCTTATGTTTGCAGTTGGACCATATGTTAGCTAAACATTGGAAGAAGTGAATTGGAGATGAGTTACTGGGGAATCTAGATTCTTACTGGCTGCACATAGAATTGTCTGTAGATGCTGTTTGATGTTTACTTTATAGAATTTACAAATTCTTATTTTAGACCTTGTATTTTAATTCTCTTGTCTAATAATCAGTAATGTTTGTTTAAATATATTTCTGTGATTTGTTAAGTTTTCTGTTTGTTGCTTGAATTACTAGTCCCTTAATCTAAAATGGGAAACAGATGTAAGTGTAGAGTCTCTATCCATTCCAGAATGAATTCCCAACAGTCAGATTTTTTTTTATTATCCTTCCAGAAAACTCACTGAAAATTGTCCTTTTTGGTTATAATGCTCATCCACATGGGAGGAAGGTGATGTTGTTTCCATACCTATGTTTGCGCCAGTCAGCTGTCTTTCCCCCCCACTTCTAGGTGAATTGTGTGGTTATGAGAGGCCTCAATGAAGATGAACTGGTGGATTTTGTGGCTCTTACAGAGAAGCAGCCCCTGGATGTGCGCTTCATAGAGTACATGCCCTTCGATGGTGAGCACTTCAGCTTCTAGCTGCGCTTGGCTTGAGGGAGCAACTGGTGCTAAAATAGGAAGTTTCCATTTCACTCTCCTAGAATATGGTGAGAAAACGTCAGCTTGCAAGCTTCAGAAGATTTTGTGACCTTTAAGAGGTTTTGATCTGGAAAGGGATGATGCAAGTAGGAACTGCTGGCATAGCTGGTGGCAGGGAAATGCTGTTTTGTGACTCCAGGAAGTTTTATCATAAAGACAGCTGAAACATTTAAAACAAACTGTTAACGAGCTTTATGCACTTTTCATTTGAAGATACTGTAGTTAGACTGAAGTTTAAACCCAGGTTCGGATAAAGAGGGCTGAACTCACTGTGAGTTTCTCCCGCACAAATGGTGTTGAAATTAAAGAGATATGTAAACAGCTCTTGTTCACCTGAATGGAGCCTGTGCCGAATTCAGCTCTGCCACTCCATATGCCACCTCACACTGCTGTTCTTTTGCAGGCCCCCAGTGCCACTGCATCTGACACAAAATTAATCAGACATGCAAATTTTGCATTGTTTTACAGGGCTCAATTCTTTCTGACTACAAATTATGCTTTGTAGAATGTCTGGGTCCTCCTCTCCTCATCACTGCCACCAGACTTGTTAACTAATGCATACGGTTGAATGTAGGAAGCGGTCTTATTCTACGTCAGACTCTCTGTCTGACTGGCAGAGGCTCTCTGGTCTTGGGTTGAGAGAGGTCTTTCCTAACAGCTGCTACCTAAGATCATCTTATTGGAGATACTTGGGATTAACCTGGACGTTCTGCACGCAAAACATTTGCTATGGCATTGAGCTACAGCCCCTCACCAGTTAATAATATTGTGACCATAATATTTTCCTCTCTCTCATTCTAGGCAATAAATGGAACTTCAAGAAAATGGTGAGCTACAAGGAGATGTTGGATACAATAAAGCAAAGATGGCCTGAGCTGGAAAAGCTGCCTTGTGAAGCCTCTAGCACTGCCAAGGTGCTTAATCTCTTGGGGTGCCTTTGCTTATGCTATTGAAGAACAGGGCCCATGTCTGTGTGATTACCTCATACATCTGACAGTTAAAATTGTCGTAACTAAAGAGTTATTATAGAAGGTAGTAGCTTGAGCCCAGTCACAGTATCCAAGATGGCGTTGAAGCCAAACCATAGGTGGTTCTGGAGGGAGGGATGTGGAAGTAATGCAGATTTTAGACGTAGAATGCTAAGTTGAGGGCTGGTGACAAAAGAGGAATGAATGAGGTGTGATATCCTACATGCTCACTGCCAGTTTCCAGTTCGAGTATGAGAGGATGAAGGGACTATGTCCTCTCTTTCCCAGGGTATTTAAATGTCACTCCTGTGTCTTGTTCATGCTGGCCATTGAAATAAAACAAAATACACTGTGAAAAAGCAATTTCTATTACATATAAAGACTTGTTTGTCTGATAATTATTTTAAATTATTTTAAAGTTAAATACAATATTATAGTAGAAGGAAACTTTATAAAGTGGAACTTTGAACATATGTGTGCAACGTGTCATATGAAATAAATCTTAAACATATATGAGGTACCATGTCAAAGGACAAAAGACAATCCACAACAAAATACAAAACAGAATACAAGTCAAACAAAGTTACTAACATCGTACAGAACAACTCAAAGAAAAATTCAGGCACTGAGATGACTTGTGTTTTCTGTGCTTTTGGCAAGCAATGATTTTAACAGCAGGTATATCAATATCTTTCTGTGGATGATATGACTTTCCAGCAAATTTAACGTGTCTCCGGGTAAGGTCATGTTTCCAATATGGAGCTCCCAAACTTCATGAAAACTCACACTAGTTTTCATACACGAGGAAGATGCTGCTTCAAATTTCTACCAACCCTTCTGAGTTTGAAGCAGCTTCTTCCTTGTTTATGAGAACTGGTGTGAGTTTTCCAGTTAGTCCAGCATCCTGTCTCAGGAGGGCTAACAGTAGGGCATAAAGGCTGAGGACTTACAAACATAAGAATGTAAGAGAAGCCAATGTTGGATCAGGCCAATGGCCCATCTAGTCCAAGACTCTGTCACACAGTGGTCAAAGATACCAGGTGCCATCAGGAGGTCCACCAGTGGGTCCAGCAGTGGGACTTCCAATAATGTTGCCTCCTGGCACTGGTATTTTGTGGTTTATTGCCTCTAAATGTAGAGGTTCCCTTCTGTTTGTGGAAGACAGGGAGGTGGTTTGACTCTTACTTAAGTGTTCTCAGTAATGTATTCCAACTGCTGTCTCTGCTTTCTTTCATGCTCCCTGCCTTGGCTGTGCCAGGCGTACAAGGTGCCAAATTTTCAGGGACAAGTCAGCTTCATCACTTCAATGTCTGAGCACTTCTGTGGCTCTTGTAATCGTCTGAGGATTACAGCTGATGGTAACTTGAAGGTGGTGTATCAAACACGCTCAAAGGTGGAATTGCATCCAAAACCAATCCAGGAGTTATTTAAGGGATGCTTACAAGGCATAAGCAATATGTCACATGACCATCCCTGTTGCATCCTACTATAATCCCATTTTGTTGCCCAAAGGAATGACTATACTTTTTTGCCTAGTTCTTCCTTTTTCAGAAACTTTTCCGTAGTCTCTGGTTTCATAATGTAGCATACTTGAGCTGTAAAACTAATTGGTAAGAAGCCGAAGATTAAATACACTGTTTAGCTTTTTATGTTATCTTAAATTGGCAACAGGCAAGCTGTTCCCAATCATGTGGCTGGGGACTGTGGAAGTTGGGCTTTCCTTCCACTATTTATTCAGTTTCTGAGCACAGCTCTGCATGATCTGTCAATTCAAACATATGTTGCACAGACTGAAAACTGTTGGGGGTGGCGGAGGGAAGGATGATCAACACTTCCTGCCACGTTAAACTGTTGTTTATTTAAAATTAGTTTTCAGTTAAATGCTGGCCCTAACATTCCTCCACTCAGCAATGGCAGCAACTGTCTTACTAATGTTTGCTGACATCAAGTTGGAGCGAATTCAACAGCTTAAGCTGATTACTGAACTAAATTTTAGCACTTGGGAATGTGCAAGGCAAGGATTTTGCATGTCCTGGGTATCTGTAAGACTTGGAGTGGATTTAGAAGTTAACAGTTATCCGTAGCTTGGTAGGTTGAAACTTCCATGATATAGCGGCTTGCCACAAGATTATTTATTTGTGTTACCTAAGAACCACAGTAGCCAGTGGGAAGAAAGCTTTCACATGATCAGATAACTGCTACACAAATTGGCTGTTCAAAAACCATCTGAATCCAATGCTTGCTTACTTAAAGGGCACTAATACCACTTATTTACCATTGATCCACTCCACTTGGTATTTGCTCTGACTGAAAGTGGCTCTCTTAAGGTTTCAAGCAGAGAAAAATCTTTCCTAATTGCTACAACCCAAGATCCTTTTGCCAGGGATTGAGCCAGGTACCTTCCACATGCAAGGACCACAGACCCTATCCCTGAACTAGCATCTGGGCAAGCACTGTTACTTTCTTCTCTCTGATCCCCGCCCCCCCTTTTTTAAGGTGTGCCTTTTTGGAAATTCAGAAGTGTCCTTGCGGGATTATCTACGATCCAATGCCACAAAAGAAGAATTGGTTCAAATCATTGGTGCGGCTGTTGGCAGGAAAAAGAGACAACATGCTGGTATGGTGTTATAGTCTGAATTCTACCCATTACATGAGAGCAAACTGAGCCATCAGTGCAGTGCTCTAGTCTATGATATATAGACTAGATGATATATAGGACTTGATGGGAACCCAGAAGGGTAGAGATACTATATCACAGTATAAAATGCCCCAAATGGCATCAGGTCAACTTTACACTTCTTTCCTGCATTTTAAACCCACCTGGAACCTCTGAGATACCTAGCAACATCAAAATACTTTGTCATGATGCTATGAAGTTTCTTTGTCATGATGCTATGAAGTTTAATTTTGATAAGGTATTGGTGCTTGTGAGTGTTTTTCCATTTTTCAGTGGCGCTTTTTTTTTTACCCCAGCAAGTAGCAAATACCTCTGGTGACTGTGGATTTTAAAGACTGGAAGGGTAGGCCAAAAAAACCCAAATCATGTTGAGTAACACGTGAGTTCCATTGCCACAGGGAAAGGGAGCTGTATTCTGCTTTCTTGGCAAAGGTTTTTCTCCTCCTCCAGTCTTACAGTTAGCGAAGAGTCTGCTTTTTCATTGAGGGTGACACCAGAACCCTCAAAAACCTCCCACAATTCTATTCCCACCACCAACCTCACCCCAAGCTTTACTTGACGTGGTCCTCAGACAACTGAGGTGGATCTTTGTGAGAAGATGCAGATAATTCAGGGTGGTAGGTCTGAAGCTTTTCCTAGAATCTTGATATCCTGACTGGCCCAAAGGGCAGAATGGCATTCCTGCACATTCCCTGCCAGTATAATACAGGACACTAGTTGCATGTCTTGTACAGGGACTGTCAATATGTTTTGTTTTTGTATATACTTTAGAATACTGTGCTCTGAAGCTAGATACTCAGTGCCATCATCTGCACTGTTACTTTCATTCTTCTATTACTATTTCCATTTATGGTAAAATACATAGATAACTACAACTCTGTGAGAGTCCATAATTCTTGCCTATTCATTCCTTTATTCCCAGGCATGTTCAACATTTCTCAGATGAAGAACAGACCAATGATCCTCATCGGTGGGTGACCAATGAGTACGTACTAAACCATGCTGTTCTCCTTTCTCTTGGAAAGGAATTCAGGCTAACTCATGCAAAAACTGTGAAAGTACTGCCAGCACAGACTAAGCATATCAGAATTTCTAGACAAGAGATATGAACATCTAAAAATAAATAAATAAAAAGTAAGCCAAGCCAAGCAGAAAATATATAATTTGGCAACAATCTCAGAATGTGTTTAACATATATACACCTTTGCTGTGTGCACAACTTGCTTGTCAACTTCATGAAAGTTTGTGTGCTACTTTGCTTTCTCTCCTTGTAGCATCTGATTGAGCATCTTAAAATGAACAATCCTTAATTCTCTCTCAGTCATTTTAAAATCCAATATGTAGTAGGGATCGAGAACTTGGGGCACAGGAACAATCCACTGCTATTCCTTCCATCGTATATAAGAACTGTCTGGTAACTGAAGCTCCACTCTGCTGGCACTCTGAGATGTGTTTGGGGTGGGGGGATTGCTTTTAATTGAATGAGACATTTGGGGGTGAAAGAAGGAAGCTAGATGCAAAGATAGGGTCCCTTCAGCTGCTTTTGGAATGGTGTGCTGTCTTCTTATAGCCTTTTACATAGCTCAGAACTGGATACGGTCTGACAGGCATGCCTTCTGCATCATGGGAAAACTAACCACTGGCATTCTCTGTCCAAACACTGTGGGCTCTGTGACCAGAGCAGAGGCAGGAGCCAGCTTTATCTTGACACGCAGGCTAGCACATCCGTACAGAGAACAGCTAGAGAGGCTTCCTAATTTGGTCTTCAGGCTTTATTGTACCATGAAGCCAGCTAGTGTGTGAACAAGCAGAGGGAAGTGGGTGGGGAACACACTGGGGGTGGGGGAGTGAGGGAATGTAGCCTCCACTGCACACAAATTAAATGCTATGAAAAGAATTAATTGTAACATGTCGCCATACTTTCCTTCATTGCTTTAGCCAGATTCTCTTAAATAGTCTGACATCAGTGCTTGCTTTAAAAGACATATTTCCCCCTTTGATACGTTCTTTCTGGAAGGTCCATTTGCACTGTAGGACAGCTGGCAAGCTAAAAAAACTGCAGCTGAGAGTTCTACAGGAGATATTGCTGCTGTGTGCATAAGATAAGGCCCATGTGAGATAGCAGTGCTGGACTATAGAAAATGGTTGCCCTGTTCTGAAACCCTCACATTGCCATAGTCCTTCCTCTACCTGTGTTCATCCTGGGGGCATCTTTCCCTGCCCATCTGCTTCTCATGCCCAGTAAAGCATGCTAGTTTCCCCCCCCCATTCATGCCAAACAGTCACTGCCTTGTCTCTAAGTGTTGAATATTGAGATTCAGCCCATCCTGTTCTGAGTAACAGGAGTTGTGGAGAAACTTACCCAAAAGCCGGGGCAATGGCATACATTGCCAAATAAATGCATCATGTAGCAGTGACTCCAGGCTCTGTGGGGGCATTACACCATTGCATGCTAACCTGAGAAGAAATGTATTAGCAGAAAGCTCTGAATATCCCTGGTGACAATTCTTGGATTCCCTTGTATCTTTATACCCTACCTGTTCCTTATGGCTTAAGGTGACTTACAGTTCCAAACACCAAAAACGTACACGATGCCATAAAACCGCATTAACACCCATCCACCCATGCCTACGGCTCACCATCTAAAGCCCTTGCAAGCCTTACCATGCTTCCCATACCTCTCCAGGGAGCACATTCTGCAAGGTGGGAACCAGGACAGAAAAAAGTTAAATTAAGTGCATACCAAGTGAGTCTTCTTAAGCTGCACAACATGCAGAAGGTAGAGATCAGGAGGCTTCTAGTTGTAGGAGGGTGTTTTCAATGAAGCCTCTAGGAATTGCATTCATTTCATTTAGTATGGTAGCCTTGAGTATGACACCTCAGTAGAGAGTGGTTGTTTCACTGTAGAGTAGGCTAAACGTGGAATGTCTTAGAGTACAAAAGGCTTCTGCTTTTCTGATCATTTGGTTTTTTTCAGTCTTTTAACCCCAGTGTTCTTTGCTTCAAATTGAGTCAAGAGCAGCTTTCCAGAGCTTAATGGGGGGGGGGGCTGTACCTTTAAATGTAGCCTCAGGAGGAAGTGCACAAAGTATTGCAAGAAACTTCTGGCTTATGATCTGTGAAGCAGCTGGCTGCATAAATCCACGGAGTGGACATCATTCTGAGACTGAAACAAAAATTGCTTTTTGGGCACACTTTTCCTGAAGAGTACCGAGTGGTTGGATGTTCCCAGTGGGAACTGGATATGTTGAAATGACCCATAAAAAGGCAGGGAACATTTTTTCCTGTGGTGTGCTTGCACAGACTACGGAATCTTTGACCTGATCTGTATCTAGCATTTGCTGCGCTGTCTTACCAAACCCACACTGGAACAGAAATTCCCATCTACGTTGCATGCCACTTTCACTTTGATTGAGGTTCACATTTTATGGCTGTGTCCAGACTGCATGCTGCCTTCACTTCGTTTGATCTCTGCGTTTATGGTGGCTGTCTGCATAGATTTATGGCCGTTTTATGGCCATTCGGGGGTGACTCTGCAGTCAGTACAGTGACTGCCCAGGGTAGTTGAATGTGGTTTTGAACTGCATCTTTTTCTGTTCCAGTGTGGGTTTGGTAAAACAACTGAGCAAATGCTAAATGCAGATTGGCCCAATTTGTTGGCTCCACATTAACTGGCCTGAGTACTTGCAGATATCAGCTTTAGCTGGCATACCTTCTGTGCCTCAGTTGCAGAGACTGAAAGCCTGTAGTGCTCCTGAGCATCCAAAGCAGTGCCACATTCTCCTTGCTCAACAGTCTTAGAGAGGCTTCCTAAATGATCTCCTGAAATTTGCCTTTTATGTATTCCTCTTAAAAAGAGCGCTGCTCCGTGACTCAAGTCTGTAGCAAGCCTTGCTTAATTGCTGCAGATCATTATTAAGTGAGATTTGGCCACTGCTTCCTCTCTACTTCATTCTCCTCTTCTTCTCATAAAGAGAATTGCTTCCATTATGTTTAACAGGCACCTTTGGAGCTGGTCCCTGGCACTGGCCTCTAGAATTGACACAGCCGAGGGATTAATGAGAAGGGCAGAGAGGGCCACTTCTCAATGAACTTGGAACTTCAGGTGGCACAGTGCCCAGCCAGAGCTGAAGTAACTTGTGCCATGGAGGGAATCTGCATTCTCTGCGGCAAAGCTCCAAGCACGGTGTGTCTTGTTAGACAGCAAGAGCTGGCAAGAGCAAGTGGTTCTCCTGTAGCTGCTTGAAGCTGTTTCCTCTGTCTCCTTGTCTGAAGCTGACTGTGTGATGTTCTTTTCTGACGCCTTGATGTATATTAAGAATGGAAGTGGAAAGAGATCGGCCTTACCAGTAACCTATCCGTGGGCCACAGCACAGAGCCTAGTGGAGCGCCTCAGTTTTGCCTCTGAAGTTAACCCACTTGTCCCTGCCTAATTCTCACTAGTCTCACACAAGGCCTTTCTGCTAATCTTCTAGGTTCCCACTTAGAATAAAGAAAGTAGGTGGCAAAATAAACTGCTACCACTTTTGGGGCCAATAGACTGACCATAATGAAGTCTATAACATTTGTCCAGTTTTGCTTATGAACTCTTGAAGAATTTTCATGCTGCCTTGTAATTTATAGAGTGCTGTATAAAATCCTTAGTCGCTTTTGACTTTTTAGACACTTACAGTCTTTTTAGACACTGACAGTCTTTTTAGACACTGACAGTTTGTCATTCTTTTCCTAGAGTCAGCATCAAGGTCATTCCCCCTGCTCCAAGATGCCCTACAGGACGGAGGAACTTTAAATGGTGGGGCCACAGCCTTGGCCACTGGCTGACTCCAAGAGCAAGTTTATCCAAGCCAGTGGGGAAAACATTTACGAAAAATGTGTTTACAGGACATCATGCCCTGCCAGGATCTCTCACAGCACGACAGCTTACAGCAGGAATTCTGCAAGCTCAGCTGAGTAGCAACTGCATTCTCCAAAAGAACTTGGGCTCTGTTTTGGACACCAAGTGCCTTAGGACAGGAATATCTCCCTCCAAGCAGAAATCCCACAAGGCTAGGGGTGTTCACTCCAGTGTGAGAAACCAGCCCGGAGAGAAGGGTTCAAGATCTCTGTCCACTGCCAAGTTACTTGGTGCCTCAGACTGCCTAACCCACATTGACGAGGAGGGCCGGGCTTCCATGGTGGATGTGGGTGGGAAGGCTGATTCTGAAAGGACCGCGGTGGCCAGTGCCGTGGTCCACCTGGGCAAAAAGGTGTTTGAATTGGTGCGTCAGAACCAGATGAAAAAAGGGGACGTGCTGGCCGTTGCCCAGATTGCAGGGATTCAGGGTGCAAAGTTGACCAGTCAGCTGATCCCGCTTTGCCACAACATCCCGCTGAGTCTGGTGGATATTTCTCTCAGTCTAGACGAGTGTAGGCATGCGGTGGTGATCCGGGCTCTGTGCCGCACTTACGGGAAAACAGGTGTTGAGATGGAAGCCTTGACAGCTGCCAGCCTGGCTGCTTTGACTGTGTACGATATGTGCAAAGCAGTCAGTCATGACATGGTCATTGGGGAGGTGAAACTGCTCAGCAAGGAAGGAGGGCAGAGAGGAAACTTCCAGCGAAGCTAGCAAGGCTCTGAAGATTCTGAACCAAAAGATCATCCGTGGCATCAAAGGCTTCATCCGCACATACCAGGGATCAGGGTTTCAACAACTGCAATTTGCACTGCCAGTCACTTTACTATAGAATTGATATCCACTTAAATCACTGGTCTTCCTTGTATAGAAAGGTTTCAATCTTGTTGGTTGCCTGCCTTCTTCCTATAGAGATTTACTGGAGGGGGGGATAACTAAGGTCTCACCTTGCTAAAGTATTCAGGGCTTGTGGAACTTACTGAGGTGCAGATGGACTGCACACCAGTGTTCCCTCTAAGCCGAGTTAGTGTGAGCTAGCTCACAGTTTTTTAGCCTCCAGCTCACACATTTTTGTCTTAGCTCAGGAAGGACGGCTCCAGAGCAAACTAGTTTATGTAGTAGCCAAATCGCTTGCTCACAACTTTAATGCCAGTAGCTCACAAAGTAGAATTTTTGCCCACAAGACTCCACAGCTTAGAGGGAACATTGCTGCACACCTCACCAATTGTCCTTCTATGGGGTTACAATCTCACATTCTTGCAGTTCTTTCTTTCCTTAGCACTATAATCACTTGTAAGACAGGATTTCAACTAGAATACATTGCTTGAGGCTTGTCTGATACAGAGCTAAAGATTCTGACTGGAACAAAAGTAGTGGAATTTAGAATTCTTAATGAACTGAGCCATTATATTAATGCCTTGCTTAGGCCCAAGATAAGAAAATATAACTAGGAGCTATCTGACTGTTTCTTAGACTGCTTGGGCCAAATGCAGTTTTTAGTACAAAGTGTTGTACTTGATACTGGGAATCATTTGTTCGTTCACTGAGGAGAAATGGAATAATCAAGACGCAGTCCCAGCTGTGTGTGTGGAGAGACTTGTACATAAAATGGCACTGAGTGTTAATAAAGCCAAATAACTTGCACAGTCAATGCTGTTTCCTGGTAACAAAATTGTGCTCAATATAGCTCAAAATCTAGCAGTGCTAGATCATGTCCTTCTCTTCCAATCTGGCACGCTTCTGGAAGCAGTATTCCAAGTTAATAGTCCTGTTTGCCTTCTCTAAGACCGTGAAATGAATATTGTGTTGAGAGCCATACTATGTGTGCTGAAGCTACTCACAAGGTTACCTTTCCCAACATCACCCTCTTTCCCTAGAACCTTCTCAACATCAGAATTTTCTCTAGCATTCCCTGGCCTCTCCTTGCCACCCTTTGTCCTGAAGTGCAAGGACAGAGGTGACAGGGCAGTGTCTTTGATAGCCACACATGGGCAGCAGCAGCAAAACAGCAACAACGACACCAGCTCTGTGGGACAGGCAGCTCAGCAGAGGGGTCTCTACAACCTACTTGAGGGCTCTCCCCAGTCCCTTCAGGGAGAGGCAGTTTTAAGGCTGATAATGAGGAGGACTCATCCTGTTTTTACATGGGTGATTCTTGAACCCTGTTGGGTGCTTTGAATGCATTCAGATAAATATGACTAAGTATAAAGCGGCTTGAGGGCTGTGTTCAGTAAAGGGCAAGCATGCTGTGAAAATGGTACTTGTGCCATTGTGACATTTTGGTGCCTTTTCCTTTTTGTTGAGCACACATAGGGCCCTTTCCTTTCAGTATGTACACTTCTGTTAACTGCAGATAAATTACTTCCAGAGGATAATGGTATTTCTGGGAGCAACTGAGGAAATTTTCATAAAGGCATATGTTGCATCTCAAGTTGCCTGCTGTGAGACTTGAACAGTGTTGACTTACCCACAAAGCAATTAGTGAACGGCCGGGAATTATCTTAATAGGAGTGCATGGCAAATCTTGGCCCCTCCATGTGCAATGAACAAGGCTATTTCAGGGTCTTGAGCCAAGAGATTGAGCAATCTGTTTATGCTTTGTCCTACAGCAACCCTTGGAAAAAATGTCTCAATGCTTGTAAATAGTGAGGGAAAAAGTCAGGCTAAGGGAAGCTCCTTATCAGGAAGCTCCAGCTAACTCAGTACAACTTGGCCTGTGCCATGTTATGGTTAAGATGAGTGTAAACTAAATCAAGATCAGCATTTGTTTGTGTAGGTCCATCACAGGAACCCTTTAGGAGGGGGCTGTGCTCTTTCTCCAAGGGCACCCATCACAAGAATAAATACTCTTAAAATATACTTTTTTTTGTTTTGTACAGTATTAAACTTTAATATACCCAAGTACAGGCATTTGAATGTTACTGCAAATCTCTTCTCTCTTCCTATGCCCTCAAGTGATTTATTCTGCTTACAAATGGAAAATAAAATTTTCTCAGGAGGGTCAAAAAGATAAACAAGAGTGCTGGAGAAGAGATTGGATTTATATCCCACTCTTCACTACCCGAAGGAGTCTCAGAGCAGTTTACAATCCCTTTCCCTTCCCCTCCCCACAACAGACACCCTGTGAGGTAGGTGGGGCTGAGAGAGCTCTCTCAAGAACTGCCCTTGAGAGAACAGCTCTGAGTGAACTTGTAACTGATCCAAGGCCACACCAGTGGAGGAGTGGGGAAGCAAACCCGGTTCTCTCAGATTAGAGTCCGTGCTCTTAATCACTACACCAAACTGGCTCATCTAAAGGCACTCCGATTCATAGGTGAAATGGGGATTCAATGCACTAAAGTTTCGGTTATATGACACTGCTATCACAAAGTACTAAGTTGATTGAAAAAGCAGTTAATGACATTTCAAAGAACAAATCCAGTTTCCTGTGTCTGTTCCTCCATATTCATTTTTACTCCCCTTACCTTTCTGAACAGAACTAAGTAAGATATAAGTAGATAGGTCAGACTCCTTGAATGGAAATGGGTCATCAGGGTTGCTTCACGCATTACAGTATTTTCTACATAGTAATTTTTGATGTAGGAGAAATGCACATTAGAGAGTAGCACAGGTATTCTTTCTTCCATGAGTATACTCCTTGGGTAGCTAAATAATACGAAGAGATCATCTGTAGGTAAGAAAGAAATGTGATATTTAGGCCCAAATTGTATTCTAGTTTCTGATGTTCTAGTCTTGATCTCCTGTGTGAGATAATAAATGCTCTGAATGCATATCAGAAGCATACAGGATCCACCAGAAAGGATTCCTGTGCAAATCCTGATGAAAACCACATGGAGGGGCTGTGGCTCAGAGTATCTGCAAGGTCCCTCACATCAATTCCTGGTTCCAGTCCCCGGCATCTCCAGTTAAAGAGTCTGGAAGTAACTGATGTGAAAGATCTCTGCCTGAGACCCTGGAGATCCACTGCCAGTCTAAGTAGAAAATATGGCCTGTGGTGGACAAATGGTCTGAATCAGTATAAGGTCACTTCATGTGTGTGAGTTGCACGAGGACATACAAATGGGAGTTTCTGTGAATGCTGTTCCCAATGGAGTATTCCTTGTGGTTGATAAATTATCACTGGTAGCACCACAAGAGCAACCTGTCCTTGCTCCAGAGCTGTTTCTGTGTGCCATTCCACCCCAACAGTGCTCCTTGTGGTGCTGGTAGCACCCAGGAGCAGCTCAGCTTCCATCTAGGCCTATATCAACTGTTGTTGCTGCAGCCCAGGCCTAGTTAACTCATCCAGTGCTGCCAGCATCACAGAGGCTACTTCCAGCCAGCCAATGGGAACTTTCCTGGTAAGTTAAAGGGCCAGTCTGCCCTGGTCAGTGTTGCCCCTGTTGCTTAGGGATAGCAGGCTGCAATTCAGATGTGACTCCAGCGTTTAACAAAAGAGCCATGGGCATGATGTGAAACTTGAGCTTGCAAACATCACAAACTATGTTTAGAAGTGTTCCAGAGATTAGGTTCTAAAACAAAGATTATATAGTTCCCACATATTAAATGCCAAGGAGTTCCTTCTCTTTATGAGAAACACATAAGAGATGTACATGTTGTAGCTTTTTTGCTTTTATTTAAATGCCATGGCGCAACATCTTTTTAAAGGGCTTACAAATATAGTTGACTTCATGAAAATAAATTTTAATGCAGGCACTGGCTCTAAATATGTTGTGTTAAGTTTTAGGGAAGGCTGTGCACTAACAGATGACAGGGTGGGTCCCGTGGGCCTGTTTTGGTAATGACTGCGTCTTCCTCTGACAAAGACTCCTTGCATCAGAGGAAGGCACTGCTGTTAGAACAGATCTGTGGGAGCCCAGTCATGCTGTCAAGACATGAAGCTCTTTATTCAATTGCACTTGAACTTTATCTGTTGATGACTGCATGGGGCTCTCTATGGCTTAGGGATCTGGCAAAGTGACCTGATTGGTTTCAGGATGAGGTCATTTACTTTTGAAGTTAGTTAATGGTGTCTTTTGATGCCATAAGTGAACACTGATTAACTCTGGCAACTATGCACAACCATTTTTGACATTAAAATGTTACATGGTGTAAGTATGTTTTCTAGATAACAAGTGATGGAATTGGGAAAGAATTAATTACACCCAGCTTTACTGTGGTGATATCATTGGGAAACTTTTTTTGTTGTACTAGACTTTTAATAAATTATAATTGCAATCAATAACAGGATATCTGTGTGTATTTTCGTATCTGTCTCCTTTAATTGTGAATGAGGCATCAAGCATATGAAAGTTAAGTCACTGGGGAAAACAGTGAAGGAGGAGATTGGATTTATACCCCGCCCTTCACTACCCAAAGGTGTCTCAGAGCAACTTACTCCTTTCC
Source organism: Gekko gecko (assembly GCA_029375565.1). Lineage (NCBI taxonomy): Eukaryota > Metazoa > Chordata > Lepidosauria > Squamata > Gekkonidae > Gekko > Gekko gecko. Next base: position 95,396,124 of record JAPDNY010000001.1, read on the forward strand.
CTTCTCTTTTCCACAACAGACACCATGTGAGGTAGGTGGGGCTGAGAGAGCTCTTGGCAGAAACTGCTCTTTTTAAAAGAACAGCTCTTATCAGAACCACAGCTTGCCCAAGGTCATCCAGCAGGTGCAAGTGGAGGAGTGGGGAATCAAACCCAGTTCTTCCAGATTAGAATCTGTGCACTTAACCACTACACCAAACTGACTCTAAAAACTACCCAGTGACTATCAATCTACAACCTTTTTCAAAACATCTGAAGCAACCTGTCTCTTTAGACTCAGCTATATTTGTGGGTTTCTGCCAACAGTACATCAGGTTGTCTATTCTTACCCATTGGAACAGCTAACCCAATGCAGAATGAAGATAAGGAGTGTATTAGTCAAATTGCCTTTATTAATTAATAAGATGGGGAATTTTGAATATTAAATAGCAATGGTTCTAGTAAAGGGAGCAACAACCTGTGAATACCAGTGTCCAACTCATCCTGATCCCCAGAGATAGTGTCAGCTAGGTCTTTCTCAAGCCCTGGCTGCCATGGGAGTAGGGGTGACTCTGGAATGTTTATTTTCCTTTCTGCTGTATATTCTTTGCCACCACGGTTGGAATGAAGAGATGGACACCAATATGGATTTAACAAGAGCCAGTTTATTAATTATACTCAAACAACTGGCGAGGGGCTGCTAAAATGTACTGACGGGTGTCAAACTCCTAACCACGTTCATTTCCTTCTGGGCAATGCACCTTCCCTGTTCTTGAGCCACCCAATGTAGCTCTCGACCAGCGGCTTGGCATATTTAGGAGAAACCCCTGGCCTACTACCCCAGAAGTTGCAAGGCCTGCTATGATAGGCCGGGCCAGATTGTTCTAAGGAAGATCACCCCTTCCCGGCCTTGAGCCGCAAAGGCCCAATAGCTGTTCTTTAGGACCATTTAATTCCTTTATAACAGGTGCTCACCGTTTTCAACTTCCTGATCGCACTATCCCGCCATAGCAAAGGACCCTGTGGCCCACAGCCCCTGAAAGAAAAACCTCATTAATAACTTTAAACTTTTGCAATTCCATTCCCCGAACGCTAGGCAAAAGCCTGCCACTAGCTCACTGATCCACATCGCAACGCATAGCCCAGGGCAGCTGCAGTGGAAGCGGCGCTGAACCAAGAAGAGTGAGTTCAGACTTCACCCCAGGAAAGGCCCAACTTGCCCAAAGCCTGGGCATTAACGGCTGCAAACTGGTGCCTGGTCAGCAGAGTTCCATCTGCATGCCTAAAGCGGTAACCACCATCATAACTTGAAGTGCAGTGACACCTCAGGTTGTAAACTTGACACCTTTTTCACTGCCAGGGAAATGGGTTGCCGCTGGTCCTCTAGAGCTCCCTTTTCCCAAGACCTTCATAGAATGCTTAAGCAATTCCACTACATTTACACAGCGATGTTTGCATTTGCACAGTCATTTTGATTTACAAGGCACTGCCCAATGTTCATAGGGCTTATGTTTGCACTGATCAAGTGAAATAACTTATTGATATCCCTGGGTAGCAAAGGAAGCCCACTCCTTTTAAAGGGAGGTTAATTATCTGGTGATGTTATTTACCTCCATGCCATGAAAAACTACAGCTGCGCCTTTTCACGCATTAAGTCTCTATTAAGCAGACAAAACTTATTTCTTTGGATCCCCCCACCCCCGGGCAATCCTGCACCCTGAAAGATAGGAAATTGAGGCCTAGAATTATTATTGTTTAAGGTTTATAACAGAAGAGAGTGTCTCCGATTCAATTCCAGATCCACTGGATTGTAAAACTGTGGAAACAACACCTATAGGAAAGCTGGAACACTCTCTCAGTGCCTTGGAGTTCCTTAAAGAACCTTCCACCATTTGCAAGCAGACCTGACAGAGAGGCATCCATTGTTTAAAAATCAAGAGACTGCCCCAATGTGACATTTGAAATACTTTGTGGTATTTAATTTTCTCAAGTTCTAATAACCACTAAGACCCATCATAGCAAAAAGTTAATTTGGCTTTCAAAACATGATATTGCCAATCTACAATGTGGTGTCACTTTAAAAACCTGTATAATTTTAACACCTTACCCCGAAGAGTGCACAGTACTTATCATTTCTTATAGAAACTGGGTTGCTATCCTAAAGACCAAGGACACAGTAAATGTGCACCGGCTCTTTCATACAAACAGGTGTGTGCACATACATGCAGGTGGTATGTTCATTCACCATAATGTCAACATGGCTTCAGTGGAACCTATTCACATATACACATGAGTAAGGCTGAGCTGCCAGGCCTGAAAGTAGTTTCCTTCCTGGCCATGTGAGTGGGCAGAACAGCCCCCACGGAACCTCCCTGGAAGCCACCTGCCTCATATCTGTTGCTGTGGCAGTGCCACTGCATCCCAACCGGCACCATTCACAGCCTGTCATGACCAACACCACTCTTGCAGGCCGTGGTGACTCACTGGACCTTCCTTTAAAGACAAATGCACTATTAAATGTGCTGTGAAGAATGCTCATTAGGACCAAACCAATGACATGGAACGACTTGCCGGCTGTCAAATTCCCAGATCACTAGTAGAAGGAAGACAACTGTGATTGAAGCACTAAAATTAATGATACCATACTACAAGAAACAGAAAATATATACTTTTAAATTGATAGGAATAATCAACAATATGTGTGGTCTTTGTTTTTACAATATAAAGTGCAAAAATAATTTCTACATAGCATAAAAATGCAAGAGTTGTTTTCTACATTGCATAGAGGAGCAAGAGTTGACAAAGTGCTCCGGAATGTCCTTTTTAAAATATATATATATATATATATATATATATATGTGTATATATATACATATTATTGGTTTTATCAGTTTCTACACCACATATTGTTTAGCTTCTTACAATTTTCTTTCCCCTCCCTTCCCTCCCTCCTCCCCTCCCTATCTTCCTATTGTCCTTAGTCCTTTATCTCCAGCCACGGGCACAAAGTCTGAATCTTCCACTGAATGTCCTTCCTTCCCTCCTTGGATAGCCAGTCGAGATAGGTCTTCCATATTTTCTGAATTTGAGCGGATTCCCTTCCCCAAGTTGTCCCCTTGTGCAGCGTTGCAGTGACGTCTGTCTGTATAAAATCAAACAGATAGCTGTGCCAGATTTCAACTCTCCACTTACTTTTATCCTTCCAACCCCAAGCTATAGCTGCTTTACCCACCAATATCATAGCCTTCGCTAAAGTTTGGTCTTCCTTATCCAGCCTCGGGTTTCCCATTGTACTTGTCAGCATTAAGTTGAAGTCTATATTTAAGTTAATTTTAGTTACCTTCCTTATAACTTTAATAATTTCTAGCCAAAATGCCCTTGCTTCACTGCACTCCCACCACATGTGTGCATACCAGCCTTTAGATTGTCTACAGTGCCAGCATAGGGAACTTAATCCTGGAATCATGTTAGCCAATTGGGCTGGTGTCTTATACCATTTTGTGAAAAATTTATGCTCCAGTTCTTTAAATTTGAATACCTTGATTTTGTTTATTCCTTTCATAATTTTTTTCTGCCATCCTCTCTGACATCTGTCCTTCTCTACTCCACACTTTTTGTAAATATTTTATCATTTTATCTTTATCTGCTGTCATTTTTTTAATAAATTTTCCCTACTAGACCTTGTTTCTTCTCAATCATTTCTTTGTATATTTCTTCCATAGGTTCATCTATCCACATTTCTTCTTTTTCATTGATCTCCTCTTTTGCTTTATGAAGACCTACTATTTTTAACCAATGTTGTTTGCCTATCTCTTCTATTACTTCTTGTAATGGTTTAAGAGTTTTCCCTCTAAACAAATCCTCTACTCTATGGTATCCTTTAGACCTTAGAATTTCCCACCATTTACTTTCTTGCTCCTCTTCTATAATGGTTTCTAGTGGCGCCCATCTAGAGGGTCTTCCTAGCCAGTGTGGTTGCCATTTCCTCCAGGCTTCTAATGTTGATCTTCTCGGCCCTGTTGTTAATTTTAGGTCTTCAGCCTTAGCTTTGTAAAAAATACCTAACCTTCCTATATTGTTATTAATCTCATCCTCAAATCTAACCCATTTCAGTTCTTTTTCCTCTCTGAGCTCTAGTAGTGATTTGAGTTGGAATGCCTTGTAATACTTAAGTCTGGCACTCCCCATCCAAGTTCTGACTTGTGACTGTACATTACCCTTTTATGAAACCTACATTTTTTATTGCCAAATATCCATTCTTTTAGTGTTCTGTTCCATTGAGTAATTTTATTTTCCTTTGCTCCCATTGGTAGTGTTTGGAATAGGTACATTATTTTAGGTACCCAAAACATTTTAACACTTCTAATTTTAGAGGATATCCCTAATGTTTTGTTTTTCCATCTTCTCATATCCTTCCCTATTTTCTTCCATATTTTATCATAATTATCCTTTATCATCTTATCCAAATTTTTCTGTATTACTATACCTAAATATTTAAATTTCTTTACTCCTAGTCCTATATTTGTACTTCTGTTTATTTCCTTCTTTTCTTCTCTATTTACATTTAAGTATATAATTTCTGATTTTGTCATGTTTACGCTTAGCCCTGAGCATTTTTCGAAATCATCCAAGATAATCTTTACTTCCTTTACTCCCTCTTTTGGATTTGTCATCATAATTATGATATCATCTGCAAATAAGTTAGTTTTCATTTCCGTCTTACCTATCTTATAACCTTCTATTCTTCCCAAATTTCTAATTCATTCCGCTAACTGTTCTACTGCCATTACAAATAGTAACGGCGACAATGGGCACTCTTGCTGTACCCCTCTTTGTATAGGGAGTGCTTGTGAGTGCTCATTATTTACTCTCACTATTGCCTTCCCTTCTTTATATATTTCCTGAATTACCTCTAGGAATTCCTTTTCGGTTCCCACTTTACTCATTATTTGCCATAAATATTCATGGGATAGGGTATCAAAGGCCTTGTAGACATCTAGTTTTAGTAGTCCTATCTTCCTCTGATGTCCATGGTATAGCACATTTAGGATATTTCTAATAGGATGAGCTCTGCTTCTACCTTTTACAAATCCATACTGATCGCCTTTTATTATAGATGGGATTACCTTCTTTAGTCCGTTTGCCATTATTTTTGCAAAGATCTTATAATCTTGGTTTAAGAGACTTATGGGTCTATATGATCCTACTTCTTTAGGGTCTTTCTGAGGTTTAAGGATCAGTATTATTTCAGTCTTTCTCCATGAGTCTGGAGCGCTTTTACCCTTCATAACTTCATTAAACAGTACCTGAAGTTCTGATACTAAAGTATCCATCATTACTTTATAAAATTCCCCTGTGAAACCATCTAACCCTGGAGATTTGCCCCTTTTCAGTTCTCTTATTACTTCCCTTATTTCTTGGGCCGTAATCTAATCCTTTTGTTTGGCTAATTTCCTCCTGAAAGTCTGCCGTATTCTTCTTTTTATACAGGTTTTTATAAAATTTCTCAAAAGTCTCTGTAATTTCCTTAGGATTTTGTGTTAATTTCTTATTGTAGTTATGCATTTAACACTTTGCTTTGCTCTTTTAATCTTCAGATAGTTCGCCAATCTTTTTGCTGTATTAATACTATTCCTCTGAAATTCATTTTTAACCATAAGTTCCTTTTTCCACAGTGTTGCTATATCTAATTCTTCCAACTGTTTCTGGATCTCTTTAATTTTACTCTGTACCTTAGGGTTATATTTTTCCATTTGTTTTCTTTGTAGCTTCTCTAATTCCTGAAGTTTGGGTTGTCTTTTACTAAACCATTCCCTTTTTATATTATTTTCTTTCTTTATACAATGCCCCCTTATTACCGCCTTGGCGGCATCCCATAATATGTTAGTGGCTACCGTCCCTCTATTCTCTTTAAAGTATAAGCTTATCTGTTTCTCCATATATTTTCTATCTTCTTCTTTAATCATTATTAAATTATTATATCTCCATGGTCTTTTTATATTGAATTGCTTTATTTCAAACTCAATACTTATGGGTGCATAGTCAGATATCCAAACTGGATGAGTTTTAATATCTTTTATAATCATATTATTATTTTTTCTAGTATTATATAATCTATGCATGCTGACATTTTATGTCTGCTGGATATATGTGTAGGCTTCGATTGTATTCCTATAAACTCATGCACTTCTTTCAATCCCCATTCCCCTAGCTTAATATTTTTATTTTTTGTAATGTCAGTATTCAAGTCTCCTGTTATTATTAGTTCTCCTTCTGAGAATTTTTGGCTCTTCTTGAAAATCCTGGTTAAAAATTTCTTTTGCTTTTTATTTGGTGCATAGATATTTGCTATTGTATACCATTTCCCTTCCAGTTTGAATTTAACTATTAGGTATCTGCCTTCTTTATCTGTTAACTTTCCCACTTCCTCCACTTGAAACTTCCTGTGAATCAGGACTGCTACCCCTCTAACCTTAGAGTTGCTTCTGGCTTCTACTAATACCTGCCACTTTGGGTCATTTAGTTAAGGTTTTTTGTTGTTTTCCCTTTTATGTGTCTCCTGCAAGCACAATAAATCTATCCTTTGTTCTCTAGCAATTTTGGATATCCTATACCTCTTAAGTTAAGTTAACCCATTTATACTCAGTGAAAGTAATCTTATTGTCCTATCCATTTTCCTTATTGTTTTGAACCTTTGGTCACCCTGGCTGGAGGCGTTTGATATTATTCCTTGAAGAAACCCTTCCCTTCCCTCCCCTCCCCTCCCCGTGGTTGAGACAAATTTGGTGATGAAATCTTCATCCTGTCTCTCCACCTACTGGAGTGCACCCACCCCCTCCCTCTCCTTAACTTTTACACTTCGCAATCTTGCTCATTTAACTTTTGCATACTTCCCTTTTATGCAGTTTCCTCTAGCGAGTCTGTCCTTAGCCTCTTCTCTTGTCTCTCTCAGTCCCCTTCCCCTGGGTCATCCGTTTCTTCTAATTCTTCCTCCATGTCCTGGTCTCCAAGGTCGTCAGTGTTTATTCCTAGTTGTTTGAGTAGCTCCGTTGCCTCCGTGGGATTTCTTGCTATGTGCCTCTTCCCCTCCTTAAAGACTATTATCGTGGAGGGGTAGCTCCACGAGAATTTCACATTGTTTGCATAAAGTCTCTGGCCAAAAGGTCTCATTTGTGTTTTCTTCTTAATGGTCTCTTGGCAGTAGTCCTCCCTCACCCAGACCTTTTCCCCCCTAAAACTCAAATCTGGTTTCTTTTTTAATGTTTTATAAACTTGTTGCTGTATTTTTTTCTCTGCTACATTTAATAATAACGTCTCTGGGGGTTCCTCCTCCTCCTCCTCCTCCTCTTCTTTGTAATCTGTGGGCTCTCTCTATCTCTTCAGGGTGAACTTTTACCCCACTTTTCTCTATCCACCCTCTCAGGGATTCCTCCAAGGATTTAAAACCCACATCTTTGGTGATTCCTGCCAGGATTAAGTTGGCTCTTCTGTTTTGATCTGAAAGATCATTTAGCTGGCTAGTTAATTGATCTATCCATTGTTTAATATTTAAGCTCCTTAGCAGAGGTTGCAGTCTGCTTTATTGAGCTAATTTCTCCTGCCAACTCAGTCACTTTATCTTTAATTGCCTTTATTTCTTCACCCATTCTCTCCTGGGAGGCTAAGACTTTCTTTTCAAAGCTGGCCAATTGCTCTGATAATTCCCGAATGTTTTTTGCCATGTCCCTAGTCCAGGTGTTTCCTCTTTAGGAATGTAGATAAATAAATGCTGTCTTACCACACTTGAGGCTTAAGCACAGATTTCCCTGCTTGACTGTTTCTCTTCTCCTGAGTCAGTCCTTTTTTTCTTTTCCTCTGCTAATAAAGTTATTTACATTCTTTTGAGCTATTATAGTTATAATTATCTGGAGAGGTCCGGGCTTGCAGCCAGATTAATCAGTGCTCGCGTGCATCTCCAGGCTCCGGAATGTCCTGTGCCGTTTCGATGTTCCTTCTTCTGGACAAGATTATTTCTACAAATAAATATTTAGAAATATTTTTTACTTCTTAAGGACACTTGGAACTATGTAACCTAACAAAATGTAAACATAATAAAACCTTATACATACTATTTGTCTCCAATTCTTGTCTTATCTACAGAAATAGAACTAAAGTCTGTTGCTTACATACTTTTTCATTTATCTATAAGAAATTAATGAACAAACCATCAGTAAGTATCATTCTACAATATATATTGTCAAAATTGTAAGAATAACTTACCAAAATCAAAGTGCAATTGTGAATAGAGAATTTTTTGGGGGCAAAATACAATCAGATAGAATGCCTTAACAGGTGTAACACATCAATCATTTTATATACGTGGAGCAGTACTGCCCTCAATATCCTGAAATTACTTACATTTAAAGGCTTAGAACAAACATTACATGAAAGAGCATGGAGTCTTAAATACCTGAAAAGAAACTAACACCTGGTACACCTGATTACAAATAACTGGATAAGTCTAAAGAGAGATTCAAACTGTTTGGGTAGCTCATATTTAATCTATAGATCCAGTAAGCCTCCCTGTACAGTAAGATCGTCTGTGTATCTTGTCTAGAATAGGGATTGCTCTTAATGATTTCTAAGACTGTAAAGCTAAACTTGTCATATCTATGGCCGTTGGACATGTAGTGCTGCACGAGCGGTGCTTCAGTGCATTGATGTTTAATTCTTGATTTACGTTCTAAAATTTTAGCGCTTCAATCACAGTTGTCTTACTTCTACTAGTGCAATATTCCATACTGTGTACCATTTTTTGTTAGCTTTACTTTGGAAATTCCCAGATCACAGCATCAGATTGGAAGTTACACTGTATCCCTGCTAAAACAGAAAACAGAAGGTACTAATGATGTATTGCAATCAATATTTTGAATCCTAACATATGACAAAGACTAACCCAATTTGCCAACTCAGCATGCATTCACAATGTCAGTCACATGTTGCTGATAAGGATTTCTTCACAGAAGGAAACCCTTAGAAGTTCAGTTTTCCATTCAGATTACACTTGATTTCACCCCCACACACTAATCGAGTGCCCAATTGAGCTACCCAGTTTCAAGTAGCCATTCCATTGACTGCACTCCCTTATCTCAAATTCTGTTTCTAATTGTAGTTTACAGTTAGATACAATTAAAGGCTTCTATAGTATTCTAGAGAAGAAAGAAGAGACTGAATTTATACTCCACTCTTCACTCAGAGTGGCTTACACTCCTAGTCCTTTCCTCTCCCCACAACTGACACCCTGTGAGGTAGGTGTGGCAGAGAGAGTTCTAGTGTCCTGGCCCCACTGCTGGACCTCCTGATGGCACCTGGTATCTTTGGCCACTGTGTGACAGAGTGTTGGACTAGATGGGCCATTGGCCTGATTCAACATTGGTTTCTCTTATGTTCTTATGAGACAATCGCTCTTGAGAGAACAACTCCAAGAGAACTATGACTGACCCAAGGTCAGCCAGCTGGCCTCATGTGGAAGAATGGAGAATCACAGCTGGTCCCCAGATTTAATTCCACTGCTCTTAACCACTACACCAGAAATACATCCCTTTGCATTAAGGCCAAATATTATAATCTGAAGAACTGGCAATTTATAATTTTTTTCCTGAATAAAACTATATAAAAATGCTATTGAATAGAAATCACTGTCTACAGTCTCAAATTTATTTATTTATTTATTGCACTTATATCCCACCCTCCCCGCAATCAGGCTCAGGGCAGCTTACAAACAAATATAAATAAGCCTTGCTGCAATAAGTAGGTAATCATTTTTTTTCTTTAAAGAAAAGAAAATAAAGAATAGCCCCTTTGATAGCACTCTACACTTTCAAGCTTGCTAAATTGAGTATTGCTTACTCAGACTGGCAAAGGCTCTCCAGATCATAAGCAGAGGTTTTTCATATCAACTACTGCCAAATCCTTCAACTAAAAATGTGGAGATTGAACCTGGGACCCTCTGCGTATCAAGCAGATGATCTCTCACTGAGATACATCCCCTCCTAAAATGCCCCCAAGGCAGTTCCCCTATAAATCCAGACTTTAAAACCATGCCAGCAACAGTGGATGAAGGAAGGAAGGAAGGAAGGAGGAGGAGGAGGAGATTGGATTTATACCTGTCCTTCACCTGGCCCCACTGCTGGACCTCCTGATGGCACCTACCTATGGACTTTCAGGGCAGGCCCTTTCCCTTTTAACTAGCCTTGGCCGTTCTGAGACGTCATTCCGTTCCACAAACTGATGGCCTCTAAACCACCTAAAACGGCCACTGGAATAACAATTCTAAAATGGCTGCCCTGTAAATTGGCTTCCAACTATATGCAGGTGGGGAGGGGCAGATGCTTCCACACCACCTTCTTTGACTATCAGTTTGCAGTTCTTAATGACATGCACTGCCCCAGCTCACCCACTCAAATATTTAAGGCCACCTAGACACAGTGGGGCTTCACCTTTGCGATCAAATGGGTGGGGGACTGGGTACCTGTTATGTGTTTTGTTGTTGTTTAATTCAAATTGCCAGCCTCTGCAATACCCAAAATGGCCACTGGAGTCCCTGTAAAATGGCCACTGCTGCACCAACCCAAAATTGGCCACCGAATTAATTCCTCTAAAATGGCTGCCTGGAGGAATTGGCCTCCAACCTTCTGTAAGCCAGAAAAGAGGGGGGGCAAATACCTCACCACCACCCTCTATCTCTCATTTTTGATTATCTAAATTATTAATTAAATATTATTTAATTTTAAACCCCTTAATGTCCTCCAAGGAGGCACCCCTGCACCAAATGCTGGCCTTCTCAAGGCCTATATCCCAACCCCCTCCCACTCAAACTCCCCAAATGTCCACAGGCAGGAGTGGGTGGCCAGATATCTAAAACATCCCCTAACTCTGTGGTACTACAAACAAGTACAGGGCGGTGGGGGGTGGTAAATAGCATGGGGGCAACTTATGGGGGAGTGGCACTAAGCAGCCTCACCAACTGCAGCCACCCACACCCTAGGTCCTCTAATGTTCTCCCCCAATCTAAAAAGGGGGGTTGTTTTTGTGTGTTTGTGTTTTGCTTGTTCGTCTCTCTGAGCACACCGGAGGACTGCTGAGGCAGAGGGCGGGAGCCAAGCCTAAGTAGGCTGGCTCTGCCCCCTGCCTGGTGCTGTGCTTCTCGCAGCACCAGCACTGTCTCTTCCTGCCTCAAAAGAAGGCAAATCAGCCCCCTCCTACCAGCACAAGCTCAGTGGAAGTTGGGGCTCGCAATGTTTCTATTATCTCTGTGTGACCTTCAGTGCCTGGTGTAGTCTATCTCTTGGGAAAAGTAGTCTGTTACTTTGGTGGGCTTGGACCTGATCCCTGATTGGCCCTGGGCCATCAGGGGGCCTCCTTGAATAATGTATATCTGCTTGCTGTGCGCGCTTTTCTTCAGTTCTAACACAAAATGGTTAAGATATCTGCATACTCTCAATGTCTCAATAAACTTTACATCTTTGAATGAAAGCTGTTGGGAACTGATTGCTGCAGGAGTCTGACAGATGCAGAGACTAGATATTAAAATATAGTGATTTCTTTACTAATAATTCTCACACATGTACAATATAAAAACAATCATACACTCAAACAATACAGAGCTAAGAATCTTAGATAGAAAGGTACAGTGACAGTTGCATTAGCAGGAAGGTATTGTTGATGGGGGTGATACTTTACCTGTCTGACATGAAGAGGTGATCCTGCAGCGAAAATAGGGAAAATACTAGGAAAGGGGTTGTGTGTTGTCTAGCAACATATGTGGGAGACTCCAGACAGCGCTATGAATGGAGTCAGCAGGATAGGGTGGAGTCAAGTATGTAGGAAGTGAGAAAGGAAGCAATGGGGTGATGCTCCCTTTTTATACCCTAAGATGACTGGGAAGGAGATGCTTCACCAGTTATGTAGTCCCCAGGAAATCTAGAAAAATCCAGTTGCTAATGGTCAGGAGACGACCAGGAGAATAGGATTAATGGTTGGGCAATTGTAATGATATTCAACTAATGGTAAAACCTTTAGAAAGACAAAGGAAAGGAAAGAGTAATAATGCTTCAGCTCCATGGATGGTCGTCAGTCTTAGTGTCCCAATGATCAACAGCTGCCTTATCAGGAGGGGTGGCGGATGGATATGATAGCTGCTTAATCCTCTCATGGCATAAGTCTTTTTGTTTTACAATGAGGAATACGTGCTGCATCTGGCGAAGGTGGGGGGAAGGTACCTGCGTGCTGGAGAAGGAGTCCTTCTATGGAGTCTTTGCAGGAACACTCAGGCTTCCTGTGTAAAGCATGGCTTCTTCATAGGGAACTGTTGCTGGTTGCTGCATGCTTGTGGTGCCAGGGAGGTTGGTTTGCCTCCTGCAGGGATGCAGGGGTGAAAGGCATCGGGTAGGTCCACAGGTCCACAGGCTAGCACATTGCTTCAGTGCGAGGCTACCCTCAGTTGGGCATATGTTAAAAAAAAATTAAAAATAAATATGAATGCCCTCAGTAGGGGCCTATATACCTATGTCATGTTTCATAGCATCAGGACATTCTACAAACACTGAAGAAAATGAGCAGTCCTTGTGTAACCCACTAAGGCCCTAATATCTGCAGGGAGAGTGGGCAGGTTCAGTCGGTTTTGACAGCAGAACTCCCACCTATGGTTATTAAGAATGTGTAACTGCTGCAACTACATGTATACTTAAAAACAGAGATAAGAGAGGCAATATAAACAATGCACTTTAACATTTAAAATAAACTCTTTATACAAACAAAGCATGGAGGTTTTCATATAAATCCGCATCCATTCCTGGTTGGTTGCTATTACTTCATAGCAATGAATCTTCAGGATATTACTGGTTACAGATATCTTCAGCACCCACAAGGATGCACAGAACAAGAAAATACTATGCACATAGATATATTGTAGGTCCATATATTGTAAGCTCACAGATACTGGAACAGCCTATGAGGTTTCCAGGCTGTACTTGGGAGGCTGCAACTCTTCTCAGTTGAATCCAGGATTTACCTGCAATAATTCAAGGCAGGCCTTAACACAGCAAAGTCCATACAGCCCTCTCCCTCCCTTTTGATGATGTTGCCTCTTCCTGGGCCAGACTGAACTGCTTGGTTGCATTAACAAACAGAATACTAAAGAAGATGTATTGCAACAGTTTTAAAAGAATCAATAACTATAAAATTACATATTTTCACAATCATATGAAATTACTATTAAGAATCTTAATAGTCCCAAACCAACAATGAATATCTTCCCAAGAAGTAACTTCATCTTTGTTTGAAAGGATCACTAATAATTACATTTGTTAACAGCATTTACCTGCAATAATTCAAGGCAGGCCTTAACACAGCAAAGTCCATACAGGCCTCTCCCCCCTTCCAACGATGTTGCCTCTTCCTGGGCCAGGCTGAACTGCTGGCTGCTGGGAATACCCAGCTTCCTTTAGGAAAGGCTACAAGCACTGAGTATGCTCATTAACTAAATATAGGAGGGGGGAAAGGGAGTTACTTGCCACATCACCTATTGGCAAAAGCAGGCGTGCCTGATCCTTGTATGCTGGTAACCGCTACAAAACTGCATGGGTTACACTTGAATGTGCCCACAAGAATAATTGGATCAAACTAGGGTTGCCAAGTCCATCTTTGCCCCCAGCGGGGGACTTTGGGGGCATTTCTGGAGGGGCGGGGCATCCCCGATGACATCACATTGGGGACATCCACCCCATTGCGCGCAGGGAAATGCTGGCTCCTTGCACTTAAAGGGAGTCGTTTAAGTGCAGAGAGCTGGCGTTTCCCTGCTCACCTGAACGCCAGCCCTATTTAAGTGCAGGCAGCCACTTGATCTTGAGTGGAGATCAGGCTCGCAGGGAAATGCCAGCTTCCTGCTCTGCCCCTTTAAGTGCAGGAAGCTGGCATTTCCCAGCATGCCCGATCTCCACTCAAGATTGAGTGCATGGGGAAGGCTGCCTGTACTTAAATGGAGCTGGTGTTTGGGTGAGCGGGGAAATGCCAGCTCTCTGTGCTTAGAGAGAAGGGAGGGAAGAGCTGGCTGTGGGTGTTGGGGCTTGGGGGCAGGGCTTCCCCTGCCAGCCATCTGGCCGGCGGCGGATAGAACCCCCCCAATGCGGGGGACCTCTGCCAAACCAGGGGGGTTGGCAACCCTAGATCAAACACATCAGGATTCAAAGGGCACCTCTTGACATTCTGAGCTAGACAATGTTTGAAAACATATAGATGAATGAAGACATGGGAAAGTTGCTTTCAAGTGTCCTAGACTATAGAGATCCCTGGAATTTCTGTTGACTCAGACCAAGCTAGGTATGCAATCCAGTACTTACATGAGTATCTCTGTGTTGCCTTTTATCCTGAAAAAAAGAACGTTTCCTGCTAATGTTATGGATGGAGCGCCTCAGTTTCCTTGTAGAAACATGCAAGCCAGTGTCTCTTTCTATTAAAGCAGCTACCCCCCTCCCTCTCCCTGCTTCAATAATCTGTGCTTCTGTAGCCAAGATGTGGTACTAAGCTGAAATGTTTTAAGTCATCACTGTGTGTGGCATTGGCTGCTGGCACAGAGGGACTCCGGGAGGGAAAGAGGGCACAAAGTCCAAGCATTAAACACAGCTGAGGGGAGGGAATAATTCTTGTTACCTACGAAGTCTTGTGTCTCCTATTACAGTTGGCAATTTAAGAGACACCATTCTGCCCAGTTTTCTCTAAAGTTGTGGTAAGTGGAAAAGGTAAAATACCGCCAAAGCCTCTATGCTTCTGGGTTTGGAGAGAATTCAGGCAAAGCAGCATTCGTCTCAGCATTAGCATTAGTATTAGCATTAACAGAGAGAGCAACAATCTGGAGAGTTACAAGGGCTCAGAAATGCTCTTGATGTGAAGCCAAACATCTCATAATCACACAGAAGTGGCATATCTTGAGAACTTCTCCATTCCGATGATAAATTAAAGGCAGAGAGCATCACCATGGCACATAAGTGCTACTGATCTGGAGTGTAGTGATTCCTTAAAAGACATTTATATATATATAGTTCGAGAGATAGCTAACATATGCCATTACTCTTCAGCTACTGGGCAGTGATCCACACCAGGGTTGTCTCATGACTAAAGGCTGGTCACACCAAAGGTAGCATAACATTAAAAAAAACCCCACCCTCCTTGAATACATTATGTCCCTACATCTAAGAAGACAAAAGTTCTAGGTTATAGTAATTTGAAGATGGCCCAACTTTTGAACAATATAAGCATGGGGGGGGGGGGCAGATCACTGTCACCATTCCAATTGCTAATGTGCCCCTATTTGTGCCACTTGATAAGGTGGTGAATAGACATTTTTGCAGGTTGCCTAGCAACTGTAAGATACTTACAGTCTGTTTGCAAGACAAGCCAGCAATGCCCAGATCTCCAGAAACAGGATTTCCTGAACAGTGCTTCAGAACACAGTATTCTGCAATGTCAAATGTTGTTTAGACAATGATGGTAGTACTGGGATTATGCAAAATCCAGATTTGGGGAGAGTGTTCTGCCCAGAAGCAAAACAATATTGCATCACTGCTTCTCTTCTGGATGTTGTTTCAGGATCTGAAAAGGGAAGGGGCTTCAAGAGCTGGCAAAAGAGGAGGTGGTGGCAGCATTGCAGAATCACTGCATCTGTTTAAAGTGGTTCCACATGGAGTTAACCAGGCCCTAACTGGTTGCTGTGCATCTTGCTGTGTGGTTTTGGGCAGTCATTCCACATCAACAAGCTGTTATTTATTTACTTTAAAACTTGCATTCCATGGGAAAAGATGCCCCAAGATAGTATTATTGCTAAAATTAAATACAGCTGGCAAGAGTGCAGAGGGGGGAGAGAGATCCACTCAGTGAACAGAACAAAGCCTGCAAAGATACTGCTGTTGCTTCTGAAACACACTTCTCTGCTCTGCATTTGCTAGATTGGACCCTGGAAAAAGAAAGTGTATCTTTAAGACTTAAGAGGCTGCCTTTGCGAAGCAGAGTCAGACCAATGACCTCTCTGATCCTGGCCACAGCTTGAGTTCCAACTTCGCTGCTTAGGATTCCTGGGTTCCTGCAACCTGAGAGTTTACAAACGAAAAGCATGAACTGAACTCTGCATTCAACCATGGCTCTTTTAGTAATCTAAGGCCTGATCAGCATCTTTTATGATGGCAGATTTATCACTGTAATGAAATAAAAAACACGCTAACGACTTCATGCTTCCTCTCCTCCCATAATGGAAGTACTGCCAAAAGATCACATAATGTGGCCAAATGGAAGAGGATCCATATTCTGTATAAGGCAAATCCTGTGTACAGAGTAAATGAAGCAAATTGGATTACTTGCTTCATTTTGTGTAATTAATTCTGGTAGTGACATTACATGGGTAGGGGATCAAAAGTGTCATTATATAGATGATGCTCCACTTTGTGTTACCTCCCTTTCAGACATTCAGAGACTGTGATCAAAAAGTAACAATGGGCAGGATGAAGCCTGACAGACTGGAGCTTAGTCCAAAAGAAGATGTGAGATGCTGAGAGCTGGCCATATGGTTCCAGTATTCAGCCAATTCTAGACAGAGGAGGTGTGATTTTGCTCATGAAGGAGCAGGCATGGCTTTGCTACTTGACATCCAGGAGCAGCTGTGCACTTGTTGCCTTGTAAGGAGCTTATAATGCTCTTATGGACTTACGAGCCATAACTAATAACTGGACTGTGCAGTGAGTGTGTCAAGGGAATAGACTGCATGGGGAACACAAACTGATGCCAACTACCTGGACTGTGAACATGCACCCAGATGAGGGAAGCCTCCCCCTGAGATGATGTGCCAGACCAAGGATGGATCCATGGGTTACCTGCCACCTCTCACCTGCAACGCAGCAGAGATGAGCCAAGCACCCTGGCCGTGGACAGCACACAGATGCCAGTAAAAGCATGCTGTAGAGGAACGCCATGTAATGCAGGGAGACCTGAACATCTCCACAGAGACTCCATGAGCAGAAACCCCTGTCGGCATGCAGGCACATCTCCCCCCCACACCTTCACCAGATACTGCACGTATGCTGCCCAGTATGACAAAAGATCTACTTGCATAAAGAGATTAGCTGACTGACATGTACCTGCCAAACCCATCACCCAGAGAGATCATCAGGCCACCAAGACTAATGACCCTGGTTGCTTCTGCTATTGTTTTCTAAAGGTGCCACTGTTAGTAGTAATGGAATCAATATTGCCCAACCATTAAGCCCCACCATCCTCTTGCAACTAGTTTTTGCCTAGCAACTTCCTGGACGTGACAAGGGAAATGGCCAGTGAAGCCCACCCCCAAGTCCAAGTAGTGTATAAAAAGAGCAGGATTCGCCATGCTCTCTCTCTTCCTCTATACCTGACCCCACCCTATCTTGCTGACTCTCAGTATAGCACTACCCAGAGTCTCTCCACATGTTCTGCTGGTTCAGAATATGACCCTTTCCCCCTTATAGTCTCCCCTATTTTTCCACTGTAAGGAATGCTTCATCACATCAGAACAGGTCAGTATTGCCCAACCAATGAACTCCTGCGAATGTGAACGTCGCTATACCTTTCTTTCTATATTTCTTAGATCTGTGTAATTGTGTGCATGTTTGAATTTATTGTATGCTTGTGAAACTTCTCAGTAAAGAAACCAATTCTTTAAGATTTGGCTTCTGTGTTTATTTTTGGGTTACTGGACTAAAAGCGGGACTCCTGTATACAAAGGTTATTGTTCCCTAGTTGCCAATTGCCGCTTAATATATTCAAATTCCCCATCTTGATTAATGAATTAAAGCAATTTGGCTAACACCCTCTACAAGAGAACAAGACATGACATGACAAAGTAAGCATCTACATTTTGCTCTACATGGGGCTGCCTCTGAAAAGTGTTTCAAAATTTCAACCGGAAAAAAATATGCTGGTGAGACTCTGCCCATGGAGATGTTACATTTCTTCAGATATTAGCTTTAGAGTCCATTGTGAGCTGTGCTGGTCAAGTGCTGGTGTTGACCTTTAAATCATCTTGGCAGCAGAAAGACAGCAGATCTTCTTTTTTTTGTAAATATAATGTGCCTCGTTCCCTTTTGTAAAGCTAGTCTTCTGTGCTTGCTATTTAGTCTGTTCCTTTTTAAAACTGGAACTCATCCAGCTTCATTTGTATGATTTGAGGGTGAAGAGACAATTATTTTTCAAGTTCATGGGTTCAGTTCCAGTCCTATTGGCAACCCATCTGTTGAGATGGCTTTTCTGCTGCCAAATGCTTTTCATCTTCCATGGAAAAAGAGGATGAGGAGTTTATCTCCCATCCTACTGCATCTGGCATTCTGGAGCTTTATTCTGCACTACTTAGGATAGCCAACTGATCAGGAAAAAATGATGTGGCTGTTTCTATGCCTCAATAGCAACAGGATCTGCCAAAATCAACTGGTAAACATTTTCATGATAAATAAACATCCATTGCTGAAAACTAAAGTGCTAAGGGGAAAATTGCAGGGGTTCGTAAAACAGCTGTCAACCATACCTTACCACCAGTTCCTGACTGCCTTTGGAGGTGTCTGAGAATAATGAAGGCAGATAGGATTTCAGCATTTTCTTTTGATACAGTGCAGTTTCTAGTTATATATCTTGAGTCTCCTTTTGGTGCAAGGTGGACTGGTTCATTCAGGCATGCTATGAAGGGTAGCAGTTTGGATTGAGATCTGATAGGAATTTGACAATTTGATTCAGTTTCTACAAAGAGAATCAACTGGTATAGTGGTTGAGAACGGCTGACTCTAATCTGCAGAACTGGGTTTGATTCCCTACTCCTCCACATGCAGCCAGCTGGGTGACCTTGGGTCAGTCACAGTTCTCTCAGAGCTGTTCTCTCAAGGGCAGTTCTTGAGAGAGCTCTCTCAGCCCCACCCACCTCACAGTTGTGGGGAGAGGAAGGAGATTGTAAGCTGCTCCAAGACTCCGTCAGGTAGTGAAGAGCAGGGTATAAAACCAACTCTTCTTCTTCAAATTAACAACTATTACTTAACTATTGACCCATTTAATTTTCTGTCTTAGAAAATTACTGGATTTATTCTCTGGCTTTGAATTAATTCCCTTTGCACAGTTTGGATCTGGAAGCTTCTGGCTTGGTTTGGAGTAATCTAGCTGAAATGGCTTCAGCATCTAACCAACTTACCCCTCCTGCACTCTATAAACTAATACACATCCTTGGGTCATGGGAAGGGGGAAAGAATTAATGAAGAAAACTGGCAGTAAGTAAAGAAGGAATTTTGTTTATCAATTAGATTAAGTCTGCAGGTTTGGGGTTTCTTCTGTCAGCACTGTTGGGTTGTAGTTCTGTCTCAGTACCAGAATTTGCTTGTTCACGTAAACTGATTGTGCTTAGAAGTGGGAAGGGGCTATGGAGACAGCTGTAGCTGAAACCTGAGATGACCAAGTGTGGAAAACAGCATTTATGGTGAAAAAAATGAGCCTATTCAAGGTAACTTTATGGCTAGTATGGTTTCAATCCTGAGTGAAGCAAACAGCATACAGTTGCCAACTCTGAATTAGGAAATTCCTGGAGATTTGGGTGTGGAATTTGGGGAGGGTGGAATTTGGCCATTCTGGATGCTTTGCTAGTCAGCAAAGCTCAGGTACCCCAAAGTGTTAGTATGGAGGATAAGACCAAGAGGGAGCTGACAGAAACAATCATGGACACTGGGAGAAACACTATCGCTATAGTGTTTTTTGCAAGAAAAAGGCAGGAAGAACAGCAATAGACAGTGCCTCTTGAGGCAGGAAAAACAGTGTGGGAAAATGCCTTGAGGGTGATAGCAGCAAAAAAACCCAAAACAACAGGTTGGAGGGCCACACAGAAAAAGCTCAGGGGCCACAAGTTGGGGACCCCTGCCATAGAGACTAACTCCCAAAGTTCTTTGAGAGAACTGATCTTTGTTGTCTGGAAATCGGTTGTAATAGAGGGAGGTTTCCAGGCACCATTTGGATTTTGGCAACCCTATGCACCAACCTGTCAAATGTACAGTGGAATGCATCATGATCAATAAGTGTCATGATATGGGCTGTGCCACCGGATGCCTAGTAGGCCGAGGGAGCCTGGCTAGCAGTAGGGGAGGCTGGGCCTACAAACCCCAGAAGGTCTAGGAAAGTTTTGGCACCGATTTTGGCCAATAGGGAAGAAAAGCGCTGGGGAATAAACTAACTGGTGCAAAAGAAAAGGCTGTTCTTCTTCCCAGGGAACAGGGCCAGAAGGAGGCTGCTGTGGGGAAGAAACCCTCATCCTGTCTAAGGCCACTTGTGATAGTGAGCTAGGGACAGTATATTCAGACGTGTTAGGGCATTTGATTTATTTTCTTTTTACCCACTTACTGTTATTATTCTGCACCTTGTTGTTTGATCTCCTATAAACTATTTTCATTGTTTACTCTGCCTGGTCCTCATACCTATTATTTGGCCAAAAGGGAGGTCTGAAGGTCTTGGGAGGGTGCTCTGGGCCTTCTCCAGGGATCTTAAATCCAGAGTGTTGGCAGTGTCTGGTGACATCCCACCTGAGCCGTGACAATAACAGTGATGTAAAGACAGGCAGTGACTGTATTACAACTGTACCTTTGTGCTTAGAGCAACCTCATCCATTCATGGTTCACAATTGTGGCTACTTGAGATAAAGGCTGTCATGTTCAAGTAATCATTCTTAAGCCTTGTCATATTATGCACTACTAATTTAGTTTACACATTTTATACTTCAGAAGTTTTCAAAATTAAAATGAAGTCCCTGTTATGCTGTGCTGCACTTCTTCTGAAACGTAGCGTAAAGGAAAGAAGACAAGCTTGCTCGGTAGCAGGCAGCACTGCTCTTTGCACATATTTCAAACCAATTAAATGGTTGAACAACCTTAGACTGGTAGTGAGAGAGAGCATTCACAGATGTAGCGATGCCTATGTCTTCCTTTACTTTCTACATTCTGGAATCTTCCCCTGCCATGCCTCTGGAACACTGTAAAAAACATTGGATGGGGCTGTTAGGAAGTGCGTCAGAAAACAGGATATGAGGATAACTCAGAGAGAATTCCAGGTGGTCTTGATGTATTTTTTTTTCCAAAGTGGGGGACTTGGGGAGAAAGACAGTGTATACTTGCCCTGTTTGGTTGCATTCATGACCACTGACTTTAGTATGTCTAGAGAATATGTCAACGCTCATCCTGAGAACGGTGACATTACTTTAATATGGTGCTCCAGTTGAATAATAAAATCCTACCTAGGGTACGTGAGAGTTTATTGTTGAAAAATGTTTGGCTCACTTAAAAAAATAATGCACAGGAATGAAATAGGGACAATATATCTTTAATTTTTTTTTTTTAGTATTACATTATATTCTTATAAAAAGGTGCAGATAAAAAGGATGCTACAGGTATTGTACATTTAATTCATTTATATTTTTAATTTGACCAACAAATGAGGAGACACCAAAGCATTAGAGAAGCAAGACCAACCCACAGTAGGGCTTTCTTAGTCAATGTGGGAGGATACACTCCCTAGGTAATACACAACATCACTTAAGGCAGGGTTGTTACCTCTGAGTATACTTCAGAAAAGTGTGATGTTCTTTTCCTTATACAAATGCATACACACAGGTGGCATACACACAGGTGGTATAGTGACAGTGGCCTTTTGAGGAAGATGAGACCAAAATGTTGGTATTAAGCTTGAGCAACTGCAGATGAAACGAGCATGTGGTCATATACCAGGGTCTATTTCCAATGTTACCTTACAGCACAGAACATGGTGGAAAAAATAAGCTAAGCAGCAAGTCTTCAACATGTCACAGACCTTGTAGATGTGGTCGACAGTTCTTGTCTCTCCCCATTTGAGGCGAAAAGCAAACACCGTGACAAGGCATTCAGAGTCTGCTTATGTACTGTAGTATGCATGAGAGTGACACTAATACTTTGGATGATTTGACTTCTACTTGGGAAAATATTTGGCCTTCACTGGATAAATGGATTATTAAGCCCTTCTGTTCTTGATAAACTTGCACTCCAGGAGAAGCATGAACACATTCATGGAGCAATATAACAAGCTGACATACCCACCCCCTCATCCAGCCTGTCCCTCAATTGCCAAGTACAACACCCTGCTTGCTCCTAATGCCCTGGTGTAGTCTCAATAGTCATAGCTGCAATGTAAGGAATACACAAAAATAGCAAACTAAAATAAGGCAAAATAAATAGAGGTGCTTCATTTACAGGTTTCCCCTAAAAATGTAATTTTTAAAAAAATTCAAAAGGGTTTTTTTTAAAAAACAAACAAACACCTGCATACATCATGTACATCACAGAACTGTACAACTGTCCTTTCCCTTCACGGAAGCTCCTAAGCTATTGGACTACAACTTGATAGAAGAAAAATCTACACAAAGTGGTGAAGGTTGAGGAGGTAATCTTCTCTAGGACAACCTCCCCTCTTACCCTCTCATACATCCCCTGTCTCAAACACTGAACATGTTACTGAAGTGCTTCGGAAGGCCTTGGAAACATGAGTTTTCTAATGACGAGCTGCAGTATTTGCCACATTGTTCGGGGGGAGATTTGGTTTTATTATTCCTTGCAGCACATGGAATGCCTTTTCAGGAGGACAGCAGAAACAGCTTTGTTTCAAGAACTGTTTTGGAAGGAAATAATTAATTCTGATCTCTCAAACCAGTAAATCTATTGGCTTGAATTTCTAGCATTCAGCTTTCGCTATTAATCAGCGATATTTTCAGAAATACTTCACTTAATTAGGAGCGTACATTCCTGTAATTGTTTTCCTGTAATACAAGAATTCCCTCTGTGTCACTTGCATGATTTGAAAAGCTGCATGTGTGATGGGGGGAACACTAGCAACAATTTACACAGCCACAATAACAGGGTTTTATAGGAATAAATAAAAGGTGTAGGCTGGATAAGGTAAGATAAATTTAATATGTATTATGTCTTGCTTTTAACATGCTCGTAGGTCGTTACTGTACTTATACATGAGGGTGAAAGAATCAAGACCTGATATAACATGGCAAGGAGTATAATGAACTGGAAACCATGATTTCTATTTCCTTTAAACAAGCAAATTGCCAGTAGGCTGTAAACCAACACCTACCCTTACAGAAAAGAGATTGTGCTTGTTACATCCCATTGGCAGATAGAACTCTTCATTATGAAGATGTTGCCAAAATATAAGCAAACACAAACTTAAATTAGGTGAACTCTGGGTTGAGTGGCACCTGTATCTCCCTTTTCTTTGTCCAATTGCATCCTTAGCTGGTTCTGACTTTCTTCCTGTAGCAAATGCTATCGGTGGACCTCTCAATGAGGTCCAGTCTAAACATTACACTTACCCCATTCCTTATTAGTGACATGATGTGTGGTGTACTTGCAAGGTGTGTTGGCACATGATTACAGCATATATTCATGTTTTCTTTTTCAAAAATCTATTATCATGTGCTTTCTCTATCCTCTCTTGTGAAATTCTGGAGGTTTCATATCCCATGAGTCAATACTAACTTCCTAAGAAAGTTACTGAAACTGCATCAGAAGCCAGTGCTTTGGAAAGAAGCAGCGCTTCAGGAATGGTACATTGATACAGAATCTAGCCACTCAAAAAACATATCTTAGGCTTTAGGAAATGGTGTCATCATGTGATCCTTAGAAAGTTTCAGGCTGGAAGAAGTCCCATGTGGCATTAAGCTAAGATTCCAATGAAAGGATAAGTCTGCAGCAGATGAAGGAGACAAGATATATGTAAATACCTTCAAGGCAACCAGGGAAAGCCAATCATTAGGTGCTCTGGGAAAAACTCAAGTTAAAATGGGAACTTTCCAGAGATGAAAAGAGAAGGGCAACCCACTCTTTAGCTACAGAATGTACACCTCTGTCCACAGAGAAAGAGTATTCAGAGTTAAGCTGCTACATTTATTCAACTGAGTGCTCTCACATGTTGCGGCTGTGGTTCCAGTGATGTGGGCATAACAAAATGGCAAGTGCAGTTTGGTAGTACTGATGGTCATCATGGTTGCATCTAAGGCTGAAATTTTTACATGGGCATAACTTCTGCTGAAAGCAGCGGTACCTACTCTTGAACAAACAACCTGGGTGTCATTTTTGGTCCCATCAAGCAGTCGTTTCTTCTGTCTGATGGAACTCAACTGCACCTACTTCTGCAGTTTCTGACCTTCCAAAATATCCATTCTATTGGAAATAGTAGCTTAATTTTATGAGCTATTCACACAGACCGGCATATCTTATCAATAAAGAAATGATGCCAGTCCAGCAAATCTTTTGACAAAAAATGAATGAAACTTACATTAAGTGTAATTCCATTTTAGATATATTGTTATAGATATGTTGCAAAGACTCTAATGAGTTCACTTAGCTTGACACAGAGAAATGAAGATCTATTATCCTCAAAACAGGGGTTGCCAACCTTGTTTTTAACAAAAGCTCTTTCTCAGTAATGGAAAATATCCCAAGTCTGTCATAGTAGGTAGTAGGCAATGCCAGGTGTAGACGAAAATCGAAAGATATTCCGTTATTTTTTCTACTTTCCAGGTTTTTCTTATCTCCTTTTCTTTTTTTTTATTCTACTGTTTGTGCTTTTTGGGTTTTCTTCTTTTTTATGTATGTTGTTCAAAAAATCTTAATAAAAGTTGAAATTAAAAAAGAAGATATCCCAAGTTATTCCCCACCACCACATTACCAAATTTTGTTCTTTCTAGTTACAGAACCTGGAGTACAAAGAGTACCAGAAATGAAGCTCATCAGCTAAGCAAGAAATAGAAAAATTCTATGAAACAAAAGCCTTTAAAAAAATGCCTAGAGGAGATCCTTTTACAAACTTTTCCTGGATTTTCTAGGTGATGCAAACGCTACCTGCTGGAGTCCCCTGCATTAGAAGCTACCAGAATGACATCAATAGAACTGCCATATAAAAAGAGAGAAATACTAGCTCCGCCAACAGAACTAGACTGGAGCCCAGCCCAACTTGATACAGGATATGTGGGGGGGAAAACAGATGAGGACTCTGTGCAAATTATAACAGAAACAAGAGCCTCTCAGACATTACTTGTTGAATGGTAAAAATTTGTGTGTCCTCTGCAGAGCTGCATCAGCCTAAACTCACTGTGAGCTTAAGACGGTGTAACTGTGCACAGGACTGGCAAAACCCTCCAGCTGTCATACAGTCCATTCTCCACTGCCTTGCCACAGTGAAGAAGTATTTTGTGATCTGAGTAGTAGCTTGATCCATAAGCAGTTGTTGCATTAGGGGAAACAACACAATCAAATTAAGATGATACAGGCTTGGTCAGATTTTACTTTCTCCCTCTACTTACAGGAGACTGAGTTGACAGCCTTCTCTCATAAATAATGTCTGTTTACAGGCCCTAAGTTACTGGGAACAAAACACAGGAAAAAAGAAAGAAGCATCACAGAAGAAAACCCAAAGTTTATGTTCTGACAAACTGTGACCTTGCTTCTCACTATGGCACATATTGCTTCAGTGTAATGTCTATGACATGAGGACGTTAGAGTCCAGTGGCACCTTTAAGACCAGCAACGTTTTATTCAAGGTGTGAGCTTTCGTGTGCATGCACACTTCGTCCAACAATGAAGTGGAATTACAGAATGACAAGCTTTTTATCTGTTAAAAAACATCTTCACTATTTTGCATGCTAATTTAACAAGCCACCCTGTATATGTACAAGTATGATCTATACTTCCATTTCATTGTCTGGTGAAGTGTGCATGCGCATGAAAGCTCACACCTTGAATAAAACTCTGTTAGTCTTAAAGGTGCCACTTTATTCTATTGCTTCAGATGAACATGGCTGCCCACCTCAATCTATGACATGATGAGTAGAAGCAAAATACTACATCTCTACTGCTGACAGCAGCAAAGAGTTTAAAATAGCACTTACATTTTTTTTTCTTTAAAACCATCCACGGAAAAAATATCCCTAAAAGTACAGCCCTGCAAAATCTGGAAAAGTTTTGTTCTAAGCAAAGCTAAAAACAAATCCTTTTAAAAAGGTGCCTATTTGCAAACAGAGGTTTTAAATTAGGTGTTTCAAATGAGGTCTCTTCAGAACAGAAGTCATGAAGCGGTGAACAATGTATGGTTCAGCTCGTCACCATGAGTATAAAGCAGAAGTGTCATGTTGTGGAATGTCATGAACTGGAGGATTTAGAGGTGTGAAACTTAAAACACAGTATATAAAAAAATTACAGTTTAGACAGATTCTTTTGTTTTTGCTTATCCCAAGAGCTGAGTATTTGGTTTAGTTGTATGACCAAAACACATACACTCTTACAGTCTTTAAATATTGTTTGCATAGAATACTGTTTGGACAGTGCTTGAGATACAGGAATTTTCTACTCTACAGACTCAAGGTTAAGCCTGAAATTAAATAACATTTGGAGACAAACTAAAGCAGAAGTTTAAAGTGACAATTTGAGCCTCTGTTGGATTCTCCAGGATCCCTTGGATTTCCTTCTTTCTTAAGTGCAGTCTTTTGCCAGAAAATGGTTGGAGTGTCTCACATCCAGTCCTATCCCCCTCATTTTCCTCTGGCCACTGGAAGGAAGATAATCTAATGTTCACACAGAAAAGGAAAAAAGCCAAGAAATCTTGCATGGTCCACTTCTACTGCTGCAATAGCCATAACGGTACACTGAAACAGTAATGAAATCCAAGTTAAAGGCCCTTTCTCTGTTTTTCCTGTGCACATTAGATCTTTTTGTGTGTATAATCAATTATTATTGGATTTTTCATCTGTGATCTCCAGAGTTCTTTTCAAGAATCACATTTAGGCCCTTCACCTATTTTATTCTTCTTAGTCCTGTCTCTCCATACCAAATGATGAAGTCCTTCAGTTCCAGGGCTACCAACTGATAACTGCATCTATCATTATTAACCTTATGCAGCACTTGCCAGGAATGGTGAGCTTTTGAGGTGGCCAGCCCATTAAATGAAAGCTCCAGTTCATCCCAGTGAAGTTATGGCTGCCCATAAATGATTACCACTTTGAACCATCAGACAGCTCCATTTGTCTATTTAATTCCTGTTCAATGAACAATTTTGTTGTGCTAACAAAAGTGATACAGATTTGCATGTGGGATTATTCATGAACCACATTGCTCAGCAATGGAAACAGATCTGGCTTGGACCAAATGTGGTATCTCTTCCTTAAACACCAAGGCAAAACTTCTGTTTTAAAATATGTGGTTCATTCTTTCTCATTTTATCATAACTTGGCACATCCCTGAAGACTCAGTATATCCCTGAAGACTCAAATGGTTCCAGAAAAATAAAGGAGTTTTGCAAACAATTCATGTAACTGCAAGCTAGGCAGTTCTATCAACTTCCTCTGACACAATATCACTTGCTTTTCATATCATAAGCCACAACATCACGATCCATGAGATCAAAAACATTTATCAGGTTCTGATCACTGGCCTTCTGTAAATCCAGTGGAAGAATGGAACTGCAGTACTGTAGAGCCACTCCATCACTAACTCCTGAAAGCCAAGCCAAACCACGAATAAGGAGCATGGAGTTTCAGAACCAGCCTGAGACTGACTTGCATTTTCTCAACAATACTGAGAGTGGGTTTTTTATGTATATACTTTGGCACAGAGTAAATCATGTTCTTCTACCCCCCTCTTCGTATTTGGTTCCCAAGACCCAGCAGTTTAGGGCTTAATTGAATTTGCAGGGGAAGTGTCAAGAAGTTAAATGTATCCATCAAAGCCAACATCTCTGTGACAGATCCCTCGGACTCTACAGAGGCACTTTTAGAACCATTCCCAATTAGATGACTAAGGAAGAGAGCAACATGGGAGGGCATGCTCATCATGGAAAATCAAACAAAGCCATGGGCTAGCCAGATCTCCTGAGGGAATACACTAGCTAGTCTCCATCATCTTGTTTGGCTCTTTGCTGTGATCTTCTTTCTTTCATGGTTCTCTTGGCTTTTCCATCCCTCTCTTGTGCTCTCCTTTAATAATTGAGCTTTGTCACAGCCCGTTCCCGGCTTGTCTCCAAACTTTGGTTTCCTGAACGTTTGCGGTTACGCTTGAGCTTTGATAAGTCCTTGTCAAAGACCTCGCCTGACCTCAGTGCGGACACGAGATCATCAAACTCTCCTCCTCCCTCCTCAGAGATGCTGCTGCCCTTTGCTTTCTTTTGTCGCCTCTCCTTCTCTCGTTGTTCCTTTAGCTGTTGGGAAAAGATACATGGATTGAGATTCCGCAGCACCTCAGCATAAAACATACCACTGTTCATCCCTTAGGATAGCTTTTAATTCCCTTATATATTCATTGCTTCTTAGTTTAGAATTATTCCTAATCAGCAAGTAATCTGAAGTTCTGGCTCTAAGAGAATTTAAGAGAAGTCCCGCT
This sequence comes from Gekko gecko, assembly GCA_029375565.1. Taxonomy (NCBI): domain Eukaryota; kingdom Metazoa; phylum Chordata; class Lepidosauria; order Squamata; family Gekkonidae; genus Gekko; species Gekko gecko. The sequence continues at coordinate 95,424,583 of JAPDNY010000001.1, forward strand.
GAAGGTCAGCCAGTTGGCTCAGAAATTCACATATGGTTAAGGTGTATGGTAAAGGGCATTAAGGTAGTGGCTATGAGTTATCTTGAACTATGGGTGAGTAGTTTAGTGGCCAAGTACGCAGATGACACCAAATTATTCAGGATGGTGAAAACCAAGGCTGACTGTGAAGAGCTCCAAGAGGACCTCCACAACCTGGGTGAGTGGGCGACAATGTGGCAAATGATGTTCATTGTTGGTAAGTGTAAAGTGATGCACATTGGGGGGAAAAATCTGAACTTCAAGTATAGGCTAATGGGGTCTGAACTAGCTAAGAATGAGAGGAGAAAAGATCTTGGGATCACAGTGGATAGCTCAGTGAAAGTGTCAACTCAGTCTGCCACAGTGAAAAGGGCAAACTCTAGGTTAGGGATTATTAGGAAAGGGATTGAGAATAAAACGGCCAATATTGTAATGCCCCTGTATAGATCTGTGGTGCTGCCTCATCTGGAATACTGTGTACAGTTCTGGTCACCGTATCTCCAAAAGGACATTGCAGAGCTAGGAAAAGCACAGAGAAGGGCAACCAAGATGATTAGGGGGTTGGAGCACCTTCCCTATGAGGAAAGGCTGAAGAGTCTGGGTCTTTTCAGTTTAGAAAAGAGACGACTATGGGAGGACATGATAATTTGATAAAATTATGCATGGGTTGGGGAGAATTGACAAAGATAACTTTCTCTCCCTCTCCCAAAATACTAGAACTTGAGGACATCCAATGAAGCTGATGGGCAGGAGGTTCAGGATGGACAAAAGGAAATAATACTTTACACAGAGAGTGATTAAAATGTAGAATTCACTCTCAGAGCATGTAGTGATGGCCACAGTAATAAACAGCTTTAAAAGTGGATTAGATAGATTAATGGAGGATAAGTCCATCAATGGCTACTAGCCGTGGTGACTGAGTGGAACCTCCACATGCAGAGGCACTAAGACTCTGAATCCCAAAACCAGAAGGCAAAATCAGGGGAAGGCCTTAGCCTCTATGCCCTGTTGTTAGCCTCCTAGAGGAACTAGCTGGCCGCTGTGTGAGACAGGATACTGGACTAGATGGACTATTGGTGCGATCCAACAGGGCTCTTGTGTTCTTTTTCTTTGTTTCAAACATATCAAGGTCAAAGTAGACAACTTCTGGACTTAGAAATTCCATTTCCATTTAAAGATGTAAGCTTCTATACATCATGTCCTTGTGGCAAAGAACTGTTGACTTTAAAAAGAGGTACATATACAAAAGGATCATGTAAAAAAGTCAAAGTTATTAAATATATATGCACATTTGATTTTGAGATAAGGGAGAAAATAAGGAATAAGGTACCCAATTAAGGATTGCTGAAATTTCTGAGATATTAATGAGCAAAATGTTAATTGCAAAGGGATCAAAAAGTGGTACAACAGATCTTAATTTTAAGTTCAGAGCAGGAGATACTCTGAGAAGCAAACAATATATAATGTGGGAAATTATGATCAGATCTTCAATGCTGCTGATTTTTTTTTTAGCTTTTTAAAACATTCGAATCAGCCATATTGGGTGTTTCTTTGACTGAAGGAGTGCCACTGGTGACAAGGGTGTTCAACCTTTCCTGTTGTGTGATTTGCCACAATTTCTTCCCTCTCAAGCTGCTACTAGCTCAGGGAGGATGGAAAGATAGGGAAAGTCCCCATACTAAGCAGCTTTAAGGGGAGGGAGGCAAAGCTGACTGCAGAAACAACAAGGGGGAAGCAATGCTAAACACCCCTTTCCCAGCTCTGCTTTCCCAACTTTGCTTTCACTGTCAAATTAGCAGCCCCAAAGTAAACAAAAAAATTCAAGTGATCTGATCACAAATCTGCCTTGGCCCTTTAAAAATGCCAAATCTAAACTGAAAAGGCCTTTTGAAAAGGCAATTCAGTCTGCAAGCCACAGCCTATTTCTTTGGAATAAATTTGGTATTGAAGCCACTGGGACCACTCTTGGATAAATGAGTGGTAAGTTATAGCTAAATTTGCAAAAATGCACGTCATTCTGTGAAGAAAACAACAAAGAAGCAAGACATTTGTTCTTAAACCTATTGCATCCCCATGAGACTGAAAATTTAAAAGAAGAGGAGGAAAAAGAAAACATTCCTCCCACACACACAGGAAGTGAGTGTAAGATGTGACCCCTGACTCACTGAATTCAGTGGATAAGATCCTACTGATTTCACTGGAGTCAGAAATACATCCTAAGTCATGACCCATCACCCTCCCTTTGCTGGCTATGCACAGTTCTGTTCCACAACCATCTAACTGTCCCCTATTCCCAGTCAATGACCCTTCACTCTTGGGAATGAAATTCTGTTCTCCCTCCCCTGCCACATGTGGGTTGTGCCAGCATTTCTTCCTTGCAATGACTGTAAAACTGTTCATTATTATTGTACACTCATTAACTGAAGCCAAGTCTTGACCTTTTATACTATGCACAACTGTAAGAGCATTCATTGTAAAAGACCTGCGGAATTTCTTGGAAACAGACTTCCCTGCCCAATCCTTCTGAGGGAAACAGAAATTTTGGAAATATCAAGAAGTAGAAATGCAGCCCTCATTCTTAGCGAGGCTGGAGTTATCATAGCTGTTAGGGTTAAAGTGCTGATAACATGAAAGGAGGCAAAAGAATGCTGAGGAGCCGTTCTCAGGCTTTGGGAAATCAGAAGGTTAGAGAAGGAGGTCAGTTAGTTCACATGAAACCCCACACCCCAGGGATCCAGGCATCAGAGCCTCAGCAGCAGAATCCACAAAGCAAATTAAGCAGCTCACTAGAACTTAGAGAACTGGTTTGCTAAAGCCAAAAAACAACTTACAGTAGCTTTGCTATTAAAGAAAGCAGTTTTAAAAAACGTTTGTTAGATGCTCAGAAGGTAATTGAAGACCTTTGTCCCACCCACACAGAGTGTCTTAAGAGTTCCAGTTCCAAGCACTTCTAACTTCAACAATAGAAATGAGGCCCTTCATGCTAATAGGAAAAGGGTAGCCAAATGGGATGCCCAAGCATCGGATAAATAGGATTAGATGAGGAGAAACAGTTTGGGGAAAACTTACCATATACAAGCAATTAAGATTTGGAAAGGGGGGAGGGCAGAAGCAGGCACCTGGGCAATTTGGGGCATCATCAACTTAAGGAAAAAGAAACAGAATAATGATATATTCTGTACAGAAGGAAAGACAGGCAAGGGATACATCATCCAAGGTCAGACCTGGTCAAACACAGGACCTTCCTTCTCCTTACAACATTCAACCCCAAGAGCAGCCAGCCCCTCCCCCCCCCCCGCATAAGTTACTGTATAATACTATGAAGCAGGAGGGATTCTGTTTACAAGACTATGGGCAGGTGCTTGCTGCAGGCCAAGATATCCAATCCCTATTTTGCTCATAGTTTCCCGGGGCTGAAGTATGATAAAATGGTTCATCACATATAGTTTGGATTTCAGGAAAGCAAATTTTGACAAACTTAAAGTTATGCTGTGTAGAATCCCATGGGCAGAAATACTTAAGGAGAAGGGAGTTCAAGAGGGGTGGGAGTTTCTTAAAAGTGAAATATTGAAGGCACTAATGATTCCTGTAAGAAGGAAAAATGGGAGAAGCCTAAAGAAGCCAAGGTGGCTCCATAAACAGCTTTCTAAAGGCTTGAGGAATAAAAAAGACTCCTTTAAGAAATGGAAGGAGGGCCTTATAACCAAGGATGAATATAAACAAATAACCAGTGTTTCTGGAGAGAGAGAGAGAGTTAGGAAATCTAAAGCTCAGCATAAGCTTAAGCTAGCGAGAGATGCTAAAAACAACAACAAAGGGTTCTTTTCTTATGTTTAAAGTAAGAAAAAGAGCAAAGCCATGGTAGGACCATTACGGGGGCAGGAAAGGGTAAGGGTGGAACGAAAGTTAAATATCAGCAGCCAGTGTGATGAGGCAACAAAAATGGCTAATGCAGTCTTGGGGTGTATTAACAGAGGCATAACATCCAAATTACAAGATGTCATAGTCCCACTGTACACTACATTGGTCAGGCCACACCTGGAGTATTGTGTGTAGTTCTGAAGGCCTCACTTCAAAAAGGATGTGTGGACAGAATGGAGCATGTGCAGAGAAGAGTGACAAGGATGATCAGGGGCCTGGAGACCAAGCCCTATGAGGAAAGGCAGAGGGACTTGGGAATGTTTAGTCTAGAGAAGAGGAAGTTGAGAGGGGACATGATTGCTCTCTTTAAGTTTCTGAAGGGCTGGCATGTAGAGGAAGGCAGGGAGCTGTTCCTGGTTGGCAGCAGGGGACAGGACTCTCAATAATGGGTTTAAATTAAGGGTGGGAAGGTGCCAGTTGGATCTTAGGAAAAACTTTTTTTTACAGTAAGAGTTGTACAACAGTGGTATCAGCTACCTAGAGAGGTGGTGAGCTCCCCCTCACTGGCAGTCTTTAAAGCAGCGTCTGGACAAACACTTCTCAGGGATACTTTAGGCTGATCCTGCACTGAGCAGTGGGTTGGACTAGATGGCCTGTATGGTCCCTTCCAACTCCGTGATTCTATGATGAAGAGAGGGCAGAACTGCTCAATTCTTACTTTTCCTCAGTCTTCTCTTGTGAGGGAAAAGGTGCTCAACATGGCAAAAACAAAACACATGATGAGGGAAGGGAGTTGCAGCCTAGGACTGGCATAGGAATAGTACATAAACACCTAGTTTCTTTAAGTGAAATTCTTGGGGCCAGATGAACTGCATCCAAGGGTAATTTCTGAGTCTCTGTCCATTATTTTTGAGAATTCTTGGAGAACAAATGAGGTGCCAGAAGACTGGAAGCAGGCAAATATTGTCCCCATTTTCAAGAAGGGGTTAAAGGAGGATCCAGGTAACTACCAACCCATCAGCTTGACACCTATACCTGGGAAAATTTTAGAACCAATCATCAAACAGGCAGTTCTTGTGCATTTAGGAAGGATGGCTGTGATTATTAAGCGACAGCATGGGTTTCTCAAGAACAAGTCATGTCAGATTAACCTTATATCTTTCTTTGAGAAAGTTACTACCTTGCTGGATTAGGGAATGCTGTATACATAGTTTATCTTGAATTAAGTAAGACTTTTGATAAGGTTCCACATAATATTTTTGTTGTCAAGTTGGTAAAATGTGGTTTGGATCCTATGACTGCTAGGTGGATCTGTAACTGGTTGACAGATCGCACCCAAAGAGTGCTTGTTAATGGTTCCTCATCCTCTTGGAGAGGAGTGACTAGTGGAGTGCCACAAGGATCTGTCCTGGGACCTGTTTTGTTCAACATCTTTATAAATAATTTGGATGAAGGAACAGAGGGAATGCTTATTAAATTTGCAGATGATACTAAATTGGGAGGGGTAGCAAATATGGTAGAAGTCAGGATACAGGATGACCTTGACAGGCTGGAAAACTGGGCTAAAACAAATAAAATGAATTTCTCTGGAGATAAATGTAAAGCTGCATTTAGGTAGGAAAAATCAAATACATAATTACAGGATGGGGGAGACTTGTCTTGGCACTGCAGTAGAATGTGTGGAAATGATCTAGGGGTCTTAGTAGACTATACACTGAACATGAGTCAGCAGTGTGATGTTGTAGCTAAAAAGGCAAATGCCATTTTGGGCTATATCAACTGAAGTATGGTGTCCAGATCATGTGAAGTGATGGTATGGCTTTACTCTGCTCTGGTTAGATCTCACCTAGAGTACTGTGTTCAGTTTTGGGCACCACCATTTAATAAGGATATAGACAAGCTGGAACGTGTCCAGAGGAAGGCAATAAAGATGGTGAGGGGTCTGGAGACCAAGTCCTATGAGGAAAGGTTGAAGGAGCTGTGTATGTTTAGCCTGGAGAGGAGATGACTGAGAGGTGATATGATAACCATCTTCAAGTACTTGAAGGGCTGTCATATAGAGGATGGTGCTTTTCTGTTGCCCCAGAAGGTTGGACCAAAACCAGTGGGTTGAAATTAAATCAGAAGAGTTTCGGCTAAACATTAGGAAGAACTTCCTGACAGTTAGAGCCATGCCTCAGTGGAATAGGCTTCCTTGGGAGGTTGTAGGCTCTCCTTCTTTGGAAGTTTTCAAACAGAGGCTAGATCGCCATCTGACAGCAATGCTGAACTTAGGCAGATCATGAGAATGGAGGTGCTTAATTCTCATGGCCCTTTCTTACATGTCCAGGGAAATGTTAATCACCACTTTGGGGTCAGGAAGCATTTTTCCTCAGGCCAGTTTGGCCAGGGATCCTGGAAGGGTTTTTTTTGCCATCTTCAGGCATGAAGCAAAGGTCACTGGGTGTGTGTGAGGAAGAGGTATTTGTGAATTTCCTGCATTCTGCAGGGGGTTGGACTAGATGACGCTAGAAGTACTTTCCAACTCTATGATTCTATGTATTTAAGTGGTTTATATGAGCTGGTAGTTCATTGCCTTGTTTCTGTTTCTTTTATGGTTTTTACATATCATCTGTCCAATACATCCAAGCATGCTATGCACCTTATGCTGCCCAGATTCATCTTTATTAGAGCCCTTTGAGGTAGATCAGTATTATTTTCTTGTTACAGAGACAGAAAAAGAGAGCTTTGCCCAAAGCAGTTCTGTAAACTTTGGCTGAGATGAAATTTGAAAATTCTGATAGTTGAATTACATCTTACTGGTTTCAAATCAGCAGCAGTCATTATATCCTAGAGAAAGTGTCCAGAAAATTGCACTGCATGGGACACTAATTATTTGTAATTACTCTCAATAGTTGACATCTCCAGGTTTCTCTATCAGTATTACACAGACACTTCCATGAAGAATTTCACTATATACAAGTAATGTACAGCACAGACTCTCAAAGGTCCTAGAACAATAACTAGTCACAGATGCAATTCTCTGGAACCAATATTTCAGCTACTTTTATGTGCCAAACAGGAAGACTGAATATTTGGAACTTGGTAATGTCAAAAATGGCATTATTCACCTTTCACCATGTGATTCAGTGGCAGTGACTGATTTCTCAGCTTCATTGCTCTCTTGCTTCCTATTGCAAGAATACTGGATCCTTCCACTGGTATCTACCTCTCCACTGCAGCCAGTGTTATTTTCCATACTGTCTGCAGTGTACTCCTGGGGAGCATAGCCTCTTATTAACATGCAGACATCACAGGAACGAATTATTCCAAGCACTTTGTGTTACCGAAGAATTCATGCAGTGTTGATGGAGACATGATGTAAACTCAGGTCAGGCAAACAAGCAGGACAGCTGGCAGTGCAGAGGAGAGATATGTTCCTCTGCTTTCCCTGAGCTGCTGGAATAAGTGGCTTCTGAGAAGAAAGTAGAAGACAATTCTCCCTGTTTTACCCCAGCCCTTGAACCCTCACCATAGCTTCCATGCGTGCCCTGCGCTCCTCCTCTTCTTTCTTCTTCCTCATATTCTCCAGATCTTGCTTGGCTTCTATGAATGACTGCAGGAAGGTGTCAAAGATGCCAAAAAATTCATCTGGCTGCATCCTACCATCATTCTCTCCAAAGTGCTTCAGCGCCTTGGCATACTGTTAGGGAAAGGAAGAAGGGGGGTGGGGAGGAAACATATACACTGACAATTAGAACTAGAAAGAAAAGGCATAAATGCATGTGAACTGGAACAAGTCTTGCCTTTCTTTTATTGCTGCTGAAGATTTGTTTTACCGCTCTGCAGCACAAGGGAGTTCACACATCATTCTATGTAGCTCTCCTGGGACAGTTATCCCAGTTTCAGAGAGATGGTGTAAGTTTAGAAAAGGTCATACAATAACGACCCTGGCTAAGCCTCTACAAGAAACAGCAAAATGATTAAGTTGGGCAGAAGCACAGTTCTTCTGGGTGGAACACCCTTTAGCTTATTTAGCACAATGGCTAAACCTGGTGTTGGCACATCACTCCCTCATGTGCTAGGACATGAAAGGGAATATGTTTCACCACCCAAAGAACTGTGGGCTGAAAAGAAACTTGAACATAGCCTGTGATCCTGAGAATATGGGCTTGGATCCGGTGGTGATTTCTGTCACACACACACCTGTCATGGCCCCCCCATGCTGCTTCTGGATAGGAGGGGCCCTCAGGAACAGCATAAGGGGGAGGTTGGGCGAAAATTGCCTTTCCTTAATTCATAGAACTCCTCTACTGGATCGAAGTCATCACCAATCATAAAGCCTGCTTTGTTTGTTTGCTTTGTAGAAGGACGCACAGCAGCAGATCAGATATTTTAATATCTTGGATGTTAACAGGCTCTGTAATCCAGGGAAGAAGTGCTATTTATTTGTGAGGGGGGAGGACAATGATTAAACAGTACCTTACTCCCCCCCTCATCTCTCTACCTTCTGTAATAATCAGAGGCAAAGCCAATTTTAAGAGATACTTTAATAACACCTAGGAGTATTGGCACTCTGCCATGCAATCTATCATCCAAGTGACTTTATAATCAATATAAAATATTGCTTCCTAGGAGACAAGATACAATGAATGGGCCATGCAGATGATGAATGGAGAAGAGACCACAGTACTCCCATGCTTACTTTTTTTTTTTTAAGTGTGAAAACATCACAAGTGGCCTTTCTTTTGCAAGGGCTGTGAGAAGCTTTGGTAGCTTCCAACTGGCAAGACATCACTCACAGGGCAGCCATGATGTGGATTTTGTGAAATCACAGAAGCAGTTACTGGATATTTTCCCCCATCAGTCCTCTGAAATGCACATTCTTGCCAATACATATACATTTATGCTGCTCACAGGCATCAACCTATGTGGTTTAGACTAAGATTCAAATCTTCAAACACAAAGGCACTCTTATATAAGATCATAACATAAATACATTCCACATCATATACACCATCCTTAGAAAACCATTTCAATTCTATGCAACCAAGAATGATAATGTAACTAATATCTGATGTGCTCACAAGGCCATAGTAGCATACTTGCAACATGGCATCATTATCTTGCCTGCAGGTTATTGTGGCCAGTCCTGCCAGGCCAGATAAGTTTGATGATCATCACATGTTACTTCAGGGCACAGGGCTGATGGCCTGTCTGAGGATAGTTGTGAACAGATCATGTCGACCATTTTCTCTCAGTTGCACATAGAGTTACATGTTTTTTGTTTCCTTACTATTTCCAAAGAACCCAGAATGTCAAATACAACATTACGAAGTGGTCTGCAAGTTTTTCAGTTTTCTAGAGTGCCTCTTCAGACTGGATATTCAGGCCTGTTGCCTCTCATCCAACAAACAACTGGGCAGAGTCAACATTGGAGTACCGGGGAGTCTCTGTGAAAGTTATTGATGGGGCCGGAGAAGACCATCAGACTATAGCAAGCAAGCACAGTTAACACCACAAGAGTTCTGTTAACCTAGGGAAGTTTTATACTTAATGAATTGGGGTTTAATTTATACAGTAGACAATGAGGAAATAACTATGATTGGCTATCCTAATGTATGAATTAATTAGCTCATAACGCAATTGTATGCATATGAGGATCCAGGCCTTTATAAATTTTACTGGCCCAGAAAGAGGGTGGGACTGTTACCTAAAAGTTGACTAGCTGGGGAGGGCAGTTAGTTAGTTAAGTGGAAGATTTGTTAGGATAAATTAGGTTTTATGGTTAACAGCACTATTAGATTTCTGTGAACTGCCAGCAGGAGCACCGCGCCTGATATACCATCTATCTAAGTGACCAGTGATCTGAGGCTCAGGACAGTGAAGATCATCAGTAGCTAGAATGATGGGCCAGGGTATACCAGTGCTCCTGGGGAGGGGAAGGTATAGTGGTGGGACCAGGCAGAAATGGAAGGGAAGGGGGCAGAGAAATAGAGAAGCTCGGCCACCTTCCAACTTGTGTCCCATCCCAAAGGAGGCAGGCAGTGGGGCAAGAATTAGAAACCCCACTCCAACATTGGTGCTGTGCAATGCCAGGTCCATAAATAATAAGACTGCAGTCCTTCGGGACTTCCTGCTGGAGCAGCATGTGGACCTGGTATGCGTGACCGAGACCTGGGTGCGAGACGGGGAGACAGTTGCACTCTCCCAGTTAGCTCCGCCTGGGTTCTTGGTCCTTCACCAATCTCGGACTACGGGGCGGGGGGAGGAGTGGCTCTGTTCATTTGGGAGGCTTATTCTTTCAGGGCGCTGCTGGCACTGAGGCTCACAGGCATTGAGTGTGCCGGCTTTGTGTGGGAAGCCGGGGAGAGTTTGGCTGTTTGGTTGGTGTACCGACTGCGCAACGCACCGCCCGACAGCCTGCCATCCCTGGTGGAGTCTGTGTCGGGCTGGACATTGGAGCACCCTAGACTGATAGTCCTGGGTGGCTTCAATGTCCATGCCAACGATGCGGCTTCCTCACAGGCAATGGACCTGATGTCGTCCATGGCAGCGCTGGGACTCTCCCAATATGTAACGGCCCCCACCCATCGAGCCGGTCACACGCTTGATTTGATCTTTGTGGTGGGAGTTACAGTGGATTGGATTACTGTGATGGCAGTTCCATGGTCAGACCACCATGCTCTGAGGGCCCGAGTGAATGTGTCACCCCAACCATGTTTGGGTGGCGAGCATATTTTAGCTCACCCGCGGAGCCAAATGGACCCAGTGCGGCTTCAGATGGCTCTTTGAGATCCTATGCCCCCTGGCGGCTCACTAGATGAGCTAGTCGAGGATTGGCAAGTCCGACTCTCGACAGCCATCAATGAGATTGCTCCCAGATGCCCTCTGCGCCCGCGCACCAGGCTGGCTCCTTGGTACACTCAGGAGCTGAGGCTGATGAAGCAAAGGCTTAGACGGCTAGAGAGACAGTGGTGGCGCGCTTGTGACAAAGCAACAAGAACATCTTATAGGACGTTTATGAAATCCTATGAGGTGGCAGTCAAAGCTGCGAAGAAGGGAGTTCTATGCAGCCTCGATTGTGTCTGCTAGCTCACGCCCAGCACAATTGTTTAAAACAATTCAGTCTTTAACAGCTCTGCCACAGAGCAGACAAAACACTAGGGAATTGGATATTGGCTGTGATGCTTTTGTGAGCTATTTTGCAGATAAAGTCTTGGTGCTCCGCCGCAACCTCCCCGCCACAGTTGAGACAGTGAGTGAACTCGAGGCTCCATGCACGTCTTCTGGTCCCATTCTGGATTATTTTGATCCACTCAGCCTAGAGGAAGTCAACAGACTGATCTCAACTGTACGCCCAACCACATGCAGCCTTGACCTGTGCCGCTCCTGGCTAATTAAAGCTGGGCATGAGGGGTTTCAAGGTGCCCTCAGGGATATTATCAACAAGTCCCTCTCTGAGGGGCTGTTCCCGAGGGCTCTCAAGGAAGCGATGGTCCACCACCTCCTTAAAAAGCCATCTCTGGATCCGGCCGAATTGGCCAACTATCGGCCGGTTTCCAACTTGCCCTATTTGGGCAAGTTAATTGAGAGGGCGGTGGCGATACAGTTGCAGAGCTTTCTGGATGACACTTCCACACTAGATCTTTTCCAGTCTGGGTTTCGCCTAGGGTTATGGGATGGAGACAGCACTGGTCACCCTCACAGATGACCTCCAGAGACATCTGGATCGAGGTGGTGCGGCGGTGCTGCTGTTGTTAGACCTGTCGGCAGTGTTCGACATGGTCGATCATCAGCTGCTCACCCACTGCCTCGCTGACATGGGAATTCAGGGGCTGGCTTTGCAATGGCTTGTCTCCTTTCTCCAAGGTTAGGGACAAAGGGTGGCCATCAGGGAGCAGCAGTCCCAAAGGCACCCACTAGTGTGTGGTGTGCCCCAAGGGGCTGTGCTCTCCCTGATGCTATTTAACATCTATATGTGCCCCCTTGCCCAGATTGCCTAGAGGCATGGGCTGGGTTGTTACCAATATGCAGATAACACCCAGCTCTATCTGATGTTGTGCGGTCAGTCTGACTCTACCCCGGAAGATCTCGACCAGGTGTTACAGGACATGGCTGGATGGCTTAGGCTGAGCCAACTGAAACTGAATCTGACGAAGATGGAGGTCCTGTGCCTAAATCGGAGTAGTACGGGGGTAGGGATCCCACTCCCGGCCTTCGGTGGGTGCTATTGGTGCCAGTGCCGAGGGTCATGAGTTTGGGAGTGCTCCTGGATGCCTCCTTAACAATGGAGGCCCAGGTAGCAACCGCTGCTAAGGCAGCCTTTTACTGTCTTTGGCTGATTAGGCAGGTGGTTCCCTTCCTTGAACGCAATGATCTGGCTGCAGTGATCCATGCTATGGTCACCTCGAGAATGGGGCTGACCTTGGTGTAACTCCGGAGATTGCAGCTGGTGCAGAATGCAGCGGCCAGGCTGTTGATGGGTTTCCCCAGGTGGGAGCACATCCAGCCTGTGCTTAAGACTCTGCAGTGGCTGCCGATAGCATTCCGGATTCGCTTCAAGGTGCTGGTTTTGACCTTTAAAGCCCTTTATGGTCAGGGACCATTCTACCTGAGGGACTGCCTTTCCCTGCATGTTCCCCAGAGAGCACTGCGATCAAGATCCCAAAACCACCTGGATCTCCCTGGCCCAAAGGAAGTCAGGTTGATGGCAACTAGGACCAGGGCTTTCTCGTTCGTAGCTCTGTCCTACTGGAACAAGCTCCCTGCCAAGATCAGGGCCCTGCAGGACTTGTCACAGTTCTGCAAGGCCGTGAAAACAGAGCTTTTTAGGCAAGTGTTCCGTTAGGAGCAGCATCTTAACAGCAGTGCCCTGAGTGAACTCAGACCTAGTACGGCACCGCGGATTGTGTCCTTAAACTGCACTTTATTTTTATCGCCATTGAAGTTATGTTTTAAATTGATTTGTCTTGTGTTTAAAATGACTTCTTGTATTTTATTATGTGTAAATTGTATACTGTGTGCCAGTTTTTGGAAGCCACCCTGAGCCCGCCTTGGCAGGGAGGGCGGGGTAAAAGTTAAAACAATAAATAAATAAATAAATGAATAAAACACCACCATTATGAGCAGCACATGATACTTCTCAGCTATGAGCTCTCTGAGCAAGGGAGCCCCAGTGACAAGGAAATATCATGGCAGCAAAACATCTGAGGGAAAAGGCTAACAGGCATGAGAGTTCAGCAACTGTGCAAGTTTACCAGCAAGGTAAGGAAGCCAGAGCACTCTGTTCTGGGAAGGAAGAAGTCAAAAGGCAATTGGGTCATACCCTGGTGGATAAAGAGGGCATATCTGTCTCTCCCTCTGAATTTCAGAGTCATTATTCAATGACTATCTTTTAACAAGGTTTCTGCCATCTGGAACTCTATGTTACCCACTTACATGATAAGGCTCCAGTTACAGGCATCAAAAACAATGATACTGTGAGGTTCCATAAAAATAAGTGTAAAGTGATGTACACTGGGGCAAAATAACTTTCAGTATATGGTGATAGGGTCTTCGAGCTGGTGGTGATTGATCAGGAAAGAAACTTTGAGGTTATGGTGGACAGCTCACTCTACAGGTCAACTCAGTCTGCAGCAGCAGTGAAATAAGAAAAATTTATGCCAGAGATTATTAATAAAGGGAAGGAAAATGAAACAGCCAGTACTGCAATGTCCTTGTAAAGATCTATAGTGCAGCAGCATTTAGAATACTGTCACCGTACCTCAGAAAGGATACCGTAGTAGTGCCAAAAAGGGCAATCAAAATAAAAAAAGTTGGAGCACCTTCATGACAAAGGAAGGCTAAGCAGTTTAGAACTTTTAAAGATGACATTATAAGAAATGTATAAAATTATGCGTAAGGTGGAGGAAGTGCATACAGAAAACTATTTCTTCCTCTCCCATTCTACTAGAATTCACATGTGCCCCATTAAGCTGATGTGCAAACTGATTCAGAATAGACAAAAGGAAGTAATTTTTCACACCAAGATTAATTAATTTCACACCAGTGGATGCAGTGATGATCACTAGTTTATTTGTCTGTAAAGGATGATTAATCAGATTCATGGAGGATAGGTCCCGTCAGTGACTATTCATCACAGTGAATAAATGTAGCTTCCATGTTTGAATATTAGTGCTGGAGGCCAATAATAGGGGCAGGCAAGGGCATTTGATTAGGTGCTGTGTGAAACAAGATGCTGGACTAAATTGACCATTGTTTTTATCCAGCATAGTTGCTTATATATTCACCAGTTACTTGTTCCAATGGCAGCTTGAAAGTAAAAATCTTAATCATCAACAGGTCTCTTTATGAGGTGAAAATTTATCAGTTCCAGTGTATCAACCTGGTAACTAGACAGTAACTCTGAGCTCATGTGTGCATTATATATTATACACATACTGAAAATAACATACCAATCTTATTTGAGATTGTGAACTATGCATCCCTGGAGATACATCTTGTACTTGAGACAGCTGCAACGAGTCTCTTGTCTCTATCTGTCATTCGCAATCCTTATCCCTGAAACACTGAGGGAGGTTATGATTCTGACAATTATGTTAGAGAACATGTTAAAGGATAATGGTTGGACAATAACTCTAAAATGCAGAGGGAGAGACAGTTAGGCCCTGTCAACTGCCACTCAGTTTCTTCCCTCCTATAACAGGCTTCATTGGTGCCCCTTTTAAAAATAAACCTACTTTTAACTCTGAAATTGCATGTTTTCCTCTTCCTCCATGGTCCTCTACCTTTTTTGTCATATCTATTAGACTCAAACTAGATGTGATGGTAAATATGTGGGGAAATAGTAAATGTGTGGAAAAATAGCAGCTACATGTCTATCACTACTGTAAATTCTAGTAGAAAATATCCTATTATGACATCAAGGCACTCTGTGTTTCCCCAACATGTTAGAAGTAGCCAATGTAATGGAATGACATCTGGATGTAAGCTCTACTAGAACAGAAGGGAGAAGGAGGAGAGAACTAGATGCTTGGCTGCTGTTTCAGTGGCAGCTGTGTATTAAATCCTTGTCAGCCTATGTCTTTGTTGGACCATACAATCAGCCAAGCTGATCTATCCCTGAAAAGTTATGAAGCTATGAACTGTTTGATAGATGTACTTTGAGTTTCGTGTGTTCTGTGTACACTTCTACAACACACTGCTCCCAACATATGAGTTCTCACTCAGTCATCATGTTTAATTGGCACTGAGGGGTTATTCATGTCAATATTCTACCCCTGTCCCAAATCTAGACATTGCTTTCTTGGCCAGTTACTGTCCTATATTCAGCAATTGTTTTGGATAGCTAGCTATTTGAGTGGATGATTGCTCCATGTACACAGAATTCTTACCAACGAAAATCTTTACCAGTCTGGATTTTGTCCTGTGCATGGCATGTGCTTTGGGAGGAAGAACTCATAGTTAGAACTGTAATGGAAAGTTGCACCCTCATAACTCTGAATATATTCAACCGTATAATGTTAGAACTGACAGTTCTGTACTAGCAATCCAGAAACCATCACCCTTGCCATAGTACTATACTCTTTGACTTGTTGAACACACCCTTCTGATTGCCCCTACCTGACTGATTCCTTCACTTCAGCATCCACTCTCATCTCCCTTAGGAGAGACCAATTCTTTTGCCACCATGTCCTGACCTATCACCGATGACTAAAAACACAGCAAAATTTAACACAGGCTTCATGCTGTTTTACTTTGTAACACAAGAGAAGTAGATGTATTTTTTTTTGTTAAAATAAATTAATTTCTTAAGTTATCACTCTTCCATCTCATGCCATAACAGGTCTATAGTTCAGTGCCAGCATCCCTCCCATTGCCAAACTTTCCACTGAATTTCCCCTTCAGCCAAAGCAAATAGTTTAGACAGTTGTTTATTTTATAAAGTTGTTTCAACAAGGAGATGGAAAGTGGAATAGCAGCACATGATCACGGCTACTCCTGCCAATGAAAGTAAGTGGCTTCAGAGACTCTATTTGAGATAGCCAGAAGGGGGGCCCATCTGACTGGAAGGAAAAGAGCAATGATGGAAACAGTCCCACAATGCTGCACTGTTACTTAGAGTGGGAAAGGGAAGAGAAGAATGACACACAGCATCTTGTCTAAACAAACTGAGCATTCCTCTGATGAAGGGAGCTTTGACTCTCAAAAGCCTACACTCTGAAAATCTTGTTGGTCTCTAAGGTGCTACTGGACTCAAATCTCGCTGCTCTACTACAGACCAACACAGCTACCCTCTGAAACTATCAACAGTCATGTTACTTAAGATCCAGTTTGATGACCCAGAAGTCCAAGCAGACCTCAAGTCATCTATCTATCTATCTATCTATCTATCTATCTATCTATCTATCTATCTATCTATCTATCTATCTATCTATCTATCTATCTATCTATCTATCTATCTATCTAAGTTTTACCCTGCCCTCCTGCTGACGCTCATGTAACTATTCACCTGAGTGGTCATGTGAACAGCGTAATGGCAGTGGAAGGAGTTCCTGGAAGATGGCTTCTGGGAGAAAGGTGGGCTTCTAAAACCTGCAACTAAATCTGCAAGACAATGGCTGACATAGCAGAAACATGAACTACGTTTATCCCCACAGGCAGACGGGGATGTTAAAATGGCCTAGGAGCAAGCTGAGTCAGGCCGCTGTAGTGAAGACAGCCAGTTAGGACTGTAGCCTTCTTCTAAGCCACCAGTGTTTGGGTCCTATTGAGTGAGTGAGCCTACGGTTGTCATAAGATCAGAAGACATTGGAAGAGGCGCAGGAGGAGGTGACAGGTGAACATATCCATCTGCCATTGTTATCGCTGGCTGGGTCTGAATGGTGCTGCCAGTGCCCCTGGTGTTCAGCTTGGTTCACTGATCGCTGCCAGCAGCCCTCCTGAACAGCAGCCCACCAATAACTCTCTCAGCAAATTAAAGGGCCAACACACCTGTTTGGCCCTCAGTGGCCAGCTACGTGAAGTAGGCACATGGAATAAATATTTCAAGAATGATGCCATAAAGTGCTTTAGGTGGCCACTGGAGATAAAAGTGAAATATAAGTGTTTAAATAAGAACATAAGAGAAGCCAATGTTGGATCAGGCCAATGGCCCATCCAGTCGAACACTCTGTGTCACAGAGTGGCCAAAAATACCAGGTGCCATCAGGAGATCCAGCAGTGGGGCCAGGACACTAGAAGCCCTCCCACTGTTGAACCCCCCCCCCCAAGCACCAAGAATACAGAGCATCACTTGCCCCAGAGTCCCCCTATCTATACCTTGTGACTAATAACCACCGATGGACCTCTGCTCCTTATGCTTATCTAATTCCCTCTTGAAGCCATCCATGCTTGTAGCCGCCATCACCTCCTGTGGCAGTGAATCCCAGTGCCTAACAAACTTGAACCCTTCCCCCCATACCATTGTCTCATCCACACGTTGAGACTTGTGATCTGTGTCTGTCTCTCCAGCCCTGCGCATGGAACAGGTAGCACTTCTGAGAAGGCTACCTTGGAGGTCCTGGCCTTGAGTTTCCTGCCCAGCAGCCTAAATTTCTCCTCCAGGACCTCACGACTGCATTTCCCCACATCGTTGGTGCTGACGTGCACCACGACCACTGGCTCCTCCCCAGCAGTATCTACCAGCCTATCTAAAACACACGTAATGTCCACTACCTTCGCACCAGGTAGACAAGTCACCATATGGTCAGTACATGGGTTCACCACCCAGCTGCCTACCTGCCTAAGGATTGAATCACCAACTACCAAGACCCACCCCCTCCATGAATCTGAACAGCCTACCTCATAAACCTACAAGACCTACATTAAAAGTTCAGAAGTGTCAAATAAAAAAATTAAAAGTATATAATTTCTTTATCCTTCCCCCTCAAATATTTGCTGCATGGATTTTGTTTAAATATTCCTATACTTCAATCAAGCACACATTCCTCATTCATGTCCTTTTTTTTTTTAGAGGCATGCATTTTTTCTTACATGATGCAGATTTTTCAATGCCTTCTCCTGCCTCAGTTTAATGGCTGGTACAGGCAAAGAACTTCCTGAGTTCACCACCTGCCTCCCCAGGATCAGAGACAACAGTTTGGAATCCTTGGCCCATCCATTTGCTGGCCCCAAAAGAAGGGCAGTAACTGCCTGTTGATCACTGTGGACTGGCCAGATCCATGCACAAGTGCACAATATGCTGAAAGTTAACTTGCTTGCTTCTGCACAGGCAGCTTGAAGGTCAATGCATATCTCTACCACTGCAAAGACAAGGGTGGGATGAAAAGCTGTGTGTTAAATATGGGTTGAACTGTGAACTGGGTACATGGTGAGTAGTCATCCCATTGCTTCTTGATGTGCCAAATGTCTGCACTGGCCCATTCAATCCAGATTTTTCCTCATAGGTACCTTGGTCATGTGTATTAGCTTTCTGTTGATGAGATCAGGTTTGTCAAAATAGCCAGTAAATTATTTACGAAGCCATCTCCCCACTCCCTGTTTTAAACCAAACTATTAAAAACATGACTTCTCATTATGCCTTGACACTCATTTAGCTAGGTCCGTATTTAGAAAGATATTTAATCCCAACGGCTGTCATTGATTGTCAGTTTAATGGCCAATCCTTCTTACTCTAAAGCCTGTTTCCACTGTGATAATGTGTATTTGTGTGTGTTTTGTTGCTGAACCCTTAAGAGGACCAGGATCATGGAATTTCTATGTGTTTTGGCCTCCTCCCTTACTGGCCCTGTTCTAACAAGTTTCCATGGCAGGGACAGCACTCATGATTCAACAAACAGAGAACCCATTGAGGAATGGAGCAGTTTTGGACCCTGAGAAGCACATCTGGTTTGCTAAAAAAGTTCAAGCTTTGAAAGGAAAAAGGGAGGGAGGCAGATGAGGGAGTAGAGAGGAAAAACAAAGTGAGCATGAGAAATAGTTTCAGTTCGGAGAATTCCTATTCCAGGCTCCAAAGGCAGCAGTTCAGGACTTGATGAAGAGCGAAAGCTGTGAGCTCCTCCAGCAGAAGCCAAGGAGGAACCAGTACAAGACTAGTAGGTGTGCACGTGTTAGAAAAAGACAGTACAACCCAAAAACTGAAGGGCATGTTAGAGTAATTAGAATTAAACATCTCCAGTAGAGAGCATGCTTTTGGCAAACACATAAAAATGTGTGCAGCCACTTCCAGATGTGATTTGCTTTTCTGAGAGAAGGCTCTTCAATTAGTCAAGCAGAAACAGGAATGTCTTTTTCCTTTCTTGGTACAATTACATCCTGCTTTGGAAGAAAAAAAATCAAACTCTACTAGATTCCTAACCAGTACAGTCTCAGAAAACAAACTGCATGATGCCATTGTTCTTATGCTACCTTCAGCCAACCTTAAAAATAATCAATCCATCAACTTTATAAAGGTATAAATCTTATCTGTAGACACCAGAGATAAGGTCCCTAGAGAGGCGGCACAGAAATTGGGGATATCCATTGAAGTTGATGGGCAATAGGCTCAGGACAACAAAAGGAAATACTTCTTTACTCAACAAATAATTAAACCAGGGGTGTCAAACTCATTTCTTACGAGGGCCGGATCTGACATAAATGAGACCTTGTTGGGCTGCGCCATGTGTGCCATAAAATGTAATGCCGGGTAGCGGAGATATAAACTTTATAAAGGACACAAACACACAGGGGTTTTTTAACTTAAAATAAAAACATGCTTAAAACAGCACTCTTGCAATTTTTTGTTTATTTAACAGTGTCTGATAACTGACACCTTTTGCTCTGAATTATTGTATCAAAATGTCTGTTCTGTTGCAATCTTGAGTATGCTGTTCAGGCGTATATCTGTAAGCTGCAAACCTACAACGACACAACAGCAGCAGAACTGGAAGAAGAAGCAGAAGACAGCCAGTTCCACTGTGGGCTTGATAGAAGCCCTCCGGGGGCCTCATCTGGCCCCCGGGCTGCATGTTTGACACCCCTGAATTAAATTATAGAACTTACAGTTTACAGAAAGCAAGCAAGAAGTCATATGACAGAAAGGCTATGGCAGGGAAGACTTTCCTCTATGCTACTCTAGCACAAGTGTTTTTACTGTGTTGTTCTTACTTTGAACTGCCTTGAGTAGGGTGTCCGGAGAGGGAGCATATACAGTTTCCAAATAAACAAACAATGGGTAAGGAATAATCTCAGTTAGATTAATCATAAGGCTAAGTAAACTAATAAGGTCTCAGGCACCATAAAGTTTCTGCTGTAACATAATCTGCAAAATCCCTAATGCATGCAGGGAACTCATTTGCATTTCTAACCTGGATCATGTCAAACTTCACGACTATTAACCAACTATATCATGGCAGCTCCTTTGGCACATAACAAAAGAGGAGCGGCTGTGTTCTCAGGTGTGAAAAAGCATGAAATAGTAGGAGTCAATGAAGCCCAAGAAGCTGAACATGTATGTTGTCTTTTAAGTGTGATGGCTACAAAGCAGTTACCCATTCAATGTATGCTATGCTAAGAGAGAGAGAGGGCCTTGGGTCCAGAGTTAATCTAAGACCCTCTAACTTGCACATGAAAAGCTCTATATTAGGAATAGTGCTAAGTATTTTTTTGCAGCATTCCCAGTGTTGAATTTGGTCAACAGGTAAAACCAAGCCTTTCAGGGGACTGTACATTTTGGCTAACTGTATTTGTCACTTCCTTTTTCTTGTTGGGTATAATTTATTGCCTCAGGCCACTGGTTACAGACAGAAATAGAAGTAAGAAAACAACCAAAGAACAAAGATCCTGTTAATGAAGAAAAACCAAACAAAAAATGAAAGGTCTGGGAAGCAAACCATTAAGCATCATCAGTATCCAAGCCTACAGGATAGTAACCCAGGTTCCAAGACAGATATCTGACACTTGAAACAACAGGCTTGTTATTTTAAGATAAAAGACATTAATTCTGAGTAAAGCCAGATAAAATACTCTATACATTTCATTTTTATAACACTTCCATGTCCGCCTTTTAAAATTAAATTCCCTTTTGCATTTGTAGAGACCTTGTGATTTTTTTTTCACTGTAAGTCAAACAGCTTTAACTGTGAAAAACAGACACAAACAAATAGAAGGGGTGGTTTTGAACTGTAAAGGCAGAGCAGATCTGTGGCATGACACTTTGAAATAATAAACACAGAAAGCAAGTGTATGTGTCATGATTTAAAAGCATGGCCAGCTTAAGCAACTGGTTAAGTTTGCTCTGCTTATAATGTCAAACTGGGGCCCATGTACGGTGTAATTGTACAAAAGAACCACTGGGTGGAGAATGGAGCTGTCCTGCTAAACTTCTTTTAAATTACCCACAGTACTTCGGCTTTCCTATCATCTCATGGTAGTAGAGCAGTAGCCATGGTCCCGTGGTATGCATCAAGTATTTAAATTAAGTCAGTAGCAAGTAAAGTAGGAGGAACACAACAATTGTTTCTCAGACCAGTTTAAAGTGCTAGGTTTTTACCTTTAAAGCCCTAACTGGGTAACTTGAAGTACTGCTTTGTCTTCTGCTGTCCAGCCCACCAGTTACACTCCTCTACCCAAGGCTTGCTTTCTGTGCCTCCAGCTGCTGAGCTAAGGCATACTGGGACCAGAGAGAAGTACTTTTTCAGTGCTGGCACCTCACATTTTGAATACCCTCCCCTTAGAGGCTTGCCTGACATCTTTCCTCCCTGAGGACCAGATGGACTACACTTGTCAGAAGTGTAAGTTGATAGGACTCTTAGAGGAGATGGTTCAGAACCTGGAGGAAAGGATTACTACTCTCGATGAAATCAAGGAAGGGGAGGAGTTCATTAACAGAAGACTTGATGTTCGGCATAAGGAGGGAGAGACCAGTCAAAGTGACAACAGTGTGGTTGACTGCCTCAACGAGACCCCTCAGAGTGCTACAGCCTGACCCAAAGATGTCGAGCAAGATGGGACTCAGTGCCATTAGAACTAAGGAGTTGATTCCAGGCCCTTGTGGTGGAAGTAGAGATGGAAACACTGTCAGTGGAAGTATTAAAAACACAGGGAAGACAGAGGGAGCTGGACAGGGAGATACAAAGAAATAGCATAGGAAGGAAAAGGAAGATGTTGGTCACAGGTGACTCCCTGCTGAAGGGGATGGAATGTCATATGTTCAGGCCTGACTCCCTGACCCAAGAGGTGTGCTGCTTGCCAGGGGCAAAAATTAAAGATATTATAGACAGGAGCAATTTGGATTCTAGGAATATTTGGCAAACTGTGTACAGTTCTGGTCACCACACCTCAGAAAGGATATTATAGCATTGGAAGAAGTGCAGAGAAGGGCAACTAGAATGATAAAAGGGTTGGAACACTTTCCCTATGAAGAAAGGTTAAAGCGCTTGGGGCTCTTCAGCTTAGAGAAACGACAGCTGAGGGGTGACATGATTAAGGTTTATAAGATTATGCATGGGATAGAGCAGAGAAAGAAGTACTTTTCTCCCTTTCTTACAATACAAGACCTCATAGGCACACAATGAAATTGCTGAGCAGTCAGGTTAGAACAGATAAAAGGAAGTACTTCTTCACTCAAACAGTGATTAAGACATGGAATTCACTGCCACAGGAGGTGGTGGCAGCTACAAGCATGGACGGCTTCAGGAGGAAATTGGATAAACATATGGAGCAGAGGTCCATCAGTGACTATTAGTCACAAGGTATAGATAGGAACTCTCAGTCTGGGGCAAGTGATGCACTGTATTCTTGATGCTTGGGGGGGGCAACAGTGGGAGGGTTTCTAGTGTCCTGGCCCCAGTGGTGGACCTCCTGATGGCACCTGGTATTTTTGGCCACTGTGTGACACAGAGTGTTGGACTGGATGGGCCACTGGCCTGATCCAACATTGGCTTCTCTTATATACTTATGGGATGAGATTCTGCCCAAAGCTTGGCCAATAAGAAGGAAGCACTTGAGCTGCTAATGCAGACAGAAGGATATGATTTAGCGGCATTCCAGAGACTTGGTGGGATAATTCCCATGACTGGAATGTAGTAGTGGATGGATATAAGTTGTTCAAGAAACACTGACAGGGTCGAAGAGGAGGCGGAGTGGTGCTGTATGTGAGGAGAGGGTTTGTTTGTCAGGAAATACCAGAGGAGGAAGGCAACAGCCCACTGGAAAGTATCTGGGTGAGGATAAGGGAAGGAAGGACAGACAGTATTGTGGTTGCAGTCTGCTACAGACCTCCTGACCAGGATGAGGAGGTGGATGCTGCCCTCCTTGAACAGCTTGGCAGGGTATCCAAACTCTGCAAAGAGTCCACAGACATGCACGTTCCTGACCTGTCTGGACAACAACTTTCTTTTTCAAATGGTGGAGGAAGCTGCAAGGGGCTCAGCCATACTTGACAATATGGACCAAAAGGCAAGAGATGGTAGATGGGATGAAGGTGGTGGGGACCTTTGGGGGAAGTGACCATGTCCTGCTAGAATTCCTTTTGCTGTGGGGGACCAGAGGAAGTTTGTAGCCATATGTATATATTTGATTTCAGTAGGGCAGACTTTAATAAACTCAGAGGCATTACGAGAATCATTCCACGGGCAAGACTACTGAAAGGGAAAGGAGAAAGTGAAGGGTGGGCTCTCCTAAAACAAGAGCTCTTGCAAGCTCAAGCCACTGCTATTCCAACAAGAAGGAAACATGGTAGGGAATCCAAGAAGCCAATGTGGATGAACAGAGAACTCTGTGATGTGCTAAGGGAGAAAAGGGAAATGTTCAAGAAGTGGAGGCAAGGACATACCTCTAAAGAAGAGTATCTGCAGGTTGCTAGGCACTGTAGGTCAGCCATCAGAGAGGCCAAAGCTCACAGTGAACTAAAGCTGGCCAGGGAGACTTGCTACAGCAAGAAAATCTTCTTCAGATATGTGAGGAGTAAACGCAAGATAAAAGAGGTGATGGGCCCACTGTTGGGTGAAAATGGAGAAACTCTGACAGAGAACAGAGAGAAAGCAGGAAGGCTTAACGCCTATTTTGCCTCAGTTCTTTCTCTGAAAAAGAGAACAGGCTTATCTAGATACAGTAGTAGGCAAAGCACGGCATTCCAGCTGTTGGTTGACATGGACAGAGAGGTAGTTGAGAAGTACCTGGTTACACTGAATGAGTACAAATCCCCCCTGGGCTAGATGGTATGCACCCAAGAGTGCTCAAAGAACTTTCTAGACAGCTTGCAGAGCCTTTGTCCATCATCTCCCAGACCCCTTGGAGGACAGGAGATATGCCACAAGACTGGAGGAGGGCAGAAGTTATCCTCATTTTCCAAAAAGGGAGCAGGGATGACCCAGGAAACTACAGGCCAGTCAGTCTGACCTCTGTCCCAGGGAAGATACTAGAGCAGATTTTAAAGGGATCAATCTGCGAGCATGTAATGGACAACTTGTTGATCAAGGGAAGTCAGCATGGATTTGTCTCCAACAGGTCCTGCCCAGGCCCATAGCTACATTGGGGCATCTTGGGGCCCAGCCTCCCGACTTACTGCCAAGGCCCCCCAACTTCCCATCCAGCCCAGGCTTCCAACTTCCAATTTTTTGTTTTATTTGTGGTGTTCTCTTGCGGGGTGTGTGTGTGTGTGTCTGTGCAGGGTGCCCCCTGACATATTTAAAGGCCCCTTGAATTAAAAAATCCTGGCTACAGGCCTGGTCCTGCCAGGCTAACCTCATTTCCTTCTTTGACAAGTGATGAGCTTACTGGATTGATGGAATGCTGCTGATGTAGTCTACCGGGATTTCAGTAAAGCTTTTGACAGGGTTACCCATGATGTTCTATTGGGTAAACTAGAGGACTGTGGACTGGACTCTAGGATAGTTAGGTGGATAGGGAACTGGTTGGAGAACCGCACTCAATGGCATTTCATCTGAACGGAGGAAGGTGTCCAGTGCGGTGCCACAGGGCTTGGTTCTGGGCCCGGTACTTTTCAATATTTTTATACATGATCTGGATGAGGTTGTGGAGGGGCTACTCATTAAATTTGCAGAGGACACCAAATTAGGAGGTGCAGTGAACACACCAGAAGAGATCTGAACACAGTGGAAAAGTAGGCGGACATGAAAAAGATGCAATTTAACAAGGATAAGTGCTGAGTTCTACATCTGGGTAGCAAAAAATGAGGAACATGCATACTGGATGGGAGATACACTTCTGGGTAGTAGTGTGTGTGAACAAGACCTTAGGGTACAGGTAGACTGTAAGTTAAATATGTGTGATGCAGTGATAAAAAAGGCCAATGCAATCTTGGAGTGTATCAAGAGAGGCATAACATCCAAATTGCAAGATGTCATGGTCACACTGTACACTGCATTAGTCAGACTGCACCTGGAGTATTGTGTGCAGTTCTGGAGGCCTCACTTTAAAAAGGATGTGGACAGAATGAACTGGGTGCAGAGAAGAGTGATGAGGATGATGGGGGCCTGGAGACCAACCCCTATGAGAAAAGGCTGAAGGACTTTCAATCTGGAGAAGAGAACATGAGAATGTTCAATCTGGAGAAGAGGAGGTTGAGGGGGGACATGATCACTCTTTCTAAATATCTGAAAGGCTGTCACTTAGAGAATAGCAGGGAGCTGTTGGCAGGAGAGGACAGGACTCACAATAATGAGTTTAAATTAAGAGCGGGAAGCAGGCCCGCAGCCAGGATATTGTGGCTTGTGGGACAAATTCTTTTCTGGTGGGCTGAAGTTCTCAATGCAGAAAGAAAAGCCATTTGCCAATAGAAAGCTGTTACCAGGATCGATCTCTACATTGCAAGCTGTTACCACTCTAGATGACAGTTCTCAGCTGCTATAAGTTAATCACTTCTGCTAGCCTAAGCAACAATTCTGATAACAAGCCAGCAGGTGGGGGTGATGACTTCTATAATCAAGAAAGCTAACATTTAGGCAGAAAAATTCTCTTAAAGGAGACCAGTTTCTTGACACAGAGTTAGAAGGGATCCTAGAGGTCACCTACTCCAACCCCTTGCTCAGTGCACACACCTTTTAAAAATGTTGAAAAATGATTGAAAAAAAGCATTTACAAGAGAAATTCTTATGTGACTGTGCCTTTAAGAAGGGGGTGGAGCCCCCAAAAGCCCCACTGTAGCTACGGGCCTGGTGGGAAGGTACCTGCTGGATCTTAGGGAAAACTTTTTTACAGTAAGAGTTGTTCAAAAGTGGAATCAGCTACCTAGGGAGGTGGTGAGCTCCCCCAGACTGGCAGTCTTTAAGCAGCGGATGGACAAAGACTTGTCAGGGATGCTCTAGGCTGATCCTCCATTAAGCAGGGGGTTGAATTAGATGGCCTGTATGGTCCCTTCTAACTCTGTGATTCTATGATTCTACTTTAACTTGATCGGCAGAGAGAAGTGCAAATACCATTCTTAGATTATTTAGAAGGAAAGGCCTTAAAAATCTTTCAGGCAAAATCATTGGCTCAACTCCTGTATGGCTCACAAATCAGACTTTCTGTCAATCTAAAGACCCTTGAAAGAGTTCAGTCTAAATTTCTTAGATCTGTTTTGCATTCCTAGAAGCACTTCTAACATAACACTTAGGCAAGAGGCTGGGCTACTCAGAGCTGAAGCAAAGGTCTGGGAGCAGGCTATAACACTCTAGCTAAAAATTCATTACAACCCAAGCCTCGGACCCTTACCCTGCCTGGTCCACACAAATGCTTAATAAGTTAAATAATATTGGCCTATTCCCAGAAGATCTCTTCTATGGAAGCCTATACAAGGCAAGAACAGCAGTCACACAGAGGCTTCGTAATACTGAATTACAAAATGAAGAAGCTTCGCTACCCAAGGACTACAGAAATATAAAATCTTGGCCTAATTTTGCCACTGCCCCTTATTTAGTTAACTTTAGCTATGAGCCCTATAGATGGGCCTTTTCCAAAGCCTGTTTTGAGGCACTCCCCTTCACTGTACTGTCAGGTAAATTCAATCGAGTTCCAATGCAGGAACATATATGCCCATGCATAGTGGAATCAGTTACTCATGTCCTCCTGTTCTGCAGATTCTGTCAGGAGGAATGAGACCATCTTATACTATCCCTTCTATCTAGATTTAGCCCTCTGCAGTCTTATCTTGACTTTAGGCCAGAAGTCCTTCGTAAATTCCTCTTAGAAGATGTTCAGAGCTCAGCTATTAGGAAACACAAACTTATTTTAGCTGGAAAAACTGTATGATTCTCTTATTAATATTATTATTATTATTATTTTCTGGTACTAATTTTATTAATTTTCTCTTCTTAATGTTTATGTTAGGAGCTGCGGTGGCTCAAGTGGTTAAGACGCTGAACTGCAGGCTGTGGAAGGTCGGCAGTTCAGCAGTTCGAGACCTGGGTGCCGCATGACGGAGTGAGCGCCCGTCTCTAGTTCCAGCTCCTGCCAACCTAGCAGTTCGAAAGCAAGAAATTGCAAGTAGATAAATAGGTACCACTTCAGTGGGAAGGTAACAGCGTTCTGTGCACCTTGGTGTTTAGTCATGCCGGCCACATGACCGCGGAAACGTCTTCGGACAGCGCTGGCTCTTCGGCTTTGAAACGGAGATGAGCACCGCAACCCTAGAGTCGGATTCGACTGGCTTTCGAGCAAGGGAACCTTTACCTTTACCTTTAATGTTTATGATTCTACTTTATTACTTTACTTTAAACCAGTGGTGCCCACTGACACCTTTCATGGCACCCACCAAGTGTTTTTACAAAGTGGGAGGGGCCAGATGGGGCTTTTGTCCAGGAGGACTTCTAATTGGCCACTGGAGATCTGATTAACTGGGAAGTCTTTTTTTAAAGTTGCTTTAGTGGAAACTGGCACCATAGCATAAGGATCTTTACTCCACGACTGAAGGTAAGCAGTTTGTATGCAAGAAAATATTTTTAAACAATATGCTTATTTTAAAAAGCAATCTGTTAAACAGAGCTTCTGCTTGAAATGTTGAAGAGCGACGTCTAATTCCCAGACTTCCTGTGGCAGCCATTTTGTTGCTACTCCTACCATCTTGTGTCAGAATTCCACTCAAAAGGTTGGACGGACCCCTAAACTCTCAAGGGTTTCACCATCAATATCGTGTAATCAATCTGCAATGGAAGCCTGGAGTCCCATCTCCTTTGCTGGAACATGTGAAATGACCTGAAGCTAAATTCTTAGAAAGTCAGGAAATCCAGCAATTCAAAAAAGATTAATGCCTGAGGCCTCCATCTTTTTTCAAGCTACTGACAATAAAGGAGAAAAATGGGCTGGAAAATGGCATATTTACCTAGTCTTATTGACTAGCTATATCACACCAACCAAGCAGGCTAGGTTTGCTGCTTCTACACCCAGTTTACATTATGATTCCTTCTCTCTGAAATGCTTACTTTCCCTTTATTATCTTTATTACAGGTTCCTTCCCCACTTCAGAGACTGAGGGCTTCGTGCCAACTTCTAGTCAGGAGCAAATAAACTGAAGGTCTGTTCTCCAGGTTGCTTTACTTTTTTGGACATGGTGTCCATACTGTTTCCTGACATATGTGTTAGCTATCAGGCCAGAAAAAGGGGGCTGTTTTGCTGCAGTTTCTGGGAAGCTGACATCCGCAGCACCATCCCAACCTATGTACCCTAGAACAAAATAGACCTTGCTCTACACACTGAAACTGATCACACTAGCAATTAAAAGTGTTTTTGATGCATTCTTCACTTAAAGTACCTTACAAATTGTACACTTGGGGCAACTGAACACATCTCAGCTAGCAGGAAACTTGCTATTTTTGGGGACTGGGGTAGGAAATGGAGAATGAACATTTCCAGTTGTTACTGGAGGAAGCATTTAGTTTGGCAGGTTGCAGCTATGTTTGGCTAGCACATTAAGTCTCTCTAATAATCCTAGACTAGGCAAAATGTACCATACAATAATTAATGACCAGCAGATTCCATTATTTCTTTTCAAGCTCCTAAGAACTCAGTGCTTCCTAAAACAATCCCACAGCACGGATTTCTAAGGGAGCAGTACTGTGAGAGCTACCCTTTGACTTGATTACAATGTAACATTTTCTGCAACTGGTCAGCAAGCATCCCTGCCATTCTATATTTCTCCACTAGAGAACAAAACTATGCCAAAAGGGCAATGGGCAGTATCTAACCAGGTTTCTTTAGCCCCTTCACACCTTTAAAAGTCCCCACTAGATAAAATCACTGTTTTCATTTCTATGTTGCATAAGCACTGAAAGATATAAACAGCAGCCTTGCTGGTTCACATCAAGGACTCATGTAGTCCAGTATCATTTTCCAAAAACCAGAAGAAGGGACAGAGAGGCCAAAGCCTCCACCTGCTGTTATCCTCCAGCAACTGTGATACTGTTTCTGAACAAGCAGGTCTATTTAACTGTTGTGGCTAACATCCATTGATGGAACTGTCCTCCATGAATATATTAACCCCCTTTAAAGCCATCTAAACTAGTGGTCAACACCACATCCAGCTGCAATAAGTTATTTTTTATTGTTTTTTATGTTTTTGTGTGCGTATTTTAGCTTGGCTTTAATTGTATTAAATGTGATGTTTTTATTTGGTTTCGATGGTTCTTAAGACAGATAGACAGGTTTCCATTTTCAAAAATAAAAAGTACCATTGATTTCCTTCATAATGATGAACAGAACAGAACCTACTACATGAAACAGACCATTAAAACACCCCTCCCATCTTTCCATAATGAGCTTTCTTACCTTATCCCTTGCATCATTCAAAAGGTCTTCTAGCTCCGAAAAGCTAAAACTGGCTACAGTGATGAAGTCACTCATGACAGGAACAAACCTATCACCTGCTTCCCGCATACGTCTCTTCTGGTAATCTAGCTCCTGAAGAAAGAGAAAGGTCAGAACATTTGATTGATAGCTAGCACTAAAGTATTTGGTGAAATTATTACAGCTGATGCAGTCACATTGCTTAATCAAGCAATTTCTCCTCCAATGCTTAATGAAAGCCTGTCATAACAAAAACATTAGGAATCTACATGTACAGTTGTAATACAATCCAAGATCTAGGGTTCTTTTTTTTTTGGGGGGGGGGGGGACAACCATTAGCCTGGTAGAGTGCATTGTGGATGAATAAGCACTGGAATGTATGAAAGGTGCTTCCTGAGTATTTCTAGTTGTAGAACACAGAATTATATATGGCAATTGAAAGTGCAGGACCATTTTCTAAAAATACAAATTCCCAATGTAGCAAAGGACTGTCGCAACAGGATAGTTTGCAGGGGCCAATTGTTTCAGAGATGATAATGTCGATTCAGTTTTAATTTTTTTAAAAAAATAACACAACAAAATTTCTAGCCATTTTACTTACTGGGAAAAGAAGCAAGCCTATACAAAGTTTCGGCTGTTCTAACCAGTAAGGGCAAATGCCCTGGGCCTTGAGCACTTGTTTTAATGCTATTAACCTTTTCTAATGGCTTACCCATTGAAATCATGGCTATGGTCCTTCTAATGATGGGTATGAACATTAAAAATAATAGGATGTGCAGTTGATTTCAGTCATGTGCATTTTCTACTACTAGGAATACTTTATGCCTTTTCCTATGTTGCAGGTGATGTGCTGAACAGCAGTGCAGTAACTGTTAGGACCAGATACCATTCTAACCCCCTCTGTAGGGGCCACATCTCAGAGGTAAAGAACATGTTTTGCACACAAATGTTCCCAAGATTCCCACACCTCCATGGAAAAGACCTCAGCTGGGCTGGTAAAGACCTGGTTGACACAGACAATACTGCACATGGTGACCCTACAGCGTGATCCTATACAGTGTGTATGTTCATACTCATGCTTCTTCATTTAAGGGCCACATATGATCAGTGATCCTGTTTCCATAACTTGAGAAGATATGGAAACCTGTGAACATTTAGAGATTCTCACATTGTATTGAGACAGCTAGCCCTGCCATGAAAATATTTGAGGTGACATAATTTTCCTTCTTAAGGAAGAACAAATTTTCAACGTATTTTATTTCAAACTGAACAGCTTTTCTTCTGAAAGGCCCTCCCGAAATGTGATCTGCAAAGTTTGTCAGTGCTTTAAATGACCTCAGGAGGTCAGTCAAGCACAGTTATCCAAGTGCTCCTTACCACTCAGTTCAAGTCTTCAAGACTCCTGTTCCCATAGCAAAGTCTGATAACACATTCTGAACAATCTTATTTACTCTAACCCCCAGAACTCCTGCTGCCTTCATGTGTACAATGCATTAATTTCCCCCAAGCCAAATAAAATGATTGTTCATCATATCAGTCATATCCCACTCTAAGATACAGCTGGGATACCTGGTAATTACGTAACAATTTGCTATCAGCCATAAAATATACTATCCTCAATATGGGCACACTTGCCAGTGTGCACTGAATTTCTACCCAGTAGTACAGGTTATTTACCAAATGTAGCTATTTTTTTGAAACAATACTCCATGTACAGGAAACTGGATCTGACAAATCTGCTAGTGTGCTGGCTGAATTATGAACCCTTTTGTATCTTGCATCTGTGGTGCTACGAAACAAAAATCTATATGGAAATAATTAGAGGCTTGTTTATATTTAGTCCAGGAGCATAGGGAAAACATCTTAAATATTGTTAACAATTACTAGTTATTCTTGCTCCTCTTTCCCTACCACCCCATCCACCTCTACTTAAATTTATTTACTGCATCTTTTTCCTGCCTTCTTTCAAGGAGCTCAGTGTGGTGTACATGAGTCTTCCATTTCCATTTTATCCTCACAATAACCCTGTGAGTTAGATCAGGCTGAGAGAGCATGACTGGCCAAGGACGTTTCATAGCAAGATGGGATCTGAACACATACTTCCACAGTTCAAGTCTCTCAAGGAAACACTCTTATGTTCTGCTTAAAGATCCCACATACATTTTTAAAAAATCAATATCAACCTCTTCAGGGATTGCTTGGGACATTATTACCTCTCTAACTGAGAATGAAAATTAAGAATGGACATACCATTGTAACGGGTTAAACCAAAATGCGGATGTTTGTTCAAATCTCTCTCCCAGATTTGGTTCAAGTCTTTTAAAGTACTGACAGCTTCTGGTAGTATTGATAGCAAGGCCCAAGTCCAAGCAGGAATGCTCACAAAACAGCAGTGCAAGTTTATAACTTTCCATTTTGTGATACTAGCTAGTTTCACTCTGGGAAGTTTCTGAAAGCTGGACTCGCATCTCGTCATTTTTAAATGGTACTGCCAGCCCTGGGAAGCAAAGGATTACAAAGTGCCTCTGTGAGCAGCTGACTGTGAACCTATTTTTAGTTTTGTGTTTGTAATAAGGGGCCTTGAAGAAACCTCTCAGCAGCCAGAGCCAGCACTTTGGCGAGAACACACTGGAACACAGTCAAGAGTTGCACCTTTTTTCTTTCCTTTTCCCCCCTGTTGTCCCCTCCCAACAAGGCTCTTCCATTGTTACCATAGTGCCGCGTTTTTACATGCCAAAAATGTGAAATGAATGAGCAAGACTTGTGAGGTGGAGGCTGCCAAGGTTAAGAAAACTTGGGCGAGAGGGTGGGGAAGATTGGTACATGAATGAGAAAAAAGATCTTGCCCAGGAGGAGGGACTTGCAAGGATAGTGGGCAAACAGTCCACAAGCAGAAAGCAAATCAAAGCAATGGTTTTGTCACTTGACAGCAGTAACTGTCTTGTAAGGCTTGGCTGCCTGAAACAGCCAGCACCAAGGCATGAAGGCACACAGCTCTTTTTCCATGGGAAAACCTGTTACAAGGGTGTGGCAAGGGGTAACCTTGTCAAGGGATAAGGTTCCCAAAACTTCACATGACAATAGGATCCACATGACTACTGGATTAAAACGCACATGCACACACATTTAATGAAGTTTAGATACCATTTAATTCCCTTTAACCTTTTCATACTCACAGTTGAAATGGATGGATTTTCCTCTACCCTTTCCAAGTGTGTTTCTGGATGACACGGAGATTCTTAGCTGTGTTACTGGCTCCAAGCGCCAGATCGGGGTTGGTAATTAAATTAAATTCTACTTAGTACACACACAAAGCTGCCTTATAATGAACCAGATCATTGGTCCATCAAGGTCTATACTGTCTACTCAGGTTGGAAGCAGCTTTCCAGGGTCCCAGGCTGAAGTCTTTTACCTACTGCCCAGTCTTTTTCATGCTAGGGACTGAACCTGGAACCTTCTGCATGCAAAGCAGAGGCTTTTCCACTGAGCCACAGTTGGCAGAACTCTGGAGTAGGCAGTGGAATCTGGGACGAATTAGACAATCTACCCTGAGGACATGCAGAGAGGCCTAGCAAAGATGCTCCTCGCAAGGACCTAGAGTTCCCCAGAAGTATCCCAGGACCATCCTAGGTAAGTCTCATATATCCTAATCACTGCCAGAAGTCTCAAAGTATAACCCTGGGATACTTTTGGCTGCACTATTATTACCTCACAGGCTCAAAGCCCGGCAAGGGAAAGTGCACAACAGGCCTAGAGAAGCCTGGGCACATTCCTAGGCACGGCTATGGCAAACCCATCCTAGTTCCACAGCAGGCCTAGAAGCTGATAAAACCAGCAGGTCTGGGTACACTCCATTAATGCTTCTGGGTCAGATTCCAAATATTTTCTTACATCCCAAAAATTAATATTGAGCACAAGAGTGTAATTCTGTGGTGTGGCATCAGTTTAATACACACACACACGGTTGGGCCAAAAAATACCTGGTCAGGGACAATATTTGTCACTTTTGGATGTTATTGTAGATTATTAATGATAATTGAGGCTATTGTAAGGGCCAATATCTGTTTTTAATCTCTTATAAAATAAATACATGTATTTTTGTATATTTGTTAATATCTGTGAATTTTTAAAGTGGCATTAGTTACCCACATCCTTTTAATTGTCTTCAAACCTACTTATTGCAGAGATCTTGCCAGCTCTGGTACTGGACCTAATCAAAAGGTTATGCTTACATGTTTAAGCATTCACAAACCATTCTCTGAACTAAGTTGTCAGAAGATTCAAAGTAGGCATAAACAAACCCCTGACAGAGGCAACCCCCAACATGCCTAAAACAACCCCCAGTGCTAATCCATTCAAACGTCTTATCACTAAAATATTCCCAAATAAACTGAAAACAATTCGCTTCAAGATTCCTTAAATTATGACTGTCATCTAAAAGGCTGTTAGCAAGAAACTCTGGATTGAAATACTGTATTTTAATTCAGCCAACAGTTGTCTTGAATCAGCAAGTTAAATGATTTGTGGTGCCAAGGGAGTGAGAAATATAATTCAGTTCTGTGGCTGACAGGTGACCTCTGTCTGCAAATACAGAACAACACAAAGGGACACTTTTCTCATTGCATGATTAGCAGGTATACATAACAGACCAACATTGAGTACTTGCCAAAACTGTACCCAGAACATCAATACCTGCCCTCCAGCTCACGATTCTCTCTCCAAAGTACTGTATACATAATTACTCATACATAGTTGACCTTGTTAGGGAGGTCATTGAAGGTCATCCCAATTTGCAGGTGGGAAAGAGAGAGTGACTCATTGAAGGCCACACAAAGAGCTAGTGGCACAGCCAAGATGAGAAAGTAGGTGTTCTTGGCTCCAAGTCCTCCATTCAGCCCACCAGACCACAATACCCTGGAGAACACCAGTATGACTGAATCTTTCTATTTTGCAAGAGACTATTTGGCTTCATTTCTTTTTTGCCTACAGGGATTTTGTTCTGTTCCCAAAACCTGTACCAGAATTCTAAAGAACATTTCCTCCAAAGCCTATAAAAGTGATGAGTGAAAATAAGTGGATTGGTAAAATTTAGAATTATTCCCTCGAACATAGAGATATAATTCTATCTAAGCTTAAGTACAAGTTTCCTTTTCCACTGAATTTTGTATGTAAGGTCTACTGAGAGAGAAACATGCGCAGTCCTGTTAACTGCAGTAAAATGTATAAGATATGTGGGGGGGAGAAGTTCGGAGGCGTGGGTTTGTTCGGCATTAACAAATAAAGGGAAATTCCCCCACACAACTGAAAGCATAGGTCAGCAGCCATGGAGGTAGAGAGCACTCCAGGTAGCAACATGTAAACACAAAGGCTGGACAGTGACTACTATTGACATCAACAGTTTCAGCAGGGGTGGCTGAAGTCCCAGTCCTGATTGATCCCTTACATCCCAGAACTTTCAAGGAAGGGCAAAAATTCTCCCCTCCCCCTTCCGCTCGATTGCCCTGCAGCAGTGGCTGGCAGTTCTGCCTAGCACAGTGCCACACAATCTGCCACCAGTTTAAGAATGCTGCTGTCCCAGAGTTCTAGTGCTGGAAGAAGCTTCAGACAAAGCCATTTTCCGTAAGCTGTGGGTGCTCAAGAAGGAATCTCAAGACCTCATAAAATGGTTCTACAGAGTATTAATCGACAGATACATGACAGAGATATAGGACTGAACTGTACCTGTGCATTTATTTGGAAGTAGAAATATCTAAATTCCTTTGCAGATGTGCTTCAGGCTGATTTCAGACATCACCACAAACTGCAATTAAGCTGTGAGAGTGTTTAAACATGGCTTGATGCTGTGCTCACTCATGTATCTCACTCCTCCTTTCTCACACAGAACATGATTAAGAATTCCTGGATCTAAAGCAAATTCCAGTACACTCTCCCCATCCCACCTTAACTGAAGCTTGTGTCTGAATGCAACCTTAGTCTCAGACTCATATGTCATAAATAGTACAGTAGCCTGTATCCAACCATATATTCCAAAGGCTTAAGGGCACTTTAGTTTTCTAAAGAGGGCATGGCAATTGCCTCTGATTCCCTCTCTCATTGCAGAGGCTCCAATTTGTCCCCATGCTATTCCAAAGAGTCCACTGACCCCTGACCCCAGAACTAAATTTTGGTAGATGCCCAGTAGACTGTAGCAGAAGATGGGAAAGTAGCTGAAATCTCTGCCCCTTAAGTGTCCTTAATTCTCTAGAATTGCATGACCGAATACAGGCCAATGTGTGAAGAGGAGTAATACTACTACAACAGTGCTGTAATAAAGTATAACACAAAGAGTCTTGTGCCTCTCCATTTCATGCCTTCTGTCCTCCTACCAAGCAGCGTTTTTTGGCAGGTGTGATGGACTGCATTTTAAAAACTTAGAAGTGCTGTGAAAACAGGCAAAGGACTGTGAAGGGTTAATTCTTCACAGAGCCAGAAAGCCTTGAGTGACAGGCTGCTCCAAGCAATCTGATTGGTTAGCATTAGCTGAGCAGAGAAAGACTGGATGCTGAGGAGAATTCAGTCTGATTTCTGCCTTAGCTGAGAAGAGTCAGGATTCCTGACAGTTTCAGGATTCAGCCCTGACTGAGAGCAGTTTAACACAGATAGGAGAACTGGGGAAAGTTGGCAAGGATGAGTGGGTAGCTAGACGGAGACGCCCATTCGAGCCAAGGAAAGGCAATAGATTTTCTAGTGAGAGATTAAAATTCCCTACCCAGTCAAACAGGAAGTTATCTTTGTAGAGAGATCCCTGGTCTGGTGTGGTTAGAAACTGCCTTTGGAGACCTTAAGAGTCAGTTAAAAACTCAAGACGAGTACTGGTGTTTCAAGAGAAGGGGTCTGGGTATTAGAAAGAGTGTACCAGCCTTCTGGAAACCAAAAGAGTTAGAGAATACTGAAAGTGTACTGAAGTGTTTAGGGAAAACAGTGGAACAAAAGCCTTTCAACATCAAGATTTACTTCACTGTGAAAAGCTTAAGAAACTCTCATTAGCCTGAAACATAAGAACTAGGTCTGTGCATGTACTGATTTTACCTCAAAGATATCAATATTGAGTTACCACAGAAATCTTATCCAATTTCACATGACCTTTTCCCTCTATGTTGAAAAAATATTTGGTTAATTTGAAATATGAAAACTTCTCAAGTGCCATTTAAGTTGTATATGTTAAAGGACACCCATTCTTTCCCTCAGGTTCCTGGGCTGAGCCAACAGCCAAAGTATTGTACTATGACAGGGTGGGACAGCCAGAATTCTTAAGGAATGAATAAAACAGACAACAAGGGTAGCTCAGTCAAAAAAGGGAAAGAAACACAGGGAAAATCTTGCCTCTGAGGGAGGGAGATGGATGGGGGGCATCATAGCCAGTAACAAATTATTTAACATTCTAGGCCACACCCATGCAGGCCTGTCCACAGAGGCCACACCAAATACTTGCTCACAGACCAGAAGTTTTTCAAAAAAGTGAACAACCGTGTTCAACATTTTTTTATGCTTGCCATTTGTCAGACTCCCGTTCCATTCTCCCCCACACCCCCAGCAGCAGATCAAACAAGCGTCTTGTTAAAGCGGCACATCTGTTAATATAATCAGCCTGGTCTTTCTAGGAGAGACATTAAAAACGCATTCAGTCCTAGGGAAACAGTCTGTGTTTGACAAAGAAAGAAAGGCTCCTTCTTCTGTCACCAAAAATACAGTGCCCTAGATCTCAAGTGAGGCATTTTTTTAACATGGGGTATTTGAAAACCATGACACACTTACTGCTTCAACAGCTTTCAATCCATTCTTTATGTTATTGACTTCCTTCTCCAGCTCCACCAGGCTACAAGGAGACACAGAGACATGGCAGTTAAAACAAAACAGGCAGTGTTACATGGGATATACAAGAACTGCTGAAGCAGAAAAAAAATCACTGGTCCATCGTCTGGTATCCTCCCTTCAGCACCAGCACCAGCCCCAAACCAGAAGCACAGAGGTGGGAGGAAGAGGTCCATTCTTCTTTGAACTGGCTTTTAATAGGATGTTTAAGACCAACTTCCCTCACAGCGTAGAGTCATATTAAAGATCCCATTCAATTCAGAATAGGCCTAAGTATTTTAGCCACAGGCCATCTGTAAAAGGAAAGCAGGATGCCAAGCTTATAAATGCTTGATGCTTTAATAAGTTGTGCTAGCCACATGGCCAGCCTTATATAAATGCCTAACCCACATGCAAAAAACTCACTACCAGAATATCTATAACAATCAGATTAGCTTCCTCCTCCTCCCCCCATGCACCCTATTCCAATTCTTCTCCCTCAAACAAGCTAACAACCTATAAGTTGACTACAGTTTACCCTTTTGATTATTTCTAAAGAAACTTATCTTTCTAGAATTCTTATCAATGAACATCTTCAAGGCTTTTTCCATTAAGTGCTCCCTTCTGCCATGCAAGCAATTTAGGCTTGCCAAGTCCCCCCGGGGGGTGGGTAAACCCCCGCCCGAGAGGCCCGTTACCCGCCCCCAGAAAATCGGGCCCCGGGGGGAACTCCACCCCCTTCCGGCAACGTCCCCAGCGTGATGATGTCACTTGGAGGTGACATCATCACGCTGGGCACGCCGGGGGCGGGAAGTTCCATGACTCAAGGGAAAACTCTATGTTTTCCCCTCGAATCCCGGCGGCCCCGCCCCCAATGTCCTGACGCGATGACGTCACTTCCGGTGACGTCATGGCGGCGGCGCGCACGCAAAGCGCACGCGCAGAAGCTCCAGGTGCCGAGCGGGACTCCCCCGCTCTAAGAAAATTTGCACTTGGCAACCCTAAAGCAATTGCTAATGTTAAGGTTTTTATGTATCAATTTCTTCTCATAGGGCTATACATTTGATTTTATAAAAGGGGGGAGGAATGAAAAAAAATTATTTTAAGGCCAGTTTTTATACCAGAAACCCAAATTTCACACATGTGTAGCAAATCCACCTATGTGTGGAATAAACCCAGCTTTGGCAGTTAAAACAGTTAGTCAACAACAAGCCAGTGCAACAGCTCTCAAGTGAACCAAACCTGTCCAATCAGTTGAATAAAGATTTACTTTAGATAAAGATCACTGGGATGAGTATGGTTATCTGAAGAAGTGAGCAGTGACTCACGAAAGCTCATACCCTACCACAAATTTTGTTAGTCTTTAAGGTGCTACTGGACTCTTACTCTTTTCTATGGTGACAAGGTTAATGCAGACTGATAAATGTCTGTTAGCTTTTCATTCAGCAGTATACCAACCAAGAGCCCGTGTCACATGAGAGCAACATGACAGCTGGTGCCAGTTAATGCTTAGATGTGTTCATTAACAAAGACTAGGTAAAAGGCACAGCTCAAAGTTCAAGAGGGACAGGCTGTCATGTGGCTCTCATGTGATACTGCAGAGTCTGTAAAACCTTCTTTTTTAAAAGATATAACTAGGGTGGGCATATGTTATGCACTGGATATTTTTAGACAAGAGCTATGTAATGTAATGTAATGTAAAGTTTTTTACTCACTTGAATGGCATTTATTAGAATTGTCAGTTTTAGTCCATTATTTTGTTATTTTTCACTTTCCATGAACTGCCTTGAGCAAAGGAAAGGTACAGATCCCTAAATAAAGCACATGCAGACACAAACATACTTACTTGACTTTTGCTGCTTCTGGAAGATGCTGCAGTTCTGACTGTATATCCAGGATATCTATGTAGTTCTTCTCAAAGATCATAATTAAGTAGTGCAACAGTGTAATGTTCCTATGGGCAAAGAGAGGCAAAGACAGACAGAAACCAAGAGGGGGGAGGGGGTTAGTTGCCATCAGATATGAGTTTGCCTGTGAATTCAGGCATGACCAGATAGAGGTTCAGATATAAGTATCAGCATTTATGTTTCTCATATAAGAGCAGAGTGGATAACAAGTAATAATTTCTTTTAACAGAAGAGTCCATACTCTTCTGTCAAACCCTTACATGATTCAAAAGACCACAGTGGGCACAAAAATGATCTGCATCTTATCCCTCCTCATTTCCTCATCCCAACAATATCCCCCAGGTTTAAAAAAAAAAAGGTAATTTTTAAACCTACTTATCTATGCTAGATTTGGTGTCAGCTATTTTGTTCAGGCTGGAAACTTTAAAGCCGAATGCATTTCCTCTTTGGCCCTTGTTCATGTAATTGCCAAAGGCTAAAACAACCTCCAGAAGCTGCTTTAGGCGCTTGCTACGGGTAAGCTCTTTGGAAGCCAGGAGAATCGCTGAAAGACAGAGGAACCTTTAGGTTAGCATAAATAATAATCTATAGCAAAGGATTATTTAGTCATGCCGGCCACATGACCACGGAAACGTCTTCGGACAGCGCTGGCTCTTCGGCTTTGAAATGGAGATGAGCACCGCAACCCTAGAGTCGGATTCGACTGGCTTTCGAGCAAGGGAACCTTTACCTTTATAGCAAAGGCACTTTAACACACCAGATGGCAGAGGAAGAATACCTCTAACAAATTAATGTAATTCAATTTTATTGCATTGTTTGTTATCAATCACTGCATTGTTTGTTATATGTATTATCCTGGCTTTTTTTTTTTAATTGTTCTCTGATTCTGTAGGCCTTGAGTCTCAATGAGAAAGGTGGACCATAAACGAAGTAAGTAAGTAACTAAGTAAATAAATAAATACATAAATGACTATGCTTAGTTATTGAAACCAGGATTTGGCTTGCAAATAGACCACTCAAATATTGTTTTTTTCTTTGCCCATACCAGGTATCTCTGTGGCCAGGGAACACACAAGGGTGGTACTGAGGAACAAGCATAAACTTTGCAGAGAACAGGTTCAGCAGGGAAACATACTGTGTTCAACTTCTATGATTCTCATAAGCAGAGACTCGAGTCGGTTCAGTTTGCTGTCTTCCAAACCAAGTAGCTATCAATGGGATCCAGAGTAGCTGTGGTGATGGAATTTCTTGCCTTACAGGCACTTTTGCAGTTGTGCATTAGGTAAAATCAGATTATCCACCCAGGATCTGGATGGTTGGGTCAGATAATTAAATAATATGTAGAGGATTTGTGTTTCCAATGAAACTGTGCAAAAATGTACATGCACAAAATAATCTTGATAACACCTCCTGGTCCATGTCCTACCAGCAAAAAAACCTGGCATAAGTATAAACTCAGCGGCAGTGAAAAACAAGGCCTCTTTCCCCTATTTGTCTTTTGCCTTGCCTACAGAGACTTAGGTGAATACTTGACAGAAAACCTTTTAAAAATCAAAGTGTTGATCATAATCACTGGCTGACTGACTGACTGATTTGCTCACCCTTTATTTATATGAGTGGTTGCTGAGTGTCATGCAGTAACAATGGGTCAGTGGGGAGAGCTGAACCAGTGAGGGCTCAAGCACAAGTTACGATTAAGCCAAAGGGATCAAGTGAAATCATTCTGAAGATGAACCGAGATTAATAAACCAAATAGTTTCATATTCAGGCATGATGTACCCTAACAAACCAAGGTTAGCGGAATAGCCCACATTCAAACAATCTATGTCTCTAGTGCACTTTTATTCCTACCACATCCAAGTTGCTCAGGGTGGCATACATGGTTTTCCTTTCATCATTTTATCTTCATAGCAACCCTGTGAGACAAGTGAGGCTGACATAGAGGGACTGGTCCAAGGCCACCCAGAAGTTTCAGGGCAAAGCACGTACTGAGCCCAGGACTCCAAAATCCTAGCCCAACATGCTGACCACTGTACCATACGATTGCAGTAACCACAGTTAATTTAATTAAACCATGGGTTTTTGTGATGTCTGAACTGGGTCCCAATCTGGGATGCATACCTAAATGCATACCAAAATGCAAGATGCTGGAGTGCTACCAAACGACCTTTTCATACTATAGAGAGAAATGGTTCCTATGGAAAGTACTGCCAGAGAAACCTTCAACTTCTTCCCTTCAGTCCAGGCTTTAAGTCAGCCAAGAAATTTCCTGGCATTTGCTGCCAAGTGAGGTAGGGCGGTCCACGATGCTGCTCTAGCTACCAACAGAGACAAGACTTGGATTACTCATCTAGTAATATAAAACTCTTTGTTTAGCAATCTATTTTGCCTAGCATACTTCTTGATAGACTGCTATCAATAATAAGAGGCTGTATAGGAAGACCTTGAACTTACCTTCCACTTTTGGCTTGGCTTCTGCAAGCCTCTCTGGGAACTTCTTCTTAAAGAACAACGCTTGAAGTCGTTGCTGGTAATGATCAATTCTGAAAAAGAAAGAGGAAGCAGAAGACTTGGATTATCTCTCAGTGAGAGCCTAAAAAGGCAGAACAACCATGAACTCCATACAAGCCTTTTGTAACTATAAAGGCTGCGCAATGGTTCAGTGATTAGAACCAGGTAGACTGCAGTGCCTTTGTTATAACTTTTTTCCTGAGGGAGGAAATAAATGTTTCAAACAAATATAAGAAACTTCACTAGCCACTTTCATTTGGACACAAGGACTCACTGCAATAAATTGCAATACACTGTAGCCACTGCTTAACAAATCAGGCTGTAGTTAAATCACACGTTACAGGCAACTCACTGAAGAGCTGGCCAAGTCATATTTTTATTTGTAGCATTAAGTTTATTTAATTAAAAAGAATCAGATTCATGATATTAATTCACAATGATCATTACAATAGGTTCAAAGAGAAAATGGAAGATTCTGAATAACATTCCATTTTATATATAATACTGTGCTCTTGTGTTGTTTTCATATTCCATAACCTGCCACACAGATCCATTATAGAAAGACAGGGTGGGATATAAATGTTTTAATGTCATTTTTTAAAAAAACAAAAAAACAAAACCTGTTCTCTCTTTCATACAGACATATGTACCTGCTCATTTCATAAAGGAAACGATCTGCCCGAGCCATGCGGTCGATTTCATGCTTATGTTCTTCTAAAAGGTCAATATCACTCTTCTCTGGAACAAACTTCAGAAGCTGGAACCACAGGTACAAACAAAAAAACCCAAAACCCAGCATGAGGGAACCAACCAGAGTAAGGAGGATGCAAGCAACAATTGGTATTGCAAGGAAGGGCTGCTCCAAATTCCTCATATGAGAGCAGTTGCAAAGGAATGCAGTTGTGGTTACAAGAGTGCCCCTTCTGAAACATCTGGTTGCTCTTCTGCTTTCATCCTCCCCTCTATGACTTCATTAGATATTTCTAAATTCTACACAGGATTTTCTATTCCATGGTCATTCCCTTGACAGCCAGAGGCATTCTAGAATGTGGTGCTGGACTAAAGTACAATCTAGCACCAGAAGTGTTCATCCCACTTATCTCTCATTATGATGGTCTTTAAGGTGCTACTGGACTTTAATCTAAGTGTGCTCCCACAGACCAGCACAGCTACCCTCTGAAATCTCTCATAAACAATGCCTCAACGATCCCTTCCCCTTTTACAATGACTCTGCCTTATAAAGACAATGAACAATATCAGTGTCACTTGACAAGATGCTCAAGACAGGTTCCTATTAGTGAGATGGTCTTAAAAGGCTCATAGGTGGACAGATTTTTTGCATATCTAGGAGGAGTAACACTTTGCTTGGCCATAAATATTGTCATTCAAACACATCCCAGTCACTTAGAAGAAACTGCCTAATAATAATATATAAGGAACCTGCCTTTTATCATTCTCCCCTGTATCCTAAGATGCATGAGCATTGAAATTTTCTGGCAGCCTACAGACAAGATAACTACAGTGATTGCTGAACACATCTGAATGCTCAGCCATAAGTAAACACATAAATCTTGTGCATCCCTTCAATATTAATGACACGTCGCTTCTTTCAGTGCTTTTGGAAAAGAAATTCAAGGAATTTGCTTCAGAAAGGCACTAATCTTATTGTAGTAGATAAGGCAATTCAACACCATTAAGTGGTATAGGCAGCACAGCATAACAGAGGTCTGTACAAAGGTCTGACCCTGCATTCCAGGCACACTAGCTGAAAGATAGGAAAACAGCCAAGAAGGAGAGGGTGAAAGCAGGACATTCCACAGTGAGAAGTGAAGAATAGGGACTTGCCTAACGTCAGCTAGTAAGTTTGTGACCAAGTCAAATTATCAGCTGAGGCCCTCACAAAGTTATACACTCCATCTCAGAACACCATACAAGAACCACCTTAAAACAAAGGTGAGCATGCTTTCTTTGTTCCCTAAATTTAATTTTTTTTGCTCACCGTCTTTCTCCCTCCTGGTTTCTCAATCTCAGGTCTTATCCCTTCTCTCCTCATAATATCAGAACACAAAAAAAATATAATACCTTTTAATAGCACCAAACAAAGCATAACAAAATAGTTTGTGAGTTTTCAGGTTCAGTGCAAGGATAATAATATTGGTCCTATTTTACAGTATTAAATAAGTGTAGTTTATAAGCCCAATAGCCACAGAGGGATTCCATGGCAAATAACAGAATTGCATGCCGCGAATTTTGCCTGGATGGAAAAATTCCATTGCTACATCATTACATTCAGCCATATTCATACCTGCCATAAGGCACAAGCCACTCCTTCAAAGGCATCTGGGCTGCAGTGAAAAAGAGGAGGAGAATGTGTTCCTTTACAGGCAACATTTTTAAGAGCCTTTGAAAGCAACTCACCTGCTCAAGCATATCTTTAGCCAGATCTTCTTCTTCATCCATTTTCAAGATTGCCTGTCGGATTTCTTCGTTAGATAGTTTCAACCTTAATATTAATGGTGATCCATTACTTGGATTGCAAAACTGCTTCTGACAAATTCAATTAACATTTTGTTGGGGAAAAGATTAGATTCCTGGAAACAAGCCCCATTACAAGGCTTACAAACAATATTTCTCCACTCTATCATAATTAATACACATAGTCCTTCCAATACATGGCTGAAACATGAATAGTGCAATCTATTGGAACAAATAAGAATTCTTAATAATGGGACTTTTCAAAGCCTATAAATTGATGTACATTACTTAACAGAGGAAGGGGGGATACTGGCTGATGAAACAGCTACTGAGAAACTGGAAGAATGTTAGATTTTCTGCCATCTTTTGGATGAGATCATGATTTTGGAATTCTGTACACACAACCTTGCCACAATTATTTATGCTCCAAGTTAGGCTGCTTCAATGGACTCTATGGCTGCCTTTGAAGACTGTCCAGAAGTTTCAACA
Organism: Gekko gecko; assembly: GCA_029375565.1. Taxonomy (NCBI): domain Eukaryota; kingdom Metazoa; phylum Chordata; class Lepidosauria; order Squamata; family Gekkonidae; genus Gekko; species Gekko gecko. The sequence continues at coordinate 95,469,417 of JAPDNY010000001.1, forward strand.
GGACCAATATGTGACAGCTAAGGTGCTCACATATGTAGCTTACAAGGATCATATTTTCCCCAGTTTTAAAAGATCCTTACTAATTACTAATTGCCAGTATCAATTTAAAAATGCCAGCTATTGCCTCTAAAGTCACAGCAATTAGAATATTTGAATGACTACTTCCTCTTGGATGAATCTGTCCACCAGTTATCACTGTCAGAAGCCCTGCTCTGTGTCAGAGGCAAAGCTGGTGAACATGAACACGAGAGAGAGAACCATTTTTGGTGGGGGCACCAAAGTTTTGGAACTCTCTCCAGCTTCTGAACTTACAATCTTTTGGGGTCTAGCAAAGAAATTTTTATTCCCTGAGGTTTTAGCATATTACTGCAATATTTGGTTAGTGCTTTCCCTCTTTTTCCAGTATTGTTTTATTATTTCAGTTTTTGAGTTATTATCTGCTACTTTTTAAATAGTTTTTATAGTTTTAGCTGTTTCTTTTTTGTTTGGGATGTTAATATTTTTTAAAATAATTTAATGGTTTTTAATCTTTAACCAATGGTTGTTCTTATATGTTTATTATTCTACTGAATAATTTTGAGATGCAGCTGGATCTCTGTGATTTTGGAGGCATACTGTATTATATAACATTTTATACAGAGAGGCAGGACATAAATTTTTCAAATCAATCAAATAGCATTAAATTTTTACACACACAGGAAACACTAGTAACATATGAGAAATTTCACATGTTGTAATGCTGTCTGATATAATCAGCATCTGGAAATTAAAATATCAAAGTATATGTTACAACCAGCTTCTTAAAGTTCTACTCCTTCCAGATATTCAAAAATATAAAGATACATTTGTACACTCAGCCAATCACTGCTAAGTGCAGTCCTAGTCTGAGGGCCCAGGGACAAGTTAAAGCTCTAGAACAAGGGCATGTGCTTGTGCCTGAGTGGGGGACTCAAGGACCATTCATTGAAGCCAAGAGTCTGGCTGTCAGAAAACTTTGCTATTATTCTGATTTTACCATTTCTCTTTGTCCAAATACACACGTTTCATACTGAATGGATAATGGTTGCTGCTTTAGTGTGGGGAAAAAACAGCATATCTTTCTAACTGGCATTAATTTTAGCAAAGTTAAAAACTGAAGAGACTTTGGAGAACAAATTACTCTTTCCCACCCAGAGAGAAGATTCCTCCCAACTCAAATTTCAAAATCAATTAAATTAGACATTTTAGATAACTTTTCCAGTTTTCGGCTTTTGTAATCGGTTCTGTGACTCCACCTGTTTCCAGCATCACTTTGTTTGGCACCTTCACAAGTGGTTGGTTAACTAGAAAAATTACAGTGAAAAGATAAGTAGTGTTCCAAGAAATAAAAATGTTTGAGGAACTGTACACAGTAACTGCTTAGGAAACATCGAGTTTGGGTGACTTGTCCTCTTCTCAGAGGGAATTACAGGCCTGATGCTGCAAGCCTACAGGGGATTACACAGGGGCTGCAGTATGCCTCCAAAATCACAGAAATCCAGTTACATCTCAAAGAACAGTCTATACCAGTTTACCACACAGTCACAGTCCATAGCAATAGCCCAATAACAGCAAGACACTGGGTGAACAACCGGGCCATAGGGCTATTAATCAAGTGTTGTTCTAGTCTCATTATTTTTTCAAAACTCCTGTGCAGTGGACCTCAAAATAGCCAACAGTAACAAAAAGCAGATGTTTCACTTTTTAAACAAAAACAGGTGAATGGAATGGACAAAAACCTAAAACGGATCCCTAAAATCTTTCCACTCAGACTAAAGAAAGATGATTACTGATGGCCAGAAGAGGCACTAAATAATTGATCTCTCATTTGTGGGATATGCATCATCAATCATTTCCCTGCTAATCATGTAAGGACCACATATAGTTTTGTCCCACTGGCACATAAAACTGTCAAACCACAGGCTGTATGCTTAATTCAAACAACATATCTCATTCACATTTCTTTTCATGAAAAGCATGGAGTATAAAAACAGCTAGACATTTCTGCTGTTGACAAAGGTAGAAGGCAGAGAGTAGGCCTGCATCTCACAAACATCTTTTTACTAAAAAGAAACAACCCCCCAACCCAGCATTTTCAGGAGATGCAACATGTCCCCTCCAAATATGTTAATCTCTCTCTCTGCTGCTCCTATAGTCCCAGTTCTGAGCACTTCTTTGTCCTCAGGACATGATCCTAATCAATCAGGGATTATGTACTGAGTGTAGTGAAGTCACAAAGCTATATGAACAATCCCATTTAGCTATTTGACAACATGATGAAGCCATTTCAGTGTGAGAGCATTTTTGCTGGGTTAAAAGCCTTTACAAAAGGGCTTCCTGTTGCTGTTGAGTCTTCCTGTGGCTGCCGAGTTTTCCTACAATGACTAGATGTAGAATAGCACAGTCCCTCATCTGCATTTTATGAGGTCTTTGTGAAGAGACACTAAGCCTACAGAGAGAAGCAGGAGCTACTGTACTGTTATTATCCTCCCAGGTTCATCATCGCTCCAGCTACCCAGACAGTTCATTGGTTTCCTCTGGCTTGGGACAACTATAAATAATTGCAGGTCAGGCCTGAGTCACTGTATTGCCTGCATGATTCTCCAGGTTCTTTGGTTCTCAGGCTCACTTGTTTATTCTGTAGCATCATGGAAAATCTGTTAACAGCATTTGCCTCTGTCTTTTGGTCTCATTCATAAGAACATAAGAGAAGCCAATGTTGGATCAGGCTAATGGCCCATCCAGTATAACACTCTGTCACACAGTGGCCAAAAATATCAGGTGCCATCAGGAGGTCCAGCAGTGGGGCCAGGACACTAGAAACCCTCCCACTGTTGACTCCCCCCCCCAAGCACCATGAGACAGCCCAGACTGAGAGCCATCGAATCCGCTCAGGTCGCGACTCATCTCCTTCCGCCAAGCCAGCACTGTCGAAGACGTTTCCATGGTCATGTGGCCGGCATGACTAACACCGGTGCACGGACGCTATACCTTGAGGCTAATTGCCACTGATGGACCTCTGCTCCATATGTTTATCCAATTCCCTCTTGAAGCCGTCCACGCTTGTAGCTGCCACCACCTCCTGTGGTAGTGAATTCCATGTGTTAATCACTCTTTGGGTGAAGGAGTATTTTCTTTTATCTGTTCTAACCTGACCGCTCAGCAATTTCATTGAGTGCCCATGAGTTCTTGTATTGTGAGACAGCGAGAAAAGTACTTCTTTCTCTACCTGCTCTATCCCATGCATAATCTTGTAAACCTCGATCATGTCACCCCTCAGTCATTGTTTCTCCAGCTAAAGAGCACGAAGCACTTTAACCTTTCTTCATAGGGAAAGTGTTCCAGTCCTTTTATCATTCTAGTTGCCCTTTTGTGCATTTTTTCTACTGCTATAATATCCTTTTTGAGGTGTGGTGACCTCACCATAACTCTAGCAATGTGCACTTATACCAATCATTCATTTTCTTTTGTTCACTGGAACACTCATTAAGGGGCTGGTTTGTTTGTTTTTGCTTTCAATTGTAGTGTCTGTTTTTTTGTGATTTTTAGCCTTGGACTGGTATGTTCCTGAAAAATCACACATTAAAATATCCCATTTCTCCATACCATCACAACAAAGCCAAACATCTGGCTAATCTCCGTGCCAGACTGAAGCTCCACAATTATAAATTGGTTTCTAATATGATACTTATGCTGGTCCCATCCCTTGATCCCCTCAGGACATATAAATGACCCTTATTGACTCTGCAGACTCATTAATCACTAATCTCCTCAGGACACCTCGATTGATTTAACACCAGCAGACATCAAGTGGCTTATTGTTTGGCCATATCGGAGACATGGAGAGAGAACCCCTGGTTTATTCCAAACATGACCAGGAGACATGCTGTACTTTTGGCATAAATCTTGTTTCAGCTCTCTAATTTTCCTCTTTAAGGATGGCAACTGGTTTGGCTTAAGCTAACACCCCAGGTTTAGGTCAGAAAAGACTCGCCTCCCTCAACCATATATCCTCAGAAAGAAAGAAAAAAAATTGTGCTATGTGGCTTCATCTTTTAAGTTTTGCTCATGTTTCATGGACAAGGTCCTGTCACAAATATTTGTAGGACAATTGATTCAAGAGCTACCTCCATTTTTCAACACTATCAGAATGGAGAAGACCTTCCTTGCTTTAAAGTCCACATACTAGGAAAAAATATTATTTTAACTTTAAATCAATACATCTGCTTTACCATCACAAAACCAAATACTCAGGAAGGATCAATAGCACTGAAACCAGACAAAATTTTGATGCACACAAAGCTTTTTTACCAACATACCTGAACAAGCTTTGGTTTTTATCTACAAAAGTTAGAGAGGTGGTAGAATGGGCAACCTCATACAGACATTTTTCAAAGTAATCCTACATTAATAATTACCTGTATGGCATAAAACTAGCACAGTGCACAAAGGTGTAGGCTAGAACTAAAAAAAACCCCTCCTATTAACATGTTACATAGAGCAGCATCAAAATGTGACCTCCTAATCTAAAGTGGTCCAGACTGTATTCTACTACCTCATTCTGCATGTATAAGATTGGGCTTTAGAGGTATAGGGTGGGAATGCATAAATGGAGCTGTTAAGGTCAAATGTTCCCTGCATGCATGGGATTCTCCACTGGGGAGGGGCAAAAAGCATCCCCTGGCTCACAAAGAGGAAGGCTTGCTTGCACAGAACTATTGTGAGGTCATCACAGCCCTCCTCCCCACTACATGTATGCTGGACAATAACCGTAACTTCCAGGATGAAAATTTTGTTTTCGTAAACTGTTCAGTCTCTCTCATAATGTTCATCTACAGACCATCAGAAAGCCACATTTGCCTCCAAAGAAACAGTAGTGTTAAATACTGGGTTCAAGACGCATTGCAGTGAACAGCTCTACTTTATGTAGTAAGGAACAAAACTGAAGACTCCAGGGCAACTGCCCTGTTTAAGTAGCATGCAAAAACCACACCTAAACACACCACACTCCCAACAAAAGGCTGTTTACATAACATTGTCTCCTCATTGGTTACCTCTGTTTGCATAACATTGCCTTCTCATTGGGTACCTCTAGAATCCTGGTGGTCTATTGTTCCAAAGCTCCAAGCTCAGCCCATCTCTTACGGCCAGACCTCGGAGATTCCAGCCCAATACGTAACAAGTAGTATAGCTGATCTCTACATGTACAAATAAAAATATGGTGCAGCTCAGTGGTTAAGATGTTGAACTGCAGACCAGAAGGTCAGTAGTTCAGCAGTTTGAGACCCGAGTGCCACATGACGGAGTGAGCTCCTGTCTCTGGTCCCAGCTCCTGCCAACCTAGCAGTTTGAAGGCAAGAAACTGCAAGTAGATAAATAGGTACCACTTCAGTGGGAAGGTAACAGTGTTCCATGCACCTCGGTGTTTAGTCATGCTGGCCACATGACCACGGAAATGTCTTCAGACAGCACTAGCTCTTCGGCTTGGAAACAGAGATGAGCACCGCACTCCTAGAGTCGGATTTGATTGGCTTTCGAAAAAGGGAAACCTTTACCCTTTCCCTTTCCCTTACTTCAGCCAGGGTGGGAGACTATATGGCTGAATGATCCCCCAGAATGAAAAAGAAGTAACAAGACTGTGATAAGAATTATAACTTGGACTCCTTCCTAGCATGATACTCTTCTGTGTAGGGATCCTGGCAACAGATCAGGGCCTTCTTTCAAGTACTGTAAAGGGACATACTGATTTTTCCATACATTTGCTCTGCACATGTGTTCCATTCTCAGGTATCCAAATCAAAGTTCAAGAAAGAAGCAGTCTTTAAAATATCAGGAAAGCAAAACAGAAGACCTGGCAAAAAACACATGCTCTGCTTGCAAAGGACAACCTAATCTTTGGCGACCTTTGTAATAAAGATAGCTTACAGCTGAATCCTGAAGGTTGTTCTGCTGAAAACAAATTTTCAAAGTGACTGTTGATTTTCTCTTCTACCATTACCATACACCTTGTTTTCACATCTGCAGCTTTTTCTTAGCAATCTGAGAAGTCAGTTTCTTCCTTTGCAACAACCATGTATAATACAAGGATAAATGCCAGCTTGCTTACTGGAGGGTTTGGCAGCACAATTTCCTGATCCCAACAACCACTTAAGACTGCAAACGAAAGCTGACCACCAGCTAATGCATTCTTAAAGTTCCCAATCTGATATAGCTCAGTTCATCTTACGGAGAAGAGTAGGCTCATAGCCAGAATTTGAAAAATTGCAGGAAGGGAACCGACGTGTCCGAAGGGGCAAGTGTTATATGAATCATATCATAGTTATTCAACAGATACCTCACTATCTCCCAGTGTTAAAAACTTCTTTATTTAATCTGATTTCTGAATGACTAAGCACAGGATCAGAGACCAGAATATAGGGGTTGAGGAAAAGGACAAATTTGTATCTCACTTCTGCCTCTTTGGCTCTGTGCCTGCAAGGGCTATTTGATAGAAGAAAAATCTGTTGAAAAACTATGGATTTTACTACAAATGCTGAAATAGCACGAACTAGGTAGTAGTAAAGCCTTATCACAATAGATTTGATGTGAGTAGGTAAGGCTAGCCTAGTAACCTTCCTACAGGAAGAGACAGGTGTGCTGCTAGGGGTAGGAGGGAAATATTTAACACTGGCAGGTTGTGAATGTGTGCTTTCAAGTGTCTATGTACATTCCTGTATTTGCATACACATGGCTTAAGAGGAACACTTCCTTCAACTGCCTTTGTAACATGCGGGTTAGAATCATAGAGTTGGAAGGTACCTCCACGGTCATCTAGTCCAACCCCTTGCACAATGCAGGAAATTAAACCTTCATTAGATCTGCAAATGCTTCTCTTTCATTTTCATGGCTGCTATGAATCAAGAGTCAGAAGTGTGTGTGTGTGTGTACATACATATATACATAAACACACACACACAAACACACACACACATATATAGTGCAAGAAAGGTTGAAAGAGAATTTAACCCTCACGTGTGAAAATGCTCACAGAATGTACAGCTTGGAGCAACATTTTAAAAGGGATGGAGAAAAAATGTTTGCGGAAGTATGGAAAAGTCCTTGTCGAAGGGAAAAGAAACCCTGCTGATATTAACGGTATGGTTTTATATGTTGTCGAAGGCTTTCATGGCTGGAGTTCATTAGTTGTTGTAGATTTAACGGGCTATAAGGCCACGGTCTTGGCTTTGTAGTACCTGTGACTGGCATCCTCAGAGGTATGGTTTTAGTTTTTAAAATACAATTCAGAAAAGAAAATTCAATTAAATATTTCTTAAAATGGTGTAGGCTTGGTGCAAAGAGAATAGCACTAGAAACCTGTAATATTGAAGACAGGGATGGGCCACTGTCCTAGATATTTACTGGTGGCCAGGAGCACATGGAGCCAAGCCTACTTGGCTCAGGCCCTTCATGGTGAATGGTAATTGACATCCATTGACTGTCTCCTCCCTTACTGCTGCCAAGTTGCTGGAGGAAGCAATGGGTGTCGATGCTACTGAGCCAAGTGAGCCTTGCCATGCTGGCTGCTCAGCTTGGAATGCTCCAGGACTTTGTCCAGTCCTGCTGTCCCACAACCACATTCAGTACTCCATTCCAAGCAGCAGTGGGTACAGAGTGGCTAGAGGCAGGACATTTTTTTTCCTTCTGCTGCAGGCAAATTACAAAGCGTATTTTGTGAATGAATTTAAAAAAAGACAAACATACCAGGATCTATTGTTTGAAATGAAATTAGCATGCAGACTACTTTCATTCAGAGGAACACTAAGGCTTATCCTGTCATTAGGGTGGGATATACAGATATTTGCAGGTTCACAATAAAAATGAAGAAATCATTTTAACTTCTACATCAACTCATTGGCGTACCCTCCCCCGGCCATGGATCTATCAAGATCAGGCAATACTCAAATCCTGTCTTCCATTCCTGACACAAAAACATTTCCACTGTCAGGCTAAGCTTTAGGGATGATGGTCAATGGGTCAATGGTGGTCCCTTAAGTGCCAAAATAGAAAAAAAAAGGCCTCCATCCAATTGCAGAGGAAAGTAAGGAGGTTCAAAATAAGTTTGAGAAATTCAGAACTTCCCAGGATATTACAGAGTTTGAAGCCCTGAGGCCCACAGATGATGCACAATCCATTATCCTTCCTCTTGGTAGTCTCATGCTAGTACTGGTCATTCGTGCCTCATTTTTAATTTCAGCTTGTCTAGTTTTGCCTTTGGTCCTCTGGCTCACATTTTGTTTGTGTGTGTGTGTCTCTCTCTCTGCTAAACAGCACAAGCCTGAGTAGGTTTGTGATATATAGAGAATTAAGCTGAGTGTATAGACCGCTGATAGAGATTTAAGATGGGATAGTTCCATGTGGCATGCTCGATTTAACCAGACAGTGTATTGCACACTGAACTTGAGATAAAGCCCCCCCCCCTGTCTATAATGCACGAGAAAAAGAAAAAAGAACACCCTCTTCCAGGAGCCAGCCCTCTCCTAACCCATCATTCTCCAATCAGTGCATCTCATCTGTGCAACATTGACTCTTCTCAACCCTTCCTCTTAGGAAATTGGTTTGATAGCCTGAATTATCATACAATGAGTACAGAAAGGCTCAACAGAGTACAGGAGGCTCAACACTGAGCAAAATAGCTTGGTTTGCTTCAGATTAAGAAACTGAGAACGACTCTACATTAGGCCAAATACCCTAGTTAGTTAACAACAGTAACTCCATTTTACACTGCTGGACAGATGAACCCACTGAACTATGTCACTAAGGTCCCATGTCCAGGGGGACTTTGGATTTGTGTATCTTAAATAGACCTATCCATGTCAAAGGAAGTTTCAAATAAAGTTTGTCACCATTTCCATACAAGTGCCAACATCCGCATCAGCATTCTTAAATAATCAAAGTTTGTAAAACTTTCTGCACAACGTTTTGCCTCGCAAGTAGATCCAAATTTAGTGCCCCGTTACCCTGCGTTTTCTGAATCCACTTTTTCCACGATTCCCCCCCCCACTCACACTTTGCATCTGAACTTGCGGTTTTCTTTCCCGCTGGCCTTTGGTGTCATCAGTGTCACGTGTTCACCCCCCTCCGACCCCCTTCAGATTGTCCCCTGAGCAGTCCATGAATATTTTGTGTAATGCTGACTGCATCACGACACAACTTTTTTCATTATAATATAGCAATGTTATAATGCTGGGACAAAACGGGCACTGAGGTTTCTTGTAGCCTTCTCCATGAAGTTCCTTTCCTTTAATTCCCCCCCCCTCGTGGCTAGGTTTTGACGCCATGCACTTGTATTATTTCTTCATTCTCTCCCCCTTCCCCTATAGCTTCCAATGTGTTTTCTTTTTTTTTACACTGTTATGATGTTAAGAAATTACAGCACATGTAAAAAAAAAAAAAGGAGGTTCTGTCACTGAAAAAGTACATAATGACACATTTAGCATGCTTCATAATTACTGAATAACAGTGTTATGAATTGGTGTATCCAGTCTGATGATCACCAGCCATTTTCTTAGCTGGTGACTAAGGAGGAGTGGGGGACCTTTGAAATGGCAGCAGCAATGCTGTTCCCCATGATACGTTCAGCCTTTTAAAAAATGTTATGCTAGAACATTACTTATTGCATATGCAAAAAAAGGAGGTTCTGTCACTGATAAAGTACATGACCACACATTTAGCACGCTTCATAATTACTGAATAACACTGTTATGAATTGGTGTATTCAGCCTGGCTATCACCAGGGGGTGATTAAGTTGGTGACTAAGGAGGAGCAGGGGACCTTTGAAATGGCACAAAAAATCTAATCTTAAAAAAACAAACTTTTCAGAACAAGCCAAAATAATTTCCCTTTAATTCTCCTTATCCCAGATTCATCTTTTTCCTCCCCCATTCCTTTTTTAGTGTGGCTGTGAGATCAGGTCTCAAAGTAAACAGCAGGGCAGGGCTTGTCAGAAGAATCTCCCTCCCTCCCTCTCTCTAAAGAAGTATATATGCATAGGAAAGCTTATATCTAGAATAAAACTTTATTGGTCTTAAAGGTGCCATGGGACTCCCTCTCTTTCTTGCATGCTCTCTCTCTTTCCTTCCACCTCCCTCCCTTCCTCTACAAATGAGGGAAGAGAGACTTAGCAACACAGCAGAAGCCCTGGAAGAGGAAGCAGGAGACAGCACTGAGGGAGCTTTTCTCTAATGCGTGTGCACTTCTTTTTCCTTTCCCCTTGCTTCCTCTCTAGAGGAGGGGCTTCACAACGCAGCAGCAGCAGCCCCAGAGGAGGAAGCAGGAGGGAGCTTTTCTCTGGTGTGCGCATGTGCACTCTCTTTTTTCCTTCTCCCTCATTTCCCCCCTTAAGGAGGAAGAGAGGCTTGGCGACACACCAGCAGTAGCAGTCAGGACAAGGAAGCAGGATAGAGCCAGTTGCTCGTGGGTCGGGCAGGCGGGCCGCATGTTTGACACCCCTGCACTTAAAGTCCTTTTTAGATTTCATCTTTTCTGTTATGCAAGAGTGAGTACGCTTGACTATTTGAAATAAAAATCATGGACACAGATGGTTTTCTTCTTTTTTTAAAAAACCATGCTATTAAAATTGCACAAGTCCCTGCCTCCCCCACACATACTTGTAAGGAAGCAGTAGGAAGAAAACTGACAATATATAAGCATTTCTAGATATTAATAGCAACGATTTGACAAATCATCTTGGATGCTTGCAGAAAGGCAATTTATAAGTGTGAACATAAACACAGAAATAATTGATACAACCAGACATATGCACAGACACATGTGTGGAAGATGGTATGTGCATGTGTGAAATAATTTTAATGTATGTTTGAGAGCAGAAGTACTTGCTTGAGAACAAACTATGTAACATGGAGTGATGCATTACTTTTCTACTCCTGGAAAAGGCATGACTTGAGAAACAGAAAGGGCAGCTCTGGAAGGAAAGCTATAGACTTACAGCCCAGCCAGTAATCCAATTTTCATCTACCATGAGCAAACCCTTCTCACACAGCATTGTTAAAGAAAAGGCAGAGAGATGGTTACTTCCCACTCCAGCTAGCTTTTGGCTTCTTCAACCCTATAAAATATGAGCCCTGCATGGCCCTTTCTAATACAGTGTTAAGAAAACAAAAACATTTTAAGTAGTGTGTCGGGGGGACCTTCTGTAGAATCATTTTACTTTAAAGGACAGGGCAGTTTAGTGCTAACAAAGGGTAAGCTACAAGTATATATGCAAAGTTACAGTCAACTGGAAACAGCTCCTAGAAAAGATGAGGAGGCAACCTGAAAGCAGGGCCTGATATTTAGACGTAATATTCACTTACACACATTTGCATTTTCACAGGTTTTTCCCCTCATTTTCAAAGAGTTAAACAGTATGTTCATTATATGACGTGTGTAAAAAAGAGGGCTTAGGGAAACTGTTAGGAGCAAATGCCATCCTTCCCATGGCTGTAGCTGTCACATGTCAATACGTAATGGAAAGAGACAAGGAACCAGCAAAGAGAGCCAAGGAGCTGAGCAAGAGCCAAAAAGATGACCAATTAAGTCATCATGCATCTTATTGTCTACCTCTCATTCTAACATATTCAAACTTCCCTAGCCAAAACATGGACCAAACCACTGAGATGCACTAGGTGCCCACTGTCAAAAATTAACTCCCAGCCTAGAGTACATGGAAACACTATCTTTCTTTGGCTGTATATCCCCATAAAGATGCACTCAAAATTGATTCCCGGCTGCTGGGAAATAAGATAAATATTGGCAATAGATGTAACAAGAGGAACGGTCCCTGCACCAAACTGAGAAAGCTTTCTATCTCCTAGATGAACTACACAGGACTTTCCACAAAGAACTACATGAAAAACTTTAGGCTAAACACTCAACCAATGGTTTCTTGAGGTCAGAAAAGAATAAGAATTGACACTGTAGCTGGGATAATGAAAGGACCAACTTTATTTTGATCAAAGATGGAAACTGCAGTGCACACAAGCCAAAACCCCATTCCTGACCTAATGCAGTGTGGGTAACTGTTGGGATGAAGAACAATCAGGCTCCTCAGTTCATGAATCCCTGATTTTATGGATAAGGCCACCGGGCTCCAGGTCCTGAGCCATCACATGGATACAGCTCAGATTCCTCCTTGCTAAGTCTTCTTTAGTGGTCAGGGGAGATGTGCCACATACTCTCCCCCTAGCCATGAGGTCTGTGAGTCAGGTATAATGGCATCCCTCAAGGGTTCCTGTCGCAGATCCATGAAGGCATTGAGAGCCCAGGCTTTTGGCCCCTTCACCCTCCAAAGTGCTCACCTAAGCTGTACCATGTACCACTCAAGAAACATTTTCCCGCACTGCTACTGCCATAGTGGGATACTACTGACATGGCCACCAAAACTGCCACCTATGCCAGACAAAGGTGTTCCACACATTGGAATTCTAGATGCTATGGACAATTTCATTCAGCAGTCTAACAAAGAGGTTTAAAAATACCAGTGAATACCTCTGTCGCACTCCACACACTAAATCCCAAGCTGCCGACTTGGCATCTCCAATAGCAACTGTCCTTGAGTACAGACAAGGAATACTGAAATCACCTAAGTGCCATTCACTTCACCCCACTCTAGTTTATGATACAATAAGATAAACTGATCTATTGTATCAGAGGTCACAGTCAAATAAAGTAGGATCAAAATTCCTTCTTCTTGGTCTTCCCTGTCCTCTGTTTTTTACCTGTAGATTCCAGCAAAACCCCCTGTTGGATCTTAATATGTAACTATTGCATAATCAACTCATCTTTTCTGCCTTGTAAAATCTGAAGAACAGGTTTACCTAAACCTGGTAGTTAACATGTTTCCTTGATCTGCAATATACAGACTGGTTTTTTAAATTTCATATTAACACATAAAACTTGCATTTTTCTTCTAAATCGCTTTGACATCACTTTGGTTTCTTGGCTCTGAAACTCCAGCACCTTCAGTTCACACCCTGTTCACCAATTGCAAACAGAGAGCCAGTCATTAGGCAAGCTGCTTGGATATGTCCAAACAAACTTGAATGTGTTCATTTTGTGTGATTAAAGTGCTTTCTCAGACATGCTAAGAAACATGAACTTTGACAATGACTACTGAGGTGACTAAATCAGGACTTTGCTTGACTCCTAAATTAGGAGGTCGCTTGACTTGCCTCACTTCTGATTGCAGGAGTCAAGCAAGGTAACTGTGTTTGTGTCAAAGCTGATGGCATGCCTAATCTAAATTCCTCACTGAAGATCAGTACCCAAAAGATTAATTCCCAGATTCAACATCCAAATCATGTCATTCATACCTAGAATTCTACTGCTTAAATTAGTTTCAGTCCAAATTTACTGCTTTGCATTCAAGTGAGAGAATCAAGAATTAAAGACAAACCATAGCATCATTTAATTTATTATACCGGTATGATGGAAGGCAGTCCGTCCGTTCCCATTCCAGCGTTTTGCTACTAGGAATCTGGCTGCTGTTAATAACAATACTATAAGTTCTCTTCTAATATGAAGGATTGTTTCATTGTCCAAGACTTCCAAAATAATTACTTTGGGTTGTAGGGGAATGAAATAATCTGTTATTTTACCAACACAGGTTATGATTAAGGTCTCAAACTACAGCATTTTAACACAGTCCCACTAGGTATGAAAACTAGAACAAATTTTGCCATACTTCTCCTGGAAAGACAATGGACAAAGTAGTGTGATGTAGTTTGTCTGAAGTTAGGTACCATGTAATATATACTTTAAATGTTAGCTCTCTTATGTTAATGGAATTTCAGAGAGCTTTCTATCTGAAAATCTGTGGGTGGGCAGCCAAATAAGAGTTTGTTTTGCATAGTCTCTGAACACCCAGAAACCAAATCCCAAACAAACGCAGGATTAAGAACACTTACTTAGAAAGCAGGATGACACAATTTTGAGCCCTCCGGCCATCAATCACAGAAAGCTCTTTGACTTTTCGACTGGACAGGTACAGGTCTTCAGTTGATCCCATTTCCTTCTATAAACAGAGGACATGAAAATCAGTGCCATGGATTTTCCTCTCCTAATATTTCCTTTTTGTGCACAAACCAGATGGCCAACTTTATTAGGTAACCCCAATGCTCTAAGTCCAAAGAACTGAGCCTGTAAAGAACCTGTAATGCTACAAAACAAACATTTAAAGGAATGTTAAGGCAGCACATGATGATTCTCTTGCTCCTAGTTCATGGTTAATTCAAAGATGTATTTACTTGAGGTTACTGGTCCAATTACACACAGTTCTATGTGAATGTGTCTTTACTGAGATCTGGTTCTCATCTTACTTCTACCACTGTAGACTGGATTGTCTAAGCCAGATGAATAAAATTTTGTAGCATAATTAACATTATAACATAAAATGAAATCTTTTAAAAAGTATCATGCATTATGGTGTAGTGCGTGCCTGTGCATCTCACAAAACATATTGTGCCTCTGGAAATCTGAAACAGCTGTGTGGGGGAGACACCAGCTGTGGAACTTGAACAATTAAAGTCACTACTCAGGAGCAGTGTCCCTTCTGTCCAATGAGGAAAAAACATAGTAGCATCCTTCACATTTCCTTGGTACCTCTCTCTGTTCCTCATGGATTCAGATAAGTGAAAGCACAGTGACAGTTTTCCATGCTCCTCTCAGAAATTCATGCAAGTGAAACCATGTTATCTCTATCCCACTACAAACAACTCACTTAAGTGCACATAAAAATTAAACCTTACTCATGCAGTAACAAGTTTGGGCGATCACTACTGCCACGTGGTCTCTTAATGTAAACACTGGAATAGAACTCCACAAGTCAAGAGAGGTGACAGGGAGTAATACTTACCTGCTTACAGGAAGAAGGGTTAGTTAGCAGGTCCTACACAGGTAGCAGCCGAAGATAACAGAGAAGGGAAATGTGCCAACAGTTAGCCACAGCAGTAAAAGGTACAGAGTTTACCAAAGCCAACAATATTGAGCCCTGTATGGTTTTCTAAGTGATTAAAATGCTCTGCTAGTAAACATGACTCTATTAAGAGTTCCAAAGAGGAACACAGTGGGGTCTGTTCTCCTTTCCATACATATGTATAATGGACATAATCAACAGTGATGTAATATTGCACTCAGTGCTTTGTGCAAGGTTCCCACAAAGCATAATTAACTGTTGCATCACCTTGTTCTACAATTATATAATCAGTCTTAAAAATAAACATCAGTGAAGGGGTTATGAGTAAAGTTCTTCTACTTGAATGGATGGACAATATTGCTTTATCCCTGCATAACTAACAGCAGACACATTTCTCAGGAGGGGAGAACAGACCCTTTGTCTTTTCAAAGAAAGAAGACGCAGTAACAACTAAAAGAAACTGGAAAACCATATTAATACCATGTTAATTGCAGCAACAGAAAAAAATGTCTTGTTCACGCTCTCTTTCTGAAGAACAAAAGAACAGGGATTTGCTTTGACATTTGGATTTGGGTGCATTTGGTTGAAGCTACATAGTTGCAAATTCAGGGTTAGTAATTACTAGCAAACTTTGGAAACTTAAAAAAACCAGAAGGGAAAAATAAGAATGAAACTACTGGGAAACTTCTTGTCAGATTTTTAGATGAAGAAGAGGTTTTGATGTCTTGCCTCTCCCCCCCCCCAATGGTCAATGTATAATTTTAATTATTATGTCATTTAAGGTTTCAGTCACTTCAAGGCAAATCTAGATGAAATACAGAATAAATCTGTGTTTTAAAAGGCAAATGGTCAAGCAGAAGCAAAAATTGATATGAACATATGAAAATGCTTCAGGAGAAAGGTGGGCACATAAATATCTTGAATAAATAAATTTGAGGCTATAACGCTGGTCTGTCTTGCTCTGTATTTCATGTTCTGACCAGCTGAGCTACTCTGATGTGAAAAAAACATTTGAGTTGCTAAGGGGGAACAGTCAGTCACAGAAGCATAACATTCAGGGGACTACATATGGATATTAATTGAACAAAACCTAACCCCGCAAAATGTGCTGCTGTTCATAAAAATTATTATAATTGATTGAAATGAAAAATTACTGACAGTAATATTTGGGAAAGTTTGAATTTGGCCATTAATTACCCTACTTAAAAACCAAATGGATCAGTGTTGTGGGCCAAGTGAGGACATGTCTATGCTGCAACCAGTGATGCACAGACAGCACCAACATATATGATCAATGATACGGGTCTCTCAGCATCTTTGGGGGTCCAAATTGGATTGGGGTTGTGTAATGGGGTCCATGCCCCATTTTTTAAAAAGAAAAATGTACCCACACCTAACAGCTGCTATTAGCTGTGATAAGGAACCTTCTGTTCACATTTAAAGCAGTTGCTGGTTTACTTCTACGCAAAAATGGATTGTGTGTATGAGGAAAGCTAGCTCCTATCTCTTTTCAAGCAATACTGCCTGAGTTCTGTTTTAACATGGTTCTCCAAGGCAGGTTAAGTTCCAGTACTGGAGCAGGGATGGGAGCACTAGATGACAGTGAGTAGCATTTCCTTCTCATAATCTGTTTTCTGTTTTTGTTTTAAAAGAGGTCTCCACATCCATTGTAGAAATTTTAATTAAAATTAAATTTTAATTTTAAATTATATATTTGTACCCTTCTACTTAAAACAAAAAAACAGATGAGTTCTATAGCCGGGAGTGCTTTCCATTTGATTTGGGCTGCCTATAGGCTGTAAACAATGAAGCTGCCATACTGAGTCTGATGGTTCCTCTATCAATGTCAGTATTGCCTACTCTCACTTGCAGTTGTCTCAAGAAGTCTTAGATATAGGTCTTTAACATCACCAACTACTTGACCTTTTAACCTGAAATGCCAGTAATTGAACCTGGGACCTTCTGTAAACCTGTTCTTCTGAGTCATTGTCCTATGCTAGTACAGAATGCAGCAGCATGCTGCTCAATTGGTGGAGGACATCATCCATGTATATTATACATATACACACATCTTTTGGGGAAACTGCACTGGCTGTTTCTTTCCTAGCTAAATTCCAGGTGCTGTAAAGTCCTTCATGACCTGGAACTTGCATACCTGAAGGACTGCCCCATCCTAGATATGCCTTCATGCCAGCTAAGGTTGGTACAATACTTTCTATTAGTACTTACTCCCTTTCAGGAAGTCCATAGTGGTCTTCATGGAGAGCTATAGCTTTCTCCATAGTGGTATTCATTCTGTGGAATGGTACGCCAAAGGAGACATGTAGGGCACCTTCTCTGGTGGGGTTCAAGAAACTTTTAAAGGTTCAAGAAGCTTTGATAAACAACTTTATTCCTGTGAGCCTTTATACATTGATTTGCTTGACTGATGATTTGGATGTCCTAGCTTTAGAAGAATTTCTGTCTAAGGGTTTTAGATCTTGTTAGGTTAGATGGGCTCTGAACCTTTTAGAGCCATTCAAAGCAAGTTCTCTCTTGGTTATGGTTCTGAATATATAGCACGTTGTGAATGTACTGTGAAAACTTGATTTTTAGTGAGGGATACTATGGTTCTATTTTTCTAAAGCTATGTAAATTGCTTTGAAGAAGTGGGCAATAATAATATTACTTTCTTAGGTGGCTACTAGTGCCTGCCTTTTTAATTATTTTAAAAATGAAAATGCTTTTTCCAAATTGTCTGAAATTTGGCAGATAGGATGCCTGGGGTCAGGCACAATCCCTGTAAATCTCATCCCAACTGAATTGGGTGGGGGGGAGAGACTGTTACAGTGCAAATCAGCTGAAATCAGTGGAAATTAATACTAGAATAAAATGGAAAAACTTATTACAACCTTAAAAAAGAGTATTTTTTTTACACATCCCTTAAGTCTGTCAGTTCAGAGACAGTTTGATGGGAAGAAAGGTAAATGATAATGTCTAGGAAAATAAGATCTCTTGGCTTGTCTTTCTGTTTGGGTTAAACACTATGGAGAAACACAGGACTCAGCAAAGCAGCAGTCTATGGAATGGTTGTGCAAAGAAGGTAGGGGCTTTGGAAGAAAAAAATGGCCTAAACGGAAAGGGTTGTGTGATGCTGGATATAAGACACGTGGAAATGCAACTGGGTCTGGGAAGATTGGAACAGTGACAGCTACAACCCAGGAGATCCAGGACAGAATGGAAATGGAAAGTTTTTCCTGTGGTACTACCCCTACCTGTGACACACTCCAAAAAGGCTATTTTGAGGCAAACTGAAACGCACTGTAGTCAGGTTGCTATAGGCTCTGATGACTTTCATTGGTTCCACTTGAACAGGGCAAAATGTCACAGGATAAGAAGTTCTAAAATTAGAAGCTGTAACTTATTTGTAATACAGCATAATAATGAAAAACAGAGGGATCAAACTGTGTCTACTAGTTTAGTGTCCCAATTCAACAGTACTGGATAAAAGTTTATTAGGTTCCAAAGCAGCTTTGGGCTGTCATTTTAACAGCAGCAGGCTGCTTCAAGAAGGCTGGAAAAGACCAAGTTTGCAGAGTCTATTCCAATAACTGGGGGGGGAGTCTGGAGGGAGGAAAAGAGGGGTAATAAAAAAAAACCCAGCTCCCTTCCAGCTGAATCTCATTCATCAGACACCAACAGAATGCAGGTGATTTGCTTTCCAAGAAGAGAAGAGAGAAAAATCTAAGACATAGCTGCTGTTAAAATATGTTGTTAGTGTCACAATCTGTATCTCAGCCAGGTTAGCCAGTAGAATTGTTGGAAAGAAAAATAAAGTGAAGTGAAACAAATAAAAAGAGTTCATTTAATCCAATCATACTACTCAAAACTCCTTAGTTGCTTGGGAGATTTTATTCAGGATGAGTGGGGGATGTAAGGGTAAATGAGCTGGGAAAGGGGAGAAAATAAAATCACAAGTTACAAAGCGACTCACAATCTACAAACAAAACAGAATATTACCTTCCAGGTTTCAGGATCTGCATTATTATACTAATGACAATGGCAACTGCTGTTCAGAGTTTAAGCCAAAGCAGTAGTTTAGCTTTGCTCTCATCTTTACTTTGAAAGCACTAAATCCATGAAAGAAAACTCTTCCTTGCAGTTGGCTCCCCTCCATTGTGCACCAGACATTGGATGTAATTCTGCCCAGTATCACAGGGAACTCAGAGTCTGCAATGATAAGAGGGGGGGAGAGGAATTCCTTACCTGGTGTCTCTGATAAGCAGAGAACATTTTTTCAAAATCCTCCAGATCCAACATCTTGAAAGCTCTTAAATCATCAATTTCGTGCCAGATTGTGCCATTTATCTTCTCCTGCAATCAAAAGACATAAACACACTTTCAGCACACCATGTAATGAACCCTTATGACAAAATAAAGTGAACTGCGGTCAGCCAATGAAGATCGTTTCAGAGGGTAACCTTGTTGGTCTGCAGTAGTACAGCTAGATTTCAGTCCAGCCAGTACCAACAGCTCAGATCTGCAGGGGGATTTCTTAACAGGAGAAAAAGAATAAGATCCTGTAAGCCTTCTCCCAATTTCTTACCCAGAGACTGAGAGTGTTACATCTGTGAAAATCTCGTAAGAAGTACCTTAAGGGTTCATGATAAATAGTCTGATCAAGTCTCCATGTGATTAAGTCTCTGAGTGCAGACAGGCCAACAAATTAGGATTTTCAGTTGGCTTCAAAAAGGGATTTCAAGCGATAGTTTGTAGTCACTTGTTAACCACTGTTTGTACTGATTGTCATGACATTTGAATTCACAAACCATAGTTTGTTGAGTGGCAACATATCCTGCAGTGGTTTGGCCATGGAGACAACAGTACAGGAAGATGACTTCTCTAATGGGAAATGGAAACAGCCAAGCCAGGGTTAGGTATTAACTGGTCTTCATTACTCACATTTGGCAATTGGAGTTTAGAACAAAAAGTAAGGCTATGTCCCCAGACACCATGAAGTCTGGGCATAGCCTCTCTCTTTGTTCTACCTTCATCCTTCAACATCAGCTAAAGTCCTGTTTGTTTTCTTGATGCCTTAGGAAGGCATTTTTAGAACACCGCTTCCTTCAACTTTTTATATCTTAAAATTACTTTATAAATGAATGTTATATTTTATTGTGAATTACTGTATTCTTCATAAAGCTTCTGAAACATTAATAGTACAAGAGTAAAATATAAATTTTAAAATTTGTTACAATTGTTTTAACTGTTTTAATCCTACTTGTAATTGTATTTATTGAAATGTTGTTCATCGCATGACTGTGTACAGGGAAGGGCAATCTAAAAATGAATGAATAAATAAATAAAATTATTATTACTTTTATGCTACAGAAGTGGTTGCTTTTGCCCTTTAAAAAACCTGAAAAGAAGCAGAAACACAGGAAATCAAATTGGCCTTCGCAGCATGTGTTGTCTTGTAGTCCAGAAGAAAGGATTACCAAGTGTCAATAAAGAGATCGCTTTAGTTGCTGTAGATTTTCCGGGACCTCTCCTGGGCTGAAGTTCCTGAAGTGCACTCATGCAGCAAAGTACATTAACACTTCATTACTGAACTAATTAGGAACAGCTTCCATTCTCCACTCACAGTCATTAAAGAGAGCAAGACTGTTACTTAAAACAGTCAGGACATGAACAGAGCAAAAAGCAGGGCTGGTGTGTGGGGGAGGGGAGATGATCAAAGGAAGGAATTTTTTTGGAGGGAATCCAGGACAGGCAGCATAACAAAACACAACCGTAGTGCTTTTTCTTGATTCTCCTAAAGTGGCACGTCATTCTATGAAGCTGTGCTGTATGACAGCAAGGAGCCATCAAAAGTACCATGAGAAGAAGAAGAAGAAGAAGAAGAAGAAGAAGAAGAAGAAGAAGAAGAAGAAGAAGAAGAAGAAGAAGAAGAAGAAGAAGAAGAAGAAGAAGAGGAGGAGGAGGAGGAGGAGGAGGAGGAGGAGGAGGAGGAGGAGGAGGAGTTTGGATTTATACCCCGCCCTTCACTGCCCAAAGGCGTCTCAGAGCGGCTTACAAACTCCTTTCCCTTCCCCTCCCCACAACAGACACCCTGTGAGGTAGGTGAGGCTGAGAGAACTTCTGACAGGAACTGTCCTTGAGAGAACAACTGTGCCAGAGCTTGTGACTGACCCAAGGTCACATCAGCAGGTGCAAGTGGAGGAGTGGGGAATCAAACCCGGTTCTCCCAGATAAGAGTCCGCGCACTTAACCACTACACCAAGCTGGTTTTGCCCCTATTTGAGATCCAACGTGGTGAGTAATATTGGGGGAGGGGCCTGTTAAGTCTCACCTATTATTGTTGCTAAGATAAATGATTCCCTTTGCTCCATAAAAATATTTACAGTACCTAACCAACAATCGAAAAATAAAACTTCTTTTTAAAAAATATTACTTTTTTTTCTTAATGAGAGGTTTCAGTTCCAAGTGAACCTAGTCAAGTTACTTATCTGGTTTCTCTGCTATGTGAAAGTTGTAGTCCATTATGAGAAATCAGACCTGTGAACAATATTTCCCAGGATTCCCTAGAGATTGTCTCAGACTTAAGGGGAAAAGTATTTGGAGCATATGCAATTAGCCAGAGTTTGTCTTTATAAGGAACTGGCCTTTTTGAGAGCATCTGTTCCCTAAACGTATTATACAATCACACTATAATCACGTCATTCTGCACTTACATACTAAAACTGAAGCATAATTCATTGAGAAAGAAACCAGAAATATGAAACAGAAAGAATAGCCATCAACGGGGATCCCCCCCCCACCCCCATTTGTTTCTATCTGGCATCACAACCCAAAGCCAAACTCACCATGAATAAATGATACCTGACTCTCCCCCCTTGCTCACAGAGGAGTGGGAGGATGAATTTTGCTGATCTCCTTCTTCCCAACCCCCTTGATGTTCCTGAGGGGTCCACTGATCTACAGAAGCATATAGGAAGGCACAGAAAACTGCGGCACGAGGGAGTAGGCAGGAAGGTTGATGCTTACGCATTGCAGCTTCACTTGCACTGCTTTGAATGAAAGTCATTGCTTTGAAGTGAATTTTTTAAAATGGAGGACTATTTTGCAATCAAAGAAAACCCATGACACTTTAAAAAACTGGAACATATTCCCATTTTCTATTCCAAAGAATATGATAATGGTGTTATTGATTAGCTTGATTTCATTTCTGCCTTGTTAGACAGCATGAGAAATTCGGCACTTAGCCTGAAAACCCAAAAATGTCTTTTAGACATTTCAGCCATGTATACATTGGGAGGGGGCTTACACCTGCTTCAGACCAACAACAGATCTCATAAAGAGAAGCCGCTGGTTCAGCTAATGCTACAGACCTCGCTCCTTAAAAGGATTCCTCTGTTGTATACAAACTCCCATAGCTTTTCCTAAGCAAAACATATTTTCTTCTCTCAGCATGACCTCTGATTTCAAAGGTCTTTATATTCAACTTTGTATTTACTTAAAGGGCACCTTTGTCTATGTGGAATGTATAGGTTGCCTTTCCTTCTCAGAAGCAAGTAAGAAATTATTATTGTAGCTCACTGAAGTACTTTGCTTCTGTTTCCCAGAAATTAAAAGGCATTGCAAGCTAGCTAGTATAAGGCTTCCAAGCATCCAACAAATAAGCATCTCAGAGGAAATTCATGAACTGTCACAGTCTCCTCTCTAAAAACAAGAATATCCTCCTCCCCATGTTCTTCCTGGTTTCTGTCTCAAAGCACTGCAGGCATGTAACTCTTTATTATCGAATGCTTCATCAACAAGAGCATGAAAACTGCATATTTTAAAAAACAACATAGTTGTATTTTCCTTCTTTGTTAAATGTTAAGCCTGGTAACAGCCTGCAGACTTAAATCAGAGTTAGTCACGCTACCCATACTAAGGCTGAGGACAGACTGGCAATTTGCCCCGGGAAGGGACCCGGGCTGACAACGATTTAATGCCGGAGTAAATGGAACGTTCACACAGGCACATCTGCCTGGCGTCCCCCACCTGTAGCCTACCGGTGCTCTTGCGCTTCACTGCCGGATTAAAAAAACACCTGATAAAAGCCGTCGCAAATCCGGAAGCCCGCGTTCGTTGTGCGTTTCTCCGCTTCTGGGGAGTATGAACGCGCAGGCGAAAAGCCGGGAGCAACCCGCGTTGGGCACGAGGCAGCAGCGGTGTGATTGGCTGTGCTCCGCTCCACTGCCCAATGCAGCATTGCAGGGCAAAAAAAAAAAATCGGCAAAATGCGCTTATGCGCATGAGCGCATGAGCGCTCATGTGCACATACACCCACAGCCGGATTAATGGGGAAATGGCGAATATAGCATGCCTCTGGCGTGGCAGTCTGAACGCTTCCGCGCGCCTCCGTCCCGTATCTTCCAGCAGCGACCCCCGCTGTGTGGATGGGAAAACCCGGTATAGTTTAATCCGGGGTTTTTTTGCGACGACTGGATACCGGGGCAAACTGCCAGTCTGTCCTCGGCCTAAAGATGCTCACTGTTGTTTCATAGCTGATAGTGACAGGAAGGCTTTGGACTACAGTGACAATTTATTTTGGGGGCATCAGGCCTACTTAAAGGATATTGGGAAATATCTCTGCCTGAGACCACAGCCCTAGCTAAAGTGGGGCCAGCAGATACACATCCCCACCACATCCCCACCAGGACTACTGGTTTGCCCCATTTAAGAGAGGGGTTTGGTTTTGGGTTTTTTTGAGAATGACACATTGGAACTTACCTGAAGGTTTCTTCTCTTCAGGGGGTGAAGTCATCCAAGCTGGTCATGCCTCCGCTCACTTCAGACAAGACTATGCAAATTTGTGTAGAATGTATTGGCTCAGAGTAAGGCTGACCCTCCAGTCTTAGTATAGCCCAGCTCCTTAACAGATTCTGTATCCAAATACGTTTGTTTTTTTGTTTTTGGCAGTGGGATGTGGATGACTTCATCCCACTGAAGAGAAAAACCTTCAGGTAACTTTCAATGTTTCATTCTCCTTCACTGAGGGAAGTCATCCAAGCTGGTTACATGCCCAAGCTACAACCTGGGTGGGATCCTCATTTGTATTTATGTTTTGTTTCACCGTGTTGCACATCTTTCTACCAGATGAAGCTTCTGCAGATTTTAACTGGACACACCTATAGTGTCTCACACAGGTATAAAAGGTGGCCCAGTTTGCTTCCACCAGAACCCTGATGTTGCTGCAGCTGATGTTGCTGCAGATCTGGTGGGGTGGGTTGTAACATCCTTTGGAGGTCCCAGGCCTTGCACTTCATATGCTTTTCGGATACATGGCTTAATTCATAAGGCGATGGTGGATTTTGAAACCTTTTTATCTAGAGGCTGTGTGCTGTGAAACACAGACAGAAAAAACTTAGCCTAATATGCGTTGTACTATTTAAGCAGTTGCACGGAGCCCTGCACACGTCTAGTTAGAGGCTATACCAACTTTGGGAAGACAGAGATTAGTTTCTTCTTGAATATATGACTGGTAACGTGTTTGTAGTACATATTTCTGACCATGTGAATGTTCAACAATGTTTAGAATTGGATTTGGAGAACAGAAGCACTTTTGATGCAGTAATTGTAGTCCTCTTCTGAAGAAGATAACCAAAACAGGGGACTTATCTGGAATCTTCATCTGGATCTTTGGACTGCTGGACTTTTTTGGACTTTTAGATTGCTGGACTTCTGGATTGTTATGAAATTGATTTTTACTAGCAAAACTGTATATTATGCATTGTAGAATTTTTGAAGATTAATTCCTATGTATTTTGCACATGCTGAAGGTTCTCTAGTTTGATTTTGAATTAGCTCCTATGTTGTTGTTCAGTCACACAGTCGAGTCCGACTCTTCGCGACCCCATGGACTAGATTACGCCAGGCCCTCCTGTCTTCCGCTGTCTGCTGAAGTTTGCTCAATTTCATGTTTGTTGCATCAATGACACTGTCTAACCATCTCATCCTTTGCCGTCCCCTTCTTCTTTGACCTTCAATCTTTCCCAGCATCAGGGTCTTCTCCAGTGAATGCTCCCTTCTCATTTGGTGGCCAAAGTATTTGAGCTTCAGCTTCAGGATCTGGCCTTCCAAGGAACAATCAGGATTGATTTCTTTTAGGATTGACTGATTTGATCTCCTTGCAGTCCAAGGGACTCTCAAGAGTCTTCTCCAGCACCATAGTTCAAAAGAATCTATTCTTTGGCGCTCGGCCTTCCTTATAGTTCAACTCTCGCAGCCATACATTACTACGTGGAATACCATTACTTTGACCATGCGGACTTTTGTTGGCAAGGTGATGTCTCTGCTTTTTATCATGCTGTTTAGGTTTGCCATCGCTTTCCTCCCAAGGAGCAGGCGTTTTAATTTCATGGCTGCAGTCACCATCTGCAGTGATCTGGGATCCTAGGAACGTGAAGTCTGTCACTACTTCTATGACTTCCCCTTCTATTTGCCAAGGAGTGATGAGCCCAGATGCCATGATCTTAGTTTTTTTGATGTTGAGCTTCAAGCTCACTTTTGCGCTCTCCTCTTTCACCCTGAGCAAGAGGCTCTTTAGGTCCTCTTCACTTTCTGCCATCAGAGTGGTATCGTCTGCATATCTGAGGTTATTGATCTTTTCCCCAGCAATCTTAACTCCAGCTTGTGATTCATCCAGGCCAGCATTTTGCATGATATACTCTGCATATAAATTAAATAAGCAAGGTGACAATATACATCCTTGTCGTACTCCTTTTCCTATGCTAAACCAATCAGTTGTTCCATATCCGGTTCTAACTGTTGCTTCTTGACCCTTATACAGGTTTCTCAGGAGACATGTGAGGTGGTCCGGTACTCCCATCTCTTTAAGAACCTGCCATAATTTATTGTGATCCACACAATCAAAGGCTTTAGCATAGTCAATGAAGCAGAAGCAGATGTTTTTCTGGTACTCTCTTGCTTTCTCCATAATCCAGCGAATGTTGGCAATTTGATCTCTAGTTCTTCTACCTCTTCGAAACCCAGCTTGTACTTCTGGCAGTTCTCTATCCACGTACTGTTGGAGCCTAGCTTGTAGGATTTTGAGCATGACCTTGCTAGTGTGTGAAATGAGTGCAATTGTGCGATAGTTTGAACATTCCTTGACATTGCCCTTCTTTGGGATTGGAATGTAAACTGACCTTTTCCAGTCCTGTGGCCACTGTTGTGTTTTCCAAATTTATTGGCAAATTGAGTGCAGCACTTTAACAGCATCTTCTTTTAAGACTTTGAATAACTCAGCTGGGATACCATCACCTCCACTAGCTTTGTTGTTAGTAATGCTTTCTAAGGCCCATTTAACTTTGCTTTCCAGGATGTCTGGCTCGAGGTCAGTGATTATCCCATCGTGGTTGTCAAGGACATTGAGGTCCTTCTTGTATAGTTCTTCTGTGTATTCTTGCCATCTTTTCCTAATCTCTTCTGCTTCTGTTAGGTCCCTACTGTTTTTGTCCTTTATTATGGCCAGCTTTGCATGGAACGTTCCCTTGATTTCTCCAATTTTCTTGAAGAGATCTCTAGTCCTTCCCAATCTATTGTTTTCCTCTATTACTTTGCATTGTTCATTCAGGAAAGCCTCCTTATCTCTCCTTGCTGTTCTCTGGAAATCTGCATTCAGTTGGGCAAATCTTTCCTTTTCACCGTTGCCTTTAGCTTTCTTTCTTTCCTCTGCTATGTGTAAAGCCTCATCAGACAGCCACTTTGCTTTCTTGCATTTCTTTTTCTTTGGGATGGCAGTGATTGCTGCCTCCTTTACAATGTCACGGACCTCTGTCCATAGTTCTTCAGGCACTCTGTCTATCAAATCTAGTCCCTTAAACCTATTCTTCACCTCTATTGTATATTCATCGGGGATGCGATCTAGGTCAAATCTGAATGGCCTAGTGGTTTTCCCAACTTTCTTCAATTTAAGTCTGAATTTTGCAATGAGTAGCTCATGATCTGAGCCACAGTCAGCTCCAGGTCTTGTTTTTACTGACTGGATAGAGCTTCTCCATCTTTGACTGCAAATTATATAGTCAATCTGATTTCGGTGTTGCCCATCTGGTGATGTCCATGTGTAGAGACGCCTCTTAGGTTGTTGGAAAAGGGTGTTCGCTATGACCAGCATGTTCTCTTGACAAAACTCTGTTAGCCTTTGCCCTGCTTCATTTTGTTCTCCAAGGCCAAACTTGTCTGTTATTCCGGTTACCTTTTGATTTCCTACTTTAGCATTCCAGTCCCCTATGATGATGAGGACATCATTTTTTGGTATTAGTTCTATGAACTGTTGTAGGTCTTCATAGAACTGGTCCACTTCAGCCTCTTCTGCAGCAGTGGTTGGGGCATAGACTTGGATTACTGTGATATTGAATGGTTTGCCTTGGATTCGGACCGCGATCATTCTGTCATTTTTGAGACTGTATCCCAGTACTGCCTTTCTCACTCTCTTGTTGACTATAAAGGCCACACCATTTTTTCTACGGGATTCCTGGCCACAGTAGTAGATATAATGGTCTTCTGAGTTAAATTCGCCCATTCCTGTCCACTTTAGTTCACTGATTCCCAAGATGTCGATGTTCATTCTTGCCATCTCATTTTTGACCACGTCAAGCTTACCTTGATTCATAGACCTTACATTCCAGGTTCCTATGCAGTATTGTTCTTTGCAGCATCGAACTTTTCTTTCACCGTCAGACACATCCACAACTGAGCGTCCTTTCGGCTTTGGCCCAGCCGCTTCACTCTTTCTGGGGTTACTCGTACTTGCCCTCTGCTCTTCCCCAGTAGCATATTGGACACCTTCCGACCTGAGGGGCTCATCTTCCGGCGTCATATCTTTTAGCCTTTTGTTACTGTCCATGGAGTTTTCTTGGCAAAGATACTGGAGTGGGTTGCCATTTCCTTCTCCAGGGGGATCACGCTTGGTCTGAGTTCTCTGCTGTGGCCTGTCCGTCCTGGGTGGCCCTCCACGGCATAGCCCACAGCCTCATCGAACCACGCAAGCCCCCTCGCCACGACAAGGCAGTGATCCATGAGGGAGCTCCTATAGAAAGTAATAATTACTATAGCTCCTATAAGAAAGTAATAATACACATCACAAGGCAGGGCTGTCCTCTCTAACCATTATTATTTATTTTTGCCCTAGAATCTCTTAATGAAGCAATTAGAAATAATAAGTACATACGGGGGCTAAAAATAGGAGATGAAGAATTTAAACTCCAGGGCTTTGCAGATGATCTTGTATTTATCCTTGAGGAACCAATGTCTTCTATTAATTTTTTGCTTACTGAAATCTCAAAATATGGGGAGGTGGCCAGATTGAAAATAAATATTCAGAAAACTAAAATAATTATGAAAAATTGTCCTCAAGATACTATTGAGAAAGTATAACAAGAGACAGATACACAAGTGGTATAATTGTGGTTAACATCACTTGTGACCTGTAGAGGGGGCATCCAATTGCCACTGACTTGGCCAAATGCATAAGCAAGGGATGGGGCACACTGCAAACTCCCCTTTCTCTCCTCTCCTCCCTGCTCTCCCACCCCCTTTGGCTAGCTGCCACTGGACTACTCAAGGAATGCACGGCCCATAGACGGACGCCAGCTCGGTGGCTGGCTGGCTGGTCTGTCGGTAGGGGTGGTGTCCCAAGGGTTTTATTTATTTATTTATTTAAAAAATGTGCCTGCAAGACTCTCTCATTGTTTCCAATGGGCAATCCTGTCATTCCTTCTAATACATCCCCCTCCAAGCTGTGTGTAGATTGGCTTTGGGGAAGGGAAAAGTTCCTTCCCTAGAGTCCAATATGCAATGGGGCAGGAGTGTGTCAAATGCCCCCTCTGGAAGCTAGAAGTGTCAAACTCCCAGAGGACTTTCCCAGACTGCCCCTCTACCAGCCCTCCAAGTTTGTGCAAATTGGCTCTGGGGAAGGTGGTCCAATGTGCAAAAGATGGAGGAGTTTGTCAGATGCCTCTCCCCCCTGCAAGCTAGAAGCATCAAAATAGAAGTGGAAATAGGGACGGGGAATGGGAATGGGCGGAGATTACTAAAGCTGTGTCAAGTAGTCTGCTTATTATACCCTCCAAATTGGAAGCTGAAGAGCAAAAAGGTCTGGGGAGAAACAACTTTCAGATACCGCACAGCAACACCATGATGACTGTGAAGTCACCTCCAAACAGTCATAAAACAATGCAGAATCTGGAAAGAGCTGCGGTGCAGGAGGAAAGTGAGAGTGGGATGCAATATGGAGGGAGATTCTGCTTCCGATGTGGCTGTGGACAGAATCAGCCATAGTCTACACAAATTTGCAGAGCCCTGCCTGGAGTGAGAGGAGGTGTGACCAGCTTGGATTACTTCCTCCACTGAAAGAGAATTGGGTGTGTGTTTTTATTGTGACAGTTCGCCTTTAAAGAATGAAAATATATATTTTAGAATGGGAAAACTTCTGGTTAAAAAAAACACAAAGAAGGGAGGCATTAACTCCAAAAATGGTCCTGATCCAAATTCTACACACTTGCACTGAGCAGGGGGTTGGACTAGATGGCCTGTATGACTCTTCCAACTTTGTGATTCTATGATTTGCTCAAATCTTTCCATTCAATATTCCCAACACTTTCACTCCTATTGTGCTTTTTAAAAATTCCTTTAGCTACTAAAACTGTTAGCATGTCAATATGCTTAAAAGAGACAAGAGATATCTTTAAATAAGTTTTTCTTTATTTAAAGAAGATATTCATTAGCAGTACGGAAAAGTTTTGGAAGCAATGAAATATTTCTATTCAGCTGATAATTCATAGATGCTAAGCTAGCCAGATGCATACGTGCTGGACAAGAAAGTTCACTGATTAAGACGAAAACTTTGATTTCTCCTTCATTTCTTTAAAACGCCACATAAGAACATGGAGCAAGGAAAGCTGGCTAGGACTCTGCCTGAGACCTTGGAAAGCTAGTGCTACTCAGAATAGATGGTACTAGACCAGACTGATCAAAGCTCTGACTCAATATAAGACAGTTTCATATATAAAATTAGTAATATTGTGAGATGCTTTGATCTGTGGTAATGAGGTATCTGGCTTCTTAATAACTGGCAGTAAGCAAGTGCTACTAGATAGAAGTCAAGTCACTCAGGTCACAAATTAGAATTAGTCCTATTGTATTAAAGTAAAAGCCACACCTTATGAACAGCAGCATCACGTATTCCAGGTCTGGCTGAGATGGATCTCTTTCAGATACGAATTGTAGGGATGCAAGTATGAAGTTCCCCCACAGTTAAAAAAATAAAAAAAAACCCAAACATGGCATATAAATTATACAAAATAACCCCAACAAACAAATACAGTTAATTTCTGTCATTAGAATTGCCACCAAAAGTTGCAAAGCATTCACTAGCCAGGAACATTAATCACGGCATACTCAACTGTATCCTTCCTTTCAACCCCCCAAACTATTCTGCGTGCCCCAAAATAGCATTTTATTCACCTCCCAAGCCCCCATTTATTAACACAGCTGCCTCCACTCTTAACCAGGGAGAAGCAGAAGTCTGTGGTTGCTGTACACTAAACAGAAACACCTGCGTCTCTCTTATTTTTCTCCCCCCCACACACACTAATATACCAAACATATATATTTATATATGTAGTTATTGTAACTTTTCTTCGAAGCACTAAGTCTCATGTTCTGAAAATGAAAATAAATCCCTCTCTTACATTCTCTCCCACAGCCCCACGTGGCTCTGACAGACAAGCACAGGCAGTGCAGAAACTATTTCACTTCATCCTATTTTAAAAGAAAAGGAGAACAAGAGAAAGAATTCTTGTGGCATTCTGGAGGTCCCAGGACACTCATTCCAAATGCCTGAGTTGAGCCCTGAGTGACTTGAAGTCTAAAAAAGAGCGTAGATTTCTAGGCAGCTGTCCAAATTCAACACAGACAGTATTCTATCTGTACTTTTTTAGCAGCCAAGAAAGAAATAGGGGTAGTGGGGAGTATAGGAGTGGGAGAGGTTTCTGAGCTGGGAGAGATGGAGCAAGCCATGAAAAAAAAAATCAGTCTGGGTACTCCTTCAGAAGGATGTGCTATGGATGCACTACGAAAAACTAGAAAAAGAGGGTGATTGTATTCAAACATGGGTATTCAATGAATGAGCTGTATGTCAATGCTGGAACTTTCTTAGAAATTGTTCTTGGAATTCTTATAGCCTGAGGGCTGGTTCGGATAGTACTGTCATCATTTGACCAGTGGCAAAAGCAATTCCTCCCAAAAGCACCAGAATCTAAAAGTTGCTAGTCTGCTTAAATACAGGCCACATCTGAACACAATACCTCCAGTCTCCACAGAAATACAGTACTGGTGTGGGATTTCAACATGTTCAGATGATATTAAGATTTAAAATGTTATCATTTCCACGTAGGAATGCTGCCATGAGGAAAAATCTTTTTGGCGGTGGAGGGATGCAAAGGAAGCTCTGAACTGGTAAAAGTGTACGATCCGCCATGGTGGTATAATACACAGTCATTGATGAAAAGCTGTAAAGACAGGGCTTACTCAGCCCTTTCATCACTCCCACACCCTGATTGCAATTTTTCACTAACACCCTTTGTATTCTTGGTCTAAGGTACAACATAGTATAAATACCTTCTGTCTAGTATTATATAGCAAATGTAGGCAATGGCTGAGCATGGTAATGTATCATTAGCATTTGTTCCATTTAAGCCTGTTGGTACTTCCATGCTTTATTCAAAATATGAATGCTGAAGGTATACTGGTGTTACACTTGGTGTTCCCTGCAACACACACACACACACAAAATATGGACTACATTACTTTGTCTTGAAGCACCAATGTCCACATGTCTAGTAAACCTGATAGAACTACAGGTTTTCTACAGGGATCACAACTCCTGCATAAATTACAGAGCCACATAAGGGGCTGATATAATAGTATAATGATAAGAGAGCTATTAAACCTTTATATTTTTGTTCCATAACCACATTAACAGTAACAAGATTGTCTCAAGCACTGAACACACTCATAAATACATGTGAAGCTGCCATATACAGAATGTGACCCTTGGTTCATCAAAGTCAGTATTGTCTACTCAGACTGCCAACAGATCTCCTGGGTCTCAAGTAGAGGCCTTTCACAACTACCTTTTTTAAAGCTGGAGATGCTAGAGATTAAACTTAGGCCCTTCTACATGCCAAGCACCAATGCTCTACCACCAATGCTCTACCACTGAACCACAGTCCACTCTAATCAGCAGCACAAGTCAGACTCTTACCTCACTCAGCTTGGCCCAGTTGAAAGACTTCAGTGGATGAGATGGCTGTGGGATTGATTTCTTTTTCAGACTTGTTCCACTGGTGCTGAATGTGGTGGTGGAAACTGGAGGCATTCCCATGTTGAAAAATGGGGGAGCTCCAGGAGGAGGAGGGGGGCCTCCTGGAGGAGGTGGTGGAGCTGGTGGAGGGGGACTAGAGAATGGAAGAGGTGGTGGTGGAGGAGGCAAAGTCTCTGATGATGGTATATCTGAAGAAAGAGCAAACGGGCCACCTGGAGGCAGTTGAGGAGAGGATAGGAAGGAAATGTTTCCACCATGCTGGGAAAAAAAGATGACATTTAGAATGTACATTTTCAGCATATATTACATTATTTTGGTGACATACTGCTGTTCTTATTCTACCTCCACCGCAGTACCAAACATTAATTATATTTAATTCTAATTGCCCTTTCTGACTCTGAGGTATATTTTAATAGAAGCTGGAGTGTTCATTCTTTTATTTTCCCTTTCTGTGTTGAAAGGGGGAAAGGGTGCCAGAACACCAGGAGTATCTCATTTGGAATTCTCAACACTAACTTCTTCAATGGAAGAGCAGTGGAAAGCAGTGACATAAAGATGCATCCATAGCTTCTGGACAGATCAGGAAAATTCCCTGTTGGTAAGAAACCTTATAAATAATGCTAATAAAAATGACATATAGTTCAAATAACCTTTTCACAAATTTAACGAGTGCTTACATAGAGGTTGGACCCTAGCTGAATTCTGCTTTACATACCATAACTTTTATTTTGCATGTAAACAGTTAATTGCTTAAATCCTTGTAGGAAATTGCTCTATGCATCCAACTACAATTAATCATAGCATCTACTTCGTGGTACAATATAATGTGTGAACAATCTCAACAAAGAAAGAAACAAGCTAGAGGCAGTAAAAAGAAAAAATGGAAAGCATTAGCTCTGTAGTCACTGATCCCATACAAGGGCATTCATGAACTTTCCTGCAACCTTATGCAAATTTGTTTCTCCATTTCATAAAGGGCACATGCACAAAATTATGGCTTGGTTGCCTCTATTCTCTGATTGATTTTATAAATTACAAAGAAGAAAATGCCCCACATCATACCGAGAACTCATTGAGTTGAGTTACAAGGTCAGTCATTTGGTCCCGGGTTTGGCGTAGCTCCAAGGCTTCTTTCTGCAGCTTGTCCTTCATTTTATTTAATGTCTTCATCATTTCATCTTTTTCCTGAGTCTTTATATCACATTCCCTTTCTTTCTTTTCTAGCCTGCTCATCAGCTCAGTGTGTTCTGTGAACAGCAGTGGGGACAAGATTGAAAAGTGATGGATGATTTTGGGCAATCTAGGTGACCTCAAAAGCCATGAATCATCCCCAGAAGAAACTATGTGTAAGGTGCATAACTGCAAACATCTGAAGGAGTTAACCGTCCAGGGAAGGAAAGGAGATATACTAAAATTAGGAATGGCAGGTTATTATTGAAAGATGGTTTAGGTGAAAATCATCAGATACCTTCTAACAATGAGTCTCTCAAATCTACATTAAGATTGCAGAGAAAAACTAGAAGCTTTATCAGTGTTTTGGATTTAAACTCCAGCTCACCCACAGACTCATTGGAAACCTTAGGCAACTCACAATCCTCCTGCATGTGTTCACCATCTGTAAAATGGCAATAACAATGACCTGTACAATGCTGCAGTCTGAGATCTTATCCTCCCATCACCTTGGAAATCAATGGTTCAATTAATCAATCAATACCCCTGTATTATTCAAGAACCCTAGAAGGCCAAATACCTTTCCGGAATTTTTCTGCTTGATCCCTCCACTGCTTCACTTCATTCTCATTTACCAACCTAAATGAACATATAGAGAGATCATTGGAGATCCATTCCAAAACAATTAAATACAAAAATATTCCTATGACATTAGAAGAAAACAGAATGCTACAAATATAGAATTGGCATTCTCTGTGTGATTTGAATATAAACTGTACTACATGTAAATGAAAGTCTGAGATGATAAGGCAGGATAATTTAAAAAAAAATAATAAAACCAATATGCTATTCCTTCTATAGATTATCTCCATGTAGAAGAAATGTCACATATAAAGGAGTCCTTACATTTAACACATTGTGTAGCTGAACTATAGTAGCAGTTAACAGGATTCTTACATCTTAATGATGTTTTTGACGTTGAAGTTCTCCAAAGCAGCTATATCTGGATCATCACCTCGCTCATCCTGAAGAACAATTTGCTGAAGTATCCTGTCTAACAGCTGCCACTGTTGAAAATTTCCCCCATTTCGTTTATCTACAATGAAAAGTGGCAGTAAGGAAACTAAGAAAAGGACAATGACTTTGCTAGAGATATAATTAAAGTCCTTGTTGGCTTTCTTTGGACTGACATAACGGTAAAGTTCCTTCAGCTTCTTAGATTCCATCTTTTCATTTTCTGAGTTGCCTACCTTTGGTTTTTCTCAGTGTTTATTGTAAGTTTCAGTCATTTTGGATGGGGTGTTTTTGTGTTTTATTGTGATTTTACTTTAATGGTTTATATTTCAACCTATTCATTAGCTGTTATGAAAACCAACTGGGTGGAAAGACAGTCCATACACATTCTAAATAAGTAAAATAAATAAATAAAATAAAAGGAGGAGGATGCTGATTTGTACTTCAAGTTCTCCAAACTGAAGAAAATTTCTGTTTCTCCCCTGTGGGAAGACGTGCAGCCTTCTCACTGTGAACATCTTGGTACTGGGTGGGGTGGAGAGAGGTCAGATTTCCCCTAGGTTATGATGAGGAAGCATGAGGTACAAGTAGATTCTGCTTCCTGAAACAAACCTTTCCACATGACATAATCACGCAATTACATTAAAGCCATTTTCAGGTATTCTGACAGGGGAGAATGAATACATATGGGGGCAGGGCAGGATTGTGGTAGCAAGCTTACACATGCTCACTAGAACATGTTTTAGGAGCCTACATACATACAACAATAGGCACATAAGGTTTTCTATGCATGATCAAGGACCCTGAAAAAACAGGTTTCATGGTTCTGCAAAGAGAGCCATATGTGTGTGCATACATGTCCATACTTGGGAAGGAGCTTCCATCATGAACCTACTTTCCCCACTCATATATGTATTCATTCTCCCATCAGAACATCCAAAAAGGGTTCATCTGTCTGCTTTAATGAAGCTATCCTGGGAGATGCAGAGAAGTGACATAGGTCCCTAACGTATGTTTAAATTAACATGCAGTTTGTTCCCTATATTAGGATGAGATAAAAGATATTGAGGCCAATCTTATTTAGCTAGACTTCCCCCTTTGTGCTGTATGCTCTGAAATCACGGTCTCTAGAAGTCAGTGGATCCAGATGAGGATGAAGTGGAGATCTATACTAAAAAATATGCCCTTTATTAAGTGGAAGTGCCTTTTGCAATCTATGAAGGAGATTAGGATCTAAGTCATAAAACTGATCATTTTACCTTTATGTTGGAAATCTTTCATTATATTTGGTTGAAAAGAAACAATTTGCAAATATACTTGTAATTTCCACATTGTCCAGTAAATTAATTATAATAAAAATAACATATAAATTCGTCAACAGATTTATGCCCAGTTCCACTGTGATCAGTGTGCTTTTGTGACACAAGACCTTGTTCTGACATCTTAGAACTATGGACCAGCTTTAGCTACTGTGGCTCACATGGTGGCAAGTAAAATGGAATCCTACATATGGCAAGAAGGAAAGATCTAGCAATCAGATTTTGCTGCTTCACAATACAACAAAGCCAAATCAGAGTGACAGCAATACTTCCTCCCTGACTTGGACTGCCTAGAAGCAAAATATTCATAGCTGTTACTGGATTATTAAATCAAATAGCTTTAATATCCCCAATTTGTATCATGTTCCTTGAAAAGAAACTGCTAATTTGATTTTCCAATTAGGGCCTGAGAACCTTCAGCTTATGCATTCCCATGAGGCAACAGCAAAATGTGAATTTTGTCCTTAATGATAACAGCAGAATTTTGCTTAATTGGTTTACAAAAATCCTTATTCCATGTCAATTAAAAACAGCACCTGTTTCAAGAGATCTCAAATCACAAGGATAAAGTTCTTTTTTAATTCGAAAGTAATAATTTAATTAAAAATGACTTTATTTCCAAATGGACAGCATTCAGCTATTCACTATTTAAATGCTATTTAAGCAAAAGCCATTTAAAGCTTGAGGACTTTAAATGGAAACAGAAAGCAGTGCAAAGAAAGCCAGTTGTCTGTCAAATCCAGCTCTGAGGTTAAATCAGTATTAGCATACCCACACCTTCCCTACAACTATGTGAGCACTGTAACGTTCACTGCCATTCTAAGCAGAGTTATACTCTTCTACTCAATGGACATAGAAGGGTTTTACTTTACCTGGGATTGCATTGTGTATGGCCAAATCATACAGATTAGTACTCCCAGAAAGGTCACAACTATTACATGTTTTTAACCACTAATATGTTTATTTTGTTTTAAGCATTTCAGTGCTGCCGACCACTTCAACTGCAGGTCAGATCCACTGGATGGGTACCAGTCTTCATTCTCAAGCCATGAAGTGTAAGACTGTGGGATCTATCAAGGGATATTTAGGATACTTTCCTCAGTAACGCGCTCAGCATGCAGTTTTGACATTATCAAACAGCTGTACATGTTTGTACACAATATATCTAGTCAACTTATGCTGCATTCATTTCTTCATTTTATGTAAGTTTCAATTGACTGTGCAGTGCTCAAACAAGACACACAAGAAGAAAAAATCCAATACCAGGTCCAAATGTCCAATTAGATCAAACACTAATAGACACAGGGGTTTGATTACAGGAAAGGGGAGCCTCACATGGCTGGAATTTCCCTTTTTTAAAGAAAAATCAACAATCCTATTACTAACTCTGGTGTTTCATCTGTCTCAATAGTCTGGTGACCCTGGGCCCTTCACCCTTCCACGTATGTGAATTGGCACCATGGATGTGCTGTTTTCAGGTGTCAAACCTTGCTACACTGTGCTTGCTTGGGTTGCCATAATTCTTGGGGGGAGGGCATTCCTGAGGGTGGGGTGAGTGTGTGCGGGAGTGAATGAGACCTTTGCTTTCAGAAGATGTAACTTTTCCACAAGTCAAACCCCTTCTCCTCCCCTTTCACTTTCCCAGGGAAGGTGGCCTTGAACACATTCTTGTGCCATCTCAGACTCTAGATTACCAGGACATATATCTCTCCTGGTTGGCATGGCAATTAGGCAGAGTATGGCTGTGACTTATGCTTGGGGAATGGATGAGGCCTGCTTGAATTTCCTATAATAAGACTATACCTGCCAAAAGTCTTTAGTTCTCACACAAGTGATTTTCTGGATCTTGCATATAACTCAATAAACTTTCACTGCCTAAAGAGAATTGTTGAGTGTAACTGGACTGGGGGTCTGACATCAGGCAGGAAAACATAAATGCCTTCTTGCCCAGCACCATAGTCCTGATCCTCAGCCAGCTGTTGCTAAAGAATGGGAGCATCCAATCACAGGTTTCTGGCATCTCATCCACTTTAGCCTCCAACATCTTCTCTGCTTTTTAAGATTTTGCCATCCAAATGCACGTATTCTTAAACTTATCTTCATAGTCATAACAGTTAGATGTTCTTTTAAAGGAAAGAAGGAAAGAAAACAAGCTGAGATTCTATGAAGCTGAATTTTGTGCCCAGTATCAAATTTTGTATTTTTCCCCCTGAGCCTGGCCAAAATCACACTATATAAACACACCTGGATATTATTTCCAAGTAAGGTAACGGAATACACGGTCTGGTGAAACTGACTGAATTGAACAGGCAACCTTAGGCCTATGAAGATGATATACTCACAAGGCATTTGCAAGCAGTGCTGAAGGAAAGACAGCAAATATGGATAAGCATCTGTGTGTTTCAGCCTTTTCTTGATCAGCTCAAACATCTGTGAGGCACTTTTTGTGTCAATATGTACCTGTAACAAAACAGCAAGTGGGAAGAAAAAAACAAAAAAGTGTTAACAAAGGCAAGTTAAACAAAAGCAGCATTTAAAAAGCATTTCAAATTTGCACTTTCGATTAAAAATGGAAGGTTTATTTCCCTCACCATGACACTCTCTCTTCTCTCTGGTCCGAGGGTGGCGCAAGCTGAACATGTGAGAAGTAGCCCCTCCCTGGAGGCAGACAGGGTTGCTGACAACCGTTTATTCCATAGGGGAGGGGCTTTTCTCCAAGCTCCCAGGCTTCAAAGCAGTCCATCCCCCATTCACAAGTATTACAACAGACAAAACCCTGAACCAACAGCCAACCAAAAAAATCATCACACAGAACTGATCAAACAGAGGACCCAGAGGGTACCTTACAAAAAAGTTGGATTCCCTGGCTCTGGGCAGCATACCTTATCCAAGCCATGGTCCACCCCTGGAACTGACTAGGCTCTTCCTCTGGAAGGGTGGTTCATGGCAATTGGTTGACATCTTCCTAGAGGCCACTAGGGTGCCCATAGCCTTATCCAAGCAACCATGCTTTGAAACAGCTGGGTGGGAGGGAAGACATACAAGCAGCTGGTCTATCCAAGCACAGCTTAGAGTGTCTATTCCTATGGCCTAGAGATATCTCCTTCTTGCAATGTACCTGGGTACGTGATGGTTGAGTTCTGATGTGAAGAGGTCCACCTTTACTGTGCCAAATCTGTGGCAGATCTAGTGGAAGGTTTCCTTGTTCAACACCTATTCTGACTGATCAAGGGATTTTCTGCTGAGCCAGTCCATCAATGTGTTAGACATTTCTGCCAAGTGAACAGGTGGCCATAGATGGCTCTGTGCCCACTGCAAGATCTGAGTCACCTCTGCATGCAGAGAACTGGACTTCATACCTTCCTGATGGTTGATATAAGATTTGACAATTGTGTTGGCTGAGTGCACTAGGACATCCTTCCTGACTAGGAGATCCTGGAAGGGTAAGAGAACCCATATGATCACTCTAAATTCCAGAAAATTGTTGTTCTGAGTGGCCTCTTCTTGGGTCCAGGACTCTTATGCCATTTTCCAATGGGAGTGGGCTTCTCACACTGAAGGCTGGCATCCATAGTCAGAAGTGTCCTGCTCAGTTCTCTGAGAGGAGTCCCTTCTAGAAGTCTGGATGGGTACAGCCCCACTGGAGATCCTGAAGCAGACTGTCTGGAAGCTTGATGATCCTGTGCCTTTTGTGGGCTATTACTTCCTGGAAGGGAAGAAGAAACTTTTGGAGACGGTGAGTGTGGAATTTTGCCCATGGGATCACAGCCTGGCATAATACTAGCATTCTCAGAAGTCTCACCAGGAGTATGACCTCCATGTGAGACTGCTTTGTAATCTCCTGTAGCAGAGAAAGAATCAACTCCCTTCTTTTTTGGGACAGGAAAACCTGATCCTGAACCATGTCTATGATGACCCCTGGGTGAGTCACCCGCTGGGTGCAAAGTAGACAGCTCTTCTCCCTGTTGATAGTGAAGCCATGGTCTTGCAGGCAGGAGAGATAAGATGCTTTACACATCTTCCACTCTCTGTTGATATGATGGGGACTTGATGAGAATGTCATCCAAGTATGGAAAAATAGGAAAGCCCTGGGTACAAAGAACAGCCACGTGCAAGACTAGAATACCCTTGGGGCAGTCTTGAGACTGAAGGGAATGGCCTGATCTTGGAAATGATTCCCACTGTAGGAGAAGCAGAGGAATCTCCGGTGAGAATCCCAAATCAGGATATGAAAATAAGTCTCCGACAGATCTACTGATGTCAAAAAACCCTTTTTATGGATTGAGGAAATTATAGATTTGAGAGTTTCCATCTGCAACTTTCTTTTCTTGATCCTGAAATTCAGCCACTTTAAGTCCAAAATGACTCTCATGTCTACTGTCTTCTTTGGAATGGCAAAGAAACTTGAGTAGACCCCTAATGACTTTTGATCCTCTGGGACCAGTTCTATTGTTCCAATGTCCAAAAGAGGTTGGATAGCTTGAAGAAGGAGAAGGTGTTTCTTTGGGCATCTAATTGTCAGGACTTGGATGAATCTGTTGTGAGGAAGGGTTCACAGTTCCAGAGAGTAGCCATGTGTGACTGTGTCCAGTACCCACCAGTCACTGATAGACAACTTCTAACATTCTACACAAAACTGAAGCTGACATCTGATGTTTGGTGGCATTGGCCACTGTTGATATCATGTGAAATAACTCTTTTTTGCTCCTCACAAGCCCTGGTTGGTTGGTCTATGGAAAGAGGAACTGAGGGTTCCAGATGGCTTGGGCTGCCAGAGACCCCTGGGAGACTTAAAAAGCTGAAAGCTAGTGTTGCACTCAGGATCGCAAAAAGAATGGAAGCATTTCTTGGGTTTGCTTTCATTTTTGTGCATGGGTAAAGCCATCTTTTTGTCTTTATCCTCTATCAGATATCTATCCATGCCATCCCCCACCCCAACCAGATGTGTTTAGAAAGCCACTTGAACTTGAGAAGTACAGTCGACTTCCTAGTTGAATATCCAAGCAGTACATCTAGCTGTAATGTTGAATGCCATAGCCCTGGCTGACAACTGGACTGCACTGAGGGATGCATCCTCAAAGAAGGCTGCCACTAGGGCAATCTTCTTTAGCTCATCTTTATGCTCTTCAGGAATGTCATCGCCAAAAGATCTGATGCTCAGGAATAGACTGCCTTGGGGAAAAGGGAACTCGCCATGGAAGCCCTCAAGGCAGCTGAAGAAGCCTTAAATTCTTGCACAAAGACTGATCTATCCTTCTATTACAAGGGTCCCTAGGGAAGCCATCTGACTCTGCTGGAATGACCATGTTTGAACAGAGGCTGGCAACTGGTGCATCCACTACTGGAATTTTAAAGTGCTCTGCTGCCTCAGGCATCAACAAGTAGACATGTGAAATGATCTGATGGTTGGCCTTGGTCCTCGCTGGAGCTTCCCACTTGGATCTGACAACCTTGACAGAGACAGATGGGAAAGGAATCCCAAAGGATAGAGATCTCCCTTGTGAGAAGGCCCCGGCTGAGCCAGATCATCTAGATGAGTCGGGCTTCTCTACCTCCTTCTTGCTATAAGTGATCTCCAGGATGCATAGGGCCTTAAGAAGAAGCTTTTGGGAAAATGTCCTGCTGGACTAGATGAGTCTGCATGGTGGTTCCTAAAAGTTCTTCCTCATCTGAAAGTTCTCCCTCCTTTCTTGGGGAGGAAGAATCTGAGAAGTCAGAATCATCAGATGCATGATCCATCAAGAATCTTGGGTTCCTAGATGAATACCTAGAAAGTGGAGCTTCTTTGCATCTCTTTGAGAGAGGGGGAGAAGAAGGTTCTCTACTCTCCCGCCTCTTCCTAGATCCAGAACTGGAGGGTGAGTGGGGTCTAATTCTGGTGGAAGACCTAGCAGAATCTCGAAGGATGGACATAGCCTCTGATAGGGAGGCTTTTATCTCCTTTTGCATTTCCCCCTTAATCCAGGCTAACAAATTAGAATATGCATTATCTTCCAAGAGATCCAGGGCAGAAGCTTCTGCCACCTCCGATCCATGGGAGGAGCTATGGGCTGAGGCAGGGGAGAGGGAAGAAGGATGGTTGAAGCCTAAACTCCTCCTGTGGTGCATAGTTATACAGGCCCACGTGAGTCGCCATTATGGAAATTCCATGTTTTAAAAAATTTATATATATATACATGGGGAGCCCTCTGAATCACAGCCTCTTAATGACCATCAAGGGGACTGAGGTGGTGTCGAATTGATACAGAGGCTCCCACTGTGACAGCTGCTGATGCTCCATGGGCCTTTGGAGCAATTGGGGATGCTATTGGCCCGAAGGCTGGAATTCCCATGGCTTGTCTCTCCTCACATGGAGGACAGGAGGTGAAGGGGGGCTGTCTTGCCTGGGTGATATCCCTCACCAACCTGCCATGAAGGATGATTCTGTTCCCCTTGTAAACGGTCCTCTTCTACCCTGAGGAGGACCGGCAGTGAGAGAGGGAATCTCCCTGAGGAAAGTTTCTCCCCAGTCAGCTGCAGGAGGTGGCTGTCTCCCTGCTACTGCCATCTTGAATGCAAAAAAGGGGGGAGAGTAAGAGGGAGGGAGACTCAACAATAATAAAAAGGAAAAGAAAAAAGGCTGTCAGTAATAAAATTGTGGCACTCTTACAAGAGCGCAGCTAGAAACCCCTAAATGCTCTACAGACAGGGCCAAGACTGGAAGCTTGGGGGAGAGAAGCCACCACACCTGTGTAGTCAAAAATCAGCAACAACCCTGCCTGCCTCCAGGGAGGGGCTACTTCCCAGATGTTCAGATTGCCCCATCCTGGACCACTGGAGAACTGAATGTACATTGAGGAAAACCCCATCTTTCACAAGCAAGAAAAAGAAATACACTTCACATAATTATATTAAAAAGCCTGCTGTCTATTACACACATGCCCCTTTCTGCAACTGTAAAAAGGATGGTGACAAGGAACCAGGCTTTTTCAGCAATAGCAACTTTGCTTCTGAACTCTTCCTCCTAGAGAAGGTCATCAAGTAACCTCTCAGGTTAATTTTAGGAAACGGGTGAATACCTTCCTTTTAAAGGGAGTCTTAGGGGAATAGTTGTGTTTTCTAGTTACATAAGCCTATGACCATTTTTAAGCATGTTGTTTTAAACTGTAATCATTTCTTCATGGTATTTGATATTGTGGTACTGTTATAAGCTACCCTGATGATTCTTGTGGTCATATAACAAGATATAAATGTAATAAATAAAATAAAATGTGCACATAAAGGAAGGGACCATGGAAGCAGGGTTCATGACTCACTTTTTTTCTAAGCCACACCATATTTATATAAGGAGGAACCACAAGATTGATCTGACCAGACTGTTTCTTCAATACAAACATTCTTAGAATAGTGAAGGATCACAGAAGATGGAACCAGTTTCCATACCACTTTGGGTACATGTGAATCAGTCATAAATGGAGCCATAGCATAAATATTCATCTATATGTCCTCAAGTAACACAAAAAAATAAGAGATTTACATGCATGTGTGAACTGACCCTTTACCCTTTTGCTGCTGAGTCACTTTGCTGCAGTTATTCTATGCTATTTACTTCTTTAGCACACTACATTCTAGAGCATCACTTATTACCTTTAGCCTCTCACAGACTCTGAATTGCTTGGGAAGCCAAGGTATTCAAAGCTCATTAACCTTAATACAGTTTCCATTGCCTTTTCTTCTTTGGATCCTTAACATCAACTCTATAAAAGTAATCTTAGAAAAAGTCACAACCTATTTAAAAGCAGCAAATGGTAGTTCATACAAACAGGCCTAGTAGTACCTGAAATGATTAAACTATCACTGGATGTGACTTTAGTTTACTGACCATTCCAAAATTCTTCAAGTGTAGGCTTCCTATTAAAGGGGGTATTCCCATAGGACAAGAGCCAATCTGGGAAATCTACCTGCTTGCCTCAGAGAGCAGGGAGCTGTCCATTTGGATCCTAGAACTGATGGTGCTGAATCCGGCAGCAGCCCTGAACTCCTGACAGGGTTACAGGCTGGAATCCTGTACCACAGACAGAAAAACTGGAGCAATGTCATTCTGGGAACTCTGACCTATAACCCCAAAGGCACACTTACTTTAGTCCATAACAAACCATCCCCAAACACTAGGTTAATAAATACCTCAGTACTGTTTGAGGAAAAACATGGACACAGGGCTCCAGAATCTAGGCAGATACTAGATCCAAGATACAGGCAGAGTGCAAAAATCTGGGTACTATTGCACAGGATAGGATCAACCTGAAGACACAAGCCAGAAGCCTGAGATGTTCAAGCACACTTGGATTCTCCAAGAGTCTTGCATACATCTAATTAGTTTACAAACTGATTGACAAGTAACAGCTAATACTAAATAGAGATACTCAAGTGTTTGCCAGTTCAGCTCATGTTTCACGCAAATAAACAGGGAGTCAGTTGTTTAGGAAGCCATTTGGGTTGCTCTCAAGCTGCTCAAGCCTCTTTGCTGTGTTACTTTCCATGTGGGCAGGCATATACAGTGCACACAGACACCCAATACTATCTAGTACTCATATTTGCGATAAATCTTGCTACACAATCACTGTCTCATAGAAGAGTCCTCCTCCTCCTCTTCACTACTTGAACTGGGCAGCAAACATCAACGGTGAGATTAACCCATCCAAGATTCAACTCATTAGTTATCAAGAACAGTATGTTCACTGCAAAGTTCTCAGCAAGCCTAGTACTGAGGCACTTTAAGTAATTAAT
Organism: Gekko gecko; assembly: GCA_029375565.1. Classification (NCBI taxonomy): domain Eukaryota; kingdom Metazoa; phylum Chordata; class Lepidosauria; order Squamata; family Gekkonidae; genus Gekko; species Gekko gecko. The sequence goes on from JAPDNY010000001.1 coordinate 95,514,011, forward strand.
GCCACAGAGGCCGAGCTGAGAGACATAATGCTGTCTAAATTCACACAGTATCACCAATTTAGTCCCCGCTAATCCCTATACTTTAATTTAAAATAGATATCATTCATCTTTAAAGTGGAAAAAGAGGGTCCTTGCCACACAGAAAAATCATAGAGATTTACACCCAATCAAAGAAACAGGCAAAAGAAGCTGTAATGAGTCCTTGTTTTAGTGTGTGTGTGTGTGTCTTTAAATGTTTGGTTGGAGTGCAGTGCTAGAAGAGTAGAGTGATTGAGGGAGACAAATGTACTGTGATTGGAGGATGACTGAGAGTGTGGGAGGAGTTGTTTGGAGTGAATCTGTGTGTGTGTCTTGAACTCAGTTATAGAGTTAGTCAGTTATAGAGAGTCAGTTATTCAGTTAATGAGCCAGTGAGTAAGTGATATGACAGAGTACTGTGTGGAAACTTAAAGAGTTCAGTATATATGTCTTTTAAAAGTTTAAGTGTGGAGGAGCTATAAGAAGGGTCTGTGAGACTCTAAAGTTATGGAAGAGAGTCAATAATACAAAGAGCTTAGCCAGTGTGGCTGCTTATATGAAAGAGTGATTCCTGTCAGTGTGGGATCTTATTGTCAAAAAGACTGTGTGTGATATCTTGCCAGTTTATTTACCAGTTCCTTTTCCCCAAAACAGTTACAGATTACCAGCAACTTATTTTTGTTCCTTAATCAATAAATCGTATTTTGTTTAAGTTTAACCCAGACTTCAGTTCAATCCTTCCTCAAGGCCACATAGACCTCTGAATAGCCCAGGCCCTAGGTCACATTACCATCAGCAGCAACAGAGAGAAGACTTGGAATTTCTTAAAATTCCTGGTGGCAGCAGAAGCTACCCAGTTTATAAACACAAAGAGTAATTTTTAAGTGAGAAACAGTCCCCCCAAGTAAGAAGAGCGCCACAGAAGCCTTTCTAGAATAGACACTCACCACATCAAATCTCTTTGCAAGTTCCAGGTCGTCTTCATTTCTGACCATCTCAAAGAAATCTAAGTGCCTAAAAGCAAGAGAAAAAGAATGACAGATCCATCTCTAATTTAGAGTGGTGCTAACTGGATTATGGACGTAAATCTTTTCTCTACTGAACAGTGGGATAATGACAGGCGAAGAGACCCATTCATGAGACCCATTTGAGTTGATTAGCTTCTGAGGATTTGACTTTCACAAAGTTAGTCCTCGCACAGGATTAAATGATACAAGTGCTGACAAAAATAACCTAAAATAGATGGATCAAGATGGGTAGCCATGTTAGTTTGTCTCTAGCAGTAGAAAAGAGTCCTGTTAAAGACTAACAAAATTTGTGGTAGGGTATGAGCTTTCATGAGTCACTGCTCACTTCTTCAGATACAGCTAGAATGTGAGTCCATCTGTCCTATATATTGGAAAGAAGTTGAGTGATTTCAAATGCCAGATTACATTAACAGGCAAATAACAATAGGAGGTGTGATTTATTAGGTGTGATATGCAGAGAAGTATTAGGCATGGAAAAAATCAGCATTGAAGAAGAGTTGGATTTATACCCTGCCTTTCACTCAGAGGAGCTTACAATCTCCTTCCCTTCCTCTTCCCACAACAGATACCCTATGAGGTAGGCAGGGCTGAGAGAGCTCTAACAGAACTGCTCTTGAGAGAACAGTTCTGAGAGAACTGTAACTGAACCAAGGTCACCCCGCTGGCTGCATGTGGAGGAGTGGGGAATCAAACCCAGTTCTTCAGATCAGAGCCCACCACTCTTAACCACTATACCAAACTGGCTCTCCAATTGGTAATGAGACAGGAAACCTAGGTCTTGATTCAATCCAGGTGGGTGCATTCTCTTGAGGTTCATTATCAGTTGCAATTCAGCAGTCTCTGTAATCTCCCTTTGAAATTTCTTTTGTAAGATAACTACTACTTTTAGGCCAGCAACTGAATGTCCTGGAAGGTTAAAATATTCCCCCACTGGTTTATGAATGTTGTGGTTTCTGATGTCAGACTTATGTCCATTAATCAGTGGACCCAGCAAAATTGGCCATACTATCTCAGCTTCCTACCCCTGCTCATCCTCTAATGTGATTTATGCCATCATGTGTCAGCAATGCCCTTCCACTCTCTATATTGGACAAACAGGACAGTCCCTTAGACACACCCTACCACATATTTTGTTAGTCTTTACAGTGCTACTACTGGACTCTTACTCTTTTCTACTAAAATAAATGATGAAATAGATATTATCTCCACAGAGGATGAGTGTTGCTGCAGAAGTTCAGAATTATCTAGTGTGGAATAGTATTCATCCAGCTCATAATACATGGCTATATATTATGAATCAGGAGGCTATTCTCATCTTGCTCAGCATGTGTAACAGCATTCTGCAAATGTGTTTGCTCTTCCCCATCCAGATTATAAGCCTATCTCTTGTTCCCATATACAGTAGTTTTCAGAGGACTGGCGTTTTTCAAGTGACCCGCTATCATCACTTGTATTGAAACTACAAGGTGCCAAAGTATAGGTATAAAATAACATAGATATAAAAATTAGGAGCAAACAAATGAGTTGGGTACCACTGAGAATCCCTTTGAAAATATCACCATAGGCATCAATAGATAATAAACACTGGAGGAAGTGTAGACAACTGAGGGTGCATGTCTGCAGGATATTTTGGAGTGAGAGGAATCAAATGCATTCCCTTAAGCACTGAAACCATGCAGTGCACAGCTCATGTTGACCCGTCCCCATTCAACTTCTGGCAGTCCAAAGTGTGATGTCAATACATGCAATCTCATATCAAGTGTATCTTCCCAACAGATGCTTCTCACCTGTCTAGTGTTGCATTCTCATGTCCCCTTAGCTTGTCGATAACAGGTTGGATACCCAACATTAGGAATTCATATCGTAAGTGCAATCGGAATTCCAAATTTTCCTGAAGGAGAGAAAAATAAATCAGTCCATTAGGTTTGGAGTCCTTTGTAGCATTTCAAAACAGCTTTGGAAGAAGCTCAAAGGCAAAAAACAAACAAACAAACAAAGACTTTGAACTGAAGGACTTAGGTTAAGTTATCAACATCCTAAGTTGTAATAATGGGGGGAATTCACTACCTGAGACCTTGAGGAGTTATTGCTAATCTGAATAAGAACATAAGAGAAGGCATATTGGACCAGACCAATGGCTCATCCAGTCTAATACTCTGTGTCACACAGTGGCCAGGTGCCATCAGGAAGTCCACCAGTGGGGCCAGAACTCCAGAAGCCCTCCTAATGTTGCCCCCAAGCACCAAGAATACAGAATATCACTGCCCCAGACATAGTGTTCCATCTATACCTTGTGGCTAAGAGATCCTGATGGACTTCTGCCCCTCTTGAAGCTGTCTATCCTTGTAGCCACCACTGCTTCTTGCAGCAGTGAATTCCATGTGTTAATTACTCTTTGAGTAAGAGTCCAGTAACTCCTTAAAGAATAACAGAATTTATGGTAGGGTATGAGCTTTTGTGAGTCACTGCTCACTTCTTCAGATACAGTGAGCAGTGACTCATGAAAGCTCATTTTGTTGTTCAGTCGCACAGTCGACTCCGACTCTTCGCGACCCCGTGGACCAGATTACGCCAGGCCCTCCTGTCTTCCGCTGTCCGCTGAACATGAAAGCTCATACCCTACCACAAATGTTGTTGGTCTTTAAGCTGCTACTGGACTCTTACTCTTTTCTACTGCAACAGACAGACTAACATGGCTACCCATCTTGATCTTATTCTCTGGGTGAAGAAGTACTTCCTTTTATCTGTTCTAAGCTTACTGCTCATTAATTTCATTGAGTGCCCATGAGTTCCTGTATTGTGAGAAAGGGAGAAAAGTACTTCTTTCTCTACCTTCTCTGTCCCATGTATAATTTTGTAAACTTCTATCACGTCACCCTTCAGTCGTCGTTTCTCCCAGCTAAAGAGCCCTAATTTCTTTAAATAAGCTACATTGCATTAGATGGATCTGTGGTCTGATAAGGTGTAAAGGCAGATCTTGATATTAACATTTAAATAGCTGCTCTACTTTAGTGATGTTGTTGGGATTAAACCAATACTGGGGTGGGATGAAGAAGACAATGCAGTATAGACTTTGGGGGCCAAAAGATTCAATCCCTTCACAAGTTGTTACATTAGTGATTTGTTAGTAATTTCAAGTATAAACAGAACATGCCAAAAAACCCAAAACATTAACTGCATGAAAGATTCTAGCAGAGATACTCACCTCACCAGTGCCAGCATTCAAAACAGCATTAATAAAAGACATGATAGCAGTTTTGAGATTCACCTCATCTCGATAGCGCCCCATGCTTCTGTCTAGCTCATTGAGTAATGACTGCAAAGCAATAAGAGTAAGCGTCACACAAACTACCATAGTAATATTGTCTCTTTATTACAGACCACATGAAAAAATGTTAACATCAAGTGCTTAGCATGTCAACAAAGATGATAATGGCTGTGAGAAAGGCTTATGCATTATTAACCTAGCCCTTTCAGACTGGGGAAAGGGGGAGAGTGAGTTTGCCCATAATGCATAAGCAATTGGTTACACTGGTGTTTGTCTAGAGACAACTGTCCAGTTCCCCCAGTCTGGTCATCCTCCAGCCCCACCATTTTAATACATTAAGGCTTCATAATGTAATCCTTCTAACTAGTAGGTTAACCAACTGAAATTTAGCTAGATTACCCATTACGGATCAATTTTTACTTATGCAGGCAAATTTTGATTGAGTTAGTAGCATGCCTGTTCCCCTTTTAAGGCCATTACAATTTCAATAGTTTACTAGAAGAAATAATAAAACAAGAAAATATCAAAAATGGGTATTTCTTTCTAACAATAACACAGTTTAGATGTAATGAAAATCCCTTGCGGATTTGTCATTACAACCATTAGCCTGCAGGATCCATGGGCTCTGAAAATTAAACACTTCTGCATTCACAACAAATCATTTTATATAAGCCACAAAATACAATTTGTTCTTCCTTTGGAAATACAGTTTGAAAGCAAGAAAACAAACCACAGTTTGTGGTTCAGAGGAAACAATAAAGTATGGTATGCTGGTTTCACTAGTTACTGCTTTTTTGAACACGTCACATTTGCGTTGTTTTTTTGGTATACATTTGGGTTCTGCATAGAAATGTGACAGAAGTTCTGCTACTTCTTGCATTTCATGGGGTTTTTTGGACTCTATAAAAGAACCCAAACTCTTATACACACACTTGCATATATCTGTCTCCCAGTTAAAGTTAACATTCATGAATCTGACAAAGTGGGCTTTAAGTCCAATCAAGTTTATACTACACAATAACATTGTTAACCACAACTTTGCAGTTGATATATTGGTTTCTATAAAAGTAACAGGGTATCAGCTACATCTTCTATTTAGAGAAGTATCACTCCATATGCATCCTCTTGCAAAGGAGTCAGATCAGATTAGGACAGTTCACAAATCCTTAAAATGATAAGCCAAAAAATCCAAACAGTAGATTGTACTACTTTTACTTCTCACCATTTTCAGTAACTGGGAAGTTTACTGTTGATGTACAGCATGTTTCTTCAAAGTTAAGTTGACTTGGAGAAGCAGGAGGACTAAATCAAATTACTGATAGTAGAAAGTCAGCTATTTTCTCTAAACACCTCAGAAGGAAGAGAGATGTTGTATAAGGATTTTTTTTCTCTGCTTAAGTTTCTTCATCCTTGCCACTGGCAATCTCCAATTTAATGACAATGGCATTCTAAGAAGACACTGGTCTGTCTGTTGAACAAATCGCCAGGACCCTGATATTACTGAAATTCCCACTGTTTTAGAAAGGTTTTCTCATACTGTAACTGACCCTTTCCCTCTGCACCATTCTAAGAACAAGAAAAACTCTGTTGGATTAGATTTAAGGTACATTTAGTCCAGTGCCTGACAGTGGCAAGCCAAATACTTCCAAGGTTACAAGCAGAACATAGAGGCAGCATCCCTCTCCATGTCTCCAGCACCAAAAGTAGTCTGCTTGTGAAAATGGACACTTCCATTTCTCTGTCACAGCTAACAGCTGTTGATAGCTTTAAAAGGAGATTAAGACAAACTCGTGCAATCTCTAAAATAATGGCCATCACACCATTCTCATAATAATGTAATCCATAAAATAATTACACTTTTTTGTGAAAAAAGAACTTTTATTTTCCATCTTGATTCTGCTGCCAGTCCAATTCACAGGGTGACCCCCATGAGTTGCAGCACATATCCATCCCTTCTTCCAAGGAGTTCAGGCATACATGGATCTCCTTTCATCCATACCTTACATAGAGGCCTCTAAGAGAGGGGCCTGCAACCTATAGCTCCAGAGCCAAATGTGGCTCAGTACAGAACCAAATATGTTTCTTCAAAGAAGAAAATGAAATTTTAAGTTAAGATATACCGGATCGGTAGGTGGGATGCTAGAAAAACCAATATGTGAAGGTACTGACAGGCTATTATTATTATTAATTATTATCAGGGTCTTTTCGTAGAAAAACAACTGTAGGAGCTCATTAGCATATGGTATGCTAATGAGCTATTAGGCTATTAGCATATGCCACGCCCCCTGACATCACTGGAAGTGATGTCAGAAGGGGAAGCAAAAGGGGGGGAGGCATCTTCAAAAGCCTCCCCTTCCCTTCCCCAGCTGGCCTGGGTGGGGGAGCTAAGAGAGAAGGGGTTTAAAGTTTAAACTCCTTCTCACTAGAGTTGGGCCACAGAAGGAGGAAAGAGGGAAGGAAAGAGAGAGAGTAGAGAGAAGGAAAGAAGGCAGGAAAGAGGGAAAGAAAGAGAAGGAAAGGAGGAGGGAAAGAGAGGGAAGAAGGAGGGAAACAGGGAAAGGAGGAAAAAGAGAAGAGAAGAAGGTGGGAAAGAAAGAAAGAAAGAAAGAAAGAAAGAAAGAAAGAAAGAAAGAAAGAAAGAAAGAAAGAAAGAAAGAGAGAAGAGAAGAAGGAGGGAAAGAGGAAAAGGAGAGAAGGAAAGAAGGGAATGAAAGAAATTCGGCGGCAATTCGGCCTCATTATATCCTATGAGCCATTGAAGGCAATGGTGAAAACATAGGGTGTATTCTGGGGGCTGGAGGGGAGGGGGTTTGAGGGAGAGGCTCCAAACTCACAGGGTAGCTGATGGAGCCTCTCCCCAAGATACCCACCAAGTTTCAAGAACATTGGATTAGGGGGTCCAATTCTATGGGCCCCCAAACAGGTTGCCCCCATTCCCTCCATTGTTCTCTATGGTGGGAAAAAAGTAACTGGTCCAATGTTCTTGAAACTTGGTGGGTATCTTGGGGAGAGGCTCCATCAGCTACCCTGTGAGTTTGGAGCCTCTCCCTCAAACCCCTCCCTCCAGCCCCCAGAATATACCCTATGTTTTCACCATTGACTTCAATGGCCCATAGGATATAATGGAGCTGAAATTGACATTTGGCTGCCTGACAGACTCCGTGATGCCGGCTTGGGGAGGGGCTTGGCTCCTGAGCTGCCGGAGCTGTGCTCCGGTGCGCTCCCCCCCAAAAGACCCCTGATTATTATTAATATTATTATTATTACTAATACTACTACTACTCTCAGCATCACCACCACCACCATTGAGAACCAGTTTGCTGTAGTGGTTAAGTATGCAGACTCTAATCTGAGAGATGTGGATTTGATTCCCCACTCCTCCACATGCAGCTGCTTGGGTGACCTTGGGTCAGTCATAAGTTCTTTCAGAGCTGTTCTCTCAAGGACAGTTCTCGAGAGAGCTTTCTCAGCCCCACCTACCTCACAGGGTGTCTGTTGTGGGGAGGGGAAGAGAAAAGGATCATAAACCACTCTTAGCCTCCTTCGGGTAGTGAAGGATGGGGTATAAATCCAATCTCCTTTTCCTCCTCCTCCTCTTCTTCTACTATTAATACTATTATTTTGTCATCAAGTCAAGCTGACTTCTGGCAACCCCTGGTGGGGCTTGAAGGCAAGGGATGTTCAGAGCAGGCAATTAGTTTTTATGGAGGTAGAAGAACCATGTAGGCCATCATAAGTTCTTTGGACATAGGTGGGGGGAAAGTCTTTCAAATCGTAAAATTCTGACATCACTTTGAGCTGTTCACACTATTTATTTATTGATTTATTATTATTAGATTTATACCCTGCCCTTCCACAAGGGCTCAGGGCGGCGAACAAGAGGCCACAAGCCATACATTGCCGACAACACATAGGGCAATGACATATAAAATACATAAAAACACTAAAATAAACAACAATAAAACCATTAGAACTAGCACATTTCACTTCGACACAACTTCAGATTCATCTCTAAGCCTGTTCCACAAACTGTGAATGTTACTTCAATGTTACTCAGTGGGCAACTAGGAATAAGACTGAGCTTTGTATTCACTGCCATCCGAAATGCCTCTGAACCAAGCCATTTGGTCTTTAACCAAATTCAATATTTTTCCATTAGATGCAAGTTGTCATTCCTTCTTGGTTGTTTAAGAATAAAAGAGGAAAAAGCATTTCAAACACTGCAATTCAAATAAAAGTAACTGATTCAGCAAGCTGCAGGAACAGCAAGAGTGAGCCTGAAAGCCAATAATCTTCCCATAGACTCAGTAAAAGGTTTCCACTCTGGGGTCTCTTGTGGGAGATAATTCCATGACTATGGACCAGCCTCCCTGAGAAAATTTGCAAAATTTGTGGACGGAATATAGCTGAGAAGAAATTATGGTGGGGGAGCAGCCTCTAAGAGCTTAGCCTCATGTACACACACCTTCGTTTCCATAAGGTACAAATTTGCAATACTGTATCACTTTTGAAAAAACAAAGTAGTTAGAAGGCTCTTGCACTGGCATGAGCTGACTGTAGATGGGCTTCAAAATACTGCTTCAATCACCAGAACCATTAGCCAGTAAGAAAAACATGTTGACTGATGACTTAGCAATACTTTCCTTTTGTTTCTTGGGCACATTGTGCTCTCTCTCTTCTACCACCACTCCCACGTTCTGAGAGAAGCAACACACAAGCCAAACACACAATATAAAGACTATATAGGACTATGTTGTTGAAGGCTTTCATGGCCGGAGTTCATTATGCAGATTTTCTGGGTTGTGTGGCCGTGGTCTAGGCATTGTAGGACTTGATGTTTCACCAGTTCTATCGTCTCTAATTGTGAGGATACCAGATAGCATGGCTGGGGCAATCTCTGAGACTTTGACGATCTACTACCAGACAGAACAGATGATACCAGACGATACCAAATCAGTTTTCTGGCTGTAATCAATTTAAGAAACATGTACACCTTACTGTCTGAAGTGTAGTTCACAAAAGGGCACAGTCAATCCCACAGTAAAGGATAAGAAATGGAGAGAGGAATTAGGGATGTGAAATCATAATTTCCAAACATGCATAATGAGAATGCATGAAATTCTGCAGAAATATGGAGAATTTATACAGCAATTTCAGCCTTCGGTGAAGATGCCTTCACAGTATTATCATCATTATTCATGATGTGCAAGTAAAAATCAGCCAGGGTTTGCTTTGGTTTGGAATGAAATTCCTTGCAATCAAGATGGATCGAGTTGCTTGGTAGTGGTAAGTGAACAAAACCATCCTTCCTTACTTTGTAGATCCTATTTTGTCTTCTAATTTGACAGCTTCAAATACCCTTGGGCACTCACACACTGGCTTTCAAAACAGCTTGTAGTCTCTTTCACATTGCTCTTGTCACTTTCATATTGCTCATGTAAGAAGGCAGAGTTCCTAGATTTCATCTTTACTCATGAAAGCCAACAAAGCCAGAACAATTTACTTCCACTTCTGCTATTTCAGCAGAGAGTTTGCTTTTTATTAATTTTCACAATTGAGGAAGAACGTTGTTAACAGTTTTTGCTATCAGTGGCAGATATACATTGTAGAAATCCTGGGCTGATATTTGAGGCTGAGACAATCTGGGGCAGGGGGAGGAAAACATGTTTACTGATTGGAATCAGCTTCAGTGTGCAAGATTTCAAAATCCTTCGGAATCTTTGCTGGGTGAATCTAGATGATATTGTTCAGATGACAAGAAGCATTTCCTCTCAGAGATGAGTGAGATGTTCCAGGTATTTACACAACCTGATCTACAACAGTCAGATCTCAAAAACCAGGGGGATGACTACACTCATGAGAAAGTGTGTGCCTCAGGATTTTATACAGGAATGATTTTCTACCTAGTACACCGAATGGTTTTCCAGTGTCATTCCAAAACCCTGTATGTAAGAGTTCTGAACCTCCAATGCTATAAAATTGTCCTGATTTTGACCTGTTTGAACAGGAACTTCAGCATACAACCCCCTTGAATTAATAAATATGATTTGTGGGAAGTAGAACTGTACTCAGGACAAGTGTGAGGTACATTTTTACCTCAAACACATTCCTGGCCAAAACCAGTTTGAGAATGCCCCCAGACACCCTTTTTATTCTTGGTTTCAGCTTTTAACATTTCTTTGAGACAGAAGGCTTGTTTTGATACAATAATTAGACTCATCAGATGACTTCAGATCCCAAAGCCGGACAATCACCACTAGCATAGAAACAGAATGACACACAGACCTAAATAGTCAGATTAGAATCCCCCGTGCTGTTTGTCACCAACACCACCATTGACACTGAAGATAGAAGGGTTGAAAGCCTTCACATTACTTGGGAAATAAAAGTACTTTAGTTTTAGTCTCTACATGGAAAAGACAATTCTGACATCTGGACCCAAAGCGGGGGGGCAGGGGGGACCAGCAAACAGGAGCACGTCCCCACTGCTCTTAAGAAAACAAAGAGACAAACATTAATCTTTAATTCCTTTTCCCTATCCAAAAACATTGACAGGGTAATTATTTGTGCATTCCACACATTCATGGATGAGATAGTAAGTTGGTTCCCTAGAGGCTTATAAAAGCTTCTGCAAGCTATTAGCAGCAACTTATTAAGGCCCAGCTGTACTATGTATGAGTTGTGCTACTCTATACAATAGCTTACAAATTACTTATTTTTCATGTTACTTTCACTCTGTTGTAGACTTTAAAAGAGTGAAAGACTTTGAGACATGGAGAAGGCACTTCAGCAAGGTCAGGCTTACAGCAGCATATGGATTAATTTGACATAGCAACCTGGTCAAATTGGGACAAGTGATTAAAATCAGATTGAATGTTTATCAGGGCCATGCACTATTAAAAATCCCTGTCAGGCATGCAAGGTCATCTTGTGCCACCTCCCAAATAAACAAAGACAAACTTCAGAAAGGTTACTTCAGACTAACCAATTAACAAATAATACTTGTAGTCTCTGATGCATGACACATACAAACTGAGAAAGAAATGCCTCTTAAAGACATATATTCTAATTCGGTGGTCATAATTCACTGGTTAGGACCCTCCAATGTATCATGGTATCCCACTTGCTAGGTCATGAACTACCACAGAGTTGAGCCAGTTGCTGCTGAGCCAGTTTGGTATAGTGGTTAAGTGTGCGGACTCTAAGCTGGGAGAACCCGGTTTGATTTCCCACTCCTTCATTTGCAGCTGCTGGATGACCCTGGGTAAGCCATGGTTCTGTCAGAGCTGTCCTTGAAAGGGCTGTCTCTCAGCCCCACCTACCTCACATGGTGTCTGTTGTGGGGAAGGGAAAGGAGTTTTTAAGCTGCTCTGAGACTCCAAGTGAAGGGTGGGGTATAAATCCAGTCTCTTCTTCTTCCTAAAAGGAATCTCTGCTAGTGTGCATGTATAAAGGAGGCCAGGTTTCCTGCTTGTCTTTGCATGCATACTGAGAGGAACAGCAGGACATTAAGGTGAGGTCACTCAGTAGTGGAGAGAAATCCATGTAAGCCCAGACAAAATCAGAGATAGCACCATCCCTGCACAAGTTCCCCTTTCCCTTCTTGCTCTCTCTCTGCCTTCCCTTGCATACTCCAGCTTTGGGACCTCCAGGCCTGCTGGTCTATCCTCTAATGCTCTGCACACAGCTTGTACCCTCTTCCATGAGAGAGATAATTCTAGCCTCTCCTTTTCCTGTCACATGACTCTGTGGTCATGTGATTTCCTGCAATGTAGTTCAATGGATCCTATGCTGTCATTGTTAAGAACATAAGAACATAAGAGAAGCCAATGTTGAATCAGGCCAATGGCCCATCTAGTCCAACACTCTGTCACACAGTGGCCAAAATATACCAGGGGCCATCAGGAGGTCCAGCAGTGGGGCCAGGACATTAGAAGCCCTCCCACTGCTGCCCCCTCCAGCACCAAGAATAGAGTGCATCACCTGCCCAGACTGAGAATTCCCATCTAAAGCCTGTGGCTAATAGCCACTGATGGACTTCCGCTCCATATATGTTTATCTAATTCTCTCTTGAAATTGTCCATGCTTGTAGCTGCCACCACCTCCTGTGGCAGTGAATTCCATGTTAATCACCCTTTGGGTGAAGAAGTATTTCCTTTTATCTATTCTAACCCGACTGCTCAGCAATTTCATGGAGTGCCCACGAGTTCTTGTATTGTGAGAAAGGGAGAAAAGTACTTCTTTCTCAACCTGCTCAACCCCATTCATAATCTTATAAACCTCGATCATGTCACCCCTCAGCCGTCGTTTCTCCAAGCTAAAGAGCCCCAAGCGTTTTAACCTTTCTTCATAGGGAAGGTGTTCCAACCCTTTTATCATTCTAGTTGCCCTTCTCTGCACTTTTTCTAATGCTATAATATTCTTTTTGAGATGTGGCAACCAGAACTGTACACAGTATTCCAAATGAGGTTGCACCAATGATATATACAGGGGCATTATGATACTGGCTGATTTGTTTTCAGTTCCCTTCCTAATAATCCCCAGCATAGCATCGGCCTTCTTTATTGCAGCTACACACTGTCTAGACATTTTCATTGAGTTATCTACTACGACTCCAAGATCTCTCTCTTGGTCAGTCTCTGCCAGTTCAGACCTCATCAACGTGTATTTATATTTAGGATTTTTGGCTCCAATGTGCATCACTTTGCACTTGGCCACATTGAACCCCATTTGCCACGTTGACGCCCACTCACCCATCCTCGACAGATCCCTTTGGAGTGCCTCGCAATCCTTCCTGGTTTTCACCACCCAGAACAACTTCGTGTCATCTGCAAATTTAGCCACTTCACTGCTTACTCCCAATTCCAAATCATTAATAAACAAGTTAAAAAGCATTGGACTGAGTACTGATCCCTGTGGTACCCCAATGCTTACCACCCTCCACTGAGAAAGTTTCCCATTTATACTCACTCTCTGTTTCCTATTTATAAGCCAGTTTTTGATCCACAAGAGGACTTGTCCTTTTATCCCATGACTATTGAGCTTACTTAGGAGCCTTTGATGAGGAACTGTATCAAAAGCTTTCCGGAAGTCAAGGTAAATAATATCTTTTGCGTCCCCCTTGTCCACATGTTTGTTCACTCCCTCAAAAAACACTAAAAGGTTAGTGAGACAAGATCTTCCCTTACAGAACCCATGCTGAGTCTGCCTCAATAGTTTTTGTTCATCAATGTGCCTACTAATTCTTTCCTTAATAACAGTTTCCACCAACTTACCCGGTATCGATGTCAGACTGACTGGCCTGTAATTTCCTGGATCTCCCCTGGAGCCCTTTTTAAAGATGGGAGTGACATTAGCTACCTTCCAATCCTCAGGAATGGAGGCAGATTTTAAAGAAAGATTACATATTTTTGTCAGGAGATCCACAAGTTCACATTTGAGTTCTTTCAGAACTCTCGGATGAATGCCATCCGGGCCTGGTGATTTATTAGTCCTAAATTGTCCATCAGTCGTAGGACTTTCTCTCTCGTCACCGCAGTCTGATTCAGGTCTTTCAACCCCCTCCCGAAATCGGTGCTTCTGGAGTGGGCAAGCACTTCTCCTTTTCCACAGTGAAGAGAGAGGCAAAAAATGGATTCAGTTTCTCAGCCATTTCCCTATCATCCTTTTACCCCTTGGTCATCCAAGGGCCCCACTGCCTCCCTGGCTGGCTTCCTACTTCTAATGTATTTGAAGAAAGTTTCATTGTTGGCCTTTATGTTTTTTGCGATATGCTCCTCATATTCCCTTTTTGCTTGCCTGATCACAGACTTGCATTTTACTTGCCATAGTCTGTGTTCCCTTTTATCAACCTCACTAAGACTAGCTTTCCACCGCTTAAAGGAATCCTTCTTACCTTTTACAGCTTCCATTACTTTATTTGTTAATCATGCAGGCTTTTTTCTGTACTTATTTGTGCCTTTCCTAACCTGTGGTATATATTTTTTCTGAGCTTCTAGGATTGCATTTTTAAATAGTCTCCAAGCTTCCCCAATGGTTTTGACCTTCTCCACTCTTCTTTTCAATTTCTTCCTCACATGTCCCCTCATACCAGAGAAATTACCCTTTTTAAAGTTAAACGTGGTTGCATCAGTCTTTTTGGGCAACTCCCTATCTGTACAAATGTTAAACTCAATGACATTATGGTCACTGTTCCCAAGCGGTGCAATCACTTTTACATCTCTCACCAGGTCTTGAGTGTTACTTAGGACCAAATCCAGGATCGCCTCTCCCCTGGTAGGATCTGTGACCATCTGTTCCAGCACAGTCATTGAGAGTGTCTAAAAACTCAATCTCTTTTTCCCGACTAGAACTCATATTGACCCAATCAATGTGTGGGTAGTTAAAGTCACCTATTATGACACAGTTATTCCGTCTAGCCGCTCTCTTTAATTCAGTCATCATTTTATAATCCTCCTCTATCTTTTGATCTGGTGGGCGATAACAAACTCCCACTGTTAAGCCTCCTTTTGGACTCACTATTTCAACCCATAGCATTTCCAGAAGCGAATCCAATTTTCTTACCCCCTCAATCTTACTGGACTGTATACCCCCTCTGACATACAGAGCCACCCCACCTCCAACCCTTCCCCCGCTATCCTTCCGATATAATTTATAACCAGGAATCACCGTATCCCACTGATTTTCCTCATCCCACCAAGTTTCTGAAATACCCACAATGTCTATTTCCCCCCCAACACCAAGCATTCCAACTCC
The DNA here is from genome assembly GCA_029375565.1 of Gekko gecko. Lineage (NCBI taxonomy): Eukaryota > Metazoa > Chordata > Lepidosauria > Squamata > Gekkonidae > Gekko > Gekko gecko. The sequence continues at coordinate 95,529,080 of JAPDNY010000001.1, forward strand.
CCGATTTTACCTTGGAGACTTCTAGCATTTGTGTATAAACACTTATAGTTTCCCACAGCCTTCCTCTTGCTGCCTCGAGACCTTGCCAGGCAGTTCCTATCATTAGCCACAGTCTCAATGGACAATTTTAATCCATTTCCTTGTACAAAAGTAATAGCTACCCCTTCATCTCTTTGAGATGAGCCATCCCGAACCAGAGACTTTTCATCTCCTATCAGCTTTCCCCCAATTATTCAGTTTAAAAACTGCTCTGCCACCTTTTTGATTTTGAGCGCCAGCAGCCTGGTTCCTTCTCGGGACAAGTGGAGACCGTCCCTTTTGTACAGCTCCCTCTTGTCCCAAAAAGCATTCCAGTGCCTAACAAACTTGAACCCTTCCCCCCTACACCACCGTCTTATCCACGCATTGAGACTCCTGATCTGTTCCTCTCTCTCCAGCCCTGTGCGTGGAACAGGTAGCACTTATGAGAAGGCTGCCTTGGAGGTCCTGGCCTTGAGTTTCCTGCCCAGCAGCCTAAATTTCTCCTCCAGGACCTCACAACTGCATTTCCCCACATCGTTGGTGCCGACATGTACCACAACCACTGGCTCCTCCCCAGCACTATCTACCAGCCTATCTAAAACATGTGTAATGTCCGCTACCTTCGCACCAGGCAGGCAAGTCACCATACGGTCAGTACGTGGGTTCGCCACCCAGCTGTCTACCTGCTGAAGGATCGAATCACCAACTACCAAGAGCCCCCCTCCCACCTTCGCAGGGACGGTTTCTTGGTACAAAAGGATACCCGTTCACCAGCTGAAGAAGAGGTCCCTTCTGAGGGCACATTCCCCTTATCCTCAGCATGGTGCCCCGTTTCCCCTTGACCCTCATGCTCCCTGGCAGCAGCTGGGCTGCCAGATCCAGAGTGGGACATATCTAACAAGTCCCCGAGAGTCCTCTCCGTGCACCTAACTGACTGTCTCTGCTTCTCTAGGTCAGCTACCATGGCCTCAAGGGAGCACACTCGCTCCCTGAGAACCAGGAGCTCCTTGCACCGAGCACACACCCAAGACTTCTGACCAGTGGGCAGATAGTCATACATGTGACACTCCATGCAAAACACTGGATAGCCCCCAACCCCCTGCTGGCATTCTGGCTTCATAATTGTTTTTAAACAAATACTTTTCTATAACCCCCCCTTTTAAAACCCTTTGTATTTATATGGTTACTGTTGTAGAAGTCTACTTACCTTACTGGGAACCCAAGGAGCCAAGGTCCCTGGCTTTCTGGCTCTTCCTGGGCTTCTTACAGAGCCCGTAGGCTGACAGTCCCTTGTTGGTTGTTAATATCCAGCAGCTAGATCAGCATGATCTAAGTGACAGCTGGCAAGCTGCTAGGAACAAGTCCTGACCTGTTCAGACCGGCCCAGGTATGAGGTCAGTGGGCAATGACTCAGCATGATGATGATTGGTTGTCATATGTATAAATGTAAATGTACTATACAGTCCTTCCTCTCTCAGTGTGTGTGTCTGGCGGAGCAGTTTGTTGGTGTATCTTGTGAATAAACACTGTATATAGTTTTCCACAGTACTGACTCTGTGTGGTGCTATATATCAGTTACTCTGCTGAAGTGCTGGAGTTACTGCACAATCCTGGTGGCTGAAGGTGGCTGCACATTGCTTACACTGTCTGCGCGTCATCCCTAGGCTAAGAGCCACAGGCCAAGAGCCTCACCCTTTGGCTCTCACCCTTCCTGAGTCTGTTACAACTCACCCACACACTCCCAAATACAGTCCCCCACACAGTACCTTCTCAGCTAAAGCACCTCAGCTGAAAGTAAATAAATAAAAATACCACTCACCCCTCTGGCAGCTCAAACACCTTGCTCCTTCTCAGAGCTCAGCTGGGTCAGCTCTGCTTCTGGCAAGCTTCCTGCCTTAAAGATGGGTCTCAGGTTTGTTCTTGTATAATTTCTGGCCTCCAACCCTACCATAAATTACTGTTTAAAAAAATGCTTTACGTTCCATTTCTGCTGCTACATCTCTGACCTTTCTACCTTCTTCACTTAAGTTGGAATACTGCCTACATGTGTTAGTACTCACAAAACTGTAGTAGTACTAAAGACACACATTCATACCAATGAAAAAGGCCCCTTTAGCTGGAGAATTCCACCACCAAAAAAAGGAGGGGGGCTTCTCAAGAATGGAAAAGTACCTTACCAGAACTAAAGCCTCATAACTATATCCTAAGTTTTGTGAAATTCTATCTTGTTCTTAAATGCAATATAAAAATAAACATACACACATATTCTAAAGGATACCAGGTAATGGTTGCTCAACAAAGCAAACCCTGTTTTTCAGAAAGAGGAGATGAATCTCTGGGCTCCTACGCCATTTGGCTTACATGCATATGCATGCTGCGTGAAAGTAACTTGAAAGAGTAGATATCATGGAGCAGATTATTTATTATTTATTCACATTACATTTGACTCTAACTTCTCATATTGCTCTGTATGGAATTCTCATTGGTTTGGCACATACATATCCTTATTACTGTGATTCTAACTGCACATACTGTATTGACAGTAGCCTCTCTCTGCACATCTTATATGTAGGGTTGCCAGGTCCCCTTGTTGCTTCGGCGTGGGGATTTGGAGGGCATTCTGGGGGTGGGCAGCAATACACCAAACCCCGCCCCCAAGAGTGACCATCTGCCCGGCCATCCCTCTCCCTCCTGCCTGATTTAGAGGGCTTTAGCTGATCAGTGGGGACCATGTGGCCTTCCAATCAGCTGGAGGGCCTTTTAAATCTAGCAGGAGGGAGGGAAAGGGGTGGCCGGTCGTGTGGTCACTCTTGGAGGCGGGGCTTGGGGGCAGGGCTTCCCCACTGGCCAGCTGGATCGAGCAGATTGGACCCCCAAAGGTGGGGGAAACCCCACCCGGACCTAGGGGCTGGCAACCCTATTTATATATATGCACTGTGCTTCTAGGGTTGCTATCAGGCCCTTTAACAGGGGCTTAATGTTAAGAAAGGGGCACCTAAAGCTTTTCATGATATTCACTTAGTGAACGGCATCCTATTTATAGGCTTGCGAGGTAGTGCTTGGTAACTGGCAGGGGGGAGGGACAGCTTCATGGGAGAAAAATTAAAAAGAAAATTAAGCCCTTGTCTGCTTACAGGAAGTTCTGACCACAGAGTTCCTAGCAATTCCTAGAGCTACCCAGGAGTGACAAGGGTAGCTCTAGCAATCACCAGAAACTAGTTGCCAGAAACTCTATGGTCAGGTCTTCCTGTAAGTAGACAAGGCCTTATTCTTCTTTTTATTTTTTCTCCCCAGGACCATTCAAGACCCCAGCCCCAGTTTCCATGCACTGATCAGCTGAGCATCAGTAAGTAAAGGTAAGGTTTTCCCTTGCTCGAAAGCCAGTCCAATCTGACTCTAGGGTTGAGGGGCTCATCTCTGTTTCAAAGCCGAAGAGCCAGCGCTGTCCAAAGACGTTTCCGTGGTCATGTGGCTGGCATGACTAAACACCAAGGTGCATGGAATGCTGTTACCTTCCCACTGAAGTGGTACCTATTTATCTACTTGCAATTTCTTGCTTTCGAACTGCTAGGTTGGCATCAGTAGGCAAGGGCTAAAATTGGCTAGACTACAAGGGCTATAATTGCCATAAGCGGACAAATGGGAACCCTGCTTGTTAGGCCTCTATTAAAAGGATACATTCTTTCTCCAAGCAATTGGCAAACCTATGTGTTTCTCCACAGCTGAGGTGGAAACCATGTGGATTTTCTATACTTTCAAAATATAGTTTGTGAGGTTTTTGTTTGCAGTGATTGAATATACACAACTTTTTTACAGGTGAACATTATGCTTTACTGTATTCCAAAAGGAAGCTGATCCTGAATATAAGGCAATCCCCCTAAAAAAAGGTTATACACAAAAGGTTGGGGTTTTGTTATTATTCTTGTTGTTGTTGTTACTACTACTACTATTACTGTAACTTGTATATGAACATTAAAAAGGCCCTTTTTGTTGACAGCAAATGTGGAAAAAATCTACGCTTGCTTTTACATAAATAGGGTACTCATGAATCTTCAATTCACAAAAATATACCATTTTAACAACGTTACTATTGCATAACCCCAAAATAAAAATACTGATTCAAAACTCATCAAGAATTCAAATAGTTGCATTGTCACTACAGAATATCCATTAAACTCATCATAAAATATTCTGTATAATAAGAGCTGTCTTTAACTTTCAAAGTACATATGTCCATAATGAAGAGGAGACTCAGAAACCTTATATGCGTGCACCCCACAGACTTGTATAATTGCTAATCTGTTATTTAATTTCTGTATTTCCCATTCTTTCACAGAACTTATTTGCAAAATTTTACAGCACTCTCAAAAATTTGTTATGGTGGCATCAAATAACAATAGCAAAGTTAATAGTCAAATTGTACTCCTTCCTGTATAGCTCACTTGGATATAAAAGCCTGTCCTACCAGAGCCACAGACTGACAAAGTCCACATGTGATTTCATGTCATGTAAACAGTCTGACAGAAATCTAGCAATCTAGAACCTAAGAATATATTGATCACTGGTTCTATTTAGAATTATTTCCAGTTTTACTTCAGGTGAACAAATTTTTACTGCCAAGAAGCTTAGTAACTTGAGCAGCTCTTTTGTGCATTTCTAAGGCTATAAGTCATTGTCAAAGGCATGTCAAACATCTGTGTCTAATTTACCAGAGATGGATCGATCTGAAATAAAAAAACCCACTGAACCTTAACTTACCCCCCAGAAACTTTAGTGTGTGTGTGTGTGTGTGTGTCCCTTAATAAGGGGCAGAATCCAGGCATTGTATGAAATGGCCTTATAAAACTGCAATTTGGGGCACATTGATATAGAAATGAGAAACAGAAGGCAGCACAGTAGATGTCTAAGGAATGTACCGTTTCTACTAAGCAAGTCTGTAGTTATTACATGTAATTATATTGTGACATTTTGAAACTCAGCATACATTCAGCCACAATGCAGTTCTTCACATATGGGATAACAGGGTATGATATGAAATGAATGCAGCCATATCAACATTGACATCTACTATTTGAGTTGATTAGAAAAACTAGTGTTGTTTGTTTTGTTTTATACAATAAGCTAGGACACTAATATCACATCTGGAACTGTTTGTGCAACATGTTGGTCTTACCTGGAATCTTGTCCTCTCTGCTGCATAGACCTGGTAGTGAAGCATAGCCTGCAGAACTTTTTTGTGACCGCCTGGCACTAAGCAAACTGCCCCAAGGATCTCCAGCACAGCAATCTTGGTTTTAATGTTCTCAGTCCGTAAACTCTGAGAGATTATATTGATGCTTTCTGGATGGGCCAGTACATGTGCCCGTCCCTGGGAGTTGTTCATCAGAGCCTTGATGCACCCTATAACGGATGTGTGTATGCGGCTCTCTGAGGTCTCATAATCCATACTCTTGAGAAAGTTCAACAAGCAGGTCAGGCCATCCAGCTCAATAAACCTTGTCACAAATCTGAACAGATGAAAGAGAGGAAAATAGGATAAAGCACCTTGTGCAGGAGGCATCAGGTTAATGGAATAGAGGACTAAACAGCTGCTTCTCATATTACTTTAACAAACACATGAAAATACTGAAGATCCTTGCATACATTTTATTAGAGTTATACCACACCTGCATATTTTGAAAAGATTGTCACTCATGTGCTTTGTATCAGAAGGGAATGTGCATTTTGATTCCAGCATCATATTACTGTAGATCTTCATGAATGGATGCAGAATTATTTGAAAATAATTTGAAGAACTAACTAGTTACTTAGATTACACAAATAGTTAATACAAAGATAGGTCTAGCAATCATTTAGGGCCAAACCAAAGAAGACACTGAGAGACCCATTAACAGACTTCCTAGGCTTTTTGCAATAATAAACAGCAGCTGGGAGGTTTGATGTACATGGGAGAGCCAGTGTGGTATAGTGGTGAAGAATGGCAGACTCTAGTCTGGAGAAGCAGGTCTGATTCTCCATTCCTCCACACGAAGCCTGCTGAGTGACCTTGAGCCAGTCACAGTTTCTCTCAGAACTCTCTCAGACCACCCTACCTCACAAGATGCCTGTTGTGGGTAGAGGAAGGGAAGGCAATTATAAGCTGCTCTGAGACTCTTTAGGATAGAGAAAAGTGGAGTATAAAAACCAATCCCTCCTCTTTTGGGGCTGTGACATAAGAAAAGGATCCCCCTCCCCAACTTAAAATGGTCCCCTAGAGCTGCTTTTTGCTTGACTGGATGTGTGTATGTGTGATGGGGAGGGATACAGGTAACATAGAAGTGTGGTATTGTGGTTAGAACACCAGATTAGATTCAAATCCCCCCTCTGCCATGGAAACTTGCTGCGTGACCTTTGGCCAATCACTCACACTCAGCCTAACCTTAGCTTAAGAAGAGTATAATGTAGTAAGCTGCTTTGTGTTCCCATTGGGGAGAATGGCAGATATAAATGAAATAAATTAGTAAATAAAGGTAAAAGGAGCAAAGCAGTGGTGTAATGGTTCAGCTCAGGAGACTGCTTTTATATGTTTGCATGCGGTGTTCTGGTTTACCCCCTGAGCTACAATCCTAGCCCAAATGCATTTTAGTATTACTAGGAACCTTTGTTGTTAGATTCAAATGTTACTGTATCTTCTAATAGGCTTACGGATTGACTGAAAGTTTGTTTTAAATCATGCTTGTAAACTGTTTTGGGTCCCAGTTAAAAAGGCAGACTATATATGAAAATAATATGGTAAATTACTTAAACAAACTTTTAAGTATTTTTATGCCACCTTCCATTCAGTCAGGGTTCACAATGTGGCAAACATAAAAACATTAAACCAATTAAAATACAGTTAAAATATAAAATTGAATCTAAAACGCAAACAATTAAAATATAGTTAAAATATAAAACAACACTAGATGGAGGCTCAACAACCATTACTAGGGGTATGTCAGACAAAATGAAGAAGTCTTCACCTCCTGGTGAAAGATACTGGTAGAGGGAGACAGATGAATCTCCCTGGGGAGGGAGTTTCAAAGTTTTGGCAGGAGCAATTAAAGCACAGCATCCAAGGATGACTGGAGTGAACAGGTAGATGTATATAAAAGAAGCTGGTCCTTTAGGTATGTTGATCACGGGATGTACAAAACTTTCAATACCAGCACCCTGAATTGAGATGAGAAGCAAACTGGAAGCAAGTGTAGGTGGAATCAGACTGGAGTGATATGGTTCCTATGGCCCACTCCAGTCAACACTCTGGCCACAACATTCTGCACCAACTGTAGCTTCTGGGCAGTCTTCAAGAGTAGTGTCCCATAGAGCACACTGCAGTAATCACCACAGTGGTAAGAGCTTTCTTGTCCAGGGAGGGCCATAGCTGGCTCAACAACCCAAGGTGCTGAAAGGAACCCCTGGCCACCTCTACCACCTGTTTATCCAACAGGAGGCCTGGGTCCAAGGACACTCCCAAGGTACCAACCTGTTCCTTAAGAGGAGTGCAATCCCATCCAGAACAGGAGATAACCATTTCCTGGGCCAAATCTTCTCCCCACCAGTAGCGTCACATTTTGTTCAGATTAAATTTCTGCTTTTTAGCCTCATCCATTCCAAAACTCCTTCCAGTTCATGGTTCCCACAGCTGCATTGGGTTCTGCTGGTAGCTGAAGATCTGCATACTGGTGGCAGCTCAGCCCAAACCTCCAGATGACGTCTCCCAGTGGCTTGAAAAACATAGGAGACATTGGAACTTTGGGGAACCCCATTGGCCAGTGGGCAAGGGGCAGAGCAGCAGTTCCCCAGCACCACATTTTGAAACCTACCTTCGAGGTAGGACCAGAACCACCGCAGAACAGTGCCTCCCAGTTCCATTCCCAAAGGTGATCCAGTATTAAAAGCTGCTGAGAGGTCCAGGAGAATTAAGAGGGTTGCACTCCCTCTGTCCATCTCTTGGCACACGTGATACACCAGCATGACCAAGGCAGTTTCAGTCTCATAACTAGGCCTGAAACCATGTGGGAATGGAGCTAAACAATCCACTTCATTAAGAAATCTCTGAAGTTGGCCAGCCACCATTTGTTCAATCATCTCGCTCAAAAATGGAACATCTGAGACTGGACAGTAGTTATTCAGCTCTCCTGAATCCTAGCAGGTTTCTTTAGGAGTGGACACACCAGTGCCCACTTCAAGGCAGGAATGACCACTCCCTCTCTCAGGGACACATTTACTGTCTCCTGGACCCAGTCCACCAGCCCCTCCCCCCGGCAGCCAGGAGGGGCAAGGGTTATACAAACGTGATAAGTCTCAAACCTCCCAGAATCCTGTCCACATCCTCAGACTGCACAAGCTGAAAGGTATCCCACACAACTAGACAAATCAGCACCCTGGGACCACCTGATCCTGTTGCTACTAATGTACAGTCCAAGCTGGAATGGGTGTGCAGGATTTTATTTCCAAGTGCTTGGCAAAATGCTCACAGCAGGCTGCAGAGCACTCCATCTCCTCCTGCTGGCCAGAACCTCATAGACCCTGGCCACCTGGAAGAGTTCTGCAGGTGTACACTGCAATGGTGATGGGAAAGTATTGCTTTTTTGTCACTATCACCACCATGGAGTAGGCTTTCAAATAAGTTCTAGCCTGTACCTTGAGAGATTCATTCCAAGTCAGTTTCCAGTTTATGGCGACTTGCACTTGGACGTGTACTATCAAGCTCTGATGGAGACATGCCAAGCCAGGGCAATCAGGGAAGGGTCTTGGCTGGTTCCAGACCTCCCAGAGTCTCTGTAGGGATCGAAGCTTGCCCATCCCCGAGAGGTCCTGATGCTGCGGAGCCAGCACGGCAACCAGAGCCGACCACTGGACGAGCAGACAAGATTATAAGCAATACTAACTGCTGCAAAGAATAATCGTGGCTTAACAGTGAGTCAAGCAAACTTCTTCTTAAGAGATAAAGTCTCAGACTGCTAGCTCGAACTGAGAAGGAGCAGCAGGTGGGGAAGAGTTGAAGATCCCCTCCCCCCCCAAAAAAAATGAAACGGTTTGTAAGCAATTTAAAAAAGAGATAGAAAACGAAACTAACCGTATGAGACTTTTTTGAGCTTGAAAGATGTAATTTAATCCAAGATGCGTGGAATTCAGACTAACTTGACTTTAAAACCAAAAACTTTCTTTTTGTGTAAACAATGGCTGGGCGAGGAAGGAGAATGGCAATGGGGGAAAAAATTCCCACCGGAAATACCATACCAACGACTCCCACCCAGCAAGAGACAGCTGCTGACTTTCCCAATATGTTGGCTGCAGCACTGCACCCTCTGCTGGAACAGATGTCAAACATCAATAGTAAGCTGGACTCTGTTCAAAAACAGCTTTTACACATGGAAAAAAGAGCTGATAAGACTGACAGGAAGATTAAGAAAGTTGAAACAAGGACTAAAGATATTGAGCTAAAGATGGAAGAAGAAGAAAAAAGAAAGAAATTTGGATAAAACCAATTACCCCAACATCAACTGGAAAACTCCATGCATGTTCCACGCTTCCAAGGAGTACCAGAGCAGAGAGGTGAAAACCTAAAAACAATTTTAAGCGAGGCAATAGTATCAATTTCAGATCTCAAGCAACAGGACCTCCAGAATGACATGGACTTGGATTACCGTGTGTACCCAGATTTTATAAGAAAAAATAAACTATCTGGAGAAATATATGTGAAATTCGCTAAGAGAACTATGAGAGAAAACGTCTTGAAAGCTACATCGGGGAAAACAGTAAAAGTCATGGGGGAAGAAATCAAAAGCCTAAAAGACATTCCATTTGAGATCCGGAAATGAAGACATCAATATAAAGAATTAATCCTTTATCTCCAAAGCAAATCAATTGTTTATAGATGGACTTTTCCAGGGGGAATTGCTTTCCAATGACAAGAAGATTAAGATCGATTCTGTCCAAAAAGCTAAAATCTTTCTGAAACAGAAACTAAGCTCAAACAAAGACGATGAGGATGAAGAAGAGGAACTTAGCGATGAAGGAACAGATAAAACTTCAAGAAGCTCCAGCAGTACAACTGAAACCTCAGAATCTGAGAAAGGAGCAACTTAACCTAAGACTCCAAAAGCAAAGAAGAAGTGCAAGAAATAAATGTGACATAATAGATTACAAAACACCTGAACTTAGCATAAATTTAACCGCAAGAAGTTTGAAACCTTTGTCTTTATTGTTAATGCAGGAATGGTATCTAATTGCAAAGTACTATGTGAATCTTGTCTTAGATTTTAGTTTTGTCCCCCTGCCCTTGTCTCTGTAGGTTGTAGTATTATAAAACCAATCAAAATATTAAAAAAGAGAGAGAGATTCATTCAAAGTCTTTCTGCACTGTCTCTCTAGCCATCTCCCCTGTGTTTTCCTAGTCCACAGCTCCTCTATACCCAAGGGGCTGCCCAGGCTGTTCAATATAAGAGAGGGTGCTTAAGTGCAATCATGTCAATTGGTTGAGTCATTTCCCCATTCCAGAGGTCAACAAGGGCATGAACAGATCCACTGACTATATCAGCAGGTAATTCCCCAATACCAACTGAAAATCTATTGGATCCATCAGGCTACAGGGGTGGATCATTTTAATTGCTCCTCTACCCCTGCAGAGCCTTGGTACCCCATAAGTCCCCCCAGAAGTACTGATCTGTTCATGAGAAGGGGACTCTCTTCATTCCCCCCACCTTCAGATTACCTTCTTCCTGCCCAAAACAAAACACCAGATCAAGAATGTGACTTGCAAAGTGTGTAGGTAGGCCCATAGTTGTTATGGAGACCATGAAATCTTGAGCCACTCCCAACAGAGTAGCCTTGGCATGGATATTGAAGTCCCACCAGACAACCAGCCTTATTTTCCCCAATGAGGCAATTAGCAGCTCTATTAAGCTTTTTGAGATTGGGACACTGAACTCCCCATAACCCAAACCAGGATACCTGCAGCTGCTTATAAAATCCATTCATGGATTTCCTAGTATCTCATCTAGTTTTACCCTGTATGTCCTAGTTTCCCCTCCACACACACTAAAGCCAGTCATGTTACCTTTTTAAGAGCACCTGCTTTCTTGCACTTATCCTAGGTACCTGAGTAGTCTTTCCATAAACAGCAAATATATTCCACCAGTATAGTTACTGGAGGGCAGCTGTTCAGTTAAAATATTGATTCCAGTGGGAAACTGTCACAATGCAGAAGGTCTGGTTTTATAGTTTCCTCTTGAGATCAAACATGCATCGAAGCTAGAAAACTCCCATAACACTTTCTAGATTATTTTTGTTATCTGCTGACATAAAATGAAGAGGAAAAAGATTTGAAGTGCTTTTAAAAGACAACATGCAGATCATCTGCAGAAATGTTTGTGTTAGATGTGCATGCATATAGACACATTTGCACAGAGAATGTCCTTCAGTGACTAGTGTCTTCAGTGCATGATGACAATCAGGACTTCTGGGAGATTTGAACAGGTCTATGGTCAACATAACCTTCTCTGGGCTAATCTCAGTGATTACTGTCAAAAGAATGGCTGCTGGAGTGAAGGGCAAAATACTGTGATGAGATTAGTCTGATCACTGCATAGTATATTTTCCAGAAAAAAAAATAAGGGATGAAATCAAATATAGAACTATGGCCAGTTAACACAAACAACACATCACATGTTTGAACTATTCTTGGATTGTACAGTCCTCAGGTTCTCATTCCAGTTGCCACGTGTTGAGTTCCATACAGGGGGGAGCACTTTACAAAGAAAACAAATATGCCAAGGAGAGGGTCTAGTTCTCCCTACACTTCCCCATCAGCAGCTTTTAGACAGTCCAGGAGCAGGAACATAGCATTGTCTTCTGTTTGTGTAGGCTAGTTATATACTTTTAGATGGGGGTTCCGCTGAGGAGGACACATGTGTAATGTATTATGACAAGAGCTACAACCATATAAAATGGGCTTTGTTATGTACGGCTAAGAACCTTTTTGTGCTTGGCAACATTTATGGGCAAAGCCCCTCCGAATGACAGCAGGTATGGAGAGAGGCAGGCAGCTTTATCCTCATTGCAGGCAAAAACTAGTTATAACTTATGTTAAGTTCCAAATAGAAACCAGAATGAAGCATTTCAAATACCAGATGGAGCGAACACCATGTAAATGAAACCTCTGGCATAGCTGCAACTTCTGTATAGGGTTGTGCTGTACCTGATTCACACTTCTGCAGTCTGCAGATTCAGCAGCATCAAGTCACAAAGCCCCCAACATACTACTCTTTTGGGGTGCCATCTTAACATAGTATTTATGAGCCTTGCTGTAGTGTATAAACAAATTACAGACTAGTAGTATGAAGGCTAGATCTATATATAGTTCACTCTTAAAAAGAGAATTTGAGAACTTATATTGAATTTGGGCCAGACTCACTGAAGGGTCTGTTATCCCCATGCAGTAACTTCATCCAATTGGTTTTGACCAGAAACCAGGAAAAACCAAGGCCATAAGTAAGAGGGGAATTCAGTATGAGGTTTGGTGCCTGTTCAAATCTGAATTTTAAAGTCAGTCCGTGCATGCATGCTTGAAGAATGAAGACAGCACACCACAAATGGTTACACTCAAATGTGTTAATGGCAGTGCTCTTTATTGAAGCACAATAAGATTCTTTTCCAACCTTAGCTGACATAAGCAAAGGGGAGACCATTTTTTAAAAAAACCTTCTAGAGTTACATTTTCCGTCCCGAGAAAAATCAACAATACAAACCAATGCAATTTAGTGCAGCATATGTGTTTAGTAACACTTCCATCTTTACATCCTAAGGCTGATGCACATCTGTGCCTATATAGATGTTTTCAAATGTATCATTTTGGATACAGCTGCAAACTCTCAGAGATTAATGTTGAATCACTGCATTATATAGATTGTACACTTCTACATACTGCTACCATCTGGCATATCCTACACAATCAGCAGTCAGCCTGAGACAAGGGTGCTAAAAGTTTTCCTTGGCAGGAAGAGGAGGGTGTAGGGACTTGGCTAAGACCCTGAGTGTCTCCGTTTGGGGCCTCCACCACAACCCTTATGTGAAAAAGCTGATTAAACACCAGCGTGATGTAGTGGTTACAGTGCAAAACTACTATCTGGGATACACAGGCTTAAATCCTGACTGTGTCATGGAGCTCACTGGACCAGTTTTTCTCTCTCAGCCTCACTTCGTTCACAGGGTGGTTGTTGTGAGGATAAAATGGAGCTGGGGAAAATGATGCTATAAGCTGTTTTGGGTCCCTTTTGGGGAGAAATCAGGGTACAAATACCAAATATAAACAAACACCAATACATATCTAAAACTTCTGTGCACAGAAAACTGTCAGAAAGAAAAGGTTCTAAGCTTAACCTTTAGCCTGACACACAAGTGTGGACTTGATTGTGAAGGAGTGTTCAACTGTGTGAGCCCACTGTGGAGCCTGAAGTGCTGCATCCCCCAAAACAGGTTCAGTGTGTTTACTGAAAGAATTATTGATATGACACTATTAACTTCATTTATCAAGATGGGTAGCTATGTTAGTCTGTTCTGAAGAAGAGAGCAGTGACTCATGAAAGCTCACACCCTGCCATATATTTTGTTAGTCTTTAAGGTGCTACTGGACTCTTGCTCTCAACTTCATTTATAACATCCTTTTCTTTCACAGACCTCAAGGCACCACACAAAAAGATGCCAAAAGCTCCTCCATTCCAGCACTGACCACACCCAGACCTGCTCAGTTTCTAGGAAGGTCCTACATTGTGTGCTCATGACACACTTTGAGGAAAAAGGTTGGCCACCACTGTTCCATGTACACTGTGTGATAGCTGGCAGCAGGTTTTCCAGCCTTCAGACTGGTTTCCCAGTCTAGCTGAGACAGAGATATTTGGATCAGAAGGTACTCCCATCATTGTCAGTAACAAAGGCTGGATGCCTGCCTACAGAAGGCAGTGAGACAGGTTTTACTTACCAGAGAGATTAGAGGTTATCAGAACTTTGACAAAACAAAACCAGGCCAAAATAAAAGAAGCACTTCTCTGTCACTTTGTTCAAAGAAGAGACAGGTAGGCTAGAGAGTGGGAGTAGTTCTGACCAAAAGGGAAAAAATATATATTTTCTTGAAATAATACTCCTGTCCATCTTCTTAAAACTTTAACAAATCTCTGCTGAGATCTAACAAACTTTTGCTTGCTTCTTTCATAGCCTGTTGTTCATTTACACTGCCTTTCCAAGATAAACTGAAATCTACTAGCAGCAATGGCTTTTGCAGTTGTTTCTAGCCTGACATTTTAATATTCAAAGTTGTTTATGGGTACAATCCACAAGGAACATTTCTCTTCAGTCCAATAATTTTGCCAAGGATTTGTCCTTAAGCTGTGTGGTGAATGGTCGGGTTATTAAAGAACTGAATCTAATCACTGAAACACACCTACAGAGGCTTATGTTCTACCATACAGCTGTTCTCAATTGTGTCATACGTAACCTCAAAAGACAATATTATTCCTCTCAATAGGCTTGTCTGTTCATTACTTTTGAGGGAGAAATCACAGCCTAGCAAGACTTATGGGCTCTCTGTCACAGACACTCTCTCAAATAAACTAAGAAGTGAACCCAGTTGTACCATGTTGATTCAGACATGGTTGTTCTCAGACAATCTGCCCTGAGAAAGATAAAATGGATTTCATTAGAGTGGGCAGTGAGATATTCCCTTCACACTTCCATATGCACTTCTTCTTTTGTTCCTGGTCTGCGGAAATCAGAGGCAGACATGCCCAAATTCATCTCATCTCCCAAATATTAATATGTGTGAATGAATCCATGAGGAGATGAGAGGAGATAGATTGGAACTAAATCAGGGCTGAATTTAGGAAACAACTTGGTACATTTGGTAAAGGCTTCAAAAGCAGAAAGGAGCTAGCTATGTAACCCAAAGGGCAAAAGTTAGTGTTGTGGTGTCTTATATGGGGTACTGAACCTTGTTCCCCTTCCTTCTTACCAGAATATTCCTGCTCCTGATGACCAAATTTTCATTTTCTCCCATCTCTTACCTTTTGCTTGCCCAAGACTAGGCCTTTGGACCCTATAATCTTGGAAGCAGAACAGAGTCAGCAGATGTGCTTGATTTGTGGTAATTATTCACAATTTAAGTTTTTTAATGTGCTTTTCTGGCAAAGTTTGCACAGTCCCAATCAGAATAAAGTAGGCGAGTCACATAACCCCGTTAAGAACTTTGGCAATTATTACTCAAGGGTTTACAGGTAAAAATACTGTACCCTGCAACAAATATATTCAGCCTTCCCAACCACTGGATGATTCAAAAACATGCACATCTATCATTATTGCTACTTTCATTCCCCTTTCCCTGTGTGGCTTTATGGCTTCTGAACTGGCGATACCGTCAGCCAATGAAGGGACACATATTTCTTACCTAATTCTAAAACTTGTATTTTGAAAGCCCGTGTGTGGAGTTGCTTACAAAAAGGATTTGATACAGCCATGGGCCCCTCTGTGCTGTATCCTTTCCTTCAAAGAGGGAATTGGCTCACTCATCAGGCATTGGCATATGGCCCACTTGGCAACTAACAAATTGAGTCGCTGGAAATTAGTTGAGACATGGGGACTTAACTCAAAATTTGGCTTGGCTATAGCTACGAAGAAAAAAAAGTCCTTAGCACTGCAGCCAGCAATTTAAAAGCAAAGACTTTATGTGACAGTTTGTGGATGCTGGTGCTGACACTCATTAGGGCTATTATAAACAGAGGAAATAAATGCCTGCTGTCAGAGGTATCCAGCCAAAGCAATGCAGGGCTTGTTCAGAGAAACCTGGCCTTGAGAAGGAGATTTCCCATATTCCACTCCCACAGACCCCCAAAGGGGAGCCATCACACTAGATAAGACCTTTCTGATGTAATTGAATAGGACAGGGAATTAAGGCTGTGAAGGGTATGGGCCACATATTTATTGTAATGACCAGAGGACTCTGACATGAAATGTGGAAACATGTCCTTCTCTCGAGCATGGCAGAACAATTGATGGAAACTGTGGAAGCTGATTAACAATTAGCTGCAGCAAGATAAACCTGCAGCAGTGAGCTGCAGCAAAATGTAAGGTACAACATCTTTGAAGTAGAATCATAGAGTTGGAAGGGACCTTGCAGGTTATCTAGTCCAACCCCCTTGCACTCTGCAGGAGCGTAGCTGAAAGATAACCCTACAACATACCCAAAAGATGGTCATCCAACCTTCACTTGAAAATGTCCAGCAAAGGAGCATCCACCACCTCCCGAGGCAGTCCGTTCCACTGTTCAACCACTCTTACAGTTAGGAAGTTTCTTCTGATATTTAGTCGGTATCGACTCCCTTGTAATTTCCATCCATTAGATCTAGTCTTGCAATCCAAAGCAAGAGAGAATACATCTGCTCCATCTTGTACACTACAGCCCTTCAAATATTTGAAGACTGCAATCATGTCCCCTCTAAGCCTTCTCTTCCCCAGGCTAAACATATCTAGCTCTTTCAGCCTTTCCTCATAAGACTTGGATTCAAACCCTCTCACCATCCTGGTTGCCCTCTTCTGGACACACTCGAGCTTGTCAACATCCTTCCTAAAATGCGATGCCCAAAACTGGACACAGTACTCCAGATGAGCCCTGACCATAGCAGAATAGAGCAGAACTACCACCTCCCGTGATCTGGACACATTGCTTCTGTTAATGCATCCTAAGATTGCAATAGCTTTCTTCGCAGTCACATCGCACTGCAATGTGTAAGTAAACAGCAACAATATTGCAGGGTTTTTTAAAATTTACAGACTTACATAATTATTCCAATTCAGCAAATACAATTCCTATCATAATGGTATTAGTCGATCTGGAGCAAGATCGACTAATACCATTATGAGACCTTATTTGGCTCATTGTGTTGATTTGGTACCTGTTTGTAAAATTATGAACAATAAGAATATACAATAAGAACTGTTCTGCTAAAAATTCACTCAAAACTGACAAAGGGAGCTTTGACTCTCAAAGTGTCCCCATGCAATGTCCCCCATGTAATGACGTCACACTGTGTCAGGCACATCACACAATGTCCCTGCCCACCCCTGGAGTGCCCACCCAAATCCCCCTGCCAGAGGAGACCTGGCAATCCTAGTTCTTCATAATAAAAGGAACCTTAATGAGCACCATTGGGTGTGGGTGAGTCTCTGCCAACCATGGAAAAGAATTACAATGCCCTGCTGCCCCCCATTGAGGGCCACAATCTCCTGCACAGAATTGTGCTGAGAGGTGATCCCTGTTGGCTCAGACACATTCAGTAGCACCAGTGACAATGGAGGTAGGCTCCTTTGTCACTTACTCTCGACCTACCAATGACTGGGTCCAAGTCAAACAGGTGCTGCCTGCATTACTAGAATTTGGCTTGGTTTGCCTGGCCACCAATGGTCTTCTTAAGAGTTTTCTTGGTAGAAAAAGATCCCCGTGTAAGCTTGATCATCATGGAGATACCAAAGCATTCTGGGCACAATCCAGTCAAAGTTAAGAACTTTAATTCACCTTAAGATTGAAATAATAGTCAACTAATATGATAGCCAATACTTCCATTGAAGTCAATGACATTTAAAAGTGCTTAGTTAGAAGTATATGGGCCCAGATTCTGTCCCCACTAAGAAAAGAAGAAGAAAAGACTACCATAAGGAAACTCTAGAAAAGACATTTTATAGAATTTTCCTGTAAATACTGAACAAATAGGCAAGATCTTGACAATATATACATTTCCACTAAGCCAATAAAATGTGTTTACTATTCTAAGTCCTTCCCGTTATCCCCTTTTGGTGTTTACGCATCAGTCCCCATGTTGGCTTCCATCAGAATGTTATATATTTGTGATAAAACCATTCCTTTTCAATTTCTTATATGCCAAATGCCAGCCTTGAAATTATTGGGAAAAATGGTCTACCTATTGGACATTTTCCATGTCCACGGATAGTGGCAACCTGGGGCTGCCAAGGTATGACAGGGTCACTTCAAATTGCAGGAGGTTCCCTATTTTTGCCACTACAGGTAAGGGCTCAAAAAAAAAATCCAAAAAAGGAGCTGCACACATGTACTTTCTTTATGCTACCATAAAGAATTTAAAAAATAAATAAAATTGAATGGTCAGGACCCAATGTATTAATCACCAAATTGCACTTGTATCTTACAGTGGGAGCTTTGACTCTCAAAAGTTCATACCCTGAAAATCTTGATGATCTCTAAAGTGCTACTGGAATCTAGCTCCTCTACCATGGACCAATACAGCTGCCCTCTGAAACAAAGCACACCAGTATTTGCCAGACTGGGAAGAGGAGGTGGCAGCAGAAGAAATGAAGAGAGGCGTACAAACCATTTTGCAGTTTTCATTGTTAACAGCTTACATATATTCAAGGAATAATATTTACAAAGTGTGATTCACAACTACTGGAATTTATGGCAGTGAGGCATGTGGTCACATTCAGATGCACCAATGGAAGGGGAAAGGACATGAGGGAAACCAAGGGAGAAAGTAGTAGAGAATGAAGGCAGGAAGAAAGGCTGGGGGATGCATGACTTGGACAACTGGGAACAGAGCTGCAGAAATTGGATAGATATATTCAATATGTTTTAAGTGAAAGATCAAGTAATTTCAGATGAAAGAAGTTTATAGTATAAGAAGTTTGAGAAACATGGTCCTGTACTGCAGATCCTGGTGAAAGCTGCTGGTCTGAAGGTACAATTACAAGTTCTCTAAGCTTCCCTCCAATAGCTCCATACTGGTTAACCTCAGAGAGAAATGAAAATATGCTGACAGTCATCACAGACATAGACTCCCTCCTCTACCATCTCATGTGATTTCAAAGCAAGATCTAGCTGCTTTAAGTCCAAGAAGTTCAAGTTCAGTTCAAGAAGAATGCGATGTGGGCAATGGGAATAGATAATTACCTCATGGGTTGCGTCCGAAGAGCTGTCTTCAAGTCTTCAACTATTTTATTCCTCATTTCCATTTCTTCTTCATCGAAAGCATACAGGGTCTGCATCTGTTTGAAACAGGCAGATAAATTATTACTAATCCAGCACCAGATCAGAGACAATTGAGATTACTGAGAACTTAGAATTAATCAGCAGAAGCCATCTGACAGGCTAAATTGGGTGGATATGCAGCCTAGATGCTCCCTAGGAAAGTAAAATTTACAGTAATAAAGCTGGGTAGGGATAGGCTTAAGCAGAGATTATGCTTTCTTCAGCTACTATAGATGTTAAACATAACTAGAGACTAGCATACTAAAAATGCATGTAACAAAGGATACCGTGTTATCATCAATTATAGTTGGTGTGGATTCTACATCTGTTCTACCACTCTGCATAGCAAAGTTTGCGAATCCACCCTGAGCCTCTATTGTTATGACTCTGGCAGTCTCAAATACCTAAACAGTATTATCAAATAGTTTTGCTTAACAAATCTGATGGATAATTGATCCTGTTTGACCCTTTAAGGCATACACAATTGCTCAAAGTAGAAAATCCAACTGCCCTCCCCCCAGGAATCTGTTAACGTCTTGAAAAGCCTTGAACAAACTGATGTGTGTTTGTACCACAGTTCAGTTGAAATCAGCTGAATATATTCAATCTTACTAGTAAACCGTACAGAACATAGATGTAAATAATGGAATTTACTGCCATGGAGGTAGTGATGGTCATGAGCAGAGATGGCTTAAAAAGGGGTTAAGACTGAATTATGGCAGATAGATCGACCTCACTGCTAGTGTTGGTGAATAAAGATACTCTTCATATTCAGAGGTGGAAAACTGCTGAAACCCAACACTAGAGGCAACATCAAAAGAAGGCTGCAGCCTCTCTGTCCTCACACAGAGATTCTACCATACGAGTTTTGTGAGGGTAACTGGTTATCTGAAATAACCTACAAGGGAATTTCTATGATTACAAAGGAGCACAGACTATAAAACCTCAAGCTCTTCACTTCTACCACATGTCACAAAAGTGGAATGTCCTCTATATACAGCCTGGCTTTAAAAGGCCTTCTAATAGTCACAACGATCATATTAAACACTGTATTTACTTATTATATTTGTATTTCACCCTTTCCACCCCAAAACTTAGGAGAATTAGTGCTTCCTCTGATTCATATTGCATATGACATCAACTGGAAAGTATGAAACAGTAACTTTCTAGCTCAGAATCTCATGAAGCATAATTTGTTAAGAAGAGGAGAGTTTTTTGCCCCATCACCATAAGCAAAAAAAAAAAAAAAGCTAAGAAATATAAGGATAATAGGAGAAAAAAACAAAACAAAGCCTTTGCGCCTTTGGGGGTGAAGCAGTTCCTGAGAACGTGGTGAGACATGCTCCTAGACTGTACAACTTTTTTTCTTTGTGGTTCTAGATAATTCATTGGCTTGTCCGAAATTCCACCCTGGAGTTATAAATTCCTTTATGTTGCACCCAATGCTGGGTTGTTGTTTTGTTGGGGGGGGGGGTCGTCTAGGACTTGGGCTAAATATAGACCTAAACTTAAAGGGGAGGATGAGGGTTGCTGTTTGTTTGTTTTTGCAACTGAGTAGCCCTTTATAAAGAAAGTGGAGGTCCTACATGCAAGCAATGAAAAAACAAAAACAAAGATTAGATACAGCTGTTTCCTCATGGAAAATATCTGAATGGCAAATTATAACCTGTTTCTTTCTGTGCACAGCCAATACAAAGAGAGGCATTCATTACTGAATCATTAACAGAGCATAAAGCAAAAATATCCCTAGATTTCACCTTTTTTCCTTTTAATCTGCCTGTGCTCTAATTTAGAAATGAAAAGATCTGTAGGTGGGTATGAGAAAGTTATCCAAGTAGAGTTAACATCCAGCTGTGAGATATGCTCTAAGATATGTTTTCCTTTCTCCCCTGACAAGCTGGTGTGCTTCAGGGAAATTATTTCCAACATAAGGAAAAGAGTTGCATCAATTACACTTCATTGATGACCTCTCTCTCTCTCTCACACACACACACAATATGTGCAATTGAGTACAGCTTTAAACTCTAAATAATTGCTTCTGAAGCTATCATTCATTTGCAAACACTCCTATAGTACAAATATATATATTGAGCGCAAATACTGACAATTGTCCAAAAGCAACAGTGTGCGGTAAAAGTAGCTTTCTATTCTCCAGTAAAGTAAGGAAAGGATTTATTTGTGCTGTTAAGCTTTGATTACCAAACACAGAAAAAAGAATGCATGAATCATTCACTTGCTCACCCTGCTGAAAGAGGAAGGAAGGAAGGAAGGAAGGAAGGAAGGAAGGAAGGAAGGAAGGAAGGAAGGAAGGAAGGAAAGGAGAGGAGGTATAATGATTTTCATATGCTAAAACAAACCAGGAGAAGCCAAGATCTATTCTCCTAGAGTGACCATGCAAAGAGTATAAAGTAGTTGGGTCCACGTCCACCTCTTCTCTGGATTAAGGTTACAGAAAGATGATTCAACATAAGGCAGAGATTTTTATCCTGTCTCTTTGTTGCTCTCAGCTGCATCAGGAAGGAATAACATCTCTTTTTTTCTGCATTAGCAGCCAGAAAGAGATTGCTCTGGCACTTGAACGGTTGAAGGTTGTTGGTTCAATTTGTGGAACCACAACCAGGGAGTGGGAGGAGCTGATAAGGCATAGCCTTAAGAAGTAAAAAACAAGATATCAAACATCCTGCTATTTTCAAAGAAAGTTCTCACTATGAGAGGCTTACTCACAGCAGCCATGGAATTGATGCGGTCTATGTAATAGTCTGGCCAACTTGTAGCAAGTTTATTAGGATCCTCTTGTTCCTGAAATAGAAAAAAATATTTATTTAGTTAAAACATTGCCAAAACTCAAGGTAGCTTAAACAATCAACAATATAACATCAACAATAAAGACAGAACAAAACCATTATGAAAAAACACCTTCACATTAAAAGGTGGACATCTTGCATCCACACTTCTCTAAAAGAAGATAAAGGGGAGAACCCATGGATTTCTGGGGACAGTCCATTTTACAGACACAGGGAACTGCTGTCAAGACCTTGCTTCTCAACAGAACAGACTGAACATGAAGGAGTGCCTGATTTAGCTACCAAGGTTGCTGGTACAGGGAGAGGAAGTCTTTAATATACGTGGGGCCTATGCTATGAATGTGCTCTAAAGGTTAATTCCAGCATCCTGAATTGTGTCTGGATGTACACTGGCAGTCAGTCTAGTTGACACAAAATAGGCTATATATGTTTGTGTTGGCCAATATTCAAGATGAATACATGAGGAATGTTAAATGAAGGCTTCCGGTCTGGGATCCATGGCGTCCTGACGTGCTCTGGCTCTGATCCCAGAGCATATGGAGGGTCTTTATAACAGGGCGGGCTATCTAGCCTGCCGCAGATCTCCTCAGGCAGGGGGGTGACTAGCAACGAGCATCGGCCCAAGTGGGAGTTGAGATCGGCTGATAGCGGGGCTTTAAAGAGCACCGCGACCAGCCTTGATCCCCTCCCCCAAGCGGGCACTTCGGAATTTCTCTAAAAGACCCCACCGAGTTGGATTCTCAACATAAGAACGCATGACCCAGACCTCCAAGACATTCTACGGAAACTGATACCAAGGAAACACTGCTATAACAAAATACGGACTTTGAAGGTAACTTTTTAAAATTGCTCACTGGAAACGCGCTGATCCCGAAAATAAACAACACCCGATGAAGCGCATGATCGTGCGGCATACTGTGTACTAACACCAACTCCGGGAAACGCGGTTGAAAAGCAAAAAAAAGCCAAAAAGCCAGTTTGTTGATCATTCCTGCGGTCGGGATATTGACTTTAAAATAGAAACTAACACCAAGTCCTGCGAGAAACAATGTGGAAAACCACTTAAGCTGCGACAGAAAACACCAGAACAGGAAGTGATCTCAGACCAGACAAGCAGCGCTTCCTAGAGACGATTGAGGAGGCCGGAAGAAGGGAGGAACCAGAAGACAAGGAGGACGACTAAGACTGCCGGACAGGAAGTAAGCAGCAGGAAGAGCCATTTACCATAGAGAAATTGCGCCCGCCATTTTGAGAAGGTCGAAACGATTTATTCAGATTTTGGCTAAAAGACTTAACAGAAAAAAGCGAAAATAGAGCGGTTCAGCTGGGCACAAGAAGAGCTTTAATTTGATATAAGTTTTGTAACAATTGTAAACAACGGCTTACGATCTCCGGCAAAGACAGAGGGCGAACTCTTGGTCCTCCCCGAAAATGGCTGCTAAAGAGGAGAAGAAACTACAGGGCATGATGGAAGCCATGGAAAAACGGATGATGGATGTTATGCAAAAAATGGAAAAAACTCTAGGTAGATGATTTGAAAAAGAACCTGGCTGGAATCACAACGGAAATACAGACACTGAACAAAAGAACAGATGAGGTGGAGGAGAGAGTGAAAGGAGTGGAAACTGGCATAATTGAGGTTGCTAAAGAAGCATCAAAAGCCAATGTAATGGTGGAATACAATGGAATACTTAACCATCTGAGATTCAGGGGAATTCCTGAAGACAAAAATGAGAATATCCACTCAGTCATGGTGGACGCTGTTGCAGATTTTTTAAAACTAGAAGAGGAGAAGGTGGCGGCACACGTTGATTTGGTATACAGAGTCAACTCTGCGATTGCCCAAAAGAAAAAATTACCCAGAGATGTGATTGTCCAGTTTATATCCAAAAGAGTGAAAGAAGACTTGTTTAAGCAACAATTCCAGGAAGATTTCATAATTGACCAAAAGAAAATTATGATACTAAAGGAATTACCCAGAACGGTTCTTCAGGACAGACGACTCTGACCTGATTGACAAACTGAAAACAGAGGGCATTAGATACAGATGGGAAATTACAAAAGGTGTCAGTTTTACATTTAAACAGAAGAGAGTCACCATCAAGTCAGTAGAGCAAATGACCAAGTTCATTAAAGACAATTTTAAAGACTCTGATAAATAAATACAAAACCAACATGGAGAGTCAAATTATTTCATGGAATGTTAATGGACTTAATTCGCCCCCAAAAAGGAAAAATGTTAGGCTATGGTTGGAAAAACAAAAATGTGATATTGTCTGTTTACAAGAAACACATATTAAAAAGACTGATGCTAAATTTCTGATTCAAAGTAGACTAGGAGAGGAATTCTATTCCCTCTCCTCGCAAAAAGAAAAAAGGAGTTGTTACATATGTAAAAAAAGAGTTGGAACCAAAAGAAATTTTTAAAGACAAAGAAGGAAGATTCTTGGCAGTGGAAGTTATGCTTCAGAATAAAAAGACCTTAATTTTAAATCTCTATGCCCCGAATGGAGCCAAGGAAAAATTCTTTCAAGATTTGTGGGAACAATTACAACAGTTAACCTATGAACAAATGATATTGATGGGTGACTTTAATGGCACTGTTAATAATGCAATTGACAGAAAATCCAAAAAGGAAATGAAGGTATAGGTAAGCTTCCGAAAGTATTTTTTCAAATGGCAAAACATGAACACCTGGAAGATGCATGGAGAGCTAAAAACCCTAAAGACAAAGACTGTTCTTTTTACTCATCAAGACATGAGTCTTTCTCAAGAATTGATATGATGTGGATGACTGAGAATTTCATTATGCAAACACGTAAAATTGAAATATTACCTAGAATTCTTTCTGACCACAGCCCAATAAAGTGGTCAACTTATGCTAAAAGAAAGAAATTTTGATGGAGACTCAATGAGGATTTACTGGACAAACAAAACATTGTGGATAAAATAAGGACGGAAACCAAAATGTATTTTCAACTAAACTTAAATAAAGAAGTACAGACGCAAATGGTATGGGAAGCATATAAGGTTGTGATGAGAGGACATCTAATTGCAATTAACAACAATGAAAGAAAACAACAATTCAAAATAGATAAAGAAATTTTGGAAAATATCCAAAAGAAAGAAGCAGAACTTAAGAGACCTGGCGAAAAGAAAATTTTGAGAGAACTGAGGATCCTAAGGGAACAATATGATGCGAGGTTAAATAAAGAAGTTTATTGGAACTTGAAAAAAATGCAACAGAAGTCCTTTGAAGGAGCAAATAAACCTGGGAAATATTTGGCATGGCAATTGAAGAAAAGAAGAGAGAACAAAACAATAATTAAATTGAAAGATGGGAACAGAGAAATTATGGACCCAGGAGGGATCCGGAGAGAATTCTACAAATACTATGCTACTCTTTTTCAAGCAAAACAGGTGGATCAACAAAAAATCCAAGATTATTTATCTAAGGTGAATTTGACACAACCAAGTTCAAAAACAAAAGGATTGTTAAACGCTGTGATAACTAAAGAAGAAATCAGCAAAGCAATAGGAGAAGCAAAAATCTCCAAAGTTCCAGGACCAGACGGATTTTCAGCCAAATTTTATAAGAAACTTCAAGAAGACCTGGTACCAGTTCTAGAGATTCTTCTAAATGAAATTAGAGAAAGTGGGAAGGTTCCAGATTCCTGGAACGAAGCAGCAATCACCTTGATACCGAAAGAGACCCAAGATTTAACTAATGTCAAAAATCATCGACCAATCTCACTTTTGAACAATGATTACAAAATCTTTGCAAAAATTCTAGCAGAACGCCTCAAAGAGTATTTGAAAGACACTATTGCTGAAGATCAGGCTGGGTTTTTGCCAGGTAGGCAAATAAAAGACAACATGAGGGTTGTTTTGGACGCAATAGAATATTATGATAAGCACCCGGAAAAAGAGGTCAGCTTTTTATTTTTAGATGCGGAGAAGGCATTTGATAATTTGAATTGGGAATTTATGTTCAAAGTGATTGAAAAATTACAGATGGGTGTAGAATTTACAAAAATGATTAAATCAATATATAAAGAACAAAAGGCCACGGTGATTGTAAATGCAGAATCAACGGAAGCGTTCCAGGTCAGAAAAGGAACTAGACAGGGCTGTCCCTTATCGCCATTGTTATTTATCTGGATTTTGGAAATATTGCTGCAAGTGATTAGAGATTATAATAATATAAAAGGTTTGAGTATCAGAGGTTTCTCATATAAATTAAGAGCATTTGCTGACGATATTATGTTTATTGTTGAAGATCCTGTCAATAATATGCCATTGGTATTTGAAAAAGTAAAAGAGTTTGGTGATCTCGCAGGGTTCTATGTAAATAAAAATAAATCGAAAATATTGTGCAAAAACATGAATGGTATAAAGCAACAAGCTTTACAAAATATGACAGAATGTGAAGTGGTTAAAAAGGTCAAATACTTGGGAGTTGATATTACAATGAAAAATATCAATTTGTTTAAGAATAATTATGAAAAATTGTGGGTTTCGATAAAACATGATTTAGAAAAGTGGGAAAAACTCAGATTATCTCTTCTTGGAAGAATTGCCGTTGTCAAAATGAATGTACTGCCCAGGTTAATGTTTTTGTTTCAGACAATACCAATTGTGAAAGATGTGAAAGTGTTGGTGAAATGGCAATGAGAAATCTTTAAATTTATCTGGGCAGGAAAGAAGCCGAGAATTAAAATGAAAATAACGTATGATGTTAAAGACAGAGGTGGCTTCCAAGTTCCGAATTTGCGTTTGTATCATGAAGCTGTATGTATGTCTTGGTTAACTGACTGGGTTAATTTGGAAAATAGAAAACTTTTGGCCCTTGAGGGTCACAATTGCAGATTTGGCTGGCATGGCTATCTTTGGTATGGGAAAAATAAAGTAGACTCAATGTTTAAGCATCATTATATAAGGAGAACGTTGTTTGATGCATGGACCAGATACAAGAATACAGTTCCCGATGAGAGGCCTTTATGGATTGTTCCTGCTGCAGTTATTCATCCTTTTTCAGAACATAAAGGTAATGATTGGTTGAAATACCAAGAGTTGCTTCAAAAGGAAGGGAAAAAATATGTTTTAAAACCAAATAATGAATTAGCATTTTAGTATGGATGGTTACAATATTGCCAAATATGGGACATTTACAAAAAAGACTGTAAAGAGGTTGGTTTTAGAGCTAAGAACGATGAGTTTGAAGATATCTGGTTGAAAAAAGGGCGAAAAATGATATCTAAGTTGTATAAAACCTTGTTGACTGTATATACTCTGGATGAAACTGTTAAAGAGCAGGAATGTTAAATGAAGGAAAGATTTCATTTTGATTGAACTTCTTTAGGATTCTACTCTAATTTCTCTTTCAAAGACAATCATAGCTTTTATTGCACACATTTGTGAAAGACATAATATTCCAGCTCATACCAATATCTAAGGCAGCAGTAGCATAAACTGAGTGGGACAAGGTTACCCTTAAATGCCATTCTATTTATTTATAATCCATAATTCTCAATTGGTAACTCTAGTCTCCTTGTAACATGCAAAGACAACTCTGAAGGCAAAGGATGCAGTAGTAGTTAAACCACAATTTTCTGATCATATGCAACATTTAGAGATGATTTCAAATTTCTCATCCCTGCTACTTCGACCCCCAAAATCTCTGTTTCAATTTTGCTCCTTCTTTGTACAGATCAACAAGCATCATTCTCTTTGTCCCTGCATCAGATTTTCCCATAAAGTGTACAGATTTTTTCAACATAATTTATAAATCAATATACAGCATTGCATATTACATGAATATAGTGCTTGATACACATTGTTAGTATAAATACTATGAAATTTCACCTAAACATTCTATAACATGCATACACATTACAAACAAATGTACAAAGGAAAAGCTGGGAACTGAAATAGTTAAAACATAATAATATTTTAAAACTATGAAATAGGAAACATTTGCTGATCCCAAATAGTACTCTACATACAATTCTGTAGTGATTTTAGAAAAATATTAAAGCAAAGCATCTGGAATTAGACCAGATAACTGCATCTCAGAAAACCGCACAAACACTTCATCGATATTTAGTGCATCCTAAGGACATCCTGCTTCATGCAAGAACACTTACTACTTGACCCAATGGCACCAACAAACGTTGATGTCATTATTTAGAAGAATCACCATTATTTTTTCAGAACAGCTACACAGCAATTAAATAATCAATTTCATTGATTTTATGTATTACTTAATTTATCATTGCAGTACATATATGCACAGTGTGAGTGAAGGAATTGCTGTATTCAGTATATTATCTCACTTTCTCATTGGTAAAGAGTATTATTGCATTAATATAGTAGTCAAATGTACTACCCCACCGGGTATATTTGTGCCTCAGTAAATACTTTGGAATGCACCCAGATGACCTTAAAAGCTTCACAGTGATACAGAGTCCTTCATATAGTGTGTATGTGGGATATAAAATCGAGACCACTGAAGAAAGCCTTTATGGCCAAAACATACCTGGTCCAATTTCATTGGTTTATTATTTCCAAGCAGTGCCACTAATATTAAGCTGCATTGTATATAATGTGTATTGCACATTGAGAAGCAATGAAATGTTGCAGCAGCTGGACAGGGGGAAATATCAGTCGCCCTTAGAACTAAGGTCTGCTTTAAGTTTGCTGGAATAAATACTGTGGGCCATTCAGGTACTCATGGCAGCACCCATTAAGTTGAATATGCAAAACATCCTCAAATCCTCATTGTGAACAAGGGGAAAGTTACAATGCTCAACAGCTAGGTGTGCCGAAATAACTACAGCTGATGCATTCATTGGTGTACTTTTTTCCATAGATGCTTGGGAAAGTGCAAACTTATAAATCAAGAGTAGTGGTAGAAAGTATAATTACAGCTAACCACTTCACCTATAGTACCATCTTAGCTGCCTAACTTTTGTTCATTCCAACATACACACAATAATAAAGCTAATTAACAGGACAATATTTTTAGAGAATAATCTTATCCTGCATTCAATACAAGAAGACAACTAATCTGCATCTTGTTAAATGAAGGTCATTCCAGTGAAGGTTATGGCTTGTACAGTATTCTATTTATAAATGATCATGAGGAAGAATACACAGTTTACAGTTCAATATGTTAAGATTTGTGTTCTTGAATGTGCCACTGTTAAGGTGTGCAAGTCCAAGACATTGAAAAAAACCATGGTAACTAAACATCATATAGAATTGGGAGGGGGGAGAAATCTCCTGCTTTCTAAGCACCAGTTTAAGGCTTTAATTTAAAAAAGAATACAGAGACCTGCCTACTACAATGTAAGATCTAGATTGTGCATGTTCTATGATCCAGAAAGGGAATAACTGTTGCCCTGTTTGACATGTGGAATTTCCAGAGATTGGAGGATTCCCAGAGTGAGGCCAGTTTGAGGAGGGGAAAAGAGCACAGCAGGGATATGGTGCGACAGAGACCACCCTTCAAAGCTGCCATTTCCTACACTCCGAAGATCAGTCGTAATTCTGGGAACACTCCAGTCTCCACCTTCAAGGTGGTAACCCTAGATAGTTCTGTTTAGTACTGCCATTCTACTAGCAAATTTTCCAACATAAAATTTATACACCAGAAAGTAAGGTAATTCTGCATTTCTCTACATTAACGATCAGTGCTAATGACTGGGCACTTTCATATCTCTCCAAAGTAGAACTCCAAATAGTCATCGAGGTTGGTAAAAACTGGGTTTTACTTTTATCCTGCAATTCTTGGCTGTTCCTTAACTAATTCTGATGTATTTTGAATTGTAGTAAGTTTCTCTGAGGAAAAAATGAATGACACCCCCCCCCTTTAAAATCTGACTTTACATTTTAGCTGAGATTGTAGGGAAAAAATATGGGTGAAATAAAACTAAATCTCCTCCCCCAAAATTAGCTCTCAATACTGTTTGATGTTGATAGATACATTTCTTTGTATCCACATCCAGACTTTAGTAAAACTAGAAAGCTGAAATAATAATGAAGGGCACTGTTCAAAGTATACGGACTTTCCACTACTTCAGAGTTTATTCAAATAAAATGATAATTTGTGTTAGAGAAATGTATTCAGAAAACATTTATTAGCTGTTTCAACATTCTCCAGAGTTTCTCTACACCAAATACAAGACATCCCCTTTTAGCAAATACAAGAGCTGCAAAATGTACAATCTTGACATGTATTGAAACTGTATGAGAAATGAAATGAATATTTGATTGTACTGTACATTTATTGGAATTATGCTTGTAAAAGTCAGGCTTTTATATATTTGAAATTGGGTTACCTGGTTTGTCGATTGTTACAAGTCTAAACTTGATTACCTGTTAATTTTTCTTTTTTTTGTTATTAGCAGTGTTGGAAGCCTATTGGGGGGTGGGGGGATGGGGTAAAAATCTTTTTAAATTGTATTGGTAACGATGTTTAATAATGTGGAATGCATACCAATAAAATTTTGTTTTCAAAGCAAATACAAGAGCTGTTCTGCCAACACAGGAGTCTGGGGTACATTTGAGACTGAACTATCCATCGTCAGCTATTTGAAGATGGCTCACCCAGCCATGGTGAACATTTTCAAAGCATCAGAATTTGTCTGGAAAGGCCCCCAAATCAAATTCAAACTCCTATTCTGTAGGGAGATGGAACAGTTTCCATTCAAACACAAAACTTCACACAGTTTTTTAAGATCAGGAAGGAAAATCTTTCGTCAAATGGCTGTAAGACAACTTAGTATGGGTGAAAAAATCCATTCATGCTCCAGGAGATGCTGAAGGAACGCAAAGCCACATAGGCGTGAATATATGGAAATAATTACCAAACTGCATGAGTTTACTGCGTAAGAAGGAACAAACTAGAGCCAAGCCCACTTTAACTCCCAGTGAACAGTGTAAATATTAAATTCAAAAACAGATGTCAATCTGTGGGATTTTATAAGCAGCTGTCTCATTCTTCACCAGAGTAACAACTCTGTAACCACCATGAGAACAGTGTTCCAATATCATTCAACTGCAATGCAGTCAACATATTCTATAAGTATGGCAGCTAATTTTCAACAGGCCCCATTCCAGAATGGAAACTAGGAATAGAGAGCTAAATTGCTTCATCTAAAACTGAGATTCACAGAGTCCCTCAGATATTCAGGAGAACCAAAGCAAATAAAAAACAAACATCTATCCATTGCCCTTTCTGCCCTTTATATTTTCTCCATGATACTTGGAAGAATCAAAACTTAAAAAAAAATCCAGGCAAGACCATCAATGGTTATATTCATGTCCAACCAAAGATGAAAATCAGTATCACAATCATGACTGCAGACTAAAGCTGACATGGGAATGAAGAGACTTGGGAGGTCAGTTTTCTCTGTGAACAATTTGATTTTTCTCTTCTTGTTCATCTCTACTTAGCCCTGCTCACTAGATTAAACAGGGAAAATGGGGAAATCCCATAGCAACCACAGGTATTTCGAGCTATGTGGTGTTATGAACATAGTTGTTTTTTTCTAAGACAGGTGTCTAAAATACAGTGTACATATCATTTTGTACGTATCAAATATCTTTGTACATATCAAATATCTTTATTGTATTTTAAATTGAATACACAAGAACTCATTGCATTTAGAAATCTCATGTCATGTTCATAATGTGCATTTTTATAAGGTGCATCAATTTATTCAACTTCATTCAGAAGAAGGAACGTTGAAATGACACTGTTCATTCCAGAGCATGTCGTCAACTTTAAACTTACTTCTCTGTACTACTTTATATTTTTTCTAATTAGAATATATCAGCTTTGTGCACTACTCAGGTTGATTGGTAATTTTTTGGTCGCTTGTATAGACTTATCTCATTAGCTTTATTCTTTGATTTCATCAGTGATTGTTTATTTGCGTCTCCTTTCACAGGGTCTTTATATCAGCAGGGGAATCACTGCTGATCAGAAATCTGGATTACTGGTGCTGATACTACTTCTTCTCTTCACTGTATCTGGCCAGCCTGCAGCTCACTCACATCCTCCTTTTTCTTGACCACTGGCAGCTGCACCAGTAGAGCATGAGTTCCAGATCTGAAGAGGAATAAGACCCAGGCACTGAAGTAGGAAAGGAGAAGCAGCAGAAAAGAGCAGACAACTGTGGGGGCTCACTTCAGGTCTTCCCAAGACTCAGGGAAACCTGGATTGAGCCTGCCACTCTGTGAAATAGGAGGAAAAAGGGCAAGAAATAGCTATTTCTACTAATCAAATCTCAGACAAGGAGAAAGGATCCTTTGTCTACCAGTTGCTGGCTAGTTTTAAGGCCAGATTGAGGTGGTACAGCAGTACTGTTGTTGTTGGACCTGTCGGCAGTGTTTGACACGGTCAACCATCAGTTGCTGATCCACCTCCTCGCTGACACTAGGATCCAGGGGCTTGCCTGGCAATGGCTTGTCTCCTTCCTCCAAGGTCGGGGACAGAGGGTGGCATTAGGGGAACAGATGTCCCAGAGGTATCCGCTGGTCTGCGGGATGCCTCAAGGGGCAGTGTTATCCCCGATGTTATTCAACACCTACATGCGCCCCCTCATTCAGATTGCCCAGAGGCACAGGCTAAAGTGTCACCAATATGCTGATGACACCCAGCTATGTCTGTTGTTGGGCGCTCAGTCCGACTCTATCCCAGATGACCTGGAGCGGGCACTTCAGGACATAGTGGGCTGGCTTAGACTGAGTCGATTGAAATTGAATCCAACGAAGACAGAGGTCCTGTGCCTGAGTGGATCGGGGGAAGGGATCCCACTACTGACCTTCGATGGGACGCCATTGGTGCCAGTGCCAAGGGTCAGGAGTTTGGGAATGCTCCTGGATGCCGCCTAACAATGGAGGCCCAGGTAGCAGCCACTGCCAAGGCAGCCTTCTACCACCTACAGCTGATTAGGCAGTTGGTTCCCTTCCTTGAATGCGATGACCTGGCAACAATGATTCATGCTGTGGTCATCTCAAGATTAGACTACTGCAATGCTCTCTACATGGGGATGCCCCTGTCTCAAATCCGGAAGCTGCAGCTAGTGCAAAATGTGGCAGCCAGGTTGTTGATGGGTTTCTCTATATGAGATCACATCCAGCCTTCATTGAAGGCATTGCACTGGCTGCCACTAGCATACCAGATTAGTTTCAAGGTGCTGGTTCTGACCTTTAAAGCCCTATATGGTCAGGGGCCTGTCTACCTGAGGGACCACCTTTCCCCATATGTGCCTCAGAGAGCACTGAGGTCAGGGTCGCAAAATCGCCTGACTCTCCCTGGTCCGAGAGACACCAGGTTGGCTATCACTAAAGCTAGGGCCTTTTCAGTGGTGGCTCCATGCTGGTGGAATGAGCTCCTGGAGAACATCAGGGCCCTGTGGGACCTTTAACAGTTCCGCAGGGCCTGTAAAACAGAGCTCTTCCACCAGGCCTTTGATTAGGAGCTGCCACTGCTGAACGAGCCATTGGAATGTGCTACAGCCCTTATGATACACCATGGGTTACTGCCCTCCTTCACTGGATCATGTACAGAAACTGCCGCCATTTTGTATTGTTTTATTTGTATCTTGTGTTGTTATGTGAATTTTATTGTAATTATTGTATTTATTGTTTTATCACATTTTAACTTATGTACGCCGCCTTGAACCTGTTTGTCTGACAAGGTGGGATATAAATTGAAAGTGATTAATTAATTAATTAATTAATATTCAAACACCAAACTAGTTCAGTAATGCTCTGCTAATAACCTTTACTTTAATGATACTGCTGCTGAAGCCAATTCACCTCTGAACAGTGTCAAACTAAGAAAAAAAAGAAGGGGAAAAAGAAGGAAATGTATTTAATACATGTGTTAATATAATATAAAATGTTAATGATTTTTAATTTATTTATTTATTTATTTATACATTCCATTTCTACTCCGCCCTCCCCGCAAGCGGGCTCAGGGCGGCTTACAAGGGCAACCAGTGCCGGGAAACAGGTTAAAACATCTAAAAATACTGAACATACCCACATCATAACGTGCTCTATAATTCCTCTTTTATCTCAACCCGATGGCTACAGATAATCATTAGGCACAGCAGTGGTGGTCACGGCGGGCCCCGAGGGCTTAGCTCGGCTATCCCCTTCCTCCATTCCAGTTGGTAAAATTAGCGGTGGGAAGGAGGCGGGGCGGCGGCCAGCGAGGGGGGAAAAAGAAGCGGCGGCTCCTACTCGAACGCCTGGCGAATTTTTAATCTTAATTGACTAAGAAAAGAACTTGGCAATTGCCAATGTAATATTAAAATCCACCCTTGCTAAAAGAAACCCCAAATTATCCAGTTCACACCTAGAGTCCTGGATATAGGGTTTTCTCTGCTAATAACCAACATTAGGATTACCACTTTCTTTCTGACATTTGGATTGGTGCTTCTATCTTATCTGGTTAAAGTAAGTAAAATATATTAATCTTAGATAATAATAAAATCTTTCTCTATTAAAGAATATTGTCCTCCAGCTACAGAGTAAGCCCCCTTACCTATATGTAGCATGGTCAAAGGGAAGATGGAAGAAGCTGAAAAAAGAGTTTTCTTTCCAATAAAACTGTATACTCTGTTATGTGCAATTCTCAAGTTATTTATGTGCAAGTCTGGGAAGCAGACCTCAGACTTGTCCAACAAAGGACAGAGACCTTCTCCATACTTCTTGCCCTCTTACCAATCTGTAGGCAGAGACACTAGATACTGCAGGACTTCTACAACCCTAGTACAGAAAGAGAGACTTAGCAAACAAATGTTCTTAAAATTATCTTCTGAATAACTAACTAAAACAACCTTACTTACTTAGTCAATTGATTATATATTTAAAGCATAAACAGTTTCCATACATTTAGAAAACAGCCTTCATTATTAACCCATACCCTCAGACCAAGCCAGAGAATTCTGAGTGGTTCCCTTTGGGTAAGGGTTTTATTATGCTAGGTTTCAAATAAATAAATAAATAAATAAATCTTCAGCTATTTCCACATCTATACAGTAAACCTCTACTTAACTATATTGTGTAATGCTTCTTGCAGAAAATGCCTTTGTCAATTTTTTAATGGGGTAGTTCCAGAGACAGAAAGCTGTTGGCAATGCCTTGGGGATGCAACCTTTTCCCAGGCTGTTTTGGCCACCCACACCCACCTCTAAGAAAGTCTACTCAGTTGCAAGTTCAATTTTATTCAATGACTTTACTTCCAGAAAGGACTACATTCTCATTCTGCTTGTAGATTCCATATTAGATTCATTCCCATGTTTTTTTCCTTGAGAATTGTTTTCAAGTCAGCATGCATAGATTTGCAGTGTGCAGCTTTTTAAGCAAAGTTTATTAATTATAATGTGTGGAAAAGAAAATGCAGGATTGAGCGAAAAGGCTAACTGGGTGGTATGACATAGTTGTCAGAGAGTTGCTGTCCTGACCTCTTCTTCCAACCAAGGAAGACGGGATCGACCCTTGGACACTTACCGTGAGGGGTCCTTCTCCTCTGAGGAAAGGAGGACATCTTTGGGTGCTTTCCACCGTCCAATCAGGGAGGCAGGAACTAAATTTCTTCCTCTTCCTGTCTGGCATGTGGAGCCCCACCCATCTCCAGTTCGGGTGACTCCCAATAGTAGTGACGTAAACAACCTTCCTAACTGTAACAAAGAACTCAGAAAAGAGAACAAGAACGTTTGCCAAGTGGCATAAACAAGGACAGATACTGAAAGAAGAGTGTAGCTGCAGCAATATATGTAGAAAATAAAGGAGAAAGAACAAAGACGTAGGGAGGGCAAGATGTCCTCCTTTCCTCAGAGGAGAAGGACCCCTCACGGTAAGTGTCCAAGGGTCGTTCTCCCTCTGAGGCGGAGGACATCTTTGGGCACTCCCATAGCAGTGCTTACAGATTGGGTGGGTTGTCGTCTTCGTCTTGCATCACATGCTGCAGTACTCTCCTACCGAA
The DNA here is from genome assembly GCA_029375565.1 of Gekko gecko. Classification (NCBI taxonomy): domain Eukaryota; kingdom Metazoa; phylum Chordata; class Lepidosauria; order Squamata; family Gekkonidae; genus Gekko; species Gekko gecko. The sequence goes on from JAPDNY010000001.1 coordinate 95,564,976, forward strand.
GGCAGCGTCCGCTGACGCATAGAGGTTCAATCTGTAGTGCTTAACGAAGGTCGAAATTGAAGACCACGTCGCTGCCTTGCACACCTCTTCTACTGAGGCATTCTTCAGAAATGCTGCGTTAGTTGCCGTGCTCCTAACAGAGTGGGCCGTGATGCCTGGAGGCGCTTCTAGCCCCTGGGCCTTGTAGGCCTCTCTAATGCAGGTCTTGATGCTCCTGCTGATCGCTGCTGTAGACATCTTCTGTCCTAACCTGGGATTTGACACATTAATGAACAAGGAGTCTGAGCGTCTGAAGTGTTCTGTGCGAATGAGATATGACTTAAGTGATCTACGCACGTCAAGTTTGTGCCAGGATTTCTCTCTGGGATGACTCGGAGATGGACAGAAGGATGGCAAACAAATTTCTTGTGAACGATGAAACTTAGAGTTTATTTTTGGAAGAAAGGCACTGCCGGCTCGCCCACTAGGCGAGCCAGGCGCTCGCCTAGGGCGCTGGGGTCCACAGGGGCGCCAAAGCGCCCCCGCCCCGCCCCCGTGAAGCCGGCGCTGGGAGGGAAGGGGCGCCTGTTCAAACGGGCGCTCCTTTCCTTGCTTTCCTGAGCACGCCGCTACTGCGGCATGCTCAGGAAAGCCGGCGCTCCCACCCCCCATCTTCAGCCGGCGCTGGGGCTGGGAGGGAAGGGGCGTTCGTTTGAACTGGCTTCCCCCCCCCGGTCTCCAGCCGGCGCTGGGAGGGAAGGGGCGCCCGTTCAAACGGGCGCCCCTTTCCTGGCTTTCCTGAGCACGCCGCTACTGCGGCGTGCTCAGAAAGCCGGCGCTCCCCCCCGTCTTCAGCTGGCGCTGGGAGGCTTCCCCGCCCCCCGGTCTCCAGCCGGCGCTGGGAGGGAAGGGGCGCCCGTTCAAAGCCGGCGCTCCACCCCCCCTGTCTCCAGCCGGCCCTGGGGCTGGGAAGGGACAGCCGTTCAAACGGCTGCCCCTTCCCTAGCTTCCTGAGCAGGCCGCTAGTGCGGCGTGCTCAGGAAAGCCAGCGCTCCACCCCCCCGGTCTCCAGGCCCCACCGGGAGATTGGCATCCCCGTGGGGTGGGCGCCCCAGGCTGTCTTGCCTAGGGCGCCCAGACACCTGGGGCCAGCCCTGAAGAAAGGTTGGGTCTGTGCGTAAGACTACCCCTTATCTTTATGGAAAATGCAGAGATCCGATTTAATTGATAATGCCCCTAATTCAGAAATCCTCCTGGCGGATGTGACAGCCACGAGGAAAATGGTTTTAAGGCGTAGCCAGTGTAGTGATATTTCACTTATTGGTTCAAAGGGAGAATTGGTTAACGCTGACAGAACAGTGTGAAGTCTCCAAGTGGGAAAACGGTGAATGGTGGGAGGGCTCTTCTGAGTCACCCCCTTAAGGAAACGGCGAATGTCGGGGTGTTCAGTCAACTGGAAACCGTTCATCGTTGGAAGGACCATAGCCAGTGCCGAGACCTGCTTCCTGAGAGTAGCGGGTTTGAGACCCATCCCTAGACCATCTTGTAGAAATCCCAATATGACATCTGTTGAAGGGTGTAGAACGTTCGCCTTTTTTCTCCGGCCCCACCGCACAAACGCTTTCCAGACTGCGTTATAAATTCTAGTAGTCGAAGGTTTTCTTGAGGCCAAAATAGTATCTACAACTTCTCGTGAATAACCTCTATTTAAGAAATTGTTCCGCTCAATTTCCAGACGGTTAAGCAAAGCCACTCTGGATGCGGGTGCCACACAGGTCCCTGGCGAAGCATGTCCGGAGACTGTGGTAGAGGCAATGGATGTGAGACTGTCATCTGCAATAGGGTTGAAAACCACGGGCGTCTGGGCCAGTGAGGAGCCACCACTAACACTTCTGCTTGTTGTTCCTTGATCTTCCTCAGAAGCTTGGGAATGATGGGAATAGGAGGGAATGCGTAAAGAAGGCCCTGCGGCCATTTGGAGGTTAGGGCGTCTGTTCCCTCTGCTCCGTGGTGGAAGAATCTGGTCATAAACCTCGGTAGTTGATGGTTGTGAGGACTGGCAAAGAGATCCAGGATGGGAGTGCCTAATTTCATCGTTATTGACTCGAAGACTTCCTTCTTCAGGGACCACTCCCCTGGTTGAATGGTTTCCCTGCTCAACCAGTCTGCTTGTATGTTGGCCGTGCCCTTGATGTGTTCTGCCCGTATTGATGCTAGATGCTTCTCTGCCCAGAATAGGAGAAGAACCACTTCCCTGTGCAGTCTGGATGATTTGGATCCCCCTTGCTTGTTGATATACGTCTTTGCAGATACGTTGTCTGTCCTGACTAACAGATGGCGGTGCTGTATTTGGTCTTTGAATCTCAGTAGAGCCAGTCGTATGGCCTTCAGCTCCAGGACGTTGATGGGTAACCTCGAGTCTCGAGCCGACCAGAGTCCCTGGATCGGGTGATTTTCCAATGTCGCTCCCCAGCCTTTGAGACTGGCGTCCGAGAACATCTGAATTTGTCGAGGAATTAGAAACTTTTTGCCCTGGCGTAAGTTGTCGAATTGTGTCCACCACAATAGGCTGTTCTTGACGTGTAGAGGCACTCTGAGGTTGGGATTTGCCTTTTCCATAATCTGGAGCTGGTACGGTTTGAGGAAGGCCTGTAGGGATCTGAGATGAAGACGTCCCCAGCAAAGAGCTTCTGTGTTGGCCACTAATAGACCTTGTAGCTTGGCCAGGGTCATCAGCGGAGAGGAAGTGCTTCTGATTACTAATTTTGCTAACTTCCTGGTCTTCTCCATCTTTTCTCTGGTGAGGAAAATCGAACATTGTCTGGTGTCTATTATCATGCCTAGGTGTTCTAGGCGTTGAGAAGGTTGTATGGAACACTTGTCCATATTTATCATAAATCCGTGAGAGCGTAGATACTGGATAGTGGTCTGGGTGTCCTGTAACGACCTCTCCCGAGAGCTGGATCTTATCAAGAGGTCGTCTAAGTACGGGTGAATGTGTACTCCCTGTTCTCATAGGTTCACGACCAGGTTTACTAATAGTTTGGTGAATACCCTCGGAGCCGTTGAAAGGCCAAAGGGGAGGGCCCGAAATTGCAGGTGACGTTGTTCTGCGTAAAACTGAAGATACTGACGGTGTGCAGGAAGGATGGGTACGTGCAGGTACGCCTCTGTTAAGTCTATGGATGTCAGGAACTCGTTGGGTTGAATGGCTTCCGAGATAGACCGAAGTGTCTCCATCCTGAAATGTCTCAGTTTGATAAACTTGTTGATGTATTTGAGGTCCAATATGGACCTCCAGTCCCCGTTCTTTTTGGGGACTGTGAAGAAGATGGAATAGACTCCTCGGCCTTGGAGGTGGGGGGGGACTGGTTCCACAGCGTTGATATCTAGGAGATGTTGGATTGCTCTCAGTGTTATCATTCTCCTTTGTGGGTTCTTGCGGCAAGGGGAGATTATGAAGCATTCCGGTGGGTAACTCTCGAATTCTATTGAGTATCCTCGAGAAATAATGTCTAAGGACCAGGTGTCTGCGTGGGCGGCCGTCCATGCATCGAGAAAGAGGAGTAGGCGTTCTCCCACTGGAACATCCAAGGAGTCATGCCTTGGAGGATTTGTTATCACCTTCGGACCTGTCTGTACGAAATGCTGATGCTCTGTTGTTCCTGAGGCTAAAAGGACCCTTCTTGAAGGATTGTCTTGCTTGTCCCCATGATGGTCTCTTTGTATCCTGTCTAGGTCTGGGCAGGGTATGTTGTGTACGAAAGGGCTGTGAGCTGGTGTAACATCTGTCAGATCGACGTAGAGTCTTGGGCATCGCCTTCTTTTTATCTCTGGTTTCGATCAGAATCTTTTCCAAGGCATCTCCGAACAGCTTTTCGCCTTGGAAAGGGTAGGCCAGAATGATGTTTTTGGAATGGAGGTCCGCTGGCCAAGCTCTAAGCCACAGCAGACGTCTAACAACCGCTGCCGAGGCCATCGCTCTGGAAGTGAATGTAAGAATGTCCAATGAAGAGTCAGCCGTGAAGGTGCTGGCTTGCAGTACTCTGTTAGCTCCTTCTAGTAGGCGTTTGTTGTGTTCTGGAATAAGTTGAATCATCTTTCTTATCCAAACTATTGAGGCTCTGGATATGGTAGAAGAAATAGCCGCTGCTCTCATGGCTAGTGCTAAGGCCTCATGAACCTTCCGCAGAGCTGCCTCGCCTTTCTTGTCAAAATTGTCTCGAACGGTGCCTTGGCCATCTTCTGACAGAAGTCCGGATGACTGAAGAGCTGCTACTGGAGCATCCACTGCTGGAACCTGTAACATCTCATGTACAAATGAAGGCATGGTATATAGTCTTTTAACCAGTTGAGGGAACTGTCTATTGGCTGTTGGCTTAGACCATTCAGCCCTCATCTGCCGCTCAAAATACTCTGGGAGTGGGTAAACCTTTTGAGAAGAGGCATGCTTTGGAAAAAATTCTTGCATGCCCTGTGTTTTGGACCTATAAGTCCTTGGCTTAGGTTCTTCCTCCCTAGCAGAGGTACCATGAAGCTGGAGTGCAGCCACAGTCTTGGATAAGAGATACTGGTAGTCTTCAGGTTTGAAGAGGCGGGTGGATGGCTCAGGCACAAACACCTCCTCCTCCTCTTCATCTGATAAAAACTCCCTCTCCTCCTTGTTTTCAATATCAGGGTCAGGAGGAAGTTCGTCCTCCCATTGTGGATCTCTGTAACCACTTCCCTCTAGTGGTCTTTTTTTGTGCAGCCTTAGTTGGCCACTTTTTTCCTTGTGAAAAGGAACTAGGCATTCTTTTTGGAGAGGGAGGAGGAGAGGAAGACTCTGATTCAGATCTATTATCATTGGTCACTGAGGAGCGGGCTATATTAATCATCTCCTCTCTCATGGCCTGCTTCATCAAGGAGAATAAATCAAAGGGTGTTCCAGAGGTTCCCTGCACATTACTAAGCACTATAGCATTGGCTAGGGATGGGAGTGCTGGGTTCTGTGCTAAAAAAACCGTTCCTGGACCTCCTGCCTGGAGGTTGGCATGGTCCCTATCAAGGCTCGTTCTGGAGCTGAATAGACTCCCGACCTGATTTCCCGCCAGAATAACTGGTTCTTGGGGTGTAGTACTCACGCACGCCCTGTAGATGGCAGTGTCGTCCTGCAACTGAGTCTCCTCTATGCAAGATTTCTTCTGCGGCGTTGGATTAGTCGACACGTGGCCAGCAGCTCGCACAAGCCGAGAAGGCATGTCGGCGCTGGATGGGTCCCCCGATGATTGCAGCAGCATGGCTGCTGCCTGCATGTCCTCTGCGTCGAGGAGCTCATCGTGGGAGCCGGTGTTCATAGCGTGGGGAGGCCTCTCCATTCCCCTGTTTGCTGGTTGAAGCAAGGAAGGGAAGCCTCCAAGGCAAGGGAGATCCCTTAAGAAGTCTCAGAAAGGTAAAGGAAAAGAAAGGAATTTTTGCCAGTAAGAGTAAGGAAGGAAGGAAGAGGAATAATAGAAAGGAAAGTTGGATTAGAGCTTTTTCCAAAAGTTAGTAGGCAGAGCCTGCTAAGAACTGCTCTCCCTCTAGAGGCAGGAACAGAACTGGAGATGGGTGGGGCTCCACATGCCAGACAGGAAGAGGAAGAAATTTAGTTCCTGCCTCCCTGATTGGACGGTGGAAAGCACCCAAAGATGTCCTCCGCCTCAGAGGGAGAATGGGGAGTACGTGGAATCTTTTCAGGAGTGTTTTGGCCTCACAGTCCATCTTTAAGTAAGCAGATCTACTCAGAAGAAGAGCTGACTTTTATTCTATTTGTGGAGATCATATTGAACCCATTCCCTTGTTCTTCCAGATCCATTTCTGGACCCATAACCGCTATGCTCAGCTCCTTTGTAAGCAATAAAAGGATGCCAGCTGGCTATACTTAGAATTCACTGATGAGAATAAAAGGTAGCATCTATTTTAAAACTAATTCATTTCGGAAGCTAGATTTAAACATGGTTGCAGAGAAAATCAGTGAAATATTTTCAACTGGTGATTATAAGGTGATCCAAACCCACAGGAGTTTGAGCATAAAGAGCCTCTTGCTGAAGGTCAAAGAGGAAAGCTCAGAAGTTGGCTTGAAACTCAACATCCAAAAAACTAAGATCATGGCATCCGGCCCCATCACTCCTTGGGAAATAGAAGGGGAAGTTGTGGAAGCAGTGACAGACTTCACATTCCTGGAATCCAAGATCACTGCAGACAGTGACTGCAGCCATGAAATTAAAAGATGCTTGCTCCTTGGGAGGAAAGCAATGGCAAACCTAGACAGCATAATAAAAAGTAGAGACATCACCCTGCCAACAAAAGTCCATATGGTCAAAGCAATGGTATTCCCAGTAGTAATGTATGGCTGCGAGAGTTGGACTATAAGGAAGGCTGAGCGCCAAAGAATAGATTATTTTGAATTATAGTGCCGGAGAAGACTCTTGAGAGTCCCTTGGACTGCAAGGAGATCAAATCAGTCAATCCTAAAAGAAATCAACCCTGACTGTTCCCTGGAAGGCCAGATACTGAAGCTGAAGCTCAAATACGTTGGCTATCAAATGAGAAGGGAGCACTCACTGGAGAAGATCCTGATGCTGGGAAAGGTTGAAGGCAAACGAAGACAGGGACGGCAAAGAATTAGATGGTTAGACAGTGTTATTGAGGCAATGAACATGAAATTAGGCAAACTCCAGAGCACGACGGAAGACAGGAGGGCCTGGCGTGATGTGGTTCATGGGGTCGCAAAGGGCTGGACTGGACTATGCGACTGAACGACGACAACAACAAGTATACCCTGAGCTCCTGGGAAAACACAGAGATAGATGCCTATCTCAATAAAATAGAGGAAATACAAAAAGATGAACTTATCTCCGAGTTTGTCTGTTAGGGACCTTCCCATAAAGCCCTGAGACAGGACAATAAGCACCAAAAAAACAGATCACTTTCTCCAAAATACAGAGGCAATGAGTATACATAAAATATAACCCACAGTTATCTCAATTGCTCCTCAAAAGTCTTCTCATCACATTTTCCAGAACATGTTGGTTGACAGTTATGCATTCTTTTAACATTATACACACGTACAATGAGCCCAACTCTCACATTACTTAAACAATCATAATTCTGTCTCAAATGAATTAGTTCTTACCAAAGTATAAATAAAAGTAGTCCTTCCCAAACCCTCACAGAAAGAAAGAAAGAAAGAAAGAAAGAAAGAAAGAAAGAAAGAAAGAAAGAAAGAAAGAAAGAAAGAAAGAAAGAAAGAAAGAAAGAAAGAAAGAAAGAAAGAAAGAAAGAAAGCGGCCAACGAAGCTTCAGAAAGAGTTCCATGTCCCAGTACTAAATGGAGCTAATGTCTGGGTCCATTATGTGAAATCTGAAGATCAGGGTGATATTTTCTTAAAACCAAGCATTTTCAGAGACCTCACTGATTTAAATAAACTGTATAACTGCAGTGTTTAAATCAGGCTTAAACTTTACAAACATTGTATCTAGAGAAGACCTTTCTATAGGTTTTAGATACAATCCTATTTTAGGAAACTTTTAACTACTGCAAAACTGTGCTCTGTATTTTACTTTCTAAAAGTCCCTCACATACCAGAGTAGAGCATCAGAGAAGCCATGCTGGTTAAGAACAATGGTCCATGTAGTCAGGCATCTTGTTTCCCACAGCAGCCAACCAGACATCCCTGGAAGGCCTACAACCAGGGCTTGGAAGCCAAAGCCTCCTTCCACCCTGCTGTTCCCCAGCACTGCTTTCAGAGTTACCACCTTTGAACATGGTGGTTCCATTAAGTCATCATCATTCAGAGTCATGGGCAGAAGTACCATTTATGAATATGTTGAAACCCCTTTTTAAATCCAACTGAACTAATGGCCAGCAGCACATCCCCTAACAGTGAATTCCTCAAGTCAATTAAAGAAGGTGGATAACTAACACTTCAACCTATTTGCAAGGCTGACATGAATCAGAACACACTGGGGTAGCTCCACATCTTACGCAGCAAATGGCTGCATTACATGCCTGTTTCTTGGACTGCAGGTATCTTTTACCCTCTATGACACGCTTCTGAGAACCATGGCCCATTCATGTGGCTTCGAGTTGAGGCGCTGCATGTTGGCCACCACTGCCTCAGACACAGTGGGAGTTGCGAGCTGGTACATCACTGAACTTGAGGCAAGAAAGCACTATTCAGTCCCAGTAATAATGTTTTCCGCATAAATGGTACAGCTGCTTTTAGGTATTGCCTCACCCCATGTGCTCTCTCTTTACCCTTTTCACACATTAAACAAGGATAGTAAAGACACCAAGAATAGTTATTGCCAACAGTTTTCTGTCTCTGGAACTGCCCATTAAAAAATTGACAAAGGCATTTTCTGCAAGAAGCATTAAGCAATATAGTTAAGTAGAGGCTCACTGTATAGATGTGAAATAGCTGAGCAACAGACACTGGGATTTTTATTTACTTTTAATTTACTGCTCAAAAATACTTTTTTTAAAAGTGGCAGAAAAGTGGCCCTTAGGTAAAGGGCAGACTAGAAACAGGAAAATATGGACTTCCTTATAATTCTTGCAACTTAATTTGCACTAGTCTATTGGTTTACATTAGTATCTTTTAGGCAGACAATCCATGCATATTCAAGGGAGGCAACAAAGGGGAACTGGGTTCCAAACTAACATTGTTGTTCTAGAACCCTTCCCCATAAAGAACTAGTGTTGAATTTGCAAATACTTCTAATGTAGAGGGGCATTAAAACATTTGATCCGCTTTCGGTTTCGGCGGAGCGAATGGCGGCCACCTTTCGGGATGCTCCCGAAGGAGGCTAGCCCGCGCGCGGTTGGGGGGGTCCTTGCTTATGCAATGGACCCTAGTGAGCCTTAGTTAAAGGCTCCGAACCGGGGGCGCTTTGGGGAGTAGCCTCTTTGCTGGCAGATAGCCGGGAAATTGAGGCTTTCTCCCCGCCCCAATCGGCCCCGCTGCGTAGTGCGTCCCGCATGGGATTTAGCAACGCCACCGATTTCCAGGAGTGAGGCAAAGCGTCATGGAACAACATAAAAAGAAGAACTGACATCAAACCGTGAGTTGGAGGTCTGAATCCAAGCGCAAAATCGATTCCCCCGATAAGCGAACAAGCGGAGGGAGGAGGGGCGATTCCCCCCCCATCGAGAAGCGAGATTTATAAAAGGAAAGTAGAGGGGGCGAAAAGGAAGAAAGGCTAGTGACTGTACCGTTGGGGTTTTATTGAAACTGAAAACCAGCGAGTTTCCTGAGGGACGCGACGTGAACTCGAGAAAAGTAAACAAACGGGAAATATGTCAGCCATGAAAAAGGTCCCACTTAAACCGGAAAAGAAGGGAGGAGGGACTTCCGGTCCGGGCAATCCTTCCCCAGAGCCTGCAGTCAATCAACAGAAAGGCGAGCTACTGCACCCCCTGCTGGATCAAATGCAAAAAATCAATGAAACTTTAATAAGCATGCAAGGTGTTCTCAACAGTCAACAGAAACAGTTAACAGAAACCTCTAAGAAGATGGAGGAGATCGCACAAAATGGAAGGTTTCTTTCACTTACCGTGAATCTTCCTTTCTCTGTGGTTCTGAAGTGGGACATTCCTCACGTCTGGGATAAGCTCCGCCCTCTTTCCTCAGGGTTGGCTCCAAACTTTGATCCAGGCAGGGAGGGGCTTATCCCCTTGGAGGCGAACCAGTCCTTCTCAAGCCCGCTTATCTTCCCCGCCGGAAAGGAACTAGAAGAAAACACAACATTTCCCCCCCTCAACAAAAAGGGGGTACCAACTGCCCAAACACTACAATAGGGCAAGGAAATTAGCCCACAAAAACATAACAGTAACAACGTGGCCTCTCGAAGCCACTGCCCCCCATATCAAAACTCTGCAAAGAGGGAAGCACCCTACAAACGGGTGGGCAGGAATGTCCCACTTCAGAACCACAGAGAAAGGAAGATTCACGGTAAGTGAAAGAAACCTTCCATTCTCCAGTGGTTCTACGTGGGACATTCCTCACGTCTGGGACGTACAAAAGCTATGTTACAGGGTGGGCTTGCATTCCCCGCTTTACAGAGTGTGTTGAAGCACCCTGCGACCAAATGCCGCTTCCGCTGAAGCTAGTGTGTCCACTCTATAATGTTTAGTAAAAGAATGGACCGACTGCCACGTTGCCGCTCGGCATATGGTTTCTAATGAGGGAAAGGAACGATACGCTACCGAGGTAGCCGCCCCCGAAGGGAGTGTGCAACGATCCCGGCCGGGATCTCTAACCCTTTGGCTTTATAGGCTAGGATAATGCACCCCTTAATCCACCTACTCAGCGTGGAAGTGGAGACTTGTTTTCCCAAAGAGGACTTTCTGAATGATACAAACAGTGTCTCCGATTGTCTCCACCCTTTAGTTCTGTCAATATAAAAACTAAGGGCCCTCCGAACATCTAAACAATGCCATTCCTTTTCTTTTTCATGTTTAGGATTGGGACAAAAGGAGGGAAGAACAATCTCTTCTGACCTATGGAAAATCGAATTCACCTTTGGAATAAATGCTGGGTCTAAGCGAAGGACTACTTTGTCCTGGTGGAAAATACAGAGCTCCTTGTTAATAGACAAGGCCCTCAATTCCGAAAACCCTCCTAGCTGAGGTAATACCTACCAAAAAAGAGTCTTGAAGGTGAGTTCCTTCAGAGGACACGCAGCCATTGGCTCAAAAGGGTATTTACACAGGGCCCTAAGTACCACGTTAAGCTTCCAGGTGGGAAACCTGTGAACCTGTGGGGGATTAAGGGACATCGCCCCTTTCAAAAATCTCTTAATATGAGGATGCCTAAGTATAGACCTTCCATGTTTGGCCCCTTGGATGGCTGAGATGGCGGAAACCTGTCTACGGAGAGTGCTAGTACTTAGGCCTTTATCAAGCCCGTCTTGTAGGAAAGCTAGGACTATTTTAACTGAAGCCGTAACCGGGTTGTGTCCCCGCTCCAAGCTCCATGAGTGAAAAACCTTCCATGTGTGATCATAGGATTTGTTGGTAGAGACCTTTCTGGCTGCCAACATGGTATCAATTACTTTATCTTGATACCCCGCTCCCTCTAACATTTTCCGCTCAATCTCCATGCTGTCAGCCGAAGAAGTTCCGGCCGTGGGTGCCTTGTCGGGCCCTGCGTGAGGAGGTCCACCCGAAGAGGCAGGTGCCATGGTTTTGTTATCGACAGAGACTGCAGTTCCTGAAACCAGGTTTGACGCGGCCAGAAAGGGGCAATCAGTACCACTTCTGCTTTCTGTATGCGAATCTTTTGTAGGACTTTGTGCATGATTGGTAGGGGCGGAAAGGCATAGAGGAGCCCTGGAGGCCATGTATAGCTTAGAGCATCTGTCCCTTTCGCTAGAGCGTTTCGTTGACGAGATACGAACTCTGGTACTTGACGATTTAGGTCTGTGGCAAACAGATCCATGACCATTCTGCCGAACTTGCTGCAGATCTGTTCGAAGACTTCCGTGTTCAGCATCCATTCTGATTGGTCTATTCGTTTCCGACTGAGCCAGTCTGCTAAGTCGTTGTCCTTTCCTGCTACGTGAATGGCTTTTATCGACAATAGATGTTTCTCTGCCCATGCCATTATCAGAGATGCTTCCGCATGAAGGGAGCGAACCTTGGTTCCCCCTTGACGATTCACGTACGCTTTTCCTGTAGTGTTGTCCGTCTGTACCAGAACATGGGTCCCTGACAGAATATCTACTAGTTTCATAAGCCCGAGGCGTATTGCCCTCAGTTCCAGCAGATTGATGCTTTCTGTCGTCTCCGCAACCGACCATTCTCCCTGGACCATCTGATCTCCCGAATGTGCACCCCATCCTGAGAGACTGGCATCTGTCGTCATTACTGATCATGAGGGGTCTCGGAGAGGAACTCCTAGTTTGAACCTCATTGGGTTTTGCCACCAGGCTATCATATTCCGGACCGGTGAAGAAAGACTGATCTGTTTTACTCTCTTGTGAGATATCGCCTTTTGGTGGGGCAGTAACAACAATTGCAGGGGCCTGACATGAAATCGAGCCCATTGCACTACCTCCTGACAGGAGACAAGCATTCCTAGGAGTTTGACCAAGGTCATTAGCTGTGTCTCTGACCTTTGAAGAACTTGGTCCATCAGAGATTTGATCTTGAACTCCCTTTCCTGGGACAGGAACACCTTGTCTAACTTCGTGTCTATCTCCACCCCTAGGTGGAGCAATCTCTGAGTGGGTATCATGTGACTTTTCTCCAGATTCACAATGAAGCCGTGGGCTTCTAATGTCTGAATAGTCAGATTTAGGGCCTGAGAGCATTCCACCTCTGAAGGGGCTTTGATTAGGACGTCGTCCAGATATGGAAAAAGACTCACCCCTTTCAATCTCAGATGTGCTATCAAGGTCACCAGTACCTTTGTGAAGACCCTGGGTGAGGACTTGAGGCCAAAGGGGAGAGCTTTGTATTGGAAGTGGAGATTTGCATAATTGAATCGTAGAAATTTCCGGTGCGAGTTGTGAATGGGTATATGGAGGTAAGCTTCTGACAGATCCAAAGATGTCAGAAAATCTCCCTCCTGGATGGATATAAGAATGGACTTCAGAGTTTCCATCCTGAATTTTCTGTTTCGAATGAGTTTGTTGAGCCATTTCAGATCTAAAATGGCTCTCGTGGACCCGTTTTTCTTTGGCACCACGAAGAATATAGAGTAAACGCCCTGTCCCTGTTGGGACACAGGTACTTTCTCTATCGCCCCTATGTCCAGGAGGTGAAGTATCGCCTCCTTGATTTGGAGGTGTTTCAACCGATTTATGTATTTTGGTATTCTGATGAACCTTCGATAGGGGATGGAACAAAATTCCAGTTTGTACCCCTGTGATACTGTCTCTAATACCCATTGATCTGAAATTGTTGCATGCCACATTTGAGAGAATGCCTGTAGCCTTCCCCCTATCTTCTGTTTTCCCGGGGGGGCCATATAGTCATGCCGAAGATCCTTTCTTGGGACCTTTGGCCGTTGTATGTTCATTTTTCGTGGGGGGGAAAGATTTCCCCCCTTGATGTCTAGGTTGCCATTTTCCTTTGAACGACCTTGAATAGGAGGGTTTTTGTCCTCTTTTCTGGTCGCGAAAAGGCTGAAAACGTTTCCTCTGTCTGTTGTCCCGTCTTTTGGAGGGGAGGACCTTTTTCTTGTCCTTATCCTCCACTAAGTACCTATCCAGACCATCTCCGAATAAGTTAGTACCTTTGAAAGGGACCGCTGCCACTTTTGCCTGTGCAGAGGAGTCCACATCCCAGTGACGTAGCCAGTTATTGCGTCTTGCTGTCACGCTGCATGCTAATGCCCTGGCTGACAGCTGCATAGCATCTAGTGTGGCATCCGCCGTGAAGGCAATTGCCAGAGCTATTTTCTTCAGTTCATCCTTGAACTCCTTTGGCACCTCACTGTCTGCTGAAGCCAATTTGTCTGCCCAGTCATACGCAGCCCTGGCAAAGAGAGAGCCAGCAGTAGAGGCTTTGATAGCGGAAGAGGAGGCTTCAAAATTTTTTCGCAAAGCCTGCTCCACCCTTCTATCTGTATGATCTTTAGGCATCCCATCAGCGTCCATTGGGAGCACCGAGCTGGAATACAAACTGGTCACGGGATCATCTACCACAGGAAGCTTTAACTTCTTTGTGGCTTCTGGCATAAGAGAATAGAATTTAGAGAACAGAGGGTGATTTGCCTTGGGTTTAGCCGGATGTTCCCATTCCGCTTTCATAATATTGTAGAATGAAGCGGGGAAAGGCAGCCCTGTTTGTGAAACTGATACCTTAGGCATTAATTTTCCAGCCCCTTTTTGAAATTCTGGCTCCTGTACTGTTTCCTCCTGAGGTCTAGATGAGAGATCTAGGGTCCTTAAGACTTTAGGCAAGAGGCGGGAGTATAATTCTTGCGGAAAAAGTCTAGATTGTACTGAAGGCATAACCACCTCATCCTCTTCCGCGGAAAGCTCCCCTTCTTCTTTACCAGAAGAGGAGGTGGAGGAATCTGGTTCAGAGTCCACATGTCCCAGAAGGGGACTTTGCTCTCTAGACTTATGTCTGCTATGTTTTGATCTTACAGGTGACCTAGACTCGCTGGTCGTCCTGTCTCTGTTCCTCTTGAGGGATCTACCTCTTTCCAGTAAGGAATCGTGTGGTGTGGAGCCATGAATGGTTTCCTTTATCAATTCTTTAAACTCCCTTCTCATTTCTCCTCTGAACCAATTTAGCATATCAGTCGAAACGGGCTCCCTGGATTCTAGACCTGGGGTGTCCCTAAAGTCTTGAGAAGTGGATGGCCCCATCTGTGTTTTGTCCTCAGAGGAACAGCCCCAATCTTGGGATGCCTTTTCAGCCATTACCAGAACCTGCGGGGTGTAAATGAATCTGGAATCAGATCCATGATAGATAATGAAGACCCCCCCCACACCAACTGAGGTACTGGGGTTCATTCTGTGCAAAAGCTATTAAAGGCTTAAGTACTCCACAGGTTGGTCTAGCTTATTTATCATGATTATAACTCATCCATATCCCTGGAGAGTGTAGATCATGCACAACAGACCCATCTAATTGTGGGTCTAAAATGGCTGCTCCCAGCGTTTCCCGCCAGGATTTCCCTCCCCGGGACGGAGTGAGGCTTGGAAACTCCCCCCCTCCCCCGCTTGCATTCGCGGGGTTTTGAGGAAGAAAAAACGCCACGGAGGTTTTTTTTTCTTTTCCCGCTCTGTCTCCCGGGGTTATAAGGAACGGACCTCTGCATTCCTTAGGCAATGTCTCAGCCTCTTCCAGGAATACTGGAGAGGGTAGAAAACTGTCTGCCTGCTTCTGCTTACCACGATTCAGGCGGGAAGGTGGAAGACTGTGTTTGTGCACTCGCACGCCGTTTGACTCTCTCTCTCTCTCTCTCTCTCTCTCTCTCTCTCTCTCTCTCTCTCTCTCTGCACTCTCTGTAATAGGAGCAGGTCCTCCGTCCCAGGGACGGGTCAGACCGGCAGAGGAGAGAATGTCGTAGGGCTAAGGAAGCGTCAGCACTCCTTAAACAAAGCCCGTCGTCAATCAGACACAGCCTCGTCAGGCTGTAAATCTTCCTTGTGGTTTCGTTTCTTCTTTCAATAGGCGCGTTTCCGCACCTCCGGAGCACGTCCTGCTGAAGCAGGGTCGGCAAAGGAACTGGGTTCGCCTCCAAGGGGATAAGCCCCTCCCTGCCTGGATCAAAGTTTGGAGCCGACCCTGAGGAAAGAGGGCGGAGCTTATCCCAGACGTGAGGAATGTCCCACGTAGAACCACTGGAGAAATGTCTGGTCTCGACGGAAGATACTAGAAAAATAAAGAAAAGGGTCAACAAACTAGAAAAGTATCAGGATGAACAAGAAAAAAGAATCTTAAGGTTGCAGATGGAAAAATCGAATCTGACCCTCCGCTTCCAGGGCATTAAAGAAGAAGAGAAAAAGATCTCAGATCGACACTAGCGAATGTCTTGGCACCCGTAACTGGCAGAGAAGAGCGAGATTTAAAAGAAGAGATGGATTTGGCCTATAGAGCCTACTCCACCTTTACAAAGAAAAATAATCTGCCAGCAGAGGTTGTTGTCAAGTTCACTAAGCAGCGTACGAGAGATCAGATTCTGCGTGCAGTTTCAGCGGTGCCCTTGAAGATTGGAGAGCAGACTGTAAGAACACTCAAAGATGTGCCTTATGAAATTCGTATGAAAAGGAAAGAATACAAAGGATTGACCACTTTTCTGCAAAGAAATCAGGTGGTTTACAAATGGAGATTTCCTGAAGGACTGGAATTTAAGTATAAGGATAAAAGAGAGAAGATTGACTCCATCTTCAAAGCACAAGAATTTCTGAAGAGACACGCCAGCACGGAGGAAGAGGCAGCACTTGCAACTTGGACAGAATCAAGTAGCGAGGACGACAGCGGTCCGGAGGATGGAGGTGCCGGAGCGGGAGCCGCGAAAGCCAAAGTGGGCCCATCATATAACTTAAGGGACACTAAGAAAAGACTGCCTAAGAAGTAATTGTTCACAGAACGTCAGAATGGAACTGAATAATCAGTAACCCCAATGGACATTACTAACCATATTAACAGAGACTTTCTTTTGAATTTTGTTAAACTGAAAAAAGACTCTTCAACCGCGGTGAATGTCAAAAATGCATTTATATTAACTAAAACTAACCCTCTTTAACAGAATACTCACTCACATCTTTTTCTTAATCCATCTATATACCCTCCCTTTTTCTTTATATGAAAAGAATAAACTCCTCTCCTTTTTAGGAGAGTTTTATAAAAAAAAAAAAAAAAAAACATTTGATCCCCAATGCAGTCTGAAGTGCTTCAGTCTAGTAATAGATGCATCAAATGATTGCATGGTCCAGTTCTTTAAAAGTGCTTAATCTTGGTCAGATAGCACACAAGTGATCATGACAAGTATATATGACATGTACTGGAAATTTACTTCACTTACTCTCTCCGACAGTGACATGTCCTGTCAAACTACCACTTTCTCTGCCAACAACCTTCAAATGCTGTTCTTGATCTGATCTGTGTCTCTCTCCTGCTACATTTTCCAAGGAAATAACTTCTCTAGCTTCCAGAACCACCTCTGCTTTGATGACATCAATATTTCCCCCTCCATCTAATCCCACATCTTCAATTGCCTCTCTAGAGTTTCAATCCTGGTGATTTGCCAACACCTCCAATTCAATATATATACAACCAGAACCTCTAATTTTATTCTTCCCTTGTTTGCTGTCTCTTGCCATTAACATCACCCCTCAACTCCGCACTCAGTCCTACAGCCTCATTTATATCCTCTTTATAACACTGGGAACATAACACCCATGCTTTTCTGCACGTTCTACTACTTAAATGCTTATATGGGCTCTGATCCTAGCAAATTTTACTGTGAAAAACATTTTTCATGTGATCTTCCATTACTGCTCCTTGCCATATCTTTTTACAATTCCGCTAGTGGCCTAGTCACCTGGCTCGTTGCTCAGAGCATATGAAAATTCACCTTGCTTTGTCTAGTACTGGCTCAGAACAGATAACAAGCTTGGAAGCCCAAACAATTAATCCCCAAATTTGACCTTCCCGTCATTTTGATTTGTGAGGCCACATAATCCAACAGATTCCTGGAACTCCCAGAGAATACACTAGAGATCAACCACACAGATGCTATCGCGGGCATCAGCTTGCCACTGCCCTTAAGGATAAAACACAAAGCCTTTAATACCAAAAATACAAGGACTTTAAGGGCAGTTCACTTGCAGTGATAGCTTAGCAATATGAAACAATGACCCTGGATAATATTGTATGCCAGAGAATATTAATTATGTTTATTAAAATGTATAAGATCAATGGATGCATTGGTAGTCACAGCCTTTTTGCTCTGTAACTATAACGTCAAATGATTACAATATTTGGATTATTTATATATTATGCTCATTAATGGATTCTACCTCAGTGTGTTTGCTCTTATGCTACTCCTAGTAACATCTGAAGGAAACAGATTGTGTGGGTGGAGCCAACAACATGGCTGCATCCTATAGGTGCCAGCAACACTAGTGTAGGAAGTAACTGCTGTCACTCTGACTGTATGGTTAGCTTCCTTCAAATGTTACCATGAGTGGCATGGGATTGACCACTTATACAGCACTATAAACAAGCACAATTTTATTTACCCAAGTTGAAATTATTATTTCATGAAGGCTTATCAAATCATGCTGACCGGCTGTGTTCATAGCTTGGAACTATATATTTAGAAACCTGACCCAAACTGCTAAGGGAAATTATTCCAGTGACTGAAATCTTTCAGACATCTGTAGCACTGAGGGGTTTTTTTAAAGGAAGAACACAGAAACTAAAAATATTTTCTGCCTTTCCCATGGTATAAAAAGAAATTCTTCAGATTTAAAAATAAATATATAATTTCAAGAGATTGACCCTCAATGACCTCTATTCTTAAAATAAACAAATGAGCCAGCATTACATAATGGAAACTGTGAGTTGAGCTGAGAAAGTTAGAGAATGCAAAATAAAAAACAGAACTCTCATCCTTTCTGTTGTTCTTCAGGAAAGGGTTAACATTTCGGACTTTTATCGGAGAATGGATATTCTCCAGTGCAATGTCGGCAACTTTAGTGGAATCCTCAGAAGGAGTTCCATAACATCAGCAAGAATACACTGACAAACTCATGTAAGAGTTCACCAGGAAAATATTTGCCCCTTTTACTCAAGCCCTTTGCACATACAACAAATGTATTTCAGGATGAGGAGGATGACAAACAGAACTATGAAAGCAATGTTCATGCTATAACTTACATGGTAATGAGCTGAAAAAGCAGGGGTCCTGAATGTGTAGAAAGACCTGTAGGCAGTGTTCCCTCTAAGCTGAGTTAAAGTGAGCTAGCTCACAGTTTTTTAGCCTCTGGCTCATACACTGTTGTCTTAGCGCAGGAAAAATGGCCCCAGAGCAAACTAAGTTATGCAGTAGCCAAATTGCTCACTCACAACTTTAATGCCAGTAGCTCACAAAGTAGAATTTTTGCTCACAAGACACCACAGTTTAGAGGGAACATTGCCTGCAGGGTCTATGCACATGCTCCAAAGAACACAGGTAGAATTTATTTTGTTGCTTTTTTCATACCTCCTCCACACTTGCATTCATTGCATGTGCTCTGAATATCTATCTGTAATGTTTATATACTGCCTTTTCTCCAAGGACATGTGCGTGTGTGTGAGAGAGAGAGGGTGGGGTGGGGTGGGGGCCAAAAGTCACGCAGCAAGCTAGGCTTTGGTACCAAAGTGATCCAAATAATCTAGATCAGAGGTGTCAAACTCATTTGTTATGAGAGTCGGATCTGACATAAATGTCACTTTGTCCAGCCAGAACACATGTGCCATAAAATGTAACACAAGGTATCGGAGTTATAAACTTTACAAAGATGATTTCAGATGCCAAATGGCAATAGCAGACATGATTGGATTAAGTGTGATATGTGGATGGATGGAGTTATCAGCATTGGTGTGATATACCGAGGTGTGGAAAGATCAGCATTGGTAATGAGACAGGAAACCTAGGTCTCAGTTTGGTACAGGAGGATTCAATCCAAGAGGATGCAAAGAATAAACGGAAATAAGACTGAAGAAGTGAGCAGTGACTCACAAAAGCACATACCCTACCACAATTTTGTTAGTCTTTAAAGGTGCTACTGGACTCTTACTCTTTCTACTACTATTAGAAACCACAACATTCAAAAACTAGTGGGGGAACATTTTAACTTTCCAGGAATCCAGGGCATTCAGCTGCTGATGTAAGAGTAGCAATTCTCTTACAAAGGAATTTCAAAGGGAGATTAGAAAGAGAGACTGCTGAATTGCAACTAATCATGAAGCTCAAGACAATGCAAACTACTGGACTGAATTGTCTGCTTTTGTCATTTGGCATCTGAAATCACTTCACTCTCCAAGATATAAGGATAGATGGACTCACATTCCAGCTGTATCTGAAGAAGTGAGCAGTGATTCTCTCTCTCTCTCTCTCTCTCTCTCTCTCTCTCTCTCTCTCTCTCTCTCTCACACACACACACACACACACACACACACACACACACACACACACACACACCTGGAATAAAACTCTCTCTCATATCCAGAGTAAAAATGCACGACACAGGATTCTCTCTCTGGCATGCTCCCTCTGGCTCTCTCTGCCTCTGAAGAAGAAGTGTTCTTGCACACAGAAGCTTATACCTGGAATAAAATGTTGTTGGTCTTCTTAAAAGTCCCACAAGATGCCACCCCTCCTTCCTCTTCCCCCTCCCTCCCCGAGGAGGAGGGGGAGGAGCCCTCAGCCAATCAAGGTAAGGCTTTCTTTCTCTCCTCTGAAGCAGGAAATAGGAGACACTGGAGGAAAGGAGCTGCAATGTTAGAAGCAGGAAGCAGCACAGATTTAGTTGCTCTCAGATTGGATTGAAGTATTGCAGGGGTCAGATCTGGCCCACGGGCCATACATTTGACATCCCTGATCTAGAGGTTGTACATTTGATCATTTGTCTGACAGAGGCAGAACTGCACATTAAAATAATTAGATTGACCCTTGGCACTTACTATGAGGGGTCCTTCTACTCTGAGGAAAGGAGAACATCTTGGGTGATTCCTATCATCCTATCAGGGAGAGGCAGGAACAATTTTTTCTTCCTCTTCCTGTGGGCTTGGGAACACCCTCTTCTTCAGTTCAGGTGACTCCCATCAGCAGTACAGGATAGCAGAACTTCCTTAACCGTAACTAAACAGAATAACTGCAAACTCCAAAAGCTTAGAATAACAACCAAATAGGTAAAATATTTACATAGGCGTGCCAGAAAAGAGAGAGAGAAGGAAGAAGAGAACCATGAGCAAGAAGAGAGACCAGATCCTGGGTGGGGCAAGATGTCCTCCTTTCCTCAGAGTAGAAGGACCCCTCGCACTAAGTGCCAAGGGTCGCTCTCCCTCTGAGGCGGAGGACATCTTGAGTACTTTCAAAGCAGTACCCTACACCCTGGGTGGGAGGTCGCTCTCCTCTTGAAGGATGTGTTGCAATACTCTTCTTCCAAATGAGACATTGGCAGAGTCATAGACGTTCAGTTTGTAGTGTCTGATGGAGGTAGACACCAAAGACCAGGTTGTGGCCCTACAGACTCCCTCAACTGACGCATTCTTGGCCAATGCCGCTTTAGTGGATGCACTTCTCACTGAGCGTGCAGCAATCCCTTTGGGAACTTCCAAGTGAAACGATTTATACAATGCTTCTACAATGCACGCCTTGATGTCAGAGCGGATGATCGATTTGGACATTTTATTTCCCATGTTAGGAAGTGAGATCTTGATGAACATGGCTTCAGTCTTCCTAATGCTGGTGGTACGAAGCAGGTAGGCTTTAAGGGACCCGCGGACATCTAGGGTGTGCCAGGCCTTCTTCCGAAGATGTTTTGGATCAGGGTAGAATGTTGGTAAGTATATTTCTTGCGACCTGTGGAAATGAGAAGCAATCTTCGGGATGAATGTTGGATCTGTGCAGAGAACTACTTTGTCTTTATGAAAGACACATAGACCTGGATTAACGGATAGAGCTCCTAGTTCCGAAACGCGCCTGGTCGATGTGACAGCCACTAGGAAGAGAGCATTAATTCGTAGCCACTTCAAGGGCACGTCTTGGATGGGTTCAAACAGTAGTTTAATGAGAGTGGATAGGACCATATGTAGCTTGCAAGTAGGGAAACGGTGCACTGCTGGAGGGCTGCGTAAAGTTGCTCCTCTCAGAAATTGACGGATGTGAGGGTGAGTGGACAATGGACAACCCTTAAAACTAGGAAGTAAGTAACTCAAGCCTGCAACCTGATTCCTAAGCATTGCCGGTTTCAAACCTGACATCAGACCATCGTTTAAGAATTCCAGGATGGAACACAGAGATGGTTTAGTGGAATCTACGTTCTTTCTCCTACACCACCTGTGAAAGGCTTTTCAGGTGGTATTGTATATTCTAATCAAAGAATCCTTCCTGGACACCAGTATCATCTCAGTCACACTAGGAGAGTAGCCCCATGATAGGTAAGACCAAGCTCCACATGGTCAGAAGCAGACGTTCTGGATCCTGATGCCACACTGGGCCTTGGATGTGCATGTCCAGGGAGACTGGCAGGCGAAGCGGAGGTGTCTCTGACATCTGTTGGAGAGTCAAAACCCAAGGACGCCGTGGGGCCACCAGGGGGCCACCAGGAGTACTGTCGCCTTCTGTTGTTTTATCTTCCTCAGGATGTGCAGCAGTAACGGAATCGGAGGGAAGGCGTATAACAGACCTTTGGGCCAAGTGGTGGTCAGAGCATCCGTGGCTTCAGCTCTGCCGTGGTGAAACCAGGAAAAAAATCTGGGTAACTGGTGGTTCTGATGAGAGGCAAGCAGATCCACTACTGGTGTCTTGAAATACTGCAGCATCCATTTGAAGATCTTCGTGTTGGTTTCGGTTTCTGGCGTTGCGAATGGCGGCCGCGTCTCGGGACGATCCCGGAGGCAGTTAGCCCACACGCAGTCAGGGGGGTCTTCGCTATGCGAAAGACCCTAGTGAGCCTTAGGATAAGGCTCCGAACCGGGGGCGCTTGGGGAGTAGCCTCTTTGCCGGCAGACAGCCGGGGAATTGAGGCTTTCTCCCCGCCCCAATCGGCCCCGCTGCGTTGTGCCCGTAATGGGACTTAGCAGCGCCACCGACTTCCAGGAGTGAGGAACAGCGATATGAACTAAAGCAAAAGAAGAAGCGGCGGTGAACCGTGAGTCGAAGGTCTTACTTTGAAGCGAAAACCCGAATCCTTTCCCCCTTTCCCCGAGCGAATGAACGTTTGGGAGGAGGGGGAATCCCCCCCCAGTGAGAAGCGGGACTTTTAAAAGAAAGCGAAGGGGGCTATAAGGAAAGAAGGGTTGATGAAAATACCTTTGGGGTGTTACTGAAGCCTGATTGTAAGCGGGCCTCCTGAGGGACGTGTCACTAACTTTTAAAAAGTAAACAAATAAAACAGATGTCGGCCATGAAGAAGGTCCCTTTTAAACCGGAAAAGAAGGGAGGCGGGACTTCCGGCCCGGGTAACCCCCCCCCAGAGCCTGCTGTCAGTCAACAGACAAGTGAGTTACTGCACCCTCTGCTGGTTCAAATACAGAAAATCAGCGAAACTTTAACTAGCATGGAAGGTGTCCTCAGCAGCCAACAAAAGCAACTGACAGAAACGTCTAAGAAGATGGAGGATATTGCGCAAAAATGCTTGGTCTCGATGGAAGACATCGGAAAAGTTAAGAAAAAGGTCAACAAACTAGAAAAACATCAAGATGAGCAAGAAAAAAGGATTTTGATGCTTCAAATGGAGAAATCGAATCTGATGCTTCGTTTTCAGGGCATTAAAGAAGAAGGAAGAAGATAATGAAGATCTCAGATCTATACTAGCAAATGCCTTGGCACCAGTGACTGGCAGGGATCAGCGTGAAATAAAAGAAGAGATGGATAAGGTCTATAGGGCCTATTCCACCTTTACAAAGAAAAATAACCTGCCAGCAGAAGTGGTGGTCAAGTTTGTTAAACAGAGTACTAGAGATCAAATCTTGCGTGCAGTCTCAGCGGTGCCCTTGAAAATTGGAGAACAGACTATCAGAACTCTGAAAGATGTGCCATATGAAATTCGGATGAAGAGGAAAGCGTATAAAGGATTGACCAACTTTCTACAAAAGTACCAGATCACGTACAGATGGTCGTTCCCGGAAGGCCTAGTGTTCAAGTACAAGGATAAAAGAGAAAAGATTGACTCTATCTTCAAAGCACAAGAGTTCCTGAAGAGGCACGCCAGCTCAGAGGAAGATGCAGCTCTCGCAACTTGGACAAGTAGCGAAGATGACAGCGGTCCAGAGGAGGGAGGTGCCGGTGTGGGAGGTGGGAAAGCTAAAGAGGGCCCATCGTATAACCTGAGAGACACTAAAGGAAGACAACCTAAGAAAATGATTGTTCATGAGACGTCTGAAAGGAGTTGATTAATAACTAACCCCAAAGGACACTACTAACCTGATTAACAGAGCTATTTTGGATTTTTGTTAATCTAAAAAGAAGACTCTTCGACCACGGTGACCGTCAAAAAATGTATCTATACTAACTTAATCTAACTACCATTAACAGGATACTCACTCTGCCCTTTTCTTAGTCCCTCTATATACCCTACCTTTTTCTATATATAAAAAGAATAAATTTCTCTCCTTTTTAGGAGGGTTTTTGCAAAAAAAAAAAAAAAAAAGATCTTCGTGTTCAACATCCAGTCTCCCGGGTGGATCATCTGTTCGCTGAGCCAGTCCGCTATGGTATTGTCCAGGCCTCTGATATGTTCGGCCCTGATTGATGCCAGGTTTTTCTCTGCCCAGGAAAGAAGGACCAAGGACTCCTTGTGAAGGGAGGATGATCTGGAACTCCCCTGGTGATTTATGTAAGTCTTAGCTGACATGTTGTCTGTCCAGATTAGAATGTGGCGGTTCTTTACCATGTCTCGAAAATGAATAAGGGCCAGGCAAATGGCTCTGAGCTCCAAAATATTTACTGGCAGGAGGGTTTCCCTGTGGGACCAGCAGCTCTGAGCTGGGGTCTTGTTCAAGGTCGCCCCCCATCCTTGCAGACTGATGTCTGTAAACAGTTGCAATTCATTGTCGTGAATGTATTTCTTCCCCTGATGGAGGTTGGCGGCATGCATCCACCAGCGAAGGGATTCCTTCACTGCCATGGGAACCTGAAGATGAACATCCCTCTTTTCCATGATCTGTAGTTGGTAGGGGTGGAGAAAGAGTTGTAATGACCTCGTGTGTAGCCGTCCCCACTGCACTGTATCCAAGTTGGAGATGAGGAGGCCCATCACTTTGGCCAAGCTCAGGAGCAATGAAGATGGGCTCTCTATGATGAGTTTCACCACCTGTTTGGTCTGTGGAACCTTGTCTTCTGGAAGAAAGAGGAAGGACTTTCTGGTGTCTATCAGCATCCCAAGATGTTCCAGCACTTGGAATGGTTCCAGGGAGCTCTTGTCTCAGTTGATGAGGAACTCGTGGGACTGTAGACACCAGATAGTCTCTGCGATGTCCTGGAGTGCTTTGTCTCTGGTCGGGGACCAGAGGTCATCCAAATAGGGATGAACATGGACTCCCTTCCTCCTCAGATGTGCCACTGGATTGACTAACACTTTGGTGAAAACCCTCGGGGCTGTCGCAAAACCAAAGGACAAGGCTCGAAACTGCATGTGGAGTTTTCCTACACAGAACCTCAGGAATCTTCTGTGCTGTGGCAGAACAGGAACGTGAAGGTACGCTTCGGTGAGGTGTAAGGAGGCTAGGAACTCTCCTGTCTGTAATACTTGAGTAATGGATTTGAGAGTATCCATATGGAAGTGTCTCAGAAAGACGAACCTGTTCACGAATTTTAAGTCCAGAATGGCTCTCCAATCGCCATTTTTCTTGGGCATGGTGAAAAAGATGGAGTAGACCCCATGGCCCTTTTGGTCATCTGGTACGGGCTCCTCCGCCTGGATGTCCAAGAGATGTTGAAGTGCTGTGAAGGTTATGGCTCGTTTGTTGGGATCCTTGCATAGTGGGGAGAGGACTAAGCGATCTGGAGGAGGCCTTCTGAATTCTAAGGAGTAGCCTTTGGAAACAATTTCTAACAACCAAGCGTCGGCCTGCGACTCTATCCACATTTCCAGAAAGTGTGTCAGTCGCCCCCCCACACACTGGGATTGTGTCTGAGTCATGCTTTAACGTTCTTGAGGTCACGCTCTGACTTTTCAGGTCTGGAGTTAGCTTGTTTTCTGAAGCGGTGTCCAGCAAAGTTTCTCTTGTAGAGCAGATCTGGGGTGCCCCAGGAGCTCCTTTTTTGGTTTTGTCTTGACTTGTAGTTTGTGCCTGAAGAATGAAAGGACTGGTTGTTGAAACTTCATTTGTCCAGGTGACACACATGCCTAAGCACCACCTCCTTTTTATCCTTCGTCTCCATCAAGATCTTTTCTAGGTGATCTCCAAACAGTTTCTCCCCTTGGAAGGGGTATGCCATCACAAAAGACTTGGACTGTAGATCGGCTGGCCAGGCATGCAGCCAAATTCCCCTTCTGGCAACCACCGCTGAAGACATGGATCTAGAAGAGAAGGTAAGGGCATCCAGGGAGGCGTCAGTAGCAAATGCTGCTGCCTTCATCATTCTCATTGTGCCCTCTAATAATCTCTTGCTGTCCTCTGGAAGGAGCTGAATAAGCTTTCTGGCCCAGACCAGAATGGCTCTGGTTGTGATGGCGGCTGTTGATGAGGCTTTAATGGCCATAGCTGTGGCTTCATGGGCCTTTTTCAGTGTGATATCTATCTTCTTGTCCTGATTGTCACATACAGACCCATAACCATCTTCAGACAAAAGACCGAAGGACTGAAGTGCTACTGGTGCATCCACCAGGGGGACCTGTAACATCTTACTAGCAAATGTCACTAAGTCATATAATTTTTTAACAAAGCCAGGGGTCTGTCTGTTAGAAGTAGGCTTGGCCCATTCTGCTTTTAACTGTCTTTCAAAAAATTCTGGAAAGGGGAAGACCTTTTCTGAAGTAGAGCATCTTGGAAAAAGCTCCTCTGTACCTTTAGATTTATCTCTGGGATTGATGACTGGACAGACCATGTCCTCTTCAGAAGGAGGCTGGTGCAAATCTAGTGCAGAAAGGGAGTTAGAAAGGATATACTGAAAATCCTCAACTTTAAAAAGCCTGGCCGAAGGCTGAGGCACAACAATGTCCTCTATTTCCTCATCAGAGAGGAATTCCTCCTCCTCCCTCCGGGTTAGGTCAGGATGTAGATACTGCTCATCCTCAGAGTCAGATTGGTTATCCCTTGTTTTCTAGCTGCCTTAGTGGGCCATCTACTTCCTGATGGTCTGTCCCTGGGAAGATCTGAAGGGGCAGGAGAATTGGGATGGGAGGGCAGGGAGGCCAGATCTCCCATGTGACAAAACTTTAAAAATTCTTCCCTCAGCGCTCTCTTCACAGACAAATACACATCTTGAGAACTGGAGCCCCCAGTCAGGGAAGGTACATTACCCATGAGAAGACTGCTCGAGCTCTCTGCTGGGATGCCATGGGACGTTGCAGCTATGTCCAAACATCTCGCCCGGAGGTTGGCAAGCAAAGGCTGGGGTTCCATTGGCATGCTTTGGGAAGCCGCTGCAGCAGTTCCCACCAAATTTTTGGCGCCAAGATGGCTGCCACCATTGGTGCGCGAGCGGGGGCTTCTTCCAGCGATAACCACTTTGCAGCAGCACTTTTTAAGCATTTTCTCCCCACTCAATTCAGGGTCATTGCCAGTGGTCACAGCAAGCCCGCAGGAACACAACTGGAGAAGTGGGTGTTCCCAAGCCCACAGGAAGAGAAAGAAAAAATTGTTCCTGCCTCTCCCTGACAGGACAATGGGAATCACCCAAGATGTCCTCCGCCTCGGAGGGAGAACAGTGGTTTCCACAATGCCAGAACTGGACCTAAGTAATGTTGGCCAAGAACATCAGCAGCAGCCATGAACCTGAGAGGGACAGGAAAGTAGATGTAGCTGCTCCTCCTAAACAACATCAATGGGTACAAGAAGCAACAG
Source organism: Gekko gecko (assembly GCA_029375565.1). Taxonomy (NCBI): domain Eukaryota; kingdom Metazoa; phylum Chordata; class Lepidosauria; order Squamata; family Gekkonidae; genus Gekko; species Gekko gecko. The sequence goes on from JAPDNY010000001.1 coordinate 95,592,166, forward strand.
CCATTACTTTATTACTTTATTTACTTCATTTATATCCTGTCTTTCTCCTTAACGAGGGCCCATAACAGCTCACATTATTCTCCTCACCTCCATTTTAACCTCGCAACAACCCTGTGTGGTAGGGTAGACTGAGAGTGTATTACTTGCCCATGGTCACCCAGCAAGCTTCCATGCCAGAGAACCTTTCTAGCTGGCTGAGCCATTCTGCTGGAGGCAGGCATATTGCAGTAGCCCACTTTTGGGGCCTTCAGCTCTCTATTTAAAGCAGCCACCAGTAGCTGCACTGTGAGGCAGAGCAGAGCCATGCCAGAGTGGGGATTCAGACCTGGGTCTCCCAGACCCTAGTCCAATACTGTACTCACCACAACACATTGGCTTTCATACTTTATATCTATGTCACAGCTGTATCTGGAAGTGGGAACTACAGGACTGAAGGCTCCCAAAACCTGGAACTGGCCCCAGCTTGGAGGCATGCAGGGACTTGAGGAAGAGAAGAAGAGAGGAAGGATAATCTCATTCCTCTGTCTTGTACCTTTTAACAACCTGGAACAGGTCTTCAGTTTACTCCCAGTTCACTAAGAGTAACTGTTTGTTTTTTAAACAAAGGTAAAAAGTTTTTTAAAACCTTTTCATTTATTTTTTAAAAACCTTTGCAAGAAAATTATTTTTAGCCATATCAGACTATCCTGCCAGTGTTCCCTGTCCCCTGCTGGCAGTCAGTATGCAATGGGGGGAAATGAGGGGGGAACAATGTTGTGCAATGTGGTAATGTCCTTTCTGGCTGAAGATCATGGATACTGGGGAAATTTCTAGAGCTGACACTTCCAGGTCTTCACCTGGAAACAATGTCTCCACAACATGCAATGCTGCCCCACTCCAACAAGCTCCTGCTAGCGTCATGTATTCCAAGATCAATCTCCCTCAGTCTAAGCAGAAGTCACAGTGGCTAAAAGAGCAGCAGCCCAATAAATTATCGTAGCAAGAAACTCTTAGCAGAGAAGAAAAATAGGCTGTGAATATGTAACCCAAATACATCAGCAAGAAAATCTGTTTAGCATGCAGACTCAGTAATTGATGCTGTGCAAGTCCTTTTAAAAATGACAGCTAGAGGTTAAAACCAAAGATTGAGACACTGTCTTAATTTATTGTGTATCCATATTTTGTTTGACAGAGGGCAAACATAACGGAAACTGCAACTTCTCCTGTAAAGGCCACAGAATCCAAAACAGATAATACATTAATAAGTTTCAGCCACCCATACCTCACCCCCCCCCCACACACACAGATATGCTGAAATTGTTCCTGACAAAAATATGTAATCTTTCATTGAGATCTGCCTCCATTCCTGAGGACTGGAAGGTGGCTAATATGACTCCCATCTTTACAAAGGGTTCCAGAGGAGATCCGGGAAATTACAGGCCAGTCAGTCTGATGTCGATATTGGGTAATTTGGTGGAAACTGTTATTAAGAAAAGAATTAGTAGGCACATTGCTGAACGAAAACTGTTGAGGCTGACTCAGCATGGGTTCTGTAAGGGAAGATCTTGTCTCACTAACCTGTTAGTGATCTTTTATGGGGTGAACAAGCATGTGGACAAGGGGGACTCCATAGACATTGTTTACCTTGATTTCCAGAAAGCTTTTGATAAAGTTCCTCATCAAAGGCTCCTGAGTAAGCTCAATAGTCACGGGATAAAAGGACAAGTCCTTTTGTGGATCAAAAACTGGCTAATTAATAGGAAACAGAGAGTGAGTATAAATGGGAAATTTTCTCAGTGGAGGGTGGTAAGCAGTGGGGTACCACAGGGATCAGTACTTGGTCCGATGCTTTTTAACTTGTTCATTAATGATTTGGAGTTGGGAGTAAGAAGTGAAGTGGATAAATTTGCGGATGACATGAAGTTGTTCAGGGTGGTGAAAACTAGGGAGGATTGTGAGGCACTCCAAATGGATCTGTCGCAGATGGGAGAGTGGACGTCAACATGGCAAATCGGGTTCAATGTGGCCAAGTGCAAGGAAAAATCCTAACTATAAATACATGTTGATGGGGTCCAAACTGGCAGAGACTGACCAAGAGAGAGATCTTGGAGTTGTAGTAGATAACTCAATGAAAATGTCACTGTGTGTGATTGCAATAAAAAAGGCCAATGCTATGCTGGGGATTATTAGGAAGGGTATTGAAAACAGATCAGCCAATACCATAATGCCCCTGTATAAATCAATGGTGTGACCTCATTTGGAATACTGTGTATAGTTCTGATCACCACACCTTAAAAAGAATATTATAGCTTTGGGAAAAGTGCAGAAAAGGGCAACTAGAATGATAAAAGGGATTGAACACTTTCCCTATGAAGAAAGATTAAAGCACTTGGGGCTCTTTAGCTTGGAGAAACGATGGCTGAGGAGTGACATGATCGAGGTTTACAAGATTATGCATGGGACAGAGCAGGTAGAGAAAGAGGTACTTTTCTCCCTTTCTCACAAAAGAAGAACTCAAGGGCACTCAATGAAGTTGCTGAGTGGTCAGGTTAGAACGGATAAAAGGAAGTAGTTCTTCACCCAAAGAGTGATTAACAAATGGAATTCACTGCCACAGGAGGTGGTAGCGGCTACAAGCATGGACAGCTTCAAAAGGGAATTAGATAAACATATGGAGCAGAGGTCCATCGGTGGTTATTAGCCACAAGGTATAGATAGGGACTCTGGGGCAAGTGATGACCTGTATTCTTGGTTCTTGGTGGGGGGGGTCAACAGTGGAAGGGCTTCTAGTGTTCTGGCCCCACTGGCGGACCTCCTGATGGCACCTGGTATTTTTGGCCACTGTGTGACACAGCGTGTTGGACTGGATGGGCCATTGGCCTGATCCAACATTGGTTTCTCTTATGTTCTTATGACGGAACAGATGTGACCTTCATCGGGTTCATTATGTCTTTAAATGAGACTGGTTGAAAATCTAGGTATTTCTTTTGAAATGTCCATAGGAGAGATGCTTTAAGGAAGGATTTCAAGAGAGTGAACACTGGGACTTAGCTTATTCCTACAAAGACAACTGCAAAGCAATTGCTAACACCTAGAGCACCAGAACAGCAAACCATCACTGCTTTGACTCAAGCATCAATCATACCAGCAAACTGAGTAAGCCACAGAAAGACCCATGTTATCACACAATGTTTAGGCCTGATGTCTTTCTTATCATCAGAACACTAAGATCCAAAAGTCACCTTGCCTTCAACTGCACAGCTGATCACTCAATGTGACCAAAGCTGGAAGTGTTTAAATCTACAGACAGAAATTCTCTGGGGATGAATACCTACACACATAAAAACGTATATATCTGTTAGTTCTAAAGCTAACATCTACCACTTTGTCCTAAATCCTGCCTTGTTCAGCCTCTTCTCAATTGAAATATCATATAGTCAAAGTACACTGGCATATGAAGTTTATTTTGTTACTCAATTAAATCAAAAGATAGTACCTTCTTCTTGCTGCAGTAAATCTGCCATTTCTTCTCTGGAGGGAGTGCAAACATCGCTTCTCTGTTCTTATCTGTGAGATCCAATTCATCCTGGAGATGATAAAAGGGGGGTGGGGGAAGCATGATCAATAGCTGCAATGTTTTGCCAGATATTTTCACGGACCCCCTTGTCCCTATATACTCTATTTAAGAAACTTCTAAATCGTCTCCTTTGCAAGGTACCCCAGCTTCCTCCCCAACCCTAATGGCTTATACTCATGTATATTTGAATTACCTCATTCACAGTGAACCCGTACCTCTTATAAAAACATGCCTGAAAACAAAAATGAAAGACTGGGAAGATTCTTAAATCTTCCAGTGTTTCACAAAACCATCCTTTCAAACCATTATTTCCTCCCAATTCCTTCCAGACACATTTCAGACAAATATATAAACTGCAGATTCCATTGTTTTTCATCACATAACATTTATTAGAAGCTGTACTGTTGTCGGTGTATATTGACTGCCATGCTATATATTGCAGTCGTTACAGAAAATTTGCTGTTTCCTGAATTCCTATTATTTCATACCATAGAAGTCCATTTTTGTGGAAGGGAGATACAGTAAAGGGAAGCAATATTAAAGTGACATTGTGAAGTATACAGAATTGTTAAATAAAGCCCTGCCATAAAGCAGGGACAATACCTCTTTAAGACAGCTCCACAATGGCTCATTCGGAAAACTTTCAGAGTTGAGAAACTTGTGAAAACAGTGAGCTAAAATTGCATACTGAGCCTGGTAGCGGCTGCTGACAGATTTAAAGGCCCACAGAGATTTCAGCCCGCAGAAAGGTACAAAAGAAACACAAACAGTAACAAGGTTAGGTCATTGCCAGCAGCCCAAGGTGAGGGGGGATTCACACACACACACAGAGACAGACAGACAGACAGAGACAGAGAGCTGTGAGTGAAGAGAACAAACCATGTGGAAATATTTAGAATGAGCTTCCAAACAAGAGGGCAGCCAAGCAAGGCAAGGAGTTTTATTCTTGCAATACACAATTAGAAAACTTGAGCCAGGATCACATTCTTGGGGGGGGGGAAACAGAGAGAGAGAGGGAGGGGAGCAGCAAAACTGCATATAAGGCATTATGAACAGAATGCTGCAGAAGGCCAAGTGTGTGGAAAGGAGTCGGACTGATGAAGTTGTGGATTTCGAACTTGCATGCTTTCTTATAAGTTATGAGCTGGGACTGCCTCAGCAAAATTCTTCACAAAGGCATCATTGCCCTATGGAAATAACTAGCCAGCTTACTGTTTACTTGGCAAGGAGAGACAAGAAACAACTAACTGGATTTTATTCTGTATGCAATAAAAACATAGGAGAAATTGGCAGCACACTACATAAACAAGAGCTTTACTGCGAAGCTTAATTCAGTTGCTGAGAGCAAGTCAAGAGTTTTCATAATGGCCCTGACCTGGATAGCCCAGGCAAGCCCAATCTCATCACATCTTGGAAGCGAAGCAGGGCCGACCCTGGCAAGTACCTGGAAGGGAGACCTCCAAGGAATCCCAGGGCTGGGATGTAGAGGCAGGCAATCAAGCCACCTCTCTGAAATGTCCAAGCCCCACTAGTGGTCGCCAGAAGTCAACCATGACTTCCAGGCATACACAAACAAACACCTCACCAAAAAAAGAAAGTTTTCATAAAGGCCCGGACCATTTTGGATGGGAAGGAAGAGAAACTTATAAACTTAAGAACTGACTGAATGTTCATGTTGGCAGAGCACAACTTGATGACTAATGCTGTAAATCCAGCAGAAGTCAAGACTAGGTTTGTTGGTTGGGTCACCAACTGTGGGCTGGGAAACTCCTGGAGATCTGGGAGTAGAAGCTGGAGAGGGTATTGGCAGGCAGCCCTCCAAAGCAGCCATTTTCTCCAGGGAAACTAATATCTGATTAGCAAGCCTAGCTGCCAGGCCATGCAGATCTTGGGAGCTTTTGTGGGGTGGGACCTGGGAGGGGAAGTGCCACAGACAATGCAATATTATTTCTAGGTGTTCATACATACACACACACCGTAACACTCTAGGCATTCCCTCAAAATCAATGGTAAAACCCTTAGTGAATTCCTAGAGTATTGTGTAGGAGGCCTTGGATGGCACTTCCAGTCATCACTTGAAAGTGACATCACAAAGTCTGCACTGTCTCACTCTCACACACATTTTTTCTCCTGCTCCTCATTTGTTCAAATGCTGGCAATTGAGGCTGAGGATGGGTGTTTGCCTGCCAGTGGCGGGCACCTGGCAAGCCTAATCAAGACATTCTGTGGATAATGTGTACAGTCTACTGTTTGCTTGGTCCGCTAAGGGAAACAGCACTTACTTGGCACACCAAGCATCGTAAAGCTCCCTTGGAAAAGCAAGAGGATAATGTGACTAGAGACTGGAAAAGTTCACATGCACAATTTTGTGTTTCTCAACTTCTTTTTGAAACTGAGAAAAAGTAGACAGTAGAGTATAATAGTCAGAAAGCACATGATGCCTTGCTGAAATTAAGCAGGTCTTGATTCTAGGCCCAGATGGAAGACTGCCCAGAAATCCAAGGTATGCTGCATGAAGTCCCATGGAAGAAGGGTGGATTATGAATGTAATAAATAAAATAAAAACCAGTGCAAAGATAGATGGCCTTTTTTTAAAATGGTCCCTAGATAAAACCAAGGAATCTCTTTCACCAAAAGTGTTATCATACACGCATGTAATGGAAGTATAATTAATATCAGCAGTTTTCACTGAACAGCCCAAACCCAAAAGAGATCATCCACAAAGAATGACCAAAAAAGGTTATCTGACTAGAGTAAGAACAGGAAGAGTGAGGACACTCTATACCTCAAGTTTCTACAAAGTCAGGGCAACAGGGAGCCTTGATAATTGTGCTGAGCCTGCAATTTCTCTCCCGGTCCCACTATGCAAGCCAAGCCTAGACACAAAGCCAGCTCCCACATGCTCAATGCCCCGAAACTTCACTGGAGTCGCTAGACCCACCTCCCACTCAGAGTGTCCTGGCTTGGATCAAAGGATAGGAAAGAAAGCCTGGAGCGGACAACAGATAAACACCACAGCTCTGGATCCTGCTTTGCAGTGCTCCCAATCAAAGCTATGCTGTTTCTACTCCACTGTAGGCTTTCTTTCCCACACTTCTACTCAATCTTTTCTCTTCTACTGCAATTGAGTGCACCAAGAGCTCAGCTCCTGCTCCAGCTACTCCTTGAGAGAGGCTCAGCTTTTGAAGGCACACAATCTGCACTGTAGGTGCCAGGCCCTTCCCATCCCAGAAAGCACGAGCTAACACTATGTCCATGTTGCCTTATGAGTACCTTCCTTTCAATCTTCTCCTTTCCTTCTCTTTATCTTTTGACCTTTTTGGCAACAGATGTGAGTGGTCCTATTTTAAGTAAGCTGCTTTTGCTACAGTTAATTAGACAGTGTGTAGGATCAAACAGGTGTGCTTATTAGATTAATTAAAACTATTTGAATTTTACTTTTTATTATTTCTAAATTACTTTCAGCTATATTTTAAAGAAGGTCTGAAAGAAATACACAGAATTATCTATACTGATAAAAACTGAAGATATTTTCCTATTATTTGTTACCCTACCACACCAGAATCAAGACAGCTACAAAAAGTTTATCATTGATAATAAATACTATGTGCTTCTCGTGTGTATTTTTTAAAAAACTTGGCAGATTAATTTTACCTCAAGCTAGTAAGTTTTGAGCTGTGAACCAATTAATATATTTGGATTTCAAGTTCCATTTGTTGCTCTGCCATCTACTCAGCTAGATCTCGGGCAAGTTTCTTTCAGCCTCAGTATCCAGTCTTTAAACAGGCACCATTAAGACCTTGCTCATACCCTTGATCTCACGGCAAAGACTAAAGCCGAGACTGCAAAGCACTTACAATGCAATCCTAAGCAATGTTACACCCTTCCAAGCCCACTGACTTCAGGGGACTTAGAAGAGTACAACTCAGTGTAGGACTGCATTGTTAATCAATTAAATAAATTGCTGGCCTATGATGATGACAAAGGAAGGAAGGCTGTCTTTTTGAAGCCATCATCAACACTATCTGATCTCTACCTTCCCCAAGTAGAATTCAGGGGATTCTTTACAGAGTGGGCAAGTGTTCTTTGTAGGCAGGAGAAGTGGTGGTGTTATGTACTGCTAGAGCTTGAGTCTGAGTGAAGGCTCCAAAGGCTATTGGTTGAGTTGCCGGTAACAGCCAAGCATATTTGTTGCCTTATATCCAATAGCCGTACTGCAAATAGTTACTTTGTATATAGTTCATGCAAATGAAGAATCCTAGCTGCCTACTTTGTATTGATTGTTGTTAAAGGTGGGTGTGGTTTTCACAAGTATAAATTGACTCCTGTTGAGCCAGTATCTTTGGTTCTGACGTTCAATAAAAAAGCATGTTGTTATGAAAAGAGCTGCCTCATCTCAATACTTAATACCGGCGACGAGGATGGGATGCCAACAACCATAGTCTTATCCCAAGCTGAAATCACTCACTGAAATCACTCACCTCAAGCTGAAATTGCTCACTGAATCACCAGCTAAGAGCCACATTGAACCTTTTGATTCAACAATCGAGTATTGGGACACCTATGATGCCCAATTCAAATTCTATCTCATGGCCAATGAGATAGAAGGAGATGAAAAGCAGTGTCCAACATTCTTCAACATCTGTGGTCAACTCACATTCGAGGTTGCCCGGGCTTTGGTGGCCCCAGCTCAAATCGAAGACACCCCATTCAGCACAATCAAGCAGCCCCTGAAGGACCACTTTTCGCCACAGCCATCAAAGATTGCTTGCTGCCACACATTCTACAAGCATGATCAGGCCCAGGGTGAGATAGTGCCCTACGCAAGGCAGCCCGGCACTGTACCTTCACCAACCTTGAGATTGCCCTGAGAGATCGCCTCGTCTGAGTCCTGTGGGACAAGAAATTCCAGCAGCAGCTCTTTGCTAAGAAGGTCCTCAACTTCAAGATCATGCTAGAAGAGGTCCTTGTAGAGGAAGCAGCTGACCAACCCACCAGGGAAGTCTGGCAGTCAAGGAGTCCAGCTACCACCTGAAAAGCCGAGACAGTTCACTGCAGACAAGAGTGGAGCAACACAAATGGAACCAAGAGACTTTAAGGGAACCCCTTGTGTTGGCTGAAGCAGTTCTCATGCAAGGAAGATGTGTCATTTCCAGGACGCCAAGTGCTGAGGTTGTGGCAAGATGGCCATATTGCCCACGTTTGTGAATCAGCAAAAGACAACAGCCCACAAATGCTTCGTTGCCGCCTGTCACCAGCTCCAAAGAGGTCTTCATGCCCAGAAGCATACCATACAGTGGTTCAAACCCAGACCAAGTCCAACATTCGGTTCAGAATCAACAGACAAGGTGCTGGATTACAGACTTGTGAGAAGATCAGAGTGACTGTGCTGACTGAAGGCAACCACTGTGAAATGGAGGTGAACTCCAGGTCAGCACTCTCAATTATCTCAAAAGAGAACTTCTAGTGAGTATGCCCCAAGAAATTGATCTGTCAACTGCAACCCTTCGAGGTTCATCTTATTGACTTCCAAGCTGCCACATGCATGTGGTGGGGACAGGCCTCATCCATGTCAGCTACAAAGGCTTCAGCAAAATCCTGTGTGTCATTGTTGTCGAAGGTCACCACAAAAGCTTATCAGGACTGGACTGGTTCAAGGCATTGGGCATCAATATCATGGGAGTTCAACAAGTCGGCCAATCAGCATGCAGCACCATTTGTGAGGAGTTTCTAACAATCTTTGAAGATTCCTTGGGCCGATACACAGGCCCACCAGTCTCCTCTGAACTCAACCCAAGCGTCCAACCAATCAGAGTAATGCCACGGCAAGTTCCTTTCACGTTCAAATCAAAGATTGATGAGCACTTGGACAAGCTCATCAGCCAAGTCATTCTTGAACCCATTCCACATGCGTGCTGTCACTCCAGTAAAGCCAGATGGATCCGTATGTATTTGTGCCGACTACAAATGCACAATTAACAAGGCCCTGCCTCAACATGCCTACTCTGTACTGGTCCTGAGCCACATCTTGGTGACATTGGCGGGAGGTCAAGTGTTCATGAAACTTGATCTGGCTCAAGCTTATCAACAGTTTCCAGTTGACAAACCCACCGCAGAAGCCCATACTATCATTACTCACTATGGGACATTCAAAGTAAAAAGGCTGCAGTTTGGTGTCAGTGTTGCTCCCGGTATATACCAGGAACTGATGGAAATACTCCTTAAGGGCATTTCGGGAGTCATACCATACTTCAACGATGTGTTGGTGGCTGGGACGTCCAAACAGGAATTCGTTGGAACATCTCTGATAAGTCCTCCAGTGGTTCCAGACAGCAGGACTCTGGGTTAAGAAAGAGAAGTGCCAGTTTGGCTAACACTATGAGCTAACACTATTGAATTCTTGGGTTTCCTCATTGACGCTTCAAGCATACACCCCACGCCAGCCAAGGTGAAGGCAATCCACAGTGCACCACCTCCAACGTCTAGGAAGGAACTACAATCTTTTTTGGGATTCTTGAACTTCTATCATGCCTTCCTACCATACAAGGCATCAATAACCAAGCCTCTTCATAGACCCTTGGAGAAATTAGCAGCATGGAGGTGGGGTTCACAAGAACAAGTGGATTTCGAGGCTGTCAAGGACTTACTCTCATCAGACAGTGTTCTCACCCACTATGATGAGAAGAAACCCATCATTCTGGCCTGCAACGCATCCCCCTATAGGATTGGGGCCATCCTCAGTCATCGTTTGCCAGACAGCTAGGAGGCAGCGATCACCTATTACTCCCGAAGACTCTCCTCGGCTGAGAGGAACTATGCACAAATTGACAAAGAAGCACTGGTGTTAGTCATGGGTGTCAAAAAATTCCATGATTACATCTATTGCCAGCCCTTTGAAGTGGTGATGGACCACAAGCTGCTTCTGGGGACTATTCACACTGGACTGCCAGACCCCACAAATCATGTCACCCAGAATGATGCAATGGGTGTCAGGTTCACTGTGCATTTTGCATTTTACAGCTTGCCTGTCATGGGGAGAGGAAGTTTCTCTCTCTTTCTCTCTCTCTCTTTGATGTGCCCGGGGCTTGTCACCTTAGTGATGCCAAATGTCCTAGCTTCTCAAATGTCTGTGATCCTGTTGTCCTTACTATGTGTCATGGCTCCTGCTGAGTCCGAGCACATGGCTCCAGTGGAGGAGCTAAGTGCTGCTGGGGATAAGCTCCCGAGGCTGGACAATCCCGCACCTGACAGTGTGGAGAGTTTGAAGGCTGCTCCAGCAACAGCTGAGGCAGATTCCCACCTAGTCAGCACTCCCTCCGATTTGCCTCCACCGGTTTCCCGTTTGAGAGAACAGTGCCGACGGGACATGGCGGCCTGGCAGCGAAAGGCATGCATGCCCAACAGATGCTCTTTCAGCCCTGAGTATTAGCAGGAGCCAGGACGTGCTTGGGGCATGCTAACTGCCAGCAACTTAGTGAGCTATTTAGCCTTTGCACTCACGCCAGCAAGTCGTGCCAGCAACTAGTCACTTTGACGAAGCTTTGCACCTCCTTGCTCATGTTCCTGATTCCCAGTTCCTGTCTCGACGTCCTTGGCTTCTTGACCTCAGCTTGCATGACTATGCCTAGACCTGCACCCTGAACCTTTGACTCCCAGACTCTTGACTCTTGGAAACTTTGGACAGCTCTGACAGTTTGTGTTTTGGACTTGGCTTCCTTGGTTGGTTTGTCTGCCTGGCTCTTGATTTTGGACTGCACCTGACCACCCCACTTTTGCCTTGCACTTTGGACTTGGTATTCCTGGTCAGTTGGTTTGCCTAGCTCTTAATCCCGGAATGTGCCTTGACTTCCTCACTCTTGCCTGGCCCCGCACCCCGATCTATGACACTATGTAAAGGCTATGTGCCTATGGGGGGGGGGAAGAGTTCTGGTGGGCAAATACCGTGGGGTGATTGGGTCCTGTTCTTTAGTGCCTTTACTTGAATCCACTGTATCTACAACCTTCGCGTGTTTATCTTCAGTCCTAACAATAGATGTGTCCAGGATGGTATCTATCAACTGTCTCAATAAAGTTAGCTTTCTTCAAACTGGCTGGTGTTGAGAACTGATTTAACCAGGAACCTGACAATGGGCAGTCTTCCTTTCAGTATACAACTATCAGATCTTCCACTGCCCAGGCAAGGCAGTGCGCCACACCAACGCCCTCAGCCGTCTGCCATTACCATAGCAACCTTCCAATCCTCCTCTAGACTTGCTCTTAGAGGACCTGCTTTTAGAGGACCTGTTGGGGCTGCCTCCGGCCGCTGCAGATGTCACAGCCCACTCTGCCAAGGATCGTGTGCTCACCTGCTGGCCATCAATATGCTGAGTTCCAAGCCTTCAGCTCAAGGCACCATGAACTTTCAGCCCACAAAGGGTGTTTGCTGTGGGGAAGTCATGTTATTATTCCTCTCAAGTTGCAGCTGCAAGTGCTGGAGGCTCTACATGCTAGGCATTCAGTGATCATTCAGATGAAGGCACTGGCGTGCAGCTATGTCTGGTGGCTGTGGCTAGACAAGGCCATTGAGGACTGGGTACACTCATGCCGGGTCTGTCAGGAGTCCAGACCCGAGATGCCACAAACTGCCACTCACTCCAGGGAATCTCCACACACTCCATAGTGAAGGCTGCACATTGACTTTGCCAGACCCTTTCAGAGGCAGGTCTTCTTCATTGTTGTTGATGCCTTCTTAAAGTCGTTTGAGATAATTCCGGTGTCATCTATGACCTCCACCACCATTATCAGGACCCTTCGACGCCTCTTCGCCACCCATGGGTTGCCAGATGCAGTCATCTCTGACAATGGTGCACAATTCACGTCGCAAGAATTCCAGAGATTCCTCAAGAGCAATGCCATCAGACACATCACTTCAGCGCTCTTCCACCCTTCAACAAATGGCCAGGCAGAACGTATGGTGAGGTCCACCAAGGACTCACTCCACAGATTGGGCCAGGGGGGCTTGGGATGGCAGCTGGCCAATTTCTTGTTGTACCAGCACGTTATCCCCCACTCCGCCACCAGAGAAAGCCCTGTGGAGCTATTGATGAGGTGATGACTGACAACCCTGCTCGACTGGCTCCACGCTGACTTAGCCCCAGATGCCCAGCAGGAACCAGAGGTTTCAGGGACACCATGGAAGTTCCAGCTGGGCAACCTTGTATTTGCCTGGAACTATGGGGAAGGGCCGATCTGGGTCCCAGCTTCAATGCTCAGGGTGATTGGGCCAGTCTCCTATGAGGTGGCCAATACTGCTGGCAGGATATTCAGGAGGCACATCAGTCAGATGCGATAGCATTGGCCAGAGCGGATGCAGGGACAGGACAGAGGCAATGCACCCTGCACCACTGACACAGGACTTAGCCCAGAGCACCCAACGATTGAACCAGGGACTGCGGCTGAGCCGAGTGGAGATGGTCCAGCAGCACTGAGCAGTCCAGAAACTCCACTGGTTCAAAGTAGTTCCTCCACTCCTGCTAGCAGAGTAGAGCCCACTGCCAAAGCCGAGGCACCCCTCAGTGGGGCCTCTACAGCAGAAGGTTTGCACAGGTCACAGTCAATGGTCTCTCTAAGCTGTGGAGTCTTGTGAGCAAAAATTCTACTTTGTGAGCTACAGGCATTAAAGTTGTGAGCGAGCAATTTGGCTCCTGCATAAATCAATTTGCTCTAGAGCTGTCCTTCCTGAGCTAAGACAAAAACGTGTGAGCCAGAGGCTAAAAACTGTGAGCTAGCTCACACTAACTCAGTTTAGAGGGAACATAGTGGGTACACCATCCCCCTGCATACCTGGGTGACTTTGTTTGCAATGGGGTATTGCAAATTTAGGGGGGAGGGGTGTTATGTACTCCTGGAGCTTGAGTCTGAGTGAAGGCTCCAAAGGTCTTCAAGGCTATTGGTTGTGTTGCTGGAAACGGCCAATCATATATGTTGCCTTATAGCCAATAGCTGTACTGTAAATAGTTACTTTGTAAAGTCAGAGTCAAATACCTTCAATGGCATAGCAGTAAGATAGATAGATGTACAGTAACATGGTATGGATATATAAAACATTATAAACAATATGAATCAATCCTTTAGTAGAATAGATCTAACTTTGACTATTTCGGCAAGAAACTTGGCCACTATAGCTGTAATATTAGGATTAGCATCCTTTAGTAGATATTGAATAGCTTTTTCCCTATTAGAACTATAAGTAGGAGGAAATACAAATGACAACAATTCTTTGCATAAGACTGAGTGAAATTGACAATTAAAAATAATATGATATATTGAGTCCACGGATTTTAAAGGAAAAGAACATAACCTTTCATGAAAGGGAATTTTATTAAACCAACCTGAGAGCTCTTTTGAAGGGAACACATTTCGTCAGGCTAGTGTAAAGGCTCTACGGTGTGAAGGCTGGACTAAGTCGTGAAGATAATAGGCCATCTGGCCATATTGAATTGGGAGATTCAACTAAGCCTGAGAAAATATGCAAAATTGTGCAGGATGTAAGATTTGGAGTTCAAGGTCAAGCACTCTCGGTTCAATAATCTGGAAAATAGAGACTTCATCCAGTGAATAGAAATACTCTAAGGAAAAGCCAATTTGACTAATTTTCTTCTCAATATATGCCAACCAGGATGCACTATAAGCATAGTTTTTTAAAATGTGAGATTAAAGAATTTGGTAACGATCTGAACTGTATTTTCAACCAAAATTTAAAAGTTAATAACCAACATTTAGTATTTATAAAATGTTGGCCTAATTCTAAACAAAGAGAGGAATATGGAACACAGAAATGCCTAGAAGTTGGTGAAAAAGACAGGCCTGTAGTCTTTCAAGATTGTTATGAAAGCCCATTATCCAAACGGGAATTCCATATAATATTTGGGGGAGAATTTTAATTTTAAAAATCTTTATGGCACCCGGTAAATACTGATTCTCTCTGGAATAAAAGAATTGTTTAAGGTGTGAAACAGATCATTTAACTAAAGAAATAAAGGATCTATGGGTTGACCATTTAAGGATATATTGAAAAGTAATCCCTAGGTACTTGAAATTTGGGGGGGAGGGCCTGGCAGCTGTCCTTCCGGTTGGCTGCAACTCTCATGCTCTCCTGCTATCCCCTATGGAAAAACAACGTTTACTCTTTAAAAAACAAGGAAACTTTACAAAAACTTTCAATGACAGTCAGGGGAAAAGCCAGAGGGAAAAAGGGAGGTAAAAACTCACCTCTCAAAACCACCAAGGAAGGATATTACCGACTCAGAATAATCAGAGCGAGACTACTCCTTGCTAGAGGGAATGGTACTGGCAGACTACGAGGCTCCAATTGCACAGGCATTAACAGAAATAAAGGAGGAGATTAAAAGTGAGATAAAAGCTTTGTCTTCTGATGTTGGAGAATTAAGAAAGGAATTTGCTCAGCTCAAGCTTGTTATTGACCCAATAAATCAGAAACTAGACGAACTTACATCAAGTGTGAAAGCGACAGGGAAGAAAGTTGAATCGGCACTTCAAATCGCTAGAAAAGCAGCGGATGA
Organism: Gekko gecko; assembly: GCA_029375565.1. Lineage (NCBI taxonomy): Eukaryota > Metazoa > Chordata > Lepidosauria > Squamata > Gekkonidae > Gekko > Gekko gecko. Next base: position 95,607,283 of record JAPDNY010000001.1, read on the forward strand.
TTTATTGGAGGTACAAGAGTTTGAGAAGTGGGCTAAAAAGAAAATTATGCTTCAGGAGACCAGGATAAGGGAAAGGAAAGTGAAACTACATGGAGTTTCTTTAAACTTCTGTGTAACAGGACACCTTAAAGAGGAACTAAACAAATGGTTTTTGCAGACGCTTTGGTTGGAGGGAGTACCAGAGATTTCTGAAGAGATAATTACCTCAACTTTCCGAATTAATGTCTCAAAGAGAGTCCCCCCCAGGTGTTTCGCAAGACATCGTCATCGAATTCAAAGAGCTACACATCAGAAACAAATTTTTTAAAATAGCTCGAGAAAAACAAGGTTTGCCCCTTGAAGACACATGTATGTTTTTGTATGCTGACATCATCCCAGAGGTGCTGATTGTGAGACAAAGACTGCGTGAAACTGCAAAGACATTGAGAGAAAAGGAAATACCATACAGATGCTTAGCACTCGGCCATTTGGTGGTTAATTTAAATAACAAAACGTTTACAGCACATAATGAGATGACGGGTAAAAAACTTATCAAGGCTGTTACTAAATTGAAAGAAGGAGGTGTGTGAAGGGAACAATGTATTCTGGTGTGGCTAGTTAAGTATAGTGTAAGTAGGGGAAAACAACTGAAAACAAGACTTATTAGTACAAGAGTAGACGTGAACTCTGAATATGTTAGGTAAGAATAGTTATTTGTGTTAATTGTTTGATCAGAGGGTTAGAGTCCTTAGTGCATAACAGGGTATAGTAAGGAGGTGAAGAGCGTGCCCCCCAAGACCTCCAACTACAGGGAGAGAGGAGGATCACCTCTCGCTGTAGAGATGACCTCTACAGTACAGAAGAGGATGGAGAGAATTATAGTGGTAGAAATGAACTGTAGATTATGAGATGTATTATGATTAACTATAAGTTATGGGGAAGTTGGACCAGAATTATAAATGGGTAAGATAGGGGCACATAAAAAGAAGAGGGATCAAATGAGAGTAGAAATTTCAGGTTGTTGGAACAGTAACCTCAGGTGAATCTTTTGTTTTTTCCTTTCTTTCTTTTGTTTGGTTATTATGATTGTTAAAAATGGAAAATGAGTATATCAATAAGATGTATAATGTGTGTTCGTGGACTGACATGTTATACTCAATAAAAAACGTAAGTAGTAAGTATTTGAAATTTTTAACCTGGGCAATCTCAGTTTTCCCTACTGTCCGCTTCATAGGCTTCCAACGTTTAGAAAAGATCAACACTTTGGACTTTGAATAATTAATGACCAAAGAGTTATCAGCACAGAGTTTATGAAAAGAGTGCAAATATCTGAGAAGTCCAACCCTGGTACAAGAAAGGATTGTAGTGTCATCTGCGTAAAGCAAAAGCGGGATCTTCTGAGATCCCAATTTAGGAGGGTGTCCGTTGACATGCTCCAACCTTGATGGTAGTTACTTTGTATATAGTTCATGCAAATGAAGGATCCTAGCTGTCTACTTTGTATTGGTTGTAGTTAAAGATGGGTGCGGTTTTTAAAATGGCTCCTGTTGAGCCTTTGTCTTTGGTTCAGAAGTTCAATAAGAAGCATGTTGTTATGAAAAGGGCTGCCTCATCTCAATACTTAATAGATGGCATAAGAAATGTTAAAAATAATCTGTTTATTCTGAAACGGTGATTAAGTATGGAGGCCCAAAAATCATACAGATGGGCCAAGTTGGTCCCAAATAAACTAAAATCTTCTTTTTATTGTGTCTTCATGTACTTTGAAGTAATTCTGAAAGCTAAATCAGCACATACAAATTTCTTTAGCCAGTTCAAAAAGAAGAAGAAACCTTTTGCCCTTCAGCTTTAGTTGTGCATTATCTTCCAACCTCAGGTTCACCAACCAGTGTGAGCCCTCAAACATCCTGCAAAGTTTTCTCTCCTTGCTTCATTTATTTGGAGAAATTGCTAACCCACCCATCTCTCATAAGACAATGAAAACAACTTATGATTAAAAGTATAACAACAATAAAAATGACAACAAAACATACAGTCACATTTTTTAGAAATTCACCAATAAAAAACAAGGTGCTAAAGGAATCACCCTGCCTTGCCTTTCCGTCAGAAGCCATTGCTAGTGGAGAAAAGAGGCATCCTAAAATTCCAATGCCTCCCTCACCCCTAAGTATTGCCTCCCAGGATTTGTACACTTACACCCATTTAGAATTACTGATCTAGTTGCTGAGCACACTTTTCTACCAAAAAAAAAAAATGACCATGAGAAACTTCTATTTTTTTCTAACATGTAATTCCTACAGAACAGGTTTACAGATCTTTTTTGCCACTTCAGGTTTGGCTGCCTAACAACCACTATAGCACAAAACAACAACAAATATAGAGGCTCTCTTTACATACCAAAAAGGCACCCCAAAACCTTCTTCTCCATCTGTTATGGCAAGTTTCCAAGAATTCATTAACTTATCTCCCACATCTCGAGTGGAAGGCTTCATTCCAGCAGTTTGTGCCAATATGCAGGCTGCCTGGCTCTCAAGAAAGCACTTCAAAATGCAAATGCTATAGTAAAGTGCAGATTAAAAAGACATTTGCTGAGATGGCCCCAGGGAGATATATTAAAATAAAAGACCTGTTAATGTTCTTTACATTTGGCTCCATTTTGTTCCCTTGTTTTTTAAAAAATATTCACTGAGAGACATGGTCAGTTAATTTCACTTTTTATATGGCCACATTTTACTGACAGAGGTAGGATTTCAGTGATAAAACATCTGAAAAGTTTGAGAGTTGGACATTGTTTCCTGTTCAGATTTACAAGCCAGAATGGAAAGTGGCCTTGATTCAAAATGGCTGAAGAATCATGTACTCAAAAGGGCAAACAAGCTGAACAGGCAAGGAAATACCAAAAGATCTTTGATGAGATTTAAAGCTGCCTTATGTCTTCTGTTTGGGAATGGAGTAAATTCAATAGCTTATTTGATGAGAACATGTACAAATCTTGCAACACCACTAAGAAATATTTATTTATATGAAATAACAATAAAATGCATAAACAAATATTCTGTAAGACAACAATTATTTGCTTCATTTATGCCCCCCGCTTTCTACCCAATGAGAACCCAAAACAACTTACATGGTTTTCCTTCCCTCTATTCTATCCTTATAAAAACATTTTATAATGTTTAAAAACATGAGGTACGTTAGTTTGAGGACACAGGCCAAAGGTCACTCAGCAATTATCCAAGGCTGTGGTGTATTTATTGTATACACCACAATGGAACAGTCGGTTTCCCTCCTCCCAGGGTTGGTTTAGTCTCATGGGGTGGAGTCCTTGATGGTTAGGTTTGTTAGAACTGTAAACTACATGAGCTCCTTTGTCTTGCAACCAGTTGCTCCCATCCCTGTATCTTCTTGTTAATAAATGGAAGTTCTTTTGAATATACTCACCTCTTGTGCAAACCTAAGAGCAGGAACCTGAAGGACCACCCTATTCCTGACTTGCAAGCAAAAGGGAACATTCCAATGGCAGAGTGGGAATTCGAAGCTGGATCTCCCAGATCCTAGTCAGGCACTCTGACCACTACACCATTCTATCTCTGCATTGTACCACATTGTAAATGAAACATCCACTTTTTGGCTCAAACTCTCCCCCCCACCTGCGGGATATGAATATCTCTCTATATTAATAATTGAATTTTTGTGTGACTCTTTCCTGAATGTTCCACATGCTTCCCCAGCATTTGGCTCCCTGATCTGTCACTCAAGGTGTCCCTAGCCACTGGCTGCGTTGTCTGAGTCGCGCCCAGCTGCCACTCAAGAGTAATCGCATGCCATTGGCTGGGGGCTGGGTTTGCTCCTCTTTCCCACCCACTCCTTCAGCCACTGTGCCCTGTCAACATTACTGACAAACGGCTTTCTCTCTTGACAAAGACGCTTGCCTCCTGTGTGAGACTTTTCCCCTCAGTAGCTGTTGGTAGGTGTAACAAAATGGCAGTTACCTGTGCTTGTGAGATGGCTGCCATCTCTGTGTTTAAAATATTCCTCCTTAAGGCTTAGTTGAACTGTAGTTCCAGAGAGGGGCCTGCAGGGGTATCACTCACTGGGTTGGATGGGGCTTCCTCATCTGCTGGCCTACAGTTCCCAGCTGCCCCAAAGCCAAAAAGTGTGGAAAAAGAGGGACTGTCCCAAGGGACGGGGCAGCATCAATATACACTCCAGCTAGACCAGAAGCCAGAGACGTGGGGAACCCTGGGAGGCAGCAGAAATCCAGCCACTCCACAGTTGGCTGGACTGGGGAATGAATGGAAGTTTCCCTGCTCTCTTGGGCAGGAGAGAGAGGCTGAAGCAGAGCCACAGGCTGGTCCAAGGAGAGATCCTATCTTGAGCCCACAACCTCCAGAGGTAGAGAGTACTGTGTGTAGGGAAAGAGGATTGCGGTTTTTTGTTCATGTACATTTCCATTTATTATATTTATTGTTACAATGTTTTTTTTGCCCAACAACTCAAGTGAAGATACAAAGGACAGCTTCATTTACTCTATCATAGTTTAACCCCTGTTGATTTATGCCCTGTTGGTGTGTGCTTACTCCTACAGTTCTGCCTTATTCATTTAGTGTGTGTGTGCTCCATAATTGTGTAAATAGTTAAATAGATTATTAGCCCAAATAAAAGAATTTATGTTGTGCTCTGACCACATAGTCTCTCCTGCTCTGCACAATACCAAAGGGAGGGGTAGCCCAGGGAAGCAAGGAAAGGACAGACTCTTGGGTTGCCAACTTTCCAGGGATACCCCAAAGACTGGGGATTGCATCTCCAAATAGGGAGATTTGGCCAGAGAGGTCTCACTGTCTCTCAAAAAAGCAGTGACAATTCAGTGAGTAGTGGCAGTGAATTTAAGGAGAGAGATACACCCATGGGATGAGGGTGGGAGGCAAACAGCTGAGTTGTAAACTGGAGCACATTTCGCCACAGTAGGCAACCAGGCTTGGTTCAGACAAAGGAAGGAAACCCTTCGCAGGCCTTTCTGAGGAACTCATTGGGGCCAGTTCTGACTAGGTTTGCCAGCTCCAAATTCCTGGAGATTTCCTGGTAGAGTCTATGGAAGTCAGGGTTTGGGGAGGAGAGAGTCTTCAGCTGAACAGAATGCCATAAAGCCTACCTTCCAAAGCAGTTATTTTCTCTGAGGGGGAGAGATCTGTTGCCTAGAGTTCAGTTGTGATACCTGGTGATCTTCAGGCTCCCCCTGGAGGTTGGCTACCTGGGCGTCGCAGTCAGTGCTTCAGAGCAGGGTCTGCTAGATCCAGGTTCTTGCTGTAGAAGCTGAGTGGGTGATTTTGGACCACTCACAGACTTTCAGCCTAACCAACTCACAGGGTTGTTGTGCAAGTCAAAAGGGGGAGAGGAGAATGATGTAAGCTGCTTTGGTCCCCATTGCAGAGAAAGACTACTTTTCCTCCTGGGAAACCATTGTTGCCAATCTCCAGGTGAGGGCTGGAGATAACTCAGAATTATAACTGCTCTCCAGATGGCAGAGATTAGTTCCCCTGAGAACATGGTGGACTCTGTGTCCTTATACCGTGCTGAGATGGCCCCTCCCATGAGAGCCACTGTGACGTGGAGGTAAGAATTTCAGAGCACCGTAGAGGCTGCAAGTGGGGGAGGGGGAGATGGAAAGCAGAAGAGGGGGAAATAAAGGTAGGTTGATACTTGCCTGGGAAGGAGATAGGGTTGCCAACTCCAGGTGGGAAATTCCAATTTGAGGGATGGAACCTGGAGAGGTTAAGGTTTGAGGAGGGGTGGGACCTCAGACAGGTAGAATGCCACAGACTCCACCCTCCCAACCAGTCATTCCCTCCTGGGGAACCACTGTTGCTAATCTCCAGGTGAGGGGTGGAGATCACTCAGAATTACAACTGATCTCCAGGACGGAGGGAGGAGGAGATGGAAAGCTGAAATCAGGGGCAGATAACAGCAGGTTGATGCTTGGCTGGGAAGGAGATAGAGTTGCCAACTCCAGGTTGGGAGATTCCTGGAGATTTTAAGGGTGGAGCCTGGAGAGGGTGAAGTTTGAGGAGGGGTGGGGCCTCAAACAGGTACAGTGCCATAGGCCTCACCCTCCCAACCAGCCATTTCCTCCCGGGGAACCATTGTTGCCAATCTCCAAGTGATGGGTGGAGATCATTCAGATTTACAACTGATCTTCAGGAGGGAAGGTAGAAGTCAGCTGCGGTCAGAGGGGCAGGTAATGGTAGGTTGATGGTTAGCTGAGAAGGAGATGGGGTTGCCAACTCCAGGTTGGGAAATTTCTGGGGATTTGAGGGGTGGAGCCTGTAGAGGGTGGGGTTTAAGGAGGGGCTGGACCTCAGACAGGTAAAATGCCATGGATTCTACCCTCCAAACCAGCCATTTCCTCCTGGGTAACCATTGTTGCCAATCTCCAAGTGAGGGCTGGAGATCACTCAAAATTAGAACTGCTCTTCAGGTAGCAGAGATCAGTTCTTCTGGAGAAAATGGTGGACTCTGTGTCATTATACCCTGCTGAGGTTGCCACAGCAAATTGACGTTGAGTGTTCAAGGCCTTGGCACTCTCCCAGAGCCTCTTTCTAGATCCCATTGTATTTATTTCCACAATGGGCATTATTCCTAGTATCTTATATGTATAAAAGGCTTACTAATTTATTCACAATTCCAGGCTCTCCCATTGGCCCTTGAAGAGTACCGCATCACATGTTGGCAGATGAACTGCCACTCAAGAGTAATCAGTTGGCACTGGATGGGTGCTGGGCCTGCTCTTCTCTCCCACCCACTGCAGCCTAGGTCACTCTTCTTTGATTGGGCCAGTGTTTCAAGGCCATTTGCACATGGAAGCTGATTGGATCTCACTCCCCCCCCCCCGAGGCAGTTGGAACTGTCAGTTGCACATGCGACCTGGTGTATCCTGAGGTAAAATATGTCCTCACCTACAACACATCACTTCCCCTTCAAAAGAAACAAACTCATGTGCAAGTCCCAGGTTCATGTTATAAAAGCTGCCTGGGGGATTATTGACCATTCACAGACTTTCAACCTAACATACCTCATGGGGTTGTTGTACGGATCATATGGAGGAGAGGAGAATTATGTCAGCTGCTTTGGTTCCCATTACAGGGAAAGACTGCCCTTTCCCCAGGTAGAGGCTGCAGGGAGGGGGAGGGCATGTAAACCTGAAGACAGACAGGCAGATAAAGGTAGGCTGATGTTTGCCTGGAAAGGACATAGGGTTGCCAACTCCAGGTTGGAAACTTCCAGGATATTTTAGGGAGGAAGCCTGCTGAGGGTGGGGTCGGAGGAGGAGGAAGAGGCGGACCTCAGACAGATACAATCCCATAGACCCCACCCTCCAAACAAGCCATTTCTTCCTGGAAAACCATTGTTGCCAATCTCCAGGTGACAGCTGGAGAGCTCTTAAAGCTCTGGTGCTAATTCAAAGTGCTGGGGATGTGTTGTGTTCTGGCAGGGGACGCTGTGAGTGTAGAAAATGCATGTGACGGAGTAGTGTTTTGGAAAATCTTTGGGAATTGTTTGGTGCATTTACCATGGGGCACCCACTCAGAGCCTTTGGCATTTTCTCACTCTGCTGGCATCAAAACCAATTTAAGGCAAAATAGAGATATGGAGACTTTTCCATCCTCCTTTGCATCAATCTGTCTTTCTTGGCAACCCTAAGACTGCCAGCACTCCCAGGGTGAATTCAAGCCTCCTGACTGGAATTACTTCACGAGCTCTGGCTGCTTGCTCCTGTTCAGCAGGAGCCTCCCTATGGAAGCTGCCTGGCTGGTTTCGGACCAGCCACATACTTTCTGCCTAACCTACCTTGCAGGGTTGCTGTACAGATCACAAAGTGGAAGTGCTCCCCACTAACGAAGGAAGAGGCTGCTGAGAGCGGAGGAGATAAAGTTGCCAACTTTAGGTACGGAAATTCCTGGAGATTTCAGGTGTGGAGCCTGGAGAGGGTGAGTTTGAGGAGGGGTGGGACCTCCGAAACTGTGAAGTGTGTCCAACAGTGGTTGATATTATTCAATTATTCTATGACAGAAGGGGGGACAGTAGTTCCTATGAGGGGAATTAGTTCCTTCATTCCTCCTCCTCCTCCTAAATCAATCAGATATCATTTAGTTCTTTTACAATAATCTGAGATTCTACTCCCTCCTCTTTCCACTCCTTCAATCTTCTGTTTTCCACCCAAGCCCCCTTCCGCAAGCCAGCACACTTGCCCTTCAGCTCTTTCTGTTGTCTCACTTTAAAACTGCTGCTCTTATTCACTTCACCCATCTCTTGCACTCTGCCACTGTCCTGAAAAACATATCTGTGGGCCCATATTGGGCCCCTGTGAACCACCACTTGCGCTGTGTTCACCACCTGACACATTACAGATTGAACAAAGCAATGATCTTCCTACACTCAGCCAACAATTTTGACTTAAAACTGACAGAACTTCCACATCTTTGGTGGGTCACGGACCTCCCAATGCACTTATACAAGTTGCAACACTGTTGACCTTCATAATCTCCACAGCCCTTCTGAGCTTTCCTTAGAGAAGAAAGGCACCACTGTATCATTGCCTGAGACCACCACGATGGTTTCCCATCACAAGCAACTTCCAAGCCAGAGACAAAAACTTATAGCTGTTTTCACACATGGACAACTTTATGCGGCTTTCTCAAGGGTACGCCGCTTCCAGGATCTCAGAGTTCACATTGTTGATGGGCCCCAACAAGGAAGACTACTACCCCATTCTGACAAAGTCTTCACCAGAAATGTTTTCTACAAAGAAGTTCTTCAGTCATCATGATATTTTCTAATGTAATTTCACTGTTTCTCTGTAGATCTGCCTACAGGGACTAATACTCTTCTGTGTAACAACTTCACCAAAACATGCTATTTTGTGGACAATGACAGCTGTCCTTCTAATTGTGGTCAGTATGTTCTGAATGCATGTACACTATCCAGCCACTACCCACTGCTTAGGCATACCTTTACTGCTTCTACTGGCCCACAACAAACACTAACAACACACTGCCCGTACGCCTTCTATCAGGTGCCAATTAACAACTCCCATTGTTTTTAGCACAAATATTCATATGGCCACATTCCTCTTCTACCTTCATGTCACTTCTGTCCTGACCTCAACAACTACCTGTGACCTTGCCCCCCCACTTCCCTCGACACCTGTTCTCTCACAGGGCACATGCAACGTCCACTTGCTCAGACGTGCAAAAGAGACACCAGATGACTTTGCAAAATGAAGAGATACAGAACATACTGAATGCTGCACCTTGTCATGGCTTTTCCAGCTCTACACATCCCAAAATCCATTCACCAACACTGTGATTATGAGTGCTACAACCTTACATCGTATGACCAGGGACAACAATTACTCTCTACTACCATAAGGTATGCTGTTCTTCACTCCCACATTAGTTCTTTACACTGCAAAACACTACTCTGTGTTTACTCTGCCTGCAAGATACAAAATTATTGACCACACCCTCTTTCTAGAGCTCGTTGTATTCCCCCCCCCCAACAGGCCTTATTCCTAGTAGAAAGATACTTCCATGGCAGATATGATCATTGCCTAACAACAAGACTATATTATGTTTTATTCACTCTTTCTCCAAAATGCTCAGGGTGATGGACCTGGGTCTCTCCACACCCAACAACAGCCTTATGAGGGGCTTCTCTCCATTACTTCCTATATTTATTCTGAATCCAGCTCAATGTGCTACACCTTGAGTACTTTGGTCTCTATCCTAGTATATTATATTATTGCTCATCACAAATTACTTCTGCAATCAAGTTTTTTGTATCTGTCCTTGATGCACAGATATAGTTAGCATTCATACCGGACTAGGAAGAGGTACCTTAAAAGCTAAAATGCCAAGCAGAACATGAGCACAATCCACCTGGAAAATGTTCTGCCAAGCCTTATTCTGCAAAGTAAACCATGGGCTATAACTGAATAGGAAGTTCTCCTACGCAAGCTCCACTGAAATGGCTGGGAATTGTGCCCATTGTTCGGGTTTTACTTCATATGCTTTTACCTTCTGTTGCAAACAAGAATGATTATATGACTTGTCCAGAATCCCAACACACCCTATTTTCGAATTCTAGTCAACATTCTTATTATTTTCCTTCTGTCAGTCATAGTTACAACCCTTTTTCAAAACACATTTTTCAAAGATATTTTGGATGAATTTCTTTGTTAGAAGTGTTTTTCACTTCAGTTTGGGAACCATGCTGTACTTATGTCAACCTGGTATTCTGCCTGTGCCTGACTTTGACTATTTATAGGTGGTTTTGACAAAATGCCTGCTAGAAGAAGCTACTTCCCGGACCAGTTATTCTACCTTTAATGAGTAGTTTTTATGATTACGTGGTCATTTTCTGGAGCCTAGGTGACGCTTTGGAAAGGAGTTTCTGGACCAGCTTCTGAACATTTATAGCCTCTCTGAGGCAACTAGTTTCAGCTTACAAAATTCCACAGAGCTGCTCAAACCTAAACGATCCACTACAACTAGCATTGTCTTTTAGCCAGTGCGGGGGAGATCCAGGAAGTTGATCTTTGGTTCTTTGAAGATTTTAATGGACTGGATCCAATGGCTTCCTGCCGACAAATTGGATCCAATAATTTCTTCCTGTGAAGTGTTCTTCCACTAGATTGAGACCACCTCTTAGGGTTGCCACCCTCCAGGTGGGGTCTGGAGATCTCCTGCTATTACAACTGATCTCCAGGTGACAGAGATCAATTCACCTGGACAAAATGGCTGCTTTGGAAGGTGGTCTCTATGGCATTGTAACTGCTGAGGTCACTCCCCTCCCCAAACCCTGCCATCCTCAGGCTCCACCCCCAAAACCTCTAGGTATTTCCCAACCTGGAGCTGGCAAACCTACCTCCTCTGATGGGGAAAAACTTATTAAAAAGGAATCATTCCCAGACCTAAAACATCATAAAACTAAAAACCTTTTGTTAAAGCACATAACTGTTGTGTGAACAGGCCCCAAGATGTAACGAAACAGCATCAGTGTTAGTGACACAACTATATATACTGGTTATGTAAACACGTATAGAGATACAGTTAACGAATTTATTAATGGGCAACCATGAAGAATGGGCGGGGAGAACCTGAAATTACCCAAAAGTCCCCCGAGGATTTTATAAGCTCCCAGGTGCTTGAACAAAATAATTTCACCTTCCCATTTTCCTTTTTAACTGACATTCAGTTGCTCTCCACATTCTGTACCCCCCGGAGCATACTCAGTCCTTACCTGGCAGGGTGTTTGTTTTTGGTTTTTTGAGGGGATAAAGAGTTCTTCTGGTCATATCTTCTATAAATATAAAAGAAAGTCCCCTCACCGTAAAATCAACACCCAGACCAAGCCCCTGGACCTAGAAACACGAAATTCAGGGAGAGTGCTCCTACCATGATGTAGATGTTCACTAAGAAGGGATTTTTAGAAATTTGACCCCTAAGGGGGTCAAAAGTGGTAAAATGTGCTCCCCCCAATGCTTCCTATGTGGTTGCCAGGCTGCTGCCTCCTTGCACCCCCCACTCTCTGATTGGTCAGCTGCAGAGCTCAATATTCTGAGGTTAAAAAAAAAGTTACAGAGAGTTAATGACAGCTGAGGAAATCAGGAATGGCCAACTGCCTGTGAGGTGCAGTAATGTTGCTGGCCCAGCCTTCTCATGACTTCAAACACCACCACCCCACCTCCTACACCTGACAGATGGTTGTCTGTCAGGTGCAGCAGCAGTTGCAGGGTGCTTAAAACCATCACAGAGCTGGCCCAGTCTCCATAATGCCTACAATACCCTCCCTCTCCCCCAATGGACAGGCAGCTGCCTGTCAGGTGTAGGAGAGGGGATGAGATGTTTACAACTGTTAGGGAGGCTTGCTCAGCAGGATCATCTTAGCACTGCTGCTGGCCCAGCTTCACCAATGCCATTAAAAACACTCCCTCCCCAGCACCAGACAGGTGGGTATCTGTCAGGTGTAGGAGCAGGGCCAGGGTACTTTAATCCATCAGGGAGGCCACCTGAGCAAAGCTGCTGGGCTAGCCTCCCCAGTGGCTTTAGACACACTCCCACATACCCCTCCTCCAACTGACAGGCAATTGTCTGTCAGGTCCACGAGCAGAGCACTGAAATCCATTGGGGAGGCTGCCCATGCAGCATCGCCTTAGCAATCCTGCTGGCCCAGCCTTCCCAATGCCTTCAGACACACTACCCCTCCTCCACCTGACAGGCAACTGCCTGTCAAGGGCTGGAAGGGGCATGGAGTCCTTAAAGCCATAGGGGAGGCTTGCTTAGCAGGATTTCTTTAGCGCTGCTGCTGGCCCAGCCTCCTAGTCTTTAAACACAATCCTCCCGCCCCTTACACTAGACAGTAAGGCATTTGTCAGGTGTAGGAGCAGGGCCAGGGTTCCTTAGTCCATCAGGGAGGCCACCCCAGCAGGATCACCTTAGTGATGCTGCTAGCCCAGCTTAGCCACACCCACTATGGAAATATACCCCAAATTTGTAGAAAAATGGTTTCCTGTATTAGGAAATGTGGGTTCTAGAAAATTGGTTCATATGAACTTGCTCAATATCTGATTGCTCAGATGGTGTTTTGAATACGTAGTTATGTCCCACTTCTTAAATGTAACATAAATGAGATGCATTTTTGTTAAAAAAAAAAAAAAGTATGCCCCCCCCCAATCCAATGCCCAGGCCAAACCCCTGCACCAAGAAACCCAAAATAAGGGGAGTGCATTCCTACCATGACATCAACCCCCATTACAAAGAGATTTCTGAGAAACACGATCCCTCAGTGATTCAAGATTTCTGAATAGACATTTCTCATAACAATCAGCATGACAATTGAGTTTATAAATGTTCATGGAGAGATAGTAAAGGACCTTTCTATGTTGTCTGCTTCAAAGTGAGCTCATCAAGCAGCCTGGTGATCCTAGCACCTGAGGGCAGAACCACTACAGTAGTCTACAAAGCGGACCTTCAGTAGAGAAAAAAAAAAGAATGTATGTCTCACTTCATCCTTTACACTACAGTCTTCTCCATTAGAATTCCTACAACGTATGTTACCTTTCAAACGTCACATCATCAGTATTATAACTGGATTTACAGAACTTAAATACCGTAGCGAAGCACGGGTATCAGGCTAGTTACAGTATTAAGTCATATTTTTCTGCATACCTTTTCCATCAGTAGCTTGGCTTTGCTGCTTGTGTGATCATAATGAAGACCAGCCACTTTACAAGGAGGCAATTAATTGTAGGGAATAGTACTAGCTCCCTAAGATGTGGTCATGTTATTTAGGAGTTAAAGTTTTAGGAGTGTATGGTTGTTGGGTTTTTGCCTGTTTAAACAACTGTCTCCACTTCACCTTTCTTGAAAACAAAGTAAAAAAGAGCAATCAGTTTGCACATATCTCCATCCTGTCATTTGTTATTATTAAAAATGCATTGACCTAATGGACGTATATATTGCAGGCATCTGATGAAGTAAGCTCTTTCTCACAAAACTTTGTTAGTCTCTGAAGTGCCACTAAATTCCTGTGCTATTTTGCTGCTACAGAATAACATGGCAGCCTAACAGGAAATGATAGATTACTCCACAATTGCCCTTTTTTGTGTTTTTACTCAGCATATGGCCACAGGTAACAGAAGGAAGCAGAGTGCTATGCTTCATGAACTGGTAGTGAGACCTAGTAGAACAGGTCTACTTAATTATGGTACTTAAATACCATATTTCCTCTATATACTTAGCAGCTCAAGTGACTAACAAGTTTAAAAACCTGAAAAATATATCATCATAAAATTAATATAAACAACAAAACCATGCAATAGAAGAACAGCTGAAAGCAAAATCAACAAAAAAGTATTAAAAATACACAGGAACTAACAAAAAACAACCAAATCAACATGAATAGCAAACAGTTGCAAACTACCTTGCCCATCTGCTAAATAAAAAATAGAGATTTTTTTTAATGTGAGGAGGGAGGAGCTCAGGTGAGTCCCCTGGAACAGAGAGAGAATTCCACAGCCAGTATAAAATTCAGCCAATTTAAAATATTTTGCCCAAAAAAGTTCTTCACAGACTTGTAAATTCTTTTTCCAATATTCAATTTACTGGAAGCAATTCAAACGTCACCAGTGAACCATGCATATTACATCTTGTTTTGTGTATAACTTAATCAAAATGGGCAGCGTTGAAATACCTATATAATATTAATTCATTTGGCAAGCACACTAGTCAAATCTCATAGTGACATTAATGGATTTGATGAATTTACAATTCTTTGGCACAATACATCAAAGTTGTTTGCTTCCTTTCAACTTCCATCCCGTGATCTCTCTTTGGTTTGCAATTTAAAATATCTGGCAGGCAAGGTTAGGGTTATTCTTGATCATTGCTTCCATCCAAATATTTTAAAGGGACATGTACGACCTTATACACATGCACCCTTTTCTGTACTGTAAGGACACCTTTGACTCAAAGGAAGTATCACTGAAACACTCATGCCAAATGCTTGCCAGTCCAGGGTTATCTCTAGGGTGCCCCAGCCCGTGCTGGTGCACTGAATTCCCCCTCCCAGCACAGAACTTACCCCCACCAGCATAGGGGTGCATGCTGCCTAAACTGGGTCAGCCCCACCCCCACAGCCAGGGCCTGTGGGCCCCATAAAGGGGGGCACTGGCACCTGCACCCAGCAGTCCTTGCCCCCACCACCCAAGAGATCTCAAAGGATCTGCCACCTGCTGCCTGGCCCACACCATTGGAAGTGAGTCACCCCCTTGATTTTCTCTTCTCCGCAGCCAGTGTTTGGAGGTGTGTGATCTCAGCTCCAGGGCCCTTGGGCAGGCAGCCAGGGGCGGAGGGAAGTGCAGGGGGCCCAGGCGCACATGTTCTGCTTCCTCCCTCAGCAGCAGCAACATGGCCCGGTGGCCCTCCATGGGCCTCTGCAACCAGCACTGTCCGTGTGTGTATGTTGCATGGGGCCCAGTGGTGTGGAAGCCATGGATGGAAGTGGGGGGGGGGAGGCTGGGCGCACCCTCCTTTTCCCCCCTTGGCAATGCAGCCCAGCACCTCACGTGGGCCTCTCGCAGCCAGTGCTGTCAGGGTTAAGTGTGCACACCAGGGATGGAGATGGAGGAGCAGGTGTTCCCTAAGCCACCCCCACACCAAGCTAAGCTGGTCTGTGCAGCGGTGGGAGCAGGGGGGCTTAGAGAATGCCTTTAATTTTAAAGAGAAAAATGCCTTCTCCAAGTCAAGCCAGCCCACACGGTGGCAGGAGGGCTTGGAAAACACAAATAAAGTTAAAATTAAATGCGTTCTCCAAGCCCACTACCACACAGGCCAACATGGCAAAGGCGTTTGTGTTTTTAAAGCTCTTCTCTAAGCCAAGCTGGTTCATGTAGGGGGGCCTGGAGAACACATTTAATTTTAAATGTGTTCTCCAAGCCTCACCCTGCATGAACTGTCTTGGATTAGTTAAAGGATTTAAAGAGACAAATTTTTGCCTCTTTCTTTCATTTCCTTCCTCCCTCTCTCTTCATCTATTTTCTTTCTGTCTGTCTGTCTTTTTCCCTCTCTCTTTTTTTCTCTCTCTGGTAATTAAGGGAAGAGAGATTATATTTGAATAGTTTTTGTAAGTAATTTTTTTTTTACTTGTCAGTTCACTCACAATTTTAAAGCTATAACCATTTTTGGCTCACAGAGTAAAATTGTAGCTCACAGGGCTGCACATCTTAGAGGGAACACTGCTTGCCACTGCTTTCCCAGTTCCATGGTACCCAGTTCCATGGTACATGAAACCAGAGTAGCAAACCTTTTTTATGCTTATTAAAACAAACAACAAAAATAAATATAAAGATACATAAAATACATAACCATTGCTTTCCCCTTTACAGTCATGAACACAGACACCCTATCAGCATAGGGCAATTACAGTATTAATTGTCTATTCTATTAATCTGTATAGCCCTTGACCATAGCAGGTCTAATCTGAGTGTGTCCCTGCTTTTCTGATATGCTGTTAATTTCACAAGAACATAGATCTCCTTTAGTTTCAACAACCAGCCTTGTAATTTAGGAATATTTTTTGTTTCCATTGCCTTGCAAAGACCTACCTGGCAGCAATAATCATGCATAAGGCAACCATTAACAGGTCACTAGGGATATCAGGTAGATAATTTAACAGCAGTGTCTCTGGTTTGTGGGGTATCTGTTTTCTGTTTTCTCAGCCCAGCTGATATAATTTTCATAACTTGTTTCCAACAGCTGGAGGCACGAATACCTGTCTACCACATATGAAAAAGTCTGCCTCATTTTCTCTACAGAAACCATTTGCTGGTTTCAGTCATATAGATCTTAGCCAACAAAGGAGTCACATGCCATCTGTTAATCATTTTCATCAATTTTTCTCTAAAGGAGAGACAAACTGTAATAGTAGTACCATAGATGAAGATCAATTTGTATTTTAATGTCATCTAAGTCATTGCTTAAGTTTTTCAGATATGTATCTGTCATTGTTTGAATAGAAAAAAAGGCCAATAGAAATTCCAGACTTTTTTTTCCCACTCCCTAAGTGGCAAGGCAGAGCTTTTGCCTGGAGAAGTTGTATTCAAAAATCTACTTCCTCCAACCTCCTGCCCTACGACCACCATGACCAAAAAGACTCGGGGCCCATGAACAAGTTCTCAGACTTGTCATTTATGGGGTGCCTTGGGGTTAATGAATGCTGACTAAACCAAGCCCTGACATTGTGGGGCTTAGAAAAAGAACAGAAACTAGGGAATACAATGCAGAAAAGTGCTGTCAACAACAGTGCTCTGTGATCCTTCCCAAAATAGGATCCAATCCAGCATAACTGTTATAGCGTTAACAAGTCAACTGAGTAAGACCACATGGTGAATAGATGATTTAGACTGCCTAGCAGCTGCGTTCTTGCATTAGTAACAAAACCAAGAACATTTCTTTTCAAAGAGTGTTATGATCCATGTCATTCCCATCTCCAAGATGTAGATTGGAAGTTTATTTGTGATGGTGGCTACAACATCCTTGCTATAAATGAACAAGACATAGTGAATTAGGAACACTAAATCCCATATTAAAAAGTGTTTTATCCAAGACCAGGAGGTGGTAGTAATCCCTCCCCTTTCTTAAAAAAAATCACTGAGATCTAAGCATGTGTGTTAATTTAAGAGTCACGCTCACACATTAGTGTAGTTTCCACCCTTGTTTCAAACTAATTCCCCTACTCATGTTCATTATAAGAAAGCCTCTGATCTCCATTCCAATTAAATCATACACTGACAATGCCTGTTAGATATTCATGCACTTTCTAGAACTGTCTTCTAATTGCCCGGAGACAGTCTCACAAGTTAAGAAATATGTGATTAGAATCATAGACTAAACTGGCCAAGATCTCTATGAGGGTCTCCTGCATGAATGCCTGGAAAATAAGTGAGTAAACTTATGCAAAGCAATAATTTGCAACAGAAATTGCTGCTTGAAACAACATGCAAAGACAGTGTGAAGAAGGATGGAACAAGAGTGCTACAATCTTGCTTAAGCCTTTGTTTCACATGTACCCATGAACATCTATTTGCCTTGGACACGATGCGGTCAGAACATGCATAGAAAAGATAGTTGCAAGAAGCTGTAAAGGCCTGGGGGGGGAAAGGTGGAAATTCAGAGGAAAAACTTCTTTCCCCAATTTTTTCTCAGGATTTTTTTTTTCAATTTTCCCAATGGAAAAGCTGGAAAAATTGAAGGAACACTGGAAAAACCCCTATGAAAAAGTACAATTTTATATGCCACATTATAAATGATGTGTTTTATGTTGTTCAATCATTAAAATAAGTTTAGGTTTTATAGGAAAGTGAGTATGGCATATATTTCAATTTCCTCCCAAATTTCTGGGGGTTTTCCCCAAAACATGCCATCTCCCACCCCATTTTGAGATTTCCAAAATTTTACATCTCTCAGTCTAACTGAACAGAATGCTGCAGCCAGGCTGCTGATGGGTCTCTCTAGGAGGGATCATATTCAGCCTGCGCTGAAAGCGCTGCACTGGCTGCCAATAGCATACCGGATTTGCTTCAAAGTGCTGTTTTTGACCTTTAAAGCCCTGTACGGCCAGGGTACGGCCTACCTGAGGGACTGCCTTTCCTCATATGTTCCCCCAAGGGCACTTCGGTCGGGGAGCCAACAGATCCTGGAAATTCCAGGGCCCAGGGATGTGAAATTTGCTGCCACTAGAGCCAGGGCTTTTTCGGTGGCGGCTCCTACCTGGTGGAGGGAGCTCCCGGAGAAGATCCGGGCCCTGCGGGACCTTGCTCAGTTTCGCAGGGCCTGTAAAACGGAGCTATTCCGCCGGGCCTATGATTAGGAGCTGCCGCCATGGTTAGCCATCTGCCATCGTACTATCGTCATCACTGAGTGCGGGGAGGCCCTGGCAGGAGAGGGGATGGCAAGCTACTGTTCGGCTGTTGTTCGGCTACTGGGAGTTAAATTCTGCCGGGGGTTACAATCTGCCCCATCTTGTTTTACTGCTTGTGCTATAATATTTGGATGTTATTTTATATGTTTTTTGGTTTTATATTGTTGAATCTGTTTTAAAGTTGGCATGCGTGCCTTGCTGTTAGCCACCCTGAGCCTCCGGGGAGGGCGGGATATAAATCCAAATAAATAAATAAACTTTTGACCAGCTCACTGAAAGCAATGGAAACATTTCCCTTTAAAAGTGTACCATCTATTATTTATTTATTTATTTTATTTGGCTTCTATCCCGCCCTCCCCACCGCAGCAGGCTCAGGGCAGCTCACATCATTATTACTGGTAAAACAACTTTTCAATTAAAATTGCAATAAATTAAGTCTAAAAACATACATTAAAGCAGCATACATCTAGTCATCAGAAGCTCAGAGCAATCCAGGGGAAGACAAGCTCAGAGGCAAAGATCTCCCAAGAAGCCAAGCTCTTTTCTGTGCTCTTCAACCACAGCTGAAGCAAAGCCAAGCACAAAAGTGGGGTGCTAGCTTCCTCCTTCTTGTCCCTGAGACCAGACATGTTCTTTACTTCTGAAGAGACTGTCTGGCCTCCCTGTACCTTTAGCCAGTATCCTTAATTCTTGTGGGTGAGGTAATATGATATGATTTTCATGGTCCCAGCTGGGATTAGGTTCAAGCAGGCACAAAAACATACTAGACCATTCCAAAAGCAAAGCTAGCAAACAGGGCATGTAGAATCTTAGAATACACTTTATAACAAAGGTGTCAAACTCATTTGTTACAAGGGCTGGATCGGACATAAATGTCACTTTGTTGATCCGGGCCATGTGTGCCATAAAATGTAATGCCAGGTATCGGAGATATAAACTTTATAAATGACACAGGCAAACTTTGTTAATGATATATTTTTACTCAAAACACAAAAAAAATCAATTGGTTCTGCTGCTTGGTTCTGTCCCTGCATGTAGTGGGGTACCTACAAAAGCCCCAATAAATGTATTTAATCATATGCAAGACTAGTTCTTTTTCCAAGGGATACCATTGCGCGGGGGGTCCTACATTTCCATATGAATTAGTTACTTTTTGTATATATAGCACTTTTAGGAGATGAGCCATCTTCCTTGCTAGTAAATAAGACGGCTTTTCAGCACCCCCTCATACACCCAGCCTCAGTAGCTGAGCATGGCTATGATCCGTCTCTCATTCTTTGTTTCCTCTCTTCCCCCCTCGTCCCACTGAGGATCTCAAAGAGGCAGATTGGACTCCCCCCTCCATGCCCCACCAGCAAGCCTGTGAGATGGACCAGGCTGAACAACTGGCCCAAGGTGACCTGAACAACAAGGTCTTCGTTCAGGAGCAGGGGGGGGTCTGAACCGGGCTCTCCGAGATACCCCCACCCCCAGTTCTCATCCTTCTTGCATTTCCCACAGAAGTGGTGGGGCTGAGGGAAGGCCTGATGGAGAGGCTCTTTCCAAAACCTCCAAGGGGTGCTTTTTGTCCTCCTGCAACCCCTTTTTCTTCATGGGATGAGAACATGTGGGAGGGAGAAGGGAGGTTGCTGGTCTCCAGACTCCCCAACACTCAATCTGCCTTCTGGCTCCATAGCTTTTCAGATGTGCAGTGGCAATAGTGGTACCCCTTTTCCCCTTCGCTCCTACACTCACTTCCGAGGCCATCTTGACCCACAGAGCACCATGCACAAGATGTTCTGAGGATAAGTTGCCTCCCAATCTAGGTAACGGCCCTCCTCCTCTCTCCCCTGCCAGCCTCATTCCTTTGTCAGCAAACCACCACTTTGCACATTTGCTCTCGCCACCCCACCCCCACAGCCACTGTTTGGTGCAGCAGTGGCAGCACTAGCTGCTTGGTTCTGTCCCTGCATGTAGTGGGTTCACCAATCCTCGCTGAGCTGCAGTCAGAGGGGGCAGGAGGGGAGAAAACACCATACTTCCTCTTTTTCCGCCTCCTGCACTATTTTACCTTAGCCACATCCCCAGCCATTTCCTTTCTAGTTCTTGACAGCTTCAACCACACACACCTCACTGCATGCGCCCACTTGCCCACTCCCTCCCCCCATTTGCACCAGTTGCTCATGGGTCGGCTAAAAGCCGATCCCCAGGCTGCATGTTTGACATGTCTGCTTTATAATAAACAGGAAAAACATTGGATATGATCACTGTAATTTGCATTCAAAACTGTTAAGCCCAAGGTGTTTTGTTTGTTCTGATGAAGGTTAATATAAGGGTGTTTTTTTGACACCACACTTGTTCTTTCACCCTCAAAGTGTTCTTAATGGGTTTTGATTTCTAAACTAAGAGGTGGCAAGAATCAAGCCTACTCAAAAGGCATTCTGACTGCCCTTCCCCTTATGTCCCCAGATATGGAAAGACTGACTATTGTTCCTCAACCAGGTGTGTGTGTTTCGAAGGAAGACTCTTTTTATCCAGTTTCTTGTGTTGTTTTTTTAAAAAATCATGCATAGCATATTCCAAGGTTGAATCCTGGCACTAAAAACATGATAAAGTCATAGTGAGCTTAATTCAATTAAATCCTATCCATTCTCATAAACATAGAACTCTTGCCGGCCACATTCCCCTGCCTTCTGGTTTCGCTTCCTTTCATTCTCCCAGTTGATAGTTGATAGAGCCACCAGGGCTCACTCTGACTGGCTGTGGGCTTGGGGAGGCAGAAACCTTGATGACAGGCCAAAATGCACACCTTTAAAGAAGCTGAAATCTAGTACTGGCAGAAAAGTAGGTGTGGAAGTCAAGGTTTATTCACTCAGAACACACACGTGAACACCTGGCATAATCTCACTTTCCTCTTTCCCTGTACTGTGGAACGTTCAGGGCAGCTTTTACAGGCACAATTTGCTTTGGAAGAAGAGAGGGTAAGAGAGAGTCTTCATAATATTCTGTTTGTAAGTAGAAAAAGTAAGCAGCATGTGGGGATGAAACATTAAGTACACAGGCAGATCTACTCCTATAACAAAAGTGCTCTAGCCCTCTGAGTATTCAACTTAGCTTGACAAAAGCTGGGTTTTTTTCAAAATGTCAAATGTCTGCCCATGTCCATTCTGTCCTAAAAAGAATTGATGGGGAGGGGAGATCAGCCTATGAATGATGCTTCAAAGTTAGGGCCAATCTCTAATTTCCAGGTACATCTGGATTGACTGGAAGCAGTTCAAGAATAAAGTGTAATGGTTCCAAACTGTTGCCATTTATTGGAGACTTAGGGGCTAGATCAAAGTCCAGAACAAGGGCCTCCAGAGCTTTGAGCAGGGCAGTTCCAGTAAGTTTGGGAATTGAACATGTCTTGCTTATTTTTATTTGTCACTACAGTTGAGCAGCTCTCTGATGCAAGGAGCACATCTACTAATACTGGGCTTGGAATACAAAGTTGTCTAGCCTGACCCCACAGAAGCTCCCAGATAACAATAATGTAGTAGAACAACAACATTTGCTGTTTCAGCAGAAATCTTCTATCTCCGCCCTTCATTTCCCTTTCCCCCCCTCTTCTTCCCCCTCCTCTCTCCATTTTTGTTTTCTGATGCCAGAGCCCTTCAGATGAGTCCCTATTAGGGAAACTAGGTGTGGGAAAGGTTATTAGGAAATCGCCGTTACTTTTCCGGCTTCCCTGCCCTCACCCTCTTCCTCCCTGACAACCATTTTCTGCTCAGCAGCACTACTGTTAATAAGTTCAGAAAAGACTCAGGCAAATTCATACTTTGGCTGCAGCCAAAACACACAGGCACACACCTCTCTGATGACTTCCTGTTCAAACAAAAGTTTGCTGGCTCATGGCACTGAACACGGGCCAGAAAAGGCTCAGGGAGGGAATACAGTCACGGCATCCGGGCTAGGGCCCTGCGCCAAAAGCAGGCTGCCTTTCCTGGGCAGGACACTGGTGTCACCCTCTCATTTCCTCAGCAAATCAGTCCCCATTGCCTGAATCCTATTTACCAAATGACTCTGCTGAGCAAAACACTCGTGGTAGGACATGGCCTTGGCTGACCCTTAATTATCTCTAACAACATTACGTAAAAGTGCTGAAGGGAGACTGAGAGGTCTAATAAGGGTTATCAAAAGTGAATTAACCAGTCCTCGGCTGCAGAAATCCATACTATTCTACAGCCATAACTGAGAAATACAGTCATTGTATATTCTAATAGTGAAGGTGGCCAAATCTGAGGGTATTTAAATCTGGTCACTGGAGCTATGAATGGGCAAGATCTTTCTATAACCAGAACAATGCCCCAGGTTTGCAGAAAAATCTGAAATGCAGAACAAACATTGGGGGATTTTTAAAAAAACACACACAAAATGATAAAAGGAACACCTGTAGCTTTAACAAATGGATTCCTTCAGTGGCTGTTGCTAGGCAACCACAGCATTCCAAGGCTTGGTTTCTGTGAGTAAAAGTTAGGGAAAAGGGGGAGGATCCTTTCCAGGGCTGTTCTGGCTTTTGAAGGAAGACTCATCAGAGCCAGATCTGACAGAAACCACTGGGTGACTTGAGGACACTTGACTTGCATGACTCACCTAGGCCTGACTCCTTGCTACTGTTCAACAGCAGCCACCTTATGAAAGCCAGTGTGGTATAGCAGTTAGAGCTTCAGAGCAGGGTATGAGAGACCCAGGTTTGAATCCCCATTTTGCTGTGGAAGCTCAGTAGATCATTTGGGGGCAGTCACATATTTTCTGCCTAACCTACCTCACACGGTTGTTGTGAGGACAAAAAAGGAGGAGAGAAGAATAATGTAGCTGCTTTGGTCCCCATTGTGGAGAAAGGTAGGGTATAAATGAAGTAAATAAATAATAAATATGGCTGAAGATGGGAAGCAGATAAAAGGTAGGCTGATGAATGGCTGAGAAGGAGACAGGGAAATGGAAGGTTTCTTTCACTTACCGTGAATCTTCCTTTCTCGGTGGTTCCGAAGTGGGACATTCCTCACTACTGGGATAAGCTCCTCCCTCATCTTCAGGGTAGGCTCCAAGCTTTGACCCAGGCAGGGAGGGGCTTATCCCCTTGGAGGCACACCAGTCCTCATCAAGCCTGGTAAATAACACCCTGCCGGAAAGGAACTAGAAGAAAAAACATCTCCCCCCAAAAAATTAGAGGGACCACCTGCCCCCCAAAGCAGGAGGACCAGGAAAACAAACCTAACTGTCTGAACTCAAACTCAATTAGTCCGGTGAAACAGTCACCACTCCCCAACTCTGTAAAAAGGGGAGGCACACCCAAAGCGGGTGGGCAGGAATGTCCCACTTCGGAACCACCGAGAAAGGAAGATTCACGGTAAGTGAAAGAAACCTTCCATTCTCCGGTGGCTCGTGGGACATTCCTCACTACTGGGACTTCCAAAAGCTACGTTACAGGGAGGGAACTGCCTCCCTGTTTTACAGAGTCTGCTGGAGCACTCTACGATCAAAGGCTGCCTCAGCTGACGCCAGTTTGTCCACTCTGTAGTGTTTAGTAAAAAGAATGGAATGACTTCCAAATAGCCGCCCTACAAATGGTCTCCAGAGAGAGGAAAGACCTATAAGCTACAGATGTAGCTGTTCCCCTCAGGGAATGGGCTACAATCCCTTCTGGAATTTCGAGTCCCTTTGCCTTGTAAGCCAGGATGATGCAACCCTTAATCCATCTACTGAGCATGGAAGTGGAAACTTGCATTCCCATGGAAGACTTTCGAAATGACACAAAAAGTGACTCAGACTTCCTCCACCCCTTCGTTCTTTCAATGTAGAAGCTAAGGGCCCTTCTAACATCTAGATAATGCCATTCCCGTTCTTTTTCATGTTTTGGATTAGTACAGAAAGATGGCAAAACAACTTCCTCTGCCCTATGGAAGACCGAATTTACCTTGGGAACAAAAGCTGGATCAATGCGAAGGACCACCTTGTCCCTGTGAAAAATACAGAGCTCCTTATTTACAGATAATGCTCTGATTTCAGACACTCTCCTAGTAGAGGTAATACCCACTAGAAAAAGGGTCTTGAAGGTTAACTCCTTGAAGGGGCAGGAGGCCATGGGCTCAAATGGGTGCTTAGAAAGAGCCTCAAGAACCGTGTTGAGATTCCAGGTCGGGAACCTGTGCATCTGTGGAGGGTTAAGGTATGATGCCCCTTTTAAGAATTGCTTAATATGAGGGTGTTTAAGAAGGGACCTTCCATGTCTGGCACCCTGGATCACTGAAATGGCTGACACTTGCCTTCTAAGGGTACTCGTGCTGAGGCCCTTATCAAGCCCAGCCTGTAAGAAAGCTAGCACTACTTATACTGAGGCCTTAGTGGGTTCCTGCCCTCTCTCTAGACTCCATGATTGGAATATCCTCCAGGTGTGATCATATGACTTATTAGTGGAGGCCTTCCTAGCCGCTAGCATGGTCTTGACCACTGTGTCTTGATAACCCGCCCCCACTAACAGTTTCCGTTCCATCTCCAAGCTGTGAGGCAGAGCAAGTCCGGTTGGGGGTGCCTCGTCGGACCCTGCGTCAGTAGATCCTCCCGTGTATGCAGATGCCACGGTTTTGCAATTGACAGGGATTGTAAGTCCTGAAATCACGTTTGACGTGGCCAAAATGGCACCACTAGTACTACCTCCGCTCTCTGTACACGAATCTGTTGTAAGACCTTGTGCATGAATGGAACTGGTGGGAAAGCGTATAGAAGACCCTGGGGCCATACACAGCTCAGTGCATCTGTCCCTATCGCTAGGGCATTTCTTTGTCGAGAGATGAACTCTGGAACCTGACGGTTCACCTCCGTGACAAACAGGTTCAGAATTACTCTTCCGAATTTGTTGCAAATCTGTTTGAACACTTCCTTGTTCAGCATCCACTCTGACTGATCCAATCGTTTTCGACTTAGCCAGTCTGCTAGTTCGTTGTCCTTTCCTGCCACGTGTGTGGCGTTTAGAGAGAGCAAGTGATTCTCCGCCCAAGCTATTAACAGGGATGCTTCTGCAAGGAGAGATTGTATCTTGGTTCCCCCTTGTCGGTTCACGTAGGCTTTTGCTGTAGTGTTGTCCGTTTGGACAAGGACATGATGTCCTGACAGGAGATCTGCAAGATTCAAGAGGCCCAGGCGGATCACCCTCAATTCTAACAATTTGATGCTTTCCGACATTTCCTTGACAGACCAAGTTCCCTGTACCATCCTGTCTCCTGAATGCGCCCTCCAGCCCATCAGGCTGGCATCGGTCGTCATTACTGACTGAGTGGGATCTCTGAGGGGAATCCCAATTTTGAACCGCATTGGGGCTTGCCACCAGGTTAATTGATTCCGAACTGACATAGGAAGTTGGATCATTTTGAATCTTTTCCTCATTATATCTCCTTGATAAGGAAGTAAGAATCTCTGAAGTGGTCTGGCATAGAATCATGCCTATTGTACTACTTCCTGGCACGAGACAAGCATCCCTAATAGCTTTACTAATGTCATTATGTCCATCTTGGGGTTTCTCAGGACCTGATCTAACCATGATCTGATCTTCATTTCCCGTTCTTGAGAAAGGTCCTGTGTCGTGTCTATTTCCACTCCCAGGTGTTGCAGCCTCTGAGTCGGTTGTAGATGACTCTTTTCCCAATTCACTACAAACCCGTGATCCTCCAAGGTCTGTATTGTTAACATTAGGGCCTGTGAGCATTCCATCACTGAAGGAGCCTTGAGCAAGATATCGTCCAAATAAGGAAAAAGACTCACTCCCTTCACTCTTAGATGTGCTACAAGAGTCACTAGGATCTTTGTGAAGACCCTGGGCGAAGATTTGAGGCTGAAAGGAAGAGCTTTGTACTGGAAATGGAGGTTTGCATAATTGAACCGGAGAATCTTCCGGTGTGTTACATGAATGAGGATATGAAGATAAGCTTCTGACAAGTCCAATGATGTCAAAAAATCCCCTTCCTGGACCGATAGGAGTATGGACTTCAACGTTTCCATCCTGAATAATCTGTTCTGGATGTGACTGTTGAGCCATTTCAGATCCAAAATGGCTCTCGTGGATCCATTTTTCTTCAGAACTACGAAGAATATGGAGTAAATGCCTTGTCCCTGTTGGGGCAAAGGGACCTTCTCTATCGCCCCTACGTCCAGAAGGTGAAGAATCGCCTCCTTGATCTAGAGATGCTTGATCCGACTCCTGTACTTTGGCATCCTGAGAAAACGGTGATGGGGAATGGAGAGAAATTCCAGTTTGTATCCATTGGACACCGTCTCTAAAGCCCATTGATCCGAGATTGTCCTGTACCACAGCTCTGAAAAAACCTGAAGTCTGCCTCCTATCTTGTGACATTCTGGGGCAAGATAGTCATGCTGAATTTCCTTTCTTGGGACCTTTGGTGGAAGACTGTTCACCTTTGGAAGAGGAAAAGGACTTTCCACCTTGATGTCTAGGTTGCAATTTTCCTTTGAAAGATCTTGAGAAAGACTGTTTCTGATCTCTTTTCTGATCCTGAAAGGGCTGAAAACGCTTTCGTGGTTTGCTATCTCTTTTCTTAGAGGGGAGGACCTTCTTTTTGTCCTTATCCTCTATTAAGTACCTATCCAGACCATCTCTGAACAGATAGGCCCCTCTGAAAGGAACTGCTGCCGCTTTCGCCTGTGCAGACGAGTCCACGTCCCAGTGACGAAGCCAGTTGTTTCGCCTTGCTGTCACACTGCACGCCAATGCTCTAGCTGACAGCTGAAGGGCATCTAGAGTGGCATCTGCCGTAAAGGCAATAGCCAGAGAAATTTTCTTTAATTCGTCTTTAAACTCTTTGGGAACCTCACTGTCAGCTGAAGCCAACTTGTCTGCCCAATCATAAGCTGCTCTGGCAAACAGAGAGCCCACTGTAGAAGCTTTGATAGTGGCAGATGAGGCTTCAAAATCTTTGCGCAGAGCCTGTTCAACTCTCCTATCAGTGTGATCCTTAGGCATCCCATCGGCATCCATTGGAAGCACCGAATTGGAATATAGGCTGGTTACAGGATCATCCACCACAGGAAGCTTCAACTTTTTTGTGGCATCTGGCATTAGAGAATAGAATTTGGAAAAGAGATGATGATTGGCCTTGGGTTTAGCCGGTTGTTTCCATTCCGCCTTCATAATGTTATAAAAGGAGGCTGGGAGGGGCAGTCCGTGTTGTGAAAGTGAAACCTTAGGCATCAACTTTCTAGCCTCTTTTTGAAACTCTGTTTCCTGATCAGTCTCCTCCTTAGGTCTAGATGAGAGATCTAGGGTTCTCAATACTTTGGGTAAGAGACGGGAGTATAATTCCTGTGGGAAGAGTCTGGATTGTACTGTGGGTACAACTACCTCCTCTTCTTCCACAGAAAGTTCCCCTTCCTCCTTTCCTGATGAAGAGGAGGAAGAGTCTGGTTCTGAATCTCCACGTTCCAACAGAGGGCTCCGTTCACGGGAGGCTGACATGTGTTTGGTATGTTTAGATCTTATAGGGGATCTAGAAACACTAGCTACCCTGTCTAGAATTCTTTTGAGAGGTCTGCCTCTTTCCACAGAAGATTCATTTGTAGTGAAGCCTTGGAGGTTCTCTTTAATTAGCTCCTGAAACTCTCTTCTAATTTCTCCTCTGACCCAATTTAACATTTCAGAGGTAATGGATTCCCTGTGTTCCCCTGGGGTATCCACGGGGACTTGAGAGACCTGCGAATTGTCCTCAGAGGAACAGCCCCTGTCTTGAGGTGTCTTTGCAGCCATATCCAAGAACTGTATGGGAATGGGAAATGAATCTACCATCAGGTCCACAGGAGACCCATAGTCATCCCACCAGCCATAAGACTGTGGAGTATATTCCCCAGGTCCCTTTATCCATTTAAGACAAACATTCAGAGGTGGTTTGAGAGTCTGTGGGTACAACTACCTCCTCTCCATTGCCTGTGCCTCTGCACAGCAACCCTGGGCCTCCCTGGCGGTCTCCCATCCAAAAACCAAACAGGGCCAACCTAACTCAGCCTCTTTTTCCACTCAATTTTCCCACGCAGGTACTACAGTCTGAGAAGGGGAAAGATGGGAAGCTTCTCTCTCTCTCCCCTCCCCCCAATACCTCCAAGCATGGGACATGGGGATAGAGGGACGATGGAGAGAACAGGGGGTTAAAGCCGAGCTCCCTCCCCATTCGTTCCCAGGCTGAGGAAGCCTTCTGTGGACCCTTAATAGGGCTCAGCCTCCTCCAGTCAACCTGGGAAGGGTAGAGACTGTCCACAGACGTTCTTACCAAGGTTCAGGTGGGATGTTGGGAGACAACGCTGTTGCTCCGTGTCCCTGCTGCAGCCGTCTGTTCCAAGCCTTGGAGCAGGAGAGTTGAAGACTCACTGCTCCGCTGGCACGTTCCAAGTTTCTCTGCACTCCTGAGACTAGGAGCAGGCCCTCCGCCCAAGGACGGGTCAGGCCGGCAGAGAAAAAGTCCTAGGAGGGCTTGTAAATGCCAGGCGCTGCCTGCAATTAGCCCTGTTGAGCTCCTGTGTCTTCTTCTTCACTCATTCCTTCACTTTCGTTTCTTCTTCAGCCAGCGCTATGTAGCGCCTCTGGAGCACGTCCTGCTAGAGCAAGGTTGGCAAGAGAACTGGTGTGCCTACAAGGGGATAAGCCCCTCCCCGCCTGGATCAAAGCTTGGAGCTGACCCTGAAGATGAGGGAGGAGCTTATCCCAGTAGTGAGGAATGTCCCACAAGGAGCCACCAGAGAAGGGGAGAGGATACAGAGGTTGACAGGAAGAGAGAAAATAGTGTGGGGAGGGGGATACAGGGAAAAGTAAGGTGCCCTCCCATGAGCATTTCCTACCATACAAGTGGCCAGCACCACATAACTGGGCCATAGTTTTCCTAGACAGAGCCTGCTGGGGGTAGTAGAGGGGGAAACCTGAGGGTAAAGGGCAGATAAATGTAGTTGGCTGTCAGATGGGAATGGGAGAAGGGAACAGGAAAAGAAAAAAGGTTATGGGGGCTTATTCCAGAAAGGGAGAGAGGAAACAGTGGGGGAGGGGATATGAGATGCCTCCCACAAGTCCTTGAATGTTCTGTCCCGGACCAGGGCAGGGTCAGGCAGCCGGGAACCAAGGCAACAAGGTGAAGCACCAACCAGGACCATGTAGCCAATAGTTCAGTCCAGAAGTCATGCATGGGGTAAGCCAGATGAGAGTCCAAACAGCAAACAAGGTATGAACAGGTCCAAGGGATGTGGTTGAACAAGTCCGAAAATCAAAGCCAGAAGTTCAAGAGTTGCAGGAAGTAGCAGACTCTGGTGCCATGGTTGTGGCATTTACAGAATTGTGATGAGTTGCTCCCATGCCCAAGCTATCTGGGGTTCCTTCCTTTAAGAGTGGGTCACAGCTGGGTCTTCTTGAGCTCATGAGTGAGCCATCTGCTTGGCTCCTTAGTCCCAGGTGCTCCTCCTGACTTGGTAATCACTGGTAGTGAGGCATATGCTCTGCCTCCTCTCGAGGAGTTCCAGGCACTCCTGCCACCTCCTCGCGTTCCCCTGGCTCTGGGGAAGGAGGAGGTGAGGCAGCCTGTGGAGTCTCTTCTGGATCCTGCATTGTTGGGGTGCTGCCTTTCAGGGTTGCCTCCTCGGTGGTCTCAGTGCTCGTGGGGCTAGAGCACACGATGTCATCAGCAACTGGTGCTGCTTCTGCCACCTTGGAGTTGCTGACAGGAGTGTTAGCAGCATCAGTTGGTTGAGCATCAGCTAATTCAGACTGACACACAACAGGTTTTCACTTACTAGGCTCTAACAGTTGATCTAACACTCCAATAAAACAGGAGCACAGTGTGGCATCCTGAAGACTTAACATTTATTACAGCACAAAATTTTGTGAGTTACATGAAGTGAGGTTTGACTCACTAAAGCTTACGCTAGAATAAATTTTCTTAAAGTGCTACTGCACTGACACCAGCACCCATTTGGATTTACAATCTAAGAGCAAGCATTACCAGACTGTCAACTTGGAATCCTCATAACTGAGCCTCTCATTTTCAATTTTTACTCAAAACTGTCACACATGCTATAACTTCAACATAAGTGATTGATAAAAGTACCTGTAAAACCCTAACATAAACAGCTTTGAGCCTCCTGCAGTGCTCCAGTAATATTTAAAGGGCACCACAGTCCCAAACAGAATTACTTGGTAATAAGTCCCATTGATTTCAAGTACATATTTAGCAGTGTGCTGAAAGCTAACTGGCTGCGTACCTTGCTGCTCTGAAGAGACAATCTCCCCCCATCCCTGCCTGTATAATGATCTGGTTACTAGCATGGGGAGGGACTGCTGAGACACTAGAGAGCTGCTGCCAGTCTGAATAAACAATACTGATGAAAAAGACCCCTGCATGAGACATTAGAGAACTGCTGCCAGTCTGAGTAGACAATACTGACTTTGATGGACCAAGGGTCTGATTCAGAATAAGGCAGCTTCACGTGTTCATGTATATTCATGCTCTCCTCTCTCCAAGGATTTGCTATGACTGCAGGAACACGTCAAAACATGAGCAACATAGAGTGCATGTGGTTAATTCGAAATCCCACATTTAACTGCCACTCCAAAGCCTCCTTCTTACCCTCCATTCCTGCAAAATTCAGTTGACATTCCAACAGCTAAAGTTCTCCCTGCACATTAACTGTCAACCAGTATGTTAAGTATGAGACTTAACAAAGAGAGTGATTTCAACAGTGATTCAGCTTTATTTAAGAACAACAAGACAATCAGATAACACACACACGAAAACAGTAGAGCGCAGCTCCTTTTTAAATAGTCTGGGCTAACAAAACCATGCCCCTACTATAGTTAACAACCAATAACATCTGAACCTGTGCCCATACAAAAAGTCATGGAATTTTTTGATTCTACCTACGAGGGTGAGGCCCTCCTTGTCGATTTGCACATAGTTCTTTTCCGCGGCCGACAGGGACCACGAGTAGTACGCTATGGGCGCTTCTTTTCCATCCAGCATGACGTGGCTTAACATAGCACCCACCCCATGTGGGGACACGTTGGCAGCCAACACCAGAAGTTTGGACTCATTGAAGTGAGTCAACACTGCTTTTGAGGACAGGAGTTCCTTTACAGCGGTGAGGGCCCGCTCCTGCCTCGCACCCCACTCCCACTGGGCATTTTAATGCAGTAACCCATGTAATAGTTCTGCCACAGATGCCTTGTGAGGCAGAAAAGAATGATAAAAATTAAGTATTCCCAGAAAGGATTGCAGCTCTTTTTTAGATTTGGGGGTGGGCGCATTCTGGATCACAGATACCTTATCTGCAGTGGGGTGAACACCATTCGCGGCAATCAGGAACCCCAAAAATTCTACCTGGTCCACCCTGATTTGACATTTCAATCGCTTTACCTTTAGGCCAGCCTCCCTGAACCAGCCTAATACTGCCCTCAGGTGAGCCATTAACTCGTTTTCAGTAGCCCCTGTGATCAGCACGTCATCAAAGTAAGGGACAACCCCTGGCAACCCCCTGAGTAGCCCTTCCATGAGCCTTGGAATATACCAGGGGTGACGTTGACTCCGAAGTGCAGCCTTTTAACACCGAATGCCCCCCAGTGCATCACGATTGTTTGTGCCTCAGCAGCTATGTCGTCCACAGGGAACTGCTGGTACACCTGTGCAAGATCTAACTTTGCGAAAACCTTGCCTCCTCCCAGAGACGCCAGCACGTGACTAATAACTGGCACCGAATAGGAGTGCTGCTGCAAAGCCTTGTTGATGGAACATTTATAGTCGGTGCATATACATACAGAACCATCAGATTTTACAGGTGTTACAATTGGTGTCTCCCACTTTGCATGTGGGACCGGTTGAGAATACCTTTAGCAACAAGTTTATCCTGCTCTGCCTCTATTTTTGCTTTCATAGCAATAGGCACCTTTCGATATTTCAACCTGATAGGCCTTACAGAGGGGTCTAGGTCAAAAGTTACTGGTGGACCCATATACCGGCCAAGCCCCTCACCAAAAACTTCAGGAAACTCATCATACAAACATTCCCCTTTACTCAAACATATCTGATTAACACCAGTTACAGCAATGCCAAGAGCCTCGAACCAATCCAGGCCCAATAAGCTGACCCGATCACCCTCGGCAACCAGAAGGGACAGCACAGCCTTCCAATCTTTGAACTCAACCTCAAAACTCGCCCTGTTAGCAGAATGCGCTGGCCCTGGGGATCGGACAGGCAGGTTGAAACAGGTGTCAAACGGCAACGACTCCTCCGCAGGAACATACGCTGCCAAGTCTGCGTCGAGATGATGGTGATGGACGATTTGGAGTCCACTTCCATCATGCAGGGAACGCCGTCCAAACAAAGCATGATGAGGATCTTCTTGCTTGTCTTGGCTCCGGTGGTCAGGACTGTTGACGGGCAACTGTAGGCATCGGTTTGGTGGCAATCGGCCGCTCCGTTGCCATCCCAAACTTGAACCCAAGGCTTTACAACAGGAGATGACAGCAGTGATTTCTTCATGGATCAGCAGACCCTTGTTAGATGGCCACGCTTAACACAGGATCGGCATATGATGTCACATGCCCAGCAGTGATCCCTTTCATGCCTGCCGCCACAAGCAGCACAGGAATGCCATGGTGCAGTCTTCAACGAAGTCTGCAAAGGGCGTGCAGCTCGCATCCTGCAGACATCATCGGCCTCCCCCTCAGACTCGCTGGTTGACTGTTGGTGCACTGACTGATCCTTTCCGCTTGGAACCTGGTGCTGATGAACCTCATACGTTGACCTCTCTGCTGCCTCGGCAGCGATGGCCTCAGCATACGCCTCGGTGTAGGTAAGCTTAGCTCTGGCAAACAGGCACTGTTGCAGTCACTCATCTCACACACCTCCTTGAGGTCTGCAAAATTGCACGGCCGGCCGACCATCCTCAGGGCAGTGATATACTCAGCTATTGTCTTGGTTTGGCCCTGACCTCACTTGTAGAAAGCATGCCTACAAGCGATTTGGGATGGCTGAGGCGAAAAATGGCCCTTCAGCTTGCTGGTGATGTCTGTCCATCAAGCCGCGCTGAGTTCGGTTGGAGTGACCAGGTACCAGGCGACATCAAAAACGGCCATGCCGCAGGAATTGAGGAGGGTCGCCTTCTTCCGCGCCTCCACCATGATCAGGTTTCCTTGAAGATGGAACTTGAACCGCAACAGGTAGGCGTCCCAATCCTCCGTGCTGGGTTTGAACACCTCAAACGCCAGGTTGACGGCCATCGCAGTGGGTGGGGCGACCACTACAGCGGGTGGTGCTTCAGCTGGTTCGACCAGGTGTGTGTCTTCGTCTGCCATCTTCGCGTTGGTTCAGCATGGCTGCCTACCCGCTCTTAACATTCCACCTTCGTCGCCAATTGTTAAGTATGAGACTTAACAAAGAGAGTGATTTCAACAGTGATTCAACTTTATTTAAGAGCAACAAGACGATCAGATCACACACAAAAACAGTAGAGCACAGCTTCTTTTTAAATAGTCTGGGCCAACCACCAATATCATTTGA
This sequence comes from Gekko gecko, assembly GCA_029375565.1. Classification (NCBI taxonomy): domain Eukaryota; kingdom Metazoa; phylum Chordata; class Lepidosauria; order Squamata; family Gekkonidae; genus Gekko; species Gekko gecko. The sequence goes on from JAPDNY010000001.1 coordinate 95,641,293, forward strand.
GGGATAAAGACCAATGAGGTTTGTTCCCTCCATAACTATTCAATCAGTTCTGATTGGTTACAAACAGTGCAGAATTCAAACAACCAATAGGATTGTCGAGGCTTACAATCCTTGTCCTGACTTCAAGCTTAACATTGGAAAGTATACAGTCAGTTCATCAGTTAGGACATAACACAGTCAGTCTCACCAAAGCAAAACAAGAAAGTCAACAGTGCTAGGGGTCCTTTTACCATTGGTTGTGTTTCAATTACAACTGCAGGAGAAAAGGAGCTGGAGAAAAGATACCTTATAAACCCACCAAACCTTATTTTCCATTTTAAGGGTCTTGCACATGTACTTGCAGCTACTTGGGAGCTACTTTTGTGTGAGTGGAGCACCTCATCTGGGGGTGTGAGGTATGATGTGACCACACAGACGAGGCTGAGCACTTGGGAATTTTGCATGGGTTGGTCTCCTCATTCCATAAGAAAGGTCCATGCTATCAGGATCCATCCATTTGATCATGTCCTTCAGGCACAGCCTTCAGTAATGGAAAGCAGCTCCCATAAGGAGGCAGGTACTGCTAAAAAGCATTCCAAACACGTTCAGAATCACAAACTCAAGGGATATTTTCAGTCACCTCAGAATCCACACAGATTCAACTTTATGTCACAAGGAAACTCACTTTTAATTTGTAATGTCTGTAACTGGCTGACTGAGAAAGAACTACCAGGCAACTATGCAGCTGGGTGGGACAATAATTTATTTTCTCCAGTGCTGGAGTTCCATTTATATAAATGAATCTTTGGGTGCGTTCAGACGTGCCGTTTGAGCCGCTTTCAGCACGCCTCAGAAACGGCTTTTACCTGCGCGTTCACACACCCAACATCTGCCCACAGTCCCCAGCTGTCGCTTTCTGGAGCAAACTCCCCTTTAAAGTGGAGTATTTTGACACCACTTACCAAGTGGTGTTTTCCTGATTCTCCAATTCAAGCCGTACTTTCCGCTGTCTGATCGCTCCGTCAAGCCACTTCCGGGTGCTTCAACCCCCCTCCCCTCTGGGAAGCTGCCTCCGGCTTCCAGTTTTAGTCCGCCATTTTTTTTCCCTTAGCGGTGTGCGCTTGAGCAGAGCTCCGCACTTGAGTTAAATAAAGAAAAGCTTCAATGGTGCCTAGTTTAGGCATTTAGACGAGTCCGGGATCTCGGGGAGGCCAGTTTCGGGGAGAAAATGTAAACAGTAGTCTTCATTTAAACTTTAAAGGGACCGGTTGAAATCGCTCTTTTGCGCATGCGCCAAACTTTTAGTTCGGGAGAGGGCTGCCTGTGCGCATGCTCAAAGGAGAGGGGGGGAAAACCCACCTGCACGAGGACGGCGGGGAGCTCCGAACGAAGAGGTGTGTGATCGCAATTCTCCAGTTTAAAAAAAAACACACATCGTGCTGGAGCAGTTTAAACCGCTCCAGCACACTGTCTGAACGCACCCTTTGGCTCTCTGACAGATGTGTACTTTTAACATTAAAAGTTGTTTAACAATTATAGCAACTAGAGTCACTGTTCTGCATCTGAATTTGTGTGATATATTGATTAAACTGAGATAACTAATGGAAACACTGATCTCTCTTTCTCCTCATCCAGCAGTCACAAAAGACTTTATTGTGAGTGGCTGTTCCAGATCCTCACAGAGATGTGGGGGAAAGGAGTGGGGTTTGCTGCAGCCTGTGGAAAGTGAAAGCAGGCCAACCTGGCATGCAGCATTTAAGGGCCACTACTTGCAGGCAGTGTTGCTATGCACTTGCTGCACCATCTGGTAATCCTGTAAATTCAGCTGGCATGGTCCAGCAGAGGGTGTGGAGGGGGACTTTGCACCTGGGGAAGAACAGAGGAGTGGACAGAGTCTGTTTGTTCAAGAAAGGCATAACATCCACTCAGGGATCTACTGCATGGCTGGGGGAGGCTGTCTTAGATGGGGAAGCAGTGAGCATTAGAAGGGGCAATTCTCAGACCAGAGGCCTGGGCCCTCAGGGTTTTTGTGGAATTGTGACTCGACCTCCTTGAGGAATGCCATTATCCTTGACCCGCAGAACTCATAGTTTGAGGAAAGGACATGGCACACCTTCCTTGAGCAAGAAAATAGTTGACAATGAGACTGAGCTGTACACATTTGAAAGTCAAGGCTTGAATCCAGGGTGGCCTTGTCCACGAAGTCTGGAATGTGCAGACAGAGGGAGAAAGAAAGTAATGGGTGCTCTTCAGTTTCTTTGCAGCACTGTTCCAGAGTTTGGTTAATCTCCACCTTTGCAGCATCTCAGTAAATTAGTATATACCTCTTGGAAAGCACCTTCCCTTTCTATTTTATTTGCTCCTGTTTATTCTAAAAATGTCAGGCTGGAGGTTTTTTCCTCGTCAATTTTCTAAAGGGAGAAATGATCTAATGAGAAATTCTAAGATTTTACTTTATTTCTGGCTGCAGGTAGCACTCTCCTCTTGCCTGTTGTAACAAGCAAGGCAATACATTTAAAACTTTGTTTCCACAGCAGGCAAGACCTAAGATCTGGCAAAGGATGTGTGGAGCAAACTAATAGGAGGTGTAGCTGTTGCTCTGAAAGGCTACCATATTCTGGATCAAACTTATCTATCCTAGATGGGAGCCATTTTGCCAATTGTCTTGTGAGGCTCCTGCCTTTAACTGTTCTGACATATTAATAAACAAAAGAGAATCTCCCTCAACCAACTACTGCAGGTCTCAATGTCGTTTATAACTTAGGGCAAGAATTAGAAGCACTCAAGGGGAGGAAGTAGTGGTTGAAAAACAGAGGGAGTGTTTTCATTGTAGTATACAGAAAATGGAGAAAACAGGGGACTCAGCTGGTACTAACTGTTAGCTTAAAAAGCAAACTTCCATTTGAACAAGGGAAGCAAAGCATTCTGGAGCCTTTGACTGGGTGGCTGCATCCTCACTGGAGAGAGAAAAGGCTGCCCTGTGTGGAAATAGCAGCAAGCAAGATGTAGGTGTGTGGGGACAGTTTTCACATGGACCCATTAATGCACACCGCATTAATGCAGAAGCATCACCCAGACAGGAATCCTCCCTGCTGCCCAGTAATTCCCCCTCAGCTCTGTTGTTAAAGAAAAAAAAGCCTTGTTAAAGGGGTAGGCCAGAACTGAGCATCACCATGTTGACAATAGCACTAAGCTCCACCCCCTTCTGGATTGGCTGCAGGAAAAGTTTTTAAATGGAGGCTATTGACTAATGCCAGCATGCCATATCCAAAGGACAGGTGTTACCCAAATTAACTGGAAGAAATTAGCTTTATGGAGACAGAGTGGGAGGGGGTAACTGGGATCTCCACCAATGTTTATAGGGATTATTCCCTTAAAGAACTCTCGAAAATAAACCAGGCAGATATTCACCCGGAAAAGTTTTTATTGGAAAAGAATAAAAGGCAAAACACCCACAAACACATTTAAAACACACAAGCAAGCCAAGAGGAAATAAAGAGAGGAGAGAGAGAAAGCAGTTTCATGGAAGACAATAGTTACTGGGCTTGAAGAGTGAGGTCCACGGAGACAGCATTGAAACTACCAGCAGTTCACAGAGACATGGAAGAGGCCCATGTGCAAGTGGGGGTGTGAGGTATGGTGCTGAGAACACACAGACACTGCAATAGAGGGGAGTGCTACAGTTATAGGGGAAATGTTCCCTGAGGCTATGCTGACATGTTTTCTCCAAAAATAATAACTTGATTGGTTTTTTGGAGATGGACATGGCTTGGGAGAGGCTTGATGCATTTTACAAAATAATTTGAAAGAACCTTGATGGGTTTTCCTGAGGTGTAATAAGGTGTAAATAAGGTGTAAAGGACCCGATGATTCCTGGATGGGAAAACTATTAGGTTTGAAGAACAGGGCTAAGTGTTGCTAATTTAGGGTAAATGGGTAAGAGGGGAAACGGTGTTGGAGTTGATGGGATTAAACCAAGGTGAGGTCATAGCTTCTTGGGATACTTATTGTCCTTAATTATGCATCTCCTTAGGGTGGGGAGAGGGTCATTAGTCAGCCAGCTACCCTGACTTCACCTTCAAAAATTAAGAAATACTTTCCCAGGCTTGTTTCTGGCTGGAATTCATCTTGTGTCCTTTTGGGCCAGACAGTGTTTCATGATTACTGAGGCGATATTTATATCAGGGATGTTTATGCCTTTCTCTCTCTGACTGCTAAACTGTCCCTCTGTGGGAGGAGGGGTCTGACTGCTAACAAAGGAAGTTTTTTTGTTTGCTCCAGCTTAAAAAGGAAATCCTCAAGAGGCCCACAGACTGTGCTTGGAAAGAGCACTGCATCATGTGCAAGCTTCCAAATAAAGTGGGGCATGCTGCAAGCCACTACGGGGGGGGGGAATCCCTATGTGGCAATGGCCATATTGTTGGGCACTCTAAGCTGAAAACCTTTCCTGCCTTGTTTCCAGGTAACTTCATCAGAAGATCAACATATCTTAGAAAGCCCAGAGGTCAAAACTGACATGTAGAGCTTTTACAATTAGTCCTGAGGAAGAAGCAGAAGAAGCAGAGGAGGAGGAGGAGATTGGATTTATACCCCGCTCTTCACTCAGAAAAGATCAATAACCTCAGATATGCAGACGAAACCACTCTGATGGCAGAAAGTGAAGAGGACCTAAAGAGCCTCTTGCTCAGGATGAAAGAGGAGAGTGCAAAAGTGGGCTTGAAGCTCAACATCAAAAAAACTAAGATCATGGCATCTGGCCCCATCACTTCTTGGCAAATAGAAGGGGAAGTCGTAGAAGTAGTGACAGACTTCACGTTCCTAGGATCCCAGATCACTGCAGATGGTGACTGCAGCCATGAAATTAAAAGACGCCTGCTCCTTGGGAGGAAAGCGATGGCAAACCTAAACAGCATGATAAAAAGCAGAGACATCACCTTGCCAACAAAAGTCCGCATGGTCAAAGCAATGGCATTCCCCGTAGTAATGTATGGCTGCGAGAGTTGGACTATAAGGAAGGCCGAGCGCCGAAGAATAGATTCTTTTGAACTATGGTGCTCGAGAAGACTCTTGAGAATCCCTTGGACTGCAAGGAGATCAAATCAGTCAATCCTAAAAGAAATCAACCCTGATTGTTCCCTGGAAGGCCAGATCCTGAAGCTGAAGCTCAAATACTTTGGCCACCAAATGAGAAGGGAGCATTCACTGGCGAAGACCCTGATGCTGGGAAAGATTGAAGGTCAAAGAAGAAGGGGACGGCAAAGGATGAGATGGGTAGACAGTGTCATCGATGCAATGAACATGAAATTGAGCAAACTTCAGCGGACAGCGGAAGACAAGAGGGCCTGGCATAATCTGGTCCATGGGGTTGCGAAGAATCGGACTCGACTGTGCAACTGAACACCAACAACTTCACTCAGACTCTCAGACTGGCTTACAATCTCCTTTTTCTTTCTCTCCCCACAACAGACACCCTGTGATGTAGGTGTGGCGAATAGAGCTCTGAGAGAACTGCTCTTGTGCGAACAGCTCTGAGAGAAATTTGACTCACCCAAGGTCACCCGGCAGCTGCATGTGGAGGAGTGGGAAATCAAACCCGGTTCTCCAGATAAGAGTCCACCGCTCTCAACCACTACCCCAAAGGGATATAATACCATGCCCTTGGGGTTCTGAGTTCCTTGAAACCCATTTTGCTTTCACTGTTACTTCACAGTTTCCTTTCAAAGCATCAGAAGAAAAATGCCACTGTAAACAGCATGAGATAAAGGGACAATCAGTAAGGAAATAGGTTAGCAGTATGCATGCTGGCTGTATATTTATGTTGTCCTCACAAACCTAGTATGTGCGAGACCTAGGATGGGCAGAGGTGTTGTCATGTGCTCACAGATTCTTTAGCTATAAAGTGCTGCCTTTTAGAAATTATAATTAAAGTGAAACATAGAAGCTGCAGGACAAAAACAAATTCATAAAAATTGGTTTTGGAGATTGGAGCCAAAAGTTTCCTGCTCTTGGGGGTGGGGAATTGTCATAATGCATACATATTAAGCATAGACCTGTGTAAATAAGGCTGTCACCCAATTCAAAAAAATCTTAGCTGGTTAACTGTATGAGTCTGAATCAACTAAATCTTCATGAGTTTCTGCATTATGAAGAACACTGCATTCTCTTCTTATAGAGGTACCACAGGAGTTAATATTCTAAAAGTGGCATTCCCGCCTGTTCAAGATTTATAGGTACTTGTTTTAAAAATATTTTTTTAAACTGTGCTGCCTGGTTAATGAGGGCAACTTTTTCAATCAATCAGTAGTTTTACAGTCAACTTATTAAAACATTTTACCCTGCTGTGCAGATTTAGAGCAGCAAAGTAGTAAAATACATCAAAATTAAAATGATCTAAAATTTAGTTATTTTACAGCATTTACTGTCTGCCTTTCACAGCCAAATCAAGCAATTAATTGTCACAGCCTTACTTTTGAAGTAACAGATATTTCTATACGAGAAGGGAGATTGCCTGGGATCCCCATCTAAATCACTCTCGGTTTCTTGAAAGATGAATAGAATAGAAATAGAGAAAAAACAGCATATGCCTTCTAGTTGGAAGGTTTTTCTCTCCAATAACCAATGTTGGCCCCACTCAAAAGAAAGGTAAGTAACAAATAATCAATGGGTAGAATTACCCGGGGGTGGGGGGGTGTCTCAAGTGAAAATGGGGCCAGTAGCAAAGCTACTTACATTACATTTAATGCCCTGACTTGCTTGATGGACCACAAAAAGAAGAAAAAAAATGATTTCTAAACCACTGAGAACTCTTGATACAATTATTATGGTTTGGCTCTTGCTCCACCACTGCTGTTCATGAAAAATGTGTCCTGTACTCATACTACCAATAGCCTATATTACATTTCTTACTTCCTTTCTTCAAATTAAAAAAAGGGGGAAACTCAAAGCTGTGACAGAAACAGAAGTGTTATGCCAGAAGGCCTCGGAGTATAACACCTTAATCCCTGTTAATCTTAATCCTTACACCTTGCTGGTCTCTTGACACCCAGTCCTTCCTCAAGAATCATGTTACATTTCTGGGTTGGCTACCAGAGGACATTCCTTGCCATTAAGTGACTCAAGTCTGCAAGTTTTTCATACTTCAGTCCACTGGAGTAAGTGGTCAATTCAATTTGTGAGTACTGCAGTACCCAAAAGATCTCAAAACAGCAAATTCTTGTCACAAACATGGCATGGAAGAAAAAGAGTCAACCCCCTCCATCAATTATGTCCTCTTATAGCACCTTCAATGTTGGGGAAAGAGGCCAGGGATTTGGGGAGCAATTCTCTCTCTGCTTTGTGGCTGATTTTAAGAGTTCTTCCAGATTCCCTTCTGTTTCCTGTTCAGTCAATAAATCTGTGCAAAGAAAAACATATGCTCTTACAATAGCCCACATTGCCAGCAGGCACACAACCAGCTTGGCCCATGCTTTGTAGACCACCAACTGCAGCAGCACTTCATTACAAGTAGAATGTGTGGTGCCAGATGGGAAGAGAAAAATGGGGAGCTAGCCAAAGCAGACTGGAATAATGGCTGGGAGCCAGTTTCACCTTTGATGGGGTACAGATCTACCATACCAGCATTCCCTAAAGTACAAGGAGGCCTTACTTCTTTATTCCACAAAGTAGAGAGAGAAGGGGGGAAAGGAAGAGGAAAAAATACTAACTCAAGCAGATCATTTCCACACGGCCTGTACAGAGATGTAGCCTATGCCATGTCCCCAAAACAGAGACAAACTGCAGAGTTTCCATTGGTTACTAGTTTTTTTTCTCTCTCTGCGAGGCTATGGAGAGAAGTGTCAAATTCAACGATGACAATACACACAGGCAATACTAAAGCATTTTGAAATGTGATCTTGTTACTTGAATCACAGAGGTCAATGGACGTATTGGAGTATATAGCCCAAGAGATAAGATCAAATCTCAAACAAGATGTTCAGAATGCTTAAGGATATAAACGCAGTAAAACATAGCAGACAGAAATTATCCCTTACAGATGCAAATAGCTATGTCAGAAACTGACCAAAGATTGTGGAGGGGGGACTATATTATAGTCTGTATTACATTAGGTCATCTCATATTAGAGAATATAAAGAGGTATATGTGACAAGACATAAAATTAGTGTTAACACTGGGAGGATCAAAACGATGGTATAGCAGAAGAGATGGGTAAACCAGGAAACTAGAAGACAAAAAGGACAAGAGAAAATTCTCAAAAGGTAACGGAAAAGAAATGGGAGACTACAGCATGTTTGCACAGGATAATGTACCTGGTGCCTTAATTTCCCATCATATGATCTGATGCCTTTCAACAGCAATTACAAAGCAGGAATGAGATTTAAAAAAAAAAAAAAATCTATAATCCAGGGAAAGGCACAGATGTGAGCAGTTATGTAGAAGCTCAAAACATCTGTCCTCTGATTAAAAGATCCTAGATTTCTTATCAGAGGTTCCTATCAACTGTCAGCCTTTAGGCCACCCTGGCTGCTATGTGCAAAGGAAAGAAATGTTCTCATTTTCCATAAGGTAAAGCTTTCAAAGTCCATTCTAGGTTTTGGAGAGAAGTAAAATTATAAATAGAACAGAAAAAAGATATTGAATTGGCGTAACGTATCCTATCACAGGAATAGGTGATTTAGGTTTTTTTCCAGGAACTCAGGTAAAACATCAGAAAGTACACAATATTTATTGGGCAGATTCCATGAAAGTATGCCTCTTCTAGTACAGTTAAGATTGGGTTTTGTTGACATGGTAACAAAAAGGTAGAGGTACATACCCACATTTTACTACTTAGTGCAATATATTCATAACTTCCACACAAATATAAATCCCATAACAATGCAGCCACAGTATTTTATTTTGCTTTTTTTAACCAAGCGATGGCAGATATCAAAGGCCAAACTGTAGCCTCCAGGCACAGTTCAAGAGGCCCAGCAAAATACTTGGCTCACTAGGGATTCTCTGTCAGCATCTCAAAAGACTCCTCAATGTAATGATTTTGTAATGTATACTCATACACATTAGACTGAGTTGCTAGCATACAACACATGGCTTTTTCAAACATTTCCAGGTCACTGATTTACACTGGCACACTTAAACTGAATCCTTCTAATTCAATTAAAGTCTCAGCCTGGCCAATCAATACCACTGTGGCCTGATTAACTTTAATATCTACAAAGCAGCGGCCACAGTTATGGGCAAGCCAGGCCCAGAAGGCAAGTTCTGCAACCTACAATGCTAGTTTCCATTTCAATCTACCACTACTGTAAACATTTGCTGCTTTTTCCATTTGGATATCGTCCAGGTTACAATAATAGCTAAAGGCTGCTTCACACATGACTTTTTCCTTCATGGAGATCATGAGCCCACGTAAAACATGAGGAAAAGCCCACGTAAAACATGATTTGAGTAATACAAATAGGGCATGAGTATTCTCAACGTGACAAAGCTCATACAAACTTGGCAGTAGAGGCTTTGCCAGTGAAGCAATGCTGAAGATGGGAGTTTGCTTCAAGTAAACAAAATGCTACTGTCTGTCTAACCAAAGGTCACTTTAGGCTTGGATACTGTTTGCTCAAAAGAAATTCCTCTAGTTGTTTTTGCAGAAGTTATTGTTGTAAAGAAACTAATGCTTTCCTTAAGCTGTACACAAAGTGGGATTTTTGTTAAATAAAAGATAAACTACTATTTCAGAACTACATATGAATCAGAAATATGGGTCTGTCACCAAAAACAGCAGCCCTGGGTGTTCCCCCACTCAGAAATTAATATGACATGTTCTGACATCCCTGTGTTTCTCCCTAACCCTACTACACATTACCAGCTGCAGGTCAGGGAGACTTTCTGGAACTGAGGTCGACTGAACCACACATGATATGGGGGAGGAACAATCACACAGGTCTGTGATTTTGGTCACAGCCCCATGTTTCTGATATTGTGCACTTTGGCTCTCAGTTCAATAGACTAATGTTGAGTTGTGTTATGGTATTCTGGGAAACTGCTCAAAACTGGATTTCAAGTATCAAGAGGAAAGTCTCCCAGCTGCTGAGTTTAAGTTGTTCTGCCAGCCTAGTAAAAACAAATGATTTTCACATAAACTTGCTCTTTTGCTTGACTAGATAAGACAATATTCGCATGAGTTTCCCTTACCATGAAGTGAGCCAAATTGACCAAATCACTTATGGATGTCATCTGACCATAACCCCCTGTAAAGTATAAGCATCAAAGAAAAACTCACCACAAGCTCAGAGAATCTTGCATTGAGCTCTTCTGCTGGTGGAATTGGCACAGAGAATTCCAGGAACTGCAAGGGATTGTTATCCTTAAGGTTAATTTCAGGAAGATCACTGCCCCCAAAGCAGCAAAGAAATCCCAAAGCATGACGATTCCTTTTCCTTGGAGCCATGATCATTGTGGTGTAGGGTGCTATCTAACAATCATGATCTGCAGAGGTGGGAAAAAACAAGAATTTTTTTCAATATAACCAAAAACCTCAATAAATGCTGTAGTAAGTGGCGTGTATGTGAGTGTGAAACCCATGTCTTAAAACTGATTACACAGAATGACAAATTCAGCTCCTTTTTAAACCAACACAACTTCTATTACCTTTGTCAAAGTAATAGTAGGACCTTCAAGGGTTCATCTTCTAAACAAGAGACCCCCCCTTTTGTAAGAGTTGGTATGAAATTAGGTTTAACAATTTTATATCAAGTTGAAAATTGAGGGGGGGGGCATCAGAGAGGAGGTCAATGTAACAGGTGCACTAATAGACATATTAATAGCTTTCATAGGCTATAAATACTGTGGCAAAGTACAAGTAATATAAAAACTCTAGAAACAGAGGCTCCAATAGCTAGCATGATTGTTTTCAACCTTTCAGATGCTTAACAGCAGTTAAGAGCATCAAAGCTGTAAGTACAAGTTTAAGAACTAGCCTTTCTTCCTGAACATTCTGATCATGCTAAATTATCTATGGCATCTTACACTGAGCATGGTCCAAGTAAGCACTTGCCTCTAATACTGATTTAAATAGCAGCTGATCCAGGTTTTTTGATTACCAACCGAATTTACATACTGCTTGCAAAAATTACCAAAGACAAAAATTGTAAAGTAAAAGATGTACTGAAGATGGCTAGCAATGTAGCATTTCGATTCTTGAAAGATCATTCCAATGGACATGCACACATGAAAGAAATACATTCCACCTGAAAATAAAAGTTCCATGGATTTATTAGAAAAGATTTACAAGCAGTTATAGTAGATACAAATAAAGTACTGCTGGTGGGTTTTCCCAGATCAGTAATGCAGCAGTATTATAACATAAACACCACTTTGGAAAGACAGCCATAATAGTCTTTTGTGGCAAAATCTGTGTGCAACTCCGCTGACAGAGTAAACATCCCTGTCAATTACATCTGAGTCACACTCTCCTCACTTCCCCCTTCTCTCTGATCTTCTTGAATTCTGCCAAATGACAGGTGTCACAACAACAGTTAGATACGATGACTTCTAGGTATTACCAACTATCATTCATTTTTTACTTTTGGATTACTTAGTACTACTATCTCAGTGAACAGCATTATTGTAATTATGGGTTTTGGTTAGCTGATATGTGAATGCACATCCTCAGTCTCTGTGCTTCTGACTATTATAGATTCAAAAAAAGCCTGTTCCTGCCACTCTCAGGATGTTCAACACAGTAAAGTTCCTGCTTTGTTCTGCAGATGGATCACAGTCAGGTTGCCTATGGAATTCTAGATACACTACACAAGGATGTATTCAAACAACATTCAGTCATGTGAATTATGCCAATTTCTTCAGCACTCCTCAATGCACATACAAAACTGGAGGCTGCTGTATGGCTCAAAGGCCTGACAGTGCTTCATAGGGCTAAGAGGAAATATTCAGCACCAACAGTTTAGTGCCAGGTCTACACTTGATGACCAGGCATGAGGAGTCTGGGCTGCTGACAGAGAGGGCAGGATGGGGTAGAGAAGGAAGTCCTTAGATCTTAGCACACAACATTAATTGTGAGCCATTCATACAAACAGGAAGTCTCCTGCCAGGAGTTTGAAAGGAAGGATCTTGCAGTCCATACAAAAGCTGCATATTTTGCCCTTTTAAGGCACTTGTTGTTTGACAGCTTGGAGGTTTATTTGTATTATTTTTTTTCCAAAGAGCTTCATCTTTTTCACTTAATCTGCAGAATAAACCATATTTTGAGAGTAAATAATTACAGTGCAAAAGTACAAGAGAGGAACGGGAGAAGGGGGAGGCAGAAGATGGCAGGTGAGCAGAGTCACTCAGTGGCATATCAAGAGCAACACAGCTGAGTTTTGTCAGGCAGGGTGCCCTTGTTGGTTCACCCTAACCTGCCCTGGGACACACTGTCTTGTTTATCTGCCTGAACAAGGCTGTCTTGTGCTCTCATGAAGACAAAGCACACGGGCTGGAAAAATTAGCTTCACAGTAGTAGAAGCAGCACTAGCATACCCCACTGTGAACCTACCCCACTGTGAACAGCGCTAACTTACCCCAGGGATGTCCAAGTATATCAGTTTTTTCAAAGTGCAGCCATACCCTCATTTGACTCCGCTTCTCTGGACCATTCTCCATAACCTACACTCAATATACTCTATGCTTCTTTTCTCCATCTGTAAAAATGAGATGGCCCTGACCTGGATAGCCCAGGATAGCCAAATTTTGTCACCTTGGAAACTAAGCAGGCTGGGCGCTGGCTAGTACTTGGATGGGAGACCACCAAGGAATACCAGGGCCACTATGCAGAAGCAGGCAATGGCAGACACCTTTGAACGTCTTTTGCCTTGAAAACCCTGCGGGATCACCATAAGTCAGTTGCAACTGGGTGGTAAAAAAACAAAGACACAAGACGACACATTTATACAGTTAATAGGAAAGTGATAAAACCTAATCATGCCTAAACATGGGTAAGAACATAAGAACATAAGAGAAGCCAATGTTGAATCAGGCCAATGACCCATCTAGTCCAACACTGTCACACAGAGGCCAAAAATACCACGTGCTATTAGGAGGTCCAGCAGTGGGGCCAGGACACTAGAAGCCCTCCCACTGCTGCCCCCTCCAGCACCAAGAATAGAGTGCATCACCTGCCCCAGACTTAGAATTCCCATCTATACCCTGTGGCTAATAGCCACTGATGGACTTCTGCTCCATATGTTAATTCCCTCTTGAAACTGTCCATGCTTGTAGCTGCCACCACCTCCCGTGGCAGTGAATTCCATATGTTAATCACTCTTTGGGTGAAGAAGTATTTCCTTTTATCTTTTCTAACCTGACTGCTCAGCAATTTCATGGAGTGCCCACGAGTTCTTGTACTGTGAGAAAGGGAGAAAAGTACTTCTTTCTCAACCTGCTCAATCCCATTCATAATTTTATAAACCTCGATCATGTCACTCCTCAGCCGTCGTTTCTCCAAGCTGAAGAGCCCCAAGCATTTTAACCTTTCTTCATAGGGAAGGTGTTCCAACCCTTTTATCATTCTAGTTGCCCTTCTCTGCACTTTTTCTAATGCTATAATACCCTTTTTGAGATATGGTGACCAGAACTGTACACAGTATTCCAAATGAGGTCGCGCCAATAATTTATACAGGGGCATTATGATACTGGCTGATTTGTTTTCAATTCCCTTCCTAATAATCCCCAGCATAGCGTTGGCCTTCTTTATTGCAGCTACACACTGTCTAGACATTTTCATTGAGATATCCACTATGCCTCCAAGATCTCTCTCTTGGTCCGTCTCTGCCAGTTCAGACCCCATCAACGTGTATTTATATTTAGGATTTTTGGCTCCAATGTGCATCACTTTGCACTTGGCCACATTGAACCCCATTTGCCACGTTGACACCCACTCACTCATCCTCGACAGATCCCTTTGGAGTGCCTCACACTCCTCCCTGGTTTTCACCACCCTGAACAACTTCGTGTCATCTGCAAATTTAGCCACGTCACTGCTTACTCCCAATTCCAAATCATTAATAAACAAGTTAAAAAGCATCGGACAGAGTACTGATCCCTGTGGTACCCCACTGCTTACCACCCTCCACTGAGAAAGTTTCCCATTTATACTCACTCTCTGTTTCCTATTTATAAGCCAGTTTTTGATCCACAAGAGGACTGCTTGAAGGCAGTATGCATGGTTACAGTGGCTTTCAAGGCACATTCTTACAAATGTGGGAACTGAAGTGCAAAAAAACCCAGGAATCAGTCTAGTGTGGGATCCTGCATCTCCAAAAAACCCACACAGGAAAAAAAGCATAATGCCTCTGTTATTATGCAGTACTGTAATGTGTGCAGTTGAGAAGAAGGAAGGGAAGGAGAGTATTGTTTCTTTCCAACTACAGATGGTAATTAGTTTTGTGTTTCTGTGTTTCTCCTGGACAATCAATCAAAAAACAAACACACACTTTGGTCCTTAAGGGCTGTAACATAATGGTTACCCTTTAAAGATGGAATCTTCAAGAAGGACACTTGCTAGTATGGTCAAACTCTCTGTTTTTTTCAACCTTACCTGAGCCCACTCACGGGGAGGGTGGGGTATAAATGGAATAAATAAATACCGCTCCGTATTTTTGAGTTTACTCTGATGTTGTCCCACCATGTGAACCCACTAATGGCATTATAAGTATGCTTTTTTCTGTTATCATGGGGGTGACTAAGCCTTCACTTGCTCCAAGTTTGCTCACAGGTTTGCTCACAGGTTTAATGGAAAGTAGTAAGGTTGAAAAAAACTTAAAAGCAGACACACCCACTTGAGTTGTTACGCTAACTAGCCAAAACTGCAAGCAGTACCATGGTCAGTACCCCATATGAGCAGAATATACTCTACAGTTTACAGCAAAAAAAATTCTAAGCAACCATAGTCAGAAAAGCAAGCTGTGAGACTTGGGACACACTGCACAGATGAACAACTCCCCCTCCAAACTAGTACTTTCCAAATCATGTGAAGAAGTTTTATATGGGAACTTGCTTTGGTTCTGTGCACAGGTTAGTATTAGACAAGTTATGCTGAGATATGGCCAAGTTTTCAGAGTTACACCTAAAAATATGAGAACTTTGTAGACCAAGTTCCATTTATGTAAGAAGGGCATCTCTAAAAAGGGAATACTGGCACTTACTATGGTCAGCAAGGGAGGCCAAATGATTGGGTGTCTGCCGCCTCAATCAATGGCCTGGCAGAACAGCTCAGTTATTTTTTTAATTTTATTTTTAATTGGTTTTTCAAGCAATACAATTATAAATTGTAGTGCATGTAAAGACATCGAAAATGATCAAAATTGTTGAGAGCTATAACAACATCGTAAACTTACAAGCATGCCAGAACAGGGTATAGAGAGCAAATTAAAATTAGTAACAGATAAACTGGAATGTAAGTGAAAGCTATGTGTGTGTCATGTTAATGATGTGAATATGAAGGTTCTCAACATTAACAGGGAATTCATGACTAGGCACCATATGAACTATATGGGGAAGAAGAGAAAGAACAGTGTTACAAAATGTGTGTTAAGAGTGTAATAAGGTTAGATAAATTGGATTATTTGGCTGGCAGTCATTTTGTAGAACTTAGTGCAAAAATGGAAACTATTTTTCCATTAAGTTGGAAGCCTTTGGGTAGATTTCTGACTGTTGGAGGTGGTCTGTGACCTTTTCCATAATATAATGATCCCAAACTTTGTTGAACCAGTCATTGCATGTTGAGGCCAAAGGAGATTTCCATCTGGAAGCAGTTGGAAGGCTGGTCCTGCATTGGGCAAGATGCTTTAGGCTGGTCCTGCATTAGGCAGGGGGTTGGACTAGATGGTCTATATGGCCCCTTCCAACTCTATGATTCTATGTGCTCTTTGCTGCAACCAAGAGACTGGTAATTAGATCACGTCTGATCCTCGGGATGTCGACATTGTGCCAGATATCTAAAAAAAAAAATAGTTCTGGTAAAAATGGGATAGAGTAGCCTGTAATAAGTTGTATTTGCAGCAAGATGTCTTTCCAGAAGTCAGATATAGCTTTGCATTGCCACCAACAGTGGGCAAAAGAACCCAACTCCCCATAGTTCTTCCAGTAGGAGGGGGAGTGATTTGATGTTATTGTGGCAAGTTCTTCTGGGGTAAGGTACCATCTGGTGATAATCCTGTAGGATTGTAGCTTTGTGGCGATGACAGAATATGTCAGTAATTTTGAAGACCAGATATTCTTCCATTGTAGGTCAGTAAAGATTTTATTGCAATCCTGTTACCATTTTTGTTGACAATTCAGTGGTTTGTCTCCATCAAGGCATATGAGAATGTCATATATCTTGGTGATTAAGCCTCTAAAATTCTAGTCTGCAGGATCTATGAAGTATTCAAAAGGAGTCAGAGGTGTGTGCATAATGTTGTCAAATCAGGTTTCAATGCATGACTTAGTTGCAAGTAGAGAAACCATAGTATAGCTTGTTCCAATTGACGTTCCAGTGCTGATTTGGGAAGGAAGCCAGTTTTGGATGAGAGATCCGTTAGGCACATCACATTAGCATGTCTCTAAATGTCAGCAAATGCAGAGTCATTTCCTGGCGAAAACCACAGTTGGAATAAAAATGAAGAGAATCTAGATATTTTGGGGATTCTCTTAGTCTTGAGGTGATCCCAAGTTTTCAGTATCGCCGAGAGGAAAGTATTGTGTCTCGCCAAGACTGGGACCTCACAAGGATCATTCCAAATGACTACCTGGATTGTTTTGGGATAGAGGAAATGATGGAGTGGTTTAATCCAGTCAGCATGGTCACCTTTCCTTAGCATTTTAATAACTATTGTGAGTAGTGTTGTTTGGTGATATGTAATCAAGTCCAGGTAGTTTAAATCACACTGAGAGTTGCGGTGTCTTATTGTTTAGAAACTTATTCTTGGCCATTTGTGATTCCATAAGAAGGAGTTGCAGGTGCGTTGCCATTCTTTAAGCATACTGAAAGGTATCACAATGGATAGGGTGTGAAATAGGAACAATAATTTGGGAAATGCAAAAGACTTGACCAAGTGCAGTCTATCAAGAAGTGATAAGTTCCATTTGTTCAATTTATGCAGGTCTGATTTGATGTCTTGAACTTTGGCAATGTAATTAATCTTTAATAAGTTCGCCAGTTTTCGAGGTATATGGATTCCAAGGTAGGATAGGGACTTAGTGACCCATTGGTATCTGTAATTTTCTTGGATATGGTGCTCAGTCACAGCAGTTAAATTAAAAGTCAGTATGCTTGACTTCAACTGGTTGATTTTCAAATCAGAGATCTGACTGAAAGCCTGGAGAGTAGAGTGAAGATGCTGCAGAGGGCATTCTGGATTCATCACATACAATAACATATCATCTGCAAACACACTTAATTTAAATGAATGCAGTCCTATATTGATGCGATGGATCTGAGGATCTTGGCATATCATTGAAGCAAGTGGTTCCAGGGCTAGCGCAAAAAGAACTAGTGATAGGGGACAGCCCTGTCTAGTTCCTCTGCTTAGAGCAAACTCATCAGAAGTAATGCCATTGGTTTTGATTCGTGCAGTAGGATTTTGGTAGATCACAGAAATTGCTCGTAGAAATGAGTCTCCATGTGTCTGAGCATGGCAGTCAAATACTTCATTTCAAGTTAGTCAAAAGCCTTCTAGATGTCAAGTGAGAGTAGAAGGGCTTTTGTGTGTGACTCATTGCAAGAGAAGACAATATTTAGGGTTTTGAAAATGTTGTCGGATATATCCCTACCTGGGAAGAAACCTGTTTGGTCTTGGTGGATATAGTCTACAATGAAAGAGTTCAGACATTTTGCTAAGATTGCCATGAAGATTTTGTAGTCCTGGTTTAGAGGCCAAATAGGGAGGAAGGAAGCAAGGTTGGTTAAATCTTTTCCTTGCTTTGGAATCAGGATTATTGAGGCTGAGTTCCAAGAAGGCAGCATTGTGCCAGTTGTCAGTATTTCATTATACGCTGGAGCCAGTGGGTATGCTAAGACGTTGGCAATTTTTTTTGAAGAATTCTAGTGGGTAACCATCAGATTTGTTATTTTTCAGAACCTTGAGACATCAAGAACTTCTTGAGGTTCAATTGGTTTCTCCATGATTTTGTGATGAACCTCATCTAGTTTTTTGATGTGAACATTTGAAGAAAGATATGCATCAATAGCATCAAGGTTTGGATTAGTGGAGGAATAGAGGGATCAATAAAAGTCTGCAAAGAGACTACTTATGGTTGCAGAGTTAGTATGTAGTTTTCCCTTTGTGATCACAGTGCCGTCACAAATCGTGATGATTTCTTCTTCACCCTCCAGGATAGCAGCTTCAGTGACTTGGGAGAGTTGGTCCAATATATTTGAATAATGATGATGATGATGATGATGATGATGATGATGATGATGATGATGATGATGATGATGATGATAGGTTTTCCTGTATCTGGGAACTTTCTAATTATTCTAGGAGTTTCTGTTCTGCAATAAATTGTCTGTAGATCTTGTTGCCTCCTCTATCTTTGTGAAGTTGTTCTAAATGCATTATTCTGGCTCGCAACTCTGATCTGACGGCTTCTTTTTCTTTTTTCAGGTATGATGCCATTGAAATTAATTGGCCACGTAGTACAACTTTTTTTTTTTGTAAATACAGTTTATTATTGGATATATTTCATGATCATACAATTTAAACAGGCCAATACATATCCATTTTCTTTTACCCTCTCCCCCCCAAACGAGGCTTCCCGCAATGCTCCAACCCCATTGATGTCTCTCTTATTCAGTTACATTTACTACTAAACTTATTTTCTCTTACTAATGGTAACAATTCAAAAGTCTAAATCTCTTTCAATTTCTCCTGAATAGCTATCAAAACAAATCAAACCACGTTTAACATCCCAGTTTTTCAACAAGTATTCTTGAAAGTCTTTCCAATCTTCGAAAAAGGTTTCATCTTCTTCGTTGTTTAATTTTCTTGTTAATTTGTCCATTTCTGCCATAAACAACATCTTCTTAATCCATTCCCATGTTTCAGGTATTTTATCTTGCTTCCAATATTGAGCAAAAGTCAGTCTGGCTGCTGTAATTAAGTACCATAATAATGTTCTCTTGGTTACATTTATTTCTTCCATTTTAAGACCTAACAGTAGCATCTGTGGGTCTTTCTTAAAAGTACATTTCAAAATTTTTTGTATCTCATTGTGGATCTCAGTCCAATAACTTACAGCTTTATCACATGTCCACCACATATGGTAAAAAGACCCTTCATTTTTCTTACATTTCCAACATTTGTTAGACATGCTTTCGGCCACGTAGTACAACTTTGAAGTGCATCCCACACAATGGATGGAGATATGTCACCAATACAATTGTTTTGCAAATATTGTTAAACTAAAAGTTCAGTTTGATTAGTGTGGGATTCATTATATAGTACTGATTTATTCAGAATCCAATGTCCAGTAGTCTTCTGTGGTGAGGATGAAAGAATGGAGCAACTTACCCCTGCATGGTCCAACCAAAGGATAGGGCCAATTTCCAATTTGATCACGTTATTGGTAAGAGAATCAGAGAATCGAATGAAATCTATTGGTGTGTAGATTTTAAACCGTGGGGAGAAATACGTATAATCTCTTTCAGTCGGATGCATGTGTCTCCAAATGTCAATTAAGTGGAATTTCTCAAATAGAGCTGCTAGTTTAGTGTTTCACCCGATTCCTCTGTTTTTCTTTTTGGGAGGATGTGATCTGTCCAAATCGTTATTTACTATGTGATTGAAATCACCCAATATCACTTCACCATCTTGGAAGGATTTGTAATGCCAACAGAGTGTCTTCCAAAAAGTTCAGTTGACTGTCATTAGGTGTGTAGATCAATGCAATAGCAGCCTTTTATTCATTGAGGATACCTTTAATAAAAATAAATTGACCCCTGGGGTCTATTTTTGTTCCTTGGTGTTGAAAATATGTGTTCCTGGAGATCTATATTACTGCTCTATGAGATTTCAAGCTGCCTTTCACATGGTATTGGTGCTGGATCCAACTGGCATTTAAAAGAGGCTGAGATGTCGAGTGCAAGTTAGTTTCCTGGAGTAGGATGACATTCACTCTTGATTTGGCAAGATTAGTTAAGACTGTTTTTCTTCTGATAGGGTTGTTCAACCCCCACACATTCTGTGATAGAACATTCCATTTGGGTTCTATTAGGAAGAGTAAAGGGTATAAGTGTATACAGAGAGTAAGGTTAAGATTTAATGTGGTGCTAGTCCTGAATCCCCTACATCAATGAGTTATGAGGTATGTTAACAAATGAGCAGTATTCTAGATATCACTAGGAAGATACCTAAGTAGTCAAAAAAAAGCCCTGGTCTTGGTCAAGGCTATGGTGGCTGTTCTTTGGGATGGGGACAACCAGCAAGTGTTGGTCCGCCGAGGGAAAGGCTCTCCTGGGGACATATGGGGATAGACGGTCCCTTAGATATGTCAGTCACAGGCCACATAGGGATTTAAAGGTCAATACCAACATCTTGAAACTGATTGGCAGCCAGTGCAACTGGCATAGCACCAGCTGAATCCACACCCACAAAGACATCGCAGTCGGCAGGCATGCCATCACATTTTGCACTACCTGAGGTTTCTGGATCAGTCTCAAGGGCAAGCCCATGTAAAGTGATTTACAGTAATCAAGCCTAAACATGACCATTGCATGGGTCACTGTAGCCAAGTCATGGGAGGACAGATAGGGGACCAGTTGCCTGATCTGCCGAAGATGATAGGAGACAGATCTGGCAGCTTGGTGACCTGAGCCTCCATAGGAAGTGAGGCATCCAAATTCACCCCTAGGCTCCTTGTCTTCTGAACTGGCACCACCCCCAATCTACCACCCCCCAAGCTCCGATTCAGGACCTCCATCTTCATTGGATTTAATTTCAGCCAGCTCTGCTTCAATCACCCAGCCACGGACCCTGTTCTGGACCCTGAAATCAGAGGTTCTTTTCTGGATGCTTGGCATTTCCTTGCTAACCAAGGGAAACCATTGTACTGAATGTCCTGGTGAACCCATGGGAAACATTTCATCAGAAGGGCAGCTTTAGACCACAGATGATAATGGATTGGGGTTTTGGTGCTTAGAATCTATAGGCAAGGAAACCAACATGACTGTCACTATAGAACGGGTGTACTTCCCCAATAAGTCAGAGGAGGGCTACCATGTCTGAGAATTTTCCAGTAAAGGCAAGTGGACTTCAGGTGGAGAGCTAGTCAGCAGTGTTTGCCTAAGATTGCAGGCCATCAGGTGTCAAAAAGGTGCTGATGGTTAGAATACATCAAGGGGTAGGGATGCTAACTAGTTAGTTACATGACCTCTCATGCAGAAGTAATGCCTTCATCTGAAACTGTCAGCAATTGATAGGTTGTTCAGGAAGATCCTGGTCCAGAGATTTACTTTAAATCTTCCTTCTGTAACAGCTTAAACTTGGAGGCCTGCTAATGGGTAAGATAATGAGCAGCAAACAGAATGTACTGGGGACCTTCTGGGAACCAGAATCTGGAGGTCCGATGAACCAAAATGTAAGCCTGAATTTAACAGATCCCATGTCTCGACTGCATATTCAATTATCCCAGGCGTGAATTGGGGGCTACAGAAATGAGCTCAACTTGAACTGACATTCAGCTAAAAAATGTTGTGCTAGCATAGACCCCCAAATACAGGGGTTCCAACCTCATCCTGGGACATCTGGTAGTTTTCCAAACCAGTGGCAGTGCCAGCAGTAGCTGATAGGGTACGCCAAAGAGCAATGCAAGGGCATGAGGGGTATGGACACAGTATCCCTCACTTGGAATCTTCGAAGAACCTACCTGACCTTGTATGGTCAGCACATCAACACTTAGCATATGGTTATTATCAGGGGTCATTTGTAGAAAAAGAGGTGCAGGAGCTCATTAGCATAACTTATTAGCATAACCTATTTGCATATGCCACCCCCCCTGATCTAAGAGATCTCTTAGATCCAAGTCCTGTCACCCTTGCCCTGGGCTCCCTCAAGCTTGGGGGGGAAGAGACAAGGCTGAAAGGGGCTTGGATCTCTTAGCTCCAAATCCCTTTCAGCTTCGCAGTCAGCTCCCGTGGGCTTGGGGGGAGGGAGAAACAAGGCTGGAAGGGGCTTGGATCTCTTAGCTCCAAGCCCTTTTCAGCCTCGTAGTCAGCTCCTGCAGGCTTGGGGGGAGAGAGACAAGGCTGGAAGGGGCTTGGATCTCTTAGCTCCAAGCCCCTTTCAGCCTTGCCCTGGGCTCCCACTGGGGGGGGGTAGAGACAAGGCTGGAAGGGGCTTGGATCTCTTACCTCCGAGCCCCTTTCAGCCTTGCCCTGGGCTCTCGCAGGCTTGGGGGAGAGAAGGCTGAAAGGGACTTGGATCTCTTAGCTCCAAGCACCTTTCAACCTTGCCCTGGACTCCCATGGGCTGGGGGGTGGGGAGAACAAGGCTGGAAGGGCTTGGATCTCTTAGCTCCAAGCCCCTTTCAGACTGGCCCTGGGCTCCCGTGGGCTTGGGGGGGGGAAGGGAGGGGGAAGGGAGAGACAAGGAGGCCATGTCTGCCTGGCTTCCCTTCCTGTCTCTGGTTGGAGACAGTAAGGGGAGCCGAGCAGACATGCCTGGCTTCCCTGCATGATCTTCTCCTCCATGGCAGCAGGGCACTTGGAGAAGATCATGCAGGGAAGCCAGGCATTTAACCCCCCGGTCTCTCTGCAAAAGTGAAGAGGCTGGGGAGGGGGGAAGGGCATGTCTGCCCAGCTTCTCTTCCTGTCTCCAGCCAGCCTGGACTGGCTGGAGACAGGGAGGGGAGCCGGGCAGACATGCTTGGCTTCCCTGCATGATCTTCTCCGAATGCTCCACGGCTGTGGGGCACTCGAAGAAGATCGCACAGGGAAGCCAGGCATTTAAACCCCCCCCACCAGTCTCTCCGCAAAAGTGGAAAGGCTGGGGGGGGGAGAAGGAGGGCATGTCTGCCTGGCTTCTTCCTGTCTCCAGCCAGCCTGGACTGGCTGGAGACAGGGAGGGAGCCGAGATGCTTGCTTCTGCAGATCTTCTCCGAATGCTCCACGGCTGTGGGCACTCGAGAAGATCGCACAGGGAAGCCAGGCATTAAACCCCCCACCAGTCTCTCCGCAAAGTGGAAAGGCTGGGGGAGAAGGAGGGCATGTCTGCCTGGCTTCCCTTCCTGTCTCCAGCCAGCCTGGACTGGCTGGACACAGGAAGGGGAGCCAGGCAGACATGCCTGGCTTCCCTGCACGATCTTTGAGTGCTTCGCGGCTGCGGGGCACTTGAAGAAGATTGTGCAGGGAAGCCACGCATTTAACCCCCCACAGTCTCTTCACAAAAGCGGAGGGACTCAGGGGGAAGGAGGGCATGTCTGCCCAGCTTCCCTTCCTGTCTCCAGGGGGTGCATGCTCCATAGGGCAAGCAGAGAAAGGGCGCTCCAGTGGACAGGCAGAGAAAGGTGGTGGCAGGGGGCGCTCCGGAGTTCTTTCTCTGTCCATCCGCCTTGGTGGGCAGGCAGAGAAAGGTGGCGGGGGCACTCTGGAGGTCTTTCTCAGCCTGTCCACCTCAGTGGACAAGCAGAGAAAGGCAGTGGGGGGTGCTCTGGAGGTCTTTCTCTGCCCATCCCCCTCGGCGGGAGGAAGCTGGGGATGGGGCAGGAGGCCTTCCTGGGGCAGCTGCGCCTCCATGAGGCCCAAGGTACCAGGGATGGGGCAGGAGGCAGGCAACTTACCTTCCTTCTTCTGCCTCGTGGCCTGAGTGCTGCTGGGAGCAGGGGGTGGGCTTGGTCATGTGCCCGCCCCTTGGGCACCTGACTCCCGGAGCGCCGCTCCTGCACGTTCCGGCCCCAACCGAATCATGGTTACTATCTTTTTTTAAAAAAATACCCCTGTTCTTCAATCCTGGAGCCTAAGGCAACATCCATAGATTTCTACTCTCCAGGCACCAACTAGGTCATGATCTGGTCAGCCTCAGGAAAGCGACCGCATCACAGGTATAGAATATAGATGATGGTTCTGAGGAAGTTCCAATGTGCATCCAAGATTGTATGTCCTGACAGTCAGGAATCATGTTGTCAAGGCTCCGGTACCAAAAACCACACAGCTGAAGGATGTCAGCTTAGGACCGATGGATCTTGTGGACTCTCACTATTCATGGTCTCAAAGGCTCCTAAAAGAAGGGTTACTATAAGTGCAACCTTCAGCAGAACCTATGGGAGACTCATAGCACTGCTAGTAAAGGGACTCCTGTGCTGCCACCACTTACATATGTGGGGAGTTATTTTTGAGAGATACATATGTTTGGGGAGGGTAGAAAAAGCACTGCCCCTTATCTTATTCATTTTGAAATTGGGATGGGATTTTCCTTAGCCTTGGCCATGGGATTGCCCTCCACAATCAGAATATAATGTTCAATTGCTCCAAGGCAAGAATGATCTTGTATCATAAGCTCTGGAAACTAATTGAGAGATGTTTAGTTACTCAAAAACCACTATCCCTTCCAACAGTTATCTTCCCATCCTCTCTGCACAAAACAAAATAGATGGAACCAGGGTTAATTGATTGGTGGGAATCACCCAGGCTAAAAATGCCCTCCCCTTCAGAGTGAGAATGTGAGTTCAGCACAGATGAGATTTAAAAAAGCCTTTTCCCCACAGGACATTTACCACTCAGGTAGCACAAGGTTCTGCGTGCAAGCTAACTTTCTCACATCAACATCAATCTAGTCCTTGTTCTCCTTCGATCTCCAATCTGATAGTGAATAACAGTTGTCCAAATCTGGCATCATTCTGTCTCTTCTTTGTATCTTGTAGCTCATTTTAAGCATCTGCACTGACTCAAGCAACCTTAATGCCAATCCTGCTCAGTTTCCTCCTGGATACCTGATAGTGGAAGCATCCACAGCAGCCCCATTTTGGATAATCTATCTGTCCCTAGCTCCCAAACTGTTCATCTGCTCCTGGGAAAGACAACAGAATTAAGGTCCAAATCTGAACTGAGTTCTGCAGGGAGTTCACATCTGCAGACTGGTACATAACATGGAATAAACGAGAATATGGACATGGAAAACTATGTAGATAAGTAGCATGTGGCTATCTGGCTTTGCATCAGTGTTTTTATAGCCATTTGTTGGAGAAAAGTCTACAAAGCTCACACAAGTAGCACAGTTATTGCAGAAAGCAAAGCAATAAAGTCTTCACAGTATCCTTCTCTATTACATAATCTATATTTAGGAAACACTAACTTTTTCCAGCACCCAGGCCACCACCACACTAAGACTCAGCATTCACTAGAAAAGGAAAACTATAACCTTTTGACTGTTGTAAAGCGTAGGCATATAAGTGTGCATCTGGGGGGTTAAAAATACAGACCACTAGAGAAATCATAGGGTGGAGTACATTACTAGCAACGTATGAATGCAAACAGATTGTGTAGGGTTACACAGGTTATATAATATGTAATGTCTCCCCCAAAAAATGGCCAGTTGGGATCAAAATAATAAAAACATCTATATATTACAAAAATGGAAAAGAGAGAAAAACAATACAGCGCTCTCTCGCTCTCTCTGCAAACACTTAAATAAACAAGAAATTAAACTATTACGAAAGAATGTGATTCTTAAAGAAATATGGATTTCACTAATAGGTTTTGGTTAAATAATGTTTGTGAAACCTGAACAGATGTGCATACCAGCTTGAGGGCCTCTAACCCATCATCCACTTCCTTCTGCAAATTATAGAAGGTAAATTGTGGTGGCAATGGGATGAGAGGCAACTGCCTTCTGGATTAAAGAATATCCAATCCCACCCCCATCCCATCCCAGCCTCTCCTATATCTCTATACCCCACCTCCCACAACCAAATAAAAAGGGGGACACAACCTTTTAATTAAAGATTGACAAGTCAGTCTTAGAGATGAATGGAGATGAACAACAAAAATTTATTTAATAGAAAATAAAGTATTTAATAAGGTAAAACTGAAGTATGGATAACTTAGCTGGTTTTCAAAGTAAAGAATCCCTGACGGGAGATTTGATGTCCCTTTCTCTGGGCAGCTGACTTCGGGAGGTTCAAGGCTGCTCTTTTCTCTCAGAGCATCTTATCACAGAACCTACACACACCAGTTAGGAACACATCCTTTGAGTATGTTTTTGGCCCACTCAGTGGTGTTAATTCTTCATTCTTATTTATATCTCCTTCTCTGAAAATGATTGGTCATTTTTTGTTTGCATGATTCTTTTCTCCATTGTGTTCTGTTCTGACACTGATACTTTCTGCTGCTCCCTTCCAGTTCTCTACTGTCCCATCTTTAGACTACTTTCTGCACAAATTTTTCCAGTTGTTTTGGAGTCACCTGATATGCTAATATTTTTCTTTCTCCTGTTAGTTTTGTCATTGTTTTTCCACTGGATTTTCACTGGATATCTCTGCTCCCTCCATTTTCATTTAATTGTGTGGCCATTCTGTTCTTCCCTAATTTTATCTGTACCTATGTCTTTTTTTGCTTTGTATTAATCTCTGTATATTACTTTGTTTAGTTTATCCTCTGCTTCCTCTTCCCTCTTTCCAAAGATGCATGTTTTCATGTTTGTAGTTTTTTCCTTTGTATCACCTCTCATCCGAAATGTGTCAATTTGGTCTTTTCCCTTTGTTCTGCTTTCTCAGTAAAAAGTTCTTTGCCCCCTGTAATCTAGTTTTTTCTCCTCTGCTGTTGTCACATAAATACATTCTGATTTTGTGTGTTTGCATTTCTGTGTGGGTGGTTAGAAAAAACCCCATCACTGTTTTTCATTATTTTT
Organism: Gekko gecko; assembly: GCA_029375565.1. Lineage (NCBI taxonomy): Eukaryota > Metazoa > Chordata > Lepidosauria > Squamata > Gekkonidae > Gekko > Gekko gecko. Next base: position 95,668,139 of record JAPDNY010000001.1, read on the forward strand.
ATTTGAATTTCTTCATGGGGAATTTAAATCAAATTGAAAAGCATTAGAGGAAAGATACATTTTTATTCTAACCAAACTGTGTTGTTAGTATTTGAGTTAGGGATCCCCATTCACTGTTCGGTTCCATATGCAAGTAACTTCTTTGAGAAGAGAACCTGTTAATTGAGTTATTAGCTGGAGTTGATGGGCTTAACAAGCTGTACAGTGAGGACAGGATTTTTCAAAATGCTTTATGATTTTTTACAATCAGAGATTGTATTACTTGTTCTCACAATTAAAAAAAAGAAGTTAGCACTTTCAAATTCTGTGTTTTTCATTCTTCCTAAAATGCAGTAGTAATGTATGGCTGCAAGAGTTGGACTATAAGGAAGGCCGAGCCCCTAAGAATAGATTCTTTTGAACTATGGTGCTCGAGAAGACTCTTGAGAATCCCTTGGACTGCAAGGAGATCAAATCAGTCAATCCTAAAAGAAATCAACCCTAACTGTTCCCTGGAAGGCCAGATCCTGAAGTTGAAGCTCAAATACTTTGGCCACCAAATGAGAAGGGAGCACTCACTGGAGAAGACCCTGATGCTGGGAAAAATTGAAGGTCAAAGAAGAAGGGGACGGCAAAGGATGAGATGGTTAGACAGTGTCATTGATGCAACGAACATGAAACTGAGCAAACTTCAGAGGACAGTGGAAGACAGGAGGGCCTGGTGTGATCTGGTCCATGGGGTCGCGAAGAGTCGGACTCGACTGTGCGACTGAACAACAACAACAAAATGCATTTATGTTTAAAATTGGTGGGTGCACTGGGGGGGGGGCACCTAGTGTGCAAAAAACCCTGGCACTGGCCCTGCATACTTCAGGCACTTTTATTGCATTTAAAAGCAGTGGGGAGATACAAGGATCTGTACATTTACATGGAAAAGGTGGTGTATATTTTTCAACAAATTCACAGGACAAAGGTAAGAGGAGCTAATACTTCTTCTGCTCCCCCCCCCATCAGAGACCCGAGCCTGGGTCTCCTTAGGATATTGCTCCTGCATTGTGGGGAGGGCAGGGTATAAATGTGATAGATAAATAAATAAATAAATTGTTCCTTGAGGAATACCCAGCCCTGTGAGTCCTTGAGGTTAAATGTGCACAAATAAAGCAGGCCTTTAAAAATATATAAAGGCTCATTCAAGAATTAAAAAATATTTCACAGTTGTACAGTCTCTATAGCTTAGCAACAGATAAAATACAGAAGTTAACTGTTCCATCTAATACACTGAATACCTAGTATTAGATGGCACATCTTCTTGCAACATAAAAACCTAAGAAGTAGCATAAAAGTATTCTATACATTGCAGTCCATCATAATGAAACACAACGTATCAAAGAGTACTTAACACAACGTGAGTGTAAAATTAGCATGGCTTCCCTCTGGCCTATAACCTTATTATAACCTTTTGTCCTTTGGCACCAGTTGGTCTCTCAGATCCAATCAGGAATCTCTTTTGATGGAATTTTCCAGAAGATGTTACCGACTGCTTTTAATTCACCCCTCCCATCTGGTTACACAACTGAGTACAGGTTCTCATGATTAACCAATTTCCACATTCTTGAGTCTGGCCTTAAAAGAGATAAGGATGGTCTCTGCAGGAAGGTCCAAATCATGGACACCTGCAAGCCGGACTAGGCTCTCTAATAATCACCTTAACCTTTGAGGGAAATTAGGGTGCCTCATATACCCCCCCCCAAACACCTTATCTCTCTGCTGTTTGAGCCACATTTCTCCTGGCCAGGCACCAATACAATTAACTAGCTGGGATGGAAAAAAAATGCTAAAACAATGCACTACAAAATAAGGCATGGGCAGGGTTTAGGTGTCTTTACTCACACTTTAAAAAAAAAAAAAAATGAATCCACCTGCCACTTGTAGTTTGAAGGAGCAGAAACTCACAAACCAGTTCATACTTCACTGTGTCCAGCCTCCAAGTAAGAAATTTCATTTGTGTATGGGATGAATTTTTCTCCTATCTATCTGAAATTTCTAGTCTGTAACTCCTAAACAAGGTTGCTAATGGAGGTCATTAATTCATAAGTTGGGAAAAAACTGCTGGAGGGAAATTGACAGCATATCACACACACATACACACCCCTAGAATTTGTTGGGCAGAATATTTGAGTTGAGAGATGAATTCCCTTATAATTCCATTTGTTTCCCATTAAAACCAATGGAATCTACTGGGCTGATTTCCTAATATGACTAGCTTTAATTCCAATATTAAAGAACCCAACTAAAATTAATAAACAACCTAAGTGTAATGATCACTAGAAGGTAACAGACAGAAAGTAAGAGAATGATACCTTTGAAAATTTCTGCCCGAAGAAAAACACTCCTACAAGCAGAAAACTAACACCTTAAGAGAAGCCTTCTCCCTGATATGCCAACTTTCCATAGGCAGGGAGACTTCACTTATGGAAGCATTCAAGCATATATTTTTGTCACTTATACCTTGGAATGGTACATTTCTTGAAGGACAGTAACACAATCTTTCCAAAGAAGTAGATCAGCCCTCAGCCTTCTCCAGTGCCTTTACGTAGGAGGAAAAGCTATAGAAAATTACTCCAAACAGTTTCAAAATCTTCTTCTTCAAAAATAAAAAAATAACCATACAAAGCAATATCAAACCAAAATGTTATTCTTTTGATGTTCTACACCTTACAGTAACACTGTTATTCTTATCAGCAGATAGGAATAGAAATAGAAGGGCAAATAGTTAAAAAATACCTCTAGGTACCAACCTTTTATAACTTCTCAGTTTTGTAGTTGCTCAGACTACTCAGGTGTAGCTAATTTTAGTTCTGTTCTAATTTAGTTATCTTATAGCTGTTCAAGCTACTCAGGTATAGCTAATTTTGGCTCAGAGGTTCTTGGTTAGTTTTACTGCAGTATGGGAACAGTTAAGCAGAGGGTCAAACAAAGGACAATTAAAACTGAGGTTACATACAGGCCTAGCTTAAAGCGTAATATCACTTTTAAACTTTATTGCACCTATAGATTAAAGTAGTAATACCAGAGGCTAGAAACAGTGATTCACATATAAGGCTAAACTTTAGGCAGGTTTTTGTAAGAGAAAAAGAAACAAGAAACAAGAAACAAAAACAAATTGCAGCTCGGATTTAAATACAGCCATGACTTAAAAAACAGGGGGGTCTATCTGTAAACTAAATTAAAAATTTTAAGCCAATTCTCACATTCTTTCAAGAAGTGTTTTTTCCCCCTTCAATAAAACAAGCAGTTAGATACCTGCTGTAACTGCTGAGGCTACTCAGTTAGAATCCCCTTTAATCCAAGCCTGGAAGGGCTAAATTAACATCTGAAATTAAATTAGCATTTTAAGTAAAAGGCAGCCTGGGAAGAAGAGGAGCTCATGTCTGAGCAGCTCCCTTTCAGCAATACCTATTGTTAATCAACCAGAGGCTGACTCACTCATCCTCCTTTATTGGTTAACTCCCAATCAGTGTGATTGACTTCAGTGGGGTGTGGAGGTTTGGCCTAAGCTATTTAGGGCTCCTACAAGCAGGCCCAAGCTCTGTGAGGTGGCAGGCGCAGCTCCAGTGACAAAGTGTCTAGAACATGGTAATAAATAGGCAAGTTTAGCAGATGTGCAAGTTCAGTAGCAAGGAGAGGAAGACAGGGCACTAGTCTCACAACATCCCTAAAAGGGTTAGCATACTTTTCACAAATAAATCTATATTCTATCCACATCCTTTTTGAAGTGAGGCCTCCAGAACTGCACACAATACTCCAGGTGCAGCCTGACTAATGCAGTGTACAGCAGGACCAGGACATCTTGCAATTTGGATGTTATGCCTCTGTTGATAAACCCCAAGATCACATTGGCCTTTTCTGTCACCACATCACACTGGTTGCTCATATTTAACTTACGTTCCATTCGTACCCCAAGATCTTGTTCACACACACTGCTACTCAGAAGTGTATCCCCCATCCAATATGTGTGTTCCTCATTTTTGTTACCCAGATGTAGAACTTGGCATTTATCCTTGTTAAATTGCATCTTGTTCACATCCACCCACTTTTCCAGTGTGTTCAGATCTCACTGAATTCTATTTATATTGTCTGGTGTGTTCACTGCTCCTCCCAATTCAGTGTCATCTGAAAATTTAATGAGTAGCCCCTCCACACCCTCTTCCAGATGATTTATAAAAATACTGAAAAATACCAGGCCCAGAACCAAGCCCTGTGGCACCCCACTGGACACCTCCCTCCATTCAGATGAAATGCTACTGGTAACTACTCTTTAAGTGGAGTTCTCCAACCAGTTCCCTATCCACCTACCTATCCTAGAGTCTAGTTCACAGTCCTGACAAGGTCTAGACACCACAGAAGAAAGGCTGCAGGCCTAATGTGTCTGGGAAATTATAGATGTTTATATGCAAATGTTAGAAGTGTCTGAGGTAAAATGGGGGAGCTGGAATACTTTGTGTCAGAAGAGAACACAGACAGGCAAAACAAGGACTATGAGGAACATATTGTGAAAACATAAAGACCAACAATAAAAATTTCTTCAAATACATTAGAAGCAGAAAAACAGCCAGGGAGGCAGTAAGGCCCTTGGATGACTGAAGGATGAGAGGGAAATGGCAGAGAAGCGGAATGCATTTTTGCCTCTGTTTTCACTGTGGTACTTGCCAACTTAGGAACGTCCAATTTCAGGAGGGGTGTTGAAAGACCTATGTCAGATAGAGGTGACAAGAGAGGAGGTCCTACAACTGATGTAAATCTCCTGATAAAAATATGCAATTAATAAAATCTGCCTCCATTCCTGAGGACTGGAAGGTAGCTAATGTAACTCCCATCTTTTAAAAAGGTTCCAGAGGAGATCCAGGAAATTACAGGCCAGTCAGTCTAATGTAGATACTAAGTAAGTTGGTGGAATCTGTTACTAAAGCTAGAATTAGTAAGCACATTGATGAACAAAAGCTATTGAGGAAGCATCAGCATGCATTTTGTAATGGAAGATCTTGTATCATTAACCTTTTAGAGTTCTTTGAGGGGGGTGACTCAGTAGATGTTGTTTACCTAGATTTCTTGAAAGCTTCTGATACAGTTCCTCATCAAAGGCTCCTAAGTAAACTCAGCAGTTATAGGAGAAGAGGACAAGTCTTCTTGTGGATTAAAAACTGGTTAATTAACTGGTGAGTGAGTATAAATGGGCACATAATGGAAAGTGGTAAGCCGTAGGGTACTACAGGCCTCAGGGCTTGGTCGGGCGCATTTAACTTGTGCATTAATGATATGGAGTTAGGAGTAAGCAGTAAAGTGGCTACGTCTGCAGATGACATGAAGTTCTTCAGGGTGATAACCAGGGAGGACTCTGAGGCATTCCAAAGGGATCTCTCAAGGCTGGGCAAATGATTACCAACATGACAACTGAGTTTCAATGTGGACAAGTATAAATTAATGCAAATTAGAGCCAAAAATCCTAACTATAAATATATATTGATGGGGTCTGAACTGGCGGTAACTGACCAAGAGTGAGATCTTGGAGTCGTGGTAGATAACTCACTGAAGATGTTGACTCAATGTGCGACTGCAATAAAGAAGAGAAGAAGAGAATAGACTGGATTTATACCCCACCCTTCACTTGGGACTCTCAGAGCAGCTTACAAACTCCTTTCCCTTCCCCTCCCCACAGCAGACACCCTGTGAGGTAAGTGTTCTCCAGAGAGCACTGCAATCAGGGGCCCAGAACCAACTGGTCCTCCCGAGTCTTAAGGATGCCAGGATGGCAACAACCAGGCCCTGGGCTTTCTCGGTGGCAGTTCCGTTCTGGTGGAATGAGCTCCCGGAAGAGATCAGTGCCCTGTGAAACTTTTTACAGTTCCACAGGGCCTGTAAAACTGTGCTCTTCCACCAGGTCTTTGGAGCCGCCACCACCGTTAAACATCATTCATAATTAATAGCTGAAGATAGAGAGCCCTTTTGCCCCTGGAACTGTTAATAACAGCTTGACCCAATTGCCTGAAAGACACCGAAGAAGTCTACGAGCCGGCTGTGTGAATACAGAACTGAGTACTGCAGACATCATTACATTTCATGACAACATACTAGCACTTATTAATTCAGATGGTTAATGGTTTTAGCATTGTTTTAACTGTTTTATTGTAATTTTATGTGATGATTTCATGTAAACCACCCTGAGCCAGCCTTGGCTGGGAGGTCGGGGTAGAAATTTGATAAATAAATACATAAATAATTGTATTTGTTTGTTTAAACATTTACATATCACCTCTCCAAAACCTGAAATGGTTTATGAAAAATCAGAAAGATAAGTTTCAGTGGGCTGGATCCAGTGTAATGTTTCCATGGGGGGAAACACCTCTGCCCTTGGAGCACAACTTTCTTGTATTCCCTCTCCTGTGGTACCCAAAATGTCTCTGATACCGTTCTCCTGTGGGAGAGGGGATTTTAGGAACTGGATCTGACGGGAGGTTTCTCAGGATACCACTGGGGGGGGGGAGCCAAGGAAGCCACCCTCTGAGAGCAAAAGTCCTTGTATCTGCAGAGATGCTTTGCTAGATCCATCTGCATATTGTCATTAAAATAAATCAGAATAGCAAACAAGCAGATGCAGCACCATATAACAGAGTTCACAAAGTAACCGTTCTTCTCCAAATTCTCTCTGAAACAACTCAGCCTTATGAGCTCTGCAGAAGGTAACAAGGGAGGGTGCTCTATGCACATCCTCAGAAAGCCCATCCTCAGAAAGCCCACAGTGAGGGCCATAACAGTAAAGGAGTGAGATCTCACTAAGATGGGACCCAGTCAGATTAAAAAATGGAACTCTACTTGAAAGCTGACAGAAAGGAGATTCTATAATATCCCCAGACATATTGGTCTTAACTGTTTCTGTAATATTTACTTGAAGCCTACCTTCCTACAGTTTAAACCTATTGAGTACTGCCTCCCTTCAAAATCTTTGTTTCTGAATATTGTCCAGCCATTTCCCTTTAAAGACTTCCCCTAGTCCTTCAATCTTTACTCATATGATTTATCATTTAGTTCCTTTGTAATCCTTGTTGATCTCTTCCCATTTTTTTTGTAAATCCTAGTGTTTATCTGATTCTTATATTTATAAAAACAATGGTACCTAGAACAGAACACAAGTACACCAAGCAATTATTATTTTTAAGCACACCAAATGTCCAGGACAAGTTAATATTGTAAACAAAAGAAATACTGCTGAATTTGGGCTGTGGGAAGTTATTTGATATTGCTCATATTAATAAGATAAGCATTTCACAAACTGTCATCTGTTCAAATTAAAAGCTTGCCATGTTGCTCCAAGAATTTTTCCTTTCCCAAAAAGTAAACTGTTTAATATTTGCTCCGGTCATAATAATTGGCATTCATGTCCACTGTGGGCATAGGAAAAATGCAAGCTTAAAGCACTGATGAGTTTATCGCTATACACAACTTCCTAGAAGTATAAGCAATGGGAATTCCCTCTGGAGATGTCTGTTTACCATAGGCACAACCTTCCTCTGAACTGTTCTTGGCTCTGTAGACTTGGTGTTCCCTTCAGCACACAACAGCTCACTACACTTGAGCTAGCATTTCCACCCTTCCTTAGCCTGTTATTTCTCAGTCTCAGCCAAGACTATGGGCTGGCCCAGGTCAGGCTGAAGTCTGGACTTCTGCCGGGTTCTAATTATAACAACGTCCTCTTCCTCTGACAGGGAGTACGTGTTCATTTCTAATCCAATTGGCCCAGTGACCAAATACAATTAGCTTAATGCAATTTCCACAAGGCTTATCAGATGGTTTAGCCACATGTGATGACAGCCATTCCAAGTGCCCAAAAGAGCAGGGTACTTCCATCTCTGACACCACCTATACATCCTAGCCAGAAAGCAAAATTATCTTCTCTTTCTTAGAACTGGCACTTCATACCCTAGAAGTCCTCTGCTACACTTTTCTTAAAAGTCATAGCCTTTGAACATGCACAGCAGTTTTACATAAAAGATGCTCACTATTGTTTAGTTTGGTCACTTCATTGTTAAATTTGGCCATTTCAGCTACCATCCAAGTGTTTTTGTGTTATGTTGTTGTTTTTGGAGTATCCCTTCTTGTGATGAAATATTACATATTTGGGGGTCTTTTGCTCTCCCACTGAGAACATGTTGAGAAGATTCAGAGTTATGAACAACAGAACCACCAAAAGGCTAAGGACATGCAGAGGTTTTTGACATATGAACAACACAAAAATGAGGAGTAACTCATACACGTTATACCCCCCACTCAAATTTAGCTGTTGCTGTATCAAGCCAATTTTCTAGCCAGCATGACAGAAACTGGTTAAAAAGCAACTTTTAAGCGAGTGAAGTCTAAACTGTGACCTAATTCCAAATCCAGGTTTAACTGTGAGTGATAAGACAGTTACAAGGGTATAAATTTGTAAATGATCACATAGTGCTTTACTTTTCCATCACTATCTGATGAAGTTATTGCTTGAACAGGCTCTGCTTCTCCCTAAATGGGAGAAAATTAAGGAGTGCTAAAAGACCTATTAATAAATGTGGAGACAATGGACTCCACCAACTCAACAAACCCCCTTTAATTCTTCATAAAGATGGCAAAAACATGACTTAAATTAGCTTCTTCACACTTCCTAATGCTGGCTCATAAAATGTAAAATGAGTGCAAGAGGCCACTTCTGAAAGATGATGCCCTAATCTTAATCCATTATGGAAAGCACAACAAGCCATTCATTCTGTGGTGGAAGTTATTTGCAACATCACAATTAGTTGATTGAACATATAGAAACATATGAACATCTAAAAAGCAAGAACATGAAGAAAGAACTGAAATGGAAAACTGAAAATGGAGCTACCTGTTTAAAGAATTTTGGATTGTTTTGGATTGTTCCAAACTTTTAAACTCAAGCATTCCAATAGTCTGAGACTTTTCCACGTGACACTAAAAATACCTATTGGTGTGGCACATGTATTGCTTTTCAGTGTTGTTAATACAGTACAGAAAAGTAAAGAGAAGTGTTTTATATTGAGTGACATTCTAAGCAATGCAACTTTTTCATTTTACAGAAAACAGAAGTGCAAAAATTCATTTAAGTATCATTTGTGGAAACTAAATTCAGGTGAGTAGCCATGTTAGTCTGAAGCAGCAGAACAAAGTTTGAATCCAGTGGCACCTTTAAGACCAACAAAGTTTTAGTCAAGGTATAAGCTTTTATGTGAACGCATACTTCCTCAGATACAATGAAATGGAAATTACCAGTTTATACATATAGGTAAAGGGCGAAAGCAGTAAATTAGCATACAACATAATGAAGATGTCTAACAGATACGGACCAAACAGGAATAACAAGCTTAATTTATATGGTTACCATTTGTTTGGGTTGTATGGGAGTTGTATGGGAGAAACATAGGCTGAGTCCAGACTGACAGTCTGAAGTGGGAGCCAGTTGTGGTAAAAAAGCCCTGAACAAACTGTTCCGGGTTTTCCCGGTCACACTGCGCCGACTGATGCGGGAGCATACCAGGAGGAGCCACATGGGAGCATTCAGACTGCTGGCCCAGAGGTGCGGCTCTAAACGGCTTTTTCCTGGTAATTTGGCTATGTGCGCATGTGCATCCAACCGCTTTGAGGAGAATCCCGTTGTGCCGGCACCGCATTGGGCGGTAGAGCAGAGCACAGCCAATCATATCACTGCTGCCTTATGCGCAATGCGGGTTGCTCCCGGATTTTCGGGTTGGTGTTCACACTTCCCAGAAGCGGAATGAAGCAGGATAAACGGGCTATCAGGGATTTGCTACCACTTTTACCAGGTATCTTTTAAACGCGGGAGCGAAGTGGAACAGGACGGGTTGACTACGGGTGGGGAACACCAGGCAGATGTGCCTGTGTGAACGCTCCCTTTAATCCGCTTGTAAAACGTGGCTGAAACATGGCTATAGCGGGGCAAACTGCCAGTCTGAACTCAGCCATAGTGAAGGAAATAAATATGTCAAAATTGGAGATTGATGAGCAGATGTACCTTTAACTGTGGAATGCTGAGAATAATTAACTGAGACCTTGCCATTATGCTCAGTGTTGCCAAACCTTGGGTATGGATGGGAATTCCCCTGATTTTGTGGGCTGTGATCTGCTGTTAGCCAGCTGGCCAGTGGGAGAAGCCCCACCTTCGAACAGGGACATTGCCGGGCAACATCCCTGACATGATGACATCACCTGGAAGTAATGACATTGCATCACCAAAATTGGGATGACACTCTAGTTTTTGGCCAAACTCTATGGTTTTGAAGGCAAGCAGGACCTGGCAACCCTAATTATGTTCCATCCATCTCCTCTTGAGCATGGTGGCAACCTTACAGCATCTTCTCCTTTAAAGTGGAGCAATTGGCTATGTAGAGATATCTCGCCTGTCCCCAGACCAAAGAAATACATGGGGGGTCCTATCTTTTTTTTAAAGTTTTATTAGTTTATATATAGAAAGGGGGGGAAGAGAAAAGAAGGGTAAAGAAAGAATACAGAGTTATATATACATAAAAACCCAAATTTGACATTCTGCATGCAAATCTTCTACTAAAAGTTTCACAACTATAACCATCTTTCTTATTGTTCTTCATTTAGTCTTTCAATGCAGTTAGTTTGATCACCGTTTACTACATGGACATTTAATACAACCTTCTTCAAGTACAACCTACAGTTTTTCCAAAAATCATCCAGTACACCACTATTACGAAAAGATAAAATATGTATCATTGGATTACTCATTTATGCCTGTACTTCAGCAGCAAGATACAAAAAAGTCAATTAAAAATACATCATTAAGAGATCAATAGAGTGTGCTATATTGAAAAAAAACCCCTTCATTTCTAAATTTAATTTTTATTGAGCTTCCAACGTCATTCAAGGCAGTTTCTCACACATCTATGCAACACAATGTGACATCTGCCACCGCCGCCACCAATTTCCATTTCAAACGAAATTTCAAGGTCAATTTAAAAGGAATGAAGCAAAAAAAGTTTCTTTATTATTTTAAACAAATAAATAAAATATATGGAAATCACTTCAATAAGAGGAGCTAAATTTATCTGGTGAGGTTCTGCACATCCTACTTTAGGACTAGAATCTTAAAGCACTTGAAAGGCCACCAGTTTCTTCTCCTGAAGAAATAATTAAAAATTAAATCTCATTGATTCAATGATAAATTTTGCCAAGAAAGCAACATATTCTAGGTTTGTTCTGTTTCCTACCTTTCACATCAAGGAGACTCATAATGCCACACATAAACAGTAGACATAGCCAAATACAATCACCTAAAATTGAAAGCACTGGGGATCACCCCCTATAATGACATGATTTTGAGAAACTGAAAACAGCATCCGTAAGTTCTGTATAGTTTACATAATGCTTGAAAATAGTTTCATGCTTTGCACAGGAAAGAAACTCATGTAAGTATTGCCATGGCCACATATGTCAAATTATTGATTTAAATACCAGGCACCCACTGCATATGGTAGCTCTTCTTCCTGCAGGACCTCTATGTTTGAGGGATCACTGAGAACAAAACACAAATAAATAAGGGGAACTCCCACAGATTCACAGATGCTGCCTACGGGCTAATCCAAACATATGACAGTCATTACCAGCAGCTGAAGTCATTTCAACTGCTCTCCAGAAACCACTCTCTGGAATCTTTTGACTTAGAGAAAAAAATCTGGTGGCAAAGCCATAATTACCATAGGTTTAACATACAGACACAAACAAGCCTCCACAGTTAGTTGTTTGCTACCCATTCTCCTTTAGTCATCTTTTTAAGACCTAAATGTATATTACATACATCTTTGATGGAACAACTTTTATGACAATCACTCTAAAAAGAAAAGGAAAAGAAAGGAAAATGGTAATAGACAAGGCTTATTTAATTTATATGCAGAGTACATCATGCAAAATGAGAAATGCCAGCCTGGATGAATCACAAGCTGGAATTAAGTTTGGTGGGAAAAACATCAACAACCTCAGATATGCAGACGATACCACTCTAATGGCAGAAAGTGAAGAGGACCTAAAGAGCCTCTTGCTGAAAGTCAAAGAGGAGAGCACAAAAGTTGGCTTGAAACTCAGTATCAGAAAAACTAAGATTACGGCATCCGGACCCATCAATCCTTGGCAAATAGAAGGGGAGGTTGTGGGAACAGTGACAGACTTCACATTCCTGGGATCCAAGATCACTGCAGACGGTGACTGCAACCATGAAATTAAAAGACGCCTGCTCTCTGGAAGGAAAGCTATGGCAAACCAAGACAACAAAATAAAAAGTAGAGACATCACCCTGCGAACAAAAGTCCGTATGGTCAAAGCAATGGTATTTCCAGTAATTATGTATGGCTGCAACAGTTGGACTATAAGGAAGGCCAAGCACCGAACAACAGATGCTTTCGAATTATGGTGCTGGAGAAGACTCTTGAGAGTTCCTTGGACTGCAAGGAGATCAAATCAGTCAATCTTAAGAGAAATCAACCCTGACTGTTCCCCGGAAGGCCAGATACTGAAGATGAAGCTCAAATACTTTGGCCGCCAAATGAGAAGGGAGTGCTCACTGGAGAAGACCTTGATGCTGGGAAAGATTGAATGTAAAAGAAAGGGATAGCAAAGGATGAGATGGTTAGACAGTGTTATCGATGCAACGAATATGAAATTAAACAAATTCTGGAGGACCGCGGAAGACAGGAGGGCCTGATGTGGTCCATGGGGTTGCGAAGAGTCGGAACCAACTATGCGACTGAACAACTACAACAACAAAATAGGAAAGGATCCATCAATGTATAAAAGGTTATTTATTTACTTTTTGTTACAAAAACTAAGGCCTGTGTAACTCATATCTCCCAAAAGTCATCTAACCCATCACATACTTAGAGTTCACAAAAGTAAACACTGTTATTATCAGCCCCCATGTCAAAAAAAGCTTTCCCTGCCTCTTGCCTCATCAAAAAGGTTGTAGACAGTTTACCAAGGTGATTCATGCCACAACTTAATAGGGGACTCACATTTCTGAATATTTTCCCTAAAGAATGCTTTTCTAAATGACTGAGGATTCAGATTGAGGCAAAGAGGACCTTCTTCAAGTAGGCACATGCCAAAAGGTTGTACTTAAAACTCACAAAGACCCCTTTTCACCTATAGATTTAACTGCCGGAAAGGATAGAATAGTTGCTAAAGACAAGGGCATCAACTGTTGAGCTATAGCTGAGAGGAATCTATATATCCTTATTCTTTAGAAGGTCAGATGACTTGGGTAAATGTGCAATAAGCTACCATTTTTAGACCACCCACTTAAATCAGACACAGGCAATTTCTGTCAGATCAGCCAGACCAAAATCTAGCATCAAGATACATAATAACAAAAAAGTAAAAGGTTTGAAGCATGCTTCCATTGCAGAGTTGGGATTTGAACCCGAATCTCCCAGCTCCTACTCTGACACTTTAATAATCACCATACCTTGACAACTCTCTGATGAAGGTAGATTTTTAACTATAGCATCTTCCCTCACTGGGTAGTTCAAGACTATTAGTCAGAGTGCAAAACTATCTAGGGATAGGTCCATGCTGGCTGTTTGCAGTGAGAATATACACTTTCCCTCTCCTTTGCAACTGGAAATATGGCTCACCACCACCACCACCACATTCATGTGTTTTCTGGTCTCAGTTCTTACTTCATAGTTACCTGCAATTGGGTACTTAAAGCAAAATGCATGTTTTGTATGATTTGACTTGAATGGGGGGCTGATTTTTCTTTTGGGGGCTGATTTTTCTTTTGGAGGTATTTCCATTGTGAGAAAATTCTATTTTGTGCCAACTCTCATCCTACAGAGTTTGGAAAGAAAGGTTGTTTTGTCTTTCCCCTCCCTCTATCATACAGCCATGAAGCTAGAAGAGCTATTCCTAAAATCCACTGACAAGCTTCTGGGTTGTGAGCTGCCAGCTATACTATGAAACCTTGAATAATACCACCGGACTTCTTTTTGTCCATTTAATCAGAAGCAGCAAAGATTCAATGAACTGGACAATCTATCACCTCAAGACAATCCCAGATGCCATTCTGCATATTAAGACAAACAAAGCATGCCCAGGGCTCCATGTACCATCAAGTATAGCTACAGCCTTAATAAACCGAGAATGTTAACATCCAAGGCTCTCAGACTAGAACCAACTCTGCATTCCATTTACAAATTAAACTATTACAAAAAGGTTAAGCACTGCACAGTTTTTATTTTCACTAAGCATTTTGACAAGGGATAATCTAAGTTCAATGAACCTGAAACCTCAATATTACGCAAGCAAATTTAGACTTAAAGCCAACAACTTGGTAAAAATGTTGAACTTTTAACCTAAATAGTCTTGGTGATGAATTGCTGGCTGCAAAAGGCCTGTCAAATAGATTTGGATTTGCATTGTCGGGGGGGGGGGCAACACAAATATACTTTAATTACACAAAAGAAAAATAAGCCACAATATACACAGTAGGTTCTTGCATTCTCTTTGGTCACTGGAGCTTCCTATAACAGCTTTTCCTATAGCTCCAGGTGCCCAGCCAAGCCCACTTGCTACAGCTTCCTCTTCCATACTTCTCAGCCTGGTTAGGTGCAGCCTTCCATTACGAGTATCACCTGGCAAACAGGGCAGTCAGGGTGAGTCTGCCATCTTGGTTCTAGTGCTTGCCTCTGGCACTCCTTATTGGGAAGACTAAAGTCTAAGAGGAAGTAATCCTGCAGCCCTTTTGGTGATGGAACTGCCAATATTATCAAAGCCAGAATAAGGTCACTTGACAACACCATTCCCTAACCCTCAGGGGCGGAGCAGTTCTTCTGTAATGGCACTACAATCATACATTGATGTTCCAAATGAGGTTCAGGGGGCCCACCGTGACACCTTTTCACAGGTATGTGTAAAGTACTGGGTTCACCGCATGGACACTCGGACTACGACATGCATTCAGACGCGTTTATTGTACTTTGCACGCAAGACTGAAAACCCACCCCTGCAAGGGCCAACTATATACAACCCACCCAGTACACCCACGGTCCCATTGGAGGGTTTGAATTTCCCACCAGATGGCCTATTGGTGGACATGGTGGTCTAGGATCCGAGGTCCCATTGTGTTTGGGACCGAAGCTCCTTACTTTATCCGTGGACCCCTGGTGGTGGTCCACGTACATAACAGTATGTGACTCTTCTCTTCCAAAAGGCATTCGGTGATTTAATAAGTTTATAGTCTCTTTTGTTGGGCACTATGATGGAAGACAGGAGGGCCTGGCGTGATGTGGTTCATGTGGTCGCAAAGAGTCAGACTCGCGTGTGCGACTGAACAATAACAACAACAAATGACTGTGTTTGTTTTAATGGTTTAATCTGCAGCTTCTTTTATGAATGTAGGAGAGAAAGGAAAAATGTTTTCAACAAGGCCTTTTTTACTAAGAGATATTACTTCTCTCCTCTCTCAACAGCTTAGGAACACTATGTTGTTTCGACACTCAAACATGGTTCTCATGATGAACACGGTTTGTTTCTTCCTGCTTAGTCTACCAAGAGATAGTTTGTACATAAACCTGTTTTTTTTGTTTCTTGTCCTCCCTGATCCCTATACTTCCCTCGCAGTCCAAGAAGCCATACATCTGCACATATATGTACATTCTTTGTTACGCCCCCCACCTTGTGGAATGGCCAGGAAGGCTCCCATACTTCTTTCATCCCACAAACCATGTAAAACAGAATTGTTCAAGTGGGGCATTTTTTATAAAAGAAAATGGGCTATACTGTAACAAAACCAATCAGTAAGGTGCTTTTTATAAAGAGAATGAGACTGAACTACACCTCTGTGTATAGTATGAATTCCCTGATTTCTGTATGTATTAGCCTACTCTTGCTGCATTCTTTTTATATAACACTGTTTTCTGCATTGCTTTACACATCAAATGCTTTGTTTCAGATTGCTGTAATCCTAGTCTTATTAAATTTCTTATCAGATGTCTCATCCTACTGACTGCATGATTTACACCATGTAATTCACCTTGAATCTCAATGAGAAAGGTAGGCTATAGATAAAGTAAATAAATATGTGTGTAGAGCTACTCAGTAAGTGAGGTCTGTGGATTCAGTTATCTCAACAACAAGTTATGCAAATTGTGGATAATGAACCAATTACAAATCCTAGTTGTAATCCTGATTTTGCACCAACTGACAAATCCTAGTTTTTTACACCATCTGCATGCATCTAAAAGACACAACTTGCCACAGTTTAGTCAAACTTCATTTGACAAACTGTGGGTTAATGAAACATCCTGGCAGTGATGTTTCCCCACATCTCAAAGGACTGGTACTTCTGACAAGTAAACAAACTGCCTGAAACAGAAAAAGTGCATCAAAGGAATGAGGTTACTTACTAATGTATGGGGGAAAATAAAGGAGTTGTCAGACATGCTGGTCCAAAAGAAAAATCCAAAAACCCAAGCACAACCTACATAATACCTTTTATTAGGACCAACCAAATGACACATAACAGCATACAATATCTCAGGGTCTCCAGAAACTTTTTCAGGCTAGATGTTACCAAAAAGGGGGGGGGAGAGATGGAAAAGAAAGACACTGGGACAGTATGTAAAATCCTGGTACAGTCTGCATTGTGCTTAAGCATTGGGTGCACATCTGGTTACATTATACAGAAAACACAACACCAAATGGCTCCCCTCTCTCTCTTTCTCTCTGCCTACCAAGAACTAACATTTCTTTTTAGGAGAAAGTTATGAATACATTAAACAGTACTTTATGGCTTGCTGCTCATAAAGGAAGTTAGATATTAACACTAGATCTGTATTGAACATCTAAGGACAATGCAAGCTACACCAGGACTTTATATCATGTCCCAGCATCTTTCTTTTCCTATTTTTCTGTGAACACCCAGCCTGAAGAATTGTTCGTCATTTGGTTGGTCCTACTGAAAGGTGTGTGGGTTGGGCTCTGGGCTTTTGAAAAAGAGAAGCCACCAATGGGACAAATAAGCCTCTGGTATAAATCAGAAATTGACCTCATGCCTTTGCAACAAGATCTTCAAATATTTAGGCTAAGGAAGCATATGAGGGAATTTCTTATCAGTGAACAGAGACCTTTGGATTAATGCTAAGAAAGGGGATATTTCTAATCTGTCTAGAGATCCCAGATAAGTTATAATAAAAGTTTTTATACACACTTAGAGAGATCTCTTTTCTGCTCCTGATTTTTCTGAATACTGGCCAAGTGTTGTATGTCACAAAGAAAATTTATATCAGTAATAAACTGTGTGCCTACTCTAGATTCCTCTGTATTAGCTATGTGTCACCATACAGCCCAAAGATTTTACTATACATTTACTATAGTCTTTGGAGGAGGTCAGCACTAGAAACTGGGGTACAGCTAACTTTTTTAACCCCAAAAGGAAAGCCAATGCTCTCTTCAAATTGATGTGGGATAAAGCAAAAAAGAAAGGGAGGGCAGAAAAAGAAATGAACATCAGGTCTATTATGTCAACCCTTGACACCCTTCAAAAATAAGATAAAGTGCTGTTATAAAAATGGCCTAAATACTGCCACACATCAGATGAGGGAAATAGTTAAACTAACCCCACATCCAAAAATAATAGACTAAAGTGAAGGACTGAAAAAAAAATTTAGCCAGCCTCCTAAAAAATTGAAAGAATGATTCACAATGGGGAAGGCATTCCACAAACAGCACTGCCACCAAAAAGGCCCAATCACATACGGCCACTTGACAGATGTCTCATGGCAGTGGTAAGATGGAAGATGTTTTCACTATCCAGTAGGAGAGGCAGTCCAACAGGTAACTTGATCCCTAAGATGTTTAAGGGTCAAAAACAGCCCTTTGAATTGAGCCCAGGAATGAAGTGGGAGCCAACAAAGCTGACTCAGAATTGGTATAATATGATTGAAGCAGCTGTCCCCAGAGAGTAAATTGTCAGCCTCATTTTGAAGTTTTGGAGAGCATGTAGAAGGCAGTCCCATGCAGACTACGTCTCAGTAATCCGAGTATGCCACTGTGTTACTAGTTTCAGCAGCCAATGCTATTCCGTGCTGCCCTGCTTTTGACTAGATGTAAAGACATATGAATGATGAATCCAAAGATATGTTTAAGGCAAAGGGAGACAGAAAGAGAATGGATTGCTCAGCGAATGCTCCTCTACAAACCTTTGAAGCACTATTTTGCAAATACTGCTACATTATGTTTTAACATCAAACAGCCAAAAATGAGTCACATAATTTTTTTAAAAAAACCAAACCCTTAAGGGTTTCATAGAGTATAACACTTCTGAGACTAAACAGTGGAAAAATACCCACTAATTCCTATTGAGACAGAAATCTTATTGAGCAGCTATTGGAAGAGTGGCTTGTCAAGCAACTCCAGAAACCCATCACACTTACTACAAAGAGAATTCCCAAGAGCTGCACATATAACTTGTTCTCTTTCACACATATACATGTGAATCAAGTAATCTGGAGCTAAACTTTGTTTTAAAAAGAGAACAAGGGTCAAAACAGACAAAGGACTACTTATTGGTGCTTAAAGTGGATCACTGGCTTCTTTGAACTTGATGATTTCGAGCAAAATCTCACAAGTATGTCTTTGCGGTCTCTGGAGCATATAGGATTATCAAATTCAAGGTGGGGCCTGGAGTTTGCCCAGAATTACAGCTGATCTCCAGACTGCAGAAGTCAGTTCCCTGGAGGAAACAGCAGCTTTGGAGGGTAGACTATAGTATACCACAGGGATCACATTCCCACTGAGCTCCCTCCCCTCCCCAAAGTCTGCTCTCCTGAAGATTTGTCCTCCCAAATCTCCAAGAATTTCCCAAATGGGAATTGCCAAGCCTGGGAGGGTCTATGTAGTTCAAACCAATATTGATTTCTGTGTCACTCAAAGAAAAGAGTAGAAAATGGAGGGGGGGAGAGAGTAGATCCAGAGGAGTTATCCGTGTTAGTCTGTTGCTGCAAAACAGTAAAAAGCCCAGTAGCACCTTTAAGATTAACAAACTTTATTGTAGCATAAGCTTTTGAGAAACACAGCTCTCTTCATCAGATGCATGGAGGGTATGAAGAAACTGGCCAGAGATATATAGGTGGTACGGGTAGGGGGAGGAGATGCAGAAAGTGCCATGTAAGTGCAAAGCAGTTGCAAAAGTCATGAAAAAGGTTGAATGTGCAATCCAGGCTGGGTGTGACCCGTTCCTTCTATTGATGAATCTGAATGGAATACCTAAAAGGCAACTTCTGGTAATGAGATAACCATCCAAAGTCTCTATTCAATCTGAGTCTGACTGAGTCAAATTTAAATATGAATTCCAATTCAGCAGCTTCCCATTGGATTTTGGTTCTCAAATGTTTCTGTTGGACTATGGTGACCTTTAAGTCCTTGATGGAATGTCCTGGTAGATCAGGGGTGGCCAAACTGCGACTCAGGAGCCACATGCAGCTCTTTTACAACTATGTGTGGCTCCCAGCAGGGTGGCTGGGGAAGCAAAGAGGAAGCATGTTTTTCCTTCCTTCCTTCCTTCCTTCCTTCCTTCCTTCCTTCCTTCCTTCCTTCCTTCCTTCCTTCCTTCCCATCCATCCACTTTGTTTCTCTCACTATCTCTCTAAGAACATAAGAACATAAGAGAAGCCAATGTTGAATCAGGCCAATGGCCCATCTAGTCCAACACTCTGTCACACAGCGGCCAAAATATACCAGGTGCCATCCGGAGGTCCAGCAGTGGGGCCAGGGCACCAGAAGCCCTCCCACTGCTGCCCCCTCCAGCACCAAGAATAGAGTGCATCACCTGCCCCAGACTGAGAGTTCCCATCCATACCCTGTGGCTAATAGCCACTGGTGGACTTCTGCTCCATATGTTTATCTAATTTCCTCTTGAAACTGTCCATGCTTGCAGCTGCCACGACCTCCTGTGGCAGTGAATTCCATATGTTAATCACTCTTTGGGTGAAGAAGTATTTCCTTTTATCTGTTTTAACCCGACTGCTCAGCAATTTCATAGAGTGCCCACGAGTTCTTGTATTGTGAGAAAGGGAGAAAAGTACTTCTTTCTCAACCTGCTCAATCCCATTCATAATCTTATAAACCTCGATCATGTCACCCCTCAGCCGTCGTTTCTCCAAGCTAAAGAGCCCCAAGCATTTTAACCTTTCTTCATAGGGAAGGTGTTCCAACCCTTTTATCATTCTAGTTGCCCTTCTCTGCACTTTTTCCAATGCTCTCTTTCCACCTCTGTCATTCTTTCTTTCCACCTCTCTTTCTTTCTCTCTTAGACAAATAAACATCATTTGCAAACAAATAACTACCATTGGACAAATAAATATCATTATCAATATCTGTTTTTATCCCTTTTGTTTTTATGTCTGGCAGTCTCATTTAATGTTAATAAAATGCAAAATTACATACTTTAAGTAAAAACGTGAGTAATATTTGTTCATGTCTTGTGGCTTTCAAACATCTGATGTTTATTCTATGTGGCTCCTACACTGAGCAAGTTTGGCCACCCCTGTGGTAGATCAAAGTGTTTAGATCTACCTACCGGCTTCTGGATATTCTACTGGTTTCTGAATATTGTCATTTTTATGTCAGATTTGTGTCCATTTATTCTTTTGCACCACTCTGATGGCAGAAAGTGAAGAGGACCTAAAGAGTCTCTTGCTCAGGGTGAAAGAGGAGAGCACAAAAGTGGGCTTGAAACTCAACATAAAAAAAACTAAGATCATGGCATCTGGCCCCATCACTCCTTGGCAAATAGAAGGGGAAGTCGTAGAAGTAGTGACAGATAGTGACTGCAGCCATGAAATTAAAAGACGCCTGCTCCTTGGGAGGAAAGCGATGGCAAACCTAAACAGCATGATAAAAAGCAGAGACATCACCCTGCCAACAAAAGTCTGCATGGTCAAAGCAATGGTATTCCCTGTAGTAATGTACGGCTGCGAGAGTTGGACTATAAGGAAGGCTGAGCGCTGAAGAATAGATTCTTTTGAACTATGGTGCTGGAGAAGACTCTTGAGAGTCCCTTGGACTGCAAGGAGATCAAATCATTCAGTCCTAAAACAAATCAACCCTGACTGTTCACTGGAAGGCCAGATCCTGAAGTTGAAGCGCAAATACTTTGGCCACCAAATGAGAAGGGAGCATTCACTGGAGAAGACCCTGATGCTGGGAAAGATTGAAGGTCAAAGAAGAAGGGGACGGCAAAGGATGAGATGGCTAGACAGTGTCATTGATGCAATGAATATGAAATTGAGCAAACTTCAGCGGACAGTGGAAGACAGGAGGGCCTGGCGTGATCTGGTCCATGGGGTCGCGAAGAGTCGGACTCGACTGTGCGACTGAACAATAACAACAACAACATTCTTTTGCATAGAGGTTCGCTGTCCTATGTACAGAGCAGAGGGGCATGAAAGTATATATCACATTGGGGGATGAGCAGCTGTAAGAGCTTCTGTAGTTGATGCCGTTGCGTCCTGTAATCATATTTTCTAGGTACATATGTGGGCAGAGTTGGCATCTGGGTCTGGTTCCTGTGTTGGTGACTCTGTTAGATGGTTCATGGTTGTTAGTGAGAAGTCATTTAAGGTTGGGGGGGGCTGTCCATAAGCAAGGAGAGGTCTTCCACCCAGGGCCTGTAAGAGACAGGCATCATTTTCTAGGATGGGCTGAAGATCACTGATGATACCACTCAGTCGATTGTCTACAGCCAAGCTTTACATTACAATCATATCTGTTCCAATGCTCTTGATTAGGACTCTCATTTAAGGGACTTACAACAAGCATTTTTTGAACTACAGTACCCACTAAATGAGGTGAAGAAACAAATGGCAGACTAGTGCCCAGAAACATCCTACTCCAGGACAAACCAAAAAGAATCAACAACAGAACACCACTGGTTGTCACTTATAGTTCCCAGCTCAAACCAGTCCAACATATCATCAGTGTTCTACAGCGTGTCCTAGAAAATGATGCCTCTCTCTTCAACAGAAACATTTCAAATGTTGAACAGGAACATTTCAAAAATAAAATCCAATGGGAAGTTGCTGAATTGGAATTCATATGTAAATTTGACTCAGTCAGACTTGGATTGAATAGAGACTTTGGATGGTTATCTCATTACCAGAAGTAACTGCCTGTCAGGTATTCCATTTAGATTCATCAATAGAAGGAACGGGTCACACCCAGCCTGGATTGAACATTCAACCTTTTTCATGACTTTTGCAAGCGCTTTGCATTTACATGCTCCCCCTCCCTTTATCACCTATATCTCTGGCCAGTTTCTTCATAGCCCCCATGCATCTGATGAAGAGAGCTGTGTTTCTCAAAAGCTTATGCTACAATAAAGTTTGTTAATCTTAAAGGTGATACTGGGCTTTTTACTATACTACAGCAGTGGCAATACCACATTAAGCTAGACATTTCTGCAAGAATCATTGCAGAATTTGTTATGGAGATACCATTCCCTGCTTGCAAGCAATTTTCAGGGGAAGTGACACCCTTCAAGTTGTTTCTTACATTTCCAATGTCCCAATGTTAGTATTCTTCTCTTAGATATTCTGTGCAAGATTTTTAGCTTTGATGTGCTGAGATTATTAAGCAACTTCTTTTAAATATACCATGGATAAAGTTTTCTTCTGAATGTACTGTAAGTCATGGGAAAAGTTGATATGCCTCCAGTATGTGATAAATTAACAGGATGAAATGGTCTCTCTAAATTGCTTTAACATTGCAATATGAACTTAACACAAGCATCAGGCAAACTCATTTTGTCATTAGTGGCCTTTCTTACCATCTTTGCTGATTTTTGTGCATTATAAGCAGCTGTTTATCAAAAATCTCACCTAATACACAAGAAGAAGCAATAACTTTATGGTGGACATATAATAAGTTGAGTATTTCTGGTTTTGTCTGGGTTTAATTTTTTTTTTTTAGCCATGTGAGTTTTCCAGCTAAGCAAGCAGTGTACTTCTGTTTGCTAAGAAATTACTAGAGCACTACAGATGACAACCAATTTTAAAACATGATCTATTTCCGGTATTCCAATCTCTAATTTGAGCCCACCTCAAGTTCAGGCATTTGAATCTAAACGGAGTTACGGCAAATATTCTTGACTAGGAATAAGACACTGGAATGCTTCAAGCAAGCTGATCAAATGTCTCCCACTCTGTGACCTCAGAATGCTTCACAGGCTCAAATGCTGGAAACTGTCAGTGTTGATGTGAAACACCCAATGACGGCAGCAAAGAAGGTAGCCACCCTTTCCAGAGTTCAAGCCCTGATGTCCAAGAACAGTGTGTTTGAGCTTGCTGTGTAGAACACAAAGAATCCAAGTAATTTCCTACTTAGTGGCATTTACCTCCCCAACTATTTAACAGTTTATGTAATCAAGACTGATTCCACAGAAATATCTTGCAAGACAGACCAGAAGCCTGTATTTTTCTAGTAAACTGACCTTCTTGTTCTTATACTTTCCGAACTCTTTCCAACATTCTACCAAAGAAGAAGCTGAAGTAGTCTTCCTAAACAACCATTAAGGCATACTCTGCTATATTCCAGAACAAAATCAGTACTAAAGGTGTTCTTGTGGGGATCTTTAGACAGCTCATGTAGCAAAGTGGTTAGAATGTCAAACCAGGGCCCCCGAGACCTGGGTGCATATTGTCACTGTGCCATAAAAATCACTGGATGACTTTGGGAGTGGGTCTCTCTCTCCCCCTCCCCCAACCACCCACCTAAACTACCATATAGAGTTGTTGTGAGGCTCAAATGGAAGAGAGGAGAATCATATGTATTTCCCTAAGCTCCTTAGAAGAAAAGCATAAAAAATGTATACATGCTGAGATTCTGGCATAACACCAGAGAAGAGCTCAACCCTGGAAATTTGTTTTCACTGCCAGAGCTCATCTAAAAGTGTAAGACTAACAAAAGTGCCCCTGCACAATGCATTTTTCTCTCCACTTAGTAGCTACAGTTTGCCTAAGAATATATTAAAAGACTGATGGTAGAGCATTCTCAGCAGAAAATGTTGTTTCTTGACAGATTTTTGTCAGTGTCTGAAGCACACACATCCTGATGTTCTCTGCATCACTGCTTTTTAGGAATACTCAGGGCTGTTTTTGCAGTGCATACCTTCAACCAAGAGGTAATAGTGGGTCACACAGGGGATCACAAGCATGACACTATATATCAAAGAGATTCTGAAACCTTCAGTAGGCTTTTTGACCTGTGAAAAATCTTTACCTTGTGTTTTACCAACAGCCCAATGCTCAAATTCAGAACTGTTTCCTGATCTTTAAAATTAGCATCCAAATATGTCCTGTTTATATTGCAGAGATACAGTAGGAAATAAACATTGTAAAGCTGAGCTATTCCATCAACAGAACCCAAACACAACACTGAAGAGGATGTTGAACTACTACACTTTTATTTTTCCTTCCTACCTTCCTCTTCCGCACATTATCCCATTGGGGGAAATAAGAACCATTGCTTTGATTCAGATATGCTGGACAAACACATCCCAATTGCTTCTGACAGATTGCAAACTATGTCAGTTTATTTGAGTGATCTCAAGGGCTACTGGTGAACTAAGAAAGTTATCAAGGTGGTGTTGTTTTTTTAAGTCCAATATGAGAACAAAGAGATTACTTTAAAAGTGCTGGCAAATTTAAAAAGTCCTTTCTGGATTTCAATCAGTAACTGCTGGCCTAAACTCTGTATGAAGAAACTGGTTTACATTCCCCTCTAAACCGTTTTAATTCCAAGTGTAAAGGAGCTCCCTGGACCTAAAACAAAGTGCTGCTACAAAACAAAAATGTTAATACTTTGTATCAACCACTATGAATGGAATTTATTTCCCTTGAGTTTCTTAATGTTGCCCCATGACTTTAAGATCAGCCATACCCGGGAAGATCTAGATGCTTGTGTAAAAAGGGAAGAAAAAAGTCTAATGAGCAATTTATATTCTACAACAGTGCAGTTCATGTATCACAATTGGAGAGGGGCTTTGGTTTAGTGACAGGGCACTTGCTTTGCACACAGAAGGTTCCAGGTTCAGCCCCCAGCATCTCCACTAAAAGGATCTCAGGTAGCAGGTGCTGGGAAAGACCTTGCTCTGCCTGAGACTGTGAACAGCTACAGCCGGTCAAAGGAGACAATACTAAGATAACTGAACCAATAGTCCAGGGGTGTCAAACATGTGGCCCACAGGCTGGATCAGGCCCCCGGGGGGCTTCTATCAGGCCCACAGTGGAACTGGCTGTCTCCTGCTGCTGCTTCCAGTTCTGGTGCTGCTGCATTGTAGCTTGTTTTGCCAGACTCTCTCAGTCACTCAGGAGAGATAGATAGGCAAGCTTCTGTTCCCTGCACTGGCTGAGGCTCTTCCCCCTCCTCTGCCCATGGGGAGAGAGGGAATGAGCCAGAACTTGCTTCCTGGCCAGGCTGCTTCAATCGCACAGAAGACAAAGGCCAACCTTTCTTCCCCTCCACTGGCTGAGATTCCTCCCAAAAGGGAGGGAGGGAAGGAGGGAGAGAGAGCTTGCTTTGCTTGGCTGCCTCAATTGCAAGGGAGAAATACAAAGCACCTTTAAGACCAACAAAGTTTTTTCCCAAGGTATGAGCTTTTGTCTGCCTTGTTACAGTGTGTGTTTTGTTGGGTTTGTTATGCTGTGGCTCTCCTGGGTGCAATTGGGTTCCGTTTTCAGTGTATTCATGCCCTCATGATCCAATCTTTCTCAGTAGGAAAGTAATGTGAACTATTTAGATGAGGAATAACAACAAGCCAGTGAGGTGGATTAGGCTGAGAGTGTATGTCCAGACCAAGTTCACCCGGCACGTTTCCTCTGAGGATTTTGAACTCAGACTTCCCAGACAGTGGGCTGATACTGGCCATTGAGGAAGTTTATATCTCCACTAGCCAGCATTACATTTTTTGGCCCGGCCCAACAAGGTCTCTCTTATGTCAGATCTGGTGCTCATAACAAATGAGTTTGATGCCCCTTCAATAGTCTGACTCATAGGTTCAACAATAATAGGAAAGCAACTTGTTAGTATAACTTGAGGTACAGCAATCCAACATCATGGGGATTACTTATGAGGAAACATGCACAAGACTACACTATGGGTCTGTTTTCACAATGTTTTCTCCCATCAAGCTTTTAAAAGTTATTATTCAGAGATCTTGGTTTTATTTTATTTTCTCCTCTAAATTTCCATTCCAAAGACCGCTGATAATAAGCACTTTTGCATGTTTCAAAGCTTTTAGATAAACTCTGTCCAACTGCAAACTTAAAATATGTTGAGAAGTAGCACTGATCAAACATACATGAATGGACAGTGTCAGCTACTCGCACACTTCTACCAATATCAGGAATGTACTGGCTGTGTTCATTATATTTTGCAAAATTCCCCTGAAACATTGGATGCAACTTGAGGCTTTTCCCAATTTTGTCTTGAACCACAAATTAAATGTCAAGATTAAATGTCATTCATCACCTTACATCTCTGCCAGCATTTCATGAATCTTTTGGCAAACCAGAAAGACTGTAAAGTATTTTGCGCTCTATGTCCTATTGAGTGATCCAGCACAATGGGAACTGTAAATTCAGTACTAAAATGGAAAATGGTAGCATGAATAATCAAAACTTCAGACAATCCATAGTTATGTGGGAAGAAAGTTTTGATACAGGGTTAATCAGTGGCTGAACAAAGAACATTTAAATCTCTATTGCCTTTGATTCTTCTTTACTTCCCATATTCAGGGGTGTCATCAAATCAAACTGCTTCAGAAAAAAATTCAGCCCTTTCTCTATACCTTCATAACTCTAAAGCTAGACTACTTTAATGTGACTTCTTCTTCAAGAGAGAGAATCCTCATAAGGAAATGCAAGTAAATAGGCAACAAAAAATGCAGCAAATGGCATTTACCAAAGTACAAAGTTATGAATCATCCTCCAAGGTGACAATTACTTGTCATGACCTAAAAGCCTGAGAATCTGGGACCATTCCCACTCTAAAATTGTACTTTAATCTGCATGAGCAAATAAAACTACCCTCTTAAGCATGATCTCTATGATCAAAAAAGTCTGCCCTCTCCAAACTGAAAGTGCATACCCTGGGTCATTCTGAATGGCTGCCTTTCAGTTGCCTTTCAGTTTCATTCCTATAAGGCTCACACTCCCTCTTTAAGACTTCTGCGTATCCCTTCATTTTAGCAGGCTTTTAGTTACCTGGAATATGAGGATATGAATTAGGGTTGTCAACCTCCAAACACTGGTGGCTGGAGATCTCCCACTATTACAACTGATCTCCAGGTGGCAGATATCAGTACATCTAGATAAAATGGCTGCTTTGGAAGGTGTACTCTATAGCATTATACCTCACTGAAGTTTTCCCCTCCCCAACCCCTGCCCTCCTCAGGCTCTACCTCCAAAATCTCCAGGTATTTCTCAACCTGAAGCTGACAACATTAATATTAATACATGATTTATCTTATATATGCATGCAAATGGCAAGCTGAATAAATGCACTATACAAAAGTTACATGATCTGCATGGCCAAGAATAACTCGGGAGTCAGAGATTATCCACTGTGGCCATAAGAGAAGCTATGCATTAATTCCTGTCTTCCTGCAAGCGATTCTCTTTGTTTTAAAACTTATTACAGCTCCAGTGTACAGAAGGCAACCTGAACACTATTAATATCTCCAATGACAATGGTGAGAATGCCATAGTGCTGCCAAACTCAGTGATTTGGGGAAACTCAGGAGGACTGGACTTTGCTTTGGTGACAGACACAACCAAGTGTAAAATTATATGCAATATGAGTGTGCAGCCAAGTCTTCCAAATGAATGGAGGTAGAAGAATCCCTGGCATTTTGCCCATGGGCTGGGTTTTCTCCACCTCTGTCATTTAATGTTAGCACGTGCTATGTTGGGTGTTTTCTGAAAGGATACAGCAATATAATGCTCCAAATCGATGGGAAAATGTCATTTCCACTTGACCTAAACCATGTGCAACACTTCAGTATCTAGAATGGGGGCTTTATAAGTGTCTGCTGTCATACCACAGATGTTTATGATCAATGCAAAGCACGTATGTTGCATTTCAGGTCTCCTAATCCTCACTGTGATCCCCTTCCCAGCTGGCAATAATCAAAATCTGTCAGTTGTTTTAACGGAATGATCACGAAGAGAATGGACATGGAAATTTGGGGTACATCTGCTCTATAGGCTTAAAACTGATGCCTCTCTTCCTACAACAAACCGTGGGAAATGTAGTTTGAGGGTGGGCTGCTAGAAACACCTGGCCACCTGCAAGGTCTAGCGTGTTCCTTAGTAGAATCCATGACAGTTATCAGTAAAGGGTAAGTAAGTCCAAAATTATACCGGAGCAAAGTTTAAGTCCAGCCTCCTATTGCCTTAATACTTGATGCTTTTCAAAAATACTGAATTTGGTTCCTATTAATAATTGTATTGGGGCACAGTTAAAAACTAAATGGAGAAGAAGTCTTATTTGGGAAAAATGCCAGTGAAGGCACCATTTATAGTCATTCTTGCCACTAAAGAGGATCATTTTTATAAATACACTGAAAACCGGACATGAACTAACTGGTTAACAGCTCCCTAATCGCAAGGGTTTCCTCTGCTACACATTTTTCCTATTTACTCAATGGCTTCTGTTTTTCATCTAGCTTGCCTAATGGAAGGGAAGGGAAAGAACTGGCCTAAACTGATCCAGCAGATGCACAATATTGAGGCCTCAAGCACACAAGCCTCCTTTCTGGAACTACTAACGAAAAGGCATTTCAGCAGATCCCCCCCCCCAACTTTCTGGAGAAACTACAGGAAGCAGAAAACACACTTATTTCGTCCCAAAACCACTTAAAATAACTGTAGTACAGATGCCCAGTGAAGATTTTATACCGCCTATGCTTTACAGGGTGAAAGAGAAAAGTAAAACATTGATGGAAACTCCCGGTAAGGCAAGATGGAAACAGCAAACTAAAGAGATTCTCTAGAAATTTACAGTAAAGAATAATAAAAACTAGCATTAAAATATTTTATGTTCCTGGATCAGGAATTATTTCACAATTGTAACTAAAAATAGCACCCATCCAAAGAACTGTGGCCTAAATTTTAAGAAAGCATGAAAAGCCCAATGGGGAGAACGCTGGACACAAAGCTGGTTTGCATCACAGTTTTTTAAATACAACTTTAATTCAGAGGCTGTGTCCATTTCTTTATTCCGGGGATTCAACAGCTGCTAACCCTGCTTTACAATCTCATGACAACTAGTGCAGTGTGCCACATACGTGGTTGCCTTTGAACACAATTTGCACAATTCCACAGGTGAAGTGAAGCAGCTTACCTCCTGAACTCAAAAGGGCAGAGACAAATTGAATACATTGATTTGTGTTGTTCTCCAGCACATGCTGACTGACAGGTATATTTCAAACAGCTAATGCTTAGCTTACCTATGAAGCCAAAACACAGGTCAGGTGGCACTTAATCCTTTCTGAGGGATCTACCCCCTCTCCTACCTATTTACTGAGAATTTTTTAAGTAGGATGTGTCAGATAAAGCCCTGAGGAACAAGCTATTACTATGGGCCTGAGGTTAAGGACAAAACTAGGTGCTACAAGGGAAACGCAAGCTTTCAGCTCAGTACTTCCTTTGTAAGACTAACGTGGGATCTGAAGGACACTGCAAGGGATTGCTGGCAGGACAAGAAAGTTCTTTACCCTCCCCATCTATTGATTTTAGGTTGTAAATGCCCTCCAAGTCATCTTTACAGTCTTTGTTCCCCCAGCAAGACTCTAGCACTGGAAGAGGGCCATCTGGGTAGAAAAACGTACCTCAAAGATTATTTGTAAATCATCAGCTGCAGGGAGATATGTACCCTCCCTCCTGCCTGCCTTCTCTATAACACCTCAAGTGGGGGCATGGCTCATTTGGAGAGTATCTGCATGGCATGCAGGATCCAGGTACAATTGTTGCACTTTAAAACATCAGGCAATAGGTGATGTGTAAGACCTCAGCAAACCTGGAAAGCCACCGCCAGTGAGTAGACAGTACTGACCTTGATGGACCATAGGCCTGATTCAGTATAAGGCAACTTTGTGTGTTCATGTATCTCTTGATCCCTGTATTCTTCATTATCTCAGCAAAAGGAAGAGGACAGTGTGTTTGCCTGGCAATGACTACTTCAGCTCACAAAAATCCAGGATTGTGAAGTAAAGGAGAGAGACACACGCCACATACACGCACAAAGAAGAATTCCTTGGTAACTTTAACAGCTTCTTGTCCCCCCTTTTTCTTTTAATAATGTATTCTCTTTTTTCACATCTTCTTTAACAAAGGAAGCGACCCTCAAAAAGGAGGACATTCAGCAAGTGATGAACTGAATTGAAGATCTGGTACAGCAATGAAGTTAACAAACAGCATGCACAAGGTGGCTGTTTTCAAACCAGAATCTCCTAACCTATCTGAATAGTTAGGCCATGAATAATTAGTCCATGTCTAATTGCTAGGAAGCAAATATAAGGAAGTGGCAATTGCATCAGTTACCGGTGTACTCAAGACCATCCAAACACCTGATTAGCAGTCCAAGAAACCCTCGTGCTCAGGCCATGATTCTGAGGCGGGGGGGGGATATTAAACACCATTAACTTTTTCATATTAAAATAATCCTGCCAGAATACCAGATAAGTGGTTCTTGCAATCCACAAGGATTTCCTTTAACCATCCAGGAGATGTTATAACTGAAGGCAATCTATATTTAATTCTGGCATATGGTGTTTTGTCATTTCAGTTCAGGGATTGTGTGTGTGTTACATGCCATCAAGTCACTTCTGACCAATGGCAACCCTACAAAATAATGACTTCCAAAGCATCCTATCATTGACAGCCTTACTCAGGCCTTCCAAACTGAGGGCTGTGGTTTCCCTGATTAAGTCAACCCATTTCGTGTTGGGTCTTCCTCTGTTCCTGCTGCCTTCAATTTTTCCTACCACTATTGACTTTTTCAGTGACTCTTGCCTTCTCATTTTCATTGCTTGTGTGCCCCTATTGCTTTGGTTTTCTTTTCCACACTTGTTTTGCTCCTTTAAGTGGTCGCTTTGATACTACATCATTACATCTCTGCTATATATATCTTCAGTTTTAAAATGTAGGGAAATTTGCTAGAGATAGCTGAGGAAAGAAGGAAAACGAAAGGCAAAGATGAAAAGGAAAGATTTACCCAACTGAATGCAGATTTCCAGAGAACAGCAAGGAGAGATAAAGAGGCTTTTCTCAATGAACAACACAAAGTAATAGAGAAAAACAATAGAATCATAGAATGTTAGAGTTGGAAGGGACCTTGCAGGTCATCTAGCCCAACCCCCTGCACTCTGCAGGAGCACAGCCAAAAGATAGCCCTATATACCTACAACATACCCAAAAGATGATCATCCAGCCTCCGCTTGAAAACATCCAGGGAAGGAGCAACCACCACCTCCCGAGGCAGATTGTTCCACTGTTCAACTACTCTTACACTTAGGAAGTTTCTCCTGATATCTAGCCGGTAACAACTCCCTTGTAATTTCCATCCATTAGATCTAGTCTCACAATCCGGAGCAAGAGAGAACAGATCTGCTCCATCTTTTACATGACAGCCCTTCAAATACTTGAAGACTGCAATCATGTTCCCTCTACGTCTTCTCTTTCCCAGGCTAAACATACCCAACTCTTTCAGCCTTTCCTCATAAGACTTGGATTCAAACCCTCTCACCATCCTGATTGCCCTCTTCTGGACACACTCCAGCTTGTCAACATCCTTCTTAAAGTGTGGTGCCCTAAACTGGACACAGTACTCCAGGTGAGGCCTGACCATAGCAGAATAGAGCGGAACTACCACCTCCCGTGATCTGGACACAATGGTTCTGTTAATGCATCCTAAGATTGCATTAGCTTTCTTCACAGCCACATTGCACTGCAGGCTCATGTTGAGCTTGTGATCAACCAGAACACCTAGATCCCTTTCACATGTGCTGCTGTCAAGCCAAGTCTTTCCCATTCTATATCTGTGCCTTTGATTTTTTGTGCCTAGGTGTAGGACTTTGCACATCTCTATTGAATTTCATTTTATTTGCCTCAGCCCACTGTTCCAGCCTATCTAGATCATTTTGAATCCTGACTCTGTCTTCTTCAGAACTAGCAATCCCACCCAGCTTTGTATCATCTGCAAATTTGATAAGCATCCCCTCTATGTCTTCCTCCAGGTCATTTATAAAAACACTGAACAACAGTGGGCCCAGGACCAAGCTCTGTGGCACTCCACTTGAGACTTCCCTCTATGTAGACGCAGAGCCATTTACAAGCATTTGTTGGGTACAATTTTTCAACCAACCATGAATCTATCCAGCAGTTGCTCCATCCAGCCCACACTTAACCAGCTTATCCTCAAGGATATCATGAGAAACTTTGTCAAATGCTTTACTGAAATCTAGATACACTATTATCTGCAGCATTGCCAGAGTCAACCATTTTAGTAACTCTGTCAAAAAAGGAGATAAGGTTGGTCTGGCATGACTTATTCTTGATAAACCCATGCTGGCTACTAAATCATTCTGTTCAAGGTGCTCACAGACAGAGAATTTGATAATCTGCTCTAGGATTTTTCCAAGTATTGATGTCAAGGTGATAGGCCTGTAATTTCCCGGGTCCGTCTTTTTTCCCTTCTTGAAGATCGGGACAACATTCGCTCTTCTCCAGTCTTCTGGCACAATACCAGTACTCCAGGACATCTCAAAGATTAGAGCCAGAGGCTGTGAAATAACATCTGCAATTTATTTTAGCACCCTGGGATGCAAGCCATCTGGCCCTGGAGATTTGAAAGTATTTAAGGCAGCTAGATGCTCTCTAACCATTTCCTTACTTACTCTGGACTGGCAGTTCCTCCTTCCTTCATATGCCCTGAATTCTTCAGTTTGTATACAGCTCACCTTACGGTTAAAGACAGATGTGAAGTGAGAGTTGAGTAATTCCGCTTTGTCTTCATCCCTTGTTAAGACTTGACCGTCTTCCCTAGCAAGCCTTCCCTGTTCTTCTTTTTGCTCTGAACATAGGCATAGAAATTATTCTTGTTATTTTTAGCATCCATCTGTGCTTTAGCCTTTCTGACACCATCCCTACAGATTCGAGCCTGCTTCTTGTACTCACCCTCAGTAATTTGGTTCTCCTTCCATTTCTTGTACATTTCCCTTTTAGTCTCAGCTCTTCAGAGAGTTCCTTGTTCAGCCACCTTGGCTTCATTACCTGTCTCTCACCTTTCTTTCTTACCAGAACAGTTTGCAATTGTGCCTTAAGCACTTCATTTTTCAGCATCTCTCGTCCTTCCTGTGCAGATTTCTCCCACAGCATTTCCAGCCACGGGATCCTACCTAATATTTCTCTGGGGGCACAGGTGGTGTTCTCCTCCATTTTATTTGTTGAGAGGCATGGATCTGGAAGGGAGAACAGGATACTGGAGGTGAACGGCTGGTTATGTAGATGGTGCCGTTGAGAGGAATTTGGCTTCCTGGACCATGGTATGTATAAGATGGGAAGGACTAGAGATCGCCTCAAGAAAATTGGAGAAATCAAGGGAACATTCCGTGCAAAGCTGGCCATGAAAATGAACAAAAATGGTAGGGACCTAACAGAAGCAGAAGAAATTAGAAAAAGATGGCATAAATACACAGAAGGACTATACAAGAAGGACTTCAATGCCCTTGACAACCACAATGGTGTGATCACTGACATCGAGCCAGACATCCTGGAGTGTGAAGTCAAATAGGCCTCAGAAAGCATTACTAACAACAAAGCTAGCAGAGGTGATGGTATCCCAGCTGAACTATTCAAAGTCTGAAAAGATGATGCTGTTAAAGTGCTGCACTCAATATCCCAGCAAATTTGGAAGACGCAACAGTGGCCATAGGATTGGAAAAGGTCAGTTTACATTCCAGTCTCAAAGAAGGGCAATGCCAAGGAATGTTCAAACTATCTATGACGCACGCCCCTTCTATATTGACAATTCTGTGAGGGTCTGCGTGTGGCACCTGGTCAGAGCTGCTGCTGATTTCTTCTGACCAGTTCTCTAAGCAAATTTTTAAATGTTTCTTCGAGGTAATTGTTTTGACTTTATATATCTGTTGAGGACCACTGCTAGGTATATTTGCTTTTTGTTGTTAAGAGTCAGGCACCAAGGCTTGTCCACTTCAGAACAGAATAGTACTTTATTTTCAGAAAACTCAACATGGGGATGGAAGATATATACAGAGGATAATTTGTTTCCTTTCAGGCTAAACGTTTGCCCT
Source organism: Gekko gecko (assembly GCA_029375565.1). Lineage (NCBI taxonomy): Eukaryota > Metazoa > Chordata > Lepidosauria > Squamata > Gekkonidae > Gekko > Gekko gecko. The sequence goes on from JAPDNY010000001.1 coordinate 95,702,568, forward strand.
TACATTCACTTAGGCGGCATGTTTATTACTTTCAGTTCATACATAGATGTTCATCAGTTCTCTAAACACGCTTACACTCCTCCTCTCCCGCAACTGCTTTGTGGTTTTCCTTGGGCTTTCTCGAACAGGTCCCTCTGGGTCTCCCTGGTCACCAAGCCAGCTTTCCAGACTCCTGCCAGACCGTCCTTTAGCCCTTTCTAAACCACCTCCAGTTCCTTTTTAAGGAGAGAGGTCTCAATGGTGTGTGACTATGCTGTGTTAAGTTTTTAACCATCTGGTCACTGTCCCCTTCCTTCTGAGGAACTCAGTAAACCAGGTTCTTCCACAGAGAGCTTCTTCAGTTCTCTGACAGACTTCTTCTCCGCTCTCTGTCACACACCGAACTCCTTCGCAGCTTCCCTCAACTGCCCATTCCAAACGGAACCTTTTGTCTGTTATCTGCCAATCACTGAGGGTTCCGAGCTAAATGGCCCCCTCCTCACTCTGTCATGTGACTCAGCAATGTTCTGTGTTTTATTCTCTGCTTGTCCCAGATCTTTAAGTCCGTCACACTATCACACAATTACACTCATTTCACACACTAGCAAGGTCATGCTCAAGATCCTACAAGCTAGGCTTCAGCAGTATGTGGATAGAGAAACTGCCAGAAGTACAAGCTGGGTTTCAAAGAGGTAGAGGAACTAGAGATCAAATTTCCAACACTCGCTGGATTATGGAGAAAGGAAGAGAGTACCAGAAAAACATCTACTTGTGCTTCATTGACTACGCTAAAGCCTTTGATTGTGTGGATCACAACAAGCTATGGCAAGTCCTTAAAGAGATGGGAGTACCAGACCACCTCACGTCTCCTGAGAAACCTGAATAAGGGTCAAGAAGCAACAATAAGAACCAGATATGGAACAACTGATTGGTTTAGCATAGGAAAAGGAGTGCGACAAGGATGTATATTGTCATGCTGCTTATTTAATTTATATGCAGAGTACATCGTATGAAATTCCGGCCTGGATGAATCACAAGCCGGAATTAAGTTTGGTGGGAAAAACATCAACAACCTCAGATATGCAGACGATACCACTCTAATGGCAGAAAGTGAAGAGGACCTAAAGAGCCTCTTGCTGAAAGTCAAAGAGGAGAGCACAAAAGTTGGCTTGAAACTCAGCATCAAAAAAACTAAGATTACGGCATCCAGACCCATCACTCCTTGGCAAATAGAAGGGGAAGTTGTGGAAGCAGTGACAGACTTCACATTCCTAGGATCCACGATCAATGCAGATGGTGACTGCAGCCATGAAATTAAAAGACGCCTGCTCCTTGGGAGGAAAGTAATGACAAACCTACACAGCATAATAAAAAGTAGAGACATCACCCTGCCAACGAAAGTCCATATGGTCAAAGCAATGGTATTCCCAGTGGTAATATATGACTGTGAGAGTTGGACCATAAGGAAGGCCAAGCACTGAACAATAGATGCTTTCGAATTATGGTGCTGGAGAAGACTCGTGAGAGTCCCTTGGACTGCAAGGAGATCAAACCAGTCAATCCTAAAAGAAATCAACCCTGACTGTTCCCTGGAAGGCCAGATACTGAAGCTCAAATACTCTGGCTGCCAAATGACAAGGAAGCACTCACTGGAGAAGACCCTGATGCTGGGAAAGATTGAAGGAAAAAGAAGAAAGGGACAGCAAAAGATGAGATTGTTAGACAGTGTTATCGATGCAACAAACATGAAATTAAGCAAACTCCGGCTGACAATGGAAGACAGGAGAGCCTGGTGTGATGTGTCCATGGGGTTGCAAAGAGTCGGACTCGACTGTGTGACTGAACAACAACACAGTGATATAATACTGAAGCAACTACTACAGGAAGTATAACACATATGAAAAAGAAAAAAACTGGAGCAATAGGGGCACACAAGCAATGAAAATAATGAGAGACACAGAAATTGTTACTTATTACTTGCTTTCACTGCTGAATTGTATTTTACTGGCTTGTTAATGTGTAATACTTATCAGTTTAAAACAATAAAATGTTAATGAGAGTGCAAAAGAGCCCATTGCAATGAAAGTACGATAGCCTCAAGTTGGTTATTTTGGGTTCTATGGAGAGTTCAGGCTTGATTTGGTCTAGTAAAGGTTTCCCTTGCTCAAAAGCTAAATCAATTCCAACTCTAGGTGGCAGTGCTCATCTCCATTTCCAAGCCGAAGAGCCAGTGCTGTCGGGGGGGAGCCTCCAAGGGCCCCGACACCCGCTATCAGGCCCCTGTGAGTATTCTGGGGGCTCCTCAGCCAAGCAAAAATGGGGGGGACATGAACGAGGGAAGCAGCTTTACCCTGCTGCCACCCCCGCCAAAACCAACAGGCCCCTAACTAAAAAAATCCCGCCAAGAAGAAGAAGAAGAAGAAGAAGCAAGAAGAAGAAGAAGAAGAAGAAGAAGAAGAAGAAGAAGAAGAAGAAGAAGAAGAAGAAGAAGAAGAAGAAGAAGAAGAAGAAGAAGAAGAAGAAGAAGAAGAAGAAGAAGAAGAAGAAGAAGAAGAAGAAGAAGAAGAGGAGGAGGAGGAGGAGGAGGAGGAGGAGGAGGAGGAGGAGGAGGAGGAGGAGGAGGAGGAGGAGGAGGAGGAGGAGGAGGAGGAGGAGGAGGAGGAGGAGGAGGAGGAGGAGGAGTTTGGATTTATACCCCGCCCTTCACTGCCCAAAGACGTCTCAGAGCGGCTTACAAACTCCGTTCCCTTCCCCTCCCCACAACAGACACCCTGTGAGGTAGGTGGGGCTGCAAGAACTCTAACACAAACTGTCCTTGAGAGAACAGTTGTGCCAGAGCTTGTGACTGACCCAAGGTCACATCAGCAGGTGCAAGTGGAGGAGTGGGGAATCAAACCTGGTTCTCCCAGATAAGAGTCCACGCACTTAACCACTACATCAAACTGGCGAATCTTGGGTTTTTTACGTAGCAAACTGCCGCTGCCCCCGTAAGGCCACTGCTGGCCAGCCTCCATGACTGCCATCAACTTAAGTCGCCACCGCCGCTCCCACCAGCTCAATGACAACAGCTCCTGCTCGCCACCACCAGCTCGCTGACCTAGCTGGGCTCAAGGCATCAAGGTAGCTGCCATTGACTTGAGTTGCCGCCACCACTCCCGATCAACAGCCAACAACTGACTGGGCAGGGGGAGAGCTAGCCATTAAATGGCCAGCTCAGCTCCCTTTTGGAGCGTGCACTGCCTCACTCCTCCGAGGAGGCAAAGCCGGTCCTCCTGGTGCACAGCCGTTTGGCCGGGTGCAGGATGGGGCTGAATTCTGTGGTCACTAAATGCTGAGGCTCAAGGAACACTGTTACCTTCCCACCAACGTGGTACCTATTTATCTACTTGCAATTTCTTGCTTTCAAACTGCTAGGTTGGCAGGAGCTGGGGCCAGAGATGGGAGCTCACTCTGTCACACGGAACTAGGGTCTCGAACTGCCAAACTACAGACTTTCGGGTCTGCAGCTCAGCACCTTAACCTCTGAGCCACTGCAGTCTAGAACCCCCTTATTTGTTTTTGTTTTTTTACAGTCTGCGGTATATGTAAAAGTCTCTTCCAACATTACATTTCAAATGAATCAACTTTCTTCTAGTCAGCTTTCTTCATTGTCTAACTATCACATCTATACATAGGAAAGGGGAATACTACAGTATTAATTATCTTGATCTTTGTCACCAGTGATAAATCCTGACACTTATGAATCTTTTCTAGCTCATTCATGGCTGCCCTTTCCAGTCTCAGTCTCCTTCTGATTACTTGATTGCAGTCTCCCTTTTGGTTGATGATGGAGCCAGGGAATGGAAAATCTTGAACAATTTCAATTTTTTCGTTGTCAGCCTTAAGGTTGTATAATTCCCTGTAGTCATTACTTTTGTCTTCTTGATGGTCAGCTGTAATCCTGCTTTGGGACTTTCTGCTTTAACCTTCATCAGTAGTTGCTTCAAATCTTCATTATTGTCTGCCAATAAAGTGGTATCATCTGCATAACTCAAATTGTTAGTTCCTTCCACCAATTTTCACTCCACCCTCATCTAAATCTAATATAACTTTTCTTGAGATATGTTCTGCATATAGATTGAAGAGACAAGGATATAAAATGCATCCTTGTCTGACACTTTTGCCAACTGGAAACCATTGTGTTTCTCCATATTCAATCCTAACAGTAGCCTCTTGACTATAGGTTGCTTCATCAAAACAATCAGATGTTGTGGCACAATCATTTCTTTTAAAATCAACCATAACTTTTCATGATCCACACTGTCAAAAGTGTTGCTGTAATATATGTAATATATGAAATGTAAGCCAATTTTCTTCTGAAATTCTCTTGTGTACTCTAGTAACCAATGTAAACTTGCAATATGATCCCTAGTGCCTCTTCCTTTTCTGAATCCAGCTTGAATATCTGGTATTTCTCATTTCAAATATGGTAACAGTCTTCATTGTAAGATTCTGAGCAACACTTGCCTCATGTGAGAAATTAATGTGACAATCTGATAGCGGCTACAATCTTTAATCTCTCCTTTTTTGGAATATAGATTAAGCATTTCTACTCTGTGGGCCACCATTTTTGTTTTCCATATTTGCTGGCATATTCTTGTTAAGATTTTGATGGACTCCATTTCTGTGGTCTGAAATAGCTCTAATGGTATCCCATCTACTGCTGATGATTAATTTCTCCCTATTGCTTTGAGTGCAGCTTTCACTTCACTTTCTAAAACTGCAGGATCTTCTTCAAAAGATTCTTCTTCAAAAGATTCTTCTTGGGAGGAATCTATCATCCTTTCATCTCTTCTGGATAGTTCGTCAGTGTATTGTTTCCATCTTTTATTTTGTCCTGTTCAGTTAATGTATTTCCATGTTGATCTTTCAGCATGCTTAACTATTGCTTTAAATTTTGCTTTGATTTCTTAAGATTCTGAGAATCCAGCTTTTCCTCCTAAGCATTTCATAAATGGATAAATATAGCAATAATAATCATTAGCTCTCTTTGTGTCACTCTAGAAAAGGGAAAGAACAAGAGCAGAAAAGGTCACCATGATGCAAGGCCTCCAGAGGTGGGTGGGGCAGCAGTCTAAATTGAAGAGTGTATGCGGACTATTTCAATATATGCAAGCCCCATAACATCTGTCCCCCATGAGAGCACAACAGAGAAATTCCACCCCAGAACTGTCACTGCTTTCAAACAAGCCCCACCCCTCATACACACAAAACACTTTTTTCCAAAAGGGATGGATAGATGAACAACATAAGCAGATGACATGTCAGTGATTTCTGTGCTACTTTGCTCTACAGTTGCTGTTTTTTAACCAGAACTGGTCCACCTGAGAAGAGTAAAGACAAGTAGGCATTTCCTCCTGTCGTCCTTTTCCCTTCCCATTCAAAGTCACCCTATCCAAGCTGCTTTCTGTATGCATCTTTTCCCCATATAGGAAAGCAGCTGAGTGTGAATGAAACATGTTGAATATAATGAATACAAGACACTCCTCAGCATTCCACTTGCACTCTAAAATCACTGCTCCATGAAGCCAGATTGTTGAGTTTAGCCCAAGCGCACAGTGTATGCTCTGTTGTAGGAGAGAACTCAGGGAGCATGTACTTGCTTTCTCCTTAGCTATCCCCACCCACAAGTTTTGTTGAGCTGACACAGGCATGGCAAGAGAGCAACATGACAACTGGGCAGTGGCCACTGTGGGACTTGCCTTTATACCCACATCCTTGTGGAACTGCTTCCTCAACATTAGAATCTGCCCACCATATCTGCCAGCACCTGCCACAGGAGCAAATAATTTTTTTCCCTATTTCCCTATTCTCACTGGAGGCTGTCAAACTCTGCTCCCTGGAGGGAGATCCTAATTCAGATGCACTCACAAAGTTTCATAGTATGGCTTTATGGAGGGGGGAGTACCATCCATTTTGCAATGGTTAAGTATGAGACTTAAGGCAACAGCTCATAACAAGTGATCAGCTTTATTTACAAGATAGGAACAACACAAAACAGGAATGCAACAGGCTCTCTTTTAAACTATCCGGGCTTGGTAGACCACGCCCCTTGATAAGATAAGAACCAATTAAAAAAAAAAGATAAGAACCAATCAGAATATGAACATAACAACCAATCAGGTCATCTCCCTCCAGAACCTTTCTTGTATCCTGATTGGACTGCTGCGCAGAGTATCCAATCAGCTTGCGTGAATTACGATACCAGACTTAAATAGAGGTAAATTTCAAACTCAGGCATTATGTATACCAATACATAACAGCAATCTTCAACGCTGGCAACAAGTTTTGTAACCAATCCGCTACACAGACAAGGCCTGTCATCCTAACAATAGAACCACTGATCCATGTTAAACTTTTAATCTGAGATGCTGCTCCATGGCACTATAAAAAGGCGGCACTGAGGATGAAATATCTTTCTATCAATATCCTGTATCATACATTCTCACTACACAAGGCTCTTTTTCCACTTTGCAATATGCAGCAGAAAAACACATGTGCATGGGATATGTGATTCTGCTTTCTTCAACAAATACCATATTGTCCGAAAAAGAAAGTCTCATGCTCTCCAGCAGAGCAACATGTAGGTTCCTCACATATACTTCTCAGCTGAACAAAATCCCTTTTCAGACATCATGCAGAAATAAATGGAACTGTGAAGCATTTTATACACTCTTCAAACCCATAATACAATGTATGAAAGAACCCTAACGGATGGAAAGATCTGCAATAAAACATGTGAGTTACTTCTAAGGCATTTCTACCCAGCATTCTTCACAGCTTCCAAAGATCCAGACTAAATTTTCCAGCAGAGTAACACAACATTCCTGCCTGCCCCCTCCCACTGCAGCTGACAGATCTGCACTAAGTGCTGTTCCTGGGGAACAGAGGCCCCAGAGAATGGTATGTGGGTGACTGCAGAAATATAGAAATATATGTGAAATATAGAAAATACATGTGTGTGTTGAGCTATCCAGAAGCCTTGGGGTTCAAACAGCACCACTAGAGAGAATGTGAGGTTGGAATGAATATCAACACCAGACCAGGGAGGAAGGAAGAACAGTCCTGCTTATCTTGTCACTATTTTGAGAAGTCTAGATAGGCAAAAAGAGCTCGGCATGGAACAAGCAAGGAAAAAAATCATTCTCTGGCTGACCACTTGTGCATGTACTGCACACTCCAGCCCCATCTGATTTGTATGTGTTCAACTGTAATTTAGTGGAAGCTGACGGTACGGGACGTGTGTGGACTAAGTTAACAGAACCATCTGGGGCTCCAGCCAATCTTCTTCCCGAGCACTCTTTTAATGGAAGTTGAGTGCTCCTGACTTTAAAAAAAAAAAAAAAAACTGGGGTAAATGGAAACAGACCATTTACAACGCAATAGATTCCATCTCACATATTTTAAAACTGCAAGTAGTCATATAATTAATGTTATAATGCTTAACGAGAAAGCTTTTTCTATTGGCAGGCAGATGTGTCTTTTGGGGCCAGGTCCTCAAGAAGTGTTCACTGACCCCATGCATGCATTGTGATGGCAACCAAACAAGTAGCATTTTGTCAACTTCCTGTTCTGAATCATGGCATCAGGACTTCATCACCCCTTCTCCACACACAACACAAACCCTCTAGAGAAAACAGAAACATAAAAGCCATATCAGTCCATGAAGCCTTGGGCATCAAAGGAAGCTAGATGCTCAGAAAGTCCAAGTGGTGAAAAGGAGAAAATATTATGAAGGTCCCTTTAGAGGAGCAATGAAAGCCCACCTGGGATTCAAATGGCACCCTTGACTATCTTTCCCAGAACACTTTGCAAATGTCCCAGAATGCCACAAAGATAAGTAGTAGAACTGGTTTGAAGGAGCGCTTCTCAACTGGTTCAGAAGACGGCCCCAGAGTAATAGGCTAAAAATAGGCTTAGCATAGAGAAAACAATCCCATTCCTTGAGAAAGGGATTTATTTTCCTCATTAGCCAAGTAGAGTGCACTAACCAGAGAGCAACCAACATGTTCTATCTATGCATGTTTAAAATAGTTCTGTCTATGCCAAAAAGTGGAACTCTGTCTATGACTGACAGCACAAAATAGCTCAATTTGCAAGAGTGCCATTGTACTTGGTTTTCAGTGCTATATGGATGAAAGCCACTGGAGTTGAAATACAGCATTTAACTCAAAACAACATGCATTTGAGATGTGAATCCTGCCCTCAAATTCCCCTTTGGTCAGGAAGATGCAAGGTTTAACATAATTCTTCAGCGTCTTAGCAGAGCACATGGATTTTGTCCTCAGCAAGTTCTGGAAGAGCTCTGCTTTTTCCTCGCATGCAGGGCAGAAGCATTTCTCACAGCTGTCTAATAGGCATCTGTTAGCATTCTGTACCATATTTTATTGCTCGATACATTCTCCTCTGCAATCACAAGCAGAATCCCAGCCGAACAGTAATATTAATAGGGTACTCATATAAATGACCACATAGTATAGACAAATGAAGGATGCTTTCCTCATTTACACTCCATGATTTGGGAGTCACAGGAGGAAATGCAACATAAGTACAATTAATCTATGCTGGTGGAACTGCCAACACGTCATACATCTGGAAGAATCTTTGATTGTACTTGTTCCACCATCACAAAAGTCAATATGTCCCAGCAGGGCTATTTGGGGGGCAGAATGCCCCAGAACGGCGTTCCGGCTGGCTTCCAAGCCTGCCCCGCCCCTCCCTGCCCCTCCCTCGCCTCATCAAAAGTGGCTGCGCTTTGAGTGGAACTGAAGCCACTGAGAGGAAGAGAGAGGCTTGTTCAGCAACCCCCCCAATGGCCAGGCCTCTCCACTACAGGTGCCCGATGTCACCAGCCCGCTTCCCAACCAACCTAACCAGGTAGCACCCAGGAGGGGATTTTCTCTGGGGGGAAGGTCAGTAGGTACCAGCAGGGACCCAGCAGGGCCCTCGTTTGCACCAAAGCATCACCTTGGAACCACCACCTCCTCCTCCTCCTCCTTCATCTTGTAGGGCCAAACAAAAGGCTTAGGCAGCTGCAATCTCTCCTTATAAATAATTATCTTTTGGTTTCGCAAGATTCCATGCACTCCCATTGGCTGTAAAATGCCCTCCCTCAGCCATTGGCCCATCAGCCACCACTCAAGAGTACTCGCGTGCCATTGGCCAGGTGCTGGGTCTGCTCCTCTTCCCCACCCACTCCCCCTTCAGACAGATTTTGCATGTCAGATTAACTGGCAGACAGCTCTCTCTCCTGAGGAAGACAGTTCTCTTGACTCCTGTGAGGGACTGTCCCCTCAGTGGCTGTCGGTAGGCAACCAAGCTTGGTTCTGTGAGTAAAAAAACAAAGGACTTTCAGCATAACTCCCTCCCCAATGGCCACTTTCCTGTCAGAATAAATGGGAAAAGGCTCTCTCTCCTACTTAGCTTCAGCATGGCTGGCTGGCTAACGAGGTGCGCCAGTGACCATCAGACCATTTTCTTCAACTCCCTGCTGTGTGGCTGACTTTCTCCAAGGGCTGCCAATCTCCAGATGGGACCTGGAGATCTCCCACTGTTACAATTGACCTCCAGATGACAGAGATCAGTTCCCTGGGAGAAAATGGTTGCTTTGGAGGGTAGACTCTATGGCATTATACCCTGCTGAGTCCTTCCACACACACCCCAAATACTGCCCTCCACAGGATCCACCCCCCCCCAAATCTCCAGGTATTTCCCTAATCAAAGTTGGCACCTGTACTTTCTCCTCTGTCAGTAAAAGGCCCTTTCCACACCTAAGTTGGCCTTTGGGAGAAAACTCATTGGGCCCAGTCCTGATCAGGTTGCCAACTACAGGTGGGCAATTCCTGGAGATTTGAGGGATGGAGCCTGGAGAGGGTGAGGTTTGAAGAGGGGTGGCACCTCAGACAGGTACGATGCCATAGACTCCACCCTCCAATCCAACTGTTCCCTGATGGGGAACCATTGTTGCCAATCTCCAGGTGGGGGCTGGAAATCACTCACAACTGCTCTCTAGGAGGAAGGGGAGAAGAGATGGAAAACTAAAGGTAGGTTGATGGTTGGCTGGGAGGGAGATAGAGTTGTCAACTCCAGGTTGGGAAATTCCTGGAGATTTGAGGGGTCGAACCTGGAGAGGGTGAGTGTTGAGGAAGGGTGGGACCTCAGACAGGTACAATGCCATAGACTCCACCCTCCAAACCAGCCACTCCCTCCTGGGGAACCACTGTTACCAATCTTGGGGGTGGGCTGGAGATCACTCAAAATTACTACTGCTCTTCAGGTAGCAAAGATCAGTTCCTCTGGAGAAAATGGTGGACTCTGTCATTATACCCTGCTGAGATGGCCACAGCAAATTGTCACAGTGTCCAAAGCCGGGGCACTCTCCCAGAGCCTCTTTCTAGAGCCCATTGTATTTATTTCCACAACGGGCCTTATTCCTAGTTTTATATAATTATTTTTGGGATTCATGTGCCACGTAAAAAGGTGCTTGCATGAAGGAGGATAACAAAGGCCCCCCCCACTGTGGTATCCTATTTTTCATGTATACCTCTTGTGTTGCATTTAAAATACCAACAGTGTATGTGTGAAGCTTCCCTTATTTGTAAGAAGGGGTGAAAAGGCAGCTACTGCAAAGTGGAAGCACAGAAATTTGCAGTGCAGCCTTGAACATGTTTACATGGAAATAAGTCCCATTGCATAATGAGACGATCTCAGATAAGTGTGCATAGGATTGCAACCATTGACAAATAATGGTCAGTGCTGCATTGCAAAGATAAAGTTTGCATTTTTAAAAGAGACAATGGAGTAGAAAGGAGGGAAGTTTAATTAACTTGTCTGAAACCCAAGTGACTATTATTTCTGGAAATCCTCTCTCTTGCTCACTCGCTCTCTTTTTGCCATCAAGTCACAGCTAATTTATGGCAACACTGTGGGGTTTTCAAGGCAAGAAAAATTCAGAGATGGTTTGCCATTGCCTGCTGTGGAGGTCTGCCATCCAAATACTGGCCAGGGCTGACCCTGCTTAACTTCCAAGATATGATAAGATCGAGCTAGCCTGGGCTGTACAGGTCAGGATCTTTCTCCCTTAGTGGGTGTTTTATCATGCTATGTGCTGGGGAGGGGGGGAGTGATTAACAACAACAACAAACTTTGCAAAGGAATTATTTTGCTAGATTGTCTGAGACAATCTTCAGAAATGTTGCTATAGAAGTGCATCTATGGGACTTTTTATAATTTCCTGGTATAGGTCTTTGATATATTAGTGTGGAATGCTTGTAAGTAAACTCTATGACCCATATTGAAAGGAATTAATCTGGTGTAATACAATTTTTGGGTACTATATGTGCATATGTAGTATATGTACGTATTTCCATCATGTGTCTTTTAGGGGACTTGAAAGATCTGCTCTTGAAAGGTCTGGGTTTTGTTTTGTTTGCCAGATCTCTAGGATCCAGTGGCTGAAGCTGTTGCAAAATGGCTTACCCCAATCACAGTAACCTACTGAGTATCTGCCAGTATAGATACAAATTCATACCTGAAAGGCCTGGTGACAGCCAGCTGATGAATGCTATCATTTTATGCAGGGGTCGGATTGATGCTTTGAAACCACTGAGATATCTTGGTAGTATATATGATGCTTTAATGGAGATCTTTAATGACACAAGCCTGCAAAAATCATTCATTTTTGGCTGGGAATCTATTTGTATAACACTAAAATGCATTTATGTTTGAAAACTGGTGGGGCATTGTAGCTTTGCCTAGTGTGCAAAAAAACCTAGCACTGGTCCTGGCCGCTGGCATTCCTGGGGTTGCCAGGTCCGGGTGCAGAAATACCTGGAGATGGGGGGGAGCTTGACTGAGGATTGCAGCATCGGGGGAGGGGAGGGACCTCCGTAGGGTATAAGGCCCCAGAGTCCACCTTCCAAAGCAGCCGTTTTCTCCAGGGGGACTGATCCCTGTCACCTGGAGATCAATTACAGCAGGAGATCTCCAGCTATCACCTGGAGGCTGGCAACCCAGGCTGCCAAGAAGGCCTCAAAGGGAGGAGGAGGAGAGACAGGGAGCTTCTCACCGCTCCTGCCCAACCCAAAGCTTACAGGAGACCAAAACCACTCCCTGACATCTCCATAGGGCCAATGAAGGGGGCCTGGTGGTTCCACTGGTCATGCATCTGCTTGGCATGTGGAAGGTCCCAGGCTCAGTCCCCCACAGCATCTCCTACTTTTTTCCCCTCTCCCCAAATGCTAGAACTGGAGGGCATCCCATGAACCTCATGGGCAGTAGGTTCAGGGCAGTCCAAAGGAAATACAACTCCACACACTGAGCTGGCAGGGTGTGGCCTAATATGCTAATGAGTTTCTGTTGTTGGGTGTGCCCTATTATGCTAATGAGTCCCTGCTGGGCTTTTTCTATAAAAAGATCCCTGTGTCCCAGCAAGGAAAACAATCAGAAGACACACCATGGATGAAACCAAGATATGAGTCAGAGCCTCAAGGAAAAAGATCTAAAAGTCAATGAAAGTTAAGATGTTACCCATCTATTAGTGGGCCATTTTGTTGTTCAGAACCAAAGATTCAATTTCCAAACTAGAACTGATTTCTAAACTGAAAACTTTCCAACACCTTGAACAAAATTATCTCTAGACTTTTCTACTGGCAGCCTGAGGTACTACCTACATGTTTCAAACAAATCTATATAATAAATCCTAATAGCTGTGTGTGAGTTTAAAGAGTGTGCTTAACTCTTTTCATGGTGGCTCTTCTGTTCCAAATCTCTCTCCCCCACCTTTCCCCCCCTCATGTGGGTTTCCCAAAGGTATGTTTGCATTAACAACCAATCTGCAAAACTCTTCATGGGGAGGGGGAATTCTGAGCAGAAAATGCTAAGGGGATAAAGTTAATGAAATGACCCTTTCCTCCACTCAAAGTATTTCTTCCTAAAGATGCTGTTTATTTATAAATCTACACACCAGCTGTGTGAACTCTGTAATATGGATTTGCCTCTAATGTTTTATTTACCTCTCAAAATAAGGTATGCCAACTAACTACAGACATTTGGGGAATTATAGGGTTGGATCCAAAGTAAATTTTTCACTAGCAGAATGGAACTTTCCTCCCTCCCCTCCCTGTGCAGCCCACTGATGCTGATTTCCTTAAGGCATGGGTCACTGACAGGTGACATAAATCTATAAATCTGCCCTACATCACACCATCAGAAGGTTTGGGTAGTCTCTATTAGGCCTGAAAGGCTGGGATCAGGTCAAATTGCTACCACGATTGCACCTGTTAAGAAATTGTGCTAGTGGAATAAGCCTTGCATCCAATGTTATGTAATATGATTCTGTCCACATACCTTGAAACCGCATTGGCCTTTCACAGCCCCAGCATCCATTGACTCATGTCAATTTCCTACTGCCTAGACAGTTCAACTGGCTGTGCATGTGTGCATAAAAATACTCCCTAATACATTATCATCAGTTTAAGGAAAGTTATGAACTATCACAACTAAACTCTTCACTACCACAAAAGATTCCTTTAGCACTGCTCTGCTATGAGGTACACAGTATCAGAAAATAGCACTGATATAAAAATAATGTCTACAAATGTCTGTCACCTGAACACCTTGTAAATATCTTCATTCAGACTTTCCTCATTCAGACTTTCTACATTTGATTATGTGGGTCCTCATTGAAAGGAGAGTAGTTTACTCTAATCCAAGTATTTTCTCGTCACTGATCACTCGTTATCAACACTTTCTAGTGATGGGGGTGGGGCAAATTTTCAGGACAATTAGACTTGGCCAAGAGTCTATCTCCAAGCCGTACTCCAGGCAGTTTGCACATTCCAGTTTAATAGTCTTCAAACTTAATATGACTTTGGCTTCTGCAGCTACAGCAATATCTAGTGGTTGGAGACAGAACTGGTATCCATCCATATGTGGGAAAAGTCTGATGTGGCTAGCTATTGGTCATCCCACAGAACATACTCATAAAAGGGTTGTCTGTTAAGTGTAAGCTCCCGCTGGTAGCAGCAACTGTATCATCTTTTGTACCACATCAACCAACCTACTAGTTAGAGCTTGATAAACAACAAATAAGAGTGACTCTACATGATGACATTCTTCTATGAGATTCAGACAGCATATCAAATGTACATTGACCCTAAATATACCCTCTTGTGCTCTCAACGTGGTGCTCAGTTACAGCAGTTGCTTGGCTCTGAAGGATTAACTTGCCTTTGAACCCAACCTCACCCATTGTGCTCACATTACCATAGCAACACTTTCCTGCAAAACTCTAAACAGAAGCCACCTGAAGGTGCCATCCCAAGCTTGTCAGAAAATAACTTATAGCCAAAAGGCCAAAGAAATCAGTTAGTCACAGACAGTTCAGTCATTACAATGGTAAGTTGGTAAATTTGCTTTAAAATAATTTGATTGTAACTCCATAACAACAATATTTTTGATGCTAGGAATCTAGCTCTGAAATATAAGCAGTGGAAGGCATCCAGCTTCAGGAGACTATGGTATATCTATTTACTGCTAAACTAAATCTGGTTCCTAAAAGACAAACTGTACTTTCCCAGCCACTTACCCATCTGTCAGATTCTCAGGGGATTCCAGCTGAGTAACTGAAGAGAAAAATGAAGGCTTCCTCATTTTGTTTTATTTTGATTTTAAAAACTTCCCACAAAACAATTTTTAAGGAAGATTCCTTTCACAAAAATTCAGACAGAATGTAATTCTCATCTCTAAACTAGTTCTGTGCAGCTGTCTTGTGGCATTGTGGAGCCTTGCCATGATAAAGGTAAACCTCTACAAACTACAATTTCAGACTTAAAAACAATGAAGTTATTTTCATAATCGGCTGATTGTGTTTGCTCTTGCTTTGCAGCTCTCCCCATCCCACTTCTCCCAACATGCATCCCTTCTGTTTTATGTGGTATCCCACCCTGTTTATTCCTTTGTAACAAAAACAGCAGAGAGAACAGCATTTAAAAAGCATCCATGGAAGAAAGGACAACCAAAAGTTGGTATAAAGTTGCAAATACTTGGAAAATTACATGTCAGACTTTCAAAAACAAAGAACTCTAGGTATGATCCTCAACTCAAACTTACTTGCAGTGGGGCTCTTGATTACAGACAGGCACAAACTGAGAAAATGTGTTTCAGTTCATGAACCATCACAAACCTTTTGGAGTTCAGTTTGTGAGGTTTGTGACATGGTAAAACAGCCTCTCGGTGTGCTAGAGACACCAAACTCACAGGCATCTCCTGCTAACTTTCCTCTACCTGCCCTCCAAGTTTGGTGAGTATTGGATTTACAGGGTCTGAGTTACGGCCCCCAAAGAAGGTGCCCCCAAGAAAGTGCTTTCTGGGGAAAAGACAGGTGCAGGTTCAGAAGTGTATAGAATGGACCCTATGCAAGCTAGAGGTATTAAACAACAGAGGGCCGCCCCCAATCCTCCTCTACATGCTCTCCAAATTATGTGCACATTGGATTCATGTGGTCTGAGTTATGGCCCCCCCAAAGAAGGTGCTCCCAGGAAAGTGCTTTTGGAGGAAATTTCAGGCGCAACTTCAAAAGTATATAGTCACCTCCAGGTTAGGTGACTGCGGGGCTATTTTGGGGCAGGAACGCACAGGAACGGAGTTCCGGCTGGCTCCTGAGTTGGCCACGCCCAGAAGGAACTCATTAGCATAATAGGCCACACCCAACAGCAGAAACTCATTAGGATTGGCTACATGAGGGGCGTGTGGCCTAACATGCAAAGGAGTTCCTGCTGCAAAAAAGCCCTGGGTTTTGACAACAAACATAGCAAACAGAATAAGCAGCAAAAGATGGATGTGGCTGGACGACCACACTTCTGGTAACATGGGGGTGTGGACTGATATGCTAATGTGCTATGTTGTCATGGGTGTGGCCTAATATGCTAATAAGTTTCTGCTGTTGGGTGTGGCCTATTATGCTAATGAGTTCCTGCTGGGCCTTTTCTACAAAAAGAGCCCTGGGTGACTGCAATTCACTCTATGCAGGGCTGCCCTTGAGGCTAACCTAGAAACTACAACTGGTCCAGAATGCAGTAGCGCAAATTCTTACAGGAACTTCATTGACAGCACATATACAACTGGTGCTTCAGCAGCTGCACTGGCTCCAGGTTGAATACTGGATTCAAAGTTCTAGTATTAACCTTTAAGGCACTAAACAGTCTGGAACCAATGTATCTACAGGACCATCTCTCCTGGTATATCTCCCAAAGAGCAATACACTCAGGTGACAAGAACTTACTGGTGATCCCTGGCCTGAAAAGCATTCAGCTGTCTTCAACCAGAGTCAGGGCTTTTTCAGCTCTGGAGCCAGCCTTGTGGAACTCTCTGCTGAATGAGATCCATGCCCTGTGGGACCTAATGCAGTTCTGTAGGGCCTGTGAGACAGAGTAGTACCTAAGCCCCCACCATTTGGCATGAGTAGGGAGACAGGCTGGGTCAGTTATTAATTCCTCCGTAATAAATGGCAGCTTTGGAGGGTCACCAAACTCCTCCCCTATCTCCATCCTCCTTAGATACCCCCTCAAATCTCACAAATCTCTCTAGCTGGAGTTGGCAACTCCAATTGTCATCCTATTACTCCCCATCAACCTCACTGTAGCCTCATGACATCATCAGGTGTTCTAAGTTCTCCAAGAGCTTATAAAGGTAAAGGTAAAGGTTCCCTTGCTCGAAAGCCAGTCGAATCCGACTCTAGGGTTGCGGTGCTCATCTCCGTTTCAAAGCCGAAGAGCCAGCGCTGTCCGAAGACATTTCCGTGGTCATGTGGCCGGCATGACTAAACACCAAGGTGCACGGAACACTGTTACCTTCCCACTGAAGTGGTACCTATTTATCTACTTGCAATTTCTTGCTTTCAAACTGCTTGGTTGGCAGGAGCTGGAACTAGAGACAGGAGCTCACCCCGTCATGCGGCACCCGGGTCTCGAACTGCTGAACTACTGACCTTCCACAGCCTGCAGTTCAGCGTCTTAACCACTTGAGCCACCGCAGCTTATATATCTCCAAGAGCTTATATTTCAGCACTAATAAAATGAATGTTTTGACTGTACAAAATAAAACTCAGTTTGTCCAAAATGGAATTTGAAGCAAGCAGAGGAGTGGCTTTTAACACTTTGTAATGAATAAACCATATTTTGTAGTTCTGGGAGCCATCCTAAAAGCACTGCTGCGGCACAGTTTCCATTCATTCCAGTGTGATCCTCCACACAGGACCCATTGAAGTGAATGGAAGTAGTGTGCTTGTTAAACCTTGATGTTGGTTGCCAGTTGTAGAATAATGGAAATAATTCAGCTGGAGGTTTTAAAAGGTTGCTTCTGTTCATTTGAAAATAATAATATCTTAATAAAGGTAAAGGTTCCCTTGCTCAAAAGCCAGTCGAATCCGACTCTAGGGTTGCGGTGCTCATCTCCGTTTCAAAGCCGAAGAGCCAGCGCTGTCTGAAGATGTTTCTGTGGTCATGTGGCCGGCATGACTAAACACCAAGGTGCACAGAACACTTGTTACCTTCCCACCAAAGTGGTACCTATTTATCTACTTGAAATTTCTTGCTTTCAAACTGCTAGGTTGGCAGGAGCTGGAACTAGAGACGGGAGCTCACTCCGTCATGCAGCCACTCGGGCCTTGAACTGCTGAACTACTGACCTTCCACAGCCTGCAGTTCAGCGTCTTAACCACCTGAGCCACCGCAGCTCCATTATCTCAATATGTAGCCATAAAAAACTAGATATTTTTTCCTCAGGAGAAATCAGATTTTTCCATTTTAAGTGATTAGTGATGCAAACTGTGTTATGTAATAAAGAAAGACTATTTACAGTTTCTTGCCAACCAAGTTTTTCTAGATTGAAGTGCTGATATATGCTCATACACTGAAATAATATACAGGGACTATTTCAAATATGTTCCTAAGTAATAGATGTGTCTCTAGGGTTGCTTCCATATTGGATGTTATGACTGGCTCCTCTACAATTTCTCCAAGTTGAAGTGGATTACATTTCTGGGGTCCCAGTTACAGACCCACCAAAAAGGTCTTCCACATTTACACCCTCCCACCCCTCCTGAGTGTGAACACCTCTGTGTGCCATAAGGGTGAAAGTGGGTACAAAGAGTGCTTGTCGTAGGGGGAAGAAGTCCTTTACCCCCAGAGTAACACAGACCCCCATCCCAGAGCACCAAACCCATCCTGCCAGGCCACTGGAGCCCAACCGTAGCAGGCCATCACCAGGGCTCCAGGAGTCTTCTTCCTCTGATCTGTTTTTGGGGCTCTCCACAGAGGAAAAGAGTTGTTAGTGCTGCCCAGAGACATTTGCCGTTGCTAACACTCTTTGGAGGGGAGTACTCTGACAGCAGTGAATCAGAGGGTGGGGGGAAGCCCATGGTCTGGAACCATTTCTGCACCCTCCCCAGTGACCCCTGTGTGGCAGAGTGCCAGGTGTGTCATATCTATGTCCGGAGGGGTGCAAACAACCAACAATTGTCCACTACTGCCACTGCAGGCACCTGCAAATGGTGACCATGACTCAACTATGTTGCAGCCAGAGGAAAAAGTGGCAGCCAGCAGGAGGAAGAGGCCCACTACCTCTCAGTAGGGAGAAGCAGAGGGGGAGAAGACCCCTCCAAGAAAAGTTCCTCATACTTGGGCTGCTGTGGGTGGGCCATCAAGGCAGGCTACCCTCCAAGAGATAAAAAGAGCTATGTGGAGGGCCCAGGAAGCAGTCACTCGCCTTATTGTCAGCAAGATGATTGCTATGGATGGCCAACCCTTCTCCCTTATGGAGGATGCAATGTTTTGCCAGCTGCAGTGGCAATGGTCAAGGCTCAGGTCTCCAGAGGCCAAGGCAGAACCATGCACTTCAGGGCAGACCTCTGGAGCAGCTAGCAGGACTGTCAGGACACAGCCTAGGCCCCAGGGGGACAGTCCTGCCACCAGGCTACAAAGTGGTTCTGCTCCACATGCAGGGGGTGGATGTAGACCACATAGCACAAAACATCGCCACCATGTGATACAGAGTAGTCTGAGGGAGTGGATGGGCGGAAGTAACATCTTCCGTGGCTACATGGTCATGGACACTGGCACCAAAATGCTGGTAGAGGTGAAGCACATGCACCTGAAGGTCATTGTCTGCCTGGCAATTACACATCAGCCAGTGTTGAAGGATGCTCTGGGGCTAGGGAGTACTATCAAGGACACCTAGGACACTGCCCCCCCCTTGAGATTTGGTCTTTGTTCAAGACCTGCTAATACCTAGCTGCCCACTTCTCACTTAGCATCAAGTCTGCCCATCTGCTGCGAAAAAGTCAAGAGGTTGAGGAACTCCACCTATGCCCTGATTGCATATTTGGTGGAGAAGAATGACCATCTTGCATGGGGAAAAGGAGCTCAGCATCAGCTCCAGTGACTGACTGACCCTCTCCCAAATGGTGCATATCCTCAAGCCCTTCCAGGACACTACCGACTTGCTGTGTGCCCATACTGCCAGCCTGGGGCAAGTCATCCCCCAATTCAAGGGCTGGACTGGGCACTGGACCAGGTGCTGGCCTCCGCACTGGAGTCAGCTGTTCTCCCATGAGTCAGGGCCTTGGCAGGAGCATCACCAGCCGGTTGTATCCTTTCTGCAAGATAGGGGAGTACAAACTGGCCTCTATCTGTGACCCCCGGATAAAAAACAGCATTGTTCTCCT
Source organism: Gekko gecko (assembly GCA_029375565.1). Classification (NCBI taxonomy): domain Eukaryota; kingdom Metazoa; phylum Chordata; class Lepidosauria; order Squamata; family Gekkonidae; genus Gekko; species Gekko gecko. Next base: position 95,722,309 of record JAPDNY010000001.1, read on the forward strand.
GAATGCAGAGCTCTTGCAATGGAATTGTGAGCTCTGCAAAGAAGTGCAGAGGCTATAGGCCAACAGATACGGCCAGAGGGAACCATAGGTGGATGAGGCTGAGGAGGTGGAGCCACAGCCCACCACCTCTGCCTCACAGAACTCAACCAGGGATAAAACCCACTACTGGTTGTCAGTAGTGAAATGAAATGTCAGCAGTAGCAGGGATGCCAGGCAGGCAATGGTAGAGGATTCAATAGAGTTGAAGGTGAGGGAGTACCTTGCCAAGTCCCCTGAGCCTGCTGACACTGATCCCCTGTCATCTGGCCTCTCTTGTGTGGCCATGAGCCCTGAGTCCACCTAACACTCAAATCCCAGGAGGAGAAAGGTGTTCACAATCAGAAAAAATGATGAATGTGCTCTGCTTTTGACAAGTTCCCTGCCTCTCTGCCTGTCAACTGCCAAAAGCCAGTTTGGTGTAGTGGTTAAGTGTGCGGACTCTTATCTGGGAGAACCGGGTTTTATTCCCCACTCTTCCACTTGCACCTGCTGATGTGACCTTGGGTCAGTCACAAGCTCTGGCACAGCTGTTCTCTCAAGGACAGTTTCTGTCAGAAGTTCTCTCAGCCCCACCTACCTCACGGGGTGTCTGTTGTGGGGAGGGGAAGGGAAAGGAGTTTGTGAGACGCCTTTGGGCAGTGAAGGGCGGGGTATAAATCCAATCTCCTCTTCTTCAAAAGCAGAACTGAGCTGACATATAGCATTCTGATCCTATAGAGCAGAATGGAAACTCTTTTTTTTTTTTTTATAATACAGTTTTTTATTGGATATATCACATGTTCATACAATTTAAACAAATCACTACATATCCATTTTTCTTACTCCCTCTCCCCCCAAACAAGGCTTCCCGCACTGCTCCAACCCCATTAATGTCTCTCTTATTCTATTACAATTACTTCTAAACTTATATTCTCTTACTAACGGTAACAATTCAAAAAACTAACTCTCTTTCATTTTCTTCTTAATAACTATCAAAACAAATCAAACCATGTTTAATATCCCAATTTTTCAACAGATATTCTTGAAAGTCTTTCCAGTCTTCAAAAAAAGTTTCATCTTCTTCGTTGTTTAACTTTCTTGTTAGTTTGTCCATTTCTGCCATAAACAACGTCTTTTTAATCCATTCCCATGTTTCAGGTACTTTATCTTGTTTCCAACATTGAGCAAAAGTCAGTCTAGCTGCTGTAATCAAGTACCATAATAGTGTTCTCTTGGCTACATTTATTTCTTCCATTTTAAGACCTAGCAATAACATCTGTGGGTCTTTCTTAAAAGTACATTTCAGAATTTTTTGTATCTCATTGTGGATCTTAGTCCAATAACATACTGCTTTATCGCATGTCCACCACATATGGTAAAAAGACCCTTCATGTTTCTTACATTTCCAACATTTGTTAGACATACTTTCATTTATAATAGCAATTTTTTTAGGCGTCATATACCATCTATACATCATTTTATAGCAATTCTCTTTAACATTTACACAAGTTGAAATTTTCATTGACCTTTTCCACAAATATTCCCAAGATGTCATTAATATCTCGTTATTAACATTTACCGCCCATTTTATCATTTGCTCTTTTACAATTTCATCCTCAGTATACCATTTCAATAAAACCTTGTACAGTTTAGAAATCATTTTTTTCCCCTTTTCAAGCCATACAGTTTCAATTTCCATATTATTTTCTCTAAAACCATGTTCTCTTTTGTCGGTCTTAAATAAGTCATGAATCTGTCTATACTTCAACCAATCATATTCAAATTCCACATCAAATCTGTCTTTTAACACAAAATTTTTCCCTTCTAATTTTAAAAGACTTTTATAAGGTAGCCAATCTAACCCTTGATTTCTTGAATATGGATTAATCACTTCTGCTGGTACTATCCAAAGTGGTCTTTCTTCAGAGAAGAATTTTCTATATCTCATCCAAGTCTCGAACAGTGATTGTCTTATAAAGTGGTGTTTGAAGAATTTGTCCATTTTTACTTTTCCATACCATAAGTATGCGTGCCATTCAAACTTGTTGTCATGCCCTTCTAAAGCCAATAACTTCTTATTCTCAAGATTAATCCACTGTTCCAACCATGTTAAACAGACGGCATCATAGTACAGTCTTAGATTTGGTAATTGTAGACCTCCTCTTTCTTTTGCATCACATAAGATTTTCATTTTAATCCTTGGCTTTCTTCCTGCCCATACAAATTTGGATAATTCTTTCTGCCACATATCCAATACTTTCCTTTGTTTTAATATTGGAATAGTCTGAAATAAGAACATCAAACGCGGTAAGACATTCATTTTTACAGTTGCGATTCTTCCCAATAGTGATAAATTCAACGTGTCCCATTTCTTCATATCTTGCTGAATCTTGTACCACACCTTTTCATAATTATTTTTAAACAGATCAATATTTTTCATGGTTAATTCAATTCCTAAATATTTAGTCTTTGTAACTACTTCACATTGAATTTTCTCTTGTAGTTCTGTTTGCCTTTGCTTCGTCATATTTTTGCACATCACCTTGGTTTTACTTTTATTAACATAGAATCCCGCAACTGAACCAAATTCTTCAATTTTATCCATCAATTGTGGTATTTTCTCAATTGGATCCTGAATCATAAACATTACGTCGTCTGCAAATGCCCTGTATTTATATGCAAAACCTTTCACTGTAAGTCCTTCAATGCTGTTATCTTTTCTTATCGCTGTCAATAATATTTCCAATATCCAAATAAACAACAACGGGGATAGCGGGCAGCCTTGACGTGTTCCCTTTTGGACTTGGAAGAAATCCGTTCTTTCTTTATTTATATTCAAAGTCGCTTTTTGTTCTGAATAAATTGCCACAATCATGTTTAAAAAAGACTGTCCTATATCCATTTTTTCAATAACTTGCAGCATAAATTCCCAGTTTAAATTATCGAAAGCTTTTTCCGCATCAAGGAAGAGGAATCCAACTTCTTTTTCTTTGGATGTTTGTCATAGTATTCAATTGCATCAATCACCACTCTTAAATTGTCTCTGATTTGTCTATTTGGTAAGAAACCAGCTTGTTCTTCCGCTATAGTATCTTTCAGATGTTTTTTCAGTCTTTCCGAAATTATTTTTGCAAATAATTTATAATCATTGTTTAATAGCGATATTGGTCTATAATTCTTGACATGAGTTAAATCCAAACCTTCTTTGGGTATCAATGAAATATTTGCTTCTTTCCATGAATCTGGGATCCGTTTAGTCTTTCTTATCTCATTCGACAGAAGTACTAAGATAGGGGTTAGCTCCTCTTTAAATTTCTTGTAGAACTTTGCAGTAAAGCCATCTGGACCTGGAGCTTTCCCCAACTTTGCATCTTCTATCGCCATTGTGACTTCTTCCTTCGTTACTAAACCATTTAATAACTCTTTAATTTGTTTTCCCAGCTCTGGAACTTCGATAGTCTCCAAATATTTCTTAATTTTCTGTTGATCAATTCCTTTCTTTTTAAACAGTTTGGCGTAGTATTTAAAGAAGACTCTTTTTATGCCATTCAAATTCATAACATCCTTTCCATCTTCAGTAATCTTATTTATAAAATTCCTTTCTTTTTTATTTTTCAATTGCCACGATAAAAATTTTCCTGGTTTATTTGCACCTTCAAATGCTTTTTGCTGTAGTTTCTTCAGGTTCCAGTATAATTCTCTGTTGAGTAGAACATTCAATTGATCCTGTAGAAAGTGGATCTCTTTAATAATCTTTTTCTTCCCTGGTCTTTTCTTTAGTTCCTTTTCCTTTTGCCGAATTTTTTCATGAAGGTCCTTGTGCAGAATGGAAACTCTGTTATTGGTAGCCAGCAGTGCCTGTTAAGCTTTGGAGAGCTCCTATTGGTGGTGGCTGCAGAATTCCACACACACCCCTGTTGCTTTGAAGTTTTGTAACAGTTTAATTGAGTGGACATTGTCTGGAAACGTATCCATTCATGAACCTCCATGAACAACTTAAAAAGTCTGTGGAATGTTCATGCAGGTTACCCCGCCACAAACATCACTTCGCGAAACACGAACTGGGCAAAATCTGTTACGAACTTTAGTTTGTAAGCTGGTTCATGCCTATCCCTACTCTTGATATCATTTCTAAGGATAAAAATATCCTTGCTTGGTTGGGCAAGGGGGACATTCCCTCTAGCCAAAAAGCTTGTTTCTTAGTGGATTGTTAAGACAATTACATTCTTCATCTTTGGTTAAAACAAATCAACCAGCAACACCCTCTTCTTGGTACCATACATCCACAGAACATAGCACCCTTTTGAACTCTTACAAAGAAAAGTTGTTCACTTGTGCTTTAAAAAGGGCTCATGTTCCACCCTACAATGCCACTTCTACTAAGAAGCGGACAGATTTCCCGTTAACCATTCCCCAACTCTCAGCAGTGTTCCTCAACTCTCAGCAAGATAGCCCAGAAAGGAAATTGATCATGACTGTTAAAAATTTAAAGGGAGAAATGGTTAATAAACCAAAAGATATTTTGGATTCATTTGTGGAGTTTTATAATGATTTCTATAGAGGAAATCAGAATCAATCATCAGCGATTAATTAATATTGTCCTTTGGCAGGTATTCCCCTGCTGGACCCTAGTCTTAGGGATTCTTTAAAGAGGAGTATAACTTTAGAAGAGATTCATGTGGCATTAAAAACAGGCTCTGCACCTGATTTAGATGGGTTCACATCAGAGTCTTACAAGCATTATAAAGATATTTTGGCCCCCCCATCTTCCTCTATTTACTGAGATCATGAAGGGATCCCCATTGCCTCCTCCTTGTTCGGAAGCTAAATTAATTTTAATACCTAAATCAAATAAAGATCCTACATCTAGGCAATCTTATCACCTCATTTCATTGATGACTACAGACTATAAAATCTTTACTAAGATACTAGGTTTCAGATTGAGAGCTTGTATTCCAACATGAGTAAGTCCAGATCAATATGGATATATCCCTAAACATTCCATTGCAGATGCAGTTGTAGATCTTCTGTTTCCCTCCAAAAAGGTGGGGGGAGGAATTAACATTAATAGCTCTGGATCTTTATAAAGCCTTTGATTCAGTTAAATGGGATTCTTTTAAAATGGTAATTTTTGTATGAATTTGGAAATAAATTTAATAATGCCATTTTGGCTATTTATTCTCCATATAATGCTAGCATAACAGTAAATAATTGTGTTTCCAGCTTAGTAAATATTAATTGTGGTACCAAACAAGGATGCTGACTCTCCTGTCTGCTTTCAAGACATTAGAGGAATTAAATGTGGGGAAAAGAACATCTGCTAACAATGTATGTGGATAATATGTTGTTATCTCTCATAAATTTGACAGAAGCTATACAACCTTTAAAGGAAGAACTTTCAAACATCAATCAAATTTTGGCCTCAGGGTAAACTTCACAAAATCTAACATGCTATGTTGTAATATTCCCCCTACAATTCAATTGAAAGCTGCTCATACTTTAAATATACCATTAGTATATTAAAAGTAGATACCATTAGTATATAAAAGTAGATACTTTGGAAAATCCATTCCCAAAAAACTAAATAAAATGTATCAGTATAACTATAAAGCAATGTGGAGGCAGATCAAATAGATGTGATTAGATGGGCAAAGCAGAAAACTGCTGTGACTACTCGAGTTGCAATGATTAAAATATCCATTCTTCCAAAATTATATTTTTTATTTTATGTGTTACCTCTTCATATCTCAGATAAGATTTTGAAGGATTGACAATTAAAATTAGACCTATATATTTTTAACTCTAAAAAGCCAAGAATGGCAAAACTCATAAAGTATCGTTCTACTCAAGAAGGAGGGTGGGGCACTCCAAATATCTCTCTTTGTTATCTACTTATTTTTTGTCTCACCTAGGATGCTTATTGCTCAATGTTGGAAGAATACTAAAGGGATTTCCTTCGATAGGTGGCATGCTAAATTAAGGAATAGAGCAGCACTTGAAAAATTAAAAAATAAGATTAGATTAATTCAGCGGAGAAAAAAAGAAACATGATTTTAAGATAATTTGGAATAGATTTATAATTTATTAAATGGAATTTCCAGACTATAACTTATTAAATAATTTTCTTTAATGGATGGATTGGACACCCTTACCTGAAAATTTGAATAAGGCTTTGATAGTTAAATTAGAAGATATTATTTCTCAGAAACATCAGTCTTCAGTTCTGACATATTTATTACCTATGTTGTCCCCTACTCTTAGTTGAACCCAAACAGATGATAACTAGAAACTGAGCTTGTCTATTCTTCACTATTCTGCATGCTAATTTAACAAGCCACCCCTATATATACAGCTATGATATGTAATTCCATTTCATCATCTGATGAAGCGTGCATGCACTGAAACGAAAGCTCACGTATTGAATAAAACTTTGTTGGTCTTAAAAGTGCCATTGGACTCTGACTTTGTTCAATTCACAAGAAGTATCCTCCATTATTAGGTGAAGTTGGGTGAAAACTGTAGCCATGCCAAAAATCCTCCCATGAGATACTAATTACACTTCCTATGTTGTTACGGCATTATTTTTCTTGAGGGGCAGGAATATAGTGAAAAACAGGATCAGTCTTTTATACTATGACATCACACTGAATATCCCGTGACTTGAAAGTTTAAAATCATAAAGCTGAAAAAGTAGAACAAACTAAGGTGAATACTAAAGACCTATTATCTGCTATAGGGCAAATAGTTGCTATTAGCTCATTGGTTAGTGGGATTGCAAATCAGCTGATTACAAAAGCAGGAGACCAATTCACACATCCCTCTGATAGTTTTTCAGCGGCTCCTAGGCTACTTCACTGTTGTTTGCTTCCACATGGTCTCAGTATATTGTGAAGGCCCTGATCCCATGGGAAGCCTGATCTCATTACTTCCCAGAGCAGCACTCTCCCCACCCCACTCCCAGCCTTGATGATTAAAAGGTTCACCTATTTTGCCATGAGAAGTTATGACATGAGAGGCTTATTCTGTGACTGAAGCTTCCCAACATACTAAGGCAACAGAGAATTCAGTCAGAGATAGAACAGCTTTTCATGCTGCCTCAGAAATTAAAGAAATGACAAGCAGGCAACAGTGAAGTCAGCCTCTGCAACAAACTTATATTCAGTATAAGAGGAATGTAAATGTAAAAGGTTCAATTTCTGTTCCAATTCACACTGCTTTCTGCTTCAAGATTGGAGGGCAAAGCCTACTGAAAGTGCCAAGATTGGCATCTGCCCGTTCACGTGCATTCTCTGTTGTGGTTCCCACTTTGTAGGAGAGCCTGCCCAAGGAGGTCAGGAAGGCTCCCATACTTTTAACGTTCCACAGAATGGGCAAAACAATCATGTGGGAATGAATGAATTAATTACCGTATGGCAGTGCGTGTAGTATAGCCAGGAGAGCCTAAAATTGTCTGGCAGTCAGAAGTTCTAGCTCTTTTAGTGTTATGTACCATTAGGTGGCAAGCTAGACTTACTTTCAAGGCAAGAGACATTTCAGAGGTGGTTTGCCTTTGCCTGCCTCTGTGTCGAGACCTTGGTATTCACTGAAGGTCACCCTTCCAAATACTAGCCAGGGCCGACCCTGCTTAGCTTCTGAGATCTGACGGGATCGGGCTAGCCTGGGTGGGAACTGTAGTAGGACGGACCAGCCTAGGAGGGCTCCTTTATAAGGGAAGAATAGGATTGTATCTCACTGCAGTGATTATTATAGATATTACCTTGCTTTTACTACCTTGCGTTCTACCTTTGTAATCCCAATTATTACATTACTTATAGTATACCTAGCCTTAGGCTGTTTGTTCTTTACATTCTAATTCTGAAATGCCAGACCTATTGCACTGGTCATTGGATGAGTTCCTAATTTTGTTTTTCCGTAATCTGCCTTGACTCTCAGCAAAGAAGACAGGCAATATATTAAAAAACAAATAAAGGTGACTGTCTCCAGGGCCGGCCCCAGGTGTCTGGGCACCCTAGGCAGGACAGCCTGGGGCGCCCACCCCACCGGGGATGCCAACCTCCCAGTGGGGCCTGGAGACTGGGGGGGGGCAGTGGAACGCTGGCTTTCCTGGGCGCTCTGCAGCTGTGGGGCCCCCAAGAAAGCCAGGGAAGGGGCGGGGGTTGCCTACTGGGCAAGCCGGTAGTGACTGTCTCCAGTTAGTGACCTTCTCATTAGGTGGCATCAGCGCCACTCATTTCATAATTTCCTTGGCTCAGTGTTTACTACTATTTATCAAGTGCTCTTCTTTCCCCTTCAGTCACCACACACATCACTATATTCCATGTTAACCATTGTGGAAGAACTTAACACATCAAAATCTCAGCTTCTCTCGTAAGTGTATTCCTAAAACGTTTGGAAAACCATTTTTTCATGTTCACTGTCTGTGGCAGAGTGTTCAAAGGGTGTTAAGGGGCAATTCATCTGTGTTAAGTCATCTCTGGGAAACCCTCTTAGATGACAGACATTCTAGAACAGAGATTGTATCACTACATTGTTCTGCATGGTGCCTTTTGTTTATGTTTAACAAACATTAAATAGTAGGAATAGTAGCAGCTGCACTAGTCACTGAAGTATCAGTATTATTGGAGGATAAAGAAGAAAGTGTTATGCTGTTCTTTCAACCATCTGGCCCTGTGCTTTGGTAAAAGATAAGAGGGTGTGCAGGGCGTTTTATGACTCTGGCAGTGCCTGCATCAGTACAGTCATGCCTTCATGGCTTGGCTCCTATTTCTGGTAATGGTTTTGCAAGAATCTCAGTTTAAATTGCCCTCAGACATGCAGCAATGCCAATTCCAACCACAGAAAGAAAGGAAGGAAAATTACAAATGGAAACCAGAGAGGGGTTAAACAAAACCACAGGTAAGAACATTGTATTTGGCTGTACAAATAACAAGCAAATATGGCCTCTCAAGAAATGTTCTGGCTTATCCAGAGTGTAATAAAGACTTTCAATGAGGAAAACAGGACATTGCTAGAGAATGAAGCACTCACAGTTTCTGCATTATTAACTCAGTGCAAATGTTGGGAAGATTCTGTTCTTCATAACTGTATAAAGGTAAAATTAACTGCTCATCCAGCCATGCATTTAAGTATATGCATTTGCATGACATCATTTTGCAAACAATTTTTTTTAATGAAAAGCATAATGCTAACAAGGCAATACAAACACCTAAATAAAAAACATTATAAGAAACTTTGAGCATTATGCATCAAAGCTTCTCATTCTCTCAATAAACAAGTAAGGGATTTATACTGAAGATTTTACCTGAGGGATCCACAGATTTCCCTATTTGGTTCCTTTACTGTTCCTCAACTTTGATATGCCCTGCATTTTATTCCTCCATATTAACCAGGAGAATTTCTAAATTTAATTCTGGAATTGAAGCATCTGCAATTTGTCACAGTTTCCAACTATTGTCTGTCCTGCTGACACTTTTGCAACATTTCATCAGTCTTGATATGATCATACACAAGACTGTATTGAAATTTTTCTGGAATGGTGTTTTAGTGAAGCACATGTGTGCTTCTGTGCTTCAGCTTCTAAAATGCCAAACTAAAGGAATATTGATACAACAATCCATACAATTACGTCAAGATTCTTTTGGTGTTTGATCAACCAGTGCAAAGAAATACACATGTCCCCCGACAAAAAATGATTATAGATGTGATCACACCAAGATTATAGATGTGATCACACTCCTTTCTCTATCTTGAACCAATCACTATCTCCATATGGTGTTCGCACAGGGCTTCCTGGTTTGTGTACAATGATTGTATCAACTTGACCAGTTGTGCTGGCACCCCTAGGTCTTGTAGGGCTCTCCACAGTTTGTCATGATCGACACAGTCAAAGGCTTTCTTGTAATCAATGAAGCATAAATAGATAATCTTTTGATACATGAGATTTCTCCATGATCCAACGCAGATTTGCTATACGGTCACAAGTGCCACGCCCCCTTCAGAAACCAGCTTGGACATCTGGTAATTTCTTTTTAATGGCTGTTGCCAGGTGTTGTATAATTTTAAGCAGAATTTTGCTAATGTGAGGGATGAGAGCGATTCTGTGATAATTGGAGCAGACTTTGGAATCTCCCTTTTTTGGTAGTGGAATGAACACTGAGTGTTTCCAGTTCCTTGGACATGTGTTGGTTTCCCAAATTTTCTGACACAGGGCTCTGATGATTGCAGGTGATATAGGACTCAGCAATTCTGCAGAGATGATGTCAACACCTGGAGTCTTGTTTGGTAGTTGGTTCAATGCCCACATGATCTCTTCCTCAAGGATGGCTGGTTCTTTCTCAACTTCCCTTTCCTTGGTGTCCTGGCTTCTTTGCTACTAGTGTACTGCTCTTCTGTGTATTCTCATCATCTGTTTTTGACATCTTGTTGGTTGGACAGTTCTTTCCCTTGCTTGCCTTTGATAATGCCTTTACAGGAAGTAAATGGTGTTCAAATCTTTTTGACTTGCATAAATGCAGGCTTGGTGTGGCCCTTTATGCAGTCCTCTTCTAGCTGTTTGCAACACTCATCCCACAGAACTTCATTGTCTTTCCTTGCTGCCCTCTGGAAATCCGCATTCAGTCTTCTTGCTTCTTACCATTTTCCCACTGCTTTTCTTTGCTCTGCTATTTTTATGGTTCCATCTGAGAGGCACTTGCACTTTTTCTTTGGCTTCTTGTATGGTATATGTTCAGCTGCTGTTTCTATGATTGTCGAATGAATTTCCTGCCACAATTCATTAGGAGTTTTCTCAGCCGTGTCCAGCTGTTCAAACCTATTTCTTACCTCAATTGTGTATGTGGGGGGGGGGGAATTTTGGTGACGTAAAACTTCTTTAGTGGTGATGTCCTTTTGATGTTGCATAGTTCGACACTGATTTTAGCCACCAACAATTCATGGTCTGCATCACAATCGGTGCCTGGATATGTCTTGACAGAGAATACTGAATTGGACCATCTATGATTGCATGGAATATAGTCAATTTGATTACGGTGTAGTTCATTTGGAGAGGTCCAAGTGTATAAGCGACGTTTGTGCTGTTTGAACCAAGTATTCATGATTTGAAAGCAGTTTTCTTGGCAAAATTGTACCAAATGATCTCCTGTGTCATTCCTTTCCCCAAGTCTAAATCTACCCGTGATGCCTGTCTCTGTTTGGTCGCCAACTTTTGCATTGAAGTCTGCCAAAATGTAAAAAATGTATTTTTTGGGAATTGTTTTCAGAGTTTCTTGGGCAATGGCATAGTAACTACAGAAATAAGACCAAGTAATTCAGAATTCAATTTCTGGCAGAAATTCAGAGGAGAGAAATTTCTGAAGCACTCTTACAACACCCCCAAAGTTTAAAATCAAGAGTGTAGTCTCCATCCAGCTTACAGTACTTCATGAGCCTCTTGTGGAGAAGGGAGCAGCAAGAATTCAAAACCTCCAGAAAAGATGCATCAAATCATCCCCAAGTGCTCAGTGCATTCATTGTGTGACTCATGCCCATTTCACAGACTGTGTAGAAACAAGGGATATCTATTGTGTTCACACATTACATTTTCAGGTGCCTACATAAAACAGCTGTACATCTAAAAAATATAACACGGGATGTGGCCTACAATAATAGCACAAATCACTTGGAGAAGTTTTATAACAGAGTTTATAGTCAGGCATATCCCCAGATCCTTTCATTTACATATTCTACTCACGTTCTCTGACATAATGAGGGCCCCAGACATCAGTGAGGATGAACTCACAGTTGAAGTTGTTGTGAGGGAGCCTGAATCATAGGGCTGGCTAGACTCCTCAGTGCATCCCTTGTAAGACTGCTCACCAGTGAAAATTCTTCCTACCTGCAACGCCTCAGATCTTCATTCATCTCTCTACTCACCTCATGCTTAGATGAAGTTTTAAGGCTTATTGTTACAATACTTGATAAACAAAGCTTGATGCTGTTTTGCCAAGGCAGAATTACTATTTCTGTCATTGACAGATCTCTATCAAGAACACCCATTGTCCACAATTCCAATGATGGTGAGAGACAGGCAGGGGTCATTTCACAGAAAAAGAGCTGCAAGAGCTCATTAGCATAAGGTATGCTAATGAGCTACTAGGCTATTAGCGTAATAGCTCATTAGCATATGCCACACCCCCTGACATCACTGGAAATGGTGTCAGAAGGGGAAGCAAAGGGAGGGGAGGCATCTTCAAAAGCTTCCCCTTCCCTTCCCCAGCCAGCCCTGAGGGGGTGGGGGGGAAGGAAGGGAAGAGTTGGGCCACAGGAGGAAAGAGGGAAGGAAAGAGAGAGAGTAGAGAGAAGGAAAGAAGGAAGGAAAGAGGGAAAGAAAGAGAAGGAAAGAAGGAAGGAAGGAAAGAGGGAAAGAAAGAGAAGGAAAGAAGGAAGGAAAGAGGTGATAAAAAGAGAGAAGGAAAGAGGGAAAGAAAGAGAAGGAAAGAAGAAGAAAAAGGGGAAAAGGAAAGAACAAAAGGAAGGAGAGAGAGAGAAGGGAAGAAGGAGGGAAAGAGGAAAAGGAAAGCTCCCACCCCCCCAGATCCCTCACTTACTGCCATCAATGCCTTTCCCCAGGGCCGCAGCGATCCAGGGCGGGCCCCAGGAGGCCAGCAACGGGCCTCTTCAGGCTGCCCCAGGGCTGCAGCACTCCAGTGTGGGCCCCAGGAGGCCAGTGACGGGCCTCTTCAAGCTGCCCAGGGGCCACAGCACTCCAGCACGGGCCCCAGGAGGCCGGCGACAGGCCTCTTCAGGCTACCCCGGGGCTGCAGCACTCCAGTGCGGGCCCCAGGAGGCCAGCGACGGGCCTCTGCAGGCCGCCCCGGGGCCACAGCACTCCAGCGTGGGCGCCGGGAGGTCGGCGACAGGCCTCTTCGGGCTGTCCCAGGGCCGCAGTGCTCCAGTGCGGGCCCGGAAGGGTGGCGACAGGCCTCTTCAGGCTGTCCCCAGGCCACAGCGCTTCAGTGCAGGGAGCTGGGGGTGGGGCTTGCCACCACCACTATTTGTGCTAGCGCTGGGCTGCCGTAGCAGTGCTCCGGTGCACTCTGGCCCCAAAAGACCCCTGGAGACAGGATAAGACCTTTCACATGACAGAGGGAAAAGGGAATATAAATCAAAGCACAGAATGCACTGACAAGTCTTTTGTGAGAGTGACAGCCACAAGGCTCACTCTTTTAGTCTCAAAAAGATGTTCATCTCATGATATGGTACCTGTATCAGTGCCACTTTTCAGCTAGACACAGCATAAAACCCAACAGAAAATGATATGTTTGATAGTAATCAGACTGCATTGCAGAGGTTTTGGAAACTAAATCGCATTTGCCACTTCTGTTTAGAAAAGAATGACAGAAGCAGTTATGAATCTGAGTTATGTACTGGGACCAATGAGCTTCTAGGCCATGTCCTCAAAGCTGGGGTCTCTATAGTGGCCCAGCTGGCTGCCAGGACAGGAGCAACAACATATACATATCCAGACAAAGTAAACACTAGGATGAGTTCTATAGTTATGCTGGTACATCAGTGAAAAAACAACTTAGATAACAGGGAGAATGAAAACAGAGTGAAGAGGAACAGAATAGTTTCAACTGGCAATACAGGTAGAGCAGGGAAACAGTATCCTGGTTTACCTTTTGTATGCCTGTGACTAACCAGCTATCTCATTACACACAGAGATTCCCTATCACAGATTCACCATTTGACCTTAAGAAAATCACTTATCTTGGGGGTTTTGGTGACTTGTTAGATGGTCGCATCCCATCGAGCTCTGATGGATGCATTCTGTACTGGAGCGGCAAGAAGGGAGACTAGACAATTTCGGCCTCCCCTAGAGCCCATGTAGGGGGATTCTAGTCTGGGACGTGAAATGAGCCACTCCCAAAGCTGTGGCTGAGGGATTGAAGCTCCCTTTTGCCCCCAAAGTTTCTACTGCACTGGGGTCAGCAATGGTGCTCAGAGGCGCACACCAAGTCGAGAGCGAGCAAAGGATCTAAATGAAGCAGAAGAATCTACCCAATCATGCAGCGGTTAATTGATATTAAGCGTGAGTGCCGAAATACTTAAAAGAAGTGCTGTGGGATCAGATTTAAAAGTAAGCCTTAAATCTGAAGAAGGGGGGGAAACCCTTCCAGAGGGGGAGGAGTAGCCCTTGCCTAGTCTAAACAACTGAATAAAAGATTAAGGCAGAAACTGACTTCAAGCATATGCATCCATCCGAACCCACCTAGTGCCAAGAATGGTTTTTAGCACTTCAAAGAAAGTTTTGAGAACTTTAAAGAACTTTTACCTTTAACATAAACAATGTCTCAGCGCAGGGGGAAAATGGCGTCCAAAGTGAAACTTACTATAGGAACTACCAGTTCATCATCACCAAGTCATAGACCGGAAATGACCATAGACACTGCAAGCATGATTTCCGAAGCATTATTCCCTCTTCTGGATCAGATGACAAACCGCAACAAAAACTTTGAAACTCTTCAAAAAGAGATTACGAAAGTCAAGTCCACATCAGAGAAGACAGGTAAAAAACTTCAAAAAGTTGAACACAATACAAAAACTTTGAATCAAAAAGTGGAATCAGTGGAAAAGGAAAGAACTTCAGCAAAACAACAACTTTTACAATGGAAAGATCCTCATATGTCCTTAGATTTCAAGGGTTCCCAGAAAAAAAAGATGAAAACCTCAGACAGATCTTAAGTGAAGCATTAGCTCCTCTGATAAATTGCAAACCGGAAACATTACAATCGGATATAGACATGGTCTACTGTATCTACCCTGAGTTTGTTAAGAAAAATAATCTTCCAGGGGAAATTTCTGTGAAATTTCTAAGAAGATCAACAAGAGATTTGATTTTGAAAGCAACTAATGGGACAACCTTAAAAATCTAAGGAGAAGAAATAAAGACTTTGAAAGACATTCCATTTGAAATACGGAAAAAGAGAAAACAATATAAAAACGTTACAACACTATTGCAAGAAAATTCAACCCCATATCGATGGCTTATGCCAGAAGGACTGACTTTCAATTATAAGGGGAAAAAAGAAAAGATTAAGTCTTTGGCTAAAGCTAAAACATTTCTGGAACAGCAACAACCCCAGCGAAACCAAAAGGGAAAGTAAAGGACAACAATGCTACGGATACAAGTGAACAAGATGGGTTCACTGTGTTAGCCCTGACGCCATTATGGGGCTTTGCTATGGACTGTTTGCTGTTGCCACATGGTCTGTCTAGACTGTAAAATGGATGCCAAGGTAGAAGCCCATAGAGAAAGGAAAAAGCTGTCTTTTTACTCTGAGGGACTCCATTACATACCTGCTGCATGTCACCTACACGGATTAAGGGCCATACAGCAGACAAAGGACTTTTCCTCTGCCAGTCCATGAAGGGATTACCCAATCAAGCATTCAAATTGTTAACGACCCTTCCTGATGCTAATCAGGGACAATCAGGGAAGTCTCCCACCTTTTGTTTACCTGGCCAGCAAGTCCTATAATCCATTCAACTAGCCACCCAACACCTGGCTTCTATTGTTAAATCCAGACCCTGCCTCTCTGGAAGCCCATTGGTCAAACCTAAGGTCTGCCTCTACTGACATCACACACCCCTGGGACTCATCATTGGTCCAGGAAATCTTTTGTTCTCACCTGAGACAGACCAGCCCCTGGGCCACCCATTGGGCTGCATTGTCTTACAGTGGGTATATCCCAGCACACAGATGGCCTTAGAGTGTGTGTCTCTGCCATGAGCCAAAATGGCAGCCCACCCCTGAACCCTCTGGGTTTAGGCCACAATCCTTCTTCATGGACTTCTGCACATCTGACAGGTAGTATCACCTCTCCATAAGCCATCAATCCCCTCTGCTTTCTTAGTTCTATTTTATGTGTGTGAATGTTTGAATACTGTTTGTGTGTTTGTGAATGGATAAATAAGGATTATATTCAGTAAAATAATATTGTATTAATTATACCTGGTCTCTGTGTCTTTTACTGGGAACCATTACAAAACAGCAGCATTCTCTGTATATGCAGGCGAGAATCCAATAATAATAATAATAATAATAAACCAATTGCTATATTTAAAATAGAGCAATTGGGCTAACAACTGGCAGTTCCTCATCTACATCGATGTCTTTAGGCGACTTTATAGACTGAATCTGAATTAGTGGCAGCTGCTCCTAGATCATTTAAGGTCAAATTCCCCTTCGAGAAGAAGAAGAAGAAACATAACCAGAAGAAGTCATCAAAGTGAAGATCTAAGAATCTACTTTGTTTTTTACCTGGGATAATGCACTACTATGTTACTTTAAACTGTATTTCGAGCCAGCGCTATTTTACTATACCTACTTTGTAATCATATCTATAAGGAATCCCTAAATTCGAATGTCGACTTTTAAAGATCCTTGCCTAGAGTTTAGTTTGTTGTTTGTAGTTGTTAGGGTATAGTGAAAAAAGCAATAAAAACATTTAAAAAGAAAAAGAAAATCACTTATCTCGCTATCCTTTCTCTTTTTTTAAATTTCAAAACATAGAGACTGTTACAATTATAATCTGTTAGGCCCTTTCTTATCTCCCAGGTGCACTCTACCAGTAAGGGAGCCCAGCAGAACAAAACAGAAAGAGCAGATGCCACTTCAGTGGGAGGCACAGTTGTCTGATTTTGTCAGTTTGTCCTGGGTATGCAACCTCACAGAATTCTGGTCAACTGGAATATCAAGGGTAGCTAAATGAAAACTAGTTTAAATGGTCATTTAACATGTGATTGCTACTAGTTAACACACAATGGTTTCTGTTTTGGTGATATTTAGACAGGTCATTTCAAAGGAAGCCTCTATTCCTAATTTCTCTCTGTCCATCTGGGACTTATACATGAGGAACATGTCAACAGTGCAGAAGGGAGATACTAGCTCCCGAGTAACTGCATCCGAGAATGTCTCTTATAAGAACACACTATGGGATTAAAGAGAGCTTGTGACAGAATCCACCCTGTCTGCATTTTGCAACCCAGGCTGGCCAGGTTTCTGCAAAAGTTACTGGATATGACACATTTAGAAAAGCAGCAGCACGAAACTGACAATTCTTCATCATGGTAACAACCAAAAAACATGGCTACTAGAAGGTAACACAACTCCAGATTAGGTAGCTGTGACCCTGAACTCCATTTCTCATAGCAGAAAGCAAGGAATGAAGACCTATTATCTACAGGGCACAAGATAAGATTAGGTCTCCTCAAACAGTCTGTTATATCCCTTCTCAAAGGATCGGCAGATAAGAATTTGTAGATTTTGGCCTTAAAACCCAACTGCCTAGGTACATCTTGTACTTTTCTAGGAGGAAAAACTCTGTTTGTATATATTTCCACTGCACGCACTAAACATTCCACAATGTTGTGTATGTTGGAACTCCTGGACTGCAGCCCTAGTGGACAAGAAACTATGTGTGAGAGCAAAATGCAATAAACAACATTTTTAAGAACCAGCGCAAGCAGCAAAGCTTATCATCCAATCAACATCATAAAAACACTCAGCTAGCCCATATGGCCCATCATAAAGAATGTAGTTCCTGGAAACACTATGCTGCATCCCACTAAGAGTATACACTCAAAGAAAATGGCCAGATCCCATGGACATCTTGCAAGGATCACTCATATATCTCAGCCAGGATATCACTGTATAGATTGGAATGCCTGATTTGGTGATGTTTTTGAAGTGGGGGGGAAGCAGCATACAATTATTTTCTAAGATTTAACATATTGTCCCTAAAATATTTTCTAAGGCTTAGGATCCTTAAGGTAACATCAAAGGAATGTATATTCATCCTTACAGACTGAGATACATTTGCCATTGTTCTGGAAATCCCAATTTAGAATAGAATGGCTAAGCACATTAAACCAGCTGTGCAAATGTTCAAACTTATATCTCCACACATGTTTGAACTAATCAATGCAACTGATATATTTCACGGCGTGAAATATTGGGTATTACACATATAAGACCATATAAGGTGATATTCTACAGCAATGCTAATGAGATCATGAGATCGCCTCCTGTCTTATTTACCTACCAGTAACATGACCTCTCTATATGCACATGTACAATATCATAAGGAAATATAGCACTAAGACAAAGAAACAAATAGCCACTAGCAACAGAAATAGAAGACCCAATAGCGGGGGGGGCCTTCAAGAACCACAAGGGCTCAGTGAGCCCAATGTGGACCCATAAATCCCCTTACTAAGGGACATCACTCCCGAGATTTTTAAAGCTATTTCATTTCCTACAAATATTGGCACACTGCATAGGCAAGCAGTAATAGGTCATTCCAGAACACAGCTTTCACTTCATTTCTACAGGGGCTGGCAGCAAAATATGCACCCAGACAGGAACATAAATGCATAATCACAGGATGAACATCCTCCAAGAGAAATCTTGAAAATCCATGGTCTCCTGAACTCCAATAGGTCAAAACCACAATGAGGTCATTTGTTAGCTGTGGAACAAGGTGGGCTTTAATCCAGTTTGCCTCTGCTGTATTAACAACCTGGGACTTTTGAAATTCATAATGCAAGCCAATCATTTTCTGATAAAAACAGAAGGGGACTGCACACATTTCACTGTATATGACAGTATTAAATAGAGCTTTAAAACAATGCATTGGGTCCTAGATGATTGTTCTGCGTTCTTAATCTACTAGCTGGTTAAACTGGAGCTCAGTGACCTTCTTCCTGTGATAACTCCTCTTCTTTCAAATTCATTATTTTCTGAAGCCATCAAATAAAACAAATGCCACAGAGGCTATCTATTTAAAACAAGGAATTAGAAGCTACAGCCACAAACCCTCTGATGGTTAAAGGCCACTCCAATCATTCTGAAATAAATTTATAATCTGTGAAGTGTCTCCTGCAGAGACACACACAAGCTCAGATCAGATATCACACACAAAAAAATGTTAGTTTGTAAAACCAAGATTCATCTCACAGGCACACAAATGCTGGTTTGCCTTGACAAAGCCCAGTTGCATTGCCTTCTCTCTGTAGCCTGAGAGGGCACCACCACAGAAGAAGTCAGGTTATCTCCATTCATATATCACATAAAAAACTATCTATGGTGAATAAACCAACTCCAAGACCCGGCTTGATGGACCTTAACTATTCATAGCTATTTTAATTAAACCACGGTTTCACACAATGTCTGAACTGAGCCACAGATACATACTTTTCTGAAAATTATGCCACAGATATTGTCCCCATCCTGTTTGGAAAGTATTCAGTACCAAACAATAGGCTTCACTGACACAATGATAAACGGGAAAACCTGTCATGGTGCATGAAAATACTGTTGAGAAAGTCTTTGCTCCTATCTTTCAGAGCTAGACCTAAAAACATTATTCATGTTGTGTCTTCTTACGATTACAAGTGCAATTCACTCTACATATAGCTGCTTCTAAAGGCTTCAGTTAGTGCCACCCAAAGTGACCAACCTGTCACTATTAGCTAATTAGCCTTCTTACTCTGAACTAATTACCTTTTTGCAGGGGTCTTTTCGTAGAAGAACAGCTGCAGGAGCTCATTAGCATATGGTATGCTAATGAGCTATTAGGCTATTAGCATATGCCACGCCTCCTGACATCACCGGAAGTGATGTCAGAAGGGGAAGCAAAGGGGGGAAGCATCTTCAAAAGCCTCCCCTTCCCTTCCCCAGCTGGTCTGGGTGGGGGAGCTAAGAGAGAAGGGGTTTAAAGTTTAAACTCCTTCTCATGAGAGTTGGGCCACAGAGAAGGAGGAAAGAGGGAAGGAAAGAGAGAGAGTAGAGAGAAGGAAAGAAGGAAGGAAAGAGAGAAAGAAAGAGAGGGAAGAAGGAGGGAAACAGGGAAAGGAGGAAAAAGAGAAGAGAAGAAGGTGGGAACGAAAGAAAGAGAGAAGAGAAGAGAAGAGAAAGAGAAAGAGAAAGAGAAAGAGAAAGAGAAAGAGAAAGAGAAAGAGAAAGAGAAAGAGAAAGAGAAGAGAAGAGAAGAGAAGAGAAGAGAAGAGAAGAGAAGAGAAGAGAAGAGAAGAGAAGAGAAGAGAAGAGAAGAGAAGAGAAGAATGAGGGAAAGAGGAAAAAGAAAGAAGGAAAGGAGGGAATGAAAGAAATTCAGTGGCAATTCAGCCCCATTATACCCTATGGGCCGTTGAAGTCAATGGTGAAAACATAGGGTATATTCTGGGGGCTGGAGGGGAAGGGTTTGAGGGAGAGGCTCCAAGATCACAGGATAGCTGATGGAGCCTCTCCCCAAGATACCCACCAAGTTTCAAGAACATTGGACCAGGGGGTCAAATTCTATGGGCCCCCAAACAGGTTGCTCCATGCATTTCTCCATTGTTCTCTATGGTGGGAAAAAAGTTATTTTTTTCCCACCATAGAGAACAATGGAGGGAATAGGGGCAACCTGTTTAGGGGCCCATAGAATTGGACCCCTGGTCCAATGTTCTTGAAACTTGGTGGGTATCTTGGGGAGAGGCTCCATCAGCTATCCTGTGAGTTTCGAGCCTCTCCCTCAAACCCCCTCCCCTCCAGCCCCTAGAATATACCCTATGTTTTCACCATTGACTTCAATGGCCCATAGGATATAATGGAGCTGAAATTGACATTCGGCTGCCTGAAAGACTCTCCGGGACGCCGGCTGGGGGCGGGGCTTGGCTCCTGAGCTCCCGGAGCTGCGCTCCGGTGCGCTCCCCCCGAAAAGACCCCTGCCTTTTTGCATCAGCAGAGGCAAGCTATGCCATTGCACACATAATTCAAGATTTTTTAAAATCTATATTGCAATTCAAACTGTATTGATAGTAACAAGTTTAACAAGTTTAAAGAGAAATCTCTCTCTAACTGGAATTTGGTGTATAATTCTGATACTAGGAAATGAAGTAACTAAATGAGAAAAGCATTTTCATTCATGCCTCCAAAAGGGAGAAATAATATTTGGTAACTCTCAGTAATCTTCATGTCTATTTGTTATTCTGCCACCTGGAAGCCAGGTTTATAGATCATGGAGGAAGTGATGATGTGAAAGGAGAAACAGTGAATTAGTAGATAATGTAACTGATAAGGACATTTTCCAGTCCTCTGAATCAGACAGATATTGCCACCAATACTGCACTAATATGCCTTTCTTTCCAAATGTTTACATCAATCACATGGCTAACTCATTAGTTTGGGGAAAGCTTGGATTCTATATAACTAGTGGCAGTTCCACATGTACAGATCTTTTGCAGTTACACTGCAGCATGGGTTTCATGTAGAAACAAGTAGTAAATCTTCATTTTTTTATATTATAGAAGTTGACATGAAGAGGGTCAGAATATCACATATAGCTTGCCATGAAGAAGTTAAAATGTGTCATGCACATCAAACAAAACAGATTTTGACATAGAGGCACAGAATTTTCAGAGAAGAATCAGCAAGAGTTCCCAGACAACACAGAATAATGCAAGGGGGTTGCTGGGTAGCCTAACGATTTCTCATTATCTAAAACTAAAATTGTACACATACACAAAGAAAGAAAAAATAATTAATCAATCAGGAGCTCTTAAAGCAACAAGAAACAGTCATTTATTTGAGGATCTCATCTAACTAGGCAGGCTTTGCTAATTTTCCCTGTAGAGCTATGCTAGAAGAATATAAATTCCTATTATTCTGCACCCTATGGATTGCAAAGAACGTAGGCAATGTTTGAACACAAAGGAGGAAGGAGAAGAAGTTAAACATGGTCAATGTTTTTTTGAAGTTCAGTTTTTCCCATCAGACCTTATGTCTTTTCTATGGTGGATCACAACTCCAGACTAGTCTCACTGGGGGAGAGGGGGGAGAAGCCACACTGGGAGATAATTGTCAGTTTCAATTTTTGAAAACCACAGAGTCTCATATTCCTTGTTAGCTAGTGCTCTGATGTAATATTGACTATCACAAGCCTTTCTGATTAATAGCCAGCCCTGTAGGAATCAGGGGGAAAATAACAGACTGCAAAACTCTAGGGCTTATACCACTTGAAAGAACGGGCCAACCAGAAATTATGCTCCCAAACAGGAAAAACAACAGTCAACAAGGCCCACAGTGATGTACAAAAGATTCAGTAAGCATCCAGAGAACTCACATAAGATTTCCCATAAGAACTCTCTTTGGGGCAGACGATAAACAACATAAGACCACAGTCAAATGTATAACTGGCTGCAAATGGTACTGATCACACTGTGATGCCAGCTCCAAGAACCACAAATGTTCTCCAAGTGGTACTATCTGCAGCTATCTTCCAGGCAGCACTGGCATCAGTGTAAGAGGTGACAAGAACTGAACGCCATGCTCATCACTTCCCCCTATTCCACCACTGCTTGGGAGCTAGCCTCACTGGGTTGGCAGGGCCTCAAGTGGCTGCTTGAACAGTGAAGAAGTCCTGCTTTCTGGCCCTGGCTATACAATGCTAAGAAACATCCTGTGCTGCCTGCTGTGAGCTAACTCCCATATGTACCCCCAAGAGCGCTGTGATCGGGGAATAGCCATTGCCTGGAAGTACCAGGCCCTCAAAGTGTGAAGCTTGCCCAAGCTAAGGCTAGGGCGTTCTCAGCGGCAGCTCCCACCTGGTGGAATGAGCTCCCAGAGGAGATCCGGGCCCTGCGGGACCTAGTGCAATTCCGCAGGGCCTGCAAGACGGAGCTCTTCCGCCAGGCCATTGAGGAGGAGCCGCCGCCGCTATCATGCCATCATTGAGAGCCTTTCATCCATCTGTCCCATTATCTGGAAAGATGGATGCCGCCCGTGAACTGGGATAGACTACTCCTGGTGCCCATGCAATTAAGAAATCTGCCGCCAATGTGGGATACTATGTATCGTGCATCTTGGATTGATATGAATTTTACTGCTGTTTTGAATTTTTGAATTTTATGGTATGTAATATTGTTATTGTTTTTAGTTCTGAAACTCGGCTTGACCGCTTGTTAGCCACCCTGAGCTATCGGATAGGGCAGGGTATAAATCCCAAAATAAATAAATAAATAAAAAATAAACTCTGGTAGTTTCCATTCTTTCTTGTGCATGTCCCACTCATGCATACCCTTGTTCATCCCATTCTAGTGCAAAACTCTAGTTCTCCTCATAGAGACTGCAATAGAAATCTCTGGTGTTACAGCAATGGTCAACATGCAGTTATTGTTCTTGGAGCAGGACTGAAGCCATTGATTTGGGAAGCTTATGGCCTCTCCACACAGGCCCAAAGGTGGATTTGTTAAAGTAGGTTATGTTGCTCCATGGCTCTCTGCCATAGAGCTTGCACACTTCGGTTGAGTGATGTGACAGGGCTGGCTAGCCATCATTATCTCTGTGCATGGGTAATGTGGGAGCATAACCCCACATGGTATGTGGGAGTGCATGGGTAATGTGGGAGTGAATAATGTTGTGGCTGATGGGTGACAGCCAAGTGTTCACAGACATTGTTGCAGTTGGTGCTGCTCCATTAATTTTTATTTCTATAGCTACTGTTAACGCTGCTGGTATGAATATACAGCATCACAAGTGGTATTAGCTTTGGTATAAATGGCTACTCTGCATGGAAGGACTATAGGACTGCCCTGTTATATAAATTTGTATCTAGGTGATTCATTATTTGGCATTACCCCTCTACTAGGAAAATCCAATGATTCCTCCACTCATTCCCTACTAAGTGATAACAGAACACAAGACTGCAAGTTATTTTCATCTCTCAAACACATTCATAAACAGGAGCCCAAGCAGTTGTTACTCCCTCTCCCCTTCCACATACCTTAACACATCAATCTGTTCTGCCCTTTGTTCTGCATAATGCCTAGGTGGGACACTTTCCTCTTCTTCATGAAGAAAGGCAACAATGGGCTTAAAAACAGGCATGCCTGTAGCCAGGATTTTGTAATTTGGGGAGCCTTCAAATAAGTTAGGGGGCACTGACACCACACACAAAAAAATTAATAAAAAATTTAAAACTCATGCTCACCAGGCAGGAGCAATTGGAGCAGGCAGTCGCTCGCCCATGGAGGTCTGCCATGGCAGGGCAAGGGGCTCCAGCAGCAACAGGGCAAGGGGGTGGGTGAGTGAGTGCCGACGTGCCCCAGGAAGCTGAGCGCCATTGAGCTGGCCTTCACTGGCACTCTGGCTGGGCACCCAAACACAGGAGGAGGCAGAAGAGGAGGAGGAAGAGACGCTTGGCCCAGATCACCCTGTGAAAAGCTCCTGTGCTGTCAAAGCCGACTGACCCCACCTTGCCTGCTGGCCCACCTGCCTGGCTGCCTCATGCTGTTTCCTGCAGCAGCGATACTTGAGAAGGGACAGCAGTGGTGGGGAAGCAAGCTGTGCTTGGGGTAGGGGCAGCAGCGGCAGCAGTTCAGCTTCTGTGGAAAGGGGAAAGTGTTCAGTGTCGCTTGGGGCTAGAGGGCTCCTCATCCTAGCCTCACAGGAAGAGCGGAGGGAACAAAAGGCTTCCTTTCACAAGACGATGTGATGTTGAACACCTACCCCCAACTACTAGAAAAACTTCACAAGTCGCACTTGGGAAAGGGGCAGTGGGGGGGAGCAAGCTGCATTTGGGGAAGGGGCAGTGGGCCTGGGCTAGATGGAAGTTGGGGGGCCTTGTTAGGAAGTTAGGGGGCCAGGCCCCCAAATACCCAAATGTAGCTACGGGCCTGAGAACAGGCAGGCTTCTGCTCAGGTCAGATGAGAGGAATGGGGTAGTCAGGGAGTTGGAGTGGCTACCAGAGGAGGGGGAAAGCAGGTAAAGTTAGCAAGGCTTGACTGCAAATCTCAATGCTCTCTGTTTCTCCAGAACTCTCAGGTATTTGCTGTAACCAAAAAAAATAATTATGCTTTGAACATCAACAATACAGTGCATCCTTTGTATTGAAATGCCACTTGACTCACAGTTACCCATTTGTTTGTTTTATTTTGAGTACCAAAGCCACTCAAAAGATTTTTAAAAGGACAAATGGCATTAAAATTCAATATAAATGTTCCTTGGGAGGAGATTTAATTGAGCAGAGTCCATGAGGGAGGGGCACCTAGAAGCTTCCTGCCTCCTCTCTGATGGCCTCTTCAGCAGTAGCTGAAAGCTGTGCTATGACTACACACTTTTTGTTTTGTTTTTTATTAACAGTTTTACTACACACTTTGTTAAAGATACCTAAATCTGTACCTCGAGCAAAACATTACTGCCCACTGTTTTGAAGACTTTGGAGAATGTTTGCAAACATAGTCTCCATAGTTGACATACAGACGCACACACACAGGTTCTCAGCTAAACCCTGCTGTGCCTCAGTCAAGTTGACAAGACGAACAGAATTTCCTTCTCCAAGCTTTTGTTGTGTATTGTATTACCCACTGGGACAGAAATTATGGGGCAAAAGGTTTCCACTTGCCAGGGATTTTGTTAGAAGTTATTTTGCTATATTTCTGGCAGAGTCAGATCTGAGCGAGCATATAATTTAATGAAAGGAGGGATCATAGCAGGCAAAGTCAGGCTTAAAGGGGAAAATAGCCTTACTGGTTTTCTTGGGAGTTCAAGTTTACACTATTCCTTCTGTTTCAGAGCACGAAGAAAATAAAGTCCTGAGCCACAGGAGGCAAAAAGCCAAAAGCTACACAAGAAGATATTCCAAAGAAACAAAAACGCACAGAAATTCATTTGACTTTGGCTAGTTTAAACCACTGTTCCCTTCCTTTTCCAGACTCCCTCATATTTTTGGATATTTCCTTCTGAATTTGAAAACTTTGCTTGGATTTACTTGCAGTTCAAAAAAATCCACATTTATCCCTGGAACCAGTAGCAAAAGCTTGCCTCTCCCAGGATCAAATACCTCTCCAGTAGTGAGTATTGTTTGACCCACAGCCCTGTGCTGTTCTTTTGGCATATACCAAAAGGAATACATATCCATTAACATATGGGTTTTGTTTTGCCAGGAAATGGGAACAAAACTATATTGCTCAAGAAGGTTTATTCAAGGTATGAGCTTTCGTATGCATGCATACCTTGAATAGTCATACCTTGAATAAACCTTTGTTGGTCTTAACGGTGCCACTGGACTCTTAATTTGTTCTGCTGCTTCAGACCAACATGACTGACAACCTGGATCTATATTGCCCAAGATTCAAGACTGGCTGTCAAAAGTAAAAGAGATTCACACTTTGGTAAAATTAACAGCTTACCAAAAAAAACAGTGATCAGACTGGCCTCATTATGATCAAGAGTTGTACAAAGAATGGAGCTGGCAACAGAATAGTTAGAAGTAAAATGAGAATCACTCAATGCTGACATTCTTGTTTTTATGCTTAATTGGACAGTATGCAATGGGTAAATCCTTTTACAGTGTAATAATTTGGCATGGTTTTGTATCTTTGGCTTGTTGTAGTTCAATAAATCTTATTTCTTTTTAAAGATATGGATCTTTCTGGTAGCCATTCAGAATGTGGAGAGCAATGACCGCAGCTTCTCCCAGGATCCTGAACAGTCTCACATTCTTTTCACAGTCAACTTTTGCCTCTGGGTCAACATAATCCAGGCTGAAATGCAAAGTGGAGACCACCAGGAAGAGGTTCAGTGCACTGCTCTTTAACAGAACTATTATGCAGGGCCAATTTATTATCCAGGGCCAATTCTTGCCCTCGATACAGGATCAGCTGTCCTGGGATAACATACTTTGAACTTGCTGCAAGTCCTGATTAATTTACATATTCAAGGGGTGAGCCAGAATGAAGCAGACAATGCTAATAAAAAACCTCATGCAAGATCAGAAACTCTTCACCCAATTCTCTTTTTCATTCCAGGTTAAATGATCTTTAAAACAGCAGCTGCTGAATTTCTTCCACTTACCAATGTTCAGACTGGTTCAAGAACTGGGGCTCAAAAGGAGGTCATGATTATCACAAGTGGACCATGAGGCTGGCAGGTGGGACAAGGTCATTTGGGTTGGGAGGTCAATGGCGAATTTCATTTGTTTCTGCATAATGTGCAAAATGGCCTTGAAATACCTGTTGCTCAGTAACACTATATATTTATCAATAGTAAACATCTCTCCAATATATTAAAAGCATTTTAGTCTGGCAAGATTCCATGCACTCCAAAATCGGCTCGCTCTGTGATCTGCCACTCAGAAGCTGTCCCTATCCACTGGCTGCGTTGCCTGAGTCTCGCCTCCAATATTATAAACAGTTTGCTGTTCCTCTCCCTCCAATAGCCAGTTGGAACACAGAGGTCATTTACATAAGTGGCCTAATTGGCTTTTCCCTCTAACATTCTAAACAGTTTGATTGTGGCTGCTGGGAGGCACTGAATTTGTCCTGAGGTAAAATTCATATCCCAGTCTTCTGTTAAACGGTCACTGGAGATGTCAAAATACATATTCCAATCTTCCCTTAAATGGTCACTGGAGCTGCCAATCTCCTTGTGGGGCCTGGAGATCTCCCAGAAATCACCATGTTCCCCAGCCACAGAACATCATTTCCCCTAGAGAAAATTTCCCAGCTGTTACAATGGCTGTTTTGGCAGTGGACTCCACCAAAGCCTGCCCTCCCCAGGCTCTACCCCTCAAACCTACAGATCTGGCCCTGCCCTTAGTACTGCCAGCTTCCAGGCAGCACCCAGATATCTCCAAGATCAGTTCTCCTGGAGAGAATGGCTGCTTTGGGCAATGGACTCTATGGCATTATACCCTGCTGAGGTCATACCCCAAACCCTGCACTCCTCAGGCTTTTACCCCTTGAACCTACAGATCTGGCCCTCCCCTTAGTATTGCCAGCCTCCAGGCAGCACCTGGAGATATCCAAGATCAGTTCTCCTGGAGAGAATGGCTGCTTTGGGCAATGGACTTTGTGGCATTATACCCTGCCAAAATCCCTCCCCGCACCAAACCCTGCCCTCCCCAGGCTCTACCCCTCAAATCTACAGGTATTTCCCAACCCAGAGTTGGCAACCCTGTAACTGGCTATGGAACCACTTTCCAGACCCTTGGAACTCAGAAGACAAGGCATAGGAGAAGGTGCTTTTCTACCTTAGCTGCCACTGCATAGCCCCAAATCAACATAAGTCAGGGGTGGAGGGAACCATACCTGTTACCATGAGGCTGTCCTCTCATACTTCCCTCTTGGACAGCAAAATGACTTAAGACAGTCCTGCCTTATAACTAAGCAGAAGGAAATAAACATGGCATGCCTCCCTCTATTTTCCCCTTTCCTCTGCCACTCCACCAGCTGCAGCCTCACCTGGAGCTTCCTTCTAGAACTTGTTGTATTTCTTCCCACAACGGGCCTTACTCCTAGTTAAAAATAAAACATAAACTTGTTCGGTGTTGACTGATGTGAGATTTTTGTGTATCAGGCTGGAGAGGGAGTAATCAGCATGGAGTTATTTTGCAAATGGATCGCCAGAAGTACAGTAATTTTAGAAGTGGATTCACAAAGTTTGAAAAGCAAAGCTTTGAATTATTTTTTTCTCCATCTTTCCAATGTCTGGGGAAATCATGAAGTGCTGTGACCATAAAGACTTCGGCAATAAACAGAAAAGCCCTTTCTCTTGGCCACCAAACAGCAGGCTGTTTTCTAGTGAAAAGGTATTAAATACCTTTTTATTCCACCATTCCGCCAAGAAGATCAAGGTGGTATACATCATTCTGCCCACCCCATATTATCATCGCATCAACCCTGTGGGGTAGGCTAAGCTCAGAGTGACAAGCCTAAGATCACCCAGCAAGCACCACTCAGAGTGAGAATATGAATTTGGATCACTCAATAAACTAACCATTATATCACACAGACTCTGTATATGCATGAAGGTTGGGTGAATGTTACGCACTGCTATCATAAAAGAAGAGCCTAGACATTATTGAATGGAATAATCATCAAAAGAAGAGACACAAGGAAGATAAGAAGAAAATTATTCCTTAAAAATTCTTGATGAACAGAAGGCACTTAGATTTTTCAAGATACATTGATGATGAAGCATAATCAAGAAGTGGGGGGAGGGGGGGTGCCACCAAGAAGACACCAGCAAAGTCAGCCCCATTCTATTCTATTGAGAAATTCAGGGACAACAAGAATCCATCTAAAAAGCACAGTGCTTTGCTTGAAGGCCTCAGCATCAAAAATACAGCACCATTTTTCTCTTTCCATAGCAGAAGCAAGAGACATCCATTCTTCCATGCATAAACAGATCTGAAAGCTACAAGTCTATATTACACACTTCATTTTCAGGCATTTAAACCACGCAAACATTCCCAAGAGATTAGCAGAACCACCTACACTGAACTGTAGGTCCTTTTGGGATTACCACACAGCATAGCTAATCAACATTTTCAAACACTAGGAAAAGTAGGGCTTGGTAAGCCAAGTTTGTGCAGTAATTTCCCATGCTTTCCACTTACCTGTACTCATACACAATATTCTACTAACCACTATATCCACTTGTGTCCATGCCAAGTCCTTACCACACCTGCGTATTTATAACTACAGCAATACTTATCCAACCATTGTCTTTATAAAATATTTAAATTGTGCAATCAGGCCATTTGCTGCCATTCAAAACTCAAAGCAAAATTTTCACAGGAGAGGAAACGTAGATATGAAGATGAAAAGAGTGTTTTGGCTGCTTTGTTCACTAACATAGCCCAGAGCCTTTCCACTTTCACAGTGGTTAAGTGTTCCCCAGGACCCAATCACATCCAGGGAGATTACTGTGAACCAGGTGGTGTGCAGAGTGAGCTGGCAGCAATCTCTGTCTTTGCAGGAGCTGGAAACAGCATGGCCATCATCAGTGAGATGGTAGCTGGCTTGCTGCATTTGCTGCCTGGCATCTACATGGTTGAGGCAACTGGCCCCAAACCTCCAGTGCTGGCCTACCTCACCATAATTCGTGTCAGCACCCCTTGTAATGCTGGACAGTTTTCCTGAAAGATCATCACCACAACCCTCTGCAATTTAGACTCTACTGATCAGCAACTGTGGGAATCAGCAGCACTAAATCAGAATGATTTCCCCTCACCTTTTCAATAAATGCCTATGGGAGAAGTCAGGATTGTGATTCATCAGTGAATGTGCTTGTGAGACTAAAGGACGGAAGTCTCTTCTGATTAACTGAGCATGAGAGTGCCATTCTGTGTAGGTTTTGTTTGTGTACCAAGAAAAATTCCACCATTCCTTGTTTCTTTAAAATGCAAACTTTATTTTTTTGCTTAGGGCAAAAAAAGACCCAACTACTCAGGCCAGACTTATTTTACCAGTATTATCACATTGCTACACAAATGTTTTGCTTCTTTGCCTGTAGATAAAATTGATCCCTTAAAATGTTTCCATCAGAAACTGACTTGAAGGCTAAGAGTCTCCAGTTCACGCTCTCTAGGTTTGGGCACTCCTTAAACCTCTAGTCAAACATACATTTAGTAAGCCTGGAGCAGAAACAACTTATTTTCCTTTCTCCTTCTCAGCCACATTGTAAGATTCTGGCAGCTGCTCTCCTGGAAGGGAGGGTAGCCAGCACTAAGCTTAAGCAATATATACAATATTTGTAAAACTGCCCCTATCAGGGATTTGAAGGTTTATTTTTTTAATTAACTGAAAATGATAACACCAAAGCATTTCAACTTGGTGAGTGCTCCAGCTTCATCAACTGCTGGAAAAATTTCACTCCAAGAGCTGAACTTGCAGGACTTTCAGCAGATTTCAAAATAAACACAGCCATACGATCGTGCTGCGGAGTAGCCAGATCTAGGTAAGGTTACTGGCCACAGAGCTATATACACTTCGGCACACCCCACTGTATTTTGCTACATGGCACCCACATTGTATATTTGTTAAACCACAAAATGCCAGGCTCAAGCCATGCAGCTGACACCAATGAGAATGCCATCCAAACAGGAAAGGGTTTTTTTCCTTCTTCTTCTTCCCAGACTGACCTTAGCCTACCTTATTCTGCATGGATATTGCATAAGGAATTAAAGGGCAGAGCATTTGGTGATTAGAGAACCTTTCAACCACCTAAAACTCTCAACCCTGCCAAGGACCAAATGTGAGACCCCAGAGGGAAAGTCCAGGAAGTAGAAAATGATGTATGATGAATGGTTCTGGTGTGAAGTTGTGTTTCCTATAAGCTCCCCTTCACAAGTCAGCAATTTTCCTATAGCTACCTCAAATAATAATAAACAGGCCATCGAAACAGAGAGGTAAGTCTGAGCTAAAAATGTCAGAGCTGATCCTCCCAATGAGAGGCCTCTGGACTCAAGAAGCACAGCTCTTTAAATTCAGCTGCCGCAAATGGGGCATCAGAGTCCAAAGAGAATGGTGGGGTGGGTGGCACAGAAGACTGGAAGAAGGTCGGGGGGGGGGGAGGATTGCTTCTGTCTAATCCTTCATCTAGAGAAGACTCTGCCCAGCTTTGACATGCTAGAACATTTTCTACTGGGGGAACTTCAGCAAAAAAGAACTTGCTTCATCCAGCAGATCAGCTCATTTAGAAGAAAAGGGGATTTTCCCCACCAGAAACACTACATGTAGCAACTATTCCTTATTCAAGAACCTCTACAAGAGCATGTTCTTTTCTTCTGTTCTTAGGGAACATAAGTTTCTCTGCTGTGGAGGAGGGGAGCACAGAGTAAATGAGCTGAACAGAGGTGGACTGGTAAGGTAGAGAATTATGCCCGAGTGCACAGAATTATACTATGTAACATCCAGATACTTTCCAATAAAGTGACTTAAACAGGTATTTGGATTGGTCTGGGGAGACTAAGAGATGCTACACTTTTACAGAGTCCTCTTCCCCGTGGATAGTAAGTAACATATTAAACTTGCATTACTCATCTTTTCATTCTATAACACTGACTCTTCTCCCCCCAAAAAAGTTGAAATATTACTTCTCCTGACATGTTAGCTTTCTATGTTGGGGGCAAGGGGGAATTATTGCAGAGGAGCATTTACATATGAGATTCCCTCATCTGCATTCTAAAATCTCAGAGTGACTGTACCTGGTGATATTTCTGAACATACAGTTTGCCTCTGAGATGTGTGTCTGCCACTCAAACAGAGGACAGGTTGGTCCTCCCATCAGGGCCAAGTTCTCAGCAACTTCTAAAAAAGAACATGAAAGTAAAGCACTTATGTTAACCTCTGAGATCTCAGCACTAAGGGAAGCCATTCAACAAATGTCAATGTATGATACTGCACATCAGTAGAAAATAAAAAAGCATGGTGTTTTCAGACTCATCAACACGCTACCCAGCAGGCACCAACATTTACTCTACCCCCACAGACTTATAGTCACATCTGTGGTGCTACAAAACAAGTTACATCCAAAGTGAAGCGGCTTCCAAAATCTTATTCTAGAGAACTATGCTATATTATTTTGCCAAAAATACAGCCCTTCAGTGGACAGAAACCTGTAGCCAATGTCTTTGCTATGCTCAATCAAAACAGCATTTAAGAACATGACTGTAATAAAGGACACATACCACAATAACCAGCTGGCAAGTAAAGAAAACAGGTGGTGGGCTGCAAAAGTAAGGATCTATTTTAAATAGATCCTTATATCAGGGCATAATTTCAAGAAACAAGCGGTTCTGCATTAAAACTAGTTCAAACACAAATTCAAACAGAGCAACACAGAGCTAGAAGAGACCTCCAGGATCATGCACAACACAGGAGATTCACAACTCCCCCCACATTATCCCAGTGACCCCTGCTCTATGCCCAGAGAAAGGCAAAAAAAAAAATCCAGGATCCCTGGCTAATCTGGTCTAGAGGAAAATTCCTTCCTGACCCCAGAGTGGCGATCATCATTACCTTGGGCCTATAATTTATGAAAGGTCCACGAGAGCCGAGCATTGACTCATCCCTTCCTGCCCTCCCTTCTCCTGATCTGCCTAAGTTCACAGAATAAGCATTGCTGTCAGATGACCTTCTAGCCTCTGCTTAAAAACCTCTAAAGAAGGAGAGCCCACCACCTCCCAAGGAAGCCTGCTCCACTGAACAACCACTCTGTCAGGAAGTCCTTCCTAATGTTTAGCTGAAAACTTAATTTCAGTCCATTGGTTTTGGTCCAACTTTCTGGGGCAACAGAAAACAACTCTGTACCATCCTCTATAATAAAAGCCCTGTAAATACTGGAAGACGGCTATCATATCATATCATCTCTCAGTCATCTCATCTCCAGGCTAGACATACCCAGCTCCTTCAACCTTTTCTTGTAGGACGGTCTCCAGACCCCTCACCATCTTTGTTGCCTTTCTCTGGACATGTTACAGCTTGTCAACATCATTCTTAAACTCTGGTGCCCAAATCTGAATGCGATACTCCAAGTGAGGCCTAACCACAGCAGAGTAAAGGAATATCGCTTCACACATTTTGGACATTATACTTCTGTTGATGTAGCCCAAAATTGCATTTGCCTTTTTAGCTACTGCATCACACTGCTGACTCATGTTCAGAGTATACAGTAAGATACAGTAAGACCCCTAGATCCTTTTTGCAGGTACCCCTGCCAAGTAAGTCTCCCCCATCCTATAATCATACATTTGATTTTTCTACCTAGATGCAGAACTTTATATTTATCTCTGCTGAAATTCATTTTGCTAGTTTTAGCCCCATTTTTCAGTCCTTCAAGATCATCCTGTATTTTGATTCTGTCTTCTACTGTATTTGCTACCCCTCCCAATTTAGTGTCATCTGCAAATTTAATGAGCATCCCTCTATTCCTTCATCCATGTCATTAATAACTTGAGCATCCCCTCTATTCCTTCACTGAAGTAATTTATATAGAAGGGCAACATTGTGAAGGGAGTGAAGGATGGTGATAGGACAGGTTCTGTTGCTATGCCTACCTATTTGTCAGAGTTATTAGAAACAGTAATAGAATTGTCTATTGTTTTAAACTCTGTTTTGTAAAGGTGTTTTATTGAAATGTTGTTCGCCACCCTGAGCCCTATGTATAGGGTAGGGTGGTCTACAAATCAAATACATAAAATAAAATTTAAAAAAATCAGCGCACCACTCAGGAATTGGGGGGGGACAGCTACTAGAAATGAAGCAATTATTCTAAAAATATCCATAACCAAAACAGAAAATAATGTCAAGCTTATACTAAATTACTGAAAACAAGGCTTTCCTCTCAGGATATTTCCAACATTTGGTATTGCACAGATTCTACTCATAGCAGCAAATACTCTAAATAAGGTTTCCATCTTGATGATATATTTTGCTGTCCCTGTAAGACAGCTGGTGTGGCTTGACAGCACCCATGGATGGTTATGAAATGGACAGCTGACCATGCAGACGGTAACAGGAATTCTGACAGCAAAATTCAAGCAAACCATTGACAGCACACTAACCTGACATTTCATACAGTAGGCTCCACCCCATGTCATTTTGCCCTAGGACTAGACAAAGCATGGAAATGCAACTGCTGTCATGTAAATAATCGGATAGCTTTGGTAAAAGAGCAAGTACAGCCCTGGTCAACAATTAGTTTTATAGTAGGGCAACACTGAGAGGAGAGTGGAGGATGGTGATGGGGCAGGTACTGTTGCTCTGTCTACCATTCCTATGGCTTAATATATGGACTGGGAAAAGTGGTCCTTCCCAGGGACTGGCTCTAGAGTACACCTGCACAGTTTGTGGCCTATTAAGGCTGGGAGACCACCCAGAAAGGCTATGGCACCCACTCCTGTTCACCTCGTGCCTTGAAAATCCCATGGTCCTGGGGCTGCCATGGGGCAGTTGCAACTTGACGGCTCACGCTTTTATTATTACTCCAAAAGCAACACACCAACTCTTTATAATTTTCCACCATGGGTTGACAAACCTCCTGTCTGCTTTTGACTACAGAAACCAAGAGCTTATCAAGCCTCTGATAGACACCAGCACACACCTGATGGGCTACCTTGAGCTTGGTGAGTGTAAAGTTCTGCAGATATGCTTTGGAGTCTCTATCTGATCTCTATCTCCAAGGTCCAACAGCATAGAATGTTCCTTGAAAAGGGAGCTGATGCTCTTCCATGCCAATAACCCATAAGAGAAGGAGGAACCCCAGCTAAAAACATCATCTCAAAAGACCACTTATTCACAACATGGATGAAAATGGGATACAACTTATGGTTCATCTAGTTCCCAATATACCTCCGTTTAGCAGACATCAGTATGCTGAAGTCATTTTTTTCTTAGAACTTCTTATGGCTGCTTCCAAAATTATCTTAACTCAGCAGTACTGAATGAAGAAACTCCGGAATCCTGGTACACACATCTTTGTAACATCTAATAAGCCTGGGTACGTTTGAGCTTATGAATCTTGCTAATTTTCCATACACCACTGAAAGGATGTGTTTGTGTGTCTGTTCAGACCAGCCTGTGCATGAGTGATCCAGCACCTGTAACAAGTAGCTTGAAAAATCTTTAATGAATCACTAATGCTAAGCATCTGAATGAGCAGATCTCATAAAATATTTTCACCAGCTTTTCCAAGAATGAGAGACAACCTGCTCATCCTGTCAATAGTGACTCATAAATCCACTCCCAGCTTAGTAACTTTAAAGTTACAGGGCTTAACACAGATCTAAAATGCCCTAGACAGGCTTGTCCCCAAATTGTCTGATCCTGCAACTACAATTAAAATTTTGATGACCTATTTTAAGTCTGTAGCTCAGGATGCCTTTTCCTACTGATGCATCACTTGTACATCACTACTAAGCAACTGCAGTAGCAGTTCTTTGCTGTTCAGTTCACGTGTCTCTCAATTTATGCTTATAGTGAGGATATTTTCATTCCAGTCCTCAATGGTACTTGCATGCAAGGCAATTTGTCTAGGGCTATAAATCATGGAATAAAAGTAATGTGAGGTTTATTTCAAAGGAGAGCAAGCAGAGATCTAAACGGAAAGATTGTTGCCCAAACATTACAACATCAGGAAACCTAAACACGAATCAGGATAGAGCTGCAGGGTGGGACCACAGCTCAAACATGCTTTACATGTGCAAAGCCTCACTCACTAGCACTTGGAAAACATCTCCTGCACATTTACATGTACATTCAAGACCCCATGGTCAATCAGATTTGAGTGTGCTGAAAGAAACGGCTCATCTGTCTGCCTTAACATAAGGCACGTCCTTCTACTGTCACACTTCTCTCCATCCTCAAGATATGTAGCTCAGTATCCTTGAAATAAATATCTGTTGAGCTATTAACAAGACAACCCAAGAGTCCTGATCAATGATGCAGCCGCAAACAGTGCTGCAGAAACACAACTTTGGTTGCTCCTGTGCAGTCCTCTTTATCTCCCTGGAGAGCTGCTTTGATGGGCCTCAGACTGCTGCAATTCTTTGTGCAATGCTGCACAAATTCTCAAGAGTTATAATTGAATTCTGTTTGGGCTGGTCAAGACTTCCTTTCTCATGACATTTTCAGAGGACTAGTCTACTAAAAATTATGAATGGGTTGCCTTTTGGATGCTGCACCACACTGCAGAGCTTGTTCAGCTGATGAATCATTCCTTTACCAGTTTATCACCATTGAATTACTCACTTAACCGAGTTTTTCCAACTTTCCAGGCCTTTTTACAGCGGACTATCACTAGATACGGCAGCAGCGCCCTCTGCCGAAGCCACGTGGAAACTGCAACCAGACAGTCTTGTGTCCTCCCGCCCCCCTGCCCTCCCATGCATTCAGTTCCGCCTATTCCAACTGCGGGCACAGATTAACCACTACGTTACTTGGAAATCTGTTCACGCTCCTGATTTCACATAATTTGTGTCTGTTTCACCAATCTGCGACTGCCCTTTCTGGGGGGAAATGTTCAGCACACGATTCAACATTTAAGAACGAGTGGCAAATCGCCTTAAAGCAAAGCCCCTTAAAAATAGTTTTTTTAAAAAAATCGTATATTGACTACCTACAACACAAGGCGTTTTTCTTATTGCCTTCTCCCTGAACCTGCACTTGTCCTCTTTCCCTTCTGAGTTCTTGTTGCAAAAGATTCATAATGTGTCGAGAGACCATTTTTAAAAAATTAGGAAGGAAAGCAAATGCCCAGATCTCGACTCTCCCTCGTGTTTTCCCAGCCACTCTGCTTAGGAGACAATAAAATTGTCTGCAAGAGATAAAATAAAAGAAGAGGAGACTTACAAGCAGACGCGCAGGGAGTAGTAGTAGAAGGTGACTTTCCTTGGAGTGACTGACCTTATCCAGCGGTGCTATTTTCCTACGGGTTTTTCCCAGCAGCTGAGCTCAGCGCTCAGGAACGACCATCGCAAAGCAGGGAGCCGAGCAGGCACCCGAGTGCTGGCCTCCACGCGGGCTGTTAATCGCCAGCGAAATTTGGACGTCGGGAGACTGCGTCTGCGTGCGCCGCGTACGGCTTCCCTATTCCAGTGACCGGCTCCAGTGCCGCGAACTCAGCTAGGCGGCAGGACTTGCCTCCGCTACCGGGCTACACTTTCTTAAAGAGACAAGCCACGACTCGACGCCGACGCGCAGCGGTTGCAATTACATTTTCAACCACCGTCGACGACGGATACTCGGATCGCTCATGGAAAAATGACAGGATTTTCAACGGTCCTGGGTATGGCCGGTATGCTTCCCTACTTTCTTCTGCCAGGACTAAATGGCTTGCCGTTCTGGTTTAGGAGAATAAGATTCGAGAGGTGGGGCAAAGACCTGAGGCAGGGAAATTGATTGTGACCTTTCAAACTGCTGCTGGAGAATCACATTTTGGATCCCCCCCTTTTAATTGTTTTATTCACTTATACCCCACCTTTCTCCCCAACTGGGAACCAAAGAGGCTTACATCATACCTCCTCTCCTCCATTTTACCCTGAGAGAGTGAGTGACTAGCCAAGGTTCCATGGCATGAGTGGGGATTTGAACCTAGGTCTCCCAGATACTAGTTTGTAAAGTACTGGGTTCGCAGCTTGGAGACTCGGACTATGACATGTGTTCAGACATGTTTATTGTACTTCACACACACAAGACTGGCAAACTGGCCGCAAGGGCCAACTATATACACCCTATCCAGTACACCCCCGTCCTATTGGAGGGTTTGAATTTCCCACCAGAAGGCCTATTGGTGGACACTAGATGGTCTAGGATCCGGGGTCCCATTGTGTTTGGAACCCAAGCTCCTTACTTTCGCCACAGACCCCTGGTGGCAGTCCACATACATAACACCCCTCCCCCCATAGTTCGGACCACACCCTATGTGACATAGTCCTACAAATAGGCTGGTGGTCTGTGCTCTCACAGGGAATGCCGGGGCACAGGGACTGGGTCGCTCGTGACCGCGTCGGGCTGGCTGGCAAGTTCAGGTTGCTGGCAGTGTGGCCATTGGTTCTATCTCTGGAGCCTCCCTGTAGTTAGGTGAGTTGGTCCAGGTGCTCACCGTGGGTGTGAAGGGCTCGGGGCCCATGTTATGTATTAGCTGTAATAAGATGGCTGCCACAGCGGTGGCCTGACCATGCAGTCCGACAAACCTCAGACCTTCGTTCCTAAGACAATAGCCCCTTCGGATCTGAAGGCGCACCTATGGGCTCGCCCAGATCCAAAAGGAGACCTATTGAATTGTTGACTTGTAAATAAGGCCAATCACGGGTGATGGGTGTGTGTGGGGTATGGTGTGGGGCATGCACATAAACCGGTCACTGACTGGCCAGTTTGTTCTCCGTTCCTGATGTAATCCAATAAACAAGAGCTGATTCACTATGCTGAGCCTCTGCTACTGGAAGTTGTTGCCTCCGGTGTGGGTCGATGTGTTTCTTCAAGAACTGACCATCCTCTGTAGAAACTTCATACAACACGGGGCTCGTCACCCGGATTACTCATCCCGCCAGCCACGGGGGTCCCTTCCCAAAGTTCCATATGTAGACGGGGTCTTCTGGAAAGAACCCCCTGGGAGCTTCCCGTTGTTCCGTCATCTTCCTGGATTCCAGTGTCCAGTCCAGGTGTAGCTGGTCCAACAGAATGGTGGGGCAGCAACCCATCAAGAGTTCTGCGGGGCATCAGCCACTTACAAGGTTGAGTGTCATCCGCTGGGTCAGGAGGAAGCGTGTGAGACAAAACTCCCAGTCTCCGGCTGAGAGCTTCCTTTGCGGTGCGCACCATTTACTCCACTTGCCCGTTGGTCGCGGGGTGGAAAGGTGTTGACCTCACATGGTGGATGAGGTTCTTCTGCAGGAAGTCCTGGAACTCTGTCAATGTAAATGCTGCACCATTGTTGGAGACGATGGTGTCCAGCAGTCCATGAGTAGCAAAGATCTGGCACAGCACCCGGATGACAGCCTTTGATGACATAGTGGTTACCAGGCTGACCTCCAGCCATTTGGAGTAGGAGTCCACCACCATGATCAAGAAGAGTACTCCTTGGAATGGCCCAGCAAAATCTATGTGGAGCCGGGACCACAGCTTATGGCTGGACTCCCATGGCTCAGTGGGTGCGTTTGGTGGGTTTGGGCGGACTGTCTGGCACATCTGGTAACCTCGCACCCATGACTTGATCTCCACATCGATCTCCAGCCACCACACATAGCTCCAGGCCATCGCCTTCATTCTGATGATTCCTGGGTGGGCCTTGTGGAGCATATCAAGGACTTGCTGTCTTAGGGTGCTAGGGACCATCACCCTCTCTCCCCACAAGAGACATCCCTTAAGGGCTGACAATTCGTCCCGACATGTGGCGAAAGCCGTAAACTCTGGGCCCACTGAGGCTGCAGGCCACCCCCTCACCACTCAGCCCAAGACTTGGGAGAGGACGGGGTAATGGGCCGAGCGGCGGGCAATATTGGTGGCCTGCAGGGGTGGATTTAGGAGGCCTCCAAGCAAGAGAACCCCGGAGGCAGGAGTGGGATCAGCATCCATGGACACTAGGGAGGTGGCTGAGGGTATCGGCGTGACCCATGACCTTGCCTGGGTGATGCTCCAGGTGGTAATTGTAACCCTCCAGGAAGAGGGACCAGCGGAGGACCCGGGGAGAGAGCACTGAGGGGTCTGCTTGTCCACCACAAGAAGGCCAAGGAGTGGCTTATGTTCCGTGACAATCGTGAAGGGGCACCCATACACAAAGTCATGGAATTTCTTAACACCAGCCACAATCGCCAAGCCCTCCCAGTCAACCTGGGCATAGCTCCTCTTTGCGGCCAATAAGGTCCAGGAATAGTAGGCCACCAGGACCTTTCAGCCGTCAGGGAGAACATGAACCAAGACCACGCCGTAAGGAGAGGCATCACACACAAGGACCATGGGAAGGGACTCATTGAAATGAGCCAGCACCTCGTTCGAGATCAGGAGGGTCTTTACCCCCCTGAACACCACCGCCTCCCGGGGGCCCCAGGACCATGGCACAGACTTGTCCAACAATCTGTGCAGGGGTTCGGCTACTGCTGCCTTGTGGGGAAGGAAGGCATGGTAGAAGTTCAGGAGTCCTAAAAATGCCTGAAGTTCTGCCTTGTTGTTGGGTGTGGGGGCCTCCATGATGGCCTTTACTTTGTCCCGCACTGGATGGAGGCCCGACGCGTCGACCCAGAACCCCAAGAAATCCACCTCTGGAACCCCAAGAAGACACTTCTCTCTCTTGACCTTATGGCCCGCCAAGTCAAATCCATGGAGGACAGCGTGGAGGCAGGCGGCAAAGTCATCTGGGGTGGCCGCGGCAATAAGGACATCATCAAAGATGGCGTCACTCCAGGGAGCCCTTTTAACAGAAAGTCCATTAGCTGTTAGAATATCCCTGGGGCCACACTAATCCCAAACTGCAGCCGCTGACTTTAAATGCCCCCCGGTGTGTCACTATGGTTTGAGCAGCAGCTGTGGCCTCATCAACAGGGAGTTGTTGGTATGCTTGCGCAAGATCCAACTTCCCGAAGATCTTGGACCCCACCAAGGAAGCTAATACATGACTCATGACCAGGACCAGGTACGAGTGGTCATGGAGGGCCTTGTTCAAAGTGCACTTGTAGTCTGCGCAGATGCGGACATCCCCGTTGGGTTTCACGGGGGTCACTATAGGAGTCTCCCACTGTGCGTGCGAGATGGATTCAAGGACCCCTTGCACCACCAAGTGGTCTAGTTCCGTGTCTATTTTCGGCTGTAATGCTATCGGGGTGTGGCGGAACCTCATGCGGATGGGAGCAACCAGGGGATCAAGCTGCAGTGAAAATGGGGGACACTTATAACAACCCAGAGCCCCATCAAAAACCCCAGGGAATTCCCCACAAACCTCAGCAAAATCCCGCGGCACGCATTGCCTTACCCCCCCAATGGTGATGCTCAGCGGCGTGAACCAAGCCCACCCCAACAGACTGACCAAGTTGCCCTTGACCACAATCAAGTCCAATGTAACCTTGAACCCCCAGTACTTCACCCTGAAGGTCCCCACATCCCAAATTGGAACTGGGTTCCGTTGAAAGTCCACTAGGTTCAAGGACGATGGGTGCAGGCGGGGCCCCCCGTTCGTGCAAAGTCTGTTCAGCATTTTCATTGATATGATGGAGGCCGCTGACCCAGAGTCCACTTCCATTGTGCAGGGGGACCCCTCGATCTGGACCTGGACCTGGATCTTCGGTGTTGTGGGTAGGTTGGGGAGGCATAGTACCTGTAACAAGGGTTGACTGGTCAGGAAGTAGAGGTTGTCCATTCCTGTGGCGGCCTTGTAGTGTGCGGAGGTCTGGTGTCATGGCTGCAGCTGGGTTGTCTGGTTCCGGTTGCCCTTAGACCTGCAAATGCAGGTGAGGTGTCCTTGTTTCCCACACATATGGCAGACAGCGTCATGGAACCGGCACAACTTTCTCTCATGTGGTTCCCCACAGCTGCGCTTCCCCACAGCTGGCACACGTGGCTCGACCGGCAGGTTTTCCGGTGTGCTCGGAGGCTCTGGCAGCACCTGGTGGCTTCCGGCAGCTGGTGGGGTGGATGAGACTGACGTCTTCTTCATCAGAGTTCTCAGGTGCAGAGTCGGGGAGCACGAGATGGGACGCTGCCAGTGGATGGTCGCAGTGGGAGGCCTCATAGGCGATGGCGACCTGGAGTGCATTGTCGATTTTGAGGTCGGTGGTACTGATCATCTTGTGGTGGAGTTTCACATCGCTGGTGTCCCAGACGAATTGGGTCAAGATGTTTTCTTCCACCCTGGTGCAAGTGCACTCCATGGCATGTTGGCGCAGCGTGGCCAGGCTTCTGGAAGTACCCCTGGAACTCCATCCTCCTGACCATCGTTGTTGGCTTGGGGATGAAATACTGGGTTAAGGCCTCAACTGTCTCCTCGTACGGGCATTCAAGGATTGCCTTAGGGGCCAGGAGGCTCTTTGTGAGCCGGATGGTGGCCGTACCACAGGAGGGCCCATCTCTTGCCGATGTCAGTCACTTTGTGGTAGGCAAGGTAGCAGGTCAGTTGGTCCGTCCACGAATCCCAAAATTCAGGATGCGTGGGGTCGAAAACTTCGAGGTTTCCTGAAGTGGTCACCATGACTCTAGCACTATGCGGGGAGCAGTGTCCAGAAGACCAGGACGCGATGCGGTTCTGCTCAGGAGCAGTGCAGGGCGCAGTGGCTTCCTCTGGATCGGTGCTCGGTGCTGCACTGGATGGAGAGTCAGGCCTGCTCATCGAATCCCACCTTCATTGCCACTGTAAAGTACTGGGTTCGCCACATGGAGACTCGGACTAGTGCATTCAGACGTGTTTATTGTACTTCACACACAAGACTGAAAAACCGCCCCCGCAAGGGCCAACTATATACACCCCACCCAGTACACCCCCCGGTCCTATTGGAGGGTTTGAATTTCCCACCAGAAGGCCTATTGGTGGACACTAGGTGGTCTAGGATCCGGGGTCCCATTGTGTTTGGAACCCAAGCTCTTTACTATCGCCTCAGACCCCTGGTGGTGGTCCGCATACATAACATAGTCTGACCCTCTTAACCACTACACCACAGTAGAATGGTCCACTACAACTCCATGCAGATCGAAATCAAGCACAGGGAGCAGCCAGAGAGATGCAGGAGTTTTCTCCCTACCATGCTAGTTTTCTGTTGCATGGAGATGGAACATTCACAGTTGGAATGCATCACCTGCAGGCTGAAGTGGTGCGATTCATCCTTCTACCCCCTTACCATTTCATTCTCCTGTATGTGTACATCAGGTCTTATTTCCCTATGTCTTTCATAGCAGCACAACACAGGCAGAAACCCAACAGAAGACGCTTTCTATGGCCTGAAGCCTCAGACGCAGGGGAGCAGTTATTAAAGGCTCATGAGGCCTGCTGAAAACCAGACATGAAAGCAGCTACCTAGTTTATATCAACATTAAATGGGATGAGACAAATGTGAAGAAATCTAGCTTATAGTCCTCTGTGAGTTCTCACACTCTCTGTCTCACTTCTCACACTCTGTCTCACTGACTTGCTTTGGAAAAGAAGGGAGAAGCTGATTAGAGCTAATAGATATATTGGTTTTTGCACCTGCCACAAAGGCACCCATAGGTGTATTTCTTAGCAAGCACTTTCTTCCACCCCTAAAGGGTCTCTTTTCTGAAACAAAGAACAAGCCATGCATCCATCTGCACTAACTTTACAAAAGCACCTGTAGCCCCTGGATACTGAAAGCCAACTGGCTCTAGTTCTCTGCTCCCCTCCCTTCCCTTCTGCGACTGCCTCCTTAAAAAGAAAGAAAAAGAAAGCAGGAGAGAACAGAGAGAGACCACCCTATCCTCCTCTTCCAGCCACAATGTATGATTCCTGATTTATTTGTTTGTTTATTTTATTAGACTTATGAATCGCCCACCCT
Source organism: Gekko gecko (assembly GCA_029375565.1). Taxonomy (NCBI): domain Eukaryota; kingdom Metazoa; phylum Chordata; class Lepidosauria; order Squamata; family Gekkonidae; genus Gekko; species Gekko gecko. The sequence continues at coordinate 95,766,124 of JAPDNY010000001.1, forward strand.
GCAAGCAGACTCTGGGTGATTTACAACCTTATAAAACATTTAAAATGCATTAATATATAATTAATGTTACCAACAGTATAGAATAAACTAAAACTAATCCAAGATGGCAATATAGTAATCCTCCTTTGCCAGCCACATCGCTGTTCCACACGGCACACGGCAGGGCAGGGAAGGGCACATGGGGCCATAGAAGGGTAAAAAAGTCAAATACATTTCCTGTTAGGTGGATCCTGTCCTTGTTAACTCAAAGTGTGGCTGTAATGGGATGTACTTGCATGTAAATATGCACAGGACAACTGCAGCGTTAAATTCCATTCCTCACTGCTTCTCCCTGATTCCCCCACCCCCAAATCCACCCAGCACCCATCCCTTTCCATTCACGAGCGCCAAATGCCCCTCCACACACAATCCCCTGCAATTATCCTTACCCAGATCTAGGGGTTGCCAACATTTTTCTTACTAGCTCCTACTCCTGTGCATCTCACAGCAGCTTGAACAAACCACTAATAAGTGTTTGCTTTGTTTTGTCAAAAGTTTCCTTGCTGATTTCTATAGAGCAACTGCCTGGAAGCTTCTTTGCATCTCCATCATATTCTCTTGGGCAGGAGATAACTGTGAAGTCCCCCCTCCCCACACCTCTTCCATTGCCTACAGCTAGGGGTTTATTTACCAGATGACAATCCTTTTCTTGGGGCAGAGGAGCTTCTAAGCCCGCCCCTTCCCCGGTTCTCCTGGGTGCCTCGCAGCTGCAAGGCACTGGGGAGAGCCGCGCCACCGCCGCTGGGAGGGAAGGGGCGGGCTTCTAAGCCCGCCCCTTTCTCGGTTCACCCGGGTGCTGGGCCATCTCCAGGCCCCACTGGGAGGTTGGCATCCCCGGTCGGGTGGGAGCCCCAGGCTGTCCTGCCTAGGGTACCCAGACACCTGGGGCCGTGGCAAACCACCTCTGAACATCTCTTGTTTTGAAAACCCCATGCTATAAGTTAGCTGTGGCTTGACAGTAACAACAATAACAAAATCATACTTTGGTCACATTATGAAAAGACAAGAGTTACCAGGAAAAAAAATAATGCTAGGAACAGTAGAATGCAGTAGGAAAAGAGGAAGATGGATTGACTCAGTCAAGGAAGCCACAGCCTTCAGTTTGCAAGACTTGAGCAAGAGTGTTAATGATAAGGTGTTCTGGAGGTTTTTAAATTCATATGGTCACCACAAGTTAGAAACAACTTGGCTGCTTCCATTCCATGCACTCCCATCTTGCTTTATCAGGGTAACTTTTAGAACATTCTTTCCTTATGTGCATTTACATAGTTCCTGTTAAATTTGTGGAAAGAGTGTCTCAGAAGACAGACATTCTAATTCTGCAAGATCTTTTCTATTCATGGTCCTGAGTTGACTAAATCAGCTGCTACTACTGCCCTTTTCCTATATAGTGATGGCACCACCCAATAGCTTTCTCCATTACTTCTACACTTTTAGCAGGAAATAGGCCACTGTCATTTATTAGCCAGTCATACATCATAAGGTGTGGATGGGCAATGTCTATGATAACAGGACTTGAAAGCTGCCATTTTCAGTAGCAGTGAAGAAGGAATAACAAAGTTTGAGTCCAGTGGCACCTTTAAGACCAATGAAGTTTTATTCATGGTATAAGCTTTCATGCGCAAGCACACTTCCTCATTTGCCCAAAGTGTCTGTCTGGAAGAACTAGCTGCTATAGAGGACATTTTAATTCTAGATACGTAGCTACAGGTATTCATATAAATGATAGCTATTAAAACCCTGACTTGGAAATATTTACAAAGGCGCTTAACTGTACTCAGTGTTACACGACCACTCACAGGGCATAGAATTAGGTACGTATAAGCCTTTGAAGCATGGGCATTAGGAGAATTAAGGAATGTAAGATTAGGTCAAAATCTGCATACATTTTTGCATTGTACTGTTCACAAAGATTACAAAATCTACATTCCATATAGTTTCTTGCGTAGCTTGGTTAATGCTACTTCTCCCTCCTTTCCAATTAAAAAAAAGATTATTTTGTAAGAAATTACTTTGGGAACCAGGTTTTATGGCCCAAACCAACAGCTATTAATTAATTTACACTTAGGCGTTAGCAAAATGGCCCTACAAAGATCATGATGGATATTATATATAAAGACCAGGGTGAAAAGGTTCAGGGGCAGAAACACGTTTAAAGGCAGATTATGCCATAAAAGGGAATTGTTTTCCGCATCAAGTGTTCTGCAAAACCTTCTGTATCAGCCTTTGGTAATCTAAATCGTTGGTTAGATCAGTTGTCAAAACAAAGGAATGTGAGTATTGTTAAGCTGAGGACAAAGGTGCTTATTGTGTACGGAGTTTCTGTGCCAGGCTGCTTGTTCCCTCTGACAAAGAAGTTAAACACCATGTTGTATGGATAGGGGCTGGGACTGTAAGCCATGCCCAGTGTTGTTATTAGAAGGCGTAAATGACTCTTACGTCTGACACACAGTGGCTGCATCTTCTGTTTAATCCCAGATCTGAAGTGAGTGGGGGAAGGCAGATGCTGACTTCACTAAAGTCAAGGAAATTCGATTTGAGAGCTATGCTCAGAAGATACCACAAATGCATAATATGGTGGGTTTTGACCATATGAGACTTGGGTTCATGTCACATATCAACCATTTGTTCATGTGAAGACACTACTGAGTCACTATTTGTAGTCTCAGTATCCCCATCCGAAAAACGGTAATAATAATGACCTAGTATCTAGGATGTGTTAAAACGATGAGTAACAAATGAGCTAACAAATAGCCATAAATGACTACTCAGTATTTTTTAAAAATAATATTTTGTTTAAAACATCTTATTTGACCATTGATGATTCTGTACTTTAAGCACTAGCAGAGACCCTGAACATGGCAGTTTTTTGGACAGGCTCAGAATGCCTCATCTGTTCATACTGTGAATGCCATAAAAGGACTTATTTCAGCTGAAGGGGAAACAACATTAAGTCCAAGTTGCAGATCAATTTCACCTAAAGTAGTAAATGATTTTGTATTGAATTTTATTTTGCTGTATTGTATTTATACTGTTGGAACCCGCCCTGAACCCGCCAAAGGGAGGGCGGGATATAAATCCAATAAATAAATTGAGGTTGTCTGTTATCTATCCTGATGTCCAGGCAGTTAGAACCACTGTGATCTCTGGTGCTACTAGACCACAAGCAGAGCCCTCATAAGAGAGCTACTGACAGTTCCTGAATCTGTCATACAGATTTTCATCTCAAGGGAGCACTCCAGTCCTGCAGCCTAGCTAAACTACTGTGCTTGAGTAGCTTCCCAGCCGAAGCTCACTATACCAGTGACCAGCCACTTTTTCTTTATGTGTGTGTGTGTATATATATATATATATATATATATATGGATATAGTGGTTAGTGTTTTAGACTAGGACACGGAAGACTAAGGTTCAGATCTCCACTTTGCCACGAAGCTCACTGGGTGACCCTGGGCCAGTCACTTTGTTTCAGCCTAACCTATTTCACAAGGTTGTTGTAAGGATAAAATGAAAGAGGGGAGAATCCGTGGACACTCTTCTGAGCTCCTTGGGTAAAAAGTGGGATAAAAAATGCAATAGTAATAATCCTTCCCCTTAGAGTGTCTCCCTCTGAAGGTACCCAGAGAATGCACCATGGGACAACATAAGGTAATTTTGCTGACAAACAGCAAGGTTAGTCTGTGTGGATTTGTTATCTGTGCCCACACTTAAAGTGTCTTTATCACATGTGTATTCTTGACTTTCTACAAGTAGTTAAGTAAGCATAAATGCAGTTATCTTGTTTTTATGTGAGGAAAGTTAGGCTGTGAGATAATGACTTGTCTGAGGTAAGGCAAGAAATTTCATAGCTGAGCAGGGATTAACACCTAGGTTTCTCTTCCCAAAAACAATGTTCTATCCACAACAGTATTCAATTAGTGTATCATACCACTGGCTTCACCACTATTCCACTAGTTTTGCTTAAGGTTTCTAAAATGAAAGAGAAAGATGTGGCGTGGGGAAGGAATAGTGAACAGGGAACAGTGAGAGAAATAGGGGACAACAGGCCCCCACCTTCCAACAATGCTGGAACAGAACGCTGCAGTGGAATTGCCACCGCGGCAGCTGGCAACACTGTTGGGGCACCTTTTCCCCATTTGGCTACCATGTAACTATCCCCTTAGAGAGATGACTAGTGGCGGCGCAGGTGTGCCATGTCTGTGCAGCCATGGCTTAGGATTGCTCTGCCCATGCAGTCAAAAATACTGAAAGGTAAAATGAGATAGGGGCAGGGTGAACCTGCCAGTATACACAGTTACGCTTGGAATAGCAGCATATTGTGGAAGTTGAGCAAGACTAACAATGCACTGTAATTCCATACAGAGTTACTCCACTCTAGGCCCATTGAAATCAATGGATTGTACAATAAAATACTGTGTTTCATGGGACTAATTTATCTTTAAAATATCTTCACTATTTCACAAACTCTGCATCTGCTGCACTAGCACTGAGGACCATGGTTTCCAATTGGTCCGAAGTTTCTTACAGAGTTTATTTGCTATAGTCAGGGCAGTTTACAAATTTAAAACAGAAGATCCCATCTCAAATAACTAACAACAGAACCTAAGACTCGGTGTAAAACAATTCAATTCCAGGGCACCCATTTAAAATAACTGCAAAAAGCAGCTTTAAAGAAAATAAAAGAATTAAATTATGCCAGGGGAAAAATGTACCACTTCTGGATTCAGTCCTCCCAAAGGCATTGCAGAATGGATGTCTTTATTGACTTCCATGAAGCCAGGCATGACTCCTGAGGCAATAATTCCAAGACTGGTTGGGGCACTGCTTAAAAAAGTCCTCTATTGCATGTCCATCAGTCTCACTTCTCTCAAGTCTGACATGCAGACAAAAGCAATGCTGGATGTATTAAAGCTGGCAAATTTACACCCAGTCAATACCAGAACTACTACTAGTATATTGTATTTTAGGTAATATAAGACATATTAGGGTAAAATGCACAAAAACAAAACAATTACAACAGCTAAACAAGGGGCCCGGCATTTAAAAATGAAAGGAAAAAGAAATATACAAAAATTTTAAAGTAAGATAGATTAAAATCACATGACATGAGGAGATAGAGGGGCACCTCTATAGTCAGGAAATTTTTGGGAGGGGGTGCCAAGGAGGTGCTAATTAAATTACTAAACCCTCCTTGGTGGCCGAGGACTTGGGCAAAGTGGGCAGCTCCTGGGTGGGTGGTGCATGGTGGCTACTACGGCTGGGAAGGGAGCCTGGAAGTCGCTGTCTTGGATGGCTGGGACTCTTCTGTCAAAGACGCCTGTCATAGCTGGGAGGCAGGCAAGTGGGCAGGCAGGCAGCTGAGTCTTCTAGGCAGCCATGGCGGGGGGAGAGGGAGGGAGGGAAGGAGGGAGGCAGCAGCAAGCTCTCCAGGGCTGGCTCTAAAAGACTAGCACCACACAGCATAGCTCTGGCCATCGGCCACACAGCCATTGGGGCAACCGGGGCTCGGGCAGTGGAACACATTGCAGCGCGCTGGACACTACCCTCCCCACTTTGCACGGCCAGCAGCAGCACCTGCTGCAGCAGTGCCTTCCTGGTCAGCCCAGCACAGCCTCGCCATGCAGGGCCCCCAGCCAGCACGGCAGACTCGGCAGCCTGCCACCGTCGCTCCACCCACCAACCGAGCTCCCAGCAAAGGCCATAGAGGAGACTCAGTGATTGGGTGGAGGCACTGCAAATGTGAAAGGGGATGGAGCCCCATGTGCCCCATCACTGGCTACATCCAGTAGAGGGGTATACTGCTCCCACTAAATTTTGCCCTTTCTGTAACTCCTTAGAGAGGAACACTCCATATACCGATAGCTAGCGTTCATGTGTATTATGTGAATTACATGTATTTACACAAAATAGTTCAGCAACTGGATATGCTAAATTCAGTAAATAAATGTCTAGCACTCATTATTAGAAGGAAAGGCTCTTTAATATTGCGTTTTTCATACCTGTTACAATAATACAATATAGTTCTTATGTGCCCTTAACTGTCAGCCTTACAGCTGAAAGTAGGCCTACAACAATGAACAAATTTAGCTTTAGGAGCCAGTATTGCAATTTTCTAGAAATGTCAGAAAATTCAGCTTTGAAGGTGACGCTCCCCATTAGTATATTCAGTAATAAGGCAATCTGAAACACTGTTTCAGAAGGAATGTCTCAGTCAACTATTGTTCTTATGACAGGAGGGGGGAAAAATCTGGCACAATGTCAAATATGAGGCATGGTTGCAAAATTCTAAGTGCAAACAATCTAAAAGATGGCAGACAGACATACTGGGAAATTGGTTACTTGCAGAATGACTTTCCCAAGACCGCCCAGTAAACCAATGGTCTATCTCAAGGCTGCATATGGGAAGAGCTTCCAATTTCTAGGGTGCTAAATTTGTCTCTGTTCTAGATTTCATCTACCAACTTTTTTTGGGGGGGTTGCCCCTGCTTCCTGCATCTTCTGTCATCAAGCATCTTTTACTTTACAGAACATCTTGTATTTCAGAACCCACCAGCACCACAGAATGTTACAGAAGGAAAAAATAGCCCTGCGACAGAATGTTCCTTATTATTGCAATCTGGATTGAGCAAGCAATTTCACATCCAACAAGTATTGCTTCTTCTCTCCCAGTCACTTTTCACTCATTTCCACTGATATTTGTTTTCATTTAGTGAGCACCCTCTTTTTTTAAACTGTCAGCTGAATCTGGAGTGAGAAGAAGATGGCAAGGCACCATTTCAGTGAGCAAAATTGGAGGATTTTTTATGCTCTTGTGGTCTTTGTATACTTGTTCAGTGTTTTTAGCACTTGAAAGTGGAAGAGTGATATATGCATTTTAATTTTTTAACTTCAGAAACAAATACATATTAAATGGAAAAGGAGAGGAAACTAACCCATATAGGACTTCACTTTTCTAAAGTAGGCATTTATTATTTTATGTTGTTTGTCGTTTGTACATTCCACTAATCTGCAGTTCACAGCCACATTGTTTCCTTCTGGCAATACATCATATGTATCCCACCCTAGTTCTCCAGGATACTACCGACTTTGCCATAATGTTCAAGATGTTCTAGTTAAACTGTGGGACACAATTTCCTGAAGACCAATTGGCTTTACTTTCAAGAATACCCCATTATTGGAGATTCCTGAAGATTTGACAGTAGTCTTAGGGAAATATGATGCTTTGCTTTTAAAGCAACGGATGGTTTTAAAACAAAGAGGGAGGAATGACACATTGTGAAGGAAACACTGGCTTCCCAATCGCATATTGTCTATTCAGGGCCAGGAGATAATTACAGGGAGAAGGGGTGGGTGGTTCAGTACTTCCCCTGCCTGCCTATTCCCCCTTTGAAAAGCCTGCCCGAGGGGGTATTTTAAAAAATTCTCCCTTGCCAGACTCCAAGTCTGAAGGAAGCCCAATGGTCTGTAGACAGGGTGTTTTTATACCTGCTTTGGATAAATAAAAAACTATTTTCACATTTGAAATAAATGAGGCAGGTAGGAAGCTTTAAACTATTCAGAGAAATTGTGAAGTTCTACAGGCAATCTCTGCCAAGTAGGGTTGCCAGGTCTGGGTTGAGAAATGCCTGGAGACTTTGGGGGTGGATCCAGGAGAAGGTGGGGTTTGGGGAGGAGAGGGCCTCACCATGGTACAGTGACATAGAGTCCACTCTTCAAAGCAGACATTTTTTTCCCAGGGGAGCTGATCTCTGTCAGCTGGAGATCAGTTGTAAAAGCGGGAGATCCCCAGGTTCCACCTGGAGGCTGGAAACCCTACTGCCAAGGCTACAATCCTACACTCAGTGTCACATGCGTAGGGCCTCTCTTCTTGTTCAAATGAGGACTGTTCACCTAGTTATACCCTAGTCTCCTCATAGGTACTTTCTTTGCTGTACACAGAGCAGGCTATAAGACTGGCCATCTTATTAATTTATTTACAATCCTAAGCAGGTCTACTCAGAACCTTACACAAGTTGACTCAGCGGTGCTTTCTCCCAGGACAATGTCCTTATGGGTGTACTGTTATCGTACCCCACCTTATTGTAACAGTCACTATTTAAGGCAGCTTCCTGAAACCAAGCACAAAGGCACCATAAAACAATACATTAAAAAACATGTTTTCTAGTTTAATATGAAACTTCAGCATTGGAGCAACCATCCACACTACAATAAAATAACCAACAATATTTTAGAAGGCTTGTTTCCCGGTCCACCCCTTTACTTGAATAATGTTTTTATTTTATGCTTTCCAAGTACAGTAAAATAGCAATTTTTCAAACATATCCAAACAAATCTTATTTCAATTCTAATGACATCATATAAAACCATCCACTAATATACATATAGTTTTATATAAATATATAAAAATATCTATAAAATCCAGTTTTTATATACTTGAATTTATCTTTTGTTTCTGTTCTCTTACTTGTTATATTTTAGATATAACTGCTAGGTCCATAATTTTAATAACCATTCTTCCATAGATGGTGTCTTACTCACTTTCCAAGCAAAAGACTTGCTGTAATTATAATATGGAATAGTAATTCCATTTGTTTTCTAAAAGTGGTATCTCTTATTTGTTGTTCAGTCACACAGTCGAGTCCAACTCTTCGTGACCCCATGGACCACATCACGACAGGCCCTCCTGCAGTCCTCTGGAGTGTGCTTAATTTCATCAATAACACTGTCTACCCATCTCATTCTTTGCTGTTCCCTTCTTCTTTTACCTTCAATCTTCCCCAGCATCAGGGTCTTCTCCAGTGAGAGTGTTCCCTTCTCATTTGGAGACCAAAGTATTTGAGTTTCAGCTTCAGTATCTGGCCTTCCAGGGAACAGTCAGGGTTGATTTCTGTTAGGGTTGACTTATTTGATCTCCTTGCAATCCAAGGAACTCTCAAGAGTCTTCTCCAGTACCATAATTCAAAAGAATCTATTCTTCAGCGCTCGGCCTTCCTTATGGTTCAACTCTCGCAGCCATATTACTACTGGGAATACCATTGCTTTGACCATATGGACTTTTGTTGGCAGGGTGATGTCTCTACGTTTTATTATGCTGTCTAGGTTTGCCATTGCTTTCCTCCCAAGGAGCCGGTGTCTTTTAATTTCATGGCTGCAGTCACCGTCTGCAGTGATCTTGGATTCCAGGAATGTGAAGGTTGCCACTGCTTCCATGACTTCCCCTTCTATTTACCAAGAAGTGATGGGGCCGTATGCCATGATCTTAGTTTTTTTTATGTTGAGTTTCAAGCCAATTTTTGTGCTCTCCCCTTTCACCTTCAGCAAGAAGCTCTTTAGATCCTCTTCACTTTCTACCATTAGAGTGGTATCATCTGCATATTTGAGGTTGTTGATCTATTTCCTGGCAATCTTAATTCCAGCTTGTGATTCATCCAGGCCGGCATTCTGTATGATGTACTCTGCATATAAATTAAATAAGCAGGATGACAATATACATCCTTGTCATACTCCTTTTCCTATGCTAAACCAATCAGTTGTTCCATATCCAGTTGTAACTGTCACTTCTTGACCCTTATACAGGTTTCTCAGGAGACATGTGAGGTTGTCTGGTACTCCCATCTCTTTAAGGACTTGCCATAGTTTGTTGTGATCCACACAATCAAAGGCTTTAGCACAGTCAGTGAAGATGTTTTTCTGGTACTCCCTTGCTTTCTCCATAATCCAACTGTCCTGGTCCTGTGGGCCTGGGACAAAGTCTGCCCCTTCAACCATGTCCCCACTGGAGCCCCCACCTGCAGAGGAACGTGGTGGCGAGGAGCAGATGAGCCGGCCCTGCTTGCCCCGAAGGGAACCCGACACCCAGCTGGTGACCGACGCCCCCGCTGGGCTTGCAAGTGGCCCAGGGGAGGAGAAGACGAGAGAACGAGCTCGGCCTCGTTGCCGTGACCTGTGGGGCACATCCCAGGGAAGTGAAGAGGCAGGAGCCCCACCCCTGAAGGCTCGGGACGGCTGCACTGGCGGCGTGGCCCTCGGGCTGGCAAGGCTGCCGCATCCTGCCTTATCGGGGGGGTGGGGCTTGGCAAGGGGTGGAGGCAGGGAGGAGTACGAGTGGTGCTGGGAGTGGGACAGGAGGAATAAAAGGGGGCGGGGACGGAGAGACCGGGGAGGAAGAATGTGCCAGGGAAAAGCCAACTGAGAGAGCCAGAGAGGAACCAAGGAAGGTTCAGCGGGATGAACTCCAGGGCACAGGGCAGAGGGGCCAGAGGGGTGATGTCAAGCCCGACCCCTACTGTTCTGAGGCCTCAACGTCCCTGCTACACTTGGACCGGCCTCAGCTTCCAGCACCGCACCTCCTGCAAAGAGGCTCAGCGTCACAGCCACGGGCGGGAGAGCACCGGGGGATCAGCCTGGCCTTGACACCAACGAATGTTGGAAATTTGATCTGAAGTTCCTCTACCTCTTCGAAACCGAGCTTGTACTTCTGGCAGTTCTCTATCCATGTACTGCTGAAGCCTAGGTTGTAGGATCTTGAGTATGACCTGGATAGCATGTGAAATTAGTGCAATTGTGTGATAGTTTGAACATTCCTTGGCATTGCCCTTCTTTGGGACTGGAATGTGAACTGACCTTTTCCAATCCTATGGCCACCGTTGCATCTTCCAAATTTGCTGGCATATTGAGTGCAGCACTTTAACAGCATCATATTTTAGGTATCTCTTATATACATCAGTTTTAGGTGGGTAGCCATGTTGGTCTGAAGCAGCAGAGAAAAGTTTGAGTCCAGTGACACCTTTAAGACCAACAAAGTTTTATTCAAGATATAAGCTTTCATGTGCACACACACTTCTTCAGATCTATTTAAGGTGGTGCACACATGAGCTTATACCTTGAATAAACCTTTGTTGGACTTAAAGGTGCTACTGAACTCAAACTTCTGTTATACATCAGTTTTTGTTTGGTTTTTAAAGCCCATCGGCCATGTTTTCTTTCTTTTTAAAAAAAATCTCATGGGGGAGAATATTCTCCAATATATTTTTAATTTTGAAGATTCCCTGTAGCAGTATAAAAAGTATCCTTTCAGCATGTAGTGTTAGCAGCATCTATCATTATTTGTCCTATATTTTGTACTAACCTGCTACCCGTGCTTCGCTATGTTATTTAAGTTCTGTAAATCCAGTTATAATACTGATGATGTGAAATTTGAAATGTGACATTTGCTGTAGGAATTCTAATGGAGAAGATTGTAGTGTAAGAAATGAAGTGAGACATACGTACTTCTTTTCTCCTCTGCTGAAGGACCTCTCTGTAGACCACATTGGTGGTTCTGCCCTCAGGTGCTAGGATCACCAGGCTGCTTGATGAGCTCACTCTGGAGCAGGCCACATAGAACTGTCCATTTAAGAAGCAGTCGTCTGTTAAGTCAACTCCTGCCACCTTCCACAAAAGTGATGGCCTCTCTATTTGTGTTCCTGGACTGTTTTGCTCATATGGAGACTGTCTTGTTCTAAGCACCTCAGGGTGATCTTGCTGGTACTTGGCCTGTGCAGCTCAGTGCACTGCAGGAGCACTATGTGCAGATGTCTTTGCCGCATTCCTAAGTTGCCTCTTCCTTGTAGCAGTGGTGTATCTGGCTTGATGTTTGCCAGGAGCTTTCTTGGGGGCAGTAAGAGGTGAGAGATGTGAGGGGGAGTTGGTGTGAGGGAGTGGTGATGTGGCGGACATTTCTTCGGGTTCATGAGGGAGGCATGCATCGAAATGGCTCCTAGAAATGTCCTTTACTATCTCCCCATAAACATTCATACCCTGGCCCTGCTCCTACACTTGACAGACACTGGCCTGTCTGTTGTTGGGGGGGATTGTATTTAAAGGGATTGGGGAGGCTGGGCCAGCAGCAGTGCTAAGGCAATCCTGCTGAGTGAACCTCCCCGGTGGCTGTAAGGATCCCACCTCCTCTCCTACACCTGACAGGCCACGGTGGAGGTGGGGCTGGCAGGATCACTAAGGCATTATGGCTGGGGCGGGCTCCCTCGTGGCTTTAAGTACCCTGCAACCGCTGCTGCACCTGACAGACAACCACCTGTTAGGTGTAGGAGGTGAGGGGAGTGTGTTGGAAGCCATCCCATCTCTCCTACACCTGACAGGCAGCTGCCTGTCCAGTGTAGGACAGGGGAGGAGTATTAAAAGCCACTGTGGAGGTGGGGCTGCACTTGACAGACAACCACCTGTTAGGTGTAGGAGGTGGGGGGAGCGTGTTGGAAGCCATCAGAGAGGCTGGGCCAGCAGCTTTGCTTCACCTCACAGGTGGTTATTGGCCACTCCTGATTTCCTCAACTGTCATTAGCTCTCTGCAGTCCCCTGTAACTGTTTTTTTTTTTTTTAAACCTCAGAACACTGAGCTCTGCAGCTGACCAATCAGAGAGTGGGTGGTGCAAGGAGGCAGCTGCCTGGCAGCTGCATAGGAATCAATGGGGGGAGCACATTTTACCCCTTTTGACCCACTTAGGGGTTGAATTTCTAAAAATCCCTTCTTAACGAGCACCTACACCATGGTAGGAGCACTCTCCTTGAATTTGGTGTCTCTAGGTCCAGCGGTTTGGCCTGGGCGTTGATTTTACGGTGAGGGGACTTTCTTATACATATAGATGTATTTACTGGATTAGATAGTACTGAGTATACAATTTGGAAGTTTCCCCTTAATCTTGAACAATATGTATACATATCTATTTTCCCCCAAGTATAGATACATACTTGTTAAGGATTGTTGACATTTTTAATATGAAGCAGTCCAGTTGTGTTTTACAACACTTCAGGAAAGTCACTGTAAATGAATTAATCTTTTAGGTTTATTTATGATCATATTTTAATTAATTCATTTATCTTTCTCTGTTTCTTTATTTATAGTAATCCAATAATGTTGTAAAATCAGTGATGTATTACCTTCTGTTCTATAAGGCAGAACACTATTGTGTGTGTTAAGTGCTTTCAAAGTTGCTTCTGATTTATGCTGACCCTATGAATTAATGTCCTCCAAAACATCCTATCATCAATAGCCTTGCTTTAGTCTTGAAAACTGAGGGCTGTGACTTCTTTGATGGAGTCAATCCATCTCATGTTGTGTCTTCCTCTTTTCCTGCTGCCTTCAACTTTTCTTAGCATTATTGCCTTTTCCAGTGAGTCATGTCTTCTCAGACACTGTTACATTCTGTATTATCATTAGGTTGGATTCAGAGAAATATTTCAAAACTTTCCATGAGTAAAAGGTGCTCTCTACCTGTCACGCCGCTGCTGCGGTCCCGGCCCAGCTCCCCCGGTGGCTGTGACATCTGGGGCCCGTTGGGAACGGCGGTCCTGGTAACGGGACGCTCGCAAAAGGTGGGATTTGATGAGGAGCCTCAGATCAGCAGGGGGCAGGGTTAACAGCACCCTTTTGGCCCCTCTGCTCCTGTGTGAGAGGACTACCCTTGGCCCTTTTTGCTCTCTCTCGGCCGCACGTCTCTCTTTCCAACACTGTCACTCTCCATGTATATCCTCCTCGGCTCCTCGGCATCAACGCCTTTTATTTCTCTGTCCCATTCCCAGCACCCCTGTTCACCCAGCTGAGTCCTTCTTCCCCCTCGGCCCTGCCCCCCTTCATCATCTGTTGCGCCAGCGGTGGCCTGGACAGCCTCGGGGCTGTGCCGCCACCACCGCCATGCAGCCTCACTGGTACGTGCGCGCCTGCCAGAAGCCCTCCCCCCGGCATCCCGGCCGTCCTGTCGCTCGCGCTGGGTCCTCGGGGGGCCCGGCATCGTCTCTGGGCCCATCCGTTGCTAGGTGCCTCCGCCGCAGCCCACTCGCTGTGCCCGGTCCCCGGCTTCATTTCCTCTTGGGTGGATGGTCCCTCAGGTGAGTGCGGGATCGCTTGTCACTCTGGCGTGTCGCTCGGGGTCATGGGTCTCTGTCCCGAGCCCGTGGGGACGGGACACTACCTGCAGAATGACATCTTTGGATCCCACCCAATATATTTAATTTTTCACATCTCACATTTATTTGATATTGAAATTATTATCAAACATAAGTGAAATTATTTTGAAACATAAAAGATGCTACAGATTATTTCCCTAGGCACATTTTACCATATTTATCTGTTACTCAGAACTGAACGTATTCTTCTATATTTGCTTCACTTGATTTTTCCACAGGTGCTAAGCATTGTAAAAGGGAAAAGAAACTAAATTTACTCAGATTCTGACACATTTTGATCCCATTTAAAAATGTATGTTGTAAAGAATAAAGCATACAGAAATTATATTTCCTTCTGCAATCACTCTCAAGATTTACAGCACAGATAATAGCTTAACAGTTTTAACTGAATATTTTTTTCCTCCAAGATCACTATCACTTTCTCTAAACTCCAGCTCAGCACTAACCTGTGTTGTTGGAACAGGTCTTGTGCTTCTCTCTTATGTCTCCTACTTTGGACATTATACATTCAGATCTTCATGGTGTCAGTACAGGAACTGGCAGTGTCCATCACAGGCAATCTGAGGAAGTTTCTGTTGGTGAGATAAACATACATGGTACAAATAATGCATAGAGGTTTGGATGTTGTCATTCTTCCTTAGTGTCTTACTGCTTTAAGACATTCATTGCTGTTGCTATTACATATTGAACTCCAGGTTTTGCCCTCTTGAAGCTCCAAGCAGCTTCATAGCCTTTTGATTACAAGTCCCTACACCATTCACAATACCTTCCAAGTCTGATCCTGTTTTGGTGCCCCTTTTGTACCTCAGAAATGGACTCATCTTAACCTAGGGTTGCCAGGTCTGAGTTGGGAAATACCTGGAGATCTGGGGGGTAGAACCTTAGGAGGACGGGGTTTGGGGAAGGGAGGTACCTCAGCAGGGTCCAATGCCATAAAGCCCAACTTCTAAGGCAGGCATTTTTCTTCAGAGAACTGATCTCTGTAATCTGGTGATCCACTGTTATACCAGGAGATCTCCAGGCCCCAGCTGGATGCTGCCAGCCCTGTCCTACCCCAGAGCATGTTGCTGGACCTGGTCCTTCCTGTTGTTGTTACAGTCATAGCTTTAGTTTTGTATAGCCTCTTTCATACAAATTAGTCAGCCAGTCTAATTAGGAGATTCCTTACCTCAGGAAGTAGAAATTTTATTTCCTCTTCACATATTCCCACCACCTAGTTCTTAGTTCTCATGTTCTGTAGTCTATAGTTCTCGTGGCCCTTTCTTACATGTCCAGGGAAATGCTGGTTACCATTTTGGGATTAGGAAGCAATTTTCTCCAGGCCAGTTTGGGCAGGGATCCTGGAGGGTTTTTTGCCATCTTCTGGGCATGGAGCAGGGCTCACTGAGGGTGTGGGGGGAGGTAATTGTGAATATCCTGCATTGTGCAGGGGGTTGAACAAGATGGCCCTGGAGGTCCCTTCCAGCTCTATGATTCTATAATTCTATATGCCATCCATTATGGTACCTGTCTAAATAAACTTTACTAGTTTCTCTGCTGCTACCCCAGAACCCTATAAATCCATGTACAGAGAAGACATGGGTATTGCATGTAGGCTCCATCTTAGGCCAAGGAACCGTTTATTAACTCTTGGAAAAAATAAAATCAAATAAAATGCTGTTATATGATAAGGCAACAAGGAAACTGCATAACCCTTTTGCATCAAGGTTTTTATTATGACCCTAAATCCATACTAACAGGATGACTTACATTTGTGAAACATTAACAGACATTTCTCCATATTTACTAGATATCCCAAAGAATACCAAACCATCAGATAGGACAGTCAAGCAGCGTTCATGATTTAATTCACAAAGACAGGATCATCTTCCATCTCAATTAGCATAGCCCCCCAGAGTAACTCTAGGTGAGATAACTTCTACCTTCTACTATCATCACATAAACAGACATCACATGAACAGATAGTAGTTAAAAGGACCCTGAAACATCCCTCTGCCACTATGACATTTAGACAATATTCACAAGTCAAAATCAGAGTATACGATAGAACTCTTTCCCCACATTTTTGCCCACATACTCTCCCTCTCTCTTTCCCTGAAACATAGGGTGTTTTCACACACATTGAATAATGGCCCTTTCGATCTGCTATCTATGCAGACTGCCACCAGGGGTCTGCGGCTAAGCAGGAGCTTAGTCCCCAAACACAAAGGGGACCTAGGATCCTAGTCCACCTCGAGTCCACCAATAGAACCTTGGCGGGAAATTCAAACCTTTCAATGGGGACAATGGGTGTGCTGGGTATATAGTTGGCCTTGCAGGGCCGTTTTCCTTGTCTAGTGTGTGAAGAACAATAAACGTGTCGGAACACATGTCGTAGTTCGAGTCTTCCATGTGGTGAACCCAGTGCTTTACAATGGTGATGAAGGTGGGATCCCACTTAGTGGGCCTGACTCCCCAACCTGTACCGAGCAACATTCCAGAGGAAGCCACTGTGCCCTGCACTGCTCCCGAGCAGCACTGCACCGCTCCTAGCAATCCTGAACACCGCTCCCTGCTCTGCGCTAGAGTCATGGCCTCCGCTCTGGGACACCTCAAAGCTTTTGACCCCACTCATCCCGAGCTCTGGGATTCGTGGACAGACCAGCTTACCTGCTACCTCACCTACCATGAGGTGACCGACGCAGGCAAGAGAAGGGTTCTCCTACTCAGTTCTTGCAGCGTGAACACCATCTGGCTCTCAAAGAGCCTCCTGGCCCCGCAGGCAATCCTCAAGTGCACATACGAGGAAATCATTGATGCCCTGACCAGGTATCTCACACCCTAGCCAACGATGCTGGCCAAGCGGATAGAATTCCAGGGGCGCATCCAGAAGCATGGCAAGATGGCCGCAGCCTTCCTGGCCGCACTGCGCCAACACACCATGTAGTGCAGATTCACTAAAGTGGAGGAGAACCTCATGACCCAGTTCGCCTGGGGAATCAGCGACATGAAGCTCTGCCGGAGGATGATCAGCACCACTGACATCAACCTCGATGAGGCCCTACAGCTCGCCATCGCCCATGAGGCCTCCCACCATGACCGACCACCGGCAGCATTCCATCTCGTGCTCCCTGACCTGGTGCCCGAGAACTCAGATGAGGAAGACGTCCGTCTCATCTGCAACCCCAACTGCCGGAAGCCACTGGCAACCCCCGGAGTCTCCAGGCACTGAGGGACAGCCATCGGTCATTCCACGTGCACCAGTTGTGGAGAGGCGCATGCGAGGAAATCGTGCTGGTTCCGTGATGCCTCCTGCCACACTGTGGAAAACAAGTACACCTTGCCTGCGTTTGCAGGTGCAAGGGCAACCTGAACCATCCCTTCCAGCTGCATCCACACTGCCAGACTTCTGCGCACGACGAGGCCACTGAGGATTCAGATGGTGTCTACCTCCTGACCAGCCAGCCCTCATTACAGGTACTATGCCTCCCCAACTTGCCCGCAACCCCGAAGTTCCAGGTCCAGGTCATGATCAAGGGGTCCCCCTGCTCAATGGAAGTGGACTCCAGGTCAGTGGCTTCTATCATATTTGTGGAAATGCTGCACAGACTTTGCCCAAACGGCGGGCCCCACCTGTGGCCCTCGCCTTTGAACTTGGTGGACTTCCAGAGGAACCCGGTTCCAATACAGGGTGTGGCGACTTTCCGGGTGAAGTACCGGGGATTTCAGGGTTTCTTGGACTTGATAGTTGTGGAGGGGAATCTAGTTAGCTTATTGGGGCGGGTGTGGTTTGCACCATTGGGCATCACAGTGTGGGGGGGTGAATAAATGTGCACTGTGGGATTTTGCTGAGGTTTGCGGGGAATTCCCCACAGTATTTGATGGGGCTCTGGGTTGTTACAAGGGACCCCCTTTTTCATTGCAACTCGACCCCCAGGTTGCCCCCATCCGCATGCAGTTCCACAGTGCCCCGCTCGCCTTGCAGCTGAAAATCGATGAGGAACTCAACCACTTAGTAGCACAAGGGGTCATCAAACCAGTGTCCCATGCACCATGGGAGACCCCCATTGTTACCCCCGTCAAGCCCAACGGCGATGTCCACATCTGCGCGGACTATAAATGTACGCTGAATAAAGCCCTCCACGGCCATGCCTACCCTGTCCCAGTCGTGAGTCATATGTTAGCTTCCTTAGCAGGGAATAAGATTTTCGGCAAGTTGGATCTTGTGCAGGCGTACCAACAGCTGCCAGTGGATGAGGCCACAACCATGGCCCAGACAACTATAATGCACCAGGGGGCGTTTAAGGTTAGGCAGCTGCAGTTCAGCATAAGTGTGGCTCGGGGGATATTTCAGCACCTGATGGACTCTTTGTTGAAAGGGATCCCTGGGGTGATGCAGTTTTTCGATGACGTCCCCATCACCGCGGCCACCCTCAAAGATTTTGCCTCCCACCTCCGTGCCGTTCTTCGACTCTTCGACGCGGCGGGTCTCAAAATAAAGGAGAAGTGTCTCCTTGGGGTCCCAGAGGTGGATTTCTTGGGGTTCCAGGTTGACACATGGGGTCTCCATCCAGCAAGGGACAAGGTCAAGGCCATCATGGAGGCCCTCACGCCATCTAGCAAGGCAGAACTTCAGGCATTCTTAGGGCTCCTGAACTTTTATCATGCCTCACTGCCACACAAGGCAGCCGTTGTGGAGCCCCTTCACCGTCTCTTGGACAAATCAGCACTCTGGTCGTGGTGGAGGCGGTGACATTCAAGGGGGTCAAGGTGCACTTTGATGAATCCCTGCCTGTAGTTCTTGCGTGCAACACCTCCCCATATGGCATCGGCACAGTCCTGGGCCACCTTCTTCCCGATGGCTGGGAGATTCCCATGGCCTACTACTCATGGACTTTGACAGTCGCCGAGCACAATTACACGTAGATAGACTGGGAGGGCTTGGAGATAGTGGCAGGGGTGAAAAAGTTTCATAACTTTGTGTACGGGCACCCCTTCACAATTGTAACTGACCACAAGCTCTTGCCCTGTGTTCTCTGTTGGTCCCTCTTCTTGGCTGGCTACAATTACTGCCTGGAACACTGGCCAGGCAAGGTGATGGGCCACACCAACGCCCTCAGCAGACTGCCCCTTCCCTCCGGGGATGCCGATCCTGCCCCCTCCCCTGGGGTTCTGATGATCAAGGGGCTCCCCAAGCCACCCCTTCAGGCAGCAGACACTCGGCCCACAACCCCCTCCTCTCCCCAGTCTTGGGCTGGGTGGTAAGGGGGTGGCCCATGTCTTCCACTGGTCCCAAGTTCATGGCTTTCATGACCCATAGGAATGAGTCGTCGGCTGTCAAGGGGTGCCTCCTGTGGGGCGACCGGGTAGTGGTCCCCCCTGCTCTGTGACAACGAGTCCTCATTGCTCTCCATAAAGTGCACCTGGGGATAGTCAGGATGAAGGCTATGGCCCGGAGCTATGTTTGGTGGCCAGGAATTGACACTGAGATCGAAGCCAGGATGAAGAGATTCCAGACCTGCCAGGCGGTCTGCCCAAACCTGCCAAGCATGTCCCCGCAGACGTGGGAGTCAACACACAAGCCTTGGTCCTGGTTACACATAGATTTTGCCAGGCCCTTCCAGGGGTTGATATTCTTAGTAACAGTAGACTCATACTCAAAATGGGTGGAGATCAGCCCCGTATCCACCACCTCCACAAAGGCTGTCATCCGAGCACTCCGTCAGATCTTCTCCACCCACGGGCTGCTGGACACGATAGACTCCGACAATGAGACTGCCTTCATGGCAGCGGAGTTCCAGGACTTCCTCCAGCAGAACCTGACCCAACATGTAAGATTGGCACCTTTCCACCCGCAACCAATGGCCAAGCAGAAAGGATGGTCTGCACGACGAAGGAAGCCCTCAGCCAGATCATGGATTGGGACTGGGACTGGGAGTTCTGGCTCGCCCGCTTCCTGCTGACACAGTGGACAACACCCAACCCCATCACCGGACACTGCCCCACGGAACTGTTGATGGGCCAGCTGTTTACTCGGATGGAGTGGCACACATTCATAACTACAAAATTCTGATTACCAGTGTAGAAGTACTGGTGAGACTGCAACAGATATATCTATGGCCCAGTACTAATCTCTGTAATAGCTGTACAACCATATAAGGCTACAACACCTGGGTTGATATATGTATATATGTTTATGAATGTGTGTCTATAATATATATGTATTAGTGACCACTGAGGAAGGCCCTTTGGGGCCGAAACGCATTTGGTCTTCAGTTGTATAGTGTTGACCCATCCTTTGTATGAGTATTTGTATGTTTTTATATGTCTGAAACTGAAAAATTTTAATCAGAAGTTATTTTAACAAGTGTACACCTTAATAAATTTCTATATTTATATTATATTAGTCAGCTTGGCCCCCTTGGTTTGCAGTAAACAACCCCGTGCCAGCACCCCAGCATTTCCAATGAGAGCGCAGACCCCCCACCTATCTGCAGGACTACATGACATAGGTGGAGTGGAACTAAGGGAGGAGGGGTGTTATGTACGCGGGCCGCCACCAGGGGTCTGTGGCTAAGCAGGAGCTTAGTCCCCAAACACAAAGGGGATCCTACTCCACCTCAAGTCCACCAATAGAACCTTGGCGGGAAATTCAAACCTTCCAATGGGGACAATGGGTGTGCTGGGTGGAGTGTATATAGTTGGCCTTGCAGGGCCATTTTCCTTATCTAGTGTGTGAAGTACAATAAACGCGTCTGAACGCATGTCGTAGTTCGAGTCTTCCATGCGGTGAACCCAGTGCTTTACACAATCCATTTTCAATGCACTTTAGCAAACATTTGCGAGCGGATGTTGCTGTTTCACACAGCAAAAACCAAAGGTTTTGGGCCCCTTGCTTTCCCTCCTATTCAGTGCCCCACTTCACAGGCCTCAGGTCTCTCTCCACACTCCTTCCTCTTGTGTCTATTTAGCCCAGCTCAGCTCAGCTCAGCTGCCAACTAGTATCTCGCTTCCTGTTACCCACCATCATCTTGCTGAAGCTTTCCCATCACTCTGTTTAAAATCCCACACTCTAGGCCCAATTCCTTCTCCCTCCATTATCTCCATGTCTCTCCCATCCTTCTGTTTGCCCCTCCCCTTCCCAGTCTTGGCTCCCTTCCACAATCTCCTTTCTTAGGAACACTGTGTGACCACACAGGAGGACTCTATTGTACTAGTTGTGGGTGGGACATGTCTGGATACTATGACTGCTTACACTAGGAACTGCTTCTTTTAAACTGCATTTTA
The DNA here is from genome assembly GCA_029375565.1 of Gekko gecko. Lineage (NCBI taxonomy): Eukaryota > Metazoa > Chordata > Lepidosauria > Squamata > Gekkonidae > Gekko > Gekko gecko. Next base: position 95,787,387 of record JAPDNY010000001.1, read on the forward strand.
AAATTTGGCTCTCTTAATTGCCACTCTCTGTCTTCATTGCTAGCCAATGACATTTCTCTCAAATTGTATCTCCACTTTCCTAATAATGCTCCAAAGCACATTTATGTATACAAACACTTAAGATTTTCCCCTCCCCTCCCCAAAAAGGATTGGAATATACTTTTGAAGCACCTACATGTGTAGCTCCTTGGATCACACTAGTTACTGGTACTATCTGGGAGGCTCATATCTGGACAACAGAAGAAGAAGAAAAATGAAGGAACAATTGACATGAGGCAGCAGGAATTTAGAGGAGGGACATGGGAGCAACAGTACAGGCGAGGGAAGAGTTTACTGTTATTTGGCTGTGATGGTTAAGCTTCCCTGAAACTGATCCCTCCTGGCTCCAACCCTGCTTAGTTACTTGTACTGCAAATAGTTGGTGGACCAGCTCCTATATATCTATCTGCCTTGTGCTTCATAGCTCTGTCCTTGACAGTCTGCTTCAGTGGCGTATTTGGTGCAGACCTGCTTGAATAGTATTTCTTTGACAGTATAATTTTGGCTACAGTGCATATATCTATTACTCCAAAAAAAGTAATTACTGTTAGAAATAATTTTCTGCTAGTGAATTATCTTGATTTTGAAAAGAAACCCAAACAATTCTGCTCTGAGACATTCCCCAACTCTCTTTGAGAAAATACTCAGTGACCTTTCAATAGATGATAGGAGAAGTCCATAGGAATTCATTTTCCTTAAGCATTTCTTGATATCTTCCGTGGTATTAAACAACCTTCCAGGAAGTTATAATAAAGTAAAGATTCAGATTTTCACAATAGCTCATTTTCCCTTTAAGAGCTTAAACAAGTCCCAGATTTTTACAACACCCAGTAAACATGTTTTTTTCTAATATCTTTGAGGTTGCATTAAATTCTGATCCTTTCACTGTGATTGCTCCACTGCTGCTATCAATATCTTTCCACTGTTTTGTGTGCATGACACCCTTTAAAACCAAACTATAATTAACAGCAAAACAACTGTCCCTTACACATGACCTTATGTGAAGTCTGTTGCTATAAATTTGTTTTGGGGTACATTGCTTGGAATTTACTACTCAATAATCTGGACCAAATATCATAAACTGAAGAGTGTGTGTGATCACCATGCATTTAATTGTACAGATGAATGGTTGTTAAAGGTTCTTCTAGTATAATCTTTCTCATACTCAAGCTTATTCTAGCCTGTATTCCAAGCCAAAACATGTCTGCTGTGAAAACCTGTACGAACTTATCTCCCAGGCAATCATAGAGGACATGTTGCCCATGTGATATGGTGTCAGCACTCTGAAAGAAGAATAGCAGCAAGCACTTCCCTACCTTAACTGGGTTGTTTCCTTGAAATAAATTACCTAGGAACCAGAATAATTAGAACTTAAAAACTTCAGCTTGGCCATTTCCAGTTTCTAAAGATGATTATGGGAGACAGAGAATGGTCTGGATTTGTATCAGATATACTAAGAGGCCACAGTCAAACTTCTTGGCCAATAGCTGACACACACATCAAAAAAATATGCATCCATGAACAACATTTGTTTGGTCTGCTGTCAGTTCTACTGGGCTGTCAGTCAGCCCATACATTTAACTCCCTCCCCCAAGCCCCTAGACACCATTTTAATATACATTAGAATATGGGCAGAATACTTGCATTTAACCTCTGTTAGGATACTACCCACCACTGTGATACATCTGAGCAATTCCTATAAAAACAATCCTCCCCCTTACATACACACTGTCCAAACAGCCTCTCAGGAGAACTTCTAGTGCAACCTCTGATGCAGCGTGAAAAACTGAAGAGAGAGTTTTTTGTACATATGGAAAACGCTTATGTAGCCCTTATTTATTTAGGTATTTTTTTACCCTGCTTTTCTCCTCAAGATGGCTTACTATAACAGTTCCCTACTTCCCAAGTTCCCTTTCCCCCTCTTGGCTGAGCAGCCCCTTTTTCGTTCTTCTTTGTTCCTCTCTCTGTCCCATCCAGTTGTTTAAATGTATATAGATATATACTGACCTAGCCTAGGGACCAACTAAACTCCTTCTTTTGTCTTTTCTGATAATGGCACATGAGACGCTTATGGTAATTCAAAACTAACAGACTATTTTACTTCACTTTTGAGGGGAAATGGACAAGTTGGTATCAGTTTTAGGACTTAGAATAGGATTGCCAGCCTCCAGGTGGGGCCTGCGGATCTCCCACTTTTACAACTGATCTCCAGCTGACAGAGATCAGCTCCCCTGGAGAAAATGGCTGCTTTGAAGGGTAAACTCTATGGCATTGTACCTTGCTGAGGCCCCTCCCCTCCCCAAACCCCGCCCTCTCCTGGATCCACCCCCAAAGTCTCCAGGTATTTTCCAACCCAGACCTGGCAACCCTAACTTAGAAGGTGAACAGGCAACAGGAATGAGGTAACTTTGTATAAATATAAACAATAGATAGTTTGTTACGAATAAGTAGCTGTTTTGTTATACAGACAGGTCTTTACAACCGAGGAGAGAGATTTCTTGGCAGCTTCTGCTTAAATAAATAAGCATAAGCTTATTTATCTCAAAGATACTTAAGTTGGTGAAGGAAGGAATATTCACACAAGTTCTGATATCCTTTATTAACCACTTGATAGTGATCATACACTCCTTTACTAGGAGCTATTTCCCTCAGATCTGATAGGAATCACCTCCCTTTTCTAGAAGCTATTTGCCTCAGGGAAGGGTCACTTGTCACAGATCCCTAACTCAGGATCCTTTTTGATCCTCTCACTCTGCTTAGGTCTCTTCACACCCCACTGTCATTCTTAACTGCCACTCCTAACTGCCACTCTCAACTGTAGAATTCCATTTGAATCCCCTGTCATTTGAGGTTCTCAGACCACGTTGAAGCATTAACCATTTACTGTCCATCACACTTACAAATTGCAATTTAACAAATAAACAGGGAAAAAGTCCCCCCCACACACAGTGATGTCACCAAAAATAAATGCAATGTGCCTACGTCACCCAGAAATAGGCAAGTCGGTGATGTAGGGGGCGATGCTCTTGTTTTTGGGCAAAACTCTATGGTCTGAGGTTGATTTTACCATAGAGTTTTGCCCAAAAACCAGAGTGTCTCCCCAATGTCACCAATGTGCCTGTGTCACATCTGTGTGATGTAGGCACGTCACACAACAACACTTCTGGCTCCCCAAACACCACCCCCCTGCCAGTGTTTCCAATGGACCTGGCAACCCCAGCTGACTCATTCTACCACCTATTCAGTGTAATTTGTAGAACAGTTCTAAAGCTGTAAGTGTACTCTGGAAATCTTACTTAATTTGGAGACAGTTTTGCTACTCACAGTTCAAAGTTCCATGTTCTCAACTGCATCCTTCCCAATAATGGCAATTAATAGATGGAGGAACAAGTCTTCTACTTTTTAACATTTATTGTCAGTACTTTACTGGTCACTGAAAGATGTACCATGGTTTTTACCACAGTGAAAATCTGTTAACTTCAGTCATCTAATTGGGTCATGGTGAGATGCACCAATCATATTAGGAGTTTAGGGAGAAAGCAACAGATAAGAAAGCACTGTTTTAACTGAACAGCTTTAGATGCTGCTTTACCAGTACTAGCACAAGTCCCTCTGAGTGGGGGAAAAAGTTTTGTATCAGTGTTTGCAAGCAAGCTACTCTACTTCCCTGAAATAGGGAGAATTGATATCAAATGTCTGCTTAATAGAGCGCTTAGATGTATTTTGTTTAAGGAGTATTCACCTTGCCTTTGAAAAAAGGAGGAAATCTTTAAGAAAAAAGTGGGAGGAAGAGGAGGAATGTAAATTTTTGATAATCCTATGACAGCAGTGGTTTATTTATAGCTGAAAACCAAAGGACAGTCCTCACATGGCTATTGAAAATGAAAACAGTATGTGGGGTTTTTGTTTTGTTTTTGTGCTTTTGCAGTTAAAATCTCTCCCTGCATTCCCCAAACCCCCTGTTATTGTAACCAGAGCCATATTTCACATTGTTACAATTGGGGGCTATGTAAATTCCAGGGATTTTAACTGAAAGGGCCTGCACACTATGTGTTTGGCCACAAAGAAGGTGACACAAACAGTTATGGACAACTTCTTGAGATGGATGATGAAGGTGCTCAAACAAACAGAAAACAGATGAGAAACAGCTTAAAACTCAGTCTGAACTGGAACCAAATGCCTTTGAGAAGTTCAGATAAATATATTTTCTTTATAATCTCACTGCTTTAATTTTGGTACAGGAATTTTGGAAAAGCTCTGAAGTTATAAGGAGTCTAATGGGATGCATTATTCCAGTATAACACATTGGTTTCAGTGTACCTAACGTAGCCTAATTAGTCAGTGAACTGGTTTACAATGAGATGATTTTTTACAGACTAAAGACGAGCTGGAAGGCCAAGCCAGATCATTATTTCACCAAATCATAAATTCTATCTGTTTCTACATATTTATTTTATAGCATTGTCAAAGTGCATGATACTTTACAGAGTACACCAATATTTCCTGCATGTGGAGTCACAAGCTAACAGTCCAAAAGCTCCTTTAGTTTTATTGATAAACAAAAATTTGCAAACTTGTATTTTTAGTTGAAGGGGTTTTTTTGGAATCAATGATCTTCAGCCTTTCCAGACCTGGGAACCACTGAAGTGCCAGCACATTACATCAGAACCATGGGACTTTAAAAAGGGGGTTGTACATGCAGAGCTATGGCTTCATAAGACTGCCAGCCTCCAGGTGGTAGCTGGAGACTTCCTGGGATTGCAACTGATCTCCAGACAACAGAGATCTGTTCACCTGGAGAAAATTGCCACGGTAGGTGGACTCTATGGCATTATACTCCATTGAAGTCCCTCCCCTCCCCAAACCCTGCTGTCATCAAGCTCCACCCCCCAAATCTCCAGGTATTTCCCAACCTGGAGCTGGCAACCCTATTGCTTCACCAGCATTGAGACAGCAGACCAAAAGAGCTTGGGACAGAGCACACAAGCCACGAACCAATAGTGTACCATTGTGAGGGACAAGCCATGGATCAGAGCCATAGAGGACTCCCCTCCAGTGCTGAGTAACCTTGTTTTTCTGTCTTGCTGATCCTCTCACTGTGTGCAAAGAGAAGCAGGAGCTGTGGTGCCTTTGCTTTCTATACATGCACAGTAGTCTCACATCTTTCCAAAAGGCATCCCCCAAAACAGCAGCTCAAGAAAGACTCCAGGTGCAGTAAATAGGGCTCTGCAACCCATCTGATTTTCCAAGCCATGGTTAAAGACTACTGCTGTAGACAGGTGACAACAGAAAGACAATAAAGGGGTGGGAAGGGAAGGAAACAGATAAGATGGGATGAATAGGAAGTAGGGCAATTCCAGAAACATACTAGCAGACACTTCATTTGCAGAACTAAAGCATTAAGCCAAATATTTATTTATTTATTTAACTTTTACCCCGCCCTCCCACCGAGGTGGCTCAGGGCAGCTTACATAAAACCAGTAAAACCAGTATACATTCCAATATAAAACATAATTTCATTTCAATATAAATACAATTTAAAACAATTTGTATATCATTGGCGGCGCAGTATGACAAGGTGCATCCAAAGCATCTTCCATGATGCAACCACTTTTAAGTGGATTTAACTGGCAGATCGGCACAGGCCCAGACGGTATAGTGCCACTCCTACTGGAACGCCTGTTGGAAAAGCTCCATTTTCACAGCCCTTCAGAACTGCTGAAGGTCCCGCAGGGCCCTGATCTCACCAGGGAGCTCATTCCAGTGCGCCGGTGCCACCAGGGAGAACACCCTGGTCCTGGTCACAGTCAACCTGACGTCCTTAGGACCAGGGAGGGCCAGACGGTTTTGTGTTCCTGATCGCAGTGCTCTCTGTGGAACATGTAGGGAAAGGCAGTCCCTCAGGTAGACAGGCCCCTGACCATATAGGGCTTTAAAGGTCAAAAACAGCACCTTGAAGCGAATCCAGAATACTATTGGCAGCCAGTGCAGCAACTTTAGCATAGGGTGGATGTGCTCCCGCATAGGAAGGCCCATCAACAGCTTGGCCACTGCATTTTGCACCAGCTGCAGCTTCTGGAGTTGCCCCAAGGGCAGCCCCATGTAGAGAGCATTACAGTAGTCCAACCTCGAGGTGACCATTGCGTGGATCACTGACACCAGATCTTTGCGTTTGAGGAAGGGGACCAGCTGCCTAATCAGCCAAAGACGGTAAAAGGCTGTCTTGGCAGCAGCTGCTACCTTGGCCTCCATTGTCAGGGAAGCATCCAGGAGCACTCCCAAACTCCTGACCTTCAGCGCTGGCACCAGCGGTGTAAAGTACTGGGTTCCATACATCAGGACTCGGACCACGACATAGGCGAAGATGCGTTTATTGGTACTTTACATCATGAACAACAATTAATGGCCAGGTGGCCAACTATATACAAAATGGGGTGGGGGGGATGCCCCGTTGTTCTATTGGCGGGTTCAAATCTCCCACCAAGGTTCCTATTGGAGCCTAGTCCCTATTGTGTTCTGGACTGAAGCTAGGCTGCTTCTGGCTGACACTTGTCCCTGGTCTCAGGACATAACAAACGGTGCCCCTCAAATGGTAATGGGATCCCTACCCCCGGACCGCTCTGATTCAGGCACAGAACCTCCATCTTCATTGGATTCAATTTCAATCGGCTCTGTCTAAGCCATCCAGTCACATCCTGTAATGCCCATTCCAGGTCTTCTGGGGTAGAGTCAGACTGATCACCCAACAACAGATAGAGCTGGGTGTCATCCACGTATTGGTGACACCCTAGCCCACGCCTCCGGACAATCTGGCCAAGGGGGCACATGTAGATGTTAAATAGCATTGGGGAGAGTACCGCCCCTTGAGGCACTCCACAAGTTAGTGGGTACCTTCGGGACAGCTGCTCCCCAAGAGCCACCCTTTCTCCATGACCCTGGAGAAAGGAGACAAGCCATTGCAAGGCAGGCCCCTTAATCCCCATGTCAGCGAGGTAGTGGGTGAGCAGGTGGTGATCGACCATGTCGAACTCCACTGACAGGTCCAATAACAGCAGCACCACCATCCCGCCCCGATCCAGATGCCTCCGGAGGTTGTCTGTGAGGGCAACCAGTAGTGTCTCTGTCCCATGGCCTGGGCAGAAGCCAGACTGGAAGGGATCGACCATGGAAGTGTCATCCAGAAAGCTCTGCAACTGTATTGCCACTGCCCTCTCTATTAATTTGCCCAAATAGGGCAAATTGGAAATTGGCCGATAGTTAGCCAATTCAGCCAGATCCAAGGATGGATTTTTTAGGAGAAGGCGGACCATTGCTTCCTTGAGAGCCCCCAGGAACAGACCCTCAGAGAGGGACATTGATAATGTCCCAAGAGGGGCATGGGTCGAGGCTACATGTGGTTGGACATACAGTTGCAATCAATCTGTTAACTTTCTCTAGGTGGAGTGGATTGAAATAATCCAGAATGGGACCAGAAGACGCACATGAAGCCTCGAGTTTGCTCACTGTCTCAAATGTGACCAGAAGGCCACGGCAGAACAACAAGACTTTATCTGCAAAATAGCTCGCAAAAGCCTCACAGCCTATATCCAATTCCCTAATATTTTGTCTGCCTTGTGGCAGAGCTGTTAAGGACTGAATTGTTCTATACAATTGTGCTAGGCATGAGCTTGCAGACGCAATCGTGGCTGCATAAAACTCCCTCTTCACAGCCTTGACTGCCATCTCATAGGACCTCATAAATGTCCTATAGAATGCTCTTGTTGCCTCGTCATGAATACGCCGCCACTGTCTCTCTAGCCGTCTAAGTCTTCACTTCATCAGCCTCAGCTCCTGGTTATACCAAGGGGCCAGCCTCGAGCGACGGTGCAGAGGGCGTCTGGGAGCGATCTCATCAATGTCTGCCGAGAGTCAGCCATGCCAGTCCTCAACTAGCTCATCTAACAAGCCACCAGGGGGCAATGGATCCCAAAGAGCCATCTGAAGCCACAAAGGGTCCATTTGGCTCAGCAGGTGAGCTAAAATATGCTCGCCATCTGTAGTGTATCCATGGGGAAACATGGACTCGGGGCAGCCATGTGCTCGGACCAGTTCTGACTGGTCCGCCACGTGGCCAGGCAAAGGGCCTGAACTTTGTTCCGTAAGACAATAGAATGTAGGCTCCTTGCCTCCTTCCAATCGGGGAGCCCAGGATAACTCAATTACTGTAAATAGCAAATCACGGGTGTTGTGTGTTTTGGGGTGTGGGTTCACTTGGGAATAAAAGCTGGCCTGCGAGCCAGCTTAGGTTGTCTTGTTCTTGATCTAATAAAGTATGTGAGAGCTGAAATCACTCGTCAGTCTCAGTACTTTTCACTGGTGACAAGGATGGGATACCAACTCCCTCCATGAACAACGACCACAAAGAAGAGCATTGCATTGAGGCTGCTGCTCACCGCAACTCTCCCGAGCATCGCATCGCTGACCCCGAGAGCAGCAACGCACCGCTCACCGCAACCAAAGCTGCACTCCCGAGCACTGCATCGAGCCTACCGCTCCCCGCACCGCTCCCAAGCCTCACCACTGACCCCGAGAGCAGTGCGTCTCCCGCCCGGCTTCAAAGCTCTGACCCGGCAACTGCGACTTGCACCTCTGCACCCTGAACAAGGCTCTGCAGGACCACCCTTACCTGGTCCCAGTGGTGAGCCACATCCTTGCTTCTCTGGTGGGGGCCAAGGTCTTTGGTAAGCTTGATTTGGCACAGGCTTACCAACAGCTACCTGTTGATGCTGCTGCCACCGAGGCCAAGACCATCGCGACACACAAAGGGGCTTTCTGGGTCATGCGGCTACAGTTTGGGGTGTGTGTGGCTCCCGGGATTAGGGAAATACCTGGAGAATTGTGGGGTGGATCCTATGGGCAGCATTGGGGGGAATGGAAGGACTCGGCAGGGGATAATGCCATAGGGTCTACCCTCCAAAGCAGCCATTTTCTCCAGGGGAACTGATCTCTGTCATCTGGAGATCAATTGTAACTGTGGGAGATCTCCAGGTCCCACCTGGAGATTGGCAACAATGATTATCCATGAGGGAATGGCTGGCTTGGAGGGTGGAGTTTATGGCATTGTACCTGGACTGGGGTCTACCCTCCAAAGCAGCCATTTTCTCCAGGGGAACTGATCTCTGCCATCTGGAGATCAATTGTAACTGTGGGAGATCTCCAGGTCTCACCTGGAAATTGGCAACTCTAGGGGAAAGTCAGCCGCACAGCAGGGAGTTGAAGAGAATGGTTTGATGGTTGCTGGCCCACCTCATTAGCCAGCCAGCCATGGTGGAGACAAAAAGGAGTGAGAGGCATGTTAAGTTTATTCTGACAGGAAAGTGGCCAAGCGGGGGAGGGGGTTATGCTGAAAGTCCTTTGTTTTTTTACTCATAGAAGCAAGCTTGGTTGTTTGGTTGCCTTCCAACAGCCACTGAGGAGACAGTTAGTCCCACACAGGAGCCAAGAGAAGTCTCTTCCTCAGGAGAGAGTTCGGCTTTCCAGGAGCCGCAGCTCATTTCCTCTAGGCCAAACCTGCCCTGGTGCTGCTTCCACTGCTGAAGGAAGACGGGGAGCCTTTGAAAGGCATTGGGCAGCCTTCTCTGCGGTGCAGGCCTTGTGGCCGAGGGGCAACAAGGGGCAGAAAAAGTGAGTGCTTCCCCAGGTTGCCGCTGTTCACTAGGTCTGCCTCCTTCTCCCCAGTGGAGGGGTTGCTGCTCTCTTGGCAGAGCGTCCATCCCCTTCGCTGGCTCCCTCCAGACTGAGGGCAAAACGCTGCCCACTGGCTCGGTGGGCAGGGCTGAGCCAACACAGCGAGCCAATGCAGACACGGGATTGGGAGACTGTGAGAGTGGCAGCTGAGTGGGTCAAAGGCTGTGGAAGCATGTCCAGGAGAGACACCAAAACTCTTTTTTATATATATAAGGAGAGATTGGCAAGGACCTCATTCTGACACTCAGATCTGCCACCATCACATCTAGTCTGCCACTTGAGCATGGACAAAAGGTGCTGACAACCAGTTTGGTGTAGTGGTTAAGTACACAGACTCTAATCTAGGAGAACTAGGTTTGATTCCCCACTTGCAGCTGCTGGATGACCTTGGGCAAGCCATAGTTCTGTCAGAGGTGTTCTTGAAAACAACAGTTTCTTTTACAGCTCTCTCAGCCCCACCTACCTCACAGGGTGTCTGCTATGGGGAGGGGGAGGGAAAGGAGTTTGTAAGCCACTCTAAGACCCCAAGTGAAGAGTGGGGTATAAATCCAGTCGCTGCCTCCTCCTCCTCCTCTTCTTCTTCCCCACTGCCAAAAACTACCACTAACAAATCATGTAGTCATACCTGACACTCTGAGATGGATGGCTTTGACCTGTGTGCCTCTGTATTTGATGATTGCTAAGTGTTATTTGTTCATCAAGACTGTAGCTTGTGCTCCTCAGCTCCCCCCACCCCCAGTCCATGAAAGGGAAAAATCATAAGAGTTAGTCTTTTTAATTAAGCAGGCTTGTCAGGGATGTGCCCTCAGCCCAGGCCTTAAAAATGAAACTATATCTTACTGGTCTCAAACAGGCTAAAAGCTTTTTCATTAGGCTTTGTGTAAGTTTTAGCCTGTCAGGAATTCATGGGCTATAAAGGTAGTGATCTATCATTTTTCTTTCTTTCGAAACGATGGTATCTTGGGGGGGGGAATAGAAGATATAGGCCTGATAAGTTAACAAAATAAATAACAAAAACACACACAGTAAAAAGTGCTTGTCTAGTTTACTATTTTAAAAATCTACAAAATACAGTAAAAAAAATAGGAAGCGCTGAGGCTCAAAATTTGATTAACACGATTTAAATAGTCTTGGAAAAGCTTCACTGCCTTGGATATATGTTGTCTGCCTGTGAGTCATATTGGGACACAGTTAAGAAAAAAAGATCTTCTTGAACAAAAACAAATGTCAACTTCAAAGCCTAGGAACAGAAATGTTGGCTTGCAGGCGGATTATTGCTTTAAGGCTAGCTAATGTGGAAAGTAAGCAAGTAAGCAAGATTCCCTCTTTGATGCCAGTATGTGACAGACCCTGAGATACTAAGCCAGTGTTTACCCCACTCCCTCCCCTTTTCTAGTCCCATCAAGACCTGTCTTTGATCATTCCTACCATCTGGGGGGAAAGATCTCTTTAGCTCATTTTTATAGCCCTAAAAGGCTTTGGAGCAAATTTAGGAGAAAATTATTAACCTCTGAAAGATCCATGTATTGTTTCTATGAAGTCTTCCACACTGCAAGGCATGTTGAGAACCACTTTGGGTCCTGAGGACAGCAATTTGTACACAGGTGTTATTAGATGGGCAGGGGACGTTTTGCTCAGGGGTAATGTTATTACTCCATTTTGTTACAATTAAGATTCTGTTGGAAAATGAGGAGAGATGGCATTTTCAAGCAAAAGGTACATTATTATATTCTATCATACCTTCTTATATGGAGCTCAGTCTGGTGTACATGGTTTCCCTTCACCACCATCCATGTAACATAGGTTTAGGATTGCCAGCACACCTGGAAAAAATAGCCTATCCCTTTAAGCCACGCTGAGCTTGCTTCAGCAAGGAGGGTGGGGTATAAATCAAATAAATAAATAAAGGAACTTAATGTATAGAAATGAGCAGCCTTATGTATAGAAATCCACTCTTACACTCCAGCTCTTTCCTAGGATTGTTCATTGGCAACAGTTAGGTCACAAGCTCTTCTGTGTTAGGCTCATTCGTCTGGAAGTGCCTGGCAGGCTGAGTGCAAGCCTGTCTTCAGGAAGTCTTGTAAGACGATTTGATTCCAGAGGGTATTTGGGGAGTATAGATTGTTCTAGGAGATTTAGGTGTGTTTTTAAACTCTGTGTTTGTATTGTTAACTGTATATTTGTACTGTTTTCAGTCTTGGTACTGGACACTTTTGTTGGTTTTGTGACTTTGCAACTATTACAGCTTTGTTAGCTGCCTTAAATTGGAAGAGATAAGGCAGAAATGACTATCTTAAATATGTAAATAATCATTACACTGCAGTGGCTTTCCAAAAAGGCACTTATAATTATGTCAAGTCTGAAATTTCTACTTCATGATACAGAAGTACTTTGATCAGAACAAGTCAATACAAATTATTAATGGGATTTCTCACTTTATGGCAATATCCCCTGACCCAATTTAAGGTCTAACAATAGGTCTGCCATGAAGACTTTCAATGAGATGCGCCTTGTAAATTTTGTGCTCTGAACTCAGTCAGATTGGGACCACAGTGTGCAGGGAGAAGAGCTTAAGCCCTGCCCATGCAATTTTATTGATCTGAAACGGGGCAAAGGAGAAGCTATTTGCCCTGTGAAGAACTGACTTCAGGGTACAGAATGAAAGATCAATGCAAGATAACTTAATGTATAATTATACCGTAAGATTCACTTGTACAGGAGAAGAATCTGCCAACTTTTGTGGCAAGGCAAGGACAGAATCACGCACAGACCAGTTCTACAGATTTGCCTCATGATGCTATATACTATAGATATTTGTAATTATGAGAGGTCAGTGAACCTAAAGATCAAGGCAAGTATTTTTCTGTTGCCTGTCAATTGCACTCCCATGCTTCCTAGAAGAAGAAGAGAAGAGATTGGATTTATACCCTGCCCTTCACTGCCCAAAGGCGTCTCAGAGCAGCTTACAAAATCCTTTCCCTTCCCCTCCCCACAACAGACACCCTGTGAGGTAGGTGGGGCTGAGAGAACTTCTGACAGAAACTGTCCTTGAGAGAACAGCTGTGCCAGAGCTTGTGACTGACCCAAGGTCACATCAGCAAGTACAAGTGGAGGAGTGGGGAAACAAACCCAGTTCTCCCAGATAAGAGTCCGCACACTTAACCACTACACCAAACTGGCTCCTACCATATACATATATCTAAAGATAGATATGTCTGTTAGTTTGTGCATGCATGCATATATACATGTGTGTCATCAATTCTATATATTTATATATAGCTATAGATATCTATCTATATGTTTGCACTTCCACAGTTGGCACTCTGGGTGACATGGGCCAGTCTATCAGCCTAAGAAATCTGTATATAGGGTTGTTGTTAAGACAAAAATAGTGGGAAAACATATTTACTTGATCTGGATAGGCAGGCAATGCATGAGTGAGAAAGAGAGATGAGAATCCATATGGAATATTTAAGTGAGCACTGCAGTCATTAACAGACCAGTTTAAATGTCAAGGGCACTGGATATTTTAAAAAAATGAAGGTCTGAGGGAGGAAACCTGTTCAGAAAACATTAATATGAGTATGTGTGTGAAGGGACATATAAGACAACCATACAAAGTATCCTGAGAAAAAATAGAGGCTAGAGGATTTGGTTTTTTGGGTTTTGTTTTTTGTAATTGGTTTGGGAACGTTTTGTTCTAGTCATTATGAGTTATATCTCCATAGTACTGACCTAGGTTTGAGAAGTCACACAAATTTAAGCGCTGGGATCTATAATTAGTATTCTTCCTTTCACTTTTTGTGCCGGGAAATAGGGTCCTCATAGTTGCCCTGAAATGACTTTACATTCTTCTGGAACTCTAGGATCCTCTGGAAGCCATCCAGTAACCATGGTCAACAGATCAGTAGTAGTCATGACACATCTGGAAAATGTCTAGATGAGGCTGTGCAAATCTGGCGGTATCTCACTCGCTACTTAAGCAATAAAAAGTGGTTTAGAAAGAAGTCTAGAATTGGAGCCAATATTATCTTGGATAGATCAGCTATTAGTGGGGAAAAGTACTGAGCCCCTGGTCCCAAAATATTTGTACTCCAACCCCTCCCCTTAGAAAAACCTAGCCAAAAAGGTCCACAGGTATAGGGAAACAAGCTATAGAAATAATGTATCCATGGGACATGATGACACACATACACGCTCCAAGACTAGCATAATGTTTTAAGGACAAACTGTCCTTCAGACTGCCCTCTCAAACAAAACTAGTGCAACACAGTCAGCAAAGAATAAATCCCGGCCAAAGCTTTTATTGGCATTTTAACATCAATGCCAGTGAGAACATTAGCACTGGTGGTTGTTTCATTGGAGGAATCCCAATCCAGTAGTGGATCATGAGATTATAACCAATGTACACACCCATCCTCAGCATACAAATATCAGTGTCACACACCTCTGTTTTCTACCCACCAGAGAGTTATTTATACTGTGTTTGTCCCTAAATAGAACAGCCAAGTATCAATTTTCCCTTTCAAGATTTTTGCAGTTCAAGGGGAAGATTAGGATCAAACAGTAAAATTTCAATACTACTGATATGTCATTATCCCTTCTGACCAGTCCAGAAACTCAGACTCAGAGTTTTCATGGGAGGACCCTGAGCCAAGGCTGGTGGCTGAGGAGGGCTGGGGGAGGGGGGAGATCTTGCAGGGCCTGGCACCACTGAGGCACCTACTGACAGTGATCCAGCAGCATCAAAGGCCATCCTTGCTGAGCCTGCAAGGGAGGTTTCACCACCAGCTCTTGAATAGTCACCAGGCCTCTGCTGTGCAGAATGCAAACCTGGGCCCACAGCCCCCCACAGGATGCTCCCACTCTGCAGGAGCAGTGATGGCAGAAGTCCAGGGCCTAGGTGGCCCAGAGGAGGCAAAGTGCTCAACTTGCTCCATTCAACCCCCATTCTAGAGCCAGGCAGTGAGAACCATAATTCTTTAGAGGATCCTGGCCAAAGCACAGTGCAACCGCAGGAACTCAACATCTGCCAGCAGGGCAGCTGAGTCTGATTACTTCCAAGCCTACTTAAGTTGAGGCTTGGGAAAGCTGCCATCCTGGTTCAACCAGTCCACTAGGCTCAAACCTATGTGCCAGCTCCAGTTCCTTGCCTCCAGCTCCTGGCTGCCAATACCTATTGATGCTCCCAAGCCTTGCTATCTAGACCTGAGGGCACCAGTCCATAGGATACCCAACTGGGCCAGTCTGCAGAATGCATAGGGATGCCAGCCTCCAGGTGGGACCTGGGGATTTCCTAGAATTACAGCTGATCTCCTCACTACAGAGATCAGTTACCCTGGAGAAAATGGATGCTTTGGAGGCTGGATTCTATGGCATTGTACCCTACGGAACTCCCTGTTTTCCCCAGGCTCCATCCCCAGACCTCCAGAAGTTTCCCAATCTGGATCTGGCATCCCTATGCCCCATCCCCTGCTGGTGGCCAGGGGGGACCTGGCAACCCAAGCAGGACATGATAAATGAGCCTTTATACGTACAGTAAGCAATATGTTGCCACCACCCACTCACAAATGAAATCTATAGGAGTTGGGAACATGTTAACTATGGGTTTACTATACACAACTTTCCCCCACATCATTACAGCTCCAACATGGTAAGCTTTTAAGCAGCTACCATATGATTCCCATCTGTGGCTTTCTGACTACAGGCTAGATAGATCAAATGTTGCTGAAGGAGTTTTTCTTACTCACATGTAGGTTCCTTAAAGGTGTATCCAGGGGTCTTTTGCGGGGGGAGTGCACCGGAGCACAGCTCCGGGAGCTCAGGAGCCAAGCCCCGCCCCCAGCCAGCGTCCCGGGAGTCTTTCAGGCAGCCGAATGTCAATTTCAGCTCCATTATATCCTATGGGCCATTGAAGTCAATGGCAAAAACATAGGGTATATTCTGGGGGCTGGAGGGGAGGGGGTTTGAGGGAGAGGCTCCAAACTCACAGGGTAGCTGATGGAGCCTCTCCCCAAGATACCCACCAAGTTTCAAGAACATTGAACCAGGGGGTCCAATTCTGTGGGCCCCCAAACAGGTTGTCCCCATTCCCTCCATCTAGCCTAATAGCTCATTAGCATACCATATGCTAACAAGCTCCTGCAGCTCTTTTTCTACGAAAAGACCCATGGGTGTATCTATGAAAAATTACTGGTCCTGTGTGTTTTAGCAATAAAGCAGAGTTGTAACTAAGGAAGTATAAATGAAAAAGTAGTTCAGCACTATGCAGTATTTTGTACAGCATCTCTATGTACCACTTCGGTTGCCTTCTTTTTGTTCAAAGTCCGCTGTGTGGATTATGGTCTCATGGCTTGTGTGCTCAGTTATGTTGGACCAGCATATACAAGCTACAAGAAAAACCTCATGCTGAAATGCTCAAACTATGTGAAAAGGAGTAGCTCACAAGATCAGTCCCCAAAATGAAATATCTCCTTGGATTCTAGAGTCCATATAGTAAGAAGTACCACATGCTAATGCCCACCCCACCAGGCAAGAACATAGATTTCTCTTTTTTTGAGGGGAGGCTCGTGGGTCTGAACTTGGTACAGGCCCACACTTAGTAATCTATACTAAATTATATTTCAAAAACTCATATGCCTTTAACAATCATGTGGTTTGAAAAATATATTTTTGACTCATAATAGTCTGAATCTCAGTCAAAGAAAGAGGACTCTGTAAGAGGAGAGGGAAAATGTCATGAACTCCTTCACTGAGACAATTTCAATTGTGTATGAAAGGAAATATTTTGTCCCCCTCTCTCTTTTCCTTATAACTTAAGTCGAAAGTTTGTGAGTGGCCCAAGGTCTCATAGTGTGCTTTGTGGCTAAGTGGAGTCCTTATGTTTCTTCAGTTTAATCCAAGTTATAGCTCATTTCTAGAACATCTTTTACTGCCAAAGCTCACATCAGAGATTTCAGAATTCAGCCTTGAAATACATGATTTAATCCTAAAGAGAAGGGAATTGCAGTGGCATGTATCCTACCACTTCACTGAGCAATGGAAGAGCCACTTAAGTTAGAAGAAGGCTCCTTGTGGTGCAGGAACTTCAGCCTATCGTTGCATGCATCACAGTGAGTGGGAACGTGAGGGTGGAAGATCTGAATTCAAGTACTGTCACACAAAGGCAGGGAAGAGCCCAACAACATTCTTTCCAGAATGTGTTAGTTGTTCCATGACTTCTGGATTCACCATTCAATATGATAAAAATTTTCCTAACTATTGCCCTTAGTGAGACTAAGCAAATGAGCTGTGATCCTGGAGGTCCTTAGTTTAAACCTCACTATGTTTTAACCCTCATACAATGCACTCTTTGTTAGCCCTGCATATGCAATATCTTGGATTATAGAACTGGGCCACCTTAAAACACAATGACGTCTGAGGAGTACTTTGTACACAATAATAAATACTGTTGTCATACTATAATTCTCATACCCAGTCCCAATTAGATATTTGGGGGTGTGAACTCTGAGTGCTGAAAAGTATGAAAAATATCAGCTAACATTTCCGCTTCTTATTATGGAAAACGTGGTTTGTAGCTAACAATATGTTCACCCTATTTTGGAAGATTTCTGTTTGAGGTACCAGCCAGCCTACTCAATTAGTCCATTATGAAGCAGTTTTTCTAGGAAAAGCTGATGCCTAGTTACTGGAAATAAGCCCCACTTAGAAATAAGGACTGAATAACTGCTGTGTTACTCCTTTGCAAATCCAGATGTATTTATATCACTGCCAAGACAAAAGTTTTGGACCACAGTATGTGAGCAACCACATAGGCACATGCATGCATGTGTGTATACACAGAGAGAGAATTACGTTCCTTTTCAGTGAGATTTCTTTTCCTTCAGCACATGCAAGCTTAAATGGCAAGTCATCTTAGATTTTCCCTTGAACATCTGTCCATCAAAGTATTACACCATTCCATTAGCCACTGCAGGCATTATTCTACATACCACCCACATCAACACAGGAGATTCCTGCAACTACTTAAACTTACATGACTGCGTAGAGTCAATCAGTTCTTTTGACATGGCATCTCTCCACTCAACCAATCCAGTTCTCCACTCCGCAGCAATCTACACTCCTACTCACAAAAAAGTAAAAATACTTGTAGTCTTGCAGCATTACAAGAACATCAGCTGCCTTGAAAGAGCCTCTTTTGCAGATGCCAGTATGTGGAACACCATGACTAGCATTGTGCAATTCATTCCTGTTCTTCATCCTCACTCCAGCTCAGTATTTTTTATGTCTTATGCCTACTCACTGAATTGTGTTGGCTTTGTTAGAACAGTTGTATTAATGGAACTCTTAACATTTTACACAGCTTTTCCCCCCAAAGCAGCCTGTTAAGGCAATCCAAGATCATGAAGCATGCAAAACAAGATTTGATTTTACATGCCTTGGGGGAGAGAAGGAAAATATAAGGAAGGCAGGTAGCTATATATGTAAACCAAAAGCAAAGGAGATCATCAAACTGAGCTGCTTTTTTCAGCATTGACCTTCTGTTCAGAAAAATCATTCATGTTCCATATAAATTGACATATTGTGAGGTAGTTCTTTTTCTCATACAGTCATGCTACGGTGAGAATTTAATGATCTTCCTCCTCCTGCAAATTAAAACGGACCACAATAACTCCCCTATTGCTTCACTTTTAATCTTACTGATCACATGAAGTCCAAATTTAATTCAGTTTAAGGACACAGTGTGGCTATGTGACCATGCTGCAATGAGAGACAAGCAGCAGGACCTTGTTTTTTTTCTTTAAAACTTGTATCCAGATTTCATTTTACTGCAGTCATAGTAGACCTTTTAATCATGCACTTCTTAGATCTCTCTTACTTAATCTGTGAAGCCCTCAATACGAAACAAACCTTATTTGTTTATATTAGCAGGAAATCATTTTACTTTTTTGGGTTAAAATTGTCCTCATGAGTTGTAAATCCCTAGCCCCCCATAAGAAGTTGTGCTAAGTGTGCAGCTACTTTTCTCGTCTCAAAATAATGCTGAGCTCCTTCCACCAGGACTGGTTGTCAGTCTTTCCAGATGCAGACAGATTCAAAGTGTTGAGAATCTTCAGGAAACCATTTGGGATGAGCCTGACATACAGGATTCAATTTTCCAATTGGAAAAATCCCACCTGAAAATTGATTTAAGGCATTACTTCACAGGTGCTTTGAGAGGATGTCAGAATGAAAATCAGATGAGAAACTCTTAATATTTGGGTTCAACTGGGCTACTGCTTAGGAACACAGCTGTAATTTCCATCTCTGAAATTATTCATATGATGTGGGAAAGTAGGGACAAGCAATCTATTATCTCTTTTCTATCCTGATGGAATCCAAAGCTGGATGTACATGTATGCCTTTAAGTAGGGATTCAGCCCCAGTGCGTTTAGTCACAGATCCCTCTCCACTCACTACAATCAGACAGTAGGCTCAGCGTCTTCTTGCTGTCAGCTCCTGTATATAACAGTTCAGAGAAACAAACCACTCAGCCTAAATCCTCCAGCGTCCCACAATGTTCTTGAATTGTTTAAGAACAGAAACTATTGCTTACCCTTTACTTTTATTTTCCTGTCAGGAATGAGGAGAGCTGCTGCACCAGCCACAATTGCACCACACTGTTCTCGTTCCCTGTGCCTTTCTGCCTTTTTCTTTGCAATCCTACAGTCCACACACAGAACACTGCTTGTCCAGCTTTCCTTTCACTGCCTGTACTGTTCTCAGAAGGGAACTGCTGCTGTTTTCACTTTCAGACCAGTCTCCCTCTCCAGGAGCCTCTGACGTCAGGCAGCTTCTACGAGATATTTATGGCTCAAATGCTTAAAGTTCCTCTAGGTATAGTTTAAGATTGTAGCTCTATGGGATTTTCACACTTTCAGGTGGAAATCCTTTCCAAAGGAGAGACCATGTGAATATATGGGATGGTGGAGTCAAGACAAATAGGGACCACGGGTGTTTCAGACTGTGCTGTATGTATGTATGTATATCTGTGTGTGTATGTGTGTGTGTGTATATATATATATGTTATATAACTCTGACCTGGACCCCAGCAAGGGGTTTCTGCAACTCAATTAGTTGTTCCTAGCTAATAAGAGGATTATCTCAAAGCATGTTGCTATCCTAAAAAAATTCACAAAAACTAGTTGAAATAATTAGGATACTAAAAATATAGTTGCAAAATATATTGGACCGGCTGACAGCCAACTTTTCTTTAAATATACAACAGAACTCCTTTGAGATGATGGGATAGCAATTACTTTTACCTGAAAACAGTATATGCACTACATAGTACTGCCAGTTTATGAATGTGAAATCATCAAATTTTGAACAGTGTGCTTCTACACTCCTTCATCTCTCTTATGGTAGCATCATAAGCTATTTCAGCTCAAGAAAGTGTGTTGGATCCCACCAATTATGTTCACTCACATAAAAGCTCTTGCACAAATGGAAAACAAGGAAGTCATTGCAAGCAGACCTTGCCACTAACTCAATCTGACTGAACCCCATACTGAACTTCCACTAATGCAAGACATAAGGCATGGTATTTAAGCATCCCTTGCCCCACGACCTTCTTCAGTTAAATAATATCATACTTCCTAATTGGCTTGTGAAGACTGCATCAAACAGCCTTTAGCTTGGAAATGAAAAATTAGCATTCGATCTTCCAGTGGTTGTTGCACAATGCCTGTTATATTATTGTACTAGGGAGCAAAGCCCATTGTAGAGGAAGACAATGGGCCCTAGAAAGGTTGGTAGGGTGAGAGGATGGATGGATGGATGGAAGGGAGGGACTGAGGAAGGAAGATAGAAAAAGGGGGGCGAGAGAGAGAAAGGAAGAATGGAAGAGGGGGTAGAGTGAAAGAAAGAGAAGGAGAGAGATGGAGAAAGAGAAGAAGGGAGGAAGACAGGAAGGGAGGAGAGAGAGAGAATGGAAGGAGGGTAGGTAGAGGGGAGAGAGTGAGAGTTAGAAAGATGGGGGAGAGAGACGGAGAGGGAGAGAGAGAGAAAGGAAGAATGTGGTGGGGGGGAGCAGCGGAAATGGGCGGCGATGGCAGGCTCAGCGCTGTTGCTGGCCTGCTCCCCCATGCCATTTCAGGGAAGGGTGTGGGGAAAACGGGGCGGGAGCCTTCACCAGCCCCCTCAATGCCTCTGAAGGCAAGGCTGGGGTGGGACTGGCAGAAACGGCACCAGAACAGGCCTGCGAAGGGCGGTGCAGCGCCGCCGGCGGGCTTCTCCTCCCCTCGGAGGTCTGTGAAGGTCGGGGGGAGCACTGGAACGGGCCCGTGGTGGGCGGTGCAGCACCGCCGCCGGATTTCTCCTGCCTCCCCAAATGGCTCTGAGGGTGAGGAAGAGCCAGAAATGGCCTGGGGCAGTGATAGTATAGGCGGGACATGGACTTCCCGCTCTGATTTGCTGTCAGATGTTGAGTAGCAGCGTGACCCTCAAACCACTGTTGGCGCGCATAGAACGTTGTGAAACCAAAATTCAAATATTATAAGGACAGGATAACAGGATCCAGCCCAGGTCCTTGAAGAAATATAGCTGCCATATTCCTCAGCTATTCCTCATCTCAGAGAACATTGACCTTCACACCCAACCTAACTTAAAGGGCGTTAGTTCCCCCTTTCTCTGTTCTCTTAGCCTTTTCTACTCCACTTCCCCAGCAGTGCTGTAAAACTGAAGCAGTGCATAGTCAACCCAGACAAACTGAGGGAGAAAGAAGTCATTATTTTCCCATTGCTATGGTTACAGATTCTACTCCTGTCACTGTAGGGGGAGAGGCACACAGGGCCCTAGCATGGCTGGAAAATGGGCACACTTTTCAAGGGCACTGAGGTTCCAGAAAGACCCAGGCTGGGTTTTAAGTCCATTCTCATTATATAGTCCATTTATGAAATAAAACAATGTCACAACTCATTCCCTCTTCCCCCCCTCCACACACACACACACACACACACACACACTTGCTCTGGGCTAGGGCAATTATGCTAGGGCCTGCACACACAGCAACTTCTTCCACCCTCTCCAACAACCTGACATTCACTTGAGATTTGCCAGCCACACTAGGAACTGTTAAATGTGTTCACCAGAACAGTTGGCAGAAAATTAGTACTGCACTGAGTAAACATTTGTGCAAATAGAGCAGAAGGAAAAACTGGAAAATGTCCCATATTGAAATAGAGGTCACTAACTTTTTGAACATATTCAAGAAATGTCTACTGATAATAGAGCCCACTTGTGACAAAACTGAAGAAAAAGGACTATAAGTCAAAGTCTGGATACCAACATTTTGCCATATAACAGCAATGCTGTAAAAGGCCCTCACACACTAATTGTACCTGCCTTCATGTCAGTTCACCCGTCAAGATTCTCCTCCCAAGATCCTCTGTGCTCTTACCTGTAGATGTCAGGTGAGTGAAAACCATATACAAGACCCTATCAACTGGGTAACCAAATTTCCATATTATGCAAATAACTAATTATACAAACCAAACACATTAACTTTTGTGTTATCTACCACTTGCTTTGTATACCCTCCTATTAACTACCACAGAAATGGAGAATAATAGACAATTTACTAGCAGAATTTGTTTAGGTTCTGTTCTATGACAATAGCAGACAGCTTGCCCAGGAGAGATGAAAATGCAGCAAGGCAGTGTGCCCCATGGTCCCTGATTTTGTTGTTCCAGTAGTTCATGGTTCTGTATCTGTGCTTAGTTAATGTACAAGCAGGAGGTTCTTATTTGTTTTTCTGCCAACTCTTGAACCACTGACAGTTGTACTATATATAAATAAATAAATATACACCCTAGCTCGTAGCAATTAATCTTAAATAATAGAAATTGAAAGTCCTCACAGCCATCTGAAGTAAGATTTGGGCTGCTATTCAGTGCACATCCACCTTCTATTGATTTTAGTGGGGTTTCACTAGTTTCCACAAAATTAACCATCAGTGAAGTGTGAATAGAACTAGAGTCTTAAAGTCTAATAACAAATTACTCCAAAGTAAATCCTATCAATTCAACTGGATTAATTTTCAAACAAGCATACATAATATTACAGCCTTAAATATTAAAAATATCTCCTAACAACACACAGTAATATGGAGTCAAAGAATTTCTGTTGTGCAAACCATTAATGAACTGACTATAAAATTCCAGATTACTGTCATAGGTTTTGTGAACAGTTTGTTTCATGATCCTGTTAACCTTCTTTTAAACACAGGGAGCTGAGTGTGAGAAAATGGCTAGTATGTTTGAAAAATGGTTTGAACCCAGGTCTTGGTACTCTAAGGACTTTGGATCTACTATGTTGCATCATGTGAACACTAACACCGCAAAATTGTAGTCATCATGACTCAGTGGGAAAAGTAAGGATACTTGGGCAGCTAAAGCGAAAGGTGCCTAAAAACACTCATTCAGAAATAGTACACCACTTATACTTACACTCCCTCTCCCAAACAAGATACACATTTGCAACCAAAAACGGCTCTTGCTGACAAAAACCTGTCCCTTTCCTTTTTTCCCCATGCCTGGCCACTTATATCTCTCTCTCTCTCAGATGTCCTGATTCATATGGCACTGTTGCATCGTAGGAGTAGCTTTTGCATCATTTGGTCCCATGCCACACACATGGTTTGGGCAAATTACATGGTACTTTCCTATGCCTTTTTGGAGCTAGTGACACTGACGAGGGAAGAAACCACATAATTTGCACTATCTGCATGCTTGCTCTTTATAGATATTATCAGTGCGGGGTGGGCCATATGGAAGTATCACATACACAGTAATGTGAATTAGCCTTCAATCATATCAGAAGAGGATGCCCTCACATATTTTATTTATTTATAGTAGTTATATCCTGCTATATCTACTTATTAAACACTCAAGGCAGCTTGAATCACAGAATAATTTTTCATATAAATGTTTATCCTGTTCTTTGTTCAAGGATCGTAGGCTCATGGCTAGGGATGGGCACAAACCAGGAAAATGCGGTTCGGTTCGTGGTTAGGGATGGACATGAACCAGCTCACAAACAAAAGCTCATGATAAATATTGGCCAGTTCATGGTTCACAAAGCAATATTTGTGAACTGAAGCACCACCATGAACTTCCATTAAGTTTAAGGCAGTTCATGGTGGTTCGTGGCCACTTAAACCCTTGCTTTCTGTTCCCCACTGCTCAGCTGTTGTTTTTTTGTGTGGGGAACAGAAAGCAGGGGTTTAAATGGCTTGGGGCTATTTAACTCCCTGCTTTTTGTTCACCACCACTTTTTGTAGGGAGCAGAAAGCAGGGGTCACAAACTGATATGAACCAGTTTAGTTCATGAACCAACCTCTCAGTTCATATTGGCTTATGGTTTGGTTTGTAGTTTGGCCATGAACTGAACCACAAAAATGCAGTTCATGCCCATCCCTATTTGTGGTTCATGGTGTGCCCAATTTGTGAACCACGAACCATCACAAACTTTTAGCTGCCAAATAAACTGATTCCATTCATGAGGTTCATTACATGGTAGACTGGTGCTACTGCAAGCTAAACACACCAAACTTGAAGGGGATCTCTGACAGACTCTTCTTAACTCCCCCACCAAGTTTAGTGAGGACTAGATTTATGTGGTCTGAGTTACAGCCCCCCCAGATGGTGCCCCCAGGAAAATGCTTCCTGGGAAAATGATAGGCACAGGTTCAGGAGGTTCAGGAGTGTATAAAAGGGATCCTGTGCAAGCTAGAAACATTAAAGTCACAGGGGACCTCCCCAGATGCTCCTCTATGAGCTTTTAAGTTCCACCATCCACATTGCTTTGAAGTTTGGTAAATATTGGAGACAGTCTGTTTGGAAATATATGCATTCTCAAACCACCACGAACAGCTTGAAAGTTCATGGAAGGTTTGTGCCGGTTGATCTGCCATGAATTTCACTTCGCGAACCATGAACAATCCAAAATCCCAGTTTGTGCCCATCCCTACTCATGGCTCTTCCCCCATTTTGTCCTCATGATAGCCTTACATGGCTGGGTCCTTACAACAAGGCCCTAAGAGTCAGTAACTCTTAATCAAGTGCAAAGTGATACACATTGGAGCCAAAAATCCTAAATATAAATACACGTTGATGGGGTCTGATCTGGCAGAGACGGACCAAGAGAGAGATCTTGGAGTCATAGTGGATAACTCGCTGAAAATGTCTACACAATGTGTAGCTGCAATAAAGAAGGCCAACGCTATGCTGGGGATTATTAGGAAGGGAATTGATAACAAATCAGCCAGTATCATCATGCCCCTGTATAAATCATTGGTGCGACCTCATTTGGAATACTGTGTACAGTTCTGGTCACCACATCTCAAAAAGGATATTATAGCATTGGAAAAAGTGCAGAGAAGGGCAACTAGAATGATAAAAGGGTTGGAACACCTTCCCTATGAAGAAAGGTTAAAATGCTTGGGGCTCTTCAGCTTGGAGAAACGACGGCTGAGAGGTGACATGATCGAGGTTTATAAGATTATGAATGGGATTGAGCAGGTTGAGAAAGAAGTACTTTTCTCCCTTTCTCACAATACAAGAACTCGTGGGCACTCTATGAAATTGCTGAGCAGTCGGGTTAGAACAGATAAAAGGAAATACTTCTTCACCCAAAGAGTGATTAACATATGGAATTCACTGCCACAGGAGGTCATGGCAGCTGCAAGCATGGACAGTTTCAAGAGGAAATTAGATAAACATATGGAGCAGAAGTCCACCAGTGGCTATTAGCCACAGGGTATAGATGGGAACTCTCAGTCTGGGGCAGGTGATGCACTCTATTCTTGGTGCTGGAGGGGGCAGCAGTGGGAGGGCTTCTGGTGCCCTGGCCCCACTGCTGGACCTCCTGATGGCACCTGGTATATTTTGGCCGCTGTGTGACAGAGTGTTGGACTAGATGGGCCATTGGCCTGATTCAACATTGGCTTCTCTTATGTTCTTATGTTCTTATGTTCTAACTGATTCAAGGTCACCCAATGAACTTCATAGGATAGGAAGCTGGGTGTCCCTAGTCCTAGCCCAGCATTTTAAACCACTAAACCACAAAGGCTATATTTCATATATATGACACATATAAGACAAAAACACTAAAACAAATAAATATATATATGTAAACAAAATAGCATCAGTGCAAGAAAAGTATAACTCATTCATGTATAAATGAGACCAAGCCTGCTCTGTCTCCAGGAATGATAAGAGTTGGCAAACTGGCTTAAATAGTTTTGGGTTTTTTTAACAAACATTATTTCTATGGCATGGACTCTTTAAAGGGCTGTAGACTTTAATGACAGAAAGTGAAGAGGACCTAAAGAGCCTCTTGCTAAAGGTCAAAGAGAAGAGTGCAAAAGTTGGCTTGAAAATCAATATCAAAAAACTAAGATCATGGCATCTGGACCCATCAGTCCTTGGCAAATAGAAGGGGAAGTCATGGAAGCAGTAACAGATATCACATTCCTGGGATCCAAGATCACAGCAGATGATGACTGCAGCCATGACATTAAAAGACGCCTGCTCCTTGGGAGGAAAGCAATGGCAAACCTAGACAGCATAATAAAAAGTAGAGACATCACCCTACCAACAAATGTCCATATAGTCAAAGCAATGGTATTCCCAGTAGTAATGTATGGTTGCGAGAGTTGGACTATAAGGAAGGCCGAGCACTGAGGAAGAGATGCTTTCAAATTATGGTACTAGAGAAGACTCTTGAGAGTTCCTTGGACTGCAAGGAGATCGAATAAGTCAATCCTAAAGGACTGTTCTCTAGAAGGACAGATGCTGAAGCTGAAGCTCAAATACTTTGGCCACCAAATGAGAAGGGAGCACTCACTGGAGAAGACCCTGATGCTGGGAAAGACTGAAGGTCAAAGAAGAAGGGGATGGCAAAGGATGAGATGGTTAGACAGTGTTATCAATGCAATGAACATGAGGTTGAGCACACTTCAGGGGTCGACGGAGGACAGGAGGTCCTGGTGTGATGTGGTCCATGGGGTCGTGAAGAGTTGGACTTGACTGTGCGCCTGAACAACAACAACAACAGAATGTTATCAAGAAATGAACTTTCTTCCAGAACAGCAGAACTGATAGAAAAAAATAGGTTTATGTTATAGATTCTAAATAAAAGGTTACGTTCGAGATTCTGTAATTCTATCATATGATTGAATACTATCTGATATCTACTGTTTTCTTCAGTTTGTTATCCCTGTACAATGTAGTGGTTAGCATGTTGAAATATACTGGGTTCGAGATGCATATAGTGATCAGCTCATAGTTTATTAGTGAATCAGCTCAAACTAAGGACAGCTCTAGCAGGGCTGGAGCCCTGCTTATAAGCCCATAAATTGACACACCCATCACACACCCACTCTCAACAATAGGCTATTTACACAATTATTGCATCCTAATTGGTGGCTGCCAGGATCCTACTCACCTTTCCTCTGGCAGCCCTGTGTTACAGGGAACTGTATCAGTACATAACACGTGTCCAACTAGGATCTGAAATACCAAGGTTCAGATCCCAGCTCCATCATGAAGCTTGCTGCTGACCAGGGGCCAATCAGTGTCTCTCAGCTAACCTATTTCACAGGATTTTGTAAGGATAAAATAGAGGAGGGGGAAATGACATTGGAAGCTGCTTTGGACCCCTATTGGGAAGAACACAGAGTATAAACATCTACATAAATAGTTTTGGTGACCAGTCATGAATCATTGTTTCAAAATCTCTTGTATGAAATCAAAGGCTAGGTCCAGTAGGTTGCCTAATGATATTCCAGTGGGGGCATAAACTTGTTTCCTATAAAGGAATATGTTCAGGAGAGTTTCTGTATGCATGTAGGTAGCAATGAGTTATGTTCTCTTTTGAACTAGCTCACCACACATAACCAGTATAAGTACATAACAATAAAGAGTACTGTTTAGTGCTGGAAATGAAAAAAATGTCCACAATGACTCATGCATAATTCTCTCAGATTAATTAGTAAGAAGGCATGCTGTTCCAGTCTCCAAGAGTGTGGTGTGTGTGTGTGTGCGGCAAATCACAAGGAATCAGTGTACAACTCTACATGGCCAACTCTTATACATGGTTTGCTTGCAGATGTTATTTCCTTGTTTTTACATTATTTTTCCAGACATTGTAATTTAAGGTGCCATCTCACAGGAACTATCCGTAATTAGGAATATCAGTATTTTAGCAGTCAGGAATCAGGACCAATGAATCCATAGCTATCATGCTGCTAAAAAGAAGACTGGATACCTGAGGAATTGTGGTCTGTGGGGCTCCTCAGTTAATGCCTCATATATCTACATCGGCCTGAAGATTTATAAAGTGGCTGGATACATTAATCTAAACCAGTTTTTCAACTGGCTGTTTGGTTATTAAGAGATAAAAATATGGCCAAGGCTAATGATGCAAAATCAGGTAAAATATACTTTATTACTCAATTAAATTTCAAAAAATTCCCTACTTATAAGAACTGTCCCGAGTCTCCGGGCCTGGAGGGGGGGGCCACCCCACCCAACTGCATCTCCTCCGCCGTACTCACCTGCCGGCGAGATCAAGAGCAGCAGAGGCCAACCGATGAGCGACGGTCGGGACGGGAAGATGTCGCATGGGATCCCCTCTGCAACGCCCTCAGGGGCGATGACAGCGACGGGGCGAGCAAGGCCCCATGGTCGTATGGCACAGGCGGCGCCGGGAGGAGAGACCGCAGTTGGAGAGAATGCCGCCGACAGCGCTGGCGGTGCGGCCTCCCGGCCGACCAGACCACCACCAGCCTCGCCCCGGCAGCCTCCCCAGAAGGAGGAGAGCATCCTCGAAGATAAAGGGGGCGGAGCCTGAGAGGGTGGGAGCCGGCAGGGCGGAAGGGCGGTGCTGGGGGAGAGGCCAGGGGAATAAAGGACGGGGAAGATGAGGGGGCCGGGGAGAAAGTTCGGTCCAAGAACTCACTCACTGGGGTGGCACACGAGAGAGAAGGCACCCCAGTGGGAAGTCACCCGGGACCGGGGCCAAGATTGCCTGGGGGTGGAGTTAACCCCCAGGACCGGCCGTTCTGAGGCCCTTACCTCCAACCCCTACTTACCTCCAACCTCAACCCCAGGACCGACACCCCACCCAGGGACCGCGGACATCATGGCTACGGTTGGGGCGCCTCCTGGACCACGGCGGGAGCTTGACAAGAACATAGGAGAAGCCAGTGTTGAATCAGGCCAATGGCCCATCTAGTCCAACACTGTCACACAGTGGCCAAAAATACCAGGTGCCATCAGGAGGTCCAGCATTGGGGCCAGGACACTAGAAGCCCTCCCACTGCTGCCCCCCCCAACACTAAGAATAGAGTGCATCACCTGCCCTAGACTGAGAGTTCCTATCTATACCTCGTGGCTAATAGCCACTGATGGACTTCTGCTCCATATGTTTATCTAATTCCCTCTTGAAACTGTCCATGCTTGCAGCTGCTACCACCTCCTGTGGCAGTGAATTCCATGTGTTAATTACTCTTTGGGTGAAGAAGTACTTCCTTTTATCTGTTCTAACCCAACTACTAGCAATTTCATTGAGTGTCCACGAGTTCTTGTATTGTGAGAAAGGGAGAAAAGTACTTCTTTCTCAACCTGCTCTATCCCATTCATCTATATATCTAATAGTGAAGGGTCCCTCTGCGTGCGGATACTTATTTCTGCAGAACAAGGGGACCTAGAGGCTAAAAAGATTTTCCTGCATACTTGGAGTACTCTCCAGAGTTGCAGAAAAATGTAAAAAGTTAAAAAAAATACACCGGGGGGGGCTAACCCCCCCAAATAAAAAACCTGAGTTGTCTGCGCTTGCGCAGTTGGAACTCATGATTCCTCCAGACTTAGAGCTTCGCTCAGTGGCCCGCTTCCCCTCAGCCAGCAAGACAGCCTTGGAGTAATGGGGCCGGGTCCTTCTGATATCTCCGGGTCCTTCTCAGGCAGCTGGCCTCCCCACTGCCAGGAAGGCAGCCCTGGAACCACGGCAGAGGACGACGACGCCAGATCCCTCCCAGACGAGCGGCCTCCCCACTGCTGTCAGAAAAATGAGGAAGCTGCAGAAACGGAGGCTGAAGAGGGACGTTGTGTGTGAGAGAGAGAGGGGGGAGAGAGGGGCAGACTGAGTAGGTGTGGGGGAAAGAGGACATTGTCTGAGAAGGGCTGGGGTAAGAGAGGGGTGAGACATACAAGAGGTGAGTGGAGAAGGGGGGGTGAGAAAGAATTCCTAGAGAAGAGGGTAGGGAGGAAAGCTAACATAGAAAGGGTGAGAGGGGGAGGTGAGGGAAGATTGATAGAAAAGGGGTGGGTGCAGAACGACAGGAGGGAACTTTGGCAGAGAAGAGGGGACAGGGAAGAAAAGATGGGGAAATGCCCCCTCCCCGCAAGTTTCTTGCGGGTTTCCCCTTGTAATCTTATAAACCTCGATCATGTCATCCCTCAGCCGTCGTTTCTCCAAGCTAAAGAGCCCCAAGCATTTTAATCTTTCTTCATAGGGAAGGTGTTCCAACCCTTTTATCATTCTAGTTGCCCTTCTCTGCACTTTTTCCAATGCTATAATATCCTTTTTGAGATGTGGCGACTAGAACTGTACACAGTATTCCAAATGAGGTCGCACCAATGATTTATACAAGGGCATGATGATACTGGCTGATTTGTTTTCAATTCTCTTCCTAATAATCCCCAGCATAGCGTTGGCCTTCTTTATTGCAGTTACACACTATCTAGACATTTTCATTGAGTTATCTACTACGACTCCAAGATCTCTCTTTTGGTCAGTCTCTGCCCGTTCAGACCCCATCTGTGTGTTTATATTTAGGATTTTTGGCTGCAATGTGCAACACTTTGCACTTGGCCACATTGAACCCCATTTGCCACGTTGACGCCCACTTACCCATCCTTGACAGATCCCTTTGGAATGCCTCACACTCCTCCCTGGTTTTCACCACCCAGAACAACTTCGAGTCATCTGCAAATTTAGCCACTTCACTGCTTACTCCCAGTTCTAAATCATTAAGAAACAAGTTAAAAAGCATCAGACCGAGTACTGATCCCTGTGGTACCCCACTGCTTACCACCCTCCATTGAGAAAGTTTCCCATTTATACTCACTCTCTGTTTCCTATTTATAAGCCAGTTTTTGATCCACAAGAGGACTTGTCCTTTTATCCCATGACTATTGAACTTACTTAGGAGCCTTTGATGAGGAACTTTATCAAAAGCTTTCTGGAAGTCAAGGTAAACAATATCTATTGGGTCCCCCTTGTCCACATGTTTGTTCACTCCCTCAAAAAACACTAACAGGTTAGTGAGACAAGAACTTCCCTTACAGAACCCATGCTGAGTCTGCCTCAATAGTTTTTGCTCATCAATATGCCTACTAATTCTTTCCTTAATAACAGTTTCCACCAACTTACCCGGTATCAACACCAGACTGACTGGCCTGTAATTTCCCGGATCTCCCCTGGAGCCCTTTTTAAAGATGGGAGTGACATTAGCTACCTTCCAGTCCTCAGGAATGGAGGCAGATTTTAAAGAAAGATTACATATTTTTGTCAGGAGATCCACAAGTTCACATCTGAGTTCTTTCAGAACTCTCAGATGAATGCCATCCGGGCCTGGTGATTTATTAGTTTTTAAATTGTCCATCAGTCGGAGGACTTCCTCTCTTGTCACCGCAATCTGATTCAGGTCTTTCAAACCCCCTCCCAAAATCAGTGGTTCTGGAGTGGGCAAGCTCTTCTCATCTTCCGCAGTGAAGACAGAGGCAAAAAAAACACATTTAGCTTCTCAGCCATTTCCCTGTCATCCTTCAGTAGTCCTTTTACCCCCTTGGTCATCCAAGGGCCCCACTGCCTCCCTGGCTGGTTTCCTACTTCTAATGTATTTGAAGAAAGTTTTATTGTTGGCCTTTATGTTTTTTGTGATATGCTCCTTATGTTCCCTTTTTGCTTGCCTGATCACAGACTTGCATTTTATTTGCCACAGCCTGTGTTCCTTTTTATCAACCTCACTGAGACTAGCTTTCCACCATTTAAAGGAATCCTTCTTATCTTTTAGAGCTTCCATTACTTTATTTGTTAACCATGCAGGCTTTTTTCTATACCTATTGGTGCCTTTCCTAACCTGCGGTATATATTTTTTCTGAGCTTCTAGGATTGTCTTTTTAAATAGTCTCCAAGCTTCCCCAATGGTTTTGACCTTTCCCACTTTTCCTTTCAATTTCTTCCTCACATGTCCCCTCATTCCAGAGAAGTTACCCCTTTTAAAGTTAAAAGTGGTTGCGTCAGTCTTTTTGGGCAACTCCCTATTTATACAAATGTTAAACTCAATAACATTATGGTCACTGTTCCCAAGCAGCGCAATCACTTTTACATCTCTTTAACCGGTCTTGGGCATTACTTAGGTCCAAATCCAGGATCGCCTCTCCCCTGGTAGGATCTGTGACCATCTGTTCCATAGCACAGTCATTGAGAGTGTCTAAGAACTCAATGTCTTTTTCCTGACTAGAACTCATATTGACCCAATCAATGTGTGGGTAGTTAAAGTCACCTATTACGACACAGTTATTTCATCTAGCTGCTATCTTTAATTCATTCATCATTTTATAATCCTCCTCTACCTTTTGGTCTGGTGGGCGATAAACTCCTACTGTTAAGCCTCTTTTTGGACCCACTATTTCAACCCATAGCATTTACTCGTTTCACGAAAAGGCTTTGTCAGGGGAACCTGTGATACAGAACAACAACACTGAGTTTACATAAGTATAGTTAAAATTATATGAATAAGATATTGTATTAAAAGTTAAAATCCAGGTCCTAAAATATCAGTCACATAACAAAACTGCTAGAGCTTATTCTGTCCTTGAGACTACATGAGGAAGAGAAACTCCTTGTAAAGAACAGATAAGATAAAGCTGTCCAGCACCCAACAGGTTTTGGCTCACAATTAAAGAAATCATTTTACTATGCCTAAATGAATGTTACCAACCTGTTCGTCTTGCAGTAGTTCTTCAAAAAGAGTAGAAGATCAGTAGGGAATTGTCACTGGAAGAACTTTACTATATTCTGGTATCCAATTGATGTAATCACTCCCATTCTTTTACAGAAGCTGATACAATTCTAAAGATGGATTTAACCCTTTAGGTGTTAGTGTCTGGAGTCTAAAGGGCGTGCACTGAGTTTACTAAAAAGAGCAATCTGAATTTGGCAAGAGAGAAAGGAAGCTGAATGGTGAGTTTTACAATTTTAGAGTGTCCTATTGTGATTACACATGACTAACCATAGTATTGCTTCCTAAAAAGGAAATTAACCACAAAACCTGCAATCAAACATCACAGTCATACCATAGTAGATCTCCTTCTGGTATGCTGCCTCCAGCAACGGTCAAATACCTGGCAATTCAAAGCAAGCAGAACAGAAAGGATAATGCACCTGGCCAGTTCTGGAAGGAAATTTCACAGATGGAGTTGTGGTGTGGGGAAGAAAATGCCTCTTTAACTCCCTTGGCTAATCAATTACTCCCTAAAGCAAGAGGCCTCTGCTACTGAATTTCTTGGTCTATCTGGCAAAGCTGCATATTTCTGCTGTGCATGATCCCATTTGGAAACCTATTAAACAGACTTAAAGCCAAAGTATCAGAAAATTTAAACTGGAGGCTTGTGCTGGATGGTAGTAGGCATTCAGGGATCTGATACAGAGGTCACTTTTTGACAAGATGACTTCCAAATATCCATTTAGGCACTGTACAAAACAAAGACAGGCAATATCATTGCAGAGAGAATCACATCACAGTATACATTGGGAAGATGAGCCAGGGGAACAATCAGGGAGTCATTTTACGCTGAAAGTTTCTATCTCATGGCTGTTCTATGGCAAAAAATGGTATTGTTTCTTAATAATTGTAGAGATATCATGAATGAGTTTTAATTGTTAAGAAATTGTGTCTAAACATCAATCAGGGCTTGGATGAAGTAACCTCTCTTCTAGGCTGAAGAGAGGGGGCAGGCGTGTGTCTGTGAAAATAAAGAATGGTTTAGGTTCTGGACTACACAAAGAAAGAAGCAAACTGATACGGCTGTAAGTTGTGGGTGTAGGAGATCTCTCTTTTTCTTCAGGGTCTGATGAAGGGTAGTGAATCTACTGCCCTGTAAGAGCACCTCTACTTGTGTTCTGCTTGTACATTTATAAATAGAGCAAGTGCCACAAAAACCATATGTCACCAATGCTCTCTCCTCTAAGGGAACCAAATAATGTGCTGTGTATAAAACTCTTCACCTACTGAGAAAGTGAGACACAAGTAACATAGATTAGTACTGAACATACAATAGAAAAGAATCTAATGTCTCTGGATGAAAGTGCAAAAATAAGCATAATTTGCTAAATGCTTTGCTAAAATACTGGGTCTTTAGGAACTATTTAAAGAAGGGAAGCAGCTTCATGAATGGGGTACAAGGAACTTAGTGTGCCAAGGAGAGTTACACCTTTCTAAGTCCATTGTAGTCAATGGGCTTAGAAAGGTGTGCCTCTGATTAGGATGTCACTGATAGTGCTGCTAATACAGGAATGTGAAAAGAACATGCCATTCTTCCTACATGCCATTCTTATAACCTTGTCCATCCCTTTTGTCCTGCAAAATCCCAGCAAGTAGAGATTGCAACACTTTAAAAGTCCCCTTTTTTAAATATACAAGTATCCTTGTTAATATACCACAGCTGTCAGAAAGATGGGGTTGGCTGCAGCTCCCTATCAAGAGTATCAACGTAGATTTCCTGCCATGTAGTAGGTGAAAAAGGCACAAAGTGAAGATCGAAAGCTTGAAGTGAATATGGAGTGTGACCAAAAGCCAGTTAAAGAATGTAAGGAGAGGGATGACCACCATGATCAAAGTACTGGAAGTAAAATGATACATTTGGCAGATGATTTGAATCACCTGGAGAAATTCAGCAGGCTACACAGCATTAAGAACTCAAAGCAGTCTGGGCAAAAGTCAAAACAAGCACATGGGGAAAGTTGCAGCAGTTAAGTGGATAGAGGAAAGAATCAGTCTTGGAGTTGTTGGAAAGGAAGGGTGGAAAGATTTAAAGATCATTTGCATGTGGGAGGAGGAAGTACAGGAAGAATGCCACTGTAATGGCAGTTACTTTTTAACAGCAGCAAAGTGTGAGTGTGAATAACAGTAGATTTGCTTACTGAAATGTGCTGGGTTCAAGACATGTATAGTGACCAGCTTATAGTTTATTAGTGATTTTAGCTTAACTCTGAGACAGTCTAGCTTGACCGAAGCCCTGCTTAAATCAGTGTACAACACCACACCCACCCACCCACCCACCCACACTGTCACGGTCTGGAGTGCAGGCAGAGGGAAATCCAAGTTTAGTCCTGGGTCTGGAGCCAAGAAGGGTGAAGCAGGAGCCAAGAGGGAAAAGTCTAGAGTGTCAGCCAAAAGCAAGGTCATTCAGTCCAGGGTCAAAAGCCGGGGGAGGTTATCAGAAGCCGAGAGCAGTAGTTCAAAGCACAAACCAAGAGCAGGGTCGAACAAACCAGGGTCAAAGCCGGCAGCAGGAACAAGGTCTTGGAACTGAGGGGTGGCAAGCAACAAGGCATCACGGAGTAATGACGAGTTTGCATCCACAAACGGAGCTGGCTTAGCCTGAGGCTAAATAGTCCTCTTGCTGCTGTTTCCAATTAGTGCAGCCATGTGTCTGTTAAAACTCAGGACTGACAGCTCGCCTATTTCGCAATCGAGCAGAGCATCTCCTCGCTGCTAAGCCTTGTCGGAGTTTCTCCTGCACACAAGCAACCCTTGGGGGTGAGTCAGGAGGGCTGCCTATCTGTGTCTGCTGCTAGTCAGCTGTCTCTGAGCCAGGTGCCAGTACAGGCTGTGCTGGTAAATTGCTGCTCTCTGCAGCTTCAGAGGGGCCAGCTGTGGGTTCTGCTGGAACTGGCAACGGCCCATCCTCAGCACCCATGACACACACACACTACCCGTGATAGGTTGTTTACAGTGCAACTCTAGGTCTACAGGTTCCTTCCAGGATCCTAGCTACCTATTGTTCTAGGTTGTAAGCTTGGTCAGTCTGTGCCAGGCCCAGTACATAACACTTAAATTATATTTAATTTCAGATATTGGAGAGGAAGGCTCACTCTCAACTCTCTTATTGTGATTCCTTTTCCAAATACTCCACTCTCTTTCCTCCATGGCAGTCTCCAGGGACTAAGCACAGGGAAGAGAAGAGTACACTTTGCCAAGACCTGGAGATGCATGGGGGCCTGGCTAGCCCAGGCAGCAACCATGTGGGAAGGGACTGAAGCTAAATTGTAGATTATGTGTGAGGATATTCTTAGTAACTGATTTTCTTGTCACCACCATATATGGAAGAATGAGCCCTTTCTTCCTGCCACCTTTTCAACAAAAGTGGAGAGGATGTGGGATACACATGGCACAGTTCATTTCTTTAAATGTTACACACACACACAGAGTAAAAAAAACAATTCCACTCTGAAAAGTTATCTAACCAAAATAAGTATTGGAACTAAAATGGGACCTCATGGATGCCTGCCACTTGTGTACTACTACTTCCTGTTCAGTACTCTCATAGGCAATTCCTATGGTGCATATATTTTGAAAGAAACAATAGCTTCTAAGAGAAAGAAAAGAAATTGGCAGAAACATAAACTGAACAAGGAACAAGAATTTAAGCAGATTTCTGCTTTCCTCCTAAACAACACTGTCCTTGAGAAGAGCACTGTCATTATCTGAGTGTCTAGCACTGAGGTAGGCTCCATGCCCAAACCTTCGTATCTTCTGTAAAAGGATTTTAGTAGTAAAGCTGAGAAGCAACACTGTCTAAGGCCTTATGATAATCAATAGGTCTAGGCTACATGAAACAATGCTCTAACTTCAGATAAAACAAATCTATAACCTCGAACCTTTTAAATGTTATATGTTGCAGTTAGAATACTGGTAAGGACCATGTTCAGTTGGGAGAGCACTTATTTTGCTTTCAGAGAATACTAGGTTAAATCCCAAGCACCTCTGATTAAGAGGAATTCAGGTAACAGGTGTTAGGAAAGACCTTTGTCTGTGTAAGATGCTGGAGAACTGGCAGTCAGAGCAGCCAATGATAAGTTGGACGAACCAGTGGTCTGGAGGCTTGGCACAATTTGGTGATGCCTCTATTTGTGGCAGTTTAAATCATTGCGAAAAGGGGTGACCTGAGAGCATACCCTGAAGCAGCCTCACTGTGCACTTACCCCGTAGTCGATCGTTTAAGTTATTGTTGCAGGACAACCATGGAGTGGGTAGTCAGGTGGCTTCTTTTTTTAAAAAAATTGTCTTTTGCATATGCGCATAACCACTTATTTGAAGCACCACTCTGTTTTGACAGCTGGAGAAGGCTGCCTCCTGTTGCCCTGCAAGGCTTTTGAGCCTCTCTATGAACTGTAATAAAATAATAAACTGTACAAGTGTATGCAAAAGGGACTGAGCCACATGGTAACCCCACCACAATGCCAGAAGAGACTGCATTTTAGGCAAGAGACATCCTCCTGACCTTTCCCAGCAGCTGCAGCGCTCAGCATAGGTTGCCAGCCCATTTTTCCTGATGGAGAATGGAACAGCCCCAGTATACACTACACATAGCATCATGCCTTGTTGAAGAACAAGGATAAAGGACTTCAAAACCGCCATTAAGAGTTCCTTCTAACTCATGCAGGCAGCCTCTTTCCCTCCCCCCCCACCTGTAAGACCTCACGTAGACCAGGCAGAGACTATTCATTGTTTCCTGGCAACTAATTGCCAGCCATCAGCAGCCTGGCTAAAGTCATCAAGAAGACAATGGAATCGGCCCGGTGACCCATCCTAGCTGCTACCAGGTGCCAGACATGAGTTAAGCTTCTAGCCCTCAATATTGACCACTCCTCAGTTCCACCTCCCCTGCACCTTCCAACCAATAGGGTATTTTCAGGGAGGTGTGACCAGGGGTTGTGACCAGCCCCCTCCCTCCTGCGTATAAGGGGATGCCTGACCACCAGCCCACTCTCTCTGCTCTACGACCCCTATCAAACCTTTGACCCTCTTACGTCCAGCTTGCTATCCCCAACCCCTGCCTCCATCTTTAACCTCTAGGTCTGCAGCCTGAGTTTCCACATGTTACCTGCTGGTCCAGGCCACGTGGCCCCCATTTTTCTGTTTCCTTCCCCTCCATTTTCCTGAGGAACGCTCTGCACAACGGGACCGGTAAGTATTGCCCACCAATGATTACCTGCTAATGCAAATGTGCTTATGCTTCTCTCTCTGTTTTCCTAGACTTGAGTAATTGTGTGTGAGACTGTGTATTGTTTGCTCATGAAGATTTCCAGTAAAGGACTTTATTTTCAACCGCATAAAGTCTCCTGGGGTGCGATCATACGTACCGGAAGCAATGGCAACCATGCGATTCCCCCCGCGGATTAAAGGGACGCGATCAGACAGACACATCTGTCTGGTGTCCCGGAGTCGTCGGCAGGGTGTCGTTGCGCGCGGCAGTAGAGTGGAAAAATGCTACTGCCGATAACTCAGTAGTATGGGGAACTGCGGATGCACGGCGGGAAGTTTGATCGCGCAAACGTGCGTCATTGCAGGCAGGGCAAACAGCCTCGCTTCCTGCCCGCCTCTTCCCCCCTCTGTATGACCGCAGCCCTGGTCTGTTACCAACACCTCCTGGAGGGGCGGGACTTCTGTATACACAGGTGTTTGCTCCTGCAGCCGATTGCCTATTGATAATCAATCATCTCCCCCCTTTTATTATTAATAATTACGAGCAATCAGGCTAACACTCCCCCTCTGAAAAAACTCATATTTTCCATTAACTCCTTCCTCACCCTGTGTGCTACAAAGCTGTAGACAGAGGAACCGGCATGAAAAGAGGTTTCTCAGCCTGCCCTTCCCTCCACCGCTTCTCACCTCAGTGGACAGCTGAAAGCTTGTTGTGCGCACAAAGATGCAGTTATGCACATATCACTGACAAAAAAAAGAGAGACCAAAAACGGAACAGAGCAATCAGCCTTTCCAACCAGGTTGAGCTCGCACCAGGGGAGTTCAGACATCCAAAAATGTAGGGTGAAAGCTGATATCCGTAAACAGCAGACTTTCCCTGGTGCATGATTACTCTGCTTCCAAAGCAGGGCAGAACAGGGTGGCAACGACTGGGGCATGGAAGACAGATGCTGCTGTCTGATCATGCTCTTTAAATCCACAAAGGTATCACAACAATATCAGCACAAACTGCTCATGTGACTGCAGCCTGAGTGACTTTTATAGTTTACAAGCGTTCTTTGATAGTAATTAACAAGCAGGAACCCACAAGTACTTGTGGGATGAATTTCAATTTCTCAACTATTTCCTCTTTCCTTGAAAGCCCCCGTAGTCTTTCTTGCCTCCTCTCCTTCCCATCCACCAACCAATACTTCTCTCCATCCTCAGGTTTCCACTCTACCCTCCCCTGGTACCTTCTGCTCAGGAAAACGATGGCCCAGTTGTGTGGTGCCTGTTGCCAGGGAAGACTCTGCTACAGTTGGGAATTTACAAGGACTTGTGAGGGTTGCCCCATTTCCTCATCTCACCTCTGCCACACTATTTCCACTTTTCCTCCCCCAGCAACCCTTTATCCTCAGTGTTCTCTGCTTCCATCTCTCCTTTGCCTTGTATGGAATTTGACTGGGCTGGGCACTGCCATCTGCCTTGTTTCACCTTGTGCAGGACTTGCTCAAGCTGAGTGCTGCTGTCTGCCTTGCCTTGCACAGGGCTTACCTTGGGCTTAGTCAGAAACTGCTGTATGCCTCACCATGCTTCATAAAGGGCTTGGCCAGGCTGGGCACTGCTGTCTGCCCTACCTATGCAGGGCTCAGCTGGGCCTGATGCCACCACTGGGCTTGGCCAGACATAAGAACATAAGAGAAGCCATGTTGGATCAGGCCAGTGGCCCATCTAATCCAACACTCTGTGTCACACAGTGGCCAAAACCCAACCCAAGTGCTATCAGGAGGTCCACCAGTGGGGCCAGAACTCCAGAAGCCCTCCCACTGTTGGCCCCCAAGCACCAAGAATACAGAGTATCACTGCCCCAGACACAGTGTTCTGTCTATACCATGTGGCTAAGGGACACAAATGGACCTCTGTTCCATATGTTTATCCAATCACCTCTTGGAAGCTGTCTATGCTTCTAGCTGCCAGCACTTCCTGCAGCAGTGAATTCCATGTGTTAATGACTCTTTGGGTGAAGAAGTACTTCCTTTTATCTGTTCTAAGCCTACTGCTCATTCATTTCATTGAGTGCTCATGAGTTCTTGTATTGTGCCTTTTACTGACAGAAACCAAGTCCATTGTGGTTGCCTAGCAACAGCCACTGAGCCCCCCCAAAACCTACAGGAGCCCTTTTTATCATTTTGGATTTTTTTAAAAAAAAATCCTTCCTCCCTGTACAGGTTTCTTGAACCCTCTTACCTCCAGTCCAGGAGATAAGAAAGGTCCAATCCCTGATACTATGCCAGCACGTGCAGAATCTCACTCCTCTCCCATGCCCCTCCAGGAATGAGAGATGCCAAAGACCCGCATGCTTCAGGAACACTTAAATCAGTATTCTGCCACCAGGACCTATTTAAGGATGTTCCCCACTCAGACAGGAGCATAGGAAACCTGCCAGGTTTCTGGGAATTAACAACTTATCAGCTCTGGGCTAGAGCTGCAGATAATTAACACACAGTAGTAGCTTTCTAGGCGAGCAGCGTAGACTACCAGATCTAGACTTAGAGATCCAGTTGCAATACAGAACTCAAACTCAGATGAGATTAATCTATATTAAATCTTTATTAAACAAAGCAGTTATATGACAAGAGCCTTGCAAAGGTAGGAAAACAAAGAAATCTATAGCTTAACCAGCTCTTACTACACATAGAGGTATGGTATAGTTACCAGTCTTTCAGAGTCCAGGTAGTACAAAGTCCATTGTCCAGGGAATCTTAAGGAGGAACCACATGCTTGCAGTAGGCAATTAAGGCCAGCTTGCTGCCTACTAGCAAAACTCAGTGTTGCAGGTTTGTATTCCAAACAGAGACTAACTCTTAGAAAGGGGCCCACTTCCAAGAGAGTTCTGTCTCTATTTCCATAGGCTGAGCACAATCCCCTCCTACCCTTGTCACAACTGAGCATGGCCATTTACCCAATCCTGACAGGGTGGAAAGGCTGTCTCACTATGTAGGTGCTGCCATAGCTTACACCCCTAAAAGCACGTCTGCTTAAGCTTTGAAGTTTGGGAAGATGTCTCAATGTCTGGTCTTCCCCTCAGAGGTGCCAAAGTGGCTTTTGAAATGGATATCTAGGCTTGGCATCTGTCCATGCCCTCTGTGCAGGTGACAAAAGTCACAGGGACATGTTATCAGCTAGGCCATTTGGGCCTAGTATGAATGAACCAGGAAAGTCCTTTCCTATACACTCCCCATTTTTAAGATTTCAGAATTTTCTGCAAATCTGGGGCATTTCTCAGATTTGTAGAAATAACTGTCTTCTCCATTCATAGGTGCAGATCTCTGGAGTTAAGTATCCTCAGATCTGGCCAATGGTTATTAAAATATAGATATTTTGGGGGGTATAACATTCATTTTCTCTTTCAATTAAGACACATTTGTGACTGAATATGCCTTTTTGTGATGTACAATTACTTATGAGTCACTGAAGCATGTTGGATAGATCAGCTAGTTTTCTGGTAGGGTGTTTTGTAATTCTCTTAATAACTCATGCTAGGGTAAGTCTCTTTTCACCTACATCATTGTACACAATTAGGCCAGCTTTTCAC
The DNA here is from genome assembly GCA_029375565.1 of Gekko gecko. NCBI lineage: Eukaryota > Metazoa > Chordata > Lepidosauria > Squamata > Gekkonidae > Gekko > Gekko gecko. The sequence continues at coordinate 95,829,044 of JAPDNY010000001.1, forward strand.
TTGAGTATCATAGAACTCTAGAACCAGCATGAAGCTAGCTTAGGTATTCTTTAAAGATGTCCTTTGTCTTATTTGTTTCCTGATACTCCTTTCCTTCTTGTGGATGGTGATGCCCTGCCCAGCTCTCCCATTTCACCTGGGTAACCTCAGTTTTAAAGAAACAGGTACATGTGGGGAACTTTTGTATGTGATCATGATTTACCACTCTCCCTAAGCTCTATATAGCCTTGCATTCTTGATACAAGCTTTACAAGGCCTAAAAACTATAAGGGGTTGATCAGATCCCATAACTATGTAAGTTCTCCTTGAGACAAAATGAACTACCATTTAACAGCATTGCCTGAAGCCTTTGTGTTAAGTGCAAATGATATGATTTTATTGGTTAGTTCCTTCTCTTAGCCCAATGAGAACTCAGCTTGATGGGAGATGGAGAAAAAGGCTTTATTTAGCCACACACAAACACACTCACACTTTTAATTTAGTGATTTTTAATTTTTTTTGCTGTCAAGTCACAGCTGACTTGTGGCAACTCTGTAGGGTTTTCAAGGCAAAAATCTTCCAGAGGTGATTTGCCATTGCCTTCCTTGATATAACAACCTTGGTATTCCTTGAAGGTCTCCCATCCAAATACTTTCCAGGGCTACTCTGCTTAGCTTCTAAGATCTGATGAGATGTTATAGCATCAAAAATCCTTTAAAAAGTGAAATATACTTTCTTCTGCAATGTTGCTAAGTTTTTTAAAGATATCTTGGGAACTAACTATGGGGAAGGAGAAAGGAGGAAAACAATGGTATGTCCCCCCCGCAATAGAAAGTGATTACAGACCCATCCGTTTAGTCTGAAAACCCTGCCTCAACTTGTGCTCAAAGGAACTCGCTCCTGAATTTCAAGTATGTGGGAAGGCAGGAGGATACAGTTATTTAGTGATACCTGCCCTGAGTCCCTTTCAGGGGAGAGGGAGCAGGATATAAATTTGATAAATAAATAATGTAAAGATGCTCTGTGCGATCTCACAGAGGTAATTTTCTTCCCAAATAATGGGACTCAGCCCTGCTATTGAGCTCCTAGTGAAATTGTGACATAAAATAAGTCAGAGTGGGGGAGAGAATAGGAGGGGATATGAAAAAGTGCAAAGGGTTGCTGGAGAACCCCTCCCCCCAAGAAGCAGGTTAGTTTTAGAGGGAAGCAGAATGGATGTGTTCCTTGGTTACAGTTAGCTGATGGGATCAATGGTTAATTTTTAAAGAAAGATGTGGTAGGCTTTTATTCTCTATTATAGGTGTGTCATCATTCTGTCAATCTGTCTTCATTCTAAGGATGTAAAGGGAGTGGTAACTGAAGTTGTTCAGTGGTGAGAAAAAAGTGCTCTGCATAGGTGCAATGGTACTTTAATGTTATTTCTTATTCATGATTCAGAATTCTGCATCATGGATGTAGAAGCTGATGTTGAACAAGTTAACTAAGGCCCTGGTCATATGGAGGATTTGCCGTGCGAGAGGCACAAATGTCGGGTAGATTTTCGGAGTGCGATCACACCGCAACATCTGGGAAGCGTAGCACACCCATGGCTAACCTGTGGCATCCCGCCGAAGATGCGGAGTTAAAAAGTACCTAGGAAAGTGCACTAGTATCCAGAAAACGCACAGCACAGGCGGGTGTCTGATCGCGGGAGCGCTAGTATCCCATCGCAAACCGGATGTTTTTTGTAAGCCTCCATAGGATGTGCACAAATGCCGAACTGTGCATGTGCACAAACACGAAACTGAAAGCAGTGCTGCTCAGTGGAACTGTGCATGCGCACAAACGCGAAGCCGAGAGCAATTGCCCGTCTGATCCGGAAGCGGTGGCTTGTGATCGCCACTTGTATGATTGTGCCACTTCTTTGCCGTGCTTCAGCATCGCCATATGATTGGCAGCTAACAGCCTAAGCACGGAGACTTGGGGGACCTTGTGATCGGGCTACTGCGCTTCATTTTGCTCCGGGGCGAACAGCCACACACACACACACCCTGTGTTATCTGGCCCGTGTGATCGGGGCCTAAGACTGTGTCTCAGTGCTCCTTACCTGTAAAATGGAACAACATCCTTTAAATGGGATATAGCAATATATGACTTGCTTAGCTGCTTCTGTAACTTGGAGACATCTTCATATATACAGAGTCCTGCTATTTGTGGTATGATACATTTTAGTGTGCACTGTGTTCAGTCCAGACATCTTCCAAACCCCATCCATAGTCCCACACACTCATGCACAGAAGCATCTGAATTTTTATTTTGAAAAAATGTAGGTTATGAAACACACAACTCAATTGCATTTAAATGGCACATTCTATAGTCCAGCAATTCATCAGCTATGACATGGGAAAGGGAGAATAAACTAACCCCCCCATACATTTATTATGACTCAGGCTCTGGACTCCAACTTTGAAGCCTCTGAGGAGCAAGAAACATGGTCTTGGGGAGAGCAAGAAAATCCAGAAGACTTCTGCAATGCCCGTCTGCTCCAGAACTTGCCCCTGAGGAACCTGCAGTGGGAGATCCTCTGCCAGAACATCACCCAGATCCTGGGACAACTAAGTGCCAGTCCAGGACTCGGTCCACAAGCCCACCTGAATCTGCCCCTACCCTGTAGGAGTAGTAGAGACAGAGGGCTTGTGCCAAGATAGCCCAGCGAAGACATATGGCCAGCTGGCAGTCCGTGTTCTATCTTGTGGGCCAGATCATGGTGGATGCAATCCATTGCAGGATTCTGCCCTCAGTTAAGCCTGGCAAGATGAGTCCCAGATAGAGCAGGTGGAGTTGCTGTCATCTCAGCCTATTTAAGCCTTGAGCTGGGAGAGGACAATGCTAGATCAGCCAGTTCACCAGACACAAGCCTGTGTTCATAGTCCAGCTCATTGTCTATACCAGGGGTCCTCAAACTACGGCCCGCGGGCCACATGCGGCCCGCCGAGGACATTTATGCGGCCCGCCAAGTGTTTGTGCCCCCCCCCGGAGCCTCCTCCTCCTCGGGGAGCACAGCAGCAGCGCCCCCGCCCGCCTGCCGGGCTCCTCCTCCCGAGTAGCCCCATTGAGAGAGGCACTGCCGGCTCGCTCACTAGGGTGGCGGGCTCTTATTTGCCGCCCCCGCCCCCCTCAAAGCCGCCCCCCCCCATGGCCTCTTTCTTCCTCCAGCAGCCCTGGGCGGCAAGAGTGCCCAGGAGCTGAGGAGGAGGAAGGGGCGAGCAGGCTGGTTGTGGGGGAGGGGGCGAACCCACCGCCGCGAGCAGGCTGGTGGGGGGGGGGCCAGCGCGGCGGGGCAAGCAGGCTGGTGGGGGAGGCGAACGCGGCGGCGGGGCGAGCAGGCTGGTGGGGGGGAGGGAGCCAACGCGGCGGCGGGGCGAGCAGGCTGGTGGGGGCGAACACGGCGGCCCTCCAATGGTCTGAGGGACAGTGAACTGGCCCCCTGTTTAAAAAGTTTGAGGACCCCTGGTCTATACCTTCTGTTGACACTCAAGCCTTGCTATCTGAGCCTGAGGACACTATTGCTTGAGCAAACCTGACTGGCCCTACCTGTGGAAAACAGGACACAGCTTAAAACACAGCTCTCTGTTCAATAGCCCATTCTTAATGAAGAATTAATTTTCTGATGGGAAAACATTGATTTCGGTAGTCATCCCCTGGTGAATGTTAGGTTACCCAATCTACTGACAGAAACAATATCATGTGAGTTAAAATATCATTAGAAAAAAAACATTATTAACACATTCTGTTGAAGCACTGAAGGATTGTTTTCTGCTGCTACTAAGCATTTGCCAACCAAGAAAAATACATTAACTGATCCAAGTATATCCTACCAAATCTTGAGACCATTTAGATTCCCCTACCCCTTCAATGATAGGGTCTTTCTACTCCACAAAGTTATGTTAACAAGGGCAGAACACATGAAGAAACCTGGCTTCAGGTGTATGTGTGTGTGTTTTGGCTATTCCCACACAGTAGGTTTGTTATTACCAGCTTTTTGACTGTTGAGTGCTGACAGAAGTTTGCAATAGTACCAAGATGAGTAGGTGTAGCAAAATTAGGGTCCACTGATGGTAACAGAAAATCCAATTTCTTTACCTCATAGGGGTAAGCTTGATTTTATTATCTTCTTCATAGCTCTTTCACAGACATAAATGCACGTTACTAAATTATAAAAAAACCCTTTTATATAATAAGACTACCATGCCAGAATATACAATGCATCTTTGGGAAATAGCCATTCTTTTCTGTAGAAAGAATTTGTTTGACAAGCCTCTAAATTATTTCCTTGGGAATTTATTTACTGTCTTAAATGTGTTTATTCCTTTGCCTCTTGCTAGATTATGCTTGTGTTAACTGCCCATTAGCAACAAGTGAACACAACAGTTTATTTGATTCCTTTATGAACTATAGAAGGTTCAGAGTTTTGACTCCAAATAACATCAATGGGATAGAGAGAAATATGGCAAGAAGCCCAGGAAAAGGCACGTTGAGTAGGAATGGGAATTGGACACAAAGACAGTAAGCCTTCAAGCCAGTCTTCATTAAGTAGTTTTATAGTCATTGGAGAAGAATAATGGTGTAATATATGACATATGGAGACTTATGAATGTTACCAGGAGTATTATACAAAGTAATATAAATCTGTGGTGTGACCACATTCAGAATACTATGTGCTATTCTAGTCTCTTATCTCATCAATGGTATCACTGAGGTGGAGAAAATACATATCAGGGCAACTAAGAATAGTCAAGATATTGGAGCATTTACATTACGAAGAAAGGTTTAAGCATGCAGGACTTTTTACTTCAGAAAAAGATTATGCTTATGGCATCATGAGACAAAAGAGAAATAAATTATTTTCTTTGAAAACAGTAGGACCTGCTTTCCCTATTCTATTCTCTGGAAGCAACAAATGGCATGATAAATGAGAGCCAGGGCAAACTTTTGGTATTATAACTAGAGTTGCCAACTCACCAGAACAGCCTACATCTGTCTGCTTATGTTTGCACGCCTAACTGTCGCTAAAGACACAAAAGATGGACTGTTAAGTAAAACTGGCAGTCCTAGTTGTGACAGTAGAAAAGAGCAAGAGTCCAGTAGCACCTTAAAGACTACCCCTGAAGAAGTGAGCAGTGTCTGAAGTGGTATCTCAAGAAGTGAGCAGTGACTCACAAAAGTTCATACCCTGTCACTAATTTTGTTAGTCTTTAAGGTGCTACTGGACTCTTGCTCTTTTCTACTGCTACAGGCAGTCTAACATGGCTAACCATCTTGATCCAGTTGTGACAACAGCTTATGTATCATATAGGGAGATGGAGGTTGCAAATAGCCACATTCAGTCCAAAGCCAAATCCCAAGCTCTCATAGAAGCCAGCATGCTGTAGTGACAGTGTCTGACTAGGATCTGGAAGACCCTGGTTCAAACCCCCAGGGTGTCATGAAGCCTGCTTAGTGAATTTGGACCAGTCATTCTCTCTTGGCTTAACCTACCTTACAGGGTTGTCATGAGGATAATATGGAGGAGGGGAGGACAATGTACACCACCCTGAGCTACTTGGACGAAGGGCAGGAGATGTACTAAATAACTAAAACAAAAACCATATAATAATATACCACACGGCTCTTGTTTTTTGCTGTAGGGTGGCTATCAGGCAGGCTATAAATAAAGTCCCCTGACCGAGAGGGCTCAGGCTAGCTTAATCTCGGAAGCGAAGCAGTGTCAGCTCTGGTCAGTATTTGGAAGGGACACCACAAAGCAATACCAAGATTATCATGCAGAGGTAGGCTGTGGCAAACTACCACTAAACATCTCTTGCCTTGAAAACTGCAACAGGTTGCCATATGTCAGCTATGACTTGATGGCAATAAATAAATAAGTAACAATATTGTATGATTTGGTTAATTTAAAATTCTAGTTGTGTTACTAGGATAGACTCGGTAATCAATGAGAGAGAAAAGAATAATTCCTTATAAGGTGAGTATTCCTATTGAACGGTAAAGAAAAGAACAAGATTCTAGATAGCCAACATAACACAGAAAAGGTGAAAACATTGGAGAAGGATGTATATGCAAGTTCCCCCCCACCCAAAAAAATTTGCAAAACCTAGATTTTATCAATAAATAGATCGAATTAAAAGCAAAGTTACTAAGTTTTATTTTGCATGCTTGGCATCAACAAGTACAAATTACAAAGGAATGTTTACAACAAAAACACTTTGGCACCTTTATGGTGTCACAAGACCATTTTCGACATTCTCTGTTATTAGTTTGGAATGATTAGGAATGACATCCCAACATTTACAGTTCAATCCTAATAGAATTATACCATTTTAAGCCCATTGACTTCAATAGCTTTAGAAGGGTATAATGCTGCTTAGGATGGCACTGTTAGTTGCCTTTGTTTTGCCTAAGGCAAATTTAGAAGACCTTAGCTCTACTACTACAGCAAGTTAAAAGAATTTTGATAAGGCTAGTAATATAAAGCAGAGCTGTGTGGATTGTACACTAATTTTTAAAACAGGGCTATAAATACATTCACTTGAGTTTAAAAGAGATTGTTTAAATCTTTACAAACTACATGGCACTTAGTTGCAATTATTGATTCTAGAATCACACCTCCCTATGTGATTACAAAAAAGTCTAAGTACTATATACAAGCAGCTGCTTTGTCAGATTGTTAGCAAGAATGTCCAACACGATCAAAGAGCTTAAGTAGATCATTGCAGTTTATCTGAACATCGTTTTTCTGCCTGCCATATGTTGTAACATAGATTTGCTCTTGTGATCTACTCCCCCTTCTCCTATCACGTCAGTGGCTTGGGAGGAAAATTTCGTTTGCCTGGCACGGGTACGATAGTTCAAATTAAAAACAAATTAAAATCCTGAATTGCAAATGTATTACTTAAAACCCACATATTTCACACACATTGCTTCATCACCCACGAAGGCTGCAACTTCATTTCAAAACGGAGCGGCTGGAATACTTTGCTTACGTTCAGCCCTTTGTCAGAGGCAAGAGAAGGTACTAGAGGGAAGGAATCTAAGTCGGCTGAGAGACGGGGGGGGGAGCAAACCTCCGTCCATTTCTTTTAACGATGAAAGATAACGGAAAAATACATTCCCTGATTGGTCACTGGAGCCTCCGGAACCACTTAAAAATATGAAAAGCCTCACGACAAAGACAAAAACAAAAACCTCTTTCGTTTCCATCTCCCTAACCCTCCCCTACCTCCCATAAGAGCAGCTCACGACAGGCTTCCCAAACCCCGAAGCTAGGGCGCAAGGCATGCTGGGTAGCGTTCCTTGGTAACTGTTGCTAGGAACGGCCTAGCGCCCTCTCGCTCGTCTCCAACCGGCAGAAAGTTTAATTCGCAAAGATGGTGAAACAAACGATCCAGATCTATGCCCGGGTGAAACCTCTGGGCAGGAGGCAGCCGGCGGGGGTAGGTGCGGAAAACAACAGACCAGGGCAAGGAGCGAGTAGATGGGAGAAAGAGAGAGGACAACAAAAGTCCAGATCTGGAGGTCTCTGTATGGGTTATTGAGGGGAAAGAATACCGATAGCAGGAAGGTCTTTGTAAATTACTTTTATATTGATGTAAATTACTTTTATATATATTTAGGCTGGTCCTGCATTGGGCAGGGGGTTGGACTAGATGGTCTCTATGGATCCTTCCACCTCTGTGATTCTAAGCTTGAGGTGGTCGTGTGGGTTTCCATACACCTAGGCAAGAAGGTGATTCAGGGAAACTGCTTTGTAGGGTGGCCAGCCTAATCGTGTGGTATGGGAAATATTACTCTCGCCTGCGAGGAGCTGTAGACGTGACTGCTTGGAAAGCAGGTGTGTAATCTGCACTTGGAAAAGCAGATGTTCACAACAATGCTATTTATATGATTATTAATGAAGTTATCTTGAAGAACTCATTTCTGGGTAGTCACTCCATTGTCCCCATTCTAAAAGGATGAGCTTTCACTGGACAGTGAACTTTCATGTTATTATATCGAACTATCACCACGACAATGGATTGTAAAACAAGTGAAGTTGAAGCTCCATGACAGGAATTGTACTGTACAATTTAAGTCAGATTTTTTAAAAAGGAAAAGGGACGTGTTCTGTATCTGTGACATTGTTCTCTAGAGTGGCCATGTAGAGAATGTGAAAGGTTTTACTAAAGGAATAGCAAATTGTGTGTGGGGGGGGTTGGGTTGCCAAATTTTATTATGTCATGGTGACATGCAGAAATTTAGCAAATTAGTCTTTCTTTTCAATCAAGCCATGGGATGCTGCGGGGTAGCCTGATCATGTCAGATCTCAGAAGCTAAGCAGGATTGGCCCTAGTTAGTATTTGATTGGAAGACCCACAACAAAGTCCAAGATTGCTATTCAGAGGCAGGCAATGGCAAGTCACCCCTGAGCATATCTTGCCTTGAGAACTGTACAGGGTTACCATATTGGCTGTGACTTGATGGCACTTTGCACTACCACCATGATTAATAGGAAGAACTTTGCTGTTACATTTTACCTAACTTGCATAGTTTCAAAGAGATAAACATTTTCATTAAGTAGTTAACAGCTATTCTTTTTTTGGAAGTCATCTTTGTTACTTTATTTTCCTACCATGAGATGTCCATACTTCCTTGCAGTCAGCAGGCTCCTGCTGCAACACACTACTCTTGCTGTGTTTGAGAACATTCTGAAATGACCCATCAATTACGTTCAGGAAAGCATTCATAAGATGATGTTGTAAGAGAGGTCTGTCAGCTGATGTGTGTGGAGTTTTCTGTAGCCATGCTATGTTCACCAAGGACGGTGTCTATGAAGAGCATCTCCTATATCTGTGTATGCCTTACTAACACAGATGTAACCCTTTCTTGATATGATAGCTTTCCTTATTGAAAGGTATATCCCATGAACAAAAACATACTCTTTAATGTTAGTCCTTAGATTCGAATGGTTTTACGTGTATGGATAGTTTGTGCAGTATGTGAGAAAAGCATTTATTTTGATATAATTTCTTCAATATAAAGGTAATTTACAGAGACCACATTTATATTTTACAAAGTATCTCCTGTACCTGTGTATGCCTTACTAAATAACAAATATGTAACCCTTTCCTGGCATTACAGTTTTCTTTAGGGATAGCCCATAAACAATATCATACTATATTAGATGTTAGTCCTTAGACTCTAACAGTTTTATGTGTATGGATAGTACTTTATAGTGATATAATTTTATCAATATAAAAATAATTTACAAAGGCCACATATATGTTTTACAGATATATTCAGTTGGTGAAGATGAGACATCAGTGTTCAGTTTGGAGATTACTGTGCCCCGTGATTTGGCAGGTGGATTTGTCAATAATAAACGAGAAAGTTACAAGTTCAAGTAAGTTAATAGTCTACAGGGTTTCTTTGTGTTTAGTTTATTTTAGAGATTTTATATCATTTAAATGACAGAACTTGGTGATTTCTGTTGTATATGTCACCAGCTTCCCCCCTCTCCTGATTTCTGTACTGAAGATATTAACAAGTGGGAGGGGAGTGCTTGAGGATGTGCTGAGGTCTGGAGAAGCCCAAATCTCTTTGCCCTCTAAAAAGCCTTCTGCTGCTCACTTAGCTAGTATGAGCCAAAAAGAAAGATGCTTGTCCATACAGCCCTACAGGAGTAGCACTCTTGAGTGCCAAGATCCCTTGGAATTAGTTGTCTCATGGCTTCTGGGGTCCTTAGTAAGAAGCCCTGGGAAACTATATATCCTAGCAGTTTTAGTGCCCATGTTCATGTTCCAGGACTTAATGATGGCCACAGTAACAGCCCTTTTCATCTCTACCACTAAAACCAGGTAGGCTTCAGAAGGAAAGGTTTGGATTTGTTGGTGTCAGGACTGAAGTAATTAGTACTGTTTGTTTATTTGAAACAAATTAAATGAGCTCAAACTTCATAGAGTTATGGGCACAGCTTATAATTAGCTTAAAAGTTCTGAACTGGTGAAGCTTCTACTTCAAACTCTTAAATCAGGGGTCCCCAACACAGTGCTCATGGTTGCCATGGCACCCACCAATACCTTTTCAGGCAGCTGTGAAGTATTTTTTGTAAGTTAGTAGGACCACTATGGCTTTTGCCCAGTAAGGCTTCTAATTGACTATTGGAGATTTGATTGGCTGTGCAGATAGTTAAAATATTGCTTGGCAGCAGCTGCTACCACAGCAGAAGGATCTGGCGCTGTGTTACTGAAGTTAAGCTGTGGTAATCACTTTTGGCTGGCTGCACCTCTCATGGCAGCCATTTTGTGGCAGCTATTTTGTTGCTGCACCCACCATATGATGTCAGAGTTCCAAATGTGCCCACAGGTTCAAAGATGCTGGAGACCCCTATCTTAGATTATAGTCATCTCTCAAAATACCCAAATTATAGTTTTTCTCTTATATGGAACCATTTCAATAGGGAGCATGCATTTCACATCTATCTATACATATAAAAGAAAGTTCCCTCACCGTAAAATCAACACCAGGCCAAACCCCTGGACCTAGAAACATGACATTTGGGGAGAGCACTCCTACAATGATGTAGATGCTCAATAAGAATGATGTAGATGCTCACTAAGAAGATATTTTTAGAAAATTGACCCCTGATTGGTCAGCTGCTGAGCTCAGTGTTCTGAGGTAAAAAAAAAGTTGCAAGAGACTGCAGAGAGCTGACGACAGCTGAGGAAATCAGGAATGGCCAACAACCTATGAGGTGCAGCAATGTTGCTGGCCTAGCCTCCCTGATGCCTTCAAATATGCTCCCCCCCACCTCCTACATCTGACAGGCAGCCATCTGTCAGTTGCAGCAGTGGGTGCAGGGTGCTTAAAGTCATCAGGGAGGGAGCCTGCCTCAGCAGTAACGCCTTAGTGATCCTGCTGGTCCAGCCTCCACAATGCTTACAATATCCCTCCCCCTCCTCTCCTACACTGGACAGGCAGCTGCCTGTCAGGTATAGGAGAAGGGATGGGATGCTTACAGTCATCGGGGAGGTTTGCTCAGCAGGATTGCCTTAGCATTGTTGCTGGCCCAGCCTCCCTGATGCCTTTAAACACACTTTCCCCAACACCAGACAGGTGGGTGTCTGTCAGATGTAGGAGCAGGGCCAGGGAACTTTAATCCATCAGGGAGGCCACCTGAGCAGAAACACCTTAGCAATGCTGCTGGGTCAACCTCCCCAGTAGCTTTAGACACATTCCCACCCACCCCTCCTCCACTTGGCAGGCAGTTGTCTGTCAGGTTCAGGAGCAGGGACAGAGTTTTGAAAGCCATCGGGGAGGCTGCCCAAGAAGCATCGCCTTAGCAATCCTGCTGTCCCAGTCTCCCTGATGCCTGCAGACACGCTACCTCTCCTACACCTGACAGACAATCGTCTGTCAGGGGTTGGAAGGGATGTGAAGGCCTTAAAGCCGTCATGGAAGCTTGGTCATCAGAATTGCCTTAGCATTGCTGCTGGCCCAGTCTCTTTGATGTCTTTAAACACAATCCCCCCCTTAGACCAGACAGGCCGGTGTTTGTCAGGTGCAGGAGCAGGTCCAGGGTAGGAGCAAGAATTGGGTGGTGGCGGCGGTGACGCGAGCTGCTTTGGCAGGTGCGGCAGCTCCTACTCCGTCCTTTGGGGGTGTGGCCTGGACACTTGTGCCGATTGTCGCAGCAGCGGTCCTGGTGGCCACGGCCCCAGCGCTTATCCTGGGAGAACTGCCAGCGACAAGCTGTCCTTCTGTGAGACCGGGGATGAGGGAGCCGGGATAGTGCAGCGGCGGGACCAGCGGGGCGACTGTGACATCGGTGCAGTTGGGTCCCGGTTGGAGGGCTGCAACATCTGGTTTAATATCTCCTGGCTCTGTATACCCTTGCCTGCTTGGCGCCCCGATACGCCCATGAGTTTTGATGCCTATGGTGGTTGTTCCGGCTAGGAGAAGGAACTGGACATTAATAAGAGCTTTCCCTTCATATGGGAGCAAGAGGGGACCTCCCCGGATTAGGGACGTACCATCGGGCAGTTTATATCATATTCTACTGGAAATTGTGTCACTGGGGATGAATGGAGAGTGGTTGTGGGTCGCTTGTGATGGCACGAATGCTGAGTGTGTGGTTGTTTGTTGTGGTTACTGGTGTTATGATGTTGGGGATGTTAAGTTTTTGTAACCAATAGAAGTCTTTACAGCATTTGTGTTGGTAGAATTTTATGTTGAAGGCAAGGAATTGCTTAATGTTAGTTGCTGTGGAAGTGGTGCAGATCCTGTGGTTATGGACTGGTGGCCTGATAACTGTGAAGGGGGCCAGGTTTGTGCCACCATGAAAGGTCAGCATATCCCAGTGCTCTTGGGGAAGGGGAAATACAGCGGTGGACCTGGGCATGTGGTTAAGGGAAGGACGTGGAGATGGGGTGAGCCTCGGTGCCCTTCCAGCCTTCGGCCCATCCCAAGGGTGGTCGGCGGTGGGGCAAGGACTGTTAACCCCCCTCCATCATTGGTGTTGTGTAACGTCAGGTCTATTAATAATAAAACATCAACCCTTTGGGACTTTGTTATAGATCAATGGGTGGACCTGGCGTGTGTGACTGAGACCTGGGTGAGGGAGGGTGAGATGGTTGCGCTCGCCCAGCTTGCCCCACCGGGTTACTCGGTCCTTCACCAATCACGGACTAGGGGGCGGGGGGGAGGAGTGGCCATTTTCATTCAGGAGGCTTACTCCTTCAGGGTGCTCCCGCCTGTGGAGATCGTGGGCATAGAATGTGTCGGCATGATGCTGGAGGCTGTAGAGAGTTTGGCGATCTGGCTGGTGTACTGTCCGCCCAATGCACTGGCCAGTAGCCTGCCATCCCTGCTGGAGGCCGTATCAGGCTGGGCGTTGGATCACCCTAGACTGATTGTCTTGGGTGACTTCAACGTCCATGCTGAGGACGCGGCTTCTCACAGTACATCTCGGCCCCCACGCATCGGGCCGGTCACATGCTTGATCTGATCTTCGCGGCAGGGGTGGAGGTGGACCGGATCACTGCGGAGGCAGTGCCGTGGTCGGACCACCTGGCTCTGAGGGCCCGTTTGAATGTTCCACCCCAACCCGTTGTGGGCGGCGAGCAGATTTATGCTCGCCCGCGGAACCTGATGGACCCTATCTGGCTCCAGAAGGCCCTGAGGGATCTGAGGCCCCCTGGCGGCTCATTGGATGAGCTAGTGGAGGACTGGCATGACCGGCTCTCTGCAGCCATCGACAAGATCGCTCCCAGGTGTCCTCTCCGGGCTCGTCGGAGGCGAGCTCCTTGGTATACCCAGGAGCTGCAGCTGATGAAACGAGAACTGAGACGACTAGAGAGACGGTGGTGCCGTGCTCACGACGAAGTGTCAAGATCATCTTATAGGACGTTTATGAGAGCCTATGAGGTGGCTAAGAAGGATTTCTTTGCGACTGAGATTGCATCTGCGCGCTCACGCCCAGCCCAATTATTTAGTACAATTCGGTCGCTGACAGATCTGCCACAGGGCAGATGAAATGATAGGGAATTGGACATTGGCTGTGAGGCTTTCGCGAGCTATTTCGCAGATAAAGTCTTGACACTCCAACGTGACCTCCCCACCACGATTGAGACAGTGAGTGAACTCGAGGCCCCTTGCATGTCTTCGGTTCCGGGTTTAGAGTGCTTTAGTCCGCTCAGCTTGGAAGAAGTTGACAGACTGATGGCTGCTGTCCGCCCAACCACATGCGACCTTGATCCGTGCCCCTCCTGGCTTATTAAAGCAGGCCACGAGGGGTTTCGAGGTGCTCTGCGGGATATTATCAACAAGTCCCTTATCGAGGGCCGGTTCCCCGGAGCACTTAAGGAGGCGATGGTCTGCCCTCTCTTAAAAAAGCCATCTTTGGACCCGGCCGAATTGGCCAACTATTGGCTGGTGTCCAGTTTGCCCTATTTGGGCAAATTGATAGAGAGGGCGGTGGTGGTACAGTTGCAGAGCTTTCTGGATGATGCTTCAGTCCTAGATCCCTTCCAGTCCGGCTTTCGCCCGGGTCATGGGACAGAGACGGTGCTGGTCATCCTGACTGATGATCTCCGAAGGCATCTGGATCGAGGTGGTGTGGCGGCATTGCTGTTGTTAGATCTGTCAGCCGTGTTCGAGACGGTCGACCATCAGCTGCTGACCCGCCGCCTCGCCGACGTGGGGATTCAGGGGCTTCCCTTCAATGGTTTGCCTCCTTTCTCCAAGGTCGGGGACAGAGGGTGGTGATTGGAGGTCAGCGGTCCCGGAGGCACCCCCTTGAGTGCGGGGTGCCGCAAGGGACAGTGCTGTCTCTGATGTTATTTAACATCTACATGCGCCCCCTTGCCCAGATTGCCCGGAGTAATGGGCTTGGGTGTCACCAATATGCAGATGACACCCAGCTCTATCTGATGCTGGGCGGCCAATCAGACTCTAGCCCTGATGACCTGCATAGGGCATTGCAGGCTGTGGCTGATTGGCTCAGGCGGAGCCGACTGAAGCTAAACCCAGTGAAGACAGAGGTCCTGGGCCTGAGCCGGACCAGTCTGGGGTTGGGGCTCTCTCTCCCGACCTTCGACAGGGCACCTCTGATGCTGTCGCTGGAGGTTAGGAGTTTGGGGGTGCTCCTGGATTCCTCCTTAACGATGGAGGCCCAGGTGGCAGCCACTGTCAAGTCAGCATCTTACCATCTTCAGCTGGTGCGACAGTTGGTTCCTTACCTCGACCGTGATGACCTGGCCACTGTGATCCATGTGACGGTCACCTCGAGGCTAGATTACTGCAATGCTCTCTACATGGTGTTAGCCGAAATGCTCTCGCTCGTTTATTAATAGAGCAAAATGGTACAGGTATTTTAATAATCGGGATACTGGTCTATGTATACGGAGGATGAGCTGCCCCAGCAAGTTCCCAGTGAAGAAACAGAGTACAAATTAAATAAATCTTACGTTTACTAAAATGTTGGTAGGCAATTCATACAACACAGTGTTTGCAATCACACACACAAGAACTAAGAATAAAACAGAGAGAATTATGAGCACTTTCGCATTAGCAGGAATCTGTAGATGGTTGATGTGGGTGATATTTACCTCAGGTAGATGCGCGGCTTCTAAAGCTTCTGGCGGTGCGGGATTGGGATGGGTAGGAATAATAGAAAAATAGGGAGCACATGAACCAGGCCGGCTGAGAACACGTGCGTTGCTTTGGCTGCAGACCAAAACCTTAAAACGAGGTAGGGTTTGGGTATAGCAAGCTGGACATAAGGGGTAAAGCGGACAGAGAGGGGTTGTAGATGAAGAAAGAGCGAACCGAACTTCTCAGAGACACTAGGTTTTAAGGCCTCTGGAAAGAGGGGCGGGGGAGGCGTCAGGTGGCTTACACCAGGGGACACTCCCCGCGGGTCATGGATTGGCTGGCAAGGTCAATTTCAAAAGCTATAGGCTAACTTGACAGTTGGTACCTGGGCGCGGGAAAGCAAAGCTCGAGACAAAGGGTAGGGGATGACTCATCAGGGGTCCGTGCTGTCCTTCTTGTTGGCAATGGCGGCATCTGTGCATTACCTCACGTAGGGGTCGTTAAGGGCGATTAACATCTCCTTTGTCCCGGGGCTGGGTGCTGGTCGGGCTGTGAATAAGTTCGTCAGCTAATGTAACACCTGTGATTGTGTAACCTTGATATGCGGTCGTCACTGGAACACCTCGGGAGTGAAGCCTGGCCAGCATGTCTCTGTTTTATGCTGGCGTCTCGTTCCTCTCTGGGTGACCTTTCAGCATGGCGATATTCCTTATGGCACACTTCATCAGGTTCTATACACTAGCATTAAGTACAGTCCAAAAATGGCCCAATGTAGTGCAGCTGGGCTAACAATGGGGCTGCCTTTGTCGCAGATCCGGAGGCTGCAGCTGGTGCAGAACGCGGCAGCCAGGCTGTTGATGGGGCTCACAAGGTGGGATCACATCCAGCCGGTGCTTAAGGCTCTGCACTGGCTGCCAATAGCATACCGGATCCGCTTCAAAGTGCTGGTCCTTACCTTTAAAGCCCTATATGGCCAGGGTCCGGCTTACCTGAGGGACTGCCTTTCCCCATATGTTCCCCCAAGAGCGCTACGGTCCGGGGGACAACACCTGCTGGTTATTCCAGCCCCCAAGATGGTCAAATATGCTGTTACCAGGGCCAGGGCTTTCTCGATGGCGGCCCCTACCTGGTGGAATGAGCTCCCAGAGGAGATCAGGGCCCTGCAGGACCTTGTGCAGTTCCGCAGGGCCTGCAAGACGGAGCTCTTCCGCTAGGCTTTTGAGTAGGGGCTGCCACCATGATTGGACCATCACCATGGGATACCACGAGGCATCCTGGCCCTGGGATGAGATTATAACTTGGTGGGACTTTTTTGGGGCAGGGGTAACATGCCGCCAGAGTGTTGAGTTGACTGGTTTTAATTGAGTTTACTTGTTCTGTTTGCCGCTGTTCTAATGGTTTTATTGTTGTTTATTTTAGTGTTTTTATGTAATTTATATGTCATTGCCCTAAGTGTTGTTGGCAATGTATGGCTTGTGGCCTCTTGTTCGCCACCCTGAGCCCTTGTGGAAGGGCGGGGTATAAATCTAATAATAAATAAAAATAAAAATAAAATAAATAAAATAGTTTAATCCATCAGGGAGGCCACTCCAGCAGGATCACCTTAGCAATGCTGCTGGCCCAGCCTTTCCAATGGATTTAGCCACACTCCCACCCACTATGGAAATATACCCCAAATTTGTAGAAAAGTGGTTTCCTGTATTAGGTTATTTAATTTCTCACAATGTGAGTTCTAGAAAATTGGGCCATATGAACTTGCTTAATATTTGATTGCTTGGATATTGTTTTGAATACATAGTTATGTACCACTTCTTAAATGTAACATAAATGAGAAACATGTTTGTAAAAAAAAAAAGCATGCCCTGTACCCCTCCCCCACAAAAATTCAATGCTCAGGCCAAACCCCTGCACCAGGAAACCCAAAATAAGGGGAGTTCATTCCTACCATGACATCAACCCCCACTATAAAGAGATTTCTGAGAAACATGACCCCTAAGGGGGTAAGAAAGGGGCAAAATGTGTTCCCCCAATTGTTTTCCATGTCTCTGGCAGGCTGCTGCTTCCTTCCCCCCACATTGGTCAACTGTGTAGCTCAGAGTTCTGAGGTAAAACCTGCCTGCTTGCACCCACCTCCCTCTGATTGCTCAGTTGTGGATCTCAAAGTTCTGAGGTAAAAACACAGAAGAGACTGCAGACAGTTGAGGACAGTTACAGAAATCAGCGATTCAACTCTCCTTAATAGACATTTCTCATAACAGTCAGCATGGCAATTGAGTTTATGAATGTTCATGGGAGATTGTAAAGGACCTTTCTAGGAGCCATTTTGATGCATGCCTCCCTCATGAACCTGAAGAAATGTCCACCGCATCACCACTCCCTCAGACCAACTCCCCCTCACACCTCTCATCTCTCACTGCCCCCAAGAAAGCTCCTGGCAAATGTTGAGCCAGATACACCAATGCTACAAGGAGGAGGCAATTTAGGAATGTGGCAAAGTTCAAGAGGCTGCAGTTCCCCCTCAAGGTCTGGTTTGCTGTGACCATCAACAAATACCAAGGCCAGACACTGAAGGTGGCAGGAATTGATTTAACAGACAACTGCTTCTCACATGGACAGTTCTATGTGGCCTGCTCCAGAGTGAGTTCACCAAGCAGCCTGGTGATCTTAGCACCTGAGGGCAGAACCACCACAGAGAGATCTACAGAGAGGCCCTTCAGTAGAGAAAAAAAACAGTACATATGTCTCACTTTGTTTTTTACACTACAGGCTTCTCCATTAGAATTCCTACAACAAATGTTACATTTCAAACTTCACATCATCAGTATTATAACTGGATTTACAGAACTTAAATACGATAGCGAAGTACAGGTATCAGGCTAGTTTTATACAGAGTATTGCTTTCTTACCAGGGTCTGATGCAAATGTAAAACCTCTTTACAGTGCTAAAATTTAGCTATTCATTTGTATTAGGTAATGGAAGTAGGGCACAACTGCTTATGAAATATTTGCTCCTCTTCTACAATAACTTTCTTAAGAGAAGTAAGTGAAAATAGGTGATGTTGATGTGCTCTCTAATCCTAGGGTTGCTTATACAAGTTTCTGAGTGGGGCCAGTTGGAAGCACTGATCCCCTTGACAGTAGTAAAATACAGTTTTCTTTTTCTAAGCAGTATTATTTTTATGAGAGGATTTTATTGTACAGATTTTGTGAAAGCAACAGTGTTTACAGTCTTTTGTGGATACAATAGCACAACAGCATAGTGTGGTAAAGCCTACAGGGAAAACATTGTGCTGGGTTATGTAAGTCTAGTGATGTAAACATTGACTTAGTTACAAACAGATTTTTTAAAAATATGAATCAAGTAGTGTTTTAAGATTCTGGATGACTAATTGTTTATAATTTGAAGATTTCAGAAAGTTTTTGATCAGGAAGCAAAACAAGATGAAATTTTTGAAGCCATTGCCAAGCCAGTTGCAGATTGGTAAGTATGATTCTTTTAAATGAGATTTTCCATTAAATATATTGCTGATGGGCCGGGGACCACCAGAGGATTATTATTCATAGAGTGCAGTGCTCTCCGTGGGGTGTATCAGAAGAGACAATCCTGAAGATATGTTGATCCCAGACCATGTAGGGCTTTGAAGGTTAAAACCAAAATCTTGAATCTGATCTGGTATTCAACTTGGAGCCAGTACAGCTGGCAGAGCACCAGTTGTATGTGGGTTCTAGATGGAGTGCTTGTAAGCACATGCGCTACCGCGTTCTGGACTAGTTAGAGTTTCTGGGTCAGTCTCAAGGGCAGTCCTGCATAGAGCGAGTTACGGTAGTCTAATCTGGAGCAAAGTAGGAGATCTGAAGCAAAGTAAGAAAGAAATCCTGCAGATGGCTTCATATTTAGAGGCAGTATTTTCTAAGTACCTGACAGGCAGTCATTGTCATTAGCCCCCCAAATCTCTATTGGCTATCCCTTCTTTGCAGCTGATCTACCTGGTGTGTTAGGAATAGGGCTTTTTTCATTGCTGTGTCATTGTTTTTAAATTGCCTTCTGGAGGCTGTATGTTAAACCTCTTCCATGTTAGCTTATTGATGGGTCTGTTATTTTGGAGGGCATTCTGTTGAGAATTGTTGAAATTATATCAAAATCCATAGGATTTCTATTACAGCGGCAAAGATTATTGCATTTTAATAGTTTGACCCAGATAGAGTCCCCAAGACAGCAAACATCAGGCATTAAAACATTTAGAAGAAGAAGATAAGAGATTGGATTTATACCCCACCCTTCACTACCCAAAGGTGTCTCAGAGTGGCTTACAAACTCCTTTCCCTTCCCCTCCACACAATAGACACCCAGTGGGGTAGGTGGGGCTGAGAGAGCTCTTGACAGAAACTGCTCTTTTTCAAGAACAGCTCTTATCAGTACTATGGCTTGCCCAAGGTCATCCAGCCAGGTGCAGGTGGAGGAGTGGGGAATCAAACCCAGTTCTCCCAGATTAGAGTCTGCACACTTAACCACTACACCAAACTGGCTCTCAATATTTAAATATTAAAAATAACATTTAAAATATGTGTGTGTGTTTAATAGTTTGATAAAACATACAAACAAACACAACCAGGAGGGAGGGCCAATAAGAATTTTATTGGGGGTATGCCAAGTGAAACAAACAAACAAAAGTCTTCATCTGCTGGCAGAAGACAATGACAGTCTCTTTGGGGAGGGTTTTTACAAAGTTTTGGTGTCACAACCAAGAGGCCTTTTCTTAGGATGCCACCTCTCTGGCCTCAGATGGCCAGGGCACCCAAAGCAAGGTTTCTGAAGATATCCAGAGTGGACAGGTAGGTTCAGCATGGTGCAGTCATTAAGAGTGGTGGACTCTAATCTGAAGAACTGGGCTTGATTCCCCAATCTTCCACATGAAACCTGATGGATGACCTTGGGCCAGTCACAGTTTTCTAACTCACAAGGTGTCTGTTGTGGGGAGAGGAAGGGAATGTACTTGTAAGTCTCTTTGAGACTCCTTAAGGAGGAGAAAAGTGTAGTATAAAAGTCTGCTCTTTTTCATATGGAAGAAGGCAGTCCATAGAGTATGCTGCTCTCAAGCTGTATAGGGCTTTAAAAGTCAATACCAGTTCCTTGAACTGGGTGTGGCATCAGATTGAGAGTCAGTGTAAAAGACTGGAATGCTATGGTCCCAGTGACCCCCTCCAGCCAACATTCTGGCTGCAGCATTCTGTACAATTTCAGCTTCTGGACAGTCTTCAATGGCAGCCCCATGCAGAGTACCTTGCTGTAATCTAATATAGATGTTACCAGGTGCAGGGCTGACTCCAGATTTTTTGTACACTAGGCGAGGCTACCTTCTGGCACCCCCCATGCACCCACCAATTACGGGGTTGCCACCCTCCAGGCAGAGCCTGGAGAGAAGGAAGACTTTCCTTGCACTGGAAAAAATCACCTGCTTAAGGCTGGGGTGGGGGGCTGTCTTCCCAGTCCCAGAGTGATCCATCTGGACCCAGCAGGGACCGTCACTCCCGGGGGGGGCGTGCGGTGACCCGGGGGGGAGTCTGTTCCCAGGAGCCGCCACGTCAATTTGGGGGCTGCAGCAGAGTTCTCCATTCGAAACCCAGCATCCTCCCGCGCCTTCCTCTGCCCTGGTGTGCCTGCTGCAGGATGCTCCCATGGTGGAGGCCAGGCCGGTTGGCTGTTGTTTTTGGCACCCACATTCCCCAGGGCTCCCAGCAGGCAAGCCTGCCCTGCCATCTGAGCGCCCCCCCACCCTACACACACACAGGCACGGGAGGCCAGCCACCTCCGGGATATGGCCAAGTGCGCCCACTTCCTGCCCGTCTGCTGGCTGCACCTTCAGGCAGGCCGAGGCGACACAAGGCGTGGTGCTGGGGGAGAGATGCAGCCAGTCGGCTGGCTGGTGGGGTGGGGGGATGGGATGATGACACGCGCCATGGCTGGAGGAGGCCCCTTTTGGGGGCTGCTGGAGAGAAGTTTGCATCCCAACTTTGCAAACTCCATGGCTGAAGTTGCCGCAGGTAGAAGGGGCGGGTGGGCGGGTTGAGGAAGAGACCCACTCCTAGGTGCCCTCCTCCTGCGATGGTCCCATCCGCTGGGCCCGAGGAGGCAGGGCAGAGGGGTGCCTCCTTCCCGCCTGCTTTCTCCCCTCTCCTCCTCTGGGGCGGGGTACCGCCGCAGCGCTTCTCCCTCCTCCCTCCCTCTGCTCCCCTCCCTCCTTCCCTCGTCGTGGTGGCCGGAGCCCGAAGATGGCGGGGAGCGGGCCTGGGACTCACTCGGAAGAGCCCAGCAGAACCAGCGTTTTACAGAAGAGGGAGGGGAGGTCTGGGAGGACAGCAATGAGCGTGCTATGCTTTTGGCGGGGGGGTTGGCGGGGGTGAGGGCGGCATTTTGCTGCCCCTATCCAGGGCCTGCTCTAGGCGAAAGCCTAGTTCACCTTATGGGTGGGCTGGCCCTGACCAGGTGTTACGGACAGGCTAGGTTCAGCCCATGAGAGCTGACAGACTCTTGAGAGAGGGACCAAAGTGCCGAGGTGAAAATGGGTTTTCTGACTGAGTGGAACTGTGTAGAAGAGCTGCTTAGAGGCTGAAAATAGTAAATTCATAACTGAAGGATCCAAGTTATAGGAATAGGACTTCAATTCAAAGTTTAATGGAAGTGAAATTTTGTTCCTTATACTTTACTTTCCTCAATGTTTTGTTCATATCATAAATAAAAGCTTTCTTGTTTGATTAAGTGTGTGGGCTGCATGTCTAAGGGAAAGAAGCACAGACACACAATTTAATATCTCGGTCTACAAACATATATTACAAGATAAAGGGCTTTTTTGTAGAAAAAGCCCAGCAGGAACTCATTAGCATAATAGGCCACACCCACAAACAGAAACACATTAGCATATTAGGTCATACCCCTGACAGCACAGCTCATTAGCATATTAGGCCACACCCCCGTGTTACCAGAAGTGTGGTCATCCAGCCACACCTGCCTTTTGCTTCTTATTCTGTTTACCTTTTTTATTCTTTTTTTATTGCTTTTATACTAAAAACTACAGAGAAATCAAAAGGGAGGGTAACTAACATCTATGGGAGAAAGAACAGCAAACCACTAAAAGAACAAGTAGCAGTAGTTGTTAGCTTAAAGAATTGCTTAAAATACTGTTTCTGTTACAATAGCTTTGGTATAATAAAGCACTTTTAAAGTATTTAGATATGTTAATAAATCAGAAAATATTAACTAAGGAGAGTGTGTCCAAGTATTCTGTTACAATTCAAAATACAGAAATAGCTGTTAAACGCTTATTCTTCTTGTTTCTAAGTTCATAGCTGTGTCTGGCGTTAATAGTTTTTGGGGCAGCCACCCCTAATTCCGATTCAGATTCATCTTCTTCAGTAGATGCTAGTGTAGATGTTGAGACTTCTTTATCTTCCCCATCTTTTTCTTCTTCCGTTGCTTTGTCATCCTCTGCTGTTTTTGTCACTTTAACATCCTTCTGAAACTGGTCCCAAAAGGCTTTTTTTTGTCCTTGAATTTGAAGACGAGCCCTTCTAACATGATCCATCTGTAGGGTGTGTTGTTTTTTTGCAAAAACAATGGTTTTTATAGTATCTGCTCTTCTTTCTTATCTCAAATGGAATGTCTTTCAGAACTTTGATTTCTTGATCTTTGATTTTTAAGGTAGTCCCATTAGATGCTTTAAGTATCAGATCTCTGATGTGTCTTTTGGAGAATTTCACGAAGATTTCACCAGGCAGATTTCTTTTTTTGATATATTCTGGATATGTTCTGTAGACCATATCCATATCATTTTGAAGGTACTCCACTTTTATATCTGCAATTGGTTCCAAAGCTTCACTTAAAAATTTCTTCAGATTTTCTCCTTGACATTCAGGGACCCCTTGAAATCTCAATACATAAGTTGACTTCTCCATTTGACATTGTAACAGTTGATGTTCATTTGAAGTTCTTTTCTTTTCCACTGTCTCCAGCCATTTGGAAATTTTAATTATCCTGGCATCAACCTTCTTCAACGATTCTGCTGTTTGCTCTGCTTTTAATGCTTGTATCGTTTTGCTATTTTTGAAGAGTCTCAACATTTTTGTTCATTGTAATCATTTGGTCTAGCAGAGGGCACAATGTGTCCACTAACATATTGGGAAAGTCTGTAGCTGCTTCTGGTCTTGTGACCTAGCCCTCCGGACTAGCATTTCCTTTAGAAGTTTTCAATTTTGGTGGGATTTTTTTCCCAGCCATCTGCGTAGTTGTTTACTTTTTAAGAAAGGTATTAAAAAGTCTCTATATTTTATAAAAACAGATAGCTTTTTCTTGGTTATACTTTGCCTTAGTCCATTGAAGCTTAATTTCTGTCCATTAACTTTGCTTTACTTTAAAAAGTTTTTCTTTCATGGGCTGGGTGCTTCCCCCTCCTGCTTCTTTTTTAAGGGACATTCGTTCAGATGTTTGTCTGAGTTTGAACTCATTCGACACTCACGCTTCATCAGCCTTAATCAGGTAAGGGAAACTGCTCGACCATCTACTTGCTTGTCCCAGTGTACATCCCTAACGCCATTGCTGGTTCTGCGGTGGTGAGACCATAGGGGCAAAGGGGAGCCTCAATCCTTTGGCAATCGGCCTTGGGAGAGGCACCTCTCGAGCCCCATGACTAGGAGCCCACTGTGAGGGCCCCGGTTTTTTTTTTTCAGAAATGTCCAAACCCCCTCTCATCCGCTGAGTCATGGATCGCGTCTCCCAGAGCTCTGGGGAGACATGTCTGCCATTCATGTCACCAAAACTGGAAATTCCTTATTCTGTTTACCTTATTTGTTGTCAAAACCCAGGGCTTTTTTGTAGCAGGAACTCCTTTGCGTGTTAGGCCACACATCCCTAATGTAGCCAGTCCTAATGAGTTTCTGCTGTTGGGTGTGGCCTATTATGCTAATGATTTCCTGCTGGGTATGGCCAACTCGGGAGCCAGCCAAACTCCATTCTTGTGCGTTCCTGCCCAAAAATAGCCCTGATAAGATATGAATAAATGGTGGCAACTAGTGTTGGGAATAGTGTTTGAGCTCCAACTGTGTGAGTGAGGACTGATTATTAAAGGGGGCTGAGCTACCCTGTTGGTGGATGTCTCTGGGAATGAGAAAGAGGACCTGAGGTATGAGATGGTCATGACTCTCTGTAGATTTTAAAAGAGACAAGAAAGGTGGCAAGTGTGAAGTTCTGATCTATGTATAACCCATTACCTGAATAAGAGAGGTTGTACAGGGTAGTAGGCACTCTGTTTGAGTGGAGAAGGGGTGTGACACCAGGCAATGCACCACAGTGACAAGATCTTTCCTACCCAGGAAGGGTCACAGATGGCTCACCTGCCAAAGTTGATGAAAGGTTTCCCTGGCCACCACTGCCACCTGTTTATCCAACAGGACACTTGTGTCCCGCAGCACCGCCAGGCTTCAAATCTACTCCTTTGGGGGACTGCAACCCCTTCCAGAACAGGAGTTGCCTCACTCTTGGGTCAAACCTCCCCCCAGTGGCATCTCCATTTTGTCAGGATTAAGTTTCATCTTGTTAGCTCTCATCCATCCCCAAACTGCCTCCAGGTACCTATTCACAGTTTCCACAGCCTCCCTGGGATCTACTGGAAGTCTGTGTAGTTAACCGCTGTTATATAGTTTAATATCTTTTGTTAACCTCCTTGAGCCTTATTGGGAAAAAAGTATGATAAAAATGCCCTAATTGTAACAAAAGTGCCCTATTTATAAGTTTTCTGATTGGTCACTATAGAGACAGAATGCAACTTTGGTCTTGGTCTAATCACATAACTCAGATCTTACTTATATGTACTTTTAATTTTAAATAGTTTCATCAACACTGTCACAGAATAGTTACTTTTTAAATACATAAACATACATATTTTAATCAATAAGTGTCTCAAGGGTTAATTCTTTTCACTCTGGTTGTGAATGTGGGAGGGTGGTTAAAAAGACATGAGTTCAGTATGTATGCCCTTGGTCTTGGCTTGTGGCACTCTGATTTCTGTATTACATGAGCGGCTCTGTTTGGGGACCTAGCAAATTACTACTGACTAGGGTCTATATATGCAGCAGAATGTGTGCTGTTAAGGTGGTAGAATGGATTGCAGAACTTCAAATTGCAGATCATATTTTCATTTATCTTCTACTAAAACAGCTTTCTCTGCAGTTAGGAAAACTGTCATAGAAGGGAGCAGCCAGGGCTAGAACCTTTCTTCCTAGAATTTTATTTACAAATGTGTGTGCATGTGTTTGTGTGTGTATAGAACCATTCAAAATAGGATGCACCACCTGTAGCCTGAAGTGGTGCTGTCTACTCTATGACCTCAATCTGCTGCATGTGTAGGCCAGGCCTAATTTAGTTTTGTACAAGTAACTTCTCTCTAAGCCTCACCTCTCCTGCATATGGAAATCCGATGCCATTATTTATTTATTTATTTATTTATTTCATTAGATTTTTACCCCGCCCTCCCAGCAAAGCTGGCTCAGATGGTTTTTACTGTAATTCCCTTATTAAAGGTTACACTTTTGCCCTTGCTTGAACGACATTACTGAGCTATATTTTCTGGTTTCTTATGTGAAGAGATGAATTTACTAAGAGTGAAAGAATGATTTCTAGTTTATTAATAGTGTTTTATACTTCTGGCATTTATGTGTAAATAGACCTGACCTAGATAGCCCACACTAGCCTGACAGATCTCTCAGATTTGGATGAGAGACCACCCAGGAAGTCCAGAGTCACAAGTTCGCAATACAGAGGCAGGCAGTGACAGACTGTCTTTGAACATCTCTTATGTTGAAAACCCTATGGGGTTGCTGTAAGTTGGTTGCGACTTGACAGCACTTTCCACCATGACTTGTACTTACATTACAAATAATTATGATGAATGAATTTACATTTTAGAGTTTAAGTAGGATAGGACAATTATTTCCAGACTAGGAATAAGGCCCCTTGTGGGGAAAAAATACAACGAGCTCTAGAAAGAGGGTGGGGTCAATGAGTTTGTATCTTACAGGCAGAGTAAACACAGAGTAGTGTTTTGCGGTGTAAAGAACTAATGTGGGAGTGAAGAACAGTATACCTTATGGTAGTAGAGAGTAATTGTTGTCCGTGGTCCTGTACATAATTGTCAGTTTCAGAATCTGGTGTCTGTGGCAGTGTACCTGTCTGAAGTCCCACCCCTTCTCAAACCCACCCTCTCCAGGCTCCACACCTGAAATCTCCAGGAATTTCTATACCTAAAGTTGGCAACTTTATCTCCTCTCCTTTCAGCAGCCTCTTCCTAGGCAAAGTTCTGTCTTTCTCGTTAATGAGGAGCAAAGCAGCTTACTTCATTCTCCTCTTGCACTTTGTGATCTGTACAGCAACCCTGCAAGGTAGGTTAGGCAGAAAGTCTGTGGCTGGTTCGAAATCACCCAGGCAGCTTCCATTGGGAGGCTTCTGCTGAACAGGAGCAAGCAGCCAGGGCTCATGAAATAATTCCAGTCAGGAGGCATGAATTCACCCTGAGAGCGCTGGCAGTCCTAGGGTTGCCAACAAAGACAGATTGATGCAAAGGAGGATGGAAAAGTCTCCATATCTCTATTTTGCCTTAAATTGGTTTTGATGCCAGCAGAGTGAAAAAATGCCAGAGGCTCTGGGTAGGTGCCCCATGGTAAATGCACCAAACAATTCCCAAAGGTTTTCCAAAACGCTACTCTGTCCACATTCATTTTGAACACTCACAGCGTTCCCTGCCAGAACGCAACATATCCCCAGCACTTTGAATTAGCACCAGAGCTTTAAGAGCTCTCCAGCTGTCACCTGGAGATTGGCAACAATAGTTTTCCAGGAAGAAATGGCTTGTTTGGAGGGTGGGGTCTATGGCATTGTATCTGAATGAGGTCCCCCTCTTCCTCCTCCTCTGACCCCACCCTCAGCAGGCTTCATCCCTAAAATATCTTGGAAGTTTCCAACCTGGAGTTGGCAACCCTATATCCTTTCCAGGCAAACATCAGCCTACCTTTATCTGCCTGTCTGTCTTCAGGTTTACATGTCCTCCCCACTCCCTGCAGCCTCTACCTAGGGAAAGGGCAGTCTTTCCCTGTAATGGGAACCAAAGCAGCTGACATCATTTTCCTCTCCCCCGTATGATCTGCACAACAACCCTATGAGGTATGTTAGGTTGAAAGTCTGTGAATGGTCGATAATCCCCCAGGCAGCTTTTATAACATGAACCTGGGACCTGCACACCATCCTCTGAAGAGCTATCAGGTACATATCAGTGGCAGTAATAGGGTGACTGCTGGCACTTTTTCCTATCATTTTTTGCCTTGTGGTATTCTGCTTGTGGTGTGATCTGTCTTTTTTGTGGTGTGCATGATTGTGTTACTGGGTTTGTTTCTTTTGAAGGGGAAGTGATGTGTTGTGGGTGAGGACATATTTTATCTCAGGATATACCAGGTCACATATGCAACTGACAGTTCCAACTGCCTCAGGGGGGGAGTTTGAGGTGTGTAATGGAGTGAGGTCAAATCAGCTTCCATATGCAAATGACCTTGAAATGCTGGTCCAATCAGAGAACAGTGGCCTAGGCTGCAGTGGGTGGGAGAGAAGAGCGGACCCAGCACCCATCCTATGCCGATTACTTTTGAGTAGCAGTTCATCTGCCAACAGGTGATGTGGTACTCTTCAAGGGCCAATGGAAGAGCCTGGAATTATGAATAAACAAGAGGCGGGACCCACGATACTCGCGGGGGGGAGGGAGTATTCCGGCCGCCAAGATTCCCCCTCCCCCCCCAGCAGCGGCGGCGGCAGCAGCGGCGAGGCCCGCCGGCCCGCCGAGATTCCCCCTCCCCAGCAGCAGCGGAGGGGCGGCGAGGCTGGCCGGCCCCTCAAGCCTCCCCCTCCCCCCCCAGCAACGGCGGCGGCAGCGGCAAGGCCAGCCGGCCCGCCGAGATTCCCCCTCCCCAGCAGATTCTCCCCCCCCGGCTCCGGCGATCCTCCTCCTTCCCCCCACCCCCCAGGTCCGGAGGCGAGGCCCGAGCAGCTTCCAGCTGCCGGGCCCGCCGATCTCCTCCCCCCGGCGATCCTCCTCCTCCCCCACCCCCCCGCCGATCTCCTCCCCCCGGCGATCCTCCTCCTCCCCCCACCCCCGGCTCCGGAGGCGAGGCCCGAGCGGCTTCCAGCCGCCGGGCCCGCCGATCTCCCCCCCCGGGCGATCCTCCTCCTCCCCCCACCCCCAGCTCCGGAGGCGAGGCCTGAGCGGCTTCCAGCCACCGGGCCCGCCGATCTCCTCCCCCCCCCGGCGATCCTCCTCCTCCCCCCACCCCCCGGCTCCGGAGGCGAGGCCCGAGCGGCTTCCAGCTGCCGGGCCCACCGATCTCCGCCCCCCGGCGATCCTCCTCCTCCCCCCCCCGGCGATCCCCCTCCTCCCCCACCCCCGGCTCCGGAGGCGAGGCCCGAGCGGCTTCCAGCCGCCGGGCCCGCCGATCTCCTCCCCCCCGGCGATCCTCCTCCTCCACCCACCCCCCGGCTCCGGAGGCGAGGCCCGGCGGCTTCCAGCCGCCGGGCCCGCCGAGCTCCTCCCCCCTTCAGCTCTCTCCTCTCCCCCCCCCAGCTCCGGTGGCGAGGACTGAGCGGCTTTTAGCCGCCAGCCGCCGCAGAGTTTCTAGAGCGTTCCCTGCGCATGTGCAGGGAACGCTCTTACTTTTTTGGGGATTCTGATATCCCCCCTAGACTTTTAAACACTTTTTAGATTTTTCTGCACACATGGGGACTGCCCCACGTGCACAGGAAAATCTCCCTGCCCCCCAGGTGCCCCCGATGTGCGGATTTAGATATCCGCACACAGGGGGCCACTTGGGAATTAGATATATAGATTACTAAGTCTTTTATATATATATGATTAATGGTACAACCTGAAATGCAGTTATACCTTTCTAAATCCATTGAAGTCAATGTACTTAGAGGTGTAACTCTACTTAGCATTGCACTGAAGAGTACTGGTTAGTGAAGTTTCAAATGTAGAGAAAATGTTTCTAGTGCTCTATTGTTTAACAATGTCTTCTATAATGATACTTCTCTTGAAAATTTTCAAGTTTTGCAAAAAAGTTAGTCTTTTTTCAGAAATGCCTATCTTCCTAAACTGTCTTTCTCTGCCAGTGTAATCTGTCAAAGAAATTTTGTTCTGCACTTTCTTTCCAGCATGCTGCAGTCTGTACTGGGATAGCCAGCTTCATATCCTTGGGGACCACTGTGTTCTCCAGTCAGTGGTTCAGAAGCCAGGAGTCGTCATTCCCAAAATACAGTTGGTGTCAGCTAGCAGTACAGGAACTATAGTTATACAATATAGAAACTGTAGTTATACAATACAGTACACCTAAAAAGTGTACATCTGCAGAATCTGAAGGAGGAATGTAATAGTCAAGTTTTTAATTTGTCCTGAAAGTGAGCCATTAACTTGGTTTGTCCTCAGCTGACCTGCCCAACTGAGAGCTGCCCTGCAGCACCCCAACCCCCATAACTCGTGAGGTAGAAGCCCTGCCAGAGCAGCTCCAAAAGCAGTCCCCCATGTCCCGTTTTGGGCCCCAAAAACCCATGAGCGGATCCTGGCAGACCCCCTTTTCCCCAAACCGAGTAGTTGCTCTCTGGTGCTCACTGTATCTGCTGTTTCTCATTCTGCACTCACTTGCCCCACCAACGAAGTGACCAAACAAATTTAGTAGATCCACTGCCTCCAAAAACACCACCATTCCACTGCAAACAGTACAAGGTAGGCGAAAAACACCCCCAATGTCAAGTAACCCCAAGGAGGGTGAAAAAATTCCTACCCAGCCCCCCAGATGGTGACCAGACAAGCCTACACTGTCCACTGGGTGGGAGGGTGGGCTGAGCATGAAGCCTGAGAGGAAGTAGGCTGGAGGAGCCAGCTTTTATATCCTTGTCAGCTCCACCCCCTGACATCATGCTGCAGGGATGCCTGCGCTCCCAGACGCTTCCTCCTCTCTTCCGGTGGAGACAAAGGCGGCCCCTGCCCACAGCTGCCATTCAGCTCCACGGGTGAAGGAGCCATGTTACACATCTGTATATGTACACACAAAGACAGGGGTGGAAATAAAAAAACAGTGAAGGAAAATCCTCCACGTGTGATCCTGTGCTTACACTGGAACTGGATGGATCCCCCTGTTATAATCATCTGGTGAACTGTTATCTAAATCCCTTAATTCGGTTTTTAGCTGCCACCATTAGATTTTTCTTATTCAACTGTATATGGGTTCTATTTTGACTTGTTTCTTTTTTTCCAAATATGGTTTTACACAATGTTTTGGAGAAATAACAAAATAAGTGTATTAAATTGCCAGTCCCACAGCCAGAAACGGGACCTCTTCTTATGTTTATGTTCTTTCTAAACTATGTTGTAATTTACCCCTTTGTTCTGAACTTATTATGTTTGCTTCCAAATAGTTAAGTAACACTTTTGTTCTATTATTGTCTGCAAAACTGCAGGATGTTTTTGCTTGCTGGTAATTGCAGTTATATTGCAACATGGTTTATTATTTAAGTAATAGTGCAGTCCTAAGCAAAGTTGTATCTTTCTAAGCCTGTTGATTTTAAAGAACTTAGAAAGGTGTAACATTGTTTAGGATTGCACTGTGAGTGTGTTGTTTAAAAACGGCTCCCGTGCACATTTCCAAAGTGTTCATATTCTGAAGTCCTTCACTGAGTAATCCAGCTGCAGTTATATATATTTCACTCTGTAATTGAGTATGCCAAAATTCCTTTATAGTGTGTTAAATTAGTTTAATTATTACTATTTTGGAATCATGTGATGATTCATAATAATGTTTTTGTTACCTTAAAAAACAAAGGCTGGCATGCTATTCTGGCAGATGATTGTTTCTGGAAGCTCAAATGGACAGATTCTTGAAGAGAAAAGTAAAGCTGTAAGTGGAGAGTAATCAGCTTCACTGATGTGTTTCCAGAAAAGTAACACAACAGAAAACACCAGTGAAGTTTTTCATCAGCATTCCAAAACTGCTTGTCATATGATCACATGAAAACTAAATCTGATATTGCAACAGAATAAATCTAGGGCAATGTCAAAACAATAAGAGGGGAGAACATATTTGATGCTAATTAGAACTTTCCGGTTCTTTGCTGGCAGGGTGAAGATTTGAATAATTTTTTCTATTTTTGTCTTTCTGCATCAGCTGTAACCAGGGTTTGCAAACTCACTTTGTATCCTGGTTTCATACTCTGGTTTATGAGGACATATTGATAATTATTTGGCACTGATGTGCACACTAAACTATGATTAAAGGAAACTGTGGAAGGAAAGACAGAATTCAGTAGAGTTGCCAGCCTCCAGGTGGGGCGTGGAGATCTCCCGCTTTTGTGACTGATCTCCAGCTGACAGAGATCAGCTCCCCTGGAGAAAATGGCTGCTTTGAAGGGTGGGCTCTATGACATTGTATGATGCTGAGACCTCTCCCTCCCCAAACCCCACCCTCTCCTGGATCCACCCCCAAAGTCTCCAGGTATTTTCCAACCAAGAACTGGCAACCCTAGAATTCAGATGCATGAGGGCAGAAGGGAGTCAGGGTAGCCTATGGTATCTTCCCATCTTCTAACTATGATTTGGAGCTTAAATCTAAGCACACTTGCTAGCATGTAAACCTCACTGAACTCAATAGGGCTTCTGATTAAACATACTTTTTTACTGTGGGAGTGTTACATCTGCACTGTCCTAAGTATGTTGCTTTTAAAATACAGAACAATGGATGCAAATAATTGTGTAGGGAGAATTCACCTGTGTGAGAATTCTTTCGGCAAGTGGCAACTTAAAGTCCAACCCCAAGGCTTGAATCTAACCCAGTAGGTTTTTACCAGGTATCTACATTTAATGAAGTACAGTTAGGATACTCAAATATTACATGATTTATTTATTTTTTGCTTTCATTATGTATGCTGTTGTGTAGAAGAATATGTATTACCATTCTTTGCCTTCTTCCACAAAGAGCGGCTATAGCTCATTATTCTTTGTTCATTGTCCCAGCCATTCAGCTGTGGTGTAACATATCACATTTTCCATCCCCTTGCACTTGTATTGTGTCTCGATTGAGTGCAGCTGCAGCATGTTGATTCTGGACATGTAGGTGCTTTTTGCTGGTATAGTAGGTTGCTGCTCCCTCATGGATCACTGCCTTGTCGTGGCGAGGGGGCTTGCGTGGTTCGATGAGGCTGTGGGCTATGCCGTGGAGGGCCACCCTGGACGGACAGGCCACAGCAGAGAACTCAGACCAAGCGTGATCCCCTGGAGAAGGAAATGGCAACCCACTCCAGTATCTTTGCCAAGAAAACCCCATGGACAGTAACAAAAAGCTAAAAGATATGACGCCAGAAGATGAGCCCCTCAGGTCGGAAGGTGTCCAATATGCTACTGAGGAAGAGCAGAGGGCAAGTAAGAGTAACCCCAGAAAGAGTGAAGCGGCTGGGCCAAAGCCGAAAGGATGCTCAGTTGTGGATGTGTCTGACGGTGAAAGGAAAGTTCGATGCTGCAAAGAACAATACTGCATAGGAACCTGGAATGTAAGATCTATGAATCAAGGTAAGCTTGACGTGGTCAAAAATGAGATGGCAAGAATGAACATTGACATCTTGGGAATCAGTGAACTAAAGTGGACAGGAATGGGCGAATTTAACTCAGAAGACCATTATATCTACTACTGTGGCCAGGAATCCCGTAGAAAAAATGGTGTGGCCTTTATAGTCAACAAGAGAGTGAGAAAGGCAGTATTGGGATACAATCTCAAAAATGACAGAATGATCTCGGTCCGAATCCAAGGCAAACCATTCAATATCACAGTAATCCAAGTCTATGCCCCAACCACTGCTGCAGAAGAGGCTGAAGTGGACCAGTTCTACGAAGACCTACAACAGCTCGTAGAACTAACACCAAAAAATGATGTCCTCATCATCATAGGGGACTGGAATGCTAAAGTAGGAAATCAAAAGGTAACCGGAATAACAGACAAGTTTGGCCTTGGAGAACAAAATGAAGCAGGGCAAAGGCTAACAGAGTTTTGTCAAGAGAACATGCTGGTCATAGCAAACACCCTTTTCCAACAACCTAAGAGGCGACTCTACACATGGACATCACCAGATGGGCAACACCGAAATCAGATTGACTATATAATTTGCAGTCAAAGATGGAGAAGCTCTATCCAGTCAGTAAAAACAAGACCTGGAGCTGACTGTGGCTCAGATCATGAGCTACTCATTGCAAAATTCAGACTTAAATTGAAGAAAGTTGGGAAAACCACAAGGCCATTCAGATTTGACCTAGATCGCATCCCCGATGAATATACAGTAGAGGTGAAGAATAGGTTTAAGGGACTAGATTTGATAGACCGAGTGCCTGAAGAACTATGGACAGAGGTCCGTGACATTGTAAAGGAGGCAGCACTCACTGCCATCCCAAAGAAAAAGAAATGCAAAAAAGCAAAGTGGCTGTCTGATGAGGCTTTACACATAGCAGAGGAAAGAAGGAAAGCTAAAGGCAATGGGGAAAAGGAAAGATTTGCCCAACTGAATGCAGATTTCCAGAGAACAGCAAGGAGAGATAAGGAGGCTTTCCTGAATGAAGAATGCAGAGTAATAGAGGAAAACAATAGATTGGGAAGGACTAGAGATCTCTTCAAGAAAATTGGAGAAATCAAGGGAATGTTCCATGCAAAGCTGGCCATGATAAAGGACAAAAATGGTAGGGACCTAACAGAAGCAGAAGAGATTAGGAAAAGATGGCAAGAATACACAGAAGAACTATACAAGAAGGACCTCGATGTCCTTGACAACCACGATGGTATAATCACTGACCTCGAGCCAGACATCCTGGAAAGCGAAGTTAAATGGGCCTTAGAAAGCATTACTAACAACAAAGCTAGTGGAGGTGATGGTATCCCAGCTGAGTTATTCAAAGTCTTAAAAGAAGATGCTGTTAAAGTGCTGCACTCAATTTGCCAACAAATTTGGAAAACAAAACAGTGGCCACAGGATTGGAAAAGGTCAGTTTACATTCCAATCCCAAAGAAGGGCAACGTCAAGGAATGTTCAAACTATCGCACAATTGCACTCATTTCACACGCTAGCAAGGTCATGCTCAAAATCCTACAAGCTAGGCTCCAACAGTACGTGGATAGAGAACTGCCAGAAGTACAAGCTGGGTTTCGAAGAGGTAGAGGAACTAGAGATCAAATTGCCAACATTCGCTGGATTATGGAGAAAGCAAGAGAGTACCAGAAAAACATCTACTTCTGCTTCATTGACTATGCTAAAGCCTTTGATTGTGTGGATCACAATAAATTATGGCAGGTTCTTAAAGAGATGGGAGTACCAGACCACCTCACCTGTCTCCTGAGAAACCTGTATAAGGGTCAAGAAGCAACAGTTAGAACCGGATATGGAACAACTGATTGGTTTAGCATAGGAAAAGGAGTACGACAAGGATGTATATTGTCACCTTGCTTATTTAATTTATATGCCGAGTACATCATGCGAAATGCTGGCCTGGATGAATCACAAGCTGGAGTTAAGATTGCTGGGGAAAAGATCAATAACCTCAGATATGCAGACGATACCACTCTGATGGCAGAAAGTGAAGAGGACCTAAAGAGCCTCTTGCTCAGGGTGAAAGAGGAGAGCGCAAAAGTGGGCTTGAAGCTCGACATCAAAAAAACTAAGATCATGGCATCTGGCCCCATCACTCCTTGGCAAATAGAAGGGGAAGTCGTAGAAGTAGTGACAGACTTCACGTTCCTAGGATCTCAGATCACTGCAGCTGGTGACTGCAGCCATGAAATTAAAAGACGCCTGCTCCTTGGGAGGAAAGCGATGGCAAACCTAAACAGCATGATAAAAAGCAGAGACATCACCTTGCCAACAAAAGTCCGCATGGTCAAAGCAATGGTATTCCCCGTAGTAATGTATGGCTGCGAGAGTTGGACTATAAGGAAGGCCGAGCGCCGAAGAATAGATTCTTTTGAACTATGGTGCTGGAGAAGACTCTTGAGAGTCCCTTGGACTGCAAGGAGATCAAATCAGTCAATCCTAAAAGAAATCAACCCTGACTGTTCCCTGGAAGGCCAGATCCTGAAGCTGAAGCTCAAATACTTTGGCCACCAAATGAGAAGGGAGCATTCACTGGAGAAGACCCTGATGCTGGGAAAGATTGAAGGTCAAAGAAGAAGGGGACGGCAAAGGATGAGATGGTTAGACAGTGTCATCGATGCAACAAACATGAAATTGAGCAAACTTCAGCGGACAGTGGAAGACAGGAGGGCCTGGCGTAATCTGGTCCATGGGGTCGCGAAGAGTCGGACTCGACTGTGCGACTGAACAACAAAAGTAGGTTGCTGGGCAATCTAACTGTCAGACAGAATGCTTTCCAACACAGTGGCTGTACTAAAAGAAGTCTTTTTTATGCTACCTGAACACTGAAAAAGAAGATATTGTCAGTTTTCTTGTGTTAGATCATTTAATGCTTCTGGTATTTGAGACCATAAATTCTTTGGAACAAGAGTTGTCATTTAATTTTATGTTTATACAGCATCTGGAACAGCATGTTCTAATCTGGAGTAGTGTACTCTGTTTTATATATTCTAACCAAAAGATTTACTGTTGAGGTTTGTAAAGTTTTGTGTTACTGTACCTTACTTTGAAGCATGCATAACCACAATAACTGTTTGTAAGACAAGTCTATCTTCTCTGGAATACGCAAATTAAGGTGAAAAAGCCAGATAGATTTTTAACGGATCTCAAGGGTGTATTATAGTTATCCAGTTTGGTTATCCAAGTCTTGGGATGGATACCTTGAAAATGGAGGGGATGAAAACCTTGGAAAAGTGGACTGGCAGCAAGTTCTTTTTTATGTTAACATTGCCTCATCCCTTCATGTCTTTTTCTTGTTGGTGGGTTCCCCTCCCCATTTTTTTTCCAGGGTCCAACATTGGCCCTGGGACCTTGCTGGTCCCTAGTAATATTTATTTCCATACATGAGCTCTAAGATTTTGAGGAATTGAAGTCTGAAGTCTGATGTTGAAATAGCCAGCATTTCAGCTGCTACTTCCTTTCAGTGAATTGCAACCTGAAGTTTGAAGCATTAAACATAAATGAATAATAACTGCAAGATTCCTGTGCTCCATAGAATCAAAACTTGGAGCATTGTGGTTTAGTGATTAGACTGATGGATTAGGACAGAAGAGGCCCAAGTTCAAATCCCAGTTTGTCATGAGGCTCACTAACAGTGCAATCCTGTGCAGAGTTTCTTCAGTTTGTCATGTGACATCCTCTGCCCAGCCCAGTGACTTTGACTCCAGGTCATCAGGAAAAGAGACGGAGGAGGACCGGAGACCTCACCGAAATAACTACCAGGCCTCCACCAGGTAGAATGAGAGGCAGACCTCAGCCTTGCAACCCATAGCACCCCAGGGGATGTTCTCACTCTGCAGGAATGGTGGCGGCAGAATGCTTAGGCCGAGGTGGCCCAAAGAAGGTGAAGTGCTCAATGCAAACCCATCCCAGAGCCAGGCAGTGAGAATAGTAACTCTTCACAGGATCCTGGCCAAAGCACAGTGCAGCAACAGGAGCTCAACCCCTGCCAGCAGGGCAACTGAGCCAGATTACTTCTCAGGCTATTAGGCTGAAGTTTGGGAAGTCTGCATTGCTGAATGAACTGGTCCATGAGGTGCTAAGCTTGTGTTTCAGCTGCAGCTCCTTGCCTGCAGTTCCTGCTCCTAGCTGCCAGCTCCTGTTTATGTTCTCACGGCTGGCTATCTAGACCTGAGAGCACTGCTCCTGAGGAGTCTGACTGGACCAGCTGGCAGAATGCAGGACAAAGCATATTGAAACCAAAGACATTAGACTGGAGTAACTCTGTGTAGGATTGTATTGTGATGGATCTTGGACCATTTGTTCCTTTTTTAGCATAACATACCTCAAAAGGATAAAATGGGGAGGAGGAATCATGTGTGCTACCCTGAGCTCCCTTGGGGCATGGGGGGATACCTGGTTACAGTCCTGGGGCAGGAAACCATGTGTATCCCTACTTTTATATAAAGAGGCAAGTTTCAACTATTATGGGGTCAAGTAGTCTGAGAGGACCAATTTCTGTACAGCCAGTGTAACAAGATAATTTACTCTGGCTTCCAAATAGAGAATTTGGTCTAATTAGCTTTCTAAGAATTACTGTTTTAAAACAGTTAGCTCCAGATATCTCCAGGATCTATCAGACTGAAAGTAGTTTCCAGCCTTTAATTTTTTGATAGTACAAATGAATTAACTGTGAGTTCTGTTCTTTGAACTAATACCAGTAAACCAGACAGAAACCTTTAGAAATAGTTCTCTTTATTAGACAAGTTGTTAAAAAATGCAAGCATGTGGAAATTAACCCTATAACTACTACAAAAACAAGTGCCAGAACTATCAAAGCTCCTACCATTTCTCTACTATATTATGGTAAGTAAAATTTAAAGCAAACCAGGTTTTGGATTATTGACCTATACTGCTTTTAGGATTTTTTTCTATAAACCCAAGTCCATGACACACACAGAAATCGCCCCTAATCTCTTCTGAGAGTTTCATCCAGAGAAATCTGATTTGCTTATCACATCAGTGTATTTATACAGAAAAATGGCAATCTTAAACTAAATCTTTTCTAACTTAAATATGTGATCATCATCTCTAGATAAATTGATTCTTAATTATTGATGACATAATCAAACAGTTGCACCTAAAAGTACATCTTCTAAAGAAAGATTAAAAGGCCAAAACACTGTATTAAAAGATAATAAATAAATGTTAATAAATAAATAAAACTTTAGTATTTGTTTATTTTATTCAGTTTGTATCCCACCCTATCCCATAGGTGGGCTCAGGGTGGCTCACAACACATGATAAAACAATAAACAGTAATTCATAAAAACATCAAGCCATTTCATCCAAATAAATACTTAATGTACTTAAATTAATACCTGATGGCAGCATAACAGTCTATGCTGCAACAATATAAGGGGAGCATATTTCTCTCAGCCTGACCAGAATCAGCTGATACTGGCACCAAATTGGGGTAGGCAGTGCCCTAAGTCAGTTGAGACAGACTGAGCAGATTGAGCAGGGAAGGCTGATGTTCTGTGGACATCCACCACCTCAGCCAAAAGCCTGGTAGAACAGCTCCATTTTGCAGGCCCTGCAGAATTGTAATAAATCCCACCGGGCCTTGATCTCAACCAGGAGCATGTTCCATGAGGCAGGGGCCAGGGTTGAAAAGGCCCTGACCCTGGTTGAGGCAAGGCGGATGTCCTTCGGGCCGGGGAATACCAAACAGTGCTGGTTAGAAGAGCACATGGTTCTTCAGGGCACATACAGGGAGAGATGGTCCCACAGGTCCCTGGCCACATAGGGCCTTAAAGGTTAATATGATCACCATGAATCTGATTCAGTACTCAACCTGCAACCAATGCAGTTGGCACAAGCACTGGCTGAATGTGTGTCCACCAGTCAGCAGGTGTGCTGCAGAAGCTTCTGGGTCAGGCTCAAGGGTGGGTCTGCATAGAGCGAGTTGCAGTAGTCTAACCTGGAAGTGACCATTGCATGGATCACTGTTGCCAGGTAATGGGGGGAGAGATAAGGAAACAGTTGCCTGATCAGCCAGAGATGGTAAAAGGCTAATTTGGCAACACTGGTGACCTGTGCCTCCTTAGAAAGAGAGGCATCCAGAATCACCCCTAAACTCCTCATCATTGGGGCCAGCATCAATGGTGGCCACATCAAGGGCTGGGAGTGAGATTCCCCATCCTATCCCCCCACAATTTAGGTACAGGACCTCCATCTTCGCTGGATTCAGTTTCAGCCAGCTCTGTTGCAACCAACCAGCCACGGCCTCCAAAATCCTGGTCAAATTATCTTAGGTGGAGTCAGGCCATCTGTCCATCAGCAGATACAGCTTGATGTCATCAGCATACACAGCTGGATGTCATCAGCATACTGATGACTGTCCATCCCAACCTCCTGGATTAACTGGGGGGGTGCATATAGATATTATATAACATCGGGGAGGGGCTTGTTAGCCGAACTGCTTATCTACGCAGTGGCTGACTAACTTTTGAGGTCTTTTTGCCAATGTATACAGAGAAACCGGTGTCCGTCGGCTGAGAAGCCTATTTCTTCAAGGAATGATGCTTGACAAAGGTTTCTTAATTTGAATCAAGATTCTCTTTACTGAAGGTTCTTATCATTACAGTCATACAAAAACAGATACACACACACATACATTCAAGTTCCTTTTAGATACAGTAGAAATGGAAAACAATATTGGGATTTAAGCTAAAGGTATGTCTTCAGGAGGGGGGAAAGCAATTATACTTATCTGCTTCAGGAGATGTTGGTTCTTCCAGTGCTCAGGAACAAGGATTGTTTCTAACTAAGGATTCCTTACTTTTGCTACACACAGATAGGCCAGCTATATGTGTGAGGGTTCCTTGGTCGCGACTCCAAGTTACCACAATAAGTTACCTTAGCTATCTTGTTGATATGAAGAAGGAGCAGCGGCTGCAGAAGTCAGAGCAAGCAAAAAACCAGCAACAAAAGGTTGCACCCCCTTTTATCAGTTAGTCTGGGGGCTGGCTTGGGGTGTTTCTGGGTCCATCCCATCCCTATACCATTGGCTAAAGGATGTGGGGTTCCCTCCTCCTAAGGTGGGGCAATGCTGAAAATCTACACCTTTCTACAAGGGAGGATTTTGGTCCAGGTGTCAAGATGGGTTGGCATGGAAACCTTTAGGTATGTAGATGGATCTGGCCGGGTCTTCATACATGCAAATGCCAAGCATCCTGTGGGTACATGCGAGGTAGAGATTCCTCAATGGTGGAAAGTTGTTGTTTTTACATTCTGTGGAAAAGACTGTAATGGAGATGCTAATGGAGATGCTTCTTGCTCCCAAAGGCTGCTGGGTAAATGTGTAAGATGCGTCTGTGACCTCATTTGCATGGAGATACAGGCTGTGTGGTACCTCATTTTACAGAGAGAGTCACATTAACTCAAGCATACATTCTCCCAAAGCAAAGACTCTTGCTGGCACCATTCCTGGTGTGCATGCAGGTCAGAAAATAACAAATAAAAGCATTTTCAAAGTTCACCTCCTAACAGGCTCACCTCTTGCGGGATGCCGCATACCAAAGGGTAATGTGGAGATATCTTCCCCCAAGTGCTGCACTCTGTTCTCAACTGTGGAGAAAGGAGGACAGCCACTGCAAAGCAGTCCCCTGTATCCCCACTTCAGCGAGGCGGGTGTGTGAAAAGATCTTAATTGACTGTGTCAAAAAACTGCTGTCAGGTCAAGTAGCAACAGCAGTGCCAACTTACCTCAATCCAGATGCCTCCATAGGTTGTTCATGAGGGCGACCAGCGCTGTCTCCATCCCATGGCCAGGGTGGAAGCCAGACTGGAGTAGGTCCAGGATGGAGGAGTCAATCAAGAATCCCTGGAGTTGCTCAGCTACTGCCCTCTCAACCACCTTGCCCAAGAACAGAAGGTTCGATACTGGGAGACAGTTGGCTAGGACCATAGGGTCCAAAGATGGCTTTTCCAAAAGCGGTCTCACTATTGCCTCTTCCAGACACCCTGGGAACATCCCTGATGATAGGGACATATTGATAATTTCCCTCGGGGGAGTCCGTATTTTGTCTCACAGGCTTGAACAAGGCAGGACAGACATGGAACCAGGAGGCACGTAGTGGTCTTCAGAGCTGCCAGAATCCTGTCAACGTCCTCCTGGGAGAGTCAGCTGAATTGGTCTAATACTGGACCAGAAGATGGCCAAGGGGCTTCCAGTTCATACAGCATTTCAAATGTGGCTGGCAGGTCATGGCAAAGCAGCAAGACTTTGTCCACGAAATAGCTTGCAAATGCCTCACAGCCAATAGCCAATTCCTTATCATTTTGTTTCCTTTGAGGTAGGGAAGTTAATGTTCTAAATAACTGGGCTGGGTGAGAGGTCACATAAAATTCTTTCTTAGCAGCTTTCATTGCCATCTCATAAGCTTTCATAAATGTCCTGTAAGATGTTCTTGCAGCTTCGTTGTGAGTATGCCACCACCCTCACTCTAGCTGTCTTAGCTCTCACTTCATCCTCTGCAGCTGGTTTGGTGCGAGAGTGAAGAGGGCACCAGAGAGCAATTTCTTCAATGGCTTCTGAGAGCCAGCTATGCCAGTCTTCCATCAGCTCATCCAACAAATTGCCAGGGGGCATTGGGTCCCACAGAGAATTTTGGAAACCAGTTGAATCCATTAACTTTATGGATGTAATTATTTTGCCATAGAGCAAATTGGAGTTTCCTGGAGCTGTTTCATGTCAAGAAAACACCACTGGTGGTTTTTGGTGGCTTGCTCTTGGACATGTCTCATCAATCCTCCGATGGAGATGCGCCAAACCAAGGCGATCAGGAGGGGTCATGGTTGGTTCCAGACTTCCCCCCCGGGGTCTCTGTAGGAGACTGCCAGCCTGGGGAGCCAGGAGAAGCCTCTCTCAAGGCAACGGCTGAGGAATCGAGGCTTGCCCATCCCTGAGAGGTCCTGACACCCTGGAGCCAATATGGCAATCAGAGCTGACTGCCGGACGAGCGGACAAGAAAATAAGCAAAAGTAACCCCGGCAATAATCGAACTCGTCTAAACAGTGTGTTAATCAAAGCTCTGTATAAGCAAAGAAGTCTCAATTTGCCAGATCAATCCAAGAAGGAGCGGCGGGCGGGGAAGGGTTGGACATCCACCCCCCTTCGAAATGGAGCAGTTCCTAAGCTTTATAGAAAAGAGAGAGAAAACAGAACTAACCATACGATGCATGGATGCATGTTTTACGCTTCCAAGGAGTTCCTGAAGAGAGAAGATTTAAAAACAACGTTAAGTGGAGCAATAAGCTCAATCTCAGACCTAAAACAGGAGGATCTCCAGAGTGACATGGACTTGGCATACCGTACATATCCTGACTTTATAAGAAAAAACAAACTACTTGGTGAAATCTACGTCAAATTTTCTAAGAGAACAATGAGAGACAATGTTCTAAAAGCTACAACAGGAAAAACATTAAAATGAGGAAGAAATTAAAATTTTAAAAGAAATCCCATTTGAGATCCGGAAACGAAGACGTCAGTACAAAGAGTTCTTTTCCTGCAAAATAAATTAATAACCTGTAGATGGAGCTTTCCAGAAGGACTTGTGTTCAAATATAATGATAAGAAAATTAAAATTGACTCTGTCCAAACGGCAAAAACTTTGTGAAGCAACAATTGGGTGCACATAAAGACGATGATCCAAATTTGGAGGAAGGAGAGGAACCCGGCGAGGAAGAGTCGGATAATACTTCAAGTGACTCCAGCAGTGCTACTTCAGAGTCGGAGAAAGGAGCAGCAGCACCCAAAACATTAAAAGTGAAGAAGAAGCAGCACAAGAAAAAAACGATTTATTCTGGATTATAAAATATTTTACTTCAGCGTCATTCAATTCTACTTGACAGAGGCTTGAACTCTCTGCTTTTATATTTCTCAGTATATCATTGTTATTGCAGGAGTGATTTATGTATCTGTAATCTAACGCAAAGCTCTTGTCTTAAATTAGAGGTAGGGTTCCCCTTGTACCCTTACCTTAAGGTTTTAGGATGTAAAGTATAAAAATAATAAAAAATATTATAAAAAAAGAAAAGAAAAGAAAACACCATTGGGGGGAAGAAGGTTGAAGCTGCTTCTACATGTGTATCACAGTCCTGATCCAAATCTGTCTCCCAAGTGCTCGGGATGCACAGAACCTGCAGTATATGTGTATCCAAAGTCTTCATAGTGTCCTCAAGAATTTTGTATTGTGTGAATGGGCTCTAAATTGCAGACTGCTTTAATTGCTACATTTTGTCCTACATGGCAGCTGTGGAAATGGGCAGGTAAGATGCTGATGGTGAGGCCACCCTTTATTATAGCCTCTTGCTGACCATTGTAGCTGAGTCACGAATCCTTTTGTATAATTTTTCCCTAATTAACTGCAACATAAATTGGGCAGTGCTAGTCCACGATATATATTTAGAGGGTATTTCTTGGTGAATTAGCAATTTGTTTCTTTACTCTGCTTCCAAAGTTTATGTGTGCCATACCTGAATTCAGTTAGTGTTAGCATTCACTTTTCATGGTGTGATGTTCTCAACCCCACTCCAAAATGTAAATTGAAAGGTCCTTGTCCTGAACTTCCCTGCTGAAAAAAGCCCTAAAACTTAATATTTAAGATGGATGAATGCCAAAATGGAAGTGTTTCATCCTCTGACAATGAGCTGCCTTGAACCACAAGGAAAGGTGGGATGAAAACGTTTTAATGAATAAGAAAAAAATGGAGAACAGGAAGTCGCTGTGTGTGTCCAGCCTAATTAGACAAAGCCAGAAACAAAACCAGTTATGAAAGTTAAAGACTAGAAGGGGCTACCTCTACATTGTACAGGCTGCTGCTCCTGCCGATGGGGCGGGAGGACCCACGACCACCCGTCGGGGCCTCTGGAATCTGCCCGCTCCTTCTCCTCTGCCGCCAGGCAAGGTCCTTGCCCGTGCCATGATCTCTCTCTCTCTCACCCAGGGAACGTGTCGTCTTGATGGGAGCCTGAAGAGGAGTGGAGGATTCAAGCTAACTCCGAGGCCGAGGGACGTCTTTTCTCCCTTCGCGGCAAGAGCTGCTCAACTTTAGAACCCTCCTTGTAGAAAACACGATAGGGAAAAAAGTTCCCCTGCAGTTTTCACAGTGTCTTTCCCCCCGCCCCCCGTTTGTAAATTGGCCCGTGTTCACCAGTAAGGATTGGGGGGGGGACCAGGTGGAACACTTCCATGTAAGTGCATGTAGAGTTGCCTGTTCACACGCGGGGCATGCAGAAATCGAGCGCAAAACCTCTAACTAGAAGGTAAGTTCCTCTGAGAAATGCCTTCCACTTTCTCCCCAGCAATGTCACCTTCACAACATTTATGTTTGAAAAGTGGTGGGCGCACGGGGGTGGGGGGTGGGGGGGCAGAAGGTATCCTTGCCTAGCCTGCAAAAAAGCTAGAGCCGGCCCTTACTAGCCTACTGGGAAATGGCCAGTGGCTGAAAAACAATGATGTACTGG
The DNA here is from genome assembly GCA_029375565.1 of Gekko gecko. Taxonomy (NCBI): domain Eukaryota; kingdom Metazoa; phylum Chordata; class Lepidosauria; order Squamata; family Gekkonidae; genus Gekko; species Gekko gecko. The sequence continues at coordinate 95,873,337 of JAPDNY010000001.1, forward strand.
AAGGAATTATCTTTCTTGATCTTTTTATATCCTTTGGTCCACATGGTAAGTGGGTGAGGCTCTGCATGCATCACATCTTTATTCCTATTAATGTAGGTGACTTGACATAGAGGTCTGTAGGATCTATTTGCAGGATGGTGGGTGAAGAAAATAACACCCTTTTTGAATGCCAGTTTAACATGATTATAGGGTTTTTATTTAGCATGCTTTGGGTTTGCTTTCTTTCTTCCTTTTTAAATTTGGTAAAAAATGATGTATCAGAACTGCAGTGATTAAAGTCTCTTTTTAAAAGGCTTTCAGCTGTGGAGCACAGATCTAGACTTATATAAGGATCTGTTAACTTCCTATTAAATTGCTGTTATAGCACATAGTATCTTAAGATTCATTTTGACATAAATTACATACTTTCCTGCTATTAAAGTTACATATAGATTACAATACGATGTGTGGCATTTTACCAAACACTTGGTATATAACATTTCACTCAAAAATTGCTTTAGTTTTACAAGTTTACATAGTTTTAAACAGTTGAAATTAAACAAGAAATGTCACACCTCTTTTTTCAGGCCAATTGTCATAAATTTCTATAGGAACGGATGTATCCTGTATGTTTTTTGTGCTGGAAAAAAATCAGTTCTTCTAGAAGTATGTAAATGGATGTAGCTATGAAATGAAAAAAAATGGCTAAATTGGTTTTATGCTGCATATCTGGCACAGGCATAAAAAGTAATGCTGAGACATTTTGTTTAATTTTATTAAACCAATTTTTATCTCTGAATGAGAACATATTTAAGTACAGATCTTCTCCAAAAGGAAATACTCTGTCTGAAAAAGAAAGTTTAACCTCCATTTAATCCTAAACATCGGGACTTGAGACTTGAACTTGCCAGCCCTTTGCCAGATTTCATTGATGGATAAGGGGGCATTATCAAAATATTCTAGAGATTGCAGTTTCTTTAGCAGATTGTTTCCCTAAAGAAGAGCTAGTATAGGTTTTTAAATAGGATCAGCCATTTACAGTGCCATCCTAAGCACAGTCAATACATCTAGAAGAGTGTAAATCTGTTTAGGAATGCACTTTTAAAAAGAAGTCTGTGTACACCATTGTTATTCTCAAATAACTGAAAAGTCCTTTGTTTAAATGGTCAGTTATTGGAATTACACCATTAACGACTTCACTTGAAATTAGAGTGTCAAGGACCCAAGCCTGGGTCCCTCTGAGCCACTACCCCTTGGGAAAGCAAGCAGTGCTCAGATCTATGGGTCCTCAAGGTTATCTACATACAAGAAACCAGACCTTGGTAAAACATATGAAGGCTTATTAAATACTTTAAGAAATAAGACATCACTAGGCAACACAATCTCTGCAATTATGCAGCAAGAAAATAAGAAAAGCTAACTTTTCTGTCTGATACTTCAGTACCTAGTATTAGACGACACACCTTTTAGAATATCAGAGTCCAAGCTAGAGGCTTAAGCACTGCTGACAGAGGAGTCCACCGCAATGAGACTTGGCATAGTCAGAGCCACTGCCCAGTCAAATCATAAGGTTAGCATGTCTTCCCTCTTGTTTGTAGCTTAATTATAGTCTTTGGCCATCTGGCATCAGGTGGTCTCCCAAACTCAATCAGGGAGCTCACTTGATGGAACCCTCCAGAAGATGATGACATCCACTCCTGCTTCCTCCCTCTCATCCAGTTACAAAAGTGAACGCAGGTTCCCATGATTAGCCAATTACCACATTCTTGAATCTGGCCTTGAAAGAGATGAGGATGGCGTAGGCAGGGAAGCCCAGTACCAATACCTACAAACTGGACCAGGCCGACTAAACTTCATGTTAACCGGGGGGGGGGATCAGGGTGCTTTGTCTCACAGAGAGTTATACCCTTCTAAGTCCATTAAAATCAAGTCCATTGAAATCTTATCAGGGTGTAACCCTGATAAGGATGGCTCTGTAAAAATTTTAATGTATTCTCAAGATCTGTAGGAGGTTTTAAGTGATAAAAATATAGTATCCATATTGTTGTGAGAACTCTCACTAGGATGTAGGATAGCTAACCCTCTTGAGCACATCACATTTTGTTTAAAGACTGTTATTTTTTCTTGTAAACTTTATAGCACTAACAAGGTATATATTGCTGAAGGAACATTTCTCTCCAGAAATTGGTGGTGGTGGTGGAAGAGCAATCTTTTAGTCTGTCCATCAGCCAGGGCTGCTGAAAACCACCATGGCCTCCCAGACAAAGATTCCGCTTGTCCCCCATTTGACCTTGATCAACAAAACAAATCACTTGGCCTCCTGTTACCATGAATCTATAGTAATAAAAGAATTGGCCTATCTGTCCATCCATCTGTGGCAGGCATAACTTGTCAGCTAATAAAGCTAGGAGACTCAAAATTAGCCACTAGCTTCAGGATGATTGTGGGGGGTTCCAAGGCCAAAAATGAAAGGTCTGGGAATATCCTAGCCCAGGATATCTTGAGACATCCCCCCCTTACTATTTGCAATGGAAGCTAAGGTTCTCCATTACCTGCAGACATAACTTGTCAGAAAATAATGCTACATGTTTAAAAATGGGTCACCAACCACAGAATAATAATGGAAGTCACAGTGCCAAAGATTAAGGGAATTGGAACACCCTGAACCAGGTTATCTGCCTAGGGTCCGTGTATCAGCACCTTCTTGCACTGCTGACTGGGCCCTCCCGGTGTAGTCGGGACGGCTGTGGGGATGCACTTCATTGTGCACATGCATGATGAGTCCGCAGCGACCGAAGCTCCCGGTTCGACACCTGGGGGGAACGGCCCCCGGCTCCAGTGGATGCTGCCAGCCTCACTGGGAGCTTCGGTCACCGCGGACTCATCATGTGCGCGTGCATTGAAGTGCATCCCGACAGCTGTCCCGGCCACACCGGGAGGGCTGAACAGCCCAGCAGCCAAGAGTGTGTTGGGGGGCAGAAGAGAAGCGGCACCCTGGGGACACGCAAAACAGGCGTCGGGCTGCCCCGTGCCGAGGCAAAAGACTCCCGATTGGCCATTCCCGACTGGAGTCTCCCGTCCTTTTCCTCACCAGGCTTGACGCTGCTTAGCTAAAGGGGCTGAGCTGTCCCCTGCTCCCAGAGCCCGCAGCCCTGGCACTGCTTGTCACCTCCCTGGAGATGGCCCCCTGTCCGGTGGAGTCAGCATGCGCATGTGCAATGAAGCACATCCCCACAGCCACTACGGCCTGTCTATCGGGGAAAGGGGAGGCCATCACCCCAGGCAGGCTTCCACTTGGGGGGGGGAATACCATTGGCACCACGACCTGGGAACTGCTCTGCAATTGAGGTGACTACGTGGGCCATGTGATTCTGTGCGGCTGCTGGGGAGGGCAAGCCCTTGACCCTTCCCTAGTCTGTGGGGCTGGTTTTGTCCCTCATGTACACTGAGGGACGGAGACTCATAGTCATTTTGGAACATCTTCGTCATGGTCTCTGTGCAGTCCCACACATGGGTTGGGCGCCTGCGCACGACCTTGTTCGGAGAAACTTCTAGAGCTTTACCTCAGAAGAGCTTTTGATGGGCTCTCTTCCCACTCTGGGGAGGAGACATGCACTGTGCATGCCCAGAGCGGGAGAGAGAGCCGCCTCCCACTCAGTTCTTCTTCGACCGCCTTTGCGTTCACACCTCGTTGTTGTTGTTCCTCCATATCATTACCTCAGCTGAGTATATCTCCACTTCTTGTATTTTACTTTGTCTTTCTTCTTCCTTTCTTGTCTTCTTCTATCTTATTAAAAAAAAAAAGATTTTTTTCTTTTTCTCTCCCCCCCTTTCTTTGGAGGGTGGGTGGGGGCTTTGTATGGGAAAAACTAGGTTTTTCAAAGTGTGTCGTTGTTGCCCTGCCAAGATTCCTTCTAATGACGGACACGACTTTTGTTTAATTTGTTTGGGAGAGGCCCATAGAGTCGATACTTGTCCTCACTGTGCGAGTTTTACTTGGCAGGCTCGACGTAATCGGGAGGTTAGGCTTAGAGCTCTCCTTTTAGAATCGGCTTTACGCCCTACAATGTCCTCAGCGGCTTCCCATGCCTCTGCGGCTAAAAAGTCGGACACCTCCTCGAAGGCACCGAAACAGAAACCTAAGCGGGCTGAAGATAAGACCCCTTCGAAATCGAAGGTCCCGCCGTCGGCTTCGGTCTCGAGGGTGGAGCCTGTCGTCGTTACCGGATTATTGACGTCGGTGCCTGTTTTGGCCTCTACCTCTCAAAGGCCTGCGGTGTGCCCGACAACCCCGCAGCATACGCACTCATCGCCTTCGGGTTTGATCCCTCTGGGCCAGTCAACAAGGTCGCCTCCACCGTTGTCCCCTCGTCGACGTTCCCGATCTCCGTCGAGGCGTTCTGGTACCCCGGTCCACACTTTGGACGAGGGGCCTGTTTTGGTACACCGTCACTCACGGTCCCGATCCCAAAATGACCAGAGAAGACTGATCCATCGGCAGTCTCCATCGTCGTCCGGTTCTCCTTCTGATGACCAATCTTGGTCTTTCAATGAACATCGAGAACACCTGGATGTGGCCTATTATTATTCCAGATCCCCGACACCAGATTGGAATCATTATGATCGTGTCCGTCACTCTGAGCATAAGGATCGGGGCCGTGTCTCTGACCGCCCTCGGCGCTCCACATCGGTGGTCTTGGCCCGTTCGCTTCCTCGGGAACACCTTCTGAACCCTCGAAGGTTAGGGATGCCCCAAAGAGTTCTCCATTAGAACCTCAGTACCATCCTTCTGTCGACCACCCAGTTATCGATCTGGTCCAACCACTACCATCCTCCTCTCCAATGTTGATCTCGGACCGGTCGGATTCGATGGAGCTTGACCCCGAGGTCACTCGAATCGAGGATGAGCCTCGGCGCTCCGGGTCTATATCGCCCACTGAGGGTCCTAAGGCGTATTTGGAGCTCGTCACTCAGATGGCAACTGCCCTTCAAGTCCAGGGCTCTACAGAATCCCCAGCTGTGATCAATGTGGTTCACAGACTGGTTCAAGTCGACCTTCCTCCTTCTACCGTCCTGCCCTTGCTTCCGGTCCACCTTTCGATCTTGAAGGAATCTTGGGAGCACCTGGCATCGATCCCCCCAGTCTCGAGGCGCTATGATGGGCTGTACAAGATCCAGCAAAATCCCGGCAAGTTCCTCCTTTGTCAACCGCCACCGAATTCGATATTCGTCCATTCATCGTCGAGATCTAAGCAGCCCGTGCGCCAGTCTGCACCTCCCGACTGCGAGGGTCACAAGCTGGACCTTTTGGCCAAAAAGATGTATTCTCTGGACTCTATGAATCTCCGCATTGATACTTATCTCTCCTATCTGTCGGCGTACGCCTTCAACGTCGCAAATGCTGTTCGTCCTATCTTGGATTTTGTCCCAGAGGAGCATCGCCCCACTTTCTCGGGTGCCTTGTTGGAAGTTTGTGCCACATCGAAACAGCAGATCAATTCGGTCCGTCATGCTGTTACCTGTTCCTCCAAGCTTCTGGTCTCTTCCGTCGCTCTCCGGCGTCATGCTTGGCTGCAGGGCACCTCTTTACAACCTGATGTCAAGTTCCGTATAGACGATCTTCCATTTGGTTGGTGATGGCCTCTTCCACTCTACCACAGTCGAGGTTTTGAAAGCTGTTGATGACAGTCGAAAGCAGGCTCGAAATCTCGGAGCCTCTGCTGCTTCTTACTGACCTCGGAACCGTCCTTGGAAGCCTCTTGCCTCCAGACGATACCCATCTCCGGCATCCAATCCCCAATGGAGAAGAAAGCCTTATGACTCCCGTCCTCCCTCCAAGCACCGTTCCCAGCCTACCAAAAAGCCTACACAGCCTAAACAGTCTGTTTGACTGTCTCCACCACCTGCCCCCCCCAACGTCGTATACTCCTCCTGTCCAGACCCGTCTCTTCCCCTTTCTACCAGCCTGGGAAGAAATTTCCACCGACTCCTGGGTCCTAACCATTCTACGGGTCGGGTACGCCATAGAGTTTGTTTCGCCTCCAGTCCTTCCCCACTTTGTTGTCACGCCTCCAGACCCTCTTCTCGATCTCGAGGTTTCTACCCTCCTTGCCAAAGGAGCCATCAAGGTCATCCCGGAGGCGCAACGGACTCGCGGCTTCTACTCGAAATATTTCCTGGTTTTCAAGAGAGGCGGCGGCTTCCGACCGATTATGGATCTTTGAGATCTCAACCGTTTCATTCGGTATCAAAAGTTCCAGATTGTCACTCTGCAGTCGATCCTTCCCCTGATACCACGGGCGACATCCAAGACGCATACTTCCATGTCACGATCCGTCCCCAGCACCGTCGTTTTCTCCGATTCGCTGTTGGAGATGCACATTACCAGTACAGGGTGCTTCCCTTCGGTCTTTCTACTGCCCCGCGGGTGCTCACCAAGCTGATGGCTGTGGTGGTGGCCAACCTTCATTGACGGGGAGTCACTCTTTATCCTTACATCGATGACTGGCTTCTCGTAGCTCCTACGCCAAGTCAGTTGCTCCACGACACTCAGGAGACTCTTTCCCTCCTCCGTGCTCTCGGACTCTACGTCAACGTCACCAATTCCTCCCTTCAGCCCAAGTCCTTCGATTCCTCAGGGCTCGTCTTGACACCAACCTCGAAGCGGCTTTCCACCCAGAGTCGAGGGCTTCCGACATTTGGGCGATGGTGTCCTCCTTTCAGACGTTCCCTCGACAATCCGCCCGTTCTGTGATGAGGCTCCTCGGTCACTTTGCCTCCACGGTGTTCGTAGTCCGCCATGCCCGGTTGAGAATGCAGCCACTTCAGTTGTGGCTTCTTCGCACCTTCGATCCTCTACAGAGTCCTTGGCACACGATTTTGTTGATTCCACGGAGCATCCTCGACTCTCTCCAATGGTGGTCTCAACCTGTCCACCTCCTTTCTGGAATACTCTTTCGACCTCCTCCTCCCGACCTGTTGTTGACCACAGACGCTTCCCTCTGGGGTTGGGGAGCCCAGTGCAGAACGCTCGCTGCTCAAGGGGCTTGGTCTGCTCAAGATGCAACTCGTCACATAAATTACCTGGAGTTGCGAGCAATTTATCTGGCCCTTCGGTCACTTCTTCCGACTCTTCGGGGCCGTGTCGTCCAAGTGGCTTCCGACAGCACCACCGCTGTTTATTACATCAACAAACAGGGCGGCACTGCCTCTGTTCTTCTCTGCAACTTGGCGATCGACCTCTGGTCATGGTGCCTCGGTCACTCCATCACGCTCTCGATGATACACATTCCCGGAGATTGAAATGTCGATGCAGACGGGTTGAGTCACTCCGCCTCCTCGGACAACGAATGGTCCATTCCCCTCCGGTACCTTCAACCTCTATTTCTAGAGTTCGGTCACCCATCTGTCGACGGCTTCGTGACCGCCGACAATGCTCGATGTTGCCTGTTTTTCAGCAGGGGTTCCCCGTCTGCTCGGTCGCTCGGGGATGCCTTTCTTCACAAGTGGACCGGAACCCTGTTTTACTTTTTTCCTTCATTCCCTCTCATCTCCTGGGTCATTCAGAAGATCTGCGCAGATGGCACCTCCTGCATACTACTCACTCTGTGGTGGCCACGCCAGGTTTGGTTTCCTCACCTGCTCCAACTCTCCCATCGTTCCTTCCGCCCTCTCCCTGTCGTCCCAGGTCTCCTCTCTCGGGCCCGAGGGAGAATCCTCCATCCCAATCCGGGATTTTTCAGATTGATGGCCTGGAAGATCCAACCTTAGACTTCTCACCTCAAGTTTCTGAAATCCTTCTGAATGCTAGGAAGCCTTCTACTCAATGTTCCTATCGATTCAAGTGGGACAGATTCCAATCCTACGCGTTTGATCACTTCTTTGATCCGGTTCGATCATCTCTCTGTGAGATTTTCGCCTACATCATACATTTAAAGGATACTGGCCTTGCATACTCGTCCTTGCGGGTTCATCTGGTTGCAATCTCCGCCAATCATCCCCTGATACAGGGATATTCAGTGTTCTCCCATCGTCTCACCAAACGTTCCTCAAGGGTCTCCTTCGGATGTGCCCTCCTAGGAAACTGTTGGTGCCTTCGTGGAGCTTGTCACTGGTCCTTTCTCAACTCATGTGTAAACCGTTTGAACCTATGGCTACCACTGACCTCAGGTTAGTTTAATGGAAAATGGCGTTTCTTGTCGCCATTACCACTGCTCGTAGAGTAGGGGAGCTAGCTGCCTTTGGGGCCAATCCCCCCTATACAATTTTTCATAGGGAGAAGGTTGTCCTGAGACCAGATCCTTCCTTCCTCCCTAAAGTCATCTCTGCCTTTCTTCTCAGTCATCTGTCCTGCCTACCTTCTTTCCGAACCCGACTGATGCCTCTCAGAGAGCCTTGCACTGTCTCGATGTGCGCAGAGCGCTCTCTTTCTACCTGCATAGGACACAGCCCATATGTAAATCTCCTCAGCTGTTTCTAGCTTATGGTCCCCCGCAGCTGGGGGAACCAGTCTCTTCTCAACGACTCTCTAAATGGGTGACTTCCACCATAGCCCTTTGCTATGAGCTGGCGCATCAACCTGTTCCTACTTGTGTCACTGCCCATTCCACACGGGCAGTATCGACGTCCACCGCTTTCCTGGCGGGTGTCCCGTTGGAAGACGTCTGTGCGGTTGCTATGTGGTCCTCAGCATCGACCTTCATGACCCACTATGCCCTTGACATCTGAGCCCGACGGGATGCTGCCTTCCGTCAGACGGTGCTGCGATCTCTCTTCGCTTGATCCTGCTGCACCCTCAGGTAGGACCATGGGTGACTTGTTTTGATGATGATGCTGTGTCTTAACCAGTATTTTTGTGTCTTTTGCAGCTGCCAGCTCCCTCCTCCAACTGGTTTAACTCTTGTAATCACCCATGTGTGGGACTGCACAGAGACCACGACGAAGATAAACAGGTTGCTTACCTGTAACTGATGATCTTCGAGTGGTCATCTGTGCAGTACCACAATCCCACCCGGCCTTCCCCACTGCTGGCATCTCCAGATTTCTTTCTTTAGATTGCTTGGCCTTGCCGGTGGCGGTTGAAGGAACTGAGTGGAAGGCGGCTCTCTCTCCCGCTCTGGGCATGTGCAGTGCATGTCTCCTCCCCAGGGCGGGAAGAGAGCCCGCCAAAAGCTCTTCTGAGGTAAAGCTCTAGAAGTTTCTCCGAACGAGATCGTGCGCAGGCGCCCAACCCATGTGTGGTACTGCACAGATGACCACTCGAAGATCATCAGTTACAGGTAAGCAACCTGTTTTTCTTTATTTCCGTGGCATACACACATCTCTGTATTTTTGTACCTGGTGGTACCCGTGTACAGTGGGACCTGCATTTGGTGGACTAGGGGGTGCTGGGTGGACCCAGAGCTGCATATTCCTGGAGGTAGTGAGTGCCCCCCCTATTGGATCCTGGCCCGTCTACACAGCCATGTGGTGAGCGCTTACCAAACCACCTCGTCCTCTTCTTGCTGTATGGTATCCACAGGCCCCTGTGGGGGCTCCTGGAAGGCCCTGCCTTTCTCCTCCTCCAGTACTTCCGGGACTTCATGTCCACAGTCCTCACACACATTGTGCAGAATGACTCAGGAGGCTATGGCATAACTGATGTTCTCCTCCTGGAATGGCAGCTGGACTAGCATACACCACCACTGTGCCTTCAGCTGGCCAAAGGTGCACTCCACAATGTTCCTGACCTGGCTATGCACCTTGTTGAAGTGTGCCTGTCATCGGTTCAGGTGCCCTTTGTAGGGTGGGATGAGCCAGCGTTGTAGGGGATACATGGCATCCGTGAATATAAGTGGCGGCACCTGGACCCCTCGATTGTGCAGGTGGAGTTCCCTGGGATGAACTGTCCTGCATCCATGGTGTCAATGATGTTGGAGCTGTGTAGGATGTGCACTTCATGGCTCTTCCCACTGTGGCAAATAGTGATATCCACGAAGCAGCCAGTATGATCAACAGTGCCCTGCAGCAGTATGGAGCAGTAGTGCTTGCGGTTCATGAAGTCTTCAGCTTGGTGGATTGGCATCTGTCCATTGTGGCAACACACTGTGGGAAGCTCTTGGCAGTGAAGGCTCTCATCACCTGTGGATGACACACCGACAGTTATTTGTTCAGCACCCACTCAGGGGCACAGGCACACCACACAATGGCTGTTGCATTCCATGGTCCTCTCTGTTCCCATAAAGGTGGCCTCCCACACCACCATCTCCACTGCTTGCACTCCCATCATCCCACACACCCCGGGCCACCTTCCCAGGCCATCCTCTCCTCTCCTCATCCTGTCTGGGTTCCAGAGGTACACCACTCTATGGAGTAGCTCCTGTACCATTGCCTGCGTGACCTCCACCATGATGCCAGCCATGGTGGAGCACGCTAAACTGAACTGCTGGCCTACGGTTCTGTAGGACATGTTGTTGGCCATCCACCACATGGCTATGGCAACACACTCCACCACTGACATGGGGACACACATCCCTCCATGTCCTGGAGGGCATCCACCAGCCACATGAATGTTGACCTGTGGGGACATCATTCAGTCACAGCCATGTGCTAAGCATGTGGTGGTTATGAGGCCCACTTGTCATACCCCCCTTTCCCCTGGCCTGTGGTGACTGTGATGCCAAGGTTTGCCCAGCCATTGTCCACAGCACTGCAGCCAGGCGTGTGTTGCCAATGTGCCCAGGGCTTGGGGGTGGAGTGCTGAACTTGGCCATGGCTCCTCCATGTGGGGTTGGTCATATCAGAGCACCACCCCAGTCTGTCAGCAGGATGGATAGAGGTTTGAGGCCCTGTTGGAATGTCACTGCCCCTGGCTGCAGGTTTGGTCTCTGTGTGCTCTTGCCTATTCATCTTTCTGGCGTGTGGGGGACACAGCAGTCTGTCCCACTCCACACTGGCACTTGTCCCCAGTATACCATGGGCCAATGGATGGTGTTGGTGTACACCCTGTCTGCATTATCTGGACATTCTGAAGTGCCCAAGCCACTGCTCATCCCCCCAGACATGGGTGACAAATGTCGTCCACCAGTCCTTGGACCTTGGGTACACTCACCAGTGGCGAGGTGGGCACTTCTCTGCTAGATGGACAAGGTGGACTGTATCCCTTGTCCTACTGGCCTGCTGCCGCCTTGACCAGTCTTGATGCCTGGCTGCATATCTTTGAGTTATGGCACTCCTCTGTCTCCTGCTGGCATCTGTGGCCCCCTTCCACTATTGCCATGCTGCCTGCATCTAGTAGATGAGTGTCTCTACTTCTGCACATGCAGATATGATGAACTGCACCCAGCTGCTCCAGCTTCCCTCCATTGGTAACTGTTGGCTGGGTTCTGGGGGGTCCTGACATGCCTGTCACACTGTCCTGAGAAGTGTGCGTGCAGCTGATCCATTGTGGCCAGGATCGGGTCTCCGTGCTCGGTTTCCCATTTGTGCACATGCCTGCTGTTCTACAGATTTGCTTCTGCAGTCATGTGCATGTGGAAACTCTGTTTGGAAAAAAATCCCATCTGATCGGGAAGCAGTGGCTTGGAATTGCCGGATGTGTGATCGCGCCATGTCGCTTCCCCCCCAGGTTTTTTTTTTGCAATGCTCCACCAGCGCTGTGTGATCGGCTGCTGACAGCTTGAGCACAGAGCCTCGGGGGGACATCTGATCGCGCCATTGCACTTCATTTTGCTCTGGTGCAAAGAGCCTCGCTTCTCCCCACATTATCTCACACGTATGACCACTACCTGGGTTATGTAGTGGTGCTGGATGAGAAATACTGAGATCCAGAACCTGACAAAGGTTAGTCAAATGTAGGAAAGGGGGCCAATGTTAAAAACCTGATGAAGGAAATATAAAAATATAAAAATACATGTATTTATTGATCACAAATTTAAAAATATATAAGAGCCCAGTCACACATTATGTATAAATAACTAACGATAAAACACAAGGGCTTATAAATCTGACCTGATGTGTTTCGGCCTACATAGGCCTTCCTCAGAGGTCAATAGTGAGGAACATATTGGCTATTATAAAAACATATAGTACAATCATATAAATACAGAGCATGAATACAATAAGGACCAGAAGCAAGTTGTTTCAAGATAACCCATCAGGCATAGAGTAAAAAATGAGGCCTCTAATAGTGCAATCACATGCCAAGTGGTTCTCAGATATAAACTTCTGGTCCAGGAAACACCTTCCTATGATTGTAGAGCCAAATAATCCTCAAGTAAAGAGCAGTCTTGTGAGAAATATTGGGACCGCTGGGATTGATTTTGCTGACATTAAACAGATTGTGTCATTTGTCATATAGCAAAGTAGCCTCTACAAAGGGCTATTAGATCTCCCACCAACACAATAACAGTGTTAACAACAACCCAGTGCCTGAACTGGGAGTTCTGACATCTATTCCATGTATATAACCACTAACACAGATTAATGTTCCTTTATCATGCATGTAAAGAGTGGAGGAGGGGTAAGCATCCTTTTACTACTTTTTGTTAGATAAGGGGGAAATATTAACTCCCCTCTTCTGTTCATAATATTAACAAAAGTTTGCTACTGTACTGTTATTACGTACATTCTAAGTACATTCTAAGTTGACAAGCAGGATAGGGATGAGAAGGAGCTGAAACCAACTTGAAAATGGAAAAATTAGATGGAGGGAGAGAAGTGAAGGAGAAAAATGTGGAAAAGAGGGAGAAAGCTTAAGGAAAAGAGAGGGAAAGGTTGTTTTATCTTGCTGCAATACACTAACTGCTGCTTTGTAAGATCTGGATGGTCAGGCAAAACTATGGAGCTGGGTACAAGGAAAGAAAGAGGAAGAGGATAGACTGCTGAAGATAACTTTGTTAGCAGTCTGCAGTCTAGCAATTACTGTAAGAACATAAGAAAAGCCCTGCTGGATCAGGTCCATCTGGTCCAGCATCCTGTCTCACACAATGGCCAGCCAGTTCCTTTGGAGGGCCAACAACAAGGCACAGAGGCCAAGGCCTTCCCCTGAACTTGCCTCCTGGCTCTGGGTTTCAGAGAATTAGTGCCTCTGGAGGTTCTCCCTCTGAGGTGGAGGACATCTCTATGGGTTATTCCCACGGTTCCTTTAGGGAGGCAGGAAATAGTTTTTTCCTCTTCCTGTTGGCGCCCTCAGAATAGCCCCTCCTCCAGTTTAGTTCCTGCCTCACCAGCAGCATAGGCTCAGCTAAGCTTAGCTCCTTTACTTTCTGTTTCTATACTTGCCCTTTTTTCTTCTACTTTGCTCTCTTTTTCTCCTTTCCTCTGCTTCTCTGACTTCTGCTTCCCTTGGGAAGCGAAGATAGAAGTTTTTTGTTCTTCAGGGGAGCTTTTCCCAAAGCCTTCTCCTCAGGAGAAGACGACGAAGCTCCCAGAGGGGTGGAGCAGGCGGTTGTACGAAGCACCGCTGGGGCCGATCTGCCTTCGCGGCTAGATTGTGGTTCCCCGATGGCCGCGGCGGGCGCAGCGGTGGCGCAGGGTGCCCAGAAGCGACATCAGGGGATTGCGGATGAAGAGCCCGCCATTCCCGCGACGTGCCCTCGGCACGCTGGCGGCCATTTTGAGGACCCGGTCTTCTGCTCCGGTTCCTTTCAGCGGCATCTCCCGGTCTCTCTGGGGACTGAAAATCAGCATTCCCTCACAGACCTGACCAATCGGGAGGATGGCCGCGGATTACCCCCTGCAAAAAGGTACTGTACCTTCGGAGGGGCACCTGAATCAACCCGTTGATATCATGGCCCTCATCAGGCAGGCTGTTCAGCAGGAGGTTTCTTCTTTGCACACAAGGTCAAGACACCCCTCCCAAGGGCTCCAGTCTTTTACCTTTGATTCCCTCCCCTCTTCCTGGCCCACTAAGGCAGCACAGAAGGCCCTTTCTCCCACCGCTGGGAAGACAAGGGCAGAGCAATGGGGGGAAGAGCAGTCCTCATCCTCTTCCACAGGTGAAAGGGAAGAAGGAGAATTTCTGTCTGAGGAGGAGGAAGAAGAGATTAGGCTTCCAGAACCGTCTAGCCGGTTCTTTAAAATAGAGGACTACCAACAATTTTTATCCAAGGCCGTCAAGGCCCTGGAGATTAAGGATCTTCCTCCCTCTGAATACCAGAGAGTATCTAGAGCCAAGTTTAAATCCAAGTGTCAAGGAAATTCAGAGTTCTTTGCACCTGAGGAATACACAGAAAAGGTTTTTCCTTTTCCAGAGTCCTTTGAGAGACAGCTGAGGTCAGACTGGGATAGACCTGTTGCCAACAGACAGTATCCTACCTTAGTTAAGAAACTTTATGCATTACCTAACTATGCAAATGAGTTGTTACAGGTATCTCCAGTCGACGGTCCTGTGGCAGCACTTCAGTCTTCAGGACTTCTGTCTGAAGATGGTCAGGGCAACATCAGAGACCCCACTGACAAGAAGGCAGAAGCTACTCTCAGAAGGATTCATGAAGCTGTTGCAATGATGGTTCGGGCAGCTGCTACATCCTCCATTGCCTCTCACGCGGCCATAGTCTAGCTTCGCAGATTGATCCAGTTGATTCCGGAAGACAGCCAGGGGCTGTTGGAGGGCACTTCCTGAGTCCTCAAGGCCTGTTCCTTCACCACAGATGCCACGCTGGACATCCACGCTTTTGCATCTCGCGCTCTGGCATCCACAGCAGTGGCTCGGAGACTCTTATGGCTCCGAGCGTGGTCAGCTGACACTCTCTCCAAGTCCATTGTTACCGCCTATTCATTCCAGGGTGATCGACTATTTGGGGAAGCCCTTGACAGGATCCTGATTGAGACGCGTGACAAGAAGAAGGCCATGCCTCGATCCATCAGATGTCCTGATAAGCGACCCAGTCATTCCTTTCGCACGCAGCATTCCTTGCCGAGATTTCGCCAGGATACAAGGAGGCTGCAGTGGGATCCCTCCAAAACACCTGGCAAACGAGGTTCCTTTGGATCTCGCTTCCAAAGACAAGCATTCAACAAGAATGACAGAGGAGACCGAGATGCCAAGCCCAAACAGGCATGACTGCCTGTCACTTCTGTTGGGGCGCGTCTACTCCACTTCTCCAATCACTGGATAGAGTCCCAGGCGGACGCTTGGGCAGTGGAAACTGTCTCCCAGGGATACTCCATCGAGTTTCGCCATCTTCCACCGGAAAGATTCCTGAGGTCTCCAGTAAGCAAATCCGGGAACAAGAAAATCATTATCACCCAGGCCATTCGACACCTGTTAGACATCAGGGCCATAGAGCCTGTGCCAGACCCCGAACAGGGCCAGGGAGTCTACTCAATTCTGTTTATGGTCCACAAACGGAATGGTGACTGGAGAGCCATTCTGGATCTCAAATACTTGAACAAGTACATCAGACTGCGTCATTTCCGTATGGAGACACTGAAGACCATTGCGGACTCCCTGTTACCGAACGAGTTTCTGACTTCCATAGACCTTACAGAAGCTTATCTCCATGTTCCCATCCATCCTGCTCACAAGCGCTTCCTCCGTTTTTGTGTCTACAACCGGCACTATCAATACCGAGCCCTTCCTTTTGACCTATCTACAGCTCCACGGATTTTCTCCAAATTGGTCATCAACCTGGTGGTTCTTCTCAGAGATCAGGGGATCCATGTGCATCCGTACCTCAATGATCTGTTGGTGCGGGCCGGCAGCCACGTGGCATCTATCCAACACACCAGGATTGCCCTGGAGTGCTTCCAGAAACATGGGTTCCTGATCAATCTCAACAAAAGCTCGCTTCAACCCTCCCAGAGACTCAAGCACCTAGGAGCGATCATCGACATGACCCACAACGCCCTCTTTCTGCCCTCATCCAAGGTCGAGAAGATAGGGGAGATGGCGTCGTTGATCTACCGCAGCGCATCTTCCCCCTTGATGGACCTGGCCAGGTTGTTGGGTTTGATGATTTCGTGTATTGATACAGTTCAGTGGGCTCATCTCCACACCAGACCCCTTCAGATTTTTCTTCGTCCTTACCAACTCTGGATTATGGAAAAGAGGTCCGAAGGTCTACGGCTTCCTCACAAGACCAGATCCAGTCTTCGATGGTGGATGCTCCCGCACAACCTAACAGGGGGCAAGGAGTACCATGTTCCAAGGTCCAAGGAAGTCTTCTCAGATGCGAGTCTCCAGGGTTGGGGTGCAACCCTACGGGGTTCCCCGGTGCAGGGAAAATGGAGTCCATCAGAGACATCAACTTGTTGGAGCTCAGAGCGATCTACCATGCTCTGATTCATTTCGAACCTTCCCTACGCAATCTCCATGTCTTGGTGCGAACGGACAACATCTCCACCAAGGCGCATATCAACAAGCAGGGGGGTTCTTGCTCCTCTCAGCTCCATCAAGAGGCAATGAAGATCCTTATTTGGGCAGAGCAGAATGTCAAATCCCTTCGAGCAGAACACATCAGGGGAGTGGAGAACATCCAAGCAGATTGGCTCAGCGGGGAAACCATCTTGGAGGGAGAGTGGTCTCTCCACCCCGACCTCTTTCAGCTGATTGTGAGCCAGTTGGGTCAACCTGTGATAGATCTCTTTGCGTCCCCCACAAACCATCAACTGCCCAGGTTCTTCACCTGCTTCTTCCATCAAGTGGCAGAGGTGACGGATGCGCTGACATCTCCCTGGCTGAGATGCCTGCTCTATGCATTTCCTCCGTTCATCCTCCTATCCGAAACCGTCCGCAGAATCCGGGATCTCCGGGCGGAGATCATCCTGGTGGCCCCAAACCGGGCACGTCGTCCGTGGTTCTCCACCTTGAGACAGCTGGCGGTGGCTCCTCCTCTAGTCCTTCCATCACGTCCAGACATGCTCGTTCAGGGCCCAGTCTGGCATCCCCATCCGGACTGGCTGTCTTTAACCACTTGGAGACTGAGCGGAACAATCTCTGCAGTTTAGGCTATTCGGCCAAGGTCACTGAGACCTTGTTATCATCCAGAAGGCAATCCACCATCTGCATTTATAATACTACCTGGAAGGCCTTCATACAGTGGTGCAGGCGCAAGAAAGTGGAGCCTTTAATGCCTTCTATAGCCTCTATTCTGGCCTTCTTACAGGAGGGTTTGGACTCTGGCTTGAGGCCAGCCACCTTACGCAGACAAACTGTAGCTCTGGCCACTGTGTTACCGCTTTTGGGCGGATTCAAATTAACAAAGCATCCTCACATACAACTATTCCTACAAGGAGCCATGGCTAAGTCTCCGCCTCCTGTACATCATTTTCCTACATGGAAATTGAATACTGTTCTCCAAGCACTCACTAAGCTGCCTTTTGAACCTTTAAGAGAAGTCGGCCTGCGATGGTTGAGGATGAAGACCCTGTTCCTCGTCGCCATCACCTCAGCGCGACAAGTTTCGGAGCTCGGGACTCTCTCCATTAAATCTTCCCTATGCATCTTTCATAAGGACAAAGTCGTTCTTCGTCCGGATCCTACCTTTCAGCAAAAGGTCTCCTCTGCCTTCCACAGATCACAGGAGTTGTGTCTTCCTACCTTTTGTCCTCAGCCCAAACACCCCAGGGAATTTGAGTGGCACACCTTAGATGTCTGAAGGGCTCTCAAGATCTACATACTGAGGACAGAATCCTGGCGAAAGATGGAAGCTATGTTCATTAATATCTCGCTTCCGAGAAAGGGGGATAGAATGTCCAAAGCTGCAATCAGCAAACTTCTTCGTTCTTGCATTGCGGAAACATACAAGGCACTGGGCCAGGAGGCCCCTTCTGGCATCACTGCACATTCTCTTCGGAGTGCAGCCATCAATGTGGCTTTCTCCAACAGAGCTTCGGTCGAGGAAGTTTGCAAGGTGGCTACCTGGTCGTCCATCTCTACATTTGTACGTCACTACAAGATCCACACTGTGGTGTCAGCGGACGCAGCCTTTGGAAGAAGAGTTCTTCAGCACACTGTCACATTTGAGGAAGATGATGACCCACCCAGAAGAGGGACACTGCTCGGGGAGGCCCCATAGAGATGTCCTCCACCTCAGAGGGAGAATGGCCATTGGCACTTACCGTGAAGGGTCCTTCTCCTCTGAGGTTAGGAGGACATCTCGGCCCTCCCTTCTTCATCATCTTCTATATCTATTGCTGTGCTGATTTCTTCTTCCTCTGTCTAAATTGATCTATACTGTTATCCAGTTATAGTTTCTTGTTATAGTGTATGTTTTCAGAATTGTTGTTTGCACAGGGCAAGGCCGTTGAGTTTGCCTGAGAGCACTGCTTTCGGAGTCCCACAACTGAAGGAGGGGCTATTCCGAGGGCGCCAACAGGAAGAGGAAAAAACTATTTCCTGCCTCCCTAAAGGCACGGTGGGAATAACCCATAGAGATGTCCTCCTAACCTCAGAGGAGAAGGACGCTTCACGGTAAGTGCCAATGGCCGTTCCCCTCCGTCACCATGGCTAATAGCCACTGATAGACTTATCCACCATGAATCTATCTAATCCCCTTTTAAAGCTATTTATTCCTGTCGCCATCACTACGAATTCCACATTTTAATCACTCTCTGTGTAAAATAGTATTTTCTTTTGTCTGTTCTGAACCTACTGCCTGTCAGTTTCATTGGATGCGCTTGAGTTCCAGTATTGTGGGAGACGGAGAAAAATGTCTCTTTGTCAACTCTCTCCATTGTACACATAATTTTATAACCTTGATCATGGCCCCCCTTTTCATCTCTTTTTTAAACTAAAAAGTCCCAGACTCTTCAGCCTTTCCTATAGGGAAGGGCTCCTACCCCCTAATCATCTTGGTTGCCCTCCACTGCACTTTTTCCAGCTCTGCAATGTCCTTTTTGAGATACAGCGAACTGTACAATGAGGCTGCACCATAGATCTATACGAGAACACATCCAGCCTGTGCTGAAGACAGTGCACTGGCTGCCAATAGCATACCGGATTCGCTTCAAGGTGCTAGTTTTGACCTTTGGACTACGTTTCCCCATATATCCCCCAGAGAGCACTGAGGTCAGGGTCACAAAATCGCCTGACTCTCCCTGGCCCCAAAGACTCCAGTATGGGTGTCACCAAAGCTCAGTGGCGGCCCATACTGGTGGAATGAGCTCCCAGAAGACATCAGGGCCCTGCGGGACCTTTTACAGTTCCGCAGGGCCTATAAAACAGAGCTCTTCCACCAGGCCTTCAATTAGGAGCCGCCACTGATGAATTGAGCTATTAAAAACTGGACAATTATGGCCCTCATGCTACTGGCATTTAGAACAACTTGGACACCGGCCTAGCTATATCGGATCACCTTATAGAAATCGCCATCTGCACTTTTTATACACACACACACACACACACACTAGGGAGCAAAGCCCGTTGTGGTGGAAGACAACAGGCCCTAGAAAGGAAGGGAGGGAGGGTGGAAGGGAGAGAGGATTGGAGAAAGGAAGGAAGAAAGCAAGGAAGGAAGGAAGTGGGGGAAGAGGGGGAAGAGTGAAAGAAAGGAGAGAGGAAGAAAGGAAAGGGGGAAAGGAAGGGAAGAGGGGTGGAAAAGGGCTTCTCTGGGCCTACTGCCCCCATAGAAGGCCCAGGGGATGGTGTGAGGAAGCGGAAAAGGGCTTCTCTGGGCCTACTGCCTCCATAGAAAGCCCAGGAGATGGTGTGAGGGGGCGGAAAAGGGCTTTTCTGGGCCTACTGCCCCCACAGAAGGCCCAGGGGATGGTGAAGGGGGGCAGAAAAGGGCTTCTCTGGGCCTACTGCCCCCATAGAAGGCCCAGGGGATGGTGTGAGGGGGCGGAAAAGGGCTTCCCTGGGCCTACTGCCCCCACAGAAGGCCCAGGGGATGATGTGGGGGCGCGGAAAAGGGTTTCTATCACCTGCCTCAGCCTTGAGGGCCTGTCCCTGCGCTCACACTCCAGACGGTCCTCTCCTGTCGGAGGACTGGAGCAGACTGATCCGAACACACTGACTGGGGCTGATGTGGGCAGGACTTCGCCAAGCAGCCAGTCATCCCTGGCCAGTGTCCTCTGACTGCCAGTTCTTGAGCCGAATCAATTATGGCAAGCATAGAATTGGTGGAACCAAAATTCAAATATTAATAAGGACAGGATATATATATATATATATAATCTGTTATATGGATTTTTATAATATTGTATTTATACGTGTTTTATTGTATTTTAACCTGCTGTATGCCGCATTGACCCTGTCTGTGCAGGCAAGGAGGGATATAAATCAAAGTTGATAAATAAATAAATAAATAAATCTATACAGGGGTATTATAATATCAGCCATTTTTCTCAATCCCTTTCCTAATCTATACATTGAATTCTCAACAGTCCCCTCTGTGTGCGGATACTTATTTCTGCAAACAGAGCGCACACTCTCCCTCAACAGGTTTTTCTACAGACTCGACAGTGACAGATAGACTGTCACAGACAGTGACAGTGACAGATAGACTGACTGATAGCCAGAGAAACAGAGACACAGAGAGAGAGTGGGAGAAGAGGGCAGGAAGCAAAAGCAGAACTGGAGCTAGGATTGGGGAGAATTCCTCCTGCAGTATAAATGGCTAAATAGTTGGGGGATTGGGTTAAAGAGGTGAGGGGGCAGGGCACTCTCCAGATTTATTTTGGAGCCAGGCCTGGGACTAGGATTGCCCGGTCTAGGTTTGGAAATACCTGGAGATTCTGTGGTGAAGTCTGAGGAGTGTAGAGTTTGGGGAGGGGAGAGGCCTCTGCTGGATATAATGCCACAGAATCCACCCATTTTCTCCAGTGTGACGGGTCTCTGTTGTCTGGAATTCAGTTGTAATTCTGGGGGATCTCCAGGTCCCACCTGGAGGCTGGCAAACCTAGGCCTAGCAGTACCCTTGATTTGATACTGCCTAACTTGCATGATTCAACTTGGCCTGGCTGCTTGCTACTGTTCAACAGCAGCCACCGTATGTAAGTCAGTATGGTATAATGGTCAGAGTTTCAGGGTAGGGTTTGCAAGACCCAGGTTTAGTTCCCCATCTTGCTGTGGAAGCTCATTGTGTCTCTCAGAGTCCTACTGAGATGGACAGATTCTGAAGTTGAAAGCTAAGGCTTTGAAAAGATAGGGGGATTTGTGGACATTATTATTCAATACCACAAGGGTGTGCTTTTGTAAAATTTCTTATAGCTTTCAGTTTGGTAAGAGTCCTCTAGGCCCCACCTTTAAGGGTGGGGGAAGTTGCTTTTCTCCTTCTACAACTACAGTGCCAAGGCTGAGGAAGTGGTGATTTGTACACAAAGAAAATGAAAACTGAATAGATGCCGAAACAAAACAAACAACAACAACAAAACCCTCCTTGGTTTAATTGAAACATCACAGTGTCCAGAAAGGGACGTTAAACTAATCCTAAAAGTTGACAGAACCGTTTTACTCTAATAATGCTTTTGGATACAGTGGATAAAAATGATATCTTGCAAACAAAGGTGGAATGTCTGCCTAATAGCCAGGCAGAAAATGAATGCTTCAGAAAACTGTGCTATTTTTCTAGGGAGCAGATGCTGGCTTTCTTTGGCATCTCGTTGTGCACATTTCTTTGACATTTTGCTATTGCAGATTATACTGAGCCATCTGGCAACTGCTTAGGCTTCCAGATAAATGAGTTGGAGGCCCTTTGCCTCTCTCATGGCACCAGACTAGTAGCTGACCTACACATGGCCCCTTCCTCTGAAAGAAAAAGAGGAAGGTTTTGCTTTTCTTAGCTTTACTTATTTATAACTTTACTCATAAACAGAGTACACATAAATGCTTTTAATTTTTTTTTCTTTTACATAACCATGTTTTGGGTCTTTGTGCTGAGCAAATCCAATAGAACTGCTTTTTGAAGTATAATAAATCTTATCTGGAGAATAATTCTTTCTTGATTATCAGTGTTTCAATTGATATGCTTCTAAGTTGCTGATAGCTTTATGGTGAAAAGTTCTCTGAGATACATTTTTGCAAATTACAGCTGTGTTATGTACTTTGCTGTGTTGCTTTTATTACTCTTTTTAGAATGAGAGGAAGATGCTGGCTTGTGGAAATACTTTGAGAACAACACTAGATGGTCTAAAACAATGCTAGATGGTCTAGAGGTAGCGTGGCCTATGGAAAACTTCTGCATAGAAAAACTAGTAAAAAATGCCCACAGTAGGAACACATTTATTTGTGTCTGTTGTCATATCAATTAGTTGTTCTGAATTTCCAGCTTTCATTAACAAAAAAGTCTCTAACCCTTTTTACTGCAGAAATCTAAAGGGGAATGAAAGCTGGGAATTCAGAGGAACTAGTTGATCACAGTGATCAACATGAATGAATGAATGAATGAATGAATGAATGAATGAATGAATGAATTTTATTGTCACAGCATACAGCCAGCGGTATACAACCCTACTTACAAGTAATTACCATGTCAATAAATTACAAAAACAAATAGTACCCAGATGGTAAAACTATTAAGATAGGACAAGGTTAATAAGAATAAAATTGTACAAACGTTTTGATCAGTAAAACCAAGGTTCGGTGAAGTATAGGACAAAATTAGATC
Organism: Gekko gecko; assembly: GCA_029375565.1. Lineage (NCBI taxonomy): Eukaryota > Metazoa > Chordata > Lepidosauria > Squamata > Gekkonidae > Gekko > Gekko gecko. The sequence continues at coordinate 95,895,845 of JAPDNY010000001.1, forward strand.
TTAAAAAGGATAAAATAGCGATGATAAAAAAATAAAACCAATAAAATTAGGACCGGGTAGTCGAACCCAAATGGCTGCCTGGACGCTGATGAGCTTTTACTGTTAAGATAAAGCAAGGTTAATAAGAATAAAATTGCACAAGCATTTTGATCAGTAAAACCAAAGGTTCGATAAAATGTGGGACAAAATTAGATCTTAAAAAGGATAAAATAACGATGATAAAAAAAATAAAACCAGTAAAATTAGGATCGGGTAATCCTAACCCAAATGGCTGCCTGGACGCTGATGGGCTTTTACAACCAGGAGACAAAATTTCGCTATCTGATGCAGCGAAACATAAGAACATAAGAGAAGCCAATGTTGTATCAGGCCAATGGCCCATCCATTCCAACATTCTGTCATACAGTGGCCAAAAATACCAGGTGCCATCAGGAGGTCCATCAGTGGGGCCAGGACACTAGAAGCCCTCCCACTGCCCCCAAGCACCAAGAAATACAGTGCATCACTTGCCCCAGACTGAGAGTTCCTATCTATATCTTATGGCTAATAACCACTGATGAACCTCTGCTCCATATGTTTATCTAATTCCCTCTTGAAGCTGTCCATGCTTGTAGCCACCACCACCTCCTGTGGCAGTGAATTCCATGTGTTAAGCTCTCTTTGTGTGAAGAAGCACTTCCTTTTATCTGTTCTAACCTGACTGCTCAGCAATTTCATTGAGTGCCCACAAGTTCTTGTATTGTGAGAAAGGGAGAAAAGTACTTCTTTCTCTACCTGCTCTATCCCATGCATAATCTTGTAAACCTCGATCATGTCACCCCTCAGTCATTGTTTCTCCAGCTAAAGAGCACGAAGCACTTTAACCTTTCTTCATAGGGAAAGTGTTCCAACCCTTTTATCATTCTAGTTGCCCTTTTCTGCACTTTTTCCAATGCTATAATATCCTTTTTGAGGTGTGGTGACCAGAACTGTACACAATACTCCAAATGAGGTCACACCATCGATTTATACAGGGGCATTATGATACTGGCTCATTTGTTTTAAATTCCCTTCCTAATAATCCCCAGCACAGCATTGGCCTTTTTTATTGCAGTCGCACACTGTCTCAACATTTTCAGTGAGTTATCTACTACTTGGTCAGTCTTTGCCAGTTCAGACCCCCTCAACGTGTATTTATAGTTAGGATTTTTGGCTCCAGTGTGCATCACTTTGCACTTGGCCACCTTGAACCCCATTTGCCACATTGACGCCCACTCGCCCATCCTCGACAGATCCCTTTGGAGTGCCTCACATTCCTCCCTGGTTCTCACCACCCTGAGCAAATTTATGTCATCTGCAAATTAAGCCACTTCACTGCTTATTCCCAATTCCAAATCATTAATAAACAATTTAAAGGCATTGGACTCAGTACTAAGCCTTGCGGTACCCCACTGCTTACCATCCTCCACTGAGAAAATTGCCCATTTATATTCACTCTGTTTCCTATTAATTAGCCAGTTTTTGATCCACAAAAGGACTTGTCCTTCTATCCCATGATTTTTGAGCTTACTTAGGAGCCTTTGATGAGGAACTTTATCAAAAGCTTTCTGGAAGTCAAGGTAAACAACATCTATTGGGTCCCCCTTGTCCACATATCTCCCTCAAAGAACACTAACAGGTTAGTGAGACAAGATCTTCCCTTACAGAACCCATGCTGAGTCTGCCTCAATAGTTTTTGTTCATCAATGTGCCTGCTAATTCTTTCCTTAATAACAGTTTCCGCTAACTTACCCAGTATCGACGTCAGACTGACTGGCTTGTAATTTCCCAGTTCTTCTCTGGAACCCTTTTTAAAGATGGGAGTGACATTAGCTATCTTCCAGTCCTCAGGAATGGAGGCAGATTTTAAAGAAAGATTACATATTTTTGTCAGGAGATCCACAAGTTCACATTTGAGTTCTTTCAGAACTCTTGGATGTATGCCATCTGGGCCTGGTGATTTATCAGTTTTTAAGTTGTCTATCAGTTGTAGGACTTCCTCTCTTATCATCTCAATCTGACTCAGGTCTTTCAACACCCCTCTCAAAATCAGCAGTTCTGCAGTGGGCAAGCACTTCTCATCTTCCACAGTGAAGACTGAGGCAAAAAATGCATTCAGCTTCTTAGCCATTTTCCTGTCATCCTTCAGTAGTCCTTTTACCCCCTGGTCATCCAAGGGCCCCACTGCCTCCCTGGCTGGTTTCCTACTTCTAATGTATTTGAAGAAAGTTTTATTGTTGGTCTTTACATTTTTTGCTGTAAGCTCCTCATATTTCCTTTTTGCCTGTCTGATCACAGACTTGCATTTTATTTGCCACAACCTTTTATCATCTCACTGAGACTAGCTTTCCACCACTTAAAGGAATCCTTCTTACCTTCTACAGCTTCCATTACTTTGGCTGCAGTCACACGGAAGGGAGAAAATGAAGGCAGGAAGCGAGGCTGTTTGCCCCATCTGCAATGACGCGCATTTGCGTGATCATACTTCCCGCCGCGTGCCCTGCAGTTCACAATAATAGCAAGTTTTCAGCAGTAGCTTTTTACCACGCTACTGTGGCTCGAAATGATGCCCCGCCGACAACTCCGGGACGCCAGACAGATGTGTCTGTCTGATCGCGTCCCTTTAATCTGCGGGGGAATCGCATGTCTGCCGTGGCTTCTGGTAAGTATGATCGCACCCTTTGTTTGTTAACCATGCAGGCTTTTTTCTATACCTATTTGTGCCTTTCCTAACCTGCAGTATATATTTTTTCTGAGCTTCTAGGATTGTAGTTTTAAATAGTCTCCAAGTTTCCCCAATGGCTTTGATCCTTTCTACTTTTCCTTTCAGTTTCTTCCTCACATGTCCCCTCATATCAGAGAAGTTACCCCTTTTAAAGTTAAAAGTGGTTGTGTCAGTCTTTTTGGCAGGGCTTTTTTTGTAGAAAAAAAGCCAGCAGGAACTCATTAGCATAATAGGCCACACCCAACAGCAGAAACTCATTAGCATATTAGGCCACACCCCTGCAGCTCATTAGCATATTAGGTCACACCCCATGCCTTCCCTTGGCTTGCCAGGCACCCCGCAGCTGTGGGGACCCCAGGCAAGCCCCCCTTGAAGGGAAGGCAGTTTAAACTGCTTTCTCTTGGCTTGCCTGTGTGTCCCACGGCTGTGGGGAGCCCAGGCAAGCCAGCCCTTGGAGGGGAGAGAGAAACTGCCTTCCCTTGGCTTGCCCGGACGCCCCATTTAAATGCCTCCCTGATCCTTCCAGGGGACCCCCCTGGCCTGCCCGCCTCAGAGTTGCTGGGGGGAGTTGCTCTCCAGGCCTTCCCTCTGTAGTGTCAGAGCCAGCTGCAACGTGGGAGAATGGTTATCACGGCGGCCTTGAATGAGAGCCTATGGTGTATTCTTTGTTTAAGGGAATTTTCCAGTCCTGTGAGATCGAGGGGTGGGGGCAACTCATTCTCCTGATCATCAAGTAATCTCTCGCCGGGAGTTTCCTGCACCCGTGCTAAAAGTTCATTTGCTAGTCGCGCTTTTGCATCATACTATAAGAATGCCTGACCAGCTTGTGCTGCCATTCCTGACAATAATCGTGTTCCTGTGGGTTACAGCATTGTATTCCAATAAAGCTTTTCTTCACATAAGGAATGCTTGGATCTACTTGCTATTGAACCTGACATGTAGCCACACATGGGCAGAGGTTTTGGCTGTAGGCATGGGCATGGCCAACTCCGAAGCAAGCTGGAACTCCATTCCTGTGCATTCCTGCCCAAAAATAGCCCTGCTTTTTGGGCAACTCCCTACTTATAAAAATGTTAAACTCAATAACATTATGGTCACAGTTCCCAAGTGGTGCAATCACTTTTACATCTCTCACCAGGTCTTGGGCATTACTTAGGACTAAATCCAGGATCACCTCTCCCCTGGTAGGTTCTGTGGCCATCTGTTCTGTAGCACAGTTATTGAGAATCTCTAGAAACTCTATCTCTTTTACCCGACTTGAACACATATTGACCCAATCAATGTGTGGGTAGTTAAAGTCGCCTATTATGACACAGTTATTCTGTCTAGCCGCTATCTTTAATTCATTCATCATTTTATAATCCTCCTCTATCTTTTGATCTGGTGGGCGATAACAAACTCCAAGTGTTAAGTTTCCTTTTGGCCCCACTATTTCAACCCATAGCATTTCCAGAAGTGAATCCAATTCTCTTACCCTCTCAGTCTTACTGGGCTGTATATCCTCTCTTACATACAGAGCCATCCCACCTCCAATCCTTCCCCCCCATCCTTCTGTTATAATTTATAACCAGGAATCACTGTATCCCACTCATTCTCCTCATCCCACCAAGTTTCTGAAATACCCACAATGTTTTCCCCCCAACACCAAGCATTCCAACTCCCTGATTTTACCTCGGGCACTTCTAGCATTTGTATATAAACACCTATAAATTTCCCATGCATATTAAGCCAACAACCTTCCTCTTGCTGCCTTGAGACCTTGCCAGGCAGTCCATATTACATTACATTACATTTGCGTATCATTAGCCACAGTCTCCGTGGACAATTCTCATCCATTTCCTTGTAGAAAAGTAACAGCTACTCCTTCATCTCTTGGAGATGAGCCGTCCCGAACCAGAGACCTTCCATCTTTTGTCAGCTTTCCCCCAATATTCAGTTTAACAACTGCTCTGCCACCTTTTTGTTTTTAAGCACCAGCCTGGTTCCTTTTGTACAACTCCCTCTAGTTCCAAAAAGCATCCCAGTGCCTAATAAACTTGAACCCTTCCCCCCCTACACCACTGTCTCATCCAAGCATTGAGACTCCTGATCTGTGCCTGGCTCTCCAGCCCTGCGTGTGGAACAGGTAGCACTTCTGAGAAGGCTACCTTGGAGGTCCTAGCCTTGAGTTTCCTGCCTAGCAGCCAAATTTCTCCTCCAGGACCTCACAACAGTATTTCCCTAAATCGTCAGTGCCAACGTGTACCACAACCACTGGCTCCTCCCCAGCCTATCTAGAACACAGGTAATTTCCGCTACCTTCGCACCAGGCAGGCAAGTCACCATACCGTCAGTACACGGGTTCGCCACCCAGCTATCTACCTGCCTAAGGATCAAATCACCAACTACCAAGAGCCCCCTCCCACCTTTCCCAGGGATGGTTCCTTGGTGTGAAAGGATACCTGTTCACCAGCTGAAGAAGAGGTCCCTTCTGAGGGCACATTCCCCTTATCCGCAGCATGGTGCCCTGTTTCCCCTCGACCCTCATGCTCCCTGACAGCGGCAGGACTGCCATATTCAGAGTGGGACATATCTACCAAGTCCCCGAGAGTCTTCTCCATGTGCTTAACTGACTGTCTCTGTTTCTCCAGGTCAACCATCTTGGCTTCAAGGGAGCAAATTTGTTCCCTGAGAACAAAGAGCTCCTTGCGCCAGGCGTACGCCCAAGACTGCTGTCCAGTGGGTAGATAGTCATACATGTGACATTCAGTGCAAAATGCTGGATAGCCCCCAACCCCCTGCTGGCATTCTGGCTTCATAATTGCTTTTAAAATAATTATATATTATATATAATACCCCTTTTAATATCCTTTGTATTTATGTTGTTCTCCTTGTAGAAGTCTACTTACCTTACTGGAAACCCAAGGAGACTAGAGCCCTGGCTTTCTGGCTCTTCCTGGGCTTCTAACAGAGTCCCTAGTCTAAGAGTCCCTAGGCTAAGAGCTAGAAAGCCTTAAATAGAAGCCTCCCCCAGCAGAGGGTATGGCCAGCAGCTATTCAGATTCACCCAGGCACTCAATTACAGTCAAATGATAACCCTTTCTCACCCTATCTCAAGGAGCCAGGACTTTGCAACAACTCACAACTCTCCCACACAAGTCTCCTCACAACTCTCTCCACACTCCCAAACACAGTCCCCACACACAGTACCCTCAGCTAAATCACCTCAGCTGAAAGCAAATAATAATAAAAAAAATTCACTCCTCTAGTAACTCTATCTTCTACTGTTTCTCAGAGCTCAGTTGGGTCAGCTCTATAGCAATTATTACTCTATTATTACTCTCTATATAACTCTATAGCAATTATATATAACTCTAGCAATTATTACACTGGAGCAACAAAAACCCTGGGGGAAAAAATCCAGTGGTGTGGAGAAATGGTAGCTGCTGGGGAAAGAAAATGCCGTTGATATTGGCAGGACCAGAAAAAATCCCCACAAACTGCAAATGTGCTTTGGCTGTGATCTTTCCAGAAAGTGTAGCAAACCCATCCTGGGAATGATTGCAGCAAATTGGGGGAAATCTGGAAAATGGACAAGTAGGGGATGATATAATGTGGATACTTCCCAAAAGTCAACTCCAGCTTGGATGCCAAACTGTAACAAAACCTCTGCAGGGAAGCAAGTGTATGTTTCCATTGTCCAACTACTACACCGTACTGGCTTATTCCTACATAATCCTCCAAGTATATTCTTCATGTTTCTTGCTTAGCTTTGACATTCAATCTGACCAGACTCCAAACTACTGATTCAGTAGGCACAAACAGTTCATTTCCTCTTTGAGGTGTCCTTGTCATTCAGCAAATTATGTTGGAAGACCATATCTGATGGTAGGTACAGTTTTACTGATATCTGATTGCTTGCCTTATGAAGTGCATTTTTGCCATGTCTGTGGTCTCCTTCTACCTCTTCCTCTTTCTTCCTCCTTCTTTAGTCCATCATCTTGTTAAGCCATGACATTACATTACATGACATTACATGAGCTGAGGTGACTGTAGAGCTGGACTGACTACGGAAGCAGCTGCCACTCAACCTGGCTGGCAAGCCAGCCTCCCATTGCCCGGTATTCCTGCCCTGAGCATCACTTGGCTCCCCCCACCCTTGTGATCATCCGAGGAGATGAGGGGTTGGGCAAATGCCGTTGTCACTCAGCCAACACCAGTCATAATTGGAAAAAACAGCTCTTAGGCATGCATATTAAAGTTCACAAGAGTGCCTAATGTTTAATTGTAGTGCGAATCACAATGTTGCGTGTGTCTGGTTTAAGAAACCTTTTCATCTAAAACATATACGCAGTGCTCATTCATGTCAACAAAGGTTTCTATGGCTGCATAATTACAAAGTGAATGTTTGTGAATTTATATTAGTTATCCATTTTATAATGGATAATGAATTTTCCTCCATTATATAATGAATATATTCCTCCATTTTAGTGCTTTAGCTGGCTACAATGGCACTATATTTGCCTATGGACAGACAGGAAGTGGCAAGACATTTACCATTACTGGTGGAGCAGAACGTTACAGTGATCGAGGCATCATTCCGAGGACCCTGTCTTATATTTTTGAGCAGCTGCAAAAGGTAGAAGACATCTTCTCTGTTCTTTTTCTTTAATACAATTCAGTGACCAAATATGATGATATAAGTGAAATAATTTGACTGTGATACCCGCAGTATAACCTATGTATTCCTTCACCATGATCTTTCGCATAATCTTGCTGTATAATCACCATAATCTTGCTGTATGTGAATTTCATCTCGGCCTCAGTTTGTGTAAATAGCTAGATGCATTAATTAGATTGTTTAAAAATATTGAGTTTCCCTGACCTGGAGAGCCCAGGCAAGCCCGATCTTGTCAGATCTCGGAAGTTAAGCATGGTTGACTCTGGCAAGTACTTGGATGGGAGACCTCCTTGAAATATCAGAGGTGGGAGCAGGCTTTATTCAGCTACCTCTCAGAATATCCTCCAGGTGCCCAGTAGGTGTCAGTCCCCAGAGGTCACCATGACTTCCAGATGCACACACAGTAAGTTACCAGAGGTCACCAACTTGCAAGTACACATGTATGCACACACACACAATACAAAAATATTGAGTTTAGTCTGAAATGCAAAGTCTACTGTGTTCAGATTAAATTATGTTTATAGTATAATTCTGATTATAGCAAAGAGAAGGGGAAACAATCTTGCAAAGAAAGGCTATGGTGGATCCCTGGTTTGCAGAAGACTGTTGTTTTTTGAGGGTACCCTGTAAGACATAGCCTGAGAGAAGTAACTTTGCATCAGATAATAGGTGAGAGATTTGGCATAATTATAGAATCACAGAGTTGGAAGGGGCCATACAGGCCATCTAGTCCAACCCCCTACTCAATGCAGGATCAGCCTACAATATCCCTGACAAATGTTTGTCCAGATGCTGCTTAAAGACTGCCAGTGAGGGGGAGTTCACCACCTCCTCAGGCAGCTGATTCCACTGTTGCACAACTCTTACTGTAAAAAAGCATTTTATAATATCCAGCAGGTACCTTTCCACCCTTAATTTAAATCCATTATTGAGAGTCCTATTCTCTGCTGTCAACAGGAACAGCTCCTTGCCCTCCTCTAAATGACAGCCTTTCAAATACTTAAAGAGAGCGATCATGTCCACCCTCAATCTCCTCTTCTCCAGACTAAACATTCCCAAGTCCCTTAGCCTTTCCTCATAGGGCTTGGTCTCCAGACCCCCGATCATCCTCGTTGCTCTTCTCTGCATGCACTCCATTCTGTCCACATCATTTTTGAAGTAAGGCCTCCAGAACTGCACACAATACTCCAGGTGTGGCCTGATCAATGCAGTGTACAGCGGGACTATGACATCTTGTGATTTGGATGTTATGCCTCTGTTGATACATCCCAAGATTGCATTAGCCCTTTTTTTCGCCACATCACACTGGCTGCTCATATTTAACTTTTGGTCCACCCTTACCCCAAGATCTTGTTCACATACACTGCTACTCAGAAGTATATCCCCCATCCAGTATGCATGCCTCTTGTTTGTTACTCAGCACTTATCCTTGTTAAATTGCATCTTGTTCACATCTTTTCCACTTTTCCAGTATGTTCAGTTCTCATTGAATTCTATCTCTATCTTCTGGTGTGTTCGCTGCACTTCCCAGTTTGGTGTCATCTGCAAATTTAATGAATAGCCTCTCCATACCCTCATCGAGATCATTTATAAAAATATTGAAAAGTACTGGGCCCAGAACTGAGTCCTGTGGCAACCCACTGGACACCTCCCTCCATTCAGATGAAATGCCATTGACAACTACTCTTTGAGTGCGGTTTTCCAACCAGTTCCCCATCCACCTAACTATCCTAGAGTCCAGTCTACAGTCATTTAGTTTACCTGTTGAAAGCTTTACTGAAATCCAGGTAACATCAACAGCATTCCCTTGAGCCACTAAGCTCATTACTTGATTAAAGAAGGAAATGAGGTTGGTCTGGCAGGACCTGTTTGGGACAAATCTGTGATGACTTCCCCAGATCACCAAGTTGTCCTTTAGATGCTTTCAGATCAATCCCCTTAAAATCTGTCCCAGTATCTTCCCTGGGACAGAGGTCAGACAGACTGTCCTGTAATTTCCTGGGTCATCCCTCCTCCCTTTCTTGAAAATTGGGATAACATTTGCCCTCCTCCAGTTTTGTGGCACATCTCCCATCTTCCAAGAGCTCTGGAAGATGATGGATAAAGGCTCTGCAAGCTCTCTAGAAAGTTCATTGAGCACTCTTGGGTGCATACCATCTGGCCCAGGGGATTTGTATTCATTCAGTGTAACCAGGTGCTTCTCAACTACCTCTCTGTCCAGGTCAACCAGCAGCCCAGACTCCACACCTTGCCTACTACCATCTCTAGATGAGCCTGTTCACTTCTTCAGGGAAAAACTGAGGCAAAATAAGCATTAAGTCTGTCTGCTTTCTCTCTGTCCTCTGTCAGAGTTTCTCCATTTTCACCCAACATTGGGCCCATCACCTCTTTTATCTTGTGTTTACTCCTCACATATTTGAAGAAGAGTTTCTTGTTGTAGTGAGCCTCCCTGGCCAGCTGTAACTCACTATGAGCTTTGGCCTCTCTGATGGCTGACCTACATTGCCTAGCAACCCATAGATACTCTTTTTTAGAGGTACCTCCTTGCCTCCATTTCTTCAATATTTCCTTTTTCTCCCTTAGCACATCATGGAATTCTCTGTTCATCCTCATTGGCTTCTTGGATCCCCTACCATGTTTCCTTCTTGTTGGAATAGTGACAGCTTGAGTTTGTAAGAGCTCTTGTTTTAGGAGAGTCCACTCTTCACTTGCTCCTTTCCCTTCCAGCAGTCTTGTTCATGGAATGATTCTTATCATACCTTTGAGTTTATTAAAGTGTGCCTTATTGAAATCTAAATTATACGTGTAGTTACGAAATTCCTTGGTCTCCCACAGCAAAAGAAATTCTAGCAGGACATGGTCACTTCCCCCTAAGGTCCCCACCACCTTCACCCCATCTACCATCTCTTGCCTGTCGGTCAATATTAAGTCAAGTATGGCTGAGCCCCTCGTAGCTTCCTCTGCCATTTGAAGAAGGAAGTTGTCATCCAGACAGGTCCGGAAGTTGTGTGACTGTGGACGCTTTTCAGAGTTGGTCTCCCAGTACACATCAGGGAAGTTGAAGTCACCCATAAGTACCAGGTCGTGTTGTTTGGATACCCTGCCAAGCTCTTCAAGGAGGGCAGCACCCACCTCTTCATCCTGGTCAGGAGGTCTGGAGCAGAGTTCAACCACAGTACTGTCTGTCCTTCCTTCCCTTATCCTCACCCAGATACTTTCCACTGGGTTGTCATCCTCTCCTGCAGTATTTCCTGACAAACAAACCTTCTCTTCACATATAGCGCCACTCCACCTCCTCTTCATCTCTTTCAATTTTTCTTGAACAAATTGTATCCATCCACTACTACATTCCAGTCATGTGAATTATCCAAGTCTCTTTAATGCCTACTAAATCATATTCCTCTGTCTGCGTTAGAAGCTTAAGCTCTTCCTTCTTGTTACTCAAGCTTTGAGCATTGGTACATAGACACCTGAAGCCCCGCACCTTTGGCTCCATTAGACTCAGCCCTCTCAGGTGGGCCTCTGTTGTTTGCCCTCCTTCATTTAAATCCCTGTATTGGTCGTCTCCTTCCCCTTGTGGTGTCAGTTTAAAGCTCTCTTGATGAATCTCTCCAGGTTTCTGCCAAATACATTTCCCCCTTAACTTGACTGGTGAAGTCCATTGTGTTCTAGTAGGTTGTCATCCAGAAACCTAACCTGTGCTCCCAGAATCCAGATTGCTCCTGCTGGTACCACCAATGCAGCCAGTGGTTCACCTCCATTATCATCTGTTCCCGTTGTATTCCCCTTCCTATGACAGGAAGGATTGAAGAGAACACCACCTGTGCTCCCATTCCCTTCAGCTTCCTCCCAAGAGCTTCATAGTCAGCCTTAATGCTTTTGATGTTGTTCACAGCTGTGTCATTAGTTCCCACATGGGCCATCACAAATGGGTAATGCTCTGTAGGAATGATGAGTTTAGGGATCCTCTCTGTAATATCTTTAATTTTCACCCCTGGCAAGCAACACACCTCTTGGGTCAGACCTGGACACATGACATTCCATACTCCTCAGCAGGGAGTCATTGATGACCAACACTTTCCTTTCCTTTCCAGTGCCATTTCTTTGTATCTCCCTGTCCTTCTCCCTCTGTCTCCCTTGTGTTTGTGATACTTCCACTGGCAGTGTTTCCATCTCTGACTCCATCACAAGGGCCTGGAATTGATTCCTCAGTTCTAATGGCACAGAGTACCGTTTCACTCAATGCTTTTGGAGTCCTGCTGTAGCACTCTGAGAAGTCTTACTAGGGAAGTCAACCAGTGTTGTTTTGACTGGTCTCTCCTTCCCTGTGCAGGATATCAAGCCTTCTGTTAATGAATTCCTCCTCTTCCTTGATCTCATGGAGAGTAGTAATCCTTTCCCCCAGGCTTCGAATCTTCTCCTCTAAGAGACAAGTATAGTCCAACTTGTCTTTAGGGAAGAAAACAAACATGGCATACTCTCTGCAGTTGACTGGAAATGGTCCGTGAGCATTCATGATCACTTCCCCAAGTGGATTCTTTCACCTGGAAATACCTTGGTGTGCTGATGTTCCCTGAAACTTAGAGAACTGACCAATTTAAGACTCACCCAGCAGTGGGCGGGGCCAGAAGTCAGCCCCAGGCAAAACTGCTAAAAGCTGCAATCAGGTACACCCATGCAAAAGAGACAAACAGAAACCACACTTCCTCAAATGAGCATCACTCTGCAACAGGCTATACACACTCACACACCCTCAAACACTGTCCTCCCACACAGTAGCCTCAGCTACTTCTCCTCAGTGGTTAAGGAAAGGCAAATAATAAAACACTCACCACTCCAGCAACAGCTCCCTCTCCTGCCCCTTCTCAGAGCCCAGCTGTAGGTATGGCTTTTGGCAGCAGTTCCCGTAGCTCAGTCATATCATCCTCACAGGGATCCAGGATATAGGAAGTCAGAGTAAATGGAAACATCCTACAAAAACTGTTTCTACATTTTCATACCTTTCATAGTGAGCTGATCAAATGACAGAAATAAGCTGAGAATCTTCGTCGTGGTCTCTGTGCAGTCCCACACATGGGTTGGGTGCCTGCGCACGACCTCGTTCGGAGAAACTTCTAGAGCTTTACCTCAGAAGAGCTTTTGGCGGGCTCTCCTCCCGCCCTGGGGGAGGAGACATGCACTGCGCATGCCCAGAGCGGGAGAGAGAGCCGCCTCCCACTCAGTTCTTCTTCGGCCGCCTTCGTGTTCACACCTCGTTCCTGTCGTTCCTCCATTTACCTCAGCTGAGTATATCTTTCTTCGCTTTCGCTTTATTTTTCCATCTGCTTCTTTCTCTTCTAAAAAATATTTTTTTTAAAAAAATCTTTGTCTATCTCTCTTCCCCCCCCTCTCCTTTCTTTGGAGGGTGGGTGGGGATTTTTGTATGGGAAAAACTCAATTCTTTAAGGTCTGTCGTCGTTGCCCTGCTAAAATTCCATCCAACGACGGGCACGACCTTTGCTTAGTTTGTTTGGGTGAGACCCATAGAGTAGATTCTTGACCTCATTGCGCGAGTTTCACTCGTAATCGAGAGGCTAGGCTCAAAGCTCTTCTAGTTGAATCGGCTCTGCGTCCCATAATGTCTTCAGGAGCTTCTCAGGTCTCGGCAGCCAAGAAATCGGACACCTCCTCGAAGGCACCGAAACAGAAACCTAAGCGGGCTGAAGATAAGACCCCTTCGAAGTCGAAGGCCACGCTCTCTGCTTCGGTTTCGAAAGTGGACCCCATCATCGTGACTGGGTTGTCGACGTCGATGCCGACCCTCGCCTCTACATCCCATAAGTCTGCGGCTCAACAACAGACTCCGCAGCACTCCCACTCGTCACCTATGGAGACGATACCGTTGGGCCAGTTGACCAGATCGCCTCCGCACCTGTCTCCGCGAACAGGCTCCCGGTCTCCACGGAGGCGTTCCACTACCCCAATCCACACTTTGGACGAGGGTCTGGTTGTGCACCGCCATGCGCAGTCCCGATCCCGATATGGTCGTCGATGCCTGATCTGTAGGCAATCCCCGTCGTCGTCTGATTCCGCCTCTGACCACCAATGCTGGTCCTGCGAAGACCGTCGGGAGCGTCCGGATGCGGCCTACTATTATTCGAGGTCTCTGACACCGGAGAGACACCGCTATGACCGAATCCGGCATTCGGAACGCGGAGATCAGGCCCACGCCCCTGACCGCCCTCGGCGCTCGGCATCTGTGGCCTCGGCTCATTCTGCCTCTCGGGAACAGCTTTCTGACCTTCCCAGAAATCGGGACGCCCCAAGGAGTTCCCCAATGGAACCTCGACACCGTCCTGCCGTCGACTATCCGGTCGTCGACCTTGTCCAACCCCGATCCTCCTCTCCTATGTCGATCTCAGACAGGTCGGATTCGGCGGAGTTCGATCCCGAGGTCTCTCGGATCGAGGACGAGCCTCGACGCTCGGGGTCGATTTCACCTACGGAGGGCCCTAAGGCATTTTTGGAGCTCGTTACCAGGATGGCGACTGCCCTCCAAGTTCAGGGCTTTACGGAGTCCCCAGCAGTGACCGACGTCGTTCACCGATTGGTCCAGGCTGATCTTCCTCCGTCTCCCGTCTTGCCTTTGCTGCCTGTCCACCTTTCTATGTTGAAAGAGTCATGGGAACACCCGGCTTCGATCCCTCCGGTTTCGAGGCGCTATGATGGGTTGTACAGGATCCAGGATGCTTCTGGCAAATTCCTCCTTTCTCAGCCACCACCGAACTCCATGGTGGTTCACTCTTCTTCGAAATCGAGGCAGCCTGCTCGCCAGTCCACGCTCCCTGACCGTGAGGGTCGTAAACTGGATCTTCTGGCCAAGAAGATGTACTCTCTGGCCTCCATGAATCTCCGGGTCGATACTTATCTGTCTTATTTATCTGCTTACACATTCAGCGTTGCCAATGCAATTCGCCCTGTCCTGGAGTTTGTTCCGGAAGAGCACCGTCCCACTCTCTCGGCTGCCTTGTCTGAGGTTTGTGCCATATCAAAGCAACAAATCAATTCCGTTCGTCATGCAGTCAATTGCTCCTCTAAACTCCTGGTGTCTTCTGTCGCTCTCCGGCATCATGCCTGGCTGCGGGGCACCTCTCTACAACCGGACGTCAAGTTCCGTGTAGAAGACCTCCCCATTGACAGAAACGGCCTTTTCCACTCCACCACCGACGAAGTGTTGAAGGCTGTCGATGAGAGTCGTAAGCAGGCCCGAAACCTTGGAGTCTCGGCTGCACCTTACCGTCCCAGAAACCGTTCCTGGAAACCTTCCGGCTCCAGGTGATACCTATCTCCGGCACCTCACTCCCAATGGAGGAGAAAACCGTACGACTCCCGTCCTCCTTCCAAACACCGTTCCCAACCTACCAAAAAGCCGCCACAGCCTAAGCAGTCTGTTTGACTGTCCCCACCGTCTCTCTCCAATGTCGTTCACTCCTTCCGTCCGTACCCGCCTCTTCCCCTTTCCACCAGCCTGGGAACAAATTTCAACCGACTCCTGGGTCCTCACCATCCTGCGGGTCGGGTACGCCATAGAGTTCGTTTCACCTCCAATCCTCCCACACTTTGTCGTCACGCCTCCAGACCCCCTCCTCGATCTCGAGGTTTCTGCTCTCCTTGCCAAGGGGGCTATTGAGGTCATCCCGGAGGCGCAACGAACTCTCGGCTTCTACTCGAAGTATTTCCTGGTCCCCAAGAGAGACGGCGGCTTCAGACCAATTATGGACCTTCGGGATCTCAACCGTTACATTCGGTATCAGAAATTCAGAATGGTCACTCTGCAGTTGATCCTCCGTCTCATTCCACGGGCAGCGTGGCTTGCGTCAGTCGATCTTCAAGATGCATACTTTCATGTCACGATCCGTCCACAACATCGGCGGTTTCTCCGGTTCGCCATTGGAGATGCCCACTACCAGTACAGGGTGCTTCCCTTTGGCCTTTCTACAGCTCCACGGGTGTTCACCAAGCTGATGGCTGTGGTGGTAGCCGAACTCCACCGACGGGGAGTCACTCTTTATCCTTACATCGATGACTGGCTTCTTGTAGCTCCAACGCCAACTCAGTTGCTCCACGACACTCGGGAAACTCTCTCCCTTCTCCGTGCTCTCGGGCTTTGCGTCAACCATGCCAAGTCCTCCCTTCAGCCCCTCCAAATCCTTCGATTCCTCGGGGCTCGACTCGACACCAACCTCGAAGCGGCTTTCCTTCCGGAGTCCAGGGCTTCCGACATTCGGGCGATGGTGTCCGCCTTTCAGACGTGTCCCCAACAATCCGCCTGTTCTGTCATGAGGCTCCTTGGTCACTTTGCCTCCACGGTGTTCGTTGTCTGCAACGCTCGGCTGAAGATGCGGCCGCTTCAGCTCTGGCTCCTACGAGCCTTCGATCCCCTCCGGAGGCCTTGGCACACGGTTCTGCCGATCCCACAAACTGTCCTCGCCTCCCTCAAGTGATGGGCTCAACCTATCCACCTCCTTTCCGGGATGCCCTTTCGTCCTCCTCCTCCCGACTTGCTGTTGACCACAGACGCTTCCCTCTTGGGTTGGGGAGCCCGGAGTGGAACGCTTACTTTTCAAGGGGTTTGGTCTGCTCGAGATGCAACTCGCCACATAAATTACCTGGAGTTGCAAGCAATCTACCTGGCCCTTCGATCCTTTCTTCCGACCCTCCGAGGCCGTGTCGTCCTCGTGGCTTCCGACAGCACCACGGCTGTTTATTATGTCAACAAACAGGGCGGCACTGCCTCTGTTCGTCTCTGCACCTTGGCGATAGACCTCTGGTCCTGGTGCCTCCATCACTCCATCACGCTCTCGGCGATCCATATTCCCGGGGATCAGAATGTCGATGCGGACCGGTTGAGTCGTTCTGCCTCATCGGACAACGAATGGTCCATTCCCCTCCGGTATCTTCGACCTCTGTTTCGAGAGTTCGGTCACCCATCTGTCGACGGCTTCGCGTCCGTCGACAATGCTCGATGTCACCTGTTTTTCAGCAGGGGTCCCCCGTCTGCTCGGTCGCTCGGGGATGCCTTTCTCCACAAATGGAACGGAACCCTGTTTTATCTGTTTCCTCCGTTCCCTCTCATCTCTCGGGTCGTGCAGAAGATTCGTGCAGACCGCACCTCCTGCATTCTGATCACTCCGTGGTGGCCACGCCAGGTCTGGTTCCCGCACCTGCTTCAACTCTCCTGTCGTTCCTTCCGTCCCCTCCCTGTCGTCCCAGATCTCCTTTCTCGGGCCCGAGGGAGAATCATCCATCCCAATCCGGGATTTTTCAAATTAACGGCCTGGAAGATCCAGCCCTAGACTTCCCGCCTCAGGTCTCTGAAATCCTCCTGAATGCTAGGAAGCCTTCTACTCGACGTTCCTATCAGTTCAAGTGGAACAGATTCCAATCCTATGCTACTGATCACTCCTTCGATCCGATTCGATCATCTCTCCGTGAGATCTTCGCCTACATTGTGCATTTGAAGGATGCGGGCCTGGCATACTCGTCCTTGAGGGTTCATTTGGCGGCGATCTCCGCCTACCACCCCTCATACAAGGCTCGTCAGTGTTCTCCCACCGTCTCACCAAGACGTTCCTCAAGGGTCTTCTTCGCATGTGCCCGCTTAGGAAACTGTTGGTGCCTTCCTGGAGCTTGTCTCTAGTCCTTTCTCGACTCATGGCTAAACCATTCTAGCCGATGGCTACCGCTGACCTCCGGTTAGTGTCCTGGAAGACGGCTTTTCTCGTAGCCATTACCACTGCACGCAGAGTAGGGGAGCTAGCTGCCTTCAGGGCCGATCCCCCCTATACCGTTTTTCATAGGGAGAAGGTGGTCCTTAGAACAGATCCTTCCTTCCTCCCTAAAGTCATCTCTGCCTTTCACCTCTCTCAGTCGTCTGTTCTGCCTACTTTCTTCCCGAACCCGACTGATGCCTCTCAGAGAGCCCTGCACTGTCTAGATGTGCGCAGAGCGCTCTCTTTCTATCTACGCAGGACGCAGCCCATACGTAAATCTCCTCGGCTGTTCCTAGCTTATGGTCCCCCTCACGCGGGGGAACCCATTTCTTCTCAACGTCTCTCGAAGTGGGTGACTTCCACCATAGCCCTTTGCTATGAGCTGGCGCGTCAACCCGTTCCTACCTGTCTCACTGCCCATTCCACACGGGCGGTGTCGATGTCCACCGCTTTCCTGGCCGGTGTCCCGTTGGAAGACGTCTGTGCGGCTGCTACGTAGTCCTCGGCATCGACCTTCGTGACCCACTACGCACTCGACATCCGAGCTCGGCGGGATGCTGCCTTTGGTCAGATGGTACTGCGATCTCTCTTCGCTTGACCCTGCTGGACCCTCAGGTAGGACCCGTGGGTGATTTGTTTTGATGGTGATGCTGTATCTTATCCATTATTTTTGTGTCCTTTGCAGCTGCCAGCTCCTTCCTCCAACTGGTTCAGCTCTTGTAATCACCCATGTGTGGGACTGCACAGAGACCACGACGAAGATAAACAGGTTGCTTACCTGTAACTGATGATCTTCGAGTGGTCATCTGTGCAGTACCACAATCCCACCCAGCCTTCCCCGCTGCTGGCATCTCCAGATTTCCTTCTTTGGATTCTTTGGCCTTGACAGTGGCGGTCGAAGGAACTGAGTGGGAGGCGGCTCTCTCTCCCGCTCTGGGCATGCGCAGTGCATGTCTCCTCCCCCAGGGCAGGAGGAGAGCCCGCCAAAAGCTCTTCTGAGGTAAAGCTCTAGAAGTTTCTCCGAACGAGGTCGTGCGCAGGTGCCCAACCCATGTGTGGTACTGCACAGATGACCACTCGAAGATCATCAGTTACAGGTAAGCAACCTGTTTTTCTGAAGAGGCAGAGAGTTTGTTTTGAACATGTCTCCTATTTCTACAACTGGTGGTGGGGGATACTGGTCAGGCCAGCTTTCAGGGAGGTTAGTCAGATGCACAACTAACTCAATTTGAGATCAAGAAGGAAAATTGTCAGTAAGCAGTGTGCTTCAGATTACTGCTGGAACAACAAAAAGCTTGTTGTGTATCATCCACCTCATAAGAACATAAGAACATAAGAGAAGCCAATGTTGAATCAGGCCAATGGCCCATCTAGTCCAACACTCTGTCATACAGCGGCCAAAATATACCAGGTGCCATCAGGAGGTCCAGCAGTGGGGCCAGGACACTAGAAGCCCTCCCACTGCTGCCCCTCCAGCACCAAGAATAGAGTGCATCACCTGCCCCAGACTGAGAGTTCCCATCTATACCCTGTGGCTAATAGCCACTGATGGACTTCTGCTCCATATGTTTATCTAATTCCCTCTTGAAACTGTCCATGCTTGTAGCTGCCACCACCTCCTGTGGCAGTGAATTCCATATGTTAATCACTCTTTGGGTGAAGAAGTATTTCCTTTTATCTGTTCTAACCCGACTGCTCAGCAATTTCATGGAGTGCCCACGAGTTCTTGTATTGTGAGAAAGGGAGAAAAGTACTTCTTTCTCAACCTGCTCAATCCCATTCATAATCTTATAAACCTCAATCATGTCACCCCTCAGCCGTCGTTTCTCCAAGCTAAAGAGCCCCAAGCATTTTAACCTTTCTTCATAGGGAAGGTGTTCCAACCCTTTTATCATTCTAGTTGCCCTTCTCTGCACTTTTTCCAATGCTATAATATCCTTTTTGAGATGTGGTGACCAGAACCGTACACAGTATTCCAAATGAGGTCGCACCAATGATTTATACAGGGGCATGATGATACTGGCTGATTTGTTTTCAATTCCCTTCCTAATAATCCCCAGCATAGCATTGTCCTTCTTTATTGCAGCTACACACTGTGTAGACATTTTCATTGAGTTATCTACTACGACTCCAAGGTCTCTCTCTTGGTCCGTCTCTGCCAGTTC
The DNA here is from genome assembly GCA_029375565.1 of Gekko gecko. Classification (NCBI taxonomy): domain Eukaryota; kingdom Metazoa; phylum Chordata; class Lepidosauria; order Squamata; family Gekkonidae; genus Gekko; species Gekko gecko. Next base: position 95,915,165 of record JAPDNY010000001.1, read on the forward strand.
AGACCCCATCAGCGTGTATTTATATTTAGGATTTTTGGCTCCAATGTGCATCACTTTGCACTTGGCCACATTGAACCCCATTTGCCACGTTGACGCCCACTCACCCATCCTTGACAGATCCCTTTGGAGTGCCTCACACTCCTCCCTGGTTTTCACCACCCGGAACAACTTCGTGTCATCTGCAAATTTAGCCACTTCACTGCTTACTCCCAATTCCAAATAATTAATAAACAAGTTAAAAAGCATCGGACCGAGTACTGATCCCTGTGGTACCCCACTGCTTACCACCCTCCACTGGGAAAGTTTCCCATTTATACTCACTCTCTGTTTTCTATTTATAAGCCAGTTTTTGATCCACAAGAGGACTTGTCCTTTTATCCCATGACTATTGAGTTTACTTAGGAGCCTTTAATGAGGAACTGTATCAAAAGCTTTCCGGAAGTCAAGGTAAATAATATCTATTGGGTCCCCCTTGTCCACAGGTTTGTTCACTCCCTCAAAAAACACTAACAGGTTAGTGAGACAAGATCTTCCCTTACAGAACCCATGCTGAGTCTGCCTCAATAGTTTTTGTTCATCAATGTGCCTACTAATTCTCTCCTTAATAACAGTTTCCACTAACTTACCCGGTATTGATGTCGGACTGACTGGCCTGTAATTTCCTGGATCTCCCCTGGAGCCCTTTTTAAAGATGGGAGTGACATTAGCTACCTTCCAGTCCTCAGGAATGGAGGCAGATTTTAAAGAAAGATTACATATTTTTGTCAGGAGATCCACAAGTTCACATTTGAGTTCTTTCAGAACTCTCGGATGAATGCCATCCGGGCCTGGTGATTTATTCGTTTTTAAATTGTCCATCAGTCGGAGGACTTCCTCTCTTGTCACCGCAATCTGATTCAAACCCCCTCCCGAAATCGGTGCTTCTGGAGTGGGCAAGCACTTCTCCTCTTCCACAGTGAAGACAGAGGCAAAAAATGCGTTCAGCTTCTCAGCCATTTCCCTATCATCCTTCACTACTCCTTTTACCCCTTGGTCATCCAAGGTACCTCCCTGAAGGGAACCACTTACAACTAAAGGAGCTGTGCCCATTCTAAAGTGTGTACTAGGGGTGTGCACCAAAAAAAAATTCGGATTTTTTCAGGTTTGGATCTACTGAACCTGAAAAAAATTCAATATTTGCCGATATTCCCGAATTCCAGTATTGGTATGATACCAGGGTTCTGGGATTATCAGACTAGCCAAATAATTAGGCTCAATTATACCCTATGGCAATTTGCCTTCCCTCCAGTGACGGGAGCTGGCTGCCCCCTGAGCTAACCCCCCCACCTTCCCTGGTCCACTCACCGAAGGAGGTGAGCCGGGGAAGGCCAGGAGCCAGCCCCTCCAGACTTCCCTGGCCCACCCACCTAGAAGGAGCGGAGAGGCATTTAAATGCCTCCCTGTGCCTTCCCTTGCCTGCCTGCTGAGGCAGGCAAGCCAGGGAAGGCCTGGTATCAGTCTCCCACCTTCCCTGGCCTGCCTGCCTAGGCAGGCAAGCCTAGGAAGGCCTGGAAGGAACGGAAAGGCATTTTAAATGTCTCCCCATGCTTTCTCCAGCCCGTCAGCTGAAGCAGGGGAAGGGAAAGTAAATTTAAAATGCTTTCTCTTGCTTCTGGGGTTCGTGCTGCATTTGCAGCGTGATTCCCCAGCAAGGGAAGATATTTAAAGTTTAAATTCCTTCCCTTGGCCGGGGAATCACTCTGCTGAGGCGGCACCAGCCCCAGAAGCCAGGGATAGTGTTTTAAGTTTAAACACTTTTCCTTCCTTGCCCAGCAAAGGGATTCCCCGAATGGATGTTGAATATACAGCATCCATTTGGGAACGTCTGTTCAGCCAGCCGAATCAGATTAAAGAATCTGATTCAGCTTTCACCAGGCCCAAATAATGCCGAATAGGCATTATTCATTTTGTTTTTCAGTTTGTCCAAACTGAATGAACATCTCTAGTTTGTATTCTAGCAGGGCTGGAATATGTCCTGTTAGTCCTGACTTTAGCATGGTACTAGCAGAGTATTTTCCTAAGTTTCAGGTAGTTCTGCAGAGGAGTCCTCTAAGTCTCAGGAGGATGGCATAGCTGCCATCTCAGGGAATAAGGTAAGGACCTCAGTTGTATTGTATGTTCCTCTTCTTCCTCCATGGTGGTCTGTTCAGGGAGTTCATGCAGCATATTATCTCCACCTTCCATGTCTTTGGACCTCATCATTGGTAATAGAGGTCTTGGATCGTGATGATATGTATTAAAGCAGTACGGAAAGATCAGTGAAGCATATGTCTTCAGGTGCAGAATTATCCAAATTATGCTTTCTGTGCCCTTGTGTTTGTGATACTTATTGTCATATATATTTTTGCAATATTGATGTATGATATAAGAAGACTATTCACTAACTCTAATGAACAAAGAAAGGGTAGATATTAGGCAATGATTTTTGTTAACTATACCTGCAGATCACATGAGCCAGGTAAATCTGTGAACAGAAAAATACAGTAAAAGTTTTTTGTCCAGAATATATTCTTCACTGGAAATGCTTTCCCACCTGTTTTGAATTCAGTGCTTTTAAGATGTTTAAAAAGGTACCTGGACCTGAAGAATTATTTAACTCAATCCTATAGAAGACTTTGAAGAGTGAATTGTACCATAAGGCACAGATTTACAGCTGTTCTGTAGGTGGAGCTGCCTGTGAATGTTTTCTTGGTAGGCTGCTTATAGAAATGGCTGCATTGTGAAACACAGTGGTCAGTATTAGTTAAGTAAGGCTGTCTTTCTAAATCTGCTTACATGGGAAAAGGTCTCATTGATATCAGTAAGACTCAATGTCCATAGTAATGTATTTAAGATCAAAATGTTAGCCCCATAACGTGTCAATTTCATTTTTCTTTCTCACTATTTTTTTTTATGTGCTACCGTACTGCATTCCATTAAAAGGTTTCTCCCATAAACAGTTTTACAGTTAAATAAGTCTTTTAAATTAGCCTTCCTTTTTATAGCGTTTTAAGCTATATATGGTGCTTTCAGTCTTTTCACCAGTGCACTCCCATAACACATTACATTAGTTAGAGGAGCAGAAAATGGCATGAGTTAGCACAACAGAGCAGTATGAAAGCTCTTGCATTGGCATTGGTGGATTGCAGCTGCCCCTCTCCCATTAAAACTACCAAATGGCCTTTCAGTGATAGGATTTTTTTCATATTAAAGATTTTGGGTTGTAAAAGGCATTTGTGTGAGTAGATATGATCAGTGAATAGATATGATCAATGAATAGATATAATCAGACTATTAGTCTTGCTTTCAAAAGGAATGGTCAAAATTCAGAGCTGTCATACTACAATTTGAAAGTGGGTGGTGTGGATATTAAATGAATGATTATTGTTGAACTTATGGCAGAGTCATGGCAAGGCTTCAAAAATGAGTTGGTGAATGGCACAAGGAAGCAGATTACCACATTACCATAGATTCAGTGCTCTTCCTCTTGATGATTATCTCTGACTTTCATAGATGCACCATTTACTTCTGTAGCAATGGTGAAACTCACTAGACAGTCATGAAATTACCAAAAGGAAGTAAGTACATATGTGCGAATTATAAGGCTGTATCTAAAGCATCATACATTTTCAATGACTCAAAAAAGCTAATGTATAGAGATGTTCTTGGCATCTGGTTCTAGAACAGCACTGTCTCTGGTACAGGAATGCCTTTTTATTTCATTGGCTAGCACAAATGTGCTTTTCAGAGATTGTGAACAGCTCTCTTCATACCTCCCTCTTTATTCATGGTAAGCCATTAAGTCAGCACTAATGTTAACCGTAATTATTCCAGGTTAAACAGGACCCCTGGATAGTCTTTATCATAGTTAATCTTGTCATAATGCTTAACTACAGTAACAACAGGAGGGATGAACATGCTCTTCAGAAGGAAACATGCAGTCCTGAGCCCAAGTAAGGAGCTCTCAAACATGGTTCGGAGTGTATCTGGTCTGGTCCTACCAGCTTTAATATCCAACTATTGTTGATAGAAACATTTTTGATAGAAAACTGAACAAAGGTCAGAGAACTTGATATAATGCTTTCTTCTGATGAGATGAGAATTGGAGGGAGTGAAGAATCTTACTGGTCATATAAAACCAAATATAGTGAGTTTTTATTTTACTAGTTGAGAGCAGATACATTGAAGAGGGGGTACATACTCAAGTCAAGCCTCTAAGACAGCCTGGCAGTTCAATACTTTGTGCAGCAGGAAATGAAAGGCCTTTGGTAAGCCTGCCATCATATTCCACAGAACAGAAAATGAAATTTTATTTACATTTTCAAATATCAGTTCTATCACTTCATTACCTTTTGAGGCAAAGCCAAAGGGAAAAGTTTTATGCTCTTCCAAGTTCAGATCTTTGTATTTTCTTCTACCCTTATTGCCTAATCTAGTCAAATTGCCACTGAATTAAGCTTTATTGGTTTATTTAATGTCTGGTTAAAATGTGAGAATTCTGTTTCAAGCAGGCGAATGTTCCTCTAATTTATTATATGTACCTGTCAGAATCTAAGCCTAGATTACAGATAGTTCTTTACTGATGGGAAATTTCATTAGCAAAAGAGGATTCCATTTTATTCTATTGATAAAATCTCATTTTACTAGGAAACCTGGTTTATGTAAATTTACAGAAACATGTTTATCATCCTTGAATGACCTATATCTCATTAAAGCCTATATCAAAGTGGAAGCTTTAAAGGGGCTCAAGTGATTGTTAAGAGCTCTGTATTGTTCTCTCTGACGAACCTTAGGGGTCTTGCACAGAAGGACAGGATTTTGTGGTTTCCTTGTTGCTGGTATGGCTGCAAATAAGGCACAGCAGCAGCAGGATTTCCACATGGCATGTTTTCTCAATCCCCCTGCTCTGATCTCCCACCAGAGGCCCCTCCCCTCTCCTGAGCTACCATGGCTTTTGTGATTTTTAAAAAATAGGCACTAGAATATCATTAAGTTGGCACTAGAATACCATTGTAACTGTAGGTGAAGCAGGCTGTCTGCATCACTAATTCATTTTTTGGTTGCAAAGATATGCATTTTCCTTTATATCTCAGCAAGGGAAGGATATAGAGATTTATTTAAATAAAAAAAAGAATGAGAATTCAGAGAACCTGTTGCACCTATTATTACAACACTATATTGATCTAATAATATTTTAGTGCTATTTTTTTAAAAAAAATAGAAACCTCAAGGTGGAGGGGGGAGGAAATGGCTGCTCAGAAGACACGGTCAGAGAAAATGGCTGCCATGTGGGCTGGAAAATCCAGATTTTCCCACCCACATGGCAGCCATCCAGGTTTACCATGATCCTTCCTAAAACTTCAGAACAAAGCAGGTTTGAGAAAGGTTGGTGAAAAGCCTGGGGAATCTCTGGAGGTGCACAACTGGACCACAATGCAGTGGGAAAGCAGGAAAAAAATTATCTTCCCAAAAACATTGAATTTGGGTGCAGATGACCCATGTCAGTATATCTGATTCGCAACATGGCCTCATCTGTGGATACTTAAATCTGGAGACTGGAGCCATGAACAGACAAGACAGATCTTTCTAGAAATCTGAAAAATGCCCCAGTTATGCAAAAAATATGTCTTTTAAAAAATGGTAAAAGGAGTGCCTGTATCTTTAAGAAACAGATGTATTCCATGTCTGTTGCTAGGCAATCACAACACTATTGCCAGCCTTCAAGCCTTGATTTCGGTCAGTAAAAGGCAGGGAGAGAGACAGAAACCCTTTCCAGGACTATTTTGGCCTTTGAGAGAGGACTAGTCAGGGCCAGTCCTGTCAGGGACCACTGAGTGAATTGATACCATGTGACTTGCGTGACTCACTACAGAATGGCTGCTTGCTGCTGTTTGACAGTAGCCACCCCATGAAAGCCAGTATGGTAAGAGTTTCAAACTAGGATTTGGGAAAACCAGGTTCAAATCTCCACTTTTCCATGGAAGCTCACTGGGTTCCCTTGGGCCAGTCATTAGTTAGGCTAATCTACAAAATTATTGTGAGATTAAAAAGGTGGCAAAGAGAACGATGTAAGTTGCTTTGGTAGGGTGGAAAGGCAGGGTATAAATGAAGCAAATATATTATCAGTATAGCCAACTGGGCCCGGCCCAGTGTCCAACACTATGCAACAGAATGTCCAAGAAAAGAAGAGAAAATCTATAGAATGAACAGGAAAGCTTGTGTTATGTGACAGAGACTGTTCAGAATTTTTATACACTTTATAAACATTTAATGCAATATTCTTTTCTTGGGGTGATAGTGATAGCGTTCTATGAAGGGAAAAACTCATTATCACCAACCTTTGGGATTCAAAACTTATTTCCTACATTTAACCTCCATTCAACAATGGGAACATTCAACATATAAATCTAGAAATAGATAAATGTACTTTTACAACTCCGATCAGTAGCAACCTCATCTGTTTACAAAAATAATATTTTGCTCCTTAAGATTCACTAAGGCCATAGTCTGAAATAGGGGTGTACATTTGGTTTATCAAAGCCAGAAAAATACCAGAAAAAAAAGACTGTGGTCTCTTTAAGTGTTTATTGCTTACTCCTGTAAGCCCTGCAGTGGGACTCAGCAAGTGATCAATCCTCATGGGATATAATGGAACCAATTTTGGGGGGGGTTCCAGAAAAAAATTCCCAAATCCCATTGCCATCCCAATATTGGGATTTGGGAATATCAGAAATTACCAGTATTTTTCAGGTTCACTTTATCAGTACCCAAAAAATACTGATTTTTTTGCACCCCCCTAATCTGAAATACAATAGATTGGGAAGGACTAGAGATCTCTTCAAGAAAATTGGAGAAATCAAGGGAACGTTCCATGCAAAGCTGGCTATGATAAAGGACAAAAATGGTAGGGACCTAACAGAAGCAGAAGAGATTAGGAAAAGATGGCAAGAATACACAGAAGAACTATACAAGAAGGACCTCGATGTCCTTGACAACCACGATGATATAATCACTGACTTCGAGCCAGACATCCTGGAAAGCGAAGTTAAATGGGCCTTAGAAAGCATTACTAAAAACAAAGCTAGTGGACGTGATGGTATCCCAGCTGAGTTATTCAAAGTCTTTAAAGAAGATGCTGTTAAAGTGCTGCATTCAATTTGCCAACAAATTTGGAAAACACAACAGTGGCCACAGGATTGGAAAAGGTCAGTTTACATTCCAATCCCAAAGAAGGGCAATGTCAAGGAATGTTCAAACTATCGCACAATTGCACTCATTTCACACGCTAGCAAGGTCATGCTCAAGATCCTACAAGCTAGGCTCCAACAGTACGTGGATAGAGAACTGCCAGAAGTACAAGCTGGGTTTCGAAGAGGTAGAGGAATTAGAGATCAAATTGCCAACATTCGCTGGATTATGGAGAAAGCAAGAGAGTACCAGAAAAACATCTACTTCTGCTTCATTGACTATGCTAAAGCCTTTGATTGTGTGGATCACAATAAACTATGGCAGGTTCTTAAAGAGATGGGAGTACCAGACCACCTCACATGTCTCCTGAGAAACCTGTATAAGGGTCAAGAAGCAACAGTTAGAACTGGATATGGAACAACTGACTGGTTTAGCATAGGAAAAGGAGTACGACAAGGATGTATATTGTCACCTTGCTTATTTAATTTATATGCAGAGTACATCATGCGAAATGCTGGCCTGGATGAATCACAAGCTGGAGTTAAGGTTGCTGGGGAAAAGATCAATAACCTCAGATATGCAAACGATACCACTCTGATGGCAGAAAGTGAAGAGGACCTAAAGAGCCTCTTGTTCAGGGTGAAAGAGGAGAGCGCAAAAGTGGGCTTGAAGCTCAACATCAAAAAAACTAAGATCATGGCATCCAGCCCCATCACTCCTTGGCAAATAGAAGGGGAAGTCGTAGAAGTAGTGACAGACTTCACGTTTCTGGGATCCCAGATCACTGCAAATGGTGACTGCAGCGATGAAATTAAAAGACACCTGCTCCTTGGGAGGAAAGCGATGGCAAACCTAAACAGCATGATAAAAAGCAGAGACATCACCCTGCCAACAAAAGTCCACATGGTCAAAGCAATGGTATTCCCCGTAGTAATGTATGGCTGCGAGAGTTGGACTATAAGGAAGGCCGAGCGCCAAAGAATAGATTCTTTTGAACTATGGTGCTGGAGAAGACTCTTGAGTGTCCCTTGGACTGCAAGGAGATCAAATCAGTCAATCCTAAAAGAAATCAACCCTGATTGTTCCCTGGAAGGCCAGATCCTGAAGCTGAAGCTCAAATACTTTGGCCACCAAATGAGAAGGGAGCATTCACTGGAGAAGACCCTGATGCTGGGAAAGATTGAAGGTCAAAGAAGAAGGGGACGGCAAAGGATGAGATGTTTAGACAGTGTCATCAATGCAACGAACATGAAATTGAGCAAACTTCAGCGGACAGCAGAAGACAGAAGGGCCTGGCGTAATCTGGTCCATGGGGTCGCAAACAGTCGGACTCGACTGTGCGACTGAAAAACAACAACAATCTGAAATTCTATATATAACTGGAAAATAGTCACTGAGACCTTAATACTGTTTGTTTAGTAGTAGAATTTAATGGTAGATTCAGCCAATGAAATAAATTAATTTACTGATTTTCTATAGACTTTTTCTGATTTTCTATAGACTGTTTTCACTGTTCATTATTCTGAATTTTTTATTGTTTAGATTTGTCTGGTGAGGATAACTGAATTCTTTCTGCAGACAATGAGTGTTGCATTACAGTCCTGGCAGTACTGAACAGAACGTGACTTTGTAGGGGTGTGTCATGGGTCCTGGCTCAGCTGAGGTTGACTATTCCTCAGATGAGGAAGAGGCACGGAGCAACCCAGCCTCCTCTGGAGTCATCCCAGAAGAGGAACCTTTGCCAGCACTCGAGAGAGAAGAGGCTCCAGCATCTGCAGAAGAGGTGCAGCAAGGTGAAGAGTCTGAGGTGTAGTTGGAGGAAGAGCCTGGCAAAGAGCCTGGCCCAGCATCCCCATTTGGAGACACCTCAAGGCCAGAGTCCCTACCTAGCTCACCTGAATGTCCCAGACGCAGGGCACGCCAGCATCTGGAGGTGCAGGAGAGACAGAGGAGTGCCAGACTTCAGCTGTTGCAAAGGCAACATGAGGGGCTGTGAGGCTTTGCAGGTTGCCTCCCAGGGAAGGGAGGGTCTGGTTATAAGAAGCCCGCTCACCTGCCTTGGTGTGGAGACAACCGTGCAATCTTGGACCTAGTTCTGGCTGCCAGCCTCCACTCCTCACTCCTGAGAACTCTGATTGATCTCCTGGCATTCCAACCCCTGGCACTGTTTCTCAGCTTGGTTTGGGCTTTGCACCTAGCTTGGTATATTGCAGGGCTCTTTTTGTAGCAGGGACTCCTTTGCATATTAGTCGACACACTCCTAATGTAGCCAATCCTCCAAGAGCTTACAGAGCTCTTCTTACAGGGGCTACTGTAAGCTCTTGGAGGATTGGCTACATTAGGGGTGTGTTGCCTAATATGCAAAGGAGTTCCTGCTACAAAAAGAACCCTGATATATTGTGTTCATGGTGACTGACCAGAGTCAGCACAGGGTGTCTGGCAGCATATATTGGGCTTTGGTTTCTGAATGATGCATTTTAAATGTAACTTCTTTTTTATAAACTGAAGGTTTACATTGTTATAGTAATGTGCTTTGGTGAATAATAGTATGTGGCATAATTTAGTATCCAAGCTAACATGTTATAGGTATGTTTTTGAGATCTACATCTAATGGGGCAAATGTATTTGAAAATATGTCCATAAAGATAGGTTTGGGCTGCTTGGGTGGGTGAGCATCAGCCTCCTTTTAATTTCCAAGCAATTTTACCCTTTGGTCCTATGTTTTCCTCTTAGCCAGTGTCTTATCCTTTGCTGTTGTTTGTTCAAGTTGTGAAGTACCACTCAGTTATATAGCTGTCTGGTTGTTGCCTCTTTTTGTCAATATTGATGCATATCCTTTTCTTCCAGATCTGTTAACCATGGCATTGCTCTGTCCTTTAGTGTTATTTGCCAGATTTGCTAGACATGCTGATTAGTCTGTGAGGAGATTGGTGGGATTAATGACTGATATGATGAATACTTTGATGCCTTGCCAAAGGAGGGATAAGTGGTGCTATTTCCCACACAGTGTCAGTGTGAAAGGGGCTTTTGTGTGGTGCTTTCCCAGGTGAAAGTTTGCAAGTTCTCCATAGGGAACACAGTCTATTAGCTTCCCTTTCAGCTTTCTCCTGCTTATTCCAGCAAAAGAGACAAGCTTCATATTTAGCTCAAACTGAAAATGTGTCCAATGAATGAGATGCAGTAAAGAGAAGTAGTCATAAAAGCTGTACTGCCAATGTACCTTGGGGTTTTATAGATGATCTCTTTGTTTTTATTTTAATTCAGGACAGCAGCAAAGTATATACAACACTCATTTCCTACTTAGAAATTTATAATGAGTGTGGTTATGACCTACTGGACCCAAGACACGAAGCCTCCAGATTAGAAGATTTACCGTGAGTAAATAGATTTTTAACATCATCAAGCCTTCTTTTCCCTTCTCTTAAAAACAAAATGAGAACCAGATGGGTATTTTAACTTGCAATAGATAACCTATTGTATTCATCTATGTCATTGGATTTACACTTTATTCTGTATGAGAAATTTATTTTCCCCCAGTTTTAGATGACAATATAGCATTGCATCAAAAAGACCAAATTCATCTAATGGGAAATATTGTTGAGATTTCCATTTAATAGATAAGAGGCCTGCATTTATAGAGAACTCCTTGTTTTTGTTATACAATGACACAGCAGTTTTGCGTACAGTATTCAGGAGTCTAAATTCTGTGTAGTGGCATATAATCAAACACATAATGATCAATAGAAACTCAAAATAACTATATGATTTTCTTAAACAGAGATTGAAAGTAGGCTTTGTGATGCTTTCAGCCTTGTGCCTGACAGGCCACCCTCATTCCCTGCTCAGGCAGCTAGCCCTTGAGCAAACTAGAGAAGCCCTGCTCAGAAGCCAAGGACGGAACCCTCTCATCTCAGCAGGAATCCCTGGCTGCTCTCCAACATTCCTCTTAAGCAGGATTCAGAGCTCGTCACTTGTCAAAGAAGTCCATCAGTGGCTATTAGTCACAAGGTATAGATAAGAACTCTCAGTCTGGGGCAGGTGATGCACTCTATTCTTGGTGCTGGGGGGAGCAGCAATGGGAGGGCTTCTAGTGTCCTGGCCCCACTGCTGGACCTCCTGATGGCATCTGTCATTTTTGGCCACTGTATGACAGAGTGTTGGACTAGATGGGCCATTGGCCTGATTCAACATTGGCTTCTCTTATGTTCTTAAATGAGGTTGGTCTGGCAGGACCTGTTGGGGACAAATTCATGCTGACTTCCCCGGATCACCAAGTTGTCGTTTAGATGCTTGCAAATAGATCGCTTTAAAATTTGTTCCACTATCTTCCCTGGGACAGATGTCAGACAGACTGTCCTGTGGTTTCCTGGGTCATCCCTCCTCCCTTTTTTGAAAATTGGAATAACATCTGCCCTCCTCCAGTCTTGTGGCACATCTCCCGTCCTCCAAGAGCTCCGGAAGTTGATGGACAAAGGCTCTGCAAGCTCTTAGAAAGTTCTTTGAGCACTCTTCAGTGCATACCATCTGACCCAGGGGATTTGTACTCATTCAGTGTAACCAGGTGCTTCTCAACTACCTCTCTGGCCAAGTCAACCACACCTTGCCTACTACCATCTCTAGATGAGCCTGTTCTCTTCTTCAGGGAAAAAAACTGAGGCGAAATAGGCATTAAGTCTTTCTGCTTTCTCTCTGTCCTCTGTCAGAGTTTCTCCATTTTCACCCAACAGTGGGCCATCACCTCTTTTATCTTGCGTTTGCTCCTCACGTATCTGGAGAAGAGTTTCTTGTTGTAATGAGCCTCCCTGGCCAGCTGTAACTCACTGTGAGCTTTGGCCTCTCTGATGGCTGACCTACATTGCCTAGCAACCCACACCTTCTTGCCTCTATTTCTTCAATATTTCCTTTTTCTCCCTTAGCACATCATGGAATTCTTTGTTCATCCTTATTGGCTTCTTGGATCCCCTACCATGCTTCCATGTTTCCTTCTTGTTGGAATAGCAACAGCTTGAGTTTGTAAGAGCTCTTGTAGTTTGGCAGTTTAAGATTCTAGTGCCGCGTAATGGAGTGAGCTCCCATCTCTGGCCCCAGCTGCTGCCAATCTAGCAGTTCTAAAGCAAGAAATTGCAAGTAGATAAATAGGTACCACATCGGTGGGAAGGTAACAGCATTCCGTGCACCTTGGCATTGAGTCATGCCAGCCACATGACCATGGAAATGTCTTCGGACAGTGCTGGCTCTTCAGCTTGGAAACTGAGATGAGCACTGCCCCCTAGAGTCAGATTTGACTGGTTTTTGAACAAGGGAAACTTTTACCTTTACCTTTAAGGTTTGCAAATATTTCAGCACTTGTGATATGAAATAAATGCACACTAACAAGGCAATCCTAAGAACTCTTTCCTAAGTACAATAGGAGTAAGCCCCATTGAAAAGACTTTATTAGGATTCTAATTGTTTAGGATTCCTCTGTAAGCCCATTAATACAATTAGTCTTAAACAGGGAGGTTAAAAGGAGTGGGTGAGTAGGGAAAGCAGTGTATAACACAGGGAGGGAATGAAGGAATTAGTTCAATAACCCCAGAGGCTCAATCTGGGAGAGATCCATCACAGAGTAGGTCTATAGCAGGGATGGCCAAACTTGCTTAACGTAAGAGCCACATAGAATAAATGTCAGATGTTTGAGAGCATATATATCAGAACAAGGAAACACTGTGATGAAGTTAATAATAACATTTAATGACTATTATATATACCCATAAAAACTTTAGACGTTTTAACATACTCAAGACACAATCCAATATCCTCCAGTTTTGTATATTAATAAAAACTTTGGCAATTCTAATATGTTCAAGACAAAGTCCAATACCCTCAATGAGCACCCGGTTATACACTCATTTCAATAGTCTTCCTCAGGAGTAGTCCAATTAAGTAACAAGGTGTCAGCCTTTTGATAAATTTTGCTTTACGATGTGGTACATCTAATTATCCTGCAGACTGATTGGCTGATACTTTATTGGAAGCAGCCAGCCTTGTTGTAGATGGCTGCCTCACTTATCGCCTGTGTTTAGGATGTGAATCATGCAAAGTAGTTTTGTTGGGTAGAAGCAGGTGTAGGCAATGCTGCTTTATTAAAGATGCAATTGTTGGGAAACTGTAAAGAGTACGCTTGAATACTAGAAAGAAGTTTTTTTCTCTTTATCCAATACTCAAAATAGTTCTAAATTATATTGTTTAACTTTGGCACATGTCTTGATGGCCCCAGCTAGCCTGATCTCATCAGATCTTGGAAGCTAAGCATGGTCAGCTCTGATTAGTATTTTCATGGGAAACCACCAAGGAGGTCTAGGCTCGCTATGCAGAGGCAGGCAATGGCAAACCATCTCTGAAGATCTCTTGCTTTGAAAATCCTATGGGGTAGCTGTAAGTTGGCTGCAACTTGAAGGCTCTTTCCACTACCACATTCTTGCGCTGCTTTACCTCAGCTGCCTCTGTCTTTTACCAGTCCAGTGCTCAATCCATGTGAAAGAAAAAGAATTAACTGAGAAAAGAGGAGCTTTTCTTGTTTTAATTCTTTATGTGTGGAGAGGGGGAAATGCTGCCATTTTCTTTGAAGCCTTGATCATGGGTCAATCACTGTTTTGCCACTTTTGCTACATTATTATTTTGCAGAATATCTGGAGGTGAGTTGGAGGTCACCCAGGTTATTTGCATCATAGCCACAGGAATACAGTGGCATTCCAGAGAAGCATTCTTTGGCAGTGTGATAAACTCAGAGACACTTTCTCTGGCACAATGGAAAAATCAACTTAATAATGCACCTGAAAGCTCTTTCTTGTTCCAGGTAATGTGGTTCAATCAAGCTACCTGGCGCTTATTTCTGAGTTTGTGGTTAGGTTAGGTTGGGTTGCCTTCTTCCTTCCACGCTCTCAGACTGGAGACGCCCTTCCTTTCCCATTCCCACTGCGCCTTGTTCCTCATAAATGCCAGGTGTCATCCTTCTTGGTCAGCGTTTCCCCCTCCTTTTAACTCTCCCTCTCCTGCTTCCGCCCCTCCCTCCCCGCTTCAGAGAAGGTTGGCCTTGGGATTGGTCCATTCCTCAATCCCATCCATACGTTCCCACCCGTCCTCCTCTCTGTCTGGCCATCATAGTTGAGGATGCTTCCCAGGCCCCCTGCTGAGGCCTCCTTTGGCTGTCTGCATTCCTTGGGCTGGCCTGGGAGGCTGGAGGCTGGGGCCGCCGGAGAACCCTCTTAGGGATTTGGGCTTGGGTTGCCTCTGGAATGTGGGAACCCCTGGAGTGCCTGTCCAGGGTTCAGGCACCAGGCCTGACCTTCTGGCAGGGCATCTTGGGCTGTACATAGTGCCCCCTCTCCTTGCAGGTGGTTGTTCAGGACCTCTTCCCTCTGGGTCGAGGGAGAAGGAGGCAGGAAGGGCTGTGGGCTGTCCTCCTCCTGACAGGACAGTGCTCTATTGTCTTTCTAACAAAAGAGGTCAAGTTTTCCTTTCTCACATGATACCCCAGAAGTAACTGAGCTTGCCTCTAACACAAGTGTCCATTAGGGAACACCAATCCCCGCAGTTTGTGTAGTTTGAAGATTGTCATAAGAACATAAGAGAAGCCATGTTGGATCAAGCCAATGGCTCATCCAGTCCAACACTGTGTCACACATTGGTCAAAACCCAGGTGCCATCAGGAGGTCCACCAATGGGGTCAGAACTCCAGAAGCCCTCCCACTGTTGCTCCCCAAGCACCAAGAATACAGAGCATAACTGCCCCAGACATAGCATTCCATCTACACCTTGTGGCTAATAGCCACTGATGGACCTCTACTCCAGTGTTTTTCAACCACTGTGCCGCGGCACACTAGTGTGCCGTGAGATATTGTCTGGTGTGCCATGGGAAAAATTTCAACTTCATCCGTAACATATGAACAATTATAAAATAAAGTATTATTATTTCATAATAAAGTAATTATAAAATAATTTCTTTGTGTTTATTTGATTCCTATTCAAGAGAATTACTTTATATATAGTCAATATAGGCACAGAGTTAAATTTTTTTAACATTTTCTAATGGTGGTGTGCCTCGTGATTTTTTTCATGAAAAAAGTGTGCCTTTGCACAAAAAAGCTTGAAAAACACTGCTCTACTCCATATGTTTCTCCAGTCCGCTCTTGTAGCCACCACTTCCTGCAGCAGTGAATTCCAGATGTTACTCTTTGGGAGAGAAAGTACTTCCTTTGATCTGTTCTAAAGCTACTGCTCATTAATTTCATTGAGTGCCCATGAGTTCTTGTATTGTGAGAAAGGGAGAAAAGTACTTCTTTCTCTAGTCTAGGTAAACAACATCTATTGGATCACCCGTGTCCATATGTTTGTTCATCCCCTCAAAGAACTCCAAAAAGTTAGTGAGACAAGATCTTCCCTTACAGAATGCATGCTGATTCTTCCTCAATAGCTTTTGTTCATTAATGTGCCTACTAATTCTACCTTTAATAATGGATTCCACCAACTTACCTGGTATCAATGTTAGACTGACTGGCCTGTAATTTCCTGGATCTCCCCTGGAACCTTTTTTAAAGATGGGGGTTACATTCCTCAGGAATGGAGGCAGATATTAATGATAGATTGCATATTTTAATCAAGAGATTCACAAATTCACATTTGAGTTCTTTTAGAACTTTTGGATTTATGCCATCTGGGCCTGGTGATCTGTCAGTTTTTAAATTGTCCATCAGTCATAGGACCCCTCTCTCATCACCTCAATCCAACTCAGGTCTTTCAACACCCCTCTGGAAATTGGCATTCTGGAGTGGGCAAGCACAGTGAAGACAGAGGCAAAAGATGCATTCAGCTTTTCTGCCATTTCCCTATCATCCTTTAGTAATCCTTTTACCCCTTGGTCATCCAAGGGGCCCACCGTCTCGATGGTTGGTTTTCTGCTCCTGATGTATTTGAAGACATTTTTATTGTTCGTCTTGTGTTTTTTACAGTATGTTCCTCATAGTCCCTTTTTGCCTGTCTGATCACTGACTTGCATTTTATTTGCCACAGTCTGTGCTCCATTTTATTTATCTCACTTGGACTAGCCTTCCACTGCTTAAAGGAATCCTTCTTACCTCTTACTGCTTCCATTACTTTGTTCATTAACCATGCAGGCCTTTTTAATACCTATTTTGTACTTTTCCTAACTGGTGCTATACATTTATCTGAGCTTCTACAATTGTAGTTTTAAATAGTCTCCATGCTTCTGGAAGGGATTTGACTCTAGACCCTAGTGCTGCGTGACGGAGTGAGCTCCTGTCTCTGGCCCCAGCTCCTGCCAATCTAGCAGTTCAAAAGCAAGAAATTGCAAGTAGATAAATAGGTACCGCTTTGGTGGGAAGGTAACAGCATTTCATGTGCCTCAGTGTTTAGTCATGCTGGACACATGACCACGGAAACGTCTTCGGACAGCACTGGCTCTTCGGCTTGGAAATGGAGATGAGCACCACCTCTTAGAGTTGGATTTGACTGGTTTTCGAGCAAGGGAAACCTTTACCGTTTGCCTTTACCTTTCCTTTCAGTTTCTTCTTCACAAGCCCCTGCATTTGAGAGAAATTGCCCTTTCTAAAGTTAAAAGTGGTTGTGCTGGTCTTTATGGGCAACTCCCTGTTTACATAAATGTTGAACTTAATATCATTATGTTCACTGTTCCCAACCAGCACTATCACATTTACATCACTCACCGGGTCTTGGGCATTTCTTAGGACCAAGTCCAGGATTGCCTCTCCCCTGGTAGGTTCTGTGACCATCTGCTCCATGGCACAATCATTGGCAGTATCTAGAAACCCAGTCTCTTTCTCCTGACTTGAGCACCTATTGACCCAATCAATGTGTGGTTATTTAAAATCACCTATTATGATGCATTTATTTCATCTAACTGCTTTCCTTAATTCTTTTGCTATTTTAAAATCATCCTTTGATGGATGATGATAAACTCCCAGAATTAAACTTCCTTTTGGGAACACTATTTCTACCCATAGCATTTCTGTAAGCAAATCTATTTTTCTTACATTCTTGATCTGACTGACTGTATACCCGCTGTGACATACAGAAGCATTCCACCTCCAAGCCTTCCTTCCCTATCCTTCCAATATAATTTATATTCAGGAATCACCGTATCGCACTGATTATCCTCATCCCACCAAGTTTCTGAAATGCCGATAGTGTATGTTCTACTCTGACACTAAGCATTTCAGCTCCCCCATTTTACCTTGGACACTTCTAGCATTTGTATGTAAACATCTGTAATCTCCCAGACACCTTAGGCCTCCAATCTTCCTCCTGTAGCCTCTAGACTTTGCCAGCTGTCAGCTGCCTAGATGCTTTGAATCTCCCCATACAAGGGCAGGTAATATAATCCTCTGCTTTCTCTCCTGCTTTCTCTCTCAAGTGTATATGTTACTTTTAAAAGTTTGAGTTCCAGTTGCACCTTTAAGATCAACAAAGTTTAATTCTGGGTATAAGCTTTTGTTTACGTGCACACTGATAAAATGTGCACGCACGCAAAAGCTTATACCCAGAATTAGACTTCGTTGGTCTTAAAGGAGCCACTAGACTCAAGGGCAGCATGAACTGGCCGTCTAGTATTCCAGCCTTTCCCTTTCTGTTTGCCTGACTTTCAAAGCCAATCAAGTTCATGTGAACTGAGCATTTTAAATTACAGTGCAAATACTTTGTGCATTTTTGGAACCATAGTTCAATCCAGTAAGTTCTGAATCTGTATCAGCATGATCATTGCCACCAATTGATGAATGGTTTTTGATTGTGATGTAAAAGTAGCACATACAGCTGAAATGTACTTGTTTAAATATTATGATCACACAGTGGACACAACCCAGAAATCCAGTACAATTTTGAGTATGCACCAGTAGCAGCTACCTACCATGCTGAATGCTGCCAACTAAATAGATGAAAAACCATTAAAATGCTGCCTTGTCATATTGCAAACAAATGATCAATTTGATTGTGTGGTACTTGATGCAAGAGAAAACACGCAGGGAGTACAACAGTCAACAGATTAAATACAGGACGCACACAAAGAGGAAGTGTCTAATCAACAGGGTAGATGGGAACATTAGTGGATGCAGAGCATAAGCAAAGGGGGGAAGCCTGCATTGAAGATTAGAAGGTCAGCCTTGGACAGATTGAGTAGAGACTGTATAAAAATGTAGCTATCGGACAGACAGAGATTTGAGGCTGGATATTGGGTTAAATGTGGGACAGAAAGATAGTTCTGAGCACCATGACATTTTGTTAAACTAGCAGAGACCAAGAACAAATCCCCTTGGGATTTTAAAGGAGAGGGGGAAAGGACAAAATGAGCTTTACTGTGTGGAACAGATAAATAAGTAATTTAGTCAGAAGAGAACTGATTTAGAATTGAATCATGGAGGCTAGAGATCAAGAGAGAAAAAGATCACGCAGGTGACTGCTTTCTGGGTGAGGGAGTGGCAGTTCCAAAGGAAGCCATGCAAAGGATGGAGTGATGTGGAGAGGCAGAGAATGGGAGTAGGGAGTACCATGATGCTAGAAGCAGCCACCCACAGATTGAGGTTAATAGAAGGGCAGATAAAGTGGAAACACCAGGGGTTACAAAGGTGCACCAAGAAAGATAGAGATTTTGACAGAGCAGTAATCACCAAATTGGGCTACAGCCCATTCACTGGAAGCACAAGGGCCACTAGTGGCTTTTTCTGTACATAATGCAGGTATCATCATGATGCTTTGGTGATACTGTTGCATTATATTTGTGTCCCATTTGTTCTTTCATACATGTTTCTTTGAGTACACTATCTTAAAAAAATGAAAAAGACAAAACATTGAGTCTGTGAACATGAATGTCAACTTGATATTGCTCAGTAAACTGACTCTGTTTTTCTTTGTAAATTTCCTAAATTATTTCTAAATTATTATTATTACAAGTGGAGACCTGCAAGAAACTTGCGGGATGGTTATCTCATTCGTCACACCTTTGCTTCCTCTGCTCACCCCCTACCTCTCTCACACTATTTTTCTCCTCTGCCCCCCTTCTCTTACTCTCTATTTCTCCTCCATGCATGTGACTTCCTCTCTCTTTCTGACCTGTCATCTTTCTCTTTGTTTTTCTGCCTCCCCACCCCATCGTTCTTTCTTTCTGCCCCCATCATTCTCCCAGTCTCCTACCTGCTTCCTCCCCGCAGAGCAGCAGTAGCAGTGGTGGCAGTGCTCTCAGCCACCCACCTGCTTCCTCTCCTCCCACAGCAGCAGTGGCAGCGCTCTGGGAATCACAATGGATCTCCCAGCTACAGAGATCAATTCACCTTAGGGCTGCCAGCTCCAGGTTGGGAAATTCCTGGAGATTTGGAGGTGGAGCCTTGGGACAGTGAGGCTTGGGAAGGCAAGCAGCCTCAGCAGGGTATGATGCCATAGACTCAACCCTCCAAAACAGCCATTTTATCCAGGGGAACTGATCCTGGACAACAGTTGTAATTCTGGGTGATCTCCAGTCCTCACCCAGAGGCTGGCAATGGTGGTTCTCATGGAGGAAATGGCTGGAAGGTGGAGTCTATGGCATTACACCAGTCTGAAGTTCCTCCCCTCCTCAAATCCCACCCTCTCCAGACTTCACCCCTCAAATGTCCAGGGATTTCCCAACCTGGAGTTGGCAACCCTATTTCCTTTCCACCCAACAGCCCAACCTACCTTTATCTGCCTCTCTGTCTTCTGCTTTCCATCTCCACCCCCCCAGCCTTTACCTAGGGAAATTACAGTATTTCTCCACAGTGGGGACCAAAGCAGCTTTCATTATTCCCTCCTCCTTTGTATCTGCACAACAACCTTGTGAGGTTGGTTAGGCTGAAATATTTGACTGGTCCAAAATCACGCAGTCAGCTTCCATTGCAAGATGGGGATCTGAACCTGGGTCTGGCAGACCCTACTTTGAAGCTCTAACTGCTGCACCTCACTGGCTTTCATAGGGTGGCTGCAGATGAACGGGAGCAAGCAGCCGAGGCTAGGTGAGTCATGCAAATCAGGGGGGACCTGGCAATCCTAGACTGCTGCCAGGCCTAGTGTTGCCAACCTCCAAATGGAGACCCCCTAGAATTACAACTGGACTCTAGACAGCAGAGGTCTGTCTCCCTGCAGAAAATGGCTGCTTTGGAGGGTGCACTCTGTGGCATTATACCCAGCTGAGGCCTCTCGCTTCCCAAACCCAGCCCTCCTTAGAGTCCACCACAAAATCTCTAGAAATCCCCCAGCCTGGCACTGGCAACTCTTGTGAGGTCTGGCCCCAAGGCTCCCTCCCTTCCCCCTCCCTGAAAGGCCAAAAGAGGCCTGGAAAGGGCTCTTCCTCCACCCTTTTACTAACAGAGCCAGTTAGAAGCCCCCCCCCCCGAACATTCTAATCTCTCACCGTTGATGCCTGAAGCAGACCCCTGCAGAGGCCATTTCAAAAGGTTTTTTGGGGGATTCAACCGTCCCTGAAGGGATTTTCTTAGTTTTTGGATTTTTCTACAAACCCAAGAAGTCTACTGACTATGTAGGAAAAGCTGTTGGGGAAGAGGGAGCCCCCTGTTGGTGGGAATAGGTATCCACACATTTTGGCTATTAGAATAAGGACAAGAAGAGGGACACGCAATATTCGCGGGGGGGGGGCTCCGGTAATGTCCTCTTACCCCCCCCAGCTCCAGCGATCACCTCCTCCCTCCCCCCGGCCCCAGCAGTGGTACCCGAGCAACTTCGAGCCATCGGGCCCGCCGATCTCGTCTCCCCCCTTGTCTCCCCCCCAGCAATCTCCTCTGCCACCGCCAATCTCCTCCTCCCCCACCCGGCTCCAGCGATGTCCCCCTCCTCCGCCACTACTGATCTTCTCCTCCCCCCACCCCCCGGCTCCGGAGGCGAGGCCCGAGCGGCTTCCAGCTGCTGGGCCCGCCAATCTCTTCCCCCCCGGCTCTGGGGATCCTCATCCTCTGCTGATCTCCTCTCCCCCCCAGCTCCAGTGGCAAGGACTGAGCAGCTTCCAGCCACCAGCCGCCACAGAGTTCCCAGAGTGTTCCCTGCACGTGCGCAGGGACAGCTCTTACTTTTTTGGGGATTTAGATCTCCCCCCTACACTTTTAAAAACTTTTTAGATTTTTCAGCACACGTGGGGACTGCCCCACATGCGCAGGAAAGTCTCCCTGCCTCCCAGGTGCCCCCAATGTGCGGATTTAGATATCCGCACACAGGGGGCCACTTGGGAATTAGATATATAGATTAATATTCAGAAGGTCTCTTTTGCTGAAACACATCCTCTTCTACAGTGGCAGAAATAGTAATTCATTTGGTTATAAAGTAAATAGTCTTCTGTACCAAATAGCAGCCCTGCCACCAAGTGGGTGGAAGCCATTGATATTTTGAAATATTTTACTTCTCATTATTCCTCCATTAATAGGAGCTTCATTTTGATATAGGTATTCGTATTCCCATTTCTATGGTACAGGTAGACATGTAAAAATAACATAAGCATTAATCCTAATTTGGATCTTGATATGGAAAAGTACTACTAATTTACTCCTAATGACTGAGAGGCAGTAGAAGCAAGATTTTTGTTTTCTTTATAAACAAAGAATGTTTTCCATTTGGCTAAGTGGATGGAATTTGTAGACTCCTTTAAAGATGAGTGGACTACTCATAAAGCAGCCAATCTGTACTGTAGTAACTCTTCAACTGCATCTGCCAAGCTGTAAAGCTAGCAAGAGACTCTAAAATCCAAAGGCTTTTTTTCTGCCTTCAGCACCCAAAGTCAAGATGAGCCCTATCAATTCCCCAAGACACTATGAGTAACCTTCTATTTGAGCTTTAGAACTCTCAGTGCCAGCTGCCATGAGAACCATACAACTTTCTTTCAAGCCTTAACAATCAGGTCTACATTCCGTTAGTATCCTTGGTAGTGGCTGCCTGAAGCCTACAGGATGTATTATGTTAGAAATTAAGTATGTGAAGATATCAGAAAAGAATGCAACCATTATAAAGGCTCAGTACTCCCAGACAGTGCTTTTTCTGTATGTTCTCTGCTTCTTTTTGCTTCCTATTTCTGTTATGATGATGGTGAGTGCACAGTCATGGAGTTACCTAACTTCTCCAAAGGCCAACCTTGTAATGCGTTGTTCCATTTCTCCAAAGGCCAACCTTGTAATCAAAGCTGGTCCACTTGTCACCTTAGCCTGACCAGTAGTTCTTTGATATTTCTATTTTTTATTTTATTTTGATATTAGTTTGACATTGCATCCATGCATCCATGATCATGGCTCCTGGAGAAATGATCTGTCAGCTGCAGATCAGTTGTAAAAGTGGGAGATCCCCAGGCCCCAACTGGAGGCTAGCAACCCTAGCAGCTGAACTGTTGCTTTCTCTTAAAGTTGTTCCTCTGCTGCCTTCTTTCTCCTCCCTCTTATCTTGGAGTGCTATGTGACACTCCCCTGTGTCTTCAACAAGGCTCAGATAAACTTTGAACTTCTTTACCATGTAATTTTTAATTCAAAGAACATTTTACTTGCTGCCTCCAAGTTTAGATTGCTATCAATATGTCTGATGGCATTCATTTCTATTTGGAATAAAGCCCGGTCTACAGTTTGCAGCCAAAATACCAAAAATGTTTCACACTCAACCTCTTCCCTTGACTTTTTCTTTCAGAAAGGTGACAATAATGGAAGACCCTGATCAGAACATTCATCTGAAACATCTCTCTTTGCATCAAGCAGTCAATGAGGAAGAAGCACTGAACCTTCTTTTTTTAGGAGACACCAACAGGATGATTGCAGAGGTGAGAATTTTGGGCCAAACCAATCTAACTTTCTCAGTTTATTCAAAATCAAATTGTTTAAGCATTCCAATAAAACTGACCTAGTTAGTATAAGATAAAGGGTTTCAGTGTATTAGTGGCTTCTTCATATTTTTATAAGAATGAAAAATTGTTTCATAATCATAAAAACATATTTTTGCCTCCTTGAGTAAGAACATAAGAAGAGCCCTGCTGGATCAGACCAGTGGCCCATCTGATCCAGCATCCTGTTGTACACAGTGGCACAGTAGTGAGCCGATGCATAGAGGCTGAGACCTTCTGATTGCTTTCTGAATTTGTACTTGTTATTGTATGGGGAGGGGGGTAATAAATACCAAACTAATGGTTCAGTGTAGGTGTATTGGAACACTTTTTTCCAGTGGCCTGAAAAAATGGTTGAGGGCTCAAACTAAATATCATTCATGCAGTTTTGCAGAAGAATACTGAATGTTATCTGTTCAGTGCAAATATTTTGCAGGTAATTTGTAGTATTGTAAGTAGGCAGAGCTGATAGTTACTGATGTGTCCAAGGAGTACTCTCCTAGCTTCTGCCTGTCAGACCTATTGGCTAGGAACTGTTAGAGGTTTTAGGTTTCTTTTCCCTTCTTGGGGGATTATACCCCATTGTGACCGAGACAAAGTGTATGTACTTGGGTGTGAGAAGATTCACAATAGATTTACCAATGCATTCCAGTTTTAACTGGATGTTTGTGCTTCCCTCTGAGGGTCCAAGATTTTGTAGACCCATGAAATCTCCTGATTCTGAAATAGGGTTTTTCAACCATTAAAGGATGTTGATCTTTCCAGGTCATTCTAGGCCGTGGCACTCGGCATTATCTGGTATTTGGCAAATGTTAATGCTGTGAGACCTTTGCACCCTGGTTTGAGCCCTGTCTGTTGTCCCTGCTACCTATCAGAGTTGTCCAGGAGACTGATGGAGGAAAATCTGATCTACATTAAAAGGAGGGCCAGAGAGCTTTTGAGGTCCAGTAATACTGAGACCTGTTTTTTTTGCTCCCCTCCCCAATCCTTGTACTCCTTGGACTGGTAGGGAAGCCCCAGTGCAGGCTAGGAAAGGCATAGTAGGCTTTGATAGTTTAGGTCCTAGCATGTGTCCAATGATTATCAGGCGGGTAGAGAAAATTAATGGCCTCCAGCTAAGGCCAAATCTAGAATTAGTTCAGGTGGACTCAATTTAATCTTAAACAGCTTGTGAAATTTTCCTAAATTAATTCGGGATTGGGCTACATGGGGAGTTCACCTGTCATTAGGAAGCACTTAATCATGGTTGTAATTTGTCTATATATTTAAAATCTTGTACTTTTACTCTTCTAACAAAAGTGCATAGATAGTAGTTTGAATGTTGTGCATCCAGCATAAGTAATAGACATTAAAAGATCAGGGCAGTTATTTTATATGATGGTATTGAAACTTCTTCTAGATGTGCATTGGAAGTTGTTACAGTAATAGGTAAAACCATTTTTATATCGTTTTACTCCCTCAATTGTATGCCTTTATTGGGGGGAGGATATATTATTATGTTACTATTAGGAATATTATATGGGATATATTAATATACTTAAAATGAATAATGATATATTAATTTGTGTCCTAATTAAAGATTTGTCCTAGATGCAAGAGCTCCAGTGTACACATGCAGCTTCCTGTCTTGTCAACAGTTTTTCCCTTTTATTTCAAACTGAAGGGAGCTAATCCACATTTGTGTTCTATTGTAGGTGAGAACTAGCTCCCTCTACTGAAGGGTACTCACAAGACATTCGTGTCTTTAGATAGGAATACATACTTCACTGGGTTGGGTTAAATGCTAAGAATTCCAGAGAAGGGTTTAATTTGAATCCAGAACCTGACAAAGGTTAGTCAAATGTAAGAAAGGGGGCCAATATTAGAAACTTACTGAAGGAAATATATAAAAATATATGTATTTATTAATCACAAATTTAAAATTATATAAGGGCCCAATCACACATTATGTATAAATAACAAACGATAAAACACAAGGGCTCATAAATCTGACCTGACGCATTTCGGCCTACATAGGCCTTCCTCAGAGGTCAATAGTGAGGAATATAGTACAATCATGTAAATGCAAAGCATACATTCAATAAGGACCAGAAGCAAGTTGTTTCAAGATAAACCAGCAGGCACAGAGTAAAAAATAAATGAGGCCTCTAATAGTGCAATCACATGTCAAGTGGTTCTCAAATATAAACTTCTGGTCCAGGAATCACCTTCCTATAATTGTAGAGCCAAATAATCCTCAAACAAATAATTTGAAGACATAGGTCTGCTATCTTTGTGTCTAGATTTGTTTTAAATAATGTTGTTAATCTAAAGTAGCACAGAATATGTGTGTGTGTGTGTGTGTGTGTGTGTATGTATATATATTTATGTATGTTTGCATATGTACAGGGGTCTTTTTGTAGAAAAACAGCTGCAGGAGCTCATTAGCATATGGTATGCTAATGAGCTATTAGGCTATTAGCATATGCCACGCCCCCTGACATGACTGGAAGTGATGTCAGAAGGGGAAGCAAAAGGGGGGGAGGCATCTTCAAAAGCTTTCCCTTCCCTTCCCCAGCTGGTCTGAGTGGGGGAGCTAAGAGAGAAGGGGCTTAAAGTTTAAACTCCTTCTCATGAGAGTTGGGCCACAGAAGGAGGAAAGAGGGAAGGAAAGAGAGAGAGTAGAGAGAAGGAAAGAAGGAAGGAAAGAGGGAAAGAAAGAGAAGGAAAAGGGAGGGAAAGAAAGAGAGGGAAGGAGGGAAACAGGGAAAGGAGGAAAAAAGAGAAGAGAAGAAGGTGGGAAAGAAAGAGAGAAGAGAAGAAGGAGGGAAAGAGGAAAAAGAGAGAAGGAAAGGAGGGAATGAAAGAAATTCGGTGGCAATTCGACCCCATTATATCCTATAGGCCATTGAGGTCAATAGTGAAAACATAGGGTATATTCTGGGGGCTGGAGGGGAGGAGGTTTGAAGGAGAGGCTCCAAACTCACAGGGTAGCTGATGGAGCCTCTCCCCAAGATACCCACCAAGTTTCAAGAACATTGGACCAGGGGGTCCAATTCTATGGGCCCCCAAACAGGTTGCCTCTATTCCCTCCATTGTTCTCTATAGTGGGAAAAAACTTACTTTTTCCCCACCATAGAGAACAATGGAGGGAATAGGGGTAACCTGTTTGGGGGCCCATAGACTTGGACCCCCTAATCCAATGTTCTTGAAAGTTGGTGGGTATCTTGGGGAGAGGCTCCATCAGCTACCCTGTGAGTTTGGAGCCTCTCCCTCAAACCTCCTCCCCTCCAGCCCCCAGAATATACCCTATGTTTTCACCATTGACTTCAATGGCCCATAGGATATAATGGAGCTGAAATTGACATGCGGCTGCCTGAAAGACTCCCTGGGATGCCGACTGTGGGCGGGGCTTGGCTCCTGAGCTCCCCCCAAAAAAGACCCCTGCATATATATATATATGTATGTATACATATATGTATATATATATATTTAAAGCCCTAAACAGTCTGGAACCAGTGTATCTGAGGGACCACCTCTCCTGGTACGGCCCCCAAGAGCACTACGCTCAATGGATAACAACTTACTAGTGATCCCTGGCCCAAAAAGGATCCAGCTGTGTCATGATCCTAGGCCTATAGTAGTGTGGCCTACAGGCTCTGGGGAGGCCTAGTGGTCCTAGGGAAGCCTGTATTAGAGTGACTATAGGGCTTACATTTCTTAGTCAACTTTTTGGCCCAGTGGTGGGTTAACAGGGGATTTGGAGGGAAAATTTACTCCAGTAGAATAGTAGAGGGTGTTGCCTGGGAAGGAATAAAAGGCCTTGCCCAAAGTGGGAGGTTTTCACTCCTAGGGATCAGAGCTGGTCAGGCTGCTGCAGAAGGAGGGATCCCTCATCCAAAATGGGTGAGTCAGTTTGAGGCCAAGTACCTAGAGAAGGCTAGGAAAGTATAGTCGGATGCAGGCCTCTTTTCTTGCCGGAGCAAAGCTCCGGCAGTGAGGAGGTCAGGGAGTGGGGACATGTAGCAAGCTCCGCCCCTGTTCCCAGAAGCCCGCCACAAACCCCTCCGCCATTCCAAGCCCGCGGTAAGCACGGGGCTCTGCTAAGGCCTCTGCAACCGCTGCAACTCCGCAGCTCTGGGAAGCCCTGGAAGAGACCGAGCATCAGACGCCCCTGCTCATCGGCACCGACCGCTGCTGCCCCTCCCTCCTCCTTCTCTTCCATGCGGACAGTGCTGCAGCCGGTGGTCCCACATCCTCCATGGCTTGGAGCACCACTGGACACCAAGTCACCAAAAGGAAAGGGGGGAGTTCAGAGGTTTGGAACTCGAAAGCAGAGGCGAGGCAGTGAAGACTGAGCTTCTCAGAGGCCGCCTTCCTACAGAAACTTAGGTCCTCAGAACTTCCGGTCGGAGAAAATGGCGAATTGACACACTTTGCGAGTTGTGCAGAGTGTACTGCGGCATCTGACGACAGTCTGGGCTCTATTTGGCCCAGCGCAGCACTCTCCAGGCGGGGAGTGGCAAGCAAGCAGCGAAGCCTGAGGGGGGTTGAGATCGGTGTGGATAAGCTTCGGAGGAAGCTTGTTTACACTTTGATCTCCCTCCGTGAAGAGGGCAGTTGCAAATCAACTCTACAGATGCCAGCCGGGCTGAGAATTCAGCATAAATTCGCCATCTACCGATCTCTTTATCATCTGATTAACATCGTTTATAGAAGAAGCACCGCGAAACCCCGAGACTACAAGCAAGGTAACAAATAAACGATTAAGCGCTTACCTGTTTAAAGGAGACTGTGATATTGAAACGTACGGATAAGCGTTGAAACCTTTAAGGAACCACTTCGCTTGAATTAAAAGTAAAAGTAAAAAGAAAGCTTTCCGTTAGAGAAAAAGGCTGAAAAGAGACTTTGTTTTGCATTCCTGTGGTCAGCCAAGTCTAAACGTTACGTAGTAGAAACGAAACTAACTGTGACTCTGTGATACAGGAAGTGGGCTAGAGTGGAGGTTTTTAGAGGCTGCTGTGTTTGAAGCGGAGGGACATTTTATTGCGCGACACCACCTTTACCGGAAGTTGGATTACAGAGACGGACAGGTGAGCAGGAAGTTTGAAAGGAGCCTACTCTAGCCGAAAAACCATAGAGAAATTGCGCCCGACATTTTGGGGAGGACTAAAATTTAAAATGTTATTTTCAAGCCGAAAAAGCGCTTAAACAAGTTCTAAAGGTGGCGATTTGGCTTGAAGATTGCTAATATAAAGTCTGATTAACATTGAAGTGGCCTCCAAGACGGATTTGAGAACAAGACCTAGAGCTGCTTCATCACCTAGTCCAAGAATGACTGCAAAGGAAAAAAAGAGTGGCAAGCAGCTATAGAAGCGATGGAGAAACGGATGACGGAGAATCTTGGAAAACAAATAGAATCACAGTTGCAACAACAATTGGAGCAAATAGAGCAAGTGCAAATCCAGGTACAGAAAAAAATATGGAAGAATTGAAAGAACTGGTACTGGCAGAAGTGTCAGGGATTAAAAAAGATACAGAAGAACTTAAAAAGGAAGTCAAAAGTCTGGTGACAAAATCTGAAGATATGGAACAAAAGGTCAAAAAAACCTTGTCAGAAAATGCAAGGTTGGAGACCATGATGGATTACAGGGCTACTCAGAATCACTTGAGATTGAGAGGGATAGAAGAGGAGGAAGATCAAGATCTACGGGCCCTAGTAATTAAGACATTGACAACTTATATAGGGGAAGATGAAGGAGATTTGGATGCAGACTTTGACTTGATTTACTGAGTAAATTCAGCTTATGCCAAAAGAAAGCAATTACCCAGAGATGTAATTGTTCAATTTGTGACAACAAAGATGAAGGAAGACGTTTTCAAGAAACAATTTTCACAACCGTTGGAAATTAATGGAAAGAAAATAATAATCTTGAGAGAAATTCCGAGATCAATTCTACAAGATAGAAAGAAATTCAAGAAATTGACAGACAGGCTAAAAGAAATGAATATTAGGTTCAGATGGGAGATTCCATATGGACTTACATTCATGTACAACTCGGTGAGATCAACTCTTAAATCTGAAGGAGACTTATATAGATTTAAAGCGAACAATCTGGACGATTTTAAAGATATTTAATTTAACACCATTATGGATTACAAATTTTTATCTTGGAACGTAAATGGATTAAATTCACCAGGTAAAAGAAGACTGGTGAATCATTGGCTGGAAAAACAAAAATGTAATATAATTTGTCTACAAGAAACACATATAAGAAAACAAGACGACAAATATCTGACTAATAAAAAATTGGGAGAAGAATTTCACTCTTCAGCAGTTAACAAGAAAAAAGGAACAGTGATTTATATTTCAAAAGATTTGGATCCTAAGCAAATTTTTTCCGACAAAGAAGGAAGGTATGTTGGCGTGGAAATCTGTATGGATAGAAAAAAGACATTGCTTGTTAATATATATGCACCCAATGGTGCAAAAGAGACCTTTTTCAATGATTTGACTAAAGAGTTGGAATGTTTAAATTATGACCAAATTGTTCTTGCGGGAGACTTTAATGGTACAGTGAACAACACATTGGATAGAAAGTCCAAAGCAAGTGGAGAGACAGTTGGAAAGTTACCAAAAAATTTCTTTCAATTGATGAAGCAAGAAAAATTAGAAGATGTTTGGAGGAAGTGGAATCCTAAGACTAAGGACTACACGTTTTATTCGAATAGACATAATTCTTTTTCTCGAATTGACATGATTTGGATGTCAGAGGAGATGGCGCAAAAAACTTATAAAATACAAATTCTACCGAAAACTAATTCTGATCATAATCCCCTACTTTGGATATCTAAAGCAAAACCTAAACAGCTATTTTGGAGAATTAATGAAGATTTACTGGATCAAAAACAAATTAATGAAATCTTAAAAAAGGAAACGAAAAGTTTTTTTGAACTGAATTTGAATAAAGGCACGGACATACAAGTTGTATGGGATACATACAAAGCAGTAATCAGAGGCATGCTTATCTCTCTGAACTCCAAAGATAAAAAGCAAAAGATTCAGCAACAGAAAGACCTTCATGAAAAAATTCGACAAAAAGAAAAGGAACTAAAAAAAAGACCAGGGAAGAAGAAAATTATTAAAGAGATCCACTTCCTGCAAGATCAGCTGAATGTTCTTTTAAACAGAGAATTATATTGGAATTTAAAAAAATTACAGCAAAAAGCATTTGAGGGTGCAAATAAACCAGGAAAGTTTTTGGCATGGCAATTGAAAAATAGAAAAGATAGGAATTTTATATCCAAGATTGTTGAAGATGGAAAGGAGGTGATGAGCCTGAATGGTATAAAAAGAGCTTTTTTAAAATACTACGCCAAACTATTTCAAAAGAAAGGAATTGACCAACAGAGAATCAAGAAATATTTGGAGACGATTGAAGTTCCAGAGCTGGGAAAACAAATTAAAGAACTATTAAATGGTTTAGTAACGAAAGAAGAAGTGACAATGGCGATAGAAGACGCAAAGTTGGGCAAAGCTCCAGGACCAGATGGCTTTACAGCAAAATTTTATAAGAAATTTAAAGAGGAGCTAACCCCTATTTTAGTACTTCTGTCAAATGAGATAAGACAGACCAAGCGGATCCCAGATTCATGGAAGGAAGCAAACATTTCATTGATACCTAAAGAAGGTTTGGATTTGACTCAAGTAAAGAACTATAGACCAATATCGCTATTAAATAATGACTACAAATTATTTGCAAAAATAATTTCAGAGAGATTGAAAAAATATTTGAAAGACACGATAGCGGAAGAACAAGCGGGATTTTTACCAAATAGACAAATTAGAGATAATCTAAGAGTGGTGATAGATGCAATTGAATATTATGACAAGCATCCTGAAAAAGAAGTTGGATTCCTCTTCTTAGATGCGGAAAAAGCTTTTGATAATTTAAATTGGGAGTTTATGCTGCAAGTTATTGAAAAAATGAATATTGGACAGTCCTTTTTAAACATGATTGTGGCAATATATTCAGAACAAAAAGCGGCTTTGAATATAAATAAAGAAAAGACGGACTTCTTCCGAGTCCAAAAGGGAACACGTCAAGGCTGCCCGTTATCCCCGTTGTTGTTTATTTGGATATTGGAAATATTATTGACAGCGATAAGAAAAGATGATAGTATTGAAGGACTTACAGTGAAAGGTTTCGCCTATAAATATAGGGCATTTGCAGATGATGTAATGTTTATGATTCAAGACCCAATTGAGAAAATACCACAATTGATGGAAAAAATTGAAGAATTTGATTCAGTTGCGGGATTTTATGTTAATAAGAATAAAACTAAAGTGATGTGCAAAAATATGACGAAACAAAGACAAACAGAACTTCAAGAGAAAATACAATGTGAAGTAGTCACAAAGACTAAATATCTTGGAATTGATTTAACCATGAAAAATATTGACTTGTTTAAAAACAATTATGAAAAGGTGTGGCATAAGATTCAGCAGGATATGAAGAAATGGGATACTTTGAATTTATCATTGATGGGAAGAATCGCGATTGTAAAAATGAATATCTTGCCGCGTTTGATGTTTTTGTTTCAGACTATTCCAATACTAAAACAAAGGAAAATATTGGATTCGTGGCAGAAAGAATTATCCAAATTTGTATGGGCAGGAAGAAAGCCAAGGATTAAAATGAAAATTTTATGTGACGCAAGAGAGAGAGGAGGCTTACAACTACCAAACTTAAGACTGTATTATGATGCCGTCTGTTTAACATGGTTGCAACAGTGGATTAATTTGGAGAACAAGAAGTTATTGGCCCTTGAAGGACATGATAATAAATTCGGATGGCATGCATATTTATGGTATGGAAAAGTAAAAATGGATAAATTTTTTAAACACCACTTTGTAAGACAATCACTGTTCGAGACATGGACGAGATATAGAAAATTCTTCTCGGAAGAAAGACCACTTTGGATTGTACCAGCTGAAGTAATTAATCCGTATTCAAGAAATCAAGGGTTAGATTGGCTACCCTATAAAAGTCTTTTAAAATTTGAAGGGAAAAATTTTGTGTTAAAAGATAGATTCGATGTTGAATTTGAATATGATTGGTTGAAGTATAGACAGATTTATGATCTATTTAAGACCGATAAAAGAGAACATGGTTTTAGAGAAAAGAATATTGAAATTGAAACTGTATGGCTTGAGAAAGATAAAAAAATGATTTCTAAACTGTACAAGGTGTTATTGAAATGGTATACTGAGGATGAGGTTGTAAAGGAGCAAATGATAAAATGGGCAGTAAATGTTAACAATGAGATATTAATGTCATCTTGGGAATATTTGTGGAAAAAATCAATGAAAATTTCAACGTGTGTAAATGTTAAAGAGAATTGTTATAAAATGATGTATAGATGGTATATGACGCCTAAAAAAATTGCTATTATAAATGAAAGTATGTCTAACAAATGTTGGAAATGTAAGAAACATGAAGGGTCTTTTTACCATATGTGGTGGACATGTGATAAAGCAGTAAAGTATTGGACTGAGATCCACAATGAGATACAAAAAATTTTGAAATGTACTTTTAAGAAAGACCCACAGATGTTATTGTTAGGTCTTAAAATGGAAGAAATAAATGTAGCCAAGAGAACACTATTATGGTACTTGATTACAGCAGCTAGACTGACTTTTGCTCAATGTTGGAAACAAGATAAAGTACCCGAAACATGGGAATGGATTAAAAAGACGTTGTTTATGGCAGAAATGGACAAATTAACAAGAAAATTAAACAACGAAGAAGACGAAACCTTTTTCGGAGACTGGAAAGACTTTCAAGAATACTTGTTGAAGAATTGGGACGTTAAACGTGGTTTGATTTGTTTTGACAGTTATTGAGGAGAAGTGGAAAGAGACTCAGATCTTTGAATTGTTACCATTAGTAAAAGAAATATGTTTAGTAGTAAATGTAATTGTACAAGAGAAATATCAAGGGGGTTGGAGCAGTGCGGGAAGCCTTGTTTGTGGGGGAGAGGGAGAAAGAAAAATGGATATGTATTGGTTTGTTTAAATTGTATGAACATGTGATATATCCAATAATAAATTGTATTTAAAAAAAAAAAAAAGAAAAAAAAAAGAAACTTAGGTCCTCAGAGCACCAGCGAGCTCTTCCTTGCCTGGATGTTCCACCATGGCTCCCCACAGGCACTCCAAGGACCTCTTCACTGCCTCGCCCCTGCTTTCGAGTTCCAAACCTCTGAACTCCCCCCTTCCTTTTGCCAATGTGGTGTCCAGTGGCGTTCCAAGCCACAGAGGATGTGGGACCGCCGGCTGCAGCACCGTCCGCATGGAAGAGGAGGAGGAGGGAAGGGCGGCAGTGGTCAGCGCTGATGAGCAGGGGCATCTGATGCCTGACCCCTTCCAGGGCTTCCCAGAGCTGCGCTACTTTGGGGACCAGTCGGGCAGTGCTTGAGGAATTCCAGTGCCGTAAGCCCTACAAGTTCCTGCAGTATGCCTACTTCAAGGTAGGAACACTGTTTGCCCTCCCCCTAGCACAGTTTATGTCACCCCTGCAAGCACTGCCCCCACCTGTCTTCGCTTCCCACTCTGCTCCTTCACCCTGCGCTCGTGAACCAGCGTTGGTAATCTCAACCAGGTCATCAGTGGAGTAAAGCAGGAACTCATTGGCACTTCACACAGGACAGCAACATTTATTCCAGCCTACATTTTCATCAGCCTAGGCCACTGATGAATGAGCTCTGGCTCAGGAGAGATGAGGTTAGAATAAATGCTGTTAGTCTTTAAGGTGCAACTGGGACTCCTGTTTTATGTAACCAATGTGGTCCATCTTATGCTCCATGTTAGGACAAAGAATCAGAGCCTTTAACAGTTCTTCCCTGCATGTCCAAACACGACCTTGGTCATAGTATCATTGCCCTCCCCAGTGTAATCTTCTCTGCTATTCTTTTCTAAAGTGCCTTCCAATGCTCCCTCTAAGCTATGGAGTCTTGTGAGTAAAATTTTTTCTTTGTGAGCTACTGGCATTAAAATTGTGAGCAAGCGATTTGGCTTCTGCACAAATTAGTTTGCTCTGGAGCCATCTTTCCTGAGCTAAGACAAAAATGTGTGAGCCAGAGGCTAAAAAATCACGAGCTAGCTCACACTACCTCAGTTTAGAGAGAACACTGGTGCCTTCAGCTTTTCTTGGTCCTTGGACTGGGCACTATCTCTCAGCCTAACCTGCATCACAGGGACATTGTGAGGATACAGTGGAGAAAGGGTGAAATGCAAATGTGATCAACAATCCCCTATTTATAAACCTCAGTCAGTTATTGCTCCCATGTACCCCTTTTTAGCCAGTTGGGCATGTGTATTTCTGTAGTGCTGTGTGCCTGCCTTTCTTCTTTACAATGTAGGACCAATGTTTTCAGTGCAGTAGTTCTCATGTGCTTCGCATCAGGTGCTGCCTGCTCATTCATACTGGAATCCAAGATTTTTTGTTTGTTTGTTTCAGCACTGCATCCTGTACTATTTTTTGTGCTGTGTGGCTTGCTGCCATGCTCCCAGCTTACCTTTTTTGAATCCAACAGCCCTGACTGTCCATTGTCTATTTCAGAACACACCACGTGTTGCTTATTGATTCTTGGTTTCCCTGCAGCCCTGAATATCTGTTACCCACAACACCCCTGGTATGTCAAATACCAGCCAAACAGATATGCCCTTCAGTGCCTGATTACAGCAGAGCAAGATGTGATCTCCTGTGAATTGCCTGTCTCAGTTGCCCAGTATTTCCTTGTGTGCCTCTGGAGAGACTGCAAAATGTTTATCCTACTATCAGGCTTCACGTCCTTTTGCATTCATTATGAATATCTTCATGTATCATAATGTACTCAATATCATATTTCACATTGTGCTCAGCTGTTCAGTAACATTGCACATTACATTCCTTGCATCACCTCTTTGTTATCTCAAATGTCACCAGAATATGCATTTTTTGCCCCATATAACCATCTGATTATTTAAGGCACATGTCGATACATGTGCGGGGACTTCCAAATGGTTTTGGGGGGGGGGCAAGTGGCTCTGTCTGCCACCCAACCCCTAGGTTGAAGACCTAGATCATTGGGTTTTGTTTCGGCAAAAATTAGTGGATGTGGTTTTGTTGTTCTGGATCCAGACTTGTCAACATTATTTATTTAAAACCTGCTTTTCCTCTCTGAAAGTGACCTTGTTGTGGCTGACAAAAACAACACTAAATGGCAGTGATATAAAACCAACAGTCAGCTATAACAAAGAGAAAGACTGCCAGTCAAACAGAAAAGAAACACTAAAAGCACCTCAGCCATCAATGCCAAGGAGAATAAAAATATGTTGACCTGGTATCCCCCCTCTTTACCTGACGTGGGTGGTTTGTTTGTTTTTCCCCACGTGTGCCATCAGGTAGGCTCGCCAGCTCTGAGTTGGGAAATACCTGGAGATTTTTGGGGTGAAGCCTGAGCGGTGGGTATTGCCTTCTGACACACTTCTGGTGATGTTAGGGGGTGTGCATATGCAAATAAGTTATGCTAATGAGCTCCTGCACCTCTTTTTCTACAAAAAGACCCCTGGTTGGATGCATTACAATTTCTTATTGAATTATGGTTGCTGTAATTTTATTAAACCTCATTTGGTCAGTTACAAGGGGAAACCTACTGGAAAAGGAGTATATAAAGAGAAAAGAAGAGAAGAGAAGAGATTGGATTTATACCCCGCCCTTCACTCGGAGTCTCAGGGTGGCTTACAAACTTGTTTCCCTTCCCCTCCCCAAAACAGGGACCCTGTGAGGTAGGTGGGGCTGAGAGAGCTCTTTCAAGAACTGCCCTTTCAAGGACAGCTCTTGTCAGAACTATGACTTGCCCAAGGTCATCCAGCAGGTACAAGTGGAGGACCGGGAAATCAAACACGGTTCTCCCAGATTAGAGTCCGCACACTTAACCACTGCACCAAACTGGAGTAGGGTTGGTGCTCTGGGCCCTCCTGAGGAGACCCATACCAAAGTGGTGGCAGCCATTAGAGAACCTTTCTAGCTGTTGCCCATGACAGGCTGTCCTCAATCAGAATCAGGGCTTTTTCAGCCCTGGCCCTGACCTTGTGGAACTCTCTGCCAAGTGAGAGCCGGACCCTGCAAGATCTGATGCAATTCTTCAGGGTTTGTAAGACTGAGATGTTCAGCCAGGCCTATGGGTGATGACAATGACGGTTTCCATTAAAACTAGTCTCCCTTCTTACTCCTTCCCCTTTCCCCCCACTCCCTTTCCTTTGTCTCCTGCTCCTTTAGTATGATATTTACTCCTCTTCCTGCATAAAGGGCACTATGCTGTGCTCCTTTCTTATGTGCTATCATGTTGGTTGTTAGTAAGAATTGTTTTTTTAATAATTTAATGTATTATTGTTGTTATCTGCCCCAAACCCAGTTGTACATGTGAGGGAGGGCTATAAGTCTAATATATAAATGGCCCCGGTCACACAGGCCAGATAACGCGGGGGGAGGCGTGGCTATTTGCACCGTTGCAATCTGCTCCGCCATTAGGCGATCAGACGCGACGGCAGCACACCAGGGCTTCCACTGTCGGCATGTGCAGCAAAACGGACAACCCGGGCAATAGCTGTGCGATGGCGCAATCACACCATGGGAATCTGTAGGTGGCCCGTGGCAAACCATTTTCCAGTAAGTCGCTCTAGGTACCTTTTAGATATGCAGCTTTGGCAGGAAGCCACGGGTTGACCACGGGAGTGCTACGCCTCCCGGGTATGCTGGTATGATCGCGTCCGGAAACTCCGCAGGGCTACTGTGCCTTTGGTGGGGCAAATGCTCCGTGTGACCGGTCCAATAAATATTTTATATAAAATATATGGTATTATCATTCTGAATTTTTTAATGCTTGTTTAAATTTACTCATGTGTGAGCACATTGTCAGATGGATATGGCTAGCTGCATAAAAGATTAGTTATCACATTTGTTCATGCCGTATAGAATTTCTGCTGTGTAACTTTTTATCAGCTATTCTGAAGATGACTGGGGTTTTAAGAGTATATGTGTGTTGATATGAACCTTGGATATCTGATTATTTTATCATGCAAAAGAGCAGAATGGATTCAGTATTTCTTGAGATTTCTGCAAGCTATCTTGCAAGGAAAGTTCAGCAAATGTTCAACCAATGGGTGAACATGATTTTGAGGTTTGCCAAATTCTTGCTAATTGGTGATTTGAGTGCACAGTTGGACCCTCTGCATAATCCACTTCACCAGCTGGTTATAAAACAGACACAGATACAATGGTGGGAGAAAAACAGTTTGTGAAACCAGGAAGTAAAAGGGGAAAAGAGCGTGGTACACGTCAAGTATTATTTCTGTGTTATCAATGTAAGTCCTCACAATGTGATGCATGTTCATAAAGACTAAGCAACGGCTACTTAAATCAGTAATAGCCATCTGACACCATCCTGTTCAATAGTAAAGCCTGATGTAGAATAATCTTTGTCAAATTTTTAAACTCACCACAAAAACATTTCTGGCATCTGGAAAACAAGAATTTTTAGCGCAGTTGAAGGTCTAATTTTTGCTTGTGTAAAATGTCACTGTCTGGATTTTTAAGAGTGTATGTGTATTGATATGAACCTTGGATATCTGATTATTTTATCACGCAAAACAACAGCAAAAAATTGTTTTGGTTTTTAACCTGTCAGTCTAAAGGTTTTTTTCTGATGAACTAAGCGTACTACCAGAAGGACTTAGTAATCAGTTTTTAAAATGAGGTTACCAACTTCATATTGATACAGACAAATTCAGAAGTTGCTGTGGTAACCAGAAAACATCTGCTAAACATAGGCTTGGTGTACATAGTCAAGTTCTTATGGCTTGTTTTCATGTCCTTTCGACAGAGCCAAGTTTTTCAGGAAAAGTTATTAAGAAACTTATGTGCTTTTACATTCAGAGCACTAGAAGAAATCTCAAAGCTGTAGTCAGTGTTAGTGGTTTTTCCGAAGTTAGTAACAAGAATTGTCTGTTCTAAGTAAAAAAAGCCACGTCTTATCTAGTGTCCAATTTTTTTGAAATAATTTACATTTTCTAAACATGGAAAAGCTTTTACCTGAATCATGACATATGGAGAAAAATTCATACCTTGTAACCTTTTAATATATGTATATATGCTCTAAGTACAGTAAATACTTTTCACTGGGAAGCTTATATGGCATAAATCCTAGTAGTGTAATTAGTCTCAGATATGATCCAAAGTAGCATTATGTGAATAATTTGTACATCTGATGTAGAACTATGTGCTTAGCTGGAGTTTTATGTGATGTTTGCACTGTAACATTTGCTACCAGTTTTTAAAGACGTTGGTTCATTTGTAAGACAGAATGTATCTTTGGGTTACAGCCATAGATTATTTTAAATTGTGAGCCTTGATGACAACTGGAATAGTTATTCCCAATCATTTCGAAATTTATAATTAGTATGTTGTATATTTATGATTTTTAAACTGGAGTAAGGGGGGATGTGATTGTTTTTGCACTGACTCTCTGCCTTTCCTATTTTGGGCAGTTCTACACATTTATTTATTATTATTTATTTGTTGCATTTATAGCCTGCCCTCCCCGCAAAGTGGGCTCAGGGTGGCTCACATTGCTTGGCGCAGTATCCCAAGAAGGAAAGAAGAAGGGAAAGGGGAAAAGGAGACAATGAAAGGAGGGAAAGAGAGAAGGGAAGGAGGGAAAGAAAGAGAAGGGAAGAAGGAGGGAAAGAGAAAAAGGAGAAAACAAAAGGAGGGAAAGAGAAAAAGAGAAGGAAAAAAGGGAAAGAAAGAGAGAAGGGAAAGAAGGAGGAGAAGGGAAAGAAAGATAAGGAAAAGAGGAACAGAAAGAGGGCAAAGAGATGGGGAGAGGGAGGAAGGCTCTCCCACCCCCCCATCAAGCCCCCACCACGGCCCCACCACCCCCACTCCTGTGGATCCCTCACTTACCGCGATCAAGGCCTTCCCAGGGTGATGGACCTCCTCGTGCCTCCCCAGGGCCACAGCGCTCTAGCACGGGTCCCAGGAGGCTGGCAACGGGCCTCCTCGTGCCTTCTCAGGGCCGCAGTGCTCCAGCGTAGGCCCTGAGACGCCGGCAATGGGCCTCCTTGAGCCTTCCCGGGCCGCAGCGCTCCAGCGCAGGCCCTGGGAGGCTAGTGATGGGCCTCCTCGGCTGCAGAGCTCCAATGCAGGTCCCGGGAAGCTGGCGACCGGCCTCCCCTGGGCCGCAGCGCTTGGGGGTGGGGAGCTGGGAACAGGGCTTGCCGACATCGCCCTTTGTGCTGGGGCCTGGGCTGCTGGAGCCCCAAAAGACGGTGTGCCATATAATACAGGCTCAAAGTAATTACCGGCTCCTGTTCTTCAAGGTGGTTTGGCTCAATCTCAACTGCAACTGTGATAAAGAAGCATCCACAATTATTTATCTCAAGTGTTTTATACAAAACATTGATTTCTGAATGTAATTATAACAAAAATTAATACAATAGAAACGAAAAAGCGGGACGGTGGTCTCTGGATTGGTGCTGCCGTTTCGACAATGTGTCTTCTTCTGACCAAAAATTGTACCTTTATAAATAATTCAAAATTATATACAATCAATACAAAATCAATGGTAATGATACA
Organism: Gekko gecko; assembly: GCA_029375565.1. Taxonomy (NCBI): domain Eukaryota; kingdom Metazoa; phylum Chordata; class Lepidosauria; order Squamata; family Gekkonidae; genus Gekko; species Gekko gecko. The sequence continues at coordinate 95,954,918 of JAPDNY010000001.1, forward strand.
TCATCTAACTTTGATAATTGAAAACATATTTCTTACAATCAGTGCGAAATATGGAGTTCCTCAAGCAACAAAAAGCTGCATACCCATGATTTTTCTAACTCTTCTATAAAATACAAGAATTTAGCATTTTAGTATCATTCATTATTAGCCAATTCCAAACAAACAAGAAACATAATACTATTATCATATACTCACATAGCTTGAAAAGCAACATGTCTTATACTAGAACAGGTTCTCCCAAAAGGGCTGAAGTCAAAGCTTAAACAAGTGTTAGGCTACATTGCTATAAGAGCTGAATCACCCCCACTTGAAAACTAGTCCTGAAGTTACTTACACCACAGTTGCCAAATACTCACATTCAGAAAAACATCCTGAATCCAAGAGGGCTAAAGTCAAACCTTAAACAGATTTTAAACTTCATTGCTATCAAAACTGAATCACCTCCCTTAGAAACTGATCCTGAAGATACTTACACTATGGTTGCCAGATTTCCATATTCATAAAAAGCATCCTAAATTTAAAGATGCATTTAAACCATGTGGATAGACTGTATTAAGTTTGAAAATCCAATAAGCCTCTCTTTTCAAAAGAATCTTTGGGAGGGGGTGTTTCCTGGAGTAGAACAGACCTAATTTTCTTATTGGCTCTAAGACGTGCTAACCTCACAATGTGGAGTGGAAATCCCCTATCCAAAAAATCATTTTGCATCTTATCTGCCTCTATTTGATAATCAGATTCAATGGTGGAATTCCTTTTTAATCTTAAAAATTGCCCATAAGGGATGTTGTTTCTAACATGGGCTGCATGTGAAGAGGAGTAGTGCAAATAAGAATTTTTATCTATGTCCTTTCTGTATGGGCGTACTGCCAATCTATTCTTGACAACAAACACCGTGGTGTCTAAAAAATGTACCTGCTGTTGGTCACTCATTGCAGTAAATTTAATGGAGTCATGAATGGTGTTAATCCAATTCACAAATAGTAATTTTTATAAACCATGAGAAGAAGAGAAAAACATGCATCCATACACATACACAAGCCATCATGCTCATGCTGGGGCTAGCCAGACCTGCACATAAGTTCCTGGAGATAGGTAGTCTGTTTCCTTGTAGACTCTGAAGAAAGTCAGAATGAAGAAAGTCTTGTAATCAGGGTTCCCCCTAAGCCCCACACTGTTGTGACCAAAAATTCAACTTTGTGAGTGAAAAAAGCTAGTAGCATTAAAGTTGTGAGTCTACATTTGACTATTGCATAAATTAGTTTTTAAAAGATTATTTCCAAAACCTTGTAAAAATCTACAGGTCTACCCTCCCCTTTCCAGTACATTGATAGCCCTGACCTCTGGAGAACAGGTCTACCCAATCCTTGCCACTATATTGGTAGACCTGGCCTCCAGAGAACAGGTCTACCCACCCCAGTCCACTATATTGGTAGACTTGGCTTCAGACCAGCACCCTGCACTAAGCCTTAGAAAACATACCAGCACTTTTTTCTGTAGTGGGGGGAACTCTTGCAGTCTTTTTTTTTTAGTGAAATATGACAAATTACAGGTCAAGTATAACAGAGGTGGAATAATCACTGTCAGAACCCTGCCTCACTTAATAAACAGGAAGTTGCTTAAATGTTATCAACCTGCCCAAACTACTTATTTATTCAAATATTTATATCCCACTTTTCCCTGTGACTTAAGGCAGCTTACAGATCATACTGAAATGCATATTAATGGTATGCAAAAAAAAAATTCATCCTCCCCCCACTCCATTATAGCTTATGGAGACCATTATAGTCAATGGGCCCCATAGGCTATAATGGGGAATTGATCTGGGGGTATCTGTGAGGGCTGTTTTGTGAGGTAGAGGCACCAAATTTGCAGCATAGCTGCTGGTGCCTCTCCTCAAAAATAACCTCAAGTTTTAAAAAGATTGGACCAGGGGGTCCAATTCTGTGAGCCCCAGAAGGAGATGCCCCCATCCTCCATTGTTTCCAAGGGAGGGGAAATGCCTTCTTAGTTTACTTGTGAGCTGATTCAACATTGGCTGATTCAACATTGGCTTCTCTTATGTTCTTATGAAGCTAAAATCCCTGAGCTGCCACCTCAAATGTTGTGCACCAGCACCCCCTAGCACAGCTTAGAGGGAACTCTGCTTATTATTTGAAGAAAATCTTGTGATGAACAAGATTATTCCATGTGAGGCATGGAAAAAGTCCAAGAGAAATAGAAATTGGGTATTCACCTGGAGCAGGAGACACAGAAGGATGCACCAGCTTTGTAAGGTTAACCAGGTAGAATCCTTCAACTTCCTTCATATTCCATGAGCTTTGTATGTGGTCTCAAGGTCTTCGTCTGCCTTAGAGAACTCCCTCTTTTCAACTAGATTCAACCAGCTCAACACCATCTCATGTTGGCTCCTGACATGCTTCAGTTCTGCTCCTGCTTTTAACCTTCTGATCTGTATGATCTTCCATTGAAACTTGGTAAACGGTTCTGCTTGTAGTCACCTGGCCATAATTTTCCATTTTTGTCTTTGAGGCAAATGATCTGCGTGCTGGCTTCCTTTTCCACTGTCACTCTGAGATGGGGGTGTTTGTCCACATGTCAACACTTGAATTGGAGGCATGGCAAGAGTAGCTACTTGTAAAGTTTGGGTGTGTACATTGCGCACCTCACCAACATCAAAGGGAGGAAGCAACTAAGATGGATCTATCTTTGTAGTCTGAGGGGTTTCCTAAGCACTGGCCTGCACAGCATCAAAAATCATGTCTGCAGTCTTGCTATATTAAGCTAATATACCTTTGTGCTTGTTGCTTGAAGGGCAACTAGAATGATAAAAGGGTTGGAACACCTTCCCTATGAAGAAAGGTTAAAATGCTTGGGGCTCTCTAGCTTGGAGAAACGACGGCTGAGGGGTGACATGATTGAGGTTTATAAGATTATGAATGAGATTGAGCAGGTTGAGAAAGAAGTACTTTTCTCCCTTTCTCACAATACAAGAACTTGTGGGCACTCCATGAAATTGCTGAGCAGTCAGGTTAGAACAGATAAAAGGAAATGCTTCTTCACCCAAAGAGTGATTAACATATGGAATTCATTGCCACAGGAGGTGGTGGCAGCTACAAGCATGGAGAGTTTCAAGAGGGAATTAGATAAACATATGGAGCAGAAGTCCACCAGTGGCTATTAGCCACAGGGTATAGATGGGAACTCTCAGTCTGGGGCAGGTGATGCACTCTATTCTTGGTGCTGGAGGGGGCAGCAGTGAGAGGACTTCTAGTGTCCTGGCCCCACTGATGGACCTCCTGATGGCACCTGGTATATTTTGGCCGCTGTGTGACAGAGTGTTGGACTAGATGGGCTATTGGCCTGATTCAACATTGGCTTCTCTTATGTTCTTATGTCCATCTGATCCAGTCACAGTTATGAGCACCTCCAGAAGAGGTTCATTTGTTGATGATGAGAAAAGAAACTTGGAAGGTTGTACTTCATACTTTGACTGCTGGTATATTTTTATCAATACATTTAGTCCTTCGTATCAGTAAACAAAACATGTGCATTTGGGATATTTGTCACACTGCCTGGTAATACCTAAATCCCTTTGAAACTTGAACACATGTACTTGTATGTTGGACTTCAATCCAGTTTTTTTAAAGGAACCATTGAGAAAGTTGTACACAGATCATCATGGGCAGTGTTGGGTCAGATTGCTACCTGTTGTCAGTGCTATAACTGCATTCCATAGCTAAAACAAAGATTATATATTGCCTCTCCATATGAGTTTACACCATCTTTTAGTTGTTTTTGATTTTATTGTATTTATTGTAATTATTTAGCTGTTAGTATATTTATTGTAATTTATTGCAGTATTTTAGACTGTATGTTTCATAAATTGTTGATCATCTTTATGGTCTCTGTGCATTACACCTATGCGATCCACTGTGTCTGTGCTGATCCAATCAGTGATGTACTAAAGCTGAATGGGATTTTCACGCCCTCGTCCCCTGGCATGCATAGGAACCCCACCACGCATGCCCAAAGGGTGGGGCGTGAACATCCCGCCAGTTCTCTTCTGACCGCTGCGCTGTTAACAGCTTTTCTTTGTCAGTCGGTAAGATTTACCTCAGCTTCTTTCTTCAGGAAAATTTCCTTTTTTCTTCATTTGGTCTTTCTTTTTATGTCTTTCTTCATTGTTTTTTACTACAAAAAAAAAGGACTAATTTTTTTCTTCTCAGTTGGCCTCAGCCTCCCCCCCCCCACCTCCCGGACCTCTCTTCGTCTATTGGTCCTAGTTTATGGCTAAGCGTTGGGGATTTTTTAAAAAGTGCTTGAACTGTGGGAGCAAGCTCACACCTCCGGATGGAAACTCTTGGTGTGTCCTCTGTTTGGGGGAGGCCCACTGCCTGGATTCCTGCCCTCATTACACAAAATTTTCTAACCAGAATCATAAAAATTGAGCTGCTAAACTTCGGGTTGCCCTCTTGGAATCCGCACTGACCCTGCTTACTGTGTCCTCTGCTCCTACGACGGGTGAAATGGCCTCGGAAGCGCCATCGAAGCCACCACCATCAATGATGCTGATCGGCTCCACATCGACCTCTGACATTGGTCCATCGACATCGAAGCACTGTGTCTCGACAGCTCAGTCAGCGTCGTCCATGCCTGCAAAAAAGAAGGACAAGTTAGACAAAGAGCATAAGAGCTCTACTAAGGGCAGTCCCTTAAAGAGAGCTCCAAAACGGGATCATTGGTTCCTGCACAAATTTCTACTCAGTCTGTGCAACCGATCCTTGACCCTACTGGGATCTGCCGAAGGTCACCCCTGCTTCTCCTATTCTTGACTTACCAATCTGGCAGTTGAACCCTCCGATGTCGGATCCTGTTTCAGCCACTCACCCACCCTCCACCTCGGTATCGGAGGTCAATGAAATCATTCTGTAGTATTCCCCTCGAAGGTCCAGGTCTTATTCTAGATCCTCTTCCTTTGGGCAGTGATCGATCCCAATTGCCCATCGATATCAATCATCGACATCCATACACAGCTGACATCGAGCAGCATAGTCCTTCATCTCAGCATGACTGCCATTCTCCACATTGGGGCTACTCCCCCTCTCGATCATCCACACAACACTTTCTCCTGCCTCCACCGCACATAGTTCCTTGGGACCAGCAACATTTTCAATATCTTTATGGTGCCTTTCCTCTGTCTTCAGCGATGCCTTGGCTAACGCTAGTGAGGCACTCCAACTGGGACCATCATTCCTCTCCACATCGCTCCCGTTCACCTTGTGATCATCACCCAATTCCATCTGCTTTGATAAGGCCTTCAATACCAGGCCCGTAGCCAGGATTTTTTTTAATTCAGGGGGCCTTTAAATAAGTCAGGAGGCACCCTGCACACCCTCAAGGGAGCACCACAAATAAAATAAAAAATTGGAAGTCGGGGGGCCTGGGCTGGATGAGAAATCATGGGGCCTCAGCAGTAAGTCGGGGGGGGGGCAGGCCCTGGGATGCCCCACTGTCACTACAGGCCTGTCCAATACCAACCCCTCCATGTCGATCATCTCCTCAGCATTGTTCACCTGCCCCTCTGCTGCAGGGCTCATCAACACTGGTATCACCATCAGCACAACCTCTGCAGCTGGCCCCTGGTGTTTGGGACCCCATTCCGATTTCTGCCTCCTCTGACTTTTCTGAGGTCGACTCCAACAGGGAAGGTTCTGATGCACATAGTTCCTGCATCTAAACCAACAGTTCCTGATGATCTTCTGATTTCTCCTTCTGAGGATTTGACCTCCTATGGTGACTTGATCAAACAAATGGCTCATCCCCTAGGTCTCACAGTCGTTCAGCCTCAATCTTCGGTAACGGATGCTGTTTTTGATATAGTATAGTTAGACACTTCAACAGCTATTTCTCTACTCATATCTACTGTTCTATTACAAGCAGCTAAACTGCCATGGGACAAACCCTTCTCTGCGCTGGTATCCTCTTGCGGGCTGGACCATATATATAAAGTGCAAGAAGCAGGGGCTGAATTTCTTTTTACCCATCCAAAGCCAAACTCCATGGTAGTAACATCTTTATCCAAAACTAAACAGACCCACTCCACACGAGTGGATAGGGAAAGCAAGAAGCTGGACTCTTTTGGAAGGCGCTTCTATTCAGCTGGGGCTCTAGGCATTAAGACCACCAACTACTTGGCCTGCATGGGTAGGTACCAGTATGCCCTTTGGGAGCAGCTGAGCAACATCTTTGCTTCTCTTCCTGATGACAAGTGTCAGGGAGCTTGTAAGATCCAAAAGGAAGGTTGACTCTTGGCCAAGCAACTAATCAATACCTCCAAACATGCCTTGGAAACGTTTTCTAAGACTATGACATCTGCTGTTGCTTTACGCCGGCATGCATGGCATTGCACCACCACTCTTCAGCAAGACACTAAGGCATACATTGAAGATCTCCCTTTTGACAGCCAGGGACTCCAATCTCTTTCTGTGCCTACCTGCCTCTCTCTTTTTCTCCCAGCCTGGAGGCAGATAACAACAGATAGTTGGGTCCTCTCAATCATTTCTCAAGGGTATTTAATAGAATTTGTTCAGAGCCCTCCTGTACTAGTCTTTGTCACAACTCTGCCATCCCCTGCACTCTTTCAGGAAGTCACAGTGCTATTGGACAAAAATGCCTTAGAACTATTGCCTCTCCCATCTCGGGGCCGCGGTTTTTATTCCTGTTACTTCACCATTCCCAAGAAGGATGATGGCATCAGACCAATAATGGACCTATGGGCTCTGAATTCTTTTATTGTTTGCTGCAAGTTCTGGATGGTCTCCCTTCTGAACATTCTTCCCTTACTAAAGAAGGGTGTGTGGATGACTACATTAGATCCCTAAGATGCATATTTCCATCTAAACATCCAGCCCATCTACCGCCAATACCACTGCTTCACTATTGGACAGGACCACTACCAGTACAGAGTCCTACCCTTTGGCCTTTCTACCACCCCCAGGGTTTTTATGAAGACTATGGTGGTTGTGGCAGCCTTTCTTTGCCTTTTCCTTACATAGACGACTGGCTTCTTGTAGCCAGTTCATGAGGCCTTCTCCTACAAAACATTCAGGCCATGCTCCAACTGCTTCAAATGTTGGGCCTCTGTGTAAACCTCAGCAAATCTCGCCTTGTCCCATCTCAATGGGTACAATTTATCAGAGCTGTCCTAGACTCCATCAAATGCAGGGCTTACTTACCAAAAGACAGAGCAGAAGCTCTCCTATCTCTGGCCATGCAGCTTCAGTCTCTTCCATGTGTTTCTGCTTTCATGATTCCACGTCTGCTGGAACTGATGGCAGCAACTACCATGGTTCTAGTGTTTGCTAGACTGTGGATGCACAAACTTTATTTGTTGTTCCTGAGAGTTTTCAATCCAACAAGACAGCCACAATCCACACTGCTCCAACCTCCCAGAACTGTTCGGGACGCCCTCATTTGTTGGAGACTTCCTTCAACTCTTCTTGCAGGAGCCCCTTTCCACCCACCAACCCCACAGTTGACCATCACAACAGACACATCCCTGTAGGGTTGGGGTGCTCACCTCAACAGTCTTTGTGTGGGCAACAGACGGGAACAGCAGTTTCTTCACTACCACATCAATTATCTGGAATTGTTAGCCATAACATTTGCTCTCCAGTTCTTCCAGCCATTAATTCAGTGGACATCCATTGTGGTTCTCATCGACAACACTACTGCGATGAGTGACGTCAACCGTCAAGGTAGGACTGTATCTCGTTGACTTTGTCGCCTAGCTGTGGACCTCTGGAACTGGTGCTTAGCCCACAACATTCACTCCACTGCACACATCCCAGGGATCTTGAATGTAGAGCATACTCAGCATAGAGGGAACGTCTCTCCATGAGTGGGAACTGAATTGGCTCTACTTGGAACCTCTGTTCTGCCACTGGGGACATCCATCAGTGGACGTCTTTGCTTCCAGACTGAACAAGAAATGCCCCCTTTTCTGTTGTCATGGGGGGATCAGACCCGCAGTCACTTGGTGATGGTCTACTCTACCCCTGGAACCATGACTTTCTATACCTGTTTCCTCCCCTTCCCCTTCTCACCAAGATGGTTCACAAGATCATACGGGAGGAAGTGAACTGCATCTTGATCATGCCTTGGTGGCTGAGACAAGTTTGGTTTCCCATCCTGCTGCACCTCACCAGCAAACATCCCCACCAATTTCCGTTGGCTCCTAACCTTCTGCTCATGATGGGCGGCCTTTTAGATTACCAGAACATTCCACAGTTGAAATTGACAGCCTGGAGCATAACCTCCCTACTTTCTCTGACCGCGTCTCCAAGGTACTATTAAACTGTTGTAAATCATCTACTAGGAAGTCTTACTCCTATGAGTGGGTGAAGTTCCTTTCGTTCCTTGGACCTACTCATCATTCTCCCCATTCAGCTGGCCTTTGTCGTATCTTCAACTTTATTTTGTCATTGGCTGACTCTGGGCTTTCTCACTCCTCTTTGCAAGTTTATTTGGCAGCTGTTTCAGCCCACCACTGTTCTGTGGATGGGAATACAGTTTTTTCTTACCCTGTTACTTAACTTTTTTTAAGAGGTCACCTCCACCTTTGTCCTCTGGTTAAAGTTCCTGTTCAATTTTGGGACCTTCCCCTAGTGTTTTGCCACCTGACTAGGAAACACTTTGAACCACTGGCCACTTGCGACCTTGAGTTGCTATCCTGGAAAATGGCCTTCTTAGTGGCAGTCACCTCAGCTAGAAAGGTGAGCAGACTCCTTGCTCTTAGACACAATCCACCATATCTCCAGTTTTTGCCTAATGGGCTCCAGATTTTTCTTTCCTTCCAAAGGTTGTGTCAGAGTTCCATCTGCATTCTGATATCTTCCTGCTGGATTTCTTCCTTTCTCTTGCTACTGCAGAACAATGTCTTCTCCATTCATTAGATGTGAAATGGGGCATTGCTTTTTTACCTAAAGTGAATTCATAATGGGCACAAGGACCCATGTCTTTTTGTGTCATATTCCAGTTGCAGGATAGGTGCTAAAATTACTGCTCAAAGGCTTTCTAAATGGATTGTTAGCACTATCCATCTATGTTATTTGCTGGCTAAACACCCTCTCTCAGGACCTCTGAGAGCTCATTCCACAAGATCATTGGTGACTTTCACGGCTTCCCTCAACATAAGAACATAAGAACATAAGAACATAAGAGAAGCCAATGTTGAATCAGGCCAATGGCCCATCCAGTCCAACACTCTGTCACACAGCGGCCAAAATATACCAGGTGCCATCAGGAGGTCCAGCAGTGGGGCCAGGGCACCAGAAGCCCTCCCACTGCTGCCCCCTCCAGCACCAAGAATAGAGTGCATCACCTGCCCCAGACTGAGAGTTCTCTCATTCTATACCCTGTGGCTAATAGCCACTGGTGGACTTCTGCTCCATATGTTTATCTAATTTCCTCTTGAAACTGTCCATGCTTGCAGCTGCCACGACCTCCTGTGGCAGTGAATTCCATATGTTAATCACTCTTTGGGTGAAGAAGTATTTCCTTTTATCTGTTCTAACCCGACTGCTCAGCAATTTCATAGAGTGCCCACGAGTTCTTGTATTGTGAGAAAGGGAGAAAAGTACTTCTTTCTCAACCTGCTCAATCCCATTCATAATCTTATAAACCTCGATCATGTCACCCCTCAGCCGTCGTTTCTCCAAGCTAAAGAGCCCCAAGCATTTTAACCTTTCTTCATAGGGAAGGTGTTCCAACCCTTTTATCATTCTAGTTGCCCTTCTCTGCACTTTTTCCAATGCTATAATATCCTTTTTGAGATGTGGTGACCAGAACTGTACACAGTATTCCAAATGAGGTCGCACCAATGATTTATACAGGGGCATGATGATACTGGCTGATTTGTTATCAATTCCCTTCCTAATAATCCCCAGCATAGCGTTGGCCTCTTCTATTGCAGCTACACATTGTGTAGACATTTTCAGCGAGTTATCCACTACGACTCCAAGATCTCTCTCTTGGTCCGTCTCTGCCAGATCAGACCCCATCAACGTGTATTTATATTTAGGATTTTTGGCTCCAATGTGCATCACTTTGCACTTGGCCACATTGAACCCCATTTGCCATGTTGACGCCCACTCACCCATCCTCAACAGATCCCTTTGGAGTGCCTCACAATCCTCCCTGGTTTTCACCACCCTGAACAACTTCGTGTCATCTGCAAATTTAGCCACATCACTGCTTACTCCCAATTCCAAATCGTTAATAAACAAGTTAAAAAGCATGGGACCGAGTACTGATCCCTGTGGTACCCCACTGCTTACCACCCTCCACTCAAAGGTGTTCCACTCGCTGAAATTTGCAGTGCCACAACTTGGGTGGCTCCTAACATTATCATCAGGCACTATGCCCGAGATGTTTGAGTTCAACAGCAGTCTGCGATGGGTTGCCTGATCTTATCTTCAGCACTGCACTAATCATCTGCCAGCACCCTCCTCCAGGTGAGCCACTGCTTGCTATTCTCCCATAGGTGCCGGGGTCATTTTGTAGAAAAAGAGCTGCAGGAGCTCATTAGCATAAGAGAGCCAGCTTGGTGTAGTGGTTAAGTGCGTGGACTCTTATCTGGGAGAACCGGGTTTGATTCCCCACTCTTCCACTTGCACCTGCTGATGTGACCTTGGGTCAGTCACAAGCTCTGGCACAGCTGTTCTCTCAAGGACAGTTTCTTTCAGAAGTTCTCTCAGCCCCACCTACCTCACAGGGTGTCTGTTGTGGGGAGGAGAAGGGAAAGGAGTTTGTAAGCCGCTCTGAGACGCCTTTGGGCAGTGAAGGGCGGGGTATAAATCCAAACTCTTCTTCTTCTTCTTCCTTTGCATATTAGGTGACACAGCCCTAATGTAGCCAATCCTCTAAGAGTTTACAGAGCTCTACTTACAGGGGCTACTGTAAGCTCTTGGAGGACTGGTTACATTAGGGGTGTGTCGCCTAATATGCAAAGATTCCTGCTACAAAAAGAGCCCTGCTTCAAACCAATTATAAAATCTTGCACATGTATCTTCGACTGTAGTTTCTTGTTTTCTTTTCAGAATTAAAGTTAGTTTGTCCATTTCTGCATTTTCCAAAAGTTTGTTTAAAATTTCTTTTCTCGAAGGGGTTTCTGTTCTTCTCCAATACTTAGCATAGAGTATTCTGGCAGTTGTAACAAAATACAATATGAGATACAAGTCATTTTTTTTTTTTTACAGTTTTCAGGTACAATACTCAACAAAAATATTTCTGGCACAAAAGGTACAGGACATTTTAGGATTTTTTTGTAAAATTTCATGAATCCAAGCCCAGTATTTTTTTGCTTTATCACATAACCATCACATATGATAAAGGGATCCAGTCTTATACTGACATTTCCAACAAAGATTTGAGCATTTAGTATCAAACTTGGCCAGCTTATCTGGTGTAGTATACCATGTATAAAACATCTTATATATTTTTTCCTTATATGAAATTGCTTTCATAATCTTTAGATTTTTTCCCCACACCCATAACCATTTGTCTAACTCAATGTTATGGCCCAAATTTTGTGCCCATTTTATCATAACATTTTTAACCATTTCATCTTGAGTCTTGTTTTTTAAAAGCAATACATAAACTTTCTTAAGAAATTTCTCATCAACATACAACAATATCTTATCTGTTTCTAATATTTTGTCATAACAACCTGTTGGTTTATCTTTACTAAATCTGGATTCAATTTGAACTTTTTGCCACCAAGTTAAATTTTCTGTTGGTTTAAGTTCATTTCTACTATCCAATAGGTCTTCATATCTTAATTTTTTATCCATCCTGGGATATATTGGGGTTTGTAAAGGCTTCTAAAGGTGCAACCCATATTGGAATCTTAGTATAGAAATTGTTTTTAAAATGTTCCCAAACTTTCAGTAGAGAAGCTCTAATAAAATGTTGTTTAAAGTATTTATGAATTTCTGCTCTCCCGTACCAAGTAAAGGCATGCCATCCTAGTAGGAGATCATGTCCTGGATTCTCTTACCATTGGATACCTGTCTTTCCTATTACATAATGTCTCATGGACATTAATTTGAATGGCCAGTAACTTCAAATTATAATAATTACTCCCCATTTCTCAGCTGGGTCAGATGCTTTGTAAGTAGGTCCTATATTCATATTTTACAAAAACCATTCTTCCTTTGTTTTATGTGAATCTACTGTAAAAAGATAACATCAACCTTTTCTTGTTTAAATAATACTGAATACCTTCATCTTTTATTATGAGACTTTAGGCCTTTCATGTTCAGTGTCAACAATTTAAAACAACCCATCTTTTACATAAAAGAGAAAGGAAAGTAGACTTTGTTTATTTTTAGTTAAAGACCAAAGCAGCTTCCAAAGGACCAGCTAACTGCTGAGCTTCGCTTAGTGCTCTAACAATTATAATTTCATTCTTGATCTACGCATTTAATCCAAAAGAAGCATTCTATTTATAGGTGACAGTTCGTGATATGGACATAACTACAAACTGTGATTTCTTCCCAAAAGGGAAATTATTAGTTTTTGAGATGAGTAAGAGGGCAGTGATTGCATGAACTTGAGGATTCCCCTAGTTTTCCCCCTGTAATAACAAATCTTGGTTTGTTGTTTATGATCCATGCCATTGAGTAGTCTCAGATATCCTCTCAGCCTTAATTTCCCATATATAAATTGGCAGTAATAATTACCTAATAATATTTAGAGGATTTGTGAGGATAAGTAAGCTAATGACTGCGCACTGTGAAAAAGAAACTATTTAAGTTGTGTACATGTTTCAGTGTGTCTTGTCTACAAGGTCAACAGATATCTCTGCTTCATCCCTCATTAGCATGCAGCATGGATGCTATTAAGTGAGCTACAGCTATCTCTTATGATTTCCCTCCCCCCTGCATAGACTCCAATGAATCAAGCCTCCACTCGTTCACACTGCATTTTCACCATTCACATCTCAAGCAAAGAACCAGGATCTGCAACCATTCGACGCGCCAAACTACATTTAGTGGATCTAGCTGGTTCAGAGCGTGTTGCAAAGTCTGGAGTTGGAGGTCAGCTGCTGACAGAGGCCAAATATATCAATCTGTCATTGCATTTCTTGGAACAGGTAAGCTTCACATAAAGTTTAATTCTTCATTTTATGGCTACTTTTGAAAAGTAGTTTGCTTTTAGCATGTTCATGTTCCAGTGCAGTTGGCATTGTGGCTATTTAATAACCATTCAGAAAAGAATATAACATGTATCAGTGTAGCTTATCTGAGTTAACGGCATGGCAGATATAATTTCCCTTGCACCATTTTACTACACTGTCCCTTTGTTATATAACTTCTTATTTAAAAATAATTTCAGTGAAAGTTGTTGAAATGTAGCAATAGTGTGTTGTTCCATATCAAAGCAAGGCATATATATTTCATAGAAGGTTTAAACAAAGCCTCAACAGCTTAGTAGTTTCTTGTACCATTTTAGTACAATGGCCCCATATCCTAAACCCCTGCAAAATTTATGACATTAGTCTTACTTTCACATTTTGAAATGTAGTGTTAATCCTATTTTCCCCAAATCCTTAAACCTAGCCAATCCAGCCTACAACTCTTGAAAATATGAAGTCTACTCTCATTTTTATTTATCTAGAACACTCAGCAACAGAAATATTTTTCTGATTCAGCACGTCACATGTTTATTTCTAATATTTCTTCTTTATGTTGCTTTTTAAATCCTCCCACCCCATTCCACAATACTCAGATCTGTATGTAGGGGGACATGCTTGAAGTACATCAAAGCAGATTAGTAACCTGTTGAGTACATTATTATTACTGTATTGCGTTAATTATGTCCCTATTAATAGTTTAAAGAACCTTATCCATGTTTCATGTGTTCTGTCAGAAAAGAAAATATTGCACCTGCTAGAAACAGATTTTTCTACCCTAAAGTTTCAATTTAGAGTATTGTTTTCATAGCCTAGTAAGCATTCAGCATAATATCAGACTTTTGTTGATTTTGGAGTCCTGTCACAAACACGTTGCTTTTTCCAAAAGCTTCTTTAAGCCAAGTGCTTTAAAGCTACAATAACTGGGTACATGTCAGCCTGTAAGGCAAACATTCAAGGAGAAAAGCAGATGAAAGACTTAAGAAAATCTACATTGTGCTTTGTTTAACCGTGTGCCCCACACTTTTTTATTTTGGCATATTGGAATTTAAAATAAAGTATTTAGGCTGTGATCATACGCACAATTAGCCCCACCATAGGTGTGAATGCCAGGTGGATTTAAAGGGTGCAATCAGACACAAACATCTGGGAAGTGCCCCGCACCCCCCGGCAACCCATTTTGCTCTGCCACAGAAGCGGAGTTAAGACACTGGGGAAAGTCCAGCAGCAAACGGGTTGCTATGGGCCACAGACGGACTTTCCGCCGTCTGATTGTGCCAGCGCACTCTCATGACGTCAGGATGGTCTGATTGGGCCATCCCGACTCTGTGCCATCCCCCCTCCTTCGCAGTATGCACATCATTGCACACTCCATAGGGAGCCCTCAGCTGCGATGCGATTAATCGATTCGCTGTTTAAGTATATTGGGAACAAATGGCAAAAAAACCAACCCTGACTCACCCGCAGTTCGTCTGATCACACGATGGCAGGCTGTCCCCACAGCTTCCAAGGACTGTGTGATCATGCAACTGCGGGTCAATTTTCTCTGGAGGGAATAGCCTTGCTTCCCCCCCACATTATCTCACGCGTGTGATTGCCACCTTAGATTTGCTGTAGCTTATAAATATTACCAAGAAGTTCATTTTGACTTCTGCACTGCAATTCTATGAAGGGTTTGCATCCTTCCATTACAATCAATGGGCTCAGAAGGATATAACTTTGTTTCGGATTCTTGGGAGTAAATGCATGTTGAATGAACATCCTGGTCCTAATTATTGTACCAGCAGAACTTCCCTTGTAACATAGCAACTTCTGTGTAGATTCTGGAGGCCAAGATGGACTGGAGAAAGGCAAGCTGGCTGAACTCAGCTCAGATGAGATAGATGTTGATGGTGGCCGAATTGATGCCTTGTGGAGTTTGGTTTGCCTCTGGATGGAACCAATTCCCTTTAAAGCACAAGTTCACCTCTTGGGGTTGCTTTAAGACTCAGCTTTTGGAAATCTTGGTGATGTTGTGTCTAGGAGATTTCACTACCTGCACTCTCTTCAGGAAACAGGGATAGATGATCCACTAAACATGCCACAGTATCTGTTTACTTGGAATACTGTGACTCATCCTATGTAGCCTTTTTTGAAACTTGTTTGGAATTTCAGCTGAAGCAAAATATGGCATCATAGTTGTAGCCTGTTCTGGTTTACAGAGGACATATTATGTTTGTTTTCCAATAGCTAAACATTGATTCCCAGTTACCTTCTGGGTACAATTTAAATTGCTGGTTTTGACTTGTAAAGCCCTACAAAGCATAGGTGTTGGATAAAGGAATGCCGTGTCTTGTATTTAATTAATTTGATTAGTTTACCAGCAGTCCTAAACTGTGATCTTAAAGTTGGGGGTGGTGGTGTGTTAAAATGAATTTTATGTACTTTATCTATATTGTGAGCTGGTTTGAGCTCCAGATGGAAGAAAGGGTACCTCATAAATGTTTTAAATAAATAAACAATTAAAAAGAGCCCTTCATATACCTAAGTTATTAACTGAAACCCTTCTGGGCTTGAGTAAGGTTAGAAAGTTGGTGAAAAAAATTAGGGCCTTTTTGGTGGCAGTACTGTGACTTTGGAGATCCCTGCTCTAAAGAAGTCCTCAAGCAGCCTGTATTTTTATGGATGGCTAGAGTATTTTTAGTTTGTAAGGCATTTGAAGTTCCTAGGTGAATTATCTATCTATCTATCTATCTATCTATCTATCTATCTATCTATCTATCTATCTATCTTATCATTTTCATACAATACAATAAATTACAATAAAATATAAATAACAACTACTTAACATCATAAAATTCTAACAAGAACAGTGCAAATGATGGCGGCATTCAATATACAGAGGAAGGCAATATCCACCAGTGTTCCATACGGGCCATAGTGCGTTAGAGTGGCACATTCATTAGTGGTGGCTCCTAATCAAAAGCCTGGTGGAAGAGCTCTGTTTTACAGGCCCTGCAGAACTGTAAAAGGTCCTGCAGGGCCCTGATGTCATCTGGGAGCTCATTCCACCAGTATGGAGCCACCACTGAAAAGGCCCTGGCTCTAGTAGCAGCCAACCTGGCGTCTCTCGGGCTGGGGGGAGTCAGGTGATTCTATGTCCCTGACCTCAGTGCTCTCTGGGGGACATGTGGGGAAAGACAGTCCCTCAAGTAGGCAGGCCCCTGACCATATAGGATTTTAAAAGTCAAAACCAGCACCTTGAAACGAATCCAATAAGCTATTGGCAGCCAGTGCAATGCCTTCAGCACAGGCTGGATGTGATCTCATATAGAGAGACCCATCAGCAGCCTGGCTGCCACATTTTGCACTAGCTGCAGCTTCCAGATCTGAGACAAGGGCAGCCCCATGTAGAGAGCATTGCAGTAGTGTAATCTTGAGGTGACCATAACATGAATCACTGTTGCCAGATTATTGCGTTTGAGGAAAGGAACCAACTGCCTAATCAGCTGCAGATGGTAAAAGGCTCCCTTGGCAGTGGCTGCTACCTGGGCCTCCATTGTTAAGGCGGCAACCAGGAGCACACCCAAACTCCTGACCCTTGGTGCTGGCACCAATGGTGCCCCATCGAAGGTTGGGAGTGGGATCCCTACCCCCAATCCGCTCCAACTCAGGTACAGGACATCCATCTTCGTTGGATTCAATTTCAATTGGCTCAGTCTAAGCCAGCCTGAGATGTCTTGAAGTGCCCACTCCAGGTCATCTGGGGTAGACTCAGATTGACCACCCAACAACAGATATAGCTGGGTGTCATCTGCATATTGATGGCACCTTAGCCATTGCAAGGCAAGTCCCTGGATCCCAGTGTCAGCAAGGTGGTGGATCAGTAACTGATGGTCGACAGTTGCCGCTGCCAACAGATCTAACAGCAACAGCACTGTCATACTGCCTTGATCCAGATGAATACTGTTTTAATACCTTTATGATATTTTAATATGCTGTGCTAACTTTGTCTGTTTTCATTTGTGTCCTCTCTGCAGTACCACAAACAGAATCTTACATGCACATGCCTTATCCTAGAACCTTCTATAGTTTTGGTGCATGAAATGTTTCTTACTGTGGCTTTTGATACCCATTGTCTCAGTCAAGAGGCAGGGGAGATCGTTAACCTATTCATTTCATTTCTTGTCATTGTTGACAGATGAGCTCCAGGTCCTTTTCTTGTGTGTTAAGAATGGTTTTTCATCGACTGAAGAGTTGTCCTGTTACTTCTTTTTAAAAAGTAGGCTTAGATTTGTGTTCTATAATCCAGCAAGGCAGAAATAAAGCTGTCCAATGAAGTGGTCACCAGCTTTGTTGCACAGGCTTTGTTGCACAACTTTCTGGCCAAGAAGACAAAGGTACTTCTTGAATCAAGGCTAAAGGCAGCGAAGACAGAGCACTATCTTTGACTAAAATGGTTTCCTTCACAAATCCCATCAAAATCACTCAAACCTAGAATACTAGTGAGGAAAGAGCAGTGAAGAAGACATATTTAGGTTCAGTTTTGTA
Source organism: Gekko gecko (assembly GCA_029375565.1). Lineage (NCBI taxonomy): Eukaryota > Metazoa > Chordata > Lepidosauria > Squamata > Gekkonidae > Gekko > Gekko gecko. Next base: position 95,972,643 of record JAPDNY010000001.1, read on the forward strand.
AGTAGGAACTGTGCCCCAAAAAAGCCTGAAAAAGAGATGCATCAGTTTTCCTCAATGGCTTTTCTTTACTTACTGTTATGAAATGGGCAACAATTCCTGGAAAGAGGCTCATATCATCAAAGCAGCAGTGCAGAGCCTTTATCAATAAAAGAGCCTGTACTCCTTCTTCCAGGTAACATTTGTGAGTTTTTCTATTTGTGAGACTGCATAAAAGCCACAAAGGAGGCAATAGAGGTCCCTTCCGCATTTGTTGTCACTTCAGATTTTCTCAGTGTTTGAGCCGAAGCAATTTAAGTCCATGGCAAAACAGCATCCAAATAACCTGGGGCAACAGCAGGCTGAAACCAGGCTGTCCACTGAAGGGATGTAATGTAATGCAGAATGGGGGAAAACCCCAAAAAGAAGGTTGAGCTCGATTTTAGTGAAGAATAGGGGGAAAACATCTGGATTTAAAAGAAGGTTGAATTCAATTTAGTGCAGAATTGCTTGGAGGACACTGCAGTAAACATGGATTAAAAGGAGAGTGCAGAAAGGGTGAGAGTTGCATTTATCTGTAGCAGCTGTTTTACCGATGGCTGTCTGTGCAGTCACACAACTCACCCGCTTTCCCCATGATAAGGATGAGAGAGTTAGTTCTGTGCCTTGGCAGACTTGAGAAGGAACTGGGCAGATGAGGACAGTTGATGTCAAAGTGCTGGTGAAGAAGAACAGAGCCTGTCACTCTGAAGTGGCACTTTCTTATCTGTACATGTGCATGTTCCATTGTGTGATTGCCCAAAAAACAATAGTTAAAACATTGGCAACTGATTGTATTGATATGAGTATTTGCTGATTTTATTGTTTTGTGCATGTATGTTAAGTGCCATCAAGTACTTATGGTGACCCTATGAATTAATGACCTCCAAATTGTCCTATTGTTAACAGCCTTGCTCAGGTCTTGCAAACTGAGCGCTGTGTCTTCCCTGATTGAGTCAATCCATTTCATGTTGGGTCTTCCTCTTTCCCTGCCACCTTCAACTTTTCCTAGCATTATTGTCTTATTCCTAGCATTTTATTGTTTCTGTACTAGAGGGCTCTTTTATGTGGAAAGGTAAGTTGGAAAAGCAAACTGGTGTAACTAACAGTGCAAATCTAACAGAGTTGCTTCCTTCTAAGTCCACTGAAGTCACTCGGCTAAGAGGGGTGTAACTGTTTAGGATTGCACAGTTAAGGGCTGAGTTTAGACTGGCAATTTGCCCCAGTAGGGACCTGGGCCAGCGACGATTCAATCCTGGAGTAAATTGGGCGTTCACACAGGCACATGTGCCTGGTGTCCCCCACCCGTAGCCAACCCGTGCTGTTGCGCTTCACCGCCGGATTAAAAAGATACCTCATAAAACTGGTAGCAAATCCGAAAGCCTGCATGTGTTGCGCGTTTCTCCGCTTCTGGGAAGTCTGAACGCGCAGCCGAAAAGCCGGGAGCAACCCGTGTTGGGCAGAAGGCAGCAGTGGTATGATTGGCCATGCTCTGCTCTACTGCCTAATGTGGTGCCAGCGCTGCGGGGTCCTCCCCCAATTGGCAAAATGCGCTTATGCGCTTATGCACATGAGCGCTCATACGCACATACACCCATACACCCACAGCCGAATTAATGGGGAAACGCCGAATACAGCGCCCCCCGCATGCAGCAGTCTGAATGCTCCCACCCGGCTCCGCCCCGCATCTTCCGGCAGCAGCCAGGGCTGTCTGAACAGGAAAACCCGGAACAGTTTATTCGGGGCTTTTTTGCTATGACTGGCTACCAGAGCAAACTGCCAGTCTGAACTCAGCCAAGGTGATACATTTGGTTATACTGCATTTATATAAATGTTGGTACATACTAAATTAAATATTTAAGTCTAGCAGAGTAAGGCTGCAATCCTAAGGACAGTATCCTGAGAATAAGTTTCACTGAATAACATGGAACTCACTTCTATGTTGACCTGCTTAGGCTTGCTAGTTAAGTCTAAGTACCAAAGTGAGTTATGTTCATTAATGTATAATATTATTTCATTGATGAAACTGCTCAGCTGTAAAATGATATTATCAAGATGCCAAGAGCAAAATAATACAGAGTTTTCCATTTCTGTTCTTGCAGGTGATTATTGCCCTGTCGGAGAAACACCGATCTCATATTCCTTACAGGAACTCTATGATGACCTCAGTGCTAAGAGACAGCTTAGGAGGAAACTGCATGACCACAATGATTGCAACACTGTCAATTGAAAAAAGGAACATAGATGTATGTTAACCCCTTTTCTTCAATATGTTGTTGTTGTTCAGTTGCACAGTTGACTCTGACTCTTCACGACACCATGGACCACATCACACCAGGCCGTCCTGTCTTCCACCATCCTCCGGAATTTGCTTAATTTCATGTTCGTTGCATCGATAACACTGTCTAACCATTTCATCCTTTGTCATCCCCTTCTTTTTTGACCTTTAATCTTTCCAAGCATCAGGATCTTCTCCAGTGAGCGGTCCCTTCTCATTTGGTGGCCAAAATACTTGAGCTTCAGCTTCAGTATCTGACCTTCCAGGGAACAATTAGGGTTGATTTCTTTTAGGATTGACTGATTTGATCTCCTTACAGTCCAAGGGACTCTCAAGAGTCTTCTCCTGTACCATAATTCAAAAACATCTATTCTTTGGCGCTTGGCCTTCCTTATAGTCCAACTCTCGCAACCATACATTACTATTGAGAATACCATTGCTTTGACTATACGGACTTTTGTTGGCAGGGTGATGTCTCTACTTTTTATTATGCTGTCTAGGTTTGCCATCACTTTCCTCCCAAGAAGCAGACATCTTTTAATTTCGTGGCTGCAGTCACCGTCTGCAGTGATCTTGGATCCCAGGAACGTGAAATGTGTCACTGCTTCCATGACTTCCCCTTCTATTTGCCAAGGCGTGATGGGGCCGGATGCCATGATCTTAGTTTTTTGATGTTGAATTTCAAGCCAACTTTTGCGCTCTCCTCTTTCACTCTCAGCAAGAGGCCCTTTAGGTCCTCTTCACTTTCTGCCCTTAGGAAATCAAGGTAAACAACATCTATTGGGTCCCCCTTGTCCACATGTTTGTTCACTCCCTCAAAGAACACTAACAGGTTAGTGAGACTAGATCTTCCCTTACAGAACCCATGCTGAGTCTGCCTCAATAGTTTTTGTTCATCAATGTGCCTACTAATTCTTTCCTTAATAACAGTTTCCACCAACTTACCCGGTATCGACGTCAGACTGACTGGCCTGTAATTTCCCGGACCTCCTGTGGAACCCTTTTTAAAGATGGGAGTGACATTAGCTACCTTCCAGTCCTCAGGAATGGAGGCACATTTTAAGGAAAATTTGGATGTTATGCCTCTGTTGATACACCCCAAGATCGCATTAGCCTTTTTTATCACTGCATCACACTGGTTCCTCATATTTAACATATGGTCCATCCATATCCCAAGGTCTTGTTCACACACACTGCTACCCAGAAGTGTATCCTCCTTCCAGTATGCGTGTTCCTCATTTTTGTTACCCAGATGTAGAACTCAGCACTTATCCCTGTTAAATTGCATCTTGTTCACATCCATCCACTTTTCCAATGTGTTTCGATCTCGTTGAATTCTATCTCTATCTTCTGGTGTGTTTTCTGTTCTTCCCACTTTGTTGTTATCCACAAATTTAATGAGTAGCCCCTCCACATACTCTTCCAGATCATTTATAAAAACATTGAAAAGTACTAGGCCCAGAACCGAGTCCTGTGGCACCCCATGGGACACCTCCCTCCACTCAGATGAAATGACATTGACAACTACTCTCTGAGTGCAGTTCTCTTACCAGTTCCACATCCATCTAATTATCCTAGAGTCCAGTCCACAGTCCTCTAGTCTACCCATCAGAACATCATGGGGAACCCTGTCAAAAGCTTTACTGAAATTCAGGTAAACAACATCAACAGCATTCCCTCGATCCAGTAAGCTCATCACTCAATCAAAAAAGGAAATGAGGTTGGTCTGGCAGGACTTGTTGTGGACAAATTCATGCTGACTTCCCTGGATCACAAAGTTGTCCTTTAGATGCTTGCAGACTGTTCCCTTTAAAATCTGCTCCAGTACCTTCCCAAGGACAGAAATCAGACTGACTGGCCTGTAGTTTCCTGGGTTATCCTTCCTCCCTGTTGGAGACAAATCTGTGCTCTTAAGGCATTGTCTTCTCCTTTTGTAATTCCATTTTCTGTGTTGTTTGTGATATATCATGTCTGATACCTTTTACTTTTTGCATTTTTAAAACTTTTGTGATCTTAGTCCAACTGTATGTTTTATGTTGTATGATTACATAGTTTCACATTATGTGATCCACTTTGAGCAGAGAGGGCAAGCTGAATGTGGGGTTGCTATTTTTGGTGGCAAATACCAGTTGATACTGATTTAACAGAAATTATATCAGAATTATTATCCATTCCCAAAACAGCTGTTATATTTTATGAGCCATGACTCACTTACATGGTTGCATGTTAATAAGGTTGTTTTTCCCCCCTAAGGAATCTATATCAACTTGTAGGTTTGCACAGCGTGTTGCCCTTATTAAGAATGAAGCAATTCTTAATGAAGAAGTTGATCCCAGACTGGTAAGGACTCTTCTTGATTGTTTAAACATGATAGTCATGTTTAAAATAAAAGGTTACTAAAAGTTACTAAAAAGTTCATAATTAATTCTAACTCATAAATTTGACTCTGGAAGCTACAATTTCTTGTTTTTATGTAAAGGCATGTTCCCTCTTACCTCCTTTTTTATTGATTTTCACATAGCTTTACAGCATTAAAAATGATTTGTGTGTTGTGGTTTCCACACAGGGACAGTCTTCTGTAGTTTCCCTGTAGTTCCTGTGGCAGCTAATATAGTACGACAGAAACAGGGTCCCCTGTAGTTTAAATCAGAGATTGAATAGTGTTATATTGATACACCAATATATGTATCTGGTTCCCTGAATTATCAGCTTTCATTTCTTTAGAGTAAGTCTGTATCCCCTTTATGTGCAAAGAAATAAGAAAATAGGCATAACAAACACAGCTGGTAAACTTTTTTAAAATTAAAGCTGAGAATTCAAGGAACCTGATACACAGATTGATATAACAGTATATTGATATGCTATTCAATAGCCGATTTTTTAAAAAAGCCCTAGTGACAGGAAATGGCTCTTGCAGGGTAATTGCTGCTGTGAGAGGGGACCAGGAAAATCCAGACTTTCCCATCCACATGTTAGACATCGAGACTTTGCTGCAATCTTTCCAAACACTTCAGAGCAAAGCAGGTTTGGGAAAGGTTAGAACAAAGCTGAGGAAGCCCTGGAAGTTGCATGAACATACCACAATTCAGTTAGGGAAGCAGGGAAAAAATCCACATCGCAACAACATTAAACTCAAGGCGAATAACCTATGTGGAAAAACCCTTATTAATATTGAGTTACAATTTATAATTTTACTATCAATGTTTATAAATGTTTAGACAAATCCAGAATGGCTGCATCTTATATCCTCCCCCATTACGTTTCTTGAATCATTTCTTAAGATAAAAATACTTATTGTCTCCACATAGGGTTGCCAGCTCCAGGTTAAGAACTATCTGGAGATTTTGGGGGTGGAGCCTGAGGAGGGCAGGATTTGGGGAGGGGAAGGACTTCAGTGGGGTATAATGCTATAGAGTCCACCTCCCAAAGTGGCCATTTTCTTCAGGTAAGAATGCTTGAGGAGAAGGTGGGAGAATTTGAGACATGAATCTGTACACTGAGGCTGATTTCAAAAAACTCAGAGAAATATTAGGTAGGATCCCGTGGCTGGAAATGCTGAGGGGAAATCTGCACAGGAAGGATGGGAGATGCTGAAAAATAAAGTGCTTAAGGCACAATCGCAAACTGTGCTGGTAAGAAAGAAAGGTGGGAGATGGGTAATGAAGCCAAGGTGGCTGAACAAGGTACTCTCTGAAGAGCTGAGACTAAAAAGGGAAATGTACAGGAAATGGAAGGAGAGCCAAATTACTGAGGATGAGTACAAGAAGCAGGCTCGAATCTTTAGGGATGGTGTCAGAAAGGCTAAAGCGCAGATGGAGCTGAGGCTTGCGAGGGATGCTAAAAATAAAAAGAAAAATTTCTATGCCTATGTTCGGAGCAAAAAAAAGAACAGGGATGGAGTAAGCTCATTGCTAGGGGAAGACAGTCAAGTCTTAACAAGGGATGAAGACAAAGCGGAATTACTCAACTCTCACTTTGCATCGGTCTTTAACCATAAGGCGAGCTGTATACAAACTGAAGAATGCGGGGCATATGAAGGAAGGAGGAACTGCCAGTCCAGTGTAAGTAAGGAAATGGCTAGAGAGCATCTAGCTGCCTTAAATACTTTCAAATCTCCAGGGCCGGATGACTTGCATCCCAAGGTGCTAAAAGAAATTGCAAAAAGGGCATGGTTTCCTGTCCTGAACAACACAAAATGCTCTACAGCTGGCAATAGCACTACAGATAAGATTAGAGTTTCAATAGCCATTCCACACACAAAAGAACCTCCTCAGGAAACAATCCATAGACAAAAGACGCTCCTCAGGAAAGCTCCTCCAGTAGCATGTTCATAGCCTGGAGAACTACACAAGATAATTGACTCAGCCCTACCCCACCTTCCAGGGTAGAAATAAATTACTTGCCTATTAGTTTACTGCACACCTTGACATAGAGAGTACACCATCTTTCTGTGTTATACCTCTGAGGATGCCAATCACAGCTACTGGCGAAACGTCAGGTCCTAAAGTGCCAAGACCCCGGCCACACAACCCGGAAAATCTACAGCAACTAATGAACTCCAGCCATGAAAGCCTTCGACAACAAAATGAAATTCAATAGAGATAAGTGCAAAGTCCTACACCTAGGCACAAAAAATCAAAGGCACAGATATAGAACGGGAAGGACTTGGCTTGACATGAGCCAGCAGTGCGATGTGGCTGTGAAGAAAGCTAATGCAATCTTAGGATGCAGTAACAGAAGCATTGTGTGCAGATCACGGGAGGTGGTAGTTCTGCTCTGTTCTGCTATGGTCAGGCCTCACCTGCAGTACTGTGTCCAGTTTTGGGCACCACACTTTAGGAAGGATGTTGACAAGCTTGAGCGTGTCCAGAAGAGGGCAACCAGAATGGTGAGAGGGTTTGAATCCAAGTCTTATGAGGAAAGGCTGAAAGAGTTGAGTATGTTTAGCCTGAGAAAGAGAAGATTTAGAGGGGACATGATTGCAATCTTCAAGTATTTGAAGGGCTGTCATGTAAAAGATGGAGCAGATCTATTCTCTCTTGCTTCGGATTGCAAGACTACATCTAATGGGTGGAAATTATGAGGGAGTCAATACCGGCTAGATATCAGGAGAAACTTCCTAACTGTGAGAGTGGTTGAGCAGTGAAATAGTCTGCCTCAGGAGGTGGTGGATGCTCCTTCCTTGGATGTTTTCAAGCGAGGCTGGATGACCATCTTTTGGTATGTTGTAGGTATGTAGAGCTGTCTTTCGACTATGCTCTTGCAGAGTGCAGGGGGTTGGACTAGATGACCTGCAAAGTCCCTTCCAACTCTAACATTCTATGATTCTATAATCTCTGTCACCAGGAGATCAGTTGTAATCCCAGGAGCTCTCCAGCCACCACCTGGAGGTGGGCAACCCTATCTCTACAACATGTGTAAAATGAATAATTTTTTTCTGCCTCATTCCTATCCCCCACCCATGGCTGCAGAGTCCTAGTGTCTATTGCTTCACTTTTTTGTTAAGGCTATTTATTTAAATAACATTTTTATGTTGGGTATTTGGTTGTGTTTAAAAAAGATAAGCTGTCCTAGAGTAGTAATTATTGTGTTCCAAAGATGTTGTACATATTTGTAGAAGGGATTCTTTTACAGAATAAAGGAGACTAAGAATTGTATTATCAGCTTATTAGTATCACTGTTATCAGAATGTACAGTAGACTTTTTGACAGTTGACTGTTAGAAATTGTCTTTCATCAAAAGTCCTGAACTGGTGAACATTTTGTTTCTATTTGACTTTAGACCAGGTTTCATTAAATATCATGGGTTACTTTAGACAGTTGTCCCAGATCTAGCATCATTCAGAGGAAATAAACAGAATTAATAAAGCAAAAGATCTCAAAGAATTTCTGATTGTCCCAGAGAAACTGGGGCTGAGTTCAGACTGGCAATTTGCCCCGCTATGGCCATGTTTCAGCCACGTTTCCCAAGCCGATTAAAGGGGGCGTTCACACAGGCACATCTGCCTGGTGTTCCCCATCCATAGGCAACCCGTGCTGTTCCGCTTCACTCCTGGGATTAAAAGATACCTGTTGAAAGTGGTGGCAAATCCCGGAGAGTGCCTTTATCCTGTTGCATTCTGCTTCCCGGAAGTGTGAACACTCAGCCGAAAAGCCGGGAGCAACCTGCGTTGCACATAAGGCAGCAGCGATATGATTGGCTGTGCTCTGCTCTACCACCCAATGTGGTGCCGGCGCAATGGGATCCTCCCCAAATCGGCTAGATGCCTATGTGTGTATGAGCACATGAGTGCATGAGCACATATGTGCTCATGCGCTCATACACACATAGGCATCCAGCCGATTTGCCAGGAAAAAGCCATTTACAGCCGTGCCTCTGGGCCAGCAGTCTGAACGCTCCTGTGTGCCTCCTCCCAGTATGCTCCCGCATCAGTTGGCCCCATGTGACCAGGAAAACCTGGAACAGTTTGTTCCGGGGCTTTTTTGCTATGACTGGCTCCCACTTCAAACTGCCAGTCTGAACTCAGCCTGGATGTCACTAACAATGATCTTCTTGCCTGGGATTTGTTTTCATATTCCTTGGAATTTAGAAGCAACTTCCATTCCAAATTGTGTAAAAGTGAAAACTATACCTAACATTTAATGTTTTGACACATCTTTTCAAATGAAAGGTCATCCCTGTAGTACCGTATTTTGTTTCTTTATATTCCAGCTTTGTTTGAAGGGATCTGTGCTACTATTTTTTTTCTTACAAGTGTGGTCTTATTTATTTATTTAATGTTAATTATAGTCTGCTTTTCTAACTGAGACTCAAGACAGATTATACAGTATAAGTCAAATAGAATCAACAGGATGGGATATCCAGTAAACAAAGCAAAAAGGTTTGAGTTGCAGAAACTGGAGAACAAGCAGAAATCTGAAAATGGAGCTGAGGCAAAGCTTAAGCATTAACGTGACACATTAAATGATGCAGAAATTACACAGTGGGATCATATAGGTAAAGGTAAAGGTTCCCTTGCTCGAAAGCCAGTCGAATCCAACTCTAGGGTTGCGGTGCTCATCTCCGTTTCAAAGCCGAAGAGCCAGCGCTGTCCAAAGACGTTTCCGTGGTCATGTGGCCGGCATGACTAAACACCAAGGCACACGGAACGCTGTTACCTTCCCACCAAAGTGGTACCTATTTATCTACTTGCAATTTCTTGCTTTCGAACTGCTAGGTTGGCAGGAGCTGGAACTAGAGATGGGAGCTCACTCCATCTTGCGGCACCTGGGTCTTGAACTGCTGAACTACTGACCTTCCACAGCCTGCAGTTCAGCGTCTTAACCGCTTGAGCCACCGCAGCTCCATGGGATCATATAGCAACAGACTATATATTATATATAGTAATATAGTCCCTAAACCCACCAAAGCATCTTTCTGAAACATTTTGTTATTCTGAAACAATTGTGTGTATGTAAAGTGCCATCAAGTTGCAGCCACCTTATGGCATCCATACTGGGTTTTCAAGGCAAGAGACTAACAGGGGTGGATTGTCATTGCCTGCCTCTGTGTAGCCACCCTGGCCTTCGTGGTCTCCCATCCAAATACTAACCATGACCAACCCTGCTTAGCTTCTGAGATCTGATGAGATCAGGCTAGCCTGAGCGATCCAAGTCAGGGCTATAGCCCTAATTACTTGCGTTTAAAATATCCTCCTGATATGAAGATTATTATGCTATTACATTATACATATATGTTACACAGGCATATCCACTACAATGTCAATGCATAGTGAGGATGCCATCTTCAGGAATTATGGATTCCAAACTTCACTAATGCATAGTGATAACTATGAGATAACTATTTTCTGAGACAGGCATCAGCTGGCAAATGTCCCATGTCATCTTCCTGGAAGACGTGGATGAATAGTTTAGTGGCTTTGTATACACATCACAATTATTTTAGTACTGTGTTCTTGAAGCCTAACTATCTAAATGAAGCTATAGTTCTTTGTAGACACATTTTTGCGGAAATGTCTGGATGCTAAAACTGTCATTAAAATTACAAATATTTATTCATAGAGATGGCTATTTTCTCAACATTTGCTTCTGTTGGAAAAAACTCATTACTATTTCAACTATTGTTCTGCAGTAGCAGGTGAAAGACAGACATTTATATACATGTATATAATGTATGATCCAATGTTATAATGTATGATCTAGTGCTCACATAAGTTACATACTCTGTAACTCCAGATAGGTGAATCATTAGGAAATCTCAGATAGGATTTCCCCAGAATTATAATTTCCTATGCTATGGGCAATTTCTGGCTCTGGGGTAAGATGGAAGAAAAACTGCTTTGCAAAGCTGGGGAGCAATAGTATTTTAATTTAATTTTCATCTTAGCTGGTTGGCGTTTAAAATAACACCTTCTGTCTGTGTCATTCAAATCAAAGATTTTATTTAATTTGTACTGCTTGTCTATTTCCATAGAAGGAGAAAAGGTGTATTGATGTATAACAAGATGTAAATATAAGATAAGAAGCTCTAAATGAGAGAGGTAGCCCAAGAAATTCCAGATTAGAACCATACCTATTTTATTTTTCAGATGATAGCACGATTAAAGAAAGAAATCCAGGAGCTAAAAGATGAATTGGCCATGGTGACAGGAGAACAAAGATCAGAAGAACTTACACAAGAAGAACTACTTCAGTAATGTTTGGTCTTTTTGTTTTGTTTTCTTTCTTTCACTCGGAATTATTTTGTATCTTAGCATAGCAAGAATCAATTCAGTTCCAAGTACACTGTAGTTAAACCAAAGAACATTCCACTTATTTCAGTAAAATATGTCCAAGTATCATAGAATCATAGAATGTTAGAGTTGGAAAGGACCTTGCAAGTCATCTAGTCCAACCCCCCGCACTCTGCAGGAGCACAGCTAAAAGATAGCCCTACAACATACCCAAAAGATGGTTGTCCAGCCTCCACTTGAAAACGTCCAAGGAAGGAGCATCCACCACCGCCCGAGGCAGTCTGTTTCCCTTACAATGTAAATTTGTTTCCCTTACAATGTAAATGTTAACTTCTCCTGCAAAATTAAGTTAAAAGTTAGAGTGGCTGCTTTCTATGAAAAACTTACCTTAAAAAGCGCAGGAATTTTTTAGTTCTACTTTTAAAGAACAAAGATTAAAATGTGACAGATGAGAATGCTTGTCATATGTTTTTTTTGAAACAAAATTTTTATTGGGATATATTCGACATTTCCAATCACGTTACCAATACAGTTTCCAAAAAGTAAGATCCCAATCCCCCACCCCCCTAATAGGCTTCCAACACTGCTAATAACAAACAGAAAAAATTATAAGGCAATCAAGTTTAGACTTAAATACCTCGACAAACCAGGTAACACATTTAAATTATATATAACCTCTACAATTTCAGCATATTATGTATAACAGTACATACAGTTCAAAATTCATTTCACTTCTCATTCAATATCCGTACGTATCCAAATTATATATTTTCCCCTTCATTCTATATTCAGTTTCTAGATACAGTTTCAATCCTTCCCAGTCTTTTAAGTACTGTTCTGCCATTTGTCCATTTAATTTCTTTGTCATTTTGTCCATTTCTGCTAAAAATAACAATTTTCTCAACCAGTCATGTATATCTGGTACCTTCTCCATTTTCCAATGCTGAGCAAAGGCCATTCTCGCCGACGTAATCATGTACCATAACAGTGTCCTTTTCTCTTGTGGAATTTTTTCCATTGTCAAACCGAGGAGAAAAAGTTCAGGCTTTCTCTCAATTGGGGTTTTCAATATTTTCTGCATCACACAATGTATATTAGACCAGTATGCTTTCGCTTTATCACATGACCACCACATATGGTAAAAAGAACCCTCTACTTTTTTACATTTCCAACATTTATTACTCAAGTTCTTATCCATGCTAATATTAGCAATCTTTTTTGGTGTCATATACCATCTATACATCATCTTATAGCAATTTTCTTTTACGTTAATACAAGTGGACATTTTAAAAGATCTTTTCCACAAAAATTCCCATGATTCCATAGAAATTTCTTTGTTCATATTTATGGCCCACTTTATCATTTGTTCTTTAACGGTTTCATCCAAAGTATATACAGTCAACAAAGTTTTATACATTTTTGATATCATTTTCCGTTCTTTTTTCAACCATATATTCTCAAAATCATCATTCATAGCCCTAAAACCAAACTCTTTACAATCTTTTTTATAAATGTCCCTTATTTGACAATATTGTAGCCAACCATACTCAAATTCTAATTCATTATTTGGTTTTAAAACATATTTTTTCCCTTCTCTTTGCAACAATTCCTGATACTTCAACCAATCATTGCCTCTATATTCTGAAAACAAATGTATAACTGCAGCTGGAACAATCCACAGAGGCCTTTCATCCGATATTGTATCCTTATACCTGGTCCATGCATCAAACAATGTCCTCCTTACATAATGATGCTTAAACATAGAGTCAGCTTTGTTTTTCCCATACCAAAGATAGGCATGCCAGCCAAATCTGCAATCGTGCCCCTCAAGAGCTAAAAGTTTTCTATTTTCCAAATTTACCCATTCAGATAACCAAGACATACATACTGCTTCATGATACAAACGCAAATTCGGGACTTGGAAGCCACCTCTGTCCTTAGTATCATACATTATCTTCATTTTAATTCTTGGCTTCTTCCCTGCCCAGATAAACTTAAAGATTTCTCTTTGCCATTTTACCAACACTTTTCCATCTTTCACAATTGGTATTGTCTGAAACAAAAACATTAACCTGGGCAGTACATTCATTTTAATAACGGCAATTTTTCCAAGAAGAGATAACCTTAGTTTTTCCCATTTTTCTAAATCACTCTTTATCGAACCCCACAATTTTTCATAATTATTCTTGAACAAATCTATATTTTTCATTGTAATTTCAGCTCCCAGATACTTAACCCTTTTAACCACTTCACATTCTGTCACATTTTGTAACATTTGTTGCTTTGTACCAATCATATTTTTACACAGTATCTTAGATTTATTTTTGTTGACATAAAGCCCTGCAAGATCACCAAACTCTCTTACTTTTTCAAATACCTTAGGCATATTATTAACAGGATCTTCAACAATAAACATGATATCATCCACAAATGCTCTTAATTTAAATGAAAAACCTCCAATATTCAACCCTTTTATATTAAAATCATCTCTGACCGCTTGTAGCAAAATCTCCAAAATCCAGATAAATAACAATGGTGACAGGGGACAACCTTGTCTAGTACCTTTTCTTACCCGGAACATATCTGTTGATTCTGCATTAACAATCACCGAAGCTTTTTGTTCTTTATATATCGATTGGATCATTCTTGTAAATTCTACGCCCATCATAGATTTCTCAAGCACTTTAAACATAAATTCCCAATTTAAATTATCAAAGGCCTTCTCTGCGTCCAAAAATAAAAAAGCGACTTCTTTTTCAGGATGTTTGTCATAATACTCAATTGCGTCCAATACAACCCTCATATTGTCTTTAATTTGTCTATTTGGTAAAAAACCAGCTTGATCTTCCACAATAGTATCTTTCAAAAACTTTTTAAGGCGCTCTGCCAATATTTTTGCAAATATTTTATAATCGTTGTTCAATAATGAAATGGGCCGATAGTTTTTAACATTTGTTAAATCTTGCATTTCTTTAGGAATTAAGGTGATTGCAGCTTCATTCCAGGAGTCAGGGATCTTTCCTGTCTTTCTAATTTCATTTAAAAGAATCTCCAGCACCGGAACCAAATCTTCATGAAATTTTTTATAAAATTTAGCTGAAAAGCCATCCGGGCCTGGGACTTTGGAGATTTTTGCCTCGGCTATTGCTTTACTAATTTCGTCCTTAGTTATTGCAGCATTTAGGAGTGTTTTCATTTCTGGATTTGGTTGTATCAAATTAACTTTGGATAGGTAATCCAACATTTTTTGAGGATCTGCTTGTTTCGATTGAAAGAGAGTCGCATAGTATTTGAAAAATTCCCTTTTAATTCCTCCTGGGTCCAAAATCTCTTTATTTCCATCTTTCAAACAAGTGATTGTTTTATTCTCTCTTCTTTTCTTTAATTGCCATGCTAAATATTTGCCAGGTTTATTTGCACCTTCAAAGGATTTCTGTTGCAATTTTTTCAAGTTCCAAAATACTTCTTTGTTCAACCTTGCCGCATATTGCTCCCTTTAGGATCCTCAATTCTCTCAAAATCTTCTTTTTACCAGGCCTTTTCTTAAGTTCTGTTTCTTTTTCCGAATATTTTCCATAATTTCTTTGTCCATTTTCATTTGTTGTTTCCTTTCATTATTATTAATTGCAATCAGATGTCCTCTCATCACAGCCTTGTAGGCTTCCCATACCGTTTGCGTCTGTACACTTTTATTTAAGTTCAGTTGAAAGTATGTTTGGGTTTCTGTCCTTATTTTATCCACAATATTTTGCTTGTCCAGCAAATCTTTGTTGAGTCGCCATCGAAATTTTTTTCTCTTAACATACGTTGACCATTTTATCGGACTGTGGTCAGAAAGAGTCCTAGGTAGTATCTCAATTTTGCGTGTTTGCAAGATTAGGTTCTCTGTCATCCACATCATCTCTATCCTGGAAAAAGACTCGTGTCTTGATGAATAAAAAGAGTACTCACTGTCTCTGGGATGTTTAGTTCTCCAAACGTCTGCCAAATGTTCATGTTTAATCAATTGGAAAAAGACTTTAGGAAGTTTGCCCATGGCCTCAATTCCTTTTTTTGATTTTCTATCAACAACATTGTCAACAGTACCATTAAAATCGCCCATTAAAATCATTTGCTCATAGGTCAACTGTCGTAGTTGTTCCCACAAATTCTGAAAAAGTTTTCTTTTGCCCCATTGGGAGCATAGAGATTAACAATTAATGTCTTTTTATTCTGCAGCACAACTTCTACCGCCAAAAATTTCCCTTCATTGTCTTTGAAAATTTCTTTTGGTTCCAACTCTTTTTTAATATATGTAACTACTCCTTTTTTCTTTTGAGAGGAGAGTGAATAAAATTCCTCTCCTAATCTTTTTTGAATCAAAAATTTGGCATCTGATTTTTTAATATGTGTTTCTTGCAAGCAAACAATATCACATTTCTGTTTTTCCAACCAGAGTCTGACATTTTTCCTTTTTTGGGGTGAGTTCAGTCCATTAACATTCCATGAAATTATTTGACTCTCCATGTTGATTCTGTAATTATTTATCAGAGTCTATAAAATTATCATTGATGAATCTGGTCATTTGGTCAACTGACTTGATGGTGACTCTCTTCTGTTTGAACGAAAAACTGACACCTTTAGGAATTTCCCATCTATATCTTATGCCCTCTGATTTCAGCTTGTCAATCAGGTCTTTAAAAAGTCGTCTGTCCTGAAGCATCGCTCTGGGTAGTTCCTTTAGGACCATGATTTTCTTGTTGCCAATTGTGAAGTCGTCCTGAAATTGTTGCTTAAACAAATCCTCCTTCAACTTCTTAGATATAAACTGGACAATTACATCTCTAGGTAATTTTTTCCTTTGCGCAATCGCAGAATTGACTCTGTATACCACATCAATCTGTGCCGCCACTCTCTCCTCTTCCATTTTCAAAAAATCTGCAACAGCATCTACCATGACTGAATGGATGTCCTCATTCTTATCTTCAGGGATCCCCCTGAATCTCATATGATTAATCATTGCATTGTATTGGACCATCACATTCACTTTATCTGTTTCTAAAGTGACCTCAGCTATATTGGATGCTACTCCCTTCACCCTTACATCCATCTCATCTGCTCTTTTGGTCAGCGTCTGTATCTCTTTTGTAATTCCAGACATTTCTTTTTTCAGCTCTGTTACCTCTGATATAACGGTCTTTTCAAGCTTCAGAATCGCGTCCATCACTCGTTTTTCCATAGCTTCCATCATGCCCTGTAGCTTTTTTTCCTCTTTTCCAGCCATTTTCGGGGAGGACCAGGTATTTGCCCTCTGTCGTTGCCGCAGGTCGTAAGCCGTTGTTCACAATCTTCCCTCCAACACACTCTAAATCAAAGTCCTTCTTGTGCCCACCTAAATCGCACTGGTTTCACTTTTTTATATTAAGTCTTTCGTTTAAAATCAAAGAAAATTTTTCTGACCTTCCCAAAATGGCGGGCGCAATTTCTCTATGGTAAATGGTTCTT
The DNA here is from genome assembly GCA_029375565.1 of Gekko gecko. Classification (NCBI taxonomy): domain Eukaryota; kingdom Metazoa; phylum Chordata; class Lepidosauria; order Squamata; family Gekkonidae; genus Gekko; species Gekko gecko. The sequence continues at coordinate 95,989,151 of JAPDNY010000001.1, forward strand.
CCGGGTACTCACTTTCTGTCCGGCAATCTTAATGGTCCCCCTTGTTCCTGATTTCTTCCCTTCTTCCGGCCTCCTTGGTCTTCTCTAGGATGATTACTTGTCTGTTCTGAAGTCACTTCCTGTTTTGCCGATTTCTGCTGCAGCAGCTCCAGTACTTTTCCACTGCAATTCTCGCGGAGTTACTGTTAGTTTCTATTTTAAAGTCAATAATTTAACCGCAGGAATGATCAACAATTCGGCTTTTTGGCCTTTTTTAGCTGTTTAACTGCACTTTTTCCGCTCCAATGTTAGTACAACAGATAGTGCACGATCATGCGCTTCATCGGATGTTGTTTATTTTCGGCCGAAACGCGTCTCCGGTGAGCAATTTTAAAAAGTTACCTTCAAAGTCAGTGTCTTGTTATAGCAGTGTTTCCTTGATATCAGTTTCCGTAGAATGTCTTGGAGGTCTGGGTCATGCGTTCTTATGTTGAGAATCCAACTCGGTGGGGTCTTGTAGAGATTTTCCGAAGTGCCTTCTCTGGGGAGGGGATCAAGGCTGGTCGCGGCGCTCTTTAAAGCCCCGCTATCAGCCGATCTCAACTCCTCTCTCGGGCCAGGCTCTCTGCCAGTCACCCCCTGCCTGGGGGGATCTGCGGTGGGCTATTGGAAGCCCACCCTGTCGTCAAGACCCTCCGTTTGCTCTGGGAGCTCTACGAGCAAGCCAGAGCATGTCAGGACGCCATGAATCCCAGACTGGAAGCCAATGCTTGTCATATGTTGATTATGGGAAAACTGAGAGCCAGTTTGATATAGTGTTAAGAGCAAAGGACTCAGATCTGGAGAACTGGGTTTGATTCCTCACTTCCCCACTTAAAGCTAGCTGGGTGACCTTAGGCAAGTCACTGCACTCTCAGCATAAAATAAGCATAGCTTGCCGCCTAGTGGTGCTAAAAAAGAGCTGCAGCTTTGGCAGCCAAACAATCCCCCCTACAGGGGCATTTCCTGGCTATTCCACACATAATGCCATATGATAATTTCATTTTCCAATTATATGGGGAAACCATTTGAGTGTTTCAGTGGCTCCTGCCTGTTTGGTCATAACATGTAACACTTCTGGTAGTACATTTACAATTCCAGAGAGCAGCATATCCCAGATGTGAAGCTAATGGTATGGTTTGTATGTACATCTTCTGGAGTTAAAGTGGTAGGAATAGGTATGGGAAGAATGTGGGGGGCTGGAATACCTATAGTATTGGTGGCAGGAAAATGCAAATCCCCTGAGGTTATCCTTTGAGGTTGTCCTTGAAGGGTCCTAGGTCATGAGAGGAGGAAAAGGAAGAGGGAACTGTACTAATTCCCTGCTTCCTGACCTGAAACACCAAGGTCTTTCCAGAAGAAAGCAAGATTCATATTGGGAAGTTTAATATTAGTTGAGAAGATTTGTATTGTAATACTTCAAAGATTTTCAATTAATATTTTTTGTGTTGAGACATGCTACCGTACTGATTTCTTGTGTACCAAAGTAAGCTTGAATTTATCATGTATGCTGTGCCCACATGTTTATTATTTTGCCACATCCAGGGGTCTTTTCGGGGGGGAGCCCACCGGAGCGCAGCTCCAGGAGCTCAGGAGCCAAGCCCCGCCCCCAGCCGGCGTCCCGGAGAGTCTTTCAGGCAGCCGAATGTCAATTTCAGCTCCATTATATCCTATGGGCCATTGAAGTCAATGGTGAAAACATAGGGTATATTCTAGGGCTGGAGGGAGGGGTTTGAGGGAGAGGCTCGAAACTCACAGGATAGCTGATGGAGCCTCTCCCCAAGATACCCACCAAGTTTCAAGAACATTGGACCAGGGGATCCAATTCTATGGGCCCCTAAACAGGTTGCCCCTATTCCTCCATTGTTCTCTATGGTGGGAAAAAAATAACTTTTTTTCCCACCATAGAGAACAATGGAGGAAATGGGGCAACCTGTTTGGGGGCCCATAGAATTTGACCCCCTGGTCCAATGTTCTTGAAACTTGGTGGGTATCTTGGGGAGAGGCTCCATCAGCTATCCTGTGATCTTGGAGCCTCTCCCTCAAACCCCCTCCCCTCCAGCCCCCAGAATATACCCTATGTTTTCACCATTGACTTCAATGGCCCATAGGGTATAATGGGGCTGAATTGCCACTGAATTTCTTTCATTCCCTCCTTTCCTTCTTTCTTTTTCCTCTTTCCCTCATTCTTCTCTTCTCTTCTCTTCTCTTCTCTTCTCTTCTCTTCTCTTCTCTTCTCTTCTCTTCTTCTTCTTCTTCTCTTCTCTTCTCTTCTCTCTTTCTTTCGTTCCCACCTTCTTCTCTTCTCTTTTTCCTCCTTTCCCTGTTTCCCTCCTTCTTCCCTCTCTTTCTTTCTCTCTTTCCTTCCTTCTTTCCTTCTCTCTACTCTCTCTCTCTCCTTCCCTCTTTCCTCCTTCTGTGGCCCAACTCTCATGAGAAGGAGTTTAAACTTTAAACCCCTTCTCTCTTAGCTCCCCCACCCAGACCAGCTGGGGAAGGGAACGGGAGGCTTTTGAAGATGCTTCCCCCCCCTTTTGCTTCCCCTTCTGACATCACTTCCGGTGATGTCAGGGGGCGTGGCATATGCTAATAGCCTAATAGCTCATTAGCATACCATATGCTAATGAGCTCCTGCAGCTGTTCTTCTACGAAAAGACCCCTGGCCACATCATTCTCCTTTACGCTTGTTAGTGCTTGGGAAATACATGGATTTGTAAAGAATGCAGATCCATGGTAGCAGGATGCATAATTTCTCTTACGTAAACAGCTCATTTACAGACTTTATGTGGCAGTCAGTTCTTGAAGTCGCATTGTCAGAAAACGGGTAAGCTATTAGTTACAAGGGACCTAAGGAAAAAAACATAACTCTACAAATATCATTGTTGCATTGGCTCATTCAGAGTTTGTTAGGGCAGCTGGATTGTTACACAGCAGTTAGTTGAGATGAGGAAAAGTTGTTTGGTGTTATGGTGCTGAATTGCTACTACTGACTTTATGTGTGTTAACAGACAGAATACCTTCCAAATTTTATATGAGCAAAGGGAGCAGTAATGTTCACAGAAGGCCATTTACTGTGGGAATCATGTTACTTTCACTATGTGACCCCCCCCCCCAACAGATATCCATGCAGTTAAGAAGGACTGCTGCTTTTGGCCCATATTGAAGAAAACATGCACACATTTAACATATTCTTTAATCAAATCCTGGTGGAATATACCTTCCACATGTGCAAGTTTCCTCATCTCTATGTTTTAATAGCTAGAATCTGACATTACTTCAGTGATATGGGAACAATGCCACTCCTTCCCATAAAAAAAAAGCCAGGATCATTTCAGGGGAATTCACTTTGCAGCTCCTCCCCCTCCTAAAGATAACCCAATATCTGGAGGGTTCATGCTGGTGTGAACAGAAGCTACAGCATGGGCTCCTTCTATATTGATCTAGAGGTTTTCATGTTATCCTAACAGCACATGAAGGAAGGGCCCTGTAGTAGTTGACATGCTCTCATAACATAAGCACTGGGCTAACAAGGAGGATGTATTCATTTGTTGTGTGGCAAAGAGATGAGTTCTCTATGAGGCACCTCCTTCCAGCATGAGGTATGTGCTTTGTGTGGCAGAATTTTGGATTAAGGGAGACTTGGCCATTTATGTATAAGGTATATTGAATAGATCAGGGGTGTCCAAACTATGGCCCGCGGGCCAACTGCGGCCCGCGGGTCAGTTTTTATTGGCCTGCAGCAAATTCTGAAAATATAATTGAATATGGCCCGCACATGGTGCTTGAGCTCAACTCTGTTGCACTTCTCAGTTTCAACACTAGATGGAGCCAGTCACAGAAAAGGTGCTTCTCCACTAAACAAAATTAAGCAAAGAAAAATATTTACCATGAGTCACCAGAAATGGCAGCACCGAAGAAACGCAAGATAGCAAGTGAGTGTAGAAGATTTCAAACACGGTGGGAAAATGAATATTTCTTTAAAGAAATCAACGGAAAGTGTGTCTGTTTGATTTGCAATGAAGATGTTGCCGTGATGAAAGAGTATAATGTCCGTTGGCACTATGAGACCAAGCATCAGAGCTACGCATCGTACACAGGTGCCGAACGAGGACAGAAATTCAAGCAAATGGCAGCTAGCCTGCAAGCTCAACAACAGTTTTTTTTTCGTGCTAACAAAATACAGGAAAACGCCACAGCAGCAAGCTATGAAGTCGCACAACTTATTGCCCAGCATGGCAAACCGTTCTCAGACGGTGATTTCATAAAGCAGTGCCTCATCAAAGTCACAGCAGTAATGTGCCCGGAAAAAGTGCAGGATTTCAACAACGTGAGCTTATCCAGAAATACAGTGGTGCGGGCTTCCGGTCGGAGTTAAAATGGCAAATTGACGCACTTTGCGATCTATGCAAGGTGGACGGCAGTATCTGATGACAGTTTGGGCTTTACCTGGCCCAACGCAGCACTCCCCAGGCGGGGGGGGTGACAAACAAGCAGCCAAGCCTGAGAGGGAGTTGAGATCGGTGTGGATAAGCTTCGGAGGAAGCTTGTTTACACCTTGATCTCCTTCCGCGAAGAGGGCAGTTGCAAGTCAGCACTACAGATACCAGCCAAGCTGAGAATTCAGCATAAATCCGTCATCTACCGACCTCTTTAACATCAAGAATAACATCGATTGCAGAAGAAGCACTGCGAAACCCCGAGATTACAAATAAGGTAACAATTGAACATTCGCTTACCGGTTTGAAGAAGAACGCAAAATTAAAACGCACGGATAAGCGCATAAAGCTCTAAGGAACTAATCCATTTGATTTAAAAGTAAAAAGAAGGCTTTCCTTCAGAGAAAACGGCAGAAAAGTGATTTTGTTTTGCATTCCTGTGGTCAGCTAAGACTAAACCACTTTGCATAGTAGAAACGAAACTGACTGTGATTCTATGGTACAGGAAGTAGGCTAGAGTGGATGTTTTTGAAGTTGTCTTGCCGGATGTAGACAGACGTTTTAAAGTGTGACACCGGAAGTTGGATTACCGAGACGGACAGCTAAACAGGAAGTTTCAAAAGAGCCTACTCTAGCCAGAAAATCATAGAGAAATTGCGCCCGCCATTTTGAGGAGGACTAAATTTTAAAAAGGTATTTTTAAACCGAAAAAGCACCGGAAAAAGCTATAAAGGTGGCGATTTGACTTTAAAATTGATAATATAAAGATTGTTTAGTTTTGAATTTGCCTCCAAGACGGATTTGAAGTCAAGACCAAGGGCCGCCTCATCACCAAGTCCAAGAATGACTGCAAAAGAAAAAAAAGAATGGCAGGCTGCCATGGAGGCGATGGAGAAAAGGATGACAGAGGTGGTGCAGAATTTGGGAAAGCAAATAGAATCACAGTTGCAACAACAGATGCAAATACAACTGGAGCAAATAGAACAAGTGCAAGTCCAAGTACAACAAAAAAATATGGCAGAGTTGAAAGAACTGGTACTAACAGAAGTGGCAGGGATAAAAAAAGATACGGAAGAAGTTAAAAAAGAGGTTCAAAGTCTGGTGACAAAATCAGAAGAAATGGAACAGAAAGTTAAAAGAACTCTCCAAGAAAATACAAGACTGGAGTCCATGATGGAATATAGGGCTACTCAGAATCATCTGAGACTGAGAGGAATTGAAGAGGAGGAAGATCAGAACATACGGGCCTTAGTAATCAACACGTTGACAACTTACATAGGGGAGGATCAAGGAGATTTGGATTCAGACTTTGACTTAATTTACAGAGTAAACTCAGCTTATGCCAAGAGAAAGAAATTACCCAGAGATGTGATTGTTCAATTTGTGACTACAAAAATGAAAGAAGACATTTTTAAGAAGCAATTTACACAACTGTTGGAAATTAATGGAAAGAAAATAATAATCTTAAGAGAAATTCCAAGAATGATTTTACAAGACAGAAAGAAGTTTAAGAAACTAACAGATAGGTTAAAAGAAATGAGCATCAGGTTCAGATGGGAGATCCCACATGGACTATCATTCTCATACAATTCAGTGAGATTTACAATTAAAACAGAAGGAGATATGTATAGATTTAAAGACAACAATTTTGATGATTTTAAAGACATTTAATTCAAAACACTGATGGATTACAAATTTTTATCTTGGAATGTAAATGGACTAAATTCACCAAACAAAAGAAGATTAGTGAATCATTGGCTAGAGAAACAAAAATGCAATATAATTTGTTTACAAGAAACACACATTAGAAAACAAGACAATAAATATCTGATTAATAAAAAATTGGGAGAAGAATTTCATTCATCAGCAATTAACAAGAAGAAAGGAACAGTGATATATATTACTAAAGAATTGGAACCTAAACAAATCTTCTCAGATAAGGAAGAAAGATATGTTGGCGTGGAAATAACGATGTACAGAAAAAGGACATTGCTTGTAAATATATATGCACCCAATGGAGCAAAAGAGACTTTCTTCAATGATTTGACAAGAGAGTTGGACTGCTTAAATTATGACCAAATAGTTTTTGCAGGAGACTTTAACGGCACGGTGAATAATGCATTGGACAGAAAGTCTAATGCAATTGGAGAAGCGGTTGGAAAACTGCCAAAAAATTTTTTCCAGTTGATGAGACAAGAGAAACTAGAAGACGTTTGGAGGAAATGGAATCCTAAGACAAAGGATTATACGTTTTACTCTAACAGACATAATTCCTTTTCTAGAATTGATATGATTTGGATGTCAGAGGAGATGGCGCAAAAAACTCATAAAATCGAAATTTTACCAAAAAACAACTCAGATCACAATCCTTTACTTTGGATATCAAAAGAAAAATCAAAACAACTATATTGGAGAATTAATGAGGACTTATTGGACCAAAAATTAATTAATGAGACATTAAAAAAAGAAACGAAAAACTTTTTTGAAACGAATTTGAATAAAGGTACTGATATACAGGTCGTATGGGATACATACAAAGCGGTAATGAGAGGTTTGCTTATTTCTTTGAATTCTAAAGATAAAAAGCAAAGGATGCAACAACAAAATGACCTCCATGAAAAAATTCGACAAAAAGAAAAGGAATTAAAGAAAAGACCAGGGAAGAAAAATATTATTAAAGAAATTCACTTTTTATAGGATCAATCGAATGTTCTACTAAATAGAGAATTATACTGGAATTTGAAAAAATTACAGCAAAAAGCGTTTGAGGGTGCAAATAAACCAGGAAAATTTTTAGCGTGGCAATTGAAAAATAGAAAAGAAAGAAATTTTATAAGCAAGATTATTGAAGATGGAAAAGATGTTGTGGATTTGAAAGGGATAAAAAGAGCTTTTTTCAAATATTACGCCAAACTGTTTAAAAAGAAAGGAACTGACCAACAGAAAATTAAGAAATATTTGGAGAATATTGAAGTATCAGAGCTGGGACAACAAATCAAAGAACTATTAAATGGATTAGTAACAAAGGAAGAGGTAACAATGGCGATAGAAGATGCAAAGTTGGGCAAAGCTCCAGGTCCAGATGGCTTTACAGCAAAATTCTATAAGAAATTTAAGGAGGAGCTAACCCCTATTTTAGTACTTCTGTCAAACGAGATAAGAATGACCAAACGGATCCCAGACTCATGGAAGGAAGCAAATATTTCACTTATATCTAAAGAAGGTTTGGACTTAACTAATGTAAAGAATTATAGACCAATATCGCTATTAAATAATGACTACAAATTATTTGCAAAAATAATTTCGGAAAGGTTGAAAAAATATTTGAAAGATGCCATAGCGGAAGAACAAGCTGGTTTTTTACCAAATAGACAAATCAGAGACAATTTGAGAGTGGTGATTGATGCAATTGAATATTATGACAAACATCCAGAAAAAGAAGTTGGATTCCTCTTTCTAGATGCGGAAAAAGCTTTTGACAATTTAAATTGGGAGTTTATGCTGCAAGTAATTGAAAAAATGGATATAGGACAGTCTTTCTTAAACATGATTGTGGCAATATACTCAGAACAGAAAGCAGCTTTGAACATAAATAAAGAAAGAACAGATTTTTTTCCAAGTTCAAAAGGGAACACGACAAGGCTGCCCGTTATCTCCGTTATTGTTCATCTGGATATTGGAAATATTATTGACAGAGATAAGAAAAGACAATAATATTGAAGGACTTACAGTGAAAGGCTTTATGTATAAATATAGAGCATTTGCAGATGATGTAATGTTTATGATTCAAGATCCAATTGAGAATATACCACAATTGATGGAAAAAATTGAAGAATTTGGAACAGTTGCGGGAGTCTATGTTAATAAAAATAAAACAAAAGTGATGTGCAAAAATATGACGAAACAGTGACAAATTGAACTTCAAGAGAAAATTCAATGTGAAGTAGTTACAAAGACTAAATATTTAGGAATTGAATTGACTATGAAAAATATTGATTTGTTTAAAAATAACTATGAAAAGGTTTGGTATAGGATCCAGCAAGACATGAAGAAATGGGATACCTTGAATCTATCGTTATTGGGAAGAATTGCAACTGTAAAAATGAATGTTTTGCCTCGTTTGATGTTTTTATTTCAGACTATTCCAATATTAAAACAAAGGAAAATACTGAATACGTGGCAGAAAGAACTATCGAAGTTTGTATGGGCAGGAAGAAAGCCAAGGATTAAAATGAAAATTTTATGTGATGCAAAGGAAAGAGGAGGACTACAACTACCAAATCTAAGACTGTATTATGATGCCGTCTGCTTAACATGGTTGGAGCAGTGGATTAATCTTGAGAATAAAAAGTTGTTGGCTTTGGAAGGTCATGACAATAAGTTTGGATGGCATGCATATTTATGGTATGGAAAAGTAAAAATAGACAAGTTTTTTAAACACCACTTCATAAGACGATCACTGTTCGAGACTTGGACGAGATATAAAAAATTCTTCTCGGAAGAAAGACCACTTTGGATAGTACCAGCAGAAGTGATTAATCCATATTCAAGAAATCAGGGTTTAGATTGGTTACCTTACAAAAGTCTTTTAAAATTAGAAGGGAAAAACTTTGTATTAAAAGATAGAACTGATGTAGAATTTGAATATGATTGGTTGAAGTATAGACAGATTTATGACTTATTTAAGACCGATAAAAGAGAACATGGTTTTAGAGAAAATAATACTGAAATTGAAACTGTATGGGTTGAAAAGGGTAAAAAAATGATTTCAAAACTGTATAAGGTTTTACTGAAAGGGTATACTGAGGATGAAATAGTAAAAGAGCAAATGATAAAGTGGGCAGTAAATATTAATAATGAAATATTTATGTCATCTTGGGAATATTTGTGGAAAAAGTCAATGAAAATTTCAACTTGTGTAAATGTCAAAGCGAATTGCTATAAAATGATGTACAGATGGTATATGACTCCTAAAAAAATTGCTATTATAAATGAAAGCATGTCTAACAAATGTTGGAAATGTAAGAAAAAAGAAGGGTCTTTTTACCATATGTGGTGGACTTGTGATAAAGCAGTAAGCTACTGGACTGAGATTCACAATGAGATACAAAAAATTTTGAAATGTACTTTTAAGAAAGACCCACAGATGTTATTGCTAGGTCTTAAAATGGAAGAAATAAATGTAACCAAGAGAACATTATTATGGTACTTGGTTACAGCAGCCAGACTGACTTTTGCTCAATGTTGGAAACAAGACAAAATACCTGAAACATGGGAATGGATTAAGAAGATGTTGTTTATGGCAGAAATGGACAAATTAACAAGAAAATTAAACAACGAAGAAGATGAAACTTTTTTCGAAGATTGGAAAGACTTTCAAGAATACCTGTTGAAAAATTGGGGTGTTAAACGTGGTTTGATTTGTTTTGATAGCTATTAAGGAGAAATTGAAAGAGATTTAGACTTTTGAATTGTTACCATTAGTAAGAGAAAATAAGTTTAGTACTAAATGTAACTGAATAAGAGAGATATCAATGGGGTTGGAGCATTGCGGGAAGCCTTGTTTGGGGGGGAGAGGGCGAAAGGAAATGGATATGTATTGGCTTGTTTAAATTGTATGAACATGAAAATATATCCAATAATAAACTGTATTTACAAAAAAAAAAGAAATACAGTGGTGCGGAGAATCGAGGACTTGTCAGCTAACCTGAAACTTCAGCTGAGAGAGAAAGCTTGTGCTTTTGATTTTTACTCGATAGCATGCAATGAGAGCACAGACGCCACAGATACCGCACAGCTTTTAATTTTTTTACGGGGAGTCGATGATAATTTTTGCTGTACGGAGGAGCTGCTTGATATGATGAGCCTAAAAGGCACAACGACGGGTGGAAATATTTTTGACGCTGTGTCAGAGGCAGTTGAAAAGATGGGGCTTAAATGGGACAAGCTCTGTGGAGTAACAACGGATGGAGCTCCAGCCATGACGGGTGAGTGCAAAGGAATGGCATCCATGGTGTGCGTCAAGGTAAAAAAGAGCGGAGGTGAGGCTGTTAGGATGCACTGTATAATCCACCAAGAAGCACTGAGTGCCAAGACTGTCCAGCTGGGCGATGTGATGAACACTGTTGTAAAAACTGTCAACATAATTCGAGCTAGAGGACTGTACCACAGGGAATTTCAAGCTTTCTTATCTGACGTGGATGCTGAATACGGGGATGTACTCTACCACTCTGATGTGCGCTGGCTCAGCCGCGGCTCTTTGCTGCAGCGGTTTTATTCGCTGAGATCAGAAATCGACAAGTTTTTGAAAGAGAAGGGCCGACCTCTTCATGAACTGAGTGACCCTCTGTGGCTGGCAGACCTGGCATTTTTAGTTGATCTCACTCATCATCTGAATACACTGAACAAGAACCTACAAGGCAAAGAACAGCTGGTGTCACACCTGTATGTGCACATGAAAGCCTTCTGTGTAAAGCTCCGCCTGTTTGAGACACAACTACGAAGCTTTAATGCTGCACACTTCCCTGCGCTGTCTGAAATCAAGTCTGCTTTTCCAAAGGCAGACCTTTCTGCTAAAAAGAGAAATATGCTTCTGTAATTACATCTCTCGTGACAGAATTCAACCAGCGTTTTCAAGATTTTTCTGTCATTGAAAAACAAATCAAGCTGTTCTCGACCCCCTTCCTGGTGGATGCAGAAGAAGTGGAGGAGAGTCTGCAGTTAGAACTGATTGAAATGCAATGTGATGATTCTCTGAAGAGTCAACATCAGCTTCTCTCCCTCCCTGACTTCTATCAGAGTTTGGATCATGCCAAGTTTCCTCTGATGAGACGCCACGCAAAAAGAATGATGAGCCTGTTCGGCTCAACATACATATGTGAACAAACATTTTCTCTGTTAAATCAGAACAAAAGCAGACTGAGATCCAGAATGACTGATAGCCATCTCTGTGAAGTCCTTCGTGTCTCAACCACCAAACTTTCTCCTGACATCCCAGCCATCCTTCAATCCAAAGAACAGCATCACTGCTCCCACTGAGAGCAATGTTCTTCACATTATAGGTGAGTTAGAAATACACACAGTAATCATGTGTCAATATGTCACCTCTTGTGTGTGGCCCGGGCCTTTGCTTATTTTTCTGTATTTGGCCCTCACCAAAAAACTTTGGACACCCCTGGAATAGATGTAGCAAAGGCAGGTTTTGGTCTCTTCCCATGAAGCATTGCAGTGTGTCCAGTGCCTGCTTTCTAGTTGCAAAATGGTGCCTGGCTGTGAACGAATGGTTTCCCACACATATCTCACATTCCTTTAGCCAAAATGCACTAAGCCCCAAGGCTGGATCTCAAGAGATTTTTGTCTATACCTCATCTGCTCTGGCCAGAGGCTTTGACCTAACTGATAGCCCTTAGGGAGGAAAAGTTTATTTTTTTATGGTGCCGTCAAGGGGAAGGGTATGGCTACTGGTGCACTCATGACATTCCCACTGGACATTTGATGTATGTCTTTTATTATGTTGCAAGAGGGAATAAATATTGTCAAGGTTGATACACAAATCTGCAGAAGTAATCAAACCACTTTCAAGGCACAAAGGAGAAGATTGGATACCTTACAGAGATATTTTGAAGGTTGAGGGGAGTAGTTTTGTGATGAGAGCTAGAGAAGAACTGAAATTTGAATATGATTGGTTAAATTATAGGCAGATTTATGATTTATTTAAGACTGATAAAATGAGGCATGGTTTCAGGAAAGAAAATAACGAAATTGAAATGGTATGGGCAGAAAAGGGTAAAAAAATGATCTTAAAAATTTATAAGGTTTTGTTAAAATGGTATACGGAGGATGAGACTGTAAAAGAGCAAATGGTGAAATGGGCTATAAATATAAATAGAGAAATAGATATGTCATCATGGGAGTATTTGTGGAAAAAATCGATTAAAATTTCAACATGTGTTAATGTGAAAGAAAATTGTTATAAAATGATGTATAGATGGTATATGACACCAAAAAAAATGCTAATATGAATGAGAACATGTCTAACAAATGCTGGAAATGTAAGAAGAAAGAGGGCTCGTTTTACCATATGTGGTGGACATGTGTAAAAGCGGCTGCTTTTTGGACTGAGATACACAAGGAAATTCAGAAGATCCTGAAAGGTGCTTTGAAAAAAGAGCCAGAAATGCTACTTTTAGGGCTTAAAATTGAAGAAATGAAAGTGACAAAGAGAACATTGTTATGGTATCTAATTACAACGGCGAGAATGACTTATGCCCAATTTTGGAAGCAGGAGAAGATACTAGATAAATGGGAATGGATGATTTTTATGGTAAAAATGGACAAATTGACAAAAAACTTAATGGAAAAGAAGATCAAGAATTTTTAGCAGATTGGAAAGACTTTAAAGACTACTTAGAACTGAACTGGGATGTTAAAAATAAGTTACTTTGCTTTGATAACTATTAAGATTAGAAGTATAGTAAGAAATGGATTGTATTTAAAATGTTACCTAAGAGAGAGAAATAGAAAAGGAAAATGTTTTAATAGAAGATTTGATTATTGAATATGAGGTGAATGCAAGAGAATATTGATTGGAATTGTAATGGGGGTGGAGCATCGATGGGAGCCAGGGGAGGGGGGGAATTGTAGAAAAGGGTATGTTAAGAATTGGTTACCATAAATGGAACATGTTATTATATCCTGATAATAAAATTTTTTTGGAAAAAAAAAAAGGTTGATACACAAATCTGCCTGCATGCTCCTGTTGCCGAACTGGAAACACAGTCGAAGTCCAATGAGTTAGATGAATATCTGTTTAATGCATTGAAACAGGGAATACAGGGCTGAGTGCCTTTGCACTTCAGCAATTCCAAAGCTGTATTCTGCATAACCAGGAAGGGCAGAAGGTCTTATACCCCAAATGACATCACATTTAGTTTACTCATTAAAGAATTTCTAATTGGTACCAAGCAGTTAACATCATACAAGCACCATTTGACTTTAAACCTTACTACCGGTCTCTCCTTATACTGGTCATGTATGTCAGGGATTATATTTGCTTAACTGGTCTTCAGAGCAATGGGAACACTGATATTCTTTCTGACCTTAGTGAAACTAGTCCCTCTTTCCCTTGGTTTTGGGGAGCTGGGTGATAAGGGTTGTGATTCACATTCACCACCTCCTGAATGCCCTTTTGGGATCTCCGGGTGGTGGTCAAGAGATGTCTCTTTTTTAATTGTGTACACTGCTGTTTTTGGTGAATGCTCTGAGCTTTCTTATCTTATGGTCAGGTTCAAATAAATAGATTGTACTGCAGGCTTGTGTCCTCTTCTCTTTCCTACCAAGACTTGGTGTCCTGCCAGAATCCCATCCAGCCCAGTGAACCTAAGTGACGCTGGTACATCAGGTGGAAGCCTGATGACCAGGTAAATTATTTTTTTTCTGCAATACTTCGATTCCAATCCTACATTCACTTTAGATGGGAAAAAAAACAGCTTCCATGTAAGCCAGATCTGCATACTAGTCATCTTTTCAGATACTCAGGTCTAGATTCTGTAGTGATCATCAGCTCTTCATTTGTTTAAAAAAAAGGTGGAGGAGAAGAGAATTTCCCTTCAACACCAACCTTTTTTACACGGGTTATTTGCTCCGGGATAGAAGCTACTGGAAAGCATATTTTTTCCTACTTCCCCACAGCACTGTGATATGTTTGTGCACCTCCTGGTTTTCTCTGGTGTTCTGTGATATTTCTGCAAACCTGTTTTGCTGTAAACTTTTGGGATATATCACAGCAAAGCCAGGATGACTGCTGTGTGGGTGGGAAAGTTAGATTTTCCTCATCCCATACATGTGGTAGCCATTTTCCCTCTCTCTGTGATGGCCATTCCCACCTTGCCATAGGGATGTGTGAGTTAAATCTGCAAATGAATATAGTTATAATGCTACAACAATTTGTATATCAGGTATTCTGAATTCCCAGCTTTCATATTTTTTTGAAAAAAAAAGTATTTATTTATTAATCCCATTTGTACCCTGCCCTCCCTGCAATGCAGGCTCAGGGCGGCTCACAGTCAATGCACAAATACAGTTAAAACAACATAAAATCATCTAAAACAATTCCATAATAACTAATACAATTTTACATCTCATGCTTAAATAAGGACTTCTTTTACTTTGCATTCTTATGCAAACATAAAATGCATATTGGTGAGAGTGCTGATTTGTATTTCAAATGCATCTCCTCTGTTCCTGCCCAAATGGTCATGTAATGAGGGGCAGAGGGAGCACTCTTCCCTCAGTCCTTTTTCGCTATGGAGAAAAGGACCCATTACAGCTTCAGACAATTTCTTCATATGGCTTCTTCAACCAATTTGTATGTCTTTTGTGACTGTTTCTTATTTAAGAGATTCAACATGGCACTCTTTAAGAAATCAGAAGTAAGTTGGGACTCCGGTACAAGAACAATGAGAACAAGAGAAAACACACCACAAAAAACTATTGTCAATATATATTGACACCAACAACTTTGAAAGTATTAAAGAACTAGAACAGAATACTTAACAATCAGAATCAGAATGTTCAGGCACAACCCATCATTTGCGAAATTGCACAAGGACAAAATAGTTTTGAGACCCAGTCTTGACTTCACTCCTAAAGTGGTTTCCCAATTTCACTTGTCTCAAGACATAATATTACCAGTGTTTTCCCCCCAACTTCAATCTCCAGCAGAACAAACAATGCATACATTAGATGTCAGGTGAACATTACTGTTTTATTTAGATTGTCCTTCAACATTTAGGAAAGATGACAACCTCTTTTTCTGTTTCACACACCCAAACCAAAGGAAGGCAGTATCATCACAAACCCTATCTAGATGGGTGACAACTGCAATTAAGATGTCCAATGCTAGAGCAGTTTTAGAATGCCCTTTTCCCCTGAAGGCACATCTAAGCATCTTCAGCAGCCTTTTGATATAACCTCAACATCAGGGAGATCTGCAGAGCTGTGACTTGGTCCTCTCCATTGATGTTCATCAAACATTATTGACAGATTCTAGGAGAGAAGCAGCTGTTGGAAAGACAGTGTTACAGTCACTGTTCCATTAAATGGCCCACACCTACCTCTGTGGTAAGTGAGCATGCTAATCTCCCATGTGAGACTGCACAGAAGACACAAAGATGAAAACATGGTTGCACTTACCTGTAACTGATTTTCATTGAGTGTCTTCTGTTCAGGCACACACCCCTCCCTCCCTCCCTCCCTCCCTCCCTCCCAGGGCTTAAAAAAAAAAGAAAGAGGTGCCAGAACTCTCAAGAGAGAAATGAAGTTTTCAATCTTTATCCTGAAAACTCATGAACTTTTAAACTTTTAAAAGAATTTTGTTGAAGAGGTTCCAGAACTCCATTCTGGCACATTCCCCCAGGAAAAAAGCCCTGCTTCCTCCTTCCCATTGTAGGCCATACACTTTGTTCATAATCTCCATGGCAGCAGAAAGAGGGCTGAGGGAAAAGTGACCATTTGAGTGGGAACAGAGCATCTAGCTCTGCTGAGCTGAAGGGAAGGGAAACACTCAGCTATAGATCCTAGAAGCTTGTAGAAAACTCCGTGGCAGGCCCGCAGCAGACACTCGATGAACATCAGTTACAGGTAAGTGCAACCATATTTTCGTCACTTGTATGCTCCTCTGAATAGCTGTAGTTTATTCATAGCCTGTTTAATGTGTTCTTATCCAAACTGGAAACCAGTGGCAAATAGAGTAACATTATTTTCTCCTGTGAGTTGCGTACAATGATGTTATTCATGAAACCTCAAATGGCATTTGCTTAGGTTGCAAATACATTAAATTTTTGTCTAGACTGAGGAGGTAAATTAAATTTAGACCTAAAGATATTTAGAACATGATCCAAGAGATTGGGGTCTTGTTAGGAGCTGATATATGTAAACTGTCAACAGGTCTAGGAGCCAAGCTGAGTCTATTGCTGGGAATTTAATGCTATGGCAGGAAGCAAAAACTGATGTGGAAAACCAGCAAGAATGAGGCAGAAGTTGAGATCAAGTAGTCACCAGGGAATAGCAGCTTAGAGAAATAGGAATAAATCTAGCAAGTAGGAGGAGCTGAATTAGGAGAGTCTAGATCCTCTGTCCACAGAAAAGGCACCTAACTATGATTTTGTTTATGAAACTGCTTTCTGTGGAGTTGTTTTATGACAGTGCTTTTTAAAAAACAAAAACAAAACTTTATCTCAGTTTTCTGTCAACATTGACTTACAAGGAGGTTCATAGGAATAAAAAAGAGTGACTTTGTAAATCTTTGTAAATGTTCATTGCAGAGGTCATTCACGGTTGAAGTGCATTGATTCATGACAGAAGGGTGCCATATTGCTTTCTGTCTTTCTCTGATTGCCTGTTAGTGGAAGCTGGGGCTCTTAGCTAGTTCTGAGTCCATATATAGTGGTATGGCTTCTCGCTGCTTCCTGCCTACCTATGATTGCCCCAACTATAACAATTGTAAGCTAGAAAGATGGGTGCTCTCATGTGGAGCAGGATCCAGAAACAATGGAATGTATTTAGGTTTTGCCTCTGATGGCTATTAAATTTTGATCTAATAATATATGACACTTTTATTCAATTGCATTGGATGACATTGGCTTGAATGCAAACTTTATTTGCTGCCTATGGAAGGGTACTTCTATGGTGGAGAGATATATGTATGTTTTTTGTTGATTTTTCCTCCCATCACAGACTGCCACAACATACTCAGAGAGTAAAATGTGATGTGCTTCCTTTTAGTCTCCTATGATCTCTGGGAGCATTTGGGCAACCCCAGCTGGCTGTGTGGGAAGGTGGAAAGAAATGTATTGGGTTCAGACGTGTGGAGTGATCAGCTCATGGTTTATTGTGATTTCAGCCCAAACTAAAGACAACTCAAGCAGGACTGAAGCCCTGCTTAAATGCATGCTCAACACCACACCCAACATACACCCACTCCCCGTGTTTGGTTATTTACATAAGAACTCCTGTACAATAGGTTCCTTCCAGGATCCTGGTCCCCTATGGTTCTGTAAATGAAGCTAAGTCTGTGCTCTGGTGAAATGCAAGCTCAGTACGTAACAGGGAGGCAGGAGACTATTTATCTTGCTGAGCTCTGTCTGGGTAATTTGGATCCAGGTCAGTATGCTATAATCTACCCTATAAAATCAATTTAATTTCGGGAAATGCTTATAAAATATATTGAAACAATAAATATAGTGAATGTAGGATGACAGGTATCTATTAAGCATTCTTGGGTGTCATTTTTTATATCACACAGAAGCAAACCCAAGTCTACAAAAACCTAGAGCAAATCAGTGGTCTCCAAACTTTCCAGACCTGGAACCCAACGTTTCCAGACCTATTGAAGTCCTGAGGAAAGCACAATACACCAGAGTCATGTGACAGGAAAAGGGGTAGCAAGAGTTACGATCTCACCAGTTTCAAGGCCAGCAGATGAAAAGTGCTGGGTATAGAAAATGTTATACCGTGGCAAGCTGTGAATTTGGTAATGTTCCCTTATTGAACTGCTTATTTTCCCCTAATCCTTTAGGGCCCAAAAGCCTGTGCTGTAGTTTGGTTTCACTTCCTCTTTTGATTGTTGGCTGTTCTGTTTCTGCTCAAGCAGAGGCTAGGAAAACTTTCCTTCTGGTACGATGTGCTTGTAGAATTATTACAGAAAACACAAGCAAATGGATCAGTGCCGTGGAAGAGCCCTCTCCACCACTAGCATGGAGGAATGGCACCCTTGGTCTCTATGTAGCCGTCATTTGAAAAGACAGCTATAATGGAGGCTCTGTAGGAGCTTGCAGCCCAGCAGGAGGGGCTTCGCAATCACCTGAGGGTCTGGTCCATGGTTTGAAAACCACCAGACTAAAATAACAGATTGCTATGAATTATTTATTTACATTTTACTGTATTGAGTCTTACTGAGATTCAAGGCAGATACAAACAACAGGATGGGATATTCAATAAGCAGGATAGGTCCCATACCAATGACCACTGTTCTTCAACAGCAACTGCTTGAGTCTGGTATGCGAAGGATGATTTGAAGCAATCCAAAGCACACCTCCAGATAACTACTTCTGTCTATAAACACTTCAACAGGATAGTATGATCCAATGCATCAAAGGCTGCAGATTAATCCAATAGGAGCACAAGGAGACATGGCCTTTATCTACATTCAAACAGAGGTTGTCAGATAAAGCTACCAGAGCTGTCTCTATCCCATAGCCCATCCCGAAGCTAAAGTGAAAAGGGTCCAGAGCACATGAGTTATCTAAGACCTTTTAAGGGCTGGTGTTTTCCCTTGCTTTCGCGATGCATGTCCATCAGGGTTTTTGGTGTAGTGGTTTGGTATAGTGGTTAAGTGTGCGGACTTTAATCTGGGAGAACCAGGTTTGATTCCCCACTCCTCCACTTGCAGCTGCTGGATGACCTTGGGTAAGTAATAGTTCTATCAGAACTGTTATCTCAAGGACAGTTCTTGAAAGAGCTCTTTCAGCCCCACCTACCTCACAGGGTGTCTGTTGTGGGGAGAGGAAGGGAAAGGAGTTTGTAAGCTGCTCTGAGACTTCAAATGAAGGGCGGGGTATAAATCCAATCTCTTCTTCTTCTTTTTCTGTTCTGCATTGTTTTTCCGCCCTTCAGCACTCAGTTCGCTTTCTGTTCACTGTTTGCCTGTTTTCCGAGAGTGCTTTTGTGGTAGTCTTTCCCCTTGCTTCGCTTCCAAGCTGAAGTTTAGTCAAAAGCATACAAATTCCCTCTGATTTCCCCCCAACCTTTTCCGGCCCCTTGGAGGCCAATCCTCTGCCCCCATTGAGGTCCTTTCTCCCACTCCTTATTGGTCAGTTTTGTGCTGGCTGGTCTCCCGCTTGGCGCTGGTGGCCAGCCTCTTTTCCAAGCCCCAGGGAGCAGAGAGGGTTGTCTGTTTCCCCCATTCCCCCCCTTTTGTGGAGTAAAAGTGTTCTGCGGTCAACTCTGCTGACCAGCATTCTCTGGGTTTGGCAGCCAGAGCTCGGGAAATAATTTCATTCTTTTTATCACTTAGAGAGAGGGGGAGGAGAGGGAGAAAAAGACAGAGGGGGAGAGTGGGGGGGGGAGAGAGAGAGTGAAAAGAGCAGAGAAGGTGGGATGAATAGACCCTTAGTGCATACCTGGGCGTTGGGGAGACTTACAGCATGAGTGTACCAAATGTCAGCTCCCCTAAATTGTGAGGAAGACCACCTAATCCCTTTGCTACATGCCACCCCCCCCCATGAGAGAGAGTCTGTAAGGCCTCCAGTTCTCCCCTCCCTCCGCAAGGCAGGTGGCCTGTACAATTGCCATGGGGAGAACTGGACTGGAAGGGGAAATTCGGGGAGTCAGGTGAACTGGAGGCGCCATTGGTCTGCAGATTCCATCTCTCAGCACACCCCTCATCTGCAGGGCCACAGCAACTGGCCTTCCCCCTCCAAAACACACCTTCCCCTGGCACTCCTCTAAGGGAAAGTGCAGGAGTGGCCAGTTTTGCCAGGCATTGTTGGGCCACCTCCGAGACCGCAGTGGCGAGCATGTGAGACAGGCTCATGTCTTGCCAGTACTCAGATTCAGCTGCACAGGCTTTGTCTGGGGCTCTCAGCTCACAGCCTCCCCTCACACTACCTGCCCACCACCCTGTTCCTTTCTCCCCCCCCAGACGGGCAGCGAGTGCAGCATGATAATGAGCTCCATCCAAGGTGAGGAGGGGGCGGTGGTTTGACTTGCCTGCTTTGTTTGCCTGCAGCTCTCTGTCCACCCACCACCAGTTCCACAGAAAGCTTTTTGAGCCAGGCAATGGGGGGGGAAGAGAAGGCACCCCCAAGTCCCTAACTGGAGGGTCCCTCTGGAGCAGACAGGAGGAGGGGAGAAGGGCCGCCTTTGCTGCAAGGTAATAGGGGAACCTAGAGCACACAGTTGGCTCATGACAGAGCAGAGGATCTGGACTGAAGTGTTTTTTAATTTATGCAGTGGCTGATAAAACAGCAGAGAATCTCCTAGTGCCCAGAAATATGGAAAACGGGGCTTTTCAGCTGCTTGTAAGTTGCAGAAAAAGTCTGGTCAGTTTTAAGAGTGGACTTTCCTATTTTGTCTGCATTCTTTTCAGTTCCTTTTCATTCAGTGAACTAACGCTTAAAGGCATGCACAAAACCTGAACCACGAGGATTTAAATGGAAGGTGTTTGTTGGACGCTACTGTGCAGCACCAATCGGACACTTACGTAAATTTAAAGAAACTTTGGATGCCACCCCCCACACATCACAAGTGAAATTTCCACCCCAATTAAAAAAACCTGAAGTTTTTGATTGCACCTGAAGAATAAATACACAGAAAAACACTGGAGAAAAAAGAATAGTGCATATGGCAGGCACACAAATCCGAAGTCAAACTTAAGGGCTTGACTGCTTGGATTCTCTGCAGTAAACTGTGTGTGCAGAAAGGGCCTAAGACAACCTGGAGATCTTCTTCGTGGTCTCTGTGCATCACACCCATGGGAACTCAGTGCGCCTGCGCTGACCTGGTCGGTGTCTGTACAAAGCTAACAACGGGATTTTCGCGCCCTTCGCCCCCAGGCATGCGCAGGAACCCCACCGCGCATGCCCAAGGGGCGGGGGCACGGACATCCTGCCAGTTCTCTTCTGACCGCCTCGCTGTTAGCAGCCTGCGTTGGTGTCTCCGAGAACACTTTTACCTCACAGCAGGGATCGCTTTTTCTTCAAAAAATTTTCTTCATCTTTTTTTCTCCGTTCTTCTAAACCTCCGTTTTGTTGACTCTCCTCTCAAATCTACACTTTTTTGGTGTGGATTTCCTCCAGTCTTTGGACCATTCTCCACACCCTCCCCCCCCCTTATCCTTATCGGGTTGAAGGGCCCACTTCCATTGTTTTATGGAAAGTCGAAAGTGGGGGTGTTTCAAAAGGTGCTCTTCCTGCGGGAGCAAACTAGCCTTGAGGGACGAGCACTCCCTCTGTGTTTTTTTGGGGGGGGAGAGTCACCGGCCTGACGCCTGCTCCATCTGTGCCCGATTCTCCAACCAGATGAGAAAGAACAGGGCCGCTAGGCTGAAGGTCGCGTTGTGGGAGTCGGCACTCGCTCCTCCAGCCGCTGTTATGGAGTCCGATCAGTCCATATCAAGACCAGTGGTCTCGGCATCGAAATCATCTGTGTCAACACAGAGGGATCCTCCGACACCGAAGCCTCCCAAGGTAGGGAAATCCTCATCGGATACCGGAGGGGCCCCTAAGAAGATGTCTAAGTCGAAGATGACTTCATCCGTGTCGACCCCGATAAAGAAGCCCAAGAAGGATAAAACGAAGACCCTGGGCTCAAGCAAAACGGGAGACACACATAAGTCTCACGGTGTGAGCGGTGTTAAATCTCCTAGGGGCTCTGCTTCCCGTGCAGACGCACCTCAGCAACCCCCATGACTATCCCATCCGACGCCGGAGCTGACGAAAATTCTCGTGGAGCCTCCAATACAGATGCTGGACTCTCCACCGCGTCAGCCTGAACCACCAATGTCGGAAGTTCCCCATCGTCGTACAGTTCCCCAGTCGATGTTGCCTCCTCCTACCGACCTCGATCTGGTTTCTAATGTCCAGGCAGTGAGATCTCGATCCCCTTTGGTAGCTTCTTGGGCTAGTGACCGCTCGGATCGATCTCGGCATCGCCCTCGGGGCCACTCCAGATCTCCGTACCGTCCAGACCGTCGTGAACAGGAGACTTACGATCCGCACTACGACAGGTACCACACATCCTATCCATACCGACCTCCAAAATTTCCCTACGACCATAGGCATGAGATGCCATACTGGTTTTCGTCCAGGCCGTGGAATTTCCCTGGATGTCCTGAATCTTGGGAGCACCGTCGATACCGCTCCCGCTCACCTCACCACCCGCCTTCGGCGACAGTGTCAAAACCTCCACCGTCCCCTCCTCATTCTCCCATCCATTCCGACCACGCCACTGCTCCACCAATGCTACCGCTACCGAGGCCTCAAGATTTGAGTTCCGACTCCGCCTCTTCTCGAGGTGACTCCGATATCAATGACGCAGAGGATGCTCTTTCCCCTGTCGAACCTCCCCCCAAAACACCGATCTCTGGGGGCAGCCCGATTTCCCCTTCGGAGGACATGTCCTCATACGGGGACTTAGTAAAACGTATGCCACACTCTCTTGCCCTACCGATCATCCAACCCCAACCATCCGTGACTGACGAGGTGTACAACATCATCGAGATCGACACATCTACGCCGATAGCCTTACCAATGTCTAAACACCTCCTAAAAGCAGTCAAGTCCCCATGGACAAAACCATCATCGGCACCGGTCTCCACCAAGCGGTTAGACCACATGTACCGAATCCAAGAAGAGGGAGCTTCCTTCCTCTACCATCACCCTCGCCCAAATTTGTTGGTGGTTTCCACATCTTCCAAAAACAAAAGCTCTAACTCCACTCCGTCGGATAAAGAGAGCAAAAAAAATCGACGCCTACGGCCGTAGGATATACTCCTCTACAGCCCTGGGGATAAAATCCTCCAATTATTTAGCCTGCTTCGGGAGATACCAGTATGCCCTGTGGCAAAGGATGTCAGCACTCCTCCCCTCTGTGCCGGATGACAAGCTAGCTGAAGCGAGATTGATTCAGAAAGAAGGTCTCCTGGTGGCCAAACAACTTCTGAACACCACGAAACATTCTTTAGATGCCTTCTCAACGTCGATGGCTTCTACTGTGTCACTCCGCCGCCATGCGTGGTTATATACCACATCTCTCCCCCAGGACACTAGATCGTATATCAAAGATCTCCCCTTCGATGGGGATGGCTTATTCCACTCCTCCACCGACACTGCCTTGCAGGAGCTGGATAAGAATATCAAAGCTTCAAAATCGCTGGGAGTTTCGGCGCCACAAAGATCTTACCATCAGCGGTCCTGGTCCAGGTACACCCCCGTCGTCCATACCCTACAAAGCCGTCCCCAGACACTGCCTGGAGACCCCGTCAATCTCCAAACCACAACAAGCAATCGTACCAGTCTAAACCAAGGTCGGGTTCGCAACATCTACAGGCAAGACCCAAGTCCAACCGTGGACCAAAGCAGGGTCTTTGACTCTGTCCTCTCGACGTCGAGAGAAAAGACCCGCCTTCATCCATTCCTTCCTGTATGGAAATCCATAACCACGGATGCCTGGGTCTTATCCATCGTAACCGATGGTTATCTCATTGAATTCCTTGACCTCCCACCTCTACTGACCTTCCGTTCCACCCCTCCTTCCTCTGTCCTCCTTCAGGAAGCCGAATCCTTACTGAAGAAAGGGGCGATAGAACCCGTCCCGAAAACTTCCGAACGGATGGGATTCTATTACCGGTACTTTGCTGTGCTGAAACGCGATGGAGGGCTACGTCCCATCTTGGATCTTCAGGATCTCAATATCCACATTCGATATCGAAAATTCAAGATGACGACCTTGCAAGCTATCCTTCCCTTGATCCCACAGGGCACCTGGATGGCTACCATCGACCTCCAGGATGCTTATTTCCACCTCAACATCCACCCTTCCCACAGGAAGTACCTCCGTTTCGTGATAGGGGAAGGTCATTATCAATACCGATGTCTCCCATTCGGGATTTCTACGGCGCCGAGGGTCTTCATCAAGACCATGGTAGTTGTCGCAGCCCATCTCCGTCTCCAGGGGATTACCATCTTCTCCTATCTCGACGACTGGCTTCTGGTGGCCGATTCCCCAACCTCTCTGCGCAAGGACATTGTGTTCACACTACACCTTCTATCCTCCCTCGATCTTCAAGTGAACCTCCAAAAGTCCTGTCTCCAACCATCTCAGAGGGTGCAATTCATCGGGGCCCTACTCGACACGGTGGCCAGCAGAGCCTTCCTGGCGTTGGACAGAGCTCAAACCTTGTCCAACCTAGCAACCTCTGTTCGCGACTCTCCATTCTCAATGGCGTACGACGTCCAATGCCTCCTGGGGCACATGTCCGCCACGACTTCCGTCCTTCCCTTGGCGAAACTCCACATGAGACCTCTCCAACTTTGGTTTCTAAAGAGTTTTCATCCAAACCGAATGTCTCAGTCAAAGGTCCTGACCCCTACTCGACCCGTACGGGACTCTCTGACCTGGTGGACTATCATCCCAAATATCACGTAGGGTGCTCCTTTTACCCCCCTCTCCTCGTTACACTTTGACGATGGATGCCTCTTTATGGGGATGGGGGGCCCACCTCCATGGCATCAGTGTGGGAGACCGGTGGGATGCTGCTACTGCAAACAGGCACATCAACTACCTGGAACTACTGGCCATCTCACTAGCTCTCCGAGCTTTTCAGCGCCTCTTGCAAGGACACTGTATTGCCATCCTCACCGACAACACCATGGCCCTCAGCTACCTGAACCGTCAGGGAGGAACCATCTCCAGGAGCCTTTGTGGGCTCGCGATCGGCCTTTGGGACTGGTGCGTTTCCAACCAAATCATCCCCATGGCCACCCACATTCCCGGAGTCCAAAACGTGGAAGCAGATCTGATCAGCAGAGGCCACACTCACCACCATGAGTGGGAACTAAACTCAGTCTACCATCAACCTCTCTTCAACCGTTGGGGGACTCCAGCAATCGACGTGTTCGCCTCATGGGAGAACACGAAATGCAAGCAATTCTGCACCCAAGGAGGCAAGGACCCTCTCTCCTTAGGGGACGGCCTTCTAATGCCTTGGACCGGTCCATTCCTGTACATGTTCCCTCCACTGCCTCTGCTCTTAAGAGTGGTACACAAAGCGGCCAAATTTCGACCGGATTGCATCCTCGTGACTCCATGGTGGCCCAGGCAACCCTGGTTCCCCATCCTACTGCGTCTGGCAGGAGGCAAGTTCCATCACTTCCCCAAAGTGCAAGATCTCCTCACCGCCGAAAGAGGCAAAGTACTCCACCCACAGGTAGACAACCTGAAGCTGACTGCCTGGAGGCTCCAACCATGAGCTTCTCTGCCCGGGTTTCTGAGGTCCTGTGTAATGCAAGGAAGGAATCTACCCACTCATCCTATTGCAGGAAGTGGCGCAAGTTCCTCTCGTATCTAGACGGATCCATGAACACTCCAACCTCTGTGGGCCTGGACAAAATTCTGGACTTTCTTCTGTCCCTTAGGGACCCATTCCTCCGTGAAGGTCTACTTGGTGGCTATCTCCGCTTACCACCAGGGCCTGGATGGTCACACAATCTTCTCCCATCCGACCTCAAAGCGGTTCATGAAGGGCTTCATTAGGCTGTACCCTCCGATAGTCGTGCCTACAGACCTATGGGACTTACCGCTAGTACTACGGCAACCTACCAGACGACCGTTTGAACCGATGGCTACCTGTGACCTCCAGTATGCAGCTTGGAAAATGGCCTTCCTAGTGGCTATCACCTCAGCCAGAAGGGTTAGTGAACTCATGGCACTCTGACATGACCCACCCTACCTGGTTTTCCTTCCGAATGGTGTGCGTCTGGTACCAGACCTGACCTTCATTCCAAAGATTGTTTCAGAGTTCCATCTCAATACTGAAATATTCTTACCAGATTTTTTCCCACATCCAGAGGATGACGGACAACGCTTGCTCCATACCCTAGATGTCAAGAGGGCACTCCTCTTCTACCTAAATTGGACTCATTCAACCAGACGTGGCAACTCACTGTTCCTGTCCTACAGCTCGCCCTCCCTGGGGCTCTGCATCACGTCTCAACGACTCTCTAAATGGATTGTCGAGACGATTCGGTTGTGCTATGCTCTAGCGAAGCAGTTGCCTCCCTCTCGCCTGAGAGCGCACTCTACCAGGTCTATGGCGACTTCATCTGCCTTTCTGAAGGGCGCATCTCTTTCGTCCATCTGCAAAGCAGCTACGTGGTCCACGCCAACCACGTTCATCAAGCACTACACCTGTAACTGATGATCTTTGAGTGGTCATCTGTGCATTCACACCGCCCGCCCATCCTTCCCCACTGCTGTCATCCTCAGCTGTTCTCATACATGGCTAGGTTTGATAGCGGTCAGAAGGAACTGGCGGGATGTCTGTGCCCCCGCCCCTTGGGCATGCGCGGTGGGGTTCCTGCGCATGCCCGGGGGCGAAGGGCGCGAAAGTCCTGTTGTGAGCTTTGTACAGACACCAACCAGGTCAGCACAGGTGCACTGAGTTCCCATGGGTGTGAATGCACAGATGACCACTTGAAGATCATCAGTTACAGGTAAGCAACCTGTTTTTGGTCCTCTACTGCTCTCTCAATCACTTTGCCCTGATTAGCGGCTGGGTGATAACTGGCCACATCATTTTTCTGTAGGGATGGTTTTTAAAGTAATGGACATATATATATATGTGGTAGATCTAAAAACCTACTGTGAGATGCCATTGTAGTAATTTCATCTAAGAGAACAAATGAGCATTTTTGCAAATATCAGAGAATGAGCTACTATATTAGAATTAGTGTGGTGTAACTGGTAAAACCTGTGTTCAGTTTCCTATCCAGGCAACTGATGTTAACTGGCTTTGGCCAGTAACTACTATATAGCCTAATCTACATTAAAGGATTGTTGTAAAAAATTTGAAGAATAATAATTCCCATGCCAGTTTCCTTAGCTCCCTGGATGAATGATGGGATAGAAAATACAATTGATAGATACAGTAGATAAAACTGGCATTTTCTTTAAAAAGACAGATACACATAATCAGCTGGATTAGTTTGAAAGAAAATTCAGGTTCTCCTGGGTCAAAACTCTAAACATTTATAGCGAAGAAATCTTGTTATAGTTAATAGGTACAATGCAGTTAATGTATAAAATAGCTTGAAAGACACAAGCATAAGTGTAGGTAGATTGTTGTCCCATAGCATACAATAAAAAAGTATTTCCACATTATAACATTTATGTGATCCACACACAAATGTGAAAAATGTGAAGTAATTATATTTTCCTATTGTGAGAACGTGTAAATTTTTAAAAGAAATTTGTACACAAAGCAATGGGTCAAAATAATGACGGGTAATGTCTCCCCCCTTTGTCTGATTTATAAAATGGGTTAGATTATCCAGACATTGGCTCAACAAGCCTTTATTGTTTATATTGCTTTTCATAGTATTTTAAGCAAAATGAAAACCAAATGTTTTGATTCGTTTTAGAAAATAAATTTACATACACCACATAAATAAGAAATTCTGTAAACAAAATTACTCACAACTGCTTTGGAAAATAGCTTTGATTTCAACTTTGTTTAGTTATATTATGTGCAGCCCATCCCTAACCATGTTTACTTGGAAGTAAGTCACACTGAGTTCAGTGGGATTTACTCTCCAGTTATTGTGTTTAGGATTGCATCCTTGGTAAGTTTTATATACTTTGTACTTCTTTATACAATATCACAACATTTTGCTCTCATTTATTTAAAAGAAAGGATTTCACTTGAAATGAGAGTGACTGTAGAAGTGTTTCATAAAACAATTTCCAGATTTTGAATTACTGTCTTTGGATGAGATGATCAGCCTTCCTTAATATGAAGTTCATTTTTAAATGTTTGCTTTATCCTAACATTCTTTGTTTAGTAAAAGATGCTGGCATCCTTGCATATTTCAGAAAATGTAGATGAAATTGCAAGATGTATCCTCTCTAAGCAGGATACTACTGTATACTTAGAGGCTTCTGTATTATAGGGTTTTTTAATGCAGGATTGAAATGGAATCCTTTTCCTTTTATATTTTATGAGGAACATGCCAGAAGTAAAAGGGAGAGGCCTTTTTGTTTGGACAATGTTGGTATAAGTTCTTCCGCCAGATGAGCTCACTAAGAATTCAAGTTTGCCCAGAAAGTCAGGATTTCAAATCAAAACTGCTGTGTTCCATAGCACCCACGCTTCTGGAACCCATGCCAGTTGGAACTCTTTAAGGCAAAGACTGGAAGTGCTGGCTTAGCACTTTAGTTTATTAATATCTTTACCTTACTACTTTTATATTGTCAAATGGGAGAAATAGCCCTCTGAATCCCAACAAGTAGGTAAGGTGGAACTGAAAAAATAATCAGGATCAGGAAGGTACATTATCGAGAAGGCTGATTTAATGGTCTACCTTATATAGATCTGCCCCAAATGCAACTTTCAGTATTCTGGAGTCTGGGCTTTGTGGTAGCTTTATTAATCTTCTTTTTTGGGGAAATGTCATATTTCTGAAGATATTTCAATATATGACTTTGGTCCATCACATATAAATATAGTCTTTCTAAACAGTTCTAATTACAATTCCAAAAAAGCAGTGATAAAGCATTTGGTCTGCTAGTCTTTAGATCATTTTTTAAAATTAATAAAAATGTATTTCCTTATCAACAAAAACAAAATGCCTTACTATAATATTCCATATAGAATTTCAATAGTTACATTCAGTAACTACACTTTTAGATAAAGCAACATACGCTTTAAAAAAGCTAGTATACAGATTCCTTGGAATTTCTTTATAGCATGATAAAAAGGGTAATACGGGTTGCCACATCATTTTTGAAGAATTATTTTGGCTACTAGAATGGGAAGAACTGGCAGCTATGAATTATCATTATCACAATTCCCTTGTTTTGTATATTTTGTATATTTGATTATTTTAATTATGTAAAGCTTTATGCTCCAGTGTATGGGAAGTAGGACCCATACATGATATAAGTAAGCAGCTCTATAGAGATTAACTATATTTTAATGCCTGGCAACAAATAAAAGTCAGTCTGTCCACTGGCTAAAGGCAAAAAGATGGCGACGCTGAGCAGAGCCTAGTGCTAGAGGCTCTGCCTAAAGAAGCAAGATTGAGCAGTTCATTGCTAGCTGCAGACCTCCATTTGCACTACAGGAATGCGAGCTCAGAGACTGAGAACTTACAGACTGACATCTTTCCTGTCCAAGCGGGGTGCACAGTGCAGGCCCCCCTGGTATATCACGACAACAGAAACTGGCCCAGATTTGAGCGCTCCACGGGGTGGCTCCTTGGACTTGCCAGGCAAGCGCAGTGGCGGCAGCTGGGTGAGTGGTGGCTGCTGGCTTCTCTCCGGTTCACTTTCTCACCATGGCTGCAACCACAGCCGCTATGCTGTGCCCACCCTTGGACGCTGTGGCCGCTTGCTGATGCAGCTGTGCCTGCCCTCATTCTCTGCCTTCAGCCATTTTTGCTGTCTGCTCATCTGCTGCTTGTGGCTGCCGCAAGTGCGGCGGTGCTTGTTTCCAGGCTGTTGCAGCTGGACAGTCGGCTGGGGGGCTCAACGGGGGTTCCCCCTCCAGGGACTAGCCCAGCCGTGCACAACCTAGTCAGACCATGAATGCTACCAACCAGCCGGCAGCAAGTTCCATCTTAGCTCCGGCAGACAGGAACCAGGACCGGGGGCCTCTGGGTACTCCTGGAGAAGTGACAGGGGAGACCAAGACCGAGGAGGACTTTAGAACTCAAAAAATGAATTGTCTCATCACAACACCAGAAAAAAACCAGATACTCTTGTATGGGAGCGTATATGTGGAGCAGAGAAGGTGGCAAGCAAGCAAGGTACTAAGACATCGGAGTTAGGATGCCCTAGAGAGTTAGACCAAAATTAATTTGAAGTTGATGTTAGTTGGGGTTACCTATAGTAGGGTAATTATTATAATTGATTAAGGTCTAATTGTGGGAGCAATTAATTGAAGGGATGAACGGGATTTAATTTATTTTCTTTTTTGAAAGATTAAAGTAATTGAATTAATTGTATGTGATTAATCAACTGATTGCTAGGGACTAATTATCCTATCGGTGGTTTCTTGTGTGTAACTTGGTATCTGACAAATTGGGGGTTGGAACTTAGAGTTATAGGGCAAATTGGGATGTTATCACTGGTCCACTTAACGTTGTTTCTAAATCTTCTCCCTTCTGTTCAGGAACTACTTGGAAGCATAAAACATGCATAGATTTTTCCAGTTGAAATTGTAGACTTCCGGTTTATGGTGTGGCAATGGCAATCGCTCTCCCCAAGGCTTGGGAGAGTGATTTGCACACCAGTGGTTTGGAGGGGAGCTGCTGATGCAGCTCTCCCACAGAACCCTAGGGTAGGCTTGGGGTGGGTAGCCTCTTCAACGGCGCAATGCTGACAAATTGAGGCACCCATCTGTCCTGACGGTCCTACCGCTGTGTGGCTGCATGGCACTAGCTAGGCTGGCCAGGACAAGCGCTGGAGATCAAGCGACTAGCGGAAATATAAACGAGGTCAAAAGTGGCCGACAATGAGTGTGAGTTGGATATAACCGAAATCTGAATTAACTGGAAAACCTCTTAGCGCCCCCCCCCCCATATCGGTAAATGGAGAGCGGAGGAAACTGCCCCTGCGACGGAGAAAAGTTGCAGAAAAAGAGAGGGGGGAAGGGAAAGATCAAACATTTGGCTTGTTTTG
This sequence comes from Gekko gecko, assembly GCA_029375565.1. Classification (NCBI taxonomy): domain Eukaryota; kingdom Metazoa; phylum Chordata; class Lepidosauria; order Squamata; family Gekkonidae; genus Gekko; species Gekko gecko. The sequence goes on from JAPDNY010000001.1 coordinate 96,020,062, forward strand.
TGAGGCTTACCAGAGCGGATTCAAAGCATAAGCGATTTTCAGAGGTGGTGAAACAGCGATTGGCTTTTGTAAACAATCGTTCAAGATGTCGGGTGCAGGGAGGAAAGGAGTGAAACCGAAACTTACAGGCGGTCAAAGTCCGAGGCTGGAAGAAGAGGGTACGGATGTCATAAGACTGCTAGCGGATACGCTCAAGCCTGTTATGGATCAACTTGCTGGTATTAACCAGCAGTTAACCGTTTTTAATCAGACATTTGCAGTGCAACAGCTCCAGCTGGCCGAAACAGTTAAGCAGACGGAGCAAACAATGGAAGTAGTGAAAGAGATGCATACCCAAAACAAGATTTTGAAGAAAAGAGTGGACCAAATAACGAATAAACAGAATCACCAGGAAAATAGACTGTTGTTTCTACAAATGAAAACAGCGAATATGATCCTCAGATTCCAGGGAGTTCCTGAATCACTGAAGGAGGATTGAAGAAGCTTCTCTGTAATCTCATTGCGCCAGTAGTAGGCTTGAAAGTGGAAGAATTAATGCATGATATGGATGCAGCGTATAGGGTGTATTCCAATTACACCAAAAAAGAATAGCCTACTTGGAGAAATATCAGTCAGATTCTCAAGAAGTCAAACTAGAGATGCAATTTTAAAAGCTACATCAGCAATTCCACTGAAACTGGGGAATGCTATTATTAAGACCTTAAAAGACATTCCATTTGAAATTCACCAAAAACGAAAGAGCTACAAAGATTTAATTCTCTTTCTTCAAACTAATCAAATCGCATATAAATGGGCAGTGCCAGAAGGGGTCATCTTTAAGCTACATGACAAGAGAGAGAAGATTGACTCCATGTACAAGGCCAAGGAATTCCTGAAATGTCATCTGGGAACCAAAGAAGATGGTGAAACTGGTTTGAGTAGCTCCACACCCTCAGAGATGGACGAAGACTTGGCTGCGGAAGAAGTTGCTGCTGCCCACAAATCACGCTATGACTTTAGAGATAGAAAGCCTAAGTAAAGGCAGAAGGACTCTGTAAATTGCCCTTATGAAGCGAGTTTGGGGGATGCTCTGGAACTCTCCCATAACAAGCAACTAGCTAATCTTTGATCAGGGATAGATAGCACTCACAACATGCATTGTTTACTAACAAAAGAGTACTAACATAGATTTTAACTGGGTTAAGGATCTCCTACTCTTGGGTTTTTAGTTTATTGTGGGTATACTTTCCTTTCTCCCTAGTTGTTAGTCCCCTTCCTTTTTTCGTTGTAGTTTGAGTAGTGTATTACAAAAAAGCCAAAAAAAGAAAAGAAAAGAAATTGTAGTAGTTGGTTTTTATCCATATTTCTTTTTTAACTTCTTCCAGTTTTTGCTTAATATTTATAGTCCTTGTTTCAACTTTCTCGATCCTTTTGTTTGTCTTGTTGGCCCTTTTCTCCATGTGGGCAAGTTGTTTTTGCACGGAATCCAGCTTGGTATTGATAGTTGACATCTGCTCCAGCAGAGGGTGCAATGTTGCGGCCAGCATATTGGGAAAGTCTGTAGCCGCTTCCTGTGCCTGGGTGGGAGTTGTTGGTATATTACTTCCAGAGGGAAGCTTCTTTTCCGCTGCCATTCTCATCCCTCTCCCAATGTAATGGTTATTTATAGACCAATTATATAAGCCACCCTGAGCTTGCTTGTGGGGAGGGCAGGGTATGAATTGAATTGAATGAATGAATGAATGAATGAATGAATGAATGAATAAAAATATGGTGTCTGATGTTAGTAAATAACTTATACGTTAGTGTAACTTTGAAGAGAGGATGGTTTGTGCTTTTCCATTGTGATTGTTTCAGTGTCTTATTACTTATGGACTAGCTTTGTATATACATCGATAGAATATACATTCAGATGGTGATAGTGTCTTTTTTCAGTTATACTTTTTTCTTGGATATTTTCAGGAAAAGGTTGAACATCTGTTAGTCATGGACTGAAAACATGGGATCCAGCTTCATGGTTAAGATAGAACTGGATGAATTGTGTATACTGTCCAACTCCTGAGGATTTCTTTATTTACTTCATTCATACCCCACCTTTCTCCCCAGTGGGACCCAAAGCAGCTTCAATTGTTCTCCTAGGATTGTATTATTACAATAAAATAGTACAATACAATTTAATTTTATCAGGTTTTTTCCACATTAGTGCAGAGTGGTTTATATTCAGACATTTGTTTGAAAGTTATTTAAAAAAATGAGTAACGGGAATCTGCATCTTGTATTAATTACATTTTTTGAAAAAAACATATTTCAGTATTTGGGACATTATAATATTATCTCATATGGCTAAAAAAACATGCATCAGTCTCTGTTTAAGAACTATTTATACCACATAATAATTAGCATGTGTATAACTTTTAAAGGTTAATGCTTGCTTACCATGCTCAGGGATATAATTTATCGTAACTTTGAATTAGATTATTGGACTAAATTAATTATTCCCACACCTCCTCCTCAGAGATACACATCAATACATTTGTGGTTTGTGGCACATCTTTCATCCTCATCCCCTAACTCTAATCTCTTTGTTAGTAGTGGAATTCTGGTGGTAACTCCGCCACAGACCTTTCACTTGCTGGCACATCCTCAGCCATCAGAGGGAATCACTGACCTTATGAAGTCCAGTAGGATAAGGACTTGGAGAAATATTTTTTAGTTAATCCCCACCCCCCATGCCCTTCCCTGGCCACAATTTTTCTGGCCACTATTATATCAAACCCTATTGCATGCATAGCTGAATGATAAAATATATAATTACTGTTGTTATGTATAAAATGTCTAATAAGTAAGTGCTATTTTGATTTATGCCAACAAATTAAATTGATATATGTTACAAACCTTTTTAAGGACTCACCTTCATTTCAAACTCAACTTTAAAAGAGCTTTTATTCAGTAGCATGACTGCTGTGGAAATATTACAGTTGTGAAGGACAATTTTGTTGCTTAGTATTAAAAGCAGATGACAACTTCCTTCAATTGTAAGCTTTTCGTTTTTAATTTCTTTTTTATTGGGCAATAGCTTCTTAAGATTCTATTAAAAATAATAAATCTGCAGTTTTCTTTATTATGTAGGTTGTTCTGGTTGTAACATTCCCTTCATTGATTGATTCACCCTAACTTTAGGTACCGAAGAGTTCTAAAATAAAGTTAATTAGTTAAATTGCATCTATCATATTTAACTAGGGGTATTTTATCCCTCCTTTCAGGTTAGCTGTTGTTTTTCATACCCATTTCTTGGGTTGCAGTCACACGTGCCAGAAAAAATGGGGGGGGGAAGTGAGGCTATTTCGTCTGGAGGAATTTGACCCTCAGTTGCATGATCACACCTCCCTTTGAAGCTGCGGGCACAGTCTCTCAGTGTGTGATCAGACGCAACTGCGGGTGAGTCATTATGTGTGTGCCATTTTTTCCCCCATGTGCTTAACCGAGGGATCGATGAATCGCACCTCCGCACTGAGGGCTCCCTATGGAGTTTGCGATGATGCGCATACTGCGAAGGGGAAAAAAACCCAACAGAACAGAGTCGGGATGGCCTGATCAGACCATCCCAAATCTATGAGAGCGCTCTGGAGAGATCAGACACAGGAAAGTCTGTCTGTGGCCCATCGCAACTTGTTTACTACTGGATTTTCTCCGGTGTCTTTTAACTCCACTTCTGTGGCAGAGCAGAATGGGTTGCCGACAGCTTTGGGGCGCTTCTCAGATGTTGTTGCCTGATCGTGCCCTTTAAATCCACCTGGCATTCGCACCTATGTCGGGTCTAATTATGCGTATGATTGCAGCCACAGTTCTAATATGAATATCAGCCCAAAGAAAAACTTTACTTTTTCATACTTGGTCAATATATTATCACTTTAGAGGCCTGCAAGCTTTATTTAATTAATGTGTACAACTTAGCTGGATAGCCTCTTGAGTTATAAAGGCAGTTGTGTTTTGGTACCACCACACACTAATTAGACCTCAAGTATTAGGACCAGAGTTTAACTCAAAGTTACATGAAACAAGCAGGAAATGTCAGTTGTTACTGCTTTTTCCCTTGGCTCTTCCTGTTTGGTTCAATTTCCCTCCCTTACTACCCTTGCAGCCTCTGCTTTCTGTTTTCCTGCTATCTTTGATTTCACACACACACCATTCTTGCTGAGTGCCATTTCCTCTCCTGATTCTTCTTGCAGTCCCTGCAGTTTTCCTTCCTTCCCCCTCACAGCTTCCCCACTCCTTTCCTCTCTTTGACTCTTGCTTCTACCTCCCACTTCCAAAGGGAATTAAATAACTGATTAGTTTAGAAGTGCCAAGATCCTGCAAGATTACCTTGCTATAGCTCAGCTACCATATTTGGTTGCCTATGTGATGTTTGGCAGCTGAGATCTTGTGAGGAAGTCTTGAGAGATCTAGGCATATATTAACTATGTTGTATTTTAATTAATCCCCTCCTTTAAAATTTAAAATCTATATGTAAACTGGGGAGTTCATGATTGCCAAAACCCTAGCCCTGGATGGTCCCACTATGTGGATTTTTAAAATCTATACAGTGGCCCCACCTATGACTATTAGATATACAGTGTTTACTCTTGAGTTCATTGTTTCAGTAACAATTAGGTGTTTTAAGACTAGTATCTACAAGTGGGGAGCCTTCAAGGTCTTGCTGGGGAACATCTCATTTCTTCTCTCTCACTATTTCCTCTTTCTCTTCCTTGTAAGTATCCATAGTCCCCTTTCCTGCTGCTTTCTCTCCTTCCCATCTGCCACCCAACCTACCTTTGTCTCCCACCCCATCATTAGCTTTCCCTGCCTCCCTCTCCTGGCAGCTTTAACCCAGGAGAAGTCTGGCCCAATTATGCAGTGCCAGCTGCCAGGCTGGGCTAAACTGCATGGTGCCAGCCAGGCTGAAGCAGATTGCATAGGAAGGAACCTGTACAGACTTGAGAGAGGCATCTCATTTCCCCTTGTATCTCTTCACCATGCTATTTCCTCTTTCCTCCTGTCAGCCTCCATATTCTCAGCTTTCCCTGTTTTCTTCTGCACTTCCAATCCACCAGCCAACCTATATTTATCAGCTCCCCTGTCTTCAGCTTTCTTGCCTTTCCTCCCCCTGCAGTCTTTCCCTGGGAAAAGTCTGGGACAGTTGCACAGTGCCAGCCACTGGGATGAGTTACATGGTATTGGCCGGGCTGGGTCAGTTACATGATGAGAAACCTGTAAAGACTTGCAGGGAATACTTCCCTTTCCCCTGTATTCACTCCCCACACTGTTTCCTTTTTTCTCTCTTTCTGGCAGCCCCATATTGTCAGCTTTCCCTGTTTCCTTCTCTACTTTCCACCCACCCACCAACATTTTATATGGTCCCCACTGTGAACTATATTTATTATTCGTATATACCCCATTTTCTCTCCATAGGGAACCAAAACAGCTTACCTTGTCCCCCTCTCCTCCATTTTATCCTCACTACAACCCTGTGAGGTAGGGTAGGCTGAAGGTCACCCAGTGAGCTTCCATGGTGAGTGGGAATTTGAATCTGTGTCTCCCTTATCCTATCCTGAAACTCCCTGATCCTCTTTGAAACTTTGTGGGGTGGCAGCTCTTGAACAACAGCAAGAAGCCAGGCCTGGGTAAGTCATGCTGTGATGTTGATATGGATTCAGAGTTCTTTAAATCAACTTCACTGCTGCACATACAAGGGTCTGTTGTAACGGCAAGAATAATCATAAATAAATCATAGCTTACAAATAAGGTTTGTAATGTGAAGGCTTCCAAAATTCCTTTGTAAATTGAAGACTTGTGTTTCAAGACCTCCCATCCTACATATTACTGAAACCTTCTAACATCCTACATTGTAACAAGTACTTTACAATGCTGTTAAGTCATAGTTGTGTTTTTAAAAGATACGTATTTGATTAGCATTTAATATATTAAAAAATCCTAATGTTAATTATGTTTTTTCATAATTTTTTTCTTGTCGTTTTTCCTCATGTCAAAACTTTTCATTTTCAAAATTCAAATAAAAACTAAATTAAAAAGCAAAACAAGATTAAACAGTTAACAGCTTCTTTAACAATGGCTGCAACAAAAAAGGATATATTATTACAGAACAAGAGTTTTCTCATGTTGAGATTTAAAAAAAACCACACCCTAATGTCTTGGATATGCAGTATTTTGCTTTCTTTTGTTCCCTTAATTACCTTCTAAGTGGCACCAACATCTTTTAAGGAAACCTTAAAATAAAAAAAATAAAAAGGCTGGAACACCACAGAATAACTGACCTGCTTAGTGGAATATACATAGAGTATGAAATAGCATAGGCTGGAAAGGGAGTTTAACATATTTCCATTATGGCCCCAAATGTATAGGAGGCTACTAATGCTAGCTTAGGTTGCATTTATAGTTTCACGTATGGCATTTTTATTTATAGAAATATTTTAGTTGACTACTAATATTATCAGTTAACTTATTTATAGACTCCAGTTTATAAACTTTAACATAACATAAGAACGTAAGAGAGGCCAATGTTGAATCAGGTCAATGGCCCATCTAGTCCAACACTCTGTCACACAGCGGCCAAAATATACCAGGTGCCATCAGGAGGTCCATCAGTGGGGCCAGGACACTAGAAGCCCTCCCTCTGCTGCCCCCTCCAGCACTCAGAATAGAGTGCAGCACCTGCCCCAGACTGAGAGTTCCCATCTATACCCTGTGGCTAATAGCCACTGATGGACTTCTGCTCCATATGTTTATCTAATTCCCTCTTGAAACTGTCCATGCTTGTAGCTGCCACCACCTCCTGTGGCAGTGAATTCCATATGTTAATCACTCTTTGGGTGAAGAAGTACTTCCTTTTATCTGTTCTAACCCGACTGCTCAGCAATTTCATGGAGTGCCCATGAGTTCTTGCATTGGGAGAAAGGGAGAAAAGTACTTCTTTCTCAATCTGCTCAGTCCCATTCATAATCTTATAAACCTCAATCATGTCACCCCTCAGCCATCGTTTCTCCAAGCTAAAGAGCCCCAAGCATTTTAACCTTTCTTCATAGGGAAAGTGTTCCAATCCTTTTATCATTCTAGTTGCCCTTCTCTGCACTTTTTCCAATACTATAATATCCTTTTTGAGATGTGGCGACCAGAACTGTACACAGTATTCCAAATGAGGTCGCACCAATGATTTATACAGGGGCATGATGATACTGGCTGATTTCTTTTCAATTCCCTTCCTAATAATCCCCAGCATAGCGTTGGCCTTCTTTATTGCAGCTACACATTGTCTAGACATTTTCAGCTGAGTTATCCACTACGACTCCAAGATCTCTCTCTTGGTCCGTCTCTGCCAGATCAGACCCCATCAACGTGTATTTATATTTAGGATTTTTGGCTCCAATGTGCATCACTTTGCACTTGGCCACATTGAACCCCATTTGCCACGTTGACGCCCACTCACCCATCCTCAACAGATCCCTTTGGAGTGCCTCACAATCCTCCCTGGTCTTCATCACCCGGAACAACTTCGTGTCATCTGCAAATTTAGCCACTTCACTGCTTACTCCCAATTCCAAATCGTTAATAAACAAGTTAAAAAGCATCGGACCGAGTACTGATCCCTGTGGTACCCCACTGCTTACCACCCTCCATTGAGAAAGTTTCCCATTTATACTCACTCTCTGTTTCCTATTTATAAGCCAATTTTTGATCCACAAAAGGACTTGTCCTTTTATCCCATGACTATTGAGCTTACTTAGGAGCTTTTGATGAGGAACTGTATCAAAAGCTTTCTGGAAGTCAAGGTAAATAATATCTATTGGGTCCCCCTTGTCCACATGTTTGTTCACTCCCTCAAAAAACACTAACAGGTTAGTGAGACAAGATCTTCCCTTACAGAACCCATGCTGAGTCTGCCTCAATAGTTTTTGTTCATCAATGTGCCAACTAATTCTTTCCTTAATAACAGTTTCCACCAATTTACCCGGTATTGATGTCAGACTGACTGGCCTGTAATTTCCTGGATCTCCCCTGGAGCCCTTTTGAAAGATGGGAATGACATTAGCTACCTTCCAGTCCTCAGGAATGGAGGCAGATTTTAAAGAAAGATTACATATTTTTGTCAGGAGATCCACAAGTTCACATTTGAGTTCTTTCAGAACTCTCAGATGAATGCCATCCGGGCCTGGTGATTTATTAGTTTTTAAATTGTCCATCAGTCGGAGGACTTCCTCTCTTGTCACCGCAATCTGATTCAGGTCTTTCAAACCCCCTCCCGAAATCGGTGCTTCTGGAGTGGGCAAGCACTTCTCCTCTTCCACAGTGAAGACAGAGGCAAAAAATGCATTTAGCTTCTCAGCCATTTCCCTATCATCCTTTACTGCTCCTTTTACCCCTTGGTCATCCAAGGGCCCCACTGCCTCCCTGGCTGGCTTCCTACTTCTAATGTATTTGAAGAAAGTTTTATTGTTGGCCTTTATGTTTTTGTGATATGCTCCTCATATTCCCTTTTTGCTTGCCTGATCACAGACTTGCATTTTATTTGCCATAGTCTGTGATCCCTTTTATCAACCTCACTGAGACTAGCTTTCCACTGCTTAAAGGAATCCTTTTTACCTTTTACAGCTTCCATTACTTTATTAGTTAACCATGCAGGCTTTTTTCTATACCTATTTGTGCCTTTCCTAACCTGCGGTATATGTTTTTTCTGAGTTTCTAGGATTGTCTTTTTAAATAGTCTCCAAGCTTCCCCAATGGTTTTGACCTTCTCCACTCTTCCTTTCAATTACTTCGTCACATGTCCCCTCATACCAGAGAAGTTTCCCCTTTTAAAGTTAAAAGTTAAAAGTGGTTGTGTCAGTCTTTTGGGGCAACTCCCTATCTGTACAAATGTTAAACTCAATGACATAATGGTCACTGTTCCCAAGCCGTGCAATCACTTTTACATCTCTCACCAGGTCTTGGGTGTTACTTAGGACCAAATCCAGGATCGCCTCTCCCCTGGTAGGATCTGTGACCATCTGTTCCATAGCACCGTCATTGAGAGTGTCTAAAAACTCAATCTCTTTTTCCCGACTAGAACTCATATTGACCCAATCAATGTGTGGGTAGTTAGTCGCCTATTGCAACACAGTTATTTCGTCTAGCCGCTATCTTTAATTCAGTCATCATTTTATAATCCTCCTCTACCTTTTGATCTGGTGAGCGATAACAAACTCCTACTGTTAAGCCTCCTTTTGGACCCACTATTTCAACCCATAGCATTTCCAGAAGTGAATCCAATTTTCTTACCCTCTCTATCTTACTAGACTATATACCCTCTCTGACATACAGAGCCACCCCACCTCCAACCCTTCCCCCTCCATTCTTCCGATATAATTTATAACCAGGAATCACCATATCCCACTGATTTTCCTCATCCCACTAAGTTTCTGAAATACCCACAATGTCTATTTCCCCCCCCAACACCAAGCATTCCAACTCCCCGATTTTATCTCAGAGACTTCTAGCATTTGTGTATAAACACTTATAGTTTCCCATGCTTGTTAAGCCCACAACCTTCCTCTTGCTGCCTCGAGATCTTGCCAGGCAGTCCCTATCGTTAGCCACAGTCTCAGTGGACAATTTTAATCCATTTCCTTGTACAAAAGTAATAGCTACTCCTTCATCTCTTTGAGATGAGCCAGCCCAAACCAGAGAGTTTTCATCTCCTGTTGGCTTTCCCCAGGCCTGTAGCTAACAACTTTTTGCTCAGGGGGCCCATGTTTTTCTCAGGGGGCCCACCACCAATGTTCCCTCTACGCTGTGGAGTTTTGTGAGCAAAACTTCTACTTTGTGAGCTACTGCCATTAAAGTTGTGAGAGAGCAATTTGGCTGCCGCATAAATTAGTTTGCTCTGGAGCCATCCTTCCTGAGCTAAGACAAAAATCTTTCTTTCCCAAGCTGTGCTCACCTTGGTTTTCCCTCAGCGCTGGCTGAGTGTACAAGAACTGCCCCTCGCATGAGGCCAGGCAGAGCCTGCGTGGCGCGGCACCCCCCCAGAGGGCCCGGCTGCCCCCTCCCCCACCCCCTCGCTTTCTTTCCTTCGCGTCCGGCACAGGAGCTTCACCTGTGACTGCCGCCGCTGGCCTACCCTGCCCTGTGCCCGGCTTGGCGCGCGGGGCTCCACCTGGCTTGCACAGGTGGATGCCTGGGCCCCCACGGCCCTTACCTCTTCTCACCTCGGCTGCCGGCCTTCCCACGCTTATCGCCACCGCCTATTGTGGACCGCCGGACTTCAGAGTCCCTCTGCAGCGCAGCCTAACTCAGCACCAGAGGGCCGCCGCGTCCTGCGAGGCAGCTTTCTCGCACTACCCCCCCAGTTCTCTTCCCGAGCGGGTCCTTGCTACCCCCCCGTGGGTCCCTCGCAGCCAGTGAAGCGGGCAGCAGCGATCTGCCTTGGGCATCCCGCCCTCTTGGCTGCGCCACGTGGGTCCCCAAAGAGAAGCCGATTGGCGCCTTGGGGGGGGGGTCAGGCAGTGCGCCTGGCTTCCTCTCCGGCTGGCTGGCTGGTTGACTGGCTGGCCTGCCACAAGCGAGGGGCAAGAAGGGGAATCGGGCGACCGTCCGACTCCCGGAGCCCGCAGAGCGAAGAAGTTCTGCCAGCCCCGCTCCCCCCCCCACGCTTCTAGCGGCGGCACTGGCAGGCAGGCAGGCAGGGGAGGTAAGCGGGGCTTCCCTCTTCCGATGACTCCGAGCCAGTCCCCGCCGCGGCTCTGCCCTCCCCGCCCAGGAGCTGAAGCGGCCAGCTGTCGCGGCGTTGACGGGGCAGCCTGCTGGGCTGGCGGCGCCCCGATCAATGGGTCGGCAGCACCAGAGGCAATCCGTGGGTGGGACGGGGCGGCGCAGTCCCGCCCGCCGCTCGCCAGTGGCCTGAGCGCCCCGGTGCGGTGCAGAGTGCACTCCCTCCGCGGGCGGCCGGGCGGACTCCTCTCTCCTCGAGGGAGGGAAGGGCGAGGGGGATTCTCCTCGGTCGCACTCTTTCCCTTCTCCGGAGCAGCTTCGAGACAGCCGTGGGGGACGGGGGTGGGAGGGGGAGGAGGAGAGGAGAGGCAAGAGTCAACACAGGGGACGGTCGCCTCTGCCAGTCCCTGGCAAGGGATGGGGGAGGGGGAGCAGAGGTTCGGGGAGGGGGCCCGTAAAACCCGCGGGGGCCGGGCCCCCAGGGCCCCACGTAGGCTACAGGCCTGGCTTTCCCCCATTATTCAGTTTAAAAACTGCTCTGCCACCTTTACGATTTTGAGTGCCAGCAGCCTGGTTCCTTCTTGGGACAAGTGGAGATCGTGCCTTTTGTACAGCTCCCTCTTGTCCCAAAAAGCATCCCAGTGCCTAACAAACTCGAACCTTCCCCCCCACACCATCGTCTCATCCACGCATTGAGACTCCTGATCTGTGCCTGTCTCTCCGGCCCTGCGCGTGGAACAGGTAGCACTTCTGAGAAGGCTACCTTGGAGGTCCTGGCCTTGAGTTTCCTGCCCAGCAGCCTAAATTTCTCCTCCAGGACCTCACGACTGCATTTCCCCACATCGTTGGTGCTGATGTGCACCACGATCACTGGCTCCTCCCCAGCACTATCTACCAGCCTAAAACACGCATAATGTTCGCTACCTTCGCACCAGGCAGGCAAGTCACCATACGGTCAGTATGCGGGTTCACCACCCAGCTGTCTACCTGCCTAAGGATTGAATCACCAACTACCAAGAGCCCCCCTCCCACCTTTCCCAGGGACGGTTCCTTGGTACGAAAGGATACCCGTTCACCAGCTGAAGAAGAGGTCCCTTCTGAGGGCACATTCCCCTTATCCTCAGCATGGTGCCCTGTTTCCCCTTGACCCTCATGCTCCCTGGCAGCAGCTGGGCTGCCAGATCCAGAGTGGGACATATCTAACAAGTCCCCGAGAGTCTTCTCCGTGCACCTAACTGACTGTCTCTGCTTCTCCAGGTCAGCCACCTTGGCCTCAAGGGAGCAAACTCGCTCCCTGAGAACCAGGAGCTCCTTGCACTGAGCACACACCCAAGACTTCTGACCAGTGGGCAGATAGTCATACATGTGACACTCCATGCAAAACACTGGATAGCCCCCAACCCCCTGCTGGCATTCTGGCTTCATAATTGTTTTTAAACAAATACTTTTATATAACCCCCCTTTTAAAACCCTTTGTATTTATATGGTTCCTGTTGTAGAAGTCTACTTACCTTACTGGGAACCCAAGGAGCCTAGGTCCTTGGCTTTCTGGCTCTTCTTGGGCATCTTACAGACGCCGTAGGCTAAGAGTCCCTAGGCTAAGAGCCACAGGCAAAGAGCCTCACTAGAGGCTCGTGCCTCTTGCAAGCTTCCTGCCTTAAATAGAAGCATCCCCTAGGAGAGGGTGTGGCCAGCAGCTATTCAAATTCATCCAGGGGCTTAATTACAGGCAAACAATGACCCTTTCACACCCTAACTCCAGCAGCCAGGAGTCTGCTATTCAAATTCACCCAGGCACCTATTTACAGGCAAACAATGACCCTTTCACACCCTAACTCCAGCTGCCAGGAGTCTGCTACAACTCACCCCCACACTCCCAAAAACACAGTACCTTCTCAGCTAAAGCACCTCAGCTGAAAGTAAATAAATAAAAAAACACTCATCCCTCTAGCAGCTCTAACACCTTGCTCCTTCTCAGAGCTCAGCTGGGTCAGCCAATACTTTACTATACCAATACATGTTATGGGCATCTTCTACTTGTTTCCAGTGAGCTGCAACACATAATTTTACATCTAATATTAAACATATGGGGCCATCAGTTCTAAGTGCTGTTATTTTTTTTAAAAAATTGCTATATTTTGAAAGTACCCGGTGCTAATATGCATATTTAGGAAGTAAGGGCACCACACCTCCTGCCTGGTTTTGCAGACACCTTTGCCCACATTTCTGGTGGAGAGATTTCTTTTTTAAAAAATTCAGGCAGGTTCAGAAAGGCCTTTCTTCTTGTCACATTACTGTGATGTCATGTGATTTCTGCCACATGCTTGTAACATGCTGCTGCCTGGGGTTAAAGATGTATTCTGAATCAGGAAAGTTTGAAGACCATTGTTCTAAAACATCAGACTTTGCACCCTACATCCATCCCCCAAAGGTCTTTCAGCAGTAGAGAAAGTTTAACTTCCTGTCATTGTCAAATGCATCAATAACACTGGGCCAGTCACTTTCTCTCTCAGACTAATCTACCTCCCCAGGGTTGGTGTGAGGATAAATGAGGCAAGAAGGAACTATGAGAGGCCTGGTCTATACCCAGTTCTCTTAGATTTTAATCCAACACAATAACTATTACTCTGCAATGTATTCAAGTCAATAGCACAATAAACGAATGTACTTCACATGGCAAGTCACAAGTTAAATACCACATACAGTTTGATTTTTTGCTGACCCATACCTGATATAGTAAAAGTGAGTAGCTGAAAATGGTTGCCTTACCTTTGTACGAATTCAGTAATTGTCATGATGACACAAGGTCTCTGAATAAGCACACAAGAGTGTACAAACAACTTGGAAGTGTTCTGAAGAAGACTAGTTTCAAAATGGATTCCAGCTAGTTATCGTCATATATTTTTACTATTGTATCATGGGCTGTATATGTAACATAGGATGTGTTACTTGCCATTTGAGGTGCATTTGCTCATTTGCTATTGACTGAATATCTTGTTACAGTTTTGTCCATGTATTTTGTCCTTATCCGCTCCTGTAGTATGGTAGTTGCTGATATTCTTGAATCATTGTGTTTTGTATTAAAAGTTTTTTTACTCTTACACCATCTAGTTTTTTCCCCAAGTGTACCTCTAGTATGTTCGTACTTCTCATTTTTGCAGTTGTAAAGGCAAGTCTCTTGTTTTCCTCATTTGAGAGAGTGCAAAAACTATAGGCAATGTAAACAATCAAGAAAATTAGAAACAGTTTGAAGCTACTTACTCTCTATTGTTATTAATGATGATGATGCAAAAGAAAAGAAAATATATGGATATCAAATCTGTTGAGCTGAAAAAATATGTAAGGATATACATTAACTTGAAATGTGGATTTCCAGTTCATAACATAAAGTACTCAATTCCCAATAAACATATTTATTCTTTGTTGTTATATTTTCTTAGGGTTGATGGTAAGATTAAATGTTTTTTGGAAGAAATGGATGCTGAAAGCACATTGGATGTTGGCGCTGATATGCGGAAGATCAAATATTGTTTCAGCCATTTAAAGGTACACTTCATTTACTGCTGTTTGCTGCAAGGTGGGGAGGGGTTCTTAACTTGATAATAACACATTATGTATTTTGTTTTACTAAATGTACTAAGGGAGAGGTGAGTAGGAAATGCAGGGTCCATATTAGGACCCTATTAAATTAAATTATTGAAGCACCAAGTATGTTGTACTTTTTGACAAGAAGAAGGAAAACATTTCTGGTTTGGATAGTGTAATCTAGAAAATGTGATGGTTGTCTTATGTTTTCTCCATTTTTATATCTGGGAAGTGTTCCACAAATAGTATTAACTAGCTGCCAGAGGATATAGTGATGGCCACGGGCAAAGAGAGCTTTAAAAGGGGATTAGACAGATTCATGGAGGAAAGGTCTATCAGTAACTACTACACATCAGCTGCGGTCACACGCACCAGTTGAAGCGGAGGGGAAGTGAGGCTATTTCCTCTGGGGGACTTTGACACACAGTTGTGAGATCACACCTCCCCTTGTAGCTGCAGCTGAGTTGGGGGCATAAATGAGGAATTGCACCTCTGCACTGAGGGCCCCCTATGGAGCCAGGATGGCATGATCAGACCATCCTGACGACATGGCAGCATGCTTCCATGATCAGACAGGGGAAAGTCCGTCTGTGGCCCGTTGGAACCCGTTAGAGCCTGACTTTCCCTGATGTCTTGCCAATGGGTTGCCAATGAATGCGGGATGCTTCCCAGATGTTGCTGTCTGATCGCTCCCTTTAGATCTGTCAGGCATTCACATCTATGTCAGATCTAAAGGTGCATGTGATCACAGCCATGGTGACTAAAGGAAACCTCCATGTTCAGAGGCAGTAAATGAGTACCAGTGCCAGCAGGCAACATCAAGGGAAGGACTCAGCTTCTATGCCCTGTTGTTAGTCCACCAGAGGAACTGGTTGCCCACTGTGTGAGACAGGATCCAGCAGGGCTCCTTTTATGTTCTTATGTGTTGTTTTTTTTAATGTCTATATTACTACTGAATATCACAATATAAATTAATAACATCTACTCTCTGTTGAATGTCTTTTACCATCAGCAGCGTGGTAACTATTGCACAGAATAAAGAGGACACTGTCTGCCTACATTGCTTATGATAAAGTCAGAACCAAGGTGAAAGGGGAGGAAGAGCTTCATAAAGACATAGTGGGGATGAAGTTGAGGAATGTTCTATAAGGACACTATGCTGGTTCAGCAAAAATCTTTCAGATGACATATCTTTTGAGAGAGAGTTTGAAAAAGATGAGAGCTTGGCAAAACAGAGTAGATGGGATTGGTGAATAAGCGAATTTGGGACAAGGTAAAAGGCAAAAGTGAGGAAAGGTTTTGAAAGAAGAGAGAATAAAGTAAGGAATGAGATCAAATACTTTGGCCACCAAATGAGAAGGGAGCACTCACTGGAGAAAACCCTGATGCTGGGAAAGATTGAAGGTCAAAGAAGAAGGGGATGGCAAAGGATGAGATGGTTAGACAGTGTTATCAATGCAACAAACATGAGATTAAGCAGACTCCAGAGGATGGTGGAAGACAGGAAGGCCTGGCATGATCTGGTCCATGGGGTTGCATAGAGCAGTTTAAATATGATGAGAAAATTTAATTTGAAGTGAAAACCACTAAGGCAAAGAAAAAGTCAAACAAAAGAGAGAAAGAAAGTATTAGGTGAAAAAGTTACAAGTGGCAGGAAAGAGCACCATCATGAGCTAACTGTAGGAGTCCACAATGGTAATATTGGTTAGGGTAAAGAAATTTCCCTCTATTGAAAAGACAAAGAAATGGAAGAATACTAACAGCATGACCATTAAATTATAAGAACTCAGAATTGTTTCCCCTCCCCTTTTTAATAGAGACTTCTTAATGATGCAAAGCCCTGTGAGAATGCTTTGTTTGCCTCAGACATTCCTGAAGACAAAGTTGCTAACAGCTCATTTGGGACAGAAGAGTTAAAGAAGCTAAAGAATCTTCTGCAGCAACGAGACAATGAAATCAGTATCCTTTCTGAAAGACAATACATTAAGATTTCATTTAATTTGGAAATGTCATTCTGTTGCTTGACAAATTAAAGGACTTCTTCCTTACATAGTTTAACTTAGAGGAATGTGGGTCCAAAGTTTGCTATTATCTGTAACATGTTGGTTCAATCTTCTGGATGTAAAAATCGTTGTTGCTTGGCTGAGTTCTATCTCAGATCCAAAGTTTCTGGAAACCTAATGTCAAGCAGGTGCCTTTTTAAGTAATGGAAAAAAGTGATACTATATAAAGAAATATTTATTACCTTTCAAAAAGTTGAATTTCCTGTAATTGTTATTTTTAGCCAAATGAAATGCTGCTTTGGGGACTACTGGACTTCGTATTTAAATTAAATATAAATTTATATTCAACCTAAGGCTTCATACAATGTATATAAAATGTGTTGTGCTCCCATTCTGTTTACTCACAAAAAACATAGCTGCAGCTTTGGTATGGTGCAAAATTATTTTGATGTAATAGAAACGGATGAGATAGCTCCAATCTATATGTGTACAGGAGAGGAAAACCTAATAGTTTTGAGCTAATGGGAATGTTACAGAATAATTCAACTTTTATAACGTTAACTATGCTGCTTTTCTTACTGTGTGTTCTGCGTGTTTGACAAGCTGTGCATGCTATGCAAATGTAGAGTATGGTATCTGACACAAGTTAGAATTCTAAATATCTCTGCTCTTCAGTGTTTGCTTTAAGATTATTTTGCATTCATGTTCTGAAAATACAGTATCTGTTTCTAAGCAGGGGTTCTGTAAGAGTTCAGGGAGAAGGACCTTATTCTCTTCATTCGCCTCCTCACCCTATCTCCACTTTTCTTCATTCCATCTCTGGGCAGCACCTGCCGTCTTTCCCTTTTCCCTGCTTTCTTCTCTTTCTCCCATCTACATACCTGCCTTTTTCTGCCCCCTGTCTTCAGTTTTCCCATCCATCCCTTCTTCTGTCCTCTTACTGTGCTTACTTGCTTCATTCTCTTCCTCTCACAATTCTTAAGTCTCTCTTCCCTTCCCATTTACTGACACTTAGTGAGGCATGAAAGACTCAGCAATATTATTTGAAGTTCCCTAACAATTTTCCAAATGGTCACTGAGATCTCATGATGTAGTATGAGATCTCAGTCAACATTCTTTTCTTAACATTGCAGATATTGGTTCTGTGATGGGATTTTTTTTTTTTTAAGTCCAAAATATTTTGGTGATTTTTAGATTTCTGATTTGTCTTCAAAATTTGGTCCACACACTGGAGTTAAGTTGAGAATTAAGCATATAATTAAAAAAAAGATTTGTAGGCAGACTGAGCCAGCTAAAGTAAAATTTTCTAACCTTCATCTGAGGAACATATAAACTTATTTGAATACTTAAAGCAGCCTACCAGTCTCTCATCCATCTGCTCATCAAGGGGAATCTGGCTGAACCAGGTTAAAAACTGGGCTTTTCTGTGGCCACTTTGTGGAACAGCCTTGTTTATGCTATGTCTCAGATCCCTTCCGTCATAAGAAAACTTGTAAAACTTAGCTAATCCTAGTTGAACAAATGAATTGAAATATTAATGATGAGTCCAGTGACTGATAAATTGTAATGTCAGTGCAGTATTAAAACTGATGTGGGGATTTTATAATTGTTTTATAATAGACAGAATTTTTAATGTTAGTATTTTTGATTTTTGTCTTGTTTAGACTTGATTTAATTTGTATATTTAGTATGCTTTTATCCCACCCTTTCTTCAAGGAGTGAAAGGCAGCACACATGATTTACCTTCTGGCATTTTAATCTCACAACAAACCTGTGAGGTAAGTGATGCTGAGAGAGAATAACAGGCCCAACTTCATCCAGTGACTTTCATGGCCAGCTCAGTGTGGTTAATAGTACACCACACATTTGTTGTTAGCTGGCCCCAACCCGTTAGAATGGTGGGATGTAATATTTCAAATACATAATTAAAATGCACAGGCATATAGATGTATCTATTATGTGCCTACTAAGCATTCCCTGTTTTCCAAAGTACTCACAATGCCCCATAGTGTACATCACAATGTACACTAAATAATTTGTACTCTTTAAGCAAACAAATTGACCACCACCTGCACTGCCTCATGAAGAAAAGGAGGCCCATGCTGCGTCCTGTTAGGATCTAGGTTAGTAAGTAAATAATTATTGATATAAAATGAATAATCTTTCTTTCTGTTCTGTATAAGTAGCAGACCTGGGGTGGGGGTGTTGTAGAGTTGGTAGTACTATACTAGATCTCAAAAATCAGCTCAAATTTTCCTTATAATGAATTTTAGATATTTTAGTAAATATGTTAAAGAAGGAAAAAAAGAAAGCCCAAAATGCCCTTCTTCAGCTCAGTGCTTCTTCAAGGGAGGTCCCAACCTCAGAAAGTTCTTGTCTTCCAAAAAAAGAAGAAAATGACCACATGTTACCTGTCTTTTCAAAACCTAAACCTGGTTTTCTTCCCAGAAACACAGGTTAGTGCATTTAGAAATATCTACAAATTCAGAATTGTCACATTGTGCCCTTTGATGTGTCCTATTTAAGTCTGAAAAAGGCAGTTTGCCAGCTCTATGTTGGGAAATACCTAGATATTTGGGGGATGGAGGGTGGGGTTTGGGGACAGATGGGACCTCAGCAAAGTATAATGCCATAGAGTCCAGATGAACTGATCTTGGTTGTCTGGAGATCAATTGTAATAGTAAAAATGGAGATCGGGTTCTGGCGCAGTGGTGATGGCCAGCCCCCGGACAAGCTCCCGTGAAGCAGCCATATCGCCGGGTCTTTAGTGGGGTCCAGGGGATCCTGGGCTCCATTGGGTCTCCTCATAAGAACGTAAGAGAAGCCAATTTTGGATCAGGTCAAAGGCCCATCCAGTCCAATACTCTGTCACACAGTGGCCAAAAATACCAGGTGCCATCAGGAGGTCCACCGGTGGGGCCAGGACACTAGAAGCCCTCCCACTGTTGCCTCAAAGGGGAGCCCAAGCAGGGGGCTTGACCTGGGCCTTCCACTCTTTGGCGGCAGGGGGATAAGGGTCCAGGATTACTCTAGAAAGCAGGACTTGTGCAAGTGCTGTGAACACCCAGACGGAGGGGAAGAAGAAAGGTTCTACAATGCCAAGACCACGGCCACACAACCCGGAAAATCTACAGCAACTAATGTTCAATACATGGCTTATATAACATGAATGTATCAAAAAATCAACCAGCAGCTTGAATTTCCAAAGGGGTTTCAGGGTTTTTTTCTTTTGTTTATTCAGAGTATAGGAAAGATGCATTATTTTGATCTGCATTCTAGGTAATTTATGGTTTAACCCAAAACATTGTCAAGGTGCTTGTCCTTAAGAAGAAATCCACCTTAGATATACTGTTGAGTAAAGGCTTTAAGAAACAAATACTGTATACTCTATTTAAGCATATTATTTACAAAGAAATTTGTTTATTACCATTTCTGGACAAGGGAATTGAGAGAGCGGTAGCCAAGCAGCTCCAGAGTTTCCTGGATGACATGTTGGCACTGGATCCATTCCAGTCCAGCTTCTACCCAGGCCATGGGATGGAGATGGTGTTGGTTGTCCTAACACACAATCTCTGTAGGCAGCTGGATCAAGGCAGGTCAGTGCTGCTGTTGCTACTTGATCTCAAAGCAGCGTTCGATGTGGTTGATTGTGATCTTTTGACCCACTGCCTCACTGACATGGAGTGGCTTTCCTCAGTTCTCCATGGTCAGGAACAAAGGGTAGTGCTCGTGGGAGAGATGTCCTCTAAGTGCCCACTGTTATGTGGAGTTCCTCAAGGGACAGTCCTTTCCCTGTTGTTGTTTAACATTTATATGCGCTCCCTTGTCCAAATGGCTCAGAGTTTCAATCTTGGGTGTCACCAGCATGCGGATGACACTCAGCTCTATCTGCTCTTGGACAGCCACCCGGATGCTGCCCCACAACATCAGGCTGAGGGTTTGGAAGCTGTGGCAGGGTGGTTGAGGAAGGGCAGGCTGAGACTGAACCTGGGGAAGACAGAGGTTCTGTGGTTGGGGGGGGGAAGCTTTGGAGTTGAGGTTCTGGCTCCTTAATCTTGACATCATTAATACTAGCGCACTCCATCAGGAGGTTAGGAGTGAGTCTGGACACATCCTTGACCATGGAGGTGCATCACAAATACTGCCAGATTGGTGTTTTACCATTTGTGCCAAGTTTGGCTGCTGCCCCCTTTCCTTTTGTGCCCCAACCTAGCCAAAGTAATCCATGCAACTGTCACCTCCAGGCTGAATTACTGTAACTCACTCTACATTCACCTGCCCTTGAGACTGACCCAGAGGCTCCACCTAGTCCAGAATGTAGCAGCGTGAGTCCTGGGGTAAATGCCATGGACAGCACACATACAAACCTCTGCTGTGCCAGCTACACTGGTCACCCGTAGAGTACAGAGTCAGGTTCAAGATGTTAGTGTTGACTTTTAAGGCCTTGAGCAGTCAGGGATCCATGTACCTTTGGGACTATCTCCTCCAATATGTTGACAAAAGAATGCTGAGATTGGCTAGTGCTAACTTGCTGGTGATCCCCAGCTCTAAGGAGGCCTGGCTGTCCTTCACTAAGGCCAGGGCCTTTTCGGTCCTGGCCCAAAACCAGGTGGAATTGTCTGCCGAATAACATCAGGGCCCTGTGGGATCTGATGCAATTCCACAGGGCCTGTAAGGCAGGGATGTTCTACTAAGCTTTTAGTTGAGGACAGCAGCAGGAGGTTGGCACCCTTCCTTTCCTTTCTATGGCCCCACATACCCTTCCCCACCATGCTGAGCAGGACAGTGGTGTGGCCAGTAAAGGGGATTATTATATCACTATCTTGGATCAGTTTTTAATTACTGATTTACTGTTGGCAAATTTAATTATATATATTGAGTAAGGCCCGTTGTGGAAATAAATACAACGGGCTCTAGAAAGAGGCTCTGGGAGAGTGCCCTGGCTTTGGGCACACAGTGTGAATTTGCTGTGGCGACCTCAGCAGGGTATAATGACAGAGACCACCATTTTCTCCAGAGGAACTGATCTCTGCTACCTGAAGAGCAGTTGTAGTGATCTCCAGCCCTCACCTGGAGATTGGCAACAATTGTTACCCAGGAGGAAATGGCTGGTTTGGAGGGTGGAGTCTATGGCATTCTACCTGCCTGAGGTCCAACCCCTCCTCAAACCCCACCCTCTCCAGGTTCCACCCCTCAAATCCCCAGGAATTTGCCAACCTGGAGTTGGCAACCCCATCTCCTTCCCAGCTAACCATCAACCTACTGTTATCTGCCCCTCTGACTTCAGCTGACTTCTGCCCTCCCTCCTGCAGAGCAGTTGTAATTCTGAGTGGTCTCCAGCCATCACCTGGAGATTGGCAACAATGGTTCCCCATGAGGGACTGGCTGGTTTGGAGGGTGGAGTCTGTGGCATTGTACCTGAGACCCCACCCCTCCTCAAACCTCACCATCTCCAGGCTCTACCCCTCAAATCTCCAGAAATTTCCCAACCTGGAGTTGGCAACCCTATCTCCCTCCTAGCCAATTGTCAACCTACCGTTATCTGCCCCCTGACTTCAGCTTTCCATCTTCTCCCCCCTCCCTCCTGGAGAGCAGTTGTAATTCTGATTGATCTCCAGCCCCCACCTGGAGATTGGCAACAATGGATCTTCGTCGTGGTCTCTGTGCAGTCCCACACATGGGTTGGGCGCCTGCGCACAACCTCGTTCGGAGAAACTTCTAGAGCTTTACCTTAGAAGAGCTTTTGGCGGGCTCTCCTCCCGCCCTGGGGGAGGAGACATGCACTGCGCATGCCCAGAGCGGGAGAGAGAGCCGCCTCCCACTCAGTTCTTCTTCGACCGCCTTCGTGTTCACACCTCGTTCCTGTCGTTCCTCCATTTACCTCAGCTGAGTATATCTTTCTTCGCTTTCGCTTTATTTTTCCATCTGCTTCTTTCTCTTCTAAAACATTTAAAAAAAAAAATCTTTGTCTATCTCTCTTTCCCCCCCTCTCCTTTCTTTGGAGGGTGGGTGGGGATTTTTGTATGGGAAAAACTCAATTCTTTAAGGTCTGTCGTCGTTGCCCTGCTAAAATTCCATCCAACGACGGGCACGACCTTTGCTTAGTTTGTTTGGGTGAGGCCCATAGAGTAGATTCTTGCCCTCATTGCGCGAGTTTCACTCGTCAGGCTCGCCGTAATCGAGAGGCTCGGCTCAAAGCTCTTCTTGTTGAATCGGCTTTGCGTCCCACAATGTCTTCAGGAGCTTCCCAGGTCTCGGTAGCCAAGAAATCGGACACCTCCTCGAAGGCACCGAAATAGAAACCTAAGCGGGCTGAAGATAAGACCCCTTCGAAGTCGAAGGCCACGCCCTCTGCTTCGGTTTCGAAAGTGGACCCCATCGTCGTGACTGGGTTGTCGACATCGATGCCGGCCCTCGCCTCTACATCCCATAAGTCTGTGGCTCGACAACAGACTCCGCAGCACTCCCACTCGTCACCGACGGAGACGATACCGTTGGGCCAGTTGACCAGATCGCCTCCGCACCTGTCTCCGCGAACAGGCTCCCGGTCTCCACGGAGGCGTTCCACTACCCCGATCCACACTTTGGACGAGGGTCTGGTTGTGCACCGCCATGCGCGGTCCCGATCCCGATATGGTCATCGATGCCTGATCCGTAGGCAATCCCCGTCGTCGTCTGATTCGGCCTCTGACCACCAATGCTGGTCCTATGAAGACCGTCGGGAGCGTCCGGATGCGGCCTACTATTATTCGAGGTCTCCGACACCGGAGAGACACCGCTATGACCGAATCCGGCATTCGGAACGTGGAGATCAGGCCCACGCCCCTGACCGCCCTCGGCGCTCGGCATCTGTGGCCTCGGCTCATTCTGCCTCTCGGGAACAGCTTTCTGACCTTCCCAGAAATCGGGACGCCCCAAGGAGTTCCCCAAAGGAACCTCGACACCGTCCTGCCGTCGACCATCCGGTCATCGACCTTGTCCAACCCCGATCCTCCTCTCCTATGTCAATCTCGGACAGGTCGGATTCGGCGGAGTTCGATCCCGAGGTCCCTCGGATCGAGGATGAGCCTCGACGCTCGGGGTCCATTTCACCTACGGAGCGTCCTAAGGCATTTTTGGAGCTTGTTACCAGGATGGCGACTGCCCTCCAAGTTCAGGGCTTTACGGAGTCCCCAGCAGTGACCGACGTCGTTCACCGATTGGCTGATCTTCCTCCGTCTCCCATCTTGCCTTTGCTGCCTGTCCACCTTTCTATGTTGAAGGAGTCATGGGAACACCCGGCTTCGATCCCTCCGGTTTCGAGGCGCTATGATGGGTTGTACAGGATCCAGGATGCTCCTGGCAAATTCCTCCTTTCTCAGCCACCACCGAACTCCATGGTGGTTCACTCTTCTTAGAAATCGAGGCAGCCTGCTCACCAGTCCACGCCCCCTGACCGCGAGGGTCGTAAACTGGATCTTCTGGCCAAGAAGATGTACTCTCTGGCCTCCATGAATCTCCGGGTCGATACTTATCTGTCGTATTTATCTGCTTACGCATTCAACGTTGCCAATGCAATTCGCCCTGTCCTGGAGTTTGTTCCGGAAGAGCACCGTCCCACTCTCTCGGCTGCCTTGTCTGAGGTTTGTGCCATATCAAAGCAACAAATCAATTCCGTTCGTCATGCAGTCAATTGCTCCTCTAAACTCCTGGTGTCTTCTGTCGCTCTCCGGCGTCATGCCTGGCTGCGGGGCACCTCTCTACAACCGGACGTCAAGTTCCGTGTAGAAGACCTCCCCTTTGACAGAAACGGCCTTTTCCACTCCACCACTGACGAAGTGTTGAAGGCTGTCGATGAGAGTCGTAAGCAGGCCCGAAACCTTGGAGTCTCGGCTGCACCTTACCGTCTCAGAAACCGTTCCTGGAAACCTTCTGGCTCCAGGCGATACCTATCTCCGGCGCCTCACTCCCAATGGAGGAGAAAACCGTACGACTCCCGTCCTCCTTCCAAACACCATTCCCAACCCACCAAAAAGCCGCCGCAGCCTAAGCAGTCTGTTTGACTGTCCCCACCGTCTCTCTCCAACGTCGTTCACTCCTTCCGTCCGTACCCGCCTCTTCCCCTTTCCACCAGCCTGGGAACAAATTTCAACTGACTCCTGGGTCCTCACCATCCTGCGGGTCGGGTACGCCATAGAGTTCGTTTCGCATCCGATCCTCCCACACTTTGTCGTCATGCCTCCAGACCCCCTCCTCGATCTCGAGGTTTCTGCTCTCCTTGCCAAGGGGGCCATCGAGGTCGTCCCGGAGGCACAACGAACTCTCGGCTTCTACTCGAAATATTTCCTGGTCCCCAAGAGAGACGGCGGCTTCAGACCAATTATGGACCTTCGGGATCTCAACCGTTACATTCGGTATCAGAAATTCAGAATGGTCACTCTGCAGTCGATCCTCCCTCTCATTCCACAGGCAGCGTGGCTCGCGTCAGTCGATCTCCAAGACGCGTACTTCCATGTCACGATCCGTCCCCAACACCGGCGGTTTCTCCGGTTCGCCGTTGGAGATGCCCACTACCAGTACAGGGTGCTTCCCTTCGGCCTCTCTACAGCTCCACAGGTGTTCACCAAGCTGATGGCTGTGGTGGTAGCTGAACTCCACCGACGGGGAGTCACTCTTTATCCTTACATCGACGACTGGCTTCTCGTAGCTCCAACGCCAATTCAGTTCCTCCACGACTCGCGGGAGACTCTCTCCCTTCTCCGTGCTCTCGGGCTTTGCGTCAACCATGCCAAGTCCTCCCTTCAGCCCCTCCAAATCCTTCGATTCCTCGGGGCTCGACTCGACACCAACCTCGAAGCGGCTTTCCTTCCGGAGTCCAGGGCTTCCGACATTCGGGCGATGGTGTCCGCCTTTCAGACGTGTCCCCAACAATCCGCCCGTTCTGTCATGAGGCTCCTTGGTCACTTTGCCTCCACGGTGTTCGTTGTCCGCAACGCTCAGCTGAAGATGTGGCCACTTCAGCTCTGGCTCCTACGAGCCTTCGATCCCCTCCGGAGGCCTTGGCACACGGTTCTGTCGATCCCACAAACCGTCCTCACCTCCCTCGAGTGGTGGGCTCAACCTATCCACCTCCTTTCCGGGATGCCCTTTCGTCCTCCTCCTCCCGACTTGCTGTTGACCACAGACGCTTCCCTCTCGGGTTGGGGAGCCCGGAGCGGAACGCTTACTGTTCAAGGGGCTTGGTCTGCTCGAGATGCAACTCGCCACATAAATTACCTGGAGTTGCAAGCAATCTACCTGGCCCTTCGGTCCTTTCTTCCGACCCTCCGAGGCCGTCCTCGTGGCTTCCGACAGCACCACGGCTGTTTATTATGTCAACAAACAGGGCGGCACTGCCTCTGTTCGTCTCTGCACCTTGGCGATAGACCTCTGGTCCTGGTGCCTCCATCACTCCATCACGCTCTCGGCGATCCATATTCCCGGGGATCAGAATGTCGATGCGGACCGGTTGAGTTGCTCTGCCTCATCGGACAACGAATGGTCCATTCCCCTCCAGTATCTTCGACCTCTGTTTTGAGAGTTCGGTCACCCATCTGTCGACGGCTTCGCGTCCGTTGACAATGCTCGATGTCGCCTGTTTTTCAGCAGGGGTCCCCCGTCTGCTCGGTTGCTCGGGGATGCCTTTCTCCACAAATGGAACGGAACCCTGTTTTATCTGTTTCCTCCGTTCCCTCTCATCTCTCGGGTGGTGCAGAAGATTCGTGCAGACCACACCTCCTGCATTCTGATCACTCCGTGGTGGCCACGCCAGGTCTGGTTCCCGCACCTGCTTCAACTCTCCTGTCGTTCCTTCCGTCCCCTCCCTGTCGTCCCAGATCTCCTTTCTCGGGCTCGAGGGAGAATCATCCATCCCAAACCGGGATTTTTCAAATTAACGGCCTGGAAGATCCAGCCCTAGACTTCCCGCCTCAGGTCTCTGAAATCCTCCTGAATGCTAGGAAGCTTTCTATTCGACGTTCCTATCAGTTCAAGTGGAACAGATTCCAATCCTATGCTACTGATCACTCCTTCAATCCGATTCAATCATCTCTCCGTGAGATCTTCGCCTACATTGTGCATTTGAAGTATGCGGGCCTGGCATACTCGTCCTTGAGGGTTCATTTGGCGGCGATCTCCGCCTACCACCCCCTCATACAAGGCTTGTCAGTGTTCTCCCACCGTCTCACCAAGACGTTCCTCAAGGGTCTTCTTCGCATGTGCCCGCCTAGGAAACCGTTGGTGCCTTCCTGGAGCTTGTCTCTAGTCCTTTCTCAACTCATGGCTAAACCATTCGAGCCGATGGCTACCGCCGACCTCAGGTTAGTGTCCTGGAAGACGGCTTTTCTCGTAGCCATTACCACTGCACGCAGAGTAGGGGAGCTAGCTGCCTTCAGGGCTGATCCCCCCTATACCGTTTTTCATAGGGAGAAGGTGGTCCTTAGAACAGATCCTTCCTTTCTCCCTAAAGTCATCTCTACTTTCCACCTCTCTCAGTCGTCTGTTCTGCCTACTTTCTTCCCGAACCCGACTGATGCCTCTCAGAGAGCCCTGCACTGTCTAGATGTGCGCAGAGCGCTCTCTTTCTATCTACACAGGACGCAGCCCATACATAAATCTCCTCGGCTGTTCCTAGCTTATGGCCCCCCTCATGCGGGGGAACCCATTTCTTCTCAACGTCTCTCTAAGTGGGTGACTTCCACCATAGCCCTTTTCTATGAACTGGCGCGTCAACCCGTTCCTACCTGTCTCACTGCCCATTCCACACGGGCGGTGTCGACGTCCAGCGCTTTCCTGGCCGGTGTCCCGTTGGAAGACGTCTGTGCGGCTGCTACGTGGTCCTCGGCATCGACCTTCGTGACCCACTACGCACTCGACGTCCGAGCTCGGCGGGATGCTGCCTTTGCTCAGACGGTACTGCAATCTCTCTTCGCTTGACCCTGCTGGACCCTCAGGTAGGACCCGTGGGTGATTTGTTTTGATGGTGATGCTGTGTCTTAACCAGTATTTTTGTGTCCTTTGCAGCTGCCAGCTCCCTCCTCCAACTGGTTCAGCTCTTGTAATCACCCATGTGTGGGACTGCACAGAGACCACGACGAAGATAAACAGGTTGCTTACCTGTAACTGATGATCTTCGAGTGGTCATCTGTGCAGTAGCACAATCCCACCCAGCCTTCCCCGCTGCTGGCATCTCCACATTTCCTGCTTTGGATTCTTTGGCCTTGACAGTGGCGGTCGAAGGAACTGAGTGGGAGGCGGCTCTCTCTCCCGCTCTGGGCATGCACAGTGCATGTCTCCTCCCCCAGGGCGGGAAGAGAGCCCGCCAAAAGCTCTTCTGAGGTAAAGCTCTAGAAGTTTCTCTGAACGAGGTCGTGCGCAGGCGCCCAACCCATGTGTGATACTGCACAGATGACCACTCGAAGATCATCAGTTACAGGTAAGCAACCTGTTTTTCCTCAGGATGGAATGTCTAGTTTGATGGGTGGAATCTATGGCATTGTACCTGTCTGAGGTCCCACCCCTCCTGAAACCTGACCCTCTTCAGGCTCCATCCCTCAAATCTCCAGGAATTTCCCATCTGGTGTTGGCAACCCTATCAGGACTGGCCCAATGAGTTTTCTCTCAAACGCCAAAACAGGTGACAGGACCAAGCTTGGTTGCCTACCAACAGGCACTGAGGGAAAAGTAGGGTTGCCAGCTCTAAGTAGGGAAATACCTGGAGATTTGGGGGTTGGATCCTGTGAAGGGCAGCATTGGGGGGGGCGGCAGAAGGACTCAGCAGGGTATAATGCCATAGGCTCTACCCTCCAAAGCAGCCATTTTCTCCAGGGGAACTGATCTCAGTCATCTGGAGATCAATTGTAACAGCAGGAGATCTCCAGGTCCCACCTGGAGATTGGCAACCCTAAGGGAAAGACAGCTGCACAGCAGGGGTGGAAGAGAATGGTTTGATGGCCACTGGGCCAAGATTGGCAGCAATAGTTCCCCAGGAGAAAATGGCTGGTTTGGAGGATGGAGTCTATGGCACTGTACCTGTCTGAGGTCCCACCCCTCTTCAAACCTCAGCCTCTCTCGGCTCCACCCCTCAAATCTCCAGGAATTTCCATATCTATAGTTGGCAACTTTATCTCCTCCTCTCTCAGCAGCCTCTTCCTAGGCAAAATTCTGTCTTTCTCATTAACGGGGAGCAAAACAGTTTACTTCATTCTTTTCGGCTGTGTGATCTGTACAGCAACCCTGTAAGGCAGGTTAGGCAGAAAGTCTCCAGCTGGTCCGAAATCACCCAGGCAGTTTCCATAGGGATGCTCCTGCTGAACAGGAGCAAGCAGCCAGGCCTAGGGTTGCCATTGCCAACAGACAAATTGATGCAAAGGAGGATGGAAAAGTCTCCGTATCTCTATTTTGCCTTCAATTGGTTTTGATGCCAGCAGAGTGAGAAAATGCCAAAGGCTCTGGGTGGGTGCCCCATGGTAAATGCACCAAACAATTCCTAAAGATTTCCCACTGTGCCGATAAATCATTTTCTACACTCGCAGCGTCCCCTGCCAGAATTAGTACCAGAGCTTTTTTTGCCTTGTGGTATTCTGCTTGTGGTGTGGCCTGTCTTTTTTGTGGTGTGGCATGGTTGTGTGTTATTGGGTTTGTTTCTTTTGAAGGGGAAGTGTTGTGAGTGAGGACATATTTCACCTCAGAATACTACAGGTTGCATAAACAACGGACAATTCCAACTGTCTTGCGGGGAGGGGGGGAGAGTTTGAGGTGCGAAATGGAGTGAAGTCCATTCAGCTTCCATATGCAAATGAGCTTGAAATGCTGGCCCAATCAAAGAAGAGTGGCCTAGGCTGCAGTGGGTGGGAGAGAACTCAGGCAATGCAGCTAGTGGATAGGGACAGATTCTGAGCGACATACCAGGGAGTGAACTGATTTTGCCAGGCATAGAATCTTCCCAGACCACTACCCTTTTATATAATAGGACAGGATTATATTTTAAATGTTTCATAAGGCTGTAAATTGCCCAGAGCCTGCTTGCATGGTGGGCAATCTACACATTTAATGAAATAATATAAAAATAAAAAATTTACTCTGCTTTTCAACCGAACAGTTGGCTCCCAAAGCAGCTTACAGTACTTAAAAAAAAAGAATGTCCAAATTGAAACATAGTTTAATGATGTCTCAGTCAAGGCACTATAGGACAGCTGGCTGCTGTTTCATTTGTCTGTGGCCTGAGTGATGACATTTAGTAAATGGGAGGAATAAGCTGCGCTCAGGCACAGGAGAAAGGTTCCTGCTAGGTATTATCTCCTCTCCCATCCTCACAGAGCACTAAGTTTAAAAACATGCTTGATCAACAACGTTAGCTGCAAAGTCATTGTTCACATGATGGATAACAGACCAGATTTTTAAAGAAGAAAAACAGTTCACAGGGCTAAATCTGCACAGAGTTACCAGTTTCCAGGTTGGGGGCAGAGGGTGGTACTAGGAGAGAAGGTATCGCCTTAACACCCCCTACTGTGTGGGGTCCCTCAAGGGGTGATCCTCTCTCCAATGTTATTTAACATCTGTATGCACCCCTTTGCCCAGCTGGCATGGAATTTTGGGTTGGATTGTCACCAATATGCTGATGACACCCAGCTTTATCTGTTGATGGACAGCCAACTGGATACTGCCCCATCTGTTTTGGCCAAAGAGCTGGAAGCCATAGCGGGGTGGTTGAAGCAGAACTGGCTGAAACTGAATCTTTCAAAGAGGTAGGTTCTGTTGGCTGGGGGGGGGGTTACGGAATTGGGGAGCCAACTCCCAGCTCTTGATGGTATACTTCTAACACCGGCACCAACCACCAAGAGCCTGGGTGTGTTCCTGGATGCCTCTCTATCTATGGAGGCCCAGATCACAAACATTGCCAGACTGGCATTCCACCAGCTGCACCACATCAGGCAACTAGCTCCTTTCCTGTCTCACCCTGACTTGGCCACAGTAATCCACACTACAGTGACTTCCAGGCTAGACTACTGTAACACTCTGTGCAGGGCTACGGTTGAGCCTGATCTGGAAATTACAAGTTGTCCAGAACGTGGTGACATGGGTCCTTACCAGGACCCTATCGACAGCACATATTTTATCAGTGCTTCACCAGCTGCACTGGCTCCAAGTTGAGTACTGGATCAGGTTAAAGGTTTTGGTACTGACTTTCAAGGCCTTAAACCAGGGCTGTCAAACTTATTGTTATGAAGGCCGGATTTGACATAAATTGGACTTTGTTGAGCCGGGCTATGTGTGTCATAAAATGTAATGCCAGTGGGGGAGATATAAACTTTATAAAGGATAAAAACAAACACAATTAAAGATATTATAGCAGCTATTCCATTGGACCCCCACATTAGGAGGGTGTGTGTGTTAAAACAAAGATTTCTCTGCAAAACTGGAATCCTTCGAGTTTGGAGAGCCCTATATTTTAACCTTGGCTGGTCCTGAACCTCCTCCCCCCCATAAACTACAAATATAAATGGACTGAGCCTAGGACCCACAGGAAGAACATGAAATAGCTGAGCATCGCAAGCTTCTCTCCCCCCCCCGGTCTACTCAGAGTGGCAGTGGCTCTCCAGAGTCTCGGGTTATTTTACAGGGTGGTTTGAGTTAATAATTTTGTGTGTCTTCTTCAGCAATTGTTCTGCTATTATTCCATTAGAGCTCCACATTAGGAGGGTGTGCATGTCCCAGTATACCCCCCCCCAAAGAGCACTACATTCTGGAGATAAGAACCTCCTGGTGATCCCTGGCCTGAAGGATATCCAGCTGTCCTCAACCAGAGCCAGAGTTTTTTCAGCCCTGGCACTGGCTTGGTGAAACTCTTTCCCTAATAACATCTGTGCCCTGCAAGACTTAAAACAGTTCTGCAGGGCCTGTAAGACAGAGATGTTCCACCAGGCCTATGGTTGAGTACAAACAGTTTACCATCTAGCCTGGTCTCCCCGTCTCTCCCACCAAGCAACAATACATAATTGTCTAACACTGTCTTGTTTAGTTTTTATTACTACCAGTTTATTGTTTTAAATTTTAATCTGTGTATGTGTGTGTATATATAGTATTTATTAGAATTATATTTATAAATTGTTGTTAACCACCCTGAGCCCCACTGGGGGGAGGGCGGTATATAAATCAACTTAATATACCAACAGGCTTTTGGTTGAGGACAGCAATGGGACAGCAATTCATCTGGCACTCTCATACCTCCCACCTCCCCTCCCCTATCCCATTAGGAGGCTATGGGGAAATTGCAATCCCCACCCCCACCCCAGTTCTGCTTGTCACACACACAAAGCTGTAAAATGCCCTTTTCTGGTAAAAACATTTCAAGATTTTTATTTTAAAATCAAATGAAATTTGTTGTTCACTATAGAACTTCTTAATATACAGTTACTTGAAACAGTATTTAATCTAGATAAATTCTGAAGACAGACTGGAGATGAAAACTTGCCCTTATTTTATTAAAATAATGGGAAAGCCTGCATGTTAAACCATAATCTGAAAAAGACCATATTGTTCTCTTTAAAATAGCAGTGGTCTCTGTATTTTTGCATTTGTTTGAGCATGTGTTCCAAATAGCCACCTGGAATTATTCAATGCTGTACAAGTCTCTATATGACTCATTGCATCCTTTAACCATTTGAGATTCTCAAAAAGCATTACTTTTGAGTGCTGAAAGTCATCTGAGTTGGAAGTTCTCATTCAAACACTCTGCAGTATTAAGATGCTAATACATTGCATGAGGTTTGTAAAGCATCATTTGTTAACAGATGAGTTGACAAATAACAATGGCAATTGCTTGTGTTAAAAAAGTCACCATTATACATTCACCCCTGAAATTTCCAACTATGGAATATCAGCTAAAACTTCAATTTTTTTTTTTTAAAAATCACTAATTACAACTGGCAGATTTCTAGAATGTTATACATTCATTATAACACAACATTCCTTAAATGGAATCTGGGGACTTCCAGGGGACTGCAAGGGTACTCAAGGGGGACAGAGGGCAGCTCCTTCTTATGCCCATTTGGCTAATGTGAAAACAATAACCTCTCGTTTTTCTTGGAATGCAAGCAGGGATTTTCTGCCACTGGGGGGGAATCAAGTTCCCCCTTTTTTGAAGGCTGGGTGCTCATCGAGCCATCACCATCTACACTCACCTAGCTTCCAGATTACCTCAGACCACTAATCAGAAAATGCACTGATTGGTTGCTTAGAACTGATTGCTCAGTCCCGGAAACTATAACTGGCTAATTAGTGTGAAGGCAGTATAGTGCTAACAAAGTTATCATAGTTCCTTCAGCTATAAAATAGAACTGGTTTTCAGTACGTTTTCTAGAGCAAAAGATTTCACCATAGAAATAGATGCCACTTTATGTCCATAGACAATAAAAGCCATTAGCTATTTAAGTTCAGGAACTGTGTGGTGCTGGATTTCTTCTGTTTCTGTGAGTAGCTCTGAAAGTTTTCCTAGATTCCTTCCTGCTCATCTTCAGCTGGTTTTTTAAGTTGTGACTCTACAGGATAGCTACCCTCTGAGACCCAGCCTTGCAGGTCACATACAAGGGAAGATCTCATGATCTTAATCACAACAGATGCAAAATGGCTGGAGTAATTGTGCTTATTATTACAGTATGATTAATTTTAAATTAGTATGATGGAGATGTTATTGTTACTAGTAACAAATCAATAGCTCATGCAGGGCCCTCCTAGTTAATCAGCAGCCATACAGTTACACAGTGCCAATGTTATATATTTATATTTATTTTATTTACAAGGTTTATATCCCACTTTACAGCTCAAGCAGTGTCCCAAGTGCTGAAAAAAGCAGTATAAAACTTCAATACATAAGTTAAAAACTAAACTAACATTCATGTATATAACAACAGAAAAATAGACATAGGGCAGGAAGGAGGGATTAATGAAGTAATGCTGGACAAAACAAAAACCCTTCATCCACTGGTTGAAGACATTGGCCCTTTCTGCACTCACCTTTTAATCATGTTCACTGTGGTGTCTTCCAAGCCATTCTGCACTAAAATTGAATCCAACCTTCTTTTTATTCTGGGTTTTCCCCCCATTCTGCATTATATTACCTCACTTCAGTAGTCAGACTGGTTTCAGCCTGGTGTTGCCCCAGGTTATTTGGATGCTATTTCGCTGTGGACTTAAATTGCCTCTACTCAAACACTGAGAAAATCCAGAGTCGCAGGGAAATGCAGAAAGGACCATTGACAGAAGGGGATGGGTGAATATCCCTGGGGAGGAGTTCCACAGTCTTTGTACCTCAACTGATAAAGTTCTTCTTTTGAAAGGGGCACCTGAAGAAAGAGCTCAGAAGATGTCTAGTTTAACAGTTTTGTGCCTTTGATGTTCTTTTACTCAGGAATCTGCAGGTCAGCAGTGGAGACGCTGGAACATTTAAATGTTCTTCCAGAGTGGCTTCCCAGTAGCCTTTGGGTGACCATCTAAAATAGTGCAGACATATTGTGGTGTAGTGACTAGAACACTGGATTTGACTGGAAGGATCAGGATTCAAATTCCTTCCCAGCTACAAAATTTACTGGGTGATCTTGTCACAATCTCTCAGATTGTGACATTGTTGTCACAATCTCTCAGATTGTAAAGATAAAATGGGGGCTAGAGAACCCCAAGTATACCACCCTGAATTCCTCAGAAAATAGGTAGGATCTAAATCTGATAGTAAACCATAAATCAGTAAAGTTCCAAAGCCCTCTTGAAATAAAACTGACTCTTAAATTCTGAGGGTTATTATTTGTTGGATTATTGGTTCATGTTGGCTGCAGCTGGATATTTTTTCTAGTTATGGTTGTTCTGTTTGAGCTGTGTTTTGTGCTTTTTAAAATTATTGTTTAATATATTTTCTGGATCCTTCTGAATTAAAAATTATGGTGCAAGTATCTTAAGTCATTTTTACATTATAAAGTGTAATAAAAAGTCTAAGTAAATGGAGAAATCACTAAAGGCCTAACATTTATTGATTATTTGTGTACCACAAAAACCAGGGAATTCCCCCTCCAATAAACGGTGTTCGAAATGCAAGAAGCCAGTTTAACCTCATGCTGACACTGAGATCATGTGACTAACACTTATACGTTTATCTGTTCTAGTTCTCATATTGTGGTGCTTTGAGAAGGCTCCCATCTAACAACCTAGTGTAACTTGAGATCATCTCACACTTTATTACCAGTAGATACCTTGTGTGGATAAAAGAAGTACCTTGTGTTTGAACCAGTAATACAGAACTCCCATGTTAGAGCCATTTGTGTCAAATTAGAAATGGAATGGTTTTCTAATGTAAATACTTTTCATAATGTATTTTATGATACCAGTTTAAAATGCAGCAGAGATTTTCCATACATTAACAATTTATGATAGTAATATCTAACTTTTCATTTAACAATAGCATATGCTATTAAACATACATTTCAGTTGTAATAACCAATAGAAAAGTGATTTGCTTACAAAACTTCAACTTTTTTATTAATACTGTTTCATAGGATCAGATTGGTGTGAGTAGTCATTACTTGTCATAGGTAAGCCTATTTTGTTCTGCACCATCACCAGTCCTGAATCTAAACACAGTTACACTTTTTAAAAGGCTATAGGGAAAAATGGAAATCTTCATAGTAGGTAATACTTTTGATCAGGGGTCATTTTGTAGAAAAAGAGGTGCAGGAGCTCATTAGCATAACTCATTAGCATATGCCACACCCCCTGACATCACCGGGAGTATGTCAGAAGGCAACACCCACCACTCAGGCTCCACCCCAAAAATCTCTGGAGAGAGGGAGAGGGAAAGAGAAAGAAAGTGGATGAGATTGTCATTGCGCAAAGTCTGATTTGTGGACTTCAGAAACTCATGTGCAGATTGGTTTTATTTTGAGAGCAGCATGATAGCAAATGTAACCATGTATCAATGAAAGTATACTTTATCTGTGGCAAAGTCAGAAAGAGGAGGAAAAGAGAGCAACACTTTTTTGTGCATCCTGTAGTGATAAAAATCCTTAAGCAATTACAGAGTGCATGGACGTGTGTATCTTTCTGTTGAGGAACACATGTTGAGGAACACATTCTGTTTCTTTCTGTTGAGGAACACATGCCTTATTTCAAATCAGAGCATGGGGATTTTTTTTCTGTCTACAATATGGATTAGTAAGAAGCCAGGGTGAGCCTAAACACCAGAAATGGAAATATGGATGTGTATCACCCCATGTGTATCGCCCCATTGCCTATACCACAGATGATTTCCAATTTCTCACTCCTCATTCCCCATGTTTTAACCCCTATCCCCCATTTCAGTTTTGCTGCTGCACTGAGAAAATAAATCTCTTCTATTTTCTATGTCATTTCCTATTTTGTTACATTCAAGATTTCCATAGAGCATGTGCATTTTTAATATTATGAGTATATCAACAAATCACCATGACTCCGGGCTTAACGAGGTAGCAGGGCGGTGAGCCAGCTCCCGCATCTGCCAGTCTGTTTGCTTTAGTTTGGTGTTTTTTTTTCGTCACCCAGTTCCCTCCTGGAGAGGGGGTTCTGGCAAGGGTTTCTCAGCTGGTAGGTAGAGGGTGGGTGGCACCCCCTCCACCTAGGGGGTCTTTTTCCCCTCCTCCAGCAGCAACCCGAAGCAGAAAGCAAACGGAGCCCCAGAGAGGCGTCTGCCTCTCCGAAGCACAAGAGAAGCCTTGCGGAATCGTGGGAGTTCAAGGAGCGAAAAGACGCAGTGAAAAGAGATAAGTGAAAGTTGAGTATACGGAAAATTACTTATTTACAGCATGTTATAAAGGGAGATAATAACTAGGACTGATTAGGAGTAATAGAGGTGGGTAAAGGAGGAGAGAAAACCCAGAAGATACGGAGAAACGGAAGTGAGGCAGCGGGGCTTCTTGTAAGCGGCTGTATGAAAAGAGAGACGTTAAAAGGGGGAAGACTGACTAGTGTAGAGGGGATAGATAGAGAGGGAACAGCAACTGTAAACATCTACACTTTGTGTTGTTTTCTTTTGTCTCCCCCTGGGGCGTTGTGTTGGACGTTGGGGAGAAGTGCGAGCTGTGGAAGTGGAGAGACAACGCCCACGGAAGGAGAGAGGCTTGGGGAGAACACGTGGCATCGCATCATAGAGGAGCAGTCTGAGGAGGACGGAGGAGAGACGGAACGTCGGGGAGGAGGCGCGACGTGATTAAGAGGCGGGACCGGAGGCCAGAGGAACAACACAATAGCGGGAGGAGTTACGGCGAGACGTGGTGACGCAGGAGGCGGGGAGACAGAGTGGCTGAAGAAGTGAACTCTGTGAGAGACAAATCCGAAAAGAAAAAAAAAAAAGTGGACAGAAAAGGCAGTTTAGGAAAGAAGAAAGATAAATGAAGAGACGGATTGAATACAAGTACATAGTAGTTTGAGATTAGGTGGAAAGCTGTTAGTTCTGTAAGAGGGGGAAGTGGGTTAGTGAAACAATTTACTGAATTGAGTTCCAAGTCAGTAGTTAGGAAAAGTCTTGGTAGAGTCGGTTTGTGTTGTGCAGTGATTGCTATTAGGGTTCTTGGGTTAAGTCCGTGCTCTTGAAAGATTATGGCAACTGGTGGTAAGAAAACTCCCATAGCTTCCCCAGGACAAACGGGAAATCTAGGTCAGTTGAAAACAGGCAATATGACAGTTTCCCAGATGACAATGAAAGACTTAAAAAGCCTAATTCAAGAAAGTATGGCACAGACAGTGGCACAGACAGTGAGGGCAACAGTTGAGGAAATACTACCTACACTTATTAAAAGGGAAATAGAGCCCTTACAAAACATAACGGGGCAAATTAAACTTGAAACGGAAGAAATTAAAAAACAATTAACAGAGAATAAGCATGAAATATCTCAAATTAGGGCCAATAATGAGAAAATGAAAGAGAAAGTAAACGATTTGGGCTTTGAATTACAAGAGTTTAAAAGTAAAAATGAACAAATAGAGGAAACATTGATTAATTTAGAGATGGACCGGGCAGCAACAATAATTAGATGCCAAAATGTTCCAGAAAATTTGGAGAAAAATTTAAAGGAGGTTATAGTACAAAACTTGGGAGAGCAACTACAATTGGGCACTGAAGAAGAAATAGAAACACAAATCGATTCTATCTATAGGAGAAACTCGGCTTACACAAAAAGACATAAACTACCCCGTGAAGTCCATATTAAGTTCCATAAAAGAGAAATGAGGAATAAAATTCTTAAAGCTGCTAATGAACATAAAGTAACAATACAAGGAGCAGAAATCAGAATACTAAAAGAGACACCCTGGAGGGTTAGGGAAAAAAGACAGAGCTACCAAATCCTTGTTAATATATTAAAGAAAAATGGAATCACATATAGATGGCTGATCCCCGAAGGATTATTATTTCATTATGAAGGAAGAAGACATAAAATTGACTCGGTTTTTAAAGCGGAGAACTTTTTGGAAAAACATGGTGAGGATCTAGGTTGGGATAGAGAAGAAAGTGGAGAAGGAGGTGAGAAAGAAGAAGGAGAATTTGGAGAGGAAGTGGCAGAATTAGAAAAAGAGGTAGTTGAAAAAAAAGAGGGAAAGAAAGGGAAAAGAGGACGAGGTGTCACTCCCTCACAGGTTTTGACCAGATTCCAATACAAGGCTAGGGAGAAATATAATAGTAGAGAGAGATATAACAACGACAATCATGAATAAGGGGCTGAAAATTCTCTCAATTAACGTGAATGGCTTAAATAGCCCTATAAAAAGAAGGAGAATTTTCCAACAAATAAATAAATTGAAAGCAGACATAGTATGTTTACAGGAAACACACATAAAACAGGATGAAGTGAAATACCTCTCAAGGAAAAGTTTGGGTAACGCGTTTATTGCATCAGATATTAAGAAAAAGAGAGGTGTAGTGACATACATTAAAGAACATATTACTGCCGATTATCTGTATGCATCGCAGGATGGAAGGATTATTGCTACGGTAATAAATAGAAATGGAAAAGAGTTGTTATTGATTAATATTTATGCCCCAAATCAGAATCAGGAGAAATTTTATAAAGAAGTTCGGGAGTATTAAAAATGAAAGAAATTGATAACATTTGTATAATTGGGGATTATAACGGAGTTTTTGAACCAGATTTAGATAGGAAAAGTCAGGGGAAACCGAAGAAATCAGGAATGAAATTACCAAAAATCTTTATACAAACAGCAAGTGAATATAATCTAGTAGATGTATGGAGATCTAGATATCCTAAGAGAAAAGATTATACGTTCTATTCTGCACGGCACAAAGCATGGTCCAGAATTGACATGGTGTGGGCGTCGGTGAAATCACTTAAAGGGTTAATAGAGATAGACATTCTACCGAGTACATTTGCAGATCACAATCCAATAATGTTATCTTTAGAAGATACAAAGAAAACTGGCAGATGGAAACTAAATATGGAATTATTTAGAGATAAGGAGTTGGTTACAAAAGCGAAAGCAGAAATAGCTGATTTTTTTAAAAGGAACTTGCAACCGAATATAGCTATTGATGTTGTATGGGATACATTTAAAGCTTTTACAAGAGGGTGGTGTATTAGTCAAGAAGCATGGAAAAACAAGCAAAGGAGAAGTAAATATGAAAATCTTTGTAGGCAGATAAGACAGGAAGAAGAAAAGGTGAAGAAGAATGATGAATTAGTTGAAATAAAAGCTAAGTTAAAAATTTTACAGCATGAGATGAATCTCTTGCTATCGCAGGAGTTGGCAAGGAAAATGGAATTTACAAAGCAATATCTTTATGAGAATGCTAATAAGCCATCTAAGTGGCTAATGTATAAATTAAGGAAAGAGAGGGATAAACGTATGATATTGAAATTGAGAAATGGAAAAAATGAAGAAAAATTTGAAATGCAGGAGATGAAAAAAATAGCAGAAGACTTTTTCAAGAAATTGTACCGTCAAGAATCCCAAGACGTGGAGGAAATAGTAAATTACTTGGAACAAAATAGCAAAGATGAATTTAGTGAAGATCAGAAACATATACTGAACCAACCCATAACGATGTGTGAAATAACAGAGGCTATAAAGAAACAGAAAAAGAAGAAAACACCGGGGCCTGATGGCTTGCCGGCTGAGTTATATCAAATTTTTGAGGATCAGATTACGTTCCCTTTGAAAGATCTGTTACACCAGATTGAAACAACAGGAAAAATGCCGGAATCCTGGAAACATGCAGTCGTCTCCTTAATACATAAACCAAACACCGAGAGAGAAGATATTAAAAATTATAGACCAATATCTCTATTAAACGCAGACTACAAAATTTTTGCTAATATACTGGCGGCCAGATTTAAAAAGGTATTGATACAAAAGATACATCCGGACCAATCAGGTTTTTTGCCGAAAAGACAGATGAAAGCAAATATACGTACAGTGATTAATGTTTTGGAATACTATGAACAGCATGTAGAGAAACAGATGGTATTAATGTGTGTGGACGCTGAGAAAGCTTTCGATAACCTATCCTGGGAGTTCTTGATACAGAAACTTAGATTATGGGATCCTGGAAAGAGGTTTATTACATTGATCCAAGCAATTTATACTAAACAGTTTGCCCAAGTTTCAATTAATGGAGAAATGACACAATCCTTTGAAATATCAAAAGGTGTAAGGCAAGGTTGTCCTTTGTCGCCTCTGTTATATATATACGCTCTGGAGACACTGAATGATGTAATAAGGAGAAATAGAGCCATACAAGGGCTAAGAGTACAAGGGGAGGAATATAAAATACAGGCATTCGCAGATGACCTTTTATTTATTATAGAAAATCCCTTAGAATCTATGACAGAACTATTACAAGATATTAGAGGATATGGTCAAAAGGCGGGGCTTAAGATTAATAATAAGAAAACGAAAATGTTGACTAAGAATTGTTCAGCAGAAATAGCATCAAAGTTGCAAGAGCTAACGAACATGGAAATAGTTAAAAAAGTTAAATATCTGGGTATAACTTTCTCCAATAAGTGTTCTACGCTTATGGAAGATAATTATAACAAATTGCTGGAAGATATTAGAAAGGATT
Organism: Gekko gecko; assembly: GCA_029375565.1. Lineage (NCBI taxonomy): Eukaryota > Metazoa > Chordata > Lepidosauria > Squamata > Gekkonidae > Gekko > Gekko gecko. The sequence continues at coordinate 96,060,484 of JAPDNY010000001.1, forward strand.
TGAATAAATGGAAAGATCTACATATTTCCATGTTGGGAAGGATCGCAACGTTGAAAATGAATATCTTACCTAGGTTTTTGTTTTTAGCACAGAACATACCAATACTTAAGAGGATGAACTATTTTGAAGAATTAGATAAAATTACTAGAAGATTTGTTTGGGCACCTAAAAAGGCAAGGATAAAATGGAAGGTTATGCAAGATAAAAAAGAAAGGGGTGGGTTAGGAGTTCCAAATTGGAGGCTTTATTATGAAGCGGCAGCATTAAATTGGATACGAGAATGGATAGTCCTGGAAAATACTAGATGTTTAGCATTAGAAGGTTTTGATCTCTACATGGGATGGCATGCTTATATCTGGTATGGTAAAGATAAAGTACATACCAATTTTAAACATCATTATCTAAGGGATGCGCTGTTTAAAGTTTGGGATAATATAAGAAGGCGCCATTATAAGAAAACGCCATTATGGGTATCACCATTAGAAGCATTTGTGAAGCCTACTCTTGTTACAGAGATACATAGAGAAAAATATGAAAATTTGCTAGATAAAAGGGAAAAATTAAAACCAAAAGAGGTTCTAGAAGGGAAACACAACATCAATCTATCATGGTGGGAATATACCCAGTTGAGATCTAGGTATGCTAAAGATATGAAAGAGGGGTTTGAGAGAAACAAAAATGAATTGGATAAGATATGGCTGTCCTCAAGCGATAAGTTGATACAGAAGATTTATAATTGGTTATTGGACGAATATATGAGGGATGAAGTAGTAAGATCATCCATGGTGGCATGGATGCAGGATATGGGACATACAATAGAGCTTGAAGAATGGTATAAGGTTTGGAATAAGATGAAACTTCTAAGGGCAGTACCATATAAAGAAAACGTCTATAAATTACACCATCGGTGGTATTGGTCACCCGATAAAATTGCAAAATGTCAGAAAAACAACTCTAAAATTTGCTGGAAATGTAAATCGAACGTGGGCACTTTTTTCCATATGTGGTGGAGATGCCAAAGAGCACAAAAATATTGGAAAATGGTTCAAAAGATAATAGAAGAAACATTAGGTTTAATGGTGGAACTTAAGCCGGAGATCTATTTGTTAAATATGTTGTCAGAAGAGCGACAAACGCGTCAAGAAACTTATACTTTGTTGTATATCTTAACTATCTCAAGGATTTTGTTTGCTAAATATTGGAAGTCAGACAAAGTACCCACTAGAAAGGAAATTGCCTTAAAACTTATGGAAGCAGTAGAAATGGATAGGATACATGCTGAAATAAATGGTATCGATGATAAAACCGTGTTTAAAAGGTGGTCAGGAGTAAAAAAATGGATAAAATGTAATATAATGTAATAAGGACTCAAAATAAAAGAATGTGAATGTATAAGTTTATTGTATATAATGTTAAAACTCCAATAAATATATTTATAAAAAAAAAAAAAAACAAATCACCATGACACATTGCAGAGGGGCAGAGAGAAACACAGATGAACAGAGGAGCAGAGAGAGAGATGAACAGAGAGAGATGCACACACAGAGGGACAGAGAGAGAGAAGCAAACAGACACGCACACACACAGAGAGGCAGAGAGAAATATAGAGGAACACAGGGGCAGAGAGAGAGACGAACAGAGGGGGGGAGACGCACACAGAGGGGCAGAGAGAGACATATAAACAGACTCACATACACACACACAGAGGGGCAGAGAGAAACGCAGGGGCAGAGAGAGATATGAACAGAGGGGGAGAGAAAGACATACACCCAGGGACAGAGAGAGAGACACACACACACAGAGGGACAGAGAGAAACACACACAGAGGGGCAGACATACACACACACACACACAGAGGCAGAGAAAGAGACACAAACAGAGAGACACACACAGAGGGGAAGGGAGAAACACAGGAACAGAGGGACAGAGAGAGACATAAAACCAGACACACACACACACAAACACACAGAGGGGCAGAGAGAGAAATGGAGGAACACAACACATACACACACACACTCCCTACCCGAAGCAAGCCCCCCCACCAGAGCAGCCAAGCCCCCATCAGGCGGGCCAGGGAAGGTGGGGGGGCCTCAACAGGCCTTTCTTGGTCTGCCCGCTTAGGCGGGGGGGCAGGGAAGGCCAGGGGCATCCAACTTACCTTGCTGCTTCCTGCTCCTCGTGGCCTGACTGAGGACTGCTGGGGGCAGGGTTTGCTGCATATGTCTGCCCCTGGGCTCCTTACTGCCAGAGTGCTGCTCCAGTGCACTCCGGCAGGAAATGACCCATGCTTTTGCTCCTTCGTCACTCAGCAAGCTTCCATCATAGAGTAGGGATTTGAATCTGGGTTTCTCAGAACCTAGTCTGACACCAGACCTCAGTGTTAACCCAGAAACAGTCTTGTAATGTGACTCAGGATCAATGGATAGAGACAAAGCATTAGCAAGACACTGCAGCCACAGAACTATAATTAAAAAGAGAAAATGGATTTATTATAAAAAGATAATCAGAACTGATAATGCACTGAAAGGCAAAAGTAAGAAAATTAAATGGCAAAAAGTGTCAAATTAGAAAAATACAAATATTCCTTCTTGACTGATGTCACTTACTATGTTTCCATGTTGGCTCCCCCCCCCCATGGGTTCTGGAAGACTCAAGGACGCCACCATTAATCAGTGATAAGATGTGAAAAAGTTTGTTTTAAAAACACAGGGTCATCTTCTTGGGTGCAGTAAAGGAAGATTTTAAACAATAATGATTCAGTTATTATATCACAGAAAGCGCTAATTCTGACTGAAGAAGTTAGTTTTGACTAACAGCCAGGGCAATTCTAAACAGTTACACCCTTCTAAGTCTACTGAAATCAGTGAATTTAGATGGGGGTTTAAGATTGTGCAGTCTCAATGCTTTAATTCTTATTCAATCATAACTAACTTTTGGTAGATCAGGACCCATGTTGATTCCATGAAAAGGATGTATTTCTTTATGCTGATGTTCTTTTATTTCTCTTCCCTCTCATATTGCACTTTTTATGCCACCTGGAATTAATTTTAGTGAAAGCCAGGGCGGGCCTTATGAATCCATTTTTAAAAATTACTGTGAAATTGATTTTTTTTAATTTCTCAGAAATATCTATTTTATTATCTGATATCTACACAGAGATAAAAGCATCTGTTTGCTGTCTTTAGTCTGTCCTGTAAACTATTGGCAAGATTTACAAAACTCACAGCTCATTACAAAAGTAAACTTGTAAAGATTATTAAATTTGAAATGCCTCAGTACTGTATATCTGTCAAGCAAATGAAAGCTGACTGTTTTGACTGGATTGGAAAGGAATCTAATGAATTTCCCCCAGTTTGAAAGTGATCTGTGACAGATTTAATTTCTACTGTTTTCTTCCCCACTTGATTAATTCTTTTTGGTATCTTTCTTATCTATTTCCAATTGACTCATAAAAAGAGTCTGGGCAAAGCGCAGAGAATAGAGTGAGCTCATCATTTGGTGGTAACAACTCTTCCTGGAATGAAGAGCTGAAAACACTGAAAGCAACCTTCTCCAGATGGGTCAAATGTGTTATTCTAGAATCCAGGAGGAAAGCTGGAAAAACATGACCTTCAAGTCTCAGAATACATTTAGTGAGATCTGACTACACATCTTGATCAGAAATAAATATACTGAGGAGGTCTGCAAAGTGGCCAATGCAAACTTCTCCAACTTTCATAAAACACTAAATGCAGACCACCTATCTTTATCATCTGTTGACTGTGGCCATTTAATTTTATTATCTGCCATAGATTTTAAAAATAATTAAACTTTTTTCTTTCTCCTGTCTTTTCTTTCTTACACTGTGGTACAAAGTTACAGAGGCTGCCTATTGCATGTATTGAATCACATACAAACATCTAAAAATTATGTTTCGTTACCATATGTGTAATATTTTTATAGCACCTTAGAATTGTTTTCATGGTTTTAACTTGTTCTTAAATTTATTCTGAATTTTATTGTAAACCACCCTGAGTCTGCCTCGGCAGGGAGGGTGGGGTATAAATCAAATAAATAAATAAATAACAGAAGAACATAGGGAACTGTGTGTTCACAAAGTTTAGGAACAAAAGATTTCCTGCTACTATGGAGTCATTATTTTTTAAGAATGAGCAGCTTATTTTTTCCTTCACAAATATTGGTTGTACAAGAGACTAATTTTTCCTCTCCAGTTCAGGTTGAGTGTAGCAGTTGGCATGACTGAGCATTTGCTGACTTCTGTGAACTGGTGGAACCCAGTACCTGTTGGAGCCATCAAACTAACTGCTGATTATAGACCTTATTGAGTTTGGTCCTATGCTCACTTCCCCTGCCCTTGAAATGACCATTAGGCAGCTTCTGAAGTGACAGTGATAACCAAATTAGCTGAGCTGACAGAAGTCTATTGCTCAATCTTGCTGGCCTCTGGCTACTGTTGGGGTATCATTACAGAGGTCCCCCAGGCATTGCCTCATGAGCAGGTTGCAGAAGAGGTCTGGACAGCTAGGTAAGGATAAAAAAGCATCCATGTGGCATTGGTTGAGGGTGGGAGAGAGGATAAGTGAAATTCAGAATTAGAACCTTAAACACTAACAAAATTTGTGGTAGGGTATGAGCTTTCATGAGGATCATAATGCCCCTGTATAAATCAATGATGTGACCTCATTTGGAATACTGTGTACAGTGCTGGTCACCACACCTCAAAAAGGATATTATAGCATTGAAAAAAGGGCAACTAGAATGATAAAAGGGTTGGAACACTTTCCCGATGAAGAAAGGTTAAAGCACTTGGGGCTCTTTAGCTTGGAGAAATGATGGCTGGGGGGTGACATGATAGAGGTTCACAAGATTATGCATGGGATAGAGCAGGTAGAGAAAGAAGTACCTTTCTCCCTTTCTCACAATACAAGAACTTGTGGACACTCCATGAGATTGCTGAGCAGTCAGGTTAGAACAGATAAAAGGAAATACTTCTTCACCCAAAGAGTGATTAACACATGGAATTCACTGCCACAAGAGGTGGCGGCAGCTACAAGCATGGACAGCTTTAAGAGGGAATTAGATAAACGTATGGAGCAGAGGTCCATCAGTGGCTATTAGCCACAAGGTATAGATAGGAACTCTCGGTCTGGGGCAAGTGATACACTGTATTCTGTTCTGGTGGACCTTCTGATGGCACCTGGTATTTTTGACCACTGTGTGACAGAGTGTTGGACTGGATGGGCCATTGGCCTGATCCAACATTGACTTCTCTTTAGTTCTTATGTGAGTTACTGCTCACTTCTTCAAATACTGCTACAGACTAACAAGGGTACCCATTTTAACTTGGTCCATGTATGTATGAGGGGAGGAGAAGGCTCTCAGGGGTTTCTTACCCAGCACACTCACAAGACTGTAGAGCCTGCCTCTCTGCAACCTAAAGCACAGGAGCAATTTCTTAAATAGGGCAGCACCACCACCTTTTTCAAGTGTACATACTCAGTTACAGGTAAGACAGTACAGAATATTTGCCCATTTTGATTTATATGTCAAAAGTATTGCTTTCATAGACAAGGCCAGCCCCAGGTTTTTTTGCACACTAGGCGAGGCTACCTTCTGGCGCCCCCCCCCCGTGCACCCACCAATTTTCAAACATCAAACATAAATACATTTTAGGACGAACGAAAAACACAACATTTGAAATTGCTAATTTCGTTTTTTTAGTTGTGAGAACAAGTAATACAATCTCTGAAACAAAAAAACACAAATCACAAAGCATTTTGAAAAATCCTTTTAATTGTGATGTTGAAATTTAAGTCTCTCTAATAATTTGCTTTCTGATGTCCATTCTGCTGCCATTTCATAGAAAAGTCTGTTGCCGTACACTGTAAGTAATGGCAAGTGGCAATATGCCCTATTACCACCTGTTCCCTCCTCCACATTATTCCTAAGAGCCTGAGCAGGGGCGAGAGGGCACATCTTTAAAACAAATCCCAGGGTAGGATGTAGAACAGGTAGAGGGGAACTGGAATTCTGCATCTTTATGCCTCATAGCACACAGTCCAGGGAGCACAACTATAGCAAGAGGGGAAAGCAGATCACTATATTTATTATGCCTTGATTTTAAGTGTGTCCCTCTTTATTCCTCTGTCTGCAATCACCAAGGTTTTTTCCTTCTCATAGTTGTGCACAATTCCAAAACAAAAATTCTCTACCCTCCTTGCTAAGAGAATGTTACTCATGTTTGAAATCATAGTCAAGGTTCCCTTCTTCCCTATCATCATTTGCTAGCTGGTCAAAAATTAAACCAGGGAGGGTGGAGAGAATCTGTTGAAGCATCTGCAAAACTCCTTTCTTTTGGCAGCAGGAAAACTTAAAACCAAAACCCTGCTCAGAGACTGGGAGGTGTTTCCACAGGAAGGCACATCAGCTCTGCCTCCTGTGCAAAGTTCTTTCTCTCTCGGGACTCTTAACTGCCTGATTCTCACCAGGCTTCCCTGTGTGGAAGGGAGCCCTCAGATCCCGGGCTCCACCGGCACCCCCAACTTGAGCCAGGCTCACCTCTTCGAGGACTCTCCAACGGCTCTCCCCCCCCCGCCACCTCCACACAACCTGCCTGGATTCCTCCAGTAGAAGCTCGGCCAGCCGTCGACTGCTGGGGAGGCTGCAGATACACTGAGCAGAGGAGCACACCCAGAGTGACTCGAGAGTTGGGGATGAGGCCAGGACACTTCCAGGTGCCTTGCGGCCGAGAGCTCTGTCCATCCATCCGCCCAAGGGTTCCGCAGCCAGGGGTGAGGAGGAGGGGTCAGGTCTGCAGCCTACCCTCCCCTGCCTTTCAGGTGGGGGCAGAGGGTGCTTCTGGCTGTCTTTCTCCCTGAGAGAAAGGGTGATTTCCCACTAAAGCTGCCTCGGGGTTGCGCCGCCGTTTGCCCCGAGATTATTAGTCAATTTCACACCCGAAGCCGCAGGGCTGCATTTTGATCCGTGGCTTCGCTCGATTTCCCCCGCAGTTTCGTAATCCTGTTTTTTGAGGATTACGAAACTGCGGGGGGGATCGGGCGAAGCCGCGGGTCAAAATGCAGCCCCGCGGCTTCGGGTGTGAAATTGACTAATAGTCTCGGGGCAAACGGCGGCGCAACCCCGAGGCAGCTTTAGTGGGAAATCACCCATTGACACCGGCGGAGTGGAGGAATCCCCCCCCAGAAGAAGGTACCTGTTTAGAACAAGTCTGAATCACCTGCCTGCCCTCAAAGGACCGACACTGACATGATGTCCTCCGTGCGCCCAGCATGCACCATGCCCCTTCCACCCTTCCCTCCTTCTTCCCTTCCTCTCTCCTAGGCAAAAAGTCATGGCTCATCTCGGTCCCTCCCTCCATTTGCTTTCCCACCTGGCGCCCTCACCTGCTCCCTTCACCTCCACGCTGCTGCGGATGGCTCGAGAGGGAAGAGGAGAGTGGAGGGGGAGGAAGCCTGGAGCAGCAGGGCTTTTGATGAGGGGTCTCTGGGCATAACCCCTTCAGGCCTGCAGGGGAAGGAAAAAAGGCACCTGTCCTGCTCTCCCCACCAGGAGAAGTGTCACCCAAGCTGCCCTCCACCGCACCTTCTGCAGCTCCCAATGTGGCTACTCGTGAGAAACACAGTGAGCAGGTGCAGGGGGCTGCTGCGCTCCCTGAGGAGGATCCAACGCATCTCAAAAGCAGGAGGCTGGAGCTGTCGCCAGGTCCCTTCTTCACCTCCCTCCCCCCGAGGCAGCCAGGAGGCAGCAGCAGCCCAGCCCAGAAGTGGGGACCAGTGCCCGCCCAGGGGCGCCCCCTTGCCACAGCAGCAGGAAGGGTGCCCGAGGAACAGTGCTGGTCCCAATTCCCTCTCCATTCCGATCAGGCTGGCAGCCAGGCGGGAAGTGGGTGGGGAGGGGAAGGACGGGCCCACAGGCAGTTCTGCGCTCTTCTGGGATCTCTGCCCTAGGCAGTCATCTTGTTGGCCTAGAGGGAGAGCCGGCCCTGTTCATAGAGATGAGAATATTGTTTTGGTCTTCTCTTGATGCCCTTTGATTCCTCTGGCTGCTGCTTTGGCTTCATTTTTACTGGTTGGGGTTTCTTTCTAAAGTGATTCCAGCAAGTTAAGGATTATGTCATCTACTTGTTGAAATCACTGGGGCCAAATAAAGTAACAGAACTTCTTGAGTTTCATGCACTGATACCTTTCAAAGAATATTTCTTGATGATGAAGAGTGAGTGCAAAAATCCTTGTCATCTCAGTCTCTAGAAACAAATAGTCGCTTGCATCTAACTTTTCTGAAGTGCTTTGTTTTTTTATAAATGCATTATATAAGAAGAAGAAGAAGAGATTGGATTTATACTCCGCCTTTCACTTGGAGTCTCAGAGTGGCTTACAAGCTCCTTTCCCTTCCCCTCCCCACAACAGACACCTGTGAGGTAGGTGGGGCTGAGAGAACTCTAACATAAACTGCTCTTTCAAGAACAGCTGTGCCAGAGCTTGTGACTGACCCAAGGTCACATCAACAGGTGCAAGTGGAGGAGTGGGGAATCAAACCCGGTTCTCCCAGATTAGAGTCCGCACACTTAACCACTACACCGAACTGGCTCTCTCAGTTTTTTAGTTTCTCCATTAGTGGCATCTGTCTTGGTTAAATTCATGCTGAAATTTGATATTGTCAATACTGGAAGAAATAAATGACAGTTTAAAACTCAATATTGTAAGCGTTATCTGGCAGAATAGAAAGGATGATATGTCTGTGGAAATGTGGTTAATGACCTAATGTGACTGGATTTCCTTTCATCAAAAGCACACATTTTTGTCTTGCATAATATCATAAATAAAGACTTGAATACTAATACTATGGAAATTTTAAGAAGTAATAAAAACACAGATGGTAAAAATAGACCTAGTGTTTATTAGAACAGATTTAAGAACAGCCTATCACAAAATGATTCTTTAGAATTAATAAAAATCAGGATCAGTGTAAGTGGTTGATGTACTGTAGCACCAATTGGAGCTACAAAATAACCACTGATATAAAGTTGTGGCTGGGTTGACAAAATGTTGCTCATGCACACTGCCTTCCTTTCTGACCATTGTATACTTGGGCTGTTGTGGAGGCTTCCCATATAAGGCAGCACAAGCAGGTTCTGGAAGAGGTGCAAGCAGGCAACGAGGATTGGGGGACTAGGACTTGAAGGTGTGCATTAAACATTAATTCAATATCTTCCCAAGCAGCCCAGCCCATGTTTTATGAACAGAGATGGGCTCACTTGAAGTTCATTTCCCTTAAGATTAAAAAAAAATCCTAGAACAAGCCCTAATTCCAGTCGATCCACATAGCCTTGCCTTTATATGTGCTATATTGTGGGGAGGACCAGATTACCATGCTTAATATCATATTGCCAGTCTGTTTGTATAAGTGACTGTATAGTCATGCTTATTGGCACTGGGTTGGCTCCTAGAGAATTGGAGCTTCTTCGCTTTCACCTTGCAGCAGCCTCATATGACCCCCAAAGGCATTGTTATTGGACCCCCATGGATAAAAGCACATGTGATTTGGAGGACTGCAGAGAGAACAGACAACTGAGCAAAATCTCTATCATCAGTAGAACCTTTCATGCCAGCAAGAGGAAGAGTGATTTTGCCCAATTTCCTTTCCTTATAATAGCTCTTACACTGAATGACTTTTACTTCTGGGGGATCCCATAACAATGCCCAGTGGGTGGGGGTGTCACAGGAAGCTGCTGTGAGAAGGAGAAGCTGCCCCCAGCAAGGTGGACTCTGTGGAATTGTACCCCACTGAGGTCCCTGCCCTCCCCAGACTCCACCTTGAAATCTCCAGGAGTTTCTCCACCTGCCACTGGCAACCCTACCCCCTGCCAGTGGCCAGGGGGACCTGGCAACCCTAGAAGTAGACAATGTGGAGTCCAATCTACCACTCCCCCCCCACAGCTTCCAGCTCATCCAGATGTGTAACTGAGTCTAGATTCATCCAAAGAAGGAAAGTTATTCACCTGTAACTGTTGTTCTTTAGGAGTGGCCCATATACTCTTGCCTTTCTGTCCACTTGGATTTTCAACACATTATCTGATTTTCATTCATCTTTTCACTGTTTCTGAAGCTGCAGATGTTCCTTTTCAGTCCCTCCCCAAACAGAACTATAGGCTCTACAGTCTGTGTCAAGGAAGATAGCTTTTCTTTATGCCTAGTTGACAGTACTCAAAGAATGAACCACCTCCTGAACTAGAGACTTTTTTGTGTTTGTATTCTACTCAGCTTCCAAAAAGAAGTTACTCTATTTTTAGCTTCACCATCAACCCTGTGCTAGGGTAGGCTGAGAGAGACTTAGTCTCTAGTGACACCAAGCAAACTCCCTAGTTGATTACAGATTTCTGAAGCCAACCCAGTATACTCACAAAAATTATTGCCAAAGTGTCATGGATTTTTTGTTCAGTCAAATTGGAGTTCTGACTTAAAAGTCTGGTTCAGGCTTCTGTGGCCTGCTTTGGGTTGTTTTCTCAGAAACTGAAACTGCTTTGCTGAGAGAAGAACCCACTGACCTTGCAAATGGGAGATAAGGCATAAGATGCTAGAAGTCATCTCCTGGTACTGTCTCCCAATTAACATTCCATCCAGTTAAGCACCTGTGGGAAACTAGCTTGGGCTGGCTGCAGATGGACCCATCTCCGTTCTCACATGGTCAGAGGCATGATTAAGTCATCTGGTCAGTGATTGGCTCATTCATTTGACTATAAGTAATTGCTGAGGGCCCTGATTGGTGCAAAGGCCTAGCAACACCTGGGACCCTTAGCAGTAAAGGAATTATCTTTAAACCTATTTTTTAGCTTGGAGGGTGCCTACTTGGTGTCAAGACATGTTGGCATACTCTGGCTAACTTTTGGCCATCTTGGATTTATGCTTGCTGAAGGCAGACAGCACTGGCTTTGATGACTCTGGAGAAAGTTTCTTTGGAATCCGCAACTAAGTATGGGTAACATCTCGTAACTTGTGAACCAATATCTTACAGTGTTTAGTTAGCTTGGAAATTTCTAGTTTTATTATTTTTTCCTCACAGTAACTGTACTTATTTGAAGTATTGTTGTTGTTTAGTTGCACAGTCGAGTCCGACTCTTCGTGACCCCATGGACCAGATCACACCAGGCCCTCCTGTCTTCCGCTGTCCTCTGAAGTTTGCTCAATTTCATGTTTGTTGCATCGATGACACTGTCTAACCATCTCATCCTTTGCTGTCCCCTTCTTCTTTGACCTTCAATCTTTCCCAGCATCAGGGTCTTCTCCAGTGAGTGCTCCCTTCTCATTTGGTGGCCAAAGTATTTGAGCTTCAACTTCAGGATCTGGCCTTCCAGGGAACAGCCAGGGTTGATTTCTTTTAGGACTCTCAAGAGTCTTCTCCAGCACCGTAGTTCAAAAGAATCTATTATTTGGCGCTCGGCCTTCCTTATAGTCCAACTCTCACAGCCATACATTACTACTGGGAATACCATTGCTTTGACCATGCGGACTTTTGTTGACAGGGTGATGTTTCTGCTTTTTATCATGCTGTTTAGGTTTGCCATTGCTTTCCTCCCAAGGAGCAGGCATCTTTTAATGTCATGCCTGCGGTCACCATCTGCAATGATCTGGGATCCCAGGAACATGAAGTCTGTCACTACTTCTGTGACTTCCCCTTCTATTTGCCAGGGAGTGATGGAGCTGGATGCCATGATCTTAGTTTTTTTGATGTTGAGCTTCAAGCCCACTTTTGCACTCTCCTCTTTCATTTTGAACAAGAGGCTCTTTAGGTCCTCTTCACTTTCTGCCATCAGAGTGGTATCATCTGCATATCTGAGGTTATTGATCTTTTCCCCAGCAACCTTAACTCCAGCTTGTGATTCATCCAGGCCAGCATTTTGCATGATGTACTCTGCATATAAATTAAATAAGCAAGGTGACAATATACATCCTTGTCGTACTCCTTTTCCTATGCTAAACCAATCAGTTGTTCCATATCCGGTTCTAACTGTTGCTTCTTGACCCTTATACAGGTTTCTCAGGAGACATGTGAGGTGGTGTGGTACTCCCATCTCTTTAAGAACCTGCCATAGTTTATTGTGATCCACACAATCAAAGGCTTTTGCATAGTCAATGAAGCAGAAGTAGATGTTTTTCTGGTACTCTCTTGCTTTCTCCATAATCCAGCGAATGTTGGCAATTTGATCTCTAGTTCCTCTACCTCTTCGAAACCCAGCTTGTACTTCTGACAGTTCTCTATCCATGTATTGTTGGAGCCTAGTTTGTAGGATCTTTAGCATGACCTTGCTAGTGTGTGAAATGAGTGCAATTATACAATAGTTTGAAGATTCCTTGGCATTGCCCTTCTTTGGGATTGGAACATACACTGACCTTTTCCAATCCTGTGGCCACTGTTGTGTTTTCCAAATTTGTTGGCAAATTGAGTGCAGCACTTTAACAGCATCTTCTTTTAAGACTTTGAATAGCTCAGCTGGGATACCATCACGTCCACTAGCTTTGTTGTTAGTAATGCTTTCAAAGGCCCATTTAACTTCGCATTCCAGGATGTTTGGCTCGAGGTCAGTGATTATAACATCGTGGTTGTCAAGGACATTGAGGTCCTTCTTGTATAGTTCTTCTGTGTATTCTTGCCATCTTTTCCTAATCTCTTCTGCTTCTGTTAGGTCCCTACCGTTTTTGTCCTTTATCATGGCCAGCTTTGCATGGAACGTTCCCTTGATTCCTCCAATTTTCTTGAAGAGATCTCTAGTCCTTCCCAATCTATTGTTTTCCTCTATTACTTTGCATTGTTCGTTCAGGAAAGCCTCCTTATCTCTCCTTGCTGTTCTCTGGAAATCTGCATTCAGTTGGGCAAATCTTTCCTTTTCACCGTTGCCTTTAGCTTTCCTTCTTTCCTCTGCTATGTGTAAAGCCTCATCAGACAGCCACTTTGCTTTTTTGCATTTCTTTTTCTTTGGGATGGCGGTGATTGTTGCCTCCTTTACAATGTCATGGGCCTCTGTCCATAGTTCTTCAGGCACTCTGTCAATCAAATCTAGTCCCTTAAACCTATTCTTCACCTCTACTGTATATTCATCGGGGATGCGATCTAGGTCAAATCTGAATGGCCTTGTGGTTTTCCCAACTTTCTTCAGTTTAAGTCTGAATTTTGCAATGAGTAGCTCATGATCTGATCCACAGTCAGCTCCAGGTCTTGTTTTTACTGACTGGATAGAGCTTCTCCATCTTTGAGTGCAAATTATATAGTCAATCTGATTTCGGTGTTGCCCATCTGGTGATGTCCATGTGTAGAGTCGCCTCTTAGGTTGTTGGAAAAGGGTGTTCACTATGACCAGCATGTTCTCTTGACAAAACTCTGTTAGCCTTTGCCCTGCTTCATTTTGTTCTCCAAGGCCAAACTTGTCTGTTATTCCAGTTACCTTTTGATTTCCTACTTTAGCATTCCAATCCCGTATGATGATGAGGACATCATTTTTTGGTGTTAGTTCTATGAGGTGTTGTAGGTCTTCATAGAACTGGTCCACGTCAGCCTGTTCTGCAGTAGTGGTTGGGGCATAGACTTGGATTACTGTGATGTTGAATGGTTTGCCTTTGATTCGGACTGAGATCATTCTGTCATTTTTGAGATTGTATCCCAATACTGCCTTTCTCACTATCTTGTTGACTATAAAGGCCACACCATTTTTTCTATGGGATTCCTGGCCACAGTAGTAGATATAATGATCTTCTGAGTTAAATTCGCCCATTCCTGCCCACTTTAGTTCACTGATTCCCAAGATGTCGATGTTCATTCATGCCATCTCATTTTTTACCACATCAAGCTTACCTTGATTCATAGATCTTACATTCCAGGTTCTTATGCAGTATTGTTCTTTGCAGCATCGGACTTTCCTTTCACCATCAGACACATCCACAACTGAGCATCCTTTCGGCTTTGGCCCAGCCGAAGTATTACTTGCACTCTAATAAAAATATATTTAAAATATTAATTCTGGTTATTTGTCTTTACAGCTTGCAGTTATTAAACTAGAGTAACAAAGTTATTTCACCATTTGGGACCTTATTGCAATGGCTACATTGAAAAACATTGCCAGCAATATGTTTATCTGCTCCTGGTACTATAACCAAGAGTGGAGCAATAACATCAGGTTAATGTTAATTCTGAAATGGAATTAAGTTTTAATGTAAATTATGATAATTATGCAAATATAATGCTGTGACATGATAAATGCAAACCATGGAAGGGAGGGGGAATTCACATGGGAAATGGGAGGGAGGAAAGGAAATGTGATTTTGGGCTGTATCAACAGAAGTATAATGTCCAGATCATGTGAAGTGATGGTATCACTTTACTCTGCTCTGGTTAGATCTCACCTACAGTATTGTGTTCAGTTTTGGGCACCACCATTTAAGAAGGATATAGACAAGCTGGAATGCATCCATAGGAGGGCAATGAAGATGGTGAGGAGTCTGGAGACCAAGTCCTATGAGGAAAGGTTGAAGGAGCTGGGTCTGTTTAGCCTGGAGAGGAGGCAACTGAGGGGTGATATAACTATCTTCAAGTACTTGAAGGGCTGGTCATATAGAGGATGGTACAGAGTTGTTTTCTGTTGGCCCAGGAAGCTGGACCAGAACCAACAGGTTGAAATCAAATCAGAAGCATTTTCGGCTAAACATTAAGAAGAACTTCCTGGCAGAGTGGTTCCTCAATGGAATAGGCTTCCTCAGGAGGTGATGGGCTCTCCTTCTTTGGAGGTTTTCAAACAGAGGCTAGATGGCCATCTGTCAGCAATGCTGATTCTGTGAATTTTGGTAGATCATGAGAGGGAGGGCAGGAAGGGTTGCCTCAGTGCTTAGTTCTTGTGGCCCTTTCTTACATGCCCAGGGAAATGCTGATCGCTATGTTGGGGTCAGGAAGCAATTTTTCTCCAGGCCAGTTTGGCTGGAGATCCTGGAGATTTTTTGTCATCTTTTAGGCATGGAACTGGGATCACTGGGGGTGTGTGTGGGGGGCGTATTTGTGAATTTCCTGCATTGTGCTGGGGGTTGGACTAGATGACCCTGGAGGCCCCTTTCAACTCTATGATTCTATGACTAAGCCCATGGCATACTTCCAGTTAACAACCATAAGAGCTTTACTTTTGCATGAGGCCTAGATTACAAATTTTTGCCTCTGTAAAGATTATCAGATTACTATGGGAACCTGGATGAAAGGCTCTTTTTTCAGCCTTGCCTCTGTGATTACTTCTTCCATATTTTCCCATTTTTTGTGTGCAGATGTTTTTTCTCTCAGGTGTTCACCAAAAACTTGACTTGGATGAATAAGCCAGGCAGGCACAGTTGCTATGATGCAACTCCAATTCATTGCAATGAGATGTAAACTAAAAGAGCAGAAAAGGAACACACTGTTTTTGGATCACTGAACCAGTCTCAAGATGATCTCTCCAACAAGTGAAAGTTGTTGAATAGAAAAGAAGCTGGATGCTGAAGTAACTGTAATTACAAACTAGGTTTTAAAGCCAGAAGTGGAATGTCATGAGTCCCTGTTGGGAATATAAATGTTTCTATGAATATGGAAGTACTGAAGAGGGATGTCAGAGTTGGGGTTTTCCAGGGAGATATGCTTTTGTCTTTAAGCGGGTTTATTTAATTAGCTTAATTCTGGTACAGAATTGTTTACAGCTGTAGTATCTATTGCAGCATCCTGGATGCTGAAATAGGATAATATGACAAGTAGTTTCCATAATATATGATAATTTTTTTGTCTTACCAGATACAGACAATTTAAAAGTGTGAGTCTACTACAAAGGTGTTTGTGAATAATTATTCTACCTTATTAGAAATACTTCAAGATATACTGATTGAAAGAAAGAGCTAGTAGTTGATTTTTTTTGTTCAAGAACACAAGATTCTTCTTGTTGTAGATGGAAATGTATAGAGCCATAGAATCATAGAGTTGGAAGCGACCTCTAGAGTCATCTAGTCCAACCCCAGTGGGTAAAAAGTGGATACTTGCCTAAGTTTGTCAGAACAGCTTCAGGAACAGTTTTACTTTTTTTTTTCTTTTACAAAGTGCATACATACAGATAGGGTTGCCAGGTCCCTTCATTGCTGCATCAGGGAGATTTGGGGGGCATTCTGGGGGAGGGCAGGGATGTCCCAAGACCCGCCCCCCAAAAGCGACCACCCACCTGGCCACCCCTCTCCTCTCTCCTCCTAGATTTAAAGGGCCCTCCAGCTGGTCGGCAGGCCATGTGGTCCTCACCAATCAGCTGAAGCCCTTTAAATTGGGCAGGAGGAGAGGGAGGGGGTGGCTGGGTGGGTGGGTTGGCACTCTTGGGGGCTGGGCTTCCCCCACTGGCCAGCTGACTGGGGGTGGTTTGAAGCCCCCAGAACTGCGGTAACCCCTGCTCAGACCTGAGGGCTGGCAACCCTACACCCAGAGTCAAAAGGACACCCAAAGTATTATTTACACATCTTGTATGCAATGCTCCCTCTAAGCTGTGGAGTCTTGTGAGCAAAAATTCTACTTTGTGAGCTCCTGGCATTAAAGTTGTGAACAAGAGATTTGGCTACTGCATAAATTAGTCTGCTCTGGAGCCATCCTTCCTGAGCTAAGACAAAAATGTGTGAGCTGGACAATAAAAAACTGTGAGCTAGCTCACACTAACTCAGCTTAGAAGGAACACTGCTTGTATGTTCTTTCCTCCAAAAGAGTATGGATCACCGTGCCGGGAGGGTTTCCAATTGCTAGCCAGTAATTATGTATACACAGCAGGTCATCAAGCTCATGAAAATCCACCCTGCTGAGCACATGGCTTAACAGGATTCAGGGTATATACATATATGTATTCATATGCGTGATTTTGGTTATCTTCCCCTGTGATGGACTGCACTTTTTAAGAGTCTTAGAAGTGCTGTACCAACAACTAAAGGACTATGAAGAGTTAATTTTTCACAGAGCCAGAGAACCTTGATTGACAGGCAATCTCCAGGCAATCTGATTAGTTGGCATCAGCTGAGCAAAAAACAAAATAGTCTTGAGAGAGCTGGATGCTGAGGAAAAGTCAATCAGATTCTTGCCTTAAGTGAGAAGAGACTGTCCACTAATACAGTGTTTTTCAACCTTTTTGCGCAAAGGCACACTTTTTTCATGAAAAAAATCACGAGGCACACCACCATTAGAAAATGTTAAAAAAATTAACTCTGTGCCTATATTGACTATATATAAAGTAATTCTCTTGAATAGGAATCAAATAAACACAAAGAAATTATTTTATAATTACTTTATTATGAAATAATAATACTTTATTTTATAATTGTTCATATGTTACGGATGAAATTGGAATTTTTCCCACGGCACACCAGACAATATCTCACGGCACACTAGTGTGCCATGGCACAGTGGTTGAAAAACACTGCACTAATAGCCCTGTCAAAAAAGGGTTTAGTGCTGACGAAGTCAGATTTCTACCTTAACTGAATGCAGTCTGAATTCAGCATTAGCTGAAAGCAGTTTGAACACAGATAGGAGTACTGGGGGGGGGGAGAGTTTGGCAAGAAAGTGGATAGTAGAGAAGACTCCCATTCAGGCCACAGGAAAGGGGATGAGTCTTCTTAAGAGAGAAGATTCCCTATCCAGTCAAACAGAGTTATCTCTGAGGAGCAGAGAGATCCCTGGTCTGGTTTGATTAGGAACTGCCTTTAGAGACCTTAAAAGTCAGTCAAACACTCAAGAAGAGTACTGGTGTTCCAAAGAGAAGGGGTTTTAGTACTGGAAAGAGGGTACCAGCTTCTTGGGCACCAAAAAAAGTCAGCAATTATGCCAATAAAATGTATTAGAGCATTTGCGGAAATACTGGAACAAAAGTCTCTCAGTATAAAAATCTAAGGGACTGCGAATAATATAAGAGCCTCTCATTATATAAGATATATAATATATAAGAACTATTTAAAATATTTATTTATAATATTTTCACAGTATACAGCCATATACATTGTTTATTACATTACATATCATTGGAATCTTTTAACAAATTTTGTTTATATATATATATATATATATATATATATATGCATGCTCCTGACCAATGTTTTTGAAATTCATTTTCATCTTTACCATGTAATAACCATTTTAGCTGATCATTTGGAGATTCTATCTGGGGACCAATACCACCTATAAAACATTTTAATTGTGTTTTCCTTATAGGATGTGGCTTTAAGGAATGATATTGATATCCATGTCTTGATCCAATCATCAAGTTGAATATTATGCTCTATATCTTGCATCCATCTTATCATTGTTTCTTTAATTACTTCATCATGCAGATAATCCGACAACAACATATTATGTATTTTTTGTATCATTTTGTTGTTTGACGAGAATGAGATTTTATCTAATTCATTTTTATGCATGTAGAAACCTGCTGCTTTATCTTTGGAATATCTAGAAATAAGTTGTGTATTTTCCCACCAGGTCAAATTTATATTGAGGTTTTTTAACGTTTCATTACTTTTGAGATTATTATTTTTACCCAATAAGAACTCATAAAATAGATTTTTTTCCTTCATTTAAAAGAGTAGGTTTAATAAAAACTTCAAGTGGAGACACCCATCTTGGTATTTTGTCATAGAATTTTTCCTTTAGTCTCGGCCAAATTTTAATCATTGATCCTCTTGTGATGTGATGATGGAAATTGGAATGAATGTTATCTTTATTATACCATATATATGCGTGTAGACCCATACATAGATCATGTCCTTCTAGTTTTAGTAATCTCTGATTATCCAAAGTTAGCCAGTCTTTGATCCATGTTGTGGCTGCTGCTTGATAGTAAAGATTCCAATTTGAGAGTCCCAGCCCTCCCCTTTCTTTCTTGTCTTGAAGCAATTTCCACTTTATACAAGCCTTCTTAGGATACCAAATATATTGTCTAATGTTTTTATCCAAATGTATGAAGTATTGGTCATTTTTCAAAATTGGAAGATTTTGGACTAAAAATAGAAAGCAAGGAAGAATGTTCATTTTGATCGTTGTTATCCTACCCATTAGTGATAATTGTAAAACTTCCCATTTAAGGTCTTTTCTAATTTCTTCCAATAATTTTTTATAATTATTTTCCATTAACGAACTGTTTCTATTTGCCATTGTTATTCCTAGATATTTAACTTTGTTCACTATCTCAATTTTTCTGCTCTCCTATATTGACTCAATAGTTTCTTGTGTGCTGTTTTTGACTAGTATTTTCGTCTTCTGAAAATTTATTTTCAAGCCAGCCACTTTTCCATATCTTAAAATTTCTTCTACCAAATAATTAATTGAAGATAATGGCTCTTCCAATATAAATACCAGATTGTCCGCAGATGCTTGTAATTTGAACTCTTCACCGTTTATTCTTAGCCCTCTTATTAAATTATTATGTCTTACTAGGTTGTTTAGAGTTTCTAAGGAAAATATAAATAACAAAGGTGATAGTGGGCAACCCTGTCTGGTGCCTTTTTGTATCTGTATATTTTGCGTTGTGTCTCCATTAATTATAATTTTGGCATATTGGTTTTTATAAATAGCTAATATCATAGACAAAAATTGTTTCCCACAATCCCAATCTTTTAATTTTTGAATCAAAAATTCCCGTGACACATTATCAAACACATTTTCCTGCATCCAAAAAGATAAATGCCGCCTTTCTTTCCAGATGTGTTTCATAATATTCCAAGACATTAATTACAGTTCTTATATTACTTTTCATTTGTCTTTTCGGGAGAAATCCCGTTTGATCTTGATGCATAGTTTGGAGTAGTACTTTCTTTAGTCTTGTTGCTAATATATTGGCATATATTTTGTAATCCGCGTTCAACAACAAAATGAGTCTATAATTCTTAATTTCTGTTCCCGGTTTTGGTATTAATGTTATGAAAACTTCATTCCATGAGTTTGGGAATTTCTCCTTTTTTGTTATATTTTGTATTAAATCTTTAAATGGTAACAATATTTGCTCCTCAAAAGTCTGATAAATTTCTACTGGCAGACCGTCTGGTCCTGGTGATTTCCTCTTTTTCTGTTTTTTAATGGCTTCCATTATTTCATATGGAGTGATGGGTTCATTTAAGGTATACTTTTGTGCTTCTATAAATTCTCCTTTATTATTATTAGGTAAATACTCTTTTATTAAGTGCAGATCTTGCTTTTCTTGAGAATATAATCTAGTATAAAATGGTTCCACAATAGATTTCATGTCTTGTGTAGTATATTTTATTTCTTTCTTATCATCTTTTAATGCTATTATGGTTCTTTTTTCTTTTTCTTTTCTTAATTTATATGCCAACCATCTTGACATTTTATTGCATGTTCAAAGTAATATTGTTTTGAATATTCTATATTTTTAGCTATCTCTTGGGACAAAAATATATTCATTTGGTGTTGTAATATTTTAATTTTACTCCTATCTTCTTCTTGAGAGCATTTCTTTAATTTGCCTTCTTCCCTTTTGATTCATCCCCTTAAATTTTCAAATTGTTCTTTTTTCTTTTTCATTATCCATGCATTTCTAATGATAAACCATCCTCTTAGGAAAGCTAAATGCTGGAAAAAAGTATCTGTCCCAACCCGAGAAGAAATTGTAGACAGTTTACCGGCAATAGCAGAATCAGATAAACTCAATTTAATCCTCTCAGGGAAAGATGACTCACTATATACAAACAGATGGAAAAAAAATTATGAACGGATGGAAAAGTGTATTTGAATAACTTCCCATTGTAACCTCAAAGGATATTTTTGTGTTTTTGTGTTTATTGTTGTTTGTTTTTGGTTGTACATATGTTGGAAAATCTGTAAATAAACCCTTTTTTTTTTTTTTTTTTTAAAGGAAAGCTTTGAAAGTGTCCCATACTACATTAATTGATACTTCTGCTTGTAAATTTCTTTTAAAGAATTCTTTTATTTCTGTTCTTGTTTTTATCAAAAATTCTTGATCCTTAAGAAGATTAATGTTCATTCTCCATCTCAATATCTTTTTCCTTTGATTTAACTCAATTGAGATAGGGTTGTGATCTGCAAAAGTATTTGGTAAAATTTCTACTTTCAATTCTTTAACCATAGATGCTGACATCCACACCATATCAATCCTAGACCACAATTTATGTCTCGAAGAGTAGAACGTAAGATCTTTTTTTATTTATATTTCTAATTTTCCAGGTATCCACTAAGATATATTCTTCTGCTGTTTTTATAAAAATGTTATGTAGTGTTCTGCTTGTTTTCTTGCTTTTTACTGCACTACTTCTATCCAAATATGGGTCAAATACCTCATTGAAGTCACCCAGTATGCATATGTCCTCAAATCTCTTCCTTGAAAGCAATTTATGTAATTCTAAGAAAAATTTTTCTTGCTTTTGGTTTGGGGCATAAATATTTACGTTTGGTTTGGGGCATAAGCATTTCTTTCCCCTCTCTAATTACTGTAATCGCTATGATCCTTCCATCTTGAGATTCATAAAAAAGTTCTGGATGAAGATAGTCTTTGGCATATATTACAACACCTCTCTTTTTTTTCTTATCGGCAGCAACAGAAGCTTGTCCTAATTTCTTATTTATTAAATATCGTGTATGCTCTTTTTTGATATGTGTTTCTTGCAAACAAGTAATATCAGGTTTAAGTTTAGCCGTCTGATGGAAGATTTTACGACGTTTTTGCGGGCTGTTAAGACCATTTACATTGATTGATAAAATTTTCAGGTTTTTAGGTTTCATCACTTTTTCCTTTATTTTCCCTAGTTCTATTTCTCTGTTGGTATCTAGTTACTATTTAGAATTGTGTTGATTTTCTATGTCTATTCTTTTTTTCCCAGTCAATATGTTGGCTTTCTGATTTGCCTTGAGCAGTGGTTTCTTTTCCTACTTCCTTTTCCTCTTCTTCCTCATCTCCTTCTTCTTCATCATCTTCTTTGCACCAGCCTAGATTTTCTCCAAATCTCTCCAAGAAATTTTCCAACTTAAATACAGAATCAATTCTTTGTCTTTTTCCTTTATAGTTAAATAAAACTCCCTCTGGGATAAGCCATCAATAGTTTATCTCATTTGCTTGAAGCAGGTTTGTCAAACTTTGTCTTTTTTCCCTTACCCTCCAGGGAATTCCTTTTAAGAAAATAATTTCTTCATTTCTTATTATTACTTTATTTTCTTTATCTGCTGCAAGTAATTTATCTCTTGTTTCTTTCTTGTAGAATTTAATATGAATTTCTCTTGGGGTTCTATTCCTTTTTGCATATGCTGTATTTCTTCTATATATTGATTCTATTTCAGGGAATAGTTCCTCTTTCGTTCCAATATCCAGTTGAGTTGTAAAATTTTGAGCCACTTTTTCCTTTAGATTCTTATCTATATCTTCAGTGATGTTTTGGCACCTTAAAGTTAAGTTAGCTCTGTCCATTTCAAACCCAATTAAAGTCTCTTCCATTTTATCATTTTTGTTTTTCAATTCCTGTAAGTCCTGATCAATGTCATCTATTTTTCTATCTACTTTGTTTTTCATTCATTCATTCATTCATTCATTCATTCAATTTACACCCCGCCCTCCCCGCAAGCAGGCTCAGGGCATAACCCCCTCCCCTGCCCATAACCCCCTCCCCAACAGCCACTTTCCTGTCAGAATAAATGGAAAAAGGCTCTTTCTCCT
The DNA here is from genome assembly GCA_029375565.1 of Gekko gecko. Lineage (NCBI taxonomy): Eukaryota > Metazoa > Chordata > Lepidosauria > Squamata > Gekkonidae > Gekko > Gekko gecko. Next base: position 96,083,195 of record JAPDNY010000001.1, read on the forward strand.
GCTTAGCTTCAGAATGGCTGGCTGGCTAACGAGGTGGGCCAGGGACCATCAAACCATTTTCTTCAACTCCCCGCTGTGCGGCTGACTTTCCCCTAGGGCTGCCAATCTCCAGGTGGGACCTGGAGATCTCCCACTGTTACAATTGACCTCCAGATGACAGAGATCAGTTCCCGCGGAGAAAATGGTTGTTTTGGAGGGTAGACTCTATGGCATTATACCCTGCTGAGTCCTTCCACCCCCCCCAAAAAAAAATGCTGCCATCCACAGGATCCACCCCTCCAAATCTCCAGGTATTTCCCTAATCAAAGTTGGCACCTGTACTTTCTCCTCTGTCAGTAAAAGGCCCTTTCCACACTTATGTTGGCCTTTGGGAGAAAACTCATTGGGCCCAGTCCTGATCAAGTTGCCAACTCCAGGTGGGCAATTCCTGGAGATTTGAGGGATGGAGCCTGGAGAGGGTGAGGTTTGAAGAGGGGTGGCACCTCAGACAGGAACAATGCCACAGACTCCACCCTCCAATCCAGCCATTCCCTGATGGGGAACCACTGTTGCCAATCTCCAGGTGGTAGCCGGAGATCACTCAAAATTACAACTGCTCTCTAGGAGGGAGGGGGAGGAGATGGAAAACTAAAGGTAGGTTGATGGTTGGCTGGGAGGGAGATAGGGTTGTCAACTTCAGATTGGGAAAATCTTGGAGATTTGAGGGGTCGAACCTGGAGAAGGTGAGTGCAGAGGAGGTGTGGGACCTCAGACAGGTACAATGCCATAGACTCCACCCTCCAAACCAGCCACTCCCTCCTGGGGAACCACTGTTACCAATCTTGGGGGTGGGCTGGAGATCACTCAAAATTACTACTGCTCTTCAGGTAGCAAAGATCAGTTCCTCTGGAGAAAATGGTGGACTCCATCATTATACCCTGCTGAGATTGCCACAGCAAATTGTCATTGAGTGCCCAAAGCCAGGGCACTCTCCCAGAGCCTCTTTCTAGAGCCCGTTGTATTTATTTCCACAACGGGCCTTATTCCTAGTATTCACATAAAATCAATTTTGCTACATTTTTTTCAATTTCTGATATATTTTCAGCAATATGTTTTTTAATTTCATCAGTTTCATTTTTGATTTGCTGAGATATTTCCTCCATTTTTTGGTGAATAGGATCTATTTCTTTCTTTATAAGGGCTGGCATAGCCTGTGCTATACATGCTTGCATCAGGTTCTTGAGATCTTTAATGTTCATTTGAGCTACACTCATTTTATGATGTGCTGGTAATCCTGATTGACCTGGAGAAGGTATAGAGCTCTTTCAATCAAGAGGCCATATATCTACCCTTTACGTTTTTTGAACTTTTACAGAAGAAGTTAGTATTACTCAGACCTTTAATGTGCTCCTTGTCTACTGGAAAAACATAAATTATCTATCTTCTTTGGTGCACTGAGTACACTTTGCTATATTATTCTTTTCTTTATGGCTTTACAATTTCACATTTCCCGTTTTGAAAGCACTTCAGTCTCTTTACTTTCAGCTCTCCCGTTGATTCTCGTCTTCTTCCCGGCCAACTTCCCTTCCTTAGCTCTTATTCTATTTCTGTCCTGTCTCTTTAATTTTGGCTTCTAGGGGGCCTTCGCTTTGTGCTGTCCCTCATTATGATGTCACTCTGTCTGCCGACGTTCCATATGACACATGGTAGGTGCTGACACTCTCTGTATTGCCTTCTCCCTTTTTCCTTAGTCACTCTCATCCGCGCCGTGTGCAGGGACTGTCTCCTCTCCTTTTCTTAAGGGGCCAGCAACAATATCTCTGAGGACATAGGGCATAAACAACAAAAGAAAATGCACATGTTATATCTTTTCAACAAGCTGCTAGGAGTGGCTAAACAACTCGCCTGTGACAAAATGGCTTATCAAAGGTAAATCAAAGTGAGCTTTGTTTTTCCCGGCCACTTTTACACAGTGCTGGCTCTTCTACTATGAGGGTGTTTTCTTAGCACAATCTCTAACCTTGCCTATATTTATCTGGCCATTAATCTTTCCCGTGGTTAATTAAACTTGAAAAATACTTAGCTTCGGTTGTGTCTTTCAAGTTTCTGTGCATAGACTCTGTCAGCTCTGATGGGCTTGGCTATCATCAAGCTTCCTCATCGGCATCCTGTATACTCACTGCCATTGAAACACAGCCAGATCTTCAGAGGGGCTTGCCGTTCCACCCCCCAAAGCTGCCGAAGTCCCCTGCTAGTTTTCCTGTTTCCAGGAGAAAAATTTCGCTGGTGAAATTAGCCAGGGAGGTTGAACTCCGCTTGCAGCTGCCTTCATCAAACCCGGAACCGGATCTCAAGAACAAACTTTTTACCTCAGTATTTTCAACCTTTCACCTGACTTTTCCCTTTGATGTTAAAACAAAACCTTTTGTTATTTTTGAATTTTAGAACTGTCTTTTTAGAATTTTAGAAGTATCATTTTCAAGGGTCTAAGTTAAAAGGTGATCCTATCCCTTCCCTCAGGTTCCTGGGCTGAGCAAATAGCCAAAATATACCTTACTGACAAGGTGGGACAGACAAGGTTTCTTCAAAGGAAGAATAAACACATTACTAGTACTGCTCAGTTAGTGAAGGGAAATAGAAGCGGAGGGAAAATCTTGCCTCTTGAGGGAGGGAAGTGGACGGGCTCCATCATATCCTCCCTCATAAAAGGAGTGGGGGGAGTGGTCTGATTTCTAATTGCATAAAGTGGATGATCTGGGCCACATTAGATTATAAAGGCGGAATTACACATTGCACTGTGTGCCACACTTGCAGAATATTTGCCAGTGATCCTAGGACCTAGCCCTAATAAGGCTGTTCCAGCATTCCCTCCCCTGGCTGAAATAAGGGAGGAAGGGGTGGGGTTTGGCCATGATGGCTGGGGAGAGCCAGCCAAGCTGATGTCACCTGTCTTGTACACAGTATTAAAGGCCATACAGGGCTGGCCTTTGCTCCACACACACTGTTTGACCTTGCAAGTAGAGAAGGCAAAAGGCAGCATAGAGCATCAATGGGCCAGCTACATGGAAGAGGAATAAATACAGAGGTTCTCCTGGGGCTTCAGCCCCTTTTTGCTAACCTTCTGGGACAAAAAAACCCCACCCCTGTTCACCTCCTATTAGACTGTATAGGAACCTTAATTCTTAGAACTAGCCCTAAAAAACATTGTATGGCATAGTCCTGAATTCCTGGAAATTTGGATGATGTGCCAAAATGGCCAATTCTTAAACGATTAATGTGACATTGGGGACGATAGGTGCAGTCTGTTTCATGGACTTGATTTCAACTAAGTAATATGACTTAACGGTTTTACTTTGGCGTTCCGGTTTGTTTACTTGATTGATGTTATAATCACCATTTCACATAGGACAGTTTGGGGCTGGAAAAGTCTCACATATGAAGCAATCCTAAGGAGATATATTCTTCTATAAGAACAGGAATTATGAAGAGATTTTCAGACACTTTGCTTCAGGATTTCACAGTTATACTCTGATGAGGTTGCATATATGGTATTGTGTTGTTTGAGTGGTACACTTTCTGCCTTTCTTGGTTGCCTTCTCATTACTCCCTACAGGCCAACAGTTTTTAATCATGGAAGCTGTGACATTCCCTGGAACAGAGACACTGTTCATTATTAAAAGCCAAAGCCTTGATCCATTCTAGTGGAGGCAAATTCCCTTTCCCAAGCTCTCTGTGATGCCAGGAACTGGGGATCTTTGTGGGAAAAATGTACCAGGGCATGGGAGGCTGCAGTAAGTATGGGAACTAAGCAAATTTGCTCCCTCCCTCATCTGGAGACAAGCAGAAGGGGGAAGTTTGTATCCAATTTCTCCATCTTTTATTGGATTCTGCCATGCCATGGTTATTTTGTTCATGAGTGGACCTGAATCTTTTTTTGATCCAGTCCCAAGACTATTTTCATTTTATGCTAATTAATGGATGAATATTTGCCTCACTAATAGAGCAGCTCACTAATAGAGCTCAATGACCATTTGCTGTGCATACAAACCTCCCAGATTCAATCTCTAGTTAAAGGATCTCTTGAAGCAGGTATTGAGAAAAAGCTTTCTCAGTGTGAGATCCTGAAGAATTAAAGCTGGTGAAAGCAGATAATACTGAGCTAGATAAACCTAAGGCTTGATTTGGTATAAGTAACCTATGCATTGTTACATTTCTGCTTTGGCACTGAAGTCCTAAACGTTTGTGCTATAGTGTTTACCATATTGGCTTCTTAGCAGTTAATTCACCCTACATAAGCACTGAATCTTAGGATCATGTTATTAGGCTGTTATACATTCTCTCTGCATAAATTCTTAACAATTCAGAATTGTACACCACACTGAAGCAACATTGATTACAAATAGTTCCTCTCTGTTGCTCTTTACCATGTTATACTTTCATCAGCTTGAAATCAACGTTCTGAAGAAATGTTGTAGAGCAACACCAACACCATTGAGATTAAGCCAAGAGTGTATTTCCAAATTCATTAAGAGATGGTGCTTGCTGGGAACATTGATTTCTAAATTAGATTAAAGCTCCCATTTTAAGCCTTAGAGGATTTCAAATGTTTTTAAAGCCAGATTAATTGCCAGAATCCTCTTTAAGTTGCATCATACTCATAAATTCCTCTGTTCTCTGTAATGATTTGTACCTAAAGGGAATAATCAAGCATGGTTAATGAAATACCATGGATATTTGTGGGAGATTCGTGGAATTTCACAAAATGTGTTGTTCATATTTCAACCAGATTGCCTGTGCAAAGAATATTAATACAAACATATTTTTACTAAACTCAAAATTACAGACAATCTTCTTGCTCATTTGGTAGAGTTTTTTCCTATGTGATTCAATTTACAAAGGGTGGAATTCACTCCCTCGTAAAATTCACCTCGTAAAATGTCTATCCAACAGTGAAAGAGAAAATTAATATCACAAGTTTGGAATATTATCCATTCCAAACACCCCGCAAAACACTGCAGTAGTATGGCATAAGCACTGCTTAAGGTAATGATGCATCATCTCAGGTTCAGCCACAAACACACAGCTAGGGATGGGCATGAATCTTGTTACAAACATAAATTAATGACAAAAATTGGTCATGATTCACGAACTGAGGTTTGTGCCCATCCCATCCATGAGCATCCCATGACCCTCCATGTGTTTTTCAGAAGTTTGTGGGGCTCATGGTGGGAAGTGGGGGGAGCGAGAAGGATTGCTGAAATGGCTCACATCTATTTCAGCCTAACAGCACCGGGCAGAAGATGCTCCCAGCCAGGTCAGTATGCAGCAGCAAGAGACCTCCCTGCTGCACACAGATCTGGGGGGGGCAGCTTCTAGCACCAGGCAGGAGATGCCTCCTAGCCAGGTCTATGTGTGGTGGTGAGAGACCTCCCCACTGGACACAAATCTTGGGGGCAGCTTCATGAACAAAACAAACCAGTTTGTGAATGTGAATGGTCTGTGGTTTGTGTGGCCCCATGAGCCATGAACCCGGATGAACGTTCATTTTCTTGGGTCATGCCCGTCCCTACATACAGCTAACTATACTCTCTTAATTTTACTATGCTTCCAAACTTGTGTGATAAAAGTAGCTACTCTACAGTTATAACTTTCCCTTATTATTTTGGATGAATGTACATATTCTCATGACCTTTTCTGGCATGATGATATATCCACCAATTGACTTGTCCTTTTGCTGGAAAGAAGCAGTTTTGGAATGTTCAAACATCAAAATTACAAGATATAATATTATAGTTGAACTACATTTTTAAAAAACTGGATGAATTGCAAATTCAGAATATGATGAAGGATTCAAAAATCTATGTCATCATGCCAGAAATGAAAAGTCAACTTTTATTTGTCCTTGAATCCTCCTGAATTCACTTTCAGCTATCGTTGGGGATTATTATATGCATTATTCTCTCACATTTCTCATGGCAGTGACAGTGTGAATAACAGAATAGAAATAAAAACCTTTACAGTCTTTCTGACACCATGTTACATATTCTTTCCAACACACATATTAATATTGGGAATGGGTTGTAAAGTCCTGATAATATGAGATTTCATGTGTAGGAATCCCTTACACATGCTTAAGAATATATGGTGTTGTGTACTCTAAGGAAAGCTGGACTGAGATTTTGCTCATCTGTTTAAAATGGCCCATTTTCTTTTTACTTTACTAAATTTGTTACTTTCTTCAGTAGCTTTGTAACCAAATGAAAGGTAATCTTTTGCTCCAACTCCATCTGGTTTCTGCCAGATTCTGTAAGCAAAATGAGTCATAATAATTATACATGGGTGAAAGCAAATTATACTTGTTTAAGGATGGGTTGTTTGCAACAGTGTGAATCTAGGACATAAAAGAATTGTCTGGAGCTTTTGGAATACATTTGCTTTGGACAGTGCACCAAAGATTCATCATTCCTTCAAGGGAAAAGATGACTGCCATCAAAACAAATTAAAAATAGTTAAAGGAAACTAAAGAAATTGTTGGAAAACTTTTGAACAGCTGATAGAGACAATTGCCAGGAAGAAAAAGTAGCTAAAAGTTATAAAAAGAACTACACTGTTATTTTAAAAAATATAATTCTTAGGCAATATGACAGCATCTCGCATAGTTATAAGCTTTGAAGCCAATTTTGGGCTGCAGCTGTTAGGTATGATTGGGTTTTAGTGTTTTCTTGGAGCTCTCCTACCTTGCAGGGGTAGCCTGCAGTACAGAGTCCCATCCCGTTAACACTGGAACCTTAAGGGGAACTAACTTAAGCCAAACCACACAGCAGCCTGTGTTGTGGTGAGGGGATAAGTCCTCATGCACAAGTGGGCAGGATCGTACATTATTGAAGTGATTTCCGCTGACACTTTCGGCCCAGTAAATACACAGAGACAAATACACAGTTGAAGCACAGTTTACTTAAAAACAACAGGATAAACAAAGCACTGTACCGAACCTCTCATCTCCCCAAGAGGCAAGAGATCAACTCCTTTCCCAAAGAATAAGTCCCTTCCACCCCTTGAGACAGGAAAGGACCTACCACAGAGAAGCAGAGAGATAGAGAGAAGCCTAGTATACCTGTCCAATTCAGTGTGCTCTGGTGCCCAGGTTTCTCCAAGGCTGGCAGTAACTCCCCCCACATGGGGGAGAGGGTCAATAACAACAATCCTGTGCTGTTCGAAGGGTCCAAACTAACTTCCCCATGCCGACATTCTATCACTGAGCATCTGAGCACATGTGTACCACAGCATATTCACTGCATGTTGCAGGTGTTGTGAGAGGATGAAACAGGAGACAGACCCTTCTGGGATCTTATCTGAATTTTTTTGGCACTGTGTCCCTCTGGGGCAGGTTCCAGATGGTCTTACTCTGCTATTACAAGTAAAAGACCTTCAGGCCCGATAAGCTAGTGTCCTGGCTACCTCTTGCCCCGAAGAGACAGGCTGACTCTGTGCATCGAGGAAAGCCAGAAATGCGTGGATGCTTCTGACATGGCTTCCAGCAACAAAAAGGCCTGGTTAAGGGTGGATAATGGCTCAGAATTAACAGGGGAAGTGACTCTAAGCTTGAGAAAAGAGTCATTATACTGCACGGTTGGTTTTCTTGTCTGTCACAACTACCTTAAAGCCACTTTGGGCCTATGCAGGGGTCTTTTTTGGGGGGGGGAGCGTGCCAGAACACAGCTCCGGCAGCTCAGGAGCCACAATAAATGGCAGTGACGGCAAGCCCCGCCCCCAGCCGGCTTCCCCGGTAGGGGTGTGCAAAAAAAAAATAATTTGGCCCAATTCGGTTTCCCAGTACTATAAATATTCTTTTTGAGGTGTGTGTGGTGTGAGTGGTCCAATGAGGTTGCACCATCAATTTATACATGTATAAATGTTGTGCCTTTTGGTCTTTTAGGGTTTCTGTATGACACTGTGGCATGCTTGCACTGTCACAGTGCCACTTGTTCTGGAGTGTGCCACTTGTTCTCATGGCAAACAAGCACCTCCCAAGACAGTTCACTTTCCCTGAGATTCTCTGGGAGAATCTGACTGCTGGGTGGCTGCCTGCTTGCCTACCTTAAGTGCTACTGGCTGCGTTTCCCCATTGGAAACAATGGAGGTAATGGGGGTAACCTGTTTCAGTGCCCATAGAATTAGGCCCATTGCTCCAATTGCTTTGAGACATGGGGGTGTATGTGGGGAGAGGCTCCCAAAGCTACCCTGAAAATTTTGAGCCTCTCCATCAAACTCCCTCTCCCCCAGAACTACTAACAGCACCATGGGGAAAAAGTAACTTTTTCCCCACCATAGAAAACAATGGAGGGGATGGGGGCAACCTGTTTGGGGGCCTGTAGAATTGGACCCCCTGGTCCAATGTTCTTGAAACTTGGTGGGTATCTTGGGGAGAAGCTCCATCAGCTACCCTGTGAGTTTGGAGCCTCTCCCTCAACCCCCCCCTCCCCTCCAGCCCCCAGAATATACCCTATGCTTTCGCCATTGACTTCAATGGCCCATAGGATATAATGGGGCTGAATTGCCGCCAAATTTCTTTCATTCCCTCCTTTCCTTCCCTCCTTTTCCTCTTTCCCTCCTTCTTCCCTTCTCTCTTTCTTTCTTTCCCGCTTTCTTCTCTTCTCTTTTTTCCTCCTTTCCCTGTTTCCCTCCTTCTTCCCTTCTCTCTCTTTCTTTTCCTCCTTCTTTCCTTCTCTTTCTTTCCCTCTTTCCTCCTTCTGTGGCCCAACTCTAGTGAGAAGGGGCCAGCTGGGGAAGGGAAGGGGAGGCTTTTGAAAATGCCTCCCCCCCTTTTGCTTCCCCTTCTGACATCACTTACGGTGATGTCAGGGGGCGTGACATATGCTAATAGCCTAGTAGCTCATTAGCATACCATATGCTAATGAGCTCCTGCAGCTATTTTTCTATGAAAAGACCCCCTATGTATGAGAGGATTTCCTGCATTTGTGTGTGTGTGTGAGAGAGAGAGAGAGACAAAGAGAGAGAATCAGAGAGAGATCTACATGCTTCCAGATATTTTAATATCTGAGAATTAGATCAAACTTAAGTGCTTCTTCATGTTGAGAGATATTAAAGTCCCATGTACCCTCGGGTCCATCTCCTCTAATACGTCCCCAGAAGAATGCTGAGATCAGCTGATAACAACTTGCTGGTGATCCTCAGCCCTAGGGAGGTCCGGCTGTCCTCGACTAAGGCCAGGGCCTTCTCAGTCCTGGCTCCAACCCGGTGGAACTCTCTGCCAAATAACATCAGGGCCCTGTGGGATTTGATGCATTTCTGCAGGGCCTGTAAGGCATAGATGTTCCACTAGGCTTTTAGTTGAGAGCAGCAACGAGAGATTAAGACTGGCACCCTGTCTCCTTTTTCTTCTATTGCCCCCACATGCCCTGCCCTGCTGTGCAGGGACAGTGGTGTGACTGGCAATGGAGGTTTAAATCACCTCTTTTTAAATTTTAATTTCTGTTGCTATTAGTAATTTTAATCATATATCAATTGTATTTTAGATGCACTCCCGCACTAGGCTGGCACCCTGGTATACCCAGAAGTTGCGGCTGATGAAGCGGGAGCTAAGACCGCTAGAGAGATGATGGCGGCATGCTTGCGATGAAGCTACAAGAACATCTTATAGGATGTTTATGAGATCCTATGAGATGGCAGTCAAAGCTGTGAAGAAAGAGTACTACGCAGCCTCAATTGCATCTGCAAGCTCATGCCCTGCCTAATTATTTAGAATGATTTGGTCCTTGACGACTCTCCCACAAGGCAGGTCAAATGCTAGGGAATTGGACATTGGCTGTGAGACTTTTGTGAGGTATTTTGCAGATAAAGTCTTGTCATTCCTCTGTGACCTCCCCGCCACAGTTGAAACAGTGAACAAACTCAAGGCCCCCTGCACATCTTCTTATCTGGTTTTGGATTATTTCAATCCATTCAGTCTAGAGGAAGTTGACAAACTGCTCTTAACTGTATGCCCTACCATGTGCCTCCTTGACCCATGCCCATCATGGCTCATTAAAGCGGGTCACAAAGGGTTTTGAAATGCCCTAAGTGAGATCATTAACAAGTCCCTCTTGGAGGGCTTGTTCCCTGGGACAGTTAAGGAGGCTGTGGTTCGTCCCTTCTTGAAAAAAACATCTTTGGATCTGACTGAATTGGCTAACTACTGGCCGGTTTCCAACTGGCAAGTTGATCGAGAGGGCTGTGGCAATCCAATTATAGAGCTTCTTGGATGATGCTTCCATCTTAGACCTCTTCCAGTCCAGCTTCTGCCTGGGACATGGGATGGAGACAGCACTGGTTGCCATTACAGATGACCTTCAGAGGCATCTGGATTGAGGTGGATTGGCAGTGTTGCTATTGTTAGATCCATTGGCAGCGTTCGACACGGTTGACCATCAGCTAGTGATCCACCACTTTGCCAACACTGGAGCCCAGGGGCTTACCTTGCAATGGCGCAGGGACAGGGACAAAATGTGGCACTAGGGGAACAGCTGTCCCGAAGGCACCCACTGATATGTGGAGTGTCCCAAGGGGCATTACTTTCCTCAATGTTATTTAACATCTACATGCGCCCCCTTGTCCAGATTGCCCAAAGGCATGGGCTAGGGTGTCACCAGTATGTGGATGACACCCAGCTCTATCTGTTGTTGGGTGGCCAGTCTGACTCTACACTGGAAGATCTGGACCAGGCGTTGCAAGCTGTGTCTGGTTGGCTTAGACTGAGTTGATTGAAATTGAATCCGATGAATACGGAGGTCTTGTGCCTGAGTCTGGGTGGTCTGGGCATAGGGATCTCACTCCCGACCTTCGATGGGGCACAGCTAGTGCCAGTGTCAGAGGTCAGGAGTTTGGGAATGCTCTTGGATGCCTCCTTAATAATAGAGGCTCAAGTAGCAGCCACTGCCAGGTCAGCCTTTTATCATCTTTGGCTTAGGCAGTTGGTTCCCTTCCTCAAGCGCAACAACTTGGCAACGGTGATCCATGCAATGGTCACCTCAAGGCTGGACTACTGTAATGCTCTCTACATGGGGCTGCCCTTATCTTAAATACAGAAGCTGCAACTAGTGCAGAATGCAGCAGCTAGGCTGCTGGTGGGTATTCCCACACAGGAGCACATCCAGCCTGTGCTGAAGGCACTGCACTGGTTGCCAATAGCATACTGGATTCACTTCAAGGTACTGGTTTTAACCTTTAAAGCCCTATATGGCCAGGGTCCAACATACATGCCTTTTCCCACATGTTCCCTGGAGAGCACTGCATTCAGAGACACAAAATCAGTTGGCCCTTCCAGGCCCCAAAGATACCAGGCTGGCAACAACAAGGGCCAGGGCCTTCTCGGTGGCGGCTCCATTCTGGTGGAATGAGCTCCCAGAAGTTCCACAGGGCCTATAGGACAGAGCCCTTCCACCAGGTATTTGACTAAGGAGCCGCATCATACACTGAGGAATGTCTCTGTGTCCTGGCCTTACCATCGCTATCTTCAGCCTCTACCCGCTGCATAACAAGTGGCTGAAGTGAGCTGATGTGAAGTTATGGGAATTATACTGTCACCTAAGTCATATTATAAATAATCTTTGCTCCTATTTACTTGATAATGTTCCAGCATTTTAGTTGTGTTTTAAATTATTGGTATTTTATATTATATTTTTATATTTTATGAAAGGTTTTAATTGTATTTCTATGAAATATTTGTAAGCTGCCCTGAGCCCGCCTTGGCAGGGAGGGTGGGCTATAAATAAAATATAATAACAATAATAATAATAGAAATCAATTTCTGATATCTGACCAAAATTGCCACAAGCAAAACAAGAGAATATATGCACTAACTTTATATTAAACCATTCATAAGGTGTTTCCTAAAATGTTTTGGAGTGCTGAATCTGCTTGCCATAGGCACATAATTATTAGGGAAGTTCACAACTGCTAACTATACCAAAAGAGAACTGCTTTGAAAAATCAGCCTGCTTCATCCATGTTGTTGTTGTTCAGTCGCACAGCCGAGTCCGACTCTTCGCGACCCCATGGATCAGATTACGCCAGGCCCTCCTGTCTTCCGCTGTCCACTGAAGTTTGCTCAATTTCATGTTTGTTGCATCGATGACACTGTCTAACCATCTCATCCTTTGCCGTCCCCTTCTTCTTTGACCTTCAATCTTTCCCAGCATCAGGGTCTTCTCCAGTGAATGCTCCCTTCTCATTTGGTGGCCAAAGTATTTGAGCTTCAGCTTCAGGATCTGACCTTCCAGGGAACAATCAGGGTTGATTTCTTTTAGGATTGACTGATTTGATCTCCTTGTAGTCCAAGGGACTCTCAAGAGTCTTCTCCAGCACCATAGTTCAAAAGAATCTATTCTTCGGCGCTTGGCCTTCCTTATAGTCCAACTCTCGCAGCCATACATTACTACGGGGAATACCATTGCTTTGACCGTGCTGACTTTTGTTGACAGGGTGATGTTTCTGCTTTTTATCATGCTGTTTAGGTTTGCCATCACTTTCCTCCCAAGGGGCAGGCGTCTTTTAATTTCATGGCTGCAGTCACCATCTGCAGTGATCTGGGATCCTAGGAACGTGAAGTCTGTCACTACTTCTACGACTTCCCCCTCTATTTGCCATGGAGTGATGGGGCCAGATGCCATTATCTTAGTTTTTTTGATGTTGAGCTTCAAGCCCACTTTTGCGCTCTCCTCTTTCACCCTGAACAAGAGGCTCTTTAGGTCCTCTTCACTTTCTGCCATCAGAGTGGTATCATCTGCATATCTGAGGTTATTGATCTTTTCCCCAGCAATCTTAACTCCAGCTTGTGATTCATCTGGGCCAGCATTTCACATGATGTATTCTGCATATAAATTAAATAAGCAAGGTGACAATATACATCCTTGTCGTACTCCTTTTCTTATGCTAAACCAATCAGTTGTTCCATATCTGGTTCTAACTGTTGCTTCTTGACCCTTATACAGGTTTCTCAGGAGACATGTGAGGTGTTCCGGTACTCCCATCTCTTTAAGAACCTGCCATAATTTATTGTGATCCACACAATCAAAGGCTTTAGCATAGTCAATGAAGCAGAAGTAGATGTTTTTCTGGTACTCTCTTGCTTTCTCCATAATCCAGCGAATGTTGGCAATTTGATCTCTAGTTCCTCTACCTCTTCGAAACCCAGCTTGTACTTCTGGCAGTTCTCTATCCACGTACTGTTGGAGCCTAGCTTGTAGGATCTTGAGCATGACCTTGCTAGCGTGTGAAATGAGTGCAATTGTGCGATAGTTTGAACATTCCTTGACATTGCCCTTCTTTGGGATTGAAACGTACACTGACCTTTTCCAATCCTGTGGCCACTGTTGTGTTTTCCAAATTTGTTGGCAAATTGAGTGCAGCACTTTAACAGCATCTTCTTTTAAGACTTTGAATAACTCAGCTGGGATACCATCACATCCACTAGCTTTGTTGTTAGTAATGCGTTCTAAGGCCCATTTAACTTCGCTTTCCAGGATGTCTGGCTTGAGGTCAGTGATTATACCATCGTGGTTGTCAAGGACATTGAGGTCCTTCTTGTATAGTTCTTCTGTGTATTCTTGCCATCTTTTCCTAATCTCTTCTGCTTCTGTTAGGTCCCTACCGTTTTTGTCCTTTATCATGGCCAGCTTTGCATGGAACGTTCCCTTGGTTTCTCCAATTTTCTTGAAGAGATCTCTAGTCCTTCCCAATCTATTGTTTTCCTCTATTACTTTGCATTGTTCATTCAGGAAAGCCTCCTTATCTCTCCTTGCTGTTCTCTGGAAATCTGCATTCAGTTGGGCAAATCTTTTCTTTTCACCGTTGCCTTTAGCTTTCCTTCTTTCCTCTGCTATGTGTAAAGCCTCATCAGACAGCCACTTTGCTTTTTTGCATTTCTTTTTCTTTGGGATGGCGGTGATTGCTGCCTCCTTTACAGTGTCACAGACCTCTGTCCATAGTTCTTCAGGCACTCTGTCTATCAAATCTAGTCCCTTAAACCTATTCTTCACCTCTACTTGTGGTTTTCCCAACTTTGTTCAGTTTAAGTCTGAATTTTGCAATTAGTAGCTCATGATCTGATCCACAGTCAGCTCCAGGTCTTGTTTTTACTGACTGGATAGAGCTTCTCCATCTTTGACTGCAAATTATATAGTCAATCTCCTGATTTCTTGGTTTCAGTCTCCCTTTTAGTTGATGATTGAGCCAAGGAATAGAAAACCTTGAACAATTTCAATCATCAACCTTAAAGTTGTATAATTCCCTGTAATCATTACTTTTGTCTTTTGATGGTCAGCTGTTATAATACTTTGGCACTTTCTACTTTATCTGTAGTTGTTTCAGGTCTTCACTATTTTGTGCCAGTAATGTGGTGGCATCTGTATGTCTCAAAGTCTTAATGTTCCTTCCACCAATTTGCACTCCACCTTCATCTAAATCTAATTCAGCATCCTTTATGACTTGTTCAGCCTATAGATTGAAGAGATAGGGAGATAGAATACATCCTTGTCTAACACCTTTGTCAACTGGAAATCACTCTGTCTCTCCATATTCTGTCCCAACAGTAGCAACTTGTCCAGAGTACAGGTTGTTGTGGCACACCCATTTTATTTAAAACCAACAATAGCTTTTGATGACCCACACAGTCAAAAATTTTCCTGGAATCTGTGAAAACAAGCTGATTTTCTTCTGATATTCTCTCATATGCTCCAGTAACCAACATAAATTTGCAATATGATTTCTAGTGCCTTTTCCTTTTCTGAATCCAGCTTGCACATCTGCCATTTCTCATTCCATATATGGTCATCTCCTTTTTTCAGAATTGGAATGTAAATTATGGACCATTGTTTTATTTTCCATAGTTGTTGGCATATTCTTATTAAGATTTTGATTGATTCAGTTTCTGAGGCTTGGCTCTATTGATATCCCATCTATTCCTGGTTATTTGTTTTTGCCAGTTACCCTCAGTGCAACTTTCCATTCACCTCCTAAAGTGTAGGTGATTCTTCAAAAGTTTCTTCTTTAAAGGAATCTGTCATCCTTTCATCTCTTTTGATTAGTTCTTCAGTGTATTGTTCCTATTTTCTCTGGTGGTCCAGGAGTGGGTCAGTCCAACAATTGATCCAGATGGTGGGAGGGACCTATCCCCTTGGACTGGCCCCATCTACCGGCCCTGTAGGACGGGTTTCGACGGGGCTCCCAAGAGGAGGCCACAGCAGCGGCAAAAGGCAATCCAGGAAGCCGGTGGCACAGAAAGGGAGCTCAGGCTGCCATTGGCAGCAGATGACCTGATGCGGGGTCTCTCCCTAGAGCTGCAGCAGCGGCGACTACAGAGGTGAGCCAGCAACACTAGGCAAACCCCAGCAGCTGTGGCTCCCAGAGACTCTCACAGGCTTTCCAGGGTTCCAGAGAAGCAGTTGAGTTTGTGAAGGTGGTTGGGAAGGTGCTTGTGAGATCCACCACACTTCCCAGCCACGAGAGCCCGGGGAGGACAACAGAAAAGGAGTCAGCAGCTGGGAGCCTCACACAACAGAACCTCATTAGGCACCCAGTGGTTCAGGGGAAATTTGGGCTGTTTGGGAGGCTGGGGAAAAACCCCTCCCCCCACTCTCAGCATAGGAGTCCATTAGAAGGGTTGTTAGGAGACAGGACAGCGAAGGTCCTCCAAAACCAGGGAGCCCATCTTACTGTATCTAGTCTCCAATAAGGGTACAGGGCTGCAGAGGACTATGGAATGGGGTGGGGAGAATGGCAGAGGCCATTGTGTTGCTCCAGTCCTGAGGAAAGTATTTCTACTTTCACTTTGCCAGGTGCCAGTGGTACAAAATGGCTGACAAAGCTGGCTCATCTTCTTCCCAGATGAAAGGGAGCCCAATTGCTGAATATGAACTACCTGTGTTCTCTGTCTCCCTGTCTTCCCAAGAGTTCACAGAACAGCAAAATGTGGATCTCTGGGGAGGAAGCAAAATCCAACTTAATGCAATGGTTGAAGTTGGAAGTGTGGAAAGAATTCGAAGAAATGATGCAGGAAGTAAGACAGGAATCTGTATTATCCAATATCTCTCCAACTAGGGGTAGACAACACAAAAAACCCTAAAAACAGAAGAGAGACAGACACAGTAGTAATTCAGGTTCATCTCCTAGATCCAAAGCAAAGAGACGAGTGTTCCCAGTAACTGGGGAACGTAGCCCTCTATGTTTATATGGGAGACTTTGACTCTTCCACCTCCTCCTCAGACAAGGTGGAGGGAGAACTCTCTGAGGAAGAGGAAAAGGAGATACCTGCAGTGCAAACAAGACTTTCCCTCCAGGAATTGTATGCACAACTGCTCCTTAAGGTTTTGAGAACATTAGAAATATCCTCCAAACCTAAAGGGAAAGAGGAATCTGACACAGAATTCCAATCTGGATCAGGAAAGCTTATGCCAAAATTGTCCTCAGACCAACCACAGGCAGGGATACCTCTCCCAGCAGCCTTCTATAGCATTATGAAAGAACAATGGGAGCATCCCACGAAACCAAAGGCAAATCATCAGGTTTTTGCTAAATTTTATTCCATGGTTCTAGAAGCTACCAAAAGGCTTAAACTTCCCATGGTAGACAATCCTGTCCAAGGTAGACAATCCTGTCTTCTACTTCGGTTCTTCCCATGGAGGCAGATAGTTTGCCTAGGGACCATTGTGATAGATGGATAGAGCAAGCACTACACAGAGACTATGGCCCAATCTGCATCTAGCATTTGCTCCGCAGTCATACCAAACCTATACTGGAACAGATATTCCCGTCTACATTGCATACCACTTTCACTTTGATTGAGTGTCGCATTTTATGGCTGTGTCCAGATTGCATGCCACTTTCACTTTGTTTGATCTCTGGTTTTATGGTGGCTCTCTGCACAGATTTATGGCCATTTTATGGCCATTTGGGGGTGACTCTGCAGTCAGTACAGTGTTGGCCTGGGGTAGTTAAATATGGTTTTGAACCGCATCTTTTTCTGTTCCAGTGCGGGTTTGGTAAAACAACTGAGCAAATGCTAAATGCAGATTGGGCCTTTGAGGCTTTGTCCTGGTCCTTGAAAGCTTCTGCAGCTGCATCTCTATCTGCGAGGGCAGCATATGCATGGGCATCCAACTTAGCCTCTGCTGAGAGTACTATTCCAAAAGAAGTCAAGGATGAGCTGAAGAAAATTGCCCTGGCAACAGTGTTCACTGTGGATGCCACCCTTGATGCCTTTCAACAATCAGCAAGAGCAATTTCTTGCAGTGTGGCAGCCAGAAGAAACAACTGGTTTAGGAGTTGCGATGTTGACTCATCAGCCCAGGCAAAAGTAGCAGCAGTTCCTTTTCAAGGCACAAAGCTATTTGGAGATTGCATTTACAAATACCTAGTGGAGGATAAAGATAAAAAGAAAGTTCTGCCTTCAAAAAAGAAGGAATTTAAACCTAGGAAGAAGTTCCAGTCCTTTCATGAGTCCAGAAAGACGTCCGTCCAACCTTCTCTAGAACCTATAAAGGAAAATGGCAAAACAGAGCATGGGACAATAAAACCTCCTTCTCCAATAATGGTGAACAAGGGAAGAATATCAGGAAAGAAACATCAGCATGACTACACTGACACGATGGGACCCATGAGAATAGGAGGCCGTCTCCTGAGCACCACCAAAAGACCCCTGAGCACCACCAAAACCTTGGTAAATACGCTTGGGGAGGCTGTATTGGTAGTGGCTGTTGTTATAAGCGAAGCATAGAAACTTGCAGTGCACTTCCCTTATGGGAATATGTAAATAGACCTCTGACAGATCAATGAATGTCACGAAGTCTTTTTCCTGAATGGCTGCTAGAACAGATTTCAGAGATTCCATCCGAAAAATCTTTGTTTTTACAAATTTATTCAGCCATTTCAGGTCCAGGATGGCCCTAACATCCCCATTCTTCTTCGGCACTATGAAGAAGACCAAATACATTCCCTGATTTTTCTGGGTGTGTGGAACTTTTCTACGGCCCCTATCTTCAATAGATGTTGGATGGCCCTTTGTAACAGTTTGCGTTTCTCTATGAATGAGTTCCATGGAATCTTGAATAGGTGTCGCGGGGGAATGTGATTTAACTCTATGGCATAACCTTTGGATACCATTTCCAGTACCCAGATGTTGTTCCCTCCAACAGTGTGCAAGTTACTTTTTCCCCACCATAGAGAACAATGGAGGGAATGGGGGCAACCTGTTTGGGGGCCTATAGAATTGGACTCCCTAATCCAATGTTCTTGAAACTTGGTGGGTATCTTGGGGAGAGGCTCCATAAGCTACCCTGTGAGTTTGGAGCCTCTCCCTCAAACCCCGTCTCCTCCAGCCCCCAGAATATACCCTATGTTTTCACCATTGACTTCAATGGCCCATAGGATATAATAAGGCCGAACTGCAGCCAAATTTCTTTCATTCCCTCCTTTCCTTCTCTCCTTTTCCTCTTTCCCTCCTTCTTCTCTTCTCTCTCTCTCTTTCTTTCTTTCCCACCTTCTTCTCCTCTCTTTTTCCTCCTTTCCCTGTTTCCCTCCTTCTTCCCTCTCTTTCTTTCCCTCTTTCCTTCTCTCTACTCTCTCTCTTTCCTCCTTCTGTGGCCCAACTCTAAACTTTAAACCCCTTCTCTCTTAGCTCCCCCACCCAGGCCAGCTGGGGAAGGGAAGGGAGGCTTTTGAAGATGCCTCCCCCCTTTTGATTCCCCTTCTGACATCACTTCCAGTGATGTCAGGGGGCGTGACATATGCTAATAGCCTAATAGCTCATTAGCATACCATATGCTAATGAGCTCCTGCAGCTGTTTTTCTACGAAAAGACTCCTGGTGGTGCTGATTGCCCATCTCCATCTGCAGGGGGTATCCCTCTTTCCCTGCCTAGACAACATTCAGATGAAGGCAGTGTCCTTCCAACAGTGTGTGGAATAGTCCAATCTGATAGTAAGGATGCTCAGAGAATATGGATTAGTAATGAATTTGGAGAAGAGCAATTTATAGCCAACTCAGGTCCTGACACACCTGGGGGTACAAGTAGACACCTTGAAGAACAAGGTGTTTGTATCCAAGGAAAGGCAACAAAAAATCAGGTCTCTGCTTCTGGAGGTGCTGGCAACACCCAAGGTGGAGGTGATAATGCTGGCCAAACTCCTGGGCAAGATAGTCTCCTGCCAAGAAGTGGTTTAGTGTCCAGATTTCACTCCAGGCCATTACAGAGGTTTCTCCTTCTGTATCAGGATGTCATAGCCCGCAAAGGCCATCTGTTCCTGCACCTTCCAGAGAAGTTGCAGGAGGAACTTCAGTGGTGGTTGGATCCTACCAGTTTCCAATAAGCCTTCCCAATCAGAGACCCAAAGAGAGTTTTAATGACCACAGATGCAAGTCTCTTGGGTTGGGGAGCGCACTCTCAGGGCAGAATGATGCATGGCCTTTGGTCTCCAGAGGAGATGTCAAGTAGTATAAATTTCTTGGAACTCAGGGCCATGAGGCTGGGGCTGCTGAATTTCAGTGACCTTCTGTCAGACCAAAGGGCTGATTCACACAGACAACATGACAGCGAAAGCATATGTCAACAAACAAGGAGGGACAAGTTTTCAGACACTACACGATGAGGCATGCAACCTAGTGCATAGGACACTTATGGGAAACCTCCAGTGCATAGATTTCCTTTCTTTGTAAACCTCTGTTTGAACTGATGGCCTTGTGTCCAAATAACTTTCTTTTAAGATGTTATTTCTAGTAGGTGTGACATCAGCACAAAAGGTGCTGAGGGCTCTATCAATAAACAAGGAACTATGTATGTTTCACAATGACAGGGTGGTCCTCCTACCTTACCCAGCATTTATCCCAAAACTGACCTCAGTGTTTCATAGGGCAGAACAGACTGTACTGCTAACCTTTTGTCCAAATCTGACCCGAGACAAGGAAAGAGAGTGGCACTGTGGATGTATGTAGGGCCCTGCGTTTCTACATAGATATAACCAAACAGGGCCATAAGTCAGAAGCCTTGTTTGTGTCATTCAAGAAATTCTCACTAGGGCAACAGGTGTCAGCCTCCACACTTAGCAGGTGGATTAGAGGGTGTATAACAATTGCTTACAAGGCACAAGGGTTGGATCCTCCAGAGGATATCACAGCACACTTGGTGAGAGGAGCAGCCACCTTGGCAACATATAGGGTGGAAGTCATTCACACTTTCACAAGGTATTATAGGATAGACAAACTAGCCTCAGCTGAGGCAACCTTTGACTGCGAGGTTGTACAGCATATTATGTAGACTGGAAGCTGGAGGACCCACCCTGGGATCATAGCTTTTTATGTCTCCAATGTGAGGACTGGCCCACTCCTGGACCACCAGAAAATGAAGATTTGAATTTACTTATGTGAAGCTTCATTTCTTGGTGGTCTGGGATTGGGACAGTCCTACCTGCCCAGTTGAAGAAAGGAGGTTTCGAGGTCAGAATATAGAGCTGGTGGGTGTCTGCCAAGTTAGGGTTGGACGAGCTCTTTCAGCCTGTGGGAACATTAAAGTTTGCTTCATTGAAAGTTAGAAGTTGATGTTAAAAAGTTCTGGGTTGGAAGAAGTGTTGTTTTTTTACAGTGGGATTGTCCGAGGAAGTCTACAGCTTGGAGATGACTGGGGCCAGTCCAAGGGGATAGGCCCCTCCTGCCATCTGGATCAATCATTAGACTGACCCTGCAGCACGAGGAGGAGCCAATCCCCAGAGAGAGGATTGTCCCACTCCCAGACCACTGAGAAAGGAAGCGTCACACAAGTGAATCCAAATCTTCCATTTTCTTTATTTTGTCCTGTTCAGTTAATGTATTTCCGTGTGATCTTTCAACATGATCCCTTTCAACATGATTTCTTGGATATGATGGAACAGATCTCTTGTTCTTCCTTTTTTGTTGTTGTTCTGTTCTATTACTTTACACTATTTATTATAATAGTTATCTTTGTCTCCGTGTTCAAGTCACTTCAGCACTGCATTTAGAATCTATATATCTAATTCCCAAGTGGCCCCCTGTGTGCGGATATCTAAATCCGCACATCGGGGGCACCTGGGGGGCAGGGAGATTTTCCTGCGCACGTGGGGCAGTCCACACGTGTGCAGAAAAATCGAAAAAGTTTTTTAAAATGTAAGGGGGATATCTAAATCCCCAAAAAGTAAGAGCGTTCCCTGCGCATGCGCAGGGAACGCTCTACAAGCTGGCCGTTGCCGCCGCGCCGTCAAGGAATGGGAGGGCGGGAGAAGGCTTGACGGGCCAGCCGGCCGGCCTCCTCCCCCCCCTGCTGCCGCCGTCGCCCTGCCGCTTGGGAGGGAGGGGGAGGCTTGGCGGGCCAGCCGGCCGGCCTCCCCCCCGCCGCTGTCGCCGCCGCCGCTCTGCTGCTTGAAAGGGAGGGAGGGGGAGGCTTGGCGGGCCAGCCGGCCAGCCGGCCTCCCCCCCCGCCACTGCTGCCCTGTTGCTTGGGAGGGAGGGGGAGGCTTGACGGGCCGCCTCGCCGCCCCTCCGCTGCTGCTGGGGAGGGGGAATCTCGGCAGGCCAGCTGGCCTTGCCGCTGCCGCCGCCGTTGCTGGGGGGGAGGGAGGGGGAGGCTTGACGGGCCGGCCAGCCTCGCCACCCCTCTGCTGCTGCTGGGGAGAGGGAATCTCAGTGGGCCGGCGGGCCTTGCCGCTGCTGGGGGGGTGGGAGGGAGGGGGAGGCTTGACGGGCCGGCCAGCCTCGCCGCCCCTCCACTGCTGCTGGGGAGGGGGAATCTCGGCGGGCCGGCTGGCCTTGCCGCTGCTGCCGCCACCGCTGCTGGGGGGGGAGGGAGGGGGAAGCTTGGCGGCCGGAATACTCCCTCCCCCCCCGCGAGTATCGCGGGTCCCTCCTCTTGTTCTGATTCTATTTCTGTCATCTTTTACTTTTTCTTCTCATCTGTCTTTAGCAATTTTAGGAGGTTCATCAGACATCTATCAAGGCTTTTCCTTTCTTTTGGCTACAAAAATAGTCTTTGTGCATTCTTCCTTGATAATATCTCTGGTTTAAACCCATAATTCTTCTGGTTCACATTATCTTGAATTTAGTAATCCTATATCTGACCCACTATTTTTAACATTAAATCTTGTAGAAATGAGCTAACAGCTAAACTAGGATATTATTCCATTCATCAAGCACAATGTTTGTTGCCTGACTTGCTACACAATGCAGAATATTCCTTGTGTCAGCTTCCTTGTCTCTAGGTGTTTACTTCAGAGACAGAGGATTCCGTGTTTTCTTCTCTGCAGAAGCCACCAGCAGTTACAACAGTCTTTTTTTAATGTTTATAATATCAGTTGATGGGAGAGATATTTTGCTGTTCTTGCTTTGTTTTTTGTATGAGCTGGAATGTTGTTCCATATACATGGCAAAAGAACGGTACTGTTCTCTGTTAACTTTGACTGCTTCACTGCCCTGACCAAATTGTTTCCTGGATCCACTTTTGTCTGTAGCCTTGTGGGATCAGTGTATATCAGCACTACATCAGTTCAGTTAAAAAGTACTCTATCTTTCAGAACAGTTGCAGTGAATACATTGGCAAGGTTCCCAAATGTCATAGCTTTCTGGGATTTTCCATTAGAATTCATCAATCCTTATCAATTAGTGAAAAGTGGTACCTCATTTAGATCTATGGCCTGAATTGCAGGGGAACAAGATTTTCTTGCAGTCAACACCTCAGAGAGTTGCCTTTGAGCCTGAGTGAAATGTTCCATTCATTTCTCGCTAAAGCCTGTGGCAAGAGCTCATAGGCCAGTGGATCAGAAAAGTAGACATAGCATCCAGTTTCATAGGCAGTGACAAGATTTTGTGTAATTTTTTTCTGCCTGCTTTGATTCATTTCATGCTCCCTGCATTTCAAACAATGAAGAAAATATTAGGGACCTGCTTTCACATCTCTGTCCAAAAATCTTTTGTCTCCATCTCCCCAGAGGAAGTTATCACTTTATTCCAGTTTAAAGTGAGAAGGTGGCCCCTTTAGGAAACTTACTCTCTAAATTCAGAAGGTTTGTTATAAGTAAAATTATGTGGCAAAAGCCTAGCTTTTTGGCATTTTAAGGGTTAAACATTATCAGTGCAAATTATCAGACATTAGAAATGGATTCAGCACCCCTAAATCTTTTAGAAAACAGCTTTTGAATGGTAGCAATGTGCCACTATTGGACTTTTCTTGATCTTCGTCGTGGTCTCTGTGCAGTACCACACATGGGTTGGGCGCCCGTGCACGACCTCATTTGGAGAAACTTCTAGAGCTTTACCTCAGAAGAGCTTTGGCAGGCTCTCTTCCCGCCCTGGGGAGGAGGCACGCACTGCGCATGCCCAGAGCGGGAGAGAGAGCCGCCTCCCACTCAGTTCTTCTTCGACCACCTTCGCGTTCACACCTCGTTACTGTTCCTCCATATCATTACCTCAGCTGAGTATTTTTCATCTACTTGTATTTCGCTTTTGTCTTTTCTTCTTCTTCTTCTATGTTATACAAAAAAAAAAGGATTTTCTCTTTTTCTCCCCCCCCCCCTTTCTTGGTGGGTGGGTGTGGGCTTTGTATGGGAAAAACTAAGTTTTTCAAAGTGTGTCGTCGTTGCCCTGCCAAGATTCCTTCTAATGACGGGCACAACTTTTGTTTAATTTGTTTGGGAGAGGCCCATAGAGTTGATACTTGTCCCCATTGTGTGAGTTTTACTCGACAGGCTCGACGCAATCGGGAGGTTAAGCTTAGAGCTTTACTTTTAGAGTCGGCTTTATGCCCCACAATATCCTCAGCGGCTTTCCATGCCTCTGCGGCTAAAAAGTCGGACACCTCCTCGAAGGCACCGAAACAGAAACCTAAGCGGGCTGAAAATAAGACCCCTTCGAAATCAAAGGCCCCGCCGTCGGCTTCGGTTTCGCTGGTTGAGCCTGTCGTCATTACCGGATTATTGACGTCGATGCCTGTGTTGGCCTCTACCTCTCAAAGATCTGCGGTGCCACCGACAACCCCGCAGCATACGCACTCATCGGCTTCGGGCTTGATACCTCTGGGCCAGTCAACGAGGTTGTCTCCACCATTGTCCCCTCATCGATGTTCCTGATCTCCGTCGAGGCATTCTGATACCCCGGTCCACACTTTGGACGAGAGGCCTGTTTTGGTACATTGCCACTCGTGGTCTCGGTCCCGATATGACCAGAGAAGACTGATCCGTCGGCAGTCTCTATCGTCGTCCGGTTCTCCTTCTGATGACCAATGTTGGTCTTTCGATGAACATCGAGAATGCCCGGATGCGGCCTACTATTATTCCAGGTCCCCGACACTGGAGTGGCATCATTATGATCGTGTCCGTCACTCTGAGCGTACGGATCGGGGCCATGTCTCTGACCGCCCTCGACGCTCCACATCGGTGGTCTCGGCACGTTCGATTCCTTCGGACCAGCCTTCTGATTCCTCGAGGATTAGGGATGCCCCGAAGAGTTCTCCATTAGAACCTCGGTGCCATCCTTCTGTCGACCACCCGGTTATCAACCTGGTTCAACCATTATGGTCCTCCTCTCCAATGTCGATCTTGGACTGGTCGGATTCAGCAGAGCTTGACCCCGAGGTCACTCGAATCGAGGATGAACCTCGGCGCTCTGGGTCTATATCGCCCACTGAGGGTCCTAAGGCGTATATGGAGCTCATCACTCGGATGGCAACTGCCCTTCAAGTCCAGGGCTCTACAGAATCCCCAGCTGTGACCGACGTGGTTCACAGACTGGTCCAAGCCGACCTTCCTCCTTCTACCATCCTGCCCTTGCTTCCTGTTCACCTTTTGGTCTTGAAGGAATCTTGGGAGCACCCGGCATCGATCCCTCCGGTCTCGAGGCGCTATGATGGTCTGTACAAGATCCAGCAAAATCCCGGCAAGTTCCTCCTCTGTCAACTGCTGCCGAATTCGATGGTCGTCCATTCATCGTCGAGATCTAAGCAGCCCGTGCGCCAGTCTGCGCCTCCCGACCATGAGGGTCGCAAGCTTGACCTTCTGGCCAAAAAGATGTATTCTCTGGCCTCTATGAATCTCTGCATCGATACCTACCTTTCCTACCTGTCGGCGTACGCCTTCAACGTCGCAAATGCTGTTCGTCCTATCTTGGATTTTGTCCCAGAGGAACATCGTGCCACTCTCTCAGATGCCTTGTCTGTGGTTTGTGCCATATCGAAGCAGCAGATCAATTCAGTTCGTCATGCTATTAACTGTTCTTCCAAGCTTCTGGTCTCTTCTGTTGCTCTCCGGCATCATGCTTGGCTGCGGGGCACCTCTTTACAACCTGACGTTAAGTTCCGTATAGAGGATCTTCCGTTCGATGGTGATGGCCTCTTCCACTCTACCACCGACGAGGTTTTGAAAGCTGTCGATGACAGTCGGAAGCAGGCTAGGAATCTCAGGGTCTCTGCCGCTTCGTACCGACCTCGGAATCGTCCTTGGAAGCCTCCTGGCTCCAGACGATATCCATCTCCAGCATCCAATCCCCAATGGAGGAGGAAGCCTTATGATTCCCATCCTCCCTCCAAGCATCGTTCGCAACTTTCCAAAAAGCCGCCACAGCCTAAACAGTCTGTTTGACTGTCTCCACCGCCTGCCCTCTCCGACATCGTACACTCCTCCCGTCCAGACCCGTCTCTTCCCCTTCCTACCAGTCTGGGAAGAAATTTCCACTGACTCCTGGGTCCTCACCATTCTACAGGTCAGGTATGCCATAGAGTTCGTTTCGCCTCCAGTCCTTCCACACTTTGTCGTCACACCTCCAGACCCTCTTCTCGATCTCGAGATTTCTACCCTCCTTGCCAAAGGAGCCATCTAGGTCATCCCGGAGGCGCAACGGACTCGCGGCTTCTACTCAAAATACTTCCTGGTTCCCAAGACAGACGGTGGCTTCCGACCAATTATGGATCTTTGGGATCTCAACCGTTTCATTCGGTATCAAAAATTCCGAATGGTCACTTTGCAGTCGATCCTTCCCTTGATTCCACGGGCGGTGTGGCTCACGTCAGTCGACCTCCAGGACGCATACTTCCATGTCACGATCCATCCCCAACACCGTCGATTCCTTCGGTTCGCCGTTGGAAATGCACACTACCAGTACAGGGTGCTTCCTTTTGGTCTGTCTTCCGCCCCGCGGGTGTTCACCAAGCTGATGGCTGTGGTGGTGGCCGATCTTCATTGACGGGGAATCACTCTTTATCCTTACATCGACGACTGGCTTCTCGTAGCTCCGACGCCAATTCAGTTGCTCCACGACACTCAGGAGACTCTTTCCCTCCTCCGTGTTCTCGGTCTCTGCATCAACGTCGCCAAGTCCTCCCTTCAGCCCCTCCAAGTCCTTCGATTTCGCGGGGCTCGTCTCGACACCAACCTCGAAGCGGCTTTCCTCCCGGAATTGAGGGCTTCTGACATTCTGGCGATGGTGTCCTCCTTTCAGACATTCCCTCAACAATCCGCCCGTTCTGTGATGAGGCTCCTGGGTCATTTTGCCTCCACGATGTTCGTAGTCCGCCATGCCCGGTTGAGAATGTGGCCGCTTCAGCTGTGGCTTCTCCGCACCTTCGATCCTCTATGGAGTCCTTGGCACACGGTTTTGTCGATTCCGCAGAGCATCCTCGACTCTCTCGAATGGTGGTCTCAACCCGTCCACCTCCTTTCCGGGATGCCCTTTTGACCTCCTCCTCCCGAGCTCTTGTTGACCACGGACTCTTCCCTCTGCAGTTGGGGAGCCCAGTGCGGAACACTTTCTGCTCAAGGGGCTTGGTCGGGTAGAGATGCAACTCGTCACATAAATTACCTAGAGTTGTGAGTGGTTTATGTGGCTCTTCGGTCATTTCTTCTGACCCTTCGGGGACGTGTCATCCAAGTGGCTTCCGACAGCACCACTGCTGCTTATTACATCAATAAACAGGGCGGAACTGCCTCTGTTTGTCTCTGCAACTTGGCAATAGACCTCTGGTCCTGGTGCCTCGATCACTCCATCACGCTTTCGGCAGTACACATTCCCGGGGATCAAAATGTCAATGCAGATCGGTTGAGTCGCTCCACCTCATCGGACAATGAATGGTCCATTCCCCTCCAGTATCTTTAACCTCTCTTTCTAGAGTTCGGTCACCCATCTGTCGAAGGCTTTGCGACCGCTGACAATGCTCGATGTCTGAAAAACAGGCGTCCCCCGTCTGCTCGGTTGCTCAAGGATGCCTTTCTTCACAAGTGGACCGGAGCCCTGTTTTACTTTTTTCCTCCATTCCCTCTCATTTCCCGGGTCATTCAGAAGATCCATGCAGATGGCACCTCCTGCATACTAGTCACTCTGTGGTGGCCGCGCCAGGTTTGGTTTCCTCACCTGCTCCAACTCTCCCATCGTTCCTTCCGCCCTCTCCCTGTTGTCCCAGATCTCCTCTCTAGGGCCCGAGGGAGAATCCTCCCTCCCAATCCAGGATTTTTCAGATTGACAGCCTGGAAGATCCAACCTTAGACTTCTCGCCTCAAGTTTCTGAAATCCTTCTGAATGCTAGGAAGCCTTCTATTCAACGTTCCTATCGATTTAAGTGGAACAGATTCCAATCCTACGCGTCTGATCACTCCTTCAATCCGGTTCGATCATCTCTCCGTGAGATTTTCTCCTACATCGTACACTTAAAGGATACTGGCCTTGCATACTCGTCCTTGCGGGTTCACCTGGCAGCAATCTCCACCAATCATCCCCTGATACAAGGATACTCAGTGTTCTCCCATCGTCTCACCAAAATGTTCCTTAAGGGTCTCCTTCAGATGTGCCCTCCTAGGAAACTATTGGTGCCTTCGTGGAGCTTGTCACTGGTCCTTTCTCAACTCATGTCTAAACCGTTCGAACCTATGGCTACCGCCGACCTCAGGTTAGTTTCCTGGAAAACGGCGTTTCTTGTTACCATTACCACTGCACGTAGAGTACGGGAGCTAGCTGCCTTTAGGGCTGATCCCCCCTTTACTGTTTTTCATAGGGAGAAGGTTGTTCTTAGAACAGATCCTTCCTTCCTCCCTAAAGTCATCTCTGCCTTTCATCTCTCTCAGTCGTCTGTTCTTCCTACTTTCTTTCTGAACCCGACTGATGCCTCTCAGAGAGCCTTGCATTGTCTCGATGTTCGCAGAGTGCTCTCTTTCTACCTGTATAGGACACAGCCCATTCCACACAGGCGGTATCGATGTCCACCGCTTTCCTGGCGGGTGTCCCATTGGAAGACGTCTGTGCGGCTGCTACGTGGTCCTCGGCATCGACCTTCGTGACCCACTACGCCCTTGACGTCTGAGCCCGATGGGATGCTGCCTTCGGTCTAATGGTGCTGCGGTCTCTCTTCGCTTGATCTTGCTGCACCCTCTGGTAGGACCCTTGGGTGATTTGTTTTGATGATGATGCTGTGTCTTAACCAGTATTTTTGTGTCTTTTTCAGCTGCCAGCTCCCTCCTCCAACTGGTTCAGCTCTTGTAATCACCCATGTGTGGGACTGCACAGAGACCACGACAAAGATAAACAGGTTGCTTACCTGTAACTGATGATCTTCGAGTGGTCATCTGTGCAGTACCACAATCCCACCCGGCCTTCCCCACTGCTGGCATCTCCAGATTTCTTTCTTTAGATTGCTTGGCCTTGCCGGTGGCGGTCGAAGGAACTGAGTGGGAGGCAGCTCTCTCTCCCGCTCTGGGCATGCACAGTGCGTGCCTCCTCCCCAGGGTGGGAAGAGAGCCTGCCAAAGCTCTTCTGAGGTAAAGTTCTATAAGTTTCTCCGAACGAGGTCGTGCACAGGCGCCCAAACCATGTGTGGTATTGCAAAGATGACCACTCGAAGATCATCAGTTACAGGTTAACAACCTATTTTTTTTCTTGCTGCTGTTATGTTTTGCCATTTTAAGACTACTTTAAGAATATTTTAAGATACAACTTGTCAGATGCTGCAAATGGATTTGGCTGATGTAATATGAATTAAATCATTCAAACATGGCTTTTTGTTGCTATGCAGCTATTTTTCTGTAATTTATCACAACAACCAGGAATCCTAAAAATAAAATACCAAGAGGGAAAAGAAGCAACTCATTTTTAATAAGTGCGCTTTTATAATAAACTGAACTACATGGCATGTGATATATACCCTGTGTGCCAGGATTTATGGGAAATGTGTGATTTCTGGCACAAATGAGAAATCATTTTATTTATTTAGATGTGGTGGCACCATTGGGTGGGGTTCACAAAGTTTTTGTGGCTTTGACTGCAGATTTTACTTGGTATCCACTCCCATTAGCCTCTGCCAAGCCTGCACTGCTTTAGCCCAACTTAGTTTTTTCTTTGTACTTACTAATTTTGGAGCTTTCTTTTTATTTTCTATTGTCACATATATCAAAATACAACACAAATTTACATCAAAATATACAAAAAAAATCCAGCCTGTCAGCAACACTAAGCAATAAAGACATGTAAAAATAAAGAGACAGAAGGCCATATGTAACTTTCATATTTCTATATGCTTTTTAAAACTTCTACTGGTTTCTGTTTTAACACAGTATTCCATAATTGATCTACTTCCTTTTGTCTATTTTGCATTGCTGTGAACCTATTTTTTTAAAAAAAACCTCTTTTGTTCTTTTAATCCAATCTCTCCCTCTCCCTCTCTCTCTCTCTCTCTCTCTCTCTCTCTCTCTCTCTCTCTCTCTCTCTCTCTTATTTTTTGGAGTAGAGAGTTTATATTGTGAGACCTTGACAAAACTTGATCTGGCTGTAATTAATATAGATAGAGCAACAACTGAGGAACCTACAAGGACTTGCAGGGGTTACTTCATTTTTCCTTGAACCCCTTTCCCCACACTATTTCTTCTTTCTCTTCTCCTAGCAGGCCACATAACCTCTCTACCACCCCTGCTTCCTTTTCTTCCTCCCAGGGCTGGCCCGAGGGTTTTTGAACACTAGGCGAGGCTAGCTTGTGGCACCCCCCCTCACCGCAGTTCTATATTTCTCCAATCTACACTGCCATGCTTTTCAAGAGCCTGAACATGTGCAAAGCACACTTCTTCAGATACAGTGAAACAGAATTTCCTTAACCATTATATATAGGCGGGGGGATGAGTTGCCAGGAAGGGCCAATTAGAGTGGAATGGAAATTACTAGTCCATACATACAGATAGAGGGTGAGCAGTAAATTATCTTATAGCATAATGAAGATCTTAAACAGATACAAGGATCAAACAAGAATAATAAGCTTAGTTACCATTTGTTTGGGTTCAGTTCTGGGGAAAAAACAGTGAAGGAAATAAATATGTCAAAATTGGAGATTGATGTATCCTTAATTGTGGAATGCTTTGATAATAAACTGAGTCCCTGCCATTGTATTACAGACATGTTACTCATCCTTACTGTTCTTACATTTTTTAAAACTAAACTCCTAAGTAACAGAGTTTAAAACTGCCCAGTGATCTAAGATGCCCTGAAATCCCTGCTTCCAGATTTTCTGTATGGGTCTGGCTTTAACTGAGTCTTAGAGAGCAACTCTGTACATGCCCAGAGACAACAGTAGCAAAAAAAATTACTTCCACTTTTCCAGCAGTGCTGATGTGATTGGGAGTTTAATGCTGTGACAAAAGCTACAAAGGGGACAAGACAAAAGGCGGTGACGGGGGAGTAACCGGTGAGAGGCATCCTGGGCAGGAGAAGGCGAAAGAAAGGCTCACAAACGTGGAAAGAGGCACTGACCGCGGTCTAGACGTGCATTTAAATGCAGAGCTGCAGGGAAGAGCACAGCTTTTCTTCTCCCCGCACCAGCAACTGACTAAGGTGACTGGAGTCCGCCCGGATTTATATAGCGCTGCAGTGGCAGAGAATTCCTGCTGCCATTAAGAGTCACTGGTCTCTGGGAAAGAGGGGGCAGTGCTGCTGGCTGACTCAGAGGGTAGCGATGGGTGGCGAATCCCCTCCCCTCCCCCTTCAACAAAAGCTCATCAGCAGCACTTCCCTGTGGGTTGGCTAGAGGCTGGCTGAGGTGGGCTGCTGCGACTGCAAGGGAAGGGAATCAGCACTGGGCATGCCGTGCGCAAGTTGGGGTGGGCAGGAGTGCCCTATCTGGTGGTAATGGCGATGGGCACACAGCACAGAGCACTATGGGTGCCCCAGCGATGGGCCGGGCGCACTGTACAGAGCAGCATGGGTGCCCCAGTGCCACGTGACACAAGTTTTGTGAGCAGCATCTTTGGATGAAGCACAGGCTTTTGGCATGGGCGGGAGAATGGCAGGGCAGTTCGCCGCCCTTCTTGGAGGCCTGCCCAAAGTGAAAGTCTAGTTTGCCTAGTGGATGAGCCGATCCTGGTTCCTCCCACTCACCAACTAATCTTTCTTTTATCTGCCCCCCCCAAGTCTTCATTTTCATTTGTTATATACTTACCCCCTTTTTGCCCAGTGGGGACCCAAACCAACTTACATCATTCTCCTTCATTTTATTCTTACAACAGCTCTGTGAGGCAGATTAAGCTGAGAGAGAGTGACTATCCAAATGTCACCCAGCAAACTTCCATGGAAGAGTAGGAATTTGAACCTGGGTGTCACAAGCCAAGCCAGGAATAGCGTAGGGTACACTGTCAGAGCATGGAGCGAGTAAGGCAAGAGCACCAACTTGAGAAGCATAGTCAAGGTCCAGTCCAAGTTTATGCACAGAGTCAGGAATCTAGTCCAATGGTCAGTCCATACAGCAAGGTTTGAGAATCCAAGAGTTACAAGCAAGTTCAGGAGCAAGATGAAGGCAGAGTCAGGAAATGGTCTGAAGAGTCACAGGGTTGAGGCAGGATCTAACACAGTGGTCACAGAGTCAGAGGGATTTCAGCTTGTTACTTCCACACCTAAAAGTCTCCCTTGGCTGGTTTTTATAGCCATATGCTTAAGGGGCATGCTTATAGCAGCTGCTCGGAAGTAATCCTGCAGCTATTCAAGCAGCTGGTGTCAGGCCAGAAGGCATGCACTTTGTCATCTCTCCTGTAGTTCTGTTCATAGCCTCCATCTACAGTGCTCTAAGGGTGTGGGTGATACTGGAAGGCTGGAAATGATCAACTGATTTCACCTGTTCAATCAGGGCTGGAGGGTGTCAGTGGCTCTGCACCAACTGTTGGCTGTGAATTCTGACAAGCCTGCAGCTCACCTTTCTGCTTGCTGGTTTTCTGCTTCCTGGCTTCTGCTCCTCTTCTCCTGAGGAGTTCTTACTGAGCCCTAGCTGACCCATGACACTTGGTCTCTCAGATCAGAGTCTGCTAGTCTAACCACTACACCACAGTGACCCTTGGGTTTCCTTTCTTCCCTCCTCCAGCAGCCTCTTCCTGGGAAAAGCCTGGTCAAGTTGCAAAAATCATGCCATTGCAAGTCATTAAGGTGACTTGTGTGGTGGCCACTGCCAGTCCCAGATAAGTCACACAAGTTGTGTGGAGGCTACTGCTGGACCCAGGTGAGTTATGTGGCATTACATCTTCTAGTAGCCATTGCTGCACCTGGGAAGGCTGTGCAACTTGCATGGTAGCAATTGGCCTGATGGTTACTGCTGGGCCTGATCCCAGTGAGTCTTCCCTGAAGAAGAAAAGAAGAAGAAGAGACTGGATTTATACCCTGCCCTTCACTACCTGAGGGAGTCTCAGAGCAGTTTACAATCTCCTTTCCCCTCCCCACAACAGATACCCTGTGACATAGGTGGGGCTGAGAGAACTCTTTTGAGAACTGCTCCTGAGAGAACAGCTCTGAATGAACTTGTAACTGACCCAAGGTCACACCAGCAGCTGCATGCGGAGGAGTGGAGAATCAAATTCAGTTCTCCCAGATTAGAGTCTGTGCTCCTAACCACTATACCAAACTGGCTGTTAGGACAAGAGGAAGGGTGCAGGGGTGGACGGGGAGGCCAAAAATAACCCTAGAAAGGGCACAAGAAGTGTGTCAAGAATCATCTGCTGGATTATCAGAAATGAAACTACAAGAGCAAACACAAGAAATTGTAAGAATTAAAGAGAATCAAAAAGGTAATGATATATCTCTAGAAAGGCAAGATTGTCCAGTTGAGAAAGTAAAACAAAGAACTGAAATCCTAGAAACTCAATGTAGCACTAATAACCTGTGCTTTAGAGACATCTCAGAGGACTTTGGGTGGCAAAATTTCAAAGAGTGTTTTCATGATTTGCTTCAGTTATATTTGAAGTTGGAAGAAGATTTTCCCAATATTGACCAGATTTTTAGAGTGAATTCAATATTTGCATTCATGAACAATTTACCCCGAGATATATTGGTCAGTTTCACTCCCAAGAAAACATGAGATGTAATATTAAATAAGCAAAGAGAATCACCACTTAAAGTAGTAGAAAAAGAAGTGCATATCTTTCAGGATCTACCAACAAGTGTGTTAAAGAAAATGAAAGATTTCGATTTTCCGAGACAGATTTTACAAGAGAAAGAAATAACATACTGTTGGAAAATACCATTTGCAATAGAGGCTATGACAGACACCTGTCACTTCCCAACTCCCAGACAGGTTTTTCCCACCAAAACTTAGTTTCCTTCTGTTTCTGAGCCGCCCCTCAGTAGCATGTATTTCTTCCTTGCCATAAAAGGCTTGACTGTCCCACCCTTTGTCAGAGATTTAGTTTGGCTTGAGGGAAAACTAGGAGCCCTCTTGTATTAAACACATTGAAGTGGCACTTGAGACTGTATAACTTTCAAAATAGAATAAAATATTTTATTTAACAGGCAGGGAATATATAGGAGAAGTCAAGGTTTAGAAATGCTGAGGTAAAAATTATATTTTGTACAGGAATGAATTCTTAAAACCAACAAAAGTGTGTTGTTGTATCTTATTTTCAGAGATTCGTAGATCTTTTCAGTGGGAGGTATTTTGCTTACTATGGCCAAGGACAGACTGGCAATTTGCCGCGGGATGGGACCCGGGCTGACAACGACTCAATATCGGATTAAATGGAATGTTCACACAGGCACATCTGCCTGGCGTCCCCCACCCGTAGCCTACCAGTGCTCTCGCGCTTCACTGCCGGATTAAAAAAACACCTGATAAAAGGCGACGCAAATCTTGAAAGCCTGCGTTTGTCACGCGTTTCTCTGCTTCCGGGGAGTCTGAACGTGCAGCCGAAAAGCCGGGAGCAACCCGGGTTGGGCATGAGGCAGCAGCGGTGTGATTGGCTGCGCTCTGCTCCACTGCCCAATGCGGTGCCGGCGTTGCAGGACAAAAAAAAAAAAATCGCCAAAATGCGCTCATGCGCACATACGCCCACAGCCGAAATAATGGGGAAACAGCGAATATAGCGCGCCTCCGACGCGGCAGTCTGAACGCTCCCGCGCGCCTCCGTCCAGTATCTTCCGACAGAGGCCCCCGCTGTGTGGACGGGAAAACCCGGTATCGTTTACTCCGGGTTTTTTTTGCCGTGACTCGATACCGGGGCAAATTGCCAGTCTGTCCTGGGCCTATATTTCAGCAGTTTCAATATTACTTCACAGAGTTTCCTGGAGATTTGCTCTTCCTTAGAGTATCTAACTTTCTCCCTATAGAAAACACGGTTTTCCACTAACTCCTAAGGTGTCTAAAGCTTATTTCCTTCACCACAGTAAGGCATGTGCTAATCACCAACTCTGGCACAACTCTTCAGAGCTCAACGCCTTTTAACTGGCAGGAATTATTCTTCTTTTCCTAAGAAGCAATAACGCTTTTCCTATTTGGCTTGAATGGGAGTTACAACCTAACAACCCAGTCACCTTTGCCAAATTTCTCTTCCAGTACTGATGTCTGCATAAAGCAGGGTTTTTTTTAAGCTTTCTAGACTTAGAATCACAGTTCTCCCTCAGAGTAGTTCTTATTGAATTAGGGCAAAGGAGTCTCTTCTCTCTGTAGAAGAACCTGTCTGACTAATCCTGTCAGAACCACTGACTCCAGCCATCTCTTTCCCTGTCAGAAGCCAACTCACTGGCTTGCTGACTCCAGAGGAAAAGCTCTTTCCCACCACTACACAGCTGATCATATACTTTCTTCCAGCTGATGCTGGCCAATCAGAGAGTGTGTAGAGCAGCCTATCAAACAAACTCTCCACTCCAGGGAAAATTAACTTCTTACCTCCCAGGATCTCTGAACTAGCGGCATTTTAAAACCTGTTTTCCATGTGCAATCCGTCACAGAGGTATATTTATCAAAAGGAAGAAAAGTAATTGCAACAGAAGAACAAGTTAAGCAACTGGCTGAAGAATTGCAAGTGGAAGATTTACATAAAAGAACTGAAGAAAAATCTCCAAGCAACTCAAAGCAAAGTTCACAGGCTAAGAACTCTGCAGAAGAAACAAACACAGAAAAGGATAAATTGAATGTGACAGCATCAGAACAAAATGGATAAATTAAACATAATATCAGTAAATATTAATGGACTGAACCCTCAAAATGCACAAAAACTTATAATAATCGACTTAAAATGCAATACTCAAATATTTTATGCCTACACAAAACTCATATAAAGAAGAAACATGAACATATGCTAAGTAATAAAAAATTAGGTAAAGTATATCTGGCTTCACCTCAAAAAAAAAGTGACCACAAAAGACCAAACTTTTGGAGTGCTATTGGCACTCTTAACAAACCTCAGAGTTGATATATGAGATGCAGCCAACAACAAAATATAGGCATTTGAAAAGGTGCTTTTATCTTTGCTTTTTAGGTACTGTCCAAATGTATTTCTCTCTCAACAAGTGTGGTTATGTGGTCAGCTATACGAATACAGCAATTGTATAAAATTGGCACTTTTAGATATGACATCATAGAGTGCATCGTGTGTAGCCTCTTTGTGATAATGTCTACATTTCTTCACTTGTCCCAGTGCATCTCAGACAGTAGCTTTGATCATTGGAATCTTAAAATACAAAAAAGGAAAAAAATCTGTAATGATTGAGTTAACGGGCGGGAAAAAGAGGAAGTAAATTGCATGAATCAGATGTTGGTGAAAGGATTCCACTGTGTGCATATAATTAGACTGACCTCTCATTTATATGAAGGCTAGTGCAAAGCCTGTGTTCTGTTTAAATACCACCAAAGTGTATTCTGAAGACTGCATGGAATTTAAGTAATGCTGGCCCTTTGCATTTAGTTCCTTTTGTCTGGCCCTTTGCATTTAGTTCCATTGTGAAGTACTTTGGAAGCTATCATCATAAGGTGTGGTTAGCTTGCTTTAAAAGTTCCTTACTGCTTGCCTTTAAAATTCTGATTACATGTGAACAGAATAAACCTAATGGTGTTGAAAGTGACATTATAGTGCCAACAATTCATTCAGCTCATTGAATCTGGGTACCCAACTTTTCCTCTGAGAGTTTGGATATTTTCAAAGGTTCCATGTTCTGCTGCATAGCACTGTGAGAGTACAATGAACTGCCTTGTTTTATAAATTTTCCATTTTTGAAGTGAAGTCCCGTGAAGGTAGCCAGATGTCTTACACATGCTCTTCAAGAAGAAGTTTGTTGAAGCTTATAGCAGGGGAGTATTACTGCTGGGTTTCCCCCCACTTTTAGAGTCTTCATGCTTCTTGATTCATTGTTTGCTCTCTCTGAAGCTTTTACTGTTTTCTATTGTGAGCAGATGGAGATGATAATATCAGAGAAATCCTTGTGGAGAACCAGTGAATTATAGCTACATATGAACATTTCTAGAACTCTTTGTAATAAAACAAAAGGAGTTCAAATAAATTGTCTTGTCTTGAAAATGTCTGTCTTATTCCCCCCTCCAGTACCACATCTGCAGGTTTAAGGAAGTGTGCAGCACAATCCTAGATATGTTTACTCAAATGTAAATCTCACTATTACTCTTCTATTATAAAGTTTACAGCATGCATCACCAACTGTGGTTGGCTCCACCCACCATGTTGTGCCACCTTTTTTGCTGCTGGAATTTCCCTAATCAATTTGGAAATCAAGGGGTATATATTACTTTAGCATTTCTGTTTTTCTCTCTGTGTAGTTGTGCCTTCATGCTGTATCTGGGCTCTGTCCTGAACCTTAAAGGCATGGGCATGTCCTTTTTAGGAACTATAGGACCTATATGCCCCCCTTTCTGTCTGAGTCACAATACAGTTGAAAGTTTTATGGTGTGGCACTAACCTAGTCATCCTATGCTCATGAATCCCACTTATCTCTGCGTGGCTTACTGCCGTGTAAGGGTACACTTTATGATGCTTTAGTAATTTAGCAGGATTATAGATGTATTTCAGGAGTGATTAAGCAGCTTGAGAACTTCACAGGTCAGATGAATGAAAGACATACATTATTTTGTTGTTAGATCCATATAATTCCAAACTCTGAGAATCACTGTGTGTAGCTTGATGATGTCCTGGAGGGGGTGGGTGGGCTCTAGTTGTATGTGGAAGTACTTCTATTAATACTGCTATGTGACATCATCAGACCCCACCCATTAAGTTTTAGGGTTTGGGATTATAGGGATCTAGTACCTCGGTCCCCCATAATGTATTTGTGCCACCTCATCATAAAATTTCTGGCCCCAGGCCTGCTTGGAAGAGCTTATAATCTGATAGACAAGAAATAGTGCAGCGATACAAGAATTCACTCTTTATAGTGATTTTAGGAAGAAAAGAAAATAGGCTCCTAATTGAGGTGGGAGGATTTTCCAGGATATGAGTAGCAAAAAAAAGAAGGCACAAAATAATGTGGGGGAGGGATCTATCTGAAAGCTGTATAAATCTTCATTATTAACTAAAACAAAGTTCATCAGCAAGAGAATAATCTCTTTCTACCAGCTCATTGAGTTTCCCCAATTTCTTAGCATTTCTTTGTTGTGCTGACTCTGCTGTATGTTTCTCCCAGTCTCTCCATCACTATCCTGAGTATGTAAAATTCTTCTTCAAACTGTCCTCCAGTCACATTATGTCTAGACATTTGTTTCCTACACTTCTGATTCGTCTCTTTGCAATTTGAAGTCTATCTCCCATCTCCTCATAGTTCTCCTTGCACACCATTTTCTGATTTTCTTATCATCAGATGTCAATAAATCAAAGGGTGTGGGTCATCCTTCCTCTCCAAGCAAATTATTTTGTTATATGTTAGACAACTGTGCAAACTGCATTTTAATGGCAGAGGTTAAAATTATATTTATACCTGTGTGGACTGATAATACCTACTCTTACAATTGTTACTCTTTTTCTTATGTGCTTTAAATGCTGTTATAAAGGGGAGCAACCGATCAACATTCATCGTATCCCTCCAAGTTCAGTGGGACTTCTATTTTAGTAAGAACATAAGAGAAGCCAATGTTGGATCAGGCCAATGGCTCTTCCAGTCGAACACTGTGTCACACAGTGGCCAAAAATACCAGGTGCCATCAGGAGGTCCATCAATGGGACCAGGACACTAGAAACCCTCCCACTGTTGCCCCCTTCCAAGCACCAAGAATACAGAGCATCACTTGCCCCTGAGTTCCTATCTATACCTTGTGGCTAATAGCCACTGATAGATCTCTGCTCCATATGTTTCTCTAATTCCCTCTTGAAGCCATCCATACTTGTAGCCACCACCACCTCCTGTGGCAGTGAATTCCATGTGTTAATCACTCTTTGGGTGAAGAAATACTTCCTTTTATCTGTTCTAATCCTACTGCTCAGCAATTTCATTGAGTGCCCATGAGTTCTTGTACTGTGAGAAAGGGAGAAAAGTACTTCTTTCTCTATCTGCTCTATCCCATGCATAATCTTATAAACCTCGATCATATCACCCCTCAGCCGTCATTTCTCTGAGCTAAAGAGCCCCAAGCACTTTAACCATTCTTCGTAGGGAAGGTGTTCCAACCCTTTTATCATTCTAGTTGCCCTTTTCTGCACTTTTTTCAATGCTATAATATCCTTTTTGAGGTGGTGACCAAAACTGTACACAGTACTCCAAATGAGGTCGCACCATCGATTTATACAGGGGCATGATGATAATGGCTGATTTGTTTTCAATTCCCTTCTTAATAATCTCCAGCACAGTGTTGGCCTGCTTTATTGCAGTTGCACACTGTCTCGACATTTTCAGTGAATTATCTAATACGATATCTCATGATATCCTTGAGGATAAGCTGGTTAAGTGTGGGCTGGATGGTGCAACCATTGGATGGATTCGTGGTTGGTTGAAAAATCATACCCAACGAATGCTTGTAAATGGCTCTGCATCTACATAGAGGGAAGTCTCAAGTGGAGTGCCACAGGGCTTGGTCCTGGGCCCGGTGTTGTTCAATGTTTTTATAAATTACCTGGAGGAAGACATAGAGGGGATGCTTATCAAATCTGCAGATGACACGAAGCTGGGTGGGATTGCTAATTCTGAAGAAGACAGAGTCAGGATTCAAAATGATCTAGATAGGCTGGAATACTGGGCTGAGAAATAAAATGAATTTCAATAGAGATAAGTGCAAAGTCCTACACTTAGGTACAAAAAATCAAAGGCACAGATATAGAATGGGAGGGACTTGGCTTGACAGCAGCGCATGTGAAAGGGATCTAGGTGTTCTGGTTGATCACAAGCTGAACATGAGCCTACAGTGCGATGTGGCTGTGAAGAAAGCTAATGCAATCTTAGGATGCATTAACAGAAGCATTGTGTCCAGATCACGGGAGGTGGTAGTACCGCTCTGTTCTGCTATGGTCAGGCCTCACCTGGAGTACTGTGTCCAGTTTTGGGCACCACATTTTAGAAAGGATGTTGACAAGCTTGAGCGTTTTCAGAAGAGGGCAACCAGGACGGTAAGAGGGTTGGAATCCAAGTCTTACAAGGAAAGGTTGAAAGAGTTGGGTATGTTTAGCCTGGGAAAGAGAAGACTTAGAGGGGACATGATTACAGTCTTCAAATATTTGAAGGGCTGTCATGTAGAAGATGGAGCAGATCCATTCTCTCTTGCTCCAGATTGCAAGACTAGATCAAATGGGTGGAAATTACAAGGGAGTCATTACCAGCTAAATATCAGAAGAAACTTCCTAACTGCAAGAGTGGTTGAGTCGTAGAACAAACTGCCTCAGGAGGTGGTAGATGCTCCTTCGCTGGACATTTTTAAGCGGAGGCTGGACGACCATCTTTCAGGTATGTTGTAGGGCTATCTTTCGGCTACACTCCTGCAGAGTGCAGGGGGTTGAACTAGATGACCTGCAAGCAGGGCCGGCTCGAGGTGGTTCTGCACCCTAGGTGGGCGCAGATGCCAGCCTCCCAGTGGGGCCTGGAGACCCTTTTGCCCCCTCCCCCCAATGGGGGAGGGGGAGGGTGGGCAAGCTCCTCTGGTGCCTCCTGTGCCCCACTGGGGTGCCCTTCACTGACGGCGTGGCCACAGCCACCACCTCTCCCCCCCAAGGGCGGGCAAGCTCTGCCACCGCCTCCTGCAACCCACTGGAGTGCTCTTCGCTGGCAGCAGTGGCTGCCCCCACCTCCTCTCCCCCCCGAGAGGGGAGGGGGAGGGTGGACAAGCTCCGCTGCTGCCTCCAGCGCCCCACTAGGGTGCTCATTGCTGGCGGTGCTGGCCACCGCCCCTGCCTCCTCTGCCCCCTGAGGGGGAGGGGGAGGGTGGGCAAACTCCACCGCCACCTCCTGTGCTCCACCAGGATGCTCTTCGCTGGTGGTGCTGGCCACCGACCCCACCTCTCTCCCCCTAAGGGGGGAGGGAGAGGTTGGGCAAGCTCCACCACAGCCTCCTGTGCCCCACTGGGGCGCTCTTCGCTGGTGGCAGTGGCCGCTGCCCCGCCTCCCCTCCCCCTAGCGGGCACGCCGGCCATGCCTGCAAGGTCCCTTCCAACTCTAACATTCTAGCGGGCACGCCGGCCCTGCTTGCAAGGTCCCTTCCAACTCTAACATCCAGGTCTGGTGCTTTATCAGTTTTTAAGTTGTCTATCAGTTGTAGGACCTCCTCTGTCATCATCTCAATCTGACTCACGTCTTCAACACCCCTTCTGAAATCAGCGGTTCTGGCATGGGCAAGCACTTCTCATCTTCCACAGTGAAGACAGAGGCATTCAGCTTCTCAGCCATTTCCCTATCATCCTTCAGTACTCCTTTTACCCCTTGGTCATCCAAGGGCCCCACTGCCTCCCTGGCTGGTTTCCTACTTCTAATGTATTTGAAGAAAATTTTATTGTTGGTCTTTATGTTTTTTGCGATATGCTCCTCATATTCCCTTTTTGCCTGCTTGATCACAGACTTGCATTTTATTTGCCACAGCCTGTGTTCCCTTTTATCAACCTCACTAAGACTAGCTTTCCACCACTTAAAGGAATCCTTCTTACCTTTTACAGCTTCCATTACTTTATTAGTTAACCATGCAGGCTTTTCTATACCTATTTGTGCCTTTCCTAACCTGCAGTACATATTTC
Organism: Gekko gecko; assembly: GCA_029375565.1. Lineage (NCBI taxonomy): Eukaryota > Metazoa > Chordata > Lepidosauria > Squamata > Gekkonidae > Gekko > Gekko gecko. The sequence goes on from JAPDNY010000001.1 coordinate 96,124,585, forward strand.
TTCTGAGCTTCTAGGATTGTAGTTTTAAATAGTTTCCAGGCTTCCCCAATGGTTTTGACCCTTTCTACTTTTCCTTTCAATTTCTTCCTCACATGTCCCCTCATATCAGAGAAATTACCTCTTTTAAAGTTAAAAGTGGTTGTGTCAGTCTTTTTGGGCAACTCCCTATTTATACAAATGTTGAACTCAATAACATTATGGTCACTGTTCCCAAGCGGTGCAATCACTTTTACATCTCTCACCAGGTCTTGGGTGTTATTTGGGACCAAATCCAGGATCGCCTCTCCCCTGGTAGGTTCTGTGACCATCTGCTCCATAGCACAGTCATTGAGCGTGTCTAGAAACTCAATCTCTTTTTCCCGACTTGAACACATATTGATTCAATCAATGTGTGGGTAGTTAAATCACCTATTACAACACAGTTATTTCATCTAGCCGCTATCTTTAATTCATTCATTATTTTATAATCCTCCTCTATCTTTTGATCTGGTGGGCAATAAAAAATTCCTAGAGTTAAGCTTCCTTTTGGGCCCACTATTTCAACCCATAGCATTTCCAGAAGCAAATCCAATTCACTTACCCTCTCAGTCATACTAGATTGTATACCCTCTCTGACATACAGAGCCACCCCACCTCCAACCCTCCCCCCATCTTTCTGATATAGTTTATAACCAGGAATCACTGTATCCCACTGATTTTCCTCATCCTACCAAGTTTCTGAAATACCCACAATGTCTATTTTTCCCCCAACACCAAGCATTCCGATTTTACCTCAGACACTTCTAGCATTTGTGTATAAACACCTATAGTTTCCCATGCATGTTAAGCCCACAACCTTCCGCTTGCTGCCTTGAGACCTTGCCAGGCAGTCCATATCGTTAACCACAGTCTCAGTGGACATTTCTAATCCATTTCCTTGAAGAAAAGTAACAGCTACCCTTTCATCTCTTTGAGATGAGCCATCCCAAACCAATATTTCCCCAATGTTCAGTTTTAAAACTGCTCTGCCACCTTTTTGTGTAAGTGTAAGCGTATTTTGTTGTGTAAGTAAGTGTAGTTGGGACTGCAGTCTTAATTTCATTGATTGCTGTGAAATAGGACATTGCGAGGTAGGCTGGGTCAGTCCCATTAATTTTAGAAATCATGGGTCCAGAGAATGTTGTCAGTGACCAAATATACTTGTTGCATTCTGAAATATATCTCCAGATCAGATGACCCCAAGCCCCAATTTTTTGCTCTTCATTTTATTATATAATGAACACATCATAATGGCAAAAGATTCTCTCTAATTTTATTTGGCAATTTAAAAGGCCACGAATTAACTATATGACCCTCATTAAACCCTCAAGATTAGGAGGCCTTGCAGTCCCGGACTTACAACTATATTATAATGCCATAATTCTGTCTAATTTGATTAAACATTATAGACATTCTTATTATGCAGAATGGAAAAAATATTGAAAATTCATTTCTTCCTACTAATTCTATTCAAGAATTTTTATGGAATTATAGATCATAAAGGTAAAGGTAAAGATTCCCTTGCTCGAAAGCCAGTCGAATCCGACTCTAGGGTTGCGGTGCTCATCTCTGTTTCAAAGCCGAAGAGCCCGCACTGTCCGAAGACGTTTCCGTGGTCATGTGGCCGGCATGACTAAACACCAAGGTGCACGGAACGCTGTTACCTTCCCACCGAAGTGGTACCTATTTATCTACTTGCAATTTCTTGCTTTCGAACTGCTAGGTTGGCAGGAGCTGGAACTAGAGACAGGAGCTCACCCCGTCATGCGGCACCCGGGTCTCGAACTGCTGAACTACTGACCTTCCACAGCCTGCAGTTCAGCGTCTTAACCACTTGAGCCACCGCATATAGATCATACAAGCTCTTAAATGCTCCAGATCTCTTTCTTCAATCAACCTTTAAAGTATGGCATAAATCTAATAAGAAACTACCCCAGGGGGGTAGTGGTTGGAGTGGGCATAGGTGCTGTGGAGGGACCCTTGGCTTAAGATCCCCGGCGAGTGTCGGCTCGCTGAAATCTGGTCCGGTCTGGTTCTCCTATGGGGCTGGAGGTGTGGCGGCCTCCAGACCGTTTGGTACCTGGTACTCCCTGTCCTCCGGGTCCAGGAGCAAGACTTGCCACCGCAGCTGGTCGATGTGCCTCCTAAGGGTTTGTCCATCTTCACAGGTGACCTCATAGGACCAGGGCCCCGTAACTCATAGTACTCTTGCTGGGATCCAGGGTGGCCCTTGTGCATAGTTGTGCACGTATACCGGATCCTCCAGAAAGAATCCGCGGAAAGCCTCCTGCATCTCTGAGATGGGCTCGGCTTCCGGTGCCCAATCCGGGTGGAGGCGATCCAGACGGGAGGTCAGGCGTCGACCCAGGAGAAGTTCTGTGGGGCTGCGGCCTGTTGCGGTGTGTGGTGTTGTCCGCTGCCTGAAAAGGAACGCTGCTAGCTTGTAGTCGCATTCCCCGGTATCCATCCGTCTGAGTGCCTCTTTGGTGATGTGAACCATTCTTTCGGCTTGCCCATTGGTTGCTGGGTGAAAGGGGGCCAACCTGATGTGGCGGATGCCATAGTTCTCGGTGAATCTCCAGAACTCCTCCAAGGTAAACGCCGTCCCGTTGTTGGTGACCAGGGAGTCCGGGATGCCTTGGGCACTGAAGATCCTCCACATGGCTCGGATGGCGGCCCGGGAGGAGGTGGCAGGAACTGGAATCATTTCCAGCCATTTGCTGTAAGAGTAAACAAGAATAAAGAACAACTGTCCCTGGAAGGGGCTGGCGAAATTCGGGTGCAACCTGGCCCAGGGCTGCTGTGATGATTCCCAGGGACGGACAGGCATGCTGATGGGTGCTGGTCATGTTTCTTGGCATTTTGTACATCACTTAACAGTGTCCTCAATGTCCTGGTCCAGCCCCAGCCACCAGACATAACTCCGGGCTAGCGCCTTCATCCTGATAACCCCCGGGTGGTTTTCGTGGAGCGCTGTGAGGACCCTGCTCTGCAGGGGACTTGGAATGACCACCCAGCCCCCTCACATCAAGCAGCCCTTATGAGATGACAGTTCATCCTTGTGGGAGGAAAAAGCAGTGAATTCTGCCCCCCCTTGGCCAGCAGGCCACCCCTCCCCACCCAGTCCAGGACACAGCAGAGAACCTTATCCCGGGCAGTGTGCCATGCCACCTCCTGGACATGAACCTGCTGCTTGGGCAGGGATTCCAGGAGAGCAACCAGGCAGGGTCAGGGTCTGACGGGAAGGGGAAGGTGACTCAAAGTGTCTGCATGCCCCATGGCCTTGCCTGGCCACTGGACAAGCCAGGAAGAGGGACCAGCAGAGCACCCAGGGTGAAACCAACCTCAGGGGTGGGTGGTCAGGGGCGAGGAGGCCCAGAAGGGGCTTGTGGTCCGTCACGATAGTGAAGGGCCTGCCGTAGAGATAATGATGAAATTTCTTCACCCCTGCAATTATCGCTAGCGCCCCCTTGTCAATCTGTGTGTAATTACGCTCTGCAGCCGACAAGGTCCTGGAGTAGTATGCGACGGGGACTTTGCGGCTGTCTGACAGGTGATAGCCCAGTACCGCCCCCGCCCCATAGGGAGATGCATCACGTGCAAGCACCACGGGTAACGTCTCATCAAAGTGGGACAAGACCGTGTTCAAGGTTAAAAGATCCTTGACTGCCTGGAAAGCAGCATCGTGTTTGGGGCCACAGACCCAAGGGGCATTTTTGTCCAGTAGGTGATGCAGGGGCACTGCCACTGCCACCTTAAGGGGAAGGAAAGAGTGGTAAAAATTAAGCAGACCAAGGAAGGCTTGCAAATGCGTCTTAGACATGGGTGGGGGTGCCTGTGTGATGGCGTGGACCTTACCATCCGTGGGGTGGATTCCGTTAGAGTCCACCATGAAGCCCAAGAACTCCACTTTGGAAAACCCTAAGAGGCATTTCAAGCTGGCCATGTCAAAGCATCTGAAGCTTCTCAGCGAAGGTGGCGGAGTCCGGGGCTGCAATGAGCACATCATCTAAAAAGGGCTTTAAGAAGAGAGTCCATAAACGATTGAAATATTCCCGGTACCACGCTCAACCCAAACTGTAGGCGGTGAACCCTGAAAGCACCCTTGTGGGTCACGACAGTCTGTGCCTCAGCCGTGGCAGTGTCCACTGGCAGCTGCTGGTATGCCTGAGCCAAGTCCAATTTCCCAAAAACCCATGCCCCCGCTAGAGCGGCCAACACATGGCTGACCACAGGCACCGGATATGCGTGGGCTTGTAAAGCTTTGTTAATAGTGCATTTATAGTCCGCACAAATCCTGACTTCCCTGTTAGGCTTAACCGGGGTCACAATCGGCATTTCCCACCTAGTGTGGGAGACCAGTTCCAACACACCCCGAGTGACCAGGCGCTCCAGCTCCGCCTCGATTTTGGACTGGAGCACAATGGGGAGGTGCCGGGCCTTGACACAGATGGGCCACACTGCTGGATCGAGGTCCAGCAACACCGGAGACCCAGTAAATTTGCTGAGAGTTCCATCGAAAACCCTCGGGAATTCCCTGCACATGGACGCGAAGTCCTGTGCCTGGATCTGGTTGATGCCCCCTATTGTGAAGCCCACGGGCCCGAACCAGGAGAGTCCAAGCAGATTGGTGAGACTCCCTTCCACCACCAGCAATTCCAACCATCCATCAAAGTCCTTAAACTGCACCCGGAATGTGCCCCAGCCCTGGACTGCCACAGGGTTCTTATTATAGTCCCTCAGCGTCAATCCTTGAGGCCAATGCAGATGGGGTCCCCCCTGCGGGCACAGGGCACACAGCATATTGGCTGAAATGATGGAAAAGGACAAGCCTGTGTCCACTTCCATTCTGCAGGGGAACCTTTCTATTAACACAGTAACATGCATTTTGCTGGGGCTATCGGGGGGCAAGTTACATACCAGGTGCTGCTGATGGTGGGTCGAGAGAGTGTGCAGGTCGGTGGATTCTGAGTTGCCAAGATCCTCTTACACTATCCTCCCGAATGACAGACCTGGGCGATGTGACCAGTCTTGTTGCATGTGTTGCAGACGGCATCCTGGAACCGGCAAGTCTGGCGCTCATGAGCGGCCCTGCAACTGGCACAGGACAGGGCGGATGCAGGGCCCTTTTCTGAGGCTGAGCCTTGATGTGGCCATTGGGTTGGGCGCTGCTGTACCTGCAGAACCTCCTCAATATCAGAGCCGTTGGAGCTGATGGTCACTCGTGTGCGTTGGACCGCCTTGCCAGGGTGGTCTTGGTGTACCTTTTCATAGGCAGCGGACTCCCTGAGGGCCTTGTCGAGGTCATCTTGGCTGGCCAGTTTCCACCTCAGTTTTGGTTCGCGGAGACGCACAAGAAATTGGTTCAGAAGGGTCGGTTAGACTCAGGAATGCGCACCTCGTGGCCGCTCTCCGGAGGCCCGCCAGGAAATCCGATGCCGTCTCATCCGGGCCCTGGATTCGTGCAAAAGAATCCAAGCACTCTACAAACTTCGGTGAAAAGTGATCTGAGAGGGCCTTCACCAGGACCCTGTAGGGTTCTTCTTTGGTTGTCTTCGGGTTGATTAGATCCTTCAGTAGCTGGAAGGTGTCCATGCCACAGGAGCTGAGGATCAGGGCCTTCTTTTTCCTGGTGTCCACAACATCATGGTAGTCAAAATGGTTTTCCAGGGTCTCCAGCCAGGTGTCCCATTGCTGGTGCTGAGTGACATCGAAGTCTGGGATGGGCGCTTGTGTGGCAGCCATGGTTGGTCTTGTTGCAGCAGGAATACGCAGTGTGATGCCGGACCTGGAGTCGGCAGAGTGGTGCATGGTCTGGTGAGTGGTGCGGTGTGCGGTGACCGGACAAGCAGGGCACGATGCTGAGTGGCGTGCGTTGTCTTCTGGAGTGGAGCGTGATGCGATGCTCGGGTCTTCTTGGGTTCTGTTCATGCGACTTCGGATCCCATCCTCATTGCCAGTGAAAAGTACTGAGACTGAAGCATCAGGTAGAGTGAAATCAGCTCATACATTTATTTCGAGATCAGGAACAAGACACTTTAGCCGGCTCGCAGGCCAGCTTATATCCTGAAGCCCAACCACACCCAGACACACCCCCAACACCCGTGATAGGTCTATTTACACTGACTAGGTTAACTGTAGGATCCTAGGCTTCCGATAGGAGGGGGAACTAGGATCTGACCATCTATTGTTCTGGGGAAGCGAAGCTCTGGCTCTTCGCATGACCATGTGCGGACCGGCTGAAACCGGATCGTGCAAATGGTTGGGTCAGTACACAACAGGTGGTGTGGCACCACAGTGGTAGTCTAGTTGTGAAGGAACAATACATTATAAAATATTGTGCCAAACTCAATAGGAATTATTTTAAAGCATCCTTCCAGAAGTAAAGAATCATATATGGGTTAATTACAGCTTTGTACACCAATGAGATTGTTGCATGGTAGTAGCCTTTAAAAAAAATTCAAATGGTAATTGTTCTTTGTAAACCAAATTAATGTACACAAGATATAGATAGGAACTCTCAATCTGGGGCAAGTGATGCTCTGTATTCTTGATGCTTGGGGGGGCAACACTGGGAGGGCTTCTAGTGTCCTGGTCCCACTGGTGAACCTCCTGATGGCACGTGGTGTTTTCGGCCATTGTGTGACAGTGTTGAACTGGACGGGCCATTGGCCTGATCCAACATTGGCATCGCTTATGTTCTTATGTTGTTACACCAAAGTTATGCAAAAAAGTGTGGGCGGAGAAGAAAATCTGTTGGCCAGTTGAAGTTTCAGATTAGACTGTGTCATGACAGGAAGACAGAGCTCCAAAATTCCTCATATAAAACTCATCATCTATTCTAGGCCCAACCATGGAACGGGAACATTCTGTTTTTCAGTTGGAATCTGTACAGATGCGAGTAGTAATCTCTTTTTGCCTCATTGGGTTTTTTGTTTGTTTGTACGTTTTTCAAGAGGTAAAGCATTGCTACATGATTTTTGCCATCTGGTGATTCCAGATGGGCTTATTTCCCCACATATCATGTTATTGGTATCATATGTTTTCATGCTATTGAAATAAAACAAGTGAGAACCCACAAGGAATTGTGGGAGGCATCTCATCACCCCCCGTTCACTCTTTCCTCTTTCCCTTTCCTGAAAGCCCCCATAGTCTCTCCCCTTCTCTGGCTTCATTCTCTCCTTTTAGGGTTGCCAGCCTCCAAATGAGGCCTGGAGATCTCCTGGGATCGCAGCAGATCTCCCAGCTATGGAGATCAGTTCCCCAGTTAGGATTGCCAGTTCCAGGTTGGAAAATTACTGGAGATTTGGGGTGGCACTTTGGGAAAGTGAGGTTTAGGGAAGGAAATGACTTCAGCAGGGTGTAATGCTATACAGTCCACCTCCAAAGCAGCCATTTTCTCCAGGGGAACTGATCTCTATCTTTTGGAGACCAGTTGTAATTCTAGGTGATCTCTAGCTCCCACTAGGAATTTGTCAACCCTAGTTCCACTGGAGGAAATGACTGCTTTGGAGGATAGAATCTACTCTTTGCTAAAGGGACACTTTGGCTTGAATTGAACAGCTATTGAAAGGCACCTTCTAGACCAGTGAAATATCATTTGGCATATGATTGGATCTTGGGAGGCCTCATTTATACTCTCATTCTATGCCTAGTAATTTCACTCTGGAACAATTCCTTTCTGTTTCATTTTATATCCGTGCTATATAATTGTATTGTATTATGTATTATGGTATAAGCCAATTTTTTCCTCATTGTGTTTACTCTCTGAAGAAGGCCCTAACAGGCTGAAATGCATCAGGTCAAGTCCACTGGCCCTTGTGTATATATGATTTTGGAATTTTTACGCAAGGTGTGATTGGCCCCCTATATGTTTTTTTTTTATTTTTTTACAAATAAATACATATATTTTAAAACATTATTTATACATTGTTTTAATTGTTGGCCCTCTACTCAGTTTGACTTACCTTTTTAGGTTCTAGAAACTGTGACATTACACCCTTCTGAGGTCCCTCTCCTCCTCAAACCCCACCCTCATCCTCAAACCCCACCCTCTCTAGGAATTTCCTAACCTGGAGTTGGCAACCCTATCTGTTTCCCACCAAACAGCCAGCCCCCTCTTAAGTTTTCCCTCTAACCCCCCCCCCCCAGTAGCCCTCTACCTTGGAAACTGTGGCTCAGTTGGGTGGTGATGGCCATTGGGGCAGACCTACTTGCATGTTAGGGAACCTTCAAGGACATGTATGGTGGCATATCACTTTCCCTGGTATACCCTTCCCCACACTATTTCCTCTTTCTCTCCCCCCAACAACCCCCATATCTTCTCTGCTTTCCCTGCCTCATTCTTTGTCCTTTTTTATCCTCACAACAATCCTGTGAGATAGGTGAGGGAAACTATGGGACTACCCCAAAGCCCAGTGAGCTTCGACAGCTACACCACACTGGCTTTCATAGGGGTGCCTGCTGTTGAGAAGAAAATGGCTGCTTTTGAGGGTGGACTTTATGGCATTATATCCTGCTGCATTCCCTCTCCTCCCCAAAATCTCCAGGAATTTCCTAACTGAGAGCTGGCAATCCTAGTTATGCCTGGCCCTTTTAAGTGCTCACTCAAAGGTCAACACAACCCTGGAAAAGACCCTGCCCCCTTCCCCTTCCTTTTGATGCAGAGAAACCCAGCCTGAGGGCTTCTGTTTCTTAAAGCCACAGGGTACTCCTTTTGTCATTTGGGTTTTTTAACCCCCAATAAGATTTTAGATTTCAGATTTTTCTGCAAATCTGCAGCCCTTTTTAGGTTTGTGGAAAGGTCTGCCTTGCCCATTCACCGCTCCAGTCACTGGATTTAAATTTATACAGATTTGGTTGACTTTGCTGTTTGTATATAGACAATACTAGTAGTATCAAACTAGCTGGCTTTCAGCTCACAGTCTTAACAACTGTTTCACACAGGCTTAGAAAGTAATGTACATTTAAGGTTAATTTGAAATGATTAACATTTAATTATTTAGCACACTGACCTGGATAGCCCAGGCCAGCCTCATGGTGTCAGATCCTGGAAGCTAAACAGGGTTGGCCCTGGTTAGTATTTGGATGGGAAATCACCAGGAATACCAGGGTCACAATGCAGAGGCAGGCAATGGCAAACAACATCTGAATGTCTCTTGCCTTGAAAATCCTACGTGATCACCAAGCTCTGACTTGATGGCAACCCCCCCCCCAAACCTTTAGCTTGTTAAATGTTGTTAATAAATGTTTGGATGTGAGCTGAAAATATTTAATATGTAATCACTGCAGCCTGAGGTAACTGCCTATGTTTATTTGTCTGATTAAAGTGTTGTGGGCTACAGTGTGCAAAATCAAAAGATGGTAAATAAAACATAAGCAAGAGGGAAACTATGTACATTTTCTGCATGAAAATGCCAATGGTTTAGAAAATATTTTCACTGTTTTGATTTTTAATACTCTGGTTCTAATTAGGAGACATTCATAACTGTTCCAAAAATATTAAACATGCAAAGAATTCAAAGTAAAGTATGTTCAAGTGATACAAAGTGAAATTTAATTTCCCATTTTAACAATGCCTCTCTTCGTAAGCTTTTATTTTCAACAGAATGTGGATGTTCTGGCTCATGAAAGTGGTCCCCATGTTGGTTCCAAAAACAACTGAATCAGAAAGGTTCAAATAATATATATATCTACTAGGAATAAGGCCTGTTGAGGAAATAGACACAATGAGCTCTAGAAAGAGACTCTGGGAGAGTGCCCCGGCTTTAGGCACTCAGCGCCAATTTGCTGTGGTGACCCCAGCAGGGTATAATGACACAGAGTCCACCATTTTCTCCAGGGGAACTGATCTCTGCCATCTGAAGAGCAGTTGTAATTCTGTGTGATTTCCATCCCTCCCCTGGAGACTGGCAAAAATGGCACCCCAGGAGGAAATGGCTAGTTTGGAGGGTGGAGTCTATGGCATTGTACCTGTCTGAGGTCCCACCCTTCCTCAAACCTCACCATATCCAGGCTCCACCTCTCAAATCTCCAGGAATTTCCCAACCGGGAGTTGGCAACCCAATCTCCCTCCCAGCCAACTGTCATCCTACCGTTATCTGCCCCCTGGCTTCAGCTTTCCATCTCCTCCCCCTCCCTCCTAGAGAGCAGTTGTAATTCTGAGTGATCTCCAGCCCCCACCTGGAGATTGGCAACCATGGTTCCCAATGAGGGAATGGCTGGCTTGGAGGGTGGAGTCTCTGGCTTTGTACCTGTCTGAGGTCCCACCCCTCCTCAAACCTCACCCTCTCCAGGCTCCATCCCTCAAATCTCCAGGAATTTCCCACCTGGAGTTGGCAACTCTATCAGGACTGGCCCCAATGAGTTTTCTCCCAAAGGCCAAACAGGTGTGGAAAGGGCTAGCAACCCTAGGGGAAAGTCAGCTGCACAGCAGGGGGCTGAAGAGAATGGTTTGATGGTCGCTGGCTTATTGCATTAGCCAGCCAGCCATGGTGGATCCAAAAAGGAGTGAGAGACATGTTAAGTTTATTCTGACAGGAAAGTGGCGAAGTGGGCAAGGGGGTTATGCTGAAAGTTCTTTGTTTTTTTACTCACAGAACCAAGCTTGGTTGTTTGGTTGCCTACCAACAGCCACTGATGAGACAGTTAGTCACAGTTAGTCCCAGACAGGAGCCAAGAGAACTGTCTTCCTCAGGAGAGAGTCTGGCTTTCCAGGAGCTGCAGCTCGTTTCCTCTAGTCCAGACCCTCCCTGTTGCTGCTGCTGCTGCTGCTGCTGCTGCTGCTGCTGAAGGAAGGCAGGGGAGCCTTTGAAAGGTGCTGGGCAGCCTTCTCTGCAGTGCAGCCCACTCAGCTATCACCCTGACAAAGTGCAGGCCTTGCAGCCAAGGGAGAGGGGCTGTGAGGGGCAGCGAAGGTGAGTGTTTCCCCTGCTTGCCACAGCTTGCTAGGTCTGCCTCCTTCTCCCCTGTGGAGGGGTTGCTGCTCTCTCAGCAGAGCGTCCATCCCCTTCGCGGGCTCCCTCCAGACTGAGGGTGAAATGCTGCCCGCCAGCTCGGGCAGGGCCAAGCGAACTCAGTGGGCCAAGCCAACGCAGGGCCAAGCCAACGCGGTGAGCCAATGCAGCCATGGGATTGGGAGACTGTGAGAGTGGCAGCTGAGCGGGCCAAAGGCTGTGGAAGCATGTCCAGGAGAGACACCAAAACTCATAAGAACATAAGAGAAGCCAATGTTGAATCAGGCCAATGGCCCATCCAGTCCAACACTCCGTCACACAGCGGCCAAAAATACCAGGTGCCATCAGGAGGTCCAGCAGTGGGGCCAGGACACTAGAAGCCCTCCCACTGCTGCCCCCTCCAGCACCAAGAATAGAGTGCATCATTTGTCCCAGACTGAGAGTTCCCATCTATACCCTGTGGCTAACAGCCACTGATGGACTTCTGCCCCATATGTTTATCTAATTCCCTCTTGAAACTGTCCATGCTTGTAGCTGCCACCACCTCCTGTGGCAGTGAATTCCATATGTTAATCACTCTTCGGGTGAAGAAGTACTTCCTTTTATCTGTTCTAACCCAACTGCTCAGCAATTTCATGGAGTGCCCATGAGTTCTTGTATTGTGAGAAAAGGAGAAAAGTACTTCTTTCTCAACCTGCTCAATCCCATTCATAATCTTATAAACCTCAATCATGTCACCCCTCAGCCGTTGTTTCTCCAAGCAAAAGAGCCCCAAGCGTTTTAACCTTTCTTCATAGGGAAGGTGTTGCAACCTTCCCCTTCTCTGCACTTTTTCCAATGCTATAATATCCTTTTTGAGATATGGCGACCAGAACTGTACACAGTATTCCAAATGAGGTCGCACCAATGATTTATACAGGGGCATGATGATACTGGCTGATTTCTTTTCAATTCCCTTCCTAATAATCCCCAGCGTAGCGTTGGCCTTCTTTATTGCAGCTACACACTGTCTAGACATTTTCATTGAGTTATCTACTACGACTCCAAGATCTCTCTCTTGGTCCATCTCTGCCAGTTCAGACCCCATCAACATGTATTTATAGTAAGGATTTTTGGCTCCAATGTGCATCACTTTGCACTTGGCCACATTGAACCCCATTTGCCACATTGATGCCCACTCACCCATCCTCGACAGATCCCTTTGGAGTGCCTCACACTCCTCCCTGGTTTTCACCACCCTGAACAACTTTGTGTCATCTGCAAATTTAGCCAGTTCACTGCTTACTCCCAATTCCATCGGACTGAGTACTAATCCCTGTGGTACCCCACTGGTTACCACCCTCCACTGAGAAAGTTTCCCATTTATACTCACTCTCTGTTTCCTATTTATAAGCCAGATTTTGATCCACAAGAGGACTTGTCCTTTTATCCCATGACTATTGAGCTTACTTAGGAGCCTTTGATGAGGAACTGTATCAAAAGCTTTCTGGAAGTCAAGGTAAATAATATCTATTGGGTCCCCTTTGTCCACATGTTTGTTCACTCCCTCAAAAAACACTAACAGGTTAGTGAGACAAGATCTTCCCTTACAGAATCCATGCTGAGTCTGCTTCAATAGTTTTTGTTCATCAATGTGCCTACTAATTCTTTCCTTAATAACAGTTTCCACCAACTTACCTGGTATTGATGTCAGACTGACTGGCCTGTAATTTCCCAGATCTCCCCCTGGAGCCCTTTTGAAAGATGGGAATGACATTAGCTACCTTCCAGTCCTCAGGAATGGAGGCAGATTTTAAAGAAAGATTACATATTTTTGTCAGGAGATCCACAAGTTCACATTTGAGTTCTTTCAGAACTCTTGGATGAATGCCATCTGGGCCTGGTGATTTATTAGTTTTTAAATTGTCCATCAGTCGGAGGACTTCCTCTCTTGTCACCGCAATCTGATTCAGGTCTTTCAAACCCCCTCCCGAAATCGGTGCTTCTGGAGTGGGCAAGCACTTCTTCTCTTCCACAGTGAAGATAGAGGCAAAAAATGCATTCAGCTTCTCAGCCATTTCCCTATCATCCTTCACTACTCCTTTTACCCCTTGGTCATCCAAGGGCCCCACTGCCTCCCTGGCTGGCTTCCTACTTCTAATGTATTTGAAGAAAGTTTTATTGTTGGCCTTTATGTTTTTTGCGATATGCTCCTCATATTCCCTTTTGCTTGCCTGATCACAGACTTGCATTTTATTTGCCACAGTCTGTGTTCCCTTTATGAACCTCACTGACACTAGCTTTCCACCGCTTAAAGGAATCCTTCTTACCTTTTACAGCTTCCATTACTTTATTAGTTAACCATGCAGGCTTTTTTCTATACCTATTTGTGCCTTTCCTAACCTGCGGTATATATTTTTCTGAGCTTCTAGGATTGTCTTTTTAAATAGTCTCCAAGCTTCCCCAATGGTTTTGACCTTCTCCACTCTTCCTTTCAATTTCCTCCTCACATGTCCCCTCATACCAGAGGTTACCCCTTTTAAAGTTAAAAGTGGTTGCATCAGTCTTTTTGGGCAACTCCCTATCTGTACAAATGTTAAACTCAATGACATTATGGTCACTGTTCCCAAGCGGTGCAAGAACTTTTACATCTCTCACCAGGTCTTGGGTGTTACTTAGGACCAAATCCAGGATTGCCTCTCCCCTGATGGGATCTGTGACCATCTGTTCCATAGCACAGTCATTGAGAGTGTCTAAAAACTCAATCTCTTTTTCTCGACTAGAATTCATATTGACCCAATCAATGTGTGGGTAGTTAAAGTTGCCTATTACGACACAGTTATTCCATGTAGCCGCTATCTTTAATTCAGTCATCATTTTATAATCCTCCTCTATCTTTTGATCTGGTGGGCGATAACAAACTCCCACTGTTAAGCCTCCTTTTGGACCTACTATTTCAACCCATAGCATCTCCAGAAGCGAATCAAATTTTCTTACCCTCTCAATCTTACTGGACTGTATACCCTCTCTGACATACAGAGCCACCCCACCTCCAACCCTTCCCCCTCTATCCTTTCGATGTAATTTATAACCAGGAATCACCGTATCCCACTGATTTTCCTCATCCCACCAAGTTTCTGAAATACCCACAATGTCTATTCCCCCCCCCAACACCAAGCATTCCAACTCCCCGATTTTAACTCGGAGACTTCTAGCATTTGTGTATAAACACTTATAGTTTCCCACGCTTGTTAAGTCCACAGCCTTCCTCTTGCTGCCTCGGGACCTTGCCAGGCAGTTCCTATCATTAGCCACAGTCTCAGTGGACAATTGTAATCCATTTCCTTGTACAAAAGTAATAGCTACCCCTTCATCTCTTTGAGATGAGCCATCCCGAACCAGAGACTTTTCATCTCCTGTCGGCTTTCCCCCATTTTTCAGTTTAAAAACTGCTCTGCCACCTTTTTGATTTTGAGCGCCAGCAGCCTGGTTCCTTCTCGGGACAAGTGGAGACCGCCCCTTTTGTACAGCTCCCTCTTGTCCCGAAAAGCATCCCAGTGCCTAACAAACTTGAACTCTTCCCCCCTACACCACCGTCTCATCCACGCATTGAGACTCCTGATCTTTGCCTGTCTCTCCGGCCCTGCGCGTGGAACAGGTAGCACTTCTGAGAAGGCTACCTTGGAGGTCCTGGCCTTGAGTTTCCTGCCCAGCAGCCTAAATTTCTCCTCCAGGACCTCACAACTGCATTTCCCCACATCGTTGGTGCTGATGTGCACCACGACCACTGGCTCCTCCCCAGCACTATCTACCAGCCTATATAAAACACACGTAATGTCCGCTACCCTCACACCAGGCAGGCAAGTCCCCATACAGTCAGTACGCGGGTTCACCACCCAGCCGTCTACCTGCCTAAGGATTGAATCACCAACTACCAAGAGCCCTCCTCCCACTCTTCCCAGGGATGGTTCCTTGGTACGAAAGGATACCCGTTCACCAGCTGAAGAAGAGGTCCCTTCTGAGGGCACATTCCCCTTATCCTCAGCATGGTGCCCCATTTCCCCTTGACCCTCATGCTCCCTGGCAGCAGCTGGACTGCCAGATCCAGAGTGGGACATATCTAACAAGTCCCTGAGAGTCTTCTCCGTGCACCTAACTGACTGTCTCTGCTTCTCCAGGTCAGCCACCTTGGCCTCAAGGGAGCAAACTCGCTCCCTGAGAACCAGGAGCTCCTTGCACCGAGCACACACCCAAGACTTCTGCCCAGTGTGCAGATAGTCATACATGTGACACTCCATGCAAAACACTGTATAGCCCCCAATCCCCTGCTGGCATTCTGGCTTCATAATTGTTTTTAAACAAAAACTTTTATATAACCCCCCTTTTAAAATCCTTTGTATTTATATGGTTCCTGTTGTAGAAGTCTACTTACCTTACTGGGAACCCAAGGAGCCGAGGTCCGTGGCTTTCTGGCTCTTCCTGGGCTTCTTATAGAGCCCCTAGGCTAAGAGCCACAGGTCAAGAACCTCACCCTTTGGCTCTCACCCTTCGGCTCGTGCCTCTTGCAAGCTTCCTACCTTAAATAGACACGTCCCCCAGGAGAGGGTGTGGCCAGCAGCTATTCAAATTCACCCAAGGCACTTAATGACAGTCAAACAATGACCCTTTCACACCCTAACTCCAGCAGCCAGGAGTCTGCTACAACTCACCCACACACTCCCAAATACAGTCCCCACACAGTACCTTCTCAGCTAAAGCACCTCAGCTAGGCTAAGAGCCACAGGCCAAGAGCCTCACCCTTTGGCTCATGCTTCTTGCAGGCTTCCTGCCTTAAATAGACGCGTCCCCCAGGAGAGGGTGTGGCCAGCAGCTATTCAAATTCACCCTAGGCACTCAATTACAGGTAAACACACCCTAACTCCAGCAGCCAGGAGTCTGCTACAACTCAACCACACACTCCCAAATACAGTCCCCACACAGTACCTTCTCAGCTAAAGCACCTCAGCTGAAAGTAAATAAATAAAAAAAACCACTCACCCCTCTGGCAGCTCTAACACCTTGCTCCTTCTCAGAGCTCAGTTGGGTTATATATAAAGAGAGACTGGTTCAGTAGTGTCTGTAAATTGACAGATTTTTGAGTTCCATAGAATTCTGCTTTCTAATTCTCTCTATTTGATATGAATATTTTAACTGTGCACTAAAAAAGCAATTAAACTGGGTTTTATGGAATTTATTTAGAAAGTAATTTAATAGATACTAAATCCCAGTCTGATTTATTCCCTGAGCAGGGGTAAGAGGAGAAATGTCACTTGGACGCCAAGAAGCCTTTGAAATTTTCAAGAGAGATCATGCGGATAGCATAACCATTGAAGACAATAAGCAGCTCCTTAAGCAAAGGTAAGATATACACTGAGTTGTTAGATTCTAAAAACACACTCAGAGCAAAAGTACATAACTTTGGCTGTGATACAGAAACTAGTTGAGATACAATATCTGAATTTAAGCTAATTTCTATGGTGCATTATACAAGGCAAGAAGTGGATAAGACTGGGTACAAATACAATTGTATGTATGTGTGGCTGTGTTGTGCAAAGCCTTCCACAAAGATGCTGATGGTTGGTGACAGTAGTGGAGCAGGATCAGGGATTTTTTTTCTGGGGGAACATGCCGAAATTGAGTTCCAGTACCTTTTCGACAAAATTATTTTAAAAATGTTTAAAAGTACATGAGTTTTCAGTATACAGACTTCATTTCTCTCTTGAGAGTTCCGGCATCTCTTTTTAAAAAAAACAAAACAAAAAAACAAAAAAAAAAGCCCTGAGCAGGATCAGCAGTCCTGTTTGACTGTTCTCCATAAGTCAACTGTGACTTGATGGCAAAGGGGTGGGGGAGAAATATGGTTCTCTAATTGTTTAGTTGACAGCCTCCTACTCCAACCTTGCTAGCCTTTTATATGAGGAAATGCACAGAGACCAGGAAAAAAATGGAATTGTTCACCTTATATAGTCACATATGCTGTTTATCTTCCTTACACTTATTTAGATAAGCAAGTCCATGGTTTAAAAATAATCCAATATCAGACATTACACATTGTCTGCAATCTAGAAATTCTATGCTGACTAAATATTTTAGTTTTTGTTTCATTGCTGGTTTTGTTAAAAAAAATTCTTCCACTGTTTTCCATCTGTTATTGTCTGTTCATGCAGAGTGATGTCTGTCTGTATACTGGAATCCTCTGCCCTGGAAAACTGAGCAAAAACCAGTTTGATTTTAAACCAGATATTACAACAATAACTGCCTTAGGATGTCCGTCTTTGGTGCCACTCAGCCAATTAAAAGTCCCTAGAACTGAGCTACTAGTTCCCAGCAGCTAATTGCTGTGTTCTGTGGCTTGTGCTCTAAAGTGATCTAAAAGCTAAGTGACTGCCAGGCAATGGTAACTGTGTGAACTCTTTCACAAAAAAATAAGCCAGTTCTGTTACCTTTACCTAAAGTGGAGTGTTGCTCCATTCCAAAGAAACTGAGAGGAGTCTGTCTGTACATTAACCAGAGGGGCACAAGAATGGCTCATCAGCTTATTATTTATTTATTTATTGGATTTATAACCTGCCCTCCCCCACATAGCAGGGCTCAGGCTGGGTAACAACAATAAATTAGGTTAAAAACCTTTAACAAATATCTGTACATACAGAGAACTTGCAGATTCCTTCAAGTACTAGTTGCCAACTCTGGCTTGGGAAATTCCTGGGTATTTGATGGTGGTGCCTGAGGAGGGACTTATAATATCATAGAATCATGAGTTGGAAGGGGCTTCCAGAGTCACTTAGTCCAACCCCCTGCACAATTCAGGAAATTCACAAATACCTCCCCCCCACACCCCCAGTGATCCCTGTTCCACGCCCAAGAGATGACAAAAACCCTCCAGGATCTCCAGCCAAACTGGCCAGAAGAAAAAATGCTTCCTGACCCCAAAGTGGCAATCAGCAGTTCCCTGGGCACGTAAGAAAGGGCCACAAGAACTAAGCACTTGTGCAACCTTTCCTGCCCTCCCTCTCATGATCTGCCTAAGTTCACAGAATCAGCATTGCTGACAGATGGCCATCTAGTCTCTGTTTGAAAACCTCCAAAGAAGAAGAGCCCACCACCTCCTGAGAAAACCTAGTCTACTGAGGAACCACTCTGTCAGGAACTTCTTCCTAATATTTAGCTGAAAACTCTTCTGATTTAATTTCAACCCATTGGTTCTGGTCTGACCTTCTGGGTCAACAGAAAACAACTCAATACCATCCTCTAGATAACAGCCCTTCAAATACTTGAAGATGGTTATCATATCATCCCTCAGTTGTCTCCTCCCCAGCTCCTTCAACCTTTCCTCATATTACTTGGTCTCCAGACCCCTCACCATCTTTGTAGCCCTCCTCTGGACACGTTCTAGCATGTCTATATCCTTCTTAAATCGTGGTGCCCAAAACTGAACACAATACTGTAGATGAGATCTAACCAGAGCAGAGTGAAAGGATACCATCACTTTGTGTGATCTGGACATTATACTCAGTTGATACAGCCCAAAATTGCATTTGCCTTTTTAGCTATCACATTACACTGCTGATTCATGTTCAGTGTATGGTCTACTAAGATCCCTAAATCCTTTTTGCATATACTACTGCCAAGACAAGTGTACTCTGCAGTATACCATATAGTCCATCTTCCAAAGCTGCTATTTACTGCAGGGGAAACAAATTCTGTAGTCCAGAGATCATTTGTAATTCCAGGAGAACTCCAGGGCACACCAGAACAGTGGTAATCTATCAAGTAGCAATGTGCACCAGAAAACTGTCAGATTCTCTGATTTGGTATAGCCAGGAATCGTTAGAAAGTTAGCAGAGTTCACGAAGGCTTACCATACAGCAAAGTGTCTCCAGTCTGTCTGTGTGTGTTGATAAGAAACAAAGTTACAGGGAGCCTCTTTTATGTCTGCAAACTAATAAGAGTTCCTTTATTTATTGAACTCCATTCTAGACAGGAAAGAGTAGGGACAGGATAGGAGTCTAATCGAACTAACTAGGATGGATGCAGATGCAAGATGCATGCCCTTCATCCATGATGCCAAGATGGAGAGATCTGGCAAACTGTGTGCATGTGAGAGAAGGTGTCAGAATCATCCCCTAAGAATAGCAATCTACTTCAAAGGGATAGTATCAGAGAGAGAACATATGAACATAAGAGTGTCGAGGCGTGTGCAACGCTGGCTGGCACATTAGTGCCCAAAGGGAGTTACAGTACCCAAAGTAGACTGGAGTCCAGAACTTAGGTGCAAATACAAAGTGAATTTTATTTACACTCTGCCACCACCTATATACAGTTCTCAGTGTCAAAGTGCTCCGCTGCAATCAATCCAAGTGAAGAACATAAAAGCACTGTACACTCTGTACATTTATACAGCCTCTGGCCAATCAGCACACAGCCGATGCAATCCAGATGCAATACTCAGTGTCAGGCTGGACTGCCTCAGACCGGTTATAGCCAGCCTCTTTGCAGTCACAAGCTGGCACTAGCTGTCATTCCCTTTGACACTAGATCAAACTCATCTAGGCCAGCCTTACCAAAACCAGTGAATCACAACAAAGAGAAGCCAATGTTGAATCAGGCCAATGGCCCATCCAGTCCAACACTCTGTGACACAGTGGCCAAAAATACCAGGTGCCATCAGGAGGTCCAGCAGTGGGGCTAGGGCACTAGAAGCCCTCCCACTGTTGCCCCCCCAAGCATCAAGAATACAGAGCATCACTTGCCCCAGACCTAGAGTTCCTATCTATACCTTGTGGCTAATAGCCACTGATAGATCTCTGCTCCATATGTTTATCCAATTCCCTCTTGAAGCTGTCCATGCTTGTAGCCGCCACCATCTCCTGTGGTAGTAAATTCCATGTGTTAATCACTCTTTGGGTGAAGAAGTACTTCCTTTTATCTGTTCTAACCTGACTGCTCAGCAATTTCGTGGAGTGCCCACGAGTTCTTGTACTGTGAGAAAGGGAGAAAAGTACTTCTTTCTCTACCTGCTCTGTCCCATGCATAATCTTGTAAACCTCTATCAGTCATCATTTCACAAAGCTAAAGAGCCCCAAGCACTTTAACCTTTCTTCATAGGGAAAGTGTTCCAACCCTATCATTCTAGTTGCCCTTCTCTGCACTTTTTCAATGCTATAATATCCTTTCTGAGGTGTGGTGACCAGAATTGCACACAGTATTCCAAATGAGGTTGCACGATCGATCTATACCGGGGTGTTATTATTATTACGGTTGATTGGTTATCAATTTCCTTCCTAGCATTGGGCTTTTTTATTGCAGTCGCACACTGTTTTGACATTTTCAGTGAGTTATCTACTATGACTCCAAGATCTCTCTCTTGGTCAGTCTCTGCCAGTTCAGACCCCATCAACATGTATTTATAGTTAGGATTTTTGGCCCCAATGTGCATCACTTTGCACTTCACCACACTGAACCCCATTTGCCATGTTGACGTCCACTTGCCCATCCTCGACAGATCCCTTTGGAGTGCCTCACAATCCTCCCTGGTTTTCACCACCCTGAACAATTTCATGTCATCCACAAATTTAGCCACTTCACTGCTTACTCCCAACTCCAAATCATTAATGAACAAGTTAAAGAGCATTGGGCCCAGTACTAATCTCAGTGGTACCCCACTGCTTACCACCCTCCACTGTGAAAATTGCCCATTTATACTCACTCTCTGTTTCCTATTAATTAGCCAGTTTTTGATCCACAAGAGGACTTGTCCTTTTATCCCATGGCTATTGAGCTTACTTAGGAGCCTTTGATAAGGAACTGTATCAAAAGCTTTCTGGAAGTCAAGGTAAACAACATCTATTGGATCCCCCTTGTCCACATGTTTGTTCATCCCCTCAATGAACACTAACAGATTAGTGAGACAAGATCTTCCCTTACAGAACCCATGCTGAGTCTGCCTCAATAGTTTTTGTTCATCAGTGTGCCTACTAAGAAAGGATGGTAGTGTCCTGAGCTCATCTCTGACTCTATTGTAGCCCCCTCTGGACGCTGAGGCTAAGAGACAGTGTACAGTGCTTATCTTGCAACAAAAATATTTGGTATTTTTCTGATCTGGATATTAGAGATGGGATAATTACTGGTATTCTGACTTATTTGGTCCCAAATACAAATTTGGCACCTAGATTAGTTTTTCCCCCTCAGGATTCCAAAATTATTAGATTCTATTAGTCCCTGTTTCAGTTTCAGAATATACAAAAATACCAGAGATCATTAACGAAATATGACTAATTTAATACAGTAGCCTAAATAGTGCCCCATCCCAATGTCACCTTGGAACGTATGTTCTTTGCAGAAAAGGCAAATAATGAAACTTTATAACAGACATATGCATCATTGTCAAAAACAAAAATGATTTTTTTCCTTAACTGGGTAAGCACTAAGACCAGATAAAATACCTGCTAAAAATTTAGCCCTCGGACTAGAATACAATGGACAAAAGAGAATGTAGTGAGGTAAATCCTCAAGTTTGTGGGAACCACAAATCCATAGACAATGGGCCAATGGAGTTTGATTGAATCGGTCCTCCAAAATTGCTGTTGGCATTGATTGAAACCATAGAGAGGTAAAGGACTCTCTAAATACGTGTTTAGAGATATTAACTAGGTATGGAGTTCTAGTGTGGTCCGATTTAATTAACTTGTGCCATGGTGCTGCCTTTGGTTTTAATATTAAAGAGCAGTCTTGCCAAGTGTCAAAGTCGTAAATCCAGTTTCTAAATTGGGATTTATCAACTGATGTTCCCAAAAGATTATCAGGAACAGAGTATCTTGAACGTATGATGTTAAGAAAGTCAAGGCGCTGCGAGTCTTTAGCTAAGAGCAGATTAAAAGATTGGTAACTGAGGGAATTAGAATGTGAATTTTCCATTCTTTTCCAGTATCTGATATTGGTAGGGTGTGCCGGAGCCTTAAGAGAAGGAATACCAGTTTCAGCTTTCATCAGGACAGCTGGGGACCCCTTGGGAAGTGCTAAAATGCTCCTTAAAAATAATTCTGGACTACTTTGAGGCTGGCTAAGATGATGTCATTCCATTCCCATACTTTGACTCCTTACAAGAGATTGGGTATAGCCTTGCTCTTGTATAGTTTCAGAACCAGGTCTATCAGGTGACCTCCCTTGGAGTAGTAGAAGCTCAAAATAGACCCAACCAGTCTTAGTGCTGACGATTTGACTGAAGCATCATGAGTAGTCCAGTTTAAAGACTCTCTAAAGGTAATGCCAAGGTATTTAAATGAATTGCATTGCTTGATTGGGTTTCCAAGAGGAGGTTTTTGCGCTATTCCTAAAAACCATGACCTTGGTCTCATCAAAATTTATAGTGAGAGCTTCTTCTTTACAATAAGTCCTTAACTGATGCAATAGCCTCTTCAGACCAATTTTCATGAGAGAAATTAAGACCATGTCATCTGCATATAACAAGATTGAATTTTTTTGATGGCCCAGTGAAGGGAGACTTAATTGGGGCCTTGAGAGTTTCCCAACGATGTTATTGATGTAAAGATTAAACAGTATTCCCTGTGGGGAGTCTTTCCAGGGAGCTAGAGGGGCTTTTTTTTGAGCACATGATTCCAAAATTGTAGAGGAATTAGTGCCCTACCCCCCCCCCAAGTTTTCTGTGGGCCCCTGAACAACGTGCCCCTAGCCATCCTCCATTGTTCCCTACTGGTCAAAAAACTGCATGCTTTCTGCAGGGCATTGAACACACCAGAGCAAACAATAGAACCAGAGCAAGCAATAGAAATAACATCAAAACAGGAAATCCCAGCAGAACCAACCAGGCAAGTTCCCCCTAACATGTGATCCCATTTGCCTGTGAGAGCTGCCTCCCTCACCTCTCCCTCCTGTTACCCTGGAAATCTGCACAAAGAAAAACAGAACAGAACAAAACAAAACAAAACCCTCAAGTTTGGTGTATTAAAAACATTGGATAATCCTGAATATTTCCAGTATTGAGAGGGAGTCTCTAATATGTATCTGGATCTCAAATATACCAGGAAAATACCAGCAAGGTATATTGGGGAGTATATTTTTTGACCAGATATGTCTGAGTGCACATCCCTGCTATCAAATACCCATGTGGAATCCCTGGGATTTCCAGACTGTAGTTTTGAGAAATGCTAATCTAGCATATGAAAGTGAAATGAACACATTTTGAGGGCCTTTGGTAAAATGGACTACAATAGAAGGGAGAATTAATGTCAAACCTTTGGGAGAATGGTGACTATTCAGGAAATTCCATCACAGCTCCAAACAAGGTTGCCTGGCCAAAGATTCATAATTTTCCATTTCTACATTTGGCATATAAATATGGCAGACCTCCAGAGCTCAGTGAACACAAGGCGAAGCATGGGAATTCTGGAGACAAACAGAGGTGCTTAGACAGATGTCTTATATCTCCTTTCATAGCCTCTCACACGTTACACTCCTTTATCCTTCCTATACTGTCTGCTTTTGATTTTTCTCTGTCCTAGCAATGTCTTCTGGTATTATGCTGTTTATTCTGGTAACTGTCTTTCACTACTATCAGAGGCATTCTGCTCAGAACTGTCACATACGTGATCAATTAGCAAGAGTGATAGAGGCTCCACAGCTCTAGAAATTAGTATTTTGTAACTTCTTTATTGTACTTTTAAGCTATTTTCTCTATAAATAAATTGTATAACATCTTTGCTTATTAATCGTTTGGTTACGTAAGTTGATGCAAATTGTTCCTGAGAACAATCGGGCTGTGCTGGAGGGAATTTCTCGTGTTCTTAAGTCTAGTTCCTTTTCAGCAGACGCCACTCTGGACATTATCTCCTTTGCTTCCAGGGCCATGGCGTCCACGGCGGTGGCCAGATGGCTACTTTGGCTACGCGCTTGGCAAGCTGACTCTCTCTCCAAATCTATTGTAACGGCGTATCCCTTCCAAGGAGATCGTCTTTTTGGAGAGGCCCTAGATAACATCCTGGTGGAAACCAGGGATAAGAAAAAAGCCATGCCCAGATCCCTGCGCCGTTTCGATCGGCGAAACCCGCAGTCCTTTTGTACCCAGCACTCTCTCCCTAGATTTCGCCAGGACACCAGGAAGACCTCGTGGGAAGCATCCAAGCAGTCTGGCAAACGTGGTTCCTTCACACCCAGATTCCACAGGCCGTTCAACAGAAGTGATCGGGGAGACAGAGATGCCAAACCCAAACAGGCATGACTATCCTCCCATTCCGGTGGGTGCCCGCCTTTTACATTTTACAAAAGCTTGGACAGACACACAGGCAGATGCCTGGGCAGTAGAGGTGGTGTCACAGGGCTATCCGATAGAATTTCTGCACCAGCCTCCAGAGCGGTTCCTCAAATCACCAGCCAGCAAATCAGAGAACAAGAGAGCCATCATCAGCAAGGCTATACAGCATCTGCTGGAGATCCAGGCCATCGAACCTGTTCCCGACAATGAGAGGAAGCGGGGTGTTTACTCTATATTGTTCATGGTCCCCAAGAAGAACAGAGACTGGAGGGCGATTCTGGATCTCAAGTTTCTGAACAGATTCATAAAACTGCGACACTTTCGCATGGAAACTCTGAAGGCTGTAGCAGACTCTCTATCTCCCAACGAGTACCTCACTTCCATAGATCTGATGGAAGCATACCTCCATGTGCCTATTCACCCAGCACACAAGCGATTTCTTTGCTTCTGCATTTACAACCAGCACTTCCCTTTGGTCTATCCACGGCACCACGCCTCTTCTCCAAGCTGATCATCAATCCC
This sequence comes from Gekko gecko, assembly GCA_029375565.1. Classification (NCBI taxonomy): domain Eukaryota; kingdom Metazoa; phylum Chordata; class Lepidosauria; order Squamata; family Gekkonidae; genus Gekko; species Gekko gecko. The sequence goes on from JAPDNY010000001.1 coordinate 96,149,368, forward strand.
GTGGTTCATCTCAGATCTCAGGGCATCCATGTTCATCCATATCTTGACGACCTCTTGATCAGGGCCAGTACGCGGGCAGACTCCGTCAGCAACACGGAGCGAACACTACAGTGTTTACAGCAACACGGATTCCTGATCAACTTTGAAAAGAGTTCCCTGCTACCGACGCAGCGTATAGAACATTTGGGAGCAGTAATCGACACCACTCAAAATGCTCTTTTTCTCCTGCTGGCCAAGGCTCCGAAGATCAAAGAAGCTGCCACGAGGATTTACAACTGCAGGTCCACACTCCTCATGGACCTAGCCAGACTTCTGGGTCTGATGATTGCCAGCATCGACATGATACAATGGGCCCGTCTGCACACCAGACCATTGCAGATGTTTCTACGTCCCCATCAACTCTCCATCATGGAGAAGAAGATCCTCAACCTACAGGTACCGATTGGAGTCAAAAAGAGCCTAAGGTGGTGGACAAACATGGGCAATTTGTTGGCAGGCAAGAGCTACTATGTCAGCCACACCAGGGAGCTGTTCACCAATGCCAGTCTCTTGGGCTGGGGAGCAACCTTGAACGACACTCCAGTCCAGGGGATGTGGCAGCCTGCGGAGAAGAAACTACCAATCAACCTCTTGGAACTCAGAGCGATTCGCTTGTCTCTGGTTCATTTTGCCCCTCAATTGTGTGGTCAACAAGTGTTGATCAGGACGGACAACATATCGGCCAAGGCACACCTCAACAAGCAAGGCGGGTCTCGGTCATCTCAGCTCCACAGGGAGGCGATGAAGATTCTCCTTTGGGCGGAAAGACACGCCACCTCGTTGAGGGCAGAACATATAAAAGGGACCGAAAATGTGCAAGCCGATTGGCTCAGCCGAGTGGAGATACAGGAGGGAGAATGGGCTTTCCATCCACGTCTCTTCAACATGATAGTGGCTCAATTCGGATGCCCCATGGTGGATCTGTTCGCCTCCCCTACGAACCACACGCTTCCGAGATACTTCTCCAGATTCTTCCATCCAGAGGCAGAGGCGACAGATGCGCTCACGACGCCCTGGCCCCAGGGTCTCCTATATGCGTTTCCGCCGTTCGTCCTGGTTTCCAGAACTATCTGCAGAATTCGGGAACTCAGAGCAGAGGTCATCCTAGTGGCCCCGAACTGGGCCCGTCGCCCATGGTTCTCAGCAATACAGGAGCTGTCCATACTTCCACCTCTAGTCCTTCCGATATCTCCCGACATGCTGTTGCAGGGTCCGGTATGGCACCCAGATCCGGCCTGGCTGTGTTTGACCATGTGGCGATTGAGCGGAACAACCTATTGAAATTAGGTTATTCTTCCCAGGTTCTAGACACCATTTTGGCATCCAGACGACAGTCCACGGTCCGTATATATAACACCACATGGAAGGCATTCGTGCGATGGTGTAGACGCAAGAAGGTGCAGCCACTGTCCCCTTCGATTGCTTCGATTCTGGCTTTCCTGCAGGATGGACTGAACTCGGGATTGAAGTCTGCTACTCTTCGGAGACAGTTAGCGGCTCTGTCCACTGTTCTCCCTTCCCTGGGAGGATACAAGATTTCCAAACATCCTCACATTCAACTCTTTCTGCAGGGAGCGTTGGCAAAATCTCCACCTCAGGTCCATCGCTTTCCAACTTGGAGGCTGAATACGGTGCTCAATGCTCTTACCAGATCACCATTTGAGCCTCTCAGGGAGGTGGGGTTGAAATGGCTGAGGATGAAGATGCTGTTCCTGGTCACCATCACGTCTGCGAGAAGAGTGTCAGAACTCGGGGCACTGTCAGTGAAATCGTCACTCTGCGTCTTTCATAAAGACAAGGTCGTGCTTCACACAGATCCTACCTTCCGGCCAAAGGTAGGCTCTAGATTCCACTGCTCTCAAGAGATCTGCTTACCCACATTCTGTCCTTCTCCCAAGCACCCCAAGGAACGGATTTGGCACACCTTGGATGTAAAACGGGCCCTCAAAATTTACATAGCAAGGACAGAGGATTGCAGGAAGACGGAGTCCTTATTCGTCAATGTATCTCCACCTAGGACAGGGGAGAAGATGTCTAGTTCGGCAATCAGTTCGGTTCTGAAGACCTGTGTCACAGAGGCTTACTGGGCCTTGGGTCAGGAAGTACCCAGTGGCATCACGGCTCATTCTCTGCAGAGCGCGGCAACCAACGCCGCTTTTACTAATAGAGCTTCGGTAGAAGAGGTCTGTAAGGCGGCTACATGGTCATCCATTTCCACCTTCATAAGACACTACCACATCAACACGCTTGCATCTGCAGATGCAGCTTTTGGGAGAAGAATTCTTCAGCACGTCGTTAACATGGAGGAAGATGACGACCCACCTGCATGAGGGACACTGCTCGGGGAGGTCCCATTGGAGATGTCCTCCACCTCAGAGGGAGAATGACCATTGGACTTACCGTGAGGGCTCCTTCTCCTCTGAGGTCAGGAGGACATCTCGGCCCTCCCATTCTCATCTTCCTCTTCTAATCCTTCTGTGCTGACTTCTTCTCTTGTATCTCTGGTTGTACTCTGCCTTTGTTCATAGTTGCAGAGCTTTATTGTTTAATCAGTTGATATTACTGTTTACAGTTACGTTTTTCTAGGGCAAGGCCACTTCATTTAGGCTGCAAGCACTGCTTTTGGAGTCCCAGAACTGAAGATGGACTATTCCGGAGGTGCCAACAGGAAGGGGGAAAAACTATTTCCTGCCTCCCTAAAGGCACAGTGGGAATAACCCATTGGAGATGTCCTCCTGACCTCAGAGGAGAAGGACCCCTCACGGTAAGTCCAATGGTCGTTCTTCCTGATTCATTTAGTGAGTGTGTGCTCCATGATTGTGTAAATAGTTAGATAAATTCTTTTATTTGGGCTAATATTCTGTGCCGTGCTCTGACCACATAGTCTCTCTTGCTCTGTACAATACCAAAGGGAGGGGGTAGCCCAGGGAAGCAAGGAAGGCCAGAACCTTTGGTTGCCAGCTTTCCAGGGATCCCCCGAAGATTGGGGAGTTCATCTTTGCCTGTAATTAAGTGCTTGGGTGAAATTGAATAGCAGACTCCTGGCTGCTGGAGTTGGGGTGTGAAAGGGTCATTGTTTGACTGTCATTAAGTGCCTTGGGTGATTTTGAGTAGCTGCTGGCCACACCCTCTCCTGGGAGACAATTCCATTTAAGGCAGGAAGTTTGCAAGAGGCACGAGCCTCTGGCACGAGCCGAAGGGCGAGAGCAAAAGGGCGAGGCTCTTTGCCTGTGGCTCTTAGCCTAGGGGCTCTGTAAGAAGCCCAGGAAGAGCCAGAAAGCCAGGACCTTGGCTCCTTGGTAAGGTAAGGTAAGTAGACTCCTACAACAGGCGCCATATAAATATAAAGTGTTTTAAAAGGGCGGTTATAGAAAAGTATTTGTTTAAAAACAATTATGAAGCCAGAATGCCAGCAGGGGGTTGGGGGCTATCCAGTGTTTTGCATGGAGTGTCACATGTATGACTATCTGCCCACTGGTCAGAAGTCTTGGGTGTGTGCTCGGTGCAAGGAGCTCCTGGTTCTCAGGGAGCGAGTTTGCTCCCTTGAGGCCAAGGTGGCTGACCTGGAGAAGCAGGGACAGTCAGTTAGGTGCACGGGGAAGACTCTCGGGGACTTGTTAGATATGTCCCACTCTGGATCTGGCAGGCCGGCTGCTGCCAGGGAGCATGAGGGTCAAGGGGAAATGGGGCACCATGCTGAGGATAAGGGGAATGTGCCCTCAGAAGGGACCTCTTCTTCAGCTGGTGAACGGGTATCCTTTCGTACCAAAGAACCGTCCTTGGGAAGGTGGGAGGGGGGCTCTTGATAGTTGGTGATTCGATCCTTAGGCAGGTAGACAGCTGGGTGGCGAACCCGCATACTGACCGTATGGTGACTTGCCTGCCTGGTGCGAAGGTAGCGGACATTACGCGTGTTTTAGATAGGCTGGTAGATAGTGCTGGGGAGGAGCCAGTGGTCGTGGTGCACGTCGGCACCAACGATGTGGGGAAATGCAGTCGTGAGGTCCTGGAGGAGAAATTTAGGCTGCTGGGCAGGAAACTCAAGGCCAGGACCTCCAAGGTAGCCTTCTCAGAAGTGCTACCTGTTCCACGCGCAGGGCCGGAGAGACAGGCACAGATCAGGAGTCTCAATGCGTGGATTAGACGGTGGTGTAAGGGGGAAGGGTTCAAGTTTGTTAGGCACTGGGATGCTTTTCGGGACAAGAGGGAGCTGTACAAAAGGGGCGGTCTCCACTTGTCCCGAGAAGGAACCAGGCTGCTGGCGCTCAAAATCAAAAAGGTGGCAGAGCAGTTTTTAAACTGAAAAATGGGGGAAAGCCGACAGGAGATGAAAAGTCTCTGGTTCGGGATGGCTCATCTCAAAGAGATGAAGGGGTAGCTATTACTTTTGTACAAGGAAATGGATTACAATTGTCCACTGAGACTATGGCTAATGATAGGAACTGCCTGGCAAGGTCTCGAGGCAGCAAGAGGAAGGCTGTGGGCTTAGCAAGCGTGGGAAACTATAAGTGTTTATACACAAATGCTAGAAGTCTCCGAGGTAAAATCAGGGAGTTGGAATGCTTGGTGTTGGGGGGGGGGAATAGACATTGTGGGTATTTCAGAAACTTGGTGGGATGAGGAAAATCAGTGGGATACGGTGATTCCTGGTTATAAACTATATTGGAAGGATGGGGGGGAAAGGGTTGGAGGTGGGGTGGCTCTGTATGTCAGAGAGGGTATACCGTCCAGTAAGATTGAGAGGGTAAGAGAATTGGATTCACTTCTGGAAATGCTATGGGTTGAAATAGTGGGTCCAAAAGGAGGCCACCAGATCAAAAGATAGAGGAGGATTATAAAATGATGAATGAATTAAAGATAGCGGCTAGATGAAATAACTGTGTTGTAATAGGCGACTTTAACTACCCACACATTGATTGGGTCAATATGAGTTCTAGTCGGGAAAAAGAGATTGCGTTCTTAGACACTCTCAATGACTGTGCTGTGGAACAGATGGTCACAGATCCTACCAGGGGAGAGGCGATCCTGGATTTGGTCCTAAGTAACACCCAAGACCTGGTGAGAGATGTAAAAGTGATTGCACCACTTGGGAACAGTGACCATAATGTCATTGAGTTTAACATTTGTACAGATAGGGAGTTGCCCAAAAAGACTGACGCAACCACTTTTAACTTTAAAAGGGGTAACTTCTCTGGTATGAGGGGACATGTGAGGAAGAAACTGAAAGGAAGAGTGGAGAAGGTCAAAACCATTGGGGAAGCTTGGAGACTATTTAAAAAGACAATCCTAGAAGCTCAAAAAAAATATATACCGCAGGTTAGGAAAGGCACAAATAGGTATAGAAAAAAGCCTGCATGGTTAACAAATAAAGTAATGGAAGCTGTAAAAGGTAAGAAGGATTCTTTTAAGCGGTGGAAAGCTAGTCTTAGTGAGGTTAATAAAAGGGAACACAGACTATGGCAAATAAAATGCAAGTCTGTGATCAGGCAAGCAAAAAGGGAATATGAGGAGCATATCGCAAAAAACATAAAGACCAACAATAAAACTTTCTTCAAATACATTAGAAGTAGGAAGCCAGCCAGGGAGGCAGTGGGGCCCTTAGATGACCAAGGGTAAAGAAGTAGTGAAGGATGATAGGAAATGCCTGAAATTGAATGCATTTTGCTTCTGTCTTCACTGTGGAAGACGAGAAGTGTTTGCCCACTCCAGAAGCACCGATTTCGGGAGGGGGTTTGAAAGACCTGAATCAGATTGCGGTGACAAGAGAGGAAGTCCTCCGACTGATGGACAATTTAAAAACTAATAAATCACCAGGCCCGGATGGCATTAATCCGAGAGTTCTGAAAGAACTCAAATGTGAACTTGTGCATCTCCTGACAAAAATATGTAATCTTTCTTTAAAATCTGCCTCCATTCCTGAGGACTGGAAGGTAGCTAATGTCACTCCCATCTTTAAAAAGGGTTCCAGGGGAGATCCGGGAAATTACAGGCCAGTCAGTCTGACATCGATACCGGGTAAGTTGGTGGAAACTGTTATTAAGGAAAGAATTAGTAGGCACATTGATGAACAAAAACTATTGAGGCAGACTCAGCATGGATTCTGTAAGGGAAGATCTTGTCTCACTAACCTGTTAGTGTTTTTTGAGGGAGTGAACAAACATGTGGACAAGGGGGACCCAATAGATATTATTTACCTTGACTTCCGGAAAGTTTTTGATACAGTTCCTCATCAAAGGCTCCTAAGTAAGCTCAATAGTCATGGGATAAAAGGACAAGTCCTCTTGTGGATCAAAAACAGGCTTATAAATAGGAAACAGAGAGTGAGTATAAATGGGAAACTTTCTCAGTGGAGGGTGGTAAGCAGTGGGGTACCACAGGGATCAGTACTCGGTCCGATGCTTTTTAACTTGTTTATTAACGATTTGGAATTGGAAGTAAGCAGTGATGTGGCTAAATTTGCAGATGACACGAAGTTGTTCAGGGTGGTGAAAACCAGGGAGGAGTGTGAGGCACTCCAAAGGGATCTGTTGAGGATGGGTGAGTGGGCGTCAACATGGCAAATGGGGTTCAATGTGGCCAAGTGCAAAGTGATGCACATTGGAGCCAAAAATCCTAAATATAAATACACGTTGATGGGGTCTGAACTGGCAGAGACGGACCAAGAGAGAGATCTTGGAGTCGTAGTGGATAACTCGCTGAAAATGTCTAGACAATGTGTAGCTGCAATAAAGAAGGCCAACGCTATGCTGGGGATTATTAGGAAGGGAATTGATAACAAATCAGCCAGTATCATCATGCCCCTGTATAAATCATTGGTGCGACCTCATTTGGAATACTGTGTACAGTTCTGGTCACCACATCTCAAAAAGGATATTATAGCATTGGAAAAAGTGCAGAGAAGGGCAACTAGAATGATAAAAGGGTTGGAACACCTTCCCTATGAAGAAAGGTTAAAATGCTTGGGGCTCTTTAGCTTGGAGAAACGATGGCTGAGAGGTGACATGATCGAGGTTTATAAGATTACGAATGGGATTGAGCAGGTTGAGAAAGAGATGCTTTTCTCCCTTTCTCACAATACAAGAACACTCTATGAAATTGCTGAGCAGTCGGGTTAGAACAGATAAAAGGAAATACTTCTTCACCCAAAGAGTGATTAACATATGGAATTCACTGCCACAGGAGGTCGTGGCAGCTGCAAGCATGGACAGTTTCAAGAGGAAATTAGATAAACATATGGAGCAGAAGTCCACCAGTGGCTATTAGCCACAGGGTTTAGATGGGAACTCTCAGTCTGGGGCAGGTGATGCACTCTATTCTTGGTGCTGGAGGGGGCTTCTGGTGCCCTGGCCCCACTGCTGGACCTCCTGATGGCACCTGGTATATTTTGGCCGCTGTGTGACAGAGTGTTGGACTGGATGGGCCATTGGCCTGATTCAACATCGGCTTCTCTTATGTTCTTATGTTCTCTTATCTCTAGATAGGGAGATTCAGCCAGAGGGATCTCCCTCTCCCTCTAAAAAGGCAGCGACAATTCAGTGAAAGGTGGCAGCGAACTTAAGGAGTGAGATACGCCTATGGGCCAAGGCTGAGAGGCGAACAGCTGAGTTACAAACTGGAGCCCATTTTGCCACAGTAGGCAACCAAGCTTGGTTTAGACAAAGGAAGGAAACCCGTCACAGGCCTTTGTGAGGAACTCATTGGGGGCAGTCCTGCCTATGGTTGCCAGCTCCAGGTAGGGAGATTCCTGGAGATTTTCTGGTAGTAGAGTCTATGGAAGCCAGGGTTTCGGGAGGGGAGAGGCCTCAGCTGCACAGAATGCCATAAAGCCCACCTTCCAAAGCAGTTATTTTCTCAGTGTGGGGGGAGAGATCTGCAGTTCAGTTGTGATACCTGATGATCTTCAGGCTCCACCTTGGCATAGCAGCCAGTGCTTCAGAGTATGGTTCTTGCTGTGGAAGATGTAGGGTTCTTGCTGTAGATCCAGGTTCTTGCTGTAGAAGCTGAGTGGAGCCTGGAGACGGTGGAGTTTGAGGAGGTTGCCACAGCAAATTGGCACTGAGTGTCCAAGGCATTGGCACTCTCCCAGAGCCTCTTTCTAGAGCTCATTGTATTTATTTACACAACGGGCCTTATTCCCAATCTTTTCCTATTTCTCCAATTCTTTTTGTAAGATGCTTTGAATTGTCATGTATGTGAAGTAATGTATATATTTTAATTAATTAAAAAATAATCTACTCTGTCCTCTACCCTGTCCTCTACCCTCTTGTACCCTATTCTGTTATACATTTTAAAAATTCTTAATCAGAAGCAAAGAAAAAAAGCTATATTTTCATCAGTCCATCTTATATTTGTCTGTTTATTACAAGGATGCCCATGGTAAGTTCTCATAGGCGTTTCTTTTTGCTTAGACAGAATTAGGTGTTTCTCCCTTTAGAGACCAATATCCATTAGAACAGGATCAATGTGTCCAGGTACCTGCATTCAGATGTTAAAATATACTGAACTTAGATCGAAGACTTCCAAAATCAAGAATTCTTGCTTGAGGGAGAGGGAAGGAAGCAGGCACGTAAGCACAATAAGAAGATGGGTTCAAATATCTGTTCATGACACTTGAATGCAACCACACAGTATGGATGAGGAATCCTCCTCTGCCCTGTTCAGACATCACAAAGCAGCAGTGGCTTCTTACTGCCTTGCAGCACATCTTGGTTACAAGTGAATGTAGGTGATGTGTGTGTTTTGACAATACAGTTATGAATATGTGTATCAACCAAGGATAAAATGTCATACTTCTGATGAAGTGGCTCTAGTCCCAGAAAGGTTATTTATACATGGTAAAACTGCTACTAAAGGGTCATAGTGCTCTTTATTACTTTTTCATTAATAGACTGATACCCCTCTGGATCCACAGTTGGCACTTTGGAAGTGCAGCTGTCAAGGCTTTAAATAGGATATTTTATTATTATTTCTTCTACACAACTTCTGCTGTATATTTGCTCTCTGTCTGTGCTACTCTGTGGTCTGGATTGTGTAAGTTAATTGTATGGGTGTTGGGTGGATGAAATGTTATAGCAGTGGATTGGATGAGAGGCTTGTTTGATCTTTTCCATTGCTATGATTTTATAATTAAGGATACTGACAAGTTGGAAGCAATTTGGGGCCAAACCCCAAGGAAGATAAGGTAGCCATGCTAGTCTGGTTGGGAGTAGCTGGCAATGTAACCCTACCACAGAGTAGCATGAAGAAATCTATAAAAAGTTCTCCAAAACTGCTGAATGTATGACAACATCCACCCATAAGAACGGAGCAGAGGAAACAATGAAAAGAAAACGTGAGAGAAAAATCAGTGAATAAAATTCATTATAAATAAAGAGTTGAACATGGAATGAGAAACATGCCAATCCAACTGCATACGATAATGTTGGCATATGAGAGGTTTACATTTTGGATAAAGTTATGTTAACTTTGAAATGTGTTGTATATATAATCCTTACTTAGCAATTTGAACAGTGGCTGGGTCACTGAGTTTCTGTACAAGTGGTGGTTCAGCAATAATGTTCCAAATTACAGAGTAGATTTGAGAGAGTTTGCTTTGAACAAGTGTAATGAATTTGGAGTTCCAAACTTCCTTTGCTATTGTATTCTGCAAAGAGCAAGTTGAGCCATTTTCAGGATCACAACATACATTGCAATCTCCATGAATATAGCAATACAGTATGCTGATACTAAGTTAAAGATGGTTTGATTCAAATGTCAGATGTGAATTATTGCACTTTGAACTTTGTTTCATTTTTTGTGGCTTTGATTCATCTCAAATATATGGCCTGAAAACTGGAAACAGTAACATTAACATCTTACAAAATTCAGAGAATTAGAAACTCTGGAAAAAGTTAGTGATGGACACACTGCTACAGCTTGCCATATTCTTAGTCTGACTTTTTGAAGCTGTCTGTGAAAACTCTTGGAAACCCCCCTGGGGGGACTATTACAAAGAGTTCATCAGGAAACACTGGAACTTTGATTCACCTGGAAGCTCTCTCTTTTTCCCATATAGATTTACCATGTGAATGGAGGGAATGCTGTGGCAAACACAGTTGTTTGGTAGAGGCATTGTAGGCTTCATCCTACACAGGAGGTGGTGGCAGCTACAAGCATGGACAGTTCCAAGAGGGAATTAGATAAACATATGGAGCAGAAGTCCATCAGTGGCTATTAGCCACAAGGTATATATAGGCACTCTCAGTCTGGGGCAGGTGATGCACTCTATTCATGGTTCGGGGGGGGGGGCAGCAGTGGGAGGGCTTCTAGTGTCCTGGCCCCACTGCTGGACCTGATGGCACCTGGTATTTTTTGGCCACTGTGTGACAGAGTGTTGGACTAGATGGGCCATTGCGCCCGCGCTGATCTGAATCGGTGATATACAAAGCTCACAACAGGATTTTCACACCTCCAATCCCAGGCATGGGAACCCCACTGCATGTGCCCAAGGGGGTGGGGCGCGGACATCCCGCCAGTTTTCTTCTAACCGCCGTGCTGTTAACAACTTGTTTCTGCTGGTCGGTGAAGAAGGGTTTTTCTCTCTCACAAGGGATTGTTGAATCTGTTTCCTTTTTCTGGACCATTTTTTTGTTGTTTTCATTTCTGCTCAAAGACTTAAAAAAAATTGTTTTGGGGGGTTGCTGCTGCCTCAGCTGTTCAGCTGTTTTTCTTTTTGTGCCAAATTTTTGTTTTATGGCCAAAAAGTGGGGGTGTTTTAAGTCATGTGTTGGCTGTGGCAGTAAACTTGCCCCTGTGATGGCCACACACTCTGTATTCCCTGACTTGGGGAAACCCATCACCTGGAGACTTGCTGCCATTGCTCAAAGTTCTCCAACCAGACACGGAAGAATAGAGCTGCGAGACTCCGAGTGGCACTTTGGGAGTCTGTGTTAGCCCCTTTGTCCAACGTAAAGATGCCTTCTGAGATCCCTCCAGACTCTCAACTCTTGGCATCTCCATCAACATTAGTCGGTGCCCCGACATCTGTCCCACCTCACCGTCCAAAGTTGGCATTGGACGTGGGACTGCCTTCTTCAAAACGGTCAGCACCGAATGAGGCTTCCTCCGCCTCTATGCTGGCTAAGAAGAAGAGGGATAAGCATGAAAAGGAGAAGACCCTGAAGTCTTCTCTTTAAAAAACCATGCATAAGTATCACAAATTGAGTGGTGTTGGTGTGCAAAAGGGCTCTGCATTGCCCCCTTCTCAGCGGGTGCAACCCAATATCAATCATCCTCCTGCACCAGAGCTGTCTCTGATACAACCCTTACCTCCCATTGAGTTACTGGACTCACCCATTCAGCAGCTGAACCCCCCAGTATTGGAGGTCTCCATGGACACTAGACCCATTTTGGTCTCGCCCTTGGAGGTTGAGGAAGTCGTTCCACACAGATCTTCTTGGAGAGATAATTCACCATCGCCCTCCTCTTGGACTAGCGATTGATCTGGACTGGACTCTCATTATCCTCGTACTCGATCCAGATCCCCCCCACATGGGGAGCCTCGATATTGAGGAGAGGAGTGCCCTGAGTACCATCATTCCAAGCCCAGGCTCTCCTACTCACCCAGATGGGAGTTAAGACCGCACTCCCCAACCTACTTTGAACCACTGTAGCCACCTCCATGGGACCATTGACACCACATGCCGTATTGGTTCGGCTCCTACCCTATGTCGACATCAATGCCATGGCTGACGCTGATGCAACAGTCGGACTGGGACCATGGGTCACACTGTTCACACTCTCCCCAACATAAATCCAAACCTTCCACATCCATCTCCAAACCTCTGGAGGAACCTCGTCACCTGCCCTCTCTCCTCTGTCCCACCCCCGCTTTACCATTGCAGACTGCTCCGATATTGGACACCCTTATCCAAACAGCTGGTGTAGCCTGGTACCGGCATATGAGTTGCCTTCCAGATCCTCTGACTCTGATGCTGAAGTTTCAGAAGGGGCTAGTTCTCCAGAGGACCCTTCCCCCAAACCTACGGTGTCTGATGACCTTCCAATTTCTCCCTCAGAAGACCTCTCTTCATACGGAGAACTGATCAAGAGAATGGCACACTCCCTTGGGCTCTGGATCATCCAACCTCAACCTTCAGTATTGAATGCTGTCTTTGATGTCGTGCAACTCAACAGCTCCACAGCAGTCACTCTCCCGATGTCGACCATGTTTCTCCAGGCAGCGAAAGCCCATGGGATAAACCATCTTCTGCCCTGGTATCCTCCAGGCATCTGGATCATATGTATAAGGTTCAAGAGCCAGAGGCTGAATTCCTCCATATCCATCCTAAAACTAACTCCATGATCGTGTCTTCCTCATCCAAAAATAAACGCACCCTGACTACACCTTCTGATAATGAGAGCAGGAAGTTGGATTTGTTTGGTCGACATTTTTATTCAGCTGGAGCTTTGGGAATTAAGACGTCAAATTATATCACTTGCATGGGCTGTTATCAGTACTTGCTCTGGGAGCGCTTTACTGATCTTTTGACTTTGGTGTCTGATGACAAATGTCAGGAGGCCAGAAAGCTGCAGAAGGAGGGGCTACTGCTTTCTAAGCAGATCATCAATTCTTCCAAACGTGCCTTTGACATGTTCTCCAAGACAATAGCTTCCACAGTCGCCCTTCATAGTTACTCCTGCCTTAGGACCACTTCTCTTCCTAACATCACTAGAGCGTACATAGAGGACTTACCTTTTGATGGCCAAGGTCACTTCCATGCCTCAACGGACTCTGCCCTTCAAGACATGGACAAGAGTATTAAAGCTTCTAGGTCACTGGGGGTCTCTGCCTCTTCTAAGCCTTTTAGACCTCACTCGTGGTCATGCTACAGCTCTAGATGCCAGTACACTAAACCATCACCAGAGGGAAGCTGGAGACCGCGTCAGTCCCCTTCAGGGAATAGGCAACAATATCAGGCCAGGCAGAAATATGGCTCTGGACAACAACACAGCAGACCAAAACAGCATGGCCTTTGATTTCTCTCTGCCTACCTTTTCCGTCCCTACCCACCTCTCTCCTTACCTACATACCTGGACCAACATTATGTCGGACCAATGGGTCTTTTCTATCTTGACCCATGGTTATACCATCGAATTTCTAGAACTCTCACCTATTCCTGTATTTGCTACCACCCCTCCACCATCATTCCTCTTCAATGAAGTAACCACGCTTTTGTCAAATGGTGACATAGAACCTGTGCCCCTAGACCACCAGGGCCTCAGCTTTTACTCCTGGTATTTCGTGGTACCCAAGAGGGACGGTGGCCAGAGACCGATTCTAGACCTTCGCAGCCTCAATGCCTATATATAATATCGGAAATTCAAAATGACATCTCTACCAGTCATTCTACCCCTCCTGTCCAAGGGTTGTTGGATGGCCACTCTCGACCTCCAAGATGCCTATTTCCATTTAACCATCTATCCCTCCCATCGGAGATATCTTCGATTTGCAATAGGAGGCAGCCACTATCAATAGAGGAGTCTACTGTTTGGCCTTAGCATGGCACCACGGGTCTTCACCAAAATGATGGTGGTCGTTGTAGCACATCTCCATCTCTGTGGCTTCATGGTATTCCCGTATTTAGACGACTGGCTTCTGGTCGCACCTTCCAGGGACCTTCTCATACAGCATGTCTCCCAGGCCCTCAGTGTCCTTCGTTCCCTGGGTCTCCAGGTCAACCACAAGAAGTCGCAGTTCCTTCTCAGAGAGTGCTGTTCATAGGGGTGGTACTTGACTCCATGGAAGGCAAAGCTTTCCTGCCCCAGGATAGAGCTTTCACTCTAGCTACCCTTGCAGAACAGATTTGGCTCCACAACACAGTTTCTGCGTTCCAAATTCAGTGCCTTCTAGGCCCGATGGCTGCTATGACTGCAGTCCTTTGCTTCAAAAGAATGCGAATGCGTCCAAGAGGGTTCCAAAGGCACTTCAAGCCCCTATGAATGAGCCAATCGGTTCATCTCTCTCTGTCACGAGAAGCACGCGACTCCCTTCTTTGGTGGACACCGATAGACAACCTGGTGCAGGGTGTCCCTTTCCATCCCCTTACTCCTGGTCTCACCCTCACGACTGACGCCTCTCTGTGGGGTTGGGGAGCCTACCTCAATGGCCTCTCCGTAGGTCACAAGTGGGATTCCTTGACTTCAAGCAATCACATCAGTTTTTTAGAACTTCTGGTGATTAAGCTGGCCCATCAATATTTCCAGCCTATTCACACAGGGAAATGTGGGGTTGTATTGACCGACAATACAACGGCTCTCAGTTATGTCAACCGACAGGGAGGCATGGTCTCCCACAGTCTCTGCCCCCTTGCACTGGACCTTTGGGCCTGATGCATACCTCTGCACACTTTTCCCATTGCTTCATACATCGCTGGCAGTGCCAGTGTGCATGCAGACCTGCTCAGCAGGGGTCTCTCTCAGCGCCACAACTGGGAGCTGAATTGGAACTACCTACGCCCCATATTCTAAAAGTGGGGTACACCTCACATCAATGTCTTTGCACTTGAAACAATGTGAAGTGCAGCCTGTTATGATGCAGGGGGCGTGAGATCCTGAGGCCTTGGGAGATGGGTTTGTTTACCCTTGGGACAAAAAATTCCTCTACATTTTCCCTCCTCTACTGCTTTTGCTAAAGACGGTCCAAAGGCTAATGAGGGTTCACATGATATGCATACTGATCACCCCTTGGTGGCCAAGGCAACCTTGGTTCGCCAACCTCCTATCATTGACCAAAGGGTGCCATCTCCTCCCACTGGTCCCAGATCTGCTCCTTGTAGAGGGCACAAGGTTCCACGAGGTTCACAAGCTCAAGCTAACAGCCTATCTTGTGGACAACTAACGTTTTCGGCTAGAGTTACTATGGTGCTACTCAATGCCAAGAAGGACTCTACATGTCGTTCCTACAGTAGGAACTGGTCTCGTTTCTTGGCCTTCTTACAGCCCTCCGACATATCTCTGGCTTCAGTGACCCTGGACTGGATTCTAAATGGCTTCTCCCACTCCTCAATCAGTCTACTTGTCGGCCATTCTGGTTTCGAGGGCTTCTCTGTCTTCTCTCACCTGGTCTCAAAGAGATTCCTGAAAGGTCTCCTCCACTTATATCCACCAATCTGTTTGCCGGTACCTTTGTGGGATTTGCCACTGGTGCTGCGCCACCTGATGGGAAAACCCTTTGAGCCTATGGCAACTTGCAAACTGAAATATGCCGCATGGAAAACTGCCTTTCTCGTTGTCATTACCTCAGCCAGGAGGGTGGGCGAACTCGTGACCCTTCATCATGACCCACCCTTCCTTGTCTTTCTATTGGATGGTGTAAGACTGGTGCCTGACTTCTCTTTCCTCCCTAAAGTGGTCTCAGAGTTCCACCTCAGCTCAGAAATCTTCTTACCAAACTTCTTTCCTAACCAAAAGATGGACAGCAATATCTCCTCCATGCACTAGATGTTAAGAGAGCACTGCTTTTTTACCTTCACAGAGTATGTTCAAGTAAGAGGGACAATCAGTTATTTGTTTCCTACACTAGTCACTCCGCAGGGCACAAGATCTCAGCACAACACCTCTCCAAATGGATCGTTGAGACTATTAAACTGTGCTACCTGTTGGCTAAACGCCCATTACCTGTGCGGCTTTGAGCGCATTCCACAAGATCAATGACTACCTCTACAGCCTTCTTGAAGGGTGCTTCCCTGTTGGCGATTTGCGAGGCTGCGACTTGGTCTACTACGAACACTTTTATCAAGCACTATGCTGTTGATGTTCGTGGATGCCACAAAGTAGACCTTGGTCGTCTAGTCCTTTTGTCAGTAGAGCACTAAATATACAACAGCACCCACTTCCAGGTAAGCCACTGCTTTTCAATCTCTCATGGGTGTGATGCACAGAGACCACGAAGAAGATAAACAGGTTGCTTACCTGTAACTGATGATCTTCGAGTGGTCATCTGTGCAGTCACTCCGCCCGCTCTTCCTTCCCCACTGCTGTCACTTCAGTACTTTTTCTCCTGTTATTGACATGACAGCGGTCAGAAGGAACTGGCGGGATGTCTGCGCCTCACCCCCTTGGGCATGCGCATGGGGTTCCCATGTGTGCCTGGGATGGAGGTGTGAAAATCCCGTTGTGAGCATTATATATCACCAATTCAGATCAGCGAAGGCACATAATCCCATGGGTGTGTCCGCACAGATGACCACTCAAAGATCATCAATTACAGGTAAGCAACCTGTTTTTCTTATTTAGGGGGTGTCAAACATAAGGCCCGGGGGCCAGAAGTAACTGATTCAAGGGAGGGAATACTGGGGGAGTGGGGAGAGTCACTCCATTGTGGCTTCAGCATGGCAGAACAACCTCATCTGCAGCAGTCATGCATTTTAGGAGCATCTTCCCAAGTGCTGCACTGCTGCCTCTCCAGTCCTGCCTGTGTGGGTTTTCCTCTGCACCCCCCTCCCAGTCCATGGAGCCTTGCAGTGAGGATACACCAAATCGGAGCTTACCAGCTGCTGTCCTTTATACACTTTCTATCTCCGGTACCTGGCATTATGTTTTATGGCACAGATGGCCTGGCTGGACAAAGTGACATTTATGTCAGATCTGTCCCTCGTAACTAATAAGTTTGACACCTCTGATCTAACCTTAAGGACAGAGTTTGCCAACTGTAGGTTGGGAAGTGCTTGGAAATTTGGGGGTGGAGCCTGGGCCAGGTGGAATTTGGGGAGAAGGTGGACCCCAGTGCAGTATAATGTCATACAGTTCACCATCTAAAGCAGCCATTTTCTCCAGGGAAACTGGAGTCTAGAGATCGGTTGTAACTCTGGGAAATCTCCAGAACCAACCTGGGGGCTGGGAACCTGACTTTAAGGAAAAACCTACAAGGCCTGTGCCATCACAAGCCAGCCTTCCCTATACCTTCATGTGTTTGAGTTTGTTTGTGAAAGTGAGGAGCAGGAAAGGAAGGATGGAGACTTCTTTGTATCTTGAGCCCAAACTCTGGTGAAGTTATAGGGTCAGCTCATAATAGATTCACAGATGGACCTGCCTCTGCAAGCACTTATGTTCTAAATTTTGGTGGTACTGTAAAAGTGCAAGTTGTTATTAATCAGGCTGCTATTCCATATTTATGGTCTTACTAGGAATAAGGCCCATTGTGAAAATAAATACAACAAGCTCTAGAAAGAGGCTCTGGGAGAGTGCCAAGGCCTTGGACATTCAGTGCCAATTTGCTGTGGTGACCTCAAACCCTACCCTCTCCAGGCTCTACCCCTGAAATCCCCAGGAATTTCCCAACCTGAAGTTGGCAACCCTAACCCAGCTAACCATCAACCTACTGTTATTTGCCCCTCTGACTACAGCTGACTTCTGCCCTCCCTCCTGGAGATCAGTTGTAATTCTGAGTGATCTCCACCCCTTACCTGGAGATTGGCAACAATGGTTTCCCAGGAGGGAATGGCTGGTTGAGAGGGTGGAGTCTATGGCATTGTACCTGTCTGAGGTCCCACCCCCTCCTCAAACCTCACCCTCTCCAGGTTCCAGCCCTCAAATCTCCAGAAATTTCTCAACCTGGAGTTGGCAGCCCTATCTCCTTCCCAGCCAATTTATTTATTTATTATTTCAATTTAAACCCTGCCCTCCCCGTGAGCAGGCTCAGGGCAGCTTACACTAGTTGGTACACTGTACCATAAAAACCATGAACAAAATTTAAAACAACTTACATACATTAACCTTAAGCATTAAAAACAATCCAACAATTAACAATTAAAGTGCTAGTGATGGTAATCCTTGATGGTAATTTTTGAGTGATTCAGATGGTGTACTAAAAATTTTCACTGGCTTGGTGATCTTGACCCCCCCCAGAGCCAACCCAGAACCACAGCTGTTGTTGTTGCTGGTGTGGCGGCTCCTAATTGAAAGCCTGGTGGAAGAACTCCATCTTGCAGGCCCTGCAGAACTGGAAAAGGTCCTGCAGGGCCCTGATCTCTTCTGGGAGCTCATTCCACCAGTGTGGAGCTACCACTGAAAAGGCCCTAGTGGCCGTGAGCCTGGCATTCTTAGGGCCAGGAACAGTCAGTTGATGTTGTGTTCCTGACTGTAGTGCTCTCTGGGGTATATATGGGGAAAGGCAGTCCCACAGGTATGTCGGACCCTGGCCGTATAGGGCTTTAAAGGTCAATACCAGCACCTTGAAGCGAATTCGGTATGCTATTGGTAGCCAGTGCAGTGCCTTCAGTACAGGTTGGATGTGCTCCCATTTGGGAACACCCATCACAAACCTGGCCACAGCATTTTGCACTAGCTGCAGCTTCTGGATTTGTGACAAGGACAGCCCCATGTAGAAAGTGTTACAGTAGTCTAGTCTGGAGGTGACCATTGCATGGATCACTGTAGCCAGGTCGTCACGGCTGAGGAAGGGAGCCAACTGTCAAATCAGCCGAAGATGGTAAAAGGCTGACTTTGCAGTGGCTGCTATCTGAGCCTCCATTGTTAAGGAGGCATCCAGGAGCACTCCCAAACTCCTAACCTCTGGTGCTGGCAACAAATAGTGCCCCACTGAAGGTCAGGAGTGGGAACCCCACCCCTGAACCACTCCAACTCAGGCACAGGACCTCCATCTTCACTGAATTCAGTTTCAGCCATCTGAATCTGAACCAACCAGCCACGGCTTGCAGAGCCCAGTCCAAATCTTCCAGTCTGGAGTCCGACCGGCCATCCAACATCAGATAGAGCTGGGTACTGATGGCAACCTAGCCCATGCCTCTGGGCAATCTGGGCAAACATTATGCCTCCGGGCAATCTGGACAATCATCAGCCTACCTTTATTTCCCCCTCACTCTTCAGCTTTCCTTTCCCCCCCACACATGCAGTCTCTACCATGCTCTGAAGCCCTGACTGCCACATCACATTGGCTGTCGTGTTGGGGGCATCTCATCAGGGTATAAGGACATAGAATCCACTATCTTCTCCAGGGGAGAACTATTTTGTCCAAGGGAACCAAGCTTGGTTGCCTACTGTGGCAAAATGGGCTCCAGTTTACAACTCAGCTGTTCACCTCCCACCCTTGTCCCGTGGGTGTATCTCACTCCTTAAGTTCGCTGCCACACTCACTGAATTGTCATTGCCTTTTTAGAGGGACAGTGAGACCCCTCTGGCTGAATCTCCCTATTTGGAGATGGACTCCCCAATCTTTGGAGATCCCTGAAAAGTTGGCAACCAAAGGTTCTGGCCTTCCTTGCTTCCCTGGGCTATCCCCTTCCTTTGGTATTGTACAGAACAGGGGAGACTATGTGGTCAGAGCACAACACAGAATATTAGCCCAAATAAAAGAATTTATCTAACTATTTACACAGTCATGGAGCACACACTCACTAAATGAATCAGGAAGAACTGTAGGAGTTAGCACACACTATGAACCAACAGGGCATAAATCAACAGAGGTTAAATTCGATCCTTTTTACCTACACGAAATACACTTTACTTCTGGAGGCTGTGGGCTCAGGATAGAATCTCTCCTTGGACCGGCCTCTGGCTGTGCTTCAGCCTCTCTTCCCTGCCCAAGAGAGCAGGGAAACTTCCATTCATTCCCCAGTCCAGCTGACTGTGGAGTGGCTGAATTCCTGCTGCCTCCCAGGGTTCCCCCACATCTCTGGCTTGTGGCCTGGTCAGCACAGGCAGCAGAAGCCTTTCCTAACCTCCTGTAGGACAAAGACTGCCTCCTCTCTCAATGGGCTGGAGTCTATATTGATGATGCCCCACCCCTTGGCAGCTGGGAACTGTAGGCCAGCAGATGAGGAAGCTCCATTCAACCCACTGAGTGATAACCCTGGAGGCCTCTCTCTGGAACTACAGCTCAGTTAAATCTTGTGGGGGAACATTTTAAACAAACAACCACAGATGGCAGCCATCTTTCATCAAACACAGGTAACTGCCATTTCATTACACCTACCAACAGCCACTGAGGGGAAAGTTAGTCTCACACAGGAGGCAAGCAGGAGAAGCATCTTCATCAAGAGAGACAGCTGTTTGCCAGTAATTCTGACAGGGCACAGTGGCTGAAGGGGGAGTGGGCGGGGAAGAGGAGCAAACCCAGCACCCTGCCAATGGCACACAAGTACTCTTGAGTGGCAGCTGATGGGCCAATGGCTGAGGGAGTGCATTACACAGCCAAAGTGAGAGCTGTAAAGTGCCACTCCAAAACACAATTATATATAAGGAAGATAATACTTGATTCGTTCCTAAAAAGGTATATACTGTAGGTAATACTTTGCTATATTAATTAAATACTACAAATTAAATACTATGAATACTATGAAAAACTTGATATAACTGACTTCCGGTCTACAGCATGGCAATGGCAGTCGCTATCCCCGACGCTCGGGGGACCGATTTGCACACCAGTGGTTTGGAGGGGAGCTACTGACATGCCCCCCCCACGGAACCCTTGGGTGGGGTTCCAAGCCATAGGGCTTTGAAGGGGTAGCCTCTTCGATGGTGGAATACTGGTGAATTGAGGCTCCCCTTTGCCCTGACGGTCCTACTGCTGTGTGGCCGCATGGCACCAGCCAGGTTGGCTGGAACAAGCGGAGGAGATCGAGTGACTGGTAAATATCTAAGTGAGGCTGATAGTGACCAGCAGTGATGGTGAGTTGGCTGTAACCGAACTTTAAAACAACCGGAAAAATCCTCAACCCCCCACCCCCATAGCAGCAAACGGAAGACGGAATTGATCGTTTGGCTTGTTTGGTGAGACTTACCAGAGCGGATTTGAAGCTTAAGCGATTTTCAGAGGTGAAACAGCGGCTGGCTTTTGTAAACAATCAATCAAGATGTCGGGCGCAGGGAGAAAAGGAGTGAAACCGAAACCTATGGGAGGTCAAAGTCTGAGGCCGGAAGACGAGGGGGCGGATGTTATGAGACTCTTAGCAGACACGCTCAAGCCTTTCATGGATCAACTCGCTGGTATTAACCAGCAGTTAACCGTCCTTAATCAGACCCTCACAGCGCAACAGCTCCAGATGGCTGAAACAGTTAAACAGACGGAGCAAATGATGGAAGTAGTGAAAGAGATGCACACCAAAAACAAGACTTTGAAGAAAAGAGTGGCCCAATTAACAAATAAACAGACTCATCAGGGAAATAGACTGTTGTTTCTACAAATGGAAAAAGCCAATATGGTCCTCAGGTTCCAGGGAGTTCCTGAATCACCGAAAGAGGACCAGAAGAAGCTTCTGAGTGATCTTATCGCACCAGTAATAGGCTTGTCAGTGGAAGAAATAATGTATGGCATGGATGCAGCGTATAGGGTGTATTCCAATTACACCAAAAAGAATAGTCTGCCTGGAGAAATATCAGTCAGATTCTCAAGAAGACAAACCAGGGATGCAATTTTAAAAGCTACGTCAGCAACTCCACTGAAAATGGGGAATGCTATCATCAAGACTTTAAAGGATATTCCATTTGAAATTCGCCAAAAATGAAAGATCTATAAGGATTTAATTCTCTTCCTTCAAACTAATCAAATTGCATATAAATGGGCGTTTCCAGAAGGGGTCATCTTTAAGCTACATGACAAGAGAGAGAAGATTGACTCCGTGCACAAGGCTAAAGAATTCCTGAAACGTCATCTGGGAACCAAAGAAGACGGTGAAACTGGTTCGAATGGATCCACACCCTCAGAGATGGAGGAAGACCTGGCCACAGAAGAAGGCGCAGCTGCCTGCAAACCAACTTATGCCTTTAGAGATAGAAAGCCTAAGTAAAGGCAGAAGGACTCTGAAAATTGCCTTTATGAAGCAAGTTTGGGAGATGCTCTGAAATTCTCCCGTAACAAGTAATCAGCTAATTTTTGATCAGGGATAGATAGAAACTCACAGCATGCATTGTTTATTGACAATATAGTACTAACATAGATTCTAACCGGGATAATGATCTCCCACTCTTGGGTTTTTAGTATAGTGTGGGTATACTTTTGTTTCTCCCTAGTTGTTAGTTCCCCTCCCCTCTTTTTCGTTGTAGTTTTAGTTGTCTATTACAAAAAAGCAATAAAAAATCCCCTTCAGGAAGCCAACCCCCCCCCCCAAAAAAAAAAAAAAACCAACCTTGACATGACTGAAAGGGCTCCCAGGATTCAGCAAAATTGTCAGTAATAGACAAGGCTGGGTGGTTTTCAGAGATGGAAGTTTTAAATGCATTATGTTACAGTGAATATTCCAAAAAAATATTTATCCTGAGTTGTATCAGTGTACCAAGATTGGTGGTTGCCTATAATGATTACTGCTCTCCAAGGGTTGAGACAGTTTCATCAGGTGCTCACAAATGTTCTTCAAGATAAATTGAAATTATATTGAAGATTTCCAAAATCAGGGAATATGTAATCACGTTCTATGCATAGCGGGGAAGTGCACAGCAAAGCTGTTCCTTTCCTTCTCAGTTGTCACTTGTTTGGAACCTTGTTTATTCCCTCTCCCAAATTCAGATTTGTCAAGGTACCCACACAGATCTCACAACAATTTGGAGCCGGACTGTGAAGACTTCCAAAATGAGGCATAAGAACATAAGTAGAGTCTGCTGGATCAGACCAGTAGTCCACCTAGTCCAACATACTGTTCACACAGTGACCAACCAGTTGCCCTGGAGGGCCAAACAAATAGGGCACTGGTGCTCTCCCCCACTGCTTCTTCCTAGCACAGTATTCAGGGGTTTGCTGCTTTTGTGTATGGAGGTTCCCTTAAGCAGGACAAGAGGCTAGATTTATGCCTGTTACAAACAGACCTCTTTGTTCGTAATGTCTTTAAAGACCACTAATGTCCTTTCTCTTGAGAGGGTTGGATTTAAACCATTTGTCTGGGGATTCCTTTTCCTGATTTCATTAAAAGAAGAGATTGGATTTATACCTCACCTTTCACTACCCAAAGGAGTCTCAGAGAGGCTTACAATCTCCTTTCCCTTTCCCTCCCCACAACAGACACCCTGTGAAGTAGGTGTGGCTGAGAGAGCTCTTTCAAGAACTGCTCATGAGAGAACAGTTCTAAAAGAACTTATGACTGACCCAAGATCATATGAGCAGCTGCATGTGGAGGAGTGGGGAATCAAACCTGGTTCTCCCAAATTAGAGTCCATGCCCCTAACCACTACACCAAACTGATTCTGAGGTAGGCCAAGCTGAGAGTTTCTGACAGGCCCAAGGTCACCCAGTAAGCTTCCATGGCAGAAGTGAGATTTTGAACCCAGGTCTCTCAGGTCCTAGTGCACATTTGATCCACTATACCCCACTGGCTCTGGGTAGCTACAGTCTATATTTTCCTTTGGTAATCTTGTGTTTGGAATACTTCCCTTTTTCATCATTTTTGGGCAAACACTTTAATTGTATTAACTCAATTTCAGAAATAGCACATATTATAAAAAGTAGCACAAAGTTTCCAGAACTTCTACCCTGCTTGAGTCAGAATTAGAGTGTTGAGGAACCTCCCAAGATGTCCCAATTACCCATGCTGGATTCATCTCTTAAAACAAGTGAGCATGAGCAAGTAAGGGTGTGGAAACCTAAAATACTGGCTGCTGACAATCTGAAAGAAAAATTGAATAATTGAGAGGAGACAGTTACCAAGTATGCCTCTCATGTGGAAAAGCGCTGTTTCTTAGTTTTATTCCACTGCTTGTTTTGCTAGACAAAAATGGAACTTGCGGGTTTTGCCAATAGTTTCTGCTAGACCAAATCTTGCCCAGATCATCAGTTAAACCTAGGGCTCACTTGACAGTTAAGTGCTATAGTTATGTCTTCAGTCTTAACAATGATGATTATACATATCTGAGTAACCATTCAAAACTTCATGAGAAGGGTATTGTCTTGGCCACAAAAACCATAACAGAGTGAGTCACCCCACAGGTATCCTTGATTTATTGAAACTGAGTTATCTTTAATACCTTGAATCCGAGGAATAGCACAATTCTTTCCTGCTATTTTTACTCTCTGTGAAGTTAATTATGAATAGTGTTATAATAATAAAACTAAATTTGGTATTATGGAGGCTATTTTAAGTATCTTTTGCTCAAATAACTCTACAAATCTAAGAGTTAGACATTGGTAGCGCAACTTTGCCAGTTCCTAAGCAGCACAAAACTCCTACTCCTTGAAAAGGAAATTAAAGCTAGAAACAGGCAGGTTTGGTGACAGAGCAAGCCTTCCTTCTCCCCACCATTACTCCTGCATTGACAATCATACCTTTCTCTAAAATGAAAGCTGATTGAAATATGGGTGTGAACATAACATAAAAACATAAGAGAAGCCAATGTTGAATCAGGCCAATGGCCCATCTACTCCAACACTCTGTCACACAGCGGCCAAAATATACCAGGTGCCATCAGGAGGTCCAGCAGTGGGGCCAGGACACTAGAAGCCCTCCCACTGCTGCCCCCTCCAGCACCAAGAATAGAGTGCATCACCTGCCCCAGACTGAGAGTTCCCATCTATACCCTGTGGCTAATAGCCACTGATGGACTTCTGCTCCATATGTTTATCTAATTCCCTCTTGAAACTGTCCATGCTTGTAGCTGCTACCACCTCCTGTGGCAGTGAATTCCATATGTTAATCACTCTTTGGGTAAATAAGTATTTCCTTTTATCTGTTCTAACCCGACTGCTCAGCAGTTTCATGGAGTGCCCACGAGTTCTTGTATTGTGAGAAAGGGAGAAAAGTACTTCTTTCTCAACCTGCTCAATCCCATTCATAATCTTATAAACCTCAATCATGTCACCTCTCAGCCATCGTTTCTCCAAGCTAAAGAGCCCCAAGCATTTTAACCTTTCTTCATAGGGAAGGTGTTCCAACCCTTTTATCATTCTAGTTGCCCTTCTCTGCACTTTTTCCAATGCTATAATATCATTTTTGAGATGTGGTGACCAGAACAGTACACAGTATTCCAATGATTTATACAGGGGCATGATGATACTGGCTGATTTGTTTTCAATTCCCTTCCTAATAATCCCCAGCATAGCGTTGGCCTTCTTTATTGCAGCTACACACTGTCTAGACATTTTCATTGAGTTATCTACTACGACTCCAAGATCTCTCTCTTGGTCCGTCTCTGCCAGTTCAGACCCCATCAACGTGTATTTATATTTAGGATTTTTGGCTCCAATGTGCATTACTTTGCACTTGGCCACATTGAACCCCATTTGCCACGTTGACGCCCACTCACCCATCCTTGACAGATCCCTTTGGAGTGCCTCACACTCCTCCCTGGTTTTCACCACCCTGAACAACTCTGTGTCATCTGCAAATTTAGCCACTTCACTGCTTACTCCCAATTCCAAATAATTAATAAACAAGTTAAAAAGCATCGGACCGAGTACTGATCCCTGTGGTACCCCACTGCTTACCACCCTCCACTGAGAAAGTTTCCCATTTATACTCACTCTCTGTTTCCTATTTATAAGCCTGTTTTTGATCCACAAGAGGACTTGTCCTTTTATCCCATGACTATTGAGCTTACTTAGGAGCCTTTGATGAGGAACTGTATCAAAAGCTTTCCGGAAGTCAAGGTAAATAATATCTATTGGGTCCCCCTTGTCCACGTGTTTGTTCACTCCCTCAAAAAACACTAACAGGTTAGTGAGACAAGATCTTCCCTTACAGAACCCATGCTGAGTCTGCCTCAATAGTTTTTGTTCATCAGTGTGCCTACTAATTCTTTCCTTAATAACAGTTTCCACCAACTTACCCGGTATCGATGTCAGACTGACTGGCCTGTAATTTCCCGGATCTCCCCTGGAGCCCTTTTTAAAGATGGGAGTGACATTAGCTATCTTCCAGTCCTCAGGAATGGAGGCAGATTTTAAAGAAAGATTACATATTTTTGTCAGGAGATCCACAAGTTCACATTTGAGTTCTTTCAGAACTCTTGGATGAATGCCATTCGCACCTGGTGATTTATTCGTTTTTAAATTGTCCATCAGTCGGAGGACTTCCTCTCTTGTCACCGCAATCTGATTCAGGTCTTTCAAACCCCCTCCCGAAATCGGTGCTTCTGGAGTGGGCAAGCACTTCTCCTCTTCCACAGTGAAGACAGAGGCACTGTGTGGAGAGCAGGTAGGATGACTGCTTTATTTTGGGTCCCAGCTACATGTATTATCTCAGGGGTGTCAAACTCATCTATTATGAGGACTGGATCTGACATAAATGGGACTTCTCAGGCTGGGGTGTAAATAGGGTTGCCAATCTCCAGGTGGGGCCTAGGGATCTCCTGGAATTATAACTGATCTCCAGATGACAGAGTTCAGCTCCCCTGGAGAAAATCGTTGCTTTGGAGGATGGGGTACATGGAATTAAACCTTGCTGACATTCCATCCCCCAGCCCTGCACCCCAAATCTTCTGGTATTTTCCAACCCAGAGTTGGCAAATAAGGGAGCTTTCACACATGCTAAATAATGCAGTTTCAGTCCTATTCAGCTACCATTTGCAAGTGGATTTTGCCATTTTACACAGTAAAATCCAGTTGCAAAGGGTATTAAAAGTACATTATTTATTGCATGTAAAAGCACCATTATAGAAGTGGGGGCCTACGAAACTCCCATATCCCCCCCCCCATTGCTGAACCTTCCCCAGCCTAACCACCCACCCTGAAGCCTAGCAGTGGCAGTGTCCCAGCTTGTACAGAGAATGCTACTTTACTTTTCCCAGCCTGTTCTCATGGTCAATACTCTGAGCCTAGGACCCCAGGGAAGTCATGAAATGGCTGGGCATCGTAAGCTTCCCTCCCCTTCCAGGTCTACTCAGAGTTGGCAGTGGCTCTCCAGGGTCTCAAGCTGAAGTCTCTCATAATAAGCCACAGCCTGGTTCTTTTAAGTGAAGGTACCAGGGATAGAACCCTGCATGTGAAGCAGGGTCTCTTCAACTGAGCCATGACCTGGATAGCCTAGGCAAAAACCTAATGCTAACTAAACAAACACTACTTCCAAGAAGAATGGAGACAGAGATTATTGATAACCTGAAATTCTAGCAAACCCAGGCAGCTGCTGTGTCAGGCTCAATAAACAGGAGAGAAAAGCCTCCATCAAGATGCACAACGATGGCCCAATCTGCATCTAGCATTTGCTCCTTTGTTTTACCAAACCCACACTGGAACAGAAAAAGATGTGGCTCAAAACCACATTCAAATACCCCAGGCCAACACCATACTGACTGCAGAGTCACCCCTGAATGGCCATAAAATGGCCATAAATCTATGCAGACAGTTCCATAAAACTGAGAGATCAGACGAAGTGAAAATGGCATGCAGTTTGGACACTGCCATAAAATCTGACAATCAAAGTGAAAGTGGCATGCAACGCAGAGGGGAATTTCTGTTCTAGCGTGGGTTTGGTAAAACAGTGGAGCAAATGCTAGATGCAGATTGGGCCAATATTCGCAACCAAACTCCCTTTCCTTCACACAGCCATCTTAAAGAAATAAACAGCTCTAGCAGACTCAAGTTGCTACAGACTCAAGTTGCTACAGCCTCAAGCTCAATCAACACAACAGAAAACCACCCGGAAGCACAACAGTGTTAACGACCAAGCTCCCACCACCTCACATATCAGACTTAAAGTAATAAACTGCTCTAGCAGACTCACATGGCTGGGAACTGGGAAGCTCGGCAGCCCCATCTCCTGCACTCAGCAGCAGCTCAGAAGGTTGAGGATAGGCAGGGGAGGGGGTGGGGCGAGAAGAGAGCCATGGGCTGGATTAAAGCCCTGGGCAGGCAGCTTCTGGCCCATGGACCATAAGTTTGACACCCCTGTATTATCTGATTAAAAGTTTATTTAGAGATGTATTATTTTTACATCACCTGAGAAGTGGTGTTGGTAGGTACACTGTCAATAGAACCAGTCAGTCAGTCCTTTGTACATATCTCTTATGGAAAGGGAAGAAGCTAGGAAACAATGCTCCCTCTATGCTGTGGGGTCTTGTGAGCAAAAATTCTACTTTGTGAGCTACTGGCATTAAAGTTGTAAGTGAGCAATTTGGCTACTGCATAAATTAGTTTGCTCTGGAGCCATCCTTCCTGAAGTGAGACAGAAATGTGTGCACCGGAGGCTAAAAAACTGTGTAACTCAGCTTAGAGAGAACACTGCTGGGAAGGGAAGAAGTTGTTTGAAAGTTTGCAGAAGGGCTGGCTAGTCAGTGCTCTGCAAATTCAGCTTGGTCTTCTAGCAGAAAAAATATTCCCTGTGTACCCACTCCTGACTATATGCATGTCACAGGTACAATAAGTGCAGTTCCACAGCAAGCTCATCATTGACTGACTGTCATTCTATTTCCACCATAAATCTACTAGTTTCTCCCAGCAATGGATCTCTCTATTGGCTTCCTTCTATTAAGCTGTGGAACAGCTAGATCCCTTCCTCCCAACTAAGGATGCAGAGGGGATTTTCAGGTTCATCTTCCTTGGCTCAGACCACTGTGTTTTGAATAGCTTCTTTTGTGTAATATTAAAGAGAAAGCACAGCTGATGTTGTTCAGTTGCTGGTCAAAATTTAAGCAGTGGTATATTTTACTGTCATCTATATATCTAATTCTTAACAGTCCCCTCTGCATGCAGATACATATTTCTGCAGATCGGGGATACACACTCCCCCAACAGGTTTTTCTACAGACTCAAGGGACTCTCTGGGACTACAGAAAAATCCAAAAAGTTTTTTAGAACTTGGGGAAGGTTGAATTCTCTCCCAAAACTTTTTGAAATGGCTGCTGCAGGGATCTACTCCAGGCCCTGCCACATCGACAGTGAGAGATAGACTGGCTGACAGCTAATGAGAGAGATAGACAGACAGGCAGAGAGGGGAGGAAGCAAAAAGCAGAACTGGAGTTTGGATTGGGGAGGATTCCTCCTACAGCATGAATGGCTAAATAGCAGGGGGGCCTGAGACTAGGATTGCCCACTTCAGGTTGGGAAATTCCTGGGGATTCTGTGGTGAAGTCTGAGGAGTGCAGAGTTTGAAGAGGGGAGAGGCCTCCGCTGGATATAATACCACAGAGTCCACTCATTTTCTCCAGGGGGACAGATCTTTGTTGTCTGGAGTTTTGTTGTAATTATGGGGGACTTGATACAACCTGACTTGCATGATTCAACTAGGCCTGGCTGTTTGCTACTGTTCAACAGCAGCTACCCTATGAAAGTCAGTGTAGTATAATGGTCAGAGCTTCAGAGCAGGGTTTGTGAGACCCAGGTTTAGATCCCCATCTTGCTGTGGATGCTCACTGGGTGATTTTGGACCAGTCACATACTTTCAGCCTAACCTACCTCATAGGGTTGTTGTGTGGGTAAAAAAGAGGACAGAATAATATAAACTGCTTTAGTCCCCACTATGAAGAAAGACTGTAGTTTTCCTCAGAAGCTGCAGGGGGAAAGGAGATGGGAAGCTGAAGACAGAGGGGCAGATAAAGGCAGGCTGGCAGTTGGATGGGAAGGATATAGGGATGCCAGCTCCAGGTTGGGGAATTCCTGGATATTTGTGGTGTGGAGTTTGGAAATGGTGGGGATTGAGGCAAGGAGGGCATTCAGACAGATATAATGCCATAGACTCCACCCTCCAAAGCAGTCATTTCTGCCAGGGGAACTAATATTGCCAGGTGAGGGCTAGAGATCTCCTGGAATTACAACTGATCTACAGATCTACAGATGCGAGATCAGTTTCCCCAGAGAAAATGGCAGCTTTGAAGGTTGGAGTTTATGGTATTATACCCTGATGAGATTACTTCCGAGCTCAAACCTCATCCTCCCAAGGGTCCACCCCTAAATCTCCAGGAATTTCCCAACTTGAAGCTGGCAACCCTAAGAGGAACTGATATCTGTATTTAGGCAATCCACTGTGATTCCTGGAGATCGGCTGCTGCAACTGCTGTTGTGGGGGGGAGGAAGTAGGTGGGAGGCTGGGAGAGACGGGGCAACAAGAGTGATGGGGTGGGAGCAGAAAGGGAGTGATAGGCATTAAGGGGAGGGAGAGTAAGAAAAGAGTGGCAGGGAGAAAGACTGTGAGAGAAGTAGAGGAGAGGGGAAGAAGCAGAGGTGGGGGGAATGGGGTAGCCACTCCTGCAAGTTTCTTACGAGTCCCCACATGTTCTATTCCATTGTCATTCTGTATTATCTAGTTTTTCTAACTTCTGCCTTTCTCTTTTTTCATTGTTAACACTTCTTCGCAGTCTTTTTTTCTGACCTTCTAGGTGTGTTTCTTCAGGGGCTTAGACCAAGTGTCCCATTATGATTTGCAGTAGTATTCGCAGTCTTTTTTTCTGACCTTCTAGGTGTGTTTCTTCAGGGGCTTACACCAAGTGTCCCATTATGATTTGCAGTAGTATTCTGCTGATGGACTATGTGTTGTTAGTTCAATGGTTCATAATAGTTGACTGACAATGGTACTAATTTTTCAAAGATAGTTCCCTAATGATTCTATTAAATAACTGAAGCTTGGATGAGGTGATCCCTCCCTGTTGAATGAAGGGGAAAGAGGTGTGTATGTGTGTGTGTAGAAAGTCAGTAACAAAGTTGTGCTGATTAAAAGAAAGTTAAATCATGTCAATCAGTTTCAAAACTTTGGTAGGTTAATTTCTATGCAAAAGAGAAGAATGTCATGGAAGCATTCATTCTGGGCGTGGAGGAGAGACAGTTTGCGATCATGCCTCCTGGTGGCTTTATTAGTGTAAAGAGCAATCTTTTCTGGGTACTTTTGGTTGAGGGCAGCAACGTTTCTTTTCCCCTTGGCTGGCACCCTCCTTTCCCTTCCCCTCTTCTGAACTGTTGAGTTCCCTCTCCCCTGGCCAGAAACTGGCCCGGAAGTCCAGAGTTGGGGTAGAAAATTCCAGGATGCCATCATCATGGACTTTATTTGGGATTTTAGTCTGTAGAATTTTAATGTTTTTTTATGTTTTTACGGCATTATGCCCCCTGTACATTGCCCAGAGCCTGGTATAACCTGGGACAGGGTGATTAACAAATTTAATAAATAATAATAATTGCTTTAGAAAATTGATTTATCCATTATTTCTTTGAGTTTGCTATAGGAAAGGAAACAAAAACAACAATGCCAGTTTGGTGTAGTGGTTAAGTGCGCGGACTCTTATCTGGGAGAACCAGCTTTGATTCCCCACTCCTCCACTTGCACCTGCTGATGTGACCTTGGGTCAGTCACAAGCTCTGGCACAGCTGTTCTCTCAAGGACAGTTTGTGTTAGAGTTCTCTCAGCCCCACCTACCTCACAAGGTGTCTGTTGTGAGGAGGGGAAGGGAAAGGAGTTTGTAAGCCGCTCTGAGACGCCTTTGGGCAGTGAAGGGCGGGGTATAAATCCAAACTCTTCTTCTTCTTCATTCACAGTTCTGGGAAGCAGAAAAGTTTTTTTAAAGCCTTTTGCATTACACCCAGCCAACGCAGATAAAATGAATGGATATCCAGCATAAAACCAGGGCAGTGCCAGTTTCTGAACAATTCCTATTAACATTCCCACTAAAATGCAGAGTAATTATTCAAAGTACTAAGTAAGTAAGTAAAATTTATTGTGTAGCCGTCAGCCATTACAATGTTTAAAAATGTATAAATTAAAGAACTTACAGCACTGGAATTTGAGTTAGATTTGAATTATAACAACCTCTAAAAATCTGCACATTCAGTATTTAAATTAATTGAAATCTTAAATATGGATACCCATCTCCAGAAACACACACTCCAGAAACACACTGCCATTTTACATCGCTGTTTTACAGTTCAGTTTCATTTTTCTATGTTCTTGGCCCTGATTTTACTAGCTGCTAAGGCAAAGAGTGCAGAAATACTAATTTGTCAATGTCAGAAAAATTCTGCAATTGATCTATTATTGCAGTCAAAAATTACATCTCAGTTTCCAGTACAATGGGCAGAACATGAAATAATGAAGAAGATCCTCTATGGAAGCTTTACAGATTCAAATACGCTGTTCCTGGGGTATTTTTAAGTATCATGCCAGGAGTAATTCTGTTGGCATAGTCTGGAATCACAATGCTGTAAATGCTGATCTAAGTTTGTTTTAGGGTTGCCAGGTCCCCCAGTGGGGCGAGGCTTTGCCTGCTCGATAAGCCCCTTACCCATCAGCTCAGATCTGGCCGCCGGGGGAACCCCACCCCCAAAGTGCCAGGATCGCAGCAACGTGCCCAGCATGATGACATCACCAGGCATGTTGCAGGGGGGGTGCTCAATCATTCAAGGGGAAACTCTATGGTTTCCCATCAATTGATAGTGGTCCCACCCTCAATGTGCCCGATACAATGATGTCACTTCTGGGTGATGTTATCATCGAAGCGTGCACATCAAAGAAGTCCCAGAGAGGGGCCAGGACTCCCCCGCTGCAGCTAAAGGTAGGACCTGGCAACTCTAGTTTGTATACGGTAATATTTACCAGGTATGCAGCTCTCATATGATCTTTCTTTATGTCTTTGTACCAGGGAGTATATTTTGACTGAATGATTAAAGAATAATCTATTATGGCATCTCCATTAAACACCCATTGTCTCAAGTCATGGTTGTTCCCTAAAGATCGCAGTAAATCGTCTGGAATTGTATAACAGGAAATAATGTTACGAACAAAGTCAGAGATAATTTTATCTTTACTTAATGACAAACAATAACTAAGTTTACCAAGAGATGCAGTTTGCATTGATTGGAATTTCTTCCATGATTTTAATACAGCCAGATGAGTGCGAGCCCTAATTGAGGGGAAGCCAAGTTCTGCCCTTAATAGGGCTGCTGGTGTCCCTTTTGGAGTACAAAGATACGCCTTAAAAAAGATTTTGGATTACCTCCAAGCTAGAAAGCATTTGTTCTTTCTATACCATATGGTATATGTGAGATTACTTTGCTGACAAAAAGTTTAAGGGCTGGATCTATTAGTAGACCTCCCTTGTTATAATAAAATCTCAGTACCACACCGATGATCTTTTTTGCTGAAGATTTTAAGGAGGCAATATGGGCATTCCAGCTCAAAGTTTCACTGAATATCAGACCCAAATATTTGTAATTTTTACTCTGTTCTATTGGAGTACCTTGTTTACTCGAAGAATACTTTTTAGATTTTTTTGAAAGACCTTTACTTTAGTTTTTGAGTAGTCGATGGTAAGCTTTTCCTCTGTGCAGTAGTCCCCCAAGTTATCCAAAAGCCTCTTTAATCCAATCCTGGTTAAAGAAACTAGGACCATATCATCTGCATACAGCAATATTGATAATTTTTGTTGGCCTAATATCAGTGGGACAAATTCAGAGTTGGTCAGTCTTCCTACAATATCATTTATGTATTAGTTTAAAAGTACAGTGGTAACATACAGCCCTGCTTGAGTCCTTTGCAAGTCAGTATTTTGCTGGTCATCAAGCCTGAGGTACCTACTCTAATTTTTGCATATGTTTCTGTATGTAGCTCACAAATAAGGAACAACAGTCTTTTATCAATGTTTGTTTTCATCAGCTTGTCCCAGAGTTGGTTTCTATCAATTGAATCAAAAGCTGTGGCCAAATCAATGAACAGCATATTTTCATCAGCTTGTCCCAGAGTTGGTTTCTATCAATTGAATCAAAAGCTGTGGCCAAATCAATGAACACAGCATATAAGGCTTTAGTTGGACCTTTTATAGCTGAATGAGCCAGCTGATGAAGAGTATGGCAATGGTCAATTGTCCCTTGGCTCTTTCTAAATCCTACCTGTTGGAGATATATGATGTTATAATCAACAGTCCAGTCCTCCAGTTTTTGCACAAGTTATTTCCCATACAGTTTGGATGCTGTATCAAGAAGTTTTATGGGGTGATAGTTTTTTGGGTTTGTTTTGTCCCCCCTTCTTATGTATGGGGACTACTATAATGGTTTTTCACCCTATTAAGAATATGCTTGTGTTATTTATTTGGTTAAATAGTTTAGTTAGTATTGGAGTCCACCACCTGGGAAAGGTTTTTATTAGATCTGAAGGAATTAAGTCCTCTCCAAGTGGTTTACCTGAAGTCAAATATGTAATAAGAGTTCTGATTTCAGATTCTATCACTGGAGGCCACTCTGGTAATGGTTGCAATTCATTAACAACAGCCCATTCTCCTGTTTCTGCTGATTCTGACTTAAAAGGGGATTCAAAGTACTAAAAGAATGGGAGTATAGATGCCAGAATGTGTCCATTGTTTTCTACCAGTGTAGAAGAAATACCCAGATTTAGATTTAGATTTGGGGTGAGGGGTGGGGACAGATGACATAAGGTTCCTAAAATTATTTTCTAGGCCCTTTGCTCCACACACACACACCCAAGTTTTTGTTTGTTTGTTTTTGCAAATACCTAAATCTGGTGATTCTTCTACACTGATGTCCCAGCAATATAAAAAAATGGGTTCTGGCATCCATAATCTCACTCTTTTAATACATTCAGTAATTACTCTCCATTTCAGTGGTGATTTAATAGGAATTGTTCACAGACTTAGGCAACTTTTAGGTCATTTGTGTGGATTGTGAAGTGAGTAGATAACTATGAAGATTAAAATCCCATGAAAGTACTTTGTGAGTCACTTTAAGCTGATATCTGGAATAGGCAGCATATAAAGGTTATAAATAAATAAATGTAATTGAATGTCAACACAAAATGGATATCCCAAAACTCTTCGTTAAGTATTTTAAAACTATTAATACTGTTTGCCCGATGCCTATTGAGGATGTAGTCTGAGATGCTGGAATTGCCATTCGTATTCCGCCCCCCACCCGCCTCATCAAGTTTCCATAAATTAAATCTCTAAGTGGGATGAGAAAATACATTTTGTGTCTAGTGTATGTACATTTATGTACACACCTTACTGTCCAGGTATGGTGGCAACAACAGAGCTCTTGTGGTCTTCATGCTTAATTCTAAGACACTCCTGAGCAACTGTTCCCAGTGGGATACATGGGAATTTTAGTTTTCAGTGCTTCTTTGTGGCCTTCTGTTACTTCCCCTACTATATAATGTTGGACTCGAACAGGAGGGAATTTGATAATTGTGATGCCACAAAGAGGCCTTGTTGACAGCTGAGTCTTGAAACAGGTTAACTTGAAAAGATGAAACCCAGAGAAGCATCTCATAAAGAGTCAGAGAAGTTGAGAGACTAGTATATATGCAAAATGTACATCAGTCCCAGACTGTTCAGAGTTTATAAACTGGAAGCTAATGTCTAAGTCAGTGCCACCAAGCAGAAAATGAACCACTTTATTAGGCACTGTCTGCAGTTTCCAAACAGTTTTCAAGGACATCCCTATGTAGACTATGTTTCAGTCCTTAATGATATGATTGGTTAGAAATACTTTGTTCTCCAGGAGGCAGCTGACATATCGTGTAACTAATAAAAGCAGTGATAATCTCTTTTTGTATTTCACACACATGGATTACAGTTATAACCTAGTCACCTCCCAGTATGAAAGAATCAAAATTTAATAGTCCATGAAAATATTACTGCTTATCTGTCTAGCAAAGAAAGTTGTAAAGAATAACATTTTTGCAGTAGCAGCGTAATTACCAGTGAGCCAATTTGACCATATCACTAAGGTTAACAACCATAATATTGCAAGTCATGTCATGGGACCTTTTATTTATGCGGGCAGGATATAGTTTGCTTTTCTTTTTTTCAGCACTCCTGAGCAATATCTGGTTAATTAGGTGAGTACAAGCATAGAGGAAACCTAACCACCTATCAAATCACTGGTGCTGTTTCCTGAAGCATTCATATATTTTTGTTGGGTCTGCATCCAAGAACTTTAAAAGGTCAATTTTGTTGTCAAGCACGCCTGCCAAACATGCAAAACCTCATTCTGTACAAGTCTAATGAGATTAAGTGTACAATGTTTAATGCTGTTTTAAAATCCTGGAAAAGTACAACATTTGAAATAGATACATGATGCAAAAAGGAGGAAAAAACAGGTTAATTTATTCTCTAATTGGTCATTGTTTAATGCAAACAATGTATAGACCAAAGGGTAAAAGTTTTACTCCTTCATTGCTATTTGAGAGCACAACACATGACTTACTATAAGATAAGTTTTGAAGGGATATTATTCAATTTAAATAACAAAAAAGTTGTGATGAGCAAATTATGTCTCTCTCATAGTTCATACCATTTCCATGAACCCCAGATTCAATTCAATTCAACAATGGATAAGTCACAGTAATATTTTGCACTATATGTAATCAGTTTCAGTTATCACTGATTTAACTATAATGTACTGTTATATCTATAGGTTTGCAGAGGCAAAATCCCTGGGAGAAAAAGTAAATGAGATAAGAAACAGAATCAGTAAGTAGATTATTTTATTTTTCATTTTCTAATATATAATATCTACGTTCCTTGGTTACATGAGCTCAACCATTATAAATAGTCTGAGGGAACTTGCTTGTTTGTGTTACAGATAACACCAATCAAATCCATTATTTAACAATTGCCTGTATTTTCTCTAAGGGTCTGCTTACATAATATGTGAAATGTGATTTGGGTTGGAGGCATAACAGGACATGGGGCTTCACTATTCAGGACAAATACATCCCCCATTTATTATTATCTGGCAAAGGCTCTTGAGGTGGAAGGGAAGGAATGCTAAATCTCCTCCTACTGCACCATACTCTGGAGCTGTTTCCTCCCCCGTTTAAGGTATGAGGTCACATGTGAAGTGCAAGCAGGGTTGAGAGTTCCCCCAAGCCAACTCACATCCTGTCCTTATATATATTTGAATTTTGGTTCCACCACATTCTATGCTTGCCATAATTGATTCGGCTCAAGAACTGGCAGTCAGAAGACACTGGCCAGGGCTGACTGGCTGCTTCACAAAGTCCCGCCCCCGTCAGCCCCCGTCAGTGTTTTCAGCTCAGTCTGCTCCAGTCCTCTGACAGGAGAGGACTGTCTGGAGTGTGAGCGCAGGGACAGGCCCTCAAGGCTGAGGCAAGTGAGAGAAGCCCTTTTCCGCCCCCCCACCATCCCCTGGGCCTTCTATGAGGGGACTAGGCCCAGAGAAGGCCTTTTCCGTCCCCCACACGCCATCCCCTGGGCCTTCTGTGAGGCACTAGGCCCAGAGAAGGCCTTTTCCGTCCCCCACACCCCATCCCCTGGGCCTTCTATGGGGCACTAGGCCCAGAGAAGGCCTTTTCCGTCCCCCACACCCCATCCCTTGGGCCTTCTATGAGGGGACTAGGCCCAGAGAAGGCCTTTTCAGCCCCCCACACGCCATCCCCTGGGCCTTCTATGGGGCACTAGGCCCAGAGGAGGCCTTTTCCGCCCCCCACACGCCATCCCCTGGGCCTTCTATGGGGCACTAGGTCCCGAGAAGGCCTTTTCCGCCCCCACACGCCATCCCCTGGGCCTTCTATGGGGCACTAGGCCCCGAGAAGGCCTTTTCCGCCCCCATACGCCATCCCCTGGACCTTCTATGGGGGCAGTAGGCCCAAAGAAGGCCTTTTCCGCCCCCCACACACCATCCCCTGGGTCTTCTATGGGGGCAGTAGGCCCAGAGAAGGCCTTTTCCGCCCCCCACACACCATCCCCTGGGCCTTCTATGGGGGCAGTAGGCCCAGAGAAGGCCTTTTCCGCCCCCCACACACCATCCCCTGGGCCTTCTATGGGGGCAGTAGGCCCAGAGAAGCCCCTTTCCCCCACACACTGCCTACTGCCCCCATAGAAGGCCCATGGGATGGTGTATGGGGGACAGAAAAGGCCTTCTCTGGGCCCAGAGAAACCATTTTCTGCCCCTCTTCCCTTCCTTTCCCCCCTCTTCTTTCTTCCTCTCTCCTTTCTTTCACTCTTCCCCCTATTCCTTCCTTCCTTCCTTCCTTCCTTCCTTTCTCCAGCTCTCTCTCCCTTCCATCTCCCTCCCTTCCTTTCTAGGGCCCGTTGTCTTCCACCACAACGGGCTTTGCTCCCTAGTTTCATATATTGTATGATCAGACTGTAAGAGATAATTATGTACTTCAGAAGTATGTAGTCCATATGTCCAGAGGTTTCGGATTATGCTGCTTGGTTGTATATAGCAACCAATTAGCAGAGTGTTCAGATAGAGTGGCTACCATGCAGGATTGTAGTAGGTGCAATCCAGGTTCAAATCCCACTAATCTAGAAATTTACAGGTAGTTTCTCATAATTGCCTAAATATCTCACAGGATTAGTGGAAAGATAACATTTTCTTCTACGCTTCTTGGAGGAAAGGCAGGATACCAATATGACAACTATTAACAGCAAATAATTCCTAGCCCAAATATGTAGGGTAGCCGGTAAAGCAGGCTTAAAGTATCTGGGATACATCATCTTTTTTTTTTCAGGGCCACAGGAATGATTATGGAAGTACCTCAGGCTCCAGACACTAGTATCAGCTATGGTTGCCAATTTCTTCATCTTTTGGTGTCAAAGACTATATTATTTACATAATGACCATTCATTCAAGTTGGGTTGAAGACAGGCAGACCTTCTAAGTGTGGTAGACGTGGTTTAACACACATTCTCTGCCCTGAAAGCAAACACTTTGGAATGCAGTGAATGGAATGTGTATTCAGACCACTTCTACCACACGAGGAATGTTACATAGGTCTTCACCCAGATTTTCTAATCACAAACAAACTCATTTTAGGGACAAGAATTCTGCTTGGTGAGCATTCACAGCATTTCACTTTTCTACTTTTCATCTATGTAGTGCCTTGCACTCAAGTACCAAATTATCCACAGATGTGGGGATTTAAAAAGAAAGAAAGACTTCTCACTGGATGTTTAGCTATCCAGTTAATCTTCCTGGTTTGAAGACAAATAATTGCTACCTAAACACATTAGAAGAACTAGATGTAAAAGCATGACCAGCTTTTGTAATAGGATGTCTTAGTGCTGACCTTCTAATGATGTGTATCATTCCCATCTTTGGCAGGATTTCTGGTCTATAGTTTACATTTTTAATACTTACTCCCATGTCTTGCATCATTTGCACTTTACAGTGAGTGAAATGCAGATTTTCTGCACATTCTGAGATTTCCAGAATGCATACAGCATAGATGAGGTAGAATGGCTTCCCTCGAGATCTCAAACAGCACTTGATGCTGAAAACCATAAAATGTTTCTAGAAATGACCCCTCGCATAGTAGTAAAACAATACCAAAGCTGCAGAGGTAAGGAAATATGCAACAACAACAAAAGCAACAGGGGGGAGGAAATCCAAATTACTTTTTATTCTTTGCAGTGCTTATGGTTACTATTAAAATCAGCAAAAGTTGTATGTTTATCATGGACAGGATCACATTGCCAAAGTTTAGTTGCAAAACTGATATATAGGCACAGAAATAGTCATTGATGTCTGATTATGCATTTAATATTTTTCTGTAATATTGCTAAGATCTAACCTGCCAGGACAATTTTAGTTCATTTTTATTAACCTTTGTGTGAACATTGTACAATGAATTTATAATACCTCTCTACTCCCCACACATAATCAAGATCAAGTATTTTGTTTTGATTTTCCTGCTGAACTAGAAAAATTGTACCATTTGAACAATAGAAACATTCTCTAACTATGACTCGTTCGTAGTATACATGCTTCGACACAGCATCATTCATTATGCCATGTGTGGTTGCTACCTGCCAGAATTATATTGGAAAACCAGATTGTAAGAATTGTAGCCATCTGTGGCCTAAAGCTATATATTTAATTTACTTTTATTGTTGTTTTGGTTTCCTTAAAGCATTCCTGGCTGCTCCAGTGTGCACAATTAAGGCCAGGTCACTTCAGTATCAGTCTCTGTTTTTCTAGCAAACACTTAATAATATAAAACTGTTTATCACAAAGGTTATTGGAAGACCTTTTGGTAAGCCACTTGATGCAATGTAAAATCCATTTTTGCATTCTAGATTATTTGCAGTGATAGCGACAGGCAGCATTTGGCTGTTGTTTAAACAGTTGTCACATATATTTGATCATTTTGCTTTTCCATTGGAATTACCACTGTTTTACAACAAAGAGATGAAAAATACTACAGCCACGTCCTAAATGGTCAAAGATCTACAGTGACATTTAGAATTCAGCAAAGACATTAAAAATGAGGTTTTCATCAGCAAGGAATTTAGCTGTCATTATTGTAATACTGTATCATGAAAGGTTTAAGGAAAACCTCTGATCAGCTGCAGGTGAGTAATTTTTGTGTGCGCGCCATTTTTCCCCCATGCACTTAACCAAGGGATTGATGAATCAC
Organism: Gekko gecko; assembly: GCA_029375565.1. NCBI lineage: Eukaryota > Metazoa > Chordata > Lepidosauria > Squamata > Gekkonidae > Gekko > Gekko gecko. Next base: position 96,189,642 of record JAPDNY010000001.1, read on the forward strand.
ACCTCTGCACCAAGCGCTCTCTGTGGAGTTTACGATGATGCACATATTGTGAAGGGGGGGGGAATAATGGCACGGAGTTGGGATGGCCTGAACAGACCATCCCAACACCATGAGTGCATGCTGGAGTGATCAGACACAGTAAAATCTGTCTGTGGCCAGGGCCGGCTCGCCCACTAGGTGAGCGAGGTGCTCGCCTAGGGCGCCGGCCCTGCAGGGGCGCCAAAATGCCCCCCACCCTGTGAAAAGGCCCCTGGGCCGCCCAACACCGGCAGCCCCGGCTTTCATGGGTGCCTCACGACTGCGAGGCACCTGGGAGACCTGCGCCGCCACCGCCCCTGGGAGGGAAGGGGGGCTTCTAAGCCCGCCCCTTCCCTGGCTGGGCGGCTGTCAGTCCGGGGAGGCCGCCCGCTTCCCTCCACCCTCCCGCCCTCCCGCCGCGGGGCCGGGGGCACAGCCAGGCTGGGGCGTGGGGAGAGGGGGAGGACAGTGCCGGAGTCCGGGGCAGTGGGCCTGGCTGGCTTACCCCGGGCTACCCTGCCGATGCAGCGCCGCACCAGCGAGCCTGTCTGCCAGCCAGCCAGCGCACCTGCCTGCCGAGCGCGCAGCGAGGCGGGAGGTGCCGGGGGACACTGCGCAGGGTCCCCCCTTCCCGCCGCCCCCCGGAGCAGCAGGCCTGCGGAGCCGCTGCCACCAGCCAGGCTCTGCCTCTTCCGAACGAAGCCGGGCGAGCAGGCGAGCTGTCCTAGACAGCGCCGCCACCGCCGCCTCCCTCTCGCCGGCCGCCCCTTCCTTGACGCGCGTCGCTGGCCGCTGGGCTTCTGCTGCTCCGCCTCAGCCTGCTGGGGCCCGGCCTGCCTGCGCACTCGGAGCCTTTGTCTCTCCGGGCCGAGCGGGGTCGCCTCCCGCCCACCGCCTTGCAGAGACCCCGCCAGGGCTGGGCGCAGGGAAAGCAGGCCGCTGCAGCCACTGCGTCATGGCACTGGCACACGCGAGGCCCTTAGGGGAGGGGAGGGGTGGGCTGGGCCGCAGGGACCCTCTGGAGGGTGCCTGCAGGGGGCACCCGGGAGAGCCACGCCGCCACCGCCCCTGGGAGGGAAGGGGGGCTTCTAAGCCCGCCCCTTCCCCGGCTCTCCCAGGTGCCTTGCAGCTCCGAGGCACCCAGGAGAGCCGCGCTGCCATCTCCAGGCCCCACCGGGAGGTTGGCATCCCCAGTGGGGTGGGCACCCCAGGCTGTCCTGCCTAGGGCGCCCAGACACCTGGGGCCAGCCCTGTCTGTGGCCTGTTGCAACCCATTTACTACTGGATTTTCCCTGGTGTCTTTTAACTCCGCTTCTGCGGCAGAGCAGAACAGCTTGCTAATGGCTGTTGGGTGCTTCCCAGATGTTGTTGTCTGATTGTGCCCTTTAAATCCACCTGGCATTCGCACCTATGTCGGGTCTAGTTGTGCATATGATCACAGCCTAGAATTGTTATTCCTGTTTGGTCACTGAATCTGTTAAACATCTTCATTATGTGGTATGCTAATTACTGCTCACCCTCTACCTATATATATGGACTGGTAATTTCCATTTCATTGTATTTGAAGAAGTGTTTGTGCACATGAAAGCTTATACCTTGAATAAAACTTTGCTGGACTTAAAGGTGCCACTGGACTCAAACTTTGTTCTGCTGCTTCAGACCAACATGGCTACCCAACTGAACCAATCTTTATTATCTTCATCATTACAGTAACTCTGGGACAGGTAATTGTTGTTCACATTTCAGAGGTAGCAAATTGTAGCTGAGATATATGCCCTTTTCAGACAGCCTATCTATTCCATTTCAGGAACTGGTTACTAATGGATTTTTTCTGTCCTTTCAGACAAACCCGACTGCTAACAGAATGAATTTACCTTTTCATACAATCCCAGTTGTGCCCTGTTCAGGAAGTGTGCCTGAGCTGTTGCTTACAAAAACTGCCTTTCTTCCACCAAACCTTCCTTCCACTTCTGAATCACTGTGGGAGCTGTGTGAAATGCCCCATAGTACTTCCTGCAGTGTCATTTTCTTTCCCCTCCCCTTTCCACCCCACTCACATATGATCTTTTTTTAAAAAGGTTGTAATGTGAACACTGAAATGCTAAACAAATATAGCAAGTCAGTGTAATAGTGGCACCACAGAGATGCCCTGATTCTCCATCTTGTTTGTAATCCTCCTTCCCCAAGGCCCCAATTGCAACTCATCTACATACAGCTTCTAGACTATCTGAAAGAACATGTCTTGGCAACATGGAAAGGGCAGAATAAATAAATTCTTTGCATCGCTGAGCTGCAATTAGGAGGAGGGAGGGCAGACTGCTTTGCACAATTTCCTAGAAAGTGCAGAAAGCTGTCTTGCCGATCAGAGAATGTGCATGGAGGGAGAGAGATAGAGAGAGTCTCCTCTTTTCAGAACTCATGCAGGGAGCCTTTGCTTCTTGATGATTCATCTGGCATGCAAAGGGCTTTGCTTTTTTGCCATTTGAAAACGTGGGTACAGGAGGAGGGAGAAATCTATTTACATAGCCAGGAGTGGGGTCTTGGGGAGGGAGAATTGCAAACAAGCCTGAGAGTCAAGGCATCTCTATGATGCCACTATTACACTGACTTGCTATATTTGTTTAGCATTTCAGAGCTCACATTAGAAGCTTCAAAAAAATGGCTGAGGAAGATAGTGCGTGAGCAGGATGAAAAGGGGAGGGGACAGTAAGCAGCACTGTTTAAAATGGCCAGATGGCTTCAGGGTCGGTTCCTTAACAGAAGGAAATTTGCTGTGTGAAAGTCCCGTCCATGTAACGCTTTACTTGGAACCAGGCCAATGACGGATACCATCCACGAGAGATAATGTGAAAAGGCCATAATGACTTGCTCAGAGCCACCAGTGTGACTCTTACAGATATGAGGTTCAAGAAAACAAAGTTGCCAAAACCAAAATTCTGTTGGGGCATACTGATTTCCTCTACCTTGTAAAAGAGTTATGAGAATTGTCATTGTTTGCTCAGAGGTAAATAAAGTGAAGAGATTTGGAAGAGGGAGCAGTTTTAAGTACAAAAATGGAGGGAATATTAATATAATGTGTACAAGGACCACAGTGCCTTGCTCCTCAGTCATTTGGGAAGTGGTTCACTCCTTTTTCAATTGAGCACTATCTTCCAAAGATGGTGAAATTTTTATTTGCCAAGTTTAATCAGTTTGTTGATCAGATATAGGGAATAGTGAGGTAAGAAGCTTTTGAGCAAAACTAGAGGCCATAATCAGATGTAAGAACATTCAGTACTATTTCTACTTGGTTACTGATTGGATAAGCTAATGGAAGCTAAATATAGATAATACTATAATGGTTATGATCTGAATATCTTGTAACCTGGAAAGTTTGTGCATGTTCATGTGTGCTGACATAGGGATACACATAACAGATGAAGTTCAGTTCCCATAAGGTTTTCAGATGTTTCTGAGCCTATTGGTATGTTATGATACTTCAGGTTACAGCATTAGTCAGGAATATTTTCACCAACTCTATTTCCTGATGACTGCAATTCCTTCTTTTAGATTCAGGACTAGGGTATCATTATAACATGCTTTGTGTAACATTCCCTTAAAGGCTGAGACTGTTACAGGTGTAGAAAGTAGTGGTGTAGAAGGAGCAATTCAGCATACCATGAACTACATTCATTTCCTGGAACCTTCTGGCATACAATTCAAAATCCTGGTTTTGACTTAGATGTCTTGGATTATTGGAACTATATTATCACCCCCTTTGTATCTATTATTTTAAATAAATTGATAGTATACTCCATTGATGTTAAGGTTGCCAGGTCCAGGGGATGGGTGGGTAGGGTTGCCAGATCCAGGCTGGGAAATTCCTGGAGATTTGGGGATGGAGCCTGAAGAGGACAGGGACCTCAGAGGGGTACAATGCCATAGAATCCACCCTCCAAGCATCCATTTTCTCCTGGGGAACTGGTCTCTGTAGTCAGGAGATGAGCTGTAATTCTGAGGGATCTCCAGATCTCACCTGGAGGCTGGCATCTCTATATGATATTCCACATAAAGACATGCTGTTCTATAATGGTGTATCTCACACTTTAAGATTTGTTAAAGTCCAAGTGTGAGCTGGATTCCTTTGTCTATAAGTAGCAATGGATCCCAGAATTTCATAATCCTTACCATAAAGCTCAGTATTGCTACTGCTTAAGTGAATAAAGAGCCTAGACCAGGACAGAACTTGGCCAGATGTTCAGAAAGGGAACTTTAAAATCAACTGAGCTCTTCTGTAACTGTTGAGTTAGTGATAAAATTATATGATCATGTAAAGAATGGAACAGAAGGCATCCATACTTGTACATATAAGGTTTAGTAAAGATTTCCAGTGCATTACTTTAATGTGATGTTTACACCACTAATTGGTATAACCTTTTCAGAAGGAACAAAAGAAACCAAAATGGTATTTGGAAGTCCAGAGGGAAGCAACTGTTCCTTTCAGTCTGTTCAAAAATCAGTTAATGTTATAATTGAAGTTGAGTGAGGGTAGGAAAGGCAATTGTGTGGAGGCAGCAGACTTTCAGTTCAAGCTAGCTGTCCAGAAACAAAGCATCTAGCTTTTTCAGTAAGAATGACACACAGTTTCATTGCTCTTTTTTATTTAAGATTTGTGGCTGATTCATATAGAATCAAAAAGGGACTACTATTAAAAAGGTATTATAAGTACTACAATTTTAAACATCATGCCTCATTGTCATAATACATTGTATTAATAGTAGAAGTACAGAAAGAATGTGGACACCTCACTGTCTAGAAATGTTATTGTGTATTATTCTACAAGATTGCTTTTAACTTAGCCAGGATAGATTCCATGTCTTTTGTGAGTGGAAATAAATGGATGTCTGTGAATATTGTGAAACCATAGAAGGAATAATTAACAGAGGTGTGGTTACCCTTCATAATTCTCTACATTGGTTCTCCACAGCTTTCTTCCTCATGTATTATCTCCAAGACTACAGTACAGTACCTCTGTCTCACTATTTCCCCCTTATCTCCTCCTATTCTACCTTTTTGCATGTTCATTCTTTCTCATACGAACACAAAGAAAGATTTTGAGGTCACAGATTTGGAATGAATGAGTCAAGGTGTACTCACCTGCTATTAATATCCTGTTTGAGGTTTGCTGGCCTCTAGTCTTTTTATCAACCTGGCATGTGAAACATCAGAAAAAATAATTTTTATTAAAATCTGTGGGTAGTAATAATATCTTTGTGGAGTTACTGATGTGAACTCAAGTGAAAGCATGATATGAAATGAAGGAAAATAAGACAGGATCATGAAAATAAGATGCAGCTGTACTGGTAGAAAAGACAATGGATAGAAAGGTGAGGTAGAATTGATGGAATGAGAGTTTTGCATACTGGATCAAAGAGGGAAAAGAAGAAAGTGTGGAAATAAGAACATAAGAACATAAGAGAAGCCAATGTTGGATCAGGCTAATGGCCCATCTAGTCCAACACTCTGTCACACAGTGGCCAAAATATACCAGGTGCCATCAGGAGGTCCAGCAGTGGGGCCAGGGCACCAGAAGCCCTCCCACTGCTGCCCCCTCCAGCACCAAGAATAGAGTGCATCACCTGCCCCAGACTGAGAGTTCCCATCTATACCCTGTGGCTAATAGCCACTGGTGGACTTCTGCTCCATATGTTTATCTAATTTCCTCTTGAAACTGTCCATGCTTGCAGCTGCCACGACCTCCTGTGGCAGTGAATTCCATATGTTAATCACTCTTTGGGTGAAGAAGTATTTCCTTTTATCTGTTCTAACCCGACTGCTCAGCAATTTCATAGAGTGCCCACGAGTTCTTGTATTGTGAGAAAGGGAGAAAAGTACTTCTTTCTCAACCTGCTCAATCCCATTCATAATCTTATAAACCTCGATCATGTCACCTCTCAGCCGTCATTTCTCCAAGCTAAAGAGCCCCAAGCATTTTAACCTTTCTTCATAGGGAAGGTGTTCCAACCCTTTTATCATTCTAGTTGCCCTTCTCTGCACTTTTTCCAATGCTATAATATCCATTTTGAGATGTGGTGACCAGAACTGTACACAGGATTCCAAATGAGGTCACACCAATGATTTATACAGGGGCATGATGATACTGGCTGATTTGTTATCAATTCCCTTCCTAATAATCCCCAGCATAGCGTTGGCCTTCTTTATTGCAGCTACACATTGTGTAGACATTTTCAGCGAGTTATCCACTACGACTCCAAGATCTCTCTCTTGGTCCGTCTCTGCCAGATCAGACCCCATCAACGTGTATTTATATTTAGGATTTTTGGCTCCAATGTGCATCACTTTGCACTTGGCCACATTGAACCCCATTTGCCACGTTGACGCCCACTCACCCATTCCTCAACAGATCCCGTTGGAGTGCCTCACACTCCTCCCTGGTTTTCACCACCCTGAACAACTTCGTGTCATCTGCAAATTTAGCCACATCACTGCTTACTCCCAATTCCAAATCGTTAATAAACAAGTTAAAAAGCATCGGACCGAGTACTGATCCCTGTGGTACCCCACTGCTTACCATCCTCCACTGAGAAAGTTTTCCATTTATACTCACTCTCTGTTTCCTATTTATAAGCCAGTTTCTGATCCACAAGAGGACTTGTCCTTTTATCCCATGATTATTGAGCTTACTTAGGAGCCTTTGATGAGGAACTGTATCAAAAGCTTGACGGAAGTCAAGGTAAATAATATCTATTGGGTCCCCCTTGTCCACATGTTTGTTCACTCCCTCAAAAAACACTAACAGGTTAGTGAGACAAGATCTTCCCTTACAGAACCCATGCTGAGTCTGCCTCAATAGTTTTTGTTCATCAATGTGCCTACTAATTCTTTCCTTAATAACAGTTTCCACCAACTTACCCGGTATCGATGTCAGACTGACTGGACTGTAATTTCCCGGATCTCCCCTGGAGCCCTTTTTAAAGATGGAAGTGACCTTAGCTACCTTCCAGTCATCAGGAATGGAGGCAGATTTTAAAGAAAGATTACATATTTTTGTCAGGAGATCCACAAGTTCACATTTGAGTTCTTTCAGAACTCTTGGATGAATGCCATCCAGGCCTGGTGATTTATTAGTTTTTAAATTGTCCATCAGTCGGAGGACTTCCTCTCTTGTTACCACAATCTGATTCAGGTCTTTCAAAACCCCTCCTGAAATCGGTGCTTCTGGAGTGGGCAAACACTTCTCCTCTTCCACAGTGAAGACAGAGGCAAAAAATGCATTCAGCTTCTCAGCCATTTCCCTATCATCCTTCACTACTCCTTTTACCCCTTGGTCATCCAAGGGCCGCACTGCCTCCCTGGCTGGCTTCCTACTTCTAATGTATTTGAAGAAAGTTTTATTGTTGGTCTTTATGTTTTTTGCGATATGCTCCTCATATTCCCTTTTTGCTTGCCTGATCACAGACTTGCATTTTATTTGCCATAGTCTGTGTTCCCTTTTATCAACCTCACTAAGACTAGCTTTCCACCGCTTAAAGGAATCCTTCTTACCTTTTACAGCTTCCATTACTTTATTTGTTAACCATGCAGGCTTTTTTCTATACCTATTTGTACCTTTCCTAACCTGCGGTATATATTTTTTCTGAGCTTCTAGGATTGTCTTTTTAAATAGTCTCCAAGCTTCCCCAATGGTTTTGACCTTCTCCACTCTTCCTTTCAATTTCTTCCTCACATGTCCCTCATACCAGAGAAGTTACCCCTTTTAAAGTTAAAAGTGGTTGCGTCAGTCTTTTTGGGCAACTCCCTATCTGTACAAATGTTAAACTCAATGACATTATTGTCACTGTTCCCAAGTGGTGCAATCACTTTTACATCTCTCACCAGGTCTTGGGTATTACTTAGGACCAAATCCAGGATCGCCTCTCCCCTGGTAGGATCTGTGACCATCTGTTCCACAGCACAGTCATTGAGAGTGTCTAAGAACGCAATCTCTTTTTCTCGACTAGAACTCATATTGACCCAATCAATGTGTGGGTAGTTAAAGTCGCCTATTACAACACAGTTATTTTGTCTAGCCGCTATCTTTAATTCATTCATCATTTTATAATCCTCCTCTATCTTTTGATCTGGTGGGCGATAACAAACTCCCACTGTTAAGCCTCCTTTTGGACCCACTATTTCAACCCATAGCATTTCCAGAAGTGAATCCAATTCTCTTACCCTCTCAATCTTACTGGACGGTATACCCTCTCTGACATACAGAGCCACCCCACCTCCAACCCTTTCCCCCTATCCTTCCGATATAATTCATAACCAGGAATCACCGTATCCCACTGATTTTCCTCATCCCACCAAGTTTCTGAAATACCCACAATGTCTATTCCCCCCCAACACCAAGCATTCCAACTCCCCGATTTTACCTCGGAGACTTCTAGCATTTGTGTATAAACACTTATAGTTTCCCATGTTTGTTAAGCCCACAGCCTTCCTCTTGCTGCCTCGAGACCTTGCCAGGCAGTTCCTATCATTAGCCACAGTCTCAGTGGACAATTGTAATCCATTTCCTTGTACAAAAGTAATAGCTACCCCTTCATCTCTTTGAGATGAGCCATCCCGAACCAGAGATTTTTCATCTCCTGTCGGCTTTCCCCCATTATTCAGTTTAAAAACTGCTCTGCCACCATTTTGATTTTGAGCGCCAGCAGCCTGGTTCCTTCTCGGGACAAGTGGAGACCGTCCCTTTTGTACAACTCCCTCCTGTCCCAAAAAGCATCCCAGTGCCTAACAAACTTGAACCCTTCCCCCCACACCACCGTCTCATCCACGCATTGAGACTCCTGATCTGTGCCTGTCTCTCCGGCCCTGCGCATGGAACAGGTAGCACTTCCGAGAAGGCTACCTTGGAGGTCCTGGCCTTGAGTTTCCTGCCCAGCAGCCTAAATTTCTCCTCCAGGACCTCACGACTGCATTTCCCCACATCGTTGGTGCCGACGTGCACCACGACCACTGGCTCCTCCCCAGCACTATCTACCAGTCTATCTAAAACACGCGTAATGTCCACTACCTTCGCACCAGGCAGGCAAGTCACCATACGGTCAGTACGCGGGTTAGCCACCCAGCTGTCTACCTGCCTAAGGATCGAATCACCAACTACCAAGAGCCCCCTCCCACCCTTCCCAGGGACGGTTCCTTGGTACGAAAGGATACCCGTTCACCAGCTGAAGAAGAGGTCCCTTCTGAGGGCACATTCCCCTTATCCTCAGCATGGTGCCCCTTTTCCCCTTGACCCTCATGCTCCCTGGCAGCAGCCGGCCTGCCAGATCCAGAGTGGGACATATCTAACAAGTCCCCGAGAGTCTTCCCCGTGCACCTAACTGACTGTCCCTGCTTCTCCAGGTCAGCCACCTTGGCCTCAAGGGAGCAAACTCGCTCCCTGAGAACCAGGAGCTCCTTGCACTGAGCACACACCCAAGACTTCTGACCAGTGTGCAGATAGTCATACATGTGACACTCCATGCAAAACACTGTATAGCCCCCAATCCCCTGCTGGCATTCTGGCTTCATAATTGTTTTTAAACAAAAACTTTTATATAACCCCCTTTTAAAACCCTTTGTATTTATATGGCTCCTGTTGTAGGAGTCTACTTACCTTACCAAGGAGCCAAGGTCCTGGCTTTCTGTCTCTTCCTGGGCTTCTAACAGAGCCCCTAGGCCAAGAGCCACAGGCAAAGAGCCTCGCCCGTTTGCTCTCGCCCTTCGGCTCGTGCCAGAGGCTCGTGCCTCTTGCAAACTTCCTGCCTTAAATGGAATTGTCTCCCAGGAGAGGGTGTGGCCAGCAGCTACTCAAAATCACCCAAGGCACTTAATGACAGTCAAACAAAGCCCCTTTCACACCCCAACTCCAGCAGCCAGGAGTCTGCTATTCAATTTCACCCAAGCACTTAATTACAGGCAAACAATGACCCTTTCACACCCTGACTCCAGCAGTCAGGAGTCTGTTACAACTCACCCACACACTCCCAAATACAGTCCCTGACACAGTACCTTCTCAGCTAAAGCACCTCAGCTGAAAGTAAATAAATAAAAATACCACTCACCCTCTGGCAGCTCAAACACCTTGCTCCTTCTCAGAGCTCAGCTGGGTCAGCTCTGCTTCTGGCAAACTTCCTGCCTTAAATGAAATGCTGGTGGGAAATTATATAATGGTCCTGGGAAAGTTGAATGTTTTTTGTGAATGAAACTTTACAAATTATAATTAGACTTCTGTATGTCTCTTCATAGAAATAAATAGAAGTTTGATCTACCACTATGAAAACCACCTCTGTGCTTGTGGAACCATAGAGGATGGTTTGGAAGGATATTCTTTTAGCCAGTTTGTTGGTTATATGCCCATTATTGCAATAATATTATTCAAGTTAAATGAATGCCACTATATTTCATCTGACACAGATCTTCTGTGAAGTAATGTGAAGCAACTTCTTAAAACAAATCTTATATACTACTCTTGTAATTTCCCTTGCCAATATGAATGGCATAATTTTTGAAGACAGAACTATTTGTCTGAGAAACAGTCCCAACAAATTACTGGAATGTTGGATGAATGGACATGTCACCATGACTATATACTTTAGGTAGCTCATGTATGAGCTTGAAGCAGGACATTTTCCTGAAAATTCTACTCAAACACAACTAAATAATGAATTACCCCTCATATTATTAAAGGATGTTATTTTGGTCGAAGGCTTTCACGACCGAAGTTCATTAGTTGCTGTAGATTTTCCGGGTTGTGTAGCCGTGGTCTTGGCATTGTAGGACCTGATGTTTCGCTAGTAGCTGTAACTGGCATCCTCAGAGGTATAACACTGAAAGATGGAGTCCTCTCTGTGTCAAGGTGAGCAGAAAAATGGTAGGAAGGTAATTTATATCTACCCTGGAAGGTGGGACAGGGCTGAGTCATTATCTTGTAGTAGTTCTCCAGGCTATGAACATACTAATGGAGGAGCTTTCCTGAGGAGGTTTCCTGTTTCTTGAGGAGGTTCTTTTGTGTGTGGAATGGCTATTGAAACTCTAATCTTATCTGTAGTGCTATTGTCAGCTGTAGAGCATTTTGTGTTTTTCAGGACAGGAAATCATGCCTTATTTATTTTTAAACTCTCTTCTTTCCTGTTGAAATTGTGTTTATGTTTATGAATTTCAATGGCTTCCCTGTGTAATCTGACATGGTGATTGGAAGTGTTGTCCGTGTCAGATTACACAGGGAATTACCATGTCAGATTACACAGGGAATTACCAATTACCATTCCAGGGTAGATATAAATTACCTGCCTACCATTTTTCTGCTCACCTTGACACAGAGAGTACTCCATCTTTCTGTGTTATACCTCTGAGGATGCCAGTCACAGCTTCTAGCGAAACGTCAGGTCCTACAATGCCAAGACCACGGCCACACAACCCAGAAAATCTACAGCAACTAATGATGTTATTTTTCCTTTTCATTTCTGGTATAGCTGTTCAGTTTATTTGTTATTTAACAAACAAATACACATTCTTAGAAACAGGGTGCACAGTTTAAGTCTCAAAACTGAATTATGCTTTCACAAGAAATAAGGGATTAAGGAGTGGTTGTTTAGGACTAGGGGAAAAATTACCACAATTTCATAGGAAGCTGCTTTACTCACATGGCTTCATATGTGGTGATAAGATCATATGGGTTTGTTCTCTGAAGGCAGCTATTCTACAATGATGAATCCAACCTTAGTGTCTTGTGATGAGATGTTTGTTTATTATTTTAAATCAAATTTTGCTTCTCTCATATTATGTGAGAAATTCTGTTTGGAATTCAGTGCAAGAAAAAGTAACTACATTTCAAAGACTGAAATTCTAAAGCTGAATTTAATTAGCTTATTAGTTCTGAACAAAAGCTATTTAATTAAAGGAGCTCTGTTCTTAGGCTCATGCACTTGGCAGGCTTTCCACAGGCAAGTAGTAAATGAAGACAAAAATAGGAATAAGAATAAAAGAAACACTTTGCTTGTGCTATGCAGTTAACAGTAGACTCCAAAGCAGAGTTACACCCTTCTAAATCCATTGCACTGTTCATATTTTCCAAGCCAAGAGAGACTTTCAACATCTCGTTTCACTTCATTTTGCCTTTGATTGACCAGAGTCGTACTCCTTTCATAGGCTATAACTGCTGCTTGGGGAAATCCTGCATAGACAGAGATGACATTGTCATGTTTCATGTGTGTCTCCTTGAAAATATTCTGAAGTGGTGGTGACTGGGTACAGTAAGAGGAAGATGAGACTACTGTTGGCATCCCCAGTGAATAAGTTGTCAGCTGATGTTGCCTGCTGCAGGAGAAACCAGTAGTGCAATTCAAGCAGATTCCATCAGCACCAAGTGAAAGTATCAGCAGTGGTCTGGCTTTAATTTTAAAAAATGATTTATTAAATACTATTTTTATATCAAGAGATTAAGGATACTTCATTGAGATAATTTCTGAATCTTTATATTGTAGTGCTCTATTTTCCACTCTTTTGTACCACCATGAAGAATCCAGCCCTGAATTCTGATATTTTAAAGGCCATTTTGAACAGGACCTAACTTTGCAATGTAGAAAAAACTAAAACAGTTATTTTGTAGCAGTGACCTATGAATAGACCTGGGCAGCATTCACAAAATTGCTGCAGTAAAATACAATGGCTGGTGTTTTCCAACTTGATTAAACTTTAAATCATGTGGGATTAGCACTGTCAGCACAGCTGTTTCTGAATATTACAGTAGGAAAACAGTCTATGGCACAATAAACTCCTGTACTCTGTCCATCATTACAGAACCACAGCTAAGAGAAAGTCTAGGCTTTCTTTATATTGCTGCTATACCTGAAGTTATGAAAGGATGTAAAATCCCTGTGCATAGTGGAATTAAGTATCTCCATTCTTATGCTAGGATTTTGTTTGGAATGTAACTATTTTAGAAGCCATCATGGAATCCAGTTCAATGGAATACTTAAGAATTCGAAGCAACTGATTTTTTTCCTATACAGACCTCTCTCTGCAGGATATTATAAGCTATTACGGTCTTGAGTAGATCAATTTCCCATCTCCTTTTCTCCCCTCCTTTGACTGACTCTCAGCTGTTCTCAGCATGCTGACAGCAATAGGCATGAGGAATTATAGATAAGGATAAATGACTGGGAAATTCTATCACAACCCAGATCTCCTCTTGTGGAATATTGGGGTGGATTCAACCATCCTCCAAGAAGTCTTCCTCCAACTAAGTGGCTCTTCAGTTGAAGGAAGAGACACTTAATTGGGAAAAAGCTTCAAATGTTGTTAAGTAGAACAGTTGAACAGGAAAAGGAGCCACCCCACAATGAGTTCCCAGTGGTTGAACAGACCAGTTTCCTCATTTGCCTCTTGCTCCAACCATGGGGGCCGTGGCTCACTGATACTGCACCTTTGCATGCAGAAAGTCTCAGGTAGGGTTATGAACCTCCATGTGGGGCTTGGTGATTTCCTGCTATTACAATTAGTCTGCAGATGACAGATCAGTTCCCCCCCAAAAATACCAGCTTTGGAGAGTAGTGCTTTATGACATTGTACCCTGCTGAGGTCTCTCCTGTCCCCAAATCTCACCCTCCCCAGGCCCCACCCCCCAAATCTCCAAGTATTTATTCACCCAGAGCCGGCAACCCTAGTCTCAGGTTTGATCCCCAACATCTTCACTTAAAAGAATGAGATTATAAATAATCTGAAAGACCTCTGCCTGAGTCCCTAGAGAGCAACTTCCAGTCAGAGTAGATAATCCCGACCTTGCTAGACATGTATTCTGATTCAGAAAAAGGAAGGCTCATGTGTTCACACTGTTTTCACTAGCTCTCAACTGCCATCACCATTCCACTGGCAATAAGCATGCTCTGTTCTCATCAGACCATTTAGTAGGGAGGGTTTAGTTTACCAGGTAATAGCTCTATATATGCCTCAGGCGTGCTCCCCACCCATATGCAGAAACCCTTACATTGCTCATCTGTGGCCCCTTTTCACTACCCTACTGATAGGTACTCATCCATGAAGTTTTCTATTAAAAGGAGCACACGGGGGGGGGGGGGGAGGGTGTCCATGAGAATTCAGAATTCAGGCCATTTAGTAGGGAGGGTTTAGTTTACCAGGTCATCTATCTATATCTGTCCTTATATATAATTGAATTTTCGCTCAAGAACATTCTATGCATGCCAAAATAGGTTGGCAGCATGAACTGTCACTCAGAAGACGCTGGCTGGGTTGGGTGGCTGCTTTGTGCAGTTCCGCCCACGTCAGTCCCACCCAGTGTCTTCTGCTCACTCTGCTCTCGACCTCTGACAAGAGAGGACCATCAACAGAGTGAGTGTGGAGTTGTGGCCCCCCCCCCCAAAGAGCCAGACCTCCCAAGGAAGCCCCGGGAGGGCCCAGGAAAGCCGGCGGCAGCAGACGGAGCCTCCACCTACCGGCCTCAGGACCTCCCACCCATCCAGGAGAAAGCTGGTGGTGGCGACCAAGCAGCTGCATGCCAATCACGCGGTGGCTATGCAGCCACCGCACGCCGGTTGCAGGCTCTGCCCGCCCACCCGTGCACGCACAAGAAAGCTGGCAGTGGCAGCTGCTCAGCCACTGCACGCCGGCTGCAGGCCTTCCCCATATGCACACCTACCCACCCACGCATGAGAAAGCTGGCGGCGGCAGCCGCACAGCCACCATACGCCAGCTGCAAGCCGTCCCCACCTGCCCACCCAACCACGAGAAAGCCGACAGCGGCTGCACAGCTACCGCACACTGGCTGCAGGCCCTTCCAGCCCACCCACCTGCCCACCCACCCATGAGAAAGCCAGCAGCGGCCATGCAGCCACCGCCCACCGGTCCTTCCCACCCACCCATGAGAAAGCTGGTGGCGGCCGCGCAGCCACCACATGCTGACTGCAGGCCCTCCCCACCCACCCACCCACCAGAAAGCCAGCGGCGGCCAGGGAGCTGCCCCGCACCCGAATCAGGCCCTCCCCCCAAAACCAGCCATGAGGGAGCCGGCAACAGTGGTGAGACAGCCACTGTGCGCCGGGCTCAGGCCCTCCCCACCCACCCACCCACCCACCCAGGAGACAGTAGCAGCAATGGAGCCACTACGCACCCCCCTTTCGCTTCTCCCACTGCCCGCCAATCCAGCCAGACAGGAGAAGGTCATCCAGGCCCCCCTGCCCTTCTCCCACCCCGCGCCTCCCCCTCCCCTCTTTTTTCTTCCTTTCTCTCTCTCTTTCTCCCCTCCCCACTTTATCTCTCTCTCTCAATCTGTTTTCCTCCTCTTTCTTTTCTCCTGTTCTTTCCTCCCTTCTTTCCTTCTTTCCACTCTCTCTCACAATCTCTCTCTTTCTATCCTTCTTTCTTCCTTCCTGACTTTCATTCTTTCTCCTTTCCTTCCTTCCTTCCTACCTCCCTCCCTTTCTTTCTTTCAAACTTACTATCATCATCCCCCTGTCTGACTGCCCCCTCTTTCCCTCTTCCCCCTTTTCCTCCCTCCCTCCCCCCTCACTCTAACTCTCTCTCTCTCTCTCTGTACCTCCAGTTCTCCCTTCCTCCCTCCCTTCCTTCCTCCCGCCCTTCCTTCCTGTCTAGGGTCCATTGTCTACTGCCACAATGGGCTTTGCTCACTAGTATATATATAAAAGAAAGTCCCCTCACCATAAATCAATGCCCAGGCCAAACTGCTGGACCTCGAGACACCAAATTCGGGGAGAGTGCTCCTACCATGGCATAGGTTCTCGCTAAGAAGGGATTTTTAGAAATTCGACCCCTAAGTGGGTCATAAGGGGTAAAATGTGCTCCCCCATTGATTCCTATGTGGCTGCCAGGCAGCTTCCTCCCTCCACCCCCACTCTCTTATTGGTCAGCTGCAGAGCTCAGTGTTCTGAAGTAAAAAAAAAACAGTTGCAGGGGACTGCAGAGAGCTAATGACTTCCTATGAGGTGAAGCAAAGCTGCTGGCCCAGCTTCTCTGATGGCTTCCAACACACTCCCCCCACCTCCTACACCTAACAGGCAGTTGTCTGTCAGGTGCAGCCCACTCCACACTCCCCCCTCCTCCCTACACCAGGTGGTCTGTCTGTGCAAGGTGCAGCCCCACCTCCACAGTGGCTTCTAATACTCCTCCCCCTCCTACACTGGACAGGCAGCTGCCTGTCAGGTGTAGGAGAGGAGGTGGGATGCTTACAGCCACCAAGGAGGTTTGCTCAGCAGGATTGCCTTAGCACTGCTGCTGGTCCAGCCTCCCTGATGCCTTTAAATACAATCTCCCCCCAACACTAGACAGGCCGGTGTCTGTCAGGTGTAGGAGCAAGACCAGGATACTTTAATCCAACAGGGACGCTGCCCCAGCAGGATCACCTTAGCGATGCTGCTGGCCCAGCATCTCTGATGGCTTCCAACACTCTCTCCCCACCTCCTACACCTAACAGGCAGTTGTCTGTCAGGTGCAGCAGTGGTTGCAGAATGCTTAAAGCCATGAGGGAGCCTGCCCCAGCAGTAATGCCTTAGTGATCCTGCCAGCCCTGCCTCCACAGTTGCTTCTAATACTCCTCCCCCTCCCCGTCCTACACCGGACAGGCAGCTGCCTGTCAGGTGTAGGAGAGGAGGTGGGATGCTTACAGCCATCGGGGAGGTTTGCTCAGCAGGATTGCCTTATCACTGCCGCTGGCCCTGCTTCCCCGATACCTTTAAATACACCCCCCCCTCAACACCAGTGTCCCAATCCTACCGGCTCGGGACTGGGTGACCCCTCCCCCCGACAGCCCATGGCTGCGGAAACCCAAGCCCCACATACCTGGCTGGTCCTCCAAGCGGGGGCGAGGGAGGGGACCGGGCCACGCACGACGGGGGAGCCAGCGGAGGCCCCCTCAACCCCCGACAGCCAGATGGAGGTGGAAGAGCCCGCAGGCGGCGCCGAGCCCCCCGGGAGGCGAAGGAGCAGGGAAATGAGCCCCGCGAAGGCTCCGGCGTGACACAGAGGCTGCAGGGCGGTGGTGGCGGCGTGGTCCAGAGGCCGCTCGAACCACCGCTGGCGCAACAGTCTTTCACCCTGCCCAGCTCAGCGTCCTTCCTATAGAAGGGGGGCGGGGCGGAACGAGGGAGGGGGTAACCGGGGAGCACTGGGGGGTTCTGGGAGCGGGAGGAGGAATAAAAGACAGGGAGGGAGTGAGGCCAGGGAGGAGAACGGTGCTGGAGAAATTGGGTACAAGGGGCAGAGAACTAGAGAGACCAGAGCAGGACCCATTTCCCGACACACAGGCAGAGGGACGCTGAGGGTGCTTACAACCTGGTCCCCTGCCAGTCTGAGGCCTCTCCATCTCCTCCCCTCCTTGGTGATCCTCTCGCTTCCAGGACCTCCAACCCGCCGTCTGACCCCGGGAGGCCACGGCGACTGGAGGCACCGACCTGCCCCAGCAGACGGAGCCTGACAACCAGATAGGCCAGTGTCTGTCAGGTGTAGGAGCAGGACCAGAGTATGAATGTTTATGGGGAGATAGTAAAGGAAATTTCTAGGAGCCATTTCGATGTGTGCCTCCCTTGTGAACCTGAAGAAATGTCCAACACATCGCCACTCCCTCACACCAACTCCCCCTCATACCTCTCACCTCTTACTGCCCCCAAGAAAGCTCCTGGCAAATGTCGAGCCAGATACACCAACGCTACAAGGAGGAGGCAACTTAGGAATGCGGCAAAGACATTTGTACATATTACTCCTGCTGTGCTCTGAGCTGCACAGGCCAAGTACCAGCAAGATCACCCTGAGGTGCTCAGAACAACACAGTCTCCATATGAGCAAAACAATCCAGGAACACAAGTAGAGAGGCCATCACTTTTGTGGAAGGTGGCAGGAGTTGACTTAACAGATGACTGCTTCTTAAATGGACAGTTCTATGTTGCCTGCTACAGAGTGAGCTCACCAAGCAGCCTGGTGATCCTAGCACCTGAGGGCAGAACCACCAATGTGGTCTACAGAGAGGTCCTTCAGCAGAGGAGAAAAGAAGTACGTATGTCTCACTTCATTTCTTACACTACAATCTTCTCCATTAGAATTCTACAACAGATGTCACATTTCAAATTTCACATCATCAGTATTATAACTGGATTTACGGAACTTAAATACCGTAGTGAAGCATGGGTAGCAGGCTAATAGTTCTATATATGCCTCAGGAGTGCTCCTCATCCATATGCAGAAACCCTTACATTGCTCATCAGTGGTCCCTTTTCACTGCCTACTGTTAGGTACTCATCCATGAAGTTTTCTATTAAAAGGAGCACACGGGGGGGGGGGGGGTCCATGAGAATTCAGAAGCAGGGGAGATAAATCATTTGGAAATCCCCTACATATGCCCAGATCTCTCTCTTTTGAATTCTCTAAGCTTTCAGAGGCTTAAACAGATGAATTTGCATCCCTTTTGGTCTTCCTCCTTTTAAGGGGCTCTTGGTTTTTCTCAAAGTTCTGTGCCCTCTGGAACATACTTATTTCCTATCAGGAATTTTTTTCTGGATTTTATTTTCTTTGGTTAATTTACAGCATATTTTTCTGCATACCCAGGGAATTTCCAAATGTGTAGAAACTCTCTATCTTGTCTTTGGGTGACTTGGTCTTGTTGCTTTCACAATTGGTATAAGCACTTACAATTGACTACTCATGATGGGGAGGCCATGATCCAGTGGAAGAGCTCTTGCTTTCCACACAGAAGGTATCCAGTTCAAACACTGGCAGCTCCAGTTAAAGGTTCTTATGTAGCAAGTTGGGAAAGATCCTCTGTCTGAGACCCTGGAGAACTTCTGTCCATCAGAGTAGACAATCAGTAGCAAGTAGCTTGATAAGACTTTTCTCCTTCTGAACCCTCTCAGTAGTTATTTGTCCTTGTGGCTGTGACACATACCCATGTTCCCAATCCATCTCCTGAACCTTTCCAAATCTTACAAGTTAGAAAGTGCTATCTGAGCCTAAAAGGACAGTTATGACACTGATAAGCATTTGGTTTAGGCAGTCAAATATGGTAACTAAGACACCTGGATTTGGATACTTATTTAGGCTTCTACTACCTTCCTGACAGATTTAAAACCAACCACCTACTTGGCAGCAGATTATATTCCAAGGAAGTCTGGTCACAGGTACATATAGATCTTCGTCATGGTGTCTGTGCAGTCCCACACCTGGGTTGGGCGCCTGTGCACGACCTCGTTTGGAGAAACTTCTAGAGCTTTGCCTTAGAAGAGCTTTGGTGGGCTCTCTTCCCACCCTGGGGAGAAGGCACGCACTGCGCATGCCAAGAGCGGGGAAGAGAGCCACCTCCCACTCAGTTCTTCTTCGACCACCTTCGCGTTCACACCTCGTCATTGTTGCTCCGTCCGTTGCCTCAGTTGAGTATTTTATCTACTTTTTTCTCTTTCTTTCTCACTTTCTTCTCATATTTCTTCTTTCCTCTTTATAAAAGCAAAAAAAAAAAAATCTTTTTCTCTTTCTATTGCCCCCCCTCTTTCTTCGGTGGGTGGGTTACAATTTGTATGGGCAAAACTAAGTTTTTCAAAGTGTGCCATCATTGCCCTGCCAAAATCCCTTCGAACAACGGGCATGACTTTTGTTTAATTTGTTTGCGAGAAGCCCATAAGGTCGATAGCTGTCCACACTGTGCAAGTTTTACTCGACAGGCTCGATGCAACCAGGAGGTTAGACTTAGGGCTCTCCTTTTAGAGTCAGTTTTATGCCCTACGATGTCTTCAGCGGCCTCTCATGGGTCTTTGACCAAAAAGTCCGACACCTCTTCAAAGGCACCAAAACCGAAACCTAAAAGGGCTGACGAAAAGACCCCTTCGAAATCGAAGGTTAGGCCATCCGCATCGGCTTCAGTGGTTGAGCCTGTCGTCATTACTGGCCTGACAACTTCGACCCCGCATTGGCCTCTACATCTCAAAGGTCTTCACTGCCGCCTCCTATGCCACAGCACACTTTGTCATCGGCTTCTGGCTTAATTCCTCTTGGTCAGCCAACAAGATCGCCACCACCGTTGTCTCCCTGCCGAGATTCTTGATCTCCTTCGAGGCATTCCAACCTCCCGCTCCACAATTTGGACAAGAGGCATGTTTTGGTGCATCAACGCTCATGGTCTCGCTCCCGCTATGACTGAAGGAGGCTGATCCTTCAGCAATCTCCGTCTTCGTCGGGCTCGCCTTCGGACGATCAATGTTGGTCTTTCGATGAAAGTTGGGAACGTCCACACTGTGCCTACTACTATTCGAGGTCTCCGACGCCTGAGCGTCATCATTATGATCGGGTCCGACACTCCGAACGTACGGATCGGGGTCATGTTTCTGACTGCCCATGCCGCTCCACATTGGTGGCCTCGGCGCGTTTGGTTCCTCGTGACCAACCTTCGGAACCCTCGAGGCCTAGGGATGCCCTGAAGAGTTCTCCCTTAGAACCTCGGTATCTTCCTCCTCCTGATGACCAAATGGTTATTGATCTTGTTCAGCCATTAAGGTCCTCCTCTCCGATGTCGATATCTGACTGTTCTGACTCTGCGGAACTTGATCCCGATGCCACTCGAGTTGATGATGAGCCTCGACGCTCGGGGTCTATTTCTCCCACTGAGGGTCCTAAAGCCCTCTTGGAGCTCGTTACTCGAATGGCTACTGCCCTTCAAGTTCAGGGTTCCACAGAGTCTCCTGCTGTGACCAACGTGGTTCACAAGCTAGTCCAAGCCGACCTTCCTTCTTCGTCCTTCCTTTGCTCCCAATCCACCTTTCAGTTCTTAAGGAATCTTGGGAGCACCTGGCGTCGATCCCCCCAGTCTCTAGACAGTATGATGCTTTTTACAAGATTCAACAGAATTCCGGCAAGTTTCTTGTATCTCAACCACTGCCGAATTCGATGGTTGTACATTCATCCTTGAAATTGAGGCAGCCTGTGTGACAGTCTACGCCCCCTTACCGTGAGGGTCGTAAACTTGACCTTCTTGCGAAAAAGATGTATTCTTTTGCCTCTATGAGTCTCTTTATCGACACCTATCTCTCTTACCTGTCGGCCTATGCCTTCAATGTCGCAAATGCTGTTCGTCCCGTCTTGGACTCTGTCCCAGAGGAACATCGTGCCACCCTGTCGGGCGCCTTGTCAGAAATCTGCTCCATAGCGGAACAGCAGATTAATTCAGTCCGTCATGCCATTAGTTGCTCCTCGAAGCTTTTGGTCTCTTCTGTCGCTCTTAGGCGCCATGCCTGGCTGAGAGGCACCTCCTTACAACCTGATGTTAAGTTCCATATTGAGGATCTTCCATTCGATGGTGATGGCATCTTCCACTCTAGTACTGATGAGGCCTTAAAAGCTGTCGATGACAGTAGGAAGCAGGCTCGAAACCTCGGGGTGTCCACCTCTTCTTATCGGCCTCGGAACTGTCCCTGGAAGCCTTCCGGTTCTAGACGATATCCGTCACCAGCATCCAATCCCCAGTGGAGAAGGAAGCCTTACGACTCCCTCCCTCTCTCCGAGCATCGACCTCAGCCTTCGAAGAAGCCACCACAGTCCAAACAGTCTGTTTGACTGTCCCCAACGCCTGTCCTTTCCAATGCCATACACCCCTCCCGTCCAGACCCGTCTCTTCCCCTTCCTACCAGCCTGGGAAGAAATTTCCACCGATTCATGGGTCCTCACCATTCTACGGGTCGGGTACGCCATAGAGTTCGTTTCGCCTCCAGTCCTTCCACACTTTGTCATCACGACCCCAGACCCTCTCCTCGATCTCAAAATTTCCACCCTTCTTGCCAAGGGCGCTATCGAGGTCGTCCTGGAGGTGCAACGGACCCTCGGCTTTTACTCAAAGTATTTCCTTGTGCCCAAAACAGACGACGGCTTCCAACCGATTATGGATCTTCGAGATCTCAATCGTTACATCCAGTATCAAAAATTCAGAATGGTCACTTTACAGTCGATCCTCCCGCTTATTCCAAGGGTGGCATGGCTCACGTCAGTCGATCTCCAAGGTGCATACTTCCATGTCACTATCCGTCCCCAACACCATCGATTCCTTCGTTTTGCCATTGGAAATGCGCACTACCAGTACCGAGTCCTTCCGTTCGGTCTTTCCACTGTCCTACGGGTATTTACCAAGCTGATGGCTGTGGTGGTTGCCGAACTCCATTGACGTGGGATGACACTTAATCCCTACATCAACAGCTGGCTTCTCGTAGCTCTGACTCAAGATCAATTGCTCCATGTTACTCAGGAGACTCTTTCTCTCCTCCGTACCCTTGGTCTCTGTGTCAATGTCGCCAAGTCCTCCCTTCAGCCCCTCCAGGTCCTTCAATTTCTTGGGGCCCATCTCGACACCAATCTTGAAGTGGCCTTTCTTCCGGAATCGAGGGCTTCCGACATTCTGGCACTGGTGTCCTCCTTTCGGACCTCTCCTCGACAATCCACTCGATCCGTGATGAGGCTCCTCGGCCACTTTGCCTCCACGGTGTTCGTCATCCGTCATGCCTGGTTGAGGATGCGGCCGCTTCAGCTGTGGCTTCTCTGCGCCTTCAACCCTCTACGAACTCCTTGGCACACGATTTTGTTAATCCCACAGACTGTCCTCAACTCTCTCGATTGGTGGTCTCACCCCCTCCACCTCCTTTCTGGCATGCCCTTTTGACCGCCTCCTCCCAAGCTGTTATTGACCACGGATGCTTCCCTCTGGGGTTCAGGAGCCCAGTGCAGAATGCTTTCTACGCAGGGGGTTTGGTCTGCTTGCGAAGCAACTCTTCAC
The DNA here is from genome assembly GCA_029375565.1 of Gekko gecko. NCBI lineage: Eukaryota > Metazoa > Chordata > Lepidosauria > Squamata > Gekkonidae > Gekko > Gekko gecko. The sequence continues at coordinate 96,212,455 of JAPDNY010000001.1, forward strand.
ATAAATCTCCTAGAGTTGCGAGCGGTCCATCTGGCCCTTCAGTCATTCCTTCCGATCCTTCAGGGTTGTGTTGTCCAAGTGGCTTCCGACAACACCACCGCGGTTTATTACATCAACAAGCAGGGCGACGCTGCCTCTGTTCGTCTTTGCAATTTGGCGATCGACCTCTGGTCCTGGTGCCTAGATCACTCCATCATGCTTTCAGTGATACACATTCCCGGAGATCAAAATTTCAATGTAGATCAGTTGAGTCGCTCCACCTTGTTGGACAACGACTGGTCCATTCCCCTCCAGTATCTCTGGCCTCTCTTTCTCGAGTTCGGCCACCCATCTGTCGACGGCTTCACGACTGCCGACAATGCTCGATGTTGCCTGTTTTTCAGCAGGGGTCCCCCATCTGCTTGGTCGCTAGGGGACGCCTTTCTTCACAAGTGGACCGGAACCCTGTTTTACTTTTTTCCTCCGTTCCCTCTCATCTCCTGGGTCATTCAGAAGATCCTCGCAGATGGCACGTCATGCATACTAGTCACTCCTTGGTGGCTGCACCAGGTCTAGTTTCCCCACCTGCTCCAACTCTCCCATCGCACCTTCCACCCTCTCCCTGTTGTCCCAGATCTCCTCTCTTGGGCCCGAGGGAGAATCCTGCATCCCGATCCGGGGGTTTTCAGATTGATGGCCTGGAGGATCCGGCCCTAGACTTCCCGCCTCAAGTCTCTGAAATCCTTCTAAGCGCTAGGAAGCCTTCTACTCGACGTTCCTATTGATTCAAGTGGAAGAGGTTCCAGTCCTATGCCTCTGATCACTCCTTCGATCCAGTTCACTCATCTCTCCGTGAGATTTTTTCCTACATCGTCCACTTGAAAGACACCGGTCTCGCATACTCGTCTTTGCGGGTTCATTTGGTGGGGATCTCCGCTTGTCATCCCTTGATACAAGGATCCTCAGTATTCTCCCATCGTCTCACCAAAATGTTCCTCAAAGGTCTCCTTCGGCTTTGCCCTCCTAGGAAACCTCTGGTGCCTTCGTGGAGTTTGTCGCTGGTCCTTTCTCAACTCATGTCCAAACCCTTCGAACCCATGGCTACCGCTGATCTCAGGTTAATTTCCTGGAAAACGGCCTTCCTCGTAGCCATTACTACCGCTCGTAGACTAGGGGAGCTAGCTGCCTTTAGGGCTAATCCCCCTATACAATTTTTCATAGGGAGAAGGTTGTCCTGAGACCAGATCCTTCCTTCCTCCCTAAAGTCATCTCTGCCTTTCATCTCTCTCAGTCGTCTGTCCTGCCTACCTTCTTTCCGAACTCGACTGATGCTTCTCAGAGAGCCTTGCACTGTCTCGATGTTCGCAGAGTGCTCTCTTTTTACCTGCATAGGACACAGCCCATACGTAAATCTCCTCGGCTGTTCCTAGCTTATGGCCCCCCATGTCTGGGGGAGCCGATTTCTTCTCAACGTTTCTCTAAATGGGTGACTTCCACCATAGCCCTTTGCTATGAGCTTGCACGTCAACCTGTTCCTGCCTGTCTCACTGCCCATTCCACACGGGCGGTATCAATGTCCATCGCCTTCCTTCCTGGTGTCCCATTGGAAGACGTCTGTGCAGCTGCTACGTGGTCCTCGGCATCGACCTTTGTGACTCATTACGCACTTGACGTCCAAGCTCAACGGGATGCTGCCTTCGGTCAGACAGTGCTGTGATCTCTCTTCGCTTGACCCTGCTGCTTCCTCAGGTAGGACCATTGGGTGACTTGATTTGATGATGATGCTGTGTCTTAACCAGTCTGCTTGTGTCTTTTTCAGCTGCCAGCTCCCTCCTCCAACTGGTTCAGCTCTTGTAATCACCCATGTGTGGGACTGCACAGAGACCACGACGAAGATAAACAGGTTGCTTACCTGTAACTGATGATCTTCGAGTGGTCATCTGTGCAGTACCACAATCCCACCCGGCCTTCCCTGCTGCTGGCATCTCCAGATCTCCTTCTTTGGATTGATGGGACGTACCAGTGGCAGTCGAAGGAGGCGGCTCTGGGCATGCCTTCTCCGCCAAAGCTCTTCTGAGGCACCCAACCCATGTGTGGTACTGCACAGATGACGACTCAAAGATTATCAGTTACAGGTAAGCAACCTGTTTTTATTCCTGTTGAACAGTGAAGGTGGTTATATGGTACTGCTAAGATGGCTATAGTTTTGTCATGCCTCAGCAGACTGATAATAATATAAATATAAGACAAAGGGACCCTTACCACAGGGGCAAGGGAGTGGAGTCTGCTTGCTGGATTTTTTTCTTTAATTGTCAGAAAATGTTTGTTTTAGTGCTGGTGATAGAAAACACATGCTCTCGAAATCAAAGTAGACTTTTAAAAACATAAGAAAATGCTTATGGGATGACAGGACATTACTGTGAGGGAAACAAATAGTCTTACATTTTTCTCCTTTTAAAGTACTTGAGTGCTTATATGGACAACAGTCTGTACTGCTTAATCCTGTCCTTATATATATTTGAATTTTGGTTCCACAAGAGTCTATGTTTGCCATAATTGATTCAGCTCAAGAACTGGCAGTCAGAAGACACTGGCCAGGGCTGACTGGCTGCTTCGTAAAGTCCCGCCCACATCAGCCCTGGTCAGTGTTTTCAGCTCAGTCTGCTCCAGTCCTCTGACAGGAGAGGACCGTCTGGAGTGTGAGCACAGGGACAGGCCCTCAAGGCTGAGGCAAGTGAGAGAAGCCCTTTTCCGTCCCCCACACGCCATCCCCTGGGCCTTCTATGGGGGCAGTAGGCCCAGAGAAGCCCTTTCCCCCCACACACACTGCCTACTGCCCCCATAGAAGGCCCAGGGGATGGTGTGTGGGGGACAGAAAAGGCCTTCTCTGGGCCCAGAGAAGCCCTTTTCTGCCCCTTTTCCCTTCCTTTCCCCCTTTTCCTTTCTTCCTCTCTCCTTTCTTTCACTCTTCCCCCTATTCCTTCCTTCCTTCCTTCCTTCCTTCCTTCCTTCCTTCCTTCCTTCCTTCCTTCCTTCCTTCCTAAACCCTCTCTCCTTCCACCTCCTCCCTTCCTTTCTAGGGCCCGTAGTCTTCCACCACAACGGGCTTTGCTCCCTAGTATAATATAAGCATTCAAGTAGTGGACTTCCAATTGTCCATTCACACATTCCATTTTTAGGGTTATACTTAAGAAATCTTATGTATTTAATTTTTTTAATGTGATGTGGCCCTTAGGAAAGGCTTTAAACTGGTATGATAGAATGATTGTAAAGGGGGTAACCATTCCTACTCTATAACTTATTAAATCTTTTTAAAACTAATTCTAGAAGAAGTGCCTTTCTCTCTTCTATCCTACTTTCAAAATAAATAATAAAAATGCAAACAGAAATCAATCATATCCTGACTCATCTGGAGTCCTTAAGACTCGCCTGCAGCCTCAGCATGAATATGTAATTAATTGAAAGGACAGTGAACCCTTAACCATATGGCATTGTGGGTTTTGTTGTTGTTTTTAACTGTGGCCAGCTCTATATTTAACTCAAGGACAAACAGATGTGATACACAACTAAAGGACAATATCCAGATGCTGCCTTTCTAATCCTCAACCTTATTGACATGTTTAGCATTTATTAGTGGACTGCAAGGAGATAAAATCATTCAATCCTAAAAGAAATCAACCCTGACTGTTCCCTGGAAGGCCAGATCCTGAAGTTGAAGCTCAAATACTTTGACCACCAAATGAGAAGGGAGCATTCACTGGAGAAGACCCTGATGCTGGGAAAAATTGAAGGTCAAAGAAGAAGGGGACGGCAAAGGATGAGATGGTTAGACAGTGTCATCGATGCAACGAACATGAAATTGAGCAAACTTCAGCGGAAGACAGGAGGGCCTGGCGTAATCTAGTCCATGGGGTCGCGAAGAGTCGGACTCGACTGTGCGACTGAACAACAGTGTCCCTGCAAAATTATTGAACCATAAAACTGGAAATTGATTAGCCTTTGGTTCAATTGCCTACACTAAGGCAAGACCCTAATGATCCTAATAAAGGAGTATAGTACACCTTCTGCATAGTGTAATAAGCAAGGGTGGAATTGGCTGGCTGCATTCTTTAATGCCTTTTCCCTTGTAGTGTGACATGTTTCCATATAAAGTAAGGTTCTGAACCTTGGCTAGGAATGTTAGTAGGGAATGCAGATAACAGCTGCCATGACTTGGTTTGGGTGTAGCATAAGGGAGCCAAAGATAGTATCTAGATATGACAATGTATAAGTGTTGCCATGTCCTATTATCAGTAACATGGGTAGGTGTTGCCAGAATGTGCCCAGGCCCTCTGGCACGACTTGAATTCCTTGTGAACATTGATTATTTCTGTTGTTGTAGTAAAGAAGTATGGAATGCAATAGGAAACTTCACAACTGCACTTGATTTTATGATATTGTTGCCCCTTGGTACTAAATGGATGTAGAGTAAGCTGCTGCATGGCTCAGTGGTGCACAGCTCTCCCTTGTACAGTTGTATCTCATTCTCTGCAGGGCTAACTCAATGTATTCAGCCTCCACAAACACCTCAAACTATTTTATTGACTGCTCCCATGCCTCTCACCTCTTCCTATGTTGCTGCCAGTTGGTCCAGGTGAGCATCCTCAGCAGGTTGTGGCATCCAAGTGCTTAGTGGTAAACTGCCTCTGATTATTGTTAGAGTCCAGTGTCCCAAGCATGTGCACATGCTGCTAGACAGGAAGGTGCCCTGCAGTAGAAGTCCAGTATAACAAAGAGGTTATTTATATCACTGGCAATTTTAACACATCTCATTATGGCAAATAGGCATGGTTTCTATTAGTATTGTACTGGCTTGCAATCAAAAGTGGGCTTCTTGGAATGAACCAGAAATCTTTGGGAGCAATGAAATGTGGAGAGGGGTATAGATGTTGCTCCTCCAGAGTTAATATTTTCCTATATAAGAGTTACTGCAGGCTGTGCTTCAAGCTATTTTTGATCCCAGAGGTTAAAAGATGGAACAGATACATTTTATCAAAAAGATTGATATTGCTGGTAAATACTGGAAATGGTTACTTCATACAAGTCTTCTGAAGTATTTATAGAAATCTTTAACTAGCTTGTTAGTTTATCTATTATATTGAAGGGCAAAAAGCTTTCCTACTATTTAAGGTAAACTACTGTTTACCTTAAATAACTGTATAGTATGTGCTTATAGTAGTACACAAAGCAAAGTGCTTGCTTGGGCATGCTTTTTATGGTTGAGAATTAGCTACCTTTTCTGCCTAAGAAGACATGTGAGTCCAATACAGAATATGACTTTGCCTATTTATCTGATATTTCAGGCCATATGGTGCTGTTAAATAGTTATAGTCTGTGAAATAATAAAACTTACAGGAATGTACAGTTGATCGGCATATTTAAATATTTCATTTTTCCTATTTGTTATAGGAGTCTTTCAACAGTTCATGTCTTATTTTGAGTAGACAGGCAATGCTAGCAGCATGACATTTGCAATGGTGGGGAGAATTGCCAGGGATAGTTTTGCTTCCTCCTGATTTCCAGTGTCATCTGAATCCACCATAGATGAGAAGTGCCAGTTAGATTTTTACTATAGTAGCCAGATTGCTTTATCTATAATGGATGAAAAATGACCCACTCCTTGCCAGGGAATGATAATGAATCACAAACTGGTGTACATACAACATTATGATGCCAGGACATAAGCAGAGTTAAAAGACACCGAGGCATAACTAAACAATAGCTTGATTCAGACATAACATGAAATTATGTTAGCTCCCCTTCACTGACAGTTTTCAAGAAGAGGCTGGATGAATATTTGTCAGAGGTGCTTTAGGCTGGTCCTGCATTGGGCAGGGGGTTGGGCTAGACGGTCTGTATGGCCCTTCCAACTCTATTATTCTATTATTCTATGATTCTAAGATTTATTTTAATGGTGATTCATTTGTGAAGCCAACATTCAGTTTGTGGACCATTCATATTCTGGTTTGCTCTGACAAATATTGGTGTCATCACCTTCTTTTGTTCTCCCTTCTCCCCACAAAGACCTGACTGACATCTTGGCCTGGATTGTGGTGACAGCAGCATCTGAAACTAAGCCAGGACTGGGGCCAGAATATCTGCACCAGCACATCACAAGAAGACATAGAAAAGCATAACTGTACTTCAGACAAGGGTTTTAGATCCTGGTTTGACATATCCTACAGTCCTACCTAGCTATAATTAGTGGAATGCTCCACTGAAATAATCACACTAACCATAGTTTAATTAAATCATTGTTTTGTGTAATGTCTGACTCAAGCAAAAATGCATAAACAATGCCCTTGGTTTTTGTTACCTCTTTTCTGCTACTATAAAAAAGGATTTTTTTGAAATTAAAGAGGAGAAGGGGGTGGTAATTTTATACCCTGCCCTTCACTAACCAAAGGAGTCTCAGAGTGGCTTACAATCACCTCCCCTCCCTCTCCCCACAACAAACACCTTGTGAGATTGAGGGGGTTGAGAGAGTTCTGAGAGAACTGTGACTGACCCAAGGTCACCCAGCAGGCTTCATGTGGAGAGGAGTGGGGAATCAAACCCAGTTCTCCAGATTAGAGTCAGGGCCGGCCCACCCACTAGGCGAACTAGACTTTGGCCTAGGGCGGGCCCAAGATGCGGGTGCCAAAAGCCCACCTGCCCCTGCCAAAAGCCCTGCATCGCACACCCTGGCCATTGCTGCCAGCCACCGCTGCTGGCTCTTTCTCTCCCCCGTCTGTGAGGAAGGAGAGTCTTGGCAGGAAAGAGAAGCAGGGAGCCCAGTGCCACAGCTGTTCTGTGATTCCCGTCAGGGGTTGAGCCATCTTTTCCCTGCCCCCCCCTCTGAGCTGCTGGGCCTGGATGGGCTTCAGAAGCTGGGCTGGCTGGGCGACCCTGTGTGGGGCTGGAGTGCCCGCATGATAGAAAAGGGTTTGCTTGGCCCGGGCGTGCGTGCGCCCCCCTCCCCGGTTCCTTGCACACTGCGGTGAGGGTCTGTTTTGTTCTTCCCTCCCTTGCAAAATAAGGCATGGCTCGCCTGGCTCCCATTAATTTCCACCAATGCCACTCACCCCCTCGCTGGTTGGTCCCCCTCGTGACGCTCCTGACTCCACCAGCCGGGTTGCTCCTCACCCATCCCAGGCTCTGCCTGCCTTCCTCTGGGCCACGTGGCCCCTGCTTCCTCGCTGGCTTTCCCCCCAGCGGCGGCCGCCACCACCCTCTTACCGCAATGCCATCCTACTCACCGGCACCGGATACTCCAGGCAGGCATCCTGACTACTAATGAGCCTGGGAAAACACCGGTGGGGTCAGGGCTGTGAGAAGACCGGCTGCTGGGGCCAGACAAATGATAGCGACACGTGTGCAGCTGTAGACAAGTGTGTGGGTGAATGTGTGTACTCGTCCCTTTCTCCACACAGGCACACAATTTGCATAGGTGCACCCAGATATGGATGTCTTTCCCAGACAACTAGACCAAAAGAAAAGTATGGACAGGTAAAAAAAACAAAAAACGGAGGGAGGGGTGGACTCATGAGGCCCCCCCAAGCAAGGAGGGTGTTAAGAAAGGGGGGTCATTGTATCTGAAGTTTAGAATGATCTGGGATCCCAGGAATATGAAGTCTGTCACTACTTCTACGACTTCCCCTTCTCTTTGCCAAGGAGTGATGGGGCCAGATGCTGTGATCTTAGTTTTTTTATGTTGAGCTTCAAGCCCACTTTTGCACTCTCCTCTTTCACCCTGAGCAAGAGGCTCTTTAGGTCCTCTTCACTTTCTGCCATCAGAGTGATATCGTCTGCATATCTGAGGTTATTGATCTTTCCCCCAGCAATCCTAACTCCAGCTTGTGATTCATCCGGGCCAGCATTTTGCATGATGTACTCTGCATATAAATTAAATAAGCAAGGTGACAATATACATCCTTGTCGTACTCCTTTTCCTATGCTAAACCAATCAGTTGTTCCATATCCAGTTCTAACTGTTGCTTCTTGACCCTTATACAGGTTTCTCAGGAGACATGTGAGGTGGTCTGGTACTCCCATCTCTTTAAGAACCTGCCATAGTTTATTGTGATCCACACAATCAAAGGCTTTAGCATAGTCAATGAAGCAGAAGTAGATGTTTTTCTGGTACTCTCTTGCTTTCTCCATAATCCAGCGAATGTTGGCAATTTGATCTCTCGTTCCTCTACCTCTTCGAAACCCAGCTTGTACTTCTGGCAGTTCTCTATCCATGTACTGTTGGAGCCTAGCTTGTAGGATCTTTAGCATGACCTTGCTAGCATGTGAGATGAGTGCAATTGTGCGATAGTTTGAACATTCCTTGGCATTGCCCTTCTTTGGGATTGTAATGTACACTGACCTTTTCCAATCCTGTGGCCACTGTTGTGTTTTCCAAATTTGTTGGCAAATTGAGTGCAGCACTTTAACAGCATCTTCTTTTAAGACTTTGAATAGTTCAGCTGGGATACCATCACCTCCACTAGCTTTGTAAGTAATGCTTTCTAAGACCCATTTAACTTCGCATTCCAGGATGTCTGGCTCGAGGTCAGTGATTATACCATCAAGGTTGTCAAGGACATTGAGGTCCTTCTATAGTTCTTCTGTGTATTCTTGCCATCTTTTCCTAATCTCTTCTGCTTCTGTTAGGTCCCTACCATTTTTGCCCTTTATCATGGCCAGCTTTGCATGGAATGTTCCCTTGATTTCTCCAATTTTCTTGAAGAGATCTCTAGTCCTTCCCAATCTATTGTTTTCCTCTATTATTGTCAGGTATCCCTGCCATAGGGGTGAAGAGAGGAGATGAGGGGTCAATAAATGTATCTGGTTTTCCGTTGGTATGTGGGGAGGTGACGAGGTTGCCTGGGAGACCGGGCTATCTCTCATCTCGCCCAGGCCTGAATGGCCTTGGAGCCAGGCTGGATGTCTACTTTCGCTTTCCTAAAGACAACAGCTAGGCATGAGAACTTTTGGGTGATGGGAACGTAGTAATTTAGCCCCTCTTAGTTTTCCCGCGCACGGGCTTGTTAACCATTGGTAGAAGTGAGGGGGCTCCTTCCCCCCCTTAGAGTATAACCCCAAGTGCTTCATGTATTCAAGTTATTCTTAACAATGCTTCTGTTCTAGTGACCTAGTATTGCAGTCTAATAAATACTATCCTTGTTTCAATGAATAAGGCCTGGTGTTTTGACTGACTAGCTGGGGACCCTGACAGTTTGTTAAGAATCACTTTTAGTCGGGACTGGTCAGAACCCATTTCGCGCAGAAATGAGCGACAGCGAAGACGACACTCTCCCGATCCAAGATCCCCCGGAGGACCAGAAGCCTCCCGTGACGACGGTGCCAATCACCACGGTAGTCGTTCCCTTGGAGAACCCGGTCACCTATGTCCCGACGTCATGGGGCATGGAGTATGACTTGGGGGGACCCTACGGGGACCCCTATGGGATGGCGTATGGAGGTGTAACCACCCGGCCTAAACAGCGAAGAGACTGGGTGAAGCCGCTAGCTGAGACGCAGGAGACGTGGTTCTACACTCCACGAGCGTCAGTTCGGGAAAGCCGGTTTGAGAGGGCGGTCTACCGGCTGAGCACGGCAGAAGGGGCGGAAGACACGCGCCCGGAGCCGAAAGACCTGGAAGGGCCCGTGGTAAGTCGGAGGTGGAGCGGCGACCCGAGTCAAGATCGCCTTTTCCGCTTACTAGACGAGTCCCTCTCCCGCATCCCCAAGATGATCTCGGACGGTATCCGAGAGGAAATGGACAGGAGGCAAAGAGAGGCGCCGCCTGATCAGCAACCCCCCGACCGATGGGTCGTTCCAGCGGGGCCACCTGGGGGTGTCCCAGGGCAACCTCCGGACCAACCAGCGGGGCCCCCACCACAGGGGCCGCCGGCGCCGCAACCACAAAGACCCTGGGGGTTCCTTCCACCGAAGCCTGCCAAACTCCTTGACGCGGATTTTGACGGGACCCCAGAGAAGTTCTCATTCTTCCTGGTGAGAACTGAAAAGTTCATCGAGATCTGGGGACACCTATTCCAGAGCGAAGACCACATGGTTGACGCGATCGCATCGCACCTGAAGGAGGCGGCGGCAGACTGGTACGTGGCACTGCACCAAGCGGACGGGCGGGAGCTGCGAGAAATGGACGCCTTCATGTGGGCCATGAAGGAGCAATTTGAGGATGTCAACGCGAACAAAACCGCCCGGGCCTTCTTGCGAGCGTTCAAGCAAGGATCCAAGTCCGTGAGGGAGTATACCGCGGAGTTCCAGAGGCAAGCCGCGAAAGTCCGGGGATGGCCGGACGGAGTCCTGGCAGAACAATACCGCCTGGGAATCAACCCAGAGATCCACCGGACCGTGATGCACGGGCACGACCCGGAAACTTTGATGGGCTGGATGCAGGAAGCGGTAGCCACGGAAACCCGCCTGAAAACCATCCAGCTGGATGACGCGGCGGCATTGGGGAAGGGATCCCTTTCGGGCCCCACCCCGGCACCCAGGGGGAAGACCCAACCAACGAACCCTCAACCCAAAGACGGCACGCGGGAGCTTCGGATAAAGCAAGGGCTGTGTCTGAAGTGTGGAGAATCGGGCCACTTCGCGGCAAGTTGCCCCGGATTACCCACCTCACCGGGGGGAGCAAAAGGGGGCAAGAAGAAGTTCGACACATCCACACCCAAACCGGTGGCGAAACCGAGAGGAGCGAGAGCTCTTCAAATTAACCCGCTAAGCGAGACATCAGACTCGGAGGAGGAAAACCCCAAGGCGGGAAACGAGAAGGACCTGCTGTAAATAGCGCTGAACAGCAGGTCCCAGATTTGCAAGCGCTGAACCCGGTGAGCAGATCCTCCTCTCTTTTTTTTCTCACAGTGACTCTAATGGACCCGGGTCTACAGACCCATGTGAGAGTGCGAGCTCTCATTGACTCGGGGTGTGGGAAAGACATCATTAGCCCCTTGTTGGTAACTGGGCTAGGGGCGAAGGTAGTCAAGCTTGCAGAACCCCTGGTGTTTACCCAAATGGACGGCTCAACCATGAGAGAGCCGTGTAAGTATGAGACTGTGCCATTACGCATGGGGATTGGGGAACACTGGGAGGTGAGACCATTTGTCGTTACCCCGGCCACCCGTTTCCCTCTGGTACTGGGGAGTGCGTGGTTCTTTGACCACGACCCACACATAATGTGGGAAGCTGGGAATGTCAACTTTATTTCACCCAAATGTAGGGATCAAGTTTGGCGCGAGGGCTGGGGGTCCCTGCGCCTGGGAGTCGAACCTGTGCCGGTGGGGGTGGCGGAGGCAGAATTGGAGGTGATCCCGTGGGAATACCGGGATTTAGCGGCTGTCTTTGGGGAAGAAGAGGCGGACGAGCTACCCCCCCACAGGAACTCAGACTGTGCTATTGAATTACTGCCAAACCAGAAACTACCTAAGGGCAAATTGTACTCCATGAGCCCGGCCGAGAAAGTGGAACTTAGAAAGTTTATAGATAAGAACTTGGAGAGGGGGTTCATCCGACCCGCCTCTTCCCCGTTCGCCACACCCATTCTGTTCCGGAAAAAGAAAGACGGGGGGCTGCGGCTATGTACGGACTATCGTGGGCTAAATGCTGTTTCAGCTACCAATGCATACCCTTTGCCCCCGATCAAGGACCTCCTAGCCGCGGTTGCTGGGGGGAAGATCTTTTCTAAGCTGGATCTTAGGGATGCCTACTTTCGGGTACACATCAGAGAAGGGGACGAATACAAGACTGCATTCAATACCCCCCTGGGGCAGTTTGAATACCTTGTTATGCCATTCGGATTGCAGGGGGCGCCCGGGGTATTCATGAACTTGATTAATGAAGTATTGCACAAGTATTTGTTCAAGGGGTCCTTGTTTACCTTGATGACATACTTTTGTATTCCTCCGACCTCCACTCCCATGTGAAATTGGTCAGGGAAGTACTTCAAACGTTGCACAAGCACAAACTCTTTGCGAAACTGTCCAAATGTGAATTCCATAAGTCAGAAATCGCCTTTTTAGGCTACCGCATCTCACAGAAGGGGATTGAGATGGACCCTGACAAGGTTAAAGATGTGGTGGGGTGGGAACCCCCCAAGACGAGGAGACAGCTCCAGGCTTTCCTCGGATTCGCCAATTTTTACAGATCATTTCTATCGAACTTTTCGCAGGTGGCCCTCCCCCTTACTGACCTTCTCAAAACTAAGGGGAAGCCCCCTGACTGCACCCGGCCAAGTGCACGATTAGCATGGACTCCGGACTGTCAGCTTGCATTTGAACGCCTGAAGGCTCTTTTTACCTCTGAGCCGGTGCTGGCTCACCCTAATGAGCTCAAGAAATTCATTGTCCAAGTCAATGCTTCGGACGTCGCTGGGGGGGGCCATCTTGCAAGAGGGGGATGATGGTAAACTCCACCCCCTTGCATATGTCTCAAAAAAGTTTAATGACACTGAAAGAAATTGGTCGGTTTGGGAAAAAGAAGCAGGGTCGATCCGGTTGGCACTGGCAACATGGCGACACTGGCTGGAGGGGGCAAGAGTGCCATTTGAAGTGTGGACTGACCACAAAAACTTAGAACTCCTCTGCTCGCCTCGTGCGCTAAATGCCAAGCAATTGCGATGGGCTGATTTCTTTTCTAAGTTCAATTTCACCTTGCACCATTTCTCGGGAAAGGCTAACTCGCTTGCCGATGCGCTGTCCCGCCTCCCGCAACACGATAGCAAACAGGAGGAGATCCGGGACTCAGTCTTCACCCCCTCCCAACTGGGCGGGGCGGTAACTACACGCAAGCAAGCACTGACCCCCCCCCACGCCGCTTTCTTCCCAATGGGAATCGAAATTTGCATCTGCCATGTCCCAGGCAGACAGGGAGGCGCTTGAGGGGGAGGAGGGAGTGGTGAAAGATGCACAAGACTGTTGGTGGAAAAATGGAAAACTTTTTGTACCGTTGTCGCTCAGGGGGGAGGTGATGAGCTGGGCCCATGGCTCTAAACTTGCAAGGCACACTGGCTTTGTCAAATCCCTCCAGCTCCTCCAACGACAATTTTGGTGGCCGGGAGTGAGAAAGGATTTATCTCTGTATACAAATGCTTGCCAGATTTGCATTATGAGCAAACCCCGGCCGGGAAAACCCCCGGGTCTATTGCAACCTCTACCGACCCCCACTCGTCCTTGGGAGGTAATCTCCATGGACTTTATTACTGACTTGCCACCGAGTGGGGGAAAGACTGTTATTTGGGTCGTTGTCAATATGTTTTCCAAACAGGCTCACTTTGTCCCGTTCACTTCCATTCCCTCAGCCAAAAGACTGACTGCGGCATTCTTGCAACACGTGGTGAGACTCCACACTTTGCCGAATAAGGTGGTCTCGGACAGGGGGTCACAGTTTGTCTCCCAATTCTGGGGGGAGTTGATGTCACTGCTAGGGGTGGAGAGGGGGGTCAGCAGTGCATATCACCCAGAGACCGATGGTCAAACCGAGAGGGTTAACCAAACGCTAGAACAATACCTCAGGTGTTTCACTAACTTTCAACAAGACGATTGGCAGTCCTTACTGCCGTTGGCAGAATTTTGCTACAACAATACCTGTCACTCTTCCACAGGAATGTCTCCGTTCATGGCGGTGCATGGATATGAAGCTCCGCCTCTCCCTTTTTTGGGTTCTCCCGACCTCCCACTGGGAGATGTGAGTGACTGGTGCAAACGCCTACAAACTGCGTGGCCGTTGTTAGTAAAAATGCTTGAGGGGGCCAAAGCTGCGTATAAAACCCAGGCTGACAAGAAACGTGACCATTCCTGGACCCCTAAATGTGGAGACTTTGTTTATCTATCCACTCAGAACTTGAAGGGCTTGCAGCTGAGCCGCAAACTCAGTTGGAAATATGTGGGACCTTTTAAGATTGTACGCGTGTTGAACAATGTTACTGTTGAACTTGATCTGCCTAAATCACTGAAATCTGTTCATCCTGTATTTCATGTAAGGCTTTTACGACGTGCGCCTGCCAAAAATGTCTGGAGACCCCAGCGCCCTGCCCCCCCTCCACTGATGGTGGGGGAGAACCGCATTATGAAGTTTCTCAAATATTGGATTCGAAGATTTCACGCAACCGTTTGTATTATCTCATCGACTGGGCGGACTTTGGGCCTGAACAGAGGAAGTGGGTGAGGGCGGAACATGTTCGTGCCCCGAAATTGGTCCGCGCATTCCATAAGTTGTATCCTCTAAAGCTGGGAGGGTAGATCTGTTATCAGGAGGGCAGGATGTCAGGTATCCCTGCCATAGGGGTGAAGAGAGGAGATGAGGGGTCAATAAATGTATCTGGTTTTCCGTTGGTATGCGGGGAGGTGACGAGGTTGCCTGGGAGACCGGGCTATCTCTCATCTCGCCCAGGCCTGAATGGCCTTGGAGCCAGGCTGGATGTCTACTTTCGCTTTCCTAAAGACAACAGCTAGGCATGAGAACTTTTGGGTGATGGGAACGTAGTAATTTAGCACCTCTTAGTTTTCCCGCACACGGGCTTGTTAACCATTGGTAGAAGTGAGGGGGCTCCTTCCCCCCCTTAGAGTATAACCCCAAGTGCTTCATGTATTCAAGTTATTCTTAACAATGCTTCTGTTCTAGTGACCTAGTATTGCAGTCTAATAAATACTATCCTTGTTTCAATGAATAAGGCCTGGTGTTTTGACTGACTAGCTGGGGACCCTGACAATTATTTTGCATTGTTCATTCAGGAAAGCCTCCTTATCTCTCCTTGCTGTTCTCTGGAAATCTGCATTCAGTAGGGTAAATCTTTCCTTTTCACCTTTGCCTTTTGCTTTCCTTCTTTCCTCTGCTATTTGTAAAGCCTCATCAGACAGCCACTTTGCTTTCTTGCATTTCTTTTTCTTTGGGATGGTAGTGATTGCTGCCTCCTGTACAATGTCACAAACCTCTGTCCATAGTTCTTCAGGCACTCGGTCTATCAAATCTAGTCCCTTAAACCTATTCTTCACCTCTACTGTATATTCACTGGGGATGCGATCTAGGTCAAATCTGAATGGCCTAGTGGTTTTCCCAACTTTCTTCAATTTAAGTCTGAATTTTGCAATGAGTAGCTCATGATCTGAGCCACAGTCAGCTCCAGGTCTTGTTTTTACTGACTGGATAGAGCTTCTCCATCTTTGACTGCAAATTATATAGTCAATCTGATTTCGGTGTTGCTCATCTGGTGATGTCCATGTGTAAAGTCACCTCTTAGGTTGTCGGAAAAGGGTGTTCACTATGACCAGCGTGTTCTCTTGACAAAACTCTGTTAGACTTTGCCCTGCTTCATTTTGTTCTCCAAGGCTAAACTTGTCTGTTATTCTGGTTACCTTTTAAAGTTTAAACCCCTTCTCGCTAGAGTTGGGCCACAGAAGGAGGAAACAGGGAAGGAAAGAGAGAGAGGAGAGAGAAGGAAAGAGGGAAAGAAAGAGAAGTAAAGAAGGAGGGAAAGAAAGAGAGAGAAGGGAAGAAGGAGGGAAACAGGGAAAGGAGGAAAAAAGAGAAGAGAAGAAGGTGGGAAAGAGGAAAAGGAGAGAAGGAAAGGAGAGAATGAAAGAAATTCAGCAGCAATTTGGCCCCATTATATCCTATGGGCTATTGAAGTCAATGGTGAAAACATAGGGTATATTCTGGGGGCTGGAGGGGAGAGGGTTTGAGGAAGAGGCTCCAAACTCACAGGGTAGCTGTTGGAGCCACACACCACACACACCTCAAAAAGAATATTTATAGCACTGGGGAAAATGCAGAAAAGGGCAACTGCAGATGAAAGGAAGTACTTCTTCACCCAAACAGTGATTAACACATGGAATTCACTGCTATAGGAGGTGGTGGTGGTGGTGGTGGTGGTGGTGGTGGCTGGCATGAACAGCTTCCAGATGGAATTTGACAAACATATGGAGGCTGGAGCAGACAGGAAAAAAACAAACCAACCCCCCCCCACCAAGCAACAGCAGCCAGCAGAACTTTTTAAAGTTGTAAACCTGTAAGAACTAAAAAAACTTTCATTTGTTCTAACTTCTAACCTGACTGCTCAGCAATTTCATTGAGTGCCACGAGTTCTTGTCTTGTGAGAAAGGGTGAAAAGTACTTCTTTCTCTACCTGCTCTATCCCGTGCATAGTCTCGTAAACCTCTTATCATGTCACCCTTCAGTCATTGTTTCTCAAAGCTAAGATCCCCAAACGTGATAACCTTTCTTCACAGGTAAAGTGTCCTCCTCTTATTATTGCAGTAGCCCTTTTCTGCATTTTTTCCTGTGCTATAAATATTCTTTTTGAGGTGTGTGTGGTGTGAGTGGTCCAATGAGGTTGCACCATCAATTTATACATGTATAAATGATGTTCCTTTTGGTCTTTTGGGGTTTCTGTGTGGCACTGTGGCATGCTTGCACTGCCACAGTGCCACTTGTTCTGGAGTGTGCCACTTGTTCTCATGGCAAACAAGCACCTCCCAAGACAGTTCACTTTCCCTGAGATTCTCTGGGAGAGTCTGACTGCTGGGTGGCTGCCTGCTTGCCTGACTTAAGTGCTGCTGGTTGGGTTTCCCCATTGGAAACAATGGAGGTAATGGGGGTAACCTGTTTGGGTGCCCATAGAATTAGGCCTATTGGTCCAATTGCCTTGAGACTTGGGGGTGTATGTGGGGAGAGGCTCCTGAAGCTACCCTGAAAGTTTGGAGCCTCTCCCTCAAACCCTTCCCCCCACAGAGCTACTAACAACACTGTGGGGAAAAAGTAACTTTGTTTCCCACCATAGGGAACAATGGAGGGAATGGGGGCAACCTGTTTGGGGGCCTGTAGAATTGGACCCCCTGGTCCAATGTTCTTGAAACTTGGTGGGCGTCTTGGGGAGAGGCTCCATCAGCTACCCTGTGAGTTTGGAGTCTCTTCCTCAAGCCCTTTCCTCTCCAACCCCCAGAATATACCCTATGTTTTCACCATTGACTTCAGTGGCCCATAGGATATAATGGGGCTGAAATTGACATTCGGCTGGCCAAAAGACTCCCGAATCAGCTTGTACAGCCAAAACTGACATGCAGGAGCCTTTCTGCCCTCCAAAGCTGCCAGAGCTCCGGTGTGCTCCCCCCCCAAAATACCCCTGACTGTATCTCAGCAATTATAACAACCTTGTAAGGTAGATTTTATGTAAAACATTTATAAGTTTATGGTCACACACGCCAGAAAAAATGGGGTGGGGAAGTGACACTATTTCCTCTGGAGGAATTTGACCCACTGTTGCGTGATCAAACAGTCCTTGGAAGCTGTGGGCACAGCCCACCACTGTGTGATCAGAAACAACCACGGGTGAGTTGGGGGGGTTGCCATTTGTTCCTGATGCGTTTAAATGAGAAATCAATTAATCGCATCTCTGCACTGAGGGCTCCCTATGGAGTTTGTGATGATGTGTATACTGAGAAGGGGGGAAAAACAATGGCACAGAGTCGGGATGGCCTGATCAGACTATCCCAATGCCATGAGAGCATGCTGGAGTGATCAGATACGGGAAAGTCTGTCCATGGCCCATCGCAACCCATTTACTACCAGATTTTCCCCGATGTCTTTTAACTCTGCCTCTGTGATGGAGCAGAACGGGTTGCTGACAGCTGTGGGATGCTTCCCAGATGTTGTTGTCTGATCACGCCCTTTAAATGGCCAGGGTCCAACATACCTCAGGGACCGCCTTTCCCCACATATGCCCCAAAGAGCACTTCGGTCCAGGACACAACATTGCCTGGTAGTCCCTGGCCCTAGGGAGGCCAGGCTGGCAGCAACTAGGGCCAGGTCCTTTTCAGTGGCGGCTCCTACCTGGTGGAATGAGCTTCTGGAGGAGATCAGGGCCCTGCGGGACCTCTCACAGTCAATGTTCCCTCTAAGCTGTGGATTCTTGTGAGCAAAAATTCTACTTTGTGAGCTGCTGGCATTAAAGTTGTGAGGGAGTGATTTGGCTACTGCATAAATTGGTTTGCTCTGGAGTCATCCTTCCTGAGCTAAGACAAAAATGTGTGAGCTGGAGGCTAAAAAACTGTGAGCTAGCTCACACTAACTCAGCTTAGAGGGAACATTGCTCACAGTTCTGCAGGGCCTGTAAGACGGAGCTCTTCCGCCAGGCCTTTGAGTAGGAACCGCCACTCCGTCTGCCTCTATTCTACCATCTTATGCGGTGGATGGAAGGGACAGCTGAGGAAGATCTATTTGGCCCCGCTGTGACCAATACTGCCAGATGGGGCCAATACTGCCGGATGGGGCCAAATAACACCGAATGGCAGCCTTCTGTGAGTCTGACATCATCGGGTTGAGCTGAATGAGTAACTGTTGAGCACTTTACTGTGAATACCTTTCTGGAATGTTTTATCTGTTTTATATGTTTTAAGCTGTTTGGCACTTAGTTGCCTCATTGTAAGCCGCCCTGAGCCCATTCGCGGGGAGGGCGGGGTAAAAATGGAATAAATAAATAAATAAATAAAATAATCTGCCCAGCATTCGCATCTATGTTGGGTCTAATTGTGTGTATGATTGCAACCTAATGTGCATTTCCAGCTTCTGCCACATATGACAAATAGGTAAGCAAAAAATAACAAAGTAAAACTACTAAACGTAACAAAAGATTATTTTAAAAATTAAAACCCCATCATTGACCACTCTGAAAGCAAATCAGAGAAATGAGAAGAATGGTATAATAAAAGTAAAGGAACACTATATATAGGGAGGGCAAAATATTCTGTTAAACTAGGAGCTAGGACAACAGCTATGCAACCAACCAAAGGAAGACAGCTAAATAAAGTTCAACAGACTTTGTGGCTGATGGACCAATGTGGGGATGCAGTTATAGTAAGGGCTATTTTGGGGCAGGAAAGCATAGGAACGGAGTTCCGGCTGGCTCCCGAGTTGGCCATGCCCAGCAGGAGCTCATTAACATAATAGGCCGCACCCAACAACAGAAACTCATTAGGATTGGCTACATTAGGGATGTGTGGCCTAATATGCAAAGGAGTTCCTGCTACAAAAAAAGCCCTTTTGACAACAAACAAGGTAAACAGAATAAGAAGCAAAAGGTGGGTGTGGCTGGATGACCACACTTCTGGTAACACGGGGGTGTGGCCTAATATGCTGATGAGTTTCTGCTGTTGGGTGTGGCCTATTATGCTAATGAGTTCCTGCTGGGCTTTTTCTACAAAAAAAGCCCTGGTTATAGTATTATTACCACCATATTTCATGGGCAGGGACAGGGCTCAGGATAAGTACTTTGCCTAAGGCTGTAATCCCAGGCATACTTATTTGGTAGTAATTGGGTGCGATCACACGTATCAGAAGCAACGGCAGCCATGCGATTCCCCCGCGGATTAAACGGACGCGATCAGACAGACACATCTGCCTGGCATCCCGGAGTCGTAGACGGGGCGTCCTTGTGCGCAGCAGTAGCGTGGCAAAGAGCTACTGCTGATAACTCAGTAGTATTGGGAACTGCGGATGCATGGCGGGAAGTTTGATCGCGCAAACGCAGGTCATTGCAGGCGGGGCAAACAGCCTCACTTCCTGCCCGCCTCTTCCCCCTTCCATATGATCACAACCATTCTCAGTTAATTTTGTTGGGTATGCTTCTGAGTAAATATAGAATTCATTCATGTACATTCACACCTTTCATATTTTGAAAATCCCATGAGGTAGCTTGAGCTGTCTGGTCACTAGTGACTTCATGGCAGAAATAAGCACTGAACTACAGTCTTCCTGAATCACAGTTTAGTGCATTGACCACTACACGACACTGTATAAGAGTGTCCCATGTAATTTTGGGGTTCTTATGTTTTCACTTTTCATCTCAGCATTTTATTTTTTTACAATTTTAACAATTTTTATTAAGGGCTTATAGCCAACCTTCTAGTGTCTCAAATAACTGTGGTGGTTGGCTTCTCTGTAGAGCGTACTCACTGTGGAAGTGGGTAAATGGTCTGCCCTAAGGCCAGATAGCTGCAGCAAGCAGGATGTCTTCAGAACCTTCTTTAATGTGCAGAACAGCAAGGCAGGGAACAACTTAGACTTAATAAGGGCTAGAGTCCTAACTACCAACAACCCAGTTCTAAACAGTATATTCCAGAAGATACACCCATTCATGTGAAGAAAGGGATTTCTACTTATGACCTAAACCTGTCTCTTAAAGACAGGTTCTATATACTACAATAACAGTGATATCACTTATAGGAGATTGTCTATTCCTGATTTTGTCTATGTAATGTAGTACTTCTGATGTCATACAACAATTTCAAGAAAATACTATTCAAACAGGAAGCTAAAGCCAACCCAAATGAATTCCTTTGCTTTTCCTGCTAGTTGCTAATTAAGGACTAGACTTCAAACTAGAAACAAACCTTGCTTCTCCTTCATGTTTTTGCCTGTTATTTTTATCTTCACTCTTTCTTCATGCCTTATATCTTCTGTCAAAGTTTGCACACTCCTTTAGTTAGTTTCATCTTTTTTCCATACCTTGGGATGGTACAGGTATCCAGAAACCAAAGCCAAAACCACCAGATTTATCATACTCTTAATGACAGCTAACTGCATGCTGAGTGAATTCCTCAATTCCCCAAAACTACTTTTTTTGCCAGAATATGTGGAGCTGCAGCATTCAACATTTTATTGGTAGTTATCTCCAAATGAAGAATTACACTTCTGGAAAAAATATTTTATATTAACTGTGGGAATATTGGGGGTGGTGTTTTATGAGGCTCAGAAAATACAATTAGCTACAGAGAAATGTTACATCCTAAATTCAGTTCTACACAAACTTCACTTAAAAGTTACCTTGTCCATACTTCATATTATTGGGATCAAAAAGGTGTACTTTTGTAAGAGTGTAAGACAGGGGAGAGGATGTGGCTCAGTGACAGAGCATCTGCTTGGCATACAGAAGGTCCCAGGTTCAATTCCCAGCATCTCCAATTAAAGGATCTGGCAGTAGGTGATGTGAAAGACCTCTGCCTCAGACCCTGGAGAACTACTGCCCATCTGAGTAGACAATACTGACTTTGATGGATTCAGTATAAGGCAGCTTCATGTGTTCATGGGTGCTTCATTGTTCCTTGGGTAATATCTCTGTTTTTGAAGGTTATGGAACTGACAGTACTAAATGCTGATGCTATTTCTTTGTTTATATGAAAAGGTCTGTATGTGGAACAGTACTAGAATCATCTTCAAATTTTGATGCTAATAAACTTTTGAGTTTGTCCCTGGTGACCTGTATTCTTTGGAGTAATAGTATTAACATTAGTTTAAACTGT
Organism: Gekko gecko; assembly: GCA_029375565.1. Classification (NCBI taxonomy): domain Eukaryota; kingdom Metazoa; phylum Chordata; class Lepidosauria; order Squamata; family Gekkonidae; genus Gekko; species Gekko gecko. Next base: position 96,233,757 of record JAPDNY010000001.1, read on the forward strand.
ATTTCCGCTAATAATTTAGACCAACTGTAATAAGGGAGTTATGAAGAAATAAACTGATTACTTGAGCCAGTAATATGATACTACTAGGAATAAGGCCCATTGTGGAAATAAATACAACGGGCTCTAGAAAGAGGCTCTGGGAGAGTGCCCTGGCTTTGGGCACTCAGTGACAATTTGCTGTGGCAATCTTAGCAGGGTATAATGACAAAGTTCACCATTTTCTCCAGAGGAACTGATCTTTGCTACCTGAAGAGCAGTAGTAATTTTGAGTGATCTCCAGCCCACCCCCAAGATTGGTAACAGTGGATCTTCGTCGTGGTCTCTGTGCAGACCCACACATGGGTTGGGCGCCTGCGCACGACCTCGATCGGAGAATCATCTAGAGCTTTACCTCAGAAGAGCTTTTGGCGGGCTCTCTTCCCGCTCTGGGGGAGGAGACATGCACTGCGCATGCCCAGAGCGGGAGAGAGAGCTGCCTCCCACTCAGTTCTTCTTCGACCGCCTTCATGTTCACACCTCGTTCCTGTTGTTCCTCCATTTACCTCAGCTGAGTATATCTTTCTTCGCTTTCGCTTTGTTTTTCCATCTCTTCTTTCTCTTACTTCTGTCCTAATAAATAAATAAATAAATAAAAGAATCCTTTGTCTATCTCTTCCCCCCCCTCTCCTTTCTTTGGAGGGTGGGTGGGGATTTTTGTATGGGAAAGACTCAATTTTTTAAGGTCTGTCGTCGTTGCCCCACTAAAATTCCATCCAACGACGGGCACGACCTTTGCTTAATCTTTTTGGGTGAGGCCCATAGAGTAGATACTTGTCCTCATTGTGCGAGTTTCACTCGTCAGGCTCGATGTAATCGAGAGGCTAGGCTCAAAGCTCTTCTGGTAGAATCTGCTCTGCACCCTACTATGTCCTCAGGGACTTCCCAGGCCTCTGCGGCCAAGAAATCGGACACCTCCTCGAAGGCACCGAAACAGAAACCTAAGCGGGCTGAAGATAAGACCCCTGCGAAGTCGAAGGCCCCGCCGTCTGCTTCGGTTTCGAGGGTGGATCCCATCGTCATGACTGGGTTGTCGACGTCGATGCTTGCCCTGGCCTTCACATCTCACAAGTCTGCGGCTCGACAACAGACTCCGCAGCACTCCCACTCGTCGCCTTCGGGGCTGATTCCCTTGGGCCAGCTGGCCAGATCGCCTCCGCACCTGTCTCTGCGAACAGGTTCCCGGTCTCCAGCGAGGCGTTCCAATACCCCGGTCCACACTTTGGACGAGGGTCCTGTTGTGCACCGCCATGCGTGGTCCCGATCCCGGTACGATCGACGACGCCTGATCCGTAGGCAATCCCCATCATCATCTGTTTCCGCCTCTGACCACCAATGCTGGACTTGCGAAGACCGTCGGGGACGTCCGTATGCGGCCTATTATTATTCTCAGTCTCCGACACCGGAAAGACACCACTATGACCGGATCCGGTATTCGGAACGCGTGGATCGGACCCATGTCCCTGACCGCCCTTGGCGCTCAGCGTCTGTTGCCTCGGCCCATTCCACCTCTAGGGAGCAGCTTTCTGACCTTCCCAGAAATCGGGATGCCCCGAAGAGCTCCCCAATTGAAGCTCGACACCGTCCTGCCGTCGACCACCCGGTCATCAACCTTGCCCACCAACGATCTTCCTCTCCCATGTCGATCTCGGACAGGTCAGATTCGGCGGAGTGCGATCCTGAGGTCTCTCTGATCGAGGATGAGCCTCGACGCTCGGGGTCGATTTCACCTACAGAGGGCCCTAAAGCATTCTTAGAGCTCGTTACCAGGATGGCTACTGCCCTTCAAATACAGGGCTTTACAGAGTCCCCAGCTGTGACCGACGTCGTTCACCGATTGGTCCAGGCTGACCTTCCTCCGTCTCCCGTCTTGCCTTTGCTGCCTGTCCACCTTTCTATCCTGAAAGAGTCATGGGAGCACCCAGCTTCAATCCCCCCGGTTTCGAGGTGCTATGATGGGTTGTACAGGATCCAAGACGCTCCTGGCAAATTCCTCGTTTGTCAGCCGCCTCCAAACTCCATGGTGGTTCACTCTTCTTCGAGATCGAAGCAGCCTGCTCACCTCCTGACCGTGAGGGTCGTAAACTGGATCTTCTGGCCAAGAAGATGTACTCTCTGGCCTCCATGAATCTCCGTGTCGATACTTATTTGTCCTACTTGTTGGCTTACGCATTCAGCGTTGCCAATGCAGTTCATCCTGTCCTGAAGTTTGTTCCAGAGGAGCACCGTCCCACTCTCTTGGCTGCCTTGTCTGAGGTTTGTGCCATATCAAAGCAACAAATCAATTCCGTTTGTCATGCAGTCAATTGCTCCTCTAAACTCCTGGTGTCTTCTGTCGCTCTCCGGCGTCATGCCTGGCTGTGGGGCACCTCTCTACAACCGGACATCAAGTTCCGTGTCAAAGACCTCCCCTTTGATGGAAACGGCCTTTTCCACTCTACCACCGACGAAGTATTGAAAGCTGTCGATGAAAGTCGTAAGCAAGCCTGAAACCTTGGAGTCTCGGCTGCACCTTACCGTCCCAGAAACCGTTCCTGGAAGCCTTCCGGCTCCAGGCGATACCTATCTCCGGCACCTCACTCTCAATGGAGGAGAAAACCGTATGATTCCTGTCCTCCTTCCAAACACCGTTCCCAACCTACCAAAAAGCCGCCGCAGCCTAAGCAGTCTGTTTGACCGTCCCCACCGTCTCCCTTCTCCAATGTCGTACACTCCTTCCGTCCGTACCCGTCTCTTCCCCTTTCTACCAGCCTGGGAAGAAATTTCAACCGACTTCTGGGTCCTCACCATCCTGCAGGTCGGGTACGCCATAGAGTTCGTTTCACCTCCGATCCTCCCACACTTTGTCGTCACGCCTCCAGACCCTCTCCTCGATCTCGAGGTTTCCACGCTCCTTGTCAAGGGGGCCATCGAGGTCGTCCCGGTGGCGCAACGAACTCTCGGCTTCTACTCGAAGTATTTCCTGGTCCCCAAGAGGGACGGCGGCTTCAGACCGATTATGGACCTTCGGGATCTCAACCGTTACATTCGGTATCAGAAATTCAGAATGGTCACTCTGCAGTCGATCCTTCCTCTCATTCCACGGGCAGCGTGGCTTGCGTCAGTCGACCTCCAAGACACATACTTCCATGTCACGATCCGTCCCCAACACCAGTGGTTTTTCCGGTTCGCCGTTGGAGATGCCCACTACCAGTACAGGGTGCTTCCCTTCGGCCTTTCTACAGCTCCACGGGTGTTCACCAAGCTGATGGCTGTGGTGGTGGCCGAGCTCCACCGATGGGGAGTCACTCTTTATCCTTACATCGACGACTGGCTTCTCGTAGCTCCAACGCCAACTCAGTTGCTCCACGACACTTGGGAGACTTTCTCCCTCCTCTGTGCTCTTGGACTCTGCGTCAATGACGCCAAGTCCTCCCTCCAGCCCCTTCAAACTCTTCGATTCCTTGGGGCTCGACTCGACACCAACCTCGAAGCGGCTTTTCTCCCGGAATCGAGGGCTTCCGACATTCGGGCGATGGTGTCCTCCTTTCAGACGTGCCCCCAACAATCCGCCCGTTCTGTCATGAGGCTCCTTGGTCACTTTGCCTCCACGGTGTTTGTTGTCCGCAACACCTGACTGAGAATGCGGCCGCTTCAGCTCTGGCTCCTCCGCGCCTTTGATCCTCTCCGGAGGCCTTGGCAAATGATTCTGTCAATCCCGCAAACTGTCCTCGACTCCCTCGAGTAGTGGGCTCAACCCATCCACCTCCTTTCTGGGATGCCTTTTCAACCTCCTCCTCCCGAGTTGCTGTTGACCACAGACGCTTCCCTCTGGGGTTGGGGAGCCCAGTGCAGAACGCTCACTGTTCAAGGGGCTTGGTCTGCTCGAGATGCAACTCGCCACATAAATTACCTGGAGTTGCAAGCAGTCTATCTAGCCCTTCGGTCCTTTCTTCCGACCCTTCAAGACCATGTCGTCCAAGTGGCTTCCGACAGCACCACGGCTGTCTATTATGTCAACAAGCAGAGCAGCACTGCCTCTGTTCGCCTTTGCAACTTAGCTATAGACCTCTGGTCCTGGTGCCTCGATCACTCCATTACGCTCTCGGCGATTCATATTCCTGGGGATCAGAATGTCGATGCAGACCGGTTGAGTCGTTCTGCCTCATCGGACAACGAATGGTCCATTCCCCTCCGGTATCTTCGACCTCTGTTTCGAGAGTTCGGTCACCCAGTTGTCGACGGCTTCGCGTCCGTCGACAATGCCCGATGTCGCCTGTTTTTCAGCAGGGGTCCTCCGTCTGCTCAGTCGCTCGGGGATGCCTTTCTCCACAAGTGGAACGGAACCCTGTTTTACCTGTTTCCTCCGTTCCCTCTCATCTCTCGGGTCGTGCAGAAGATTCATGCAGACGGCACCTCCTGCATTCTGATCACTCCGTGGTGGCCACGCCAGGTCTGGTTCCCGCACCTGCTTCAACTCTCCTGTCGTTCCTTCCGTCCCCTCCCTGTCGTCCCAGATCTCCTCTCTCGGGCCCGAGGGAGAATCCTCCATCCCAATCCGGGATTTTTCAAATTAACGGCCTGGAAGATCCAGCCCTAGACTTCCCGCCTCAGGTCTCTGAAATCCTCCTGAATGCGAGGAAGCCTTCTACTCGACGTTCCTATCAGTTCAAGTGGAACAGGTTCCAATCCTATGCTGCTGATCACTCCTTCGATCCAATTCGATCATCTCTCTGTGAGATCTTTGCCTACATCGTGCACTTGAAGGATGCGGGCTTGGCATATTCATCCTTGCGGGTTCATTTGGCGGCAATCTCCACCAACCACCCCCTCATACATGGCTCGTCAGTGTTCTCCCACCGTCTCACCAAGACGTTCCTCAAGGGTCTTCTTCGGACGTGCCCGCCTAGGAAACTGTTGGTGCCTTCCTGGAGCTTGTCTCTAGTCCTTTCTCAACTCATGGCTAAATCGTTTGAGCCTATGGCTACCGCCGACCTCAGGTTAGTTTCCTGGAAGACAGCCTTTCTCGTAGCCATTACCACTGCACGCAGAGTAGGGGAGCTGGCTGCCTTCCGGGCCGATCCCCCCTATACCATTTTTCATAGGGAGAAGGTGGTCCTTAGAACAGATCCTTCCTTCCTCCCTAAAGTCATCTCTGCCTTTCACCTCTCTCAGTCGTCTGTTCTGCCTACTTTCTTTCCGAACCCGACTGATGCCTCTCAGAGAGCCCTGCACTGTCTAGATGTGCGCAGAGCACTCTCTTTCTATCTACACAGGACACAGCCCATACGTAAATCTCCTTGGCTGTTCCTAGCTTGTGGCCCCCCTCATGTGGGGGAACCCATTTCTTCTCAACGTCTCTCTAAGTGGGTGACTTCCACCATAGCCCTTTGCTATGAGCTGGTATGTCAACCCGTTCCTACCTGTGTCACTGCCCATTCCACACGGGCGGTATCGACGTCCAGCGGTTTCCTGGCCGGTGTCCCGTTGGAAGACGTCTGTGCGGCTGCTACGTGGTCCTCGCCATCGACCTTCGTGACCCACTACGCACTCGACGTCCAAGCTCGACGGGATGCTGCCTTCGGTCAGACGGTGCTGCAATCTCTCTTTGCTTAATCCTACTGCACCCTCAGGTAGGACCCGTGGGTGATTTGTTTTGATGATGATGCTGTGTCTTAACCAGTATTTTTGTGTCCTTTGCAGCTGCCAGCTCCCTCCTCCAACTGGTTCAGCTCTTGTAATCACCCATGTGTAGGACTGCACAGAGACCACGACGAAGATAAACAGGTTGCTTACCTGTAACTGATGATCTTCGAGTGGTCATCTGTGCAGTACCACAATCCCACCCGGCCTTCCCCGCTGCTGGCATTTCCAGATTTCCTTCTTTGGATTGTTTGGCCTTGACAGTGGCGGTCGAAGGAACTGAGTGGGAGGTGGCTCTCTCTCCCGCTCTGGGCATGCGCAGTGCATGTCTCCTCCCCCAGGGCGGGAAGAGAGCCCGCCAAAAGCTCTTCTGAGGTAAAGCTCTAGAAGATTCTCCGATCGAGGTCGTGCGCAGGCACCCAACCCATGTGTGGTACTGCACAGATGACCACTCAAAGATCATCAGTTACAGGTAAGCAACCTGTTTTTCCCCAGGAGGGAGTGGCTGGTTTGGAGGGTGGAGTCTATGGCATTGTACCTGTCTGAGGTCCCACCCCTCCTCAACACTCACCCTCTCCAGGTTCGACCCCTCAAATCTCCAGGAATTTCCCAACCTGGAGTTGACAACCCTATCTCCCTCCCAGCCAACCATCAACCTACCTTTAGTTTTCCATCTCCTCCCCCATCCGTCCTAGAGAGCAGTTGTAATTTTGAGTGATCTCCAGCCCCCACCTGGAGATTGGCAACAATGGTTCCCCATCAGGGAATGGCTGGATTGGAGGGTGGAGTCTATGGCATCGTACCTGTCTGAGGTGCCACCCCTCTTCAAACCTCACTCTCTCCAGGCCCCTTCCCTCAAATCTCCAGGAATTGCCCAACTGGAGTTGGCAACCTGATCAGGACTGGGCCCAAGGAGTTTTCTCCCAAAGGCCAACATAGGTGTGGAAAGGGCCTTTTACTGACAGAGGAGAAAGTACAGGTGCCAACTCTGATTAGGGAAATACCTGGAGATTTGGGGAGGGGTGGATCCTATGGAGGGCAGCATTTGGGGGGGGGTGGAGGAAGGACTCAGCAGGGTATAATGCCATAGAGTCTACCCTCCAAAGCAACCATTTTCTCCCGGGGAACTGATCTCTGTCATCTGGAGGTCAATTGTAACAGTGGGAGATCTCCAGGTCCCACCTGGAGATTGGCAACCCTAGGGGAAAGTCAGCTGTTCAGCGGGGAGTTGAAGAAAATGGTTTGATCGTCACTGGCCCACCTCGTTAGCCAGCCAGCCATGCTGAAACTAAGCAGGAGAGAGAGCCTGTTTCCATTTATTCTGACAGGAAAGTGGCCATTGGGGAGGGGGTTATGCTGAAAGTCCTTTGTTTTTTTACTCACAGAACCAAGCTTGGCTGCCAACCAACAGCCACTGAGGGGACTGTCCCTCACAGGAGTCAAGAGAACTGTCTTCCTCAGGAGAGAGAGCTGTCTGCCAGGGGGAGTGGGTGGGGAAGAGGAGCAGACCCAGCACCCGGCCAATGGCATGCGAGTACTCTTGAGTGGCGGCTGATGGGCCAATGGCTGAGGGAGGGCATTTTACAGCCAATGGGAGCTCATGGATTCTTATGAAACCAAAAGATAAATATTATAAGGAGAGATGGCACCCCAAACTGCTGGTGCTACTTTATACATTATTTCCACATGAAGAAAAGTGAGGGTCATTTGGACAGAAAAAAGTGATAACCGTCAGCCATTTCTATGATTGCAGTAGGAAACATTACTGATTTTTGAAATGATTGAAGTTAAATTAGTGTTTGATGGCAGATTAGGGTAGGACTGATAGTGTTGTATTTATGATGACTTTTTAATTGAAACATTTATATCTTGCATTTGGCTAATGAGTGACTGAACTCTCCAAATTAAGTTTGAGGTAGGTCCCTAGTATCAAAGCAGGGGACAAGAAATCTGAAAGTGTCTGGACTATGAAACCTAATTTATGTTTTAGAATACAACATGCTCCGCCAACCTTTATTTATGTATTTACTTACTTCATTCATATCCTGCCTCTTTCTCTAGTGAGGACCCAACTCACATCATTCACCTCTTCTCTGTTGTATCCATACAACAACCCTGTGAGGTAGGCTAGACTGAGAGTATGTGACTGGCCCAAGGTCTCCCATCAAGTTGTGTGGATACAATAGAGGAGAGGGGATTTGAACCGGCGTTTCCCAATCCTAGTCACACAGTCTAACCACTACATACTAGCTCTATTTGCTTTGTTTATCATTTGCCTTTCTTACTGAGACTCAAGGCAGACTACTTAGTATAAGTCAATGGTTAAGAGACAGGGTTATACTGGATCCAGCATTATTACTGGAAAAACAAGTAAATACAAGAAACAAATGCTTTTTTCCAACATTATTTAGCCTGGAAGATAGCCCCTACCTTGAATCTTGCCATGTGGATCCATGCCATGGTAACATCAAAACTAGACTATTGTAAGGCACTATACATGGAACTGCCAGTGAAGTCAACTCAGAGACTCTAGTTGGTACAGAATGACTTCCAGGGGTTCAGAATCAAGGTACTTCCTTCACGCAATAGTGGTATTGTATAAATATGTGTAGAAACTACATATTTACCCAGAAGGAAGATGATCTGAATGTTAGATTCCCGTCTCCCCAATTAAAAAGGTTACAAACAACTGTTATTTCCTTATATACTTGTAACTTCTATTTGAATTTTAGACAATCCCCTCTTTTATTGATAGCATATCTTTTTTTAAAAAAACGTTTGTCTTCCTTTCAGCTAATTACAGTATACAACACACTCCATACTGTAAACGTACACCTGGTAATTATAGTATATCATGGTTAGATATTTTTGTGTCTTTATGATAAAAGAATACAGCTCCCTTCCAAAGAGGATTGAATATACTTATGTATTGCTGATCATCCTCCAGAGATGACTGTATGGATTTGTGTTGCATGCCTTGGATCTATGTAACAGAAGACCAGTTTGGGGCTTTTGGGAGGTATGTTGGTTAGCCTTTGTGGTTGGGCAGAAGTATCTGTTAACATTCTTCAGCTGCACAATTGGCCAAAGGTGTAACCTTTAGTCTGACCTAGTGGTTGAACATCGTATGTAAAGAGATCATTAATCTACCTGATTTATGGACAGCTTCTGTCAACACTTGTTACAAAGAAAAACACTGGGTACAGTCTACCGGCAACATGTTCTGCAAAACATAATTGAAATAAATGAGGCTTTGCAACCCTGAATACAACCCTGAAATCTGTTAGATGAATCAAGAGAAATCTTTTACTCTCAGGAAGATGACAAGAGATGAAGAGAATGAAGGAACAAACTATCTTGTAAAGAAGAAAGGAAGAACCACAGCAAACTTTAGCTTTGTGTTGATGTTATTTTAGTGCACGGAGGAAGGTGGAACAGAATCACATTTATAAGGATACTAGTGATAAGGCCCGTTGCAGAGAAAAATGCAACGAGCCCTAGAGAGAGGGTGTGGGCCAGCACTCCGGCCTGTAGCAGTGCCCCCCCAGTCCCATCCTCCTGGAGGCCAGTCGGAACCGCGGCGCAGCTCTCTCCCCCTCCCCCGCTAGGCCAGCAATGGCGGTGCAGAGAAGCCCAGCAGAGGCCGAACTCACCTCAAGCAGGGCCTGTGGCCTCCCTGGGCCAGGCCGTGGTGGCCCAGGGAAGTGCAACGCAGCTCTCTCCTCCCTGCCTGAGCTCAGTTGGGGTGCGCCGCCAGGCCAGCAATGGCGGAGGTGGTGCAGGGAAGCCTGGCAGAGGCCGAACCAGCCCCAAGCAGGGCCCGCAGTCTCCCTGGGCCAGGCCATGGCAGCCCAGGGAGGTGCAGCATGGCTCTCTTCCCCCTGCCCGAGCTCAGTTGGGGTGTACCACCAGGCCACTGATGGCGGTGCAAGGAAGCCCAGCGGAGGCCGAACTCCCCCAAGAAGGGCCCACGACCTCCCTTTGCCAGGCCACAGCAGCCCAGGGAAGCACGGCATGGCTCTCTCCCCCCTGCCCGAGCTCAGTCGGGGTGCACTGCCAGGCCAGCAATGGCGGAGGTGGCGCAGGGAAGCCCAGTGGAGGCTGATCCCCCCCAAGCAGGGCCTGCGGCCTCCCTGGGCCAGGCTGCAGCAGTCCAGGGAAGCACGGTGCAGCTCTCTCTCCCCTGTCCGAGCTTATTTGGGGTGTGCTGCCAGGCCAGCAACAGTGGGGGCAGTGCAGGGAAGCCTAGCAGAGGTTGAACCCCCCCAAGCAGGGCACGTGGCCTCCCTGGACCAGGCCGTGGCGGCCCAGGAAAGTGCAGTGCAACTCTCCCCTCCCCGACTTCAGGTGGGGCATGCCACCAGGCCAGCGAGGCCAGGGGTGGCACAGGGAAGCCTGGCAGAGGCCGGAACCTCACCCAGCAGGGCCTGCGGCCTCCCTGGGTCAGGCCATGCCAGCCCAGAGAAGTGCGGCACAGCCCTCTCCCCCCCTCCCCGAGGCCAGTCAGGCCGCACTCGGCCACTGAAGCATCCTACCCGTTTGCTGGCCACAAGCACACTGAGGGTGAGAGCCTGGTTAGCGCGTATGTGGGCAGGACTATGACAAAGCAGGTAGCCATGGAGCAAATTGAAGGAGAGACCAGTTGAGTGACACTCCAGGGAACCAACCGATTCCGGAGCGTATGGAATGTTCTGGAGCCATTTGGCTTTTATAATATAGGGAGATAAGAATAGCCCTGCTCGATCAGACCAGTGGTCTATCCATTCAACAATCCTGTCTCACACAGCAGCCAACCAGTTCTTCTAGAGATTCAACAACAGGGCATAGAGGTTGAGGTCTTCTCCTGATGTTGCTTCCTGGCACTGGTATTCAGAGGTTTACTGCCTCTAATGTGGATGTTCACTTTTATCTCCATGGCTGGTAACCATTCATAGACCCATCCATCATGAATCAGTATAATCCCCTTTTAAAGCCATCTATGCCTGTGGCCCTCCATTATCAACCAAAAGGGAGCCTGCAACCAAGAAATCAGAAAGAGATTGAGACTAGGAAGGACAGCCACGAAGGAGCTAGAAAAAAATTCTTAAGTATAAGGATGTGTTGCTGGCAACCAAGATCAAATTAATGCATGCCATTACTATGTATTGGTGTGAAAGCTGGCCAACTAAGAAAGCTGGGAGGAAGAAAGCTGATTCCTTTGAAATGCAGTGTTAGAGTTTTATGGATACCATGGACCACCAAAAAGATGAACAACCAAGTTCTAGATCAAATCAAGCCTGAACTCTCCCTAGCAGCTAAACTGAACTGATGCTATCATATTTTGATCACATTATGAGAAGGCAAGACTCACTGGAAAAGACAATAATGCTAGGAAAAGTTGAAGGCAGTAGGAAAAGAGGAAAACCCAACATGAGGCGGATCAACTCAATAAAGGAAGCCATGGCCCTTAGTTTGCAGGACATTTTGTACATCTGCAGGATGTTTTGGAGGATAGTAATTCATAGGGTTGCCATTAGTCAGAAGTTACTTGACAGCACTTAAAACAAGTGAACATGCTTATGGCCATCACAGCATCCTCTGGTAGCAAATTCCATTTTTTTTTCACTCACTGTGTATTTTCTTTTTCTTTTATCTATCCTAAATTTCTTTTTCTTTTATCTATCCTGAATCTGCTACCCATCAGCTTCATCGGTTGCCCTCAAATTCTGGCTGTTTAGGAGGGGGGGAAATACACTTTGTCAACTCTTTTCATTCCATGCATAATTTTATAAGCCTTTATCATGTCCCCCCTTGATTGTCTCTTTTCTAAACTGAAAAGTCTTAGACTCTTCAGTCTTTCTTCATAGGGAAGGTGCTCCATCCCCCTAATCATCTTGGTTATCCTCTTCTGTACTTTTTCTAGCTCTGCAATGTCCTTTTTGAGATACAGTGACCAGAACTGCACACCGTATTGCAAATGAGGGCTCACCATAGATCTATACACGGGTATTATGATATTGGCCTTGTTGTTTTCAGTCCCTTTCCTAATAATCCCCAACACAGGTTGCGTTCAGACTGGCAGTTTGGCCCGATATAGGCACATTTCACAAATAGATTAAATGGGCCCAGTCACACAGCCACATCTGTCAGGTGTTCCCTGGGCGTACTCACCCCGTCAGAGGATGACTTGGAGCCAGGTTAAAAAGCTACCACCTGCGCATTTCCCCATGCATTGTTTCCCCGCACATTCATTGCTCATTGCCGGATGTCTGAACACAGGGGAGCACGCGCAGAACGGATTTGGCAATCTGAACCTACAGATCTGTTCTGCTGCTATGGAGGGTTTTTTTTTTAATTGCCTATATGTACATATGCAGTACAAGCGCAGTTATGCACGTGCATGAATTTTGAACTTTTTTGCAGTGCGCTCTGTGGCTGAGGCGCTGCAATAATGTGGATGCTTGACCACAGGATGTCTCTGTGCATAACCTGCAGCAGGGTGTGCTGTGTGGCTGATATGCCCCGCAACACTTTAAACCAGTTCAATTAGAGGTGGCACTGTATCACTCCAAACTGCCAGTCTGAATGCAACCATAGATTGGTTTTTTCACTGCTGCAGCACACTGGGTTGACACATCCATTGAGGTATCTACTGTGACCTCAAGATCTTTTCCCCCTCACTCTCAGCAAGGTTAGATTCCATTAATTTACACTCACCGACTTCAAACTTAATTTGCCACTTTGGGCACTTTCACACATGCTAAATAATGCAGTTCTAATCCACTTCAGCCACCGTTTGCAAGTGGATTTTGCCATTTCACACAGGTCCTTTCCGCATTTGCCCGCCACTCTGGATTTTCTCAGTGTTCAAGTTGAGGCAATTTAAGTCTGCAGCAAAACAGCATCCAAATAACCTGGGGCAACAGCAGGCTGAAACCAGGCTGATCACTGAAGGGAGGGAATGTAACGCAGAATGGGGAAAAAACCACGATTAAAAAGGTTGAATTCAATTTTAGTGCAGAATTGCTTGGAGGACACTGCGGTGAACATGGATTAAAAGGAGAGTGCTGAAAGGGCCAAAATCTGGAATGGCAGGCAAATGCAGAAAGGACCGTCGTAAAATCCAGTTGCAAATTGCATTGAAAGTGGATTGAAAGTGCGTTATTTAGTGTGCGTGAAAGCGTCCATTGTTGCCCACTCACCTAATTTGTGGAAATCCTCCTGGAGAATATTCATGTTTCCAGACTCCATACGTTAAGTTGAAGGTCTGCATAAGAATGTATGTTGACTCTCAACTTAACAAATGAAGTCTGGAAGCATGAACAGCATTTATGGAAGGCCTTCTGTGCAACCAGGAGCCTTGTTTTCCATGGTTGCTATGGTTTTCCATGGTTCCATGGTCCCCTACTCATAGTGAGACCTTCAGCTCAATACATAGAAGGTCAGGAGTAGGAACAGCACATGCAATCCCCCCACACACATGGAAATAACATCTGCATGGGACTTCTGCAGAAATGAAAACTCTGCTGAATACAGATGTGCATAAAGGCCAAGTATTAGAATTCTGTATACATTAGGGTGTTTTGTACATTGCAGAATATCTATACTGAAATCACTTCTATACACAAATTAATTAGTTATAGGTGGATTCTCCTTGGCTTGATTCGAAATAGGGCTGCGAACTGGGTGTGTGTGTGTTTTTAAATCAGAACATATCTCATTTTTTTCTGAGCCCTACCACACTTTCTGTGACATATTGCAGAGCACAATGTGGTTGTTGAATGCTCTCTCCCAAAACCTCTAAACATTTTACATGGCTGTCATTTCTGTGATGGCAGGGATAGCACTATCCATCTCTTTTTGTCCTTCCATGCTTCTCCTTTTCCACTCTGCCTTGGCACTTTGAACCCTGCTCCACTTTATTAGTTGTATAGTTATGATTTTAAAGTTGTATTGATTGGGTTTTTATTATTTATTGTATCATTTTATATTGTTGTAAACCACCCTGAGCCAGCTTTGCTGGGAGGGCGGGGCAAAAATCTGATGAAGTTAATTAATTAATTAATTAATTAATTAATATGGGTGACACGTGCCTAGGACAATTACATTTCTAGGGTCCCTACTATGCCTGGTGCCATAGAAGCCTTCAAGGGGTCACTGGATAAGCAGGAGGATTGTGGAAGTAAGACTCATTGAAGCTCTTAGAAGCAACTGCAGTTTGCATTCTGAACCAGCACATTATAAAGTTCTGAAATTCATATCTAGATTAAAGGTAATGGTATTTATGCTGGAAGACTGTAATTAGTGAATTTTTCCCTGAAATTTGCAACTGCAGCAATTTACTTACAAGTATGACCATCTCATATGATTATTCTGCAAGGTGAACAGGCAACCACTCAGTCCAATCTATGAACTCAGTCATTTTTGGCAACTTAAAGCATCCAGCATCCTCAAATGCAACAAAACCCACACTTTTTTAATTACTGAAAAAGTGTCATAGTTAACATCTCAAATGTTGTCTTTCCTGCCCACATTCTCATTTAATTCTATTTTCATCGCCTCATGAGTCAGAAACTTTGTGTGGGCCCCTACCACCATGTCATTGGTGCTAAAGGGAAATGGAGTCCTTTTTGAGCACCCCAAAATTATGTGGGATGGAACATGTATGTGTTAATCTGGATCTTTTATAACTTCAGTTTAACAGAAGTTACCAACAATAAATGTGTAAAGTAATAATAGAAAGAAAAAGAGTTGTGGAGAGAAAGATACTGCCCCCCCCCCAAAAAAATAATACTGTGTCCTCCTCTAGATCTTAATACCCCTTTTAAGAACATAAGAGAAGCCAATGTTGAATCAGACCAATGGCTCATCCAGTCCAACACTCTGTCACACAGTTGTCAAAATTACCAGATGCCAGCTTGGTGTAGTGGTTAAGTGTGCAGACTCTAATCTGGGGGAACCGGGTTTGATTCCCCACTCCTCAACTTGCAGCTGCTGGATGACCTTGGGCAAGTAATAGTTCTGACAAGAACAGTCATAAGAACATAAGAGAAGCCAATGCTGAATCCAGCCGATGGTACATCTAGTCCAACACTCTGTCACACAGTGGCCAAAAATACCAGGTGCCATCAGGAGGTCCAGCAGTGGGGCCAGGGCACTAGAAGCCCTCCCACTGTTGCCCCCCCAAGTACCAAGAATACAGTGCATCACTTGCCCCAGACTGAGAGTTCCTATCTATATCATGGGTAATAGCCACTGATGGACTTCTGCTCCATATGTTTATCTAATTCCCTCTTGAAGCTGTCCATGCTTGTAGCCGCCACCACCTCCTGTGGCAGTGAATTCCATATGTTAATCACTCTTCGGGTGAAGAAGTACTTCCTTTTATCTGTTCTAACCCAACTGCTCAGCAATTTCATGGAGTGCCCACAAGTTCTTGTATTGTGAGAAAGGGAGAAAAGTACTTCTTTCTCAACCTGCTCTATCCCATACATAATTTTATAAACCTCGATCATGTCACCCCTCAACTATCATTTCTCTAAGCGTTTTAACCATAGTGAAGAGTGTTTCAACCCTTTTATCATCCTAGTTGCCCTTTTCTGCACTTTTTCCAATGCTATACCCCAAGCGTTTTAACCATAATGAAGAGTGTTTCAACCCTTTTATCATCCTAGTTGCCCTTTTCTGCACTTTTTCCAATGCTATAATATCCTTTTTGAGGTGTGGTGACCAGAACTGTACACAGTACTCCAAATGTGGTTGCACCATTGATTTATATAGGGGCATGATGATACTGGCTGATTTGTTTTCAATTCCTATCCTAATAATCCCCAGCATAGTGTTGCCCTTTCTTATTGCAGTTGCACACTGTCTTGAAATTTTCATTGAGTTATCTACTATGACTCCAAGATCTCTCTCTTGGTCAGTCTCTGCCAGTTCGGACCCCATCAACGTATAGTTATATTTTGGATTTTTTGCTCCAGTGTGCATCACTTTGCACTTGGCCACATTGAACTCCATTTGCCACGCTGACGCCCACTCGCCCATCCTCGATAGATGCCTTTGGAGTGCCTCACAATCCTCCCTGGTTTTCACCACCCTGAACAACTTCTTGTCATCTGCAAATTTAGCCACTTCACTGCTAACTCCCAACTCCAAATCATTAATAAACAAGTTAAAAAGCATTGAACCCAGTACTGATCCCTGTGGTACCCCACTGCTTACCACCCTCCACTGAGAAAATTTCCCATTTATACTCACTCTCTGTTTCCTGTTAATTAGCCAGTTTTTGATCCACAAGAGGACTTGTCCTTTTATCCTGTGACTATTGAGCTTACTTAGGAGCCTTTGATGAGGAACTTTATCAAAAGCTTTCTGGAAGTCAAGGTAAACAACATCTATTGGATCCCCCTTGTCCACATGTTTGTTCACTCCCTCAAAGAACATTAACAGGTTAGTGAGACAAGATCTTCCCTTACAGAACCCATGCTGAGTCTTCCTCAATAGTTTTTTTTTCACCAATGTGCCTACTAATTCTTTCCTTAACAACAGTTTCTACCAACTTACCCAGTATCGATGTCAGACTGACTGGCTTGTAATTTCCCAGATCTCTCCTGGAGCCCTTTTTAAAGATAGGAATGACGTTAGGTACCTTCCAGTCCTCAAAAATGTAGGCAGATTTTAATTAAAGATTACATATTTTTGTCAGGAGATCCACAAGTTCACATCTTATTTATTTATTTATTTCATTCAATTTATAGTCCGCCCTCCCCATTATAGTCCGCCCTCCCCATACATCCGAGAGTTCCTTCAGAACTCTCGGATGTATGCCATCCGGGCCTAGTGATTTATCAGTTTTTAAGTTGTCTATCAGTCATAGGACCTCCTCTCTCATCACCTCAATCTGACTCATGTCATTCAACATCCCTCCCGAAATCAGCAATTCTGGAGTGGGCAAGCACTTCTCATCTTCCACAGTGAAGACAGAGGCAAAAAATGCATTCAGCTTCTTAGCCATTTCCCTATCATCTTTTAGCACTCCTTTTATCCCTTGGTCATCCAAGGGCCGCACTGCCTCCCTGGCTGGTTTCCTACTTCTAATGTATTTGAAGAAAGTTTTATTGTTGGTCTTTATGTTTTTTGCTATATGCTCCTCATATTGCCTTTTTGCCTGCCTGATCACAGACTTGCATTTTATTTGCTACAGCCTGTGTTCCCTTTTGTCAACCTCACTGAGACTAGCTTTCCACCACTTAAAGGAATCCTTCTTACCTTTTACAGCTTCCATTACTTTGTTTGTTAACCATGCAGGCTTTTTCTATACCTATTTGTGCCTTTCCTAACCTGCGGTATATATTTTTTCTGAGCTTCTAGGATTGTAGTTTTAAATAGTCTCCAAGCTTCCCCAATGGGTTTGACCTTGAAAGGGCAGTTCATGAAAGAGCTCTCTCAGCCCTACCTACCTCACAAGGTGTCTATTGTGGGGAAGGGAAGGGAAAGGAGTTTATAAGCTGCTCTGAGACTCTGAGTGAAGAGTGAGGTATAAATCCAATCTCTTCTTCTTCTTCTCTTCTTCTATCAGGAGGTCCATCAGTGGGGGCAGGACACTAGAAGCTCTCCCACTGTTGACCCCCCAGGCGCCAAGAATATAGAGCATCACTTGCCCCAGAGTTCCTATCTATACCTTGTGGCTAATAGCCACTGATGGATCTCTGCTCCATATGTTTATTCCCTCTTGAAGCTGTCTATGCTTGTAGCCACCACTACCTCCTGTGGCAGTGAATTCCATGTGTTAAGCACTCTTTGGGTGAAGAAGTACTTTTCTTTAATCAGGGCTATTCCAGGTGTAACAGATTCCATCATCAATGTGTGTGTTCCCATTTTCACCTAGGTATTTCTTTCAGGGATTGTGTGATCAGCATTTTTCTCAAAACAAATTCACCATCATTTCCGTTTTTATTGAACAAAAAAAGGATGGACATCTACCCAAGGTCATGCATTCATGTTCACTCAGCATTTTGCTAGCATGAACTTTTATCTACTGTTATTTTCAGTCTGACCACTATCTATAGAAGGCACATCACCAGTCTGGTATCTTTCCCTGACTGGCTGAGTTCCTCTGGGTCTTGTCCAGCATTTTAAATATTTCTGATAGCAGAATCCTTTTTTTGTCTCCTCAAAAGTAAGTCCCACTCTTTTCATTGGGACATACTCCCAGGTGAGTGTGCAGAGGACTCCAGTGTGAGTTACTCCAGGCTGCTCTGTCAAATTTCTGGTTTCTCCAAGCAAAATACCTTTGC
The DNA here is from genome assembly GCA_029375565.1 of Gekko gecko. Taxonomy (NCBI): domain Eukaryota; kingdom Metazoa; phylum Chordata; class Lepidosauria; order Squamata; family Gekkonidae; genus Gekko; species Gekko gecko. The sequence goes on from JAPDNY010000001.1 coordinate 96,251,693, forward strand.
GGTTCATGACAGTAGAATCTGAAAATGAGCCAACATTTAGGCCTTTTTCAGAACAGTTCTTCTGGGCATCTTCAGATTTTCTTCAAGGTTTAAAAGGATCAAATTAACAGCATGGACAAAAAGCCACATGGGATGGGGCTATAGTTGGGCAAAACTGCTTCATCTTTCTTGTTGCTGTTGGAAATGTGTTGGATCCTACACTTGACAATAGGGATGTGGAAAAGAAAAAGAAAAAAGGTATTTTTTGAGTTTGGGAATATTGAACCCTAAAAATATTGGTATTTCCCAATATTACCAAATCCCAAGATCGGTATGATACTGGGATTCAGGAAATAATCGGGAAACTCAAATTTATTCAGCTCCATTATAGCCTTTATCTGGGGGGTTCTGGGGTTCTGTGGGGGGACTATTTTTTGAGGTAGATGCACCAGATTTGCAGCATAGCTGCTGGTGCCTCTCCTAAAAAAACCCCAGGTTTCAAAAAGATTGGACCAAGGGGTCCAATTCTATGGGCTCCCAAAAAGGTGCCCCCATTGTTTCCAATGGAGGGGGGAAGGGATGTGGTCCATTTAAATGCCTTCTCCAAGTGAATTCCAAAGACAAAATGCAAAATGCCTTTGGAGTTTACTCTAAAGGTATTTAGGTGGGTGAGTGAACTCTGGAGGCATGTAAACTTTAAATGCCTTGCTGAGGGATCACGCTGTTATACCCACAGCTCCAATATAGCCTATGGGGACCATTCGCCATAGGCTATAATGCAGAATGAATCTGGGGGTATCTGGAGTTCTGGGATTGCTGTTTTTTGAAGTAGAGGCACCAAATTTGCAGCATAGCTGCTGGTGCCTCTCTTAACCCCCCCCCCCATTTTAAAAAAATGTACCAGGGGGCCCAATTCTATGGGGCCCCCAAAGAAGGAACCCCCACCCACCATTGTTTCCAATGGAGGGGAAAAGGGCATGTAAAGGGATGCTTGGGGAACAGCCTCCCAAAAGATGTTAAGGGGCGCTCCTACCCTCCTGTAAATGGGGAGTTTAGGGTCAATCTGACTCTGGACAAGAAAGAGAATGTTTTACTCATTGTGAATTGAGTGATTTTATACTGTTTTTTAAATGCAATTTGAAATTTATAATGTTTTTAGTATTCAGTTTTTTCTGTTTCATAAACAGTTAATATAGTTTCTATTTACTTTTGTTATTTACCTTGGGTCCTAAGCTGGTAGGATAAAGGAGGGTTTATAAATATTTTAAATAAATACAGCTCTCATACTCAAGAATTATCCTTTTAAATCTTTAAAAAAATAGGTTTGTTCTGGTTCACTAATTTTCAGGATTCAGCCATTCTTTTTGTTTGTTATTTTATATTTTTCTTTTAACTTAACGCCATATGGACACAAGACATATTTTTGGTTTAATTTGCTGGAATTAATAACACACATATATGCATAAATTTTAGCTCAGAACACATGGTGTCCTGCTCCAAATAGCTGTCTGTTCGATTTTTCCATTCTAAATTTTTCAGATTTATGACTTTTAAAAGTATACCTTCATAAAAAAAAGTCTCTCTAAGAATATGCTTCTTGTACTTAGCACCATCAAAACAGTAGCTGCTTCACTCATCATTTTCTGTTCTTGTACCATGTTGAGAAAACATTATGGCTATCACATCTTTCCATGTGCTAAATATTCCTTACCCCACTCCTCTAACTTTTGCCTCTTTTCATCCTCTCTCCTTTTTCTTCTTGTATAGATTCTTGTGAAAGTATTCCCATGTGTACATTCTTATGAAATATGTTCATTCTCATGTAACACATAGGATAAAAATATGTTCTAGCCAACTATTTCTTTTCAGGAGGGCAGCTCTAGTTAAAATCTATCCTGGAACCCTTGCACTCTCAATTTATCATTAGTTTCCCCCAGGAAGCTTGAAACTAATATGGGTCTTCCAGCACTAACAAAAATGATTTAAAATGGAATTACCAAAGAACATTTGTGACCTCTATAATGGTAGGAATATTTCTCATCTAGCAAGAATCCAATGTGAAGTTCCAGTATGAAAGCACCCCAAAATTGTTTTGAGTTCTTTGAAAGACCTAAGATATCTTAATGTTTTCAAGACATGCATACTGGCTGAAGTTTGGGATTTTGTTTTATTCTCCATAAAGTTCATTCTAAGCAACAAATTAAGAGCAATCTTGTTCAACTGATGTCTGGAATAAGAAGGCTGCATTCAGACACATCATAGTAACAGGGGTTGAAAAAAATGTGCTCAAACCCTTCTTGTTTCTGGGCTTGTGTATCTTGCATCTTCCTACCCCATGTCTTCTCATGGTGAGAATCAGGCCCGTAGCTACAGTGGGGCATTTGAGGGCGGCCCCCCGACTTACTTCAAAGGCCCCTTCAAATGCCCCCCGACTTTCTTTAAATGCCCTGGCCAAACTCCCCCTGAACCACCTGTTAAGTTTGTAAAGAATTTGCTCTAGAACATGAAATCCAGTCTGAAAATATGATCAAGTTTGTGCACTGCTGTGACAATGTTGCCATATTATTGAAGTCCAAAGTAGTCTACAAGATTCATCTTGGTCAGAAGAAGACTTTTGTAGTCGAAACGGGAAAAGCATCCTGGAGTTCACAGTCTCCTTGTTGGTCCTGTTAAATTCTGGACGATCATCTGAAATCACACAGTATTGTATATTTTGTGTTGTTAATGTTTTAAAGTTATAATAACATACAAATTGTGTCAGCGCTTTGTGTTTGACAGTTATTTTGATGTTACCACTTCTATTCTGTTACTGTCACCCGTTTTCAATCAGTACTAAATTCTACCCAAACACCGGCAGTTGAAGTGTTGTGGGGGGGTTGCAATGGTCCCTCCTGGAAGAAGTGCACCACGAAACGTGGGATGGACCAGCCTTGAGCACCCGCAATGGCGCGGGGTGGGGGATCTTGGCCAGTACCACTTCTCTTGGCTGGGGAGGGGGACGGTGCATCCCCAGGAGGGGCCTGGTTGCTTCCCACTCCCTCTGTGGGGCTCTGGACCCTCCGGTCTCTGCACAGCTATTCCCAGGCCATCCCCCTTCCATGGCTCCTTACTTCAGCGTGTGTGCATGTGCAGCAGTCATAGCGGGTGGGAGGGGGGCGAGCACTGCTTTGTTGTCCCGCTGGAGCCTGGCACGTCTTTCCCTCTAGCCACCATATGGGAGGACTGGCTGGGACAGGGGCCAGCCAGCCTACATGAGTTTTTAATTTTATCTTTATTAAAGTGCCCCCCAATTTTTTGAAAAGCCCCCCCAAATTAAAAAATCCTGGCTATGGGCCTGGTGAGAATTATAATTAAACATTAACCCTGGTTATCTATGGTGCACAAATGCAAGGACTGCATTAAATGGAATTAATACCCCCCTTCCCCAGATAATCCATGCACCTGCATTCATACCTAGTGGCAAGTAACCAAAGTTAGTGTTTAACTGCAGTTCTCAGTATAAAAAGGGAAGGGGACGAATAAGGCATGTACATGAGGCGAGCAATAAGTTGAGTTTGTGCACATTTTTTCTCAACACAAGTGATGTCTGATTGCATCCTTAGCATGTTAAATCAATGCCATAGAGTGTGACAACTGATGGGTGTTGGGAGGAAAAAAACTGAGGTCCATATTATTTCGCCCTGAACAGTGGACTCAAGAATAGGTGTTTCTGTCATCAGATCAGGGTTGTGTAGAAGCAGCATTTTTATGAACTGGTGCTGCCACATGGGTGGTGTATATTTAGCTTCCCCAACTTTTGCAATGATGACTGCCCAGGAAAGTGCTGTCTCATCATGAAAATCAATGTGGCTGCATTTTTGTCATAGATGGGGAACCAGTAATTCAAACAAACAGCATTTCCTTGTGAGGCCAGCCCAGCTATCAGCTGTGTATGAAACACTCTTACCTTTCATGTGAAGACTCTAGGAAGTGGCACATTGGTCAGGGTGGAACAGCTGGTGATAAGATATGAAATAGATGCAAATTGCACGAACTTCTCATGCTGTTTTCAGTGATAGGATATATAAAATGTTTCCTATATTAAGCACTGAAAGTGTTAGTACCTTTATCAGATCAGATACTTTTAACTGCCACTAACAAACTCAGATAACATAGGGAAACTAGTTTAACATGCAAGTAGCAAGACTAATAGGCATTTTCCCTTACCAGTATTATGCATGAATACTTGGAAGACAGTCTTCCACTCTGTTTGGCTTGCAGAATTTTAGGATACGAATGTGTTTAACTGCAGGAGAGTACATTTCCATGACAGTGATTGTGATACTATCTTAGGACTTAATTTCCAGAGTGGGGTGTTAAACAAAGAAATGTATAGGTTTATGTAAGCTACAAATCATGCATAATAGAATTATCTACAAGGCAAAGAAAGGGTGCAGGGGGTCCTTTATTGATAGAGAGTGCCGAAGAATAGATTCTTTTGAATTATGGTGCTGGAAAAGACTCTTGAGAGTCCCTTGGACTGCAAGGAGATCAAATCAGTCAATCCTAAAAGAAATCAATCCTGACTGTTCCCTGGAAGGCCAGATACTGTAGCTGAAGCTCAAATACTTTGGCCACCAAATGAGAAGGGAGCACTCACTGGAAAAGACCCTGATGCTGGGAAAGATTGAAGGTCAAAGAAGAAGGGGACGGCAAAGGATGAGATGGTTCAGGGGCCATTTCCTGCCGGAGCGCATTGCGCTCTAGCAGTAAGGAGCCCAGGGGGTGGGCACATGCAGCAAGCCCTGCCCCCTGCTCTCAGCAGCCCTCTATCAGACCACAAGGTGCAAGAAGAAGCAAGGTAAGTTGCAAAGGGGCCACCCCTCGCCTTTCCCAGCCCATAGTGAGGCACAGGGCTGGAGAAAGGCCTGCCCACCCACCCCTCTTCTTCCCCCCCAGGCCACCCAAGCCCGCAGAAGCCAAGGGTAAGGGTGACAGGGCTTGGATCTAAGAGGTCTCTGAGATGGTTAGACAGTGTTATCAATGCAACGAACATGAAATTAAGCAAACTTCAGAGCACAACGGAAGACAGGAGGGCCTGGTGTGATGTGGTTCATGTGGTTGCAAAGAGTCAGACTTGAACAACTACAACAACAGGCCTTAGGCTAATTGACTATGCCAGGAAGTTAAAACATGACAGATTATTAGTAACCTTACTCCTGTCTAAAAGGCTAAGTGTTCTTTAACCTGCAAATTTTGTTTTTTGTGCAGACCATTTGAAAGGAGAGATAACCCAGAGGCACATGCAGAAAGCAGCTCAAGGTAAGTGTTTTGAAGGCCTTTCTAGACAAGTCTTTTCTTTCACATAAGTATGTAGTGGCTTATTTTGCACAGCTAGCCATGTTCCTCTTCCCTGTTTCTCACAGTAGTGAATACATTGTCTTCATGTTGCTCAAGGGTTGCACAGCAGAGTATTTATTGGAGCTGCCTTGATAACCATAAAGTCATCAAGACATTTATGAAAGAAAACTGTTTGGTAGCAAGCCTAATTAGGGCTCTGCAGAAATCCAAATACATAATGAAACATATCATTTCAATTTGAAATCTTGGTGATAACATTTTCCAGCTGCCTCTTTTATTTAAAACTCTTCTCTCTATAGAGATGCTTCTCTTAGATGTTGACTAATGATCTGTTTTCCTTGATGGACCCACTTCGGATGCGGAGTTCTCATTTAAGGACTTTCATACTTTATTCATTTCTTGGAACTGATTCAAACAATTCCCTTTTCTTGCATGGACAGAGAATTACAGATTAGACTCATGTTAACCATTGCCAGTAGTGCTGGGACAAATTACCAAAAGTACACTGCAGTGGACAAGGTATTCTATGATATGATGGCCCCATTCTCATGAATTCCCCATTCTCATGATTCCCCATCATGGCCCCATTCTCAGGAGCAAGGTGCAGGACCAAACTGCAGATTGTATCACAGCTTGTACAGGAAGGTTTCTATACCACTGCTGTAAAATAATTATTCCACCTAATTTGTGAGCATTATTAGTGTCATTTCTCTGGCACAATACTCCTAGTATTGGGTTAGAATTAGGCCTTCACTTACAGTTACTTCCTGGGCGTTGTGCAGAGATGGCAAACAGATGTGGAGAACTAATATGACATTTTAGCAGAGCTAGTTAACTGCCCAAGTGATCCAAATATCCACTTAGAATACTACAAATAGAATAGGATGCCTACATAGGAGGAGGTCTTATATCTGGGCCTTGGTCCAGAGTTGTGGAGCTTAGCAATACAATATAACTACCCCAGACTAGGCTTGCCAGCCCCCAGGTCCAGGCGGGGGGTCCCACAATTTCAGGGGCTTATCCCCACTGTGGACCAGCTGGCCGGTGGGGGAAACCCCGCCCCCTAAACAAAGACATTGCTGTGTGATATCTCCAGCACAATGATACCATCTGGAAGTGACATCATCATGTCAGGGATGTCATGCAGGGACTCTCTGGTATTTGGGCAAACTCTGTGGTTCAAGGGTCTCTGCCAAATGGCTTCAGGGCCCTGCAGGACTTCATGCAATTCCGCCAGGCCTTTGGTTGAGGACATCAATGGTTGGTTACACTGGCTGGCACCCTTCCCCTTTTCCCTCTCCTCCCTGTCTGTCTATTTTGTTTAAGTCTCCTCTCCTCCCACCAAATAGCCAGGTAGTCCAGAATGGGAGCAGGACACCATACATTGCCATCTGGGATTTTATATTCTGTATATATTTGCATTCTGTTTTATGGCAATTTGCCTTGTTTTGTACATCATCCAGAGCCCAGCATAAGTTGGGGTAGGGTGATTAATAAATCAAATTAACAAAAACAACAGAGCGTCCCCACATGACATCCACAACGTGGTGACTTCATCATGTTGGGGACATTGCACAATGTCCCTACCCATCTCTGGAACAACCCCCAAATCCCCTTGCTGGAATGATGAGGGGACCTGGCAACCCTCTCTCAGACCCATCCTTAGATTACCTTTAAGATATTGGATACTTTGGGGGTTATTTCTTGGTATTCCTTGGTGGTCTCCCATCCAAACACTGACCAGGGCCAGCCCTGCTTAGGTTCTGAGATCTGATGAGATCGAAACACTGACCAGGGCCATCCCTGGTTAGGGCTTTTGGGGAATATATATAATTCCACTACCTCTAGTCCATGCTGTTCAATACTGACTACTAGGAGGCAGAACAAGTAAGATGCCTACTTTCTGTGAACAAGACATGTTGACAAAGTGCTGCCAAGAGCTACTTAGGGCCCTGGACAACTCTACCTCACCCCCTTCACATAATTAAAGCAACAAGAAATGAAGATGTAAAGGAAGAAAAACAGAAAAGGGGTATGCAAAGAGTGAGAAAACTTAAATAAGTCCCACTGACATTATGGCAGTTAGTTCCATAAGTTAATTCTGTGTGAAGTGTTTCTGAATCTACTGCCAGTCAACTTCATTAGGTGATCACTAATCCTGACTCAACATCTCACATTACAGTATATGTGCAATCTGTAGATTATACTAACGTATATGCCTAAGTGGCATCCTTTAGCAGTTGTGGAGTACAGTAGAATACAGATGGCTCTGTGCTGCAACTTGTAGTTCACTGCTTTCCATTCACCTCTGTGACTGGGGTTTCCAGTCCTGCTACTGAAAATCCTGCTGTCACAATAATACCAGGTGTTTTCATAATGCCTCAGAATATTTATGTTGCTGCGTTTCCAAGCACTGCTGATATACACAGTGTTGGAAATGGTTGAAGCAAGTCTGAGCACAGCTTTTTTATGATCACTTACTGCTGATGAGCTAGGTGTAGAGTGCAGGTTATTATTTACCTGTGGCAGTGCTGAAGAGAGAATGGGGAGGGTAGATCTCAGAATAGTAGCTGCACTTCCTTGTACCGCCATAGTGATTACTGAGAGGAAAAAGGGTAATAGAGCATTTCACTTCAAGCAGTATGTGGTATAAACATTACTTATTGTATTTATTTCTTTGTTTACATCATTTATAGTCTGGTTTTCTCATTGAGACGCAAGGCAGATTACACAGTGTAAGTCTAATACAGTCAACAGGATGCGACATCCAATAAACAAAGCAATAAAGTTTGAACTGCAGAAAACTGAAGGAGCTGAAACAAAGTTGAAACAAAGCATAAGCATTAGCATGACATGACATGTTAAATGATGCAGAAATTACAGAGCGAAATCATACTTAAAATAACAGGCAGTAAGTACTACACACAGTATAGTACAGTGCACAGTCCCCATACCTTTGCCATACCATTACAACTCCAAGCTATGTAACTTAAGATTTCTAGCTGGAGTATTTGCTCACTGTGGCTTGGATTCTGCCTAGTATACCCATGGGAACAAGGAGTGGGAGATTTTTTGCCAGTTCCCCCTCCCATTCCTGGGGACCCCTATCCCCCAGGTGGGATCCAAGCTTATATTTTAACCCTGGATATAGAATGATGAACAGAGCTGATGCTATGTGAGGATTCCTGTCTTTCCATAGTGCTAATGCAGTCTGTTCATTTTTTTGTTGGGGGAGTGCAGAGATCTGATGAACAATATGCAACAAAAGGTGAGTATTAAACCCTGAAACAGGTTGCAAGTCAGCAGATGAAACCAGTGATTACTGTACCATGACTGGAAATTTAACAGGAATTGAATTTCTCTCTGTAGTTCAGATCTTTAACCATGTTGCAATGTTATAGAACAATGTGATCTTTTGAAAAGTTGTGTTTCAGATTTGAAAGCAATAGCCATCCATTGCTATGTGTGAGCTGATAGTTCACAATTACCAGTTCTAACAGACATGTTTTTGACTCACTTTCTAGAGTGACCTCTAGTGGCATCTCTGTCTTTTCTTCCATCTATAGTTAGGGAGAAATTAATTTCCCCCCAATATTTCCATGAGCTCAGAGCAGAACAATTGGCATTGCTTAGCCTTGAGGGTTTATTTTTGGAATTTTAGGGCTAAAAGGAGGTTGATCAGATGATGTTTGTTTAGAGAGTATATTTTCCACTAATCATAGAACAAGGTTTTGGTACCAACTCTGGATGAATCTCAAAAACATTCCAGAAATATTTGCCTTGGGGTGAGGGATTTGAATTTCTCTTGGCTGATTTAAATCTTTTGGGGTTCATATTTCTTCAGTGTTACAGAAAATGAATTTATTGGCCAGGAAACTGCAAAACAGCAATATAAGCAAAAATAAATGGGCACAGAAAGTGAATTTTATTCATTAAAATTATTGCTTTTGTATCAAGACTGAGACTAGAAACATTTTTCATGAGGCAGAGAAACAATAACATATGTTAGTATGTCCTGGCAAAAGTAGACAAATATCTTAAATACCAGTTTCAGTCAGTTGCAAATAAATAACTGTGTGCGTGATTCCCCCCCCCAGCAAGCATATTATCATATAAGTTTTGATAGCATGAATAAATCTGAGAAAGATTATATTTTTGCAGCTTATTACATGAAAAGATAACAAATTCTGTTATCTCTTTACAGATGTTCACAGTGCAGTCCTAAGGAGTAAGCACCATTGAGTAGACTCAAATAGGGTTTGGAGTAATAACATAAGAGAAGCCAATGTTGGATCAGGCCAATGGCTCATCTAGTCCAACACTCAGCACACAGTGGCCAAAAATACCAGGTGCCATCAGGAGGTTCCGCAGTGGGGCTAGGACACTAGAAGCCCTCCCACTGTTGCCCCAAGCACCAAGAATACAGAGCATCACTTGCCCCAGACTGAGAGTTCCTATCGTATATTGTGGCTAATAGCCACTGATGGACTTCTGCTCCATATGCTTATCTAATTCCCTCTTGAAGCTATCCATGCTTGTAGCCGCCACCACCTCCTGTGGCAGTGAATTCCATGTGTTAATCACTCTTTGGGTGAAGAAGTACTTCCTTTTATCTGTTCTAACCCGACTGTTCAGCAATTTCATTGAGTGCCCACGAGTTCTTGTATTGTGAGAAAGGGAGAAAAGTACTTTCTCTACCTGCTCAATCCCATGCATAATCTTGCATACCAGCGTAATACTGCAGTGCTAACTGTTTTAATCAATAACTGTCTATGTCCAGTAAAAACGTTATATTAACACGAGTACTTGCTGAGCTTTACAGTATTTTAGGAATATAGTACTCTAATTTCTGAAGAGTGTCCTGAGTGAATATTGCTGCAATCTCAAGGAGTGCAAACTATGGGTTGCACACACCTTGCCATATATGCCAGGACTCTTTTTGTAGCAGGAACTCCTCTGCATATTAGGCAACACACCCCTAATGTAGCCAATCCTCCAAGAGCTTACAGTAGCCTCTGTAAGAAGAGCTCTGTAAGCTCTTGGAGGATTGGCTATATTAGGGGTGTGTTGCCTAATATGCAAAGAAGTTCCTGCTACAAAAAGAGCCCAGATGATACCTCTCTTAGTGATACAGTGGATAAACAGGGCTGTCAAAGAGACTGCATCACTATGATAACGGCGGAAAACTATGTTTATGGTTGCAATTTTAACTTCATTTTTAAAATCAACTCTTTGTTAACCTTTGTTTTTTCTCCCTGCATTCCATGGTGCACTCTTTTCTCCATCATTCTTCTCCATAGCAATTTGATCTCTCTGAGTCCCATAATGTGATCTTCTCCACCACCACCAACCGCCCTTTCTCCAATACTGGTCCAGTCTCATCTCCAAGTTACTTCAGTCATTTTTTTGAAGAAATCCTTATCCACAAGTCTCTGAAGTCTAATTTATTGGTTATCACCCTTTTTCTCTGTGCTCCCTAAATCACTATTTTGAACTTGCATCTGTTCTGTTTCACCACCCCACAGACCTCTTTGAATTCCCAGTTTTCATCTAACCCTTTCCTTCTGTTTTTTCACTTACAGTTCTCACAGCATTCCATGACATCCCCCTTTTTTCTTTCCCTCTGCACCACCACAGGTCTCTCTTAGGCAGCCTTCTTTCTTTCTCTGCATTTCCTTGCATATTCATGTCTCTTTTATCTGTACTAGTTCCTCATAAGCATAGTTCTTTCATAGAGCAAATGAGTTCGCAATCTGTCCCTAAATTTTACCATTTCATGACAGTCTGGCGCTGTAGTGATTTAATGCTCCACTGTAAATCCATACACAAACTCAGAAAAGAGCATATTAGGAGAAAGCTGGGTTAGAACCCTTCTTCTTGTATGTGGTTTGCCATGTACAAGGGCTTTTTTTGTATGAAGCAACACTCAGTAATGTGAGCTTCTGTCTGCAGTGTGACAGTTTAATATCACCTCATCTGCCATATGTGAAAGCCAGGTGCCGGTCTCAGGTCTCTCTGCACTGTCTGTTGTCTCATTTTTTCTCTTTAATCGCACAAATCTCTCTGCAACTTCATCTATCAGTCCCTGTTCATTCTTCTTTCAGTCTTTTAATGCTCAGTTTCTGTATTCTATTGCACTGCCCTCTTATCTCTACCCTCCCTTACTGAGTTAGTGGCAATGGTATACAAAGTAGTTCACATACTGAGTGAACTTTTCGGACAGTCTGGCTAGTTGTTATAGAATGGATGGATTGATGGGATAAAGCCTGAGCCAGTCTGCCTGAATTGCTTTTACTGTCTCCAGATTAATAGAAAAATGGGCACCAATTTCATCACATAGCTCTGAATCCAGAGAGAGAAGAAGCAATTCAGGCAGATTGGTGCTGACATTCTCACATCCACAGCACATTTTTTGATAAGTTTGAGCAGGTTCCCAGTGGTATAAAAAAGCCACAAATAATGGCCATAAGGTCTACTGGTGGGGACAAATAAACTAGGAGGGGCTGCAATTGGTCTACAGGGCTTTTATTGCCTAGGCCTTGAAGTTATGTATCTGTGAAGCTAAGTACCACCTTAGCTTCACAGATACTAGCACACTATTCTCTAAATAAGTGTCTTTTTCACTTGGTGATTAGCCAAGTGCTGAAAATATTGCTGCTGTAGCATGGGGGGGCGGGGAGGTTGTGATAAAATCTAATAACTATGGTATGATTTTTTATGCAGCGGTAAATTAAAGCCAGAACTTTTTTAAAAACCAAAAACAGGAATCTTATGAAATACAGAGAGAGTCCAGGTTCTTGGGTCTGATCTGGAATAGCTCTGATCCAGAGAAAGTTCCTAAACCCTGCTTCCGCATATGTAAACAAAGACAGAGATGGGTTAATCATTTTTTGTTCACTCTCTATTTCAGTCATTGATTTTGGTAAGGTAGCATTGAATCTGGATGTAGGTACCCTGCAAGGATGGATTTCCCCCCACCACCACCAAGTGTCTTGAAAGAAGGAACTGAAAAAAGATTTTTTAACAAGAAATTAATCAGCAGTCAGAAGTGGTGCAGGATTTCATGGCCATCATGACTATCTTGGGCCTCTCCCAAGTGATTGCTGATTCCACACATTTAACAGGGAACACACTGAATTTGGTCCATTACACTGCTAGGAAGGATGATCTGGAGGTGGGGGAGTTAAAGCTTACTCCTTTGCCATGGAGCCATTTTGAGAATTAGATATATTGATGGTTATGATTAGTATATCTAATTCTCAGTTACCCTTACCTGGATGGACCAGGCTAGCCTGATCTCATCAGCCCTAGTTAGTATTTGGATGGGAGACCACCAAGGACATCAAGGTTTGCTATGCAGAGGAAGGCAATGGCAAACCATCTCTGTTAGTCTCTTGCCTTGAAAACAGTACAGGGTCACCATAAGTCGGCTGCAACTTGACAGCACTTTACATGCACATACAATTCTCAACATGGGCCCCTCTGTGGGTATTTAATCCAGAGAATAAGGCCAAGAACAAACAAGACAGATCTTTCTACGAACCTGAGAAAAGCCCCAGGTTTGCAGGAAACTCTGAAATCTAAAAATAGAAATGATGGGGTCTAAAAGTCCACAAAATAATAGATGCAGTACTTGGACTCGGGGAAGGATATCTCAGCGGCCATTCTGGTGGTTGCTAAGCATACACAACAATATTGAAACCTTGGTTTCTGTCAGTAAAAGAAAGGGGAAGAGCCCTTTCCAGAGCTATTTTGGCTTCCCAATCCACCATTGTTCCCTTCCCTCTTGCTCTGGAGGGTGAACTTATTTGGGCAAGGCCTAGCAGCAACCACTGGCAACTTGCTACCGTGCGAATTTGCACAACTCTCCCAGGTACAGTGGTAGATACCAGATGATGCCACACAACTCACCAGAAGTCAGGAGCTGTCCCTGCACAACAAATGCAATGTAGCTGGGCCCACCACTAGCCCACCCCACAGTTTACTTGTTCAACTTTCTGCCACACAGCTTTTACAACTTTCTGGACTTTTCTCAGGGAGAGGCTGCCAGGGGAGGGAAGGAAGTAAAGCTGAGAACCAGTGTAGTATAGCAGTTATAATGTCAGACAAGGATCTGGCATATCTGGGTTCAAATCCACACTCTGCTGTGAAAACTTGCTGTTTGATCTTGGGCAGCTCACTGGGTGTGATCACACAGGCAGTTCAGTCTGGCATAGCCAACCCCCGCCCCCGATCAAAGTGGCATGATCAGACACACACATCTGACACTTGGCAGCCATCCATCCCTGCCTCATTGCAAAATGACTCCCCTATGCCTTAAACAGCCACCGGGACAATCCAGTGGTTTCCCTGGTGAGGCACTTCCATATCGGCTCTTCCAAAATCTGAACACGCAGGTGCACCATGGAAGTATGGGAGCCATGTGATCGCTCCTCCCATTTCTAGCACGGCAGTATGCTGTTTTCAGCAACCCAACCAATCAGAGGGGTACATCAGCCATGGCTCCGTGCTGGTGGTGTTGTAGCCATGTGAACTGGCCCTCACAGGCTGGCTACCCGATGCAGCTGGTGTTGTGGACCGGTGTGAATGCTGTGAAGTGCACCTAACTCCAACAGCTTTTTTCTCTGTGGGATACTGCCACAGCAACCTGCCGGTCTGGACACAACCACTCTCTCTCAGCCTAATCTGCCTCACAGGTTGTTGTGAGGATAAAATGGAGGAGAGCAAAATTATATAGGCTGCTTTGGGTTCCCATTAGGGAGAAAGATGGCATATAGATGAAGTAAATAAATAACTTAAAGACCAGAGGAGGCAATTAAAATAAAAGTTGGTTAGTGAGTGAGAAGGTGAAAAGGAAACCAGGAATGGGGGGATGATATGCAGGCTGCCGAGGGGAGAGAGAAGAAATAGTATGGAGAAGGGGATACGGGAAATGAAGTAACTTCCAAAGCACTTGCAGGTTCCCCACTTGTCAAAATTTAAAAACCAGCAACAGTACATTCAAACAATCAGCACAACTGCAGGTCAGTTTCCAAAGACCCTTTTAAATGATTTAGCCTTACATTTTTCCTGAAGATCACTGGAGATTACACTTCCTGTGCTTCTGTAGGAAGCATATTCTAAAGGGCTGGGGTTCTCACTGAAAAAGCCAGAGTAATGTGAGCTGAAAACTCTCCTAACCGTTCTCAGTGTTGATACTGTAAGCAACAACCGTTGTGATTAGTACAGTGCTCTTGAAAGTTCATACCAGGAAAGGCTGTCAAGCATGTATGTAGGTCCCAGGCCACTGAGAGCTTCAAAGGCTGAAACCAGCAGTTTGAATTGATCTTGGAACTTGGAAATAGACTGGCAATGTAGAAGTTTCAAGAGCTCAGTAATATGGCCCTGTTTGCCAGCTCCAATTAGTAGCTGGGCAGCTGCATTCTGTATTAATTGAATTTTCTGAGTTGACTTCGAAGGTAACTCCATGTATAGCACATTACAGTAGTCTTTCACTGAGATTACAGTATCATGGATCAATTGTAGTGATATCAGCCATATCCAGGAGGAGGCACAATATTTGAGCTAAATGCAACTAACGTATTCCTAGCAAAAACAGCAACCTGCTTCTCCACCTGCAAGCCTGGTCCAAGAATACTCCCAGACTATTAATCTACCAAAGCCATACCTACAACTTCCAATGTCAGTAAATTTATACGTCTCAGTATTTTGGCATTTCCAGCCAGCAATGGCTTTCTCTTGTCTGGATTCAGCTTCTGCTTTTTTTTTTTCCTCCTTGGCCATGATCACAGCCTCCAGGCAGTACTCCAGATTTGAGATGACCATATCTGGGACTTTACTTAGAGATATAGATACACCTGGGAGTCATCTGCATACTGATAACACCCACCCCTCAAATTCTGGATAAATTCACTATAGTGCTGCACATGTATACTATGCAACATAGGGGAGAAGACAGAGCCCTGAAGCATCTCACATGTTTACTCCTCAGAGACCAATTCCATATCTTCTCTCACTACCCTCTGCATTCTATCTTGGCCAGGGCAGGCCCAAGGTTTCTTTGTGCACTAGGCGAGACTAGCTTGTGGTGTCTCTCCCCCTCTAAGCTGAGTCAGTGTGAGCTGACCTTAGTGGGGAATCCTGCCGTGCAGTCCACCTTCCAAAGCAGATCTTTTCTCCAGGAGGAGTGGCACATATGTTTTAAACAAATAAAGAAGTGATCGATGTAGTCTGGGGAACTGTTGTAATTCCGGGAGATCTCCAGCCCCCACCTGGAGTTTGGTAAGCCTAGCCCTGATTACTAATTCCCCCTCCCCCCGACAGGGAGGGTGTTCAAATATGCAACCGGTTCTTGTGCACAGGGGGCAGCAGTGAAGTCCAAAATCAGTTTCTACTGGTTGAATAACTTGGGTCTTTGTGGAACAGAACCAAATCCAGAGAGGCTGCTCAGATCACTGGCCCTCCTCATTCCCCAACCTGGTGCTTCCACCATTTTTAAGTGCAGCTAAGGAGGAAAAGGGAGCCCTCTGCCTGGCCCACACCTGGTTTCCCTGCTGGATGCCAGCGACTCCTCGGCCACTGGTTAAGCCAAGGGCCCTGGGCGACCAGCAGGAGTCAGAAGCCCCTGCTCCTCGACAGCTGGGCCACACCTCCCCCCCGCCACGGGATGGCTGCGCCCCCTGCCCGGCTGCCACCTGAAGGTGGTTGTGGGGAAGCAGGAGGGGTCTCTGTAAAGTCTCTGGGGGCCAGCCGAGGCCTTCTGACCACCCCCCTCGAGACTCTGGAGCATGCCAAGACTGCCCGGACCCTGCCCCACCCGCCAGGCTAGTTGCCAGGGCACAATGTCTGCCTGCTCCTAACCAGGCCAGCCCCTGGTGGTGGGGAGACTTGCTCTGCCCAGAGAAGCCAGGGAGCAGGTGGGGGGAAGAGCCTCCACCCTCCCCTGCTTACCTTCCGCAGGTGACCCCCACTGCAACTCGGCTCCCAAGGGCTGGGCAGGAAGCAGCCACGGCTGGAGCAGACACGAAACCGAAACAGGAGACCCAGGGAGGAGCACGGCCATGTATGTGTGTTTGTCTGCCTGCCTGCCTGCCTGCTGCTGGGACATGGGCATCGGCAGCAACCGTGGAGTGACTAAAGGTGACTAAGAGGCCGAACGGACCCTCCACCTCCAGGGCCAGCCAGTCTGCCTCGGAAGCCCCAGGCCAGGAGGAGGCAGCCGCAAGGAAAGGCCTCAGTGCCCTGTTGGTTTGGCCCTCTGGGGTGATGGGCTGCTGGCCACTGGGTGAGAGGGCGGGGGCGGGGACCTCAGTCCAGCACCTCCCTGCCGCGCATCTGCATGGCCCCCAGGGTAGCTCCTTGGGCCGGGGAGGGGGCAAGAGACCGGCCCGCCACACCCTTTTTGCAGTGCCAGACCAGCATGCCCACCTCCTCCCTCTGTTGATTCTGAACTTACTGACGAGCCTGCAGGAAGGGGTGCGCTGAGCAGGAGGGAGGAGGCAGGGCATGAGGTGAAGCGAGCTGGCAGGAAGGGGTGCACTGTGGAGCAGGTGCTCAGAAAATCATGCTGGGGGTGGGCGGCAGCAGCAGGGGCCTCGCTGCGCCCCTTGGAGATCTGCACCCTAGGCCATCACCCTAGTTGGCCTAGTGGAAGTGCTGGCCCTGATCTTGTCACAGACCATCTCTATCTTGAAATAAGACTTAGTGAATATTTATCTCTGTTGCACTTACTGTAAGCATAGGTGTCATTTTGTGCCTGACTACTTTTCTTGGGGTAGAAGATACCGCAGAAGGTGTCTTCCAAGGCATGTGTTTAGTCTTTCTGTTGCATATGGTGGGTGCTTCTTACCTAGCTCTCATCTGTTGCATCCTAACCTCTGAGCATCTGAGCTCTCATCCTCTTTTATTTCTGGGAACTTCATCTCCCTGTGAGTTTTGTGACTAGTCCTCAGGCAGTAGCCCAATCTCTAGGATGTAGGTATATGATCTATACACTATGTCAAACTTTGTAAGAACTCTAAATCTTTTATGTGTACTGAGTTGCACTGGGCTATGGTTGTCTACATATGGCTGTCAGTTAAGCTCTTTGAAATAATTAAAGTTTAAAAGTGTCACAGAAATAGGTACAACTACTGTAATCCATTGACTCTACTTTACCTTCAACTGAAATTAACAAAGCTTCAGAAATTATTACATTAAAGATCTGGAGAAATGACTGTCAAACTATGCTTCCATAAGTAAATGGGATCTTTTAGGATGAAGTCTGTAGAAGTACAAATTTGGCATTAGTCTGAAGAAAGGATAATGATAAGATCTTCTTCATGGTCTCTGTGCATCACACCTCTGGGATATACTGCGCCTCTGCTGATCCCAATTGGTATAACGGAAAGAGAAAGGGATTTTCACCCCTACTCCCCGGTCACATGCTGGGCTCCACTGTGCATGACTAGGGGGAGGGCACGAGGATCCTGCCAGTTCTCTTCTGACCGCCACGCTGGTAGAATCCTTTCCACCTCAGTCAGTAAAAGTTTGTTGGCCTGTAGGTTTCATTCTTCTTTAGTTAGTTAGGAAAGTAGCTATAGTTAGTTTTTTGTTTGGATTGGTTCCTGCTCCCGCGGAGACTTTTCTCCTCCCCTCCCTTCAGTCTATGGCTGCTAGGTGGAATTTCTTTAAATGATGCCAGAATTGTGGCAAGAAAATTGCCCCCCAGATGGAGTCCTCACTAAACTGAGGTAGTCATACCTCCCAGAGCCGCTTCACTTGATACATTAAGCTGAGGACAGCTACAAGGTGTTCTGTGGTTACCTTCGCTACACCCAACTCAATCCACCGACTCTGACCAGGAGCTGGACTTGACTCAGATTCCTTGATCCCCCGAGGTCGAGACTCCCCACCAAGCTCAAAGGACACACACCATTGTCCCTTCACCTCCTGTCAGACCCGATGGTCAGGATCAATCTCCGACGCCCCTCCAGCTTCCGCACTGGGATCAGCACCAATGGCAATATCTTTACGGGGTTTATCCTTTCCCAGAATTGATGCCGTGGCTTCCCCCACCTCCAACCAATCCTCATTGTATCAAATCTCTCAGTACTGAGATCCATCTTCAGCACCGAAATTTCTTAAACCATCAGAGTCAAGACCGGTCATTAACGACTCTGACCTTGAACCGTCGGCACTGAAAAAGTTTATGGAACTGTCAGAACTGTTGCCATTGACACTGATCCTGCAGACTTCATTCTCTGAACTCTCAGATCAATCTTCTGCTTCTCAGTCGGAGGAGGATAGCCCACATCAACCATTGGAACCGTCCCCACCTCAACAAGTGGAGGATGACCTCCCAATCTCTCCATCGGAAGATGTCAAATCTTATGGAGACTTTGTGAAATGTATGGCAGACAAGTTGGCTTTGCCCACCGTCCAGCCTTCCCCGACTGTTACAGACTCAGTCTTCGACATCGTCCAGATGGACACTTTGATGTCGGTAGCTCTTCCCATGACTTCAGTCCTTCTGAAAACAGCCAAGGATCCCTGGGTGCATCCTTCATCTGTTCCAGTCTCCAATAAATGACTGGATCATATGTATAAGATTCAGGAGTTGGGAGCAGAATTCCTCTTTACCCATCTGAAGCCAAATTCTTTAGTAATGAAACCATCCACCAAGGGCAAGAGCAGTCACTCTATGCCTTCCGGCAAGGAGGAAAGGAAGCTTGACTCCTTCTACACTACAGGAGCTATGGGGATTAAGGCATCTAACTATGCCACCTGTATGGGGCGCTACCAGTTTGCTCTGTGGGAGCAAATGTTGGAATCTATTGCTTCTCTCTCTGGTGAGAGCAGTCATCGAGCTCGATGCATACAAAAAGAAGGCATGCTTTTAGCAAGGCACTAACTGAATGTCTCCAAGCACACTCAGGATATAGCAGCAAAGACTCTCACTTCTTCAATCACCCTACATCGACATGCCTGGCTGCGCTCCTCTGCCTTACAGATACCAAAACCATCATCGAAGATCTTCCCTTTGAGGTCAATGGACTTTTCAGTTTGTCTACAGATGTAGTATTTCAAGAGCTCGACAAGAGCATCAAAACGTCTTGCAGCCTAGGAGTCTCTTCTGTTACCAAGCCTAAAAAGGGAAAACCTTGGACTAAACAATGGGCTCGGAGACCAGTGTCTAAATTTCCTTCCAAGACCCACTAGCAAAGATCTCCAAGCGGGCCGTCTCATCCTTATGGAAGAAAACCCAAATTTGTGTCAGCTTCCCAATCTCAACCCAAACCTTCCAAAACTCCCAAGCAGAGTCTTTGACTCCAGCTCCACTGTGTTTCCTACCCATCTATTCCCTTTCCTGTCGGCATGGAGACTCATCACCTCAGACCGATGGGTCCTTTCCATAATAGAATTGGGATACCTCATAGAGTTCTCCCAAACCCCTGCCACCTCTCCAGTCATTGTCACACCACCTTTTGTCATACTTCTAAAATAAGTTCAAACCCTTCTCCAAAAAGATGCCATAGAGCCAGTACCAGCATCCCAGCTTCACATGGGCTTCTACTCTTGCTACTTCACAGTACCAAAAAAGGATGGAGGCCTCCGTCCCATTATGAACCTCAGGCACCTAAATTGCCTCATTGTCTACAAAAAGTTTCAGATGACAACATTACAAACCATTCTTCCACTCCTGAACCCCAGAACGTGGATAGTAACACTGGATCTCAAAGATGCTTATTTTCATGTCTCGATTCATCCTGCCCACTGTCCCTTCCTCCGTTTTATGGTAGGCAGCAGTCATTTCCAATACAAAGCCCTCCCATTTGGGCTATCCATGGCCCCCTGGGTCTTCACGAAAGTAATGGTGGTTATAGTGGCATACCTACGCCTAAGGGCGTCCAGATATTTTCCTATATAGACGACTGGTTGCTGGTGGCGGAATCAGAGACTTCCCTTCTCACCCATGTAGAACTAACCTTGGCCTTCCTAGAATCCTTGGGCATCAAGGTAAACTTACAAAAGTCAAAGCTCCTCCCCTCCACAAGGATACAGTTTATAGGAGCTATTCTGGACTCTGTCACATGCACGGCTTTCCTCCCTCCTCAGAGAGCGAGGGACATTGTCGATCTGGTGACTCTCCTGCACAGTACGAAAAGGGCCAATGCAAAGCAAGTCCAGTGGCTTCTGGGCTTGATGGTGGCCACTACCAATGTCATTGTCTTTGCCAGATTGCGCATGCAGCCGTTGCAGCTGTGGTTTGTCTGAAAGTTTCATCCGCAGTGGCACTCTCAATCCCTTTATCTTGTCCTACCACCGAATGTCCGGGACTCTCTCCTCTGGTGGGCAGACCCTGTGAATCTCTTGGCGGGAGCTCTATTTCACCCTCCCACTCCAATGCTCACATTGACAACAGATGCGTCCCTCTGGGGATGGGAGGGGGCGCATTTCAAAGGACTCTGTATCGGGGCTCGATGGGAATCACATGTAGCCCATCAGCACATCAATTTCCTAGAATTACTGGCAGCATCGTATGCACGCAGTTCTTTCTGTCACCTTGTGACCCAGCAGGTGGTCACGGTCCTTACGGACAACACCACGGCCCTGTGTTATATCAACAGACAGGGAGGCATGATATCCAGGGGGCTATGCCGACTAGCCCTGGAAATATGGAACGAGTGTCAGCCATGGAACACAAGAGCTGCCCATCTTCCAGGGACCCTGAATGTTCAAGCAGACTTCCTGAGTAGAGGAGGTGTGTCAGGGCACGAGTGGGAACTCAACTGGAGTGATCGCCAGCTGATTTTTCAACTATGGGGTTTTCTGGAGGTGGACGTGTTCACGACACGCTACAACAGGAAGTGCCGTCTATTCTGCTCCAGAGTGGGGACCGATCCCCTGTCTCTAGGTGACAGTCTCCTTGTTCCGTGGTCACCCATGTACGTTTTTCTCTTCCCTCTGATCCCTCTGATCTCGAGAGTTCTTGGCAAAATACTGCGGGAGAAGCCACATTGTGTCCTGGTGACTTCTTGGTGGACCTGGCAGCACTGGTTCCCCATCCTGCTTCAGCTATCCAAGGGCTCCTTCATTCACTTTCCTCCAGCCGTGAATCTCCTTCTTGCAGGGAAGGGACGAATACTGCATCACGATGTACAGCATCTCAAACTCACAGCTTGGAGGATCCTCTCCTAAAGTTTCGGGACAGAATAGACCTTGTCCTGGAGAACTGCCGGAAGCCATCTACATGAGCTTCCTACTCTGGGAAGTGGAAGAAATTCCTATTTTATCTCACTTCATTGGGGTTACCATCACCCTCTTCAGACTTGATGACAATCTTCTGAGGTTTTTTGTCCCGGATAGACTTGGGCCTTAGCTGTGCCTCATTGAAGGTCTATCTAGTGGCAATTTTGGCTCACCATCCACCTATCGATGGTCATTCCGTCTTCTCCCACCCATTGATTAAGAAGTTTCTTAAAGGCCTGACCCACCTCTTTCCTCCATCGCATGGTCCCACACCAGCGTGGGACCTACCCATGGTGCTTATGAAACTTATGGACAGACCTTTTGAGCCTATGGCTATTTGTAGTCTGCAGCTGTTGTCTTGGAAGACAGCTTTTCCGGTCACAATCACCTCTGCCAGGAGAGTGAGCAGGTTGTCAGCACTTCATTGTGACCCTCCATATTTGTGCTTCCATCATAATGGGGTTACCTTGGCTCCAGATGTTTCTTTTCTGCCAAAAGTAGTTTCTGAGTTTCATCTCTAAGCAGACATTGTCCTCCCAGCATTCTTCCTGTCTCCTACGACCAATGAAGAATGCCAGCTCTATTTGTTGGACATCAGAAGAACTCTGCTCTTCTATTTAAATCGAACATGGCCCTTTAGAAAGTCACCAGCTCTGTTTGTTTCTTATGCTCTACCCTCCCAAGGGAAAAAGCTGTTGTCCCAATGCCTATCTAAATGGATTGTGGAGGCTATTAAATTATGCTACACGTTAGCTAAGAAGTAGCTCCCGGGGCCGCTAAGGGCGCATTCCACCGGGGCAGTGGCTGCATCCACAGCCTTCCTGCGAGGTGTGTCACTAGAAGACATCTACAGTGCAGTGACCTGGGCCACTCCCCACATGTTTCTGAAGCCCTAGATGTACGTCTTCATCAGCGTTCAGCAGTAGGATGAGCAGTGTTGCAGGCGGCACAGATTTAGGACCTCGGCTCCCCGCTCCAGGTAGGCATGTACTGCTTGCTAGTCTCCCAGAGGTGTGATGCACAGAGACCATGAAGAAGATACAGGTTGCTTACCTGTAACTGATGATCTTTGAGTGGTCATCTGTGCATTCACACAACCCGCCCTCCTTCCCCTCTGCTTTTGGTCCTTTCCTTTCTTTGGAGACTGAGGGCAGTGGTCAGAAGGAACTGGTGGGATCTTCGTGCCCTCCCCCTAGTCATGCACAGTGGAGCCCGGCACGTGACCGGGAAGCAGGCGCAAAAATCCCTTTCACTTTCCATTATACCGATCAGGGTCAGCGCAAGCTCACTATATCCCAGAGGTGTGAATGCACAGATGACCACTCAAAGATAATCAGTTACAGGTAAGCAACCTGTTTTTCTTTAGCCAAGTGTGTTTCTAGTTTTTTTGTTGTCTTGTTAACACAGCATGATTTTGTGTCTAGGAAAAAACAAGTTTCCAAATCTCCACTTTGGCTAGATTCTTAGATTTTTAAGACCTTTTGGAAAGGTGCTATAAAATTGTCATCTCTATACTTTATTCAGATCCCTTCCAGCAGAGCTCCTATTGTAGCTAACATGGTTACTAAATTTGTTTTACTTTTTTCATTCTTCTTATATCTGGAAACCATCTGTAAGGCATGGAGCATAGTTCTAATACTGTCACAAGGAGTGCAGTACTTAATTCAAAATCTAGACCTTTCATCAAGGCTGTTAAAATTCCAGGGGCACTAGACAAAGTGAACCTCCAAGCACTTGCACCAGAATAGTCTGTTACTTTCTTATGTCCTATTGAACCATTATCTTGTTTGCTTCTTACATATGGATTGAATATACTTCATTTAATATATTACATGCACTTTTGATATATGCAGTGCATATATAATCTGATTCGACATTCATTGTCAATACTCCATTGTTCAGATTGGGGTGTATTTGGCTCTCGAACCTATTCATTTAAGATCTATAGCAGCAGATTCATGAGCTCTATAAATGTATGCAACTCAAAACAGCAAGAATCCTTTCCCAAATATGAACACAAGCTGCCTTACACTGAATCAGACCATAGGTCTATCAAGGTCAGTATTGTCTGCTCAGACTGGCAACAGCTCTTCAGACTCTCAGGCTGAGATCTTTCAGGTCATCTACTGCTGTGTGTGTGTTTTAGGTGCCATCAAATCACTTCTGTCTTATGGCAACCCTATGAATGAATGACCTCCAAAATATACTATCATTAACAGCCTTGCTTAGGTGTTGCAAAGAGAGGGCTGTAGAGATGGATACAAACTAGCTCACAAACTAAAGTTTGTGATTAATTTTGGCCATATTGTAGTTCACGAAGTGAAGTTCATGGCAAGTCAACTGGCAGGAACTTTCCAGCTGTTTGTGAACAGATACATTTCCAAACAGACTGTCTCCACTCAATCTAAATGTTTACCCAACTTCAAGCAATGGGGGGGACAACTTGGAGGACATGTAGAGGAACATCCGGGGGAGGTCCCCTGCGACTTTGATGTCTCTAGCTTGCACAGGATCCATTCTGTGCACTCCTCAACCTCCTGAACTTGTACTTTTCAAAATTACCACCTGTCAATGGGTCCCACTCCCTGACTCTCTTAAGCAGCTACATGGACACAGCATATAACCTGCATGAAGCATTATACACTCAAAGTAAGAGCTTGAAGAGATGCTTCTTTTGGGCAAGCCATTCTTTGATCTACCTTCTCCTAACAGCACCTCCACCCACCTCTAGGTAAGCAAGCTTGCTAGTTTTCACCCATCAGTGTGATGCACAGAGACCACAAAGAAGTAAAAGAAGGTTGCTTAGCCATAACTGTTGTTCTTCAAGTGCACTGTTAATCTGTGCATTCATCTGTTGTTCATCTGTGCATTCACACAACTCACCCTCCTTCCCCTCTGCATGTAATATATGGATAGTTTTTTCAGAGCATCATCCTCTGAAACATATAGAAAATTTTATGGAACTGAAAAGGAGACATGCAGCTCCTACCCTTTGGGCATGTGCAGTGTATCTCTGAACTGGAGGGGGGGGTTGTATCTTTTTGAAGCTCTAGAAGTTTTGGAGATAGGCTTCTGCACAGGCTCAGAACTCATCATGCACACTGTGCATCCAGTGTGAATCCACTTGAAGAACAACAATTACAGGTAAGTAATCTGTTTAATCCTTCTATTAGTTCCAATGAATGGCAGAGACAAAACACACAATGTGCTATCTTTCATCATATATAAATTACTTTGCATATATAATTTTGCTTTGATCAGGATGGCATCTCTACATTGCTGAAGATATTTTACGAACACATCTATCTGGTATGCTTAAGCCGTGATGTTGCAGACAGCACCAGAAAATACTGTTCTTAGCTCTCCCAGCAAATAACTTTTTGGTTATCTTATATTTTGTGAATATGGGTTACTGGTTTTCAAAACATCCAAGTTACTGGCGTTGTCTAAGCAGAAGGCATGTTGCATATGTGTGGGATGGGGATAATCAACAATTTCTAAGGATTTCCACTGGACTGGCAGTCTCCTGTCATGTTTTTTGTTTTTCCCAAGGATCCCCCAATCCCCAGGACCAACTATATGGGTTTCAGGGAGCTGTAGCAGGAAGGAGGCAGGAAAAATCAATTTTATAAGCAACCCCATGCATTTTGTGAGAACAATTTCATCCGTATATTGTATAAAGTTTATTTTGTTAGTTCTGAAACTGCTGCCAATGAATTTCAGTCCTTTGGATGATCCCAGATTTTCCCATTTCTGGAGACCCATTTCTGTGCCAGCATCTCTGTGTTAACATCCTTCATGTGACAGTGAGGGAATCTTTTTTTTTTTTTTAATAAATATATTTATTGGAGTTTTAACATTATATACAATAAACTTATGCATTCACATTCTTATATTTTGAGTCCTTATTACATTATATTACATTTTATCCATTTTTTTACTCCTGACCACCTTTTAAACACGGTTTTATCATCGATACCATTTATTTCAGCATGTATCCTATCCATTTCTACTGCTTCCATAAGTTTTGAGGCAATTTCCTTTCTAGTGGGTACTTTGTCTGACTTCCAATATTTAGCAAACAAAATCCTTGAGATAGTTAAGATACACAACAAAGTATAAGTTTCTTGACGCGTTTGTCGCTCTTCCGACAACATATTTAGCAAATAGATCTCCGGCTGAAGTTCCACCATTAAACCTAATGTTTCTTCTATTATCTTTTGAACCATTTTCCAATATTTTTGTGCTCTTTGGCATCTCCACCACATATGGAAAAAAGTGCCCACGTTCGATTTACATTTCCAGCAAATTTTAGAGTTGTTTTTCTGACATTTTGCAATTTTATCGGGTGACCAATACCACCTATGGTGTAATTTATAGACGTTTTCTTTATATGGTACTGCCCTTAGAAGTTTCATCTTATTCCAAACCTTATACCATTCTTCAAGCTCTATTGTATGTCCCATATCCTGCATTCATGCCACCATGGATGATCTTACTACTTCATCCCTCATATATTCGTCCAATAACCAATTATAAATCTTTTGTATCAACTTATCGCTTGAGGACAGCCATATCTTATCCAATTCATTTTTGTTTCTCTCAAACCCCTCTTTCATATCTTTAGCATACCTAGATCTCAACTGGGTATATTCCCACCATGATAGATTGATGTTGTGTTTCCCTTCTAGAACCTCTTTTGGTTTTAATTTTTCCCTTTTATCTAGCAAGTTTTCATATTTTTCTCTATGTACCTCTGTAACAAGAGTAGGCTTCACAAATGCTTCTAATGGTGATACCCATAATGGCGTTTTCTTATAATGGCGCCTTCTTATATTATCCCAAACTTTAAACAGCGCATCCCTTAGATAATGATGTTTAAAATTGGTATGTACTTTATCTTTACCATACCAGATATAAGCATGCCATCCCATGTAGAGATCAAAACCTTCTAATGCTAAACATCTAGTATTTTCCAGGACTATCCATTCTCGTATCCAATTTAATGCTGCCGCTTCATAATAAAGCCTCCAATTTGGAACTCCTAACCCACCCCTTTCTTTTTTATCTTGCATAACCTTCCATTTTATCCTTGCCTTTTTAGGTGCCCAAACAAATCTTCTAGTAATTTTATCTAATTCTTCAAAATAGTTCATCCTCTTAAGTATTGGTGTGTTCTGTGCTAAAAACAAAAACCTAGGTAAGATATTCATTTTCAACGTTGCGATCCTTCCCAATATGGAAATATGTAGATCTTTCCATTTATTCAAATCCTTTCTAATATCTTCCAGCAGTTTGTTATAATTATCTTCCATAAGCGTAGAACACTTATTAGAGAAAGTTATACCCAGATATTTAACTTTTTTAACTATTTCCATGTTCGTTAGCTCTTGCAACTTTGATGCTATTTCCGCTGAACAATTCTTAGTCAACATTTTCGTTTTCTTATTATTAATCTTAAGCCCCGCCTTTTGACCATATCCTCTAATATCTTGTAATAGTTCTGTCATAGATTCTAAGGGATTTTCTATAATAAATAAAAGGTCATCTGCGAATGCCTGTATTTTATATTCCTCCCCTTGTACTCTTAGCCCTTGTATGGCTCTATTTCTCCTTATTACATCATTCAGTGTCTCCAGAGCGTATATATATAACAGAGGCGACAAAGGACAACCTTGCCTTACACCTTTTGATATTTCAAAGGATTGTGTCATTTCTCCATTAATTGAAACCTAGGCAAACTGTTTAGTATAAATTGCTTGGATCAATGTAATAAACCTCTTTCCAGGATCCCATAATCTAAGTTTCTGTATCAAAAACTCCCAGGATAGGTTATCGAAAGCTTTCTCAGCGTCCACACACATTAATACCATCTGTTTCTCTACATGCTGTTCATAGTATTCCAAAACATTAATCACTGTACGTATATTTGCTTTCATCTGTCTTTTCGGCAAAAAAACTGATTGGTCCGGATGTATCTTTTGTATCAATACCTTTTTAAATCTGGCCGCCAGTATATTAGCAAAAATTTTGTAGTCTACGTTTAATAGATATATTGGTCTATAATTTTTAATATCTTCTCTCTCGCTGTTTGGTTTATGTATTAAGGAGACGACTGCATGTTTCCAAGATTCCGGCATTTTTCCTGTTGTTTCAATCTGGTGTAACAGATCTTTCAAAGGGAACGTAATCTGATCCTCAAAAATTTGATATAACTCAGCCGGCAAGCCATCAGGCCCCAGTGTTTTCTTCTTTTTCTGTTTCTTTATAGCCTCTGTTATTTCACACATCATTATGGGTTGGTTCAGTATATGTTTCTGATCTTCACTAAATTCATCTTTGCTATTTTGTTCCAAGTAATTTACTATTTCCTCCACGTCTTGGGATTCTTGACGGTACAATTTCTTGAAAAAGTCTTCTGCTATTTTTTTCATCTCCTGCATTTCAAATTTTTCTTCATTTTTTCCATTTCTCAATTTCAATATCATACGTTTATCCCTCTCTTTCCTTAATTTATACATTAGCCACTTAGATGGCTTATTAGCATTCTCAAAAAGATATTGTTTTGTATATTCCATTTTCCTTGCCAACTCCTGCGTTAGCAAGAGATTCGTCTCATGCTGTAAAATTTTTAACTTAGCTTTTATTTCAACTAATTCATCATTCTTCTTCACCTTTTCTTCTTCCTGTCTTATCTGCCTACAAAGATTTTCATATTTACTTCTCCTTTGCTTGTTTTTCCATGCTTCTTGACTAATACACCACCCTCTTGTAAAAGCTTTAAATGTATCCCATACAACATCAATAGCTATATTCGGTTGCAAGTTCCTTTTAAAAAAATCAGCTATTTCTGCTTTCGCTTTTGTAACCAACTCCTTATCTCTAAATAATTCCATATTTAGTTTCCATCTGCCAGTTTTCTTTGTATCTTCTAAAGATAACATTATTGGATTGTGATCTGCAAATGTACTCGGTAGAGTGTCTATCTCTATTAACCCTTTAAGTGATTTCACCGACGCCCACACCATGTCAATTCTGGACCATGCTTTGTGCCGTGCAGAATAGAACGTATAATCTTTTCTCTTAGGATATCTAGATCTCCATACATCTACTAGGTTATATTCACTTGCTGTTTGTATAAAGATTTTTGGTAATTTCATTCCTGATTTCTTTGGTTTCCCCTGACTTTTCCTATCTAAATCTGGTTCAAAAACTCCGTTATAATCCCCAATTATACAAATGTTATCAATTTCTTTCATTTTTAATACTTCCCGAACTTCTTTATAAAATTTCTCCTGATTCTGATTTGGGGCATAAATATTAATCAATAACAACTCTTTTCCATTTCTATTTATTACTGTAGCAATAATCCTTCCATCCTGCGATGCATACAGATAATCGGCAGTAATATGTTCTTTAATGTATGTCACTACACCTCTCTTTTTCTTAATATCTGATGCAATAAACGCGTTACCCAAACTTTTCCTTGAGAGGTATTTCATTTCATCCTGTTTTATGTGTGTTTCCTGTAAACATACTATGTCTGCTTTCAATTTATTTATTTGTTGGAAAATTCTCCTTCTTTTTATAGGGCTATTTAAGCCATTCACGTTGATTGAGAGAATTTTCAGCCCCTTATTCATGATTGTCGTTGTTATATCTCTCTCTACTATTATATTTCTCCCTAGCCTTGTATTGGAATCTGGTCAAAACCTGTGAGGGAGTGACACCTCGTCCTCTTTTCCCTTTCTTTCCCTCTTTTTTTTTCAACTACCTCTTTTTCTAATTCTGCCACTTCCTCTCCAAATTCTCCTTCTTCTTTCTCACCTCCTTCTCCACTTTCTTCTCTATCCCAACCTAGATCCTCACCATGTTTTTCCAAAAAGTTCTCCGCTTTAAAAACCGAGTCAATTTTATGTCTTCTTCCTTCATAATGAAATAGTAATCCTTCGGGGATCAGCCATCTATATGTGATTCCATTTTTCTTTAATATATTAACAAGGATTTGGTAGCTCTGTCTTTTTTCCCTAACCCTCCAGGGTGTCTCTTTTAGTATTCTGATTTCTGCTCCTTGTATTGTTACTTTATGTTCATTAGCAGCTTTAAGAATTTTATTCCTCATTTCTCTTTTATGGAACTTAATATGGACTTCACGGGGTAGTTTATGTCTTTTTGCGTAAGCCGAGTTTCTCCTATAGATAGAATCGATTTGTGTTTCTATTTCTTCTTCAGTGCCCAATTGTAGTTGCTCTCCCAAGTTTTGTACTATAACCTCCTTTAAATTTTTCTCCAAATTTTCTGGAACATTTTGGCATCTAATTATTGTTGCTGCCCAGTCCATCTCTAAATTAATCAATGTTTCCTCTATTTGTTCATTTTTACTTTTAAGCTCTTGTAATTCAAAGCCCAAATAGTTTACTTCCTCTTTCATTTTCTCACTATTGGCCCTAATTTGAGATATTTCATGCTTATTCTCTGTTAATTGTTTTTTAATTTCTTCCGTTTCAAGTTTAATTTGCCCCGTTATGTTTTGTAAGGGCTCTATTTCCCTTTTAATAAGTGTAGGTAGTATTTCCTCAACTGTTGCCCTCACTGTCTGTGCCACTGTCTGTGCCATACTTTCTTGAATTAGGCTTTTTAAGTCTTTCATTGTCATCTGGGAAACTGTCATATTGCCTGTTTTCAACTGACCTAGATTTCCCGTTTGTCCTGGGGAAGCTATGGGAGTTTTCTTACCACCAGTTGCCATAATCTTTCAAGAGCACGGACTTAACCCAAGAACCCAAATAGCAATCACTGCACAACACAAACCGACTCTACCAAGACTTTTCCTAACTACTGACTTGGAACTCAATTCAATAAATTGTTTCACTAACCCACTTCCCCCTCTTACAGAACTAACAGCTTTCCACCTAATCTCAAACTACTATGTACTTGTATTCAATCCATCTCTTCATTTATCTTTCTTCTTTCCTAAACTGCCTTTTCTGTCCACTTTTTTTTTTCGGATTTGTCTCTCACAGAGTTCACTTCTTCAGCCACTCCGTCTCCCCGCCTCCTGCGTCACCACGTCTCACCGTATCTCCTCCCGCTATTGTGTTGTTCCTCCGGCCTCCGGTCCCGCCTCTTAATCCCGTCGCGCCTCCTCCCCGACGTTCCGTCTCTCCTCCGTCCTCCTCAGACTGCTCCTCTATGACGCGATGCCACGTGTTCTCCCCAAGCCTCTCTGCTGGTGTGCGTCCTTCCGTGGGCGTTGTCTCTCCACTTCCACAGCTTGCACTTCTCCCCAGCGTCCAACACAACGCCCCAGGGGGAGACAAAAGAAAACAACACAAAGTGTAGATGTTTACAGTTGCTGTTCCCTCTCTATCTATCCCCTCTACACTAGTCAGTCTTCCCCCCTTTTAACGTCTCTCTTTTCATACAGCTGTTTACAAGAAGCCCCGCTGCCTCACTTCCGTTTCTCCGTATCTTCTGGGTTTTCTCTCCTCCTTTACCCACCTCTATTACTCCTAATCAGTCCTAGTTACTATCTCCCTTTATAACATGCTGTAAATAAGTAATTTTCCGTATACTCAACTTTCACTTATCTCTTTTCACTGCATCTTTTCGCTCCTTGGACTCCCACGATTCCGCAAGGCTCCTCTTGTGCTTCGGAGAGGCAGACGCCTCTCTGGGGCTCCGTTTGCTTTCTGCTTCGGGTTGCCGCTGGAGGAGGGGAAAAAGACCCCCTAGGTGGAGGGGATGCCACCCACCCTCCACCTACCAGCTGAGAAACCCTTGCCAGAACCCCCTCTCCAGGAGGGAACTGGGTGACGGAAAAAAAACCACCAAACTAAAGCAGACTGGCAGATGCGGGAGCTGGCTCACCGCCCTGCTACCTCGTTAAGCCCGGAACCGGATCTCCACACTTCACTTTCCCGACAGTGAGGGAATCTTGATAGTATGCGTGTCCAGTGTTGTTTGAGTTCTTTGAGTCATATGCTATGTACATCTGAGTCAACCAGTGTGTGTAGTCTCACTTTTAAACTTGCATGCAATTTCCTAGCTAGCCCAATATGTTATTTGCATTTTATTGAGGAGACAAATTTAGGGGGGGATACAAGACAATGTATATTGTTCAAATTCTTCCATTTTTTGAGAGAAAGGCATTCTTCTGAGGACATTCAGGTCTGTATATGGAAAGCCAAAACTGACCAAAGTGGAGTTCCTGCTTGGCTTTGACAACCTTGAAGAAGGTTGAGGGGAAACAAGGAGCAGGGTGAGAGACAACCATCCCTTTGCAGGATCAGCATCATCTGGGGAAATTCATTAGGCTTGTTTTGTTTTCTTTTACCAAACAAGGGAAATCTTCCTTTATCTGTGTTCTTTGGTAATTAGGTGTTCTTATTTTGTTGTGATGTTTTATTTTAGTTTTATTGTTTTTTGTGTTTCTTTTGTATTTTTGTAACGTTTGAAAACTGCAAAAAATTATTTTCATTCAAAAGTAGTATAGAAAATTTTAAAAATTAATGAACATCAGATAATTCAGCTCATGTCAGCTACAGCATTTTGGCTGAGTAGCTCTGCAGGATACCATGTCCATTGATCAAAAGTTGGATGGTTTTGCAAAGAAGAAAATATTGTAAGAATTTATAATTCTTTAAATAAATAGGGAATTGTATATAGTGTGTGCCCTGACCTGAATAGCCCAGGCTAGCCTGATCTTGTCAAATCTCAAAAGCTAAGCAGGGTCAGCCCTGGTCTGGGAGACCACCAAAGGTTGTTACTCAATGGCAGGCAATGGCAAAGCACCTCTGAACGTCTTTTGCCTTGAAAACCCTACAGGTTCGCCATAAGTCAACTGTGACTTGACATCACTTTACACACATACACACATATAGTGTGTACCATCCAATTGTCACTCTGCATCAGGTAGTAAAATAAGCAGTCTGTGTTGATTCATTCAGATGTATTTCAAATGCATTATAGAACATTATTTTTTTAATTAAATTGTTGTCCAACCAAAACAGTAATGTGTTAATGACTGAACCATCAGGATAGTATAACATGTTTTACTTCTGTTGGTGATTTAAAAAACAGAAAGTAGTTACTGATGCTATGCACTATTTCTTCTACTTTATAGAAAAATATTTATATAATTCTAATAAGTTTTTATCTGTTTGGTTCACTCACATATGATTTGCATTTACTTTGAATTATCATGTGATGCTTGAGAAGTACCCAAAATAGAGCACTGCATGTCTTCCCGGCTCTGGCTAATCCTAATAATGTTATTAACGTGTGGAATGAAAGTCCTGTATGTGGCAGTGTTCTCCTTGGCTTTTAGCTTGTATTAAAACACTTGACCTAATGTACTTTCAGTGAAATTAATTGGTTCAATCTCATTTAAAAAAAAAAAGCTGCTTGCTGCTATAACTAAAGATTAATGGTTTTAACCGAAGTGCTGACAGGCAAAGAGGGGCCATTAATACCTTGGTGTTCCAGCCAGAATTCCTTTCCTTAAATCTAGAGTACGGTCCTTTAACCCAATGGTAGTTTGATTTATAATTTATTTTCTTGGCTAAAGGAATGATTGAGATGGAAGACAAATTGTATTGTACTACATATCTTTCATTCTGCACTTTTTTTTTTGCATGACATTAAGGTCATGAGTCATTTGCACTACTATTAATAAGAAAAACTCCTATAAGATTGGTGTTCTTTACACAATTGCATGGTTTCATGTTTCCTTGCATTGTTTTAACCCCCAATGAATGTAAAACTTGAATACTACTGCCTGGCTCAATTTATTCACCTTTCCAAGCTAGAGCTCCACCCAAGACAATTACAAAAAAAAACCATATACAACATTTAAAATGGAGTTAAAACAATACAAAATAGAAAGCAGAATCATAACATTCCAAAGCATGTGAAACAATTTATTAATTTTCAGCCAAAATGTAAATGTATTTGAAAAAATGTGCATGTACATGAAAGCGCATACTTTGTTGATTTTGTTGATCTTAAAGATGCCACTGGGCTCTAAATTTGTTCTACTGCTTCAGACCAACACGACTGACCACCTGGCTCTATCTTGGTGCTTGTTAGAGAGGGATGCATAAAGGTTGCTAGGTCTAGCTTACTCTTTCCCCATGAAACAAGCAGCAGTACCAGCTTGGGGCTAGCTCTCAAGGAGAGGGGGGGAGAAGAGCAGCAACACATGACACAGTATTCCTTACCCCACCCTCAGAGAATACTCCAGGAGAAGATAGGAATCTCTGTATTGTGTCTTAAAAGTTCACATTCACTGACTAAGCTGTCAAGTACCATCCCAAACCTATAACGTACGTTTGCAAGATAGAAAACTAGGTACATGTTTACATGGTGTATTAGATTTTCATTTTGCCCTGAGGCAAATCCAGCAAAGTGTCTGTAACATTACTTACCAAAAAAAAAGAGGTCTGCACATAGTAAGATCTGAATGTATCTGTGTTAGACATAGGACTTTCAAGGTGAGACCCTGCCCATCACATAAGGCAATTCAATTTCTTTTCCTTTAGCCTTATGTTTTATAACAATTGCTAAAACAGATTATACCTTGCAGTTGTTGCCAGTCCACAAGAAATGGATGAACCTGATCCAGTAGAAGAGGCACTTCGGGCACAAATTGAAGAGGAGAAAATCAGGTTGTTTCCATCTTGTTTTTAAAACTTTACATTTGCTATACCTCTTTCATATCTGCTATTAACTCTTCTAAACTATACATGAGTCATAGCTCAACCGAGGGGGGAAATGTAAATCTGGCTAGATAAGCTAACCAACCCATTATAGGGGAGTGTGCCATTTTTCTCATCTCCGTAATCTTCTAGGCCACTAGTCCTAACCTACAGGGAGAGTTGTTTCCATTGTCAACTGGAGGCTGATTTATTAACTTTCTGAAAGGCTGAGATGAGGGACCAGCGCCAGGAACTGTAAGCAGAGTTTCTGTTTGTGCATGTGGTTCCCAATTGAGGGAAAATGCACATCAAGCCAGCTTGCATATGCTTATTGTCCTCACTGAATCTGGGTATTAGTAATGCCCAGGATTAAAGTCAGGATTAGGAAAGGGAAGACATGATGATCACAGCCCAAAGTGTAAAAGAGACCTAATACTTGTGAGGGAGGGAGACCTGTGAGGGAGGGAGACCTGTGAGGGAGGGAGACCTCCCTAATACACAGGGAGACCTGTGGAGATTGCACTGAAGTTTCTTTGTCTGCTGCAGTCACATCTTGCAGCCATATTGTTTGACATAATGAAAGAAGGGGTCTGAAACACATATTCTGAAGAAAAAAAACCATCACCAATCAGTACCAGTTAGGTCATAGTCTGTAGTGTTATAAATTTTCAGTGGTTTAATTTATTTAATTCAACATGAGATCCAACAAGCCACAAGGCATTTTCTTTGTTTCTAAGTAGCATTTCTCTCTGCCTTCAATTACCTCTTAGAGGCATGTATAAAGTTGCCACAACACACCACTATATATTTCTCTGACTCTCAGCTATCTAGGGAAACATCACACATTACAGAATTCCTAAACAAAAGATGCAGTGTATCAGGCCCATAGCCAGGATTTTTTTAATTTGGGGGGCCTTTAAATAAGTCAGGGGGCACCTTCCTACACACCCTGCATCCCCTCCAAGGGAGCGCCTGAGCCAGATGGTAAGTCAGGGGGCCTTGGTGTTAAGTCAGGGGGGCAGGCCCCGAAATGCCCCACTGTAGCTACGGGCCTGCAGTGTATGCTTTAGTGTGAAGCCTGCTGGGTTTTTTAAAATTCACTGTACACGTAACCTCAGCTTGTGGGTTCTGTGGGACAGAATTTGGAATGAACCTTGCAGTAACTTAAAGGGAATGAACCTTGCAGTAACAAACTTTACTTTTCACTTAACATCATATCATATAACAAAAACATAGATTTTAGTAACACAATAGAACAGTGATCTTTTAAAGTCCAATTAACTTTTCCCGCCTTCACAGCTAGTCACCCTGAAGTCCATGGGTGATTTCCCACTAAAGCTGCCTCGGGGTTGCGTCGCCGTTTGCCCCGATACTATTAGTCAATTTCACACCCGAAGCCGTGGGTCAAAATGCAGCCCCGCGGCTTCGGGTGTGAAATTGACTAATAGTATCAGGGCAAATGGCGGCGCAACCCCGAGGCAGCTGTAGTGGGAAATCACCCTAGATGTGTCTGGTTACAACTGTTCAAAGTTCTAAGCACACCTGTCAATGTTTCTTCCTAGAAGTGTTGAAATTATTATGACTGTTGTAGTAAACTTTTCCTCTTTTCCCTTAAATGTAGTTATAAAACAATGTTCACTCACTTGAAAGGAATGAAGGTAGAGATTGAACACTTACAGCTCCTTATGGAAAAAGCAAAGGTGAAACTGCAAAAAGACTTTGAAGTCTGGTGGTCTGAGGAGACAACAAATTTACAGGTATTTTGGTATTTTCATCTGGATTATTTTAACATTCAACTGAGCATTGGCATACTAGGGGACTAATTGCCTGGGTTTTAGCTTGTATAAAATTCTAACCTAAAATTCATCCAATACCTTATTCAGTTAAAGAGACTGGAACCTGGGCTTTGACATTTTAGAACCAGTCTTCAACACACCAGCCGAGCCTAATGCGTGAGACACTTCAGACTCCAAGTGTACTTTGGGAGGCAAAGGGTTATGGAAGTAGATAAAATGTTGTAGGTTAGAATTATAGAGTAAGATTCTAAATTTCCTCAGCATTTGATTTTAATGAGATAGGGATTAGTCCATTGCTTTTCACTTTTGAAAATCCTATCCTACCTATTTAATGGTTTTTAGATCCAAGAAGAAAAGCCATCTTTGTTTAATTCAGTCAGCACCTCAAAGATTTCACCCTTCTTTCTTGAAGCCCAGTCCCAGCTGAGCCCAGATAACAGGTAAGTTGGTACTTTTTTGAAAAATTCTTGACAAATCAATAATTCTTAGAATTTGTTCCAGCGTCCTGGCTCCAATCATATAACTGTGTTTTTGACATGGTGATTATATGGAATGTCAGTCAGAGATTAAATATTCAGTGGCAGGCTTTTTATATGATAGCTAGTATTTCAGTTCATCCATGAGGATTGACCCTTACTTCAGCAAATATACAGATTGCTAGGTTCTTCTGTTGTTGACTTTGGTCCTCAAATGCTAGATTATCAGGTTGCCTAGGAGGCCTAAGTGTTATAAATATCAGACATTTAGAAGATAAAAAACCAAGATCATGAATAAAATGTGATATTCTGTGCAGAGGAGGTTATGTATTTTTATTTTGAGATATCTAATATCACATATGCCATTATATTTGTGATGACCCTTTTAAGTTCTCCATGGACCTTTTCTTTTCAGATATTCATGGCACTTTAGTGTTATTATGAGTTAAGCCTGTTAAACCCATTTTATGCAGCTATGTTCTCAGTACGATGCATGAAGAATTTGTAATGGAGCTCTTGACATTGTGAGATGAAACAGCAAACTTTTATACCCCACTGTGCTGAAAATTTATTCTTGTCCTCTTGCCTGTTTGAGGCATTAACATTTCAGAGCCAAAGTTTCTAGTTTCTTACATTTAAGAATATAAAATAACAGAATGCTCAATTCCCAAGGAATCCAGTGAACCTGAATGACACAGTAACCTTACTTGTTCATTCCCATAATTACATAGGATGAGACCTTTGGCTTGTTAATTTTCCTTTAGTTCCACATCCCTGGAGCACAAAAAGCTCTTTGTTATCAAATAAATTCAAAACCAAGCTGGTAATTTGCTCTTAGAAATGCATCTAACCATCATTTTTCTGTGAAAGTTGACATGAATTATATACTATGTAACAATGAATGTGGGTCATGATAATTTCAATACTTTTTGTGAATAGGAATTTAGACAACATATATAAAAGTTAAAGATTTAGTTGACCCAAAATGAGAATCATAAGAATAAACAACTGAAATAGTTAACAGGCTATTATAGCTACTTATGAACAGCATGTGTGTGCACAAATTTCAGGACCGGACATATGAAATGTCTATTGATGCAAACTATTCAACACATCTAATTCTACTACATTACAGATAGCATGGTATTCAGAATATGTTGTCATGATTTGTGGCATACATTATGATCCCTGAATATTTTTCAAGATGTAAATCTACTTTCATGAGCACAGCAGGATTTTTGGATTCCTGCTCCATCCCAGAAACAGCACCCATACCCAGGGGTCTTTTTTTGGGGGGGAGAACACCAAGCGCAGCTCCGGTAGCTCAGGAGCCAAGCCCCGCCCCCAGCCGGTGTCCCGGGAGTCTTTCAAGCAGCCGAATGTCAATTTCAGCTCCATTATATCCTATGGGCCATTGAAGTCAATGGTGAAAACATAGGGTATATTCTGGGGGCTGGAGGGGAGGGGGTTTGAGGGAGAGGCTCCAAACTCACAGGGTAGCTGATGGAGCCTCTCCCCAAGATACCTACCAAGTTTCAAGAACATTGGACGAGGGGGTCCAATTCTATGGGCTTCAATGGCCCATAGGATATAATGTGGCCGACTTGCCGCTGAATTTATTTCATTCCCTCCTTTCCTTCTCTCCTTTTCCTCTTTCCCTCCTTCTTCCCTTCTCTCTTTCTTTCCCACCTTCTTCTCTTCTCTTTTTTCCTCCTTTCCCTGTTTCCCTCCTCCTTCTTTCCTTCTCTTTCTTTCCCTCTTTCCTTCCTTCTTTCCTTCTCTCTACTCTCTCTCTTTCCTTCCATCTTTCCTCCTTCTGTGGCCCAAATCTAGTGAGAAGGGGTTTAAACTTTAAAACCCTTCTCTCTTAGCTCCTCCACCCAGGCCAGTTGGGGAATGGAAGGGGAAGCTTTTGAAGATGTCTCCCCCCCTTTTGCTTCCTCTTCTGACATCACTTCCAGTGATGTCAGGGGGCGTGGCATATGCTAATAGCCTAATAGCTCATTAGCATACCATATGCTAATGAGCTCCTGAAGCTCTTTTTCTACGAAAAGACCCCTGCCCATACCATTCCATTTCTAAAAAAGAAATTAATGAGACTGGGAAGACCCTTCAAATGCAATTTCTGACAGACGATAAGGAGCAGCAGCAGAAGGAAAAAAGTGAAGTTTAATACGTATGCAGAAGTATTTTTAGTGTGCTCACATCTTATTTGGTCCCTGCCAAAATATATGTAATGCCAGTTCCAGCATTTCAAAGTGACAGTAAATTATAGGCAAATATGTGGTGGATGACACAATGAAAATCCAATGCAAACTATGTGAAACATAAGAAGACCTCCAGTACTAATATAGCCTTAGAGTAGATTCAGACAACTGTGTTATTCATTTGATGATTGTACTCATTTCTCTCCAAAAGAGGCTTTCCTTTATTGAAAAAGGCCTCCCTTATTAATAAAATTGTGTCCAAACATAGGCCAATGCCAAATTTGCCTTTTTGGTGCAAAGTAATTGAAAGAGTGTTAGCAGAGATAATCCAGTATTTTCTGGTTGACACATCTGCCTTTGATCCATGCCAATCTGGCTTCAGGACCTGGCCTTGGGATGGAGACTGTACTTTTAGCTCTGGTGGATGATCTCCAACTCTACCTGGATAGAGGAATTATGTCTTTCCTGGTTCTATTAGATCTTCTGACCCTGTTCAATATAGTGGATCCTCACTTTGAGTGGGGTTGAATAGTTGTGTTGAGTGGGGTTTGAGTGCTTTGAGATGGGATTGAAAGGCACAAGGTGCTACATTGAAGTTGTTCCATTGTTTTCTGTGTGTACCCAGAAATTGGCATGAATAATTCAGTCAGGCATGGGACTTATCCTATGATGATTGATGGGGTTGGGTTCTTTCACCCAAGTTGCTTAATCTATATATTAGACTTTTGAGTGAAGTAATCCAAGCTGTAGGATTTGGATGTCATTAATATACTGAAACAGCTACTTTATATTTGTTTGAACAATTGGAAGTCTCTGTGCTAGACCAGTATCTTCAAGAGCCATGATCTAGTGGCTAAAGGATAACAAGCTAAAGTTTAATCTAAATCAGATGCTGACAGCGCTGGTCAGGAAATGGAAGCTTTGAAGGCGCTTATGATGTCCCCCATTAGATGATGTTCGTCCGAATTTGACTAGCTCTGTAAAGAGTCTAAGAGTGTTATAGGACCTTACATTGCCCATGGAAGGTCAGATAAATGCAGTGGTGAAAAGTCCATTTTTTCAGCTAGACCTGGTGTGGAAACAGTCTCCCTTCTTGTACTCCGCCATCCTGGCTTCACTGATCCATACTTTGGTAACATCAGTATTAGATTGTTGTAATGCATTGTCCATAGGGCTGCTCTTGAAGACAACTGAAAAAATGCAAAATGGATAAAATATGGTAATTTACCCATCGGTTAGAACTGGGAGATTATGCCCATAATCATATAGCTTCATTGGTTACCCATTTGCTTCCAGACCCAATTCAAAATCCTAATTTTAGCCTTCAAATTCCTATGTGATTTGCAATCTGCATACTTGAAGGATCATCTCTCAGGCTATGGAGCCAGTGTTCTACCACAGGTTCTGCCAGAGCTTTTGCCTATCAGTGAGCTGTTCCCCTGAAGTTATTCGGCCTATTGGTGCCATTGTTCATTCTTGTTTCAGCGGCAGTGCCAGTGTTATGGAATAATCTGGAGGAAGATAGGATAGCATTGACACTGGCCTTATTCTAGAAGCAATGTAAAGCAGTCTTTCTTAGGTGATCTCTTGGCAATATATGAAGATGCTGCTGTGATGGATGTGTGTTTGGATTTTTAGACAATCTTGTACTGCAGTCTTGTTCGATGTGATTTTGTATGTTTTAACTGAATTTTGCCTTACTAGTGTATTTATTTATTTACAAAACTTATATCCTGTCTTTCTGCCTTTACACATATATGATAAAATTACATTATAAAACCATTAAAATCAACCTCCTCCCAAACATACATTATTAAAACAATTTTAAAAAGTTTAAAATAAATACAAAAGTTAAAATACATACAAAATACAAAAACATTGGTCAGG
Source organism: Gekko gecko (assembly GCA_029375565.1). Taxonomy (NCBI): domain Eukaryota; kingdom Metazoa; phylum Chordata; class Lepidosauria; order Squamata; family Gekkonidae; genus Gekko; species Gekko gecko. The sequence continues at coordinate 96,292,306 of JAPDNY010000001.1, forward strand.
AAAGACAAATCATTCTTTACTCACTGGTGGAAGATGGCAACAAGAAGGGGACATACAAACTTCCCCTGGGAGAGAACTCCAAAGCTTTGGTGCCATGACCAAGAAGGCCCTCTCCTGGATTGCAACCCTCCTCATCCAGAAGGCAGGGACACCCGAAACAGGGCCTTCTAAGATTACTGCAATGGTCAGGTAGGTTCATAAGGGATTAGGGGGTCCTTCAGGTATGTTGATCCTCAACAGTATAGGGCCTTGAAGGTCAAGAGGTGAATTGTGCCCAGAAATAAATTCTAAGCCAGTGTAGATGGGTCAATATCCTGGCTGCGGCATTCTGTACCAACTGGAGTTTCTGAACAGTTTTCAATAGCAGCCCCATATAGAGTGCATTGATTAGAACATAGTCTAATCTAGATGTAGCCAGAGCATGCACCACAGTGGCCAGATATTTTCAGCCCAGGAAAGGCCACAGCTGGCTATTCAGCTGAATCTGGCAAAAGGCACTCTTGGCCATATGTAAACTGCCTTGAACCTCATTGATGGTGGAGAAGTGCAAGGTATAAGTGTTTTAATAAAGAAATAAAGGAGAATTCCAAATGTGGTTTTTCATCAGGGGGATTTCTTCAACAATTAGAAAGCAAGTGATAAATAACATTTTGGGGATTAGGTATTAAATAATTACTGCACTTTTTTTGGCATCACCTTTGCACACAGTCTGTTGAACAGAGTCTCCCTGGTGGACCAGAGATAAAGATGTCTTCCACATGACAATAAATCACCTCTTAGATAGTGCAGGGCTGAGGGACTTTGGCTTGTTCCTGATCTCAGCTGGGTTGGCAGGGAACCTCTCCCCTTGGTAGCATCAAAAGTCTGTGACACTTCCAGGCCAGAAGAAATGGTTTCTTGGCTATTGTGACTGCCCTCCTGACACTGTTAAGAGAGGAAATGCATAGAAAGGATATTTTCCATTCTCTTTTTGAAAGTTCTTTGCAAGAAGTACCAATTTAAACTCAAACTCAAAACACCTCAAGCTCGCCATCTAGTGGTTAAATTTTGGCTCACAATACCTTCCGATTTCAAGTTAATGCTTGAAATACTGACAAGCACATCATATATCATTGAAGATTATGTTGTTCTACAGAATTATAACAATTTACCATGCTTCTGCAAAGTATACTAATATTTCATCTGTAAAGAACCAGAGACTGTGCATTTTCTGTGGCTAGACCACTCCTATGAAACTTTTTGCTACTTTATTTCATAGTAACCTGATTTTTGGACTTTCAGGAAACTGTATCTTATAGGACAGGTTTATGCTAATGGGTCAGCAGCATGTTCATTCTCTAGAACACTGTATTTTTTTGTTTGCAGGTCATTATATGAATATTAGCAGATTCCTTTTGTGTTGGGTATACATTTAGAAGTGTCTAGTCATTATGAAGACTGCTGTTATTGTTACTATTATTTAGATTATGGAGGCAGAAAACATTGCTGCATATATTATGTCTAAGGACATTTGTCCTGATCCAGTTGTAATCATGCCTGGAAAAGGTATTTACATATTATTAGTTGTGCCAGAATGTGGATGGAGGTGCTTATTGAAATGCAGGTCAGAATAAGCAATGCACTATGGATAGAGGTCATTCACACTGGAAAGTGAATTCCAAAGCATTGTTACCCAAAATGGCAGTCTCCTTAGTTGGGGGGGATTAACAAAGGAGACAGAGCGAGAGGTGGGTAAATGGGATTCTCCACCTATGTATACCAGGATTTATCCCTTCAGAGAACTCTCAAACCAGACAAATGTTCAACTAAAAAGGTTTTTATTAAAAGGAAAAGGAAAATTTAATTTAATTGATTGATTGAAAACACCGTGGGGTAAGAAAAGGAGGCGGGCACCCTCCTCGGCCTGTCTGCACACTGAGGCAGATGAGGGTTCTTCTAAATTGCTGCGCCTCTGGCAAATTTGCCATAAAGAAAGCGGCACACAACACCTCCCAGGAGGCAAAGAAGGCCCAGCCCGCCACCAGCTTCCCCAACTGGCCCCTACCAGCTCTAGCCAAACCTGAGCCTCTGTGTCAGGGGATGGAAGGCCGGCAGTGGAGAGTTCTTCTAGTGTTTCTGCCCAGGCCAAAAAAAATGAGCTCAGGTCTGCTCTTGGAGTTGCCAGTATGGCTTCGCTGTCAGAGTGAGCCCCTTTCCCAGTGATCTGGCAAGCTGAGGTACATACGAGTGTGGTTAAAGGTCTCTGCATAGTTGCCCTGCCCTGGTGCATCACGGGGTGGCAAACTAGAGCCTGCCTCTGGGATCTGCACCCCAGACCTGCCTTCTTGGCCTGCCCCTTTACCTCTCCCTTGGCCAGATGGGGGGTGTTGCAAACTTGGGAGGGGGTGTTGCCCCATGGGCCCCACACTAGCTATGGCCCTGCCTAAAGGTATCATCATCTGAATTCGATGCGTAATTATTTTAATAGGACTTTCACCCCTGGATACCAATAACATTTTAAAATGCAGCATGATTTTGCATCATCTTCCTGTCCTTAGGGTTCCATATAACAACAAAGCCAGCTTCAGTGAAGAATCTTCAGTGACAAGCAGCTTGCGTCACCTCAGCAACTCAGCTTCAGCAGCAAGGTATGCCATATCTGCCATCAAGCTGATGAGTTAGCAGGGATACACACATTCTGTCAATATATCAGCCTGCTGCCATGTCTTGTTTTCTCCTGCCTTTGCTTCCATTACCTTGGATTTGTCAGCAACCCTGGAGTCATGAACAGAGACTCTCCAAGTCCTTTTCCATCAGCTACAGTCCCATATTTTTCAATGGCACATAGTGAAAGGGAATAAATATTCTCATCTTTTTTTTCTATAACTGTAAGTAGAGTCTGAAGTCTGTGTAGGCTGTGATATCATTCCATTTTCACCCTGCATTTTCTTTTTTAAAAGAAAGGAAAGATTGGACATTTGTCTTTCTATTCCTCTAGGGCCCCCAGAAGTATAGTCCGTGAATCTGCCTCTTCTTTCCATTTTTTAAGAGAGGCTCTCAATGCCACTGTTTATAATCAGGCAGAATTTTTCACTGCACAGCAGATCTTGCCAAAAAAGCAAGCCACTACCCATTTTGACAAGTATCTTTTCTCTGAAGTCATCAGAGTTTCTGCTGTGAGCATTGTCAGAAGAATTCCAGCTGTGAAGTGAGTACATGTGTAGCACCTTTGGAATGAGGTTTTAACATGCAGGGTGTTTCATAATCCTTGTGCTATTCTTGTTTGCAACAACCCCTATGAGAGATGAATTGACCAACACCATTTAATAGACTCCTTTCAAGACCAAGTGGTGTCTGTACAAGACATGACATTCTTCATGTGATTGCAACTGCTACTAGGAAATGTCATTTCCCCAGCATTTTCAGTGGCTAGGAAACATTAATTTCCCTCTTAGAATATAGGTAAATTAAATGGATCTGTGTTTAGTTTAAAACAGGGGGGAAATGTATGACCTGAAATTATGCTGATAGCTGCTTTTACAGAAACCTGGCTCTGCATGCATCCATCTTCAGAGTGAGGTGGAAGCTATCAGACACATGGCCTTTTTAGTGGTGGTGCTCTGATTTTGGAATTCCCTCCTTGGTCCATTCACCTGGCACCTAACTTAAAGAGCTTTTGACCCCAGGTTAAAACTTCTCTTTTCCCACAGGCTTTCCAACAGCTGCCTTTGTTCTGTTCTAATGCTTTCTTAATGCTCCGTTAAATACAGTTGTTACATGTTTTTAATGTGTTTTTACTGCTTTAATTTTCTGGTTTTAGCTGTTGCTCAGGGGCAGCTCTTGTGATGAACTGTCAGAAGGAATCTTTCCGTGATCTGCTATAGCAGCTGCCACTGAACTCCACTGAAGGGATTTGGTGTCTTTACTAGAGAACAGTAGGAGGCAGCAATAGAGGCAGCAGGAGTGCTGCCACAGCATCATACAGGCCCACAGCCAGTGAGTAGATAGCAGCCAGGAAGCCACATCAATCACACCAGGTACTACTGTCCACTCAGCACTTATGTGTTTGCAATTGCTGCAGAAGCAGCCCACTGCTTCCACCACCTCTGGATGTGGCCCAGTGAAGGCACCAAAACCCTCCTCCCTTCAGTGGCTCTCAGTAGCAGTATCTATAATTCCCCCTCCCCCTGACAACACAAACTGCCCCTGTTGTTGCTGCTAGTGCATATTAAGAGCTTGTTAGGCTGCCATTCATTCTTTATTGCTAGGTTCAAAGCTGAATTGATATGGTTGTACTGTTTATTTTTTAAGTATTTGCTTACAGTTTATGGAATATAAATATATTTTAAACAAATAAATAGCACAATGATCTTGTCCAAAAAGCAACTGTTGTTAACTTTGTAGAGTTTTTAAAAATTGTAAGCCTCCATTGAGCGTCAGCAAAAAGCACATTACCTATACTTTAGTAAATTAACTTATGATACCCCGTCTTGAATGCACATCTTAATGTGGTGAGGGAGTTTGTGTCAGGAAAGCAGAAAGCAATACTGTAAAGAGTTTAGACTCTGTCAAGAGGCTAAACCTCCAGCAGAGTCACTCAAGGTAGAATGGTCACAGTGGAGATGCCAGACTAAGATGCATCCACCCCCTTCAGAAGCCAAGGGCCACATTAGTAGAAGGGAATGGACAGTTCCAATGGTGATGGGGGTGGAGGAATCCTTGAGAGGATGTTTTTATGTAACTGGGCAGCAGCAGTAGTGGAAGGTGACGCTGGCAGAAGAACTATCATAGACAAAGGCAGTGTTGCTTCAGCTAAACTTGGTTAGTACTGCGCAGAATAAGGCAATGGTAAACCACTTCTGATCATCTCACACCTTGAAAACCCTATGGTGTGATCATCCAAAATGAAAAAAGATATAGCACTGGAAGACAGAACCCTCAGGTCAGATATGATTCAATCAGCTTCTGAGGAAGAGCAGAGGATGAGTACTATTAGTGCTACTCTTAATGATGCAAAAGGAAAGTCCAAAGCTGTTCGATGCATTTAATAGAAAATGGAACATGAGAAGTATGAATCAAAGTAAGCTCGAAATCATTAAAATAAGAAATGGAATGTTTAAACATTGCAGATCTGGGTATGAGTGAACTAAAGTGGACTGGATTAGGACATTTTCAGTCAGAGAATAAAAAAGAGTTTTACTGGGGAAATGACAAACACAGAAGAAATGGAGATGCTTTAATAGTGAGGCAAGATGTAGCACAAACAAATGAAGTTGATGTGAAAATTGGTGGGAGGAACATTAACAATTTGAGAAATGCAGATGACACCACATTGCTGGCAGAAAATGGTGAAGACTTAAAACGACTCGTGATTACAGGATTACAGCCGAATATCAAGAAGACAAAAGTAATAACTACTGGGGGAATTACACAGCTTTAAGGTTTAATAACTACAGGGGAATTACACAGCTTTAAGGTTGACAATGAAGAAACTGAAATTGTTCCAGACTTTCTATTTCTTGGCTCCCTCATCAACCAAAAGGGAAACCGTGACCAAGAAATCAGAAGGAGACTGAAACTGGGAAGGGCAGCCATGATGGAGCTAGAAAAGATCCTTAATTGTAATGATGTATCCCTGGCAACCAAAATCCAAATTAATTCATACTCTAGTATTCCCCATTGCTATGGATGGGTGTGGAAGTTGAACAATGAAGAAAGGTGACAGGAAGAAAGTTCATTCATTTGAAATATGGTGGTAGAATAGAGTTTTATGGATAGCAAAGACCACCAAAAGGATAAATAAGTGGATTCTAGAGTAAATCAAATCTGAACTCTCACTGGAAGATAAAATGACCAAACTGAGGTTATCATACTTTGCTCCCATTCTGAGAAGACATGAGTCACTGGAAATGACAATAATGCTTGGAAAAGTTGAAAGAAGCAGGAAGAAAGGAAGATCCAACATGAGATGCATTGACTCTATAATGGAATCCATAGCCCTCTGTTTGCAAGACCTGAGCAAGGCTGTTAGCAATAGGACATTTTGGAGGTCTTTAATTCATAATGTCACCATAAATTGGAAGCAACTTGATGGTACCTCACACACACACAAAACATAAATAAAACCCAGGAACTAGTACTGAGCCCACATAAACAGACGTCACATAGTCCTGTGTCTGGAGATGAGATTATTGAACACACAGCATTTAAACAGGAGAAATGATGAAGTTGAAGTAATAAACCGATTCAGCTAAAAGCTTAAATATATTATTATTGCAGAATTTCCCCAGGTTCAAGTTCATCCATCCCTCTCACAGGAGACAGTCAAACTGATGCTGATATTCTAGCTTTCATTAGAGCGAGGCGGAATCTCCAGCAAAAGAAAGGTAAACTTTGTTAAGTGCACTAGTTAATGAAGTTGTCTGTCTTATGCAGTATTGTAAATATAAGTGTATCTAGTAGTCTCATTCATTTGTAGCATTTGTGGCATATTCTGTGATTCACTACTTGCAGCTGTTTTATGCTTTCATGCAGTTTGAATTTAGCTGTGCTGCTGCTTGTTCTTTAGTGTACTTGATTATTGCTTTTATTGGTCCCCTACCCAAAAAGGAAGACACAGACACCAAGTTTAAATTACACCAAGGCTTTACTAATTATTTGAAAGGAAGAGTAATAGGTAAACTACCCTATTAGTGTGGGCATCCTGTTAGTGTGGGTAATCCCACCCTGACTCCAAGGCTAGAGTGCTACATAGTTCTTCATCACTTGCCCCCTGCCTGCACATCAGGACTGTACAGGGAAATGCTATCAATCAAAGCCTGTGTCTGTTAGCATGAACGTTCAGGCATTAACCAGCAGCACCCAGAATGTTCCCTCTCCAGGCATTTGGATTGGACAGCCTGAAATGTCCAGTTTGGTTATCTCTCCCTTTCTTAAGATACTTCAAAGTGCTTTCCAATCTGATTCACATAACAGTGTACCAGCATGAAGCCTGTCACTTTAATTAGAGTCTTCCCAGTCTTCTCTGACCAGGCATAGACTCTTCCCCATCATGAAACAGGCTAAAAGGGACTCACTCAAAGCCAATCAGAGACAGATCCAAAAAGTTCCTGCGATCCAAAAGTCACCAGCTAATCTCATATTGTACTTAAAGAGATAGAGGGTGGATATTCCAGCAGAAAAAAGGAGGAAGGTGAAAGAATGCTGGCTTTAAGTAGCCAGCCCCAAATGTCCCCCTGCTTGCCTGGGCAGCATCATAGTATGTCATCCACCAAGTAGTCTGGTGCTTTCCCTTTTCAAAGGGCAGGGCATCAATAAATGGTTGTTAGTGAACATAGATACCAATTGTCCTGTTAACCAGTTTGACTGTTAAGTGGATTAGCAGAAAAGCAGCACATCCATTTGGTAAAATAAAACAAAATATATAAAGTTTCCAGTTTTAGACAAAGGCAAGGGAAAGGAGATTGAGACATGCCCAGAATTGTTCCTCCTTTGGCACCTGTATGAAGGAGGAGGGAGGGAGGGAGGCAGGCACTGGGCTATTTAAAATATCAGCATAGAGTTAGGGAAAGGCCAGAGCAACATATATAAGTCTTTCTTCTAGTTTCTCCTGTACCATCTGTAGTGCAGCAGACTGCAGAATAGGGGCAAAGTAGTTACTTCCCCAACCCCATTCAGTCCCACCAGTTCCGAGTGGCAGCAGCTGGAGGAAGAAGGGAACACCTCTTGAAGCCAGGCAGGCTGGGAAGCAGCAACAGATGTAAGCCACGCCTGGTGCTGCCTCCCTGTAGTACCCTTGCCAGTTTAGCATCTGAAGCAATGGCGGGGGGAGAAGAAAAGTCTTCACTGTGCCTTATGTTTCCACACCTCCCCGTGTTGTATTTGGCATTATTAATGTGCACTGGAAGCCATGTATGTAAATGTCTGCAAAAGCAGGTCCAATTCACTTGATTCATCCCTTGGGATAAAAGAATGCTCAGATTCTGTGAACATGTCTAACTTGTAGAGGAACTTATTGGCATAGGTCGTGGTTCCTATTAATGGTTCTGTATGCAGTGGAGAAGGATGCCCAGGCTCACTTCCACCCTTGATCAAATTCATATGCTCAGTGCCCAGACTATATGAGAACTAACCTCTAGGTGATGTTTAACATTTCATTCTCTTCCAAAGGTAACTAAAATTGTCAAGCTCTAGAAGATGTTCGTTATTAAATAGACAACAGTGGCACCTAAAGGTAACAAGGAAGTTATGAATCCTAGGAAAAAGAAAGATTCATTCTGTGTAAAAGTGATTCTTTAGTGAGAGGAACAAATTATACTGAGCAGATGAAAACAGCTGTGATTAGTGAAGCAATAACTTTCCATCACCACTTCAGTGCTGATGACAGCATTACTCAGCAAGCTATCAGCACCTGCCAGATGGTGTTAGCATTATCCCACAGCGGAGATTTAGTCTATCTCTGTGGTTATCAGCAATAATTGTCAGGTGTAAACACAAGGGCTGCAAAGCCTGCCACCTTCCTCCATCTAGAACAAACATTCTGCACGGGTAGGCTTTGCGTTTTCATGTCTCAATTTAGTAAACTTGTTGGTGAGCTCTTTTTTGAAAATATAATGTTGAATTTGTATGGTATTTCCCTATCAAGCCACTATAGAATAAGGTCAGCAGATTTAAAAGAGAGTCTCTTGTTTTAAACATCGTGGTTCATAGCTATAAAAGGGTACATCTTAATGATAAGAGACTATCTTTCCTTGATTCACCAAATTACAGCCCAGCCCAGAAGATCTGGTAGAGAGACTAGAGTTAATTCAAAGGAAGTGGCAAATGCAACTCTTGCCGTTAGAAAATCAAGCCTTAATAAGCCCAAGTGGGCTGTTTCTAGATAACCTGTATATATTCAGTAACAACGTGTGATGGTAAATCTCTGCAGATAGTGGCTGGGCAGAGATATTTAATCTGTAAGAACCTTTTCTGGCATTGAACAATCAAACCCGTTCAGTGTTTTGAACAGGCCATTGTGACCTTTGGGCTCTATGCTTAGATAGTTCACCCAATATATAATAGAATCAGAGTGATCCTATGGACTGCTTTAAGCGTTAACACATTTCCTACGAATATAGGCCCTTCCACAAAGGAAAAAGAATGAAAACTGGGTGTTTTTTTGTTCATGGGGTATTGGGGACTCTGCCTCCTGTTTTTTATGCCAGGGACTGTCCTCCTATCACACAAGTGTCAGTCCCTGCATGGGTGAGCATCAGAGGATGAAGAAAGCCTGCTCTCCAATCCAGGGAGCATGCAGCCACAACTTGGAAGAGGCAGTAATATGCATGCTTCTTTAGGTACAGTAATTCTCTCCAACTTAACCTTTTAAGGAAGTAGATGGATTAAAGGTTAATGCCACCTCTGTTGGGGTTACAACAGATAGATTGCCAGGGAGCTAACTTTGAACTGAAGCTACCAAGGGCTATGCTTCTATAGCGGAGTTGCAGTTTACCTCTTGCCATTGTATGAGATGTAAATACATGTTTGCATTATGTATCTATGTGCTGTTCAGGGCTATAGACAGTAATTGTTCTGTAGTATTCCACGCAACGATACCTCCACAAAAAATAAATGTCCACAATCCATAATGTTAGTAAAATCAATCAATAACCCTCTACAAATGTGATTTTCTTCACAGAAAGTTCTAAAAGAAAAAAGAATGATTCTGTCCAAACATTATCTGTGCAATTAAGCTCAATGAGGAAATTACAGTTTCCCAATTATTCATCCATTGATATTAACACTTTAAAAATGACCATTTGATATCAGTATCCCAGATATGCTATGTTGCATTAGCTAAGAAAAGAGAATAAAATGTATGTAGAATCCAGTGGAGTGGAACATTAGTTGCATAAATAGAAAAGACATCGGCATGGGAATGCATAGCAGATTGAAAGTAATGTAGTGGAAAATACCCACTGTAAGGGGTCCAAACTGCAGATTATCTAGTTCCAGCTCATCATCATTTGAAGCTCTGAGCTATGCAAACAAAGATTAATTAAAACTGGCAGTGTAGTACTACATAATCACATGGCCACTATGTGTCAATCAAATTATCTTAGTTTAATTTGCTACAATTGTTAGCCTTGAGGTTATTATAATATGTTGACACATTTTACTTTATAGGTAAAAAGGGCAGTTTTTTGAGTGTGTACATTCATATATTCCCTTTGCTATGTGAGTTAATTATTACTATGGAATTCTCTCTTTGTTCAAATATCAGTGGCTGCCAGCAGGTAAGCCTGGGTGTGGGTGGCATAGCAAGATTGAAGAATGGGCAAGTTCCTCTTTTTTAGCATCACCATGGATTTATATCTTCAGATCATGGTAAACTGCAGTGCAGTGGGTCAGAAAAAGATTTTTTTCTTGAGGGTTTTTTCAGTTTTTCCAATGAAAAAAATGAAAATTAGGAGGACCACTGAAGCAAACTTCTATACAATGTTTTTTTCTTTAAGAATGAGAAAAATGCATTGTAAAAAAAGGTTTTACTCTAGTCAGAATATGTAGTATGAAGATTGTTATGCAAGGCAATCCACAACATGATATAAACCATGTGTATACTGTAGGCATATCATCTATTCTACCAGACAACTCTGCCCTGATCTGTGGATACTTAAATCGATGGATTGGGGCTACATGGAGAGGAAGAAAGTTTGCAGAAAAAATATAAAAACAATATAATCTAAAGGGGGGGGGAGCATTAGCTTAGGTTGCTTTGTGAGAGGACAAAGTTTGACGGCAAGTGGCTGCTTGTAGCCTGCTGGAGATGGTGTTTTTGTCTGGGTCTGTTTAGATCTTTTGTCTGGTTTGTTGCTCATTGAGCAAAGTCTGTTTGCCTGGGGCTGATTGCAGGCCCCACCCTCTGCCAGCAGGGGAGTGGGGGCTATCCAGTGCTTTGAAGAGAATGGCACATGTACAATTATCTACCCACTGGGCAGAAATCATGGGAGTGTGCTTGCTGCATGGAGCTTGTGGCTGTCAGGGAGCAGATTCATTCCTTTGAGGCTAGGGTTACTGACTTGGAGAAGCAGAGGCAGAGAGAGAGAGGTTTAGGGAACATATCCTCAGGGACTTACCAGAACAGTCCCACTCCTCTGCTGACAGCTCTTCTGCTGTTGTGGTGAGTGAGAGTCTTGAGCTCGGAGGGCATCAGTCTGAGGTGGAGGGGTGTGATCCCTTAGAAGGGACCCTTCCTTGGGTGATGGACCAGTATCCTCTCACAGCAAGGATACCCCTGGGGAGCTGGGAGGAGGTGGGCTTCTGGTAGTGGATAATTCAATCATTAGGAATATAGAGAGTGGGGTACATGACAGGTGTTTCAACCGTATGGTGACTTGGTTTGCCTGGTACAAAGGTTGCGGATATCCTGCATTGTCTAGATAGGTTGATGTTGCTGTGGAGGAGTCAGTAGTCATGGTGCACACTGGCACCAGTGACATTGGAAAATGTACTTGTGTGGCCCTGGAAGAAAAATTGAGGTTACTAGGCAGACAGTTAAAAGCCAGGACCTCAAAGGACAAGCCAAACTTCTACAAAAGAGACAGGCTTCACATGAACCAAAAGGGAACCAGGATGCTGGTGATTAATATCAAAAAGGTGGCAGAGCAGTCTTCAAACTAATCCCAGGAGGAAAGCCAACAGAAGCTGGGAAGCTGTCCAGGACTAAAGGCATCACTACCCTTGTGCTTGCCCACTCTAGCAGGCAGTATCCGATGGGCTTTGTCAAAGCTGAATGGCCCTCTGTGGCTGCTGCTGATGCCAGGCAACCTTCTCCCACCACTGGTTCTCAGAAGGCTGGCATGCTGCCAAAGCCAGGCAGCTCTCTGTGGCTGCTGCCAACTCTGGGTGGCCATCTTCCACTACCACATTGCAGCTGGCTGGTGCCGGACCCAGTGAGGGAGCGGGTGGCAATGGGGCTGGGCAGACAGGTCTGGAGACACCCTGGCCAGAAAGCTGCGATGAGGCTGATGGGAGGGCAGGCCAGGAGAATGGGGCATGAATGACACACCCACCCCACAGCTGCAGACAGGCCCCTCAAACCATGGATGATCCAGTAGCAGGCAGGATCCAAGCAAGTGATGGGGGACGAAGAGGAAAGGAGAGAGAATAATGGGGTGGGGGAGGGAGAGAGAAACAGAAAAAAAGACTGATGGGGTGGAGGACAGGGAGGGAGGAGAGAGAGAGAGAAATACTGTAGTTGTGTGTGGAGGAAGAAAGAGAAAAGCAGAAAGAATGAGTGGGAAGAGACAGAAAAAGACATTGAGGCCGTGGTCACACGGCGAGGTAATTGCGCTTTGTTCCCGCTTTGTTTAAATCGGGAACATTTTTCTTCGTGTTGGGCTGACTAGATGCAACTGGCCCCTCTCTTCCAGCACCTGCTCGCCTGCTGCTGCGCCATCCCTCCAGGCGATCCTGCCAGCCACGGGGAGGCTCGGGTGGCTGCTGCTCCTGTCACCACTGTGGAAGGGGCCCGCTGCTGCTGCTGCCGCCATTGCCCCACGAAAAAAGGCTCTGCCAGCTCCGCCATCCTCCTTGCCAGCCCCGTCCAGGCTGCCGGAGCCCCCGCCTCTCGTTCCCGCCTCCAGGGCCATCTTTGTGTGTTTTTTTTAAAAAAGCTTCCAGTTTGAGTGCTTGAGCAAACATGCGCTTAATAACTCCATTATTAAATGTTAAATGGATTTATTAAGCGCATGTTTGCTCAAGCGCTCAAACCGGAAACTTAAAAAAAAAAAATGCACAAAGAGCAGTCAGACGGCCCTAATCGCAATCATTGCGAAAGATGGACTGTCCAGATGGGCGAAATCACACATTCAAAGCGCAAGTGCCAGGAAAATACCTGATTTTCCAGGGGTCAGGAAAACCCAGCAGCATTGCAGGAGTGAGGCTGCTTCGGCGCGGGAGGCGGATTGGCGCATGTGAACATGAAATTGACATGCGCAAGGGAACAGCAGCGAACCCTGATCAAAAGGTCAATGTGACCACACCCTGAGAGAAGGTGTGGTAGTAGAGCAGAATAAGTGTGGGAATGGGACAAGTTAGTACAATTTCATATGTTGTAAGTGATGCATTTTATGTTGGTAAAGCAGTAAAATTAGCTTTTATAAGAAACTAAGTATTGTATATATTTCAGCTTCCTCCAAAAATTGGGTGTGTGTGGAATAGGAAAGCTGTGATTTTCCCCCTTGTCTTCAGAATGTATGTGTGCATTTTGAAATGATGCATCTTGGAAGAAATTGCTGTCTAGTCCACCAATCAATACAAGAATTCATGCTGACACCTAGTGGGCAAATGTTTAGAAACACAGTTACTTAAAACTGAGTTTTGGATAAGTTTTGCATAACTTCCATGTATCCAGGTATTAAAAATTCCATCACATTCAGCATACAATGTCTTACTGACAGGAAACATGGAAACAATAGAAAGTATCACTGAAGCATCCCATCGCTTCAGGACAGAACACAAGGTTCACACAATCTAAGGATATATAAAAATAAGGCACATCAGGTTTGGGTTTTGTAAGTTGCCTAAAATTCCTTGATAAAAGTATTTCTTTCTAAAATATATAATTTAGCCTAGACACTGACAAACTGGTAGTTATATATTTTCCCTAATAACCCTGTTGTTCTCTATTTCAGGACTGAGGAACAAATGAATTTTCAATTATGAAACTATTTGCATCTCAAAACTGTGAAACTGAAGAGAACAGCTGTAGGACCAGAACCAATTGATCTTTAAGCTGCAGCTAACTTTACAACAAATCGCATCCCCCCCCAAGAAATGGTATTCAACATGTGTCTTCACTGTTTTCATCGCTGCAAAGAACATGCAAAACCAAACAGGAACCCCTAGTGTGAGTTTATTAGGAATTTGATGGCCATGTTATGTGGCTTATAAATGTCAGGATTATTTAACACCTTTTAAAAATGCTTTTCTGTTCCTAAGACAAGCAAAATAATTCTTTGCCAGGAGATTTTCTGTCCCTTGATTCTGAAGAAATGCTTGCCTAATCCTCAACATGTTGGATATGCACATTTTGTTAGGTCCTTTGTTCAGCTTTGATTTGCATTAGCTCAAAAGCACTGTGCAAAATAAGAAAATATTTTGTCCCATGTAACTTCATTTAGAGAGTTGTTAATTAATGCCAACAAACTTTTTTCCAATTTTTTTTCAAGCCAGCTTTTATGTATTTGGAGATTAAGAGTTATATTACAAAACTTGATCTTCATCATAAACGGAAATTTCATAGCCCATTATTTACCAAAGAATGAGGGTGTCAGTCAAAGTACAATCCATGAAGTGCTAGCTGGTGAATTGGCACTGGGACATATCCTTGATTGTAACTACTGGATTATTTTTCCAAATCTTTTATTTCTTTTTCTGTGTAAATTTTTTTTGTGGTTGCTACTGGGATCTTCGGATCTTGCATCTGTGTGGACCTGCTTTCCTTCTGTTCATGGACAAATTTGGACACTTCTGTGCTGATTTTCTTATATAGGAAAATATTTTATTACCTATAATTATTAAATGTAGAACCATCAAACTAATTTCACTTGACACACATTGGAAATGAATCAGAGCATAAACAAATTAAAGCTGCTTCTGATTTTCTCTTCATTTTAAAATCTGCAGTCTGAAGTGACTGGAGAAAAGCTTTACCTCTGAAAGACTTTACTACAGTGAGCTTCCTAAATGTGTTTACTTGTAAAGTAAAGGTAAAGGTTCCCTTGCTCGAAAGCCAGTCGAATCCGACTCTAGGGTTGCGGTGCTCATCTCCGTTTCAAAGCCGAAGAGCCAGCGCTGTCCGAAGACGTTTCCGTGGTCATGTGGCCGGCATGACTAAACACCAAGGTGCATGGAACGCTGTTACCTTCCCATCGAAGTGGTACCTATTTATCTACTTGCAATTTCTTGCTTTCGAACTGCTAGGTTGGCAGGAGCTGGAACTAGAGACAGGAGCTCACCCTGTCATGCGGCACCCGGGTCTCGAACTGCTGAACTACTGACCTTCCAGAGCCTGCAGTTCAGCGTCTTAACCACTTGAGCCACCGCAGCTCCCAATCGTGTTTACTTGTAGGACTGACTAAAAGGAAAATAAACACCTTTTCCGTTAGACAGTGAGAAAAGGGGAATAGTCATATCTATTTAGGTACTTTATTTCAGGAGCATTATGCAAATGTCCTGAGACCAATTTTTGGGTTGGACCCAAAGGTGACTTTCCATTGGCAGAAGGGCATTTCCAGCAGTCAAAGGAGGAACTAGTGATTTTTGCCAATTCTCTCCTACAGTATTCCTCCACTTCATGCTCAGCGCTGACTCTGTGAGCCTCTGAGCCTAACAGACAGTGTTTCAGGACTGCACGTGGAGGGGAGAGGTGGGAAAGTTTATTCTTCAAGTAGAGCTCCAACTGAAACACTTTGGATTCAAACTCCCCCACCTCCCCCTTTTTTTTTTTTTTTTTTAAAAAGCAATTTACCCCTTAATGGGATTCAAAATACACGTTTGCCTTTGTTTTGAACCAAGGGGAGACGGGGGAGAGCAGCTGGAGAAGCAGTCTGAAGAAGAGAACCTGCAGGCAACTTACATTAATTGGATACTATTATAATGAAAGTGTGCAGTTCTTGAGTTTCATAGTCACTGTAGGCCTCCATGCTGATCACATTCCCATACTTAAGGAGAAGAACTGCTAGCTCTGAGGTACAGAACACTGTGATCAGTTTGCACAAGAAGATTGCCTTAAATATGAACAAAGCCTTGTTGAATATTCATTGGTACAGCTTGGCAAGAAAGGGGGTATCTGAAATTCATGCTAACAAATAAGAAATGTGTTCTCCATTTTTCAGTGAATACACACTCAAGTTTTTTCAGCCATTCCTGTGGGGTAAATGGCTACCAGTCCTATTCATATTCACTCAGAAGTCCTTTTGATTTCGTTAGGGCTTACTCTTGAGTAATGGTGTGTAAGATTGTGGCCTTAGTGGCCTGCACAGAAATAATCACAATTATTTGTACAATCCTTGGAAAATGCCCCAAAGCTTGCAAAGCAGAAGGCACACCCTGAACAAAAGTTTATATTTGTATTTCAGTCTGTTCAATCACCAGTGGAAAAGTTGTCCTAAGTAAATAGTCCCTCATACATGCTGAGTGCCAGCCAACAGTTACGCTATCAAACAAATGGTTGGTAAACTTGTCGATATGGCAAATATTACTTATCGTTTCAAGCTAGGGCAAATCACTCTGACTCCAAATGCCTTGTTTGCAGAGAAGCCCTGGGCAAGAAGCTGTGGAGTGCAAGATGACAACCAATTACCAGAAATCTCAATCATCACTCCCACTTTAACATATATGCAACAGTGAATACTCAGAGGAACTGTTTGTAAAAATCCTAAGGCTTAAAAACCCAACCAGTTCCAGGTTTTGAGGGATCCTGGACAAACAGTGCCCAGAGTCTCCAATCTGCCCACCATCAGTCTCCCCACTCGAAACCTTCCCACTTGACATGCTTAGTTGCTTGCTCCACCTACACACCCTTTCCCCGACTGCACTGGCAGGTGCATGCAGATGACAGTATTGCTGCCATGAACACCAGCAGCATTGCCTATGTGCTTCACATGCCTTTCCCTACTAATGCCGCACAGCTGGAAGCATGGCTGATAGAGCATGTCAAACAAACAGATGGAAAAGGGCATGCAGACAGGTGGCAGGAGAGGTGTGTGGGTAGGGGTCAGCAGCACTGGGCCCAACCAGGAGCCCTGGGCCCTGGCAGCTGCCTCACCTTAGGGTATGCTGGTGCCAGCACTGCTTAAGAACCAGTTACTACTGCAGCTATTTAACAACCTTGAGCATGTCCATGTGCTGCCTGTCCAAAGTGACATGTGCTGTACTTGCCCAAAGCTTGGTCTGAGCTGATTCTCCACCTACATTTTTTATACATGAAGCGATGCAAGGATCTGCTTAATTCCCAGTAGATCAGGCAGCCAGACAATCAGCAAAGCTGTCAGAGGGATCCTCTCCTTCTTAATTGACTATGTTGAGAAAGAGCCAGAGACTGCACCTAGGGACAGAGCAGTGTTGACTAGCAAGCAGATGAGTTTGCAGAAAGTGTGGGGGGGATGGGCACAAAATTCCTGAACTCAGCACAGAATTAGAATCATTCCCCCAGTGATACTCTGTTTATTTCCAGGTGTTATTCCATCCTCTCCATTTTTCTAATAATCAGTGATCAGCAGGGAATACGGGAGGAGCTCTGCCTGGGGAGCGTGGATTTTGGGAAGGATATGATTTATTAAAACTGAAAAATGGCTGGGACCTACACAAAGAGACAAATCTGGTATGGTTTGTCATTCCAATCCAGCTGGTGCACTACCCATACAAAAAGAAGTTATACATGTAACCTGGTCTGGATGTGGGGGAACCAAATGCAAGACTAGTTGCCATATGACAGGAATACTTTCCAATCCGACAGCGAGGGCTTCATATGTGGAACTCTTTTTAAAAAAAGAACTAAAATCTTGGTTATTAAGGATATGACTAGGCAATATAAATGGCAAAAGGGATTAAGGGAGGTGAAAGGAACACATAAACCTGCGTTATACTGAATCAGATCCTTGGTCCATCAAAGTCAGTATTGTCTACTCAGACTGGCAGCAACTCTCAGAGATCTCAGGCAGAGGTCTTTCACATCACCTACTGCCAGATCCTTAAAACTGGAAATACCAGGGAATGAACCTGAGACCTTCTACATGCCAAGCAGATGCTGTACCACTGAACCACAGCCCTTCCCACTTAAGTACCCTCACCCCCAGCTACTTCACTATATTTTGTTTGAATGATTTTTTTTCCAGCCTAGCTTCAAGTAAACCAGGTGAGAAGGAAAATGCATGAGGTAACAGGGGATGAGATTGGTTTTGGATTTGGTTCCACTCATTCATAGGGTCACCATGAGCTGGAAATGATTTGATGGTACTTAACACATGTAGACGCACAGGGCCAGCTCGAGGTGCTTCTGCGCCCTAGGCAGGTGCAGATGCCAACCTCCTGGTGGGGCCTGGAATCCCGTGCTGGCCGCTACCTCCTCCTCCCCCCAAGGGGGAGGGTGAGGGTGGGCAAGCTGCACTGCTGCCACCTCCTGCACCCCGGCTGGCCCCACTGCCTCCTGCACCCCAGCTGGTCTCCTGGGCTCCCAAGAGATGTGGGGGGGGTGGGGAAGCACTGAAGCTTCCGTCCCACTCAGTTCTCTGGGAAGCGGGCTCAGGCCAACAGGCAGCCTTACCAAAGGGCAAGAAGTAGCCGCCTTCTCCTCCACCCAAGGAGGGAGGCAGGGAGGGGGAGGGCGGGCGAGCTGTGCCCCGGCTGGCCGCGCTGGCCACCTCCTCCTCCTCCACCCAAGGGGGGAGGGGGAGGGCGGGTTAGCTGCGCCGCTGCCACCTCCTGTGCCCTGGCCGGCCGGGTGCCCTTTTACTGATGGCAGTGGGAGGGCCATGCTGCTGAGGGGGGAGGGTGGGTGATCTGCTAGGTGCAGAAGCACCCTGGCCAGGTGCCTAGCTCGCCTATCGGGCAAGCCGGCCCTGTACATAAATAGCCACATGTTCCCCAAATCTATTTACTCTTGCTTTTTGGTAAAAACAAAGCTAAACATAGATTCTTTTCACACCTCCTGCCTTGCATCTGAACAACTACACAAGGACATCCCTGCACACCTAGTTTGGTCTTTATGGTTTTTAGCAGAAGATGAGGAAAGCAGGTTTTAGCCCCGTAAATATACACTTTCACTTCCCTGTCAAAAAGCTGGTTGGTATAATTTTAGCTTTAAAAACAGGTTCTGAATGCACAACCCTGGCATCTTCACAAGTAATAAGAGCCATGCTGGATCAGACCAAAGGCCATCAATGCCAGCATTCCACAGTGACCAAACCTGAAGTAAACCCTCAGACAGCAAGACTGAAACAGCATCATCCTGTCTGTGCCATCCAGTTTCCTGCTCTTAATGCAGTTTAAGAATTCTTTATTGTTGGTCTTCATGCTTTTAGTGATACATTTTTCATCCTTAATTGTCTGCTTGCATTTCTTTTGCACAAACTTGTGTTGGTTTTTATTTGCCTCATTTGGGTAAGCCTTCCAGTTTCTGAAGGAAGCCTTTTTCACTCTAATAGCTCCCCTCATCTTGCTCGTTAGCCATGCTGGTGACCACTTAGACTTTGTACTATCTTTCTGACCTGTGGAATACATTCTACCTGAGCTTCTAGTACTCCACTGGATTGGCCTAGAGGTGTTTAAATCACAGTGTCAAAACCAATTTTCAGTGCTGTATGTGTAATTAATTAATTCATAGGCTCACCGTAACTTGGAAGTGACCTGATGGTGCTTAACACACGTGTGTAGTTGGTGAAGATACAGTCATCTCATACAAGCAAGCTGAGTGTGGTACCACATATACACTCAATAGAAAGCTGCTGTTTTCACACATTTATTATATTCATAGTTTACATTTTTAAATATATGCTTATTTTTCTTATTTAGGTATCAGCACCCTGTTTTTCTACCCTGTGGGGCCCAAAGTGGCTCAAGTCATTATTTCCTCCTCCATTTAATCTTCACAACAACAACCCTGTGAAGTATGTTGGGCTGAGAGTAAGGATTTGAACTTGAGTTGCCTGGAACCTAGTCCACACTAACTACTACCTGTGTTGGCTCTCATCTTAGGTTAATAATATATAAAAGTGTAAGGTATAAACAGAAACAGAGAAAGAGAAGCATGACCTAATTTTAAGAGGAGGTCATCATATTTTTATTTTGCCCTCCCTCCAGAGAGCTCATGAGTCTCTTCTCACTCATTGTATCCTCTCACCAATCCTGAGAGACAGGTTAAGAAAAAGAAAGTATGTGGCTGGCCCAGCACTAGCCACAGAGTTTCACGGCTGAGTGTGAACCTATACATCTAAGTCTGATACTCACTTCTACACTGGACAGGCTAATCAACAATCCTAGATGTAGATGTTTTTTCATGCCAAAAATCTGACTGCCATTCATATAAAGCCAGCAACACTCTGCATTGTACCTTCACTGTTATTTGCCTTCATTGGATACAGATTTGTCATTTTTCCTGATTTCCGTTTGCTATGTTTTGGTTGGCAGCAAAGGCTTTATTGAGAAACTGAGATTATAGGCAATATTCTTTAACCTGAAGTAAATAGCCTTAAACTAACCAAACATCAGTTTAGCCTTCTTTAGCTCTATTTGTAGGTGTGTGTTTTTTTAAAAAAAATGTAGCTGTTTAAGGCCTTCTGTTTGCTTAATGTTGCTTGTTGGAATGTCCTGAGAAAAAGCCTTGTCAAGACTTATGGCCACAAGAGAATTCAAGTTAGCATCATAAACACAGGGAATATCCAGTTGGTACTTACTTCAGTCATGCACCACAGAGCCTTCACTATGCTAATGCCCAGCTTATCAAGAGAACTGAGCACAATGACAGTGGGGACCAATGCTCCCTCTAAGCTGTGGAGTCTTGGGAGCAAAAATTCTACTTTGTGAGCTATTGGCATTAAAGTTGTGAGCCAGCAATTTGGCTACTGCATAAATTAGTGTGCTCTGGAACCATTCTTCCTGAGATAAGATAAAAATGTGTGAGCCAGAGGCTAAAAAACTGTGAGCTAGCTCACACTAACTCAGCTTAGAGGGAACACTGGTGGGGACAATGCAGTGGGAGGGGAGAAGATTGGCACCTCTCTTTTCTGAGGCATTTCTGAACTTTCATATCTGTATGAGGTATATGAGCTCCCATATTATTCTAAAACTACAACTATCTGTATGCAGGAGGAGAGTTATCTCTGTTTACTTTAGAAATTGTGTAAAAGAGAAACCTTCCAGCAAGTATGTGTCATGCAGGAGTGAGAAAAACTATTCGCTGAAATATTCTCTTCTACATAATATGGAAGAGGGGACAGTCACAGTATCGTAAGCCACTTTGGGGGCCCAAACAAATAAACAACATAGCTGTGGCTCAGAGGCAGAACATGTGCTTTGTGTGCCAAAAATCCCAGGTACCTCATATTAGAAAAGCCCTTTCTCTACCTGAGACCCTGGGGAGATGCTAACATTAAACTCTAGGTTTAGAACAAAATTATCAAATATGATAATATTTTGCAGGCGCAAATCCAAAATCTATGCAACAATACAGCTGAGGGCTGCTATTCCAGATCGTTGTGGGAATTCCATATTAGGCAATGAAATGGCAGTATCCAAAAGTCATTTTTTGTAGCAGAGGCCACAGGCAAAACATTATTTTAGTACACCATGGACAGAGTACACTGTAAAATTCTGCTGCATGATCCCATCGTAGCTTGTACCCTGTGACATTTTCTTCCACAGTAACCTATGATTGTGACTAGCTCATTATACACTAGTCTTCAACATTTCAGAAGTGCACTGTCTTTGCCACTCTGTTGTATGCCTGAAAAAATAAAAATACATGCATTTAAAGAAGATATAATGTGCCTGTGACATATCATTTATCTCTAGCACAAATCAGCTGCAAAATGTCTCATCCCCAAATGAATCTTATGCTTCATTTTCTATCTTGCATGGACAATTGATCCTTCTTTTTAAATCCCCTTTTCCTCTTTCTATTGAAACCTGATTATTCAACCACCCTCAGGACATCTTATCTATGAGTCTTTTTTTAAAAAAAAAATCTGCATGGTACATTTTATTTTCCATTAATTGATTTGTGGTGCCTGCTATTTTTCTATGCTTTTAACACAATAGTTTATTCCTGCCATCAGAGATAATAATCCTGACAAAAGTCATTAGAAATCATTGCATTTCTGCATGAGCAAGCAGTCATTGGGTTCAAGTATGAAAACTTTAAGTGATGTCAAACAAGGGCTGCGGTCACATGTGCCAGATAATGCGGTGGGGGGGAGTGAGGCTATTTGCTCCGTAGCAATTTGACCTGCATTTGCGCGATCATACAGTCCTGGTGCTGGAGAAGACTCTTGAGAGTCCCTTGGACTGCAAGGAGATCAAATCAGTCAATCCTAAAAGAAATCAACCCTGACTGTTCCCTGGAAGGCCAGATCCTTAAGCTGAAGCTCAAATACTTTGGCCACCAAATGAGAACGGAGCACTCACTGGAGAAGACCCTGATGCTGGGAAAGATTGAAGGTCAAAGAAGAAGGGGACGGCAAAGGATGAGATGGTTAGACAGTGTCATCGATGCAACGAACATGAAATTGAGCAAACTTCAGCGGACAGCGGAAGACAGGAGGACCTGGCATAATCTGGTCCATGGGGTCACGAAGAGTCGGACTCGACTGTGCGACTCAACAACAACAACAGTCCTGGTTCCCTAGTGAGTTTTCCGACACGGGAAAAATCAAGTACTTTCCAGGTATTTGTGCTCTGAATCCACGATTTTGCCTATCTGGACAGCCATCTCTCACAATGTTTGTGATCAGGTCATCTGGATGTCCTTCTTCTGGTAGGTTTGTTTTTGTGACTTTTACCATTGTGTGTGTGCATATGCATGCAGATATGTACCTATGCACTTATGGACATGTGCAAAGAATTTTTTTTTTAAAAAAATGTGCTGCACTGCCACTTGGGCAGCGAGGCTGTCTGCAATCACACAGGGGAAGTCCATCTGTGGCCTGTAGCAACCCGTTTGATAGTGGACTTTCCCCAGTGCCTTTTAACTCCACTCTTGTGGTAGAGCAAAATGGGTTGCTGATGGGTGCGGGATGCTGGCCAGATGTTCTGATCCACCCAGCATTCATCCCTCTCGCGTGGCTACTTGTGCGTGTGATCGGAGCCAAGGGCCGGTGCTGCACCTGACTCAAGGTTCACTTTCAATTGTGAAGGATCAGATGAAATTCCAAAAACAGGATTTTTACTCAAATAAGAGATTATTTAACAAAGTCTTTATACCCCACTTTTCTTTATGGCTCAAAGTGGCTTCCAAGTCACTGTTCAACTATTAAATGCTAATGGTTGAGCTAAATGGAAAAGTCAGTGGCCATGGTTGATGGAAGGTGGGCCCCCTTAAGCGGGGAACAGCCAGTCAGCAGCAGTTTGAAGACCATAGCTGGTGTACAGGGGCATATGGGAGGAGCCAGTCTAAGGCCATGAGGGGTTTTAGAGGTCATAAGTAACACCTGGAATTGAAAACAAACTGACAGCCCCTGTAGCTGTTTTAAGATAAATGAGATATGTTCCTTTTGGCTAGCGTCTGATAATAATCAGGCTGCTGCGTTCTGAACTAGCTGCAGTTTCTGGTTTTTTTCCAAGGGCAGCCCAGTGTAGAGCATTTTACAGTAATCTAACCACAAAGTTACAAAAGCATTGATCAACACAGCCAGACTGGCAGAATCTAGGAAACGAGGCAATTGGTGAACCAGATGCAGCTGACAGAGGGCACTGTTGGCCACCTACACTAACTTGTTTTTCATACACCAAGGCTGGGTCCATGAGCAACCCCAAGCTCTTAACAAAAGCCATCCAGGACACATGGATCCAATCCCTATAAAGTATCAGCCTTCCTGACCAACTTAATCTCTGCCTTGTCTGGATTCAGCTTCAGCATTTGCTTCCTTGGTCCTCTGGTGACAGCCTCAGAGCACTGTTTCTGAGCCAAGATGGCTGCATCAGAGAGCCAGTTTGGTGTAGTGGTTAAGTGCGCGGACTCTAATCTGGGATAACTGGGTTTGATTCCCCACTCCTCCACTTGCACCTGGCTGGATGACCTTGGGCAAGCCATAGTTCTGATAAGAGCTGTTCTTGAAAAAGAGGAGTTTCTGTCAAGAGCTCTCTCAGCCCCACCTACCTCACAGGGTGTCTGTTGTGGGGAGGGGAAGGGAAGGGAGTTTTTAAGCCACTCTGAGACACCTTTGGGTAGTGAAGGGCGGGGTATAAATCCAATCTCCTCCTCCTCATCCTCCTCCTCGTCCTCCTCCTCCTCCTCTTCTTCTTCTGGCTTGAATAAGAACATAAGAGAAGCCATGCTGAATGAAGCCAATGGCCCATCCAGTCCAACACTCTGTCACACAGTGGCCAAAACCCAGGTGCCATCAGGAGGTCCACCAGTGGGGCCAGAACTCCAGAAGTCCTCCCACTGTTGCCTCCCAAGCACCAAGAATACAGAGCATCTCTGCCCTGGACACAGTGTTCCATCTATGCCTTGTGGCTAACAAACTGATGGACCTCTCTCTGCTCCATATGTTTATCCAATCCTCTTTTGAAGCTGTAGCCGCTGCCACTTCCTATGGCAGTGAATTCCATGTGCTAATTACTCTTTGGGAGAAGTACTTCTTTTTATCTGTTCTAAGCCTACTGCTCATTAATTTCACGGAGAGCCCCAAGTTCTTGTATTGTGAGAAAAGGAGAAAAGTACTTCTTTGTCTACCTTCTCTATCCCATGCATAATTTTGTAAACCTCTATCATGTCACTACTCAGTCATTTCTCTAAGCTAAAAAGCCCTAACCTCTTTAACCCTTCTTTGTAGGGAAGGTGTTCCATCTCCTTAATTGGTTTAGTTGCCCTTTTCTGCACCTTTTCTAATACAATAATTTCTTTTTTGAGGTGCAATGACCAGAACTGTACACAGTATTCCAAATGAGGAAACACCCTAGCATTAAATGGAGGCATTATGATACTGGCTTATTTGTTTTCAATCCCCTTCCTGATAATTCTCAGCATAGCATTTGCCTTTTTTATTGCAGTTGCACATGGAGTCGATAACTTTGTGACTCCAAGATCTGTCTCCTGGTCAATTATCACCAGTTCGGACCCTGTTAATGTATATTTATAGTTAGGATTTTTTTTTGTTCCAATGTACATTATTTTGCACTTACCCACAGTGAACCTCATTTGTCATGTTGACACCCACATGCCCAGTCTCAACAGATCCCTCTGGAGTACTTCACAGTCCTCCCTGGTTTTCACTGCCCTGAACAACTTAGTGTCATCCACAAACTGCTTACTCTCAACTCCAAATCATTAATGAACAAGTTAGAAAGCACCATATCTGGTACTGAACCCTGCAGTCCCCCATTGCTTACCACCTTCCACTATGAAAACTGCCCACTTATACTCATTCTCTGTTTTCTGTTAAATAACCAGTTTTTTAATTCACAAGAGGACTGCTGATTTTACTTAGGATTCTTTGATGAGAAACTTTATCAAAAGCTTTCTGGAAGTCTAGTTAAACAACATCTACTGAGTCACCCTTGTTCACATGTTTGTTCGCCCCTCAAAGAACTTTAAAAGGTTAGTGAGACAAGATCTTCCCTTACAGAATGCATGCCGGTTCTTCCTCAATAGCTTTTGTTCATCAATGTGCCTACTAATTCTATCTTTAATAACAGATTCCACCAAATTACCTGGTATTGATAATAGACTGACCAGCCTGTAATTTCCTGGATTTCCTCTGGAAACTTTTTAATACATGGGAGTTACATTAGCTACCTTCCAGTCCTCAGGAATGGAGCCAGATTTTAGTGACAGAATGTATATTTTTGTCAGGAGAGCCACAAGTTCACATTTGAGTTCTTTCAGAACTCTTGTATGTATGCCATCTGGGCCTGGTGATTTGTCAGTTTTTAATTTGTCCATCAGTTGTAGGACCTCCTCTCTTGTCACCTCAATCTGACTCAGGACTTTCAACACTCCTACTGGAATTGGCAGTTCTGGAGTGGGTAAGCAACTCCCATCTTCCACAGTGAAAACAGAGCCAAAAAATGCATTCAACTTCTCTGCCATTTCCCTATCATCCTTTAGTAATACCTTTACCCTTTGGTCATCCAAGTGCCACACTTCCTCCCTGGCTGGTTTTCTCCTTCTAATATATTTGAAGAATTTTTTTTAATGTTTTTTCCACTATGTTTCTCATAGTCCTTGTTTTGCCTGTCTGATCAACTTACATTTTATTTGCCAAAGCCTATGCTCCCTTTTATTTACCTCACTCAGACTAGCCTTCCAGTGCTTAAAGGAATGCTTCTTATCTTTTACTGATTCCATTACTTTGTTTGTTAACCATGAAGGCCTTATTTTATACCTATTTTTACTTTTCCTAACCTGCTTCAGTTTCTTCTTCACAAGCTCCCTCATTTGAGAGAAGTTACCCCTTCTAAAGTTAAATATGGTTGTGTTGGTCTTTTTGATAGGGTTGCCAGGTCCTTCCTAGTCTCTGGTGGGGGACTTTGGGTGGCATTTCTGGAGGGGATGGGGAAATCCCCAACATGATGACATCACCCAAAAGTAACGTCATCACATTTGGGACCAGCATCCCACGCACCTGGAGTTCAGGTGCCCTCCACTTCTTGCTCAAAGCATTTAAAGAGACCCTTTTTGCAAGAAGCGGGGGGGGCACACGGGCCTGAATGCCAAGTGGCGAATTCACCACTTGGAGTACAGGCATGTGTGCCCCCCATCTTCTTTTTCAAATTTATTTATTTATTTATTTATTAGTTAAACTTCTATCCCGCCTTCCCGCTGAAGTGGCTCAGGGCAGCTTACAACAGTTATAAAACCAGCATCAATACATACATAAAGCACAAATCAATATAATTCCATTTAGTACAATTAAAGCATTTAAAAGTTAATAAAGTGCAGGGGCTGCACGGCCAATAGAATTATTCCTCGTGAAATGCCCAGCAAAAAAGCTCCATTTTCACAACCCTGCAGAATTGCTGTAGGTCCCGCAGTGCTCTGACTTCACTGGGGAGCTCATTCCAGAGCATTGGCACCACCAGGGAAAACGCCCTGGTCCTAGTTTCCACCAACCTGGCATCCCTAGGGCCAGGGAGGGCCAAGCAGTTTTGTGTTCCAGATCACAGTGCTCTCTGGGAAACATGTGGGGAAAGGCGGTCCCTCAGGTAGGCAGGCCTCTGACCATAAAGGGCTTTAAAGGTCAAAACCAGCACCTTGAAGTGAATCCAGAACTCTATTGTTAGCCAGTGCAGTGACTTCAGTACAGGCTGAATGTGCTCCCGCATAGGGAGGCCCATCAACAGCCTGGCTGCTGCATTTTGCACCAGCTGCAGCTTCCGCAGTTGCCCCAAGGGCAGCCCCATGTAGAAAGCATTATAGTAGTCCAACCTCGAGGTGACCATAGCGTGGATCACTGAAGCCAGATCATTGTGTCCAAGGAAGGGGACCAACTGCCTGACCAGCCAAAGGTGGGAAAAGGCTGTTTTGGCAGTGGCTGCTACCTGGGCCTCTGTTGTCAGGGAACCATCCAGGAGCATTCCCAAACTCCTGACCCTTGGCACCAGCACCGAAGGCCAGTAGAAGGATCCCTAACCCCAAGCCACTCCAATTCAGGCATAGGACCTCCGTCTTCATTGGATTCAATTTCAATCGGCTCAGCCTAAGCCATCCCGCCATGTCCTGCAATGCCCAGTCCAGATCATCCGGGGTAGGGCCAGACTGACCGCCCAACAGCAGATAGAGCTGGGTGTCATCCGCATATTGGTGACACCCCAGCCCATGCCTCTGGGCAAGGGGGCACATATAGATGTTGAATAGCATTGGGGAGAGCACTGCCCCTTGTGGTATTCCACAAACCAGTGGGTGCCTTCAGGACAGCTCCTCCCCAAGTGCCACCTTTTGTCCCCAACCTTGGAGAAAGGAGACGAGCCATTACAAGGCAAGCCCCCAAATTCCCACGTTGGCGAGGTGGTGGGTGAGCAACTGATGATCAACCATGTCGAATGCCACCAACAGGTCCAACAACAGGAGCACCGCCGTCCCGCCCCGATCCAGATGCCCCCGGAGGTCATCTGTGAAGGCGACCAGTACTGTCTCCATCCCGTGACCCGAGCAGAACCTGGACTGGTAGGGATCTAGCATGGAGGTGTCATCCAGAAAGCAGATAGGGCAAATTGGAGACCGGCTGATAGTTGGCCAATTTGGCTGGATCTAAAGATTTGTTTTTAGGAGAGGGTGGACCATCACTTCCTTGAGAGCCCCTGGGAACAGCCCCTCAGAGAGGGGCTTGTTGATAATATCCCTAAGGTTGCCTCGAAACCCCTCGCAGCCAGCTTTAATTAGCCAGGAGGGGCACGGATCAAGGCTGCATGTGGTTGGGCGTACCGTTGAAATCAGTCTATCAACTTCCTCTAGGCTGAGTGGACTGAAATAATCCAGAATGGGACCAGAAGACACGCATGGGGCCTCAAGTTCACTCACTGTCTCAAGTGTGGCCGGTAGGTCGCGGCAGAGTACCAAGACTTTGTCTGCAAAGTAGCTCGCAAAAGCCTCACAGCCTATAGCCAATTCCCTAGTATTTTGTCTGCCCCTTTAAATGCTGTGGGCAAGAAGGGGGGGTGCCTGAACTCCAAGCAGTGTGGCCAGCAGTTGCCCCTCTCCCTCTTCTCCTACAAGATTTAAAGGGCCCTCCATCTGGTTGGTGGGCCATGTGTTGGGGGTGAGGTTTAGGGGTGAGGTTCCCCCACTGGCCAGCTGGCCGGTGGCATGCAGGAGCCCACCAAATCATGGGACCCCTGCCCCCACCTGGGGACTGGCATCCCTACTTTCTGAGCAACTCTTTATATACATAAATGCTATCACGTTTACATCTCTCATCGGGTCATGAGCATTACTTAGGACCAAGTCCAGAACTGCCTATCCCCTGGTACGTTCTGTGACTATCTGCTCCATGGCACATGCATTGGGAGTATCTAGAAATGGAATCTCAAACCCAAATATAGATCTATTGATCCATGCATCTTCCCAAAAACGTGCTGGCATACGTTCATAGGTAACCAAACAAGGTGAAAAGAAGGAAGAACCTTGTATATGAAAATATCAATGTCAATTACAAAAAACTAAGATTATAGTAAATCACAAAAAAATTAATTGTAAATATTAAAAACTGTGCATCAAAATCCATCTATTTTGGTTACATATATAAATACCTTCCCCTAGTGTCAGAAATGACCATTAATGCATCATTATATGAAATGCTAAGAGAAGATAGTGTTTCAATTCGTGCCCAGTTTCTTTCCCATTTTCACTATACTTAACAACATAATGTCAAGAAGTATTATTTGTTAACTTAATAAATCATTTATCTTTATAATACTCAAGACTATTTATTTTCAATTTCCTGAAGGTCTAGTACAAACGTTGGAAATGTCATTTTTTTTAATTGGACCAATTACAGTGATTGGAGCTTCATATACAAAATTTGGCCTGAGAAGCTGCAGAGAATTACTTGGGATCATAGCCACAGCTCTGGGGATTTTCCATTATAAAAAATGATACCTTCCCTGGTCTGTTTTAAGACTAAATATGGGGGAAAGAATAATACCTGTACCATACCTGTCTTTTCCCCTAACAAAGCTTAAAGCAACCCAGATGGGGACCCTTCCAATCAGGGAAATGTTACAAGAGAGGAGGGTTAACAAAGCACCATCTATACTAAGGCCTCTAATATCTTTATTTTATTTATTATTTGTTTTATTTATTCAATTTATATCCCACCCTCCTTGTGTAGCAGGCTCAGGGTGACTTACAGCGGTTAAAGTATGTTAAAACGCAGATGCATTGAGATAATGCAATAACATAATATTAAAAAATGGCAATCATAAATACATATAAAAACAGATAAAATGCTGATGACGGTAGCATCCCATAAGGTCATAATACCCTGGCTGTTATTGTTCGAGTTAACCAAGAGGGCCTTAACAGTTCAGATGTTAGCGGTTCAAATGTTCAGATGTTATCAGTATATAATCAGTATGTAATCAGTATATGTT
This sequence comes from Gekko gecko, assembly GCA_029375565.1. NCBI lineage: Eukaryota > Metazoa > Chordata > Lepidosauria > Squamata > Gekkonidae > Gekko > Gekko gecko. The sequence continues at coordinate 96,322,078 of JAPDNY010000001.1, forward strand.
ATCAGTATATACTGTAAGAGCAAATTACACATCTTGGTGCCCTGCCATGCCATCCCATTCACCAAGTTCAAGTATCAGAGATCCTTGGATTCCCATTCAGTGTTCACCAGGGCTGTTGCTGGGCCCTCCTCCTAATGCTCCCTTGTTCCTTGTATGCAAACTATGAAGCTGGGTAATTCTCTAGGCTTAAAGGGGCTGTGCAGAGAGAAGGAAAGTATGGAAAGAAACTCTGCCATCTCTCCCCTCCATTTCATAAAGACAAGGAAAGCAATCTGATGCTCATGGTTCCAAGCAGTCTTTAATGCAGAAGTTAAAAAGCACTTCAATACAGAAGTGATTTTAAAAAAACAGTAGATCAGACACTTTACATCTTTTTGTCATGATTGTGGGTCTTTGGCAGGATGCAGGGCCATTCCTGTCATCCATGTAAGAGGCTTTCTATCCCTTTCTATCCATGGAAATCATTGCTTCCCTTAAGGCAACTCTGGTACCATCTGAGCTAACCATTAACCTTTAGCCTGCTTCCCACACACACCTCCACTTGGATGGAAAGGGCAACCTAGAGACAAGAAGCTGCAATTAGAGGTTCCTACCAAATAGGTACAGACTTTACAATATAAGAAACAAAATGGAAGAACCGGTTAGTAGCTGCTGAAAAGAGGTAGTCAGTTTTGCAATTAGGTAATATACAGGATTCTTGTGAGTAGCTTTGAACTTGTAGATTATAGGCCACATCTACTGGCTTTGGAGGGTATTTCACACACTTTTATCTTTGGGAAATCTTTGATAACTGCAGTATTTATAGAGTATCCTGGTACTGTTTTCTAGCAGTTACAGCCAACTGTTAAGCAGCATAGCTTCAGCCATTTATCAGAGTCTCTGCCACCAACTCATGGTGTGACTTCAGTAAATAGCTTAATAGCCAGAAAATTGAACAGATCAGAAGTACTTAAAAAATTAGTAATTCACTCACCAATACCAAAAATATTTTTAACATCTTTGGATGAAGAACTGCTACAATCAAGCATCCCAACACATCTTTAACAGTAAGTATTTTGCTCCGAGATGAAGATAGATGCAGCTGGATGACATATATTTACATTAGCCTCATGTTGTCCAGACCTGATGCTCATAGAGCTGTTTAAACAGAATCTTAACAGCATGTGCTGAAAATACAACAGTCCGATTCTTCCGTGTCTCTTGGAACAGGAGCATTAACCCAGTGAGTGCTTGCGCAGCTCATCTAGGTCAGCCGCGTCTTCCCAGAAGCAGTCATGCCCCACCTCATGGTGTGTAACCGACCGCTCAGCTGGACTTTGACTCTGGTGCTGGGGTATCTCTTTTATCTCCTCCTGGGGGCCTTGGTGTTTCAGCTGCTGGAAAAACAGTCAGAAGCCAAGTCTCGGGACCAGTTCCAACTGGAGAAACTCAAATTCCTGCAAAACTACACTTGCTTGGATCGACAAGCCCTGGAGCAGTTTGTGCAGGTAAGCAGAGCAATCTGTATGGGGGCACTCATGGACTCAGTGCTTTGGTCCATCTGCACTATGTGATTGTGGCATGATGTATGAGGAATTATGGCTTGGGACAGAGGGTTGGACTTGCCCTTCTCTCAATCAATTGCACAAATTTGAGAATTAATGAGATTTTTAACAAAAACCGAGAATGCCCAGGAAGTTTTTAACAATGCAACATGCTAATGACAAATCAGTGCTGTAGAAATTCTTTGTACACAGTGGCCATTGTGACTCATTGAGGACAAACAGTAACTCCTGATTTTATTTGGTTATCTCTCAAATCTACTGCAGTTCAATAACTGCTGGTGCACCTAACAACTTTCTTATAAGTGCCACCCCCCCTACTCCAATTCCATCTAATCCTATGAAAACATACATGGCTCAAAACAAGAGTTAAAAGAACCAAAAATAATGTCTTGTTTTATTTCTGTCACCACTGTACCACCAATATTTTGAATTCTAACCTTTTAGCGGCTCTTTGAAGAGAGCTCATAGGAATAAGACATGGGCAGCTGTGGTGAACGACTGCCTGAGTTTAAAAAAAAATGGATGTTTGTTGGAGCAAAGCAGACGTATACAAGCCCAGTTTCATGTGTCACCTTAGGCAAAATCTGAGCCCATGTTGTTGCTATGAATGGCACTTCCTGCAGTACTCATAATAACATTTAAATATTTACTTCTCATTTAGTATAATCAACGCCATACATGCTTGCCTTTGCTACAACAGTAAGGTAAATAGAGGAAAAAAGGACAGAAGATGGTTGGTTTATTATGGCAACAGCTTAACATATGAACAACCTCCTTTATTGAGTAGTAAAAGCACAAATGACTTCTCATATTTTGTGTATCTTCCCTCTGGGCTACAACTTCTGCTGGATAAACACTGAAGTATCTCAGCATTCAAGATTTGCACCAGCATCACTTCTGGCAGTGCATTCATTACTACTGTGTGTGATGAAGTTGTTTCATTAAGAAGCATATACCTTACCCCCTTTGCCCATTAAAGCCACTAAATTAATGTTACAAGTGCTTAAAACATTATAATATAATTGATGAAGACATTTTGATGGAATAGTAATTAAGACAGATTATATTTTATTTGATCTGCTTGTGACTTAATAACAAACAAGCATAGGTCATTTCCCCCTCCACAATTAATGTCTGCACTGTGTACAGTGCAGTCCTAAGGAGAGTTATACTCTTCTAAACCCATTGACTTCTATGAACCGGGAAGGGTGTAACCCTGTTTAGGATTGCACTAATAGGAAACTTTTAAATTTTATTATATTAGTTTTTTCTTAGTTTTATGTATTGGGACTGAAAGATTGCAGGACTGTGCTGCCAGAGACAGGGTGAGCTTGGAGCCAAATAACAATAGACCAACAGGATTCTGGCAGGATTCAATTAAGATGTAAAGTTTTGTAAATAGCCTATCGTTGGGAGTGGGGTGTGTTGGAGTGTGACCATTGCAGGCAATATAACTGAGCTGAAGCTCTGGTCTACAGTCTTGTTCTGGCTGAAATCACTGAATAAAGCTGATCACTGGCTGAAATCACTGAATAGAGCTGATCGCTAGACTGGGAGTCTGTTCACCCATGGAACCCACTATTTAACATTTAGTGCCTGTATATTTCTCCACAGTACAGCAGTGTCCATGTAGTCTCTCTTGCAAAGCTTTCTTTCTGCAGACCAATTGAAAGGCAATTTCTGCCCTCTTTGCAATACATTGCTGCTTTGTGAATTATCCATTTTGTGCTTTGCAGACAGGGCACTCTCCCAATCCTACACTGGAACACACAACTAGCCATTGTCCATTTGTTTGGCTTTTTAAAAAAAGGGATGGTGACAGCAATATAGCTGCCTCCTTTGTGAAAATTTCATGCAATGGTTAAAGTCTGTTTGGGGCACAAATGTGTGTGTGCATGTGTGTGTATGGGTTTGGGTGTGTGTGTGACAAAATCCTCAGTGCCTGAAACTGTATCTCACACTATAAGTAAGATCAGCATCAAAGCACCATTCCACTTTACGAGCTTTAATGATTGCTGGCAATTTTTTCCAATGTTACTGGTAGCATAGTTTATGCACTAATGACACAAGGACTCCACAGATTAAAAAATCTTGCCTTCCGGTTTATAGGCACAGATGCTACAGGACTTGCTGGTTCCCTTTCCTACTCTGAAGGTTGCTTTAGAGCTGAATTGATACAACTTCCCTTATGATGGGGAATTTTTATTATTGTTAGTATTAGACCCTTATTATTGGACTTTAAGCTGAGCGGCTACATCCTTAAAGCAGTTTCTGAGAAGCCCAATGACTTTTTTGCTTCTGTGAACATTGTGGAAAGTGGGGGGCATATACCCATGCCACAGCATCTATTTTCAGGAAGGGAGTCTGAAGAACTGAGCCAAATTGAGGTGACCAGAGATGAAATTCTAGACCTACTGGGGAAATCAAAAATTGATAAGTCTCCAGGTCCTGATGGCATACACCCAAGAGTTTTTAAGGAACTCAGACATGAGATCATTGATCTACTAACTTGTATATGTAACCTATCACTACATTTAGCTGGAGAGTAGCCAATGTGGCACCAGTTTTCAAAAAGGGATCCTGAGGGGAACCAGGAAATTACAGGCTAGTCAGCCTAATGTGTATCCAAGGCAAATTGGTAGAAACTGTAATCCAAGATAGAATTGTCAGGCACACAAAGATTGCTGAGGGGTAATCACCATGGCTTCTGTAAAGGGAAGTCCTACCTCACTAACCTTTTGGAGTTCTTTGAGAAAGTGAACAAGCATGTAGACAAAGGTTACCCAGTAGACATTATATATCTGGACTTTCAAAAGGCTTTTGACAAAGTACCTCACACCAAAGACTCCTGAGTAAATTTAGCAGTCATGAGATAAGAGGACGGATTATTTTATGGATTAAAACTGGTTAAATGACAGGAAGCAAAGAGCAGGAATCACTGGACAGTTCTTACAATGGAGGGAAGTAAGCAGTGGGGGTCCCACAAAGATTGGTATTGGGGGTGGTACTGTTTATTTATCAGTGATCTGGAACTAGGGGTGAGTAGTGTAGTGGCCAAATTTGCAGATGACACAAAATTATTCAGGATGGTGAAAGCCAAGGCTGACTGTGAAGAACTCCAAGAGGACCTCCACAAACTGGGTGGATGAGAGACAATGTGGCAAATGAAGTTCAGTGTTGGTAAGTGTAAGGTGATGCATAATGGGAGAATACATCCCAACTTCAAGCATAGACTGAGGGTGATTTCCCACTAAAGCTGCCGCGGGGTTGCCGCCGTTTGCCCCGAGATTTTTAGTCAATTTCACACTCGAAGCCGCGGGCTGCATTTTGACCCGCGGCTGCCGATGCCCCCGCAGTTTCGTAATCCTCAAAAACAGGATTACGAAACTGCGGGGGAAATCGGGCGAAGCCGCGGGTCAAAATGCAGCCCTGCGGCTTCGGGTGTGAAATTGACTAAAAATCTCGGGGCAAACGGTGGCGCAACCCCGCGGCAGCTTTAGTGGGAAATCACCCTGAGATTGAGAGGGGGAAAGATCTTGGGATCGTAGTGGATAGCTCAATGAAAGTGTCAACCCAGTGTGCTGCAGCAGTGAAAAAGGCAAACTCTATTATTAGGAAAGGGACCGAGAATAAAACAGCCAATATTGTAATCAGTGTACCCTCTAAACTGAGTTAGCATGAGCTAGCTCACAGTTTTTTAGCCTCCGGCTCACAGATTTTTGTCTTAGCTCAGGAAGGATGCCTCCAGAGCAAGCTAATTTGTGCAGTAGCCAAATCACTCGCTCACAACTGTACTGCCAGTAGCTCACAAAGTAGAATTTTTGCTCACAAGACTCCACAGTTTAGAGGCAGCACTGATTGTAATGCCCCTGCATAGAACTGTGGTGTGGCCTCATTTGGAATACTGTGTACAGTTCTGGTACTGTATCTCAAAAAGGACATTGCAGAGCTGGAAAAAGTACAGAGGAGTGCAACCAAGATGATTCAGGGGATGGGGCATCTTCCCTATGAGGAAAGGCTGAAGAGTCTTCCGGGACTTTTCAGTTTAGAAAAGAGAACTATTGGGGGGGGGGATGACACATGATGGGGGTTTATAAAATTATGCATGGGGTTGGAACAATTGACAAAGAGAACTGTGTCTCCATTTCCCAAAACACAAGAACTCAAGGGCATCCAATGAAGCTGATGGGCAGTAGGTTCAGGGTGGACAAAAGGAAATACTACTTTACACAGAGAGTGATTAAGATTTGGAATTCTCTGCCAGAAGATGTAGTGATGGTCACAGAAATAAACAGTTTTAGAGGGGGATTCAATGGATTCATGGAGGATAAGTCTATCAGTGGCTACTAGCCATGGTGACTGAGGGGAACCTCCACATTCAGAGGCACTAAACCTCTGAATCCCAGAGCCAGGAGACAATATTAGGGGAAGGCCTTGGCTTCTATGCCCTGTTGTTGGCCATCCATAGGAACTGGTTTGTCATTGTGTGAGACAGGATGCTGGACTAGATGGACCATTGGTCTGATCTAGCAGGAGTCTTCTTATGTTCTTATGATGTCTTATTATGTGTTTTACCTTTCCCATTAACATCAGTGGACATTTCCTTGATTCAAGATTCAGAAAAGTGTAAAAATGCAAGATGAAGTAGTTGTTTTTTTTAATCTGCCTACTGGCTTTTTAGCTCAAGCAGTGTTGAAAACTGCAGAATATTTCTGGAACGCAGGTAGAAAATAGTTGCGCACAGAACAGTAAACTAATTTAAAATGCTATGATGTAATGAATGATAGGACTGGAGACTGAATCCTAAATTTCACATTAAAACCCCAATTTTATTATGAATTGTGAAAATATAGTGGCTTCTAAGAAAAAAAAAGGCCATTAAAATTTTTCAGTGGGTAGCCCTGTTGGTCTGCAGTAGAACAGCTAGATTCAAGCCCAGGAGCACCTTTGAGATCAACAAGAGATCAACAAGATTGGGGGGGGCAGGGTATGAGCTTTCAAGAGTCAAGGGGCATCTGACCAAGGGAGCCTTGACTCTCAAAAACTCATACCCCAAAAATCTTGTTGGTCTCTAAGGTGCTACAGGGCTTGAATCCAGCTCAAAACATGAAACTTTTAAAAGGTTTTTTCCATTATTTAATAGGATTTACATATGAATTAATGATTTTGCGTTGTTTGAGAAACTAATCAAATTGCCAAATTTGTGATTTCTCAGGCTTTATGAAGGGATCCTAACTGTTTTCCACTGGCAGAGGACATTTCTGCAACAGAAAAGGACTGTGTGATCTACCAATTCTCCCCCAGGGCCAGCTCCAGGTGTCTGGGCGCCCTAGGCAGGACAGCCTGGGGCGCCCCCACTGGGGATGCCAACCTCCCGGTGGGGCCTGGAGACTGGGGGCGGCGGCGGGGCGCAGCTGCGGGACCCCCAGGAAAGCCAGGGAAGGGGGCGGGGGTCCAGCCTCCACCCCTCCCTCCCGGCGCCGGCTTTTCTGGGGGCTCCGCGGCTGCGGGACCCCAGAAAAGCCAGGAAGGGGGCGGGGGGTCTAGCCTTCGCCCCCTCCCTCCCAGCGCCGGCTTTTCTGGGGGCTCCGCGACTGCGGGACCCCCAGAAAAGCTGGGAAGGGGGTGGGGGGTCCAGCCTCCACCCCTCCCTCCCGGCGCCGGCTTTTCTGGGGGCTCCGCGGCTGCGGGACCCCCAGAAAAGCCGGGAAGGGGGCGGGGGGTCTAGCCTTCGCCCCCTCCCTCCCAGCGCCGGCTTTTCTGGGGGCTCCGCGGCTGCGGGACCCCCAGAAAAGCCGGGAAGGGAGCGGGGGGTCTAGCCTCAGGCCGAGGCGCCCTAGGCGGGCGCCTAATTCACCCTATGGGCGATCCGCCCTGTTCTCCCCTCCTGCTGCAAAGTGTTTCTGGGGGTCCACTGATCTCCAGGGACAAAATCTGAAAGGGCCTGAAGATCTCCTGGAGTAACAACTGATTTTCAGACTACAAAGATCAGTTCCCCTGGAGAAATCAGCTGCTTTGGAGCATGAACTCTATAGTATTATATCCCACTGAGGTCCTGCTGCTTCCTAAGCTCTTTCCCGAAATATCAAGAATTTTTCCAACCCATAGTTGGCACCCTAGGCAACACCCTAAAGCATGGTTATTTGGGGGCAGGAACGCACAGGAACGGAGTTCCGGCTGGCTCTCAAGTTGGCCACACCCAGCAGGAACTCATTAGCATAATAGGCCACACCCAACATCAGAAATGCATTAGGATTGACTATATTAGAGCTGTGTGGCCTAACATGCAAAGGAGTTCCTGCTACAAAAAAGCCCTGGGTTTTGACAACAAACAAGGTAAACAGAATAAGAAGCAAAAGGTGGGTGTGGCTAGATGACCACACTTCTGGGAACATGGGGGTATGGCTTAATATGCTAATGAGTTCCTGCTGTTGGGTGTGGCCTATTATGCTAATGAGTTCCTGCTGGGCTTTTTCTCCAAAAAACACCCTGCCCTAAAGTGAAGGGGGGAATTCACTCCCACGAGCACTACTCCACTTGTGTTAGATGGGATCCAAACTTATACTTTAACTTAAGCCCCAGCATATTTGCCCCAAATCATAAGTGTGCTGTTTTTTGCCCCATCATACAAACAGAATTTCATTGAAAGAGAGTCCAGTTGTCGGTATACTTATAGCCTGATGTTATCAGATCTTGGAAGCTAAGTAGGGTCAGCCCTGCTTAATACTTTCATAGGAGACCACCAAGGAAGTCTAAGGCTGTTGCCAAAAAGCAGACTATGAAAAACCAGCTCTGAAAGTGGCTGCTGTAAGTCAACTGTGAGTTTATGACAAAAAAAGAAAAAGCCACACACGGCAACCACTTTCCTCTAATCTGGCTACACTGGGAAAGACCACTAGAGGGCATCAACATTACTTCTATAATAAATAGTTCTTGACTACCACTCACTGGCAGAAACAATCCACAACTATACTACAGGCTTTCAGGTGATGGGAATCTATATTATTCTCTGGCTTCATGCTGTTGTTGTGCATCCTGCCACTTGATTCAGCAAAGTCTGGAACCTTCCTCCTACTTAAGAGGCTCTCCTGGAAGGTTCCTTGGTTCAAGTGGTATAGCATCTAATTTGCATACAGAAAGTTCCAGGTTCAGTCTCCAGTGAAAATTATCAGATGATGTGAAAGACCCTGTCAGAGTGGACAACACTGATGAGACCATGCCCTTACAGGTATATTGATTTTGTTTCCAAAATCTTAAACTATAAACAATAGTATGGTAAGAAGCATGCTTCCAAAAATTCAGTTCACCAAATATCAGAATCTTGGATGACATCTATCTCATTTTTTTCAAGCTACAATGAAAACCTCTCTGTATGATTCCAGGGAAGTACACTGAAAGGCATCAAAAACATCGAGGGGCTAAAATGTGTCTATTAGTTTCAAAATCCGTCTCAGTCCTGTATAATGTCCTAACTGTTCATCGTTCAGCAAGATCTCATGCTTTTCACAAGCCAAAAACATTGTGTGCAGGCAACCACAGGATGTGCAGGCAACCACAAGGAAAAAGATGCAATATTTAATCACAACACTAGCACATGCACAGCAACATTTTACAATGCAGTACATTTGGGAGGTGAACAGGTGCCCCCCCCCCCATAAGCCCATGACAAAACTTAGAGCAAAGTGCATCACCAGCAAGAAGCAGGTGTGCTGCAGAAAGATACCTGTGCTACAAAAATCTCTTGGCGCAAGCCAGCAAGTCTAGTCAAGCAGGCATCTTTCATAAACAGAGACCTCTCTACAGAACTGAACCAGAAAGCTGGTGTGTCTTATCTTTAGCCCCTGGTATAGGGTTGGAATGACTTGACTGACTGACAGTAGCATCTCTGAGATCTACAATGCAGAAGGGTTTTCTTTAATTAGCAGTACTAGAAATTGAACCTTGTATGCACTGTACCACATTACAACCCTATACCTGGGGCTAAGCCCCATGGAATGAAGTCGAACATATGTGGACACATAGTCACAATGAAAGTCATCCAGTTTCTGATCTGACAATGCACTTTTTCTCCTCCACCTGTAAACAGTGTCTTGGCCTCCTCTTTCATGTCAGGTCATTATGGAAGCATGGGAGAAAGGTGTCAACCCAGAAGGAAATTCAACCAATCCCAGCAACTGGGACTTCAGCAACAGCTTCTTCTTTGCTGGGACTGTCGTCACCACCATAGGTAAGGCAACCTCTTTTTTTGCACATGTGGAAGTCTTTTCAGGCTCCCACAAAATGTCCTGTAGGGAGCAGGATTATTTTTGAGCGATGGTACAAAGTAGTCCTGCCTGCCAAAGCTTTGTCAGAAGGGTCTTAGGGTCCGGTCACACTGCTGTTTTGATCGGGATTCGCTGCTGTTTCCTTGCGCATGTCAGTTTCACGTTCACACACGCCAATCTGCCTCCTGCCCTGAAGCAGGCTCACTTGCGCAATGATGCCAGGTTTTCCTGACCCCTGGAAAATCAAGTGTTTTCCTGGCACTTCTGCTTTGAATGCGCGATTTCGCCTATCTGGACAGCCCATCTTTCACAATGATTGCGATTAGGGCTGTCTGAACGCTCTTTGTGTTTGTTTGTTTTTTTAAAAAAAGCTTCCGGTTTGAGGGCTTGAGCAAACATGCGCTTAATAAATCCATTTAACGTTTAATAATGGATTTATTAAGTGCATGTTTAGTCAAGCGCTCAAACCGGAAGCTTTAAAAAAAAACAACGCACAAAAGACGGCCCTGGAGGTGGGAACGAGAGGCGGGGGCTCTGGCAGCCTGGATGGGGCCGGCAAGGAGGATGGTGGAGACGGCAGACATGGTGGAGCCTGTTTTCATGGGGCAATGGCAGCAATGGTGGCGGCAGCATCCCCCCTCCCAAAGTGTCGGCAGAAGCAGCAGCCGCCCGAGCCTCCTCCGTGGCCAGCAGGATCGCCTGGAGGGACAGCGCAGCAGCAGGCGAGCAGGTGCTGTAAGAGAGGGGCTGGCTGCATCTAGTCAGCCCAATGCGAAGAAAAATGTTCCCGATTTAAACAAAGCGGGAACAAAGTGCAATTACCTTTGCAGTGTGACCAGAGCCTTAGTCATTGCAATGTATGTTTAAAAGGCCATAGTTTCAACCAACACCCATAATCCAATATATACCTTTCCTATGACTAATTATTTGGCCATAAAAAAATGGAACAGATGATAATTTTGCTCGTGTTCTTGCTATATAAACCTTCAGCTTAATAAACTGGCCAAAATTGGGTACTTTTACCCTCCTTGATTTCAATGAAAAAATTGCCAGTGCAGTTCAGATCAATGGTAATATAAAGTACCAAAGTTTGCTTAGAGTATGACTTTTGTAAATACTGCACATGAAAAGAAACTAGGAAGGTGTTGGGGTTCCTTAGAGTAGTGAAGCAGATTCTGAGCCCCATCAAGAGACTGTGACTATCTGTGTTGTTTTGTGCTTTTTTGCAGGATACGGGAACTTGGCCCCCAGCACCATGCCTGGGCAGGTGTTTTGTGTATTCTATGCATTATTTGGGGTACCCCTTAACCTGGCATTTCTCAATCAGCTGGGGAAAGGACTTAGTAGTCACCTGATCAATCTGGAGGCATGGATCCACAAGCCAGGCCGAGCTCGGGTACAATTTCTCATTTGTCACTGTTATATTTTCACTGCTTTTTTCAAATGTGATTTTCAAAAATCATCTTAGAGCAGGCAGGTGTTTCTTAGACTGACCACATCTCATGTGGCTGTTGCATTCTCTCTTGAGGCCAAGAGTATTGGAGGCATTGACTATTTGGGGGGAGGAGAGTGACATCCTATGCAGAGTTGAGCTTAAGAGCTCTGTAATCAGAAAGAAGCACTAGGAAGAAGCTGCACTGATTGTTACAGGGAGACGTTATGATGTGGCTTCATGGAGGAGAGGGAGCCATCTTAGAAACAGAGAAGACTTTCTGAAGGCCTAGAAAACCTGGCTTAGGTCCCAAGGGAGAAGGAGGAAAACAGTTCTGTTTCTCAAAGCCTTCTCCTTTTCTTTCTTATTCTATCTTGTTTATTTTTATACATTTACTCCAAGAAGCACACATGTTTTTCCCTTCCCCATTTTATTCTCACAACACCCTTATGAGGTAGGTTAGGTTGAATCATAGTGACTGGCCCAAAGTCAGCCAGTGAGTCTTATGACACTGTGGGGATTCGAACCTGGGTCTCCTGGATCTTATTCCATCACTGTGCCACACTGGGTGTCCACTGCCTTTGCTCTAGGTTGGCGGAAAACTCCTTGCTCTCAATGCGACAGGCACTCACCTAAACTCAACACAGTATTTCTCAGTCTTTACCCAAAAATAACATTACAATGTCACTCTGGGGCAAGTACTCCTATATTATTTATCTCTTTGTATTTGAAATGTTTCTAGCCTGCCTTTCAACCAAAGAAAGGGAGACTTGGGTGGGAAAGCCACAGAGCAGAAATGTGGTCTGGGCCCCCAGGAAGGCCAAATTTAAGTTTGGTGGGCAGAGCAGCGTGAAAACGGGCTGCCTCAGGTCCACCTGCCGGGCTCCATTCCCCAAAGACAGTTCAGGCTGTTCCTGATTGGCCATCTGGGAGAGGGATGTGCAGGGGGGCCAGGCAAGCTGTGTGGCCACATGCATGCCAAATAAGATGGTATATGGCCTGGCAAACCACCCTTCCCACCCCTGCAGAGTTTAAATGCCCCCCTGGTAAGTTGGGGACCTGTTCCTCCTCACATTGGACTCTGAAGGTACTAATAAGTGAAGAGATGTCTTGTTGCTTCCCAAATGCTCGTGAGGTCAGGAACTAGCAGCAAACTTGGAACTCAGCCAAAAGGTGAGGATTTGTCCTTATTTTGTACCATCTCCAAAAACGCTCAGAAGTAGCAAGACTACTTAGTTTCTAGTATTCCAGAATTTCAATGTGATATAGGGTTGCCAGGTCTTACCTGGCTGCCAGCGGGGGGGGGGTGTTCCCTTCTCCTCATCCAGGACTTCTTTGGTGTATGTGCAAAGCATCTCTACTGCGATGACATCACCTGGAAGTGGCATCATTGTGTGGGGCATATTGTTTTTCCTCGAATGATAAAGTGTCCTCCCACAATGTGCCCTGCATGGTGATGTCATTACGCCGGGCACATTGGTGCGAACACAGCACTTTGGGGGCAGGGTTCACCCCACCAGCCGAATCCAGGCTGACAACTCGGGGGCCCTGAAAGTGGGAATGGCAAGCCTAATGTGATATCAGTGACAGAATAATTTAGCCCATGCCTGAGACAAAGGAGGGGCACAGTCTATGGCAACCACACATTTTGGGCGGGCTGGCTTCCAAGGGTGCGTTCAGACAGCGTGCTGGAGTGGTTTAAACTGCTCCGGCACAATGCGTGTTTTTTTTTAAACTGGAGAATCGCGATCACACACACCTCCTCCTTCGGAGCTCCCCGCCGTCCTCGTGCAGGTGGGTTTTTTTCCCCCTCTCCTTTGAGCATGCACACAGGCAGCCCTCTCCCGAACAAAAGGTTCGGCGCATGTGCAGAAGAGCGATTTCAACCGGTCCCTTTAAAGTTTAAATGAAGACTACTTTTTACATTTTCTCCCCGAAACTGGCCTCCCCGAGATCCCGGACTCGTCTAAATGCCTAAACTAGGCACCATTGAAGCTTTTCTTTATTTAACTTAAGTGCGGAGCTCCACTCAAGCACACACCGCTAAGGGGAAAAAAAATGGCAGACTAAAACCGGAAGCCAGAGGCAGCTTCCCAGAGGGGAGGGGGGTTGAAGCACCTGGAAGTGGCTTGACGGAGCGATCAGACAGTGGAAAGTACGGCTTGAATCAGAGAATCAGGAAAACACCACTTGGTAAGTGGTGTCAAAATACTTCACTTTAAAGGGGGGTTTGCTCCAGAAAGCGACGGCTGGGGACTGTGCGCAGATGTTGGGTGTGTGAACAGGCACGTAAAAGCCGTTTCTGAGGCGTGCCGAAAGCGGCTCAAACGGGGCGTCTGAACGCACCCCAAGACAAGTTTTTAAAGTGAGTTAGTCTGTGAAATCTCACTAGGGTTTAGTCTAAGAGTTTGTTTTCAGCACAGCTTGAGTTCTGGAAGAAAAATCCTTCTGGGCAGGTACAGAATGCCTTTCCCTCAACATAAAAAATGACAGTCATAAGAACATTAGAGAAGCCAATGTTGGATCAGGCCAATGGCTCATCTAGTCCAACACTCTTGTCACACAGTGGCCAAAAATACCGCCCTCATATACTGTAATAATTCTATAGCATACTTATAGAAGCAGAGGAAGCAGTGGGATTAATGAATAAATTTAAGATTAGATTTAAAATGAAGGTAGAATAACTACTTGCTCAAAAGAAATAATACTGAGTAAGGTCTTTTAAAATATTTCCTTTGGTTCTAATTTCTGCTTAAGGTGATAGCTGTATGAGCAGTACTAGGTAGATGGATAAACAGAACTACTTGCTCTGTACCTTTCATAAGAATAAAATAAGAGGCTTGTTGGATCACACCAGTGGTTTCTCTAGTCCAAGATTTCCCATGTTAGCTAGCCAGCCAGATGCTTCTGGGAAAACCATCAGCAGGGAATAAAGGCAATAGCCACTCCAAAGAGTTGCCCCCCCATCTCTTGTCCTTTCCCACCTCTTGTCCTTTTCCACCTCTTCTGAACCAGTCAATGTTACCTTATAGTAGTTTAATCAATTAATTAATTACGTGGCATGTGCTATAAACTAAAACTAAGCATTCACCTAAGTCTTTCTACTATTCCACCTTTACAACCTCTCATACAGATTAATGTGTATCACAATGCACATGAAGTGTATGTGTGTGGGGAATCACTCTTTCACTACTTTTGATAAATTCTTGGGAAATAGTAACTTCACACAGAGGTTTTCTGTTCTACTAAGTATGTTCTAACTTCCCAGCCAGTGTAGGGATGATGAGAAGGAATAAGGCTGGAAAGTGGGGGTGGGAATAAATACAGAAGGATTAGATAGTGGGAAGGCAAACAGGTCCGTTGATGGGCTTAGCAATATTTTATGGTAGGAAAATGTTTGCTTCATCTTTGTCCTTTCAAAAGTTTGCAACCATGGAGAACTTTCTTTAAAAATCACTGCTAAAAAGGGCAACAAACAGCACCAAATAGGAAGAGTGTCTGTTTGTTCTCATCTGCCTTGCCTGGACCCCAGTGGTTGCCGTGCAGAACTGCACTAAAAGTAAAATAAATGCATAAAATGCCATTTGTTGAATGCAGGATGATTCCAGCTTCAACGGGACTTCAAGCTGACCTCCCCCCCAGGAATTTTGTACCCCCAGTTCCTCCTTGATGGTGGCCCTGCTCATGGTCACTTCATAAGATGGGACTCACAAAGTAGAGCCTCCAAGGACGATTTCAATTGATATGCAGGCCACATGTAGGAACAGGAAAAGATCCTCTCAGAACCCTAGTTCTGAACCCCTTAGGGTTTAAAACTACAAGGGAGGGAAGGGGACAGGCTGTGGCAGGGGATGGGCTGTGTCTCAGTGGTAGAGCATCTGCTCGGGTTGCAGAAGGTCTCAGATGTAGATGATGTGAAAGGTTTCCACCCTGGAAAGCTGCTGCCAGACTGAATAGACAATATTAACCTTGATGGATCAATGGTCTGATTCAGTATAAGGCAGCATCATGTGTTTATGCCAGCACTTTAATTAGAGATGTAAACATGCCCTTCCCACATTTGTTTTTGGTTTCTTACGCTGTTGTGAACATTTTCCATTTTGCCCCCTTTTATTTTAGGGCATTTTAACACCTTTTATATATTATATACCCCTGACCTGGATAACCCAGGCTAGCCCAATCTTGTTGGATCTCAGTAGCTAAGCAGGGTTGGCCCTGGTTAGTATTTGGATGGAAGATTCCCAAGGAGGCAATGGTAAACCATCTCTGAACATCTCTTGCCTTGAAAACCCTACAGTAGGAGTGTCAAACTCATTTGTTCTAATGACCAGATTTGACAAAAATTTCACTTTGTCGGGCCGGGCCATGTGTCATAAAATGTAATGCCGGGTAGCAGAGACACAAACTTTAGAAAGGACACAGACAAACACAATTAAAGATATTATAGCAGCTATTTCATTGGAGCCCCACATTAGGAGGGTGTGTGCG
Organism: Gekko gecko; assembly: GCA_029375565.1. NCBI lineage: Eukaryota > Metazoa > Chordata > Lepidosauria > Squamata > Gekkonidae > Gekko > Gekko gecko. Next base: position 96,337,806 of record JAPDNY010000001.1, read on the forward strand.
TTAAAACTAATATTTCTCTGCAAAACTGAAGTTCCTTGAGTTTGCAGAACTCTATTTTAACCGTGGTTAGTCCCAAATCTCACCCCCCTTAAAAATATAAACTACAAATATAATGATCTGAGAACATGAAATAGCTGAGCATTGCAAGCTTCTCTCCCATGCCCACCCTGATCTACTCAGAGTGGCAGTGGCTCTCCGGGGTCTCGGGGTTTTTTACAGGGTGGTTGAGATAATAATTTTGGGTGTGCTCTTCAGCACTTGTTCTGATATTATTCCATTGGAGCTCCACATTAGGAGGATGTGTGTGTTAAAACTAACATTTCTCTGCAAAACTGGAGTCCCTTGAGTTTGCAGAACTCTATATTTTAACCCTGGCTAGTCCCAACCCTTCTACCCCATGCCCTTAAAACATGCCAACCTAAATTGTAAAGGTGGGGGAATAGTAGGATTTTGCAAAGCAAGTTTTAAAGTAAAAAAAAGAAAGAAACACAAGGATCACAGCAGAAGGAACCCACCCCCTCCAGCTTCTACCTCTGAGGAGGACTATGGAGGCCGGGAGTGGTGGCTTGGAAGTTTGGCAGCCCTGCCCACTGCTTCCCTCTATTCTTTATACTCCAAGGCAGTTCAAGCTCTGAATAGTGAGGATGGTCAGGGGAGGGAGGAGAGACAAGAGCCCCACTCCCAGACCAGATTGAAGGCTTTGGCAAGCTGGTTCCAGCCCACAAGCCATAAGGTCTGACACCCCTGCCCTACAGGGCTGCCATATGTCAGCCACAACTTGATGATAAATACGTATCTATGTGTTATTTGCCAATATGTCATTCATACATGATTATGCAAAAATAACATTAAGAACTGCATAAATTAAACAGAAAAAAGCAGCATGAAGATACAGAAAATGACACTAAATGACTCGTGGGTTAGACTCATACAAAAGAAAAATGTAATCCAAATGGCTATTTTTCAAGTTGAAACCATGTAGCTGTGAAATTTGGTATCATCCATACTTTGAACTGGACCCATAATTCAATCGGCAGCCAATGTAGCTCTCTTAAAGTTGTCATTATACATTCCCATGTAATGTGTTCCTGTCAGCAGTTCTGCTATTGTATTTCATATCAATTATAACTTCCAAACCACCTTCAAAAGCAGCCCAGAATGCAATGCAGTAATTTAACCCAGGTTCCTGCTTCCATACAACATATGGGCTCTTGGGCTCTGGAAGTTAATGTGCACAATGTGCAACAAGTTCTGAAATTCTGGAAACAGGAAGCAAGACTGAACTTCATATGACTTAATAAAAATATGCAGCTGATTCATGCCATTTACCTAAATAATTTGCTGTTTTAGGTTTGTTGATGCAACTTAGAGGGAAGGGCAACTTAGTATTTTCCAGAAACAAGATTTCCTTCCTCTTGTATTTTGATTTAGTAGAAGGGTTGCCAACTGGCCTAGAAAAAAATATACTGTTTTTATAATAGATACTCAATGGGATGTTATTTACTAGGTGATTTACTTTACTTCCATGTCATGAAAAGCTTCAGCTGCCTATTTCCACATGTTACACATCTATTAAAGGAACAGGGACAGAAACATCTCTGTCTAGACCTGTTGGCAACCCTATTTAGTACAAACAAAGATTCTACTTGCCAGGATCCATGGCAATTGCAGATCTTGAACACACTCTTGGAACTTTCTGTTATGTAGGCAGACGGCCACCAGGGGTCCGCGGTCACCGAACGGAGCTTAGCTCCCCAAAACAAAAGGGTCCTCGGATCCTAGACCACCTAGCATCAACCTATCGTAACTTGGTGGGAAATTCAAACCCCCCCCCCAATTGGACAGTGGGTGTGCTGGGTGGGTGTGTATATAGTTGGCCTTGCGGGGCTGTTGTGTGTCCATGTTGTGAAGTACTAATAAATGTGTCACACCGCATGTCATTGTCTGAGTCCTCCATGCGGTGAACCCAGTACTTTACATTTTCTAAATCACAGGTCTTTTCATACTGCCATAAAACTGCCATTCTAGTGTTTTCACTTTCCCCCAAAACATTAAGATCCCACATCTCCAAAAACAAAACAAAATTAGGGACTAAAAATAGTGGAGAGGGGAATCAAAGAGGTTTTCAGATAACTCCTAAATGCTTTATGTGATGGTGCTAAGCACATCTTACTAGACAGGGCATTCCAGAGAAATGACACAATTTCCACAGAGAAGTACCTATCTCTGGTCACTACAACCTTCACTTTTGAATGGGGGGGGGGTGACTAAAAAGATCTCTGATGAGGATTCTCAACACCAAATGTATCAGTATTCCCATTCACCTCCTTCCTGATTAATCTTTGCACTTCCTAATTCCATATAACTGCTTCCAAGCTTCCATGCCCTGTGCCTATTTAGTAGCAGCCATTTTTATTGCGGGAGGGGTTCCTTACCTGTTAAATCACTGCCCCTATTTTGTTCTGATCTTTGCCTGGGAAAAGTTTAAGTTTGTTACTGTAAATTACTAGTATTGTCATTCTGCAGTATTCAAGTCCTTTCCCATGATCTATAGATGATAAATCTCTGAGAGTTCAATCCTTAGCCCCTAAAAGCCCACTGATCTCTATGTACTTGGAATGGTGTTAGAATTGGACTGTAAATTCAGAAGGGGATTTATCTTGTTTGTAATGCACAGAAATTTAAACACACAAGATTTGATTTGATTTATTTGATTTATTAGATTTGTATCTCACCCTCCCAGCTGAAGCCGGCTCAGGGCAGCTTACATAAAACACCTAAGTTTTTTTACAATACACATAAAATAGATTAGGAAAAACATATAACAATTAAACAGTGCTAAAACCATAAATATAATAAAGTGCTAGTATCAATTTTGTAATTTCACAGTGGTAGTTGTTACACAGTTCGCAGTCAGTCCTCTAGTCTTCTTAGGTCATCTTAGGTGGCTGGCTCAGGCTATATTTAAAGATCCCGGGGGGAACAGGGCTCTCCCATCCAAGCTGTCAGTTGTTAATGGTGGTGGCGGCTCCAAAAGCCTGGTGGAAAAGCTCCATTTTACAGGCCCTGTAGAACTGCAAAAGGTCCCGCAGGGCCCTGATCTCTTCTGGGAGCTCATTCCACCACAGTGGAGCCACCACCGAGAAAGCCCTGGCCCTAGTTGTTACTAGCCTGGCCTCCTTAAGACTCAGAAGGGTCAGACGATTCTGGGTCCCTGATCACAGTGATCTCTGGGGAACATGTGGGGAAAGGCGGTCCTTCAGGTATGTAGGTCCCTGGCCATAAAGGGCTTTAAAGGTAAGAACCAGCACCTTGAAACGAACCCAGTATGCTATAGGCAGCCAGTGCAATGCCTTTAGCACAGGCTAGATGTGCATCCAAATAGGGAGTCCCATCAATAGCCTGGCCATGGCATTTTGCACCAGCTGCAGCTTCTGGATTTGAGACAAGGGCAGCCCCATGTAGAGGGCGTTATAGTAATCCAATCTCGAGGTGACCATTGCATCTATAACTGTTGCCAAATCACTCCATTCGAGAAAGGGAACCAACTGCCTGATCAGCTGAAGATGGTAAAAGGCCTGTTTGGCAGTGACTGCTACCTGGGCCTCCATTGTTAGAGAGGCATCTAGGAGCATTGCCAGACTCCTAACCTCTGGCACTGGCACCAATGGTGCCCCATCGAAGGTCGGGATCCCTAATCGCGGACCACCCTGATTCAGGCACAGGACCTCCATCTTCATCGGATTCAGTTTCAGCTGGCTCAGTCTAAGCCAAGCAGCCACAGCCTGTAACGCCCAGATTAAGGCACTGTGTGGTGCACAACCTGACATTTCACAGGTGATGAGGGGCCTCCTGAACTACTGGGCATATCAGTTTCTAGGTCAGTCTGTATGCCAAACCACCACTACTTTAGCTTTTAAAACAGCATAGGCAGCCTATTGAACAATTAAGAAATACAGTATAGAGCCTTTGGCAATTAGTAATCATAGGAGCTCTGGCAATAAGTCTTGATCTGTGCATAAGAACACTATGAGCTATTTTCATTGAAAAGTCTGGTGTTCTTCTTCTGTGCAGCCAAGACCTTTGTCTCGCTTGCTCCTCAGGACCTCTTTGTTATCCCATTGTTCTCTTCACCTGCTCTTGGATCTCACTTCCCCTCCAGACCAGTCCTTAGATAAATCCTCCATAATTTTTAACTAGCTTGTTTTCACTCTGGCTTTGAAGTTTTTCCCTGTTCCTTTGGCAAGAGTTCCAGGCTGGCTGCAACAATGCATCCGGGCTTCCCACCCCAACAAGAGTGCCAAGAATCTATAAAAGGGCATGTGCCATCATGCAGATCAGATTCACCTACCTTTTATTAAGAAAACCACGCCAAGGAGCAGATGTCCAAGAAGGCGTAAGAGAAGTTCTAAAGCTCAAGACTTTGTTTTACCAGTCTCTAGGTTTAATACATTTTGGTGCTGATGCAGTCTAGATAAAGATCAAGCAGAACCTGGAGTCCCTTAGCTAAGATGGCACTTGAGGTATTCTAAACTCTTATCTACTGGATAAAATCATCTCAAGCAGGTGCTCATTGCTACTAAACTGATATTTTCCTTCATTTGTTTCTCAGGTGGCACAGACTCTAGCAATGGGACTCTTTCTAATAGCTGGGAGTTTGCTTTTTCTGGTTTTCCCACCAATGATCTTCAGTTATGTGGAAGGTTGGAGTTATGGAGAAGGGTTCTATTTCACTTTTATCACCCTCAGCACCATTGGATTTGGAGACTATGTAGTAGGTAAAGAAAAACACTGGTGTAAAGTCTGCTCTTGCTCAAAGCAGACACAGAGCAACCAACTTTAGTACAATATGAATGCTGAAGTTAGTTGATAGCCTAATGAGTATTGCTTCTGACTAGTATTTATTGCTTTACTAACAGATCCATACCAGGCAGTACAGGATCAACAAACAGCACTTTTTCTTCTTGGATAAGATATGGGATGCATCCAGGTCCCCCCCCCCACCCAAGCGAGCATGATGAGGCTGCTTAGTCACCCAGACCACCCTCTGGCCCCTCCTCCTTCACACAGACGCCTGCGAGGTGGGCAAGCCCTCCCTCTTAGACATTCCCTCAGGAAGCCCACAGAGGAAGTGGCAGATTATGCATGGGATAGAGCAGGTGGAGAAAGAAGTATTTTTCTCCCTTTCTCACAATACGAGAACTTGTGGGCACTCCATGAAATTACTGAGCAGTCAGGTTAAACAGACAAAAGGAAATACTTTTTCACCCAAAGAATGATTAACACATGGGATTCACTGCCACAAGAGGTGGTGGTGGCTACAAGCATGGATGGCTTTAAGAATTAGATAAGTATATGGAGCAGAGGTCCATCGATGGCTATTAGCCACAAGGTATAGATAAGAACTCTCAGTCTGGGGCAAGTGATGCTCTGTATTCTTGGTGCTTGGGGGGGCAACAGTGGGAGGGCTTCTAGTGTCCTGGCCCCACTGGTGGACCTCCTGATGGCACCTGGTATTTATGACCACTATTTGACAGAGTATCCAACTGGATGGGCCATTGGCCGGATCCAACATTGGCTTCTCTTATGTTCTTATGGGGGAGGGAGGGAATGGGCCAGGGAGGAGTGTGGAGCTCTGGCCATGTAGCAGAAACCAAGCAGCAGGGACAAAGTTGGGCCACAACATAGGCTTTATTGCACTGGAATCCATGGCAATGGGTGAGGACTCCATCCAGTTCCACTCTGGGGACTGAGGGTGCCCAGCATGGCATGCGCCTAGGTGGGATAGCTAGCTGGGTGTGAAGCTCTGCTTCAAGAGGAGGGCTGGAACAGCTGACTGAGTAGAGTGGGGGGGACTTGCCACACCCACAAGCCTCTCTGTTGAATCTCCACCTGCAAGACAGTAAAACAGAGCCATGGCAACTGGACGTGAATGCCATGGCGGCCTCAGTCATGGATGTCTTGTCCTGACAGGGTCTGCAAATACAGCCCTGGGGGGGGCTCACCACAACCCTCCCTTGAGGTCAGGGCCGGCTCGCCCGCCAGGGCTGGCTCACCTGCCAAACTGCGCCCACCCACCCCTCGCGAAAAGCTCCCATCTGCACTGCCTCACCGCTGCTGCCAGTGAAAAGTGCCCCGGTGGGGCACAGGAGGTGGTGGTGGAGCTTGCCTGCCCTCCCCCTCCCCCCTCGGGAACCTGGCGTTGGGAGGGAAGACCCCCATCTCTTCCTTGGCTTGCTTGGCTGCCCCGCAGCTGTGGAGCGCCCAGGCAAGCCAGCGCTGGGAGGGAAGGGGCGGGGGTTAAAACCCCCACCTCTTCCCTGGCATGCCTGGGTGCCCCGCAGCTGTGGAGCACCCAGAGCAGGTGCTGGGAAGGAAGGGGTGGGGGTTAACCCACCCCGCAGCTGTGGAGTGCCCAGACAAGCCAGCGCTGGGAGGGAAGGGGCGGGGGTTAACCCCCCATGTCTTCCCTGGCTTGCCTGGGCACCCCGCAGCTGTGGAGTACCCAGAGCCGGTGCTGGGAGGGAATGGGCGGGGGTTAAAACCCCCTCCTCTTCCCTGGCTTGCCTGGGTGCCCCGCAGCTGCAGAGCACTCAGGCAAGCTGGCACTGGGAGGGAAGGGGTGGGGGTTAACCCCCACCCCTTCCCTGGCTTACGGCTCACCCGCCCTCCCCTCCCCCCTGGGGGGTAGAGGAGGCGGGGGCGGCATGGTGGGTGTCTCCAGGCCCCACTGGGAGGTTGGCATCTGTGCCCGCCTAGGGCACAGAGCCACCTCGAGCCAACCCTGCTTGAGGTGCATGATGGAATCTGCCACCTTACACTCACCTGTTGTATGTCCAAGTGCTCCCAGATTGCTTGCAATCCATCCCACCCACCCACCCCCACAGGAGCTCCAGTTGGAGGCTGTGAATTGACAAGGGAATGGTTTAAAGGGACACTTGCCAAGCTAGTTCACCACAAGCAGTGGAGCAGCTGCTAGACACCCCCCCCCCCAGCCACAGATACACCCTGTACCCTGCTGAGTCTCATGGAAAACTTTCCAGGGAAGTTTTCCCTTGGCATGTCAGGGGCCATGATGCTGCACAGCAGCAGCTTGCACCACCCCATGCCTGAACCCAATGCTTGGCTTGAATGCAGGATATAGTGTCATGGTGCCTCACCTCATGTGCAGGGAGAGGGGGAGCAGGTTTGGGATCCTTGCCTGTGCTTACATGTCAGTGCATGGGTGCCCCTGTGAGCCGAGCCTCTGAAGGTAGGGTACTTGTTAGGCTTCTGAAATGGGAGAGGTCGGCCATGGAGCATGGACTTGACTCTCCTACTTGGGTGTCAGCACCAAGTGCTTGCCCTGAAGTGCTGAAGTGCCCTCTCCATGCATCACCCACCACCAAAGTGCCTCACCCTTCACTCTTAAGTCCACACAGCAGGGAGCTCTGAGACAGAATCCCGTGCCTCACGTCCTAACTACTGATCTGTACAAGGTCCTGGCAGAAGTTTTTGTAGGATGGAGGGGGCCATGATTGGGTGCTGGGGAAGGGGGCTTCACCACTCCAGGGAGGAAGAGGATTGGCCGAGGCTGTAGTGAGCATCCTGAGCTCCTCCAAGGCTAATGGGTGCGGATGCAGCAGTGGGAGAAGACTTTATTTTTGCAATCCATGGGCACCTCTGGACTACACCATGTTTTTTGCTGGCTTAAATTTCTGCTTCAGGAAGGAGGCATTCGTAGGCTGAAAGGGCTCAGGAAGCTGACTAACTCCAGCCATGCCCCCAACACCACCCACAACCACAGCAGTGCAGAGGCCTATGCCTTAGTTGTGCCACTGGCTGGCCACCATGCCCCACTACTGGCATCCATGAGTAATGGGGTACTGCAGCAACCCTGCACTGTAGTAAGTGCTGGTTACATCGACATAACTGGATTTACTCCAACGTAACTGAGACTTGTGCCAAAGTAGGGGTAAGTTGGCTCCCAGAGCACTTTTGCCCAGGCCCATAGTTACAGTGGGGCATTTCGGGACCTGGCCCCCTGACTTCCATCCAGCCCCCCGCCCCCGGCTCTCTGGGCCTCCCAAAGGACTCCCAACTCTGTGGGCTGCCTGGAGGACTCCCCACCGCCGTCCCTTCCCCAAGTATGACTTGCTTCCCCATGTAGGCGAGTGCAAATGCCACAAAAGTGAGGTTTTTAAATTTTATTTTATTTTTATTTTTTAATTTTGTTATGTCAGTGCCCCACAACTCATTTAAAGGCCCCCTGAATTACAAAATCCTGGCTACAGGCCTGCTTTCACCCCTCCCCCTCAGAATTGCATGGTATGAGTAGGATCCCATAGAAAAGACACACAGGTGCAAGGCGGAGGTGATTTTTGCAGACTTTTCCTCTGCTACAGCTGCCCTTCCACTCCCCTCTCATATTGCTCCTGGAGATGCCCCCAACCTCTAGTAGCAGCACTTTGAGGGGGATTTCAGGCTGCACTGGGAAAGGGGAGGGGGAAGCCATACTTCTGTGCATGGAACTTAGATGAGATCTAACACCTAATATTCACTGTGCAAGTTTTTGTATATGTATGAATGTATGATTTCAAATGTGTGTATGTGTATATATATCTATGTGCATTGTTTCCATTCTGTTGGGGTATTGTTTCAGTTCACAGAGGAATAAGATCTAATATATGAGCCTTCTGTGCATTTTCTTCCTAGGTACAGATCCCAACAAGCACTACATCTCAGTGTACAGAGGCCTGGCAGCAATTTGGATTGTTTTTGGCTTAGTTTGGCTTGCTCTGATCTTCAACCTGGGCGCTGACCTGATGGAGAAATTCCTGCAACTTAATTGGCAAAAGCCTGATCCAGGCATTGAAGAGACCACTGTTGCCAAATCAGAGGAAACCTGTGATCATCCCAGGATACATATACCAAGCTGAGAATGGCTAATGGACTGGCATCTTTACAAAGAAAAAAAGGAGGCACTTCCATGCCCCCTTCCTTTATGCCTACAGAGCAGCATTTGTGGGTTGACTTTGCATCTAGCCCATAAGGGAAAGGGTGATTTGTCAGAAGAGAAGAAATCCTTGCCATTGTAAAGGGGAGAGGCAAATGAAGCCTTTGAAGTGAAATAAACTGAAAGAGAAATCCCTGTATATTTTCCACCAGAGTACCCCCTTCAGAAAATATCTTCACAGCCTACTTGCAACCATTAGGTCATATTATCAGGGATGGTTTGATTCTGCTCTGCAGCTATTCAACAAAGAAGGAGTGAAATAGCTGTACTATCAACACTGCCACAGATTCTTAATGGGAATTGCTTTCTTCTCCACAACCGATAAAATGAAAAACAAGGAAAGTCACTATTGTTGGCTTTCTTCTTTTCATTAAGCAAACAGTTGTCTCACTCTCATTCAGCTGCTTTGATCTTTATGTATAATGACTATATGTCCATAAGGCTACATAGCCAGATTACAAAAACTGTCTTTTAAAATGCCAAAATCCATGACTTCAGAGGAACATTTTTAAAGTGGCTGGGGGAAAACAATACTTTATGGACATTCTTATATTTGCCTCTGTCTTACATGGATGCAACTTATGAGTCCCTATGGAGGGAAGAAGGGGAAAAATGATTGTGCTATAGAAATAAATGCAATAAACAGGGTTTTGTTTTTTTAAAGTAGCCTATGATAAATTCTTTAATCTAACATTCATTCTCTACTCCTTCCAGTACAGCTAAGGTACAGCTAAAGTGAACTGAGTTGACACAGCGGCTGCAGTGCTTTGTACATTGTTCAGGTAGCTTCCCACTCCTCCACAAATGTTCTAGTATTTATGTTGGTTTGTAACTTGCCAAGGACCTCCCAGTCCTTATTTTACTTTATTTATGTTCCTCTTTAAACACAGCAGATTTCTTCCCCTTGCTCTTCTGTCATCAAGTACACCCAACACATTGAACAAAAGAAACAGAGAGGTTAGGACTGCAATCCCAGGCATACTTCATGGGAATAGATTCCGTTGAACTCACTGGAATTTACTTCTGTGAAAACAAAATTCTTGTGCCACCCCACATATTCAAGGATGCATCCCCCTACAATACACTTGGCCTTGGGTACTGCATGATTTTGAGTCACTGAACTGTCCAGATTCACTTAGTTAGCTATGCAGCCTCATGTTTTTATAATTCTGTTGGAATGGATATCCATGCATGAATGGAAGGAGAGTCTGAATGTATTTATGCCCATAAAGAATATCAGATGCCATAAAACCATGGGAAAGTACCTGGAGCAAGCAAAGAAGTACATGCAAGTCAGAGGAAGAAAGTGGCCTCCAAGGAATTGTTGTCTATTCTCTATAACAGCAGGGCCCCACAGATATTAACCTTCCTATGAATTGTCCTGCATTTCCCACTTGTGCTACAGAGAGCAGGAGCAAATTACCACTCAGAAGATGTGGCTGAAGCCAATACATTATAAGAGAACTTTCTCCATCTGGGCTATATCAATGGACATTTCTTCAATTTTGTTAGAATTCAGCCTCAGTCAATTATTCTACACTTGGATGACAACCAGAGTCAGACTATGATCAAGGACTGAAATGATGGGGCCTGAATCACATGAGATGGAGAAACTGAAAGAAAAACTGGACTTACCAAGGATGTTTCTTCTGTTTGATGGCAATGAGGTCATCCTGATACATGGGTACCACCTCTCCCATTATTCCTGGAAGGAGGTTACAATGTCCTCTTCCATTAATGAATGCTCTCCTCCTTCAGTTGATAGACTTCCAAAACTAAACATCAACTTCCACAACATGTGACAAATAGTCTTACAATGTTAGTAAAACAAATAGCATTCTATGTATAAATTTTAGGAAAGATGAAAGGAACTACTTTAATAGAGAAAAACATGAAAGGACATTTAGAACCCCATACTTTCTGGGACTATAAAAAAGATGGTGTACCAACCTGATAGCCTCAGTTGTAATGAGACCACAGTTCCATGGCAGGCCAGCTGAGCTGTTAGGTTTAAACAAGTGGAGACCCGTAAGAAACTTGCGGGATGGTCATCCCATTCCTCACACCTTTGCTTCCTCCCCTCTACCCTTACCTATCTCACACTCTTTCTCCCTTCTGGGGGTGGAGCCTCCAAAGCAGCCATTTTACCCAGGGGAACTGATCTCTATCACCCGGACAACAGTTGTAATTCTGGGTGATCTCCAGCCCTCACCCAGAGGCTGGCAATGGTAGTTCTCATGGAGGAAACGGCTGGTTTGGAGGGTGGAGTCTGTGGCATTATACTGGTCTGAAGTTCCTCCCCTCCTCAAACCCCACCATTCCCAGGATCCACCCCTTAAATGTCCAGGAGTTTCCCAATCCAGAGTTGGCAACCCTATTTCCTTCCCACCCAACAGCCAACTTAATCTTTATCTGCCTTTATCTGTCTTCAGCTTTTTGTCCGTCCCCCCTCCCCCACAGCTTCTACCAAGGAAAATTATAGCCTTTCTCCACAGTGGGGACCAAAGCAGCTTACATTATTCTCACCGCCTTTTTATCTGCACAACAACCCTGTGAGGTTGGTTAGGCTGAAAGTATGTGACTGGTCCAAAATCACCCAGTCAGTTTCCACCGCAATATGGGGATCTGAACCTGGGTCTTGCAGACCCTACTCTGAGGCTCTAACTGCTGCATCACTGCTGGCTTTCATAGGGTGGCTGCTGAACAGCAGCAAGCAGCCAGGCCAAGTTGAGTCATGCAAATTAGGTGGTATCAAGTCACCAGAGGGTGCTGCCTAGGGATGCCAGCCTCTAGGTGGGATCTGGGGATCCCCTGGAATTACTGCTCAGCTCCAGACTACTGAGATAACTTCCCCTTGAGAAAATTGATGCTTTGGAGGGTGGACTCTAGGGCATTGTACCCCACTGAGGTCCCTGTCCTCCCTAGGCTCCATCCCCAAATCTCCAGGAGTTTCCAGACCTGGAGCTGGCAACCCCACTACCCCATCCCCTGCCAGTGCCCATGGGGGGACCTTGCAACCCTATACTGCTGCCAGGCCTAGGCTTGGCAACCTCCAAGTGGGGCCTGGAGAGTGAACTCCAGAGATCTGTGAACAACAGAGATCTGTCTCCCTGGAGAAAATGGCTGCTTTGGAGGGTGGATTCTGTGGCATGATACCCAGCTGAGGCCTCTCCCTTCCCCAAATCCTGCCCTCCTTGCACTCCACCACAAAACCTCTAGGAATCCCCCAGCCTGGCCCCAAGGCTCCCTCCCCCCTCCCTCCAAGGCCCGAAAGAGGCCTGGAAAGAAAGGGCCCTTCCCCCCACCCTTTGACTGACAGAGCCAGTCAGAAGCCTCCTCTCCCCCCCCCCCAACGTTCTAATCTCTCACCGTTGCTGCCTGGAGTCAGGTCCCTGCAGAGGCCATTTCAAAAGGCTTTTCGGGGGAATTCAACCGTCCCTGAAGGGATTTCCTCACTGTTTGGATTTTTCTACAAACCCAGGAAGTCTACTGACTATGTAGGAAAAGCTGTTGGGGGAGAGTGAGGCCCCTGTTGGAGGGAATAGGTATCCGCACAGAAAAAAAAAAGTCTGGAATTAAAATAAGGATAGCTGTGATCCATTTAACCTTTCAGATTTGCTTCCCTCTCCCTTCAAAGGGAGGGAGCAAAACTGAAGGGTAAATGGATCACAGCCATTTAAACCTAACAGCTCTATGGCAGACTCTTTGGTTTTGCTTCCTCCCCCTCAAAGGGAGGGAAGTGTACCAAAGGGTTACAGATTGCAGCCAACTTTCGTGATGGACTGGCTGAGCTGTTAGGCTATGATCCATTTATCTCTTCGGTTTTGCTTCCCTCCCCTTTCGAAGGGGGGAAAGCAAAACTGAAAGGTTAAATGCTCACAGTCATTTAAACCTAACAGCTGACTGGTAGATTCACTGAGCTGTTATGTTTAAATGACTCACAGCCTTTTAACCCTTCGGTTTTGCATCCCCCCTTGAAGAAGGGTATAAAACCAAAGGGATAAATGGCTGCCAGCCAGCCATTTAAACCTAACAGCTGACCGGGGGACCCCACACCACTCAGCTGTTAGGTTTAAATGGCTGGCCTGAACAGCTGAACCAAGCTGGCCAAAAGTTGGGTAAATGTTCGAGGGAGGCCTTGTTGTACTCTTTGAGTTTGCCCTTCTGGTTTGATGCTTGGACTTTTGAATATCTGTGCTTTGACAGTGGACTGTTTTTGGACTATGCTTATTGCTTTTGCTCAGGTGCCTACTTGACCCAGGAAAGTTGGCTTACACCACATTGCAGGCTCAATCATTGTTGAGGAATGGAGGCTGGAGCTCTTGCAAACCTGGCTGTGCAGAACCAGGCACTGCAGGAGCAAGTTGTCCAGTTTTCCAATGTGCTGGCTTTGCTTCAGCAGAAGTTACAACAGCAATCAGCTGCCCCTCTGCTGCTTGGTGGGGTAATGCTATCTGTACTGGTAGTTCTGCTCCCAGGAAAATGCCTAGTGAGCCTGCCAGAGAAGTTTGAGAGGAATATGGAAGGGTTCCTGATGTTCCAGGCCAACTGTCAGCTGTACATTGAGCTCCAAGCCTGGGATTTTCAAGGTGAAAAGACCAAAGTCTGCTTCATTCCAAATCTTTTGAAAGGGCAAGCAGTCAAGTGGTCTACTTTGATGCTGCTCAGTCAGTCCCTGCTCCTGAGTGATCTTACTGGTTTTGTAACCCAAATGAAGACTTCTGTCTTTGCCAATCCCCAGAAAGCAGAAAATGTCAACTGGCGAATTCATCACCTGAGACAGGGCAAGGGCTCTGTATCTGCCTATGCCATGGAGTTCCAGCTACTGGCTCAGGACGTGGCCTGGAATGAACTAGCACTAGTGGACCAGTTTTCAGAAGGGGTAGCTGGTTAGATTCTGGATGACTGGCTCGAGTTGACCACCCGCTAGCCTCCAGGTCTTCATAGTGTTGTGCATTCCAGGTCATTTGGAGGCCTGGAAGCAAGGTCGATGTGTGGTGCCCTGTTATGTGGATACCTAGTATCTTCTGCCATCCCTATCCAATCATCCTCCAATGCCTCCAGCCACAGGTGAGTGAAAACTGAAGAGAAAAATAGACATCAAGCCCAGAAACTGCCCCTATACTATAATGGTTCAGGGCATTATGCCAGCAATTGCCCTGAAAAGAAGATAAGAGATCCTGCCTAAGGACCCCAGTGCTGGACACCTTGTGGTCCCTGTAAAACTGTTCTTGACTGGCAACTCTTGGCTCCAAGCAAATGCCATGGTCGATTCTGGAGCTTCCTGCTGTTTCATGGACTCCACATTTGCCTGCCAACATTAGATCCCATGGCAATACAAAAGATGTGTCCATTCTGGTGGAGGCCATTGATGGCTACCTTCTGCTTTCTGGCCCAGTAAACCAGGAGTTATAGTTGCTCTCCTTAAAGATACAACATCACCTGAAGCAGCTCCATTTAACCTTGTACATATGCCCTGTTTCCCCATCATTTTGGGCATATCCTAGTTGGCTCTCCATGACCCAGTCATCCAGTGGGCCTACCAGTAGCTTCATTTCCAGGAACTCTGCCCACATTAGATCGTACTGGGGGTTGTCCCTCGTTCAGGGTTGCCTCTCATCCCAGCAAAATAGGCAGACTTTTCTGATGTGTCTGAAGAGAAGGGGGCTGATTGGTTACCCACTCATCAACCTTACAACCGTACAACAGACCTGGGGCCTGGGGCCCCTCTACCAGCAGGCTGCCTGTATTTCCTGTCTGAGCCTGAACATGTTGCACTCCAGGAATTTCTAGCAAAAAACCTGCAATGTGGATTTATCCACCCATCAACCTGTGCTACATCAGTTCCTGTCCCAATTTTCAAGAAATAGTGTGGGGAGTTGTGCTTCTGCCATGATTACTTGGCCTTGAACAAGATCACTGTGAGGGACCAGTACCCATTGCCATTGTACTTGTCGCCATTGATCTCTGAACTCCTAAAGCGACTGTGTGGAGTTACCATATATACAAAGTTGGGCCTACGGGGGGCATATAACCTGGTATGTATTTGGCAGGGGGGATGAATGGAAGACAGCATTCAGTACCTGATAAGTACAATGTGAGTACCTGGTCATGCTGTTCTGTCTCTGCAATGTTCCCTTCATATTCCAACATTTCATGAATGACATGTTCCAAAACCTCCGGGATCAGTTTGTCATCATCTTTCTTGATGACATCCTGATTTACTACCATGACCCTGCCAGACATCCTGAACACATCTGTGCTGTCTTACACCACCTCAGGCAGCATGGGTTGTTCACCAAGCTGGAAACATGTGTGTTTAATCTGACTTCCATGGTGTTCCTGGGCCACCATATATTGTCACAAGGTATCTGGATAGACATAAAGAAAGTGGAGGCAGTGCTATCCTGGCAGGCCCCATGGAACAAAAAAAATATCCAATGCTTTTGGGGCTTTGCCAACTACTATAGACAGTTTATCCCAGACTTTGCATACCTCATAGTGCCATTAACCAGACTACTGAAATCACAACAGCTCTTCTGATAGACCCCAGAAACCCAACAAGCATTCCCAGCCCTGAAAACCCAGTTTGACACCAAGCCCTTGCTCTGGTATCCTGACCCCCAGTTGCCATTAATTGTAGAGACTGACATCTCCAGCTCCACTCTTGGGGCCATCCTATCACAACATGAGTCCCTCACAGAGCCACAACACCTGGGTGCATACTACTCTTGGCAGTTCACACCTGCAGAGCAAAACTGTACCATTTGGGAGAAGGACCTGATGGTTATTAAAGCAGTATTCAAAGTGTGGAGACATCACCTGGAAGTAGTTCAGTATCCAGTGCAGGTGCATACTGTTCATCAGAACCTGGAACACCTACAGATGGTGTGTCGATTGAACCAGAGACTGATCTGGTGCTTGCTGTTCTTCTCCCAGTTCAATTTTATTATCAAGTACATTCCCAGAACAAACGGGTAGACACTTCTTTCTTTCAAGCTGGAGTACACCATTCCATCAGAAAAGGAACATCCATTGGCCACTGTCCTCCCACTGGCGACATTTACTGCCATGCCAACCCCAGCCATTCTCAGAGAATGCATCCAGGAACAGCAGCAGAGGGACCCTTTCACATAAAAACAACTCCAGGCGCTCAGGGGCCCAACCAAGATGACACACACACACACACACACACACACACACACACCGGTTTTGCAGTGCAATACGGACTTCTGTCTCAGCAAGGTAGGGTATATGTGCCCCTAAGACCTCTGCAAAGGGAGGTCTTGCAACTTACCCACAATGTTCGGTTGGCTGACAATTTTGGGTGGTACATTTGTTAATCCATGAGTTTTGGTGGCCCTGGCTTCAAGCCAACATCACCCAGTACATCAGGTCACATGATGTGTACAGGCAAGCAAAGGATCTGCTTGGAAGACCACAAGGGCTATTACATCCTCTACCCACTCCTGTGGAAGCTTGGCAAGTAGTCTCCATGAATTTTATTACAGACCTGCCACGCTTCCAAGGCCACACCTGTATCTTGATTGTGGTGGACTTCTTCACCAACCTGGCCCACTTCATCCCATGCCCTGACCTCCTCTCAGCCCATGAAACACCTCATGTCTAACTCCAACACATCTTCTGGCTCCATGGACTACCCAAGCACCTGATCTCAGACCAGGGAATTCTGTTCACCTCCTGGTTCTGGCATGCCCTGCACTCCCTTCTGGATACCCAGGTTCATCTATCCTCAGCTCATGCCCCCCAATGAGATGGCCAGACAAAATGGACAAATGCCACATTAGAGCAGTATTTACGGTGATATAACAACTACCAGCAGAACTACAGGGGCCCAGAGGGAGGTGCAGGAGTGATGCTGTAGTGTGCTGTTGGTAGCCCAGCACCAGGCAACCTCTGACTGTGAGTTGGGAGTCATTGCAGGATCACGGCTGCCAAGAAGCTGCTCCACCACTAAGCCACAGCCCCTTCTTGACAGGAAAGAGAGACCCAATTGTCATGATGCCAAACTCTCTAGTGAGAAATATGGATCTTGTGCACACTGAGACACTACACACATAGGCTCCTGGGGATCTTGTCAAGAGGCTACATTTACACATTATTCAGGAAGAGACCAAGATGAAACCCCACAGAACCTCCCAGTAAGATCATGAGATATTGCATATTGCTACCATTTGCAGTGATGAATACTGTAGGAGACAAGGTTTGAGGCAAAATAATGCTGAGCCTTTGAATAACACATTTTTTTTTTATTGGCAAATGAATTTACTTTTAACTACAACATTTGAATTTGGTGGCAACGGGACTAGGGATACCAGTGCTCCTGGGGAGGGGAAAGTATAGTGGTGGGAACAGGCAGGAAGCTAAGGGAAGGAGGTGGAGAAATAGAGAAGCTTAACCCCCTTCCAGCCTGCATCCCATCCTGAGAGTGGCAGGCAGAGAGGCTGGGATTAAGGACCCCCCTCTGACATTGGTGCTGTGTAACGCCAGGATTTCCTGCTAGAGCAAGGAGCAGACCTGGCGTACTTGACCGAGACTTGGGTGTGAGAAGAGGAGATAGTAGCTTTCTCCCAGCTTGCTCCTCCCGGGTTCTTGGTCCTTCACCAATCGTGGACTGAGGGGTGGGGGGAGGAGTGGCGCTACTCATACGGGAGGCTTACTCCTTCAGGGTGCTCCTGCTGTTGAAGCTTGAGGGCATTGAGAGCTCAGGCCTAATGTGGGAAGCCAGGGAGAGTTTGGCTATCTGGCTGGTGTACCATCCGTCTAACGCACCGACTGACAGCCTGCCATCTCCGGTCGAGGCTGTGTCGGGCTGGGCATTGGAGTACCCTAGGCTGACAGTCTTGGGTGACTTCAATGTCTATGCCGATGATGCAGCCTCTGTACCAGTGATGGACCTGGTGTTGTCCATGGTGGCGCTAGGACTCACCCAATATATAACAGCCCCTACTTATTGGGCTGGGCACACGCTCAACTTGCGGGATCCTATATCCCCTGGCGGCTCATTAGATGAGCTAGTCGAGGACTGGCATGGTCGGTTCTTGGCAGCCATCAAAGAGATCGCTCCCCAATGCCCTCTGTGCCCTCGCTCTGCTGGCTCCTGGGTTCACCGAGGAGCTGCAGCTGATGAAACAAGGGCTTAGACAACTAGAGAGACAGTGGCAGCGTGCTCGTGATGAAGCAACAAGAGCATCTTATAGGACATTTATGAGATCCTATGAGATGGCAGTCAAAGCCACGAAGAGAGAGTTCTACGCAGCCACAGTTGCGTCTGCTAGCTCACGCCTGGCACAATTATTTAGAATGATTTGGTCGCTAACAGACATTGGCTGTGAGGCTTTTGCGAGCTATTTTGCAGATAAAATCCTGCTGCCCCACTGTGATCTCCCAGCCACAGTTGAGACAGTGAGAGAACTCGAGGTTCCATGCCTGTCTTCTGGTTCTATTCTGGATTATTTCAGTCCACTCAGCCTTGAGGAAGTCAACAGATTGCTCTCAACAGTATGCCCAACCTTGATCTGTGCCCTTCGTGGCTCATAAAAGCTGGCCATGAGGAGTTGGGAGGTGCCCTCAGGGATAGGAGCAGGTCAGGGGTAGGGATCTCACTCCTGACCTTTGACGGGGTGCCACTGGTGCCAGCGCCAAGGGTTAGGAGCTTGGGAGTGTTCCTGGATGCCGCCTTAACAATGGAGGCCCAGGTAGCTGCCACTGCCAAGGCAGCCTATTACCATCTACGGCTGATTAGGCAGCTGGTTCCCTTCCTCGAATGCAATGACCTGGCAACAGTGATTCACGCTATGGTCACCTTGAGATTAGACTACTGCAATGCTCTCTACATGGGACTGCCCATGTCTCAAATCTGGAAGCTGTAGCTAGTGCAAAATGCGGTAGCCAGGCTGTTGACGGGTCTCTCTATATGAGACCACATCCAGCCTGTGCTGAAGGCATTGCACTGGCTGCCAATAACTTATCAGATTGGTTTCAAGGTGCTGGTTTTGACCTTTAAAACCCTACATGGTTGGGGTCCTGTCTACTTGAGGGACTGCCTTTCCTCATATGTGCCCCAGAGAGCACTGAGGTCAGGGACACAGAATCACCTGACTCTCTCTGGCTGAGAGACACCAGGTTGGCCATTACTAGAGCTAGGGCCTTTTCAGTGGCGGCTTCGTACTGGTGGAACGAGCTTCTGGATGACATCAGGGCCCTGTGGGACGTTTTACAGTTCCACAGGGCCTGTAAAACAGAGCTCTTCCACCAGGCTTTCAATTAGGAGCCGCCACTGATGAACGAGACACCGGAACATACTATGGCCCTTATGCTACACCACTGGATACTGCCTTCCACTATGGGATTGTATACTGAATGCCGCCATCACTTGCACCGTCTTTATTAGCATTTTACGATGCTATGCAGGTTGTTTATGTGTATTTTATTGCATTTTGTTGTATTTACTGTTTTATTATATTTTAATGTCTGTACGCCGCCTTGAGCCAGTTTGCCAGCAAGGCGGGATATAAATTGAAAACAATAAATAAATGGAAAACAATAAATAAATAAATTTGTTGAGAAATGGCTGACCCGGCTGAGCTCTGATAAGGAGCAAGGTGTTTGAGCTGCCAGAGGGGTGAGTGGTATTTTTATTTATTTACTTTCAGCTGAGGTGCTTTAGCTGAGAAGGTACTGTGTCAGGGACTGTATTTGGGAGTGTGTGAGTGAGTTGTAGAAGACTCCTGACTGCTGGAGTTAGGGTGTGAAAAGGTCATTGTTTGCCTGTAATTAAGTGCTTGGGTGAAATTGAATAGCAGACTCCTGGCTGCTGGAGTTGGGGTGTGAAAGGGGCTTTGTTTGACCGTCATTAAGTGCCTTGGGTGATTTGGAGTAGCTGCTGGCCACACCCTCTCCTGGGAGACAATTCCATTTAAGGCAGGAAGTTTGCAAGAGGCACGAGCCTCTGGTAGGGCGAGAGCAAAAGGGCGAGGCTCTTTGCCTGTGGCTCTTGGCCTAGGGGCTCTGTTAGAAGCACAGGAAGAGCCAGAAAGCCAGGACCTTGGCTCCTTGGTAAGGTAAGTAGACTCCTACAACAGGAGCCATATAAATACAAAGGGTTTTAAAAGGGGGGTTATAGAAAAGTATTTGTTTAAAAACAATTATGAAGCCAGAATGCCAGCAGGGGGTTGGGGGCTATCCAGTGATTTGCATGGAGTGTCACATGTATGACTATCTGCCCACTGGTCAGAAGTCTTGGGTGTGTGCTCGGTGCAAGGAGCTCCTGGTTCTCAGGGAGCGAGTTTGCTCCCTTGAGGCCAAGGTGGCTGACCTGGAGAAGCAGGGACAGTCAGTTAGGTGCACGGGGAAGACTCTCGGGGACTTGTTAGATATGTCCCACTCTGGATCTGGCAGCCAGGGAGCATGAGGGTCAAGGGGAAAAGGGGCACCATGCTGAGGATAAGGGGAATGTGCCCTCAGAAGGGACCTCTTCTTCAGCTGGTGAACGGGTATCCTTTTGTACCAAGGAACCGTCCCTGGGAAGGGTGGGAGGGGGGCTCTTGGTAGTTGGTGATTCGATCCTTAGGCAGGTAGACAGCTGGGTGGCGAACCCACGTACTGACCGTATGGTGACTTGCCTGCCTGGTGCGAAGGTAGCGGACATTACGCGTGTTTTAGATAGGCTGGTAGATAGTGCTGGGGAGGAGCCAGTGGTCGTGGTGCATGTCGGCACCAACGATGTGGGGAAATGCAGTCGTGAGGTCCTGGAGGAGAAATTTAGGCTGCTGGGCAGGAAACTCAAGGCCAGGACCTCCAAGGTAGCCTTCTCAGAAGTGCTACCTGTTCCACGCGCATGGCCGGAGAGACAGGCACAGATCAGGAGTCTCAATGCGTGGATGAGACGGTGGTGTAGGGGGGAAGGGTTCAAGTTTGTTAGGCACTGGGATGCTTTTTGGGACAAGAGGGAGCTGTACAAAAGGGGCGGTCTCCACTTTTCCCGAGAAGGAACCAGGCTGCTGGCGCTCAAAATCAAAAAGGTGGCAGAGCAGTTTTTAAACTGAAAAATGGGGGAAAGCCGACAGGAGATGAAAAGTCTCTGGTTCGGGATGGCTCATCTCAAAGAGATAAAGGGGTAGCTATTACTTTTGTACAAGGAAATGGATTACAATTGTCCACTGAGACTGTGGCTAATGATAGGAACTGCCTGGCAAGGTCTTGAGGCAGCAAGAGGAAGGCTGTGGGCTTAACAAACATGGGAAACTATAAGTGTTTATACACAAATGCTAGAAGTCTCCAAGGTAAAATCGGGGAGTTGGAATGCTTGGTGTTGGGGGGAAATAGACATTGTGGGTATTTCAGAAACTTGGTGGGATGAGGAAAATCAGTGGGATACGGTGATTCCTGGTTATGAATTATATCGGAAGGATAGGGGGGAAAGGGTTGGAGGTGGGGTGGCTCCGTATGTCAGAGAGGGTATACCGTCCAGTAAGATTGAGAGGGTAAGAGAATTGGATTCACTTCTGGAAATGCTATGGGTTGAAATAGTGGGTCCAAAAGGAGGCTTAACAGTGGGAGTTTGTTATCGCCCACCAGATCAAAAGATAGAGGAGGATGATAAAATGATGAATGAATTAAAGATAGCGGCTAGACGAAATAACTGTGTTGTAATAGGCGACTTTAGCTACCCACACATTGATTGGGTCAATATGAGTTCTAGTCGGGAAAAAGAGATTGCGTTCTTAGACACTCTCAATGACTGTGCTGTGGAACAGATGGTCACAGATCCTACCAGGGGAGAGGCAATCCTGGATTTGGTCCTAAGTAACACCCAAGACCTGGTGAGAGATGTAAAAGTGATTGCACCACTTGGGAACAGTGACCATAATGTCATTGAGTTTAACATTTGTACAGATAGGGAGTTGCCCAAAAAGACTGACACAACCACTTTTAACTTTAAAAGGGGTAACTTCTCTGGTATGAGGGGACATGTGAGGAAGAAATTGAAAGGAAGAGTGGAGAAGGTCAAAACCATTGGGGAAGCTTGGAGACTATTTAAAAAGACAATCCTAGAAGCTCAGAAAAAATATATACCGCAGGTTAGGAAAGGTACAAATAGGTATAGAAAAAAGCCTGCATGGTTAACAAATAAAGTAATGGAAGCTGTAAAAGGTAAGAAGGATTCCTTTAAGCGGTGGAAAGCTAGTCTTAGTGAGGTTGATAAAGGGAACACAGACTATGGCAAATAAAATGCAAGTCTGTGATCAGGCAAGCAAAAAGGGAATATGAGGAGCATATCGCAAAAAACATAAAGACCAACAATAAAACTTTCTTCAAATACATTAGAAGTAGGAAGCCAGCCAGGGAGGCAGTGGGGCCCTTGGATGACCAAGGGGTAAAAGGAGTAGTGAAGGATGATAGGGAAATGGCTGAGAAGCTGAATGCATTTTTTGCCTCTGTCTTCACTGTGGAAGAGGAGAAGTGTTTGCCCACTCCAGAAGCACCGATTTCGGGAGGGGGTTTGAAAGACCTGAATCAGATTGCGGTGACAAGAGAGGAAGTCCTCTGACTGATGGACAATTTAAAAACTAATAAATCACCAGGCCCAGATGGCATTCATCCGAGAGTTCTGAAAGAACTCAAATGTGAACTTGTGGATCTCCTGACAAAAATATGTAATCTTTCTTTAAAATCTGCCTCCATTCCTGAGGACTGGAAGGTAGCTAATGTCACTCCCATCTTTCAAAAGGGCTCCAGGGGAGATCTGGGAAATTACAGGCCAGTCAGTCTGACATCGATACCGGGTAAGTTGGTGGAAACTGTTATTAAGGAAAGAATTAGTAGGCACATTGATGAACAAAAACTATTGAGGCAGACTCAGCATGGGTTCTGTAAGGGAAGATCTTGTCTCACTAACCTGTTAGTGTTTTTTGAGGGAGTGAACAAACATGTGGACAAGGGGGACCCAATAGATATTATTTACCTTGACTTCCGGAAAGCTTTTGATACAGTTCCTCATCAAAGGCTCCTAAGTAAGCTCAATAGTCATGGGATAAAAGGACAAGTCCTCTTGTGGATCAAAAACTGGCTTATAAATAGGAAACAGAGAGTGAGTATAAATGGGAAACTTTCTCAGTGGAGGGTGGTAAGCAGTGGGGTACCACAGGGATCAGTACTCGGTCCGATGCTTTTTAACTTGTTTATTAACGATTTGGAATTGGGAGTAAGCAGTGATGTGGCTAAATTTGCAGATGACACAAAGTTGTTCAGGGTGGTGAAAACCAGGGAGGATTGTGAGGCACTCCAAAGGGATCTGTTGAGGATGGGTGAGTGGGCGTCAACGTGGCAAATGGGGTTCAATGTGGCCAAGTGCAAAGTGATGCACATTGGAGCCAAAAATCCTAAATATAAATACACGTTGATGGGGTCTGATCTGGCAGAGACGGACCAAGAGAGAGATCTTGGAGTCGTAGTGGATAACTCACTGAAAATGTCTACACAATGTGTAGCTGCAATAAAGAAGGCCAACGCTATGCTGGGGATTATTAGGAAGGGAATTGATAACAAATCAGCCAGTATCATCATGCCCCTGTATAAATCATTGGTGCGACCTCATTTGGAATACTGTGTACAGTTCTGGTCACCACATCTCAAAAAGGATATTATAGCATTGGAAAAAGTGCAGAGAAGGGCAACTAGAATGATAAAAGGGTTGGAACACCTTCCCTATGAAGAAAGGTTAAAATGCTTGGGGCTCTTTAGCTTGGAGAAACGACGGCTGAGAGGTGACATGATCGAGGTTTATAAGATTATGAATGGGATTGAGCAGGTTGAGAAAGAAGTACTTTTCTCCCTTTCTCACAATACAAGAACTCGTGGGCACTCTATGAAATTGCTGAGCAGTCGGGTTAGAACAGATAAAAGGAAATACTTCTTCACCCAAAGAGTGATTAACATATGGAATTCACTGCCACAGGAGGTGGTGGCAGCTGCAAGCATGGTCAGTTTCAAGAGGGAATTAAATAAACATATGGAGCAGAAGTCCATCAGTGGCTATTAGCCACAGGGTATAGATGGGAACTCTCAGTCTGGGGCAGGTGATGCCCTCTATTCTTGTTGCTGGAGGGGGCAGCAGTGGGAGGGCTTCTAGTGTCCTGGTCCCACTGCTGGACCTCCTGATGGCACCTGGTATATTTTGGCCATTGGCCTGATTCAACATTGGCTTCTCTTATGTTCTTATGTTCTTAAGTTATATTTAAATTTTATTGTAGAAATGCAAGCAAATCTATGAATATATGTGGTTTTGTATTCTTCCATTATATCACCTCCATTTTGATAATGTCATCATGGCTAATTTCTAAGGTGTATGAGGAACATATATAACTTACAACTTTCACATGCATCCTCTAGCCAACCTAGGGTCCGGTCACACTGCCGTTTTGATCGGGATTCACTGCTGTTTCCTTGCGCATGTCAGTTTCACATTCACACGCGCCAATCCGCCTCCCACCCCGAAGCAGGCTTACTCGCACAATGCTTCCGGGTTTTCCTGACCCCTGGAAAATCTAGTGTTTTCCTGGCAATTCCGCTTTGATTGCATGATTTCGCCTATGTGGACAGCCCATCTCTCGCAAGGATTGCGATTAGGGCCGTCTGAACGCTCTTTGTGCTTTTTTTTTTTTTTTAAAAAGCTTCCGGTTTGAGCGCTTGAGCAAACATGTGCTTAATAAATCCATTTAACGTTTAATAATGGATTTATTAAGCACGTTTAGTCAAGCGATCAAACCAGAAGCTTAAAAAACACACACACACAAAGACGGCCCTGGAGGCGGGAACGAGAGGTGGGGGCTCCGGCAGCCTGGATGGGGCCGGCAAGGAGGATGGTGGAGAAGTCGGAGACGGCGGAGCCTATTTTCGTGGGGCAATGGCGGCAGCGGCGGCAGCAGCACCCCCCCCCCAAAGTGTCAGCAGGAGCTGCAGCCGCCCGAGCCTCCCCGTGGACAGCAGGATCGCCTGGAAGGACGGCGCAGCAGCAGGCAAGCGGATGCTGGGAAAGAGGGGCTGGCTGCATGTAGACCGCCCAATGCGAATAAAAATGTTCCCAATTTAAATAAACCGGGAACAAAGCGCATGTCATTTGCAGTGTGACCAGAGAACTAATTTTGCATTTTTGAAGGTCATGGTTAAAACCAAGAGTCAAATTTTGCTTTTGACAAAAGAGGAAGCTGAAAAAAATGTGATGGCTAATTATTTCACCTTTGGTATGGGTTAAGGAGTTATTGAAATTTTGTCCACCTGCCATTGAATTGGTGCTAACAAATATCATACTCTCAGCCTAACCCACTTCACAGTCTTGTTGTGAGGATAAAATGGAGGACAAAAGAATAATGTAAACCACTTTGAGTCCCCACTGGGCAGAAAGGTGGGGTATAAATGAATAATAAATAATGTACATACATGAGCAGTTAGCAATTGGAGGCTATGATGACCCCTAGCTGACTGCCAGTGGGCTGTAGCTGCATACCATCTGTTACCCTCATCTGTGTCTTCTCTCCTTCATCTGTGCAGCATCTTTGGGGATAGGATGCAAGGGAGAAAGAACAGTGGGCACACTTCACCATTGCTTTGGGGCTATTCAAAGGCAATTAGGTTGTGGGAAGGCAGAGCTAGAGAAATCAATCCAACCACATGGATTACTGAGAAAACACAGATAACGCCAGAGTTGGATGATATATTTTGAACCACCCCGCCTGAGGAAGTGTTCTGGAGTGTTTAAAAGACTGCATACTGTTTTATGTCACTTTGGTTGGTTCTAATAAAGGGTATTACGTGAACTGTGGTTTGTATTTTGATCCGTAGTTCCACATTCTACACACTATGCAGCCCTAGACTGTTTGCTGTTCACGTTGTCACTTAATTTTGTATTCCAAGTCCTCTTGCATTGTTCACAGCATATTTTATATTGTATTTCCATATTGTGGCTTGCATTATTATCCAGTTTTGTACTCCTACTCCTATTGCATTGTTCTTTCAATGCCGTATACTATAGGATTATTTCCCCCTCTTTTCGTACTCTGTAATCCGTCTTGAGTCTTAGTGAGAAAGGTGGGCTACAAATAAGCCGAACAAATAAATTAGCACTCTAACACAAAAGTAATTTTCTCCCCAAGTCAATCTGTTTGCTGACACTAGAACATGATCTTCTGAATCATGACCCTTGCCCTTCCGCTCACGTGACCTTAGTTCATATTGAGGATGTGGATTTTCAGTCAAGCCCAGCTGTTGTGTGCCTTTGTAAGCCTAGCCCTGCTTCCTTGTGCTATTTCTGTGTCAAGGAACATCTCTCTCTGATTCACATTGATTCACTCACAGTGAAAAGGTCATGACTCCATCTATTGCATCTTTACTCCATTCTTCTTCTGAGGAGCCTAGGCTGCATAATGATCCTCACCCACTCATTTTATCCTCACAAGAAACCAGCGAGGTAGATTTAGTTACTTCATTCATACCTCACCTTTCTCCCCAGTGGAAACCCAAAGTGGCTTCTCATCTCCTCCATGTTATCCTTACAATAGCTCTGTGAGGCAGGTCAGGCTGAGAGTATGCGACTGGTTCAAAGTCATGCTGCAAGCCTCCATGGCAGAGTAGGGATTTGAACCTGGGTCTTCCAGATCCCGTGGAGCTGCGGTGGCTCAAATGGTTAAGACGTTGAACTGCAGGCCGTGGAAGGTCAGTAGTTCCGCAGTTCGAGACCTGAGAGTGCCGCATGACAGAGTGAGCTCCTGTCTCTAGTTCCAGCTCCTGCCAACCTAGCAGTTCGAAAGCAAGAAATTGCAAGTAGATAAATAGGTACCACTTCGGTGGGAAGGTAACAGCATTCCGTGTGCCTCGGTGTTTAGTCATGCCGGCCAAGTGACCACGGAAATGTCTTCGGACAGCGCTGGCTCTTCGGCTTTGAAATGGAGATGAGCACCGCAACCCTAGAGTCGGATTCGACTGGCTTTCGAGCAAGGGAACCTTTACCTTTACTTTACTTACTTCCAGATCCCAGTCTGACACTCTAACCACTGCGCTGTCCCAAAATCACCCAGTAAGTTTCAGAGTTGAGAAGGGATTTGAACCCAAGTTTCCACACACCTCTATCCATCACACATGCTACACTACACAGCCACTACACATCTCTATGATACTCCCAATATCCTCCCTCACCTGCAGACTCTAGATCAAGATGGGTAGCCATGTTAATCTGTAGCAGCAGAAAAGAGCAAAAAATTGCAGCAGGGTATGAGCTTTTGTGAGTCACTGCTCACTTCTTCAGATCTGAAGTGACCCACAAAAGCTCATACCTTATCACAAATTTTGTTAGTCTTTAAGGTGCTACTGGACTCTTATTCTTTTCTATTGCAGACTCTCTAGATCAGATCCCATGTTTTCCTATGTAGAAGAAAACATCCCCCATTTTTTTGATATAGGACTACCTTGGACAGCCACCATCAACCAGAAACAGCACTTCCCCTCCCTAAACCCAAAGCCATGGTCTAGAAATGCCTTTCGAGTGAGGTTCTCCTTGGTTGCCAGCTCCTTGCAACATCCATTGCCTTCCTGGGTTGGGCTGAACTCGGGCAACTGGGTTAAATAGCTGAAGATTGTATCAGCAGGTGGATCATCAGGCTCCATCACAAGCTACAGCCATAAATTTCTTTTCAAAATTTCTGCAGAGGTTGCACAATGATGTGTTTGCTGGAAACAGTGGGTTCTGCCTGAAATCAAAGGTATTGTATATCTATATTATTTTGCATAGTGGATTGGAGCATAATTGCATTGTTCTTAAGTATTTGTACAAATGACCTGTGTGGGGAGTCAATCAACATGATGAAGTGACAAAAATGCAGTATTCAAGGTGTCACTGGACTTTAATTCCTTAGGCATTAGTAACTTCCTTCAGACTATGGCAGACTCCGTCTTTCACTTCACCTACTCTTGGACCATAACACCCTCGCCCCGCCTGCGAGTCCTCTTTATCCCGTTTGGAAAAGCACAGCTGCTCCCGATCAAGCCAAGAGGCCAGCGGAACTCGACTTCCCTCCTCAAGCAACACCCTCGCGCTCCAGCGGTAAGTCGGTGCCGCCCTCGCGGCCCCTTCGCTTGCCCCGCCTCCCCAAGCAGCCCAGCGCCGCCGAAAGTTTGCCCGCCGGCCACACGAGCTGCAAGATGTGCCGCGGCGGCGGTGGCGGTGGCGGAGAATGCAGCGATGGGACGCTGTCGGCAGTCGCTCTACAGGCGAGGCGCCGGAGCATTCCCACCACGCTGCTCCTCCTCTGCGCCTATGTGGTTTACCTGCTGCTAGGCAGCGCCGCGTTTTGGGCCATGGAGGGGCCGGTGGAGCGTAACACGGCGCTGAGGTTGCTGCAACAGAAGTGGGAGTTGTTGGAGAACCACACGTGCCTCGACGGGGAAGCCCTCGAGCGCCTCGCCGAGGTACTAGAGACCAGGCGAGCCAGGGGAATAATTGCGTCGGGATAACGCGGGGGGGGGCCGGGGCGGGGCAGGCAGCCGAGCTGATAATGGAATCCCGCGGGGAGTGGGGGGAGTTGGTGGGCTAAAGGGTCCTCTAAAGCCGTGAGGTGCGTGTAGTAATTCCCTTTTCAATTCCGAATGGTTGTAAGTGCTGGCGGTGGTTTCTCAGTGGTAGGATTGAAAATGGACTTGCGGTTTAACCCCTAAAGAGCCCCTTAACTGGAAAGAAATAATCCCATGGAGAATTAGATGGGTTTGAACTGTATTAGGCTAACTGGGCTGAGACCTAGAAATCTGAGAGAACATCTTTGGGAGGGAGAGAACATCTGCCTACCAATCCTTTGTGAATAGTTCAAAGGCCAGGAATAGGGGCACCACAGCCATTTGGAAAGAGAGCACATGAGAGCCCTGGTAGTAAGGATGCTGCCATTGGGAACCTCCTGAACAAGAGGCACCCTGCAAAGAGAATCAAGTCTGGTCTAGCCGGGTTATTTCAAAGCCTGCTAAGGAGCATTTAGCTCGTGAAGGCTTGTGCTGCCTATAATAAATCACTTAGTCTTTAAAGGGCCACAAGACTTGTCTTTCTTTTTAGACTTTGGTCTGATAATGCAAGAATGCATAATTGGGGTCACTTAACAGAGATCAGTCAAAACAAGAGGAGTCTTGTGATTCCTTAAAGACTGATTGAAGTGTAAGCCTTTCCCATGTAGACTGTTTGGAGATTAATGGTGTCTTAACTCTAGGGAAATCCTGTATGTGTATTCTAGCCTTGTAAACTTAAACCAGTTGTGAACCACAGGGGTTGTAGCGGAAATGAAGGAGCAGGCCACCTCATTGCAGAAAAAGCTGGTAATTGGAGCGTAGCCTGGAAGAGCGTGAAGGATATTGGGATAATTTGGACTGGGATTCCAGATACGCTTATTTAATGCGTTTCCTAAGGATGAATTGCAGCTTTTTTGCTATGCCTTAAAATGAATTCCAGCTTACAATATTGGATAATTTTTCATCATCAGTTTAGGCCTGGTTTACAAATCCTGAAGTGACCGAATATACCAGGTCAGACTGAAGGTGGGGGCTTCACATTTTTGAATGGTCACCTGTCTAAATGATAAGGGTATCCTTGCAGGGTATCCTTTATGTATAGAGGTATACTTAAATATGGTGCACAAGCACACACATACACACACCCTTTGGACCCAGAGGTTGTCTGGACTATTCTACCATCTATTTTGTGCAGTTTTGTGGAATGGCTTCCTGTTATTGATCAGAAGCTTATCCCCATGAGCAGCATCCAGAACATCATGCATTATTGTTTGGTTCAGGAGCACTTTGTGCTAAGGATGCTGGCAACTGGAGTTTGGCAGTGTTTTCTCTTGTGATAGTGATACATTGTTCTTATTTTTGGATTGTTTTCATGATATAGTTTGTGAGCTGCCATGGCTCCCCTTTTTGCAGGGTGGAAGGTAAGATATAAATATTTTAATTAATAAATAAATACACTTCATTCTAATGAACAGTCTAGTCATAAAAATGTATATGTAAGCTCAGTAAGGGTACTTGTGGGGTTTGTTTCTTTATGTTTGTTTTGTATCTCGACTAGGTTCAGTGGAGGCTGGATTAACATTTCCCGTTTTGCTCCATTTCTTCCATTGACAGCCATATTAGGGGACATAACATGGCCCATTAATTTTCAAAGCTCTTGATATGGACAGATGGATGTATTGGTACCACACAGTTTTTCTTGCAACATTGTGCATAGTTAGTGATAGCAGAAGGCCTAATTAGATCATGGAAGCTGGACACAATAATTGCAGGAGAGTGTTGTGGTGTGCTTTTGATCCTTGAGTTTTTGTTGTGGAGATGAGTAGCTCACTGTTTTTTGTTGACTTGGCAGAAGAAGTCGAGAGACAGAATGGGAGGATGGGGAATTCCTATGAGGTAGACATGCTTGTCCACTGCTGCAAAAGAAGATTCCTGTGGCATAGCATAATCACTTATCAGATGCAATGAAGTGAATTCTACAGTGAAAGTGTACACAATTAGTCTTGGCATGTACAGTCATTATTCCCAAGTTTAAATGTTGCCCATTCTGATGTATCTATCAGTGCTAGTGGTGGAAAAGCTTAGGCTGCAATCCTATGCTCACTAAACAAGGAGTAAGTGGCAGTTATTTCTGAGAACTTGTCCTTAACACTGCTAGAATATTTACTGGGAAACAAAGGCTTTCCTGATTTCTGCCAGCTGTTAATAGGCTAAATGAATGTGAATCTTGTTAAATGATCTCTTCAGGTTAAAAGAGGCTTTTGCACTTAGTAGCCAAAGCGAAGTTGAATATAAAGGTGTTAAGCCATGTTTCGTATTTCACCTCAGTTCTCCTGAATTGAATGTTTTTCTGTGATTATCAATATGCCACCTAATGTGTTCCTCTGGCTTTGCAAAATAAACACAGAGATGGCACTTGTGACATAAGTGGAGTTATAGACATGATGCGGTATATGACAATAACAAGCATTGGCATAGATCGATGAGGAAGGATAAGGGTTATAGCCAGTGGATCAATGAAACTGAATTGACAATCCTTTTTCAATGTGATCTTGCTGCTGGTTCTTTCGATGATTAAAACTGCTGGATTGGCTCAACAGTTAGGGTAATCTGGAGCTAACTAATATTCAAGTACTTTGGTGCAATTGTTGGCTTCTGACATGTTCCTGTGGCATCCTGTGGCTTAATCTTTAGGGGAATTTTGCTCAGCCTTGGAGACAAGATACTCATGTTTGGCTTGATGGCTTCTTCAAGCTCTCTGGTTTTGTTGTTTCTTCCGCACTAGACAGCCTCCAAAACCTGCTATAATAACTGCTCTGATGAGTAAAGCAGAGGAAGAAGTTGAGTGGAAATACTCTCTTCTTTTCTGATCCTGAATAGCTTGAACCTGAGAATAAAAATTATTTTATGAGAAAATATTTAAGATTCCAGAAGCATCCTATGAGTTACTTATCTTCAGGTTGCTTTTTCAAATGCCCTTTTGTTACTAGTTTTATAGTTAAGTGCACACCCCAACAATGTCCTTTGTGAGATAAACCCCTGAGTCTTGATTCAGAAACTGCAGCACAATATCCACTGCAATTACTTATGGAGAAAGGAAAATGGCCTGGCTGGAAAGGGATAGGTGTGCTAGAGTTTATCCATTTTTGTAAAAAACTATGTGTTAACTCATGCTAGCAAAAGAGCTAGAAAAGCTTTCCTTCTTTATAACACTGAAAAACACTTCCTTCTAGGGTCTAATGCTATAATAGAAAAGGAAAAATTCCTCGAAATGGAAGATACTGCTGTATATATGTTTGTGTGGTGGTGGGGAAATAACTTAGTCTTGCTGGTGTTTGTTATTTCTAAAAGCCCAAAAGAAACAGTCTTTCAGATTGTCACAGCAGAGAAGAAGTCTCTCCTTATAAATAATTATCTTTTGGTTTCGCAAGATTCCATGCGCTCCCATTGGCTGTAAAATGCCCTCCCTAAGCCATTGGCCCATCAGCCGCCACTCATAGAATCATAGAATGTTAGAGTTGGAAGGGACCTTGCAGGCCATCTAGTCCAACCCCTGCACTCTGCAGGAACACAGCCGAAACCCCTACATACCTACAACATACCCAAAAGATGGTTGTCCAGTCTCCTCTTGAAAACATCCAGCGAAGGAGCATCCACCACCTCCCGAGGCAGTCTGTTCCACTGCTCAACCACTCTTACAGTCAGGAAGTTTCTCCTGATATTAAGCCGGTAACCCTTGTAATTTCCACACATTAGATCTAGTCTTGCAATCCAGAGCAAGAGAGAATAGATCCACTCCATCTTCTACATGATAGCCCTTCAAATACTTGAAGACTGCAATCATGTCCCCTCTAAACCTTCTCTTTCCCAGGCTAAACATACCCAACTCCCTCAGCCTTTCCTCATAAGACTTGGACTCCAACCCTCTCACCATCCTGGTCGCCCTCCTCTGGACCCACTCGAGTTTGCCAACATCCTTCCAAAAATGTGGTGCCCAAAACTGGACACAGTACTCCAGGTGGGGCCTGACCATAGCAGAATACAGCGGAACTACCACCTCCCCTGATCTGGACACAATGCTTCTGCTAATGCATCCTAAGATTGCATTAGCTTTCTTCACAGCCGCATCACACTGCAGGCTCATGTTTAGCTTGTGATCAACCATAACACCTAGATCCCTTTCACATGTGCTGCTGTCAAGCCAAGTCCCTCCCATTCTATATCTGTGCCTTTGATTTTTTGTACCTAAGTGTAGGACTTTGCACTTATCTCTATTGAAATTCATTTTATTTGTCTCAGCCCACTGTTCCAGTCTATCAAGATCCTTCTGAATCCTGACTCTGTCTTTTTCAGAATTAGCAATCCCACCCAGCTTCGTGTCATCTGCAAATTTGATAAGCATCCCCTCTATGTCTTCATCCAGGTCATTTAAAAAAACATTGAATAACACCGGGCCCAGGACCGAGCCCTGTGGTACTCCACTCGAGACTTCCCTCCACGTAGATGCAGAGCCATTTACAAGCACTCGTTGGGTACGATTTTTCAACCAACCATTAATCCACCCAACGGTTGCACCATCCAGCCCACACTTAACCAGCTTATCCTCAAGGATATCATGAGAAACTTTGTCAAATGCTTTACTGAAATCTAGATACACTATATCCACGGCATTGCCAGAGTCAACCATTTTAGTAACTCTGTCAAAAAAGGAGATAAGATTAGTTTGGCATGATTTATTCTTCATAAACCCATGCTGGCTATTACCAATTAACTCATTTTGTTCAAGGTGTTCACAGACAGAGCGTTTAATAATCTGCTCCAGAATTTTCCCAGGTATTGGTGTCAAACTGACAGGCCTATAATTTCCCAGGTCCATCTTTTCCCCCTTCTTGAAGATTGGGACAACATTTGCTCTTCTCCAGTCTTCCGGCACAACACCCGTACTCCAGGACCTCTCAGAGATTATAGCCAGAGGCTCTGAAATAACATCTGCAATTTCTTTTAGCACCCTCGGATGCAAGCCATCCGGCCCTGGAGATGTGAAAATATTTAAGGCAGCTAGATGTTCTCTAACCATTTCCTTACTTATTCTGAACTGGCAGTTCCCCTTTCCTTCATATGCCCTGCATTCTTCAGTTTGTATACAGCTCACTTTACGGTTAAAGACCGACACAAAGTGAGAGTTGAGTAATTCCGCTTTGTCTTCATCCCTTGTTAAGGCTTGACCATCTTCCCCTAGCAATGAGCTTACTCCATCCCTGTTCCTCTTTTTGTTCCGAACATAGGCATAGAAATTTTTCTTTTTATTTTTTGCATCCCTTGCAAGCCTCAGCTCCATCTGTGCTTTAGCCTTTCTGACACCATTCCTACAGATTTGTGCTCGTGTCTTGTATTCACCCTCAGTAATCTGACCCTCCTTCCATTTCCTGTACATTTCCATTTTTAGTTTCAGCTCCTCAGAGAGTTCCTTGTTCAGCCACCTTGGCTTCATTACCCGTCTCCCACCTTTCTTTCTTACCGGAACAGTTTGAGATTGTGCCTTAAGCACTTCATTTTTCAGCATCACCCATCCTTCCTGTGCAGATTTTCCCTTCAGCATTTCCAGCCATGGGATCCTACCTATTAGATCTCTGAGTTTATTGAAATCAGCTTTCCTGAAGTCCAGGATATGAGTTCTGCTACATCCTGATTTCACAGTCTTCTCTATGTCAAATTCCAAGCTGACATGGTCACTATTCCCCAAGGAACCCACCACCTTCACTTCATCAACCAGTTCTTCCCTGTTAGTCAGAATTAAATCTAGGATAGCAGGTCCTCTGGTTCCCACCTCCACCTTCTGAGAGATGAAGTTGTCCTCAAGGCTATTCAAGAATCTGTGGGATGTCCCATGTCTAGCAGAGTTAGATTCCCAGCAAATATCTGGATAGTTAAAATCTCCCATAACCACTACATCTTGTCTCTGTGAAAGTTTAGCAAGCTGCTGTACAAATGCATTATCCTGTTCCTCCAGTTGATTTGGAGGTCTGTAGTGTACTCCCACAACAATATCCCCTTCTTTTCCCCCCTCTATTCTTACCCACACACTTTCAACAGGGCAACTCTCAAAATCCTGAATTTCAGTGCAAGCATATTCATTCTTGACATATAGTGCCACCCCACCCCCTTTTTTGTTTATTCTGTTTCGTTTGAACAAGGTATATCCTTCAATCACTGTGCTCCATATATGAGAGTCATCCCACCAAGTCTCAGTGACACCTATCAGATCATACCTATTTTCCAATATTTGGAGTTCAAGTTCCTCCTGTTTATTTCCCATACTCTGTGCATTAGTATAAAGACACCTCAGATTACAGACATCCCTTCCTACCATAGGTCCCTTCAAATTTACCTGAAGATTACTAAACTCACCTCTCTCGTTCATTTATTCTCTGGTCATTCCCCTTCCTGAATTTAGTGTTGGGGATGCCGCTTTTTCTTCCCATCCCCGATGTCTTTAGTTTAAAGCCCTCCTGATCAGGCTCGCAAGTCTTCCAGCGAAGACATTCCTCCCATTCTTTGTCAGGTGCACCCCATCCGTCGCCAACAGTCCTTCGTGTCGGAGGTACATACCATGGTCCAGGAAGCCGAAGCCCTCTCGACGGCACCATCTACGTAACCAGCCATTCACTTCCAGTATCCTGTTCTCCCTTCCAGGTCCATGGCCCTCAACAGGTAAAATGGAGGAGAACACCACCTGAGCCCCCAGATCTTTCACCTTCTTGCCCAGAGCCTCATAGTCTTTGGAGATCCATTCAAGGTTTCTTTGGGCCGTATCGTTTGTTCCCACGTGGATCAGAAGGAGAGGGTAGGGATCAGAGGTCTTGATCAGTCTTGGAATTCTCTCCGTCACATCTCGGATGGATGCTCCAGGAAGGCAACAAACCTCTCGAGATTCCTTGTCCGGTCTGCAGACACCTTCTTCCGTCTCTCTCAGTAGGGAGTCACCAACCACCACTACTCGTCTCTTCCTCTGTGGGATGGTTTGGTTCCCTCTCTGCCTATGTGCTTGTGTGCCAGTCACATCCATTCGATCATGAAGTGTGCCGTTCCGGTCTTCCATCAACAGAAGTGGCTGGTATCGATTTTGCTGCTCCACTGGCTATGATTGTTTTCTGAGTATCTTACTCCTCAAAGTTACTTTCTTCCACTCACCCATGTGGTCCTTGTTACTTCCTTCCTCTTGCTGTTCTTTCAGGGGCTCTTCTTCTGTCATGTCTGAAAAGCTTTCCATCTCCTTGGTGTTCTTCAGTGCACAGATTTGTGCCTCGAGTTCTCCCACCTTCTCCTCAAGCATTTTTACAAGCTTGCACTTGCAGCATGTATAATTCATTTCTTGGCGTGGCAGAAAAATAATCATGGCACAGCCCAGGCAGGTCACTGGAGTAGATCCCTCGCTATCCATTATCCCAGGAGCTATGCTTTCTTCTACAGCTTCAGGAACTTCCCTCAAACTCTGATGTAAACTCTTCTTTTTGTGATGTACCCTGAAAACTTTGAGACTGACGAAATGTCTATCTCACCAGAACGTCTACCTCCTGAACTCAGAAGCAGCGCTTTACTCAAGCACTTACAAGGCCTCCAAGTACAACCCACAGGCTAAGAGCCACAGGGCAGGACGAGGAGCAGCCCTTTATTCCAAGAGGCCCCTTGCTGCTCAGTAGAGCAGAGCCCAGCACAATAGGGGGCGGGGCCTGCAATCCACTCACAGTAATCCACTTACAGCAACACACTCAGCCACCAACAGCCCCCAAAGCACAAACAGTCCCTCACAGACTTACACAGAACCACTCTCTATCAGGCTACAAAACAACCCACTCTCTCTCAGTCCCCACACAGCAGCAAGGAAGGCAAAGGGAGAAAGAAAAATCCCTTACCTTCTCTCAGCAACTCCCTAGGTGCTCTCCACTTCCAGCCTCAGCCCAACTGACTCAAGAGTACTCGCGTGCCATTGGCCGGGTGCTGGGTCTGCTCCTCTTCCCCACCCACTCCCCATGGCAGACAGCTCTCTCTCCTGAGGAAGACAGTTCTCTTGACTCCTGTGCGGGACTGTCCCCTCAGTGGCTGTTGGTAGGCAACCAAGCTTGGTTCTGTGAGTAAAAAAACAAAGGACTTTCAGCATAACCCCCTCCCTCGCCCATAACCCCCTCCCCAATGGCCACTTTCCTGTCAGAATAAATGGAAAAAGACTCTTTCTCCTGCTTTTTTTTTAAATAGGTTTATTTTTTGAATTTTCTATATATTACACAATATCTTTTGTCTCCTTACTTTACATAACTCAATAAGTTCCCCCCTCCCTCCCTCTACCCCTTGTTTGTTGATCCTTTATTCACAGCCACGGGCACAAAGTCTGAATCTTCCACCGAATGTCCTGTCTTCCTTCCACTGTTATCCACTTTAGGTAGGTCTTCCATTTCACTTTAATTTCTTTGGCTTTATCCTCCCATGTGGTCTTCTGGCTCAATTTCTCGATGTCCAACTGCACAAAATCAAACAAGTAAGTGTGCCAGGTATCTAATGTCCATTTGCTCTTATCTTTCCAGCCCAGAGCTATCACTGCCTTGCCTGCTAACACCATAGCTTTGAGTATAGCCTGGGTTTCCTTATTGACTGCCTTATTTCCTAATATACCCATTAACATTAGTTTAAAGTCTAAATTCAATGAGATTCTACATATTTTCTTTATAATTTGTATTATTTTTGACCAAAAGACTCTCACCTCTGGACATTCCCAGCACATATGGGAGAACCAACCCTTAAATTGTTTACAGTGCCAACACATAGAACTCAATCCTGGAAACATGTTTGCTATCTGCGCTGGTGTTTTATACCACTTTGTGAAAAATTTATGTTCCAGTTCATTAAATTTAATAATTTTGGTTTCTTCTATTCCCTTCATTATTCTATTTGCATCGTTTTCCGATATCTGGCCTTCCTTACACCATGTTTTCTGTAAGTATAGTATCGCCTTATCTTTATTGGATAACATTTTCTTGTAAATATATCCTGCTAATCCTTGTTTAATTTTGCATCTTATTATGTATTTTTTCAATTGGTTCTTCTGTCCAAATATTTCCTTTTTCATTAACTTCCTTAATCATTCTATAAAGGCCTGTAATTTTTAACAAATATTGCTTGCCTATCTCCTCGATTAATTCCTGTGCTGGTTTTAGAGTGCCTCCTCTAAATAATTCTCTTAGCCTATAATATCCCTTTGATCTCAGGAGTTCGCACCATTTATTTTCTTCTGTTTCGTTATAGAGGGACTTTAGTGGTGCCCATTTTGAGGTTCTTTTAAGCCATGAGGGCTTGCCACTTGTTCCACACTGTTAGTGTTGAATACCTAGGTCCTGTAACTTGTATAAGATCTTTATTTGTCATTTTGGAGAATATCCCAAAACTCCCTATGTTATTATTGATTTCGTTCTCAAAACTCACCCATTTTAGTCCGTCTCCATCGCCTATCTCCAGTATCGATTTTATTTGGAAGGCTTCGTAATAGCTAATCAGGTCAGGGACTCCCCATCCCAACTCTGATCTATGGCTATAAATTATCTTTCTCTGTATTCTGCATTTTTTACTACCAAAAATCCATTCCTTAATCACTCTGTTCCATTGGTCTAGTTTTTTGGTATACATTCCTAGAGGTATTGTCTGAAAGAGGTATATTAATCTTGGCAGCCAAAACATTTTAACACTTTTTATTCTAGTAGATATATTCATTATTTTATTTTTCCACTTTTTCATATCTTTTTCTATTTTCTTCCAGACCTTGTTATAATTGTTCTCTGCTATTTTATCGATATTCTTCTGTAGTACAATACCTAAATATCTGAATTTTTTGGTGCCCATTCCAATATTAGTAATCCCATGTATTTGTTCCCTTTCCTCCTTAGTCACATTAAGATACATAATTTCTGATTTAGCCATGTTCACCTTCAGTCCTGAACATTTTTCGAAGTTCTCTAACATAACTTTTATTTCTTTTACTGCCTCTTTGGGGTTTGTCATGGCGATTATGATGTTGTCGGCAAATAAATTGATTTTCATTTCTTCCTTCTTTACCCTGTATCCTTCCACCCTTGCAGAATTTCTTATTCTTTCGGCTGGCTGTTCTATTGCTAGTATAAATAGGAGGGGCGAGAGCGGGCATCCTTGCTGGACTCCTCTTTGAATCTTGAGGGGTTGTGAGTGTTCTTCGTTAACTCTCACCACTGCTGTCCCTTCTCTGTACATTTCTTGGATCGCTTTTATATATGGCTCCCCCATCTCGTATTTAGTCATTACCTGCCACAGAAAATCCTGGGAGAGTGTATTGAATGCTTTGTAGACATCTAATTTCAAGAGGCCTAGCTTTTTTTTGTGGCCATGTTGTAATACATTTATAATATTCCTTATGGGGTGGGCTATATTCCTGTCTTTTACAAATCCATATTGGTCCTCCTTTATTATGTTAGGTATGATCTTCTTTAATCTATTTGCCAATATTTTTACAAAGATTTTATAATCCTGATTTAGTAAACTAATAGGTCTATATGAGCCCGCTTCCTCTGGGTCTTTATGTGATTTAGGGATTACCACTATTTCTGATTGCCTCCACGAATCTGGGGCTTTTTTCCCTGTCAATATTCCATTAAATACCTCTTGGAGCTCTGGGGCCAATATGTCTGCCATCTCCTTATAGAATTCACTTGTGAAACCGTCTAGGCCTGGGGATTTGCCCTTTTTCAATTCTTTAATTACATCCTTTATCTCTTGTAGTGTTATTTCCTCCCTTAACATAATTTTATCATTTTCTTTAAGTGTTGTTCTTATATCTTCCTCATATATGACTATGTCCTTTTTTTTTATACAGCTCTTTGTAAAAGGTCTCGAAGGCTTTTACTATAACTTTTGAGTTGCCAGTTCTTTGGCCATTCACTTTTTTCTATCTTTTGCCTTACCTTCCTGTTTTTCAAATAGTTAGCTAACCTTCTGGCCGAATTAATACTATTTCTATGGAAGTCATTTCTTACCATTACTTCTCTCTTCCATAATGTAACTGAGTCCAACTCATCTAATTGTTTTTTAATTGTTGTTATCTGACTCTGTACTTTTAAATCATGATTGTTG
Source organism: Gekko gecko (assembly GCA_029375565.1). Lineage (NCBI taxonomy): Eukaryota > Metazoa > Chordata > Lepidosauria > Squamata > Gekkonidae > Gekko > Gekko gecko. The sequence goes on from JAPDNY010000001.1 coordinate 96,377,512, forward strand.
ATTTGTTCCTTTTGCAACCTCTCCAGTTCCTGAATTTTAGATTGTCTTTTTAGATAGCGTTCTCTTTTGATGTACTTTTCCTTATTTATGCAGTGTCCCCTTATCACCGCCTTCGCTGCATCCCACAGGGTATTAGTTGGGACAGTCCCTCTATTCTTCTCAAAATATAATCTTATCTGCTCCATCATATAGCTCCTATCTTCCTCTTTAGCCATTATTAAATTATTGTACCTCCAAGTCTACTTTTTGGTTTTTGATTACCTTCTATTTCTATAGTGATTGGTGCATGATCCGATATCCAAATTGGGTGCGTTGTGATTTTTTTCATAGTCAGATTGCTGCTTTTTTCTACAATTATGTAATCTATGCATGATGGGGTTTTGTGCCGGCTGGATACATGGGTGGGTTTTGGCTGCTGTCCTATCAATTCATGTGCTTCCCTCAAGCCCCAATCTCCTATTTTAATTGCCTTATTTTTGGTCAGATTCATGTTCAAATCTCCTGTCATAATTAATTCTCCCTCTGCGAATTGCTTAGTTTTTTTAACTAGCCCGGCTAAAAATTTCTTTTGTCCTTTATTGGGTGCATATATATTTACCAATGTAAATTTCTTCCCCTCTAATCTGAATTTGGCCATCACATATCTCCCTTCCCTGTCTGTCTTTCTTTCTAGTACCTCTACTCTAAGTTTCTTATGAGTCATTATTGCCACTCCTCTGGCCTTGGTGTGGCACCTAGCTTCCGCTAACGTCATCCAGGTCGAGTCTTTTAGCAAAAGCTTGTTGTCATTTCTTTTCTTATGTGTTTCCTGTAAACACAGAACATCAGTTTTTTGCTCTCTTGCCAACTTGGCTATCCTATATCTTTTAATTTCTGATGTTAAACCATTGACATTCAGTGATAAAATTTTTATTGTTTTATCCATATCCCACATCAATTAAGGCTTTGACATCTCGTGGCTGTGAAAAATTTGAATGGTTAATTAGTTTACCCTTTCCCTTCCCTTTCCCCCCTGTGGTTGAGAGTAAGGGTGGAAAGAAAATCTCTTCCCCTCTCTCCACTGCATGGGGTGCACACATCCCCCCTCCTCCTCCTTGATACTGTAAAAAATGATAACACTATTAATAGTCATTAGCTCAATCAATAAAGGTATACTTCCCTTAATTGGTTATCGGGAGCTGGTCCTGAGGTGTTTCCCTCCTCTCTCTGAAGTTCCTTCGTCACCATCTTCAGGAACCCCCAATTCCTCTTCCATTTCTTGCTCTCCCATATCGTCTGTGTTGATACCTAATTGTTTAAGTAGTTCCTTTGCCTCTGTAGTGTTCCTTGCCATAAGTCACTTTCCTTTCCGAAATATAATTATCGAGGATGGATAGCCCCATGAAAATTTAACGTTGTTTGCATAAAGCTTTTGGGCATGAGATTTTTTTTCCTTAAGGTCTCTTGACAAAAATCTTGTCTCACCCAGACTTTTCTTCCTCTAAAAGTCAGGTCTTTCCTCTTCTTTAGTGCTGTATATATTTGCTGTTGAATTTTCTCTCTGGCAAATTTAATTATTACATCTCTAGGGGCCCCGCCCCTCCCATTCCTTTGTAGTCGATGCACTCTCTCAACATCCTCTGTTTTTATCTCTACTTCATTTGTCTGCATCCACTGTATCAGGGACTCCTCCAGTTTATTTATGGAAATTTCTTTGGATATCCCTGATAAAATAAGGTTAGCTCTCTTGTTTCTGTCTGACAAGTCATTTATTTGGTTGTTCAGAGTGGTTATTTTTTGCTCATTAGCTTCAGCAAGCTCTTTGGCTGTTGTAGCTGTCTGCTTTATAAAAGCTATTTCTGTGCCTATTTTGCTAATTCCTCCACGTAGTGAGTTTAACTCACCACTAATTTTTTCTTGAAAGGCAAGGACTGTATTTTGGAGTCCTGCAATTTGTTCAGATAGGTCCTTAATTGTCTTCGCCATATCTGATTCAAAGCTTTGGGAGCGGCCTTAAGAATCTCAAGGCTTTCCTTTCTAACGCAACAATAAATTAGTTTCTTACCACTCTGAAGATGTTCTAGCCAGCTGCTTCCTGGTTATCAGCCTCTTATCTGGGTTTGCGTAGTATTTACAAACTTTGAGCTATAAATTCTTTAGTTCGAAGGAGGAGCTCGGAGGAAACACAACCGGCTTGGTTTAACGCATGCGTGCAACCCAAGACTCTTTCTCCTGCTTAGCTTCAGCATGGCTGGCTGGCTAATGAGGTGGGCCAGCGACCATCAGACCATTTTCTTCAACTCCCCACTATGCGGCTGACTTTCCCCTAGGGTTGCCAATCTCCAGGTGGGACCTGGAGATCTCCCACTGTTACAAGTGACCTCCAGATGACAGAGATCAGTTCCCCGGGAGAAAATGGTTGCTTTGGAGGCTAGACTCTATGGCATTATACCCTGCTGAGTCCTTCCACACCCCCAAATGCTGCCCTCCACAGGATCCACCTCCCCAAATCTCCAGGTATTTCCCTAATCAAAGTTGGCACCTGTACTTTGTCAGTAAAAGGCCCTTTCCACACCTATGTTGGCCTTAGGGAGAAAACTCATTGGGTCCAGTCCTGATCAGATTGCCAACTCCAGGTGGGCAATTCCTGGAGATTTGAGGGATGGAGCCTGGAGAGCGTGAGGTTTGAGAAGGGGTGGCACCTCAGACAGGTATGATGCCATAGACTCCACCCTCCAATCCAGCCATTCCCTGATGGGGGACCATTGTTGCCAATCTCCAGGTGGGGGCTGGAGATCACTCAAAATTACAACGGCTCTCTAGGAGGGATGGGGGAGGAGATGGAAAACTAAAGGTAGGTTGATGGTTGGCTGGGAGGGAGATAGGGTTGTCAACTCCAGGTTGGGAAATTCCTGGAGATTTGAGGGGTCGAACCCGGAGAGGGTGAGTGTTGAGGAGGGGTGGGACCTCAGACAGGTACAATGCCATAGACTCCCCCCTCCAAACCAGCCACTCCCTCCTGGGGAACCACTGTTACCAATCTTGGGGGTGGGCTGGAGATCACTCAAAATTACTACTGCTCTTCAGTTAGCAAAGATCATTTCCTCTGGAGAAAATGGTGGACTCTGTCATTATACCCTGCTGAGATTGCCACAGCAAATTGTCACTGAGTGCCCAAAGCCGGGGCACTCTCCCAGAGCCTCTTTCTAGAGCCCGTTGTATTTATTTCCACAATGGGCCTTATTCCTAGTCTTGTATAAAGCATTAGATTCCATTGTTCACTATCATTCACATCGTAACCAATGTCATTGCCCGTAGTAGGTGCTATTCCACTTTTCATGGGGAAATCCCATAGCTGCAGTATGTGGGGGAAGATACATAGTTTTCCAGGTTCAAAATGTTGCACTTGTATACTTAGATATGTTTATAACGGAAATTGCCTTAAGAGAAAATAACAAGTTAACACCTGTGTATTTATTGCATTAGGGAAAGATTGGGTGGAAAGATTCTTAAGAGATTTGTTGCCCCTGAGCAGTGATTAGCTAGTCAAGCCTGTTGTTTGTTACTCTATGGAATGCGAGCTGGTATGTTTAATAGGGTGGATGTATTTATCTGCTAGGTAGACATAAATGTACATATGTGGAAATGTAAACAGTAGAAGCAAGAAACTGCTGACCACAGATATCTATTTTGAAGATTTGAGATGTCACATGTACAAGTGAAAGTCAAAAAAAAGGAAGAAGCATTATGAGTTAAATCAAAACTATCTAGCCAAATGCAGTCAGCTGCTTCCCAGGTTCCCACACAGATCAAGTTCCCCCAGTTCTTCTACCTGAGGTCCTTAAGCAGAAATGCTATGGATGGAATGTCAGGGATACATTGCCTCTTCAGCCGGAATGAAGAGATGGACATCAATATGGATTTAACAAGGGCCACTTTATTAATTAATTTACAATAAACAACTGGCGAGGGGTTGCTTAGACGTACTGAGGAATATGACAGGTCTCAAACTCCTGACCACCTTCATTTCCTTCTGGACGATGCACCTGCCCCAATCTCAAGCCACCAAAGGTAGCTTTTGACCAGCGGCTTGACATATTCAAGAGAACCCCTGGCCCATCACCCCAGAAGACGCAAAGGCCTGCTAAGGTAGGCCAGGCCAGATTGCTCCAAGGAAGATCACCCCTTCCCGGCCTTGAACCACAAAGGCCCAAAAGCCGTTCCTGGAGGACTCTTTAATTCCTTTATAACAATGTCCAGGTGCTCACCAGTTCACATCCTGATCGCATTACCCTGCCATAGCAAAGGTCAAGTCTCTGCTTAGGCCTTGGCCCCCACCAAGCAATCCAGAACCACCAGGACCCCTCGCCTCAGATCTGTAAGAAAAATGTCAGTGCTCTTGTTAGAAAGGTGCACCCCGCCCCCCCCTATACAGGTCTGTTAACCCGTATATCAGGGTGCAACAAAAAGATGCTCAAGCTGCCCTCCATGGCATTCTGAAGCTGTCGGGTAGCATTGCGCCTTGCCCAGTCTAAGCACCTAGGATCGCCTAGGCTACGCCACACCTGGTGCAGTAACATTGCAGACATGACCAGCTGCAGCCCAGGCCACTGGTCTGCAATGTCTGCCAAATCCACCTTGGCCTGAATGACTAGGGCCTTACCTTTTATCAGACCCAAGTCATTACCACCAAGGTGTATCAGAAGCACGTCAGGAGGAGGACCTTGTCTCTCCTCAAACAGTTGCGGCATAAGCTTAGGCCAGTGCATGCCTGTTTGGCCAAGCCACTTGACATCTGCCCAATCACTGCAGCCCAACTGGGAACAAGTGTTCATTCTCCTGGCCCGATGAATGGCCCAGAACACCATGCTGTGACCACAGATAAGCACATGGCTCTTCCCATGGCGACCAGCAGCACCTAAAACAGAAACTAGGTTAACCAGAGAACCACAAAAGAGCACTCAGGCTCAGAACAGCATGCCCCCCCCATTGTGCAAACTAAAGGAGCAGCTCAAACTTTGCAGGTCTGGACATACGTCTTGTAATGGGCTGACCTCCACCTGCCAATTCTTTGAATGTCAGGCCCCTGATACCCCGTAAATGCAGCAGTGGAAGCTGCCCCAATTCTAAAAGAATGAGTGCCAAATTGGAAATTACCGAGGCCCAAAGCTACCAGAGCCCTCTTGGTAATTGTCCAAAATTGAAACTTTGTCAATGGCGGCCCATCCTTATGAATAAATAGGAGACCTGCACTCCCCCTTTCAGGGCCAAATAGGAACTGAGTGCCATGACCGGGCAAAGGTCCGAATCAGAACAAGGACCCACTGAGATCATGACCCCTTTTCGTAATTGGTCCCTCTTGGAATGCCTGACTGTAATTTGCAGGCTATCCCCAGTAATCTGAACATCTCCAATGCACAACGCATAGCCCGACCTGTCCTGTTGGGATTGAGCCACCAGTTCACTGATTCTCAGGGCCCCAATGAATGCAACCAAGGCAGCCACATGAAGCAATGCAGCCTCGAATGCATCCAAAAATAAAGAAACACATTGGGATTTCAAACCCTTAAGGATAGCAGGGGGAAAAGGTTCCCATGTGTCCTGAGGAGCACCGTTTTCTCGGGCCCAGCCATCCAACATTTTCTAAATTCGGAAATCCCCAGTGTCATCCCTGAAACCCCCGGCCTTACTTGCAAAGGCAAGGGCTGATAGTTTGCCTCGGATGGAATGGACAGACAAATCCTTACCTTTCAATGACACGCAGAATTGATTCAGATGTGACACTGGGATAGGCCAGAGCTGCTGAAGGCTCTGCCTAAAAGCCACAAACTGTTGGCCAGCTAACATATAAGCCCAGTGTGTGCTGGGGTCAAGAGCTAAGCCCATTACCCTGTTGGCCTCAGCCCTCCAATTTCGGGCATTCTTACTGGTAATTGGTTGGAGTCTGGAGCCAACTGACGAAACCTCTCCATCTGTTTCCGAGACAGAGCATTAGCGACCCTGTTGTTGACACATGGCTGGCCTTAAACAATATATTATATTGCAAGCACTGGAGGGTAAAAGTCCTGACCAGCGCTATCACTGTAGAAGATTTAGACATTAAGGAGTTGATAACCTGTACTGTTGCCAAGTTATCACATCAAAAGTGAACTGTCTGGCTAGCAAGGTCATCAGTCCAGATGTACACTGCTACCACTATGGGAAAAAAACTCCAGAAACATTAAGTCACACATCCATTCAGCCTGGTCCCACTCAAGTGGCCAGTCTTTGGCACACCAGTGTCCCCTAAAATAGACATCAAAGCCCAAAGAACCTGCCACATCAGAGGTGATATGCAATTCAGCCTCCAGTTGGAGATCATTTCTCCAAAAAGACACCCCATTATATGAAGCCAAGAAGTCACGCCAGACTAACAAATCTTCCCATATCCCTTAGTTAACCCTAATCCTATGATATGGATGCTTCAGTCCTATCGTTGAGTCGCACAGCCTTCGCAGGAATGCGTGCCCTGGGGCCACCACTTTACAGGCAAAGTTAAGGTGCACAATCAGCTGTTGCAACTCCTTGAATGTCAATTTGGGTTTGGTACACGCTTCCTCCACCAACTGAAAGAGGTTAGCCAGTTTATCAGGACACAAGCGTGAAACCTGTTGCACAGTGTCCAACTCAATCCCAAGAAAGGTCAAGACCACACTAGGCCCTTCCGTTTTCTCACCAGCTAATGGAACTCCAAATTCCCTAGCCAGTTGCTCGAAATTGGACAACAACTGTGCTCACACCCCAGATCCATTAGGTCCAGCAAATAAAAAATCATCTAAATAATGGGCAGTACTGAAAAAACCTGTGCGTGCATGCAAAGCCCATTCCAGGAAGGAACTGAACCATTCAAATGCAGTGTAGGACACAGAGCATCCCATAGGGAGGGCCCTATCCATATAGTACTGCCCATCAAAAGAGAAACCCAGAAGGACAAAGTTATCTGAATGTACTGGCAGAAGACGAAAGGCTGACTTGATATCACATTTAGCCAGTTAGGACTCTCGGCTGCAACTACGGACCATATGTATCGCCTCATCAAAAGAAGTATACCTACCGTAGCAGAGCTCACTAGGTATAGCGTCATTCACTGATCCACCAGGAGGATAAGACAAATGGTGAATGAAGTGATACTCCCCAAGTGAATTCTTGGGCACCGCACCTAAAGGTGATACCCTCAAGTTGAGCACCGGAGGAACGGGAAAGGGACCCAAGCCCCTACCTTCCAAACACTCTTTTCAAATCTTAGCTCTAACCACTTGCTCCATGCCCTGAACTGAGGGCAAGTTAGGAGCTGAAAATGAACACCTCTCCCTCACATAGGGGATGTGAAACCCAAACTTGAACCCATCCAACAAATACTGCCTATCGGCTAACTTGGGGTACATGCGCTACCAGCTCTCTAACACAGGAACTTTAATTGGACTGGGACCCTTTGTCAGGTAAGGCCTGACCGCCCCCCCCCGATGTCTGCCACCTTTGCCATCCCTAGCAACAGGTCTGGCTTTTGACTTGGGGCAGGATGGAAAGAAATGGGGGCCAGCACAGAAGGGGCATTCATGACAAAAGGAACATGGTTTCTAGATGCAATACCCCTGTGAGGGAAACTCCCAACACAAGGGGAGCCTTTTGATTGCCTGACCACCCTGGGAACGCGGAGCTCCTGCATTAGCATCATTAGCTCTTTTCACTATGTGTCCACTGTCAGAATGCTCCCTGATCATAGGCCTGGCCAGGGACATTGTCTGCATCCAGATATGTGGATAGATTAGGTCCCGGCGGAGCGCCAGGTATGTTGCTGCCTTCATGCGGAAGACCTTATAGTATTCCATCCAAGCAGACCCTGCAAAGTCCGAATAACCTTTGTGAATTATGTCCATGTACTGGAGCAGAGATGAGGCCCTTCCAGGCTGTGCCCTAACAATCACCCCAGCATCTTAGGATGCATTAACAGAAGCACTGTGTCTAGATCATGGGAGATGGTAGTTCCGCTCTATTCTGCTATGGTCAGGCCTCACCTGGAGTACTGTGTCCAGTTTTGGGCACCACATTTTAGGAAGGATGTTGACAAGCTCAAACATGTCCAGAAGAGGGTGACCAGGATGGTGAGAGGGTTGGAATCCAAGTCTTATGAGGAAAGGCTGAAAGAGTTGGGTACGTTTAGCCTGGAAAAGAGAAGGCTTAGAGGGGACGTGATTGCAGCCTTCAAATATTTGAAGGGCTGTCATGTAGAAGATGGAGCAGACCTATTCTCTCTTGCTCTGGATTGCAAGACTAGATCTAATGGGTGGAAATTACAAAGGAGTTGTTACCGGCTAAATATCAGGAGAAACTTTCTAACTGTACAAGTGGTTGAGCAATGGAACGGACTGCCTCGGGAGGTGGTGGATGCTCCTTCCCTGGACGTTTTCAAGCAGAGACTGGATGACTATCTTTCGTGTATGTTGTAGGTATGTAGGGCTATCTTTCGGCTAGGCTCCTGCAGAGTGCAGGGGGTTGACTAGATGATCTGCAAGGTCCCTTCCAAATCTAACATTCTATGATAGATTAAAAAACTGGGATACCAATTAGCATAGATTTTATCTATGCTACGGCGCTTCAAACGCTCTTTATCCTGTTCATCCATGTCTTCTCTATCTTTTTTATCTATCTTTAAAATGGCCCCCGATAGAAAGGTGGCCAGCTTGTAGTCCCAGTCCCCCTGGTCCATCCAATGCAGGGACTCCTTGGTAGTTCAGACCATGCATTCTACCTGGCCATTGGTTGCAGGGTGAAATGGAGTGGATGTGTTAGCCAAATTGCTCTATTTTAAATATAGCAATTGGTTTATTATTATTATTGGATTCTCGCCTGTATATACAGAGAATGCTGCTGTTTTGTAATGGTTCCCAGTAAAAGACACAGAGACCAGGTATAATTAATAAAATATTATTTTACTGAATATAATCCTTATTTATTCATTCACAAACACACAAACAGTATTCAAGCATTCACACACATAAAATAGAACTAAGAAAGCAGAGGGGATTGATGGCTTATGGAGAGGTGATACTACCTGTCAGATGTGCAGAAGTCCATGAAGAAGGATTGTGGCCTAAACCCAGAGGGTTCAGGGGTGGGCTGCCATTTTGGCTCATGGCAGAGACACACACTCTAAGGCCATGTGAGTTCTGGGATATACCCACTGTAAGACAATGCAGCCCAATGGGTGACCCTGGGGGCTGGTCTCAGGTGAGAACAAAAGATTTCCTGGACCAATGATGAGTCCCAGGGGTGTGTGATGTCAGTAGAGGCAGACCTTAGGTATGACCAATGGGCTTCCAGAGAGGCAGGGTCTGGATTTAACAATAGAATCCAGGTGTTGGGTGGCTAGTTGAATGGATTATAGGGACTTGCTGGCCAGGTAAACAAAAGGTGGGAGACTTCCCTGATTGTCCCTGATTAGCATCAGGAAGGGTCGTTAACAATTTGAATGCTTGATTGGGTAATCCCTTCATGGATTGGCAGAGGAAAAGTCCTTTGTCTGCTGTATGGCCCTTAATCCGTGTATGTGACATGCAGCAGGTATGTAATGGAGTCCCTCAGAGTAAAAAGACAGCTTTTTCCTTTCTCTATGGGCTTCTACCTTGGCATCCATTTTACAGTCTAGACAGACCATGTGGCAACAGCAAACAGTCCATAGCAAAGCCCCATAATGGCGTCGGGGCTAACATATCCCCCCTTGCAGACGTGGCAGCGTCAGATGACATCGTCTGCACATACACACTTCGATGGAGACTTCCCGGTATCTTGAGGGACAGAGGCAAGAAAGACAAAGAAACACAAAAGGCTGGGTAAGGTGCTGAAGAGTGCCAGGTGGCTTCTAAAGACTTACCTCTGGAACTCATTGTTATTCCATGAGCATAATCTCTGCTGGGTGGAGGGGAAGACTTGCTCTGAGGTCACCTTATGAAACCTGAATATGAAATCCCTTTTGCAGACCACTTGCAGCCCAACTCTGTGGTCAAGCTGAGAGTGCCTGGCTTTTGGGGACTTTGGTTCAGGTTAGAAAGTAGGGCACCCCTGTTTTGGGGCTACCCAAGAATAAAAGGCAGTGCCTCTGGTAACAATTCCCCCCCTTGAAGCCGTCTTTAGGCGTGAGCCAAGATGGCTTCACTTCAAATGATGTTTCGCTGCCGTTGGAGTTCCATATGACCAGAAAAGAAAAGACAGCTGAACAAGGTTAGAGAAAGAATTTACAGGGGAAAGGCTCGGTGAGGGAGTCAGGCATACCGGCTATAAAAATATATCTTTCTGGGAACCAAAAGGAAAAATTAAAAAAAAAAATGTTTTAAAATAAGGAAGGGTGAGTGCCTCTGTGTATGTGTTTGCAGGGACCTTCTGCACATCTTCCAGAGAGACATGACTACTGTACATAATGCTACCTATAGCAAATCTAATGAAGGCTTCTAATCATTATAAAGCAACAAAAAGGAAATGCAAGACATCCTAATAATTCTAAAAACTTATAAGCTAAAAACATATCTAACTCAAAGGTAATTGCTTACCAACATTCCTAAACAATTAGACAAATACAGAAAGCAAAAATTGGTGGTTAAGCAAACTTAAAGCAGAAAGATAACTAAAAGCAATGCAAATGCTATGCTGGAAGAATTGAGAATTAATGTGTGTAAAAGCATGATTGCAAAACATTTAGAACATGTGAGCAACAACATGAAAATGACATGGACCAATGAATAAATACAGTCAGTGATACAAATCAATTTGAGCTTCAGTTGAACATTACAGATAAATGTGGGTAAGGGACATTGATCCATTTTTGAAACCACCCCCCCAGGTACCCAAGTTGACAGAAGGCACAGGCAATCTGAGCCTTAGTAGGTTTCATGCTTTCAGGGACCAAAAAGCAATTCTTGGGTCCCAAAGTAATAACTGGGTGGGTGCCATGAGGTATTTGCAGCTGGTTGTGAGAGTTGCCTGCCCTTGAGGTGGCATCCAATGTCCATGAGATGGTTTGCAAGCAATTTGCAGGTCAGCAGTGGCTGGAGGACCAGAGAAGGCAGCTGGTAAATTGGCAGGTCCTTTGCTGAAACTGGAGCAAGGCAAATTAGGAGGCGACTTGGGTGCGTAGCAAATAGGGAGCAATGGCTTTCGCAAGACCGAGGTCTTGTAGGCTGAACAGGAATCTTGGAAAGTCTTTGATGCATATGCATAGCAAGAGTATTCTCCAGGTACAATTGGAAATAGCTGAACGTTCAGTTTTTATTATGGTGACCAGAGCAGAGTTCCAGGTGAAGATGTGCACAGTTTGGAGGCGCCAAGAAGTTATAAAAAAATGGCCAAACAAAAGAACGTTTAAAAAAAAAAAGGAAGTTAGATTGCCATGGCTGTTGTAGAAAAAGTTGGGGGCCCCCAGGGAAAACTGCCGGCTTATGGGGGTGGGTCATACCCCAAAAACAAAGCTAACAAAAAGCTGGAAAGCAATAATTATTAACACACATATAAAACAAACAATTCCTAAAATAACTTATAAGGTGTGCCTTTACTATCAGGCATAAGACTTCAATTGCAGGTTCAGATTTTCAGTTCCTGCAGATATGAAAGAACTTGAGAGACAGATTAACAGGTTTGCATGGATAGAAAGATGCTCTAGCCATGCAGGGATAAAACTTAAATAGGAGAATAAACTTAGAGCATCAGGTACTGATTGTGTACCTCAAAGAGGAAGCCCTTAAACAAAATAAAGATGAAAGAATCAAGTAGCTAAATTACAGACAGGATTGAAAATCCAAGAGAAGAGAAGAGGCAGTAGCCCTTGATAATTCTGCATGATTTAAGAAGTCGGCCAAAGATCATACCACAAGAGAAGAGGAAAGAAAGAAAAAAAAGTTGTCTCTGGCACAGGCTTTGTGCCAGCAAATAGTTCTTCTGAGCATGTACAGAGTTTCTTTCCTTGCTAGTAGAAACTGGGCTGAAGGGGGCCTGGGCATATAGATTACTAGAACAAAATCAGAAGGGATGTGCTGCCAGACTTAAACCCTTTAAAATATTCTATGGTAGCTATATTATATACTGATACCAAGACTAAAGAAACGCTAGCCCTAAAGGTGGGGCTTTAAGAGAACAACTAATTCCAAAACCAAAAGAGTATTTATAAAACCTTAAAGAGATGAAATAGTTCTAGATCACACAAATTTACCAAGAAATTTTAAAAAGAGATTCCCTTCTATAAGAATGGGAAGATAAGACAAAGCTTAAAATCGAGATGCTGTAATAAATTAATGGAACAGAAACAAATCTATTTTAAAATCTATTTTTAAATGTACCATTTTGAAAGTAAGGGAGCTCTAATCATGAGAAATTCCAAGGAAGAGGATGCAAATAAATGTATTTTTAACTTTAAAACGGACCTTTAAAAAAAACAAAAACTAAACTTTGGAATGGGGGGGGGAAGGAAGATGACCTTCCTGTAATAGACAAGGAATTACAAATTCAAAAGGGAAGAAAATATCAGTCTTCTCTATGCATTTTCATTCCCCATCTATGCTTTAAAAACCAAAGGAGAAAACATTTTTTCCTTTCTGTGCTCCCCCTAGTTCCTTTACAGAGGGAGATTTCTCTTAACAAAAGAAGGAGGTGCAATTGTTACCCTCCAGAAGGGCCATTAATCTAGCTAGGAGCCTTCTTATCTTGTCCTCCTAGCTCTTTGATTATGCTAAATTTACAAAAGGGGTTAACTTCTTTTGCTCAACTTGTTTCTTTTCCTTCAAGGGCAGCTGAAAGGAGAGAGTCTGCCTGGGTTCTGCCAAGCAGTGCTACTTCAGTTTTCACTGCACTGGAAGCTGGAGGCTCTATGTTTGTGCCCAAAATGAAGATTTTGCTGCTTCTTGCAGACTGCTGGGGCTCCAGAGTTTGAAAATGTGCCACTTAAAACTATTTGCCTCTCAGTTACTCCTGAGGTGGGGCTATTAAAAAAAAAACTTAAACAGAAAGATTTTCCAAATAAAGTGGCATTCTTCTAAAACATATAAAAAGGGGCAGCCTTTAAAGGCTTGTTATTATAACACAAAATGGAGAAAACACATTAGACATATAGAAATTTCAGATAGAAGAGGTTGTGGGGAGAAAGGTTTCCTCTTTTCCAAATAGTTTCATGAGAGTTATAGCTGCTTAAGGCTATAATTCTGGGAAACTTCCAGGGCCTACCTGGAAATTGGTATCCCTATGGATCATTGGGAATTTACAGAAAGAATGAAGCTTAGGAGCTTCCATTTTCAAAATAAAAGTTACATTTCTTATTTTATGATTATCCTGCTGGGATCCCTGCCCATTTAGATTTGGGAAGGGGAAAGTAATGTCTCATTTACTTCTCAGGCTGCCAAAATTTTCTTGATTGGGCAAGTTTTAAATTTTCACTCTTTTGGCTGTTTTAAACATGACTGAAATGGATCCAATTCTCTCCCAAAGGCATTTGGGAAGAGAATGGGATTTCTAGAATTCTATCTTTTAAAAGGTAAAACCAGAGGTACAGAATTTTCTCAATTTCTCTCAATTATGCCAGTAATTATAGAAAGACTATTTCTGATGCTACATCTGTATTGGACTTCATCTCTCAAGCATTTAAGCATGTTTTGGGAATTTTGGTGACATAGCTGCACTGTCCACTGAATTCAGGTTCTTTCTGGGGCCTGAGTTCTGCAGCTAAGGTTCCTTACTTACATAAAAGTTACAGATTTTTGGACCTGTTGGTCTTGCTAAGCGCTGAGCAAGGCTGCCAGGTCCAGGCAGGAGATTCCTGGAGATCTAGGCTTGGGTCGGAAGAAGGATGAAGACTCCAGTGGGGCAAAAGCTATAGTCTTCCCTCTCCTCCAAACACTCATTTTCTGCAGAGGAACTGGACTCTGCAGCCTGGAGATTTGCTATAACTCCGGGAGAGCTCCAGGTCTTGCCTGGAGGCTGGCACTACCAAAGGGAGATGCTATTCTCTGGGCAATAAGCTAAGGGGTGAGGTTTTTCCTTTCTTTCTCAGTTCTTTCCACAGGGAAGTCCTGTGTGCACTCCATTCCTTGCCCAGTTTGGAGTTGGAATGGGGGGAGGTTTTACTTTAGGCATTCACTGTCTTATTTATTTTGCTCCAACCATTAAGTGGCTGTACTTAATGACTGCTTCTGTTCCTATACTGGGAGTTGGCCTGGTCTTTCCCAGAAGCTTCAGTGGGCCATTTTAGGGCTCCTGTTTTCCTAATTTTCTGTTGTTGCCTTACTATTGTCTTGGTTTTAACATAAACTACAGGATTCTCACTATTCTGTTCAGGATTACAGGAATTTTAGGGATTTTTTTTTTTTTTAAGAGTTCTAGCAGCATCACATGGGGTGCAAATGCAACCAGGGTCTCAAGCTGCTGTTTCAGGGGAATTTAATCTCAGCATGGCAAGACTGGTGACTTACTTCTGCCTGCTGGGTTTTACTTAAGAGGCTAGGGAGCAAGGCAGTTTGATTTCTAAAAAGACTGCGTGGCATTTTGTATATTGTGTTACAATTCTATCACCCTTTCCAAGGTCAGACTTCCTCTTGTTTTGAACTTAGCATTTTTGCCTAACTTCAGATTCTCGGATCTGAGGAACAAACTTACTTTACAAACCAAAAAGGCCAATGGCCACCAAAGGGAAAAAGACCCTGATTCCTGGGGTCTCAAAGTCCATGTGGGATGCTGGTGTGCAGCTACCCACACACAAACACACATTCAGCTTCTGGTTTCCAAGTGTTCTAAAACTTGGATGTTTCTAACCAGTAAGGATTCTACGGCTCACTGGCAGGTTCTCTGGCTTATGGTTCCCAAGTGTTCTAAGACTTGGATTATAGAAGGTTTTAAGGCGTTCCACCCGTGACCAGGAAAACTAACTTAACCTGGGAGAATTTCAGGATATTCCCATCCACTATATAGAATGTTTTAAGGCATTCCACCCGTGACCAGGAAAACCAACTTAACCCGGGAGAATTTCAGGATATTCCCATCCACTATATAGAAGGTTTTAAGGCATTCCACCCGTGACCAGGAAAACCAACTTAACCCGGGAGAATTTCAGGATATTCCCATCCACTATATAGAAGGTTTTAAGGCATTCCACCCGTGACCAGGAAAACCAACTTAACCCGGGAGAATTTCAGGATATTCCCATCCACTATCCACTAACAAGGAAGAGGGGGGGGAACTGGTGTGCAGCAGGGCTGCCTTTTTTATTGGGAGCAACGTGGCTCTGTTTCCGAATAGGGATCGAGGGAATCTGTTGTGCAGCAGTGCTGCTTTTTATTGGGAGCAACGTGGCTCCATTTCCAAATAGGGATCCCCTGATCACGTTGCCTCTCCCCTCTTCTGTTTCTGCTCGCGGGTGAGGTGAGCTTGGCTCTTTAGGCCTCGTGGTCCGTGAGTGACGGTTTTTGAAGGCTAGAATTCACTCCCCTGCCTGGATTACCGAAAACCCTTAAATTTGAGGTTTTTTAAGGCTAGACTTATGTCCCCGCCGGGTTTTTCCCTCAATAACCCTTTCTATCTGGTTTTTCTAGGCTAGACCTCTGTCCCCGCCGGGCTTACCATTAACCCTTTTAATTCGGAGTTTTGAGCGTGGGCTTGCCTGGGCCTCACGTCCCTTGCCGGATTACTCCTTTAAACCGGTCTATTGGGGTTTTTGGATACTCTATCCACCGGGATAATCTCTATAAACCCGGGAAGGCTTCAGGAAAACCTCCGACCTAGGGTCCTCGGAATAATATACTCCAGCGAGCGGACCTCTTTGCTCACTTTAATTCTACGCTCTGCTAGCTAGTCAAAGCTGAAAGGGACAGGGAAGTGGGCTTCCAGAGACTCTGGAGGACGGTTGGAACCTTGCTGCGGCTCCTCTTAGTTTACAGTTATGGCTGCCTGCGCAGTGTGGTGTGGTGTAGTGTGGTGCAATTCCTAACACCCTACACTATCGGTCTTGGTTCCCACCCCACAAAATAGACCAGGAGTTGCTGAAGGAGACAAAGGGGAAAAACAGCCTCCCACAACAGAAAATGCTCTCTAGCCAATCACACAGACAGCAACCTTTCACACAGGTCTTTACTGAAACCACACAAACAGCTTCTTCTCCACGTCTGGCCATCTGAAGGACACGTGTCGACTAGCGTGCACGTTCAGACAGTCAGGGCGAATCCCAGCGGTGCCTCCATTTCTGTTAGCCAAATTGCTCTATTTTAAATATAGCAATTGGTTTATTATTATTATTATTATTATTGGATTCTCGCCTGTATATACAGAGAATGCTGCTGTTTTGTAATGGTTCCCAGTAAAAGACACAGAGACCAGGTATAATTAATAAAATATTATTTTACTGAATATAATCCTTATTTATTCATTCACAAACACACAAACAGTATTCAAGCATTCACACACATAAAATAGAACTAAGAAAGCAGAGGGGATTGATGGCTTATGGAGAGGTGATACTACCTGTCAGATGTGCAGAAGTCCATGAAGAAGGATTGTGGCCTAAACCCAGAGGGTTCAGGGGTGGGCTGCCATTTTGGCTCATGGCAGAGACACACACTCTAAGGCCATGTGAGTTCTGGGATATACCCACTGTAAGACAATGCAGCCCAATGGGTGACCCTGGGGGCTGGTCTCAGGTGAGAACAAAAGATTTCCTGGACCAATGATGAGTCCCAGGGGTGTGTGATGTCAGTAGAGGCAGACCTTAGGTATGACCAATGGGCTTCCAGAGAGGCAGGGTCTGGATTTAACAATAGAATCCAGGTGTTGGGTGGCTAGTTGAATGGATTATAGGGACTTGCTGGCCAGGTAAACAAAAGGTGGGAGACTTCCCTGATTGTCCCTGATTAGCATCAGGAAGGGTCGTTAACAATTTGAATGCTTGATTGGGTAATCCCTTCATGGACTGGCAGAGGAAAAGTCCTTTGTCTACTGTATGGCCCTTAATCCGTGTATGTGACATGCAGCAGGTATGTAATGGAGTCCCTCAGAGTAAAAAGACAGCTTTTTCCTTTCTCTATGGGCTTCTACCTTGGCATCCATTTTACAGTCTAGACAGACCATGTGGCAACAGCAAACAGTCCATAGCAAAGCCCCATAATGGCGTCGGGGCTAACAGATGTTCCTGATCCCATAGTAGCTCACGAAGGCCTGGAATTCCAAGGAGGTGAAGGCCATTCCATTGTCAGTGACTAGGGAGTCTGGGATGCCATGAGTGCTGAAAATCTGCTACATTGCATGGTTGGCTGATTGGGACAATGTGGAGGGACCGGGACCACTTCCAGCCACTTGGTGTAGGCATCCACCAAGATTAAGAAAATTTGCCCCTGGAAGGGCCCTGCAGAATCCAAGTGCAGTTGAGCCCATGGCTTGTATGAGGACTCCCATGGCCACACTGGGGCTCACGGAGGTTCTGGCCACAATTCTTGGCATGTCTGGCAGCGCTTTACTCGGTTTCCCCATCCATCCCAGGCCACCACACATAGCTCCGGGCCATTGCTTTCATGCACACAATTCCTGGGTGAGTGTCGTACTGTGCTGTGAGCACCTGCTGGTGCAGTGGGGTGGGTAGTACCACCCAGCTTCCCCAGAGTAGGCAGCCCTTGTGGGATGACCACTCGTTCCTCTGGGATGAGAACGCTCCAAATTCTGGGCCCACCAGAGTGGAGGGCCATCCCCTCTCCACCCAGTCCAAGACAAGGGACAGGAGACGGTCCCAGGCAGTGTGGCAGGACACCTCGGTTACCTGAACTGGGCAGTTGGGGAGTTCCTCGAGGAGGGTGATGTGGTTTGCAGGAGCTGGGTCTGGATTGCTGGATGGCAGGGGAAGGCAGCTGAGAGCGTCTGCATGGCCCATCACTTTACTGGGCTGGTGGATGAGCACATACTGGTAGCTGGCTAGAAAGATGGACCACCTGAGCACCCGGGGGGACAACATTTGGGGAGTCTGACAGTCCAGGGCTAGCAGACCCAGGAGCGGCTTGTGGTCCGTGACCACTGTGAAGGGCCGACCAAAAAGGTAATCATGAAATTTCTTCACCCCCGCCATGATCGCCAAGGCCTCCTTGTCAATTTGAGTGTAGTTGTGCTCAGCCATAGACAAGGTATGGGAGTAATAAACAATTGTAACTTCCCAGCCATCAGTGAGTCAGTGCCCCAGGACTGCGTCCACCCTGTATGGGGAAGCATCACAAGCCAGAACCACTGGGAGGGGCTTGTTGAAATGAACGAGGAATAAATCGGACGTTAACAGTTCTTTCACCACCCAGAACACAACCATATGCTGGGGGCCCCAGGCCCACGGACCGTGTTTGTTGAGGAGGTGGTGCAGAGGCTCCGCGATGGCAGGCTTGTGGGGTAGGAACAAGTGATAGAAATTCAAAAGGCTGAGGAAAGCTTGGAGCTCGGCCTTGGAGGAGGGGGTAGGCGCTTGCACAATGGCGTGAATCTTGTCTGGAGTGGGGTGGATGCCCTGTGCATTGACTGCAAACCCCGGGAATTCTACTCATGGCACTGCAAGCATGCACTTCTCACGCTTCACTTTTAATCTGGCGTCGTTGAAGCATTGCAGGATAGCCCGCAGCCACACAGAGAAGGTCTCAGTATTGGGGGCCGTGATTAGAACATCATCAAAGAAGGGCTGGAGCCCAAGGATACCTTTAAGCAAACAGTCCATTAGGTTTTGGAAAATCCCCGGGGCAACACTAACCCCAAACTGCAGCCTCTGAACCCTGAATGCTCCCCTGTGGGTCACAATCATTTGGGCTTCAGCTGTGCCATTGTCCACCAGTAGTTGCTGATAGGCTTGTGCCAGATCCAGTTTGTTAAAAATCCTGGCGCCCGCCAGGGAGGCGAGGACATAACTAATGATGGGGACCAGATATGCATGATCCTGGAGTGCCTTATTTATAGTGCATTTGTAGTCCACACATATCCTGACGTCTCTGTTGGGTTTTACCGGTGTTACAATGGGGGTTTCCCAGCATACGTGGGACACGGGTTCTGGGACCCCCTGTTCCACCAGGCAATCCAGCTCGATATCTATTTTAGGGCGTAAGGTGAACAGGGCATGCCTGGCCTTCATGCAGATGGCCTGTACTACGGGGTCAAGGTCGAGGGAAACCAGAGGTCCGGTGTAGCGGCCGAGCATTCCATTTAATATGGCTGGGAACTCATCACATACTGTGTTAAAGTCCTGCGGCCACACATGGTTCACCCCAGTCACCCCAAATCCCAAGGGCCCAAACCACGACAGTCCCAGTAAACTGATGAGCTTGCCTTCCACCACCAGCAAATCTAACTGTCCATTAGAGTCCTTGTGTTGAACTCTGAATTTGCCCCACCCCTTGATGGCCACTGGGTTCTTTTGGAAGTCTTGTAGGGTGAGACCAACCGGTTTTTCTAGGAATGCCCCCCCCCCCCTTGGGGGCAGAGGCTCCTAAGAGTCTCTGCCAAGATGATGGAGAAGGAAGAGCCTCTGTGTCTAACTCCATCTTGCACGGGGACCCCTCTATTAACACAGTTACATGAATCTTGTTGGGGGCATCCCGGGGCAAATTCAGTACCTGGTGCTGATGGTTGGCTGTCGTGGTGTGTAGTTTCACTGCTTCTTGGTTGGCAGTCATCCATCGTCCACGGGGTCCATGGGAGCGGCAAACAGGTGCAAGATGGCCAGCCTTGCCGCAGGTTCGACAGATTGCATCGTGGAACTGGCAGAAATGGTGCTTGTGGTCCTCACCACAGCTAGTGCAGGGTGTTTGCGCACTGACTTTTGTGGGCACTTGGGTGGTTGTCCTTGCCAGTGGGGCATATGCATTGTGGCGAGCCAGGCGGCAGACTTGGAGTACCTCGTCATTGTCCAAGGCGTCAGAGCTCTGGGCTGTGGCAGTCTGATGGGTGGTGTGCATCTATCAGTCCCGCTGTGCTTTTTGAAGGCCATGGCCATCTGGAGAGCCTTGTCCAAGTTGAGATTGTTGTGGCCGATGAGTTTGTTTCGGAGCTTCGGTTCCTGGATGCCCCAGATGAACTGGTTCAACAGGGCATCCTCGATGGCTGGGAATTCGCAGTTGATTGCAAGCCTGCGAACATCGGCCATGAAGGTGGCAGCTGATTCTCCGGACTGTTGGTTTCGTGCAATGAAGTCCATTCGCATCGCCATCTTGGAGGGTTTTGACGCAAAGTAGTCATTGAGAGCTTTGACCAGCTCATCGTAGGAGGTGGTGTCCAGGGTCCTTGGTGTGATGAGACCCTGGACTAAGCGGATCGTGGTGACCCCGCACTTGCTGAGCAGCCAGGATTTCTTCCTCTCTGCATCCTCGGTGCCTTGGATCCTGAAGAAGTACTTCAGTTGTTCGACCCAGGCTCTGGGTGAGCTGGGTCAGAGGAAAGTTGTCCTGGAGCAGCAGCCATGACCAGAGAAGTGATGCGGGGCACAGTGAGCTGGTTCTCGATGCACAGTGCAATGCTTGGGGCAGCGGCGGTAGCATCAGAGTTGGAGTGGTCAGGCGTGCTCATCGGGATCCCATCCTCATCGCCAGTATAATATACTGGGTTCAAGATGCATTGGTAGTGAATCAGCTCATAGTATATTCAGTTAGAGAAAACTGAGACAACAAAGCAGGACCAGAAGTCTGCTTAAATCCTTGTTTCAAACCCCACCCAAACACACACCCACACCCATGACAGGATTATTCACAGTGCCCCAAATCCCATAGGTCATTACTCATATCCTGACTACCTGATAGGTCCCTTCTAGGATCTGGGCTGGCTATTGTCTCTGGATGCGAAGCTTTGCTTCTTTGCATGACCATGTGTTAACCCAATCGCATGTGTGGCCCTCAGTTGGTACACAGCACTGCCTCACAGGGTTGTTATGAAGACAAAAAGGAGAAGAACAATGTAAGCCACTCTGGGTCCCCATTGGAGAGAAAGATTGGAGATATATATATGATAGATAAGAAAGAAATCACACGCATGTGTGAGAGAAGCTGGCAAGCAGATTGCTGTACCATTCTGGCAGAAAATGTACTTTCAATGCATCTTCCTGTCCTTGAATTCTCAAAAATCAGAAGCCACTGACTTGCAGCTTAGAAGATAACTTCAGTTTTAACCATGTCTACCACCAAACTACATGTATGGGGGGGGGAGAGAATATATTGGAGAAGCTCAAATAATGAAGTCACTCAAGTACCTTTCTATGGTACTGCAGGAATCAAAAGGTAAATGGATACATGTCATAAGTATGAGACAGTTTTAATGATATCAATGTACTATCACAGGGTGGTTTAGAAAAGTTTACTACAAATAGCAGAACAAATTTAGAGTCCAGTGGCACCTTTAAGACCAACAAAGTTTTATTCAAAGGTATGAGCTTTTATGTGCACGCACACTTTTTCAAATACACTGGAAGGAAGGTAAGGTTCAAACTTATAGACAGGGGCTGAACAGCAAATTAACATGTAACATGATGAAGTTTTAAGATACACAAAGAGAAAATAACGTTAGGTTATCAGATCAACAGTTGTAAAGCAATAAATATGTCAAAATAAAACAGACGCTCTGTTTGCTCCCTTCAGGTGTGGAGGTCACTTAACAGCATTTCCCCCCTTTTTTGAGGTGGGTGTAGGGTATGTCAGTCAAACATTTCAGTATTTCTTGTATTATATTCAGTGTTCTAATATACTATTCTGAAAAAAGAGAAACTAAAATACAGAGGATCTGTATGAGAATACATATGTGAGGAATGAATGAGTCAGCATATATAATGAGATAAGAAACCAGTATCCTTGTTGAGTGCTGGGGAGGTATTTATTCCAAGTGTTGTAATAACTTGTAATTCAGCAATTTCCCTTCCCATTCTATTCCTGAAGTTCCTTTGTAATAAAACAGCTACCTTGAGGTCACCCACTGAATGTCCTGGAAGGTCGAAGTGTTCTCTTACAGGTTTCTCTGTCTTGTGATTCCTGAAGTCAGATTTGTGCCCATTTATCCTCTGGTGTAGGGTTTGTCATGTTTGTCCTATATAAATAACTGAAGGGCATTATTGGCATTTAATGGCATATTCAATGTTAGAAGATGAGCAAGTGAATGAGCCTCTGATGGTGTAGTTGATGTCGTTAGGTCCAGTCATTGTGTTGTCTGGATGTATATGGCAGCAAAGTTGGCATCTGGGTTTATTGCAAGCTCTGGTCTCGTGTCCATGTTCAAATTAGATGTTGTGTTATTGTGGGTGAGGAGTTGTTTGAGATTGGGGGGCTGTCTGTGCCCAAGAAAAGGTTTGCCCTCTAGTACTTGTGAAAGAGACCTGTCATTATCCAGTAGAGGTTGTTAAGTTGTTGATGATGCGTTGAACTGTTTTGAGCTGAGAGCTGTATGTGACCACTAGTGGTATTCTATTATTGTCTCTTTTGGGCTTGTCTTGTCACAGGTTTTCTCTGAGTATCATTCTGGCTTTGATAATCTGTTTCCTGACTTCAATCAGGTGGATACTTTAGTTCCAAAAAGGTGTGTGAGAATCTCTGTCTGTAGAACTGGAGCAGATGTGGCTGTAGCATAGAGCCTAGCTGTATACAATGGACTGTTTAGTATGTTTAGGATGGTAGCTGGAGGCGTGTAGGTATGTTTGTTGGTTATTGTATGTAGCCATTGTATACAGCCAGGCTCTATGCTACAGCCACATCTGCAAAAAAAAATTATTTGAGAGAGCTATATATATGTTAGTTGTAGATTTTCCAGGCTGTATGGCTGTGGTTTTAGCATTGTAGTACCTGATGTTTCGCCAGCAGCTGTTAACTGGCATCAGAAAGATGGAGTACTCTCTGTGAGAAGAGTGATGGTAGGTATATATAGCCTCCATATGACATTTTCAGATATGAGTAGCTTATAGGAGGTTGCTGTAAATCTAATTAATGGATATCTGGATTTAGATAGGGTGTGGGAATCTTAATCTTCAAGTATGCTGTGAACGTTACCTTTTATGCTTCATTGCAAGATCAGAGATGCCTTCAGGTCTCTTAGGTAGTATTAATTTCTGTATTATCAGTGTAAGATAGCAGTGTTCCTTCTGTACAGAACCTCTGATAAGGAGCTATTATTATTATTATTATGTTTCACCTATGTACCTGAAACGTTTCTTAAGATTAATATTAGTTTCCATGTTTATTGTTACTTATCTCCATGAATACAGTTAAGACATATTTTCACCCTAAGAGGGCAAGGTGCACTAACTTCAAAACAGGAACCAAAACCTGCCTGATAGTCCAGCTCTCTAGTGGCAGAATCTTCTAAAAAGAAGCATTGATTTCAGGTTTGACTATCAGATTTCAGATTTGAAATCAACTAAAAAGGTGATTTCAGACTTGTTTGATGTTAGAATATTCACATGGTTAGGAATTGTCATATACCAGTAAAGAATACACCACAGTTTTATCCTAAGGTTTATCCTATTTTTTCTTTGTCATACCAAAGTTTTCCCCCTAATATGCCTTGACATCATGTAATTTTTAGTGGCATAAGCAGGGCTATTTTTGGGCAGGAACACACAGGAACGGAGTTCCGGCTGGCTCCCAAGTTGGCCACGCCCAGCAGGAACTCATTAGGATTAGCTGCATTAGGGGTATGTAGCCTAACATGCAAAGGAGTTCCTGCTACAAAAAAAGCCCTGGGTTTTGACAACAAACAAGGTAAACAGAATAAGAAGCAAAAGGTGGGTGTGGCTGGATGAGCACACTTCTGGTAACACGTGGGTGTGGCCTAATATGCTAATGAGCTGTGCCATCAGGGGTGTGGCCTAATATGTGGATGAATTTCTGCTGTTGGGTGTGGCCTATTTTGCTAATGAGTTCCTGCTGGAAAAGCCCTGGACATAAGTATTTTGGGTTTGTGGGGTTTTGGCTCCAAGATGGTGCCCATTCTTTTACCATGATGTCTCTGTGTATGTACAAGTGTGTCAATATTTGCCTGGTTATGTTTTTTAACTCTCTTTTTTTACCTTTGCATTTTTTTTGCAAACTTGAGAGCTACACTAGGTTTGCAGAAATAAGAACCCTAACATTGGGTAGGGCCCTCTTGTGATATTTTTTTATCCATCCAGTGCGACCACCAATAGTCCCTCTAAGCTGTGGAGTCTTGGGAGCAAAAATTCTACTTTGCGAGCTCCTGGAATTAAACTAGTGAATGAGTTATTCGGCTGCTGCATAAATTAGTTTACTCTGGAGCCATCCTTCCTGAGCGATGACAAAAATGTGTGAGCTGGAGGCTAAAAAACTTTGAGCTAGCTCACACAAACTCAGCTTAGAGTGAACACTGGCAACCACCCATCACCATTGGATGTATGATAAGCAACTGCAAGCATTGAGTTTATGCAGTGAAGAGCTCCATTAAGGCGCTGTCACCTTTTCCAGAAAGTCTTGCTGTGAGAATTGGAGCTTTCAGTGGTGACTGGGGATTCTTTCCCAGTTGCAAGGAGTTTTCATGCTTTGGTATGATTTTAAAGTGAGAGATGCTATGAGACCAGTCCTAATGCGTTAAAACTGATGAATCAGAGTCTAAATATAAGCTAGAGTCAGTGCATTATAACAAAATTTGGATCCATTGGCATCTTTAAAATCAAAGTTTTATCCTGGGTATAAACCTTCATGTGCACACACACTTCTTCAGATAATAATTTGTATGCATGCACATGAAATCTTATACCCAGAATAAAACTTTGCTGGTCTTAAAGATGCCACTGGACTCAAACTTCGTTCTGCTGCTTCAAACCAACATGGCTACACAGCTAAATCAATGTTAGTGATTAGAAGTTGGACCAGGGGTACAGAGACCTTAGGCATAAAACTTTCTGGTGGGCCAGTCACACTCATTCTCTGTCAGAATCCTGTCATGATTTATGTTGCAAGCCACACTGTATTCATTGTTTATTATCTTATCCCTTGCTTCTGCGCTTGCGCTTAGCGTGCCAGCTGCAACTGTGGGAGAATGCCTCTTTGCTGCCTTTTGTTATTGCGTGGCCTTAGAGAGGAGGCCCGAGAGCGTTTCTCCGTCTGGGGAATTTTCCAGCTCTACGTGACTAGGAGGTGGTGGTGGGGTAGTTCTCCCAGGTATTAAGTATCCCTCTCGCCGGGAGTTTTCCCGCGCATGCGCTAAAAGTTCATTTGCTAGCTCTGCTTTGCATCATACTATATTATTGCCTAGTTGGCCCCCTTGGCCATTCCTGACAATAGAAGTATTACTGTGGGCAACATCCTTGTATTCCAATAAAGCATTACTTTTGGTAGAAGAATGCCTGGACTTACTTGCTATTGTGCCTGACAGAAATTGTCAGGAATCACTATAGCTCCTACTGGTTATGTCTCTCCTGACCAAGATGAGCGGACCCGGAGGAGTACCGGTAACAGTCCCGGTCACTATGGTTCCCGTTACCACGGTTCCTGTCACAACGGTTCCAGTAACCACGGTGCCCGTCACTGTGATTCTGGCCACCATGGTTCCCGTGACAATGGCGCCTGCCATGATGGTGACCACAGTCGGACCACTAACCCGGCCGTCCACATCGTAGGGGCTCCAGCATCGACTGCCTCCCCACCGGTCTACAGCCTGGCAGGGACCACGCCAAGGGATAGCGGCGCGATCCCACGTGCCCAGTATTCCTTCATCCCCTCCCAGTGGGATAGATGGGTCACCCAGCGGAAGCCGCGAGACTGGACCAAGAACCTGAGGGACTCGACCTAGACCACTTGGACGTTGCCAGGGAGTTAGAGTCGGGATAGCCTGCTCGATCCCCGCCCGAGCTTTGGAATAACGCTGGGCCGGACCCCCCAGGGGACTGTGCGGCCCAGTCCTAGCAAGGACATCGATACTCGAATTGACACGTTGGAGGAGGATTGCTGCAGGATTATGCGGGACATGGGACACTTGTTGCAGAACCTACCAAATATGATGGATCAGGCGATCCAGACCCACATGGCAGGACAGCCTGTGCCCCCGGCGCAGGTGCCCATCCCCACCCCAGTACCTGTCTTGGTGCCAGCGCCTGGGCTGGGTCTGGGACCCGGGCCAATCCTGCCGGGCCAGCCGGTGCCTGGCCTGCCACCCCTGGGCCAACCACCCCCAGGCCAGCCGGTGCCAGGCCAGCTGCCCCCGGGTCAGCCGCCACCAGGGGTACCTCCACCGGGTGCACTGCCAGTATCGCCAGCTCCCTTATCGCCGCCGCCTCATCCAGGGCCGGGGCCCCTACCGGCTCCCGGGCCGGCTCCCCCACCAGCGCCACTGGCTCCCCAGATAATGCTCCAGCCAAAAGATCTACTGGATATAACGTTCGATGGAGATCCCGAGAATCTCTCCTTTTTTATGTTGCAAGTTGGGAAGTTCATCCAGCGCTGGGGTCATCTCTTCCAGGATGAAGAGCAGCAGGTGGACTTTATTGCTTCCCGACTGCGGGGAGTTGCTACTAGCTGGTACATGTCATTACATGTCCTAGAGGCTGTGGAATTAGGGAGTGTGGATGCCTTCATGTGGGCCCTGAGAACCCGTTTTGAAGACCCAACTGCGGCACAGAAGGCCGAGGCTTTCCTGCGTACCTTCAAACAAGGGCAGCTCATGGTTAGAGAGTACTCCACAGAATTCTAAAGGTATGCTGCCAAGATCCGAGATTGTACTGACCCTGTTCTAGCACAGCAATATAGGCTGGGACTCTCGGTAGACGTCTGCAACAACGTCCTGAGTTCCAAGGAGCTGAGAACCTTCCAGGGGTGGATGGAAGAAGCGAAAAGGGCTGAAAGCCGACTGCGCACCATGAAGCTGGATATCTCATTGAGTACTGGTCGCCCCCACGTTCCTCCCCACCCGAAGGCCAAGCAAACTCCACCGGACCCCACGGTTCGGGACCAATGAATGAAGCAGGGGCTCTGCCTCAAATGTGGGGAGAAGGGTCATTTTGCCACCTCCTGCCCCAGGGAGGACAATGGGAAAATCTCACCCTGAGACGAGGACAAATGTCGCACGGGAACCCCAGCGAGAAGGGGCACGGCTAAACCACAGAATCCTCGGGCCCTGCACACCCTCCCCGAGTATGAGGAGCTGCAATCCAGTGAGGAGGAGGTGACCAAATTGCTGGGAAATGAGCAGGTCCTGTTGTAAGTGGCGCGGCACAACAGGACCCATCTAGCAATGCGCCTAACGTGGTGAGCAATTATCCATCCCTGTTCTTCGTGACTGTAATCATTATGAACCCGGCCATGATGACCCACATTTGGGTTCATGGCCTCATAGACTCGGGGTGGGGGAGGGATCTTATTAACCCTTCCCTGGTGTCGGGGCTGGATGCAGCTGTGGTTAGACTAAAAGATCCCATCATTTTTACACAAATGGATGGGTCACCCATGAAAGAGCCTTGTAAGTTTGAAACCATGCCATTGTGAGTAGGGGTCAGTGACCACTGGGAACATCGCTCATTTGTAGTAGCCCCGGGGGCCAAGTTCTCTCTAGTTCTCGGCAGCCCTTGGCTCCACGGGCATGACCTGTATATTCTGTGGGAAGAAGGGGTCATTCGTTTTATTTCCCCATGGTGTACCAACCATAAGTGGGACCCGGCATGGGGGAACCCCCCTGGACAGTGAACCCCCAAGAGCATGCCTCGTGGCTGAGGAATTGGCTCTCGTCCCCAAGGAGTATAGAGACTTGTCCTGGGTTTTTGAGGAGGAGTAAGCGGATGAACTCCCTCCACACCACAATTCAGATTGCGCAATTGAACTGCTCCCAGGTCACAAAATGCCCAAAGGGAAGATTTATGCCATGAGTCCTGCTGAGAAGGAAGAATTGCAGAAGTTTATTGACAAGAACCTAGCCCATGGTTTCATCCGGCCAGCCTCCTCCCCGTTCGCGGCACCGGTGTTTTGTAAAAAGAAAGACGGAGGTCTCAGACTTTGCACGGACTACCGAGGGCTTAATGCAGTCTCAGCAACGAATGCGTACCCCATGCCCCTGATCAAGGATCTCCTTGCGGAGGTAGCACAAGGCAAGGTCTTTTCCAAGCTAGATTTGAGGGATGCTTATTTTTGCGTGCGCATTCGGCAGGGAGATGAGTATAAGACTGTGTTTAATACTCCCTTAGGACAATTTGAATATCGGGTGATGCCATTTGGGCTCCAGGGGGCTCCGGGAGTGTTCATGAACTCAATCAATGAAGTATTGTACCCCCACTTGTTTAAGGGCATGGTTGTTTACTTGGATGACATTTTACTGTACTCACCTGATTTAGACTCGCATGTTCAGCTGGTAAGGCAGGTGCTTTCAAAGCTCCTGGAACACAAACTATTTGTCAAGCTGTCAAAGTGTGAATTCCACCAAACTTGCATTGACTTTTTGGGGTATCGTATCTCCCCCAGGGGTTTAGAGATGGATCCGAAAAAGGTACAAGATGTGCTGGACTGGGAGCCCCCAAAAACTTGGCGGCAACTCCAAAGTTTCATTGGTTTTGCAAACTTTTACTGCCAATTTTTGCCCCACTTTGCTGAAGTGAACCTGCTGTTTACTGACCTCTTAAAAACTAAAGGGAAGGGGCTGGGAGCTCTGCAACCCGGAGCGAGGTTGGACTGGACCCCCAAATGTCAGGAGGCATTCAAGCAACTAAAAGGGCTATTTACCACAGAACCGGTCTTAGCCCACCCCGATAAGACAAAGTTCGTGGTCCAAGTCGATGCCTCTGACACAGCCATGGGGGGGGGGGCGATCCTGCAAGAGGGCTCTGATGGGCAGCTACACCCACTAGCCTATGTCTCCCATAAATTCAGTGAAACTGAACATTTTTGGCCCATGTGGGACAAGGAAGCAGCCACGATCTGGTTGGCCCTAGCCACTTGGCGGCATTGGTTGGAGGGGGCTCAAGTCCCATTCGAGATTTGGACTGATCACAAAAACCTTGAGGTCTTAAGAAAGCCCCGCAACCTTAATGCCAAGCAGTTTAGATGGGCTGAATTCTTTTCAAAATTCCAATTTACTCTTCACCATTTCCTTGGGCGCTCCAACCCCCTCACGGATGCCTTATCTCACCTACCCCAACATGAGAGCAAGAGGGTGGAGGTCCGTGAATCCTTCTTCAACCCCTCTCAGCTAAGTGGAGCAGTGGTAACCCGTAAGCAGAGCTGGCTAGAGGTAACCCTGCCAACCCTGGGAGCCCCGTGGGAAGAGCGATTTGCTAAGGCCATAACCGACACTGAAATACAAAAGTTGCAGGCACACAGATCTTTAGAACGGCATGCAAATGGGTGCTGGTACAGGGGCAAGAAGCTATTCGTTCCAGAAGCGCTAAGGGGGGAGGTATTACAGTTCGTCCATGGATTGAGGCCAGCGGGCCATTTTGGGTTTGTCAAGTCCCTACATCTGCTGCAAAGGAGTTTCTGGTGGCAGCAGATACAAAAAGACTTGTCCACTTATGTGCAATCCTGCCCAACTTGCAGCCTGTGCAAGCCGAGGGGGGGTAACCCCCCGGACTGTTACAGCCATTACCAACCCCCCACAGGCCTTGGGAAGTTATTTCAATGGACTTTATTACTGACTGGCCCGCAATTAGGCAAATGACAGTGATTTGGGTGGTGGTGGATCTGTTTTCCAAACAAGGTCATTTCATCCCGTTCCCGGGACTTCCAACGAGTAAATCACTGGCAAAAGCTTTCCTACAACATATCATGAGATTGCATATGTTGCCAGCTAAGATAGTCTCCGACCGCGGCCCGCAATTCGTTTCTAAACTATGGACCGAATTAATGTCCTTAATGGGCATTGAACGGGGTCTGAGCAGCACCTACCACCCCGAGACTGATGGCCAAACTGAACGCGTTAACCGGACCCTAGAACAATACCTACACTGCTTCACAAATTTCCAACAGGACGATTGGGTCGATCTTCTTCCCCTGGCAGAGTTTGCATACAATAACTCGTGGCACTCCTCTACGGGAGTCTCCCCATTTAAAGCAGCATTGGGCTACGAGAGCCCCCCCCCCACCATTCCTTCAACCTACAGCGGGAACAGGGGGGGAGGCTGTAGACTGGTGTAAAAAGCTCAGTGCCTCTTGGCCACGCATCTGCGAGGCACTGGAGGCAGCGAAAGCTGCCTATAAAGCCCAGGCTGACAAGAAGAGGGTGGCGGGTTGGGATCTTCAGCCTGGAGATTTGGTCTATTTATCCACAAAAAACCTGCGTCTTCCCCCACAGTCCAGACAACTGTTCTGGAAGTACATTGGGCCCTTTAAGGTCCACAGACGAATTAATAATGTGACTGTGGAACTGGACTTACCTAAGTCTCTTAAACACATTCATCCCACCTTTCATTTCAGCCTCCTGAAACTGGGACACCCCCCGAACAGATGGCGCCCTGAGCCTCCAGTGCCGCCCCCTGTCATTGTCAATGGCAGTGAACACTATGAACTTGCAGATATCCTTGATTCTAAGCTGGTGCGAGGTCAGCTCCATTATTTGGTGGAATGGGTTCATTTCGGACCCCAGCATAGGGAGTGGGTGAAAGTGACTGATATTGATGCTCCCTACCTCATTCGCAAATTCCATCGCAAGTTCCCAGCAAAACCAGGAGGTCCCAACTATGTTCACACATGAGAATGTGTGGGGAGGGCTTTTAGGGGGGCAGAATGTCAGAATCCTGTCATGATTTATTTTGCAAGCCACACTGTATTCATTGTTTATTATCTTATCCCTTGCTTCTGCGCTTGCGCTTAGCGTGCCAGCTGCAACTGTGGGAGAATGCCCCTTTACTGCCTTTCATTATTGCGTGGCCTTGGAGAGGAGGCCTGAGAGCGTTTCTCCATCTGGGGAATTTTCCAGCTCTACGTGACTAGGAGGTGGTGGTGGGGTAGTTCTCCCAGGTATTAAGTATCCCTCTCGCCGGGAGTTTTCCCACACACGCGCTAAAAGTTCATTTGCTAGCTCTGCTTTGCATCATACTGTATTATTGCCTAGTTGGCCCCCTTGGCCATTCCTGACAATAGAAGTATTACTGTGGGCAACATTCCAATAAAGCATTACTTTTGGTAGAAGAATGCCAGGACTTACTTGCTATTGTGCCTGACATTCTCTCTCGGCTTAACCTACCTCACAGAGGCTTTCACAAAGATAAAACTGAGGAAGAGAGAACTATGTGAGCTCCCTGATCCCCTTGGAGGAAAGGCTATGTCAAAATGTGATAGATATATGGAGGTTTCAAGTTTTTCCCCAGTACTTTCTATACAAACTACTGAATATACGGGAGCTTAGTGAGAAGTAGTGGGCAAAATGTTTTTGATAGCCAGTGATTTTTTTTTGCCTTGCTTAGACATTTGACTATTGTTACACCCTGTTCAAAAGCTTATACCTGTTCAGTGGTAAGAACTTTGACCAGCAAAGGCTCACCCAGCATACTTTTATGTACGTATCTGGGGAAGAAAAAAGATGTCAAGTTTCTCTTGGTGCACAGAGAAAGAATTATAGCCTGTCAGGCACTTTACAAAAAATGGTAGCAATGAGGCTCTGTGCAGCAGTCCTGGCTGACAAATGACCATATGTACAGTGCATCTCTCCACTCCTTAAATCTCTGACTGCTATAGCTGTGGAATAATATTGAGTGACTGCTACTATCATCTGGCAAAATGAGCCATGACTCAAGAAAGCTTATACCATGAAAAAATTATATCGGTCTTTAATTAAAAAACATTTGTCAGCCACCTTTCTACCATGTGGAACTCACAGCAACTTACAATGTAAATAAAACAGCAATTGTATCATCATCATCATTATCATCATCTTTATCATCATCATTATCATATGGCAGTGTGTGTATTATACTACACACACTACCATATGATGATGATAATAATGATAATAACAGCCAGGAGATCCTAAGATTGTCTGGTAACTACAAGTTCTAGCTCTGGTTTGGTGTAGTGGTTAAGAGCTGTGGACTCTAATCTGGAGAACCAGGTTTGATTCCCCACTCTTCGGGTCAGTCACAGTTCTCTCAGAGTTCTCTGAGGCCTATCTACCTCACAGAGTGTCTGTTGTGGGGAGAGGAAGGGAAGGAGATTGTAAGCTGCTCTGAGACTCTTGAGTGAAGGGCAAGGTATAAATCCAACTCTTCTTCTTCTTTTTTTTTTTAGGTAAGAGACGTTTCAGAGGTGGTTTGCTGTTGTCTATCTCTGTGTCACACCCCTGGTATTCTTTGGAGGTCATCCCTCCAAATACTAGTCAGGGCTGACCCTGCTTAACTTCCAAGATCTGATGAGATCAGGTTAGCTTGGGCTATCCAAGTCAGGGCTACAACAATTATAAAAGACACATGTTGTTGTTGTTCAGTCGCACAGTCGAGTCCGACTCTTCGCAGCCCCATGAACCACATCACGCCGGGTCCTCCTGCCTTCAAAAGACACATAAAAGACCACAATTTAAAATCTCCTATTAGGACTGCCAATAAATAAAGACTAAATTAGTCAAATGCATTCCTAAATAGAACAGTCTTCAACTGCCTCCTGAAGATCAACATTGAGGGGACCAGGCAGTTTAAAGGTGAGATATGGGGTTTGGGAAGATGAGTGGGAACAACGGCAAAAAAAGAATCTAGTCTTGGAAAAAGAAGTGTCGGTATCTTGTATTGTACTGGGGAAAAGCGGAAAGAGAATTTAGTAGGAAAGTAGATTTTGCAGAGGAATTAAAACTGGAAATAGAAAATGATTTTATGGGCAAATCGATAAGGGGGAGGTTGAGAGTAGTTTAAACAGGGAAAGCAGAGAAAAAAGGAGAGCAATGAAGACACTGGAATTAAAATAACCCAGTCAGATTTAGTCAAGCCTTTTATTTTACAGCTTGCTTTTTCTTACTTAAAAGACTTCTCATTTCTTGAAGCTGTTTTTTTTTTTGTAGCCAGCCAACTGCAAGAGCTTTTATTGTCTGGAAGTTTTTTGGTTGGCTGCTTTTTAAACTGTCTGGTGCAGCATTGCTGATAGATCGTAGAAAAGAAGTAAAATTCCCTCTGGCATTTTGTTACTGAGTCTTGTGAAGAACCAGAGAACAATTCATTTGTTTCCTGCTACAGAAAGATTTGCACCTTAGCTGAGGGCAAGGAGTTCTACACATAGTTAAAGGATGTGTCCACCACTTCAAACTGCTTAAGAACATAAGAAGAACCCTGCTGGATCAGACCAACAGTCAGTCAAGTCCAGCATCCTGTATCACAGTGCCCAACCAGTTCCTCTGGAGGACCACCAACAGGGTATAGAGGCTGAGGCCTTTCCCTGATTTCGCCTCCTGGCTCTGAGATTCAGAGGCTTAATGGCTCTGAATGTGGAGGTTTCCCTCAGTCAACATGGCTAGTAGCCATTGATAGACTTATCTTCCATGAATCTATCTAATCCCCTTTTAAAGTTGTTCATGCCTGTGGCCATTACTACATCCTCTGGCAGTGAATTCCACATTTTAATCACTCTCTGTAGTAGTACTTCTTTTGTCCATCCTGAACCTACTGTCCATCAGTTTTGTCGGATGCCCTTGAGGTCTAGTATTTTGGGAGAGGGAGAAAATTTCTCTTTGTCTATTGCATGCAGAATTGTACAAACCTCTGTGATGTCCTCTCTTAGTCATCTCTTCTTTGAATTGAAAAGTCCCAGTCTCTTCAGCCTTTCCTCATAGGAAAGATGCTAATCATCTTGTTTGCCCTCCTCTGCATTTTTTCAACTCTGCTATGTCCTTTTTGAGATACAGTGACCATAACTGTACACAGTATTCCAAATGAGGCTGCACTATAGATCAGTACGAGGGCATTACAATATCACCCATTTTATTCTCAATCCCTTTCCTAATAATCCCTAACATAGAGTTGCCTTTTTCACTGCTGCAGCACACTGGGTTGACACTTTCATTGAGCTATTCAGTATGATCCCAAGATCTTTTCCCCTCTCAATCTCAGCAAGTTCAGACCCCATTAGCCTATGCATAAAGTTGGGATTTATTCTCCCAATATGCATCACCTTACACTTACTAACACTGAACTTCATTTGCCACATTGTTTGTGGAGGTCCTCGTGGAGTTCTTCACACTCAGCCTTGGTTTTCACCATATATATATATATACACACACACACACACATATATGTATATGTATATGTGTATGTATATGTATATGTCTAGATATATATAAAGTCCCCTCACCATAAAATCAACACCCAAGCCAAACCGCTGGACCTAGAGACACCAAATTCAGGAAGAGCGCTCCTACCATGGCGTAGGTGCTCACTAAGAAGGGATTTTTAGAAATTCGACCCCTAAGTGGGTCAAAAAAGGGGTAAATTGTACTTCCCCCATTGATTACTATGCGGCTGCTAGGCAGCTGCCTCCCTGCACCCTCCACTCTTTGATTGGTCAGCTGCAGAGCTCAGTGTTCTGAGGTTAAAAAAAACCAGCTATAGGGGACTGCAGAGAGCTAATGACAGTTGAGGAAATCAGGCGTGTGAGGTGAAGCAAAGCTGCTGGCCCAGCCTCTCTGATGGCTTCCAACACATTCCCCCCACCTCCTACACCTAACAGGCGGTTGTCTGTCAGGTGCAGCTCCACCTCCACAGTGGCTTCTAATATTCCTCTCCCCTCCGTCTCCTACAATGGACAGGCAGCTGCCTATCAGGTGTAGGAGGAGATGGGATGGCTTTGAACACACTCCCCCCACGTCCTACACCTAACAGGCAGTTGTCTGTCAGGTGCAGCTCCCCTCTGCTGTGGCTTCTAATACTCCTCCTGTCAGGTGTAGGAGAGGAGGTGGGATGCTTACAGCCATTGGGGAGGTTTGCTCAGCAGGATTGCTTTAACACTGTTGCTTGCCCAGCCTCCCTGATGCTTCTAAATACAATCCCTCCCAACACCAGACAGGCCAATATGTAACAGTGTTGGACTAGATGAGCCATTGGCCTGATTCAACATTGGCTTCTCTTATGTTCTTATGTTCTTATGTCTGTCAGGTGTAGGAGCAGGAGCAGGGTACTTTAATCCAACAAGGACACCACCCCAGGAGGATCACCCTAGTGATGCTGCTGGCCCAGCCTCTCTGATGGCTTCCAACACTCTCCCCCCACCTCCTACACCTAACAGGCAGTTGTCTGTCAAGTGCAGCAGTGGTTGCAGGGTGCTTAAAGCCACTAACGCCTTAGTGATCCTGCCAGCCCTGCCTCCACAGTGGCTTCTAATACTCCTCCCCCTCCCCGTCCTACACTGGACAGGCAGCTGCCTGTCAGGTGTAGGAGAGGAGGTGGGATGCTTACAGCTGCCAGGGAGGTTTGCTCAGCAGGATTGTCTTAGCACTGCTGCTGGCCCAGCCTCCCCAATGCCTTTAAATACAATTCCCCCCAACAGGCTGGTGTCTGTCAGGTGTAGGAGCAGGGCCAGGGTATGAATGTTTATGGGGAGATAGTAAAGGACATTTCTAGGAGCCATTTCAATGCGTGCCTCCCTTGTGAACCTGAAGAAATGTCCACCACATCACCACTCCTTCACACCAACTCCCCCTTACACCTCTCACCTCTTACTGCCCCCAAGAAAGCTCCTGGCAAACGTCAAGCCAGATACACCAAAGCTACAAGGAGGAGGCAACTTAGGAATGCGGCAAAGACATCTGCACATAGTACTCCTGCTGTGCTCTGAGCTGCACAGGCCAAGTACCAGCAAGATCACCCTGAGGTGCTCAGAACAACACAGTCTCCATATGAGCAAAACAATCCAAGAACACAAGTAGAGAGGCCATCACTTTTGTGGAAGGTGGCAGGAGTTGACTTAACAGACGACTGCTTCTTAAATGGACAGTTCTATGTGGCCTGCTCCAGAGTGAGCTCATCAAGCAGCCTGGTGATCCTAGCACCTGAGGGCAGAACCACCAATGTGGTCTACAGAGAGGTCCTTCATTAAAGGGGGGGAAAAGTACCTATGTCTCACTTCATTTCTTACACTACAATCTTCTCTGTTAGAATTCTACAACAGACGTCACATTTCAAATTTCACATAATCAGTATTATAACTGGATTTACGGAACTTAAATACTGTAGTGAAGCACAGGTATCAGGCTAGTCCTAAAAAATTTTTTTTAATTATTTTCTATAATGCGAACAATCACAAACATAGACAAACACTAATGATCACATAAAACTGGGGATACAATACGAGTAAAACAATTTTGGAGCCAATTAAGTATCACTTTAAGCTTATACCTAACAGTAGAAAGTAATTTTTATAAACAGTTTTGCAACCATTTGTGCAAACATTAGTACTGTTATCCTCTTTACCCTCTTTTCCACTTGCTTATATATCTTGTCTTGTCTTGTTAAATACATAGTTCTCATGCCATCTGTAAAATCTTGCCTGTGTATTTTCAAAAGTCTCTTCAGTGTGGTCCTTCAAAAACAAAGTGAGTTTGTCCATCTCTGCTGCTTCAAATATTTTATTAATAAATTCTTCTTTACTTGGCATGTCCTGACTCCTCCAATATTTAGCATACAATATTCTAGCAGAAGTAATTATATACAACACAAGATAAGAATCTTCTCTTTTAAAATAATCTGGTAAAATACTCAACAGTAATATTTCTGGAGTAAACTGTATACAACATTCAATATATTTTGTAATATTTCGTGTACCCATACCAATGCTCCCTCTAAGCTGTGGAGTCTTGTGAGCAAAAATTCTACTTTGTGAGCTACTGGCATTAAAGTTGTGAGCAAGCGATTTGGCTACTGCATAAATTAGTTTGTTCTGGAGCCATCCTTCCTGAGCTAAGACAAAAATATGTGAGCTGGAGGCTAAAAAAACTGTGAGCTGGCTCACACTAACTCAGCTTAGAGGGAACACTGACCCATACCCAATACAACATTTCAATATATTTTGTAATATTTTATGTACCCATACCAATGCTCCCTCTAAGCTGTGGAGTCTTGTGAGCAAAAATTATATTTTGTGAGCTACTGGCGTCAGAGTTGTGAGCAAGCGATTTGGCTACTGCATAAATTAGTTTTTTCTGGTGCCACCCTTCCTGAGCTAAGACAAAAATATGTGAGCTGGAGGCTAAAAAACTGTGAGCTGGCTCACACTAACTCAGCTTAGAGGGAACACTGACCCATACCCAATACTTCTTAGCTCTCTCACAAAGCCACCACATATGGTAAAAGGATCCCGTTTTGCTTTCACATTTCCAACATTTATCTGAACATTTTGAATCAAATTTAGCTGATGTTTCAGGTGTTACACCATCTGTAAAACATCTTATAAATATTTTCTTTATATGCAATGGATTTTGTAACCTTAATATTTCCCCCCATAGTTTAGACCATTGGTCTAGCTTAATAGTATGATCCAAATTTTGGGCCCATTGTATCATAACATTTTTAACAGTTTCATCATGCATTTTATAATCTAACAACAGGGTATACATTTTCTTTATAAAATTCTGTTCAGCTCTAAGCATTACTTATCTATTTCCAACCAATTCTCATAGAAACCAATTGCTTTGTCTTTGGTATACCTTGATTCAATTTGTACCTGTTGCCACCAATTCAGTTCCTGGGAAGTTTTTAATTGAATTTAGAGTCCAGTAGATCATAATATCTTCTAGGTGGTTCTTCTAGTAGCATCTTTGGATTCGTAAATGCTTCTAAAGGAGCCACCAATTTTGAAATTTTAGAATAAAATTGCTTTTTAATTGGTTCCCAAACTTTTATCAGAGAGGCCCTTAGCCAATGTTGTTTGAAATACTTATGGAAATCTGTTTTCCCATACCATAAAAAAGCATGCCATCCTAATAGCATATAATGTCCTTCTAATTTAAACAGTCTGTGGTTATCTAATGTAATCCAGTCTTTAATCCAAGCCAGCCCCTTTTTTTGAATCCTGTAACATCTTTTTATTCTAGGTCTCTTTCCTTGCCAAATAAACTGTGTTAACAGTTTATCAACCTCTTTAAAATAATTCTGGTTTT
Source organism: Gekko gecko (assembly GCA_029375565.1). NCBI lineage: Eukaryota > Metazoa > Chordata > Lepidosauria > Squamata > Gekkonidae > Gekko > Gekko gecko. Next base: position 96,415,534 of record JAPDNY010000001.1, read on the forward strand.
GCAGCACTGGAATAGTTTGAGATAGGAACATCAATCTTGGTAGGATATTCATTTTAACAACAAAGCTAGTGGAGGTGATGGTATCCCAGCTGAACTATTAAAAGTCTTAAAAGAAGATGCTGATAAAGTGCTGCACTCAATTTGCCAACAAATTTGGAAAACACAACAGTGGCCACAGGATTGGAAAAGGTCAGTATACATTCCAATCCCAAAGAAGAGCAATGCCAAGGAATGTTCAAACTATCGCACAATTGCAGTCATTTCACATGCTAGCAAGGTCATGCTCAAGATCCTACAAGCTAGGCTCCAACAGTACGTGGATAGAGAACTGCCAGAAGTACAAGATGGGTTTTGAAGAGGTAGAGGAACTAGAGATCAAATTGCCAACATTCGCTGGATTATGGAGAAAGCAAGAGAGTATCAGAAAAACATCTACTTCTGCTTCATTGACTATGCTAAAGCCTTTGTGTGGATCACAACGAACTATGGCAGGTTCTTAAAGAGATGGGAGTACCAGACCACCTCACGTGTCTCCTGAGAAACCTGTATAAGGGTCAAGAAGCAACAGTTAGAACCAGATATAGAACAACTGATTGGTTTAGCCTAGGAAAAGGAGTACGACAAGGATGTATATTGTCACCTTGCTTATTTAATTTATATGCAGAGTACATCATGTGAAATGCTGGCCTGGATGAATCACAAGCTGGAGTTAAGATTGCTGGGGAAAAGATCAATAACCTCAGGTATGCAGACGATACCACTCTGATGGCAGAAAGTGAAGAGGACCTCTTGCTCAGGGTGAAAGAGGAGAGTGCAAAAGTTGGCTTGAAGCTCAACATCAAAAAAACTAAGATCATGGCATCTGGCCCCATCACTCCTTGGCAAATAGAAGGGGAGGTCGTAGAAGTAGTGACAGACTTCATGTTCCTGGGATCCCATATCACTGCAGATAGTGACTACAGCCATGAAATTAAAAGACGCCTGCTCCTTGGGAGGAAAGCAATGGCAAACCTAAACAGCATGATAAAAAGCAGAGACACCATCCTGCCAACCAAAGTCCGCATGGTCAAAGCAATGGTATTCCCAGTAGTAATGTATGGCTGCGAGAGTTGGACTATAAGGAAGGCCGAGCGCCGAAGAATAGATTCTTTTGAACTATGGTGCTGGAGAAGACTCTTGAGGGTCCCTTGGACTGCAAGGAGATCAAATCATTCAATCCTAAAAGAAATCAACCCTAACTGTTCCCTGGAAGACCAGATCTTGAAGTTGAAGCTCAAATACTTTGGCCACCGAATGAGAAGGGAGCATTCACTGAAGAGGACCCTGATGCTGGGAAAGATTGAAGGTCAAAGAAGAAGGGGACGGCAAAGGATGAGATGGTTAGACAGTGTCATCGATGCAACGGACATGAAATTGAGCAAACTTCAGAGGACAGCAGAAGACAGGAGGGCCTGGCGTGATCTGGTCCATGGGGCCGCGAAGAGTTGGACTAGACTGTGTGACTGAACAACAAAACTTCTGCCCATAAAGGAAATTTGCAGGTTCTTCATTTGTTTAAGTCTTGTTTTATTGTTTTCAATAATTCCATATAATTGTTTTCAATCAGGGAGCTACATTTGTTCATTAAAGTTATTCTATTTTATTTTCTTTTGAATCTCCAGTCCTGATATTTCCTGTAAATGTCGAGATTGAAGCTCTGTCATATTTTTTTATCAGAATCCTTGTCTTCTTTTTATTGATCTTAAGTCTGGCTACTACTCCGTGTTCCTGTAGTCTTAGTAACAAAAGTTCTATCAAGTCTATAGGTTCTTCCAAGATAAAAGCCAAATCATCCGCAAAGAACGCATCTTCTCCTCTTATTTTAAGTCCTCTAATTTGTTTTTCTGCTCTGATTACTTCATTTATAGTTTCCAGTAGAAAAATAAATAACGATGAGAGTGGGCATCCTTGTCATGTCCCTTTTTGAATTTAAATTTTTTTGAGTTAAATCTCCATTAATTGAAATCTTAGCCTGTTGTTTCGTATATATTGCTTCAATCATTTTGCTAAATACTCCTCCTGCCTGTGAGTATTTTAACAATTCCTTCAAAAATTTCCAATTAACATTATCAAAGGCCTTTTCTGCATTTAAAAAAATTAAGGCCATTTGCTTTTCCAGATGGGCTTCATAATATTCCAAGGTGTCAAAATTATCCTAACATTGTTTTTGAGTTGTCTTTTGCAAAGAAAACCCATTTGATCTTTGTGTATAGTTTGTGCTAGTACTTTTTTTATTCTTGCTACTAAGACAGAAGCAAATATTTTGTAGTCCACATTTAGCAATGAGATAGGTCTGTAGTTTTTGTTCTCTTTTCCATCTAAGCCTTGTTTGTGTATAAGCGATATCACCTCATTCCAGGAGTCTGGTATTTTTTGTTCACACGGTACATTCTGGCATACTTCCTTCAAGGGCGCAATCAGTTGATCTTCAAAAACATGGTAGAATTCTGCAGGGAGCCCATCAGAACCAGATGACTTGTCTTTTTTATTTTTTCAGGGCTTCTACAATTTCTGCCATAGAGAACTGTTGATTTAATATTATTCTTTGCTCTTCCTTGAATATTTTCGGATTGTATTTCTTTAAATATTCTCCAATATGTTCTTGAGGTATTTCTGTTCTTTTCTATAAATTTAGATAGAACTGTTCCACGATTATTTTTAAGTCTTCTAATTTATTTTTGACTTCCCCTTTTTCATTTCTTAGTGCACTTATAAATCTTTCTTCATGCTCCTTACATATTTGGTATGCTAACCATTGAGTCGGTTTATTTGCATTTTCAAAATAGTTTTGTTTAGCATACATTATTTTCCTTGCTATTTCTTGTGTGAGCAGACAGTTCATTTGATGTTGTAGATATTTGAGACTAATTCTCCCTTTTTCGTTTATTGAATTGTGCTTAAAGTTCTCTTCCTGTTCTTTTATTTGTTTTTGTGGTTGGAAGTATTTTTCAGATCTGTTTTTCCTTGTATGAAGTTTCTTTTATCATCCATCCTCTCACAAAAGCCTTAAAAGCATCCTAAACTGTGTTTATAGACCTCTCTGGTTGTATGTTTCTTTCAAAAAATGCTTGAAATTCCTTCTTAGAGTCCTTTACAAAGCTATCATTTCTTAGGATCGAAGTATTTTACTTCCATCTGCTTCTTTTAAAAGTATCTTGAAGCAGATCACAACCCTATCACTGTAGAGCTTCAAGATACTTTTAAAAGAAGCAGATGGAAGTAAAATACAGAAAGGCTGTATTTCTGCTTCCAATATTCCATTTGTTATAGTAGCCGAGATCCAACACATATCAATTCTTGACCAGGATTTGTGTCTTGCTGAATAGAAAGTGTAATCTTGCTTATGTGGGTTTCTAGCTTTCCAGGCATCTATACATTTATTCTCTTCCATTAGTTGATAAAACGGTGGACGTTCGTGCTTTCTTTTCTGCTTCATTTTCTTCAAACTCTTTCTGTCTTGGCTTCCCTCAAAAACTGCATTAAAATCTCCGATTATTCAGGTTTCTTGGTATTCCTGTTTCGCCATCAATTCTTGCAAAGTTTTGTAACATTTTTCTTGGTGGTGGTTTGGAGCATAGATAATTACGAAGAGAGTTTTTTGGTTTGCCTTTGTACCTGGACCATTAAGATACGTCCATCTTGAGATGCATACACCATTTCTGGCTGAAGATGTTCTTTTACATACGTCACCACACCTCTTTTCTTTTTCTTTTTATCTGATGCTATAAATGTTCTACCTAACTTTGGATTTTGAAAATATTTCTGATCAGCTTCTTTAATGTGAGTCTCTTGTAAACAATATTGAAATTGCTTTCTTTTAATTGTTGAAAGGTTCGTCTTCTTTGCTGAGGAGATATTAATTAATATTTATCAAGATCAGTCTTATTTTACCTTTACTTTTATCCACCTTGATCTTTTGCTTGTGCTTCCAGGTTTTCTCTTAGTTGTTTCCTTGTAACTCGTGGCAAAGTCTTGAGGTGTTTGGTTTTCTTTGGGGGCTTCTTTAGATACTGCTGACATTCCTGTGGCTCCTTGGGGAAGATCCCCTTCTTCTTCCTCCTCTTCTCTCTCAGAGCCTGTTTCTTCAGTTTGGAGATCCACCATACTTTTTCAAGAAGTCCTCTGCCTTGAATATAGATATAATTCTTTGTCTTTTATCTCTTTAAGCAAAAATTAAGCCATCAGGTAGAAGCCATCTATACTGAATATCATTTTTCCTTAGAACAGCTGTTAGTTTGGAGTATTCTCTTCTTCTATCTCTAACTCTCCATGGCACCTCTTTCAGAACCTTTATTTCAGTGTTGGCCAACATCAATAGTTTTTTGTTTGAAGCCTTTAAAATTTCATCTCTTAATATTCTTTTATGGAATCTTACATGTACTTCTCTAGGCAGTTGATTGTTTCTGGCAAAAGCCGAGTTCATTCTGTAAACTGCATCCAGTTCTTCTAATACTTTCTCGGGTTCCTCTGCTCTCATATACTCTGCCAAGAATATGGCCATTTTTTTCCTGATATCTTCATCTCATTCTTCTGGAATGTTTTGAAATCTCAAAATATAGGATGCTCTGTCAACATGAAATCTGATCAGATCTTGTTCCAGTTATGCTTGTTTAGAATCTGTTACTTGAAGTTTGCTCTCCATTTCTTTCATTCTGGTATCAACCTTCTGCATTGTTTTAGTGATTTTTGTTAATTTTTGTGTGTTGTCTGCTATTTGTTTCTGCAAGCCCTGCATCTGAATAGTAAATTGTTGTGTCATCCCTTTCATTGCTTCTTTTATTGGATCGATAGCCTTGAAAATAGAGCCTCTAATAGATTCTTGAATTAGGGTTTGTAATTCCTTTGGTTGTGTAGTTGTGATAGCAGCAGCAACCGATCTGGACATCCCTGGTGAACTTGCTGGTACTTTGGTTGGCCTGTTGGTTCCAGCCATCTTTCTTCTGATTCCTCTGTTCCACCTCAAATGAAACTTCACCTAAAGGAGGGTGTTAACACTCCCACGGGGGGGGGGGGAATAGTCACACTACATGCCCTCACCCTCCTCACTAAGCTTACTCTTTTCCCAGTTTTGTTTTGGAACACTGTGTGCTTAATAACCTAAACAAATACTTTCTTCAGAATACCACAGCAATGTAATACACAAGCTATCAGCAAGTTGTTCCTTCTTTCCTTATATGGTTAGTACCACAAAGTCAGTGGGAAGCAAATGAGAGAGAGGCTCTGTCAGTCTCTTTAAACAACCAGATCCTCTGCTTATTTAATTATTTTTTGATATTTATTGCCTAATAATTAGTGCTTTACTAATCACCAAGATTACAACCTCTGCTCACAGCAGTTAGGGAGTTATTTCAATCCAATAGAACTTTAAACAAACCCAAGCTTCTTTCCAGACATCCAAACAGGGTGCAGCCGAAGGGGAAAAAAAAGCTGAAACAGATCCACACTCCGCCAAAGGGCTGGGGTCCAAAAATCGAGTACACAGAAATCTCTCTCTTGTGTCACCCAGAAATCGCATGTGCTGAAATAGTCGGGGTGCTGACTTTCTATAAGACAAGGCAAGACGTTCCTCAACCACCCACCATTTTACCCACGAGTCTATCGTTAAAGTCTCTTTTGCTTGCTGCTATTTTAGAGAGTTGGGGGGAAACCTCCCACCTCAATCTCCGTGTAGTTTTTAAAGCTTAAGAAGTGAGCTTCACTTTTGTAAAAGGAATAGACTTTTTCCTGTTGTTGCAGTTATAGAGTTACTCATGGTACTGGTGTGCTCATACAAGCAGGGTTTCTAACCCCCCCCCCCTTGCTGGGAAGTGACAGCTAGGAGCCCATAGCCATAGGCTCTCTTCTTGATCCCGGCATTGGAGGCAATCCAGGGCTCACTCCCGGCTGTGGCAGCAGAGGCCTCAAATCAAACCTCTTACACTCCCCCCTCTTCCCAAGGGGGTGGGTGAGGTCTTGGAAGCCCGAAGACCCCTACGATAGATCAAAGAAGCTGGTGGTCTCAGGAGCTCTCCTGAAACATGTCTGCTGCGCCACGCTGTATCCATGTGATCCAGGCTAGTCCTAAATAATTTTGTGTCATCTGCAAATTTGGCCACTACACTAGTCACCCCTAGTTGCAGATCACTGATGAATAAATTGAATACCGGCTCCAATACCAATCTTTGTGGGACCCCACTGCTTACTTCTCTCCATTGTGAGAACTGTCTAGTGATTCTTACTCTTTGTTTCCTGTCATTTAACCAGTTTTTTTATTTTAAATTTTTATTGATTTTTTTAAAGAAGAAAGGGAAGTAGGAAAGTAGGGAATAGGGTAGGGGTACATAATGGAAAAAGAGAATAGTGCTTACAATTACTTCTACAGACTCTGTTACGTTACATTAATAATCCTACTTGTATGGGAGGGCAGGTGGGGCCAGCAGTGGCACGGTTGGAACCAGGAACTGCCCCCAGACACCATCAGCTCTTCGTTTGTTTTAGAGGAGTTTTGGGGGGATCCTGATCTCCACTGGACCTCTTGAAGTGAGGTCTGGTGCAAGTGACTTGATTCAGGCCCCCCACTTATGGCACAAGTGGGTGGATGACCTGGATTGTCCCAGAAGCAAGCAACGAAGTAGCACAGTTATGGCAGCCATCATTGTATCAGCTGCAAACACCCCGTAAGAAAGAAAGAGTGAAAGAGTGAAGCTGAGCCTCATCCAGAACATGGATGAAGATATCCACTGTAAGTATGTTTAAAAGCAACATTGGAAAAAATGACATTCTTTTGATTTAACCCCCTTTAAAATTAAAAGAGCAAGGAGAGGCAGGGTGAATCTCCCCCCCCCTTCATGGAACGGCCAGGATGATTTATGAAAGGAAGCAGATTTTAATATCTCCTGGGGGTAAAGAGGAGCTAATTGTTTGAGCTTCTATAGAAGGATTACAAAGTGTTTCTCGAGAATAAAAAGAAAGTAAGAAAGATATTTAGAGCTGAATCAGCTACTTTTCTGGCAATTTTTGATGATGTTATGTTACAGTGTTGAGAACAGAGGATTTTATCGTGTCTAAAGCTACTAAGTACTGGAACTGTGTTGAAGGACTCTTGCTTGCTTGTTATTACTTTACTGAGAGTGGCCACTTGCTGATTCTGCCTAGCACTGAAGAGACTGTAGACGTAGTCAGACTGAACTGAGATTTTGCTATCATACTAAAATGGGTAAAGCTATACGGGGAAAAATACCAGTGGCTGCCTGCTTAGATAGTTCCAAAGAAACCAGCTTGCTGCAGCTGTCATGGGACAAGCTCCAGACTTTAGTGGTTGAGGCAATCACTTTGGAAATACAAAAGGCTTTAGAGATAACATTGGACAAAAAATAAATTATACCAAGTCAATCTATGAATAATATAAAGGCATCTCAACAAAAATTAGTCCAAGAGGAAGAACAACACTTCTATCAAGATGATTTAATCCACAGAGAAATGGAATTTAAATACCAAACTGGCCAAGATCTAAAATAACTCTACATTCAAGCCGATTTAACCTACAAGAAGTATAACAGATCTACCAAAAATCTGTTAAAATCTGGAATAGTTATGAAAGGGAAAGTATCCCAGAGAGAAGATGAAACAGAACTTATGGAATCCTTAACTACACTAAACACTTACAACAGTTGGTGATGCTTAAAAGAAATCTTTTCTACCTTTAAGAATTATGACCTTACTGAAGATGAGAAGCTACAAAAAGAAGAAAAAAAATAAGCTTTATGAATAAGACTGGATAAGGGAAATTTTGTTTATATGTAACTTAACAAGATGAACTAGGGAATTTATAGCCATATGCAACTGAGTAACATTGAATACCATTGAACTTTTTAATATCAATCCTTAAATAAGATTTCTGTTCAGGCTAGGGAATCCCTAGACATAGGCAACTAAGTAATCGCTGAATTTCAATGAATGTTTTGTTTTATACTAATTATAGTAACTCAAGATATTATAAAATAGATGGTATTATAGAACCAGTATGAATCTGTAGGTTAGAGAAGTATATTGAAAAGTGTTAATTAAAGATATAAATAAGATTGGTTTAAGGATCCCAGGAGGTTGTAGAACTGGGGAAAAATATATAGTGAATATATGTAGGTTTAGAAAACTCTTTTAAAAGTCAGAGTATTATTAAAAAGTGAAATAATGTAATGTGATAGTTATGTTATAGAATTTAGAATATATAGAAAAAGAAAAGTATGTGACTATGAAGCTGGGGAATGAAATAAATTTAGTTAATAGCTAAATATGTTTTAGAAGATTACTATAGAATGTTCAGACAATGTAGTATTAGAAGGAAATATATTTTGTTAATTAACAGACTTGCAAAATTCTAGATCTGTGTATTTTTTAAGAGCCATAATGATAGAACAAGTTAGATAAAATATTGGCTTATTAAATATAGGCTTGCAAAAATTTTGGGAGGTGGAAATTTGGTAATTAGATACATATGTATGAGGTATTTTAAGAGAAATGAAGTTGTTGTTAACACTCTCATGTATGTTTTGTTTGTTTGGATGTCTGTTTGTTAAAAATAATAAAAAATATTTTAAAATCCTACTTATACAATCAGGTAATTCCTAGTGTTGAATCTGGTCACTTAAGTCCATACATTCCTTGAAATCTGCAAAAAACACGTTATTGCTTTTACATCATAAAAGCATTCTGTAACTTCTTAAAAGACATTTATACCATCTTATTATCTTGATACTTTTTATAATCATGTTTCAATTATATTAAATTCATATCTATGGATTCTCATAGTCTAATCTTTTATAACCTCTTAAACTTTTACTACCAAACCAATCTTTACTCATATAATTATGGATCCTTAATATCCTACTGCTTATAAATAGCCATTCTATAACCAAAGCATCCTAAAGATTGTATATTAACCCTTAAGGAGAAAGACATACCTAATACTAAATTCAACTTCACATTCCTTCTAAAAGTTTTCATACAAATACTGATACAATCTTATTACCTTAGTACTCTTTTATAATCATGTTTCAATTGTATTAATTTCATATCTATGGATTCTCATGTTCAAATCTTATAATTACAAAACCAATCCTTACTCATATAATTATGTATCCTTAATATCTTACTGCTTATACATAGTCATTCTATAAGCAAAGTGTTCTAGAAATTGTATATTTAACCCTAAAGGAAAAATATACCTAATAGTAAATTCAACTTTGCATTTCTTATAAAAATTTTTCATACAAATGCTGATAATATTTATCTTTTGCTACAGCCATACAAAATTCCATACAGCTATTATTAATAGTTGTTTTTAAATCACATTATAGAGGTTTAAGCTTAAAATCAAGTATAAAAAGAAATAAGTGTTACAAGGTAGTTTTTATATGAAATTTCATTTAACCAGTTTTTAATCCATAAAATAACTCATCCTCTTACCCCTTAATCCATAAAATAACTCATCCTCTTATCCCATGACTTCTAAATTTACTCAAGAGCCTTTGGTGTGAGGTACCTTTTCAAAAGCCTTTTGTAAGTCCACCTATATAATGTCTACATGCTTGTTTACATTCTCAAAGAATTCCAAAAGGTTGGTGGGGCAGGACATCCCTTTGGAGAAGCCATGCTGATTTTCCCTTAGCAAACTTTGTCATTCTATGTTCCTTTCTTTCATTACAGTTTCTGCTAGTTTGCCTGGGTCAGATATTAGGCTGAATGGCCTATAATTTCCTCATTCTCCTCTGGATCCCTTTTTAAAAATTGATGTCACATTTGCTACTCTCAGGGGTCAATTTGTAGAAAAAGAGGTGCAGGAGCTCATTAGCATAACTCATTAGCATAATTTATTTGCATATGCCACACCCTCTGACTTCACCAGAAGTGTGTCAGAAGGCAACACCCACTGCTCAGGCTCCACCCCAAAAATCTCCAGGTATTTCCCAACTCAGAGCTGGTGAGCCTACCTGGAGAAATACTGCTTCAAAAGCACAAAGAAAATTTGTGGCTGGGGATCAGCTTTTATGAGCCACTGCTCTCTTCTACAGATACTTCATGGCTGAAGAAGTCACCAGTGACCCAGTTATGAACAGAAGCTACAGTTCCCACATTTGCAGAAGTCTACAGATATGGACATCCTCCTCCTTACTTGCTACCTACATGTAATGGCTGATGATTCTGTTTCAATGTATCTGAAAATGAGTGCATGAACACGAAAGCTTATACCCAGAATTAAACTTTGTTGGTCTTAAAGGTGCCACTGGACACAAACTTTGTTCTATTGCTTCAGACCAACACAGCTACCCACCTGAATCTATGCAAACCAGAATTATTCAAGAGGGCTCTTCTGCACAGGCAATAGGGTTACACTGTACAAAAGACTTCACAAAGTTACTTGAACAAATTATTAGGGAAGACCGAACACCTCTTGTCCACACATGCTTAAGGTAGGATAGCAGCTCAATGTTTCATTAGCAGTGGTACTTAAGAATATCTGTTCCAGTGCAACAGAACAAAGTTTGAGTTCAGTGGCACCTTTAGGACCAACAAAGTTTATTCACATGAAAGCTTAGACCCAAACTTAGAATTCCCATTTATACTCTGTGGCTAATAGCCACTGATGGACTTCTGCTCCATATGTTTATCTAATTCCCTCTTGAAACTGTCCATGCTTGTAGCTGCCACCACCTCCTGTGGCAGTGAATTCCATATGTTAATCACTCTTTGGGTGAAGAAGTATTTCCTTTTATCTGTTCAGCAATTTCATGGAGTACCCACGAGTTCTTGTATTGTGAGAAAGGGAGAAAAGTACTTCTTTCTCAACCTGCTCAGTCCCATTCATAATCTTATAAACCTCGATCATGTCACCCCTCAGCCATCGTTTCTCCAAGCTGAAGAGCCCCAAGCATTTTAACCTTTCTTCATAGGGAAGGTGTTCCAACCCTTTTATCATTCTAGTTGCCTTTCTCTGCATTTTTTCCAATGCTATAATATCCTTTTTGAGATGTGGTGACCAGAACTGTACACAGTATTCCAAATGAGGTCGCACCAATGATTTATACAGGGGCATGATGATACTGGCTGATTTGTTTTCAATTCCCTTCCTAATAATCCCCAGCATAGCGTTGGCCTTCTTTATTGCAGCTACACACTGTCCAGACATTTTCATTGAGTTATCCACTACAAGTCCAAGATCTCTCTCTTGGTCCGTCTCTGCCAGTTCAGACCCCGTCAATGTGTATTTATATTTAGGATTTTTGGCTCTAATGTGCATCACTTTGCACTTGGCCACATTGAACCCCATTTGCCACGTTGATGCCCACTCACCCATCCTCAACAGATCCCTTTGGAGTGCCTCACAATCCTCCCTGGTTTTCACCACCCTGAACAATTTCGTGTCATCTGCAAATTTAGCCACTTCATTGCTTACTCCCAATTCCAAATCATTAATAAACAAGTTAAAAAGCACTGGACCGAGTACTGATCCCTGTGGTACCCCACTGCTTACCATCCTCCACAGAGAAAGTTTCCCATTTATACTCACTCTCTGTTTCCTATTTGTAAGCCAGTTTTTGATCCACAAGAGGACTTGTCCTTTTATCCCATGACTATTGAGCTTTGATGAGGAACTGTATCAAAAGCTTTCCGGAAGTCAAGGTAAATAATATCTATTGGATCCCCCTTGTCCACATGTTTGTTCACTCCCTCAAAAAACACTAACAGGTTAGTGAGACAAGATCTTCCCTTACAGAACCCATGCTGAGTCTGCCTCAATAGTTTTTGTCCATCGATGTGCCTACTAATTCTTTCCTTAATAACGGTTTCCACCAACTTACACGGTATCGATGTCAGACTGACTGGCCTGTAATTTCCCGGATCTCCCCTGGAGCCCTTTTTAAAAATGGGAGTGACATTAGCTACCTTCCAGTCCTCAGGAATGGAGGCAGATTTTAAAGAAAGATTACATATTTTTGTCAGGAGATCCACAAGTTCACATTTAAGTTGTTTCAGAACTCTCGGATGAATGCCATCCGGGCCTGGTGATTTATTAGTTTTTAAATTGTCCATCAGTCGGAGGACTTCCTCTCTTGTCACCGCAATCTGATTCAGGTCTTTCAAACCCCCTCCCGAAATCGGTGCTTCTGGAGTGGGCAAGCACTTCTCCTCTTCCACAGTGAAGACAGAGACAAAAAATGCATTCAGCTTCTCAGCCATTTCCCTATCATCCTTCACTACTCCTTTTACCCCTTGGTCATCCAAGGGCCCCACTGCCTCCCTGGCTGGCTTCCTACTTCTAATGTATTTGAAGAAAGCTTTATTGTTGGCCTTTATGTTTTTTGCAATATGCTCCTCATATTCCCTTTTTGCTTGCCTGATCACAGACTTGCATTTTATTTGCCATAGTCTGTGTTCCCTTTTATCAACCTCACTAAGACTAGCTTTCCACCACTTAAAGGAATCCTTCTTACCTTTTACAGCTTCCATTACTTTATTTGTTAACCATGCAGGCTTTTTTCTATACCTATTTGTACCTTTCCTAACCTGCGGTATATATTTTTTCTGAGCTTCTAGAACTGTATTTTTAAATAGTCTCCAAGCTTCCCCAATAGTTTTGACCTTCTCCACTCTTCCTTTCAATTTCTTCCTCACATGTCCCCTCATACCAGAGAAGTTACCCCTTTTAAAGTTAAAAGTGGTTGCGTCAGTCTTTTTGGGCAACTCCCTATCTGTACAAATGTTAAACTCAATGACATTATGGTCACTGTTCCCAAGTGGTGCAATCACTTTTACATCTCTCACCAGGTCTTGGGTGTTACTTAGGACCAAATCCAGGATTGCCTCTCCCCTGGTAGGATCTGTGACCATCTGTTCCATAGCACAGTCATTGAGAGTGTCTAAAAACTCAATCTCTTTTTCCCAACTAGAACTCATATTGACCCAATCAATGTGTGGGTAGTTAAAGTCGCCTATTATGACACAGTTATTTCGTCTAGCTGCTATCTTTAATTCATTCATCATTTTATAATCCTCCTCTATCTTTTGATCCGGTGGGCGATAACAAACTCCCACTGTTAAGCTTCTTTTGGACCCACTATTTCAACCCATAACATTTCCAGAAGCGAATCCAATTCTTTTACCCTCTCAATCTTACTGTATACCCTCTCTGACATACAGAGTCACCCCACCTCCAACCCTTCCCCCCTATCCTTCCGATATAATTTATAACTAGGAATCACCGTATCCCACTGATTTTCCTCATCCCACCAAGTTTCTGAAATACCCACAATGTCTATTTCCCCCCCAACACCAAGCATTCCAACTCCCCGATTTTACCTCGGAGACTTCTAGCATTTGTGTATAAACACTTATAGTTTCCCACATTTGTTAAGCCCACAGCCTTCCTCTTGCTGCCTCGAGACCTTGCCAGGCAGTTCCTATCATTAGCCACAGTTTCAGTGTACAATTGTAATCCATTTCCTTGTACAAAAGTAATAGCTACCCCTTCATCTCTTTGAGATGAGCCATCCCGAACCAGAGACTTTTCATCTCCTGTCGGCTTTCCCCCATTATTCAGTTTAAAAACTGCTCTGCCACCTTTTTGATTTTGAGCGCCAGCAGCCTGGTTCCTTCTCGGGACAAGTGGAGACCGTCCCTTTTGTACAGCTCCCTCTTGGTCTCCAGCCAGCCCAGCAGACATGCCTGGCATTCCCTGCATGAAGATTGCACAGGGAAGCCCGGCATTTAATTCTCCCCCCTCAGGAGGGGGCGGGGCCTGGGCTTGTAACTGCCAGAGTGCCGCTCTGGGGCGCTCCAGCAGGAAATGATCCCTGGCTACTCTCCATTCTTCTGGTACTGGGGCTGAATTTAGCACAATGTAGGCCCCTTCATCAAAACCAACCTGCAAAATTCAGTAGGATTTAAAAGATTCAATATATCATGGTCCTGTGTGGGTCTCTGTTAAACAAATAAGCTCTTTTTATGTCCAAAAAAGGAAAATAAGAATTGCTGGTTTATGGCAACAGATGAAATGAAGACTGCTTATACTTTATAATGAAGACTTCCTGCTGACTTTCCTGAAATGAAGTTTAGCTTTATATGTGGTGGTATTGTTAGGATATTATCTACTGTCACTTTCACAGATAAGCTAAAACTGAGGGAGAAAGATCTGATAACAGATTATTTTGAAGAGTGGGTGATGAAATGAGAGCTTCTCTGCATTTTATTGTAAATGCTCCACAGAGTCCAGAAAGGTACATTTTAGTAGGAGATGAACAGGCTCACAGTGACTTGACACTGAATCCATGGAGTCACTACTGATGTGACAGAACAAGTTGATGCAGGGCAAGTAGCAATTGCTCTGTAGTTGAGTTGGTTCTGCAGAGCAGAAAAGCATTCTGCATCTTCAGGCAAGCTAATTTTGTTTAAATAAGAATGCATGAAAACTGGCTTAAGGTGTTTTCTTTTTGCCTCTATTCAGTCTGCAGCCTTTGCACTTCTATGCAGAGATGCAGGGTGGAATTTTTTCCAGTGCTTTATTTTCCTATGGAAACATTTCCTTGGCTAAAGATTCATAAAATTTAAAACACTGAATATTTGCCATTACCATTACAGTGAGTTGTGACAAACAGTCCAACAATGGAAGGCACTGGTGGCTCTGGATCTTTCCCACATCCTTTCCCCCAGTAGTCTTTTCTGGCCCTGGGAAAGCATATTCCTGTGGTTATGGGATCTACACAGATGAATTCTGAAGTGGGTTGACAGTTTGCAGTGGGAAACGGGAAGGAGGCAAAATTGGTTTGTGCAGCTCTGATTTTCAAGTCATAGTTTTCTTCCTTAAAAAACTAATATCACATGGTAGCACTTTTGAGGTATTAAAACAGCGAACAGACTTCCTCTTCCATTATTGTATTGAAAGGTATAGGTAACATCTTCACATAGACCAGTGGGGTATGCCTATCATCTACTCTCGCTTTCTTTGATTCTACTGCAGGCCGTGTCCACCTCGGGTGACATCATTGGCCATTTGTACAAATTGGACAAATTCATTACAGTTTATGTATCATGGAGTCATATTAGCATGGAATCAAGGGAATAAGTGAGAAAATGAGCCTTCAGTATCCCTAACTTCAGATGGCAAATGTTTAGCAAGGCTCAAACATTGCCCACCACAGAGGATAGTGTCTGACCATTTGAGGGCAGAAGGTGACTTAAATGAAATTGAATTCTGCATAGCTTCTTATTTTGGTGATGGAGTGCCATTGAGTCACAGTTGACTTATGGTGACCCTGTGAGGTTTTCAAGGCAAGAGACATTCAGAGGTGGTTTGCCATTGCCTACCTTTGCATCACAACGCTGATATTTCTTGGAGATCTCCCATCCAAATACTAGCCAGGACTGACCCTACTTAGCATCTGATATCTGACAAGATTGGGCTGGACTGGGCTATCCAGGCCAGGGCAGATTCTTATTTACACAAAGTTTCTGTCTGAAATCTAGGCTCAGAGCAGATAAAACTTGAGGGTATAGAAGTGGATGACAAGCTGTGGTATAGTTTGTAATGTTCACTTAACACTGATTTGCTTTTGGTCTATTGCTTTTGGTCTACAATAGAGGTGAAAAATTGAGTTCTAAGTTTCAGCTTTGGATGGTCTTGCTAAAAGAGGTTTTCAAGTTTTCAGAATGAAAACTAAATTGTAGTGATTGCTGTTTTTTAATGTTTGGACAAAGAGAACTGAGAGTAAGTTCTCTATCCTTTTACCAGGAATGTAGTATTTGTCTGGATTCAACTACATAGTTCTCACTAAAGCCCCTGAAATATATGCTATATACTAATAGTCAAGTGTGGCCCAATCTGTAGATAATAAATCTATGGATTTGGGCCACGCTGCCACAAAACAGATGGTTCTACAAACTTGGGTGACCCTCCCAGGTTTGCAGATTTTTTTAAAAAAAAACTAAAAAAAGTAGGGGGTTACAAAAATAACAAAAACAGAGAGAACAGTGGATTGTACAAATGCAGAGAACTGTTCTCAGCAGGTTGGTAAGGAGGAGGCAGCAGGAGAGGAAGAGAGATTGGAGGACACTTACATATGAGGAAGACATAGGCATCCAGATGAACCACTGCTGCAGGTCCAAGTTATTTAAAGGTAGAGAAAGTTCAAGCTAAAAGGCTCATTGTGACAGTTGGGGAAAAAATGTAGGCTGAGTCACTGCCCTTTGAGTAAGAAGTCTCACCCTTCTTTGTCATCTCTTTGCAGCGTATCGTCCAGGCCTACAAGAATGGACTTATCCTAAAAGGAAATACAAGTCTGGGAAGATGGGACTTTGTTGGCTCCTTCTTCTTCTCTGTTTCTGCGGTAACTACCATTGGTAGGAATTCTTTTGTGCCTCTTCTGAGAAAGCTCTATAAAGGAATCCTGGAAGCATAACCCTTCTACCTCCTTTTTGGGTCTTTAAGCAGCTGTCTGGAGAAATCTCTGTTTTCCTTCCTCCACTAGTTTGTTTTACATTACTGTAAAGACGTCAAACTAATCTCCTTGATAGCCAGAGAGTGACATTATCTCTACCCAGGATTTCAGAATCCCGGGACAAAGTAGGTTTGATCTTTTTGTGGTAAGTACTTGTTTCTCCAGTGAGGGTAGGGCAGATTCTGGAGCACTAAATCTTCACTGTAATAAATAAATCATTATGGTGTCCCCAGCATTTGTAGTTTTCAGGAACACTGAAGGAACTGTCAGTTTCCCAGCTTTGTTTGTAGCTTGGTGCAGGATTTTTAATACATTAAAGTTAAAAGCATGTATCTCTGTTATTTTTTTAATGCAGTTGTATTTTCACAATTAGTGGTGAATGTGGAAGCTAGCTGGTAGCTGATGTTTATGGAATAAGCTGATAGAGCATTTTTTAAATTCCTTCAGCAGATAGCTGATCCACTCTAAAAAGCATTGAGATTCCTCCTTGAAATAAAGGGTCTGTCTTCTGCCCCAGCTGGTATTTGTGTTTTCTCTTGTTGAGTGGTACTTCTCCTGTAATGCATTTTCTCAAACCAGCGAGCAGGCGTCCTTGTTGCAACTCTGGGTAACCCACAGTGTCTCTCCTTTCATTAGTATTCAGAGATGGAATTGTATCATGTTTGTAATGCAGTATCATGATCTACATTAGGAGATTTGAATATATTCTCATGTCATCCTTTGGGATTATATGGCTTCCATATATTGGTAGAGAGAGGAGGAATCACTGTTCTTACACTCATGCCTCATTTGATTAGGATATAGGCGTATACATACATACTAGGAATAGGCGATTGGATTCCTTCAGGAACCAGCATTGTTTGATGTTCAGTTGGCTGGAATAAGGGAATAGGGCCTTTTGAAATGGGGTCAGGGTTATGACTCAAGGAAAGGCAGCAAGCTTAGGTAACAAATTTGGGGAGATGACAGCTGCCACCATTATTTTACTTCAACCCTCTACCATAGCTTGTTGCCTCCTGCCTCAGAGGTGAAGCAGCGAATGCTCCTTTCTTCCCCTAGCCGTCTTCAAGCACCTTGTGGCAAACCGAGCATGTCCCATCGGACTTCCCAAACTCTTGCAATTATTTAATACCTTCTGTTGATATTCTACTGGCTGTAATGCCCATGTTACGGTATTCTCCCTCTAGGAAAACTTTATTGAACTTACTCCTTTAGAACTATTCCATAAATAACATGGTTGCCTGATACTAGATTGTGGACAGAAGGCATGGGCAGAAAGCTGTGTATGTCTCTAGACAACCTTTGGATAAAATCTCTAAAAGCAACAAATAGTTTGATAGGCCTGAGATAAAGGCTGTTGCCCAGTGGCCTATAAGCTCCACTATAATGCCTGGAATCCTGGTTGATCACTCTATAACTTCATAGTCTTTTTGGCCCTCTGAGCAGAAGAATCTTTCCTTGCAGAAAGTGAAAAGCTATACATTTGTTTAAGTCACTTATATTCTACATCTTTAAAATCCACCCACTATAGGGTTTAGTATTCAGCAATGAGGATGCTGCTTTCTCACTGGTGGCACAAGCCACAATTACATTATCAGAAAACAGATCCAACTATCTCTATTTATAACAAATGTTAATAATAAAGGGATGCAGCTCAGTTATAATTTTTTCCTGTGACATTTCTTGTTCTTTTTGAACTTGTACATTAAGAGCCTTAATGTGGTCTGCACACTCACTCATTGTCTGAAAGTGGTGATACATTTTCAAATTAACATCACACGATGTAGCTCTCTTTGATTTCTTCAGTCTCTGGGTGTACCCACATACCACTCAAACTAGATATTGCTGTTGTTCAGTTTTCTAGTACAAGCGCTCAATCAGGGTATAGAGAGCTTTCTATGGGCTTTAAGAGAAATATCCTCTTTTAGTTATTTTTTATATGCTGTTGGGTTTCACTCTTACATTTTGAATATGGGAATTGGGAGCACCAGTGTTCTGCCAGGCCTAGCCCTGCTCTAGTTGCACATAACACTGTTGATTGGGAAGTCTGGGTTGTTGTTGGGGGGGGGGTTGGAGCAGAAGGGGATGTCCACAGATGAGCAGAGCTAAAGACATAAGGGCGTCTGCATTGAACCCTGGAAGAAAGTGGTATTCAAAGAAAGTCTGTGAGGAAATAAATTAGGGGGAGGGGGCAGTAGGACCCCAAATTCCTTTTGCTCTAATAATTGGAGCCCCCCCATTTTATACATCTGGCATAGGCCTAGATTTAAACAAATGGGGTTGAGACTGCCAAATACAGTCTGACCCAGAGTTGCTTCTCTTAGTTATGTTTTACAGTGTGAAAATAACTCTTATGTCCATGTGTCTGTTGGCCTGCAAGCCAACATACACATCTAAAAGCAACTTATACTTCTAGATGTACCAAGCAGTGCAACAATTCTTGCAGTGAAATATCCACATAACAAGCTCAGACCTATAGGTGTAAAAGAAGTAACATCCCTCTCTGTCTTTTTACAAGGCCCAGTTGAGCCACAAGATGGCACTATAACATCATTCTTTGTCTGATTTTTAACTGGTATTTGTATTACCCACACTAAATTGCGTTAATTTCAAAACCACCAGGAAAATGGCAAAAACACTTGATAAGAATTTGCATGTAGATTGACTTGAAACAGAGCAGCATATTTGGAGCAGCATATTTGGAGCAGCATATTTGGAGCACTAATACAATCCAGGATCTTGTGGTCTTGGATACCTAAATGGAACCATAAAAGATACTCTTTTTCTTCTCACACATAGAACTGGCAACAGTTGTCACCTTCCTTTATAACACAGCCTCCCAAAAGTGTGATGTTAATTGCTGCACAGTTGTGCTTCCCGTGAGCATTTATCCCAGCATTTTACAGTGCCCTCCTAAACAGAGTTACAGCCTGCTAGGTCCATTGAGCACTGACCTGGATAGTCCAGGCTAGACCTGATCTCAGCAGATCTCAGAAGCTAAATGGGGTTGGATGAGAGACCTCCAAGGAATACCAGGGTCACTATGCAGTGGCAGGCAATGGCAAACAACCTCTCAACAACCCTTGCCTTGAAAACCCTACAGGGTCACCATAAGTTAGCTGTGACTAAAAGTCTTTTGAAGTCAATGGTCTTAGAATGATATAATGGCACTTAGAATGGCATTTATAGAATCCTGTTTATACACTCTCATGTGCTGCATGTAACAACCAACAATCAATGGTATGACCTCATTTGGAGTACTGTGTACAATTCTGGTCACCACACCTCAAAAAGGATATTATAGCTTTGAAAAAAGTACAGAAAAGGGCAACTAGAATGATAAAAGGATTGGAACACTTTCCCTATGAAGAAAGGTTAAAACGCTTGGGGCTCTTTAGCTTGGAGAACTGACAGCTGAGGGATGACATGATCGAGGTTTATAACATTATACATGGGACAGAGCGGGTAGAGAAAGAAGTACTTTACTCCCTTTCTCACAATACAAGAACTCAATGGGCACTCAATGAAATTGCTGAGCAGTCGGGTTAGAACAGATAAAAGGAAGTACTACTTCACCCAAAGGGTGATTAACACCTGGAATTCACTGCCACAGGAGGTGGTGGCAGCTACAAGCATGGACGCCTTCAAGAGGGAATTATATAACCATATGGAGCAGAAGTCCACCAGTGGCTATTAGCCACAAGTTATAAATAGAAACTCTCAGTCCGGGGCAAGGGATGCTCTGTATTCTTGGTGTTTGTGGGGGGGGCAACAGTGGGAGGGCTTCTAGTGTCCTGGCCCCACTGCTGGACCTCCTAATGGCACCTGGTATTTTTGGCCACTGTGTGACAGAGTGCTGGACTGGATGGGCCATTGGCCTGATCCAACATTGGCTTCTCTTATGTTCTTATGTTCACTTTAAAAGCAGCAGGGATTTTGAGGAGAAATCATTTGGAAAGTAAGCACCCTTTTTCCACAATGAGAAATTTCTAGAATGGCATCCTGATTAAGACATTATGTAGCTGAGGGCCAAATGCACAGGAGAAGAGTGTGTTTCCCATGTTCTTCTATTCCACAGCTCCGATCCTGATACAGCTGTGGATTGCCATACTGGGGAGTGGAGGGTTGATTTGCAGAACTCAACATCTAGCTACAAAAAAAATTAAATCTACCCACTTCTTGTTATTGAACACCTTGGAGAAACTGAGTCTGTTACTGAATGAGGATCTCAACCCTTCTGTCTTGGGACAACAGGGTTGTTGGGGATAGAATAAAATATGTTCAGCTCTGGATCCAAAAGGAGTTCCCCAGCCAGAATACCTTCTCTCCAAAGTCAATTTTAATCATTTTATATGTTGTAATAATGTTTTGCTTTGGGGCTAGAATCTTGATAGTACCAATCGTATTACTTAGCAATGTCTTTTTAAACTAACATGTTTCTATATAATGAAATATGATATGCTAATGTTTGATTTTTCACAAGTGGCAAGAACAACATAACTGCATACTCTCAGACTGCATATTCTCCAAGCACAGTTCTGCCCTTACCGGAGGCTTTCTGTGGTGACAGAAGCACTTCCCATCTCAAGCAGAACGTGGCAGTTAGCTTAAAGAAGAAACCCTCTGCAGGTCCTGCTGTTCTGTTTCATGCAAAGAGACTGCAAGAGTTGCCCTAGTGCTGTGTCCATAGAACAAAGTGTTCCAGGTCAACCAAGAAGATCTACTTGTATAATAGTCAGATCAGAAACTATGGTTACAACCTGGAAGAGTGCAGTTGCATGGTTCACCCTGCATTTATTTACAAGGAATATGAATTCAGATGCATATCCAAATGTAGATTCCATTCGATGTGCAAGTCCGTTGCATTTCATTGAAAGCCATGCAGTGTGGAGAGACAGTGGCTGCATTAGGAAACCTAAAACACAGAAACATAGAACTGGAAGAGATCCCAAGGGTCATCTAGTCCAACCCAGTGGGATATTAAATTAAGCAGTTGAATTACACCAGCAGTTCCTAATCCCAGAAATGTGGATCTCCTAAATTGGAGATACCCATACTTCATGTGGTACACCAAAATGCTCTGTTTTCAGGTCTGCTTAAATTTTTCATAATTTCATTAGTGCATCCCTCTTCTCGCCTTTGTGATATATGGCTTGCTGCTCAAATAAGTAACCAAGCACTTGCCTAAGCCCATATTAAGTACCTGTGCATTTTCAACACAGAGTAGAAGTAATAACTCAGTGGTGGCTGCTCATGTAATTACCAACCAGGTCACCATGTCCTGTTGTTGATTCCAGGTTTACTGGGGAAAACCTCATTCATATTTCCGGTGAGCATGAAAGGGCCATGAAAGATTTCTGTAGACCATTCTGTACTTGAGGGTAATTGATTTCCCCCCAGAAAGGGGTGATGGCTTAGTGGCAGAGCATGTACTTTGCATACAGAAGGCCTTGCATCTGAGTTTAATTTATCTGAGGAATCTAGTGCTGGGAAAGATTGCTCTATGCCTGAGAACTGCCCAGTGAGCCAGACTGGACAATAGTAATGAACTACGTTGGCCAGTAGGGATGGGCATAAACCAGCTCACAAAGCAAAATTCCTGCTGAACTTGGGTGGTTTGGAGCTCAGGAACCAAATGTTCATTCCCTGGACATTTACTGGACTTTTGGCCTGTTCAGTTCAGCTGTTTGGGGCCAGCTTTTTAAACCTAACAGCTGAAGAAGAAGAGGAGGAGGAGATTGGATTTATACCCCACCCTTCACTACCCAAAGGAGTCTCAGAGCAGTTTACAATCTCCTCCCCTCCCCACAACAGACACCCTGTGAGGTAGGTGGGGCTGAGAATAGCCCTGAAAGAACTTATCATAGAATCATAGAGTTGGAAGGGACCTCCAGGGTCATCTAGTCCAACCCTCTCCTCACTGTTCCATGCCCAGAAGATGACAAAAAATCTCCAGGATCCCTGGGCATGTAAGAAAGGGCCACAAGAACTAAGCACTTAGGCAACCCTTCCTGCCCTCCCTCTCATGATCTGCCTAAGTTCACAGAATCAGAATTGCTGTCAGATGGTCATCTAGCCTCTGTTTGAAAACCTCCAAAGAAGAAGGTCACACCAGCAGCTGCATGTGGAGGACTGGGGAATCAAACCCCGTTTTCCCAGATTAGAGTCTATGCTCTTAACCACTACACCAAACTGAGTGGTACAGGGACCACTGCTCAGCTGTTAGGTTTACATAGCTGGCAGCCATTTAGGCATTTGGTTTTGCTCCCTGCCACTTCAAACTGCCCTCTTTCTCTTGGCTGTGGTGAGCCATGGGCAGGAGAAAGGGGGAAAGGAAGTCCTTTCCCAGGTGAGTCCTCCCTTTCTCTTGGCCACAGGAAACCACAACCAGTTTGGTTCAGGTGGGGCTCACTCTCATAACTATTCACTACCAGGGTCTGATTCAATATCTTCAAGAGACACAGATTTCTAGAACTGCTGCTGTTGTCCATGGGCTGGGGATGAAAACTTTCATGACAGACGTGACCCGTAAATACAAATCAGTCCTCACAAGATATTTTTCACAGATTATTTATTTGACATGTGGCACAAGTCCCCCAAAACATTTTGCCCATGATGATTTCCAAATAAAACACAAAATCCAGTAAAATCACGAACAATGAAAACAGTATACAGAAAATAAAAACAACAGCATGAAGAGGCATAAAATCTGAAAGATATAAAACAAGAACAAGAAAAATAGCATAGAACAGTATGAAACTGCTTTTTTTTTTTTGCATGATACTCTCTGCAACCCTCTGTTCTTGCAGCTGCTATGTCAAAACACTGCTTTATCCTTCAAAATTCAGATAATTGAAAAAATCTGGCATGTTTGTCACTAGAACTGCTAAACTGTACTTGAAGAGGTAGTTGAAATGTCATCAGGGTAAACTGATCTGTGCTGTGGGATCGTGTAGGTATCTCCGACATACCATTTTTGTTCTCACTGGTGTTTCTTTTAATGTTTTTTTTTTTAATGATCAGTGTGTGTTTTAGTGTAACCCTTTTTTAGAACAACTTCAGTTTGAGGAGTTTGGTTTGATGTCAGAGTCTATGTTTTCAGTACATGGCTTGCTGCCTTCTCCCCTTGCGCTAACAAATGTACAGGCCAATCTAAATGAAATTGGATCAAAGCAAACCATACTTGTGGTATAGTAGTGCACGCCTTCAAGGGTTTAACTCCCCCCTGCAACTATGAAACTCCACAGCATCATTTTCTTCCAGAGTAAATTTAATCAGAATCAGTCTGCATGTTCAGAAAATGCTAATGTTACAATCCCCAGGAGAGTCTTACCATTTCAGAATGGGGGAAGCCTTGTATGTTTGCTGTTTTACACTTTAAAAAACCCTCCCCAAACTTTTGGGAAACAGGGCTAATCCATGGAGCAGCATGCTAGCATTCGCAGACTATTAGGGCTAAACCAAACATGGTGTGAGAGATCTGAGACTGGATTTCCTGACATCTTTTCCTTTACTTAAAAACAGTTAAGTTGCTTTATGTTGTTACTAGCAGCCAGGCCCGTTGCGGCCCCAGGTGCAATGGGCGCTAGCTGGGTCCCTTTCCAAGGCCCTGTCAGGGCGAGGCCACCACCACGAAGTCCCTCCCCGGCTCCGTCCCTTGGCGCCCCAGCAGTGGCCAGTCATGGTGGCCCCGTGCATGCCCAGCAAGGCGGCACGCCCAAGGCCCCATCCCTCCATGGCTGGCTGGCGATGCAAAGTTCCCACCGTGTCTGTCTGCTCCCTCCCTTGCTGGGCCGCCTCTGGCCAGTGGCGGTGGGCCCGTCCGCCGCCCCAAAGATCCTTGGCGGCCTTGCGTTGTCTAGGGCGGCCGGCATCAGACTGAGTGCAGGAGGCTGGCTGCTGGTTGCATGGGCGATGTTGAACCCACGCAGCCAGGCACGGCAGCCAATGGCCAGGGCTCCACGTTTGAGTGGCAGCCCCCACAGCCAATTGATTCTGCCACACATTTTTGCCTTATATGGTCAAGCCTTATATGGTCAAGCTGGCTGACCACTACTCTTTTGTATAATAAGGAAGGATTATTGTGATGGCTCTTGAATGCCATGGACACAAATCTTCTCTTTTATTTTGTAGTCTCCTTTTTTGGAAGAGGCTGCTGCTTTAAAGTGCCCATGGAGGCACAGTGAGTTAATAGCAAGCATTTCCTTGAGTGTTATATACTGACATAATTACATCAGCGCTAGCAAGGCCATGTGGTTGAGCGCCCCTTCGGGTGCTAGAACAATAGAGGAATCGGATCCTAGGGCAGACCAATCGGAGTGCCCAGATCCTAGAGTAGACCTATGATGGTCTCCTCCACTGTTCCTAGGGCAGACCAGTAGGAGTGCCCAGATCCTAGAGTAGATCTATGATGGTCTCCTCCACTGTTAATAGCCTATCACTGATGTCCGGGTGTGTGTTGGGTGTGGGGTACTGCAGGAATATAAGTGGGGCTCAGACCTCAATAGTCTGTCTTTTGTTTTGCTTGCTAAATAAACTGTGAGCTGATTACTATTCAACGCCTCCAAACTCAGTACATTACATTGAGAAAATGCAAATGGTATACTGACTTCTACCATGAATTTTTAACTTTCTGATAGCTCATAGCCAACTTCATGTTGAATCCCAGATCTTTGCAGTGATGATGCTGATAATGTTTGTTTGCTTCTGAACAAGCAAGTGTTTAGCTGGGGAGGTGAGTATTTGAAAGAGGACAAATAGAAAAAGAGTCAAAATGGCTGGGAAAGCAGTTTTGTTTTTCATCTTTCAAAAAGGTATTGCTATCAGAAGAGTGAAGAAAATTATAAGAACTTTCCCTCAGCAGGATTGACTGATGTTATTGTGTGTTGCATTGGAAGGGTTTAGCTTGGTTGGAAATGTGACTGGAAGGGGATGGGATGGATGGTCAGTGTTAAGTACCTAACACTTGGGGGATGTCATGAGCCAGAGATCTACAGGAAATATACATATTTTATGCTTCAACATGATTATTCAGAAGTAAGCCCTAATTTACTGGAACTTCACATATAAATTATATATGAACTGCAGTCTTAGATACCAGTCATGAATTTTGTTTGCTTGATCGTGGTTGGTGCTAAGCCCATAGCTAGCAGATATGGTATCTGAAGTGCAAAATTCTCCACCCTAAATTAAACAAAAAAGTATTTTTTCCTTACACTTTCCTTTAATCCTGCAATCTGAGAACTGAGTATCAAAAGGGAAATTGTTTCTCAGGTCTTCTGGTATCTGCTTTTATTATATGTTGGTTTCACTTTTTCTGGTATATATCTGACAGTATGGATTAGGTTCTTAATTCAGTTGATTGTAGAGAAAATTCTCTTATCGGGAGGTTCAAGGTTACAGAGAAGTGGCTGAGGTCTTGTTAAAACACCTTTAACCACTGACCCCTTATTTGTTAAGAACTCTGCCTGCTGCAGTAAAACAAGATTGTTGCTGCACCCACTTAACTGTTGTCTCCTTTCCAGGCTACGGGAACTTGAGCCCTACTACAGTGAGTGCACAAGTTTTCTGCATCTTCTTTGCCCTCTTTGGGATCCCGTTAAACCTTGTGCTCCTGAACAGAATAGGACAGCTGATGCTCTCTGGTGTTCAGCAGTGTGCCTGCCACTTGGGCAACAAGTTTCATTGGCAAGTAAGTGGTGCAGGTTCTGTACAGATTACTTTGGCCAGTATAATTAGTTAACATTAAGTGGATGAGAGCAGTAGCATTTTTTCTACTTTGGCTTAATTATGCTGCAGACCATTCACTTGCCCTTATGTTTTAACTAAAGGCCACATTTGAGGCTGTTCATGTTGTCAGAGTAGTATTCAGAGTAGTTGTCAGAGTACTATGAATACATGGGGGGGTATGATTTCCAAGCCCCCAAACCCTGACATTCATTGGGTGGGGCCTGGAGCTATCACTTTGGATAGTTAGTTACATTGGTACTTCCCAAACCATTATGTATCACATGGTATCATTGTGCAGTCAGTCGTGTGACTTTGAAGAGAGACTATTTACCAATCTAAAAATAAAAAATAACTTGAGAATTAGTTATGTGTGGAATGTAAAATGTAGCTGAGCTTTCAGTGCCAGTACTTGTCTTCCATCATCCAGTCACATGTGCAGCAGTTATCAGAAGCAGGCATAGAAGAAGCTGTTTGTATGCAATATGACACAGAGTAGTTATTTGCTTATGAACATACTATGAGTCTATTGTAGATTTATTAATGTATCAACATTACTTTCTCAAAAGATGCTGCAGGGTGTAAGACTGTGGGATAAGAGGTGGTGGAACTTAAAACTGCCTAGATAGGATGCCTACTCTGTCCTTTGGCCCTCTGTAGGAAAGTGCTACTTTTTCTGTTGTGAAAGGCTCTGAATTTAAATCTGCCTGAGCATTGCACCTCCTTGGTCCAGATGTTTTGAGGTGGGAGGGCCAGGAGTGTCACAGTGTGGCTATGCATTGACGAGTAAAAGCTATTCTGCACATGCTTAGAGGCATGCATACTTTTATACAGGCAAATTGCAGCAAGATAGTGAAACTTAGCATTCCTGTTTCTGCTTCTCTCTCTTCTCACATGATTCCCCCTGTCCGTGAAGCAAATTTCTCACTGCAGACAGAGGAGATGACTTCAAAATATTATAAATCTCATTGTATTTTTAGAGCTGTGTACTTCAATTTTTTTCATATAAATTTTGTTGCAGGTTTTTGAGAAGGGCATACTTCTAATTATCCCAACTTTGGGGGTGGGTTGTTACTGCTTGGTATTCCATTTGGGGTCCATGTTTCCAGAATTTTGGGGCCATTCTTGCCTCCAGGCAGCAGGAGCTGGGAGGGAGCAAGGAGAGGAAACCTGCCCTGTCAAGCAACTGTTTGGCAGCACATGTACTCTTTACATTTTAAAGAGCCATTGTTTTCTGTGGGAAGAACTATTCTCCAAACTTGGGAGGCTATGTCTACCCCTATAAAGACAATGCTTCCAGGAAAACATTGGGTTAAAAGTGGTTACAAATAACCAGAAAACCCCAGGGGAATAACCAAAAAAACTTAAAGCAAAAACTAAAGGCAAAAGAAATTTGTGTGGAAATTGTGGAATAAACCAATGGGTAGCTCTGTTACTCTGTCTGTAGCAGTAAAAAAGAGCAAGACTCCAGTAGCACCTTAAAGACTAACAAAATATATGGCAGGGTAGGAGCTTTCTGGAGTCACTGCTCACTTCTTCAGATACAGCTAGAATGGGAGTCCAGTATAGGGCTAGGACTGATAGTGTAGAAAAGCCCTAGCTGACTGTTGCATGGTTTCTGCATTTTGTTTCTTTGTCTTGCTAGAAAGGGGCTGCTGTGTTGACACGGACTTGTGCACTGGTTGCTGGGCTTTTACTGTTCCTTCTGCTGCCTCCTCTGTTATTCACTGCCATAGAAGGCTGGACCTATGAACAAGGATTCTACTATTCCTTCATTACTCTCGCCACAATAGGCTTTGGAGATTACGTAATTGGTAAGCCATTCTGCTGTCCTATGCGCTGCATTTTTTTCTCATGAGAAACCTATTAGTTAAGCATTTGTTTAAGTTTTTTTCTTTTTAATTACATCTCCCCCATGTATATGTTTCATTGTGGACAGAAAAATGACCTCTTCAAAATGTGTCCAACAGCAACAATAACTGCTCTGTTTCTTCAGGTTAAAGCTTCATTTGCTGCTTCTGTAGCAGTTCCCCTGGAATAGGCTGCTCTGTGTGAAGGGTCTTTGCATCTGAGAGTTTCTGTACTTGTTTACACAAATTAAGCATGAGGGAGAACAGTTTTTGCATCTCCTTTACAAACAGCCTCGTTGCACCTAGCTGTGGTGCCCTTCAGTTCGCAGAGGGAAGCATTGAACTCTCAGGCTGAATTCCTGAAAGGAAGTATCTTTTAATCTTTAATATTAAAAAAAGAACACAGGAGCAGGCTTATCAGTACCAGGGACTATTCAAGGCACCGAGGGCACAAACTAGGAGTATCTTCCTCCCATAAGGGCCTGGAGTGGGCTGTCTTCCAAATTTATGAGTGGTCACCATTTACAAATAACGACTGTTGTGTTGAAGGGAAAACCTTTCTTCTCGTATCTGCTTATAGATCCCCTCATAGTTTATTTGTGGTATGCATCCGCAGCCAATAAAATAATAGTTCTGTGTGTCCTTTCTGTTGCTCTCTACCTCAACTGGTACCTCATCCACTCTTGGGTGGTCCAGACTTTCTGGGTTTTAAGTTTTGCTTTTTTCAATCTTCAAAGCATTCTAGGGCATGCTTAGTATCAGACTGGTACCTTTAAAATTCCCCTTGTGAAGGGAGTGATGCTGGATCTTCTTTTTTCCCCTTTAGGCATGAACCCTGATCGCACTTACCCTGCCTGGTACAAGAATGTAGTGTCTCTCTGGATTTTGTTTGGGATGGCCTGGCTAGCCCTGATCATCAATCTTTGCATCAGCTTACTAGAAAACTCCAGTGATCTCTGCCGGTGTTGCAAGAGGAATAACAGAGAGGTAGAGCAGGAGCTGATAGATGGCAACCAAAATACCAGTTTGGGGCCTGAGGATGAGCCAAGCTGCAATGTGAAGGCCACCAAGCCAGTGGGGCCAGATTGAATTGCGTTCACTGTTGTTCGTGTTTTTTCCAGTGAAGTCTTTTTACTATCTTGCTAACTTTAATAGGGCACTGTGTTTTGGCACTAGCAGAAGTTCAAGTACCTGGGAGAATCCCAGCGGAGATGACTGGACACTTAGGCTGCTGTGGAAATCAAGCTGTGTTGCTTTACATATGAGATTTTTTCCCCCCACATGAAAATAAATTGCTATGGAAGAGGAGCAAGTACATGCCATCTTACGGGAATCCACAGAAAGGTTTATTTGCTGCAAGTTCACAAGTTGAGAAACCTCAAACTTTGCTGCCCCTCTGCCTGGGGGCGGGGGGGGGGCTGGCAATGCATAGAACTTTCTCCTAAGCATGATGGGTTACCTCTGTGTAAGGGAAGTGTGAGGGGCAAAAGGGTTCTCACTTATAAATGAGTGGCTAAAATGTCTCTTTGGTTATACTGTAACTTACCAACTTTGTAAGGCCATTTGTCTAACAAGAGTTGTACAGATGCTCTAAAGAATATTCATCTTAATACAGAATACTTTTATAAACTTGCAAAACATGTTGAGCAGTCAATGTGTAAATAGCAGGAGATATATCTGCTATTTCTGCTATTCTGCTATATCTGCTATTATAGATATAGATATAAACTGATTAATGTGTTACATTTAAAAAATTACAGTTGACTGCACTAAGATGTGCCTTGTATTATAACATCCCACAAATAAAGTTTTGGATCCATAAAACTCTGTGATGCCTCTGTATTCAGAGATAACATGGACCATGACAGCCATGCAGTACAGCTGTAGCAATAAGCAGTCACTGCATACACAGAGTATTGGTTTTGATTGTTTCTCATGCATGCATTCCTATATAGAACATGTGTGGACAGATTGCTCAGCTCATGCAATAGTGCTTAGATGAGGGAGCTTACATGAAGACTGTTCAGTTGCCATGATGACCACTGAGAACTGTAGTCCCAGGCATCAGTTGCCAGGAAAGTGGATTTGTCTCCAGTGCCTGCTAACTGGAACTTTTGAACAAGTAGGTGCTATATCACAACATTTTTTGAGAGATAAACTTGTTTGTTTATGTTTTTTAAATTTCATTTATACCCCACTTTTTTCTCCCCAGCAGGGACCCAAAGTGGCTTACATTTTTCTCTTCTCCTCCTGTCTATGACAGGCCCATGGTCACCTACTGAGGTTCCATGGCTGAGTGGAGACTCAAACCTGGATACTAGTCTGAAACTTTAACTACTACACCACAGTGAGTCTCCTGCTGATTTTCACCTGTCAGCATACCCCGCTTTCCACCTGCATCAGTACCCAACTGGGAGATAAACTTTAACTCACATGAAGCTGCCCTGCACTGAATCAGCCCATCAGCCCATCAAGGTCAGTATTATCTACTCTGACTGACAGTCGCTCTTAGGCAGACGTCTTGCACATCTCTTGCTACCCAGTCCTTATTAGAGATGTCAGTCAGTCAATCAAAACCTTTATTGGCATAATTGAAAAAGAAAACATCAACAACATAGGAACCACAGATTTTAAGTATACAAAGACAGTCATCCTGCCAGAGCTTTAACCTTATACTCTTGAACCCTCATAGTAATAGAGAGAAACCTCGTCCTTGTCTGCCACTGAGCCATGGTCTGCCACTGTCTGCCACTGAGCCATGGGCCCTCCCCTAGCTTAACATCATGCTGTAATGGTAAGGGGTTTTGAAACAGCTCATAGCATCTGGAACTCCCCCCCCCCATGTTTTAGGCTTTCCCATAGTTTTGCTTTGATAGATCTCTTCTAATCAGCTTTCAGAGATCCCTTCAAACCAATAACACTTTGATCCTTCTGTAAATTTGTGCCCTGGCTGTGCTTTGTAGCAGGACACGTTCTTAGAGATAGCCATAGCAGAAGGCGATTTATAACACAGAAAAATGTAATCACCAAGAGAATAGTTGTCTGCCAAACCATGAAAGGTTATCTGTTCAAGGGTGACTAAAGAAAACATAGCAATTTGGCTGCTATTGTACTTTTTACAGCTGACTTGGATTCTTCCACAATCAGCACTGGAAAATTACAGAAACTCCTTGAAGGTCTTGAGATGCTGTTTGAGGTTTTACTTACAGAATTGTGCAAATTTCAATTAATGTTTTTCACTGGCATTACTGAACTCTTATAAGTGTTTTCTAACTTTCTAACGTGTTATTCTGACATACTTCAGAGTTAAACCTATTTACTTGGATATCCAAGTGACTTCATGGGAATGTATTTGTAAGTAAATATGCTTTTTTTAATCACCCATAAGAAAAAGGATGAAATTATTTTGGCCTAGAATGGTCGGAAAAAGTCAGATAAGCAGCTGTGGTGTTCTATAGGGAAAAGGAATTGTTGATATCTGATTCATGCAGCTATTGTTTGCATAGCCAGCTGTTTCCTTTCTTACTATGCTGTATACTTGGTGAAGAAGTTGTCTGAATGGTTTATAACATTTTAAAAAACCCGTAATCCATACACTCCACATTTGGCAAGTTTAGTGATGGTTCACCAAATGCATATTTGCATTTGTGAAAAAAAGAAATGGTGTCCAAGGGGGCAGTTTAGTACAGTGGAGCTGACTACATCACAGGGTTGTTGTTAGGGAAATATAGAGGAGGAGAGACATGGGTAGGTAAGAGTTGACAGGTTAAAAATGGGGGGGGGAGCAGCACCTAGGGCAGTTCAGAAATAATAAAGAAAGGTCAGGATCTGTGTCTGGGAGCTGTATGCTCTCTGAAGTGCTGTGCATTGGTCCAGAATCAAAGCCTACCCCCAGAAGATCCAAGATGTCTGGCAAGCAAGGAGCTGGGATAGCCTCTCAAGGTTTTGATGGCACAACCTAGTTCCGTTAGCTAGCTAGCAGCCGCAGGACAGTAACCCCTTGAGCAGCCCCTTAACCACTGGTGCCAATGGGCTATTCTCCTCACATCACCTTACTCCCTCCCAATCTTAGCAGGCAATCCGAGAGGACAGCAAAGACAGGAACTTCATCTTGCACCTCCTGAAGTAACTCCAGCATTACAATCACATTTGTGGGCTGAGACATGCCTCCCCTCCCCTGGCAAGCCGGGCAGGCACTTCACAGGGAGGGCTGTTTGGGGAGGATGTCAGGCACTCATAGGCACCCCCATGCGTACAGGCATGGCCACATGCAGGGCAGTTCTGAATTTGTATAAAATACTTCACACATGCACAAACACACACACACACAGGCTTTACAATGCTCTGTTAGTGCAAATTTTGTCCATAGGAAGGAAGGACTCTTATCAAGACATTTCCAACAGATGCATGTTGATTTTGAAGTATCTTCCTTGGTAATTAGGGAGCCAGGTAGCATACCATGTCTCAAAGGGTCTATCACACCTGGGCATAAGTAGAACGAAACTGATAGCTGTTCAATTAGTATAGCTTTTAAAGTGTGAAAGTGCTGTGTGAGACTTCTACTTAATAAAAAAATTAGTTTGAAACCATCCTTTTTCCATGGTAAGTCTGCATGGTCTTTGTTTCAGGCACTATTTAGGTGGTACTCCTTCATTCCCAGAAAAGAGCACAGTTGTCACATTCATAGGATATGAAAACTGGCCAATTCAAACAGTAGAATATTATTTGTACTTCAGATTTCATACACAGAATCCTAGTCCAGCCTTTCAAATATTACACTATACTGGCTCATATTCTCTGATCTTTCTCCAAAGAACAGCTTACTTGAGGTTCTTCCATCCAGGCAGCTTAACTTTTAGCTTTAACTTCATGTCCTTGAGACCAAGTACCACTAGCTCTGGGGTTCTTAACCTGGGGTCTGTGAATGGGCTTCAGGGTGTCTGAGAACTGGGTGCAAAAGATTATTTTATTTTTTTTTACTTCAGCTCCCTTTCAATTACTTTGAAAACTGTCTTTGTGGGAAAAGTTCTCCCTTATGTCAAATTATGTTAAGATATTGTTTCTACTCCTAACAAGAGTAGGCTGTATGGGATGCTAGTGTACGTGGTCAACTAATGTACAATCATCATCATTGCCATATTATAACATCTAGGCTGCGGTCACACACACTAAACAATCCACTTTCAATCCTCTTTCAAACTGGATTTTTACTGTGTGAACTTGCAAAATCCAGCTGGAAAGTGGATTGAAAGTGGATTATTTAGTATGTGTGACCGCAGCCCCAAAATAGTTTCATGTTTTTATGTTTTCCAGGACATGGTCATTAATTACAATAGGTTGTATGCAAAATGTTTGTGGGTTTATGTGCATTTTCTGTGGAGGCGGTCCATCAGATTCTCAAAGCCTCCCCACAAAAGGCTAAGAACCTCTGCTCTAGCTCAAGGTATAAGGGAATAATGACACCATTCAAAAAGACAGCATGTCAGCACAGAATGTACAAATTATTTTTAATGCACAGGAAGACATCATGTCTTGGGATGCTTCTGCGCTTCTAATAGTTAGGTTCTGATTATTGCAACAATGTTCCTATACAGTTGAGAGACTGTGCTATGAATTGGAAAGTCCATGGAGCAAGTTTTCTGCTATGAACTGTTGCCATGCAGCCTCTTCAGATGGCATTACTAAAGACTCTTAAATATGACTGTCTTGCTGAACCGTGAAAAGTGTGTGTCAGGGCAATGGGCAGGACTGTAGCCCATAAACAGTGTCCTTATACTGGACTAAAGGGATGTGCTTTGGCCAAGGGGAGCCTTGTGCCTAAGCAACATGCCAAGCCAGACATGGACTCCTGGACTTCAAGAAGCGTCCTGCTCCTGCATCTCCACAGCCATGTCAGCACCAGAATGCAGACCAGCAGCCCTGACTCCCATACTCACAGAAACAGCAGCAGATCACAGAGGAAAGCCGTGCTCTGCAAAAATGACAAGATGTTCCTGCACAGACACCATGAGAAATCCCCTTCTCCATCACACAGGCATTTCCACCCCCCACCCTCACATACTAACATCACCAGAAGAAACACACATTCTTCTCCAGCCTAAAACAAAAAGATGTGCCCAATGACTACAATAGTGAGCCATCAAGTCTTCCTGACACCCATCAAGATAATGCAGCTGTCAAACATCTGACTGTTAATCCAAAATTCCAGTCCTGCAGCCTGATTGGTTCTCTTCATTCCTTTGTCCACCTCCTTTTCCTAAGAGGTGTCACTCCTAGCCAAGCCATTACCTGCAATTGCCCAGCCATTAATCCCTTTCTGCCCCATTCATAGTTTTAAGTTTTCTTAATATCTCCTGGAGACCAGGTGATCAAAGCAGCCCTATCTCAGATCACATTTTTGGGTATAAAAGAAGAGCTTTGTGCCCTTGCTCTCTCTCTTGCTTTTGCCCCTCCTAACCCCACGCTATCTTGCTGGTTCCATTCCTAGTGCTGTCTGGAACTTCCCATGTGTGTTGCTGGTCAACCCACGCCACGACCCTTCCCCTTATTTTATCCCTTTTTCACTGCAGAATCAACTCGTCTCACTGGACAGGTACGGTATCACCCCACCAACGATACTGTCTGCTAATGCAAATGTCTCTGTACTTTTCTCTCCGAATTCTTAGTTCTGTATTGAGTGTGTATGCTTGATTTTATATTTGTATGTTTGAGAATCTTTTAGTAAAGAAACCACCATTTTAGTAATCTAGCCTCAGCGTCTATTCCTGGGTACTGGGAACTCAAACTCTGGTATACACAGGTTATGGTCCTATAATTAATGCCTATTGCCATTTAATAATCATAATTCCCCACATTTATTAATAAAGCAATTTGGCTAACAGTACTCTCTAGCTGACTTTAAGCCACTGTTTCCTCAACCTCAGCTGGACTACTAAGGCAGTCCAGGGTTGCTATGCAGAGGCAGGCAATGGCACACCACTTCTGAAGCCCTCTTGCCCTGAAAACCCTATGTGGTTGCCATAAGTTACAATGAATAATCAAAGTGTTGTCTCTACATGAGTTAAAACTGATAAGCATTAGTTTGGGACGTTAAATGACTGACTGGTTTTCTAAAGCACAGTAACCCAGTAATAAAATACATAAAGGTGAGGAGGGTATATTGTTCAGGACCTTTAATAGCTGATGGGTGAGAAGTTCATTCCAAGTTGGGACCAAGTCAAGAGAGTATTGTGTAATTTCTACTGAAATGGAGTTCAAGGGATAGAGGCTTCTCCAAGGAAAGCAGAGTATGGCAAGCAGAATTTCAAAGGAATAACCTAATACTTTGCATAGCAAAATTCACTTCCAAAACAGTCTCAGAAGGAGCTGTTTATCTTCTATAATTTCATTGGTGTAGTATCCAGAATTTGATACAGAACTTGGATTCCTGCGAAATAGCAAGGAAGAAAGTAGCTTAATCCATGGATGGTTTAACCATGGATAGCTGCCTACAAACCACTGCAGTGCTTGTTGGAAGTGTTGCTTCCTAAACTTCTTGTTTAGCACTTAACTGCATGTAAAGCAAAGATTTATGCTCTCTCCACAGCTGAGGAAGAGGTGTTGTTTGATCTGAAACATGAGCTTTAAATGGGATGGAAGCAATTCCATTCCACCAATGATGAGTACAAGGTAATAACCCCAATCCTGTGATTTGGGGCTCTGATATAAAATAATAGAAGCTATATAAGATGTAGTTGTATGGTAATGATAGGTTTGTGGAGCTGCCCCAACTCTTTCTTAGCCATAGAATTCTATCCTTCTGTAAGTCCTATAAATGGCAGTTCTCAGGATAGGTCTTGCTTTTTAGGGTACAGTTGTAACGGTATATCCCAGGCTGTTTCCACGCTGGGATTTTTCTCCAAGTGCAACACAGCATGCCCCCACTTTATTTGGGAATTTCCAGATGACACTGCATTGTTTCTGAAAATGGCTTGTGGGGCTCCAACTTAAAGGGGAAACAGTGTACCAGAGTGGGGAGATGTGGTACCAACAGAAATGTGGCCCAGGGATGGAGGGGTGTAAGAGTGGGGGCAGCTTTTCCTACCCCATGTAACAGCAGCCCCAAAGAAGGCAACCTTTTCAGTGGAATACTAAAGAGTTGTGTACCTTTAAAGAAACTCTTTCGTCAACAACAGCCATTCTGCTTGGAAAGTCATATTAGCAAGAATATCAACAGATGAAGAATGAGAATATGCTGTACAGTATTGCCATTGCCATTACAGCAGAGGTAGATCCTCTACAACTCTGTTGAATTGAGTGCAACTTTGAACAGGGCTGTTTCCACTCTGGCTAAGTGAACGTAGCTGCCTGCATCTCATGAACAAATGAAACTGAGAAACACATGGCATATTAGTTATGCAGGGCTGATCCTCCCTGCCCCTTTCAGTCCATGACCTTTGCTCTTCTTTCTCTAGGAAATTGTCAGAACTACCAATGAAAGCTTGGTATCACTGCTGACCTACTTTTATCTAACTTTCAATCATTGGATCCAATCTGATTAGGCAGGAGATCCTCAGGGCTAATGACCTTACATTGTGTCTGAGACGTGCCTAACTGCACAACATTAGCTTAGTTTCCTATTAGCACACATTTGGTAACCTGCGAGACAGTAATGCAGGAGGTGAGGGGACCGAACTGAGTGGAAAAGCACAGCCTTTGAATGTATAAGGCTTCAAGTTTGATCCCTGTCAAAAGTAGCTCAGGTAGCTGGGAGAAGCTTAGATACTGGAGAGCCACAGCCAGTCCCAGTAGACAGTTTTGAGTCTAGATAGGTTGAATTTCACTTGGCATAGCTCAACCCACAGCACTGCCAACACCACAACCACAAAAAATGTGGAGCAAAATCCAGAGAAAGAAATCTGGATGCAAAGGAAAACCTTTGTGACTTAATGTTGCAAAGAAAATTTGGTGGGATCTTATAACTACTCAGATCTTGAAAACATGAGCTGTAACCCTGTGGGATATAAATCAGGATAACTTGCAAAAATATGTGAGCTGCTTTAAGGCACCTTGGAACATACAGGGGGAAAATTAAATCAACAGCCCTGCAAGTAATCAAACAATACATTTTCCAGGAAGAGTGGAGAAAGGATAGAGTAGCAACGGTTTCAATTCAGCCTTAAAACTTATTTTATTTGACTGCTATCACTACAGGTACACAGGATGTAATTTTTTTCAAATTACATCTCTGGGTTTACATGCTTGAACTCTGTATACTGCACTACACAGCTACAAACCTATTTTCAGCAGCAGTCTTATATGGGAATATTAGGCCTACACCCAATAGATGGACCACAGGATCATGTGCAGAGAATAGCATTAATAATCTATAATATAGCTGCTGAAGTTGATGATTGTCAGGGAGAGGCTAGAATAAGGGGGGATATTTAAACCCTTTATCAACAGGAAAATGGGGCAAGGATAATCACTCTCCGGGAACTGTTCTAATCCTGCTGATGAAAAGTTATAAACATGTATAAGTTTTCTACAACAAAGGTAAAAGCAGTGGGAGAGGGGTTATTTCCAATTGGAAAATGGAACAGGAAAGAGTTAAAAAGTCCCGTGACCCTCACTTGTCTCCCTCTTAAAACTGAAGTCTCAGCTGCTATGTAAAGGCTCAGCAGATCCACCCTAAGAAATCATACCTTTGAATCCTGAACTTGTTGCATGACCTAGGGCAATGTCATTAATTCACTGTAGTTCACTTTCCCTTGATTTAAATGTAGCTAATAATCCTTCCCAACTTCACGGCATCATTGTAGGGATTCTTTAATCAGTGTTTGCACAGTACTCTTAACAATAAAAAGATCCTTCTTAAGTACTATAGAATCATAGAATGTTAGAGTTGGGAGGGAGCTTGCAGGTCATCTAGTCCAACCCCTTGCACGCTGCAGGAGTATAGCTGAAAGATAGCCCTACAACATAGCCGAAAGATGGTCATCCAGCCGCCACTTGAAAACGTCCAGATAAGGCATATCCACCACCTCCCAAGGCAGTCTGTTCCACTGCTCAACCACTCTTACAGTTAGGAAGTTTCTCCTGCTATTTAGCCAGTAATGACTCCCTTGTAATTTCAACCCATTAGATCTAGTCTTGCAATCCAGAACAAGAGAGAATAGATCTGCTCCATCTTCTACATGACAGCCCTTCAAATATTTGAAGACTGTAATCATGTCCCCTCTAAGTCTTCTCTTTCCCAGGCTAAACATACCCAACTCAGCCTTTCCTCATAAGACTTGGATTCCAACCCTCTCACCATTTTGGTTGCTCTCTTCTGGACATGCCCGAGCTTATCAACATCCTTCCTAAAATGTGGTGCCCAAAACTGGACACAGTACTCCAGGTGAGGTCTGACCATACCAGAATAGAGTGGAACTACCACCTCCCATGATCTGGACACAGTGCTTCTGTTAATACATCCTAAGATTGCATTAACTTTCTTTGCAGTCACATCGCACTGCAGGCTCATGTTTAGCTTGTGCTCAACCAGAACACCCAGATCCCTTTCATGTGTGCTGCTGTCAAGCCAAGTCCCTCCCATTCTATATCTGTGCCTTTGATTTTTTGTACCTAAGTGTAGGACTTTGCACTTATCTATTGAAATTCATTTTATTTGTCTCAGCCCACTATTCCAGCCTATCTAGATAATTTGAATCCTGATTCTGTCTTCTTCAGAATTAGCAATCCCACCCAGCTTCGTGTCATCTGCAAATTTGATAAGCATCCCCTCTATGTCTTCCTCCAGTGTTAGCTGAAATGCTCTCGCTCGTTTATTAATAGAGCAAAATGGTACAGGTATTTTAATAATCGGGATACTGGTCTATGTATATGGAGGATGGGCTGCCCCAGCACTTTCCCAATGAAGAAACAGAGTCTAAACTAAATAAATCTTTCATTTACTAAAATGTTGAAAGGAAATTCATACAACACAGTATTTGCAATCACACACACAAGAACTAAGAATTAAACAGAGAGAATTATGAGCACTTTCACATTAGCAGGAATCTGTAGATGGTCAATGAGGGTGATATTTACCTCAGGTAGATGCGCGGCTCCTAAAGCTTCTGGCGATGCGGGATCGGGATGGGTAGGAATAATAGAAAAATAGGGAGCACGTGAACCAGGCCAGCTGAGAACACGTGCGTTGCTTTGGCTGCAGACCAAAACCTTAAAGCGAGGTAGAGTTTGGGTATAGCAAGCTGGACATAAGGGGTAAAGCGGACAGAGAGGGGTCGTAGATGAAGAAAGAACGAATGAACCTTCTCAGAGACACTAGGTTTTAAGGCATCTGGATAGAGGAGAGGGGCGGGGGAGCGTCAGGCGGCTTACACTAGGGGACACTCCCTGCGGGTCATGGATTGGCTGGCAAGGTCAATTTCAAAAGCTATAGGCTAACTTGACCATTGGTACC
This sequence comes from Gekko gecko, assembly GCA_029375565.1. Lineage (NCBI taxonomy): Eukaryota > Metazoa > Chordata > Lepidosauria > Squamata > Gekkonidae > Gekko > Gekko gecko. Next base: position 96,455,067 of record JAPDNY010000001.1, read on the forward strand.
TGGGTGCGGGAAAGCAAAGCTCGAGACGATGAGTAGGGGATGACTCATCAGGGGTCCGTGCTGTCTTTCTTGTTGGCAATGGCGGCATCTGTGCATTACCTCACATAGGGGTCGTTAAGGGCAATTAACATCTCCTTTGTCCCGGGGGCTGGGTGCTTGTCAGGCTGTGAATGAGTTTGTCAACTAATGTAACACCTGTGATTGTGTAACCCTGATATGCGGTCGTCACTGGAACACCTTGGGAGTGAAGCCTGGCCAGCATGTCTTTGTTTTATGTTGGCGTCTCGTTCCGCTCTGGGTGACCTTTCAACATGGCGATATTCCTTATGGCACACTTCATCAGGTTCTATACACTAGCATTAAGTACAGTCCAAAAATGGCCCAATGTAGTGCAGCTGGGCTAACACCAGGTCATTTATAAAAACATTAAACAACACCGGGCCCAGGACCAAGCCCTGCAGCACTCCACTTGAGACTTCCCTCCACGTAGACACAGAGCCATTTATGAACACTCATTGGATACGATTTTTCAACCAACCGTGAATCCATCCAATGGTTGCACCATCCAACCCACATTTAACCAGCTTATCCTCAAGGATATCATGAGAAACTTTGTCAAATGCTTTACTGAAATCTAGATACACTATGTCCACAGCATTGCCAGAGTCAAAGGAGATAAAGTTGGTCTGACATGACTTATTCTTGATAAACCCATGTTGGCTACTACCAATTAACTCATTCCATTCAAGGTGCTCACAGACAGAGCGTCTAATAATATGCTCTAGAATTTTTCCAGGTATTTATTTATTTATTAATTATGGGATTTATACCCCGCCCTCCCCGCAAAGCAGGCTCAGGGCGGCTCACAATTGATATAAATATAACAAGGAACATATTTAAAATACACCAGTTAAAACATTATAATACAAGTCTAAAACCATTACAATACAATAAAGTGCAAGATGCAAGCGGTTGTTAACCATTGGCCAATGTTTCGCCATAGCTAGAGAGCTGGTGGTCCCCGCTTGCCCACTCCAATGGCCCCGGCCTGGTAGTAGATACTAGGTGTTCTTGCTCAGGCAGCTGCTCTGTTGTAACATTACGGGCTGGGCACTCCAATGGCGGCGGCCCCTAATTGAATGCCTGGCAGAAGAGCTCCATCTTACAGGCCCTGCGGAACTGAGAAAGGTCCCGCAGGGCCCTGATCTCCTCCGAGAGCTCGTTCCACCAGGTAGGGGCCGCCACCGAGAATGCCCCAGCTCTAGTGGCAGCTAGCCTGGCCTCCCGTGAGCCAGGGAGGGTCAGACGATTTTGCGACCCCGACCGTAGTGCTCTCTGGGGACTGTACGGGGAAAGGCGGTCCCGTAGATATGTTGGACCCCGGCCATATAGGGCTTTAAAGGTGAGAACCAGCACTTTGAAGTGGACTCGGTATGCTATTGGCAGCCAATGCAGAGACCTTAGCGCAGGCCGAATGTGCTCCCTTCTGGGGAGGCCCAGCAGCAGCCTGGCCGCGGTGTTCTGCACCAGCTGCAGCTTCCGGATCTGTGACAGAGGCAGCCCCATGTAGAGAGCGTTACAGTAATCCAGTCTCAAGGTGACCATTGCATGGATCACTGTGGCCAGGTCAGCCCGGTTGAGGAAGGGGATCGTGTATTGATGTCAAACTGACAGGCCTGTAATTTCCTGAGTCCGTCTTTTTTCCCTTCTTGAAGATCGGGACAACATTTGCTCTTCTCCAGTCTTCCGGGAGAATGCCAGTACTCCAGGAAATCTCAAAGAGGCTCTGAAATAACATCTGCAATTTCTTTTAGCACCTTGGGATGCAAGCCATCCTGCCCTGGAGATTTGAAAGTATTTAAGGCAGCTAGATGCTCTCTAACCATTTCCTTACTTACTCTGGACTGGCAGTTCCTCCTTCCTTCACATGCCCTGCATTCTTCAGTTTGTATACAGCTCACCTTATGGTTAAAGACTGTCGCAAAGTGAGAGTTGAGTAATTCCACTTTGTCTTCATCCCTTGTTAAGGCTTGACCGTCTTTCCCTAGCAATGAGCTTACCCCATCCCTGTTCTTCTTTTTGCTCCAAACAAAGGCATAGAAACCTTTCTTGTTATTTTTAGCATCCCTCGCAAGCCTCAGCTCCATCTGCACTTTAGCCTTTCTGACACCATCCCTACAGATTCGAGCCTGCTTCTTGTACTCACCCTCAGTAATTTGACCCTCCTTCCATTTCCTGTACATTTCCCTTTTTAGACTCAGCTCTTCAGAGAGTTTCTTGTTCAGCCACCTTGGCTTCATTACCCATCTCCCACCTTTCTTTCTCACCGGGACAGTTTGCAATTGTACCTTAAGCACTTCATTTTTCAGCATCTCCCATCCTTCCTGTGCAGATTTCCCTTCAGCATTTCCAGCCACAGGATCCTACCTAATATTTCTCTGAGTTTTTTAAAATCAGCTTTCCTGAATTCCAGGATATGAGTCCTACTATGTCCTGGTTTCACATCCTTCTCTGTGTCAAATACCAAGCTGACATGGTCACTATTCCCCAAGGATCCCTTCATCAACCAGTTCTCCACTGTTAGTCAGGATTAAAGCCAGGATAGCAGATCCTCTGGTTCCCACTTCTACCTTCTGAGAGATGAAGTTGTCTATAAGACTATTCAAGAATCTGCAGGATGCCCTATACACCTGCTACAGAGCTTACTAGTTTAATATAACACGTGCACTGTCGATTAAACCAAGTGTTACTGTCTCTGCAAGTTACTGTCAATACCTTTAGCCATTTCCTGCCATTTGGGCGGTTTTAATGGTCAACCAAAATGTACACATTAGCTGCTGGGTGATATTTGAGCTTCGTATACATGTTTGGCATTAAACTTCAACAAGTTTCATTCAGCTATGAAATACAGGGCAAAGGACAAGGCATTGAAGAACAGGAAGCAGCTCTTGCTGCGATGGAAACAAGGAACAGAGAGAAGAAGCTGCTCTGCACTGAACTAGTATGAATGGAATATATCAGTGGTACTTGTTCTTCAGCAGCCTGAATAGTCCAGACTAGCCTGACCTCATGAAAACTTGGAAGCTAAGCAGGTTGGTCATGGTTAGTACTTGGATGGAAAACCACAAAGAGGAAAGCAACGAAAACCACCATGAGGGATTGCTATAAGTTAGTTGCCAATTGATAGCACTTAATTATTAATTTTGGCACTTAATTATTATTTTTGCCCTGACTTGTATAGCCCAGGCTAGCCTGACCTCATCAGATCTTGGAGGCTAAGCAGAGTTAGCCCTGGTTAGTACTTGAATGGAGACCATCAAGGAAGTCTATGGTTGCTATATAGAGGCAGCTATGGCAAACCGTCTCTGTACATCTCTTGCCTTGAAAACCCTAAGGAATCTCCATAGGAGAGCTGTGATTTAATGGCACTTTCCACCACCACTTATGGTGTATTGATTTCCACAGAATAATAACAAAGGCTTAAGAACACCCAGTGGTTTTGTTATCACCTGAGTTATACCACTTCTTGTTGTTAGCTGCACTGATTTTGAACACTGTCACTTATAGGAGTTAATGCCAGTCATAATTAGGACACTAGTGGTCATTGGTGCATGTTCAGTGAATGTAGACATTTACATGAGCTTGTTAGCGACTGCAGAAAAATTGTGTGAATGTTCTGAAACTTAGGGTTAATGCTGGTAGGTGCCAAACTGTAAGTATTCATCAGTTTGACAAGTGGGGTTCTAGATCAATGGACAATTAGAAAAAAATCAGGGATTATGAAGAGTCAGTGTTGACATTCAACACATTTTGATATTACTATACTTATATGTACTTGCAGATGTGTATGCATCCAGTGATCCTCAAAGTAATTAAACATACTCACTTAATGCACTTAACAAGTGTTGTCATTTGTAGTCTAAAGGGTACTAGTTCTTCCTTACATAAACACCTTTCAAAGTCATGTACATGAGCAAGTTTTGGTCAGTAATTTTCATAGTGGTAGTGTATACATCCTATCCAATAATTGTCACGCGAGTCCATCAATTTCAAACACAGCTGCAGCATGGAGAGGCAACCATTCCCCTGTGCTTTTTCATAAGAATTTCCCCCACCAATAAAATTGTTATTTGCCCAGGTAGGGACTCATTTTGAATCAATTTCTCCTCTATTAGGATTAATACTGGCTCAGGGAGAAAACCAGCACAGGGAAGTGTGTTAGCCTCAAGCCCCTGCATGGCCCATTACAGATTAAGGGGTGCACACAGAGTTGCATTTAACGACTGATCTCCCTTGTTTTGTCTGATTGCATTCTGAGGTAAATTAATGCAATGTCTCACTTCCTCCATTGTCTTACCTTATTCCTTTCCCTCATGATATCCATTCATTTACCATATATGAGTTGGGAGGATTTTGTTGGGTTTTTTATTCTATATTCTATTAAATGCTATACTTTTACACTGGACCTTTTTTGTGGTTAAGAAATAATGGGTATTATTATTAGACATACCATCAGCTCCTTCCATTCTATTAATTCCACAAATAATGAGCACAATAGCAGTTCTGAGGTGGAGATTAGAAGACACAAAGAAATGTTTTTGTTTTGCTTTTTTAGCTCAATGATTCAGCACATGTTTTGAATTCAGAAGGCAGGAGTTTTGGTCCTTGGCGTCTCTAGCTAAAGGATCTCTACTCTTGGACAGCTGCTACTTGTTAGAGCAGAAGATTTGTGGAGCAGTGATCTGAATGAATGTCAGTTGCGCCTAATCAATTATGTCATCGTGATTTTTTTTTCTTTTTCTGGAAACTTCCAATGAATTTTGCTTCATGTTTCTTATGACCAGAGACTATATAGCATTTATGTTACTTACTTTATTTATACCTCACTTTTTTCCCCACTGGAGATCAAAAGCAGTTTCTTTACCCATGTTTCCCAGGGCAGAAACCACAAATCACTATACCAAGAGGTAATCTGTCTCCTAGTCCTTAGTACTCCTCTTCTCCTCTTCAACCCCCTCCTTAAAAACTATCTAATCAATGAAGGCTACTGTTTAAATCCCTTGCAGTGCAACCCTATATGGAGTTACTTCAGTCTAAGCCCACTGGAATCAGTGGTGCTTACTCCCAGGGGTCATTTCCTGCTGGAGCGCACCGGAACAGTGCTCCGGCAGTAAGGAGCCCAACAAGCCCTGCCCCCAGCTCCCAACAGCAATGTAAGCCCCCTCACATGCCTTTCCCCACCCGCCCACCGATGCGGACAGGCAGGGAAAAGCCTGCAGAGGCCACCCACATTGGCAGGTGGGTGGGGAAAGGTGTGGGGGAGCATGTCTCTCTCTGCCCCCCGGTTCCTCTGCTTCTCTTTCTGCCCCTCTATTTTCTGCCCCTCTGTTCCCTTGTGTGTGTGTTTCTCTCTGCCCCTCTGTGTGTGTGTGTCTGCCCCTTTGTTCCTCTGTGTCTCTCTCTGCCCCTCTGTGTGTGTTTGTGTGTCTGCCCCTGTCTCTCTCTCTCTCTGCTCCTCTGTTCCCTTGTGTGCCTCTCTCTCTGCCCTTGTGTGTGTGTCTGTCTCTCTCTCTGCCCCTCTGTGTCTCTCTCTGTCCCTCTGTGTGTGTGTGTGTCTGTTTGTGTCTCTCTCTGCCCCTCTGTCTCTCTCTCTCTGCCCCTCTGTGTATGTGTTTGTGTGTCTCTCTCTGCCCCTCTGTGTGTGTGGAAAATGCACAGCCCCAAGGGTTCTGTCAGGCCTTTTTCATATACAACAACAAAATTGTTGGTGGAAAGTGCCATCAAGTTGCAGCTGACCGATGGCAACATCATAGTGATTTTTAAGGCCTGAGATGTTCAGAGGTGGTTTGCCATTGCCTTCCTCTGTGTCACAACTCTGGGCTTCCTTGGTGGTCTCCTATCCAAGTACTAACCAGGGCTGAACCTGCTTAGCTTCAGAGGGTCTGACAAGATCAGGCTAGCCAGGGCCATCTACGCCAGGGCAACAACAGAATGATGACACTTTAAGTACTACTTAACTGGGATGATCACTACACTTCAAAGGGGGTCAGGTTAACGATGTCTTCAATGGGTCCTTCAAAAAGAATTTTGTCAAAGAAGTTCCAGAACTCTGTTCTGGCATGTTCCCCCAGAAAAAAAGCCCTGGGAATTGTCTTGCTCACTGCAACAGGCAAAGCTTAGCTTGTATTCACTTGAAGAAGGCAACTTGGTTATGTATTTAATATTGTTTAATATTATTATATGTGTCATATGTGTAACTCTGCTTTAGGCACACCTCTCTTTCAAGGGATCAGGTTATTCATGATTTACTAGAGAAGGGAGGATGTCTTTTCCAGATAGCAGATCTGCTAGCCCTGTAAAACATGGAACATGCAGAATGTGTACCACTTGCTGGAGTGTTTGCAAGTGACTGAAAGAGAAACTTGCATGAGATTGTGGCTTTTCTTCCATTATTAAAAAGTTTTTGCTGAGCATATAAAAAAAGCTGCAATCTTGCACAAGTCCCATTCTCTAATGTCACACTGTTCATACAGGTAGACCATTTATTTAGACAGAGTTTTTGCAATAATTTATTTTTCATGTAACTATACAGATACATTGGTGTGATAAGAATGTAACTTCCTTTTATAAAACCAACCAACCCCACTCATATATAGCAAAGGTCACTGCTAATTTGCCCTTCTAAGAAAACTGGACTTTAAAAAGCTGAACCCAGGAGGCTTTGTATAGCAACTACCATAAAAAATAAATAGCAATACTAACTTGATCTGTATTTTCATGCTTGTTGTAGGGTAGCTTCCGGTGATGTCAAGGAGTGTGGCATATGCAAATAAGTTATGCTAATGAGCTCCTGCACCTCTTTTTCTTTGAAATGACCCCGGGAGGAGAGTAGTGCTACACAGGAACTGAAACTAAGTCTTTTGTTTTTGCTTTGTTCTCTTTCTACCCATTGTCAAGATTGTGTTCTGTAACTTTTTGAGATTACTGTTCTTTAAAAATATGCATAAAAGAAAGAAGTAATGGTCTCATTGCCACCTTCACATTTACTGAGCAGATTAGTCTGAGATTTCTTTATTACAGAACAATATTTGTACAGCATAATGCGAGAACAAATTATCAGGCCCCAACTTCCAGTTCAGACAACTGTCAAAGATGTCCATTATTTCAACATGCCTCTAATTCAGTAAAGATCATGATCAAAGTTTAAATCCAGTGACACCTTCAGACAACTGTCAAAGATATTATTTAAACATGGCCCTAACTCAGTAAAAATCATGAACTAAATTTGTATCCAGTGGTACCTTTAAGACCAACAAACCTTTATTCAAGGTATAAGTTTCCATGTGCAAGGACATTTCTTCAGATACTTCTTCAGTAAAGATCATGTTTCACAAAACATTTGTCTTCTCTTTGCCCTCCCTGAAAAAAGAATTGGGCCTTGACAGTAGAGCTCTCATATCTCCACTCTTAAAATGTGTTCTATTTCTTTTAATCTGACCAATATTTGAGTTGCACTGTGTTTGAAATTTCCTACTCTTTCAAACAAAACTAATTAAATCTTTTTAAAGTGCAAAATTCATCTGATGACTCTTATCTCAATTGTCTGCAAAACAGAAAGTGCTGCCCTCTTTGGAATACTTAAAGGTAAAGTGCAATTCCTAAGATGTTATCACCTAGAAAGAGTTCAAACCCCATGTTGACTATAAACAGTTGTTCAATGAAACAGGACAAACTTAGAGACATTGTCAAACACTATTGTAGCTTTTTCCCCATTAAAAAAAGGAGTTGACTAGGTCCTTCTTTCCACAATGTAGTCTGACCAAGATTTCTTGGCAAGAGCATTGTAAACACACAGAGTTTTTGCTTGTGGTTAAGGTCCGTTACTTATGAGAACCTGGCCTTTGTTGTGTGCTAAGAGAGACCAACTGAATGCAGGCTTAACCTTAATGGAAATGGTCACAGGAGGGAATCACAAGAAAGATAGCCAATTTTTTTATTATTAATTATGGTTATTATTATTGTTGTTGTTTTTGCTATTGTTCCTGTTATTTGCAAAAAAGATGAACATTTAGAACAAATAGTGATGAGTGAATAAGACAACAACAGCAGATGGAGCTTCCAGTTCGGTGATCGAATGGCAGACATGACTCTTGGGAGCTCTTGAGGACATGATCCATGAACCGGCAGATGGGGAGGGGACTGTACTTGCCCCCCCAGGGACCTGTGCGATGGGTCCCTAGCCATGGGGTGCTAAGAATCGCCTTTCCACCAGCACGTCGCCAGCGAATTGAGGCGGTTCCATGCCCTAATGGTCTAACCGCTGTGTTCCAGTACTGGACTCAGAGACGCACACTGAGAAAAGTGAGTGGAGGTCGAGCATACTACACCACTGTTGGCGAGATCTACTAGATCTACACTGAAAGTGAGTGCTGGTTGAAACGAGCACCAGAGACTTTAGCTGAAAGTTCCCCCTAAAGCAAGTGAGGGGGACGGGAACCCCCCCACGATAACGAAAACAGGCTTAAAGCATCGTGGGGACAGATTTGAAAGCAGAATGAGACTTTAGTAAGGACTTGCCAAGAGACTTACAAGCGATTTGTAGACTCCAGAGGCTTTTGGTAATTTTCTTTAAACATAAACATCCTCAAAGATGTTGCTGAGAAAGACAGAGAAAGGTAAGTAAATGAAACCTAAGCCTCCTTCAGGAAGTGCTAGCCTAGCAAGTGCAGTCACAAGACCGGACATAAACATAGACTTCTCTAAGATGCTAACAGATGCCTTGCGACCCTTGCTGGAGCAAATGACGACACTTAATCAAAAATTTGCTGCACAGCAACTACAGTTAAATGAGACTATGAAAAAAAAACCAGAGCAACATGCAGAGAACCTTAAGGAAGTGGATGCCAGTACTAAAAAGCTTAAAAAGCAAATGCAGGAGATGAAAAAGAAGAGAAACTCTGACGAAGCCCAGCTTCGGCAGCTTCAAATAGAAAAATCAAGTTTTATTCTGAGATTTCAAGAAGTTCCTGAGAATAAAGGGGAGAATCTTAAGCAGACTATGAGCGATGCTTTGGGACCGGTTGCACATTTGAAAGCGGATGTTCTTCAAAGCGAGATGGATGTGATCTATAGATCATATTCCAAATATATAAAGAAAAATAATCTGCCCGGGGAGGTAGTGGTTAGATTCTCCAGAAGACATGTGAGGGACCAGATCTTAAAGGCAACAAATGGAACTGTCCTTAAAATTGATGGCAAGGAGATAAGAGTTTTGAAAGACACTCCCTTTGAAATAAGGAAAAAAAGGGAAAAATACAAAGACTTGGCTTTGTTTCTACAAAGAAAAACATAACCTACAAATGGATTGTACCTGAAGGCATACTCTTCAAATTTAATGAAAAGAGGGAAAAGATTGACTCTGTTATGAAAGCACGGGAGTTCCTGAAGCAACAACTTGGACCAACAGGAGAAGAAGATGATGAGGAAAGCAGCATGGGAAGTGATGATGGAGCACCTACTGGAGAAGACTCCAACTCAGAACGTGGGGCAGCTGCCCCCAAGGGAGGATATCAATTGAGGGAAAGAAGGGAAAGAAGAGGCAAATGAGTTGCCAACTCTCTCTGAAGTCTATTTTTCTTTTTATACTTAAACGTCCTTTGGCATTGTTCTTTTCTAAGTCAGATTATCTGGACTTGAAGTATATAAGTGGTTTTTATGATCATTTTTAATGTAACATATTACTCTTTATTATAATTTAAAGCTTTATATTGCAGCCATTATATGACCACCACCTCTTGGGTTTTTAGTGGTTATCTTTACTTTCTCCTGTAGTTTATAGTTCCCCTTCCTTATTTTCTTGTAGTTTTGGGAAATAATTTAAAAAATTAAAAAAGAAGGCAACAGCAGATGATGATGCTGGTGACTAAAGGGAACTTCCACATTCAGAGGCAGTTAGCCTCTGAATCCCAGTGCCAGGAGGCAACATCAGGGGAAGGCCATGGCCTCTGTGCCCTGTTGTTGGCCCTCCAGGGGAACTGGTTGGCCACTGTGTGAGAAAGGATGCTGGACTAGATGGACCACTGGTCTGATCCAGCAGGGCTCTTCCTATGTTCTTATGTTTATCTCTATTCTAAGAAAAGAGTCCTGCATACCAACCAGATGCTAAAGATGTATGACAGGTTTTGAGATTTTTTTTCTGGCTAGTTGGCATCTTTGGGTGACACGAAAGACATGAACACTAGGACAGTATATCATCTGCATTTATCCAGACCTTATTTCTGACTGTGCTTTAATAATTAGAACACAGGCATTACAATGCTTCATATAAGGCTGAACAAGAGAGGCAAGTCTTCATCATTCTACTCTGTGAATTCTATTCTAGCCATGCCTTGTTTAGTTTGCTTGCAAATAAACTGTCTAATGGCTCAGAAAAGTGTCTCTTAATTGTCTCTTAAAAGGAACTGTGTCTCTTAAAAGGAACTGAGGTCTTAATCTAGCACCTCATGTTCCGTAAGGTTTCTTTTAATAGTTTAATTAGAGAAGATGAGTGTTCTTATCAAGGACTTTGCTTTAATCTAGTAATTCTAGATAGTGTTACTTCAATTGCCCATGGTACATCTACACATTGTGCTGTTGTAGCCCTATAGCAAGAATTCACAACTAGATTGTCTTGCCCATATACAAGAAACCCCAGTTGTAAATGATGTTTATTGTGCAACAATAATGAGATATCCAATTATATATGAATTGTTAGGAAGCCACAGTGAGTAAAGTGGAAAGAACCTGCAACAAGTCAAGAGATCCAGGTCTGAAGAGGGTGAGAATAACGTCTCTTGTCTGTGTATCAATCAATAAACCTTTAATGGCATATAAATATTAAACATTAAAAAAACAAGGACAGTAAATGACACAATCAGCTAGAAGTCTGAGTTAATTTATAAAATCATAAAACGTAGTTTCCCAAATTTTTCACTCTTATCACGTCAACTAGAAAATTAGCCACTGCCACTGTAATCTCTGCTGATATATCATTCAGTAGAAATTGGCATTTTATTTCATTGGAAAGGTGATGTTTACCATGCAACCAAGTGCTTAACCATTTTTCCCTGGCAGATACATGCCACGAACAATCCAACAGTATGTGATCAATTGAATCAAGAGAATTAGAACCGCAGTCACATCTCCGTTCATGCTTGGAAATATTTTGAAACCTACCATACAATAGTTTTGAAGGAAAAGCATTTACTCGAGCAAGGGAGAAGGCTCTTCGGTGGCTAGGACTATCAAGATTATACAAATACAGGGGGATACATCCCACAACATTCTTGAGATTTAATGTAGCTGAAGAACAAACCGGGGGATGAAGATCTTGTCTGTGTATTGGGCTCTCTTGAAACTCACATACTATTCAGAATATGGAAGCTCTTGACAGAGCAGAAGCCATAGTTTCAGCTGATGGAGTCCTATATGGCTCGTGGGGCTGATCCCATGACTATGCTACTCACAGATCCTGACATCTGCAAGATTTCAGTAAAGCTTTTGACAGGATTCCCCATGATGTTCTGATGGGTAAACTAAAGGACTGTGGCCTGGACTGTAAGATAGTTAGGTGGATAGGGAACTGGTTGGAGAACCACACTCAGAGAGTAGTTCTCAATGGCACTGCATCTGACTGAAGGGAGGTGTCCAATAGGATGCCACAGGGCTTGGTTCTGGGCCCAGTACTTTTCAATATTTTTATAAATGACCTGGATGAAGGTGTGGAGGGGCTACTCATTAAATTTGCAGATGAAACCAAATTGGGAGGTGCAGCGAACACACCAGAAGATAGAGATAGAATTCAATGAGATCTGAACACAAAGTGAGTGGATGTGAACAAGATGCAATTTAACAAGGATAAGTGCCGAGTTCTACATCTGGGTAACAAAAATGAGGAACATGCATAATGGAAGTGGGATACACTTCTGAGTAGCAGTGTCTGTGAACAAGATATTGGGGTAAGGGTGGACCAAAAGTTAAATATGAGCAGCCGGTGTGATGCGGTGACAAAAAAGGCTAATGCAGTCTTGGGGTGTATCAACAGAGGCATAACATCCAAATCACAAGATGTCATAGTCCTGCTGTACACTGCATTGGTCAGTCCGCACCTGGAGTATGGTGTGCAGTTCTGGAGGCCTTACTTCAAAAAGGGTGGAGCACGTACAGAGGAGAGCAACGAAGATGATCAGGGGCCTGGAGACCAAACCCTATGAGGAAAGGCTGAGGGACTTGGGAATGTTTAGTCTGGAGAAGAGGAGGCTGAGGGGGGACATGACTGCTCTCTTTAAGTATTTGAAGGGTTGTCACTTAGTGGAGGGCAGGGAACTGTTTCTGTTGGCAGCAGAGGATAGGACTTGTAATAATGGGTTTAAATTAAAGGCAGGAAGGTTCCGGCTGGATCTTAGGAAAAACTTTGTTACACTAAGAGTTGTGCAACAGTGGAATCAGCTGTCTAGGGAGATGGTGAGCTCCCCCGCACTAACAATCTTTAAGCAGCATCTGGACAGACACTTGTCAGGGATAGTCTAGGCTGATCCTGCATTGAGCAGGCAGTTGGACTAGATGGCCTGTATGGCCCCTTCCAACTCTGTGAATCTATGATTCTATAATTTGGTTCTTTTGAAACCTTGCTGGCTGAGGTGGGGAACAAGCGGACAGGGGTGTTGCCTCTTTATCAAGCCACAGGGAAAAGAAAAAGCACGTACATGGAGCTTGGCTGTAGGGATTGCACATTTTTTAAATTAGAAAATACCGGACATTTATATCTCCAGTATTTTCTCTGTTTACTGGAAGAAAGGAAAAATACTGGCCTGTCCAGTTCAAAACTAGATGCCTTGCAACCCCAGTACCACAGGGGTTCTTTTTAAACTTAAGGTTAATACTATGCTGACCTCCACAATAGTTGTTATTGTTAAGATTTACAGTTATTATATTAATATCATTCCCTCTCACAGAAAAGTTGCTGATTCTTGCTGATCACTACAACAGCATAAGAGGGCCACCAGCAAAGATGAGGGAGTTTTCAGCATACTAATTAGAACCCCAGACATGCAGAATAAGATATCCTTTTGCTCTTCACTCCAAAAGTGGAGGAGTCACCCCAAACATGTGTGCTGCCAGCATGAGAGTTCAGGCACAAGGCCTTAATCTGCCCACTACATGCTGAAAGGAAGTTTCCACACAGGAGTGGGGGGCAGGGATTAGATGAGAATCAAACTACTTACCTAATCACACCCCCACCCCACAACAGCACTATAGGAAGGCAGCTGCACTCTCAAAACTCTGATACTCAGTTGAATGGTCTTAAAGGGGAATACCTCCGTAAGAGTTTTGTAGGAACCTTCCCCTAAGAGTATCAAAGCTTGACAGGGAATCTGTTCTTCCAAAGCCCCAATACTCTTAAGTGTAGTGCTTATACTGTTAAGTGTAGTGTAGTGATCAACACCATCAATGTACATGATTTCAAACACTGCAACGCTATGTTGTAGGTCTACTTGCCATATATTATAGCTGCAGTGTAAACACATTCAGCAGCACTGATGAGCAAAATAATTGGTCCAAGTGAGGTGGGTTTTCAGTCTGAGGCGGTGTTATATGTCCATTAACTGCCCTATTAAGTTTATAATGTGATCCTCTCACATGGCCCCATCAAGGCTGAGGTTGATGGTGGGATCAAAGTGGTCCATTGTCTCAAGGGTCTCTTTCCTGTAGGTCTAGATGATGAAGTCATTTGTGTATTTCACACTAACAAATCTCAAGCTGAAGACAAAGAAAAGGGACGGTGATAATATCAGGCACAAGAGCCAGAAAATAGGGATTGTCCTTGGTAAACAGGGATAGTTGGGTGTAGGAACTTGTTTTCATTTGATCCATGTCTGTCTTTATTGTTACTGGCTGCACAGATGCTGAAGCTTTAAGAAATAAGGGGACAGAAAACAGTGTTTTTCATCCAATGGGGGTGTTTTTATAAGATTTAAGAGCACTTTTTCTTTCTTTCATTTAAACAATGTCTTCAGGAATGCACAAAGATAATGAATTCCTTCCCTAACACCTCCTGTGGTTTTGGGTTTTCTTTTTGTTATTGTAGGGTTGCCTCTATGCTCGAACTGGAGCAGATTAAAGACTATGAAAAGTTTGACTTCATATTTGTAAAGGTCATTGGTTTGTCACATGGGAAATCACCTGTACTGAGACAACCCTGTTTACATTAGGTACAAAGTTCTCATGCCAACATCCCAGCCAGCTCTAAGAATGGGAAAATATAACCCTTGTTTATCTAAAAGTAAAGTCAGAGCTAGTAAATGTTTTGAGCCTCCGCCCTTTGCTAGTAGCTGTAATTCTAGATATGTCTCAGGAGCCTGATAGAAAAAAGGTGGACACCCAGTCCTATGGATGCTTTATGAGGCATAATTCATGTACTTGCAGCAGTAATATAGTGATATCCACAAAAAAAAGTTAATGAAGTAACGCCACACCCACCACATGATAGCAGCTCCACTACTATCCCCAATCACATCAGCAGAGTTGTACTGTCAGAAGAGGAAGAAAGGGCAATCTCATCCCCTACCCTCCTCACTGCAGCCACCCAACTGAAATGGCTACTCTGGGAATGACCTTTCCCAGGGTTGGAAAAGACTTGTGGTGGGGAAGGAAACAGAGGAAAGATCCATGACCATCAGCACCTTCCACTGATGGATCAAACCTATAGTGCATAGCCAGGGAGAAACCATAGTACCTTCCCTGCACAATCCCCATTATAAACTGTGGAGGAGGTCAGCATTAGGCATTTAAAAACTATATGTTTGATGGGGGAGTGACGTCCAGCTAAGGGATGCATCTATATTTTCTAAAAATCATATTTTGGCAGATAAAGCTTATGTAATATGAATATTCTGGGAAGAAAATTGTTCTTGGCAAGCTGGTAGTTTGGATAGCATGAGAAGTATATAGAGCTATAGGAGACCTTGGGACTAGAGACTTTGCCTAATTATTTGCTATCTGCTGAAGAAATATCTGTTGTGACAATATACTCATATATTATTTGTTTAATCATCTACAGCCCTGCCTTCCAGCACTTTGCTCCCAAGATGATTTACACAGAATAAACTTGATCGTGTTAGAAATTGACCCAGGTCCTCCTTTTGTGCTATTTGATTCTGGCTCTGTTGAGGCCACAGAGAAAATAACCCTCCTTCTCCAAAATAAGAATGACACCTGGCTGCTGACTATTGTTGTTCTGAGGGGCCAACTCTCCTCACCAAGGTTAAATGACAGCTGGCAACTTCTTCCTACCCTCAGCAGCAATGGCAGGATCCATACATGGAGGCAGTGATGCTGCAAACATCTCTCTCCAGTTCTCTTGCTGTTCTGCCTTATGATTTCTGTTGTCTTTCGTGCTCAGCAGAAAGGGTCCCATCTCTCTTCCTGTCCTTCAGGGTAGCTGGCCACCTATCAGTCTAGGAGCAGAAGGTCCAGGTGGCAGGTGGATGAGGCCAGTTGATTTATTTATGAAATGCATACTTGTATGTATTAGCAAAGAAACTCTCCAGTGCTATGATATACAAAGGAAACTTAGAGTGCAATCCTAAACAGGGTTCCACCCTTCTAAGTCCATTGAAGTCATGGGCTTAGAAGGGTGTAACTCTACTTAGAATGACAGTGTTAACCTTATAGCATTGCACTTGAAACTTCCTACTGTTCAGGGAAATGGGAAGCATTAAAAGGTATATTTGTTAAATATTGATATTGCTGGCTATCTTCTGGTGTTAATACACATAAAATAAATGCAAGCCATACATATTCAAACATTAAATAAGAAAATTATAAATAGCTTAAAATAAACCAAAATAAATGGAAATGAATGAAAATTACATTAGAACTGTATACGATCACAAACTAAAAATGTTAAACAAGAAAACTATAAGTAGATCAAAACTACATTAAAAGCACCCCAAACAACTATTTACATTCAGGAAAACATTCTCTTTTGCCTAAACTCAGACCACCTCAACAGCTCTCTGAAATAAATCCGTTTTACAGGCTTGCCCAGAGGGTAGAAGCCGCCACCCCTGAACGCTTCCTCAAGGCTGCTCTACAAGCATTGGGCAGCTATGATCCTGAGGGCACACTAGGTAAAGAGGTCACAGACATAGGCCAAGGCCACACTGGTGGCTTGGTGCGCTATAGTGCTGCCTCTAATTGAACCAGTTGAAAGTGTTGTGGGCCATATCAGCCACACAGCACACCCTGCTGCGGGATACCCACGGAGACATCCACATTATTGTAGTGCCTCAGCCACAGAGGATGCTGCCAAAAACCCTCAAAATTCATGCACACATGCGCATATAGGCAATTTTTTTTTAAAAAAAACCCCTCTCCATAGCAACAGAATGGATCTGCAGGTTCAGACTGCCAAATCCATTCTGCGTGCACTCCCCCATGTCCAGACATCCGGCCATGCATAATGACTGCGTGGGGAACTGAAAACACCACTTGTGATGTGGTGCCTTTTTAACCTGGCTCCAAGTCATCCTATGATGGGATATTAGGGAGCGGTGGTGCAGGCAGTAAAGGAATGCCTGCCTTAACATCTGTTCGAACAGCTTTGGCTGTTCGAATCCCGCCGCAGTCAGGGTGAGCTCCTGGCCCTTATCGCAGCTCCTGCTCACCCAGCGGTTCAAAAGCCCGTTAAAAGGGCGATTAGATAAAAGGGGTACCTGCTACTCATATTTCCTGGTTCCTTATTCATGAATCCAATCACAAATATTGAGGAAAATTTAATAGTCTTGAACCTCAAAATAAGATTTGGACCACCACAAATCATACACCCCCCACATTCAGGGGACTCTGCTCTCCAAGTGGACCTTTCCTGTTTCCTGTCCAAAGCCCAGTTCTTGTGCCAACTGTTCCAAAGTGGGGTGCCCCAGAAAAAAATACACATACAGGAACTGGGGCAAAGTTGCACCCCAAAGCAATTTTGGACCACCCCAGATCACACATCCCTACCCTCCAGAGACTGTCCCCTGCAAGAAGACATGCAGTGGTGTATTGGGAAGAAAATTTAAATGAGGAACCAGAAAGGCTGCATGCTCTCTGTACCCCAAAATAAAGTTTGGACTGCCACATATCATACACCTCCACATTCAGGGGACTCTCACTTCCAAGTGGACCTATACTGTTTCCTGATCCAAAGCCCAGTTCTTGTGCCAACTACTCCAAAATAGGGTGCACCGAGGAAAAATGTACATGCATACACTGGGGGAAAGCTGCACCCCAAAATAATCTTTGGACACCCCCTCAACCACACATCCCCACACTAAAGACACTCTTCCCTACAAAAAGACATACAGCAGTTCCCAGTAAAAACAGTGGTTTTGGCACCACAAGTTTCTGTTTGGGTTGCTTCCAAAAGGCTTGTATTGAGAAGACTTGAATAAAGAACTGGAATGGCTGCACACCCTCTGCATGCCGAAAGAAGGTTTGAACCACTACACATCATACATCCCTACATTCAGGGGACTCTGCCATCCAAAAGGACATACACTGTTTCCTGGCCCAAAGCCCACCTCTTGTGCCAGCTGCTCCAAGTGGGCTGCCCCCAGCACCAACACACATGAAATGGTGTCCTGGGCTAAATATTGCTTCAGGCCCCAAAAGCTCCTATTAGAACCACCAGATCCATGCTTTCCCCTACCCTAGGCATCCTAGGTCCAGACTCTCAATCATAATGATATAACAATTATTTATTGTTCTATGCAAAACCCTCTGCTATTTGGAAACATATATTTTGGGGTCCAGAGCTTTTAAATTATGCTCAATATTTGTTGTTGTATCTGCAAATAAGGAACTAGGAAATGCAAATAAGCATCTGGGAACTGGGAACCAGCTTCAGCCTCCTCAAACACAGCTTTGTTCTGTAAGCATGGAAATCATACCAAACGTGTTCAGCGAGGAAATACATCTCAAAAATCTTATTAGTCAGCACCAGGACTGCTAAAAATTACCATCCTTGCAACACATTCCTTCCATATGACCTAATAATTTTTTTATTTCAAGTGAGTATTTTAATCACTGATGGTACAATGCACCCGAAGAGACAGTCTCCTAATTAGTTGGGAGAAACTAGCTTTAAAGGAAACTAAGCAAGAGGAGGTAACTGGAATTCTCCACCAATGTTTATGGGATTTCCCCCTTTAAAAGTACTTTCGAAATAAACTAGTCTGATCTTCAGCAGGAAAGGTTTTTATTAACAGGGAATAAAAGGATAAAACATGCATACAAACACACTGAAAGCAAACACAAGGCTGGCTAAGAGGAAAATGGGAAAGAGAGGGTAGAAAGCAATTTTGGGGAAGGCTACAGTTACCAGGCTAGATGAATAAAGGTCTGCAGAGGCAGCAGCAAAACAACCAGCATTTCATGGAGAAGATGAGAAGGCCCAAACTGATTTGGGGGTGTATATATGGGTCCCAGAACATACACCCACTGCCATGGAGCTGGATGCCATACTTTATAGGGCAAAATGCTCCCTGGGGCAAGTTGACATATTGGCCACAAAAACAACAACTTGATAGTTTGTTCAGAGATGGACAGTGGTTTGGGAGAAGCTTGATGGGTTTTCCTGAGGTGAACTGTAGGTGTGAATGGCACTTGATGACCCTGTAAGTACCAGATGGGAAAAGCTACCAGGTTTTGTGAGTAGTGTTCAGTGTTGCTTAATTAAGGTAAATGGGTGAGAGGAAGTGAGGCTGGGTGTAGACGAGATTAGTCTAAGGTGAGGCAGTAGGTTCTTGGGAGACCCATTGTCCTAAATTATGCATGTCTCTAGGATGGGGAGGAAGTTGTTAGCTGGACAGCTGCTTTTCCCCACATTTTAAAACTACAAGTCCAGACTTGTCTCTGACTGGCATCCATTTTGTCATTTTAGACCAGGCAGTGCATTACAGCTTATGATACTGAGCTGATATTTGAGGAAGGGTATTTATGGTTGTCTAACTATAAACTGTCTCTCAGCAAGAGGAGGAGTCTGATTGCTAACAACAATGTCCTGCCCAGGATATCTACATCAACATCACTTCCTAGTTTTACCATTTTTTGCCTTTGGTAACATAATTTTGCTGTCACAGCCTTTGAGGAGACAGCTGGTTTGAAATTGCTGAGGTGTACATGGACCTGCTTGGCAGGTATAAAATCTCTAGAAGAAAAGCAATGATGAAGGAAAGTGCTACTCCACCTGTTGTTTTCCCCTTTAATACCTCAGCTGATTTTTCCCAGTTGATGCAGCAAATTTGCATCAGGGGACTCCAGCTGTAGAGGGAAATCAACATTCATGTCATTAAAAAGACTACCTGTTATCCAAGATGCCTTAAATCAGGAGGAAAGGCGGAATATAAATAAACAGGGCCCCCTTCTTCTCTTCGAAAATCACACAAAGGATAACCCAAATCCCTTGACCCTTTGCTGTCTTGGGTGTGTAAAAAAGATCCCCCCAGCCTGATTTCAAAATTGAGTCTCTTTGAAGAATTCCCCCAGGCATTTTGCCTACAAAAATAGGCTGAATGCCTGATAACCGCAGAGAAGAGCCACCAATGGCCTTTTGTGCACTATTCTAATACTCCTCACTGTTATGGCCACAGGCAATGACCCATATTTACAGAACAATAATCAGAGCCCCCAGAATATCCCTCTAGCACAAATGTCTACAAACATTCAATCAAACTCAGGAAGAACTATCAAGCCATGTTTCTGTCTTTGTCTATGCCAACCTGCCTATGAGGTAAGCCTCTTCCCAGGACATTCCTCACCTAGGACCCATCATTCTGCTCTTCTTCAGTAGGGTCACATTTGGACATTCTCCATCTACTCAAAGTCCACCAATCTGCAATTCTGTCCACCCTTGATCCAATGCCACCCACTGGTCCCAACCCCACACTGAATTCCATTGGAACCTGGGCATAAAGAAGTCATTCCAAGCCCACCATTTCTGTAGTTGGTTCAGCACCCAGATCTTCAGCCACTATCATGAGCACCTTGCACCAAACCCTCATGTACAAGACAAGTAAAGTATGCTTTTGTCTCCC
The DNA here is from genome assembly GCA_029375565.1 of Gekko gecko. Lineage (NCBI taxonomy): Eukaryota > Metazoa > Chordata > Lepidosauria > Squamata > Gekkonidae > Gekko > Gekko gecko. The sequence goes on from JAPDNY010000001.1 coordinate 96,475,184, forward strand.
CTGTTTTGCTTCCCTTCCCAAATTTGTCTGGCATTCCTCTTCCCATTTCTTAGCTCTCCCTGTTGAGGCTGGCCTGCACTATTGCTAGCTCATTTTTTCCATACCACACACCTGGCTAAGGACTCCTCCCTATTTTTCCAAGACTTACTCCCCATCTCTCTCACCATATATTCTGGTTCCCCAGGACTGACCATCACCTACCTCCTTCCTGTTGGTTGGTTGGTTTGCCCTGGACTAGCCAGTGAGAGGAATGCACTCCAAGTTTAGCTGGGAATTTAACATCAAGATGTATAACCGCACATTGGGATTTTACAAATGTGAATAGTTTTATTGGACTGCCATAGACATTTTCATGGCATTCTTGCTGGTTTGTTATCTCATGGCTCTACTTTAGCTCTACTTCCCTTGTTTCTATACCTTGGATAGAGCAATAAAGTTACTTGCTGTTTAAATACTTTTCTTCTGTCCATCTCTTCTCCCTGGGAAGGTTATTGTGCTAGATTTGGACCTGTGCACATCAGTTTCACATGGTCTCACCAGGCCCCCGACTTATGTTTTGGGGGGCTTTCACATATAGGAGACACCGGCCCAGACATTTTAGACACGGTGTTAGAGACTGAAGCTGGATGGTTGCAGCAGAGCCAGCTGAAGTTGAATACAATAAAGACGGAGGTCCTGTATCTGAGTCATGGGGGACTGGGGTCAGGAATTAGGCTCCTAGTTTTTGGTGGGGCACCACTGGTGCCAGCACTGCAGGTACGGAGTCATGGGGTGATGCTGGATCCCTCACTTACTATGGAGGCCCAGCTCACTTCGGCTGCCAAATCGGCCTTTTATCATCTTGGCTGGTCAGGCAGCTTGTTCCCTATATTACCCCTCAGGGCTTAGCTACAATGATCCATGCAAGGGTCACTTCCAGGCTGGATTACTGTAACTCACTTTACACGGGGCTACCCTTGGGCCTGATCTGAAAATTGCAGCTAGTGCAGAATGCGGCAGCATGCTTACTGACAGTGATGCCATCATGGGCGCATATTCAGGCAGTGTTGCAACAACTGGACTGGCTGCTGATCAAATACCAGATATGGTTCAAGGTTATGGTTTTGACCTTTAAAGCCCTATGCAGCCTGGGACCATCATAACTGCGGGACTGCCTCTCTCAATATGAGCCCTGGAGAGCTTTACACTCTTCTGATCAGCACCTCCTGGTGGCCCCAGCCCAAGGGATGTCTGCTTAGCCTCAGTCAGGGCAAGGGTTTTTTCAGCCTTGCCCCAACCTGGTAGAACATGCTCCCAGCTGAGATCAGGGCCTGTGGGACCTATTACAGTTCCTCAGGGCCTGTAAAGCAGAGCCTTTGGCTGAGGCGGCTGATGTTCAATCATTCTGGCCTCTCCTGATTATGACCCTTTAGATAATATTACTTGGGCACTGGAGTTTTTTGGGGTACCTATATCCACCTGACATGAAGCATGGGTTCTTTTTGTTATTACCTATTGTGCCATTTGCTGTTTTATTGCTTTTATTGTTGTTATTGTTCTACAAATTTTATGTTGTAAGCCGCCCTGAGCCCACTAGTGGGATAGGGAGCAATATAAAATAAATAAATAAATAATAAAGGCATGAATTTGGGTGGCAACCATTTCTGACATTTCAGAAGGCAAACCTGTATCTAAAGTTCAGTGAAGATCATAGCCTCAGAAGAGTCTGATGTTAAGAGAAAAGGAGCTCTTGGAAAAAGTATCAGCAATGCAGGAAAATAATTCAGAAGTAGTGGAGTGTGTGCATGTGCTTCTATCCAAGGCTGCTTCCACACAGGGGTGAGAAAAGCAATGTGGGAATAAGTGGGACCAGCATCCCCACCCCTGCTCTCTGTTTCCACCATTCCTACCCCTGCTCCCCCCCCCTTTTCCTGTTGTGCCTGAGCAAAAGGAAAGTATGACAGATTGCATCATGATTTCCTGCAGTCCTGTCCTGACCCCCTGTTCCATCCATTTTCCCTTTCTCTAACAAGCCATGTTATAATGCTACAGCACAGCTTGGCCAGCAAAGGGTGGGGAAACCCCTTTAAAGGTGAAGGGGGGGCAATATCACATGGCAGCAAGCTCCAAGCTGTCCCATGCCATTTTCAATGTGGAGCTTATCTCTGCCCTCTGTGCATAGTGATGACAGAAAGAGTGTCCATGTGGACACCCCCCTGCCATTCTGCAGCATCCCCTTTGAGAAAGATTAAAATACAGCAAGTTTATTTATTCTGTGGTTTAAAGGAGAAAGCCCTAGAAATAACATTAACTGTGCTCCAAATGATGACAATGTGATGCTGGGGGTTTCCTGATCTCCATACAGAGGAAACCCCCGCCCCCCAGCCACCTAGAAGAAGAAGAAGAAGAGATTGGATTTATACCCCACCCTTCACTTGGAGTCTGAGAGCGGCTTACAAATTCCTTTCCCTTCCCCTCCCCACAACAGACACCCTGTGAGGTAGGTGGGGCTGAGAGAACTCTAACACAAACTGCTCTTTCAGGAACAGCTGTGCCAGAGCTTGTGACTGACCCAAGGTCATATCAGCAGGTGCAAGTGGAGGAGTGGGGAATCAAACCTGGTTTTTCCAGATTAGAGTCCGCACACTTAACCACTACACCAAACTGGCTAAAATAGCCCAAGACAAATATGTGAATCCCACATTCTAACATGTGTCCTGTGTTACAGATGTGCATCTTTGTATGTCAAAGGCAACATGAACATTGGTCATGACTATTTTTTATTTGGAAACTGCTTTGGGCATATCTATGCTAGCAATTGTGGTATCATACAGTCAAAATATTCTTTCTGTGGCATGAATAAACACAATTTTGAAGAACCTAAACTTCTCTTGAAAAAGTGTCTGTGCAATTTTTTAAATATAAACTTACACAGGTAACAAAAGGCTTTCATAGGGCAAATGGGATCAATAATCTCCTCTAAAGTAGTTTATCTCTGGATTAGTGTTTAATCCATATCTGTGACTTGAACCATGAAGCCGAGTGAGATCCAATATCTTGTGAGAAAATAACTCAGGTTTCCTCATTCCTCGGAAGTCATTGCAAAACTTTTTCTCCTGAAGACACGATTTTTATCTCAATTGCTCTCTGAAATTCCCATACAACAAAAATTTTAGTGCTAATATAGATTACTGTCATAAAGGAGTGCTAGTTTCTAAAAATGCTAAAGACATCAGTCTGCTCCTTTCATACCATTTCACTGCAACTATTTACTTTTCAGCTCTTATATTTGGCTGTTTGGTGCTAACAGGAAGTAACCTGTTCAGTACAAGATCACATTCAAAACCCACAAATGCCAGTGCTACAGGATGTATAGTCAGATGAGCCTCCCCCTTTTCTGCCTCCCAACAGAGTTACCAAGGCAGATTTAGCATACTTCAAGCTCTTTGAGTCAAGGCACTTGCTCTTGGAACATTCTGTCACCAAGGTTTCTTAATACCTGGGCTCTGCTTAGGAACCAAGCCCTAATGAAGTGTGAGAAGCTGCTAAGGAAGTGGGATGGTTTATTGATTGTTCCACAAAACCCCCAAACTGGGAGGAAGCTGAAGTTGGTTCCTTATTCCCAGTTCCTTATTCATGACTTTTTCATGAATTCAAACTAAAAAAATGAGGCAAGTTTGAAAGCTCTGAACCCCAAAATAAGGTCTGCAATACTATATATACACCCCAAAGTTCAGAGAACTCTCCGCTCCAAGGGGACATATGGCTCTTCCTGGTCCAAAGCCCAGTTGTTGTGCCAGCTGCTCCAAAGTGAGGTGCCCCCAGGACAATCACACAGACACTGGGGCTAGGCTGCAGCCCCCAAAAATCTTTGGACCACCCTAAGCGGCACATCCCCATGCTATGAGGACTGTCCCATGCAAGAAGACATATAGCAGTGCCTGATCCAAACACTGGTTCTGGCGCCACAAGTTTCTATTTGGAGTGTCTCCAAAGAAACCTATATATCTTCTTTGTGGTCTCTGTGCATCACACCTATGGGATCTAATGTGCCTGTGCTGACCTGATCGGTGTTGTACAAAGCTCACAAAGGGATTTCCACCCTGAGTCTGCACGGAAACCCTTACTGTGCGTGCCCAAGGGGTTGGGGCGCAGACATCCCACCAGTTCTCTTCTGATCGCCGTGCTCTTAACAGCTTTTTCATTTGTTGGTGTTAGTTTTTCCCCTCACATTGGAACTTTTTCATTCTAAAGGAGAATTTTGTTTCCGTCTTCTCCATGATCTTACTTGACTTTTACTTCAGGAACCTGTGAGTGAGAATGTTCCGTGTTCTTCAGACCTTTGGTCCACCCCCCCTTCCCTCCCATCACAGCAGTTTATGGATAAGAAGTGGGGGTGCTTCAAGCGGTGTGATTTGTATGGAAGTAAATTAGCCCCACGAGATGGGCACACTCTCTGTATCATTTGCTTAGGTGAAGGTCATCGACCCAAGGTTTGTGCTCTGTGTGCAAAATTCTCAAATCAAACAGGCAAAAATAGAGCCGTGAGACTCAAGGTTGCTCTTTGGGAATCGGCCCTTGCCCCTCCGGCATCAAAGATGCCAGCAGAGCCAAGGCAAGAGGTGGCGCCACCGATGCCAAAGCCACCTAAATCGGGCAAATCGGCTTCCAACACTGGGCCAGCCCCATCAAAAAAGCATTGTTCTAAATTGGTTTCATCTGTTTCGACACCAGTGAAGAAACCTAAGAAGGACAAGTTGCAGAAGCATACAGCTCGTAAGTCGACTATTGGGGACCCACAGAAGTCACATGAGTTGAGTGGCGTGGCACTCCCCAAGGGCTCTGCACTGCCAATTGACATGTAGTCGCATTCTCTATTGATAGGCCAGTCCACACTGGAGCTGCCAAAAATCCATCCTGAATCCCTGATCAACATTCTGGACTCTCCTACCAGGCAGCTGAACCCTCCGGTGTCGGAGGTTAACCTGGCTCACCATCCTCCTTTCATACCGGCTTCTGAGGCTGAGGATAATTTGATATCAGAGACTCAGGCTGTGGGTCCTCGATCTCGTTTTCCATCAACTGTCTCATGGGCTAGTGGTCGTTCCAATCATGATGGCCGATACTGTCCATGGGATAGGTCTCGCTCTCCCTTCCCTGATGACAGAGGTCACTGGGACGACTGCCAATTTCATCGAGACCGATATCACCCATCCTTTTTGCCCAGGAGGGAACATTTCTCTAGATGTAATGCTGGTAGCAATTCATCTTCTCGGTATCGATACGGCCCATCGATGTATCCACCATATGACCATCAACAGCATATGCCTTGCTGGTTCTCCTCTATGCCATGGCTGCCACCTAAAGGGCAGGAGGACTGGGACAACCATTTTTCCCACTCTCATTCTCCACATCGTCCACCACCATCAGTGACACTTTCAAAACTGCCACCACCTTCACTGCCACAAGAAGCCCCTCTGCTGCCACTGTCACCAAAGAAACCTTCCACACCGACACCGATCCAGTGCCCTGGATCTCCCTCAGAGACCTCGCAGGGCATATCTGAAGGCGACCAACCTGAAGATGAGACCTCTCCAGGAGATGTCTCCCTGAAACAAAAGGTCTCCCAGGACCTCCCGATCTCTCCGTCGGAAGACATGTCATCCTAAGACGAGTTAATTAAGAGGATGGCTCATTCTTTGGGCCTTTTGGTCATTCAACTGCAACCATTGGTATTGGATGAGGCTTATGACATGGTCCAGATGGACACATCGGCACCAATTTCCTTGCCGATGTCAAAGGTCCTCCTCCAAACTGTGAAAACCCCTTGGGAGAAGCCATCGTCTGCTCCAGTGTCGAATAGATGGCTGGACCACATGTACTGTGTACAAGAGGAAGGGGTGAGCTTTCTCTATGTGCATCCGAAGCTGAAGTCTATGGTAGTCTTCATCCAAGAATAAGCACACCAACATCACTCCATCAGACAAGGAGGGCAAGAAACTTGATTCCTTCGGGAAGCATTTTTATTCCACAGGCGCCCGAGGCATTAAGGCATCAAATTACATAGCATGCATGGGACGATACGAATATGCATTGTGGCAATGAATGGCAGATCTTCTTCCCTTCCTCCCTGAGGATAAAACCCAGGAAGCGCGGGCTCTGCAAAAAGAGGGAATGGTAGTGGCAAAGCAGCTTCTTAATATTGCCAAGCACATGCTTGACACCTTTTCCACTACAATGTCCTCAGCGGTGGCACTTCGTTGGCACTCTTGGCTGCGAATGACCTCTTTGCCCCCTGATACCAGGGCCTACATAGAAGACCTTCCATTTGATGGGGAGGGCCTGTTCCATTCTTCGACTGACTCAGCGTTACAAGAAATGGACAAGAGCATAAAAGCCTCCAGATCTCTGGGTGTCTCTGCTTCATCCAAGTCATACCACCAGCGTTCTTGGTCTCGCTAAGGCTCCAAATGCCATTATCCTAATAAACTATCCCCAGAGAGTACCTGGAGACCGCGTCAGTCCCCTGTGGGACAGCGCCAGCAATACCAGTATCAGATGAAGCCGAGATATGGTTCCCAACAACAACATCCTAGAGCTAAGACCCCAAAGACTACCTAACAGGACCTTTGACTTCTCCCACCTTGTTGCAGGAGAACCCACCCGCCTTTTTCCGTTCCTTTCTGCATGGTGGGACATTACCACAGACACTTGGGTCATGTCCATCCTGACCCTGGGATATACCATAGAATTTGTGGAATTACCAATGATTCCTGTCTTTCAAGCCACCCCTCCCTCTCCCATTCTCCTCCAAGAGGTCAAATCCCTCTTGGAGAAGGATGCGATAGAGCCTGTGCTGAAGGCATATGAAGGGACAGGTTTTTACTCCCATTATTTTGCTGTTCCCAAACGAGACGGGGGTTTGCACCTGATTTTGGATCTGTGGGACCTCAACATCTTTGTACAGTGCCGCAAATTCAAGATGACATCTTTGAAAGTTATCCTCCCTTTTCTATCTCGAGGTTCCTGGATGGCGACCTCCAGGACACCTCTTTCATCTAAACAGCCATCCATCCCACCGGCGGTACCTTCATTTTGCAATAGGAGACCTCTACTTCCAGTACAGGTGTCTCCCCTTTGGTCTATGCGTGGCGCCGAGAGTCTTCACCAAGACGATGGTGGTGGTGGTGGCCTATCTTCGTTTACAGGGGATTGCTGTTTTTCCCTACATAGATGATTGGCTCTTAGTGGCAGAGACTATATCTCCCAGACACTCCATCTTCTGTCCTCCCTGGGACTTCAGGTCAACCACTGAAAATCGCATCTGCAGCCTTCACAAAAGGTACAATTTATTGGTGTGGTGCTGGACTCAATAACATGCAGGGCTTACCTTCCTGCAGACAGGGTGACAACCCTGTCGTCTCTGGCCTCGCAGGTCCGGACACGGGTTTCATCCATGGCTTTTCAGATTCAATGTCTCTTGGGGCACATGTCATCCACCACAGCTGTGCTGCCATTAGCAAAACTCCACATGAGACCCCTTCAAACTTGGTTCTTGCATCGGTTCAAGCTGCACAAAATGGCACAATCCGAGCACCTCACGCCTCCACCAAGTGTGTGGGACTCTCTATTTTGGTGGACAATAACACCCAATCTGACCCAGAGTGCTCCCTTTCACCCGCCGAGCCCAGTTTTCACATTGACCACCAATGCTTCCCTGTGGGGATGGGGAGCCCATCTCAATGGCATAAGCGTAGGGTACCAGTGGGATGCTCTCAATGCGACCAGGCATATCAACTACCTGGAACTGCTTGCAATAAAGTTGGCATTGAGCTCCTTCCAGCCCATCCTTCAGGGACATTGCATAGCTGTTCTAATGGACAATACCATGGCACTCAGCTATGTCAACTGTCAAGGAGGGATGGTATCCCAGAGCCTCTGCCATCTGGCAATCGACCTGTGGAACTGATGGGTAGCGAACAACATCCTTCCCGTAGCTACTCACATTCCAGGAACCTGCAACATAAAGGCCGACTTCCTCAGCAGGGGCCTCACGCAACATCACGAGTGGGAGCTGAATTGGTCTTACCTTTGTCCTCTCTTTCAACACTGGGGCATTCCAGAGATAGATGTCTTCACTTCCAGAAAAAATGCAAAATGCCCATTCTTCTGCATTCGAGGAGGAGTGGATCTTCTCTCTCTAGGACACGGCCTCCTCCACCCAGGGGGACAGACATTCCTGTACATATTTCCTCCTGTGCATCTCATGTTATGGGTCATCCAGAAACTGGCCACGGTCATGCCAGAATGTATCCTCGTGGCTCCCTGGTGGCCCAGACAACTGTGGTTCACCAGGCTGCTTAGACTCACGAGGGGCAGGTACCACCACTTCCCCAGGGTGCCGGACCTTCTTCTCATGGAGAACGGAATGCTTCTGCATGCTGAGGTGGACACTTTAAAATTGACAACCTGGCAGATAGGGTGATAACCTTCTTTGACCATGTCTCAGAGGTTCTGCTTAATGCCAGGAAGGCAACCACCCATCTTTCTTACCACAGGAAGTGGCTCAGGTTCCTTTCCTTCCTGCAGATGTCGGCTATTTCTCCAACATCTGTTGGTCTGGACAGGATCCTTTAATTCCTTTTGTCACTCATGGATCAGGGACTTGCCCACTCCTCCATCAAGGTCTACTTGGCGGCCATTTCTGCACACCACAATGGCCTGGATGGCTACTCTGTTTTCTCCCATCTGACTACAAAGAAATTCCTCTGAGGTCTCATTCGGCTGCATTCCCCCGTCAGTGCTCCTACAGAGCTGTGGGATTTGCCATTGGTGCTCCGCCACCTTACCAGGAAGCCGTTCGAACCTATGGAGACCTATGACTTGCAATATGCAGCCTGGAAAACAGCCTTCCTAGTGGCAATCACATCAACCAGGAAGGTCAGCGAACTCATGGCACTATGCCACAACCCACCATACCTAGTATTCTTGCCAAATGGTGTTCATCTAGTGCTGGACGTTTGCTTCATTCCCCTTGGGCATGCGCAGTAAGGGTTCTCGTGCAGGCTCAGGGTGGGGGCACGAAAATCCCTTTGTACAACACCGATCAGATCAGCGCAGGCATACTAGATCCCATAGGTGTGACTGCACAGATGACCACTCGAAGTTCACCAGCTACAGGTAAGCAACCTGTTTTTCAAAGGAAACTTGAATAAGGAACTGGTTCAGCTGCTTGCCCTTTACACCCCAAAATATGGTTTGGACTACCACATGTCATACACCCCCAGGTTCAGGGAAGCCTCCCCTTCAAGGGGACATATGGCACTTCTTGGTCTAAAGCCTGATTCTTGTGCCAGATGCTCCAAAGTGAGGTGCCCCCTGGACTATCACCCAGGCAGACACTGGGGCCAGGCTGCACCCCCAAAAAATCTTTGGACCACCCTATGTGACACATCCCCATGCTCTGGAGACTGCCCCCTGTGGTTTATTATGTTTAGTAAATTGTTTCAGGCCCAAAAGCATCCCACAGACACTTGCACCATTCACATGTAGCCTAGTCCCCAATCACTGATCAATTACATAGACTGTCCATAGTAGCACCTTTGAGATCAGTTTGGTTCTGAGAATTTCAGCTTTCAACTGTCAAAGCTTGCCTGTTCAGACTGAATTTGAATGGAAATCTCTGAGTTGTTATAGCCAGATGAAAGGATGGGAGGACTGTTTAGAGGAAAGAAGTCATGATGCAAAGCTGCAATGTGCTTTCTAAGCAGCTTGACTGAGACATGGGTCCATTGTTGTGAGCTTGTGAATGAATTCAGATTCAGCAATCTCGTTTGTTATCAGTAATTGAAGCTTCTCTGAGGAATGTTAATCATCATTCAGCAATGGAACAACCTTCGCCCCAAGGTCTGCCTGTGTGATTGTCCTGCCTGAACCGCACTGGGAGTGGTTCCTTATTCCAATGTACTTTGAAATACAGACCTCTTTGAAGCACGCCAAATAGAAGTTTGTGGCACCAGAACCAGTGTTTGGTTCCTTGCAGGGGACAGTCTCCAGAGCATGGGGATGTCACTTGGGGTGGTCCAAAGATTTTGCCTGAGTGCAGCCTGGCCCCAATGTCTGCCTGTGTGATTGTCCTGGGGGCACCTCACTTTGGAGCTGCTGGCACGAGAACCAGGCTTTGGACCAGGAAGCGCCATATCTTAAAAGGGAGGGTCCCCTGAACCTGAGGGTGTATGACATGTGGTGGTCCAAACCCTAAGGATACAATCCCTCCAATATTAAACCCTTTTATGTCATGTTAATTTCAATGAGAGAGAATTATGTACATCCATAAGGCAGGCCTGTAGCCATGGGGTGGGGGGGTCTTGGGGCAACAAGAGGGGAGGGAGCTAGCAGCCAACTGCTGCAAGGTGAGGCCACGCTTCTCTCTCCCTCCTCTCCTGCTGGCTCCCTCCCCTCCTGAGGGGGCTGGGCTGCAGTTGAGCAGGATGGGAGAGAGAGGTGGGACTCTGAAGGGGGGAGTTAAAAGGTCAGAGCTTTGCAGGAAGGGAGGCATAGTTAGATTACACTCCCTCCAGATCAGCTGGCTTGCTGGTGGCCTCCCAAATTAGCTGGCTAACCAGTGGCTGAGCTGCTTTGGTGCACAGGAACAAGGATGGCAGGCTCCAAGTTCCCCCCCGATTGTGGCTGAGGAGGCCCCACCCAAGCCTCCTTCCATGCCTCCAAGCTACTAAGAAGAGAAAGAGCAGTTGGTTTTTATACCCTGCTTTTCTCTACCCTAAGGAGTGTCAAAGCCACTTACAATTGCTTTCATCAATGTCAAAGAGAGAGCCAGCATCAGTCTGCTTTGGTTGGCTACTTCCATGTATGTTACCTGTTTCACCTGCATGCCACTCTATTATGGCTGGGTGGTAATATGGTTCCTATGGACTCGAGTGCAATTGCTTTCAGGGCTGGTAAATATTTTCCCTCTGCAGAGTGAACTTTGGATACTAACTGGCAGTGTTACTGCCATGCCAGGATCAGTGATACACCAACATCCAGGGTTTAAATGAAAACTATAGTTTCTATGAAAACTAATGGGACTTAAAAACATTTATGGCACATTCTTCACCTAAAATTCCATCAGAGAACCGTTAAGAAACAGCCAATTAACTCCCACCAACAGCCTCCCTAAAGAAAAAATATTTTGCAATGTGACCCGCAGAAGACTAGAAGGATGGTAGGGCTTTGGAGGACTGGTTCTGCTAGGATGAATCCACAAACAACAAAGCTCTTTATTGCACACTCATAAGTGTGATTGTCCTGATTTAGCAGGGCCCCCTAGCAGATCTTAGAGGATGGATGAATCTTGTCATTCCCTAAAGTACAAAACCAGCAACTGAGCCACAGGGAATGTGCCATGTGGCATAAACAAAACAGGCTTCACTTGAACCAAAAGGGAACCAGGCTGGTGGTGATTAATATCAAAAAGGTGGCAAAGCAGCTTTTAAACTAATCCTGGGGTAAAAGCTGACAGGAGCTGGGGAGCCTCTAGTTCAGGACAAGCTATTCCAAAGAGACGACTGCATAAACACTCAAAGTAATATTGATAACAGCATAATAGAACTTGGGAGCGAGGGCACAATGGCGACTGAGGGCCATGTGTGGCAACTAAGGGGCCGAGGGAGGCGAGGGTTACTAAAGAGGGAAACACATTATAGGTGTCTATATGCCAATGGTAGAAGTCTCCAAGCCAAGATGGGGGAGCTGGAGGGTGGGGTATAAATCAAATAAATAAATAAATTTAGATATAGTAGATATCTCAGAAACATGGTGGGACAGGGAAAACCAATGGGATACAGTCATTCCTGGGTATAAACTCTGTAGGCAGGACAGGGAGAGATGGGATGTTCTTGGTGTTGCGTTGTACATCAAAGAGGGCATACAATCAAATAAGTTAGAAAACATCAGGGGAATTAACTCCCCAACATAAATGATATGGGTGGAAATACTGAGCTCTAAGGGTTACTTAAAAGTCAGGGTGTACTATCTCCCACCTGATCAAACCTTTGAGGCTGATCTTCAGATGGAGAAGGAAATAAGGGAAGTGACTAAAGCAGATGACTTTAACTACCTTCTCATTAGATTCAGGTGGGTAACTGTGTTGGTCTGAAGCAACACAACAAAGTTTGAGTCCAGTGGCACCTTTAAGACCAACATAATTCTGGCTATAAGCTTTCATGTGCATGCACACTTCTTTAGAAGAAATCTTATACCCAGAATTAAACTTTGTTGGTCTTTAAAGTGCCACTGGACTCAAACTTTACCCTCACATTGATTGAGTAAACAAGTGCATGAGTCATGCTGTAGAAATGAGATTCCTAGACATCATAAATGACTGTGCACTGGAACAGTTGGTCAAAGAGCCAAACAGAAGGATAATGATCTTGGACATGGTTCTAAGCGAGTCTCAAGACCTGGTAAGAGATGTACAGGTTGTTAACACCAGTTGGGAACAGTGACCACAATGCTATTAAGTTCAGCATTCAGGTCAATGGAAAGTTACCTCTAAAGTCCAAAATGGTAACATTAGATTTCAAAAGAGGGAACTTTACAAAAATGATGTGAATAGTAAAAAGGAAAATGAAGGGGAAACAGAAGAAAGTCAGATCCCTAGAGCATGCCTGGAAGCTATTTAAAACTACACTAATTGAAGCCCACAGGTTAGGAAAAACTCTGCCAAGTGTGTCGTTAACAACACAAGTCAGGGAAGCTATAAAATTAAAGAGGCTTCTTTTTAAAAAGTGGAAGGTCTGTCCCAACGAATTGAACAGGAGGCACCACAGGCTCTGGCAAAAGAAATGTAAGTCAATAATTAAGCACACAAAAAGAAATTTTGAGGAGTGGGTTGCTAAAAGCACAAAGACAAACAATAAGCATTTTTTAAAAATATATTTGGAAAACGAAACTAGCCAGAAATGCAGTTAGGTCTTTGGATGACCAAGGAATAAAGGGATTTCTAAAGTAAAATGGTGAGACGGAAGACAAGCTCAAAGACTTTTTCTGTTCTATGTTGACTGTGGAAAGCATGGGGCATGTATAGCCACAGCCCCTATTTTCAGGAAGGGAGTCGGAAGAACCAAGCCAAATTGAGGTGACCAGAGATGAAGTTCTAGGCCTACTGGGGAAATTAGAAACTGGTAAGTCTCCAGGTCCTGATGGCACACACCTAAGAGTTCTTAAGGAACTAAGATGTGAAATAGTTGATCAACTAAATTAAGCCACTGTGTCAGAAGACTGAAGAGTAGCAAATGTGACACCAGTTTTTAAAAAGGCATCCAGAAGGGGACCAGGAAATTACAGGTCAGTCAGCCTAATGTCTGTCCCACGCAAATTAGTAGAAACTGTAATCAAAGATAGAATTGTTAGGCACATAGAGGGACAAAGCTTGCTGAGGGAGAATCAGCATGGCTTCTACAAGGGGAAGTCCTGCCTTGGAGTTCTTTGAGAATGTGAACAAGCATGTAGACAAGGGTGACCCGGTAGGCATTATATACTTGGGCTTTCAAAAGGCTTTTGATAAGGTACCTCACCAAAGAGTAAATTTAGCATTCCTGGGATAAGAGGACGAGTTCTCTCATGGATTAAAAACTGGTTAAATGACAGGAAGCAAAGAGTAGGAATCAATGGACAGTTCTCACAATGGAGGGAAGTAAGCAGTGTGTCAGAAATGCTTCTTTGATGTTTCTCACTGAATCTATTGTTGTGTGTTCCTAACCCCGCTTTGCGCATGCGTAGGTATGCCGGCAGAAACGTGGGAGCTTCTTCCCTGCCGCTTCTCCTTATCACAGTGGCCTTGTATGTAGGCTTTGGGCTATTCTTGTGTTCATGAGAATTTTCCAGTTCTGGGAAGGTGTAGGGAGGGGGGAAGTTGTCTCCCACTCATGAAGTATATCTCCCGCTGGGAGTTTCCCGCGCGCGCGCTCAGAGCTCATTTGCTAGTCGCTTTTTTGCATCACACTATAAGTTTGCTTGCGTTGCTTTTGCCCCCCATTCCTAACAATGACCTCCTACTGTGGGTAATAGCATTGTAATCCAATAAAGCCCTTCTTTTGAAGAGAATGCCTGGACCTACTTGCTTTTAAACCTGACAGAAATTGTTAGGAATCCTTCATCAAATCCCCACCTTCAGTACCTGCCTTCTACCACGATGAGCGGGGCTGGGGGGGGAACACCGGTAACAGTCCCAGTGACTACCACACCGGTAACCACGGTCCCGGTCACCACCGTGGCAACTCCAGTGACCATCATTCCGGTTACCACTGTTGTTCCATTGACTACGACTCCGGTAATGACAGCTGTGGTCCCGCACTCCACGGCTGGACCGGTCACCCCTCCTTTGATCAGCACAGTGGGAGCCTCGTACACTCTCCCGATCTACAGCCCAGCCAGGCCAACGCAGATTCATGGAGGAGCAGTCCCACGAACCTACGTCCCAGGGGCCCCAACCCCTTGGGACAAGGGGGTGACCTACAGACAGTCGCGCGATTGGACTAAGAACCTGTTGGACACTACCCAGACGACCTGGTCCATGCCAGGGAGCCAGAGCCGGGACAGCTTATTGGATCCACGAGGAAGCTTTGGACTTCCCCAGGGACGGATGTCTCGCAGTTCTCCCAGATTGGGGTCCAGCCCCGATACAGATGCGTGCATGGACTCTATTCAAGATGACACCCGACGTTTGATGCGGGACATGGGCAAGCTGATGCAATCTCTACCGCAGATGATGGATCAAGCAATTCGTGTCCACCCGCTAACTCAACCGAGACCGGCACCAGTACCCGTGCCACCAGTTTTGCCAGGACAACCACCTCCTGGCTCACCAGCCCCGGGGCCGCCAGGCCAGCCAGCTCCTGGCCAACCTCCGCCGGCCGGCCCATTGCCGGGAGGACCTGGGCCCGGGCAACCAGGACCTATTCAGCCACCGGTTCTGCCCCCGCCTCCGATCCCGGCTCCAACGCCCCTCCCGCAGCCAGCCCCAGCACCCATTGTGGGCCCCGTCCCTCCAGTAATACGCCCCAAGGACATGCTAGAGATTACATTTGACGGGGACCCCGAGACTGTGTCTTTTTTCATATTACAAGTCGGGAAATTTGTACAGAGATGGGGCTATGTGTTCCCGGATGAAGAACAACAGGTGGAATTCATCGCTTCAAGGTTCCGGGGAAGTGCTGCCAGCTGGTACGTAGCCCTCCATGATCTGGAGGCAGTGGAGCTGGGGAATGTGGATGACTTCATGTGGGCTTTGAGAAACCGCTTCGAGGACCCGGGGGCGGCCCAAAAGGCGGAAGCTTTCCTTCGCACCTTCAAACAAGGCAAACTAACCGTGCGGGAGTATTCACGGGAATTTCAACGGCATGCAGTGAAAATTCGAGACTGGACTGACGCTGTCCTAGCCCAACAATACCGAATGGGACTCACAGTTGATGTCCGCAACAATGTTCTCAGCTCTAAGCAGCCCCGCACCCTCCAAGGCTGGATGGAGGAAGCCGAAAAAGCTGAAAGCCGGTTGCGTGTTATGAACCTAGACCTATGTCTGGGAAACAACCGTCCGAGCGCCTCGGCGGTCCAGAGCAGGACCAAGCCAACCCCCACCCAGAGTGGGGTGAGAGACCAGTGCCTGCGACAGGGCCTGTGCCTGCGATGTGGAGAGAAGGGGCATTTCACAGCATCCTGCCCCAGAGGGGATTCCAGCAGAGCCCTACCCCAAGAGGAGCCCAGACGCTGGCCAACCCCTACTCCGAGAAAGGGCACAGCAAAGCCACGCAACCCACGGGCCCTCTTCGCCAACCCCGACCCAGCAGATGCCATGATGTTGGAGGACGAGGAGGGTGAGATGCAGGGAAACGAATTGGTCCTGTTTGTGAATGGCGCTACACAACAGGACCCTACCCCTGAGGCGCCTAAATTGGTGAGCAATTACCCCTCTCTCTTCTTTGTGACTGTACTTATAATGAATCCAGCAATGATGACCCATATCAGGGTTCGAGCTCTCATTGACTCGGGGTGCGGGAGGGATCTGATGAACCCATCACTGGTAATGGGACTTGAGGCGGCGGTTGTCAGTTTAAAAGACCCAATTACCTTTACCCAAATGGATGGGTCACCAATGAAGGAACCGTGTCGATTTGAGACTATTCCCTTAAGGGTAGGCACCGGGCAACACTGGGAGCTACGTTCTTTTGTAATAGCCCCCCAAGCACAGTTCCCATTAGTGTTGGGCAGCCCGTGGTTACATGGACATGATCCATATATACTTTGGGATGAGGGGACTGTACGATTTATCTCCCCGAAATGTGCAGAACATAAATGGGACCCAGGGTGGGGAAACCCCCCAAGCAATGATCCCCCACGGGCATGTCTAGCCACTGAGGACCTTAACCGCATTCCCAAGGAATACCGATATTTGGCCCGTGTATTTGAGGAGGAGGAAGCTGATGAACTACCTCCTCACCGTAACTCGGACTGTGCAATTGAAATTCTTCCTGGTCACAAATTGCCAAAAGGGAAGATTTATGCTATGAGTCCCATGGAGAAGGAAGAACTACGCAGATTTATTGATAAGAATCTGGCCCGTGGATTTATCCGGCCAGCATTGTCCCCTTTCGCAGCGCCCGTGTTGTTTTGTAAAAAGAAGGACGGGGGGCTGAGACTGTGCACTGATTACTGGGGTCTTAATGCGGTGTCTGCAACCAATGCCTACCCCATGACCCTCATCAAGGACTTACTGGCGGAGGTGGCGAAAGGGAAAGTATTTTCTAAATTGGATTTACGTGATGCCTATTTTCGGGTCCATATTAGGCAAGGTGATGAGCATAAGACTGCCTTTAATACACCGCTGGGACAGTTCGAATATCGGGTTATGCCCTTCGGATTACAAGGGGCACCTGGGGTCTTTATGAACTTAATAAATGAGGTGTTGCACCCCTATTTGTTCAAGGGGGTGGTTGTTTACTTGGATGATATCTTGGTCTACACCCCAGATCAAGAATCTCACACCAAGCTGCTTCAGGAAGTCTTTATAGAACATAAACTGTTTGTTAAGTTGTCAAAGTGTGAATTCCACCAAAGTCGCATTGACTTCTTAGGGTACCGCATATCCTCCAACGGATTGGAGATGGACCCGAAGAAGGTCCAAGATGTGTTAGCTTGGGAACCCCCCAAAACTAGGCGGCAGCTCCAGAGTTTCCTCGGTTTCGCCAATTTTTACCGTCAATTCCTGCCTCATTTTGCCCAGATAGCTCTTCCCCTCACAGACCTCCTAAAGACTAAAGGGAGAGGGGTTAAGGCTGCTATGCCAGGGGGCCCTTTGGACTGGACCCCTCAATGTCAGGAAGCATTTGAGCAACTGAAACAGTCATGTCCGAACCTGTGTTGGCACACCCAGATGAGACTAAGAAATTCATTGTCCAAGTAGACGCATCCGACACCGCAATGGGGGGGGGGTGATCTTGCAGGAGAATGCCCAGGGGCAACTGCACCCCCTTGCTTATGTTTCCCGAAAGTTTAATGATACAGAGAGGTTTTGGCCCATTTGGGACAAGGAAGCAGCCTCAATACGCTTAGCATTGATTACCTGGAGGCACTGGTTGGAAGGGTCCCAAGTACCTTTTGAAATCTGGACTGATCATAAGAATCTCGAGGTACTTCGAAAGCCCCAGAATCTAAATGCCAAACAATTCCGGTGGGCTGAATTCTTCTCTAAGTTTCAATTTACCCTTCACCATTTCCCGGGCAAATCTAATCATTTGGCAGATGCTCTCTCACGCCTTCCCCAACACCTCAGTAAGAGAACGGAGGTGAGAGAGTCCCTTTTTACACCAGAACAACTAGTTGGGGCAGTTGTCACCCGCAAAAACCGGCAATCACAGCCATTAACCCCAAGTCAGGGGTTGCCATGGGAAAGTCAATTTGCCACTGACATCACTGAACAAGAGTCTGTTGAATTAAAGGCTCGAGAGGATGTAGAATGCAAACCAAATGGTTGCTGGTACAAGGGCAATAAACTGTTTGTTCCAGAAACTACGCGATCACAGGTTCTCCAATCTGCCCATGATTCAAAATCTGCTGGTCACTTTGGGTATGTGAAAACACTACACCTACTGCAGCGCAGTTTCTGGTGGCCTCGAATGAAAAGAGATTTATCCCTCTACATACAGTCCTGCCCAACGTGCAACCGTTGCAAGACCAGAGCAGGAAAAAACCCTGGTCTCTTGCAGCCGTTACCCACCCCGAGCCGACCCTGGGAAGTGATTTCCATGGACTTTATCACTGATCTTCCCCCTAGCAAACATATGACTGTCATTTGGGTGGGTGGTATTTTGGGAAGGGCAGAATGTCAGAAATGCTTCTTTGATGTTTCTCACTGAATCTATTGTTGTGTGTTCCTAACCCCGCTTTGCGCATGCGTAGGTATGCCAGCAGAAACGTGGGAGCTTCTTCCCTGCTGCTTCTCCTTATCACAGTGGCCTTGTATGTAGGCTTTGGGCTTTTCTTGTGTTCATGAGAATTTTCCAGTTCTGGGAAGGTGTAGGGAGGGGGGAAGTTGTCTCCCGCTCATGAAGTATATCTCCCGCCGGGAGTTTCCCGCACGCGCGCTCAGAGCTCATTTGCTAGTTGCTTTTTTGCATCACACTATAAGTTTGCTTGCGTTGCTTTTGCCCCCCATTCCTGACAATGACCTCCTACTGTGGGTAATAGCATTGTAATCCAATAAAGCCCTTCTTTTGAAGAGAATGCCTGGACCTACTTGCTTTTAAACCTGACACAGTGGGGTCCCACAAGGATCCGTATTGGGCCCAGTGCTATTTAGGTTATTCACCAATGATCTGAAACTAGGAGTAGTGTAGTGGCCAGGTTTGCAGATGACACAAAAGTATTCAGGCAATGGTCCTGGTGTCATCCATGGCAGCGCTGGGACTCTCACAATACGTCACGGCCCCCACTCACTGAGCAGGGCACACGCTCAATTTGATCTTCACGGCAGGGGTTACAGTGGACCAGATTACGGCTACGGCCATACCATGGTCAGATCACCATGTTCTGAAGGTCTGTGAGAACGTGCCATCCCGACCAGATATTTTAGCTCACCCATGGAACCAAATGGGCCCAAGCAGCTTCAGATGGCTCTGTGGGAGCCTATGCCCCTTGGTGGCTCGTTGGATGAACTAGTCAAGGATTGGCATGGCCAATTTATGGCAGCCATCAACGAGAATGCTTCCCAATGTCCTCTGTGCCCTTGCTCTAAGTGGGCTCCTTGGTTTACCCAGGAGTTGTGGCTGATGAAACAAGGGCTCAGATGACTAGAGAGACGGTGGTGGCATGCTCACAACTAAGCAACAAGAGCATCTTATAGGATGTTTATGAGATCCTATGAGATGGCAGTCAAAACCGTGAAGAGAGAGTTCTACATGGCCTTGCTTGCGTCTGCTAGCTCATGCCCAGCACAATTGTTTAGAATTATTCGGTCGTTAACAGATCTGACATATAGCAGACCAAATGCTAGGGAATTGGATATCGGCTGTGAGGCTTTTGCAAGCTATTTTGCAGATAAAGTCTTGTGGCTCCACTGTGACCTCTTTGCCACAGTTGAGACAGTGAGTGAACTCGAGGCCCCATGCAGGTCTTCTGGTCCTATTCTGGATTATTTCACTCCACTCAGCTTTGAGGAAGTTGACAGATTGCTCTCAATGGTACGCCCAACCATGTGCAGCCTTGATCTGTGCCCTTCATGGCTTATAAAAGCTGGTCCCGGGGGGCTTCAAGGTGCATTCAGGGATATTATCAACAAGTCCCTCACTGAGGGACTGTTCCTGGGGGCACCCTCTCTTGAAAAAAACATCCTTGGACCCGGCCAAATGAGAGAGTGGTGGCAATTCAGTTGCAGAGCTTTATGGATGACACTTCCATGCTAGACCCTTTCCAGTCCAGCTTCTGTCCAGGCCATGGGATGGAGATGGCACTGGTCACCCTCACAGATGACCTCAGGAAGCATCTGGATCAGGGCAGCATGGTGGTACTGTTGTTGTTGGACCTGTTGGTGGTGTTTGACATGGTCAGCCATCAGTTACCAATCCACCACCTTGCTGACACTGGGATTCAGGGGCTTGCCTCCTTCCTACAAGGTTAGGGACAGAGGGTGGCATTTGGGGAGCAGATGTCCCAGAGGTACCCGCTGGTGTGTGGGTTTCCCCAAGGAGTGGTGCTATCCCCAATGTTATTTAACATCTACATGCATCCCCTTGCCCAGATTGCCTGGAGTCATAGGCTAGGGTGTCCCCAATATGCAGATGACACCCAGCTATATCTGTTGTTGGGCGGTCAGTCTGACTCTTCCCCAGATGACCTGGACCAGGTGCTTTAGGACATGATGGGCTGGCTTAGACTGAGTCAACTGAAATTGAATCCAACGAAGACGGAGGTCCTGTGCCTAAGTCGGAGCGGGTCAGGGGTAGGGATCCCATTACCGACCTTCGATGGGATGCCACTGGTGCCAGTGCTGAGGGTCAGGAGTTTGGGAGTGCTCCTGGATGCAGCCTTACCAATGGAAGCCCAGGTAGCAGCCACTGCCAAGGCAGCCTCTTACCATCTAAGGCTGATTAGGCAGTTGGTCCCCTTCCTTGAATGCAATGACCTGACAATGGAGATCCATGCTATGGTCACCTTGAGATTGGACTACTGCAATGCTCTCTACATGGGGCTGCCCTTGTCCCAGATCTGGAAGCTGCAGCTGGTGCAAAATGCAGCAGCCAGGCTGTTGATGAGTCTCTCTACACGAGAGCACATCCAGCCTGTGCTGAAGACATCGCAGTGGCTGCCATTAGCATACTGGCTTTGCTTCAAGGTGCTGATTTTGACCTTTAAAGCCATATATGGTCAGGGGCCTGTCTACCTGAGGGACCACCTTTCCCCATATATCCCCCAGGCAGCACTGAGGTCAGGGTCGCAAAATTGCCTGACTCTCCCTGGCCCAAAAGACGCCAGACTAGCCGTCACTAGAGCTAGGGCCTTCAAAGTGGTGGCTCCATACTGGTAGAATGAGCTCCTGGAAGACATCAGGGCCCTATGGGACCTTTTACAGTTCTGCAGGGCCTGTAAAACGGAGCTCTTTCACCAGGCCTTTGATTAGGAGCTACCACTGATGAATTAGCTATTAAAAACTGGACTATTATGGCCTTCATGCTACTGACATTTAGAACAACTTGGACACCAGCCTAGCTATATCAGATCACCTTATAGAAATCATCATCTGCACTCAACTGCACTTTATGTATATCATCTGTTATATGGATTTTTACAATATTGTATTTATATCTGTTTTATTGTATTTAACTGGCTGTGTGCAGCCTTGAGCCTGCCTGTGCAGGCAAGGCGGGATATAAATTGAAGTTAATAAATAAATAAATAAAAAATTATTCAGGATGATGAAAACCAAGGCTGACTGTGAAGAGGTTGAAGAGGACCTCCACAAACTGGGTGAGTGCGTGACAATGTGGCAAATGAAGTTCAGTGTTGGTAAGTGTAAGGTGATACACATTTGGAGAGGGGGGGGATCCCAGTTCTAAGAATAAGCTAATGGGGTCTGAACTTGCTAAGACTGAGAGGAAAAAAGATAGTGGATAGCTCAATGAAAGGATCAACCCAGTGTGCTGCAGCAGTGAAAAAGGCAAACTGTAGTTTAGGGATTATTAGGCGGGGAATGAGAATAAAATGGCCAATATTGTAATCCCCCTGTATAGATTTATTGTGTGGCCTCATCTGGTATACTGTGTACAGTTCTGGTTACCATATCTCAAAAAGGACATTGCAGAGCTGGAAACATCAACCAAGTTGATTAGGAGGTTGGAGTACCTTCCCTATGAGAAAGGCTGAAGAGTCTGGGACTTTTCAGTTTAGAAGAGACAATTAAGGGGGGACATCATAAAGGTTTATAAAACTATGCATGGGATGGAGAGAGCTGACAAAGAGAGATTTTTCTTCCTCTCCCAAAATATTAGAACTCAAGGGCATCCAATAAAGCTGCTGGGCAGTAGGTTCAGGATGGACAAAAGGAAATACTACTTTACACAGAGAGTGATTAAAATGTGGAATTCACTGCCAGAGGATGTAGTGATTGCCACAGGAATAAACAGCTTTAAAAGGGGATTAATAGATTCATGGAGGATAAGTCTATCAATGGTTACTAGCCATGGTGACTGAGGAGAACCTCCACATTCAGAGGCATTAATCCTCTGAATCCCAGATCCAGGAGGCAACATCAAGGGGAGTCCTTGACTTCTATGCCCTGTTGTTGGCTGTCCAGAGGAACTGGTTGACCACTGTATGAGACAGGATGCTGGACTAGATGGACTATTGGTCTGATCCTGCAGGAGTCTTCTTATGTTCTTAATCTTTATTATGAAGGCAAGGTTGGGTGTAAGGTTACCAAATCCTTTTGACAGGAACAAAGCTAATATCTGAGCAAAAGGGTAAATAGCTCTTAAGTCCTCTTTGCCAAAGTTGTGGCTACAAGGCAGGCTACCTTGAAAGGCTACCTTGTGGATAGAGAGATTTCTAGAAGTTAAGATCACGCTGAAGACCTTTGCTAGATAGCCATGTCAATCTAGCGCCCTCCATTCAATTTAATTAGTGAGGTAGAGCCATCCCAGATTGGGATGGAACAGAGGCTGTAGGAGGAGGATGTGGCCAGTTGGGAAGATCCACAATGCTGTGCCATCAACACTCAGTCAGAGAACCAGGGTCTCCTTAGCAAGTGAAGATGATCTCTGTTGTTTCTCTTTGTATTCTTTTAAGTACCCTGGCTATGAGCAGTGCTGTAGCAAAAATGCCTTGCCTCTCTGTCACTCCACTGTCCTTGGGTGACTTGGTGATGGCAGTGTACTCCCCAGCAGAGAAGACTGGCATCTGTGATGATTTCTACTCAGAAGGGTTTTGGAAAATGGGGTGCCTCCCACCAGATAGAAATCCTGGAGTTACCAACTGAGGGAGCAGTGTACACTGGGTGGAATAGTTATGCCCCTATGGCAATGCTGAGGGATGTCCCTTTAATAAAGCAGTGGTGGAAAGTGCCATCAAGTCACAGATGACTTATGGTGACCCTGTGGGGTTTTCACGTCAAGAGATGTTCAGAGGTAGTTTGCCATTGCTTGCCCTCATGTCATGACCCTGGTATTCCTTGAAGGTCTCCCATCCAAATACTAGGCAGGGCCAACCCTGTTTAGCTTCCAAGATCTGATGAGATTGGGCTAGCCTGGCCTATCCAGGTCAGGGCAGTAGGAGCCATTAAAAGGGATGGGACTGGAATAGTTTGCAATAGACCTTTGCTTCACTGGAGAGGAGGCATTTCTTTCTGTATAAAAATCTTTATTTCTAAGGAAAGGGTACACAGGAAAAGCTACAAAATAACAGACCTAAGGCTACATTTCTACAGCTACAGAAGAGAAGAGGAGATTGGATTTATCCCCTTCCTCGACCGTGATGACCTGGCCACATTGATCCATGCGACGGTCACCTCGAGGCTAGACTACTGTAACTCTCTCTACATGGGGCTGCTTTTGTTGCAGATCCAGAAGCTGCAGCTAGTGCAGAATGCTGCAGCCAGGCTGTTGATGGGCCTCCCTAGGCGGGAGCACATCCAGCCTGTGCTGAAAGCGCTGCATAAGAACATAAGAACATAAGAGAAGCCAATGTTAGATCAGGCCAATGGCCCATCCAGTCCAACACTCTGTCACACAGCGGCCAAAATATACCAGGTGCCATCAGGAGGTCCAGCAGTGGGGCCAGGGCACCAGAAGCCCTCCCACTGCTGCCCCCTCCAGCACCAAGAATAGAGTGCATCACCTGCCCCAGACTGAGAGTTCCCATCTATACCCTGTGGCTAATAGCCACTGGTGGACTTCTGCTCCATATGTTTATCTAATTTCCTCTTGAAACTGTCCATGCTTGCAGCTGCCACGACCTCCTGTGGCAGTGAATTCCATATGTTAATCACTCTTTGGGTGAAGAAGTATTTCCTTTTATCTGTTCTAACCCGACTGCTCAGCAATTTCATAGAGTGCCCACGAGTTCTTGTATTGTGAGAAAGGGAGAAAAGTACTTCTTTCTCAACCTGCTCAATCCCATTCATAATCTTATAAACCTCGATCATGTCACCTCTCAGCCGTCGTTTCTCCAAGCTAAAGAGCCCCAAGCATTTTAACCTTTCTTCATAGGGAAGGTGTTCCAACCCTTTTATCATTCTAGTTGCCCTTCTCTGCACTTTTTCCAATGCTATAATATCCTTTTTGAGATGTGGTGACCAGAACTGTACACAGTATTCCAAATGAGGTCGCACCAATGATTTATACAGGGGCATGATGATACTGGCTGATTTGTTATCAATTCCCTTCCTAATAATCCCCAGCATAGCGTTGGCCTTCTTTATTGCAGCTACACATTGTGTAGACATTTTCAGTGAGTTATCCACTACGACTCCAAGATCTCTCTCTTGGTCCGTCTCTGCCAGATCAGACCCCATCAATGTGTATTTATATTTAGGATTTTTGGCTCCAATGTGCATCACTTTGCACTTGGCCACATTGAACCCTATTTGCCACATTGACGCCCACTCACCCATCCTCAACAGATCCCTTTGGAGTGCCTCACAATCCTCCCTGGTTTTCACCACCCGGAACAACTTTGTGTCATCTGCAAATTTAGCCACATCACTGCTTACTCCCAATTCCAAATCGTTAATAAACAAGTTAAAAAGCATCGGACCGGGTACTGATCCCTGTGGTACCCCACTGCTTACCACCCTCCACTGAGAAAGTTTCCCATTTATACTCACTCTCTGTTTTCTATTTATAAGCCAGTTTTTGATCCACAAGAGGACTTGTCCTTTTATCCCATGATTATTGAGCTTACTTAGGAGCCTTTGATGAGGAACTGTATCAAAAGCTTTCCGGAAGTCAAGGTAAATAATATCTATTGGGTCCCCCTTGTCCACATGTTTGTTCACTCCCTCAAAAAACACTAACAGGTTAGTGAGACAAGATCTTCCCTTACAGAACCCATGCTGAGTCTGCCTCAATAGTTTTTGTTCATCAATGTGCCTACTAATTCTTTCCTTAATAACAGTTTCCACCAACTTACCCGGTATCGATGTCAGACTGACTGGCCTGTAATTTCCCGAATCTCCCCTGGAGCCCTTTTTAAAGATGGGAGTGACATTAGCTACCTTCCAGTCCTCAGGAATGGAGGCAGATTTTAAAGAAAGATTACACATTTTTGTCAGGAGATCCACAAGTTCACATTTGAGTTCTTTCAGAACTCTCGGATGAATGCCATCCGGGCCTGGTGATTTATTAGTTTTTAAATTGTCCATCAGTCGGAGGACTTCCTCTCTTGTTACCGCAATCTGATCCAGGTCTTTCAAACCCCCTCCCGAAATCGGTGCTTCTGGAGTGGGCAAACACTTCTCCTCTTCCACAGTGAAGACAGAGGCAAAAAATGCATTCAGCTTCTCAGCCATTTCCCTGTCATCCTTCACTACTCCTTTTACCCCTTGGTCATCCAAGGGCCCCACTGCCTCCCTGGCTGGCTTCCTACTTCTAATGTATTTGAAGAAAGTTTTATTGTTGGTCTTTATGTTTTTTGCGATATGCTCCTCATATTCCCTTTTTGCTTGCCTGATCACAGACTTGCATTTTATTTGCCATAGTCTGTGTTCCCTTTTATCAACCTCACTAAGACTAGCTTTCCACTGCTTAAAGGAATCCTTCTTACCTTTTACAGCTTCCATTACTTTATTTGTTAACCATGCAGGCTTTTTTCTATACCTATTTGTACCTTTCCTAACCCGCGGTATATATTTTTTCTGAGCTTCTAGGATTGTCTTTTTAAATAGTCTCCAAGCTTCCCCAATGGTTTTGACCTTCTCCACTCTTCCTTTCAATTTCTTCCTCACATGTCCCCTCATACCAGAGAAGTTACCCCTTTTAAAGTTAAAAGTGGTTGCGTCAGTCTTTTTGGGCAACTCCCTATCTGTACAAATGTTAAACTCAATGACATTATGGTCACTGTTTCCAAGTGGTGCAGTCACTTTTACATCTCTCACCAGGTCTTGGGTGTTACTTAGGACCAAATCCAGGATCGCCTCTCCCCTGGTAGGATCTGTGACCATCTGTTCCACAGCACAGTCATTGAGAGTGTCTAAGAACGCAATCTCTTTTTCCCGACTAGAACTCATATTGACCCAATCAATGTGTGGGTAGTTAAAGTTGCCTATTACAACACAGTTAATTCGTCTAGCGGTGCGCCATTGGCTGCACTGACTGCCAATGGCGCACCGGATCCATTTCAAAGTGTTGGCTCTTGCCTTTAAAGCCCTATATGGTCAGTGCCCCAAGGGCACTATGGTCGGGGAGTCAACACCTCCTGGAAATTCCACGCCCCAGAAATGTCAAACTTGCAGCTACCAGGGCCAGGGCATTTTTGGTGGCAGCTCCTACCTGGTGGAACGAGCTCCTGGAGGAGATCCAGGCCCTGCGGGACCTTGTGCAGTTCTGCAGGACCTGTAAGACAGAGCTCTTCCGCCAGGCTTTTGAGTCGGAGCCACAACCACCACTATTTTACTATCGTTACTGCTCAGCATCGCACCTCCACCACTATTGTGCAGGATCATCGGGGGTGAGACGTACCTGGATAAGAAGACAGTGATGGTTGGGTTCCCCACATCTTGCACTTAATGATTATAACATCTAGAGCACCGTTATGCTAGCATATAGCACTGTATTGTTTTACTGTATTGTTCTATTCTAGCGAATAGTACTGTATTGTTTTACTGCTTTGTTTTATTCTATTTTTATCTGTTTTAACCATGGCATATATGCCTCTCTGTTAGCCGCCCTGAGCCTTGGGGAGGGCAGGATATAAATCTAAAAATAAATAAATAAATAAATAAATAAAATACCTGCCCTTCACTACCCAAAGGAGTCTCAGAGCAGCTTACAAACTCCTTTCTCTTCCCCTCCCCACAACAGACACCCTGTGAGGTAGGTGGAGCTGAGAGAGCTCTTTCCAGAACTGCCCTTGAGAGAACACCTCTGACAGAACTATGGCTTACCCAAGGTCATCCAGCAGCTGCAAGTAGAGGAGTGGGGAATCAAACCCAGTTCTCCAAGATTAGAGTCTGCACACTTAACCACTACACCAAACTAGCTCCACAGTTTGCTTTCTACTAGCCCAGTCTTAGTCCATCTCCATAGAAGAATAGATATCCGCTTGCTGACTTGAAATTGTTCAATTCTTCTCCCCAGTTGGCATCCATATATTTGACTAGCCTTGGCTCTTCAGATGGAGCAATTTTCAGTTCTAAGTCCATTGTTCCTTTCAGATACTTTGCTAGTTTCTTTCTTTTTTTGAATTTTTTTATTGCTTTTATCACTACAACCTAACGTCTACAAACTACCACACTATACTCTAAAATACAGAGTAAGCAAGGATCTTAAAAGGTCTATATTCAAATTAGGAATTCCTTATAGATATGATTACAAAATAGGTATAGTAAAATAGTGTTGGCTCGAAATACAGTTTAGAATAACATGATAGTGCATTATATCAGGTAAAAAACAAAGTAGATTCTCAGATCTTCACTTTAACTTCTTCTTCTTCTTGAAGGGGATTTTGACCTTAAATGATCTAGGAGCAGCCGTCCCTAGTTCAGATTCAGAATCAGAGTCAATAAAATCGCCTAAAGACACAGATGTAGATGTGGAACTGCCACTGTTTGACCTATCTTGCTCGCTTATCCATAGCATTATTATCCTTTACTTCTCCTTTTGGTTTTGCTGGGGTTTGTTGTTGTTCCAGAAATGTTTTGGCTTTAGCCAAAGAGTCAATCTTTTCTTTCCCCCCCTTATAATTGAAAGTCAGTCCTTCTGGCATAAGCCATCAGTATGGAGTTGAATTTTCTTGCAATAGTGTTGTAACATTTTTATATTGTTTTCTCTTTTTCTGTATTTCAAATGGAATGTTGTTCAAAGTCTTTATTTCTTCTCCTTGGATTTTTAAGGTTGTCCCATTAGTTGCTTTCAAAATCAAATCTCTTGTTGATCTTCTTAAAAATTTTACAAGAATTCCCCCTGGAAGATTATTTTTCATAACAAACTCTGGGTAAATATGGTAGACCATATCTATATCCGATTGTAATGTTTCCAGTTCACAATTTATCAGAGAAGCCAGTGCTTCACTTAAGATCTGTCTGAAGCTTTCATCTTTTTTTTCTGGGACTCCTTGAAATCTAAGGATGTATGAGGATCTTTCCACTTGAAGTTGTAATAGTTGTTGTTTTGCTGAAGTTCTTTCCTTTTCCACTGATTCCACTTTTTGATTCAAAGTTTTTGTATTGTGTTCAACTTTTTGAAGTTTTTTAGCTGTCTTCTCTGTTGTGGACTTGACTTCCTTAAGCTCTTTTTGGAGAGTTTCAAAGCTTTTGTTGAGGTTTGTCATCTGGTCCAGCAGAGGGCGTAATGCTTCGGAGATCATGCTTGCAGTGTCTATGTCATTTCCAATCTATGACTTGGTGATCATGAACTGGTAGTTCCTGTGGTAAGTTTCACTTTGGACCCCATTTCCCCCCCATGCTGAGACATTGTTTACATTAAAGGTAAAAGTTCTTTAAAGTTCTGAGTCCTTTCTCTGGAGTGCTAAAAGCCGTTTTTGGCACTAAGTGGGTTCGGATGGATGCATACGCTTGAATTCAGTTTCCACCTTAAACTTTTATTCAGTTGTTTACACTAGGCAAGGACTACTCCTCCCCCTCCGGAAGGGTTCTCCCCCCTTCTTCAGATTTAAGGCTTATGTTTAAATCCAATCCCACAAATGCTTCTTTTTAAGTATTTTGGCACTCATGTTTAATATCAGTTAGCTGCTGCATGATAGGGTAGATTCTTCTGATTCATTTAGATCCTTTCCTCGCTCTCGACTTGGTGTGTGCCTCTGAGCTCCATTGCTGGCCCCAGTACAGTAGAACCTTTGGGGATAAAAGGGAGCCTCAATCCCTCAGCCGCAGCTTCAGGAGTGGCTCCCTTCACATCCCAGGCTAGAATCCTCCTACAGGGGCTCTAGGGGAGGCCGAAATCATCCCATCTCCCTTTTTGCTGCTCCGGCACAGAACGCATCCATCAGAGCTCAATGGGATGCGACCGTCTAGCAGATCACCGAAACTGAAACCCATACTTTCCTAGTTTCTTTAGTGTGCTCCAATCATAATGGTTAGGCAAACTCACTTTTCTGCTGCTGATGCCAACTGCTGCTGTGATGTCAGGCCCCAGGGTTTTGCTCAAGTAGAGAAGTTTTCCAACCGCTTCTCTTCGCTCTCCAATGTCTTTGAGAGGTCTTCCATCTTTTTCCTTTAGATATCCAGGTTCAAGTGGTATGGATGATGCTTTTCAGTTTTTCATACCAACAGATTCTATAAAGTCCATAATTTGTTGTTTCTGGCATAGAAGAAAGGTTCCATCTTCGAGTCTTTCAACTTGTATTCTGAGGTAGTATTTTATATCTCCAAGCTGCTTGACTTCTATTTCCTTGTTCAGTCCATCAGCTATTTCTTTAATATCCTCTCTGTTTTGACAAGACACAGTGAAGTCGTCAACGTAAACAAGAACGTACTGGTATTGTCCATTTTTAATTCTAGTGTACAGGCAAGGTTCAGCTTTCCCTTGCTTCTGCAATAGTTCTGTAATTTTGTCATACCAAGCCTTTGCTCCTTGTTTTAGTCCATAGAGTCCTTTGTTGAGTCTGTAAACACAATTTTCTTGTCCTTCAACTTTGAAACCCTCAGGTTGTTCCATAAATATTTTCTCAGATAGTTCTCCATTGAGGAATGCAGTCTTTATACTGAGATGCTCTACTATCATGTCTCTTGATGCTGTGACACTAAGAAGTGTTCTGAACATTGCTTGATTGATAACTGGAGCAAAAGTCTTAAAGTAGTCAGTCCCATATACTTGTGACTAGCTTTTGGCTACTAGGCGTGCTTTGTATAGTTCTACAGTCCCATCATCTTTATACTTGATTTTGAATGCCCATTTGCATCCAACAGGCTTTCTGCTTGGAGGTAACCTTGTAAGAGTCCATGTGTATTTCTCATATATGGATAGTTTTTCTTGTTCCATTGCTTCAATCCATCTGTCTCTTTCACTTGCAGGTAAGTTGCACACTTCTTTCCAGTTCTTAGGTTCTTTTGCAGATTGAACAGTTTCATAAAATCCATATTTCTGTGGTGGCTGCCCTTTAGTGCTTCATTCTAATAATCTCACACTGATTGTGGGTTCTGTCATGGGTTTTGCTCTTTCAGTCTGAACACATGCACCAGTGGCCTATTGTCTAGCATCCCTTTTAAATTCACAATTTTTGACACTTTAAAATTCACAGTCTCTGGCCAGATGATTTGCACCTCACATATAAAACATTCAATTTTCTTTTCCCTTTTAAATCATTGCACGTGTTTCAAATTCAGATCAGACATCTCATTAGACAAAGCATCCTGACTAGTTCTGGAGTTATACTCTTCCTTTAAAATCATCAGCAAGCTATCCAGTGTTAGATCCTTTTGGTGTCTTAGAGTCATTGCTAACCCATTGTAACTTGCAGGGAGACTGTTCAGTATAGCAGCAATCATGTCTAACTGGCCAGGAGTCTTCCCAAGTTCTTTCAATTGATTGTAAGTCCTCATTAGCTTATTTAATTGCTCAGGCAAAGAGTTACTCTCCTTTACTTTAAAGTAAAAAATCTGAGCCTTCAAGTAATAAATCTTACTGGTCATTTTAAAATCAAGCCTCTCATCTGCCTTTCTCTCTCGATCCAGTGAAGCATCTAAAAACTTCCAAACATACAAACCATCCAACCATCCTCTGCTACCAGAATATGTTGGGAAAATTGGCAAAAATACTTAGATATCCAGAGTTTGCAATGGATCTTTGCTTCACTGGAGAGGAGGCATTTCTTTCTGTGTAAAAATCTTTATTTCTAAGGGAAGGGTACACAGGAAAAGCTACAAAATAACAGACCTAAGGCTACATCTCTACAGCTACAGAACAGACCAACCACAACGTCTAACAACAACAACAACTGTAATGGAGTTTCTTCTTCTTCTTGACCCCTAGAAGGAAATCACCTGAATACATTAACCAATGATTGTGAGTAAACAGACTCAGATTTCGCGGGCTTTGTTTTCATTGGCTCTGAGCCAGGTTTCCCTTCCAGGTCAGTCTAAACAATAGCAGACAAGGTAAACAGATTAACCCTATAATGACTGAATTAGACCTTGCAACACACACATATTTCCAACAATTAGAAGGTTGCCTAGGTAGGTAATAGATGTGTAACACCTCATGTTCTGAGGTGGATCACCACTGAGACCATACAGTGGGTGAAGAAGACTCAGAGGGAGAAGCAAAGCCTGACCAGAGGAACCCTGTACTGAATGTGTTGGTGACAGTATACGAAGCATTGTCTAGAGCTTGGATGTATTGTCTAGAGTATTGGATGTATTGTCTAGAGCTTGGGTGTATGGGAATATGCAGAAAAACCTCCTAAAGGTCTATAGAGACTATGAAGTCCAACAACTAGAGGGGTCTCCAGTATGGGTTGGAGGGTCTCCATGTCAATCACATCCATCTCAACCTTCTGAGAGTTTTGTGGGTCTAGGACTGCTCTCCAAGTGCCTTTTTTCTTGGGAACAATAAAGAAGAGACAGTAGGGTTTTGTTTTTTTTAAAAAAATCCTTCTCCAGAAGCAGTTCTATGGCTTTGCTTTCCAGAAGGTGACCGATAGCTTGGAGCATAAACCAATGCCTTTCTTAGGGAGAAAGGTGACCTGTTCCTTGGAAGATGGAGGAGGTCTGTGATGCATCCTGGCAGATCATGTATCCTCCTGTTTTGTGCAGGGGTTGAAGGGCTTCTTAGCTAAGAAGCCATAAGATGAGAGATTGGGCTTGGAGGTAATTTGGGATCTGTTCCAGGCCAGTTTGTGGATTTTGGAATCTCTAGTCCCTGTGCTGGAAGGATCCTCTGGAGGATGGAAGGAAGTTTTTCCTGACCTGTTGGATTCTGTTCCTGTCTTGTTTGGAATACGAGGGTATTGCCTTCTTCTTTTCCTTGGTCCCCACCAGAACTTTATCTAATGTTGTATTCTCAGAAAGTTTCTCTCCCTGATAAGGCACAATGGAGAGACTGTCTATGAGAAGGTGATCCACCTTCCCATGTTTCAGGAAGCAGCAAGCAGAGACTTTCATGGCATCCTGGCTGTTGACTGCAGAGAATTCAGAGGCTCTCTTCATCTTAAGGGAATCCTGTTGGAGCCTGAATGGGTCAGAAGCTAAATACTGTAGGGATATTTCTGACCAGAGTGTGGCTGCTCTGCTCTCCTCTGAGTGCACTTGCTCTGATGCCAAGGTTTGAGGCCTCAAGGCCTCTCTTGCAAGGGAAAATGACCAGCGACTGGAGTTTCTCCTAGTGGTATCTAAAGGGCTGCCATATACATGCCAAGGTCATGCAGAGTCAACAGAATGTGAGATGCTGGTCTGGATGAGCTGTGGGTGGCTCTGTCAATGGTCTAACTATCACTAGTGCTTTGGAGTAGGAGAGGGCCGGCTGTCCACTCCGCATCCCTGTTGGTACTTTGTCAGGGGATAGGAGAGCTGCAGTGGAAGGAGAGGTACTGGCTGTCATTGCAGAGGTTAGTCCTTAGGTCCTGGAGGGAGAAGCAGCCTACCTATCCTCTTATGATGGCTCAAATCTGGTTTCCACCTTGGGGAATTGTTCTATCTGGGACAGCCTCTTCTTTCTGTTTCTCCCCTGCTGCTGCTCACAAGTGAGAGGCAGAGGGAGCAGCTGCTGATTGAGGTGTTTCAGCATTTTCTCCTGCTTTTTAAATAAATGAGGTGAGAAAACTGTGAAAGCTCATCCACCCACAGAGTGGGCAGGGAATGGACTGGGGGATTGGGTGACTATTCCGGGAGCAGAAGCCTTTGGGGGGGGGGGGAATTGAAAACCATGTGTAAAGTGTCCAGGCACTGGCTTTCCTGCCAGTCTCCTGTTAGAGCATTTAAATGGGCACCTCTTCCCTGCATCACCACCACATCCCCCTGTCTCTTGAGCCTAGTAAGGAAATTTCATGTCCTGGGATTTCTACATGTAGCATCTTTTAGCCAAAGCAATGTAATTTTTCCAAGATGTGTTTCTGATCCTGTTTTCACAGCTGGCTCAGTTTCTCCACAGGGAAGCATCTAGAAAAGAAGAAATGGCCTATATATTCTGCATATATTACCAAAACAAAACCTGGCTAATGTTCCTGTGGACTGTTTAAGGGAACCAGCTTTCTTTTGTAGCAGACAGGTCCTCAAGTCCTTGACCAGGCCATTTTTTTCTCTCTGAGGAAGTACCAGTTTTACTGTAACCCCACTCCACTTTCAACATTTATATCCTGCACTGTTGCTCTGTGTCAAGGTTTGCCTTGACTGACACTCTGTTTTTACCTTCTAACCATTGTCTTCTAAGACACATAAATGCTTCATTCCTTGGCAATATGTGTGTCTACTGTGTTACACAACAGGCTGTTACAGATGTTTTATTATTTAAAATAATATCAAAAAGGGTATAAAGAATGGCCATGTAGTGTGTAAAACAATAAAATACAGTACAACCCACAAAACAACAGTCATAAATCTCACTCTCAAAGACCATCAACAGCTCTCCTAAACATTCCATACCTACAATGGAAGCCCATTCAAGAACAGGGGGGAGTCACAAAAAATGTTCTGGATGCCATATGACTGTCCCTGATTGAAAGACCAGCAAGGAGGCATTGCTGGGAGGAATGTAATGGGTCCCTATTTTGTCCATTAAACATTGGAGGGTATCGTTTTATTTTTTTTCAGGGAGGGTGCTGATACTGGAACACAATGTGCAAACACTGACATCATTCAAATGATGTCACATATGAGCTGGGTAATCTCAGCCATGAATATAAGTGCATTTACCCCAGTCCTTTTCAATCCTAGTTATTCTTGGTCTAAGTTCAATAGTAAGGAATATAGAAGTCCAATGGTACTATAATTCAGTACCATAAAACATGTGATGTGAATGCAGAAAGTGCTGCCCTTTCTACTGAGGTAAGCTTGTCAGCCAGCTGGGAGTGCTGAGTGAGTTTATCGGCTAACGATCAAAACCACTGGAAGCCAATTATCAAGAATGGTCAGGTGCATCCACTATCATTAGGTACCCACTAGGAGAGTTTACACCCTCAATCTTCAAATCCTTATTCCGAGCATTAGATTATCTTTTGTTACAAAAAAGAGTCTAAATTTAGCATCAGGAAGGATAGGCACATAGAACTGGAGGAAGCAGAAGTAACAGGTTTTCCTTTTAAGGAAAAGTAAATATTTTAAGCCAATGTGCTTACTAGGCCTTTTATATTATTTCTCAGTTTTTAGATGTAAATAATGAGGCAACCAATTAGCACACAAGAAGTATAGTTATTTAGATTTGTCTGCCCTGAATTATCTTCAGTTGCTTCCATGTAATGCATTGTTTTGAACATCTAACATGCCAATCTTGAATTTATTTTCTATTTATATTATAGTATTACTAAAATTTATTGTATTTAGTCAAGAAATTGCAAGTAGATAAATAGGTACCACTTCGGTAGGAAGGTAACAGCATTCCATGCACCTTGGTGTTTAATCATGCCGGCCACATGACCACAGAGACGTCTTCGGACAGCGCTGGCTCTCCAGCTTTGAAACAGAGACGAGCACTGCAACCCTAGAGTCGGATTCGACTGGCTTTTGAGCAAGGGAAACCTTTACCTTTACCTTTACATAGGCGATTACAAACCAAAGATAACAGCAGAGAGGAATACTATAAACATGAATAATGGTATAAAATTGAGTAAAATCTAAGATATTATAAAACCATAAAACCAAAATTATAAGCAATTAATTGAATCAAAACATACCCACTAAGATCAATATTAACGAGTTCCCATAACAGCAGTGTTGACTCATATTTTCTTTGCAGCCAAGACAAATAGAGCCATTCTATAGGATATATTGGCATTGGAATCAGCTAACAAAAATACAATCTTCTCAGAGTCTGAATAAAAGCTTAAATCTGGTAAAATACTGGAGAGAAATTTTAACCTAGGTTGGGTATACATTGAGCATTCAAGAATATAATGGGGAAGATCCTCAATAACAGAAGACCCACAAATACAAAAGTGCTGTTCCTTAGGTGTTCTGCTATAGTGACCAGCTAATACAGCCATTGGCATTGATTCAAAAACTCAAGGATGTGACGGCTGCTCTGAGATTATGATTATCTATACTAAGTAGGTAGGGGGACTTTATATTCTAGTATGTGTGTGGTAGGGGCCATGGTGGCTCAGAGGTTAAGACACTGAGTTGCAGACTGGAAGGTCTGTAGTTCAGCAGTTGGAGATCCTAGTGCCACATGATGGAGTGAGCTCCCATCTCTGGCCCCAGCTCCTGTCAACTTAGCAGTTCAAAAGCAAGAAATTGCAAGTAGATAAATAGCTACTGCTTCGGTGGGACGGTAACAGCATTCTGTGTGCCTTCGGACAGGGCTTGGAAACGGAGATGAGCACCGTCCCCTAGACTTGGATTCAACTAGCTTTCGAGCAAGGAAAATCTTTACCCTTTTCATGTGTGCGGTATACAGTATATATTCAACATCTTATTAAATGCATCTCCAGTATTACACAGCTCTGACACACAGAAGAATTTCAGATAGCCTATCTATTCTGTTTCAGGAACTCGTTACTAATGGGTTTTTTTCTGTCATTTCAGACAGACCCATTTTAGTAACCGGCTGTTAATGGAATATATTTACCTGTTCATACAATGCCAGTTGTCTCCCATTTGGGAAGGGTGCCTGAGGCATTGTTGATGAAAACTGCTTTCCTCAGGTCTTCAATCCCTTCTTCCAGATTTGAATTGCTACAGTGGGCTGTGTAAAATGCCCTGTAGTGCTTCCTCCAGTAACGGGTTTTTCGTGCCCTTTCCCCCCCGGCACGCAATCTCTCCTCTTTTTAAAAATGTTCTATTGGCAGCGCTATGACGCTGAAACAGAATGTCAAATCAGCACCATAGCTCTCCCAATAGAACATTTTTTAAAAACCCTCTCAGGGAGGAAAATGGCAGGAAAAGAAAGCGGCACATTTTGAAATGGCCACTGTGCTTCAGAGATGGCTTCTTACCAGACGGGAAATGCTGTATGAAGCAGCCATCTCTGTACCAGTTTCCTCCATGATAGGCCAATAATGGAAATCATGCAGTTTTAAAAAGGTAATGTGAAATCCCTCCTTGTCTGATGAATTCAGCATGTCCTATGAGACCCCACACTAAA
Source organism: Gekko gecko (assembly GCA_029375565.1). Taxonomy (NCBI): domain Eukaryota; kingdom Metazoa; phylum Chordata; class Lepidosauria; order Squamata; family Gekkonidae; genus Gekko; species Gekko gecko. The sequence continues at coordinate 96,511,618 of JAPDNY010000001.1, forward strand.
ATGGCCTCAGAGTGTCTGCACAGCCACATTTCCTGCCTCAAATAGTTCCATGTTCAGCACTGCATTCGGATTTTGCAACTGGCTACCACTGGTTCAAATATGCATTCATCCTCTAAAATGGTTCTCTCCCCCGCCCCACTTTTGTATTAATATCAGGCTTTCATGCATACAGAACCACAAGAGACATATCAAAGTACTCTGAGTGCCTCAACATACCTAATTTTGAAGTAGATCTCTAATTATTTTGAACTGGATTAATAAACCTCATTATTATCTCTGTAGCATGGTCTTGGACAGCAATTGAAATGGCCTTATATAAACACATGGAAATGAATATGCAGTAATAATCATGTTTCAAAAATGTATTCCTAAATTACACTGTGGATTGGGACATTGCTTTGGATCCCTGTACTGCAGAATGAATTATGTGGACATGGTGAAACATACATGAGTCCACAAAACATGTTTCTGCTAGGTGTGTATCTCCTTCCCAAATAAAGTATATCAATGTTTCCTTTTTTTCTGAAGGATAATAAATCTTTTATATCAGACTGAACTGGACTACATAGGGCCATACTGCACATGAGTTCCAGTCTTGGAACTCCAGATATGTAATTTGGCCTCTAAAAGTAGCCACTGGGAGGGGGGAGTGCCTGAATCAGCACTGCAGTTCTGGGACAGAAGGAGCTACCTCTCCCTCTGTCCCCAATGCCACCTCTCTGATCTGGAAGAAAAGACAAGTGTCCATATAGTTTGAAATATATTTATGGGAAAACTGACTGGTCAAAGATTAGTACAAACTGAAATAAGCGCAAGCCAGACACATTTATAAAAGTTTTGTTCTGGTTTGTAAATTACGTAGATAACCAGAGTCACATTTTGTTTTCCTCCACAGTACTATTATTAATAATGTCTATTTATTACTTCTGTTTGTTTTGTTGAGTAAACTTTTGATTTGTGTGTTCTTTTGATCTGCTATTTTAGAACAATGCGTGTGTGTGAGAGAGAGAGAGGGGGGTGGTGGTGGTGGTGAGTGAAACCCAGCAAAGATGAAACAGACAAGTGAAGCCATGGAGGAAAAGAGCAAATTTATCCAGCCCATTTTCAAAATGTCACCAGCTGCCACTCTTATGTGAATTTAGTCAATGTTTTCAAATATTGCTTGTTATATAAGTGCCAAGTATCATTATCGTGAAATAGTGTTTTCCATGAGGCACCCAGTGGCTTTTAAACAACAAACTAAATTTATCCCTGCAGTAACTCCAGTGACTTGAATTTCTCCCAGTATGTCTGAGTGCTTCCAAATGTGCAAAAATCTGCAGTGTTCTTGGCTGATGAGGAGGTAATGGTTTTTAATATGTGGAACACGATATCCCTTGATATACGTCCGCATGTTGGATCTCTGCCCAGCTCCTCTTATCTTGCAATTCTGACATTTCATTGTATGATTAAACAGGGCTTTAAACTCTAGAATGTAGCAAGTGCCTAAAACCACCAAATCCACATTAAACAAGCCTAACCTCAAGAAATTTCTCTGATGTTCTCCTTTGATGCCAAGGCTCATTCATTGTAACATCTTTCCATTGCCAAACTCACTCTGTGGTTACAAGCAAAGATGGGAATCCAAACAGCATTTATCAATAAACTCCACCACACCATTTTGAGAACTAAAAGTACCAGTAAAACACAAGGCTGGATCTACTGGAAGCGTTTACAAAAGACACTGGTGCAGAAGATGATTCTCCACCTTTTCCTGCCTCAAACAGGCTACCAGCTCCCTGGAAGATCCTCTTTGAGAATGGGCAGACCCTCGCAAAACAAATGCACCACAGGCTAGGGCACTGCAGCTATTAGGAATTGGATAAAACTGCCTGTTTTCCTCTCTTTCACAGATGCAAGCCGTGAATCTAAGAGGAAAAAAGAGGCAATGTCATTTCCTTCCCCCTTGTCCCTGCCCCCCCTTGTGTAGGGCATTCTGCTCTGCAAGGCTTCATGGATCCTTAGAGAACAGCCTCAGGACAGCCTCAAGCAGCCTGAGGAATTGTAGGGCAGGGAAAAATCATTTCCATCAGCTCCTTCTGTGAACTCTTCTGGTAGCTCCAGCCCATGGCCAGCTGCTGGCACTGATCCTGGAGCAGGGTGAAGATTTATGGGGGGGAAACTCTAATGGCAGAATGTTCTATCTCTGCCACTGATGATGTAGAAACTAAACTGTTCTACATAAACAGCTCTTTCAAGATTATATCACTCAGGCTGCAGGTCTGAGCACTGGTTTGAATGCTTTCCCATATTAAAGATCTCTGCACCTAGGAGACTATTATGGCAGGGAGAAGGTTATCAGGAGGGAATATTTAACATGGCCCCAAGTTAGGGATGAATTAATCTTCATTTTATTTCTCTTCATGCTTGTTCATATTTTTTGTCAGTAGTTATCTGCTTTTCACTGTTGTTTTTGTAAATCCATATACATTTTACGGGGAACACATCGGTTTGAGGAAACAGAATGTGGCACAATAATAAAGAATAACTGGTTTGATTCATGCAAGGGAAGAATACAAATGGAAATGAAATTTTCAAATCAGAACAACAGTTATGTAAAGTCTGAAATAATCTCAATCCAAAATCTGAAACATGTAAATCTTGCCTGCAATCTGGAGGGGCACAGTCCAACAAGAATGGTGTCACATGATTCTGAAAGTCTACAACCACCTCATATTTCTCTTCTATACAGATATGGGGAGGCAGATTCCTCTATCTTAGTCCATAATGCAGTTGATTCTGGCAAAGCCCCAGGAAATATACCTTCACAAGAGGGGTGCTCAGTATTTGAAGTCTCCATCATAATGGCTGGATGACAGAGTAGCCTGGTCCCCCCTGGCTGCTGGCAGGGGATGGGGGATAGGGTTGCCAGATTCAGGTTGAAAACCCCCTGGAGATTTAGAGATGGAGCCTAGGGAGGACAGGGACCTCAGTGGGGTACAATGTCTTAGAGTCCACCCTCCGAAGCATCCATTTTCTCCAGGGGAACTGATCTCTGTAGTCCAGAAATGAACTGTAATTCTAGGGGATCCTCAGATCCCACCTAGAGGCTGGCATCCCTACGGTAAGATAGTCATGAAACTTCTGAGGAGGTGTGATTTGGCTCAGTACCTCCCCTCTCCTTTCTTTAGAATGGCCATGAAATTCAAGAATACAGGATACCCCTTCACCATCCTCTCTCTCCCTTTTACACCCCACACCCAATCATGTTAAGGTCAATGATACTAAATATGTAAACCCTTAAAAATAATCAAGACAGCTTATACGATTTGGTCCTGCAGCCTGGGACCTTCCTTTCTTCTTGTTGAAGTGGCTGCCCAGTTAGTATAGATCAAGCAGCTGAATACGTTTAGCAATCTATATATCTAATTCCCAAGTGGCCCCCTGTGTGCGGATATCTAAATCCACACATCGGGGGCACCTGGGGGGCAGGGAGATTTTCCTGCGCACGTGGGGCAGTCCCCACGTGTGCAGAAAAATCTAAAAAGTTAAAAAAATTATACGGGGATCTTTAAATCCCCAAAAAAGTAAAAGAGCCCTCCCTGCGCATGCGCAGGGAACGCTCTACAAACTGGCCGTTGCCGCTGGGATGGGAGGGCGGGAGAAGGCTTGGCGGGCCAGCCGGCCTCGCCTCTGCTGCTGGGGAGGGAGGAAGGGGGAGGCTTGGCGAGCAGCTGGCCTCGCTGCTGGGGAGGGAAGGTGAAGCTTGGCGGGCCAGCCGGCCGGCCTCCCCCCCGCCGCCGCCACCGCCGCCATGCCGCTTGAAAGGGAGGGAGGGGGAGGCTTGGCGGGTCGGCCAGCCGGCCTCCCCCCCGCCGCCGCCGCCACCCTGTTGCTTGGGTGGGTGGGTGGGTGGGTGGAGGGAGGGGGAGGCTTGGCAGGCCGGCTAGCCTCACCGCCCCTCCGCTGCTGCTGGGGAGGGGGAATCTCGGCGGGCCGGGTGGCCTTGCCGCTGCCTCCGCCGCTGCTGGGGGGGGGGAGGGGGAAGCTTGGCGGCTGGAGTACTCCCTCCCCCCGCGAATATCACGGGTCCCACCTCTTGTAGTTATATAATTTCATAAACTCCACTGGTGGCTCACCTTTTAAACTGCCAATTCTAAACCAATCAATAGAACTGACTATGGAGCCTCCTAGTTAAGGAGGGGGAAATATTCTAGTACTGTACCTATAATAAAAGACAATACAAGATCACACAAGAGCATCCAAAAGGCCCAGTTTCCTTAGACATTATACTGCAGAGCACACATGAAAACAAGATCAGATCAGAACAGTAAACAATCCAGTCAGATTGAGTGTGGGCCATGTCCAACTGCTGATTAAGGAGCAAAGTAGTAGCAGCAGCAGCAGCAGTATAAATCTATCAGTCTAAGGGATGTAGTTTTCATGCATCTAAAGAAATGACGTGACTCTTGAAAGTTTATGCTGGAATGCTTTTCAGTGACCTAGCCACTACAAGTCTTTATTGAATCCACATCTGATAACATCAAATCCGCACATGAATTCTATTCCATCTAAGCAGCTTCTGGATTTCTTCTGATGACACCCTACACTCTATACTCTTTAAATCTTTGTTAAAAGATAAGACTTTACTTAATTTCAGGGGTCTTTTCATAGAAAAAGAGCTGCAGGAGCTCATTAGCATAACTCATTAGCATATGTCACCCCCCCTGGCATCACCAGAAGTGTGTCAGAAGGCCACACCCACCACTCAGGCTCCATCCCAAAAATCTCCAAGGTATTCCCAACTCAGAGCTGGCAAGCCTATCTGATGGTACACGTGGGGGAAAACAAGCAAACCACCCATGTCAGGTAAAGAAGGGGGATACTAGGATACCAGGTCAATATATTTTTATTCTCCTTGACATTGATGGCTGAGGTGCTTTTAGTGTTCCTTTTCTGTTTGACTGGCAGCCTTCCTCCCTGTTATAGTTGACTGTGGGTTTTATATCACTGCTATTTAGTATTATTTTTGTCAGCTACAACAAGGTCACTTTCAGGGAGGAAAAGCAGGTTATCCATTTTTAAATAAATAATGTTGACAAGTCTGGATCCAGAACAACAACAAAATCACATCCACTAATTTTTGCCTAAACAAAACCCAATGATCTAGAGTTGTGGTCTTCAACCCAAAAGAGCAGGATGGTAGGGTGACGTCACTCAGCAGCACAGATGAATCCTCTGGGGTGCCAACCGTTGGTTCATTTATCAGTTAAATAAACCTCTTGATGACTGTTTTTTGTTTCTTGTCCTTGGCCCTTTTGGTCTGTTGGTTACGGTCCAGCTCCCCCTCTTCCTGTCACACGACTCTGATATGACATCCTTGCAGCTCACAGGATCCCGGTTCTAGAAAGAGAAGAGATTGGATTTATACCCTGCACTTCATGATGCAGAGGAGTCTCATAAAGGCTTACAATCTCCTTTCCCTTCCCCTCCCCACAACAGACACGCTGTGAGGTAGGTGGGGCTGAGAGAGCTCTCTCAAGAACTGCCCTTGGGAGAACAGCTCTGACAGAACTTGTGATTGACCCAAGGTCACACCAGAGCTGCATGTGACTCCATTCTCCCAGATTAGAGTCTGTGCTCCTAACCACTACACCAAGACCATTGATCTTGAGAAACTGATGAAGAACAGCCCCAGCAGAAATGTCTGTCCCAACTCATTCAGCCCCGGGTTCTCTATACATTGTTTAGAGAATTACCCAACATGATGGGCCCTCAGAACATAGGCAATTTTAGCAACAGCATTCATTGGCAGGAAGAAAGATAGGAAAGTCTCAAATGTGAAATAAACATATATAAAAATAAATAAAATAAATTCTAGTTAAAAGTTCACATACTGAATTTTGACTTCAAACTTTTACTCAACTTTGAAGGAGATGGAGGTGCCAGACTTTGAAGATGTCACCAACTTCTTCTATCATCCTTGGGGTCTTGGGCATCTAGTGATGAACAATTGATTTGAAGCAGCAACATCCCTGCATGCTTTCCCCCCTTTTGCAGCTCTTTTAAAGAAGGTCGCACAATCTGTTAAAGCTGAATGATGACCTTGAAGCAGCCATGTCTTTACAAATTTTGTTGGATGGAAGACTTTTAGAGGAGGTCCAACAATTCTTATAAACTCCTTATTTGTTATAGTTTTCACTTTCAAGGAGGACCTTGAAGCAGCAACATCTCTGCACACTTTTCACCTTTTTGCAGCTCTTTTAAAGAAGGTCACACAATCTGTCAAATGAGATCCAACAATCATTACAAAAATGGAAAGACAGCATACTTTGCTCTGGGACAGAGTGCACATAGAGAACAACTAACCTCAGCAGCACAGGGTTTTCCAAAGTTTAATCCTGTGATCAGACTCCTCTGTTCTTTTTTGGGTCTTGCTTTGGGTGTCTGAAGCTGAACGATGACCCTGAAGCAACCAGGTCTTCACAAACTTTGTTGGATCGAAGACTGTAAGAGGAGGTCCAACAATTCTTCTGAACAATAAGGATGTTATAGTTTTGATTTTCAAGGAGGACCTTTCTGGAGTAACAATCAAGTTTATCTGGGAAAATCCCCTTTCACATTCACTGGACGAAATAGCAACTATATTGAGTGTGTGGCGGATCCGAGACAGTTCCTTGGGCATTTGTTCTCTGTATTTTAGATGCTCTCTGAAGGCTCGAATAGCTTCCCTCTCACTGAGCTGAAACCTTCTTGCCAATGTGCTTATTTCTGCTTCCCCATAGAGAATACAGTCACTGGGGTTTGCTGGCCAATTCTTAGACTCCAGAACTCTTCCACATTTTGACAATTCTGCATCTTCTGTGGAAAGCAGTCATTTTTGAAGAGATTTTTTAAGTTGTTCATAGAATGCAACTGGGGAGATTGGTGGGTCATCAACTCTATTTCTTCTATGTAACTGGACACCATGGTCTGTGGTCTGTGTCTATGTAACTGACACCATGGTCTGTGGAAAGCAGTCTTTTTTGAAGAGATTTTTAAAGTTGTTCATAGAATGCAACTGGGGAGATTGGTGGGTCATCAACTCTATTTCTTCTATGTAACTGGACACCCTTAAATTGCAGCTTTTCTGTTGCCTCCAGTGCTTGTGTATAGTCAGGACCTGGAGCAGTGCCTCTCTTCCCGCATATTTCAACAAGATGCTCAATCTTGCCATGGGCTCTGTACAGATTCATATTTATCTCCTGCAGATCTACACTTAATTCTGAGAGCTCTTGCAAAGAATCAGAAAGTAATCCGAGATCCAAAATGAATTCTGCAGATGTAATCTTTTTCTGAAGACCTTCATATGTGCTCTTCTCCTTTCTATCTCGACCACTATCAGTTTTAGCTTTTTCAGAATGAAGCACTAGGGCTTCGTAATCCTTCCAGACAGCCATAACAGTTCTGTAACTGGAGGCGACCCATCTTGTAGACAGGACCCTTCCAATTTTCCAAATCTCCATCTCTAATGTGGCCGCACATGCCTTGAGCTCCCTTGCATTTTTTGGAGATGAATGGTACATGGTACATAACTTGTCCATAAAGCTCTTAAATCTATTGATGCCACACACTGCTTTCACAACATCGTGGACTGATAATTCCAGCCTGTGGATAGCACAGTGCCATATAATAATGGAAAGGAATCTGTCTTTGAAAAGTTTTGCAACTCTTCCATGGGATCCTATCATCATTGCAGCCCCATCGCAAGTCAATGAAACCAAACTTTCCTTTAAGACTTCCTCAGTGATCCTTAGTGACTCAAGGGTAGACATCAAACTTCTGAATATTCCATTTGCTGTCATGTCCTCCAGCTCTATCAAGCCAATAAAGTAATTCATAGGGTCCTCCATGTCCATCTCTTCAATGTAGGTGTGAATATACACGATCAGTACAGATTTCTGACTCACAGTAGATTCATCAAGTATCAATGAAATTTTACTCTTGGAGTCAATAGTCTTCTTAATCAGTGTGATTCTCATTCCGCTACCAATGTGGTCTACAATATTTGCAGAAGAATTAGCTGAGTGCAAAATTCTCCCCACGTTAATGCCGCTTAATTCTAGCAAATCAATGTCAACCTCAAAATCATTAAAAAACTGGTTCCTTCTAGCCACCTTATATGCTGTACGGAGTATGTTCTTGGTGATTTCCATCTCTCTTTCTTGGGACCTCAAACATACTGTTTTCAGCATTTCTTTCCTTGATTCAGCTGTGATTTTAACTGCAGCTTTATGACCCATACTGTCTCTATGTTCACAAACTTTTTTCCTGAGAGATGATAGCTGCTGTTTCCTCGATTCTCTGTAAAATGACACCTCGCCACGTATCCACTCTTTAGAAAGACGCATGCCCACAGTCGTCTTCTCTGGCCCTAAGGCTCCAATATCTTTACACACTGAGCAACCTAACTTGCCAGCATTGAAAAATAACCAGTCATTTTTTTGGAGATGATCATTCTTCTGCTCTACAGTCCAACAAGTGGGCCAGAAGCTCTCACTTGCAGAGGCAGAAATGCTGGTTGATGGGTTTGACTCACTGGTCAACAGAGTTGACTCGCTTGTTGATGGATTATTGTCAGGAGTTGACATTCCACCTGGATTGCTTGATGATTCCCTTGATGCTGAAGAAATCTTCAATCACTCCATGTTTCGCTGGGGTCCCAGCAAAGTAGTCTGAAATAGTCCTTTTCATAGTGGATTGTAGACTTTTAAAATGTTGCTATCCTGCAAAAGGATTATGATATTTAAGCACAACAATGGTATTACAGAACTGGAACTATTAGAAAGTCTGCAACCCAGACACTGTAATAATATCAGTTATGTAGGATATTGAAAAAACAGATACACTTGAGTCTGAGCAAAATTAGGATGCAGTGTGTTCCAAGAGGATTCTGGTAGGAATTGTTTCCCTTGCCCAGTTGATGGAAAATGTAGATTTTCTGGTCTAACTAACTATTAGGAAAGCAGGCTGTATGGGAATGTGACACTGCAACGTTAAGGGGAGCAGCATTATTTTAAAAACTGTGTGGAACCCCAGTTAGTGTTCCGCTTCTGGCATTTTGCTGACGAGTAATCTGTCTGCAGTGCCAAGGGACCCCTTGCAAAGAAGTAGCCAAGGTTAAAGGAACAACACCCATTCATTTCTGACATGCAAACATTACAGCTAGATGGATCAACATATCCAAAGAGGTTTTCAAGACACATAAGGACTTGCAGTTGCAACCAAAAAGGTGTGTTTGTGTATGTGTAAAGTGCCATCAAGTTGCAGCTCCTTGCAGGGCCTTCCCCTGATTTAAACGGAGGTTTTGAAGGATCTATGTGTCACTGGTGAGGGATCCTTCCCTAGAATCTTTATTTTGTAACAGCAAACAGACTCCTCTTTGAGTACAGATTCCTGTGGGGTAGCAAATAGTAGCAAAAGAAGACTTATACTCTCCTCCTTCTGGGATTGAGACCCAGGCCCTCCCCAAACAACCATGCTTGCCTTCTCCTTCTCCACTCCTCCCCCAACACAGTTCAGCAAGTGAGGGAGGGAAGGGTTGGGTCAGGGAGGGGTGTTTGTGAGAGAGGCTTGCTCAGCCAGCCAGGTGGACCAGCTGCTTGCTGCTTCTGAAGTCCAGCTGGCTTCAGTCACGCAATTGCCCATTCCTCTTCAATTGGGGAAAGTGATATGGCAAGGAAAAGGAGGCTAAGAAGGTATGGTTAGCTGGTGCAGGATGCAGCAAGGCAAGGCAACCATCCATCCAGCTGCTGTTTGGAGAGGTGTGATAGATGTTTGACAGAGCGCTGTCCCATTTGCCTCCCCCCAGACCAAGCCATGGCCTTCTGCCCCCATCAAAAAATGGCATAATTAGAAGACGTCCCCCCTCCTATACTTACAAAGCCACGGTAAGTGTAGGCTGTGATGCAAGATGCACATTCAAACAAGTAGACAATCAGGATCAGGACCAGATACTGAGGACATAAACGACAAAGTGCGACTCCAGCAGGGGAAGGATATCAAGTCAAACTTCTCTGTTGGTCCTTTTACCTGGAGATGCCAGGGATTGAACCTGGGACCTTCTGCATGCCAAGCAGATGCTCTACCACTGAGCCATGGCCCCTCTCCTATACACACACAGGGCCCAAGCATCATTTCTGTGAGCTTGGTACAAGCATAATAGTTAACACCCCTTGCATCAAGGAAAGGCCTACTGTGCTGGAGGAGGGTGATACCAAGCAAAGGATCCAGCCCTGTCCATCTGCCCAGTACCACCTGTTCCTACTGACAGTGGCCCTTTAAAATGTATACAAACCAGCTAACATGTACACAATACAATCATCTGGTAGCCAGATATGTAGAAGCTATGAAATAGCTGACTGATATTGCCTCTTTATTTCTAGCACCATGGTCAAAGGGTCTGTGTAACAGTTTAAGTAGGATCAACTTTTGTTCAGCATTTCTAGGCTAAATGTTACAACAGAAAGATTAGAAGAGCACAGCAGATCTGATAGTTCTGAATAGATTACTGGGCAGGCTGCAGGAGAATTTAAAATCTGGAATACCCAGGTTCAAATCACCACTCAGGCCATAGAAGTTTGCTGGGTGACCTTGGGCCTGTTACACTCTCTCAGCTTAACCTATCTCACAGGACTTTTGTGAGAATCAAATGGGGGGAGGGACAATGATGCAAGCCACTTTGGGCCTCCATTGAGGAGAAAGGTGGGGTATAAATGAATTAAATAAATCAATAATAAATAAAACAAAAATAAGCTACTGGGTTCCCTACTGGGGAGAAGAGAACAAATGTTTATAATCAATGTATACTAGTTATATTCATACAAATACAAAAGAAGTTGCTTCCTTCATTCCTTTCCTTGTTGTGCTACTGCATAAATTAGTTTGCTCTGGAGGCATGTTTCCTGAACTAAGACAAAAACGTATGAGCCGGAGGCTAAAAAACTGTTAGCTAGCTTGCACTTAGAGGGAACACTAGAAAAAACCCAGGGTGCATCAGAAGGTCCAACAGGTGGGCCTGAATCCCAGAAGCCTTCCCACTCTTGCCTCCCAAGCACCAAGAATGCAGAGCAACACTGCCCCAGACATAAGAATGTAAGAGAAGCCATGCTGGATCAGGCCAGTGGCCCATCCAGTCCAACACCCTGTGTCACACATCGGCCAAAAATACCAGGGGCCCTCAGGAGGCCCACCAGTGGGGCCTGAACCCCAGAAGCCCCCAAGCACCAAGGGCTTACAAACCCCTTTCCCTTCCCCTCCCTACAGCAGATACCCTGGATGTAGGTGGGGCTGAGAGAGCTGTCTCGAGAACTGCTCTTGAGAGAACAGCTGAGAGAAAAAGAAGAAGAAGAGATGATGATGAAGAAGAGAAGACATTGGATTTATACCCTGCCCTTCACTATCTGGAGGAGTTCCAGAGCGGCTTACAAACTCCTTTCCCTTCCCCTCCCCACAACAGACACCCTGTGACTGAGGTAGGAGGGGCTGAGAGATCTCTGACAGAAACGGCTCTTTTTCAAGAACAGCTGTGCCAGAACTATGGCTTACCCAAGGTCATCCAGCAGCTGCAAGTGGAGGAGTGGGGAATCAAATCTGGTTCTTCCAGATTAGAGTCCACACACTTAACCCAGTACCACTTTAAAGGCTAACAAAATTTGTGGCAGGGTATGAGTTTTTGTGAGTCACTGCTCCCTTCTTCAGTAAGCTTTTTCTCAAAGTGAATGTTTCTCTCACTAAGTCAGTCCCAAAGAACCTGTATGTGGCTTAAGAGAAAACCCAGACAGGTGTGGTCATACAATCAAATCTCATGCGTGGAGACAACTGGGTATCTCTTGGTTCCCTGGGGCAGGGAGGACAAATTTGTTTTCTCTGTGTAGAAGAAGACCAGAGTAAAAAATGATAGGGAGGGGGGGTCAAAGCATTCACCACATTATACAGCTGCAATATCTTGGGCATAGTAAAAATTGGGGAATCTGAATGGATGGATTATAGGGATCTGGGTTCAAGTCTAAGGTCTGCCTGGACAAGGCCATTGGGCAAGCTGGCTTGCTATTGTAATTAGGTCACACTGGACAGAGAATTTCTTTGCACTCAGTAAGATTTGCTTCTCTGTGTAGGACTGAGCTGCCAGTCCTGCCCAGTCCCTCATCTGTAAAATGGGAAGAGAGTAGAGATCTACAAGGGATTCTTATAATGTGCTAGGCTTGTTGGTAGGGCTGCCAACATCCAGGCCACTGGCCCATCCAGTCCAACACCCTGTGACACACATTGGCCAAAAATACCAGGGGCCCTCAGGAGGTCCACCAGTGGGGCCTGAACCCCAGAAGCCCTCCCACTCTTGCCCCCCAAAGCACCAAAAATGCAGAGCAACACTGCCCCAGACATAAGAACGTAAGAGAAGCCATGCTGGACCAGGCCAGTGGCCCATCCAGTCCAACACCCTGTGACACACATCAGCCCAAAATACCAGGGGCCCTCAGGAGGTCCACCAGTGGGGCCTGAACCCCAGAAGCCCTCCCACTTTTGCCCCCCAAGCACCAAGAATGCAGAGCAACACTGCCCCAGACATAAGAATGTAAGAGAAGCCATGCTGGATCAGGCCAGTGGCCCATCCTGTCCAACACCCTGTGTCACACATCGGCCAAAAATACCAGGGGCCCTCAGGAGGTCCACCAGTGGGGCTTGAACCCCAGAAGCCCTCCCACTCTTGGCCCCCAAGCACCAAGAATGCAGAGCAACACTGTCCCAGGCATAGGATGGGATGGTGGACTGGGGAGGGGGGAGGACCTTGCTTGGGATGCTGTGAAGCGGCCCGAGGCAGGCAGGGACGGGGGGGGCTTACCTAGGGCACATGGAGTGACCTGAGACAAGTAGGGAACCGGGGAGGGGATGGAGGGTGGGGAGGGCTTGCTAGGCCGCATGAAGCAGCCTGAAGCAAGCAGGGACCCGGGGGAATCTTTCCCAGAGCGTGGGGCTCTGGGAAGATGGAGGGCAGGGGGGCTTGCTAGGCCACATGAAGCGGCCTGAAGCAAGCAGGACCCGGGGAGGGAATCTTTCCCAGAGCACGGGGCTCTGGGAAGATGGAGGGCAGGGGGCTTGCTAGGCCGCATGAAGCAGCCTGAAGCAAGCAGGGACCTGAGGGGGGGATCTTTCCCAGAGCGCAGGGCTCCAGGAAGATGGAGGGCATGGGGGGCTTACAGGGGCCAGGCAGGCAGGGGCTGGGTGGAGGAAAGCATACTTACCTCTGTCTTCTGCCTCCTCCTGGGCCCGAATGAGGGCTGGAGGCAGAGGATGGCTGGAAGTAGGGGGTGGGGCTTCGCCATGTGCCTGCCCCCCTGATGACTCACTCCTGGAGTGCTGCTCTGGAGAGTTCTGCCCCCATTCGAGCCCTACTTAATTTTATACGTATATGGAAACCCTTTATGGACTTCTTGCATGAAAAAGAAAAAAATGAACTGATGACATGGTTTTGAAGATTAAAACGCAAATATAACAAATTAATACAGAAATGCGATAAATTTCCCTTGGTCTAATTTTGGACTAAGGACTAAGGTTGTAATGAGTAATGATTCCGTTAATGGAGAAAATCAGATATTACTCTTTCTTTTACAACTGTATTTAACCATTGGTTATTTTTTTCTAGTTTCTCCCCTTTTTAGTAGGTATTAATCAATTCTATTTTTGTTTCTTTTTTCTTCCTTTTCATTGTGTTTTTTTAAAAAAACTTTAATAAAAACCATGAAGCAAAAGAAAGAAAGTAACAAATTACCAAAGTGTAAATAATCTGGGAAGGCTCAAGAGAACTTCATTACTGGTAACAAGTTTGCTATGCTGTTTTATTCACTTTTATTTCATGTTCAATGGAAATGCAAAATGTTCTGCTAATAACATAGATCAACCTTGTCCTGGGATTAAAGCTGTATGTGCCTATTACAGAGCATAATTGTGATTTGCACTGACCTGTCTACTTAGGGGAAGGAGGACCAATTCATGCAGTTGGCTGCCATAGCTTACAGACTGGCACTGGTTATGATGGCAAAATCTGGAGTCAGATCAGGCAGAAAATCATAATATAGCTCACTAGATGCTGGAAGTCGTGACTCAGGTGGCCCAAGCTATCCCGGTCTTGTCAGATCTTGGAAGCTAAACAGGCTCAATCCTGATTAGTATTTGGTTGGGAGACCACCAAGAAATTTCAGGGTTGCTGTGCAAAGGAAGGCAATGGCAAACCACCTCTGGATGTCTCTTACCCTAAAAACCCTATGGGGTTACCACAAATTGGCACTTTCCTTCCTTTCAGATTATGAAAGCAGAATATCATTAGTGGAATATTCTGTCGTTTCAAAACATTGCAGCTTTGCTCATATTCAGTTCATTTTTATTTCCTTGCTAGCTGCAGGCCAAAATAGAGTATATTATAAGATATGTTAAAAGTCAAAAAGGCTTGAATCCTATGAAGGGCAAGTTGAAAGCATGGAGACATATCTTTCTGAGTTTTATATCCCCTACAAATTCTAAAACAGATCCACAATATTTTAAGATGAAAGATCAGAAGCTAGTGTAAAGGGCCATTGTGAAGACAATGGCTGGTATAGTGGTAAAAAGTGGTGGAGTAGGATCTGGGAGCCCCAACTTAGAATACCCACTATACCAATGGTGTCAAACATGTGGCCCAGGGACTGGATCAGGCCCTTGGAGGGCTGCAATCTGGCCCACAAGGCCCTGGCTTTTTCCTGCTCCCTTTTCCAGTTCTGCTGCTGCTGCTACATTATAGTTTACTTTACCAGACTCTCTCAATTGCACAGGAGAGACAGATAGGCAACCCTCTCCTGTGTGATTGAGAGAGTCTGGTAAAGCACTTGATAAGGCTCCTCCCCCTCCTCCTCCCAGGGGGAGGGAGGGAACCAGCCAGAGCTCACTTCCTAGCCAGGCTGCCTCAATCGTATACAGGAGACAAAGAAAAGCCTTTCTTTCCTTCCACTGGCTGAGGCTCCTCCCTGAAGGGAGGCAGGAAGGGAGGGAATGAAGGAGAACTTGTTTTGCTGGGCTGCCTCAATCACATAGCAGAAATACCACGCATCTTTAAGAACAACAAAGTTTTGTTCAAGGTATGAGCTTTTGTGTGCCTTGCTACAGTGTGTGTGTATTCTGTTGGGCTCCTTATGCTGTGTGTGTGTGTGTGTTGTTCAGCTCCTTATGTCAGGGCTATCCTGGGTGCAACTGGGTTCCCTCCTTTTCACTGTGTTCATACCCTCATGATCCAGTCTTTCTCAGCAAGAGAGCAATGTGAACTATTTTAGAGGAGGAATAACAACAAGCCAGTGAGGATTAGGCTGAGAGTATATGTCCAGACTGAGTTCACCCAGCACATTTCCTTTGTAGGAAGTTGGTAGTTATTTCTCTGGGGAAGACTATAGTTTTATAGACAAACAAACAGCCCTCAGTCTGTGTCAGGATGCCGTCTCATGTTCTTGACCAGCACATGATGCAACATGTACAAAAGCTCGCAATGCCCAGCCATTTCATGTTTTTTCCTGGATCCTAGGCTCAGAACACTGAGAATGAGATTTCTATCATGAATGTCAATAAATCAAAAGTAGGTTTGCAGCCACAGATACACACCTGAACAGCATACTCAAGATTGCTACAGCACAGACATTTTGATGCAATAATTTGGAGCAAGAGTTATCAGACAGTGTTAAATAGACAAAATATTGCAAGAGTGCTAGTGTTTCAAGCATGTTTTATTTAAAGTTTAAAAAATCTTTAATTGTGTTTCTCTGTGTTCTTTATAAAGTTTATATCTCCGCTACCCTGGCATTACATTTTATGACACACATGGCCCGGCCCAACAAGGTCTCATTTATGTCAGATCTAGTCCCCATAACAAATGAGTTCGACACCCCTGCACTATACCATGAAGGCTGCTGAGTGATCTTGGGCCAGTCACACTCTCTCAGCATAGCCTACTTTGTTGTTGTGATTGTAAAATGGAGGAGGGAAGACTGCTATAAGCCACCCTGAGATCCTTAGAGGAAGGTGGGTTAAAACTTTAGGAAATAAATTAGAACATCTGTTCCTTGTGTATGCATTACACGGTTCAAGATCATGGGACCAAGGATATAGTTATACTAGAAGAGTCGTCCTGATACATTCTTCTTAAGGACCATCCTAATGTCTGAACCTGTTAGCTAGAGGTCATTCCAGATATTCATGTGGCCATGCATCAATGCTGGGAAAATAATTAGCACTGCAAATAAAGACACAAGTGAAGTTTACTGTTGGTTAAAATGTATGTAAAAGCATCTTTGTAACTTGACTTTGCCCACTGAGAATTTTAAATTTTGCTTCATAAAGAACTTCCAGGAATTCTTTGCCTTCACTTTCAATTTGTTATATCAATTTCCCCTGCCATCTATATCTAAGAGATCCCTCGTTACTGCTGTATAATCCCCTGTACTGGCATTAAAATATCCAGCCAGCATGCTCATAGAATTAGGAAATCACACACCCTATAATATCTAACAGAAGAGGGGGGAAAAGCCTACGTACTCAGAACTCTCCAAAAGAGCAACAAGGAAGCTCAAGCAGTGCTTCAACTGTACCTTTTAAGCTAATAACAATGGCCAATACCGTGATGGTCTGCTATTATACTGTGGCCTTATTTACTGGGAAGGGCATAAGCATGGGAAAGACATAAGGTTGGATTCAAGAATTTTATTCTGCTAATAGTGTAATCTTCCTACAGTGCAAGGAGTTTCCACTGGTGTAAGAAACTTTCTGCTGCTGGAACAACATCTTCATACTAGTCAGTCCTGGTGAGGTTTGTCAACCCAAGTCTACTGCAAACATAGAATATCATAGTCAGTCAATTCACTAAAAACAAAACAAAAACCTCTTCTTTCCTAGGGACATTCCATTCTGTAGCATTTCAAAAGTTGTATTCAATATTGTGTGAGCAGAAAGAAAAGGTGTAGTTCTGCTTGTACAATCAGGAGTACAACAAGAAATTTCCACTTGCACAAGGATGGTTGCACACATGGAAACCTTCCATGTGATCTAACACCAAGAAGGCAATGAAATGTGGCTTAGTCCTTGTAATGTACTCAGACCTAATGCAATCAGACCTAATGCAATCAGACCATACCACATGCGAGGCAAGGAAGCCATGCGGTCAGACAAATACATCTGAGCTTTGCTCACCTGAACAAAGGACTCAGCGGATCCTAGCCCACTCCAATCAGAGGATTAGGCTCCTGGCAGAGAGCCTATGGAACTCTCAGCCACTGTAAATAGCCAATGACCTGAGTGGGGTGTGTTTTGGGTGTGGGGTTTTCAGGGGATATAAACCAGCCTGTGAGCCGGGTAAAGTTGTCTTGTTCCTGATCTAATAAAATATGTGAGAGCTGAAATCACTCGTCAGTCTCAGTACTTTTCAGTCCTGCAGGTTATCTGCTCTGGGTTCAATGCTGCCAGGAAATGGGGTTTTCCCCTGATTGCTCACATCATTATAGTGCATCTATGTACCTACCAGGGTTTCCCCAGTTTTTCTCCAGTCTTTCTCAAACTTGCTTTTCTCTGAAGTTTTGTGAAAGATCACAGTAAAGCCTAAAAGGCTATTGTGTAGGTGGTAAAATCCAGATCTTCTTGCCCACATGGTGGCCATTTCCCCTGACCCTATTCCATCTCTTTCCCCTGCCTCTGGGGGGCTTTTTATTAATAAAAAAATGGTACTAGAGTTTCATTATAAGGGGAAACACATATTTCCACAGTGGGAGGAACTAGAGACTTGCTTTTAAAAAATGAAAGCTTGGGGTCCAAAGAACATAATACACATCAATTAGACTGAGGAAAGAGGGCGCAGTGGGAGGGCAAGAAGGAGGTGGGGACCAGTGCAGGGAATAAGAGGGGAGAAAGAAAACTGTATGGATGTGAGAAGGAAGTGACAGTGAGAGGAAAGGGTAGAGAAAGGTGTGGGGGTATCATAAGCCAGAGGACAAAGAAGGGACCAAAGAGGGGATTTCCCTTTAGTTTTTCACAGGTCACCACTTGTATTGGTATTAGAGTTGCTGTCCTCCTGACAGGGGTAGGGGTTTACCCACTTTGGGGCCCCAGTCTGCTGCTGCCCAGCTGGCCAGTGGGGGAGCGCCGCCCCTGAACAGTCCTATCCATACCAATGTGCCTGGCACAATGATGTCACCTGGAGGTGACGTCATCACGCAGGGCATGTTGCAGGGGGATGCTCTAGCATTTGAGAAAAAACTCTATGGTTACCAAAAAGTCCCAGAGAATAAGCCCCCCCGCCCCACCGGCAGCCAGATAAGACGTGTCAACCCTAATTGGTATGTTTGCTGGTATGACCTTGGGTCAGTCATAAGTTCTTTCAGAACAAAGAGAGAGTCAGGTTATCACAGTTTATTCTCTTTTTGGTACATAAACTCTTTCAGAGCTGTTCTATGAAGGGCAGTTCTTGAGAGAGCTCTCTTAGCCCCACTTACTTCACAGGATGTCTGTTGAGGGGAGGGGAAGGGAAAGGGATTGTAAGCTGCTCTGAGATTCCTTCAGGTAGTAAAAGGCAGGGTAGAAATCCAACCTCTTCTTCTCTTCTTAATCAATATAAAAATATCATATTGTCAGTTTTTTAAACTGTAAAAGCCCTGGTGATCTAGGGGAGTGGCTGCTGCTGCTGAGGGGCTGGGTCAGAGAAACCTGCCATGTGGAAGCCCCATTGCTGCTTCATTTTCTCAGCAGCCACTCCAGCAATGGAGAAACCATACAAGGCAATCTCCGTGTGGAAACAATCTGGGGTGATAGTTCTTATTTTGAAATGTCTGAACTGTTTAGAACAAAGCATCTCCTTAAACAAATTGGATTTGACAGTCCTAACATAGTTCTTAGAAGACTCTTAGAAGTCTCAGTTTATTGAGCCCCAATATTTTACTGAAGCTATTTAACTGATTCTCACTCCCTGCTCATTGCTATCAGTACCTGTAAACACACAAGACTTACTGTCTTGGCTCCAAAAGATTCACCTATCATATAGAAGGGGATCCAGCCAGCTTTTTTCACTCTTAGTTTGGCCCAGTTCCCTTCCACACTACTGCTCTCATCCCACATGGCTTTTGTACACTCAGGTCCTGTGATTCTTAGTACTGCATTTTTTGTTGGCCAAAGAGGACCCAGTTTCTTTTTGCACCAACAGAAAAACTGTTTAGGTCAACTTTTAATGTACAGCATGCTTTGAAATCCCATTGTTTTAAACAGCTCTATAATGTGGTTTGAGATACGCATCATATGAGGAATAACACAAAAGGATGCAGTGTACATTTTCTTGCTTCATAAAGCCCCTGAGGATTAGATTGCTTCATAAAGTGAATGGGTTGTTGATCATGCTACACATTGCTGGGAGACTGTGTAAAAAGAGCTAGGCTAAAATTAAAAGAAAGGAATAAGTTACATCTTAAGCTATTAATACACATTCTGTGTGAGTGGATGAAGCTACCATGGGTTGCATGAATAGAACCTACGTAATATAAGTACTAATTATCCTAATATCCCATTCCTAAGGCATGCTACTGTCTGCATATAACTGAATAGAACAAGAGATACTAACAGTTCTTTCTACCAATACAGCATCACAAAACAAGATCTTATCCTGATATTATAGCAATAGTATATGAAGGTATGAGATGGATTGACTCAGTGAAGGAAGCCACAGCCCTCAGTTCTCAAAACCTGAGAAACTGTTAACAATAGGACACTTTGGAGGTTATTAATTCATAGAATCTCCATAATTTGGAAGTGATTCAATGGCATTTAACACACACACACACATGCACACAAAGATATGTCAATAGACATATTTAGGGCTGTGGTCTCAGATGTGTGTGGGATCTTCCTTGCACCCGCCATATTATTCACAATGCCCTGGCTTAGCTGATATCAGAATGAACAAAGGACTATTTCCTTTACTGAACTTGTGAAGTAAAGACGGCCCAGTTCACTCTGACAGTAGCAATGGAAACCTTAGGTTATCATTACCTCTTTTTGGAACCTCTGCCCATCTGCTGATTGGAGACTGATGTTAGATACAGTGACCATATACATTAACATTCCTGATTTCCTCAGGAAGAAGGCTACATGGCATACTGTGATGGCATGTTGAACTGATACACTGCATAAGATCTCTGCGAGATCAGCAGGTGTGGAGGAACTCCAAGAGAGGTCATGTGTAGCCATTCCTGATTGCTGTCACCAGTGTAAACTGGTCCTTCTAAGAGGGATTGTGAATGTAACATTTGAGCCCCTGGGGAGGAATGGTATAATGAAAGAAAGGACAAACTCTTGTGGAATTCGACTCTCAATAGTTAATACCTAGGACTGTTC
Organism: Gekko gecko; assembly: GCA_029375565.1. Taxonomy (NCBI): domain Eukaryota; kingdom Metazoa; phylum Chordata; class Lepidosauria; order Squamata; family Gekkonidae; genus Gekko; species Gekko gecko. The sequence goes on from JAPDNY010000001.1 coordinate 96,532,021, forward strand.
CTTTGTAGTGCTTAATGTAATAAAAAGGTGTCTATCCTGTATATTATGTGCATAGAATCACTGAACCTAAATGTGTTTTGAAAGAATTATCACCCATGTTCTGTCTTTTCTTGTAAAAGCAGCTCATGTTACTCTTACAAAAAAACCTCCTGAGTCATGAATGACATAATTAGGTTAACATGATTATTAAATATAATCTCCCTTTCCTGGAAAAACCTCAGTGTTTAAATCACACATAAGTGCCCATTGTTAGTAAGGATTACAAAAGCATCTCTGAATATAATTTCCCCCACAAAAGGTTACAATGTCATTCCTCCTTCAAAGTATGTTTTGTCTTCAAAAATGTAGGGTCTGGCCTGATTGATGGGCAGTCATCAACCATTCATTATATGCCGTTTCATGAACATTCTCAGTCTCTGCTAGACTGATCGCCAAATAAGCAGGACCTGTGAGATCCAGGATTAGGATCTCTTGTGAGCCATTAAAAGGCTAAAAATGACTGTGGGTTAAAGAATTCAGATTGGGACCACAGCACTGGGGTAGTAGGCAAGATTAAACCTTTCTTGTGTTCCATTTGCCCCATCTCAGTGCTTGAAATGGAGGTGCATAGGAAGGGCAGTCTGAATCATGAAACTGGCATTGTACAAAGGTTACAGAGTAACTGTTCTAGATACCATGTGGGATGCAAATCCTGGCAACCGCGTCTCACAGCAGGGGTTCTCAGGTCACAGTCCAGAAGTCTCTGTCCAAGGTCCAATAACATAATCAAAGGCAAAGTCAGAAGACAGTCTCAATCCAGGGTTACGTCACATATTCCAAAGGCAGAGTTCAAAAGCTGGTAAGATTTCAAGGGTTGATAGTAAGCAGGTCAGGCAGCTGGTGGGGTAGTCAACAAGACTGCAGACAGGTTGATCCCACACTAGCTATAACTAGTGGGGCTAGTCAGGTGAGTCAGCTCCTTTACTCATGAGTAGTGGGATGTGTATCCTACAATGATTTACCAGTTTCTCCTGGCATTCCCTCAGCAGACAGGGTTTTTCAGGCCCCTAAGCGCTCACTAATGTACCTGGTCCAAGCCTCACCCCTTGCCCTTTATTTTCTCTGCTGTTGGGGTCCTTTGGGAGACCATGGCAGGTCTGACAGTGGGTGGATCTATGCTAGAACCTCCTGGCTTGAGGGCCTTGCTAGCTCAGAGCAGTGCTGGTGCTGACTCATGGTCCCTTCAGGTCTCTGAGACACGGACCTCACAGGAAGGGTCTTACAAGGAAGGGCTTTGTGGTGGGTTTTCCTTCTTCTCCTCTAATGAGGACTCATCCTCCTATTCTATACTGGGATGGTCCTACTGTGACACCAACCCATGGGTGCTTTTAGCCTTTTAAAAAAATGAGAAAGTGTAGCCACGTGATTTTCCAGGTCACATTTAGTTTGGTGCTGAGCAAATATTTAGTTTGGTCTTCAGTATTTACTTTGGTCCTGTGGAATTATGCATATTATTGAATATGCTGTGTACCAGTTACATATGAAATCTGAGTGGAAGATATAATATCAAAGTGTGGAATAACACTTTCTTACAATCTGAAGCAAAATTATTTCCCTTGGAATGAAACTGTGGGCAACTTTTATAACATATCCCCTCTGAGGGTTAAAACTATTTTTCTTGGGGTTGCCAATGATCCTATCTAGCCACCTGCCTTCCAAGTTTGTCACCTTCTGGGTATTGGAATCCAGCTGACGTGTGAGCTGATAATTTCATTGTCTTCAGCAGGTGTACCATTTGCATTTGCAAAGCATTGTGGTTGGGTACTTGTAGAGTCATTGACAGGTCAGGCTCTGTTGACTTCCCCTTCCTGCCTGTCTTCTGCTAACAAAGAAAAACTTTAAAAACCAGGAGGGGGTGTGTGCAAAGTCCAGATCTCAAAATAAAATGCATCTCTCCATACACTCTCAATCAAATAAAAAACCTGCAATCCACCCTCCATTAAAAACACTGGTGAATAAAGCAACTTTACAGTGCCTCCTGAATTTTTCCAAAAACCGCATTCTTCTCACCTGCTTGGGGAGACCATTCCATAGAGTGGGAGCAATAACAGAAAAAGGGACTCTTATCAGTGTCAGGTGGGCAACCATTAATGAGGGAACAACTAAAAATTCTAACCTGAAGACAACAGCTGGAACACAGAGGCATAAGGGGAGAGACAGTTATTTAGAGAGACTATTGTCAGGTTACAAACAGTATTTCCCTGGGGGCTCATTCTGGCTCATGGACTACCAGTGGACCATCCTAACCAGCCAGCTTAGGAGCTTCAGATATCATTGGAGTTGGTGTGTCTGCCTGGCCTGACACCTGCAGTGTTTTCTTTTCGGTTAATTCTTCCCTCCAGCATTTGACTTTCCCATCATTCCTTGAGCTCTAAATAAAGGATATAGCCTGCTCTGCAACATTGGCTCGTGGGCAGGGCAGCAAGCATGACCTTTGCCCACTGAGTAAGGCCATTACCTGTTTGGCTTCCAGTGAAGACCATTTGTGACCAACACATGCTTTTTGGTAACTGTACCTTATGACACCCATCTCTCCCCCCTCATCTCCATATCTGTAAACCTCCTTTCCATTTTACTCAGTCTTTTGGTGCTTGTTGCCAGCTTTCCTTCTCCTGCTCCTTCTGAAACTGCTACATCACCCAGAAAACTGTCAACCTGCAGGATCTTGCCTTCTCTTGATCCTTGTAGCTCCTTGCACTCACTGAAACATGACTCTCACTGGCAGTGCCACCAACCATCGACCCTCTGCCCCCCAGGTCTCCCTTCTCCCACATCATCTGCCCTGAAGTATTTTCTGTCCAGATTCTGAGAGCTACAGCTGCTACTCCTCAGCCTACAAAGTTCATTCTGCATTTACCTCTGCAAATCTTTGTTGCACTCCTACATTGCTATCCACCCCTCATTCAAGGTCACTTTCAGCATTTACTTTAGACCTTGATACCTAGCTCACTTCTCCCTCTCTGACATCTCCCCCACCTCTCCCTCCTTGGTAATTCAGTGTATTTATTTAAACATTTTACCTCGCTTTTCTCCCACACTGGGGCTCAAAGGAGCTTAAAAAGTAAAAGAGACACAAACAATAGACAATTAAACAAACAGATACAAGTCAAAATTAAAACAGATTATGAGCCACAAGGACAGACCAGCTAGCATAGGTTCCACCTGCATGGCTCACACAGAATCACATGCTAAGAGTGAAGGGGCATGGGCCCTTTGGCTTGCACCAAAGACTCATACCCTGGGCAAGCCCAGGCCTCATGTTATTTGCAAAGCTGCTGACAAAAGGGAACTTGGGGGACAAAATGGGGGGGGAGGCAAGTCAGCTGAAGGGCCCTGGAAGCCAGTCTCACACTGCATACAGCTAAATGTCTCTCCACTAATTTTTAATGCAGTTCTGGCTTCAGCCACTAGGGGCCCATGGAAAGGTACTCTACTATCAGCTACACTTGCCTTTCTCTAAGGCCCCGGTCACACTGGGGGAAAAGATGCGGCTGAAGGGTGGCTTTTTAGAGCCGCATCAAAAGAGAAGCGCGGCGGCGGGATCAGACAGATCCCCGAGCCGCCACGCAGTTGCTCCCCAGCATGATCAGATGCCGGGGGATGGGGGGGAGCCACTGACAGGAGAATGAGGCGAGACTGCTGCGCATGCGTGGGCATGCACAGTTCAACAGGGCCTTGGAAGCTGTGCAGAGACGGGCGCAGCGGTGATCAGATGCCTGCCCGTGCTGCACGTCAACCGGTTGGTAGGACTGTTTTGGTGCTACCTTTTTGATGCACGGTTTCGCCAGGAAGAGATGGATTGAGGACGGGTGCGCTCCACTTCCCAGAAGTTGCGGTATGATCGAGACCACTTGATGTGCCCCTGATCCGTCCCTCTCACGTGGCAAATCCTCCCATGTGACTGGGGCCTAAGACTGGAGCAAACTTGCCTAACACATATGGATGGTTGCTATAGTAATTGCCGGCATGCAGGTCTTTTTCTCCAGTAAAAAAGACTACTTCCTTTCCTTGCACCCAGATCAGCCAGATCTTGCAAAGCATTAGTTAGGGTGTTGCAGTAAGATAAAACAACGTTTCCGTCTCCTTCCCTTAATTTCTTTCCCCCTTTTCCAGACTTTCCTCATTAAATTTCTCTCTCCCTCTACCTAATTTTTTCCATGTCTTCCCCCCTCTCCCCAGTTATTTTCAATTCTTGATCGGGTTGTCAGGGCCTACCTGGCTGCCAGCAGGGGGATCCAGGCTCCACTCCAGGATGACCCAGAAGTGATGTCATTGTGTCGGGGACCTTGGATGGGTGATGCTAAAGTTTCAAAACTATAGAGTTTACCCAAAATCTAGAGCGTCACCCCCCCCCCATGTCGCCGACATGATGGCATCACTTCCAGGTGACATCATCATGTCTGGGACATTGCCAACAGAGACCCTTAGCTTCCAATGCAAATACAATGGGGTGGTGGTTTGTTCCGCCTGTTTGGGGTGGGCTTCTCCAGCCAGCTCCCTGCTGGGAACTGGGGGTTGGCAACCCTAATTGTTGGTCCCCCAGCAAGGGGATTTGGGGGGCATGCTGGGAGGGGAAGGGGCCACCCCAATGCGATGACATCACATGGAGTGCTGTCATCATGTCAGGGATGCTGTGTCATGTGCGCATACCCCCCCACTTTCCTCCAACCGTTTAAAGGGAACCTTCCCTTTAAATGGTTTGGGGAAAGTGGGGACCGCCCATGCCTGCCCTGCAAGCTTTTGCTGCCTGCAGGGCAGGCACGAGCAGGTGCCGCTCGTTCCTGCCCTGTGATCTATGAGATCACTGCTTGCAGGGCAAGCACAAGTGGCTCCTGGTTCAAAAGAGTGAGCGCCACTCACACCTGCCCTGCAAGCCACGAGATTGAGTGTCTTCCGCTCTTTTGAAGCAGGAGCCACTCACACTTGCCCTGCAAGTTGCAATCTCACTGCTTGTAGGGCAGGCACAGGCAGCCCCTGCTTTAAAAGAGTGCTGAGCTGCTGGCAACTTTTGGGCATGCTGCCCTGCCTCTTCCAAACAGTGTCTCTTTGAATACTGTTGGGAAGAGGTGGGAGGGGGTGCAGGCACACACAGCCACCCCTCTTCCTCCCTCTTCAAAAATTAAATGGCCAGCTGGAGAGCCCTTTAAACCTTCTAGTAGGGGGTTGGCAGGTGGTCATTCTTGGGGGCGGGGCTTCCCTCCCACCAGCTAGTTGGCTGGGGGTGGGAAGGAGCTCCCTCAAATTGGGAACCCCCCGTGGGACTGGGGAATCTGGCAACCCTAAAATGATATTTGGTTTAGATCAGGGTCTTATGGGGGCCCAGGTGTATTCAATCTTCATTGGCCTGTGGTGGCTCCAAGCAGCCCTGGTTATTTGTGAAAAGGGGAAGGACAAATGCTCAGCCCAGATCTCATTCAACTGGCTGCAAAGTCCTGATTTCCTCCCTTACTTCAGTGTTAACATTCATGAGGATAATTCCTCTCACCCAGTTTCTGCCTGCCACTTTTCATTAATTTTCTTTCAGTTTCTGCCTGACTGCCTCACACGTTGCTTGTGGGCTCTCTTGATCTGAAGTTCCTCAGGAACTGCTCCACTTTTGACCTCTGTGCTATGGAACACCATTTGACTGACCATCAGTCTATCTCCTTCAGCACTGCATGAAGTCTACCACCCCCACACTCACAATTTGCTCCATCACCTCTCTTCAGTGTGTTATTTTCCTTCAGTACCAATTTTAATGCAAGCCAGTGGTTTTAATTCCTGTTTCATTTGGCATTTATTATGGTGGGTAGCCATGTTGGTCTGAAGCAGAAGAACAAAGTTTGAGTCCAGTGGCACTTTTAAGACCAACAAAGTTTAATTCACGGTATAAGCTTTTGAATGAAACTTTGTTGGTCTTAAAGGTGCCACTGGACTCAGACTTTGTTCTGGCATTTATTATGTTTGTTGAATCTAAATACACATGTTTGCACACGGACAAATTACTATTCTGAACGGAATGGTTCTGTTTCTTTTACCACATATAGGACGTGCAAATACACTTTGCCTTCTCCAGCAGCATATTGCCTCTAGGCTGTTGTCAACACATCCCCGAGTGGCAATATGATGGGGGCTGATGATGAACTGTTCCATGGAGCCAAGCCACATTAGAAGAGATCTCAGCCTTTGATAGAGAGCCAGCAAGACTTTGGCTCCCAGATACTGGATTCCATCATCAACCAATTCAACACTAAAAGGCGCAACAATTACACGCTGGATGCCTGGCACAACGATGGTAATTCTCCACAATCAAAGCAGCCTTCCCTTCTTTGACATCACAGTGGTTTTAAAGTTGCTCTGACCACCAAACCAAACCACAAGGGACAGTGTGAAAACAAGTTCAGTTGCAGTTCACTGATGGTAGGCTAAGACCATCATATTTCTCTGAACTGAGGCCTGGTCTAATGATTATCTAAACAATAACTTTTCAGCTCTAATTTATTATTTTAAAAATAATTTAACTGTGTTTATTTAGCAAAGAAGAACTTTCCAAAGTTCTGTAAAAAGGCAAGTCAATTTCTGCATCTAAATATTCTCATTTTGCACAAATATTCTCCTAGACTTGAAGAGGAACAATTATGCTCCACCTGATATTGAAAGCTCACACAAAAAAGGGGCTCTCAATTTTGATTGACCTAATCCTTCCTTAAATTCAGCTCCAGAGTGATGATGACTGATGTCTTGCTGTCGTGGGGAGGGGAAGGGAAAGGAGTTTGTAAGCCGCTCTGAGACACCTTTGGGTAGTGAAGGGTGGGGTATAAATCCAATCTCTTCTCTTCTTATTCTTCACTGTTGACCCCCCCAAGCACCAAGAATACAGAGCATCACTTGCCCCAGAGTCCCTATCTATACCTTGTGGCTAATAACCACCAATGGACCTCTGCTCCATATGCTTATCTAATTCCCTCTTGAAGCCGTCCATGCCTGTAGCTGCCGCCACCTTCTGTGGCAGTGAATTCCATGTGTTAATCACTCTTTGGGTGAAGAAGTATTTCCTTTTATCCGTTCTAACCTGACCACTCAGCAACTTCATTGAGTGTCCATGAGTTCTTGTATTGTGAGAAAGGAGAAAAGTACCTCTTTCTCTACCTGCTCTATCCCATGCATAATCTTGTAAACCTCGATCATGTCACCCCTCAGCTGTTGTTTCTCCAAGCTAAAGAGCCCCAAGCGCTTTAACCTTTCTTCATAGGGAAAGTGTTCCAACCCTTTTATCATTCTAGTTGCCCTTTTCTGCACTTTTTCCAAAGCTATAATATCCTTTTTAAGGTGTGGTGACCAGAACTGTACACAGTATTCCAAATGAGGTCACATCATTGATTTATATAGGAGCATTATGATATTGGCTGATTTGTTTTCAGTAACCTTCCTGATAATCCCCAGCATAGCACTGGCCTTTTTTATCGCAGTCGCACACTGTCTTGACATTTTCAGTGAGTTATCTACTATGACTCCAAGATCTCTCTCGGTCAGTCTCTGCCAGTTCGGACCCCATGTATTTATAGCCAGGATTTTTGCCTCCAATGTGCATCACCTTGCATTTGGCCACATTGAACCCCATTTGCCATGTTGATGCCCACTCACCCATCCTCGACAGATCCCTTTGGAGGGCCTCACAACCCTCCCTGGTTTTCACCACTCTGAACAACTTTGTGTCATCTGCAAATTTAGCCGCTTCACTGCTTACTCCCAATTCCAAATCATTAATGAACAAGTTAAAAAGCATTGGACCCAGTACTGATCCCTGTGGTACCCCACTGCTTACCACCCTCCACTGAGAAAATTGCCCATTTATACTCACTCTCTGTTTCCTATTAATTAGCCAATTTTTGATCCACAAAAGGACTTGTCCTTTTATCCCATGATTTTTTAGCATACTTAGGAGCCTTTGATGAGGAACTTTATCAAAAACTTTCTGGAAGTCAAGGTAAACAATATCTATTGGGTCCCCCTCATCCACGTGTTTGTTCACTCCCTCAAAGAACACTAACAGGTTAGTGAGACAAGATCTTCCCTTACAGAACCCATGCTGAGTCTGTCTCAAAAGGTTTTGTTCATCAATGTGTTTACTAATTCTTTCCTTAATAACAGTTTCCACCAATTTACCCAGTATCGACATCAGATTGACTGGCCTGTAATTTCCCGGATCTCTTCTGGAACCCTTTTTAAAAATGGGAGTAACATTAGCTGCCTTCCAGTCCTCAGGAATGGAGGCAGATTTTAATGAAAGATTACACATTTTTGTCAGGAGATCCACAAGTTCTCGTTTTAATTCCTTCAGAACTCTCAGATGTATGCCATTTGGGCCAGGTGATTTATCAGTTTTTAAGTTGTCTATTGTAGGACCTCCTCTCTCATCACCTCAATCTGACTCAGGTCTTTCAACACCCCTCCCAAAATCAGCAGTTCTGGAGTGGGCAAGCACTTCTCATCTTCCACAGTGAAGACAGAGGCAAAATGCATTCAGCTTTTCAGCTGTTTCCCTATCATCTTTCAGTACTCCTTTTACCCCTGGTTTCCTGCTTCTAATGTATTTGAAGAAAGTTTTACTGTTGGTCTTTATGTTTTTTGCTATATGCACCTCATAGTCCCTTTTTGCCTGCCTGATCATAGACTTGCATTTTATTTGCCACACGCTGTGTTCCCTTTTATCAGCCTCACTGAGACTAACTTTTCACCACTTAAAGGAATCCTTCTTACCTCTTACAGCTTCCATTACTTTGTTTGTTAACCACACAGGCTTTTTTCTATATCTATTTGTGCCTTTCCTAACCTGCAGTATCTATTTTTTCTGAACTTCTAGGATTGTAGTTTTAAATAGTCTCCAAGCTTCCCCAATGGTTTTGACCCTTTCTACTTTTCCTTTCAGTTTCCTCCTCACATGTCCCCTCATATCACTGAAGTTACCCCTTTTAAAGTTAAAAGTGGTTGTGGCAGTCTTTTTGGCCAATTCCCTATTTATACAAATGTTGAACTCAATAACATTATGATCACTGTTCCCAAGTGGTGCAATCACTTTTACATCTCTCACCAGGTCTTGAGCGTTACTTAGGAACAAATCCAGGATCGCCTCTTCCCTGGTAGGTTCCATGACCATCTGTTCCATAGCACAGTCATTGAGAGTGTCTAGATACTCAATCTCTTTTTCCCGACTAGAATACATATTGACCCAATTGATGTGTGGGTAGTTAAAATCACCTATTATGACACAGGTTTTTTTGTCCAGCCGCTATCTTTAATTCATTCATCATTTTATAATCCTCCTCTATCTTTTGATCTGGTGGGTGATAACAAACTCCCAGTATTAAGCTTCCTTTGGGCCCACTATTTCAACCCATAGCATTTCCAGAAGTGAATACAATTTTCTTACCCTCTCAATCTTACTGAAGTTTATACCCTCTCTGACATACAGAGCCACCCCACCTCCAACCCTTCCCCTCCATCCTTATGATATAATATATATCCCACTGATTCTCCTCATCCCACCAAGTTTCTGAAATGCCTACATGTCTATTTCCCCCCCCCAACACCAAGCACTCCAACTCCCTGATTTTACCTCAGACACTTCTAGCATTTGTGTATAAACACCTATAGTTTCCCATGCATGTTAAGCCCACAACCTTCCTCTTGCCACCTCAAGACCTTGCCAGGCAGTCCATATCGTTAGCCACAGTCTCCGTGGATAATTCTAATCCATTTTCTTGTAGAGAAGTAACAGCTACCCCTTCATCTCTTTGAGATGAGCCATCCCGAACCAGAGACTTTTCATCTCCTGTCAGCTGTCCCCCAATATTCAGTTTAAAAACTGCTCTGCCACCTTTTTGATTTTAACCACCAGCAGCCTGGTTCCTTCTCGGGACAAGTGGAGACTGTCTCTTTTGTACAGATCCCTCTTGTTCCAAAAAGCATCCCAGTGCCTAACAAATTTGAACCCTTCCCCCCTACACCATCGTCTCATCTATGCACTGAGACTCCTGATCTGTGTCTATGTCTCCAGCCCTGCGCATGGAACAGGTTGCCTTCTGAGAAGGCTACCTTGGAGGTCCTGGCCTTGAGTTCCCTGCCTAGCAGCCTAAATTTTTCCTCCAGGACCTCATGACTGCATTTCCCCACATCATTGGTGCCAACATGTTGCCTAGCAATGGCCACTGTGGTCTGTCTTGTTTGTTCATGGCTCCCACCTCCCGATATAAGTATCCATGGATTTGGCCATAATATTCTATTTTACAGCAATATAGATGCAGTCTTTTGTTGTATAAAAAGTTTAATTTGGGACAAACCGATGTAGTTGTAAAAAATGGAATCAAGTACTGGTATTTCCACAATTACATGCTTTCATGATATTCCCCAACAACAGGGTTCTTTCCCATTCTGTATTCACCAACCAGTAAACCTGCCTGCCTGCCCATGCAAAGTTGTTTCAAAGTCATTCAGTGGAAGTGAATCTCATTTATTGCAGTAAGGCTTAGATTGAGTTTACACATGCACAATTACCAACTGATGTCTATAACATAGTCGAAACAGTCTTCACTGATCCAATGTCAGAGACAGTTTAAATATCCTCCAACACCATTTCAAATACAGTTCTTTCTAATGGATGCATTTCACATGTTTGCTGTGAATTACTGAGTGATGTGTGTCAGCCTTGAGTTCTATCTAATGAGTTGGAGTCAAGTTGCAAGTTACATTACGCTGATTCTTAGGTTGACTAATCTTGTTTATAGCTTAGGACTCACCTAGATAGCTTTAACTGTAAGATCTGGCAGATATTCAGCATTCCTGGTACCTGTAGCCTAAGCATTTGATGTATATCTGCTCAGCCTCCACTTGCCTCTGCTGGTCCATAAGACTGTACAACCCACGCACATAATTGTTTTCTCTGCTGCCATGTTGAAAGGAAAAATTGTCTTCATTTTCTGGGAATGCATACCATGATCCTGGTTGTGCTGAACTAGAACCATGGGAGAACTGAGGAGCCCTTAATGTATGGCTCCAAGCTGTGTGCCAAGCATAGTATCATGCATATTAGCCATTATTATTGCAATGAAAAAAATGTATTCATGTTATGAACAAGTGACAAGCACATAAACAGTGCTTTTATGCATTCAGCATTTTAAAATGTTATTTATGGAAACAATTGATGATGTTTCTATTTCTTACCAGGAGGAGAAAGTCTTCCTTTATTTGACATCCCTTCACATTTTAGTCCATTTTCTTTATCTTCTTTCTGTGTCTGTCTGTGCAACTTGAAATTACATTAATGGTTCATTAGCACAGAAGATGCCGATGACCCCAGACTAAGTGCCATAATGTACATGTACTAGAAATATCCCTGGAGAAGATAGATGTCCCTTTCCTTGGGGTTCCCACAAGATGATAGAACCTAACTATAATAACTACACACTATAGGCAGACTCCATAACCATCTTGATCTGGAATGGGGAAAAGCTGAGGAATTCACAGCCTGAAGCCTTAAAGTCTATTTGCCCTTTGAACCCATGGCAGCTTCAGTTTTTGTCAACCTAAGTAAACATTGTAAGGTGTTCTGACATAGGCAGAAGTGCCAGATGGATGACATTACATTCTGAATTCAGCATGAATTGGCTTTTAGTGGCCATTTGCAACCCCAGCTTTTAGATTTGTAATGAACACAGCACAGAGGCCATAGATTCAAGGGACACGGGGACATGTTTTCAGAGTGTGCATGTGACAGAATGCTTCTGATTCCCCAAAGGCCTGGCTTACGGACATTCCTCTAAAGGACCTCTTTCAAATCAAGAAAACTGTTAGGAAATGTATCTCTTGCCCTGTGATATATTAGTAATATAGGGCTTCGGTGGGGAGGGCAGGGTATAAACCAAACAAATAAAAACAAACAAACAAGCTACCCATGATGCTGCCAGTTCTGTGACTGGAACTTCAGAGATGTAGACTGGTTTGAATAAAGCTGCTTTGCAATTTCAAATGTGGAGTCAGGTCGAGGGGGGGTAATTCTTTCTCTCCCTATGCCGTTTTCCTGATAAGTTCCCCTCACCAGGATGCTTTAGGATTTGGTTGCAGCCGACTTATGGTGAGCCCGTACGGTTTCCAAGGCAAGAGATGTTCAGAGGTGGTTCACCATTGCCTGCCTCTGCATAGTCACTGCAGATTTCCTTAGAGGTGTCCCACCCAAATATTAACCCTTCTTATGTTCTGAGATCTGCCGAGATCAGGCTGGCCTGGGCCATCCAGGCCAGCACTTTAGTAATAGGGCTGCCAATGCTGGGTTGGGAAATACCTGGAGATTTGGGGGTGGAGCCTTGGTATGGTGCGGTTTGGGGAGGGACCTCATTGGTGTATGATGCCATAGAGTCCACTATCCAAAACAGCCATTTTCTCCAGGGGAACTGATCTCTGTTGCAATAGTAGGAGATCTCCAGGCAGCACCTGGAGATTGGCAACCCTATTTAGTAAGGAAAAAGAAAACCAGAAAGATTGCACAATTTAGTCTACAAGCAACTTGAGGCAGATTCAAGCTGGCACATTGATTAATATGCATTTTACTGGTGATGTAAGTGCAGATGTATCTGCAGGGAAAGTGGACTTTCTCCCTTGATGACATCTGCCAGGCCCCGTTTTCTCCTCTAAGGCAAAGTGTGAGCCAGTTTTTCATGGCTAGCTACTCTCACCCATGGTCTATAGGGTTTTTACTGTTGGCAGGTCACTCTGCCCTCTTGGTAATGCAATAGAAAGGGAAGAGGAAGAAGACAAGTGCTAATTGAAAGGGAGGCCAGACAAATAGACATGAGGTATGTGTTAAGTACTGTTAATTAATTCAAGTGGTGCCTCATTAAATGGAGAATGCAAGTCCCTTTGCACAGCAGAGAGATTTGCATTCCACTTCATTATATTTTGGTATAATTCTGAGTTCTGTAGTGGATGCTACAGTGGAAAGGTGATGTTGAGGGAAGCATTAGCTCAAGTATAATGGCTGCGCTTTGCAGGCAGATGGACTCACATAAAGCCAGTCATGCTGCAAAGCCTGGCTATGTCCAAGGCTCATGATATGTGAACTGCCAGAAGACTAAAAGCTTTGTATGTTAGACTCAGGTGGGTAACCATGTTGGTCTGAAACAACAGAACAAAGTTTGAGTCCAGTAGCACCATTAAGACCAACAAAGTTTAATTCTGAATATCAGCTCAGTGTGCATGCACACAAAATACCCAGAATTAAACTCTGTTGGTCTTCAAGGTGCCACTGGACTCAAGCTTTGTGTGTTGTCAGTGTTGAACTGATCAAGGAACAGGAGGAGAGGTGGGGCTAAGACAGACACAGCAATACCAAGGGGACCAAATAGGGAGGGAAGCAGAAAACGTTTGTACAATGATTACAAAGAGACCTATGAGACTGCAGAAAGAGCATGTACGGAATGAAATAGGGAGAAGACATTGAAGGGGTAACTGTGAGGAAAGGAAATAGAGGGGGGTTACAACAGTGGGGCACGCAGGCTGGGATGGTGCAGAAAGAGAATGACGAGTCTGTGCGCTGTGGGGTGTGGCAGGGAGACAGAATGCTGTTGGGCTCAGAGAGAAAAGGGAGTTTAACAGAGAAGGGGTTAAAAAACTGTAACAAAAATGCTTTCCCATGATGAACATAGAGCTCTCTTGAATGTATTGTATACAAATGTAGAAGTGGACTTTTAAATGACTGAACTCTATACACTTCTGTTCTGGGATGGGGGGGGAACCACTAGAAAATTATCAGAGATTTAATTATGAGACAGGTTATTGATTTCCTTGCAGTCATACAAAGAAAATGTCCAGTGGTGCAGGATCTGAGCACCAAACTAGACAAAATATACATGTGGAAGTTTCCAGCATTTTGAAAACTAGCATCTGCTTATCTCGAGGCGATTTTCCCTACTCAGACTTTTCTTATGGCTGTTTATCAACTTGCAATAGGAAGAAAAGGTTAAATCACAGTGTAATCCTGAGAACACTTTCCTGAGAGTAAGCACCATTGAATAGTCCAGAGTAGGAGTCTGAGTAGACCTGCTAGGATTCCTCTCTAAGGTTCCTACATCTTAGACATATTTTATGCCATTTTACTATTTGGAGAGGGAATCATATGCTACTTTTATACAGAGGAAGTGTCAGATGAGGACTGGAGAAACCCAGGTTCCAACACTCACTCTGTCATGGAGTTATTTGAATGACCTTGAGTCATTAAACCTACCTCACAGGTTTGTAAGAACAGAATGTAACCAAGTTTTCCAACATTTGCTTAGTATTTATTCAATAATAATTATTGGATCAAGGGAACACCTGATCTACCAAATAATTCCTTGGTGGGGATCAAAGTACGCAGTTGTCATGTTCCACAATCCCCAGAAGTAATATCCATACCATACCAGTTCACCCTGCTGTTTCCTAGCATCCAAATGGTCATCCACTGCCCTGTGCATTGTTTGCCCCCTAATAAAGGATTCTCCAAGAATATTACCAGGACTTCAAGAACAGACAAGCTTGAGTAGAAGATGAAACACTTGCCTTGAAGCATAAACCGTATGGTGACTTGCCTACGTGGTGCGAAGGTAGTGGACATTACATGTGTTTTAGATAGGCTGGTAGATAGTGCTGGGGAGAAGCCAGTGGTCATGGTGCATGTAGGCACCAACAATGTGGGGAAATGCAGTCATGAGGTCCTGGAGGAGAAATTTAGACAGCTGAGCAGGAAACTCAAGGCCAGGACTTCCAAGGTAGCCTTCTCAGAAGTGCTACCTGTTTCACGTGCAGAGCTGGAGAGACAGGCACAGATCAGGAGTCTCAGTGTGTGGAGGGTGGTAAGCAGTGGGGTACCAGAGGGATCAGTACTCAGTCCGATGCTTTTTAACTTGCTCATTAATGATTTGGAGTTGGGAGTAAGCAGTGAAGTGGCTAAATTTGCAAATGACATGAAGTTGTTCAGGGTGTTGAGAACCAGGGAGGGTTGTGAGGCACTCCAAAGAGATCTGTCAAAGATGGGCAAGTGGGCATCAATGTGGCAAATGAGGTTCAATGTGGCCAAGTGCAAAGTGATGCACATTGGAGCCAAAACTATAAATACACATTGATGGGGTCCGAACTGGCAGAGACTGACCAAGAGAGAGATCATGGAGTCATAGTAGATAACTCAATGAAAATGTCGAGACAGTGTGCAACTGCAATAAAAAAGACCAACACTATGCTGGGGATTATTAGGAAGGGAACTGAAAACAAATCAGTGAGTATTATAATGCCCCTGTATAAAGTAATGGTGCAACATCATTTGGAGTCACCACACCTCAAAAAGGATATTATAGCTTTGGAAAAAGTGCAGAAAAGGGCAACTAGAATGATAAAAGGGTTGAAACACTCTCCCTATGAAGAAAGGTTAAAACGTTTGGGGCTCTTTAGCTTAGAGAAACGATAGCTGAGGGGTGACGTGATCGAGGTTTATAAAATTATGCATGGGATAGAGCAGGTAGAGAAAGAAGTACTTTTCTCCCTTTCTCACAATACAAGAACTCGTGGGCACTCCATGAAATTGCTGAGCAGTTGGCTTGGAACAGATAAAAGGAAGTAGTTCTTCACCCAAAGAGTGATTAACCCATGGAATTCACTGCCACAGGAGGTGGTGGCGGCTACAAGCATGGACAGCTTCAAGAGGGAATTAGGTAAGCATATGGAGCAGAATTCCATCAGTGGCTATTACCCATGATATAGATAGGAACTCTCAGTCTGGGGCAAGTGATACACTGTATTCTTGGTACTTGGGGTGGCAACAGTGGGAGGGCTTCTAGTGTCCTGGCCCCACTGCTGGACCTCCTGATGGCACCTGGTATTTTTGGCCACTGTGTGACAGAGTGTTGGACTAGAGGGGCCACTGGCCTGATCCAACATTGGCTTCTCTTATGTTCTTATGTTAACCACAACAATACTGCCAACCTCTGAGCCTTAGTTTCTGTCAGTAAAAAACAAGGGAAGGGGGCTTTTTCCAGGAATGTTTTGGCCTTTGAGGGAGGACTCACTGGGGCCATGCCCAGCAGCAACCACAGGGCAACATGCTACCATGTGACTTGCATAACTTGCTATTCTTCAACAGCAGCCACTCCATGAAAACCAGTGTGGTGTACTGGTTAGAGTTTCAGACTAGGATCTGGGACATCTAGGTTCAAATTTCCACTCTGCTGTGGGGAGTACACTAGGTGACCAATTACAGATTCTCAGCCTAACTTTCCTCATAGAATTGATGTGAGAATAAAACTGTAAAGAGGAGAATGATAGAAAGTGCTTTGGGTCCCCACTGTAGATAGGTGGGATATATATGAAACACTAAATATAGCATAAAATGGAAGGCAGATGAAAAAGTAAGGTGAAAGGTGAGTGGGTAGGAGAGAAGAAAGCAGGGAAAGGTGAGGATATGGGGATTGCCATGGTGAGGAAAAGAGGAAATAGTGTGGGGAAGGAGATACAGATGATAACAGAACCTTTGCAAGTCATTGTGGGTTTCCCACTGTGCAACTGAGCCTGGACCGGCAGCTGGTACTGCACAACTAGGGCCTTTTCAGTGGGTAGAGGCTGCTGAGGGGGGAGAGAAGGAAAGCTGAAAACTAGGGGGAAGATAAAGGTAGGCTGGCTTGTGGGTGGGGATGTCAGAAGGAAGTAGGAAAAGGGGAGAGACTTCATGAAGGGGAAAGAGGAAATAGTGGGTGAGGAGAAAATGAGATGGTCCCCCACAAGTCTTGTCCCCCTAGTTGTCAACATATCTAATTCTCAACATGGCCAAATTTTTGGATACTTAAATCTGGAGACTGGAGCCATAAACAGACAAGACAGCACAAACCTGAGGAAAGGCCTAGGTTTGTTGAAAAATCTGAAACGTATAAAAATACACTGGGGAATTAAAAACACCCAAAATAATCAAAGATTTGCCTGTACCTTTAAGAAATTATGAGCTCTGAGATCACACTGGCCATTAGGGGTGTTGCTAGACTACCACAACATTTCCATCCTGCGAGCCTTGGTTTCTGTAAGTAAAAGGCAGTGGGAGGGGCAGGGCCCTTTCCAAGACTAATTTGGCTTTGCAGTCCTCTCCCACCTGCCTGGAGGGAGGACTAATTGGGGTCAGGTACAGCAGCAACTGCCAGACAACTTGCTACCACATAATTTGCACAACTTACCAAGGCGTGGTAGCGGCTGCCAGATGCCTTGATTCCACACAACTCACTTAGGCCTAGCAGCAGCTTCAACACAACCTGACCAAGTGAGCCTGGCCTGGCAGTGGCCACCACACAACTCACCTGAGCAATTTGCTACCACACAGCATTTGTATTTTGGCCAGACTTTTCCAAAGCAGAGACTGCCAGGAGGAGGGAAGGAGGGAAAGCTGAAAACCAGAATGTTGTAGTGGTTAGACTGTCAGACTAAGATCTGGGAGACTAAGGTTCAAATTCTGGCCGAGGACAGACTGGCAATTTGCCCCGGGAAGGGACCCGGGCCGACAACGATTCAATGCCGGAGTAAATGGAACGTTCACACAGGCACATCTGCCTGGCGTCCTCCACCCGTAGCCTACCGGTGCTCTTGCGCTTCACTGCCAGATTAAAAAAACACCTGATAAAAGCCGTTGCAAATCCGAAAGCCCACGTTCGTCGCGCGTTTCTCCGCTTCCGGGGAGTCTGAACGCGCAGGCGAAAAGCCGGGAGCAACCCGCGTTGGGCACGAGGCAGCAGTGGTGTGATTGGCTGCACTCCGCTCCACTGCCCAATGCGGTGCCGGCATTGCAGGGCAAAAAAAAAAATCGGCAAAATGCGCTTATGCGCATGAGCGCTCATGCGCACATACACCCATACACCCACAGCCGAATTAATGGGGAAATGGCAAATATAGCATGCCTCTGGCACGGCAGTCTGAACGCTCCCGCACGCCTCCGTCCCGTATCTTCCAGCAGCGGCCCCCGCTGTGTGGACGGGAAAATCCGGTATAGTTTAATCCGGGTTTTTTTTTGCGACGACTGGCTACCGGGGCAAACTGCCAGTCTGTCCTCGGCCTCCCTCTCTACCGAGGAAGCCTGTCAATGACCTTGGCCAGTCTCTCCCTTTCAACCTAACCTGTCTCACAAGGTTGTTCTGAGAATAACATGAAGGATAGGAAAATGATGTAAGCTGCTTTGGATCTCCCTTGGAGAAAAAGGTGGGGTATAAAGGAAGTAAATAAAGAAATCTGAAGACAGGAGGAGGAGATAACATAAAGGTTGATTGGTGAGTGAGAAGGAGAAAAAGAACAATGGAAAAGGGAGCGGATATGAGGGATTCCAGCAGAACTGGAAGAAGAAATAATGTGGAATAGGGGATACAGGGGAAAATGAAGCAATCCCCAAAAGTCCTTGCAGGTTTCCAGTCTGTCATTATTAAATGGAGATATATGTATCCCTTGTGTTCAGCTAAGGGCCAGGTTGAAGTGTGGGCATCCTTCTCTCTCTTGCTCTAAGACTCTGCTTAGTCTGGGACCTCATTTAAAAACTGTCAATGTTGTCTCCTATTTGCATAGCTTGGTAGTATAAAAGAAATATATTTACTTAAAAAGAAAAAAAAAAGATATGACACGAACAGGACTAGATGCTATTATGTCCCCCAAATAAACAGTGTTAAGACTCCAAAGACCATATGAAACAAGCAAACAAAGAAATAGATGGCAGAAGATGAGGTTGGCAGGAAGAGAGTAACTCCTGCAGCCTGTCCTGAGCAATGTTTTTTGGGGGGTTACTCCTTCCTAGTGAGTGAGCTCAGCAGAAATGCCAAGAAAGGAGTGCCCATACCAATATGTACACTCTTACCTCAGTAATGATGTATGTCAACAAGACTGATGCTATAAATTTCCCAACAAAACTTTTACTCAGGTGAACTGTGTTTGACACGCACAGTCGGACTATGAGCCAAACATAGATTTGTCCAGCTCAGGCTAACAATGTGAACAGCTGCCAAGCATGATTGTTCAGAGCCAGACTCAAGTTGGCTTCCAGTCTCCCTCCTGGGAAACTTTACTGGGTCCCAGCCCTGTTAAGAGACAGCGTTGTGTGTGGGGGTGATCATCAGAAGTTGACTCCCAGCTGATCCCCAGATCAGCTACAATTCGACTTATCTTGTAACCCTGGAAACTTTACCACCTGCCAGACTTCCTGAGGCCTTTTTTCAGTTTTTCCAATGGAAAAATTGTGAATTTTGGGGAGTACTGAAATAAATTCCTAGGAAATACTTTGTCTTTTAGAATGAGTAAAATGCTCTTAAAGACAAAGTGGGCATGCTGCAGATATATACAGCTCTTTAATCCGATGCATTACTGCACCAAGGATACCTGATCTTCATGAGGGCAGCATGCAGGGCTTTCATCAATTCTGTGGTCCTTTTGACCTGACTCTTCTCTTGGGAATGACCTTTTCCCCTCTCCGTCAAACAACTATGACACATATAGCCCCAAACTGAATACCAAGTATTTTATTGCCCTATCTTGCTGTAGGGAAAATATATCAGAAGGAGATGGGGAAGAAACGGCACCAAAGCCTCAAAAGAAAACTCTGAAAGTCTCATTGAGAACTGAGCTCTCTCTAGCCAGTAGTTATAGAAGGAAGAACTATATCTAGTTTTGCAGATAATTATTATTGATCATTTTTATGATCAAATAACGTATTTTATGTTATTTAACACAAAGCTCATGTTTTATGTTTAATTCCTATTTTTTCTACTTTTCAGATAGCAAAAAAAAGTATATGGGCTAAGGCAGTGTAAGGTGCATCAACTTGCAGTTTTAAGCATTGAGTATATTTGCAATCTGGCTTGTAGAAATCTTTTAAATTCATAAATAATTCAAATATTGTGATTCAGTATGTTAAGTAAGTTATAAATGATGTATTTTCTGTTATTAAAGCAGTCAAAGTAATTGAAGTTTGATAGGACAGCAAGTATTGCATGTATTTCAATTTCCCCCAAAATTTCCATTCTTTTTCTAAGAAAAAAAGCTTTCCCCCTTTGTGGCTTCAAAATTTCTGGAAATTTTACATTTCTAGACATAGCTAAGGTTTTTTGAGGGAGAGGGATCAGAAGCCAAATCTCAGACCCTTTTCACATTACCATACTAAACCAAATGTTATTAGTTGTTGGCCTAATTTCAAGGAAATGGATGCATATAACATTTGTGACTTAAACTTCTAAGAGTCAACAAGAATTCACAACAAGCAAAATTAGATTCCCCAAGAAAGAATTATTCTAAGGCCTGTAAATTGCAGTGAATTTCCTCCTCATCTTCTGACTCAACTCTAAATTCTAACAGGAAGCAAGGTGATCAAATTAACAATCTCTCCCATGAGAATGCTTTACTTGAGTCTTCTAACAGGCGTGAACAAGGTACTCCTGCCTACACATCCAGCAATGGGTGTGTAGTTTTTGATCCAAAGGGTGTTTTAGAGTCAATTATGATAGAAGATTGACAACCAAAGAACACAGTCAGTATTCTTTCATGGAATATAGCAGGCTGGTTTAGATGCCAGTCCTATTCCCCAGACATTCCCTTCTTTCGTCAAAATTATGATGCCATAGTGCTCCAGGAAACCTGGGCTTCAGGGGCCTTGGAATTAGATGCAGTCAAAGCAGTCCCTGGCAGGTGCCCAAGCAGACTTAAAGGGGGTTTAGGTATACTTATTTCCACCTCCCTAAAAGTAGATTGCATGGAACTGTGTTCTTTAAAGCCCCTAGTGGGACTTCCGGTTTTTGGCTCAACGATGGCGATCACTCTCCCCTTCGCTCAGGGGAGTGACATGCACACCAGTGGTATGGAGGGAGGCTGCTGGTGCAGTTTCCCCACAGAGCCCGAGGGTAGGGCTCCTAGCCATAGGGCTTTTGAGGGGTAGCCTCTTTGATGGCGTAATGCTGGAGAATTGAGGCACCCTTTGGCCTGACGGTCCTGCCACTGTGTGACCTTTGGGCACTAGCTGGGCTGGCCAGAACAAGTGCTGGAGATCAAGCAGATTTGCAATAAAAAAAACAACCAAGTTTGAATGGGACCGACAATGAACGTGAATTAGATTTAAACAGACTATAAATCAAGCGGAAACCCTTATACCCCCCTATCTTAAGGATGGGAGAGAGGAGGGACGCCTCCTGCTTACATAAACTGATATGCAAAAAAGAAGGGGTGGGGTGGGGATATACAAGTGACTGACTTGTTCTGAGAGGCCTACCAGAGCGTATTCATTCCGAAAGTGATTTTCAGAGGTGGTGAAACAGTGATTGGCTTTTGTAAACAATTAGCCATAATGGCGGGCGTGGGGA
Source organism: Gekko gecko (assembly GCA_029375565.1). Taxonomy (NCBI): domain Eukaryota; kingdom Metazoa; phylum Chordata; class Lepidosauria; order Squamata; family Gekkonidae; genus Gekko; species Gekko gecko. Next base: position 96,553,422 of record JAPDNY010000001.1, read on the forward strand.
AGAAAGGTGTGAAACTGAAACCAGCAGGCGGCCAAAGTCCAAGGCCAGAAGAGGGGGCCAATGTCATAAAGCTCCTAACAGATACTCTCAAGCCTGTGTTGGAACAACTTGCTGGTATTAACCAGCAGCTGGCCACATTTAATCAAAACTTTGCATCACAGCAACTCCAGCTGGCAGAGACAGTTAAAAAGACGGAGCAAACAGAGGAAATAGTTAAAGAAATGTACCCCGCAAACAAGAACATGAAGAAAAAGATGGGAGAATTAGTGAATAAGCAGAATTACCAGGAAAACTGTTTACTGCAACTACAAATGGAAAAGGCAAATATGGTTCTCAGATTTCAAGGGGTTCCTGAAGAACCGAATCAGGACCTGAAAAAAGTGCTCAGCGAAATTATCGCACCAGTGACAGGCTTGAAAGTGGAAGAAATCATTCATGATATGGAAGCAGCGTATAGCTTGCATTCTAACTACACCAAAAAAATAGCCTGCTTGGGGAAATAATGGTCAGGTTCACAAGAAGACAGACCAGAGATGTAATTTTGAAAGCAATGTCAGCAACTCCACTGAAACTGGGAAGCACAATCATTAGAACTTTAAAGGACATTCCATTTGAAATTCGTCAAAAAAGAACTCTTATCTTCCTCCTACTAGTAAAAAAGCTGGGATAGAAAACAACTGGCAGAGGTTGGAACAATATGTAGGGTCTCTTATTATTTACCATCTGAGGGCCAAAGTCCTGGTGGCAGGTGATTTAAATGCTTGATTGGGTCCTGATAACTCTACCCTGGCTTCTAAATATAAGATACCCATGGATGGACTGGAGGAGGCCTTAGAACCTCCCCATCAAACACAATGTTTTAAGCACCAGATAAATGGGAATGGATAAAGAAGATGATTTTTATGGTAGAAATGGACAAATTGACAAAAAAACTTAATGGAAAAGAAGATGAAGAACTTTTAGAAGATTGGAAAGACTTTAAAGTTTACCTAGAACTGAATTGGGATGTTAAAAATAGATTACTTTGCTTTGATGATTATTAAGAATAGAAGTAGTATAAGAAATGGATTGTATTCAAAATGTTACCTAAGAGGGAGAAATAGAAAAAGGAAAATGTTTAAAATGAAGATTTGATTATTGAGTATGAACTGAATGTAAGAGAATATTGACCGAAATATTAATGGGGGTGGAGCATCGCTGGGAGCCACGGGAGGGGAGGGAAGAAAACTGCAGAAAAGGATATGTTAAGAATTGGTTATTAACTATGGAACATGCTATTGTATCCTGTTAATAAACTTTTTTAAAAAACAACAACAACAATGTTTTAAGGACCAGACTTCTAACTTTACAGGAGCCTGTATAGCAAAGTTAGTACTACGACTAAGTATGTATATCCTAAACGGCTCTATTAAAGGAGATATTCCAGGTGAATTCACCTTTATGGCAGGGACAAGAACTAGTACAGTTGACTATATGTTGGTGGATAGAGATTTGCTATGCCTGGTGAACAAGTTTCAAATTCTCCCCTATCTAGAGGGTGATCATTTCCCACTCCATCTCCAAGTCTGCCTAGACATGAAGGCTATACATACAACATATCCTATAAATATTATGTCGATGGAACATCAAGGCTGTCATGTTAAATGGTCCCCTAAGCTCGATCTAAAGGTTAAGGAAGTTCTAACAGCTGAGAATCTCCAATTTTTCTGCCAAGCCTTTAAAGCCGCTTTAAATCCAGAACAATCATTAAAAATGTATGATGACCTGATTCAATCATTAAGGTCATTCCTAGTATGCTTTCCAGAAGGAAGGCAAGCTGTGAAGAATTTTCCTTCTAAACCATGGTTTGACCAAAGCTGTATTAAAGCTAAAAATGTCCTATCCACTGCATACAATTCTGCAAGGAGGGCTGAGGGAAAGAATAGGCAGGAAGCATATAAACTCCTGGGAGATAGATGGAAGAAAGAATACACTAGAAAAAGGTGGGCCAATTTAATTGAAGCAATCAGGAATAAAAATACATCTCTATTCTAGAGACTGGTGTCTGATAATACATCAACTGCTTCTCTATTAGCCTACTCTATCCCCCCAGGTATATGGATGTCCTATTTCCCAAAAATGTATGAAGACCCCGTGCAATTCTCTCCTTCGATTACATTAGAAAAAATGGGAAAATGTGCCCCAGTATCTGCTCAAGAGATAAAAACTTACATTTGTCAGCTAAAGAATGATAAAGCTCCCAGTCTAGATGGAATCCCCCTGGAATTACTTAAGGCAGAAAAGGACTGGTGGACCACCTTGCTAGCCTCCCTATTCACCTTTATCGACAAAACTGGCCTTATCCCCAAAGATTGGAGTATGGCCATTGTTGTCCCCTTTCATAAGAAGGGAAAGAAAGAGGATCCATCAAATATTTAAATACTACAAGTAAGCTCTATACTAAACATCTGCTTGAAAAAAATTGGATTGGTTAGAGCTGGAGGATATTATAGTGGAAGAGCAAGCAGGTTTTAGAGCTGGTAGGTCTATGCTAGATCATTGTTTGAGGTTACAAAACCTTATTGAAAAATATGGCTCTGATGGACAAACATCATTCTACATTGTATTTGTAGTTCTAAAAGCAGCTTTTGAACACAGTTTCCAGATCTAGGCTTTGGGGGAAATTATCTAAAATATACACAAATTTTATGGCTGTCTTATTTTATCTCTATGTTATAGTCACAGTTTTTAAAATTTAAGTATGCCACTGTTGGTTTTATTTCATATTTATTGTTCAAATGCTTTTATGTAGGCAGTTTGAAAAGGGTCTCAGCAAAGTCACAGCAAAGTTAGAGATCAATGTTGTCTTGTTTCAATGGCGAAAGAAGGTCTGAGGATGAAAACCAATGCCCATATTTGTCACTGAAGAATGTCCAGGTTGTAGAACCAACTCAAAATGGTGAAGCCAAGGAAGCCCCCTTGATGTCTTTCTACCTGACTAGTGCCAGGTGATTGCAACTAGGTGGTTGGAAAATCTGGATGACAGGTAACATTGGCCAGGGTCCCTCACAGGGTGAGCTAGAATGACTAATGCTGTAGCTAGGGAGTTGGTAATGGGTATTTGGTTAGTGGTTTTTGTTTGTTTGTTTGTTTTTGTATGTCTGCCTTGCAAAGTGATAGGGTATGCAGATACTGTCTTGCAAACATTGACTGTTAGACATGGCTGGGTGTGATGGGCATTGGAGAGTCACAGAAAGGCAGCTTGATTGGGATGAGAAAGCATTCCCACAGGATTCCCCTTTGTGCTTGGGATGTGACAGGATTCCTCTTGCAATTATATTTTATTTTAGTTGTGTGGGCTGATATGAAAGAGGGAGTCTGCCGCTATATCTGACTATATATTACTCTGATATTTAGGGGAGCTACAAAGCATGGTACTCAGCAGAGACAGGGTCTTCATTAATGAAACATTTCAACCATTGGTTCTTGGATGGAGAGTTTCTAGCCTTGTACTAAAAATGGCCAATGATTTATCTAAAGCAGAAAGCTACTTATAACCCAAAAAGATCTTTCTAGGTACAGGGCAGGTACCCCTTAAAGTCAGGGTAGATAGAAGCATATGTCAACACAGCACCTTGTTCCTCCTGCAGCAGTAGAGTACCTCAGTCACAACAATATGTGCTAGTATTTTAGCTTTATCAGTTACACAGGCATTTTAACAAAATAAATAATTTAACTCCTTCAAGGATGCAAATTAGGCCAACAGCCTGAAACCACCATATTCCATTTTGTCTGCAGTGCCACTTTCTGCCACTAGATGGCTATTTACATCCTAGGTGGGTAGCCCTGTTGGTCTGAAGCAATAGAACAAAGGTTGAGTCCAGTGGCACCTTGAAGAACAACAAAGTTTAATTCTGAGTATAAACTTTTGTGTGCATGCACACTTCTTCAGATACATTGAAACAGGCTTCCTCAAGCCTTACATAAAGGTTTTTCTTCAGACAGCATAAATCTTTCGCCTTTTACTAAAGATTTCCATGGAGAAGAAAGAAAGGAAAGGGGAGCATTAGTTACCAGGAAGGGATACTTAGAGTCAAGTAACTGAGCAGTGAGTATAGTTAAGATTGAATTAACACAATTGGTAAGACCTGTGAATAGCAGCAAATTAGCACACAAATAAAAGAGTTAACAGATGTGAGAACTGAGTCCAGTGGCATCTTTAAGGCCATCAAAATTGAATTCTGGATATAAGTGAGAACTGAGTGACTTAGCATGTGTACTTGGCAGAGCCTGCACAGTCTTGATCCAACATGGAGCACTATGCATAAAACTACAAGTGCTGTGTGTGGGAATTCCCACTTACATTTTTGCAGCCGCTTTTGACTCTGAAGGATCTAGACAGGCAATGCATGTGCAGAAACCTTTATTACAGCATACGGATCATATTTACCAGACTACTTGGGACTGCACAGCATACTACAATGCACAGCTGGTTCAGGAAGCTTTGTAAAGTAGTGCTTAAAATATATTCCTTTCAATTTTTCCAAGAATTATTTCTGATTGAACTTTCTTCTGGTCAAATAACTGTAACCTTGATAGATTCATGTGGGTAGACACGTTGGTCTGAAGCAGCAGAACAAAGTTTACGCCCAGTGGCACCTTTAAGACCAACAGAGTTTTATTCAGGGTATAAGATTTCATGTGTAAGCACATGAAAGCTTATACTGTGAATAAAACTTTGTTCTGTAACCTTGACAGCATGGTTGTCTTACAAATATCTCTTACAAAGACATCTTTCCAGGTGAAAACTAAGAGTACAGACTGGAAGGTTGGTAGTTCAGCAGTCCAAGACCTGAGTGCCATATGACAGAGTGAGCTCCTGTCTCTGATCCCAGCTCCTGCCAACCCAGCAGTTTGAAAGCAAGAAATTGCATGTAGATAAATAGGTACTGCTTCGGTGGGAAGGTAACAGCATTCCATGCACCAGCATCTAGTCATGCTGGCCACATGACCATGGAAATGTCTTCAGACAGTGCTGGCTCTTCGACTTAGAAACGGAGATGAGCCCCGCATCCTAGAGTTGGATTCGACTGGCTTTTGAGCAAGGGAAACTTTTACCTTTACCTTTAAGAGGAGTTACACACACATACCAAGCAAATTTACTTCAGAGGGCTAAGAAAGGCATAAGTCTGTTTAGAACTGCACTGCTAGTGTTGTGAATACTCATTAAACCTTGTCCTTTTGGTGCACCATCCCTTAACCTTATGCACAGTTTCCACATGGTGGAAAGGTTTACTCTGATTGTACTGATCAACAAACATTTTGACCAAGGACCTGAAAGACCGTTAAATCCTCTGGAAGGTACCTGTGCAGCTTTGGCTGTATGAAAGATGCCAGATAGAATGTTAGTCCTTTAACACTTGCTTGTTTAGGTAGAAAATTATTAGCATAGCTTTCTTGTTATCTAATACTGGGATAGATTCCAGGAAGGGATAAAGGCAGGGAAGTCATCTTCATTCTTTTCAATTCTATCAAATAAACAGCATTCCTCATTGTTTGTTTTGTTACTGGTAGAAATTGAGTGGTCTGGTTTTTCTCCTTATTGTGATGCCCCCCATAGCTGCTTAACAAAGGACGCAAGCCCTGGTCCACAGATGCAACAGAATGAAGTGGTAGAATCCAGAGGTGCTCAAGTGGAATATGCAATTTAGCGTGGAGCAAGGATGCCGTTTTTAATGTTTCCACAGTTTAAAAAAAATCCTGAATGGAAAAAAAGATTTCCCATTGCATTATTCTCCTGTCCATTTTATCCTCACAACAGCCCTGTGAGGTAGTTTAGGCTGAGTGTGTAGGACTGGCCAAGGTCACCCAGAAAACTTCCATGGCAGAGTTTGGATGTGAACCTGAAGCTCTCCAGTCCTACACCAACACTCGGTAGCACACTAGGGACAAAGTTTCTAGCCCTTTGTGCTAGCGTTCAGGGAGATTTAAAAAAAAAAAACATATGTGAGAATTCCAAAATGTGATTCCATATCTGTACTCTAAAATGGTAAAATTCCTTCTGTTACCTTCTACCTCATTCTGGTGTACATGTGGATCATATATCAGAAGGTAAGGAATATCATGCAATCATTGCTAGAGATAAAATATCTGTAGAGTACCTAAATATCTACATGTTACAAACCACACAGCTGGGGCCCAGGGTAACAGATACAAGATACCTGATTCAGATTACAACTGTGGTGACTGTGGGAAAAGGGATTCACCTTCCCCATCCCCATCCCATTCATCCTCATTTGAACCACTTTTTGGCCCATTGAGGAAAATCTATGTGTACAAGTGTGAGGTTCCCACAGCAACCCCAGATTATTTCATGCCAGAATAATGGTGCAGGGGAAGGGAAGGGGCAGAAATCTCTTCTCCAAATGAGTCACAGTTAAAAATTGATTTGTTCACAGGAATTGAGGAGAACCTGCAACTCACATCTGACCATCATACAGGTAGGGACCCTGGACCCAACCTGTGTACTCTGTACTGTGTAAACATTGTGCAATCCTATGCAGAGGTACTCCAGTTTGATTGATATCTGTGGGCTTAGACTGGAGTTATTCTATATAAGATTGCACTGTATGGTGGGGCAGTTGAAGAAACGTTGAGCCAAAGGGAAAGTTATACAAAAGCAAAAGTGTACATCGTACTGTGAGACAAGACAGAAGCAACTGTGCAGGACTGGAAGGAAGGACGTGGCCAGGCAGAAAAGGAAGCCAAGGAGATATTGGGTTGTTCAGTGTAACAAGACAGCGGGATTCTTCCAGTTGCATTGCATGGAACTGCATGTGGGGGGCAAACAAACAACAAGAATCAAGACTGGCAGGGTAGTGCTGAATTTTCAAGCTAATTTGTAAGAAATGAACACATGGACTTCTGCATAACTTTTTATATTTCAGGGAGAAGATATTTCATCTTCTGCAAAGGTGTATCTTTCAGTCTTTGGTTCTTGGGCTGTCCCACTTGCATGGTTTCCCCTTTTCCCTCTCTTTTTTAAACACAATTTATACTCCACCTTTCTCCCCAGTGGGGACCCAAAGCAGTTTGTATCACTTTCCTCTCTCCATTCCCCCAAAAAATTAGTAACTGACATATCGCTATAGCATTAGGCTTCATCTGTAGGTCAACTGAAGCCTAATGATATCATCTACAGGTCTATTTGATGGCCACATGGCCACAGAGAAGTCTTCAGATAGCACTGGATCTTCGGCTTGGAAACGGAGATGAGCACTGCCCTCTAGAGTCAGATTCAACTGGCTTTCAAGCAAGGGAAACCTTTATAGGTCAATTACTGGTTTTAAACCAGGGGTGGCCAAACTGTGGCTTAGGAGCCACATGTAGCTCTTTCACACATATTATACAGCTCCCGGCAGGGCAGTAGGGGAAGCGAAAGAGAGGCATAATTCTTCCCTCCCTCCCTTCCCCCTCCTTCCCACCTATTTGCTTTCTTTGTTTCTCTCTCTCTTTTTCTTTCCACCTCTTTCATTCTTTCCATCTCTCTTTCTCTTTTTTCTCTGTCTTAGACAAATCAATATCATTAGCAAACAAATAAATATCTTTAATCAATATTTGTTTTTACCCCTTTTGTTTTTATTTTCGGCAATCTCATTTAATATTAATCAAAAGCAAATTTGCATATTTTTAAAAATGAAACCATGAGTGTAATATTTGTTCCAGTCTTGTGACCCTCAAATATCTGATGTTTATTTTATGTGGCTCTTACGCTGAGCAAGTTTGGCCACCCCTGTTTTAAACTAACCTGAGCTGTGGTCACACGCACGAGATAATGTGGGGGGGGGAAGTGAGGCTATTTGCTCCATAGCAATTTGACCCGCATTTGCGCAATCACACAGTCCATGGGAGCTGTGGGGGCAGCCCACCATTGCGTGATCAGACGCAAACTGTGAGTGAATCATTTTTGGGGGTTTTTTTGCTGCATGTTTCTGATGCGCTTAAACAGGGGATCAATTAACCGCATCTCCACACTGAGGGCTTCCTATGGTGGTATGTAATGATGTGCATACTGGGAAGGAGGGGAACAGCACAGAGTCAGGACGCCATGAGAGCACTCTGGTGTGATCACACAGGGGAAATTACATCCGTGGCCCATAGCAACCCATTTGATAGTGGACTTTCCCTAGTGTATTTTAACTCTGCTCTTGCGGCAAAGCAAAACGTGTTGACAACGGGTGCGGAGTGCTGGCCAGATGTTCACATCTAATCATGCCCATTAAATCTGCCCTACATTCGTGCCTATGGCATGGCTAATTGTGCATGTGATCGCAGCCCTGTATCAATTGCCAAATAGGTTATCATAGCTTATAATTAGCAACTAATATATCACTGTCGTTTCATGCTATAATGATATGTCAATGACTGGTGGTTTTTTGTGTGTGTGTTTTTTTAAAAATGCCCTGGAATAGTGCATGGGAGGGGAGGTGGCTGCAGAGGGCTGAGGCAAGAGAGAAACTGTAGATTGGGTGCTCCATTGCTGCTGTATTCACAGCTGCAGCAAGCTTCAAGGAGAATTGTCGCTGCGTGGAAGTAAGCTTACATTAGAATGTTGGAGAGGGGAGCAGTTTTGCTGCTTACTAAACAATTGGGCAGAATAGTGCTGGCACATTTTCTCTCATACCTTCAAAAATACAAAGCTTTAGTTGTTGTTGTTTTCCTTTTTTTTTCAAATGAAAGCTAAGAATCCAGGCTACCTAGTTTTCCAGACAAACAGCAGATGGTATGCCTAGAATCTACGCAAAACCAGCAATTGCTGCCTTATAAGAACCTCATTGAAAATAACTAAAGAACATTCTTCAACCACATATTTTCAGCTGCAGGCTTTGATCTAGCAACAACAAAATTCAATATTTTTGATATCCACTTTCTCTGGATGGCAAAGGATAGGTGCTTGCTTCCCCTCTCCCCCACAAACTAAAATCATTTAAACCATTTTTCATAAAGAAAAAATTCTAACCCACTTTCCACCATTCAAAAGTCAATTTAAATGATCAAGGACTGAGATGTGGGAACAACAATTATGTTATTTTCCTTCAGCAAGATTACTCCTCTCTTCCCCCATGAAAACTACAGTCCTAAGCATATTTTCTTGGAAGTGAGTTTGACCAATGGCAACAAGATTGGATTAAAATTGGACTGTAAATTCTGGCAGGGTTGGGATTATGTATGATTGAACACCTCCTCATTCAGAACACTTCCCATTCATAGCAGTGATCAGGCAACCAGTTAATTGATGGGTTGTTCAGCTCTTCACAACCTATTTGTGTCTATTCATAGTGACAGGCTACTTTCAGCCAACAGAGGCTGACTTCCAATAGATCTGAGATCAGTTGGGAGTCTGTTTCCAATCTACTGAGAGCATTTTCCTTTCTACCCAACTAAGATTTGGGGGGTATCAGGAGCCCACTCCAAATTGGGTTCTTCTGATCTCCCATTCTGGAAACTTTGCTGCTTTCCAGACTTGCTGAGATGCTGCGAATTTAGCAGTGTGCACGATCAGTAGCCCAGCTGATTGGCCTTCCATTCTCTCCACCCTAAGCTGTCAGCTTGGGCTGCAAAGAAGAGAAAGAAGCACTTTCTGTCCCTATCCAGCTGGAAGTGGAGAAAAGCAAACTCTCTTCTCCCTTTTGCAACTTCACTGTGTATCTACTTGGCAGCTGTTGCTCAACACAATCTGAACATATTCATGATCAGCTCACAGTTTGATTGTGAGTGTTGAATAAAGTAAGTTCAGCTGCTAAACAGGTTCACTGATAAGTTCATGGCATCCCTAGCTGGGATGAGATACACATAAACAATATATTTGGTGGAAGAACCACCAGAGCAAGCATAAGCTTATCAAGTGAATTATTTTGGGCTCAGTCACAGAATGAGTCTAGTGCAAGACAAAGCATGGTAGGGCTGAAGATCTTATGAATAGTGATCTGGATGTTTCTGTTTTAGTCTGGCTGCAACACAGAAATATTTCTGCTGGCCTTCATTTAAAAGTTGCTCAAAATATAAGTAATATCAGTGCATCAAAACTGGTGGATGTGACTTTGAGTTTATGGGAAAACTAGGAATAAGACCTGTTGTGGAAATAAATACAATGAGCTCTAGAAAGAGGCTCTGGGAGAGTGCCCTGGCTTTGGGCACACAGTGTGAATTTGCTGTGGCGACCTCAGCAGGGTATAATGACAGAGTCCACCATTTTCACCAGAGGAACTGACCTCTGCTACCTGAAGAGCCGTTGTAGTTTTGAGTGTTCTTCAGCCCTCACCTGGAGATTGGCAACACTTGTTACCCATGAGGAAATGGCTGGTTTGGAGGGTGGAGTCTATGGCATTGTACCTGCCTGAGGTCCAACCCCTCCTCAAACCCCACCCTCTCAAGGCTTCGCCCCTCAAATCCCCAAGAATTTGCCAACCTGGAGTTGGCAACCCCATCTCCTCCTCAGCTAACCATCAACCTACTGTTATCTGTCCCTCTGACTTCAGCTGACTTCTGCCCTCCCTCCTGCAGAGCAGTTGTAATTCTGAGTGGTCTCCAGCCCTCACCTGGAGATTGGCAACAATTGTTACCCATGAGGGACTGGCTGGTTTGGAGGGTGGAGTCTATGGCATTGTACCTGTCTGAGACGCCACCCCTCCTCAAACCTCACCATCTCCAGGCTCCACCCCTCAAATCTCCTGAAATTTCCCAACCTGGAGTTGGCAACCCTATCTCCCTCCCAGCCAATTGTCAACCTACCGTTATCTGCCCCCTGACTTCAGCTTTCCATCTCCTCTCCCCTCCCTCCTGGAGAGCAGTTGTAATTCTGATTGATCTCCAGCCCCCACCTGGAGATTGGCAACAATGATTCCCCAGGATGGAATTGCTAGTTTGATGGGTGGAGTCTATGGCATTGTACCTATCTGAGGTCTCACCCCTCCTGAAACCTCACCCTCTTCAGGCTCCATCCCTCAAATCTCCAGGAATTTCCCATCTGGAGTTGGCAACCCTATCAGGACTGGCCCCAATGAGTTTTCTCCCAAAGGCCAAAACAGGTGACAGGACCAAGCTTTGTTGCCTACCAACAGGCACTGAGGGGAAAGTAGGGTTGCCAGCTCTAAGTAGGGGAATACCTGGGGATTTGAGGGGTGGATCCTGTGGAGGGCAGCATGGGGGAGGGCGGACGGACTCAGCAGGGTATAATGCCATAGGGTCTATCCTCCAAAGCAGCCATTTTCTCCAGGGGAACTGATCTCGGTCATCTGGAGATCAATTGTAACAGTGGGAGATCTCCAGGTCCCACCTGGAGATTGGCAACCCTAGGGGAAGGTCTGCTGTACAGCAGGGGTTGAAGAGAATGGTTTGATGGCCACTGGGCCAAGATTGGCAACAATAGTTCCCCAGGAGGAAATGGCTGGTTTGGAGTGTGGAGTCTATGGCACTGTACCCGTCTGAGGTCACACCCTTCCTCAAACCTCACCCTCTCTGGGCTCCACCCCTCAAATCTCCAGGAATTTCCATACCTAAAGTTGGCAACTTTATCTCATCCCCTCTCAGCAGCCTCTTCCTAGGCAAAAGTTCTGTCTTTCTCTTTAGCGGGAAGCAAAGCAGTTTACTTCATTCTTTTCAACTTTATAATCTGTACAGCAACCCTGTAAGGCAGGTTAGGCAGAAAGTCTGTGGCTGGTCTGAAATCACCCAGGCAGTTTCCATAGGGATGCTCCTGCTGAACAGGAGCAAGCAGCCAGGGCTAGTGATGCCATGACAGTCAGGAGGCATGAAGTCACCCTGAGAGTGCTGGCAGGCCTAGGGTTGCCATTGCAACAAAGACAAATTGATGCAAAGGAGGACGGAAAAGTCTCCATATCTCTATTTTGCCTTAAATTGGTTTTGATGCCAGCAGGGTGAGAAAATGCCAGAGGCTCTGGGTGGGTGCCCCATGGTAAATGCACCAATAATTCCTAAAGATTTTCCAAAACACTATTGTGTCGATAAATCATTTTCTACACTCACAGTGTCCCCTGCCAGAACACAACTCATCCCCAGCACTTTGAATAAGTACCAGAGCTTTTTTTGCCTTGTATTCTGCTTGTGGTGTGATCTGTCTCTTTTGTGGTGTGGCATGGTTGTGTTATTGGGTTTGTTTCTTTTGAAGGGGAAGTGTTGTGAGTGAGGACATATTTTACCTCAGAATACAACAGGTTGCATAAGCAACTGACAATTCCAACTGTCTTGTGGGGGAGGGGGGAGTTTGAGGTGCGGAATGGAGTGAAGTCCAATCAGCTCCATATGCAAATGAGCTTGAAATGCTGGCCCAATAAGAGAAGAGTGGCCTAGGCTGCAGTGGGTGGGAGAGAACTCAGGCAACGCAGCTAGTAGATAGGGACAGCTTCTGAGTGACATATCAGGGAGTGAACTGATTTTGCCAAGCATAGAACCTTGCCAGACCACTACCCTTTTATATAATAGGACAGGATATCCTGGCTTTGAAAAGAGAAGACGATGATTTGGATTTTGGGTGGAAGGTATATTAGGTAAAGGGCAGTTAATCCCGCCATTATGCCGGCTCAAATTTGATCCAGATCTTTTTAATCTATCCTCGCATGATCAGACATCCCCCGTGGGAATTGCCTTACCACGTGCTGCTTCTGCTGTGGATTGTCTAGACAGCATCCACTGAAGAAGGTGCGCCCAGTGGGGTTTTTTAAAAAAACTTTTTGTGCATGCATACAGGCATAACTGCATGTCCTTGTAGAACCGAGGCACTTGCAGGGATGGACTAAAGGAGTCCCGGCCATCCCTCTTGCTATTGAGATCATGCTCAATGGAGGGACTATTTTACATGTTAGAAGACTCATCCTCCCTCCAGGTCCCATCTCATTAACCAATCATCCTTAAAGTGACGGGTCATTCATAAACATTAAATTCTTTGTGACGCTGAATTGGGTTTCTGCAGCCTCGTTTTTAAATGCGTTTAAGCACATATTGGGTAGTGGTTTTTTAAAAATCGTGCCCACTCAGGATGGTCTGACATCAGACCACCCTGATGGGAGGATTGTGTGCTGGTGGCACGATCAGATGGGTAAAAGTCCGCTGTTGTCCCGTCGGGCCTGGAAAACTCCAGATTTAGAGTGCTATCTTTTAAATCCAGTTACAAGGCGCAGCAAAATGGGATGTCTATGGATCAGGGACATTTCCCAGATGTTTGTGTCTGGTTGTTCCGCTTAAATCCACCAGGAAATCGTGCATGTCACGGATCTAAAGAGCCATCTGATCGGGACCACTGAAGAGCATTGTAGAATCCCAGCTGAACACTTGTTGCCAGACACCACTTTACCGGCTCTGCATCTACGGTCTCTGAAGTGGTTTTGGCAGTCTCGATGCCTCCTCTGTTACAACCACAGTGCTGTGGCATAGGAATATGTTACTGTATTACTCCAGCCTGTTATGATGGAAAGAGACTCAAAGAAAATGCAATGTATATGGGACACTAGCAGGAGCATTCAGGATTTTTTTTTTCCTGTAACCAAAGCCCCATGTATATGCACCACTCAAGCTAAAGGAAATTATAGAACTTCAGCAGTATTCTTTTACTGCTTCCAACATAAATAGTATCAAGTATCTTAAGCACCCCTTGGGCTTTGTAGACCCAAATATGCCTCACCTTTATTGCTTTTATTGGCAGAATAGAATTAATTATTTTGGCTTGTGTTTTTATTTCATTTGGCTATTTGAGTCAATTCTGCTTCCAGGTGAGTTTGCAAAATAGTGATGTACAAGCCCCTGTTGGGGAGTATCTTATTTTTCCCTCCCCCACTATTTCATCTTGCCTTTCCCTGAAAGCCCTCATGGCCTTTCCCCTTTCCTCCTTTATTCTGTCCTTCCAAAGCATCAGTAAACCTACCTTTATCTACCAATGTCTTCATCTTTCCCTCCTTCCCTACCCCTACAGCCTCTAGCTGGGAAAATTATGGTATGGCCTAGTTGCACAGTGCCAGCTACTGGTCTGAGCCGGACAAAGCTGTGCAGTACTTGCCACCAAATTGGCTGTAGTTGCTTGGCAGGGAACCTGCAAGGACTGGCAGGGGACACCTTACTTTCCCCTGTATTGCTCTCCACATACTGTTTCCTCTTTCCCTCCTCCTGACAACCTCCATATCCTCACCTTTCTGTGCTTTCTTTTCTCCCCAAACAGCCCCCTCCCATGTCAATGTTGTCAGCTTGATGACATCACCCGGAAGTGATGTTATTATGCAAGGTACATTGCGTGGTAATGCTGTAGCATTTTGGCCAAATTCTGTGGTTACCATAGAGTATTGACCAAAATGCTAGAGTGTTACTGTGTGACGTTCCCAGCATGATGATGTCACTTCTGGGTAATGCCATCATGCAATGTGCACACAAAGCATGCACACCAGAAGTTCAAGATTATATTGATTATAAAGTTATATATCGATCAAGGATTAGATATATCTATGCCATGTATTTTAACGGTGACAAATTTACACCAAAATCATAAGTGAGCTAAACCAGTGGTACTCAATGGCTCAGAAACCACCTCTGACTCTTCTGAGCACCATTCTCCTAATATGGCACTCATCCTATGTTTTAGGAAAGTGGATGAGGCTCTTGCCAACTTTTGTTGGCTGTTTGTTTCTACTTTGAAACAGCTGCCGCCAGAGTAATGGAAAATCTGTGAGCTTCTCTGAAGTGCAGGCCTCATGCTAGGGATGGAACTAAATGTGGCTCTTTTGGTTGATGGTTGATGCATGCACTAGGGTGTGGTAAAAGAAAAGTTTCATTAGCCTCACAAAATTACAATTCCCAGTGCTCTTTGAATCTGTTTTGGTATTTAGAACCAGTTTGGTATAGTGGTTAAGTGCGCGGACTCTAATCTGGGAGAACCGGGTTTGATTCCCCACTCCTCCAGTTGCACCTGGCTGGATGACCTTGGGCAAGCCATAGTTCTGATAAGAGCTGTTCTTGAAAAAAGAGCAGTTTCTGTCAAGAGCTCTCTCAGCCCCACCTATCTCACAGGGTGTCTGTTGTGGGGAGGGGAAGGGAAAGGAGTCTGTAAGCCGCTCTGAGACACCTTTGTGTAGTGAAGGGCGGGTGTGTGATTAAATAATTGTATGTGTTGTCTCCCCTATCCCCCATGAATATTGTTAGTCCAATTGTCAGTGAGTAACTGTAAATCACTCTGAGCCCACAGGTGTGTGGAAAAAGCGATTAATAAATTGAAAGTATTATTATTATTATTATTATTATTATCATCATCATCATCATCATCATCATCATCATCATCATCATCATCATCATCATCTTCTTCTTCTTCTTCTTCTTCTTCTTCTTCTTCTTCTTCTTCTTCTTCTAAATCCACTTGAAACCTTTAGACATGAACTAATTTCTAAAATGATGTATTCAAATCAACAATCCTAGCCTGGTTTAAACTTTGTGGTATTACCAGTAGATTACAAAGACAAAAATATTTGTTTCCTCTACTTCAACACTTCTGTCTGCACTTCAGGATAGGTAGCCAGATGTCTTCTTTTTTGAGATGTGTCCTCTGAAACACCCAGGTTCTGCATCTGTCTGGTACAGGCCTGTAGCCAGGATTCTGTAATTCGGGGGGGCCTTTACATAAGTCAGGGGGCACTGACCTCACAAAATAATTTTTTAAAAAAACATGCTCACCAGCTGGAGCAGGCAGGTATTCACCCCCCCATTCACTCCCATCCGGTAGCCCTGCAGCGCCATTCACACCATGGCTCATCAGCATCATCATGTGGTCCACCATGGGAACCTAGGCACCCAAAGGCGGTGGTGATCCCAAGAGCAGCTTGCAACACAACAAAAGGGTGTGGCAGGAGCACAGACATGTGTCAGTTTGGCTGGATGAAAGTCGGGGGGCCTTGGTAGGAAGTCAGGGGGCCAGGCCCTGAAATGCCCCATTATAGCTATGGGCCTGGTCTGGTACAACTGGCTGAGGTGGCAATGGAGGCTAGATTCATTAGCAGTCCCAGGGTACCCAAGGCTACCCGCAGTGGGAAGAATGGCTGCTAAAGCAAACCAAGGCTGCGATCAGACATGCCATTTGGTGTAGAGGGGAAAGGAGCCTATTTCCCTTGGCGGAAATTGACATGGTGTTGAGCGAGCACACATTCTTTGTAGTTGCAGGCTGAGCCCATCACTTCATGATCAGATAGTATGTGCGGGTGAGTGGGGTTTTTTGTCTTTTGTTTCCCATGCGCACAAACGAGGAATCGCACATGTGCACTGGAGGGGGGTTCCCCATGGAGTATGCAGTTATGTGCATCCTGCTAAGCAAGTGGGAGGAAAGCACCATGTCAGGATGGAATGAGCAGACCATTCCAATGGCTTGAGTGTGTGCTTGAGCGATCAGACGGGAAAGTCTGTCTGTGACCCATTGGCAAGCATTAGGACCGGACATTCCCTGGTGTCTTTTAACTCTGCTTCCACAGCGGGCCAGCACGGGGTGCCGATGGCTGCGGGACCTTTCCCAGATGTTGCTGTCTGATTGTGCCCTTTAGATCTGTCAGGCATTTGCAGCTGAGTCATATCTAAAGGCATGTCTAACTGCGGCCCATGCCATTTGCAGTGAATTGGATGATAAGCCATAAGAAGAGAGAGCATGGGCCTTGAGTAGTCCTCTACCTGGAGACCAGACAGAACTGGCAGTAGGGTAAGCTGCATTTCTGTTTAAATAATAATGATAATGGTAATGGTAATGGTAATGGTAATGATAATGTGTACACTTGCATCTATGAATGCAAATTAGCATATGAAAATTTTCTTTCATGCTCTCCTTTGAAGGCCATTGTCCTTTTTTTAGTTTTCAGACAGTGCAGCTATCATGGTTGCCATTTCTCTGAACAACTGGGACCACCTTCCACAATCTCCACATCTTACAACACCAGCGTCTTTTCCAAAAAGTGTTTGGAGAAAAGGAAAAAACACTTATGAGAATAGCAATGAAAGGTATTTCACTCTAGGGATGTCTGTATCTCTCTCTCTCTCTCTCTCTCTCTTGATGAGTATTGTGTTATGTGCTTGCAAGCCTGGAAGTCATGATGGAGCTAGTGGGGCTAGGATGTTTTCAGAGAGGTGGTTTTATTGCCTGCCTCTGTGTCCCAGCCCTGGTATCCCTTGGAAGACTCCCTTCCATGTGCTTGCCAGGGTCAGCCCTGATTAGCTTCTAAGATCTGATGAGATCGGGCTTGCTTGGCCTATCCAGGTGAGGGCAAGTGTCTGTATACTTTCAATGGAGCATGTGAATTTTGAAATACTGTTAGGAGCTCCCAGAATTAAAATGTTCTATGAAGTACTTTAGAGCAACTGAAGTATACAATTAACATGACAGTAAAAATCAAATGACTGCTAATTTGTTGTTCCCCCTGATGCAATTTCATGCCTGTAAGGTTTTGCCTCATTCTGAGATTCCTTATTTGTAAAACCTGTAATGGTCCCTCTCTGTAGTGTTCTGAGAAGACGTGTTTTATGCTGCTCGCTTGTCTGCCTTAGTGTTCCCTACTTATTTTTGCTGCCACCAAGGACTCTCACTTTAGACTTCTTAGTTGAACCCAGAGAACAGGATGGCTTAATTGGTAGAATGATGGAATGGTCAGCATGAGGGAGCATGAGGGAGCGGGGGCTCTGAGGTAAAAGGGGATCCTTTACTCTGAATAAAACAATTGTTCTCTCTTAAACACAAACTGAGTTTATTTAGAAGTATACTAGCATAACGGTTTCAGTATAGTTCATAGGTGTAATGGTTTCAGATAGATCTAGTTCTCCTCCTTTCTCTAAAATTCCTTATATAGTCCTAGCCACAAAGTCTTTTACCACTTAGGCTCATAACTTCCACATAAGCTAATATTCCTCACTTGCCATTTAGGCTAATGACTTCTACACAGGCTTATTTTCCTCATTCATTCTCTTCACCCACTCAACTTCCATCTTTCTCACATGCACACAAACCAGTCAACTTTTCCCCCTAGGGTACAGCTGCCATACAGCCCCCCCCCCTTTTTCTTACTCGAGTGGCCTGCATTTTAAACCATAGCAACGTACTAATAAAACCCCACATTAAAACACAGAAATAAAACACACACAAGGGCTGAGTTCAGACTGGCAATTTGCCCCGCTATAGCCAGTTTCAGCCACATTTCCCAAGCAGATTAAAGGGGGCGTTCACACAGGCACATCTGCCTGGCGTGCCCCACCCTTAGGCAACCCGTGCTGTTATGCTTCGCTCCCGGGATTAAAAGATACCTGTTGAAAGTAGTAGCAAATCCTGGAGAGAGCCACAGGATATAGATGGGAACTCTCAGTCTGGGGCAGGTGATGCACTCTATTCTTGGTGCTGGAGGGGGCAGTAGTGGGAGGGCTTCTAGTGGCCTGGCCCCACTGCTGGACCTCCTGATGGCACCTGGTATATTTTGGCCGCTGTATGACAGAGTGTTGGACTAGATGGGCCATTGGCCTGATTCAACATTGGCTTCTCTTATGTTCTTATGTTCTTAAGGCAGCAGCGATATGATTGGCTGTGCTTCACTCTACCACCCAATGCAGTGCCGGCACAATGCGATCCTCCCCAAACCGGTCAGATGCCTATGTGTGTACGAGCGCATGAGCACATATGCGCTCATGTGCTCATACACACATAGGCATCCAGACGACTTACCAGGAGAAAGCCATTTACAGCTGCGCCTCTGGGCCAGCAGTCTGAATGCTCCCGTGCACCTCCTCCCGGTATGCTCCCGCATCAGTCAGCCCCGTGTGACCGGGAAAACCCAAAACGGTTTGTTCTGGGGCTTTTTTTCCATGACTGGCTCCCGCTTCAAACTTCCAGTCTGAACTCAGACAAAATACTTACATAGTGAAACACAACAATACCCTTAGAGATATGTTATGTGGGGATACCCATGCTGAAAGCAATTCACATCTCCACAAAGAATCCCCATCATCAGCCATTCAAGATTCCAGTACTTCACAATGATACAAGAATTAACAGTAAGTACAGCTAGTGATGGAAATTGCTGACCAATACAGGCATTACATTCTCTTACTTTCTCCATCTTTTTAAAAATGGTTGAATGAAGCTCCTCCTCCTCCTCATGAGTAAGCATTTGTGCTAGCACCTGCATAACCCTTCCTAAAATACAGAACATTTAATAACTTATGAGCTGCCAGCCAACTCTATTGCAGATGAGACATTCTTGATATTTTCTGTTTATCTGGGTTAGAAGACTAGATATGATTCATTTCTAAATTGGCTACCGGATTTTCTAACAAATACTCATTAGGGCTCCCAGTGTGAAAATATGCTGATTGTTTTCTGAATATATATTTTAGGTCACTGGCTTATGTAGTTGCTAGATATAAAATAGCACCCCCCCACACACAAACACCTATTCAGAATGGGCTGTACCCAGTAAAACAACTTGGTTAAACAGGTTTTCTGAGAGGGGTAATTGGAAAAGCAATGGAGAATCTATCAATGTGAGATAGCTCTATTAGCAGTGAAATAAAATTACTGTAGCATTCAAGAACTAGGAAGTTTCCAAGTGTTCATGACAGGTGAGGGAGGGCAGCAGGGAGGGTGTAAGTGTGACAAACAAGCCATCTTTGTGCCCAGCATGAAGAAACAGGCCTAAATTGCCATCCTAAGCAGAGTTACACCCTTCTGAGCTCAGTCAATGGATTTAGAAGGGTGTAACTCTGCTTAGGATGGCACTGTAAGTCCTCTCCCTTTGAGATTATTTGAAAAAAGTGTTCTGTACACTGCAGTGCATTGTCTATTGGGGGACAGAGGAGAATTAATAGTAAAAGAAGAACTCTATTGAACTGCATAACTTTTAGTGTTAATTAAACCAGCATCATGTTATCCTAATTTCAATTATAACCTTTGACATTGTACAGTGAGTTAATAATATTTATTAATTTCATCAGTTTGATGGAACCTGTTCTGAGTCATAGTGTGATAAGAAAAGCAAAGATAATAGCAATGATTCACCTAAAGATAAGTGCTTTGAAGCTATATTGATTCTGGTTGGAGAAATTTACAGTGCTGTCCTAAACAGAATTACACCCTACTGAGTTTATTGAAATAAATGGGCTTAAAAGGTTTCAACTTTGTTTAGGATTGCACTGTTCGTCACATGCTTAACTCTCCCTTGGAATCAATGAAAAATTTTGGCAGGATTATCCCCAGTGATTCTAATATTCCAAAATGTGTGAGTAATGATTAGCTATTACCATGGTGGAAAACTGCACCAACTGTCACTAAAAGTGGTTCTGAAAGGCCCAAAGCACACTTGTTAAGGCTATGATTACAGAGAGATTTCCTTGCATGCAACACAAGGAGCCCTCATGTGATGGACAGGGGGATGATTCTGCCATCTTTTCTCCCTGTTTAGTGATGACCAGTCAGATTTGAAAGTCTGAATGGAATGCTGAGATGGGGGTGGGGGAATCCTGAGGCAGTTTAACTGTAAACAACCAACAGACAAATAGGGCAGTTTGGTTTTGGAGGGAGAAGACACAGGAGGTATCCAGGATTAGGCAAGGAGTCCAGTAGGGACTATGCTGATTTAATTTTCACAGGCAGGGTTTGGGTGCTGTTCCCAGATAAAAACAGTGAACTCATTCAAGCTGTCTATGGCAGAACTACAAAAAGGACAAACATTGTAACTTTTTAGTACAACACACCTCTCGGCTCTGGTAAAAGTCTCAGCTAGCAGTCTGGAGTGGGAAGGAATTACAAGTCATTCCTGCATTATCCTCAGCCCAGATAACCCAGTACACACTCTGTTAAGATCCCAGACAAAGGGGTCTAGTTTAAAAAACGATGTGTTCTGTGACACAGGAATCCTGTGTATGTGTGAAAGGAAACACATTAACCAGTGGACCTGGGATAATAAACATAACAGGAGGGTGTGGGATGGTGAGGTGGTGTACAACTCTCCAGCCTGAGGGACTTGTTACTGGTAAAGAAGTATAAAATAACAAGAGAAAGGTCTGGATCAGGGTTGTGACACCTCAAATTAAACAGGAGAGTCTATGTGCTTCCCTCCTGTAAACTGGATTGAAAGAAAACCTCCTTTGAAATCAGTTTAAAAGGGGAACTACAGGGTGGCTACAATTAGAGCATCCATGTGGATGCTCCACCCATAGCAAGAGGTGCTTTTCCCCAGCTTCATCTGTTGAGCTAGCTGTGGCCTTTCCAGGACAAAAAAAGCCCTTGCCACTGTGGTAGATGCTCTGGTAACACCTAAATTAGACTACTGCAACACACTGTACATGAGGCTGCCCTTGAAGGAAATTAAACATGCTGCAGCCATGCTGACTGCAGGGAGTTGTAGGGACCACACTACTCCAGCCACGCAGTCTCTCAATTAGTGTCTAGGCCCAATTCAAGATGCTGGTCCTAACCTTTAAAGCCCTATACAGCTTGGGACCAGCATACCAAAAGGATAGCCTTAAGAATAGCCTATTCCCACATGAACCCAGGACTATTTTTGGGCAGGAACGCACAGGAACAGAGTTCCGGCTGGCTCCTGAGTTGGCCACACTCAGCAGGAACCTATTAGCATAATAGGCCACACCCAACAGCAGAAACACATTAGGATTGGCTACATTAGGGCTGTGTTGCCTAACATGCAAAGGACTTCCTGCTACAATAAAAGCCCTGGGTTTTGACAACAAGCAACCTAAACAGAATAAGAAGCAAAAGATGGGTGTGGCTGGATGACCACACATGGGGTGGCCTAATATGCTAATAAGCTGTGCTGTCAGGGGTGTGGCCTAATATGCTAATGAGTTTCTGCTGTTGGGTTTGGCTTATTATGCTAATGAGTTCCTGCTTGGCTTTTTCTACAAAAGAAGCCCTGCATGAACCTATCACAGCACTGTGCCATCTGAGGCTAGATGGGTTGCAACCTGAGAAAGGACCTTCTTGATTGTGACATCAAAATCATGGAATTCCCTCCCCAGGGAGATTTGTCTGTCTCCCTGTGTCATTGCCTTTTGAGAGTGGGTGAAGACTTATGTTTCATTTGCTGTTCCCACACTGACCCTCTTTTCTGTTTATGGATTACTTTATGTGGTTGTTTAATTATTTTTAATTGTAAACACTTTAAAGGGCTTTTTGCTTTTCCCAACTGAGCTACACTGTAGTATTACTGTGAGGCTCAGCTGGGAAAAGGATTTATTGCTAGACCAGAGATAGACCTGATGCCATCTCCACTGATTTGATTTGATTTGATTTGATGTATTTGATTTTTATCCTGCCCTCCCAGCCAAGGTTGGCTCAGGGCAGCTTACAAAAACACAATAAAATTCCGACAATACATATAAAATCACAGCACCAATTAATATAAATACAATGTTAAAACCAAATCATAATAAAGTGCTAGCATAATTTCCACATTTTAAATCAGCTCCTTGGTCTGCTTCAATTGTCTTGGGCAATTAGCTCGGGCAATAATTAAGGATCCAGTAGATCAGGGCCCTTCCACCATAAGGTGTCAGTTGTTATTTGTGGTGGTAATGGTGACTGTAGTAATAGTGGTGGTGGCTGCTCCAAAGACCTGGCAGAAGATCTCTGTTTTACAGGCCCTGTGGAACTGTAAAAGGTCCTACAAGGCCCTGATCTCTTCTAGGAGCTCATTCCACCAGAGTGGAGCCAGCATTGAAAAAGCCCTGGCCCCAGTTGTCACCAACCTGGCCTCCTTGATGCTTGGGAGAGCCATGATTCTGGGTCCCTGATCGCAGTGCTCTCTGGGGTACATATGGGGAAAGGTGGTTCCTCGGGTATGCTTCCATTCCCTCTCCCTTTTTATCTGCATGGCTTAGCTCTGCTTCCCACCTTTGAATAATTAAATTATTTAAATCAACCAGCACCAAGTGCCCCCTGAGAAATTTAAATTCCCCCCAACTTAGAAATTCCTGGCTACGGGCCTGGGGATAGGGTGTATGGACACCATTGGCATCTGCCCCCGTGCAGCTTGCTACTGGTGCATTTTTACACTTAAATCACAAATGCCATCCAATGTACAAATCATTGAAAAAATGCTCAAGCACAGGAAAATAGCAATATGCTTGGGCAGCATCCAGACCAAATTAAGCACATTAAAAAGACAACTACATATTTAACTCTTCCAATGGGACAAAGGGTGCATTCAGACAGGCAGCTAATCCCGCCATTAGCCTGGCTCTAATTTTACCCTGATTTTTAAATCCATCGTTGCACGACCAGATAGCCCCCCCATGAATCATCTTACAGTGCACTGCCTCTGCTGTGGGTTGTCCAGACAGCATCCACTGAAGGAGGCACGCGCGGTGTTGTTGCTGTTTTTTTAAGAAAGTTTGTGCAAGTGCATAGGTGTGACATCACATCCTTCTTTCTCTGTGCATGCGCGGAATTGAGATTTTTTAAAATGGCGCCCATTTGGGATGGTCTGACGTCACACCATCCTGAACGGGGGCCATTTTTTAATTGCGTGCTGTAACGATCAAACGGGGGAAAGTCCGTGAATGGCCCATTGGGAACTGAAAACTTCAGTTTTAAAGTACCACCTTTTTAATATGGCTCCGAAGTGCGGCAAAACGGGATGCTCACGGACAAGGTACATTTCCCAGATGTTGCTGTCTGGAAATTACATTTAAATCCACCAGGCACTCGTGCATGACGCAGATGTAAAGAGCTGTCTGAATGCACCCAAAGGATCTCTCACAGTTCTTCCTCTGTTGGGCAGATGATCTGATTACCTCCTCAGAGTTCACATTTAATTCATCTCTACCTACTCATTTTCAAAAACTATATGGCCCTTGCCCTGTAGATTCTGGAAAAAGAACCTTAGCTTGTGCCTACATTTCATTTTCTAGAATCTGTTAAGTATGTACCAGTACATTTGTAACTCATGACAAGCATGTTGATTTGAGATGCAGCCCATCCCCCCATTTAATGACATGACTCACAACACAAAGGAAGAGTCTCTTTCTGTCTAAGCCGTGCAGGAATCTACAGATCACAGGAGTCTAACCACAGTGTGGCAGGGAAAAGGGGGAGGAACCTTTTACCTGACCTCAGTGCTATCTTCCATACCAACTTCTGAGATTTTCAGTGTTTTCCCCAAGTAAAGTTTGAACTCGTTGTTTAAGAAAACCTGTGCTGTCTCCAGATTGCCCAGTTGTAAAAGGACTGGGTTATATATGCTCACCAGCTCTTTAGCATGCTCAGCTGAATGAAGAGTGTGTGTGTGCGTGTGTGTGTGTGTGTGTGTGTGTGTGTGTGTGAAAGAGGGGGGAGGGGGCGAATCTGCATTTGTCTTTCCCACCAGTTTCCCAGCCTTTTGACTCCGTCTTCAAAAAAGCTGTCCACTTTTGCTGTTATTTTCACATCTCAACAGTGCTAGCATACTTTCGCACATCGACATATGTTTATCGTCCTTTCAGGGTGGCTCCACTGTCATTGCACCTCCGCACTGCTTTAAAAGAATCTTCTCCAAACAGCATTCAAACAAGCATAGAGAAAGACGGAGTCACAGCAGCACACAACTGATTTAAAAATGCAAATGCAGATTCGACCAGAGAGACAGGGACAGACAGAGACAGGAAAAAGTAGGCCTGTCAGACTATGCTTCAGATCTCAAATTGACAGGTGGTGGCAGCTACTTTGTGAGTGTGTATGTGTGGGCTATTGTTTCAGGGGTAGGCAATAACCAATGGGTCCCAGGGAGGCTGGGGAAGTAGAGCCCTCCATCTCTGGATGGTTCCCCCCTGCTCTTCCTGGGAGGTCTGTGATACCCAGTATCAGGTCAGAGATAATCTCACAGTCCTGTGGACTAAAACAAGGAAGAGCCACTGGCAGTAGGAAAGCTGTGTCACAGATTTTCTTCAGGAAAGATTTGTGGCTCAAGTGGTTAAGACGCTGAACTGCAGGCTGTGGAAGGTCAGTAGTTCAGCAGTTCGAGACCCGAGACTGCCGCATGACGGAGTGAGCTCCCATCTCTAGTTCCAGCTCCTGCCAACCTAGCAGTTCGAAAGCAAGAAATTGCAAGTAGGTAAATAGGTACCACTCCGGTGGGAAGGTAACAGCGTTCCGTGCACCTTGGTGTTTAGTCATGCCGGCCATATGACCACGGAAATGTCTTCGGACAGCGCTGGCTCTTTGGCTTTGAAATGGAGATGAGCACCGCAACCCTAGAGTCGGATTCGACTGGCTTTCGAGCAAGGGAACCTTTACCTTTACCTAGTATTTCTTAGAAGGATATTAGACAGTTCTTAACTTGCCGCACTGCTTCTGCTGAACCAGGATGAAGGTATAATATCTGTAACAAAGATACAAAGATTCAAGGATGCAAAATTTGTTCCTTAGATTATTTTTGAGTGTATTGGCACTAGACTTTTCATTTCCCATTCTAAATAGGAGCTAAGCAAGTCTGGAATGAACTGAAACACTGTGGGCTGGGTTTGTTTTCATCAGAGTTTTTCCTTATTCTTTCACATCCAGCAGTCCAGTGACACAACTGTCTACAAGGGAAGGTTGGCTGGCCTTGGGCAGAAAAAATCAAAACAAGATTGAAAGAGGGAACTGTATCTGAAGTAAAGTCCTTGGAGTCACTCAGTCTCCCTTCCTTTTTATAACAGAAGCTCTTTTATAGAGTGTGTTTGGTACCCGGCTTGAGTTTGGGTCTGTGCACAATAATTATAGCTTCACTGCTGGTCATTGCCTCCCTCTGAAGCTATGACCAGCTATGAAACTATAATTGTGCAGTGTTGGCAGGGGTAATCTCAGGGCAAATAGCTGTTGAGGTTAATTGGATATATTTGAATCTATATTTGCAGGTAGGAGTAAAATGCAAAGACTGGACTGGTTGAAAAGCACTGTTGTCTTCTACTAAAGCACAGGACTTGTTCTAGCTGTGCTCTTGCACTGCACTGTCAAGCCAAGAGATCTGAGTTCAGACAGTAAGCTGATAGTAATGAGGGTGGAACTATTTGTAAGAGACATAGAACTGCTGCCACTTTGATCTGTCTTCCTTGTAACATGTAATTCAACACAATGCTTGATGTGATATCATCATTCCCCAGTCCAACCAACTAGTGTGGTGAGGTTAGGGTAGAAGAGATGAAGACTGGCGCTCTTATATCAGCTGCTCTGAACCAAGTTGATATTATACCCTTTCCTATTGCTCAGGAGCAATTAATTTTGTTCCATTTGGAATTGAAAACTAAAAGGAATAATAAAAAATTAATGAATTCCATTAATATGTTTTTTATTCCTTCTGCTTCTCTGTCCTCCCTTCAAAGCATTAACTGTGCTCCAGCCATAGCTACAGACAGTCAATGGGTGGAGTGGGAAGAATATCTCTTCTCCAATGCTGTTTCCAGCACATTAGATGCAGCGTTTTTTGCTGTGTCCATTTTGCAGTGCCTTAATTCCCCCTGGGGAACACAGTTCAGAGTTATATTCTCCAGGTTGTAATGAAGTGCTGGAAAAGGAAGAGGGAGAGACTGACACAACAACTAAACTGAAGAGATGTGAAACCAATACTTACCTGGCTTAAGCTAGGCTTTATCAGTGGCTGATCTTCATTTAATGTTAAAAGTGGGTTGCTAGCTTACTTGACTGCCAGAGTTCAGGTGAACCCACCCTGGCTCCAAGCTTGGCCAGTGTCCTGACTGGCTTGGTTTATCCTAGTAAAGGTTTCCCTTGCTCGAGAGCCAGTTGAATCTGACTCTAGGGGGCGGTGCTCATCTCTGTTTCCAAGACAAAGAGCCAGCGCTGTCCGTAGACATTCCCATGGTCATGTGGCCAGCATGAGTAAATGCTGAGGTGCATGGCCTGCACATAAAACAGTCTCCATCCCACAAAGTGCAGCTCAGCACCAACAGTGTCTCTCCCCAATCTTCTGGCTACTACAGTCAATAATGGGTGGGTTCATGAACAGCACTTCGTCCTTAGATGCTTTAAAGTGCTTTCTGGTTGCCTGCCTATACTGTAGCAACCTGCAAACTTCCTGCTCTCTACCCTGCCAAGACCAGACTGAATTATAATTAATACCACCACCTCAGGAACAATGGGAAATTGACAAAAAGGTCCCTTCCTTTGTCAATCTGAAAGGGCCCAAAAGATTGAGCTAATCCCATTTTATTCCATAGGGCAGGTGGGCTTCTTTTTGTACCCACATACTTATCGGCTGCCTGGCTGCCTGGCTGCCTGGCTGCTTGGCCAGCTGGTGCCAGTGCCAGTTTGGAGTAGGAGTAAATGCTGGGGCGTGAGAAGGATTTTCCCACTGAAACCATGCAAACTAAAAGGAATATAATAAGGAAAACATATTCCAACAGTGAAGTTGGTAGGGTTGCCAGGTTATACCTTGCAGCCAGCAGTGGACTCCCGGGTCCTTCAAAGAGTTTGCCCCCAAATTAGAGTGTCACCTCATGACATCGGTGACTTGATGATGTCACTTCCGGGTGATGTCCTTGCATCAGGGCCATCGTGCAATGATGTCCCTGTTTGGGGGTGGAGTTTCCCTATTGGCCAGCTGGCTGGCAGTGGATCATGTCCCTCAAAAGCAAAGGAATTCCTGCTGGAGGCTGGGAACCCTAGAAATCAGCCTGATCTGAGGGTATGTAAATCCAGTAACTGAAGCTGCGAACAGACAAGACAAATATTTCAAAGAATCCCCAGGTTTGCAGAAAAATCTGAAATTAAAAAAAATATATGGAAGTGTTGTTGTTGTTCAGTCACACAGTCGAGTCCGACTCTTCACAACCCCATGGACCACATCACACCAGGCCCTCCTGTCTTCCATCATGCTCCAAAGTTTGCTTAATTTCATGTTAACTGCATTGGTAACACTGTCTAACCATCTCACCCTTTGCTGTCTCCTTCTTCTTTGACCTTCAATCTTTCCCAGCATCAGGGTCTTCTCCAGTGAGTGCTCCCTTCTCATTTGGTGGCCAAAGTATTCGAGCTTCAGCTTCAGTATCTGGCCTTTCAGGGAACAGTCAGGGTTGATTTCTTTTAGGATTGACTGATTTGATCTCCTTGCAGTCCAAGGGACTCTCAAGAGTCTTCTCCAGCAACATAATTCAAAAGCATCTATTCTTTGGTGCTCGGCCTCCCTTATGGTCCAGCTCTCACAGCCATACATTACTACTGGGAATACCATTGTTTTGACCATGTGAACTTTTGTTGGCAGGGTGATGTCTCTACTTTTTATTATGCTGTCTATGTTTGACATCGCTTTCCTTCCAAGGAGCAGGTCTTTTAATTTCATGGCTGCAGTCACCATCTGCAGTGATCTTGGATCCCAGGAATGTGAAGTCTGTCACTGTTTCCACGATTTCCCCTTCTATTTGCCAAGGACTGATGGGGCCAGATGCCATGATCTTAGTTTTTTTTGATGTTGAGTATCAAGCCAACTTTTGCACTCTCCTCTTTGACCTCTAGCAAGAGGCTCTTTAGGTCCTCTCCACTTTCTGCCATTAGAGTGATATCATCTGCATGTCTGAGGTTTTTGATCTTTTCCCCAACAATCTTAAGTATATGTACTCTGCATATAAATTAAATAAGCAGGTTGACAATATACATCCTTGTTGTACTCCATTTCCAATGCTAAACCAATCAGTTGTTCCATCTCCAGTTCTAACTGTCAGTTCTTGACCCTTATAAAGGTTTCTCAGGAGACATGTGAGATGGTCTGGTACTCCCATCTCTTTAAGGACTTGCCATAGTTAGTTGTGATCCACACAATCAAAGGCTTTAGCATAGTCAATGAAGTAGAAGTAGATGTATTTCTGGCACTCTCTTGCTTTCTCCATAATCCAACAAATGCCCCCTCATGATAAAATGAGTGCCTGTACCTTTAAGAAATAGAAGCCCTCAGTGGCCATTGCTAGGCAACCACAGTATCCTACGCTTAGTTTCTTTTAGTAAAAGGTGTGTGTGGGGGGGGGGGAGGCAAGGTCTGTTCCACATCAAGGCCAATCCTGGCAGCAACCACTGGGTGACTCGATATCACCCAACTTGCATGACTCAACTAAGCCAACCTTATTTTTACCGTTCAACATCAGCCACCCTATCAAAGCCAGAGTGGTGCAGTGTTTAGAGCTTCAGAGTAGGGTCTGGGAGGCCCAGGTTCAAACCACCAGTCAGCCATGGAGGCTCACTAGTTGATGTTGTGCCAGTCACATACTTTCAGTCTAACCTACCTCACAAAGTTGTGGTAAAAAGTAGAAAAAAAATATGTAAGCAGCTTTGGTTCCCACTGTGGAGAAAGGCAGGTTATAAATGAAGTAAATAAATAATAAATATAGCTAAAGATGGGAGGCAGATAAAAGGTGCAAATGGCTGAGAAGGAGAGAATGAGGCAAGGAAAGAAGAGAGGATATGGGAGTCGCCAGGAGTAAGATTCAGGGGAAAGTGAGATCCCTACCACCACCATGCAAGTGGGCCTGGCCCATTGGCTGGCACCACACAACTTGGCTACAGTTTTCCTAGGCAGAAGATGCCAGGGAGGAGGTAAAGCTTAAGACACAGGGGCAGATAAAGGGAGGGGGACTATTAGGTAGGAAGGAGAGAAGGAAGCAGGAAATGGGAGATATTATGAGGACTTTCAGGGAAGGAGAAGAGACAATAGGGGAAGGATAAATGAGAGGCTCCCCATGAGTCCTTGAAAGTTCTCCCTTGTAGCATTGGTTTACTAGAGAGATCAGAATGAAGAGCCAGTAAATGACAACTCTGGTTTCTCTGGTATGGGAAACTGCTATTCATAGTACATTAATTATACTTTTGCCCTTATATTTATATATATATATATATCCTTATAAATAATTATCTTTTGGTTTTGCAAGATTCCATGCGCTCCCATTGGCTGTAAAATGCCCTCTCAGCCATTGGCCCATCAGCCACCACTCAAGAGTACTCACGTGCCATTGGCTGGGTGCTGGGTCTGTTCCTCTTCCCCAACCACTTCCCCTTCAGACAGATTTTGCATGTCAGATTTACTGGCAGACAGCTCTCTCTTCTGAGGAAGACAGTTCTCTTGACTCCTGTGAGAGACTGTCCCCTCAGTGGCTGTCGACAGGCAACCAAGCTTGGTTCTGTGAGTAAAAAAACAAAGGACTTTCAGCATAACCCCCTCCCCCGCCCATAACCCCCTCCCCAATGGCCACTTTCCTGTCAGAATAAATGGAAAAAGGCTCTTTCTCCTGCTTAGCTTCAGCATGGCTGGCTGGCTAACGAGATGGGCCAGCGACCATCAGACCATTTTCTTCAACTTCCTGCTGTGCAGCTGACTTTCCCCTAGGGCTGCCAATCTCCAGGTGGGACCTGGAGATCTCCCACTGTTACAATTGACCTCCAGATGACAGAGATCAGTTCCCTGGGAGAAAATGGTTGCTTTGGAGGGTAGACTCAATGGCATTATACCCTGCTGAGTCCTTCCACACACACCCCAAATGCTGCCCTTCATAGGATCCACCCCCCCAAATCTCCAGATATTTCCCTAATCAAAGTTTGCACCTGTACTTTCTCCTCTGTCAGTAAAAGGCCCTTTCCACACCAATGTTGGCCTTTGGGAGAAAACTCATTGGGCCCAGTCCTGATCAGGTTGCCAACTCCAGATGGGCAATTCCTGGAGACTTGAGAGATGGATCCTGGAGAGGGTGAGGTTTGAGGAGGGGTGGCACCTCAGACAGATATGATGCCATAGACTCCACCCTCCAATCCAGCCATTCCCTGATGGGGAACCATTGTTGCCAATCTCCAGGTGGGGGCTGGAGATCACTCAAAATTACACTGCTCTCTAGGAGGGAGGGGGGAGGAGATGGAAAACTAAAGGTAGGTTGATGGTTGGCTGGGAGGGAGATAGGGTTGTCAACTCCAGATTGGGAAGATTTGAGGGGTCGAACCTGGAGAGGGTGAGTGTTGAGGAGGCGTGGGACCTCAGACAGGTACAATGCCATAGACTCCACCCTCCAAACCAGCCACTCCCTCCTGGGGAACCACTGTTACCAATTTGGGGGTGGGCTAGAGATCACTCAAAATTATTATTGCTCTTCAGGTAGCAAAGATCAGTTCCTCTGGAGAAAATGGTGGACTCTGTCATTATATGCTGCTGAGATTGCCACAGCAAATTGTCACCGAGTGCTCAAAGCCGGGGCACTCTTCCAGAGCCTCTTTCTAGAGCCCGTTGTATTTATTTCCACAACGGGCCTTATTCCTAGTGTGTGTGTGTGTGTGTGTGTGTGTGTATATATATATATATATATATATAATGTTAATGCTAATGGTATGTGCATGTGCACTGCACACTAGGACCTATAGTTTGGTAGATACTTGGTGGAAATTCAACTGCCTTCTGTCTCCAGGCAAACACAGCGAAGAACATTATGTTTTAGATCTTGATAAAGTTAACAAACACATAAAACGTTATCAGGAAATAGTCGAGATAATTGAGTGACCCAGACAAAGAAGACGCTGAGCATCTAAAAAGCTGTGTGGTCAGGTGATCTGGTTTCGCAATTCACAGCATTCAATAAGAGTTTCATTTAGGGTTAGCAAATAACATTAAGGAAGTATATGTTTCTGCAACATGGCTTTAGGTTCCTTGTCGGCTGAATGTTGTTTACAAGCATGCTCAAAATCTTATTTAACATTCCAAACCACAGAATAATCTGGGGGGAAATAAAATTTGAGTTGTAAGAATCCTGGAGCTGATCAAATCTGTAACAAAATGGTCACAAATTGTAATGGCATTGTTAAACCTGGGTCCTGGTCACACGGAGAAATAGCTACGTGGATGGGATGGATTAAGGGTGGATCAAACCGGCAGGATCAGATGCCAACATCTGGCAAGCATCACGCACCTGCCCCTAACCCGTCCTATCTGGCCAAAAACGCAGATCAAAAAGGTACTAGGAAAAATGCAGTACCTAGCTGATGAGCCACAGCAAGGGCACGCATGAGATTGCTAACGCTCCCGACTCCCGTTGTAAGTGAGGCTCTGCCAAACTGCGCATGCCTACAAATGTGCAGTTGCCTCACCTCACCTGTCATCCCGTTGCTTCCTCCTCAGCATGTGATTGCACCAGGGAGCAACTGCGCGGTGGCTTGGGAGCTCTGTGTGATCCTGCTCCCGCACTTCTTTTTGCTGTGCCTCTGAAAAGCTGCACTTCCGCTGTGGCTTTTCACTGTAGTGTGACCAGGGCCCTGGCAAGTCTTTGGCAGAGTCTGGGGTATCCAGAGGGTGAGATCAGGGCCAGTTCTAGGTTTTCAGAGGCCCCAGGCAGTTCCCAGAGAGCTCCTCTGCTCACGAATAGGCCTTCATGCTCTCCTTCTCTCCCACCTGCTTGTGTATTCTTCCCTTGTCTACCCATAAGCCCTCCTACTGCCCATGCTCCCAGCTGCCTGCAGCCCTATTTCCAGTGGCACTGGGCAGGGTGTGCAGCAGGGAGCATGGGTGGTGGAATGAGAGCAAGTGAGTAGGTAAGGGGGTGCTGGCAGCAGTGGGCCTTGCCAGAAACTCTGGGCCCTGGCAGCTTCCCCACCTCGGGGTATGCTGATCCTGGTCCTGGGTGAGATTAATAGCAGGGTATTTGGGCTGGCTGTGATATTTGTAGCTTTCAGACCCCAGAATCAGTAAGATCCCAGGGACAGTGTTAGTTAGACAAGTAAAATAGTAGATGATTGGCAACTCTGTTTAAGGGGAAAGAAGTTAATTACTATAGATGTTAATCAGAAAAGGGGTCCTTGAGCTTGATTAGTCATTTATTTGTATTTTAACAAGTGTCTTATTAAGTCTAAGCTGAATTCAAGAAAGTGAATGTTATCCATCAAAGTACACAATAGAGACTAATTTACTGAGACAGTATGTAATATAAAAATATTGGAGAATCTTATGTTTGGTTTCATTTTCATAAGGTCAGCTTGGGACAAAAAATGATGGGGGTAGGAGTGAAAAATCAATAAAGTCTTTGTTTCATCCTGTGCAAAAAGTATTTTTGTATAGGGGGGGATGGTGTTAGTTAAATTTACTACTCAGAGTCTGGAGAGACCTAGGATTGCTGCTTTGGTGTGGTGAGGGGGCTTGCGCGGTTCGATGAGGCTGTGGGCTATGCTGTGGAGGGCCACCCAGGACAGACAGGTCACAGTGGAGAACACAGACAAAATGTGATCTACTGGAGAAGGAAATGGCAGCCCACTCCAGTATCTTTGCCAAGAAAAGCCCATGGACAGTAACAAAAGGCTAAAAGTTATGATGCTGGAAGATGAGAAGATTTCCAGTATGCTACTGGGGAAGAGCAGAGGGCAAGTACAAGTAACCCCAGAAAGAGTGAAGCGTCTGGGCCATAGCCGAAAGGACGCTCAGCTCTGACTGCGTCTGATGATGAAAGGAAAGTCTGATGCTGCAAAGAACAATACTGCATAGGAACCTGAAATGTAAGATCTATGAATCCAGGTAAGTTGGATGTGGTCAAAAATGAGATGGCAAGAATGAACATCGACATCTTGGGAATCAGTGAACTAAAGTGGACAGAAATGGGCGAATTTAACTCAGAAGACCATTATATCTACTACTGTGGCCAAAAATCCCGTAGAAAAAATGGTGGGGCCTTTATAGTCAACAAGAGAGTGAAAAAGTCGGTAACGGGATACAGTCTCAAAAACAACAGAATGATCTCAGTTCAAATCCAAGGCAAACCATTCAGCCTCACAGTAATCGAAGTCTATGCCCCAACCACTGATGCAGAGGAGGCTGAAATGGATCGGTTCTATGAAGACCTGCAACACTTCCTAGAACGAACACCTTATTATCATAGGGTCATGCTGGTCATAGCGAACACCCTCTTCCAACAATGTAGGAGGTGACTCTACACATGGACATCACCTGATGGACAACACCAAAATCAGATTGATTATATCATTTGCAGTCAAAGACGGAGAAGCTCTATACAGTCAGTAAAAAAAAAAAAAAGACCTGGAGCTGACTGTGGCTCAGATCTTGAGCTGCTCATTGCAAAATCCAGGCTTAAACTGAAAATGTTGGGAAAACCACTAGGCCATTCAGGTTTGACCTAGATCAAATCCCTTATGATTATACAGTGGAGGTGAAGAATAGGTTTAAGGGACTAGATTTGATAGACAGAGTGCCTGAAGAACTATGGATGGAGGTTCATGACATTGTACAGGAGGCAGCAATCAGCACCATTCCCAAAAAAAAAAAAAATGCAAGAAAGCCAAGTGGCTGTCTGATGAAGCTTTACAAATAAGGAAAGCGAAAGGCAAAGGTGAAAAGCAAAAATTTACCCAACTGAATGCAGATTTCCAGAAAACAGCAAGGAGAGATAAGAAGACCTTCCTGAGTGAACAATGTTAAGTAACAGAGGGAAACAACAGAATGACAAGGACTATAGATCTCTTCAAGAAAATTGGAGAAATCGAGGGAATGTTCCATGCAAAGCTGGCCATGATAAGGGACAAAAATGGGAGGAACCTAACAAAAGCAGAGGAGATTAGGAAGAGATGGCAAGAATATACAGCAGAACTATACAAGAAGGACCTCAATGTCCTTGACAACCACAACGATGTGATCACTGACCTCGAGACAGACATCCTGGAGTGTGTAGTCACATGGGCCTTAGAAAGCATTACTAACAACAAAGCTAGCGGAGGTGATGGTATCCCAGCTGAGCTATTCAAAGTCTTAAAAGATGATGCTGTTAAAGTGCTGCATTCAATTTGCCAGCAAATTTGGAAAATGCAACAGTGGCCACAGGCTTGGAAAAGGTCAGTTTACATTCCAATCCCAAAGAAAGGCAATGCCAAGGAGTGTCCAAACTATCACACAATTGCACTCAGTTCACATGCTAGAAAGGTCATGCTCAAGATCCTACAAGCTAGGCTTCAGCAGTTCGTGGATAGAGAACTGTCAGAAGTACAAGCTGGGTTTCAAAGAGGTAGAGGAACTAGAGGTCAAATTGCCAACATTCGCTGGATTATGGAGAAAGCAAGAGAGTACCAGAAAAAACATTTACTTCTGCTTCATTCATTGTGTGGATCACAACAAACTGTTGCAAGTACTTAAAGAGATGGGAGTACCAGACCACCTCACATGTCTCCTGAGAAAGCTGTACAAGGGTCAAGAAGCAATAGTTAGAACTGGATATGGAACAATTGATTGGTTTAGCATAGGAAAAGGAGTATGACAAGGATGTATATTGTCACCCTGCTTATTTAATTTATATGCAGAGTACATAATACAAAATGCTGGCCTGGATGAATCACAAGCCGGAATTAAGATTGCCGGGAAAAACATCAACAGCCTCAGATATGCAGACAATACCACTCTAATGGCAGAAAGTGGAGAAGACCTAAAGAGCCTCTTGCGAGGGTAGAAGAGGAGAGCGCAAAGGTTGGCTTGAAACTCAACATCAAAAAAACTAAGATCATGGCATCTGGCCCCATCAGTCCTTGGCAAATAGAAGGGGAAATCGTGGAAGCAGTGACAACCTTCACGTTCCCGGGATCCAAGATCACTGCAGACGGTGACTGCAGCCATGAAATTAAAAGACACCTGCTTCTTGGAAGGAAAGTTATGTCAAACATAGACAGCATAATAAAAAGTAGAGACATCACCCTGCCAACAAAAGTCCGCATGGTCAAAACAATGGTATTCCCAGTAGTAATGTATGGCTGTGAGAGCTGGACCATATGGAAGGCCGAGCACCAAAGAATAGATGCTTTTGAATTATGTTGCTGGAGAAGACTCTTGAGAGTCCCTTGGACTGCAAAGAAGTCAAATCTGTCAACTAGGACTAGGGGGCGGGGGGGGGGAGTGGCCATTTTCATTTGGGAGGCTTACTCCTTCAGGGTGCTTCCATCTGTGGAGATCATGGGCATAGAGTGTGTTGGCCTGATGCTGGAGGCTGAGGAGAGTTTGGCGATCTGGTTGGTGTACCGGCCGCCTAACGCACCGGCCAGTAGCCTGCTGTCCCTGCTTGAGGCTGTATCAGGCTGGGCACTGGAGCACCCTAGGCTAATTGTCTTGGGTGACTTCAATGTCCATGCTGAGGACACGGCCTCGGGCCGGGCTATGGACCTAGTGTCGTCCATGGCGGCACTGGGACTCTCCCAATTCATCTCAGCTCCCATGCATCGGGCCGGTCACACACTCGATTTGATCTTTGCGGCGGAGGTGATGGTGGACTGGATTGCCATAGAGGCAGTTCCATGGTCGGACCACCTGGCCTTGAGGGCCCGACTGAATATCCCACCTCAACCCTGTTTAGGCAGCGAGCAGATTTTTGCTCGCCTGCGACAAGGCATCAAGAACATCCTATAGGATGCTTATGAGAGCCTATGAGATGGCAGTCAAAACTGCATCTGCATCTGCTAGCTCACGCCCAGCCCAATTATTTAGTACAATTTGGTCTTTGACGGCTCTGCCACAGGGCAGGCAAAATGCTAGGGAATTGGATATTGGCTGTGAGACTTTTGTGAGCTATTTTGCAGATAAAGTCTTGGCACTCCACCACGACCTCCCCGCCACAATTGAAACAGTTAGTGAACTTGAGGCCCCTTGCTCGTCTTTGGGGCCGGGTTTAGAGTGTTTTGACCTGCTCAGTCTGGAGGAAGTTGACAGACTGCTTGTATCTGTGCATCCAACCACTTGCGACCTTGATCCGTGCCCATCATGGCTCATTAAAGCCGGCCATGAGGGGTTTTGAGGTGCCCTGTGGGAGATTATCAACACGTCCCTCCTGGAGGGATGGTTCCCCGGGGCGCTCAAGGACGCGATGGTCCGCCCCCTCTTGAAAAAGCCATCTTTGGACCCAGCCAAATTGGCCAACTAGTGGCCGGTGTCCAATTTGCCCTATTTGGGCAAACTTATTGAGAGGGCAGTGACGTTGCAGCTGCAGAGCTTTCTGGATGATGCTTCTGTCCTAGATCCTTACCAGTCCGGCTTTTGCCCGGGTCATGGGACGGAGACGGTACTGGTCGCCCTGACTGACGATCTCTGTAGGCATCTTGATTGAGGTGGTGTGGCAGCCCTGCTGTTGTTGGATCTGTCGGCAGCGTTCGACATGGTCGACCAACAGTTGCTGGCCCACCGCCTCGCCGACGTGGAGATTCAGGGGCTTGCCCTTCAATGGTTTGCCTCTTTTCTCCAAGGTCGGGGACAGAGGGTGGTGATAGGGGATCAGTGGTCCCGGAGACACCCCCTTGAGTGTGGGGTGCCTCAGGGGGCGGTGCTGTCCCCGATGTTGTTTAACATCTACATGTGCCCCCTTGCTCAGATTGCCCGGAGTTGTGGGCTTGGGTGTCATCAATATGCAGATGACACCCAGCTCTATCTGATGTTGGGGGGCCAGTCGGACTCCACCCCGGATGACCTGCACCGGGCGTTACAGGCTGTGGCTGGGTGGCTCAGACTCAGCAGGCTGAAACTAAACCCGTCAAAAACGGAGGTCCTGGGCCTAAGTCGAAACGGTTTGGGGCTGGGGCTCCCTCTCCCGACCTTCGACGGGGTACCTTTGGTGCCAGCGTCGGAGGTTAGGAGTTTGGGAGTGCTCCTGGCCTCCTCTCTAACGATGGAGGCCCAGGTAGCAGCCACTGTCAGGTCAGCCTTTTTCCATTTGAGGCAGGCACGGCAGTTGGCCCCCTTCCTTGGCCGTGATGACCTGTCCACAGTGATCCATGAGACAGTCACCTCAAGGTTAGACTACTGTAATGCTCTCTACTTAGGGCTGCCTTTGTCACAAATCCGGAAGCTGCAGCTAGTGCAGAATGCTGCAGCCAGGCTGCTGATGGATCTCTCTAGGAGGGATCATATTCAGCCTGTGCTGAAAGCGCTGCACTGGCTGACAATAGCGTACCGGATTCGTTTCAAAGTGCTGGTGATCACCTTTAAAGCCCTGTATGGCCAGGGTCCGGCTTACCTGAGGGACCGCCTTTCCCTACATGTTCCCCCAAGGGCACTTCGGTCTGGGGGCCAACATCTCTTGGAAATTCCAGGCCCCAGAGATGTGAGACTGGCTGCCACAAGAGCCAGGGCTTTTTCGGTGGCGGCTCCTACCTGGTGGAAGGAGCTCCTGGAGGAGATTCAGTTCTGCAGGGCCTGCAAGACAGAGCTCTTCCACCAGGCTTTCGAGTAGGAGCCGCCACCACCGCTATTCCACCTTCGATATTCCACCATCGATAACCCTGTGCCATCGCACCACTGTCATCTTGGTTTTATATGTTGTTGTTGATGCTGTATTGTATGATTTTATGATTTTATTTGTTGATACTGTTCTATGTTGTTTAAATTGGCATTTATGCCCTACTGTTAGCGCCCTGAGCCTTCAGGGAGGGCGGGATACAAATTGAAATAAATAAATAAATAAATAAATAAATAAATAATAAGTGGCATCTGTTAGGATATAACTTCCTTTCCTCTAGTCTTGTATCTAAAACCTGATTATGAAAACTCCTCGGGCAGTTTTAATAACAGTACTGTGGTCAAGCACATCCCAGGACTACTGAATCATTCCCAGGACTACTGAATCATTAATGAATCTTTGAAAGATACAAGATATTCCAAGTCATCCCCAGAGAGTGTTCTACTGAACTTGATAAGAACCATATTGAAATCAATTGAAAGAAGCATGATTTATTTCACTGGAAATTGACTTAAAGTTCCCAGGGCTAAGAGTCAATACTACCAATATTCAGGTTTGAATAAGCAGTTTATTGCTTATTCAGTATGGATCATTTGATATGTTTTCTCCATATAAAGGTAACCAGAAGATTCCCTAATCCTGATTCCTAATTTTTACCAAAAGTGTATATGTGTTGGGTGCATCTGTGTGAAATTTCTATCTACATTACACGTGCGTTCATGTGATGGCTATTTTTGTCAATGTGATGAGACAGCAGTACCCTAAAGGCACTACTAGATGCAACTTCTTTTGGTTAATTAGGCTATGGGTCTTTTAAACAATACCCTGAATTCTCCAAAAGACACAGTTCACACATCACTAGCACTACATGTGACAGTGTGTTCTATACTGCAACTTGTTCACTTCAAGGAAAAACTACGTATATCCTTTATATGTCCTTTGTGTAACATACAACGGCTTCTTCTCTTGCCCCGCAGACACTCCAGATTCCCCATTTCTTTCTCATTATCTGTGATGTCACTCACTGACAAGAAAAGAGTCTTTGAAGAAAGAAAAGGATGGGAAACACTACTTTGTAGATGGCATCACTGACATGTTTATGAGCTTACTTGATGGTCTGGAAAAGAAAAATGTAATAAAGAGATGCTTGTGCAAGTGAATTAAGTGGAACCACAATTAAATTTCATCTTTCTGGAAGACCACAAAGTCATAAGGTCGTCTTTGTATTACAGATAATTTTAGAATTAATTTGTGCAGTGGTAAAATTTGTTTCCAGAACCCAAAATGAAAACAAGTGTTCCTCTCCCCCTCCTTTGCCCAAATATCTTACAAATATCGGGACTTGTTTGTTTAGCTAACATATGATTGGTTTTTTGAATGCTGACTGATAGTTGTTGATCCAGGCATCCTCTCGCAAGGAAGTGCTGCTGTTTTAAGGAAACTATGTTTTGTTAAAGCTCAAAACACTTTTCCCACCCGTGAATATAGCTATTGCTGTATGAATGATTGCACAAGTGATTGCACCTACCAGACCGCCTCTCCCCATATGAGCCCCGGAGGGCACTGAGGTCCGCAAATCAACATCTGTTAGTGGTTCCTGGACCCAGGGACATCCGGCTAGCCTTGACCAGGGCCAGAGCTTTTTCAGCCCTGGCCCCTGCCTGGTGGAATGAGCTCCCATGTAAGATCAGGGCCCTGCAGGACCTATTGCAGTTCCACAGGATCTGCAAGACGGAGCTCTTCCGCTGGGCTTTTGGTTGAGGCAGCGAACATCCCCCTCTCCTCCCAGCAGCTTCTCTGGCCCTAGTTGTTTTGGACCAGCTTTTTCTGGCCAAATTGTCCACCAATCCTGACTCTGACTGGTCATCTGACTACCTCTATAGTTACATGGTATTTTATGATATTTTATGTGCAAATTGTTTTTTAACACTATTTTAATTGTTTTATTTAACTGTTATACGCTGCCCTGAGCCCAATTGGGGAGGGTAGTATATAAATCTAATAAAATAAATAAATGTCATAAGTACCTTCTGGATGGTGCCCATAACATCACAGGTGTCCAACTATTTATGCCTTTGCTAGTACAATTTTCAGGGGGAAGTGTGTATTCTCTCTCTCTCTCCCTGAAGGGGAAAGGGGGGGGAGAACTGACAGTACAGTACTAAACAGCGCTACACCCTTCTAAACCCACTGAATTCAATGGATTTAAAAGGACATAACTTTGCTTGGATTGTACTATAATTGTATGAACAAGCTCTGAATCAGGACTGTAATAAATCTGATCAGAATAGACAGAGTTTTATTTATTTTAGCCCAGTTGCATAGGGAAAATATATAATCTTCAGTGAAACACAGTACCACCAGAACAGCCATTTTGGCAACTACAGAGCTGAAACACTCCTTAACTATTGTTATTTAGGAATTTCATGTTGACTGCTTAAGTAGGAACAAAAGTTTGTTTGTTTGTTTTAAAAAATCTGATTCCATCTTGTTATATATTGGGGTTGGAACATCCCAGGACTGTCTACCAGAGACTGGCTGAGCTTGGAGCTCTAGAACAATAGCCCACCAGGACTTTGGAGGTGACCAATGAGGAATTAATGTTATGTAAATAGCCTATCGTTCGGAGTTGGGTGTGGTGTTTGCATGCTATTTAAACAGGGCTGTTGCCCTGAAGTTTAGTCTTGTATCTGCTGAATCACTAATAAAGCTAAGCTGATCACTAGACTTGGAGTCTTCTCATTCATGGATCCCAGTATTTAACATCTTTTTTTAAAAAATGAGCTAAATTATGAATTTTTACATATCAAAAAAACTAATCTGTTACAAAATGGACCTGTTCTAAATGGGTCCACTAATGTTGGGAAAAGATCTCTGACTCTTTGCTGTCAAAATGGCTTACTTCCAAGTACATTTTAGTTATTTAGCAAAACAGTTCTTTACGTGTAACAAGATATACAAAATGAGAAACAAGCAAGCAAAAAATAAATAAATCACCCCTTAAATGGGATGTGTGAAAAATATAATTCTGGTGTTTGTGGGATGTTGTATGAAATATATAATTAGCCACTTTATCAGCCTGCACTGATCTCCCTTCTGCCCACATGGCAGACATAAACAGACATGTGCACGTGCTATGGGTAGAACATTCTGCCTGCTGTGGTAGGAGGAATAAGATTGGTAAAGAAAATGCTGAACTACATTGTATTTCTTTCATAGATAGTTCTTTTAAACCAAGTGCTCCAGAAGCTGCCCAGCAATGCATATTTTCTTTTCCCTCAAGTCATAAACGTTTTTAATTACTTATTTTTAGCATAACTGTGATAGGAAGAATAATTGAGGCTTATAGACATGTTGGAGCAGTCATGTTTGTTCTTCATATACATCTGATGCTGTATTCACATGATTTTTTTCACATCATGATGATTAGAAAGCAATAGTGGAGGGCCCGTCTATGCTCTGTTTGTTAGACCTCCAGGCATCTGGTGGGCCACTCTGTGTAAAAGGATGCTAAAGTACATGGAGCACTGGCCTAAGAAAGCAGGGCACTTCTTATGTTCTTATACCAAATATGTGGTATTCTTCCTGAACATCAAACGCTTCTTTGAACATTTCTATTATAGCCCACATCTAACACCAGAAATTAGACAGGCTGAGAAGATAAGTGCCTGAAGTAACAGACTGCAGGGAAAAAATGTTGCAGAAAAGGAAGAGTTCATCTCCTCTCACCCATATGTAACCTTTTTCTAATATTAACTTTCTTCCTTTGCCCACCTCCATTACTGGACCCTGCTCTTTAGCTTGCAGAAATGATGGCTGAGGGGTGATATGATCGAGGTTTATAAGATTATGCATGGGATAGAGCAGGTAGGGAAAGAGGTACTTTTTTCCTTTCTCACAATACAAGAACTTGTGGGCACTCAATTCAATTGAGTCGGGTTAGAACGAATAAAAGGAAGTACTTCTTCACCCAAAGAGTGATTAACACATGGTATTCACTGCCACAGGAGGTGGCGGCAACTACAAGCATGGACGGCTTCAAGAGGGAATTAGATAAACATATGGAGCAGAGGTCCATCAGTGGCTATTAGCCACAAGGTATAGATAGGAACTTTCAGTCTGGGGTAAATGATGCACTGTATTCTTGGTGCTTGGAGAGGGGCAACAGTGGGAGGGCTTCTAGTGTCCTGGCTCCACTGATGGACCTCCTTGTTATGTACTGAATGTGAATCGCTCCTATCTATTCACATGTTAAGCTTGAGTCTGAATGTGGCTCTTCAGATGTCGCATTGCTATTGGTCGGTTTCTGCGAAACCTGTGTAATTACCCAATCACTGAGTGATATTGTTGCAAAGAGGGAACAGTCCTGATTGGCCTTTATCCCTGTATTCTGATTGGTCTTTAATTTGTAATGGGTGTGGCTTTGACAGCCCGGGAGAGTTTAAAAGAAGGAGCTGTGCTCCCCTTGTTGTCTGTGTGTTCCTGACTTACAGTTGCTGTTTAATAAACCTGAAATCACTTGAAGCTGAATCCTTTGTTGAGTCTCATACTTAACAATTGGCGACGAAGATGGGATACTAGAGTGGGTAGGCAGCCCCGCAGAACTGAGACAGCAACGGCGGATGAGGACACACACCTGGTTGAGTCAGCTGAGGCTCCACGAGCAGTAGTGGCAGCACCGTCAGCCCAGATGGCCGTAAATCCGGCGTTCGAGGTGTTCAATCCGGCGACGGAGGACTGGGACTCTTACCTGTCATGGTTTGAGTTTCACCTCCAGGCAAACCAGATCACAGATGAGGCGAGGAAGAAGGCGACGCTACTGAGCTCCTGTGGCAAGGCCATCTTCGACATCGCTCGGTCCCTAGTTGCGCCCACCGAGCTTAGCACAGCTATATGGGCTGATATCACGGCGAAGCTCAAGGGCCATTTCGCGCCGCAGCTGTCAAAGATAGCCTGCAGGCACACCTTTTACAAGCGATGCCAGGGCCCGGCTGATTCGATAGCCGAATTCGTCACCGCCTTGCAGAAGGCGGCCCGGCCTTGCGGTTTCACTGACCTGGAAGAGGCCCTCCTCGACCGACTGGTGTGCGGCCTTCGGGACAAGCGCCTCCAGCAGCACCTGTTCGCCCGTTCAGAGCTTACGTATGCTGTGGCCTACGCTGAGGCCATCACCACTGAGGCCGCTGACAAATTGACCCAAGAGGTGCGACAATGACTGCCACTGGCAAGAAAAGAGCCTGTGGTCCACCAGCAGTCCACCAGTGAGTCCGACGGGGAGGCTGATGGCGTATGCAGAACAAGGGAGATACACCCACCATGGACCAGACTGAAGACTCCAGTAGCGCATTCCTGTACCGGCTGCAGAGGTAAGCATGACAGAGACCTCTGTTGGGCCAGGAGCTGATCTGCCGCTCCTGTGGCAAGCCGGGTCATCTGGCCCGAGTCTGTCGTGCCACCAAAAGATCTCCACCGTCTTCGCGACGTGCAGACCCCAGGGTTCATGTTCGAAACGACGACAAGGCATCTGGCTGTCATCAGACCTACTCCTGCTGCTGCCCATCAACGATCCTGGCTACCAGAGGCAAGCCCAGCAAGAAAAACTACGTGACGGTTCATCTGGACGGCGTTCCCTGCGTCATGGAGGTGCACTCCGGATCATCCATCACTATCATCTCTATAGAGACGTGGCAACGCTTGTTCCCGAGGCGAAGCCATGTGAACTGATGGCTCACTTAAGAGCAGTGTTGAGTCGTTTCAAAAATGCCAGGCTGTGGGTTAAGCGTTCAAAATGTGTTGTCGGGGTAAAAAGAGTTGAGTTCTTGGGGTTCCTCGTAGATGCAGACAGGGTCCATCCCACACCAAAAAGGTGGCGGCAATCCAAAACGCGCCTCCACCCCAGTCCAAGAAAGACCTCCAGTCCTTCTTGGGAATACTCAACTTTTATGGTGCCTTTCTGCCACAGAAGGCATCGGTCACTGAACCTCTGCATGCTTTGCTCCACAAGAATGCTAAATGGGAGTGGGGTGAGTGGCAGAGGCGTGCATTCGCTTCAGTGAAGGAACTTTTGTCATCGAGTGCAGTCCTGACGGTGGCCGAACATTGATGCAGACATTGAGGTTTGGGTTTGGAACTGCATGTCCTGCCAACAGTCCTGGCCAGAACCACCTCATGCTCCTGTCCAGCCCTGGGAAAAGTCAAGGAGGCCATGGTCCCGCCTCCATATTGATTCTGCGGGCCCGTACCATGGGCAAATGTTTTTCATATGTGTAGACTCTTACTCCAAATGGTTGGAGGTTGTAAATATGAGATCAACGAATTCTGGGGCTGTGATTCATGTCCTGCGCAAGCTGTTTTCCATGCATGGGCTGCCGGACTGTGTCGTCTCTGATAACGGGCCACAGTTAGTTTTGGCAGAATTTGAGGGGTTCCTGGCTGACAACCTTGTATGCCATGTAACATCGGCCCCGTTCCATCCAGCCTCTAACGGACAGGCCGAACGTATGGTTCAGATGACAAAAGAATCGCTTGGGCGCCTGACGTGCGGGGACTGGAATCAGAGGCAACACATCACCCCGTGTTCGCCAACAGGGCAGAGCCCAGCTGAACTCTTGATGGGCCAGAAGCTATCTACCTTCCTTGACCGTTTGCACCCTGACTTGGACCAGTCCAAGCAACGGTCTGAGGAACCAGCACAGGGAAGAGTCTTCCAGTGTGGAGACAAGGTCTTTGCCTGGAACTACAGGGAAGGTCATCGGTGGCTACCGGCTGT
Organism: Gekko gecko; assembly: GCA_029375565.1. Lineage (NCBI taxonomy): Eukaryota > Metazoa > Chordata > Lepidosauria > Squamata > Gekkonidae > Gekko > Gekko gecko. Next base: position 96,598,396 of record JAPDNY010000001.1, read on the forward strand.
AGTCACCAAAGTTGCAGGGTCCAGGCTGTATGTGGTCTGGCTTCCCAGCAGACGGGAGATTCGCTGCCACATAGACCAGCTCAGGGAGCGTTGGGCAGACTCCAGCACCGAGTCAGTGCCCGAACCTGAGCTGGTCCCCGAGCAGGAGGGGCCTCCCACCGAGGAGGTGAGTGCTGCAGAAGGGGACTCGGAGTCTGGGCAGACCCCAGCTCCAGAGCCTGTGATCCCTGTTTGTGTTCCCCCTGTCTCTCCTGCGAGAGAGGTTACCAGGGCTCCAGAAGAGTGTGCCGCTCCAAGTCCAATGGAGCAGAGACCGCTGCGCCAGTCGAACCGAAGCTGAGGTGCCCCCCCCCCACCTGAAAGATTATGTTTGGCAGGGTAATGCTCCATCTTAGGGGGGAGGAATTTGTTATGTACTGAATGTGAATCGCTCCTATCTATTCACATGTTAAGCTTGAGTCTGAATGTGGCTCTTCAGATGTCGCATTGCTATTGGTCGGTTTCTGCGAAACCTGTGTAATTACCTAATCACTGAGTGATATTGTTGCAAAGAGGGAACGGTCCTGATTGGCCTTTATCCCTGTATTCTGATTGGTCTTTAACTTGTAATGGGTGTGGCTTTGACAGCCCGGGAGAGTTTAAAAGAAGGAGCTGTGCTCCCCTTGTTGTCTGTGTGTTCCTGACTTACAGCTGCTGTTTAATAAACCTGAAATCACTTGAAGCTGAATCCTTTGTTGAGTCTCATACTTAAAACTCCTGATGGCACCTGGCATTTTTGGCTACTGTGTGACAGAGTGTTGGACTGGATGGGCCATTTGCCTGATCCAACACTGGCTTATGTTCTTACTGGCTGCTCATCAGTTATCGGACTCAATTTAAAGTATTGGCTATCACACACAAAGCCTTTCATGGTCTTTGGACCCTCACTTCTATGAGACCATCTCTCCCCGTATGATCCTCCATGACAGTTTTGTTCATCCAAGGCGGGCCTTCTGCAGGTGCCAACCTGCAAATAATCAAAATCAACAACTGCTCGTACAAACATCTTTTCCATGTGGAATAGCTCCCACTCTCCTGGCTTTCTGCAAACTATGCAAAACTGAATTATTCAAGAGGGCTTTTCTGTACAGGTAATAGGGTAGCCCTGTACAAAAGGCTTCCCAGAGTTACTTGGATAAATTATTCGAGATTGTGGTCTCTACTATTGTGTATAGTTTACTGTGAGTTGGATCATGTTGTGTAATTTTGCATCACTTAATGTGTCATATTAACAACACTTATTCTTTGTTTCGGCTGTTTTTTTAGGCTTCCAGTTGGTTCTACAACCCAAATCCTATTTCATTGTTTACTGAACGTCCTATCTTGTTGATTGTATTAACTCACTCTTCATAATCCACCTGGAGCCTGGAGTGCCAGTGAGAAAGGAGGGCTATAAATAATGTAAATAAATGTTTCTGAATGGAACATGTCAATAAACAAACATGGCTTCTCCTGTCACCCAGTGAGTTGCATGGCAAGCAGCAATTTGAAGTTAAGACTAGATCTTGTAGACCTTGCTGACTAGATGGCATGTTCCAAGCAAGTTGAAGTTTCCTGGCTGTCTTCAAGGACAGACATATGTATAGTATGTTACCATAACATAATCTGGATGTTACAACAGAATGGATAACAGTAACATGAGAACTGTGTATTTCTAAGAGAGGATGAAGCTGATGCATTAGCTAAAGTTGATAGAAGGCAACTGAAGATGCTTTTTGAGCATCCAAACTAAGGGCTGCATCTTGAAAGTGGAGTGCAACCTGGATTAACACAGGCTGAATACAACTTCCAGAAACATCAACTGCTTACTAAAAGTACCGCCACCTCATATGACTCGAGCTTCACTTTTGTTAGACCTCATTCCACTCCTTACCAGTTCCAGCACATCCATGACCACTCCCATCTGAGATGGCCACAGGCAATTAGCCTCAAACTGGTGACACTTCTTTGTACATTTGAAAAGGAATAACAGGAAGTTTACAGTTTCAGAGTAGTGAAGAGGAGGCAGCTATTGAGAAATGCAAAAGAAAGAAGAGAAAAGAATGAGTCTGCTGCTGTAATAATTTACTCTTTTACTATTGCTGCTTTGAAATTGACTTTAAACACATACTGTCTATATGGGATGTTGATAAGGGCCAGGTCCACATGATTAGACAAATTTCCCCAGCCCTGACCTGGATAGCCCAGAGTAGCCTAATCTCCTCAGATCTTGTAAATTAAGCAGGGTTGGCCCTGGCTAGTATTTGGATGGGCAACCTCCAAGGAATACCAGGGGCATGATACAGAGGCAGGCAATGGCAAACCACCTCTGAAACATCTCTTGCCTTAAAAACAAGTGTAGCTCACCACCTTATTGGTAGATAATGCTAAAAGAGCTAGAACATCTATCCGCCAGATTTAGGATCTCCTGGTTATACTACACGTATACTGTCATGCGATAATTACTTAATTAATTAATTAATAATTTCCCCAGACCCAATCCTAGAGGCTCTGAGCAGGTATCATGTAAAAACAGATATAATATAATATTTGATTTGATTTATTAGATTTCTACCCCACCCTCCCGGCCTAGGACGGCTCAGGGCAGCTTACATAAAAACAACATAAAATTTACAATAATATAGAATAAGAATTAAACAGCATCAATTGTTGTTGTTGAGTTCTCTCATCTCACAGTCGGCTCCTTGATCTTCTTAGATTGTCTTAGGTGGTTAGCTCAGGCTGTAGTTAAACTCCCAGGGGAAACAGGGCTCTCTGACCATAGGCTGTCAGTTGTTAGTAGTGGCAGTGGCTCCAAAAGCCTGGCGGAAGTGCTCCATTCTACAGGTCCTGTGGAACTGTAAAAAGTCCCACAGGGCTCTGATCTCTTCCGGGAGTTCATTCCACCAGAGTGGAGCTGCCACCAAGAAAGCCCTGGCCCTGGTTGTTGCTAGCCTGGCCTCCTTGAGACTTGGGAGGGCCAGACAATTCTGGGTCCCTGATCGCAGTGCTCTCTGGGGTACATATGGGGAAAGGCGGTCCTTCAGGTATGTAGGTCCATGGCCATATAGGGCTTTAAAGTTAAGAACCAGCACCTTGAAATGAATCCAATATGCTATAGGCAGCCAGTGCATTGTCTTTAGCACAGGCTGGATGTGCTCTTGAACAGGGAGTCCCATCAAAAGCCTGGCTGTGGCATTTTACACTAGCTGCAGCTTCCAGATTTGAGACAAGGGCAGCCCCGTGTAGAGGGCATTACAGTAGTCTAATCTTGAGGTGACCATCACATGGATCACTGTTGCCAAGTCATTGTGTTCGAGGAAGGGAATCAACTGCCTAATTAACCAAAGGTGGTAGAAGGCTGACTTGGCAGTGGCTGCTACCTGGGCCTCCATTGTTAAGGAGTCATCTAGGAGCATTCCTAGACTCCTAACCTCTGGCACTGGCACCAATGGTGCCCCATCTAAAGTTGGGAGTGGGATCCCTACCCTCGGGCCATTCTGACTCAGGCACAGGACCTCTGTCTTCGTCGGATTCACTCCGTCTTCATTGGATATCCTATTAAAAGTGAATTAATATACAAAATAATGCAAATGGGAGAAAAAAAATAGACGTCCATTGCTAATGAAAAATAGGCATCTACACATTTAATGATGCAATCCCAAAACAGAAGTACCATTTATGAAGAACAGAGGAAGCAGTTTACTGGCACCATTCATATTTCACGGTATAAGTGATTATTTTTAAAGAGCACCTATATTTTTGTATCTTTTGAGGTACAAAGTAGTAACAAGAAGAAATGTGACCAAAAAGCACTACTTCTTTTGTCCTGTAAGCCTGAATAGATCCAAGAATAGGTCCAAGGTACCATACTGACTCCACTAAGAGTTGGAAGTTTGAAATTATATACTCTAGTAGTAATAAGCCCATTGTGGAAGTAAATGCAATGAGCCCTAGACAGAGGGTCTGGAAGAGTGCTCCTGGCTGCAGCAGTGGGCCACATCCTCCCCACAGATAGCCATGTAAAAGGCAGGTGGGGGGGTGAAGATGGGTGGTGCAGTGGCGAAGGAGAGGCTCGATGCCACCCGCCTCTCCCGGAGGCCTCCCAGCAGCATTAGAAGCTGGGGGGTGAAGATGGGCTGGCAACGGGCCCCACACCCCCAACCCCTCCCAGAGTCATCCTATTGGTGGTGAAGGAGAGGCCTCATGGCACACACCCTTTCCGGAGGCCTCCCAGTGGCCTCAGAAACCAGCCTGTTGTGAGACAAAACACAACAGGCTGTAGACAGAGACTGCTGCCCCCCCACCCTGTCCTCTACCTCATGATGAAGGAAAGCAGCACGGCTCGCCACCTCTGACCGAGCCACCTACCAGGTTCTGGAGCGGTGGAGAGCAAGGGAGTCCTGCTGGGGCCTGCAGCCCGAACAGGCAGCCACAGTGCAGCCATGATCTGTTCTTGAGGCTGCAGGGCAAGCAAGCTGCTGGCACCAGTGCTGCCACCTCCTGGCTACCGCAGCTCCCCTTCCCTCCACATCTCCACTTCCTCCACAGTGCAAGGCTACCTGCCCCAGCAACGAAGAGGGGTGCCAGCAGCATAGCCTGCTGCCTCCCACCGCCATCTTAACAGCATTCCCCCAAGCCTCAGCTCTTGTGCTCCACCCACCCACCTTTCTCCCAGTCGACCTCCTTGCCCTCCAGCTGCTGGAGCATCCATCTGGTCCGTTGGCTCGCATGAGACTGAGCCCAAGATGGTGGCTGTGGCTTTTGTGGGCAGGACACAGGCAAGGCAGCCAGCCAATGCAGCAAAGGGATTATCCAATGCAGCGAGGGGATTGGCACACCTTCTGATTGGCAGATCCAGGCGCCAACTGATTTTGGTGTGCATCGAATCTTGCCACTCAAAAACAGGATTATTATATAGGAGAGACTGCAATCATCAGGGCTCCTCCCATTAAATGTGTTTGGCACCTGAGGAGCTACTTACATCTAAGTACTTCTCAACAAATTCCTATGTGTCCGGGCTGTCTGCACCTAAAACCTACCCTTATGCTTTGTTGTTTTTCTAATGGATTACGTTTCTCTTTTGACTGAGAGCATTTTTGCTATTTGAAATCCTGCACATGCAGACTTTTACATCAGGCTCTTAGATCATACTCTTGGCAAGCAGCCACTGAAGCAAGATAGACAAAACCTGTTTTAATAGGCATTTTGAATGCCACAGGAAGAATGTCAACAGACAAATTATCATAACCTGCCTGAACCAGCTCCTACCTTCCTTGGAAGCCAAAGCCAGACCTGTCTGAGGATTGTTTCTTTACCCAGTTTAAAAGAAAAGAAAAGAAATCAATGGATATTCATAGCAATCAGCAAAGTAAGTGATTTGCATGGACATTCTCTTCTGATCCATTACAGCTACTGCTGACTAATTGTTGTTCTGTTTGCTATCAGACTTAATCACACCTGGAGATGCTCCAGACACTGCCTGAGTCACAGACTTCAGCTCAAGAGATCAGTTGCTGTGTTCATTCCAGAGTGATGGACTCTGGAATATAGTTTAACATGTACCAAGTCCAGCTGGAAAATCTAGCCCATGAGATAGCTGTTTTGCTGTCATCTCAAACTAAGCTATGAAAAGTTTCTCCCAAAAAAGATTGTGGATGAAATACAATCTTTAAATTCACTTGACATCAATGCTCCCTCTAAGCTGTGGAGTCTTGTGAGCAAAAATTCTACTTTGTGTGCTACTAGCATTAAAGTGGTGATTGAGCTATTTGGCTACTGCATAAATTAGTGTGCTCTGGAGCCATCCTTCCTGAGCTAAGACAAAAATCTATGAGCTGGGGGCTAAAAAACTGTGACTAACTAACTCAGCTTAGAGGGAACACAGCTTGACATATACAAGAAATACAGTCCTGTGCTAGTTAAGGCAGCTTTTCTTCCTCTACACATAATTTCAGTTCAGTTCAGTTCAGGGAACTTTTCTTCCTCTGTACATAATTTCAGAAAATACCCTTTCAGCCTTAGGTCAGATGGGCATAGGGATACAAAAAAAGCCACAATAAATTAAAGCAAAATGGGTAGTTACAAAAAGAAAACAAAGATTGGCTTGCAAAACTAGAGTTACAGAAGACACTCTTTGTTTTATTTACTTTCCTACACATTTATATGTGATTACCATCATTTTATCACTTATCATTCCCATCTTCATATTTGCCAGGATTACGCAAATGCAAGACCAGGGGGCATTTGCAAGGGATAATTGTTGGATAGGAGAGAGGGTGTCTGAGCAACCCCAAGCCATTTTTACCTCTATTTGCATATCCCTTCTTTTTTTTCAGAATTAGTTTCACTTTTCTAAGAAAGGCCTTTATTGGCCTCGTTCTCGACTTCCTGTATATCAATGGCAGTGGCCTCTGCAAGAAAAATGCTATGGCAGAAAGCTTTTAAAAATGGTGCTGCTCAACTGCATTTATGGTGAGGCTCTACTTAAATATTCTGTTTATTGCTTCTACTACATGATTATTGTTGTTGTTTGTTTGTTTGTTTAATCTGGGTTCTTCAAGTCTTCTATATGTATGTTGTGCTTTTTGTAAGTGCTACTGTATCTTGACTCTGTACACTGTATTTTCTTCTATTAGCATTCAACAGGGCTTTCTTGTAGAAAAAGCCTAGCAGGAACTCATTAGCATAATAAGGTACACCCAACAGCAGAAACTCATTAGTATATTAGGCCACACCCCTGACAGCGGTGCTTCCTCCCAGGATCAGCTTTCCCAGGTGTCCCACAACTTGCGGGGTGCATGGGGAACCCAAGGGAAGGAAGGCAGTTTCTGGATCGATTTCTGCAGGCACCCTGCACCTGTGGGGAACCTGGGGAAACCAAGGAGGGGAGGCAGTTTAAACTGCCTTCCCACCCTGGATCAGCTTGGCTTCCCCAGGCGCCCCGCAGCTTGCAAGGCGCCTGGGGAACCCGGGGAGGGGGAGAGAGGCTGTAGGCCTGGCCAACTCAGAAGCCAGCTGGAACTCCATTCCTGTGTGTTCCTGCCCAAAAATAGCCCTGGCATTCAATAAAATGTATTTTTTTAAAATGGTGCTGCTGTTGTGCAACACTGAAGAAATTCCACTAATGATCAGTTTTTAAAAATGAAAAGCAATCATGGGGTTGCAAAATAACAAAAATGTTGTTTGTGTGTTCTGTTTATAAGTGTGATTATGCTTATAGGTTCCATAGGTGCATAACAGTGTATAACAGTGAAACAGATCAATTAAGAGATCACTTAAAAATAGAGGAGGGGACTCCCTGAAGTTGCCTGAATATGATCTCAGTGGCACAAGAAGCAATCATCTTTGAGTGAATCTTGACTAGAGGATGTAAGGGAGTGGATGTGGTTGAGTAAAGCTACCTAAAATTGATGTAATTTGAACTCTTTCACACTTGGAGGGCTGCTGAGAATGGGGGATATGGTAGGGAAAGGAAGAAGGCAAGCAGAAGAGCTTTTGTGTCTCATTTCCTGATTCCAAATCCAACAGTGGCTAGCAATACATCCTTCATTTTTCTCTTGCTGTGGGGACAGCCATAGTAGGATAATGGAGTCACAGTTTTAATTCCACCTTTAACAGAGATCTGAAGAATGATGCAACAGCAGTGCTAAAAAATCCTGTTGTGGAGGACACTGTATAGCATCATTAAAACTGCAAGCAATACCAGGGTTCTATAGAGACTTTCCTTTGGGGACTGTTTAGTCTTTTTTTCTGGAATGATAGATATTGACAAGGTTATTTATTTGCTTGAAGATATTGATTAATGTGTTATACAACTATTTTGTATCTGGTGGCAGCTGAGAAAATGAGAGACAAGTATATCAAATCTACTGCAATCCTCTCTCAAGAAGATCACTTGTTAAAATTTTTAACATGGATGCTACTTTGTTTTATTAATCTAATTTGTATTACTTATTTTGGACTAGTTCAGATAAACTGCATCTGGATGTTAGTTCTCTGGATTAAATTTTACTTTTTTCTTTTAGTAAATAAAGTAGTGACTAATAACATATAACTGAGTTGAGATCTGATTCCATGGAGTTAGAAAATGAATACTAGCTCTCCTGGGGGGGGGGGCATCACCCCTGAAAGCTGTGCATGGCTTAGTTGAAGGATAAGAGAAGGAGGCCTTATCAAACAGCAAACAGCCTAGATGAAAATAAAATAAATGTCTCCATTGTATTTTAGTTGAATATGCTTATTAGAAGAACATGAAGCTTTGAAAGGTTTCGATGTTTTGTGCATTTATTTTATTGTTTATTTTTAAAAAGTGTGATTTACATTTTAATAAAGGTTCTCAAAGACAATTACAAATAAATGTACTAAAAATAATGGCCTGTGTCTTACCATTCTGCTCAATAAAGTCTGAATCTTTACATCAGCTTAAAGAACCTTCTATGAGTTGGGAGGAGTTTCCAGACTTTGCTGAGAAGATGGCCAGGTGGAGGCCAAAAGCTTTCCATAGGCAAGCACTGGTAGAAGGGGCCACTTGCCAAGGAAGACTGTCTGCTAGAGGAACAAACCAGTGTTAACTAATCTGAGTGGTAGTATGCAACCTAGTATAATTACATTTTAAAATCAACACTTGTACAATGTTATACTAAGATCTCAAAGTTAGCAGCAAGTCAAAGTCGGATCTCATTAAAGGCTTGAATAAACAAAGAAGTGACAGAAATTACATAATTACGCTGGGCATATTCTACAGGGGACACTCTAGCATTTGTTATGCTCTGCTCTATGGTTACCATAGAGTTTTTTTGCTGAATGCTAGACCATCCCTTGCACAATGTGCCTGGTGTGATGACATCACCTCCGGGTGACATCATTGCACCAGGCATGTTGGGCATAGCAGGGCTTTTGGGGGCAGGACCCCTGAAATCAGGGGGAGAGTGTAGGCAAACCTAGTCTCACACCTGAAAATAACCTGGCTGTTGTGTTCTGAACCAATTGTAGCTTCCAAACTACTGTGAAGGGCAAAGCCACATTACAATCATTAAGGTCGATTCTATTAACATTTGTGAATCTTTGGACCAATATTGTCATCTAATGGCTTTTCCTGCTTGTGTTACACTTGGAAAGTATATTCAAGCATTTTACAAAAATACACTTTAGGAACTGAAATTAGAAAAAATCTTTGGGAAAAAAAGCACTGACATGGAATAGTGACCTATCTCATGAAGTTATTGTGAAAATGACTACCATAAAATTATGTAAAAACTTGATTTACCAATTAAAGAAGACTTTTTTATCATATCGTATCATATTAAGAAGATGTATTTTTATAGTTGCCTAAACATTTTCCCTGGTGGGATTATTAACTATTATTAATGATTAAGTACAAATAAAAAACTCAAACTGTATATGTAGTATTACTCGCACTAAAAATGATTAAAGTAAAAAATAAACTAGTTTACCAGTTATTCCACTTTAGTCCAGCAGATAATGACAACTGTATTGCAAAATAAATATGAATATGGAGAAACTGTTTTCTTTATCTGTAGAATTACTTTGGATTTACTTGTTTCTGAAGGTATAATGAGGGCTGCAGTCAAGAAAAGGTGTATAACATTGATTTCTTTTTGCATTAACAAATCAATTTAGTGGAAGGTGATGTTATTAATGGAAGTTGTTCAAGGTGAAAAAGGAATGCTCATAATGCAAGCCAAGCTTAGAGACTACAGCCAGAGTTTTTGCATATTTCTGTCTGTTTTTTACTTCCCTTCTCTCTCCAAATCAGGAGATAAACTTTCAAGTGTATTTACCAGAAACTTTCAGGTCATGGGTTAAAGGATTATCCAGATAACCATTCTGAAGTATCCCTTACAGAACTTTAGGCTTTCCAAAATACAGCTGAAATCCCATGCTGAATTTTCCCATTTGTGCAATCCTTTGAGTATTACAGATGGGGAAACAAAGTCAGGTGAAACTGACTGGAATTTCTTTGCTGAGGGGTCAATATTACTGCAAAGCTATTCATAAAGAACATTTATTATTTATTTATTTAGACATTTTTATGCTACCTCTCCAGAAACCTGCCCAAGGCAGCTTACAAAATTAAAAATAATAAAAACAAAGCAAAACATTAAAAGGTATTAATTAAAATTCAGCATTAAAAATAATTAAAAATAGACCATAAAGGGACCACTGACAGCTTAAAATACCAACTCCCAGACTAAAACAGTATTAAAAAATAAACCCCTTAATTAAAAGCACGGCCTGATGCCTAAAAGAAAGCAACAAAGACGCCAAGTGAGCCCAAGGTAGGGTTACCAGGTCCAATTGTTCTGCTGACAGGGGGGGTGGTGGTAGGGAGTCTTCTGGGAGTGAGGGTAGTGGGCTGACATTGTTACATGTGATGTTGCTGGTGCTATGACATCACATGGAAGTAACATTATCATGGCAGGATGCTCTAGCATCGTGGCCAAAAGTTTATGCTTACCACACAACATCTCCAGTCTGATGATGTCACTTCCACTTGACATCAACAAACTGACAATGTTGATGCTCAATGTGCCTGTTTGGGGCTGGAGCTTCCTCCGCTGGCCAGCTGGCCAGCAGCTGGGTGAAGCCTGGAGATGCCACCATGCCGCCCCCGCCAGGGGGAGGGCGGGTTTGGCAGAGGTCCCCTGCTTTGGGGAGGGTTCTATCCACCGCTGGCCAAATGGCCAGTGGGGGAAGCCCCGCCCCCAAGCCCCAACACCCACAGCCACCCCTCTCCCTCTAAATGCAGAGAGCTGGCGTTTCCCGCTCACCCAAATGCCAGCTGCATTTAAGTACAGGTAGGCAGCCTTCCCCGCATGCTCGATCTCGAGTGGAGATCGGGTGTGCCTGGAAACGCCAGCTTCCTGCTCTTAAAGGGGCAATGCAGGAAGCTGGCATTTCCCCGCAAGCCCGATCTCTGTTCAAGATCGAGTGTGTGGGGAAGGCTGCCTGTACTTAAATGGAGCTGGCATTCGGGTGAGTGGGGAAACGCCAGCTCTCTGCACAGCACAGCACAGCACTTCCCCATGCGCAATGGGCACGCGGCTGGGGGGGCACTCAGGACTGGCAGTGGCGGGGAGAGTCCCCACTGGCTGCCACCATGCCGCCCTGCCTCTTCCCCCCCAGGATGCCTCCTGCGCCCTGGCTGGGTGCTCAGGACATGCTGCCCCGCCTCTTCCCCCTCGAGGGCAGGTGTGCGGGCGGCTGAGCTGCACAGATGACCACTCGAAGATCACCAGTTACAGGTAAGCAACCTATTTATCTTCTTTATGGTCTCCGTGCATCAAACCTATGGGAGATTTAAAAGCAGTAGCTCACCTGGAGGTGGGTGATGTCAGACCTGGTGGAGTGCGCCTTCAAGTGAGTGGGGAAGGGGTGCTTTGCCAACGAGTAGCACAACCTAATTGTTCCAACAATCCACTTGGACAGGCGTTGGCTCGAGATCCGCGACCCCAGGGAAGCGGTAGAGTAAGAGATGAACAAGTTTTTGTCCTTTGTGGTAGGCTGAGTCCTGTTCAGGTAGAAAAGGAGCACCCTCTTGATATCCAGAGAATGAAGCAAACGTTGTTCTTCCCCTTCAGGTGTGGGAAGAAATCAGGTAGGAAAATGTCTGCGTTTAAGTGAAACTCTGAGACGATTTTTGGTAAAAATGAGACGTCCGGCACTAGACGAACACCATTTGGCAAGAATACTAGGTATGGTGGGTTGTGGCATAGTGCCATGAGTTCGCTGACCTTCCTGGTTGATGTGATTACCGCTAGGAAGGCTGTTTTCCAGGCTGCATATTGCAAGTCACAGGTCACCATAGGTTCAAACGGCTTCCTGGTAAGGTGGCAGAGCACCAATGGCAAATCCCACAGCTCTGTAGGAGCACTGATGGGGGGATGCAGCTGAATAACAGGGCTGGCCCAGTGTCGGAAGCCAATTTGCCCAATTTAGGTGGCTTCAGCGTCACCTCTTGCCTTGGCACCGATGTGGACATTTGAGCTGAAGCCGATGCAGAAGATTTAGAAGGAGGCTCTGCTGGCATCTTCGATGCAGGAGGGCAAGGGTCAATTCCCAAAGAGCGACCTTGAGTCTCGCGGCTCTATTTTTGCGTGTTTGATTCGAGAATTTTGCACACAGAGCACAAGCCTTGGGTCGATGACCTTCGCCTAAGCAAATGATATAGAAAGTGTGCCCGTCTCATGGGTCTAGTTTACTTCCATATGAAGCACACCGCTTGAAACACCCCCACTTCTTATCCATAAACTGCTGTGATGAGAGGGAAGGGGGGTGGACCAAAGGTCTGAAGAGCATGGAACGTTCTCACCCTGCAGATTCCTAAGGTAAAAGTCAAGTAAGATCATGGAGAAGATGGAAACAAATTCTCCTTTAGAATGAAAAAGTGCCGATGTGAGGGAAAAAACTAACACCAACAGACGAAAAAGCTGTTAACAGTGTGGCAGTCAGAAGAGAACTGGTGGGATGTCCGCGCCCCACCCTCTTGGGCATGCACAGTAAGGGTTCCCGTGCAGGCTCAGGGGTGGAGGCGCGAAAATCCCTTTGTGAGCTTTGTACAACACCGATCAGATCAGTGCAGGCTCACTGGATCCCATAGGTGTGACTGCACAGAGACCATGAAGAAGATTAATTTATTTTTGCTAGAGGCCCAGCTGCATACTCTATAGTTTATTTTTTCTCTCTCTCCCTATCCAAAGATGCAGATCCTAAGGGAAACTTGACAAAAGAACATTGTGATAATATTCTGAGATTTACTGATTTATGGACTATACAAAAACAGATAAATCTGTTGGAATGTGTTTGATGCCCACTTTATTATGGCTTTGTGACTGTTATTGTTTATTATATATATATTCTGCAAAACAAACCATACAAAAACCATCATGGTTAAACATTATGTCTGCAAAGGGCATTAGTCACAATAGCTCCTGCTTAGCAGACAAATATTTTCTTGGATGAAACTGTGATAAATATTTTCATATTTACCAGCACTGAAAGCCATACCTTCTGTCCTCAATTTAGTGTCAACCCAGATTATTTATGTATGTATGTATTTATTTATTATTAAATTTATATGTCACCTCTCACCACCAAGCAGACCTGAGGCAGCTAACAACAGCTGAAATATTAACAACCATCGATTAAAAACATAATGCAGATAAAACTAAAAGGCAGCCCACATATTCAACTGGTTTTAGATAATGTATCTATATCTTGATTGGCTCTGGCTTAACTACATCAAACAGAAAGCCATAGTGGTAGACTAGGGCATGGAATACCAAGGTTCAAATCTCCAGGGGAACTGATCTCTCATCTGGAGATCAATTGTAACAGTGGGAGATCTCCAGGTCTTCCCTGAGATTGGCAATCCTAGGGGGAAGTCAGTTGCATAGCAGGGGGTTGAAGAGAATGGTTTGATGGCCACTGGGCCAAGATTGGCAACAATAGTTCCTCAGGAGGAAATGGCAGGTTTGGAGGGTGGAGTCTATGGCACTGTACCTGTCTGAGGTCCCACCCCTTCTCAAACTTCACCCTCTCTGGGCTCCACCCCTCAAATCTCCAGGAATTTTCATATCTAAAGTTGGCAATTTTATCTCATCCCCTCTCAGCAGCCTCTTCCTAGGCAAAAATTCTGTCTTTCTCATTAACGGGGAGCAAAGCAGTTTACTTCATTCTTTTCAGCTTTGTGATCCATTGAATTAGTACCAGAGCTTTTTTTTCCTTGTGGTATTCTGCTTGTGGTGTGATCTGTCTTTTTTGTGGTGTGGCATGGTTGTGTTATTGGGTTTGTTTCTTTTGAAGGGGAAGTGTTGTGTGTGAGGACATATTTTACCTCAGAATACAACAGGTTGCATAAGCAACTGACAATTCCAACTGTCTTTCAGGGGGGGGGTTTGAACTGCGAAATGGAATGAAGTCCAATCAGCTTCCATATGTAAATGAGCTTGAAATACTGGCCCAATCAGAGAAGAGTGGCATAGGAACCTTGGGCTCAGGACCAGCTAGCTAGACCTCTTTTATATAATAGGACAGGATATTCATGCCGGAAAAAAAAATACACATTCCAACATACTATTCCATCACGAGAGCCAGCATGGTGTAATGGTTAAAGTGTCAGACTAGGATCTGGGAAATCCAGGTTCAAATCCCCACATGTGTCATGGAAGCTTGCTGAGTAACCTTGGGCCAGTCACATTACTAGCCTAGCCCTAACCTGGATAACCCCAGGATAGCCTGATCTTGTCAGATTTCAGAAGCTACGCAGGGCCAATATGGAGGCAGGCGATGGCAAACCACCTCCAAATGTCTCTTGCCTTGGAACCCTACAAGTTTGCCATAATTCAGCTGTGACTTAATGGCAAAAAATAAAAAAAACATTGCACCACTCATGTTCTGAGCAGGCAATTGGGAGGGCTTCTGTTCTTCATTTTGAAGCCCAAGAGCTGACCATCCCAAACATCTACAAGGCATTTTTGAGAGCTAGGAGTCTGCCTTTTTACTAACTTAGTAACCAACACTAACCAACAACATCACAAAATAGTGATTGCAAGCTTCACCAGACTGGATGTTAAAAAAGAAGCTGCCCCTATCCTCCATTGTTTCCAAAGGATTAAAGTCAAACCAGAGAATCTATGCTGTAGAAACTGAAGGGGGGGCATTTTGCAAGCCCAGCAATACCATTCAATCACATGGCGATTCGGGGGTGACTCTGCAGTCAGTACAGTGTTGGCCCGGGATAGTTGAATATGGTTTTGAACTGCATCTTCTTCTGTTCCTGTGTGGGTTTGGTAAAACAACTGAGCAAATGCTAAATGCAAATTGTCCCTCAGTCTTGGAGCAAGGGAAGTTTAGCTGACCGTAGAGTGTTTTTTTGCTATGCTCACACTTCTCTGTACACCTAGCGGCTGCAGCCAAAACTGCATTTTAAAAAGAAAAGGAAAGACATTTGGCTGGACACAGCAGGATGCTGACTTCGGGGGTCTCCTTCAAAGACCTTCCTCAAGCCAGGGGTCTTTTCGTAGAAAAAGAGCTGCAGGAGCTCATTAGCATATGGTATGCTAATGAGCTATTAGGCTATTAGCATATGCCACACTCCCTGACATCACCAGAACTGATGTCAGAAGGGGAAGCAAAAGAGGGGGAGGCATCTTCAAAAGCTGGCCTGGGTGGGGGAGCTAAGAGAGAAGGGGTTTAAAGTTTAAACTCCTTCTCACTAGAGTTGGGCCACAGAAGGAGCAAAGAGGGAAGGAAAGAGAGAGACTAGAGAGAAAGAAGGAAGGAAGGAAAGAGGGAAAGAAAAAGAAGGAAAGGAGGGAAAGAAAGAGTGGGAAGAAGGAGGGAAACAGGGAAAGGAGGAAAAAAGAGAATAGAAGAAGGTGGGGAAGAAAGAAAGAGAGAAGAGAAGAAGGAGGGAAAGAGGAAAAGGAGAGAAGGAAAGGAGGGACTAAAAGAAATTTGGCGGAAATTTGGCCCCATTATATCCTATGGGCCATTGAAGTCAATGGTGAAAACATAGGGTATATTCTGGGGGCTGGAGGGGAGGGGGTTTGAGGGAGAGGCTCCAAACTCACAGGATAGCTTATGGAGCCTCTCCCCAAGATACCTACTAAGTTTCAAGAATATTGGACCAGGGGGTCTAATTCTATGGGCCCACAAACAGGTTTCCCCCATTCCCTCCATTGTTCTCTATGGTGGGAAAAAGAATAGGGGCAACCTGTTTGGGGGCCTATAGAATTGGATCCCCTGGTCCAATGTTCTTGACACTTGGTGGGTATCTTGGGGAGAGGGTCCATAAGCTACCCTGTGAGTTTGGAGCCTCTCCCTCAAACCCCCTCCCCTCCAGCCCCCAGAATATACCTTATGTTTTCACCATTGACTTCAATGGCCCATAGGATATAATGGAGCTGAAATTGACATTCGGCTGCCTGAAAGACTCCCCGGATGATGGCTGTGGGTGGGGCTCGGCTCCTGAGCTGCCGGAGCTGCGCTCCAGTGAGCTCCCCCCCAAAAAAGACCCCTGCCTCAAGCTGTGCCCAGAGTAGACTGCACTCCCTGTCCCACCCTTAGTATGCCACTGATTTTATTAAAGCTGTTTAAAAATGCTATAGTATATAAACATAGAGGTAACCCTGGTTATCATCGCCACAACAGATGCAAACCTCTAACCCTAACCTAACATGCACATGAAAGCTTATACCCAGAATAAAACTTTGCTGGTCTTAAAGGTCCCATTGGACTCAAACTTTGTTCTGCTAACTTCTCCCCAGTTTCTCATAATTCCATTATTGCTTTTAAAAGCCTAATTTAATTGAATATAGGTGCCAATATAGAAAGCAACTGGTTAAGAAATTAATTCGTCTGTCACCACTGAATGGTGTAATGGTGAGTCTGCATATAAAAATGGAATGATAGGAGCTTCATACACCTTTATTTTTATGTCATACAATAAAAGTTTCTGATGTGAATTGATAAATAAGTTTTTGGTTGGCGCAAGCAAGCTTTTTGCTCAGTCTCAGCTAATTGGCCTCCTTATTACAGTCCTCCCGCTCCCATTCAACATGGCTTTTTCTATGCAGTCCCATAATCCCAAATATATTCTTTATAGTGATAAAAGGAATCCCTTTCTTTCTTTTTTTCTCTAGTGGAAGAGTTAGACCCAGTCCTTTGTACTTTCACTGAGAATTGCTGAAGATGCTACAATAAAATCATTGTTGAAAATACAAGGTGTCACAATGAAATTTCTAGGCACCATTGTGATCTGGCACTTGGGGATTTACCCTACTGTATCACATCAAATACTGTCTTTTGCAGAAGAAAATATTCATTGCATGGCATGGTTTGGACTCAGATTTAGTTGTTTCCCAGTTGTTCCTCCTCCTCCTCCACTTTCATTATCATATCTTTTGTATTGGACTGTTTTATTTTCTTTCTTTGAATAGTGGGCAAATGCTTTCCCTTTTGGGTTTCACAGAGAAGTAACCATCCCTTAACTCTAGTGTTCCAAGAATCTCACAATGCACCCATCTATTACCGTAGTGTAAGGCTATTCATAACTACCACTCATTTAGTGAATTGCTCCTCTTTAAGTCTTACCACATAGAATACTTGAGTCCTTTGTGGGAACAACTGGTGCACAAGGGTGCTGGGAAAAAAACACTGCATGATGGATGGGAAAGCCTCATATTACCAGGAACAAGCAGCTGTATTAGTGCATGCCTACCAAAGTAGCATTTCCAACTGTAGTTGAGGAAAATTCTGTAGAATGCCACTTGTGGGGAAAGATTGAGATGGGTAGTCATGTTGGTCTAAAGCAGCAGAGCAAAGTTTGAGCCCAGTGGCACCTTTAAGACCAACAAAGTTTAATTCAAAGTATAAGCTTTTATGTGCAAACATACTTTTTCAGATACAGAGAACAGAATCTCTTCAACCATTACATATGGGGGGGCTGGTTGGCAGGAAGGATCAGTTAGAGTCAAGATGCATAAGAACTGGGTGATTATATCTGAGACTGGATTAAGGCAAGATTAGCATACAAATACAAATGTTAACATGTAGATGTGACAACTCCAGTAGCACCTTCAAGACAAACAAAAGTCAATACTAGGTACAAGTGAGAACTCCTTAGATTCAGTGAAACCGATCATCTCAAATATAACATATAGATGTGTAAGGGTTAGTTGCCAGGAAGAGCTGATACAGTTAAGTTGCCTAAGTAACTGAGCAATAAATACAACTAAGGGTGCGATCATACATACCGGAAGCAACGGCAGCCATGCGATTCCCCCGCGGATTAAAGGGACGCGATCAGACAGACACGGAGTCGTCGGCAGGGCGTCTTTGCGCATGGCAGTAGCGTGGAAAAAAGCTACTGCCGATAACTCAGTAGTATGGGGAACTGCGGATGCGTGGTGGGAAGTTTGATCGCGCAAACGCGCATCATTGCAGGCGGGGCAAACAGCCTCGCTTCCTGCCCACCTCTTCCCCCCTCCATATGACCGCAGCCTAAGATTGGAATAACACATTAGGTAAGACATGTAAATAGCAGCAAATTGACATACAGGTAATAAAGGAGTTAAGAACAGATGTGACAACTAAGTTTGAGTCCAGTGGCACCTTTAAGACCAATAAAGATTGCAGTCACAGGCACCAGAAAAAACAGGGGGGAAGCAAGGCTATTTCCTTCAGAGGAATTTGACCCACAGTTGTGTGATCACACAGTCCTTGGAAGTAGTGGGCACAGCCTGCCACTGCATGATCAGATGCAACCACAGGTGGGTCGGGGGGTTGCTGTTTGTTTCTGATGCACTTAAACAAGGAATTGATTAATCGCATCTCCACACTGAGGGTTCTCTATGGAGTTTACGGTGATGCGCATACTGAGGGGGGTGGAAATGACGACACAGAGTCAGGATGGCTTGATCAGACCATCCTGATGCCATGAGAGAGCGCTGGAGCGATCAGACAGGGGAAAGTTTGTCTGTGGCCTGTCGCAACCCATTTTCTACCAGATTTTCCCCAGTGTCTTTTAACTCCACTTCTGCGGTGGAGCAGAACGGGTTGCCAACGGCTGCAGGGCACTGCCCAGATGTTGTTGTCTGACTGCATCCCTTAAATATGCCCATCATTTGCACCTGTGGTGGGTCTAATTGTGCATATGATCACAGTCAAAGGCTGAGTTCTAATTGTTAATTGTTACTTGGTTTTATTACTTTTATCACTTACTGTTATCTTTGTTGTTTTATCCTGCTGTTAGCTGCCCTGAGCTGGCCATGGCTCGGAGGGTGGGGTATAAATATAATAAATAAGTAAATAATAAATAAATAAACTGAGTGACTTAGCATGTGTAATGAGATAAGAAGCCAATATTTCTATTAAGTCCTGGGGGTTCCATTGTCCTGAATGTTGTAATAACTTGTAATTCAGCAGTCTCCCATTCCAATCTATTTCTGAAGCTCCTTTGCAATAAAACATCTACTTTGAGGTCCCCCACTGAGTGTCCTTGGAGGTTGAAATGTTTTCCTACTGGTTTCTCAGTTTTGTGATTCTTAATGTCAGATTTGTGTCCATTGGCCTGTTCGTCCTAAACAGAGAGCTGAATGACACTGTTAGCACTTAATGGCATACACAAGGAAGGAAGTCTGTATGTGAGGAAGGAAAGATCATGCTCATTGGTTGTATTTGATGACACTGTTCTGCTGTCAGTGGAAATTTCTGATCGCATAAGGAGTTTATAGCCCTGACCTATTTAAGGGAAGTGGCTCAGTGGTAGAGCATCTGCTTGGCATGCAATAGGTCCCCTGTTCAATCCCTGACATTTCCAGTTTGTGGACTTGGAAACAAGTGATTGAGAGCCACTGCCAGATGGAGAGCCCTGGAGAGCCACTGCCAGTGCCAGTCTGAGTACACGGTACTGAACTTGATGGACCAATGGTTTGATTCAATATGGGGCATCTTCATATGACCTGGATAGCCCATTTAGCCTGATCTCATCAGATCTCAAAACCTAGGCAGGATCACCCCTGGTTAATATTTGAATAGGAGACCTCCAAGGAATACCAGGCAATGGCAAACCACCTCTGAATACTTCTTGCCCTGAAAACCTTACTGGGTTTGCTGTAAAGTCAGCTGTGACTTTACAGCAAAAAAGAGTGAGGAGTTTATGCTGGTGTACGGAGCTTCTTTCACTGATAAAAGCTCCTTTCTCACAGAAGAAAGCACCACCAGCAGAACTGAATTTTAGGATACAACATACTGTCTTTATTCTTATTTTCATATTCCGTATGGTTTAAATATTTTTATTCCTCAGGCCTAGCCCAGCTCTTTTATTCATAATTTAGTTTAGCAAAAGAAACTCCAGAACTACACATTTCAAAGATAAAAACTGAATGTATGCTTCCCTCATTGGCAGACTTGTGTCCGCGGACCACCGCCAGTGGTCTGCAACCTCAGTCTTGAGCTTGGTTCCAAACACAATAGGGGCCAAGGATCCTAGGCCAACTGGAGCCCTCCAATAGGACCTTTGGCGAGAGATTCAAACCCCCCAATGGAACTGTGGGTGTGTCTGGGTTGGGTGTATATAGTTGCCCCTTGCTGGGCCGTTTGTGTCTTTCATGTGAAGTACAATAAATGTGACTTGTTCAGCATGTCGTAGTCTGAGTCTCCATGCTGCGAACCCAGTACTTTACAAGACTGTCTACCTCACTGTTACTATTTGCTGATGAAAAGCAGTAAGAAGGATTCTTCAGTTGACCAATCTAGACAGGAGATGGAAGATCTACAGAGCTGTAGGAAATGAGCAACTGAAGATGCCAAACAGAGCTATAGCAAAGGTAAATACAAATCAAAGTGGCCTAAGGAAAGACATTTCAGACTTGGATATTGTTTCTCACCCACAAGAGTGGAGAGGTTTGCTCATTTTGAAGTACTGAGAAACAATTATACCTAGGTGATTTGGCTAACTGGTCTTGGTGAGCTGATGGCGGCTGCATCCCCAGGGAGCTCCTGGGGGGCGATCAATGGACCAGCACAATGAGAGGGGGTGTGAATGTCCTTGTGATGAATCCCTCACCATGGGGTGCTGAGGGTCACTGCTCTGCTGGCACACTGCCGGCAGATTTGGGCTTCCCTTTGCCCCGAAGGTCTCTGCATTGTGTTCCCGAATGGGACTAAGCTACACACATCGGGACAAGCATCTGGAGGTACAGCGTTTACATCTTTAGCTGGTGAGATCTGAGTGATCTGATGTTGAAGAATGAGTCCGTTAAAGCAAGAACATTGGAGAATGAGCGAATCCCCTTTTACTACAAGCGAGGGGAGAGAGGACTCTCCCCCAGGAAGAACAAATAAGCGATTAAAGAAAGGCCTTTGTGGTGGGGACAGCGTTTCGTGTGGCAATAGACTGTATTACAGAGACCCCAGGAGTTAAACAAGTGGTTGAGCAGGTTTTCGGGACTTTGGCAAATTTTATAAAAAGTAAACATGTTTTAAAATGGCGATCGGCAATGCAGTAGAAGCAACAAGCGAGTCACAAGCTTTCTTCTTCTTTTTTTAAAAAATATAGTTTTTATATAGTTTTTGGTAAGTATTACATATTATCTTTTATCCCGTACATTTCGTAACGGTTTTTATCCCTTCTCCCTCCCTCCTCCCCCCTCTGCTTTTCCAATGCTTTAGTCCTTTGTTCCCAGCCACGGGCACAAGGTCCGAATCTTGCACTGAATGTCCTTTCTTCCTTCTGTTGGTAGCCACTCCAGGTAGGTCTTCCATTTCGTGCTGATTGCTGTAGTCCTGTCTGCCCATTTGGTCTTCCAGTTCAGTTTCTCAATTATGTCTGACTGTATGAAATCAAACAAATAATTATGCCAGATTTCTACTGTCCACTTACTCTTGTCCTTCCAACCCAGAGCAATCACTGCTTTTCCTGCTAGTATCATTGCTTTGAATATAGCTTGGTTCTCTTTACTTACCACTGGGTTTCCTATTATGCCCATTAACATTAAATTAAAGTTAATGGACAGTGAAACTTTGCATGTTCTCCTTATAATTTGCAATATTTTTGTCCAAAAAACACTGACCTCTGAGCATTCCCACCACATATGGGAAAACCATCCTTTAGCCTGTTTACAATGCCAGCACCTGGGGCTCATTCCTGGGATCATGTTTGCTATTTGCGCTGGTGTTTTGTACCATTTTGTAAAGAATTTATGCTCCATTTCGTTAAATTTGATCACTTTAATTCCCTCTATTCCTTCCATTATTTTGCTTGCCAAGTTTCCTGATATCTGACCTTCTTTGGTCCAAGTGTTCTGTAGGTAAGATATTGTCGTGTCTATATTTGATATCATTTTCCTATAGATTTTCCCTGCTAGTCCTTGTTTTGATTTTTGCATCCCTTTGTATAGTTCTTCTATTGGTTCCTCTATCCATATTTTCTCTTTTTCCTTGATCTTATTAACCATACTATATAGGCCTGTTATTTTGAACCAATGTTGGTTACCTACCTCTTCCACTATCTCGTGTACCGGTTTTAAGTTACGTCCTCTAAACATGTCTTCCAACCTATAATACCCTTTAGTTTTAAGATATTCCCACCATTTATTCTCTTTTATTTTGCTGTATATTAATTCTAGTGGTGTCCATCTTGAGTTTCTTCTTAGCCATTTCGCTTGCCACTTGCTCCAAGATTCTAATGCTGAATGTCTGGGGCCTTTAATCAATTTGAGATCTTTTTTTGTGGCTTTAGAGAAAATTCCGAATCTTCCTATATTGTTGTTTATCTCATTTTCAAATCTAACCCATTTTTGCTCCTCCCCTTCACCTATCTCTAATAGCGACTTTATTTGGAAGGCTTCATAATATCTATTCAGCTCTGGGACTCCCCAACCCAACTCCTCCTTGAGACCGTGTATCAACCTTTTTTGAATTCTACACTTTTTACTGCCAAATATCCACTTTCTAATTGCTCTATTCCATTGTTCTAACCTTTTGTTATGGGCCTCTAATGGTATCGACTGGAATAAGTATGTTAGTTTAGGTAGCCAGAACATTTTAACACTCCTAATTCTAGTAGATATACCAAGAGTTTTATTTTTCCACTTTCTCATTTCATTCTTTATTTTCTTCCATATCGTGCTATAATTCACCTCCGATATTCTATCGATCTTCTTTTGTAACACTATACCTAAGTATTTGAACTTTTTGGTGCCCATTCCAATATTTGTAATTTTGTTTATTTCTTTTCTTTCCTCTTTGTTCACATTGAGGTACATAATTTCTGATTTAGCCATATTAACCTTTAACCCTGAACAGCATTCGAAGTCCTCTAAGATAATTTTTACTTCTTTTATCGCTTCTTTGGGATTTGTCATAACTACTATAATATCATCTGCAAATAAATTAATTTTTATTTCTTCTTTCTTTACCTTATAACCTTCTATCCTTACACAGTTTCTTATCCTTTCAGCTAGTTGTTCTATTGCTATAATAAATAAGACCGGTGAGAGCGGGCACCCTGTCGGACCCCTCTCTGGATCTGAAAAGTTTGTGATTTGGCATTATTGACCTTTACCACTGCTGTTCCCTCTCTATATATCTCCTTAATTGCTCTTATATAATTATCTCCTATCTCATGCTTTTTCATAATCTGCCACAAGTATTCCTGAAATAGGGTGTCAAAGGCTTTATAGACATCCAATTTTAAAAGACCTAACTTTTTTTTTACCGTGTTGTAATACGTTTATTATATTCCTAATAGGGTGGGCTATGTTCCTATCCTTTACAAATCCATGTTGGTCTTCTTTTATTATTTTGGGACTAAACTTCTTTAATCTATTTGCCAGCATTTTTGCGAAGATCTTGTAGTCTTGGTTAAGGAGGCTTATAGGTCTGTATGAACCTACCTCTTCAGGGTCTTTATTTGGTTTCAAAATTACTATTATTTCTGTTTGTCTCCATGAATCTGGGGCCCTTCCCCCCTCAAGATTTCGTTGAAGATCATTTGGAGTTCTGGGGCAAGAATGTCTATCATTTCCTTATAAAATTCACTTGTGAACCCATCTAGCCCAGGGGATTTTCCCTTTCTCAATTCTTTAATTACATCCTTTATCTCTTGTATTGTAATTTCCTCTTGTAATTTGGCTTGCTCATCCTCCTTCAGTGTTATGTTAACTTCCTCTACAAAGTCTGTTGTGTCCCTTTTCTTATATAATTTTTTATAGAAAGACTCGAACGCCTCCCTTATTTCAATGGGATGTTGAGATTTTTGACCATTTACCTTTATACTTTTTACCCTTTGTCTTTCCTTCCTATTTTTCAGGTAATTTGCTAGTCTTTTTGCTGAATTTATGCTATTTCTTTGGAATTCGTTTCTCACCATGGCTTCCCGTTTCCATATTGTTGCTGAGTCTAAGGCCTCCAATTGTTTTTTAATTGTTAATATTTGGTTCTGTATCATAGGATTGTATTTTTGCATTAGTTTACTTTGTAGCCTCTCCATTTCTTGGATTTTGGCCTGTCTTCTAGATGCCACTCCTTTTTATATTCTTCTCTTTCTTTATACAGTGCCCCCTTATCACTGCCTTTGCAGCATCCCATAGAATATTGGTGGGTACTGTTCCTCTATTTTCCTCAAAATATAGCTTTATCTGCTCAGACATGTATTGTCTATCCCTTTCTGTGGCCATTATTAAGTTATTATATCTCCATGTTCTGGTTGTTGGTTGCTGAGTGAATTCTATTTCAACGCTTATTGGAGCATGGTCAGATATCCATATTGGATGGGTTGTATTTCCTTTGATAATCATATTACTATTCTTTTCTAAAATTATATAGTCTATACATGATACTGTTTTATGCCTACTAGATATATGTGTGGGTTTAGGCCGGTTCCCCACAGACTCATGTGCCTCTATCAGGCCCCAATTTCCCAACTTGATTGATTTATCTTTTGTTATGTCTATATTTAGGGCACCTGTTATAATCACTTCTCCTTCGGAGAATTGTTTAGTTTTTTTAAATATTTTACCCAGGAATTTCTTTTGCCCTTTATTTGGGGCATATATATTTACTATGGTATACTTCTTATCATCCATTTTAAACTTTACTAACAAATATCTACCATTCCTATCCTCTTTTTTTCCCATAACCTCTAGTTTAAATTTCTTATGAATCAGTACTGCTACTCCTTTACCCTTGGCATCACCTCTGGCCTCTGCTAGTATCTCCCAAGTCGGATCGTTTAGCAACGGCTTGCTATCTTTTTTTCTTATGTGTTTCCTGGAGGCATAAAACATCAATCTTTTGATCTTTTGCCAGCTTAGCTATCCTGTACCTTTTAAGGTTTGACGTTAACCCATTGACATTCAGTGTAAGTAATCTTATTGTTCTATCCATATTCTTTATGATTCTGGACTTTGAGTTCCCGTGGCCCTGGGATTTTTAAGCATATTCTTAAACTACCCCTTCCCTCCCATCCCTGTGGTAGAGTAGACTTGTGGGGATAAGAAACCTTCCCCCTCTCCACTTCATGAGGTGCACACATCCCCTCCTCCCCCTTATACTTGTAATATTAACATTAGCTCAACTTATACTTGGATACTTCCCTTTAGGTGTCTTCTTCTAGTGAGTCTGTCCTGAGGCGCTTTTCTCCTCTCTCTGCAGTTCCTTCTTCTGGGTCTGCTTCCCCCTCTGGCTCTTCTTCCATTCCCTCTTCCCTCATGTCTTCAGCGTTTATTCCGAGTTGTTTGAGGAGTTCTTTGGCCTCAAGGGCGTTCCGTGCCATGAGCCTCTTCCCTTCTTTGAATATTATGATTGAAGCTGGATAGCCCCAGGTAAATTTTACATTGTTTACATATAGTTTTTGGGCATAGGGGTGCATTAAGTTCTTTTGCCTAAGTGTCTCCTGGCAAAAATCCTGTCTCACCCAAACTTTCCTGCCCCTGAAGCTCAAGTCCTTCCTCTTTTTTAGCTCCTTATATATTTGTTGTTGTATTTTTTCTCTGGAGAACTTGATAATAACGTCACGAGGGGCTCCTCCCTTGCCTTTTCTTTGCAGGCGGTGAGCTCTTTCAACGTCTTCTGACTGAATCCTGATTCCATTAGTTGTCAGCCATTCTGTTACTACTCCTTCCAGGTTCCTGGTAGAAACCTCTTCAGAGATTCCTGTCAAAATCAAGTTTGCTCTCCTATTCCTGTCTGAGAGGTCATTTATCTGCTTTGTTAGGGAGCCAATCCTCTGTTCATTTGCCAGAGCCTTTTCTCTGGCAAAATTTGCCGTTTGCTTTATGTCGGCAATTTCTTTCCCTATCTTAGCCATATCTACTCGTACAGCCTTAATTTCTTCACTAATTTTTTCCTGAGATGCTAGGAATATCTTCTGGAGGTTTGCTATTTGTTCTGACAGTTCCTTGATATTTTTTTGCCATCCTTAGCTGTTTAATTAAGGCTTAATGAGCTAGGCTCTTGCTGTGTGAGCATTATCTCACTGAGTGGTTGTAAATAAAGGGGTTTTTTACTTGCCGTTTCTAGACTCTGCTTCTCTTTGGTTTCTTCTTATCTTCCCACCTGGTTATATGCCAGTATTTGGCTGTTTATAATCCTTTGAGTTGTAAATTCCTTAGTTTACGGGGGAGCTCAGAGTTTCAGCGTCCGACTTGGTTTAGCGCACGCGTGACTCTCCGTCACAAGCTTTCTTCAGGAAGCTGAAGAGCAACTGGCCCATGTGACCAGAAGTAATCATAGACTCTTTCAGACTGGATGCTAAGCATTTGTCCCCTGCTGGCAAAAATGAGATATTCCACATAAACTGTGCTTTATACTGGCTGTTATTTTCAAGGGACTGTGTTGACATTGGAGAAGCGACTTCCCTCTGATCACAGGGACTTCCAATACTTTAGGGGAGAGTCTAATGAGTAGGCTTAAGTGGTGAGTCCTGTACACAGACGTTTAAGCGAAGCGAGCGAAGGGATATGCCATGGACATATCCAAAATAAGTCTGACGGGCAAAGGGTGTATAGACTCTCTGTAAGTTTGGCTTTTATAAGCAATAAATGGAAGGATCTCTAAGACTGAAGGCAAGAATTCAAGTAGACAACAGTTCTTGAAAAAGAAAAAGGGACTTTGTCTTGAGATGTCCAGTTCCAGTTTCAGCAAGGTAATGCCACAGGGAAAGTGTTCAAGAAGAAAGAAGCATGGGAAGAGAAATTGACTGTGTTACACTTACTGAGGGAAACTTAAAGATTAATTTGCTTTAAATGAAGGAGGGAAAAACAATTGTAAAATGAGATGCCACTATTCTCTGAAAATTGTATATAAGTTAGTTAATGATTCTCCTGGAATGCTCTTTATATAGTCTGATTTGATGGTTAGTTAACAAAATTGATGAGGAGGAGGCTTGACTACTCTCAGTGTTAAGAAAAGCAATTTTTATATTGTTAAGCTAATATTTCTATAAACAGTATGTAACCTTCAACTCTTGCGTTTTTAGTGGGTTTTCTTTTCTTTCTCCTATAGTTTGTAGATTCTCTCCCTAATTTCGTTGTAGTTTTTAGAAAATGCAAATTAAAAAATCCCCTACAGGGGGCCAAAAAAAATTATACCTAGATGATTTGATGCACAGAGAATAAAGTAATAGTGTTTTTAAAATGAGGAGCTAAAAGCTGAGATCTCAACTAAGGGCAGTCATTTGGGGATCCTTTATATAATTAAGTAGCAGTGTGGGAGCTACTTTTCCTCAGAGCGCTATTGCAGTGTTTAAATCCATGCACAAAGAATCCTGCCTGTGTGATTCTGGGCCTTTTAAAAGGACCATGGATAAGGCAAATGCAAGTTCTACATTGTTTCAGCAAGGTATAAAGTAGGGGTATAAATTTCATTTTAAAAAGCAAGCCTTTAAAGTTTAAACAATTAAAATGTTCTAATTTAAATTTTTAAACGTTAACAAGCTTACAGTCTATCTAGCTCGCCCATACACACCCATATGCTTACATATTATCAACTCTGTTACTGATTTTTGCTAAGAAAAATCGACATGTTTATGTGCTCCAGTACCATTTTTATGTACAGATGATTAACAGTAAGGCCACCACTGGAAAACACGCATTCCACAGGAATCCACAGTGTTCAGGTGGCAGCAGATTCCTTCTGGTGTAAGTGTCTGTTATGTCCTAAGACCAGGAAGAAGAGCAGGCAAAAAGTAGCCGAGCTCTGTTCCTAAGAACAATAGGGACTAGGCCCCTGAGCTCACCAAAAGGGAGCCTATGGGAACATTGGCGGGAGATTCAAATCCGCCAATAAGAATGTGGGGTGCCCCCCCCCACAGTATATAGTTGGCCTTGGGCCATTGCTGTTTGTCTTTGTTGTGTGAAGTACGAATAAACGAGTCTTCTCTTATGTTGTCGGCCGAGTCATGAGGCATGGAACCCAGTACTTTACAGTGGCAACGAGGATGGGATCCAAACACCTTCCCTGAGTGACACTGACAACAAGGCCACTTCCAAGCACCGCATCGCTGACCCCGTGAGCAGCTCTGCACCGCTCGCCGCAACCAACACCTCCGACCTGCCACATGACTCCAATACAGCCATGGCCGCAATGCATGGGAGTCTGGAGCGTTTCGATCCCTCCCGGCCAGAAACATGGGACATGTGGGCTGACCAGCTCATAAGCTACATGGAACTCAACAACCTACATGACCCAGACAAACGAAGATCGCTCCTGTTGAGCTTGTGTGGGACAGACACCGTCCGCCTTGCGAAAAGTCTCCTGGCGCCCCGCACTGCTCTGGAGTGCTCGTTCGAGGACATTATGGAGGTCATCAATGGCTATTTCAGCCCCAGGATGACCTTCCTGGCCAAATGAATGGAGTTCCAGGGGTGTGTCCAGGCCCAAGGGGAATCCGCCGCTGCCTTTATGGCTGCACTGAGGGTGCTCGCAGTGGACTGCTTGTTCCCGAAGGTGACGGACAACTTGCTGACACAGTTCGTGTGGGGGCTAGCGGACACCAAGCTGTGGTGCAAGCTGATCGGCAACAGGCAGTTAAGCCTGGAAGAGGCCATGCAAATCGTTACCATGCATGAGGCCTCAATGAGGGAGCGGCCGGCCTCAGCGGCCCATTTGGTTGGTGCAGGTCACAGCCCGGTGAGCTCAGATATGGAGGATGTCTGTTCCCTCCAACCACAACACCGCCAGCAGGTGCCGGGGCATCAGTCTCAGTACAACGCGGTGAAGCCCCTCAGCAACCGGCCCCCCTGCACCAGCTGTGGAGATGCCCATGGGAGGAAAACATGTTGGTTCCGGGATGTGATCTGCCACGGCTGCAGAAAACGGGCATCTCGCCAAGGTCTGCAGGTCGAAGGGCCCCCGGAGTGCAAGATCATCTGCCCCAAATCACTGCACATCTACCACCACACACGAGACGGCTGAGGAGGTCACCGATCTCTATCACCTCACGGACCAGCCGCTGTAGGTACTGCGCCTTCCCAACCCCAACCTCTCTGCCACCCCGAAGATCCAAGTGCACGTGCAGATTGAGGGGTCCCCCTGCTGTATGGAAGTGGACTCGGGGTTGGCAGCATCCATTATTTCAGTGGACACCCTTAGGCAGCTTTGCCCATCGGGGGGACCCCTCTGCGCCCATCACCACTAAGCTTGGTGGACTTCCAGAAAAACCCAGTCCCCATCCGGGGAGTTGGCACCTTCCGGGTGCAATATAGACACTTTGAGGGGAACCTGGACTTGGTGGTGGTGGAGGGAAACCTTGTGAGCCTCCTGGGGTGGGCGTGGTTCGAGGCCCTGGGCATTACAATTGGGGGAGTGAATAAATGTGGGCCACTGGGACAAGATCTGCCAGGAGTTCCCCAAGGTCTTTGACGGGGAGCTGGGTTGCTACAAGGGGCCCCCGGTGTCCCTACACTTAGACCCTACCATGACGCCAATCCAGCGGCGCTTCCGCACGGTGCCCCTGGCCCTCCACCTGAAAATCAAAGCGGAACTAGACCGGCTGGTGGCCCAGGGGGTCCTCGAGCCTGTCCCTAATGCATGATGGGAAAGCCCAATTGTGACCCCGGTTAAACCGAATGGGAACATCCGCATCTGCGTGGATTATAAGTGCACTATAAACCAGGCACTACAGACACACTCGTACCCCATGCCCATGGTGAGTCACATATTAGCCACCCTGGCGGGGGCGCGCATTTTCAGGAAGCTGGATCTTTCACAGGCGTACTAGCAACTGCCTATGGATGAGGCCACAGCCGAGGCGCAAACAATAGTGACGCACCAGGGGGCCTTCAGGGTAAAGCGGCTACAATTCGGGGTCAGTGTGGCCCCAAGGATCTTCCAAAATCTAATGGACAATTTGTTAAAAGGGATCCCTGGCATGACGCCATTCTTTGATGACGTCCTCTTTGCCGCAGCCACCCCGGAGAGCTTCGCCACCTGCCTCTGCACAGTTTTAGGATGCTTCCACTCCGCGGGACTGAAGGTGAAGCGGGAAAAGTGCCTTCTCAGGGTTCCGGAGGTGGACTTCTTGGGATACCGGGTCGATGCAACGGGCCTCCATCCTGTGTGGGACACGGTGAAGGTCATCATGGAGGCCCCCGCTCCAAGGTCCAAGACAGAACTCCAGGCATTTTTGGGCTTCATCAACTTCTATCACGCCTTTCTCCTGCACAAGGCTACTGTGGCAGCACCCCTCCACATTCTACTGGACAAATTGGCCCCTTGGGAGTGGGGGTCAAGGGAAGAGGTTCCAGGGGGTTAAGACACTGTTAATTTCAAATGTGGTGCTCACCTATTTCGATGAAACACTTCCCGTGATTCTCGTGTGTGACGTGTCACCGTATGGAATTGGGGCAGTCTTGGGCCACCAACTGCCAGATGGGTGGGAAGTCCCAGTGGCCTATTACTCCCGCACACTGTCTCCCGCGGAGCGCAATTATGCACAGATAGATCGGGATCGGTTGGCGCTGGTGGCGGGCGTTAAGAAATTCCATAATTTTGTGTATGGTTGGGCTTTTATGCTTGTCATCGATCATAAGCTGCTCCTGGGGTTGTTCGCAGCCAACAAACAAACGCTGCAGGTACTGTCTCCCCGGGTTTTACGTTGGTTCCTGTTCCTATCAGGATATCAGTACTGGTTGGAGCATCGGCCAGGCAAGGCATTGGGACATGTCGATGCCCTGAGCTGCCTGCCGCTGCCGCAGACGGGGGAGGACCCAGCCCCGCCCCTGCAGTACTAATGCTGGAAGGGCTTCCAACCCCCCCTTCAGGCTGCGGATGTGGCTGCCCGCTCGTCTCAAGATCCGGTCCTCTCCCAGGTCCTAAACTGGGTGGTGAGGGGATGGCTGGCAGAGCCAGCAGGGCTGAAGTTCACAGCATTTAAAGCCTGAAAGGATGAGCTCTCCACCCTGAAGGGATGTTTACTATGGGGGGACGGGGTGGTAATCCCAGGCCCAGTGAGACAAGGGGTCCTTCACTCACTACATGAGGCACAGCCAGGCATAGTACGAATGAAAGCTCTGACAAGGAGCTACGTGTGGTGGCCCGGGATACATTCGGAAATAGAAACATGGGCCCGGGGGTGCAAAAAGTGTCAGGAGGTCCACCCCAATCCTCTGAGCGTGCCATTTGGGAGTCCACACACAAACCTTGGTCACACCTACATGTAGATTCCTCCGGGCCGTTCCAGGGTCTCCTGTTCCTTGCAACCGTAGACTCCTAAGTGGGTTGAAATCAGCCCGGTGTCCACTACCTCGGCCAAAGCGGTGATAAGGGCCCTATGGAAAATATTCTCCACGCACGGCTTGCTGGACACAATCGTGTCCAACAACAGGGCCGCTTTCACATCCACAGAATTTCAATCGTTCCTCGAAAGGAACTTAATCAGGCACATCCATTCTGCGCCTTTCCAACCTGCGACAAACGGCCAGGCGGAAAGAATGGTCCGCACAGCTAAAGAAGTCTTAAGCCATATTACAGATGGGGAATGGGAGTTCCGACTCGCCCGCTTCCTCCTTATGCAGTGCACCACCCCAAACCCCATCTCCAGGCGATGCCCAGCAGAACAGCTGATGGGCCGCCGCCCCACAAACCTATTAGATCGACTCCACCTGGACCGGGTCCCAGAGTCACAGAAGCTGGTCGAAACCAGGGAGACTCCCAGGGGTTTATTTCAGAACCGGTTTATTTCAGAAACTTCGGGTCGGGACCCCAATAGCTGGCCAGCCACATTCTCAGACCCACCGGGCCAGTTTCATACGAGGTCCTGGCTGACGAGGACCAGGTCCTACGGAAACACGTAGACCAATTCCAGAGGAGACAAGACCCCGATACAGGTATTATGGCCCCACAACCAGAATATCCAGAAGCCGCCGCCCCAGCGCCAGAAGGTCCACAATCACCGATAACAGAACAAGAGCCAGAATGACCAATGGATGCCAGGCCAGATACCGAGTGGGCGAAATCGACTCAACCCCAAACACCGCTGCCAGAGATCCTGGCCCTGAGTGCAGTAGAGCAATCGGAGGCAGCCTCCGCAAGTCCGACGCCGGCCCCGCGAAGGTTGCTTAGGGAGTGAAGAGCACTGGCCTACCTAAAAGACTATGTCACCTGACAGGGGACAAACTATGGGGGGAAGGGTGTTATGTCCTAAGACCAGGAACAAGAGCAGGCAAAAAGTAGCCGAGCTCCGTTCCTGAGAACAATAGGGACTAGGCTCCTGAACTTGCCAAAAGGGAGCCTATGGGAACATTGGCGGGAGATTCAAACCCCCCAATAAGAATGTGGGGCGTCCCCCCCTTACTGTATATAGTTGGCCTCCGGCCGTTGCTGTTTATCTTTGTTGTGTGAAGTACGAATAAACGTGTCTTCTTATGTCGTCGTCCGAGTCATGAGGCATGGAACCCAGTACTTTACAGTGTCCTCCCATCAGTTGTGGTATACCTGTTTACATCAGAACACAGTGGTCCTGCTAGCAGACCCACAAAGCCATCATTTACTGGGGATTTGTCACAGTGTGTTTTCTACTCTGGACCTGCATCACCAGAGTATGATGTCCTATTTGCTGGTATTGCAGGGGCAGTGATGATACAGATAGAGATCTATGGTGTGGCCTCATATGGAATACTGTGTACAGTTCTGGTCACTGTATCTCCAAAAGGACATTGCAGAGCTGGAAAAAATGCAGAGGAAAGCAATGCTCCCTCTAAACTGTGGAGTCTTGTGAGCAAAAATTCTACTTTGTAAGCTACTGGCATTAAAGTTGTGAGCGAGCGATTTGACTGCTACATAAATTAGTTTGTTCTGGAGCCATCCTTCCTGAGCTAAGACAAAAATCTGTGAGCTGGAGGCTAAAAAACTGTTAGCTAGATCACGCTAAATCAGCTTAGGGGGAACACTGGAGGAATGTAACCCAGATGATTAAGGGGTTGGAGCACCTTCCCTATGAGGAAAGGATGAAGAGTCTGGAATTTTTCAGTTTAGAAAAGAGATGACTAGGGGGATATGATAGAGGTTTATGGGGTGGAGAGAGTTGACAAAAGACAAATTTTTCTCCCTCTCCCAAAATACTAGAACTCAAAAGCATCCAAAGAAACTGATGGGCAGCAGGTTCATGACAGACAAAAGGAAATACTACTTTACACAGCTGCAGGGGGGCAGCCATGTTGGTCTTTAGCAGTAGAACAAAGTTTGAGTCCAGTGGCATCTTTAAGACCACCAAATTTTTATTCAAGGTATGAGCTTTCATGTCCATGCACACTTCTTCAGATTCAGTGAAATGGAACTTGTCAGTCCGTACATATAGGAAGTGGCTGAGCATTCCTGATTCTGATAAATATCTTCATTATGTTGTATGCTAATTTATTGCTCAACCTCTGCCTATATGTATGGACTGGTAAATTCCAGTGTTGTTCAAATACTGACAGCAATATA
The DNA here is from genome assembly GCA_029375565.1 of Gekko gecko. NCBI lineage: Eukaryota > Metazoa > Chordata > Lepidosauria > Squamata > Gekkonidae > Gekko > Gekko gecko. Next base: position 96,631,867 of record JAPDNY010000001.1, read on the forward strand.
TAAATGCTAAACAAATCCTTATCATTTAAACATTTAATATTCTGCATCTCCATAAAGGGCACCTTGGATGTTCCATGTGGAAACAGACTTCTTTGTTTTTTTTTAAGAAAAATACTGCATTTCAAAGCACAGTTGCTTGCAAGAAGTTTCCACTAAAACTTGGACCTACTTTCAGATAATATGTTTAGGATCCTGCTGTTAAAGGGCAGCAATTGTATCCTGTCACTATTCCAAGGCAGGGTAATAGCATCCTGGCAATTTAAATTTCGTGTCCAGTATCACTACATAGAGAGCTCTACTTCCACTTCTTGTCAGAGACACCACATTTCTGTAGTGAACCCAACACAAGCCAGTGCTGGGCAGGGCTACCAGGAACCCCTAGTTTTCAGTGTATACCTTTTATTCCAGAATATATAGAAGATAATGATTACTCCTTCTTTGAGATGACTCAAGTACCACATAACTTACAACAACAAAGTATTAAGAGTCAAAGTACATGTTACAGTTTTCCACAGGTTGTGTCTGGGTTACACAACCTGACTTTCAAACAGCTAGCTGACAGTTAGTTGTGAGTTCCCTGTTGGAAATTCTATTTCAAATCACGCAGAGTCCCGATTTGGATCAAGACCATGGAATGTGGGGAGAAAGGGCTTCTGCTTTCCCTGAGCAGCTTCCCAATGTGAAATGGCCCTGGGGGTTGCTCTTTTTCCCCTGGGGGCTACACATGTACCAGTGAGCCTGCACAGCCTCCCAGTGGGGCAAATACCCCTGGGACTATATTGAGTTGGGAAAATGCTGTGGCATGCAACTAGGACAGAACATAAGAAATGCCCATGTTGGTTCAGGACAAGATCCATTTAGTCAACATATCTATCTCCTCCAAAAGTTGTCAACTAACTGCTTCTGGGAAGCTCACAAGAGGAGCAAGAAGGAGACACCCAATCCCTCCTAGCATCTAGTAACAGCCCTGAATACAGAGTCAGCATTTAGCAGTCAGATCTAAGAGCTGTTGATAGATCTATCCTCTATTTATTTATCTATTCCAGGGGCCTCTGACAGGTAGTTCATGAGCTACCAGTAGCTCACCAAGTGCTGCAGAGCAGCTTGTGCAGCCCCAGGAAAAGATTGAAGAAAAATCAGCTCTAGGCTGTCCCCCCCCACCCACGCCAAGCTTTAATTCATAGTATGTTTCTCCATGCTGCTTACTTGAGAGCTTCATTTCTGGTGCTCTTTCTATGGCAGAACAAAACTTGGTAACATGCCCCGGTGGGGTGGATACTTTTCACTACTCAGAAGTAGCTCTCATTAAAATTCAGGTTGGTGGTACTCTAATCCTTTGGGGTGAAACTATGCATGAAGGTGACAGAGCCTTGTCATGGGTCTGCACCAAGCATAAATAAAGTGGGGAGTGAATGGTGCAATTCAAAATGCAAACTGGGCTTGAGAGGGAGGGACTGAAACCCCCCTCTCCCTCCTACAGTTCCTTCACAGCCTCTTTTCTTCATGCTGGATCCATTTATAATATCAGTTCTTAGCTATGAAAAATTATTTCAGGAGGTGCACCGAGTGTGTGGGAAATGGTGGGCAAGAATATGTCTAATGTATTCCCCACCTTATGCGCCTCTTTTAGGCTTTAAACTGCAACCCACCCCCACTTTAGACATGAGGGGGGTAGACTTGTGTTTAAAAACATGGATCAGCCACCATCACATGCAGGTTGTTCCTAAGCTGGAGGCTATCAGTATTCTGCAATGATTAATTCTATATTTTAGGTATAGCTTACGTGAAAAAGAACTTTGCCATTGTTAGTCTAGAACTTACTGCCCCTCAGTTTCAGTTCGGGTATATGAGAGAGATTTTTCTCCACTCAATCTTGGTACACCCAGCTTGTCCTCTGATACGTAACTTATTGATTATCTTTTTTCATTAGAGGGATTTCCTGGCACAGCCTTGCAGAACTACTACAATGGCAGACTGTGGGCCTGAGCATAGACCTTTCTGCATGTTCAGTCAACATGCAGATAGAGAGAGCAGGCACAGTGGAGGCACGGTGCTGAGAAGCAGGCGACTGCATGGAGGCAGGGGGTGGGGGCCAGCATGCTCATGGCTGCTCACCTTCACCACATATTGACCAAACAAATGGAGGGGTCATGGGCTTAAGGCTAGTCATGCAAGAATCAAGTAACACCATTTCTCTTAAGATGTTTTATGTTACAAAGGTATTAAGTACCGGGCACATAATAAAACAGTGCACTCTTTAGGGTTGCCAGGTCTGGGCTGGAAAATACCTGGAGACTTTGGGGGTGGATCCAGGTGAGGGCAGGGTTTGGGGAGAGGAGGGGCCTCAGCATGGGAGGATGCCATACAGTCCACCCTTCAAAGCAGCCATTTTCTCCAGGGGAGCTGATCTCTGCCAGCTGGAGATCAGTTCTAAAAGCAGGAGATCCCCAGGCCCCACCTGGAGGCTGGCAACCCTAGTACTCTTATATCAAACCCAGATACATTAGCATGGTGAAACAATGAATCAAGCTGTTAGCGCTATTATGAATTTCAGTAAACTGAAACCTTTGCTTCCTTCATTATGTGAGACTCTACCCTGTTGCCTTTATTACTTATTATTGGTTATGAAGAAAGCTGGCAATGACACTGGTAGGCGGAAGAGAAATCATCTCATTTTTAAACAAGCCTGGGCATGTAGGACCTGGCTCTGTAGTTAATACCTTTCAAATCCTATTTGCTTTTGCAAATTCATCCCCCCCACACCCCCTAGGCCACCACCTACTTGTATTCAGCTTCAGACACAGACTGTTATGTCTTACCAACTGGTACACTGAAACCCTGCTATACCCAAGGCGTGTTTGCACAACACGTTTTTATGTGTTGACACAAGTTAATTATTCAAATTGGAATACAAACTTACTCCCTTGAATTTCAGGAAGCAGGAACTAGGATTCCAGCAATCCATCATGATCACAACAGGAATCATTCCAGTTTAACTTCTATGCTTGTGTGAATGGGATATTGCAATGTGTAATACCCATCATATATGCATAACTACTTTATTCCACAGTTGTATCTTCTCCTCTAAATTGTATTTGTAATCAGTCCTTTGTGAAAATGCTAATAACTCCACTTTCTTTACCACAATTCAGTCTTCATTAGAAATCTCTGGTCACCCTCCAGTGATCTCTTCAGGTGGGTAAGCTATGTTGGTCTGAAGCAGCAGAACAAAGTCTGAGTCCAGTGGCACCTTGAATAAAACTTTCTTGGTCTTAAAGGTGCCACTGGACTCAAATGTTGCTCCAAGGATCTCTAAACACTTCCAAAAATGTTTGTTTTTAAAATATTTTGTTATTATTCCCATATTATCTATTAATGATTTTAGATATTTCCCCAGTGAAGACCCAAAGCGGCAGTCCCCTGTCCCCCAGCTTATCCCCACAGCAACCCTGTAGAGGTAAGTTAGACTGAGAAAGAGTGACTGGCCCAAGGTCACTCAGTGAACTTCCGTGGCAAAGTAAGGATTCAAACCTGTAGATCCTAATCCGGCACTCTGACCTTGGCCCAATCTGCATTTAGCATTTGCTCCACTGTTTTACCACGCTGGAACAGAAATTCCCCTCTACATTGCATGTCACTTTCACTTTGATAGATTGTCGGATTTTATGGCAGTGCCCAGACTGCATGCTGCTTTTACTTCATTTGATCTCTCGGTTTTATGGTAGCTGTCTGCATAGATTTATGGCTATTTTATGGATATTCAGTGATGACTCTGCAGTCGATAAGTACAGTGTTAGTCCGGGATATCTGAATGTGGTTTTGAGCCACATCTTTTTCTGTTCTGGTGTGGGTTTGGTAAAACAGAGGAACAAATGCTAGATGCAAATTGGGCCACTACATCCCACTGGCTCTCAGAAGATATGCTGATATCAGATATGCTGAGCAATAAAATGAGTTAAAAGAGAGGCTAGGATAGGACCTTTGAAGACAGGAAAGACTATGATATGCAGAAAAAATATTTTCCAAAAAGTTGCATATCTTCCCCCAGGTCTCATAGGGTTCGTGTCAATTGTGTGTCCCAAAATACTATTATGTGTTCTTCACTATTTGTAAATATGCAGGTAGAGCATAGGTGGATGCACTTGTACAGTATATCTATCACATCACATTTCTAATTAAAGAGATCCTAGTATACCTCCAAGGTGATTCAGCCAGCTCACAATAATGTCTACCAGATTACCTCTGGTGGAATCTAAACTACTGCCTTCTCCCTCCAGCCAGAGGAAGACATTTAAATAACAATAGGAGTAGTAAAAGCCCATTAAAACTACCTGCTCAGTTCTTTACATGAATGAATAACACTCATGGTATTCATTTCCATTGCTGCTGTGTAGTCCTTACACATTTCTGTTATTGTGTCTGTAACTTTGGATCTGATGCTATAATATAACTGAGGCTAAAACATTATAAGAAATCACAAACAAATCCCACTATTCTCTCATTGGTCATTACACTGGGTTTTTTTTTGTAAGACTGTAAACAGGCAATCTCCCTGAAAACAGTTGAGGGTTTTTTTAATTCCTTTTCTTATTTTGTTTCCTTGCGTACGCTGGACCTTGAGAGGAAGAATGTACCTTCAGAAGTGAGCAGTGCCCTTCAAATTCTTATCTAAAGGAATCCCACAGGAAACCTTGGAGCTCTTACAAAAATTTGGGCTGTCTGTTATTTATCAGTTTTACAAGGACACTGGTCTTTGGCTATTGAGCCATCCTGTAAATGACCAACTGTCCTCCCTCCCATTCTTCAATTTAACCAAAGAGGAAAATGCTGACTTCACTATGCTCTGCGGAGCGACGTTTGAAGGGAAAATATTAACTAAAAATCTACCTACAGTCTAACTTATGATTAGCTACTGAACTTTGAAATCACTGGCTGATTATGTCAAGATGACATACTGTCCAGCAACTAGCTAGTCAAGACCACAGCCAAGAGAATCTTGTTTTCTATAATGTTTTGACTAATAATACATAGCTAGTGATTTCAGTTTGCATTTTATTTATATTACTTTTTTAAAAAAGTTGCTATTAATGTGCCTAGGGAAACTGCAAGTTCACATCCCTGATCCTCAAACGTTAACACTGTTATATAGTATTGGGACTCTCTGTATTTTATTTTGTATTTGAATCTCTTCCAAAGTAGTGCTTTCTGCTTTTGGCATGCAGAAGGTAATGAATGATACATTTCACATGTATTTTGACTCAGGACAGAGTTTCCGAGCACATCATTTAACATAAGAATAGAGACAAAGTTTATATATTAAGACTGTGATAAGAGGCAGTGGTGTTTTATATTCACATTCATGACTCAGGACAACACATGGTACCAGTACACAGGCAGTACGATAGATATTACAATGGCTACATTTAATGTACAATAATAAACTGTTTACTTAGTAGTTTCAAATAGATTGGCATGGAATGGGCAAGAGTACATATTTCCATTTTTCTAAAAGCATTGTTTCTATGTGGACCCATTTCCATGGGGAAGATTTTATCCTCATATGGTACCTCCATTATTTAGGATACATTCACAGTTGCCCAAGAGAAGTTTCCCTTGATTGGCTGACAGGTGCAGCCTTCCCATTTAAATTAGATTTAGTTATTGACATTGATCGGCCATTAAATAATCTAGTTAAACCCAGCTTTAGTGTCTCATGCCTTATTTGGGGAGAGGTCCCTGGAACAGTAAACTCCTTCTGAACTGTCCATTCTGTCAGCACAGTGGGAAGTAAACCATTCCTTTCTTCACTATGGAGTGTCTATCCCTACCAACAGGGTGTACTGGCAGGGGAAAAGAGCCCCATCCCTGGCCCAACCACCCCCACAGGAGGGAGGGAAGAGCATCTCTGGCTGGGCATCTCTTTCCAAGCACCATGCAGTGCCCAGGCAGGCCAGAAACCACCTTCTTGCTACTGTGCTGGCTAGCCCAGCCAAGTTGGAGGGGCATTAACCCACCAGGATGAGTCCTCATAGCCATAATGGCCAATCTGGCCCTGCCTACTAGAATGATGCATTGTACCATAACAATGAAGTATTTGAAAGTGATAAATAAATAAAGGAATCTTATCAACTGATTTAGTTTCCACTGTATTATCTCTAATGATGTTTCCAGACTTCACATGCTTACTGACTGCACATATGATTTTAACCTTATTTTTCATTTCATACAAGCTGTCACTCACATGGAAGGAGAAATTACTGTTTATGTTTGGAGAAACGACTAGTGTGGATTTATTTAAACTCTATTTCATCTTTCTGTCGATCATAGCACTCAAGGTGGCATACACAATCCACTCAAATCCCCATTTAACCATGAAAATTGCTGCGTCATCTTCTTGACCCATTCATGTTTCTCAGACTGACTTTTGGAAATTGTTGTCAGGATAAAATGGGGAGTTATGTATGCCACTTTGAGCTCCTTGGAGGATGGGTGGGACAACAATGAGCTCGATAGAGATAGTCAAAGGCTATCAGCAACAAAAGACATATGAGCTACATGTAGCCAACCAACCAGACACATTTTTTAAAAAAAATACCATACCATTATCCACAAAAAGTTTGGATAAACAGAATGAACTTTGGACGATGCCTGGAAGACAATGGAGTACCTGGAAAACAGATCTAGGGAGGGAGTTCCACAGCTGGGACACAACAACAGAAATGCCTTATCTTCAGCAGACACCTGTCTATAATCTGAAGGCAAAGGCAACCAGAGAAGAGACTCCAATGCAGATCTCAATGAATGGAGGGAAAACAAAAACTAAGGTTGAATCTGCGTTTGCATTTTTAAATCAGTTTTGTGCTGCATTTGCATTTTTAAATCAGTTTTGTGCTGCTTTGATGCTGTCTTTCTCTATGCTTGACGGTGTCACAGCAGCATGAAACTGATTTAAAAATGCAAATGCAGATTTGTCTTAAGTCTCTTCCCTGACTCTTGCCATGCCCACACAGCTACAGCACAGCTAAAGATACCAACTAAGTCTGCCAGCAGTCCCAGCTCCTCCTAAGCACCACACATGGGTCAGATGACAGGTGCAAGGCATCGGACTACCCCTCTCTGCCTGGTGTCAGGCCCACTTACCACATACACAATTCAGATGAAGGGAACTCTAAAAAAGGACACTTTGCACAAACAGCTAAGGATGAGAAGGATAAACATTGTTGCAGTATATAGCTCAGTTCAGAATCTTCACATGAACTCTACCACAGGATAAAAATACCAACTTGTACCCTCCATTTCCCTATCTGAGGAGCCATGCCCACCCCATATCTGGACTACTGCATATGTCTTCAGCACCCTACCAATATGTACCTGCTATGTACTGGCTCAACTATTCTTCCTTGGCTGTGGTCACACAAGCGAGATAATGCGAGGGGAAGCGAGGCTATTTGCTCCGAAGCAATTTGACCTGCATTTGCGTGATCACACAGTCCGTGGGAGCTGTGGGACGCAAACTGTGGGTGACTTGGGGGGGGGGTTGCCATGTGTTTCTGATGTGCTTAAACAGGGGATTGATGAATTGCATCTTAACACTGAGGGCTTCCTATGGCAAAATGCAATTATGTGCATACTGGGAAGGGGGGGGAACAGCACAGAGCTGGGATGGCCTGATCAGACCATCCCGACACCATGAGAGCGCACTGGTGCGATCACACAGGGGAAAGTCCGTCCATGGCCCGTAGCAACCCACTTGATAGTGGACTTTCCCTAGTGTCTTTGAACTCCGCTATTTTGGCGGAGCAAAACGGGTTGCCGACGGGTGTGGGGCACTGGCCAGATGTTCTCATCTGATCGCGCTTGTTAAATCTGCCTGGCATTCACGCCTATGGTGTGGCTAATTGTGTGTGTGATCGCAGTCCTTCTTCAGTAGTTGCTATGGAGTTTTCTGCATAGTGCTAAGTGGTGGTGGGGAGGCATGATACGGTAGCAAAACATCACCATGACATCAGTGTGATGGTATGCTGGTATAACCTCACATACAAGTGGAAGAAATGGCAAGCACAAGCAGAGTAGATAGCTACTGTGGTGTAGTGGTTAAGGGTGTTGGACTAGTATCTGGGAAACCCGGGTTTGAATCCCCACTCATGCCATGGAAGCTTGTTGGGTGAACTTTGGCCAGTCACAGTCTCCCAGCCTAATCTACCTCACAGCATTGTTGTGAGGATAAAAGGAGGAGAGGAGACTGATGTAAGCTGCCTTGTGTCTCCAGTGGGGAGAAAGGCAGGGTACAAATGAAGTCGATGATAGATAGATAGATAGATAGATAGATAGATAGATAGATAGATAGATAGATGATAGATTTTGAGCACAATGAAATTTACCGGCCACTGCATTCCAAGCATTGAATCTTCTCACCAGACATTCATTACCCTCTTTGCCTTGCAGGATCAAAGTCAGACAGAGCAGTAGAAACAGCTGACAGTCTCAATGCAAGTCCCTACTATGAATGGCCACAGTATGTCCCCAAGAGTTGGATCACAAGTATGGGTACTCCCAAGGAACAGGAGAAAGAACTGGGCAAGCACTTCAGTGGTACCACCATAGTTCACACTATGTACACAGAGCTTTAGCCTACTTGCTGCCTCTAATTATTGTGGAATATTACTTATTACCATCCATTTGGCTTTCAAGATGCAGCAATAAAGGCCAAAATGAACCCCATACACAATGAAGAGCCAACTGTCTGCTTCTACACAACACTTGCTTGTTACCCAGAAATGAGAGTACATCTGTAGGCACCATCACTACTGCTCCACTAATCCTTTTAGGGGTTTTGTATACACAAGTGCATTTGGGGGTAATATTAAGAAAAAGACAGAAGGCAGTCCTAAATTCAAAAGTTCATTTTTATTGACTACTAAAGAGATAGAGAAGGGCCACGGTGGCTCAGAAGTTAAGACACTGAGCTGAAGATTGGAAGGTCTGTAGTTCGGCTATTTGAGACTCTAATGCCACCTGATGGAGTGAGCTCCTGGGGCCCCAGCTCCTGCCAACCTAGCAGTTCGAAAGCAAGAAATTGCAAGTAGATAAATAGGTACCACTTTGGTGGGAAGGTATCAGCATTCCATGTGCCTCGGCATTTAGTCATGCCGGCCACATGACCACAGCACATGTCTTTGGACAGCACTGGCTCTGAAACGGAGATGAGCACCGCCTCCTAGAGTTGGATCCAACTGGCTTTCGAGCAAGGGAAACCTTTACCTTTACATAAAGAGACAGAGAGAGGCAAGCAAAGGGGCAATTTAAATTCAATGCAAATTTAAAAATTCAAAATGTGAGCAAAAGTTACAGCTACGTATGACCCACCCCAACGATTGTACTTCAGTCCCCCCCACGGGTTGTTTTATAAACCATGTATCTAAGCAGAGATAAAAGAGTCAGGTTAAGTGGATGGAAGGAAGGGGAAAGCAGAGGAGTCTAATGCCCTCACTCAAAGAATTGTAAATATAACAGTGGAGGGAGTAAGAAATAAAGGAGGGGCAAAAACTTGAGATAGGGCAACCAGGGAAGGAATTGCTGTAGCGGGGGGGGGATGGGTAGCTGAGTGGGGGGGATGGATGGTAGGAATGTGACCAGTAGTCAAGGAAGTAGGAAGGGGGGAAAGTTTCATGGATAATTCCAGGAACTGCAGAGAGAAGGAGAGCAGGAGAGAAGGGAAGGGAATTGTGTTGCCTGATCTGAAGTATGAGCCATGAGGAAGATGAGGAAGATCCAATATGAGATGGAGATAAAGGAAGCCACAGCCCTCAGTTTGCAAGAGCTGAGCAAGGCTGTTAACGATAAGACATTTTGGAGGTCATTAATTCATAGGGTGATCATAAGGCAGAAGCAGCTTGATGGCACTTAACACACACACAGTTTGCTGGTTGAAATGCTTATCCTTTTAACTCTAAGTTCATAGGCTTTTTGTCATGGTGTGAGATTAGGGATAAGGATCACCCCACTGGCAGTGACTGAAAGACAGAAAATGGCTCTGGTATTATTGTTTAATTCTGAAGGAGAGCTTAATTGCACTACTGTATAGGTCTAAAATTTCTCTAAATGTGTGGGAGTGGCTGTTGAATGCTGATCAACCCGTTTTTTTCTGATTTGGGGTGTTCTCCTCCAAAACTCCATTTCTAGCACGGTTGAATAAATGTTTAGATTCTTTCACATCTGTCTCTCTAACGGTTCATAAAGAGGGATCTATGCCAAGCCCCTGCTCATTGGTAACCATAACTATTTTCAGCAAGAGAGTCAAAGAAGGAGACTGAATTTTCCAACATCTGTACCACTATGCTATAGCAAGAACAAGGGGCAGGCTCCTCTTGGAATACAATCCCTCTGATCACTGTTAATATGCAAGAAACCATGCATGCTACAGGGGTAAGGAGAGAGAAAGCAAGGGTTGCTGTGATCAATAGCAGCAGTAACGAACTTCATGAAGTCAGTGCATGGCTGGCTACGTAAGCAAAATGGGTGGAGACTGAAGCACCTATCAGTATAAGCAGCCCATCCCCAGAGACTGGGTTTGATGGTGCAAAATCTCAGCTGTGCCTGGTTTGAACAGGGAACCTCATGTATGCTAACCAGTGCTAAACCAGTAGTTCTCTGCAGTCATTCCTGCCTGGCTGTTCCTGTATGGCTGGTTTTGATAGATGTACATTTTTCCTGCGTGCCTGGCTGGGATTGTGGTTAGAAGAACCCACTGCAGTGTGTGAAGTTTGGATTCTTGTCCTGTTTCTTGCTTCTATTTCACTGCTGATCAGATAGTTGCTGGTCAAAAGATGAGCTCTGCTTTATCCCCAGCTTCCCCTTTGTGGTATACAATCCCTCATGCCTGCTTTACTACAAGGGTGTTTAATCCTACTGAGCTATTGAGGACATTGACAGGAATGCTTTCTGTGAATGTGCAGTTCTGTGTTCCTTGTTGCTATCTAGTAACTATATGGCTCTTGTCTTGTTAAAACAGTTCCTGAGGCCTAAAAGGGCAGCTAGACTTTCTATGGAGTTTTTTCTTTGGCAAGTTGTGATGTCTGGAGATATGGTCGAAGTAGTCATGTGCCCCTTCCTCTGTGCTGACTCAGCAAAAAGGTGCATGCTATATCCAGGGATGTGATCACCCATTTGCTCTTCCAAGACTGTGGCACTTACAGGGCTCCTACAGGCTGCACCGTAGTCCTCCAGAAGTAGAAGGCAATGTGTTTCATTTGTTCCTTCCTTTGTTCCATTTATGAGTAGGGACAGGGTAACATCAAGGAAGCTGTGGTGTGCTGGCTGTCTGCTTCCATACATGGTGGTTTGGGTGCACCATCAGCATACCACTCCATGAGTGGTCACTACAGACTTCAGAACAGCTTCTATCCTCTCAGCTATTTGGAGTTGGATTTGGGGGGGGGGGAGAAGAGATTTCTTTTTTCTGCTAAATATGCATAGGATACTAACCACCCGTAGAAGGATCCAGGGTGGAGGATTGCACTATCAATCATAAAATTTCACAGTAAGAATCAACACCCCAAACCATAAAAAATCACTTAAAACCTTTTCTAAACAAAAATATGTTAACATGCTTTGAAAAGTCTGTACATTTGTGCAAGCAATTCCAAACAGCTGAAAACTCCTCAGTCAAGTCCATCCTATCACTTTTCTGTCCCCCGCAAATGTTGGGGAATGTCAACAGGGCAGGAAAAATAGAATGATTCCTATGGGAAGAGGCATGTTCTAAAATACAGCAGAATTACCAATAGCATATCACAATAAATTCAGAATTCTACCTTTTTCAAAGCACACTCTATCCATTGCACAAGCACAGCACAGGCCGTACTATTACGCCTGTATCACAAAGAGATGCACCAGTGGATAAGCTTCATTTCCATAAGAAGACAGAGTTTTTGAGTGTTCCAAGACACAATGTTTAGGAGTGTAGGATTACAAAAGGCCTTCGGCTGATGTAATAAGGATGGGCAGGAGAATGAGTTACACTACCCATTTTAAAAGCAAAACAAAGCCCAAGAGCTGAGCTGCCTGGAATGTCTTACTGTTATGAAATCAATGCTTTCATAAAGAAGATAAAAACAAGGAAAAGTCTATTCTATGCATTATTCATTGAAACAAGGATGATAAAATCTTGGCCTCTGTATAACCATCAGCAATGTATGCTAGAGTTGTCAAAGGGCCTTTCAAGACAATATTTTTTTTCCATAGGGAATATACAGTTACTACCTTTTCTTGGATGTGGGATCCAGATAGGGCTGCCAGCTCTGGATTGGGAAATGCCTGGGGGTGGAGTCTGAGGAAGGCAAGATTTGGGGAGGGGGATTTCAATAGGGTATAATGTCATACATTCCACCTTCAAAACTGGCCATTTTCTCCAGGTGAACTGATCTCTGCTGCCTGGAGATCTGTTGTAATCTCCAGCCACCACCTGGAAGCTGGCACCCCTAGATCCGGATGACATTTTCCTAGCATACAGAGCCATTCTAAGTAGACTTAAACTTTTCTAAGCCATTGACTTAGAAGGGTGCAACTTTGTTTAGGACTGCACTGTTAGTGCATTAGTTCCTGAAAACATTTTTTAAATTACATTTAAGGTGTTGAGGGAAATACAATTTTTTTATAAAATTGTTCACATCCTGGTTATGGTAATAATACAGGTATCTCCTGAATATTGCTGGCTAGCAACATCATTGTTGTGTGTTCATCATTTTGAATTATTTGAATACCCTGCCATTTCAGGCCCCCCCACATTAGGTCTCCTCATACATAAAAAAAATCCACTGTCTTGTCAGCAGAACCATGGCTCCCTTAAGAAAATGCACCACGGGCATTGTATGGTACTATCTATCACATTTTAATCCACCTTTCTTCCCTGAAGTCCAGTGTGGTTTCTACCATCCTCCATTTTATCTTCCCACCAACCTTGTGATGTAGATTATGCTGTGTGAAGGCAGGCAACCCCAGGTCACCTCCTGGATTTCAAGGGTGAGTGGAGCTAGTTCTAAGGAATACAAACAAAATGCCCTCAGACTGAAGACAATGCAGAATTCTAAACCAAGACCTGCTTCCCACTTACGCATAGGACTCAGTTTCATTCATGTTTAGATATATTAAAACTTCAAGCTTTTTACCCATCAAAACAACAGTTGGAATGAAGTGTGATTACATTTGTTCTTACATGCACATGTCTAACTCTGCAGAGATTTCTAAAATAATGGGCACTGAGTTCCTTGTTTGATACAGAAGATGCTTGTTGTTTTCCACTGGACTTTCCGTTCTATTCGAGGGCATTATTGTTGGCAAAACCATGAAGCCACTGCTCTATAATGCACTCAGAAGCCTTGAACTGTGATAACAGCATACAAGTTGTACTTTGTAATATTTTGAGTTCTCAGTTGCTTTGGAAGGAACCGAGTGGGAAATGTGACAAAATATAGTATAAGTCATAATCAAATGTGTTATAATATAGGTGCTCAAACCAAAATATTTATGAAGACAACAATGGATTACAGACAGTCACAATGTACCTATTGATAAAACAGTGCACTGCATCTTTAACAATTTTATTTTTAGAAATTGTTCTGGGGGCAAGTGCTCTGTGGTGCTGTTAAAACATTCAAGGCCGACTCACAGTGACATAATTTTAAAAATGAGAAAGGCAGCTGTAAAGTACTGGGTTCGCAGCATGGAGACTCGGACTACAACATGCTAAACAACACACGTTTATTGTACACATTGACCCGGAACCCCAAGAAATCCACTTCAGGGACTCCTAACAAGCACTTTTCCCACTTGACCTTCAGGCCAGCCTCATTGAAGCGGCAGAGGACAGTGTGGAGATGGGTGGTGAAGTTGTCCGGGGTCACTGCGGCAATGAGGATGTCATCGAAAAATGGTGTCACTCCAGGGATCCCTTTTAAAAGAGAGTCCATTAAATGCTGGAAGATCCCTGGAGCCACACAGATCCCGAACTGCAGCCATGTCACCTTGAACGTCCCCCGGTGGATGACTATGGTCTGTGCGGTGGCTGTGGCATTATCAACTGGAAGCTATTGGTACGCCTGGGAAAGGTCCAACTTGCTGAAGATTTTGGCCCCTGCTTAAAGTGGCTAACACGTGACTTACTACCAGGACCAGGTACACATGGTCCTGCAAAGCCCTGTTCAAGGTGCATTTATAGTCCGCACAGATGCAGATATTGCTGTTGGGCTTCACGGGGGTGACTATGGGGGTCTCCCTTGCACCACCAAGTGGTCCAGCTCCGCATCAATTTTTAGCCATAGGGCGAACAGGGCATTTTGGAACCACATGTGGATGGGGGCCACCTTAGGGTCAAGTTGTAAGGAGACCGGGGCCCCCGTATAACATCGTAGAGCCCCATCAAACACTGCAGAGAATTCCCTGCAAACATTGCTAAAGTCTCTTGGGGCGCAGTGCTTCACCCCCCCCGATTGTGATGCCCAGCAGAGCAAACCAAGCCTGTCCCAGGAGGCTGACCAGGTTCCCTTCCACTACTATTAAGTCCAGGTAGCCTTCAAACCTCCGGTACTGTACCCAGAAAGCCCCCATGCCCCATATAGGGACTGGATTCCTTTAAAAGTCCACCAGGTTCAAGGGCAAGGGATGCAGGTGGGGCCCCCCATTAGGACAAAATCTTTTAAGCATTTCTACCAAGATGATGGATGCTGCGGACCCAGTGTCTAAGTCCATGGAGCAGGGGGACCCCTCAATTAGAACCTGGACCTGTATTTTTGGTGCCGCCATCTAGCTGGGGAAACGTAGTACCTGGAGTGAAGGTTGGCTTGTGAGAAGGTACAGTTCCTCCATGTCTGCAGTGGCCTCATAGTGCGTCGCGGCCCAGCAGCACTATGTGTTCGGAGCTTGGGCACCTTTGGACCTGCAAGCGCATGCTAGGTGTCCTTGCTTCCCACACATGTGGCATATTGCATCACGGAAACGGCATGTTTGTGTGTGTCTCCGCAGCTGGCACACGGTGCTCGGGTGGCAGGCTTGTCTGGGTGTCCAGTCACTCCGGTGGGTATGGGTGGCTTCCTGCGGCTGGAGGGGCAGATGAGCTGGACTTCTTCTTCATCTGAGTTGTCGGGCACCACTTCAGGTAACACGAAGTGTGCCGCCGATGGTGGACGGTTGCAAGGGGATGCCTCATATGCAGTGGCAGTCTGTAGGGCATCCTCAATTTGGAGGGCGGTTGTCCCAACCAATTTGCAATGGAGTTTGGCATCTTGCAGGCCCCAGAGAAACTGTGTCAAGATGTTCTCCTCCACCTTCATGAACCCACAATCCATTGCATTTGGAGGAGGTGGTGGCCATTTTGCTGGACTTCTGGAGGCGCGCTTGGAAGTCCATTCGTTTGGCCATTGTTGTGGGCTTGGGCGCATAGTACTTCGTCAAGGCCTCGACAATCTCATCATCTGTATTGTCCATGAGCGCCTTGGGTGCCAGGAGGCTTTTTGCTAGCTGAATGGTGGCCACCCCACATGTGCAGATGAGGAGAGCCCGTTTCTTGCCTGCATCAGTGACCATGTGGTAGCTGAAGAAACACGTTAGCTGGTCTACCTACGATTCCCAGAACTTGAGGTGTGTGGGGTCGAAAACCTCAAGGTGTCCCAGAGTGACAGCCATGACTCTTGCGCAGAGTGGGAAGTGGTATCCAGGGGAGTGGGGCATGATGCGGTGCTGCTCAGGAGTGGTGCAGGGCACGGCGGTTTCCACTGGATTGATGCCCGGTGCTGTGCAGGGTGAAGAGTCAGGATCGCTCACGGGATCCCATCTCCCGCCAAAAGTCCTATTGGAGGACTAAAGATTGCCTAGGATCCTTGTCCCCTATTGTGTTTGGAACCAAGCTAAGGACTAAGGCCATGGACCCCTGCTGGCGATTCGCAGACACAACAGCAGCTAAAGTCTGTCAGCAGGAAGTATGGTTCTCTGAGCTGCAAATCTTTTCCTCAGAATCCTAGACAGATGAGACATGTTCCAATTAAAGCAACCTATACTGGTAATTGCCCTGACTTGGATAACCCAGGCAAGTCCAGTCTCATCTGATCTTGGAAGCTAAACAGGGTCAGCCCTGGTTAGTACTTGGATGGGAGACCACCAAAGAAGTTCAGGGCTGCTATGCAGAGGCAGGCAATGCCAAACAACCTGTGGATGTCTCTTGCCTTGAAAACACCACCATAAGTCAGCTGAGGCTTGATGGGGGAAAATTAAAATACTGGTTATTTTATCATTATACTTCTATAATGTTATTGAGTGGGGTTTGGTGAAAGGGACATTTTATTGCCATCAGCTCATCCACTAAATATTTTGCTGTTCCTACTCTGAGCATGAACCAGATAGAATTGAAAATCGTTACATCCCATTCCTAAAGCTTCCCCTCTGAAATCAAGTGTTACACTTTGGCTGAATTATGCTCCATGTCATTGGCTTATAAGCAACAAATTATCAATGGTTGTTCTCTAAACTGGTCAGGGTATAAATCTTCTTGCCAACAGTGAATTCAATAGTGGAAATGATCAGCAAGGAGCGCAGCATACTCCATTAATGCTGCACATTTCTTTCAATACATTCTGTGCCAGCTAATGTCAAAGGCAAAATACTATTCTGACCTTGTAAAAATGGTCTTTTGTTCTTAAGCAGCCTTTGACAGCACTGCAATCAATGGCAAGAAATTGACAGTTACAAGGTACCATTTGGGTAGGAACCACAGCAGTCCTATGCCCTGAGGTATGACTGACCATGAGGCATGAAGAATCCAGGCACACTGAACAGGAAATGGTTTATTAAACAAGTATTGTAGCAGTTAAGTAAATAAGAAAGCAGTTATTGGAATGGGGCAGAATTAATAACTACACGAGGCAAAACTCACATAACTACTCATTATATACAGAATTATACCTATTAGAAACAAAACCCAAATCTTGCAAAATTTGCATATTGGTACTGTTTGCAGCCTGAAGTTCCACAGGTCTATTAGGTACTGAGATTGAGGCAGCATTCAAACAAGAGATTTCTTTATTCAGCTCAGAACACAACAAACAGCACACAGAACAAGCCAACTATATACATTTTGAGCTAGGAAAACCACACCTCCTGAAACAATAACGTCCAATCATAAAACAGTGCTTAGGACCAATGAAAACTGTTCCTGCTGAAAGTCAAGGTCTCTCCGGATTGGTCTGTTTGCAGCATTGACCAATCCAGTTGCGTATTTTAGAATGCTGGGCTTCTATGGAGCTGTGACCTAAGCTCACATCTAACAACACAGTAAACTGAATACATAACACTATCTCTTCCAAAACTCCTGAGACTGAAGCCTTTCTTACATGAAAATACATTATAACTACATTGAACATAAGAATTCAGTAGCAGCAGGTTCCATTGGTCCCACAGTCCATATTCCCTCCCTCAAAAGTTTGGGTTGTAACTTGTAACACCATAACAGCAATTAGGTGAGACACAACAATTACAAATATGATGGTACTAACATTTTAGAGTTTACTGGACCTCTGTACTTCTCTGCCCCTGGAAGAA
The DNA here is from genome assembly GCA_029375565.1 of Gekko gecko. Taxonomy (NCBI): domain Eukaryota; kingdom Metazoa; phylum Chordata; class Lepidosauria; order Squamata; family Gekkonidae; genus Gekko; species Gekko gecko. Next base: position 96,649,453 of record JAPDNY010000001.1, read on the forward strand.
ATATGTAAATGTGCTCTGAGTCCCTAATGGGCTGGGGATCTCCAGGTGTCTCCCCCATTGTCATTTTGTTTGCAGCATACATGCCACCTCTGGCATTTTGCAGCAAATATCTTAGACTCCCTGCAAACTTCTCTTGCACAATCTGTCTGGACCCAGAGAGGTATCCTTGAGGGCCTACTGGCTGCCTTAGGCCTAGGACCATGACACCAGGCATCCAAGAACTAAAACCACACTTGCATTTTTGTTATGTTGCCAATACAGCTTTCATGGAGGCAGAAATACTGCCGTTCCTCTTCCTTACTAAATTCAGTCCCAAATCTGATATTTGCAAATTGCACTACAGAGGGAGATGGGCAATTCCACAACTTCTTTGTGACCTCTGACAGAAACTAAGATACAAATATAAGTTCACCAAACTCTGTTCGAATTAAAGCTATTAAAAATTGGTTCCTGCAAAAAAAATCTTTACCTGCTTACCCCTCCTATTAAATTTATTCAAGCTTGCCAACCTAAACATATGTAATTTTCAGATGACCTCACAGCAATGCCATCATTTAAATATTCATTTATCTTCTTTCTACTAGAACATGAAATATTTCCTGCTGATGAAATGCTCTGCGTGCTTTATAACCACTAACTTCATTTCCACTAGCAATAGAAAAGTTTTGTCAGCATTGGGAAACTATCACTGAATATAGCCAACACTCTTCTAACCAGAGACTTGACCCTTTCCTTACTAGGAAAATTCCTCTGAAACTTCTATTCTCTATGACCCATAAAATGTAGCTGGACATTTGTAGGAGCCCAAGGGTAGTCAACCCTTACAAACCGTCTATGATTTGGTCACCGAACCTCAGGTACTTTTCAGCATGGGCTGATGAGGTGTTTCCACGCCAAACACAATCCAAGTATGTGGCAGTTGATGTCTTCAGGCAAAATTACAGTAACTAATTGGAAAAATTGTATTCCTTCAGTTAATTCTTGGTTATACTGGGTGTTATGTAGAATGATATTAAACAGCATGTTTTATCAATGATGAAAAATACAGTACAGTCCTCCTAAACTGCTCATTTTTATTGTTTATTATTTTTGATATATTTGGATTTAAAGCTTTAAACTGTAATTAAAAAAAAAACTGGTTTAGATCTGGCCGGTGGTTTCATTGGTGAAAAAGGGAGGGAAGTCCCCTTTGGCCACCCAAAAGACTATGCTAGGGATCACAGGGCCTGCATGAACAAAACCCATGAGCTACAGAGGCAATAAAAAGGAGAGAATTGAGCAAGGTTTAGCAAAAAAAAACAACCCTGGCTGAATCCCAGCCCCCTGTGTCTCCAACAGCTCTGCCCCTGAGAAGATGTAGCCTACTTCACTGCTGTACAGCAAGCAAATGGAGAGCTCTGGCACTAAACAACCTTTTAGATATGTTTATGGCACGTAGTAAGAGAATATTTGATACCTTTTCCAAAACACTCTCTCCCTACAAAATCTGATAAGTGTTTGCTCTGGAGACTTCTGTTGTGCTACTTTATGCATTATGTGTTAGGAAACAGGCAGAACCCTTGACAAATAGGTCTCAGGAGCATTACAGAATAAGCTATGGTGTGCTGACAGTTCTCTAAAATCCCTTCATTCTCAAAGGGAAATGAAAGAAGAGGGCATCTTTCACAGACAGATTCAAGAAATAATATTATTAGCAGTAAAATTTCAATTCATGGATTCTATCTTTAATCAAAGTAGCCAATTTGCCCATAGGAATGAGCTTGGTATAATGCAAATGAATAACTTTTCTATACGATCAATGAAAGCCTGCCACAAGCACATTTTTATTAAGCAGTGATATTTCATAAGTTGTTCAGTGACAACAACTTGATTTTAAACAAATACAGTTAGTTGTGTGCTTCTCAGCAATAAATTGCACACAGTCTTTAAATATATATATTTTTAGAAATTGAAAAAACGTGACTGCATTCAGGCTTGCCACAGCAGGGGCTGCTCACGACAGCCATGTCCAGGGCTTATGCTGCTCACCCATGGCAGCTTGTGCACACCTGACTCAGGGCAACTACAGAAGGCATTTCTTGCTGGGTATGTGTGTGTGAAGAGGATTCCTGTGCCCCATCCTGGACTTTTGTGCAGGGCCCCAGAAGCAATAAGATGGCCCTAATGACTGGAATGTTGCCAAACAGACTATCTTAAATGAGGGTACCACCAGAAAAGGCTGTCTGAAAAACACAAATGGTACACAGGAGGGTACCGGGAGATGCAGTTTGAGAGGTATGAGGGTCCCAGAATGTGAAGGGCTTTAAAGGTGATAACCAGAACCTTGACTTGGGTCCGAAAGCAAATAGACAACCAACACAGTTGACACATCAATAGTATTATCTGTCCCAAGTGACTGACTACAGACAGCAGTCTCCTTGCCACAGTTTGCACCAACTGAAGCCTCCAAGATGTCTCCAAAAGCAGCTCCACATACAGTGTATTACAGTACTCCAATATGGAGATTATAGTAGTATAGATAAGTGCTGTTAGGTCAGCAGAGGGGCTAGCTTTCAAGCTGAAAAAAAGAAATTGAAAGAAGGTGCTCCTAGCAACATCATTGATTTACTTATTGATCAACAAGTCTGGGTTTACAGGCTCCCAATTTGATCTACTAGAGAAAGCTTATCCCTATCTAAAGCAGGTAAATTGACCCCAGCTAAGCACTCTGCCTTCCCAACCAGCATCACCTCTGTCTTGTCTGGATTAAGCTTCAGTTTGTTGGCCCACAGACAGTTCATCACAGCCTCAAGACACTGGTCTTCACAGCTGCTTCTGGAGCCTTAGAGAGTGACAGACAAAGCTGGGTGTCATCCCTGTATTGGTGACATCCTCACTCAGAAGCCCCTGATGATCTTTGCCAGGAGCTTTACATACAGATTATAAAGAGCACTTGGGATGAAATGGATCCTTGGGGCATATCATACTACAAGCTCCCACTTGCCAATTCTGCCTCTCCTATGGAAACTTTTTGTTTCCTGCCAGCGAGAAACAAGAAAACCAATAAAAAGCAGTCCCTTTTACCCCAAACACTACTTGGAATTGATCCACCAAAATATCACAGTCAGCTGTATCAGATGCTACTAATAGTTCTAGCAATATCATCTAGGTTTGACAGCCCTGGGTTGGGAAATACTTGGGAGATTTGGGGGATGGAGGCTAAAGAGGGCAGAGTGTGGGGAGGGGAGGGGCCATAGCAGCCTCCAAAGCAGCCCTTTTATCCAGAGAAACTGATCTTGGTTGTTTGGAGATCAGCTCTAAAAGAGGGAGATCTGGAGGCTGACAACCCCAATGTCAGCAGTAATTAACCAAACGTACATATTTTACCTGGATGGTAGTTCTGCCATCTTTTATTTAAAAATATATCAATCAGCATTGCTTATGAGATGAAAACAACTCCAGAAGAAGTTGGTCTTTATCAGAAATAATATATATTACTTGACAGGATATGTTGTTGAGGAGCCCAAACCTATATGTTTAACCAGAATTAAGCCTAATTATTTCTGAGCAAGTATGCACAGGATTGCAGCCATAGGCTGAATTCTCACATGCTAATTAAAGCACTTCTCAGTCCTTTGTCTGCTGTTAGTATGCATGTGTGAAAAGCAGGTCCATGTGCACCAGTATCAAATTTTTAATGAGTGAAAAGCAGAAAGACTGACTTTAATGTTCATGTACTGAGTTTATTAATTGACTGACAGTGATATAGGAAGGTTGATTTATAATTGCATCTCAACCTTGATAAGATTTTACAATGCACATGTCATTTTGTCCTTCGTACTCATTCTCATACAAAATCATGATGCTTGTGTTACGACTTCTGTTGTCTGAAGAAGTCATCAAAAACATGCTAAAATGCTACATTTTCTAAGGTCACTGGGATGCATCTTTAATACTTACCTGTAATCTGTGTACCACTACTAATTTTTTTACCATACATGTCATTTTTCTCCCTTTCTCTGTCCATTTGGCCTAATTTTTTCTCTTTAAGATGATCTTTTTAAAAAAAAAAAATGGTGACATCACTGATGTGGCCTAACAGGTTGGGCTGTGACCTAGTCACGCACCAAAAGACCTGAGGTTAAATTCTCCCTCAGCCATGAGTTCACTAATTACTGGGAAGCCAGGGGCAATTCTCCATCTGAATGACCCTTGACAGTCTAAATGAGTCATAGCTGGGACAGAATGTGCACACCAAAGTTTAAGCCTCCATTTAGATTTATCACAAGTAGTTATATCTCAAGCAATTGCTGCTGCAAAGCAGACTTCATTTGCTATCCGTTTCCATTTGCTTAATCTAGAACAATTTTTCTGACAGTTATTTATTTGCTCATGCACTTGATCTAGGAAACATCTGTACAGCAAATGTGTCTTAAACATACAGTTCGGCTGAAAGATATTTCCTTTCTGGACTGGACAGCCTGAAACAATGATGACTTATGCAAATAGTATGAATGATTGATAATTGTAGATTGCTCACAACACAATTATCTGTTTCACCCCACTCTGTTTTTTAGAAAAATCAGATTTATTTTTAAACATTAAAACAACCTGTTTCAGCCCTTTTCATTAACTCAGCTAACAGGAAAAACTGTGGGGCCCATGTGACAGGTGCCAAGGGTGAACAATAAAGGTAGTGTTTGAACAGAATGGTGAGAAAGAGACAGGGAGTGGAAAAGGAGGATTTTTAAAAGGAGGGGATCTTTTATGAGGTCAAGAGAGCCATTTTAAATTAGCAGCCACAAAAAGAGGTGCCAGCTGTGTAAAACTACTTAAGGAAAAGCAGAACCCTAAAAGTGTTGAATAAAAGCATCCATGGATTAGACAAATTCTTTCTTGCCATATAGACCTCAAAAGCTGAAAAATATGCCTTGTATGTCATTCTGCAGGAGACAAGAAGCATTGAAGAGAAGTTTCCAAACAAGAAGGAATTATTGACATAATCAAAAACTCTCCTGAGTAAAAAGAGTTAGCTTCTTACTAAAATTATATTGCAGCATTTTTCTTATACACTGTTACTATTGTGAGTTGCCTGCAAAAGGGGAGGGGAAGCAATGTGAAAAGGTATGGCGTGTGTAGTAGTGTTTTAGTATAGAAAAGGGATCTTAATTTAGATTATAATCCAGATTTTTCCAAAATGTCTATAACAAGTATCTTCTTCCACCCCAGTGTGCAAAACATCAGAATGACTAGCAAAGGTGGTTGCTTCATCAAGTCAGAACAAATTCATGTGCAGTACTAAAGATAAAAGGGCAATTATTGGGAGTATCCCCTCAATACATAGTACAAGGTTTGTATTTTGTGACCAAATTAATTTGTATTGAATGATATTAATTATGCTGTACTGGATGCTCAAATACACCCAAGCAGAAAGTACATCATCATCACCAAAAAATATGTCTGGCTCAATATATGACAGGTTGAACTATATATTCTGCCAATAGCCTATTATTCAGAGACTTCAGTTCCAAAGCAGACAGTTACCAGAACCATATGGAAAGTTGTTTTTCTCTTGTATCCAGCTGTTTTGAGAATTTCTGTTCCATCTAAAGTCAAAAGTTTGCTTTAACGTGTTATATTGTAATAATTTGTGAACATTTTTAATTACAGAAATATCTGATTATTTTATTGACTTACTTTCTGCTCAACAGGGACCTAAAGCAGCTTACATTGTTCTCCTGTCCTTCATTTTATTTTCGCAACAACCCTTTGAGGTAAGCTAGACTGAGAGTGGAAGCGGCCCAAGGTCACCCACCAGGATTCCACTGGAGAACAGGGATTCTAAACTGGATCTCTTCAGATCCTAATCTGACACTCTTTGAATTTCAGTAACATTTTTGGCCAAGATACTACCATGCAGCATTTAGTTTCACAGGGCGACCTGTGCACAGGGTGCACTATGAAAAAGATTTACTGTCTATCCTCTCAATCTAATTAATTTCAGTTTCACAGAGAGGCTTTTTTTTTTGTTGTGATACATTTGAGACCTGTTACAGGGTTTTCCATGGAGCTGCGGTGGCTCAAGTGGTTAAGATGCTGAACTGCAGGCTGTGGAAGGTCAGTAGTTCAGCAGTTCGAGACCCGGGTGCCACATGACGGGGTGAGCTCCTGTCTCTAGTTCCAGCTCCTGCCAACCTAGCAGTTCAAAAGCAAGAAATTGCAAGTAGATAAATAGGTACCACTTTGGTGGGAAAGTAACAGTGTTCCGTGCACCTTGGTGTTTAGTCATGCCGGCCACATGACCACGGAAACGTCTTCGGACAGCGCTGGCTCTTCGGCTTTGATGAGCACCGCAACCCTAGAGTCGGATTCGACTGGCTTTTGAGCAAGGGAACCTTTACCTTTTTACAGGGTTTTCCCATGAGAAAAAAAAGAAAAAGAAAAACTTAACAATTAATACATCAGAGGAATTACATTCACTGTACTTCTATTGCAAATCTTGTAATTATTTTGTACAAAATGTGAGACACAGGGCAAGCTATTACCTTCAAAGATGAATTGTAAAAGATAGCAATTTTTGGAGGTGCAACATAAACAAACTCACACACATTTAACCTATGCAAGTCAGTTGCTTGAAGTGAATGCAGGTTTACTCCCTTCACTTTTTAAAAAATATTATTTCAAATTTTGTTACGTTTAAGCACTCTCCCTCTTGTCATCTACATTCTTTTCCACCTACAATCTTCTTGGGGGGAAATCAGAAGTTAAATTTGCAATATAAATGTTTTAAAATTCAGGTGTAACTCAAAAAATCAAAAATGTTGTCTGGTTTAAACTGAAACCTTAGTATAATCCAAACATCCTTAAATCTACACTGATAAGCACTTAAAACTAAAACTGAATCATGATTATCTGTCTAACAGACTGAATTTAATGTTAATTTTCTATGGCTTGTTTTTATTTTTAAAGAAACACAAGGAAAATATATGACCACTGAAGTTTAGGAATGAGAAAGCACAATACTGTATTTATTTGGGGGGGGGGTTTCCTGCTAGGGTTGCCAGCTCTGGTTTGGGAAACACCTGGACATTTTGGGGGTGGAGCCTCAGGGGGGCGGGGTTTAGGGCATAATGCCATAGGGTCCAACTTCCAAAGCAGCCATTTTCTCCAGGTGAACTGATCTCTGTCGCCTGGAGGTAAATTGTAACAGTGGGAGATCTCCAGCTACCACCTGTATGTTGGCAAACCTAGTTCCTGTTGTACCCAAGGAACAGCAAGTTGCCACAGGCATTAAATTCCCAGCGATACCATCCTATCTATCACCAGAATCATCCACAGAGCCCATGGGGATTATGCTATTATATGCCTTCAGCATACCTGAGTTCTGCAATGTGTTTGGTTCTCCAACACATAACCTACCATTTAAACAGCATGGATATTTACTTTCCATCTAATTGAGAAACATAAAAGACCAAGGAATAGAATTCTTTGTTTATGGAAACTTCTGAACACTGAGCCTTCCAACAAGTGATCTTGCTTAGTGTGTACAGAGTCCACCAAACAGAAATCTTTGATATAAGTCTGCAGTGCATGTGGGCTGCATGCCCACAGATTTTGAATTATGCTCTTACATTGTATAACGAGTATTGTTAGTTTGAAACCTAGTAGGTAGTATGCATGGTTGTTCAAGATATAGGTTAGTTCCTAAACGGGAAGTTTGTTTTAAATCAATCACATCTTATCCATCCATTTTCTGTCATTTTCAATATATTATCCCAAATGACACCATTCTCTTCCTTTTTCAATGTGGTGTAGTGGTTGCAGTATTAAACCAGGATGTGGGAAAGCCAGGTTTGAATCCCCAATCTGCCATGGAAGCTTGCTGGGTGACCTTGGACCAGTCACATACCCTCAGCCCATCCTACCCTGCAGGAATGTAGTGAGGATATAATGGAGGAAAAGAGAATGATGTAAGCCACTTTGGGTCCCCATTACAGAGAAAAACAGGGTATAAATAAAGCAAAAATAAATTAGAGTTAATAAATATTTATGCTTAAATATGCTCTTATTGAAAAGACTGCTGTAAATTCCACTTACATGGTAACATTTTATTTTTCATCCATTTGTTAGTGTTTGCACTGACACACAGACCGCAACTTCACATAAGGATCTCTCACAGTTGGGACTAAAAACGTTCCGAGTTCAGTATTCAAACAGCAATCAACCAGAAGTCTCCAAGAAGATTACAGACCAAAGGTAACAGATCTCTTTTATTTTGTGCCCCTGACATCTGGAGTTATTGCTTCTGAACATGATAGGTCCTTTTAGCTGTTATCAAAGGTAACAGCTGTTGACAGTCCTATCCTCCATGAATTACTCAGTCCTTTTCACAAAAGCCATAACCATCACATTTTGTGGCAATGAAACTACTTATCCTTTCTCCATTCTACCAATAAAGGCAGTCTTGGTAGCTACTGTCATGTTTACTGGAGTCCTGAGCCTTCACACTTTGTTCCATTTTCCTCTTATGCATAAGAAAATCCTCCTGTAAATGCATATAAAGATCTCTCATTTTTCCTTCAGCACCTTCCTTATACCTTTGCTCACACCCTGAAAAACTGCTGGAACATAGCAATTATCAGGACAGCAAGAGTTGTCCCTGTTTTTGCTTCCATTTGCTCCTCTTTATCTGTTGGAACCCCCTGTTCTGTGCTGTTTTGTAAGCTTCCTGAAGTCAGAGACTGCCTTTATGGCCGCGTTCAGACTGGCAGTTTGGCCCAATATAGGCACATTTCACAAACAGATTAAAGGGGCCGGTTCACACAGGCACAGCTGTCAGGCATTCCCCAGCTGTACTCAACCCGTTTTGTAGCGTTTCCCTCCCGAGTTTAAAAAGTGCCTGGTGAAAGTGGTAGCAAACCCTGGAGAGCGCGTTCATCCCACTTCCCAGAAGTGTGAACGCTAAATGCTAAAAGCCAGGAATAACACGCGTTAATGATGTGTGCCGGCTGTTCCTGCAGGGATGCACATAAGCGCCCATGCGTGATATGTGCTGGAGCACACAACCGCACCCGTGGGATGCTTCTGCATCGCGGAGCTAAAGTTCCAGCCAGGCAGCCTCCTGGGAGATGGGATCCTGCCCTATTTGTTGCTGTGCCTATGCGCTCATGTACATAGGCACCTGCCGCAGAGCAAGGAAAAAGCCACTTACCTGTCAGATAAGATGCATTTGATGTTTCTCACTGAATCCATTGTTTTATGTTCCCTACCCTGCTTTGCGCTTGCGTAGCTATGCAGGCAGAAACGTGGGAGCTTCTTCCCTGCCGCTTTTGCTTATCACGGTGGCCTTGAATGTAGGCTTTGGACTATTCTTGTTTAGCTGAGAATTTTCCAGTCCTGGGAAGGCAAGGGGAGGGGGGAGTAGTCTCCCGCTCATGAAGTATTTCTCCCGCCGGGAGTTCCCGCGCGAGTGCTCAAGTTTTATTCGCTAGGCGCTTCATTGCATCACACTATAAGTTAGCTTGCTCTGCTTTGCCCCCCATTCCTGACAATGACCTCCTACTGTGGGTTTTAGCAAGATAATCCAATAAACCTTTCTTTGTGCAAGAATGACTGGATCTACTTGATTTTAAACCTGACAGAAATTGTCAGGAATCACCATCATTCCCTCACCGTCAGTTTCCGCCATCTACCACGATGAGCGGAGCGGGGAAGGGAGCCACGGGCACAGCCCCGTTGATTACTACTTCGGGAGCCTCCGGCGCAGCTCCAGCGATCACTACTGCGGGAGCCACGGGCGCCGTTCCAGTGACTACTGCGTCAGGAGCCACGGTTCCCGTCACTACGGTGGCAGCTCCAGTGGTCACTATCCCGACCACCATCGTTGTTCCGGTGACTACAACTACAGTTTTGGCAGCACCGGCAGTCTACTCAGCAGCCGGGTTGGCTACCCCACCATCGATTGGCACAATTGGAGCCGCGTACACACTCCCGATCTACAGCCCGGCTGGGCCTATACAAAGTCAGGGAGGTGCAGTTCCACGAACCTATGTGCCAGGAGTCCCAACACCCTGGGATAAAGGGGTGACTTATCGCAGATCACGCGATTGGACTAAGAACTTGTTGGACACTACCCAGACCACCTGGACTATGCCGGGAAGCCAGAGCCGGGACAGTCTTTTGGATCCCAGAGGTAGTTTTGGTCTTCCCCAAGGGCGGGTGTCTCGAGGATCCCCCAGAACGGGGTCCAGCCAAGATACTGATGCCCGCATGGACTCTATTCAAGAGGATACCCGACGGCTGGTAAGGGATATGAGCAAACTAATGCAGTCCCTACCCCAGATGATGGACCAAGCCATTCGGGCCCATCCGCTGACACAACCTAGACCGGCACCAGCCGCGGCACCACCGTTGATACCGGGGCGGCCACCTCCTGCTCCTCCGGGCCCGGGGCCGGGCCAACCAGTACCACCGGGTCCAGGGCCGGGCCAGCCAGCTCCCCCAGGGCCGGGGCCGGGCCAGCCAGCGCCAGCCCCACCTCCATTGGTTGTCCCAGCGCCAGGACCTGGGCCGGGGCAACCAGGACCTATCCAGCCGCCAGTTTTACCTCCGCCTCAACCCCCTGCTCCAGCACCCCTCATGCAGCCGGTCCCAGTACCGATCATGGCGCCGGCCCCCCCGGTAATCCGCCCCAAGGACATGCTTGAGATCACTTTTGATGGAGATCCAGAGACTGTGTCCTTTTTCATTTTGCAAGTTGGAAAATTTGTGCAAAGATGGGGCTATGTATTCCCAGACGAAGAACAACAGGTGGAGTTTATCGCATCCAGGTTCCGGGGGAGTGCGACTAGCTGGTATGTAGCCCTTCATGATCTGGAGGCAGCGGAGTTGGGGAATGTAGATGACTTCATGTGGGCCTTGAGAAATCGTTTTGAGGATCCGGGGGCGGCCGAAAAAGCTGAAGCCTTCCTCCGCACATTCAGACAAGGCAAACTCTCAGTGCGGGAGTACTCACGGGAGTTTCAAAGGCATGCCGTGAAGATTCGAGACTGGACAGATGCGGTCTTGGCCCAACAATATCGAATGGGACTAGCCGTAGACGTCCGCAATAATGTCCTCAGCTCTCAGCAACCCCGCACCCTCCAGGGTTGGATGGAGGAAGCCGAGAAGGCCGAAAGTCGATTGCGCATGATGAAACTGGATCTATCTTTGGGTAACAACCGTCCAAGTACTGCGGCAGGCCAGGCCAGACCCAAACAAATGTCCACCCCAAGTGGAATGAGGGATCAGCGTATGCGACAGGGACTCTGCCTGCGGTGTGGGGAGAAAGGGCATTTCGCGGCAGCCTGCCCGAGAGGGGATCCCAATAGAGCCCCACCACAAGAGGAGCCCAGAAGGTGGACAACCCCTACCCCGAGGAAAGGTACAGCAAAACCACGCAACACGCGGGCTCTTTTTGCTAGCCCCGACCAAGCGGATGCTTTGATGCTAGAGGAGGAGAGCGAGATGCAGGGAAATGAAATGGTCCTGTTTGTGAATGGCGCTACACAGCAGGACCCAGCACCTGAGGCGCCTAAACTGGTGAGCAATTACCCCTCTCTCTTCTTTGTGACTGTGCTGGTGATGAATCCCGCAATGATGACCCACATTCGGGTTCGGGCCCTCATTGACTCAGGGTGCGGGAGGGATCTCATAAACCCGTCTATGGTTATGGGGTTGGAGGCAGCCGTGGTCCACTTGAAAGACCCAATAACTTTCACGCAGATGGATGGGTCTCCAATGAAAGAACCATGCCGATTTGAGACTGTTCCTTTAAGAATAGGCATTGGTGACCACTGGGAGCTACGCTCGTTCGTGATAGCCCCGCAAGCCCAATTTCCCTTAGTGTTGGGCAGCCCCTGGTTACATGGACATAACCCTTACATTCTATGGGAAGAAGGGGATGTACAATTTATCTCCCAAAATGTACGGGACACAAATGGGACCCAGGGTGGGGAAATCCCCCATGCAATGAACCTCCTCGAGCTTGTTTAGCAACGGAGGATCTTTTTTTGGTAAATACAATTTATTATTGGATATATCACATGTTCAAACATTTTCAACCAACCTACATACCCATTTTTCTAATTTCCCCTTCTCCCCCCCAAACAAGACTTCCCGCACCGCTCCAACCCCATTAATATCTCTCTTATTCTATTACAATTATTTCTAAACTTATTTTCTCTAGCAAACGGTAACAATTCAGAAATCTAATTCTATTTCATTTTCCACTTAATAACTATCAAAGCAGATCAAACCGCGTTTAATGTCCCAGTTTTTCAACAAGTATTTTTGAAAGTCTTTCCAGTCTTCAAAAAAAGTTTCATCTTCTTCGTTGTTTAATTTTCTTGTTAATTTGTCCATTTCTGCTAAAAACAACGTCTTTTTAATCCATTCCCATGTTTCAGGTACTTTATCTTGTTTCCAACATTGAGCAAAAGTCAGTCTTGCTGCTGTAGTCAAGTACCATAGTAGTGTTCTCTTGGCTACATTTATTTCTTCCATTTTAAGACCTAACAATAACATCTGTGGGTCTTTCTTAAAAGTACATTTCAAAATTTTTTGTATCTCATTGTGGATCTCTGTCCAATACTTTACTGCCTTATCGCATGTCCACCACATATGGTAAAAAGACCCCTCATGTTTTTTACATTTCCAACATTTGTTGGACATACTTTCATTTATAATAGCAATTTTTTTAGGCGTCATATACCATCTGTACATCATTTTATAGCAATTCTCTTTAACATTTACACACGTTGAAATTTTCATTGATTTTTTCCACAAATATTCCCAAGATGTCATTAATATCTCATTATTAACATTTACAGCCCATTTTATCATTTGCTCCTTTACAACTTCATCCTCAGTATACCATTTCAATAACACCTTGTACAGTTTAGAGATCATTTTTTTATCTTTCTCAAGCCATACAGTTTCAATTTCAATATTCTTTGCTCTAAAACCATGTTCTCTTTTATCGGTCTTAAATAGATCATAAATCTGTCTGTACTTCAACCAATCATATTCAAATTCAACATCAAATCTATCTTTTAACACAAAATTTTTCCCTTCAGATTTTAAAAGATTTTTATAAGGTAGCCAATCTAGTCCTTGGTTTCTTGAATATGGATTAATTACTTCCGCTGGTACAATCCAAAGTGGTCTTTCTTCTGAGAAGAATTTTCTATATCTCGTCCATGTCTCGAACAGTGATTGTCTTACAAAGTGGTGTTTAAAAAATTTATCCACTTTTTCTTTTCCATACCATAAATATGCATGCCATCCGAATTTGTTATCATGTCCTTCCAGGGCCAATAACTTCTTATTGTCCAAATTAATCCACTGTTGCAACCATGTTAAACAGACGGCATCATAATACAGTCTTAAATTCGGTAGTTGTAAGCCTCCTCTCTCTTTTGCATCACATAAAATTTTCATTTTAATCCTTGGCTTTCTTCCTGCCCATACGAATTTGGATAGTTCTTTCTGCCACATATCCAATACCTTCCTTTGTTTTAATATTGGAATAGTCTGAAACAAAAACATCAAACGTGGTAAAACATTCATTTTTACAGTTGCGATTCTTCCCATCAGTGATAAATTCAAAGTGTCCCATTTCTTCATATCTTGTTGAATCTTATGCCACACCTTTTCATAATTGTTTTTAAACAAGTCAATATTTTTCATGGTTAATTCAATTCCAAGATATTTGGTCTTTGTGACCACTTCACATTGAATTTTCTCTTGCAATTCTGTTTGTCTTTGTTTCGTCATATTTTTACACATCACTTTGGTTTTGCTTTTATTAACATAAAATCCCGCAACTGACCCAAACTCTTCAATTTTTTCCATCAATTGTGGTATTTTCTCAATTGGGTCTTGAATCATAAACATTACGTCATCTGCAAATGCCCTGTACTTGTAGGCAAAGCCTTTCACTGTAAGTCCTTCAATACTATTGTCTTTCCTTATCGCTGTCAATAATATTTCCAATATCCAAATAAACAGCAACGGAGATAATGGGCAACCTTGACGTGTTCCCTTTTGGACTCGGAAGAAGTCCGTCTTTTCTTTATTTATATTCAAAGCCGCTTTTTGTTCTGAATATATTGCCACAATCATGTTTAAAAAAGACTGTCCAATATCCATTTTTTCAATAACTTGTAGCATAAATTCCCAATTTAAATTGTCAAAAGCTTTTTCCGCATCTAAGAAGAGGAATCCTACTTCTTTTTCAGGATGCTTGTCATAATATTCAATTGCATCTATCACCACTCTCAAATTGTCTCTGATTTGTCTATTTGGTAAAAATCCAGCTTGTTCTTCCGCTATTGTATCTTTCAAATACTTTTTCAGTCTCTCAGAAAGTATTTTTGCAAATAGTTTGTAATCATTATTTAATAGCGAAATTGGCCTATAATTCTTTACTTGAGTCAAATCCAAACCTTCTTTAGGTATCAATGAAATGTTTGCTTCTTTCCATGAATCTGGGATCCGTTTAGTCTGTCTTATCTCATTCGACAGAAGTACTAAAATAGGGGTTAGCTCCTCTTTAAATTTCTTATAGAATTTTGCTGTAAAGCCGTCTGGTCCTGGAGCTTTGCCCAACTTTGCATCCTCTATCGCCATTGTCACTTCTTCTTTCGTTACTAAACCATTTAGTAATTCCTTAATTTGTTTTCCCAGCTCTGGAACTTCAATTTTCTCCAAATATTTCTTGATTCTCTGTTGATCAATTCCTTTCTTTTGAAATAATTTGGCGTAGTATTTAAAAAAAGCTCTTTTTATACCATTCAGATTCATCACATCCTTTCCATCTTCAACAATCTTAGATATAAAGTTTCTTTCTTTTCTATTTTTCAATTGCCATGCTAAAAACTTTCCTGGTTTGTTTGCACCCTCAAATGCTTTTTGCTGTAATTTTTTCAGATTCCAATATAATTCTCTATTTAAAAGAACATTCAGCTGATCTTGCAAGAAGTGGATTTCCTTAATAATCTTCTTCTTCCCTGGTCTTTTTTTTAATTCCCTTTCTTTTTGTCGAATTTTTTCATGAAGGTCTTTCTGTTGCTGAATCTTTTGCTTTTTGTCTTTGGAGTTCAGAGAGATAAGCATACCTCTCATTACTGCTTTGTATGTATCCCATACAACTTGTATATCCGTTCCTTTATTCAAGTTCAATTCAAAAAAACTTTTCGTTTCCTTTTTTAAAATTTCATTAATTTGTTTTTGATCCAGTAAATCTTCATTAATTCTCCAAAATAACTGTTTAGGTTTTGCTTTAGATATCCAAAGTAGGGGATTGTGATCAGAATTAGTTTTCGGTAAAATTTGTATTTTATGAGTTTTTTGCGCCATCTCCTCTGACATCCAAATCATGTCAATTCGAGAAAAGGAGTTATGTCTATTCGAATAAAACGTGTAGTCCTTAGTCTTAGGATTCCACTTCCTCCAAACATCTTCTAATTTCTCTTGTTTCATCAATTGAAAAAAATTTTTTGGTAACTTTCCAGCTATTTCACCACTTGCTTTGGACTTTCTATCCAATGTGTTGTTCACTGTACCATTAAAGTCTCCCGCAAGGACAATTTGGTCATAGTTCAAACACTCCAACTCTTTAGCCAAATCGTTAAAAAAGTCTCTTTTGCACCATTGGGTGCATATATATTAACAAGCAATGTCTTTTTTCTGTCCATAAAAATTTCCACGCCAACATATCTCCCTTCTTTGTCGGAAAAAATTTGTTTAGGATCCAAATCTTTTGAAATGTAAATCACTGTTCCTTTTTTCTTATTAAATGCTGAGGAATGAAATTCTTCTCCCAATTTTTTATTAGTCAGATATTTATCGTCTTGTTTTCTTATGTGTGTTTCTTGTAGACAAATTATATTACATTTTTGTTTTTCCAGCCAATGATTCACCAGCCTTCTTTTACCTGGTGAATTTAGTCCATTTACGTTCCAAGATAAAAATTTGTAATCCATAATGACGTTGAATTAAATATCTTTAAAATCGTCCAAATTGCTCGCTTTAAATCTATATAAATCTCCTTCAGTTTTAAGAGTTGATCTCACCGAGTTGTACATAAATGTAAGTCCATATGGAATCTCCCATCTGAACCTAATATTCATTTCTTTTAACCTGTCTGTCAATTTCTTGAATTTCTTTCTGTCTTGTAGAATCGATCTCGGAATTTCTCTCAAAATTATTATTTTCTTTCCATTAATTTCCAACGGTTGTGTAAATTGTTTCTTGAAAACGTCTTCCTTCATCTTTGTTGTCACAAATTGAACAATTACATCTCTAGGTAATTGCTTTCTTTTGGCATACGCTGAGTTTACTCTGTAAATCAAGTCAAAGTCTGCATCCAAATCTCCTTCGTCTTCCCCTATGTAAGTTGTCAATGTCTTAATTACTAGAGCCCGTAAATCTTGATCCTCCTCCTCTTCTATCCCTCTCAATCTCAGATGATTCTGAGTAGCCCTATAATCCATTATGGTCTCCAGCCTTGCATTTTCTGACAGGGTTTTTTTAACCCTTTGTTCCATATCTTCAGATTTTGTCACCAGACTTTTGACTTCCTTTTTGAGTTCTTCTGTATCTTTCTTAATCCCTGACACTTCTGCAAGTACCAGTTCCTTCAATTCTTCCATATTTTTTTTCTGTACTTGAATTTGCACTTGCTCTATTTGCTCCAATTGTTGTTGCAACTGTGATTCTATTTGTTTTCCAAGATTCTCAGTCATCCGTTTTTCCATCGCCTCTATAGCTGCTTGCCATTCTTTTTTTCCTTTGCAGTCATTCTTGGGCTGGGTGATGAAGCAGCTCTAGGTCTTGTTCGCAAATCCGTCTTGGAGGCCACTTCAATGTTAGTTAGTCTTTATATTAGCAGTCTTCAAGCCAAATCGCCACCTTTAAAACTTGTTTAAACACTTTTTCGGCCTGAAAATAACGTTTTAAATTTTGGTCCTCCCCAAAATGTCGGGCGCAATTTCTCTATGGTTTTCCGGCTAGAGTAGGCTCCTTCCGAACTTCCTGTTCTCCTGTCCGTCTCTGTAATTCAACTTCCGGTAAAGGTGGTGTCACATAATAAAATGTCCATCCGCTTCAAACACAGCAGCCTCTGAAAACCTCCACTCTAGCCCACTTCCTGTATCACAGAGTCACAGTTAGTTTCGTTTCTACTACGTAACGTTTAGACTTGGCTAACCACAGGAATGCAAAACAAAGTCTCTTTTCAGCCTTTTTCTCTAACGGAAAGCTTTCTTTTTACTTTTAATTCAAGCGGAATAGTTCCTTAAAGGTTTCAACGCTTATCCGTACGTTTATCACAGTCTTCTTTGAACCGGTAAGCGCTTAATCGTATATTTGTTACCTTGCTTGTAGTTTCGGGGTTTCGCGGTGCTTCTTCAGTAAACGATGTTAATCAGATGATGAAGAGATCGGTAGATGGCGAATTTATGCTGAATTCTCAGCCCGGCTGGCATCTGTAGAGTTGATTTGCAACTGCCCTCTTCACGGAGGGAGATCAAAGTGTAAACAAGCTTCCTCCGAAGCTTATCCACACCGATCTCAACCCCCCTCAGGCTTCGCTGCTTGCTTGCCACTCCCCCGCCTGGAGAGTGCTGCGCTGGGCCAAGTAGAGCCCAGACTGTCGTCAGATGCCGCAGTACACTCTGCACAACTCGCAAAGTGTGTCAATTCGCCATTTTCTCCGACCGGAAGTCCCCAGCAACGGAGGATCTTAACCGCATCCCTGAGGATTACCAGTATATAACAAGGGTTTTTGAGGAGGAGGAAGCTGATGAATTACCCCCCATCGTAACTCCGACTGTGCCATTGAGATTCTTCCGGGCCAGAAGTTACCAAAAGGGAAAATTTATGCCATGAGCCCAAGTGAAAAGGAAGAACTGCGCCGTTTCATTGATAAAAATCTGGCCCGTGGATTCATTAGACCAGCATCATCTCCTTTTGCAGCACCTGTATTGTTTTGCAAAAAGAAGGATGGGGGGCTCAGACTCTGCACGGATTACCGGGGACTTAACGCAGTGTCTGCAACTAATGCCTACCCAATGCCCCTCATCAAAGACTTACTGGCAGAGGTGGCTAAAGGGAAAGTGTTTTCGAAATTGGATTTAAGAGATGCCTACTTTCGGGTTCGCATCAGAGAGGGGGATGAATACAAGACTGCATTTAATACCCCGCTGGGGCAATTTGAATACAGGGTGATGCCCTTCGGGTTACAGGGGGCACCAGGGGTCTTCATGAACTTAATCAATGAAGTGTTACACCCTTATCTATTCAAGGGGGTGGTCGTTTATTTAGATGATATCTTGGTCTATACCCCGGATCAGGAATCCCACACTAACCTTATGCGTAAAGTACTGGAAAAGCTCTTAGAGCACAAACTGTTTGTTAAACTGTCAAAATGTGAATTTCACCAAGAGTGCATTGATTTTTTGGGATACCGCATATCCTCTGCAGGGTTAGAGATGGACCCAAAAAGGTCCAGGATGTATTAACGTGGGAGCCCCCCAAAACCAGGCGACAGCTCCAAAGTTTTCTCGGCTTCGCCAACTTTTACCGTCAATTCTTGCCACACTTTGCCCAAGTAACCCTTCCCCTCACGGAACTGCTAAAGACTAAGGGGAAGGGATCTAAGGCTTCGGCGCCAGGGGCCCCTTTGAATTGGACCTCGCAGTGTCAGCAAGCGTTTGAACAACTAAAACGGTTGTTCACGTCTGAACCCATACTTGCACACCCTGATGAGACAAAGAAATTTGTAGTCCAAGTAGACGCATCGGACACTGCTATGGGTGGGGTGATTTTGCAAGAGAATGCTCAGAAACAGCTACAACCCCTGGCTTATGTGTCAAGAAAATTTAACGATACAGAAAGATTTTGGCCCATTTGGGATAAGGAAGCTGCGTCTGTACGTTTAGCATTGATCACATGGAGACACTGGTTAGAAGGGTCCCAAATACCTTTTGAAATCTGGACTGATCACAAAAATCTTGAGGTATTGCGAAAACCCCGGAATCTGAATGCTAAACAATTCAGGTGGGCTGAATTTTTTTCCAAATTTCAATTTACCCTTCACCATTTCCCAGGGAAAGCCAATCATCTAGCGGACGCTCTCTCCCGCCTTCCCCAACATTTTTCTAAGAGGGTCGAAGTACGGGAGTCTATGTTCACCCCGGAACAGTTAGTTGGAGCAGTTGTAACCCGGAAAGCCAAAAAGGCACAAACGAACCCCATCCAGACATTGACCTGGGAAAAACAATTTCTATCTGACATCTCCCCGCAAGAAACAAATGATTTACAAGCCAGAGATGATGTAAATTGTGGTCCGAATGGCTGTTGGTACAAGGGAAATAAAATGTTTGTCCCAGAAGCTACCCGATCCCAAATCTTGCAGACAGTACATGACTCAAAAGCTGCGGGGCACTTTGGATATGTAAAGTCCTTAAGACTTCTGCTACGTAGCTTCTGGTGGCCCCGAATGAAACAGGAGTTATCCCTCTATATACAATCCTGTCCAACATGCAATCGTTGCAAAGCCAGACCAGGTAAACCTCCAGGTCTCCTGCAGCCTCTACCCACCCCAAGCAGACCCTGGGAAGTAATCTCTACGGACTTTATTACTGATCTTCCCCCCTCTAAACAAATGACGGTCATTTGGGTGGTAGTGGATTTATTCTCCAAGCAAGCTCACTTTATACCGTTCCCCAGCTTACCAACAGCCAAAGTCTTGGCCAAAGCATTCCTTCAACACATTGTCAAGTTACATATGTTACCGCTCAAGATAGTCTCCGACAGGGGGTTCCATTTGTTTCCAAGTTATGGTCTGAGTTAATGACTCTAATGGGTATTGAACGTGCTCTCAGTACTGCCTATCACCCTGAAACTGATGGGCAAACGGAAAGAGTAAACCAGACGTTAGAACAATACCTGAGATGTTTTTCTAACTATCAACAAGACAATTGGGTAGATCTACTGCCATTGGCGGAGTTTGCGTACAACAACTCATGGCACGCTTCAACAAAAATGTCACCATTCAAAGCGGCCATGGGCTATGATAGCCCCCTCTTCCCTTCTTAAAGCCTGTTGGAAATGGGGGGACAGCCTCAGCATGGTGTAAAACTTTCCGCAATTCTTGGCCCCTGATTGTGGAAACTCTGAATGAGGCCAAGGCACAGTACAAAAAACAGGCAGATAAAAAAAGGACCGGTGGATGGAAACTGCAACCAGGAGACACTGTTTATCTGTCAACTAAGAACCTAAGGCTAGCGCAGCAATCCAGGAAACTTGCTTGGAAATATATTGGTCCTTTCAAAGTGTTGAGATGTATAAATCAAGTAACTGTACAACTAGACTTGCCTAAATCTCTTAAAGCAATACATCCAATTTTCCATTACAGCCTCCTCAAACCTGCGTTACCCCCGACTAAATGGCAACCTGAGATGTCGGCTCCTCCCCCCTTTGATGGTTGGCGATGAGGAACACTACGAAATTGCTGATATTTTGGACTCTAAGATTCTTCGTGGACAACTCTTGTACCTTGTTCAATGGGTACACTTTGGGCCCCAATACAGGGAATGGGTGAAAGTCTCTGATATCAATGCACCTGATCACCTGAAAGACTTTCACACACGATACCCTAACAAGCCTGGGGGCCCTTGTTCTCTCCTTCCTGAGTGGTGGGTGGGTGGTATTTTGGGAAGGGCAGAATGTCAGATAAGATGCATTTGATGTTTCTCACTGAATCCATTGTTTTATGTTCCCTACCCTGCTTTGCGCTTGCGTAGCTATGCAGGCAGAAACGTGGGAGCTTCTTCCCTGCCGCTTTTGCTTATCACGGTGGCCTTGAATGTAGGCTTTGGACTATTCTTGTTTAGCTGAGAATTTTCCAGTCCTGGGAAGGCAAGGGGAGGGGGGAAGTAGTCTCCCGCTCATGAAGTATTTCTCCCGCCGGGAGTTCCCGCGCGAGTGCTCAAGTTTTATTCGCTAGGCGCTTCATTGCATCACACTATAAGTTAGCTTGCTCTGCTTTGCCCCCCATTCCTGACAATGACCTCCTACTGTGGGTTTTAGCAAGATAATCCAATAAACCTTTCTTTGTGCAAGAATGACTGGATCTACTTGATTTTAAACCTGACATTACCGCTGCGCCTCCACCAGGGGCAGGTAAACAGTGTGAATGCTCCCTTGTGCCTCCTCCCCGGTATGCTCCTGCATTGGTCGGTGCAGTGTGACCCGGGAATACCCGGAACACTTTGCCACGACTCCCTCACATTTCAAACTGCCAGTCTGAACTCAGCCTATGTTTGTACAGCAGGCAACACAGTGGGGTTTCGATTACTGGGATTTTTTAAGAAATGGAAAAATAGAGTAATAATAATATGTTCTAAAAAGGAGTTTAAGAACAAAACATGCTAGCCATGTCTTTCGATGGTTCAGGTTATAAAAACAACAGACTTATTTGTTACCCCAGTTGCCTTATTTATTAATAAATGTGTGGAATTATGAGTATTAAATGGCAATAGGCATTAAATAAGGGACCATAATCTATGTATATGGGAGTCAGAGTTCCCAGGACCCAGGAACAGACACTGAGGCTGGAATAATAAAGCAATAAATTCTTTACTAAAGGCTCTCCAAGCATACTCACATAGAATCAGTACTCACTCACACGATATAGAACTAAGTATTCAGAACAGAAAATACAGAGATGTTTGCAGGAGCAGGAAGTATAGTTGGTTGGGTGATACCTTATCTGTCCAGTGAGACAAGTTGATTCTGCAGTGAAAAACTGAATAAACTAAGGAAAGGGGTCATGAGTTGACCAGCAACACACATTGAAAAAGGTCCCAAACTGCGCAGGAATGGAACCAACAAGATAGAGTGGGGTTAGGAGAGGCAAGAGCAAGAGAGCAAGCCCAGAGAGGGCTCTCCTTAAATACCTGAAAATGTGACCTGAGACATGGGCTCATGTGATCACCTGGTCCCCGGGAGATATTAACAAAACTTAAACTCTGAATGAGGCATAAAGGGATTAATAGTTGGGCAATTGTAAACTTAATGTTCAGCAGGGAGTGACACCTCTGGGGGAAGGTGGTGAGACAAAGGAGAGAAAGAAGAACCCCAATCATGTTGCAGGGCTGGTGCTTTGGATTAAAAACCATGGTTGGACAGCAGCGTTATCTTAAGGGTGCCAGGAAGACTTGATTGCTTGCTATTGTTTGTTGTTGGGCACATCCTTTTGTCTTAAGCTGGAGAGGAATGTGTGTTTTTCCTGGTGATGTTAACACATGAAGGTGTGGGGAGGTGCCTGTGTGATGGAGAAGTGAATCCCTCAAGGTTTCTGTGTCAAGAACATCTGTCCTTTTTGCAGAGTATGGCTTCCTTCTGTGATCTGCTGCTGTTTCTACATGAATGGAGGTCAGGGCTGCTGGTCTGCATCCTGGCACTGGCATGGCTACGGAGGTACAGGGGCAAGAGGCTTCTGTAGTTCTGGGGCCACCTCTGACTTGGCATGCTTCTTAGGCACAAGGCTTCCCTTGGCTATAGTACATTCCATAGTCCAATATAAGGGCGCTTCCTTTGGGAACACAGCTCTGTTCATTGCCCTGACAAACTCTTTTCACAGTTCAGCAAAGCAGTCATATTTAAGCTTCTTTAATAATGCCATCTGAAGTGGCTGCATGGCAACATGTAACTTCAGGTTTGTAGCTAGCTGAGCACCTGGTCTTTCAGCTGCTGATATGCCAGATGCCTTGGAAAAGTACTGAAGAAACAAGGCTATTGTTTTTCATCCCCTGTCATTCTTTTAGATTCAAAGAAGACACTAAGGTTAACCTGGAGTAGCACTGCCTTTTCTTCTGAATAGCAAAGACATCAATAAATCTACTATCCATTAACTTGTTGAACATCACCTTTGAAAAAACAAGTCAAAAAGCAACATGGCTTTTGCAGTATTACATGGCAACAGACCCATACCTGTATGGTTTATTGTATATTAATATTCATTGATTGCTTCACAGAAGGCTCTGGACCCAGGTTTTATTGTTTAGAAGAGATGGGAGAGGTGGTGATGCCAATTCTAGAACATCAACTTTTATAAGAGGAAATATCATGCCTAAAGTATGTCCTGCTTTTGACTTAAATCTTAATCTTCCCTGAGTCACCTACATATGGAACGTCTGGATCAAACACTGACAATTTAGCAATAAAAAGGTGCTCCTTCATATCTTTAAAGTCCTAAACAATCTTGGATCAGAATACCCATATTATGGCCACCTCCCACATAGTCCCACTTGCCAGTTAAATTTTCATCCCAAGCTTTGTTCATTATGCCTGTGGGAGGTAGGATAGGGCTTTTTCAGTGATGGCATCCCACCTGTGCAACACTCTGTGAAACTTCATCTTACAACTATCCTTTTGGCTTTTAGGTTACGTTTCTATTGATCCTCTATTGTTCATTCATAGTTTTTCATATTTTGCCAGCTAATGTTAGTGCTGCTAGTTTACTTAGAGGTAGGGTTGCCAGCTACCAGGTGGGAGTGGGGGGGATCCCCTGGTTTCATGGGCTCCCCCCCAACAGCCCCAAACCAGCATGATGCCCCCGACATGACGATATGAAGAAGTGATGTCATCACGTCGGGGCATCGCACAGTGATACTCTAGGAAGAAAAGGAAAATATTCATTATTAAAATTAGTACATTGTTATGAATATGACAAAATGATGTGTTCAAAAGATACATTTTGAGTTACTTACTTATAATCAATATTTGTGACCTAAGACAGAGATATAATTCAGAAGCCTCGTTTTAAATAACCTGCTGCCCTGGTCAGGTACATTTGTCTTGAATGGCAATTCAGTTGAGTACCTTAAAAAGTATTCAAGGATATTCTGATTAACACAGTTTTAAAAAAAATTATGAAGAAGAACTCAAATAACATGGAAAAAATAAAATCGAATAATAATACATATTTATAGAAATTACCCTCCTCTCCTGGTCCAAAAAAAAAATTCTTAGTTAGCTCCAGACTGCATCTAAGATTTTTTTTATTTTCTTCCCTTTTCCCACTTCCAGAACAATTTCAACTTGGTCCAAGTTTAAGAAACAACTGTATTATTATTGTATTGTCTGGAGCCATTGTGTAACAACATTGTTTGACCACTGAAGAAGACCAATTGGCCGAAACACATTTGGACAGGGACAGAGTCACAAATGGTCTATGTTTGAGATAACTGTATGATTTGATTCTGATTTGAGGCTACTACTTGGGCCTACTTTTGTTTTTACCTAATTTGTAATAAATGCATGTATTTTGTGTATATTTGGTAATATTTATGTTTCAAGTTTAGATATAGAACTATTGGGCCCTTACATTCTGTAAGGCATTGTACCCCATTGAGGTCCCCGTCCTCCCCAGGCTCCACTCCCAAAGCTCCAGGAACTTCCCAACCTGGAGCTGGCAACCCTACCCCCCTACTCCCCACTAGTGGCCAGGGGAGACCTGGCAACCCTATGTCTGAGGTTTTTAACCACCTACATATATTTTAACCCAGGGGGTAGCCAACCACCCTTCTTCTGTTCACCCCCGCTCTGTTCCACCAGTAAAAAAATCTTCACTATAGCCTCATTCTGCTGTCTTTCTAATTTATCCTTTTCTCTTGGCACTTTCTTTATGGGGCAATCCCTGTTTCCTGGTCCAATCTAGTAATGATGGAAAGAAATAAAAAACAAATTCACAAAGGCTGCACCAGATGTTTGCACGCACAAACTTTAATAATGAAATTAGTACTTTTAGGGACCCTGAAATGCTCCCTGATTATTATTATTTAAAAAAAAAAATCTTATTCACTGGCTGCTTTAATGCCATATTTTTATATATTTTTAAAATTCCTTCACGCCAACTACATGATTTCAATTAATCAAGAATGATGTGTGTGTGTGTGTGTGTGTGTGTGTGTGAAGTGCTGTCAAGTCATCGGGTTTTCAAGGCAAGTGATTAAGCAGAGGTGGTTTGCCATTGCCGTCTTCGCAAAGTCTCTGTGGTCTTCCACAGAAATGCCAACCCTGCTTAGCTTCCAAATTCTGACAAGATAAGGCTATACAATATCATTCCAAGACCCCAGTAATGGAACAGCATGATGATATCACCTCATCTTGTAGCCAATCAGAATATAATTAAATTAAATTACATAGTAAATAAATCTCTTACTATGAATGGGTTGGAAGAGTAATTTTTGTCAGCACTCCCTGTTCTGTTCTGCTGTATTGGGCACTTTTATTACAGGAGCATTACAAAACAGGAAATGATGGCTTGGTTACCTTATAAGGAGGATTACCTTCATGGACATTTCTACCCCCTTTCAAGCAAAAAATAAAACCTACAGAAGAGGAAAAGTTTCATGAACATTTCCACCTACCCAGTCATATACAGCAATCCTGTGGTGCTCTGGGCACTACCGCATTAGTACATTGCGAAGTCTATCCTACCCTTACTTGCAACCTTTGCTCATAAAGTAGAGAGTACGGGCCCTAGGCATGCAATTGTCATAATGTTGCCCTCTCTAACAGGGTAGAAGAAAGAATGTTAAAGTTGCACAGTTTTATCACTGAATTATCTTAGGCCAGAACCAGCCATTACTGGAAAAACAAACTGCTACCAAAATGGCAATCAGTTTTTTGTTCACTTCTCCCTATCCCCTTACATCTAGAAAAACAAAATGACTATAAGCCATTATCATGTTCCGATTTTTCTTGCTTGCAGAGGTAGAAAAGCTTTGAGTCTTATTGCCTCAGATCACACTTCAAAAAAAATATCTGCAGTTAACCACAGAGATAGTTCAGGTTTCCATTTGCAGTGAGCACCATATGTACCCAATAATGTCTGTTTTGAACCTTTGTTTCCCCTATAAAAGGGCCATAAGTTCTTTATGTTTAGAAAGAAGAATAAAAGAATCACATGTACAGTGATGATATGCAGCCAACAACATGATGACGGCTGCAAAACATAGCTCTACTGGGGTGCTTCCTGCTTATACGCCATCCAAAGATTAGAGTTTCACAACCAGAAAATGTGTGAGACAGTCTATGGCCCCAATATACCCATGTGCATATACAACAGCTGGATCCACACATATCAATAATTGTGCCAATCAGACACTGACAAGGAGGGGAAATGCAGGACAAAATCCAGCCCCCTGATTGGTTCTACTGCCATTTTTCTGACTGGGTATCTAGGCTGCAGAGGAATTGAATCAGCTGTTTGCATACATCCCATCTCTGATCCTTTAGATGGGAATATATAATCTTCATTCGACCATCCCTACCCATCTAAAATTCTCCTCCTTTAACTGACGTCATCCTTTCTTCTTTACTGCCTCTTACGCCAAGAACCCTTTTCCAGGATACTTTTGGGATGCTACTTCTTCGTCTTCCATATCTTTCCTTAAAAACTCACATCAGACTTTTGGCACAGTCTTCTAATCAATCACTCCCTGCTAAACCCAAGCCTAAGGAGTTAAAATTGAATGGAATGCATATTCTTCCTCCATTACGATTGTCTCCCTCACCATCCCCTGCCTTTCCCCCACCCATATCTTATTTTAGATAACAAATTCATCAGGGCTAGAGAGATCTGCCTTTTTTCTTATTGTTCTTTGAAAGCACTGTGGAGAAATCTATGCTTCTGTTCACGCATATTTCCCAGGGGATCACAGACAATGCAATCCTATCCAGAGTTACTCTAGTGTAAATCAATGGGCTTTGACTGGAGTAATTCTGGAAAGGATTGCATCAACAGTTTTTTGGGCTGCTTTAGCAAATGAGCAAATGTAATGAGTCTGCTTCCTTCCTGAATGGTTAACGGTTACTATAACTCCAGTACTCTGAAGATCTAGCTAGAATTATATTCATTGTTGCATTTTTAAAAATTGTCAACCCAGAAGTCATCAGCTTATTCTTATTCCTGATCATGGCATTTTGTGAGATCCTTCTATAAGTACTTACTATCTGTTTTGTACTTTAGTTTTTATAGCAGTTTTGTGTACCCAGTTTGGTGTAGTGGTTAAGTTGCACAGACTCTAATCTGGGAGAACCGAATTTGATTCCCCACTCCTCCACTTGCAGCTGCTGGGTGACCATGAGCAAACCGTAGTTCTGTCAGAGCTGTTCTTGAAAGAACAGTTCTTGAGAGAGCTCTATCAGGCCCACCTATCTCACAGGGCATCTGTTGTGGGGAGGGGAAGGGAAAGGAGTTTGTAAGCCACTCTGAGACTCCAAGTGAAAGGCAGGGTATAAATCCAATCTCCTCCTCCTCCTCCTCCTTCTAACTGTGGCCAAAACCTGCTTTTTAAATATATCATAAAAAGCCACTGGCAAGAGCTTCTTATACTTGCATACTACCTAGTGTACACAATGTTCTAGTACAATGCCAATATTATGAGGCAGCCCCTTACAATGCCTTGAAGACAACATGCGAAGGAATAGAAGATGACAGATGAGGAATTCACTTTATTACAATGCCAGTTACTAGTTTCTAGCTAAAAGTATTAGTTCACCATAGCTTATACAAGTGGAGACCCGCAAGAAACTTGCGGGATGGTCATCCCATTCCTCACACCTTTGCTTCCTCCCCTCTACCCTTACCTATCTCACACTCTTTCTCCCTTCTGGGGGTGGAGACATAGACTCAACCCTCCAAAGCAGCCATTTTATCCAGGGGAACTGATCTCTGTCACCCAGACAACAGTTGTAATTCTGGGTGATCTCCAGCCCTCACCGAGAGGCTGGCAATGGTAGTTCTCATGGAGGAAACGGATGGTTTGGAGGGTGGAGTCTATGGCATTATACCGGTCTGAAGTTCTTCTCCTCTTCAGATCCCACCATCCCCAGGTAAAGGTAAAGGTTCCCTTGCTCGAAAGCCAGTCGAATCCGACTCTAGGGTTGAGGTGCTCATCTCCGTTTCAAAGCTGAAGAGCCAGCGCTGTCCGAAGACATTTCCGTGGTCATGTGGCCGGCATGACTAAACACCAAGGCGCACGGAACGCTGTTACCTTCCCACTGAAGTGGTACCTATTTATCTACTTGCAATTTCTTGCTTTCGAACTGCTAGGTTGGCAGGAGCTGGAACTAGAGACGGGAGCTCACCCCGTCATGCGGCACTCACAGGTCTTGAACTGCTGAACTACTGACCTTCTACAGCCTGCAGTTCAGCGTCTTAACCACTTGAGCCACCGCAGCTCCATCCCCAGGATCCACCCCTTAAATGTCCAGGAATTTCCCAATCCAGAGTTGGCAACCCTATTTCCTTTCCACCCAACAGCCAACTTAACCTTTATCTGCCTTTATCTGTCTTCAGCTTTTTGTCTCCACCCCCTCCCCCACAGCTTCTACCAAGGAAAATTATAGTCTTTCTCCACAGTGGGGACCAAAGCAGCTTACATTATTCTCACCGCCTTTTTATCTGCACAACAACCCTGTGAGGTTGGTTAGGCTGAAAGTATGTGACTGGTCCAAAATCACCCAGTCAGCTTCCACCGCAATATGGGGGTCTGAACCTGGGTCTTGCAGACCCTACTCTGAAGCTCTAACTGCTGCACCACTGCTGGCTTTCATAGGGTAGCTGCTGAACAGCAGCAAGCAGCCAGGCCAAGTTGAGTCATGCAAATTAGGTGGTATCAAGTCACCCAGAGGGTGCTGCCTAGGGATGCCAGCCTCCAGGTGGGATCTGAAGATCCCCTGGAATTACTGCTCAGCTCCAGACTACTGAGATAACTTCCCCTGGAGAAAATGGATGCTTGGGAGGGTGGACTCTAGGGCATTGTACCCCACTGAGGTCCCTGTCCTCCCCAGGCTCCATCCCCAAATCTCCAGGAGTTTCCAGACCTGGAGCTGGCAACCCCACTACCCCCATGCCCTGCCAGTGCCCATGGGGGGACCTGGCAACCCTAGACTGCTGCCAGGCCTAGGGTTGGCAACCTCCAAGTGGGGCCTGGAGAGTGAACTCCAGAGATCTGTGAACAACAGAGATCTGTCTCCGTGGATAAAATGGCTTCTTTGGAGGGTGAATTCTGTGGCATGATACCCAGCTGAGGCCTCTCCCTTCCCCAAACCCTGCCCTCCTTGCACTCCACCACAAAACCTCTAGGAATCCCCCAGTCTGGCCCCAAGGCTCCTCCCTCCCTCCCTCCAAGGCCGAAAGAGGCCTGGAAAGAAAGGGCCCTTCTCCCCCACCCTTTACTGACAGAGCCAATGAGAAGCCTCCCCCCCCCAACGTTCTAATCTCTTACCGTTGATGCCTGGAGTTAGGTCCCTGCAGAGGCCATTTCAAAAGGTTTTGGGGGAATTCAACCATCCCTGAAGGGATTTTCTCACTTTTGGATTTTTCTACAAACCCAGGAACTCTACTGACTATGTAGGAAAAGCTGTTGGGGGAGAGTGAGGCCCCTGTTGGTGGGAATAGGTATCCGCACACAAAAAAAATCTGGGAAATAGAATAAGGATGTAAAGTATTAGATTTACTAAAGTATCTCCATAACGGGAGGAAACATCCTAGAAAATTAACAGTGCAAACCTAAACAGATTTGTGCCCTTCTAAGATAAATGATTTTAATGGACCTAGAAGAGTGTACTATGCTTAGGACAGCATAAGTACCACCTTCAGATTGCCTATAAATCTAAACACCAGACTGTACAGATAAACAAGGAGTACAGATTTGAAGAGAAAACTAGCTACATTATGCTACACAGAGAATAGCAGGCTGCCAGGACCCTGGTGGTGTTCTCTCAAATTACTGAAGTTTTGTTTGCACTATAGCTTTTCAGTAGGTAACCATTATTAATGTCTGTGGGATCTCACATACTGGCGAATAAGGGCTATTATTAACTAATTTAACTAATTAATTCACAAAATAATAATAATAATCAACAACAACAACAACAATACAGGGCTCACCTAATAAGAGGTTTACAAATGAGAAGGAGGGAAGTTACCAACAGGCCCCCATAAGTGGAAAATACAAAATTTTAAAAAGACTGAAAGAGTAATTACTGAAGTACGAAAGCAAAATGAGCTGTTTTCCAACAGTATATGCAACATTGGTAGTAAACCGAATTGGTGCAATTTTATTCCAGAGAAAATGTTTTTACCTGTGCACAATGAAAAATACTATATGTTTTTCAGTTAAAAAAAAAAAAACCTGGGCAGGATCACACACACACTGAAGTCTGAGGCCCCATCTTGCATTTTTATATGGGATGCGTCAAACTAATTCATGTATTGGGAATGGGAAATAAAAAGGCTCATCCAAAGAGCAAATTGTCAAAATTACCAAACTAGAAAAAGGTAGCCTGGGAAAGTGGCTGGCTTAATGCTGTTGAAGCAGCTGGAAAGGGTACTGAGACACTGAACAGCCAGCAGATTTGTTTGTGATCATTCTCTTGGATGGCAGCCCCTGGTTCTTGATCTGCCATTTGGACTAGCAGGGAGCAGCACTGGGAGCACTACATTTCATCTCTGTTCTGTATCAGTACACCTGACACCACAAAAAAGAGCCAGCCCCAAACACCTGCTTGCACTGAACGATTTGAGATCTCCTGAAATCTTGCATGGAACACTGAGGCAAGAAATTCTCAGATTCCACTAAGAGCTTTATCCATGTCCCTAAAAAGAGTGCCCCCAAGCAACAAACAGCACTGCTGGGGTGGGATGGGTAACCTCCATCCCAAAGCAGCCTAAAGTTGTCACATATACTTGGGGCATAAATCCAGTGGGATTTTTACATAGTGCCCTTAGTGCAGAGAACTTAACGTCCCTTTCCTTCTCCATAACTCATAGTAATTTGCCCAAGAGTTTCATGGATGGGTGGAGATCTGAAGCACTTCTGAGGAAGCAGGAACATAATAAAATTCTTCAGTATGCTTTCAGGTGAAGTCACTCCCACAGCAGGTGGGATTTACTTCCAGAGCTGCTTGTGTTGCTATAAGCAGACCTGGAGCTGCAAATAGACATAAAAGTGTTCTGTCCTCCAAGGGAACACAATCACTAATTTTAATTTCCAGAGTATTATTTATTTATCATATAGCAATTTTTTTTTAAACCTGGGGGACCGAAAACGACAGCTTGTGTGTGTGTGTGTTTGTTTTTAAAACACCTTACCAGTGTTAAGCCTTCCCTCAGTCCCAGAAGGGAGACAGAGATTGTGTGTCACACGCAGGACACATTACGCAGGTTCCCACCCAGGTCAAGACAAGAACAAGTACCTCACTTCACTAAGTCTGTTCGCAGCTCACCCCGCCCAGGCGGGGGCAGCAGCAACTCCTGAGCTTCCCACAAGCTAGCAGAGCGGGGCGGGCGTCTTTAGAAAGCCTTCCCAACGGCAGAGCGGGGCCATTCTGTACTTTCCAGAGAGGGCGGCAGAACTCGGGGCCGAAGGCGGGCAAGCTGAGGGAAAGAAAGAGAAAGTTCGGGCTCCCGGCAGCTCACTCAAGCAAAACGCAAGGACGACCAGACAGCGCGCCACATGGAGCGGGCTGGCGGGCGAAGTTAGGCTCCCCAACCTCAGTTTCTGAGGCGGGAGACCGAAGCCGTGGCCGGCCAACCGGAAAACGCTCCGCATGCGCTGCTCGGTGAGGAGTGTGGGGGGAAAGAAGGGCACCAAATTTAAACACTGGAGGAATGGGACGGCAAAAGGAAGGAGGGGGTGGAAGGGCGAGGGGAGCCGACAGACAGGGATACAGCTTGGAGGTGGAGACGGTGGGAGGAGAGCGAAAGGGAGAGGAAAATAAAAGGGGGCTAGGGGAGGAGGAAGGGGTGGGAAGCAATGGCAGGGCAAGGAAAGTGAGAGCGTGTCTTTCTCATTCTCTGCAGAGGGAGCTCAGATCTCCTCCTTCCCTTCCTCCCGTCCCGAGGCATATCCAAGGAGCCCCTGCCTTTTCGCTATTGCCGAGCGTCCCCCACTGGGTACCACCATGGTAGACAGAGGTCCCCTGCTGACATCCGCTATCATCTTCTACCTGTCCATCGGGGCAGCTATTTTTGAAGTCCTCGAGGAACCTTACTGGAGAGCAGCGTCGGATGAGTACAAATCCAAGAAAACGCAGCTCCTGAAAGAGTTTCCCTGCCTAGGCCAGGAGGGGCTGGATAGGATCTTAAAGGTGAGTTTAAAAAACAACTTTCTTTTTGTTGTTGTTGTTGTTATCTGTCCCATTTAAAAAATCGACTGAAAGCTGCTGAGCTGGGAGCAGTCTGGCAGCTTGTACCCCCCGCCCCGGCCTAAAACCACCAGGTGCAGATTTTAAAGGGTAGCTTTTGTTATAAGCCTAAGAAAATGCCACCTAGGATTATTTCAGAATGCATACTGTATCTTGCAGAAGGGAAATAGTCTCTTTTCAAACTGGAGACAATTGTGTGTGTCGTGGAAGTTGAACCTTTGAATGAAAACATGGTTATTGTTCAGCTCTGATGGCGCGTTTCAAGCCCTGTGCTGCCTCTCTCACCAAATTGCACAAACCTAACAATGCATGAACTAAATTCAAAGTAGATGAACAGTGGAAGACATGTGTTTGCAGAACAAATCGTTCTTTGACAGAAACGCATTAATGGTGACAGCAAGAACTCAAGCTGTAATAATTTCAATTCATTTTTCCTGGGTTGTTGTTGTTTTGCTCTCACTGTATTTGAAATTTTATAACAGTGTTTTTCTGAAATAACACTTATCAAAAGGCTTTTCTCCAGGCCTATTGAGGTTTGGTTGGCTTGTCACTTTTTCCACACTATAAGCAGCAACTTGATCATACTTTGCAACTGGTTATTTTATGGTTTTTCTAGGGGGCAGGCTCAGTCCTTTGTTGGCCTGTTTTATGTCAGCAGCAGGTGCTTTGTTTCCCATTCAGTTTTTTAAAAAATGTTGCTCGGATGCATGAGTAAAATTCAGAGCAGGTGAAAAGAGTGATTGAGATGGCAAACAGAAAACAACTGCTGGGAGGGATAAACTAGCTTTGCAAAATGGTTTCTTTCTCCTTAATACTAACATGAAATGCCCTTGAAGGAATGTGCAGCTTCTGCTTTTGGTTTTGAGATTTGAATGCCAACCTTAAACTGTGTATAGATATAATTCTGTGTACATTTACTTGAAAGTAAACCCAATTGAATTCTGTGGGACTTATTTCTGTGTAATGCATAGGGTCCAGCTGGTTCATGAGAAAAAAAAGGCTTGTCTGTTAGTAAGAGCTTCAGTACTGGTAGGCTGGATAGCCCCTTGGGCTCTTTGTCTACTTCTGTTGCTTGAAAAGTTCAGAGGTGAAGGCTAGTTTAAAGGAATTCACCATGAAATGTTCCTTCACTGGTTCATTGGTAATGCAATCCTCAATTTCCCTTGCTAAACCATGAACTCTTTTAAAAATAGGAGTATGCATGTGCTGATAAATCTAAACATGAATGCAAAGATTCCAGTCCTCAAAGTGTTTGGTTGACAGAAGCCCCACTGCACCAGAATCCGGAAACAAAAGATGATGCTAAATAGTTTCTGCACTGGACCCTTCTCTTTGTTTGCCTGTCTCTTTTTGTGTTCTTAGTAAATCCCACAGTGTGGAAAAATTTGCCGGGGACTTTTTTAAAGTCTGGCTTGCATAGGGTATGAGATCAGAGTCAAATAAAAAACTGTGGAATTCTTTTTTTAATGGAGTGAGATATGGTTGCATGCTAAATTAAGTTTTAATCTTTCGTATTTAGCAATGGGAATGTTCCTTTTTTGGAGTAAAAGCAAGAATTATTGTGACAAGCTTTCGTGGCACTAAGAGTTGGCAAGTGTATAGATCAAAAAGGGGAGCAAAAGGACAAGAAGTGCAGAGAAGTATAGTAGTCTGTGACAATTCTGGGTAAAGCTGATTGTTCTGGGGTGCTTGTACAAACTGTCATAGAAAAGTGAACATGGAGAGTGAGTGATCCAGTACTAAGGAATACTGCATATCTCCATTGAAGACTTAGAAAGCCAGTGTGACTGTAGATGATCCTGTGACAAGAGCAATCAGTTTAGTCAGCCAAGGCAGAAATTCATAGCTATGGTACATGTTTGCCTATCTAAGGGGGTTGGGGGGAGACCAACATTTTTCTTTAAGCTTGCCTTTTGCTGTAATATTTGAACTGTGTCTTTTAGCTTGCAAAGCATGTTAACTGTCCTCATGTTAACAATGAGCTATGTGAAGCTAACCCCATTACTGTACCTCGTTAACAATGAGAAAGTGACTTGCTAATGAGAAAGAGAAGGGATTTAAGTCCAAATCTCTAAACTATCTTGGTTAACTATGGTATCTGTTTGTCCACTGGCATTGTACTATATAACGTAAGTGTATTGAACTGAGCTAAACTAGAACTGGGAATGAAAATAGAAAATCCTGTTTACAGAGCAAGAGGTAAACTTTAGGAATCTTCTGCCTTAGAATTTTGTTCAGTCACTTTTTCTAGTTTTCAGACTTCTGTAACTCTTCCCCTCCTTTTAACCATGTCACTTTATCAACTGTCACTCAACTAGGGAAGTGGTTGTTAATTTTGCTGTATTAAAGAGTGGTACTCTGGTTTGCTTGTTATTTGTGGACTTGTATTTTCATGCCCTACACCCAGTACATGGGAGGCTACTTGACAGGCTTCTAAATTAAAGTCCAGCTACTGCACAATCCATTGTAGTTGTTTGTGCATACAGGTGAGAAGCGTGCACACACTGTTGGAGGATTCTTCAAAGTTTCCATAGAGGCTATTTGCTCTATTTAAGAGGTACTTCTGACTCTTCAACATTTTATTTTCATTGTGTAGTCTCAAAGGCTATCTGAAGTACATCAAGGATTAGAAAACTGTGCTCCACAAACTAAATAGCACTGATCTGGAGTAACTGACAGTGCTCTCCAAGCAGAGTCACACTCTTTGAAGCCTATTTACCTCAGCGGGCTTACAAGGGTGCAACTAGATAGATCCAGGTGTTTAGGTTGTCTCTGTTAATCTAACTGCTGTAGAAAATGCCTGGAATGACTGTGCAACATTTGTAATGTTATGCAGGAGGTAATCTTTTGGCTTTTAGCATAAAGATTCCACCAACTTCGTTGTCACCAAGGCTGCAACTCTATGAGGCTCTGATTCTTATTACAGTTCTCAGTCAAGATGTGCTTTGCACCTTGACACAGAACATGAAGACATCTCTCTTGCTGAGTCATGATCTTATTTACAACACCACCGAAATCTACCCTGTCTGTGTGCTCCAGTTACCTAAGAATTGAATAATTTCTGTTCTACTGGTTAGCACTTCTCCTTTTTCAACTTCTTGTTCCATCTCTTCCCATTACTCAAGCTGCATCACACCCCATTTGAATCTTTTGTTAGCTTCCATATGGTACTTCAACTCACCTTTATTTTTGTGCACTTCTGTCCTTCAAGGGCACTTACCTGTTTTTCTTTAGTCCCTCAGTTTTTTTGCCAGCAGGCTAAGAACTGTAAGAGCTGCACAAGTTTTGATACAGTATTTCTATACAAAGCTCAAGTGCATTCACCATAAGAACAATTCAGCAGTCACAGTGATAATGCTAATTTCCCCCTTGCATTTTTTATCTTGTCCCTCCCAGCAAGAGGCTTGGATGGTATATATCAGTTCCTTCATTTTACCCTCATAATAACTTTCTGATGTAGAGTAGGCTGAGAGAGACTGGATGGCCCAAGGTTCGTCAGCTCATCTACTGACATAAACCACATGAACCCACCTGATTGGTTCACAGTAGGTTTGTGGGGGCTCTTGAGGGCAGGATGGCACAAGCAGAGGCTCATGAACCACAAACTGGGTTCAGTTTGTGATGAACTTTGGTTCATAATTTGGTTCATGTTCATCCCTAGTCCAGAACTTGAAACTGCTGTATCCCATTGTGTTTAATTAGGCATACTTTAAAAAAAAACAATCTTGTAGCTTATGTCTGAGAATGTTTTAAAAGACATGCAGGTACAGCAAGGAATGAATTGGTACCAACTAGGAAGCTTTTCTGCTTTTTTAAACTCCCTCCCCCCTATAAATCGTTTATATTGTATAGTAGTTGACAAAGACCTGTCTAGAGTATTGAAGAAGTTTGGATAAGTGTCCAATATATGTATCCCAGTATATGTGTCCAGTATAAATGTCCATTGGTATATGTGTGTCCCTCCCCACCCCCCGGAAGAAAAGAAGAAAATAAAACAAAATCTGACTCCTGAGTCTTTCCTAAATTCTGAACTTCTGCAAAGATCCATTCCCTTTTGTATCATGGTTTATATCTTAGCAAGTTTTATAACATCATGTTTAAATGAAGTGGAATATTTTGGCCTTAAATGCTGGTTTTCCATGACTTTTTACTTCAGAGCAAGAATCATAAGGGTTTAATTTTATATACGGTATTTATTGTTGGAACGTGACATGTCCTGTGAATTGTTTTTTCAAAGCTTAGTGTCAATATTAAATTTTCCTTTCATGTATTGAGCACCAAGTAAAAAAAGGAAGGAGGTTTATTTTTTTCCTTATATAATTTTTATTATTTCAATTTACAACACAAAAACAAAACATAAACTACGATCTACAACAGTTCTCTAAATCATACATTAAACATAAATATAGGTGGTCCTCTATAATCATCAACTGCAATCATGTACAATATCCAAATCATGTCTTAAACATAAGCTACATAATCTAAATCATACAATTTCTTATACTCATTTAGAACTAACTTATATATACTCGTGATTTTTTATCTCTGTTTAAATATCCTTATTCTGTCTTTCCCAACTATTTTCATATCTGAGAATGTATTATAACAGACATGTGTTGCCTGACTCTTCCAAAAGGGAAGGAGTTTTACAAGTAATTTGTTATGGTTTACATTACTGTACTAATTGCATAATCATTTGCTCTTTGGTGGTAAATGTTACTTCCATTTCCTAAACTCCCTCATATTGCATGTATTGAGGTCACACAAAGTTTCAGCTAGTAACTAACTTCATTTCTTGCACCATCAGTCTAAGTACTTTCTCACTGGAATCTTCTGAAGGAACAGGTGCACGTTAGTCCAAACCTTAGCATGACATATGCACACAATGTAAGTGTACACGACAAAATACCCATTCCATGTACATAGCTGTGTTAAGAATAGTTTAGATGTGATACCAAACAACAGTTTGGTGCTATGTGATTTGATAGTGCTTGCAAATGCTGACCTACAGCGATACTGTGGCAGCTGACTTACAGCGATCCTGTAGGGTTTTCAAGGCAGGAGATGAACACAGCTGGATTGCCATTCTATGCCTCTGTGTAGCAACTCTGGACTTCTTTGGTGGTTTCCCATCCAAGTACCCTACTTAGCTTCTGTGATGCAGTGAGATCAGGCTAGCCCGGGCCATGCAGGTCAGAACAAGCTGTTCTTTACAGTGGCATAATTCTTGGCAAACTGTAGTTTGTATTCCTTCTCAAAACCACTTTGGACACAACAGTAGATTAAGGTTTACATGATGCCAACCAGTGATGGGAGAAAGAAACATGGAAGTATGGTGCTTGCTTGATTAGCAGTAATAAGAAAGAAATGTAGCACCAAAAAAATTGACTGCTCACTTCAGACATGGTTTCAGTGAACTGATGGTTGGCATTATCATCTGAATAATGACCATTCTGCTCACTATGGTTAGTGCACATCAGTCCAGGATCTAAAAACTTAGATCAGAGTTAGTATAGTTACCACAGTTTGTCACATAAACCCCGTGTTAAGACTTATGGATGCAAACATCTTGGCTTATACCCTAAACATCTGGCCAGAGTAATAATAATGAAACTTATATTTTAAGGCAAGCCAAAGTTTGTGTGATCATCTGCAAGCTAAATCCTGGTTTTCACAAGCCATAGTTACCATAAACAATAGTTCTACATTATATCTGAACTGAGTCACCATGCCAAAAGCTTTTGTAGACTAGAGCCCAGTTCATCAGATGAAAATGTTATCCTGATTTGGCACAGATATGCATGTGAAGGGGAAGCACTTTGTAAAGCATTGAGTCCAAAAGATCAAAGTCTAGGAGGATTAGGTCTTTTACACTTTTCTGTATTGCCCACTTTTATGCAAAACAAGAACACAGTGGCCCAGGCTAGCCCGATCTCATTAGATCTAGAAAGCTAAGCAGGGTTGGCCCTGGCTAGTATTTGGATAGGAGACCTTCAAGGATGTCCACAGTTGTGATGTAGAAGCAGGCAATGGCAAACCACCTCTGAACATCTCTTACCTTGAAAACCTCATGGGGTTGTCATAAGTTGGCTGCGACTTGAAGGCACTTTCACCACCAAGAACACAGTAACTCATTTTCATCAGTAATCACTATGTTGACTTTTAACTGAGGTTTATCTTCTTGTTTTTTCCCTGCTTTTAAATCCTGTTTTGATGTGGATTTTGTACTGCTGATTTACTTAGAATAGATTCTACTGCTTAGACTGAGTTTATTGGATTATTTTAATTACTTTATTTTCAATTGTATTTATTATGTTAGCTACCTCAGGCAGATTCTGTTGAGTGCAGGAAATAAATCTTTTAACTAAAAGAATCTTTGTAGCTATGCTGTGCCAATTTTCGTACCTTGGAAGTTAAAGATAGCATTATCACAATAATGGGTGTTGTGAATGGACCTTTTGTTTCCTTATATTTGAATACTCTATGGCAGCGGTCCCTAACCTTTTGAGCCTCCAAGCACCTTTGAAAGTCTGACTCAGGGTGGTGAATGCAACCACAAAATGGCTGCTGCTGGAAGCAGAGCCAACCACAAAATGGCTGTCACAATAGGTGAGGCCAGCCAC
Organism: Gekko gecko; assembly: GCA_029375565.1. Lineage (NCBI taxonomy): Eukaryota > Metazoa > Chordata > Lepidosauria > Squamata > Gekkonidae > Gekko > Gekko gecko. The sequence goes on from JAPDNY010000001.1 coordinate 96,688,326, forward strand.
AAAATATCAGGGAGTGAGGTCATGTATAACTCTGATAGTAACATCATCATTTCAAGTAGAAGCTCTGAAGAAGAGTGCTTGCACATAAAAGCTTATACTTTGAATAAAATTTTGTTAATCTTAAAGGTGCCACTGAACTCAAACTTTGTTATGTCATAATAAATTTGTTTAGATGTACAAGTGCTGCAAGACTCCTTTTGTTTTAAGAGAAGATCTGTATATTGTGGCAGTGTTAGAGCTGCTCTAGAACACCGCTGACCTTCTGTCTGAGAAGGCTATAAATTCTCAGCTCCTGACTTCTTTGTATAATGTCAGACTCCCCTATTCTTGTGAAATTGTGAAGAAAGTGAGCCATAAGAAATGTCTAAAAATTATGCACCATGAACATAGATCATCTAATTGGCTGAGGATGGAGACCTTGCATTTAATTTTGATTGCATGCTGTTTTTCCACTTGCATGCCTGAAGCCATTAGAAAGGGAAATGTGATAACTGTATTGAATGAAAATCAGTTTACTTCTGTCCAAAAATCTTTGCATGTACTGCATAGCATATACACTTTTAATCAGTGTTCCCTCTAGACTGAGTTAGTATGAGCCAGCTCACAGTTTTTTAGCCTCCGGCTCACACATTTTTGTCTTAGCTGAGGAAGGATGGCTCCAGAGCAAACTTATTTATGCAGTAGCCAAATCACTTGCTCACAACTTTAATGCCAGCAGCTCACAAAGTAGAATTTTTTTCCACAAGACTCCACAGCTTAGAGGGAACATTGCTTTTAATGTCTGGGTAGAGTAACAGTTTTTGCCCTCTTTTGTGGTATGAAAACATTTTATGCTTTTGCATTCTATGATAATGACAATAAACTGTTAATCAAGGTGGAACTGGGTAAAAGTGGAATTTCTGTTCTCCTGTATTGATTGTCTTGACTAGGACTAATAGCTAAATGAGATGATATTCTATGTTTAAAATATAAAGGAAAGTGCAAGGGTGCAATTTTTACTCCACTATGAATAGGGCTATAGCAAATGAAGTATGACCCATGTGTCTTCATTTGCAGCCTTCTCTCTTACAGTATTGTCAACAGAATTTTGGATTCTAGATTCCCTGGCACAGACTTGCCACATGCAATCAAAGCACTTTACCCTACCCTATTTGTGTAAAAAAAACATGATTGTTGCATCATTTCCTTTGCTCTTGTGCTTGAAAAAAATTGGAATTGTGTATTTTAGGAGAATTATTTTGAACCCACTAGCATTTTTAACAATAGACATAAACTCTGTATACATGAAGGGGGGGGATAAAATACAATATAAACCTTATTCATATGGCTGCCAATCTCCAGGTTGTGGTTGGAGCTCTCCTGTGATTACAGCTCATCTCCAGGTGAAAGAGATCAGTTCACCTGGAGAAAATGGCCAGTCTGGAAGGTGGACTCTATGGCATTATACCCCATTGAAGCCCCTCGTCAGGCTTCACCCCCCAAATTTCCAGGTATTTCCAAACCTGGAGCTGGCAACCCCACCTATTCAAAATATTGCTCCTGTTTTCAGAAGTGTGTGTTTCTCTGTCTAGTTGTCTGTCTATATATGAGAAAGGACATAGTACGCATATCTGATTCTGCACTACCTACTGATGATTTTTTTTAGCTCTTTCAAGATTGCTCACTGGAATTTTTAAAGTGACTAATCTATGAGCTTTTAGGAGTGCTGAACTTTGAGGAGTACATAACTAGCATCTAGCCCAGTTGCAGTGGCACTGGGGGCTGGAGCCTGTTGCTAGATGCTAGTTGTGCTAAACATCATTGCACAACAAATGTGTAGTTTTGTTTGCTTGCTGCTTGGGACTCACTTCTTCCTGTTAGAAGCTGGTTGTGTTTGATAGGAAGGCATTTCACCATGCGTGGAAGCTCTTTCCTCAGCAAATGGGCCCACTGGAACTTGAACTTCTGTTAAAAGCAGTTGAACACATACCACGGGTGTATAGTTCTACATCCTTCTTCACTGGCTTCCCTCATTATGTATGCCAATCAGTGACAAACATCACAGGTGGCATCATAGCTGAAGCAATTTGAGGTGAGAAACAGTGGGTGCCATCAAAGTAATCAGCTTCTATTCCTGTATGTTTTCTGATTCCAGGTTGAGCATGACTACTTCCTAGAGTTGCCCACCTCTAGGTAAGGCCTACAGTTGTGGAATTACAACTGATCTCCAGATGACAGCGATCAACTCCCCTAGAGGAAAGGTGGACTCTATGGCATCCTATCCTGGAAGAGCTTCTGCTCTCTTCAGATTCTGTCATCTCTAGGCACACTAACACTTTCACCAGTGGGAGCTAGCAAACTCATTACCTCCCTTTGCATAGCTGTTTCCTCTCCCACCTTACGTATGGAATGCGTAATAAGCAATTGCCTTTGAATCAACAGTTTCAGGACTATTCCAGAAAGGATGAGACACAGGGACATAGTGTTCATGGTCTGGATAAATTCTGCCTTGGCCCCATCATGACAATATTGTGGTTTCTTTAAACTTTACCTCAGCATGTGAGCCAAGTTGGATAGAACAACTGACAGCCTTGGAATATTGTATCCTAATGCCTATTTGAGTGTTTTGTAAGTTTCCGCCAATGAATCCATGCATTCCATGTACTCCCCCCCTTCCCTTTTTAATGGGACCAGCAGCACAGTCATTTGTTCCAATTGGTATTGGATGCAGACCATGCCACTTTCATGGCACAGGAAGCTGCTTTAACTGTCCTGTGAAAAAAAACACTGTTTGTCCCATGGTTGCTGAAATGGGCTTGTGAGAGGGCTGAGAGCCCATTTGAATTTCCAAGGGCTCATACAGCAAAGTGGACATCCATCGTAGTATCATCTTCTGGTTCCTACTTAGATGAGCCATTTTTATTTGAACTTGGAGTATATAGACAGCAGCAGCACATAGACTAGAATTCTGGTAATATGTCCAAACTCTTTTCTCCTTTCCCCAGAGGTAGCAGACATATTAAAAATAGTCATAATATTGCTGGGTTTGTTTAGTCAAATGGCTTTTATTGGTTTTTTTTACTTACTGAAGTTTGCCTATTTTTAATTAATATTTGTGTTTTAAGCTGCTTCAGAAGCAGAGTGTATTGTTAGATGTAAATAGTTTGAATACAAAAAAACTCCTAACAACTATGTACTGTAATTCATAGGACAGAAACAAATAGTGGTAGGAACCACCCATCCACCCAGAAGGGAAGGGGTTATAACATCTCATTATTCCAATGTCTCTCTTAGCTGCTCCACCTCTAAGAGTTGAGACAAGAGCCATATGCTATCTGAAGCCATGTTTTGTGTATTGTTTTAATCTGTTGTAAGCTGCCTTAGAAACCAAGTGATCAAAAGATGGAGTATAAATCCTTGAAATAAACAATGGTAGCTTGGTCAAAAGCTTGAGTTGGTTTTAGTTCAACAGTGAATTTAGGGCAATGGCTGTCATGATATTTCAGGACATACAAATTTCTATACAAATAGGTATAGAAAAAAGCCTGCATGGTTAACAAATAAAGTAATGGAAGCTGTAAAAGGTAAGAAGGATTCCTTTAAGCAGTGGAAAGCTAGTCTTAGTGAGGTTGATAAAAGGGAACACAGACTATGGCAAATAAAATGCAAGTCTGTGATCAGGCAAGCAAAAAGGGAATATGAGGAGCATATCGCAAAAAACATAAAGACCAACAATAAAACTTTCTTCAAATACATTAGAAGTAGGAAGCCAGCCAGGGAGGCAGTGGGGCCCTTGGATGACCAAGGGGTAAAAGGAGTAGTGAAGGATGATAGGGAAATGGCTGAGAAGCTGAATGCATTTTTTGCCTCTGTCTTCACTGTGGAAGAGGAGAAGTGTTTGCCCACTCCAGAAGCACTGATTTCGGGAGGGGGTTTGAAAGACCTGAATCAGATTGCGGTGACAAGAGAGGAAGTCCTCTGACTGATGGACAATTTAAAAACTAATAAATCACCAGGCCCGGATGGCATTCATCCGAGAGTTCTGAAAGAACTCAAATGTGAACTTGTGGATCTCCTGACAAAAATATGTAATCTTTCTTTAAAATCTGCCTCCATTCCTGATGACTGGAAGGTAGCTAATGTCACTCCCATCTTTAAAAAGGGCTCCAGGGGAGATCCAGGAAATTACAGGCCAGTCAGTCTGACATCGATACCGGGTAAGTTGGTGGAAACTGTTATTAAGGAAAGAATTAGTAGGCACATTGATGAACAAAAACTATTGAGGCAGACTCAGCATGGGTTCTGTAAGGGAAGATCTTGTCTCACTAACCTGTTAGTGTTTTTTGAGGAGTGAACAAACATGTGGACAAGGGGGACCCAATAGATATTATTTACCTTGACTTCCGGAAAGCTTTTGATACAGTTCCTCATCAAAGGCTCCTAAGTAAGCTCAATAGTCATGGGATAAAAGGACAAGTCCTCTTGTGGATCAAAAACTGGCTTATAAATAGGAAACAGAGAGTGAGTATAAATGGGAAACTTTCTCAGTGGAGGGTGGTAAGCAGTGGGGTACCACAGGGATCAGTACTCGGTCCGATGCTTTTTAACTTGTTTATTAACGATTTGGAATTGGGAGTAAGCAGTGATGTGGCTAAATTTGCAGATGACACAAAGTTGTTCAGGGTGGTGAAAACCAGGGAGGATTGTGAGGCACTCCAAAGGGATCTGTTGAGGATGGGTGAGTGGGCGTCAACGTGGCAAATGGGGTTCAATGTGGCCAAGTGCAAAGTGATGCACATTGGAGCCAAAAATCCTAAATATAAATACACGTTGATGGGGTCTGATCTGGCAGAGACTGACCAAGAGAGAGATCTTGGAGTCGTAGTGGATAACTCGCTGAAAATGTCTACACAATGTGTAGCTGCAATAAAGAAGGCCAACGCTATGCTGGGGATTATTAGGAAGGGAATTGATAACAAATCAGCCAGTATCATCATGCCCCTGTATAAATCATTGGTGCGACCTCATTTGGAATACTGTGTACAGTTCTGGTCACCACATCTCAAAAAGGATATTATAGCATTGGAAAAAGTGCAGAGAAGGGCAACTAGAATGATAAAAGGGTTGGAACACCTTCCCTATGAAGAAAGGTTAAAATGCTTGGGGCTCTTTAGCTTGGAGAAACGACGGCTGAGGGGTGACATGATCGAGGTTTATAAGATTATGAATGGGATTGAGCAGGTTGAGAAAGAAGTACTTTTCTCCCTTTCTCACAATACAAGAACTCGTGGGCACTCTATGAAATTGCTGAGCAGTCGGGTTAGAACAGATAAAAGGAAATACTTCTTCACCCAAAGAGTGATTAACATATGGAATTCACTGCCACAGGAGGTCGTGGCAGCTGCAAGCATGGACAGTTTCAAGAGGAAATTAGATAAACATATGGAGCAGAAGTCCACCAGTGGCTATTAGCCACAGGGTATAGAATGAGAACTCTCAGTCTGGGGCAGGTGATGCACTCTATTCTTGGTGCTGGAGGGGGCAGCAGTGGGAGGGCTTCTGGTGCCCTGGCCCCACTGCTGGACCTCCTGATGGCACCTGGTATATTTTGGCCGCTGTGTGACAGAGTGTTGGACTAGATGGGCCATTGGCCTGATTCAACATTGGCTTCTCTTATGTTCTTATGTTCTTACATACCACTGATTGTCCCAGTTGGGTAAGGAGGGAAGCAGCTGCTGCAGATCTTCCAGTTAAGTCCAAAAGTGAACAAGTTTTTGGTTCCTTACAAAAAACAGGATGCTATCTTCGCCAAATCAATCTCTTGCCCCACCCTTAGTTTGCTTCTGGGTGCTTTAAGAAAATGGCACAGACTTTCTTCAATAAACTGCCTAGCCCATTTCTGTATTGTTCCTTCCGATGCATAGAAGACATATTGCCATACCTTCTGGCCTAGGACAACACTGTTTCTGCCATTTGTACACTATAGGTTGTCAGGATGACTAGCCATGCTAGCCTGTGCAAAATTACTCCAGTATAAGCCTACTAAAATCAATTGATTTAGGCTGGAATAACTCTGCATAGGATTGCATTGTTAGCTGAACAGCATCAGTTTATTGTTTGGGGATATTGTACATCTAGGATCCGTTGTTGCCAAGAACTTCATAGGAATCTCTGGAAATAATTCCAACTTTAATTATATTATTTAGGGAAAATGATTTTAACTACCAGTATGACTCTTGCAAATTGAGAAGTAAAACTAGGGTCAATACATGTAACAGTAGTAATAGAGAGAATTTTTAGGGAGTATCCTAGCTTTCATTTTACAGACATTTTAAGAATGTATATCCAGACCTGCTCCAGTATGGACAGCTGCTCCCTTGGACAGAAGTTTTAGCAGCTGCTTTTCTTTTTCTGACAGAGCATTGAGATGATCCAATTTCAGACTTCATGATGCAATAGCACTTGCAGCTGCACTTGTTTCAAAGAGTACTTCCTCTTCAGTGAAACTGCAGTATGCTCAGAAAGTTAAAATGTCTGAGGCCGGGACTTAACAGATAGAGGGAAGTACATGATAGTGTTCGGGGAAGGGTATCCAGCTTCTTTGCTAAGGAGATACCAGAACTGTAAATGGGGACAAGGAAACCAAGAGTTCTTAGTAGAACTCTGCCACTGGATCCGATTTTTCAAAGGCTAATTTGTATTCCATATGATTACTTATTTGCCTGTAATATGAATACTCTGTTTTCTCAAAAAAACTTTTTTTTTACAAGAGCAGATTGTGCTAGTTGGTTTATCAGCCTGCCATGCAACTATGTTGATCTTAAGAATGACAACAAGAAAGCAACAATTGTGTAGAACCTAGGGTTCCACAGCTAGAGGAATGCATCATATGCAGAAACAGCTCATTCAAAGCAGTTGCACCCCACCACAGGCCATAGATTTAGTCACTCTAATTGTGTTATTTATTGATTGGTAGATTTCTATCACCTCTTCAGAGTCCCACTTGAGGCAGTTCACAATCGGATACAAGCTATGAAACTTAAGCAGCACAAAACCTGTCCATAAAATACAGCAGACCATTAAAAAGCTAATAAGATAAACCCTGCAATTAAAAGTCTAAGTAAACAGATGTGTTTTTGCTTGGTGCCTAAAAGAAAGTAAAGTAAGCATCCAAGGGGGCATGCCAAATGTGAGGTGCCACCACAGAAAATGCCGTTTCTAGTCACCACCCACCTCACCTCTGAAGGTAGGGGCACAAAGAGCAGGATTTGACAAGTAGATCTAAACTTGTGTGCTGGATAGTATAGGAGGAGAATGTCCTTCAGGCACTCTGTCCCCAAGCCATTTAGGACCTTAAAGGTAAGAATGAGCACTTTTAATTGTGTCTGGAAACAGATGAATAACCAGTGCAGATCTTTTAGCACAGGAGAGATATGATCCTTGTAACCAACACCTGAAAGTAGTCTAACAGCTGCATTTTGGACCAGTTGAAGTTTTAGAACCATTGTCAAAGGCAGCCCCACTTAGACTGAATTACAGGAATCTAACTAGAATGTGATCAGAGCAGGGCTCACTGTGGCCAAATCATGCTTTTCAAGTAATGGCTGGAGCTGATAAAAGGCACTGTGTGTCATTAAGATACAGTGTAACAATGATGTTGTCTTTGTCCCTATATGCATGCAGAGAACAAGTGAAGCTGATTGTTCCATCAATATGGTGAAGCCCTTTCTAGAACTTCCTGAAGTTTTGTCGGCATATGACCCTAAGATCATTTTCAGAATGGCTCTATAATCCATCTTTATATCTAATGGAAAACAGGAGAGGGCCTTTTTGCATTTCAGACAAGCAGGCTCTGAACCATTGGTGATTCTGATTGTGAACAGTTTATTTTTTTCTTTTTCATTTCTGCCATCTTAAAGGGCATGCATTGTTGGCCTTTTTTAAGTGGCTTGATCTGGTTTTTTTTTGTGATCAGGTTTTGTTGTGTGGTTGTGTTTCTAAGTCACAGGAGATGTAGTCTGAACTGTTCACACTGATTTGTCATTAGCCATTTTTCTTGCCTGTTTCTACTTGTGCCTGGAGTGGGGACCAACCCAAGGGGGAGGTTGATGCAAACACACTATGCTGGGAAGAATCAGGCCACAACTTTATTGATTACAGATTCCTCAGGTCTTGGCGCAACATAGGCTAGGGTCAGTCGGTGTGGTTGACAGCTCAACTGCTGTCAGCACTTTCCCCAACCCCCTGTTGGGGTAACCAAGGAAAGAGGGCTGGTATTAGGGCTTGAAGCAGTGGGCATTGCAGTTCCCACCCATCCCTATCTGGGGATGTGGTCAGTGCATCAGCCCAAGTTAACTGTTGTTCACCTCCCTAAGCCCCTTAAGGAGATCCCTTTTCTGGTCATACAAGGAGCCCACCCTACACAACCTGCACCTACACAACCTGTGCTGTGTTCCCCAGCCAGTACCTAAATGCCAGCAGCTTTTTGTGATCATTATGCTCTTTTTAACAGTACAGTCAAGCATACACAGTATACATATTCTTTGCTATGGGGAAGACAAAACCTAGGGCCTATCAGCTAATCAGAACCCTGAGTAAAATTCCTTCCCAGCCCTGTAATGCAGTGACTCCCTGTAGATATAGCAACAGGTGTGTAACTAAACAGAAAATAAGCATGAGGTGAGAAGGTGGGTCTTCTCCTAGCTGCTGAATGCCCAATACATCCTCAGCTTGCTTCTTTCAATTTGAGCCATGGACCAGAGAGCCACCTCACTTACCCAGTGGTGGGCTAGCCCCAGGCAGCAGCCCACAGGAGGCTTCTTGAGATGTAACTACCTAACAGCCAGTGCTGGGCCCAAATGCCCAAAGTCATCTTTGTTCTCTCCCCACCCACACAAATGATGCTCCAGTTTACAGCTGGAAGCTAGACTTCTTTGTAACTGAAGCAGTTTTTCAGTATAACAATATATTGATACAGTGCAAAGCTAAGAGAACAGAAAAAATGGAGGGCACCATCTGAAGTTCAAAATCCAATCCAAATTGCTTTTCCATTTTAATCTCCCTCAGTGGTTCTGGGGTTCTAGAAACTAAGACAGTACAGGAAATGGTTTTAGGCTTTCCGTATGCACATGCAAATCTTAAATAGTTTTGTAAAACAGTGTTTTGCAGGTGCAACAGTAGTATTAGTAGTAGGAAAGGAAGAGCAGAATTCTAAATTTAAGCTTCCTCTGTTCTAGTCATGTTAGGCTTTTGTAGCCAATATGAAAAGAGTTTTCTAGCACCTTGAAGATAAGCTGATTTATCATAGCATAAGCTTTTGTGAGCTAAAACCCACCATGAAGTACATGAAGGGAAACTACGTACCAAGGTTTCACTCCATGCATCTGACAAAGTGGGCTCTACCCATGTGAGTTTATACTATAATAAACTGCCTTTTAAAGTGGAACAAGACACCATTTTGAATATAAGCATTCTCTAACTAGCCTATTTCTAGGTAAAATATTTCATTGTCTCTGTATTCTTTCCATCAGGTAATAAACCAAAGTAACCAAAACTAGAAATTTACAAGTTGGTTTTGTTTTCTTGTGCATGAAATATAGTTAGACTTGACGTATATATGCAAAGCTTTAGCATTTATATGTATTAAAACAATATAATTACATGTGGGTTTATTATCCATATTAAACAGACTAGATAAATTCATTTGTAAAGCACTATTAAATATCCAAACTGCTTTTCACACTGATAATTTTTGCAGGAGCTTTTGTGGTATTAAGTTGAAGGGAGAAGGAGAGAGTTTTCCTCTTGTTCAACAGGGGTCTTGAGACCAATTGTAAATTTTTGAATTCAGAGTGTGTAATATGTATGTCAAAGTGCATAGAGCAGGAGCCCTCAACCTTTTTGAGCTTTCGGGTACCTTTTTAACATGGTATGTTGGGCTTAGCAGCAAAATGGCTGCCACAGGAGGAGAATCCAGACACAAAATGGCTGTCTCAGCTTACCTTAGGTTGCACCAGGAAGATCTTTGAGCTGTGATGGCAGCTGTTGCCAAAGCAGTGTTTAAAAAATCCACACAGCCAATCAGAAACATTGCAGGATAAAAGCCCTACATGGCCCCACCTTCTTTCTAAAAACATTTGGCAGTAACCAGGAATGGTGTTGGTGGGTGCCATGGCACCCACAGGCACCACATTAGGGACCCCTGGCATATAGCAAATATGTAGCATAAGAGGTCTGCATTCCAGCAAAGAAAACTCTGAAGCAGAGGGTGAAAAAAGATTGGGCTGCCATTATTGAATTGGGGAGGTATGTCATGTTTTAAAAGTACATTCTCCATACTCATTTTGAAGGGTGTGTGTATGTTTTGTACAGAAAGCAAAATAATTTTAAAATTAAATGTCTAGTAATGCTGTTTGTCTGCAAAGACATATATTTGAACTCAAATTGTACTGACGTGGAATGTACCCTATGTTGCAGCTCCTATTTCTCTGTGCTGAATTTTGCGCATGGCCATTTCAACAAGTGCAGTGGAGGTGAGGGTTTTTCCATGTAATATCATTGTCCACACCCTTAATTATATGTGTGCACTGAAAATATCTCTAAAGCAGAGATATCTAAATTGCTGTTACACAAAACAGCTACCAGATACTTATTTGACAGTACGCTGCTTTGGATGGTTTGTTTGAACATTTTTGAAGTCTCTTTTCCCCTTTTATGATTATGGACCTTGATTGAACACCATGAAGGATAAGTAAATGTGGATGAGAAAGCTGTGTCATACTAGAGAATCAGGTAGATTTATACATTCAGTATGTTGTGTCTGCAGTGGAACATTTGAATGATTACTCAGTGATGTTTTGCAAAGATTGAAATTTAGTGCAGTTCTTAGGAATTTAGCTAAGCTCTGAGAAGGAACTGTGTGTAACATAGTTGCTTCTTGAAAAATTGCTTGTCTTGATGAATTTGTTCCCTCTTCTACTTCCTCAATACATGAATAGACCAAAAAGTTTCTGCAGATTTCTTACAGGGGGCACATATAGATGTTGAACAACATAGGGGAGAAGATTGCCCCCTGAGGGATGCTGCATACCCCTACCATCTCTGTTTGAAGAACCCAGACAACTGTGGCAGGTAGAATTTGTGCGTGATTAAAATGATGGGAGGGAGTCAAACCAAGAAGGATATTAATCGGAGAAACTCAGGCGGATACTATGCATTGTAGTACGGCACTTCGAACTTTGCTCTATATTAAAAACCAGCCTTTGTGACAGCAGTGGCTAGCTCTATCCAAGACTCCCCATTGCATTGTTGATTTCATGTTCTACAGAATGGTATTTTATTTATAAATAAATTGTACTGAGACAGTCTTTTAAAAATCACCTGTTATATTAAGGCTAACTAACTCAAGAAGGAAAGTTGTTCCAGTTTGTCAGTTGCCCGTTTCTCTGACTTCTTGATAGATGTACTGTATTTTCTGAACCTAGATTGATATATTAATGGTCTTATTTCCTTCCTCTGCTGTCAACAGCAGTAAAGCTTCTCTAACTTTAAAGCAAAGGGAAACAGGCATCTCAACATTATGACTGAGCATTTGTATAGCTATTGTTCCTGATGATGTGAGGGCAGGATAGATTTTAGGTTTGGGTGTTGGGGGATTTTTTGCCATCAAGTGACAGCTGACTTATGGTGAACTGTAAGGTTTTCAAGGCAAGAGATGTTCAGAGGTGGTTTGCCATTGTCTCTCACTGCATAGTGACCCTGAGTTTCCTTGGTGGTCTCTCATCCAAATGCTAACCAGGGCTGATCCTGCTTAGCTTCCAACAAGATCAGGCTAGCCTGGGCCATCAAAGTCAGGGCAAAGTTTGGTGCTGAAAGAGAAATGGTGGTTGGAGTAAAGGTGAAACACTAAATTTTAAAGTGATACTTGCTTAGAAGAGAATATGTATTACTTATCTGGATACTTCTAAAAGTGCAAGTGCTGATCTATCTATCACATTAATCCCTAGGTTGGTGCCCAGGAAGGGGCATGGCATCTGCAGATGTATTACCTGGTGCCAAGTTGCTTTTTGAGTCTTGGAGATAAAATCTCAAGCACCTTGAATGGAATAGAAAAATGCAGAGAGCTTTGGGTCAGTCCCTGCCTAACTTGCAAAGCATTCAGGGTCATCCTGGACAGCTGCAGCACAGCATTGGTTTGGCCATAGACTCAGACTTCCTTATGTCTCTGAGTCTATAAACATCTGCAAACCGAAGGAAACACCCACACCCCTTTAGAAACTGAAACCAAGCCGCATCTCTTCCTCAAAGCATAGAGCTGCTACTGGGTTTTCTGCACTGCCTTAGTGCAGGAGGTCCTTCAGAAGAACACAGAAAGCATTGCTTTTTCACTAATCCAGAAGCTGCTGAATCAGTTGTAAGATGATACTTGGCTAGTTGGCTTCCCAGTATTTTGTGATCAGCCTTCACCTCCATTTCTGCCATTTTGAAACTGGCTCTGCCCCTGTGACATCGATTTGGTTGTGGTGTGTACTTTTTCTCAGTGCTCAAAGGCTTAGGAGTACAATGACTTTCCTTCCTATGGGTTTATTAGGCTTATCTTTAGTTTCATTAGTCTACAATTACCATGTTTTGAAGCTGAAAGGGACAATTACAAGAAGAAAGATCCTGCCTTTGAGATGATGTCTGACAAAGAGACAAGGCAGCCTCGTCACATCAGTAGCTATTTCCCAGGATATATCCCCCCCCCCCATTTCCTCTTAAACGTTCTCTGTGCCAAGGGAGAAAAAATATGCTTGTGCCTCAAGAAGAATCCTGACCTCGGGCAGGCTTTTGTGTTCAGTTTATTTCTCTTCTGTATTTTCCTATGTGTTGGTTGTAAATGTCACAAAATTCTGAAGAAACTGTTTCTCTGCATGCTAGCAGACAAATTTGTTATCCTTCAGGACGGAGAGGGTACTATCTGGTGGTGACTGGTAGAAATCTGGGATCTTGCGTGCAGAAAGCAAGATATATCATTTGTTTTTATCTAATACATAATCTAAATCCGAGGAAGTATGCGTGCACACAAAAGGCCATACCTTGAATAAAACTTTGTTGGTCTTAAAGATACCACTGGACTCAAACTTTGTTCTAAATCTTTTGTTGTAAGAGATAATATGGACCCTGGGTAATGTCCACTGTTTTTGGACTGTATCTCAAATATGAATTCTAGACAAAATTTACATCCTCTTCCCTTGTCCTTTGGTGGCTTTTCTTCAAGAAATCTTTCAAGTTGTTCTTGATGAACATGACACAAACAGTCTCATACTGTAGCTCTTCTAATTGTGGTGAATTCATGCAAAATTCCACTAACCATTTTAAACATTTTAGAGTTGAATTCTGCACTGAAGAAATCTATCTTTGCCTCTCATTTTGGTGTTTTGAATGTTGGCTATCCCTACCTGTTATCATTTTTTAAAAATACCCTTGCTGCTGCTTTCTTTCTTTTTCTTCACTCCCCCCCAGTTCAGTTCTTATCTAGACCCTTTAAAAGATAGGGAGGTGAATGGGGGGGCTGTTACTGAATGTGTGGGGAAGGGACAGTTGTTCATTGTGGTGCAACTGTAATCTAGACTGCACTACAACACAATAGGCTGTGTTATGGAGAAAAGTATAGTCAAGGTTTCCCTAGTGTGGGTGACCCACCCCACTACTACCCATTGATAGAGACCTTTTTTCAAAAAGCCTGAATGTTCATTTCATTTGTAATTCTTAGGCATATGAAGAAGATAAAAACAGATCAGTTCTGCCAAGCATAATACAAGGTATAGATAGTAGGCTACTGTGGTTGTCATTCATCTCTTTAACCACAAAAAGCATTAACAGTATTTTATAGTTCTGCTGATCTTTGCAGTGTAAGTATGAGAGACCAAAGGAAACTGGAAGAAATGTGCTAAAGAAATTATAAAGTGTACTGTATATGAAAAAATTAAAACTGACAATAACAATAAAGCAAATCTTCATAGATGAAATCATATCTTCATACTCCTTTACTTGTTAACAAAACTTTCTGGAATTGCGCCCGTTTCACTGTGGACACTTCTTCTGAACAGTGTGTGTTCTTTTCTTAACAATATTTTCTCATCTGTCTCTTAAGACGACATTTTCTTCATAAGGAATTTCAAACTACCATAAAGGTATTTGCTCAATACATCTCTCCTAGGCAGATGACAAATTGCTTGTGTCTCTAGTATGGTCAGAGACAGAAACATAGCAATTTTAAGTGCTAAGTCAATTGATGTAATGAATATGCTTTTTTGGTGTATATGCTGTTTATTTGTTTAATTGTTTAGTTGGGATTACAATTTAACCAGAGTTAATGATCCTTACAAATTTGTATCAGTTAATCAATCCTCTCTCTTATCAGGACAAATCATGCTCTTCAAGGATGATTGTAACTTATTAACCAGAAGTAGCATTTGAAGAGAATGAAAGAAATCAAACGTGTTTAGCATAATAGAGAAGTGTAAAGCCCCTCAGATATGCTGTTGCTTATTGTTTCTGTGATCATAAAATAGATCAAAAGTGTAGCGATGACAACTTTGCAGTGAGTGTGGTCCAGGAGTTTCTGGCTTTCAATAACTTTTGCTGGCAATAATATGTGTAAACATAATGTAAACTGTTGGGCTGGAAGAAAAGGTTACAGCTACCATGCACATCTTCCATGCACATACCAGCATAATTCAGGTGTAATGAAGAAAATTTTTTAAAAATGATAAACAATGATTTCTGGTAATCATAGTTTGGTTTACAATCCTAAATATGAGCAAAGCAAATAATGGCTTGCATTTTTGTCTCCCTACCTGCCTGCCACCAGAATCTTCAGGTGCTATTCTAAACTGCTCAGCCTTGTTCCTCACCATTATACTTGCACCACTCAATAAATGCTTTGAGGGAAAGTTTTAAAAAAAACATGGCAGATGAAACTTCTGTGCTGTCACTAATTGGATGTTTATTTTCTTTCACTTGAACACAGCTATGGGGTGGAGGTTGAGAATGAGGCTACAGTTGGTCTGGACAAGGGAGTGTTTTGGGAAATTGCCCATGAGAACTGCCAGAGTGGCTTCATTTTCTGCTCACTCTAGTTTTTCATCCTTGAAGGCTGCCAAGCCACAGAGCAGGACTGACATCTCAAACCCTCTTTTGATGATTTGGATGTAGTGCCAAACCATGGTTTGTCTAAGCTGTGGCTTCCAAACAAAGTGGAAACCATTATTTGAGATTCTGATTTGATGTCTGCTCTCAAACCATGGCCTGACAGGTCAAACATGACGAACCTTAGTTTGCAATTTAATGCTTGGCATTGTATTTGATCCAAATATAAGCTGCAGTTGTTTAAATTATGAGGGCAACATACATAGTTTGCCTTTTATATCAATGCACAGTATGCATCTGTATGTGTTAACTGCCCACAGCATGTTCAGCTGACCTTAACATCTTTATTGAAATAACCTGACCTAGCATCTTGTCTAATTCCTTTACTTGGGACATAAGTGGTTCTAGTGTGCAATGCAAGTTGTTCAGGTTTTTCTTATACTGTATGAAGCCAAATTGCCTAGTTGCAAGCATAAAATAGCTAGCTAGCAGTGATACAGAACAGAAGAATGGAAATGGAAAAGGGAATGGCATAACAAACATGCTGTACTGGATATATTTTGGTCAAAAGATAAGATGGCAAATCAGATAGCAGTTGTAGATTATAAAATACAAGTGGGAACCCACAATACTCATGGGGGGAATCCCTTCTCCTTCTTAGCTATGGCTCCTATCCATCACTGCTGCTTCCAAAGAGCCTGCCACAGCTCATCACCTCCAGTAAGGCAAGACAGCCATGGATTCCACCCACCCACCCCCCATTCTCCTGCTCCCAGCAAGCCCGGCACGGCTCCCTGTATCCATTGCCAGGACTGGCACATCTCCTTCCCCCATCTCTTCCAATGCATTTCTTTCTCCACCCAGTGAGCCCACTACAGCCTCTGGCCTCTGCTGCTGGGCCCACCACCTCTCCCCCATGGCCTAAACTGCCAGTGAGCCCAGTGCAACTCTGGCTCCCTCAGTCAAGTCCGTTGTCTCTTGCCCCTCTGACACCAACGCTTGATACTGGCATTGGAGATGGAGAGCCATGTGGCTTTTGATCTCCAAGCCTTTTCCAATTTCTAAGCCTTCCCCCACCCCAACACAATGACATCAGTGACTGAGAGCTGCACAGCTTCCAATCTCCAAGTCTTTCCCCCCCACACACACACACACACTGTAATCAGAGACTGAGAGTTGTATGGTTTCTGATCTCCCAGACTTACACACACACACACACACACACACCAACATCAGAGACCAAGAGCCATGTGGCTCCTGATCTTCAAGCCTTCTCCCCCTTCCCACTGTTGCTGCAGCTCCTGACCTTCACCGTGGGGGGTTTCTGAGGCTTCCTGCCCCCCCACACATCAGCAGCAGAGGCAAAGAGCCTTCTCCCTGCCTTGCAACACAGCCCGCAAGCCTTTGACAATGCTGGCTCCTGACCTCCATGGCATCCTGAAGTTCATGCATTTTCTGCACGTGCACAGACAACACTTTGTTATTTGGGGGGATTTAAACCTCCCATTTATTTTTTTAAATACATTTCAGATTTTTCTGTACAGCTGGGGAGTTCCCCAAGTGTGCAGAAAGATCTGCTTAATAGTATATAGATAATGTGGATTTTCCCCGGATCATACTGGAAATAAAAACGTATGAAGTACGTAGTTCTCTTACATAGTAAATAAGCAACAGACCAGAGAATGTACTCGAATGCATTTGATTTCAGACTTTTGCCATAAATTTTGAGTACTCAATTATGTAAGAGAGGTTTGTTCCAATTTAAATCCAGGTTGTAGCACCATAAAATAAGAAATGACAAACAGTGATAAATGGGACATCATGTCTTGAAATCTCATATATCTGTACATGCAGCAAGCAGTAGTTGTTGTTGTTCAGTCGCACAGTCGAGTTCGACTCTTCGTGACCCCATGGACCACATCACACTATGCCCTCCTGTCTTCCATTATGCAAGCAGTACTGTTGAATAAATACCATGGAAGGTGGAGAGAATGGTTAAAAAGGGTAAAGATATTCCATTTACTGCAGATTAAAATATAGTTTGGATCTCTTGGGGTTTTTGTATTGGTGGGTGAAATGGTTGAGTTTTATTTAAAATATTGATTTTTATTTATTCTATGGTGATGTTATTTACTCTGGTAAAAGTCTTTGCATAGTATGTTGGCCTGCTGATTAGAAGGGGTCAGTGGCCAAAATTTAATTTGACATAGTCTGAGTCATCAGATATTCCACTGTGGTGCATAAAGCTTTCTGCACTTGTACAATTGGAAAAAGTCCTTGTTTAAGAAGAAGGATTGCAACACACCACTGGAACTTTATTGTCGTTCTTTGGAAAGATAACGCTGCAAATCAAAACAGTTGTTGAATGATAAATGGTATCTCTTGGCAACAATCAGTTTTTCATAACAGACAGTGTTAGAGGAGAACTTGAGTAAGGCGTCTGCAAATTTAAACAGCTATCAAAAATTGCAAATGTTAACACATCATTTATTTGTGTAACTTTTTTGCATTGGTGAAATACAAAGGTGGCAGCATTTCATATTTGTCACATGGATAGTTGGTCTTTACAAATTGTATCAGTACATTTAGTAGAGATTAGTTTGCGTGTTGTACCAGTGCACCTCCCTTTCCCAATCTGCTAATACAGTCCTTGGGACCAAGATCTGCCAAAGGCAGTCACATTGCACCATGCTTTCAGTAACCATTTCAAAGTGAAGAGGGAACAGCACATAAGCTTGATATTTTTGGTCCAAATCGTGTTTGACATTGGAAATGATTCCGTGCTGAATCGACACTTTGCACATTGAAGTGTGACTACAGGCTAGTAGTAAATTCTCTTCAGTGCTAAAGAAGGCTATAGTTGGTGAAGGTCACACTGTACCTTTCTGGCAATGAGGCGGAGAGGGACTTGATTTCTAATCCCAGGAACAACTGCTTCTTACTTTGTATCTTTTGTAACAAATGAAGCTATTATGGTTACAGTTCTTAGAACACTTTAACCCCAAGGACTGACTTCTGAATAGTCCTGTTTAGGATTTTTTCTCCAGTCTTTCCAAATCCAGGACCCACTGATAGGGTTGCCAGCTCTAGGTTGGGAAATACTTGGAGATTTTGGGGGATGGAGCTTGAGGAGGGCAGCATTTGGGGAGGGGAGAGACTTCAGTAGGTTATAATGCCATAGAGCAGAGGTGTCGAACTCATTTGTTATGAGGGCTGGATCTGACATAAATGTCACTTTGTTGGGCTGAACCATGTGTGCCATAAAATGTAATTGCAGGTACAGGAGATATAAGCTATAAGGACAGCAGCTGGTAAGCTCCGAGTTGGTGTATTCTCACTGCAAGCCCTCATGTGTTAGGAAGGAGGTGCAAAGGAAAACCCGCATGGGTGGACTGGACAGCCAGTGGTGCAGCACTGGGCAGATAGTCCTACACTGTCTGACTGCTGCAGACAAAGTTGTTCCGCTGTGCTGAAGCCACAATCAGGGTGGCTCCGCCCATTTCTGACTTAGCAGTCTCCTGTTCCCTCCCTTATATCAGATGTTTGCGGGCCGCATAAAAGCCCTGGATGGGTTGGATCCGGCCCCCGAGCCTTATGTTTGACACCCCTGCCATAGAGTCTACTTCCAAAGCAGCCATTTTCTCCAGATGAACTGATCTCTGTCTCCTAGAGATCTGTTGTAATAGTAGGAAGTCTCCAGCCACCACCTGGAGGTTGGCAACCCTTCCAACTGAGCTGCTAGCATACAATGGAGTCATATGACATCAGTCACATGACAAAAGGAATGGACGCAGAGATATGACCTCACCAGGGTCAAGGCCATGTCTGTCAGCAGCCACCTGAGAGCTGGGGACAGGAAACACATGCTGAGCAATTGGAAGCACACCATAGTGAGGAACAAGCCAAGATTCAGAGCCATGGAGGAATCTTTTCTGCCACTAAGTTGACCCTGTCTCACCATCATGCCTGCTCTTAGTGTGCATGTAAAGAGAAGCAGGAGATGTGGCAGCCTTGTTCTCTACGTATGCACACTGGCATCACTTCTCTTCCAGACAAGCAGCAAAAAAAGGTAGCTCTATAGAGGTGGTAAAATCCACTTGGGCATCCCAAGGACCACTGCTGATCTACAAGTGTTTTCTTAGAAAACGTTTTATTTCTCTGATCCAGACTTCACATTAGTTGTGTATGTTAAGCAGCAATTCCCACATCTTAGTTAAGTAATCCTTTATGTTCTGATTTGGGAGGATGCTAATAGGCTTATCTCACCCCATTTTAATGTCCAATGTTACTAAGAAAGCTGAATAGTGAGAGTTATAACAACATGATAACTCTAGGTAGATATCTAAACCAAAGTAAGTATGCCTTCTGCTGTATGAGAATTCTTCTGCTTATCATTTCAGAAGTAGTGGCAGGCTAGCAATTTATGATGTATTTTATAAAGCTGTGATAATGTGAGTATTATTTTATAATATACCTTACGGTTAATTTTTTTCCAAATTGTAAGGTTAAGTAACCAGAGCTCTCACACACACACACACATCAGCTCTAATTCAGAGATTGCTCACGATCTTTTAGTACCCGGGGAAGGACAAGAGTGCAACTTTGTAATGGACCCTGAACCATCAGAGAGAACTCTGAGCAGCAGGAAATTGAGGCAGTTAAAATAATCCCTGCTGTTGTGGGACTAGATGTATACAGCCACCTTCAGTCTTGGGTGTCTATGGGATTTTAACATTTTTGATTAATGATCTGTTCTTCCCTTAATGCAGGTGCAAATGAATGCTGCTGCTGACTCACACCCTGGACCTTTTTGCCCCTAGCTGCAACCTCTATGTTGATGCCTATTAATTTGAGATAATGTAGTTCATCTTTTTGTAAAAATAATAATTTTTCTTTCTAATCCAAAGATCACTAACCATTATCAGAAAAGTCAACTTTGAACTTGAGCTTCAAATAACTCTAGGAAATAGGAGTGCATTTATCAGCCATCCTAAGTAAATCTGTAGAGTCCCAGGGAGACTGGTGTGTCAAAAGCCTGAGGCTGCTTGTAAATGTTGCTCACTTGGCTATGTACTCTGTACCATAATGATGTGCCAATGTCTTTGAAACAGCTGGGGACTTTGGAGGCCAAGTGAACATTCATAAAATTGTCATTTATGTCTGAGACCAAAAACTAGAATGGACGGTAACCAAAAGCCTGTGTGTTTGTGCTTTGGATATACAGTTAAAATTCCTGGAAATGAGTTTGCTAGCACACATTACATGCCTCGTTTGTCTTGTGAAATAAGCAGCAATACAGCATCTTCTTAGTCAGTTTGTTTTCTGGTATTATGCCTCTCTCAGTGTCTTTTTGCTTGGTCCCTTAATACTATGCACTTGTATCTATCGATAATATATAAAAGGCAAGTAATGCTGGCAATGACTCACCTACTTTCCTATTGACCACTGGGGAAGCTACCTTGGCATCCAATTGGCCTGTCCCACCAGCTTCTCCATTCTTACACCCCCACTTTTGACTCATTGCACCTCGGGAGTGGTAGTTCTCAGCTGGCCTTACTGCAACCATAGCAAAGGGAATTAGAACTACAACTCTCAAGTTGGGACTTCCAAGAGGCCATGGGGCATTAGCAGGGAGTCAGTTGAAGTGTTAACCAGTTAAATGGGGAGCTGGTGGGGCAGTGGATGGAAGGGGAAAATAGAAGGAGGTGAATTATGTTTATTTCCTTCTGCTTAGCCATAAGGCAGGACTGCCTCAAGTCATTTTGCTGCCCCAAGTGGGTAGTAAGGGAGGAGAGCCACATGGTAACAGGTATGGTTCCCTCCACCCCTGACTTGCGTTGATTTGGGGCTATGCAGTGGCAGCTAAGGTAGAAAAGCACCTCCTCCTGTGCCATGTTTTCTGAGTTCCAAGGGTCTGGAAAGCACTTCTGTAGCCAGTTACAGGGTGTCCTTCTGTGGGTTGGGAAATAGCTGTAGATTTGAGGGGTAGAGATTGGGGAGGGCAGGGTTTGGGGTGGGAAGGGACATCAGCAGGATATAATGCCATGGAGTCCACTGCCCAAAGCAGCCATTTTCTCCAGGAGAACTGATCTTGGTCATCTGGAGATCAGCTGTAATAGCTGGAGATCTCCAGGTGCCGCCTGAAGGTTGGCTTATGTTGATTTGAGGCAATGCAGTGGCAGCTAAGGTAGCTGCTTCCCCCCCCACCCCCCATTTAACTGATTAACACTTCACCTGACTGGCTGCTAATGCCCCATGGTATCTTGGAATGGGTGTAGTGGTGAAAGTGTCAGACTGGGACCTAGGACACATCTGGGTTTGAATTCCTCACTCAACCATGGAAGCCTGCCCGGTGACCTTGGGCCAGTGGTAATCTCTCAGCCTAACCTACCCTCAGAGAACAAAGCTTGACTCCAATGACACCTTTAAGACCAACAACGTTTTATTCACAATGAAATTGAATTTACCAATCCATACATATAAGCAGGGCTTTTTTTAAAAAAAGAAAAGAGGTGCCGGAACTCTCAAGAGGAAAATGAAATAACTTACAGCTGTGGCTGCAATCAGACGTACAGTTTGATCTGCTGTTGCCCCACCTCTAATTGAGGAAGGTTATTTTGTAACAGAGAATCCTCATCAGACTCACCCCTTTTAGTACTCTTCAAAGGGCTTTTACCTCATCCTTGAGTGATCGGACAGCAACAGCCAAGAAGTCAGCCTGTTGGCCATTTTTTTTAAGTATGTCTTTTGAACATGCCGACAAGCACTGATGAGCCTGCTGGGATATATAGTTCATGGGGCTGTTGGCCATTTTTAAAAAAGTTTGAACATGTGCACAAGTGCTGATGAGCCTGCTGGGATATGTAGTTTACTGCCATCCTCCCTCTCTAAACTTTTCAATTAACCACTTCCCCAAAACACAGAAAAAACCTGAAGTACAGAGGTGCCTTTCTTTGAAAGTTTTTATAAAGAAAACAAAGTTTTGAGCAGCCCCTGTGGGAGAGGAAGAGAGAGAGGTGCAAATATGCAGTTATGCACACATTGCTAACTAGTAAAAAAAAATGGTGGCCAGAAAACAAGAGACCAGTCAGACCTGTCTGATGGCTTGGGTATGCAACAGAGTGATCAGACAACAGGAAATCTGTTTTGGAATCAGCTCAGATCAACAGGACTGGACTTTCACAAGTATCTAAAGAAATATGCAGGGGGGGGGACAAAACTCAGATGACTGAGGCATGACAGACAGACATTACTGTCTGATCATGCATTTTAAATCTGTAAGGGAACAGCCGTGGCAACAGATCAAACTGCACATCTGTTCACAGCCTAACAGTAGTAACAGAAGATCGCACTTTTTCTTCTCTGCATATGCAGTAAGAATTGGGGGTACAGCGCTATGTATGTGGGCAAGAGCAGGACATGCATCTTGAAATATACTCAACCTGCTGATCATCCTTTCAGAATTAGGCTAGGTGAATACAATCCCCCACCTATAATTTCCCTTGCAATGCCTGTTCCACATTCTGTTTAATTGCTTTTGCATTTGACTGTTTTTGTCGCAGGAATTTTGCTGATTATTTTGGAGTAAGGGGAAGATCAGTAGTGCTCCTTTTTGGGGGTGAAGAAGTGTGGGAGTCTCAGGATAGGGCCACCGTTGCTCTGTGGTTTATGTGGAACATGTATGTATCCTTTTATCCAATTTTTGTTTGTTTTCTTTGCTTTCCTCTGCTCCAAAGGACTTGTGATAAAATCAAAGGCAAAAGTGCCGTGTGAATGGCTGGAGGACTTATTGTCCCTTGCTATTTTGCCCTGTTGCTGTTGGCTTCTGTTAAAATAAAAAACTAAGCAGGTAATGTAAAAAATTTCATCTGGTTCAAACCCTGTTTTTTTAATTATTATTGAGATTGGCTGGATACTTGGTATATTTGTGTTCCTGTGGTTAGATAACAGATCCACAGACCTTTCCCTATCTTAAAGCTTATTGCACAAGAAATTTGGAAGCGTGCATGAAATGCAAACTCAAGTTGCTAAAACCTGAGTGCTTTAACTGATAAGGCATATTGCAGGCAATTAAGGACATCTAAGCCTTTTGGGTTGGGCAAGTAAATTAGTATAAAATGAGTTTTTTGGCTAAACTAAAGGTAATTTTTTTTAAGCTGAGGGGAATCAAGCATGAATTGAATAAGGGTATCTTTTGCCACATTAGGTTTCTTTGATAAGTTACATTAAGGCTGCTTAAACATGCAGACATGTTTTCTGGCTAAAAATGTGGCTAGCTGCTAAGCAGAACTATCTCATAGAGAAGTTTTTACATAAAAGCTTATGGGTTTGCATAAGACACTTTCTCATCTGAGACATTTTCAGTACATATACACATGTATTCCATCTATTGAGACTATGACTTAAGCACGGAGAACATCTCCATTAATAGCTGTGCACTTGAATCAGTTTGGTGTAGTGGTTAAGTGTGCAGACTCTAATCTGGGAGAACCAGGCTTGATTTCCCACTCTTCTTCTCACAGCTTCTGGATGATCTTGGGCAAGCCATAGTTCTGTCAGAGGTGTTCTTGAAAAGAGCAGTTTCTATCAGAGCTCTCTCAGCCCCACCCCCCTCACAGAGTGTCTGTTGTGAGGAGGGGAAGGGAAAAGAGTCTGTAAGCCGCTCTGAGACTCAGAGTGAAGGGTGGGGTATAAATCCAATCTTTTCTTTTCTTCTTCTCTTCTATATTTTCACCATCTGTAGCAGGAGTGTCCTGCAGGCCAGATCTTCTGAGCAGAGGGTATAGAGAGCTGTGGCTTCAATTCAACAATGCAGTTAGAGTCCTGTCTAGAGTTATGTCTTCTAAGACATCAAAAAGCTCTGCCAATCATCTTTTATGAAGCAAGGGCATAGGAGGGATAGAATTCAGCTTTGTATTCTCCTTCCTGAACAGCTTATTGGAATTTCAACTTTATTTTAAAAGGTTATATGTATGTAGCCCTAAATGAAAGACTGGGAAAGGTTGATGCATGCAAAATATACTTTTATATGAGATTTACTGTCCAGCAAAGGATGTGTACATGGAAACATGCTTTCTCATTGTTTCACCCTTAGTTGTATTGGATCCAAAAACCAAGTGGGATGCCAAGCCCAAGGAATTCAGCATTCTTTCAAAATAATTGAGCTGCTACTAGTAGCTAAACTTTCAGTAGTGGAAATGCCCTCTTTCCTCCAAAGAGCTGGGACAAATATGGGGGATTATGCAGAAACTTGATTTGCCAAGTTAGAGAATCAAGTTTTTATACCATATGGTGCTTTAATAGGAAAATTCACCCCTTCCCCAGTGCAACCTCCCACTGGTACTGAAGTAGCCCCTCTTATCCAAAATATTGCATAGTTTATAGCAGTATCATTTGTGCAAATGACAACTTACAGTGACTTAATATATGGAAATTAGTGTTAGAATCTATAAACTTTAGTGAGTGAATGTAACTCTGTCTTATTCTTGCACAGAGATAGATAACCTCTTGATTGTTAGGGACCATGTTCTTTTTTTATAAACAGTAGTCCATAGTGTTACAGATGGGGGGTTTTTTTCCTGTGTGACCCACCTAATGTGTGGTCAGATTTTATAACAGTTTCTATAAGCCTGCAATAAGAACTTCAAAGGTATGGGACACATTACAATCCCCAAAGAGAGATGTAAATTTAAAAGAATGCATCTGTCTAAATTTTTTTTTTAAAAAAATTCCCTTATGTGTGAACACTTGTAAAACATTTTGCCACATAATTAAAATTTGCAGATGAGGTTTGGTTCCTCTGTCAATCTGACAAGTTGTTTTTAAATTGAGACAATTTCTCTGGTGGCATGCAAGCACTGTACTATAATAATGGAAATTTACACTATTAATAGGATGGTAGATCTAAATTGAAAACCAGAAATCCTGATCAATCAAAACATGTGTTCATGTAATTTACGGTATTCTATGAACAAAAGAAAAGACCTACTTTTTCAGATCAAGGATTCTAACAGGGATAATCCAGATGCCTCCAGGAAGCCCAAAAGAAGGCATGAAAGCAGTCTATGTCTCCAACATCTGGAGCATTGCCTGTATTTTACCATGGATTAATGTAACCCTTTAGTCTGGCTTCCACTCCAGTTTGACCACATTTGCCTTCAATGACATCATCTCACAGTTGCTGATTGATTGGGATCCCTCCAGAAAGAAGCGATCAGAAGGGGAAAAAATGGCAACAACCCAGGAAAACAATTGCTGTGAATTGACTCCTCAAAAGCACAAAGTTTTCTTTGACAGAGCTGTGTAACTCTTCCCTGTGTGAACTGAGGCTGGCCAGTCTAGCTCTTCCTTATCAAAGTTGTATTATTATTGTGCTGTTAGTTCTATTTGTGTGTTGACATGTAAACAATTCTGTGCCAAGGGGGTTTAAGTATTGGAATCATCTAGTGAAACTTGTTACAGGTGTAACATAACAGGTTTTATAAGCCCTTCATAACTTGCTTTATCTAAGCAGATAAAAGTTGTGACTTCACTAGCATACCTTCAGATAACATTGTGCTGGTTAAGGGTAAAAGAACTAGACTATAAAACTCTAAGTGGACTTGGAACAGCTCTTTGTATGGAAATCAGGTGATTGCTCCTAGTGTTGAACTAAAAAGCGGAGTATGCTAGATTTTGCCTGTTAGAAGCCTGTTAGATTCTAAACTTCAAGCTTCAGAGAAGCTGAAAAATACACAGTGGCTTCCTAAATTCTTACTTGGCTAAAAGGTTGGGAACTGATTCCAGTGCTGGAGTCTGAGTTACCCTGTCATGTCTTTCTTTCAGTAAGCAGCTTTCAACAGGTTAAGTATATATCTGTATTTTTAGTGCTGGGTTCTTTCATGCCCCCAAAGATAGTTCACTTCAAATTTTTGTGTTGTAGAACTTCTTTGGCTATATACTTTTATATAGTGCACCAGTATTAACTTCATCATTTCCCTTGCCTTATGATTTGTTTTTATCTCTTATTGATATGATTAGTTTGTTAGCCTTTAAGAGACATGAGACTCCTTTTGGGGTACTTTTCCCTGTAACAAAACACTCCTACTACTCTGGTATTGATATGATTGCACACAGTCTCAAGGTTATATATGTATCCAGGGCATTCTATGGAACAATTAACAAAACTCAAATTTTATTTTTGGAAATGACTCCACTTGGATTGTTCTCTTTGTAACTAGAATTTGTCTGTGAAAGCCTGGTCCTTAAAGGCTTAGTTTATGTAACAGCAGTTATATCCATGTAGCTTTGAAAACTTATATTGAACTGAGTGGATATTCTCAACTGTATCAATTTGCTTCTTGTCTCATAATATTTTGTGCATGTATAGAGTGGGAACGTATTCCTTTGGTTTATGCTACAAATTCCAAAACACTATTTGTGTATATAATCATTGGCTCTAGGAGATCAGAAGAATACAAGACTAGTTTCTAGATTTCAGTAAAAATTTTGAGAAGCAAAAGAATGTGTTACTTAAAATAGATAAAATTGGGTTCCAGCTGAAGTACAGGATTGCAAGAATGGACCCCAGTAAAAATGATACTTAAAACCCAAATAATTTAAAAAAATCAAATATATATAAAAGAATTTCTACCACACAAAAAGAGGGAGAAACTTAGAATAAAACTCCAGACATCCATTAGGTTGTACTTTTTTTAAGAAAGGGAACAAGTAACAACAGAACAATGTCTACTTTGTTTCAGGCTACTTCATCTTCCAGAAGTATCCTGCACGTTTAAGGCTAGATAGTGTAATTTGAAATAAGCCCTGTTGCTTCAGTTCTATGTTGAGATTTATTATAGCCAAAAGAAATGAAAAGAATGAAAGCAGTGTCAGGCAGGGCCACAGCTCATTCTAGGTAGAAACATGCCAATGGGGACAAGAGGGAGGTGCAGCTTTGGCAGAGGAACAACTGTGAGTATAAAGCTGTGAAATGTTGACACAGCAGTGAAAAGAGTTGGCCCTGTAGCTTTCTCAGGATATGAACTACACTGATAGGCTCTTCCTCTCCATCTGCTGCTTTATGCTTCTCACCTCTTTATCCTGAAACACAAGCACTTGAAGAATGTGTCAGCTATTTCATATAGGTATTGGAGTAAACCCATTAGGAGGGAGGTTCCAATCCACCCCATGCTAAGCTTGTTACATTGATGTCAATTTCACTGGAGTTTGCTTAATGGTTTCATGCACTTGGGAGTTTCCCATGGCCTTCTATAAGAGGCAAATGTCAACACAGGTATGCCCGTGTACACAAGGGAAATAAAAACAAATGTCTCTTGCATGGCAGACTTCACAGACTCTTTGAATTGCAGCCAGTTTGCTGAGGATTGAAATATGCAATAGTCAAATGGTGACTAATGAAGTTACTTACTCTAGGATCAACATACCTGAAGGACTCTCTCCTCCCATACTAGCCAGCCTGCCAATTAAGATCTTCCTCTCAAGCCCTGCTCTCTGTACCTCTGCTTTTAGAGGTGAGGCTGGTAGTGATTAGAGACAGGGCATTTTCTGTGGTGGCATCTTGCCTTGAAACCCCTAGGCTGAGAATGTGGTGGGTCTTTAATTCCACGCAAACAAGAGAATTGCTTAATTCGAATATGGAGAAGTACGGGACTCTGTGTTGTCACAAGTGATGACTGAGGTGCTTGGAACTTGGTGGTCTACGTGACAACAGATTTAATAGAATAAGCACTGTGGCTGGCCATAGTATCGGCATGTAAATGTTTCATGTGAAAAACACCTTTCAGCACCAGTCTCCTGCCATCTCTTTCTCTTAAACAAAGGTTCACATAATAACAAAAAAATCCCTTATAGCAGTTAAGATCCCTTTTAAAAGTTTTGTTTTATGTGTTGTCTGTTTAGGACAGCAATAATTATTAATTATATGTTGTAATACTGGTTTTAGTTAATGTATGAAAACTTGTTTTCTGCTGGAATGAATAGAACCTAGCATGGCCTAGTAAACTGGGACAGAGTGGCAGTGGTGTTAGTGGTAATAAGAAGTTGCATACATAAGAGGGAGATGGAGGTTCCCAAGACAGAATCTACAGAAAGCAGAAGGTGCATTTCTTAATTGCTGTTACCCCAAGAGAAATGCCTGAAGCATTGAAACATTTGACAATGGGGTCTGACTTGTTCCAAAATTGTGGTAAGCAAATATTCAGTATGTTGTCGAAGGCTTTCATGGCCAGAGTTCATTAGCTGTTGTAGATTTTCCAGGTTGTCTGGCTGTGGTCTTGGCATTGTAGGGCCTGTCATTTCGCCAGTAGCTGTGATGGGCATTCTCAGGGGTATAATACAGAAAGACCTTAACACAGAGAGTACTCCGTATTTCTGTGTTATACCTCTGAGGATGCCAGTCATAGCTACTGGCAAAACATCAGGTCCTACAATGCCAAGACCATGGCCAGACAACCCACAAAATCTACAACAGCTAACAAATATTTAGTATTCTTATTAGTACAGCAAATTCAAACATTGGGTTTGTAGTGCACAGCACATGCTTTGTGTGTAGAAGGCCACAGGTTCAGGTTCTGGCAGTTGAAAAATTATGTAAACTGGGAGTTCCAGTGGGTTTGCAGGATTTACGTTACAGTTGAGGCTGGCCCTGTTGTATGGATTTGGCTATCAGCATAGGGGCCACTCATTTGCACTTAAGATAGAGTGCAGTGTGAATGGCTGGAGGAGTTACTTTTACCATTACTTTTAACTATTCACAAAGCCACAGTTTTTAATATTGGAGTTCAGAATAAATTCTATACGCTGGAAGATAAATAACCACTGGCATATACTTCATGGAAAAGCTGAACTTGAGAAATGTGAAAAATGTATTTCTGTGCCTTTGTGTTTGGATGGCGGTATGAAAGCATGACTCCCTTTTTTTGGCCATCAAGTTGCAGCCATCTTATGGCAACCCTATAGGATTTTCAAGGCAAGAGACATTGAGAGAAGGGAGGCTTCCGGTCGGAGTAAAATGGCGAATTGACACACTTTGCGAGTTGTGCAGAGTGTACTGCGGTATCTGACGACAGTCTGGGCTTCATCTGGCCCAGCGCAGCACTCCCCAGGCGGGGGTGGCAAGCAAGCAGCCAAGCCTGAGGGGGAGTTGAGATCGGTGTGGATAAGCTTCGGAGGAAGCTTGTTTACACTTTGATCTCCTTCCGTGAAGAGGGCAGTTGCAAATCAGCACTACAGATACCAGCTGGGCTGAGAATTCAGCATAAATTCACCATCTACCGATCTCTTTAACATCAAGTTCAACATTGATTACAGAAGAAGCACCGCGAAACCCCGAGATCACAAGCAAGGTAACAAACGAATAAGCGCTTACTGGTTTAAAGAAGAACGCGAAATTGAATCGTACGGATAAGCGTAGAAACCTTTAATGAACTATTCCGCTTGATTTAAAAGTAAAACGAAAGCTTTCCTTTAGAGAAAACGGCTGAAAAGTGACTTTGTTTTGCATTCCTGTGGTCAGTCAAGTCTAAACTTTACGTAGCAGAAACGAAACTAACTGTGACTCTATGATACAGGAAGTAGGCTAGAGTGGACGTTTTAGAGGTTGCTGTGCCGGAAATAGACGGACGTTTGAATGTGTGACACCACCTTTACCGGAAGTTGGATTACAGAGACGGACAGATAAACAGGAAGTCTGGAAGGAGCCTACTCTAGCCGGAAAATCATAGAGAAATTGCGCCCGACATTTTGAGGAGGACTAAATTTTAAAAAGTTATTTTTAAGCCGAAAAAGCGCTGATACAAGTTATAAAGGTGGCAATTCGGCTTGAAGATTGCTAATATAAAGATTGATTAGCACTGAAGTCGCTTTCAAGACGGATTTGAGGTCAAGACCTAGAGCTGCTTCATCACCTAGTCCAAGAATGACTGCAAAGGAAAAAAAGAGTGGCAAGCGGCTATGGAAGCGATGGAAAAACGGATGACCAAAGTGGTGCAGAATCTTGGAAAACAAATAGAATCACAGCTGCAACAACAATTGCAACAACAGCTGCAAATACAACTGGAGCAAATAGAACAAGTGCAAGTCCAAGTACAGAAAAAAAATATGGAAGAACTGAAAGAACTGGTACTAACAGAAGTGTCAGGGATTAAAAAAGATACAGAAGAAGTTAAGAAAGAGGTCAAAAGTCTGGTGACAAAATCTGAAGAAATGGAACAAAAGGTTAAAAAAACTCTGTTAGAAAATACAAGACTGGAGTCCATGATGGAATATAGAGCTACTCAGAATCATCTGAGACTGAGAGGGATAGAAGAGGAGGAAGATCAGGATCTACGGGCTCTAGTAATCAATACATTGACAACTTATGTAGGGGAAGATGTTGGAGATTTGGATTCAAACTTTGACTTGATTTATAGAGTAAACTCAGCTTATGCCAAGAGAAAGCAATTACCCAGAGATGTGATTGTTCAATTCGTGACAACAAAAATGAAGGAAGATGTTTTCAAGAAACAATTCACACAACCGTTGGAAATTAATGGAAAAAAAATAATAATTCTGAGAGAAATTCCGAGATCGATCTTACAAGACAGAAAGAAATTCAAGAAATTGACAGATAGACTAAAAGAAATGAATATCAGGTTCAGATGGGAGATTCCATATGGACTTTCATTTGTGTACAATTCGGTGAGATCTACTCTTAAATCTGAAGGAGACTTATACAGATTTAAAGAGAACAATTTTGATGATTTTAAAGATATTTAATTCAACACAATTATGGATTACAAATTTTTATCTTGGAACGTAAATGGACTAAATTCACCAAGTAAAAGAAGATTAGTGAATCATTGGCTGGAGAAACAAAAATGTAACATAATTTGTTTACAAGAAACACATATCAGAAAACAAGATAATAAATACTTGATTAATAAAAAATTGGGAGAAGAATTTCATTCCTCAGCAACTAATAAGAAAAAAGGAACAGTGATTTATGTTTCAAAAGAATAGGATCCTAAAAAAATCTTCTCAGATAAAGAAGGAAGATACGTTGGCGTGGAAATATTGATGAATAGAAAAAAGACATTGCTCGTAAATATATATGCACCCAATGGTGCAAAAGAGACTTTCTTCAATGACTTGACTAAAGAGTTGGATTGTTTAAATTATGATCAAATAGTCCTTGCTGGAGACTTTAGTGGTACAATGAATAACATATTGGACAGAAAATCCAAAGTAAGTGGAGAGACAATTGGAAAGCTACCAAAAAATTTCTTTCAATTGATGAAGCAAGAGAAACTGGAAGACGTTTGGAGGAAGTGGAATCCCAAGACTAAGGATTACACGTTTTATTCTAATAGACATAACTCCTTTTCCCGAATTGACATGATTTGGATGTCAGAGGAGATGGCGCAAAAAACTTATATAATACAAATTTTACCGAAAACTAATTCTGATCATAATCCCTTACTCTGGATATCTAAAGAAAAAACTAAACAACTATATTGGAGAATTAATGAGGACTTACTGGATCAAAAACTAATCAATGAAACTTTAAAAAAAGAAATGAAAAGTTTTTTTGAATTGAATTTAAATAAAGGTACGGATATACAAGTTGTATGGGATGCGTACAAAGCGGTAATGAGAGGTATGCTTATCTCTCTGAACTCCAAGGACAAAAAGCAAAAGATGCAACAACAGAAAGACCTTTATGAAAAAATTCGACAAAAAGAAAAGGAATTAAAGAAAAGGCCAGGGAAGAAAAAGATTATTAAAGAGATCCACTTTCTGCAAGATCAGCTGAATGTTTTATTAAACAGAGAATTATATTGGAATCTGAAGAAATTACAGCAAAAAGCATTTGAGGGTGCAAACAAACCAGGAAAGTTTTTAGCGTGGCAATTGAAAAATAGAAAAGAAAGGAATTTTATATCTAAGATTATTGAAGATGGAAAGGATATTATGAATTTGAATGGTATAAAAAGAGCTTTCTTCAAATATTACGCCAAATTATTTAAAAAGAAAGGAATTGATCAACAGAGAATTAAGAAATACTTGGAGACTATTGAAGTTCCAGAGCTGGGAAAACAAATTAAGGAATCATTAAATGGTTTAGTAACGAAAGAAGAAGTGATAATGGCGATAGAAGATGCAAAGTTGGGCAAAGCTCCAGGACCAGATGGCTTCACAGCAAAGTTCTACAAGAAATTTAAAGAGGAGCTAACCCCCATTTTAGTACTTCTGTCGAATGAGATAAGAAAGACTAAACGGATCCCAGATTCATGGAAAGAAGCAAATATTTAATTGATACCTAAAGAAGGTTTGGATTTGACTCAAGTAAAGAATTATAGACCAATATCGCTATTAAATAATGATTACAAATTATTTGCAAAAATAATTTCGGAGAGATTGAAAAAATATCTGAAAGATATTATAGCGGAAGAACAAGCCGGATTTTTACCAAATAGACAAATTAGAGACAATTTAAGAGTGGTGATAGACGCAATTGAATACTATGACAAGCATCCAGAAAAAGAAGTTGGATTCCTCTTCCTAGATGCGGAAAAAGCTTTTGACAACTTAAATTGGGAGTTTATGCTGCAAGTTATTGAAAAAATGGACATTGGACAGTTCTTTTTAAACATGATTGTGGCAATATATTCAGAACAAAAAGCGGCTTTGAATATAAACAAAGAAAGGACGGATTTTTTCCAAGTTCAAAAGGGAACACGTCAAGGCTGCCCGTTGTCCCCGTTGCTGTTTATTTGGATGTTGGAAATATTATTGACAGCAATAAGAAAAGATAATAGTATTGAAGGACTCTCAGTGAAAGGATTCGTATATAAATACAGGGCATTTGCAGATGATGTGATGTTTATGATTCAGGATCCTATTGAGAAAATACCACATCTGATGGAGAAAATTGAAGAATTTGGCTCAGTTGCGGGTTTTTACGTTAATAAAAACAAAACTAAGGTGATGTGTAAAAATATGATGAAGCAAAGACAAAAAGAACTTCAAGAGAAAATCCAATGTGAAGTAGTTACAAAGACTAAATATCTAGGAATTGAATTAACCATGAAAAATATTGACCTGTTTAAAAACAATTATGAAAAGGTGTGGCACAGGATTCAGCAAGACATGAAGAAATGGGATACTTTGAATTTATCATTGATGGGAAGAATCGCAACTGTAAAAATGAATATCTTACCGCGTTTGATGTTTTTATTTCAGACCATTCCAATACTAAAACAAAGGAAAGTATTGGATTCATGGCAGAAAGAATTATCCAAATTCGTATGGGCAGGAAGAAAGCCAAGGATTAAAATGAAAATTTTATGCGACGCAAGAGAGAGAGGAGGCCTTCAACTACCAAATTTAAGACTGTATTATGATGCCGTCTGTTTAACATGGTTGGAACAGTGGATTAATCTTGAGAATAAGAAGCTATTGGCTTTAGAAGGGCATGATAACAAATTTGGATGGCATGCATATTTATGGTATGGAAAAGTAAAAATGGACAAATTTTTTAAACACCACTTTGTAAGACAATCACTGTTCGAGACATGGATGAGATATAGAAAATTCTTCTCAGAAGAAAGACCACTTTGGATAGTACCAGCTGAAGTGATTAACCCACATTCAAGAAATCAAGGGTTAGATTGGCTACCTTACAAAAATCTTTTAAAATTAGAAGGGAAAAACTTTGTGTTACAAGATAGATTTGATGTCGAATTTGAATATGATTGGTTGAAATACAGACAGATTTATGATTTATTTAAGACCGATAAAAGAGAACATGGTTTCAGAGAAAAGAACATTGAAATTGAAACTGTATGGCTTGAGAAAGGTAAAAAAATGATTTCTAAACTGTACAAGGTTTTATTGAAATGGTACACTGAGGATGAAACTGTAAAAGAGCAAATGATAAAATGGGCTGTAAATGTTAATAATGAGATATTAATGACATCCTGGGAATATTTGTGGAAAAAGTCAATGAAAATTTCAACTTGTGTAAATGTTAAAGAGAATTGTTATAAAATGATGTACAGATGGTATATGACGCCTAAAAAAATTGCTATTATAAATGAAAGTATGTCCAACAAATGTTGGAAATGCAAGAAACATGAAGGGTCTTTTTACCATATGTGGTGGACATGTGATAAAGCAGTAAAGTATTGGACTGAGATCCACAATGAGATACAAAAAATTTTGAAATGTACTTTTAAGAAAGACCCACAGATGTTATTGTTAGGTCTTAAAATGGAAGAAATAAATGTAGCCAAGAGAACACTACTATGGTACTTGATTACAGCAGCTAGACTGATTTTTGCTCAATGTTGGAAACAAGATAAAATACCTGAAACATGGGAATGGATTAAAAAGACGTTGTTTTTGGCAGAAATGGACAAATTAACAAGAAAGTTAAACAACGAAGAAGATGAAACTTTTTTTGAAGACTGGAAAGACTTTCAAAAATACTTGTTGAAAAATTGGGACATTAAACGTGGTTTGATTTGCTTTGATAGTTATTAAGAAGAAAATGAAAGAGAATTAGATTTTTGAATTGTTACCGTTTGGAAGGGAAAAGAAGTTTAGAAGTAATTGTAATAGAATAAGAGAGATATTAATGGGGTTGGAGCAGTGCGGGAAGCCTTGTTTGGGGGGGGAGAAGGGAAATAAGAAAAATGGATATGTAGGTAGGTTTAAATTGTATGAACATGTGATATATCCAATAATAAACTGTATTTACCAAGAGAGAAGGTTTGCCATCGCCTGCTTCTGTGTCACACCCCAGATATTATTTGGAGGTCTCCCATCCAAATACTAACCAGGGCTGACCCTGCTTAGTTTCCAAGACCTGACTAGATTGGGCTAGCCTGGCCTATCCAGGTCAGGGCGACATTCATATACATACATTTTTGTGCAAGGAGGAGATTGGATTTATACCCCACCCTTCACGCTGAGTCTCAGAGCGGCTTACAGACTCCTTTCCCTTCCCCTCCCCACAACAGGTACCCTGTGAGGTAGGTGTGGCTGAGAGAGCTCTAACAGAAACTGCTCTTTTCAAGGACAGCTCTGTGGCTTGCCCAAGGTCACATCAGCAGGTGCAAGTGGAAGAGTGGGGAATCAAACCTGGTTCTCCCAGATTAGAGTCCGGGCACTTAACCACTACACCAAACATAGAGAGTAACCTCTGTCATTTTGCTGTAGATCGTGTCAGAAGCTGATGGGCAAGGGATCTCGATTGATGGCAATGACACTTTCAACTACTGGAACTGGCCAAATGCTGTCATATTTGCTGCTACTGTGATTACAACCATTGGTGAGTATTTAATATGCAAGAGGTTTATTTGATGTCCTTCCCTGGTGATCTTGTCACTTTGTATATGTGTCTTCTACTTTCCACTGAAGCAAGTGGTCAGGCACACTGTTCAGAAGGTAGCCTAGGAAAAGTATTGTGATCCCAGGAGTGACAAGAACTTTTAGGTAAGGGTACTAATACTTAATCAAATGCATGATTCATGACTGCTAGAACACAGTTATGGGTTACATTGTGCGAGTTCTGTGACTTTTGATTGTGAAATTCCATTTTAATGAAGCCTCCTTTTGCCAATTCTGAATATATTAGCAATGCATATAATGAAAAGCATTAAAAGTTGATTACAGATTGTGTCTTTGGCTTCAAAACTATCTCACAGCCAGTCGCGTTATGTTCCATTTCTACACTTTGTCTTTCAAAGAGGATAGTCCGACAAATCCTAATAAATACCAGCAATATTTTAGATCTTTTCTCTGTGACCTAAAAAGTTCTATTAAGAGTAGGTTTCTGCTATTCTGTGTGAGCTTTCCTGACCCAGAGATTACATTGCTTACTTTCCTTTAATAAATTTGGTTGATTTGGTTTCACAAGAATTAGTTGGTGAAACTCTTCTCTTTCCTGCCTTAGGGTTTCTGAGTCCAGACCCAGAAATAGCCTCTAGCATAGAAGTGAAAATTTTACCAGATATTCTTACAATGATGAGAGAAGCTGCATCTGGGGGTATGTCCCCTTCTATGCACTTCTTAAAGGAAAAAGAATGTAAACAGGTTCAGATCTGGCAACCCTATGCTCCCTTCACTTTTTTCTTGTATTGCTCTTTCTGGTTTCCCCATGTTTCTTGCCTTCAACATTTCCAGCTTTAAGGTGCATATGCATGCCAGGCAAAACACAGCAGAAGCCAGTATGAATACATTAAGGAGGCAAGGCTTTGTATTAATGCCAGAAAGCACTTCACCTACCTAAGTTCTTTGTGTCAGATTGCTAATAAAGGCATAGGAACAGAGCAAAACAAAAAAAAATGGCATTAAAATTATCTTCTGGCAGCACACTTCTGTTGAATTGTGCTCCTGTCCCCTAATGAATGTGGCCATCTTGGTAGACATTTTACTCATGACTTGTGGCATGCAGAGCTTGTTCTTAGCCCACCCACCTCCTATGAAGAGGTAAAAACTTCTCATGTGCTGCTTTATATTTTGCAGAAGGCCTATATTGTCAGAATAATCTCTGTGAGATGCAGAAAAACATTAGAGTTGGAGTTTGTTCTGAGAAAGAACAAACATAATGTTATAAAAGGGACCGACCAGAGGAGGTGGGGAAAAGAAGGTAGAAACTTTACCACTAAACCAAATAAAGCACTATGGTCTACTTTTTAACGATTAAAAATACTTTGAAAGAAACCTGACTTAATGGCGCAAGTCTGAAGCAGAGTTACAGCCTTCCAAATTCTAAGTCTTCTAAATCTCCACTCAGCCATGAAACTCACTGAGTGACTGATCATTCTCTCTCAGCCTAACCTACATCACAGGGTTATTGTGAGGATCAAATGAGGCAAAGGGTTTTCTGTTCCATCTTGAGCTTCTTGGGGGATGGCTGAGATAAAAAAAAATGTAGAAATAAATTGTAAGAGATTATGGTCCATTTCATTTCCATCCTTCATTGGCAGGAGATGCATAATATATTTTAGGAAGCAGTGATGTAAACGATCTAACAAAACTTCAGTACAATGAAAATAGGACTCCATTCTGTCCTCTAGTAATCCATAATAGAATACTTTACACTGTAGAATGATAAGTGCTGGTTGGCACATACAGTTTAAGGATCTGATACCATAAAGCTGGGACTGGAAGGTGTCTTGTAACCAGGATTATGTGCATGCTGATTTTTGGATTGTACACAATTCGTACCCAAGTTCTGTTCAACTAAAAGGTGCATGCCACTGACCTACATAATGTATGTAAATTGAAAGCCACTTTGGTGTACCGATTAGAGTGTCAGACTAGGATCTAGGAGACCTAGGTTGGAATCCCTGCTCTGCCACGTAAGTTTCTGGATAACCCTGGGCCAGTCACACTCATGCCCCACAGCGTGGTTTGGGAGGATGACATGGAGGAGAGGAGATTGATGTAAGCTATTTGGAGTCTTCATGAGGGGGAAAAGCAGGATAGAAATTGCATATTTCACTGTGTTTTGCATGCTTTTGTTTCTTCTGAGCATGAGGAGGAACAATGATGTATTAGGGCAGATACTGACTCCTGGAAATCTTACCTCTCTCCATTACAAAACTGAGTCAAATATTGCCTACTCATACACACAGTTTTAAGGGCTAGAAATGTTTAAAATATGAATGCTGTGATTCTCAGGTTGCTGATTTCTGACAGCAGTAGCTTCTGTACTTGCAAGGAATAGTCACAGGATCTTTAGCCCAGTGTCCCTCTTGAGAGCCAGTGCCATAGTTTGGTTAGAATGCTAGCACAGGATTTGGGAGACGCAAACTAATCTCTTGTTAGAAGTGAACATGTCTCCACTGCCCAGGACTGCACTGGGTACGTTACTCACTCATGGATATTAAATGATCTAATGGTAGAATGATTGGGCACTGTAATGTGTGAACAACCACTGAAGTTTTTAAGAGCATCTGGTAACAGGAGAAAGGTTATGCATGTACCAAAAGTTTCAAATTGATGTGGGCAGCTTTAAACACAACATTCTCTTTCAGGATATGGAAATGTTGCTCCTAAGACTCCATCTGGGCGGCTTTTCTGTATATTCTATGGACTCTTTGGTGTTCCTCTCTGCTTAACGTGGATCAGTGCTTTGGGCAAATTTTTTGGTGGACGTGCCAAGAGGCTGGGTCAATTCCTGACAAAGAGAGGAGTAAGCCTGGTATGTATTTATGTGTGCCTTGACCCCCTAAGGAGGATATATGTGACTCTGGGGCCTTTTAAATTGCTACCCTGGATAATCCTCTTTTCTTTCATTTATACAGAATGTTATAAACTGCTTCTCTGGAACATGAAATATGCCTCAAGGTCTATCTGCCATTTATATTATGTGATATTAGTGTTGACATGCATCTCAACTGCATGCAGTAGAATTAACATTACATGGAATTAAGGACAAGATGGCACAGTAATTTAAAGTTTTGGCACAAATTCCTCAATAGCTATGTAAAAATGGGAAAAGTTACTGGGCCATAACTTAAGACTGAATTATCATCATCATCATCATCATCATCATCATCTACAGTTTGGTGTAGTGGTTAAGTGCGCGGACTCTTATCTGGGAGAACCGGGTTTGATTCCCCACTCCTCCACTTGTACCTGCTGATGTGACCTTGGGTCAGTCACAAGCTCTGGCACAGCTGTTCTCTCAAGGACAGTTTCTGTCAGAAGTTCTCTCAGCCCCACCTACCTCGCAGGGTGTCTGTTGTGGGGAGGGGAAGGGAAAGGAGTTTGTAAGCCGCTCTGAGACGCCTTTGGGCAGTGAAGGGCGGGGTATAAATCCAAACTCTTCTTCTTCTTCTATATTGCAGTAAAAAGCCAAAAGGAGGTTTTTTTGGCACTTTGAAACAATCTTTCATGGGCTACAGTGTCTTTTGTTAGTATGAAATGGATTCTCAGTCAGTCAGAGCCTCATTTTCATTGCCTGATTTCAGGCACATAGGCTAAAAGTATCATTTGTCTGAAAATGATACTTTTAAATTTTGTGATTAGTTGTGATATTTTTCTATGTAATGTGTAAGGACCATTTGTATTTTTATTAATTCTTGTCAAATGTGAAGCAAAGCATCCTACCCTTCCTGTCAACACCCCCCTCCCCAAAATTTTTCATCCTTGTGTGCATAAAATATCTAGAAATGACTAGAAAGCTTGACGTGTGCCTGCACATTTACTTCATTCTGTTAGCCTGCAATATTATTTCTTGATATTACATGGGCTATATTTTTGTGACTGAGGAAAATGCACTAAAGGATACTTTTCCTTTCCCACTGCCCTTTTCCTTCTTTGCAGAGAAAAGCACAAATTACATGCACAGCGATTTTCATCATCTGGGGAGTCCTAATCCATCTAGTCCTTCCACCTTTTGTCTTTATGGCGACCGAAGGCTGGACTTATATCGATGGGCTATACTTCTCATTCATCACTATTACCACCATAGGATTTGGAGACTTTGTTGCTGGTCAGTAATCCCCCCCCCCACCCCCACCCACCCCTCTCTCTGTCTCTCTCTCTGGTAACTACTTTGGTTGTCAATATTTTGCAAGCTTTCAGCAGTTCCTAATTCACTCCTTTCCAAACCTTGTGCTGCAGTTCAAATGGGCACTGCTATGGCAATCTGTAATGTACATTGTTCTGTGAGGGGTGCATAATTTGAAGCAAGGAAAGAAGGGTGGTGATGGATGAGGAGGTGTCTAAGAGCCAAACCAGATATGATGGCGTCTTTGTGACTGCTGGGTGGATGCCATCACCATTTTAATGCCATGAGGGCCCAGTCCTGATGGGACTTGCTGTGCAGTGGGCTAAGGGGTTCTTGCTCACCACGCCTTATCAAGTGCCAAAACAGCAGTGCCTCCCTCCCACATGTTTGGACACTTGAAAAGACATGGGGGGGAGAGGAACCAGAGTGCCATGGTGTAGTATTTTTAAAATGACTTTAAAATGGCAACTGCATTCTTGTGGGCTCTACAAGGGCACCATCACTTCTGGCCATGAAGCTAACAAAACTGGGCATCATCTTGCAGCAATTTGAATGGGCAAGAACATTTATTCTCTATATATCTATGGTGTTCCATCTGTCTGGGTAATTCACAGATATTTCTGCCTATCTGTGTAGTAAATAAACCATTCTTAAATGTTTGAAAGCCAGAGCTGCATGGTATGCATTTTTATTTGTAGTGCCTAACTTCAGGCACACAGTCTGACCCAAAGGATAATTTGTTTATGGAAACTATGAAAGATGCTGAAAATGGATCATAATTGGGTTGTGTTTTACTATGTTTAACTAGCCGGTTAGAACATGAAATGGCAGAATATTTTTTTCCAATAAATAACTAGGTAGCCTAGCCCCACTGTCAGATACCACATTATCAGAAATTCTTTTTAATGTGCTTTAAGCACAGCTAGCTTCTGTGCTTTCTGCTGTACATAACTATATGACAATGTTGGTTTGAGGCACACCCAAGGCTTTTCAATAGCTTTCAGAAATCTCAGTCTATTACATACATTCATAGGTAAATCAAGTTCTATCATTTTATGTTCTTTGTATTTTTCTTTAGGTGTGAATCCAAGTGTCAATTACCATTCCCTGTACAGATACTTTGTGGAGCTCTGGATATACCTGGGCCTAGCTTGGCTTTCTCTCTTTGTTAATTGGAAAGTCAGTATGTTTGTAGAGGTTCACAAAGCAATCAAGAAACGAAGGAAAAAAAGGAAGGAGTCTTTTGAAAATCACCCTCCTACCAAAAAAGCTCTTCAAATTTCTAACACGAAAGATGTGAACATTTTCAGCTTCCTTTCCAAGAAGGAAGAGACCTACAATGATCTCATCAAACAGATTGGGAAGAAGGCTCTGAAAACAAACAATGACCGAAACCTAAAAGCAGAGCAGGCTATACCAGCCATGCAGCGTGGCAGCACAGATATGAAGGTGATGTACACAAAGAACAAGTTATTTGACTACGATGAAGTGTCTCTGAATCTCCAAAACTGTCATGTCATGAGGCATCTGACTGACAAGCATGTTGGGAATAGCCCAGTTGAGGGATCTGTGTTTGTAAATCAACTAGACCGGATCAGCGAGGAAGAAGGAGAAGCATGGGATTCCAGGGATTATCGACCCTTGATCTTTGAAAATGCCAATATAACGTTTGTAAATGAGGATGATGATGAAGAGGAGGATCTTTCAGATGACGAAGAAACATCAAAGTCTTCTATGGATGACAATCTTGTAGAGGAACCAGAGAGTCCTAAAACACTGGTGAAATTTCCATCCTCTGATGAGTCTACCTTTACCAGTAATGAACTAGAGGTATCTGTACCTTATGAGCAGCTAATGAATGAGTACAACACAGTGAATAATTCAAAAGCGGCAACGTGAAGAAATGCATGTCTAGTCACTGGTTTTCTGAAAATCATTTTATGCAGATTATGAACAGATAAGCGTGGGAGCAAGAATGTATATGATGTTCTGGCATTTTCTACTGCCATAGCCTTCATTATGCAAACTGAAAACATCCAATGACTGAATGTTATCTGCAGTTATTTAACAGCTTTGGTTACCCACTGTGAATTGACAGTTTAATGTGTGGGTTCCTCTTCCTTTTTGAGAGTTCTGAGAAGTCAGGAAGAAAAACCTGGAGTTATCACTTGGGGTTTATTCAGTATTTGTTTCCTTCTTGGTGAAGAGTGAAGCTCTAATACTGCAATCAAACTAATTTGGGTCAGTGTATGACATGGCTGGTTACTGCCCCAGTCCTTCAGCTCTGAAAAAAACTGAACAGAGGTGATGCCCAGGAACAAAATGTTGGTGGTATTGCCCCAGCTGCACATTCCAAACTCCCTACCACACAATGATATGTCCATTCTCTGTGTAGGGATGCTGTGAACTGGAAGAGTAAAATATCCTGAAAGTTAAATTATGCCAGCTCAGTTTACTAGTGAGCATGAAAGTTTGTTTGTTTGTTTGTTTGTTTTTTAAAAACTGGCTTAAATTCAGAGCTGATTTATAGAGGGAGTATACCTTCTACTAAAGACACTACCTGTGGTTAAACTCTCATCATGATCATGGAAAGCACACTGAAATGAACATCCGAGAGTAGTAACAAAGAACAGTGCAAGAAGATGTGTGGAGGACAAATTTAAAAATGAAGAAATGCACAATGACAAACTTGCTTTTGCATTGGAAATGCCCTTTCACGGTCCATACGCTAGAGGAAATACTTGAATAAACTTTATATGTTAGTGTCTGTATGTGAAGTTTAGTGATGCTGCATTTTCCAATGTGTTTTTAATAGCAAAACACAGCCTGAGTCTCTTAATTTCCACCTGAAGGATCTAAGAGCTGCTTTAAAGTCCTTTGTACATGTTACATTCAGTGGCTGCCCTCTAAACTCTAACTGGTAGTTTAAATCAGATTAGCTGGTAATTTTTAATGATTGCATAAACATCTCCCCATAAGTTTTTTAATGATGTTCCACCCTAGATAACATAGGTAGGCATTGGCAAGAAAGTAATTAACTCCATGGCTAGGGTTCCTTTTGAGAAGCTGAGAACTGCCTACAGTTTTTCAGGTTACCAAGGCTAAGTAGTAATGCTGAGCAACC
Source organism: Gekko gecko (assembly GCA_029375565.1). NCBI lineage: Eukaryota > Metazoa > Chordata > Lepidosauria > Squamata > Gekkonidae > Gekko > Gekko gecko. The sequence goes on from JAPDNY010000001.1 coordinate 96,731,069, forward strand.
CAATCCCCAATGCTGCTTTCTAGCAGCATCAGTTCTGAGCTGTTTGAGGATGATATTGTGAGTTACTATTTAACTGTATATTGAGCTCCCACTGATTTCAGTATGAAATGGAAGAAATTATGGGTGGAAAGCCCTGGAGTGGCAAATTAAAACAGTTTAACTTGGCTCAAAAAAAAAAAAGGCCAAAAGTAATTTGCAATACAATCTTGTAAAATTAAATATACTCAGAACTGTTATTGACTCCTGTTTGACTTCAGAATTGTTGGGGTGGAGGTGCTCTCCTAAAGATGCCTCCAATCAGTCATACGCTCCTTAAAAAAAAATCCTCAGCAAGATACCTTGAAGACATTTGCTGCCATAAAAAGGTCTCTCTTCATTTCTGTTCAGAAATTTTGTACTGTACATGCAAGGAAGTTAGCAAAAAAATTAAGCCATTCAGTTCTACGCTATGCTTTTCTAAGTGGGAAATTTGGCATGGGCTGAAATGCAGCCCAAATTGCAGTGGGCAATTGGGAGGCTACTGTTACACTTGGAGTCCCAGTGGTTGGTTCTCCCCCGCCTCTCCCCCCCCCAGATTACCTAGGACAGCCATGAATGAAGTTAACCTTTTGTAAAACTATAAATAACTTTCGTCATCAAATAACTTCATCCTGCATCAAAGGTGGCATTCTATCTATAGTTTAGTATTTTTCTGATTCCATGGCAGATGATACACTGTGAGTTCTAAGCCGTACCCTCTTTTGTTCTGAAAGTGTCCATCCTCTTAGTAAAGATTAAACTCCATAAAGCTGGTGTTCTGGTGTGTCTTCCATGAGTGGAAGGCTAAAAGGTTTCTCCCTGCTGCACTAAAAGAGAGGGACTGAATGGTGCACAAAAGACAGTTATAGGAATAACCAACAGATGTATGTGTTTGTCTCAAAATGTGGCTTCTCTTATGTGTAATTACTGCAGTACATGCAAACTTGTGCTACATAAACAGGCAGAGCTGGAATGTTGCAAGCCTGAAGCTGTGGCTTCCTCTATATTAAGCCTTGCCTCTGTATCTAGAGATGAAGATAGCTCACATGACCTGTTCTGTTGAAATACAGGTTAGCTGCTGTTCTGTAGACCTGATATTCAGGGTATTTAAAGAAGTGATCTAAATTTCTAAGAACTTAACCAGCTTTCAAGGAAACAAGGGGAGAGTTTCCTTGCCTAAAGCAGATTCGACAGATAAAAACACAACCAATGAAGTTTGCTGTACTCCAGGCTGTGTTCCATTCAGCAGGGACTTATCCCCAAACAAAAGTTTGAAACATTGATACACTCTTATATCCAACTCTTATATTCAAAAACTCCACCATGTGCCTTGTTGTGGATGAAATTTAGCTGTGTTTTTGTCTTAAGAGCACCAACACAAAACATAGATATTATTTATTGAGACTTGGCTTTTATTAGCTGCACAAGCCTTACATTTACCTTTTACTTTTGGAATGAGTTTTATCTCTCTTTAAATGATGAGACTTCCTGAAGCATGCTGAAAACTGAGCTGCCTTCGCAATTTACTTGGGTATAAGTACTGTCTTCCATGTGTTGAAGGAGAGCTGCAGTTTTCTATAATTTTCTGAGTCTCAGTTAACTCTTTTTCTCTACTTGCATCTGATGAAGTAAACATTAAAGTTTTGATTGTTGGGAAAAATCCAACATTTGAAGTGCCTTGATGTCCTGGCTACATTTCAGGAAGGATTTATATAATGTGAAACTGTTCAAGCAAACTGAAGGTTAAGGTTTGACCATTCTGTGTCTCCCCTTCCCACCCCCAGTCTATAATTTAACTGGGGGTAACCATCTTTGTTTTATGTTGATGTTAAATTGTTTAGGAGTTTGTAGAAGGGTTTTTTGTTTTGTTTTTTTAAGATAGCTGCTAATTTTGAAAAGCAACAGGCCACCGATATGCCCTCATGTGTTTTGCGGTAGGGGTAGGGAGAGAGGACCCTGGGGAGAGAGGACCACTGAATCTGGGCTGCTCCTTCTTGCTGGATTCTCGTACCACTGCTGTTGTCAGTGGACTCAAAATAGCATGATACACTTGCAGAATCTCCTCAGCTCTGTACTATGAGGAGGGGGCGTTAGTTACAGGAATTGGCCCAAAAGACAAGTGATTATTTTCCTTTTATGTGATAGCTTATAATCATTTCACATGGTGAGAGTTGGCCACATATGGGGCGCCATTCCTGGGGCTAATTTCTGTAGCAACTGCATTCAGTAATTGTATAGCAAGGCAAAAAATTGGTGTCAGGGAAAGGGGCGTACCATTCAGTTACAGCATTACTGCATGATTATTGAATGTGTCCAGTGCAGAACTGGCATGCAAGAAAATTGACTTTATATGCACAGCAGAATAACTTTTAATTTTCTTTTAAACTGGTCCCTTCAAATGAATCTTTGTAATGTTGCTTACACAGCAGGTCACATGATGGATTAAATCTAGTCAAACAAAACTGTTAAGCAATACTTTAGAAAGAACCCTCTGATTTTGAAGGCACGATTGACTCTATTTCTGGCAACAGATGTCTTAAAACATGGAACGGTAATAAGTGCTTATTGATTTCTGTCACCCTGAATGTGGCTTATTTCATTCTTTAGTTTGTTTAAATGAACATGGAAGCAATAGCTGGTAAGGCTTTGGGCTCTAAGAGTATCCCAGCAGCTTGACTCCATAATTTTCATGCCTTCTTCACTGCACTGAACTTTTAAAATGAGGGTCTCCATCTTTCACAATGTTCTTGAACTTTGTATAGCCCTGATCTCATCTGTGTCACTCCATCACTTGAGCAGATACAACTCTGTCTTGATCTGTTCTTTTATTTGCTGATTTTGTGTCACTGGAATCACACTGTATGTAAATATTAGACCTTGCAAAATGTAATTTATTTTAACTTTTTTCCAATAAAGTTTTTTTAATAAAATGTATTGTTCCTGTTTTCTTAGTAAGGAGGCAAAGAAGGCTCTGAAGTTGGATTAACTCCAGTAGTTGTAAATAGTAACCAACACTCAGATCCTGTAAGCTTGTGCTTGTGGGCAAATTCCCAGCAGTGTTCTTTACAGAACTGTGGCTAAAAGAAGAGGAAGGTCTGTGGCTTGGTGGTAAAGGACATGCCAGCCAATGTCAATTAAAGGATGTAGTAGGTGTTGCTGCCAGAGAGACCCGGCAATAAGACAGTTTCCTATATTCCAAGCAAAACAGATCCCGCAGGAAAGTGTTCTAAGCTGACCATTGAGCACCGATGATCAAAGCATATGAACTGTTGATTCCTACAGCACATATTTTGCTACAAGCTCATTAGTAGATGCATTAACAGAACTAGATGCCCTTGAGACAAAGATGAGTTCCATGTTTACAATTGCATTTTTCAATTTCTTTTCAAAATGAACTCTAAACAATAATGGAGGAAAAGGCCATAAAGAGTACTGACAAAGCACAATAGAGCAGTATAAAAAAAAATTCTGTGGGTTCCAAAAGCATAATTACAGTTTAAAGCAGTTCCCAGGACTACTTTGTAGTCCATCAAGAGAATATGCACATGTTTTTAACTGTCCTCCCCTGCCTTGCCCCACCAGCAGCTTTGGGAGTTAGTCTTGTACAGCTTCTGTCCCAGCTGAATTTCCTGCAGTGAGGCAGCACAGGCAGTAGTAGAGTGGGTGCAGTCTCCTTTTTAGTAGCCCAGAGTCAGGTTGGAAGGTTTCCAGAGCCCTCTGTTAAATGTTACCTTTGCATAGGCTATTCTACCATTTTAGAGCTGGTCACAAGTATTTCTTGCACTATTTCTGACCTACCATATCACCCTGTACAAAGTAAGAGAGCAAAGCCAGGGCTGGCAGATGAAATACAAAGTTCTGCTCTTGGGGGAAGGGGAGTGCAGGGCATACCTTTTTTTTTTACAATAATACTTCTCATTTATGTTATATTTAAGAAGTGGGACAGAACTACATATTCAACGCAACTTCTGAGCAATCAGATATTAAGCAAGTTCATATGAACCAATTTTCTAGAACCCACATTGTGAGAAATTACATAACCTAATATAGGAAACCACTTCTCTACAAATTTGAGGAATATTTCCATAGTGAGTGGGAGTGTGGCTAAACTATTGTGGAGGTTGGGCCAGCGGCATCACTAAGGTGATCCTGCTGGGGCAGCTTTCCTGATAAAGTAACCTGGCCCTGCTCCTACACCTGACAAACACCTGTCTGTCTGCTGTAAGGGAGGGATTGTGTTTAAAGACATCGGGGAGGCTGGGCCAGCAGCAGCGCTAAGGCAATCCTGTTGAGCAAGCCTCCCTGACAGCTTTAAAGACTCTGCACCCCTTCCAATCCTTGACAGGCGATTGTTAGGTGTAGGAGGGGTAGCATGTCTGAAGGCATTGGGGAGGCTGGGTCAGCAGGATTGCTAAGGCGATGCTGCTTGAGCAGCCTCCCTGATGGCTTTCAATGCTCTGCCCCTGCCCCTGACAGGCGATTGTCAGGTGGAGGAGGGGTTGGTGGAGCGTCTCTAAAGCAATTTGGGAGGCTAGCCCAGTAGCATTGCTAAGTTATTTCTGCTTGGGTGGCCTCCTTGATGGATTAAAGTACCCTGGCCCTGCTCCTACACCTGACAGATACCCACCTGTCTTATGTTGGGGCAAGTGTTTTTAAAGGCATTGGGGAGGCTGGGCCAGCAGCAGCACTAAGGCAATCCTGCTAAGCAAGCCTCCTTGATGGCTGTAAGCATCCCATCCCCTCTCCTACACCTGACAGGCAGCTGCCTGTACAGCATAGGAGGGGGAGGGGTATTGCAAACTATTGTGGAAGCTCGGCCGGCAGGATCACTAAGGCGTTATTGCTGGGGCAGGCTCCCTGATGGCTTTAAGCACCCCGCACCCAGTACCTGATAGCCACCTGTTAGGTGTAGGAGGTGGGGGAAGCGTGTTTGAAGCCATCGGGGAGGCTGGGCCAGCAGCATTGCTGTACCTCACAGGTGGTTGGCCATCCCTGCTTTCCTCAACTGTCATTAGCTCTCTGCAGTCTCCTGTAACTGGATTTTTTTTTAACCTCAGAACACTGAGCTCTGCAGCTGACCAATCAGAGAGTGGGGGGTGCAAGGAGGCAGCAGCCTGGCAGCCACATAGGAAGCAATGGGGGAAGCACATTGTACTCCTTTTGACCCCCTTAGGGATTGAATTTCTAAAAATCCCTTCTTAGTGCGCATCTATATCATGGTAGGAGTGCTCCTCAAATTTCGTGTTTCTAGGCCCAGGAGTTTGGCTTGGGCACTAATTTTACAGTGAGGGGACTTTCTTCTATATATATAGAAGATAGTGCTATCCATTCAGTATGAACACTGGGCTGCAGGTTCTAAAACTAGCAACTTCATAGTAAAATTACATTGGACCATCTTAAAGACTATTGAAATTTATTTCAGCGTAAGCTTTCACAAGTCAGAGCTCACTTTTCTTAGATACACAAATGTGTATATCTATTAAGCCTTATTCATGGAAAGGGAATGTTAACCTCTTCCTCCTCCTTCAACCAGGCCTAATCCTGTCTTCTGTTATGTTGAAAGGACCTGAAGGTTGGCCAGTGGTGGAAAGAGGCATCTAGACTATATTGACCTATTAGCTGAATACAACTAAACTTCTAATAATGTCTCAAGTGTATATTATTGTTCTGACTGTCCCACGTGCTAGTACTTTTTCTCTCTACTTCCCTTCCTGTTCCATGCATGGCATCAGATTCCTCTTTCAGATGAGTCATGTAAGAATTTTCCCAAGGGTGTTGCCTTTGATGTAATATTAATTATGCTGCCCTTCTATGCTGTGCATGCATATTTTGAGCAAAACAGTGCAGACAGATGAGTATCTAGTGTATTTATCCTTCACTTTTCTCCAAGGAGCTCCCAGCAACATCTCTTCCATTTTACCCTCACAATAACACTGTGATGTTGGTTAGGCTGCAAAAGAAACTGCCCAAGGTCAACCAGCAAGCTTCATGTTGCAATGAGGATTTGAACTGGGTGTCCCAGATCTTAGTCCAACCCTTTAACCACTACACTAAGCTGGTTCTCAAGTCCTGACCTTTTCAGTGGCAAGAGGTGGTGAGGGAAAGAAGAAGAGTTGGTTCTCTTTTGCCAAAAAAAAAAATGCATTTCAGTAGCTTAATCTCCAGAAGCCCATTTTTGTACTGATGAAGCATGGATACTTCCATGCCCTCTCCCAGTGCCAGAACGTAATGGGGCATATGGGCACAATCATTTATTTTAGTCTACTTTTATCCCACTTCAGGGACTCAAAGAAGCTTGCAAAATGATGTACACACACACACAGAGATCAATTTAACCCAACAGGCCATAAGGACACCCTTGAAGCAGGTTGGCCTGGACTGGTTCTGTGTCCCATGGCACATCTCATGCAAGGTCATGGCTGTTACAATCCAATTATCAAATCCAGGCTTCAAATACCTGCAAAAAAGAAAAAGGCAGAAGTTCAGCTCAGATCATATTTGACTGTCTCAGATGTTCTCATTCTCCTTCCCTCTTTATGCCTCTAAGTTCATGTTTGAAATTCCTGTAAAAAACATTCATGAATAATCTTTAACACCCCTCCAAGCAAACAGAAGAAAATTGCAGTAAAAGCTCTTTTATCTGTCACTTGTTTCTTCAGCATGATCAGTTACCCAACATTGCCAAATAGCAAGCCCCACTGCCACCACCATACAACTGCATCTTTGGGTGTGCATGTTTCCCACTCCTATCTCTCCAACCAGCTGCTTTGATGCCTCCAGCCATTGTTGGGCTTCTGGCAGTCAGCACTGTCAACTGACATCATCCTCAGGTGCATCTGTTCCCTCAGCCTGCCTCCAGCAGTCAGGAGCCAGCTATGCAACAGGAGTCCTGGACAGCCTGGCCACATGTCCACCTGCTACATAGGATAGCTCTGTGGCTTGGGTGGAGAAGTCCCATCAGGTGTATGGGCCAGTTACCATAGCATTCCCTAGGGGTGGGGCAGAGCAATAAGCTTCAGTATCCTGTGCATTCAGTTCACTAGCAACCACCATTGCCTACATGAATAACACAGTTTTTACTGTATTTTGTGTGTGAGAGAGAGAGAGAGGAAGGGGTAGCTGCTTTTTACCCACTTTGGCTTAATGCTTTTCATAGAGACAGAAAATCTAGGAAAATGTATCATTTTCTAGTTACAAAACATTAGCATGCTAAGCAGGTTGTGTTCCTCGTAACAATTATTATATAACTATGACAGGCCTCAGAAACTATTTTCATTTTGTTAAGTTTGCCAAATGATTGATGAGATAATTATATGCAGAAAAGAATAAATTCTAATGTCATGTTACTGCCTGATCCTGAACTACCTTGGAAGAACATCTCTGTTTGCAGCTTCTGTCCACAAAACAGTGAACTCTGACTTTTAAAAAAGTCATCTATTATTTGTATCACTTTGAGCAACAGCCCCTTACCTTGAGACTGGGAATGTCCTGCAATGAAGCCCTTTCTACCTTTATATTCTCTGAAAAGTTCATGGCTTCATGCCCATACTGATTAAATCACCCTGTACTGGTCCATCAGTTTCTGGGGGTGTATGGAAGTACTGCTTTCTAATGAGTACTAAACTGAGGGCATCCTATTTTGGGGCTGGGTACTGTTTTGCATTGGTAGTGACAATACACTGCCTATTTATTTATAGTCAAATTTATACCCTGCCCTCCCCGCAAAGCAGGCTCAGGGCGGCTTCCAACAACAAACACAACAATACAAGGTAAAAGCATAAATAGTACAGATTTAAAACACAGCCTTTAAAATACACATTACAAAATATCAGAATACTGGTGGCAGTTGAAAATCAAACAAAGTGCTGTCAAACAAAGTAAAATGTTTGGATGTCATTCTGCTCATTCTTGAGGCAACTGCTTGATGTTAACATTACAGGCCGTGCACTAGGGTGGTGGCGGCCCCTAATTGTATGCCTGGTGGAAGAGCTCCGTCTTGCAGGCCCTGCGGAACTGTGAGAGGTCCCACAGGGCCCTGACCTACTCTGGGAGTGCATTCCACCAGGTAGGGGCCGCCACCAAAAAGGTCCCAGCCCTAGTAGCAGATAGCCTGGCCTCCCTCGGGCCAGGGACGGTCAGCCGATTTTGAGACCCAGACTGTAGTGCTCTCTGGGGTATGTGCGGGGAAAGGCAGTCCCGTAGGTATGTTGGACCCCGGCCATATAGGGCTTTAAAAGTAAGAACCAGCATTTTGAAGCGGATTTGGTATACTATTGGCAGCCAGTGCAGTGTCCTCAGCACAGGCTGGATGTGCTCCCATCTCCAGAGACCCATCAACAGCCTGGCCGCAGCATTCTGCACTAGCTGCAGCTTCCGGATCTGCAACAAAGGCAGCCCCACGTAGAGGGCGTTACAGTAGTCTAGTCTCAAGGTGACCATTGCGTGGATCATGGTAGCCAGGTCAGGATGGTTAAGGAAGGGAACCAACTGCCTAATCAGCCTCAAATGATAAAAGGCCAACTTGGCAGTGGTGGCTACCTGGGCCTCCATGGTAAGGGAGAGATCCAGGAGCACTCCCAAACTCCGAACCTCTGACGCAGGGACCAGCGAGCCCCCCCAAAGGTCAGAAGTGGGATCCCCACCCCTGAACCACCCCACCCCAGGCACAAGACCTCCGTCTTCGCTGGATTCAGCTTCGGACAACTCATTCTCAGCCACCCAGCCATGGCCTGCAAAGCGCTGTCCAGATCATCTGGTCTGGAGTCCAACTGGCTGCCTAACATCAGATAGAGCTGGGTGTCATCAGCATACTGGTGACATCCCAGCTCATACCTCCAGGCAATCTGGGCAAGGGGGCACATGTAGATGTTAAATAACATGAGGGACAGCACAGCCCCCTGAGGCACACCACATTTGAGTGGGTGCCTCCTGGACTGCTGTTCAGCGCCACCCTTTGGCCCCGACCTTGAAGAAAGGAAGCAAACCATTGCAAGGTGAGTCCCCTAATCCCCATGTCGGTGAGGCGGTGGACTAGTAACTGGTGGTCGACCGTGTCAGATGCGGCCGACAGATCTAAACAGTACCGCCGTTCCACCTTGATCCAGATGCCTCCGGAGGTCGTCAGTCAGAGCGACTAGCACCGTCTTCGTCCCATGACCCAGACAGAAGCCGGACTAGAAGGTATCTAACATGGAAGTGTCATCCAGAAAACCCTGCAACTGTATTGCCACTGCCCTCTCTATCAGTTTGTCCAAATAGGGCAAATCAGAGACCGGCCAATAGTTGGCCAATTCGGCCGGATCTAAAGATGGCTTTTTTAAGAGAGGGCGGACCGTCGCTTCCTTGAGTGCCCCAGGGAATTGCCCCTCTAAAAGGGACTTGCTGATAATCTCTGTTAGGGCACCTCAAAACTCCTCATGGCCAGATTTAATAAGCCAGGAGGGGCACAGGTCAAGACTGCAAGAGGTTGGACACACAGCTGGCAATATTGTCAGGTCTATCCATAGGACTCATACATGGGGCTTCTGATAACTGTAAACAGTTTTTACTTGAGGAAATATAAATCTACCCAGAAAAGAAGCATGAAATGACCACCTAAAAACTAAGTGACAACTGCAATTGCTTGAAGGTATAGCCCATATTACTACTGTGCATGTGGCTGATTAGAGGAAAATATTCAGCACCTTTGTGTGTGAAGACAAATGACCCATGATGCAGTTATGTAGTTTTAGACTCTGGACACAGTGGGTCAGATCCTGTGATCCATGGATGCAAGGATCACCGATCTTTCCCACTTTCCTCTTCCCCAACAGTCCTTTCTGAGCAATGGATCATTTATTCCCAGGGACCACCTAGTCTAATAGCCACATGGATTGAAAGAAGTCTACTGTGAGAAAGAAAACAGTTTCCTGCACTTTCATTCCCTTCCTCCTCTCCACTACATTTCCCAACCTGCATGGCTAGTAGATCAGGTGGGTCCTGCAGCCCCAGTAATAAACTTTTCTGGGGTCAGGAAGGACTGCTGGGGAAAGGGAAATGCAGGAAGGATCTATGACTGTCAGTGCCATAGCAAAATCCAACAGAATGTATGTTTCAAATATATAGCTACAGCTTGTTTTGTGGGCCCTGTACTTCTGCCCCAAAGTCCAGTCCTGATGGCACCTCTGAAAACATGTCCATTGTTGGCTTCTTTTTGTGAAGTATGGTACAGCAAGCTGACACTGATGGAGTATTTTCTCCCCATTCCAACAACCTGTTGTTCTGTGAGGGTGTGCTTTGGAAAGGATAATGCCAAATAGCCATGATAGCATGAGGCCTACTCTGGTAGATGTTGACATACAGTCCCATTCCTGATTATGTAGGTAGCCATCCCACCTCCATCCTCAGTTTCTGTCACCATATGTTGCTCCCTATAATTATACAATCATTGGCTTGAGCCACCAGGGCCCTTCCACAGATACAGGGTTGCCAGGCGCCACCACCGGCCACCAGCAGTGATAGTAAGGTTGCCAGATCCAGGTTGGGAAGCACTTGGAGACGGAGGCTGGGGGGAATAGGGACTTCTGTGTGGTACTATGCCATAGAGTCCACCTTCCAAAGTATCCATTGTATCTAGGGGAACTGATCTCTGTAGTTTGGAGATTAACTGTAATTCTGGGAGATCCCTGCATCCCACCTGGAGGCTGGCATCCCTACACAGATGAAAGGATTTCTGTCTGTGGTGTGATTTCTCACCTACTTCCTCCTGCTGCAATCCCAAATGTCCTCTGAAATGCTGCTCCTAGAGGATAGGGAAATCCTATCCACAGAAATGGTCTAGTGCAGGCCCATAGCCAGGATTTTTCTTATTCGGGGAGCCTTTAAATAAGTCAGGGGACACCCCCAAACACCCCCCCCAAGTGAGCAGCCCTGCTCCTGCCCTTCCCTGTGACTCACACATGCTGGCTGGTGGACCTCTGACCCAGAGGGTCTTCGCAAGCCTTGGAACAGGCAGGGCTGCACTCACCAGTTGGTGCACTGGTTGTGGAGGGTCGGCAGGATGTGCAGCAACAGAATGAGGGGGCGGGTGGGAGAGTGAGTGCCAATGCACCCTGGAAGCCAAGCACCAGCCAGTGGGGTTGCTGGTAGGCAGGGCTTTTTTGTAGAAAAAGCCCAGCAGGAACTCATTAGCATAATAGGCCACACCCAACAGTAGAAACTCATTGGCATATTAGGCCACATCCTGACAGCACAGCTCATTAGCATATTAGGCCACACCTCCATGTTACCAGAAGTGTGACCATTCAGCCACACCCACCTTTTGCTGCTTATTCTGTTTACCTTGTTTGTTGTCAAAACCCAGGGCTTTTTTTGTAGCAGGGACTCCTTTGCATGTTAGGCCACACAGCCCTAATGTAGCCAATCCTAATGAGTTCCTGCTGTTGGGTGTGGCCTATTATGCTAATGAGTTCCTGCTAGGTGTGGCCAATTTGGGAGCCAGCCGGAACTCCGTTCCTGTGCGTTCCTGCCCAAAAATAGCCCTACTGGTAGGCAGGGAAGTTGTCCTGCCCCTGGAAGGGCTGGCGTCTCCAAAGACCTGGACACCAAATGGGCAGAGCTCCCACTGAACTCATCATTGTGGACTGTGACTGTTGAAAGATGCTTGGGCAGCTGCTGCAGATTCTATGCAACTCAGACCCAGAGAAAAGCATAAGGTTTTTGCAGGAAGCAATCCTATGCAGAGTTACTCCAGTCTAACTGCTTTGATTTCAATGAGCTTCAATTGTAGTAACTCTGCATAGGATTGCACTGTTAATCTCTTAGCAGGGGAGTATACATATATACTTGTCACTGGGGCACAGTATCCCTGTGGTCAGTTTTCCACCTCTTTTCACTTGTTGTGTAGAGTGGCTTACTGTGCATTCTGCAACCACTGTATGAAGAGCCTCCAGGCCCCCACTTGCAGTAACACCCAGGGAAGGCATGAAACCCTCTCCATACGATGTCAGGAGTCTAATTACCAAAACATTCTACAGCAAACTCTCTGTGAAAATACCATTTTCATTGGTCTCACATGAGCAAGTGTAATATCTGTTCCAGCCGTTAAATAATGGTTGTAAGACTCTCAGTTCTTGCAATATGAACTGTTTGAACTGATAGATCGGTTGATTATCGCATTGCATAGCCTTGTCCTCAAGTGAGAAAGCCAAAGTTACTGTATTACTGTAACCTGACACCCTATGAATGATGCAATCTCTAGCTACCATGCCTCCTGAGATGAGCTGTCAGAGTTTTGTTGTTAGGAGTGAAGGCTACAGATACCTTTCTCAAGGTAGTAGGACTGAATGTATTGCTACTTGTTCATTTCAGCTTGTCCTTTTTGGGTCACCTGTAATGCTGATCACAGGGTATCCTTAAAGTAGGGAAAATACTTGCTGCCTTGCCCATTGCATATCATTAGTCAGGCATAATTGCAAAAAGAAGGGCATTCAATAATCATTGCTAGGAAGCCTGAATTTTCCAAGGTGCCACAATTCAGTACTCTCTTGTTAGCACATAGGAAACAGCAAGAATGTTACCCAAAATAAACCATAATGAAAGATTGATACATAAAATTTTTGTTACTTTACTTAGAAGGCTTAAATGTTTGTCTTTTCATTGAAAACAAATTCCAATATCATTCAACAGTCGTTAAACTATCCAAATGCAAAATATTAAAACAAAAAACTAGTAACCAGCCGCTAAACATAATCACAAGGTGAACTAGAATTACAGCTCACCCAAGGCCTTGGTGAACTCTATATTTAATCTGGCAATGAAAAGATATTAACAAGGGTGCCAGATGTATTTCCCTGGGGGGGGTGTTGCACAAGTGAGACTTACAACAAAAAGGGCCCTGTCTCAGTTCCCACCTTCTCTCTCAGGAAGGCAGTATCCAAAGCAGAGCCTCTGAGGATGATCTCAGCAGACAAGAAGTTTCATACTGGAGGAGGTGGCCCTTACCTATTGAAATCAGAGGCACTGCTGGCTGCTATTAAGGACATCTGTGTATGGAGAAACAGAAACACAAAGAGGCTTAAACCCTGCTCGAACAAGGATAGTATGTCTCACACTGGCACAATCCAGTGGGAAGGCTTTCTGTATAAATACTAACAACATAAATAGAAGCTGCACAAGAGTTCAAGGGTCTTCAGAATGGATTGTGCCCCCAAATTGTGCTTTCCACCTACAGATGGCAAGGTTCTCATCTCCCACCCCACTACAACTCAAAATGCCCCCAAATACTGCTCCATGTGGACAGCAGACCCGCATGAGCAGCATTTTAGGATTTATTTTAAACTGCAGTGGAAGGTTGTAGGTGAGAAAGTAATTCTCTGCAGGTAGAAAGTGTTCCATCTGTAAAAAAAAAGTGGATCCAAGCTGAGTGCTACTAAATGAGTCAACTGCTGCTGTTATTTCTTATGTCATATTTGTAGAGGTTATGAAGATTGTTTCCTTGAATTAATGAGTTGTCTGATGACAACGCCAAAGCATGCAAAGTTTCCTTCCCAATTTTTGATCCTATCAGCAATGTATTTGATACTTATGAGGCTGAAAACTACAGTACTAAAACAATTAAATTAGGAAAATGCTAGGACAGAGAAATCCTACGATCTGAGCTGTATAAAGAAGTGGTATTGCTGGGCTACAGATCCATAACCAGAAAAATGTTACAGGGGGACAAATGAGTACACTGGTGGTGAACATATTATTTATTTATTTATTTATTTATTTATTTATTTATTTATTTATGTATTTATTTATTATGAATGAGCTATGATGTAGTGCAAAGTCTCTACAATGGATCATTCTACAAAGAAAGGGCTGTCATTCCAGCATAGATTCTATTGCTAGGGACCGTCGTTCCACTCTGCACTCTGTCATTCCAGTCTGAGAGCTAGGGACTGTCATTCTACTCTAGGGGCTGCCATTCCAGTCTATCTAGGCCTAGAGAACATTCAACATTTTCTTTGTGATTTTTTGTGTGTGCTGCAATGTATTTCAATGGAGCCCACACAAGTCAATTGGCATACCTGCCTCCAATTATCTCCAATGGGCCTTCAAGTCGCTTCCATTGTTTCCAATAAGCAATCCTATCATTCCTTTTAGTACAGCCCCCTCAGGATGCCCACATCCAGACGCTCTGCCCCTCCACTTGGCTTTGTTTCCAGGAACACTTGGCTCCAGCCCAGAGAGGTCCACCTCCACTGCTTCTCCTCTAGCTTGCCTCTCTGGGAAGCAAAAAAAAAGGGGGGGGAACGAAAACAAAAAAGGCATGACTATTTGGTGAGGGAGGGCAGGGCAAATTCAGGGTGTGGCATTGTCTGTTGTCAGCCCCCTTGCCGCCACCGTGGCTATGGGTGTGCTGGGCTGTATCATGAGTTGATAATTTTAGTCCAGAAATAACCTTCCATGAAAGTAGATCAAGATGGGTACCCGTGCCCTGACCTGGATAGCCCAGGCAAGCCCAATTTCATCAGCAGGGTTGACTGTGGCATGTACTTGGATAGGAGACCTCCTTGAAAGACCAGAGGCCAGAGGTGGGGGCAGGCTTTATTCAGCCACCTACCTGAATATCCTCCAGGTCCCCAGTAGGGGTCAGTCACCAGAGGTCATGATGACTTCCAGGTGAATGCACACTCACACACGCATGCACACACACACACACAAATAACCACACCAAAAAAGATGGGAAGCCATGTTAGTCAGTCTGTAGCAGCAGAAAAGAGGAAAAGTCCAGTAGCACCTTCCATGAAAGTGTTTCCACAGTATAAATAAAATGGTTTCATTCTCAAAGGATAATAGTTGCCTCAGGTATGGGGTGGTTCAATGCAAGAATTCTGATTGGCTGCTTAAGAGGAGTGGCTATTATTAACTTCTACTTGAGAGGTGTTTTTCAAATTGATGTGGTGATAGGTACTGTGTCCCGAAAGAGCTAACGCCCTCAAGATAAATGAGTAAACAAAATACAGTCAGTGAAATACCATCAAGAAATAAATGGGGCTAGTAGGTTCGTATCGTGATTAAAGTTATATGCAAATTAGCCAATAGAGTAGTTTGCTTGCCTAAGTGGAAAAACTGACTTAACAAAAAGTTTTGTGGGGTTAGAAAAGATCCCTGTTTTACCAATTGGTTACACACAAATGAAATAATCCAATATAGGAGAGGAGTACATTAATAACCACAAGCTAGTAGAACTGAGCATGCTAAAGAAACCAAGGATGTTGTCCCAGTCCACAGACAATCCAAAAAGCAAACTGGATACAGAATTTTTAAAACCATGTGTTGTATCCAACCAGAAGTAGCACAAAGTTTTCCTGCATTCCTCTGTGTTCATGCAGCCCTATCAGCCTTTGGAAACATCATTCCCAGGTCTGTGGAATTTGCACAGATTAATAGATACATGGTTGGGGAAGGGGGGTGAGTGAGGAGAGGCAAGGGAATGAAATAATTTCCTCCTCTCAGCAGGGCTGCACTTGCAGAAGAGATAAGAGAAGGGGATTCATCCCCATGCTCCTTCTCAGTCCAACCATCCCTCCTATTTGCACAGCTATTGATCATGGGTCATGATCCTGGGAATGATTATTCCAGGTGTTGAAAGAGGCTATAAGAACAGAGGAATATTGGAAAACTCCATCTCTGGCAGCCTGATGGCCAACGACATGTTTTGAACACAAGTTCTTTTCATAGGGAAGTGACATCACAAGTAATAGAAAGTCATTACTCACATAGAGAGCCATCTTCTTTTGATTTATGATTCTAAAACAATGCAACTCCTCCATACAGCTGGGCTTAGAGCCAAACTAGATATGATGTTTTACACAAGTTCCCAATAGGGACCAACGGTCATATCAAAGATGTAATTCCCTTGTGGCAATTTTGTGTAAAAGTGAAGCATGGGGCCCAATTTGGACCACATCATAGGGGGAGGGGCTCCTGCCTCCCCCCCCCAGTGCCATTTTCTGGATCTAAAATGGCCTGAGAAGCATTATTTACTCTGTCGGAGGGCTACACATAGGTGTAAACTACGGGGGGGGGGTTCAGGGGCCTGAGCCTTCCTCAAATTTTTCCAGGGGAGACTGAGCCTCCACCAGGCAACCAATGTCAGGCAATATTGAGTTTAAAACTTTCCTGTGTGGGTTTTTCCTCTCGACTAGAAAGAAGGAAGCCAAGCTCACCTTCTTACAAATGCTAATTGAGCTAGCAGGATAGACAGTGGGATAGTTGGAAAAGAAAGTATAGTTCTTAATGCTGGCTGTCTCCACCCACTCTCAATGTAGCAGTAGTCAGACTGTGAAGCCTCTGTAGGGCCCAACATACTTGCTAGGCTCCAATTTACATTTGGGGGGAAGTGTGTCTCTATTTTATTTTGCTTGGGTCTATATATCCTTGATTAAGAACCATGGTAGTGGGGGGAGGTTGCTTCAACCACTCCTAAACTCTTCTTTCAATTCCCATTTCATTTTTCAATGGTAAGCCCATCTGCATGAACAAGATTGGGGTGGGGGAGACCTGCAGATCAGAGGCCTTTTAAAATTTCCTTTTTCCTGTGTGCAGCCCAGAGAGAACATTGGCAAGGAATGTGCACTCTGTACATGTCCATGCTCTTCATTTTGCTGTTACTTAAAATGGTGTGGTACAGTTTCAAAGGGGCAACTAACTGGGATGTAAAAAAGGAATGACAGGATTGCCTATTGGAAACAATGGGAGGGGCTTGAAGGCCCACTGGAGATAATGGGAGCCAGGAATGCCAAATGACTTGCATGGGCTCCACTAAATAGATTGCAGCACAAAAAAAGTTGCAAAGAAAATGTGGAATGCTTTTTCCATTAAGGTCTTTGGGCCCAGATAGGCTACTCTGGGACTGGAATGACATCCCCCAGAGTGAAAGACAGTGCCTAGGATTAGAATCTGTGCTCTGGGACTAGAATAACAGCCCCTAGAGTGGAATTACAGTCCCTAGGAAGAGAATCTGTGCTTTGGTACTGGAATGACAACCCCCAGAGTGGAATGACAGGAAAGCCCCTGGGAATAGGTTCAGTGCTCTGGGAGTGGAAAGAAAGGTTGAAAAGTGGAATGACAGCCCCTGGGAATAGGCTCAGTGCTCTGGGACTGAAATTATAGCCCTCAAAGTGAAATGATACTCCAAAAACACTTCTGCAACTCCCAGTTTGAAGAAGATTGCTGCTACTCTGAACTCTGTACATTGTTCAGAAATTGAGTGCTCAGTAATTGTTTGGTATTCTGCCCTGGCTCAGAGACTTCAGCTATGCATTTACCAAATGAAGGCATCTGTGATGCCATAATTCAGTAAATTTCAATACAAGGTCAGTCTTATGAATAAGGCAGAAACAAGACTCCTGTAAATGCACATCCAGGAAAACTTTTAAAATGTTCCCCTACAGACTTTTTTGTGTTGCCTTCCTTACTGTCAAATTTTTGACTATTTGTTTGTCTTATGCTCATTGTATGTATATTTTCAGATCTTAAAGTGACTATTCTAAAAGTCAGTTTTTAAAAAGGACACAGCAGGAGACCACTGAGATGCCACTATAACCAGTAGCCAACTCCCACCTTTTCCTGCGTTTAGCCTAGCCCAAGGGCACGGCTAGGGGGTTTCCCATTGGTTCCCAGGCCCCTCTAAATTTCTAGGGAACCCATTCCTAAATCCCACATGGCTCTACCTCCATAGTGACAATGGCCTGTGATGTCACTGGCTCCTCACTATGATGCCACTGGGCCTTGGTTCTTTTAAGAACCTAGTGTAGCAATGCCTCTGGCCCAGGTCCAGCCCTCCCCCATCGGAAATTGGAAAGTCTATGCCTCTGCCCTCTGACAAGGCAAATATTGCCCCCTGGCGCTGTTTTGGGTTGGGAAAATGATGGAGGGGGAATCCTTCATCCCTCCTACAGCATGGTTCCAACCAGAATCAGGCCTCTGCAGTACTGCTAAACAGAGCTTCCAGGGAGAACCTGCTGTCTTGCAGCTCGCAATATTGCCTTTTTGTCATGAAGGAGCAGAACAGTAGGAGGGATTAACTCTTGGAGACTGTCCAATTCATGGCTGCCTGCATGCACAAATATGGGCAAAGAAATAACAGTAGCAATCTATGTGCTTCCGCAAGAGTAGATCAAGGAAGATAACTCCTCATGGCACACTGTAGTAAGATTACTATTGATAGGATGCCACCAATAAATGATTAGTAGCAGAGATGTCACCACTCCAGTGGTATTTGATTATATCTGGTTATGATATTGACATTAACACTGATGGTAAAAAATGCTCTTCCATGTGTGCCAGTTCTAATAGTTATAGTTAGTAACTATTTCCAGCAGGAACTGACACTTTCAAGTGTCAGAAAAGGGCTCAATGCAAGAACCAAGAAGGAACAGTGTTCAAGCAACAATAAAGTGTGTGAAATGTTGAGAAATGTGCAGATGGAGGTTAAATAAATCATTGGCTGAACAAACACTTGAAAAGAGATTTGGAATAGTAAAATATGGTGTGGAGAAAACATTTTTAAAGTGATAAGCTTTATGTTTCACACAAGAACAAGTGTGCATGCATGCGTACACACACATCTAATATAATGTATGTTTATAAACATTTGTTAGGACTTTTTTATAATGTTTGCACATTGCCAATAATTTTTTTTTAAAGATTCATGGGCAGAGGAAGCAAACCTGCTTTACAAATTTGTTACATGTAAAACAATCAGTATTGAGAGGGTGGGAGAAAGGGGGACATTACCCACAATCCAGTAGAGTTCAACATGCTAAAGAAACCAAGGATGTTGTAGCAGTCCACAGACAAAAAAACCAAACTGGACACAGAACCAGTTTGGTGTAGTGGTTAAGTGTGCGGACTCTTATCTGGGAGAACTGAGTTTGATTCCCCACTCCTCCACTTGCACCTGCTGATGTGACCTTGGGTCAGTAACAAGCTCTGGCACAGCTGTTCTCTGAAGGACAGTTTGTGTTAGAGTTCTCTCAGCCCCACCTACCTCAAAGGGTGTCTGTTGTGGGGAGGGGAAGGGAAAGGAGTTTGTAAGCCGCTCTGAGACGCCTTTGGGCAGTGAAAGGTGGGGTATAAATCCAATCTCATCTTCTTCTTCTAAAAGCATGTTTAATTACTGGCTTGTTTCCAATCAGAAGTCACACAGAGTTTTCCTGATTTCCTCTGTGTTCTTGCAGTCCTATCAGCCTTTGGAAACATCATCCCCAGGTCTGTGGAACTTGCACAGAAGAATAGATATGTTGGGGGGGGGAGTGAAGTGAGACAAGGGAATGAAATAATTTCCTCCTCTCAAAGAGCTACGTTTGCAGATGAGATAAGAGGAGAGGTTTCATCCCCATGCTCCTTCTCAGCCCAGCCATCCTTCCTGTTTACACAGTTATTGATCTTGGGTCATGATCCTAGGAATGATCATTCCAGGTTTTGGAAAAGGCTGTAGGAACAGAGAGGAATATGGGGAAACTCCATCTTAAATGTTTTGTACTTCCCCCTTTAGAATGGAATTTTTGCCAAAAAATAAAGACAAACATCGTGCACAGCATGCCAGAGAAGTCAGTGAAACTTTCCAGTGAAACCTCATAGCTGATGAACATAGCAGTTTATACTTTTCCTTCAGATAAGAAACTTTCATCTGCTTCCTCATTTTGTAAATCCAGGGGGAAAGATTACATAAGGCCTGAAAGAGGAACCAAACAGATGGCATGAGCAAGATATCCTCACAGCCTCTTGCCACAGCAAACAACTCCTAAACATACAGAAAAAACATATGCTGCAATGCCCTATTTTGAACTACAAAACAGCCATACAGTAACTTCCTTCCTTCCTTCCTTCCTTCCTTCCTTCCTTCCTTCCTTCCTTCCTTCCTTCCTTCCTTCCTTCCTTCCTTCCTTTCTTTCTTTCTTTCTTTCTTTCTTTCTTTCTTTCTTTCTTTCTTTCTTTCTTTCTTTCTTTCTTTCTTTCTTTCTTTCTTTCTACATTTGATTTCTAACCTGCCCTTCTCTGGCGAGGGAATAGACATCATAATAAATAGTTAAAAACTTAACTTTACAATATTAAAATAAAATATCAAAATAATGATTTCATCGACAGTAGTGCTTAATAAAATCAAAGCGTCACAGATGGTAACAGTTGAAGGGGTAAATGAGAGGGAACAGAACCACAAGAACAGAGGACAGTGCTCTTCACTGTCACTATCCCTGCCCATATGCCCAGTAGAACATTTCTGTCTTACAGGCCCTGCAGAATTGTTTCAGACAGAGACGGCTCAAGGTTTTTTTGCGCCCTAGGTGTGACTACCTTCTGGCACCCCACCCCACATGCAGCAATTACCGGGTTGCCAACCTCCAGGTGGGGCCTGGAGAGAAGGAAGCCCAGTTGCTGAGCGCGTGCCTCCCCCACACAGCAAAAACGTGTAATGTTATATCAGTTCATGTCTTGTGGCTCTCAAACATCTGACGTTTATTGTCCATGAAGTCAGTTTGACCCCCCCGCCCTCCTCCTCCCCCCATTTGGAGGAGGCATCCCATAGCTCCCAACAGGCCCTCCTGGAGCAGAGGCAGCTGGGACGTGGTGGGGGAGAGGGGCATGGTGGCACCCTTTGGCTTCTCGGTAGCCCAAAAGGCCTCATGCCCCGGGCCCTTCACTGCCGGACTCCAGGTTTCCTCACAGCCAGACCAGGCCCTGTGCCATCGGCGCGTGTTCCAGCAAGTGATGGGCAGGGAGCTGCGCCACCTGAGTGCCCCTGTGGCCATTGCCAGGCTCCACTGCAGCACGACACCTGGTCTGGGGTGGGGGGGATGGTAATGACAACACAGGGCTTCATTCTGTCTTGCACACCTGCAAAGTCCGGGCACTGGGCCAGACTTGAAATGCTGCGGATGGATGCCGCCTGCTTTCCGTGCCCCTGCGGGCACCTGGTTGCCGGGGCGGGGCACACACGCACGGATGGGCGGTGCTGTGCGGGGAAAGGCAGCAGCAGAGGAGGAGGAGGGCCCACATTGGCACAAGCGTGGCAGGCTGCCCCTCACCTCCCCACCCCATCCCACCCTAGGTGGGCCTCTCCTCCTCCTCCTGCTGCTGCTGCCCAGCGAAGGCGAGCGGGACCGGGCATGGTCTCCCCTGCCATTCCCACCTTGCTCCATCTGCCTTTGTCTGCTGCTGCAACAGCATCCCTGCTGCCAGCAGCTTTGTCTGCCCACCCAGCCCTCAGGCTGGCCTCACCTCGCAAGCCCCGCGCCTCCTTTCCTGACCTGAGGGGAGCAGCCCAGCCTTTGGCGGCGGTGGGGACCCTCCTCGAGCCCTCCTGCAGGTATGCTCTCCTGCCCGGGAAGAGGCTCCGGACCACATTCTCCCCAGTGCCCCACACACGCTCAGGCAGGCAGTGGCAGCGGGAACCTGCCCTGGCGGACTTGTTGGCGGCAGTGGCAGGTGCCTGGTGGCAGCAGCAGCCACCCAGTCAGAAAATGGGGGGAGGGGCTTTTGGGGGGTGGCGGGGCACATTTTGGCACTTCTGAGGGCCGGCGCGCCCTAGGCAAGCATCTAGTTCACCTAGTGGGCGAGCCGGCCCTGGTTTCAGATCCTGCAGTACCCAGGTTTCACTAGACAGAGTTCCACCAGGTTGTGGGCAGGGCCAAAAAGGCCCTGTCCCTGGTCACAGAGAGTCAAATGGTTTGGGGGCCAGGGACCACTAGCTGGTTGTCATTAGCTGAGTGTAATGCTCTTTGAGGGACATATTGGGAAGGTGATCCCATAGATACACTGGTCCCAAACCATTTAGGGCAGAGGTGTCAAACTCATTTGTTATGATAACCAGATCAGACATAAATGTCACTTTGTTGGGCTGGACCATGCATACTATAAAATGTAACATGAGGTTCCAGAGATATAAACTTTATAAATGTGATTTCAGATGATGAATGGCAATAGTAGGTGAATGACAACAGCAGGCTTGATTGGATTAGGTGTGATATCCAGAGGGCTAGTAGGCATGGAGTTACCAATGTTGGTAATGAGATGGGAAACCTAGGTCTCGGTTCCATCCAGGAGGATTCAGTCCAGGAGGATGCAAAGAATAAATGGACTTAAGTCTGACATTAGAAACCACAACATTCAGTTGCTGACCTAAGAGTAGCAGTTCTCTGATAAAGGAATTTCAAAGGGAGATTAGAGAGAATTGCAATTGAAAATGAAGCTCAAGACAATGCATCCTCCTGGACTGAACTGAGAGCTAGTTTTCCTGTCTCATTATCAATGTGTGCTATTATCACTTGGCATCTGAAATCACTCCACTCTCCAAGATATAAAGACAAATCCACGTGTTCTAATTCCTAATCAGGGTCTTTTTGAAAGAAAATAAATCCAGATAGGAACAGAGAAATCCAATCTTTTTTTTTTTTTTTTAAACAACTTTTCAGAATAAGGCAAAATATTTTCCTCAATGTACATTGTGCTTGTCAGAAAAATCCACAATCCCTCCCTACCACCCACCCAAGAAGTGTGCTTGCATATAAAAAGGTTATACCTGGAATAAAACGTTGGTCTTACAGCTGCCGTGGTTTTCTCTCTCTCTCTTTCTTCCTCCCCCCCCCCCCAAAAAGGAGGAGCAGCCCTGGAGAAGTAAGCATAAGTGTGTGTGTGTGAGAGGGGGGCTTATTTTTGTATATCTCCAGCACAAAGCAGCCACAAAGCTCTCTCTATCTCTGTGTATGTGTATCCCAGTTCCCTGGGCCTGGGGGGGAACCCCTGCACCCAGCCGGGTCCTCCTCGCCGCACTTACCTTCTGCCGTGGTCGAGGGGAGCGGAAGCAGACCAACGCACACTGGCCCGAGTGCGAAGAGGCCGTGTGGACCCCCCAGGAGGAGCCCCTCCCCAGCGACAGAGGGAGGGAGGGAGGCAGTGGGGCATGCACGACCCCAGAGGTGAGCGGCGCAGATGGCACCAAGAGGAGAGACCGGGAACAAGGAGGCCCTGAGGGAAGATGCCAGTGGCGTGGCCTCTTGGCCAACAAGACCACCACCAGCCCAACAACAGCCATGCCCCCAGAGAGACGAGGGATTCTCAGGCTATCAAGGGGGAGGGGTCAGGGAAGACAGAGGACGGTGGGAAGGAAGGGTGGTACTGGGGCGGAGGCCACAACTATAAAGGGGGGAGGAAGGGGAGGACAGGGAGGACGCACAGCCCAAGGACACATTGGCTGAAGAGACGCCCGAGAGAGAGAGCAAGGCAATTAATCAAACAGCCTCCTGGGACCGAGGGCAGTGGTGCTCCTGGGGTGGCAATAACCCCTGGGCCCTGCCATTCTGAGGCCTCTACCTTTGACCCCACTTAGTACCGGCCCCTCCCCCAGGGCCAACATCCCACCCACAAACCCTCTGAACCACGGCTGCGGGTGGACCTCTGCCAGGGCCACAGAGAGCACACGACAATGTGGTGGAGAATGCAGGCACGCCAGACCCGCTAGGTAGGCCAGTCCCTCGCATTCCAACTCCCGTGGCTGGAAGGCCCCGGGGAGGCGACAAGGACAAACCTAAGGGGGTGCCAGAAGAGAACCCGACGGGTCTTCCAGGGACTCAGACGAGTCAGACGACAGCCAGGACTCGGTGAAGCTACGCCCAGCAGACGTGGTCAATGAAGAGCCGACCATGGACTTTGCTCAGTTTGGGCAGTGGCTGGCCGAACACCAGAGTCAGCTCTTATGAGACCTGGCTCAGCAACAGCAGGTGGCCCAAGCATCCTTAGTTCAGGAGTTACAACGTAATGTACTCACTCGCCCCCCGGGAGGTGTTGCTGGAAGGGGCGGCAGGATCCCGCAGGGGGCTTGGCCCCCCTTGACCAAGTTAGGGCCCAAAGACGAGATCGAGGCATATTTGGAGGCATTCAAGCGAGCAGCTAAAGCTGCACAGTGGCCCCGAGACCAATGGGCCTATATCCTGGGTCCATACCTCACTGGGGAGGCACAGGTTACAGTGAAGGCCCTGGAGCGGAGTGAGGCAGAAGACTATACGAAGGTGAAGGCAGCCATTCTTGACCAACTGGAAATCACCCCAGACACATACCGACAGCAGTTCCGGACCTTCCAGATCCAGCCTGCCTCTCGCCTGATCACTGCCTTAAAGGACTCCGCAACCCATTGGCTCCAGCCTATCTCTGATGATGGCCAACGGGTGGTGGAGCTCGTGGTAATCAAGCAACTGCTACAAATTTTGCCAGCTCGCGCTCGCCACTGGCTCGCCTGTTGGAAGCCCGATAAGCTTAGCAAGGCCCAGCAGTTATGGGAAAACTTCCAGGCTGCCGAGGGCTGTGAGACCGGGGTGAAAGCTGAAGGTAATGTCCAGGTAGCGCGGGGCGGACCGACGTGGGTGAAAGGGCCACCCCACCCCTCCACCATGCAGAGCAGAGAAGACGGGGGATGACCAGGACGGGTGCACCCCAACTTCTCCCGGGGAGGGGGCAGTGGAAACAGGAATCCACCTCTGTGGCCTCTGCCCCATTCGGCTGGATGTTCCCCCGGGGGGCGAGGCGAGTTGGGAGGAGTTGCCCCACCACCAGGAGGTCGAACCCCCAGAGGTCTGGGGCCCTGCTACACATGTGGGCAGTGGGGCCACCTCTGAAGAGACTGCCCACTGATGGAATGCAATCTCAGGCAGGAGGCCACCACGCAGACATCCGCTGTGGGGCGGCGCCCTCCTGCCTGGCTCCTTCCCGTGGTATTAGGCCAACAGGAGCTGAAGGCACTTGTCGATAGTGGGAGTTCGCTGTCTCTAGTACGTTCCCATCTGTTGCCCCTGGGGCTTCTGGTTATAAGCACAACCACCATGGTCTGCTTCCATGGGCATGAGGAGCAGTGTCCGGTAGTAGTGGCCCCCGTGACATATCTAGGCAGGCGGTGGGAAGTCCCGCTGGTCCGCGTGGCATGGTTACCCTTTCCCCTCTTGTTAGGGAGGGACGCACCACATTTTTGTGATGTGTTGGCGGCAGCGCAGCCCTCTCGATTATGACCCGGGGGCAGGAGGGGGTCCAGGGAAGAGGTGGTGGCCCCAGCTACCGAGAGGGAGGACCCCGCCAGGCAGGACGAAGACCTGGGGCCACCTATGATGGGTGGGCCCGGGACCCAGGGTTCATGCAGAGGCAGGAACAAGACGAAGCGCTGGAACCACTGCGATGACGCACAGCAGTGCTCGACAGACAGGTAATGGATCCCTGGTTAGGCCTGCGGCTACCCTGCATAGTTCAGGAGGGCGGGGTATGATATCAAAAGGTGCGGGGACGGTTGGGGCCTTATTGCCAGTTGCTAGTGCCTCATGCATATATACCCACGGTCCTACAGGTAGCGCATGGCTGGTCACCAGGGGGTGAAGAATACCTTGCCCTGGGTTTTGGCCCAGGTTTTCTGGCCCGAGGTGGCCCGAAATGTAAAAGCCTACTGCCATTCCTGCGAAGTCTGCCAGCGTGCCACGACTTGGGCCACAACCTCTGAAAGGTGATACGGGAATGCCCAGGAGTGTTCTCCATCCTGCCAGGGTGTACTCCCTTGTCTAGCCATCACTTCCCCATCGTGCCGGGCCAGGTGGCCAGGGCCCCATGGCGACCCATACTGCCAAAGTTACAGGATGTAATTTGACGCGAGGTGTCAACGATGCTACAGTTGGGCATCATCGAACCGTCCCAGAGCCCGTGGCACAGTCCGGTTGTGTTAGTACCCAAACCTGACAACAGTGTCCGGTTTTGCGTCGACTATCGAGAAGTAAACAAGCTGGCTCAATTTGACGCATATCTCATGCCGCGGGCAGACCTTCTAATTGATCAACTCGGAACACCCCGCTATCTCTTAGCATTAGATCTTACAAAGGGGTACTGGCAGGTGCCAATGCACCCTCCAGATCGGGAAAAGATGGCCTTCACTACCCCAGATGGCCTATTCCACTTTAAACAGATGCCCTTTGGCCTCCATGGGGCCGCCACAACATTCCAGCGACTGGTCGACCGAGCGCTAGGAAGCTGCTGAGGTTTTGCACAGGCATATCTTGATGACATCATTGTGTGCAGCCCCGACTGGGAGACGCATCTGGTACATCTTCAACGTGTCCTACAGGCCCTACGAGATGCCAGTTTGACAGCCAACCCCAACAAGAGTTGGCTAGGTTTTCAGGAGCTTAAGTATTTGGGATACCAGGTAGGCTGCGGGGTCACACGGCTGCTGCCAGATAAGGTGGTCACCTTGGAGATCCACTCTTGCCCCCGCACGAAGCGGCAACTGCATCGGTTCCTAGGATTCGTAGGATATTACAACCGGTTTATTCCTGGCTTCGCTTCTCTGGCCAGCCCCCTCACCGACTGCCTACAAAAGTCTCACCCAAACCAAATAGTCTGGAGACCGGCCGAGAAAGACTCCTTCCAGCCCCTCCCCTTACAAACATGTCTGTCCCGAAAACCGGTGCTCAGGAATCCCGACTTTACAAAGCCCTTTGTGCTGCATATGAACGCCTTGGGGATAGGGTTGGGTGCCATGCTAGCACAAGAGATCGATGGGGGGGAGCATCCTATCCTCTTCATCAGTCGGAAGCTTCAACCGGCAGAGCACAATTATGCCACCGTGGAGAAAGAGGCGCTAGCAGTAAAGTGGGAAGTGGGAACACTCCAATATTACCTGGCAAATAACCCTTTCCAATTAGTCGTCAATCACGCCCCCCTGTTATGGCTGGCACATATGAAAGACTCCAATCCCAGAGTCCTCCGGTGGTATTTATCCTTGTTACCCTTTCGTTTTTCAGTGCGGCATCAAGCAGGAAGTGACCATCAGGTGGCAGACTACCTGTCCCGGCTCTTCGAGAACAATTTGCCGGCTACAGAAGCAAGGGGTGTGTGTGTCCCGATTCCCCAGGCCTGGGGGGGGGAACCCCTGCACCCAGCCAGGTCCTCCCCACCACACTTTCCTCCTGCTGCGGTCGAGGGGAGTGGAAGCAGACCGACGCACGCTGGCCCGAGTGCAGAGAGGCTGCGTGGACCCCCTGGGAGGAACCCCTCCCCAGTGACAGAGGGAGGGAGGGAGGGAGGCAGGGCACGCGCGGCCCCGGAGGTGAGCGGCGCAGACGGCGCCAAGAGAAGAGGCCAGGAATGAGGAGGCCCTGAGGGAAGACCCAACAACAGCCACACCCCCCAGAGAGACGAGGGGATCTTAGGCTATCAAGGGGGGCGGGGGCAGGGAAAACGGAGGACGGCGGGAAGGAAGGGTGGTGCTGGGGTGGAGGCCATAAGTATAAAGGGGGGAGGAAGGGGAGGCCAGGGAGGATGCACGGCCCAAGGACACATTGGCTGAAGAGACGCCCGAGAGAGAGAAAGGCAATTCGGCAAACAGCCTCCTGGGACTGAGGGCAGTGGTGCTCCTGGGGTGGCGATAACCCCTTGGCCCTGCCATTCTGAGGCCTCTACCTCTGACCCCACTTAGTACCGGCCCCTACCCCAGGGCCGGCATCCTGCCTGAGAACCCTCCAAACCATGGCTGTGGGCAAACCTCCTCCAGGGCCGCAGAGAGCACACAGCAATGTGTGAATGAGTGAGTGAGTGAGTGGGAGAGAGGGAGTGAAGGAGGGAGAGAGGGAGGGAGGCTTATTTTTGTATTTCTCCAGAACAAAGCTGCCACGAAGCTCTCTCTATATGTGTGTGTGTGAGAGAGAGAGAGAGAGAGAGAGAGAGAGAGAGAGCAAGAGAGGGGGAGGGAGGCAAGAGGCAGGAAACAGGAAGCAAAGAGCCACTGAGGGAGCTGGGGGGAAAGCAAGCTACAATGCAGCTGCTGGAAAAGGAAGCAGGAGAAAGAAGTTGCTTGGGGGCCACTTCTGAACCCTGCATGGGCTAGATCCAGCCCACAGGCTGCAGATTTGACACCCTTGGTTTATGGCTTTGAATGTCAACACCAAAACCTTAAATCAGATCCAGTACTCAGTTGAGAGCCAGTGCAGCTGGTGAAGCATCAGTTGCAGGACAGTGAGGTCCTGTGCCGCTCCTTCCCTCCTTCCTTCCTTCCTTCCCTCCTTCCTTCCTCCCTCCCTCTCCCTCTCTCTCAATAAAAGTAGTGTGCATGAGAGAGGTACCATCCCTGTCCTGCAGCTTACCCTCCATCATTTGGTTACTCCACATGCTCCTCCACTCTCCAGTTTTTTTTCTGTAGTTTCAGAAGTAAAGGTAGAACTTTAGGGCTGGATCTACCCCTATCCTCCTACTCCATGAGCAAAGTTTAAAGCCTTTCTCCAGTCTAAGGAAACTTCCTCAAGTTCAAATGTTTCTTTCTCCAATGGAAGAGCCACTTAAATTAGAGGAAGGCTCCTCCAACACACCAGTGTTTCCTCAACATGGAACATTAGGTCTCTATTTTTTTAAGTCCTGTCCTTTTTGGCAAATAGTCCCTAAGGCTACAAACCTAGAAACACTTCACTGGGATTAAGTTCCTGTGAACACAAAGGGAATTCCTTCCAGATAACCACATACTGCATAATATGCATACACATGCAACCAGCTATTTTATCCCACCATAATGTGCACTTCCTTCTCCCTTTCATCTGAATGTATCTGGAAAAGGATTTAAATATGCATATATTCATGCTTTGTAAAACCTTTGCCTCAAGAGGATTTTCTACCCCCAGGTGGCTTGTGGGAAAAATACTTTGCATTGCTGATGATGTAGAATGAAGGGGGCTCAAAACTGTTCTCAAAAACCCTTCAATGCACAGCAAATACTTTAACAGAATCCTATTGTAGAATCCCAGAGGTACTTATAATATTAGGAGGTAAACTCTAGAGCTGTCATAAAGAGATGAGAGAAATCTTTTAACTATAGAAAAAGCAGGTAGTCATGTTTGTTCATAGCAAAATGTGAAACCAAAAGGTATGTAATATCGTTAATTAAAACTGAGACAAATAACACAACACATTGTGCAAGCTTTCAAGTTCTTCAGAATCCTTCTATCAGGCTAAATGTTACAAAACAAAAGTTGGGCTGGAGGACACACCTTTCAGGCCATGGTATTAAGGTCTCTTTGTCTGCATCCTATAGGATGTCTATAAAATGCTTAGCTGTGACTTCAGTGGGCATGGGGAATACATAGCTGGTCCAGATTGTGGCCCCAGCATGCTGGGGAGAAGAAGAAGAAACGGAAGCCACTCAGTTGAAAATATAACAACCAATAGTTGATCAAATGCTTCTCTGATGCCCAATAGAATGCACAAGTCCCTTTAAAAAGATGAACACACACATATTTGCCATCAAGTCACACCTGACTTATGGCAACCCCACAGGGTTTTCAAGGCAAGAGACGTTCAGAGGTGTTTGCCACTGCCTGCCTCTGCATCTTGACCTTGGTATTCCTTGGAGGTCCCCCATCCAAATACTAGCCAGGCCTGACCCTGCTTAGCTCCTGAAATCTGATGAGATCAGGCTAGCCTGGATGAAAACAAACCTAGTAGTTCGTATTTTAACAATACTGGACCATTATTTTAGCTGGCTCACTAAGTAACAAGTCAATAAAGCTAAACTGTGGTATAATTATCAGTACAATACTTTAAAAGGTAGAAGGTTACGATTTTTTTTCTTTTGTTCAAGATTTGGAATGCAGCAGAGAAATAGATGGAAATGCACCAAAAATGCTGGAAATGTGCCAGAATAAACCAGAAATTCACTTTGCAATATTGAATTCAATCTCACTGTATTCTTACAAATATACCAAAAATAGCCAGAAATGCATCATAAACACCAAAATCTTTGTTTTCCAGCCCAGTTTTTTGTCATGCCCAAAATACAGAAGCAAAAGTCTCAGAGACTGCAATAGTTTGTTTATTTTTAGATTTTTGTTATTCTAAAAACAAGATGAACTGGGGGTAGTGTCCACATACTCTTGATCTGGTGTTCTGTGCAAAGTGTCAGTCATCTGATCTGGGGGTGGAGAAGATTAATATCACTCAGCTGTCAAGGACAAATCAGTGACTCAGGTCCTCTGAAGAGATGGAGAACTAATTAGAATGGTCCACCCAAGAGAAAGCTAGTTCTGAATAGTTTCCTGACTACTCCAGGAATTTTTTCTTTGACATGGCTGACAGTCACATGGAAGATCTCGTGGGCCTCTGGAGACCTTTCATGCAGTTGATGCAATTGCTTCTGGACATTGTCTCCCTTGAGTTGTGGTTCATTTGGCCCTCTGGTCCACAGTTGAACTAAGAGAATTGAAGAACCAGAGATGATGATTATGTGGAGAAAAATACAAGCAGTTTCCAACCAATCACAAATAAAGTGCATTGGAAAGCCTGTTCTGTGATCATGTTGGTGACAGTGAAGAAACAGCACTCTTCTGCCATCATCACTTACATCCATTCAGCTGTTTTAGGGTGATATGAGGACATTTACAAGGTGGTCTATGGGAACATATAAATGTTTTAAGTAAATGAGTTAAATTTTAAAAAGTATTTACAAAAATGTTCTACAGACTTGCCAGTTATACTCACAACCCGGTTTTCCCTTCAGAGCCCAATGGTCAATTCTAAATTCATACTAATACAAACAAGTTCATGTTCTTATGCTTATTGGATAAGAGGCACACCAGTATATTCATCCAAACTTGAGCCAGTTCCCACAATGATGCCCAAAGTGGTGATGATGACACAGTTGGCACAACTTCTTCAATTGCCCCCACACACACCCTGGTATATTCATGACTACTCTAAATCGACATTAAACATATTGCAGGCACTCCATAGACATCTGTTGACTTACATCCTTCATTATTATAGCAGTATGTATGTGAGTGTATATGTTTTTAATTGTTTGTACATTATCAGTGGCTGTTGCTGTGCTGAGTCCATTGCTTTTTAACTTGTTCATTAATGATTTGGAGTTGGGACTAAGCAGTGAAGTGGCTAAATTTGCAGATGACATGTTCAGGGTGGTGAGAACCAGGGAGGGTTGTGAGGCACTCCAAAGGGATCTGTCGAGGATGGGTGAGTGGGCATTATTGTGGCAAATGGAGTTCAATGTGGCCAAATGCAAAGTGATGCATACTGGAGCCAAAAATCCTAACTATAAATACACATTGATGGGGTCTGAAGTGGCAGAGACTGACCAAGAGAGAGCTCTTAGAATCATAGTAGATAACTCACTGGATGGATGGGCTATTGCCCTGATCCAACATTGGGTTCTCTTATGCCCTTATGCTAGAGTAATGCTAGAACAACATGTCTAAAATATCACAAGAGAATCACGGAATTGAATAACCAAATTGAACAAACCAAAACCATGATAAGTTACTAAGATAATTTATACTGTGCTAACAATTCAAACAATACTCATATGAACCGTATTCACATAAATAAATCCAAAAACTCACACAGTATTAGATAGTCATAGTCATTATATCAATTCTTTAAGTTCTCTCACAACATTACATAATCACAGTAACCATGACAGTCCAGGTAATTCACAGTCCCATTCCTATGGAGAAACCACCAAAGTCATGTCCTTAATGCCGAGATGTTTGTTGTTGTTGTTAAGTCGCACAGTTGAGTCTGACTCTTTGTAACCCCATAGACCACATCATGCCAGGCCTTCCTGTCTTCCATTGTGCTCCGGAGTTTGCTTAACTTCATGTTCATTGCCTCGATAACACTGTCTAAACATCTCATCCTTTGCTGTCCCCTTCTCCTTTGACCTTCAATCTTTCCCAGCATCAGGGTCTTCTCCAGTGAGTGCTCCCTTCTCATTTGGTGGCCAAAGTATTTGAGCTTCAGCTTCAGTATCTGGCCTTTCAGAAATAGTTAGGATTGATTTCTTTTAGGATTGATTGATTGATTTGATCTCCTTGCAGCCCAAGGGACTCTCAAGAGTCTTCTCCAGCACCATAATTCAAAAGAATCTATTCTTCGGTGCTCGGCCTTCCTTATAGTCCAACTCTCACAGCCATACATTACTACTGAGAATACCATTGTTTTGACCATATGGACTTTTGTTGGCAGGGTGATGTCTCTACTTTTTATTATGCTGTCTAGGTTTGCCATCGCTTTCCTCCCAAGGAGCAGGCGTCTTTTAATTTTATGGCTGCAGTCACTGTCTGCAGTGATCTTGGATCCCAGGAACATGAAGTCTTAATTATTTTGATGTTGAATTTCAAGCCAACTTTTGTACTCTCCTCTTTCCTTCTTAGCAAGAGGCTCTTTAGGTCCTCTTCACTTTCTGCCATTAGAGTGGTATCGTCTGGCTATCTGAGGTTGTTGATCTTTTCCCCAGCAATCTTAATTCCGGTTTGTGATTCTTCCAGGCCAGCCTTTCACAAGATGTACTCTGCATATAAATTAAATAAGCATGGTGACAATATACATCCTTGTTGTACACCTTTTTCTATGCTAAACCAATCAGTTGTTCCATAACTGGTTCTAACTGTCGCTTCTTGACCCTTATACAGGTTTCTCAAGAGACCTGTGAGGTAGTCTGGTACTCCCATCTCTTTAAGGACTTGCCATAGTTTGTTGTGATCCACACAATCAAAGGCTTTAGCATAGTCAATGAAGCAGAAGTAGATGTTTTTCTGGTACTCTCTTGCTTTCTCCATAATCCAGCGAATGTTGGCAATTTGATCCCTAGTTCCTCTCACTCTTCAAAACCCAGCTTGTACTTCTGACAGTTCTCTATCCACATACTGCTGAAGCCTAGCTTGTAGGATCTTGAGAATGACCTTGCTAGTGTGTGAAATGAGTGCAATTGTGTCATAGTTTGAACATTCCTTGGCATTGCCCTTCTTTGGGATTGGAATGTAAACTGACCTTTTCCAATCCTGTGGCCAGTGTTGCATTTTCCAAATTTGCTGGCAAATTGAGTGCAGCACTTTAACAGCATCATCTTTTAAGACTTTGAATAGCTCAGCTGGTATACCATCACCTCTGCTAGAATCTTAAATCTTCTGGAGTATGTTTCATGGCAGAAAAATGATTTGTTAAAGGGGCATCTGTCACTTGGTATTTAAGGTGTGATTTATGTTCCAAGACCCTTATTTTAATAGGCCTCATTGTACATTCTATGTGTACAAGCTGGCAGGGACATATCAAACAATAAACTGAATGTCTGGTATTGCAATTTGTAAAATTAGAAAGTTTAAAATTACCTATATTAGGGTGTGAAAATTCAGAAATTTCTAGACACAAACAGCAGGCAGCGCAAAATTTTTCTACCATGAAACATACTCCAGAAGACTTAAGATTCTTTGTACTTAAAGAAATTAAAAATTATCCTTATAATAGAGTGGATATCACTAAATTCTTACATCAACAGGAGGCACTCTATATTTTTTTATTTAACACCTTGGAACCAAATGGTTTGAATCAATATAATGACTTATGTTTTTTGTGAATTACTGCATGTATACTCTTTTAACGTAAGGATAGAGTCTCAAAAAACTTATTTCTAATACTGATGAATGGTTTTTAATGGAGGACTATGTCCCTTTAATTAGCCACACCTACTGTGCTCTATATTACTGTGCAAGGTTAAGGAGAGACAGAACATGCTTTTCACTTTGGAGGAAGCTTTGAGCTCACTAAGAGAGACTTCTTGCGGCGTTCATTGGAAAGATTAGTTAAATATTTTGGGTAAGAACTTTTCACTTTCTCACTTCTGGTCTTGGCGATCGCCATGGCAGTCATCTTCTCCCAGGGCTCTGGGAGAGGTCTGCCAGCGTCGACAGCTGGGTGGGGGCACAAACAACTGCATCACCCCAGGAGTCCCAGGGAGGGACTCTCAGCCAAGGGGCTCTAGATGGCCCCTCCCCCAGTGCATCTAGCCAGAGAAGGGGGGCTCCTCCTTGCCCCAATGGGCCCATCGTAGAGCGTCCCGAATGGGAACAAGATCAGACCACCGGAGCAAGCGGATGGTGATCGCGTGAGAATAATGTGGAGAGACAACCACTGAAAGTGTGAGTCGAGTTTAAGTGAGAAGTACCCACGCATCTGCGTCCCCCCTAGGGAAAATGGGGGGGGCAGGGAACTTCCCCCCTGATAAGGACTGCTTGCAGGCGATTTAAGAAACTGGAAAAGGAGGGGGCGGCAAGAAAAAAGCAGTGGAAGTGAAGTAAAGAGTTTGTGTGAGCTTACTGGTGGAATTAAGATCTCCCAGAGACTTTGATGAACTTTTGCTATAGGTAAAAAATCCCCAAACATGGCACCGCCAAAAGATGCAAGGGACAAGATACCGAAAGTTAAACCTTCTTCAGGAAATTCCAGCCCTCTAAGTTCAGCGCCTAGACAGGACCAAACTGCGGAACTCCAAAGGTTGCTGGCAGAGGTGCTTCGCCCTCTACTAAAGAAAATTACAGCTATAGATAATAAGCTTGACGCTCAACAAGCAAAGACAGCAGTAAATGCAAAGGAAATTGAAAAATCAGAGCAGGAACTTAAAGAGATTGGATCCAACTCGAAAAAAATGGATAAAAAGCTGCAGGCGCTTGATAAAAAGTGCCAAATCGAAGAGTCTCATGTCTTACAGCTGCAAATGGAAAAGGCAAGCTACATCTTGAGACTTCAAGGGATTAAAGAGGAGAAAGGGGAGAATCTATACCAAATCATGGGTGATGTTGGCCCCTTTGGCGGATATGACACCGGACCAACTCCAAGGCAAAATAGATATGGTCTTTCAATTGTATTCGGAGTATATTCGAAAGAATAATCTGCCAGGGGAAATTACTATTGGATTCTCCCGAAGGAGAACAAGAGATCAACTCTTGAAAGTGACTAACGGGACTACCTTGAAGTGGAGAGACAAGGAAATTAAAGTTATGAAGGACATTCCATTTGAGATAAGAAGAAAGAGGAGGAAATACAGAGACTTGGTGACATTTTTACAAGGCCAGAAAGTCGCGTACAGATGGCTGGTCCCTGAGGGACTAATATTTTGGTATGCAAACAGCAAAGAAAGGATTGATTCAATGGACAAGCCTTGTGAATTTTTGCGTCATCATGGTTGTCCACCAGGAGAGGGAGAAGGCACCCCAGATGGCACCAAGGAGAGTGAAGAAGGAGAGACTGGATCTTCCTCAGAGGACTCAGACTCTAAATTGGGAGCGGTAGCCCCCAAATCAAGCTATCATTTAAGGGGAAAAAGAGGGGGAAAATAAAAAAGGTGAAAACCAGGGAGGATTGTGAGGCACTCCAAAGGGATCTGTCGAGGATTGGTGAGTGGGCGTCAATGTGGCAAATGAGGTTCAATGTGGCCAAGTGCAAAGTGATGCACATTGCAGCCAATAATCCTAAATATAAATACACGTTGATGGGGTCTGAACTGGCAGAGACTGACCAAGAGAGAGATCTGGGAGTCGTAGTAGATAACTCAATGAAAATGTCTAGACAGTGTGTAACTGCAATAAAGAAGGCCAACGCTATGCTGGGGATTATTAGGAAGGGAATTGAAAACAAATCAGCCAATATCATAATGCCCCTGTATAAATCATTGGTGCGACCTCATTTGGAATACTGTGTACAGTTCTGGTCGCCACACCTCAAAAAGGATATTATAGCATTGGAAAAAGTGCAGAGAAGGGCAACTAGAATGATAAAAGGGTTGGAACACCTTCCCTATGAAGAAAGGTTAAAAGGCTTGGGGCTCTTTAGCTTGGAGAAACGACAGCTGAGGGGTGACATGATCGAGGTCTATAAGATTATGAATGGGATTGAGCAGGTTGAGAAAGAAGTACTTTTCTCCCTTTCTCACAATACAAGAACTCTTGGGCACTCTATGAAATTGCTGAGCAGTCAGGTTAGAACAGATAAAAGGAAGGACTTCTTCACCCAAAGAGTGATTAACATATGGAATTCAATGCCACAGGAGGTGGTGGCAGCTACAAGCATGGACAGTTTCAAGAGGGAATTATACCACAGGGTATAGATGGGAACTCTCAGTCTGGGGCAGGTGATGCACTCTATTCTTGGTGCTGGAGGAGGCAGCAGTGGGAGGGCTTCTAGTGTCCTGGCCCCACTGCTGGACCTCCTGATGGCACCTGGTATTTTTGGCCACTGTGTGACAGAGTGTTGGACTAGATGGGCCACTGGCCTGATTCAACATTGGCTTCTCTTATGTTCTTATGTAATAGTTTGTTAAAGATCTCTGGAAGATGCTAGCAAGAAATTTATTAGTAGAAGGCAGCTCTTTATGAAACTATATTCGTATCAGCGAGTGAAAAGAATAACATTTTAGTGAGATGATCATCTTTAGAGGAAGTCGATCCATATTTAAGAGATAGATTTGTATCTAAACTGATTGTATGATCACCGACTCTTGGGATTTTAGAGGTTATCTTTTCTTTCTCCTGTAGATTGTAGTTCCCCACCCTGGAATTTTCTGTTGTAGTTTGTAGTAAATAGAAAAAGCAATAAAAAAAGAACTTTTCACTTTCTTGAGACTCTGTTCACTATGAGACTGCTAGTATTGTAACCTATTCTGTTTTTGCTACCTTTTATTTTAGTATTTGGCAACTTTGTGCTTCAAAATATCTGTTGAACTCCCTGAGGAAGGCACTGAAATAGGAGGTTGTCTGGACCTCTGTTGGAGGAAGACTGAGCACTTACTCAAAATAGACTTAAAGGGAGTCCTCCCTCTTAAAACTTTTGTATAATTAAGGAGGACTGATATTAATAAAGGTGTTGTGCAATATCTTTTGTGATCTATTAAGAAACAATACTTAGATGTTTTGATATATGATTCTATGTATTAATGTTTATATGATAATTAATATAATGGTGAAAAAATTGTAAAAATACAAAAACAAAAAAGATATAAAAATTATTTGAGATATTTTGTAATCGTCTGTAGCACGGTATTTGCTGGGTTTTGGTTCTCTGGAAATCTGCATTCCTTTTCACCTTTGCCTTTCATTTTCCTCCTTTCCTCTGCTATTTGTAAAGCCTCATCAATTCTCTCAATTCTAATATTAAAGGGCAAGCTGCGAACAATTGTATTTTGTGAACAACTGATAAGCCAGATCTTGCAAATGACTAAAACAGCTCGAGGGTTTGAGTTATATGAAATTCTGCACACAACATGAACATCTCGGCATTAATGGATTGCTTCTTGAACAGGACTTCAGTGGTTTCGCCATAGGAATGGGACTGTGAATTACCCAGACTGTCATGGTGATTGTGCTTATTTAACATTGTGAGAGATGAAACAGGCCTTGAAATGAAGCTCATGCAATACATTTTTATTTTAAATTCTATGGGATGCAGAAGCAGTTACTATAATCCTTGTATAACATTTACTACTGATAAGTGCCAACTTGGGTTGCATTTTTAAAATCTGATCAATATGAAGAAGTCTTTGTGACTTGTGGCAATGTATATAATTATGTGGCAATCATCCACTACAAAGTTTAACTAAACTACCTCTAAGACAAATTACTTGGGATCACCTCTCTTCAAATACCCTCTAGATATTTTCTGGTTCACTGCCATTTATGTTTGGAATTTACAATTTTATAACAGAGGCAGTATGTCAGAATTTTTCACCTTTCTCTTTTAAAACACATGAGAGACATTATGGCTGAGTTCAGGCTGGCAATTTGCCTCACTATAGCTATGTTTCAGTCACGTTTCCCAAACGGATTAAAGGGGGTGTGCACACAGGCACATCTGCCTGGCGTTCCCCACCTGTAGGCAACCTGTGCTGTTCCACTTCGCTCCCAGGATTAAAAGATACCTGTTGAAAGTGGTAGCAAATCCCAGAGAGTGCCTTTATCCCACTGCATTCCGCTTCCCGGAATACTCAGCCAAGAAGCCGAGAGCAACCCGCATTGCGCATAATACAGCAGTGATATGATTGGCTGTGCTCCACTCTACTGCCCAATGCGGTGCCAGCACAATGGGATCCTCCCCAAATCGGCCAGATGCCTATGTGTGTATGTGCGCATATGCGCTCATGCGCTCATACACACATAGGCATCCGGCCAATTTACCAGGAGAAAGCCGTTTACAGCCATGCCTCTGGGCTAGCAGTCTGAATGCTCCTGCATGCCTCCTCCCAGTATGCTCCCACATCAGTCGGCCCCCTGTGACCGGGAAAACCTGGAACAGTTTGTTCCGGGGCTTTTTTGCCACGAGTGGCTCCCGCTTCAAACTGCCAGTCTGAACTCAGCCTATTTCATGCATGCACCCCAATTAATTTAACTGGATAATAAGGGTTTTTTGTTAATCAATGGCAGCCAATTTTAATCAATGAGAGAAAATTATAGTTGGTTAGGCTTAAAGTTCATATTTTATACTGGGTGTGTCACTCTAGCCCAGGAACTGTTACCCTAGTTTTTGCTGCTATGAGTGTTTATATGTTTTATTGAATTGTGGTATATATACTTTTTTGTAAAAGTTTTTACCATTGAAATGTTTTAATGTTTGATGTTCAATGCCACTGAGACCCTGTCTGGGTGGAAAGGTGGCATATTTAAATTAAATTAAATAATGTATCTTTTTTTTTAATTGCCATTTCAAACATTTAAAGGGATTGTTTTTGATTGTTAGCTGTTTCCTTTAGTATGTCAAAAAGTAATGATTTAGAGCACTCAGCGAAAGGTGAGCTTTTTTGTAGTAGAGGAGAATTCATGCATCAGTATAAAAAGACATAACAATATAATTTTGATGACCTTTGGTGATTTTTCTGATTGGAAGCACTACAGAATTTCTATAATTACTGATTTCTTACTGATGGATCAATAGTTCTGTTTTGTGGCAGAAAGACAAGGCAGTAAAAAATAAAAATTTTATGTTTCTGAATATGGCATGGAGACGAACTACTAATGGTTAGATTCCCTTATACCAGTGATATATAGTGAAACCCTTTTAAGTGAATTATTGTACAGCATTTTATAAATCTTAATTATTATGTGCCAAAGAAGGAAAACGCTTAAAGTATAGAGGATGGATGCCTCTTTTCACTCAAGTCATCTGTCAGTTTAATAGTATTCATTCCTACACTTACTTCATGTGAAGGAAAATATTTTACTCATTGAATAATCAGTACATTTTGTGAACAGTG
Source organism: Gekko gecko (assembly GCA_029375565.1). Lineage (NCBI taxonomy): Eukaryota > Metazoa > Chordata > Lepidosauria > Squamata > Gekkonidae > Gekko > Gekko gecko. Next base: position 96,770,157 of record JAPDNY010000001.1, read on the forward strand.
TGGGATAACCCACGTAATATAAATAATGTACTGCTCTTGGAAACAAATTTCAAAAACCTGCTTAGGACAGTACCACACATATATAAGACACTCATAGAAATTGTAACCACTGTTTGTGATGATTGTCCAGACTCAATATCATTGGAATCCTCAGACAGACTTAGCATGGTTTTCTAGTTCAATCCAAAACAGAATTATACCTTCCTAAATCCATTGTAGTCAATAGTCTTAGCTGTAACACTGTTTACAACTACATTTTTAGGCTACCAGTTACTAAAGCAGATAATAAAAAGGTGGGAAATTATTTATTTCTGTTGGCAATTGAGCAAAACTCTGGCAAATGTCCCCTCAGCCCAAGTCCATCCTAGTGACAATGATTCCATTTCCTCCATGCTAGACAGTTTCAAGGGATCTGTGCTTAGGTGCAAGCAGCCAATTTTTTTCTGGTTGAAATTTAATTTCATTATAATTTCCTGTCCTAATTAGAAAATGAAAATAACTGGCTGCTGTCTTCATCCTAATAATTACAACTTTCTGGATCCCTGGGGCCTAGCAGCCTCTGTGATTCAAAACAAGAAAGAACTAAAAAAAAAAATCTCATTTAAGTTAGACAACATTGTTGCATTAACTGGATTCAAGTCCAGTACCACCTTAGAAACCAACAAGATTTTAAGAGAACAAACTTTCAAGAATCAATGCTCTCTTCATCCTATTCCTGCTGAATCAGGAACAGGGTCTTTAGGGACCTAGTTTCCCAAGAGGGCAAATCACATATATATGTTTCTGATTCCAATTGTGACTAGTACTGTTGATATGTACTTGCTGTCCTTTTCAACTCTGATAATGCTGGCAATATGCATAATGCAGGGGAACAAAACCCTAGAAAAATTGCACTAAACTGTCCCTCCAACCCCGCTTGCTGTCTCCTCTGAAATCTCAGAATTCCGCCCCCCCCGAGGATCAGGGGACCTTTGTGAATACCATAGAGGCCAATGTGAGGTTCTGCAATAAAAGGGTAGAACGGGCAAAAACTGAACCCCTCCTCAGCTGATGGAAATGCCCTTCCATTATTGAAAACACAACATAGAATACAAGCCATTGTTTTTAATGCAAAGTATTAAAGTCATATTCACTTTCATTACCTCTCAAGATTATTCTATGAAAATAAATTTTATTTAAAGGATTGTAAACAAGGTTAGTTTTTCCTCTAAAACTGAATTGGGCAATGCCAGGCTAGATTAAAGAGAAGGTCTACTGAAGAAAGGACATGTAACTGAGGAAAGGATAACAGAACTCTTCTCAGGATATCTATAGCTGCCAGCTACATCTTGCCATTTTCCTGGACCTCAGGAAGACCATGGAAAAAGAAGACCCACTGGTTCTGACAGAGATCTTTCAAACCCCAAACAACAACTAACTAATAATGACATTATGATCCTGATAAGTAATATACTTCTAAAAATTGAACTTCTTCTGCTCATAATGCATGTTTTGTTTTCTTTTAAGATGATCTTGACTTTTGACTTGCCAATATGCTTGCAATTTGAAACAAGATGCATATTTAGTTCATGCAACCCTTTGCCATCTGCACAGCGGACAGCACCCATCAGTCATCATTGCACTAGGGGGCAAGCTGGTCGCTACTGTTGGTGCACTATCATAATAATGGAATAACACATCATGTACAGAAATGATTAATATGTTGCCTTCCCCCAATGCTTGAATCATAGGGTCCATGCAACAATCAGAGAAAGTGTATTTACAAAGTTATCAGAGAATGCTGCTTGCAATTTGTAACCAAAAGATTCATTAAATGGAGGAGAGTTTGCACATTACTATTTACTAAGAATCACAAGTAATGAAACAAAAACATAGAGCAGGTTATGCAACAGAATACTCTGTTGTGTCTTCATCTCCTCCAGCAACAATATTACACATGAAGCTGTTTGAAGCCAAGTGAGACTCTTGATCCATCTAGACTAGTATTACCTACCTTGATGGCTGTGGCTCTCAGAGTCTTGCTGAGGCTCCTTTAACTTGAGGGTCCAAGGACTGAATCTTGTGTGTGGAAAGCACATACTCTTCCTCTAAACTAGGGTTCCCTTCCTGTTACTAAGCCTAAGAATGCAACATTGATCATAGTATTGAAGTCTAACAGGCCTATAAATCCTCCAGTATCTCATATGCTACCATCTCAGCTGTTTCCATTACATCAGACAAACACTGCAGTCCTTGTAAAAGAGGATGAATGGACATAAACTGGATATTCTCAACTGAAACATACTAAACCAGTGTGGGAAATTTGCAGTTTCCCTGGACATTCCATCTCTAACCTTAAGGTTGCTACAAGAGACAGTTACAAGAAGAAGCTGCAGAACTGGAATCCATTTATACAGTTGGCACCAAGTTCCAGGGTTCAAGTAAAGATTATGAATGGATCTTTCAGCTATCTTCCATTTCCTGCTTTAAGCACTTTCTGTATGGGGGGGAGGATATTTAAATCAAAACACTAGTCTGATTCAGTTTGAATGGTGCAATAATTTAGTTCAGCTTAAAATTGAGCACAGCAGCATCTTAATGCTGATCTGTCCATATGGAAAGCCAAGCTGAGCCCTTATTTTGTCCATGCACACTCACAAAGCCATTGCCAAGCTCATGCCACATGAGCAAATAGATGTATCTTTGTGGTGCAAGCCAGCCTGGTTGCTCTTTTGGAATTTGTAGGTTAAAAATGTAAACCTGTTTATGCGCTAAATCCAAGCTACATAGCAATCTGTGTAACTGTATCCTAGTAACTTTGTTTTAAAGATTGTTTTGGAGGGTGTAGCTGATGGGATTAAAACAGTGAGAGGGGCTTTTAACCATTTCCTTGCCTACTCTCTCTCCCACACAGTACAGCCTTCTCCTTCAGGAGATTTAAAACATGTGTTTGCAAACATGCATTTAAGTCCACAGAATGCAATTTGCAGTGGGGAAATGGCATTCCATGTCAGTTTTCCACTATGTATTACTCTCAGCCAAGGTGGCTTTTAAAACCAAGGGGGTTGGGGGTCCTTGGGATGCAGTTACATGGATTTATACACAGTTTGGCCCTCATCTCATGCTGAATTTATATTATCCACTTGGAGCTTACTGACCTCTACTGGGATATTAAGTAAGTGCAAGAATTATTTGAGATGGTAAATTGGAATACATGAAATGCTGTACGGTGAGGAGGGGAGAGGCAAGGAAAGGTAGCAGATCTCTCCTGGATAAGACATGCTTTGTGATACACAAGAACTAAACCATACCTTTAGCTGTTTTGATGTATAAACTCTAATTTCAAACAGAGGCGATAACTGGATGATTGGATGTCCCTTGACAAGGCTGCTTCCATGTATTGATGGGCTCTGGCCAACGAGTGTTCAACCCCCCCCCATCCTATGTTGACCACCAGGACCTCTCCACCCACCAACATACCCCCACCTGCCTGTTAGGGCTGCCAGCCTCCAGGTGGGGCCTGGGGATCTCCCGCTTTTACAACTGATCTCCAGCTGACGGAGATCAGCTCCCCTGGAGGAAACGGCTGCTTTGAAAGGTGGACTCTATGGCACTGTACCATGCTGAGGCCCCTCCCCTCCCCAAACCCCACCCTTTCCTGGATCCACCCCCAAACTCTCCAGGTATTTTACAAGCCAGACTTGGCAACCCTACTGCCTGTGCATCTTTCACCTGATTGCCCATGACCATTCACACAGCCACCTGCAGGCCTCTTCCTCAATGGCACTATGAGGTATGTGTGACTAAGAAGTGTGTGTGGCTGAGAGCGTCATCAGTACTATCTCAAAACTCTTCCCTGGGAGTGATGGGCAGCCAGGTAGCTGGGAGCATAGATGGTGGAGCAAGTGGGCAACTAAGAACATAAAATATAGGAAAAGCCCTGATGGATCAGACCAATAGTTCATCTAGTCCAGCATCCTGTGGCCAACCAGTTCCTCTGGATGGCCAACAACAGGGCATAGAGGCTGAGGCCTTCCCTGATGTTGCCTCTTGCATCTGGGATTCAGAGGATTAGTGCCTTTGAATGTGGAGGTTCTCCTCAGCCATCATGGATAGTAGCCACCAGTAGACCTGTCCTCCATGAATCTATCTAATCCCCTTTCAAAGCTGTTTATTCCTGTGGCCATCACTGCATCCTATGGCAGCAACTGAATTCCACATTTTAATCACTCTCTGTGTAAAGTAGTATGAATGAATAATGTTTATTTGAGGTCAAGGACCACTCTGGGATGGAGGGTTTGGCTCCTACTTCCCATGGGGGAGGTTCTCCTTCCACTGGGAGTTGTCACCACCAAAGCTGGTCCACATGTTTCTTGAGGAGCTGGCTGTCCTCCGTAGACACCTCATATGACACTGGGCTGGTCGCTCGGATGACTCTGCCTGCCAGCTCCATGGGACCCTTCCCAAAGTGTCTTATGTACACTGGGTTGCCCGGAAAGAACCCTCAGGGAGCATCCCTCTGCTCTGTCAGCTTCCTCGAGTCCGGTGCCTGGTCAGGATGCAGGCAGTCCAACAGGATGGTGGGGCGGTGGCCCATCAAAAGTTCTGTGGGGCAGCGGCCGGTGACGGGGCTTGGCATTGTCTGCTGTGTCAGGAGGAAGCAGGCTAGCTGGAACTCCCAGTCTCTGTCCATGATCTGGCTGAGGGCTTCCTTCGCGGTGCACACCATGTGCTCTGCTTGTCCGTTGGTCATAGGGTGGAAGGGCATGGATCAAAAGTGCCGGATCAGGTTCTGCTGGAGGAAGTCCTGGAATTCCACCAACATGAAGGCAGCCCCATAGTCAGAGACAATCATGTCCAGCAGGCCATGGGTGGCAAAGATCCTATGGAGCATATGGATGATGGCTTTCCTGGACATGGTGGTCACGGGGCTTATCTCCAGCCATTTGGAGTAAGAGTCCACGGTCACCATGAATAGTAGTCCTTGGAAGGGGCCAGCAAAGTCTATATGTAGCTGGGACCATGGCTTGTGTGTGGACTCCCAAGGTTGTGTGAGTGCGCTTGGTGGGTTTGGGTGGACCGCCTGACAGGTCTGGCACTCCCGCACCCGGGACTCGATCTCATCGTTGATCCCTGGCCACCAGACATAGCTCCTGGCCATAGCCTTCATCCTGAGTATCCCTGGGTGTGCCTTGTGGAGCACATTGAGGACCCTCTGTCTCAAGGTGTTGGGGACGACCACCCTATCCCCCCACAAGAGACACCCCTTAAGAGCTGAGAGCTCGTCCTTGCGGGAGGTGAAAGCAGTGAACTCAGGGCCCATGGCGGCTGCAGACCACCCCCTCACCACCCAGTCCAAGACCCAGGAGAGGACGGGGTTGCGGGCCGAGTGGGCAGCAACGTCAGCTGCCTGCAGGGGAGTTTCCGGGAGGCCCTCCAGGAGGAGTATCCCGGGGGAGGGAGCAGGGTAGGCATCCATGGATGGAAGTGGTAGGTGGCTGAGGGCATTGGCATGCCCCATTGCCTTACCCAGGCGATGCTCCAGGTGGTAGTTGTAAACCACCAGGAAGCGGGACCAACGGGGAACCCTGGGGGGGTTTGCCTGTCTGCTGCAAACAGGCTGAGGAGTGGCTTATGGTTCGTGGGGCACCCATATACAAAGTTGTGAAATCCCCGCCACTATCACCAAGCCCTCCTGGTCAATTTGGGCATAGTTGGAGGACACCAAGGAGGCATTTTTCCCTCTTGACCTTAAGGCCCTCGTTGTCAAACCGGTGGAGGATGGCACAGAGGTGGGAGGTAAAGTCATCTGGGGTGGCCATGGTGATAAGGACATTGTCAAGAAAAGGCATCACTCCAGGGATCTCTTTTAAGAGATAATCCATTAATTGCTGGAACAACACTAGAGCCGCACTAACACCAAACTGCAAGCACTTCACCTTAAACGCGCTCCTGTGGGTGACAACGATCCACGCAGTGGCATCGTCCACTGGCAGCTGCTGGTATGCTTGTGTGAGGTCCAGCTTGCCGAAAATTTTAGCCCCTGCCAGTGTGGCCAACACATGGCTAATGACCAGGACCAGGTAAGAGTGGTCGTAGAGGGCCTTGTTTAAAGTGCACTTATAGTCCGCACAGATGCAGACGTCTCCATTTGGCTTCACTGGGATCACTACAGGAGTCTCCCACAGCACATGTGAGATGGGTTCTAGGACCCCTTGCACCACCAAGCAATTTTTGGCTGTACCGTGATTGGAGCACCGCGGAACCGCATGTGGATGGGGGCAACCTGGAGGTCGAGCTGTAATGAAGCTGGTGGCCCTTTGTAGCATCCCAGAGCCCCATCAAAGACCTCAGGGAATTCCCCACAAACATCTGCATAGTCCCGCAATGCGCTTTTATTCACCCCCCCTATGGTGATGCCCAACAGCGAAAACCGAACCTGGCCTAACAGACTAACTAAATTTCCCTCCAAGACTATCAAGTCCAGGAAACCCTCAACCCCCCAGTACTTCACCTGGAAGGTCCCCATGCCCCGTATTGGAATCGGGTTTTTCTGGAAGTCCACCAGGTCAAAGGCAAGGGGCGCTGGTGAGGCCCGCTGTTTGGGCAAAGTCTGTCCAGCATTTCCACCAATATGATGGAAGCCACTGACCTGGAATCTACTTCCATCAAGCATGGGGACCCCTTGATCTGGGCCTGGACCTGGATCTTTTGGGCTGCAGGCAGGTTGGGGAGGTGTAGTACCTGTAGGGAGGGCCGGCTGGTCAGGAGGCAGAATATATGCTAAATCAGTGACATCCACAGGCCCAACAGAAATGTCTATTAGCCTTCACCAAGCCAAATATCTACTTCTTTTAATATCTATGCAATGTAATTCTCAGAAACATGTAAGATGAATAATAATCTTTCTAACCTCCAAAGTCTGTATAAACTTATGACGAACTCTTGTCTTAAGTAAATAACTTTCTGCTTATAGCTTACTCCTTCTTAAGCACCCTACAATGCTCAGAGTCAAAGCATGAGGGAGGGAGGGAGGGAGGGAGGGAGGGAGGGAGGGATTTGTTCAATGAGCTATAGTTAGTCTTGGTTGCACAAAGTCAGGACCTCTTAGATTTTGTCACATGAAATGTCCTTGTGTTGAGAAGAACTTGTTGACCTTCTCCAAGGACAAGTCTACACACAGTCAATACAGTGGTGTTCTGCTTAGCTTTATCCCAAGCACTAAGCAAATCCACATGTCAGCTGGATATTAGATTTATTCCATCTACAGTCACCTCATGTGCTACAAAACAAGTTTGAGAGCACCAAACTCAATAATACATAAATCAGCATTGTTGCTGGAATGAAAACAGGTCTAACGGAAGATGGAGATGCTATTTGGTAATAGTGCTACGCTATTAAAAGATGCTGTAGCCCATTTCGATTTTTTCCCATAAAACCAACTGACAGTGGCATTCCACAGAATTTGGAGCAAGTGGGAGAGTAACACTGGTTTCAAATTTCTCCACACGGCCCTATTTCTCTCGCAAATGCCTTGCTACATTCCCTTGCTCTGCCTTCCTGAATATCAGCTTTGGAATGAATGTGGATAGCAGTATAGTATTTGGAACACAGGAGGAAAAGTAGGATAAAAAAATCAACTGAGTAGGACACAATGTGGCAATGTGTGTAATACATGACATCAAGTCACTTGTGGTGATCCTGTGAATTAATTACCTCCAAAATGTCTTATCATCAACAGCCTTGCTCAGGTCTTGCAGACTAAGGGCCATGGCATCCTTGATTGAGTCAATCCATACCATGTTGAGTCTTCCTCTTTTCTTGCTGACTTCAGCTCTTCTTAACATTATTGTCTTTTCCAGGGACTCTTGTCATCTCATGATGTGACCAAACTACGATAGTCTCAGTCTAGTCATTTTAGCTTCTAGGGAATGTTCAGGCTTTATTTGATCTAGAACCCACTTATTGGTCTTTTTGGTGGTTCATAGTATCCATAAAATTGAAGAAAGAGGAAAATAAAATACATCCTTGTCTGATAACTTTGCCAACTGGAAACCATTCTATTTCTCCATATTCTATCCTAAAAGTGGCCTCTTGTCCAGTGTATATATGTTGCACATCAAAACAATCAGATGTTGCAGCATACCCATTTCTTTTAAATCCATACTCCACAAAAGCTTTGCTGTAATCTATGAAACACAAGACTAATTCCAAATCAATGTATCTAATTCTCAACCTGGCTCCACCTGTGAATACTTAATTCCAGGTGGAAAGAAAGATTTCTCTGCAAAATTGGGGCACCCACCAGGCTTGCAGATAATCTAAAAACTTGCCCAAAATCGAGGGGGGAGATCTGTCTCTTTTAGCTGCTTCCTCCAAGGGATTAGTATGCAACATTCTCTCCTTCCCCTTTTATTCTCGCAACAACCCTTTGAGGTAGGTTACACTAACAGAGAATGACTGATTCACTAACACCCAGTGAGCTTTGAACTTGGGCCTCCCAAGACCCTGGCTGCTTCCACATGGGAATTTTTCTTCATGTGGAAAATGGGATGCCCCTGTTGATTGGGGGGATTGCCTGCCTGACATTTTGTTCATTCTAAGCATGACTTCTTGGCCTCTCAAGGCTTTCTGTCTTGAGCTAGATCAAACTATTCCACCCACAGCCAAAATAGGGAGGGGGCAGAACTATGTGCCACCTTCTAAATGGCAAAGTGCCACATTTCCTCCCCCCTTCTTTATAACCCTTTACCAGGTTTTTCACTTTCCCTGTCAAACATGGTGCAGCACTGCACTGTGACTCAGGTAGGAGGTGAAAAGGAGGGTTGCCAGGCTATGGGGAGGGCTAGTGTGATTGTCATTGCATCAGGACTTCTGCATCAATGCAACACTTGTAAATGGGTAAGGGCAGGGGCACAGCCAGCAGTATCAGCAGCCAGCAGTGTGGGGATAGGGCATGCCAATGCCATCTCTACCTGCTTCAGCTCTGCAGTGCTGCTACACCCCCCCCAATGTGGAAGCAATCATAGCCCAACACTCTAATCAACGACCAATGAATCTGTAACACAGCCCACAATTATCATACCCTGACAACAGAGGTGGAGTTATTATGGCTTGCTCAGCTAAGGCCATTTGGAGACCATTGCTAGCTAGAAGCTTCCTTGCAGTTTCTAAGATAAACCAGTCCTACAAATCCTCCCTGAAGGTTTCTATGGCAACCTGCCAAATGAAGAAAACCTATGCTATTTTAAGTCTGCTGGTTCTTCCATAATGCTCCAGGTGCTAACAATGAGATTCTTCTGTGACTTGTAAGAAAGGCCTTGTTTAAAAATAAACAAACAACAGCCCTCCAGCTAACCAATGCAATTGTAGATCTATTATCCTGGTGTAATTACTGATTAGCTGAACCACAAAATTGTTCTATACTTCCAGAATCTATTCTTTTTCCTTTTAAGCCAAATTGCAAACATTGCAGGGGAAGATAATAAATGAGTCAACCAAAGCGTGACACAGATCTTCCAAGCACACCCCAGCATCCTGATCTGGTAATTCCAGAAGCTTGTTCTACTTTCAGAAGAGTTGATTTACTGAAGTAGCAAAGGAAGAAGTAATCTAAGTGCGTTTGCTGAAATTTACAGCATATTTTTAATTCTCTCCAGGAAGGAATTTTCAATTTGGCTCCCACTCATGACGGAAGCTGTAAAAGTGTAAAAACTAAAATAGGGCACGCTGAAGTGTGGACTTAGCTTGGGAAAGTATTTTTAGCATTGGCTTTACATAGGAACACTTCATTGCCTGGATTCTTGAGCAGGTCTTGTGGAATATTGGCAAAAAATAAGACAGCTGAGGAGGAGTGTTTATGCTGGTGAGGCAATTGCTAGGTCTTGTCTGAGGCACTGAATGGCTGGCACAGAGCACGTAGTACTGGGCATTAAGAAAAACAGCTTGTTCTGAGTGTTCAGAAATTGTGCAAGTATAGTTGTGCAAGTAACAAATCCTAGACAATTACTCAACAGAAAGTCCCCCTTTGCTCATACCCATAATTGTTATTGCAGTTGTACCAAAGATCTCTGATTCCCCCTAAGAAACAACCACATTTTTTTTTTAAAAAAAGCAACTGAATCTCAGGGCCAAACTATACCTTATGTTTGGGGATCCATTACTGGATCTCTCAGTGAAGACAGAATCTGGTGGGTAGCCATGTTGGTCTGAAGCAGCAGAACAAAGTCTGAGTCCAGTGGCGCCTTTAAGACCAACAAGGTTTTATTCAAGGTGAGCTTTCGTGTGCAAGGCACACTCCTTCAGACACAATGAAATGGAAATAGAAATAACAGTCATACATATAAAGGGTGGTCAGTGAATTAGCATGCAGAATAATGAAGATGTTTTTAACAGATTAAAAGAACAATAACCTTAGTTTATAGCTATCATTTCTCCACATACTCTGAAGGCCTCTCTGTTGCATTAGTGACCTGCAGTCAGTTATTGTTTTTTGCAAAATCTTGTTGCAGTAAATTCATTGAAAGCAAACTCCAAAGTGTAGATTGGATTATTTTCTGAACTCTACCAAAATCCTGAACACTGACAGTGCCACTGGGGCTCAACTTCCTCCCAGTGTGTTTGGCCAAATATAACTCTTTACTCCCCCCACTCCCTTTTGTTCAAAAGTAGATATTGCACTTTTTCAGCACTCCGTCCCTGGACTGAGAGAAGGAGACAGAGAATTCTGATAGGTTACTTAGCTGCCTGGTGATATGACAGGCATCAGCACTAAGTTCCTGACTGAAATCACTCCAAATTCAAAATGCACATCTCTAGAAAATTTCCTTTCTCTATCTATTAATTGAGTTACAGCTCTGCAGTGTTTCCTCAAATTTTGTTAAATCAGTGTACAAATCTAAGTTCATAGAAATATACTCACTGATTTTTCTTCAGTGCTTCAATGTAATTTATAAACTGTTGTGTCTTTTATTGTGGAAATATTTTGGAATTATTTTCAGACTGAAATAACATTTGTAAATGATAATGTATATGAGAACACAAGCAATAACATGCCAAATACCTTTTCTTTTAGCAGAGATGTTGTCTATCATATGAACTGACAAAGGCTCGGCCCATACTTATCCTTCCTGGGAAGCCATGTGGATCCAAGATGCCCAGGGGCTGCTCCCCATCCATGCCACCTCCTTCCACTGAGTAAAGAGGGGGTGGAGGTAGACACAGGACCCTTAAGTGTGTATCTGGGGGCAGCGATGTTGCCCCCACGCTTACCTTCAGGAGGGAACCAGCCTGCTGGCAAGGAAGCAGGAGTGAGGAAAGCAGCAGGGGAATGGGGGGAGACGGCTGGCTTGCTGGGATAGGGCGCTTAACATCCAAGACATCCCCAGGCTGGACAAACCAGAATGTCCTGGGCTAACTGCAGAGCTCAAAGAAAAGGAAGGTCAGCAGCGGGTGGGAGGAGATGCTTAGCAGCCACACTGCCATTCCCCAACACACCTGCAAGGAAGTGTGGGGCAGCAAACCGACAGCCCCTCCCCATGCTAGCCCCAGCAAAGCTGAGATAGGGTAAGGGGATGGAGAAAGAAAGGCGGTACTCCACACTGGGTTTGGGAGCTGTCAGTCTCACAAGTCTCACTCTGGGGAGGGGAGTATTAGTAAGTCTGGTGAGATCCAGCCCAGGATGGGGAGATTTAAACAGAAGGCACAAGGTATGCTGGGAAGGAAGAGCAAGGGAGAAGCCCAGAGGTGCCAGGAGAGTGCCTGGGCTGTCAGTGGGGAGAAGGAACTGGGTGCAAATGAACCCCCCTTCCCCTTGCATTATCTGAAACTAGCCCAGCCTGCTGGCTAAAAACTAAGCCCTGGAGTGTTCTGCCCCATCGGACTCACCCCCAGGAGCCCTGGAGCCTGACAGTGTGCTTTCTCCACCCCATCCCCAGCAATGCATGCCAAGGACACCCTGTCAGGTAGGTCTCCCTTTCTGCAGGCCATCCCTTCCCCCATCGCCTCTGTAAGGGATTGGGTCCAGAATAGCCTTCTTTTAGTAGGGATGTGATCTATCACATGAAGTGATTGCCTGAGGACTAAGGCCTGATTTAAACATGACACCAGCAGGCAGACAATAAGATATTACATTTGTGATCTTACACACACTCAGAACCTCAAGGAAAAGAACAGCAATTGCTTACTCTTCTGTGTCCCAGTTCACAGTTCAATACATAACAAATTCCTCCCCCTAAGATGGAGCATTACCCTTCCAAACATAATCTTTCAGGTGGGGGGGGCACCTCGGCTTCGGCTCGACCGGAGCAGCGGTCTCTGCTCCAATGGCGGTGGAGCGGCACACTCTTCGGGGACTCCTTCGACTTCTCTCGCAGGAGAAGGAGGAACACGAACAGGGATCTCAGGCACTGGAGTTGGGGACTGCCTAGACTCCGATTCCCGTTCCGCAGCACTCACCTCCTGGGCGGGAGGCCCCTTCTGCTCGGGGACCAGCTCAGGTTCGGGCACCGACTTGGCGCTTGAGTCTGCCCAGCGCTCCCTGGCTATTTACACTGGTTTCGCAGAAACTGACCAATAGGAATGCGACAGCTTAGAATCCACATTCAGAATCAAGCTTAACCTGGAAAAGAATAGGCTTGATTCACAGTTCAATACATATCAGTCTCCATAAGTCAGCTACAACTTGATGGCACTTTACACAGATACATGGTCCTTGGGACAAACTGACATCTGTTCTGCACCTAGGTCTGTTTAATTTAACTCAACATCTCTGCTACTCCAACTTCAGGTTGTTACAAATTGCAGGCTCTGAGACTTTTCTATCACACTTTAAAAAGCATCTTTTTTCTTTCCTTGTCCCTTTTGGTTGTTTGGATTTCTAGTTTTATACAGGGGTCATTTGGAGCAGGAGCGTGCAGGAGTGGAGCTCCAGCAGTTAGAAGCACCAGCGGCAGCAAGCCCTGCCCCCAGTTCCTTTTTTTTTTTTTTTTTGTCAAAACCCTCCTAAAAAGGAGAGGAATTTATTCTTTTTATAAATAGGAAAAGGTAGGGGATATAGAGGGATAAAGAAAAGAGCGGAGTGAGTATTCTGTTAATAAAGGTTAGTTTAAATCAATATAGATACAGTTTTTGGCAATCTCCGTGATTTGAGAGTCTTCTTTTCATCTAACAAAAATTCAAAATAACTCTGTTAATGAGGTTAGTAATGTCCTTTGGGGTTAATTATTAGTCATCTCCTTTTTGACGTTTCCCGAACAGTTATTTCTTAGGTTGTCTTCCTTTGGTATCCCTCAAGTTATAGGATGGGCCACCTTTGGTTTTCACTTCTCCCGCTCCGGCACCTCCCTCCTCTGGGCCGCTGTCATCTTCACTACTCAAATCTATCCACGTTGCGAGTGCTGCCTCTTCCTCTGGACTGGCGTGTCTCTTCAGAAATTCCTGCGCCTTGAAGATGGAGTCAATCTTCTCTCTTTTATCCTTGTACTTGAACAAAAGGCCTTCGGGGAAGGTCCATCTGTATATAACCTGTCTTCTTTGTAGAAAAGTGGTCAATCCTTTATAAGCTTTCCTTTTCATCCGGATTTCATAAGGCACATCTTTCAATATTCTGATGGTCTGCTCCCCAATTTTCAAGGGCACCGCTGCAACTGCACGCAAGATTTGATCTCTGGTACTTTGCTTGACAAACTTGACAACCACTTCTGCTGGCAGATTATTTTTTTGTAAATGTGGAGTAGGCCCTATAGACCTTATCCATTTCTTCTTTTAACTCACGCTGATCTCTGCCAGTTACGGGTGCCAAGGCATTCGCAAGTATAGATCTGAGATCTTCCTTCTCTTCTTCTTTAATGCCCTGAAATCGAAGAGTCAGATTCGATTTTTCCATTTGCAACATCAAAATTCTTTTTTCTTGCACATCCTGATGCTTTTCTAACTTGTTGACCCTTTTCTTCACTTTTCCGATGTCTTCCGACGAGACCAAACATTTCTGTACGATCTCCTCCATCTTCTTTGACGTCTCTGTTAGTTGCCTCTGTTGACTGTTGAGAACACCTTCCATATTAGTTAAGGTTTCGCTGATTTTCTGTATTTGGACCAGCAGAGGGTGCAGTAGCTCGCTTGTCTGTTGACTGACAGTCGGCTCTGGAGGGGGATTACCCGGACCGGAAGTCCCGCCTCCCTTCTTCTCAGTTTTCAAAGGGACTTTCTTCATGGCAGACATTTCTTGTATTTGTTTACTTTATAAAAGTTCGTGACGCGTCGCTCAGGAGTCCCGCTAACTCATTCGCTTCAATGGCACCCCAAAGGTAATTTCACCAACCCTTCTTCCCTTTCATCCCCCTTAGCCTTCTTATGCAAGTCCCGCTTCTCAGTGGGGGGGGGGGATTCCTCCTCCTCCCCGCCGCTTATTCGCTTACGGGGGAAGGGCTCGGGTTTCGCTTCAAATTCAGACCTCCAACTCACGGTTCCTGCCGTTTCTTCTTTTTGCTTTAATTCATCGCTGTTCCTCACTCCTGTTGGAAATCGGTGGCGTTGCTAAGTCCCATTACGGGCACACCGCAGCGGGGCCGATTGGGGCGGGGAGAAAGCCTCACTTTCCCGGCTGTCTGCCGGCAAAGAGGCTACTCCCCAAGCGCCCCCAGTTTGGAGCCTTTGCCTAAGGCTCACTAGGGTCTTGCAATCCTGCAAAGACCCCCCCAAACTGCGTGTGGGCTAACCACCTCTGGGGGCTTCCCGAAAGGTGGCCGCCATTCGCAACGCCGGAAACCGAAACCCGCCCTGCCTCCAGTTCCTAGCAGGAGTGCAAAGCAGCACGTGTAGCATTCCTGCTGGGTGAGGAAGAGACAGAATGTGCCCCACCTCTCCTTCCCCCCCCCACTCCAGACCTGGCTCAGCTGCCACCTACTGGCTGCTCCCCCTACATCACCCAAGCCCAGCAAGCCTGGCTCCCACCTCACCCACCAGAACTCCCCACACACCCATGGGCAAAGATGCAGCCGAGGGGCCTCATACCTCCAGCTCTCGATTGGGCACCGTGGCTCCTTCCTCTGTCTTAGTGGCCTCTGAGTGAAGGGAACAATGTGGCATCATGGCTTCACTGCCAGGGGCCCTGCACCACTACTGGCCATCCGAGGCAGGTGCATTGGAGACCTCAAGCTCACCTCTGCACCTTAGAGACAGTGGTGATGGGCTCTCCTTTCCGCTGGGGAGCCAAATGGGAATGCCCCAGTGCCGATTTCTCTTAGGAAGCTCTCCTGAGGTTGGTGTTCTTGGCCAGCAAGAACCTCTGGTGGGCTGCCTTGGCACCCTCAAAGGTGATGGGAGACTGTAAAGGTGAGGTTGGTCTAGCCCAGGCGCACCACACTCAGTCTGTTCTGAGAGAGGCATGAAATTGTATTTGAATTTATGGTAGCCCAGTGGAGAGGGAGGCTTCCCATTGGTTTTACGTGATAATTGGCAGTGGTTAATAATGAATTATTTATAGATCTGCACTAAAATAAAGTTCTTTTTGGGGGGGATTATTTATGTAACCTTGATGTCAGCATATAAAACCCCTTTCACATGTTGTTAATTTCTAGGTTTATCTGTTTTGCCCCCCTCCCCCCGATGGTTTTATCATGATGAGTTGATTCTTCTTTTACTGACCTCATCATCTGGATGACAGTCTGAAGTGGAGTTATAAGTACATTGATTTTATTCCGTGTCTCTTAAGGCCATTTGTTGAAAAACTTTGGACTACTTGACTGTATCACAGTTTCCTTTGACACTTACTTGGGCATGTTTCTTGAAGCATTTGTGGTGCTGTTCTTTTTTCCTTTTTGTTTTTTAATTTTTGTTAACCACTTAACAGGTTTTAAATATTGAACATGTCAGGCAATGTGCGAGTTGTGCAAAGAGAGCAGAGTGCCATCCTGCACACAGCTGTCTCTGCATTATTGACAAACATGAAGCTGCATTTGACTGAGTAAGACCCTTGGTCTGTCAGGGTCTGGATTGTTTGCTCTCACTGGCAGTGGGTCTCCATGATTTCAGGGAAAGGTATTTTGCATCACCTTCTACCTGATCCTTGTAATTGAAGGTGCCAGGGATTGAACCTGGGGACTTCTGTATGCAAAGCAGATAGTCTGCCATGGAGCTATGGCCTCTTCCCTTAAATGGGTTCAACAAAAGACTTTTAAAATTTCCTTTTGCCCTGTGTGCAGCCCAAAAAGAACATTGGCAAGAAATGTGCACTCTGTACATATTCATGCTCTTCATTTTGCTGTTACATAAAATGGTGTGGTACAGTTTCAAAGGGACAACTAACTGGGATGTATAAAAGGAATGTCAGGTTTGCCCACTGGAAACAATGGGAGAAGCTTGAAGGCCCATTGGAGATAATGACTTGCATGGGCTCCACTGAAATACATAGCAGCACAAAAAAAGTTGCAAAGAAAATGTGGAATGGCTTTTCCATTAAGGTCTTTGGGCCCAAATAGGCTACTCTGGGACTGGAATGACAGCCCCCAAAGTGGAAAGACAGTCCCTAGGTGTGCAGCCTGAGTGGTGGGTGTTGCCTTCTGACACACTTCTGGTGATGTCAGAGCATGTGGCATATGCAAATATGTTATACTAATGAGTTCCTGTGTCAGTTCCCAATAACTCAGTATCAACAGCCAGTCCCTGGGTAAGAAAAAGCTTTATTGATCAGAGAGATGGAATGCCTTGCACTTTTAAATCAGGAATGCGGTATTCAAAATGGCTATCATAATGATACAGGTTTCATACATGACCCCCTGACACCTGAGGGCCAATAAGAGGTGAGATATGAGTGCGGGGAGAACCTAACAGTTTGGGATGCGAGTGGGAAGAAAGTACACTCTTGTGCCTAAGGTGCCTGGTAGCTCAAGGTCAGGGAGATAAGCCATTCTGTAGCTGCAAGAAGGTAATTAGACCAGCCAGACCAACAAGCCTTACTATGGCAGGGTCACCCAACATCCCACCTCCCAAGGCCCCCCCAGCTTCTCCGGAAAATGGGTATGGAAACATGAAACGAGGCGAGGGGCCCACACATCAGAGGCTTTAACCCATTCACAATGCTCCAGGCCAAAATCAACCCACTCAATTAAGTAATACAAGCAGTTGTGCCACAGGTTAGAGTCCAAGATTTGGGCCACTTCATAATGTTGTTGTCCACCCAGAGGGGGTCAAGCCCAGGCAGGGCCCCAGACGTTAGTCCCTGGATCTTTCCTGAGGAGAGAAAAATGAAACACGGGATGGACATGCCATAGAGTTTTAGGCAATTCAAGTTCCACAGTCACATCATTGATCAGCCAGATCACCAGGGAAGGTCCATGAAACTTCCAGCCAAGTTTCCGACTAGGCTAGAGACCCTGGAGGTTATTTGTGGAAACATATACACAGTCCCCCACCTGCACTTGCCATGCCAGGAGGCATTTGCAGTCAGCCTGGGATTCGTATGCAGCCTTAGCTTTATCCAGAGTGTGTTGCAGCAAAGGCCAGGCCTCAGAGATGCACCAACACCAAGAGTCCACGTCTCTGTCCCCCTCCACAGTTCCTGTAGCCCAGGGGAGGGGAGCCCCTTCATAACCATAGACTGCTTGGAAGGGTGAGACTCCCGTGGAGGAATGGACAGCATTGTTCTAGCAATAGTCAGAAAAAGGCAATAACTCCACCCAATTATCCTGTTGAAAATTAGTGAAGCAGCGCAAGTACTGTTCAAGGGTTTGATTAACCCGTTCGGTTTGTCTATCAGTCTCAGGGTGGTAGGCACGGCTGAGCCCCTGCTCGATGCTCAAGAGCTTCATCAGCTACCTCCAAAACTTAGCAACAAATTGAGACCTGTGATTGGAGACAATCCTCCTGGGGATTGAGTGAAGTTTTACAATGTTATGCATAAATAACGTAGCCAACTGCTTAGCTGTAGGGAGTTACCTAAGGGGAAAAAAGCATGCCTGTTTCAAGAACATGTCCACAACCACCCAAATCACTGTCTTCCCCCCGCTCGGGGGCAAGTCCATAATAAAATCCATGGAAATTGTCTCCCAGGTTCTAGAAGGGGTGGGCAATGGGTGTAACAGTCCAGGGGGCTTGCTGGGGCAGGGCTTACACATAATGCAAGTAGGACATGATTGCACATACAGAGATATGTCTTTGTGCATGCCCACTCATCAAAACTGTCATTGCAATAAATGTAAAGTTTCCAGGTAGCCCAAATGTCCAGACAGCTTCGCCCCATGACCCACAGCCATAACATGTCCGTGCAGCTCGGCCGAGACAAACAATCGGTGTTCTTTATACCAACAACCATTTTCACGCCATTCCCAACCTCCCTCCTTCTCAACCTCTGCTTTGGCCGCATCAGAAAAGGCGGAGGCAAATTTGGCCTCCCAGTTCCACCCTCCCTCATCAAGTGACGCTTCGTCCATGCCCTAGTGGTCATTACCCCTCCCAGTTGCACGGGGGGCAAACATGAAGTCCACTACACCATCCCGTCGGCTGTCATGTTGAGGGAGGCACGATAGGGTGTCTGCCAGCGAATTCGCTTTCCCAGAGAGATGATGTAAGGTGAACTGGAATTTCAAGAAAAAGTCAGCCCACCACAGCTGTTTGAAGTTAAGGTTGCGGGGGGTACAGAGGACTTCTAGGTTCTTATGATCCATCCAAACTTCAAATGGCACCCTCGCCCCCTCCAACCAATGTCTCCAGGTGGACAGAGCAAGACATATAGCCCCCGCTTCCTTGTCCCACACAGCCCAGTTACGTTCAGTGGGATTAAACTTTTGAGACACATAGGCAAGGGGGTGCAACTTCCCATCAGGCCCCTCCTGCAATATGGCCCCATGGCGACATCCGACACATCGATTTGCACAATGAATTTCTTAGTTTCGTTGGGATGCGCCAAGATGGGCTCAGAGGTGAACAACTGTTTGAGTTTCTCAAACGCCTCCTGGCATTCAGAAGTCCAGTTCAGTTTAGCACTGGGCTTAGTGCTCTCAGAACCTTTTCCCTTAGTTTTCAGCAGGTCTGTGAGGGGAAGACTAACCTGGGCAAAGTTGGCAATTAAATTTCTATAGAAATTCAAAAATCCGAGGAAGGATTGGAGCTGTCACCATGTGCAGGGGGCCTCCCACCCCAATACGTCCTGTATCTTGACTGGTTCCATCTCTAGGCCCCGGGAGGAAATGTGATAGCCCAAAAAATCAATTTCCTCTTTGTGGAATTCGCACTTAGACAGTTTGGCAAACAACTTGTGCTTGTACAAAGTCTGTAGCATCTCCCTCACCAACTTAATGTGTGATTGTTCATCAGGGAAATAAAGAAGGATATCATCCAAGTAAACAAGTGCCCCCCTAAACAAGTGCTTGTGCAACACCTCATTTATTAAGTTCATGAACACCCCTGGCTCCCCCTGGAGCCCAAACAGCATAACTTGGTAGCCATTTTGAATACCCCATTCCTGATCTTCTGTCAGGTTCCCAATAACTCAGTATCAACAGCCAGTCCTTGAGTAAGAAAAAGCTTTGTTGATCAGAGAGATGGAATGCCTTGCACTTTTAAGTCAGGAATACGGTATTCAAAATGGCTATCATAATTATACAGGTTTCATACATGACCCCCTGATACCTGTGGGCCAATAAGAGGTGAGATATGAGTGCAGGGAGAACCTAACAGTTTGGGATGCAAGTGGGAAGAAAGTACACTCTTGCGCCTAAGGCACCTGGTAGCTCAAGGTCAGGGAGATAAGCCGTTCTGCAGCTTCAAGACAAACAAGCCTTACTATGGCGGGGTCACCTGACATCCTGCACCTCTTTTTCTATGAAATGATCCCCAGTTTTATATATTAAAAATCCCGAAAATCTAGTCCGGAGAAGAATTCTAGTTCTGTGATATTTCGGTTCCTCCCAATAAAGGTTGCTATATGACAGTCGCCGTTGGATATTCTCAAGTAAAGTATCTTCTGTAGTTCAGAGCAGTCCCTTAGTGTCTTGCAGTTAAAACAATGGAGAGCCTTGTGGCATCTTAAAGACTTACACATTTATGTTTTTTGTGAAGTAGAGCCTCATTCAATTTGGGTGGGGGTGAGATAAAGGTTGACCAAAATGGACCTTAGGGACAAACCAATATGCAGGATCCTGCAAAGGGTTTCAATTAATGAAAAGGGGCTGAATTTCACCAGTTCCGCTCTCCCACTGCAGACCTCCTACTCCCTGCATAAGCATAGAGCAGCATTTTGAGGGTAGTTGGAGATGCGGCAGCAGGAGGGGGGCAAGGAAGGTCCATTCTGCTGAAGGAAATCCCTTCTGACCATGGAAATGTTCCATGGCATCCAAGTCAATGGACTAGAGGAGCTGTTACATTTCATACTCTGCATACAGATGCTACAGAAGTCAAGGAGGTATTGCTGATGTTACATCAAGAGTGGAATCAGGAGTTTTTAAAAAAATGTAAACTGTTAAGTACTGGGAGCCCAGTGCATAACATAAACTAAGCCTGAATCTGCAGTGCAGAAAGTGGAAAACTGGTGCAAATGGGTAGTAATTGCCTCAGGAGTGACTACAATGTGTTGGTGGACTAGAAA
The DNA here is from genome assembly GCA_029375565.1 of Gekko gecko. NCBI lineage: Eukaryota > Metazoa > Chordata > Lepidosauria > Squamata > Gekkonidae > Gekko > Gekko gecko. The sequence goes on from JAPDNY010000001.1 coordinate 96,790,717, forward strand.
CAAAGAGGTTACCACATAAATTATTTTATATGTGAATTGAATATAAGCAAATAATGAAATTAAAGGGGAAAACTAGATATGCCTTTTTTATCTCTTATTCTCGAATATACTTTAAGAAAGCAGAAAAACTTTGTGAAACCTCAGAAGCTTCTGGGACCGGGCAAAGTGATTTTTGTATTTCTAAAAAGCTCAAAATAAATGTGCACTCTGCCTACAGATGACTCCTGAAAGCAAAAAGAACCTTCTCATCTTGCTTTTCCTTTGTTGTAGACAAGATAATTGTATAACTGCATGAAAAGATTAAGGAATCTGGAGGTGGAGCACGCCAACTCAGCTGTGAATCATCACCCCATGAAAATACTCTTCCCAACCATTAAGGATCTGAAAAAAGAAGCATAACAAATAAATAAAGAATACTCTGAAAACCAAAGCTTAGTTCAGGCAGTATGCCAGCTCTTCATCTTCCAGAAAGGGTGCCCAGTGTTTTCACTGAGGCTATACAACTTGAAATGCTTTCACACTTTTACTGGAAACTGGAAAGTAAACTGACAGCTCTTCAGATAACCACAAGAAGATTCAGCAAGTGAAGCACTGTGAAATATGGAAATCTCAACAAGAGTCAGCCTGGAGATCTGGACAAGTGATGAATGATTCACCAAATCAAACTGTTCAGTTGTTACAATTTTGGTGATCCAACCAGCCATAAAGGGAGATCATGCCGTGTGATCCTTTTGATATGTGCAGATACCATTTTCAGTGAATAGGATTGTTGGTTAATGTAGTGGTTAAGTGCGTGGACTCTAATCTGGGAGAACCGGGTTTGGTTCCCCACTCCTCCACCTGCAGCTGCTGGATGACCTTGGGCAAGCCATAGTTCTATCAGAGCTGTCTTTGAAAGAGCAGTTTCTGTCAGAGTTTGCTCAGCCCCACCTACCTCACAGGGTGTCTGTTGTGGAGAGGGGAAGGGAAATAAGTTTATAAGCCACTCTGAGACTCTGAGTGAAAGGTGGGGTATAAATCCAGTCTCCTCTTCTCTCTTCTTCTTGTGTACTGCCTCTTTAAGAGGCTATCACAGTAGGCCTCCAAGAAAGCAGGAGAATAGGAGGGACTCAGTGCTTCTCAGTCTCCCTGCTAGCAACTGACAGGAATGGAGGGCCTAATAAGAATCTGCAGGTCTAGAAACAACTTAGTGTTTCCAGGCTAGGGCCCACTATGCAGGTGAAAAATGTATCAAACTTTTTTTATAATAAATAAATATTTTTACAAGGCTTACAGTATGAACCTATGCAGTGCCTTTCTGTTCATTTTTAACCGAAGGCGACTTTAGGATACATAGGTAGCCCTATTCAATTATTATGATTTTGGTACACCATTACTGGTAACCCTGGTACATTTTATGTCAGCATTTTATGTAACGAGGGCAACAGACATATCAGGACGGGGGTGTTGAAGATTTCCAGACAGCAGAAATCGTCAGATGGGCAGCCGCAAGAAGAATTGAGGTAAATTCTTTATGTGTGTCATCCCAAACCAAAGAGTCCCATTAATTTAGGAGTAAAAGGTCCAGTTTGGCAGGAAATGCTTGATCTGGGCCAAGACATGTTGCCAAAATGATTGAATAACTGGGCATTCCCACCAACAGTGGATGTAGCTGCCCATAGAACCGCATTTTTCCAGCAGAGTGGGCTCTGCTTAGAATTCATCTGATGAAGCCTTTCCAGAGAGTAGTACCTTATAGATGTTAATTTGAAAAATTGTATGTGGATATTAAAGACCTTAGAGATGTTTGCAGGAGAATTCTAGATGGTGAACCAATGGGAACATTGTAGATCCATTTGAAGGTCATTTTGTCAAGATTTTTGATATTCAGAGCAAATGTGCTATCGAGTCAGTAAGATTTTATATAGTTTGGAGAGCAACTTTGAGGAGGTAGGGTAGGTCATAAGAAGATGCTCAAATTCAGACCTCAGCCTCTGAAAAGCCCCTGAAGTGGCAAGAAAGTATGTTAGACTTTTAAGTTGGAGATAGCAGAACCACAGTGTTGTCGTACCCAACAGTCTATCAAAGTAGATTTTTTTCCTCTTATCTTACCATTTCTCACTCAGTCTAGAGAACATGAAGGCCCTACCAAGACCCAGTCCTTGAAGGCTCCAGTTTCCATGCCAGGTTGAAACAACGGTTGGTTTGGTTGGTTTGTATAGGTCAACAGTGGGGATATTTCAGGAGCTAGTTGTTTTCTCCCGTAGTCCAAAATTTTCGATGTGGAAGCTAGGAGGCAGTTGCTGGGAAGTTGCTTGGGACGTTTCGAGTGAGGCAACCAGAAAACTTCTTGTAGACTAAGTGGGGAGATACAAGACTGTTCCATATACATCCACTTCATTTGAGAGTCAGCATGCAACATCTAAACCATGTTGGATACAGCAGAGGCATGATAATAAGTGCATCATAGCAGCGGATTGAGACCTCCCAAAGAGGCACGTCTGCCCAGTATATGGTGGCTGAGCTTAGATTTTTTGAAGGCATATAGGAACGTAGATAAGGTATGTTGTCAGGTATGGAGATCTTTTTCCAATATGAAGATAGGAAGGGCATGGAATAGAAAAAGTAATCTGGGGAAGATGAAACTTTCAAGTAGGTATAGATGATCTAGTAAAGTTAGCTGAAGGTTGTTTCATTTCCAAAGGCTTAATTGAATCTCTTTATGGAGGCAGTCGAAATTACAGGATAAGTTCTTTAAGTAAAGAGGGATTTGTACCCCTAGATGTCGCCAAGAATTGCAATCTATCTAAAGGGAAATTTTTGTTGTAATGTGGTAATTGTGTCAGGAGAGGGAGCACTTGGATATAATTCAGATTTTGATGGGTTGATTTAAAGGCCTGAAGTGCTGCCAAATTTGGAGAGGATCTCTTGGAAGATCTCTTGAATTGTTGGTAGTGAGCATGAAGGGTCAGAAATATAAAGCCAATGCTCTGGGACAACATATTAAAGGGTTACAACATACTGAAGTTACATATTGTAACGTTTTTAGCCTTAAAAGAGCCAGGTTGTGGTCACAAGGTTATGGATGTCCTATTCAAAAATTGAACACACCTAAACAAATAACATTTACTGAAAGGTGAGGGAAATATTGGAGCTTTAACAAATAGAATGAATAAAAATTATAATGAGCAGGCACAAACTTAGGGCAAAAATGCTCCAGGATAACAGTACTATGGGTTGTAACCAATGCTCCTTCTAAACTATGGAGTCTTGTGAGCAAAAATTCTACTTTGTGAGCTACTGGCATTAAAGTGATGAGCAGGAGATTTGGCTGCTACATAAATTAGTTTGCTCTGGAGCCATTCTTCCTGAGCTGAGACAAAAATGTGTGAGCCAGAAGCTAAAAAACTGTGAGCTAGCTCACACTAACTCAGCTTAGAGGGAACACTGGTTGTAACTGGTCACAGACAAGTATAGATCTTTTCAAGGATGCCTGCTACAATAGGATGTTATTAACCAATTTCTAGTTAATTCAAGCTACAAGTAATATTCCACAAGAAAAATAATGAAGTTATCAACAGAAATAATGATGCTAAAAAAGAGAGAAAGGTGCCATACCATTACATTTTAGGCAGCAACCTGTCACTAATTTGAAATGGGAAATGTTGTAGATATTATTAAATGTTATAGTTGCACTGGAGAAAATAGCTGCTTTGGAGGGTGGATTCTATGGCATTATACCCCACTGTGGTTCCTCCTCTCCCCATCCTTCCCCAGGCTCTAGTCCCAAATCTCCAAGAATTTCCCAACCGGGAGTTGGCAAACCTACATGTATTATGTTTCCTACAAGGAGCTCAGGGGACACATTATCCCATCTTGCCTTGAATGCATAAGGCTGCCTTACACTGAATCAGGCTGTTGGTTTATCCAGGTAATTGCTGTCTACCCTGACTAACAGCAACTCTCTGGGGTCTGAGCATGAGGTGTTTCACATCACCTACTACCAGATCCTTTTTTTCTGGAGATGCCATAAAAACCTTCTGCATGTGAAGCAGATGTTCTTTGCACATCACAACAACCCTCTGAGGTCAGATAGGCAAAGGGACAGTGTCTAAGGTGATCCAATATACTCCATGGCTATGTAGGTGTCTGAACCTTGGTTTTCTTAGTCCATGCCACCAACTAGGCCACATTGGAATATAACCAAATGGAAATCTCAAAGTCATATTGCTAAATTGACACAAAGTTTACCTTTATTAATTGGATTTTAAAGTTTGGTCAATTAACTAGGCCAAATATCAAAGGCTTAAAAAAACTTTTTCAGGTTACTTGTTTGCTAATATTTTCTTTGACTGACACTTGAAGCAGAAACCTCCTTATTTACTAGGCAAGTGTTGGGAAGGTTTCCATGGAAATTCGTCTATCCTGCCAGACCCGTCAGTAGAAGATGTGAAGTGGCTTACAATTACTGAGCACTTCATGGGTGCTGGTTTAACATTACCTTCATATGCATCAGTTTTCAGACCCTCATTGATCATACATGCTTATTTAACTGACTAATTGGCCAGAGTTTAATCATTTCTCTGACTGGCTGAGAAGTATTTTTATTGCACCCAAGGAGAAAAGCCAAAAGACTTGTTTCCCGTAAGAGCTGTGCTGTGTGAAAGGATCTTGGCTGTGATGGAGTGAGATTCCTGCTGTTCTTCTAGGAGAACTGCAGGTATATTTTGTTCTGTTTCTAGTTTAAGTCCTGGCATCAGGTAGAATAGAATGTCTCAGGGTCATTTAAAAAAAACATTTTATGCTTTATAATGGCATATAAATTCTGATTCTCCTTATTATAAATAATTTTTAACTTTTGATTATAATACTGTGCCTAGTCTTTTTCATTCCACCTAACCATGTTCTGGTTTGGCTCATGGATGTTAGGATAAAACCCAGAAAATAGTGGGGCGTTCTTTTGTTCTTTGTAAAGCTGGGTCTGGCAGCTTAAATAGCAAGGTTTCATTTTCTATATAATGTAGAGGTCTTTTGGCTGATCAAAAACAAATTACGCACATGGAGGCTAAAGTTTTGGCAAAGAATCTCTGTGTGACTTTGTCACTTCATTAAATAGGCACACTCTTGTGGGTCACAACTGCGTGAAAAAGCGTGATCAGGGTCAGAAAGGTGGATTTACAGAGACTTGACACTATTGTGATATTAATTATGAAAGAGTTAAGTACAAATTATAAAGTACATAATCCCAGGATTGTGAAGGTACAAGTTGCTCTCTGTGGGGTGACTTGCAGATCTATAATAAAATATTAATTTCTGATTACCAGATTTGCAGCAATTAAATTAAATTAAAACCAGCATAGAAATTAAACCAGCATAGTTGCTATTCTGGAATACTAGTGAAAATATTAGACTGGGGAGACCTGAGTACAAATTCCTGCTTTGCCATTAAATTTGTTCTCTCTCTCTCTCTCTCTCTCTCTCTCTCTCTCTCTCTCTCTCTCTCTCTCTCTCTCTCTCTCTCTCTCTCACCCCCAGCTCACAGGACTGTTGTGAAGATAAAATGGGGAAACAGAACTCTGCATGACACTCTATGGCACATGGAGAAAGGGCAGGATTTTTTAAAAAATTAAAATGTTCAGGTATCCATAGAACACCAGATTTGCTCACTCTTCTTGCAGATTCTAAATTTACCTCAATTTGCCCCATAATTGTACCTCTGTGGCAAGAAAATCTTTACTGACTGGATTTTTGCTTGTTGAGCTACTAAGAAAGGCACAGAAACTCTGCCGGGGGGTGGGGGACACAGGGAAATCCAATAAACCTTTTCAGCTGAACAAGTGTCTAGCACTGTTCATTCACTTTCTACCTCAGCCAGCATGCATTTGCAAAAAGCAGCTGTTCCTGTTTATTCTGTAGGAAATTAGACAAGCTTCTGGCCTAGAGAGAAGTGTGTGCGATTCCACTGCACATTATAGCATGTTCTCACACACAGGCAAGTGACTCCTGAACATGCACGCTTCGTGTGTGTAGGAAGAACACTTCAGAACAAAATGGCTTACAGTCTATCAACAGGCCCACCCTTGAGGATTCAATTGCCTGACTATTATTTCCTGATATTGTGCACATCTCTGTGTTTATGCAGGGTTTTTTCTTCCTTTGTTGAAATATCGAAAAGCTCATTTCGGAAGCAGATAGTCTGGGGAGGTCCTGCTTTGCAGGAGGACAAGGTGTGAAGTACTGCCTTATACTTTGAAATCTAAATGGTAATTTACTGTACACGCTGACACACTAATTTCATTTGAACCCCCTCAGACATGTTATAGATAGAGCTCCATCTGCAAGGCACTCTTAATTTTCATGTGGCTTTATGATAACTTTCATATGATCTGAATAATAACTTCAGCAGAATTCTCACAGGCAGGACAGGTCCTGTACCAGTAGTCTTTCTTGTAGCTGCTTTCACTTCAGTTTTCCTTTGTTTGTTACTTTACATCCCCACCATGTTGTCTTGGAACTGTAGTCTCATTTTCTGAAAAAATACGCAAAGTTACACCTTGTCAACTGACTAAAGAAATCAGCCTGAAATGAACAGGCAAAAGCTTTTCATGACATGGGAGTAAGCACAAGCTATGTCTGCACAGACTACATGATAGAGACACAAGAGCAAGGGCTTAGGGTCGGTTCACTGCACGAGCAACATGAGCAGCTGCTGGAGGAAGAAGAAGAAGAAGAGATTGGATTTATACCCCGCCCTTCACTACCCAAGAAGTCTCAGAGTGGCTTACAAACTCCTTTCCCTTCCCCTCCCCACAACAGACACCCTGTGAGGTAGGTGGGGCTGAGAGAGCTCTGACAGCAACTGCTCTTTTTCAGGAACAGCTGTGCCAGAGCTTGTGACTGACCCAAGGTCACATCAGCAGGTGCAAGTGGAGGAGTGGGGAATCAAACCCGGTTCTCCCAGATTAGAGTCCGCGCACTTAACCACTACAACAAACTGGCTCTCCAGTATTCAGAAACAGTAGGGTGGCAGCACAGAAAGAGGCAGGGGACTGGTCTGCACCCATGTTTGTATCCCAGGCTTGCCCTGCCACTGTCCCTCCCTGTGTAGTGAAACGTAATCTTAATTAAGGGTTGGAACAAGGGAGGAGCAACAAAAGCAAAACAAAATCTAGAGAGAGACTGACGAGCAAGAAGGACACTGCAAAGCAGAGACTGGGAGAGTTTTTTACCCTTTTTCTATCTGTGTTATGGAAACTTAATAAATACCTGGTTTATGCAAATTATGCAAAAATGCAACTATTTGGGATCGACTTGTAGTGGGCATTTTAGACAAAGAACTATCCCAGCAACTACGGCTGAAAAGTGACTTTAATTTGGAAGGGGTAATCCAAATGAACAGGCATCCAGAACTGATCAAGGAACAAGTCCATGACCAAGGAACTTTCAAGGAGCTTCAGGAAATATCTAAGAGAGTGCGGTTCCCCAAGCACTCCAAGTGGAAATGGGATTAAAGCTTTCCCAGAAATGCCCCACCCAACCACACTTCATCCTCACAAACAAGCCCCTAAATGCACACGCTCATGCACAAGCACATACTCAGGGGGCGGAGTGTCCAGCAAAGACTGTCAAGTGCCACAAGTGTAAAAGGATAGCACATTTTGCCATTGTATGTCACACTCGAGGGGTGAGAGAGGTTACAAAACAATACAGTGCCCCAGATCAGTAATTTGGGGGACCCAGTCAGCTGTTCCAACACCAGTACCAACCCATAGGTGATATTATTACAAATTTATGGCCTTCCTCTAGAATTCAAAATAGATACTGGGGCAGATGTGAATGTAATTCCAGAATCAGCCTATAGGCACTTTAAAAGCTCACCTTATCACCATCAAACATCCTCAATATTTTCCAGCCTGGGGAGAGAGTCTGAGCTGTGTAGGATACTTCCAGGGTCAAATTCAACACCATACGGAGGACTTCAGTTTTAGAGTCTTGTGTGCTTCGAGCTCAGTCTAACAATCTACTGAGCTGGAATGTTGCTATTGCAATGGGTTTGATATGCCATTTAGATGAACTCCCTATAGGACCTCAACATGAGCTGGGAATTTTGCAGATTGCTCCAATAAAAATAAAGCTTAGGGAAAACACTGTACTTTATGCTGAGAGCACAGCCAGGACTATATCAGTCCCACTGCTCCATAAAATGAAAGCTGACTTGGATAGGATGGTCCAATGTGGGGTTATAGAGCTGATTACAGAACATACTGGTGTGCTCCAGTGGTGCCAGTACCTAGAAAGGATGGTGAATCTGTGTGGATCTGAAGCAGCTGAATAAAGCAGCAAAATGAGAAAAGTATATTCTTCCTACCATAGATGACAATCTTCCTCGGTTAGTCAGTGCCCACATGTTTTTCACTACTAGATGCAGCAAGTAGATTCTGGCAGTTCTGGCTGGAGCTGGATAGTGCAAAATTAACTACTTTAATCACGCCATTTGGCCAGTATTTCTTCCACTGATTGCCATTTGGAATCTCTAGTGCCCCTGTGTTATTCCAAAGAGAAATTATTCAACTGTTGTAGCATCTGGAGGAAGTGTCTGTGTACATGGCCAACATCTTGGTGTGTGGCCACACAGAGGAAGAGCATAATAATCAGCTGGACAAAATCCTAGACACTCTACAGTGGGCAGTTGAATGACACTAAGTGCCTCCTATACCAGAAGGCTCTCACTTACCTTGGACATTGCATAGAGGACCACAGGATGAACCAGACTTAAGAACTCCACCACAGAATTAAAAAGGTTTTTAGGCATAGTACATTATTTGGGCAGATTCTTGCCAAGTTTGGCAAACGTCTTACGTCCACTGAATGAACTGGGGCCCACATAAATATTCTTGGAGATAAAACAGCTCCTAAGGTGCCTGTACTAGCATTTTATGATGTTAATTGCTGCACCATTGTGTGTTCAGATACTAGCAGCTATGGCCTAAGAGGTATGCTCCTTCAAGAATGTGAAGGGGAGTTGAAACCTGTTACGTATTGCTCCAGAACACTGACAGATTTCGAGATACATTATGCCCATATTGAAAAGGAGAGTCTAGCAGCAGTTTGGGCATGTGAAAGATTTTCTAAATATCTTTATACCTTCCTTCTAGCTTTTCATTGATCATAAACCCTTAGTACTACTGACAAACTGTAAAGATTTGTAAATTGTAAGGACACAACTATTTAGTTGCCACTGACTACTTCTCAAGATACTTGACAGACCGTACAAGATATACAGCTGTTAACTGCTTAAAAAAACATATTTGCAAGATGAGGTTGTCCAGATGTGCTTGTGACTGACAGTGCTCCTCAATTTGCAGGGGGAGTTTGCAGTTTTGCAGTTTGCAAAAGCATACTTTTTTTTTAATTGAAAAGTCATTGACCAGCATAAATTATGTAATACCATTGATATGACATCAAGGAATCTTATCAACAATGTATACACAGCAATATTTAAAACACTAGAACAGTTAAAATTCTAATTCTAATACACTTCGTACTATCTCTTGGCATATTTTATATGCAACTGAAAAGAATTTCACACTAGAGGCTGTGACTGTTGGGTTAGTGCCCATAAGAAGCATTTTGCAAAGCTCTGTGTCAGAGCAACCCAAAAAATTATTAAGAAGGGAGAAAATAATCTTTATAAGGATTTCCTGAGAAAAACGACAATGTAATAAAATGTGTTCAATTGTTTCAACCTCACCATCTCTGCAAGGACATACCCTCTCATGCATGGGAATCTTTCTAAACCTCCCCTCTACCACTGCAAAGGGGAAGGCTCACCATCTAGCTAGAGAAAATGCCCTCTGTTGACCCGGAATCTCCAACTGAGAGAGATATGTTGCTGGTGCTATCTTGTATTTTGTGTGTTCTGAGGCCAAAAACTTTATTGATGGTATTTTGACGTTGGATATCGAGCATCCTTTGTTTAAATACTGCCTTTGCTTGGTTAAGGCTTATTTCTAAGGCAGTATATATGCAAAATCATACCATTTTGCAGTTTGCAAAAGTATACCATTTCAAACATTTTACAGCTAACCCCCACTTCCCACAGTCCAACGGAGAGGCAGAAAGAGCTGTATAAACAGCAAAACAGATTTTAAAAGTAAGATGACCCCTTTTTGGTTTTATTGACCTAGCGTGCTACTCCCATAAACGCAACTGGATATAGTCCAGCACAGTCGATAATGGGCTGACAACTACGAATGCCACTTCCAACCCTGGAGACAATTTTGTATGCTCAATGGCCTGATTTAAAGAAAGTCCATGCCATGGATGAGAAGGTAACAGCTGCATATAAAAACCACTATGATCAATATAATGGAGTTAAGGCATTGCCAGAGCTCAGTTCTGGGTCACAGGCAAGAATAAAGCTTGATGATGAGAAGGGATGGTCTGATCCTGCAGTAGTTCTGAAACAGAGTCATACACCACAATCACACATTATACAAACCAGTACTGGAATACTTAGGAGAAACAGAAGACATTTACAGGTTTTACCAGAAGAATGTCCAGTTACACTACCAACAAAAGCTCCGGACATTAAGCACTCAAAGTACAAAGTTTGTCCATGAATCCCCAGACCAGAGCTGATACCCGAACATCTGTAGCAGCCCCAGTTCAGCCTACAATAAGCAAACCCTGTTCTCCACTTTTAAACCCAGAGGGAATGACCTCAAAAGGTAGAGCGAGTCAGAAACCAGAACGTTATATGGATTGACTTTTTCCTAATGCATAGCAATAGCAACCTAAAATGAGGCAGAAAGATTGAAGGTCAAAGAAGAAGGGGACAGCAAAGGATGAGATGGTTAGACAGTGCTATCGAGGCAATGAACATGAAATTAAGCAAACTCTGGAGCACGACAGAAGACAGGAGGGCCTGGCTGATGTGGTCCATGGGGTCGCGAAGAGTCGGACTTGACTGTGCGATTGAACAACAACAGTGCTATTAGGGGTGGTGGTTGACAGTCTACTCACCACCTCAAGACAGGAAGTTCATAGAGAATGCTGATGGTTCATGGTTCAGTGTGGTTGTCAGTATGATTAAGAAGAAAATGTTGATTCAAAAGGGGGAATTTAGTGAAACATAATCTTAATTAAGGGTTGGAACAGAAAAGAGCAACAAAAGTGAAACAGAAAATAGAGAGAGACCAGTGAACAAGAAGGATACTGCAAAGCAGAGACTGAAAGAGCTGTTTACCCATTTTATATCTGTATTAAGTAACTTAATAAGTAACTTGTTTATGCTAAACTACTGAGGTCCTTGGCATTGATAAGACACCATAGAGGAAGGCTGCTGTGGCTCTCCTTCCTCCTGATCACAAGCAGGCTTGGTCTGGGAGTTGATGGACATATATTGCCTCTCTGATCCACCTGGGAGGAAGATGGGCTCTCAACAGCTTTTCTCTCAACAGTGGTAGGGCACATTGGTAAGGAGATGAATTCTAACTGCCTCTCTGACTTGCATTGCCTGGCCCTGTTTGGGATGGCAAAATGCCTTGAGTGGTTCTTCCAAGAGCTGATTAGAAGATTGCAACTCCAATTACATCCATTGAGGCATGCACCAAAGCCCTCTTCAATCTATGGACTTAGAACAGAGGTGTCGAACTAATTTATGTCCTGACATGGGACTGAGACCCCCCATCACCGGGTCTTTCTCCAGGAAACTCCCACCCAGAGTGGATGAAGCAAAAAAGGGCAAAGCCAGATTAGCCAAGGCCAGCAGGGGACACACAGTAGCAACATCAGCCCAGCCATCACCCAAGTACAGCCCGCCTCAAGGAAACCCCAAGGTGAAGGCATGGAGGACACCACAGCCCCCCCCCACGCCTGGGAGTCCCGAGGAAGGTGCCGGGGTGATGAAGACGATGGCGCCACCTGAACAAGACCACTGCCAATTGGGTCCAGGACAGCGAAGAGACCGCTCAGACGCACCCCACTGTCCGGGGCATGGCCCACACCCTCACCGCTGAAGTCCTATGACCCCCAGGAGAAGAGGGAGCAGCCCAGATGCATTGAAGATGGGAGCGGGTACCCTGGGAGTAATGAAGAGATCCAGCATGGAAGACACCCTGAGGGAGCCGAGAGAGTCCCCGCGAAGCTGCAGAGATGCCGAAGTGTGGGGCAAGGAAGCGAGCCCCACCCAGCTCAGGCAGGGAATGACATCCCAGGGGGAGGCAGTGAACTGGAGCCAATCACATGAAGCCCAACATGAGGAACAGGCCCAAGGGCCAATTGGAGCACTGAGGCAGGTGGAAGGGTGGAGCATGGGTCGGGTGCTGGGAATAAAAGGGGGAAAAGAGCAGAAGCTAGGGAGGAGAAAGATGGAGAGGCCAGAGGGGCATCTCAGCAGCCAAAACTCCCAGGCGGCACTGACTCTCAGGCCCCCATATCTGAGGCCTCGAACTCAAACCCCCAATCCCGGTGCACGGCCCATGGCTCTGGGGACCTAGGGGAGGGCATATCGAGGGCAGCCACACAGCCTGAGAACAACAATTATGAGGGCTGGATCTGACATAGATGTCACTTTGTTGGGCCGGGTGTGCTGTAAAATATAACATGAGGTACCAGAGGTATAAACTTTATAAAGCTAATTTCAGATGCCGAGTTTGGGGTGAATGACAATAGCAACTTTGATTGGATTAGGTATAATATGTAGAGGGGTAGTAGGCATGGAGATACCAGCATTGGTAATGGGACAGGAAACCTAGGTCTCAATTCTGCCCAGGAGGCTTTAGTCCTGGAGGATGCAAAGAATAAATGGACATAAGTCTGACATCAGAAGCCACAACATTCAAAAGCAAGTGGAGGAAAATTTAACCTTCCAGGACATTCAGTTTCTGACCTAAGAGTAGCAGTTCTCTTACAAAAGAATTTCAAAGGGAGATTTGAAAGAAAGTCTACTGAATTGCAACTGATAATGAAGCTCGATGTATCCTCCAAGACTGAATTGAGACCTAGGTTTCCTGTCTCATTACCAACATCTGCTACTATAATTTGGCATCTGAAATCACTCCACTCTCCAAGATATAAGGACCAATGGACTCAAATCTAGCTGTATTCAAAGTAGTGAGCAGTGACTCACAAAAGCTCATTCTCTGCCACAAATTTTGTTACGTGCTACTGGACTCTTGCTCCTTTCCTCTAGTAAAGATTGCAAGCTGTATTGTTAGGTTTTTCTCCCCCCCCCCATCTGTTTAAACTGGGGTCAGGGGTCTCTCCAAGTGAAATGAGTTGATGTGTTGATTTAAGCCTGGGTAAAATCAGTGCCTCCCTCATGGATCACTGCCTTGTCGTGGCGAGGGGGCTTGCGTGGTTCGATGAGGCTGTGGGCTATGCCGTGGAGGGCCACCCAGGACGGACAGGCCGCAGCAGAGAACTCAGACCAAGCGTGATCCCCCTGGAGAAGGAAATGGCAACCCACTCCAGTATCTTTGCCAAGAAAACCCCATGGACAGTAACAAAAGGATAAAAGATATGACGCCGAAAGATGAGCCCCTCAGGTCGGAAGGTGTCCAATATGCTACTGAGGAAGAGCAGAGGGCAAGTACGAGTAACCCCAGAAAGAGTGAAGCGGCTGGGCCAAAGCCGAAAGGACGCTCAGTTGTGGATGTGTCTGACGGTGAAAGGAAAGTTCGATGCTGCAAAGAACAATACTGCATAGGAACCTGGAATGTAAGGTCTATGAATCAAGGTAAGCTTGACGTGGTCAAAAATGAGATGGCAAGAATGAACATCGACATCTTGGGAATCAGTGAACTAAAGTGGACAGGAATGGGCGAATTTAACTCAGAAGACCATTATATCTACTACTGTGGCCCGGAATCCCGTAGAAAAAATGGTGTGGCCTTTATAGTCAACAAGAGAGTGAGAAAGGCAGTACTGGGATACAATCTCAAAAATGACAGAATGATCTCAGTCCGAATCCAAGGCAAACCATTCAATATCACAGTAATCCAAGTCTATGCCCCAACCACTGCTGCAGAAGAGGCTGAAATGGACCAGTTCTATGAAGACCTACAACAGTTCATAGAACTAATACCAAAAAATGATGTCCTCATCATCATAGGGGACTGGAATGCTAAAGTAGGAAATCAAAAGGTAACCGGAATAACAGACAAGTTTGGCCTTGGAGAACAAAATGAAGCAGGGCAAAGGCTAACAGAGTTTTGTCAAGAGAACACGCTGGTCATAGCGAACACCCTTTTCCAACAACCTAAGAGGCGTCTCTACACATGGACATCACCAGATGGGCAACACCGAAATCAGATTGACTATATAATTTGCAGTCAAAGATAGAGAAGCTCTATCCAGTCAGTAAAAACAAGACCTGGAGCTGACTGTGGCTCAGATCATGAGCTACTCATTGCAAAATTCAGACTTAAATTGAAGAAAGTTGGGAAAACCACAAGGCCATTCAGATTTGACCTAGATCGCATCCCCGATGAATATACAGTAGAGGTGAAGAATAGGTTTAAGGGACTAGATTTGATAGACAGAGTGCCTGAAGAACTATGGACAGAGGTCCGTGACATTGTAAAGGAGGCAGCAATCACCGCCATCCCAAAGAAAAAGAAATGCAAGAAAGCAAAGTGGCTGTCTGATGAGGCTTTACACATAGCAGAGGAAAGAAGGAAAGCTAAAGGCAACGGTGAAAAGGAAAGATTTGCCCAACTGAATGCAGATTTCCAGAGAACAGCAAGGAGAGATAAGGAGGCTTTCCTGAATGAACAATGCAAAGTAATAGAGGAAAACAATAGATTGGGAAAGACTAGAGATCTGTTCAAGAAAATTGGAGAAATCAAGGGAACGTTCCATGCAAAGCTGGCCATGATAAAGGACAAAAACGGTAGGGACCTAACAGAAGCAGAAGAGATTAGGAAAAGATGGCAAGAATACACAGAAGAACTATACAAGAAGGACCTTGATGTCCTTGACAACCACGATGGTATAATCACTGACCTCGAGCCAGACATCCTGGAAAGCGAAGTTAAATGGGCCTTAGAAAGCATTACTAACAACAAAGCTAGTGGAGGTGATGGTATCCCAGCTGAGTTATTCAAAGTCTTAAAAGAAGATGCTGTTAAAGTGCTGCACTCAATTTGCCAACAAATTTGGAAAACACAACAGTGGCCACAGGATTGGAAAAGGTCAGTTTACATTCCAATCCCAAAGAAGGGCAATGTCAAGGAGTGTTCAAACTATCGCACAATTGCACTCATTTCACACGCTAGCAAGGTCATGCTCAAAATCCTACAAGCTAGGCTTCAACAGTACGTGGATAGAGAATTGCCAGAAGTACAAGCTGGGTTTCGAAGAGGTAGAGGAACTAGAGATCAAATTGCCAACATTCGCTGGATTATGGAGAAAGCAAGAGAGTACCAGAAAAACATCTACTTCTGCTTCATTGACTATGCTAAAGCCTTTGATTGTGTGGATCACAATAAATTATGGCAGGTTCTTAAAGAGATGGGAGTACCAGACCACCTCACATGTCTCCTGAGAAACCTGTATAAGGGTCAAGAAGCAACAGTTAGAACCGGATATGGAACAACGGATTGGTTTAGCATAGGAAAAGGAGTACGACAAGGATGTATATTGTCACCTTGCTTATTTAATTTATATGCAGAGTACATCATGCGAAATGCTGGCCTGGATGAATCACAAGCGGGAGTTAAGATTGCTGGGGAAAAGATCAATAACCTCAGATATGCAGACGATACCACTCTGATGGCAGAAAGTGAAGAGGACCTAAAGAGCCTCTTGCTCAGGGTGAAAGAGGAGAGCGCAAAAGTGGACTTGAAGCTCAACATCAAAAAAACTAAGATCATGGCATCTGGCCCCATCACTCCTTGGCAAATAGAAGGGGAAGTCGTAGAAGCAGTGACAGACTTCACGTTCCTAGGATCCCAGATCACTGCAGATGGTGACTGCAGCCATGAAATTAAAAGACGCCTGCTCCTTGGGAGGAAAGCGATGGCAAACCTAAACAGTATGATAAAAAGCAGAGACATCACCTTGCCAACAAAAGTCCGCATGGTCAAAGCAATGGTATTCCCCGTAGTAATGTATGGCTGCGAGAGTTGGACTATAAGGAAGGCCGAGCGCCGAAGAATAGATTCTTTTGAACTATGGTGCTGGAGAAGACTCTTGAGAGTCCCTTGGACTGCAAGGAGATCAAATCAGTCAATCCTAAAAGAAATCAACCCTGATTGTTCCTTGGAAGGCCAGATCCTGAAGCTGAAGCTCAAATACTTTGGCCACCAAATGAGAAGGGAGCATTCACTGGAGAAGACTCTGATGCTGGGAAAGATTGAAGGTCAAAGAAGAAGGGGACGGCAAAGGATGAGATGGTTAGACAGTGTCATTGATGCAACGAACATGAAATTGAGCAAACTTCAGCGGACAGCGGAAGACAGGAGGGCCTGGCGTAATCTGGTCCATGGGGTCGCGAAGAGTCGGACTCGACTGTGCGACTGAACAACAACAAAAATCAGTGCTAGTGCATCAAAAAAAGAGGAAGTGAAGAAAGGCAGCCAGACAGAGAGACATGTTGAACTGGAACATATGGAACCATAAATATATTTTTAAATAGTTAGCCATCTACTTCCAGTCATTAAAAAATGGGATCCAGTCCAAATGTTCTAATTCCTAATCAGGGTCAGATAGTGTCCCGGCCTTCCGTGGGCAGCATGGGCTGTTCTCCCGTGGCCATGGTGCTGCCACCACCTTTCCCTCCTCCAGCGCCCTGGAGGGGTGGGGAAGTCTGTCTGGGATGTCCTCCAGGCAGCTGGGGGAGGGGCATCCGGGGTGCCCAGGGTCCACAAGGGGTCCAAAAAGGAGGCCTCAGCTCAGAGGTCTGCTGAGAAGGTTGCTTCACCTCCCAGTCCCTCGGGTCTCGAACACTTTTCTCGTCCTTACTCTCTAGCTACTCCATGCACGATCCCGCTCTTCTTCGACCTCCTCTGTCTCTCCTTTTATGGTCACCTCTACCCCTGGACCACCCTCCTCCTGTTAGCCCCACCTCCCTTCAAAGGGAAGGATGCAGCTCCACCCTCACCTTCACTCTCCCTGCCTGGCGCTTCTGTATGCCACTGGGCCCACACCGGGGTCTCCTGGTGCTCCTTTCCCCTGCCCTCCATTCAGCCACAGCCCTGGGCCACCTGGGCCTGCCACTGAACCTCACCCGAACGCCCACAGCCATTGACGTTCCTGGGCATGGGCTTGCTCCTGGCTTACACTGCCCCTCAGCTGTAGCTCAGGCATCCCTCCCAGCTGCTGCTGGCTCAGGCCCGCCATCTCACAGGGTACCCTCCTCACCAGGCCCCCAGCTGCCACCTCTCCCTCATCATTGCATCCTCCCCCAGTAAGTGCCCCGTGGGGGGTGGTCTGTTGGGGCATGTCCTGGCGCCCAGGTCTCCACCTCCTGTCCTTCCTATTGGGAATCCCAGGAGGCCAGGACAGATAGGCATTGAGAAATGTAGTCTAAAACAAAACCCTTTTCAGAATAACCAAAATAATTTCCTTTTAATTCTCCTTTCCCCTTATACCAAAATGCCCCTTCCTTTTAATACACATACATCTGTGAATGTGTTTGTGTTTGTGTGTGTGTGTGTGTGTGAGTGAGAGAGAGAGAGAGAGAGAGAGAGAGAGGGACAGAGAGGGACAGAGAGGGACAAAGATACCGAGTCTCAAAGAAACACAGCAGAGCAGGGCAATCTCAATGTAAATTCTGCATGGCTGAAGAATTCATCAAGAAGGAGGAGGAGGAGGAGGAGGAGGAGGTCATCTTAAAGGTGCCATGGGAGTCAGGCTTTGCTTTTTCGCCTGCACAAGCACTCACTTTTGCTTTCATTTTTCCTCCCCCCTCTTCGTCCCAAAGAAGAAGAGTTCAGCTAATGGAGGAAAGGGAGACTTGGCTTGGTTCCCTCCCTCCCTCCCAAAGGAGGAGAGCTCAGCCAGTGGAGAGAAGGGAGACTTGGTTTGGTTGTCTCTCACACCAAGCAGGAACCAGGAATCAGGAAGAGGGAGCTGGGCAAAAGAAAGCTGCCATGCCGTAGCAGCAGCTCCAGTGAAGGAAGCAACACAGAGCCAGTTGCTTGTGGGACAGATCCAAGCCCTGCAGGGGCAGGGGCCGGCCCATGGGCCATATGTTTGACACCCCTGACTTAGAATGTCTGAACATGCTTGAGGATGGAGCAGGACTGTCGCTGTATGATATTTGCAATGGTAGCAAGATCTTCCATGGAGACTTTCACATGAAACCGAACTGGTGGTAGGCACTATCTGACTTCTCAGATAGCAGTGATTCACAAAAGCTCATGACCTACCACAAATTTTGTTAGTCTTTAAGGTGCTGCTGGACTCTTGCTGTTTTCTACTATTTGATTAATGTTACTGAGGAAAAATGAACTTAAGACTGAGTTTGTCTTCTTAGGGAAATTGAATGGATACCCTTGCGTTGTCCCAGGGAGGTATGCCTGGCCCCCACCCATGTGATCTTCAGGAGGCTGTTGAAGACAGTTTTATTTAGGATTGCATTAGACTTAGTTTTTATTTATTGACAGTCCCAATTGAGATTTTAAATTGTGGTGTTTGATGTGTGTGTTTTTTTTAATAATTGTTGTTTTATTTATGTTGTAAGTTGCCTTCCATTCCACAAGGCAGAAGTTCAGCTAAAATGTTTTATATAAATAAAAATAAATGAATTGCCGTGATTGTGGGATCTAGTTGATGTGAAGAACTCCTAAGATTGGAGCTGTCACATGATGATTGACTGAAACAATTGCTAGTCAGGGTTGAAAGAACATTTTATGCAGTGGAAGGATTTGGGTTATCTTGCATTTAAACCAACTTGTAACAGTGGTTCTCTGAAAAAGAAAAGATTTGCCTCAGCAGAAAGCTGTGAAGCTATATCGTTGTATTCACATTCAAACAGCAGCTGGTTTTTTAAAATTAGTGTTAAACTCTACTAAGAAAGTAATTAACAAATTTATTTGTTCTTTTTAATCCTGCCTCTTGTGCCCAAGTTATGTTTACAAATAATTCATCATTGCTCATCATAAGGAGCTCATGTTGGCACAGCTGTGGAAATATAAAACTGAGTCATGGTACTTTAAAATCCATCAAGGTGGATTTCTGTCATGGAAAAAAAACAAGAAAAAGAGGTCATCACAATCCCTATGCACATTCAATGTACATGATAAGAACATCTGAAAAAGATTCCAAAGTACTAAAAATAGTAGAATGTACAACTAGTTCTGAGGTGCCTAAAAGGCATTTGAATCTGTGTTTCCAAAACAGCAACCTCACATGCCAACTGATTTTAAAATGGAGGAGAGCTTTAGAAAGGGCTGTATACAATTGGGGGGGGGGTCTCTACTGTCCCTGCCCCAAAAATTCATGAGTCCCACTAGGGTTGCCCATGTCCAAAGTCATTCTTTGGATCTCAGCCTACACTGTGTTTACTGTGCAATTTATATTGTGATTATAATAAAATGTTTATTGTTTTATATTTAGTCATTTGCAAGCTGCCTTGAGTTCTATATGCAGAATTCCAAAGTCTGTGTAGCAACTATAAAAATAAATGAATACGTATGTATTTGCATGCTCATATGAAAGTATGTTGTTTCAGAAGGCAAGTGAAGGGGGGACCAGAAAAATCTGTAGCATCTTCTGAAGGAAATCTGTAACATCTTCTGAAGGAAACTACCTCTCCTACTAATATCCCCCACAAAATAAATTAGCTATGTCCAAATAATGAATATTCATTAAAAATTGCTTGATTGTTCAAAACATCCAATAATGGAGAACCATGGCTATGATTAAACTTTTTGAAACATCAAAAATTTAATTATTTAATGGGGAAATATTTATCACTGATCCAGATTATACATTCTCCTATTGTACCACTAAACTGCTTTAACATGCACTCAGCTCTTACATTGCATCAAGTGACAATCAGGTTATTTCTATCTTGAAAACCAGCTATGTGATGTAGGTCACTACTTAGGTCACACAGTTGGTTTCCAAGATAGTGAGTTTTAATACATACATCAGTGGATCTAGCTGATCCATGTGACTGCTGCTTTTATATGTTGTCAGCACAACATATGTACAAGGCTTGTTCACATATGTGACAATGCCATCAAATTCTCTCCCTCAGTCACTGTCTAATGCATTAGTGCCCCTGAAGGACATAAGAAGAACCTGCTGGATGTAGTCCAGCATTCTGTTTCACAAAGCAGGTACCCAGTTGCCCTAGAGCAGTGTTTTTCAACCTTTTTGTGCAAAGGCACACTTTTTTCATGAAAAAAATCATGAGGCACACCACCATTAGAAAATGTTAAAAAAAATTAACTCTGTGCCTATATTGACTATATATAAAGTAATTCTCTTGAATAGGAATCAAATAAACACAAAGAAATTATTTTATAATTACTTTATTATGAAATAATAATACTTTATTTTATAATTGTTCATATGTTACGGATGAAATTGGAATTTTTCGCACGGCACACCAGACAATACCTCACGGCACACTAGTGTGCCACGGCACAGTGGTTGAAAAACACTGCCCTAGAGGACAGGGCATAGAGACCAAGGGCCTTCTCTGTTACAGCCTCCGAGCTCTGGAATTCAGAGAACTGCTGCCTCAGTATATGGAGGCTCCCTTCAGTCAACATGGTTGGTAGTTACTGATGAACCTTTGCTCCATTAATCTACCTAACCCCCACCACCACCACCTTTAAAGCAATCTATGCTTGTGGCCCTTACTACCTCCCCTGGCAGTGAATGCCACAGTTTAGTTACTTCTTGAGTATTTCCTTTTGTCTGTTCTGCTTTGTCAGCAATTTCATTGTTCTAGTCTTATGGGAGTACTAGTATTATGGAAGAGGGAGAAAAAGCTCCCTCTATCCACTTTCTCCACCCCATGGATAATTTTATAAATGTCTATCATGTCTCCCCTTAGCAGTCTTTTTTTCTAGACTGAAAAGTCCCACATTCTCCAGGGCTTCCTCATAAGAAATGTGCCTCAACCGCCCTAATCATCTTGGTTGCCCTCCTCTGTAGTTTTTCTAGCTCTGCAATCTCCTTTTTGAGATATGACAACCAGAACTGCACACAGTATTCCAAATGAGGCTGCACCATAGTTTTATACAAGGGCATTACAATACTGGCTGTTTTATTTGCAATCCCTTTCCTAATAATTCCTGTAATAGAGTTTGCCTTTATCACCACTGTCGTACACTGACTCACCATTTTCATCAGTCTTTCCACTCGTAAAGGTAAAGGTTTCCCTTGCTCAAAAGCCAGTCAAATCCAACTCTAGGGTTGCGGTGCTCATCTCCGTTTCCAAGCTGAAGAACCAGCGCTGTCCGAAGATGTTTTCCGTGGTCATGTGGCTGGCATGTCTAGATGTTGAAGTGCACAGAATGCTGCTACCTTCCCACCAAAGTGGTACCTATTTATCTACTTGCAATTACTTGCTTTCGAACTGCTAGGTTGGCAGAAGCTGGGACCAGAGACAGGAGCTCACTCCATCATGCAGCACTAAGGTCTTGAACTGTTGAACTACCAACCTTCCAGTCTTCAGTTTAGTGTCTTAACCACTTGAGCCACCGCAGCCCCCTGGTCTTTCCACTACAATCTCAGCCTCATCCAGTTCAGGCCCCATCAACATATATTTAATTTTTTTACATGTTTTAATTGTTTAATTCTTTTTGTTGATGTTTTAATTATGTGTGTTTGGGAGGAGTGATTTTAATGGTTCTAAAATGTGGTTTTATCCTGTGTGTTTTAAATCATTTGCCAGCTTGATGGCCCTTATAAGGGCAAAAAGGGGGATACAAATTTTATTATAACAGTAATAAAATTAGGATTTTTTTTGTTCCAGTAGGAATCACTTTACCTTTACCCATGTTGAACTTCATTTCCCACATGGTTGCCTACTCACCCAATTTAAAGAGATCCTCCTGGAGCTCTTCACCATTCTGAATAATTTGGCTGATCAGCCCCAATTTCAAATAAGTTATGAACAAATTAAATAACACTGGTCCCAATACCAGTTCTTGTGGGACCCCACTGCTCATTTCTCATTGAGAATGCCATTGAGAAATGGGAACTGCTTCAGTCCTGTGCCATAATCATGTGCCCTTAAGGTCTTGCATCTTGTTTATCTTCATAAGTCTGAGGAAACAGAATCTAGCAGCACTGCCACACGTCTGGAGCTACTTAGATACAACACAGGGAATAAATACGCCATTGTAGGAAAGAGATATCTGCATAGGCCAGTTTGTAGAATTCAGTTCCAATACAAGGCAATTTAATTTATTGATCTGAAATATTTATATGCTGCCTTTCCACCCAAATAATGTCCCCAAAGTGGCAATCATCAAGGCATCAAAACTTTTAAAACATTAAAACAACATTTAAATTGTATACATAAATATTTAACAATACAATAAAACATATAGACACACAAATTTGAATTCCACAAGCAAATGGAAAGAAAACCATGAATACAATAACTGTGTGAGTACGTGGAAGGTTGTTTCCAGTACCTTGTTATACAAGCGGCAGCATGATATTTTACAGTGAAATCATTTTAAGGTTGTTGGACTGTTACCTGATGAAAAATATCTGCAGATTTACTGAACCTAACAATAAGTTTTACTGGAAAGACTTCAAAGGATATAAATCATTTCCTAAGCTTAGGTAAAGGTAAAGCTTCCCTTGCTCGAAAGCCAGTCGAATCTGACTCTAGGGTTGTGGTGCTCACCTCCGTTTCAAAGCCGAAGAGCCAGTGCTGTCCAAAGACGTTTCCGTGGTCATGTGGCCGGCATGACTAAACACCAAGGTGCACGGAACGCTGTTACCTTCCCACCGAAGTGGTACCTATTTATCTACTTGCAATTTCTTGCTTTCGAACTGCTAGGTTGGAGTTATTAGACAGAAAACATAGCAGAAGTAGTGAAAAATAAGTTTTGACAGTCATTTTTATTTTAAAAACTATTTAGTTAGGATCAGAGGTGAGGCAGCAAAGATATTTCCTGACCAGATTCAAAGATCTTTGCTGTTATCCTTCACAACAGATCATGGATGATTTAAGAATAAGAATTCCATGCCACAAAGGGCTTCCTCAGGCAAACAAACCATTACTTGCACTTCGCCAAGTGTAACTATAGCAGAATAAATACAGAATATATTACTGCTTGTGCTCATTCTCATCCTGGTCCAGTCAAAGAAGAAAATCAAAGCGGAAGGGAGTGGACATATTCAGGTCTATGGCTTGTTTGAAGTCACCGAAGAGGGAAAACCCATGAAAATGAGGGTTTTACAACACAACTGTATAAACTGATTTGGATCCTTATGGACTCATAACCTACTGATTTTAATTTTTTTTGTCATTGAGAGGATTCACTCTAGGCCTCATCAATTTTATAATATTGACAAGTTGTTATTTTAGAGAGAGGCTTTTGGGAGTTTTACATTAGACACATTATCTCCTCAGGGTCTCAATGATCGTCCAGATTTGACTGCCTTTGTGTGATATATTTTTCTCCTTTATTTCTGCCTTGAAAATATTCTAGTCATCATGATGTTACAATTTTATATGTTTGCTGTTCTTTTAAATTCTTGCTTCTCAACTCACGTATAGATGGGAATGATGTGATTCTTATTTACCTTGGACTCTTGGTATTAGACCTGTACATGGAAGATTTTCAGAATTATATATGAGAAACTGAATCACAGGTATTTTTGGATTTCTTAGTCTGAGCCCTTTCACCTCTTTTCATTGCATCCTTTTTTGTTGTTTCCACTAATTCAGAGGTGTTGAACTCATTTGCACACCGTGGCCCCCACCCCACTTGCAAAAAGACCCCACTTTCAGCCCATAATTGCTCCGCTCCCTCCCTCCCGCTAGATTTAAAGGGTCCTCCAGCTGGTCAGTAGGCCATGTGGTCCCCATTGATCAGTTGAAGCCCTTTAAATCAGGCAGGAGGGGAAGGAGAGAGGTGGCCAGGTGGGTGGTTGCTCTTGGGGTGGGGCTTGGGGGCAGGGCTCCCCCGAGCAGGTACTGGCTGGGGGTGGATTGAAGCCCCCAGAAGTGGGGGAAGCCCCACCTGGAGCTGGGGGCTGGCAACCCTAGCGTGGAGATACCAGCATTGGTAATGAGACAGGAAACCTAGGTCTCAATTTGGTCCAGAAGGATTCAATCCAGGAGGATGCAAAGAATAAATAAAAATAAGTCTAAAGAAGTGAGCAGTGACTCACAAAAGCACAATTTGTTAGTCTTTAATGTGCTACTGGACTCTTACTCTTTCTACTGCTATTAGGAACCAAAAACCACTGGGGGGACATTTTAACTTTCCAGGACATTCAGTTGCTGGTCTAAGAGTAGCAGTTCTCTTACAAAGGAATTTCAAAGGGAGATTAGAGAGACTGCTGATTTGCAACTGATCATGAAGCTCAAGAAAATGCATCCACCTGGACTGAACTGTGACCTAAGCTTCTTCTCACATTACCGATGCCTGCTATTGTTATTTGGCATTTGAAATCACTTCACTCTCCATGATACAAAGAGAAATGAACTCACATTCTAGCTGTATCTGAAGAAGTGAGCAGTGACTCATGAAAGCTCATGCCCTGCCACAATTTTTTTAGTCTTTAAGGTGCTACTGGACTCTTGCTTCTTTCCACTAATAAAGATTGCAAGCTGTGCTGTTAGGTTTCTTCCACCACCATCTGTTAGAACTGGAAAGGGGGATACCTCTCTCTCCTTGGCTCTTTCATTCCCCCTCCAGCCCTATTCCCTCCCTCCCTCCCTCTGAAGAAATGTGCTTGCACACAAAAACTTTTATCTGAATAAAACTTTGTTAGTCTTAAAAGTGTCATGGGACTCTCTCTCTCTCTCTCTCTCTCTCTCTCTCTCTCTCTCTCTCTCTGGCTCTTTCCCTCCCCCTCCCTTCCTCCCTCCCTAGAGGAAGAGGGGAGGAGCACTCAGCCAATCAAGGGAAAGGGGGCGTGGCTTTCTCTCTCTCCTCTGTAAAGCAGAAAGCAGGAGAGGAGAGAGCTAGGTAAAAGCGAGCTGCAATACAGGAAGCAGGAGGGAGCCAGTTGCTTGCGGGCTGGATAGGAGCCCTGCAGGGGCTGGTTCTGGCCCGCAGGCTGTATGTTTGACACCCCTATACTAATTGGCTTATATTTTATGTGTTACAGATATGTGATTTAAATATACTTATTAATCCTCTATGATAAATACTAAGTGAATTTTTTCTGCTGTTAATAAGTCCACTTAGATGTTATATCATACTTGAAGACGTTTTGACTCTTGTCTTTTGTAGACAATTTATTACAATTTGCTACAACTGTTCAAGGCCATTCTGCAATGGGACTGTAACAGAAACAATCCTGAAGAAGATATTGAAATGGTGTTTCAGGGAGCCAGCAGACCATCAATTGCTATACTTTTCCTTTTGTTATAACTCACTGTATTATGCATTGAAAAAAATTATATTTGAATGGTCATACTTTTACTGTATTTTGCACTGTACATAGGGACTGTTGTCACTCATCACACTATACTTTATGCACTGTATGAATCATTTTTTGTTTGCACACAATCCAGTATATAGCCTTTTCTTTTGTGTGGCCTCTGGTACTCAGTACGCTCTTTGGTTTCTCACAGAGGTCTCTTCACCTTTTTTTGCTCTTTCTCCCAAAGCCCAGAGGTTCCCATCTTTGTATTTCCTAGTAGAGGTAAAACCAACTTGTGGGAACATACATTGTAGTTTGACCTGTTGGTGGCCTATTAGACAAGCTGTTTTCTCTCAGTTCCTGTTTCCCTTTTAATTGCAGTCCCCAAAGCGGAACTGTGTTACATTTTTAAAAGTACTGAGACTTACTAGTGATTTCAGCTCTCATACTTTATTTCCAGTGCAGAATGAGACAAACTTCCCAGCTCGCAGGCCGGCTTATATGTGCAATAAACCCCACAACCCAAACACAACCCAAACACACCCCACACTCACGATAGGCTATAACAGTGGCTGAGAGTTCTATAGGCTCACGGCCGGGAGCCTAGCCCTCTGAGTGGCTCGGGGCTAGGATCCACTTGGTCATTGTCTCTGGGAGAGAAGCTCGGGCGCGTCACCTGACCGTGTGGAGACCTCGCCTTGCACATGGTCATAGATGGATACATTACACCCCTCCTCCCTTGGTCCGAAAGACACCCACATACAAAGTCCTGGAGATAAGTGGACGCCTTCTGTGATCTTGTGGAGTGACGGAGTATAGGTGCACTGACAGGGGCCGGCGCTGATAGCTAAGGGCTGGCTGGCATCGACTGAGGTAGATTGGTCTGCGGTGTCCCGTCCGGTGCAGCTGTGCTGTCTGGGGCCTGGGGGGCAGTGATAGGTCGAGGGCTGGGTTGGGAGAAGCCAGAGTCTCTGGTAGCTGAGGGGACATCACAGCCTCTGGGGAGCCCGGTTCCTCAACATCCTCTGGGTCATATGGCAGCATCTGCCGACATAGCTGGTCAATGTGGCAGTGGAGTATCTGGCCATCCTTATTGGAGACCTCGTACGATCGGGGACCCGTAACTCTCACCACCCGGGCCAGAATCCATGGCGGGCCTCGCACATAGTTCCTGGCATACACAGGATCCTCTGGGAAGAATCCTCTGGCTGCCTCCTGTGACACGGTGTCCAGCTCCTCTTCCAGTGCTCAATCAGGGTGAAGACGATCCAGCCTGGTCGTCAGGCATCTGCCCAGGAGAAGCTCCGCTGGGCTGCGTCCCGTTGTGATGTGGGGTGTTGTCCAGCTTGTAGTCCTAGTCCAGGCAGCAGAGTGCTTCCTTGGCCAACCGAACCATGCGTTCGGCTTGGCCGTTAGTTGCAGGGTTGAAGGGGGCCGAACGGACATGTGTCAGGCTCAATAGCAAGTAAATCCAGGCATTCTTCTTAAGAAAGAGATGCTTTATTGGAATACAAGGATATTGCCCACAGTAATAACACTATTGTCAGGAATGCCCGTCTAGGCCAGGCCAAGTGCAATTATAGTATGATGCAAAGCTGGACTAGCAAATGAACTCTTAGCACGTGCGCGGGAAAACTCATGGCAGGGTGTTACTTAATGACCGGGAGAACTACCCCCCCACCACACCGCCTAGTCACGTAGGACTAGAATACTTCCCTGGGATGAGAAACTACTCCAGAGCCTCCTTGTCAAGGCCACTCCAATAACAGGCAGCAAAGAAGAGTTTTCCCACAGTTGCAGCTAGCGAACTATGCGCAAGCGTAAAAGCAGGAAGTGATACAAGAAACAATGGATACAGTGTACTTGGAAACAGAAAGGATCATGGCTGTCCTCTGACAACGTGGCAGATCCCTTAGTATCAGGTAAAGTCCTGGAACTCACTAGAGGTGAAAGCCGTGCCGTTGTCAGTGAACAGGGTCTTGGGGATGCCCTGGGCATGGAAGATCCTCCACATAGCCCTTATTGCTGCTTTCATGGAGGTGGACGGCACCAGGGCCACTTCCAGCCACTTGCTGCACGCGTCCACCAGGATGAAGAACAGCTGACCCTGGAAGGGGCCCACAAAGTCCAAGTGTAGTCTGGACCAGGGTCTGTGGGATGACTCCCAGGCTCGGGTAGGGGCCCTGGGAGGTTCCTGGCAGGGCTGGCATCTCTTGACCACGTCCTTGATGTCCCGATCTAGCCCCGGCCACCAGACATAGCTCCTGGCCAGTGCTTTCATTCAGACCACCCCCGGATGTGTCTCGTGGAGATCCGTGAGAACCCGTTCCCTCAAGGGGGTCAGGATCACCACCCTGCCTCCCCACATCAAGCAGCCTTTGTGGGCTGATAGCTTGTCTTTGCAGGAGGCGAACGCCATGAAGTCTGCCCCCCCAACCCAAGGGCCACCCCCTTCTCACCCAGTCCAAGATGCGGCAGAGGATCTTGTCCTTAGCAGTGTGGTGTGCCACCTCCCGAACATGCACGGGCTGGCCAGGGAGAGCCTCCAGAAGCATGACCTGATGAGCCGGTGCTAGGTCTGGATCCAAAGCTGGCAGTGGGAGCCAACTCAAAGCGTTCTTGTGGCCCATCACTTTCCTGGGCCGGTGGATGAGCGAATACATGTACCCTGCCAAGAAAACACCACCAAAGCACTCGGGGTGACATCATCTGCGGGGTCTGGCAGTCGGGGGCTAGGAGGCCGAGAAGTGGCTTATGGTCTGTGAGGATCGTAAAGGGCCTGCCATACAGATAATGATGAAATTTTTTAACCCCGCCACCATAGCTAGCGCCTCCTTGTCGATCTGCGCATAGTTGCGCTGTGTAGCCAACAAGGTCCTAGAATAATAGGCAACCAGGACCTCCCTGACCCCATACAGAGACGTGTCACAGGTGAGGAGCACCGGCAGATCCTCATTGAAGTGTGAAAGGACGGAGTTCAAAACCAGGAGGTCCTTCACAGCCAGGAACACAGCGGTGTGTTCTGGTCCCCAGGCCCATGGGGCATTCCTGTCGAGCAGGCGGTGAAGGGGTTCTGCCACAGCTGCCTTGAGAGGGAGGAAGGAATGATAAAAATTTAAGAGGCTGAGGAAGGCCTGCAGTTTGGACTTTGAAGAAGGTGGGGGAGCCTGAGTGATCACCTTCATCTTGTCGTCGGTGGGGTGTATGCCTGCGCTGTCCACGACAAAACCCAGGAACTCCACCTGGGGCACTCCCAGAAGACATTTTTCTCATTTGACTTTCAGGCCCACTGTGTCAAACCACTGAAGCACCGCCCAGAGACATTCCGCGAAGGTCGAGGTATCTGGAGCTACAATGAGTACATCATCTAGAAACGGCTGAACTCCGGGGATCCCTTTCAGGAGAGAATCCATAAAAGATTGAAAAATGCCTGGTGCGACTGACACCCCAAACTGAGGACAGTGAACTTTAAAGGCCCCCTTATGGGTTGCTATGGTTTGAGCTTCAGCAGTGGCAGCAGCAACCGGAAGCTGTTGATATGCCTGTGCCAAGTATAATTTGCTGAAGACCCGGGCCCCCGCCAGAGCGGTGAGCACAAGGCTGACCATTGGTACCGGGTACACATGGTCTTGGAGGGCCTTATTCAATGTACACTTATAGTCGGCACAGATGCACACGTCCCTGTTGGGTTTAACTGGGGTGACTATTGGGGTCTCCCATCATGCAGAAGTGACCAGCTCCAGCACCTCCTATTCCACTAGGCAATCAAGCTCCGCCTCAATCTTAGGTCTCATTGCAATTGGGGGGTGCCTGGCTTTTATCTGAATAGGGCAAACTGCCGGGTCGGGATCAAGAGAGATGAAGGGCCCTGTGTAGCAGCCAAGCGTGCCATCAAAAATCCTGGGGAACTCGTTGCACACTGCCGCAAAGTCCATCGGTCGGACCTGGTGAATCCCCATGATCGTTAAACCCAGGGGGCAGAACCACAAGAGCCCCAGCAAGCTTGTGAGCCTACCCTCCACCACCAACAAGTCCAGGCACCCGCAGAAGTCCATATACTGCCCATTAAACTTGCCCCACCACCGTACAGCCACAGGATTCTTATTAAAATCCCGTAACATGAGTCCCTGTGGCTTTTGTAGGAGGGGTCCCCCCCATGGGCAGAGCGAGCACAATGTCTCCTCAGAAATGATTGAGAAGGACGACCCTGAGTCAATTTCCATGCTACATGGGGACCCCTTGATTGACACCATTACGTGCACTTTATGAGGGCTGTTGGGGGCAAGTTACATACCAGGTGCTGCTGGTGCTGGTGTTGAGAGGGTGTGGAGGTCGGAGTGGAGATCCGTCTGGTGGGACGATGTCCTCAGGCGCAGACCTCCAGAGCAGCAGACCTTGGCAATGTGGCCCGATTTGTTACATGTCCGGCAGATGGCATCCCTGAACTGGCACAACCAGTGTTCGTGCACCTCCCTGCAGCTGGCACAGGTCACTGCTGACGATGATGTCTTGGCCGAGGAGCAGCCCGCTAGCCGATGCTGCTGTTGGGGTGTGCGGTTGCATACCTGTAGCGCCTCCTCGGTTTCTGAGTCGTCCGATGCGACTGAAGCTTGGGTGCGATGGACCGCCTTTCTGTGGTGGTCCTGATGTGCCTTTTCATAGGCTGAGGCCTCCTGGAGCACCTTATCGAGGTCCAGGTTGTCCTGGCTAACCAATTTCCTCTGAAATTTGGGCTCCCAGAGACCCAAGAGGAATTGGTTTATTAAAGCGTCCACCAGGTCTGGAAAGGAACACCTCGTGGCCGCTCGTTGGAGTCCAGCCAAGAAGCCAGAAGCTGTCTTGTCTGGACCCTGGACTTGTGCAAAGAAGTCCATGCACTCGGAAAACTTTGTGGGCTTTGGTGAGAGGTGGTCGGAAAGGTCCTTCACCAGCTCCCCATAGGTCTCGTCCTTGGTCTGTTTAGGTGCAATCAGGTCCTTTAGCAGTAGAATGGTATCCATCCCACAGGCCCGGAGGAGGTGGGCTTTCTTCTTACCCGGGTCCATGATGTCATGGCAGGAGAAGTAGCTTTCCAGAATCTCGAGCCACGTTTCCCACTGTGCGAGGTGAGAGATATCGAAAGCGGCGATGCTCTCCTGGGGAATGGCTATCTTAGCGACTCCACATGGAGGGTGTAGCTCAGGAGTGGTGGTGGCAGCTGCAGAAGCATGGAGCGGTGCAGTGCTGCACTCAGAGTCAGAGGTGCAGTGAGCGGGAACCGGAGAAGCTGGGGCCGATGCTGAGCGGCATGCCATGGCCTTGGTGTTGGCGCTCAATGCAATGCTCGAATCTTCTTCCAGGTTGTTGTACAAGGGAGGTAGAATCCCACCTTCGTCACCAATGAAAAGTACTGAGACTTACTAGTGATTTCAGCTCTCATATTTTATTTCCAGTGCAGAACAAAACAAACTTCCTGGCTCGCAGGCCGGTTTATATGTGCAATAAACCCCACACCCCAAAAACACCCCACACTCATGATAGGCTACAACAGTGGCTGAGAGTTCTATAGGCTTACAGCCAGGAGCCTAGCCCTCTGAGTGGCTCGGGGCTAGGATCCACTTGGCCATTGTCTCTGGGAGAGAAGCTCAGGCGCTTCGCCTGGCCGTGTGGAGACCTCACCTTGCATGTGGTCATAGATGGATACATTACAATTTAAAATGATTATTAAATTAGTCACTGGTCTACACATAACATGTAGCTCCACCCTAACAGAAATTGCCATTGTTGGGGGGGTTTTACAATAAAAAACCACCATGTATTTCATTTTAACTGTCATTTTCTCACAATAAATTCTAGGTGTCTGACTAGATGAGATGCTGGGAGATTTGTTACTGGGTCTTCACAAGATTTTCAAATCTGAAATAAACAGCTGTAAGGGCATATGTCTTTTTTCCTATCACAGCTAATAACAGCATGGGAGGTGGGGGGGCTTCGAGTGGCAGGACTGTGCAGAGATGGAAGCACCGGAGAGAGAACTTCTAAAGATTGCCACTGGGGCTGATGAAATGCTAAGAAGCAATCCCTAAATGTGCCTGGCAATGGGTCATCTAAAAGCTCCACAGTTTTAGGTTTTTCCCAGCACTGGCAGTACCAGATGCTACGGGATGGGCCAAAATCGAATTTTAAAAGGCATCTCTCAGGGATGTTTTATATATATGCTCTGTTGTGGCAGGGTTTGGTCTAGCTGACTCACTGGATCCTTTTTTTCAACTCTGTGATTCCAGTCTTCAACTAGAGAGAGCCTGGACATTCCTTCCAAGTTGGTCCACTCACTCAATTATTGTTCTCCATATTTCTGTTGCTCATGAGCACATCTTGGGAATGTGGGTGGACCAACCCCAAATCCCTTACAACAATGCTTTAGAATTTCTTTTGCTTCTTTGAATGGGACTGGTATTATGTCCACATCTTCTGCAAACCTTTTTTAAAAGCTTTAATCTGTGTATTTTCAACTTGATTATGGCATGAAAGTCAGCAAAAATATTAATGTTTTCCATTTCCACTCCATTTTTTTATACAGATATATCTATAGTAGGCATTGATTTGCAAATACTAGAAAACAGAAAAACAGATTTTCCAATTCTAGCAACCTATGCTGTGTTTTCATACTAGGATAAAATATTCCACCATGCATGAGGATTTTTTTTTGCCAATGGTGTATAAAATCTGCATTCATTGTAGAAGCAAAATGGTGAGAAGACTCAATTTTTCCACACTGGACTGTAGATACTGTGCTACTTGCTGAACTGAAAATGTATTTTTTTCTTTTCTTTTTTAAAATATTTTTTATTTTATAACAACAACAAACAAACACAACAACAAAGACAAAACAAAATGTACACTGGGAGAATCGAAACCATTAAGTATCTCTTGAGTTTTTTCTCACCAAACGAATACAGGTTTTTTGCACCTTAACATGTCACTAAATACTTTTGCACTTATTACTGTCAATAATCTTGTTATTATGCTTTAATGCAGACTGGAAAGCGGTGGAAGATACTTACCTCGGAATTGCTCCTTTTCAATCTCAGCTGTGGGAACTTAGTTCGTTTAGATCCCCTTCCATTCGACAGAATATTTTTATTTTCTATTCATTGCAAACCTGGGACAGATGGAAGACTATTTTAGCTCCATCTACCTCGCCCATGTCAATTTTCACTAGAGTATCATGGTTTGTTCCTGAAAAAACTCCATCAGCTTTTGGAACATGGGAAACGGATCGGATAAATACTCTACACTCTATCATCTTAAATAACTCAATCAAAGAGAAAACCCTTTTAGAAAATGAACAAAATTGTTCCTTGCCATGGTTCGAGTATAACCAAGTGGCTCATATGATTGATCACTTAAAGACAAACTCCAACCTTAGTAGACCACTTACTCCATTTGAGCGTCTCCTCAAACTGGAACAAACATCATTCAAAGGCTATATTTCACTCATCTATCAAATATTATTAGACTCACATTCCACAAAGTCTCTAACTTACCAAGAGGCATGGCAAACGGACTGTGAAATTAACTTTACACTATTGGATTGGTTAAAAATTTGGTCATCCCCATCGCTTCGCTCCCCTCTTTAAACATTCAGTATCAAAGTTACAAGCTACTCACCAGATGGTACCTCACTCCTGCTAGGTTCCATAGAATATCCAGTGTAAATTCGCCACTTTGTTGGAGATCATGCGGCGATCGAGGCACATTCTTGCACTGTTGGTGGACCTGTATACACGTACAACAATTTTGGTCCAAGGTAGTGCATGCTATCAATGACATCACCGGTTATATGATCCCCATGCAACCAGATCTTATCCTTTTAGATCATTGGGCTGATTCTACGATACCCAAACTCAGTCAAGAACTTATTTCTTCCTTATTAATGGCTGCTAAGGTAGTTATTGCTAGTAGTTGGAAACCTTCCAACAAATTATTATTATCCTCTTGGCGGTCATAAATATGGGAATATTATGTCATGGATAAGTTATCTGACAAGATAGCCTATTTCAGTATGCCTAGTAATCGACCAAACCTTGATTTAAAATGGTTCCCTTTTCTTGAATATATTTTTAATGCTGAATTTTCGAATTTCAATGTTCCTAGCAAATATTATGAAGTTTTTCATTATATGTGAATGGATCAATCTATACTTGCTGTTGTCACACTTGTTTAATACTTTTCGTTGTTATTGTTGTTACCGTTTGTTTCCCTTTTTTCACTGTTGACACTTGTTAGTTTTATGTTTATCATACACTTTGTACTAAAATTCAATAAAAATTGTTTATAAAAAAATTGTATGCACAGTTGATTTAATGTATTCTTCAATCCATCTGTAAAGTCTTTCTTGACCATGTGTTTTCGAAATTCTCCTCTTTTTGTCCTTTCAGCAATAAAGTTAATTTGTCCATCTCAGCAGTTTCCAGTAGTTTATTTATTATTTCTTCTTTTGATTTATCTCTTTTCTTTTCCAGTATTTAGCATACATTATTATAGCAGTTGTTACAACATGTATAATCAAATAAAAGTCCTGTTTTTTACAATTTTCTGGAAATATAGTCAATAAAAACAATTCTGATACAAAGGGTATACTAGTTTCTAAAACATTTTGCAATGTTTCATGTATCCAGGCCCAATATTTTTTGCTTTTACCACAGGTCCACCACATATGGAAGAAAGAGCCAACATTTTCTTGACATTTTCAACAATCATAAGAAATTGCTTTGGTTATTTTTATATTTGTTTTCCAAATCTTTGACCATTGATCTAACTCAATATTATGTCCTAAATTTTGTGCCCATTTCAACATAGAATGCTTAACCACCTCATCTTGCGTTTTCATTTCTAACATCAATTTTTAATAAGTTTTTCATCAGTATGAATCAGTATTTTATCCATCTCTGTCATCTTATCATGGAAACCCATTTGTTTATCCTTAACATATCTAGACTCTAATTGTGCTCTTTCTCACCAGCTCGAGTTAGTATCTTGTTTTTAAAGAACATCTGTTGACTTTAACTGATTTTTATTGTCCAACAAATCTTCATATCTCCACATTGGATTTTTTGGGAATAGTTTAGGATTCACAAAAGCTTCAAGTGGTGAGACCCATTTTGGTATCTTAGTATAAAAGAGTCTTTTAGCTTCTTCCTATACCTTCAGTTAGGATCTTCTAAGGATGTGCTGTTTAAAATACTTATGTGTATTATTTCTACCATACCATACAAATGCGTGCCAGCCCAATACTAAATCATGACCCTCCAACTTTAGTATTCTTGAGTTATCCCATGTAATTAATTCTTTCACCCACGTCAGTGTAGATTTTATTTATTTATTTATTTATTTAGATTTATATCCCGCCCTCCCCGAAGGCTCAGGGCAGCTGATAATAGGGCATGAATGCCAGAATTAAAACAGAGTAAAACAGCATAAAACAAAATCATGCAATACAACATCGAGCATTTAAAACAAGATGTTTTATAATATAGAGACCAATCTGGTAGAGCAAATCCAGCTCTTTCCTTTGCATCCTGTAATGTTTTCAACTTTATTCTTGGTCTCTTGCCTTGCCAAATGAACTGTTTCATCAGTTTATCCAGTTCTTTAAAATACTGTTGATTTTGTAAAATTGGAATTGTTTGAAACAAAAAGATCAACCTTGGTAGAATATTCATTTTTATAGCAGCTATTCTTCCCATTAATGATATTTGCAAGTCTTTCCACTTTTCCAAATCTTTCTTAATTTCTCATAAAAGTTTCATATAATTGTCCTTTTTATGGAGCTGCATCTATTTGTCAAGATTATTCCTAAATATTTCACCTTCCTCTGAACTTCAATGCCTGAAGTTTCTTGCAACAATTGAATCTGTTGTTTAGTAATATTCTTCATTAGAATTTTTGTTTTGTTAAGGTTAATTTTCAATCCAGCCACTCGATCATATTCTTGTACCATTTTTAAAAGTTGCATAATAGATTCTAATGGGTCTTCTAGGATAAATACTAGATCATCTGCAAATGCTTGTAGTTTTTACTCTTCTCTTATTTTCAGTGCTTTGATCTTTATATCTTCTCTGATCATATTACTCAGTGTTTCAAGCACAAATATAAACAATAATGGGGAAAGTAGGCCACCTTGTCTAGTTCCTTTTTGTATCTCAATGCGTTTTGACAAATCTCCATTAACCAATACCTTTGCCTGTTGTTTGGTATAGATTGCTCTAACCATTGTATAAAAATCTTTTCCACATTGCAAAGTTAATAATTGTCTAGCATAAAGTTCCAACTGACATTATCAAACGCTTTTTCCGCATCTAAAAAATTCAGAGCCATTTGTTTTTCTGCATGTGCTTCAAAATATTCAATTACATTTATTATAGTTCTTATGCTATTTCTGATTTGTCTTTTTAGTAAAAAGCCAGCCTGATGGATTACTTGTGTCAAAACTCTGTTCATCCTTGCAGCCAAAATAGATGCATAAATTTTGTAATCTACATTCAATAATGAAATTGGCCTATAATTTTTAATTTATTTATTTATTTATTATTTAATTTATACCCTGCCCTCCCTGCGAACAGGCTCAGGGTGGCTCACAGCAATGGCTCAATTGCCAATAAAACCGGTAAAACAATGTACATCATTTCATAATAAGTTAAAACATAAAAACATAAGGTGCTATTTAGTTCTACAGTTTCTTGTTTACAATGGCGTATTAAGATGTCTCCGACTGCTAGATTCCATCTCGGTGTCATTCTGAGTCGCTTGATGTAATGGGCCAGATGTTAAAACTGAGGGCCAGGCTTATTGATGGTAATGGTGGAGGCGGCTCCTAATTGAAAGCCTGGTGGAAGAGCTCCATCTTGTAGGCCCTGTGGAACTGCAGAAGATCCCACAGGGCCCTGATCTCCTCCGGGAGCTCATTCCACCAGTAAGGAGCCACCACTGAGAAAGCCCTGGCCCTCATCACGGCGAGCCTGGCCTTTTTGGGGCCCAGCGGGGTCAAATGATTCTGTGACCCGGACCTCAGTGCTCTGGGGAAAGGCAGTCCCTCAAACATGTTGGACCCTGGCCATATAGGGCTTTAAAGGTAAGCACCAGCACCTTGAAATGGATTTGGTGTGCTATTGGCAGCCAGTGCAGGGCCTTTAATGCAGGCTGATGTGCTTCCATCTAGGTAAGCCCAACAGCAGCCTGGCTGTGGCATTCTGCACTAGCTGCAGCCTCCAAATTTGCAACAAGGGCAGCCCCATGTAGAGAGCATTGCGGTAGTCTAGTCTCAAGGTGACCGTCACATGGATCATTGTGACCAGATCGTTGCGGTCGAGGAAGGGAACCAACTGCCTAATCAGCCAAAGATGGTAAAAGGCCAACTTGGTAATGGCTACTACCTGGGCCTCCATTGTTAAGGAGGGGTCCAGGAGCACATCCAAACTCCTAACCTCTGGCACTGGCACCAATGGTGCCCCATCAAAGGCCGGGAGTGGGGTCCCCACCCACGCACCACCCCAGCCCATGCACAGGACCTCTGTTTTTGTCGGGTTCAATTTCAGCCAACTCAGCCTAAGCCAACCAGCCACGGCCTGTAACACACAGTCCAGATCTTCCGGACTGGAGTTTGACTGGCTGCCCAGCATCAGATAGAGCTGGGTATCATCAGCGTACTGACGGCACTCCAGCCCATAACTCCAGGCTATCTGGGCAAGGGGGCACATACAGATGTTAAATAGCATTGGGGAAAGCACTGCCCTTTGAAGCACTCCGCACTCCAGTGGGTGTCTCCTGGGCTGCTGCTCCCCAATTGCCACCCTTTGTCCCCAACCTTGGAGAAAGGAAGCAAGCCACTGTCAGGCAAGCCCCTGTATTCCCATGTCGGCGAGGCGGCGGAGCAGCAACTGATGGTTGAACGTGTCGAACGCCCGATAGGTCCAACAATAACAGCACTGCCACACCACCCCGATCCAGATGCCTCCGGAGATCATCAGAGTGACCAGGACCATCTCCATCCCGTGTCCTGGGTGAAAGGTGGACTGGAAGGGGTCTAGCATGGAAGCATCCTCCATAAAGCCCTGTAACTGAATTGCCACCGCCCTCTCAATTAATTTGCCCAAACAGGGCAAATCGGAGACCAGCAGGTAATTAGCTAATTCCTCTCTCATCTGTGTTTGGTTTATGTATCAAAGTAATCAAGACTTCATTCCAAGTCTCTGGTATTTCACTTTCTGTTATAATGCTTTGTGTAACATACTTTAAAGACATTATTACTCTATCCTCAAACACTTGAAAAAATTCTGCCAGAAAGCCATCAGGATCTGGGGTTTTCCCTTTCTTTTGTTTTTTAACTGCTTCTGTCAATTCAGATAGAGTAATTGGGTCATTTAAGATTTTCTTTTGATCTTCTGTAAACTTCTTGAAATTATATCTTTTTTAAAAAGTCTTTAATCTCTTCTTGTGTGGCTTCTCTCTTCTGATATAAGTTCTTGTAAAAAGTCTCAATAATCTTTCTCAAATCTCTGGGAATATTTTTTTCTTCTCCTTTTTCATCTTTCAATATTTTTATGTTCCTTTTTTCTCTTTCCTTCCATAGTTTATATGCTAGCCATAAATGTATTTTTTTCTGTTATATCAGGTGTACAGATTGTCTGCTCCCTTTAATCAAAGCAAGCAACATCTCATTTGTGTGACACATTGTCACTGGATGCACTGTGTTCCCTTTTGCAAAATTTGGAGAACTGTAATATTGTCAGGCTATACAAGAAGGACCTCGATGTCCTTGACAATCACGACGGAAGGTCATGCTCAAGATCCTACAAGCTAGGCTCCAACAGTACGTGGATAGAGAACTGCCAGAAGTACAAGCTGGGTTTCGAAGAGGTAGAGGAACTAGAGATCAAATTGCCAACATTTGCTGGATTATGGAGAAAGCAAGAGAGTACCAGAAAAACATCTACTTCTGCTTCATTGACTATGCTAAAGCCTTTGATTGTGTGGATCACAATAAACTATGGCAGGTTCTTAAAGAGATGGGAGTACCAGACCACCTCACATGTCTCCTGAGAAACCTGTATAAAGGTCAAGAAGCAACAGTTAGAACCGGATATGGAACAACTGATTGGTTCAGCATAGGAAAAGGAGTACGACAAGGATGTATATTGTCCCCTTGCTTATTTAATTTATACGCAGAGTACATCATGCGAAATGCTGGCCTGGATGAATCACAAGCTGGAGTTAAGATTGCTGGGGAAAAGATCAATAACCTCAGATATGCAGACGATACCACTCTGATGGCAGAAAGTGAAGAGGACCTAAAGAGCCTCTTGCTCAGGGTGAAAGAGGAGAGCGCAAAAGTGGGCTTGAAGCTCAACATAAAAAAAACTAAGATCATGGCATTTGGCCCCATCACTCCTTGGCAAATAGAAGGGGAGGTCGTAGAAGTAGTGACAGACTTCACGTTCCTGGGATCCCAGATCACTGCAGATGGTGACTGCAGCCATGAAATTAAAAGACACCTGTTCCTTGGGAGGAAAGCGATGGCAAACCTAAACAGCATGATAAAAAGCAGAGACATCACGCTGCCAACAAAAGTCCGCATGGTCAAAGCAATGGTATTCCCCGTAGTAATGTATGGCTGCGAGAGTTGGACTATAAGGAAGGCCGAGCGCCGAAGAATAGATTCTTTTGAACTATGGTGCTGGAGAAGACTCTTGAGAGTCCCTTGGACTGCAAGGAGATCAAATCATTCAATCCTAAAATAAATCAATCCTGACTGTTCCCTGGAAGGCCAGATCCTGAAGTTGAAGCTCAAATACTTTGGCCACCAAATGAGAATGGAGCATTCACTGGAGAAGACCCTGATGCTGGGAAAGATTGAAGGTCAAAGAAGAAGGGGATGGCAAAGGATGAGATGGTTAGACAGTGTCATCGATGCAACGAACATGAAATTTAGCAAACTTCAGCAGACAGCGGAAGACAGGAGGGCCTGGCGTAATCTGGTCCATGGGGTCGCGAAGAATCGGACTCGAGTGTGTGACTGAACAACAACAACAACAAATATTGTCAGGACTGTTTTTAGATTTCTGGGTAAGTCTGTAATGTCATTAGACCAAATGTTAATGAATCCAGTGCCAAGAACAATGTGAGACTGGTCCTAGATCTAGGAGATGGATGTGATTACAAGACAATTTCTTCTGTCTTTAGCTCTCTGCTTTCTCAGCTATGTTAATGTGCCCAGAGATGCAGAAACAGATATGTATATGTAAAAACAAAACATGGGTAAACGCATTTCATTCAGAAGGAAGAATGTATTCTGAATTTAGGGAGGCAACGGGGGCCCTGGATGACCAAGGGGTGAAAGGATTACTAAAGGATGATAGGGAATTAGAGAAATGGCAGAGAAGCTGAATGCATTTTTGCCTCTGTCTTCATGGTGGAAGATGGGAGGTGCTTGCCCAGTCCAGAACTACTGTTTTCAGGAGGGGTGTTGAAAGACCTGAATTGGATTGAGGTGATGAGAGAGGAGGTCCTGTGACTGATGGATAAATTAAAAACTGACAAATCACCAGGCCTAGATGGCATACATCGAAGAGTTCTGAAAGAAGTCAAATGTGAACTTGTGAAATGCCTGACAAAAATATGCAGTCTGTCACTAAAATATGTCTCCATTCCCGAATACTGAAAGGTGGATAATGTAACCCCCATTTTAAAAAAGGTTCCAGAGGAGATCTGGGAAATCACAGGCAAGTCAGTCTAATGTTGATACCTGGTAAGTTAATAGAATCCATTATCAAAACTAGAATAAGTAAGCACATTGATGAACAAAAGCTATTGAGGAAAGATCAGCATGGATTCTGTAAGGGAGGATCTTGTCCCATTAACCTTTTAGACTTCTTTGAGGAGGTGAAGAAAAATGTGGACAAGTGTGACTCAGTAAATGTTGTAGCCCTGTAGCTAACAACTTTTTGCTCGCGGGGGGGGGCAATGTTTTTCTCAGGGGCCCTGCCATTATATGCCTGTGTGGTACTGCCATGCCATGCTCATACTTCTAAATAACAACTAAATAATAAATACAAATGGTTTATTGCACAAAAATGTTTCAGGGAGAGACTTGAAGGCCCATTGGAAATAATGGGAGCCAGGAATGCCAATTGACTTGCATGGGCTCCATTGAAATACATTACCGCTCAAGAAGAGTTGCAAAGAAAATGCAGAATGGATTTTCCATTAAGGTCTCTGGTCCCAAATACACTGCTCTGGGACTAGAATGACAGGCCCCACAGTGGAATGACAGCCCCTGGGGGTAGCAGATGTGTTCTGAGGGTGGAATGACAGGCCCCAGAGTGGAATGACAGCTCAGGTGGGTAGTAGGCATGTTCTGAGACTGGAATGACAGGCCTCAGAGTGGAATGACGGCCCCTGCGGATTACAGGAGTGTTCTGGGACTGGAATGATAGGCCCCAGAATGGAATGGCAGCCCCTGGGGTTAGCAGGAGTATTCTGGGACTGGAATAGCTGGCTCCAGAGTGGAATGAGAGCCCAGGGGGGTAGGAGATGTGTCCTGGGACTGTAACGATAGGCCTGGCATTCCACTCCCAGAACACTCCTGCTACTCCCACGGGCTGTCATTCCAATCTAGGACCTGTCATTCCACCCCCAGTCCACTCCTTAACACTGGCGATGAGGATGGGATCATAGCAGGTAGGCAGCCCCGCTGAACCACTGCCACCTGTCAGGTGACCCTGCCATAGGGTAGAAGGGAGGGGTGTAGGTGCCAGTTGGTCTGCGTTGTGTCATGTCTGGTATGTGGGGAGGTGAGTAGGTTGCCCGGGCAACACAGAGATTCACAGCCCGGGTTATCTACAGATGCTCCAAACGGCTTTGGTTCTCCAGGCTTGTTTTCTTTTCTTTTCTCCTGAGAGAACAGCTAGGTCATTGGAATATTTACAGCTTTACAACTCTTGCGCCTTTCTTTTCCCGCCCGTGGGCTTTTTAGCTATTGGTAGGCTCTGGGGGGGGTGACCCAGGAGGGTATATCTGTAGACATTTCTTTGTATGCTTCATTCCTGACAAGAGAATGTTAATGTGCCTTTAGAACTGCTGTCTAATAAACACTATCTTCTTATGAGCCCTGGTGTTTGACTGACTTTCTGAAGTGCCTGACACCACCATGGCAGACGAAGCTGACCTGTCCAGGAGAAGAAGGACAGCACCCTGCCATCCCACTAGCAGAACCGGCAAGAGGGATGGCAGCCAGTGTGAAGTTCAACGTGTTCAAACCAGAGCTGGAGGACTGGGACTCCTACATAACCCAGTTCGAGTTCCACTTACAATCCAACCAGATCGAAGTGGAAGCCACGAAGATGGTGATGCTGCTTAGTTCCTGTGGTTGAACTGTGTTCGATGTGGCCAGGTCTCTGGTTGCCCTGGCAGATATCTTGACTGTCTCTTTAGCTGATATCATGAGCAAGCTGAAAAATCACTTTGTGCTCAAGCTGTCGCAGATCATTTGTCGGCACGCTTTTTACAAACGAGACAAGGGGGCAAATGAGTCAATAGCTGAATACATCATGGCATTACGAAAGGCAGCTAGGACCTGCAACTTTCCTGACCTGGAGGCAGCATTGCTTGATTGGTTGGTGTGTGGCCTGTGGAATGAAAAGCTCCAGCAGAGGCTTTTCGTGAAATCAGAGCTGACTTACGCTATGGCCTACACCGAAGCCATTGCTGCAGAAGCCGCAGAGAGGTCCACCAAGGAGGTTAGACAGGCTCACAGTCCACCCCATCAGTGCCCAGAGAAGTCAGTACATCACGACTCAGCTATTGAATCCGAGGGTGAGGACAATGACATCAATAAAACTTGTGTGGCAGGGCTCCAGCGGACCTCAGTGAAAGCTGCACCAAGGCAAGCCTGTGTGGTGTTGCGGTGGAGTATACGACCAGGACTGGTGTTGGGCATGTGACATCAGATGCTGGACATGTGACAAGCTGGGCCACTTGGCCAGAGTATGCCGAGCCAAGGGGAAGAAGTCACCACCATCTTCACCATGGCAAAACTGCAAGGCGCGAGACGTTGGGACAGTGAGACCAGCTGACTGCAATGAGATCACCTGCTGCTCCTGCCCCACGACCATCATAAGCACCGGACCAAGGGCCAAGAAAAAGATCCATGTAACCATGATGCTAGACAGGGAGCCAAGCGAGATGGAGGTCAACTCAGGATCGGCAATGACCGTCATCTCCATGGAGATGCTGCAGCGCCTGTTTCCAAGGAGGAGCCACCACCAGTTGGTGCCCAGCCGGGTGCACCTTTCTGATTTCCAGGGACAGCACATTCCTGTGGCCGGAGAGGCTGAGTTTGAGGTATAATTTAAAGGTTTCAAGGAGACACTGAGCCTCCTGGTTGCTGAGGGGCGTAGGGCCAGTCTGTTAGGATTAGATTGGTTCGAGGCCCTCGGTATTGCTGTGACCGGGGTAAACCAGGTCTGTGATAATAAAACGAGTTGAATCTACTCAGAGTTCCCCAAGGTGTTTGATGGGTCTTTGGGACAGTATATGGGCCCGCCAATAACTTTTGACTTGGATCCTTCCGTGGCGCCCATCAGACTGAAATACCAGTGGGTACCCATCTCACTCAGACCATGAACTGAAGTGGAACTGGACAAACTGGTTGCTCAGGGCATACCCAGGGTAGAATTCCTAGGGTTCCTCATTGACGAACATGGTGTTCACCTTACGGAAAGCAAGGTTGCCGCAATTCAGAACGCGCCACGACCACAGAACAAAAAAGAGCTGCAATCATTCCTAGGCATATTAATTTTTTATCATGCCTTTTTGCCCCATAAGGCATCAATAGTGGAGTCACTGCACAAATTGCTAATAAAGGGGGCGAAATGGGAATAGGGGTCACTGCACGACCGAGCGTTTGGGGCTATTAAGGACTTGTTGGTATCAAATAATGTTCTGATGCATTTTGATGAGCACAAACTGTTGGTCCTTGCTGAGGATGCCCCCCCCCTTCAGCATTGGTGCCATTCTTAGCCATGTAATGGCAGACGGGCGGGAAGCGCCAGAGGCATATTATTCCCAGACATTGACTGCTGCTGAGAGGAACTATACCCAAATTGATAAAGAGGGATTCATCTTGGTTTCAGGCGTGAAAAAACTTCATGACTTTTTATATGGATGCAAGTTCCTCATGGTCACGGACCATAAACCGCTACTGGGACTATTCACGCCTAACCACCAAACCC
The DNA here is from genome assembly GCA_029375565.1 of Gekko gecko. Lineage (NCBI taxonomy): Eukaryota > Metazoa > Chordata > Lepidosauria > Squamata > Gekkonidae > Gekko > Gekko gecko. The sequence continues at coordinate 96,834,492 of JAPDNY010000001.1, forward strand.
CACAGGTCTTATCATCTCGTATGCTGCACTGGGCTGTATTTCTGGCAGCATACGACTTCGACCTTATCCACCAGCCGGGAAAGGCTATAGGGTACACGGATGCGTTGAGCTGGTGTCCTATTCCGGGGCCAGCTCTTGACCCGGCTCCTGCATACGATGTCATGGCCATTGAAGAACTCCCTCAGCTGCTCATGCACACCTCTGACATTGTGGCTGGATCAACCAAGGACCCCACAATTGCCCATGTACTTAACTGGGTGTGGAGGGAGTGGCCAGAGGGTCATTTCTCTGTTGAATTCCAACCGTATAGCTCACAACAACAAGATAACAGGACACAATTTACCTCATCAGAATTCCTTGAGTTTATGGGTAACAACATGATTAAGCACATCACGTCCACACCATTCCACCCAGCCACAAATGGGCAGGCCGAACAGATGATGCGGACCACAAAGGAAGCCCCGTGGAAAATAATCCACAGAGACTGGAGTCAGAAGCTGGTGTCCTTCATGCTATATCAGCATATCATGCCACATACCGTGACTGGGAGGAGCCCAGTCGAGCTGCTGATGGGACGCTGTCTGATGTCACTCCTGGATCGACTCCACCCCAACCTGATGACAGACAAGTCGCCTGGAAACACCTGGTTCTTTTAAAACTGGGGACACAGTTTTCGCCCAGAATTATAGTGAGGGGCACCTTTGGCTTCTGGCCTCTGTCATAGAGGTAACCAATACTCTGTCCTATGTGATGCAAACTACAGACGGCAGGACACTAAGGCACCACATAGACCAGCTCAGGCAACAATGGTCCGGCACAAACATCAAGGACTGAACAGAGACCAAAGAGGGCCCAACCACTGCAGCCGAACCTCAGGAAGCAGAGGCTATTGTGGCAGGACCTGGAGTCAAACATAGAGCCCAGTACTGAACTGGAACCATCTCCAGACGCCAGACCATTGCCAAGTAGTCCCACTAGGGAACAGAGTGATCCCAGAACTGTGGGCACTGAGACACTGCCCAAAACTGAACTCTTGCAGCGATCACAAAGGAGTAGGCAACAGCCAGCATACTTAAAAGTTTTCATATGTTCATAGGTTGTTTCCTCTTAGGGGGGAGGGATGTTATGTATCATATATACATAAATAGCCTGAGCGTGAATCTCACCCCTATCTATGCCTGGTATTGAAAACAGCAAACTCTGATTGGCTACTTTGCATAGTAGACCAATCAGGATACTAGAAAGGTCCTGGAGGGAGATGTTCTTATTGGTTGTTATGTTACTGTTCTGATTGTTCTTAAAGCAACAAAGGGCATGGTTATGCCACCCTGGATAGTTTAAAAGGAGGGCCTGTTGCTCTCTTGTGTGTGTTCGTTCCTATCTTATAAATAAAGCTGAATCAATTATTATGAGCTGCTGCCTTAAGTCTCATACTTAACATGTTTAGTAGAGCTGAAATAAAGAATGAGCTGATCACTATGCTATATCTCAGGACTCAGTATATTTCAGGCCCAGGGCTGTGCAGAAGGACAAGCAGAAGGCTCAGATCTTCATGCTCTGCTGCTGCTGCAGTTTGCCTGGAGTTGGAGGAAGTGGCAGGGTGGCTGGCTTAAACTTGTATTTGGTGGGCTCTTTGCTTAGAGCACACCCACTATTCCAAATAAGGCAGCCAATGCTGAGCCTGAGGTCAGTCGGGGCGGGAACTGGCTCCACTCCTCTTTCTGTTTTCCCAACAAGTCCTGCTGCTCCTCTCCCAACTAAGCCAGCAGAGTGCCGACAAGACAATCGATCAGGGGGTGAGGGGGCTGGGGGGAGGGAGAGGGAGGGAGATGAGGATCAGGGGGGGCATACAAAAACTGCAGGGGGCAGGCCCCATGGGCCACTTGATAGCTACAGACCTGAGATGTTGTTTACCTAGACTTCCAGAAAGCTTTTGATAAAATTCCTCATCAAATGCTCCTAAGTAAACTCAGCAGTCATGGGATAAGAGGACAAGCCCCTTGTGGATTAAAAACTTGGTAATTAAAAAAAGGGAGCTGCGGTGGCTCAAGTGGTTAAGATGCTGAACTGCAAGCTGGAAGGTCAGTAGTTCAGCAGTTCAAGACCCGAGTGCCACGTGACGGAGTGAGCTCCCGTCTCTGGTTCCAGCTCCTGCCAGCCTAGCAGTTCAAAAGCAAGAAATTGCAAGTAGATAAATAGGTACCGCTTTGGTGGGAAGGTAACAGCATTCTATGCACCTTGGCATTTAGTCATGTTGGCCACATGACCGCAGAAAATGTCTTTGGACAGCACTGGCTCTTCAGCTTGGAAACTGAGATGAGCACCACAACCCTAGAGTCAGATTCGACTGGCTTTCAAGCAAGGGAAACTTTACCTTTTACCTTTAATTAACAAAAAACAGAGAGTGAGTATAAGTGGGCAGTTTTCTCAGTGAAAGGTGGTAAGCAGTGAGGTAACACAGGGCTCAGTACTGGGTTTGGTGCTTTTTAACTTGTTCATTAATATTTTGGAGTTGCAAATAAGTGGTTTGTGGATGACACTAAGTTATTTAGGGTGGTGAGAACCAGGGAGGACTGTGAGGTGCTCCAGAGGGATCTGTTGAGGCTGGGTGAGTAGGTGTCAATGTGGCAAAAGAGGTTCAGCATGGGCAAGTGTAAAGTAATGCACATTGGAGCCAAAAGTCTAAAACAGGGGTGTCAAACATAAGGCCTGGGTGCTGGAACCAGCCCATCCAGGGCTCTTATCTGGCCCCCAAGAACTGGTGTGAAGAAGGGAAGGCAGGAGGCTGCTGGGGGGGACCAGGTGAGCGGGCATATGTGATGAAGTGTATGTAGTCAAAGCTGTCAAGAAATAGAAAGGAAACAGCTGGGTTAAGACTATGAGCCTGAGGTAAAATAGTGTGAGGGAATGGCAGCAAAGGTGGAGAAAGAGGAGGCATGGTGTTTTTTCCCTCCTGTCTCCTCTGACCACAACTCAGTGAGGATTGGAGAAGCCACTACATTGGCGGGTCAGAGCTTGTGTCCTTTATAAAGTTTATATTTTCGGTACCTGGCATTACATTTTATGGCACACACAGCCTGGCCTGATAAAGTAACATTTATGTCAGATCCGGCCCTCATACCAAATGAGTTTAACACCCCTGATCTAAAGTATAAATATATGTTGATGGGGTCCAAAGCAGCAGTAACTGACCAGGAGAGAGGTCTTGGAGTTGTGGTAGATAACTCACTGAAGATGTTGACTCAGTGTGCGACTGTAATAAAAAAGCAAATGCTACGCTGGGGATTATTAGGAAGGGGATAAAAAAACAAATCAGCCAGTATTATAATGCCCCTGTATAAATCTATGGTGTGGCCTCATTTGGAATACTGTGTAAAGTATCACTGTACCTCAAAAAAGATATTATAGCATTGGATAAGGTACAGAAAAGAGCAACCAAAATTATTAAGGGGATGGGACACTTTCCCTATGAAGAAAGGTTAGAGGTTAGGGCTTTTTAGCATGGAGTACAGTTGCCAAACTATTGATGTTATACGTCCAGATCATGGGAACCCAGTCAGCAATCTAGCAGCTACATTCTGGACCACCACAAACATAAAAGGACCCATTTCCAACTGTGTACAAACACTGACTCATAAAATTACTTCCTTTCCTATTTATTCTCAAGGCTATATGCTTTATTGTATCTAAGATGATGAGATACACCATTTTATAGGCTGGACCCATAGGAAGGAAGCCCTTGAGAGATTTCATTGGGACCTGTATCAGTCAACACAAAAGATTTACTTTTCAGATACCACAAAACTGAATAATGGATTATACCACACTGTCACAGGAACTTCTTGACTGCTTCACATTACCCCATACTTCTAGCTATCATCCAGAGGACAAAACATGGTTGTCTACAATCCAGAGCTACAATTGTCCTGCACTTGTTCCCTAGATAAGAGCTCCATCTTAAAAAGATCTATATGAAGTACTCTTAAATGAGTTCTGACATGGATAACCTTGGCTAGCCTGATCTCCTCATATTTCAGAAGCTAAGTAGGGTTAACCCTGGTCAGTATTTGGATGGGAGACCACCATGGAAATCAAGGGTTGCTATGTAGAGGAAGGCAATGTCAAACCACCTCAGAATGTCTTTTACTTTGAAACCCTATAGGATTTCCATAAGTCGGCTGTGACTTGATGGCACTATACACATACACTATTAAATGAAGTAAAGAAACAGATTGACGAGGCCAGACTGGTAACCACAGATAAGTACTACAGGACAGGCCCACAGGAGAGCACCTCTTGTTGTCAACCACAGCTCCCAGGTAAAACCACTCTAGTGTCAATGATCTACAACCAATACTAAATAATGATACTCTCTCACAAGCCTTCAATTGGAGTACAATTTAAATGTCTAGAAGAGCCATTAGTGATATTACTTTTGTACAAGGAAATGGATTACAATTGTCCACTGAGACTGTGGCTAATGATAGGAACTGCCTGGCAAGGTCTCGAGGCAGCAAGAGGAAGGCTGTGGGCTTAACAAACGTGGGAAACTATAAGTGTTTATACACAAATGCTAGAAGTCTCCGAGGTAAAATCGGGGAGTTGGAATGCTTGGTGTTGAGGGGGGAAATAGACATTGTGGGTATTTCAGAAACTTGGTGGGATGAGGAAAATCAGTGGGATACGGTGATTCCTGGTTATAAATTATATCGGAAGGATAGGGAGGAAAGGGTTGGAGGTGGGGTGGCTCTGTATGTCAGAGAGGGTATACCGTCCAGTAAGATTGAGAGGGTAAGAGAATTGGATTCACTTCTGGAAATGCTATGGGTTGAAATAGTGGGTCCGAAAGGAGGCTTAACAGTGGGAGTTTGTTATCGCCCACCAGATCAAAAGATAGAGGAGGATTATAAAATGATGAATGAATTAAAGATAGCGGCTAGACGAAATAACTGTGTTGTAATAGGCGACTTTAACTACCCACACATTGATTGGGTCAATATGAGTTCTAGTCGGGAAAAGAGATTGCGTTCTTAGACACTCTCAATGACTGTGCTGTGGAACAGATGGTCACAGATCCTACCAAGGGAGAGGCGATCCTGGATTTGGTCCTAAGTAACACCCAAGACCTGGTGAGAGATGTAAAAGTGATTGCACCACTTGGGAACAGTGACCATAATGTCATTGAGTTTAACATTTGTACAGATAGGGAGTTGCCCAATAAGACTGACGCAACCACTTTTAACTTTAAAAGGGGTAACTTCTCTGGTATGAGGGGACATTTGAGGAAGAAATTGAAAGGAAGAGTGGAGAAGGTCAAAACCATTGGGGAAGCTTGGAGACTATTTAAAAAGACAATCCTAGAAGCTCAGAAAAAATATATACCGCAGGTTAGGAAAGGTACAAATAGGTATAGAAAAAAGCCTGCATGGTTAACAAATAAAGTAATGGAAGCTGTAAAAGGTAAGAAGGATTCCTTTAAGCGGTGGAAAGTTAATCTTAGTGAGGTTGATAAAAGGGAACACAGACTATGGCAAATAAAATGCAAGTCTGTGATCAGGCAAGCAAAAAGGGAATATGAGGAGCATATCGCAAAAAACATAAAGACCAACAATAAAACTTTCTTCAAATACATTAGAAGTAGGAAGCCAGCCAGGGAGGCAGTGGGGCCCTTGGATGACCAAGGGGTAAAAGGAGTAGTGAAGGATGATAGGGAAATGGCTGAGAAGCTGAATGCATTTTTTGCCTCTGTCTTCACTGTGGAAGAGGAGAAGTGTTTGCCCACTCCAGAAGCACCGATTTCGGGAGGGGGTTTGAAAGACCTGAATCAGATTGCGGTGACAAGAGAGGAAGTCCTCCGACTGATGGACAATTTAAAAACTAATAAATCACCAGGCCCGGATGGCATTCATCCGAGAGTTCTGAAAGAACTCAAATGTGAACTTGTGGATCTCCTGACAAAAATATGTAATCTTTCTTTAAAATCTGCCTCCATTCCTGATGACTGGAAGGTAGCTAATGTCACTCCCATCTTTAAAAAGGGCTCCAGGGGAGATCCGGGAAATTACAGGCCAGTCAGTCTGACATCGATACCGGGTAAGTTGGTGGAAACTGTTATTAAGGAAAGAATTAGTAGGCACATTGATGAACAAAAACTATTGAGGCAGACTCAGCATGGGTTCTGTAAGGGAAGATCTTGTCTCACTAACCTGTTAGTGTTTTTTGAGGGAGTGAACAAACATGTGGACAAGGGGGACCCAATAGATATTATTTACCTTGACTTCCGGAAAGCTTTTGATACAGTTCCTCCTCAAAGGCTCCTAAGTAAGCTCAATAGTCATGGGATAAAAGGACAAGTCCTCTTGTGGATCAAAAACTGGCTTATAAATAGGAAACAGAGAGTGAGTATAAATGGGAAACTTTCTCAGTGGAGGGTGGTAAGCAGTGGGGTACCACAGGGATCAGTACTCGGTCCGATGCTTTTTAACTTGTTTATTAACGATTTGGAATTGGGAGAGTAAGCAGTGATGTGGCTAAATTTGCAGATGACACAAAGTTGTTCAGGGTGGTGAAAACCAGGGAGGATTGTGAGGCACTCCAAAGGGATCTGTTGAGGATGGGTGAGTGGGCGTCAACGTGGCAAATGGGGTTCAATGTGGCCAAGTGCAAAGTGATGCACATTGGAGCCAAAAATCCTAAATATAAATACACGTTGATGGGGTCTGATCTGGCAGAGACGGACCAAGAGAGAGATCTTGGAGTCGTAGTGGATAACTCGCTGAAAACGTCTACACAATGTGTAGCTGCAATAAAGAAGGCCAACGCTATGCTGGGGATTATTAGGAAGGGAATTGATAACAAATCAGCCAGTATCATCATGCCCCTGTATAAATCATTGGTGCGACCTCATTTGGAATACTGTGTACAGTTCTGGTCACCACATCTCAAAAAGGATATTATAGCATTGGAAAAAGTGCAGAGAAGGGCAACTAGAATGATAAAAGGGTTGGAACACCTTCCCTATGAAGAAAGGTTAAAATGCTTGGGGCTCTTTAGCTTGGAGAAACGACGGCTGAGAGGTGACATGATCGAGGTTTATAAGATTATGAATGGGATTGAGCAGGTTGAGAAAGAAGTCCTTTTCTCCCTTTCTCACAATACAAGAACTCGTGGGCACTCTATGAAATTGCTGAGCAGTCGGGTTAGAACAGATAAAAGGAAATACTTCTTCACCCAAAGAGTGATTAACGTATGGAATTCACTGCCACAGGAGGTCGTGGCAGCTGCAAGCATGGACAGTTTCAAGAGGAAATTAGATAAACATATGGAGCAGAAGTCCACCAGTGGCTATTAGCCACAGGGTATAGATGGGAACTCTCAGTCTGGGGCAGGTGATGCACTCTATTCTTGGTGCTGGAGGGGGCAGCAGTGGGAGGGCTTCTGGTGTCCTGGCCCCACTGATGGACCTCCTGATGGCACCTGGTATATTTTGGCCGCTGTGTGACAGAGTGTTGGACTGGATGGGCCATTGGCCTGATTCAACATTGGCTTCTCTTATGTTCTTATGTTCTTATGATATTAAATTTTATATTTTAGGATTTAAGAAGATATAGCTGCTTTCTGCTTTTTAATAGTGGACTTAATATTGTCATATAGATAAATGGTTTTTACTGTTATGGGTCAATGGGGAGGGCTGTGACTCAGTGGTAGAGCCTCTGCTTGGCATGCAGAGTTTAATCCCTGGCATTTTCAGTTAAAAGGATCTGACAGTACATGATGTGAAAGACCTCTGCCTGAGACTCTGGAGAGCCACTGCCAGTCTGAGTAGACAGTACTGACTTTGATGAACCAAGGGTCTGATTCCATATAAGGCATCTTTTTATGTATATGTAGTCACCTGTCAAAAAGTTATTAAGTCTTAATTATTCAAAATAAGTCTTGAGCCTGGGTGACTTGTACACCTTTCTGTATGGTACTTTTATATGGATGTTTCAGGTCTGAAGCATTGGTCTGAAGTAGAAGAGCAAGATTCAAGTCCAGTAGCACTTTAAAAGCCAACAAGAGATCCAGTTTGGTGTAGTTGTTAAGAGCACAGACTCTGATCTGGGAGAACCAGGTTTGATTCCCCACTCCTCCACATGCAGCTGCTGGTGTGACATGGGGTCAATCTTAAGTTTTCAGAGCTGTTCAGGGCAGTTCTTGAGAGAGCTTTCTCAGGCCTACCTATCTCACAGGGTGTCTGTTGTGAGGAGGGGAAGGGAAAGGGGTTGTAAACCACTCTGAGATTCCTTTTTTTTTTTTTTTTTTTGTAATAAACCCTCCTAAAAAGGAGAGAATTTTATTGCTTTTTTATAATAAGAAAGAGGTAGGGTATATAGATGGGCTAAGAAAAGGGTGGAGTGAATTTTTCTGTTAAAAGGTTAGTTTTAGTTAGTAAAAATACAGTTTTTGGCAACCACCGTGGTTGGGAGATCTGCTTTTTACCTTTCAAGAGTCCAAAATAACTCTGTTAGTAAAGTTAGTAAAGTCCCTTGGGGTTAGTCGTTAATCAGCTCCTTTCAGACGTTTCACGAACAGTTATTTCTTAGGTAGTCTTCTTTTTGTATCTCTCAAATTGTAAGATGGGCCCTCTTTAGCCTTCATGTCTCCCGCTCCAGCGCCTCCCTCCTCTGGGCCGCTGTCCTCTTCGCTGCTTGATTCTGTCCAAATTGCGAGTGCTGCATCTTCCTCTGTACTGGCGTGTCTCTTCAGAAATTCTTGTGCTTTGATGACGGAGTCAATCTTCTCTCTTTTATCCTTATATTTAAACACCAGTCCTTCGGGGAAACTCCATCTATAAATAGTCTGATGTCTTTGTAAAAATGTGGTCAATCCTTTATATGCTCTCCTTTTCATGCGGATTTCATAAGGAACATCTTTCAAGGTTCTGATAGTCTGCTCCCCAATCTTCAAGGGCACCGCTGAGACTGCACGTAAAATTTGATCTCTGGTACGCTGCTTAGTAAACTTGACAACCACTTCTGCTGGCAGATTATTTTTCTTTGTAAAGGCGGAGTAGGCTCTATAGGCCATATCCATCTCTTCTTTTAATTCTTGCGCTTCTCTGCCAGTTAAGGGTGCCAAGGCATTCGCCAGTATCGACCTTAGATCCTCTTTCTCTTCTTCTTTAATGCCCTGAAAGCGGAGAGTCAGGTTGGATTTCTCCATCTGCAACATTAAAATTCTTTTTTCTTGCATATCCTGATGCTTTTCTAATTTGTTGACCCTTTTCTTTATTTTCCTGGTGTCTTCCGTCGAGACCAGACACTTCTGTGTTATCTCCTCCATCTTCTTTGCTGTTTCTGTTAGTTGTTTTTGTTGACTGTTGAGAACACCTTCCATATTACTCAAAGTTTCGCTGATTTTCTGCATTTGATCCAGCAGAGGGCGCAGTGGCTCGCTTTTCTGTTGATTGACAGCAGGCTCTGGGGGGGGGGTTGCCTGGACCGGAAGTCCCTCCTCCCTTCTTTTCCGGCTTCTGTGGGACCTTTTTCAACGCCAACATTTTCCTTGTTTGTTTACTTTATCAAAGTTCGTGCCGCGTCCCTCAGGAGACCAGCTAGCTCTTAATCTTCGATGAGACCCCAAAGGTACTTTCACCAACACTTTTTTCCCTTTGCCCCCCTTCACTTTTCCTTTATAAGTCCCGTTTCTCAAAGGGGGTGGGGATTCCTCCCTCCTCCCATTCGCTTATGCGCTTACGGGGGGGTTCGCGTTTTAGCTTCAAAATAGACCTCCAACTCACGATTCGATGCCAGTTCTTCTTTTTATTTTAATTCATATCGCTTATCTTCACTCCTGGAAGTCGGTGGCGTTGCTAAGTCCCATACGGGCACAATGCAGTGGGGCCGATTGGGGCGGGGAGAAAGCCTCAATTTCCCGGCTGTCTGCCGGCAAAGAGGCTACTCCCCAAGCGCCCCCGGTTCGGAGCCTTTGCCTAAGGCTTACTAGGGTCTTTCACATGTGTGAAGACCCCCCCCCAACCGCGCATGGGCTAACCATCTCCGGGAGTGTCCCGAGAGGTGGCTGCCATTCGCTCCGCCGAAACCGAAAGACCCACTCTGAGATTCCTTCATGTAGTGAAGGGTGGGGTATAAATCCAACCTCCTCCTCTTCCTCCTCCTCCTTTCTCTCCTCATATCTACTGTGGCAATATCATTACTTGATCTAATAATGTCACCTATACTACCAGAGACCTGAACATCATCCATTGTGAGATAGGCTCACATACATCAGTAATGTTATTCTGCTTCTACATAGGACAAAAAGGTCAGTCTCTATGCAAAAGAAGAAATGGACACAAATTGGACAGAAAATGGCAGATTTCAGAAGCCTGTGGGAAATTTCAACCTACATGATTGTTTGTGACTTGAAAATTACTGTTCTTCAAAGAAGAACAACAGAATGAGACTCCAAAGAAAAACTGCTAAATTCAAAATTAATAACAGGTGTGGTAATGTCAACCAGGAATTAAATAGTTCACCTTCTTTAGCCTCTAGAGGTATTAAACTGCTTAACATAACAAAGTTATCATCACCAATTACAGCTATTATGGATGATCACTGTACTTATTATTGTATATAATACTGAGGTTTGCATAAAAATGTCACAGACTGCATCCCTTGCATTTCATGGCCTTTTAACCCACTGTTCACATTCTTTTTTTTTTAATTTCACTCTGCTGTGTGTATATATTCTTCTTTGGATATTCTATTTAACTCTTCTACTGCTGTTACAGACTAACACAGCTACCCATCTGGAATTATCTTCTTCTGGCTCAGAATCTAAGGTTTACCTGTCTTCAGGTCTTGGGGCTTAGCCTGCCTGGAAACCATGCTCTGATATAAAAACTCTTTATACTACCCCAAGGTATGTTTAGGGTGGTTTGATAAGGGGTAGGGAGGGAGCGGCTGCTGCAGACACCATCCTGGTACTCTGTGGATTTTAAGGTTTTTAATTATTTTAATGACTTTTAAATGACTCCAAAAGAGCTTAATCAAGACTGATTTATTAGCAGTTTTTTTGTTTATCATATCTTAAACTCAAGACGAAGTTTCTTCGCCAGGAACTGCTATTTTATTGCTTACTATCTACACCAACACCTCCCACCCATAGCAAGGTCTGTAACAGCGAGTTCATTTAAGATTTTTTTCTTTTTTTCCCTTTTTTCTTGGTGCAAAGAAAACAGTCATAATCTTTTCTGCTTGGTGAACTGCCTAGCCCAGCAAATAAGGAAAGGAAAGGAAAAGACAGTTGTTGAACCTTTTTATGGGAGGCTGTAAAAGGGTTCGTGATGGAGAGGATTTTTCCTCACCACCAGCCAGTAAGCAGATGAAAATTGATGACTACTTTGTTTCAGATGTTCCCCCTCATGCTTTTACCATTCCTACCTTAAATCACTTTGCACCTTTGGTTAATCTTTTCCTTGACACCAATGTAGTGAAGACACGGGGAGAGGCACTTACTCTACTCCAAGAAGACAATAAAGGCAACACAGTTGTTAAAGACATCAGCACCAGTAATGGTACTAACAACTCAGGGGATCTTGTCCAGTTAACCATCCTGCTAACAGCTTAAACAGTGGATGCTATTTTTTAAAGAATTAAGTTAATTGAAGCTAAAATTAATCAGCTCACCAAGATGGTCTCAGACTATTCTGGCGAGAGATCAGATTATGATAGACCCCAAACAGGAAACCATCTATACTCAACTTCTCTGTCCTGGAGACCAAACAGAGAAAAGGCAACCTTCCGGAGATATCAAGCAGATGCAGTCCAATTCCAGCTAAAACTGCAGCCTTGCAAAATATGTATAATGGTCTGCAAATATAAAGGTCAAACACCATCATGGAACTCAACTTGGCAAGCTGCTCACCATCTAAAAGCCCCTTTTGGCAAGGCAAAGCCTCCACTAGACTTAATCCAGGCAGTGCCATTTCGTAATTAGAGCCAAGCACAAAGAATAATGCTTACCTTCGGAAGCTCCAAGGGTCCTAGAACAATGATGCAACGGAAAGAATTCTTGCACTCCAAGGGCATCTTTCCGGCTCAGGTTTTTGGGAACTTAACTGTAAAGCCCCTTATTTCTAACTTGCAAAAATTTCATTCTGTAAAGGACGCAAAGTACACAAAGGATTCGAAGAGTGTAAAGGACAGGAAGAATACCAATGACCTTCTTAGTAATGACCCGATGGAGGTTGCCCATCAGAATCAGGCCCAGAGGCCCCTCTCTCCTACTTTTTGTAATTTACCATCGTTACATTTCCTCCCTGAAAACTCAACTGAAAAGAACTCATTAAGTTCATTTTCAGCCCTCCCTTTACTAGAGCAATCACTGATTACCACAAGACTGGAACATCTAAGACAAAAACTCTCAAGCACAATAAGTGACCCACTTCAACATGTTCCAGTTTCAGCTGTTTCTTTACCTTTCCAGGCACCTGAGAATTCTTTATTCAAGTCATCTTTCCAGAAGTTACTGGCAGACTCAAGAAATACAAAAGACAGCACAACCAGCCTCCAACAAGAGAATTCTGAAAACAAAACATCTAATAATACCCAAGAATTCAACATAAGCAACCACAAGATTCTAGAAGCAGTTTCATCTTACCAAAACTGCTGTGTCTTCCTCAACACCAAGGAAGACCTGAATAAGATTTCAACTGCAGAATGACAATTAAAGATCTTATCATGGAACTTGGGCAACTGGAGTAACAAGCTGTATGACTCTGATTTTTTAACACTTCTCTCCGGCCATGGCATTCTCTGTCTCCAGGAAACCTGGATCCAGAACCCTGACTCACTGACATTGCAGGGTTTTAGGGTTTTCCCTGTACCTGCAACCAAAGTCCACTTGAAGGGGTGTGGCAGTGGAGGACTGGTAACATTTATTACTGTTGATCTGAATGTTGATGTGCAAGTTCTAAAGCAGGGATGTCGAACATGTGGCCCGGGGCGCAGATCAGGCCCCCAGAAGGCTTCCATCAGGCCCGCAGTGGAACTGGCCATCTCCTGCTTCCAGTTCTGCTGCTGCTGCAACATAGCTTGCTTCGCCAAACTCTCTTAATCACTCAGCCATTTCATGTTTTAACCTGGGTCCTAGACTCAGAACTCTGAGCATGAGATTTCTGTGGTGAATGTCAATAAATCAAAAGTAGGTTTGCAGCTTTTAGAGCTAATGTTTTAAACATGTTTTTATTTTAAGTTTAAAAAAAACCCTTTGTGTTTGTGTCCTTTATAAAGGTTATAACTTTTTCTACTTGAGAGGCAATAGATATGTCCCAATGGCCTTAAAAACCTTCAATGCAAAATCTAGTTCACAATTTCTATATGGTGCTCTCATTTGGATAAATGCAATTAACCAATCAGAAGAAGGTTTACAATCCTTTTTTTTGTGTGTGTGGAAAACCCTTGGACTCCCTAATTTTGTCCCATACGCTGTGATTTGTCTCAAAATTGGCCAGATGCTGCTGGAAACTCAGGCCTGGCTTCTGACCATCAAATTCTGGCTGTGCCTTCTGTTTAATCCTAACTCGAATTCCTTTATCTTTTTAATGCTGACAGATCATTATGAACCTAATTGGCTGAAATTAGTCCAAAAAAAAGTAGGTCCTTAGGAATACTTCTAGACACACTTTACTGATCATCTGCCTCCACAATATTTTATACAATTAAACGCAGGCTTCTAGAGATTCAATTTCAGCGCCTGACCAAGGCAGCCAGGAAAACCTGTTTCCCAGTTCATCTGGGATTATCCCAGACACTGGGCCAGAGAGCTACTTATTTTTGTTCTCTAACTGATTCCCATCAAAGAAGGGCATTTACGTTAACCAGATTTAATATGTTGCCATCAGCCATCTTCTCTGTAAGATGCCAAAAAATCTCCTATGAACGTAGACAATGCCCCTGCAGTCAGGGTGCTATTTAATCCATTTCCCATGTTCTTTTAAATTGTCCATTTTATACTAAAATTCGAGAAAAATTTCTGGACACCCTTCTTTTTTACATGGTGTGGTCTTCCAGAGAGTGTTAAAGTCCAGTTGCTACTCTCTGGGCAAAACACTTCTATAACTTTTAATGTTGCTTGTTTTCTTCAGTCTGTAATTCAAACCAGGGAAACTATTAATTGATCAGCTCTTTTTTGTTGGCTGTTACTTTTGATGTGTTCCTAAATTTTAATGTAATCTTATCTCTTACATGCCAATAAAGGTTGTCTGCCAATATAAATACAAAATGGATGGTATGACCACAAGGGTAAAGAGCTTAAGAAGGTGCTAGTCCATACCATGAGACAAACTAGACATAATACAGACGGACATTCCTCTTTATTTTATTTTATTTGTTAAATTTGTATCGCGCCCTCCCTGTTGTGGCAGGCTCAGGGCGGCTTACAGAATACATATATATGCATATGTTAAAACACCAAAATATATTAAAACACAAAATACTGTCTCGCCTTTTACAATTAGAAGCCCAATATAAAAACCTAATCAAGCAGAAGAAAATGAATCATGCTAAACTACTCTGGAATGAGTTGGAATGTGCGGTCATTGAAAAGAACGATTCTCATTTTTGGGAATTAGTGTCTGATAAAAGAAGTGGCTCTCTGTCAGTCTGATTCATGCATATCAGGCAAAGAATGGTTCTTATACTTTAAATTGTCTTTTGTTATCAACCTCTTATTTCTTCTACAGATGTAGCTAGTCTCCCCAAGTGGGATCCTGTCCTGGAATCTGAAATTAAAAACTTAATAACCTCTTTAACTTCTGGAAAATCGGATAGGGAAGATTTGATTCCCACAGAAGCCTTCCCTGATTGGTGGTCCCCTGTGCTGGCTAGAGTTTTTTCACAGATCAATGACACAAGTTTGAGACCTGCTGGATGGAAATTAAGTATTATTGTCCCTATACATAAAAAAGAGACCAAATCTGCCCCACAAAATTACAGACCAATCAATTTGCTCGATACAGCTGCTAAGCTATATGGCAAATACCTGCTGACTAAACTTGAAGATGGGGTAGTTGAGAATCCAATTATCCACCCTGCCCAAGCAGGTTTTAGGAAAGGGTTAAGTACCATTGATCACTGCCTAACACTTCATCAATTGGCTTTCTCAAGTATTCAAGGCCCATTGAAGACTCTATATGTAGCCTTTGTTGATCTGGCTGCTGCTTTTGATTCGAATGATAGGACCTGATTGTGGTCAAAGCTTGCAGACCTGAACATTGATAATCATTTGTTATTTTTACTCCAAGAGTTACGTAAAGATACCCATGCACTTGTCAGAATAGAAACTTCTGGCTCTCTAACTGACAGAATTCCAGTTGGAAGGGTATGAAGCAGGGTTGCATGTTGGCCCCTTTATTGTTTAATCTTTACATCAACAACATAGTTGGGAAACTTTCAGGGCCCCACTTCACTCCCCCCTCATTGGGCCATCAAAAAATTTCAATCTTGTTATATGCTGATTACATGGTCTTAATTTCTCTCATGAAAATTGGTCTGAAGAAGCTATTGCATCAGTTAGGGACTTATTGTAAAGAAGAAGCTCTCACTATAAATTTTGATAAGACTAAGGTCATGGTCTTTAGGAACAGGGCAAAAATCTCCTCTTGGAGTATTCTTGGAAATCCAATTAAACAATGCAATTCATTTAAATCCCTTGGCATTACTTTTAGAGAGCCTTTAAACTGGACTGCCTATGATGCTTCGGTTAAATCGTCAACACTAAGACTGGTTGGCTCTTTTTTGAGCTTCTACTACTCCAAGGGAGGTCACCTTATAGACCCCGGTTCTGAAACTATACAAGAGAAAGGTTATACCCCATCTCTTCTATGGAGTCAAAGTATGGGGAACAGCATCACCTTGGCCAGCCTCAAAGTAGTCCAGAATCATTTTTAGGGCACATTTTAGCATTCCCCAAGGGGTCCCCAGCTGCTCTGATGAGAGTTGAAACTGGTATTCCTTCTCTTAAGGCTCGGGCACACCTTATAATTATCAGATACTGGAAAAGAATGGAAAATTCATAATCTAATTCCCTCAGTCACCAATCTTTTAACCTGCTGTTAGCTAAAGATATACCTCATTATATCCTCTTTTGCCCGTTGTATTCTAGTCCAAGGGCTAAATTTATAGCAGGTATTTTATCTGGTCTTAGTGCTTATCCAGTTGAGGATAACATTTCATTTTTGTTACCTGACACTGATGCATATGTCTCTTATAAAGTTTCATTATTTGCCCTTGCTGCAAAGAATATACATTCCAAGATGACAATGGAAAGGGGCATTATTCAGGCTACTATATTAAATTAGTCATATTCTGGTACTTTTGTATATTCTGATATTAACCTATAGTTTGTTTATAATTTGTATTTTGTAATCTTGTAATGGCAAATGGCTAATTACAATAAACTAAACTGAAACTGATAAGGCACACACCAAACACTGTATGTATCATACGCACACAAACATGTTATCCTTTCTTACTCCTTTACATGGAGAACCCCACTATTGACAACATGCTCTATTCATGAATTGACTTCCTTTATACCCTACTTTTCTCCCCAGTGAGGACCCAAACTGCCTTATGTTGTTCTCCTTTCCTCCATTTTATCTTCATAACAACCCTGTCAAATTGGTTAGGCCGAGAGTCTGTAACTGGCCCCAAATCACCCAGCACAATTCTATGGCTGAGCAGGGATTTGAACCTAGGTCTCCGGGATCCTAGTCTGTCACTCTAGCCACTATATCACCCTGAAAAAGAAAAGAACAGTGTCAAATGGGAGAAAATATTAAAAATGGCAGAAAGTAAAAGGATAAAATGGTATTTACTACATCATACCAGCACTCAGGGTTTAGCCTGGGTGAGCTGTAATTTAGATTAAGCTCTGTGACCAAGCCTTTTCTATCTCTCTTTATTTGAAAGTCTCCATACACATCTGTCTTCTGTCATGCATGCAGAGACAGCTCTATTAATTTGATTAAATGTGCCACTGAGAGTTGTTCAGCCACGTGGGTGAATAAAAATCCTTGGCTGTATTCCACAAATTGCCAGCTCTGGACCAAGACTCTTATCTTCCATGGGTTTAATCTCTCCTTATAATAATTATCTTTTGGTTTCGTAAGACTCCATGCACTCCCATTGGCTGTAAAATGCCCTCCCTCAGCCATTGGCCCGTCAGCTGCCATTCAAGAGTACTCACGTGCCATTGGCTGGGTGCTGGGTCTGCTCCTCTTCCCCACCCACTTCCCTATTTGCATGTCAGATTTACTGGCAGACAGCTCTCTCTCCTAAGGAAGACAGTTCTCTTGACTCTTATGAGGGACTGTCCGCTCAGTGGCTGTTGGTAGGCAGCCAAGCTTGGTTCTGTGAGTAAAAAAACAAAGGACTTTCAGCATAACCCCCTCCCCAGTAGCCACTTTCCTGTCAGAATAAATGGAAAAAGGGTCTCTCTCCTGCTTAGCTTCATCATGGCTGGCTGGCTAACGAGGTGGGCCAGCGACCATCAAACCATTTTCTTCAACTCCCCCCTGTGTGGCTGACTTTCCCCTAGGGCTGCCACCTGGAGATCTCCCACTATTACAATTGACCTCCAGATGACAGAGATCAGGGGTTTCGGTTTCGGCGTCGCGAATGGCGGCCGCTTCTCGGGACGCTCCCGGAGGCGGTTAGCCCACGCGCAGTTAGGGGGGGTCTTCGCATGTGCAAAAGACCTTAGTGAGCCTTAGGCAAAGGCTCCGAACCGGGGGCGCTTGGGGAGTAGCCTCTTTGCCGGCAGACAGCCGGGAAATTGAGGCTTTCTCCCCGCCCCAATCGGCCCCGCTGCGGCGTGCCCGTAATGGGACTTAGCGGCGCCACCGATTTCCAGGAGTGAAGACAGCGCTATGGTTTAACATAAAAAGAAGAAGTAGCATCGAATCGTGAGTTGAAGATCTATTTTGAAGCGTAAATCGGAGCCCCCTGCATGCGTATAAGCGTTGGGAGGAGGGAGGAGTTCCCACCCCCTTTGAGAAGCAAGATCTACAAAGGGAGCGCGAAGGGGGCAGAGAGAAAAAAAGTGTTGGTGAAAGTACCGTTGGGGTTGCATGGAAGACTGCGATCATCTTAGCTTCCTGGGGGATGCGGCACGAACTTTTAAAAAGTAAACAAAAAAACAAAATGTCGATAATGGAAAAAGTCCTGCAGACACCGGAAGAGAAGAGAGGAGGGACTTCCGGTCCAGACAGCCCCCCCCAAGAGCTTGCTGTCAATCAACAGGAAAAGGAGATGCTGTGCCCCCTGCTGGAACAATTGCAGAAAATCAACGAAACTCTGTTCAAAATGGAAAGTGTTCTCATCAGTCGACAGAAACAGATATCGGAAACAACTAGAAAGATGATGGAGATCGAACAGAAATCGAATCTGATTCTAGGTTTCCAGGGCGTTAAAGAAGAAGAGAAAGAAGATCTCGGATTTACCTTGACAAATGTCTTGGCACCCCTAACTGGCAGTGAAGCGATAAAGTTAAAAGAAGAGGTGGATAAGGCTCCCAAAGCCTATTCCGCTTTTACAAAAGAAAATATTCTGCCAGTAGAAGGGATGTTGAGCATAGCAGGCGACAAACTGGAGATCTAATTTCATCTGAAGAGTTTATGGAGCCCTGGAAGCTTGAAGGCCAGAAGTTTAAGGAAAAAGAGAAAAGAAAGAAGACGGATTTCATCTTCAAAATACAGAAACTTCTGAAGAGACACGCCAGCAGGGAGGAAGATGCAGCATTCAAAACTGGGACAAGTGAAGAAGATAGCAGCCCAGGGGAAAGTGGTGATGGAACGGAAGACTTCAAAGTTAAAATGGACTCAATCCATAACTGGAAGAGATTTAAAAAGAAGATACTTTGAGGACTGTTCGTGTAACAGCTGGAAGGAGCTGTTTAATTACTAACCCCAATGGACTTTACTAACTGCATTAACAGAGTGACTTTGGACTTTGCAATAGTTAAAAAGAAGATCTTCTAACCATGATAGATGCCAAAATTGGTATTGGTTATTAACCTAAACTAACCCTCACTAACAGAAAAAAAATTCACTCCATCTTTCTCTTTCTCCATCTGTCTACCCTTCCCGTTTCTTATAAAAAGAATAAAATTCTCTCTTTTTAAGAGAGTTTTACAAAAAAAAAACAAAAACAGATGACAGAGATCAGTTCCCTGGGAGAAAATGGTTGCTTTGGAGGGTAGACTCTATGGCATTATACCCTGCTGAGTCCTTCCACACACACCCCAAATGCTGCCCTCCACAGGATCCACCCCCCCCCAAATCTCCAGGTATTTCCCTAATCAGAGTTGGCACCTGTACTTTCTCCTCTGTCAGTAAGAGGCCCTTTCCACACCTATGTTGACATTTGGGAGAAAACTCATTGGGCCCAGTCCTGATCAGGTTGCCAACTCCAGTTGGGCAATTCCTGGAGATTTGAGGGATGGAGCCTGGAGAAGGTGAGGTTTGAGGAGAGGTGGCACCTCAGAGCGGTAGGATGCCATAGACTCCACCCTCCAATCCAGCCATTCCCTGATAGGGAACCATTGTTGCCAATCTCCAGGTGGGGGCTGGAGATCACTCAGAATTACAACTGCTCTCTAGGAGGGAGGGGGTAGGAGATGGAAAACTAAAGGTAGGTTGGTGGTTGGCTGGGAGGGAGATAGGGTTATCAACTCCAGGTTAGGAAATTCCTGGAGATTTGAGGGGTTGAACCTGGAGAGGGTGAGTGTTGAGGAGGGGTGGGACCTCAGACAGGTACAATGCCATAGACTCCCCCTCCAAACCAGCCACTCCCTCCTGGGGAACCACTGTTACCAATCTTGGGGGTGGGCTGGAGATCACTCAAAATTACTACTGCTCTTCAGGTAGCAAAGATCAGTTCCTCTGGAGAAAATGGTGGACTCTGTCATTATACCCTGCTGAGATTGCCACAGCAAATTGTCACTGAGTGCCCAAAGCCGGGGCACTCTCCCAGAGCCTCTTTCTAGAGCCTGTTGTATTTATTTCCACAACGGCCCTTATTCCTACTCTAGTATAAAGCTATTTATGGGTCTTTTCTTCTTTTCAGATACCCAGAATGCTCCTGAGGATAGTATTTCTTTATACACACATGCGCGCACACACACACATGTTTGTGGGCTTGCCTGGAAGTCATGGTTGACTTCTGGCAACCCCTAATGGGGCTTGGTTGTTTTTCAGAGAGGTGGTTGAATAAAGCCCACCCCCACCTCCATACTGCTGGTATTCCTTGGAGTTCTCCCTTCCAAGTACTTGCCAGGGTCAGCCCTGCTTAGCTTCCGAGATCTGACGAGATCAGGTTTGCCAGGGCTATCCAGGTCAGGGCCTGAGGAGAGTATTTCAAAGGTGCATCCAAAGCTTATAGAAACATTCCGCTGTCCAGTTTTTCACAGGGGGTTAACAGCACAGCAATGGGAAGGGGGGGAATGCCTCCCATTTGTTCCAGTGTGCCTGCTACTTTGAAGAGATCTGCAAAGTCTGATAGTATTTACGATGAGGCTCAACTACAGATATTTCAGAGAGGGTGTGATGACAAAACTCCAAAAGAATGCATGGAAAGATTTTTAAATGCCACATGTACATTTCAGCTGCTTAGGCAGTGTTACTCCCTTCCTCTGTGTTTTGAAGCCAGGATCCATGGAGGACTTGGAGACTGGGACCTTTGCCCTGTCTTTATTCTGGGGTCATGAGCAAGTCTGTCATCCAGATGCTGCAGAAGAGAAGCTCTACAACTGTATGCATTTACATCCTGTTCCCCATGGCCTCTGTCAGGCGTCAACAACAATTGTAGAATTTCATTGTGCATTGCCATATAGAGGAGGAAAGAAAAATATTGCTATCGGAACTTTACTGATCAAATTTCCCTTGTGTTTAGCCATAAGTCAGAGCCACTAACTAGATAGGTTTTAACTTATATATACTTGAGGTCAGTCTAGTCCTCTGCAGCATCCTTCCCTTATGCTGCTCTGCATATGGGAATCCCTCGATGGTAACCCTGCCCCCCCCCCGCCAGTTCTTTGACATCCAGAGGGCCACACTTGTGAAATAGCTGGCAGTTTGCCTAATGATGCACACACAAGGCCAGACTAGATCAGCCCCACAAGATTAAGCCTTCCTAAACATGTGAAGTGTGACTGAGGGCACATTTGCTAACAAGTTCAACATATGTGTACTCTCACTGGGGAATTAGGTTGCCAACTCTAGCTTGGGAAATTCCTGGAGATTTGGGGGCAGGGCCTGGGGAGAGCAGAGTTTGGGGAAGGGAAGGATCTCAGCTGGGATATGATACCGCACATTCTGTCCACTGAAGCTGCAATTTCCTTTGGGGAGTGATCTCTGTAGTCTGTTGTAATCTGCTGTAATTCTGGAAGAACTCCAGGCCCTGCCTGGAGGTTGCCAACCCTAAAATAGTATGGACATCCTCACACATGATGTTTAAAATGGGTTGTACTTTAATTGGTCTATAATACAAATGTAAAACCTCCAACAGCAACATTTGACTTCTACTTCTGTATTCATTCTGTCCTGCATTGACAGAATTCACATGTGCTGCAACCAGTGTTCCCTCTAAGCTGAGTTAGTGTGAGCTAGCTCACATTTTTTAGCCTCCAGCTCACACATTTTTGTCTTCACTCAGGAAGGATGGTTCCAGAGCAGACTAACTTATGCAGTAGCCAAATTCCTGGTTCATAACTTTAATGCCAGCAGCTCACAAAGTAGAATTTTTGCTCACAAGACTCCACAGTTTAGAGGGAGTATTGGCTGCAACTAGTACAAGTGAGACTTTTAGGTCTTCTGTGAACATGCTTCTCTCCGAATGCAACTACAATACATGTTGTTATGCAGAATGCTGTTATTCTTTCCTCTGCTGCTTCTATTTAAACAAAAACAGTGGAAGAACAGTAGGGATATTTATAAGAACATAAGAGAAGCCAATGTTGAATCAGACCAATGGTCCATCTCATCCAACACTCTGTCACACAGTGGCGAAAAATACCAGGTGCCATCAGGAGGTCCAGCAGTGGGGCCAGGACACTAGAAGCCCTCCCACTGCTGCCTCCTCCAGCACCAAGAATAGAGTGCATCACCTGCCCCAGACTGGAGTTCCTATCTATACTTTGTGGCTAATAGCCACTGATGGACCTCTGCTCCATATGTTTATCTAATTTCTTCTTGAAACTGTCCATGCTTGTAGCTGCCACCACCTCCTGTTGCAATGAATTCCATGTGTTAATCACTCTTTGGGTGAAGAAGTATTTCCTTTTATCTGTTCTAACCCAACTGCTCAGCAATTTCATTGAGTGACCACGAGTTCTTGTATTGTGAGAAAGGGAGAAAAGTACTTCTTTCTCAACCTGCTCAATCCCATGCATAATCTTATAAACCTCAATCATTTCACCCCTCAGCCGTCATTTCTCCAGGCTAAAGAGCCCCAAGCGTTTTAACCTTTCTTCATAGGGAAAGTGTTCCAACCCTTTTATCATTCTAGTTGCCCTTCTCTGCACTTTTTCCAATGCTATAATATCCTTTTTGAGGTGTGGCGACCAGAACTGTACACAGTATTCCAAATGAGGTCGCACCAATGATTTATACAGGGGCATGATGATACTGGCTGATTTATATACCTGCATTGTCCTGCCTAATTTCTTTTGCATATTTCCCATTTTTGTTCATTTGTTTCATGCAATTTAAATGTCATTTACACACCATTATAGATAATGAAAAAATGACAGTGTGGTGTAGTGGTTAAGAGCAGCGGGCTCTAATCTGGAGAACTGGGTTTGATTCCCCACTCCTCCGCAGGAAGCCAGCTGGGTGCCCTTGGGTCAGTCACAGTTCTCTCAGAGCTCTCTCAGCCCCACCCTACCTCACAAGATGTCTGTTGTGGGGAGAGGAAGGGAAGGCGATTGTAAGCTGCTTTGAGACTCTTTCAGGTAGAGAAAAGCGGGGTATAAAAACCAACTCTTATTATTATTTGCAATGATTCTGACCATAGACCTTTCTTTGGCTTCATAATGTGTTCTTTGTTGTGAAGGCAGTGCTCCATTGTGGACCTTGTTCATCTGGTAGTGAATGCTTGCGGCTCAGCAGTTTACAGTAAGCAGAAAGCACCTGATGCTGGAGGAAAATGCTCTGCAGTATCACATTGCCTTTGCAATGGCAGACTTGCTGCAGAAATGGAAGAAAGGGCTTGGATGCAAATCAGCATTGCTATAGGAATTTGGTGAATATGTCTGGGGGAAAGGATGGACACAATTTTCTTCTGAGCAAAGAGAAACCAAAAAGGAAGTAGAAATTTTGAATAAGCAGGAGTTGCCACAAAAATTGATAATATCCTTAGTAGGGAGTGGCTGCTTCACTCTGTCTCCTCTGGTGATTTTTTACAGCTCAAAATTATCTTCCTCAACTTATCCTTGGATCCATGTGGAAAAGATACAGGAAAACCACAGGGAGCCTGTGCGTGCCAATCATATCAGAGGAAGATCAGTGAGCTAGAAACTTAAACAACTTATGAAATGCACTCACGTGGCAACACCACTGTTATGATATCAAAATAAAATAGCTAGCACTTTAATATTGTACTGTTTTAATGAACTGTTTTTAAATGTTTCATGCTAATTTTGATTGTTGATATGTATTCTATCTTCTGTAAACTGCCCTTATCCTGCCTTGGCAGGGTAGGGCGGGGTATAAATTGGAAAAATAAATAAATATAATTTTCCCTGTGGGCAAAAAAAGCAGTTTGGGGAGGTGCTTTTTATTATTTGTGTATTTATTTATTTAAGAAATGGAAATGCCGCCTCTCCAGAGTACCTGCTTGAGGTGGCTAAGCCAGAACTGAGGAAGGACAGTCAAGGAATGAGTTAAGCAACCTTTCTCTGTAGGTCCTTCCCTGGCTCCAATTTACAGTCAGGGACATCCCCAACACACACACACACACACAACTGCACAGGGGAAACTGAGCTCTCTGCATAATGTGCAGTAAAAGTCTCACGCTGCAATCCTAAACAAAATTATGCCCTACTATAAATGCACTGAAGTCAATGTGCTTAGAAGGATGAAACTATGCTGCAAATGATGGCACTGTCAGTCACCAAACCAACAGAGGTACCACTAGTTGAAAGAGAAAGAGTAGGTAACTGAACCGACCAGGTAACTGAAATTTAAATGGGGATCAATTAAGGGCAGGAAGGTGCCAGCTGAATCTTAGGAAAAACTTTTTTAAAGTAAGAGTTGAGCAGCAGTGGAATCAGCTGCCTAGGGGAGGTGGTGAGCTCCCCCTCGCTGGCAGTCTTTAAGGAGCGCCTGGACAAACGCTTGTCAGGGGTGCTCTAGGCTAATCCTGCACTGAGCAGGGGGTTGGACTAGATGGCCTGCAGTATTCCCTCTAAGCTGAGTTAATGGGAGCTAGCTCAGTTTTTGAGCCTCCAGCTCACACATAGTTGTCTTAGCTGAGGAAGGATGGCTCCAGAGCAAACTAAGTTATGCAGTAGCCAAATCGCTCACTCACAACTTTAATGCCAGTAGCTCACAAAGTAGAACTTTTGCTCACAAGACTCCCCAGCTTAGAGGGAGCATTGTGCCTGTATGGCCCCTTCCAACTCTTGTGATTCTATGATTCTGTGAAAGCCAACATGCTACCTTCAAGGTTTTGTTCCCTGTTGCTGTCTGTTTATTTTTGTTGTGCAAGTTCATTTGTTGAAGTGATAAACTCTTTGCTCTCTGGCCTTTCTGGAAAACTTTCCATGACTGAACTGTCCGAGAACAGAAATAGCCAGGAATGTTCCAAACAACTTTTTGAAAACTTTTTGAGATTTTAAAAGTTCTTCTGAAATCCCTTTTGGATTTGATGTTCTTTTTTACTTCCTCCAAACAGTATACAGCCCTGAAGACTTAAACATGTCTACAGTCTTACACTGAGACTGTCGACACTTATGACGCATTCCAGCACTAGTTAGTCACCACTAAGGTTGCTGTCCTTATTGAAATGGAGCTTGCCCTGCCCTTCTGCCAAGGAACTCAGGGCAACATACATGTTGTATCTTCACGAGAACCTTGAGAGGAAAGTAAGGCTGAGAAGGGAGGCTCAGTGGCCTTCATGGCAGCGTGGGGCTACAACCACTGGATCATGTACATTCTCAGGAAAGGAATCAGAGCCATTGAACTCAGAAGGATCTGTTCAGAGATAACACACACGGAATGGGCTGGAAGTCCCAAAGAATAACAAGTAATTGTGGATGAGTCACAAATAATTTAAATCCCATTTAGTTGAATTTTTGGATCATATCCTTAGAAATAATCTATGGATGCGCATTTCATCTCAAACAAATGGAAAGAAAATCACCCAAAGAAAATAATCTCATTAATTTGGGCAACACAAGTTAAGAGAGTAAATAACAATTAAATGAATGCCTGCCATTCATTCATTTTGTTGGTGACTGTGTTTGCTAACCAAGGTGGTGGCCACAGCACCAGCCTTGCCTGACTGGGATCATTGGCTGATCAGCTGCCAGGAGGTTAGATGGGTGGGCGGATTAATAGAATCTGCTGCTTGTGTTGCATCAGAGGCTCCAGACCTCCACTCGCTCTGACTGTTGTAGTCTGATGGGGCCACCTGGCATTATATCAGACACCCCTTGGACTGCTCACCTGGCTGGGAGCAGCAGATAGCAGAGAGCCAAAGACCAGTTTTCCATAAGCAGTTGCGCCACCCTCGCTCTTCCCTTCCCCCAATTGTATTCGTCAATTTCCCACTGCTTGCTGCATGGCCGCATTTTGACCTGCAGCTTCACCCGATTTCCCCTGCATCTTTTCAATCCTCAAAAAACAGAAGCAAGAAGACGTGGGGGAAATTGGGTGAAGCTGCGGGTCAAAATGCAGCTGCACAGCAAGTAGTGGGAAATTGACGTTTAAAATCGGGGGAAAGGGAAGAGTGAGGGCAGAGCAGCAGCGTGGGGAAATTGGTAAAACACATATCAGTCACCGGGAAGAAGCTGAGACCCAGCAGCGCCACCATGCCCTTGGGGACTTGCTTTGGGGACACAGCATAGGGTCAGGATGTGTAAAGTACTGGGTTTCGGGCCTCATGATTCGGACGACGACATAAGAGAAGATGCGTTTATTCGTACTTCACACAAGACAAGAACAAACAGTAACGGCCGGAGGCCAACTATATACAGTTAGGGGGGGACGGCCCCATATTCCTATTGGCGGGTTTGAATCGCCCTCCAATGCTGCCATTGGTTCTCTACTGGCGAGCTCAGGAACCTAGTCCCTATTGTTCTCAGAGAGCGAAGCTTGGCTGTATTTTGCCAGCTCTGCCTTCTGATCCCAGGACACAACACCCCTCCCCCCATAGTTCGTCTCCTATCAGGTGACGTAGTCTTTTAAGTATGCTGGTGCCCTCCGTTCCCTTAGTGATCGTCGGGGGGCCGGTACCGGACTGGCGGGGACCCCATCGGGTGGTCCTCCCGCACAAGGAGCTTGGATCTCCGGTAGTAGCTGAGGTGGTGACGGTGGCGGCTGTAACGGCGGCGGCAGCGGCGGTTCAGCTGTCTCCGGGACCCCCTCCGGATTCCGTGGACTTTCAGGCGCTGGCTCCGCTGGCGGTACCTGCAGCCGATCGGATGCTGGGGCAGCCGCGGCGTTTCCCGGTAACGGGGCCTGGATCCCTGTGTCGGGGTCTTGCCACCTCCGGAGCTGGTCCACATGTTTACGGAGGACCCGGTCCCCATCTGCTAGGACCTCGTATGACACTGGCCCGGTGGGTTTTAGGATGCACCTGGCCAACAACTGAGGCCCCGCCCCGTAATTCTGGAAGTAGACAGGTTCCCCCGGGAGGAAGCTTCGGGGCGCCTCCCGGGTCTCGACCAGCTTTCTCTCTGGGGCTCGGTCCAGGTGGAGCCTGTCTAACAAAGTCGTGGGGCGGCGGCCCATCAATAGTTCTGCGGGGCAATGCCCGGAGATGGGGTTTGGGGTGGTGCGGTGTGTTAGGAGGAAGCGGGCCAGCCGGAACTCCCAATCCCCCTCCGTTATGCGGCTCAGGGCTTCTTTGGCGGTGCGTACCGTTCTCTCCGCCTGTCCATTTGTTGCCGGGTGGAAGGGCACTGATCGTATGTGCCTGATTAGGTTCCTTTCGAGGAATGCTTGAAACTCAGCAGATGTGAACGCTGCCCCGTTGTCCAACATGATTGTGTCTGGCAACCCGTGCGTAGCGAATATTTTCCGCAGGGCCCTTATTGCCGCTTTGGCAGAGGTGGTAGACACTGGGCTTATTTCCACCCATTTCGAGTAGGAGTCTACCGTCACCATGAACTGGAGCCCCTGAAACGGCCCGGCAAAATCTATGTGTAGGCGTGACCACGGCTTGTGGGTAGACTCCCAGCTTTGGGTTGGCGCTCTCGGGGGATTGGGGCGGACTTCCTGACACCGTGTGCACCCTCGGACCCAGGTTTCAATTTCTGCGTCCATCCCGGGCCACCACATGTAGCTCCTTGCCAGAGCTTTCATTCGTACAATGCCGGGGTGGGCCTCGTGCAGCGTTTCTAGAACCCCTTGTCTCATGGGCCCCGGGATGACCACCCTGTCCCCCCATAATAAGCACCCTTTCAAGGCGGATAACTCTTCCCTCCTGGCTTTGTATGCCGTGAACTCTGGCCCTGTCTGTTCCGCTGGCCATCCCCTCACCACCCAGTTTAGGACCCGGGAGAGAATGGGATCTCGGGACGTGCGGGCGGCCACGTCTGCAGCCTGAAGGGGGGGTTGGCAGCTCCTCCATTAACAATACTGCGGGAGCCAGGGCCGGATCTTCCCCTGTATGCGGCAGCGGCAGGCGGCTCAAGGCGTCGGCATGACCCAGTGCCTTGCCCGGCCGATGCTCCAACTGGTACTGGTAGCCCGCTAAAAACAAGGACCAGCGCAACACCCGGGGCGACAGTACCTGCGGCGTTTGTTTGTCCGCCGCAAACAGTCCCAAGAGCGGCTTATGATCGGTTACGAGCGTGAAGGGCCGCCCGTACACAAAGTTGTGAAACTTTTTAACCCCCGCCACCAGTGCCAAGCCCTCCCGGTCGATTTGTGCATAGTTCCGCTCCGCGGGGGACAGCGTGCGGGAGTAGTAAGCCACCGGGACTTCCCTCCCATCCGGTAGCTTGTGGGCCAAGACCGCCCCGACCCCATACGTTGATGCGTCGCAAGCAAGGATTACCGGGAGCTTTTCATCAAAGTGGGCGAGTACCGCGTTAGAAATCAAGAGTACTTTAACCCCCCGAAACGCCGCCTCCTCCCTCGCTCCCCATGCTCAAGGTGTCGCCTTATCCAGCATCCTGTGCAGGGGTTCGGCCACGGCGGCTCTGTGAGGGAGAAAGGCGTGGTAAAAGTTCAGGAGGCCTAAGAACGCCTGGAGCTCTGCCTTGGACTTCGGGGCAGGGGCCTCCACGATGGCCTTCACCTTGTCCCTCGCCGGATGCAGGCCTGTTGCATCTACCCGGTACCCCAAGAACTCCACCTCCGGCACCCCGAGGAGGCACTTTTCCCGCTTCACTTTCAGCCCCGCAGCTTGGAAGCGTCCCAGTATAGTTCGGAGGCGGGCGGCGAAGCTTTCAGGGGTGGTCGCGGCGATGAGGACGTCGTCGAAGAACGGCGTCACTCCAGGGATCCCTTTTAACAAATCGTCCATTAGATTTTGGAAGATCCCTGGGGCCACACTGACCCCGAACTGCAGCCGCTTCACCCGGAAGGCCCCCGGTGGGTCACTATGGTTTGCGCCTCGGCAGTGGCCTCATCTACCGGGAGTTGCTGGTACGCCTGCATGAGATCCAGCTTTCCAAATATGCGCGCCCCCGCCAGTGTGGCTAAGATGTGGCTGACCACGGGTACGGGGTATGCGTGCGCCTGAAGTGCCTGGTTAATGGTGCACTTATAATCCGCGCAGATGCGGATTTCCCCATTTGGCTTGACGGGTGTCACAATCGGGGTCTCCCATCGAGCGTTCAGGACGGGCTCTAGGACTCCCTGGGCCACTAACCGGTCCAGTTCGGCCTCTATTTTAGGGCGGAGGGCCAGGGGCACGGTGCGGAAGCGCCGTCGGACGGGCGTCACTGTGGGGTCTAAGTGGAGCGACACCGGGGGCCCTTTATAACACCCCAGTTTCCCGTCAAAGACCTCAGGGAATTCCTTGCACACCGCCCCCCAGTCCCGCACCCCGTACTTATTCACTCCCCCAATCGTTATGCCTAGGGCCTCGAACCACGCCCGCCCCAGGAGACTCACGAGATTTCCCTCCACCACCACCAAGTCCAAGTTCCCCTCAAAGTCTCGGTACTGCACTCGGAAAGTGCCGACTCCCCGGATGGGGACAGGGTTCTTTTGAAAGTCCACCAAGCTTAGTGGCAATGGACGTAGAGGGGTCCCCCTAATGGGCAAAGTCTTTTTAAAGTGTCCATGGAAATGATGGATGCCGCCGATCCCGAGTCCACTTCCATGCAACAGGGGACCCCTCGATCCGCACGGTTACTTGGATCTTCGGGGTAGAGGAGAGGTTGGGGTTGGGGAGGCGAAGTACCTGCAGCGGTTGGTCGGTGAGATGGTACAACTCGGCGACCTCTTCCGTCGTCTCGTAGGCGGTGGACGATGCGCGGTGCGGTGGGACCGACGATCTCGAATTCCGGGGGCCCTTGGACCGGCAGACCCGTGTGAGGTGTCCCTGCTTCCCGCACCCGTGACAGACAGCATCCCGGAACTTGCAGGATTTCCTTCCGTGGCCTTCCCCGCAGCTGGCACAGACGGTCCGGTTGCCGGAAGGCTTGGCTGGCTCCCTGTTGGCCTGCTGGAACGGCGCCGGCCAGCGGTGTTGGGGTCTGAGGGCGAAGACCTCTTCGGTCTCTGAGTTCCCGGGGCTGGGACTCCTCCCGACCACATGGGCGGCCGCGGCCGGGCGTTCCCCTTCAGCGGCCTCGTGGGCTGTTGCAGCGTCGATGGCCTCGTCCAGGGAGAGCCTCCGGTAGCCAATCAACTTGCGCCGCAGCTTGGAGTCCGCCAGGCCCCAGACGAACTGCGTCAGCAAGTTGTCTTCCACCTTCGGGAACCTGCAGTCCACCGCGAGCGCCCTCAGCGCGGCCAGGAAGGTGGCAATGGATTCCCCTTGGGCCTGGACTCGCCTCTGGAACTCCATCCTCTTGGCCAGGAAGGTCGGCCGGGGGCTGAAGTACGCATTGAGGACGTCCAGGATCTCCCCAAATGAGCTTTCCAAGGCCGTGCGGGGCACCAAGAGGCTCTTGGCGAGGCGGACGGTTTGGGTGCCGCACGCGTTCAGCAGGAGCGATCGTTTCTTGTCGGGGTGGCGGATCTCGTTGAGCTCCAAATAACTGATGAGCTGGTCGACCCATGCGTCCCAGGTTTCTGGCTGCGACGGATCGAAGCGCTCAAGTGTTACATGAGAGGCGGCCATGGCTCTGTCTGGGAAGGCGTGCGCCGGGGCGAGCGGTGCGGTGCTGCTCTCGGGGTCAGCGATGCGATGCTCGGCGGTGTCCTTTTCGTCGCTCATGGAGTCACGGAAGGCGTTGAAATCCCACCTTCGTCGCCACTGTAAAGTACTGGGTTTTGGGCCTCATGACTCGGACGACGACATAAGAGAAGACGCGTTTATTCGTACTTCACACAAGACAAGAACAAACAGTAACGGCCGGAGGCCAACTATATACAGTTAGGGGGGGACGGCCCCATATTCCTATTGGCGGGTTTGAATCGCCCACCAATGCTGCCATTGGTTCTCTACTGGCGAGCTCAGGAACCTAGTCCCTATTGTTCTCAGAGAGCAAAGCTTGGCTGTATTTTGCCAGCTCTGCCTTCTGATCCCAGGACACAACAGGATGGATTTCCTATGGCTGGCAGTGGTTAGGGCAAGCCAAGCCCCTCCCTCTGTACCATTTTCCTGACTCAAAATGGCTCAGGAGGACTTTATTTGCCCAGGGGAGGGGGCTGCATGTGCAAGCATTCAGTGCATATGGAACTCCCTGATGTGGCAGATAATGCCCTCCCAGGGCCATTTTGGGTCAGGAAAAAATGGCATGGGGGTGAAGTCCCCAAACCATGGCCCCAATCCAAATCAGGCCTCTTTGATGATCTGTAATTTAGTTACCATGGAAAACTTGCAGATGCCAGCTGGCAGGAAGTCTCCATGGTGATCACACATTACATAAACTTCTAGTGTGGGTTCAGCTGTGAGCTAGACTTGGGGATCAGGTTTACACAGAAGTAAATCCCATACTTCAATAGACTTACTTCTAGGTAGCTGTGCAGAGGGTGTGACCCCTGCCTATGAAGAAAATATGACTCCTACAACTCATAATTTGAATAGGAAGCGTAGAAATCTATGATTCATTTGTCATATGTAACATAGATTTTTAAAGCAATTTGAGCTCTTTTTCCTACAATCTGAGAGAGATTATAGACAGGTTGTTTAAAAGTTGAAGCCTGGGTCTGTATTCTGTCTATATATACTTGGTTAAAGGGGTGTTTCAGTTCACAAGGTTTACTCCCTGTGATATATTGTGATAATTTCCAATCAAATTGGTTTAAGTCTGTTCAGAGTTATCTGCTGAAATAGGCCTTTCCCCCCTAGGTGCTCTTATCCTTTGGATTAGACCAAGCAAAAAAATTAGTCAGAGAATTGAGGATATAGAACACCAAACTGGTCTTTCCAGCTTACAAAACATTATGATGAAGGCAAACATTAAAAATACTGTGGAACCAGCAAACCATTTAACATCTCTTGAAATAAAAGGGTTTAGAAGAACCTTCACTCTGGCTAGGTGCCCTATATTCCTTTCTGCTCTACGTGAAGGAAAATACAAGAATATTCCTTTCACAGATAGGTTTTGTACCTGCCCATCAAGGGAGGTTGAGACTACAGAGCAGATGTTTTTATATGCCTGTATTATAAGGTGGCACGTAATAAGATCATCACTCCATTGATTGAAAAAATTCCAGGCCTTTCTGAAAAACCTAGACTCAGGTTTCTTTTATCTGATAGAAATCCCAAGATCACCTACCAAATAGTCAGTTTCTGTATGGCAATACTCAGGTTACAGAAATTTTATGGTAGTTAGGTAGTTATGGTACTTAGACATCAGTTAAATTTTAATCTGTTTTTAATGTTTTATTGATGTATTTTAAAAAATTGGAATATTGTAAAGGTGTACTTTTTTTGTATGACTGGTCAAAGGATCGGAACGATAAACTGAACTAAACTTTATGTAATGGTTAAGGAAATTCTATTTCACTGTATCTGAAGAAATGTGCTTGCACATGAAAGCTTATAC
The DNA here is from genome assembly GCA_029375565.1 of Gekko gecko. Classification (NCBI taxonomy): domain Eukaryota; kingdom Metazoa; phylum Chordata; class Lepidosauria; order Squamata; family Gekkonidae; genus Gekko; species Gekko gecko. The sequence goes on from JAPDNY010000001.1 coordinate 96,866,877, forward strand.
CTTGAATAAAACTTTATTGGTCTTAAAGGTGCCACTGGACTCATACTTTGTTCAGATGCCACTCTGGTAACTCAGTCATCCCATTTGAGTTGTCCTGCTATACCCTGTTTCTGACCTAGCATGCCCATATTTGGAGTACCACTAGATCTTTATCCCTCCCTTCGATCTCCATCATCATAGTTGATTTCAGTTGTGGATTTCTTCTTTGCCCTGGGAATCCAGCCTGGACTAGCCGTTCGTCCTTCTACCCTGGACTTCTTTACATTAGACTCTCCTCTTCAGGACAAAGCAATGTTTGTTTGTTTTTAATTTCTCCCTCTATTTCGCCCCTTAGTTTCCCCATTCTCTGTCCTTCCATTAGACAACAATCAAAGGCAGCATTGCTAGGAATGTTACTATCTTGTGATGTTTTTAATGTTTTTGTGCTCCCTTGCATTTCTCTTTTTCTAAACTCTGTATCTTGTTAGGGAACAATAGATTTTCTCATTTGACATTCTCTCTCTTCATCTGTATCTGGGCAGGACCTGGGTGTACATTAGAATGAACAATCCCAACTAATTGCTCCAGTGATACAGTCTGACCACATACATTATGGGCTTGTCACATAGACAGATTTGGGTAACATCTATGACATGAGCAGCCTGATGCATCAGCAAATGCCCCATTCTAATCAGGGGAATTTATTAGTCTGTGGAATTGGGGCATTTGGCAATCATTTCTAGCCACAGTCCAGCAAAACAGTGCTGCAGGCCACAGGTGACATGGATGCCCATATGAGAAGTCCACATATGCTCAGTGATGGTGAAATGTCCATACATTTGTGGAATGGCTGGTATAGCATGCCCAGATCACTGGTGTACAAACACTACACAATAATGGATCAGCCAATATCATAAACATGATGGGGTGCACTTGGAATGCATGTGGTATTGTGAAGACTCCATTCCTGCAGTTCAGGCCAGTGTTTTAGATGGCCCTGGTCCACTCCAGGACTTGGTGTGGGCAGGAACAGACAGAAAGGAAATGTTACTGCGGCTCCAGGCAGAGAAAGAACTGGACTTACTAAACTGTGCTCCTGTTTGAAACCATGCTGCCTCCTTATTTTGATACCAAGCATTAAGAACATGACAATGCTCACAGCATATGGCCTGTCATATCTGTTTTTTCGACCAAGATCTACAATTGTATTGAAGGTAGCAAGGGACAGGACATGGAGTACTTTTCCCTCCCCACAATCTTTCCTGGAAAAACCATCAAGCTGCTAGGGATTAGTATCCCTAAGTGGTTTTTCAACTGAAAAAAGTCAGTGGTTGGCCTCAAGTGAGCTCCCATGTCAGAGGCCCTTTTAACCACTTTCTCTACTGGTCATCATGGAGGTATCTTCAGATTAAAAGAAACTACAGGATGTGTAGCTCCCATTCTTATTAGAGACACATAATGTCTTTAAAAAAGGGAAGACAGTGGCAGAACAATTCAGCACCACTGATACTGTTTTTGGATACTTGTGATTTGCCTGCATTTGAATAAACAAGAAAATCTGTATCTTGTTCTGTTTTTCCCTTTTTCATCTCTAGAAGACAACTGGCAAACCAACAGCACTCCTAAATCCATGTTTACATAGGCAATTTGTTTCTTAAAAGACTATTTATTTTATTGCTCAGAACATTTCATAAGACACATAATAGTTTATTCAACCAGAGGTCTGGGGCACATTACCCATTTACATGCTGTACCAAATGCATCATCCAAATAGCTTTTCTGTTGTTTTATTTTTCCTCTCTTATGCTATATGAAAAATCTCATAATCAGATGATATCATGGGAGAGTAAGATTTTCTGGATTCTTGACATATCATTGGCATTCTAGCAGTGATTATGAAATCAGTCAGCACAAGAACAATTGCAATGGTAACAAGAATGGCATTTCTGCACAGAAAACACAACGAAGAGAAACTACTCCAAAGGTGTTCCCCCCCCCAGGGTTTCATTCTAAGATCATCTATAATCCTTCAAAAATTACTCTTATTTATGATGTATGCAGCCCCTTTGGAGTATGTGATGCTTTAGAAAGGAAAGGAAATAAAGAAACCGATCCCTGCCTAGAAGAGTTTACAAGCTAAAGTTTGCCACAGGGGAGGCAACAGAGAGAAGGAAAGAAAGAGGCAAAGGCTATAAGGGAAGATGACATGTAAGCTGAAGATGGACAATTTTGTCAGTGGTGAAAGCAGCAGGTGTTGTACAAGTCATGTACATGCTGTTATCGCTTATCTATCAAGTTATTCAGATTTTTTAAGTACTACAAAACTGAAAGTCGGAGAAAATGAAATTAGCACACAAAACCACAAGCAACAATCCTTTCAGTGCTCTTAAAAACTTTAATCTGTCTCCATTCTTAATTTAACAGAGCTCCAGCTGTCCATCTATTCAGCATTTTACTGACATGTGACTGATGTGCTTTTTAGGGCTGCCAACTCCAAGTGGGGCCTGGTGACCTCCTGGAATTACAGCCGATCTCCAGACAACAGTGATCAGTTCCCCAGGGAAAAATGGCTGCTTTGGAGGGTGGACTCCATGGCATCATACCCTGCTGAGCTCCCTCCCTGTCCCAAACCCCACCACCCAAATCTCCAGGAATTTCCTCATCTGGACATGGCAACCCTAGCTGTAGTTTGTTGAAACTGTAATTTTATGGCCGGTTAGTGTGCCTTTTGTGGATGGATGCTGGTTGCCAGGCTTTAGCCTTTGGGCCTGAGACTTGGGGCCAAGCTACACAATATACTCCGTCTCTGTCCTTAGGCATGTGAAACAAGAGAAAAGGGTTAAAAAGCCCCCCACACCTCTTTTTTATGCAAAAGGAGGGTGCGATGGAAACTGGAAGCCCCTTTCCCCCCCCCCTTGCAGCACTAGTTGAATGAGTGCTTTTTAAGGTGAGTTTCCTGAGAACCATCTCAGCTGGCTTGTAGTAATTACTGCAGGTGCAAATCAGAGATGGGAGGCAATAGTCTAGCCTCAACTAACAACAATTTACATTTAGCACATAGTTAATTTCCATCACTATTTTTATGTGTAGCAAGCAGTCAGTATCTTCAAAGCCAGATGGCTGTGAATATACATGTTCAGATTCCATGTTGTAAAATTCTTACTGATGTGTGCAAGTACCACCATTAATACTGCTACTCTACGAGACATCACCAGGTTCTTCCTGTGACATGAGCAGGCTCTCTCTCATGAGTTTTAGGGTATGAGATGTTGGGGACCCATCAACCCTATGTTAGTAAGTAGGTGTAGGGCTCCTTGTGTTCAATTTCATGGTTACAATATTTTGCACCAATTGACTCAATATGTTTCAAATATCTTGGGAGCAAAATGCCTGTCTAGTAAAAATGACTTGTGATTCCAAAAGCAAGTGTTCTTTTAGTGAGTCAGATTCTAGGATTTAGACCTCTGTTCAAAAGCTGTCTTAGCTATAGACTCACTTTTGGGGAAAAAAACAGATCCTCAGTTCCCTCTCTATACCTCACAATGTTAAGAACATAAGAGCATAAGAGAAGCCAATGGCCCATCCAGTCCAACACTCTGTCACACAGTGGCCAAAAAAAGGTACCATCAGGAGGTCCACCAGTGGGGCAAGGGCACTAGAAGCCCTTTAAGTTTAATATGCTGAGCCTCAGCATGTGGACTTGGGAGAACATTCATTAAATTTAAGTAAATGGGAGAAATCATAGTTGACAGTCAGGGTGGTACAGTAGTTGAAGTATGACTGCGAATCCTTGCATACTAGGCTCACTAGGTGACATTGGGCCACTCACTCACTGAGCCTTACCTAACTCACAGGTTGCTGTGAGAATAAAACAGAACAGGGGATATATGCTGCCATGAATTCCTTGGACAAAGGAAGGAATAAAATAATGTGCCAACCTAGCAGTTTGAAAGCAAGAAATTGCAAGTAAATAGGTACTGCTTCGGTAGGAAGGTAACAGCTTTCCATGCACCTTGGCATTTAGTCATGCCGGTCACATGACCATGGAATCATCTGCAGACAACGCTGGCTCTTTGACTTGGAAACAGAGATGAGAACTGCCCCCTAGAGTTGGATCTAACTAGCTTTTGAGCAAGGGAAAACTTTAGTATAAATGAAATAAGGGTTTTAAAACGCTGTTCATGTTTAAATTATTATATGAACAATTAGTCAGACGGTGTATTCCTTTCACCATCACTAACAGATGAAATTGTGCCCATTGCCAAACCAGCATGGGACAACAGTCTTACACATATTGATTCCAGAAGACCCAAAGGCACCAGTGGGAAGGGGGATGAGCTCCATTCTCTATCCCCATTCTTAAAAAAAAAGACTTTTGCGCCTTGCCCATTTACAGCACTCTATGTCAGGTTACAGTTTGGATCAACAGATCTTCAGTGGTAATGGGTGTTTCCACACCACTTTGAATCCTCTTGTAAATATTCATGTTTTTTCACAATGCCCTGGCAGAGCGCAAATTACATTCAACACAGTCATTTCATCTGAAATGGCCTCCCTGAGTGATCCCTGCTCAGCCATACAGTGACCACAAATTTACCCCTTAGTGAATTTATATCATGTCTTTTCATTAACAAATGCATGTCATTAAGCAGAGCATACACCAGCCAATAATTATAAAAGCAGATATTTATTTGCTTATGCATTTACATTATTTGTAGTCTGCCTTTCTCATGGGGACTCAAGGACATAGCGAGTCAGTACAATTAACACAATGGGACATTCAATAACCAGTGCATTAGGAGAGCTTCTGGTTTTGGCACAACAAGATTGGGGGGAGCCACAGAGCTCTGCTCCAGCGGCCACCTGAATTGCATGGTTTGGGGGAGTCTTGGTTTCCCAGACTCCCAGGGGTATCCCAGGAGAGGAATACTTGAAGCAGGGGGTGCAATGGAGAGCCAGATTCAGGTGGCTGCTTTGATCTGGAGTCTCCTGTTTGTCCTGAAGCCCCAGCCGATGCAATTGCCATTTTGGCACCAAGTTGTGACTATCAGACTTTTAAGAACTGAAACTAAGTGTTCTTTTACATCAAGTGACCCTCTACATAAACTATAAGAAGATATTCTGCAAGTAAGTTCTTTTTTCATGAAATGCCTGCTGAAATAGAGCTATTGTTGGAAGAAGAGTTAATGAATATTAGAGCTAATTTGGATTCTCTGGCTTAGTCTAAACAAACTTTGTGGGCTCAACTATCTGGCAAGGCTGTTCTGTGGGAACAATGGCTACCTTTCAAGTGATAATGGAAACACTAAAGGACATTTTTAACATGGCTATACTTCCATACAGCGCAACTTATGCCTTTTAGAGGACCATGTCCAGGAGCTTTCTGGTAAATTTCACCATGTAGAAAGTTTACCAAAACAACTATTAAACGAAGCATAGGAACTGAGATTGGAAAAGGTGGAAATATCAGAGATTAAACAGTTTAAAGTGAAAATGGGAAAAATAGCTGTATGCCTGATTGAAGTGAAAGAATCACAAGATACCAAGATGAACAGAAGATAATTTTAAACATGACTAATACATCCTTTTTGGATTCCGCAAGGAAATAAGGAGATTGTTCTACTCCCATGCTGCAATACTGCAGGAACAATCCACAACTACAGAAGATAAAACATTGGGAATTCAAGAAGGAGAAAAGGGGGGGGAGAACTACTTAAGGTGGAATCGTTACAGCAGGGCAAGTGATTTTTAAAATGGAATTTAAGGAGATTTAATGAGATTTAAGGATATAAAACTTAAGAGAAATTGTGACTAAAATTAAATGTTAAGAGAAATAAGTGTCACAAGGTAGTTTCTATCTGTAATTATAAAAAAGCTCAAAACCTTGTAATGTGATTCAAGAGCAAATATTAATAACAGTTGTATGGAATTTAGTATGGCTGTACCAGTGTAAGGGAAGGTTAATGACAACTAAGAAGATAACCAAGAAGGCTAAATTGAATTAAAACTGAAATTAAGTTAAATGTTAAAGAAATATTTGTTATAAGGCATTTGTATGTGTTATTTTAGAAAACCCTAAAGATAAACATTATCAGTACCTGTAGGAAAATTTCTGTAAGAAATGGGAAGTTGAATTTAGTAAAATGCAATCTTAAAGGGATGTGAATTAGGTATGTTTCCTTTTTAGGGTTAGTATATTATTTTTAGAAGGCTTTGGTTATAGAATGGCTATTTATAAGCAGTAGGACATTAAGGATCCATAACTGAATGAGTAAGGATGAGTTTTGTATTAAATGATTACGGGGTTATGAGAGATTTGAATATGAGAATCCATAGATATGAAATTAATACAATTTAAACATGATTAATTAACTGGAATGTTTTATTAAAATATATTAAAAAGGTAATAAGATTGTATAATTTTTTAAAAGAAGTTATAGAATGCTTTTATGATGTAAAAGCAATAATTTGGCTTTTTGCAGATATCAAGAAATGTATGGGCTTAAGTGATCAGAGTTAATACAAAGAATTACCTGATTGTATAAGTAGAATTATCAATGTAAAGCAATAGTGTCTGTAGAAGTAATTGTAAGCACTATTTTTTCCCTTTGTACTCCTTTTCTCCCTACCTGTTTCCCTTTATAATATTCAATAAAAATCTAAAAAAAAATTAAAAAATAACCAGTGCATTAGGATATTAGAATTCTGGAAGCATTCCATAAGTATTAACATGATGCAATAAGTGGTAAAGATATTACATAATAGGATTCTACTTACAATATGCTACATACAGCAGTAAAGACTACAAGTCCCAATCATTTATCCAAGTAAATTTGTGAAACCAATTTGTACTGTAGAGCCTTATTACCTGTACAAAAAAAGCCCTCTTGAATTGTTCAGTTTTGTATAGTTTGCAGAAGGCCAGGGTATATTCAAAACAGTTAAATACTAACATTATCCATAAAACAATACAAAGGGGGAACAAATACAAGAATAGCTATTAAAAGCCTATGTGGAAGGATGGCCATCACTTGGCACCTAGCAGACACTATGTAAGCACAACTCCAACTTCAGGAGGGAGGGGATGTTACTACCAGTATGCCACCACCAAAATGGCCCCCTCTCTCTGGTGACTAGGGGTATACACACAAAAAAAATCAGTATTTTTCAGGTTTGGGTATATTGAACCTGAAAAATATTGGTATTTCCAAATATTCCCAAAACCCAATATTGGTATGGTATTGGGATTTGGGAAATATTTGGGACTGCCAATTTTTTTTTGGCTCCATTATACCCTATGGGGACCATTATAGTCAATCGTCCCCATAGGCTATAATGGAGAATCTATCCAGGGATATCTGAGGCCCGGGGGGGCTGTTTTTTGAGGTAGAGATCCAATTTTATGGGCCCCTGAAGAAGATGCCCCCATCCTCCATTGTTTCCAATGAAGGGAGGAAAGGCATTTAAAAGGGCATGGTCCCTTTAAATGCCTTCTCCAAACTGCAACATGGCTCTGTGCCATGGTAAGTTAACTCCAAAGGCATTTAAAGGAACTGAGAGCCATTTAAATGCCCTGTAACGGCAGCTATCTGTTGGCCCCGAAAATTCCCAAATGTTTTCAGAATTCATGGGGGGGACATTTTCAAATAGTTGTATCACTAGCCCCCTCGGTGATAGGCTGAGAAAATACCTGATAAATATCAATAGGGGTTATTTCAGGGGGGGGTATTTTATTGGGTATTTTTTTCAGCTTAGTTTGTACTGAGCACATACCCCTACTGGTGACCACCTACCTCACCTCTTAAAATTGGGCTCAAAAGATTACCACACATGATGGGTAGGTTCATACAGAGGAAAGTGATCCTTGCTATGTTCAGATCCCAGACCATTTAGGGATTAATAGGTGAATGACATCATTTGAATTGGGGCTGTTCTGCATGCTCCTGATTTTCTTGTCTATCCACAAACATTGGAATTTGTTTGGGCACTGTTCTTCCTCATGTCTGCCCTTCCTTTGCATTTTCACAGATGTGAAGTCAGTTTATTTATTCTGCACATACCTTTAATAATGAGGATGTTCAAGGGAGGGTGTTGTCATCATCAGTGCCATCACTGGTGGTGTCTTGGCAACTCCTCTTTTTATTTTTTGCATGTGTTTATATCAATATATAACTTATATCAAGTTGTTTGAATTCCCAGCTTCCATTTAAAAGAACAAAGTAAGTCTCTAGCCTTTTCCTTTGTGTAGATATGCCTTTTTCCTTGTATCTCCATGAGGGAAAAAGCTAGAGACTTATTTTTTTAAAAAAATGAAAGCTGGGAATTCAGAGAACATTCCTGCCCTATCACTATAGCAGTACATCAGTTAGGGTTGCCAGGTCTCCCTTGGCCAGGCCACTGGAGGGGGACTGAGGGGTAGAATTGCCAGATTCAGGCTGGGAAACTCTTGGAAATTTGGGATGGAGCCTGGAGAGGACAGGGACCTCAAGGGTACAATGCCATAGAATCCACCTTCCAAAGCATTTATTTTCTTCAGGGGAACTGCTCTCCATAATCTGGAGATAAACTGTTATTCTGGAGGATCCCAAGTTCCCACCTGTAGGATGACACCCCTAATATCAATTTATCAATATTTTAATGACTTTAAAAAAATTAAAAATGAATCCACTGGTCTTCAAGGGGGGGAGAGAGGGAACCATTTGATGATGACCACAGGCCAATCACTGAAAAATGAGCTGGATGTAGGTTGGAGTAGGTGGGACAAAAAACATTACGCATGAAGGAAAAGGCAACTCAAAATCAGCTCCCTGAAAAAGATCAGGGTAAAAGTAGTCTCAAAAGAAATGGGGAAAAACCCAAAAAACCCAAGTACAAACTGAAGGCATAAAAATGTGTGCAGGAGTCAGAGGATAAACAGAAGTCGTATGGAACCAGCCAGAACAACAACATCCAGAAAAGCCCTTGTGCTAGGAAGCAGGAAGCCAGTGCAGATCTTTCAAGATCAGAGTAATGTGCTTCTGATGGTGAGTCCCAATCAGAATCTTGGCTACTATATGTTAAACCACTTGAAGTGTCAGAAAAGTCTTCAAAGGCAGAGTCATGTAGAATGCCCTATGGTAATCATTCCTGGATGTGACCAGAGCACAGATAAGAGTAGAAATCACCACTATGCCATTCCAAAGTTCCACCATAATAGAAATTGTCTCTTCTTTCTACTGCTGTCTGTTCAATATAATCCCTGGAAACATGCCAACACAGAGCCAATCTCTAGGATTGCTGTTTTCCTTAGGCAAACTCCAATTTCAACAGTGTAAGTACGTCAGCTGTATTTTGGGGTAGAAAGTACACAAAGAGTACACTGGTACAAGCAATAGGAAAATTTTACGACACCTCTAGATGAGTTGTGACTTTATTGACATCAAAGAGTTGGATTCACTATAAACAAGACAAGATGAACTTAATCCAAGGTTTTTCATGCCTGATAAGGCTGAACTAGCTGCTTCAATAAGGTGGGCATTGCAGCAAAGAAAGAAGAGAGGTCCGGCTAATCTCTAGAAAATACTTTCATCTAAACAGAGAGCTACAGCAAAGATATATCTGCACTAGAGCAATCTTAGCAACATTTTTCGATAGTTTACTAGTGATATGCAGCATTTTTCTATAGTTTACTGTGGATGTCAAGGAAAAGTTGTGAAACCCAAATGTGAAAATCCATGGCATTGCCTGTATTTTGAAATTATAAGATTTTCTGGAAGTCTTCTGGAACTGGTTGTGACAATGTAGCATTAGGAAATAGAATGAATACACAAAATGATACATTGATAGTAGTGGTTACCACTAGCTATCACAAGCACATTGCCAGGGAGAGTGCTATACTACCAATATACATATCACATCATTCTAGGTGGGCAAAACTTTGAATGTCTGGACTTGTCTAGCTGCAGCCTATGGGAACAGTAGGGCTGAGGAAAACATCTGACACTTCAGTCCCTTTGGTGTGCAAAACTGGTGACAGAGGTTTTCTTCCATCTGTATGTTATGGGGAGGGGGTTTAAGTTCTCAACTTGAGGACTCAGATGAATCAGAGTCTTCAGTAAAAGATAAATACGACAATCCTGCTACTGTAATTTTTCAAACTATCAGGAGGTCTCATAGAAGAACTCTGAGAGACTTTCTGACCTCTTCCTTGGTACTGAGAAATTTGATGGCTTTGATTCCCTGGTGCTTTGACAGTGGAAAGCTGGGGAGGGGGAGCTTCCTATAGTGGCATTTTCCAGGTATTCTGGGCTTTCTTGAAGATGATGATACCACCCCTTAAGAAGTGTTAGGGAAACCCAACTGCATTTCAGGAGAAAACAGAACCAGGCCTTGGACATAGTTTGGTGTACAACCAGATATATGACTGATCTTCCACAGTGTTGCTTTTAATTCTGGTATGGAGGACTGCCCAAGTCTTACCAATGAACTGACAACAGTCCTACTACTATGCAGCAGATGGAGTTATAGCTCCTTTGATTTATTCTACTGGGGCTGCAGAAAGGTGGCTACCTACTATTTACTATGAAAAATGTGAACTGATAAATCTGTCTTCTGATAAAGCAGGCATTAAACCATGAAGCCCAATACTGTCTGCTCTGCCTGGCAGCAAATCTCCAAAGTCTCACACGTAAGTTTTTCACAGCATCCCTACTCAAGATCCTGTAGATGAAAATTGAACCCAGGATCACGTACCTTGTATGTATATGGTTTTCCACTAGGCTCTGATCCTTAGAACAACATGTGAAGAGTTGTGTGAAGTAGTGAAAACTGCCATATACCACTAGCCCATTAGAGAGCAGTGTCTGCTCTGACTGACAGCATCCATTGAGGAACTCAGACAGAGAGTGGTTTTTACCAACACCTGCAAGATCTCTTTAACTGGAGATGCCTGGTAAAGAGCCTGGGCCATGAAGCAAGCCAAAGCACCATTTGGGAGTATTGCAAGACCTATTTGTTGTCTATTCGGACAGGGTTGTCTTAGTTTGCAATTATATAAAAAAAAAAATTGGGGGATTTAATTGTATTCAAAATATGGTGCAATGTTATTTTCAATTGTTACATTTCTCCCACAAGTATAAATCTAAATAAGCCAATAAATATTGCATGTACTCTGCAAATTAACAATACAGACAGATAGTTTGTTGTACAACTATGGCAATGTAGTGGTTCAAAGCACACACACACACACAAAAAGTAGTATTACAGTACTGGTTGCCTACCTTGCGACAATACTTCAGATTCCCACACAATTGGACTTGCAGGAAGCATCAGATTTGAAACCCATCATCCAAAGGATTTAAAATCTTAATTGTATGAGCCAAATGTTTCCAGCTGTCGCTGTCTTCCATTTTTTTCCCACACCATCTTGGCTGAGCTCTGTTTGGGATCTCTGTTGAGCAAAGGCCTGAGATATTAGCATAGTCATTGTTTATGCTGGATAGAGGGATATTCCTCAAGACTTACTTCATTATCTTAAACACACACACACACAAACTAACCTGTTTATCTTCAAAGGATGGAAACTTTTTCCATGCAAAACACTTTGGGCCTTTTTAAAAAAGATCTGATACTAAAGCAAACCAAATGCCAGATGTCAGTTCAGGCTGTAAACTGGGAGATGTCATTCAGACACCAACTATTTCCCAAAGTTTGAGGAAACATTTTTCATTGAAGCTTTTACTTCTTTATGCTGTTACAACTACTTCCACCTGCTTCTTAACTGGCATTTTTAACATCCAGCTTCTGCTATTTACCTTTACTGAAATATTTTCTTTGTAAACTACTACAGTGGACTACAGGAAGCCTTGTGCTCTCCCAGGGGAGATGAATTAACTTGAGACTACAGTGGAAAAATTAGAATTAGCCCTGACGTGGGTAGCCCAGGAAAGCCTGATCTCATCAGATCTTGGAAGCTAAGCAGAGCTGATCCTGGCAAGTATTTTTTGTATGGGAGACCTCCAAGGAATACCAGGGCTGGGAGGCCAGAGGCAGGCTATCCAGCCCTTCTCTGAATGTCCTCTGTGCTCCAATAGGAATCACCCGAGGTTGCCATGACTTCCAGACACGGGCACGCACACACATGCAAAAATGCCAAAAAAGAAAGAAAATTTTGAATTAAATCATTATCATTGCCTTTTCAAAGAACTCAGTAGATTAAAATAACAAAAATATTTTTTTCAGAGATCTTGAATTATAGATCATTTGCCCTCAAATGAAATGATAGGATCTTAATTAATTTCCACTCAATATAGACTAATGAGTTAATTTTTCATTTTTTATCAATTTCATAATAGAGCAGTTCAATTTTTGTTACATAATAATTAACTCCATGGCCCTCAGTTTGCAAGACTGGAGCAAGGCTGTTAATGATAGGATGTTTTGGAGGGCATTAATTCATAACATCTACACATAATTGTTTACGATGTCTGAACTGATTCAGTAGGCGGTACAGTTCAGTGGAGTGTAGAAACTCTTCATGGATTAGATTGTCACCTCAGAAAAAATAACAAACCAAACTGCAGAATAAAACATGGATTCTCTGTTTGTTTAATTTTGTAAACATACTAGATATACCACACCATCTTAAGCAGATTTATCCCCTTCTTAAGATCATGAAGCAGTACTGAGTAATACTCAGTAGGGTTTAACTCCGCCTCAGATGGCACTGCAAATCACCCTGGGAATGAGATGGTCAGATACTGAGATGGAAAGATGTATCATACTTTCAGATGGAGGATTTGAATGTTTCCGTACAAAGAGCAAACCTCCCTTCAACTAGAAAACTGGCACAAGCATAGAGAAGTTTTAGCCTGAGCTAGTTTTCTTCTTGCTGAGACCTTTCACAGTGTCCTAAAGTGGTTCAGTCTGTTCTACCAGCTAATTGTCATAATTTGGCCTTTCTTTTTGCTTTAGGTATATAGGTTATTTTACCCTCCTTGTTATAGTTTATAGTGTGTTACTTTTTCCCCAGAAACAATGTGCTTACACAATATTTGTCCAGAGTATAGCTATTGATTTTAGTGGGACTTGGGCAGGAGACTGGTTTTGCCATTTTGCAGCAAACAGAAAATTTCAGTGGTGTGAGTTATTCTGACATAGATACAGAGAAAAGTCCACTAGCTACAGACAGGACCATGGCACACAGCAGCCATGAAAGGCAATGTGAAGCCAAACCAACACACTATACAACATAACAGAGAATCCTGATTCTTATTTCTTCCTTGCACTTTTCTATATCAGTTCCTACTAAAAAAGCATCAGAAAAATGTTAGCTTCCTTCTATCCCATCCCACATCACTTCTGACCTGACAGCTAAATCTGATTAGTTAATTGAAAGGGTGGGAGAGTATTACACACCCACACACTTCCCACTGCAGATGTCATGGAGGGAAATTCAGAATAAGGATCTTTGTAACTTCATTTCTTCTAGCCTAATTTTCAACACTGCCCTCAAGGTAGGTTTGTGAAGTAGCAGCGACAGCTAGTGGTTGCCCAGATTAATCTGAGACAATTGTACTGTCTCTGGAGGGGATAAGTCATCAATAAGTCTTTGGGTTTTGATAAAACACATTTATTTGAAAACAGCCTGAAAGGAGTTGGAGGTCCCCTTAACATCAGGGGTCATTAATCTGTTTTCTGAAGTACTCAAATAACAAGCAAAAGGAGGAAGGAAAAAATACTGGAAGAGAGTAATCTACATACCTTAGATGCATATACAAATCTCCAATGCAAACACAGCCTAAGCAAACTCTAGCCTTTAGGGTACAGACCTACAAGACCAGATTCATTACCAGAAGCACTGGCTCATCACAATGGAAAGGGGGGGGTTCTTGCTGAGGAGATTTGCTACTAAACTAACACGGTTCTTGAAAGAACAGGTGTGACCATAATAACTAACAAACTGAGCTATGGATCTTAGCCTGAAAACCTTTTGCCACCCAACTTTTTATATTACAGTAGGGGTTTGCTGATCTTTTCAGAATTACTTTTGACTGTGGGTGTTTTTCTAGGCAGTTCCCCCCATCAAACTGTGGCAAAATCTACCCTACTTTCCATTAGTTTGTGCAGGTGCTATTCATAACTGTAGCTGCTCAGAAGCTGGGGGGGTTCACCAGTGGGTTCAGCAGGGGAGCGAAGGATAAGACACCAATTCTTGTTAGAAGACTGAAATCATAGGCCAAGGCTCCAAGTCCTGGAATCTTCGTTCTGGAGGGGCCCTTGCAAAGACGGCAGCAGGAGCACACTGTGGCCAGAATGTCAGACTTTCCCCATATTTCACAGATAAAAATAAGGACATATGAGTTGCCACCAGTCCTGGAGATAAATGCCTTGCCCCTTTAATGAAACCTAGTGTGTGGGAATGGACAGCTGAAGCAGACAGGGCATGGAGGTAAAGAATAACCAATTAAGTCTCTGTTAAAAGGACAGGACTGTTTCCCCCCAGGCAGCTGGCAACCTCTTTTGTTTACCATTATCTTGCAAGACTTGTAATATCTTCCTTCTAAAAAGTTCAAAGTGAGCTTTCCAGTGTGATGGCCATGAGCATAGATGGCTTTAAAATGGGTTATTCATGGAGGGGAGGGGAGGGCAGGTCCGTCAGTGGCTACAGCCATTGTAACTAAAGGGAACCTGTTACGTACTGGGTTCAACCACATGCGAGGCAAGGCCTGCAAGTGGCTAGGCAAAGAGCTCAAGCTTTGGACCAGAGACAATAGCACGAGCGGATCCTAGCCCGCACCTATCAGAGGGCTGGGATCCGAGAAAGATCTATGGAACTCTGTTCCACTGTAAATAACCCTATCCTGGGTGGGGGTGTGTGTTTGGGGTGTAGTTTGATCCAGAATATAAGCCGGCCTGTGAGCTGGGCTCCCTTGTCTTGTTCTTCCCTACCAAATAAACTTACGAGCTGAAACCATGTTATTCTGCTTCGGGCTCGGTACTTTTCAGACCCTCCACATTCAGAGGCAGTCAGTCTCTGAATCCCAGTGATAGGAGCCAACATCAGAGGAAAGCCTTAGCCTCTATGTTTTATTTGTTAGCCCTCCAAGAAAGAGCTGTTGAGCAGTCTGGGACCCACGTATCTTTGGGACCACCTCTTCTGGTATGTCCCCAGGAGAGTGTTATGCTCTGCTGAGAACAACTTACTGGTGATCCCTGGCCCCAAAGATATCTGGCTTGTCTCAACCAAAGCCAGGACTTTCTCAGTCCTGGCTCCAACCTGGTGGAACTCTTTGCCAAATACCATCAGGGCCCTGCAGGATTTAATGCAATTTCACAGGGCCTGTAAGGCAGAAAAGTTCTACCAGGCTTTTGGTTGAAGGCAGCAATGGTTTTCCATCATGGCTGGCACCTTCCCCCGCTTTTCAACCATCTGTCCCATTTTGGCCTCCTCTTTACCCCAACTATGAGGTGGTAACGCAGTCTGGAATGGGTTTAGAAATGCCATCTGAGATTATTTTAAGAATGTAAGAAATGTTATTTATTAATTTTAACTTTTTTTGTTTGTTTTTAACTTTTGTTGTACATCACCCAGAGTCCTATTGATACAGGGAATGGGCAATCCATAAATTTAAAATATAGATAAACCTTGAAATCTACCCAAATGTAAAAAAAACCCCAACAATTGCTTATACCCTGTTCAGAACTGAATATTTTGTGTAGAACTGGGTGTTAAGAAACCAGCATTGTGTGCATACATAGAAATCATAAGATTTCTATTTATTGAAATTATGCCACTGATTGAATTATGCAGATTTCTTTCTCTGGCCCCCTTGTTATCTTTACACTCATGTAACTGGCTGCAGGTGTGGCAGGTTTTACTTTAAGACAGGATGGAAAGGACCCACTTTCACAGCATCCTGTAGTGAATTCTATGAGCCAACAGGCTACAGTTTGGCTGCAGTGGATTCACCTGACACAATTCCATCCCGAAATATTTTCAGACACAAGGAGAGAACCCTTACATTATTTTTTAAACATATATTACCCTTCCTGAGCTGAAAGGAGGGTGCAGGGGTGTGGATGTGTGGGAAAACAACATTTAACCCACAGCTATTTCTGTAAAACTTTGTGAAGTAAATATACCACTGTATATAGGACATATTCTCTGTTTGCTATATGTATTACCCTCTGTCACTGTGTTATTTTATACTGTTACTAGAAGTAAGGCCCATTGTGGAAATAAATACAACGACCTCTAGAAAGAGGCTCTGGGAGAGTGCCCTGGCTTTGGGCACACAGTGTGAATTTGCTATGGCGACCTCAGCAGGGTATAATGACAGAGACCACCATTTTCTCCAGAGGAACTGATCTCTGCTACCTGAAGAGCTGTTGTCGTTTTGAGTGATCTCCAGCCCTCACCTGGAGATTGGCAACAATTGTTACCCAGGAGGAAATGGCTGGTTTGGAGGGTGGAGTCTATGGCATTCTACCTGCCTGAGGTCAAACCCCTCCTCAAACCCCACCCTCTCCAGGTTCCACCCCTCAAATCCCCAGGAATTTGCCAGCCTGCAGTTGGCAACCCCATCTCCTTCTCAGCTAACCATCAACCTACTGTTATCTGCCCCTCTGACTTCAGCTGACTTCTGCCCTCTCTCCTGCAGAGCAGTTGTAATTCTGAGTGGTCTCCAGCCCTCACCTGGAGATTGGCAACAATGGTTCCCCATGAGGGACTGGCTGTTTTGGAGGGTGGAGTCTATAGCATTGTACCTGTCTGAGACCCCACATCTCCTCAAACCTCACCATCTCCAGGCTCTACCCCTCAAATCTCCTGAAATTTCCCAACCTGGAGCTGACAACCCTATCTCCCTCCCAGCCAATTGTCAGCCTACCATTATCTGCCCCCTGACTTCAGCTTTCCATCTCCTCCCCCTCCCTCCTGGAGAGCAGTTGTAATTCTGATTGATCTCCAGCCCCCACCTGGAGATTGGCAACAACGGTTCCCCAGGATGAAATGGCTAGTTTGATGGGTGGAGTCTATGGCATTGTACCTGTCTGAGGTCCCACCCCTCCTGAAACCTCACCTGCTTCAGGCTCCATCCCTCAAATCTCCAGGAATTTCCCATCTGGAGCTGGCAACCCTATCAGGACTGGCCCCAATGAGTTTTCTCTCAAAGGCCAAAACAGGTGACATGACCAAGCTTTGCTGCCTACCAACAGGCACTGAGGGGAAAGTAGGGTTGCCAACTCTAAGTAGGGAAATACCTGGAGATTTGGGGGTGGATCCTGTGGAGGGCAGCGTTGGGGGGTGGCGGAAGGCCTCAGCAGGGTATAATGTCATAGGGTCTACCCTCTAAAGCAGCCATTTTCTCCAGGGGAACTGATCTCGGTCATCTGGAGATCAATTGTAACAGCAGGAGATCTCTAGGTCCCACCTGGAGATTGGCAACTGTAGGGGAAAGACAGCTGCACAGCAGGGGGTGGAAGAGAATGGTTTGATGGCCACTGGGCCAAGATTGGCAACAATGGTTCCCCAGGAGAAAATGGCTGGTTTGGAGGGTGGAGTCTATGGCACTGTACCTGTCTGAGGTCCCACCCCTCCTCAAACCTCACCCTCTCTGGGCTCCACCCCTCAAACTCCAGGAATTTTCATACCTATAATTGGCAACTTTATCTCATCCCCTCTCAGCAGCCTCTTCCTAGGCAAAATTCTGTCTTTCTCATTAGCGGGGAGCAAAGCAGTTTACTTCATTCTTTTCGGCTTTGTGATCTGTACAGCAACCCTGTAAGGCAGGTTAGGCAGAAAGTCTCCGGCTGGTCTGAGATCACCCAGGCAGTTTCCATAGGGATGCTCCTGCTGAACAGGAGCAAGCAGCCAGGCTTAGGGTTGCCATTGCCAGCAAAGACAAATTGATGCAAAGGAGGATGGAAGAGTCTCCATATCTCTATTTTGCCTTCAATTGGTTTTGATGCCAGCAGAGTGAGAAAATGCCAGAGGCTCTGGGTGGGTGCCCCATGGTAAATGCACCAAACAATTCCTAAAGATTTTCCACTGTGTCGATAAATCATTTTCTACACTCACAGCATCCCCTGACAGAATTAGTACCAGAGCTTTTTTTTGCCTTGTGGTATTCTGCTTGTGGTGTGACCTGTCCTTTTTGTGGTGTGGCATGGTTGTGTTATTGGGTTTGTTTCTTTTGAAGGGAAAGTGTTGTGAGTGAGGACATATTTCACCTCAGAATACAACAGGTTGCATAAACAACTGACAATTCCAACTGTCTTGCGGGGGGGAGTTTGAGGTGCAAAATGGAGTGAAGTCCAATCAGCTTCCATATGCAAATGAGCTTGAAATGCTGGCCCAATCAGAGAAGAGTGGCCTAGGCTGCAGTGGGTGGGAGAGAACTCAGGCAACACAGCTAGTGGATAGGGACAGATTCTGAGCGACATACCAGGGAGTGAACTGATCTTGCCAGACCACTACCCTTTTATATAATAGGGCAGGATAATACCATTTTTCTGCATTGTATCTGCACTCTGTATCATGTCTAATATTCTATGCTTGTTCAGATTTCTGTTATCTCAGTGCTAGTGCACTGCTTGTTAGATGTCCTATCCTATTGATTGCATGGATCTATGCTGCATAATCCTTAAGTATCAGTGAGAAAGGTGGGCTATAAATGCACTAAATAAATACTTCTTTAAAAAGTATTTACACACATATTTTATAGTTATCAGTCACAGGCTCATTATTAGTCAAAAACAAGTTGTATTTAGAATCTACATGCTCAGGTTTTAACATTCAACTCCATCTGTTTCATGTAAGGAACAACACAATAATGGTCACATTTGTCTCTCACATGGAAAAATGTATTTTGGAAGAATACAGAACTAAATTGGAATTCCCATATCCTTAATATAATAGGCATGCATTATATATTTGTGTCTAAAGCTGGGATCACAATAAATCCTTCTCTGAAATGGAAACAGAATAAGTTATCCAAAAACACAACAGGGAAAATGTATACAGCTCTGCCAAATTGTGCATTCCTTTAGCTATTGAGACATAATTACTATTGACTCAAAAGGCAAGTTCCTGACTTTTGAGTGATTTGTCACGTGCAGTTGGATGAAATGAGAAACCCAGAAAAGTACATCACAAATTATGAAAAGCAGGTTGTTTATTATCAAGGGAGAACTATTTGATAAGCAAAGGATGAGTCTGGGAGATGGGAAGGAATATAAACCAAAACATATGGACAAAACAATCCTTTGAACACCACCACAACTAAAGTTTCTAAAAAAGAGAAAATGATGAAACAGGCCAAGAGTGGAAATGTTAATTAGATATAAAGAAAAACAAGGGATTTTGCCATTATTGTCAGGAACAAGAGTCTTTGGGGATGCTGTTGGAACAGGGCAAAACAGGAGTCATGGGAGAAAAAAGCATGCTGAAAAAGTAAGAAATGGGATTCGTGTTACAGTCACCCATTACGTAAGTCATGTGGCACAAGATCAGCTAAAGTTTGTTTTGATCACTTGACACTGATGTTGTTTGTCTAGCAACGTATAAAATCAATTTTCTTTTGTGAGGCAAAAGATATTTTCCAAGGTTATCGGGTTAAAAAAACTGAAAGGAAATATGGCTGTAAACTTTCAAGATATGTATGGCATGTGGATTTTCCTTTTATGGAATTGTTCACATCCCAAAATTCTTTTTATCAGTATGTTTAATTGAATTACCTGGGATTTAAATAGGGATCCTATAGGTATTCACGTGAAACTAGAGACACAATTCAAGCTGTTGTGAATTATTTATTTATTTAGAACATTTTTATGCTGCCTTTCCACCCAATCAGGGTCCACAAAGCTGTGATTCTGTGAACATTAAAAAGAACACATTTAAACAATTACAATACAGTCAAAAATATAAAATCCCGTTAAAAATGAACAAACAATATTAGAAGGAGAATTAATAACCATTATTGGGAGTATGCCAATGGAAGGAAACAGACAAGTCTAACTGGGGAGGGAATTCCAAAGTTTTGGTGCCACAATGGAGAAGGCCCTTTCTCAGGTCACCACCCATCTAGCCTGAGATGGTGGGGCAACTGAAGCAGAGCCTCCAAGGATGACCAAAGTGAGCAGGTAGGTTCATATGGGAGAAGGTGGTCCTTAAGGTATGTTGGTCCCAGGCCATACTGTACCCATACTTTTAAGTTTTGTGTAGAAACATCACAAATTGTACTTCCTGTCATTCATAGCCTTTAATTCCACAGGTCACATTGCCCCTAATGCTCCAGCTGTATGTGCTCGGTCAACTGGATACATAACTTCATTCCTCTGATACAGTATCTTCTAGCCTATAAAAGCCTACACTGCACTAAATTTTAGTTTATAAGGCAGTGAACAATTTCTTTCTGTTTTATCTCCAGAAAAACCACTTTTTTGCACTAGGTGGCTCAAGAAGCTCATCATCAATGCTGGAGTTTATCAGAACCTGTAGACTTTCAATTGTCCCTTCCTGGTAAAGCCCTTGAGCCATCCGGATCCCAGCTTATCTGACTCAGAAAAGTTGTTGAGACAGGATCAGATAGAGAAGTTTGGAAGCACTTGACATTATCTACATCGTACATACAAACAGGAACAGATGTGTGCAGTGGTTACACTAGGGTTGCTGGCAACTGGCAGAAGGGTTGAGGGGGCAGCTTTCTAGGAGAAAAAATCAAAAGAAAAATAAGGCATAGGTTACTTACCAGAAGCCCTGACCATATTGTTCCTGGCAATTCCTACAGCTATCTGAAAGTGACAGAGTAGCTCTAACAATTGCCAAAAACTCTAAGGTAATCCTGTCACTTCTAGGTAACTCTAAGAATTGCCAGGAAATTCTGGTAAGTGGCTGAGGCCTTCTTTTTATTTTTCAATCAGCTGAGCATTAGCAGATAAGGGCTCCTATTATCAGGCGTTCCCCCACCATAAGCAGGCAAACAAATCCTAATTACACCCAATGATATGAACTTGGAACAGTCCTTTCTGCACACCCATTCTATCTGTGTAGGGAAAGTGTAATAATCTGAAGTTCAGATATTCTAACCAATGAAAGATATTACACTAGGATCTTTGTGCAACCCCTCCCACCACATCTGAAATGAGAAAGATGCCTGTATCCTCCACAGGGATATGTTTGCCCTCCTCTAGTACATTATCTGTTTTACTGTAGTCCTGGAAGTGGTTGAAGAATTGATCATACTTCATACATTGCTGTATGTAGTCTCTTTCTCTTTTGAACAGCATTTTCTAAACGAATAGAAATAAAAACACCAAAGAGGCCCAGTGATACAAGTAGTAATGATTTAAGCTCCATTGTGAATAACGCTTTAAGCTCCATTGCTTCTTTTGCTATCTAAGGCCTCTTGCTTTTGAAATTGAATTACTTTTCCCCTCAGTCTATGTGCTCTGTTGATGGGAAAGAGAGAGAATAGATGAGAGGGTAGAACTTGAGGGTGCACATTTCAGAAATCACCATTTTAATTTTGGTTTGGGTTTTTCTGCAGGGCATGTTTTTCATTATGCTGGAATTTTGGGAGGAGAAAAAAATTTCAGGTTCCAGAATTTCACCACCCCAAAAGCATGTTCTTTTTTTTTTAAGTGCCTGAAATTAAAATGGAAAGTTTGAAGTGCATTTGCATCCCCCCCTTATGTTCAAACATTAATTTTTTTAACTGAACAAACTATCAGCTATAGTTGGGCTGCCTCCCCCCCATGAGTGGTTGGGGGGGGTTAACTGAAAAGGGAAGGAGGCTGCTGCAGGACTTGCCTTGTTGACTGGGTCTGCACTGCAGTCACTGGCCCTTCTCATAGAAGAGCCCTGCTGGGCCGCAGAAGCCAATGAGGAATTGCTGCTGGGCCTGCCTGTATTCTTTTGATCAGGGCTATTTTGGGGGCAAAACACCCCAGAACGGCATTCTGGCTGGCTTCCAAGCCTGCCCCACCCCTCCCCGCCACCCAACTCCTGACTCCGCCTCTGCTGCTGCTTCTCCCGGGGCTGGCCGAGTGCTCCCGCCGTGCCTGCCCATGTGCCAGCAGGCTCCAGCCCAGGCAGCAGAGGCACAGCAGCAGCAGCAGGAGGAGCAGCAGGAGGAGCAGCAGGGCACAGGGGGAGCCGGCTATCCCACCCACTGCTGAGGGGAGCAGGGAGCAACTCCTGCCCTTGGCCCCTGCCTGCCAGTCCCCAGAGCAATGGGGGGAGGAGGTGTGGAGACATGCGTTCGCCTAGAGCACACTGGCCCTTAGGGGCATCAAAAGCCCCCTGCCCTTGCCAAAAAAACCCACCCTTTCCCTGGCTTGCTGGCATGTCCCGCAGCTGCATGGTCTCCCAGGGGGCTCCGCATGGATTTCTGCTCCATGCAACCATGCCCAGGATGGAGTTTTCCAAAGGCTTCCCTTTCTTCCCCACCAGCAACAGCCTTTCCACCACCTCCTCCTGCCACCTCCTCAGGCAAGCGCCACCGCCTTGCCATATTATATCTTCTCCCCCCTCCCAGCAAAGTCACGATGGGCCAAGAGATCCCAAGCTGACTCTGGGGGCAACTATCCCTTTCCCCTTCCAACCTGAACTCAGGCTGCCGGTGACAGGTCTGGCCAACAACTCCTGACACTTTCTGGGCTTCTTTTTCTGATTGGAGGGAAATTACATTTCCCCTTCAGCCAATTCCAGCTCCCATCCCGGAGTGTTTTCTTTTCTTTCTTTCCCCATCTCGAGCTCTTTGCAAACTCTCTTTCCTTCAGCTGGCATGTATGGAAGCTCTCCGTGGCAGGGGCCTGGGAAAAGTCCAGCAGTCACAGGAGGGGATTCATAGGGAACCAGGGGGAGCACCCCTAAAAGTTGTCCCCTGCCCCCTGAAATGCATTGCCTGAGCTCCATGTGGATCCGGGGCAGGACATCTCTGCTGGGAGGGGGGGTGTTGCTCTTTCCCCGGGATTGGAGCACCTGTCTTGTGGTGTGTGTGTGAAGGATTTTGTGTAGGAGGAAAATGACCCGGGGGGGGGCTGGAGCTGTATGAAAGCTTTTCAAAATGCTGGAAAGTTGGCAGAAACTTCCTCCTCCCTGCCTGGGAACACCAGAACTTGCAGCCAGCCTGGGGAAGTGATTGGGAACTACCTGCAGACAGTCCAAAGGACTGCCCCATAGCCAAGGCCTGCCTGACTTGTGGAACTCCCTGCCATGGGAAGCAGTAATGGCTGCTGGCTTAGGTGGATTGAAAAGAGGGACAGATTGCAAGAGGCTCTAAGGCTGGCTGAAGCAGGCTGGGAAGAAGCTAGTTGTGGGGGAGGCTGTTGCCAGGGGGGCTTCCCTGAGCCATCTGAATGGCTCCTGTTGGAAAGGGATTCTGGATCAGATGGTCTAATGCTTACATGTTCTCACAACTTAAAAAAGAAAAAGAAATTAGCAATTTCAAATTTTGTCTTTTTCATTCTTCCTAAAATGCTTTTATGTTTGAAAATCGGTGGGCACATGGGGGGGGGGGCATGCCAGAAGGTAGCCTCGCCTAGTGTGCAAAAAAAACCTGGCACCGACCCTGCAGCCAGCTGCACCTGGGATGGGACGGGCAGCAGGTGGGTGTCAGCCGAGGGAGGGAAGGAGGCAGGGAGGGCTGGCCTACAGGAGCCGGGGACTGCGGAGGGTCACACTGAGGCTATTCGAGGTGGGTGAGGTGGCTCCAGCAGGTTCCTCACTTGGCTGCTCCTGCATGGAGTGGGGCAGGCACAGCCCTGGGCTGAGTTTTGTGTGGTGGGTGTGCAAAGAGTCCCAGCACTGCTGAGCGAAAGCCAGAGCAAGAGAGCATGCCACCACCCCAAAGGCACAGGTGCTCGCCTGGGGACGGACAATAAAGGCTACTTAATTTAACTTTATATATATATATATATATATATATATATATATATATATATATATATATATATATATATATATTTTACAGGCAGGAGCACAGAATGCCAAGCTATCCACACCTGTGTTGGCTAAAAAGCTGTTGGCTGTAGTATTGTCAGTTCTGATGTACAGACATCTAATTGTTGAATGTTGCTTTGAAAATGGATGAGAGCCAGTTGAATGATCCTCAGCCCCAGAGAACTGATGACATGTGGAGCCTCTGTGATCCACAGGTCTTGGATACGGTCTAGTAAATATGGTCTAATAAATTGTGCCCCCCCCCCCCATCCCAACAGACTTGTTTCTGCTGTGTTCTTAAGAGTCTCCACAATGCGTAAATGCTCACCTTTGATTAGAAAATCTTGACTGTCCAGTGTGTCCACCACTTCATGCTATGGCAAAATCTGGCAGTCCCCCTGACCCTGATACAGCATTTTTGTGTGGAATGCATTTCTCAAAAGTCTACTGCAGTGCCCAAGAACAATGAGCTCTTCTCCAAGCAATGTATTTATTGCCACAACTGCAGATCCTTGAAGTTCTGCAAGAAACATAGGTTTTGCTCAGATGCTGAGCTGTCCAAATCAACTTCACTTTTCTGTCCCATGAAAGACAGAACTTTCCAAAACTGGAGTCTGTTTTGGTGCCTGGGTGCAAAGGTCATCTGGGATGTGTCACAACCCCTCCTCGAATTTTCCCCTTTGGCAAGCTAGCAGCAAAGCAAAATGTCCTGTGGTGAAACCAGAGTGAGATTCCAGGTGATCTTTACTAAGCCACAT
Source organism: Gekko gecko (assembly GCA_029375565.1). Lineage (NCBI taxonomy): Eukaryota > Metazoa > Chordata > Lepidosauria > Squamata > Gekkonidae > Gekko > Gekko gecko. The sequence goes on from JAPDNY010000001.1 coordinate 96,891,537, forward strand.
CCCCAAAGATTCTCAGTGTAATAATACTTGAGCACATATGAACACCACTGGGCAGAATTAGAAAAGGTGGAAGGGCCATGGTGGCTCAGAGGTTAGGATGCTGGAAGGTCGGCAATTTGAGAGTTCTGTGCACCTTGGTGTTTAGTTATGCAGCCCAGTTCCAGTGTTTATTGAGATGTTTGCTTATGTTACTGTTAATGTTACTTTTAAAATAAATATAATATTAATTATTAAAAGTATGGAATTGGAAACTTCTTTTAAAAAATAATGTTTTAACCGTTTTGACAACAAACAAGGTAAACAGAATAAGAAGCAAAAGGTGGGTGTGGCTGGATGACCACACTTCTGGTAACATGGGGGTGTGGCCTGATATGCTAATGTGCTATGCAGTCATGGGTGTGGCCTAATATGCTAATGAGTTTCTGCTGTTGGGTGTGGCCTGTTATGCTAATGAGTTCCTGCTGGGCTTTTTCTACAAAAAGAGCCCTGCTTTTGATTCTTTTGGGCCGGTATTGGGAGAAATCTATCATAGGTGTCTGCAGAAGGCTTCTTGCGGTTCTCAAAGCCACCTGTAATTTGCTGAGCACCAGCCCAAACCTCAGATGAATGCAGGCAGGCCTGACAGCCATTCCCCACTGGCTGTCAGGACCCAGCGGGCTCTGCCTTGGGAAGGCCAGTGGCTGTGCTGCAAATCCAGTTGGCAAGGTTAGTCGTGCAGCTGCCTCCTCCCCTTTTTGGTTTTAAAAGCATGAAAGGCCTGGGGTAGCCTGACTATCAGCTGATAGCTGGGCCTCTTAAGTTTAAAAATTAATGTTTGAGGGTGCTAACTTGTTAGGGATGCCTGCTCAGGGTTGGGAAATTCCTGGAGATTTGGGTGTGGAGTCCAGGGAGGGCACAATATAGGGAGGGGAGAGACCTTGGTGGGGTAAAATGCTCCCTCCAAAGCAGACACTTTCCCACGGGAAATTATCTTTGTTATCTGGAGATTAATTGTAGCTCTGAGAGACCTCCACGCTGCACTAGGAGGCTGGCAACCTTATTAACTCCCTTCCTCCTTGCTCCTTGGAACCCAAAACTCTCCAGAAATTCTGGAAGGTTACTTTTTTTTTGCTCCCAGAATTCAGGTATATTTTTGGCTCAGGTCTAACTGGAAGCACACCCCTAACAGAATTGTGAGGTCAGGGAGGCTGTTCCTGCAAAATGTAAAGTTGTCATGGAGCCAATAAGATATGGACTTGTGCTAATGATGCTGAATGTAAACTAAACGAATGCTTTAAGCAGGGCTTCAAAAAAGCTCTCCCACTCCCCAAAAGCACCATGGTTGGCATCCAGAAGATACCAGGGCTGGGGAGAAGCTGCCTTTCTCTGGAGGGGTAGGGTGAGAAACTGATGCTGAGAGGAAGGTAGCCTGAAGGGAGTGGAGGCAAATAACATCCATCCCCTTCTGAAGCCCTATGAGGCCCAGACCCAGATGAGAATTAAAACACATTCACAATACATGGAAGCTTTTGTGAGACATGCCCCTCAGTCCTTCATTCAGCTTAGGCCTCATTTAAGGTCTCTTAATTGAGCCAAGGGGCAAAACCCTTGACAAATGGAACAGTTCACCATAGCCAGTTTTGTTCCTCATTAGGAGATATTGCTAGATGTATGTGGTTGTGCTTTTGAACAACCAAACCATCTGCCAGGCTTCAAACTAGGACAAGAGTTTAAGTAGTCTGCCTTGGTTTTCTATTATTTAGAGTCAGAGAGGTTCAAACACACACCTTGACTTATGGTGGACCCCTTGACCCAGTTTTAAGTCCTTTGCCAGCAAAAATTAATTAGGGTCAAAACAGGGCAATACCAATGGCAGATTTGTAACACAAGAAAAGGACACCAGTTTAGGAATCTTGACTGGAATGTGTGTGTAGTTGTTGCTGGTGGAAATTCACTGGTCTTTAAGCAACAAAGAATGAGCTCCTCTGTTTAACCAGGGCTGGACAAATGAATTCTCACACATGTTTGCTTATCATTGCCTCATACCTGATTTGGAAGAAACCCTTTTAGGCTGGAACAATGCAACCAACTATTATTTCTGTTCTTTTCTTTTTTGGGTGAGTGAGCGTGTGTGTGTGTGTTTGTGTCTGCCTGGAAGTCATGGTTGACTTCTGGTAACCCCTAGTGAGGCTAGGATGTTTCAAGAGAGGTGGCTTGCTGTAATGTATCCACGGGGAAACATGGACTCGGGGCAGCCATGTGCTCAGACCGGTTCTGACCGGTTCGCCATGCGGCCAGGCAAAGGGCCTGAGCTTCACTCCCAAAGACAATAGACTGTAGGTTCCTAGTTCCCTTCCAATCGGGGAGCCTGGGATAACTCAATTACTGTAAAAAGTGAATCACAGGGTGTTGCGTGTTTTGGGGTGTGAGTTCACTTGGGAATAAAAGCCAGCCTGCGAGCCGGCTACTGTCGTCTTGTTCCTGATCTAATAAAGTATGTGAGAGCTGAAATCTCTCATCAGTCTCAGTACTTTTCACTGGCGACGAAGGCGGGATGCCAACTCCCTCCATGAACAACGACCATGAAGAAGAGCATTGCATCGAGCCCCGCTGCTCACTGCACCATTCCCGAGCATCGCATTGCTGACCCCAAGAGCAGCACCACACCGCTCACCGCAACCAAAGCCGCCTATGCTCCCGAGCATCGCATTGAGCCTGCTGTTCACCACACTGATCCCGAGCCTCGCCGCTGACCATGAGAGCAGCGCGCCTCCCACCCGGCTTCGACGCTCATACCCAGCCCCTGCAACTCACACCACCACCCGCCTACACGTGGTAAGATGTCCGCGCTTTCAGTCCACCTCCGGGCGTTTGATATCTCCCAACCTCAGCAATGGGACACCTGGATGGAGACCCTGGAGAACCACTTCAGTTACCATGATGTGGTAGATGCCAGAAAAAAGAAGTCCTTATTCCTCAGTGTCTGCGGCATAGACATCCTCCTCTTCCTGCGGGACCTCATAAATCCAAGGACCACCAAGGAAGAGTCTTACGCAGTGCTGGTGAAGGCCCTCACAGACCACTTTTTGCCGAAACCCACCAAGTTCATGGAGCGGTTGGGTTTCTTCACCAGGGTCCAAGGGCCAGAAGAGTCAACCATAGATTTCCTGGCGGACTGAGGCGGGCGGCCACGAGGTGTGCATTCCCGAACTTGTCGGACACCTTGTTGAACCAGTTTCTCGTGGGACTCCGCGAGTCCAAACTACGCCGGAAACTGGCCAGCAACAATGACCTGGACCTCACAAAGGCCATCCAGAAGGCAACCACCTATGAAAAAGCCCACCAAGATCGCCCCAGCCCGGCGGTCCACCGCACGCTAGCTACACAGGGGTCCGACGCCTCAGAGGACAAGGAGATGCTCCAGGTCCACAGACGTCCATCCCAGCAGCCACACCGACCCCAAGAGGCCAAGGCATCACCAACCGTAGCTTGCGCAAGCTGTGGCAACGGACATGAGCGACTGTCCTGCTGATTCCGTTCCGCCATCTGCCGGACATGCAACAAGGCGGGGCACATAGCAAAGGTCTGCCACTCCTGGGGACAGCAGAGCAAAACAACAGCACAGATAGACATGGAGGACCTGCACACCATTTCCACCCACCACCAAATGGTATGTTACTTGCCCCCTAACAGCCCGGACAAGGTGCATGTGACTGTCCGGATAGAAGGATCCCCCTGTGAAATGGAAATAGATTCGGAGTCTTCTTTCTCAATCATATCGGCAGAGACCCTCCGTGCCCTATGCCCGAAAGGGGGACCCCAGTTGCACAAGCCACAGGGCCTAGTTTTACGGGACTTTAATAAGAAGCCTGTGGCCATCCAGGGCTGGGGCAAGTTCAAGGTCCAATTCAAAGGGTTCTCAGGTGTCCTGGACCTGTTGGTGGTGGAGGGACGGCTCTCCAGCCTACTGGGACTCTCATGGTTCAAACCCCTGGGCCTCCAGATAACGGGGTTGAACCAGATCCAGACGGTGGACTGGGAGGCAGTGTGCCAGGAATTCCCCAGGGTGTTTGACGGGACTCAGGGAAAATACACCGGGGACCCCATTTAGCTGGACCTGGAACCAGCTGTGCGGCCCATTCGTATAAAGGCTCGGGTCCCTCCCATTTCAATGCAAGCTAAAATCTAAGTGGAACTTGATCACCTGGTTGCACTAGGGGTGCTGGAACCAGTTGCATCTGCGTGATGGGAGACCCCCATAGTAATGCCTGTTAAACCTAACAGGGACGTGCGCATTTGTGTGGACTACAAGTGCACACTGAACAAGGCCTTGCAGGACCACGCGTACCCGGTCCCAGTGATCAGCCACATCCTCGCTTCTCTGGCGGGGGCCAAGGTCTTTGGTAAGCTCAACCTGGCGCAGGCTTACCAACAGCTGCCCATTGATGCCGCTGCTGTGGAGGCCCAGACAATCGCAACCCACAACGGGGCCTTCTGGGTCACGCGGCTGCAGTTCAGGGTTTGCGTAGCTCCCAGGATTTTTCAATCTTTTATGGATTCTCTCCTAAAAGGCATCCCCAGAGTACAGCCCTTTTTAGACAATGTCATCGTCGTGGCGCCAGACACCACCTCCTTCATGGACTGCCTCCGTCAGGTCCTCCAATGGTTCGATGCCACCAGGCTCAAGGTAAAGAAGGAGAAATGCCTCCTGGGGGTGCCCCGCATCGAGTTTCTGGGGTTCGCAGTGGACACACAAGGGATCCACCCCACAGACGAGAAAGTCAAGGCCATCACGCACGCCCCCCCGCCCTCCTCCAAGGCTGAGTTGCAGGCTTTCCTGGGCCTGCTCAATTTTTACCACGCGTTCCTGCCCCTCAAGGCGGCTGTTGCAGAGCCACTCCACCGCCTCCTCGACAAGGACGCGCCCTGGGCTTGGGGGCCAAAGCACGTGGCAGTGTTCCAGGGCATCAAGAACTTGCTGATTTTGAACATGGTCCTTCACCAGTTCACAGAGTCGCTCCCGGTGGTCCTCGCCTGCGACGCCTCTCCCTATAGGGTTGAGACGGTTCTGGGCCACTGGTTGCCGGATGGCCAGGAGATCCCGGTCACTTATTACTCATGGACTTTGTCTTCGGCGGAGTACAACTAAGCTCAAATTGATAAGGAGGCGCTGGCGATAGTGGGTGGGGTATGGAAGTTTCACCACTACCTCTATGGCCGGCCTTTCGAAATCGTGACGGACCATAAGCCGCTCCTGGGACTCCTCACTGCAGATTGCCAGACCCCGCAAATGGTCTCCCCCCCGGGTCCTGCGGTGGTCCATTTTCCTGTGGGGGTACTCTTACTCCCTCACCCACTGGCCCAGAAAGGTGATGGGTCACATGGATGCCCTTAGCCTCCTGCCCCTGGAGACCATGGGCCCAGACCCCACCCCTGAGCACTTGGTTGCCCTCATGGAGATGCTGCCTGACCAACCGGTCCATGTGCAGGAGGTGGCCCACCTCACAGCTCAGGATCCCATCCTCTGTCGGGTCTTGGATGGGGTGGGGAGGGGATGGCCTGTGGCCAAGAAGGGCCCCGAGTTCGCCCTGTTTATCACATGCAAACATGAAGTGTCCATTTACAAAGGGTGCTTGATGTGGGAAAGCCGGGTGGTGATTCCAGCGCCACTTCAGCAACGTGTCCTGGAAGCGCTACATGAGCATCACCCGGGGGTGGTCCGCATGAAGGCATTAGCATGGAGCTATGTCTGGTGGCCAGGCTTCGATTGGGACATTGAGGACATGGTGAAAAGATGCCAGCCCTGCCAGGTCTCATGCCCCGAACCACCACGGGCCCCGGAACGAGCCTGGGAGTCTTCCCACCGTCCCTGGTCAAGGCTCCACCTGGATTTCACAGGGCCGTTCCAGGGGCAGCTTTTCTTCATACTAGTGGACTCCTACAGTAAGTGGCTGGCATCATCCACTTCCTCCAAAGCCGCCATCAGGGCTATGTGGCGGATCCTGAGCACCCATGGGTTGCCAGACACGCTGGTCATAGACAATGGCACAGCGTTCACCTCCTGGGAGTTCCAGGAGTTCACAGAGTACTATGGGATTTGGCATGTATGCTCCGCGCCGTTCCACCCCGCCACGAACAGTCAAGCGGAGAGGACAGTCCGGACCGCCAAGGAAGCGCTATGGAGGATCGACTCCCCGGACTGGAAGTATAAACTGGCTTCCTTCCTTTTTGGTCAGCGTATCACCCCGCACTCCACCACAGGATACAGCCCGGCAGAAATCCTCCTGGGTTGCCGCCTCACGTCATGCCTGGACAGGCTACATCCAGATTGGGCCTGGAGCACGAGCCGGAAACCCAGGACCAGGAAGCAAGCAGGGGGTTCTTCCCAGAGGACCCCATCTATGCCAGGAGCTACACCGTGGGTCCCGAGAAGGATGGCATCATGCAGCACCACCACATCGACCAACTCCACTGCCAGGTGGTGCCGCGAGAGCCGGACGACTACGAGGACCCCGAACCTCAAGAGGTAGAAGAAGAAGTCCGGCTCCATGGGGGTCCAGCCAGATGGGAAGCTCAGCCGCAGCATCCATCGCCCCATCTCCAGACGCCCCGACCGCTGCGGACGACGCCTCAACAGCCCCTCCATGTCCACCGGCACCGGTAGGCTCCCCGACCAGGACCCAGGTGCTGGCGTCTCCACCAGCACTGGCTGCCCGGTGCTCAACAAGGGTCATGAAGCCTCCCACTTACTTAAAGGACTTTGTTTGCAGGTGCCTTGTAGACCAAGGGGGGACGGGTGTAATGTATCCACGGGGAAACATGGACTCAGGGCAGCCATGTGCTCGGACCGGTTTTGACCAGTCCACCATGCAGCCAGGCAAAGGTCCTGAGCTTCACTCCCAAAGACAATAGACTGTAGGCTCTTAGTTCCCTTCTAATCGGGGAGCCCGGGATAACTCAATTACTGTAAATAGCAAATCATGGGGCATTGTGTGTTTTGGGGTGTGGGTTCACTTGGGGATAAAAGCCGGCCTGCGAGCTGGCAACTGTCATCTTGTTCCTGATCTAATAAAGTATGTGAGAACTGAAATCACTCGTCAGTCTCAGTACTTTTCACTTGCTATTGCCTGCCTCTGTGTCCTGGCCCTGGTATTTCTTGCTGGTCTCCCATCCAAGTACTTGCCAGGTTCGGCCCTGCTTAGCTTCTGAAATAACCAACTATTCCTTCAATAGAATCATCAGAGACATGAGAGTCATGACGGTGTTTGCAAAGGCCGTGACAGTTCAAAACTCTCTGGGCCTGGTGAGCCCAGTTCCTTCAAAATAATTATACTTTGCATTTATACAAATGTTTTCAGTGGTCAAAATATTTCACATAAGTATTACCACAGTATGTTTGCTAGATAGGTTAATAATATCACTCCCATATTGCAGAATGGGATCTAAAGTTAAGACAAAGGTTTTCCAGTGAATTCATGGTAGAAATTAGATTTGAATTTGAACCAGCAGTGTTCTGGATCACAGCCCTTAGCCACTATGCTCTACCATCTCTTTGATGTGGAGTAAAAAATTTAGTACACAAATAAATTCGTGGATTGTGGCTTCAGGCTGCTAGCTGTCCCTTGATGGAGCACTTGGAGGCCTTAGGTGACCAATCAGCCCTTTCTACGGCTTGTAGAGTGGGCTCTACGTCATTTTTTTGTTATTGTGCCTCCTTGTACTGTTCCATCTTATCTCTGTGGATTGACCATCCCTATCTGAGAGTTTTTCTTTTGGCTAGGTTAAATGCTCCCCGCTCCACTGCTTTGGTGCCCATTCTATAGAGAGGCTCATCTTAAAATCATGACCCCATCAGTTGATAGGATACCTGGTCACATTAATACGAACAAAGCAAGACTTCACTGGCTTCTATCAGATAAGAATGCAGAGATTACATGTTCAATTGCTGAGTTCTGTGCATTGATTCTTAGACTGTGGGAGTCGCATTTGAAAAGTTTTTAAGTTTAGATTTTATTCTGTATATTATCTCTGTTTTTTCCTTCTTTTTCATACTATGTTTGTATTGTATGCTGGTCTTAAGACTGTAATAATAAAACTAAAGTAAACTAAACACTACTTTGGTGGATAGATGCTGAGAAGTAGCTTACTTAGACAGATTGTGTCCTTGTGGATCTGGTGCAACTGAAACTTTAGCTCATGTGTCCTTTCAGTGTGTGTTGGTGACCTCTTTGAGAAATGATTTGATTTAGCTTCTTCTGCTTCCCCAGTGTTTCTAATTTTGGTTTAATTCAGCCTGTGGCAAAATATTTGGCTTCAGGGGCTTCAATGTGGCTGTGAACTAGAGGGTGGTGTTACAGCGATTTATGCTGTCCAAGACCATTGGATCACTGGATTAGTTAGAATAAATTAGAAGCAAATTTGTGGATTTTTCCAGCGGCTGTTGGAAAAGCTGGGTGGATCCTTGCCTGTGATGTAGGTGCTCCAGACACTGTTGCAACTCTTAAAGGAAAGCTTTGCAGGAAATCAGTCTAAAAGTTACATACTTCTATTAGAGTTTGAGAAGGCTTTTGATAGGCTGTTAATGCAATATGCCACACAATCATGATGATAAAAAGCAAAGATAGGGATATGAAGGATGGCCTTCTCATTCAATATAAGTAAATGAAAGTATCCAGTGATTTAATGAAGTTTCCCCGGTACTGTAAAATTTGAAGCTATGGAAAGGGTAGTAGAACAATAAAAATTTCAGGGGGGGATAGAAAATGCCACTGTGGAAATCCTTGACTCCATCTGTTATGACAAATTTTATTGCAGAGGGACTCTGCCCTTTAAAAACATTCATCTTGACTTGCACAATAGGTGCATAAATTAGGGTTGCCAGATGGTCTGACAAAAAAACTGTCCTGTTTCTTTAATATAAGCTTAATGTATGGAAATGGCAGATGATATATTTCATGGCACTTAAGAGGAGGGCAGGGAGCTGTTCCTGTTGGCAGCAGAGGTACTGGTTGGATATTAGGAAACTTTTTTTACGTTAAGAGTTCTGCAGCAGTGGAATCAGCTGCCACGGGAGGTAGTGAGCTTTAAGCAGCAGCTGGACAAACACTTGTCAGGGATGCTCTAGATCAGGGGTGTCAAACATGAGGCCTGGGGGCCAGATGAGGCCCCGAAGGGCTTCTATCAGGCCTGCAGTGGAACTGTCTCCTGCTTCTTCTTCCAGTTCTGCTGCTGCGTCATCATAGGTTTGCAGCTTACAGATACACACCTGAACAGCATACTGAAGATTGCAACAGCACAGACATTTTGATGCAATAATTCAGAGAAAGAGGTGTCAGTTATCAGACACTGTTAAATAAATAAAATATTGCAAGCGTGCTAATATTAAGCATGATTTTAAGTAAAAAAAATTCCTTTGTGTTTGTGTCCTTTATAAAGTTTATATCTCCGCTACCTGGCATTACACACGTGGCCCGGCCCAACAAGGTCTCATTTATGTCAAGTCTGGCCCTCATAACAAATGAGTTCGACACTCCTGGTCTAGGCTGACCCTGCATTTAGCAGTGGGTTGGATCAGATGGCCCGTATGGCCCCTTCCAACTCTGTGATTCTATGATTCTAAGGCAAAGAACATTAAACCTTTATTAAAAGAACAGGGCATATTTTCCCTCCAGGTAGTTGGCAACCCCATGTACAACAAAGGCACAGACTTAGGCACAGTTACTTGGGATGAAGCACCATTGAATCCAGTGGGATTTACTTTCACGTAAACTTGTATGAGGCCAATGTTCCAAATGCATTGTAAGAAAAATTCCAGTTAGAGTTGCCAACTTTTTTGCTGGCTTTGCTCCACTGTGCCTTAAACAGCAGCCCCATATAGAGAAATTTCATGAGGTGAGCCTTTCCCAGTATGGATCTCCATGCTTGGAAATGCTTCACCTGCTCAGTTTGGTGTAGTGGTTAAGTGCGCGGACTCTAATCTGGGAGAACCGGGTTTGATTCCCCACTCCTCCACTTGCACCTGGCAGGATGACCTTGGGCAAGCCATAGTTCTGATAAGAGCTGTTCTTGAAAAAAGAGCAGTTTCTGTCAAGAGCTCTCTCAGCCTCACCTACCTTACAGGGTGTCTGTTGTGGGGAGGGGAAGGGAAAGGAGTTTGTAAGCCGCTCTGAGACGCCTTTGGGTAGTGAAAGGCGGGGTATAAATCCAATCTCTTCTCTTCTCTCTTCTCTCAAGGCAAGAGCACTGGTGGTGATCCTGATCTCTGTTGGAGTAAATATGGTGAAATTCTTTGAGAATAGAAATGTTTGGCCATATTGGACTCACTAATCTAAATATGGATTACATTACTGTAGTTGCAACTGGCCTTTTGATAGCTGGAGCAGAGATTCAAGCACAGATCTTACTTAGGTAAAGGTTCCCTTGCTTGAAAGCCAGTCGAATCCGACTCTAGGGTTGCGGTGCTCATCTCTGTTTCAAAGCCGAAGAGCCAGCGCTGTCCGAAGACATTTCTGTGGTCATGTGGCCGGCATGACTAAACACCAAGGCGCACAGAACGCTGTTACTGCCAACCTAGCAGTTTGAAAGCAAGATCTTACTTAGAAGGCACCAAAATGTTCACTTCAAAATATGAATAGAAACACATTGAATCATATGAAAAAGATAAGGGACAAAATATATCACATAGTGAGACAAGTGATAACAGGAAAACCAGCAACGTTTCTAACACTAATATCACACAACGGTCTTGGAAAGATGGACATAGCAGAAGAAAATCACCTTTTTAAGCTTAGCAGATGCTTCAGATAAGACTTCCCAACTCTCATTAACATCTTTCCACTGCCATCTTGTGGCGATTTTGATGTAAAACACACATTACTTTTTAAACACATAGTGGAGAAGCTGAATATATTAATTTAAGGGTGTTTCTGGGTCATGGGAAAGGCCTTTGCCATTGGAGTTTGTTCTGCATCTAGTAGGGCTGTCACTCAGTTAAAGGATGCCCAGCTGATTAATTCTTTGCCTCTTAATAAAATAAGCCAATAAAGTTCTGCATTACTGAAATTCTGAAGTAAGTATATGTTAACATAGATCCCAATCCAGTCACTGTTTGCATCATCCTACCAAACCAAGTGCACTTCACCCTGTATCCAGGAGTTCCCTGCCACCAACCTTCTATGTCCTTACGCCCAGACACTGAGAACTGCAATTTATGGAATTATTAGATTATCCCCCTAAAAATGTAACCTCCAAAAGTACATAAAAATTAAGGACATTATGAATAGGATTTATTAATCCCACTGATTATCACCCCTTTGTTATGATTCATGTGGGAACAAATGATTTGTCTGATAACTCTGCTGAGTGTGTTAAAATGGATTATGAGGTTTTAGGGAGAGAATTAAAGGATATGAGAATTCAGGTGGCATTTTATTCAATCCTCCTTGTTAGAGGAAGAAGGAGGTGGAGAAAGCAGAAGATTTTGGAGGTACATCAATGATTGAGAAAGTACTCCTGGGAGAGGGTGGTTTGGGGTTTGGGATCTGAGGCTGTGATCACACACACCAGGAGATCCGACATGGGCGCGGTCACCTGATGGATCTAACGGATGCGATCAGACAGCAACATCTGGAAAGCATCCTGCAGTCGTCGGCAACCCATGCTTCTCCGCCGCAGAAGCAGAGTAAAAAGACACCGGAGAAATTCTGGTCGTAAACAGGTTTCGACAAGCCATGGACAGACTTCCCCTGTCTGATCACGCAAGCATGCATGCATGCCATCGGGATGGTCTGATGAAGCCATCCTGGCTCTGTGCCACTCCCCCCCCCCCTTGCAGTATGCGCTTCATCACATACCCATAGGGGGCCCTTGTTGTGGACCTGCAATTCCTTGTTTATGTGCATGGGAAATGTTGAATAGTGGGTTCCATGGATGAGCAGGCTCAAGTCTAGAGATCAGCTCACCTTTATTTGTGATTTCAGCAAGAGCAAGACAAGACTCCAGAGCCTAAGCTCTGTTGAATAGCATGCAATTGACACACCCAAACACACCCCACTCCCAACTATAAGCTGTTTACATAACATTACTACTTGATTGGTTACTTTCAGAGTCCTGGTAGGCTATTGTTTTGTGCTCCAAGCTCAGCCAGTCTCTGGTATGAAAGACCTGGAATGATTCAGTCCCAATACATAACAGGAAACAAATACAAAACAAAAAAACAAAAAAACCCAACTCACCCACTGTTGCATCTGATCACACAGTGACTGGCTGAGTCCTCTGCTACAAAGGGTTGTGTGATCTCACACTGAGTGTCAAATTCCTCCAGAGGGAATAGCCTTGCTTCCCCTCCGCTTCAACTGGCACATGTGACCGCAATCATAAATTAGGATTTCTTGAGAATGGTTTACTTACCCGTGATGGGCTCCTTTTTACAAGAATATGGAAGAATGTGTTTGGTTGGAGTTTGGCTAAATCCATCCAGAGAGCTTTAAATTGATGCTGGAGGAGAATGGAGACATCTGATGTGGGGCTTTGGACTTAGAGGGGAATGTGATAATAGGGAGGCATTTGGGAGGCAGATAGAGAGCCCAAAACAATGAGATACAAGGGGTGTTAGTCACAGGAGTAGGAGGTTTGCAGGGTTTCTATACTAATGTCCAAAGTATGGGGAATAAGTAGGAGGAGGACCTTTAGTTTGAGGATCTAAGTTTAGCAGCTGAACACAGACTAACCTATTTTGTGAGCTGCTTGCACATTGATGGCCCATAATGTGAGAGCAGACATTTAGATGCACACTCAGATTCAGTGGTAAAGATAGAAGAGCTGGGGCTTCACATGTATAATCTATTTAATAAAATCTAGAATTATAGCAATCAGCTGGTGGCAGGGGAGCAGCAATGGAGAATGAATCAACCTCCTCTCTGGAACTGCTCACTGGCATATTTCAGCTTCAAGAGTGACACATGCAGCTGCAGTTGTTGCTTTGGATGCGGAACCTGTATGGGCATGTGATTTTTCAACTAGCTTGGGGTATGCCCTCAGAAGCCTGTGTATGTACATATGGCCCATATCTGCATTGAGGTGACACAGTAAAAATAACCCATCCTGTTTATTCTTCCAGAATTCTTTTAAGACTTTAGAGCAAACCTTTCATTTAACTGAAGCACTCTCCAGAATTTGGCACACAGGGCCAAATTCTCAGATGGTCTAAACTAGCACATTTCCCCAGAATCTGTTGTATTGTCTGCTACTTTGGCCGTCCCAATTTAATCATGGAATTCTGCTACTATTTAGCTGTCAGTAAACTAGAAGTAGAAATTTGCTAGCAGTAGAAATAATGATGGGAACAATTCTACTTTGTACATGTAGTGTAATATTAAATCATAACATCAGGATCAATTTTGCTTTGAACTGTAACAATTTGTTTAGCTAAAATACTGATGTGGTGTACTTCACGATCACCCATTTTAAAGCAGACTCTTCAAACCCCCTGAAACTTAGAATAAGCATTTAAAATCCTTATATGGAGGGTGTACAAAGAAAGGCAGAGAAGTATATTGATTGTACTAATACTAAGTAAAAGAAAAAGGCTTCAAAGACCCTTTAAAGAACAATGTGACTTAACTAAACATGTCCAATGTAATCATTAAAGAGGATTTACTCTACATGCAAATCCAGTTCCCTCCATTTCCATAATAAGAAGTACCATAAAATGATGGTGTTGAGTAGGCTTGCCTTCCATAAACCAAGTCACACATGATGCTAAAAGTGTCTTGCAGCCCTATAGCCAGATATTTTGACATGGCAGAGAGGTAGGTGTGTACTGGGGAAAGCATTGTTTCGAACAAACATGAAGCTGCCTTATACTGAATCAGGCCTTTGGTTCATCATTCCAGAATCTCATCTCCTACTGCCTGGTCCTTGTAACTGGAGATGCTGGGGATTGAACATGGGACCCTCTGCATGCAAAAGAGAGGCTCTTCCACTAAACCACAGAAGGTCCCAAGTTTTAGAAGGTTCTAAGTAAAATCACAATATTGTTAAATAGTGGGTTCCATACATGAACAGACCCCAAGTCTAGTGATCAGCTCTACTTTATTAGTGATTTGAGCAAGAACAAGACTGAATTCCAGGCCCACTGCCCTGTTTAAACAGCATGCAATTGCCACACCCAAACACACCCCACTCCCAACGATAGGCTATCTACATAACATTACTTCTTGATTGATTACTTCCAGAGTCCTGGTGGGCTTTCCTCCCGCCCTCCCTCCCCCTTCTTCCTTCCTTCCTTCCTTCCTTCCTTCCTTCCTTCCTTCCTTCCTTCCTTCCTTCCTTCCTTCCTTCCTTCCTTCCTGCTTCTATCCCACCCTCCCCACTGCAGAAGGCTCAAAGCTCAGCCAGACTCTGGTAGAACAGTCCTGGAATGTTTCAGTCCCAACACATAACACCCCTTCCCCCTAAGTTCCAAAGCACCTTAACAGACATAACCTTCAAGGTACGCTGGCTCGCGTCATTCCCTCTGAGAATGCTGGGGCTCCTGTGGGGGTGGAGATGACACCAGAGCTGGGCTTGGTGAGGCAGGAACCACTCTGGAGTCCTGCGAGGCGGGAACAGAGTCCAGAAGGTCCATAGCAGCCTGCTCAGGGCTTTCCTCTTCCTGGCAATCTGGCTGCATGCTGTTCTGTGTGTGTGGGGGGGGGTTGGTCTCGGTCAGTGGTGATGATGAAGATGGTTCCAGGAGCAACCTTCCTCCTCAATGGAGGACAATTCAGGCTCCTTGGGCACCAGGCGACAGTGCAGCTGGTCTATGTGCCTGCATAGAAGCTGGCTCCCATCCGTCGATACCTCATATGATAGGGGCCTGGTGACTTGGGTAACCCTTGCTGGGATCTGTGCAAGGCTGCTGGAATAGTTCCGTGCAAAGACAGAGTCACCTGGAGAGAACCCACGAAGGGGGCCTCCTGGCTCACTGGAGTTTGGTGCAACTCAGGGGCTTGGTCCAGGTGCAGACAGTCCATCTGCATCATGAGGGAGTGGCCCATTAAGAGTTCTGTGGAGCTGTGGCTGGTGGAAGCACTCGAGGTCACTCAATGGCTGAAGAAGACAGCAAGCCAGTGGTCCCAGTCCCCATGGGTGAGCTGCTTTAGTGCATCCTTGGTAGTCTGCACCATCCTCTCGGCTTGTCCATTGGTAGCGGGGTGGAAAGGAGCAGACCTCACATGCCTGAAGAGGTTCTAGTCCAAGAACTCCTGGAACTCTCCAGAGGTGAAGGTGGTGCTGTTATCAGTCACGACCATGTCTGGTAGGCCATGGGTGTTAAAAATTTGTCTCAGGGCCTGGATGGCTGCACAGGATGAGATAGATGCGACTGGCACAACTTCCAGCCACTTGGTGTAGGAGTCCACCAGGAGGAAGACCAGCTGCCCCTGGAACAGGCCGGCGAAGTCCAAATGCACCTGTGCCCACGGCGTGTCAGTAGACTCCCACTGGTGAATGGGAGCCCTCAGAGGTTTGCAGTGCATCTCCTGGAAGGCCTGGCAATGCTGTACCCTGGCCTTGATTTCGCTGTCCATTCCCGGCCACCACACATAGCTTCTGGCCAGCACTGTCATCCTCACAATTCCCGGGTGGGTCTCCTGCAGGGCTACCAAAACCCATTTATGCAGTGGCAGGGAAATCACTACCCAGCTACCCCATAGGAGGCACCCCTTGTAAGCTGAGAGATCATCCCAGTGGGATGCAAACAATGTGAATTCTAGGCCCACCCAACTGGTGGGCCATCCCCTCCCCACCCAGTCCAAAACGCGGGAGAGGATGAGATCTGTGGTGGTGTGGCAGGAAATGTCTGCAGCATGCAGAAGGCAGTCCAGCAGGTCCTCCATCATGAGGACTTGGTGCATGGGGGGCTGGTGCTGGGTTGATGGAGCTGAGCACGAGGCGGCTAAGAGCGTCCACGTGTCCCATAGACTTCCCCAGTTGGTATTGCAAGACATATTGCCCCCCCCCCGAAATATGGACCAGCACAGAACCCTGGGCATCAGCATCTGTGGTGTCTGGCAGTTGAAGGCGAGGAGACTGAACAGGGGCTTGTGGTTGGTTGCAATGGTGAAGGGGCAGCCATACAGGTAATCATGGAACTTCTTCACTCCCGCCAAGATTGCAAGGGCCTCTTTGTCGATCTGTGAGTAGTTCCATTTGGCTGATGAAAGAGTCCTTGAGTACTAGGCCACTTGCACCTCTCTCCTCACTGACAGCTGATGGCCCAGGACTGTACCCATGCCATAGGGAGAAGCATCGCATGCCAAGATGACTGGCAGCGTCTCATCGAAGTGGGCGAGCACATCATTCAAGGTGAGTAGCTCCTTTATAGCCTAGAAAGCGGTGGCCTATCACCATCCCCACACCCATGGGGCCTTCTTGTCAAGCAGGTGGTGGAGTGGCTCCACAAGTGTGGCTTTATAAGGCAGAAACGAGTGGTAAAAGTTCATAAGCCCCAAGAAAGCCTGCAGCTCAGCCTTGGAAGTGGGAGTGGGTGCATTCGCAATGACGTGAACCTTCTCGGAGGCTGAATGTATGCCATCAGCAGCCACAGAGAACCCCAGGAACTCTATATGGGGGACCCCCAGGAGGCATTTCTCTTGCTTCACCTTCAGCCCGGTAGAGTCAAATTGGTGCAGCATGGCATGTAGGCAGGTGGTGAAGTCCTCTTCCGTGGGAGTGGTGATCAATACACAATCGAAGAATGGGTGGACCCCAAGGATGCGTTTCAAAAGAGAGTCCATCAAGTTCTGGAAGATCCCTGGGGCTATGCTCACCCCAAACTCCAACCACTTGACTCTGAAAGTACCCTGGTGTGTGACGATAGTCTGTGCCTTGGTGGTCGGCTTGTCCACTGGGAGTTGCTGCTACGCTTGGGCCAAGTCCAATTTACTGAAGACTTTGGCCTCCACCAATGTCATTAGGACATGGCTGACCACAGGCACTGAGTAAAGTGTGGTCCCTCAGTGCCTTGTTGACTGTACATTTGTAGTCTGTGCAGATGCAGACGTCTCCATTTAGATTAATTGGGGTTATGATGGGGGTCTCCCTGGTGGCATGGGGAACCAGCTCTAAAACTCCTTGTGCCATCAAGCGGTCCAGCTCCACCTCAGTTTTGGGCTTGAGTGCAAACAGAATTCTCTGGGCCTTGAGGTGGATGGGCTGCACCGGGGCTAAGTTGGAGCAAAACAGGGGGCCCTGTGTATCGGCTGAGGGTCCCATTTAAGATGGCAGGGAACTTGTCATTACTGAAGTCTGAGGGCTGCATGCAGTGCACCCCCGTTACTCTGAACCCCAAGGGCACAAACCAGGATAGTCCAAGCATGCTGGTGAGCTGTCTTTCAACCACCAACAGTCCAAAATTCCCTCAAACTGCCTATATTTCACGTGGAATTTACCCCACCCTTAATGGCCACCTCGTTCTTTTGAAAGTCCTGTAGAGTGAAACCAGCAGGTAGAAGGTGGGGCCCCCCCTGTGGACAGAGGCTCCAGAGAGTCTCTTCTGAGATGATGGAGTTGGAGGATCCCATGTCCAGTTCCATCTTGCAAGGTACCCCCTCTACAAGCACAGTCACTTTAATTTTATCAGGGGTATCCCAGGGCAAATTCAATACCTGATGTTGGTGGACAGTGGTGGTGTGCAGATCCACTGACTCCTGGTGCGTGGTGGTGTGTCTCTGGGCTCCCTTGGAGCAGCTGTCAGGTTCTGGAGTAACCACTCTGTACACAATAGTCCTTAAGCAGGTTTATTGGCAAGATATGGCTTCTGGTCAGGTGAACACCTTTGCCAGAACTGGCAATCGATAATACAAGCACATAATTCGAAACATTGGGTCCGCCCAGCATTCATATGCCACCAACATCTAGGCTACTAAAGGTCATGAAAGAGTGTATGACCTAACTAGCTATATCTTAAAACTCCTGTCTCCCAAGGCCACGGATCCAGCTGGGACCTGTGAACCATATGGGGGTGGCTTAGGGAAAGTTACAAATGGCGCCTCAACCTCACACCATACATGCATTCACACACTCCCCCCCCCCCAGGAATGTCAAAGAGGACAGATAAGAGAAAAAACAGAACTGGCAAAGGGGCTAAGCAAGCAAAGGTTACAAAAACAGAAATAGGCCTTAACAGCATAGGGCATCAATACACAGTTATTCATCATGGTACAAGAACAAGCAACCCCTGGTAAGAGTCCAAACCTGACAGTGATGTGGCCTGCAGGTAGTCTGCAGGTAGCATCTCAGAAACGGCAGGCACAACATTCGTGGGCCTCTCCACAGCTGGCGCAGGGTGTCGATGTGACAGTCTCCACTGGATAAGTGGTGGCAACAGAAAGTCACAAGTCACAGCAAGCTGGGCGGCGAATCTAATGGGTCTCTTCTACATCTGACACCTCAAAAGCTGAGGGGACAGAGGCCTGGTGTGTGGCAGAGGTCTGATGGTCTCGCCAGGATTTCTTGAAGGCGGCGACCTCACATAGCGCCTTTGCTAGTGTGAGGTCTTCATGGCCGATGAGCTTTTGGCATAGTTTCTCCTCTTGGATGCCCATCACAAACCGGTTGAGGAGGGTGTTGTTGAGACTTGGGAACTCACAAGTGAGGGCCAGTTGGCAAAGATTTGCCATGAAGTCGGTGGCCATCTCATTGGACTTTTGCTGGCGCAGATAGAAGTCCACGTGGCATGCCATCTTCGTGGGCTGAGGCGCGAAATGGCTGGTGAGTGCCGCGATGAGGGCATTGTAAGTGGCCGCCTCAAGTGTGGTGGGCGCGATGAGGCCCTGGACTAGACTCAGGGTTGCGATTCCACAGGAACTAAGCAGGAGAGCCTTCTTCCTCTCTTTGCCCTTGATGTCCTGGAACAGTACAAAGTACTTAAGCCGCTCCACCCAGGTTTTCCAAAGCTCTGGGTAAACGGGGTCAAATTCCAGCAGATGTCCTGGAGTGGCAGCCATGGTCCCAGTTGCAATGTGATGTGCGTGGAACTGGAGCTGATGTGCCATGCAGATGGGCGCTGGGCTGGCTCAACAGTATCCCACCTTTGTCACCACTGTTAAATAGTGGGTTCCATAGATGAACCGACCCCAGCTTTACTTTATTAGTGATTTCAGCAAGAACAAGACAAGACTCAAGGGCCACAGCCCTGTTGAAATAGCATGCAATTGCAACACCCAAACACTCCCCACGCCCAACAATAGGCTACTTCTTGACTGGTTACTTCCAGAGTCCTGGTGGGCTATTTTTCTTGGGCTCTAAGCTCAGCCAGTCTCTGGTAGAACAGTCCTTGTATGTCATTCCCAATACATAACAAATACGTAAGACACTTTACATCAGGTTCATATTCTCTTACTCTCACATTTATCAGGATTCATCTTGGATTAGAGAGAGACAATAGGAGGGAAAGGGATGGGGAGGGAAAGAGAGAGAGAAGGCAAGCCCTCTTTTTCTTTCTTGTCATGTGTAAAAAAAGTACTCTAGCAGGCCAATCATACACACAGTTAAACCCACTGGTTTTAATTAGAGCTAGGCTGAATTTTTACAAAGTTTATTTTCTACAGCAAAAGTTCTAGCACTTGAAGTTTTTTCAGAAAGAGCAACACTTTCCTGGAAAAATTCAGGTGGCTAGCTGAGTTGCTCTGAAGCAGCAGAACAAAGTCTGAGTCTAGTGGCACCTTTAAGACCAACAAAGTTTTATTCATGTTATAGGTTTTTGTGTGCAAAGCACACTTCTTCAAATCATTGATTTTATTCCAATTTGTCTGAAGAAGTGTGCTTTGCACATGAAAGCTTCCACTTTGAATAAAACTTTGCTGGTCTTAAAGGTGCCACTGGACTCAGACTTCCGTGGAATGATTGCTTTCCACTGTAAAATGGCTATCTGCCCTCCTCTCTTGTTAAGAGGGTGAAGGAAGGATCATGCTGGGCATCACACTGAAAATTACTTTTTTTAACCTGGTGGCCATCACTTCAGATCCACACTGTGACACTCATCATGATTTCCTCCCCTCTCCTGGAACCATGCTTGCTAGGACAGGGGAATGATCACACTGCATATCCCCTCCTTTAAACTACTTGCTGTTAGCAGGGAGAGGTATCCCATCTCTTTCCAGCAGTTCGGGCCAAGTTCTCACTGAGCTGATAAACCTGTGCCTGAGCTGTACCACAACAGTTAAAAAATGCAACATGCACAATTTTAAAAAATGCACATTTAAATGGAAGTTACCTCACACCTCCAACTTTCCACAGACAAAAGGATATGCTTGAAGCACAACTATTTTCATACCATACAGAAGACCCTGCCTGATTTGCTGTGTGCAGCCCTTTCATTTTATTTCCTTTTCAGTAAAATGGCATAATCTTCAAAACAATGAAATGAAAAAATATGAGAACTAGTAATTGAAATACTGGAGATAAAGGACTCAATTACTTGCAAAATAATGGGAGAGAGAAAGAAGACTACCAGGCATCAGTAGTTAGAAGAAATAATCTGTCAGGGAAATGAATATAATAAATAGCATGAAAACTGTAATGATGTTTGTTGAAAGCAGTGAAATATCAGATGTAATCCTGGCCCTTGTATGACAAAAAGAAGGAAAGAGAGAGGCCCAATATATAGTAAAGCACACAGAGACACAGTGAGAACTTGTGAGTCCACCTACAGGGAAGGACAAGTCTCAGCAGAAGAGTCTGCTGGTCAGACTAAAGCTCCATCTACTGGGCAATCAGATGCCCTGTGGAGTCTGCAAAGTAGCCCAAGGAGACAAGACAGGCAGCAGTCTTGCTGAAGTGAAGCAAATCAGCATCTGGTCAGTGCTTGGACAGGAGTCTTCCAGGGAGTCCCCTGTAAGATACCTCAAGTTCTATGATGAAAAAATGCAGGATACAAGGGCAATAAATAGACTGACAATATTATGCTTCTGCTGTCCATCCCAGTAATTGCTACTCAGTGCCACACTGACTCAGAATAGGGTGAACAGATTTTGTGAGTGAAAAAAGAGGGCACTGTTTAGCAACAAGAATCTCGGCTGCCCAGACAAGCCCCTTCACAGCTTCTCTCCCCCCCACACACACATCATAGCATGTAGTCTCTGCTGCCAGGCCCGCATGTGGTTTCTTCCCCCCCCGTCATTGCAGCAGCCCCAGCTTCCACCACCACCAGGCTCTCTGCAACTTCTGCCGCAGCAGCACTGCTGCTCTTGCCCCCAGGCCCAGCTTCTTCTCCCTTCCCCATCAGTGCTGATGGATCTGGTAGTTTGCTGCTGCTGTTGCCAGGCTAGCATTAGACCCTGGCCACCGTCACTGCTGTGGAGGAGGAGGTAGGTCGTTGTGTTGTCTGCTGGGGGAATTTAAACCCCCAAGTTTGTAGCAAAATCTCTTCAGCCTCCATGTGGCCTCAATCCACAGATTTAGCTGTTCGCTGATGGGGGCGAATAGTGTATAGATAAAAGGGTATCATTTAAAGTCGTGCAATGAAAACAGTCAAAGTCATTAAAGGAAACTGTCAATTTCTGCAAATATTCCAAACATACTTTGTACAAGTAAGAAGCTTCTTCGGTATACAGACCAACCTCTTTCTTCAGTCCATCTTTCTTTCCTTTGCTTAGGATTTCTTTTGCTTTCAGTGAAAGGAAGGCTACAAACTGACTGCAATACAATGAAAACCTACAAAACGGAATGTTTTTCTACTTTCTGTTTCCTCGCTTTTGTATGGAACATTGACATTAAGGAATGTAAGTGTCACAGATACCCTTCTGCGAAGTTATTTTTAAAGAATTTCTTCAATATGGATGGTGGATTGGATTGAGACAGAAAAAAAGATTCCACACCAGGAAATATTTGTGGCAGGAAAGATTGATAGCTATTTTGTTTTGCTGTGTGACAATAATTGTCTATAACTTATATCAATGAATTCACAGTAATTGGTTTAATTTTGAAATGCAATCCACAGACCTATGTGGTAGGTGATGCTTCACAGCAAGAAATGACAATGCTCCTTCAAATGCTATAACTTGGTCTTCCGCTTTGAATTTTGTTTTGATGAAGAATTCACTGACCTTTGGATATTAAGACAGCTCTGACCTTTTTTCTTGTGCTTGTCACTGTTCACATGTGCTTCCAAATTTATGACTTCTTTTGTTTGCCACAGACATGAATCTCTTGCATACAGTGCATTCTGCTTGATTTTCACTTCTGCCAGCACTTAAGCAAGGAAATCTTTGGCATATTCCTGGTCATGAAGAAAAAATACAAACTGCTTCACCTTCTGCCTTGCTCGTCTGGATATTCCAAAGCGCTTCTCTCCAGCACTCGAGGTTGCTCACCAAGATGCTTTACTTGGATTTGAGATTCAATATGATTAGATCTTAAAGAAAACATGGACACAAAGCATTAAGAGCAGAAAGCAAGGCCTTCAGTTCCCTTTCACACACAGTCAGAAGCATCTAGTAGGGAACCCAAACATTATATCAGACTTGAGGCTCTTCCGCATTCTTATTTTTGTCACTCGGTTGTCCCTATTGCTTGGCCACCCTTCCCACATGTGTTTTGCAAAACACTTTGGGGGGGAAACCCCCTGAAGCAATAGGAACACACAAGTGATGAAAATCAGAGTGCAGAAGAGCTCTTGGTTGCCAGGCAGTCTTGCTCAAACTCATTTTCTGCTAGGCCTCTAAAAACATGTTAACTATCTTCAGTCATGTTCCACTGCTATTGCACAACTAACAGGAGCAACACCAGGAACGTCCAGGACCTCTGCACTTCCAGGCAGTGAGCGAGGACTTTGTGCCATTCTTTTTTTTTTTTTGAAACAAAATTTTTATTGGGATATATTCAACATTTCCAATCACGTTACCAATACAGTTTCCAAAAAGTAAGATCCCAATCCCCCCACCCCCCAATAGGCTTCCAACACTGCTAATAACAAACAGAAAAAATTATAAGGCAATCAAGTTTAGACTTAAATACCTCGACAAACCAGGTAACACATTTAAATTATATATAACCTCTACAATTTCAGCATATTATGTATAACAGTACATACAGTTCAAAATTCATTTCACTTCTCATTCAATATCCGTACGTATCCAAATTATATATTTTCCCCTTCATTCTATATTCAGTTTCTAGATACAGTTTCAATCCTTCCCAGTCTTTTAAGTACTGTTCTGCCATTTGTCCATTTAATTTCTTTGTCATTTTGTCCATTTCTGCTAAAAATAACAATTTTCTCAACCAGTCATGTATATCTGGTACCTTCACCATTTTCCAATGCTGAGCAAAGGCCATTCTCGCCGACGTAATCATGTACCATAACAGTGTCCTTTTCTCTTGTGGAATTTTTTCCATTGTCAAACCGAGGAGAAAAAGTTCAGGCTTTCTCTCAATTGGGGTTTTCAATATTTTCTGCATCACACAATGTATATTAGACCAGTATGCTTTCGCTTTATCACATGACCACCACATATGGTAAAAAGAACCCTCTACTTTTTTACATTTCCAACATTTATTACTCAAGTTCTTATCCATGCTAATATTAGCAATCTTTTTTGGTGTCATATACCATCTATACATCATCTTATAGCAATTTTCTTTTACGTTAATACAAGTGGACATTTTAAAAGATCTTTTCCACAAAAATTCCCATGATTCCATAGAAATTTCTTTGTTCATATTTATGGCCCACTTTATCATTTGTTCTTTAACGGTTTCATCCAAAGTATATACAGTCAACAAAGTTTTATACATTTTTGATATCATTTTCCGTTCTTTTTTCAACCATATATTCTCAAAATCATCATTCATAGCCCTAAAACCAAACTCTTTACAATCTTTTTTATAAATGTCCCTTATTTGACAATATTGTAGCCAACCATACTCAAATTCTAATTCATTATTTGGTTTTAAAACATATTTTTTTCCCTTCTCTTTGCAACAATTCCTGATACTTCAACCAATCATTGCCTCTATATTCTGAAAACAAATGTATAACTGCAGCTGGAACAATCCACAGAGGCCTTTCATCCGATATTGTATCCTTATACCTGGTCCATGCATCAAACAATGTCCTCCTTACATAATGATGCTTAAACATAGAGTCAGCTTTGTTTTTCCCATACCAAAGATAGGCATGCCAGCCAAATCTGCAATCGTGCCCCTCAAGAGCTAAAAGTTTTCTATTTTCCAAATTTACCCATTCAGATAACCAAGACATACATACTGCTTCATGATACAAACGCAAATTCGGGACTTGGAAGCCACCTCTGTCCTTAGTATCATACATTATCTTCATTTTTATTCTTGGCTTCTTCCCTGCCCAGATAAACTTAAAGATTTCTCTTTGCCATTTTACCAACACTTTTCCATCTTTCACAATTGGTATTGTCTGAAACAAAAACATTAACCTGGGCAGTACATTCATTTTAATAACGGCAATTTTTCCAAGAAGAGATAACCTTAGTTTTTCCCATTTTTCTAAATCACTCTTTATCGAACCCCACAATTTTTCATAATTATTCTTGAACAAATCTATATTTTTCATTGTAATTTCAACTCCCAGATACTTAACCCTTTTAACCACTTCACATTCTGTCACATTTTGTAACATTTGTTGCTTTGTACCAATCATATTTTTACACAGTATCTTAGATTTATTTTTGTTGACATAAAACCCTGCAAGATCACCAAACTCTCTTACTTTTTCAAATACCTTAGGCATATTATTAACAGGATCTTCAACAATAAACATGATATCATCCGCAAATGCTCTTAATTTAAATGAAAAACCTCCAATATTCAACCCTTTTATATTAACATCATCTCTGACCGCTTGTAGCAAAATCTCCAAAACCCAGATAAATAACAATGGTGACAGGGGACAACCTTGTCTAGTACCTTTTCTTACCCGGAACATATCTGTTGATTCTGCATTAACAATCACCAAAGCTTTTTGTTCTTTATATATCGATTGGATCATTCTTGTAAATTCTACGCCCATCATAGATTTCTCAAGCACTTTAAACATAAATTCCCAATTTAAATTATCAAAGGCCTTCTCTGCGTCCAAAAATAAAAAAGCGACTTCTTTTTCAGGATGTTTGTCATAATACTCAATTGCGTCCAATACAACCCTCATATTGTCTTTAATTTGTCTATTTGGTAAAAAACCAGCTTGATCTTCCACAATAGTATCTTTCAAAAACTTTTTAAGGCGCTCTGCCAATATTTTTTCAAATATTTTATAATCGTTGTTCAATAATGAAATGGGCCGATAGTTTTTAACATTTGTTAAATCTTGCATTTCTTTAGGAATTAAGGTGATTGCAGCTTCATTCCAGGAGTCAGGGATCTTTCCTGTCTTTCTAATTTCATTTAAAAGAATCTCCAGCACCGGAACCAAATCTTCATGAAATTTTTTATAAAATTTAGCTGAAAAGCCATCCGAGCCTGGGACTTTGGAGATTTTTGCCTCGGCTATTGCTTTACTAATTTCGTCCTTAGTTATTGCAGCATTTAGGAGTGTTTTCATTTCTGGATTTGGTTGTATCAAATTAACTTTGGATAGGTAATCCAACATTTTTTGAGGATCTGCTTGTTTCGATTGAAAGAGAGTCGCATAGTATTTGAAAAATTCCCTTTTAATTCCTCCTGGGTCCAAAATCTCTTTATTTCCATCTTTCAAACAAGTGATTGTTTTATTCTCTCTTCTTTTCTTTAATTGCCATGCTAAATATTTGCCAGGTTTATTTGCACCTTCAAAGGATTTCTGTTGCAATTTTTTCAAGTTCCAAAATACTTCTTTGTTCAACCTTGCCGCATATTGCTCCCTTAGGATCCTCAATTCTCTCAAAATCTTCTTTTTACCAGGCCTTTTCTTAAGTTCTGTTTCTTTTTTCCGAATATTTTCCATAATTTCTTTGTCTATTTTCATTTGTTGTTTCCTTTCATTATTATTAATTGCAATCAGATGTCCTCTCATCACAGCCTTGTAGGCTTCCCATACCGTTTGCGTCTGTACACTTTTATTTAAGTTCAGTTGAAAGTATGTTTGGGTTTCTGTCCTTATTTTATCCACAATATTTTGCTTGTCCAGCAAATCTTCGTTGAGTCGCCATCGAAATTTTTTCTCTTAACATACGTTGACCATTTTATCGGACTGTGGTCAGAAAGAGTCCTAGGTAGTATCTCAATTTTGCGTGTTTGCAAGATTAGGTTCTCTGTCATCCACATCATATCTATCCTGGAAAAAGACTCGTGTCTTGATGAATAAAAAGAGTACTCACTGTCTCTGGGATGTTTAGTTCTCCAAATGTCTGCCAAATGTTCATGTTTAATCAATTGGAAAAAGACTTTAGGAAGTTTGCCCATGGCCTCAATTCCTTTTTTTGATTTTCTATCAACAACATTGTCAACAGTACCATTAAAATCGCCCATTAAAATCATTTGCTCATAGGTCAACTGTCGTAGTTGTTCCCACAAATTCTGAAAAAGTTTTCTTTTGCCCCATTGGGAGCATAGAGATTAACAATTAATGTCTTTTTATTCTGCAGCACAACTTCTACCGCCAAAAATTTCCCTTCATTGTCTTTGAAAATTTCTTTTGGTTCCAACTCTTTTTTAATATATGTAACTACTCCTTTTTTCTTTTGAGAGGAGAGTGAATAAAATTCCTCTCCTAATCTTTTTTGAGTCAAAAATTTGGCATCTGATTTTTTAATATGTGTTTCTTGCAAGCAAACAATATCGCATTTCTGTTTTTCCAACCAGAGTCTGACATTTTTCCTTTTTTGGGGTGAGTTCAGTCCATTAACATTCCATGAAATTATTTGACTCTCCATGTTGATTCTGTAATTATTTATCAGAGTCTATAAAATTATCATTGATGAATCTGGTCATTTGGTCAACTGACTTGATGGTGACTCTCTTCTGTTTGAACGAAAAACTGACACCTTTAGGAATTTCCCATCTATATCTTATGCCCTCTGATTTCAGCTTGTCAATCAGGTCTTTAAAAAGTCGTCTGTCCTGAAGCATCGCTCTGGGTAGTTCCTTTAGGACCATGATTTTCTTGTTGCCAATTGTGAAGTCGTCCTGAAATTGTTGCTTAAACAAATCCTCCTTCAACTTCTTAGATATAAACTGGACAATTACATCTCTAGGTAATTTTTTCCTTTGCGCAATCGCAGAATTGACTCTGTATACCACATCAATCTGTGCCGCCACTCTCTCCTCTTCCATTTTCAAAAAATCTGCAACAGCATCTACCATGACTGAATGGATGTCCTCATTCTTATCTTCAGGGATCCCCCTGAATCTCATATGATTAATCATTGCATTGTATTGGACCATCACATTCACTTTATCTGTTTCTAAAGTGACCTCAGCTATATTGGATGCTACTCCCTTCACCCTTACATCCATCTCATCTGCTCTTTTGGTCAGCGTCTGTATCTCTTTTGTAATTCCAGACATTTCTTTTTCAGCTCTGTTACCTCTGATATAACGGTCTTTTCAAGCTTCAGAATCGCGTCCATCACTCGTTTTTCCATAGCTTCCATCATGCCCTGTAGCTTTTTTTCCTCTTTTCCAGCCATTTTCGGGGAGGACCAGGTATTTGCCCTCTGTCGTTGCCGCAGGTCGTAAGCCGTTGTTCACAATCTTCCCTCCAACACACTCTAAATCAAAGTCCTTCTTGTGCCCACCTAAATCGCACTGGTTTCACTTTTTTATATTAAGTCTTTCGTTTAAAATCAAAGAAAATTTTTCTGACCTTCCCAAAATGGCGGGCGCAATTTCTCTATGGTAAATGGTTCTTCCGGGTACTCACTTCCTGTCCGGCAATCTTAATGGTCCCCCTTGTTCCTGATTTCTTCCCTTCTTCCGGCCTCCTTGGTCTTCTCTAGGATGATTACTTGTCTGTTCTGAAGTAACTTCCTGTTTTGCCGATTTCTGCTGCAGCAGCTCCAGTACTTTTCCACTGCAATTCTCGCGGAGTTACTGTTAGTTTCTATTTTAAAGTCAATAATTTAACCGCAGGAATGATCAACAATTCGGCTTTTTGGCCTTTTTTAGCTGTTTAACTGCACTTTTTCCGCTCCAATGTTAGTACAACAGATAGTGCACGATCATGCGCTTCATCGGATGTTGTTTATTTTCGGCTGAAACGCGTCTCCGGTGAGCAATTTTAAAAAGTTACCTTCAAAGTCAGTGTCTTGTTATAGCAGTGTTTCCTTGATATCAGTTTCTGTAGAATGTCTTGGAGGTCTGGGTCATGCGTTCTTATGTTGAGAATCCAACTCGGTGGGGTCTTGTAGAGATTTTCCGAAGTGCCTTCTCTGGGGGAGGGGATCAAGGCTGGTCGCGGCGCTCTTTAAAGCCCCGCTATCAGCCGATCTCAACTCCTCTCTCGGGCCAGGCTCTCTGCCAGTCACCCCCCTGCCTGGGGGGATCTGCGGTGGGCTATTGGAAGCCCACCCTGTCGTCAAGACCCTCCGTATGCTCTGGGAGCTCTACGAGCAAGCCAGAGCACGTCAGGACGCCATGAATCCCAGAACGGAAGCTGACTTTGTGCCATTCTTATGGGGAGAGAAGGAGTAAAAGAAAATCCTGATACATAACAATGAAATGGGAAGTCCTATTCAAAACACATACTAGGAAGTAGTGCTGGTGGCAAAAGTGAAGCTTCTCTCCACTGGGGGACTGTAGGGCAAAAAAGGCTCAGCCTCCCCCCCAAAAAAGAGGACATTTTCATCATTTTTTTAAAAAGAGCCCAAAAGAAGACAAACATCAAAAAAATCTGGTCACCCTACCTCTGAACACAGAATAGGAAGAGAGCAATCATAAGTAGATGTTCTCAGAATCCTACTCAGTTCCATTCAGTGGGGCTTACTCCCAAGAAAGTGTTCTTAGGGTCGCACTGAATGTCTCCCTCCTGGCATTACACAGACTCTGGACCTACAGTCTAATCATTTGCAGAGTTACTGTAGTCTAAGTTTACTGCAATCTCAGGCTCCATCTACGTACTATGAAGCCCACTGAAATCAAGAGCATGGGATAGCATATGGGAACTACAGCCGGCATAACAATGAAAATTCATAAATTGAGGTAGTACATACTCAAACACTTAGTGATGTTAGAAAGTAACAAACTATAACCTAGGAACAGACTTTATAATATACAGAATGATATCCAGTGTTGTCTTCCAGTGTTGTCAAGATTACTGAAAGATAAAAAGAAACTGAATTAAAGATGTAAAATATATAAACCTGGTTTAACTGATAAGTCATCTTATCTCTCCTTATCTCTCCTTATAATAATTATCTTTTGGTTTCGTAAGATTCCATGTGCTCCCATTGGCTGTAAAATGCCCTCCCTCAGCCATTGGCCCATCAGCCACCACTCAAGAGTACTCGCATGCCATTGGCCGGGTGCTGGGTCTGCTTCTCTTCCCCACCCACTCCCCCTGGCAGACAGCTCTCTCTCCTGAGGAAGACAGTTCTCTTGACTCCTGTGAGGGACTGTCCCCTCAGTGGCTGTTGGTAGGCAGCCAAGCCTGGTTCTGTGAGTAAAAAAAAAAAGGACTTTCAGCATAACCCCCTCTCCAATGGCCACTTTCCTGTCAGAATAAATGGGAAAAGGCCCTTTTTCCTGCTTAGCTTCAGCATGGCTGGCTGGCTAACGAGGTGGGCCAGTGACCATCAAACCATTTTCTTCAACTCCCCACTGTATGGTTGACTTTCCCCTAGGGTTGCCAATCTCCAGGTGGGACCTGGAGATCTCCCACTGTTACAATTGACTTCCAGATGACAGAGATCAGTTCCCCGGGAGAAAATGGTTGCTTTGGAGGGTAGACTCTATGGCATTATACCCTGCTGAGTCCTTCCACAAACACCCCAAATGCTGCCCTCCACAGGATCCACCCCCCCAAATCTCCAGGTATTTCCCTAATCAGAGTTGGCACCTGTACTTTCTCGTCTGTCAGTAAAAGGCCCTTTCCACACCTATGTTGACCTTTGGGAGAAAACTCATTGGGCCCAGTCCTGATCAGGTTGCCAAGTCTAGGTGGGCAATTCCTGGAGATTTGAGGGATGGAGCCTGGAGAGGGTGAGGTTTGAGGAGGGGTGGCACCTCAGACAGGTACGATGCCATAGACTCCACCCTCCAATCCAGCCATTCCCTGATGGGGAACCATTGTTGCCAATCTCCAGGTGGGGGCTGGAGATCACTCAAAATTACAACTGCTCTCTAGGAGGGAGGGGGAGGAGATGGAAAACTAAAGGTAGGTTGATGGTTGGCTGGGAGGGAAATAGGGTTATCAACTCCAGGTTGGGAAATTCCTGGAGATTTGAGGGGTCGAACCTGGAGAGGGTGAGTGTGGAGGAGGGGTGGGACCTCAGACAGGTACAATGCCATAGACTCCACCCTCCAAACCAGACACTCCCTCCTGGGGAACCACTGTTACCAATCTTGGGGGTGGGCTGGAGATTACTCAAAATTACTACTGCTTTTCAGGTAGCAAAAATCAGTTCCTCTGGAGAAAATGGTGGACTCTGTCATTATACCCTGCTGAGATTGCCACAGCAAATTGTCACAGAGTGCCCAAAGCTGGGGCACTCTCCCAGAGCCTCTTTCTAGAGCCCGTTGTATTTATTTCCACAATGGGCCTTATTCCTAGTAATAATTATCTTTTGGTTTCATAAGATTCCATGTGCTCCCATTGGCTGTAAAATGCCCTCCCTCAGCCATTGGCCCATCAGCCACCACTCAAGAGTACTCGCATGCCATTGGCCGGGTGCTGGGTCTGCTCCTCTTCCCCACCCACTCCCCCTGGCAGACCAGCTCTCTCTCCTGAGGAAGACAGTTCTCTTGACTCCTGTGAAGGACTGTCCCCTCAGTGGCTGTTGGTAGACAACCAAGCTTCATTCTGTGAGTAAAAAAACAAAGGACGTTCAGCATACCCCCTCCCCCGCCCATAACCCCCTCCCCAACGGCCACTTTCCTGTCAGAATAAAAGGAAAAAGGCTCTTTCTCCTGCTTAGCTTCAGCATGGCTGGCTGGCTAAGGAGGTGGGCCAGCAACCGTCAAACCATTTTCTTCAACTCCCCTTTGTGCAGCTGACTTTCCCTTAGGGTTGCCAATCTCCAGGTTGGACCTGGAGATCTCCCACTGTTACAATTGACCTCCAGATGACAGAGAGGTTTCCCTGGGAGAAAATGGTTGCTTTGGAGGGTAGACTGTATGGCATTATACCCTGCTGAGTCCTTCCACACACACCCCAAATGCTGCCCTCCACAGGATCCACCCCCCCAAATCTCCAGGTATTTCCCTAATCAGAGTTGGCACCTGTACTTTCTCCTCTGTCAGTAAAAGGCCCTTTCCACACCTATGTTGGCCTTTGGGAGAAAACTCATTGGGCTCTAATCCAGCTATTCCCTGATGGGGAACCACTGTTGCCAATCTCCAGGTGGGGGCTGGAGATCACTCAAAATTACAACTGCCTCTAGGAGGGAGAGAGGAGGAGATGGAAAACTAAAGGTAGGTTGATGGTTGGCTGGGAGGAAGATAGGGTTATCAACTCCGGGTTGGGAAATTCCTGGAGATTTGAGGGGTTGAACCTGGAGAGGGTGAGTGTTGAGGAGGGGTGGGACCTCAGACAGGTACAATGCCATAGACTCCACCCTCCAAACCAGCCACTCCCTTCTGGGGAACCACTGTTACCAATTTTGGGGGTGGGCTGGAGATCACTACTGCTCTTCAGGTAGCAAAGATCAGTTCCTCTGGAGAAAATG
Organism: Gekko gecko; assembly: GCA_029375565.1. Classification (NCBI taxonomy): domain Eukaryota; kingdom Metazoa; phylum Chordata; class Lepidosauria; order Squamata; family Gekkonidae; genus Gekko; species Gekko gecko. The sequence goes on from JAPDNY010000001.1 coordinate 96,923,333, forward strand.
GTGGACTCTGTCATTATACCCTGCTAAGATTGCCACAGCAAATTGTCACTGAGTGCCCAAAACCGGGGCACTCTCCCAGAGCCTCTTTCTAGAGCCCGTTGTATTTATTTCCACAATGGGCCTTATTCCTAGTCTAACTATAAAGCAATGCTGGCATATCAGAATAGGATGTGTTACTTAAAATAAGGGTGTTAAATTTTAGAGTTGTGGACGGCATTTCAGCATCCACATTTAGCATTTATTGTGTCTGTGCACAATAAAATGTTTCTCCTTTATCAGTTCACATCCTTATCACTAGCTTTCATTACTCCTGAAGCACAGACATGTCAAACATTTGCAGAATCCTGACCATGGAGGAAAATTTCCCTATTACAAAAATCAACAGAAAAACAAATGAAAGCGCCACAGTGTTACAATGGAGTATCCAAGCAAACCAAATAGACATTTCGTTTTGTATTTTAAACTCCAAATAAACAAGTTGTCTTTTAGAATTCTGTTTGGAAAAGCTACCCAATATACATCAAGTCCCCCTTTCCCAGTATCAGCAGAGCCAGCTGTATGTTTAAAGTGAAGCACGGACAAGTTTAGTATTAGGATAAATTGCTTTGCATTGAAAACAGAATGACAGGAAGGGGTGGGGGGATGCTCACTGATGCTCACTCTTTCCTCCTTTGGACCCAGTGAAAAAGGCTCATTCAGAATAGTACGTATTAACTCAGACAATTGTTATTTGATCCTCATAGCAGCTGTGCAAAGCTGTCACACACATTTGTTGGATTTGGCAGAAAATCTGTTCAGACAGCCATTAACAATACAATTGACATATTTCCTAACCACAGCATTACCTTGTGAGCATAAGAACTCTGCTTGTTCCACCCCAGCAATCACTGTGGCAAGGGCTAAACAGGGAAATGTGCTTTATATCTTCAAGGACACAGGTCCAAACAACAGATTTTAGCAAAGATCAGGCACCTTTTCCATTTGCTACATAAACAGATGTTTTGCAAACAGCATCTCCTGCAAAGTATTCTCTCACACCCTACCCTCTGTTAAAGGTATATAGTAATTCTGTGTTCCTCACTCTTATGCCCAAAGTACATATTATGTATGCGGCTGCTGCTAACTCTGGTAATGTCTAGTTCAAGAAGAAATGTAATATGAGGTCATCATGCTCAATGTTTCTCCATCTTACGCAAGTGGCAGCCAGTTCAATCAAAAAGGGGCAGGAAAACAACATGAAGCTCACCCACCTCATTCATTCATGGTATGAATTTGCTAGGAAGATGTGAGGCTGAGGGTTCCTGTTCCCCAATCCCCCACTGGTTGCCATGGTATAAAAGGAGAGGGACAAGCTGGGGCCTCAGAATACAAGCTGCGGGGTTATGTCACCTCCGCCGGAGCTTGTTGTTGGGGCTGCTTCATGCTCTCTCTATGGTCTCTCTCTCTCTCTGTATTGAGTTCAGCCTCCAATCACTCTCTTCCTCCTTGGCCCCAGTGTCTGCTATCCCATATCACCATGTGCTTCTTTCCCCTGCCCCTGGCCCCCTCCCCATTGGTGTCTGCCCCATCTCTCTGCTGCTTTGGCCATCCCATTGGCTAAGTAGTGCGCCTGGACAGTGAACTGAGCCCCGCCCTTCTCTCCCCCAATGCACCTCACTGCATTCAGCAAAGGGTGGGGTCTTTGAGGGATCCAACACTGGGTGGCTCAGCTGCCATCCTGACGCTGGGACTGCAGCCCATGCCACCAAGGTTGGAGCTACCAGGCCTGCTGCCTCCCCCCCTCCAATCTTCATTCTCCCCAGACGCGGGGCCTGGCTTGCCTGTCCACTGCAACCCTGGCTGCCTCTGGGATGGGTCAAGTGGGTCCCCAGAAGGCAATCTGCCACTCTACCCTCCAGACCACAGGGATCCGGCTTTGGACCACTGCACTGGGTTTGGCCCTGGGCTGGGCCCCAGGGAGTCTACTTGCCCTGGGACCAATGCTCCCTCTAAGCTGTGGAGTCCTGTGAGCAAAAATTCTACTTTGTGAGCAACTGGCATTAAAGTTGTGAGCAGGTGATTTGGCCACTGCATAAATTAGTTTGCTCTGGAGCCCTTCTTCATGAATGAAGATAAAATTGTGTGAGCCAGAGCCTAAAAAACTGTGAGCTAGCTCACACTAACTCAGCTTAGAGGGAACACTGCCTGGGACTGCCCCCTCGCCATGGGAAACTCTTCCATCACCAAGGCCTCTCACATCCCGCTCCTGTCAGGTAAGTCTGGAGCAGAACAGAAGATGAGGCAGAATACATGGGTTGGCAGAAATCAGGTATTTCCCCAAAACATCTAGCTTGGGCCTAATATCTACTATATTTTATCTGGTAATTTAGAAGAGAGGCATCTATGCACATCTAATCTCATACAATAAAAAAGAGGCAAGGATCAGCAGACAGGTTAACAAATCACTACAAACATACCATGTGAATATTAATCAATAGATCTAATTCTCAGTGTGGCCAAATCTGTGGATACTTAAATCCAGAGATTGGGTCCATGAACAGACAAGAAAGATTATTCTAAAAACCTGAAAAAAGCTTTAGGTTTACAGAAAAATCTGAAATCTAACCAAACAACCAAACCGAACCACTGGGGCCTCAAATTATAAAAGGAATGTTGATAGCTTAAAAAAACTACAACAGTATTGTGAGCCTTCAAGTCTTGGTTTCTCTCAGTAAAACCAGAGGGAAGGGTCAGGGCCTTTTCCAGGGCTGTTTTTGCCTCTGAGGGAGGACTCATTGAGACCAGGCCTGGCAGCAACCACCAGGAGACTTGCTACCATACAACTTGCATGATTCATCGAGGCCGGGCTGCTTGCTACTGTTCAACTGCAGTTACCCTACAAAGGCAGCATAGAACAGTGGTTAGTGTTTCCAGTTAGGATCTGCGAGACCCAGGTTCAAATCCCTACGCTGCTGTGTAAGTTCAGTGGGTGACCTTGGGCTAGTCATACATTCTCAGCCTAACCTACCTCACAGGGCTGTTGTGATGATAAAGTGGAGGAGAGGAAAATGGTGTAAGCTGCTTTGGTTCCTCATTGTGGAGAAAGGTGAGTATAAGTGAAATAATAAAAACAGCTGAAGACGGAGGCAGATAAAAGGTAGGTTGACTGGTGGGTGGGAATGAGAGAAGGAAGCAGGGAAGCGAGGATATGGGGGTTGCCAGCAGGAGGAGGAGGAGGAGGAGGAGGAGGAGGAGGAGGAGGAGGAGGAAAAGGAGGAGGAGGAGGAAAAGGAACTATTGTGGAGAAGGGGGATATAGTGGGGAAATGAGGTGTCCTCTGCAAGTCCTTGCTGGTTCACAACCGAACAACTGGGCCTGGCTCAGCAGCTGGCATGGCACAATTGGGCCATAATTTTCCTAGGTAGAGGCTTACAGGGGGATGGAAGGAGGGAAAGATGAAGATGAAGGGGCAGAAAAGGGTAGGTTGGCTGTGGGGAGGAGAGAAGGAAGCAGGAAAAGGGAAGAGATTATGGGGGCTTTCAGGGAAGGGAAAGACGAAATAATGGAGGCGGGGATAATGAGATGCCACCACAAGTCACCTGCTTGTATTTAATAGTACTTGAATTATCCAGGAGGTACAAATTAGGGGTCTTAATTGGTCTCTGCAGTTAGGCCAATGCTGTGTAGTCATCCTTATGGCTCCCTCTGACTCCCTGATTGGTCAATGGATCCATAGGGATCCATTGGCCAGGCCAGTTAATCTTTCTTCCTGACCCAGGGAGGAGGGAAAAAATTGACCATTCAGGGACTCTTTAAAATAGAGAAATTTCACAGCTACCAGGGTTCAAATAAATTACTCCACTGTCTCTTTAAAGCTTCCATCCCACCCCCAATTCAGAATCGAGTTTATATCATTTTCTATTTGTAAAAGGAGAAAGCCGGGGCGGGGGGATCCGGGTACGTATCTTGCAATTAAATGTTGGTGCTACAGTAGTAGAGTGAAGAGAGCAGCTTATCATAGCATGAGGTGAAAAAAAATCCCCTTCAACTTTGACTGGGCTCTTTGTATGTTCAGTACCAGTTCAATGGGTTTAAAGAAGTATGTGTTATGATTCTGTACTTCTCAGAAGACTTTTTGCATTCCCAAGAATTATGTTTTCCACCTGTATACCAATAGCCTTCAAGCTAATGTGTCCTACAGGCATTCATGGGCAATTTGGAATGTCAATGGAAACATAAAGGAGATGGTTCAAGCCATCTTATTTATTTTTACTTATTTTGTATATTCCTAGACAACCTTTTGCCTAGAGCTGATTCCCTGGGAAGTTCACAATACAACTTGAAACCAAATGTCATAAAATCAGAAATCATTAAAACAATAAATAAGAATTCAGCTCATAATTTATTCAAGAACAAGAAACTAAGACAAACCAGCAGGACCGAAGCCCTGCTTAAATCCCCAAACAAACCACACCCCAACACACACCACACCCCGTGATTGGTTATTTACAGTGTACTATCTCCCATAGGACCCGTCTTGGATCCAGGCAGTCCTATTGGTCCGTTTCAGGATCCTAAGGGCTATTGTTCCTAAAGGTCAAAGCTCCGTGCATTTGCATGACCACGTGCGAACCCGTGTGTGCGATCTTGGTTGATACAACACCCCTCCTCCCAAGGTTCAGACCCTCCTATCAGACAAAGTCTCTTAGATACGCCGGTTGCTGCCAGTCCCAGGTCAAGCGGCGTAATGGGGCCTGTTGCTTGGTGGGTTGTACTGGTTGCTGAGTCATGGTTGGTTCCCTGTCGGCCTCTGGGGTGCTGGCTGGCTTGGTTGCCTTGCCTCCATTACCTGCTGGTGGTGTGCTTGGCCCTGGGTGCGCTTGTGTGGTGGGTGCGTCTTTTCGTAACTCTTCTGGCTCCTGGCTTGGGGTCTTGTCCTTGCTGTCCCCCATTTCTTTGGGGTTTATGGGGAGGAGCCGGTGTTGTAGCTGATCAATGTGCCACCTCCACAGCTGGCCATCTTCCGCTGAGACCTCATATGACAGGGGGCCTGTCACTCAGACCACCCTGGCTGGGATCCATGCGGGGCCCCTGGCAAAGTTCCTCACATAGATGGGGTCATCTGGGAAGAAGCCGCAGGGAGCTTATTAGTTTTCTGGAGCTGTGCTGTGCTCTCGGGTGCGGTCAGGGTGAAGTCGATCTAGCCGGGTCAAATCTTGCCACCCCAAGTGACAAATATATAGAAGGAGAGCTATTCAGCTAAACCCAGTAGCTAGTGGGCTCCTCTTGCAGCAGCAGAAGCCTCCCAGCCAGGTCTGTGTATGGTGGCGAGAGACCTCTACTGACTGGTTGGAATGCAATACTTTTAATGGTGGTATAATAATCACAGCTGTTATAGGCAACTGATCCACCACTGGACTGTTAGACGTGGATGACAGATAAGTAGCAGAAAATAAGAAAATCACCTTGTGCAGTTTCTCTCCAAAATGGTTCATATGAGAGGAATAAAAGCCATATTCTTTCAGGCCAGAAAGTGATACATGGATGTCATTTCCTACTATTAGATATAATTTCATCAAAAACAAAAGCAATATTCTAAGTGCTGGAGTTTATAACACTTTTCTTCATTTTGCTTCTTGAACTGCATCAAAGTAGAACAACCCCCCCATCTGTAGAATGTCATCATTTAGAGAGAACTATTTTCTTCTGTTACGCTAGTTTTAACAGAGTAATATCTGACATTTACAACAACACTACTAAAGAGAACATATTTATTAACACTGCTCTGTGAAAGGATTTCCATGAACGTTTAATGAACCTTTTATATTAATTTATTAAAACACTGTTATTTCTGCTTTGTTGCTGTGTGTGTGAAAATAATTGTATTTTAGCACACTTGAACTGGTGAAACATCCCATACCAGTCCTAAACACCTAAAGAGAAGTGTAAAGTTTTGTGAGGTTCACCTTTTGCTTTATGAGATCTGTTACAATATCACCACATTAGATGTTTTTATTATAAAAGAAAAATTATATGCCTTGTACATAAAAATCTAAACTTAATTATTTTTCACAGTTAACTATATTCAGATTATTATTTAAATAAGCAGATTAATAATAAAAAATAAGGGGGGGAGCAAAGCCAAACAAAAAAGGAAAAAGAAAAAAAAGGTTAAAAGAGACAAGGAAAGATGGAAAGAGGGGAAACAGGGCAAGGAGGGGGGAGGGGAAAAAAAGAAACACAAATTAATCCTAAAAGGAGAGGGGGGAAAAACATTTCTAGCAAAGTCAAAAGGAACAGAAGATTATTTATTTATTTGCTTTTTATTCCACCCTCCCCACAAGTGGGCTCGGGGCAGGTTATAACATACAATATACTGAGGTGAGGGAGCAAAAAAAGAGAAAAAGGGAGGAGGGAAGGTGACAATATTAGCACGCTAGATCAATGCAGTGAGAGACCTCTGATGAAGTGGTTGAACTAGAAGACCCAGGTTCAAATGTGCCCTCTGCCATAAAGCTCATGGGTAATCTTTAGCCAACCACTCTCTCCCAGTCTCAGCTGCCTCATATATTTCACTTTGGGATATCCTTGGAAGGAGGCTGAGATAAAAAAATGTGATAATCTTATATTCTAATAGCGAAGTCAGCCAATCCTTGGATACTTGATTCCAGTGTTTGTAGCTGTGAACAGGCAAGACAAATCTTTCTACAAACTTGAAAAGGGCTCCAGGTTTGCAGAAAAATGTGAAATCTAAAAAGAAAAAAATACACTGGGGGCTTCAAAAAATCTGAAAATGATCAAAGGAGCACCTGTAGTTTTAAGCAACCAGATCTCAATGGCTGTTGCTAGGCAACCACAGTTTTCCAGGCTGCGTTCTTTCAGTAAAAAGGCAGGAGGAGGAGGTAGGGCCCTTTCCTGGCCTATTTTGGCCTTTGAGGGAGAATTCATTAGGACCAGGCCTGGCTAGGGTTTCCAGCTCCAGGTTGGCAAGTTCTTGGAGATTTTGTGGTGGAATCTGAAGAGGGCAGGGTTTGGGGAGGTGAGAGGCCTCAGCTGGATATAATGCCATAGAGTCCACCTTCCAAACCAGCCATTTTCTTCAGGAAGGCAGATATCTGAAGTTCAGTCGTAATTCTGGGAGATCTCCAGGTCCCACCTGGAGGCTGGCAACACTAGGCCTGGCAGGAATCTCTGGGTGACTTGATACCACTCAAGTTTCATGACTCAACTAGGCCTCCTTGCTTGCTACTATTCAACAGGAGCCACCCTATGAAAGCCAGTGTGGAATAGCAGTTAAAGTTTCAGAGTAGGGTCAGGGAGACCAAGGTTTGAATCCCAATCTTGCTGTGGAAGCTCACTGGGTGATTTTCTACCCATCACATACTTTCAGACTAACTGACCCCACTGGGTTGTTGTGTGGATAAAAAGGAGATAATAATGTAAGCTGCTTTTGTCTCCACTGTGGAGAAAGACCAGAGTTTTCCTCAGTAGAGAGGCTGCAGAGGAAAGGAGATGAAAAGCTCAAAGCAGAGGGGCAGATAAAGGTAGGCTGGCTGTTGGGTGGGAAGGAAACAGAGTTGCTAACTCCAAGATGGGAAATTCCTAGTGATTTGAAGGGTAGAGCCTGGAGAGGGTGAGGTTTGAGGAGGGGAGGCACCTCAGACAGGTGTAATACCATACACTCCACCATCCAAAGCAGACAGTTCCTCCAGGGGAACTACTGTTGCCAACCCCCAGATGGTGGCTGGAGATCCCGCAGAATTACAACTAATCTCCAATTACAGAGATCAGTTACCCTGGAGAAAGTGGCTGCTTTGGAGGGTGGACTCTGTGGCTTTACAACCTGCTGAGGTCACTTCCCTACCCAAACCTCACCCTTCCTGGAGAGTTGCTGCCACCACTGCTGCTGTGTGTGTGGGGGAAGCAGGTGAGTGACTGGGAGAGTGATGGGGGTAGAAAGAGAGAGGGAGTGACAGGCATGGAGGAGAGACAGAGTAAGAAAAGAGTGGTAGGAGGGAGAAAGAGTGAGAGAAGTAGGGAGAAAGGGGAGGAAGCAAAGCTGAGGAGAATGGGACAGCCACTCCCACAAGTTTTTTTGTGGGTCCGCACATTAGTATATATTTTCTTCAATCCTTGACTCCAGTTCAAACATGTCCAGTGTGAAAGGGGGTTGTTATTCTTACACTCAGGGAAATGGTCCATGCATACACTATAGCACTTATATTTGTGCGAAGGTCTGTACTGACATGACAGCCCTGTAATTCTGAATCACAGCCATGACAACATGGTTTCAAATGCCCTTTAAATAGCTTGTACTTGAAACACCTGGAGTCCTGCCCTTCGAGCCAGTCTGGTGTAGTGGTTAAGTGCATGGACTCTAATCTGGGAGAACTGGGTTTGAGTCCCCACTCCTTCACTTGCAGCTGCTGGATGACCTTGGGCAATCCATAGTTCTGTCACAGCTGTTCTTGAAAGAGCAGTTTCTGTCAGAGCTCTCACAGCCCCACCTACCTCACAGGATGTCTGTTGTGGGGAGGGGAAGGGAAAGGAGTTTGTAAGCCGCTCTGAAACTCTGAGTGAAGGGCAAGGTATAAATCCTATCTGTTCTTCTTTTTGGTTTTGCAGTAAAATAGGGATGCCAGCCTCAGGTGGGACCTGGGAATTCTGCAGAATTACAGCTCATCTCCAGACTACAGAGATCAGTTCTCCTGGAAATAATGGATGCTTTGGAGAGTGGACTCTGTGGCATTGTACCGCATTGAGGTCCCTATCCTCCCAGGCTCCATCCCCAAATTTCCAGGAGCTTCCCAACCTGGATGTGGCAACCCTACCCTCCCAATGACTTGGCAATCCTTGAGTAACATCTTTTTGGTCTGTGCATCAGGTGCTGATGGCTGCAGCTCTTCTAATATTACCACACTGGCAAAGAACCTGATTCTATACGACATATCCTATCGGATTGCCCATTGCTTACTCCCAACAGATGACGCCTGATTAAACCACTTCTCCTAACTCCCAATCTTACGTTAAATAGATGGACAGAACCTTTGTTAGCCGACAAATACTCCTCAGTCACCAAGCGGACAGTGGAGTTTCTGGCCCCAGCAGCAAAAGAGATAGAAATCAAAAGTGGTAAAAGAGCTAGATAGGGGAAGATTATGTGCCTACTCTCCTTAGTTAAGTTTTGACTGTATTTAGTTTCTGCTATGCCACTTGTATTGGAAAACTTCTGTAGACTGTTTTTATTTCCCATTCAAATCTCTCTCAGGTTTTTTTGTATCCTTCATTGTTATGCCAATAAAGGTTGTATGACTGTATTACCACACTTTGGTAATCAGTTCTGTAAACTCGTCACCTGTGTCACTCCAGGTTATGTAGCTTCATTGTGTGCTAACCTGGTAATAGGTTTTCCTAATACAGCAGCTGATTATTTCAGTCCTAAAATGCCTGTATGTTCAGTTCCCACGTGCATCGAAGTTGTAGAGATGCACCTATTACTGCATTTGACCCCAGCAACTTGAAATTTTGTGTTGAATTAACATTATAAGATAGTTTTAAAAGGGAGAATCCGTCAGGTCCACTTGTGCTGCTCCCATTAATTTCAATGTAGTTTAGGTAAAACTTTCTGGGGGACTGTGCCCTTACCCTTGAAAAACATTATTTTCCATTTGAACACATTAATAAAAGTCATAGAATTATAGAATTATAGAATGTTAGAGTTGGAAGGGACCTTGCAGGTCATCTAGTCCAACCCCCTGCACTCTGCAGGAGCATAGCCAAAAGATAGCCCTACATGTCTACAACATACCCAAAAGATGATTGTCCAGCCTCCGCTTGAAAACGTCCAGGGAAGGAGCATCCACTACATCCCAAGGCAGACTGTTCCACTGCTCAACCACTCTTACAGTTAGGAAATTTCTCCTGATATCTAGCCAGTAACGACTCCCTCGTAATTTCCATCCATTAGATCTATTCTTGCAATCCGGAGCAAGAGAGAATAGATCTGCTCCATCTTTTACATGACAGCCCTTCAAATACTTGAAGACTGCAATCATGTCCACTCTAAGTCTTCACTTTCCCAGGCTAAACATACCCAACTCTTTCAGCCTTTCCTCATAAGACTTGGATTCAAACCCTCTCACCATCCTGGTTGCCCTCTTCTGGACACGCTCGAGCTTGTCAACATCCTTCCTAAAGTGTGGTGCCCAAAATTTGACACAGTACTCCAGGTGAGGCCTGACCATAGCAGAATAGAGTGGAACTACCACCTCCCGTGTTCTGGACACAATGCTTCTGTTAATGCATCCTAAGATCATATGTGCATAAAATGGAATGACGTACCAGTAATGTTATTTGTTTTATTTTGCTCTGTTTCTTCAGATCTATCAATGAGTTGTGCAGCCCAGTTTTGTGAATGCTTATCGGGGGGGCAGTTCAAATGGGGCTTACTCCCAGGTAAATGCATACAATATGGAAACTTTAAAGGTGAAGCCACTAATTAAAGCATTTTAGGAAGCCAGATTTTGAAATCACACCTCTCTGTAGTCCCAGTTCCCAATATACAAAGCTACAGGGAAGAAGAGTATACACAAAAGGACAGTCCTTTGTCCAGCTCTTGCCAGCCTTTGCTAATGCTGACTTCACTCTTTGAACACCACTGAACTAATGAAGCCAGATCATTAATTTAATAATCAGCAGCCTCTCTTTTTATTAAGGGTGCTTAGCTTGTCAGGGTATATAGATATACTTGTCACATAGGAGGTATTTTTTTCAATAAATTATATAAAACCATCTGGACCCAATAAAACAAATGAGATTTGCTGATCATAAATATTATTTTGGAACAGTTTGACATGCACAGAATTGGCTGGAGCAGATAAAATGTGAGGCCAGTGGTGCTGTTGAACAGCAGGGCCCTAAACGATTTAGCTTTGATTGAGCTAAAACTCTTGAAGAAGCTGTACAGAAGTGAATAAATGGCTTCTTCAGGCCTTTATTCAACAGTACAGTCACAGTGATCGACCAGCCGCAAAATTATTTAGTTAAAATTCAAACCTAGGGATTTGAGTGTACCTCCAACTGCTTAGTCGGGTTAAAATGAATGGATAATTTCACAAAGGATTGTTGCATCTTGTCAAGAACAAAACAGCTTCTCTGTAACCAGGATGTGGTAGGGTATCCAACAAAGTAAAAAAAAGCTGTACTGAAATTAACAAAGAACAAAAATAGAAGAAAATCTAATCTTGTTTGGTTGGCTTGGAAAGATCAGAACCCCAGAAAACTGTGAAGTACTTAATATAATGCCAATTTTAAGAGGAGCAAAAATTATTAAAGATAGAATTATTAAGTATAAAGAAGAACATGCCTTCCTGATAGTGAAAAATCCAACTGAATTAGAAAGAGCTCCAAGAGTCTTGAATCGCTACTCTCCTATGGGAGCTCGCTGGGTGGTCTTAGGCCAGTCATACACTTTCAATCTAGTCTACCTTACAGGTTGCTGAGAGAATTAGAACAAAGTAAGCTGCTTTGGGTACCCATTAAGGAGAAAGGTGGGATATAAATGAAGGAAATAAGTAAAGGTCTCCAAGCTGGATGAGTGGGCAAATAAATGGCAAATACTGTTTAATGCAAGTCAGTGTAAAGTGATGGCCGCTGAATCAAAGGATCCTAACTCCTCTTAATTTATTTCATTATTTATTTACGTTATTTATAGTCAACCTTTCTCACTGAGACTCAAGGTAGATTACACAATGTAAATCAATGTAGTCAATAGGGTGGGACATCCAATAAGCAATGTACTAGGATTAGGATGTGGAAATTAAAACCAAGTAAAATATCTGAACAAAGCACAAGTATTAACTTGGCATACTAAATGATGCAGAAATAACATAATACACATAGCAACAGATAGTACATACTATACACAGTAGTATGGTCCACAGTCTTTCCCTTTATTAAAGCATTCTTCCTGAATCAATTCCATTATAATAACGTTCTATTGCCTTTGTAAAAATGCCCTCCTCAATAATTCAGTTTTTCAGTTCGTGAAATGCCAGGAGAATGCAAGCTTTTCTGACTTCATCGGATAGAGAATGCACATGTACATGCAGTTGTTGTTATTGCTCATTTGCAGGATGGCACCTGCAAAAGGCCCTACTTGGATGAGTGACGCTGTTCTGGTGCAGCATAGGGGAAAAGGCAGTCCCAAAGATATGAGGATCCAAGGCCATGAAGGGCTGTGTATGTAACATCCAATACTTTGAATTGAACCTGGGAACTGATGCGAAGCCAATGGAATGACTGCAGAACGAGAGTAATATGTATGCTCAGCCTAACTCCTGATAATAACCAAGCTGTGGTATTATACACAAACTGGAGTTGTCAAGTTGGCCTTAAGGGTGCACTACAGTAGTCTAATCTCAATGTTACCATGGCATAGATCCAGGTGGCCAGTAAGTTGGAAGCTCAATGTCCTTCAAGATTGCTATATCCCCTACCAGCATTATCTCTGTCTCATTAGGGTTTTGTTTCAAGTTATTTGCTCTTAGCCACAGCAGACAGTGATTCAGGACCCCTATTGCAACACCTCTGAAGACTTGGATGAGGAGATACAGAGCCGGGTGTCACCAGCATATTGACAACAGCCAATAACCCCCAATGACAAATGATTTGTCCTAAGGGCTGTATGTAGAGATTGAACAGAATGTAGGATAGGACAGCAGCACCCTGTGGAATACCCAGGACAAGTCCCACACTGAATACAACTGGTCTCTGACAGCAACCCTATGAACCCGGTCTATGAGGAATGATTTGAACCAGTCCAAGGCACATCCTCTGATACCTACCTCTGTCTCCAAACACCTCAACAAGTGGCATGATCCACTTTTCAAAGGCTACAGGTAAGTCCAGTAAGAGCAAAAAGAAGCATGGCCTTTATGTTCAGATGGAGATCACCACCCAAAACCACTAGGGCTGTCACTGTCCCATAGCCTGGCTTGAAGCCAGCCCAGAATGAAGAGTCCAGGACCGATAAACTGTCTTAACAGGACCTAAAGTTTGTCAACTGCTGCTCTCTCAATCACTTTGCCCAGAAAGAAGAAGAAGAAGAGAAGAAGAGATTGGATTTATACCCCGCCCTTCTTGTAGGAGTGCTATTCTAGTTTTCTGGTTTTTCAACTCAGTGGCAATACGTTTTGCTTTGATTTTGTTGTTTAGTCCTCTATAATTAAGAGAGGTGATTTTATAATCCTTTAGTACCATGGATGTGGTGTGAATGTGCTTGGCTATAACAGTATCCAAAGTTAGTACTATAACAGTACAGTGCTGTAACAGTATCCAAAGTTAGTACATGTTATGAAGCTGTTGCTATTTCCATAAAACCAAACCTTTGCATGGCCTAGAAATGCGACTGAGGGGTACACCAACCATTTAGCATTAAAAGTTACAATTGCCTCTCTAATATCAGAAGATAGCATACTTATCACTTTTTTGTATAACCATGTTATTGCAATTATTAGATTAATTACAATGATGAACACAAACACTTTAATAGTAACTTTTTGGTGTAACTTAATGTATTCTACATTGAACTGGTGCATTAGAATTATTGGAACTGCTGCCAATAAGCGTTTTACATGTGACAATTTGGCATAGTACTGCAAAAAACAACATTCAACATTTTTAAACTACCCTTTTTTCCCTCCCTATCCCCCGTCCTCCCTTTTAACCCCTCCCCCTTCATCCATTTTCTAAGTAAACCCAACCTGTCGTATTTTCTCCTTAAATGCATGTTAAGCTTGAATTGGTGTTGACTAAATTTCTACTGACCCTCTGTGTGTGAGTCTGACTCACACGGAGCGTATAGTGCACCACCCTCAGGTCTGTACATAAAAACAATAACAATAACCAGGCCTAAAGCCCCCAGTTGGGACTTCATGACTAAGTTTGCCTTCCCCCCCGCCATTGAGTATCAGATTACATTGGATTACAAGAAACATTGCTAAATAAAACTTAGTTCACTTAAGAGGAAGCATTGTTTGCAACTTATCAGATCCATTTGCTTGTTGTTTAAGATGACGTTCGAGGTCTTGTTGGGATTCTGCCCCAGTTCTTCGGAGTTCCTGTTGTTTCATGTTTCCTTTTTTTCGATTGAGAGGTGTCCATTTCTTCAGTAGGTTCTATGCCAATTGCTCTTAAAAGTGCTACTCCAGAATCAAGATCATCTGCAATGTGGGTTGATCCATGATGTTGTACTTGCAGATATCCTGTGGGAAGCCATCTGTATTTTATGTTCGAATCATTAAGGCCTTTCGTAATTGGTTTGAGTAGTCTGCGGATTTGAAGTGCTTCTAGAGCCACACCAGGAAAAATGTAGATCTCATTCTGATTGTGCTTAAATTTGCCCACTTTTTTTGCTTCTCGAAGGATTTCATTTTTGACCTTGATGTCAAGGAGTTCAGCTAGGATGTCGTGCGGGCCCCTCCGAGGATCTGGAATTGACGGGCCCACTCTATAAGCTCTGATGACCATCGGGGCAACATCACCATCTAGTTTGACGATGGAGGCTAGCCATGACGAAATAAAAGCTGCTCAGTGTTACCTTCCGTTTTTTCTTCAAAGCCTCTCAGTTTGAGGAACCGTTCTCTGGAATGGTGTTCTAGTGCCAAAATCCGTTCCTGTGTCCAAATTTCATTTTTTTGTATGTCCTGGATGATTTCTTGATTTGCAATTGCTGTCTCCAGAGCCGTTGCAGCAGATTGGGATATCTCTTGCATTGATTCATGCATCAGTTCTAGGCAATCTGACATGGGCTTCATAATCTCATTTATGTTCGCTAATATCTCAGCTTTGAAGGATATTAGCGTATCAGTGAAATCTTGTTTAGTTAAGGCTGTCTGCTGCGCGCCGCTAGAAGTTGTTCCGGCTGCCATTTTGGAATTGGAGGCCCAGCTCTCACTCGAAGCTGCTTGCATTGATTCCATGCCAAAAAGGGTGTTTAAAAGCTTGGGATTGGGGACACCGCTTTTGCCTTGGTGTCCACCAGATTTCCCCATACCAGATTGCTCAATATTGTTTCTTTAAGTGTGGCGATTAAGGCAGGGAGGGAAAGGGTTGGTCGGAGCTCAGTCAAACAGCACCCTCCATCTTTCCCCTCAATGCACTGCCCCCCCCGAAAACAGGATGCTTGACTAGACAAACTTTTGGTCTGATTAAGCAAGTTACTTTTTCTGTTCCTTGGTCCTTTGTACAGAACATACTGGTGCTTTTCCCTGATGCTGACATATGGCTACTAAGAACTGATAAGATAAACTGGAAATTCTAAAAGTTATTGCAAGTGAATAAACATCTCTAAACAGCCTGTCTGGACATTTTTGAAAATATATGATTCCAGTGCAATGACCTCTGACAAACTTAATATTGTATTAAAATAGGCTAGCTTCTCTCACTCAATTCTGTAATAGATTATACCCATTCAAATAATTTCTTATCATCAAATGGAGCATGGGGGAAGCTCCAATTGGCCAGATAATGATAATAATGATAATAAAGGTAATGACCTTTACAAAGAACTGCTGCTTGTAAAATTACTTGCAAATGCTATTTTACAAACCAGATAATTAGGGACATTTGAAAAGGTTAATCATGCTAAAATGAAGAGAGACCATGCTTCCATCTTCTGTATGGCCTTATAGAGTCCATTTTCCCTATTTTTGTGTTTAGATCGTAACTCATTAATATTCCCAATTACAGAGCCAACTATAAGCCACATGAAAACTATATATTAAGCCCCAAAATTGTATGATTATCGTTACTGTTATTTTTAAAAGCTGTTTTGGGAAGGAGTGAAAGCAGAGAGTCTGTGAGTGGAAAAGGTGCTTAACTCTTTCCCACTCCAAATATTCCAATAAGTAAGGCCAAACATATATCTGAAACCCTTTATAGAGGGACACATGTACTGGGGAAACTGTAGGTGCAAACAGGGTCCTGTTCCTCTTTGCCCTCTCCCAAAATAGATTTTCAACAAAACAAAATACACCAGTACTGCACTGGAATATTAATTCTTGAATTTTCACACAATTCATTGGTTAGTCCCTCTGTAGCATTGTGAGATTTACGCAGGGCCAGGAGACTGATATTTTTCTGGAGGGAAGAAACTCTGCTGTTCTTATGCCACCATCCTCTTTTTTTGGCCTGCATTCTACTTTTTCCTGCCACAACATGCAATGAAGGGCTAAGACATTCTAGCAAAATTCCAGTGTTTCTCTTGTGAGCTTCTAGAGTCTAAACCCTTCAGAAATATGTAGGAAAACCCAGATATATTAAGACTGGGCAAAACCTGAATATATTAAGACTGGGCAATAGAAAAACGGCATCTAGCTAGCTTTCTTGTATCCTAGGGACAGATAGGGATATTACCACAAAAGCCAGAAAACCAGAATTCAATGTAAGGTGAAATGATTTTCTGCCCACTCTTGTATAGCAGTGGGAGCTCTAAGAGTACACAATTTTAAAAAAACTAGCCTACTTTTGCTAGTTTATTTTGTTAAGAGGATGCTAATGCAGTTTTGTCTCTATTCCTTGGAAAGCAAAATTATTTATTCTCTATTTATTTTGAAAAATTTTATGCCACCTCTCCAGGGAATGGGTTTAAGGCAACTTACAAAATAAAGCGTAATAAAACCATAAAACATTCAAAATTAATTATAATCCAGCATTAAAAACCCAGCCAGAGCATAAAACAGTGAGGTGCTTAAAATGAATTTAGGCTAACAGCAAACTATAAAAAAGGCATTAGATCAAGCCCTTAATTAATCGATTAGGTAAACAGAAACATTTTGGCCTGGTGTATAAAACAGAGCAGTACAGGCATTTGGGGAGCCTTAAGGGGTGTTTTATAGGCAAGGTGCCACTCCTGAAAAAGTCCTGTAGCATCTCAGTTTAGGTGAAAGTACATGGATGGTATGACATAGTCATGAAAAACAATGCTGTATTCTTACAAGTTTGAGAGAGAATAATTGATCCCAATTATCTGCTTTGCCTAGGTGACAAAAATCAAAAGACTTAAAATGCTTTGAATTCCTTTGTTTCAAAATACTTTAAATTCCTTTCTTGCCTTCGTACATCAGGGTGCTTTTCTCTTTGTTAAAAACGATAAGCTGTATTTTCCATCAGTTACTCATACACTACTACCCTTGAGCAAAACCGCAAAGGACAGTGAGTAAGGGTAAGGATTCTCCCCATTCCTTGCAGCTACCAAAAAACAACAGCCCACATTTTATATATAAGCTTAAAGTTGTAAGTAACAAGAATATGAAAAGTAGTTGGCTGCATTTTACTTAAGATTTCCATATTCTATGATCCATTAACGGCACACATGGTAGAACGTGCACAAGCTGTTCAAAATTACATTAAAATCCCACACATAAAAATGATGCGAAGACCTGGGCCAGTCAGATGTCATGAGGCAAGGCAAGAACTGGAAGAAGTACTCTTAGTGCTCCGTTTCTAAAATGAGATGCCTGCCTTGTTATTTCCTTTAACCTGGATGCCTCGTCCTCTGAACTCAGATGTACATTGGTTGTCCTTACTCTATGGTAAAAGAAAGCACTTTGCCCATGCACAGAGAGTATTTTACTGTTAGGTGCTGATTCTTGGCAGCCATTCCTAAATGCTATAGGCCTATCACAGTTTGGTTGCTCCCAGCTGCATGAACAGTAACTTGGAAATGCTATTTTGAGATGCCAACCTGTAGTTCCAGAAGGATTCTCCCAAATTTCTTGCAAGGTCAGAGAGATTACTGGGACACTTCCCACAGATTATGCAATGAAAGCTGGTGGGCTTTTTTCCCCTTTTTGCCTGCAGACTTAGTTTATATTTGGTGGGACTGTCTCCACATAAAAAATTCTAGAAAGTTATTTTGCACCCAGTTGAATTATGAAATTATTTAGACCCATTTCATATATTACTTGGTCTGCTTCCTGGAACTGTCAAGAAACAGCATTATTGGTTAATCTGGAATTTATTTACAGCTGTAGACTCTTAATAGCAAAATGTTGGTGCTTTTCAGAATTTCTTTTTGGCTTGCTAAAGCATGGGATAACACAGATAACTATATTTTATTTTTCAAAAAGAGCATTTAATTCTGCATCAACCCAAGTGCCATCAATAATATAAGCAACTTTAGGAGCAGGTGGTATTGCTATCTTGCAAATATTATTTTCCCTATAATTCTGAATAATAATAATCATCATCAGATATTTTGTAGAGGCTAGTGGAAATCTAGGTTCACATCTACCTCACCATAAAAATTTTTAGGAGACCCTGGGCTCTCAATAAATTTTTACCTATCTCCCTTGGTTCTTGTGATGAACGACATACACCACCCACTGTTCCTTCGAAGAAGACAGAACAAAAAGCAGTAGTGAATTCGAAGGACCTGTTTTGAGTCCGCTCTTGGAACCAAGGCTCACAGTAAAGCGCGCACACATAACTAGCCCACTCGCCCACTGGGGAAGGCCCAAGACCCATACGGAAACTGGAATAAAGAAAACGAGAAAACTCAGAGACGGCCGTTTCCTCCTCCTGGGAGGCGTTTTTTGTAGCTCTACACCGAACCCGAGGCGGAAGGCCCCGCCCACGCAGCTAGCAAAGCGATGGAT
This sequence comes from Gekko gecko, assembly GCA_029375565.1. Taxonomy (NCBI): domain Eukaryota; kingdom Metazoa; phylum Chordata; class Lepidosauria; order Squamata; family Gekkonidae; genus Gekko; species Gekko gecko. The sequence continues at coordinate 96,941,971 of JAPDNY010000001.1, forward strand.
GCAACTGTTCTCGCCCAGCTGTTGCTCTTGTTATAGCGGCGGAGAATGGCTGTCTTTTCTCTATGGAGTACCGACTGGCTGAGTTCCGATCTGCCCGCCACACTACCGCCAACCCTAAACTCGCAAATCTCCCTTCAAAAGCTGCGGCTCCAGTGCCCGAAAAGGCCGCGCAATCCCAGCATGAGGTGGGTTCGTGTCATAGTGCTGAGGTGGAGAAACGTAGAGATGGTCCCGCCTTTAAGGAGCAGCTTCGAAGGAGGCGAGGCCACTCAGACCCCATGGTGGAGAGAGAAATCCGTTGGGGCGCACGCTCTTTAAGATACGGTTGTGTGCCATGTGACTCCAGTCCCAGCCCCTTGAATTCTGTGGACCTTAGTAACTGCGTCGGTTGCACTGGTACAGTTGCTCTATTTGACCTTTCTGCTGTGGTTTCAGCTTGTACTTTTCTGTGACGACTGTGTGTGTGTTGAAGGGGAAAATCTTTGCGGAAAGCTATTATGGATCGTGGGTTATTCATTAATATGCACATACATGATGTTTGTCCACCTAACTACCTGAAAGCTTTGACATCATTCATCAACTCTGTTGGTCCTTAAAGTTCCAAGGATTTGAAGAAGAAGAAAAAGAAGAAGAGTTTGGATTTATACCCCGCCCTTCACTGCCCAAAGGCTCTTAGAGTGGCTTACAAACTCCTTTCCCTTCCCCTCCCCACAACAGACACCCTGTGAGGTAGGCGGGGCTGAGAGAACTTCTGACAGAAACTGTCCTTGAGAGAACAGCTGTGCCAGAGCTTGTGACCGGCCCAAGGTCACATCAGCAGGTGCAAGTGGAGGAGTGAGGAATCAAACCTGGTTCTCCCAGATAAGAGTCCGTGCACTTAACCACTACACCAAATTGGGGTGTGTAGATGGGGCTAATCAAACCCCACTCCCCCCAGGCTGGCCAGGGGATGTACTAAAAGGAAGGACAGGATTGCCCTTTGGAAACAATAGGAAACACTTGAAGGCCCATTGGAAATAATGGGAGCCAGGAATGCCAATTGACTTGTATGGGCTCCATTGAAGCAATTTCTCAAGGCCCATATGAACGCATCCACACTCCCTAATTCCACAGCCTCTAGGTCATGCAGTGCCATGTACCAGCTGGTAGCTATTCCCTGTAGCCGGGAAGCAATAAAGTCCACTTGCTGTTCCTCATCCGGAAAGAGATGGCCCCAGCGTTGGAAGAATTTTCCCACCTGCAGAATGAAAAAGGACAAACTCTCTGGATCTCCATCAAATATGATGTCCAGGAGATCCTTGGGCCGCGGCATCAGTTGAGGAGCTACCGGCACTGGAGCGGGAACTGGCCCAGGTGCAGGTAGGGGACCCGGAGGAGGCTGCTGGGGTACTGGAGCTGGCACTGCTGGTGGCCCACCAGGTGGCGGCTGCCCTGGAATCAGCTGCCCAGGAGGTGGCTGGCCTGGAGGAGGCTAGTCGCCCCACCGCCTCACCCCACCCAAAGGGTAAGCAATCCCCACCGGCCTCAACCCTGCGGGACCAACATATGAAGCAGGGGCTTTGCCTGAAGTGCGGAGACAAGGGGCATTTCGCCACTTCCTGCCCCAAGGAAGACATTGGAAAGCCCCCACCTCGAGAGGAGGATAAACGGCGCATGGGAACCCCATCAAAGAGGGGAACTGTGAAACCACGGAACCCATGGGCTCTTTACACACACCTTGAGGGTTTTGAACCGCAGTTGAGTGAGGAGGAGGTGACTGAGTTACCGGGAAATGAGCCAGTCCTGTTGTAAGTGGTGCAGCACAGCAGGACCCATCTCTCAAAGCGCCTAAAGTGGTGAGCAATTATCCATCCCTCTTTTTCGTGACTGTAATCATTATGAACCCGGCCATGATGATCCACATACGGGTGCGTGGCCTTATAGACTCGGGGTGCGGGAGGGATCTCATCAACCCTTCACTGGTGTCGGGGTTGGATGCGGCAGTGGTCAGATTAAAAGACCCCATTACTTTCACACAGATGGACAGGTCACCCATGAAAGAGCCCTGTAAGTTTGAGAATGTTCCGTTGCTAGTTGGGGATGGTGACCATTGGGAACACCGTCCATTCGTGGTGGCTCCACAAGCCAAGTTCCCGCTTGTCCTCAGTAGCCTGTGGCTCCACGGACATGACCCTTATATCCTGTGGGAGGAGGGCATCGTTCACTTTATATCACCAAAGTGTACAGAGCACAAATGGGACCCAGCCTGGGGCACCCCCCCCCGACAATGAGCATCCCCAGGCTTGCCTTGCTGCTGAGGAACTGGCTCTCATCCCCAAGGAATATAGAGACTTGTCCTGGGTTTTCGAGGAGGAGGAAGCAGATGAACTCCCCCCCACCTCAACTGATTGTGCTATTAAGCTGTTCCCGGGTCATAAAATGCCCAAGGGGAAGATTTATGCCATTAGTCCCATGGAGAAGGAGGAGTTGCAGAAATTCATCAACAAGAACCTTGCGTGCGGCTTCATCCAGCCTGCCTCCTCCCCGTTTGCAACCCCCGTGTTGTTCTGTAAAAAGAAGGACGGGGGACTTCAACTTTGCACTGACTACCGGGGGCTGAATGCAGTGTCAGCAACTAACGCATATCCAATGCCCCTAATCAAAGACCTCTTTGCAGAGGTGGCACAGGGCAAAATCTTTTTGAAGCTAGATCTGAGAGATGCTTATTTCTGGGTGCGCATCCGGCAGGGAGATGAATTTAAAACAGCCTTCAACACTCCCTCAGGACAGTTTGAATACCGAGTGATGCCATTTGGGCTCCAGGGGGCTCTGGGAGTATTCATGAACTTGATCAATGAGGTCTTACACCCATACCTGTTCAAGGGCGTGGTTGTTTACTTGGATGATAGCCTACTGTACTCCCCTGATTTTGAGTCCCATGTCCAGTTGGTGAGACAGGTACTCACAAAACTCTTAGAGCACAAACGGTTCGTCAAGCTTTCTAAATATGAGTTCCACCAAACCCGCATTGACTTTCTGGGATACCATATATCCCCAAAGGGACTAGAGATGGATCCCAAAAAAGTCCAAGATGTGTTAAACTGGGAGCCCCCAAGAACCCGGAAACAGCTCCAGAGTTTTATCGGGTTTGCGAACTTCTACCACCAATTTCTGCCCCACTTCGCCCAAGTGGGCCTGCTGCTCATGGACCTCCTGAAGACAAAAGGTCAAGGGGCGGGGCCCCTCCAACCCGGGGCAAAACTGGACTGGAGTTTGACCAGTTAAAACGTTTATTCACCACAGAGCCTGTTCTGGCACACCCCAATGAAACAAAAAAGTTTGTGGTGCAGTTCAATGCCTCTGACACCGCCATTGGGGGGGGGGGGCAATCTTACAAGAGGGTTCCGATGGGCAGCTACATCCCCTAGCCTATGTTTCACATAAATTTAATGAAACTGAAAGGTTCTGGCCTGTGTGGGACAAGGAAGCAGTCTCTATCCGATTAGCCCTGGCCACTTGGTGGCATTGGCTAGAAGGGGCCTGAGTCCCGTTCGAAGTCTGGACAGATCATAAGAATCTCGAGGTTTTACGTAAACTGCGGAACCTTAATGCCAAGCAATTCCGTTGGACCAAATTTTTCTTGAAGTTCCAATTCACCCTTCACCACTTTCCAGGGCGGTCCAACCCCCTGGCCGATGCTCTCTCACGCCTGCCCCAGCATGACAGCAAACGGGTGGAGGTCCGAGAATCCTTTTTCACTCCCTCCCAGTTAAGCGGAGTGGTTGTTACTTGGAAGCAGAGCCAAGTAGACCTACCTCTTCCGAGCCAAGGGGCCCCATGAGAGGAGCGGTTTGCTAAGGCTATAACTGAACCAGAAACATGGGCATTGCAGTCCCAAGGGTCTTTGGAACGCCTTGCAAACGGCTGCTGGTATAAAGGAGAAAAGTTATTTGTACCTGAGGCATTGAGGGGGGATGTGTTACAGTCACTCCATAGCTCGAAACCAGTAGGACATTTTGGCTATGTAAAATTGCTGCACTTGCTACAACGGAATTTTTGGTGGCAACAGATGAGAAAAGATTTGTCCACCTTTGTGCATTCCTGCCCAACCTGTAGCCTTTGCAAGCCAAGAGGGGGAACCCCCCCCGGACTATTGCAACCCTTGCCAACCCCCGAGAGACTGTGGGAAGTCATTTCTATGGATTTCATTACCGATTTGCCCCCAAGTAAGCACATGACGGTGATTTGGGTGGTGGTGGATCTTTTCTCTAAACAAGCTCATTTCATCCAATTCCAGGGGTTACCCACGGCCAAATTGTGGGCGAAAGCGTTCCTCCAACACATTGTGAGATTGCATACATTGCCAACCAAAATAATATCCGACCGCGGCTCGCAATTCGTTTCTAAATTGTGGACCGAATTAATGTCCTTAATGGGCATTGAACGCGCTCTGAGCAGCGCCTACCATCCAGAGACTGACGGTCAAACAGAACAGGTCAATCAAACCCTGGAACAATACTTACGCTGTTTTACTAATTACCAACAAGATAATTGGGTCGATCTTCTCCCCCTGGCTGAGTTTGCCTATAATAACTCCTGGCTTTACTCTACCGGGGTCTCCCCTTTCAAAGCAGCCTTAGGATATGACAGCCCTCCTCTACCATTTCTTAAAACAGCACTAGGAACGGTGGGGGAGGCTGCGGACTGGTGTCAGAAACTCAGTGCCTCCTGGCCGCTTATTTGTGAGGCACTGGAGGCTGTGAAGGCTGCCTACAAAGCCCAGGCTGACAAGAAGAGGGTGGTGGGTTGGGATCTTCAGCCTGGAGACTTCATGTACCTGTCTACAAAGAACCTGCGCCTCCTCCAGCCATTAAAAAAACTGGCCTGGAAATACATTGGTACTTTTAAGATCACCAGGTGTATCAATAATGTGACTGTAGAACTGGATTTACCCCACCACCTCGCCGACGTGGGGATTCGGGGCCTTGCCTTGCAATGGCTCGTCTCCTTTCTCCAAGGTCGGGGACAAAGGGTGGCGCTTGGGGAGAAGTTGTCCCAAAGGCACCCACTGGTTTGTGGAGTGCCCCAAGGATCAGTTCTCTCCCCGATGCTATTTAACATCTACATGCGCCCCCTTGCCCAGATTGCCCGGAGGCATGGGCTAGGGTGTCACCAATATGCGGATGACACCCAGCTCTATCTGTTGTTGGGCAGTCAGTCTGGCTCTAACCCGGAAGATCTGGACCGAACGTTGCGGGACGTAGTGGGCTGGCTTAGGCTGAGTCATCTGAAACTGAATCCAACGAAGACGGAGGTTCTGTGCTTGAATTGGAGCGGTACGGGGTTAGGGGTCTCTCTCCCAGTCTTCGATGGGACACCTCTGGTGCCAGCGCCGAGGGTCAGGAGTCTGGGAGTGCTCCTGGATGCTTGTCAATGGAGGCCCAGGTAGCAGCCACTGCCAAAGCAGCCTTTTACCATCTTCGGCTAATGAGGCAGTTGGTCCCCTTCATAAGAACATAACATAAGAACATAAGAGAAGCCAATGCTGAATCAGGCCAATGGCCCATCTAGTCCAACACTCTGTCACACAACGGCCAAAAATACCACGTGCTACCAGGAGGTCCAACAGTGGGGCCAGGAAACTAGCAGCCCTCCCACTGCTGCCCCCTCCAGCACCAAGAATAGAGTGCATCACCTGCCCCAGAATGAGAATTCCCATCTATACCCTGTGGCTAATAGCCACTGATGGACTTCTGCTCCATATGTTTATCTAATTCCCTCTTGAAACTGTCCATGCTTGTAGCTGTCACCACCTCCTGTGGCAGTGAATTCCATAAGTTAATTACTCTTTGGGTGAAGAAGTATTTCCTTTTATCTGTTCTAACCCGACTGCTCAGCAATTTCATGAAGTGCCCACGAGTTCTTGTATTGTGAGAAAGGGAGAAAAGTACTTCTTTCTCAACTTGCTCAATCCCATTCATAATCTTATAAACCTCAATCATGTCACCCCTCAGCCGTTGTTTCTACAAGCTGAAGAGCCCCAAGCGTTTTAACCTTTCTTCATAGGGAAGGTGTTCCAACCCTTTTATCATTCTAGTTGCCCTTCTCCGCACTTTTTCCAATGCTATAATATCCTTTTTGAGATGTGGTGACCAGAACTGTACACAGTATTCCAAATGAGGTTGCACCAATGATTTATACAGGGGCATTATGATACTGGCTGATTTGTTTTCAATTCCCTTCCTAATAATCCCCAGCATAGCGTTGGCCTTCTTTATTACAGCTACACACTGTCTAGACATTTTCAGCGAGTTATCCACTATGACTCCAAGATCTCTCTCTTGGTCCATCTCTGCCAGTTCAGACCCCATCAATGTGTATTTATATTTAGGATTTTTGGCTCCAATGTGCATCACTTTGCACTTGGCCACATTGAACCCCATTTGCCATGTTGACACCCACTCACCCATCCTCGACAGATCCCTTTGGAGTGCCTCACACTCCTCCCTGGTTCTCACCACCCTGAACAACTTCGTGTCATCTGCAAAATTAGCCACTGCACTGCTTACTCCCAATTCCAAATCATTAATAAACAAGTTAAAAAGCATCGGACCGAGTACTGATCCCTGTGGTACCCCACTGCTTACCACCCTCCACTGAGAAAGTTTCCCATTTATACTCACTCTCTGTTTCCTATTTATAAGCCAGTTTTTGATCCACAAGAGGACTTGTCCTTTTATCCCATGACTATTGAGCTTACTTAGGAGCCTTTGATGAGGAACTGTATCAAAAGCTTTCCGGAAGTCAAGGTAAATAATATCTATTGGGTCCCCCTTGTCCACATGTTTGTTCACTCCCTCAAAAAACACTAACAGGTTAGTGAGACAAGATCTTCCCTTACAGAACCCATGCTGAGTCTGCCTCAATAGTTTTTGTTCATCAATGTGCCTACTAATTCTTTCCTTAATAACATCCACCAACTTACCCAGTACGATGTCAGACTGACTGGACTGTAATTTCCCGGATCTCCCCTAGAGCCCTTTTTAAAGATGGGAGTGACATTAGCTACCTTCCAGTCCTCAGGAAAGGAGGCAGATTTTAAAGAAAGATTACATATTTTTGTCAGGAGATCCACAAGTTCACATTTGAGTTCTTTCAGAACTCTTGGATGAATGCCATCTGGGCCTGGTGATTTATTAGTTTTTAAATTGTCCATCAGTCGGAGGACTTCCTTTCTTGTCACCGCAATCTGATTCAGGTCTTTCAAACCCCCTCCCGAAATCGGTGCTTCTGGAGTGGGCAAGCACTTCTCCTCTTCCACAGTGAAGACAGAGGCAAAAAATGCATTCAGCTTCTCAGCCATTTCCCTATCATCCTTCACTACTCCTTTTACCCCTTGGTCATCCAAGGGCCCCACTGCCTCCCTGGCTGGCTTCCTACTTCTAATGTATTTGAAGAAAGTTTTATTGTTGGCCTTTATGTTTTTTGCGATATGCTCCTCAGATTCCCTTTTTGCTTGCCTGATCACAGACTTGCATTTTATTTGCCATAGTCTGTGTTCCCTTTTATCAACCTCACTAAGACTAGCTTTCCACCGCTTAAAGGAATCCTTCTTACCTTTTACAACTTCCATTACTTTATTTGTTAACCATACAGGCTTTTTTCTATACCTATTTGTACCTTTCCTAACCTGCGGTATATATTTTTTCTGAGCTTCTAGGATTGTCTTTTTAAATAGTCTCCAAGCTTCCCCAATGGTTTTGACCTTCTCCACTCTTCCTTTCAATTTCTTCCTCACATGTCCCCTCATACCAGAGAAGTTACCCCTTTTAAAGTTAAAAGTGGTTGCGTCAGTCTTATTGGGCAACTCCCTATCTGTACAAATGTTAAACTCAATGATATTATGGTCACTGTTCCCAAGTGATCCAATCACTTTTATATCTCTCACCAGGTCTTGGGTGTTACTTAGGACCAAATCCAGGATCGCCTCTCCCCTGGTAGGATCTGTGACCATCTGTTCCATAGCACAGTCATTGAGAGTGTCTAAAAACTCAATCTCTTTTTCCCGACTAGAACTCATATTGACCCTATCAATGTGTGGGTAGTTAAAGTCGCCTATTACGACACAGTTATTTCGTCTAGCCGCTATCTTTAATTCATTCATAATTTTATAATCCTCCTCTATCTTCCTCGAACGCAATGATCTGGCATCAGTGATCCACGCTTTGGTCACCTCGAGGCTCGATTACTGCAATGCTCTCTACATGGGGCTGCCCTTGGGGCAACTCCAGAAGCTTCAGCTGGTGCAGAATGCGGCAGCCAGGTTGCTGATGGGACTTCCCATGCAGGAACACATCCAACCTGTGCTAAAGCAGCTGCACTGGCTGCCAATAGCATTCCGGATACGCTTCAAGGTGCTGTTTTTGACCTTTAAAGCCCTAAATGGTCTGGGGCCTGTCTACCTGAGGGACTGCCTTTCCCTGCTCGTTCCCCCGAGAGCACTGCATTCAGGGACCTAAAACTGCTTGGTCCCTCCTGGCCCTCGAGACGCCAGGCTAGTAACAACAAGAACCAGGGCGTTCTCTTTAGCTGCGCCGAAGTTATGGAACGAGCTCCCGGCTGAGATCCGGGCACTAAGTGATCTACAACAATTCCGTAGAGCAGTAAAGACCGAGCTCTTCCAACAAGCATTTTGAGATGCGGCCACATTGGCACCGCCGCAATAGAACCATCACAGGCACTTGACATGCTTGCCCACTGGCACCAACATCTCACACAGCACTTTATAAGGAACGCCGCCATGTTTTAACGTATTTTAATGTATTCTAGTGTATTTTAATGTATTATAAGACAATCTAGTATTATGTTACTTGATTGCACTGATTTGTTTTAGAGGGGATTGTATTGTGGCTGTATTGTATATTAGTTTACTATTGTAAGCCACCCTGAGCTGCCTCGGCGGGAGGGAGGGATAGAAGCCTAACAAACAAACAAATAAATAAATAAATAAATAAAATCCCTTAAACACATTCATCCCATCTTTCATTTCAGCCTCCTGAAACCAGGGCATCCCCCGAACAAGTGGCGTCCTGAACAACCGGTACCGCCCCCCCGATTGTAAATGATAGTGAACATTATGAACTTGCTGATATCCTGGACTCTAAGCTGGTATGGGGCCAGCTCCACTATTTGGTGGAATGGGTTCACTTTGGTCCCCAACATAGAGAATGGGTGAAAGTCAGTGACATCAATGCACCCTATCTCTTCCGTCAATTCCACCGCAGGTTCCCAGCGAAACCAGGAGGTCTGGACTATGTCCCTTCGTGAGGTGTGCGGAGGGTTTGGGGGGGGGCAGAATGTCAGAAGACTGAAGCTCTGTATTACCGTTTACACTATGTTCATTGTTTACTATCTTGTGTCTTGCTTTTGTGCTTGCATAGATATGCCTGCTGTAACGTGGGAGAATACTCTCTTGCCGCCTCGTCTTATCACGAGGCTTGACGAATAGGCTTTGGAGTGTTCCTCAGTCTGGGGAATTTTCCAGTCCTACGTGACTGGGGGGGGTACTGCTCCCGGGCATTAAGTAACACTCCCGCCAGGAGTTTTCCTGCGCGCGCGCTGAAAGTTCATTTGCTAGTTTTGGCTTTGCATCATACTATATCAGTGTCTAACTGACCCCATGGAGCCATTCCTGACAATAGCAGTATTACTGTGGGCAACAACCTTGTATTCCAATAAAGCATATCTCCATCTGAAGAATGCCTGGACCTACTTGCTATTGAGCCTGACAGGTAGCAGAAGCGTTCTGAGCCTGGAACGAGAGATGATGGAGTGGAATGACAACCCCTGGAAGTAGCAGGTGTGGTCTGGGACTGGTATGAGAGACCACGGAGTGGAATGACAGCCCCTGGGGGTAGTAGGAGTGTTCTGGAACTGGAATGACAGGCCCCTGGGGGTAGTAGGAGTGTTCTGGAACTGGAATGACAGGCCCCAGAATGGAATGACAGCCCCAGGGTATAGCAGGAGTGTTCAGGGACTGGAATGAGAGACCACAGAGTGGAATGACAGGCCCTGGGGGTAATAGAATGACAGCTCTCATTCTAGTCCCTGAACACTCCTGCTACACCCAGGGGCTGTCATTCCACTCGGGGCCTGTCATTCCAGTCCCAGGACACATCTACTACCCCCAGGGACTGTCATTCCACTCGGGAGCCTGTCATTCCACCCTCAGAACACTCCTGCTACCCCCAGGGGCTGTCATTCCACTGTGGGGCCTGTCATTCCATTCCCAGAGCAGTGTATTTGGGACCAGAGATGTTAATGGAAAATCCATTCCACATTTTCTTTGCAACTCTTCTTGAGCCGTAATATATTTCAATGGAGTCCATGCAAGTCAATTGGCATTCCTGGCTCCCATTATTTCCAATGGGCCTTCAAGTTTCTCCCATTGTTTCCAATGGGTAATCCTGTCCTTCCTTTTGGTACATCCTGCAGGCCAGGTTGAAATAATTGCCCAAGCAGGATTTTAAAACCTGGTCCAAGCCCTTTTCTTTTGCTAGTAGGCTGACTCTAAAATATAATAATGCTTTCTGCTTTGTATTCCATAACTAACAAAATGTCATTCTGATGTGTTGAGGGGGGATTAGTGTATGTTGTGAGGACTGTTAAGAGATTGGTGAGTTCCAATCACAACGTACTTAGTTCATTTAGCCTTTTTTTCTTTTAACCAAACACCATATCTACTGCATGACTGAACATTTTATCTCTTATTGCTCTCATTTCTTAGGCATCCAATCAAAGAACACACAGCCCCAAGACCCAAGCTGTTTCATCCCCTCCACCGTGGTGGACCCATTACATTTTTATGAATGTGACCTTTCTCAAGTTTCTCCTCTGGCTGCTCTTACTGGGACACTTTGTGGAACTGGAGTTTGGTTTGCCATATTTTGTCCTGTCTCTGTTTTATTGGATCTATGTAGGAACCCGTGGCCCTGGAGAAACACAGAATGGAGAAAAAAGTGCTTACTCTGTATTTAATCCAGGTTGTGACGCTATACAAGGAACTCTCATGGCAGAACAACTTGAGAGAGAACTACAGTACCAGCCCTTAGCTGAGAGTTAACTGATATCATACCAATTCAGCTATCACTATTGTGAACATGTCTTTTTTCACTTGAATTAAATTGAAACTGTTTCCTATGGCATTTTTTTCGCCTTTTAACAGAAGAACTTTGTAAACAAATGTCTAAGGCTGCGATCACACACACACTAAATAATCCACTTTCAATGCACTTTACAACTGGATTTTGCCAGTTCACACAGTAAAAATCCAGTTGAAAAGTGCACTGGAAGTGGATTATTTAGTGTGTGTGGTAAAGGTAAAGGTCTCCCTTGCCTGAAAGCTAGTTGAATCTGATTCTAGGGGGCAGTGCTCATCTCTGTTTCCAAGCCAAAGAGCCAGCACTGTCCAAAGATTTTTCCGTGGTTGTGTGGCTGGCATGACTAAACTCCAAGGTGCACGGAACGCTGTTACCTTCACACCAAAGCAGTACCTTGCTTTTGAACTGCTAGGTTGGCGGGAGCTGAGGCCAGAGACGGGAGCTCACTCCATCATGCGGCGCTAGGGTCTCAGACTGCCAAGCTACAGACCTTTTGGTCTGCAGCTCAGCATCTTAACCTCTAAATATACTTTTTTGTATGGAATCCAGATATTGAAAGAAAAAGGGGCTTATGAAATGTAAAAGCTTAATCAGATACTGGTTTTTGAGACTGATTTTATTGTATGTTCCTGTGTGAACTAAAACTTATAATTGCTTCTGTTCTGAATGAATGGCTGATTTTCATTTGTTCTGTTAGCCAAAAGATTGGGGGGAGGAGGTTTCCTTATAGTAGAATAAAATCTGACTGTATTTTTGGTACTGTGATATTTCCAATAGCTAAGCACATGAAGTAAAGAACCTAGAAAGAATGTGACATCTGTATTTTGGTACAATAATGGAACAAAATGACAATTCTTGTAAAATATGTGTATTTCTGTTCCATGGTAAAGCAGCCTAAGTGAGTTCAATATATTTTGAGGAAATGCAGGCCAACGTTCTTAGATCCTATTGATTTGCCTGTGAAGTCTACTGAAGTCAGAGGAATTCAAGTGCTTTGATTGGCACTTCTCACATGGTAGGATCATCATTACCAGGACTTCTGAGAAAGTTCTACACATTTGTTCCAAAGGTAATCAAACTGCACTGCAAGTCCCTCTTCTACAAAAATAGCTCTGCTAATGCCTGATTCACACCATATCCCATGTCTCACAAGTAGGAATGGTATAGTAAGTATTCACAGAATTGTCAAGGACTGCAAGTTAGCATCTTCAGAACAATCTGTTTTATTTCTGTTTATAACTTCCACTTTAATGAAAATCCCATTTCAAGGGGAGAAGAACTTAGTTTTTTGATTGTGGTGGGCTAATGGGATACGTATCAGTCTTATGTGATTCCACATCCCTCACTGTTTAGTTTTATCTAGACTTAATAAATGTACACCTGGGAATGAAAGTGTACTGTGAAGTGTCACATGTGATGAATGCAATAAATAAGTAAAGAGGATTCACATGCTTGCATCTTGCAAGCCTTTAGATCTGTCTCATAAACAAGCAGTATAAAGAACAATCTAGTTAGAGCTGAGCCAGAGTAATTTTAAGCTAGTTTGGGTTCTAAACAAAATTAAAGTCTTTCTAAATGTAGTGCTTGTAGCTACAGTGTAATTTATACACAGGAGCTCTTTATACTTAAGTATTAAGCTAGAAGGTTCTCCCTTCACTTTTTTCTAAGACTTGTGTCACTTGATCATTCTCTCTGTTCATGGATATGCTGCACGGGGAAGGGAAAATACTATAGCTCACAGAAATATGCATGAGACACTAGCATCATGTCAGTCGTTGCAGGCCAGAATGTAGAGGTTTAGCTGAAGTTTTTTAAAGCTCTATTGATGTTGTGGGGGAATTTTAAGCGTCTTCTTAAGTCTTGAATTGAAATGAAGAGTCCCATAATGCTTAACTTTGGTTGGGTCGGGCCTGGTAGGTTTTCAAATCTAGTATTGATGACTTAGAAGTACTTGTGCATATTATTAAGAGAACTTTGTCAGTTTATTAGAAACAGTTTGCTTTTTCAGGTCCCTTCTCCCTATCTAATGCAATTTAAAATATCCATGAGGAGACAGTCTTCTATAATGATCAGGTTTTTCAACTCACATAGGGAGAGATGGTCACAACTAGAGATACTTTTTTCTTCTCTGCCTAGAGAAAAATGGTCCCCTCAGAGATCTCTTTGCACATGTTCATATATGCTGTGCAGTACCTGCAATTAATTTCATGCTGCCTGCAACAGGGTGAGGGTGGGTAGAGGGACAGTTGAAGCAGTAGTAGTAGTAGAAGACTGGATTTATACCCCGCCCTTCACTACCCAAAGGAGTCTCAGAGCAGCTTACAAACTCCTTTCCCTCCCCCCCACAACAAACACCCTGTGAGGTAGAGTTGCTGCCTCTGAACTCTTCACATGAGGGGGCTGGAATATGGTAATCTGTTTAGCACAGCACTGATTCTGTAGTTGCAAGTCAAATCTAACTGTAATACAGTTGATTTCGATTTTACATTCATTTAACTGCATAACTGCCTGCAGTTCACATTTTTATACCATTCTGTAACAAGCAGGGGTCTTTTGAGGGAGGAGTGCACCAGAGCACAGCTCTGGGAGCTCAGGAGCCAAGCCCCGCCCCCAGCCAGCATCCTGGGGAAGTCTTTCAGGCAGCCGAATGTCAATTTCAGCTCCATTATATCCTATGGGCCATTGAAGTCAATGGTGAAAACATAGGGTATATTCTGGGGGCTGGAGGGGAGGGGGTTTGAGGGAGAGGCTCCAAACTCACAGGATAGCTTATGGAGCCTGTCCCCAAGATACCCACCAAGTTTCAAGAATGCTGGATCAGGGGGTCCAATTCTATGGGCCCCCAAACAGGTTGCCCCTATTCCCTCCATTGTTCTCTATGGTGGGAAAAAAGTAAGTTTTTTTCCCACCATAGAGACCAATGGAGGGAATAGGGGCAACCTGTTTGGGGGTCCATGGAATTGGACCCCCTGGTCCAACGTTCTTGAAAGTTGGTGGGTATCTTGGGGAGAGGCTCCATCAGCTATCCTGTGAGTTTGGAGCCTCTCCCTCAAACCCCTCTCCTCTAGCCCCAGAATATACCCTATGTTTTCACCATTGACTTCAATGGCCCATAGGATATAATGGGGCTGAATTGCTGCCAAATTTCTTTCATTCACTGCTTTCCTTCTCTCTTTTTCCTCTTTCCCTCCTTCTTCTCTTCTCCCTTTCTTTCCCACCTTCTTCTCTTCTCTTTTTTCCTCCTTTCCCTGTTTCCCTCCTTCTTCCCTCTCTTTCTTTCCCTCTTTCTTTCCTTCTCTCTACTCTCTCTCTTTCCTTCCCTCTTTCCTCCTTCTGTAGCCCAACTCTGATGAGAAGGAGTTTAAACTTTAAACCCCTTCTCTCTTAGCTCCCCCACCCAGACCAGCTGGGGAAGGGAAGGGGAAGCTTTTGAAGATGCCTCCCCCCCTTTTGCTTCCCCTTCTGACATCACTTCCGGTGATGTCAGGAGGCATGGCATATGCTAATAGCCTAATAGCTCATTAGCATACCATATGCTAATGAGCTCCTGCAGCTGTTTTTCTACGAAAAGACCCATGGTAACAAGTATAGTGGGTTATTTAGTAAGGAGGGAAAATGACTGACTTCACTCAAGCACAGTGGGAATGTGTTACAAAGTTTGGAACAAAATAAGTGAAAGTTTATCTAAAATGTATTTCAAGGAAAAGTGACTTACTCAGGTAGCGCTAATAAGAGTAGCTTTATTTGGCAAATTATGCTGATTTATCAAGAAAACAAACAAGGATAAATTCACAATACAATTGAGTTTAGCATTTATAACTGCCTTTAAAAATCTTATACATGCAATATTAAAATAAAACTGTTTCTTAAAGTACAGATAAAAACAGTAAGGATAGAAATAAAGCCTTGATTAACTTCTAATCCTAAATATATTCACCTGCTTGTGCATTTACAATGCAATCCTACATTAGTTATGTGCCTTATGACTCCTATTAAATGAAACATGATTTTTATCTACATATATTTTGAAGTAGAATCACAGTGAGTGAGCAGGTTGCTGGTGCTGCGGGCTGCTCAAGCCATTTCTGAGCACATTTGACTACTACACATTCTGAAGCGAAAGCAACTGAAGTCACGAGTGCATACACATTTCTCTCTCTTATCTACCTCCATCAGTGCCAGCTAGTTAAGAATGTTATGACTATGCTGCTGGTAAGGAAGGGAATGGCTCCTTGTTTTCCAATACTGCTTTCATCAGTCTTGAGAAGGAGCTGGAGAGAGGCTTGAGTGCTCCTCTCTGTTGTAGCTGTAGTCTCTCTCAAGATTAACCAAGCTGGTTGGAAGAGCTGAATGGGCTGCAGCAGTATCATACCACTCTATAGGGAAGATATTCAGCAAATGGAAAACAGCTGGCTGAGAAAGGAAAATAGTTTGTTTGAGCAAAGAGCACCCCACCCCCCAAGCCCTACATGGACAATAGTAAGGGGGAACTGCATATTAGCAGTAATAATTTTGTTAGGAAAAAAACTGGCCGGGAAAGGTCACTCTTGTTAAAGCAGATTCTGAAATCTTGGAACTTATGCCTAGGAACAAGGTGATCAAAATGCCTTTTGAGGCTGCTCCTCTGGCCATACTTCTATCATCCTACTTCTGAAATCTACTTTGAATGCAGCATGTTCATGAATAGTCGGACTTCAAACCTGTCTAGATTATGGAAAATGTGCATTTATATGTGGTTTGGGGTGTGGGAATGAGCGAGGCACACAAAAGCTCAATGTGAGGAAAAACAAGGTGATCATTGGATGAGTATTCCTTCCCAATGCGTAAGCCTTGCTTGGGGAGAACATCAGCCAAATAAAATGTATGTTGAACTTCAATGAAACATTGTTTCCCCCATCAATACGACTAATTTCAAAATTACATGATAAGCAAGCTTTATTATTTCACAAGATTTAATTCACAAGAAGCCCCAATTATTTCTGTTGTGGTGATAATGTATACTCTACACAAGTTATATGCACTGGATGATAACTATCAACAACTTTGCAATCAACTATATGTAACAGTATCTAGACATTCTTATCTGATGTAAAGAGTTTTACAAAAATGTTGTAATCCTTAAATACCAAATGTTCTACATCAGTGAAACCCAAGAGTAGATTATGCTTAATTACAATTTTAGGTTTCTTTCCCCATTCACTCTGTGCACTTTATAGTTCTGCAGCATCTTCTATTGTAAGGGGGGAGCTTGCTTTTATCAGATGTCTTATTAATGACCTGCAGTGGAACCACATTTAATTCAACTTAAATTTTAATTGGGAATGGCATAATTGGACTTGAATTTTTGCTTCTATAGAGATCTCAATTTCCTTTTCCACCTATATCTCAAAGAGGAAAAAATCCCTTAGCAATTAAATAGGCTATCCTACTTAGGCAGAATAGCTACAGGGTTTAATATCTATACCATAGCACAGATGTTACATCTAGAAAGTTCAAGTCATGACATCATAAATCATATGTTATAATTAGTTTACAGTACTGTTCTGGGACTATCACAGGTTCAGTTATTAATTTTGTGAAGGAACATAAATATGTAATGTGACTTGTTGATCTGGATTTCACTCAAGAGTTCTGGATTTTAAACACAGGTGATGGCCAGTGTTCCCTCTAAGCTGAGTGAGTGTGAGCTAGCTCAGTTTTGTCTCAGCTCAGGAAGGATAGCTCCAGAGCAAACTAATGTATGCAGTGGCCAAATTGCTTGCTCACAACTTTAATGGCTGTAGTTTACAAAGTAGAATTTTTGCTCACAAGATTCCACAGCTTAGAGAGAGCATTGGTGATGGCTATATTTCATATCTGTGTTGGTGCTCTGTGGGCATCACACTGGCCTGGGGTGTTCTCAAATGCTATTGTATTAGGGGCACATTCTGTATCCTCCCTAGGAATGTGTGGGCATGCCTTGATCAGCGCTGCTCTTTCAAAGTCTTTCTACTGTGTTTGCAAAAGGTCTGAGTAGAATAGCAAAGATAGGAATGCAGAGATAGCAATCATGCCTGTCTTAAAATAACTGTTAACTTTTAGTTCCCATAAAACAGACATGAATACTGGAATGAAGTAGTCTGGGGATGCTCTTGGATCCAGGCCTACTGCTGGATAAGCGGGTGGTAGCTGTAGCCAGTAGTGCTTTTTCCCAGTTTCCACTGGATAGCCGGCTGTGATCTTTCCATGGCAGAAGAGCTCTGGCCACTGGTGCATGCCATGGTTACATCTAAATTAGATTACTGAAATGTGCTCTACACAGGGCTACCTTTGAGAAGTAGAAACTGCAATTGATACAGAATGCTGCAGCCAGGATGTTGACTGGGGTGGGTTGCAGGGACCACATCACTACAGTCTTGGCCTATCTACACTGGCTCCCAATTTGTTTCTGAGCACAATTTAGGGTGCTGGTCTTGACCTTCAAAGCCCTATATGGTTTGCGAACCGCCCACTGCTTATGAACCTGCCTGACCACTACTGTCATCTTTGGAGGTCCTGCTTCCGGTGACTCCACCTTCTGAGATTTGGTGGATGGCAACCCAAAAGAGGCTTTTTTGGTCATTGGTACCAAAGCTCTGGAACTCTCTCTCCAGGGAGGTTTGTGTGTCCCTTTCTGTTGCCATCTTCTGCCAGTAGGTGAAGAAGTGTTGGTTTTTATACCCAGCTTTTCTTTACCCTATGGAATCTTAAAAGCAGCTTACAATTACTCTCCCTTCCTTTCCCCACAACAGGCACTTTATGAGGTAGTTGGGTCTGAGAGAATTCTGACAGAACTAGGACAGGCCCAAGGTCACCCAGCAGGTTTCGTGTGGAGGAGTGGGAATCAGATTTCAGATTAGAGTCCTTGTTTTTCAGATTAGAGTTCCTGCTCTTAACCACTATACCAGCACTGCTACACCGAACTTTCTTGTTTTGTTTGGCATTCCCTTGGTGATTCCTCCTTCCTAACCAATATTTCAATTTCTGTCTTAAATCTGTTCTTTAAATGTTTTAATCCAAGTTTGGCAGTGTTTCTAACAGTTTTAAAATATGGTTTTATTACGTATGTTTTAAAGCATTAGCTGCTTTGGTGGCCATTTTAAGGGCAGAAAGGTAGCATACAGATTTTGTTAATAAATAAAATAAATATAATTTTTAAAACAAAGCTTCCAAATGATATCTGACAAGGCCAGGAAAAGTTTATGATGGGATGGCAATGGAGGTGGATGATCTAAAAGGCACCATCCATAGTTTAATTGGCAATTGTGGTGTCTGATATGTAGAATTTCTCAGAGATCTACCCAGTTGTAAAAGGTTAGGTACTTGTATTTGTAGCCTGAAGTTTACTGTGACCCATCTCTTTCTACATTTCAGGTCACCCACCAAGTATCTATTAGAATCTAACAGGTTCTGTTGGCCCCAGTGATTCTAGAGCAGGGGTGTTGAACTCATCTGTTATGAGGGCCGGATCTGACATAAATGAGACCTTGTTGGGCTGGGCTATGTGTGTCATAAAATGTAATGCCAGGTAGTGGAGATATAAACTTTATAAAGGACACAAACACAAAGTTTTTTTTTTTTACTTAAAATAAAAATATGCTTAAAACATTAGCTCTGTAAGCTGCAAACCTACTTTTAATTTATTGACATTCACCACAGAAATCTCATGCTCCGAGTTCTGAGTCTAGGACCCAGGTTAAAACATGAAATGGCTGAGTGACTAAGAAAGTCTGGCGAAGCAAGCTATGATGCAGCAGCAGAAATGGAAGCAGAAAATGGCCAGTTCCACTGCAGGCCTGATGGAAGCTCTCCAGGGGCCTGATCCGTCCCCTGGGCTGCATGTTTGACACCTCTGTTCTAGAGGCTTTGTATGAAGGAGGAGGAGGAGATTGGATTTATATTCTGCCCTTCACTACCCAAAGGAGTCTCAGAGCAGCTTACAATTTCCTTTCCCTTCCCCTCCCCACAACAGACACCCTGTGAGGTAGGTGTCAGGCTCGGGTTAGCTGACCATATGTACTTGTTATTTAGTGCCTTGACTTTCTGATGTTCACTGCTTTACCTTTTCTGCTGTCTTAACCTTTTCCTGCTGTTCCCCTCCCCAAGTGTTATTTTAGCACTGATGCTCTTATCTTCCACCCTTGCCTTCCACTACATTCCTAAGGGGAAGGGAGTGTGTGTGTGTGTGTGTGTGTAGGAGTAGACTTGCTTGCTGGTGTCACTCTTCTATGGAGCCCTCAAGAGACTCTTTCACATGGGAAGGTGTTCTTGGGAGAAATGACTTTGATTAGCTAGAGATGGACCCTATATTTCTCACGGTCCATATAGGATTGCTCAGGGGTCTTTTGGGGGGGGAGCACACCGGAGCGCAGCTCCGGGAGCACAGGAGTCAAGCTCCGCCCCCAGCCGGCGTCCCCGGGAGTCTTTCAGGCAGCTGAATGTCAGTTTCAGCTCCATTATATCCTATGGGCCATTGAAGTCAATGGTGAAAACATAGGGTATATTCTGGGGGCTGGAGGGAGGGGTTTGATGGAGAGGCCCCAAACTCACAGGATAGCTGATGGAGCCTCTCCCCAAGATACCCACCAAGTTTTAAGAACATTGGACCCGGGGGTCCAATTCTATGGGCCCCCAAACAGGTTGCCCCTATTCCCTCCATTGTTCTCTATGGTGGGAAAAAAGTAAGTTTTTTTCCCACCATAGAGACCAATGGAGGGAATAGGGGCAACCTGTTTGAGGGCCCATAGAATTGGACCCCCTGGTCCATTGTTCGTAAAACTTGGTGGGTATCTTGGGGAGAGGCTCCATCAGCTACTCTGTGAGTTTGGAGCCTCTCCCTCAAACCCCCTCCCTTCCAGCCCCTAGAATATAACCTATGTTTTCACCATTGACTTCAATGGCCCATAAGATATAATGGGGCCGAATTGCCGCCGAATTGCTTTCATTCCCTCCTTTCCTTCTCTCTTTTTCCTCTTTCCCTCCTTCTTCTCTTCTCTCTTTCTTTCTTTCCCACCTTCTTCTCTTTTTTCCTCCTTTCCCTGTTTCCCTCCTTCTTCCCTCTCTTTCTTTCCCTCCCCTTTCTTTCTCTTTCTTTCCTTCTTTCCTTCTCTCTACTCTCTCTTTCCTTCCCTCTTTCCTCCTTCTGTGGCCCAACTCTCATAAGAAGGAGTTTAAACTTTAAACCCCTTCTCTCTTAGCTCCCCCACCCAGATCAGCTGGGGAAGGGAAGGGGAGGCTTTTGAAGATGCCTCCCCCCTTTTGATTCCCCTTCTGACATCACTTCTGGTGTGTGGCATATGCTAATAGCCTAATAGCTCATTAGCATACCATATGCTAATGAGCTCCTGCAGCTGTTTTTCTACAAAAAGACCCCTGGGATTGCTGATGTGTATGAATGGAATGTGTGATTGTATCTATATGCACCTTTCCCACCTTAATCCCACAGTTCTGACAAAGAGTTCAATCCCTGCACATCTCATATCTTCTAATAAAACTTTCAACCAAGAAAGTGTGTGTGAAGAGTGACTTGACTGGGACTCTGACAGTAGGTGGGGCTGAGAGCTCTTTCGAGAACTGCCCTTTAGAGAACAGCTCTGAAAGAATTTATGACTGACCCAAGGTCACACCAGCAGCTGCATGTGGAGGAGTGGGAAATCAAACACGGTTCTCCCAGATTAGAGTCCGAGCTCCTAACCACTACACCAAACTGGCTCTCGTGGAAGAAAAAGGCTCCTTTGCTATTGTTAACACAATAATGTCACATTTACAAAGGAGGCGTCTGCACATGTGAATTAAATGTGAAAAAAGGCTTAGATATGGCACTGTTATTTTACTGTACAGAAACCCAGGTTCCTTCTGTGCACAATCTACAATACAAAGAACCTCCTGGAACTACAGCAGAACTTTCTGGATTGGGAAGGTTTGGGGACCAGCTGACAACTTGAACCTTAAATGTACCAGCATAGTATGCTTAAAATATAATTCAGCACTTCTTGTTATTTCTTAAAGCAGTTCAGATCAGTAGAATTTTTTAAAGTTTTCAGAGCAGATGAACCTCAGATGAGCACTGCCAGGCATACTCTTAGTACCAGTAAGTGCTTAAAGTATCAGGAAACCTTGGAATTGGTTGGGAGGGGGCTCTGAAGCTGTATTTTAGCTTATTCCAACTAAGCAGTCTTAATTAGGATTCTAAAAGCTTACAGACACTGGACAGCAAGAATTCTAGGAAGCTACACTATACAATATTGAGCTAGCCCAAGTAGTGAAAGTTATAGCGACAGAATCTGTTCACTCAGATAAACAACTTTGACTTCCAGCAATCAAGTGTAAAGAGCTTTGCAGCTATAAGGTATTTGAAGAAAGAAAGAAAAACAGGTAAGAAAAACAGGATATGTTGAACAGATAATTCCATGACTCCTGGGCCTGAAAAATTATAGTGCTACACAGGAGTTTCTTCATAGATATTAGTCCAATAAAGGTATAATTGCTTATTTCACTTTTCTGTGTCTCTTTATATACAAGGGGTGGATGATAACATTGCTCAAAGACTGATACCAGCAAGCGGCTAGTTGCTTTGGTTCACACTAGTATTTGTGCAGCCTTCTGATGCAGTAAGGGGTAAGACTGAAAGCACAGAGAATAATAGTCTTTAAAGACATTAATGGTAACAGAAAAGGCATGCATTCGCCAGCTAGAGGAAAGTCACGCTGTATGAAGTTCATCTGGATGAAAAGCTTCTTAAGCTTGAGAGCATATAGCAAAAGAGAATACATGGGCATAACTGCTATAAAATTGTTTGAATGAGACAGGAATGGTATAATTAATATTCTTATACGAGGGCAGGAATCAGATTGTAATATTAGTCTCTATTAGCACTAGGTGGGATCCCGCACTAGTGATACAATATCCTGTTTTTACACAATGTACAAGAGGTGCAGTCTTATAAGACTGTGTGTTCCTCACAGGTGGTGTGGGTTTGAGGAAGGGCTCCAGAAGGGCTCCAGTACTGCATAGCATGTTCTATTTTGGTTGTTTCTGAAGACTTAAGACATGAAAGGGCAAGATGGATGGCTTTTAACAATGTGTAAACTCCCCTCTTCTTGGTTCATAATGCGTTCAACATGAATAAACTTCCTAGGAGAGCACTCAGGGAAAAAGCCTCTTAGCATTATCTTCCTGCACATTATAATGTTTGTCAGAACTATGTTTACAAATATTAAAAAGCTGTGTAGGTACTCCAATTCTGCATAACAAAACTATTTTAGGAAGCTATTACAATGCCATGTAAATAGAAAGAAGAAGAGTAGCTGCACAGGTACTGGCCTGTGACTGTGCTCATGATGACCTGAACTGCCGTGGACATGCTGTGTAGTACAGTCTGAACAGAGATAAAATGCACATTCTGTGCAACAAAGGTAGACGGGGGGAAACACTTCTAGAACAGTCATAACGGCATATGTACTAAAAAAGCTATCCTATGAAAAGCCTGAAATAACATGTTTCAAGTCTGATAGCTGCTTCTAATTTGTGTATGCTTCATCTTTGCCAATGAAACTTTTTTCTGATCTGTATCAGTTGTAAAACTTCCAATTCATCCATCTAAACTAATAAGCTGTTAGCCTCATGCTTCATGACTGCATCATTGCAGTGTTAGGCTCCGGATACCCTGAAGGCTATAAATATTAACCAGAAAGAAACTCTTCAAGCTTACTTTAGATAGGATTCTCTCCCTTCCTACCCCATGTGCACTGATTATACTAGCAGTTTATTTTAAAAGTTTATCCAGCTACAATGAACTGAGGTGCAACTTTTCAAAGGACCTCTTACAATCATTCGACCTGGATTTCAAAGGATATTCTATTATACTTCCTGCAGTTTAGGTCCAACTCTTTTGGTCTTGCCTCTGCAGAAATTTTAGCTGCATGTAGCCTGACAAGTGGCAGCATAGACTGTGCTCCCCAAGGTACCTCCACTACTTATACTGTTGGCCGGACACTTGAGTGGCTTCGTACTGTTGTCTCTTTGGACGTATAAGTGTTCTAGTCTCCAGCGCTCCCAGCTTTTCTGAAATTCTGTTCGAACCTTACATAAGGAAGGAAGGAAACAGGAATAATCAGGTTTTGAGATGCAGCTAGTATACTACCAAGAAAAAAAAACAGTGTTGAGTATTAAGCAGCCCTGGAATAGTTAAAGCCACCCTTACTGTTACTTTAAATAATCTTTAAATTACCTAATTGATCCATTGTGAGGCTCATTCATCACTGAAATAATCAGCACTTTCTCATACAAATAGCTCTGTGAGTACAGTGCAGCAGGAAACATGCTTTAACTGAATTCTCTTGACACAAACTTCTGCACCTCAAGATTGTACTCAACATGGTTGAAATCAGACCTTTCTTAGCAGCCTTTTGTAGTATCCACTATCCCAGCTAAGAATGTAACAAGTATACTCCCTAGTAAAAAAAATACCAGTAAATTCTGATTTCTTGCTCCAGTGGGTTTAGGCCTTTGATTAAAATTATCAGATACAATTAGTCTGTCTGTAGCAGTAGAAAAGAGCAAGAGTCCAGTAGCACCTTAAAGACTAACAAAATTTGTGGCAGGGTATGAGCTTTCGTGAGTCACTGCTTAATTCTTCAGATGCTGTTGACTGTACGATCTGGCATTCTCTAGCTGATGAAATATACAGTAAAATAGTTAGAATACATCCCCTATTATCCAGTTAAGATAAGGTGAGAAAGCTCTCATTTCTTAAAAAATATCACCAGTTATCCTTCTGTATCTAATAATCTAAAAGGCCCCCCCAATATTCAGTTCTATGTTATTTCTGATAAGACAACACATTTTTAGATACTGCACTGAGACTTGAGTATAGGGCTGCATTCAGTCATGAGCAAACCTGAACTCATATGTAACTGGCACAAACCTGGTTTACTGTCAGTTTGCATAGCCACCTCTCTCAGGAGTTTTCCATTTACTCCAGTTTGTCATGATGCCAAACAGAGAGTTACCCTCAGGTTTCTATTTTTCCAGTAACCGAGATTCTTAATGAGAATTAAACCATACCTAAGTGTTCTAATTAGCGGGGAAATAACACACCTCAATTTGTTAGAGTGTTGATTTTTGGACTTTATGGATAATGGGAGTTAATTAAAAATGCCTTATTTCAATCTCAACATGTTTGACAAGTGGAGGAAGTGTGCAAGCCAGGCTATTAATGAAGTTTGTGCTCCTCACAAATAAGCTGCAGGTTGTTCATGACATCTAAAATGATCCTAGAAAATGGATACATGTAGGAAACCAATATTAAATTCATTTTAAGTCTGTGGTATCTACAGATCCCATGTGGAAGGAACTCTCTTGTATGGATAAATGATACAGATTTCCTTAGGCAAAGGAACTGGAAGAGAGGGGATACCCAGACAGAACTTTTTATAAAAGGTTCTTTAAGATATTGTGAACAGAAATGCCCCTTTATGAATAACAGATATTCTGAGAAGCAACAAAATCATTGTACCGACTGAATATGATACACAAACGCAGACAAATCAGGATATATAATTTAACTCAAAGGCACCCTCCTGGGTTTGCTTAAAATGTTAGGAATCAGATCAGTATTTTTTTACTCTGGATTTACATGCACATCTTTAGAATAAAAAACTTAGCAAAAAGCATTTATCTAGAGACCAATGCTAAAATACAGTAGATAGTACGCTGGAAAGTCTGGTAAGAGTTGGCAACCAGTGGTTTTTGGAAAAACATTAAGGTTAGTTTTTTGGGGAAAAACTTTTTAATTCAATATGCAGAGTGAATTCTGCCTTGTTGCAATTAAAATTCCCCATTTTCATATTTTTATAACACACATAATCAAAAATTCACAAAATATTTATCTTGCTCTGAAAAATCATTGTGAATGGACAAAGAATTTTAATGATTAAAGGCAATGTAAAAGATTTAATTTTTTAAAGGTGCTGCAGTGGATAGAGCAAATGTTTAACAGTTATAATGACAATATTTTGATAATATACTCTTTTACTCTATTCCAATTAATGTAGTACCTATTATATTTCACAGTTCATTGAATGAAACAGCAGCAGTATGGTTGTCACTTATCCAATAATGAGATTACTTTCACATGGTTAAATTGGGTCAGAATAATGCATTTAAATCCAATTGTGTAACACCTGTTCATAGCCACTGTGTGAGGCCTAAAAAACCCCTTGAGATACAAGCCACCAAAGTAAATTTAAACACAGCTGAAATGCATATCTATGCCAATACATTTTTGAATACACAATAACATACCTCATTAGATAACCAGAGGTCTGCAGACATAAACTATTTGCTCACAAGTTAATAGATCATTGTGGCTAGCGTTAAGTCTTTCTGGCCACAAGCTTGGTTAACTGTGCAAGGAGCTATGTGCACGTACACTGCACAATTTCTCTTCCTCTCTTAAGAATGCAGCTCCTTCTGCAGCCTCATAAACATATTTAAAATCCTCAAGAATCAGAAAAATTCTGCAGTATAAGAAGTGTTTGCAACATACCCCTGTAGATCCCAGCACTTACCCTTAAACTAGAATATGGATTCCAAGTACTTTGCACCTCAACACATAATTTACATATGCAAGTAACAGACATTTTAGGCCCAAACAACAGCTGTCTGTAAATTTGGATCTGCCCCAATAGTGTATAACTAAGTAAAACACTAAATCAGCATGTATAGTTTTACATTTTTTTATATTATGCTAAGTATAAATGTTTTGAGTATTTTTGAATGATTCATTAACAAGAACACAGCTTATTCATTAATCATGAAGCTCGACAGTACATTCAGAATAATATACTCTATTAGTGCCACGCTACTGTGTTTAATTTCTGGTGACTGGGAATCGCCAATATTAAGCTACGATGTGACTAGGTCTACAACACATTTCAAATGGCAAAACTTCCCCAGTATTGTAGACCTAGTCATATCATAGCTTAATATTGGTGATTCCCAGTCACCAGAAATTAAACACAATAGCATGGCACCAATAGAGTATATGAAATAGTATTAAGAATCTTGAAACATTGCCTTCAGTACTTCAAGATTGCGATGAATCAACAACAACAGACAAACCTGATGAAGAGTACACAAACGGAATGACTACTAGAATGCCGTTGTTTGTCTTAAGTTGTTTTTCCCTTTGTAATAAGTGAATTACTTGTGTGTGGTTTTTGGCCCCCCGAAGGGGATTTTTTTTTTATTTGCATTTTCTAGCACTACAAACTACAACAGAAAAGGGGGAGGGAAAACATCTAAATCTAGGGAGAAAGAAAAGATAACCACAACTAACTAAAACCCCAAGAGATGGAGATCTTCAATAATGCTTATATCCGTGATAGTCCATAAAAAGCTTTAAAAAGCATTGAGCATGATCTAATAGTCCCAGTTCTGCATCAGCTTAACTATTTTCCCCAATTCCAGAACCCTCCCCAAGTCATCTCGTAAAATTAGCCTTTATACTATATAGTCTCAGTCCTTATTTTTGCTTCTCTTTGCGGTCTCTCAGTTGGTAGCTTTGTTTGGGAGCAGCCGCCCCCTTTTCTGCATCCGAGTCCCCATCCGAGGATACAGAGTCCAATTCACCAGTAGATTTGCTGTGTCTTCTTCTTCTTTCATCTCCTCTTCTGGATCTCCCAGTTGCAGCCGCAAAAACTCTCGAGCTTTGAAAACAGATTCAATTTTTTCTCTTCTTTCCTTTATTTTGAAAGTGATGCCTTTGGGAATTAACCACCTGTATGCAATGCTATTTGTTTGTAAAAAAAGGGATTAGTTCCTTATATTTCTATCTCTTTTTTCTTATCTTAAATGGAATATCTTTTAGGATCCTTATGTTGTTGCCTCCGATTTTCAGGGGTGTAGTCACTTTTAAAATTAAATCTCTTAAATGTCTCTTTGAGAATCTCACAACAATTTCCCCAGGCAGATTCTTCTTCTTAATATACGTGGAGTAAGCTCTATAGGCCACATCCATTTCGCTGAAGATATCTTCTGGTTTCAAATCCGTCGTTGGGGCCAATGCATCGCTTAGTAGTTGCTTTAGATTCTTATTAGGGGCTTCTGACACTCCTTGGAACCGGAGTACCATATTTGCTCTTTCCATTTGCAGCTGTAACAATTGTGTTTCTGTCGAAGCTTGCTTCTTTTCTAGCACTTGCATCTTTCCCCCTTCTTTTGTAGAGCTGGCATCAAGTTCCTTTACTTTTTCAATCACCTGCTCTATATTCTTTGTGGTTTCTGCAAGTTGCAATTGCTGTGCTGCAAAATTCTGGTTCAGAGTTGTCAATTGCTGGTTGATGTTGGTCATCTGGTCCAGCAGAGGGCGTAGAGAATCTGCCAAAAGCCTAGGGAACTCTATGGTCTCTTCCGGCCTCGGGCTCATGCCTCCTGGTGGTTTCGGTTTCTGTCCTTTGTCGAGTTGTCTCCCCGCCATCTTTCTGTATTGTTTACTTTAACTGAAAGTTTGTAAAGTCTCTGAATGCCTCCAATGCACTTTGACTTTGACTGGTAAGGTTCTTTAAGTTGGTTTTTATGCTTGATCTTCTGCTCCCCCCTTGCTAATCTGCTTTAAAGTCTCTGCATGTGGGAGGGGCCCTTCCCCCGCTCGCTTCCCACGCTTCTGCCAAGGGGGGGGTGCTTCCCTTTTAAATTGCCGATTCTCCACTTTTAAATTATTCACTGCTCCTTGCTTGTCTTACGACATTGCTTGTGATCGTCTGGTCACATGATCTCCTCTGCTTGTCCTGGCCAGTGTCTCTAGGTCCGTTTGGACACAGAGCGGCTGGACCACTGGGGCGAGGGAGCACCTTGATTCTCCAGCATCTTGCTGGAGAAGAGGCAGCCCCCTCAGAAGCCTCTTGGCTGGGAGCCTTTTCCCCAAGGCTCCTGGGGAGCGGCGATTATTCGCCCCACCTCCAATCCGCTGGCGCACAGATCGTGTCCCGGGAGCGTCCCGAAGACACGTCTGCTTTCAAGCCGCCATTAACCGGAAGTCCCTGTAATAAGTGAATTACATTAGGACCTTGAGCCTAGGATAAGACCTCATTACTGGCTGTAAATATTACTACAGGAGTTATATTATTCTGAATGTACTGTCAAGGTTCATAATTAATGAATAAGCTGTGTTCTTGTTAATGAATCATTCAAAAATACTCAAAACATTTATACTTAGCATAATATTTTAAAAAGATATAAAAAGCTGTAAAACTATACACGGTGATTTAGTGTTTTACTTAGTTAAATACACCATGATCTGGTTTGTTGTAATGTAATAATAGTGTATAAAGCAAGAGATAAGGAGTCTTGAGTGTACAAACATGGCTCTGAGCCCTTCCATAATTATGGGTCTGCTTCACTAGTGGCTCCACCCTAATGTCACATTTTCCTCAGCCTGGAGAAAGATAAGCTATGGACGGAGAAGGGATCATCATTCTTCCCATGTATGCCTGTTCTTTATGCATGGTTGGGGCAAACCCACATTTTAAGATGTGGCTCTGTCTCTATCACATGTTTTGGCTTAAGTAAAAAGAATACACATTAAAACCAGTTATCACAAAAAAAATTAGCTTAGTTCTCAGTTTTTCAGTTTCACAGCAAGTGGCTCTTAATACTATTAGGAAGCCTTGACAATGTTTGGTTCTGTGCCTCCTGAGACATTGTCATTTTTCAAAATACAAAATATCTACTTCATTTTTACCCTACTCTTCCCCCAAGGAGCTTAAGAGCTTTCTCTTTGCCATTTCCATTTACACATACTGGATTTCAATGGTTAATTGTTCACTTGAACTTAACCATATGTACATTGTGAACTGATCCATCACTGTATCACCAAAATTAGAAACCCCAATGAAAGCCATTTTTCACATCAACTAAAATTAGCTTCCTGTATAAAAACTGATGCTACTTAATACAGTATCCTGTTAATGGATAATGCTGCAAATGCACATCAGTTAAATACAGTACAAAAAAAAGGAACATTTCAATTAAAAAGAAAAATTAAATGTGTGGTCCCTTATGCTTCAAGGTCTAGGGCATCAACACTTTGATAAGAAAACCAGGGTTTTTTTAAAAAAAAAATCATAGCACTATGTATCAGCCAACAGAAACCATAACAGATTGGAAGATATAGACAGGCAATTCTCCTCCCATGGTGTGTGTGTGTGTGTGTGTGTGTGTGTGTGTGTGTGTGTGTGTGTGTGTAGGGATCTGATCTTCATCTTTAGTATATATCTTCAATAATGTTCTCTGAAGCATTGACCTATTGAGTCACTAGTATATCCTTGCAGTTTTAGCATCCAAGGTTTCTCCCAGTCACAGGACATTTGGGGGGGGGGGGGTGTTAGTCTTCAGACTAAATATTCCCTCTGTGTGTGCATGTGCACAAATTCCACACAAAGTCTAGTCTTTTGTAATGCCACAAAATTTCTGAATACATATCACTAAAAGAAGACAACAATTAAAATAAAAATGCTGAATACTATGAGTAGTCAGTGACAACAGAAAGAGGATCTGCACAGGCATTTTGCCCCCCCCCCCTTCCAGAGAATACCTGACAATCTAACAGGGATGTATGGGAGCAGTAAATGCAATTATAAAGTTACAAACAGGGGACCCAGAAGAACTCATCTGAGGGAAGCCTCTTATTCCTTCCTCTGGCTGGTCTTCCTTCCCATGCTATCTTCACTTTCCATCTCCCCTCACCTGGCAGTCTTACATCCTTGCCTGCTTCCTTCTCTTTACACATCTTTCCTCCCTCTCTTTACACTTTTTGTATGTCCTTGTCTTTTCCTGCCTGCTTACTCCTTTCTCACCTAGAAGAAGAGTTGGTTTTATAACCCACTCTTCACTATCCAAAGGAGTCTCAGAGTAGCTTACAATCTCCTTCCCTTCCTCTCCCCACAACAAACATCCTGTGAGGTAGGTGGGGCTGAGAGAGTTCTGAGACAGCTGTGAATGACCCAAGGTCACCCAGCTGGCTTCATGTGGAGAATGGAGAATCAACTCTGATTCTCCATATTAGAGAATGCTGCTCTTAATCACTACACCCAGCAGGCTCTCAACACCAGGCTGGCTCTCACCTAACTTATCTCCAGTCTCAAAATGAAGCCGGAATTGATGTTTTGTTGTCTGAAGTTGCCTCTGTGTGTGAGTGTGCATGTGTGTGTGTTAAATGCCATCAAGTTGCTTCCAACTTATGGTGACCCTATGAATGAATGACCTCCAAAATGTGCTATCATTAACAGCCTTGCTCAGGTCTTGCAAATGGAAGACCACAGCTTCCTTTATTAAGTCAGTCTATCACATGTTGGGTTTCCCTCTTTTCCTACTGCCTTTAACTGTTCCTAGAATTATTGTCTTTTCCAGTGAGTCATGTCTTCTCATGATGTGACCAAAGTACAATAGCCTCAGTTTAGTCATTTTAGCTTCTAAGGAGAATTTTGCCTTGAAGTTGCTTAGGCAATCCAAAATAGCTGCCAGGATCTTAACCCTTCCTTTAAATTTATTTATTTATTTATTTGGATTTATATCCCGCCCTCCCCTTACCGGGCTCAGGGCGGGTTCCAACAATATAAATATAATACAACAATGTAAAATACAATACAATTAAAACCACAATAAAACACAATATAAAACAACGTAACCCATATATGCCATACAACTCTAGTAAAAAGCTAGATAATTCAGTAGTTGATAGTACTAGAAATTAAATTTCCTAGAGATCTATAAAATTTGAGATCTCAGACCCAGGCTACAAATGGGGGCTGACCCAAAGGGGGGGATGCCCGCTGCCTCAACTGAAAGTCTGGTGGAAGAGCTCTGTCTTGCAGACCCTGCGGAATTATAATAAATCCCACAGGGCCCTGATCTCACATGGGAGTTCTTTCCACCAGGCGGGGGGCAGGGCCGAAAAAGTTGGACATCCCTGGGGCCAGGAACCACCAGAAGATGTTGATTGGTGGACCTTGGTGCTCTATGAGGCTCATATGGGGAGAGGTGGTCTCGAAGGTATGCTGGCCCCTGGCCGTATAGGGCTTTGACCTTGAACACCTTGAAACAGATCCGGAATTTGATAGGCAGCCAGTGCAGATCATGCAGTACTGGACAGATGTGTGCCCACACAAGCGTTGCTGTCAACACCCACACTGCCACATTTTGCACTAGCTGCAACTTCCAGAGCAGAGTCAAGGATAGCCCCACGTAGAGAGAGATACAATAATCCAATCTGGAAGTGACCATTGCATGGATCACTGGAGCTAAGTCCTGGGAGGTGAGTTTTGGGGCTAGCTGCCTGATCTGCCTCAGATGGAAAAAAGCAGACCTGGCAGTGGCAGTGACCTGGGCCTCCATAGAGAGGGAGGCATCCAAGAACACCCCCAAGCTCTTTACCCTCAATATCGGGACCAATAGAGCAACCCATGGTGCAGGGTAGACTGTGTCTCCTATACAATAACTGGCCATTGCAGACTTTAAAAATCAGAGGGAAAGGAAGCAAGCTCTGCCACATCCATGTCTTTGCAGCAAAATGCAAAGCTCCATTGAACTAATGACCTGACCATGACATGATAGATCAATATGAAATAACAAATCAAATGAGAAATTCAACACACATGTTCAGGGCTCTTTTTGTAGCAGGAACTTCTTTGCATATTAGGCCACACACCCCTGATGTAACCAATCCTCCAAGAGCTTACAGTAGCCCCTGTAAGAAGAAGCTCTGTAAGTTCTTGGAGGATTGGCTACATTAGGGGTGTGTGGCCTAACATGCAAAGGAGTTCCTGCTACAAAAAAAGCCCTACGCATGTTTAATTAATACATGGGCATACTGATAAGACCACCTCAGCATGGATGTTGAAATTCCTCCAGAACTATCAGTCTGGGAAACTCTGTACCTGTGTCAATTCCATCAGGGCTTCTGTTAGGCAGCAAGGTGACTGATTATACCAGAATCCACAGTTGGTCCAGAAATGGGGGGAAAGGGGTACTTACATCTAATGACTGTTAGGGAAGAAGGAACAGTATCTGGTACAGAGAGAGATTGTAACTGCTCAATGAGAATATGTATCCAGGTGTGAACCTGGCATTAGACTGCTGATCAAAAATTTGGCACAGTATAGAAAAGGCAATTATGACCGACCCCTTCCCTCCCTCAGAGGCTAGATTTTCCCTCTGTTTTTCTGTCCCCTCATTGGCTGAGCAGCCCTGGTAACATGTGTTCTTCTCCCCTGAAGAAACCTTGGTTGTCCCACCCTGTTAGTCAGATATATTTTGGCTATTTGCTCAGGCCAGGAACCTGAGGGAAGGGTTAGGTTTGCTCTTTAACTTAAACCCTTGAAAACCCCTTGAAAACATCAGTACTCCTCTTGAGTTGTTCACTGACTTTTAAGGTCTCTACAGGCAGTTTATAATCACACCAGACCAGAGAATTCTGTGCTCTTCAAAGATAACTCTCCCTGTTTGACTGGGTAGGGAATGTTCTTCTCTCTCTAGAAGATCTATCCCCTTTCCTTTGCCCTGAATGGGAGTCTTTTCTACTACCCAAACTTCCTTGCCAGACTGGGGAGCCTAGTTCTCTGTGTTCAAGCTGCTCTCAGCTACAGCTGAATTCAGACTGAGTTCAGTCATGGTTAAAAGCTGACTCTGTCATTACTAAAGCCTTTTTCTGTCAGGGCTATTCTCAATCTCAGTACATGTCTCTTCTCAGTTATGGCAGGAATCTGTCTGAATCTCCTCAGCAACCAGCTCTCGCAAGACTTTTTCTGCTCAGCTGATGCTAACCAATCAGACTGCTTAGAGCAGCCTGTCTCTCAAGGCTGTTTCTGTGAAGAATTAACCCTTCACAGTCCTATAGTTGTTGGTACAGCACTTCTAAGCCTCTTAAAAAGTGCAGTCCCTCACAGCAATGTTTCTTTAGATTAGGGGGAATCACCAGGTAGGCAGAAAAATCTTAAACTTGCACGACAGAAACCTGGGTGAGGGAGGGTGAAACAGTCATCCTGAACCAACTGCCGCCACCCTGGTTTTCAGTTCTCCAGCAGTACTGGACTGATGGAGGGGTGTGGCACTACTCATCTGGGAGGCTTTCTCCTTCAGGCCACTCCCTGAGTCAAAGATTGACGGTATTGAATGTGTGAGCCTCGTGTGGGAGGCCAAGGAGAGTTTGACTGGTCTACTGACTGCCTAACACACCGGCAAATGCCCTGTCGGGCCTGTTGGAGGCTGTATCTGGCTGGGTCTTGGACCACCCCAGGCTTTTGGTCTTGGAGGACTTCAGTGTCCATGCAGATGGTGTGACCTCCTCTCAAGCCACAACCTGGTGTCGTCCATGGGGGCACTAGGACTCTCCCAGTTTGTATCGATCCCCACACATCAAGCAGACCATCGAAGTTGCTCCCTGGCATCCTCTTCGCCCCCGTACCATATTAGCTCTGTGGCCAGAGCTACAGCAGATGAAACGAGCTAAGACAGCTAGAGAGAGGGTGGCGACGAGCTCATGACGAAGCCACAAGAGCATCCTATAGGTCATTTATGAGAATCTTGAGATGGCAGTGAAGGCCGCAAAGGTTTCTATGCGATCTCCATTGCATCTGCTAGCTCTTGCCCAGCCCAATTATTTAGAATTATTTGGTCATTGACTAATTTGCCGCAGGGCATTCCAATGCCCCTCCATGCCCCTCATGGCTTATAAAAGCTGGCCGTAAGGGTTTGCGAAGTGCCCTCAGGGAGATTATCAATAAGTCCTTTGGAGGAACTGTTCCCGGGGGCACTCAAGGAAGCGATGGTCCGCCCTCTCCTGAAAAAACCATCGCTAGACCCAGTCAAACTGGCCAACTATCATCCAGTCTCCAATTTGCCCTACTTGGGCAAATTACTTGAGAGAGCGGTGGCAATTCATCTGCAGAGCTTTATGGATGACACTTCCATGCTAGACCCATTTCAGTCTGGCTTCCGACCAGGTCATGGGATGCTCTGGTCACCCTCACAGACGACCTCTGGAGGCATCTGGATTGAGGCGGTACAGCAGTGCTGGTGTTGTTGGACCTGTTGGCGGCGTTTGATGCGGTCGACCACCAGCTACTGATCCACTGCCTCACCGACACTGGGATCCAGGGGCTTGCCTTGTAATGGCTCGTCTCCTTTCTCCAAAGTCGGGGACGTTAGGGGGGCAGATGTCCCAGAGGTGCCCACTTGTTTGTGGGGTTCCTCAGGGGGCAGTGCTATCCCCGATGTTATTCAACATCTACATGCAGCCCCTTGCACAGATTGCCTGGAAGCATAAACGGGGGTGTCATCAATACGCCGATGACACCCTGCTATATCTGTTGTTGGATGGTCGGTCAGGCTCTACCCTGATGACCTGGAGCGGGCACTTCAGAACGTGCGGGCTGACTTAGACTGAGCCGATTGAAATTGAACCCAACGAAGATGGAGGTCCTGTGCCTAAGCCTTATATTGATTGTTTGTTGTGCGCCACCTTGAGCCAGCTTGCCTGGCAAGGCAGGATAGAAATCTAAATAATAAATAAATAATTAAACACTAGGGAATTGGTGATAGGCTGCGAGGCATTTGCAAACCATTTTGCAGACAAAGTCTTGTCACTCTGCCGCGACCTCCTGACTACACTTGATAAAATAAAAGAACTGGAAGCCCACTGGCCATCTTCAGGTCCAGTTCTGGATCACTTCAGTCTGATCTCCCAGGACAAAGTTGATAAGAGTCTGGTGGCTGTGAACCTACCACATGCCTCCTAGACCCCTGCCCATCGTGGCTAGTTAAAGCTTGTGGTGATGAGGTGCAGATCCCCTTGAGGGAGATTATCAACTTGTCCCTTTTAACAGGGACCTTCCCAGGGGGACTGAAGGAGGCAGTGGTCTGCCCTCTCCTAAAAAGATCTTCTTTGGATCCTATGGTCCTCAACAACTACCGCCCAGTATCTAACTTGCTGTTCCTGGGTAAGGTAATAAAGAGGGCAGTGGCAACGCAGCTCCAGACTTTCTTGGAAGATGCTAGGTTCCTGGACCCCTTCCAATCCGGCTTTTTTCCCTTTTATTTTATTTATTTAATTTCATTTATATTCTGCCCTCCCTGCAAGTGGGGTCAGGGCAGATCACAAAACAGATCAAAACATTATAAAAATACAATACATTATTAAATACAAAAACAATTAAAACAATATAAAACAACATATATATTAAAATAGGTTACACAATTTGTATACAGATTTCAAGCTGGTGCCAGTTTTTATCTTCTTGATCTGGGCCACATAAAGATGGTAGACTTCAGTGGGGGAAGCAAGACTTTATTGGATGCCCGCTGCCTCAAACAAAGGCCCTCACCTGTAATACTAAAACTTGAGGGCATCAAGTGAAGCTGATGGGCAGTAAGTTTAGAATGGACAAAAGGAAATACTACTAATATTCTACATTTTAATCAGAGACTGATTAAAATGTGGAATTTTCTGCCAGAGGATGTAGTGATGACCACAGGGAAAAACAGCTTTAAAAGGGGATCAGACAGATTTATAGACAATAAGTCTATCAATGGCTTAGTATGGTCGCTGAGGGGAACCTCCACATTCAGAGGCACTAAGCCTCTGAATCTCAGAGCCAGGACACAACATCAGGGGAAAGTCTTGGCCTCTATGCCTTGTTGTTGGCTGTCCAGAGGAACTGGTTGGCTGCTATGTGAGACAGGATGCTGGACTAGATGGACCATTGGACTGATCCAGCAGTGCTCTTCTTATGTTCTTATGATATAAATTCTGTTTGTTTATTTAATTAGACTTCTATCCCACCCACCCCCACATTGTAGGCTCAGGGTGGGTACCAACATATATATAACTGCAATTAATGCAGATTTACAAATTAAAACATATTATAATAATTCATTAAAATCAATAAAATAACCAACCTTAAATCAATAAAATCATCAGCATTTAAAACAACTACATGCCTCAACAGCAGATAGCGTGGTCCCAGTCTGGCTTTTAGGATCTGCGGTCACTGGGAGGGGAGGCCTAATCAAAGTGGATGTCTGCTGCCTCAACTAAAGGCCTGGCAGAAAAGCTCTATCTTGCAAGCTCTGTGGAACTGTAATAGGCCCTTCAGGGCCCTGATTTCATGAGATAGCTCATTCCACCAGGCAGGAGCTAGGGCCAAAAAGGCCCTGGCCCTAGTTGAGGCAAGTCAGACATCCCACTTTGATTGATTGGTAAATAAATGATCCTATGTATGTTTACTCAAAGTAAGTCTCAGTGAGTTCAGTGGGATTCACTTCTGAATAATGATGCATATGAATGCAGCACAATCCTATGCACATTTGCTTTGCATTGAAGTCCCTCCGATTTCAAAAGGGCTTATTCATGAGTAAGTGAATGAGTAAGGTCCCATTGTTACAGCTACCAAAGTTCCCTCTAAGCTTTGCTAGGGGATGCTGGCACTTAACATTTTAGCTGGCAAAGCAGGGAATGTAGCTGACAGCACAGCCTACAAGTGAACTGAGAGGCATTTCTTCCCTCCATTGGAAACAATGGGGGATGGGGGCATCTCTTTCTGGAGCTCATAAATTTGGACCCCACAAATTCGGTGCCTCTGCCTCAAAAATAGCCACCCCAGCACCCCAATCAAGTCTCCATTATAGCCTATGAGGCCCATTGACTATAATAGTCTATAATGGAGCCAGAAAAAATGATTCCCCCCCACACCCCTTTATGCTTTTCAGTATGATTTGTAAGCAGCCTTGAGTTACAAGGAAAAGTGGATATAAATATTTGAATAAATAAGTAGTTTGGGCAGATTTAAGCAATTTCCTGTCTATTAGGTTAGGCAGAGTTCTGACAGTGATTGTTCCACCTCTGTAATGCTGGTTATCATATTTCCCTAAAAAAAACCCAAAGTAGACTGCAAGAGTTCCTCCCCTACCCCCACGTGCTGGTATGTTTTCTAAGGCTCAGTGCAGGGCAACAGTCCAAGGCCAGGCCTACCAATATAGTGGACTGGGGTGGGTAGACCTGTTCTCCAAAGGCCAGGTCTACCAATATAGTGGAAACGGGGGGGGGGGTAGCCCTGACGTGGATAGCCAGGCAAGCCTGATCTCGTCAGAACATGGAAGCTAAGCAGGGTTGACGCTGGTAAGTACTTGGATAGGAGAGCTCCTTGGAATACCAGCAGTTGGGAGGGAGGCAGGCCTTATTCAGCCACCTCTCTGAATATCCTCCAGGTTCCCAGAAGGGGTCAGTCACCAGAGGTCACCATGACTTCCAGGTACACACACACATGAAAAAAAGACAAAAATACAAAGGAAGGAAGGAAGCAAGCAAGCAAGCAAGCAAGCAAGCAAGGAAGGAAGGAAGGAAGGAAGGAAGGTCTACCAGTATAGTGGACTGGGGTGGGTAGACCTATTATCCAGAGGATAGGTCTACCAATATAGTGGAAAGGGGGGTGACATTTGACTTAATTCTGTTTTCTCTTATAATGTTTAAATTATTCTTAAAATATAGTTTAAATATAATTTAAAAGAATTTATTCTAAGATTTTTACAAGGTTATGGAAATAATTTTCTAAAAAACTAAATTTAAGCGATAGCCAAATGTAGACTCACTCACAACTTTAATTCTACTAGGGTTTTTTTGCTCACAAAGTAGAATTTCTGCTCACAGCTTAGAGGAAACACTGGCTACAACTTATGCATATTTACATAGATATAATAGCACTTTGCATTCCACCCTGATTCTATGCTTGTTTATTTGGACGCAAGTCCCAAGTAAGCAGCTCTGCACCCTCAAGAATATATGGTGCCTGTACTAAGGAAGAAAAAATTTAAAAAACTTGCTTCTATTCTAGGAAAAATGTCAATACAAGCCACTTTCCATTCCTCTTACCTCATTGTTGACGAAACAGTAGAGGACTGCAACCAGAAGACCCTGGGGAAAAGAAATAAAAAAGACAGCAAAGTAATGTTAGAAGTGCTATGATTAATAAACTAACAGCCAGATAGGAAGGGAAAGATACGCATTGGATCCCATGGTAAATCTCTGCTAATGGAATGCACTTCTGACAACAGATTGGGACTGCCTCCCCCCTTCCAGTGCAGACCAAAATTCTCCCCAAATGAATTGCATGGGATACTCCAGATCCACTGTAGCATGAGGCAGGAAAAGAACAGTGAAGTCTTTATTCCTACCCTCTCCATAACAGCCTTGCTGACTCAGGACTAGAAACAACACCTATGAAATGACTATTTAATTCATTTTATTAGCTTTGCTGCCTTTTGCATAAAATGGAAAAAGCAATACAGCGTGCAACAAAACAGTGGCAACATTATCATAAAAAATAACAGCACCAGCAAACAAAAATAGATGAACATCCATGATCATGTCTTTTGCCAATTTGGCATTGTGATGACTATTAACGCTTCTGATCTAAATAACAGTCCTTGTGATGATTTGTTCAGACAAACTAGGAGGCTCAGTGTCAGTAGCACAGCTTCTATCATGCAAAGATAGCACAACATTAGTGCACAATACCAGTAATAGCTGGGGTTTTGGGGTTTGGGGTTTTTTGTTGTTGTTTTTGCATTTGTGTGTGTGTATGAGAGTGAGTGCCTAGGCCTGGAAGTCATGGCAACCTCTGGCAACTCCTACTGGGGCACGGAGGACTTCAGAGAAGTGTCTCGATAGCCTGCCTCTGCCTCTCGGCCCTGGTATTCCCTGGAGGTCTCTCATCCAAATACTTGCCAGGGTTGGCCCGACATAGCTTCCAATATCTGATGAGATCGGGCTTGCCTGGGCTATCCAGGTCAGGGCACTAGTTTCTTTTTTGAAAGGTACATTTCACACAATGTCATCAAAAGGAATAACACTTTTGTGAGAAGTTCCACATTTATTTATTATATTTTATACAGCAGTGCCATAGTGAAAGTCTGCAGATTAGTGCTGTGCCACCATGGTGAAAGATCAAACTCAGCAGTCTTTTCCTATTTTTGCAATGTTTTAATTTTCATTTGTCTGCAAGTAGCAAGCTTTCTTTAAGAATTGCCAGAAACATGGTCCAAGCAGTCATGCTTGTTCATGTACTTTTTGATCTTCTAGGAAGCAAACGATCCTATTACTGATGAGACTGCCTGCTTTCAAATAAATATCACCATAAACTGAATGACTCTAAGATGCAGGGTGGCTTCCCCGCCAACCAACAGTTAATATTACTCAATTTTGTTTCAGTTGGCCCTGTATCTATTATCACTATAATTAATCCCCAGCCACTTGACGAGTACAGGGGCTCAGACTTTGCACAGGGCCCACTGGGTCATCTGTGTGGCAGCTGGGAAAAACATGAATATACAAATACAGTATCAATGAATGTGTAAAATGGAGCCAGTCATATCTTCCTCTTTTTTAAATTATTAATACAGGAATAGAGTGGTACACAATCTCCTGTGTACCATAACAGGAGGATCTCTTGAGATGAGATAATAAAGTCTTATGTCTCTCCTGAGTATCAGTAGCACAGCTTCAATCATGCAAAGTTAGCACAACATTAGTGCACAACACCAATAATAGCTGGGGGGGGGTTGCATTTGTGTCTGTGTGCACACGCATGTGTGAGTGCCCATGCTTGGAAGTCATGGTGACCTCTGGCCTAATAAAGCCTTCCATACTACAATTGAACACATGATGGTTGGATGCTACCTGAAAGGAGGAGGAGGAGAGTTCGAAGAAGAGCTTCATGAAACGCAGCATTCCTTTGGCATGCTCATCCGTAACAAAAGCAAAGATGATCTCATGTGTCCCCAACAGCGGGATCAGAGTCAGTGTCGATTTGGCCAATCTAGAGAATTAAACCAAGAGCAAAAATACAGCTCCAAGGTAAGAGGCAGTATAAAATGTATTATTCATATCAGAGCCCCTGTGAACTGGTTGCAGATCAAATGATTAATTGTTTTGTTATCTTCAGAATGTCACATCTTGTTTCCATGCCACAATTTTCTCATGCACAAAATGCAAAGTAGTGGCATTTCTTAGATTTACTACTGTGGTTGTTTGTACACTTTTATTTTCCAGATGTCACTTTCAATCTCCTGTGTACTGTAATTTCTTTTCTATCTAAACCGCCAATTTAATCTCTATAATACAGTTACACTTCCTGTTCCCCAAATTTTGGTTTCTTGGATTTTGGTTTACTCATTTGTAAAACAATGAGTACTTACTTGCTTAACTATAATTTAATGCACTAGAACAAAGTTTGAGTCCAGTGACACCTTTAAGACCAACAAAGTTTTATTCAAGGTACGAGCTTTTGTGTGCATGCATACTTCCTCAGATACACTGAAATGGAAGATAAGAGTCCATACATATAGGTAGAGGGTGAACAGCAAATTAGCATACAACATAATGAAGATGTTTTATCAGACGCAAAGAACAAACAGGAATAACAAGCCAAGTTTATATGATCACCACCTGTTTGGATCCAATTCCAGGGGAAAACACAGTGTAGTAAATAAACATGTCAAAACTGGAGACTGATGTGTAAATGTATCACTCCCAATCTACGTAAAAAAGGAAACATTATCTTGCAAAATCTCTAAATGCATTCTAGTCACCTAGTAGTTTTTATAAAAAAGCAGAATGGGGATATGAGAAGAGATGAGGTGTCACTGCACTGAATTCTTGCAAGAGTGTATTCTAGAGTAACAGAGGGAGAAGACAAAGGGAAGATTTTAAAAAGCAGTCCAGGGTTACAAGCTCATGTTGTGAGCCAAGATCACAACTTATATTACAGAAATATGTGATCACCGCACTGAATATTGCATCAGTTCCTGAACTTTCTATTGTTCTTTAGCTTCAGGTGAGTTGGCTTCCCTTTTAATTTTTTTTAAAGTTTATTCATCATCCTATACAAGAATTAATTTTTGTCAGAAAACACTTATTCAGGGCAAGTGTTATAGCACTTCACAGGAAATAGCTAATAGTTCTCCGTACTTTGCTTTCCCTGTTATGATGTCCACTTCTCTTCCTCAGAGGCAAGATTTTCCCTACTTTTTCTTTCCTTTTACTGATTGAGCCACAATAGTAATGTGTTTTCTTCTTTGGTGAAGAACTCTGGCTGTCCCACCCTGTCACAGTATGATATTTTGACTGCTGGCTCAGCCCAGGAACTGAAACAACCTAAATGGCACTTGAGATGTTTTGAAATTCAAAAGTTGAAATTTCTGAGGTAAAATCAGTACAAGAACAGACTTTAGTTCTTATGTTTCGAGCTGACGAGTTTCTTAAGCTTTTCACAGTACGAGCTTTTGTGTGCATGCATACTTCCTCAGATAGACTGAAATGGAAGTTAACAGTCCATAAATCTTGATGTTGAGAGGCTCTTGTTCCAGTGTTTCCCCCAAGCACTTCAGTATACTTTCTATGAGTATTCTCTGACTCTTTTAATTTCCAGAAGGCTGGTATACTTTTTTCAGTACCCAAACCCCTTCTCTTGAAACACCAGTACTTGTTTTTGAGTTTTTAACTGACTCTTAAGGTCTCCAAAGGCAGTTTCTAACCACACCAAACCAGGGATCTCTTCACTCTTCATAGCTAACTCCCTGTTTGACTCGGTAGGGAATTTTCTTCTCTCTCTAGAAGATCTATCCCCTTTCCTTGGCTCGAATGGGAGCCTTTGCCCACTTCCCAAACTTCCTTGCCAACTTTTCCCCCAATTCTTGTGTCTGTGTTAAACTGGTCTCAAGTAAGGCTGAATTCCAAAACTGTCAGTACTCAACTCTTCTCAGCTAGGGCTGAAATCAGACTGAATTCCGTCATTGCAGAAATCTGACAATCTCTCCTCAGCATGTGGCTCCCTCCAGACTTTCTCTGCTCAGCTGATGCTAACCAATGAGATTGTTTGGAGCAGCCTGTCACTCAAGGCCCTATGTTTCTGTGAAGAATTAACCACTCACAGTTCTTCAGTTGTTTGTATAGCACTTCAAAGCTTTTAAAAAGTGTAGTCCACCACACCTGTTCAAGCTGAAAACCTGCAAAAATCTCTTTCTGAACTCACCCCAGGAAAGAAAACATGTACATTTTGTCAAAGCGGTTCTGGAACTCTGTTCTGTTACATTCCCCCAGAAAAAAGCCCCTGCCTGTAACCACTTTTCACTGAGTGATCTTCTGTGCAGGCACACATGGGACTACAGTTCTGCAGGCCAGCCATGGAGAGGAGCTAGCAAGCTAATTAAAGAATAGTCAATTGACTAGGGAAGGGGAGCACTCCTCCCTCAGTTCTCCATTCACTGCTGCAAGGCTAGAGAGAAGAGAATAACCCACAGCATGAAAGGAGGAAGGGATGTGTGCCTGCACAGAAGACCACTCGATGAACAGCAGTTACAAGTAAGTGCAACCCTGTTTTCACCTTTGTGGCTTCTGTGTTGTCCCACATGGGAGAATAGCAAGTCCACTCACAATCGGAAGTGGGTGTGGGCTGAGTTAACAGAAAAATGACTGTAATACTGCTTTTCTCACAGCTGCCTCTTTTCCAGAATTGACATCCATAGAATTATATTGGATGAAAGTCAACGGTGTGGATCATGTGGCTACTTTGCAGATGTCTATCAGTGGTAATCCAGCAGAAAAGGCTGCAGAAGATGCCTGTGCCCTAGTGGAGTGTGCTGAGAACTTAAGTGAGCACTCACAACCCACTTCCAGTATATGCTATCATGTGTGTGTGTGATATTCTACTATATTGTTGAAACGATATAGTAAAGAAAAAGGGGGGTGTCAAGAAATCAGAAAGTCATTTATGATTGGCAGTTTTTAAGTTTTACCTTCATTGAGAACACAATTCTGATATCTGATACATAGAACAAGAGTAGGATATCTTCTCAACTCACAATAATTTCTCAGTATATCAATGTCCCTTTTAAAAAAAAGCATACCAAAGAATACCAAAATATAAACAGTTTAGGATAGGAATTTTAAAATAACATTTATGACTCTATATATTGCTTGCTTACTATTATTTTAAATTGTTTTTCTTTAGAAAGATAGATGTGTAACATACATAAATAGCTATAAAAATATTATACATTAA
Organism: Gekko gecko; assembly: GCA_029375565.1. Taxonomy (NCBI): domain Eukaryota; kingdom Metazoa; phylum Chordata; class Lepidosauria; order Squamata; family Gekkonidae; genus Gekko; species Gekko gecko. Next base: position 96,985,238 of record JAPDNY010000001.1, read on the forward strand.
TAGTGACTATAATTTTTCCCTGTCTCTGTGATTATTTCAGGAAGTGCCAGCTTTCTGTATCAGGTAATACGAAGTTGTCATCAATTATTAACCTTTACCATAATATGAATAATATGCTTTCCATTTCTGCTGAAATTCTTCAATTGATCTTTTGTTTACTAGGTTTGTTAATTTTGCCATTACAGCGTATTCAGCTAATTTGTCACACCAGGCTTCTTTTGTTGGACAATCTTCTGTCTTTCAAATAGCTGAAAATTCTATTCTTGCCACTGTTAACATATATCTAACATATATCTAGTTTCTTCAACATTATCTGGAATCATTCCCAATAACATTATCTCTGGATTCAATAAGAATTTGATTTTAAGAATTTTCTGAATCTCTGCATGCATTTTAATTCATTATTCCCTTGTGTGTTTTTTTTAACAAGACTACCACATATGGTAAAACATGCCTTCTACTTCATTACATTTCCAACAGATTCCTTTATAGTTCTTGTCCATTTTGTGCATATCCATTGGAGTAAAATACCATTAGAACATCTTGTACCAATTTTCTCTTAAAGCCTGACAGGCTGAAAATTTTATACATTTTGTCCATAGATTTTCCCAATGTGAAAGGGATATCTTATTATCAACTTTCTGCATCCATTTTATCATGCATATTTTAACTTGTTCTGTCTCCATATCATCCTAGCAAATGGTCTTTATATTACGTAATAATTTTTTCAAACTCAGTAAACTGTCTCTATTCTGTTCTAGTACAACAATTCAAATATCGTAGTGTTTTTTGAAGAAAGGACCAAGACAAACTGTCAAAAGCTTTCTCAGCATCGAGAAACATAAATGCCACTTTGGTCTCCTTATTTTTAACCAGTTCTATTGCACTGATTACAAAACATACATTATCTTTCATAAATCTCTTTGATACAAAACCAGTCTGATCTGGATGGTTTATTTCCGTAATACATTTCCTTAACCTTGCAGCCATAATTGCGGAAAAATTTTGCAGTCCACATTCAATAAAGAAATAGGTCTGTAAGATTGTAGAAGCAGTGGATCTTTGCCTTCTTTATATATTAATGTTATATGAACTTCCGGCCACGAAAGAGGCAAATTTTTCATGGTACTTATTTCATTCATAACTTTTTGAAGTGGTAAAATTAATTTGTCTTCCAGGCATTTATAATACATTGCTGTAAGTCCATCTGGGCCGGGTGCTTTATCTTTTTCAGTTTTTTAATTGCTTGAGAAATCTCTTGTAATATTTTGGTCCAGAAACTTTCTATTGTCATCATAATGGGTATATTTTTGATATATTCTTCAATACCATCCTCCATTAGTATGTCTTTTTTATAGAGATTTGAAAAGAATAAAATAAATTGTTCTTGAATTTCTTTCTCCATAAAGGAAATTCCACCATTTTTCCATATTCCAGTTATAGTTCCTTCTTCCTGCTTCTTTCTGTAGACAATACATCATAAGAACATAAGAGAAGCCAATGTTGAATCAGGCCAATGGCTCATCTAGTCCAACGCTCTGTCACACAGCGGCCAAAAATACCAGGTGCCATCAGGAGGTCCAGCAGCGGGGCCAGGACACCAGAAGCCCTCCCACTGCTGCCCCCCCCCAGCACCAAGAATAGAGTGCATCACCTGCCCCAGACTGAGAGTTCCTAGCTATACCTTGTGGCTAATAGCCACTGATGAACTTCGGCTCCATATGTTTATCTAATTCCCTCTTGAAACTGTCTATGCTTGTAGCTGCCACCACCTCCTGTGCAGTGAATTCCATATGTTAATCACTCTTTGGGTGAAGAAGGACTTCCTTTTATCTGTTCTAACCCGACTGCTCAGCAATTTCATTGAGTGCCCACAAGTTCTTGTATTGTGAGAAAGGGAGAAAAGTACTTCTTTCTCAACCTGCTCTATCCCATGCATAATCTTATAAACCTCAATTATGTCACCCCTCAGCCGTCGTTTCTCCAAGCTAAAGAGCCCCAAGCGTTTTAACCTTTAATATCCTTTTTGAGGTGTGGCAACCAGAACTGTACACAGTATTCCAAATGAGGTTGCATCAATGATTTATACAGGGGCATTATGATACTGGCTGATTTGTTTTCAATTCCCTTCCTAATAATCCCCAGCATAGCGTTGGCCTTCTTTATTGCAATTACACACTGTCTAGACATTTTCATTGAGTTATATACTACGACTCCAAGATCTCTCTCTTGGTCTGTCTAAAGAGCACCAAGCCTTGATTGAGTGCCCACGAGTTCTTGTATTGTGAGAAAGGGAGAAAAGTACTTCTTTCTCAACCTGCTCTATCTTATAATGCATAATCTTATAAACCTCAATCATGTCACCCCTCAGCCATTGTTTCTCCAAGCTAAAGAGCCCCAAGCCTTTTAACCTTTCTTCATAGGGAAAGTGTTCCAACCCTTTTATCATTCTAGTTCCCCTTTTCTGCATTTTTTCCAGTGCTGTAATATCCTTTCTGTGGTGTGGTGACCAGAATTGCACACAGTATTTCAAATGAGGTTGCACCATTGATTTATGCAGGGGCATGATGATACTGGCTGATTTGTTTTCAATTCCCTTCCTAATAATCCCCAACAAAGCGTTGGCCTTTTTTATTGTAGCTGCATGCTGTCTCGACATTTTCAGTGAGTTATATACTACAACTCCAGGATATCTATCTTCATCAATCTCTGCCAGTTCAGACACAATCAATGTGTATTTATATTTAGGATTTTTGGCCCCAATGTGCATTACTTTGCAGTTGGCCACATTGAACCCCACTTGCCACATTAACACCCACTTGTCCATCCTCAACAGATCCCTTTGGAGTGCCTCACAATCCTCCCTGATTGTCACCACCCTGAACAACTTTGTGTCATCTGCAAATTTAGCCACTTCACTGCTTACTCCCAATTCTAAATTGTTAATAAACAAATTAAAAAGCATCGGGCCAAGTAGCAATCCCTGTGGTACCCCACTGCTTACCATCCTCCACTGAGAAAGTTTCCCATTTATACTCACTCTCTGTTTCCTATTTATAAGCCAGTTTTTGATCCAGAAGAGGACTTGTCCTTTTATCCCATGACTATTGAGCTTACTTAGGAGCCTTTGATGAGGAACTATCAAAAGCTTTCTGGAAGTCAAGGTAAACAACATCTATTGGGTCCCCCTTGTCCACATGTTTGTCAAATATCTTCTGGGTTTGTTAGCATGTTCAAAGATAAGAAACACAATTTCTTTTGCATATCTACAGTTTCCAGCATATTTAATTGGTTTCTTAATTGCTTAATTTCATTTAATGTTGCCTTGTTTAAGGATTTTTTTTTTGTTGCCCTTCCAGATTTTAAATTTTTCCTGTTATTTCCTTGATTTTTTCAGCCTTTTCTTTCTTTTTTTTGGAGGCTATAGCTATAACTTTTCCTCTCATATAGGCCTTACTGGTGTCCCAAATTGTTGCCACAGAAACATCTTTTGTATCATTTAATTAAAAAATTATTCTAAGTCCCTTTCATAGTTTTTTATTATATCCTCTTGTAATGATAGATTCTCATTCAATCTCTATCTTCTCTTTTTATTTTCATATCCTTGCCAAATGCCAACAACAGATTATGGTCAGAGAATATCTTTGTTTGGATGTCCACATTTTCCAGGTTTGTAATTGATGTTTTGGATATCCAACACATGTCAATTCTAGAATATGTTTGATGTCTGTCAGAGAAGACTTGGATTGATGGTTTTCCATTCATCTTTTAGTTGTAACAGTTCCATATATTTAAAGACATTGTTAGGAAGTTTTCCTCCTTTCGTTCTTTTAGATATATCTATCACACCATTCATATCTCCAAATATCATAATCTTTCCTTCTTGAAAGACCAGTAAAACTGGAAACAAGTTCTCAAAAAAAATCTTTAGTATCGTTAGGAGTGTAAATGTAGAAATCTTGCCATTAGGGAAGCAGATTTTTAGTAATAGATTCTTCTTTTGGAATCTTTCAAGATTTTCTACAACTGTAATACACTGATTACATATGTAGATCACAACACCTTTTTCTTTTCATTTGATGAGGTTATATAGACATTACCCAATTTCCTGGGTTTTTTTAAAAAAAGCTGCTCATGTTCTTTCTTTACATGTGTTTCATGGAGACATATTGTATCTAGTTTTTGCTTATTTAGCCAGTTGAAGATAATGGATCATTTTGAAGAGGAATTCAGCCCATTTATGTTCAACAATATTATCTTTAATTTGTTCATTTTATCAGAATGCTGCAGTTTGGTCTAATTTGTCTTCTTCCTCATCTGGGTTTTTTTAAATCTTTCCTTTGTTCCTTATATTTTTAGAGTCCTCAGAACTTTCAGGATCTTCCTGTGTGTTCCCCATTAATTCTTCTGACAATTTTTTTAGCTTGTTCAACTGTTGAAATTAATCTTCTGCCCTTGGGTAGCAAAATTTGTACAGCAAATGGGATTATCCAATATTATCTTCTTTCTTCTTCATGCAGAATTTGCTGAAGAAAAAAAAAAGTATTTTCTTTTTGTTAACACTGTTTTCTTTTCTTCGAGTCTTGAAAAATCTGGACCTCCTTTCAAGCAATTTTGAGGGGTGTGTCTCTCTGTTTTTTCAATATAGCATTTCTTATCTTTTTATGCGCGAATTTAATCAGAATATAGTCTGTTCCTTGATGCAAATCTTGTATATCTGGTCAATGTCTGGGAAGTCTCCTTGAATCTTCATGCAGACTTGTAACACTTTGCGAAAACTGTTTTCCAGATCTGATTTGCTGAAATCTTCATCAGCTCCCCATAATTGTAAATTGCTAACTCTGTTTTGGACCTCTAAAATCTCTATTCTCTGATTTCCCTTATCAAAGCAAGTATCTTGGGCTTCTTGGGGCAATTCCAGGTCTTTAAGCTTGTCTTTAACCTTCTCAGTCTCTTGAGAATTTTCTTGCCATTTACTCTGGATATCTGTTAATCTTGCTTTTAATTGCTGCTTCACTTCTTCTCTTTTTTAAGCCTTTGGTCAGTATGTTCTTCACATCATTTGATTTGAAAGCTTAAGTCTTGGATTTGTTTGGATAGTGATTCTGAATTTTTTTTTGCAAACAGTCTAACATATCTTCATCTTCATCCGTTTCTTTTCCCCTTTATCCTTCAATTTTGTTGACATTTTAAATTTTCTGAGTATTCTTCTCCTTCTAAATGTTTCATAGTTTTTCATCTATCAATAGCACCACCAACAGATCTTAACCAAAGCTTGATTATTAGTAGTATTCAGTGCAATCAAAAATTATCTGTTTCAACTAATCATAAGCCCAGTACACAATCACAATACTTTAACAATCTCTCCAAGTAAAAAAATGAGTCTTATCTTAATTTCTTAATTCATAACTTCATAGCTTCTATTGTTTTTTTTAAAATTCAGTATTGTTTCAGGGTATTTCAAAATACTTCATGTATGCAATCAATTAACAATATATTTAAAATATGTTAATAGGCAGAAAGGGCAAAGCATATTCCACAGAGAAGATATAGGTTATCAGAGAACAGAAATAAAATATTTTATTTGTTAGTGTTAGTAATATTGAACTATTAATAAGTTAAAGTATTTAAGCACCTAATACTACTAAAAATAAAAACGTAGTAGTTAGTTATTACTTAGTATAATTTGTTATTTAAGAAGAGTCTTATCCAGTCTGTCAGTTCATTGAATATTTATTTCATGTTAACTTCAGCACTAGATGGAGCCAAAGACCGTAGATTCAAAAAAAAAAAAATCAGTCACAGATGTATAATAAGAAAAACAGAAAGGCAGGGGCACCTCAGTACGGTGCCCAGTAAATAATCCAAAGTACAAAGTCTTGCCAGTGATGCAAATAAAGCAAATGGTATAGCCTTTTAAAATTGCAGCCAAGAGAAAAAAAGAGATAATGGGCTTCTTTCAAAAGGAGGAAAATAGAAATCACAACAATCTCTGCTGCTTCAGTTGGGGAAGGGAGGAAAACAGGTAGTGTAATATCTTAACTCAAACGGAACATAGAAAGTACTTTGTGGGGGGAGAAGGAGAAGAAGAAGAGATGGATTTAAACCCCAGCCTTCACTTGGAGTCCCAGAGTGGCTTACAATCTCCTTCTCTTCCTCTCCCCGCAACAAACACCCTGTGAGGTAGGTGGGGCTGAGAAAACTTGGAGAGAACTACTCTGAGAGAGCTAAGACTGACCCAAGGTCACCCAGCTGGCTGCATGTGGAGGATTGGGGAATCAAAATCGGTTCTCCAGACTAGAGTCCGCCGCTCTTAACCACTACATTAAGGACCAGCTTATCTGCATGGAACTTCAGAAATGGAGAATCACAGCACGAAGTGTTGAGTTCCCCTATCCTTCTTGCTGAGGTGATAGCTACTAAAAATGTTGTTTTGTACAAAAGGAAAGACAATTCAGTCATAGCCAAGGGTTCAAATGGTTTATAAGGAAATCTCAAGGATACTAGAGACAAACTCCATTGAGGAATAGGATGTATTATATACAAGAAAACAAATTCCATAAACCTTTCATGAATCTCTTAAGACTCACTACTTGACAAAACTATTGAAACATTAACCAAATTGTGATTGGCCGAAACTGTGGCTAAATGGACTTTCAAAGATGAGAGCGAGAGCCCACATCTTTCAAAGTCAGGAGATATTTGGAATCGGTTCCACTTGTAGCCGTATGAATGGTAAGTGGATTGTCTACATGACATAGTACCTTGGAGAGCCTTCAAGTCAAGGATGATTGGGGCTGATTAGCCATGCTGCTAGATAGAGGGACCTGAGTCTAGGATGGTGAAGGGGCCCTATTTGCAGAAGATCCTCATGTTGAGGAAGGGCAATGTGGATCCCTTGATTTAAGTGCCATAGCAATGGGAACCACACCCTTATAGGCTAGTGTAGGGCTATGAGTATGCAAAACATATTGTCTGTCTGAAACTTTGCCACAACTTGGTGTAAGAGGCCAAATGGGGGGAACACACAGAACAGGCATCCAGTCCATTGGAATTGGAAAGTATGCCCAACAGAAATTGCAGTCTGTAGCCATCCTGGAACAAAACAGAAGAAGAAGAGGAGGAGTTTGGATTTATACCCCGCCCTTCACTGCCCAAAGGCATCTCAGAGCGGCTTACAAACTCCTTTTCCTTCCCTTCCCCACAACAGAGTGCATTTGGAGTTGTCTGTGGTAGCAAAGAGATATATTCTGGCACTCCCCACTTTTCAGAAATTGGCCTGAAGTCTTCAATCTTCAGGCACCACTCATGTGTCGTTGAAGTATCCCTGTTAAAATATCTGCTAGAGTGTTGTGAACCCCCACTATATATATTGCCAAGAGGCTGATATTGCATTTTATGGCCCCTTGCCCAATTCTGGAAGCCTCTCTGCATAGAGTGATGGATCCTGTGCTTCCTTGCTTGTTCACATAGAACTTTGCTGTGATGTTGTCTGTGGCTAGCAGTACTCTTTGGCTTTGCACGATCCCTGAATAAGAAATCAGAGCATACCTCATAGCCCCAAGTTCCAAAACACTGATGTGTAGAGTAGATTCAAAATCAGACCACCTACTACTTGCTGTATGGGACCCACAGTGGGCTCCCCAACCTGACAGGGATGTCTGTAAAAACCTGCAACTCACGGAAGCACATTCCTAGTGAGATCCCCAAAAGAATGTGGGACTTTGAAGACCCCTAGTTTAAAGAACGAATATGTCTTGGAATAGACAATTTCTTCCATTGTGAATCATGCATGGGGGAGAATTCCTGTAGAAACCAGTTTTGTAATGGTCTCATAAAGAGTCTGGCATACAGAGTAATAGCAGTCATTGATGTAATGTAACTTAACAACTTTTGCACATTCTGTGTAGCTTGAAACCTGTGGGAAAGGATTTTTTTGGCATAGCCATAATTGCATTCACTCTTTGCAAAGGGAGGTATGCTCTACCTGTTACTGAATTAAGGTGAGCACTGATAAATTCTATATCCTAGGTGGATATAGAAGTGCAATATTTCCATATTAACAATAAACCCTAGATTAGTTATTGATTTTCGGGGCTGTATGGCTGTGGTTTTGGCATTGCAGTACCTGACGTTTTGCCAGCAGCTGTGACTGGCATCCTCAGAGGTATAACACAGAAAGATGGAGTACTCTCTGTGTCAATGTGAGAAGAAAAATGGTAGGTAGGTAATTTATATCTACTCAGAAAGCTGGGGTAGGGCTGAGTCATTATCTTGTATCTTCAATGTGGTTGAACGAGACCGACAATTAATGTGAGTCAGATGTAATTGAACTTTGAAATAAGCGGAAACCCCCCCTGCCCCCTCCTGTCTTCAAGACGAGAGAGAGGAGGGATGCCTCCGACTTGCATGAACAGATAAGCCGAAAAGGGGGGGGGGGAACGGGGAAAAATAAGTGATTGGCTTGTTTTGAGACTTACCAGAGCGGATTTAGTCCAGAAGTGATTCTCAGAGGTGGTGAAATAGTGAGTGGCTTAAGTAAACAATATACCGTGTTGGCGGGCATGGGAAAAAAAGGAACAAAAGTGAAACTAACAGGTGGCCAGAGTCCAAGGCTGGAAGAGGGAGTGGATGTCATGAAACTCCTAGCGGATACCATCAAGCCTGTGATGGAACAACTCGCTGGTATTAACCAGCAGTTGGTCACACTAAATCAAAACTTTGCATCACAGCAACTTCAGTTGGTGGAAACGGCCAAAAAGAGAGAGCAAATGGTGGAAGTTGTGAAGGAGATTTATTATTTATTTATTATTTATTTATTTGTTTTGATTTGTATCCCACCCTCCCTGAAGGCTCAGGGCGGCTAACAATATAAACAATTTAAACAATATAAACAATATCAACCAGGTAAAATTATAAAAACAAGCAATACAACATAAGCACAACATTTAAAACCAAGATGACGGGAAGAAAATGGCATGGTTTTTGAGGTGGAATATCGAAGGTGGAATAGCGGCAGTGGCGGCTCCTACTCAAAAGCCTGGCGGAAGAGCTCCGTCTTGCAGGCCCTGCGGAACTGGACAATGTCCCGCAGGGCCCGGATCTCCTCTGGGAGCTCCTTCCACCAGGTAGGAGCCGCCACCGAAAAAGCCCTGGCTCTTGTGGCAGCCAGCCTCGCATCTCTGGGGCCAGGAATTTCCAGAAGATGACGGCCCCCAGACCGAAGTGCCCTTGGGGGAACATGTAGGGAAAGGCGGTCCCTCAGGTAAGCCGGACCCTGGCCATACAGGGCTTTAAAGGTGATAACCAGCACTTTGAAGCGAATCCGGTATGCTTTTGGCAGCCAGTGCAGCGCTTTCAACACAGGCTGAATATGGTCCCTCCTAGAGAGACCCATCAGCAGCCTGGCTGCAGCATTCTGCACTAGCTGCAGCTTCCGGATTTGCGACAAAGGCAGCCCTAAGTAGAGAGCGTTACAGTAGTCTAACCTTGAGGTGACCGTCACATGGATCACCGTGGCCAGGTCATCGCGGCCAAGGAAGGGGGCCAACTGCCGTGCCTGCCTCAGATGGAAGAAGGCCGACCTGGCAGTGGCTGCTACCTGGGCCTCCATCGTTAGAGAGGAGTCCAGGAGCACTCCCAAACTCCTAACCTCCGACGCCGGCACCAAAGGTACCCCGTCGAAGGCCGGGAGAGGGAGCCCCAGCCCCGAACCAATCCGACTCAGGCCCAGGACCTCCGTCTTTGCCGGGTTTAGTTTCAGCCGGCTCACTCTGAGCCACCCAGCCATGGCCTGTAACGCCCGATGCAGATCATCCGGAGTGGAGCCCGACTGGCCCCCCAACATCAGATAGAGCTGGGTGTCATTTGCATATTGATGACACCCAAGCCCACAACTCCGGGCAATCTGGGCAAGGGGGCGCATGTAGATGTTGAACAACATCGGGGACAGCACTGCCCCCTGAGGCACCCCACACTCAAGGGGGTGTCTCCGGGACCGCTGTCCCCCTATCACCACCCTCTGTCCCCGACCTTGGAGAAAAGAGGCAAACCATTGAAGGGAAGCCCCTGAATCCCCACGTCGGCAAGGCGGTGGGCCAGCAACTGGTGGTCGACCGTGTGGAACGCTGCCGACAGATCCAACAACACCAGAGCTGCCACATCGCCCCGATCCACATGCCTACGGAGATCGTCAGTCAGGGCGACCAGTACCGTCTCCGTCCCATGACCCGGGCGAAAGCCGGACTGGTAAGGATCTAGGATCTAGATGTATGCCACAAATAAGAATATGAAGAAAAAGATGGGAGAGTTAATGAATAAGCAGAACTACCAGGAAACTCATTTGCTGCAATTACAAATGGAAAAAGCTAACATGGTCCTTAGATTCCAGAGAGTTCCTAAATCAGCTAAAGAGGACCTGAAGAAAATACTCAGTGAAATTATCGTGCCAGCAACAGGCTTGAAAGCGGAAGAAATTACACATGATATGGAAACAGCATATAGGGTGTATTCCAATTTTCACCAAAAAAAATAGCCTGCCTGGGGAAATAATGGTCAGATTCTCAAGAAGACAGACCAGAGATGCAATCTTAAAAGCAACATCAGCAACTCCACTGAAACTGGGAAATACAACTATCAAGACCTTAAAAGACATTCCGTTTGAAATTCGTCAAAAAAGAAAGAACTTTAAGGACGTAATTCTTTTTCTCCAAACCAATCAAATTCCATACAGGTGGGTGGTGCCTGAAGGTGTCACCTTTAAAATCAATGACAAGACAGAGAAGATTGACTCCATTTTTAAAGCCAAAGAATTTCTAAAATGCCATCTGGGATCTAAAGAAGAAGGAGAAACCGGGTCAAGTGGCTCCACCCCCTCGGAGACGGATAAAGACCTGGCCGTGGAAGAGGGAGCTGCCCCCATCAAATCATCTTATGACTTTAGAGATAGAAAACCTAGATAAAGGCAGAAGGACTCTGGAAATTGCCTTTATGAAACGAGCTGGAGGGGGTGCTCTGGAATCTCCTCATAACAAGTAACAAATTAACAACTTAGCTGAGATAGACAGGAACTCAGAACACGCATTGTTTATTAACACTAAAATACTAACATTTAGCTTAACACGGATATGATCTCCTTCTCTTGGGGTTTTAGTATAGTGTGGGTTTACTTTTCTTTATCCCTAGATGTAGTTCCCTTTCCCTTTTTTTCTTTGTAGTTTTAGTAGTATATACAAAATTAATAAAAAATCCCCTTCGGGGGGCCAACCCCCCCCCCAAAAAAAAAACACATAACTTGTATTTCCTTATACAATACAGCACATCATTACTCTGGTCACTGAATAATTCTTTCCTTTCAAAGGGGAGATCCTCTACTTTAGCTCTTTTATCGATGGTAGTGCCAGGGACCTCAAAGAAAATGATATCCTAAAAACAATTGCAGATGCCATGAATCTATCGCAGTCAGCAGTATTGTGAGTGGCATTTAACTGCTGCTTGTCTGTTTTTTTACCCTCTCAAAAAGAGCTTTGGCCAATGGTTGCTTATCATCAGGTAGGAATTCAACAAATTGTAACTTGCACAACTTGTGGCCTTTCTCCCTCTTATGCTTTTTAACTGTGGAGGCCAATGAGGATTTGGAGGTTGATCCCAATCTCTTTGGAGCCAATATGCTCTTGTCGGGCATGGTCTTGGTCAGGTTGTGCAAGGACCGGCTTAGAGGTATGACATGCCCCATCAGTGCTGAAGTTGACTTGCCTGTTCCTCCTATGTTGGAGGTTTTGCCAGCTGTTTTGGAAGGGGCTAAGGTGGATTCCAGCAATGCAACCTGGAGCCTTGCTGCTTGGTTTTTTCTGGTTTGTTTTGAAAATTTTGAGCAATGGGCACAAGAATCTGTCTGGTGTGCTTCCCACAGACACAGGAGGAACAAAGAAGGGCCATACAATGGAGCTAGCTTGCTCCTACACCAGGAACACCTCTCGATGAACCCCCACATAGACTGAGATGGGCAAAAGGATGGAGGAAGCAGGAGAGAAAGTTTGACAAAATACTTTTTTGGGGTGGGTTTTTTGGTTAGGAAGTTGGAGGATATAAATTCAATGAAGAAAAAGTCAAAGGAAAAGGAGCTAAAGGTGGAAAAGATGAGTTCACAGACTGGAGTGCTGAGAGAAAATGTCCCGTTCACGCAATGGTCAGAACAGAACTAGCAGGATGTCCACACCCCACCCCTGTGGACATGTGCAATGGACTTCCTGCGCATGCCCCAGGAAAAGGGCACGAAAATCCCTTTTTTATGGAGCTTGTACATTACCGATCGGGGTTGGCCTAGGCACTTTATCCCATCGGTGTGATGCACAGAGACCACAAAGAAGATCTCGCCTTGTCCACTGGCTCAGAAACAGTGCCCTTATCAGTAGTGGGTTCTGTGGCCTTCAACGCATTCTCTCACAAAGCAGCCTTCAATTTCATCGCTCTTCCCTCCATGGCCTTAGGGGTTAGTAGGCAGCAGGTTGAGCAAGACATTGTGTTGTGGCCTTCTCTGAGGCACAATAAACATGAATTATGTCCATCATTTTGTGCCATCTTGGCACCACAGACAGAATACTTTTTGAAACTGCCACCTTACCACAATCCTGTGGTAAAATTTCTTCAATTAGACAATCAGTCACAAGGATGTCACAATGTCAGAGTCCTTAACTTAGTCAGCAAAATACCAGGCCTTGTTCATTGAAGCAAGAATAGTATTTATTTTAAGCTGCAATAGTAGGTTACTGGAACAGAAGCATTGTTAAGAATACCTTGGTTACTTGAAGCAAACGGTTATACCATAAGGGGGGGGAATGGGGACCCCCCCTCCGCCAATAGAAGCTCAGCGCGCGCGCAGGAACTGGAGACAGTGATAATTAATGTAGTTCCCGCCGCCCCCATTTTCCCAGCCTAGCTGTTGCTTTTGAAAGTGATAGGAAGCTAACAGCCTGTCTCCTCCAAGGTCAGTGTGTTAGGTCTGGGTAAGATACGGCCTGTACGCCCAGGCAGTCGAGGCAGCTCCCCACATTCCATTCGAACAGTCCAGGTGCATAAATCAACACCACACAGTCCCATCCACCCTCCCTTCACGAAACAAAAGCCCATCCTCCCTCCCTTCTCCATCCATCATGGCAGGGCTACCTGACATTCTGCCCTCCTGATAACAAATCTATCCCTTTGGCTTGTGGGGGATACAATTTATGAAAAGCACGGACCATCTTGGGGGCCAGAACATGTTCCGCCCTCACCCACTCCCTCTGTTCAGGCCCAAAGTCCGTCCACTCAACAAGGTAAAACAAACGATTGCGAGAGATTTTAGAGTCCAAAATCTGTGAAACTTCATAGTGCGGTCTCCAGTTCCGTTTCAGCCACCCCCGCCATTATGAGGTCCCCTCCCGCCATCGGGGCACCCCAATCCCGTTTCCAATGATGGGGTTGGCATTTCTCGGAGATGAAATTAACTTTCCCCTCTCCCCATAGGACGTGTGGATCATGGTCGAAGAACCACGCGCTGCCCAACACCAGGGGAAATCGGGCAGAAGGGGTGACAACGAAGGGTCTCACTTCCCAGTGGTTCCCGATCCCCACTCATAAGGGTACAGTTTCATACTTGCACGGCTCTTTCATTGTGGAGCCGTCCATCTGCGTGAAAATAAGGGGTTCGGTCAATTTCACCACCTTCGCCCCCAGTCCCGTCACCAGTGTGGGGTTAATAAGGTCTTTCCCACATCCAGAGTCAATGAGAGCTCGTACTCTCACATGGGTCAGTAGACCCGGATCCATTAAAGTCACTGTGAGAAAGAAAAGAGAGGGGGGTCGGCTCACCGGGATTTGCGCTTGAGAGTCCGGGACCTGCTGTTCAGCGCTATTTACAGCAGGTCCGTCTCGTTTCCCGTCTGCGTGGTCTCGCCATCCGATGAGTCCGACGCCTCGCTGAGGGGTTTGGCTTGCAGGGCCCTGCCCCCTCTCGGTTTCGCCACTGGTTTCGGAGTGGAGGTGTCAAACTTCTTTTTGGTCCCTTTCGGGACCCCGGTCGGTGCGGGAGAGCCTGGGCAATTCGCTGCAAAGTGGCCCCCCTCCCCCCACTTCAGACAGAGCCCTTGCTTCATCCGGATCTCTCTCGTGCCATCTTTGGGTTTCGGGTTCGGTGGTTGGGTCTTCCCTCGCGGAGCAGGGGTAGGGCCCGATTGGCCACCTTTACTCATCGCCGCTGCATCGTCTAGTCGGATGGTTTTCAGGCAGTTTTCCATGGTGACTGCCGCTTGTATCCAGCCCGTCAACGTGTCCGGATCCTGAGTTCTCGTGACGGAACGGCGGATCTCCGCGTTGAGCCCCAATTTGTAGTGGTCGGCCAAGACCCCGTCTTGCCAGCCTCGGATCTTGGCGGCACACCTGCGGAATTCAGCGGTGTATTCTCTCACCTTCTTGGGACCTTGCTTGAGGGCATGTAGAGCCGCTCTGGCTGTCTTGTTGGCGTTGACATCTTCAAAGTGCTCCTTCATAGCCCACATGAAAGTATTGATCTCCATCAGCTCCCGCCCGTCAGCCTGGTGCAGGGCTACGTACCAGTCGGCCGCTGCATCTTTCAGGTGCGAGGCTATAGCATCCACCATACGATCCTCGCTCTGGAACAGGTGGCCCCAGTTTTCAATGAATTTTTCAGTTCTCACCAAGAAAAAGGGGAACTTCTCTGGGGTCCCATCGAAGTCTGCGTCGAGTAGCTCGGCTGGTTTTGGTGGCAGAAAGCCCCAGGGTCGCTGCGGTCGTGGCACCGGCGGTCCCTGCGGCCCTGGCCCCGCTGGTTGGTCGGGGGGTTGGGCCGGCACGTTCTGCTGGTCCGGAGGTTGTTGGTCTGGGGGCGCCTCCCGCCGTTGTCGGTCCATCTCCTCTCGGATGCCCTCCGCGATCATCTTAGGGATGCGGGCGAGGGATTCATCCAGGATGCGGAACAGGCGGTCTTGGCTCGGGTCGCCACTCCACCTCCGGCTCATCACGGCCCCTTCCAGTTCACCGGAGTCCCAATACGTGTCTTCCAGCCCTTCTGCGGTGGTCAACCGACGGACCGACCTCTCGGTTCGACCCTCTCTCACCGAGGCCCGCGGGGTCATGAACCACGTTTCATGGGTTTCGGCCAGGGGTTTCACCCAATCCCGTCATTGCTTGGGTCGGGTGGTCACCCCGCCGTATGCCGCTCCGTAAGGGTCCCCGTAGGGCCCCCCCAAGTCGTACTCCTGCCCCCATGTCGCCAGCACATAGATGCCAGGGGCTTCCGAGGGTACGGCTGATGTGGTGGCAGGCACCGTCGTCACAGGAGGTTTCTTTTCCTTCACCTTGTCTTCTTTAATCGGGAGAGTGTCTTCTTCGCCGTCACTCATGTTGGAGTAGCGGGTTTCTGACCAGTCCCGAAAATGGGGATTCTTAACAAACTGTCAGAGTCCTTAACTTAGTCAGCAAAATACCAGGCCTTGTTCATTGAAGCAAGAATAGTATTTATTTTAAGCTGCAATAGTAGGTTACTGGAACAGAAGCATTGTTAAGAATACCTTGGTTACTTGAAGCAAACGGTTATACCATAAGGGGGGGGAATGGGGACCCCCCCTCCGCCAATAGAAGCTCAGCGCGCGCGCGGGAACTGGAGACAGTGATAATTAATGTAGTTCCCGCCACCCCCATTTTCCCAGCCTAGCTGTTGCTTTTGAAAGCGATCGGAAGCTAACAGCCTGTCTCCTCCAAGGTCAGTGTGTTAGGTCTGGGTAAGATACGGCCTGTACGCCCAGGCAGTCGAGGCAGCTCCCCACATTCCATTCGAACAGTCCAGGTGCATAAATCAACACCACACAGTCCCATCCACCCTCCCTTCATGAAACAAAAGCCCATCCTCCCTCCCTTCTCCATCCATCATGGCAGGGCTACCTGACCCACAATTTCAGCTTGCTGAAGTCTGTCCTCTCCTTACAGCAGCAAGAATAGAACTGAGGGAGGAATACTCCCTTTCCCTAGTCATGAGACCATTTGGGTGGTAACTACACCAGGCATGTTGAGGAGAGGGGGGTCACTCCCAGAGCTCCAGAAACTTCTTTAATTAGCTTGCTAGCTCTTCTCTGTAGACAGCCTGCAGAACTGCAGTCCCATGTGTGCCACAAAGATGAACTAATGTTACATCATAGTATCTAGAACTCTGGTTTCTAATGAGAACATACCAAGTCAAACATGTAAGAACATAAGAGAAGCCAATGTTGAATCAGGCTAATGGCCCATCCAGTGCAACACTCTTTCACACAGTGGCCAAAAATACCAGGTGCCATCAGGAGGTCCAGCAGTGGGGCCAGGACACTAGAAGCCTTCCCATTGTTGCCCCCCCCAGCACCAAGAAGACAGTGCATCACTTGCCCCAGACTGAGAGTTCCCATCTATACCTTGTGGCTAATAGCCACTGATTGACCTCTGCTCCATATGTTTATCCAATTCCCTCTTGAAGCCATTCATGCTTGTAGCCACCACCACCTCCTGTGGCAATGAATTCCATGTGTTAATCACTCTTTGGGTGAAGAAGGACTTCCTTTTATCCGTTCTAATCTGACTGCTCAGCAATTTCATTGAGTGCCCACGAGTTCTTGTATTGTGAGAAAGGGAGAAAAGTACTTCTTTCTCAACCTCCTCTATCCTATGCATAATCTTGTAAACCTCCATGTCACCTCTCAGTCATCATTTCTCCAAGCTAAAGAGCACCAAGCCTTTTAACCTTTCTTCATATGGAAAGTGTTCCAACCCTTTTATCATTCTAGTTCCCCTTTTCTGCATTTTTTCCAGTGCTGTAATATCCTTTCTGTGGTGTGGTGACCAGAATTGCACACAGTATTTCAAATGAGGTTGCACCATTGATTTATGCAGGGGCATGATGATACTGGCTGATTTGTTTTCAATTCCCTTCCTAATAATCCCCAACAAAGCGTTGGCCTTTTTTATTGTAGCCGCATGCTGTCTTGACATTTTCAGTGAGTTATATACTACAACTCCAGGATATCTATCTTCATCAATCTCTACCAGTTCAGACACAATCAACGGGTATTTATAGTTAGGATTTTTGGCCCCAATGTGCATTACTTTGCAGTTGGCCACATTGAATCCCATTTGCTACGTTAACACCCACTTGTTCATCCTCAACAGATCCCTTTGGAGTGTCTCACAATCCTCCCTGGTTCTTACCACCCTGAACTACTTAGTGTCATCTGCAAATTTAGCCACTTCACTGCTTACTCCTAACTCCAAATCATTAATGAACAAGTTAAAAAGCATCAGACCCAGTACTGAGCCCTCTGGTATTCCACTGCTTACCACCCTCCACTGAGAAAATTCCCCGTTTATACTCACTCTCCTTTTCCTATTAATTAGCCAGGTTTTGATCCACAAGAGGACTTGTCCTTTTATCCCGTGACTATTTTACTTACTTAGGAGCCTTTGATGAGGAACTTTATCTCCCTTTCTCACAATACAAGAACTCATGGGCACTCCATGAAATTGCTGAGCAGTCGGGTTAGAACAGATAAAAGGAAATACTTCTTCACCCAAAGAGTGATTAACATATGGAATTCACTGCCACAGGAGGTGGTGGCAGCTGCAAGCATGGACAGTTTCAAGAGGGAATTAGATAAACATATGGAGCAGAAGTCCATCAGTGGCTATTAGCCACAGGGTATAGATGGGAACTCTCAGTCTGGGGCAGGTGATGCACTCTATTCTTGGTGCTGGAGGGGGCAGCAGTGGGAGGGCTTCTGGTGCCCTGGCCCCACTGCTGGGCCTCCTGATGGCACCTGGTATATTTTGGCCGCTGTGTGACAGAGTGTTGGACTAGATGGGCCATTGGCCTGATTCAACATTGGCTTCTCTTATGTTCTTATGTTCTTATGTAAAAGCTTTCTGAAAGTCAAGGTAAACAACATCTATTGGATGCCCCTTGTCCACATGTTTGTTCACTCCCTCAAAGAATACTAACAGGTTAGTGAGACAAGATCTTCCCTTACAGAACCCATGCTGAGTCTGCCTCAATAGGTTTTGTTCATCAATGTGCCTACTCATTCTTTCCTTCATTTCCACCAACTTACCTGGTATCGATGTCAGAATGACTGGCCTGTAATTTCCTGGATCTCCTCTGGAACCCTTTTTAAAGATGGGAGTGACATTAGCTACCTTTCAGTCCTCAGGGATGGAAGCAAATTTTAATGAAAGATTACACATTTTTGTGAGGAGATCCACAAGTTCTTATTTGAGTTCTTTCGGAACTCTTGGATGTATGCTGTCCGGGCCTGGTGATTTGTCAGTTTTTAAGTTGTCTATCAGTCATACGACCGCCTCTCCTGTCACCTCAATCTGACTCAGGTCTTGCAATACCCCTCCCGAAATAAGCGGTTCTGTAGCGGGCAAGCACTTCTCATCTTCCACAGTGAAGACAGAGGCAAAAAATGTGTTCAGCTTCTCAGCCATTTCCCTATCATCCTTCAGTACTCCTTTTACCCCTTGGTCATCCAAGGGCCCCACTGGCTGGTTTTCAGCTTCTAATGGATTTGAAGAAAGTTTTATTGTTGGTCTTTATGTTTTTTGCAATATGCTCCTCATATTCCTCATAAAGAAATCAGATGTATACTGAACTTCTCCACAAGAAAACATTTGAGTGCAAAGTGAGAAAATGGTTTAGAAGGTCTTAATGCAATAAACAATATATTTACTAGGGGAGGGTTCTCAAACCATTAGTCCTCTTTCACACATTGTCCTTTATTTTTGAAAGACGTGACACAGGTGGCTCCGGTCACCTGCATCCTCCCCCCTCCCTGGCCCCCGGGGCCAAAGTGTGACAGAACGCCCCGCAAACGGCTTGCCACCTGGGCACATCCTGCAGTCCCCAGGTCGCCTCCACTGCTCTCCGTCCCAGTGGTGCGCCGGCCTCCGGCCAGTCGCAACCCAGCGGGCTAACTATAGTTGGGCAAGGACTGCAGCAGCAGCGGCAGGATTGGGCTTGGCCTGATGACCCCCCACCTGCTGGACCATCTGCCCGTTCATCGCCTGGTCGCAGCCCAGCCGGCTACCTGTAGTTGGGCTCGGACGATCATGGCAGCGGCGGCAGGAGCAGACTCAGCCCCCGCCCACTGGACCACCCAGCCTGGCCATTGTCTGGTCACAGGCTGGCCAGCTACCTGTAGCCAGGCTCGGGTGAAGACGACCGCGGTGGCGACAGCAGGAGCTGGCTTGGCCTTTGGTGACCCCCCCCATACCCACTGGAGTGTCTGGCCCATCCATTGGCTCCGAGCAGACTGAGGCCGAGACACTGGGTGGCACTTCTGTGGACCGTATGATGGCAAGGGAGGCAGGAATGCAGCCAGTGGAGACAGACACTGTGTGAGTGACATACCAGGGAGCCAACTGATTCAGGAGCATGTGGAATCTTCTGGAAAAGTCTCACACAAAAAGACAATTATATATAAGGAGAGATTCTGCATTGGAAAACTGAAGACTGAACATACACAGGCTTCCCATATTTACTACACTTACTACCACTGAGATTAAGCAGCTGTAGATCACACTGCATTAAAGCTTCTCCTTGGTAACTCTCACTAGCTGTGATCTGAAAGTATCTCTGTTAATCAGTTCCTGCAAGCATTTTCCTGTATGAAAAACACTGAATACATTTTCCAACAAGATGACTCACCGGCACTTTATGTCAGTTTTGCACATCAAATTAGCTTGCAGCTTGGAAATGATAATGCATATAATTCTGATAAAGATCAGGAAATTCACCTGGGGAGAGGGGGAACACAAACAGGATAGCAAAGAATTAGAAAGTGTAGTGCAGAAACACCCTTTCTACATAGCTCTGATCTGGATTTGCAGAGCAATTTCCTACTTAAGGTGCACCTTTCTTTCACAATCTGAAAAATGAATGACTACCATTTTGCCCTTTTACCACATTGTCACTGGCAGTCTGGTGTATGCTATCCCCAAAGAAGAAATTAATCATCTTTTATTGTTTCCCTCTAATGAGCAAAGAAGTACCTGGGGTTCAAATTTACAACAGAATTTCCCCACTGAGATAACTTTGTATCTTGACCTCAAACTATCCCCAAAACAAAAAGTGGATATGGCATAATTTGCCTATATTTCAAGGGGCTACAACTGTATCCTGCCATGCAAGAATCGTAACTGATTTATTCATTCTCTGACCTGCACCTCTATGCTGTTGACCAATAACTATGTTTAGGTGCTAAAAAAAGGAATGGGCCTGAAAATCTGTTGCAATGTTTTGGTATGATCATACATATTTAGATCACAGATCATTTGAAACTCAGATAAAATTGTTTTCAACAAAGCTATTATATTTAATAAAATAAGCATACATATGGAGTACATAACCCAAGAAACAGTTGTGTGTGCATGCATGCATGGAATTCATGGGGTGTTCTTCTGTGCAAGGCACATCCTGCAATTGCCTCTATAGTGAACCTGAATCAGTTGCTCATATCCTTCTACACTGTCCCCAATACTCTACCATGCGCAGCTATCTGATCAGTCCCCACTTACCTTCCACAAGGAATTCGACTGACAACAATCTCAAAATTCCATTGTCTGATAAGTTCTCGGCAATTACCCTGTCTGTTGCTGAATTCTTAGCCTATGTTTGGAAGCTAAGGGTAAGGGCCTATAAGTCTTAATCTCACTTGTGCTCATTGGATTGTTATATTTTGTATCTGAGTTCACTATTTCTGAGAAGCTTAAAAATGATCCCTTGTTGGTGTAACTTGATGTAACCTGTTATGATCTCTTAATTCATTCCATTAATTTATTTTCTCCATTGCTTTCTTTATCGTTGCTGTGTTATGTCAATAAAGGTCTATGTATGTAATTGGGCAAGGCACACATGGGAACTGCATATGCACAGGCCAACCATAAATACTCCAAAAGTTCCTGGCAACAAAACTGAACAGGAATTGAAGGGTAAATACCCTAACCCTAAATACAAATCAGGGCTGCCCATGCCCCCCCCCCTTTTACCAGCAGAGATCCAGAGTCCTTCTCACATGTGTTTTGGCCCTTGGCCTCTGTACATTCTTGGCAAATATTCTTGATCACTCACCCCTATAGCAATAAGGATGGGGAGTCTGATGATCAGCCAGTAATTCATGTTATGGTTTTTATTCCAGCAGCTGAAGAACCAATAAGAAAAAAAATTAGAGTGTGCATGAGATCTTCCTCATCCCCTCACACAACTCAGAAGTGTAAATGTAATGCAGCAACAAGATTTTACCAGCAAGGTACACTGTACTGGCATGGAGACTGAAGTAACTGCTTGGTCCTGAGCCACACCAAAAGCTTCAGACACATCTGCAACTACCATGCTAAAATTAATCCTTGGATGCCTCTATCTTTTTGCTTTATGATGGCCAATTCCACAATTTGTTATGAATTATCAGTATACAGTTCTGAAGAATTACTTCATTAGGAGCCAAAAGACCGAGAGGGGATTTGTTAGGCAAATCCCTTTCTGCATAGCAAAAGTTCTGTGCTCTGCATCAGTAGTTTCTTTTTTGAAAACCTTTTATTCCTCAGCAACTATTTTCCCACTGACATTAGAGTCTTAAAATGAAAAGTGATGTTTTAGTTAGATTTCCAGATTTCACCAGTTTTCCTATTCTCAGCAAAAAGTATAAAAAGTCTGTAAACACCTGCTCATGCCAACCTAAATTTTATGAAGACCAAAATGCAGTAAGATATTCATATCCAGCTGCTTCTTTTTGTAAATTTTTCCTTCAAAGGAAGATTTTTTGGGGAAAAGAAAGCTAAAAACACTTTACAGTTACATTATATTTGTGCTTCAAAGTGGAGTATGTTTCCTCAGTATCATGCAGCATTCCACTATCTTCAGAATGACGCTTCAGGGATTACTTCTGTCATTAAGCTATTTAACATTATTCAAAGGCTAGCAATTTGCCCATGATTGTCATGGGTGGGTTATGTGTGCAGAGAGGTCTAACACATAATAAGGACCAATTAGATGAGCCTGCCTGGCAGAGAGGGTGGGATATTAATTGGATTAAATAAATAAATAAATAAAGGCAATGCACATATTCTTCACTCTACTCTTTGTCTTCCATACAAGATCTGTGACACCCTGTGGGCAGCAGGGTTTGCTCTTACTGCAACTGTGTCCCCAGTTGTAGCACCTTACTTTTTCCCCATAAGAGGAGAACAGCAACTATCCATTTAAATGTAAGAAAGGAACAGGATGCATTTAGAGCCATAACTGGAACAGCAACTATATCTTCTCCCACCGCTTGATGACATGTGCTATTGACACTGAAACACATTTGTGGTAAGATCAACTCTGCAGGCACCTGCTTCTACCACACAGGATGTGGAATTTACTCAGCAGGCCCAGATTTCAAGCTGCTAGACTTCAATGAGTTTACCTCTCCAGCTCTATTACACCCCCTGCCCAAGCACATCTAAGATTCCTTTTCTCTGCCACCAGCAAATCTCAACAAAAGATGTATTTTTCTGATAACCTGCAACCAGACCCTCTCTTCCTGAGAAAGTTCTGTTCAAACTAAGGATCACTCTCCTATTCGAACCTATCATGGATATATAAGAAAATCTTGGGACATCTCCCTTTCAGAGTTATTCAGAACTAAGCAGGCATCTCCCTGCCTTCCCTTTGTAGCTTAGTGTGTCAACTTAAGACTTTAAATGTGGGTGCAGAGATCAACCACCACCAATATCAGGGGGAAACATGAATAACCAGTCACTGGAAGCAAAAAGCACAAACATAACAACTTATGAGCAAAAGAAATTAAAATGAGTGTTTAAATACAATCCCCTCTATCATTACATGGGTAAGTTTAGACAGAGGAAAAAGTAGGCAGAATCCTCTTAGCGCTTCCAGGTTCTTGTTCACGCACTACTTATTTCTTTATTCTTCTCTGCTGTCTTGTTGGCCGTGACTCTTTGAGGTCTCTTGACCTGAATGGCCCAGGCTAGCCCAGTCTCATCAGATCCTGGAAGCCAAACAGGCTTGGCTCTGTTCAGCATTTTGATGGGAGATCACCAATGAATACCAGGGCTGCAATGTCGAGGCAAGCAACTGCAAACCACCTCTAAAGTCTCTTGCCTTACAGGGTTGCCATAAGACAACTGTGACTTGATGGTTAAAAAAATTACCCTCTACAATTACACAAAGTTTGTTTATCCATTTGTCATTATAAAGGACACCAAATAAATTGGTCTACCAAGAACCAAGTAACTAGGCACTTAAACTGTATTCTGAAGAAACCGCCTTCATTTGTTGACTTAATTTCATTTGAAGTTCTGAAAAGTTCCAGCCAAGTACAAAGAATTGTGCTTCTTTTCAAAACTAAGAAAGTCCCACTGTTTCTGCTGAACCACCAACAGTTTTTAAGGAAATTTGGAGTATTTCCAAACTAGAGTGTTTCAAATAACAAGGTCTCTACCCTCCTTCCAAACCTCTCCTATAGGCCCTATGTGCCCGAGACAGACAGAAAGACTCTGGATCTGGCAAAGACACCACTGTCAGGGTCCTTTGTGAAAACTGCCCCAATTATAAGGTCAAGAACAAATATCTACTCTACTCACAAGGGCCCCGTACTTAGAAAATTCTGTGGAAAAGGGGCTACTGACATCTTTTGCTGGTCTTTCAAAGGAAGATCAATCAGAGATTGTGGCAGGCTAGAAGAGCTTACAGGTCAACTTCAAGGCCTGGCTAAGCAAGTTGATTTTTCTGAAGTAACTACATTGGGCAAGATCGACCAAAGAGGCTTGGAGGAGCCTTCCTCCAACGTTATGGAACAGAGTACATCTGGAGGAGAGGAAGAGATGACTTCGTCAGCTGCTGACCTCCCCTACCCACTGGTCTTACCAAACAATGAGAAAGACAGAACCTTTAAGCTTACACACTTGACAGCATCGCTGGAACCTCTAATGTAAATACCTGATGACCAAACATCTAAACCTCCACTCTTATCAACATCCTTGGCCTCTAACAATAGACTTCTTCAAAGAGCAAATGGATGTGTATTTGATGATAGCGGAAAAATTCTGGACAATATTGAAATAGAGGATTGACAATTATCGACATACCCATTTAGAATACCGTATTTTTCGCTCCATAAGACGCACTTTTTCTCCAAAAAAAAGTGGGGGGACACGTGCGTGCATCTTATGGAGCGAACACTGCAAAAGTTGGGGGGGTGGAACCCAGAAAAGCCAAGGGGGGCGGGAGTTCTAACTCCCGCTCCTTCCCTCTCAGCCCCAGCGCCGACTTTTCTGAGTGCATGAGGCACACCCAGAAAAGCCAGGGGGGGCGGGCGTTCTAACTCCCGCCCCTTCCCTCTCAGCTCCAGCGCCGACTTTTCTGAGCGCATGCAGCGCACCCAGAAAAGCCATGGGGGGGCGAGCGTTCTAACTCCCACCCCTTCCCTCTCAGCCCCAGCGCCGACTTTTCTGAGCGCGTGCGGCGCACCCAGAAAAGCCAGGGGGGGGGCGGGCGTTCTAACTCCCGCCCCTTCCCTCTCAGCCCCAGCGCCGACTTTTCTAAGTGCGTGTGGCGCACCCAGAAAAGCCAGGGGGGGCTTTCTAACTCCCGCCCCTTCCCTCCGAGCCCCAGTGCCTTCAGAATCTTGAACACATGTGGAGGAGGCTTCAGAAAGAGACAAACAGGGACATTAGTCAATCTATCCCCCTATCCCTTATGTACAGAAATGGTCTTACCCCACTTTCAATAATGCTTCTCAATGAATACCTCACACATGGATAAAATGTTCTTACACACTGGCCCTTCAGAGGAAAAAAATCAACCCTGTCTCCTTTCTACAGCTGCATGTTAAGGTATGATTATAGCTACATGGAGAAAACATCTCTTATCAACCGAACTAAACTTTAATAGTCCTCTGAGTATCAGTGTTTTAAAACACTGGGGTTGCCTGATCCTCCTCCTCCGTCGCTGTGAGGCTGAAGCCAATGACGTTACTCGCAAAACTAAGCAAGCAGAGACCCAGCAACGAGAGGAATCTAGTAATTTATAAAAACACAGGCGCTGTGTTTTGATAAGTTACTAGAGCAACGGCTCGCCTTTGGGGAGAGCTTCACAGCTGTTTTCATCTACACAAGAGACACGCGAAGCCTTTCCGCCGCTCATAATTCATCCTGAGGTTGCAAATCAGACGCAGGTGGTTTGTTGCTGTGGGGAGGGAAAGAGAGTCGGAATCTTGTGGGGTGAGTTCTGGTGTTTTTTTGAGGGGGGTGTTTGAATTTCCTGGGCGGGGAGAAGGAGGATTATAGCTCAAAGAAATCCTGCCTGTTCCCCCTGCTGCTTTTTGACCAGTCTTTTCTCTCACACCCAGCCCCATTTCCCAAAACATGAATTCTGACGACAGGTAAGATCGTCCTTTGTTTGGTATCTAAAACTGGGATTTGAGCTCTGAGGCGCTCAATAGCAAGTTGACGTGGGGCAGAAGGAGAGGAGGAGCCACCAGCAGAGGGCTGGGACTACATGTTGCTTTCAAAGTCGGCCTCTCCTTTCTCCCTTGTGGTTCATTCCACTGGGCAAGCAAGCACTGCGGTGTCAGCTCAAGAACGTGATCAAACTTTAGGAACAAATGTATGAAGCCGCCTCCTTTCCCCCGGGTTTTCGCCTAGCTCAAGGTGAGCTGCTTTTCGCTGATACTGATTCAAGCGAGGTGGTTTGTGCTGGTATAATGTTTATAGTGGCTCAAGACCCTTGAAGGTGTTCTCCGAGAAGCCTTTTCAAAATCAGATTCATAGATAATGCCCAGGAAATCTGGACCGATTAAATGAAGATTTGAGTGGCAGAATAGTGGGAAAGGTTACAGGGAAAGGGGGTGGCAAGCCAAGCCAGGCATTCCTACGCTTGGGTTATAAAGTGTTCAGCCAAAAGGGTGGGAGCGCAAAATACAGCCTTGCTAATTGCTTTCGTCCGGTGGGTCTCGGAAGTGAAGTTTGCAACACAAGGGCTTGTGAGCCAGAGTTCTAACTCCCACCACTTCCCTCCGAGCCCCAGTGCAGGCTTTCCTGAGTGCGCCGCATGAGAGCGCGCCCAGGAAAGCCAGGGAAGGGGCAGGCATTCTAACTCCTGCCCCTTCCCTCCCAGATGATGTGTGTCTTATGGTCAGGTGCGTCTTATGGCACGAAAAATACGGTAATTTCATGGAATGTTGCAGGGTGGTTTCGTTGTTTAACTAGCTCTCCGGATAACCCTTTCCTTCATCAGAAATGTGATATTTTAGCAATTCAAGAGACATGGACAGACCAAGAAATTACCCTACAAGGTTTTAATACTTACTTGTTGAAAGCTAAAGGAGGAAAGGGCCCGGGAAGATTGAAAGGTGGTCTGGCAATATTAATCTCAGCGTCTCTGGAGTTTAAATGTATAGAGAAACCCTCCCTTGATTCAAGAGCTATGGCAATAGTTCTGCATAGTAAAACAAATAGTCTGATTTTAATAAATGTCTATATTCCTCCTCTCTCACTAAAAGTTCAATTAGATGAAACTTGGAACTCCCTATATAGTAAATCTAATTGCGGAGCACCCAGAGGCCAATGTTTTACTTCTTGGCGATTTTAATGCTCGCCTCGGCCCAGATGATCCAAGTCTGGAATTTAAATATAAGGAATTTTTAGTGACTCATACGACTCTTAAATTTTCTTCTTTTCCTAGGTGTTTTAAGGATCCCACTTCAAATGTTGCAGGTTTATATCTAGCCAAAATGGCCTACAAGTTGGATCTGTACATTTTAAATGGTACTTTCTTGGAAGATTATCCAGCTGAGTTTACCTATATGTCAGGTCAGAGACTTAGCACTATTGATTATATGTTAGCATGAGCTTCTCTATTACCTCTAATAATTAACTTCAAGGTGCTTCCTCTTTTTGATAGTGACCACTTCCCCCTCTTTGTCCAATTTACGTTTCCTTCTTTATTTCAAGCCACTTCCCTTCAGCCTTTACATGAAGGTTCCCAGCTATTACGTCGTAGGATGAGATGGTCTCCCCAGACACAAGCAAAACTCAGAAAAGTAATTGAGGATAAAGATTCCCAAATTTTTAAAATTACCTACCAGGAATTTAACATACAGAGTGACCTTCTTACATGTTATAACAGAATTGTCCAGGATTTTAAAACTATTCTATGTGAACCTAAAGGCCATTCTACCACATCTTACAAGAAATCTAAACCCTGGTTCAATGTGGATTGCCAAAAAGCAAGAAAAGAGCTTTCTGCCATCTACTATCAGTTTAAAAAAATCAAGTGGTGACCAAAGATCTCTAGTCCAACAAGAACTCTGGTCACAAAAATCCAACAAAGAAAAAAAATTATACCAAAGCTTTTTGGGCAGAAATCATTTTGGCTGCCAAACAGAAAAACTCCTCCCTCTTTTAGCGATTGGTCACTGATGAAAAACAAAAATTTTTCTCTCAGACTGATCCCCCAATATAGCCCCGCAAATGGGTTACTTTGTTTGAGCAATTGTATAAAGATTCTCACCTAACCCCAATGACAACTGCTGATTTTGAGGACTTGCCTTCCTGGCCGCCAGTTTCTCAAGAGGAAATTAAATCCTATATTGTTCAACTAAAATCTGCTAAGGCTCCAGGGTCTGACGGACTGCCACTGGGATTTTTTAAAGAAAATATAGACTGGTGGGCACCCTTTCTTGCAGCCCTTTTTACTTTTATAGACTCTTCAGGCCTTAGCCCCTCAGAGTGGAATACGGCAATAGTGGTTCCCATATTCAAAAAGGGTGTAAGAGAAGAGCCCGCAAATTATCGGTCTATTAGCCTTTTAAATATATGTAGCAAGTTATATGTTAAAGCTTGAGGATTGGCTGAACCAAGAAAATGTGATTGTGACAAAGCAAGCTGGTTTTAGAGAGTTTAGATCCACTTTAGACCACTGCCTTACAATTCAACACCTTATATAAAAATACACTGCTGAAGGTCCTAATTCGCTTTTTGCCGCTTTCATTGACCTGAAAGCGGGTTTTGATTCAGTATCAAGGCCAAAATTGTGGGCCAGCTTAGAAGCTTCTTCAATTGATAGAAGGCTCCTCTTTTTGTTGCGGGCTCTTCATGATAACACCCATTTGCAGTTTAGGCTTAACAGGAAAGGAAATCTAACGGACCCTATTAACATCTATAGAGGAGTTAGGCAGGGTTGCGTATTAGCCCCTTCCCTGTTTAACCTTTATATTAATGATATAGTAAGTTACTTGGACTCCCCCAGTTTACATCCACCAAAACGTCAACAACAGCATGTCTTACTGTATGCCGATGATGCTGTCATCTTAGCAAGAACTCCAGTTGGCCTTAGAAGAACTCTCAGTAAGTTTGCAGACTTTTGAAACAATAAGGAACTAACAATAAATTTTCAAAAAAACAAGGTTATGGCCTTCGGGGGCAGACAAAAGAAAAGAACCTGGTCTGTAAATGGGCACTTATTAGAGCAGGTTTCCTGCTTTAAATACTTAGGTATGGTCCTTCAATCAAATGGGGCTAGGAAGGCCCATATACAATATGTTGCCTCCCAAGTTGAAAGAACAGCCAATGCTATTCTTAAGTTCTATCACACCAAAGGGGCTTATTACACTAGCCAGATGTGAGGCTTTCCCCTCCACGATGCTTGAGGGCAGATTCAAAAGGATCCCCCCTAAATATAGACTTTGTCGATGCAGCTCAGGAGAGATAGAAACTATTGAGCACACGATGCTCAGATGTAACTGGTATAACAAGATCCGTGACAAATATATTACTCCCCTTATAACAGATATGGTGGGACAATCAGGTGCTGAGCAGTGTAACCGATGGGAACCAGACAATTACCGAAACTGTGGCAAAATTTTGGCCTGCTACTGTATCCAAAATACACGATCAAATATATAATAATAGCTGCCTAATAGTCTCTGTTTTATGTTTTTCTTTTTCTTTATTATGCTCAACTGTATTTTTATAGAGTTTTATTTTATTGTCCTAAATTCAGTTATATGAATGTTATGAATGTTATATTTAAGCATGTGTGTTCTATGGCTTGTTGCCGTAATAAATGCCTGACTGACTGACTACCCTCTACTAGAGAGCTCAGTGATTCCATAAAAAGCCTATGAGGCCACCCCCTGTTAAATTACCCACAAGAAAAAACAGCAAGATTCTAGTTGTCGTCACTGAAACTAGAAGACTTCATCAGTCTCCACAGTTTATGTGTGCAGCTTCAGTTTGTATCTGGCCAAATCCTCTTGTTTCTGCGCTACCTCTATCAACCTTTATTAACCATTTTGCCCTAGCAGAATGAAATTTGGAAGGGATTTAGAAGACAAACTAGTTCTTCAACCTTTTGACTACATGGCAAGATGGTCTGAGCAATCAGAGTATGAATCCAACGCTGACGTAAATTTTTACCCAGATATCTGTGGTGAAGTATCATTTCATCACATTCCTATCTACATAACCCCAGTTTCTTTTTCTTGGGCATACTAGAGTGTGACAATACACAATTTATTTCTGTGCTTCTAATAATCAGATAAAAGCATAGCCTATTTTGAGAGGCATTTGTTTAAAAAGAATATACCTCACAACTCTCAGCCTATAAGTCTTTCTAGCTGCTTTCTGTACTCAATTAAATCCAGATAAAAATAGTAAGCCAAAGTATCATTAATGCAAATCAGCCCACAAACACAATAAATCATCAGTCTAAAAAAAACAAAGACAAAATCAAAAAGACAAAAACTGTAATATCTGACAGGCCAGAAAAAAACAGTATCTGTCAGAAGCTTGGATAAAGGAATATTTTTACCTGGTGCTCAAAATCAAGTAGGTTCAAGACCAGAGATCTATCTTTGCGGAAATGAGTTCCAGAGCCTAGGCAGTGTGGTATAGTAGTTAAGAGTGGTGGACTCTACCCACAAAATATGAAATAGCTTCAAAACTGCTAGATATTGCTGAAATGGATAAGTTAACAATATGTATTCAAGGACAGAGTGAAATGATATTCCAAAAAAGGTGGTTAACGGTATATGAATGGTGGGATAAAGAATTTGTACAATGACTCCGAAAAATGTATTGAGAAATGTGTTTTTGGACTGTTTTAGTTATGTATAAAAATGACTAAATAAAAGTAAAAAAAAAAAAAAAAAGAGTGGTGGACTCTAATCTGGAGAAGGGGTTTGATTCTCCACTCCTCCACATGAAGCCAGTTGGGTGACCTTGGGCCAGTCACAGCTCTCTCAGAGCTCTCTCAGTCCCACCTACCTTCCAAGGTGCCCGTTGTGGGGAGAGGAAGGAAATCTGCTTTGAGGCTCCTTAGGATAGAGAAAAGTGGGGTATAAAAACCAACCTCCTCCTTTTCTTATACTCCTACCACAGAGCAGGCACTGGCATCACACATCATTCAGACATCACAACAAACTGCAACTTAGCCTCACAGTTTCTTGCTGATCTTATGCATGCCCCTCTCTCCTCCTCTAATGTCTGAAGAATTCTTGGTTTCATCAAACCCCAGGTTGCCATGATGTCTGAAGGCTGGTTCCTCAGCAAATTGATGCTTGTTTCCACCCACAAACAAGTAATATTAGAGTGTTGGACTAGGAGCTGTAATACCTAGGTTCAAACTCTTACTCTGACAGACCCAAGGTTATCCAGTAAACTTCTATGGCACTCACTTTTCATGTAACCTGTCTTACATGGTTGTTATTGCAATAAGGATGCCAAGTCCCCCCGGGGGGAGGGGATTCCCCCGCTAAAAGGGCGCCCAATCTGCCACTTTGGATCCGGCTGGCAGGCAGAACTCCACCCCCAAAGTGGCCAGATCACGCTGATGTGCCCAGCGCGATGACGTAGCCCAGAAGTGACATCATCATGCTGGGGACGTCACTGGGTGACGCTCTAGCAATTACTCTGAAAACTCTATGGTACCATAGAGTTTTTAGGGCAATTACCAGAGCATCACCCGGTGACGTACCCAGCATGATGATGTCATTTCCAGGCTATGTCATCACAGCGCCTGCAAAGCATGCATGAGAGGACTCCCGGAGAGAGCCTTGGACCCCCCCAATATTACTTTCAGGGCCGGCTCGCCCACTAGGCAAGCTAGACGCTTGCCTAGGGTGATGGGCCTGCAGGGGCACCAAATGGCCCCCCGCCACTGTTGTCGCCTCCCCGCCACCGCGAAGAGCACCCAGCGGGGCTCAGGAGGCGGCAGCAGAGTTTGCCTGCCCTCTCCCCTGGGGGAGGGGAGAAGGTGGGGCGGTGGCCGGCAGCAACTCCAGCGGGTGCTCAAAGCCGAGGGCTCCAGCCGGAAGGGGCAGAGGCTAGAACCCCCGCCCCTTCCCTGGTTTTCCTGGAGGCTGCGGAGCCTCCAAGAAAGCCGGCACTCCACTGCCCCCCTGGGTCTCTGGCACTGGGAGGGAAGGGGTGGGGGCTAGAACCCCTGCCCCTTCCCTGGCTTTCCTGGAGGCCCTGCAGCTGCAGAGCCTCCAAGAAAGCTGGCGCTCCGCCGCCCCCGGTCTCCAGCGCTTGGAGGGAAGGGGCGGGGGCTAGAACCCCCGCCCCTTCCCTGGCTTTCCTGGAGGCTCCACAGCTGCGGAGCCTCCCGGAAAGCCAGTGCTCTGCCGCCACCCCCCAGTCTCTGGCGTGGGGTGGGTGCCCCAGGATGTCCTGCCTAGGGCGCCCAGACACTTGGGGCCAGCCCTGATTACTTTGGTAAGACTTGGCAACCCTATGTTGCAAAGATAACAAGGAGAGCAAGAGAATTAAGTTGTAAGTCACTTTGGATCCCTACTGGGGAGAAAAGTGGACTTCCAATAAAGATTCTAAACGGATTTATTCAAGGCTTAGAATCCTGGCTTTTGGGGAAAACAAATTCCAGTTTGGCAAGGCATCTGTGTTTGGATGTTGCAGCAAATGGGACCTTGAACTGGTAAGTGTTCCATCAAGCCCCATGTACTAGAACTTAGAAGGAGGCAAAAGAGCTAGGGCACAGCGAAAGACTGTGCCTGATTGGAATTTAATTACAGCTTCTATTGACATCTGCATGTAGTCATCATCAGGCCCAGACACTTATAAAGTACTTACATACACATAGCTGCACTGTTTGCATTTCAGAGTGACTATACAAACTCAGGAAGTGATGTCATAGATCCATCATGCACCCACTCTACCTACTTTGTTACATGCTTGATTAACCCCACTGAGAGACTAAGAGACAAGATGCATGTAGCTAAAAAGCTAAGCATCCTGAACCCATGATGAAGTGACCTACTTAGTTCTAAATATTAGCTTTCCAGTGAGCCTTTCAATTTGGGGGTGGCTTTGCTACTATTCAATGCTGTACACATTGCAAACTTTATTCTAACATGTCAGTTTGTTTCAGACAATTATCAAAGATATTCAACCAATGACGCATGGGAAGCCTGCATCACTGTCAATAGGTGTGTAGGTAGGACCTGATAACAGGAAATGCACTTCAAGGATACATGTGACTGAGAAACACCTTTAACAAGTCCTATCGTTTGTTCATGGCAAAGTTCTCCTGCTGTATAACAAGTGTGTTGGGAAAAAGGCTTGTTTTCTCTGAACAGACACTTCCTTTGAATCATAATGCTGCAGCAATTTTAGAGGGTTCTTGGTATAATGACAGGTAGAGTAATGTTGCTTCACATTAACTCTGCTAAACTTCTTAGTGCATTAATTGGCTTCTTACGGAACATTGCAACTTTAACTGCTTTTAAATGCATACAAATGTGCAATCAAAAATAACTGCAGTGAAATTAAAAGCATCAGAAAAACAAAAAGAAAAACATAAATAACTGAGCAGTGTTAATTTGTGCTATTAAAATCCAAAATCCAATGCCGTCATCAGCATTAAATCTACTTCAATATTCTTTATCTAACTACAGATATATAACTGTATCTAATTCTGTATTTAGCAGTCAAAGAGCTGAACCTCAAAGAACTATTTCAGCAAGGCAGATCTGTACCCTGAGTCAGTTTCTCTCTCTCTCTCTCTCTCTCTCTCTCTCTCTCTCTCTCTCTCTCTCTCTCTCTCTCACTCATTCTCATTCACTCACACACAAGGACATGAACTTCTGCATGCCACAGAAGCCTTATCCTCTTTGAGATGGTAAATACTTGTCTGGGTGATACCAGATGACTGAATATTCCTCCACACAAAAATTCCCTCTATATAGAAACCTAGTGTGTTGGGGGGGGGGAACAGACTAGGCTTCTCCTAAGCTTGTTAGTTTTCTATGTGGAAAATCCCTCTCCCAGGAGCATTCAGTCCTGAGAGCCTCTACTTGAAGTGAGCAGTGAAGATATACCATTTTATTGAGAGCTAGGCCTAAATATTAAAAATTGAATGACGTTTTTGCCTCTATGCCAGCTTTACATGAGTGAGATGTTCACTGAACTTCTAGCCTAAGGGGGAAAAGAATATAAGACCATTCTGCCAAATATCTTGTATTTAATAAAGGACACGTGGCACAAATTAAGCAAAGTAACTCAATAGCCTATTTACAATGGGGGTCCTCTATTGTTGTTGAATTTCTTCTATTTTTGTATTGTGTGTGTGTGTGTGCGCGCTTGCAAGTCTGGAAGTCATGGTAACTTCTGGCGACCCCTAGTGGGGCTAGGACATTTCAGAGAGGTGGCTTGATATTACCTGCCTCTGTGTCCCGGCCCTCGTATTCCTTGGAACTCGCCCTTCCAAACACTTGCCAGGGTCAGCCCTGATTGCTACCATCTTCCAAACTCCAGTCTGTCAGTTGCTTTGAACCACTGTGACATGTACTTTATTTAATTCCCAATATCCCTCATAAAATGAGATATTACAGTCACAAATGCAGTTTGTAGTCTGCTACATATCTAATGTATTATCAGAGAGGCAAATGGTACCAAAACTGTTAGAATCTACGTTAAAATGACCATGACTGAGGCCTAAGGCACAAGCTTGCCCACTGGGAAAAAGAAAAATCATAATGTTTTTATTGTATGATTTTACAAATATTTATACAAAGTTTAGATGTCCGAAACTGCCTGTTAATGATCTGCTGAGAGCAGTGTACTGTGGGCTTTGTTTAATAGAAAACATAAGTCAGTTTAAGTAATTCAAAAGGCAAGCAACTCAGCATGAACATTCCAAATACCTTTTTTCAATGGGCAAAACCCCAGCTATGCCTGTAGCATGACAGCTGGTCCACAGCAAAACTAAAGATCTTTGTTCCAGGGATCAGTATGGCTTCAGCCATAGCACCCAATGTCTTACTTACTGTGATCTGGCTTTAAGCAGGGGAGTTACCAAAAAAATAACAACAAAACAAGGGAATTTAAACAACAAATGAACAGTAATATGAATACACATACTTGTGTCATTTATGTACCATTCACACAATTTAATAAAAGATAACCGCAGGGACTGGATTTAACAAGAAACTCAGGACTGGGCTTGCAGGATCCTCCTTTGCACATTGCAAAGATGGAAAGTTCTGTCAGGACATTTTCATATCCATAAAGATACTTCTGAATTCATCCAGTAGAGGAGAACTGGAACATATTCAGGTTTGACATGCTCAGTTTTGCATACCCTGCAAAACCAATCAGTGTGAAGGGGGGCCATTAGTCTGCAAATATTTTGGGTCATCTTCTAAGGTGTCATAATCAGTCTATCAATGTTTGGTGCAAATCCACTGTGTCTAAGAGTTCATACTTAAGTCATGCCTCGCACTTAAGCTGTTTAAGGCAGCAAATGCCAGTATACACATGGCAAAATGTGAATTGCTCCCAATAGTTCTCCATTCAATACTAGTACAAACCTGTATTTTTAAGCAATTCTTAGAAAGAAGATGATTAGGTTTGAAATCTGGGAGAAACTGGGGCCTTAAGCACTACTTGTTATGCTAATGAGCTCAAACACGTTTCATGCTGTTGAAGCAAAACCCATTCTGCCAATGCTATGGATAAACTGACGTTCTGGCTTAGCTAAACTGTAACTAAAGTCACTGGCAAAGTTCTAGCCTCAAGAAAAGGTCAGAAGTGCAACTGACTGCACAGGAAGTAAGTGGGCTGAACTGAAGGGGAAAACCTCAGTTGTGACAAGGATCTGATAAAAACTTTCTCACTGTATAAATGCTTTTGAAACTGCAACACACGGCATCCAGCCATTTTATGAGCAACCTGCTCGGCTGGATCTGACGTCATTTAAATACTATTTCTCCTCTTGCTGACTGGTAGTTTATTTTCTTCGTCTGGGCTGAGGCCTCCGTTTTCCTGTACTACATTTTACTGGTCCACTGACCAGAAATGGAGGGCAGTACCCAACTGAAAGAGGCTGGGTTCTTAAGACCCTCTGTGAGTCACAGCTCCAGGGAGAATCGTGCCAGCCGAGGCTGCAAGGTGCCGCTCTTGATTTCAAGAGGCTGATTGACTGCTCCCCACTGGAGGCTGGTTCTCACTGGCAGCTGCTCGCTCTACAGGATCTGGCCGGGAGGAGAAATATCCAGGGATGCTCTGGAGCAGTCAAATCAGGTCTGTATAAATCGGTTATTGGCCCTCTTCAGATGAAGAGAAGGGGGAGCCTGATCAACTCTCCAAAGGGTCAGTTTCTGTCAGGCAGGGAAGGGAAGCCTCAAGTTTCCCACTGATCAGGGGGGGAAGTTTGTGAGCTTGTGTGTGTGTGATTGTGCATGTATGTGTGCAGTGGGCTCCTTTGGGAGAAAGCTAATCTGAGTGTGGACACCCTATGTTTGCAGTTCCCAGCCAAGCGATTGTGTCTGGGTTGGATACGGGTTGAAACGCGAGAATAGGAAAAATCCTTTTGTCTCAGAAGCTGCAGTTTCCCTCCACTGCACTTCCTGTTCCCCTCCCTCTTGTATACCCAGCTGTCTGTCTTTGTACTTAAGGGGGGGAGTCAGGCAAAGCTCACCACCCCTCTCCAGTACATGTTGAAAAATTTCCAAGACATTTATGGCAATATAGATTATGGGATGGTATTAACTCCAATTAAATTGCAAACTTTATGTGAAATAGACTGGCCAGAGTTTAGAACTGGCTGGCCCCAAGAAGCCTACATGGATCTAACTCTGCTGTGCAGAGTATACATGGCTGTTACAGACCCACGGGGCGACCGTTCCAATCAATTTCCCTATATTGATTGCTGGTATGAATATACAAGGAAGAATCCCTCTAAACCCAGCCATTTTAAAACCCAAAGGAGCCTTGCTTCAGCAGCCAGCCAACCTATAGTTCATCCCACTCCAGGAACGTTGCTGGTGATCTGACTTGCCCTGCCTTCCCCAGAAAGTGAGCCTCAGAGACCCCAGGTGGCTTGCCCACCGCAAAAAGATGATTGGCCTCCTCCTTATTCTGCTGGACCGCCCCCACCACCCCTTCTCCCGACACCACTGACTGCCCCAATGATGACAAGGTTAAGAGCTCGTGCCCAGGATCAAAAAGAAAGGCAGGGGCAGGCAGTTGCTGAATCTGACTCTCCAGTCTCAGTGCCAGCAATCTACCCATCCCTAGAGGGCTGTTCAGCTCCTACCACTGCCCTCAGCACTGAAACCCCTGCCACTCCAGCACCCAAACCCTCTGTCAAGAAAGACCCAATAACAGGGAACTGGAGCCCTGCCCCAAGAGAGAGTCCAGCGACCTATTGGAGCTCTACTTCAGGACTCAGTGAAAACAATCCTTTTAATGAGGCATGTAATGTTCCAAAAGAGTCCTCTATCTTACCAGACCAGCCTGCAATGGTCTGTCCTCTCAGACAAGTCCCAGCAGGGGCAAAAGGAACCCTGACATATGTCTACTCACCTTTTAGTACTGTGGATCTCTGCAACTGGAGAACCCAGACAATGCCCTATAGTGAGGATCCTTGCCCTATGACAGACCTTTTTACAACAATAATGACTACTCATGGCCCCACCTGGTGGGATTGCAGCCAATTGCTCTTGGCTCTATTAACTTCAGAGGGAAAGAGAAGTGTCATGGTAGCTGCCAAAAAGTCTGTTGAGAACAGAGTACCTGCTGAACAGGCAGCACAGGCTAATGCTTGGGTTCAAGCCTGATTCCCAGATGCAGACTCTAACTGGGACAACAGTGTACCTGTACAGCTGCAGAGTTTAGAGGACTACCAGGCAGTCATTTTAATAGGGATAAAAGATGCAGGCAAGAGGCCCATAAATATGGCAAAATTAAGAGAGGTTATCCAAGAGCCCACAGACCCTACCTACAGTTTCCTTGAGAGGCTGTACAAGGCCTATTGCCTCTACATTCCTTTCAATGCAGAAGAGGTTAACCGCACAATGGTGAATGCCTCATTTGTCAGCCAGGCTGCCCCAGACATCAGACACAAATTACAGAAACTGGAGGGATTTCAAGGGATCAACATGACCCAACTGATTGAAGTGGCCCAGAAGGTTTTTGTCAACAGAGATAAATTTATTTATTTATTTATTTATTTATTTATTTAGATTTCTATTCTGCCCTCCCCAAAGGCTCAGAAAGAAGAAGGAAGAAGAGGTGAACCACAGAAGAAAAGCAGCAACACTAGCTGCAGTGATCCAGGGCCAAGGGTACACCTAACCAACTCCAGGGCCCAACTCTGAACAGGAGCCCAACCTTGGACCCCGTGGACCTCGGGCCCTAGGCAGAAATCAATGTGCGTACTGTAAATTGGATGGGCTCTGGAAAAACGAATGTCCAAGCCACCAGCCCAGGTCACGGGGGAGGGGAGGACCCAGAGGCCGAGGTCAGGGTTCTAAACAACCTCTAAGGGGACAGATTAATGATGGATGATATGAATGTTCCTACGCTACTGAAGGACCTGAAGAAGGTTTTTTTGTCTACCTGGAACGAACTACGAAGAATAGAATGATCGGGCTCTGTCAGATGTGGTCCCCGAGACCCATGGTCAAAGTGAATGTCAGAGGAAATCCTGTTGATTTCATGATAGACATGGGGGCCGAGGTATCGCACCTCCATCAAAAGACGGGAAGACTGTTGTTGGCATGGCAGGAAAGACGTAAACTCTACCATACCTCCAGTCTCGCTCCTGTTCCTTGGGTGGCCACAGAGTTAATCATTGCTTTCTCCTCAATCCTAACTGCCCCATCAACCTATTAGGAAGAGATCTTCTGACAAAGATGCGGGCTTCAATCACATTTGATACCCTAATGGGTCTGCACTCCTCACCCTGCCACCTGAAGATCCTACAGCGCTTGTGTGTTGCAACCTAGAAATAGATGCTACTGAAAAATGGAGATTACCTAAGAAGGTCCTGCAACTCTGTGGCTTTGGAGAATACCCACATGGTGACCCAGGAGAAGTGAATTATTGGATCGACAGGGATGCTTTTGAACATGTAACTCAACAACAAGATCCTTACTACTATAAAGGCAAAGTACCAACAGTATGGGCAGAAAGTAATCCACCTGGATTTGCTAAACATCAGCCTCCTGTTATCATCATCATGAAACCCTCTGAAACCCCAGTGAGAGAACGCCAGTATCTCATCTGTGAAGATGCACGAAGGGTGCTAACCCACCACTTCCAACGACTCCTGGCAGTTGGCATCCTCATATCTTGTGAATCTTCCTGGAACACCCCTGTCCTACCAGTGCCTAAGCCATCCCCTGATCCAAAGAACCCTAACTACCGTCCAGTGCAAGATCTCAGAGCAGTAAATGTCCGAGTAGAGACTATTCATCCTGTGGTCCCGAACCCATATACTATCTTGATCTTGAGCCCATCCTCGGCCTGGTGATTTACTGTCCTGGATCTTAAAGATGCCTTCTTTAGTATACCTCTTCATCCCAACTCCAGGGACATGTTTGCCTTTGAATGGAGATCTCCAGGAGCTTCTGGTCCTTGCCAATGTACCTGGACTCCGCTGCCCCAAGGCTACAAAAATTCACCCTTGATATTTGGGCAGGCCCTCAGCCGTGACTTGGAAAACTTTGACTTGCGTGATGGAGTCTTGACTCTCATTCAGTATGTTGATGACCTTCTTCTCTGTGCTGCAGAATGAGAAGAATGTTGTGAGGGAACACTGCGCCTTCTTCGGCTCCTTGATGAGTGTGGTTACAAAGTTTCCTTCAAAAAGGCCCAAACTTGCAAAACCATGGTCCAGTTCTTAGGCTTTGAAATCTCCCACAGCCAGAGGACCCTCAGTGATGATTGAAAAGAAGCTGTATGCCAAATTCCGCCTCCAAGGAACAGGAAAGATCTGTGTGGATTCCTTAGAGAAGCTGGCTATTGTCGTCTTTGGATACCATCCTTTGCCTTACAGGCTAAGCCACTATATGAGGCCACCAAAGGAAGTCCTCAAGATCTGTTTGTTTGGGGACCCGGACAAGAAACTGCTTTTAAAACTCTTAAACAACGACTACTGGAAGCTCCAGCTCTTGGTCTCCCTGACCCCGAAAAGCCCTTCTATCTTTGTGTTGATAAAAAGGAACATGTCACTCAAGGAGTCTTGCTACAAAAACTGGGGCCCCTAAACCGACCTGTTGCATATCTCAGTCAATCTCTGGACACCATCAAGGCTGGCCTGCCTCCTTGTCTGTGTGCAGTTGCCGCCTGCTGTCATCTGATAGAAGCAGCCAGCAAGTTCACCTGCGGAGCCCCCCTAACTGTGTATGTGTCTAATGGAGTCAAGACAATCCTTGAAGCCTGAGGCTACAAGTACCTGATTGTGTCACGCATGGCCCACTACCAGGCTGTCCTCCTTGAAAACCCTGGTGTTACTCTTGCTCCTGCAGTAAATGTTAACCCAGCAATGTTGCTTCCTCTGCCCTTGGAAGACATTGAACACAATTGTGTAATCACCACTGATCAGATCTTCGCCTCAAAACGCGATCTTCGTGACCAGCCACTAAGGAATTCAGATCTTATTCTCTATTGTGATTGGAGAAGCTTTCTTGACTCCCACAGAGCCCAAAGAGCTGGCTACACTGTCATGGATGTCCAACAGGTGATTCACGCTGAAACTCTGCAGGCAGGAACATCTGCTCAACTGGCAGAAATCATTGCCCTGACAGCAGCTTTAACTCTGGCCTGAGGGAAGAAGGCCAATATCTATACTGACTCTATGTTTGCCTCCAAAGCTGCACATGCCCATGGAGTCCTGTGGCAAAATAGGGGCTTCATCACTGCTGCTGGAAAAGACATCAAGTATGGCCCCAATTTACACCTCCTGATGGAAGCTGTTAACTTGCCAGAAGAGATCGCCATCATCCACTGCTGGAGACACCAGAAACGAACTGATGCTGTCGTGCGTGAAACTGTCAGAGCTGACCAAGCTGCAAAAGATGCTGCAGCCCAAGCCCGAACCCCAACCTCACCGCCATTAGCCTGCCCAGTGTTCTCTACACCCATCTCAGCCTGGACTCCCAGGTACACTAAACAAGAAGATGACTGGTTGGACCAGCAGGCAGCAAAGAAGAATGCTGAAGGTTGGTGGATTCTACCGGCTGGAAAAGTCTGGATTCCTGCGTCAATGGGCTATGAAGTTATGAAAGCACTTCACGCCAATACTCATTTTGGCACCACCGCTCTTCTCAAGTCTCTACACTGCTGGGCACACCTGGATCGAAAAACTGCTCTTGCTGACTTAGTCTGTGCCCAGTGTGTCACTTGTGCTCGGAACAACCCCAGGGAAGGTCCTCAAAAGCCTCCAGGTAGTCAACCATCTGGCCCAGCCCCGATGATTCATCTCATAGTGGACTTCACTGAAATGCCTAAGTTGGTCGTCACCGATACCTGCAATTTTTTCTGATAATGGACCTAGTTTTGTGTCAGAGACTACCCAGTTGGTGGCTAAGGCGCTCAGCATCATCTGGAAACTGCACTGTGCCTATCGGGCTCAAAGTTTTGGAGCCGTAGAACAAGCTAACCACACACTTAAAACTGCTGTGTGCAAATTTACTCAAGAAACTCGTCTGCCATGGACTAAAGTTCTGCCCCTAGTGCTCTTCGAGCTACATTGTCTTCCATCCAAGAGAACCTCCGCCTCTCCCTATGAAGCAACGTTCGCTCGACCACCACCTCTAACACTGGGAATCCAAGCTGATGCCTACAGGATTGGACAACTCATCACAGAAGCAGAAATACAAGCTCTTGGTTGACAAGTCCAGAAACTCAGAGCCCATTATTCTGCCTGTGTCGCTCTTCCAGTCTTTGACTCTGTCTGTCATGTTGGTCCTGTGGACTCTGTCTGAGTTAAAAATTGGAGACCAGAGCCTCTTGGGCCAAGGTGGGAGGGTCCTTTCACTGTTATTCTCAGTTCCTCTACAGCTGTCAAAGTTGCAGAATGAAAGCCTTGGAGCCATTGGACCAACCTGAAGCTTGCCCATACCAGATGGTCTGTTGAACCAGGTTCCCATCCCACCAATGTCAAGCTCAAGAAAATAACATCTGGTGATCCTACTGGCTCTGCTTCTCTTGGATCTGCATCCCAGGAGAACACAGCTGAACACTAATTCCAGAACCCCTGCTGAGGCCTACCAGGAACGGTCTCCCTGTGCATGGGTGAAAATCTGATCTACATTGAAACTTCTGGCCCTGTTCTAGTCACTCCGGAGGTTGACTAGTCTACACACAGGCCCAAGATGTGGTCCTTCCTGTTGAACTGTGTCTTTGTATTTTTAATAATTTGTACCCTAGTTATAACGCTTTCCGCTTGTACCCCTTGCATTACCTCCACTTTCAGGGAAGGTCAGGTTTCGCAGACTCTGGTTTATCATTCTGATTATGACTGCACCTCGACCATGGTCACTCAGTGCTTGCATCAAAATACTTCGTACAATGTATAGAAAAAGGTGTAAGTACTTGCTTTTGCCCTCAATTAAATGTAGTGCAGGCCTGTGTTAATATTTATACATATGCAGGCCAAAGCTCAGTAGACTCTAAAACTGTGCGCTTAAATACACTTGCCTCACACCTCATAGCATCCAATGTAACTACTCAGCCCCGCCAAGGAATGCAAGTTTGCTTTGATGTATGTTATGTCATTTCTTGAGCACAGGAGGAACAAAATGCCTGGTACGGACAAAGAAGGGTCTGTGGGGGAATAGGCTGGCAAAGGAGCTATGTCAAAGAGAAAAGGTACGTTTAAGCAAAACATGGAGACTTCCTAGGCCCAGTCTATGACACTTGGTACCAAGGGCGTAGACTTTCCAATTTCCCAGGGGGGGCTGGGGCTGGGCCAGAGGCACTGCTGTGCTAGGTCCTTAAAAGAACCGAGGCCCAGTGACATCACAAGCCATTGTCACTATTTATGGAGGTGGAGATATGTGGGATTTAGGAAGGGGCCCTCCAGAAATTTAGGGGGTCCTGGGAACCCTTGAGAACTCCCCTAGCCAGACCCCAATGACTCAGAAACAAAGCACAGCATGGGCAAAACCCTCTCCATCCTCTCCTACTGGAGAGAGCAGACCATGCTGAAGTAGATGGACCAATGGCATAACGACCAGGGGGGACTGAGGAGACCCATGTTCAGATCTACATTTTGCATGACGCTTACTCGGTGATACTGGGACAGTTAGATTTGAGTCCAGTAGCAGATTAGAGACCAACAAGAGTTTCAGAGAATAAGCTTCCAAGAGTCAAAGCTCCCTGCATCGAGCTGGGTGATATTGCCATTGTTGTGATGTCAATATAAGGGAAGGGAGACTGGAGGAAGGGTGGGATAAAGAGGTGATTGACAGACAACATGTGACTAGCAGAGTCCATTGGGATGGAAGAGGAGT
This sequence comes from Gekko gecko, assembly GCA_029375565.1. Lineage (NCBI taxonomy): Eukaryota > Metazoa > Chordata > Lepidosauria > Squamata > Gekkonidae > Gekko > Gekko gecko. The sequence goes on from JAPDNY010000001.1 coordinate 97,028,071, forward strand.
TTACAGGGAAAAAATAGTACCAATTAATGTGACCAAGAAAACAGATCTTCTCAAACTAAAACATCATAAATTATAGCCTGAACATGAACCTATTTTGTAATGCATTAAGTGATGTAGCAGTGGTGACCAAACCTCTAGTGGCATTTAGTTGAACTTCCTGGACAGACAGATGTATTTTGGGTTGCCACTGGCCAAACTGGTCTGACTTTAGAGAGTTGGGACAAGCAGCAAGGCTTGAGGAAGGGGATGTAGATCCATAGTTATAGAAAAGGAGGAGGCTAGGACATGAGAAAGCAAAGCAGTCCAAATGAAGCACGACATAGAAAGCTGTACATAGGCCAGAAAATGCGGGGGGGAGGTGTGGCAGTTCGCCCCGGAGCAAAATAAGGCGCGGTAGCCCAATCGCAGGGGCCACTGGGTTGCCACGCTCCAGTGCTGAGCGCCGATCACACAGCACTGCTACAGTGCGGCAAAAAAGCAGCGCAGCAGAGCAGCAAGCTGCGCTGCAGCAAAGGACACATGTGCCGTTGGAAGGGGGGGGGCAGGCCACTGTCGGTGTCTTGCATATGCACATGCCTCATTCAGTGTTGGTGTGCATCCCATGGAAACTTACAACATCTGGAAACCCTAGGACATGGGCTGGTGTCGGAAGCCGCGGGATACTGGCACTCCCGCGATCAGATGTCGGCCTTTGCCCCAGGGTTTCTGGAAACTAGTACTTAGACCCTAATAGTTTTTTACTCTGCATTTTCCATGGGAAGCCGCGGGTTGGCCACGGGAGTGCTACACCTCCCAGATGTGCTGGTATGATCGCGTGGAAAGTCCGCAGGGCTACTGTAGGGCAACTCAGTCACTGAGGGGAACTGAAGATTTGATGGGGGAAATCTGCTAGACAGTGAGGGAGATACAGGGGTTCATCATAACAGGTTAATACAAATCACAGTCATAGAGTTGGAAGGGACCTCCAGGGTCATCTAGTCCAACCCTCTGCACAATGCAGAAAATACACAAATACCTCCCCCTCCACACCCTCAGTGACTGCTGTTCCATACAACAGATCCATCCCATAGATCTATAAAGGGACATTACAGTCTCAGCTATTTCATTCTCAATCCCTTTCCTAATCATCCCTACCTTAAGAGTTTGACTTTTTTTCAATGCTGCAGCACACTGAGTTAGAACATAAGAGAAGCCATGATGGGTCAGGCCAGTGGCCCATCCAGTCCAACACTCTGTGTCACACAGTGGCCAAAGCCAGGTGCCATCAGGAGGTCCACCAGCAGGACCGGAACACCAGAAGCCCTCCCAGTTTTGCCCCCCCCCCAAGCACCAAGAATACAGAGCATCACCCTGGAGGAAATGACTACTTTGGAGAGCAGATTCCCTTGCATTAGACCTCCCCCCCACCCAATCTCTGCACCTGACTGGGCTTGGAAATGTGGAGGAGGAGGAGGAAATGGGCTGGGGGGGGGAGACTATCATTATGGGATCCTTCTCTCCTAAGGAATGTCCATCCCCTCTTATAGCTCTCATTCTTGGAGTTTGCTCCAAGCAAAAACGCCTCAACCCAGAAGCATTCTGGAACTGGATTGACAGACTCCAGAATGGATTGACAGTCCCAGGGGGTAGCAAATTTTTCTGGGACTGAAATGACAGCCCCCAGAGTGCAATGATAGCCCCTGGGAGTAGAAGAAGTGTTTTGGGACTAGGGGTCGAATATGTGTTCTGGGACTGGAATGACAGGCCCTTGAATGGAATGACAGCCCCTGGGAATGGAATCTGTGTGCCAGAATACTCCTGCTACTCCCAGGAGCTGTCATTCCAGAGATCTTAATGGAAAATCCGTTCCACATTTTCTTTGCAACTCTTCTTGTGCTGTAACGTATTTTAAAGGAGTCCACGGAAGTCAATTGGCATTCCTGGCTCCCATTATTTCCAATGGGCCTTCAAACCTATCTCATTGTTTCCAATGGGCAATCCTGTCCTTCCTTTTAGTACATCCCCCTTCAGACAGCCTGGCCATACAGGCAGATGGACAGCAGACTGCTGGGCATTTTGGGGCGCTTTCTAAATCCAGAGGTTTTTTGCAACCTCCAGGGCATTTTGCAAAATAGCTTTTGTGTCACAAAGAATCATGAAGTGTTAGATCCATGATACCATCTAGGGTGTTCTTCACAAACCTTTCAATCAGATGGTGGCTGCATGTTGTTTCAGGGAGAGAATCAGGGTGAAACAGGAAGATCTGTTTCAGGCTGGGAGGAAGAAGAGCCTTTGCAGTTTGCAGCCATCCAGGCAGGGGCAGAAAGGTAGCCTTTCAGGGAGTGAGGCTGGCTCATAAGAACATAAGAGAAGCCAATGTTGGATCAGGCCAATGGCCCATCTAGCCTAACACTCTGTGTCATCCAGTGGCCAAAAATACCAGGTGCCCTCAGGAGGTCCAGCAGTGGGGCCAGGACACTAGAAGCCCACCCACCGCTGACCCCCCTTCCCCTACCTAAACCCCACCCTCCTCAGGCTCTACCCCCAAATCTCCCGAAATTTCCCAAACTGGAGCTGGCAACCCTGAGAGAAAAGCAGGACACAAACAAACCAAATAAACACATATACTCAAACCCACTTTGAAAGCTAGAACTGCTAAACAAACACCAATCACTTTTTACTTAAAAAAACAAACACCCAACTCCCTGCAAGTAGAAAGTCTGCAGGACAAGGGGAAACTGGCCCAACACGGAAGCTCCCTTCATGCAGAAGGCGAGTGCAATAAGGGGGAGAGCATTGGAGGGCCTTACTGCCTTCCTTCCTAACAGACGTGAGGATGCATATTTGCAGGGACGATTTAGGCTTTACTGGGTGGACATTCAAGGGAGGCCTCCCCATTCCCCCCTTCCGCTCCAACCGGCCTTTTAAAAAGTTGTTTTATTTTCCCAGCCCCCCCCTCCCCTCTCCGTTTCCTCAAGGCTCCCTCTCCTCCTCCCACAACCCCCCTCCGCAGCTGCCGCCGTTTACCTGCTGCCTCAGTCCCCTCGCTCCCCCTCCTCCCCTGGGCTCACGGAATCCCTCCTCTCCTTGCCAGGCGCGCCCGGCTCTGCAGCACGTGGAAACCGCAAGGCCATGCTCTCCCGGCTAGCTGCTCAGTCCCCGCCCCCAGCAAAGTGCCCGGATTACAAGGTCCAGCACCCTCTGCAACGGCGGCGACAGAGGGGACCAGGAGAAAGAGGAGGTGCTGAGCCGACCAGACAAGCACAGCCAGGGCGACTGCCCCCAAACTGGGGGGGAAGGTTTTTTAAAAGTTAAAAAACCCCTTCTGCTTTAAAAGGGGGTGGGGGGTGGTTGCAAGCATTGCAAGCCCCGGGGGAGGCTGAGACCCCCCTGGGAAATTTCGGGGGTAGCCTTCACCCCCAAGCCCCCCTGAACTCTACGCCTATGCTTGGTACAGTTCCTGAGGCAATATTTCAAAGGGACCTCATGGTGGTTCCCACTTAAATTTTAACCTGTCTCTGGGATCCAGTTCAACTCCCTGTGGTCTTAACCACTGCACCCCCTTGTGCCTACATTTTGGTACCTCCATCGCCCATGGGTTAAAAGAAAAGATATATGGTGTTGGAGTAGATGGAAAAGGGAAGGATCCTTATGGGAAAATTGTCATAGAGACAGTAGGTTATGTAGTCAGAAGTGCGGAAATGAAAGTACACACAACCTTTTGGACAGAAATTGAAAAGGTTATTGAGATTCCTCCAATTACTAAAAACTTGTTCATGGCTCTTGCTGAAAGAATTGCAAGTGAATTGTCTGTTAAGAATTGCTATGTATGTGGAGGTACAAATATGGGAGAGGAATGGCCATGGGAGGCAAGAGAAGTACAGCTAGATAACCTCACTTATGCTCCCAATATTACTTGGAAAGTTAGTAACTGCCCCGGTAAATGGCTTTTGAAAAATCCCTTGGTTGGCCATACCTGTTTTATGTGACAGAAATCTCCCTTTACTGTACCAGTAGGAGAGTTGGATTGTGAAAGAGGTTGGTTCTGTAATGGCACTCACCCAAAATCTTATGTTAATTTCGCTGACCCTAACAACACTCAACCACTGTGCTATGCTAACATGGACCGCTTGCAAGCCCTCTGGGATGACCCATGTAATACTTCTTGGAAATGGAGGGCCCCAGATTCTTTGTATTGGATTTGTGGTACTGCTGCTTATGCTATGTTACCTCCTGCATGGAGTGGAGCTTGTACACTAGGAACCATAAAACCTTGGATGTCAGCTCAAGGCGGCTCACAACATTTAATCAATAAAACAATATGTTAAAATACATTAAAAATATGATGAGTTGGGATGATTAAAGCAAGAGATCCGAACACCTGTTATAGGCAACTGGAAAGACACTGAGTGGCCCCTGGAACGCATCATTCAAGTGTATGGCCCGGCTACCTCGACAGCTGATGATACCTATGGATATAGAAACCCTATATATATGTTAAACCATATAATCAGATTGCAAGCTGTTTTAGAGTTTATAACCAATGAAACTTCTATGGCTGTATCTTTACTAGCTAAAACTAATACGCAGCTTCGCACTGCCATCTATCAGAACTGACTAGCATTAGATTTCTTTTTGGCAACGGAGGGAGGATTTTGTGGAAAGTTCAATCTCATTAACTGTTGTCTCCAGATCGATGATAATGGTAAAGCTATTGAACAGATTACAGAACGTATGCGCAACTTGGTCCATGTCCCAGTTCAAACCTGGACAGGAATACTAGATACTGAAGGTTGGTTTGGAAGTATATTTGCAGACTGGAAGCGCATATTATTCTTGGTGACCTTAGCTTTTGGTGGTTTATTACTCCTCCCTTGTTTAATCCCTTTGGTTAAAAATGTTGTAAAAAGAACTGTTAATGCAATGCTAGCACATGATGATACCATAAAGCTTTTGTATTTAGCCACTGCTAACAAAAAGAGGCCGCATAACACTGGTCCAGCTTTCCAGCCAAAGGACAGGGTTAATTACAGTTATGCCGCTCTTCCAAGTCAAGAACCTCTCTTGAACCAGGGCGTTGGTTGATCACCCTCTTCCTCAAGGAGAGGGGACCGAAAGGGGGAAGTGAAGCAAAACCCATTCTGCCAATACTATGGATAAACTAACGTTCTGGCTTAGCTAAACTGTAACTAAAGGGTTAACTCAGTCACTGGAAAAGTTCTAGCCTCAAGAAAAGGTCAGAAGTACAATTGACTGCACAGGAAGTAAGTGGGCTGAACTGAAGGGGAAAACCTCAGTTGTGACAGGGATCTGATAAAAACTTTCTCACTGTATACATGCTTTTGAAACTGCAACACATGGCATCCAGCCTTTTTATGAGCAACCTGCTCAGCTGGATCTGACGTCATTAAAATACTATTTCTCCTCTCGCAGACTGGTAGTTTATTTTCTTCGTCTGGGCTGAGGCCTCCGTTTTCCTGTGCTAGACTGTCAAGAGTTGTCCTTTTGCCCAATATAGTACAAATTCTTGGTCAGTTGTTAACAAGTTACTGTAACTCAGCATCATTTCTCCCTTTTCAAAGTTAACTGTTCCTATCAATTTGTTAAGATGATAAAGATTAACCCCACCATAGTAGAAGGTTCATATGCACTGAGAATCAAATGCACACAAACAATGCTAATTACCTAACGGTGATGTAAAAATTGTATGACTGAATCTTAGCTTCCTTGCAATGCTGTGATGCAAGTAAACAGATACTTCCCTTTATTAGCTCAAGACACTCATAATGCACTGTAAGCCTAGCTGCATTGGTGCAATCATATGATGCAATGTCAAAAAGGATAAATTCATGCCTGGGAAAGGAAGTATAGAGTGGCTGAGGCCATCCCAATCAGCAGGGTTCTGTGCATAGAAAGCATGAGCAATAAAGGTACATGTCTATAATCCCTAGAAAGTAATAGCCCTAGCCCCATGACAAGGCAGATGTCAGGTGAATAGCTCAGCCACCAATACCATACTAGGGATATATGTGCAGTATCCCTCATACTTCACTGCTTATACTTCAAGACAGAGAGACCTAACTTCACCCCTACACCATGGGACCATGACTTCACAAGATGGCGGGTCAAGATGAATGAAGGATGGTAAACAGGCACACAATACTAAACAGAAGAAAGGAGCACTTGGTGTTGCATTTATTCATCTAACACAGTCAGTACATTGTGCAAGAACACAACAAACAACAGTCATTGTGCATGACCATAGGATCAGGCTGCTATACTGCAGTCCTGTGCCAAATTAAAAAGTATTTTAATCAACAGGCTTATTAAAGCATGCATAACTAGACAGATGAGTGAAAGCTGAGTACAAGGGGGAAATAATTAAATTATTCTTGCATCATAGTCATGGATATAAACAATACACACTAAGAACCCAATTTTAAAAAGCCTACAAGATTAAAAAGCATACAGTACTATCAAGCAATAGCACACTAGAAGCAGCAGCAATAAAAATTAGACAATGTGATATAATACAGTAACAGATAAATATGTTATTTGCTATTAAAGTCTTGCAGCAGATGACATAGGTCAGAATGTTGCAACAGATAAAATAATCAAATCAGCACAGAGAATATGAAAAGTATTGGGCAGTGCACTTAAAACAATTAAGACATCTAATGTCTGTCATCTAAAAGTCAGTGACATGCACTCACTGCAGGTCTTTTCATTCAGGATCAAATCCTGGATGAGAACTATTTTTGCTTGGACCAGCCTGACATTCAGGGTATTTATAATTTATTGATAAGACTACCATGATCACTGACAAAAAAAACCTGTTATTACAGACAGACAATTAAAATCTACCTCCCACCCCCCAAACCTTTCTTGGCATGTCCAGCTGCCCAACATATAACTAACAATAGGACATGAATACCTTCTTCCCCATCAATTCTCCAAGCACAACTGTTAAAAAAAAACAAAAGGCTTTCCTCCTTTTCATTGATGGCACCTGTTCTCTCTATCCAGGTTCTCACATGACCACACAGAGCAACTTAGCCCCTGTATTTCCACGGTGGTGACTCCCTCTTCAGGACCACTCCACTGCTGGCAAATGTCTACAGTATTCTCTCCAGGGGAGAGTGGGGCTTGAGGAGCAGCAGATGTAGACACTGCTGCCATCATTCCTGTTCCTTCTCAGCTTGTGGCAAGCTCAAGGGAAACAGTGTTTGTTCAAATATATTCGTTCTGAAGTCTTCCCTTAAACTGGTTCCAGTGCTAAAAAGGTGAAAGCCAAAAAGTATTTTGTGATGTATTTTGCTTCCTTCATAATGCTTAGTTCACCATAGTAGGAATCTGCTTACATAGAAAACAGGGCTGTGGTATTTTTGAAAGCTGAAATAATTCAGGCTAAAGCAAACAGATAATCAGGACCCCAGTTGTGAATACTACTTTCTCTGCAGGGGAATACTGTTCAGAAACAGCAGAATGCTGTAAGAAGCTTTTACCATCCAGTGCAACAACTGCCATCTACAGAGAGTGTAGATGGGTTCTTTTTCTCCACTTCATACATAGGTTGGATGCTGGCGCAATCATCTGTTCCCCAGTTGATAAATCTGGAATGCAGACACCATCTTGCCAACAGTCTTGTTCACACAATACAGGGTACACACTTCTTCCAACACACAGCTTACTCAGTATCAGGGATCATAAAAGTTTAAGTTATGTGTACAGACTGACATACGAAGTAAATTCTGTGATGATCTGGTTATGATCATTTCTACAATAAACAGAGTCAGGAAGGGGATTCAAAAGGTATATTGTACTAAAGAAACATACATTTAAACATGCAAAAAGAAGCTGCCCAGCAAAAGCTTGTGCATACTTATTTTGTTGAAATGTATAACGCAAGGCTTTAAAATATGAGACACAAATCTACTTCAAGGTGGGATGCAACACAAGTAAATGAGCAGGATGCCAATGTAAGAGCCACTGCCAAAGCCATCAAGACAAAGAAAAATGGGTGCCCTCCCACAAATAACATGACTATCAAGAGATGAGCTAAGAATTGGAATGCAACCAACCCCTCATCTTCATAAAGGTACTTGACAATTCCCCAGAGGACAACAAACAGCATTGGTACACCTAGGAAAAGAGGAAACAAGATATGTAGAAACAATGAGACCAAAAAAGAAAAGATGATCCAAGATTCACACAATGTAGAACTTCTTTAGTCAACTGGAAGATTGGATACAAACCACCAGCCGGTATGCTTGAAGAGCATCCCAGACTTGTTTGATTACCTCTCAAACTGAATTTTCAAAATGAACTTGAAGTATTAAATTCAGTCCTACATACATTCATGCTGGTAGTTTAATTAGAGATGTCATTCCAAGTGTCACATTCCAATAATTTTCCTGATAAACTAGGTGCCATGCAAAACAAATCAGTCAACATTAGAAAGGGTTTCCCAGAGAGGAAAAAAAACATATTGTGCAGATCAAAAATATATGATAAATTTCTGATTTAGAAACGTATTATCAAATGTTCTATAGTTATGAGATGCTCACTCGCCCCCTTTCCTTCCTTCCTTAATACTATGTTGAGTGCTAAAATGATACTGCCAATTTAAGAAACTGGAAAGAGGCTGTATAAAAGAAAAAAGAATGCTAAATTACCTAGGCACTTGGCTTGGATGAGCTAGATTTTATAGTTGTTGAAACTAGGGAGCTTGGAAGAGCATCTCTGATGGAAAGGCAATATTACACCTCCCAACCTCTGCCCAGGATGCTGTTATAACAGACAGGAGTATTTCAAATAATCTGTGTTCCCACGCAGTCAGTGCACACTGGTTAATTTAAAATTACTTTGGAAGCTCAACTACAGAGTGTACACAGGTACAAGGTCCTCACTTTTACTTAAGGAAACCCATGGATAATTACCCCCATAAGAAAAGTATAAGCAGGCAGAACAACCTTAGCTAGTTTGTTTTAATTTGAGCTTTTAAACTTATATTTATTCCAAAGTGATTGAAGTCCGAAATAAGTTCCTGATCAGTGATAAGTGTAAATTTCACCTAGAAGTCTGTTCAGTTCTCCAATTAATCAGAGTTTTTACTGTTCTGAACTTCTATAGCTGCATCACAGCTCTCTGCAAGTGCTATGGTTGAAAATGTCTGCATGTGCAGGGGATTTTATAGTAACAAATGTAGTAAGTATAAGCTCTGTTGTTGTTTCAGTACACAGCATATGCAAATGTGGGGATGGCGTAAAGTGATGGGCAGTAATCAGTATAGCTATGGCTCTAGGCACTGGGAATTTTCAGAAAGCAATCTGAAAGCCCACACAATACCATTTTAACATTCTGCTATGGTGTGTTTTCCAGACACCTGAGAAGTTAGCTAAAAACATTAGAACATAAGAGAAGCCAATGTTGGATCAGGCCAGTGGCCCATCCAGTCCAACACTCTGTCACACAGTGGCTAGTATAAAAACAAAGCAAGGTATTCCACTTTTTGCTTAGGGAGAAAAGAGAAATAAGAGGCTCCAACGTAATGAAGACCAGAAGGATAATTTTTAAATTAGAAGAACACAAGAAGCGGGGACCTGTGATACTTGCGGGGGGGGGGAGCTCCACGTGGAGAAGGAGGAGGAAGCAGCTGCAGGTCAGCCTTCTCCCCCACCCTACCCACACTGACACTGAGACCCAGGCCTGCCAATCCTTCTCCCCCCAACCCCCTGCCAGCACTGCCAGTGAACTGCATGGGCCTGCTGAGCCTTCTCCTGCCCCCCTGGCACTGGCAGCAAGGACCGAGCGCAGGGAACACTTTTAGTTTTGGGGGGATTTAAATATCCCCTGTATATTTTTTCAACTTTTTAGATTTTTCTGCACACCTGGGGACTGCTCCAAGTGTTCAGGAAAATCTCTCTGCCCCCCAAGTGCCCCTGATGTGTGGATTTAGATATTCGCACAGAGGGGGCAACTTGGCTGTTAGATATATAGATTAAATTGGGCAATGAATAAGATGGCTTGCAAGACAATACAGGTTAACTTTCTCTGGTGATGTCCCAGAGAGATTTCACAGTTACGAACAAAGTGCAATGATTCATAATGAGCAACTCTGTCCATCTGTGATGGCAAAAAAATGTATTAGATGTCCCACCATAGATTACTTTGAAACACAGGTGTGTATTTAATCCAAGGAAACGTTTTAAATTACTTTGCATTTTATTTTCTTGGCTTTTCAAGGAATTAAAGCTGTTTTAATAAAAAAGCTGACCATAAAAATTTGCTAAATGAGCCCCCAAGGCTCAAAGAGAACCAGCTATATTTCTGCAGCACAAACAGATGTGCAGTGATAACCACTAGGATTTATGACATTTCTATTGCCTGGATACACTGGAAGATCCCTATATTTAATTGTATTACTTGATATTTAGATTAAGTGGGATCCAAATAGGGTTGCCATCTCTGGGATAAGACATTCCTGGAGATTTGTGGAGTTGGATAATTAAGGGGCTGGAGCACCTTTCCTATGAGGAAAAGCTAAAGAGGCTGGGACTTTTCATTTTAGAAAATAGACAACTAAAGGGGGACACACTAAAGAGGTTTATAAAATTATACCTGGGGTAAACAGAATGGACAGAGAATTTTTTCTCCTTTTCCCAACTTCGGGTTGCCAGGTCCCTCCTGGCAAACAGTGGGGGATGGGGGGACTTTCTGGGAGCAGCGGGGAGGCCCAGGCAATGAACAGCAACGTGTCTACGTTACTGCACATGTGACCAAGAAGTGATGTCATCACATCAGGGATGTCGAGGCGCTGCTCTAGTATTTGGGCAAAAGCTCTATGGTAAATTTGGCCTCTACCATGGAGTCTTTGCCCAAATACCAGAGCATCACCCCAACGTCCCAGATGTGATATCACTTCTGAGTCATGTGGACCGTGACATAGCACATCACTGTACATTGGATGGTTCTCCCTCTTTTTGGGGGTCATTTCTGTCAGTAATGTTTCTGTATTGTTTCATACTGTTTCCATTGTGCTGTGTTCCCTATCTCGTCCCTGCTATTGCGCTTGTGTAGGTATGCTAGCAGTAACGTGGGAGCTTCTTCCCTGCCGCTCGGTCTTATCACGGTGGCCTTGAGTGCAGGCTTTGGGTTATTCTTCTTTGTATGAGAATTTTCCATTCCTGTGAAGACGAAGGGAGGAGGGAGCAGTCTCCCACCCATTAAATAATTCTCCCGCCGGGAGTTTCCCACGCGTGCACTTGCAGGTCATTTGCTAGTCGCAATTTTGCATCACACTATAACCATGCTTGAGCCACTTGCATCGCCATTCCTGACAATAACCTCTACACTGTGGATTTTAGCACTGTATTCCAATAAAGCCCTTCTTACTCCTAAGAATGCTTGGATCTACTTGCTTTTGAACCTGACAATTTCCCCCTCCTGCGGGCCAACTGATTGGCAGTGGGGAGGTGGGGGTTGGCAGTGGGAACTGCTGCCTCCAGTGGGGGGTCTGGCAACTCCTATCCCAACTGGAACTCAGGAGCATTCAGTGAATTTGACAGATAATAGATTCACATTGGACAAAGGGAAATACTTCTTTACTCTATTAGTGATTAAAAACATGGAAATCACTCTTAGAGGATGCAGCAATTGCCACAGGCATAGACAGCTTCAAATGGGGATATTAGATGGCTTCATGGAGGATATGTCTATCAGTGGCTACCAGCCATGACGACGAAAGGGAACTTCTGCATTCAGAGGCAGTAAACCTCTCAATACCAATGCCAGAAGGCAACATCAAAGGAAAATCTTGGACTCTATGCCCCATTGTTGGCTCTCCAGAATAATTGCTTGGTCACTGTGTTAGACATGATGCTGGATTAGATGGACCACTAGTCTAATCCAGCAGGGCTGTTCTTACATTCTTATTTTTTGCTTGTATATTTATTTAAAAAAACCCACAAATCCTCCAGTCCTTCAAAAGAAAGCTCAAAACTATAGTGCCATTTCTAAACTCACTGTTCAGAAGTAGGAAGTGCATAAAACTACTTCTCCCATACTAAAGGCATAAGTGTCTTATTCCCAATGCAGCTACAATCTTCTTGCAGGGCAAGTGGTCATAGTAATATTAAAGTCTTGCATCAACTCTCTGCATGGGAACAGGTATGCTTTACTATTCCAAAGTCTTGTTTAGCAATTTAAAGAAGATTGCCTTAGGCCATTACTTAATTCTACTAAACCTAATTATTTACAATATGTTCAGTGCAATTTGTATTGACACTTCTTGTGATTTACAGCAAAGTCAAAACATTGTTATCTCTCACATCTTCTATGTAATTTGATTTCACAACTCCCTCAGGGTTTCATGAAAATAGATTTTGCAGTCTAGTTGTCTTGTATTAGTCTTCCATTATAATGTGGTTTGGTCTTATTCCAGCCCTTTGGCTGACCTTCGGAAGTTAAATCATATTGAGTACACCATTTATTACCACAAAGACCAAAGGCCTGAACCAGGCTATAGCTGTCTTATGAAAGAAGCCCCTTCATGAAGAGACTTCATTTCTTTAGAAATATACAACAGCACTTCAGAAACTGCACCTAGATGTCTGGAACAGGGAGATTTGTAACAAACGGTTTTATATCATGAGAAGACTGTTCCAGTAATAGAAAGACAGCTAAAATATATGGAGGTGGTATTGTAGCATGGATGGGAATATATAATGACTTTTTAAAATTCAGATTATTCATATACTTATATTTTCTGGGTTTATGAATTTTTCCATATTAAGGTCTTATGAATTTATGTTTTAATAAAAGCCTATTAAGTGGTAAGGCCTCTCAGCTGTAGGTTAGAGTGTCTTTTTAGCTGATGCTAGCAGACAAGAAACAATATTCTTTTTTTCCTTTAAATTGTTTGGATGAAATAGTTATGTTTGTAACACGCCTTCGGTACAGTATTGCTGGTACAGCAGAAGATAGGTTTTTCAATAGATGTATTTGCCTGAAGTATAGAGTTCACGGTCTCAGTTATTTGGGGTAAGAACTCTGCAGTGTCTGGGTCAACAAGGGCGTTACTTTCACATCAGAAAACAACACCTTCTGTTTGGGTATGAAGAATCCTTGGGTATTACTAATAAAGTTACGTTAAATAAACATTTAAGATATCATGTATGAACACTTTTCTTGTAACTGACCAATGAATGAAAGACTACTCAGATTATGCTCTGTTATTTTGTGACCAATTATGATTTCTGGATGTATCTTTTTACCTATTTCATATTGGGCATAAAATTTCATGTACTTCCTGATATTGCTCAGAAAGCAGTCAATTTTTGATAGGCTGGTTTGGCCTAACTGTTTTCAGTTATTTGATTGCAATTAAATAACCAATGAACTTTTCTCCTCATTGTGACTTCCTTTTTGGCTTTGGAATCTATTTGTACAATAGCATCAAGGACATGTGATGACATCATGGCTACCATGTCCTCATGACATACCAACAAACCTTAATTAGAACACGAGTTATGAAACTGATCTTTCAAATACTGCTTGTTTGTTGCTGGGGAAAAGAGAAATGATCCAAGAGGTAGCAACCTCTTCTCCCTAATGAACAAGCATAGAAGCCGTAATACTACATCAAGCTGTGAGGAAGGCAGCTGAAAGATTCACCAGCTCCATTAGCTTGAATATTTGTAAACCATCTAAACCAGGGGTGTTAAACATAAGGCCAAAGGGCCGGAACAGGATCGTCCAAGGCTCTTATGCAACCCGCGAGCAAATGGTGCAAGGGAGGGAGTGCTGGGGGGAGCCACTCCATTGTGGCTTCAGCATGGTGGAACAACCTCATCTGCAGCTGTCAGGCATCATGGGAGTATCTGCCTAGTGCTGCACTGCTGCCTCTCCAGCCCACCCATGTAGGTTTTCCTTTGCACACCCCTCCCAGCCCATGAGGCCTTGCAGTGAGGATACACCATCTCGGAGCTTACGAGCTGCTGTCCTTTATACAGTTTATATATCTCCAGTACCTGGCATTATGTTTTATGGCACACATGGCCCGGCCCGGCCCGACAAAGTGACATCTATGTCAGATCTGGCCCTTGTAACAAATGAGTTTGACACCTCTGATCTAAACAAACTAAATTTGGTCCTAACAGTATGCAACTGTGCTCATGTGGGTTTGTTACCATTGTCCTTCATGCCTCTTAAATTAGAGCCTTAAGTGTTATTGCCTCCCTGATGCTACAGGAAGAGTTACAAGAAACACTCTACTTTTCAATAAGGGATGCTGTGGTTTGAGACAGCTCCCTTGGGTTTTAGATTTGGATAAGGAATCAAATGGCAAAGAGAAATCTTTAAGTTCATCTGGGCAGGAAAGAAGCCAAGAATTAAAATGAAGATAATGTATGATACTAAAGACAGAGGTGGCTTCCAAGTTCCGAATTTGTGTTTGTATCATGAAGCTGTATGTATGTCTTGGTTATCCGATTGGATTCATTTGGAAAATAGAAAGCTGTGAGCTCTTGAGGGACACGATTGCAGATTTGGCTGGCATGCCTATCTTTGGTATGGGAAAAATAAAGTTGATTCTATGTTTAAGCATCATTATGTAAGGAGGACGTTGTTTGATGCATGGTCCAGGTACAAGGATACAATTTCGGACGAGAGGCCTTTGTGGATTGTACCAGCTGCTGTTATACATCGGTTTTCTGAACATAAAGGTCATGACTGGTTGAAATATCAGGAATTATTGCAAAAAGAAGGGAAAAAATATGTTTTAAAGCCAAACAATGAATTAGAATTCGAATACGGTTGGTTACAATATTGTCAAATAAGGGATTGTAAAGAGTTTGGCTTTAGAGCCATGTATGATGTATTTGAAAATTTATGGTTGAATAGAGAGTGGAAAATGATTTCAAAGATGTATAAAATTTTGTTGTCTGTATATACACTGGACGAGACTGTAAAAGAGCAAATGATAAAGTGGGCCATAAATATGAACAAAGAAATTTCTATGGAATCATGGGAATTTTTGTGGAAAAGATCTTTTAAAATGTCTACTTGTACCAGTGTAAAAGAGAACTGTTATAAGATGATGTATAGATGGTACATGACACCAAAAAAGATTGCTAATATTAGTATGGATAAGAACTTGAGTAACAAATGTTGGAAATGTAAAAAAATAGAGGGTTCTTTTTACCATATGTGGTGGTCATGTGATAAAGCGAAAACATATTGGTCTAATATACATTGTGTGATGCAGAAAATATTAAAAATCCCAATTGAGAGAAAGCCAGAACTTCTTCTCCTCGGTTTGACAATGGAAAAAATTCCACAAGAAAAAGGACACTGTTATGGTACATGATTACGTCGGCGAGAATGGCCTTTGCTCAGCAATGGAAAATGGAGAAGGTGCCAGATATACATGACTAGTTGAGAAAACTGCTATTTTTAGCGGAAATGGACAAAATGACAAAGAAGTTAAATGGACAAATGGCAGAACAGTATACAAAAGATTGGGAAGAATTGAAACTGTATCTAGAAACTGAATATAGAATGAAGGGGAAAATATATAACTTGGATACGTATGGATATTGAACGAGAAGTGAAATGAATTTGGAATTGTATTATACTGTTATTTGAGAATATGTTGCAATGGTAGAGGTTTTATATAATGTGTTACCTGGTTTGTCAATGCATATAAGTTTAAACTTGATTACTGTCTAGCATATATTTTTGTTTGTTATTAGCAGTGTTGGAAGCCTATTGGGGGGTGGGGGGAAGGGTTGGGAATTTTTTTTTCCGAAATTGTATTGGTACCGTTATTGAAAATGTTGATTGTTTTTCCAATAAAAAAATTTTGTTTAAAAAAAGTGTTATTGCCTCCCTGATGCTACAGGAAGAGTTACAAGAAACACTCTACTTTTCAATAAGGGATGGTGTGGTTTGAGACAGCTCCCTTGGGTTTTAGATTTGGATAAGGAATCACTGTAACTATCATCTGAGACAGATTACCAAGAGAAAGAGAAAAGTACATGTATGTGGCCTTCATACATCTACCTCCCAACCCAAAGGGAAAGATCTACATCCTTCTATACATGTGCACTGTTGGGAGCAATATCTTAGGTGAAGTTGTGGAGGGGACAGAGTGGAGGAGGGAGAGAAAGGCAACAACTTAAGACTGAACTAGACCTGATCTTAAAGAAATAGCATGCAAGGAGATTAGATGTACCTCATCAAGAGATGTGGGCTGTGATATCACCAATATGCAGATAATACCCAGCTCTACCTTTCTTTTCCACCTAACTCTGAGGATGTTGATGATGTTCTGCAGGGCTCTTTTTGTAGCAGGAACTCCTTTGCATATTAGGCGACACATTCCGAATGTAGCCAATCCTCCAAGAGTTTATGGAGCAATTCTTACAGGGTGCTTGGAGTCAGTAATAGGCTGGATGAGGGTGAACAAGCTGAAACTTAATCCTGGCAGGACAAAGTTCTCTGGGTAGTAGAAAGGCAGACCAGGGACTTCAGATCTTCATTGTCTTGGATGGGGTTATACTCCCCTTGAAAAGCTTGGGAGTGCTGGTTCACACAGTGGTCACCTAAGAAAACCAGGTGGCTGCTGCGGCTTGGAGTACATTTGCCCAGCTCCAGCTGGTGTGTTAACTGTGTTTATTCCCGTATCAGTCAGATCTAGCCACAGTGACCCATGGATTATTGTAAAGTGTTCTACTTGGGGCTATCCTTGAAGAGTGTTCAGAAGCTATAGCTAGTGCAGAATGCTGTGGCTAGACTGCTAGCTGGTGTGAGTCAAGAGCATATATCCCCAATACTACAACAATTACACTGGCTACTGATCTTCTCCCGAGCCCAGTTCAAGGTGTTGGTTTTGTCCTTTAAAGCCCTACATGGCTTGGGAGCAGGGTATATGAAGAACCATCTTCTCCCATATGCTCCTGTCCATGAATAAAGATCACAGGGAGGTGCCATACTGACTGTCCCATCAGTTAACAATGATGGTTTGGAGGACTTGGGAATGTTTAGTCTGGAGAAGAGGAGGTTGAAGGGGGACATGATTGCTCTCTTTAAGTATTTGAAGGGCTGTTATTTCAAGGAGGGCAGGGAGTTGTTCCTGTTGGCAGCAGAGGATAGGACTTGCAATAATAGGTTTAAATTAAGGGTGGGAAGGTACTGGCTGGATATTAGGGGGGAAAAATTTACATCAAGAGTTGCACAACAGTGGAATCAGCTACCTAGGGAAGTGGTGTGCTCCCCCTCACTAGCAGTCTTTAAGCAGCGTCCAGACAAACATTTGTCAGGGATACTCTAGGCTGATCCTGCATTGAGCAGGGGGTTGGACTAGAAGGCCTGTATGGCCCCTTCCAACTCTGTGATTCTACGATTCTATTCTATGATTCTATCCCTATACCTCTGGCTGTGCAGGCCATCTGGATTATAGGAAGCTCCAGGGTATCATGGCTGGGGGAGGGGTGTCAGGAGGTAACAGTAACATTAAGACAGTGGTGGTGGAATCAGCACTTAGAGCTCACATTTCAGTAGTTCTGAGTTTAATTATTCTGTTTTATTTCAGACTCTTAAACTCCAGAACCATAATGAGACATCATAGCTTGAAAGTAAAGAATTACTTAATACATAATGGAGGCAAGACATTTGATGTTGCAAGCAAGTGACTTTGCAAAGAATAAACAGGTAAACTTACTGATGGGGAATGGGGAATTTGACTCTAATTTCCTTAAATTAATAATCCATCAATGTTCATTTTTCAAACCAAGTTCCAGAGGACTGACCAAGTAAACATTATTTTTTACATTTGTATAACCAGAGCTGGAGTAGCCAACAGGTTAACTATATAATAAGAGGCTGAGTTGTTGTGTACAGGCTAATCAATGCTATATTTCTGGAAAGGAGTTCTTGTCAATCATGTTCTGTGCTAACCCTAGCACCTTGAAAAAAACACAGAGCTTCAAAATGATGGGGCTTCTTAACAATGATCTACAAAAGACAAGACAGAACTCCTGCAAATCAAACAGGGCTATTTTGGGGCAGGAACGTACAGGAACGGAGTTCTGGCTGGCTGCCAAGTTGGCCACACCCAGCAGGAACTTATTAGCATAATAGGCCACACCCAACAGCAGAAACTCATCAGGACTGGCTACTTTAAGACTGTGTGGCCTAACATGCAAAGCAGTTCCTGCTACAAAAAAAAAAGCCCTGGGTTTTGACAATAAACAAGGTAAACAGAATAGGAAGCAAAAGGTGGGTGTGGCTGGATGACCACACTTCTGGTAACATGGGGATGTGGCCTAACAGGCTAACGAGCAGTGCTGTCAGGGGGTGTAGCCTAATATGCTAATGAGTTTCTGTTGATGGGTGTGGCCTATTATGGTAATGAGTTCCTGCTGGGCTTTTTCTACAAAAAAGCCCTGGAATCAAATAAACACAAGCATCATCTTAAATACATATCTGCATTTGTCAGTGTTTCTCCATCTTACTTTGACAGTTCTAATTAATATGTACAGGAGATTTTCTTAACATCTGCTCCTTCATTTATGTCCAGGCAACAGCCTAAGCCTGAAATCCATTCTCACAGTTGAGGAATGGGTGATTCTTCAGCAGAACACTTGCAGTACATTGTAGTCCTTTCTGAAGAACAATATGCTTGCTAAAATCCCACTGTGTAGCCACCGTTGGGAGAATACCCATAGCACTTCTGGCTTTGTCAGGCAACTTATATCTTTTTTTTTCCTCCAGAAGATAGGATGTCCTGGGATATTGTCCTTTACACAGAAAATTAACAGTTTAAAAATGGTTCAACAATTAATCTAAAATGCCATAGTCCCTATTAAAAAACTAACCCTGTAGTTTGTGTTGCGTATACTTATGATAAGTCTTTCACATCAACAAGAAAAGGAGAGTCAAGAGGTCACTGGCAAATGGATAAGGAAAAAAGGAACAAAAAATTCTAACTATGCTTTTCTATTATGGAGGTCCCTCCTGGATCTTTTCCAGATACTTTCGTATTCTACTGTAGTTGCTAACAACCTATACTAGGCCCTGGACACAAATAAATGAAAGCAGAGGGAAGTAAAATTATTTCAAGCACAACAGGGAATTTTGATAAACTTTTGTGAATGGCAGTTTCCTTGCCTCTAGCACAACTCCATGTAAAAGTACTGTAGGAGAAGGCACTGAGATTTTCATTAATTTCTTTAAAAATATGAAACCTTACAACTGCAGATTGTCTTCTCACAACAATGTCTGTTGGACTGTTATCACCACAGAATGTTAATACTAGTCCATCACTGTTTCACCACCATTTCTAAATGTTAATGTAAATGGTCTTTCTTAGATTCATTGCTTACGGACAAGTGAATGGGTTCGGTTACAGTCTACCATTCTGAGAGACAAACAGAGTTGGCAGGGCTCAACAATGGGTTTTGTATCTTCATAGAGTGGATAATATTCTCCAATTTTATTTATTTACAAAATCTATACCCTTCCCTTCTGCCCTCCTCAGGGCCAACAAGGCAGCACATAATAAATGCAGGGCCTTGAAAGATGACCACAATTGTTAGGTAGTTAAGTATAGGAGCAGACAGTCCTTCAGGTATGGTGATCCCAATCCATATTGGGTTTTAAAGGTCACCACTAAAACTTTGAGTTGGGCCCAGAAACAAACTGGGAGCTAGTGTAGATGGGCCAAGACTGTTGTGACGTGGCCCTTATAACTCACAGCAGTCAACATCCTGGCTGTAGAATTCTACACTAATAAAAGTTTTTAGATTTCATTATTTTGACTGTAAATTGTTATTGTAAAGTTCATATTTTGAGGCTAACATTGTATATCCATGTTTGATAATTGAGTTTAAGACACTTTTCAAGGGCAACTCCACACAGAATGCATTTCAGCAATCTAATCTAGGCATAACCAGGGCAAGCACCACAGGGGCCAGATCATTATTCTGCCCAGGAAATGCTGGGGTTGGTTAACCAGTAGACTCTGATAAAAGGCACTCCTGGCCATAGCTGCCACTTGCATATCCAGCAGTAGGCCTTGGTTCCAAGAGCACCACCAGGCTACAGATCCATCCCTTTAAGGAGAGTGCAACCCCATCCAGAACAAGTGAAACATTAAACCTCTGGTCAAATCTTCCACTCACCAGTAACACTTCGTATTGTGAGGATTAAGCTTCAGTTTATTAACCCACATCCTCCCCAAAACTGTCTCCAGGCATCAGTTCTAGGTTTCTTCAGTTTTCCTGGTATCAGCCAGAAGCACAAGATAGAACTTTCATCTGTATATTGGTAACAACCCAGCCCAAATATCCAGGTGATCTAACCCAGAAGTTTAGAATAGATGTTGAAAAGCACAGAGGACAAGATGGAGCCTTTCAGGACCCCACAGGCTAAAGGCCATGGGGCTGACTACAGTTCCCCTGCACCACCTTTTGAAGCCTACTTTCCAGGTAGGATGGGAACTGACAAACAATGGTGTCTTCCAATCTCAATGTGGAAAAATGATCCAGAAGGATACCATGATCGATGTTACCGAAAGCCACTGAGATCCAAGAAAATCAGCAGAGTTGCAGGCTCCTCCATCCAACTCCCAAGGCAACCTCCATCATCCACCAGGATGATAAGGCTGCTTCAGTCCCATAGCCAGGCCTTAAACCAGACTGGAAAGGATCCAAACAATCTGATTTATCTGGGAATCCTTGAAGCTGACCAGCTATCATACATTCAGGCACCTTGTTCAAGGATAGAACATTTGTGACTGGACAATAATTGAGATCACTTGGGTCCAGAGGAAGGCTTTGTAAATAATAGATGCACCCAGGGGTCTTTTGGGGCCAGAGCAAGTTGGAGCACTGCTCCGGCAGCCCACAAATGGTGATGGCGGCAAGCCCCGCCTCCAGCTCCCCGCACCTAAACGCTGCAGCTGGGGGGTGGCCTGAAGAGGCCTGTCGCTGGGAGGCAGCCTGAAGAGGCCCATCACCGGCCTCCCGGGGCCCGCACTGGAGTGCTGAGGCCCCGGGGTGGCCTAAAGAGGCCCGTTTTCAGCCTCCCGGGGCCCACGCTGGAGTGCTGCAGCCCCAGGGTGGCCTGAAGAGGCCCGTCTCCGGCCACCTGGGGCCCACACTGGAGCGCTGCAGTCCCGGGGCCACCTGTGGCCCGGGCTGGAGCTCTGCGGCCCCAGGGCGGCCTGAAGAGGCCCATCTCCAGCTGCCCGGGGCCCGCGCTGGAGCTCTGCAGCCCCAGGGCAGCCTGAAGAGGCCCGTCTCCAGCCACCTGGGGCCCGCGTTGGAGCACTGCGGCCCCAGGGGAAGGCATTATGGTGCCTGTAAGTGAGGGATCTGGGAGGGTGGGGGCTTGATGGGGGGGGAGAGCCTTCCTCCCTCTCCCCATCTCTTTGCCCTCTTTCTGTCTCTCCTTTTCTTCTCTCCTTTCCTTTTCTTTCTTTCCTTTTTCCTCCTTTCCTTCTCTCTCTTTCTTTCTTTCCCTCCATTCTTTCTTTCCTTTCTTTCCTTCTCTCCTTTTTCTCTTTCCCTCCTTTTGTTCTTTCATTTTCCTCTTTCCCTCCTTCTTCCCTTCTCTCTCTCTTTCTTTCTCTCCTTCTTCCATTCTTTTTTCCCTCCTTTCGTTCTCTCCTTTTCCCCTTTCCCTTCTTTTTTTCCTACTCTTTCTTCCCCTCTTTCCTTCCTTCTTTCCTTCTCTCAACTCTCTCTTTCCTTCCCTCTCCTCCTTTTATGGCCCAACTCTTCCCCCCCCCACACACAGTCTGGCTGGGGAAGGGGAGGCTTTTGAAGGTGCCTCCCCCCCCCTTTGCTTCCCCTTCTGACATCACATCACATAGTGTCATATGCTAATGAGCTACTGTGTTACTAGCCTAGCAGCTCATTAGCATACTTATGCTAATACATTAGCATACCTTATGCTAATGAGCTCCTGCAGCTCTTTTTCTAGGAAAAGACCCCTGGATGCACCACAGCCTGTTTCAAGGCTACCGCAAACACTCTCTCTCTCAAGCAGGCATTAAGCCTCTTGGACCAAGTCCACCAGCTCCCCTTTTGCAGGTTTAAGAAAGGGCAAGGGTCATACAAGGAGGTGGCAGACCTCAAATTAGGAACCCTTTAAATGCTTTTTGAGGAGCAGAGTCCCACATGCCTGAATCCCAAGTGGCAAATTTGCCACTTGGAGTGCAGCCGGCAGCCACTCCTCTCCCTCCCCTCCTGCAAGATTTAAAGGGCCCCAGCTGACTGGCGGACCATGTGCTCCTGCTAATCAGCTGGAGGGCCCTTTAAATGTGGCAGGAGGGGAGGGAGATGGGTGGCTGCAGGTGGCCAGCAGTGGGCAGGAGCCCCCAAAATCAGGGGGTCCCCCACCCCCACCTGGGACCTGGCATCCCTGCCTCAAATATTCAACAATTCTGTTCATATCCTCTGACTGAGTGAACTGGAAAGTAGCCAAACAACCAAATAAGTTGTCACCCTGGAACCATCCAACTCTGTAATGCAGAGCCTACATCAGAATGGATGCAAGGGATTTTTACCTGCAAAGTGTTGAGCAAAATTGTCATTGCAGGCCACCAAGCAGGCAAATCCCAACAGGTCTCTGACCACCTAGAACAGCTGCAGGGTGCATTTTGTTGCCTCTCTTTTGATATAAATCTATTTTGATATTTAAGAACAGGTCTATCATTGTCCCATTTGCCTTTTTAAATCAGAGTTTGTAATTGAACATTTAAAGCAAAATGCTCTTTCCAAACATTATAATGAACTTTTGTTGGTTTATTTTTTCACTTTTTATGCATAGTGAGAATCCCACGGAAGAGGAAAAAAGGAGGGAAACGTCAAATGAGAAGGAAAGAAGTACCACGATCTGGGAGACCCAGGTTGAAATCCCCATTCTGGTGGGTTGCTTTGATCCACTCATATACTCTCAGCCTAACCTACCTCACTGGGCTTTTGTAAGGATACAATGGAGGAGAGGAGAACAGTGCAAGCTGCTCTGGATTCCTATTAGGGAGAAAGTCAGGGCATAACCAAAGCAAATTAAATAAATGTCGGAGATCTGGAAACTGGGCACGCCTTATCCTGACCTTGCAAGGACAGGGACAAGCAAGTGGCCTAAGCTGTAGAGAAGAGGGACAGAGTGTCTCTCTCATAGCCTTCAGAGGCTATAGGAACGTGATTTTGCCTTTCAACCAAAATCAAACTGGAGGGCTTTGCACTTCTGTGATATTTTCCATGTTCAAGGAACTTGATATACACAATGACAGCAATCCTTACAAGCAGGGAAAATGGCTTGCCTAAGGCTACTTTGAGAGTCTGCAGCTGAGACAAGGCTCACAGCAAGGCCCTCAATGGCTTTTGATAACCACCTGCCACATCATTTCACAGGGTCTGTTGGCAGAGCAACCCATCCAAATGCGCTGGTGCCTTGCTGCTGGCATCACTGTATACCATGGAGTACCCTCCCTATGAGGAAAACCTGAAGAGTCTTGGACTTTTCAGTTTAGAAAAGAGACAACTAAGGGAGGACATATAAAATATGCATGGGGTGGAGAGAGTTGACAAAGAGACATTTTTCTCCCTCTTCCATAATATTAGAACTTGAGGGCATCCAATGAAGTTAACCGTCAGTAGATTCATGACATATAAGAGGAAATACTTCTTTAAACAGAGAGTGATTAAAATGTGGAATTTGCTGCCAGAGGATGTAGTGATGGCCACTGGAATAAGCTGCTTTAAAAGGGGATTATATAGATTCATGGAGGATAAGTCAATCAATGGCTACTAGCCATGGTGGCTGAGGAGAACCTCCACATTCAGAGGCATTAATCCTCTGAATCCCAGAACCAGGAGCCTCGGCCTCTGTGCCCTGTTGTCAGCCCTCCAGAGGAACTCGCTGGCCACTGTGTGAGACAGGATGCAGGACTAGATGGACCATTGGTCTGATCCAACAGGTATCCACTCTCACACAGCTCTTGAGTACTGAAGCCATTTACTTTGTGCCACATATGGCTCTTCTAGAGTTGTAAATCTGCCCTACAATATCCTTCTTGTGGCTTCTCCCAGCACTATATACGGTGCTGGACCTCATGGAGGATTTCTGCTGTAGATTTCTGATTTCTCTGCTGATCTTGGGGGTCCCCCATCCCCCAGGAGCAGCATTTTAGGGGCCATTATGGTCTTGGGGTGGAGGCAAGAAAGTAGTGCTCTACTTATTGAATGATTTCCAGCTGCATCAGGAACATAATTAGCTGATGGAATACCTGAACTATAGTCCTAACTCTTCTGGATCCAGGAGGAAGCATAGCTGCTCCCAAGTCTGTATCAGGAGAAAGTCAAGAATTTCTTCTCCCCTGTTATGTATTCTCTAGCAATTGACCACTCTTCTCTGCCTTGTATGTGGAGTGAAGACTGCATATAACATAAGTACAAACCAGGCTGAAGTATTTTCAGTTCCACATAACCTTCCACATGGACAAAAATAAACTATGCATAGATGCCATGTGGATAACAGAATTTAGGTGCCCTGAAAAGCCCATGCAATACCGAAACAATGACATCTGAAAGACTGTTGTATTTTCAGTGGGATGGTGGCTATCATCCAGTTACCCACATTTACTGAAATCAACAAAAATCCTTCCTAAAATACAAACAAAGAGGTGTAGTGGAGGCTCATGACAATGGCTTCTCCACCCACCTTTTTCTTGCTTTTTAATGTCCACCTGGTGAAGAAATCTGGAGAACTCCAAAGCTACCACAATGTATTATGTTATTTTGGTTAGTTCTAATAAAAGATATTACATGGCTTCTGTTTATAGAAGCTCACAGACTCCTTGCTTCTTGTTAGTGTCTAGTCAGATATATCTATAGACATTGAAGACAGAGAACTTTTGGCCACAAAAGGCAGCAGCCACAGATAGGTTAGTTTTCCATGAAGGTGCTTAATCCTTAAAACAAAACAAAACACACATACACGTACTACCTAGAATACATATAAGCAATGAATTCTTCAGATTATTTTTTTGTTCTATGCTTTACTTTCCCCTGAGTTACCTCTCCTCAAAATAGATTTGAAAACTGTTTTTAATTGGTTTTGCTATTTTGTATTAAGTATATACATAAAACTATTATATCCTGCCTTGAATTCTCACCCACAAGGTAGTAAATCTGGCTGAGAAACAACACACATTTTTCTAAGATAGTGTCCATTTAGAAAGGTTGATCCCAGGTTTTTATATTTTTAGAGTTAGTACATTCTTAAGTTCTTAGCATAATAATTTTCTTTTATTAATATTCCTCATATTACTGATGTATTTATAAGCCTGCCATTAAACCCTCATGTCTTTCTCCGGAGTTAAGGAGCTTTTTCTATGCTTAAATCTTTCACAAAGGAAAAGGATCTTCCCGTTCATTAGGAGAACTGTATCTTCTCCAGTTCTATTGTGTCCCTCCTGCAATTAGGTGACCATGACTACATGTATCATATTAACCAGAAGTGCTCTGAAATAAGGTCAATGGAAGCCTTTTAGATGTCTACTGGCAGCCCCTGGGAGAATTTGAAATACCTCTCTACAGCTCTTTATGGCTTATGTATAGGAACAAATAAGACCCAACTTTACAAAAGTGAGAATGGGAGAATGCCTGCATGAATATATTGTTGCTCTTGAAATTATACTTAGAGGGGCATGGCAGTACTGCAACCTGTACATGCTACTGTCTGTATCCAAGACTTTCTTTGGTATGAATGCTGGGAACCAAAAACATTGTGTCATAGCTGGTGAACTCAGTCTGGAATAGTAAAGATAAGATAAAAACAAAGATAAGATAAAAACAAAACTGAGACTTAAGAAAGGGGTGGAATATATTTTAGAGATGACTGTGCAGTGCAAGAAAAGGTAATGGCACTTCAGGTAATGGAACTGTGGACACAAATAAGGTAAAATGTGGAGCACATTTATACCGGTGCAGAGAATTAAAGTACACAATCAAATGAGGAAGATCAGCAGGTTCAAATAACTATAGAAATACAGGGAAAAGAAAGCATGCACTGAGAGAAAGAAATAGAAGGAACAGAGGGTTTTTTTAAAAAAAAATGAAGATTGTAAATAAAAATGCTTTTCTACAGTTAATGTCACAATTCAGGCCTCTTGAATTAGTAAACGTAGAAAAGTGGCCTTCAGAATGATACAAGCTGTGCATTCCAGATTTAGAGGCACCCACATGCACAAACCAATTTACATAATGGTTTTAGAATACTGTTTTTATTCTCAGATCTTTTATGAGCATTGCATTTGGCTATTTCACCGCTGACGCATACTGGCTTAATGTTTTCAGTGAGCTTTCTGTAATGGCCAAGATCTCTGTCCAGAATAGTTTATAGGCATCACTGTGGAGCTAGGAGTTTGTGCTCTAATGTGTATTCATTGAACTTATTAATGGCAAATCTCATCTGCTAGTCTGTTGCCCAGTGAACCAGCTTAGAGAGGACCTTTGGAATCTCTTTGCAGCCTATGTTAAGCTTTTCTTATCCTAAACTGTACAGTATAATTGGGATTTGGCTAGTTCTCAAGAGTCAAGCTTCCCCTACAAGCAGGCAATGATGGCTTTCTATGGCCATATGGATGCCCATAAATGTCTGGAAAACACATATGAAGCTGACATATACTGAATCAGACCATCAGTCCCATCAAGGTCAGTATTATCTACTCAGACTGGCGGTGGCTCTCCAACGTCTCTGGGTGAAGTCTTTCTCATCACCTACCGCCTGATCTTTTTAATAGGAGATGCCAGGGATTTAACATGGAAGCAGAGGCTCTACCACTGAGCCATGGAAAGTTGGCATGAACCAAGGATGAACCCATATTTAGGTACCGTGATTACAGTAATCATGGTGGCTGGAAAAATGCTGCCATGCTCACATTTCTATCACCTGCATTTGTACATAAATTGTTCACACTAATTTTTTCTATATACTGTCATAGCAGCTGAATACTGATGGGCACGGGAGCCCTTCAAATGTGATATTAGTTGCTATTGTATCATGATTTCCCCACTGGTTACTTCTTTATTTAATTTTTAATTCCTTATAATTAAAACAAATGGCCAAAGGTAGTTGCTACTTCCCAAACATGTATATGACACAGATGATTTCAATACAACATATAAACACATATGGGTGAACTGAGGGGGAGGAATACATTAGGAAATACATTTATCAGCTTGACTTCCATTCCAGAAGGCAAGCGGGTGGGGGGAATATTAAAAAGCTGATGAAGTTAAACATCCTGATCAGGTGTCAACCTAGAATCTGCAAAGAGAATGAACAAAGCAGATCATCCAGTGCATCAGAAGATTACAGGGCTGATAAAGGGCCAGAAGGTGCTTATAACATGCCATGAAGGCACTTTGCATGTAAGTTGTCTGTTTCTATAAACCAAGCATGAATGACAATCAGTGTTATTTGGCAAGGAAATTTAGTAATTTTATAATTTTACATTTAAATTCTTAAAGGACAAACAGGTGAATGCACTTTCAATAACTTGGTACTAGTTAAACCAGTAGATCAATTCTTTAAGTCCCATGACTGACACCATTCAGATATATTTCTTATGTCTAAGGAAGTTTTTACTCCATTCAAGATAAATGATGGCGTGTTTCTTATAGGAAGGTAAATCATGTCAAAAGTGAAGATACCACTTGTATTGTGATACCACTTGTATTGTGAATTTGCTCATTTTCCACTTCCTTACCCATCTTTTATATTTATATTTTTATAAATATATTTTATATTTTATATAAATTGTTTATATTTCAATCCATTATTTCATATTGTAAACTGCCTTGAATGTATTGGCAGAATGACAATATATGAAACTTAGTAAATAAAACCCAAAAAACAAATCACATACAAGTCTCCCTATGCCCTGAAAAGGAACATATGGTTTCTCCACAATATCCATTCCCCTTAAGGACTCATTTCACACTTTTTTGTTAGTTAATAGCCCCATTACTTCTCTGGGTTTATTCTGGTGAACTAATCCTTGGAGCAAATGGAAATAGATTTTTGGAAGTACAATATAGAAGCAATGTGCTGAATCTTTATTTAGTTTAAAAGTCACAAACTTGTTTATATCAAAAGAGAAACTCAAATCTATGCCAGCCCTCAGGGAGCATATACTAAACTACCATCCACCCATCCTTCATTTGCTAAGGTTTAGCTGAAGTATTGTTAAAAACAGTTTGTCATTTAGCTTTTTACTCTGTTAAAAGTTTTCAGAGAAACAGGAACAAAGAAGTCCACAGAGTTTGCCTTTTCTTTCCCCTTGTGAGCAACCACTTCAAATGTGTTTTGAATGGAAAATATGTGTAGGTTGGTTTTTGGTTGAAAACACATCTTTTAATCTTGTTGTCTTGACATTTCATTAGCTACTGAATAGTTACCACCAGTATTTGGCAGGAGAACAGTGGGACTATATCCACAAAGCTAGAAAAGGATGAACTGTGTGTGGATGCTAGAAAAAATGTTGATGAAGATGTTTGAGAGGCAGTCCCACAAAGTCTGTAATTTTTTTCACTAAGTACAAAACCAAATTCTGCACCTTAAGAGTTTAAAGTTTGTCACAAGTATAATTATGCAATGTAATCTGACCAAATGGAAATCAGATGTGATCACATAGAGACCTCCAGCTAGCACCAGCTGACATGTCAACAGCTTGAAAATATGGACCATTTCACATAGCAGGTCTTTCAACTACATTCTGAAACAACCAGACACATCTAGCCTCGACTCTCAATGTAGATTGCTTTACAGTCAAAACAAAAAGGCTTCTTAATGTTATGGAATTAAAATAAAACAAGTAATTTTGTTCTTCATACGACTAGAACCATCAAAGCCAAAAATCACAGTTAAAGTTTGGCAGATTAGTTTGTATTTGTCACACCTCAGTACCACTTCAGTGATCAGATCAGCAGTCCTATATCACTGACTTGAAATTTTAAGAATTGTGGACATCCTGATCATGGATCTGTTGTCTATGTTTAGTTTGCTTGTGGTTCACCTATGTTACTTCTAGAATTGCTGCAAGGAAAACATGAAAAAGAAACAAGAAGATCCCTGGAAAAACATATAATCCCATTCTTCTATAATGTACGTAGGTTATATAAGGTTATTTTTCCAATCAGGTTATTTTTCCAGAACAAGCTGGCTTTCAGAAGGATCAAAGCACTATCAATCACTGCCAGACATTGTATCATTTGGCCATTAATAGCATAAAGGGTCCTACTAAAAACCTTTATGTAGCCTTTGTGGACCTTGCAGCTGCTTTTGATTCGATAGACAGAGATGGGCTCTGGGTTAAGCGGGCAAACACCAACATCGACAAACGTTTCCTCTATCTGATCAGGGAACTATATACTAATACTTCATCTAAAATAAGAGTGGGTATTACAGGATCCCCTGACCGATAGCATTTCCACGGCTACAGGCATGAAGCAGGGTTGTGTCCTTGCTCCCCTCCTATTCAATCTTTATATTAATGACATCATTGTAAGGCTTTCAGGTGCTGATCTCTCCCCCACACCCGCCCCTTGGGCCAAGAAAGATCTGTCCTTCTTTACACTGATGGCATGGCCCTGCTGTCCATAAGTCATACTGGCTTGAGAAGGTCGCTGGCTAGGCTTAGCACCTTCTGTAAGGAGGAGCACCTACAAATTAATTACTTGAAGACCAAGTTGATGATCTTTGGGAAGCGCGGTGCATTTTTGGCTGGGCAATGGATGGGTTTCCGATAGACCAAAGCCGAATCTTTAAATACCTGATTATTACCTTCTGTGATACACTTTCCTGGAAGGCATATACAGACATTATAAAATCAATAGCACTTCAGGTTATGGGGGCAATCCTTAAATCTTACCATTCTAAAGGGGGATATCAGATAGAACGAGCCCTAAAGCTTTTCCAGAGTAAGTTAATCACCCAACTTTTATATGGTGTTGAGGTTTGGGGATGGAACAATTTCCTGATCAAATTTGGAGAGTTCAAAATCTTTTTCTAAAAAGGCTGTTAGC
The DNA here is from genome assembly GCA_029375565.1 of Gekko gecko. Classification (NCBI taxonomy): domain Eukaryota; kingdom Metazoa; phylum Chordata; class Lepidosauria; order Squamata; family Gekkonidae; genus Gekko; species Gekko gecko. The sequence goes on from JAPDNY010000001.1 coordinate 97,058,151, forward strand.
ACTTCCTCCAAATACTCCAGCTGCACTGTTGAGGGCTGAAGTGGGTCTTCCCTCCCTTCAGGCTCGTGCTTTTAATTTTTTTGCAACTACTGGCACAGACTGAAAAGGGCTCCAGCATATAATCTTGCCAGCTTCTTTTTTTCTGAAAGCTTGAAAGACCCTAATTGGCAATCTAAGTATTATACAGTCCTTCAGATGTATAATCTGCCAGACGTTGTCTGTGGAACCTTTCAGGCTGAGTTTGATGGAAAGGTGCAAATATACACACATGATGCTGGTCTAGATAGAGAAGTTATACTAAGAAACAAATCTCCTTCTTGGTATAAATTGATTAAAGTGGACCATCGCTGAGCACATTATCTGACTAAAATTTATTTCTTTAACTTGTGTCCTGCCTTTACATCTCTCTGCTTCCAAACTATGCAAACAGCAGTGCTTGAAGGTCGATATACCCAAACACCAGCAACTGAGCACCTTTGTATATGTGGTGGCTCAGTACCTGAAGATCTGTTTCATTACCTGCTGGATTGCCCACTCTATTCATTCCCCAAGAAAGAAGTTTCTTGGCAAAATCTTAGATAAACTGGGCCCCTGCTCCACATCCAGAAAAGTTACAACTTTGCTTGTAGAAGTGGAGCCAAAGTATTCATACAAGGTTGCACTCTTTGCCCTAGCGGCAAAGAAAATCTGAATTAAGTTGATTAATTCCTCTATTGCTAAATAGCCACGGCTATGTTAAGGTCCTTTTTAGTAATTTTATCCCAAACCTTATACTTATTTTGTATGTTTCACTGCCTTTTTATCCTGTATTATTTTAAGCTTGTAATCAGTTTCATGCTAGACACACATAAATTTTTATCTCCTGTGTTTTAATGCAGATCCTATTCTGTATTTTATAACTTTTATTGTATTGTATTGCATTGTATTTGTTACAGCCATTGGCCATATGCAATAAATCAAACTGAACTGCACTGAACTGAACATAAACATCCTTGTAGCTTCATCATGGGCACATCGCCACTGCCTCTCTAGCTGTCTTAGCCTTTGCTTCATCAGCCGCAACACCTGGGTATACCAAGGTGCAAGCTTAGAGCGAGGGCACAGAGGGTGTCAGGAAGTGATCTCATCAATGGCTGCAGAGTCCTCTACAAGGCGATCTAACGAACCACCGGGGTGTATTGGATCCCACGGAGCCATCTGAAACTGCACTGGGTCCATTTGGCTCTGCGGGCAAGCTAAAATATACTCGTTGCCCAAACAGGGTTGGGGTGAAACATTTAAATTGGCCCTCAGGGTAAGGTGGTCCAACCATGGCACTGCCAAGGCAGTGATCCGGTCCACTGTAAGCCCTGCTGTAAAGATCAAATCAAGCGTGTGCCCAGCACAGTGAGTGGGGGTCATTACATATTGGAGAGTCCCAGTGCCACCATGGACAACACTAGGTCCATTGCTTTAGTGGAGGCTGCATTATTGGCATGGACAATGAAATTGCCCAAGACTATCAGTACACCAACCAAATCGCCAAATTCTCCTTGGCCTCCCACACTAGGCCGGCACACTCTATGCCCACAATCTTCAGTGGCAGGAGCACTCTGAAGGAACAGATCTGTCCCAAATGAACAGAGTCACTCCTCCCGCCCTCCCCCTAGTCCGTCATTGGTGAAGGACCATGAACCCAGGAGGGTACTGTCTCCCCTTCCCGCACCCAGATCTCAGTCATGCACACCAGGTCTACTTTCTGCTTGAGCAAAAAGTCCCGAAGGACCGTGATCTTGTTATTTATAGACCTGGCATTACACAACACCAATGATGAAGAGGGGAGTCATTCATCCTAGCCCCACTGCTGGCAACCTTTGGGATGGGACACAGGCTAGAAGGGGGCCAAGATGTTCTGCTTTGAACTGTCTTTGAAGATGGTTCAGAACCTTCAACTGGTCCAAAATGCAGTAGCCAGGCTACTGTCAGGGATTGGTTATAGGGACTGTATCACCCCTGTGCTGAAATTTGTGTACTGGTTACTTATCCATTTCCAGACACAATACAAATTGCTGGTTCTTTAGATTTACAGGCTTAAATGGCTTAGGACCATGGCACTTGAAGGACTGCCTCCTCCCATACTTTCCAGTGCCTTCCAGTTAAAATCTGCCTCTCAAGCCCTGCTCTTTGTGTACTGGACTTCAGAGGTGCATAAGGTGGCGAACTATCCACAACAATCCAGCTATAATAAAACATCAGTAATATGCAAGAATGAGAAAACTATGGCACACAGAAACTGTTCTATAAACTACTTCTCATCTAATGCCCATCATATAATGCATACACCCAGCCCCGTAGCTAACAACTTTTTGCTCAGGGGGCCAGTGCTTTTCTCAGGGGGCCTGCTTTGCAATTCCCACTAGAGAAGCCCCTGAACTGAAACAAGGGCCCAGCCAAACCCTAAAGCATGCCATGTTGGAAGAGCAAGGAAGGCAGATTCAGTGGAATTATCTCCCCCCCAATCCACCTCCATCCTCACACAAACCAAGGCACTGGAGATGGAGGCTTAGCTTAGGGCGGGCAGCAGCCACCAGGACTCATCTCTTTCCTGGGTCTTTTTAAAAATTACCCCTCTTCCCCCATGCACTTGGACTTCTCTGCCTCCACCACCTACAGCTGCCATTCTGTGGTTGGTTTCATATCCCAAGGCAAGAAATTTTGTTGCACCCCCCAATCAGAATTCCAAAGATGCCTACAGGCCCATGCTGTATTTTATTTACATAAGACTACATTGGAGGAGCCCCCCCCCCCATATGAGGGATGTACTAAAAGGAAGGACTGGAATGGCAGGCCCCACAGTGGAATGACAGCCCCTGGAGGTTACGGGAGTTTTCTGGGAGTGGAATGACAGGCCCCAGAGTAGAATGGCAGCCCCTGGGGTTAGGAGTATTCTGGAACTGGGGGTAGGAGATGTGTCCTGGTAATGATAGGCCTGGCATTCCACTCCCAGAACACTCCTGCTACCCCCAGGGGCTGTCATTCCAATCTAGGACCTGTCATTCTACCCCCAGACCACTCCTGCTACCCCCAGGGGCTGTCATTCCACACTGGGGCCTGTCATTCCAGTCCCAGGACACTCCTCCTACTCCAAGGGGCTGTCATTCCACCAAAGGGCATGCCATTCCACTCCCAGAACACTCCTGCCACTCCCAGGGGCTGTCATTCCACCCTAGTGGCTGTCATTCCATGCTGGGGCCTGTCATTCCACTGTCAGAACATACCTGCTATCTCCAGGGCCTGTCATTCCACCCTGGGGCCTGTCATTCTAGTCCCAGAACACTCCTTGTACCCCCAGGGGCCTGTCATTCCACCCTCAGAACACATCTGCTACCCCTAGCAACTGTCATTCCACTCTGGAGCCTTTCATTGTAGTCCTAGAGCAGTGTATTTGGGACCAGAGACCTCAATGGAAAATCCATTCCTCATTTTCTTTGCAACTCTTCTTGAGCTGTAATGTACTTTAATGGAGCCCATGCAAGTCAATAGGCATTCCTGGCTCCCATTATTTCCAATGGGTCTTCAAGTCTCTCCCATTGTTTCCAATGGGCAATCCTGTCCTTCCTTTTAGTACATCCCCCACATGAGCCCCTCTGGTCTCTACCTGAACTTGGAGTCCTGCAGGCTGCACAATAGCGTAGGGAGGAATGGATGCTGGAAGTGCAGCAGCACAAGAATGAGGGGATAACAACAAACCCCAGCCAGCCAGCCTAGCCCCACGGAAGATGACCAGGCTCAGCAGAGGAGACTTCCTCTGAGACCACTGAGCTGCTGAGTTGCTGAAGGCTGAGCTCCCAGGTCCAATCACCCTATGGAGGAAGAGAAGGAGAAGGAGGAGCTATGGCCCGGGGCTTTGCAGGAGGACAGGCAGAAGGCTCAGATCCTTGTGCTCTGTTGCTGCTGCAGTTTGCCTGGAGTTGAAGGAAGTGGCAGGGTGGCTGGCTTAAACTTGTATTTGGTGAGCTCTTTGCTTAGAGCCTGCCCACTACTCCAAATAAGGCAGCCAATGCTGAGCCTGAGGTCAGTCGGGGCGGAAACTGGCTCCACTCCTCTTTCTGTTTTCCCCAACAAGTCCCGCTGCTCTTCTCCCGAGTCAGCCAGCAGAGTGCCAACAAGATGATCGATCAGGGGGTGAGGGGGCTGGGGGGAGCGGTCCACAAAACCATGGGGGGCATGGGCCCCTTGATAGCTACAGGCCTGCATGCACCATCCCCCATTCACCTTCCCATCAAAACTAACTGGATAGCATCCCTCTCAACATGCTATATGCTATTCGAAGAGAAATAACAAAGCATGCAAATTAAGCAGGAAGTTTGTGCTATAAGCCATAATGATTAGGCAATGGTAATAAAGACTTTATAAGTGACATATAGACTGCAGTTTATTTCAACTAAGCAATTCATTTAGAAAGTAATTTGCATTAGTTAACATCATCTGAGAGATAATGGTAAAAAAAACCGTCCTAGGACATCATTAATCAGCCAGTTCTGATTAGCACCTCTACATGTTTATGCCAAACAAGGAAGGTATGGCTTGAAATTCATCAACACTGCAGCGCTGCTATGTTGCTAGATAAAGCACATCCGTCTGGTAGATATTATGAAGGAGACTCCACATGGAAGAATCAAGCTGGTACACTGATACAAGAATACTTCACAAAATAAAGTGAAAAATACTAGTCTTCGCATGCTGATAATCACCCATTTTGTGAAACATCTGCAAGTCTTTTACCCCTCATTAAAGACTGAAGAAGGGCCTGAAGGAATTTAAAAAAACCAACTGGATCAGAACATGAATTTGACTTGGTCATAATGTTAGTTATGTTTTCTTCTTTTGACACATCACCCCCTCATACCCACATACACACATTATTGCCCTGAAGGCTGCAAAGGGAGCAGTCCAAAGTCTTGCAAATATTGTGTTCCACAATACATAAGGTCTGATTAGACAATAAACATAACTTGGGTTGGAAAAACCGCAACCTAACTCACATTTAATGTATGAACTGGCACTCACCTTAAAAACAGTGCATGTGGGGGGCACATTGGATCCTGAGCATGCACACGGTGGCAACAAAGTCTTCATCATTCCTTCCCTTCCACCCCACACTTAAAGTAGCAGAAAAGTGTGGGGAGGGCTGTTTGTCTTACTGCTGGTTCCATGTGTCTGACCAGGAGGCACATGGAACCAGCAGTAAGACAAACAGTGCCCCCTCCCCACCATGGCCCTTTTCTGCTAGCAAAGGAGTGTGAAGTAATTCCCCCCCCCCCAAAAAAAAACCTATTTTTATTGTGCATGCCACATCTTCCCCAACCCAACTTCAGTAGGGATATTAGGCAAACCAGAAAACTGCATTTCACAGGGTTCTGAATATCTCACAAGGCAGCTTCCTTGTTCATTTTGCCAACCCCAGATCCAAAACTGTTCCAAGGTAAGTGCAACTATCAGTAAAACCCAAACCACACCTAACTCAGGAGAACCCTGAACCATACTGGTCCTTTTCAACTCATGGAACAGAACTGCTCAGTATGCACATAGAGTCTTCTGCTGGATTACAACCATTGTCTTCAAGTATTGGTAAGTTGAGCTGGCAATCAAGTATTTCAGGCAAAAAGATGTATTTCTGCTATATTTCTTGTAATTGATTTTGGCCTGTATGGCTTTGGACAGAATATTAATTCTCTCCATTCCCATTTGTTTAGATAAATGTCTTGAGTCAGGCAATTTTTATGAAAAGCACAACAGCTTAAGCATTCTGCTTTGTGTGTTTTTAAATAATTGTACCATATAAAGGTGTAGTTGCCATTAGACCTGCAAAAAGCCAGCAAAATTACTTAACATATTTTTTCCTGTCTGGGCTCTTTTGTGTATTTATTGCTATCAATAGACAACATCTTTTATATCATCAATATATCACTGTGCATTCAGTAGAGCTAGAGAACAATTTGCAATTGATCATTCATATGAATTTTACCAGTAAGCTCATTAGCAAGAATGTTCATGCAAAGTGAAGTTGCAATAGAAGAAAAAATAGCCAAGGCAATTCCACATTTTTTAAAAAAAATATCCCATACCTCTTTCAGTTATCTACAGCTAGAACAATTATGCACCAAACATCCCATTTCCACATTAATACGGTTGTAACAAAGAGGTGGCCAAACCATAAAGTATTAAAGCTTACAATACAGATCCTCTAAACTCCTAATCTCAAAGTGTGCATAAATAAGCTAAATGCTATAATATATAGCCACTTCTCCTATATGATAAATGAAGTCTACTAATATTTGTAAGATCAGAGTACTTAATTCAGTGACTACTGTTCTGCTCTTCTACGACATGCAAAGACACAAAATCCAAGAACAGTTAAACCCATGTAAACAGGGGTCTTTTCGTAGAAAAACAGCTGCAGGAGCTCATTAGCATATGGTATGCTAATGAGCTATTAGGCTATTAGCATATGCCATGCCCCCTGACATCACCAGAAGTGATGTCAGAAGGGGAAGCAAAAGGGGGAGGCATCTTCAAAAACCTCCCCTTCCCTTCCCCAGCTGGTCTGGGTGGGGGAGCTAAGAGAGAAGGGGTTTAAAATTTAAACTCCTTCTCATGAGAGTTGGGCCACAGAAGGAGGAAAGAGGGAAGGAAAGAGAGAGAGTAGAGAGAAGGAAAGAAGAAAGGAAAGAGGGAAAGAAATAGAGGGAAGAAGGAGGGAAACAGGGAAAGGAGGAAAAAAGAGAAGAGAAGAAGGAGGGAAAGAGGAAAAAGAGAGAAGGAAAGGAGGGAATGAAAGAAATTTGGCGGCAATTTGGCCCCATTATATCCTATGGGCCATTGAAGTCAATGGTGAAAACATAGGGTATATTCTGGGAGCTGGAGGGAGGGGTTTGAGGAGAGGCTCCAAACTCACAGGGTAGCTGATGGAGCCTCTTCCCAAGATACCCACCACGTTTCAAGAACTTTGGACCAGGGGGTCCAATCTTATGGGCCCCTAAACAGGTTGCCCCTATTCCCTCCATTGTTCTCTATGGTGAGAAAAAAAGTTAATTTTTTCCCACCATAGAGAACAATGGAGGGAATAGGGGCAACCTGTTTGGGGGCCCATAAGATTGGACCCCCTGATCCAATGTTCTTGAAACTTGGTAGGTATCTTGGGGAGAGGCTCCATCAGCTACCCTGTGAGTTTAGAACCTCTCCCTCAAACCCTCCCCTCCAGCCCCCAGAATATACCCTATGTTTTCACCATTGACTTCAATGGCTCATAGGATATAACGGAGCTGAAATTGACATTCGGCTGCCTGAAAGACTCCCCGGGACGCCGGCTGGGGGCGGGGCTTGGCTGCTGAGCTCCCGGAGCTGCGCTCCGGTGCGCTCCCCCCCCAAAAGACCCCTGCATGTAAATAAAATTATAGTAATAGTTAAAAGTAGGAGTTTTAATACACATACATACTATCACAGAAATCATTCACCCATTCCAGAGATTACCCCATTTTTAACAGTAGGTTTTGCCACCCCTATGAACCCCCACAAGGTTTCCTTTCTCATCTCTTCAGACAAGCTGTTCCAAAGTGCTGAAACGGTCACTGAAAATGCCATAATCCTTATAAATACAGATGTAATTAATTTACAAAATGAGACTACAAGTAATTCCAATTACTGAGATCCTCCCAAGTGGATAGGCAGATATCAAGTCCTTCAGATATATGGGGCCTAGGTTACAACAGGCTTTAAAGTTCAGTACCTTGAATGGACTCCAGAAGTTGATTGATAATCAGAGCAAATATTATGAAACTGGATGGATACGGTCCTAGCATACTGACAACCAGGGCAACTATTATAAAATTAGATACAATCCCTGCATCCTGACCTGGACAAAAGGTAGGCAGCCAAATTCTGGATCAGTTGAAGCTTCTGAGTGTTCTTTAAGGGCAACCCACTTACCTTGATATTTCATACATTTCATGATTGCTGATATGTTCTAGTTCTATACTTAAATGTCTAAAAATCCACATTTTATAAATGGCAATTTTATGAGTAAAGAATATTAGCAAGCACTGTCATTAATTTTCCTAATGTATTCCAACTGCAAAACTCTGAGACTGTATGAAAACTGGAAAATTTGGCCCAGACCACAATAGTGAAAAGACGGGTATGTAGGCAGCAATGTACATAAAAGAGATCCCGGGTTTGACCTCTTACCAAAATGGTGCCCATGCACAAGTTTATAAGCAGTAGAAACTTGAGAAAAAGAATGCAAGTTATTACCACCATTTTATGATAGGCAGCAAGATGATTACAACAGGCCACTCACAGAACTGTCATGTGGACTTGGGCAAATAACTCTCCCCCTCCCCAAAACACCCCATAGCATCTTCTATTGACAGGCAAACAAATTTAATTAAGTTTCTGATGTATGCAGTAAGTTTTCTGGTAGTATTATTGCAGGTTTCATGAACTACTGCATAAATCTGAGAAGGATTAGGCAAACTGCCTTTTCATAGAAAAATCCATCTATGCTGCAGCTTGCTGGCAAGCAATCCGGTGTCCTAATATGCTTCTGTGGAATTTGAGAAATGCTCAGAAAGGATCACTGACAGCATGGCCCCATCGCATGTGCATAAAACAGTGAAAGCTGTGGCTGCTTAAAGGATTGGGCCACTCTTTAACAGTTTAAAATGCATATAAAAGTTAAAATTCAAAGGTAGTAAAGATTTTTCCATTCCATTTTGCCTAGGGCACCGAAGTACAGAAAGCCACTCTTAGTAAGAGAGAGGGAACAGAGGAAAAGGAAATTGACTTACCCCAGCCAATGCAAAGGTAAAGCCGGAAGATTCTCTGCTCAGAAAACACTGAAAGCACTAGCAGTGTATACAGGTACATTCCTTCCACCAATAGCCAGTAGTAGTTTGCAGTCACACAATAATGCATCATCACGAAGACCAGACGACAACTAATTGACTCCTGAGAGAACAGAATAGAGTTTAGAAAATATGGCATATGTTACAAAGGACAAAAGGAAGAAAAGGCAGGAGTGTGATGTCATATACCATCTTACCCCAGCAAATACTTGGCTGAACAAGACACTAGGAAAATTTTTGGAGGCAGTCCGCTGAGTTTTGGACAGAGAAAAGCAAACACTACAGCAGATATATTTATACTCTGGATCACTTAAGACATACATATTATCATACTATATGTAGTTATGAATCAGCATAAGAGCAGGAATAGTCAGTTCTTCACAAAACACAGAAAAGAGGAAGAGGGAGGACAAGGGGGGAAATCCTCATTTGGGTCATTAGGAAAAATACTGATTCCTGTCACATAACTTCATTTTACCTCTGCGGTGAGCAAGTTAGGCCTCAGGTCAGCCAGAGCGCAAACTGCAGAAGATTGTTTTTGTTGGGGGTCAGGAGAACTTTGTGGATAAAATGCTTTATGGCACAGGTGTTGCAATGAAAAGGAGGTTCAAGTGAAATAGCAAATAATTCTGCTTGCAGAAGGGGATGAGATTTCATCAAATTCCTTTACATTAATGCAGCCTGTGCCATTTTGTCCATGGGACTCTCCTGGTCCTAATACTAGTGTTTGTGCTTTAGGTTTATAGGATCCAAACCAATATATTGATCTACTATCCTGGAAGATCTGGGACTTCTTTTGGAGTTGCTGTATGATGGATGTTGTAACTACAGTAATTACTGCTTCAATCACAAGACAGTGAATAATAACAGTTAATCTTCTTCGTGGTTTCTGTACATCACACCTATGGGATCTAGTGCGTCTGTGCTGATCTGATCGGTGTTGTACAAAGCTCACAAAGGTATTTCCGCACCTCCGCCCAGAGCCTATGCGGGAACCCCTACTGTGCATGCCCAAGGGGGTGGGGGGTGGACATCCCACCAGTTCTCTTCTGACCTCCGCACTGTTAACAGCTCTTTCGACGGTTGGTGTTTGTAAATTTTTCCCTCGTATCTGGACTCTCTGAATTCTTTGGAAATTTTGTTCTTCGTTTTTTCTCTGATTTTTCTTGGACTTTGCCTCATGTAACAGGAAGTCTGCAAGGTGAGAGCTTTCTGTGGTCTTTGGACCCTCGCCTCCCTTCCCTCATGTGGAAGATCCTTTGTGCTTCAAGAGGTGTGCTTCATATGGAAGTAAACTTGCCCTATGAGACAAGCACACTCTCTGTATTATTTGCTTGGGCAAGGGTCATCAGCCAGAGGCATGTGCTTTGTGTGCAAAATTCTCGAACCAAACGAGAAAAAAAATAGAGCCGCGAGGCTAAAGGTAGTTCTCTGGGAATTAGCTCTTGCCCCTCCTACATCTACAATGGCAGCGGAGCCTCCTCCTAAATCTTCTGCATCAACTTCATCACAAACATCTACGTTGATACCAAGGCAGGAGGTAGCACCAGCAACGCCGAAGCCACCTCGATCGGGCAAATCATCTTCGGATACAGGGCCAGCCCCTTGGCTGCGAACGACCTTGTTGCCCCATGATACCAGGGCTTATATAGAAGATCTTCCATTTGATGGGGAGGGCCTCTTCCACTCTTCTGCTGACTCAGCCTTACAACAGATGGACAAGAGCATAAAAGCCTCCAGATCTTTGGGTGTCTCTGCTCCATCTAAGCCATACCGCCAGCGTTCCTGGTCCCGCTACAACTCCAAATGCCCTTATCCAACTAAACCATACCCAGAAAGTACCTGGAGACCTCACCAGTCACCTATGGGGCAGCGCCAGCAGTACCAGTACCCAGCGAAGTCAAGATATGGCTCCCAGCAACAACAGCCTAGGGCCAAGTCCCAAAAGACTACCAAACAGGGCCTTTGACTTTCCCCGTATTTTTACAGGGGAATCCACCCACCTTTCCCCTTTCCTCCCTATGTGGCGGGTCATTAGCATGGACAGCTGGGTTCTATCCATTCTGACCCACAGATATTCAATAGAATTTGTGGACTTGCCGACACTGCCTATCTTTCGAACCACCCCTCCCTCTTCCATTCTGCTCCAAGAGGTCAATTCCCTCTTGGAGAAGGATGTGATAGAGCACGTGCCGAAGGCATACGAGGGGGCAGGCTTTTACTTCCGTTATTTTGCTGTTCCCAAGTGGGACAGGGGTTTATGACCAATTTTAGATCTGCAGGACCTCAACATCTTCATGCAGTACCGCAGATTCAAGATGACATCGTTCAAAGTAATTCTCCCTCTTCTGTCTCGGGGGTCCTGGATGGCAACCATCGACCTCCAGGATGCCTACTTTCATCTCTATATCCATCCATCCCACCGGAGGTGCCTCCGTTTCACCATAGGGGACTGCCACTTCCAGTACAAGTGTCTTCTGTTTGGCATGTGCATGACACCAAGGGTATTCACCAAAACAATGGTGGTGGTGGCAGCCTATCTTCATCTACAGGGGACTGCCATCTTTCCCTACATAGACAATTGGCTCTTAGTGGCGGATTCCTCAGTGCTCCTGGAGGACCACATTTCTTGGACGCTCCATCTCCTGCCCTCCCTAGGCCTTCAAGTCAACCATCAGAAGTCCCATCCACAGCCATCACAGAGGGTGCAATTCATAGGTGCAGTACCGGACTCTATGGCTTGCAGGGTGTACCTTCCTGCAGACAGAGAGACAACCCTGTCTTCTCTAGCCATGGAGGTACGGACACAGGTTTCGTCTACGGCCTTCCAGATCCAATGCCTGCTAGATCACATGTCAGCCACCACAGCTGTGCTACCGCTAGCAAAGCTACACATGAGGCCACTGCAGACATGGTTCCTGCGTCATTTCAAACCGCTCAGGATGGTACAACCCAAGCGCCTCGAGCCTCCTCTACCTGTACAGGACTCTCTACTGTGGTGGTCAATGACGTTCAATCTTACCCAGGGCGCTCCCTTTCATCCACCAAGCCCGGGTTTCACACTGACCACAGATGCCTCCCTGTGGGGATGGGGAGCCCATCTCAATGACGTAAGCGTAGGGTACCAGTGGGACGCTCTCAATGCAACCAAGCATATCAACTATCTGGAACTGCTTGCAATAAAATTGGCATTGACCTTCTTCCAGCCCATTCTCCGGGGACATTGTGTAGCGGTTCTGACGGGCAATGCTACGTAACTCAGTTATGTCAACCGTCAAGGAGGGACGGTGTCCCGGAGCCTCTGCCATCTGGCAATCGACCTCTGGGACTGGTGCATAGCAAACAACATCTTTCCTGTGGCCACTCACATTCCAGGAACCTGCAACATAAAGGCTGACCTGCTCAGCAGAGGTCTCACACAACATCACGAGTGGGAGCTGAATTTGTCTTACCTTCATCCCCTCTTTCTAGACACTCCAGAGACAGATGTCTTCGCCTCCAGAAAGAATGCGAAATGCCCTTTCTTCTGCAGTCTCTCCCTAGGAGACGGCCTCCTCCTTCCATAGGGACAGACATTCCTGTACATGTTCCCTTCTCTACCTCTCTTGTTACGGGTCATTCAGAAACTAGCCAGAGTCATGCCAGAATGTATCCTAGTGGCTCCCTGGTGGCCCAGACAACCGTGGTTCACCACTCTGCTTCAACTCACGAGTGGCAGGTACTACCACTTCCCCAAGGTGCCAGATCTCCTTCTAGCGGAGGAAGGAAGAGCCAGTTTGGTGTAGTGGTTAAGTGCGTGGACTCTAATCTGGGAGAACTGGGTTTGATTCCCCACTCCTCCACTTGCACCTAGCTGAATGACCTCGGGCAAGCCATAATTCTGATAAGAGCTGTTCTTGAAAAAGAGCTGTTTCTGTCAAGAGCTCTCTCAGCCCCACCTACCTCACAGGGTATCTGTTGTGGGGAGGGGAAGGGAAAGAAGTTTGTAAGCCGCTCTGAGACACCTTTGGGTAGTGAAGGGCGGGGTATAAATCTAATTTCTTCTTCTTCTTCTTCTACATGCCAAGGTGGACACCCTGAAATTGACGGCCTGGTGGCTAGGGCGATAACCTTTTCTGACCATTTCTCAGAGGTTCTCCTCAACGGCAGGAAGGCATCCACCCACCTTTCTTACCACAGGAAGTGGCTCAGGTTCCTCTCCTTACTTCAGACGTCGACTGTTTCCCCAACATCTGTAGGTCTGAACAGAATCCTTGAATTTCTTCTGTCACTCATGGATCAGGGCCTTTTCCACTCATCTATCAAGGTCTACTTGGCGGCCATTTCTGCATACCACAATGGCCTGGAGGGCTTCTCCGTCTTTTCCCATCCAACTTCAAAAAAGTTCCTCCGAGGCCTCATTCGGCTGCATCCCCCTGTAAGTACTCCTACTGAGCTGTGGGATTTGCCATTGGTGCTCCGCCACCTCACCAGGAAGCCCTTCGAACCAATGGCAACCTGTGACTTACAATATGCAGCTTGGAAAATGGCTTTCCTAGTGGCGATTACATTGGCCAGGAGGGTCAGTGAACTGATGGCACTACGCCATGACCCACCTTACCTAATGTTCTTGCCAAATGGAGTTCATCTAGTGCCAGACGTTTCATTTTTGCCAAAAGTCATCTCAGAGTTTCACTTGAACTCTGACATATTTCTGCCTGACTTCTTCCCACATCCTGACGGGGAAGAACAACGTTTGCTTCATTCTCTGGATGTTAAGAGGGCGCTTCTTTTCTACCTGAATAGGACTCAGCCAACTAGAAGGGACAACAACCTGTTCCTTTCTTATGTCACCGCTTCCTTAGGGTTGCGGATCTCAAGCCAACGTCTGTCCAAGTGGATTGTGGGGACAATTAGATTGTGCTATTCCTTAGCGAAGCACTCCTTCCCTTCTCACTTGAGGGCACACTCCACCGGGTCTATGGCGACCTTCACTGCTTTCCTGAAGGGTGCATCGCTGTCTTCCATTGGCAGAGCTGCCACGTGGTCCACACCTACCACATTCATCAGGCACTATGCTCTAGATGTTCGGGCATAGCATAAGGGCAATCTGGGTCATTTGGTCCTGTCCTCGGCGGCGCACTGAGTCTGACAGTACCCACCTCCAGGTGAGCCACTGCTTTTCAATCTCCCATAGGCGTGATACACAGAGACCACGAAGAAGATAAAACAGGTTGCTTACCCGTAACTGGTGATCTTTGAGTGGTCATCTGTGCAGTCAGAACGCTCGCCTGTCCTTCCCCACTGCTGTCATCCTCAGTTGTTGCTCTCACATTGCTTTGGTTGATAGCGGTCAGAAAGAACTGGTGGGATGTCCACGCCCCGCCCCCTTGGGCATTCACAGTAGGGGTTCCCATGCAGGCTCAGGGCGGAGGCATGAAAATCCCTTTGTGAGCTTTGTAGAACACCGATCAGATCAGTGCAGGCGCACTAGATCCCATAGGTGTGACTGCACAGATGACCACTCGAAGATCACCAGTTACAGGTAAGCAACCTGTTTTTAGCCAACCTTGTTAACTTCTGCTCAGGAGTCATTACACCAATCGATTCCCCATTTCAACTCCACTTCAACAGCATTGGAAACACTCAAAAATTTCAGGCAAAAGTTACATAACATGTAGTTCCACCTCTGGGCAAATTCATCATAATTTCTTTTGGAGACAGAGGATGCGATCACACTGACATTTTAATTGGGGTTCGCTGCTATTCCCTTGCGCATGTCAGTTTCACATTCACACGTGCCAATCCGCCTCCCACCCCAAAGCAGGCTCACTCTTGCAATGCTGCCGGGTTTTCCTGACCCCTGGAAAATCAGGTGTTTTCCTGGCACTTGCGGTTTGAATGCGCGATTTCACCCATCTGGACAGCCCATCTTTCGCAATGATTGCGATTAGCGCCATCTAACCGCTCTTTGTGTGTTGTTTTTTTTAAAGCTTCCGGTTTGAGTGCTTGAGCAAACATGTGCTTAATAAATCCATTTAACGTTTAATAATGGATTTATTAAGCGCATGTTTAGTCAAGCACTCAAACCGGAAGTTTTTTTTTTAAAAAGTACAAAGATGGCCCTGGAGGTGGAATGAGAAGCAGGGGCTCCAGCAGCCTGGACGGGGCGGCAAGGAGGGTGGCGAAGACAGTGGAGCCTTTTTTCATGGGGCAATGGCAGCAGCAGCAACAGCAGCCCCCCCCCACACAGTGGTGGCAGGATCAGCAGCTGCCCGAGCCTCCCCGTGGCCGGCAGGATCGCCTGGAGGGACGGCACAGCAGCAGGCGAGTGGTTGCTGGAAGAGAGGGGCCGGCTGCATCTAGTCAGCCCAATGCGAAGAAAAATGTTCCCAATTTAAACAAAGCGGGAACAAAGCACAATTACCTTGCCGTGTGACCACGGCCTATGTCTTCAAAAACAAAGCGGAACTAGATACATCCTTCCATTGACATTAAGGGTTTTATACAGATACACTAGTCATAGGCCACCAGTATCACAGGTATTTTTAAGTCATACACTACCTGATAGGATAAAATTTTCTCCCACTGAGTGGTAGTACTGTACATCCATGTTAGCACAGAGTCTTTAATGAAGACAGATACAGCACGTAGAATAAAGGAGCAGAAAAGGTTCAAGTGAATGTAGTTTCTGGTGCAATGCAGATGCCTAGAAACATAAGCATGATGCTTGAGTCATCTGATCATAACAGCTGTCAAGGGAAGTAACAAGGGGGCTCTGCTTAAAACTATTATACACAAATCAATTTTTTTGCAGCCGATAATCTAAAGGTATTTATAGGGTTTGTTCTTACTTCCTAAGGGGTAGGTAAACCAGGACACAGGTGATACCATAACAATTTTAGATCACAGAAGAAGTTGGAACTTGACATTTTACTATAGGTAACAGAGTTGGAGCTTTTAATACTGAGCTCATGCTTCTAAGCAAGAATCCTGGAATAAAATTTAAAAATACAGTGAGTGAAGCATGCCTCAATTTGCTCTGTACTGGGCAGCTCAGTAGGAGGTTAGCAGCAAAAGCAATTTCCATCTAAAAAAATCATGCTAATTGTTTGAGCAGCAAGAAGAGTCTCTACACCAATACAGTATCTGAGATAACTGCATGAACTGTCCATGTAAGGGGAGCATGCTTTCACCTCTGCTCACAATAAGTAACAATACTCATTATGAATATCAGCCATCTGCTACAGAACAAAAAGATCAGGACCTGTTAACCAATGTAATAGCAATGTTCTATTTACTGCTTTTTAGTGAAACAGTTATTTCCCCTCATCTGAAAGCAGACATGTGTTTTCAGCAAGGCAATGATCCAACAAGGCAACCACTCATCTCTCCATCTAAATTAAAGTGCTCTTTCAAAATTACAAAGTTTTCAACTCAAATTAAGGGCAATTTTCAAAGTTTACTCTTATGTAATGCCAGCTACGTGTGCTACTAGTTCAAATTCAAAGCAGCACTAGAACAGATTTCTTCAAAAAGAACAGATAAGCACAAATGTCAGTTATTTTGGCTATGGAGCACCTCAGGAATAAATGTGAGCCCAGTATCACTCTAGTTGATGGAGTTAGACGTTTACTGCTGCGGGCTAAAATTGCTGTGTGACTGGGCACTCTGGTTAGGGAGTGGCCATGGCTCAATGGAAGTGCATCTGCTTTGCATGCACAAGGTCTCAGGTTCAATCCCCAGCATCTCCATTTGAAAGGACCAGGCAGTAGGTCATGTGAAGGACCTCTGCCTGAGACCCTGGAGAGCTGCTGCTGGTCTGAGTAGCCAATACTGACTTGAATGGACTGATTCAGTATAAGGCATCTTCATGTGAATCTTCCATTACAGCTGAAATTATTTAATAGGTTACCATTACCATAACATCTTAAAACCCAGACTTTTAGACTCCCTCAATGTTTATGTAATATTTAACAGTTACACTGTGTATAACAAATCTACATATTGCATTTAAAAGGCTGAATCTGAAATTATGCAATGGCAGTCATCACTGCAATTAGGTATGTATCAAATAACCCTCAACAGATATATAAAGTAAATGATTTACTGTTGCTTAAACAGAGTAATATACAAGTGACATAACTGACAGACTGACTAAGTGTTTCAGAATTTTTTTTTCAGAGCAGCAGAAAATATATGATGGAGACAAGAGTGTAGAGAGACAATGTTCGATCACAATACTGTATGTACGGATAGCAAGATGAAGGTACTACATTTCTGCTCAGACTCTGGTAATGTCTTGGAGTCTTGAGATTATTGAAAATGTCTGCAATTACCTGAACCCAAGGAGAATGCCAGTTGCTATAACAAGGGCAGAGAAGGAAAGAGCATATCCAGTGGTATAAATGACAGATAGGAATAGGAGTCGTTCTCTTGGTGGGTCCTGAAAAAGGATTAACATGGAAAAAAAGTGGAGGATACAATTACTGGACTACATGTTTGGTCTCTCTCTGTCTCTGTCTCTCAGTACCAGGGCTATTTTTGGGCAGGAACACACAGGAACGGAGTTCCGGCTGACTCCTGAGCTGGCCAGACCTAGCAGGAACTCATTAGCATAACAGGGCACAACCAACAGCAGAAACTGATTAGGATTGGCTACATTAGGGGTGTGTGGCCTAACATGCAAAGGAATTCCTGCTACAAAAAAAGCCCTGGGTTTTGACAACAAACAAGGTAAACAGAATAAGAAGCAAAAGGTGGGTGTGGCTGGATGACCACACTTCTGGTTACACTGGGGTGTGGCCTAATATGCTAATGAGCTGTGCTGCCAGGATGTGGTCTAATATGCTAATGATTTTCTGCTGTTGGGTGTGGCCTATTATGCTAATGAGTTCCTGCTGGGCTTTTTCTACCAAAAAAGCCCTGCTCAGTACATATGTTTTAGCGTAACAGACAAAATTGCCAAGTCAGGCATCTCACTCAGACAGGACAAGAAGTGAAACCGCACAGGGATGGAATGTACACACTGTTCCTTTCATGGCCATGATCATAACTGAAACCACAAGCAGCTACAATTTGCTTTTAAAAGCACCATGAAAATCATATAGATTCCTCAGTGTCTTCACTATGTTCACCCTATGTTTGCCCAAAGTGTGAGCAGACATAATTAGCTAGTGGTGCAGGGGTGGAGGAAAAAAGAGTATGAGTGAACCCAAGGTTCCTTAAAAATGTATTCATCTAGCAAATCAAGGCTGAGATGATTGAGTCTTGTTGGTGCCTTTAACAGAGGTCCTGAATTCAGTATTAAGGTATCATTTTAACTCTTCTTTTTTAAAAAGAAAAAGCTCAGTATAGTTTTGTAAAAAAAAAAAAGCTCAAGTTTTATGATAAAAATACACTGTTTTAAGAAAATCATTGCTTTTATTCACCCTGTCCCCACTAAACCATACTGAAAATTAGACAGACGTCAAATAACTGAAACATATCAGATTTCTTGACATCTCTTCAAAATAAATCACAGGATCATTAAGAGTCAAACACACAGTAGTCAACTGTGATGCCATCATACCTTCCTCAGTAACCATCCAAAGAAGAAGAGGTAGGGAGGAAATCATACCAGATGTTAAGACTGTGTCATAGTGCTGAAGCAACTGCTCAGTATCCGGAAGCTTTGTATCTACAGCTAAAGAACTTCAGCCTATATAGTAGCTGCCAGTCACAGTAGAAAGTACTGAGTTAGGTGTACCATCTCAGCATAAGGCAGCTTCATGTGTACATGTGACTGAAAAAATACACTGAAGAAATCATAGGCCTTGTTTATTTTTTGCATGTATCAATGAGCTTTAAAGTTACATGAACTTCTGCATAGACAACACAATAGCAAAGGAGTAGGCTAAACAATCAGAACAGAAGTGAGAAGGGGGATGGGAGCTAAAGGAAAAAGGAATAGTTCTGGGGCAGATAATGATAGAAGGGCCTTGTTCTGAGATAATAAAGAAGTCCCAGGGATGCCAAGGGTGCTGCCCTCTCAGACCTTTCTTCTCTTCTACTTGTGATTGAGTAAAAGACTACCAAGGCAGGAGACAGAAGTGAGGAAATGGAAAGAGCAAGCTTAAGCTCCCCCATTGTTTTTATTCTGGCAGGCCTCAAACACAAAATGGAAATCTATCCATTTCTACTAATGTATTTGTTAAAACCTTTCTATCCTGCCTTTCCCCCTCAGAGAGTAATTTGGCTCATATTTGGTTTCATAATTCTACAATTAGATCTTGGAATGCGGGCTTTACAGAAACGGCATCTCTTCGGAGGGGGAAGAAGGGAAATGCAAGATTTTCAGAAAGATGCACTGGTATATGAGGGACATCTACATCACAATTCTAAATAAAACCTTTAAAATATTGCTCTGGAAATAAAAAAAACAAATCAGATAGGAGAGAAAACAAAACATCTGTCCATCAGAATTAATACTTAAGACAAAATTAGTTTTGAAGACACTCTCATCACTGCAAAGAATTGAAGCTTCAGGAAAAAATGCAGCAAAAAGGTAAAATTCACAAGTCCATGGCAGAACTCTCATTTAATTTAATGAGCTCTGATTGTCCCATTTGTCAGACTGTGATCCTTTCTTTAAGCTTCAGTGTTTTCAGTCAGAGTTTCTCCTCAAGGACAACTGCAGCAACACTGACCTTCACCAAACTAACATCTGATGCTTATCCTTCCTTACATCCATATTTTTATGTATTACGTACACACATACACTATACCATGCAAGAATAAAGAGAAATAACAGGATAATATGGAAAATAAATACAAGTATTTATATTTCAGGGGGCAATTCAGGGTCTAAATCATTACTCCCCCAAAGCACTCTATTTTATGGAAATGAGACAGGTGCCAAGCAACCAAGCACTATCATTAAGCATCTGTCTTCCTGGCAGCTTTCTATATAATGGAAAAATGATTCTTTAAACAGTGAATGGAGACACATAACGGTTCTGCAAGCAACATGTATTATGATAATTCTGTGTCTCTGAACACAGTCTTCTGTGATGTCACAAACATTAAAAAGAATGAAAGTAACAAAAGCGAGCTACTTTAGGGATTTTCCTGTATTTCAATTAATCTCACATCGGAATTTCTCCTGTGTCTTTTTTTCCAACTGTTTTCACCATTCGCCTTTGAAGCAAAGCTAAACAAACAAAACTGATTCCCCCTACCCCCCTGAACACACAATTTCCATCCTGGTTATTCCACATTAGTCTCTAAAAGCAAGTGCTAGGGAAAGCACACCATGCTCAAGCTGCTTGTTTTAGTCCTACTGATGTTATGAAACAAGCAGAACAGCTCCAGAGCAACTAGTCAGGATTACATACCCACCCCCATAGGAAAATCTTTCATTTAAAAGCCACCACCTGAGCAATATTTTCAGGGGTTGTCCCAATTGAACAAGCAAATCCTGCTCACTTACTTTGCCAGCAATAACACACTCAGATGTATTTCTCCAAGGCTTGGTGGAATTCTCCTCCAGCAGCCATGTGCCCTCAAGTGTACAGAAGCGATAAACTTGCCCTGATGAAGACCAGAAAGCATATGAATGACTGAGATAGTTAGAAAAGCAAAAGCAAATCCATTACTAGTGTTAACAAGCACAACTGAAACTCCTAGTTACACATTTCACACAGGATTCTGTGAAAATGTTATGTGACCGCGTGCGCCTGGCCATGTGGTCAAACAGACCTACAGACCTTCAGTCCTAGAACAATAGCTACCGCAGATCCTAGCGCAGACCAATGGGAGTGCCAGGATCCGGAAGGGAATCTATAGTTACCTGGGCCATGTATATAGAACTATCACGGGAATTGGGGGTGTGTTGGGTGTGAGTGTGTACACGCATATAAGCAGGCCTCGTACCAGTTATTTTATCTTCCATTCTGATGTAACCTAATAAATGTGAGCTGATTTCACCATGCTGAGTCTCAGACCTCAGTACTTTTCAGAAAATATATGTATTACAGTAATACAGTAAAGCCTATGCACTAACACAGGAATTAAAATTCTTTTTTACTTGTTGCCATGGGATTGAAGAGATACTTATATGATCAACTGATTCCTTTGGTTTTTTGAAAAAGGAACACAGATGCTTCCTTACTAGGTAAAGAAACACGAGGATATAAGTTGGTTAGAAAGTTTGCCCATTAAAGCTCTTTGGCCTATCAGACTTAACTCTGGAACAAACAGGCAACCATTCTCTGAACTGTATAACAGCTTTACTACAGACCATTTTCCCCCTACTGGACAGAAATTAGAATTTGACAGGCATCAGCACTGAGAAATAAAGCTTTGAAATGAGTGATCTAATGCCTAAAGTTCTTTATAGATTGTCAATGCATCACAGTCAAAGGCTGATAAACCTCTCTGTTCTATGAAACTTTAGAAATGGATCTCAAACTGATAATTTAAGAAAACTCAGATCTTTAGTTTTTTAAATAGGAACAGCTAGAAGTCTTACTGCTTAATCCAGAACAGATGGTAGCAGGAGGTAATTAGTCATGGATGAGGAAGAATGCTCTGCGCATGTCTGAAGGAACATAGGTTACATAACCGTCTCCTTCACTTTTTTTGACGTATTCCAGGACTTGGTACTAGTACTTAAGACCGGTGTGAACCACTGTTTCCTATGGAAATCTGATGAGTTTTTATCAATGTCTAAGAAATTCTAAGATCCCTTGCAACATGTATTACTATGCTTTGATCAAAGCAACTTGCCATTATCTGGCTTGTTTTGGGGAAACTTATTTTTGCAATGAAGCTGTCTAGAACTGGGAAATCAATAAGCATTTAAAATGTACACAAAGGAGACTAATATTTTAGAAGTTATACAGTAAAGATGCACACTTAGATTGGAGCTTCGATTTATTAAGCTTTGCACCTAAAGTGTTTTCACCAAAAAAAGTTACTTTGTTAGAAGCAATGGATTAAATGGAGCCTGTTTGCATGAATTCCATGTCAATTACACCTTATTAGTATTAAATGTTTAAAGATATGGATTGGTGCCTAGAATCAAAGCAGTCTCTGGATGCTGATAAAAGACAGAGGGGAGAAGCCAATAGTTAGAATTGGAGTTAATGTCATCATTTATCTTGGTCTTGGATGAGCTTGTAAATCAAATCAAATAGGTACATCTGGCTAAACATTTTTATATACAGAAAAATATGTTATCACATGCCAGGAGGCTCACAAATATTTCATTAGCTAGGTCCCTTATGCTGGAAATAAAAAACCAAATTAAATGCTTCCCCCGTTAAAACAACCAACCTGATCTGCATTTTACTACAGCTGTGTGTCAGGAATGTTGAGAGATTAGTCACCCAATTGTCCTCTGAAATAAATTGCCACATAATTTATCTTTGAAACAAATTACAGCATGTCCTAGCCTATCACATTTTATCCAGACAGGGAAAGGCAAGTTGAGAGAGAGGATGCAAAGAGTTGAGTTTTCCCTCAGTGCGCTGCACATGTTGAGCATCATAAGCTTTCCCAGATAGATTTAATAACTCTTCTTAATTCTCGACAGGGGAAATGTTCTGGAAAAGGTAACAGTTTTCCTCAGAAGGCTGCGGTGAATGTACTCTTTATGAGTAATAGCAAAATTATTGGCAGTGGTAGACTGACATTACGCTCCTTAACAGAGTGGCATGCCCTTTGATGACAAAAAACCACATATCCAAACAAATGTCTTCTGACAAACCCCATTCAAGGTGCATGGACCCAAACCCCATTCAAGGTGCATGGACCCAAATTTATCACACGAAGACAACACATCAGAAGTTAAATACCTCCATTTCACAGGCTGTGCAAACATCTATATATTAAGTTTCTAAAGGGTATGTCTAGTGAAAATATCCAAAGCAAACTACACCACTAATAAGCACAATAGAGGAAGAAACATTTGCTATCACATCAAGTTCTCTGAAAACTATCTCAATAAGCAATAAAAGCATTTTAGAATACTCCTGAGTCACTAGTAAATATAAGGTCAGTTTCCATGACTGAAGATTAAACACATTTGTACTGCTTCCAAATTTCTTCTCTAGGTAATTAAAAAGATTTATAATTATAAAGATTTAATGCAGTACTACAAAGTGAGAAAGTACTAAACTGGACAATCACCTCTGAACCAGGCATCAACAATGTAATGGTCATCCTCAACATTTAACTCAATACCACAATTCTGTCCTTGTGAAACTCACTTTCTTTTGCTACAAGAATTCTGCCTTAATGATTAGTACTAAAGTTTATTATATAAAACATTACAGAAGCACACCAATACCTGGGCCTCTGAAGTGGAAATACCTTTTCCCCATTGCTATCCACCTCTCAAAGAGTTTGGTGTTGTGTGATGGTATCCTCTTGTATATCTCCCATAAAGCTAGATTTCTTAGGAGGCTTCAGAGCTTGTAGGATCCATCTTCGGCATCCACCTTTTACGATGCCAAGATGTATGCCTGGAAGCTGAGTCATTACTGCCCTGGAGGCAATTACCAAAATTAATGCTGCTGATTATTTGCTATCAGAGGCAAAAAACAAAACAAGACCAACACCAAAATCTATAGATGGAGGGTCTTTTCATATATTTAAGTCCTGGAAGACCTAGTGACTCTCATTTATCCCCACTCACTGAAAAAGACAAGTTCGCAGGAGGCTCTGCATTTGTATGCATTCAACAGGGACTCTCCCCTAGCTTAATTAGTCTTCAGAGATGATCATCAACAAGCTGCTTTCACATATGAAAGGCCATTTTTTTGCCACAAAAGCAATTATGCTGATTGAGCACTTGCTCCTATTCTTCCCTAACTCACTTCAGGTTTTTTCCTATTGTCAGAAAGCAAAGTAAATTAGCCCCAGAAGTACAAAATGAAGGTGGCAGAAAGCCAGAAGTGGCTGTCATTATCTCCAAGGAAGAGTCATAAAAAGTAGGTTCCCTCATAAACATGACTCCAGTAAGGGTTTTGTTCTTGCTCAAATAAAAAGTTAATGTGATGAATAGAAGTTCTAAAAGTCAACATCCGGAGCGTGTTTGAGGATGAACCTTTTATCTGCAGCACTTGCAAACTAAGTAGCAGGGATCTATTTCCCTTGAGGAATGTGTAGCCTATAACAAAAGAGGCCACAAGAGGAAAGTTATTAATAAATTACAGGAATGTGAAAGGGCAACAATGCATTTATCAGCAAGTCATTGTGCAAAAATTAAAAAGCTTGTGTGGCTGTTAAGAGGGAAATGACTCTGTTTCATAGATCTTAGCACTTCACAATTGTAGAAATGAAGTTATTAAAAATTTATTCGGGGTTAATGGCACGACACTGTGGGTGAGTCTTGGGACGCTCCCGAGCTCACTTGTTCTTTTTTGCTTTTTTTTGAGTCCCCAGGTCTTGCGACTTGCAGGGACCCTCACAGACTTCTTTGCCCACCCCACAGATGGCAGTTTGTGGATGTGAGGATGTTGTGTCTCAAGGCAGAAGCAGGAAATGGAGTGGAACATGGACCCCATGTTCTGCAGTAGTCGTGACCACCTGTTTTAGAGACTTTGTGGATTTAATACATAACATAGCAGACAGCATAAAGAATGAAGAATTGAGCACTTTAAGCAAAAAAAGGAAAATAAAAAGACTTGCATTTGAATACCCCATCTTGGAAAACCCCAGAACTGAAAAGGAAAGTGGCTGAGGACAGAACGGGGCTAAAGTTCGGTTAAAGCATGGCAGGGGTAAGAAAAATATTATTATTTGTTTAAAACTATTAAGGTTCAAGGACAATGACTAAGATATGTAAGTTACATGACCCTGGAACTTTATTAAGTATTCGGACAGATCCTTCAGGTCATCAATCTGTTAATAGAAAAAGCTTAATAAACATATTATTGATTGCAGCAAAAATATCTTTGGCTAGCAAATCCAAATCTATTCCAACAACACAACAATGGCTCCACAAAGTATGGGAATTCTTCCTTCAAGAAAAAATTTCCCTGTGGATCTCAAACGATGATATTGAAGAGCTCCTTTTCAACCCTCTAGATAAATGGTACCCTTTATTAGAGAAGTTAGATCTAGATGTATTAGATTGGAGCTCCTTTTCTAAACCCAAGTTTGAAATGTTTACAAAGGGTCAAGGGCTATAAAACTCACTTTAAAGTTTGTTTCTCCAATGTTACTGTGTACCACTTTTAAGTAATGAATGTTGCACTGGTTATATTTACTAATGTTTTTTCATAACGTCATCCTTTTTGATATTGTAATATGTTCAATTTGGTGTATTTTTTCTTTTTTCTTGTTTTAAAATAAAATATAAATAAATCTTTAAAAAAAAGTATTCGGACAGATAAAATAAATTAATAAGAAAATGGCGTCAGTAATGAGCAATGAACAGGCAGAAATTCTGGAGATGACTGTGACTGGGGACCTCTCCTGGGAACAATTTCAAAGGATACTACTAGAGGAAATTCAGCAAGCTGTGAAAACAGCATGTAAAAAATTTTTGGACAAGCCTCAGAATCTTTCTTTGGAGTTGGATAATGAAAAGGAATCAGAGTTTTCTCAGCAGACTTCTGAGAAGCAGCAGGTCTTAAGCCAAGACAAAATGTTAAATGATATATTAACCCTATGTATGGAAAATGAGGAGAGGAGAAGCAACCAAACATGTAAATTGGAAGAACCAGCAAGTTCCATGGTAGAGCTGAAAATAGAGAAAGGAGTCCTTCAGGTTTCTTTACATAAAAAGTGACTCATTTGAATATAAAGAAACCAAAACATCGTGTCAAGAGGACTTACAAGGCTAATAAATATGTGAAGATGTGTCCGCTGAAATACAGATGGAAGAGACTAGAAACAAAGACCCACATGTATAAAGTCAAATCAGGCTTGAGGAAATACAAATGGGAGAAGTTAGAAATAATGATTTATGTGTACAAAGATGAAAGGCATTTAGACATGATTGTTAAAAAAGGAGTAAAGGTAAAATAGGAGATGAAAAATATGCAAGAAATATAACCTGTGCTTTAAAATATTTTTTTTTGCTTATATTTTTACCTAGCATGTGTACTACAATTTGCAATTTGAGACTAAGATGGCGAGAAGTTGGATGGTAGCTATAATGAACTGAAAGTCTTAGAACATGATGATGATAAGTTAATGGATATTATGATGGGTAGTCATGATAAATTGAGGTTGGACATATTGTAATTAGATAATAAGAACTAAATGGATATTATGAAATGGTTTGTTTTCCTCTGTCTTAATTTAAAGAATATTTTCCTTTATGTACCATTTTGTTTTATGATATATATAATATAAAAGAACTGAGTGATATTATATATATGTACGGTAATAACCAGGAAAGTTATGTATTGTCTTGTGAATGGAAAGTCTTTATTTTTCTTTTCTCTTTATATGATCTCAAATGAATATTATTTGGGAGCTTAATATTTTGTATTTATTGGGGTAACAAAAGAAGTCTTAGAACATAAGTTTAAAATAGGTAAGAATAGGAAAAAAGGGGGGGGAGGATCTCATATAAGTAATAAGTCTTCTGCTTCCTTAATTTCCCCAAGTGAACATTTCTATCTAGTTATTTTTCTTATTTATTTAGATAGTACTATAAATAAGCAAAGTTGGTTCTAGTTGGGTTATAGGTGGTTACTGGTAAATAAAATGCCTATAAAGGAAATATTTATAGGGAAAAGCATGTGGTTATTGGTAAAAATGTTATATATAAGCAGGCTTGTAATTTTGATAATTTACCTATACATTTGTTAGACTAATTAAATACTTTAGGATTGATGTCAAGATAAGAAAGAACCTCATTAAGTTAAGCAGGGAATGAAGGAGAAAGCTGAACTTTATTTGAATAGCTATTTGTGTGCTATGTTTGATTTGTGAGAAGGGTGTGTAAAGTAGAATTAGTGCATCTAAGAATATTGAAATATAAAATGGAATTTAGTAAAATGTATATTTTGTTACTAAAATTTGAAATTAGCTTGAAACAGGAATGGTGTTATTATAGGCGGTAAATTTAACAAAGTTGCTATGTTATGTATGATTTATATCTTGTTGGGTTTAAAATACTTGTCTCATTTTTTTATGTTGGAAAACCAATAAATAGATGTTAAATATATATATATATATATATATATTCAGAATTTAATTCACAAAAGTGTTTTACAATCTTTGTTGTCCTCCTCAGAAGATAAAAGAGGTTTCTTTTAGACCCATTTTAAATATGGGACCCTTGGGCTTAGACACATCTAAGTAAACTGGGGCTTCCACCAAATTTGGGATGATCACATACTGCACACCAACTTTTTATACAGAAACTGGTGGCTCGACACGTGATAAGACAACTAGAATTCTTTTTAAAAATTAGCTTCTGGTTTCTGAAACTTTAATGTTTTACCAAAGCAAGATTGTTTAGCTATATAAGATACATGTCCAGCTCCCATTGTAAGGGACAGTACTGAAGACAGAGCTTCAGTATTCCCTGAACCCAAGGAAACTCTATCCTCTATGGAGTGATTTGGGAAGAGCTTGTCTCATCAGATCAGCAACACTGATACAGATACCTACATAGCATCAATATGTATCATTTATGGCTGACTCAGAAAAATTCCTCAGCTCCCACCTCCTCTTTTCAAGATAGATTAATGATATCTCCCAAACCTACATGAAGGAGGCCACTGAGAAAATCCAACACAACTTCCATCCCACTATCTACCTGAGCCTGGATCAGCCAATGCAGCAAGTTCACTTTTTGAACAGCATGATGCAATTCTGTAATACTATCTTATAGAGAAAACCAGTAGGTCACTACACATCCCAAATCACTATGCAGAGCAGCCTATATGACTACAACCAAATACTCCAATAATAATTGTTATCCTTCACAAATGTGGGTAAAAATCACACAAATAGGAACTATGCAGTTTAGACACAATAAATGTAGAAGCAAGATATAACATACATCCAGTGCATACATTTAAGTCAGGGCTACAATGCATGCATTATCCTACTGCCCCACTATATGCTGACTTAATATTTCAGCTGATAAAAGAGAAGGAAATATAGTACACCATTCATATCTCATTCCTTTAACGGGGACTTAAATAATAAGTGAGATGCAGAAAACTATTAATAATGAACCCCAAGCATTCAGTTCTATAATTTAGGATCACTTAAATAGTCCAGGGTGTCAAAACAAAAACAAACTGTACAACATATTCAACAACATATTGTACAAGTTTGCTGCAGGAATGATATAACTGTAAGACTACTTGGGCAGATTATTACTTGTCCTAAGTATTATAGTATGGCAACAGTGCAGTTTGAAGCAACCCTGTCTTCCTCCCTGGCACTTATGATCAAACACAAACCTTAAGGGTATCAGAGTGCTCCTGATGCATTGCTATGCTGCACCAATCTGCAGCTAAACTCCACACGCTCCAGAGGACATAAAACACAATCAGTGCTGTTATTGCATCTATGTGTCTTGTTCAGAACTTGCGTCCCTAGAATATTTTCAATTTAAGAGGATTTAGTGCCATTAGACAATAAATATTAGACCCTAGATGAGTCATAAAATATAAAAAGGATTACTTTAGCAACTCTAAGCTTTCTTGGTCTACACAGAGTTATTGGCAGTGGGCTTAAATTATAAAAGGTTACCAAAAAATGAGAATATATTGTCAGTGACAGTAACCAGGGACAGATATCTTCCTTAAAATGGAAAGCTCCATTGTTCTTTAGAGACTGTATTCTTGGCCCAGGTCTATCAATTGCCCTTCTTTGCAATTGTAGCAACTTCCTTGGAGGAATCACATCATTTGGGTTATGCATTTGGAAAAGAAAAGGCACAGCTTGTACTCTGCATAATTTACCAGCTAGTCAATTTCTCAAGATAGGGGAGTCACCCACTAAAGCAAGGTGCTTCGCCAAATATGATCTTTGTAAAGGCGTGAAAAAGAACCTCTCTGGCCAGAATTTCAGCTTGGTCCTTCTATACCCTACAGGACTAAAGGCAAGAAATTCAAGCCTTCTTCAATGATTATGAGCTTAATCATTATGCCCAGAATAAAAAAAAATTAGACACACCTGTCAGAAAATGGTGTTCCATATAGTCAAAGTGGGAGAGGGGAGGCAAGACAGTTACCTGAGAGAAAAGGTTGGGGAAAGGGAACAGCTTGGGTGGACTACGATAAAAACAGGATGCAGTGGGAGAGGCAAGGAAGCATACCAACTACAAGGCTGAAAATTCATTTGCAGCTCACCATTCTATTTCAGTCACACTGCTAAGCAGGATATATCATGAGCCAACAAAGCTATGGGGGTGCCTGAAGCTTCCCTGAGTGTGAAGTGGATTGAGGAACAACAGGGTCTGTGATTCAGAAGGACAGCATGTATGTTCCAATTCACAACCAGCATGTGTATGTGTAGTGCAAACAATGCAAATCCCCACATCCTAAAAACCTCTCAAGGCAAGTACTTGCTAGGGGTCACACAAGGCATGTGCTTCTCCAGCTGCCAGATGTCTCGGCTCATTAAATTAACCATCAGTAGCAACTACATTCCATACTCATCAATGCCTATACGTATGCTATGCACTGATCACAGTTAACTAATTACACAGAACACTAAAACTTTGTGGACAGGGATAGTTACCAAACATTTACAGCAGCCCAAATAATGCTTTATGATGAACACAGCTTATTTTGACCAGGATTTTTCTTTGTTATATTCATGCCATTTTTAGTGTTAATTTTGTGTGGATGCATTAAACATAAACTGGGCAAAAACTCAAGTGAAAGAACTGGGCTCAGAATGACAACATATGAAAACAAAATGAAACAAAGGACATGCTTGAACATCTATAATGCTAAAAAAGCTTTTGGAAGTGTGGTTATTCCAGCTCTGGTACAGAATGCCATTTCTGCCTTACTTAGCCCTAACTGGCAGTATGGGCCTGCTATGAAGACAGAGTTTTGAGAAGAAGTAGGAAAAGTAGTGTTGCTGTTCTACTCCACGGAATGGAAAACCACTAGAATGTATGTAGTCACTGTCACGTTGGAGACTATGAAATGGCCTGAATCAATGGCTTTTCAGGACATGCCCAGCCTAGTTCTACTATTAATGAAGTGAAGCATACACTTAAGTGTTCCTCTGTCTGGTCTTCTTCTATATAATAAATAAGTTTTTTAAGAACTATGATTAAATTAGCAACAATTTTACACTCATTTTCTATTAAAAAGCTTGCTAGATTTGCTTTGACTACTTGCTTTCTTGAAAGCAAATTAGCAATGGTTTTCCCTCCTTATTTGCATGTTTTGAAAGGTCCAAAGTGCCCCAATCTCTCATGGGAGCAATTATAATGAAAGAATCCCAACTAGCAGTTGTCAGCATTCTATAGTCTTGGGCTTAGTGCTTTCACTTATGTGTCACCATAAGGAGTTTGTGTGTGTGTGTGTCTCCCTTCCCTTTATGGGCAACTGAACCCTAATTTCCAGCCAAGACTCACACTGTGCTCCCACTTTCCACTTTACAAATTTCTTCACAGAAAGAAATTGCAAAAGTTGCTTTTTAATGGCATGGTATTTCTACACCTCACTGGAAACAATAAAAAACTATCTTTCATACATATGCCTAAATGTAGACTAAATGACAATGCACCTGTAAAATGTAATAGGTCTATGCAATCCCAACCTAGGAGAAGACACCAAGGACAGAACAATAGATATGTCACAGCATTTGTATATTATATTGCTTTGGACAGCCATTATCGTTACTATACCTTCCTACTGCAAGAGTCTCACTACTGTTTATCTCCAGATAAGATACAGTGCCTTGAAATAGAACTGCATGTGCTTTCGTGTGCTGTGTAGGATTGAGGCAAAAAAAGGTCATAGCAGGTATCCAGCAGAGCACGGGGGGATGGGTGTGGGTGGAACAGCAGCCAGGCAACTACCCCCCCCCAAAAAAAAGGTGCACACTCCTATTTATAATTCATAATTCAAGAGTGGTCACAGTTTATCACCAAGTCTTATCAGAACAAGGAGAAAAACTATCCAATAGGGAAAAGAGGATATATGGCTTAATTGGTTTTTAAAGTGAGTTGTAATGCCTCAGTGATCATCTCTTTGGAAACCTCAACATTATAATTTTCACTTAAAAACAAATTACTCTACCCCCAGGATAATTCAGCTTTTAGTTTTTTGGCAAAAAGAACCTGAAAGATACAGCACAATCAGATAATTTAAGGTGCAAGATTATGTTAAATCTTGGTTCTCTCTTGCAGTGATGGTTATTGGCACAGTTAGCAGCCAAAGAAGTGCCACAGAGCCCTAAAAAGAGAAAACAAATAGGGTTGCTGGAGGGAATGTATTTAATCCAGCAAGTAAATTATTGGCTAAGAGCTGCATAGAATTACCAAAAGAAATACCAGAATGGCTGATGGGCTTTTACATCAATTAATTAGGAAGTAAACATTAATTTTGCAGATTACAAAAAAAAGTAGCTTTAAAAATTGTTTTGTGTTTAATGATACGGAAGGAGATAGCTTAATTTTCAGATCATCCTAAAATGAAAGTTACTGTCAAACAATGCAAAGGGAACTTGGGAATTTTAGGAATACCAGTGGTGGTAGAGAATTAATCCTAGATGTGTTAGAAAGATCAGTGTTTAACATGACTAGCTTTCATAAAGGGGGGGAGGACTGAACTGCCCTAGAGGGAATTAGATAAACATTTCAAGAGGGAATTAGATAAACATATAGAGCAGAAGTCCATCAGTGGCTATTAGCCACAGGGTATAGATGGGAATTCTCAGTCTGGGGCAGGTGATGCACTCTATTCTTGGTGCTGGGGGGGGCAGCAGTGAGAGGGCTTCTAGTGTCCTGGCCCCACTGCTGGACCTCCTGATGGCATGTGGTATATTTTGGCCGTTGTCTGACAGAATGTTGGACTGGATGGGCCATTGGCCTAATTCAACATTGGCTTCTCTTATGTTCTTATGTTCTTATATTTTACTTCTAAACTCCACTGTTTGGGAGTCAAAACAGACTTATTTATTTGGTTCAGGACTTATTTGTTCTTCACTCTTCAGTTATAGCTCACACTCCTGTCCAATGCTCCCTCTAAGCTGTGGAGTCCTGTGAGCAAAAACTCTACTTTGTGAGCTATGACCATTAAAGTTGTGAGCGAGTGATTGGGCTACTGCATAAATTAGTTTGCTCTGGAGCCATTCTTCCTGAGCTAAGACAAAAATGTGTGAGCTGGTGGCTAAAAAACTGTGAGCTAGCTCACACTAACTCAGCTTAGAGAGAACACTGTTCCTGTCCTACAACAGTTAGCCCCAGTCAACAAAAATACTTCCAGTCTTTATGGCTGTTATATGGCCATTCAGAGGTGACTTTGCAGTCCGTATGGTGTTGGCCTGGGGAATTTGAATGTGGTTTTGAGCTGCGACTTTTCCTCAGTGTTGAGAAAATGTGGAGCAAATGCCAGATGCAGAACCAGCCAGAGTATAAGGCTCAGTACAGTTGAGATGGTGAGAAGTCAGTGACACTCTTTAAAAAAGTGTCAGTGGGAGACCCAGTTTCAGCCATCCCAAGCTCATATTCAGGTAGGTTCCATGGAGAAAGCAAAGGCAGGAGTTGACTCTCACCACACATCCCATTCTGCAAATTCAGTCTGCCCCCTTCCACATGCACATACTGTTATTTGCCCTTTAAAGACAAAAGACAAGCAGCATATTTCTTCTTTTAATGACACAAAGGAGCAATTTTCAGTAAGTGAAACAATGGGGAGGGGGGCAAATCCTTCATTCCCCTCCCCACATTGCCCTGTTGTGAACTGGGGACCCACAAGGCTGAAATTAGTATTTAAAAGACTGATCAAAGTGGTAAACTCAAAGACAACTTGTTAACAAACATATGATGTAACTTAGCCCTCAGACTCCCCAGTCCCCCTACCACAGCCTCCTCTTCCAGAACTCCTTAAATAGTAATAGTACTAACTACTAATATGGTACCCCCTACAGTAGGTGCCCACTGGAAAGACCTGTGTCTCACAGCAATTGGATGACTGACTCATCATATGCAAATAGACACTTAAACACACTTTTTTTAAAAAGTGAACTATTTTCAAAGAATGGAGGGACAGGATGAGGGGATGGGGGTGGCTCTTCAAAGGAAGTCTCTTTGTGAAAGGGAAAAACAGGCCACAAAAAGGAAGAATGGCATAGAATGGAAGGGACCCCAAGTGTCATCTAGTCTAAAGTGCTGCACAATGCAAGAAATCAAGAATTATCTCCCCCTCCACTCCCCCAGTGACTATCTCCCCTCTAGGCTCAGAGCAAATGCACAAGAAGAGTTTTCAGCAGAAAGATAAATTTCATTTTATTGTTAGTCACTGTAAGATTATGGGTGAAAATGCATGTAGACAGGATTTTTTAAAAAAATGCCGATGGCTGGTACCATTTCCCCCAGTAGGAATCAGTGGAGAGAAGTGCTCCTGCACTGAAAAGCACCAACTTCAGGGGGATCAAATCAAACCTTTTTCCCCACTACAAGGCTGGGGCACCTTGTTCAGAGGCTGTAAAATTGGATCCCTTTGTCCAGTCTGCTTGACATTAGGGGATCTTGACATTAGAGGGAGAACTATGTTCTATGTAAATTTGGTACCACTGTCTTTATAAACAGCTCCCTCAAACTACTGAATAGATTCCCCATTAAAAATAATGGTCCTCAACCTCTGGAACTAAAAACAGCCACACAGCTTTAAATACCAAGCCAGTAATGTCCTACCAGAAACTAAACAAATATAGTAAATTCCTACCCCCCTTCCCAGGTATGAAATTATTACAAATTTTTTCCCTACTTACTATCTCAGTAAAAATAAGACCTTTGCAAATTGAAAAAAATCTGGTGGAAATGAAGCAGCAGACATTTGATGTTTGCTAAGGACAGGTAAACATTGAGAGTACTTACCTGTTTTCACTGTTGGAAGATACCAAGGGCAGCTCATATTCACATAAGTGCCAGGCAAGCCATCTGGCCAACATATATAATCATCAAATGTTCTGTTACAGAACTTGCCTTCTGTAGATAGAAAGAGATAATTTGAAAGGCAACCAGAAAACAGAACAGCAGTAACTATATAATTTCTATTTATTTGTTTTTTTAAAAAATCCATTTTAGGATGAATAACATTATATGAATAACATTATAAAAAACTGCCTTGTTAATCAAGACACTCTTCTCCCCTGGCAGCTCATCTCACCCAGTCAAACACCAGGGGCAGAGCTTCTGCTTTTACCACTACCATTGTAACTTTACAGCTTGCTTCAGATCAGTAAGTCAAGTCGTCAGCTGCCAACTGAGGGGGCAGCACTGTTAAATCACCAGGTGTAGCTGGTACAAACTAATCAAGATTTGAGTTAGTACAAAGGTAGCTGACCACAACAGAGGTCCAACCTGCACTAACA
Source organism: Gekko gecko (assembly GCA_029375565.1). NCBI lineage: Eukaryota > Metazoa > Chordata > Lepidosauria > Squamata > Gekkonidae > Gekko > Gekko gecko. The sequence goes on from JAPDNY010000001.1 coordinate 97,092,539, forward strand.
GCTCATTTATGGAACTCCCTCCCTACAGACATTAGTGCTAATCTAGCCTGGCTAATATTAGGAAAATGTCCCTTTTGCCCGGCTTGTGGGGGAAGGGTTGTGTTCTGTGTGGGTATTTTGTAGTTCAACTACTGCTTCTGAAGCCTATTTTGGTGACTGGTTCAACTAGATTTTGTGGCTATAAGATTTTTATTCTATTTGGTTGTGTTATTGATTTTTAGTAATTTATTTGCAGTTTTATTTTACGATGGAAGCTGTCATATGAGTTAAGAGCCACAAGGAATAACTTTATTCCATATTGCACAGACTGATAGAAAAATCCAAGTTATCCAGAAGTGCTCTTTTCATTCTATGCTCCTGCACTGAATTCCTGATAAAAGTTGGCTTCATTTCATTACTGTTATGGTTGCACTTCTCTTAACCGCTGGTTCCAGTGAACCCCAGCCACATATCCATTGACATCAAGGTGTAGCAGCACTTCAGGCTTGCTCCAGTCTTCCAATTCGTTTGATTTGTCATACACAAGTCTGTAGCATCAGGCTTGCTAGTTGCACCAGTTATTCAGAAAATGATGTATTTTTCCAAAGAAATGAATGATCTGTGATCATGCTGTTTCTTATTCTAAAGTAAATTATAGACATTGATGATGCTGAACTAACCATGCAAAAAAAAGAGCCAACAATCAGCATTATAGTTTATTCAGGTCTCTAGTTTAGACTTATTAAACCACCCGTCTAGGAGCCCAGTGCAAGCTGTCCAAAAAGAGATTAATACTTTCTTGCCATTACTACTATCAGCAACAGTCATTCTCTACACTGACAGTGCAATTGAGAAGTAGCAATGGAAATTCTAGGTTTTTTAAAGAGCTGTTTCAAAAACAGTTTGAGTCCTATCTCATTCCAGTGGGTATGGGCAGAACATTCAGCTAAGTTTTATCATGCCACAGACTCTCCAGTTCAAGTCAGATGACCAGCAAAGAACTTAAGAATATGAGAGCAACCAATGGTTCATCCAGGCCAGCATCCTGCTTCACACTGTGGCCAAAGCCTCTTCATGTAATTCCGCCCCACCCCCCCATACTGGTGTTCAAATAGTGGCAGCCTCCAAACATGGAAATTCCATTTAGTCATCATGCCTAAGAGCCATTGATGGGTCTAGCGTCACCCTTTAAAACACTCTTTAAAAGTCAACTAAACTAGCAGCCATCACTACATATGGCAATGATTTTACACTAAGTTAAGTTGTAGCAGTATTTTCCCATTCTGTCTGTCTTAAACCTAACCTTCCACCACTTTGTCTGGGTGCTCATGAGTTCAGGTAGTATTAGCAAGTGTGGGGAGGGAACACCTTAGCCCACTTTTTCCACTGCATGCATTATTTTATAAACCTCAGTCATGTACCTCCTTCAGTAATCTTCTCTCTAAACTCAAAAGTACCTGACTTCTTAAATGTTTATCATAGGAAAGGTGCTCCAAAATCTTGAACAGCAATCAGAACTTTACAGAATATTCCAAATATGGCTGCTCTGCAGATTTATACTCAATATTGTAATCATGTACATAATTTCCCTTCTTCACACACTGACATACAAAGACTTGATATTTCCTATAAGATATCCACCAAGATACAAAATCCCAAGAGAGCTTGGGGGGGAGGGTGTTTGTTCTCAACCTCCATGTGCGTATTAAGTGCCGTCAAGTCGCTTCCGACTTATGGTGACCCTATGAAGAAGCATGCATGCACACAAAAGCTTATACCCAGAATTAAACTTCATTGCCCCAGGACTCAAACATTGTCCTATGAATTAATGTCCTCCATAACATCTGTATGGCTGCAAGAGTTGGACCATAAGGAAGGCCAAGCGCCGAAGAATAGATGCTTTCGAGTTATGGTGCTGGAGGAGACTCTTGAGAGTCCCTTGGACTGCAAGGAGATCAAGTCAATCCTAAAAGAAATCAACCCTGACTGTTCCCTGGAAGGCCGGATAGCTGAAGTTGAAGCTCAAATACTTTGGCCACCAAATGAGAAGGGAGCCCTCGCTGGAGAGGACCCTGATGCTGGGAAAGGTTGAAGGTCAAAAAAGAAAGGGACGGCCAAGGATGAGATGGTTGGACAGTGTGATCGAGGCAACAAACATGAAATTAAGCAAACTCCAGAGCACAATGGAAGACAGAAGGGCCTGGCGTGACGTGATCAATAGGGTCGCGAAGAGTCGGACTCAACTGTGCGACTGAACAACAGAAACATCTTATCCTTAATAGCTTTGCTCAGGTCTTGCAAACGGAAGGCCATGGCTTCCCTTAATGGAGTCCATCCATCTCCTGTTGGGTCTTCCTCTTTTCCCACTGTCTTCAGCTTTTCCCAGCATTATTGTCTTTTCCAGGGAGTCCTGTCTTCTCATAACGTGACCAAAGTACCATCGCCTAGTCATTGTAGCTTCTAGGGAAGGTTCAGGCTTGATTTAGAACAGATAAAAGGAAGTCCTTCTTCACACAAAGAGTGATTAACATGGAATTCATGGCCACAGGAGGTGGTGGCAGCTACAAGCATGGACGGCTTCAAGAGGGAATTAGATAAACATATGGAGCAGAAGTCCATCAGTGGCTATTAGCCACAGGGTATAGATGGGAATTCTCAGTCTGGGGCAGGTGATGCACTCTATTCTTGGTGCTGGGGGGGGCAGCAGTGGGAGGGCTTCTAGTGTCCTGGCCCCACTGCTAGACCTCCTGATGGCACCTGGTATTTTTGGCCACTGTGTGACAGAGTGTTGGACTAGATGGGCCATTGGCCTGATTCAGCATTGGCTTTTCTTATGTTCTTATGTTCTTATGTCCTTTTACTGCCAGTCCAGACCCAAACAATATATATTTAAAGTTAAGATTATTTTGTCCAATTGTGTATCATTTACTTCTTGGATTGACCCCCAGACACTGGTGAAGCATGCTGTCTAAACCATGGGCACAGATAGAGTATATTATGCATGTACCGTTGAAACTTCACTTAGTTTCTGGGTACAAATCAGAAAGCTGGATTTAGCCTTTATAATTCTAAACTGCCTTGGCCCAACATTTCCTAGGCAGAGTTCCTTCTTTCGTATGACAGCCACGCAATTAAGAACCTAATAAGCCATTACTCTGTATGCCTCTTTTCATGTACATTAAACTGAGCAATGCCTTCAAAGTGAAGCTACAGCTATGAATTCCCTTTGAGAAACAACTGCCAGATCCAATACCTCAGCTTAGGGTTGCCAGCATCCAGGTGGGGCCTGGAGATCTCCTGCTTTTGTGACTGATCTTCAGCTGACAGAGATCAGCTCCCCTGGAGAAAATGGCTGCTTTGAAGGGTGGACTCTATGGCATTGTAACATGCTGAGGCTCCTCCCCTCCCCAAACCCCACCCTCTCCTGGATCCACCCCAAATCTCCAGGTATTTTTCATACCAGACCTCACAACCCTACCTCAGTTTCCTGAGAAATGCTAAGATGTTTTCTTACTGCCAACTTTTTGACTGGAAACTATATCCCTGTTACTATCTTTTAAAAAAAAATACTGAGGGTTTATATTTTATGTTTTAATCTGTTTCATTGTAATCCATTCTGAATACTGTTGATGGGCATATAAACATCTAAAAATCACTATGTATTGCAACACAGTATGATTCTTTTCCTAGTGCATGGAAAAGAGAGTACTTGATGTTGCAAGCTGAAGTACCCAAGGATCCTTCGTGCATGGGCCAACACACCCAGAACGGCTGTGGCACTAAGCAATCAAAGTTATAGTGCAAGACTATGTGGAAAGCTATAGTGCAAGCCTATGCCATACTCTAGAGGAAATTAACATTTATTTTTTCTCCATCAACTCTCCCTGCAGAACATTCATCAACTGAACTTCTAACTGCTGCTTGGGTAACACTGAAGGCAAGCTGCAGTAACATTTCAGAATAAGAGAAGTCCTTACTTCCCACCATTACTACTAGAACCAAAGATAAATTTTCTTTCTTTAAGTTAACAGAGAGGAAGAGAGAGGGAACAGAAGCATACTCTAGGCCAGGGCATGAAATAATTGTAGCAGCATAAAGACACAGAAGTGAATACCTCATAGGGGTTCAGTAGTCTTACCTGACAGAAGAGGGGGTGTTTCATGGAAATATTTCAAACACTGAAGCTGATATTGTTCCCAATTCTCCTTCACCTTAGAAAGGGACTTCTCGGAGCTCTGGAAGGGGGGGAATATCATCTTTAATATGATCAAGTTAAATTTTCCAGAGACATTTTCCAAGGAGAACTGAGTATCTGAAGCAGCTCTGGCAATCAGTAACTACAACTTCCCAGAATTATAAACTAGTTACTAGTACATAAAGCAGGGACATACTATTGCCCTCAGACAAATACATGATCCAGTAGGGCATGGATAGTTGATGAATTATTTTGTATTTGAAATCCAACTAATGTATTCCACTACCCCTCCCATGCTTTTCAAATACACCCAGCAACCATTTTGAGCCCATGTCCTCCATTAAAGCTGTTAAATGTTTTCTATTAACATAATGCTAATATTATTCCTTGTCCACATCAGTCATAAATTCATGAAATATACATTGTTATCAGTATACTAGGACTCTCTTGCTGAGATAGAATGGGCAGCTCTAGGGCTGCCAGATCCTACCTGGCATCTGGCAGGGGCTCCTGGGTCCTTCCTAGGATCTTCTGCCATCCGCACAAAATGCACACAGTGTGATGACATCACATCATTGCATTACCAATGTCAAGTGTGATGCTCTACTTTGGGGCAAAACTCTATGGGTTTTTTGCCTTCAAAATCATAGAGTTTGCTCAAAAACTAGAGTGTCACCCCCCAATATTGGTGACATGATGAATGTCACTTCCAGGTGATGTCATGGCATCGGGGATGCCACCTGGCAACACCCTGTTTCTGGGTGGGGCTTCCCCCACTAGCCAGTTGGCTGGTAACAGATCAAAGCCCTGAAAAGTGGAGGAACCCCCACTGGGACCTGGGGATTGGGAACCCTAGGCAGCTCCTTCAATAAATGGGTATGTCAGTCAAACTCCAACTTGCCTTCTGACAAGATACCAGGGCCATCATCCAGTGTCACCAATTACCACTAATGTCAGTATCTAGTGATAATCAGTGGTCTTGCTATCTTGTAAGATAGTGCTGGGATCTGACAGACACATCTAGTTGCAGTGCATTCCTATTTCTATTGCCAGAATATTATCGATAGAGAGTCCAATGCCCATGTTCACTTCTCAACACTAAAGTCAGTGGCCTCTAGCTCGAGCAATGTCCAGAAAATGCAGCACATGTATAGCTGCTCAGAAATCTGCCCTGAGCCTGCTATGCGGGGGAGGGCGGGATGAGAGTCAAATAAAATAAAATAAATAAATAAATAAATAAATAAACAAGTGAGCCTGCTTCCTATAAAGGAGAGACCTGTGAACTTACAGAGCCAAGCCAATATCACATTTCAGGAAGAGGATGAAGGAGGCTGCTTGTAGCTAATCAAAGAAGAGCTTAACCTGGACACAATAACACTTCTCACAGAGCACCAAACACCAGATTTTGCAACACCTGTCACAGCATACATCAGCATGACATTGGCTTCCATTGGACAGCAACCTGTGCCCAGTTGCTGTATCCACTAATAAAACCCAACCTTCCTCTCATCCTTAAATTCCAACATTTGCCTGACCTAGCCTGTTCCCACTGCAACAGCCTGGCCCTTCAAATCACGGAACCAGTATAGTACTTCTTTTATACTACCTTACATTTGTGGCACACACATGCACAAAATATAGAGGGGAATGATCTTATATGACAGACAGTTACAGGGAAAAGAATGGAAGACCTAAATAGAGTCCTATTTTATATGTTTTAGATAGTAGATTAAAAAAAGACTAAATACCCTTGACCGGGAATGAAGGTCCCAGTTCCACCCCCATACTCACAAACCTTGAAGGGAGCGGAACGGTTGTCAACAGAAAAAAACGGAAACAGTTATCACACAGCTCAGAGAGGCCTCACTGGTGTCTCCCAGGCTTATTTATAGCTGGATTACAGGAGGGACTTTCCTCAGAGGAAGGAGAGGCAGGCCACAGTGACAGGGAAACAGTGGATAGGAGCTTGAGAGCAAAGGGGGATTGGAAACAGATGTGTCAGCCTCACCCCACGCCAAGGGTAAGGCTAGGGGATGGGTCCAAGGAGGGAGTGAGAGCAGCCCATTAGGAGCAAGGACTGGCTGTCAGCTCCTTACAAGAGGAGAAGAAGGATTGGATGGCTTGGTCCCCCCAAAGGGGAAGACTTAAACAGGGAGCTCAAGGCTGGTCGGGTAGGAAGAGCGCAGGAGAGACCCAGAAGGCTGGAGAGAGCAACGGGTAACCCATGAGCAGGAGAGAGGGACGTGGGTGTCTGCCAACCCCCCCCCCCCATGCATCATCTGAGGCCACTGCCAAGCTCCCTAGCATAAAAGTCATGCCCTGGAGGACTCTGCTGCACCCAACTGGCACCCCGCGGACTGAGGACCTGAGAATCCTGTTAGGAAGAGGAGCAGGGAGAGAAAAACTTTGCTGTTGCTAACATTACGTTTTAGTTTTCAAGTGGTACAAGCTTGTCTGACTAACCTCATGGGGGCCCCTTTACTCAAATAAAAGTTTAGGCACAGTTCCCTTCTTGCCACAAGGCTTGGGAGCTTCCTCGAGCTGTGCACCTTGTGGGCTAGGACTATGACTGCCATTTCCCTTGGGCATACTTCCTTTTGTGGTCCAGACCAGTGGTCCCCAACAAGGTGCTTGCGGGTGCCTTGGTGCCCATCAATACTTTTCCTGGTATTCTCCAAGTGTTTTCAGAAAGTGGGCAGGGCCAAGGGAATGGCCAGTGGAGATTTGATGGGCTATACAGTTGTTTTTTTAAAAAAAAAATGCTGCTTTGGCAGCAGCTGCCACCACAGCACAAGGATCTTCACTGTGTGATGAAGGTAGGCTGCAGCAGCTATTTTGTGGCTGGCTCCACCTCCTGAAAGAGCCATTTTTGGCATCCTTATTATGGCTGTACCTACTACTGTGCCAGATTTTATTTTATTTAAAATACTTGTATCCTGTTTTGCTTCTGAAAATTAATTATTCAAGTTTAATTTTCTCCTGATAATTAATGTAGCACCAATATAGGTGCTGGAAATGTTAAGCACAGACTGCACAGTCTATTATGCTATGTTAAGCAAATCATAAAAATAACTTCTCAAGGGACCTCTAGAAGAATCAACATTTCTGCACTTTTCTACATGTTTCCCAATTCTAATTTGTATGATGTAATCATCAGTGCAGATAGAAGGATGATGGCATTCTTTTAGGAGGGTATCTGGGTTTTATTATATTTTGGATTATGTTGTATTCAAAAACCTCAGCATCCTGGCGGTTTCGGTTTCGGCGCTGCGAATGGCGGCCGCCTCTCGGGACGCTCCCGGAGGCGGTTAGCCCACACGCAGTTAGGGGGGGTCTTCGCGTATGCGAAAGACCCTAGTGAGCCTTAGGTAAAGGCTCCGAAACGGGGGCGCTTGGGGAGTAGCCTCTTTGCCGGCAGACAGCCGGGAAATTGAGGCTTTCTCCCCGCCCCAATCGGCCCCGCTGCGTTGTGCCCGTAATGGGACTTAGCGGCGCCACCGTTTTCCAGGAGTGAAGACAGCGTTACGATTTAATATAAAAAGAAGAAGTGGCATCGAACCGTGAGTTGAAGATCGATTTTGAAGCGTGAATTAGAGCCCCCCATAAGCGTTTAAGCGTATGGGAGGAGGGAGGAATCCCCGCCCCTTTTGAGAAGCAAGATTTATAAAGGGTGCGCGAGGGGGGGCAGAGAGGAAAACAGTGTTGGTGAAAGTACCGTTGGAGTTGTATAAAAGAATCGATCCTATTAGCTTCCTTGGGGATGCGGCACGAACTTTATAAAAGTAAATAATAAATCAAAATGTCGACTACGGGGAAAGTCCTGCAGAAACCGGAAGAGATGAGAGGAGGGACTTCCGGCCCGGGTAGCCCCCCCCAAGAGCTAGCTGTCAATCAACAGGATCTGCGCCCTCTGCTGGAGCAAATACAGAAAATCAATGAAACTTTGCTTAAAGTGGAAAGTGTCTTGGTTAGTCGACAGGGGAAACTGGAGGAAATAGAACAGAAATCGGATTTGATTTTAAGTTTTCAGGGCGTGAAAGAAGAAGAGAAAGAGGATCTCGGATTTACCTCGACAAATGTTTTGGCACCCCTAACTGGCAGTGAAGCGAAAAAATTAAAAGAAGAGGTGGACATGGCTATCAAAGCCTATTCCGCTTTTATAAAAGAAGATACTCTGCCAGTAGAAGGGGATGTTGAATATAGCGGGCAATATACCAGAGATCTGATCCCATGTGCAGTAATCATGGCGCCCTGGAAATTTGAAGGCCGGAAACATAAGGAAAAAGAGAAAAGAAAGAAGATGGATTACACCTTTAAAAAGCAAAAATTTTTTAAGAGACACGCCAGTTTGGAGGAAGACGCAGCATTTAAAATTGGCAGAGAAAAAGACGGCAGCCCAGGGGAAGGAGGCGACGGATTGGAAGACATCAAAGTTGAAAAGGACTCAATCTACAACTGGAAGAGACCTAAAAAGAAGACATTTTAAGGACTGTTCGTGTACCATCTACAAGGAGCTGTTTGATTACTAACCCCAATGGACTTTACTAACTGTATTAACAGAGTGATTTTGGACTTTGCAGTTTAAAAGAAGATCTTCGAATCGCGATAGATGCCAAAAATGGTATTAATTACTAATTAAAACTAACCTTTACTAACAGAGAAAACTTCACTCCATCTTTCTCTTTCTCCAGCTGTCTACCCTTCCTCTTTCTTATAAAAAGAATAAAATTCTCTCCTTTTTAGGAGAGTTTTACCAAAAAAACCAAAAAAAACCCTCAGCATCCTCTGGACTTGTCTGAAACCTTTCTAAATCTAAATCCCTCACACTAGCCCCTCTTGTCATGGAATCACCAGCCACCCACATTCATGAGGACAGGTGACATGACTTTGTAATGAAGTATTGGTACCATGTAAACTGTGTATCCTCACAAGTCTCTTCTTCAGACACCTTTATATCAATATTGGATGTACTTGTGAGGTAAATTTTAGACTCCTTTTTACTAAACATTCAATTGGACAGATAAGCAAAGGCAAAACACGTTTTATTCAGCATGGGAAAAAAGGTACTCAACAGAGTAAGTGTTCTGTGTGGAATGTTTCAGCTTAAATGGGTAAAACAACTTTCAACTGTGACCCAACAGTTATAACCTTTGCCCAATGGACTGAATATTTTGTAACTGACCAAACTATCATAAATAAACATTGAGGTGAGATTCTTGCTTCCTTTCATCAATTCCCCAGAACATTTGTCTCAGGTTAGCTTTACTGGACCAGATCACCAAAATGCAGGCTCCCGCAAAGGTGCAGGTTTCTCTTTTCACATCACAGTCTCTGGTTCTCAGAAACTGATCAGGTTGATTTGGAGCTTTTGACCAGGGTGCTCGCTCGCTCTCTCTCCCTCTCTCTCTCACACACACACACACACACACACACACACGCACACACACACACACACACACACAGAGCCAAATAATATTCCTCCCCCTTTTTAAACCGAAGTGTGCTCACCCACTCCCATTCGGGGAGTTCCATAGGCTCTGTTTGGCTGACAGTCACTTGGATTTGTCTGAGGCTATAATCACAAGGATTGGTTCAGAGCCCTGGAGGAGAGGCAGAACTTCTGGTGACAATTGCTACAGTATGCTAGATCACTTAAAAGTCTTACCACCATCTTTGAAGGAAATTCTCAGAACAGGTTTAAAAGCTTTGTCTACTTTTATAAACTTTTCTAAAACAAAATTATGAGCATAAGAATTGACCATCCTTTAAATACCTAATAGCCCATTTAAGCCATCTTCCTTGCACACGGGGCAGTCTAGACTGGATGTTTAAGATAGAGTCATAAAACCATCAACAGGAACATAATTGTGCAGAATCTACTACTAAGCAGTTAAAATGTCTCCCAACCATGGCTGTTGATACAAGTCTACATCCTCAAGCTGTAGGATTAACAGCCCTTAGAGTTTCATCCTACCTGCCTAAACTCAAAGTTTTTTCTTCAGGGAAGCAAGCCTTACAAGTCCTTTTCTTTGGCAGGAGTGGGAAGTAGGGAGAGAAGCAAGAGCATCTGGATAAATTGTTTTTAGCCACCACCCCTCACCTTTCCCACAAACAGTAATGTTTTGTGGCACTCTAAAAATATAACAAGTTTATTTCAGCATAAGCTTTTACAGGCCACAGGCCACTTCATCAGGTGGACCAAGAAACTTATGCTATAGTAAAATTGTTAAATCCTTAGGGTGTCGCTTTTGCTGCGGATTAACATGGCTACTCCATTGGAATTTCCTTATGAATTCTTCTGCTTAATCCCTTAACCCAAACCATATCCATGTCTGTATTGTACACTTCACTGCTCTCATTTCCTCTTCACTTTCTGTCTTTAGAACTGCCAAAATTTAGACTACACATCTGTTGGAGGCAAGTACTCATCTTTTTAATTTTTTTGTTTCATGTTTTAGCCTCCCCACCTGGAAACTGCTGAGAAATGGTGGCAGCAGAGGAAGTCGTCCTGATGGTTGGGAGGAGGGACAGGCTGTTTAACAGCCAAAGGACAGTTCAGCCCTCCATGGATCCCACCAAGGAGGAGGACCTGGAAGGGTCCATTGATGGGCAAGGACCATATTGTGGCATGAAGCTGTGGCAGGACGAGAAGGTCCTTTAAACCCCAGCCCACCTTCCAACTGATTGGTAAGTCAGAAAGAGAGCTGATGACCACCAATGTAAGCAACACATTGTTAGGGCAGGGGGAGGAGCCACTGGCAAAAGAAGAACCCATGTTGCGCCCAGTGATAGGCATCTGGGAGTAGGAATCACACTCTACCCCCGGGACCTTACCCTGGAGGCATGGTTACAAATTTTAAAAAAAGATGCAGTAAGCCTATGAGAACATGCCAGAATATTGAAGGAGAAGCAGCTTGAAGGAGAAAGGATAGGAGAGGGAAGGAGGGCTCCAGAATGCAAACCTGAGGCCATGGGAGCTCTGTGGAGGATGAGAGTGAAGCTGATGAGGGTGGGACATTGGTCCTACCCCTTGATACCATCTTTCTTACTGGGATTCAAGGTGGATTACAAAATATAAAGACAATTCAATGGGAAGCAAAATCCTCCAATGAACAATGCAGTAGGACTAGGGTTACAGAACCACAGAACAATGGAAACAAAAAAAATGTTTATGGTGTATGATGTACATATGGGTTACAAAGGTAGAAGACAATGCAGTAAAAGGAAGATGACACCTACAATAAATATTGTAATAGGCTACATTCCTATCCCTTATAAAAGTGAACTCCTGGGCTCTCCCACTATACTCCCATTCTAATTGTCTTATAAAAATGCCTTCTTGAACATTTTTTTGGTTTGCACATTCAGTGAAGTGATCAAAATGTGTGGGCCTTCCTAGCCTCCTCAGGCAGGCCATTCCACTAGGTAGGAGCCACCACAGAGAATGTGCGTCAACACGCAGCTGTCAATCTTACCCATTTTGTAGGGTGGCACCTTCAGAAGGCTTTGCTCAGATAAGCAAAGCTGTTGCACCAGAGTACAACAGGAAAGATGGTCCTGCAAGTATGTTGGTTCAAGGCCACTAAGAGCTTTGTAGGTGATAACCAAAGCTTATGAGCTCTTATGGCACATTTTGGTCACAATTCCAGAAACTGACATCAAGAAAACACACACAAAATTTGGGTCATATTAAAAATTCTAGAAGTATCAATTTCTATTGGGATATAAAACAGCAAGTTCATGTTCACAATGTCCTGCAGCTTTTCAAAACAGAAGGTAAATGCAGATGAGCAAGTTCTTCCTGACCACTTCTAATTATAAAAACAAATTGTGTTGCCATTTAGGCAAGCAATATCTCCTCTTAATAACATCTCCTCTTAGTCACATCTCCTTTTAGTAGGCACAACAGCTGCATGTCTTCCAGCATTTTCACTGACTATGAAGGGTGCTTTGTAGTAGCTCAGTAACCAGTCTTGAGATAGCATAATGGGGTTACAGGAACCTACACTTCACGTTCACCCTACATGATGCATTTTGCAAATTACTTGTACTGAAGGACTGTTTTGAGAAGCCATATTTGCACTGGTAATTTTTCAGGTCCTCCTTTGGTAGAATCAAGGCTCACCACAACAAAAACAAATCACTTGTTTAAACAGTATTGTAGGAAAAATGTAGCACCACCAATGCTCGTTCCCCACAGGTATGTGATAGTATGCAGTCCTCTAAGAACTGAAAGTGGATCACGTCTACACAGCTGCAGGCAGATTTACAAATCAAATTTTAATTGTGTTTGCTATCAAGTGAGTCCTGTTCAGGACTTCACAGTGATTATGGTAGACTGGTTTAAAATCAAAGCAATTTAAATGAGTGATTTAAACAATCATTTCAATCACACAGGAAAACAAGACTGATTTAAATCAATGAATCTAAACCAAACCTCTCCATTACTTCAAGATAAAGCAAGTATTATACACACACATACACATGCACACACACACACACACTGCCTCTCTATATAAATAGCTGATGGGCTGCTATTATATGTCCTCGAGCATTACACAATAACCTTCTCACATATTGTATTTTTAGAAAATTATGTACAATGATGAGCATGCTTATGGCACCACAGTTGGGTATCTTATGCAACTTGCAACCATGACAGGCTTTTGTAAACAGGCACTGCCTGGAAGCAATGCTAGAAAGTGATGCATCTTCCCAGGGCTTTTTGCCCCCTAATTGTCCCGTCCCCAAAAGAAACAAGGGCTGGTGGTAGTTACTGGACAAATCACAAGTAAAAGACCACCACCAATGGTCACTAGGAATCTGGGAAGACTTTGGTGAACGATGAAAGCCGCTGTCCTTAGTGGTGGTTCATTATTACTCACTGTTTGTATCCAACCTAAAGTTTTTCATGAAGCGTAATCACTCCAGTAGAAATTTCTCACCCTGACTTGAGTTGCCCAAGCTAGCCCCATCTCCTCAGATCTTGGAAGCTAAGCAGAGTCAGCCCTGGTTAGTACTTGGATTGGAGACCACCAAGGAAGTCTGCTATGCAGACACAAACAATGGCAAACCACCTCCGAATGTCTCATGCCCTGAAAACCCAATGGGATCACCATAAGTCGCCTGTGACTAGATTGCAAAAACAAAAAAAGGAGTATCTCAGCCTTTAGCCATGCATCTGATTGTCTACTTGTGTGCTTTATTTTCAATAATATCAAAGTCAGTCACAAAACACAGAATTAGAAGCAACTTTGCACTGGTACATTCAACTACTGTGAAATCTACAGCAGGCAGTTCTTGTACTGATATGACACTTCAGTCTCAATGATGGTCTCATCAGTTCAAAAGTCCACTCTACCAAGTTCTCTAGGGTTTATCAGCCATTAAAAAAGAAAAAAGTACAGTCTATTTGCTAGAAACATAATTGAAGAACACTTCTTATGATGGAAAGTACAAGTCTTGCTCCCTACTAATCAAAAGTAGATATGTCTTTAGCACTTTTCTAAGATTATTAGAAATGGGATTGAAAATAAGACAGCTACTATTATAATGCCCCTGTATAGATCTATAGTGCAACCTCCACTAGAACACTGTGTGCAGTTCTGGTCTCTGTATCTCAAAGAGGACACTGCAGAGATGGGGAAAAGACGAGAATCAGGCAACCAAGATTATTAAGTGGCTGCAGCACCTTTCCTGCCAAGAGAGGATGAAGACACTGCGACTTTTCAGTTTACAAAAAAGATGACTAAAGCAGGATATGATTGTGGCTTATAAAACTGTGGATGGGGCAGAGAAAATGGACAGAGAACTTTTTCTCCCAAACCCAAAACACTACAACTTGAGGCCAATATAGTTGGTGGGCAGTAGATTTAAAATGGACAAAAGGAAATACTTCTTTATTCAACAACTGATTAAAACATGGAATAGCTGCCAGAGGTTGTAGTGATGGCCACAAGCAGAGATGGCTTCAAAAAGGTGATTAGATAAATTCACTGAAGATGGATCCATTTGTGGCTAAAGGGAACCTCCACAGTCAGGGTAAGGCTCTGAATACCAGTACTAGGAAACAACATCAAGAAAAGTCCTTGGTCTCTAAGGCTTGTTATTGGCCTTCCAGAGTAACCAGTATGAGACACGATGCTGAAATAGATGGACATTGCTCTGGTCTATTGATTGGTCTGTTCTTAAGAGTAAGGCTACTTCATGTGTTATCAGTTTCCTGTCAGAGACTAATAAGCAATCCAGTTGTTTCTGACAATCTACCTCAGAGGTCCCCAACCTTTTTGAGCCTGTGGGTACACTTGGAATTCTGACATGGCACGGTGGGCATGGCAACAAAATGGCTGCCACAGGAGGCAGAGCCAGCCACAAAATGATTGCTACAGCTTAATTTCAGTCATGCAATGTAGGTCCTTGTGCTATCCTGGCAGCTGCCACCATAGCAACATCTAAAAATAAATCTAAACAGCCAATCAAATCTCCAATAGTCAATCAGAAGCCTTGCTGAGTAGAAGTCCTATCTGGCTTGAGCCACTTCCTAAAAACACGTAGCGCATGCCAGAAAAAGTGTCAGCCAGCAAGCACCATGGTGCCCATGGGTACCATGTTGGGGACTCCTGATCTACCTCATGGGGATAATTAAGTTGTATGTCTTTAAGAACAGGGGGTGGAGCTACCTGATATGGGATTATTCAATAAGGTTGAAATTTAACTGAAATTGAGCATGAATTTATGTGTTTAAAAATGCTGATTTGTGTTTCTTTCTGTGCAACCCTTTACTTCATACCAATATAAGATTTTATCCTTATGTTTGGTAAATAAATCTGAAGGAATCCAAGTGGTTTGTACAGTGAAAGGAAACCACGAAAACAAGAAGCATGAGAAACACAGCCCAAGTCAATATGGGATGGTTTAGAATGGATGAGACAGGTACAAATTAGTACAAATTGTACATAGCACAGGAACTCCGTATTTATGCAGACAATATAATTAAGTGTAATTAATCTCAGGATGATGAATCATCCAATCCACCAATGGTCTGGAGCAAGCTTCGAATATACAACATTTCTTATAGTAATCATCTTGTGACTTTAGGTAGTGGCAACATAAAACAATTCTTTTAGCACCTCAGAGAGTTATATTACATAATGAATTAAAAACACTTTACTGGTATATTAGAAATGGCATTCAAGCTAAACCCAAGCAAAAAAAAAAAAGCCTTCAGAAAAGTTATTTCAGTGAGCAAGGGCACTTATGATCTGCTGCCTTCCACTCAAATACACCTCTCCCAGCAACAACACTTGTTCGCTAGACACACACCCTCAAATGATTTAAGAAGCAGGAGTTCAAACTGTTATTTGGCAGGCAGAGAGAAGGCCTACCCTCTCTAACCCAAGAGAGAGATCATTTGCCAGACACCTATAGGAAGAATAGTAGAGTTATGGGATAGGAAGTGCAATCAGCTTCTCACCAAATATTCTTGAATGTAGCATCACAAATCAGAAAGTAGAAACTAAATACCTGCCAAGCAGATAACTTTTGCAGTTTTAACATGTTGCAGTCCTACTTTTCTTCTTGTTTTCATTTAAGATGCAGAAATGGCAGTAGAACAGAAAAATAATTCAATTAAAATTTAAAAATTAGAATAGAAAATCAGCCTGAGCGGTAGGAGGAATACACTGGGGATATTAGCCATACAGTAAACCTCTCTCACAAGAGATTGTGAAGTCGCATCCCAGAGTACGCACAACTTTCCCCATTTTAGTGGATCTATTTTATCATTATTTATTCAAATGCCTTAGGCCTGGAGCTATGAAACCCTGGGGATGGAAGTTTGCTTTCCTTTGCTCTTTCATCTCCTTTTGGAAAGTTATACATAATCGAATTTATACATCAGTTATACACAGTTATACACAGAAGTAATACATAAGTGAATATGTGATGCACTGATGCTTTCCCTCTCTGTTTTGAAGGAGGAGAAAAGGGGTTTTTTTTTCATTAACTAAAATTAGGAACCGGAGGAGTATTCACACAGTCCTCTTTAGTAACCATTGATTCTTCCCCCTTGAATAAGGAGAAAAGATCCCTGAGTGACTCCTCATAACATCCTTTCTTCATGGGAAGTTTATTCAGAAGTAATTCCCTTTCATGTCATTGGTGGGAAGAAGAAAAACTCTTTGGCTTGCTCTTCCAAACAGAGCTAGAAGGGCAGTGGGACAAACAGCAAAGGCTTCTCAGTGGTAGTGCCAGCACTCTCAGAGGTGCTCCATTGGCAGCAGAGGTTCTGAACACCAACCCCCCAGCCTCATCTGCTCACTATTTCTGGCCCAAGGAAGAAAGAAAAAGTGTTTGTGGATAAGTGCAAACACAGCTATTTTAAACTTCAGACACAGAAGCAGTTGCTTCTTCTGTGCATGGTTGCCTTACCTGCCTGATATCCAGGCCAACTATATACCCAAACTCTAGTTTAGTCCATAAGGGCATACAATTATCCAAAATGTATGCTTTCTAAGTCTTTACAACATAGAGGAGGGTTGAGGGCAGACTGAATGCTTGACAGTGGTAATCTCCTGATTTCTTAGCTACTCTACATTAGATTCCCAGTCCCAGTTTATCTGAATGAAATGGCAAAGCCTTTTAGAGAGAGATTTACCTATTATTAGTTACGTGTATTGAAGAGGGAAGGAGAGAAGAATGAGAATGATGGTTCACAAAGACCCTCTCAAATAATGAGTTCCCTAATTGTTTGCATTAGGCAAACCTCAGCTCTAGCCAGGATAATTTTAACCAGTACAATTTGAGTCTATTCATAGCACAAGCCAAATTATGATTATCTTCTGATCATAGCCTGAGAAATTAGTGCAGCACTCCAGCAATCTGCCACTAAAGCTCTACCACAGCTGTCATGATGCCAACAGGAAATTACCATTGCTGAGAAACCCAAGGATTGCTGAGGAACAAGCTCATGAGCACAGCTATATAATGTTTTGTCCCTTCAACAGACTATACACATGCAAGATCTCAATCCTAACCATACCAGGATTGCACAAGGCAAAGAAAAGCAGATGCATTCTTGGAATCTTGAATTTTCCTTCTAGTACACAACTGGAATGTTAAATTACAAATAGTATTCTAACAGAAATATGAACCCAGTTACAGAAAGAATGATGTCACTTCTAGATTCCTTTGAGAAGTGCACCCCACTGCTTTTTCTCTCTCTGGACCCCTTTGAATGAGCTGATTTGCTCCTCAGGCTCTCTCTTCAAATCAGTATTTATTTCTTAGAGGTTACCCAGAGAGCAGAAGGCAACACAATCTTGCTCAGCTGACTACAGAGCCTCCATCTGTGCCGCTGCACAGCTGACCTTTTAGCAGAGAAGAAAAATTTATCCCAGTAAGTGCTCCTAGGCTGGGGTGGCTTCCTGCAGCCCTGTCCCTCTGGATTCTTCCTCCCCTCCTGCCAGCTCTGGTCCTTATCCCACTGACGATGGCAGCCCACCACTTCCAGCCTAGCCATATTTACATCCAGTCGGGGTGAGAGTGATACCAGGTCAGTACCTGGCTCTAATGAGGCCATGCCCCATTCACAAACAATAGAAAGAAAGAAAAAGAGGGGATACAATTTTATTGAGATCAGTAAAGCAAGTCACACCTACCAAAGATGCAGGCACAAGCTGTGGGGCAGGCAATTTTGGTGTCTCTACTTGACTGGCAACCTATGGAGAAAAGAAAGATTTGAAGAAGTTAAAGTAAGAAACAGAAACCCAGAGCCGGCAAAGTTCCATGCTATGAATTTACTCTGGCTGAAAAACTTTAAATTTTCCTTTTCATTTGTCATATAAAGGAAGCCATTAATGGAAAATTGCTAGTTGCATGGATCCACCAATGCACCTGCTGGTACAGACTTCAAGAGCAGTGAGAAGCATATGTCAGCTTTCAAAAGGGCAAGTTGTTCTGAGACACAGAAACAGTCACTCATGCCTTAACACTAAGGATAACCTCCATGATACCATGCATACATGAAAATTCTTATCTGAAAGTTGCATCCAATTGTGAATACAACAGTCTGACTCTGAACAGAATCAGTCACCATGTACACATTCCAACTGAATTTCAGAGCTTTGTATAAATTTCCAAGAACAGATCATATTATTGCATTTGGAGGTTAAAGTAGGGAATCAGCAGAAGGATCATTTTAATTAAAATTATTCTTTATTAAGATTCTCTCATTCCAGTTTACCTAATTAGAATGCAGCTGAAAAAGCACTAGACAGATAAGCCACATTTACATACAGCAGTTAATGAAGTAGCTAGGCATAATTCTAAAGCAAAAAAGTATAGTTTATTCTGATATTTCATAGTAATTTAACATCTTCTGTTATCCAAGATAAATACTGAAAACTTGGTACATAAGGAACTTCTTCCTTTCCATACATCATCTTCCAACCCCAGTCGCCCATATATATTTTTTTAAAAAATAATGCCAGGTAGATAAACACACCACATGAACACACAAACACATGAAGCTGCCTTATACTGAATGAGACCTTTGGTCCATTGTCTACTCAGACCAACAGCAATTCTCTAGGGTCTCAGGGTGAGGTGTTTCACGTCACCTCCTACCTGATCCTTTTAACTGGCAGGATTGAAGCAATATTAGGTAATTACTCATTTGCATTAGAGAAGGATCCCTTCAAACACAGCAGCATCCCTTCACACACAGCAGCTGGAGAAGCAGATGTTCAGCACTTGCCTGTTTGGGCAGCCCTTAAAGCAGCCAGGCAGGTACCACTACTGCACCCTCTCCCTTCTTTCCTATCCCTGGGAGCCTGCTTGCTTAGAAGGAGTGAGCCTTTGTTCCTCAATTCACCAGGTATTTCAAAGAAGGTGACTAATGTTGACCCCTCCCCTTGAATCAGTGCCAGACTAAAACAATTTTATTTCTATGACTTCTAAATCTCTTCTTGTCAGTGATCCTGCAATGGCTAACAAACAAAACCATATGAAATAAAACAGACTATAAAATATTAACACATGCACGAGAAGAAGAACACCTTAGCAACAACAGATAGCATGACTGTTGGAGCTTTTTTCCAAATTGTTTTAAAGATTTCTCCTTGCTTGTCCATGAACTGGATAGTGCAGCACCACCCAGTCATTAGAATCCATAGGAATATCGAAGCCCATGCTCACCTGAAAGGTATCTGCATAAGAGGCAACTTTTGCACTCCCTTTCTCCTCTCCCCATCTTAAAATTCTGTTTATCAGAACAAGTATAGAAATTTTTGTCCTGGGTATATTGGTTCCACTGCTAAAGCAAAAAAACAGCCCTGCTAAAAGAATATTTAGTATTGTTTTACACTAATCCACAAATCTTCATATTTAGGACAGGGTCATTACTCAGTCCTCCCACTACACAGATGATACATCTCAGTGGAAAGAACAAAGAGTGAAATTTTGGAGTGGAGCACAATTTCAAGAAGTTTGAGAAACAGTGATTTTTGAGACACAGATAGATATCTTTTACTCCCACCGCTATTCTCAGCCTATGTTCACTTTTGTGACCTAGAATCTGGAACCCTGCAGGAGTAATTAAAATAAGGAGTCAGGTTTTAAGGGGAAATGACTGATGGGCACTCCTGCCCAAAGGAAAAGTCAAGAGAAAAAAATATATGCTTCTTTGCATGATAGCTCTAAAACATTTCTGCCCCTCTGTAGCACCTTTATTAGACTTGACAGTGAAATGGCTTTACTTTTATTCAATTGAAACTGCATTAACTATACCTCCCATACTGTCATTTAGAAGCTGTGGAATTGGTAGCTAGATGACTCAGAAGTCTTTCGCTTCTTCAAAAAGTGATATATGAACTTAAATGACAGGAGCTGAACTTCTGGACAGAAGTCTTACTACTACCTTTTAAGAAACACCTGCAGAGACTTCTATTATTAATAACCAGAAGAACTTCGTTGATCTACCAAGCACTTAATTTTGCCTTATCGTTTCAGATTACTGTTCTTATTGATGGGCAAACAAATCCACATGCTGCTGTTCCACCCACACACCTTTTGTGGTCCTTTTTAGTCAGCAGCAGTTAGTGCATTTTTATGTACTAAAGGGAATGTCACTGTTTCAGTACAATGCCAAAACAAAAAAGCAACTTTTTGTGCATAACTTAACAGAGAAACTTTGCATATTTGTTCAAAGCAACATTTGGGCCTTATGTTCAGCACTACACTGTAAATTAACATGCAAAAGTATCACTTATTATGTCTTAGGCATCCCTGCTAGGCTATCTATGCTGAATTTTGACAACTGAAGAAAGGCAAGGATGTCAAACTACATTGGAGCCATCTGAAGTTCAAACCTTCAGCATGATCTGAAAAGTGACCAGAGAATACAAGAGGGGTACTAAATTTAATTTCTCTTTTGGCCCTGTTCTCTATGGCACATTGAGGCTTAAGCCTTCTTCAAGTTATTCTGATTTTAGTGAGTTACATACATCTACGTGACAAAGGCTGTAGTAAATGTTACTGAGTCTTGACTGTCAAAGGAAACAAGATCTAAAACGGACATTAAGAATGAAGCCGTGCTCCATTTATTAAAGGTTAGATTGCTTAATAAAGGTAAGAAATATGGGAAATCTTATCACATGTTACAGAAATCCTGTAAAATTCTTAGATTTCTACTAATAAACTGACATTTCTTGTCTGATTGTCAATATGTGGTGCAGAGGGCAACGAAGAAGTTCCCAGTGTGCAGATAGCTATGAAGTAACTTGGTTCATGCTGCATATGTGTGAGGTCACATTTATTCAAGCTTGTATGTGTTAGTGAGCACATGCATGCATGCAGAAATGTACATATATGAAAAAGTCACCTGAAGGAATGTATGAATACCTGCATCAGTGTGTAGATGCATGTTTATGCATTAGTATCTACAGTGTTGGAGGGACAGAGGGAAGAGATTTTTTCCACTTTGCCTTCACCTTTAATCCCCATCTCTGCCCACCTTTTGTTACTGTCCATGGGGATTTCTTTGCAAAGATACTGGAGTGGGTTGCCATTTCCTTCTCCAGTGGATCACACTTGGTCTGAGTTCTCTGCTGTGGCCTGTCCGTCCTGGGTGGCCCTTGAAACTTAGCATCAAAAAAACTAAGATCATGACATCCGGCCCCATCACTCCTTGGCAAATAGAAGGGGAAGTCGTGGAAGTAGTGACAGACTTCATGTTCCTGGGATCCAAGATCACTGCAGACAGTGACTGCAGCCATGAAATTAAAAGACGCCTGCTCTTTGGGAGGAAAGCGATGGCAAACCTAGACAGCATAATAAAAAGTAGAGACATCACCCTGCCAACAAAAGTCCATATGGTCAAAGCAATGGTATTCCCAGTAATACTGTATGGCTGCGAGAGCTGGACTATAAGGAAGGCCAAGCATCAAAGAATAGATGCTTTTGAATTATGGTACAGGAGAAGACTCTTGAGAGTCCCCTGGATTGCAAGGAAATCAAATCAGTCAATCCTAAAAGAAATCAACCCTGACTGTTCCTTGGAAGGCTGAAGCTCAAATACTTGGGCCACCAAATGAGAAGGGAGCACTCACTGGAGAAGACCCTGATGTTGGGAAAGACTGAAGGTCAAAGAAGAAGGGGATGGCAAAGGATGAGATGGTTAGATAGTGTTATCGAGGCAACAAACATGAAATTAAGCAAACTTCAGTGGACAGCGGAAGACAGGAGGGCCTGGCGTAATCTGGTCCATGGGGTCGCGAAGAGTCGGACTCAACTGTGCAACTGAACAACAACTGCCCACCTGGTCAATGTAGGCATGTCCTAAAAGACCCTTGCCAACTGAGTGTTACAGAATCTATATGAAGCCACTGGGAAAGGACATTCAAAGATCTGAAGAATCAGTGTGCTGCTACCCAGTTCTCCCCACCAACTCCACCACACATCCTTTTATCAAATTCTGGAAACCCTGAATGGGAGTTTGGAGTCAGTGAATGGCAGGATGTGGGAGAATGACCTGAAGTGTAACCCAGACAAAATGGAAATACTGTGGCTTGAAGTACAAAATATTTGAAATATTAGATAACTTGATCTGTAGAGGACTGCATTCCCCTTACAAGAATGAGCTGAGAAGTCCAGAAGAATCCCAGCACTTCTCATGGAAAAACAGATGTTGGAGAATAGAAAGGAATGCCTTCTTCCAACTGAGCATGCTTCATCAACTACAATATTCTAAAAGAAAGCAGACCTAACCACTGTCACCCATGTCTGGTTCACATCAAGACTGAATTACTGTAACATGCTCTACACTATATGGGGCTGACTACCTCTGAAGACACTCCACAAACTTCAACTGGCACAAAATGTGGTGCTCTATGAATTCTGTTGGCTTCCAATGTTTCCAGCCCTAATTCAAAGAGCTTGAATCAACCTTTAAAGCTCTAAATGATAGGAGTTCATATATATGTAGTCATGTGAACCTGACTGGGATCCAAGGTCATCCAGCAGAACCCTACTGACAAAACCTTTACTGGGTATGTGGGGGGGGAAGCTAGCATGTATCTGAGAAAGAATATTCTCTATTACAGCCTCCAAGTTCTGGAACTATCTCCATCCAGAACGGTAGTTAGGAGTCCAACCATCCTGGTTAGCCTAAATACTTACTTATTCAGGGAGGGATCAGAATATTCGGGGGGTTTGCCTAGGTCTTGGATTTTTCCAAAACACCCTGACAGCTGTTTTTTAATCGCATTTTATGATTATTACTGTGATTTATCATAGTTTTCATCCTAGTGTTTGTCTTATATGTAAATTGATTAATATTTTAGATAGGGGCCCCCGACCTTTTTGACCCTGTGGGCACCTATGGAATTCTGAAAGTAGATGGTGGGCACAACCACAAAATGACTGCCACAAGAGGCAGAGCTAATCACAAAATCTCAGTGAGATCATACATAACTTTAATAGCAACTCCTCAACATTTCAGGCAGAAACTCTGCATAACATGACACTTTTAAAATGAACACATTACATAAAATATTTTCTTGCATACACACAGCTTACCTTTAGTCATGCAGAGAAGAGCCTTGTGCTGTAGTGGCAGCTGCTGATGAAGCATCCTATTAAAAATCTGCACAGCCAATTAAATCTCCAGTGGGCAATCAGAAGCCTGCTGGGCAAAAGCCCCACCTGGCCCTACCCACTTTGTACAAACACTTGGCAAATTCCAAGAAAAGGTTTCTGCAGTCACCATGGGGAACCCCGCTAGTATGCATTTTTTGGTTTGTAAGCTTCCATGGGGCCTTGGTGGCTCAGAGGTTAAGGCACTGAGCTGCAGACAAGAAGGTCTGTAGTTTGGCAGTTCGAGACCCTAGTGCTATGTGTCAGTGTGAGCTCCCGTCTGTTGCCCCAGCTCCTGCCAACTTAACAGTTCGAAAGCAAGAAATTGCAAATAGATAAATAGGTACCACTTTGGTGGGAAGGTAACAGCGTTCCGTGCACCTCGGTGTTTAGTCGTGCCGGCCACATGACCACAGAAATGTCTTCGAATGGCACTAGCTCTTCAGCTTGGAAATGGAGATGAGCACCACCCCCTAGAGTCAGATTCAACTGGCTTTTGAGCAAGGGAAACCTTTACCTAAAGCTTCCATAGGTATCCTTTGGGAAAAGTATAAATGCCAGTTTGGTATAGTAGTTCAAGTTCAGTTAGTGTTCAAAGTTTAAATGCCTTTAGTTAACTTTCTGAGTTGCACTGCTGTGGCGGCACGACTTGGCAAGTGAAATGAACACATTTAAACTTTAAATGCCTTCTGAACTTGCCGACTCATGCTGCAGCGGTGGTACAACTCAGCAAGTGAAATTCTCCGTTATACCTGATGGGGATGATTCCCATAGGTTATAATGGAGTTTAATAAATTCAGGTTTCCCAAATATTTTCCAAAATATCAATATAATACTGGTACTGGTACTCGGGAATATTCAGGAATACCAATATTTTTGGGGTCCAATAGACTGGAATCGGGGGGGGGAATGATTTTTTTTCACACCCTATTCACCATATCCACTAAGTATTCACCATAACTAAGTATAAGTTCAAAGAATGCTCTCCATTTAAGAGAAAGCAGAAGTGAACTGCTCAGTTCTGACAGTAGTAGAAGAGAGTCCAGTAGCACCTTAAATACTAACAAAATTTGTGGTATGGTATGAGCTTTCATGAGTCACTGCTCACTTCTTCAGAGCAGTGACTTACAAAAGCTCCTACCCAACCACAATTTTTTTTAGTCTTTAAGATGCAACTGGACTCTTACTCTTTTCTACTGCTACAGACAGACTAACATGGCTACCCATCTCGATCTAACTCAATTCTGATGTTTAGTAAAAATTTAAAGTATTCTTTGCTTTACATTTTTCTCTGCTTCTGTTGAGAACATGGTAGAAGCAGAAAGAATTTTAAAATAAACAGAAAAAGTATTTTAAAAATACACTTGCACTGCAGTTACACTGGTGGTTTGGTGCAGTATGGGAGTGCCTCAAATTGTACCGGTTCAAAGTGTAGTGGAACATTCCATCCAGACCACACACCCTGTGGCAGGTTACTCGGGTGGCCATCCCATAGGGGGCCATATTAGTTTTGCGCTTCAACCACATGACAGGCCATAAGGATGAGTTTTATTTAACATCAGCATGTTACCAGAAAGCAGTTTCAGAGGACCCAATTAACATCTACTCATAGAACCATTTGCTCTAAGTAAGATTTGTGAAGCATCGAGCCCAGCTGCTTAAACTGAATTGTTAGGGAACTTTAGGCTTAGACTTAATTGAGTTAGGGATAGAAATTATAATTGCTGTGTATTGTTATTTTCCCAATTAATTGTAGGTCTAAATTGATAAATGAAATTGGTTATACTAATTGCCCAGACTGATGATTTGATTGATTAATTAATTGATTTGCTATTTAAGTTAACATATTAATTGATAAGAGGTCATCTAGTCACCTGAAGTAAATCTGCCATTAAATGTATTATGTCATGCCTGCCCCCGACCCAGCACCTGCCCCCGATCCAGCACCTGAAACACCCCCTGACCCGGCACCTGGGAGCTTAGAAACCGAGGACGCGGCACCTTTAAGTCCCTCTGGTGTGCTAGAGTCCTCAGGGGACCTAAGTGCTGGGGAGGGTGAACTCCCAACAATGAGTCAATGGGTACCTGGAACTGAGCAGGCACGACCAAGCGGGCTGAATCACCACCTGACTCGCCCCCACGTGTAGACCAGTTGCGAGACCGCAGGCGCCGCGATCTGGCGGCCAGGCAAAAAGAAGCACGTGTGCATGGACGCCAGTCTATGTGTCCTGAGTATTAGCCAGAGCCAGGACCTCACAACAGCCTGCTAATTGGTTAACAAGCCAGCACGGTACTTAAGGACACCACCAGCCGTGAACAAACCGTGCTGGCAAACTCATCAATAGACCACCCGGCTTGCACCTCTTGCTGTTTCCTCATCTCCGCTTGACTCCCTGGCTCCAGACCTCGGCACGTGTACTGACGCTTCCTCCGGCTTTCGACCTCGGCTCCGCTCCTTGACTCCACTCCTTGACTCCGCTTCAGACTTTGACTCCCAGTACGTCTGACAACGGCTTTGCTTGCTGATTTGGAACCTGCCTGCCCAGACTTTGACTGATTACTCTGGCTGACCTCTGGAACTCTTGCTGACTCCTCTCCTGGACTCCCCTCCAGCAACCGGCACTCAGGCCCCGTCGTGACAGATTGCCAGCACCCACATCAACTCGCCTATGGAAGATGGAGCAACAGGCGGAGCAACAGGCGGGGATTTTACTTCCATTACAAAACAGAATGGGCTGCTGATGACTGCACCAGGGGAGGCAGATGTTCTCATCTGGAGGGGCCTATTTATTCTGCTCAGGTAATGCTACTATAGCGCCACAAACTGCGTGTGTGACCACAGCCTACAAGTACTATTTTCAGAGCTGAGATAGCAATCCTTCATTATCCAGTGGCATTAGAACCTCCCACTTCTGCTGCCATTAATTCATTTCAGCCTCACCAAATTTACACTGTTAAGTCTAAGTTAAACAAAGAACACAAGGCAGTAAGAGTCAACGCAATGCTATTAAACATAATGTCTTTCATATAATTTCATGGCTCTTGCATCTCCTAATGGTAAGTGATAGCAAGTGAAGAATACGATTATGTCTCAAAAACTTCAGTTCCAGCTGAAGGGAGCTGCTTATTTTGCTTTTAATTAACTATGCCCAGGGTAACTCCCTTTAAAGCTCATTGTCAAAGCACTCAAAGTTCACTGCCCATTTATCCATATATTGATTGTTTTTCTCACCACACCCCCACCTCCATTAGCCTTTCCTCCCACAGTTACATTTAAGAGGTGCTGTGAGTATTCAAAAACATTGCAACAGCTGCTTAAGGTTTTGAAGAATGCCTGAAGGAATGTAATGGCACAAACTAGAAAAGTGCTTTAATGCTTTACCCCCTTGGTTTGTTTGGGGGATCTACCTGCAGCTAGTAAAAGCACAGGATGAAGAAGCCAATTCTGTAAGTGACCATTTGCCTTGCTTTGCAGGAGGACAACCTCCTCTCAACTGCTAGCTGTTTGAAGCAGCTATATATCACCCTCTGCCCTGACCTGGGTTGCCCAGGCTAGCCCAATCTCATCACATCTCAGAAGCTAAGCAGGGTTGGCCCTGGTTAGTACTTGGATGGGAGACCACCAAGGAAGCCAAGGTTGCTAAGCAGAGGAAGGCAATGGCAAGCCTCTTTATGTCTCTTGCCTCAAAAACCCTACAGGGCCACTACAAGCCAGCTGTGATTGACTACCAACCTTGTTCTGGAGTCTGATGCTTCTCTCCAGAGGCAGCTCAATGTAAGCTTTCAAGGGCTTGAATACTACAGTACCAGAATACCAACATGAAACTAAAAAGCAGATGATCAAGCTTTGTATACAGTTTAACCCAGTGAAAAGTTAAATTTAAAGTTATTTGTTCAGCTTGCTTAGGTCAGTATAATTCATAACAATATCCATTACAAAGCTTATTGGTCACCTGCACACGGGGCTAGACAAAGCATCCCAAATGTTTACAAGATTGGTGGGTGCTGCCAGATGCAAGGGACACCCTACCTATTACTTACAAAAATTGTATTTAATAACTGTGCTTTGATGTAACCCTAGGTAATGTCACAGCAAAGAGGACCGACACAATTTAGAAAAGGCTTCCTAACAGCCTATATACACAGAAGACTTCAAATAAGGGACATTTCTACATGTCTTACGGATCACATAATTGGATACTCCAAATATGCATAGCTTAGATGCATGAAAAACACGGACACCATTCCAGTATTTTGCATATTTTGTTTAAAATTTAATAACTGCTGTTGATAATGCCGCAAACATAAATTAGGATGCAATATTTTCCTTGCTATGGCAAGAATGTACAGACCAAAAGGTGGTGGCGATACAGTAAAAAGGTAACTTGGGGTGGAACAGAGGAATAATATTGAAGCCTTACCGAGACATTACTTCTAATCTGTTCCAGCTTTTCAGCTAAGTAATCCAAATGTTGATGTTTATGCACCTAATGAAAGAAAAGAAAGTGTTAATAGGAACATGCTGTGTTGCACTGAAGCACTCCACATCCAACTGCCTGTTCTCTACTACATCAGACAGTACTAGAACAATGGAAGTTAGGATGGGAATTATTCCTAATCACTTCCTTGCTTTTTACTTTCACTTCAAGGTCCAAGAAGTAACCTTGTGATGTAGTTTAGCAAATTAAAATATTTTCCCTTCTGTTCTTCCTAGGAGACATCTCCTTTCACTTGGCATAATGGCAGAATAGAGCCCAAATACTGATGAATGAAAACAGATCAAAACCTTCAGCTACTTTCCAATAATCTACATCACCAGAGATTCATCCAAGGAACACAGGACAGTAGAAACACTTCCCAAAGGATGGGGGCTCAAAGTATACTAAGGCTGTGGTCACACATGCCAGTTGAAGCAGACAGGAAGTGAGGCTATTTTCTCTGGAGGAATTTGACACACAGTTGCCAGATCACACATGCCTTTATAGCTGCGGGATCAGCCCATCACTGCGTGATCAGATGCAACTGAGGGTGAGTCAGGATTTTTTGGCTGTTTGTTTCCCATGCGCATAAATGAGGAATCAAACCTCTGCATTGAGGGCCCCTGATGGGAGTATGCAGTGATACACATACTGTGAAGGGGGCGGGGAATGGCACCAAGCTGGGATGGAATAATCAGACCATCCTGATGGCATTAGAGCACATCAGACAGAGGAAAGTCTGTCCATGGCCCATCGGAACCTGTTAGAGATGGATTTTCCCTAGTGTCTTTTAACTGCACTTCTGCGGCAGAGCACCACAGGTTGCCAACGACTGCGGGATGCTTCCCAGATGTTGCTGTCTGATCGCACCCTTTAGATCCATCAGGCATTCGCACCTATGTCGGATCTAAAGGCATCTGTGATCGCAGCCTAAAATACCTTTTTGCTCTCAGTAGAATGATGCCCCCTCCTGAAGTCCTTGACAAAGCAATATCATTGTCTTCCAGTTTGGGGGCTCATTATATGTCAGTAGGCAAGAATGACCAGTCTTGCAGGTCTCTAGAATTGGAATCAATTCCAATTCTTTAGAATTGGAATCAATTCTAGAGTGTAATTTAATTCTAGAGTGTAATTTAAAACTTAGCCTTACAAAAACTTAGACTTACAAAAGAGTGTAATTTAAAACTTAGACTTACAAAAGCTTCACAGAATAATTTGAAGACTAGACATATTGCAGTCTAGACCTTTTTATAGGAGTTACAACTAGTCACCAGCCCACATCTGCTTTCCTTTCAAAGTCATAACTGAGCAACTCCAATACAAGGAGTCTTGTCAACATGGAAAATACTGAGTCATCAAGGAAATGTACAAGGTTAAATTTCAATTAAGTAGCCTCTGTGGGAGGTACAGAGAGCCTGGGTAAAGGAGAACCAATTCACAACCTTCTGTAATAGATTTTCCCCTTGGATGCATTTTAGAAGTGAATGTATTCACTAGAATTTAAGCACACGTTTTCATTCTACAAGTCAGCTAGAGGCAAACGATATGATACATTTCTCCACTTGCTTACGTTAGCCCATATTCCCCACAGCAGCTGTGGGCTTGGAATGGCATCATAGAGGAAGGAGGACTCCTGCCTCCCCACAAGCAGTTTTCTCCCCCTGCGGTGCTGTTTCAAGACCTTTTGGGCTTTCCCTTTTTCCCCAGAAGTAGTTCCCCTCAGCTGCTATGTGGCTGCACTGAACACAGGCAATCTAGTGTAAACAAGTGAAGAAACAAGTTGTATAGTGTGCCCCCTTGCCTCTAGTGGAGGATGCATACCACGGATCATTAGTCCTCTATGGCAGCAGTTTCATGGAATGGAGTATAACAGCCCAGGATATAACTTTTCATCACCATACTGTAAGTATCAAAAGCTTCATTTGAAATTAAATTACTCTTCCCCATAGCTAGAAAGCGAAAGTATGTTCCCAGCAGAACTTCAGAACTCTATGCTGTTTTCTCAGAGACGAAGTCCCCAATTCCATGTACTGTCAGTTGTTCTTGCCATTCTTTTAGGTAACATATATTTCTTCTTGCCCCAAACTAGTCTCCAGATGACCCTTCTCATACCATGAAGTAAGAGTTCCAAGTACAATATATAGTGGAAAGAAGAATGAGTGAGGTCTTTGAAAGTTCAAATTAAACAAGCAGCTGTCTTTGAGTTTCAGCTGAGTATTCTGAGGTTTGCTTATGGCTGAGTTAATAAGTAATGTCATTTTATCACCATTTTCAGAGCACCACTGGAAGGAAGGACAATGCAATAATCTCCTCAGTATTCTGAAAATTGGTACTGCCATTTAACGGAATAGAATCATCTTCATTGGTTCTATAGCAGTAGCTTCACATCTCCCCTGCCTAACAACTAGCCTTAAGCTATTGGTAGTCTTCAGGTAAGAAGCACCTAGCTTCAAATACTGCAAAAAGAAGAAAGAATGCAAATAAAAGCAATTTTTCTTCATGTAGTAGTGTTCCCCCCCCAACACGCACATACATTTCCAATTTATTTATTTCACAAGTGTTTGTTCATATTTGGTCCCTCATAGCCAGGACCAAAGTAGCCATAAAGTGGCCAATCATTTAGCAGTACAATTCAGTTGTTGAGAGATGAAAAGGTATGATCTAGCCATGTTTGAGCAGCAAGGAAAATGTACTTCATGAAGTTCTGCTTGAGCAACTACTGTAGTATAACATAGCACTTCGATACAATTTTTAATGAAACAATATACATATATGGACCAATGGAATGAACAACAGATGGTTCATATGATTTTATTTGTTTTTTGAAACTGTATCAGAAGGAAATAACTTGTGCTGCATCTTTTGCACACAGAAAAGATAGAGAGGTACAATCACTTTCGCTGAGCATAAACTGTCATCGAGAAGCAATCTTAAGGCTTCCACTTGTACAAGAACTACCACTCATGTGGAAATCTTTCAAGGGACCTGACCCACAGAATGGAAACAGAGAGGTTATCAACATTGTGGAGGCAGAAGAAACCAGGGAATCTATTATACCATCTTTATACTCTGCCCTGTACACATGACTCCGATGGGCAGAAAGCAAGCTTACCGACTGGCCTCACTGGTCCTACAGAATAGAATATACTTCTTGATAGTCATGTGGCAAGATCTGGATAAGCAGTCTGGATGAAAACATGCAGCTAGGCTGGTTAGGGAACCACCTCTTAAGGGAAAAAGGTTTGTGTGGGAGCTGGGTTTCCACAATTTTCAGCTAAGAGACATTTTGATTGGCATGTTTGCTTGATCTTTATGGATCTTTATGGAAATGTGCTGAAAAGTACGGAGACTTACTAGTGATTTCAGCTTTCACATACTTTATTAGATGAAGAACAAGACAACTAAGCCGGCTCGCAGGCCGGCTTTTATTCCCAAGTGACCCACACCCCAAACACACACACACCCGGTGATTCGCTATTTACATTAATTGGATTAACTCCTGCTCCTCCACTGGAGGGGAGTCAGGATCCACTAGTCCATTGTCCTTTGGGGCGAAGCTCAGGCCCTTCGCCTGGCCACATGGTGGACCAGTTAGAACCAGTCCAAGCACATGGCTGCCCGGAGCCCATGTTCTCAAGTGGATACATTACACCCCTCCCCCCTTGGTCCGATAAACACCCGCACACATAGTCTTTCAAATAGCTGGGGGGCCGTCGCTCTCGTGTGGAGCGGCGGGACTCTGGCATGGGGGAACTGACGGCCTCCCGGGCGGCTGTGGGGACTGGTGGCCGCTCTGGTGTTGGCGGGGCTGGGCTCACCATCTCGGCCGGTGTGTCATTTGCGGTAGCTGTCAGTCCGGAGTTGAAGTCCCCCGGGATTTCTTCTGGTGCGTCCGCCCCCGCGTCTGGTTGAGCTGGCTCGTTCCACTCCTCCCCCTCATCCGGCTCCAGGGGTAGCACCCGGCGGCGTAGTTGGTCGATGTGGCGATGCAGGATCTGGCCGTCTTCTACCGAGACTTCATAGGACCGGGGGCCTCGGACCCGAACTACTCGGGCGGGAATCCACGGGGGCCCTTTCGCGTAGTTCCGTGCGTACACCGGATCCTCCGGGAAAAACCCTCGTGCCGCCGCTGGAGTTTCCGTGGAAGGCTCCCGCTCGGGCGCTCGATCGGGATGCAACCGGTCTAGCCTGGTGGTGAGGCGTCGGCCCATCAGTAGTTCCGCCGGGCTTCGGCCGGTTGTCGCATGGGGCGTCGTTCTCTGGCCGAACAGGAAGTGCGCCAGCCTGAAGTCCCAGTCCGTTCCTTCGGTCCGACGGAGCGCCTCTTTGGCCGTCCTCACCATGCGTTCGGCTTGGCCATTGGTGGCGGGGTGGAACGGGGCCGACCTGATGTGGCGAATCCCGTGCTGGCGGGTGAACTCCTGGAACTCCCCGGACGTGAAGGCCGTCCCGTTGTCGGTGACCAGGGTGTCGGGGAGTCCGTGCGAGCTGAAAATCCGCCACATCGCTCGGATGGCCACCCGGGAGGAGGTGGATGGTACCGGCTCTACTTCTAGCCAC
This sequence comes from Gekko gecko, assembly GCA_029375565.1. Taxonomy (NCBI): domain Eukaryota; kingdom Metazoa; phylum Chordata; class Lepidosauria; order Squamata; family Gekkonidae; genus Gekko; species Gekko gecko. Next base: position 97,124,882 of record JAPDNY010000001.1, read on the forward strand.
TTACTGTAGGCATCTACAAGTATAAAAAACAGCTGCCCCTGGAACGGGCCCGCAAAGTCGAGGTGCAGGCGCGACCAGGGGCGGTGAGAGGATTCCCAGGCCCTGTCAGGGGCCGTCGGGGGTGCGGGTCGGGAGGCCTGGCAGGGTTGACACCTTTTTACAATGTCCTCAATATCCCAGTCTAACCCTGGCCACCAGTCATACCCCCGCGCCAGAGCCTTCATCCTGACTACCCCAGGGTGGTGCTCATGAAGGTCCCTCAGTACCCGTTCCTGTAGTGGTTTCGGAATGACCACCCTACCTCCCCACATTAGGCACCCCTTATAGGTCGACAGCTCATTGCGCCTTGTGACAAAAGGCGCAAACTCCGGGTCTTGTGTAGTTGTCGGCCACCCCCTCCCCACCCAGTTCAAAACCCGACAGAGAACCCTGTCGCGGCCCGTGAGGCGGGCCACCTCCTTGACGTGTACCGGGTGATCGGGCAGCGATTCTAGGAGTGCGATGACGTGGGCGGGGGCCGGATCTGGGTCCGTCACGGGCAGTGGGAGGCGGCTGAGTGCGTCCGCGTGACCCATGGCCTTCCCCGGGCGGTGGGTGAGGGTATAAGAGTACCCTGCCAGGAATATGGACCAGCGGAGAACCCTGGGTGAGACCATCTGTGGCGTCTGTCGATCGGGTGCCAGGAGACCCAGGAGAGGCTTGTGGTCTGTAAGGATCTCGAACGGGCGGCCATAGAGATAATGGTAGAATTTCTTAACCCCCGCCACTATCGCTAGTGCCTCCTTGTCTATCTGCGCGTAATTACGCTCCGCAGAAGACAGGGTCCGAGAATAATAGGCGACTGGGACCTCCCGGCCATCCGGCAACCGATGCCCCAACACCGCCCCCACCCCGTAGGGCAACGCATCACACGCCAGAACCACAGGCAAAGCCTCGCAGAAGTGGTGCAGCACCCCGTTGGAGACCAACAAGTCTTTTACCGCCTGGAAAGCCGCCGCATGCTCCGGCTTCCAGGCCCATGGCGCCTCCTTGTCCAGCAGCCGGTGGAGGGGTTCAGCCACCGTTGCCTTTTGGGGCAGAAACGCGTGGTAAAAATTCAAGAGGCCTAGAAAGGCCTGGAGTTCCGGTTTGGACGTGGGGACTGGGGCTTGTGTGATCGCTCTAATTTTTCCGTCTGTGGGGTGGATGCCTTGTGCATCAACTGCGAAACCCAGAAATTCGATGCGGGGCACCCCCAGGAGGCATTTCTCCTTCTTCACCTTGAGGCCGGCATCGTTGAACCTCTGCAGAACCCGACGCAGTCATTCGGCGAAGGCGGTGGAGTCCGGTGCCGCGATGATGACGTCATCTAAAAAGGGCTGGACCTCTGGAATTCCTTTCAGGAGGGAATCCATGAAAGATTGAAAAATCCCTGGCGCCACTGAAACCCCAAACTGTAGTCTCTTGACCCGGAAAGCCCCCTTATGGGTGGTGATGGTTTGCGCTTCCGCAGCGGCCGTGTCCACTGGCAGCTGCTGGTAAGCCTGCGCCAAGTCCAATTTACCGAAAACTTTGGCCCCCGTCAGGGAGGCCAGGACATGGCTCACTACCGGGACCGGATAGGCGTGGTCCTGCAGGGCCTTATTTATGCTGCATTTGTAATCTGCACAAATGCGTATAGCCCCATTCGGTTTAATAGGCGTTACAATGGGGGTTTCCCAGCGCGCTGATGCGACCGGTTCCAGCACTCCTTGGGTGACCAGGCGGTCGAGCTCAGCCTCTATTTTTTCCCGCATGGCTATGGGAGGGGGCCGTGCCTTTATGCGGATGGGTCGTACGTTAGGGTCCAGATCCAGCGAAATCGGGGTCCCATTGTACCTCCCCAAGGTCCCGTCGAATACTTTGGGGAACTCCCGGCAAACCGCCTCCCAGTCTGCGGTCCCGAGGTGGTTTACACCCGCTATTTGGAGTCTCAAAGGCCCAAACCATGACAATCCCAGGAGGCTCGAGAGGCACCCCTCCACAACCAGCAGGTCCAGCAAGCCCGAGAACCCTTTAAATTGGACTTGAAACTTGCCCCAGCCACGGACTGCCACCGGGTTCTTGTTAAAGTCCGTCAGTTTCAAACCCCGTGGCTTGTGCAGTCGGGGTCCCCCCTTTGGGCATAGCGTTTTAAGGGTCTCCGCAGAGATTATAGAGAACGAGGACCCTGAGTCTATTTCCATTTGGCAGGGGGACCCCTCTATTTGGACAGTCACATGCACCTTGTCCGGGCTCTCAGGGGGCAAGTTACATACCGTCTGCCGGCGCTGGGTCGTCACGGTGTGCAGGCTTGCGGCGTCCAGCTGGGCTGTGGATCCCAGGCGCTTGCCCTTGGAGTGGCAGACTCGGGCGAGGTGTCCGGCCTTGTTGCAGGTCCTGCAGACGGCGTCCCGGAAACGGCAGGTCCGGCGCTCGTGAGCGTCGCCACAGCTGGCACAGGCAGATGCGTTGGGCTGGGTTGGTGTTGCGGGGGATCCCTTGTTGTGTTGGGTGCATGGCTGTGATCAGCGGTTCACCTGTAGGACCTCCTCATCGTTCGAGTCATCCGAGGGGCCGGAGTCCTGGCGGCGATGGACCGTCTTAGACCGGCGATCTGCGTGGGACTTCTCGTAGGTGGCCGCTTCTTGGAGGGCGGCCTCCAGAGTGAGGTCGTCCCGGCTGATGAGCCTGCGGCACAGCTTCGCCTCCTTCAGCCCCACCAAGAACTGGTTTAGGAGGGTATCTGCGAGGTTGGGGAAGGCACACCTTGTGGCTGCGCGGCGTAGTCCGGCCAGGAATTCCGGAGATGTTTCGTCGGGGCCCTGCGTTCTTGCGAAGAACTCCATTCATTCCGCGAACTTGGTGGGCTTTGGTGCCAAGTGGTCGGTAACCGCCTTGACCAGCATGTCGTAGGTGGCGGCCGCGTCTTTCGGCAGGAGGGGGTTCACCAGGTCCTTCAGGAGGAGGTGTGCCTCGATGCCGCAGTAGCGCAGGAGATAGGCCTTCTTCGTACCCGCATCCGTGATGCCATGGATCTCGAAGTGACGTTCCAGCGTCTCGATCCAGGTCTCCCAGTGTGCGGGACGAGAGATGTCGAAGGCAGGGAAGCTCTCGTTGCTAGCGGCCATGGTGCTCACCCGTGGAGGTCGCGGTTCAGGCGTAGTGTTGGCGGCGTTGGAAGCGAGGCTGCTCTCGGGGTCAGCGGTGCTAGGGAGCGATGTGGTGCCCAGGAACCGAAGAGGCGGACACGAAGCTCGGCGTCGGCGTTCGGTGTTTTCGGCGTTGGGGCGGTCAGCGATGCTCGTCTCGTGGTCGTTGTTCATGGAGGGAGTTGGCATCCCATCCTCGTCACCAGTGAAAAGTACGGAGACTTACTAGTGATTTCAGCTCTCACATACTTTATTAGATGAAGAACAAGACAACTAAGCCGGCTCGCAGGCCGGCTTTTATTCCCAAGTGACCCACACCCCAAACACACACACACCCGGTGATTCACTATTTACATTGATTGGATTAACTCCTGCTCCTCCATTGGAGGGGAGTCAGGATCCACTAGTCCATTGTCCTTTGGGGCGAAGCTCAGGCCCTTTGCCTGGCCACATGGTGGACCGGTTAGAACCAGTCCAAGCACATGGCTGCCCGGAGCCCATGTTCTCAAGTGGATATATTACATGTGCCTAGGCATTCTTTTGCAAGCAGCAGGAATCATCTCAGACATGGAATTATAATCAGCCCCCAGGACAAAAGAGAAGTGTAACTTATAAAAGCAACTGTATGGGGATGCATTTGGAATTTAGGTGCCTTGAAAGCCTCCCTATAAGATGGAGATTTTGGTAGGACTTAGGAACACAATAAAAAATTACCACTATTGTGAATGGTCTCTGTACTTTTCTTGACCAAATTTAAATTTTACATTAGTGCATCTCATCCAGAGCTTCCTGAATGTAATTTCCCAGTGGTCCTATTGTTTGTGGGTTTTTTCTCCAGAACTCCTTATATAATGTCTGCCTAGGGAGGACCCACTATATGTACCTGATAAAGTGAGCTCTAGTCCATGAAAGCTTATGTTGGAATAAAATGTTAGTATTTAAGGTGCCAATAAACTTGTGTTTATGTTGCTACAACACACTAATAAGGGTAAAGGTAAAGGTTCCCTTGCTCGAAATCCAGTCGAATCCAACTCTAGGATTGCAGTGCTCACCTCCGTTTCCAAGCCGAAGAGCCAGTGCTGTCTGAAGACATTTCCGTGGTCATGTGGCCGTCATGACTAAACACCAAGGCGCACGGACCGCTGTTACCTTCCCACTGAAGTGGTACCTATTTATCTACTTGCAATTTCTTGCTTTCAAACTGCTAGGTTGGCAGGAGCTGGAACTAGAGACGGGAGCTCACTCCGTCATGTGGCCACTCGGGTCTCGAACTGCTGAACTACTGACCTTCCACAGCCTGCAGTTCAGTGTCTTAACCACTTGAGCCACCGCAGCTCCTACTAATAAGGGTACCCCTATGTAAATTACACAAAGAAGGTATGGCTGGGGGTGGGGGTCTATCAGGTTTTAAGGAAGAAACTATTTGAAAGTTTCTGCAAGAGCTACTGAAAAAGTTCAATGGTGGACAGAAAATAGCAAGCAAACTTTTTTTATTTCAAAGCAGGTCTCTGTGGTGTTAACTGGTGATGGTTTGGATCAAAATTGTCAAGAAGATAATAGTTCTTACTCAAAAGTGAAAAAGATGAGGAAATGACTTGGTAATGTGTACTTAGTACCTACTGATTAACCATCTTACATGCTTCACATTTCTTGTTTGTCTATTAATTCAATCTCTTTTCCAGGAGCTTTAACTGGCCTAGATACGACCCATCTCTTTCTGGGAAAGAAGTATGGCTCTTCAAGTACTATGAATCAGTCTATTGCAGGAGCCAGGGCCTCTGACAGAGGACTGTTAATGTTCCTTAATGACAGTAGATGTTTCATCAATGGGCACTAGTAGTTAGGAGACAGTTCTTTTCTTGAATAAGAGAAGATGACCCCCTCCAAGCTGAGGGAAAGGGGAAGTGTGTTAATGTGCATGTGAGAGAGAGCACAGAGGCTTGGGGGAGACAGAAAGCCACACTTTGGCTGAAAGTGAAACACTCTGGAGTAATGTTCCCTCTAAGCTACGAGGTCTTGTGAGCAAAAATTCTACTTGGTGAGCGACTGGCATTAAAGTTGTAAGTGAGCAATTTGGCGACTGCATAAATTAGTTTGCTCTGGAGCATTGTTCCCTCTAAGCTGAGTTAGTGTGAGCTAGCTCAGAGTTTTTTAGCCTCCAGCTCACACATTTTTGTTTTACCTCAGGAAGGGTGGCTCCAGACCAAACTAATTTATGCAGCAGCCAAATCGCTCACTCACAACTTTAATGCCATTAGCTCACAAAGTAGAATTTTTGCTCACGAGACTCTGGAGCCATCCTTCCTGAGCTAAGACAAAAATGCATGAGCCGGAGGCTAAAAAACTTTGAGCTAACTCACACTAACTCAGCTTAGAGGGAACACTGCTCAGGAGTACAGTCTTGATCTGAGAAACCTACTGTGGAGCTGTGATCTGCTAATGCACAGGGATGCCTCTTTTCTTCCACCTGTACCCTACTTGTATAGAAAACAAATCAAAGGCACAAGTTTCACCTCGAGTTAATTGCACCCAAGAAGTGTTGCCTTGAGATCTTCTCATCATTCAGGGAAATAGGGAGCATGCAGCAATACCTCCTGACAAGATCAAAGTCAAGCCTCAAACTATTTATCTGCATCATCAACCACATCTAACTTGGCTGTCAACTACAACCTTGCCCTCCCCAATCTTCCAGCTTTCCATATGCTATGTGCTGCTCTTCTTTCTCCTTCCAATACTTTTCAAATTCTGTTGCAGCCCACAATTTCAGCTACAACAAGCAACTGAACTTTCCCATCTGGCAGGAAGTTATTTCCTATTTTCCTGACAGGTATCTATCCACAGCTACAGAAAAAATCAATCATTAAAACATAGTAGAGTTTTTTGTATGCAGTATGCGTGTTTAAAAGACATTACAGTTATGATTAGTCTGAAATAGAACAGTTTTTAAACAAATGTTTAAACCTTGAGGCTCTAAACTAAAACATACACATTTTTGTACACTGAGATACTCCTGTTTCAGTCAAACTGAAGTGTAAGAGGTGGGTGGAGAAGTCCTGAAGTCAGGGGGTTTGGTAGCATACTACACTACCTCTTTCTCACCAGCAGGTACATAAAGAAAATTATCTGAATGATTACCAAAACTGAGCCTTCTTGCTCTTCAAAATGTCTATTTCCCCCAACACATGCACTTTTAGAAGCCATAACACTGAAAAGACTGGATTCTTTAATCATTTAATATCAAATGTGTTGCAGCATATTAATGCCAAAATTATTCACATTTAAACAACACATCATTTTCAAGTAAAACCGCATCTTGAAAAGCATTTCATTTTGCTCCTTCCAAAGAAAGACATTTTTCATACAAAGTTTATTTAGTACCCCCCAAAAAAATATTCCAATTTCTTTATTGGAAACACTGAGTTATCCAAAAAAAAAAAATCCCAGTTTGTCTGTTTTCTCCCTTCCACCCCCCCTTCCATTACCTGAACAGGCAAGATAAAAACAGTAGATTTTATAGACTGGCAAAATGTCAAAAGCTGCAGAATACAATAGCTAAAGTTACAGTAGACTGCCAAAGCACTTAAGTGAATTGGTAGTGTGCTTCACACATTAATCCTAACACTTACCTAGTTTCCCAAGTTCATGTGAAAGCCAGTACAATGTTATTAGCACATCCTTTAGAATTTATTGATGTATATGAAATATATTTTGGCAAGAAATATTTATGTATTCAGAATTTTATGAGGGGTTTCTAAAATTAAATGCTTTTTATTGCTGCTGCGCATTTAATTATATTTGAGTGATCACCATCCTGTAAACTTTATAGGACAATTACATAGTAAATAATCACTGTAGCATAACCAGCTACTAGACATATTAGAAGGCCAGATGAAATAGAACAGCCTTTGAGGATATGGGTGTAGGGGGAGAGGGGGACAATAAGGGACAAGTGCAAATGGCAAACAGAGTGCACACAAATAGATGACAGTGAAGAAGGTAGGAAAGCAAAGTCTTTCGTGCTGACAAAATATAGTAGCTATTCTCTTCCACCTAAGAAATTGCCATTCCAGCATCTGCTCAGAGCAGCACCTGGCTTCTCCTTGCTCTAGGCTCTCCAAAGACACTCTCTCCTCCTAGAGGGAAGGTGCTAAAGTCTGCAGCACTCAGTCCACAATACTCAACATGGACCAATAGTGGATGTGAGAGAGGAGGGAAAATAGCTAGCGTTTTAAAAGTATTGTAACCTTCTTAGAGGACTTCACTGTTAATCAGTGGAAAAGAAATATAATAAAGTCCACAGGTTCCAGTTGCCTTTATTTGCAAGTGACAGTTGGTATTTTCTGAAACTTTTCCCTAGAAACCATTGTTTCTGAAACTTTACCCTAGGAACCACTGTTCACTATTCTTGCCTTTTCAGCATGCCTTATTGCATGTTACTAGCATTGCCATTCTTCAGAATTCACATCTCTCCAGGGTCTCTTGAAGTGGAATATAGGTGATCTTATTTCCAATGCATATTCATGCACATAAAACGCTATGGTATAATGCAGTGTCATGCCTGCCGTTCCCCCCATACACATTTACCTTAGCTTAGCATCTACATTGTATATTTTGAACTGTTTTATCATATTGCAAAACAGTTATGACTTTAGTTCATTTAATCCTTGCCCACTTGGCCAATCAGGGAAGAAAGTCACACCATGTAATGAAAGAAGAGGATCTTACACAGAACATAGTGATATATGCATGTTCCAATTTTTGCTTGTGAAAAATTGAAGGTCTTTTCTCTTCTGAAGCAAATAATACAAATGTCTTCTTCCCCTTTCTTTTTTAAAACAAATCATTTCCAGAAGCTTCAGCCCCACCCAGAGCTAGCTGTCTTACACAATTGAAGGGACAGGTTCTGCTTTTAATTATAGAGTAACTAGCGTCCTTTTAAGGCAAAAAGCATGACATATTAGCTAGTGGAAATCTCCATCCCATGATATCCCTAATGTGTAGTTGGGTATATCCTGCACACCAATGTAACTCAAGCTCAGTACCAAGGAAACTGAATTCTTTGACTTACATAAATTATGCAAATTATACAAATAAAATTGTTTATTTGGATATCCTGTGGAGGGACAAGTAGTTCTATGCAAAGAACTGGAACCTCAACTGCCGGCAATCCTATACAACCCCATCTCCAATTTGTGATGATTCACTAAAATTTCTGTCAAGTATGCAACTCAACAAGAGGCAGTGATTTCAGCAAATGATTTCAGCTTTATTTATAACAGCAACACCAACTCAGAACACACCATCAAACACCCACAAAACAGTGGAGCACAGCTCCTTCTTTTAAACTCTCCTGGGCTGTCAAAGCCACACCCATTGTCAGATAAGAACCAATAACAATGCAGGGATAAAGGCCAATCAGGACCCTCTCTGATACATTCTCACATAGTGATTGGGTACTTACACAGGTTTCACAGAAACCGACCAATAGCAATGCGACATCTGAGGAGCCACATTCAGACTCAAGCTTTACATGTGAAAAGATAGCAGCGATTCACATTCAATACACAACAATTTCCCTTCACATTACCTCCAAAATAAAGCCTTGCAGACACCAATAGAAGTTAATCCCACCTCCCGCTACTCCCCTACACAACAGCATGGCGCAAGGCTGCTCATGGATTTGCCCAGTGTCAAATTCAGTTTCTTTGGAAACTCAATACTCTCGGAAGCTATTAGAAAGAAACTCTGGCACAATCCACACAGTCTTGTTTCAAGGCATCCGCTCCCCCTTTACCTATACTTTGTACCCCACCTCGTATAGGCATGATACAGCCTAGAGCATTCTCCTATCGCTACCTACTTGTTTATTTAACACTACAATACAGCTGTGTACCATTAATGCATAAACACATCATGAAAGAAACAAAGGGGGAAGGGCAAGGTTGCTGGGGGACTCTGCAGAAAGAATCAAAGAAATGTTGAGATGCAATTTTCGTAAAGGTGGCACATCCAGAATTCCTTAAGTGTGTGAAGTGTGGGATCCATCTGGGCTGAGACTAAGGAGCAACGCAGATATAGTGCAAACATAGCAGAGCAACGGCCATGATTGCTACTAAATAAAACCACACGAGGTAAGATGTACTCAAGACCATCAACAACTACTCACAGGAGAAAAATCAGGGGAAAAGGAATAATTATAAGTCGTGAAGCAGCAGAGGACTTCATTTGCACACTTCCACATTTCCACACTTCTGAACTTCAGCAGCCAAGAACAACATTTGAAGCCATGTACAAGTAGGGTTTTAAATATGCATCACAGACTGCTGTTGTGGTGAGATATAATCCTCACAGCTGTCCAATAATAGGTATTTAGAGTTGCTCAGTGAAGATGTTCTGTGTACTGCATTATCTGAAGCTAATTTATTTTGCAAGTGGGAGGAGTGCCATGAAGTAAGTATGGGAAAATGTCCTGGTCTACTTGAGAAGGGTCTACCATATTTCAGGCTCTAGTTATCAGCATCACCTTCACATTAAATAAAATGTATTGTAACATGTTCTCATACTCCCTGCTTGCCTGTACTTAAGTTTTTCGTTCTCGTCTACTCCCTACTTAAAGGGACAGAAGGGAGAAAACAAGCAAATCAAATAACAAACCTCACACTTATTCCAATTTCACTGGGGGGCAGTAGGAGATAGCACAAATACTTGAAGTAATATAATTAAGAATGACTCAAGTCTTTTAATAAGAAAAAAAAACAGCAGTTGCTGAAGTACTCTTCCCAGCTTTGCTCAGGTAATGCAGGGGTCACAGAACACAGTGACTCATCAGATCCCTTTGTTTTTCACATGCTGACAGAACATTTGAGAAGGGTTTAGCTATTACAGGTTTGGCAAACAGATTTCAATCCCCACACAAACATACTTCTTCCCTACCACATTATTCTGTTCCCAAACAGCACCTCACCTCTATTCTCTAATGTTCAAGGTTCAAGAAACTCCTGTCAAAAGAGATTTCAGCATTGGTTCAACAGCGCAGACTTTTCAGCAGTCCTAGATGGGATCACTCAAAGCCCTCTAAGATGTTGCTTTCCAAAGCTCAGCTCCTTGACCTACAGAGCAGCTCCTAATGTTATTCTTGATTGTTTATATATATAAAAGCAAAGACTGGGGGGGGGAACATAAGCACAACATACACTACACTCATTTTCATTATGTGAAGACAGTGTTATGGTTGCTGTCCAATGTGCACTCTGTAAGAGGGTTGCTCACGGCTGGACAGTAGTTGGTACTTCATCAAGAGGTGATTGTTTCCCAGTAGCTGGGAATCTCTTTAAGAACCTGCCATAGTTTATTGTGTGGATTACAATAAACTATGGTAGGTTCTTAAAGAGATGGGAGTACCAGACCACCTCACATGTCTCCTGAGAAACCTGTATAAGGGTCATGAAGCAACAGTTGGAACTGGATATGGAACAACTGATTGTTTTAGCATAGAAAAAGGAGTACGACAAGGATGTATATTGTCACCTTGATTATTTCATTTATATGCAGAGTACATCATGTGAAATGCTGGTCTGGATGATTCACAAGCTGGAGTTAAGATTGCAGGGGAAAAGATCAATAACCTCAGATATGCAGATGATACCACTCTGATAGCAGAAGGTGAAGAGGACCTAAAGAGCGTCTTGCTCAGGGTGAAAGAGGAGAGTGCAAAAGTGGGCTTGAAGCTCAACATCAAAAAAAACTAAGATCATGGCATCCAGCCCCGTCACTCCCTGGCAAATAGAAGGGGAAGTCGTAGAAGTAGTGACAGACTTCACGTTCCTGGGATCCCAGATCACTGCAGATGGTGACTGCAGCCATGAAATTAAAAGATGCCTGTTCCTTGGGAGGAAAGCAATGGCAAACCTAAACAGCATGATAAAAAGCAGAGACATCACCCTGCCAACAAAAGTCCGCATGGTCAAAGCAATGGTATTCCCAGTAGTAATGTATGGCTGCGAGAGTTGGTCTATAAGGAAGGCCGAGCGCCGAAGAATAGATTCTTTTGAACTATAGTGCTGGAGAAGACTCTTGAGATTCCCTTGGACTGCAAGGAGATCAAATCAGTCAGTCCTAAAAGAAATCAACCCTGACTGTTCCCTGGAATGCCAGATATTGAAGCTGAAGTTGAAATACTTTGGCCACCAAATGAGAAGGGAGCACTCACTGGAGAAGACCCTGATGCTGGGAAAGATTGAAGGTCAAAAAAGAAGGGGACGGCAAAGGATGAGATGGTTAGACAGTGTCATTGATGCAATGAACATGAAATTGAGCAAACTTCAGAGGACAGTGGAAGACAGGAGGGTCTGGCATGATCTGGTCCATAGGGTTGCGAAGAGTCGGACTCGACTATGCGACTGAACAACAGCTGGGAATCTTTTAGGGAGTTGGAATGATATCCAGAGGTTGGGGGGGAGAGGACACCTGTCTATATGGGGGAGATGAAATAAGGGCATTTCTAGTTGGAACGGACTAAGATGAAGTTGAGAATACCTAGCCGGAGTTAGATAGAATTGGAGGTGCAGTTGCAGTAGGACCCAGAGTAGCTGGTCTCCAGAAAAATTTTGCCAGCTTGTTTCAAGGAGTCTTCAATATGTAAGCATGTCACATAGTGCTTCTGAAACATTTTCAAAATGATGTGAGCTTGGAGAATGCACCTCTGAGCAAAATGAAACACTGACAGCAAGGCAGTTGAACAAAGTCAAGCACTTTGAATATATTTAGATGTTAAAAAGAAATTCCAGTTTGCCATGATAACAAGTCTGGCTACAAACCAGACTTTTAAGCCACAGTTTAATCCTGGTTTACAAAAAAAATGGTTGCACTTACCTGTAACTGATGTTCATTGAGTGACTTCTGTGCAGGCACAAATGGGACTGACTCAAAGCAGGCCTGCCATGGAGAAGTTTTCTGCAGGCTCCTAGAATTTTACAATTGTGTTTGTGTCCTCCACTCACCTCAGCACAACAGAGCTACAGGCTCTGTTCCCACTCAAATTATCATGTGATGAGGGTGGGGACAGCACTCTTCACTCAGTCGTCTTTCCACCTTTGTGGAGATTATGACTACTGAGTACAGCTCACAGTGGGGAAGGAGAGAGGGATGTACGCCTGCACAGAAGACACTCGATGAACATCAGTTACAGGTAAGTGTAACCATGTTTTCATCTTTGTGTCTTTTGTGCAGTCCCACATGGAAGAATAGGAAGCTCAATTACCACAGAGGTGGGTATGGCCCAGTTAACAGAACAGCAATTGTAACACCACTATCCCAACCACTGCCTCTCTCCTAGAATCTATGTCAACAGAACAGTGTTTGATGAATGTTGATGAAGAGGACCATGTAGCAGCTCTGCAGATCTCCCTGATGTCTAGGTTACATTGAAAGGCTGCTGAGGACACTTGAGCTCTTGTTGAATGTGGTTTTAGGGGAAATAGGCATTCCCAACCTGCTCTAGTGTTGGACATCCTAATTGCAGTTGTCACTCAACTAGACAGGGTCTGTGACAATACTGCTTTTCCTTTGTTTGGGCATTTGAAACAGACAAAGAGATGGAATTGAGTCTCGCTCCTACGAAGTGAACTTCCTGAGTAGAGACTAGAATAGACTTTGGGAAATTTACAAGGATCCCTAACCATTCTAGGGTGTGTATTGTTAAGAGTATCCACTCCACCAATTGGGACTTTGTTGGACCACTGAGCAGCCAGTCATCTAGCTAAGGCTACATTGAGCAGCCTCTCAAGCACAAGTGAGCAATGATTGCTGAGAAGCATTTCATGAAGGCCCTCGGGGCTGTGGACAAACCAAATGGCAACGCTGCATATTGATAGGATTGGTCTTCGAACCTAAACTTCAAGAATTTCCTGCAGTCTTTGTGGATAGCAATGTGGAAATACACCTCTTTTAACTATAAGACTGCAAACCAGCATCCTTTATCAATAAAGGGAAATACATCTTATAATGTTAGCATATGGAATTTGTGAAGTGCTTGTTAAGATCCCTGAGGTCTAAGATAGGTCTCTTACCACCTCCCTTTTATATATTAAAAAGTAGTTAGAGTAGAAACCCATCTGTTCCTCTGCAGGGGAACAAGCTGGACAGCTCACTTTTGGAGGAGATGCTGAATTTCTTGCAACAGCAGCAAGTTGGAAGCTGATGCTCTGGAGTAAAAATTAATACAATAAGGTGTGAATTTAAATTCCAGAAAATATCCAAACTTTATTATGCTCAAAATCCAAACATCTTGTGTGATTACACTGCAATGGTATGTAAACAAGGAAAGCCTATTGTTTTTGTTTTTTTAAAACACTTTATTAATGGATATATTTAACATGTTCCATATTATATAAAAAACAAAGTAAAATACATATCCTTTTCATTATACCCCTCCCTCCCCAATACAAGGCTTCCCGCAATGCTCTTACCCCCTTATAGTCTCTGTTAAACATTTACTTTACTGATCCTTTTTAACCTTCATTATCATATAACGGTAACACTCTAACAATAAAATCATTTTAAAATTTCTTCTTAATAACTGTCAAAACAAATCAAGTTATTCTTAACATCCCAGTTTTTCCCCAAATAGTCTTGAAAGTCTTTCCATTCTTCAAAAAACTTTTCATCTTCCTCGTTGTTAAGCTTCCTTGTCAGTTTGTCCATTTCAACCATAAACAACATCTTCTTAATCCATTCCCATGTTTCAGGTGTCTTTTCTTGCTTCCAAAATTGTGCATAAGTCATTCTGGCTGTTGTAACCAAATACCATAACAATGTTCTCTTGGTTACATTTACTTCTTCAAATTTAAGACCTAACAGTAACATTTGTGGGTCTTTCTTGAAAGTACATTTCAAAATTTTCTGTATCTCACTGTGTATCTGAGTCCAGTAGCTTATAGCTTTATCACAAGTCCACCACATGTGGTAAAATGACCCTTCTTTTTTTTTACATTTCCAACATTTGTTAGACATGCTTTCATTTATAATAGCAATTTTTTTCGGAGTCATATACCATCTATACATCATTTTGTAACAATTTTCTTTAACATTAACACAGGTTGAAATTTTCATTGATTTTTTCCACAAATACTCCCATGATGACATAGTTATTTCACTATTTATATTAACAGCCCACTTTATCATTTGTTCTTTTACTGTTTCTTCCTCAGTATACCATTTCAACAAAACCTTATACATTTTTGAAATCATTTTTTTACCTTTTTCAACCCATATATTTTCAATTTCATTATTTTTCTCCCTAAAACCATACTTTTTCTTATCGGTCTTAAATAGATCAAAAATCTGTCTATAATTCAACCAATCATAATCAAATTCAACATCATCTCTATTTTTTATCACATAATTTCTCCCTTCCACTTTCAGAAGACTCTTATAAGGTAACCAGGCTGAACCTTGACGTCTGGAAAACGGTTTAATCACTTCTGCCGGCACTATCCATAGTGGTCTTTCTTCTGAGAAGAATTTTTTATATTTCATCCAAGTTTCGAACAGTGATCGTCTTATATAGTGGTGTTTGAAGAATTTGTCAATTTTTGACTTTTCATACCATATATATGCATGCCATCCAAATTTATTATCATGACCTTCTAGTGCTAACAATTTCATGTTGTCAAGGTTAATCCATTGTTCTAGCCACGTTAAGCAGACGGCATCATAATAAAGTCTTAAATTTGGTAGTTGAAGTCCTCCTCTTTCCTTTGCGTCACACAATATTTTCATTTTAATCCTCGGTTTTCTTCCTGCCCACACAAATTTTGATAGTTCTCTCTGCCAAGTATCCAATATCTTACACTGTCGTAGTATTGGGATCGCTTGAAATAGGAACATTAAACGAGGCAAAATATTCATTTTTACTGTTGCAATTCTTCCCATTAACGATAAATTCAGGGTGTCCCATTTTTTCATATCCTGCTGAATTTTATACCAAACTTTTTCATAATTATTTTTAAATAAATCAATATTTTTCATAGTCAGTTCAATTCCTAGATATTTAGTTTTTGACACTACTTCACATTGAATCTTTTCCTGAAGTTCTGTTTGCCTTTGTTTCGTCATATTTTTGCACATTACCTTCGTTTTATTTTTGTTGACATAAAAACCAGCTATCTCCCCAAATTCTTCAATTTTCTGCATCAATTGTGGTATATTCTCAATTGGGTCTTGCACCATAAACATTACATCGTCTGCAAACGCCCTGTATTTGTATGAAAAACCTTTCACTGTAAGTCCTTTAATATTGTTGTCCTTTCTTATATCTCCCAATAATACTTCCAATATCCAAATAAACAGTAACGGTGATAACGGGCAGCCTTGCCGTGTTCCTTTTTGAACCTTGAAATATTCCGTTCTCTCTCTGTTTATGTTCAAAGCCGCTTTTTGATCTGAGTAAATTGCCACAATCATATTTTAAAAAGATTGGCCTATATTCATTTTTTCTACCACCTGTAGCATGAAGTCCCAATTCAAATTATCAAAGGCTTTTTCTGCATCCAAAAAGAGGAATCCAACTTCTTTCTCTGGATGTTTATCACAATACTCAATTGCATCAATCACCACTCTTATATTGTCTCTTATTTGTCTATTTGGTAAAAAACCAGCTTGTTCTTCTGCTATGACCTCTGTCAAATATTTTTTCAATCTTTCAGAAATTACTTTCGCAAATAATTTATAGTCATTATTCAACAGAGAAATTGGTCTGTAGTTCTTTACACCAGTTAAATCTAAACCTTCTTTGAGTAAATGTTGGCATCTTTCCATGACTCTGGGATTCGTTTGGTCACTCTTATATCATTCGACAAAAGTACCAAAATTGGGGTTAGCTCTTCCTTAAATTTTTTATAAAATTTTGCTATAAAACCATCCGGACCTGGAGCTTTGCCCAACTTTGCATCTTCTATCGCACTGATTATTTCTTCCTTCTTAATTGGACCATTAAGCATTTCTTTAATTTGTTGTCCCAGCTCTGGTACTGCAATGTTCTCCAAATAGTTCCTGAGTTTCTGTGGGTCAATACCTTTCCTTCTAAACAACTTTGCATAGTAGTTAAAAAAACTCTTTTTAGGCCATTCAAGTCTATGATGTCTTTTCCATCTTCCGTTATCTTGTTTATAAAATTTCTTTCTTTTCGATTATTCAACTGCCATGCTAAGAATTTTCCTGGTTTATTCGCACCTTCAAAAGATTTTTGTTGTAGTTTCTTCAGATTCCAATATAATTCTCGGTTTGACAAAACATTAAGTTGATCCTGTAGAAGATGTATCTCTTTAATAATTTTCTTCTTCCCTGTTTTTTTCTTTAATTCCTTTTCCTTTTGTCGAATCTTTTCGTAAAGGTCGTTTTGTTGCTGCATCCTTTGCTTTCTGTCTTTAGAGTTTAATGAAATAAGTAGCCCTCTTATTACTGCCTTGTATGCATCCCACACGATCTGTATGTCAGTACCTTTATTCAAATTTGTTTCAAAGAAATTCTGCGTTTCCTTTTTTAGAGTCTCATTAATCAGTTGTCTATCCAATAAATCTTCATTAATTCTCCAATATATTTGTCTTGGTTTCTCTTTTGATATCCAAAGTAAGGGATTATGATCTGAATTAATTTTTGGCAAAATTTCAACTTTCTGGGTTTTTAAAGCCATCTCTTCTGACATCCAAATCATATCGATTCTGGAAAAAGAATTATGTCTGTTAGAATAAAAAGTATAGTCCTTAACCTTAGGATTCCATTTTCTCCAGACATCTTCCAATTTCTCTTGCTTCATCAATTCAAAAAAGTTTTTCGGTAGTTTCCCAGTCACTTCTCCTGCTGTTTTAGATTTTCTATCCAGTATATTGTTCACCGTGCCATTAAAGTCTCCTGCAAAAACCACTTGCTCATAATTTAAGCTGTCCAGTTCTTTTGTCAAATCTTTAAAGAAAAGCTCTTTTGCTCCATTGGGTGCATATAAGTTCACTAGTAAAGTCTTTTTTCTATACATCGTTATTTCCACTCCAATATATCGTCCCTCATTGTCCGCAAAGATTTGTTTTGGTTCTAATTCTTTAGGAATATAAATCACTGTTCCTTTCTTCTTTTTAGTTGCTAATGAATAAAATTCTTCTCCCAATTTTTTATTAATCAGATATTTACTGTCTTGTTTTCTAATATGAGTTTCCTGTAAACAGGTTATGTTGCTCTTTTGTTTTTCTAGCCAATGATTTACTAGTTTTCTTTTATTTGGTGAATTAAGTCCATTAACATTCCAAGATAGCAGTTTGTATTCCATGATGTTCTAGTTTAAATATCTTTAAAATCATCAAAATTGTTTTCTTTGAATCTGCACAAGTCTCCTTCTGTTTTAATTGTAAATCGCACTGAGTTGTATGAAAATGAGAGCCCTTGTGGTATCTCCCATCTAAACCTGATTCCCATTTCTTTCAGTTTGTCAACCAGTTTCTTGAATTTTTTCCTGTCTTGCAAGATCACTCTTGGGATTTCTCTTAAAATTATTATCTTTTTACCATCAATTTTCAACGGTTGTGTAAACTGCTTCTTGAAGATATCCTCCTTCATTTTTCTTGTCACAAACTGTACAATTACGTCTCTGGGTAATTTCTTTCTCTGAGCATACACTGAATTTACTCTGTAAATTAGGTCAAAGTCTGAATCTAAATCACCTTGATCTTCTCCAATGTATGCTGTCAGTGCGTTTGTCACTACCATTCGTATATCTTGCCCTTCTTCCTCCTTTATGCCTCTCAATCTCAGATGGTTTTGAGTTGCTCTATATTCCATCAAAGATTCCAACCGTGCGTTCTCTTGAAGATTTCTTTTAACTTTTTGTTCCATCTCCTTTGATTTTGTTGCCAGACTTTGAATTTCCTTCTTAACTTCTTCTGTATCTTTTTTAATTCCTGCCACTTCTGTTAGTACCAATTCTTTCATTGCAGCCATGTTTTTCTCTTGTATTTGAACTTGCACTTGCTCTATTTGCTCCAACTGTATCTGCATCTGTTGTTGCAACTGTGATTCCATTTGCTTTCCCAAGTTAGTCACCGCCTCCATCATTCTCTTCTCCATCGCCTCCATTGCAGCCTGCCACTCTTTTTTTCCTTTGCAGTCATTCTTGGACTTGGTGATGAGGCGGCTCTTGGTCTTGACCTCAGATCCATTTTGAAATCTGTAATACAACTAACAAGTCCTTATATTTCCAGTACAACAGCCAAATCGCCACCTTTAAAATTTTATTCCACTTATTTTTCTTCTTAAAAATAACTTTTTAAAATTTAGTCCTCCTCAAAATGGCGGGCGCAATTTCTCTATGGTTTTCTGGCTAGAGTAGGCTATTTCGAGACTTCCTGTTTTAATGTCCGTCCCAATAATCCAACTTCCGGTGTAACACTCTAAAACGTCCGTCTCCTTCCAATTACTCAGTTCCTTTCCAAAGCCACTCTAGCCCCAGACTTGTCTTTTTTTTCAGTCGGCACTTATTTTCAGTAACACAGAATCGCATCAGTTCCGTTTTTACTACACAGAGTTTAGTCTTAGCTGACCACAGGAATGCAAAACAAAGTTATTTTTATGCCGTTTTTTCGGTTTAAAAGACTTCTTTTTAGTTTCAAACCAAGCGGATTATTTCACTAAAACTTTGCTCGCTGTTCCGTTCGTTTTAACTTTCACTACGTCTTCAATCCGGTAAGCAAAAGTTCATTGTTACCTTACTTATAATCCTGGGGTTTCGCATTGCTTCTTTTTGCAATCATTGATGATCTTGATGTTGAAGAGGCCAGTAGATGACGGGTTTATGCTGAATTCTCAGCCCGGCTGGTATCTGTAGTGCTGTTCTGCAAACTGCCCGCTTCACAAGAGGGAATCAAAGTGTAAACAAGCTTCCTCCGAAGCTTATCCACACCAATCTCAACTCTCATTTGGGTTATGCTGCTTGCTGGTCACTCCCCCGCCTGGGGAGTGCTGCGTTGGGCCAGAAAAAGCCCAAACTGTCAGCAGAGACCGCCGTACACCCTGCACAGATCGCAAGGTGCGTTAACTCGCCATTTTAACTCCGACCGGAAGCCGGAAAGCCTATTGTTAAATAGTTGTAAGGTATCTAGTTATTGTGGTGGTTTGCCCTTGGATGAGAGGTCTCGAAGAGATTTACTCTGGTGGCCACTCTGCCTTGGCTGCTGCCATCTAAGTTGTGGTTGGGCCATGAAAGGGGGGTGATATTGTTGGTATGTTTGGGTTGGTTAGAATCAGTAAGGCTTTACAAAATGAGGTTGCTGATTGTGTCTTGGAAATTACCTGGGTTTATAGTTCCCTGATTGCTGGGAGGAGACACCTAGGGACTTACAGATTCTTTCAAGTACAGCATCAGTCTGTTCACTAAATAGGGTCTTCCTTTCAAAGGGAAGATCCTGTACTCAGGCTCTAGTGTCTGGAAGTAGGGCAGAAGCTCTCAGCCAGGAGTGACGTCTGATGACTATTGCTGAAGCCATAGTTCAACTACATGCCTTGAAGCATTAAGCCCTAACCTTATCCCTTCTGCCTGTATAGACTTCACAAGAATCTTTTTGTCATCAGGGATTGTCTCTCTATGTTGAGACATTTGTTCCCATAAATAAATTTGGTAGCACCATGACTGCTTTGAAATTGGCTACGTGGAGGCCTCAGGCTGCCAAAGTGTAGACTTTGCACCCTAGAATATCTAGTTTATGTCTCTCCTCATCAAAGAGTGCTGAATGTATTGGATTCTGCTTGGGTGAGAAAACCTCCATGACTAGCAAGTTAGCTGGGGGGTTCTGAAATAGGAATTCTCATTTGTCCTCTCTATTTTTTATTCATTTATTTATTTTCTATCCCACCTGACCCTGCAAGCAGGCTCAGGGTGGCTCACAGTATATAAATACAAGAATTTTAAAGATTAATGCATAACACAGTAAAAATTACAATGTGGCTCTATATATAAATCAGCAGATGGCAATAATCCAATTTAAATACTTTGAGACTTTAACCCCTGTATATGTGCTCAGATGTACTACTTTTTGCAAGAGGACAAATTCCCACCAATTCATATATGAAAGTACCTGTACATAACAGGGTAAACAGAATGGGTGGGTAGGGCAGGGGGGGCAGTCTCATATGGTATTTACTGCCTCAACCAACGGCCTGGTGGAACAGCTCTGTTTTACAGGCTCTGCAGAATGGTTGTAGATGTCGCAGGGCCGTTATCTCAATTGGAAGCTTGTTCCACCAGGCTGGAGCCAGAGCTGAAAAGTGCTTATATAGGTTCTCAACTTTCTTTATGGAAGGTTGAATAGAGACTGACTTAGCCCATATATTTTTAGTAATCTCTAGGATGCCTTTGACCATCGGAAGGGCTATTGGGTCTTCCACCCTTGGTTCTTGTAGTCTGTAATAAATTTGCAATGCTTTAACCATGTGAACAAGCTGTTCGGAATATAATTTGAAATTTTCTGTAAGTGATACAGGTGTGGGGTCCCCCACGGCATCATCAGATGAGTACTCCTTCGAAGTTATGGAAAGAGAAGGAGTATGGGGCTTCCAGAAATGAGGTGCACAGGATTGGTGACGCTGTCAACTGTTTGGACTTCAACATCAAAGGGATCAAGATCTCCATGGGAGAGCCAAAGTTGAATGCGCAAGAGAGACCAATGGTCAGGATCGATGGCAAGTTAGCTTTTTTTCTACACTGTGGTGATATCGACAGAGTTTGCTGTCGAGGGGAAGTGGATCGCCGGCATTGTGCCAAGTCCTGGATTGAATGTTTAGACTTTTTTTGGCCTTTTTTATTGTAGTTCGGAAGTTGCCCTAGGGGCCTGAGTCATCTGCATGCATCAGACATCAGGCTGTGATTTCATGATTGGCATAGAGACCACCAAGGGGATCCTAGCTCTTTTCTGAGGGGAATCCAGGTTTTTCCAGAATACCTAGAGACTGTTCCCATAAAGCAGCTTTAAGGAGAAAGGGCTACATGCCTTACAAGCAGCTGTACTGTGCCCTCCCCCCAAGCACATGAGGCACTGTTCATGGTCATCATTTTGTGCCATTTTTGTGCCACAGTGCAATTATAATAAGGTAAGGAGTAATTGGTGAGCAAGAACATACAATTTATTTGATGGAAATGACTGAGTAAATCAGATGAAGCTGTAGTAGGTCCTTTCTCCATGGCTGCAGAAAAAGGACTGAAGGAAAAGTGCTTTCCCTGCCCCTCGTCATGTGATTATTTGAGCGGGAACAGAGCCCATAGCTCTGTTGTGCTGAGGGGAGAAGGAAGCACTCAACTGTAAAATTCTAGAAGCTTGAAGAAAATTGCTCTGCAACAGGCTTGCTCTGAGGCAATCCCATGTGGGATTGCAGAGAAGGCACTAAGATGAATCACAGTTTGCCAATGAGAGGCAAACCAATTTTTTTTCAGGCTTCTGAATCTGGACTTCACCACAAAGTGCTGTCTCTTCAAGCAAGGCAGTCTCAGTTCTATAAGGGAAGGGAAGACAGGAGGAGGATAAGACCTAGAGAATAAACCTAGTGTATTTTTTGCCATAAACAAAGCAGAGTTTCTGCAATGTCTGAACACAGCCTTTATTTACATTTTACTAAAGGCAAAGCCAAAAGTTTGCTTCTAAAATACATATCAGTTAGAACACGGCTACGAAAGGGTATAGCCATGGCTGAATAACTTGACACAGCAGGGTAGCCACAATTCTTGAACTGATACATGCAACTTAAACAAGCAAAAACTAGTTGAAACATACTGTTTAAAATAAGCTGAGCATTCTAGCATGAAAATGAAACTCTGGAACAACTGTCTGCTTTGAAAAATTTCTGCAGCGTCTAACAAGCATATAAATAAATACTTTCAGCAGAAAAAAACTGCCCACTGAAACAAAATATCAATATAGGGCCTAAAACATAAGCAGGCTATCATCATCAATGCTTGGTTTATAATAAAATTCACTGCGTCATTGAGAATATCTGAGTGTTGTCTTTTCAAAAACAATAAACAAACAAAAGCCTCACAAGAATCTTCTGCATGTAGCATCATGTAGCGCCATGTACACATTTCTTTTATTACAGTGATGTATTTCAAAACAGTATTTCATCAATTGGCTTGTTTCTCAGTTAAGAAAACTGTGTATGAAACAGCTACAAATCTATCAAGTTCCTATCACTGCAGCTTGGCTGAAGCTAATCCCAATATCTCTTATTGCTGAGAGCACTCAAGGACTGATTTCAGCCCATCCTCATAATGAGGCTGACTGCAGTAAGAGACCTGCTCTTAAGGCAGTGTTGTCAACAGCAGCAAGATTTTAATTAAATATATACCAGCATCTAATTCAATTCTGCAGAATTATGTACTGAGTAAAACTCACTCCACTTAAGTAAATGGCATTTTACCCACTGACTTTGAGGGAGCTGAAGTCTCATCATTTGTACTTAAAGCATACATAAAATTCAAGCAGATTAACAAAATGGGTGTTCACTAGTGCCATTTTAGTCACACTAACAGCTCATACTATCCAATCCCTTTTTATTCAAAGTTTTCAGTCTGCCCTAGAGCTTGTACAACTGAGTTCTATTGCTAGATATTAGGCAAGACAAGTGGGAACCCACAAGGAACTTGCAGGGAGGAAGCATCCCCCCACTTTTGCTTCCTTGCCTCTCCCCCCATCTTCCCCTTTCTTTCTTTCCACCAGCCAATCCACCTTCTTTTTCTTTCTTTCCAACTCTCCTTCTGTCTTTCTCTCTCTCCCTCTCCCAAGCCAATCCCCCTTCTTTCTCTCTCTCCCCACAAGCCAATACCTCATCTTCTCCTTTCTCTCCCCCCAAAGCCAATCCCCCCTTCTTTCTCTCTCCCTCTTTTTCCCTAACTTTGAGCCCAGCAGTGGTAGCAGTGTCTGCTGTGGCCAGGCCTGGAGTCTCTCCAGGCATTCCCTGCTGTTGCAACTCCACTCAGAGTCTCTGCTGGTGTTCTGCACTGCCACAGCTGGGCCTGGAACCTCCCCACTGCCAGGCTCAGAGCGGCTCCCGGTATTTCCTGTTGCTGTGGCTGAGCCTGGAGCCTCTCCTGGCATTCCTGGCTGGCATGATTGGGCCCAGAGCAGCTCCACAGCCAGGCCCCCAAGGTAAATTGCATTGTCTGCACATGCACAGACAACACTTTTTATTTTGGGGGGGAATTTAAACCCCCCTCAATGGTGGGGGGGTTTGGGGTTATTTTTTAGTTTTCAGATTTTTCTGGAAACCTAGGGAGTCACCCAAGTTTGCAGAAAAACTTATTTGGGGTAAGTATGCCCTATATCTGCAGATTTAGATATCAGCACATAGGGGACTGTTGAGAATTAGACATAGACAAGAGAGGACCCACAGCAAATGTTGTGTAACGTATTGTGGCTTAGTTTAACTTGTAATTGCAGTGTACATACGAACATAAGAGAAGCCAATGTTGGATCAGGCCAATGGCCCATCCAATCCAACACTCTGTCACACAGTGGCCAAAAATACCAGGTGCCATCAGGAGGTCCAGCAGTGGGGCCAGGACACTAGAAGCCCTCCCACTGTTGCCGCCCCCCCCCAAGCACCAAGAATACAGTGCATCACTTGCCCCAGCCTGAAAGTTCCTATCTATACCTTGTGGCTAATAGCCACTGATATACCTCTGCTCCAGATGCTTATCCAATTCCCTATTGAAGCCATCCATGCTTGTAGCCGCCGCTACCTCCTGTGGCAGTAAATTCCATGTGTTAAATCACTCTTTGGGTGAAGTACTTCCTTTTATCCGTTCTATTGTAGGTTTTGTGTACTGTCAGCCTCCCCTACACATAGTGTTATTCCTTACCTCTGTTTGTCTGTCCCCTCAGCCCAGGGAAGGTGCGAGGCGACCAAAGCCTCACTCTGTCATGAGCAGTGAAAAATGTGGAGCCTTGCTGCCATTCCCCCAACACTGCTGTCCAGTGACAAAATTGCCATGAGATAGTGAGGACCAAACTGGGGTATAAGCAAGTTCTTACATTAGTGTGACAAAAGTCCTTCCTTCTGAAGCTATCTAAGAAACTGGCCTGTATTGCCAAACTTGTTGCAGTGAGTTCTATAAATTCACTATATGTTATGCGGGGGGGGGGTTCTTGGCAGAGCAGGGATTTAAACCTGGGTCTTCCAGATCCTAATTTAATTCTGCAACCATTAGTGGTGGAAAGTGCTGTCAAATCACAGGCAACTTGTGGCAACCCTGTGGGTTTCCTAGGCAAGAGACTAACAGAGCTGGTTTGCCATGACCATCCTTCACATAGCAACCCTCTATTTCCTTGGTGGTCTCCCATCCAAGTACTAACAAAGGCAGACCCTGCTTAGCTTCTGTGATCCAGCAGGCAGAGCTATCTCAACGGGTAGGGAGGTGGGGGGTAGGTAGGAAGAGAGCAAAGGTCGGGGTGAGTGAATGCCAAGGATGGATGGGTAGTGGGGTGGATAGGGAGAGCTGTAAAGGTGGGGCTACTGGAGTACCAAGGGCGGGGGAGGATAGATGGGGAGAGCAGCAAGTTTGGAGGGGGTGAGTGGAATGCCAAGGGGAATGGGAGAAAGGAATGACATAGGAGGTAGGTTGACAAAAAGGAATTGGAGAAAGGGAAAGGTTATCAGAGAAGGAGGGGTAGATTGACAGAGAAGGGATGTGGCAAAAGGGATGGGGGTAGGTTGACAGAGGGGGGGAAGGGGGGAAGAGGGGGAAGATTGTTAGAGGAGGAAGAGGGAAGGAAGCAAAGAGGGGGAAGGATGCACTCTGCAAGTTTATTGTGGGGGGAGGAGGATGGTTGGAATAGGATTCAGTGGCTGAAGAGGAAGTGCCAACTTCTGGAGGAGCCATGGGATGTTTTGGAAACTGCAAGCTTTGAGGTCCCGTTGGGGAGTTGGGGGTGGTGCTGCCCTGTGGCCTGTTTGGGAAGGGAGAAACTTGCGGGGAGGGGGCATTCCCCCACCTTTGCTCCCCTCTCCCTCTGAGAGTCTAAGCACCTCCTGGCAGTTTTCCCTTTCTCTCCCCTCCTGTCCCCTCCAACTGGCCCAGCCCACCTGACCTCTCAGCAGCGCCTCGCTTAATCCAGTGCTTGCCATCCCTGCTGAGTGCACAGAGGAGAAAGAGGCAGCGGCAAGGAGAGCCTCAGGCACTGGCCAAGGGGATGGGGTGCAGCCCGGCTTAGCTGAGACACCGCCTTCTCTCACGGAGTGAGGCAAAGGCCAGTGGGTATCAGTCGGCAGAGGGGTGAAGTGAGTGGTGGCTCCATCCTTCAGGTGGAGCATCGGCTGAGGTGGTTATAGCTGCAGCGGTTGTCCTCACGGCTACAACTGCTTCTCCTGGCATTCCAAACAGCGGCGGTCTCCCTAAGGCTCTCCAGCACATTCTCCTGTCTTGTCTTCTACGCAGGCGCAGTGAATGCTCTTCTACTTTTGGGGTGGTTTTAACCTCCCTCTTATTTTTTTTTTGAAGTTTTCAGATTTTTCTGCACACTTGGGAGTAGCCTACGTGTGCAGGAAAATCTCTTTGCCCCCACGTGCCCCCAATGTGCAGATTTAGATACCCGTACAGAGGGGGCGTCTTGGCTATTAGTATATAGATAGGTGAATGGAATGTCCAGGTTCAGAGACACAGGCACTTTTACACATGCTAAATAATGAAATTTCAAACCACTTCAGCTACCATTTGCAAGTGGATTTTGCCATTTCACATTTCCCTCTGAAACTCTAGCTATTATATCATATTCTTATGTTCTTATATTTGAGGCTTATCTAAACACACTGGGGTGGTAGTTCCCTTTTCGACAGGCAAAATCATATAGGAGTGGAAGAAGGAAACCTCGTCCCATGGTCTTAAATCAAACTGGGGTGCTTTGTCACAAAAAATTAAGTTTTAAAAGGCACTGGGAGGACCCCATCATGTATTCAATGAGTTTTGATCCTAGACTATGCTTCAAAACAAACTTGTTGTTGTTTTACCCTCAGCTGAGGTATCCAATTCCAATTCCAATAACCTTTATTGGCATACAAGAGCTGAGGTATCAGCAAAAATATGTCTAGCTTCAATCAGGTTGTTCAAGCTCCCTTATCAGAATTCAGAGTGCAATTAGAAGTGGAAATAAATCTGAACATCATATGCAGAGAAGCTCTCAGTTCTGAGAATTGCTGTGGCCCACTGAACTCATTTCCTAGAAGCAGCAGAAAAACTCTGCAACCACCAATAGTCACTACTTCCTTAAGTACAAGGAGAACAGCAGTTGGAACACTGTTCTTCTAAAAGCAATACTGAGAACAAAAAGAGAAAAGCCCAGACCTTAGAAGAAATTAACTAAACTTCAAATAGAGCACTTCTAGTCAGACTGGAGGAATAAAATGGAAAACTATTAACTACACAAAGTAATATTCTGGGTTGCCAGCAGTTCAAAAGGCAGCAAAACACAAGAATGCACAAGTATTTGCCAAACAGTACAACATAATTTCCTAGAAAAATGAAAGTTGAAAAGAGTGGTAATCAAGGCCAAGATCATGGGACCTTAAACAGTAAAAAGAAAACCTATACAGAGCAAATGCAAAACCTGGAAGCAACCAGAAGTGGGGGGAGAGAACAAACAAGCATGAAGATGAAACAAACAGCAATAAAATCTATTAAAACTTAAAGCAGTAACTTGCTGAAAAAACTTAATACAAAACAGTAAGGATAACATAATCAATAAATGGCATAAACATTAGATAGAATCATAGAATCACAGAGTTGGAATGGATCTCCAGGGTCATGTAGTCCAACCCCCTGCACTAGGTAGCCTGGTACAGGATCATATCTTTAGGAGTCTGCTTGATCCCAAAGCACTCTGCCTGTACATCAGTACATCAGCCTTCCTTATAGTCCAACTCTCGCAGCCATACTACTGGGAATACCATTACTTTGACCATACAGACTTCTGTTGGCAGGGTGATGTCTCTACTTTTTAATATGCTGTGTAGGTTTGCCATTGCTTTCCTCCCAAGGAGCAGGCGTCTTTTAATTTCTGTTACCGTGCGCAGTGATCTTGGATCCCAGGAATGTGAAGTCTGTCACTGCTTCCACAACTTATCCTTCTGTTTGCCAAGGAGTGATGGGGTCAGATGCCATGATTGATGTTGAGCTTCAAGCCAACCTTTGCACTCTCCTCTTTTATCCTCAGCAAGAGGCTCTTGAGGTCCTCTTCACTTTCTGCCATTAGAGTGGTATCATTTGCATATCTGAGGTTGTTGATGTTTTTCCCAGCAATCTTAATTCTGGTTTCTGAATCATCCAGGCCGGCATTTTGCATGATGTACTCTGCATATAAATTAAATAAGCAAGGGGACAATATACATCCTTGTTGTACTCCTTTTCCTATCCTAAACCAATCAGTTGTTCCATATCCTGTTCTGTCGCTTCTTTTTTTATGAATAATATTTCTTTATTTTTCTGAACAAACAAAACAAAAACAAAAAACCATAGACAGTACATAAACCAATAAGACAGAACAATAAACACAACAGGAACCCCTCAACTCATCCAAAAATTTACAGTTGAAAAATTTTGCTCATATTTTTTTTTTGTCTTATCACAAGTTTAAGAATTTTTCTCCAACCAGTCATAAACATGTGACCAAATATTTTTTTTCCTCCTTTCCTTGTAATTTCATTGTTAAATTATCTAACTCTGCTACCTCCATAAGTTTACAGATCAGGTCTTGTTTGGATGGTACTTCTTTCTTCTTCCATATCTTCGCAAATATAATCCTAGCAGCTGTAATTATGCGTATGATCAAATATTTATCTGGTTTCTGCAGATTATCAGGCATTATATTTAATAAAAATATCTTCGGATCTAATGGAACCTGAACACTGGTTATTTGATGTAAGATATTGTGGATCTCCCTCCAATAATTATTTGCTCTAGCACATGTCCACCAGATGTGGTAGAAGGAGCCCATATTGCAATTACACTTCCAACACCTATTTGACATATTAGGGTAGAAGCAAGCTAATTTATCTGGTGCAAGATACCACCTATGAAACATCTTAAATAGATTTTCTTTTAAAGAAATCGCTTTGAGATACCTCATATAGTACCAGACCTTTGCCCATTTATTTAATTCAACGCTATGTCCTACATTCTTAGCCCAAAGAATCATTGATGTTTTTACTTCCTCATCAAGCATTTTATAATCCATAAGAAAAGAATATAGTTTTTGAATAAGTTTACTTTCTGTCCCCAGCAAAATTTTGTCAAACTCTGTCTGCTTAGCATAAAAACCTATTTGTTTATCTTTAATGTATCTAGACTCTAACTGATTTCTTTCCCACCAGGTAAAATTTATATCTTGATGTTGAAGCATTTCCTGTGATTTCAGCTCGTTTTTAAGGTCTAGAAATTCTTCATATGTTGACATACGTGCTTTAACCATCAAGTTTGGATTGGCAAAGGCTTCTAGTGGTGCTACCCATTTTGGGGTTTTATTATAAGCCAATATTTTCAACTCATTCCAGATCTTTAGAAGCACTGCTCTAAGCATATAATGTTTAAAATATGTATGTGAGTCTTGTTTTGCATACCACGTGAAAGCATGCCAACCTAAGAGGAGATTATGTCCTTCAAGTTTAAGAATTCTGGAATTTTTAAGTAATATCCAGTCACGGATTCATGTTAGAGACATCGCCTGATAGTATAATTGCCAATTGGGTAAGGCTAGTCCACCTCTCTCTTTTTTCTCTTGGAGTAGTTTTAATTTAATTCGGGGTCTTTTCTTTTGCCAAATGAAGTTTTGTACTAATTTATCTAAATCTTTAAAGAAGGATTGGTTCTTAAGAATGGGTATGCTTTCGGAGAAATAACATTTTGGGGACGATGATCATTTTAATTGCTACAACTCTCCCCATCAGAGAGAGTTGTAACTGTTTCCATTTGTCCAGGTCTTTTTTAGTGTCTGATAGGAGTTTAAGGTAATTATTCTGAAGAAGGGAGCTTAATCTATTCATAAGGTGAATGCTTAGATATTTTATTTTGCGGGGGCTCCAAACCCGGTGATTTTTTATAATTCTTGAATTTACTTTAAAGTACAATTTTTTGTCATAATTTTATTTTTGTTCAAGTTAATCTTAAAACCTGCAAGCTGTCCATATTGTTGTAGTACTTTCAAGATGTTA
The DNA here is from genome assembly GCA_029375565.1 of Gekko gecko. Taxonomy (NCBI): domain Eukaryota; kingdom Metazoa; phylum Chordata; class Lepidosauria; order Squamata; family Gekkonidae; genus Gekko; species Gekko gecko. The sequence continues at coordinate 97,154,257 of JAPDNY010000001.1, forward strand.
TCTATTGATCGGAAAGGATCCTGCAAAATAATTGCTAAATAGTCAGCAAACGTTTATATTTTATATTCCTCACCTTTTATCTTCAATCCAATAATTGATTTGTCATTTCTTATTTTTTCACATAAAACTTCTAAAGTAAAAATGAAGAGTAGAGGTGATAATGGGCATCCTGGTCGGGTGCCCTTGCATATATCAACTTTTGAGGTTAAGTCTGTATCGTGATTCTAGCACTTTGTTTGGTGTATATTACCCTTACCATATTAGTAAAGTTTTTGCCACATTGTGCCGCTTTTAGATGTTCCAGCATAAAATCCCAGTTAATGTTGTTTAACGCTTTCTCTGCATCCAAAAACAATGTTGCCATTTGCTTATCCGGATTTGCCTCCAAGTATTCCAAAACATTCAGGATGGTTCTTAAATTTTGTCAGGATTGCCTATTGAGGAGAAAGCCAGCTTGGACTTGGTATATTAATTGCATATCTTTTTTAATCTCGCAGCCAAGATGGAAGCAAAGATTTTATAGTCCACATTGAGAAGTGATATAGGACGGTAGTTTTTGATCTCTTTTTCATCAGAATCCTGTTTCTGGATAAGGGAAATTAGTGCTGTGTTCCATGAATTTTGTAGTTTTCTTTTCTGTGATGTTTTATATAGTCTGTTTAAATGGAAGTAACATTTCTTCTTCTACCACTTGGTAGAATTCTGCTGGCAAACCATCAGGACCAGGGGTTTTATTCTTTTTTTTGTTTTTTAATGGCCTCTAATCTCACAGACTGTAATAGTTTCATTAAGCATTTTTTTCTGTTTTTCATTAAGTTTTTTAATATTAGGTTATCCTTTAGATAGTTTGGAATTAATCCTTGTTCGACAGTCTGTTTCCCATATAACTTTTCATAGAATCTTTTACTAATTTCTTTCAAATCATCTAATTAATTTTTTCTACTCCTCGTTCATTTTCAAAGTCTTGATATATCTTTTGTTTTCTTCTTGACGTAGTCTATAGGCCAACCAGTGTGTGGGTTTATTGGTATTCTCAAAAAAATACTGTTTAGCATAGAGGATCTTTTTTGCGATTTTTTGGTTACGTAGACAATTAATTTGGTGTTTAATTCTGAATTTTAAGTTTCAGTTTACCTGAGGGAGTATCTTTTTTCAACCTATCTTCACAATCTTTAATCTGGTTTTTAAGTTGCATAAGTTTTTGGTTTTCCAGTTACTTTCTTTTAATGCTTTGTTGAATGAGGATTCCCCTTGCAAAAGCTTTGAAGGTGACCCAGACAATATGTATTTGAGTCTCCACTTGGATATTAATTTGGAAAAATTCTTTGAGTTCCTTTTTCATTTTTATCATAAAATTTCTATTTCTTAGTAGAGCTGTATTCATTTTCCAACACATTCTTTTGGGAGCATCTACAAGAGTTATTATCATGGGATTGTGATCTGTGAAAGACGTGGGTAAAATCTCTACTTCCCATAGATCACTTAACAAAGGTGTTGAGATCCATATCATATCAGTTCTTGACCATGACTTGTATCAACCTGAATAATACGTCTAAATTCTTTGGATTCTTTGTTCTCCATGCATCCATCAAGTTCAATTCATCTACCATATTCAAAAAGGCATGAGGCAATTTACTTCCTTTTGCCTGCTCTTTTGTCCCTTTCTTCCTATCTATTGCTCGGTCGAATACAGCATTGTAATTTCCGAATATACATATTTCCTCGAAGGTTTGTTGTATTAGAATATTTCTCAGTTGCTCAAAGAATTTTTCCTGACCTTGGATTCAGGCATAAATATTTACAATTAACATAGACTTTACTCCCCTTTTTATTTTAACTATCAAAATCCATCCATCTTCAGAATCGAAGACCAACTCTGGGTATAGTGATTTTTTGATATAGGTTGTCAATCCTTTTTTTTTTTCTTTTGATTGTCCGCAGAGCAGTAGAAAAAGTGCTAGACCCCATGCAACTGAAAATAGATAATCTTACCCAGCAATTGACTCTACAAACGGAAGAAATTAGAAAAATGACGACAGATAAACGAGATATTGACATTCTAATGAATGTGTCAGGAAATCTAGAAAACAAGATGGAAGACACAGACCAAAAAATCCACTCTTTGGAAGATATGCTGACCAGAATAGAAATTGAGAAAGCTTCTTTCATATTAAGGTTTCAAAATGTACCTGACCAAGAAAGTGAAGACATCAAACAGAAGATGGCCCAAATACTGGCAGAATTTATAGAAACTGAGGAGATAAAAGATGTTTATGATGATACCGACTCAGCATTTCGCATGAACTTAGCCTTTGTAAAAAGGAACAAAATACCTAGAGACGTTCATATTAAATTCTATAAAAAACACCTACAAGAAAAAATTTTGAAAACAGCATCACAGAAACCGTTAATGTTCCAAGAGAATGATATTGAAAGATGTCCCTTGGAGGGTCAGGGAAAAAAGGAAAACTTATTTAAAATTAGTTGATGGCTTAAAAGAAAATGGAATTACTTTCAGATGGTTGCTAGCTGAAGGTGTTCTCTTCACCTTTAAAGCAAGATGCCAGAAAATCAATTCAAAACTGGAAGAATTCCTTAGGAAATATGGTGAGGAATTAAATATTCATGAGACTTACAAAAATGAATCAGAAGAGGAAGAAGCAGAAAATCCTGAGAAAGAATCTCCAGTTAAACCCAAGGATAAAAAGAGTTGACCAAAGGGGAAAACTCTTCCACTCCAGGTGCACACCAGGTTCCAACATCGTACAAGGACTGAGCACACACAAGATGCAAAAATGGGAGAACAATAAATTTAAAGCAATCTCTGTACAGGATCTAGACTCTGCCCACAGGCCCAGAATCCAGACGCTGCCAACAAGCACAGGGTTCTCGCCTCTTGTACCCTCTCAACCTCCAGTCCAGGAGATCAGAGAGAGGCAAGTCCTTGTTACTATACCAGCACGTGGAGAATCTCACATCAGTCTCACCCCTCTCCAGGAGTGTGAGTGTGCCAGACCCCGCATACTTTTTAAGAGCACTGAAATCAGTGGTCTGCCACCAGGACCTATTTAAGAACATTCCCAACTCAGACAGGAGAATAGGTCCCACCTCCTTCCTGGTTTTTGGGAATTAACAGCTTATCAGCTCTGGGGTAGAGCTGCAGATAATTTAACACACAACAGCAGCCTCTAGGCGAGCAGCTAAGGCTCTGGAATTAGCCCTAGCAGTCCAGGTACAATATTAATCCAAACCAGATCAGGTTAATCTATATAAGATCTTTATTAAATACAGCAGTTATATGACATGAGACTTACACAGGTTAGAAAATAATAAACATTCCTATAGCTCTGTAGAGCTCTGACTAAAACATACAAAAGCATCATAATTACCAATCCTTGGTTCGGAGAACAGTCAAAGCAAAGTCCATTCTCCAAGGGATCTTAAAGATGAAAGCCATGCTTGCAATGGGCAATTAAGGTCAGCTTGTTGCCCCTTGCAGAATTCAGTGTTGCCGGTGAGTAATCCAAACAGAGACGAAATCTTAGAAAGGGGCCCTCTTTCCAAGAGAGTTCTGTGTGCCTTTTGATAGGCTAAAGACAACTCTCCTCCTACCTCTGTCATAACTGAGCATGGCCAGTACCCAATCAGAAAGGCATGTCTACTCTGAAGGAACCGCCATAGCTTACATGATGACTGCGCACGTATGCTGGGGCTTTGAAGTTTGGGGAAGCACCTCACTGTCTGTCCTTCCCCTCAGAGGTGCCAAAGTGGCCTTTGAAATGCAGAAGCAGGCCTGGCATTTGTGCTTGCCATTTGGTCAGGTGTGAAAGTCACAGGGACATGTTTCCAGCTGAACCATTTGAGTCTAATCGCTGAATGAGAGAAATATTTTTCTATACAATCTCTATCAATGTAAATGGCCTAAATGGACCTCAAAAAAGGAATCGAATTTTCCATCAAATTAAAAAGATGAAACTAGATATTATTTGCCTACAAGAAACTCACATCAAGCTTTCCGGAAAAAAAATTCTGGTAAACAAAAAAACTTGGAATCATTTTTATCTCTAACTGTTGCTTCTTGACCCTATACAGGTTTCTCAAGAGACATGTGAGTTGGTCTGGTACTCCCATCTCCTTAAGGACTTTCCATAGTTTGTTGTGATCCATGCAATCAAAGGCTTTAGCATAGTCAATGAAGCAGAAATAGATCTTTTTCTGGTACTCTCTTGCTTTCTCCATAATCCAGCGAATGTTGGCAATTTGATCTCTAGTTCCTCTACCTCTTATTGTAAAGGTAAAGGTAAAGGTTCCCTTGCTCGAAAGCCAGTCGAATCCGACTCTAGGGTTGCGGTGCTCATCTCCGTTTCCAAGCCGAAAAGCCAGTGCTGTCCGAAGACGTTTCCGTGGTCATGTGGCCGGCATGACTAAACACCAAGGCGCACGGAACGCTGTTACCTTCCCACCGAAGTGGTACCTATTTATCTACTTGCAATTTCTTGCTTTCGAACTGCTAGGTTGGCAGGAGCTGGAACTAGAGACAGGAGCTCACCCTGTCATGCGGCACCCGGGTCTCGAACTGCTGAACTACTGACCTTCCAGAACCTGCAGTTCAGCGTCTTAACCACTTGAGCCACCGCAGCTCACCTCTTATTGTAGATAGGCACAAATAACTCAGCACATGATGGCAGCTACCAGAGGGAAGCACTTAATGTCTTCTTTGTATAGCTACATGCTCAAGCATCTCTTCTTTCTTGCAGTGCCTTCATTTTACATGAAAATGCTGTTCACTGCTCCCAAGCACCTTTAATACTGAATATTCACTATCAGTGTTCTCTCTAAGCTGAGTTAGTGTGAGCTAGCACAGTTTTTTATCCTCCAGCTCACACATTTTTGACTTAGCTCAGGAAGGGTGGCTCCAGAGCAAACTAATTTATGCAGTAGCCAAATCACCTGCTCATAACTTTAATGCCTGTAGCTCACAAAGTAGAATTTTGCTCACAGGACTCCACAGTTTAGAGGGAAGCATTGTTCACTATGTAAGTCTGACAGAGACTTTATAGAACTTAAGGCTAATGTCTTGCTGCAAGTTCAGTTGTTTATGGGATTTAAGCTTCTAGTAGCAATAGTAATGTCTGTGCAATATGGGCTTAGCATTCTGTTTTGAGAACTGCATTGCCCTGGTGTTTGGTACATTTTAAAACCTAATTTTATTAAAAGATACGTATCAAGCCATGTACCTTCTCCCATGCTTAGGTAAAGGTTTGGTAAAGGTTTCCCTTGCGTGAAAGCCAGTCGAATCTGACTCTAGGGGTACGATGCTCATCTCCGTTTCCAAGCCAAAGAGTCAGAGCTGTCCGAAGATGTTTTCGTGGTCATTTGGTTGGCATGACTAGACGCCGAAGCACATGGAACGCTGTTATCATCCCACTGAAGTGGTACCTATTTATCTACTTGCAATTTCTTGCTTTCGAACTGCTAGGTTGGCAGAGCTGGGACCAGAAACGGGAGCTCACTCCGTCATGCGGTACTCAGGTCTCACTGCTGAACTACAGACATTCCAGTCTGCAGTTCAACATCTTAACCACTGAGCCACTGCTCACTGAGCCACACAAAAGACAACTTGGTCATATGCAGCTCACAAGCTATTCATAAATCACAATAATGGTTGGAGTAGCCAAGCAAATAGCATTGTGCCCCTTAGATATAATCTCAAAAAACTCTTCATAACTATTATCTCCTGCTCCCCCATTCATTATCCATTACCACAATCCTTGTTTTAGCATCTGATTAAGAATTCAGTGCTGGACACTGAAATCACTTGGTACTTTGATACCACTGTTCTACCTGCAGATGCCACTAATTCCATTATATACTTTACTAGGAATAAGGCCCGCTGTGGAAATCAATACAACAAGCTCTAGAAAGAGGCTCTGTGAGAGTGCCAAGGCCTTGGGCCCTCAGTGTCAATTTGCTGTGGTGACCTCAGCAGGGTATAATGACACAAAGTCCACCATTTTTTCCAGAGGAACTGATCTCTGCTACCTGAAGAGCAGTTGTAATTCTCAGTGATCTCCAACCCTCACCTAGAAAATGGCAACAGTGGTTCCCCAGGAGGGAATGGCTGGTTGGAAGGGTGGAGTCTATGGCATTGTACCTGACTGAGGTCCCACCCCTCCTCAAACCTCACCCTCTCCAGGTTCCATCCCTCAAATCTCCAGGAATTTCCCACATGGAGTTGGCAACCCTATTCCCAGCCAATCATCAACCTACCTTTATTTCCCCCTAACTCTTCAGCTTTCCATCTCTGCCACACACACCTGCAGCCTCTACCATGCTCTGAAGCCCTGACTGCCATGTCACATTGGCTGTCATGGGGGGGGGGCATCTCAGCAAGGTATAAGGGCACAGCGTCCACCATTTTCTCCAGGGGAAGTGATCTTTGCCATCTGGAGAGCAGTTGTGATTCTGAGTGATCTCCAGCCCTCATCTGGAAATTGGCAACAATAGTTTCCCAGGAGGAAAAGTAGTCTTTCTCTGCAATGGGGACAAAAGCAGCTTACATCATTCTCCTCTCCCCCTTTTGACTTGCACAACAACCCTGTGAGGTAGGTTAGGCTGAAAGTCTGTGACTGGTCCAAAATCACCCACTCAGTTTCTACAGCAAGAACCTTGATCTAGCAGACCCTGCTCTGAAGCGCTAACTGCTACACCTCGGGTAGTCAACCTCCAGGTGGAGCCTGAAGATTGCTGGGTATCACAACTGAACTCCAGACAACAGATCTCTCCCCCCCACCTTGGAAAATAACTGCTTTGGATGGTGGCCTCTATGGCATTCTATACAGCTAAGGCCTCTCCTCTCCCCTCCCCAAACTCTGGCTTCCTTAGACACAGAATAGCCAGGAATTTCCCAACCTGGAGCTGGCAACCCTAGTCAGGACTGGCCCCAATGAGTTCCTCACAACAGCCACTGAGGGGAAATTTAGTCCCACACAGGAGGCAAGCAGAAGAAGCATCTTCATCAGGAGAGAAAGCTGTTTGCCAGTAATTCTGACAGGGCACAGTGGCTGAAGGGGGAGTGGGCAGGGAGGAGGAGCAGACCCAGCACCCAGCCAGTGGCACATGAGTACTTTTGAGTGGTGGCTGACAGGCCAATGGCTGAGGAAGCACATTGCACAGCCAACGGGAGAGCTGCAAAGTGCCACTCCACTTCACAATCTCTCCTTATAAATAATTATCTTTTGGTTTTGCAAGATTCCATGTGCTCCCATTGGCTGTAAAATGCCCTCCCTCAGCCATTGACCCATCAGCCGCCACTCAAGAGTACTCGCGTGCCATTGGCCGGGTGCTGGGTCTGCTCCTCTTCCCCACCCACTCCCCCTGGCAGACAGCTCTCTCTCCTGAGGAAGACAGTTCTCTTGACTCCTGTGAGGGACTGTCCCCTCAGTGGCTGTTGGTAGGCACCCAAGCTTGGTTCTGTGAGTAAAAAACAAAGGACTTTCAGCATAACCCCCTCCCCCGCCCATAACCCCCTCCCCAATGGCCACTTTCCTGTCAGAATAAATGGAAAAAGGCTCTTTCTCCTGCTTAGCTTCAGCATGGCTGGCTGGCTGGCTAACGAGGTGGGCCAGCAACCATCAGAACATTTTCTTCAACTCCCCGCTGTGTGGCTGACTTTCCCCTAGGGCTGCCAATCTCCAGGTGGGACCTGGAGATCTCTCACTGTTACAATTGACCTCCAGATGACAGAGATCAGTTCCCCGGGAGAAAATGGTTGCTTTGGAGGGTAGACGCTATGGCATTATACCCTGCTGAGTCCTTCCACACACACACCCCAAATGCTGCCCTCCACAGGATCCACCCCCCCAAATCTCCAGGTATTTCCCTAATCAAAGTTGGCACCTGTACTTTTTCCTCTGTCAGTAAAAGGCCCTTTCCACACCTATGTTGGCCTTTGGGAGAAAACTCATCGGGCCCAGTCCTGATCAGGTTGCCAACTCCAGGTGGGCAATTCCTGGAGATTTGAGGGATGGAGCCTGGAGAGGGTGAGGTTTGAGGAGGGGTGGTACCTCAGACAGGTACGATGCCATAGACTCCACCTTCCAATCCAACCATTCCCTGATGGGGAACCATTGTTGCCAATCTCCAGGTGGGGGCTGGAGATCACTCAAAATTACAACTGCTCTCTAGGAGGGATGGGGTAGGAGATGGAAAACTAAGGGTAGGTTGATGGTTGGCTGGGAGGGAGATAGGGTTGTCACCTCCAGGTTGGGAAATTCCTGGAGATTTGAGGGATCGAACCTGGAGAGGGTGAGTGTTGAGGAGGGTGGGACCTCAGACAGGTACAATGCCATAGACTCCACCCTCCAAACCAGCCACTCCCTCCTGGGGAACCACTGTTACCAATCTTGGGGGTAGACTGGAGATCACTCAAAATTACTACTGCTCTTCAGGTAATCCCCTCTTATAATTTTTCGTGTATGACTATAATTTTAGTAAATTATAATAATTGCTTGACCTGTCTTTAGTTTTCTGAGGAAGAATAATCGAAACGAAGAGTGAAATACAGAGTCTTCTTCTAGTATCATCTTTATACTATATATTATATTGCCGAACTGTGTTTTTTGTACCACAATTTGTCTTCTTGGAATCATTTTTGTAATTTATTTGCTATTTATTATTTACCCTGTTACTTACTTGTTGTATATATGTGATAAGTATATTCTCAAACTTTTGGGCACTACTCTGTGTTATTTATACAGAACCTTATCAAAAACTGAAATCAAGATAAACTATGTCTACAGCATTTCCCTGATCCAGCAAGGTTGTAACTTTCTCAAAAAAAAAAAAAAAAGATGAGGTTAGTCTGACATGACTTGTTCTTAAGAAACCCATGTTTGCTCTTAGTAATCACAGCCATCATTGCTAAATGCTCAAGGAATGACTGACTGATGATTTGCTCTAAAAATTTTCCAGGTATAGACATCAAACTTAAGGGTCAGTAGTTACCCAGATCCTCCTTTTTTCCCCTCATGAAATGGGGACAACATTTGCCCGCCTCCAATCTTCTGGCACCTCACCTCTTCTCCAAGGATTCTCAAAAATAATGAACAGAGGCTCAGAAATTACATCCACTAGTTTTTTTAGTACTATTGGATGCAGTTCATCTGGCCCCAAGGACTTCGTTTCCTTTTAAGAAACTAGGTGTTTATGTACTATTTCTATGCCAGTCCTAGGCCGCAACTCCCTTCCCTCATCACATATTTTGTTTCTGCCATGTTGAGCACCTTTTCCCTCACAAGAGAAGACTGAGGAAAAGTAGGAATTGAGCAGTTATATGACAGTTATATGGCAGTGGACCATACACTGAACATGTCAGCACTCACTACTTAGAACTAGCATTTATATTTTGTTCCTTTGCCTCATAAACAGAAGGAAATTCATGGCAGCAGTCTTTTGTAGGGTCACTGTTGGTTTAGAGAAAACAAAGATGCAGAAGACAGATGCATCACATCATCAACATCCTTCATACGTCTCAGGCAATGATCTAAGGAAATACACAGAGCAGTCATTTGTCAGTATTCCAAATCAGGCAGAGGCAGGTTGACAGGTACTTTTTTTGCCATCAAGTCACAGCCAATTTACAGGGTTTTCAAGGCAAGAGAAGTTCAGAGGTGGTTTGCCATTACTTGCCTCTGTGTAGCGACCCTGGTATTCCTCATAAGTCTCCCATCCAAACGCTGACCAGGGCTGACTGCTTAGTTTCTGATATCTGACAAGATCAGGTTAACCCTGGCAACCCAGGTCAGGGCTGACAGGTACTAAATGCCTGTAGACACATAAGGAATCTCAGGATCCAAAACAAGAGAACAGAACAAGTTCTATAACCTTTCAAACTCAGCTACAGTAGGCATTTATGCAATTCTTCGTCAAAATTCACAGCTTCATTTTTAAACATTACGAATACAGCTGCCAGATATGGCAAGCTGAAGCCCAGTGGAAAGAAGTGTAGCCCTATTTTAGTACCTTCACAATATTTAATTGGACCTGAATCAGGTCCAACAAACACTCTCACTCTGGATTAATGCATCAAATTTCACTTTACTACATGCCCTTTTTGGAAGAAAACCACTTAAACTTTGTGTATCTTGTATCAAAAGTTCAGATCCTACAACTCAGGTGGCAGTCTTGGAAAATCCACATAGGCAAAGCAACAGTCTACAGTGCAGATCTATTCTGCAGAAAGTGAGTACACAGCCAGTGAATGGTTGCTCAGCCAGACATTTTTAAAACAGGTTATCAAGTTATTGTTCAAGTGTTATGTGGACGAGAATATAAACAAAACATGACACAATTATGAACATAATGAAAGTTCTAAAAAATATGACCTGAAGAAAATTCTGCTAAAGTGATTTGTCATGTTTGGGAGGAAGAAAAAATTACTCAAATGCCATAAATCTCCTTTTGTCTAGAAATAAGCTAGATGGATTTTAACAGGGGTTTTATATCATGTTTGATCTTTTAAAACTTGACCATCGAAAGGTCTAACAACTTCATGCTGAAGGGTAGTCAAGAACATAAAGCAGTGCTTACTTCTCCATTATAAGCAATAGAATTTGCTCAGATTGTTCAGCTTATTAAAGACAGTTGCCAAAAGTTTAATTCAGAACAGAAAACTATGCAAAGCCCGGATCTGTACAAGCTTTTCAATGCTTTCATATCATTATCCTCTCTCTTAATTGTGTATATGGATGGACCACCTTTCCAGTATTGCCTATTCTAAATGATAGCTTGCATATACATATTTAGTCTACAATCCTGTTCACAAATAGAACATACACCTATTTAAGTCAAGTACCTGTAGACAGAATTGCATCCTACATTAATTTTTAAGACCAACAAAATTTTATTCAAGGTATAAGCTTTTGTGCGCAAGCACCCTTCTTCGGATATAGTGGAACAGAATTACCTCAACCGTTACATATAGGTAGAGAGAGGTCAGGGGGGTTAATTGCCAAGAAGGGCTAGTTAGAATCAAGATGTATAAATAACTGAGCAATAAATATAGCTAAGATTGGAGTAGCACATTTGGTACAAAATGTGAATAGCAGTAAATTGGCATATAGATAATAAAGGAATTAACAACATGTGTTAGAAGTGATTTTGAATCCAGTAGTAGCTTTAAGACCAACAAAGTTTAATTTCAGGGTGTGAGAACTAACTTTGCAAGTGTAGTGAGATAGGATGCCGATATCTCTGTTAAACCCTGGGGGTTCCATTGTCCTGAGTGTTGTTATAACTTGGAATTCAGCAATCTCCTGTTCTAGTCTGTTTCTGAAATTCCTTTGTGATAAAACAACTACTTTGAGGTCCTCCATTGAGTGCCCTGAGAGGCTGAAATGTTCTCCTACAGATTTTTCACTTTTGTGATTCTTGATGTCAGATTTGTGTCCTTTTATTCTTTGACATAGAGTTTGACCTGTCTGTCCTGTGTAGGGAACTGAAGGGCATTGTATATGACAGTGAATACCAGCAAGATTAGAAGATGAGCAAGTGAGTAAGCCTGAGATAGTGTAGTTAATGTTGTTAGGTCCAGTGGTTGTGTTATCTGGGTGTATGTGACAGCAAAGTTGGCATCTGGGTTTATTGCAAGCTCTGGTACCAGTGTCCATGTTCAAATTAGATATTGTATTATTGTGGGCTGTTCATTGAGCACAATGCTCTCTGGGGGGCATACCAGGAGAGACTGCCATTCACAGATCTTACCAACCGCCTTAATCTAATCTCAGCTACAATCATCCAGTTATTTATGCATCTTGACTCTAACTAGCCCTTCCTGGCAACTTCTAATGTGTGTTCTTAATTCCTTTATTATCCATATGCCAATTTGCTGCTATTCACATTTCATACCAAATGTGTTACTCCAATCTTAGCTATATTTATTGCTCAGTTATTTATGCATCTTGATTCTAACTAGTCCTTCTTGGCAACTAAGCCCCCCGCTCTCTCTCTACCTATATGTAACAGTTGAGATAATTCTGTTCCACTATATCTGAAGAAGTGTGCTTGCACACCAAAGCTTATACCTTTGAATAAAATTTTGTTTTTCTTAAAGGTGCCACTGGACTCAAACTTTGTACTGCTGCTTCTGACCAACACAGCAGTCGACTTGAATCTATTCTACGCTAATGTACGAAATGCTATGAAGGACTAAAAGCAGCAGTATCATTTTGTTAAATCTGACTGCCATTGTAAATGTTGTGTCTAAGATATTCAGATTCTTCTCTCAAAAAAAAAAATCCCACATAAACTAATTGGGAGGCAAGGGTTTTTAATTCCCCCACCCTGAAGTAAATATGCACTTTTTGAAGGCTCAGGAGGATGTCAGAGATCTCTCCCTAGTTGACTGAAAAAGATACCCATTTTCTTACAAGAATTTGAAAAGCACAAGTCCAAAAAGTTAGTAATGAAAATGTATTTATTTATCTACTGATCCATACTTGTCCTGCAACTCTGCAGATAGCCCTGCTGCCAACCATGTTCAAGTTCACCAGCATCGTAAAAGCAGTCTCTTTGATGTTCAGTTTGTAGCTTAAGATGGCAATATGAATTTTAAAAAACCTTTATAAAGTTCATGACAACAAGTTGGATTACTGAAGTTACACAAGAAAACTTTGTGGTACAAGAATGACTACAGACAGACCACAATCTCCAAAAATCTAGTTCTATAGGACTGTTATATAGACTGTAAACTATAACTTAGGGTTATTCTAAAATGTACATTATTTGCTTTTAATTCTTACAAGGTGCATCTTAGCCAGAATCAGGTCCTACTGATTTCAGCAGGACAGATAAGCATATGCAAGCTGCCTATGTAAGAAAAAACAATACTAATTTCGCCTCTGTTCCAGTGTAGTTGATTTCTTAAAGCTAACTAAGTGCGTGAGTTGGCTCTTGGACTGGAGAAATTCTCTACACATTCAGCAAACAGATCATGAGAAAAATTCTACACACAGCAAACAGATCATGAGAAAAATAATCCCTAGTGATCCTGCTAGATGGGAGAATACCCTGTATTCCTACACTGACTAAGTCAGTGACATGATGACTAAGGTTTGAAGTATATTGTTTTATTATAATAGGTATTTAAGAAGCTTTCAGTAGAAATAGAGAACCAAAAGTGTGGGGAGATGGCAGAGGAGGGTTGTAGTTTAGTGTTAAAGGGCTGTTCTGAACGCACAAGATTACAGATTTAGTGCCTAGCATCTTCAGTTGAAAGATATAAGTACCATTGTATTAGAAGAGCTTTCTCTGCCTATGGAGAGCTACAGACAAAGGTATGACAGCATAAGGTAGTAATAAGTGTATTTAGTTAAAGAAAATTTACCAAAACCACATTGTTCTCTACAGACCCAAAAGGTCACTTAATACACATGCTTTTTAAAAAGAAGCTGTTACAAGGATAAACATGACCTTTACTCAGTAGAAAAAAACTTAAAACACAATTTTATTGCATTAAATAAATATTCTTAGAAAATATTAAATTTGTAATTCTTGTATATCAAGGACTGTCCTACAAATTTGAATAAGAGAGTTAAATATGGGCAAAGAAATGCTTAGCTTTTGGTGAATTATGCACATGATATATTAAAAATAAGAACTGAGCAGCTTTTTAGTCCATGGTGGACACTGCACACCTTCCTACCAATAACAATTACTATACTTTATATATATATGTGTGTGTGTGTCTGTGTGTATTCTTATTCCTATTCAATGGGATCTTTTTAAAACAAACCTTTATTTATTACTGTACAGCTTATTATGAAGAATCCTTTTGTAGGTTACTTTTAATTTGGTAGAGAGTCTTTAATTAAAGTAACACTTTTTACCATAGCACTGGAACTGAATCTTCTTGGGGGGGTTTTCAGTTTAGTTGGTGTAACCTTCTACTCTTAATCCCACCCACCCCCAGTGGCCAAGGTGACCGAATGAAAGTACATTAATACAAATTACACACAAATATAAGTCTAACTTCCTGAGATGCCATCTGATCAAGAGAAGAATCATATAGGCTTGTTTATAATACCAAAGCCTTATGTAATTCTAAAGCAGCCAGCGAGCCTCTTCCATCATCTTAAGTAGCTATATGGGTTGCCTACAGATACCACCGTCTTTGCCTAATCCTATCTTCTCTCATCTACTGCAGACTCTCAAGTTTGTTTTAGAGAAGCTTGCAACCTAGATTGTTCTTCAAATCAAATGGGAAGCAGATTTGAGTTTTTGCTTTTTGTTCTGTATCTTCATAGCCTCGTTCTGCTCCATATCTACTGCTGAAATGTCCTCATTCTGTCACCAAGACTACAGGTACCTCCTCTGTCCTCTCAGCCCAATGTTCTGCACTATTCAGTTTAACCACAGGCTGTACAGGGCATACCACTGAAAGGCCCCTTGAAGTGTGTGCCTACCTATCTCCAACGGCCTATCAGACATATAATTATCCCCAACCTCATTCAATTTTATGGTCGGAGCTCTAGCATTTCTTCATAAAGCAAATCCTGCTTGTAGGCAATGCTCAGTTCATATGCTTGACCCCCAATAAGGCACAGAGTCTTCCTCACAGTGAAGCAACAGCAACACTTGCCAGGACAGAAGATAGTCCAACGTGGTATGAAACTGATCATATTTTGAATATTCCCTGTATGCCCTTACTGAAGAAGGACCAAGTCCACTTTCAATATGCTGCTACTACAACAGTAAATTAAGTTTTAAAAAATCCAACTCAGGTTTTCTAAACGTTAAGTACAGAAGTACTTAAATATTAGTTCTACTATAGGTATTCTTCCTACACATCAATGGCAAAAGTTTTATGCACAAAATCACTTAAGTTTACAGACTTTTTTTAAAAAATATCAGCAACCTGTACTTCTAGTGATCCAGCCTTGGCTTTTCACACTATCCAGATGTTTGATTTAGCTCATACTGTGCATAAACTTAACATTTTATTTGGAAAAACAAGAATTATCTTCAGCACCACTAACAGAATGTCACATTATTTTTACAGCCTCCATTTACATACCTCCTCTCTCAGTATGTTCTTTATCATATCTAGTTAGAAAGTTCTTTCTGGAGCAGAATCAACTTTGCCGTAGTAACTGAGATATCAATGTCAACCAAGAGGACTATGTGACAATGTTCCAGTGTTAGAAAGTCACATTATTTCCTTCTTATTTTCTTTCTTGAAATATTTCAGGTTATTCTACATAATTAATGCTTTTTAATTATTCTACAACTGCCAACACTCCTCCATGTTCATTCACATTTCTCCTTTCCCTGCCATCTTGATATGGGATCAGCTTCTCTTCTTCCTGTCCTTGCTTGGGCCAGTTGGCCCACTACCACAACAAAGACTGGAGACTCAGAGGAATAAACAGCTCTAATCTCATCACAGTCCCAGAGAGAAGTTGAGCCTCTTCCAGTATCAGGTCAGACTGTTAATCAAATGCTTCTGTGAGTAACCTGAACATCTTTAGCCACAAAATATCTTGCTGGATCAGTATTCAGCTAAAGAAAGAAGTGTATTTCCCAGATATTGACCTGACAGTCTCAACAACATAATTAAGAATATTTGGAATTCCCCACCAATGCCACATACCAACAATTACATCAAGATTATTCCTGAGTACACTCTTCTCACACCTAGAGATCTCCCTTTTGTTTAGTGAGAGGACATACGTGGCTCACAAACCCTGTTCCAAATATGACGGGGTGGAATCTCTTGCCTTATAACTAACACCAGGATCTGTCCACAAATCAAGCTGTTGCCTGCTCATGACTACCGTGCATTGTGAGCTATGAAACACCTGTTCCAGGTATCCCTGATTCTCTTTCCCTTTAGATGATTACAACCATTTCTTTGCAGGTTATCTGCCCCAAGCTCAGGGCCATGGAAAAACAACTGTTCTTCCTGCTTCCCGACAACATTGTGGTGCACTTGTTAAACTCTAAAGGTTTCCCCAGATTTCCCCAGTCTTTCTAAAACCTGCTTTTTTACCTGATGTTTTGGGAAATATGACAGTAAAAAACTTGGATAACTGCTATACAGGTATGAAAATTCAGATTTTCCCAGTCACACAGCAGCCATGTTCCTTGCACTGTGTGTGCAGTAGCTGCTTCCTCCCCCACCACAAGGGAGGCTTTTAATTTTTTTAAAAAGGCACTAGAATATCATTGAATTGATATACAACTGTAACTACAAATGCAACAGGTTATCTGAATCTGAAAAAGTAAGCCTCTATCCCCCTCCTTTGCAAAGATATATTGAAAAAGGGGACTAAAGACATTTAAAATGAAAGATGGGAATTCACAGAACCTGTTACATTTATTATTGCAGTGGCATATCACTATCACAATATTCTATTGCCAATTTTTTTAAAAATTGCAAAAGTTACAGTAGCCCGGGGGAAAGGGAACTGAAGGGAAACCTCTCATGTGGAAGCCCCACTGCTGCTACTGTGCTTTTTCAGTAGTTGCACCAGCAATGGGCAAAACACACAAGCCTGTCCCCATGTATTATCCAGAGTAAGGTCCTGACACCCAGCAATAAAATCTGCACAAATCCTGCAATCACAACATTTTGATCTAAACACTGCATGGTTGAGAACATGGTTGAGAACATGGATGCAATCAGTTCCATCCGATTTCCATAACCAGATAAACACTAATATCTGTAAATTGATTTTGTTTAACTTTGTATTGTATTTTTAACTGTTTTAATTCTGGATTGTTTTATGATATTTTAATCTTGTTAGCCGCCTTGAGCCAGTGTGTCCAGCGAGGCGGGATACAAATAGAAACAATAAATAAATAAATAAATAAATAAATAAATAAGAGGCCCTCACGATTTGACTTGTCATGTATGGAAGATGGCTAATAGAATGCAAACAGGCTCTGACAGATACCCAGACCTGTTGTTTAAATAGGGCAAAATAGCAGGACCCGAATGCGATTGGGGTGCAGCCTGCCAAACTATTTTTCATTTGTCACAGAAATGCATGCATCATGCTTTCCAAGGAGATGTGACACAGCTCTTTGAATTTTCCCCAGCTGCAATTGAGTGGATTGAAATTTACATAGCAGTACTTAGTAGGATTGTTCAATCTTCCTGTATACCCATTGTATCAACTTGGTTATATGTTTTATATTATAATATGCTGTGTGTTATTCTGCCATACGACAAATAAACAATAACCATGTGCTTTTTTATTTTTGCCTCCAAGGACATTTGACTCCTTCCATGAGATCTGGACCTCTGTTTGGACAGGCAGCAATATCCCCTCTCTCTACCTGTTCTTTGACCTTTCACCTTCTGTCAAGTGTAGAACGCAGCAGTGTGTCTGAGCGCTTACAATATCAGGCATTACAGCAGAACACTGGTAACTACAATGAGGGTGTATAACATTTAAAATCCTTTGGTTTCCCTCTGCACAGCTCTCATTTGACTCTTTAAAACTACTAATTTTATGGAATTTTGTACTGCTGTAAACTGAAATGTTACTGTGTCTTTACTGGCCTTTATTGATTTTACTGTATTTTACTATGCTGGAAACTGCCTTGGGGACTTTTAGTTGAAAGGCAGTATAAAACCAACTTCCAGATACTGCTATTACTCTCCTTAATACCCTCCAGTTTGGTGTAGTGGTTAAGTGCGTGGACACTAATCTGGGAGAACCAGGTTTGATTCCCCACTCCTCCACTTGCACCTGGCTGGATGACCTTGGGCAAGCCATAGTTCTGATAAGAGCTGTTCTTAAAAAAGAGCAGTTTCTGTCAAGAGCTCTCTCAGCCCCACCTACTTCACAGGGTGTCTGTTGTGGGGAGGGGAACGGAAGGGAGTTTGTAAGCCGCTCTGAGACACCTTTGGGTAGTGAAGGGCAGAGTATAAATCCAATCTCTTCTTCTTTTTAAACCTTGTTTCTGGTTTCAATCTACCCAGATTCTTGGTGTTCCTTACAAACTAATAGAAGCACCTGTTCACTTTGACAAAGATCCCATAGTGCCATAGTGTTGAGTGACTGCCTAGACTGGGGGGTGTTCCATTCAGCGGAGCACACAACCTGTACCACAAGAGTGATAGGCAGCAGGAGACAGCTCTTCTTCTTCAAATTTTGATTAATCACTGTGAATTTGGGGTTGGTTTAAAAAGTGGGCTGTATGCACACTGACATTCATCACATGCATCTTCTTAACCATACATGGTAACCATACATATCAATTAGTCTTCCATTTGTTCCAAACAATAATAGTTAGAAATATGCTACATACAGTGGGATTTCTAATGCAAAAGTGGAACCATACCAAAGCCACAAGAGGTTTTTGAAGCTGCAATATTTGCTTGAAATAAATTCCCAATGAAATCAGTACAATTTTCTTGCAATAACATAAGCAGACAGCCTGACAGCATTAAGCTTAGCATTTTTCAGCAGGCTCACTTTCAGTTTTTGCTTCTAAGCTTACAGAACACAGTCCAGCATAACTAGATAAGGGTGTATAAGGTTTTAAAATCCTCTAGCTTCCCTCAACACAGCCCCTAGCCACAAGTAATACACACAGGCACACTTTAAGGCAAATGGCGGCTAAGTGTAACCTGAAGTTCTCTTTTCCCATCTTCCCTCAGCTACTCCATGTGCACTCCAGCCACAGGTCCAAAGCAATTCTCAGAAGACAATGCAGAAGGGTTTGGGCTGGGACCAAGAAGCTGTCAGTCAAAGACCATGCACCCAGTCTGAAAGCAGTGGCTACCAATTTTCCCTCTAAGCTGTGGAGTCTTGTGAGCAAAAATTCTACTTTGTGAGCTACTGGCATTAAAGTTGTGAGCGAGCAATTTGGCTACTGCATAAATTAGTTTGCTCTGGAGCCTTCCTTCCTGAGCTAAGACAAAAAGGTGTGAGCCGGAGGCTAAAAGACTGTGAGCTAGCTCACACTAACTCAGCTTAGAGGGAACACTGGTGGCTCCCCTCCCTCCCAAAACTACAGTTTTCAGACAACCAATATCAAGAAAAACACTTTTCTAGCCTATTCACTCCCCCGCATACAACTTTTGTCAAGGGTTAATTCCCCCCCCAAAAAAACATACATACAGTGTATTTCTAGAAATAAGTGTTTCGTCAGTATTTGGCATTGCCAAATTGCAATTGAAATAAGTGTTTCGTCAGTATTTGGCATTGCAATCATACAAGCTGTATATTCCTTTTAAAGCTCTTTTTGAAGACCCAAAATGTATTTACAGATAGATTGAACTTCTGAAGGCTTACACAACAGTCTCACGGCCTTTATCATCACCCCCTATGGTCGACAACGGCCTACTCATGAGGGCCAGCACGGGGCGAGGGTTAAGAGAAAGAACGAGCTAGGTACGCCGAGTTTCTTGCCTAACTGCAGAAGTAAAGAAGAATTGCCGGGAGGTAACTAGGGCATATAAGGCAAACTGGGCGCACTGCTGAGTTTAGATCCAGGTCTTCTTTGCTATTGGGGCTAAAAGAACGGCAAAAATCTCCGCGACCAGCAGGGCCGATAAAGATCTTCTGTAAGGGATGACAATATGCCCCTTCCTCCTGCGGGCTGGAGGCGGCCGGGTGATCACGCAGGCAACGGCGGGAGAAAAGGCAAAACTCTGCAGCCAGCTAAAGCTCAGGAAAGCTGCCAGCCTGGAAACTCCCCACCCCCCACCCCTTTCTCCTTTCCGAGCCCTGCGGAGAAGGGGGAAGGAGGGAAGGTCGCCCTCGTGTCCCCGACTCACCTGCCTCGTGGGGGCCGCTTCCCCCACCGCCAAAAGCACCGCCAAAGCGAAGCTTTCCCAGGGAACCACGGGCATGTCCGGAGCGTGCGACTGCGGCGCCCGCAAGCGGCACCCCGAAACTGACCCACGTGCGAACCTCTGCCGCGCTGTCCAGAGCAGCCCCGCAGCAGCACGAGGGGCGGCCGAGGAGGAGATGACTGGACTCCCGGCGTAAAGCAGCGGGCGTGGACAGAGGCGCCCGTGAGGGCGCTGTGGAGTTTAGCTGAAGTTTGGCGCGCGGACTCGGTGGCTTTTGTAACTGCGGCGCGGGGGAGTCTTGGGGGTCTGGCTCAGCCCGCGCGCGGCTCGGCAACCAATCGCTTCCCAACGCAGCGCGTGCCCACCGCTGGGCTGGCGGGCAGGATTCGCGGCGCAACCGCGCGACCCGCGCGGCTCCCATCGCAACGCACGCGCCATCTCCCCCCAGTCAGAGACTTTCACGTGTTGGGTGGTCCCTGGTGCTGTGCTGGGGATGACTAACGTGTGTAGGGTTAGGATTACTGAAAAGATGCCTGTCGTGTCGACAAAGATACAAGGTCCCGCCATATTTCTCTGCTAAAGGAAAACTTCACCTGTTGATTACTGAGTAGAACACTGAGTATGGTTTGGTTTTCAAAGTGGCAACCTTTATTCGGAATCTCCCTTCACTCCTAAACCTGAATTGAAAGGGTGAGGAAATGAATGCAACGCCGTTGACCGTGGTGATTGACATGGCGGGTGGATTTAGGGAACAACTCCGGGTCCATTCATGCTGAAAATATCTATAAAAGAAAGTAAATTACTATCCCAGTTTCTTTAATTCTGTGAAATTACTGTCATTTCAAAAATCAGTTCAATCCAGTCTCGTAGGATTGCCGTCTCCAAATTGGGAAATATTTGCAGATTTCGGAGATGGAGCCAGAGGAGGGCAGAGTTTTGGGAGGGACAGGACTTCAGTGGGGTGTAATGCCATAGAATTCACCTTCCGAGGCAGTCCATTTTCTCCAGGTGACTTGATCTCTGTTGCACCAAAATCAATTACAATCCCAGGAGAACTCCATCCACCATCTCGAGGTTGGCAGCCCTGCAGTCCCATAATGTAACAGCAGTATCCATTTTCCCATCATAGAATTACACTCCCAGGTCCACTGCTTCACTTCAGTAGCAATCCTGCACTTAGCAAAACTCATCTTGCCCTTATAGTGCATAAATCATGATCAAAGTCCTGGATGGAGCAGAACCAGCTGCACAAAGGTACTCCCTCCCAGGTGTTGGTAGTAAAAACAGGACACAAAACCAGGTTCTGCAGTTGCTGTAATCTATTTTCATTTCAGAGGACAAAATTAGAGAATTTTCCTTCATAACTCATTATATTATGGGATGAAATGGTGGGGGAAGGGGCATGTTACAAATTTGTACCAAGTCCAGAGAAATAATGCTTCAGTAACTGCCTGATTAAAGTCACCTCTCAGCTATATTTTTCTTCAGCAGAGACTCCATCACCAGATCAGGATCTCTAATTACCCAGCATCACCAATGCAGCCAAGAAAGGTGGGTTATTTACACACTATCACACGGGAAAGTTTGATTTAATGCAACAATCAAGCAATTTATGTGACTACAAATTTTGTAGGCCTCTCTAGGCCATTTTTAAAATTCTGTTCTTTCCCATTAGCACTATATCCACACTGCATCATATACGAGTAAACATAATGCAGTCCTGCCAGGTGGGAGATTGCCATATTTGGATTTCCCACTTTGAGAACAAATATGAAAAAAAATTGGCTGGGAAGGCTGTGAGAGGGAGTGTTTTTCTTCAAGTTCTATAGTACTGAACCTTGTTGTGAATGTCAGGGAGGCTAGATGCAGGTGGCTCTGTTTAGCTGTTTTTCCTCATCACACTGTAACTGCTTTATAGTGCCATCATTCTAAACCCATTGAAGTCCATGGACTTAGAAGGGTGTAGCTCTGTTTACACTCACCCTGTGCCAGCTTCTATAGTGAGGGGGTTACATAATTACTGTGGGTTGCCATGTTCATGTTGCAAAGTGTTAGGAGCATAGGATTTATAGTGAATTGTATTCCCCTACATACTTGGCCTGAAGTGGCATATTTCCCAAGAATGCAAGGTCCTTTCGGATCAGGAGCATGGATTGGGGAGGAGAAGGGGCTTCAGCCTTCCCCCTACACTGTTGTCCTGAAGCAAAACAGCACTCAGGAGTTGCTGTCTGCCCTGTTGAGGGGGGCTTCAAGTATACTAATGGGCCACATGTGCAGCCACTTCCTACCAGCCCCACGGTGCCATTTAGGGCATTCCTTATCTCCAACCACTGGGCTCTGGATGAAGGATGTTACAGTTCTTGGCAAGTCCTTGATTTCGAAAATTTTAGATCCAAGAGATCTACCAGCAGACATGATTTAAACATGCTGGTGGGCAAGAAGAACTTACCCAACGTATGCGTAAGGCACATAGAATGCTAGGCACATAGCACAACAGAAAATCAGGGCAGGTGAAGAACTGACATTACACACATAGCAACTGAGGGATCATTATAAATGAGACACTGTGTGCGTGCATTGTCACATTTTGATCAGGCTTCAGTTCCAGCTCTTAAAGGATCACTGTGTAATTCATTGCAGGATCTGCTGTTCTATAGGCTCTAATCTTCATACTGTCCACTGAACAACCTGAGAGCTGCATCACATTTCTGTTACACTGTGACACTGTCACAGGCCTGGGAAGAGAGGTGTGTGCCAACGAGGGGGGATACAGTTGCCAGCCAAGGGCAGAGCTGTCCAACTCAGCAAAGTGCCAACTCTCATGGCATCAGAGCAGGGCACAAACATTATCTGGCTGTCCATGGGGCAGCCACTGATTATGATCCCCAAGGGAGATACCTCCCCTGCCGCCAGCACTTTTTTTTAGAGGCTTGATTCTGTTTGTTGGCAAAGAGAGGCATCTTGGGGACAGCCGATCACAGGGATGAGGGGCAGGGAGATGGCCTGAAGATATTAAGCTGGAGGGAGGAGCAAGAAGAGTTCAGTGGAGGGAACAGAGAGAAAAGCTCTCGGGTGCCCAAGATGGGGTGCGGTGAAGAGCATCATGGCCATAAGGCGGAGGACAGGGGAGGGACCAAGTGAGGCTATACCAGCACTCCTCAATGATGTAACTCAAGATAGTGTGGCTAGGGTTGCCAGGTCCCCCCAGACACCAGCAGGAGATGGTGGGTAGACTTTCCAGAGCCAGGCTGGGAAACTCCTGGAGATTTTGGATGGAGCCTGGGGAGGACAGGGAACTTAGTAGGGTGCAATGCCATAGAGATCACCTTCTAAAGCAGCCATTTTCTCCAAAAGAACTGATCTCTATAGACTGGAGATTAGCTGTAATTATGGGGGATCCCCATGTCCCACATGAAGGCTGGCATCTCTAACTGTGACAAAGCTTTAGTGAAGCAGTGAGCACAGCACCCTGAGGCTACACTTGTCTTTTGTGACATGAAGAACTAAGGGTATGAGGTACCTCTGCCCTTGGGGCATGTCAAATGGACCAGTAAATAAAAATGTTTACATGTATGGATGTATTATGTAGGTGAATGCTCCAGTAAAGTAGACAGGACTTACTTCCCCCTCCCCTCACCTCCCATGGCCAGAAACACATTTGTTGCAGCATAATGCATGAACCAGCCCTCCTCAGAGACAGTAACTTTCCCAAATGTTTCTGAGTAATCTCCCAGGACTGTTGCAGTAAAAGAGCATATCAGTGTTTGCAGAAGACATTAATTGTTAAATCATAGGCAGTATCTGGCTTGCACAGAGTGAAAAGTGAGAAGAAACAATTATATACTTCATTGAGATGTGTATCTAAAAGAGAAGGAACAATCTAATGCAAATGCAGAAGGATAGGTTTACAGCTGATTCGATTACTACATTTGGCTCTCTAAAACAAAATTAGTTTAAAACCACTTTTTATGAAATACACAAAGAACAAAACTAAAACACAGAGTGCAGAAGCATGACAAGGTGCAGATTTTTCAGTGCAGGCCTGCATGTATCATTTCACTTAAAACCAAATTGAAATAATACCAGATCAGCAGTCCCCAACCTTTCTCTCTTTTTTTTTTTTAAACAAAATTTTTATTGGGATACACTCAACAATTCCAATTACGTTACCAATACAATTTTGAAAAAGAAAATCCCCATCCCAACCCCCACCCCCTAATAGGCTTCCAACACTGCTAATAACAAACAAACAAAATTATAAGGTAATCAAACTTAGACTTAAATGCATCGACAAACCAGGTAACACATTTCAATTATATATAACCTCTACAATTTCAACATATTTTCAAATAACAGTACATACAGTTCAAAATTCATTTCACTTCTCGTTCAATATCCATACGTATCCAAATTATATATTTTCCCCTTCATTCTATATTCAGTTTCTAGATACAGTTTCAATCCTTCCCAATCTTTTAAGTACTGTTCTGCCATTTGTCCATTTAATTTCTTTGTCATTTTGTCCATTTCCGCTAAAAATAACAATTTTCTCAACCAATCATGTATATCTGGCACCTTCTCCATTTTCCATTGCTGAGCAAAGGCCATTCTCGCCGACGTAATCATGTACCATAACAATGTCCTTTTTTCTTGTGGAATTTTTTCCATTGTCAAACCAAGGAGAAGAAGTTCTGGCTTTCTCTCAATTGGGATTTTTAATATCTTCTGCATCACACAGTGTATATTAGACCAGTATTCTTTCACTTTATCACAGGACCACCACATATTGTAAAAAGAACCCTCCATTTTTTTACATTTCCAACATTTGTTACTCAAGTTCTTATCCATACTAATATTAGCAATCTTTTTTGGTGTCATGTACCATCTATACATCATCTTATAACAGTTTTCTTTTACATTAATACAGGTAGACATTTTAAAAGATCTTTTCCATAAAAATTCCCATGATTCCATAGAAATTTCTTTGTTCATATTTATGGCCCACTTTATCATTTGTTCTTTAACAGTTTCATCCAAAGTATATACAGTCAACAAGGTTTTATACATCTTTGATATCATTTTCCGTTCTCCTTTCAACCATATATTTTCAAAGTCATCATTTACAGCTCTAAAACCAAACTCTTTACAATCTTTTTTATAAATGTCCCTTATTTGACAATATTGTAGCCAACCATACTCAAATTCTAGTTCGTTATTTGGCTTTAAAACAAATTTTTTCCCTTCTTTTTGCAACAATTCATGATATTTCAACCAGTCATTACCTTTATAATCTGAAAACCGATGTATAACTGCTGCTGGAACAATCCACAGAGGCCTCTCATCCGAGATTTTATCCTTGTACCTGGTCCAAGCATCAAACAATGTCCTCCTTACATAATGATGCTTAAACATAGGATCGACTTTATTTTTCCCATACCAAAGATAGGCATGCCAGCCAAATCTGCAATCGTGCCCCTCAAGGGCTAAAAGTTTTCTATTTTCCAAATTAACCCACTCAGATAACCAAGACATACATACTGCTTCATGATACAAACGCAAATTCGGGACTTGGAAGCCACCTCTATCTTTAATGTCATACATTATCTTCATTTTAATTCTTGGCTTCTTCCCTGCCCAGATAAACTTGAAGATTTCTCTTTGCCATTTTACCAACACTTTCCCATCTTTCACAATTGGTATTGTCTGAAACAAAAACATTAACCTGGGCAGTACATTCATTTTGACAACGGCAATTTTTCCAAGAAGAGATAATCTTAATTTTTCCCATTTTTCTAAATCACTCTTTATCGAACCCCACAGTTTTTCATAATTATTCTTAAACAAATCTATATTTTTCATTGTAATTTCAACTCCCAAATACTTAATCTTTTTAACCACTTCACAGTCCCCAACCTTTCTCAGCCTGCAGGCACCTTTGGAATTCTCATGAAGGGTGTTGAGCACAACCAAAATGGCTGCCACAGTAGGTCCAGGCAGGTGTTCCCCCACTTTTGCAGGCTTCTCCCCGCCACTGACCAGCTGACTGGCAGGAGGAATCCCCACCCACAAATGCCCTGGAACACAACATGATGCTGTCACCTGGAAGTGATACCATCATGTCGCCAACATCATGTGGCAACGCTCTAGTTTTGGGGCAAAACTCTGGTAAATTTGGGCTCAAACTGTAGAGTTTTGCCCAAAAAACTAGCATGTCAGAGATGTGATGATGTCACTTCTTGGTGATGTCATTACATCACGCATGCTTTGTGCATGCAGCAGAAGATCCCAGCAAGGCCCAAAGATCCCCCCTGCTGGGAAGAAGGTAGGACCTGGCAACCCTAAGCCAATCATAAAATGCAGCCAACCACAAAATGCCAAGGATCAAGGTTATATATAACTCTAATAGTAACTCTTCAATATTTCAGGCAGAAGCTATGTTTAACTGGATGTCTTTTAATCTACACAGGCAATCTGAAGCCCTCCTGGGCAAAAGGTCCACCTAGACCTGCTCACTTTATAAATGTATTTGTCAGGCACCAGGAAGGGCACCTTCAGGACCTCTGTAATAGAGCAATAAATAGATAATTTTATGTTTACGACTATTGCAGCTGCAGAATAATAAGTGTTCCATGACATCTTGCTGGGCAATGGGTACTTCCTCTATGTGAACAGCCCTTCAAGTACTTGAAGATGGTTATCATATCACATCTCCTCTCCAGGCTAAACATACCCAGCTCCTTCAGCCACTCCTCATAGGACTTGCTCTCCACACCCCTCACCATCTTTGTTGCCCTCCTCTGGACATGTTCCAGTTAGTCTATATCCTTCTTAAATTGTGGTGCCCAAAACTGAACACAATACTCTAGGTGACATCTAACCAGAGCAGAGCAAAGTGATACCATCGCTTCACGTGATCTAGACACTATACTTCTGTTGATGCAGCCCAAAATGGCATTTGCCTTTTCAGCTACCACATCACACTGCTGACTCATGTTCAGTGTATGGTCCACTAAAATCCCTAGATTTTTTTTGCACACACTACTGCCAAGACAAGTCTCCCCCATCCTATAATTATGCATTTGATTTTTCCAGACCCTGAAACAACATACTAACGACTACACCACGTTGGTTCCCTCCTTGTGCCATGCAATCAACACAACACCATGCAGACTAAAGGTGCCAGAACTACAGTGCTCGCAGTTTCCACTATCTGAAACTGGTGAAGTTCCTACTTGCATTTTTGTAACACAAAAGTAACTCAAGTGACCACAATAAAAGTGGGAGCACATGAGCTCCAGAAAAGGATCTGCTAACACAGGTTTTGATGCTACAGTTGTCCCCTCCTGTGCTGATCACTGCTTACCCACTCCATGAGGTATCCATGTGCTGGGCATTCTGTGGTTGCAATCCCATGCACTAGTTAAATGGGGGGGGACACCTCTTCAAATTACCAAGTGTCTTCTCCAAGTAATGTTTCCTCCTGCAGGACTTGAGATACGTGTTTTTACATCAGGGCAGTCTTAGCCACAGGGCATCTGGAGCAGCTGCCCCAGACCTTGCACTGGGAGCCGCCACCATCCTACAGTCAGCCACCACAGCCACTGCCTCATAGCCCACCCTGCCTTTACTGATCTCCATACTGATAGAGATTCAAGCAGGAGAGAGGGCAATCAGCCATAGGGAACCGCTTGACCACTGTAAAGCTGTTACTCCCTCATGCTTGCTGACACCCAGACTGTATGTGTTGTGTTTGGGTATGTGGGGGGTGACTAATTGTAGTAAGGTGGAGTCCCCACTGCTCTACAGATGATTGCTCCCCTCCACCTGCCTGAAGGATTCTGGGTGTCCATCTTCAAGTTTTGCCTGGGGCTCTGGAATCACTCAGACCACCCAGGGTTTCCACTGAGCTTACCAAAAACAGTCTAGAAGTGCTTCTTGAATATGCATACTTCAGTGTCTTTCTGCTCAAGCTCTTTTGGGTCAGTTTGCCCTTCATTACTTGCCATTGCACCTATCTTCCAGTACGTATATATTTCATTCTCTCCAGCCTATGGAGTGGTCTTTTGTTTGTTTTGTTGGTAATAGCTCTCTGTAAGTGACCAGAGACAACTACATTCCTGTTTTCCTTAGAAAATGGAGGTGGGGGGAATAAGAGAGAAACCTTTACTGTTTGTTTTGGTATTAAATGTTTATTGGCTTAGCAATAAACACAATTAGAAACATAAAAGTGAGTTGAACAACTCTATTATACTAACACACTGCCAATCTAATTATTATCCTTTGATACCATGAAATGCATCTGTGGACTTGCAAACTCAGCAGGGCTGTGTACAGTCAGAAATAATACTATTCTTTTCAAAAAGGAAAGAAGATAGTGGGTGTTATTGAATAGTGCGAAAACAGAATGAACAAATCAAACATTTCAAGGTGTATAGCAGCAATGAATACCATAAAACATTTGTCCATCCCAAAACAAAGAATATTACTTTGTGTGTGAAGTCAGGGCATATTTTGTGAACTTTGGATTTTACACAAGCTATGTGCAGTAGTTATCACTGAAAATAATGACACACTCTTAACGTATTCATGTAACCTCGGATGCAAACCAGGCTTCCTCCTGAGGAAGACTATGATGCAGCTTCCAGTAATTCAGCAAGGCTTACCAAGGGGGATTTCCTAGCACATTTGGCAACAATATTTGCAGTAATGAGGCCTTACATTGTCCTCACTTAAACCAGATCTCTGCTAGGCTTAATGAAAATACATAATTTTAGCCCCATGTAACATAATTAATGGATAGGTGAGAAAGACTTTGCAAAGGGAAATTATGAGGAAAATAAAAGCATGCGTTGACTAGAAAAGTGAATCATTTCAGAAGGGACTGTGGCTCAGTGTAAAGCAGAAGTTCTTATGATTCAAGTTAATTCCAGGAGCACCTCCAGTTGAAAGGTTCTCAGTTCCTACATCTGCCTAAAACCTTGGAGAGATGCAGCCAGAGGGGATGATTCTAAGCTAGATGGACCATCTGACTTGTTATGAGAGGGGGGGTGTGCATGTCCTTCCACACAATGCCAGAACTAAAGGGGACAAAAGAAGTTGCCATATAGCAATGAGGCATCCAAGTAACTCCAGCAAGTAGTCCACTTTATGACATGTTAACTTATTACCTGCAGGGAGCTTCTAGGTGTGTGGCAGCCTACCTGCAGCCTGAAGCAACACAATCCAGAATTCTATCATCTCAATCTACTACTGTGTACCACTCTGTGTAATTTGTACAACAGCTGCAAGTCCCTGGACACTGTGCTATACAGGCCCGTTAGCCAGATTTAGTGAGGCTGTTTGGAATGAATGTCATGTGCATTGCTATTTCTTCCTGTGAGCCTTAGTACTTGAACAGGGTCTATAATACAAAAGTATTATTTTTATTTATTATACTTACATGAAGAGGCTCAGAACTGCTTATGTAAGTCTACCACACACTGTCATCGAACAGTCAGAGACCTTAAGTTGAACAGCATAACAGCACAGTGAACCCGTAGGCCATTCTCTGGGGTAATATGCTTTAAGCTAATCAAAAACACATCTTGAAAGATTAAATAAAATGCTACATTTTAATTATGGCTATCAAAGAGCCATTACCTAAAACAGCTGCAAGTCAGTTATCCTTAATGGCCAGGATATAATAGAGGGCACTTTCCTGTAGATGCTAGGGGAATGTCCAGTAATTAACAGCTTGTGGGAGGTGTTGATTAAAGGCATCTCAGTGGTGGTGGGTGTAGGTTTCTGGAAATTCTTAGTTTTGTCAATTGCTTGACATATTAATGCTAGAGAGTTTATAGTCCCCTCCTAATACCCCAATACGAGCATGACACTGAGGCCACTAGTTGGCACCCTGTGGCCATTCTGTAGAGAGCAAATTACTGACTCAGACACTCGTTGCCAAGGCTCAGACTGCATAGTGATCATACCAAATTCCATAGCAACCCCGCCAATGTCTACCGATGACAAAGTGGTATCCATCTGACATCCCCAGGATGATATACATAGATCCAGCAAACTGGTAACAGCTCCCTGACATTAGGCAGTGGCCTGGCCAACCATACGCAGAATACCTCTGGTGAGAAAACAAACAGAAAACAGCTTTCCCCTCTAGAATAAATGCCGTGATGTAATTGGTGGGATCTCTGGAGATAACATACTCTAGGAAGCTCTGCAGATGTGAGTTTGAGTTCCTACCTGCAGACAAG
This sequence comes from Gekko gecko, assembly GCA_029375565.1. Classification (NCBI taxonomy): domain Eukaryota; kingdom Metazoa; phylum Chordata; class Lepidosauria; order Squamata; family Gekkonidae; genus Gekko; species Gekko gecko. Next base: position 97,184,314 of record JAPDNY010000001.1, read on the forward strand.
TTCCCTTTTGCCAGGGGCACACATGGAACATGGTCACTTAAACTACAGCATTCCTATGATCCCATAGTTCAATCAGCAGAGGAAGCCATAACAGAATATCCAAGACCCCTCCTCGTAAAGGGTCCAGATACCAGCAAGGGTGTGACTTGGGGGCACCAGCCTTTTGACACAAAAGGCAAATTCAGACATTGGAGCGGTGTAAAGGGGATGTGGAAGCTCTCTGGCATCGAACAGGACTATCACACTCAGCCCCAATAACTCACTAGGAAAAGTTAGCCATGTGGCAAATGGGAGGCATGGGTTTGATTCCCAGGTTGGGGGTAGCTCTGAGGCTGTCCAGTTCAGCCCACACACACAGATAAGATTTTGTCTCACCAAACATCATCATAGCAGATCCCCCATTCATACTGATTGGTTGCCATAGACCACCTGTCTCTTGTACTCAGGGGGCTCATTACCTCAGCCCATTCCTTTCACCCTAGTGACCATTCACCCTTGAAGTTGCATGCCTTATCAGATACCTACAGCGATGTGGGGGAGTGTGTGACCTGGGAACCTTTCCTCTCTCCTTTGCAAGAACATACCTGTGCCCCATTTGGGACACTTAGTGCATGCTGCATGCTGAAGACAGCTGAAAACAGCTGAGGTTAGGAAATAGCTGGAGTAGAACCAGTCTTACGTGCTGGACCTGAATCAAACAAAGACACAGCTAGTGTAAATTCCACATTTAGTGAACAACATCAGACCATTGGAACAAAGTCAGATGAATTGGGTTACCGCAGTAAGACACCTGGGACTAGGGATGGGCATGAACTGGGAAAATGCAGTTCAGTTTGTGGTTCATGATGTGCCCTGTTTGCAAACCATGGACTTTCATGAATTTTTAGCCACCTCACAAACTGATTTGATTTGTGGGGTTTGTGAAGTGGTAGAGTACCCCCCAGCATGCTAGAGACACTGACCTTGTATGAAATCTCTGGCTGACTCTTCTCTACCAAGTATCTCCAAGTTTGGCAAGGATTGATTTATGGGGTCCAAGTTACAACCAATGCTCCCTCTAAGCTGTGGAGTCTTGTGAGCAGAAATTCTACTTTGTGAGCTACTGGCATTAAAGTTGTGAGTGAGCAATTTGGCTACTCCATAAATTAGTTTGCTCTGGAGCCATCCTTCCTGAGCTAAGACAAAAATGTGTGAGTTGGAGGCTAAAAAACTGTGCTCACACTACCTCAGCTTAGAGGAAACACTAGTTACAACCCCCCCCCCCCGAAGGTGCACCCCAGAAAGTGCTTCCTGGGGAAATGACCACTGGCACAAGTCGGGTTAGAACAGATAAAAGGAAGTACTTCTTCACCCAAAGAGTGATTAACACATGGAATTCACTGCCACAGGAGGTGGTGGCAGCTACAAGCATGGACAGCTTCAAGAGGGAATTAGATAAACATATGGAGCAGAAGTCCATCAGTGGCTATTACCCACAGGGTATAGATGGGAACTCTCAGTCTGGGCCAAGTGATACACTGTATTCTTGGTGCTGGAGGGGGCAACAGTGGGAGGGCTTCTAGTGTCCTGGTCCCACTGCTGGACCTCCTGATGGCACCTGATACTTTTGGCCACTGTGTGACAGAGTGTTGGACTAGATGGGCCATTGGCCTGATCCAACATTGGCTTCTCTTATGTTCTTATGTTAAGTTCATGAGTGTACAGAATGACACAGGTTGACAGGCACAGGTTCAGGAGTGTATAGAATGGCATCCTGGCATACTGGAGACACCAAAATCACAGGAGATCTCCAGCTGACTCTCCTCTACCTGCTCTCCATGTTTGGTGTTTCTAGGCTGCACAGAATACATTCTATGCACTCCTGAGCCTCTTGAATCTGCACCTGTCAGAATGGTCATTTTGACAAGCACAGGTTCAGAAGTGTATAGAATGGATGCTGCGCAAGTTAGAGACATTAAAGTTGCAGGGGACCTTCCTCAGATGCTCCTCTACATGCCCACCAGGTTGTTGCTTTGAAGTTTTGTAAATATTTTGACTGAGTGGAGACAGTCTGTCTGGACATGTATCCATTCGTGAACCAGCATGAACAGCTTGAAAGTTCATGGAAAGTTCATGCTGGTCATCCTGCCATGAACTTGACTTCATGAAGCAGGAACTGGCCAAAATTCATTATAAATTTTAGTTTGTGAGTCAGTTCATGCCCATCGCTACCCGGGACTTTGAAAACTGCACTGACAGACCATGGAGCCTCAGATAGTGCTGTCCCAGTGGCTGCATGCTCATGAGAGGGACAATGATGCAAATCAAACAATTGTTTGTCAACCAGCTGGCAAAGTTATAGAATGAGAAAGTTGGTGATGTCACAGCACAGCAGCAAGGTGTACGGTGGCCATTGTAACAGTTGTTGATGCCATAGGCTTGGCAGTATTATTATTATTTTATTTCGATACTGCCCATAATTAAAGCTCTCTGGGCAGTTTACAAATATAAAACAGTAAAATACAATAGATAAAAACAGTCAACATTGAAGATTAATTAATTTTAAAATAACATTAAAATGTTAAAGAACAATAGACCCGACCCAAAGATCTGACCTAAAGTGGAAGAAATCCCTGGTTAATCATATCAACCCCCTGCATAATCAGGGAGTTTTTTAAAGGCCTCCAAAAAGAGGGCTGGCTTAACCTGGTATCAAAAAGATGGCAAATTTGGTGCCCAGCAGGCCACAGCAGGGAGATTGTTCCAAAGCAGGGGGCCACCACTGAAAAGCCCTTCCCCTAGTTGCCACCCTCTGAGCCTCTCAAGGGCTTGGCACCTGGAGGAAGGCTCCAGAGGTTGAGCATAGTGTCCAGGTAGAATAAAACTGGGAGAGACACTCTGTAACAGGCTGCACAGAAAAGCAGTTTTTAAAATGCTGTTTGTTTCAGGGAAGCTGGGAGATTAGAAGTTAATCTTCCCTGAAATAGAGATATACTGATGTCGGTTCTCCAGGAGACAGAGGATGGGGTCCAGCAGGGCATGTCACAGGCAAGGTTGCAAGGAGTAACCAAAGTCTAGTCCAAAAGTCAGGGGTTCTAGAGAGCAGGTTTACCAAAGTCCAGTCTAGGGTCCAGGAGTTCCAGTAGTAAGACCAGTCCAAGATCAGGGGCTTCAGAAAAGTCAGTTGTCAGGTTCAGTTCAAGGTTGGCATGATCCAGTGGCAGTAAGGTTGGTAGCAAAGTGTACTTGTTACACTCACAAATTGCTGCTGCTTCTCCCGGCTGACTGTATAGGCAGGTTTTAAAAATCCAAACTCCCAGTCAATCCTGAAACTACTCATTCATCTCTTCAATTGACAGCTGACAATGGGCCATGAGCCTCACACATTGTCTCCTTTCTTGCAACTCTAAGCTTCTCTGACAGTGCCGGTGCTACAAAGGTGTGGGTGGGCTGGGAGTAGCTTCTGAAGACTAGTTTGCTGCTTCAGAGCTAAAAAGTGTTGGCACGGGTTCAACTGTAGACTGATTCCTGATCAGCTGGTAACCTGATCTCTTGTTCTTCTGGCTCAGAGCCAGCTGCAGCTGTTCAATTATCAGCTGAGAGCTAGCAGGTAGCTCTTCATCTGAAAAAACCGAGCCATCTCTCAGCACAGACTGACTTATGACAGGAGAACTTATTTGATAAACTGCTCTACACATTCTCTGATTGGCCAGCATCAGCTCAGATAATGTATAACATCAGGTATTCTGGAAGGGAAAGAGTTCTATTGTCAATAGTCAGAGAGACATTTTTAGGATTTTGTCTATTGTCGCGAGTTCCCAATCCCCCTAACAGCCAACCACCTGTTGCTGTCCCGTCTGCACATGGGATCATCTGCCCAGACGCCGTCTAGCCTGTGCTCATGACCTCCTGGGGTCGTGGGCCAGGAGCCAAGGGCTAGTTTCCAAGGAAGGAGGAAGGGGCGGCCTCAGATGACGGGGTCTTCAGAGGGTTGCTTCACCCTCTTCCCGTCCTGGGGCTCTGGCTTTCGACCGTACCTCAGTCCAGCTCAGCTTCCATCTCTCTCGCTTTCCCTCCCCTCGCTATAGCCAGCCCAGTCAATCCTCCTCGGCCTTCTCTGCACCTTCCTTTATTATCCCCTTGTTCTCTGGGCCCTCCCTCACCTTGGCCCCACCCCTCCCTAAAGGCTGAGATGCTGCTGCTCCTGGCCCCTCCCTCCCATGGGGGCAATGCCATGCTGCGCCGCTTTTCATGCCGCTCCTCCAGCTCACCTCCTGGCCATCTCCACCTTCCTCGCTGTGGGCTGGGCCAGGCTCACCCCATGGCTGTGGGCCACATCCGTGTCTTGCTCTCCTCTCCTGGGACAACCCCCTGGCCTCTGTCATGACCCTGTGCCGCCGCTGCAACTGTCCCCCGCACCTCTGCTGCTGCGTTGTCCCCGCTGTTGTCTTCGCCTCCTTGCAGGGTGAGCTGGCTGTCGGACGGGGGGGGCCTTCGGGGTGGCTGCTGCCTCACCATGCCATTCCCTGCCTGGGAGCTCCTGGCTAGGGCCAGGACATATATAACAGAAGTCAGTGTTCTGATAGGGTTAGTCAGAAAAATTCTACAGAGAGAAGAAACTGCTTTGCCCTAACAGTATTAGAACTACTCAATCAAGCCAAGTAGAAAAGGGTTATTTCTTCTTAGGGAAAAGAAGAATAATTGCTGCCAGTAGAAGGGGTTGTGCCCAGGGTCTGAAGTGGAGGGAATAAGCTGTGGACAGATTTCAAAGGGAAAAATCTAGAAACTCTAAGAAAGAGCTGTTCTCCAGGAAACTCTATTAGGAAGCTGTGTTTTACTGTAATATACTAAGCCAAGTATCTCACACTGAAAATAACTAAAAAAACTCTGAAATTAAGCTACAGCCACACTCATATATTCCAAGCTCTCAAATCTGTATATAGTATAAAGTTTTACCTCAGCATTTCTAAATCTTAATATCTATCTATCTATCTATCTATCTATCTATCTATCTATCTATCTATCTATCTATCTATCTACATATTCCCATGCCTATTAAATAAAATATTCTGTTTTGAAAGTTATTCTGCCTCAAATGCCATTTCAGAAGGGTTTAATAATAAGGCAAGATGGCACCTGTACTTTCCTTCAAGTTCCTGTGCTGGGTCAATAGCCTAAACAATTATCTGTGCCAGGGTGGGACAGTTTAGGTTATTAAGAAAAAGAAGACATACACCTTACCTAAGGGTGACTCAGTCACTGAGGGAAACTAAAATTTTGTTGGGAAAATCTGCCTGGGAGTTGGGAAGAGACAGTGGTTTGCCATACACTCCAACAGGTATTGTGGTTCCAAGCCATGTAGGGCTTTATAGGTTAAGAACAGCACCTTGATTTGGGACTAGAAACATACCGGCAGCCAATGCAGGTGGGCCAGAACTGGTCTTATGTATTCGGATCTCTGGGCTCCAGTTATTAATCTAGCCACCACATTCTGCATCAACTGCAGCTTCTGAACCATGTTCAAGGACAGCCCCACATAGAGTGTGTTGCAGTAATCTATTCTGGAGATTACCAGAGCATAAATTACTCAAACCAGGCTATCCCTGTCCAGATAGGGATGCAACTGGACCACCAGCCAAAGCTGGTAGAAAGCACACTGAGCTACCAATGCTACCTGAGCCTCAAGTGACAAGAGATGGCTCAAGGAGCATCCCCAAGCTGTGAACCTGCTTCTTCAGGGATATTATAACCCCATCCAGAACAGATTGCACACACCCCATCCAGTCAAAGGAATTGCTGGAAATGCAGTCATTTCTGGATGGATTGCTGCCTTCACAGAGTCACAAGGGCAGTACTGAATAATGCTGTATATATAAAGAAAAGACTGAGTGACCTCCAGAGTTTTGCATGTGTCTCTGTGTTAAGAGCTCTCACATGGTGGGCTCTAGAGGGACATGCTGTAACCACTGTGCAAACATGTATTCATGCATTGTGGGAAGCTGCAATGGAACTGTACCTGCACAGTCTGATCTTTCAGGGCACCGGGCATCGGGGTGTTTGGTCAACTCCAGCACAGATTAATGCAGAGTAGTTGGTGATTACCCCAGATTACAGTTGTGCTTCTTGTGTCCTCTTATGTCTGGACATGAGAAATCTTCCACTCCAGCTTAACTGCTGCTAGAGGCATGCCTGGACTTGTCTGGCAGGACACCTAGAGGGAGCATGGAGAGGCATATCTGGGCTTGTCCGGGCAGGTCACCTAGTGGAGCTTGAAGCCCCAAAACAAAGGTCAGATAGGATCCTGGAACCTGCCTGCAGATTGGCCCCTGAGGGAAGCCAGCCAATCTGGAGCCTGTAGGCTGTTTGAACTCACCAATTGCATGGGGCCTGGGAGTGGTTTGGGTTTATATAGTTAGGGCAGTTGCCCCATGTAAAGCATTCCTGTTGAGATGCTATAAACTGCTGCTTGCTGAAATCAGTATGCCTTTGTCTCTGCTGTGTTAATCCCACTATTTAACAGTCCATTACTTGTACTGAAGGGTCATAGAATTACTAGCCTCAAGGTGGGGCCTGGAGTTTTCCTGAAGTTATAATTGAATTACAGACTACAGAAATCAGTTGGTCTCTGTAAGCTTTCTAGATGAAATGGCAGCTTCAGAGGGTGGATTCTATGTAACAGAGTTTAGGAGAAATAAGAAGTCCTTGAGAGATATGACAACCCTGCTAACCCCCCACCCCCACTCCACCCTCTCCAAGCACTATCCTAAAATCTCCAAGAATTTCCCAGGACAGAGGAATGGCATTGTGCCTGTAAAGTACTGGGTTTCGTGCCTAATGACTCGGACAACGACATAAGAGAAGACGCGTTTATTCGTACTTCACACAAGACAAAGACAAACAGAAACAGCCGGAGGCCAACTATATACAGTAAGGGGGAGGACGCCCCCACATTCCTATTGGCGGGTTTGAATTGCCCGCCAATGCTGCCATTGGTTCTTTACTGGCGAGCTCAGGAGCCTAGTCCCTATTGTTCTCAGAGAGCGGAGCTCGGCTGCATTTCGCCAGCTCAGGCTCCTGATCTTAAGACATAACACCCCTCCCCCCATAGTTTGTCTCCTATCCGGTGACGTAGTCTTTTAGGTAGGCTGGTGGCCTCCATTCTCTTAACGATCTTCGGGGGGCCGGCACCGGACTGGCAGGGCCCCCTTCTGGTGGTCCTACCGTACTAGGAGCTTGGGTTTCCAGCGGTGGAGATGGCGGAGGTGGCTCGGCTTGCTCTGGGACCCCCTCCGCGCCCCATGGTCTTTCTGGCGCTTGTTCCGCTCTTGGCGCCTGCAGCCGATCGGGTGCTGGGGCGGCCTCGGTGCATTCCGGTAGCGGGGCCATGATACCTGCGTCGGGGTCTTGCCGCCTCCAGAGTTGGTCCACGTGCTTACGGAGGACCCGGTCCCCGTCTGCCAGGACCTCATATGAAACTGGCCCGGTGGGTCTGAGAATGCGACCAGCCAGCCATTGAGGACCCACCCCATAGTTCCTAAAGTAGACAGGTTCCACCGGGAGGAAGCTCCTGGGCGCCTCCCAGGTTTCGACCAGCTTTCTCTCTGGGGCTCGGGTGGAGTCTGTCTAAAAGGGTCGTGGGGTGGCGGCCCATCAACAGTTCTGCTGGGCAACGCCCGGAGATGGGGTTCGGGGTGGTGCGCTGTGTGAGTTGGAAGCGGGCCAGCCAGAACTCCCACTCCCCCTCAGTTATGCGGCTTAAGGCTTCTTTGGTGGTGCGGACCGTTCTCTCCGCCTGGCCATTTGTTGCCGGGTGGAAGGGCGCAGAGTGTATATGCTTGATTAAGTTCCTTGCGAGGAACGCTTGGAACTCTGCAGATGTGAACGTGGCCCCGTTGTCTGACATGATCGTGTCTGGCAAGCTGTGCGTAGCGAATATTTTGCGAAGGGCAGAGGTGGTAGACACTGGACTTATTTCTACCCACTTAGAGTAGGAGTCTACCGTTACCAAGAACTGGAGCCCCTGGAACGGCCCGGCAAAGTCGACATGTAAGCGTGACCATGGCTTGTGGGTGGACTCCCAGCTTTGTGTCGGCGCGCTCGGGGGATTGGGGCGGACCTCCTGGCACCGTGTGCACCCCCGGACCCAGGTTTCAATTTCTGAGTCTACCCCGGGCCACCACACGTAGCTCCTTGCCAGAGCTTTCATTCGTATAATGCCCGGGTGGGCCTCGTGAAGCATTTCTAGAACCCCTTGTCTCATGGGCCCCGGGATGACCACCCTGTCCCCCCATAGTAAGCACCCTTTCAAGGCGGATAACTCTTCCCTCCTGGCTTTATATGCCGTGAACTCTGGCCCGGCCGGTTCCACTGGCCATCCCCTCACCACCCAGTTTAGGACCCGGGAGAGAATAGGATCCCGAGACGAGTGGGCAGCCACATCTGCAGCTTGAAGGGGGGGGAGGTTGGGAAGCTCCTCCATCAACAATACCGTGGGAGCTGGGGCCGGGTCCTCCCCCGTTTGTGGCAGCAGCAGGTGGCTAAGGGCGTCAGCATGCCCCAGCACCTTGCCTGGCCGATGCTCCAACTGGTACTGATAGCCCACTAAAAACAAGGACCAGCGCAACACCCAGGGCGACAGTATCTGTGGCGTTTGTTTGTCCACTGCGAACAGTCCCAGGAGCGGCTTGTGATCAGTTACGAGCATGAAGGGCCGCCCATACACAAAGTTATGGAATTTTTTTACCCCCGCCACCAGGGCCATGCCCTCCCGGTCTATTTGTGCATAATTTCGCTCCGCGGGGGACAGCGTGCAGGAGTAGTAAGCCACCGGAACTTCCCTCCCATCCAGTAGTTTGTGGCCCAAGACCGCCCCAACCCCATACGGTGATGCATCACATGCGAGGATCACCGGGAGCTTTTCGTCAAAGTGGGCGAGTACAGCTTTCGAGATCAATAGTGTCTTAACCCCCCGGAATGCCGCCTCCTCCCTCGCTCCCCATGCCCAAGGCGTCGCCTTATCCAGCAGTCTGTGTAGGGGTTCCGCCACGGCAGCTTTGTGTGGGAGAAAGGCGTGATAAAAGTTCAGGAGGCCTAAGAACGCCTGGAGCTTCGCCTTGGACTTCGGGGCAGGGGCCTCCACGATGGCTTTCACCTTGTCCCTCGCCGGATGCAGGCCCGTTGCGTCGACCCGGTACCCCAAGAATTCCACCTCCGGCACCCCGAGGAGGCACTTTTCCCATTTCACCTTTAGCCCCGCGGCTTGGAAGTGTCCCAGGACAGTTCGGAGGCGGGCAGCGAAGCTCTCCGGGGTGGCCGTGGCGATGAGGACGTCGTCGAAGAACGGCGTCACACCAGGGATCCCTTTAAACAAATCGTCCATTAGATTTTGGAAGATCCCTGGGGCCACACTGACCCCGAACTGCAGCCGCTTTACCCTGAAGGCCTCCCGGTGTGTTACTATAGTTTGTGCCTCGGCTGTGGCCTCGTCCACAGGGAGTTGCTGGTACACCTGCGCGAGATCCAGCTTTCCGAATATGTGCACCCCCGTCAGTGTGGCTAAGACATGGCTTACTACTGGCATGGGGTATGCATGCGCCTGCAGTGCCTGGTTAATAGTGCACTTGTAATCCACGCAGATGCGGATTTCCCCGTTCGGTTTCACTGGGGTCACAATCGGGGTCTCCCAACATGCATTAGGGACGGGCTCTAGGACTCCCTAGGCTACCAACTGGTCCAGTTCTGCCTCTATTTTAGGGCGGAGGGCCAGGGGCACGGTGCGGAAGCGCTGCCAGATGGGCGTCACCGTCGGGTCTAAGTGAAGCAACACTGGGGGCCCTTTATAACATCCCAGCTCCCCATCAAAGACCTCAGGGAACTCCCTGCATACCGTCCCCCAATCCCGCATCCCACACTTATTCACTCCTCCAATCGTAATGCCTAGGGCCTCGAACCACGCTCGCCCCAGGAGACTCACAAGGTTTCCCTCTACCACCACCAAGTCCAAGTCCCCCTCAAAGTCTCAGTATTGCACTCGGAAAGTGCTGACTCCCCGGATGGGGACAGGGTTCTTTTGAAAGTCCACCAAGCTTAGCGGCGATGGATGTAGAGGGGGTCCCCCAGATGGGCAAAGCTTTTTTAAGGTGTCCATGGAAATGATGGATGCCGCCGATCCCGAGTCCACCTCCATGCAGCAGGGGGACCCCTCGATCCGCACGTTTACTTGGATCTTTGGGGTGGAGGAGAGATTGGGGTTGGAGAGGCGTAGTACCTGTAACGGTTGATCCGTGAGGTGGTACAGCTCAGCAACCTCTTCCGTTGTCTCGTGGACGGTGCGCAGTGCGGTGGGGTGGGGCTGACGATCTCGAGTTCTGGGGGCCCTTGGACCGGCAGACCCGTGCGAGGTGTCCCTGCTTTCCACAACCGTGGCAGACAGCATCCCGGAACTTACAGGTCTTCCTCCCATGGCCTTCCCCGCAGCTGGCGCACATAGTCCGGTTGCCGGGAGGCTTGTCTGGCTCCCTGTCGGCCTGCTGGGCCTGCACCGGCCAGTGGTGTTGGGGTCTGAGGGAGTAGACCTCTTCGGTGTCTAAGTTCCTGGGGCTGGGACCCCTCCCGACCACATGGGCAGCCACGGCTGGGCGTTCCCCTTCGGCGGCCTCGTGTGCGGTTGCAATGTCGATGGCCTCGTCCAGGGTGAGCCGCCAGTTTCCAATCAACTTGCGCCGCAGCTTGGAGTCTGCCAGGCCCCACACAAGCTGCGTTAGCAAGTTGTCTTCCACCTTCGGGAACACGCAGTCCACCACGAGCGCCCTCAGCACGGCCAGGAAGGCGGCAGCGGATTCCCCTTGGGCCTGGACGCGCCTCTGGAACTCCATCCTCTTGGCCAGGAAGGTAGGCCAGGGGCTGAAGTATGCATTGAGGACGTTCAGGATCTCCGCAAATGAGCTCTCCAGGGCCGTGCGTGGCACCAAGAGACTCTTTGTGAGGCGGACTGTGTCAGTTCCACACAAGCTCAGCAGGAGCGACCGTTTTTTTCTCGGGGTCGCAAATCTCGTTGAGGTCCATGTAGCACATTAGCTGGTCGACCCATGCGTCCCAGGTTTCTGGCCAGGACAGATCAAAGCGCTCAAGTATTCCGTGCGTGGCGGCCATAGCTACGTCTGGGGAGGCGGGCGTCGGTGCGAGCGGTGCGGTGCTGCTCTCGGGGTCAGCGATGCGATGCTCGGCGAGTGGTGCAGCGCTGCTCTCGGGGTCAGTGATGCGGTGCTCGGGAGTGGCCTTGTTGTCCTCGTCGTCACTCATGGAGTTAGGGAAGGCGTTGAGATCCCATCCTCGTTGCCACTGTAAAGTACTGGGTTTTGTGCCTCATGACTTGGACGATGACATAAGAGAAGACGCATTTATTCGTACTTCACACAAGACAAAGACAAACAGAAACGGCCGGAGGCCAACTATATACAGTAAGGGGGAGGGGACGCCCCCACATTCCTATTGGCGGGTTTGAATTGCCCACCAATGCTGCCATTGGTTCTTTACTGGCGAGCTCAGGAGCCTAGTCCCTATTGTTCTCAGAGAGCGGAGCTCGGCTGCATTTCGCCAGCTCAGGCTCCTGATCTTAGGACATAACAGTGCCGCTTCCAATGAATAACCAAAATGATGTCACTGCAACATTGCGACACTTTAGGATTACCCCCGAACCCTGTGGTAAGTAATGACTTTCTGTTGCACTAACAATTGTGCAGTGTTTTCAAATGATTAGAGTCTAAGTCTTGTGGGAGTAAGCCAGAATACTCAGCAGCTGTGCTGATCAGATTCAGAGACTGGAGACCTACCTGCAGAAATTTTATCTTACTTCAGTTTTGTAATCTTTTGATAAAGAAACTTTGAAACAAACTATGGTACTGAATACAGTTGTTCATATGTTCCAAAATATATTCTGTTTTGTTATGTTCTGTGTTGTGCTATGTTTCATGCTATGGTTTTGTGATTAATGTGTATACATCACGTTATATGCTGTGTAGTTCTTGTTAGCATTTTGGATTTAGTGTTATCACACACTGCATTCCTCCTTATTCCTATATGTTCTGAGACACACAAAGGTATTTTCTGGGGTTTTAATAGTATTTGAATGCTGCGAGAGCTTCTGGTACTGTCTTGTTTGCCAGGTCTGCATAGATATCAGGCAGATTGTTATATATTTTCAAAGCCTTGTCTTCTGTGCAGTGCAACATTATTGAATTTTATTACCCTCTGACTCATCCTCAGCTTTTGTAACTTGTAGATACAGTTTTAATTTCTGCTCCCATTTTTTCCATTTTATTCCTAAATTCCCAGTGAAGCTTTGCTCAGAGGGTGGTTTAAACCATTCCATTCTTTCTGTTTCAGTGTATGATTCACAACTAGAAATCCGTTCTGCAAACTCCCAACTTTTGACACCATGAGGTCTGGTGTGTAGGATTAAGTTTACCTCTCCAGATAAGGCACAGGAGAACATAATGTCTGTTAAGAACATAAGAGAAACTGTGCTAGATCATGCCAGTGGCCCATCCACTCCAACACTCTGTATCACACAGTGGCCAAAACCCAGGTGTCGTCAGGAGGTCCACCATGGGACAAGAACTCCAGAAGCCCTCCCACTGTGCCCCCCCCAAGCACCTAGAATACAGAGCATCACTGCTCCAGGTATAATGTTCCATCTATACCTTGTGGCTAATAACCACTGATGGGCCTCTGCTCCATATGTGTATCTAATTCCCGCCTGAAGCTGTTTATGCTTGTAGCTACCACCACTTCCTGCTGCAGTGAATTCCATCTGTTAATCACTCTTTGGGTGAAGAAGTACTTCCTTTTATCTGTTGCTTATTAATTTCATTGAGTGCCCACGAGTTCTTGTATTGTGAGAAAGAGATAAAAGTACTTCCTTCTCTACCTGTTCTATCCCATGCATAATTTTGTAAACCTCTGTCATATCACCCTTCATTTGTCATTTCTCCAAGCTAAAGAGCCCTAGCCTCTTTAACCTTTCTTCATAGGGAAGGTGTTCAATCCCCTTAATTGTTTTAGTTGCCCTTTTTGCACATTTTCCAGTGCTATCTTTTTTTTTAAGTGTGGTGACCAGAACTGTACACAGTATTCCAAATGAGGCTGCACAGCCTCTGGCTGATTTATTTTCAGTTCCCTTCCTAATAATCCCCTGCATAGCATTTGCCGATTTTATTGCAGTCGGACACTTCAGTTGGCATTTTCAGTGAGTAATCTACCATGATTGCAAGATCTCTCTCCTGGTTAGTTACCACCAGTTCGGACCCCATCAATGTGTATTTATAGTTGGGATTTTTGGCTCCAATGTGCATTACTTTGCACTTGCTCACATTATACATAATTTGCCATGTTGATGCCCACTTGTCCAGCCCCAACAGATTCCTCTGGAGTACCTCACAGTCCTCCCTGGTTCTCAATGCCCTGAACAACTTAGTGTCATCTGTAAGCTTAGCCACTTCACTGCTTACTCCCACCTCGAAATCATAAATGACCTAGCATCAAGCCCCACTGATTGCTACCTTCCATTGCAAAAACTGTCCATTTATTTGTTGTTGTTGTTGAAGTTGCACAGTTGAGTCCGACTCTTCGCGATCCCATGGACCACATCACGCCAGGCACTCCTGTCTTCTTCCATCCTCCAGAGTTTGCTTAATTTCATGTTCACTGCATCAATAACACTGTCTAACCATCTCATCCTTTGCCGTCCCCTTCTTCTTTGACCTTCAATCTTTCCCAGCATCAGGGTCTTCTCCAGTGAGTGCTCCCTTCTCATTTGGTGGCCAAAGTATTTGAGCTTCAGCTTCAGTATCTAGTCTTCTAGGGAACAGTCAAGGTTGATTTCTCTTAGGATTGACTGATTTGATCTCCTTGCAGTCCAAGGGACTTTCAAGAGTCTTCTCCAGCATCTGAAAGCATCTGTTCGTCGATGCTTGGCCTTCCTTATGGTCCAACTTTCGCAGCCATACATTACTACTGGGAATACCATTGCTTTGACCATATGGACTTTTGTTGGCAGGGTGATGTCTCTACTTTTTATTATGCTGTCTAGGTTTGTCATAGCTTTCCTCCCGAGGAGCAGGTGTCTTTTAATTTCATGGCTGCAGTCACTGTCTGCAGTGATCTTGGATCCCAGGAATGTGAATTCTGTCACTGCTTCCACAACTTCCCCTTCTATTTACCAAGGAGTGATGCGTCTGGATGCCATGATCTTAGTTCTTTTGTTATTGATTTTCAAGCCATCTTTTGTGCTCTCCTCTTTCATTCTGAACAAGAGGCTCTTTATGTCCTCTTCACTTTCTGCCATTAGAGTGGTATCGTCTGCATATCTGAGGTTGTTGATGTTTTCCCCGGCAATCTTAATTCCGGTTTGTGATTAATCCAGGCTGGCATTTCACACGATGTACTCTGCATATAAATTAAATAAACAGGGTGACAATATACAACCTTGTCGTACTCCTTTTCCTATGCTAAACCAATCAGTTGTTCCATATCCTGTTCTAAGTGTCGCTTCTTGACCTTTAGACAGGTTTCTCAGGAGACATGTGAGGTGGTCTGGTACTCCCCATCCAATGCTCCCTCCTTCCTTTCTTTATTAGCTTCATTAACCAGAGGTCTTAAGCCAAACATACAAACAGCTATTATAAAACATACTACATATAGTTACAAGATAATTTAAACCAAACATTTTTACAACAAAACTAATAAACATATTCATAAACAATAAACAACATTAGTAGACAACATTTTACAGACTTGCATAAACTCTATAAAATCCCATGATATTATGGAAATTATTTTAATTTTTAAAAAATTTGTATGCATAAAAATACCTACAGCATTTCAAAGCCGCTTTAAAAATAGCACTGTCGATAGATATTTTGCCACCAAGCGAGTCGTTTCAGGGTCCTCATCTGCTAGGAGTATGGTTATCACCCAAGGTTCCATAGGAAGGTGATGTCTATGTAAAATAGGAGTAATCCAACAGGATCTGGGGCCAATCCACTGGTGGCAAAATAACAGAAGATGATCTAAGGTCTCTATTGCACCCGATCCACAATCGTATGATCTATTTGAATACTGTTTTTGGCAAAACAGCCAGTTAGCTCTGCAGTTGGAAAAACATTCAACCTAGCAAGTGTGAAGACATATCTAAATCTAGGGGTGTCAGTGTCGAGGTAAGGCGAAAGTGGCTGGCAGGAGGGAGTGCGA
Source organism: Gekko gecko (assembly GCA_029375565.1). Classification (NCBI taxonomy): domain Eukaryota; kingdom Metazoa; phylum Chordata; class Lepidosauria; order Squamata; family Gekkonidae; genus Gekko; species Gekko gecko. The sequence goes on from JAPDNY010000001.1 coordinate 97,199,542, forward strand.
GTATCAAATAAATACTGGAGGCTTCAGGCTATGTGCAAACTATATACATTTATTTACACACCACAACCATCATCAAACAGAGTGTCAAAATGCTCTGCTGCAATCATACATAGGAGAAAGAGAAACTATACATCACTCACTGTATATTTATACAATCACCAGCCAATCAGGCTTCAGTGCTGAGTCACTGTGATGGCAGTGACAAGACTGCCATGAACCAGTTGAAGCCAGCTCTCTCTGAGGTTCCTAGCTGACAGCTTGATGTCACTAGATCAAACACATCTAGACAGACTTATATGAACATGTGGATCACAACACTCCCCCTTAAGTCTGAGTCTGGATGTTCAGTTTGACTTTTAAATCATTAAATGTTTTTACATTTACATCAAGGCATTTGGTAAACAAGTCTGCCACATTTAACTTAGAAGCACAATAGGTTAGTCTTAGTAAACCCTGCTCTAGTACATCCTTAACATTCATGTACCTTATGTTAATGTGCCTGCTTCTCTTATACTCTGTGTATCAGCCAGCTGTTGTGTAGCTACATTATCACAGTAAACATTGATAGGTAACACATAGTTCACATTGAAGTCAGTTAGTAGTTGTAAAACTCATTCTAACTGCACACAATATTGACTTAATGCCGCGTACTCAGCTTCGCACGTGCTCAGTGTGACAAACTGCTGTTTAAGAGATTTCCAGTGTATCAGAGCATTGTTTAGATACAATACAAAACCTGTTGTTGATTTTGCATCCTTTTGCTCCCCCCAATTGGAGTCACAATACACAGTTACAATACTTTTTCCATCAGTCTGTAACACAAGTTTATCATCAATGGTACCCTTAAGATAGCGCAAAATGCGTTTTGCAGCAACCCAGTCCCTATTAAAAGGTTTGTTGCATCTTTGGCTTAATAAGTGCACAGCTACACTTATGTCAGGCCTGCTCCAATTACTTATATAGGACAAAGATCCAACTAATGACATAAATAATTGTTTGTCACCAAACTCCTCATCCTCAGGTTCTTTCACATATCCTGTAGACATGGGTGTTGAAACACTGTGCGTCAAGCATGCCATACTTCTCCAGCAACTTAGTTATTTTGCCTTTCTGACTGAGCATGAAATAACCTTTGCTGTGTCTGGTAACTTCAACTCCCAAGGACTGACCCACTTTGCCCAGATGTTTAACCTTAAACATACTCTGGGCTGTTTCTTTAAACCATTGTAGTTGTTGGTCAGTTTGTGATACAAAGCACAGGTCATCAACAAAGACAATAAGATAACATACATTGTCACCAAGCTTTACATGGAATAAGCAAGGATCTGCAATAGCTTGCTCAAAACCAACTCTTTTTAGGGCTGTACTAAGACAGTCAAACCAGTTTCTGGCACTTTGTTTGAGGCCATAGAGAGAACGTTTTAATTTTAATACCAGCTGCCCATTCTGAGCCTCAAAACCAGGAATTTGTGCCATGTAAACTTCCTCAGAAATGGGTGCATTCAGATATGCATTTGCAAAATCAAAATGATTCACCATCATGTTAGCTTGCCCTGCTTTTATGAGGGCAAGTCTGAACGTGTCAGACCTTACAGTTGGGGCAAAGATCTGGTCATAGTCTTGAACTTTAACCTGTGCATGCCCCTGGGCAACCAATCTTGCTTTTCTCTTTACAGAGCCATCAGGTAAGTGTTTAACTTTGTAGACCCATCTACTTCTAATAGCAGTTTTTTCTTTAGGCAAGTCAGTTAACTCATACACCTTGTTTTCAACTAGTGAGTCATGCTCTGCTTTCATTGCCTGAAACCATGCCTCCTTCTCAACTGTAGGCATTTGAAGTACTCCATTCTAGGTTTGAAGTTCCTTTATGTAGACATGATTGACCTCATAGCCATACCTTACTGGTGGTATGCCCTTAGTGCTATGCATAGAAACTCTCGGTAGTACTCTCTCGTCTTGCACACCATCAGACTGCACATTTACAGATTGTTGCTCTTGTTTAACCACAGGCTCATTACTGACTCCCTCAGTGCTATCAGAGCTAGGTAAAGCAACCACTTGTGGTAATTCATTGGCATGAATTTTTCCCCAGTTTTCATGCTCACAAAAAGATGCAGACCTGCTGAAACTCACTTTGTTATATTGATCAGCAAACCTATAGGCCTTCATGCCAGACTGGTAACCGAGGAAGACCCATTTTCTGGCTTTGGCTCCCCTTTCCTCCTGCGCTCAAGAGGTATATTTACCCAAGCTTTGGAGCCAAAAACCATTAGGTATTCCAAATTTGGTAATCAGTTGTACATCAATCTGTAAGGTATGTCTTCCACAGAGTGCGAATAAATCCGGTTACTGACATAACAGGCGTTTTTAATCGCTTCAGCCCAAAATGCAATACCCAGGCCAGAGCCCTTCAACATTGTGTACATCATATTTTGAAGAACCCCACCTTTGCGCTCAGCCACACCATTTTCTGCTGGAGTACAAACATTGGCAACCCTATGTTTTATTCCCTTCTGCTTTAGGAAGTGCTCAAAGGCATTGGAGGTAAATCCCCCCCCCCATGTCGGTTTGGATGGCAAGAACATTTCCAAACTGATTCTTAACCATTTTGTACCAGTACTTAAAGGTTGAGAACACATCTGACTTGTTCTTCATCACATATACCCAAGAAAAATGTGACTAGTCATCAGTAATAATGAGCACATATTTGTTACCCAAATGGCTTTTTGGAAAAGGGCCAACCACATCCATGTGAACCAAAACCAAAGGCTTCTGAGATTCTCTTAGACTCTTTTTTGCAACTGGAAACGCTTTAGAATTTGCCATTTTACATATTTCACAATCTAAGTAATATTTACATTCATTTACACCCTCTTGGCCTGTCAGGGCCAGGGTCTTTTGGATAGTTTTGAAACTTACATGACCTAAATGGCGGTGTAACAAATGCTGACACTTATTGTGGGGGTTAACATTGGTAACAGCTTGTACTTTCTCTTTTGTATTGTTTAACACATAAACATTATTTTGCAACCTGCCTATTACACACACTTTGCCTGCCTTCATAATTTTGCACTCTTTGTTAGCAAACACCACTTGGAACCCTGCAGTGTCTAAACTCATAATGCTTAACAAATTATTCTGTAGGCTAGGCACACAAATCACCCCCTTAAAGGTATGGTTCAAATTGGGGAAAAACACATCCCCCTCAGCTGTAACCTGGGTGCAAGACTCATGTGAGTTAAGGGAGAGGTCCTTTTATTCCATAGCAAAGTCTTGTCCTTGCTGTACATTTGTGATGCGCCTGAATCGAGTAGCCAGGATGAAGCCACGAAATTGTCCGCAGAGCCCACCATAGCTATGGAATGCTGAGTCTCAGGCTGCTTCTTCCCTTGCTTCATCTTTTCAGGACAGAAACGTACAATGTGATCTGTAGACCCACAGAAAAAACATTTCCTTTTGCTCTTTCTGCCTCTAGAAGCCTCTTTGTGCTGTACCTTGGCATTGGCAACTGCAAAAGTGCAGGTGCTTGCTGCTATCTCCTCCGCAGACTGCCTGGAAATGTGCCCAGTCACCTTGGCCGACTGCCCAGACTCCCTGGCGTACTGCCTAGATTCAGCAAGATGTTCCTCCTGTTGAATTAGTTTACCGGTGACAAACTGTACTGTTAATGTTTTTTCATCCACAGACTCAAACGAAGGCAAAATTGCATCAAAAGCTTGAGATAGAGAAGATAGGATAATGTAAATTTTATCTATCTCATCAAAATCTTTGCCACACTCTTGAAGCTGACGAAAATAATCCATCAGGACCTTGAGGTGGTCTTTCACAGGCTCCTGGGGTGCTTGCAGTTTTCTATACAAACGCCGGGTTAACGAGATAAGAGAACCAACATTAGCCTGCTGATAAACGTCTTTTAACAAATTCCAAGCCTTTTCAGCACTGTCAACGTGAGCGACATAAACCAATTGATCATCACTGACGCTCAAAACAATCAGTGCTAGGGCTCTTTCATCATTTCTCTCATCAAGCGGTGTCGGCTCTTCAGGAGGGTCATTAACATAAGTCCAAAGCCCCTCTTTCACAAGGAAGAACCTCATTTTTAGTGCCCAATTATTATAGTTGGTTGAAGTGAGCTTTTCAACCAGCTGGGCAGTAGGTACCTGAGCCATGATGCTTGCTCCTGGCTTTCCCCATGATCCAGCAAGGTAGTAACTTTCTCAAAAAAGAGATGAGGTTAGTCAAACATGACTGATTCTTAAGAAACTTGTGCTGGCTCTTAGTAATCACAGCCATCCTTTCTAAATGCTCAAGAACTGTCTGATAATTTGTTCTAAAACTTTCCCAGGTATAGGCATCAAGCTGACAGTAGTAGTCATCTGGATCCTCCTTTTCCCCCTTCTTGAAGATGGGGACAACATTTGCCCGCCTCTAATCTTCTGGCATCTCACCTGTTCTCAAAAATAATGGACAGAGGCTGAGAAATTACACCTGTTCTCCAAGAATTCTCAAAAAATAATGGACAGAGGCTGAGAAATTACATCAGCGAGTTCTTTTAGTACCCTTGGATGTAGTTCATCTGGCCTCAAGGACTTAGTTTCATTTAAAGAAACTAGGTGTTTATGTACTATTCATTGCCTATCCTAGGCTGCAACTCCCTTCCCTCATCATGTGTTCTGTTTTGAAAAGTAGGAATTGAGAAATTCTGCCTTCTCTCATCACCTGTTACAAATTCACTTTCCTTTCCCCACAATGGGCCTACCATGTCCTTGCTGTTTTTCTTACTTAGAACATAAGGAAATAACCCTTTTTATTGTTTTTAGTATCTCTCGCTTGCTTGAACACATATTGGCACAATCAATTTGAGGGTAGTTGAAATCATGTATTATGACACAATTATTTCCTCTAGTTGCTTTCCTTAATTCTTTTGCTATTTTAAAATCATCCTCTAACCTTTGATATGGTGGGCAACAACAAATTCCCAGAGTTAAGCTTCCTTTGGGCCCACTATTTCCACCCATAGCATTTCTGTAAGTGAATCTATTTCTCTTACATTCTCAGTCTTACTGGACTCTATACCCTCTCTGACATACAGAGCCATTCCACCTCCAACCCTTCCCTCTATATCCTTCCAATAATGTATATCCAGAAATCACTGTATCCCACTGATTATCCTCATCCCACCAAGTTTCTGAAATGCCCACAATGTCTATGTTCTCCTCTGACACTAAGCATTCCAGCTCCCCCATTTTACCTTGGACACTTCTAGCATTTGTATAAAAACATCTATAATTTCCCAGACATGTTAGCCATGCAACTTTCCTCCTGTGGCCTCTAGACCTTGTCAGGCATTGTTGCTTCACACATACCTGGAACTACAACCTACATACACTAAGTGAGGCCTTGAGGGGGAAAACAGAATCTAATTTCTGAGGGCTCACTTAAAGGGCTCAATAATTTCTGAGGGCTTACACATATACATGACAAGTAGCATCTGCTTAATTGTCTGCTAGTGAAATCATTGGCATTTAAAGGTGTTTAAGTTTGCTGGATGTTGTTTAATAAAATGGGGGAGGGGAGTTCTATCCAAACTTAATTTAAGAAATATTATCCAATAAGGTGAATCTTGGAGGGGGGTGTAACAGCACAGCAATATTTCCCCTTTGAACAGATTGTTGGGCTAGTGCAGAATTCCAGTGATTTACGATGAAAAGGTAACTTAACTGACAGGGGGAAAGTTACTTCCTTTTGTGAGGAAACTACTGACACAGCAGTTTCTGGAAAGAAGTAGATGAAGCAAAGCCACTAACATACAAGTTGAAACTGGATTGTTAAATCTGGGAAGACAGGTAATGCCACTTAAAAAAGTAATGCCACTTTAAAGCCTGATTACTTTGTGTGCCATTATATTTAGAGGATCCTGGTTACTGGATTATTTTAAAGTCAAAATAGTTGGCCTCTCTTTCTCTGGAACATAATGCCTTAAAACATTCATAATTGACTTTCAGGACCAGTTCATATATCTCCTAGTGGAGAGAAAGGAACACAGAAATAGATTTGTACTTTTTTGTGTGAAGTGTGCCTGGGTAGGTTACAAAGATGTGAAATCTGTGAGTTCTAGAAGTCATTTGGAGCCTGTGGATGAGTTACATGAGGCCTAAGTTATCTCTGGGCTTCACAGCTCCTTCATGTATGAGATCCACAGGTTCTGTTTCACACATTTCAGCAAAAGCTGAGGTGGGGGGGGAGAATTACGGTGACTCACATTCTTTTTTCTTTTCCTCTTTTATGAGTATGTAAGCTAGCCCTCAGTTAAGTGGTCATCAGTGTTCCCTCTAAGCTGAATTAGTGTGAGCTAGCTCAGTTTTTTAGCCTCCAACTCACACATTTTTGTCTTAGTTCAAGAAAGATGGCTCCAGAGCAAACTACTTTATGCAGTAGTCAAATTGCTCACTTACAACTTTAATGTAAGTAGCTTACAAAGTAGAATTTTTGCTCACAAGACTCCACAGCTTAGAGGGATCATTGTCATCCACCTGTTTCAAGATAAAGCAGAGTGTAAAGTACTGCAGTAAAAACATCTGACAATGGCACTCAGTTCTTGGCCTGTCCCCGATAAATACATTGTATGGTTATCTTTATTTAATCAGGAAGAAAACACCACAGGGATCCCTTGGCTGTGTCACCTGCAAATACCTCAAAAAGGTATTATTGTTCCAGATTATTTTATACTATGATGAAGATTTCAGTATACTTCCAAACAAATTGATGTGGGAAGGGGGCAGCCCAGGACAATGACAGAAAAGACAGTGTAAGTATCTTGACAAATGATAGCTCTTTGGGATTCTCAAGAGAACGTGTCTTGTTGATATTGTAAAAAAAAAAAAGTCATCTTAGAGCTTTGGAACTGGTGTTTGTAGCAGCAGCAGATAAATGTGTTTCAGTTCATTTCTTACACAGACAATTGGAAACAGAAACAGAAGGCCCCCTGAGCCCACTAAATGCTATTACACCTTGTTTGGGAGCCAAGACTTATGAACCATGGGGCACATTACTCCAAGCTATCGAAACAAATCTTTTAGGGAACTGAAATCTGTATTTAGGAAATGAAATAGCACAACTTTTTTTCTGTAGTCAGACGATGAAGCCTGCTACAATACATATGCCAAACCTTTAGTAAGAGAGTTAATGCTGTCTCTTATTCCTAGAGCCAGTTGCTAGCAGAGACAATTTATATTCAGCTGAAGGATTTGGGTGAATAGCTGAATTTTGTGTTTAGGGAGTAAATGGGAGGGATAAAACAGCAACTAAACTTCCCTTCATGAGTGCCAAGGCCAGCCACTAGTTTTCACCACTGAGTAACTCAGCATCGATTTTCATCCAGGCAGGACACAATTATGTGGATGGAATCTGTGTTGCTGGGGACTCTGATCACATGGAATAAGGCGGCATAAAATGTTTTAAATAAATAAAACAGACAAATCATCATGGTGGCTGTATGATGGAGTACTCTAAACCTCCCCACAAGATCATGTGCTAGCAAAAATGCCAGGCATATCATACAGATGGCTGTAAAGTAGGGATCAATATTATTCCCGGTTTTGAATGCAAGAAGCCACAGTTGATTCAGCAATGTGAGGATAGCCTCCTTATCTAAGTATGCTTTGTCGTAATTGTAATGTATGCAATGAAGTATAATCTGCCCATTGAAAGACCATGTTAAGCTTCGTGCCTAGACAAGGATCCTAACGCGGAGAAAGCATTCGATAATGTTAATTGGAATTTTATGATGGAGACACTCAGGATGTTGGAAGCAGGAGAAAGCTTTATTACTATGATTGAAGTAATTTATAATGAGCAACAGGCAAGAGTTGTAGTCAATGGGGAGCTGTCAAATAAATTTGAGATTCAGAAAGGCACGAGGCAAGGATGCCCATTCTCACCACTTTTATTCATACTGGTGTTGGAAATAATGAATGAAGCTATACGAAGGGAGAGTAAAATAACTGGACTCCAAATAAAGAAAGAGCATTTTAAACTCTTAGCCTTTGCAGATGACGTAGCATTTATATTAGAAAATCCGACAGAAGCAGTAGAGGCATTGAAAGAAAAGACTGAAGAGTATGGAGAAGTAAAAGGTTCCTTGCTCAAAGCCAGTCGAATCCGACTCAGGGTTGCGGTGCTCATCTCCGTTTCAAAGCCGAAGAGCCAGCGCTGTCCGAAGACGTTCCGTGGTCATGGCCAGCATGACTAAACACCAAGGTGCACGGAACCTTCCCACCGAAGTGTACCTATTTATCTACTTGCAATTTCGAAGTAGCGGGCTTTAAAATAAATACGAAAAACTAAAATAATAGTAAAGAATTTAGATCAAAAACAAAAAAGTAAACTACAAGAAAGTACTGAATTCCAGACCTCTGCGCAGGTCTCAGCAAGCTTGCCATGCTCCCCCATATCTGAAGGATTATGTCTGTAATGGTGTCAATTTAGGGGGGAGGAATTGTAATATATGCAATGAAATGTAATCTGCCTATTGAAAGACCATGTTAAGCTTCATGCCTAGACAAGGATCCTAATCCTCAACATCTGATTGGTTGTCTAAGAAGTGCCGTCCTATCAGGATGAACCTCAAACTCTTGGGGGGAATGAACCTTATTGGTTCTTATCTCTGTAATCTTATTGGTTACTGTTTGTAAATAGGCGTGGCTACATTAGCCAGGAACGTTTAAAAAGGAGCCAAGCTCCACTGTCATCTGTTGATCTGCAGTTTTGCTGTTCTGGTTGACTTTGAGCTGTTGCTGAATAAAGCTGAATCACTTTGCTGAAATCAAGTTAAGTCATACTTAACAGTAATGACTATTGTAATCATGATCATGGGACAGTGAGATATGGAACAGGGTCTAGAAAACCTTCCATGTCAATTGTCACCGTAACAGGCTTCTGAATAAGGTACTTTCAAATTTGAAACAGGATACTGCTCAGGAAAGCATGGGGTATGTAACAACATTAAATCAAATAGTTTAAGGGCTGCACTATCGGATATAAAAGCAGAGGTGCAGGCCTTCAAGCTAATGTCACAAAGATAGTTTTCTGTCCTAAAGAGAAACCATTAAATAGCAGACTATAAGATTACTAAGACAGTCCTACTTCCTTTTTCTCCATTGTCTCACAAATTTCCTCTCCTGCTTATAATACATCTTGGGAATGATACAGTGGACCTCTCCTTCTATGGAAAATTAACATAACTCTATCTGTTCAACTATATTACCTTTCTTTTTGTCTAATTTCTTCTGTGTTCCTACAATTTAGGAAGGTTTCCTTTGAAATGTGAAAATGAGGTGAACTATGATTGGCTGTACCAGAACGCAAAATTACTGTTTATCCCTTAATAGTCCGTTTTCTTGATAGGTTTGGCAAGGGTCATCTTAACATATGAATGTCTTGCCTATTATTCATGAGCAACAACTGTCCAATGATGAAGGCCATTTGCAGGGATCTATGGTGCCAGAGTCCTTATTCCTTTGCTGACTTCATATAAATAAATAGGACCCTTGAGGCACATTAAAGACTAACAAAATTTATTCCACATAAGCTTATGAAGATAGAGCCCACATTCTACAGATGCAGTAAGTGGATCCTCATTCTGCAGGCATTTTATATAGGAGGTTTACAAATAAAATAAAAACCAGCAGGGTCAAGGGGCCAAGAGATGCAGGCACTACGGGATGAAATACAATTACGTTAAATCTTCTAGACATGAGGCTTCACTGGTGGGAATAGGCACCTTTGTTTGTATCTCATTGCTTATTTTTCCCATGAAGGCCATAGTTGGAACATGGCTTCTATATGGACTGTAGTTCATTGCATTAAGTAGGACACTGGCAGGGAGACTGGTATTAGTGGAAGATCAGCTGCCCCAGCTACATCCTGTTTTGTAGCTGTGAGGCCGCTAAAGAGACTGATTCTCTAGAGTACAACATGACAATGCTCTTTCCATGTATTGATAAAGTGTATACTGAAACTGCAGATGCCTGGAGGCAAAATGGAGGCCAGATAGGAAAGGGTCTTTACCTTGCAAGAAAATATTGGAGTGTGCATGTGTATGAAAGAACATTTAACAGGGCAATCCCATGCAAAGTTACTCCAGTCTAAGATGACTGATTTCTACACAACTGCTGCCTAGTGCAGCAATGCAGGCACTGAAATTACTTTTTTTCTCTACCAACAAGAACAAAGAAACCAAACTGCAAATTTCAGGATGAATACAGATGGCAGTTAAGGTGCTAATTCCTGTGGTAGGAAAATAACTGTCTTGTTTATTATATCATATCAGTTTGCCTTACACTAAGGGTGATTTCCCACTAAAGCTGCCTCGGGGTTGCACCGCCGTTTGCCCCGAGACTATTAGTCAATTTCACACCGAAGCCGCGGGGCTGCATTTTGACCCGCGGCTTCGCCCGATTCCCCCGCAGTTTCGTAATCCTCAAAAAACAGGATTATGAAACTGCGGGAGAATCGGGCGAGCCGCAGGTCAAAATGCAGCCCCGCAGCTTCAGGTGTGAAATTGACTAATAATCTCGGGGCAAACGGCGGCGCAACCCTGAGGCAGCTTTAGTGGGAAATCACCCTAACTGTTTTGGTTTACCGGGTATCATATCTTGGTTGGGTTCTTTTTTAGTGTCAGTTGCACTGACAGATGCACCAGTCAGTACAATGGTATCATAAGAACTAGAATCGATGACTTTGAGAAACACTTAAGCTGTGAGAGTGAGAAATTTAGCAGAAATAATTGTATAAACTTTGCTTTATAACAGTACTGACAGAACTGGATATGGAACAACTGATTGGTTTAGCATAGGAAAAGGAGTACGACAAGGATGTATATTGTCACCCTGCTTATTTAATTTATATGCAGAGTACATCATGCAATATGACAGCCTGGATGAATTACAAGCCGGAATTAAGATTGTCAGGAAAAATATCAACAACCTCAGATATGCAGATGACAACCTGAAGAGCCTCTTGTTAAGGATGATAGAGGAGAGTGCAAAAGTTGGCTTGAAATTCAACATCAAAAAAACTAAGATCATGGCATCCCAACCCATCACTCCTTGGCAAATAGAACGGGAAGTCATGGAAGCAGTGACAGACTTCACGTTCCTGGGATCCAAGATCATTGCAGACAGTGACTGCAGCCATGAAATTAAAAGATGCCTGCTTCTTGGGAGGAAAGCTATGGCAAACCTAGACAGCATAATAAAAAGTAGAGACATCACCCTGCCAACAAAAGTCCATATGGTCAAAACAATAGTAGTGCTGCCCAGTAGTAATGTATGGCTGCGAGAGTTGGACCATAAGGAAGGCTGAGCATCGAAGAATAGATGCTTTTGAATTATGGTGTTGGAGAAGACTCTTGAAAGTCCCTTGGACTGCAAGGAGATCAAATCAGTCAATCCTAAAAAAAATCAACCTTGACTGTTCACTGGAAGGCCAGACAATCACTGGAGAAGATCCTGATGCTGGAAAAGATTGAAGGTAAAAGAAGAGGACAACAAAAGATGAGATGGTTAGTGTTATCGATGCAGTGAACATGAAATTAAGCAAACTCCGGAGCATGACAGAAGACAGGAGGGCCTAGCATGATTTAATCCATGGGGTCGCAGAGAGTCGGACTCGACTGTGCAGCTGAACAACTGAAGCATGAAACAGACTGCTTTCTGTTCTGAATGTCTCAGACCCTTTTTTACAATGTGCATTAGCACAAAAACTACAGAGTATAGTCAAAGAAGCCAAAATACATGTGAATGGGTTATCCCTACAAGTATTCATAATGTTCTTTAAATACTTATCTATGCTGTCCGGCTTCAGTGCATGAGCAGGAATTCAGTGACCTTTATCAGGTAGAGATGTTTTTCATTGACTATCTAACACCTGTAGAATGTCTTTTACTGGTTTGATTTCTGTTTTTGATCTTCTGTAAATTCATCTGAAAAAACTGTTTTCCCTGAAAGAGCTTTTGAACATGAAACTTTGAGCATATACCTCTGCAGTCAAATAGGTTCCAGTAGGAGCTATTGTCCTGTGTATGTTGCTCATGATCCACAAAATTTAAAGTAGTATATTCTCACTTGAATTGACAATTTCATTGGCTTGAATTGGTTGAACTGGCTTAGGAACTAGGATGTTATAGCTTGCATTGTCCATCAACAAGAAAAATATTTTTGCAATTCACAGGTTTGAACAGCTTTCAGGATTTATATCTATTCTACAGTTCTTGACAGGCAGCTTGATTCATAAGAACATAAGAGAAGCCAATGTTGGATCATGCCAATGGCCCATCTAGTTCAACACTCTGTCACACAGTGGCCAAAAATACCAGGTGCCATCGGGAGGTCCAGCAGTGGGGCCAGGATCCCACTGCTGCCCCCCCAAGCACCAAGAATACAATGCATCACTTGCCCCAGTTTGAGAGTTCCTATCTATACCTTGTGGCTAATAGCCACTGATGGACCTCTGCTTCATATGCTTACCTAATTCCCTCTTGAAGCCATCCATGCTTGTAGCCGTCGCCACCTCCTGTGGCAGTGAATTCCATGTGTTAATTACCCTTTGGGTGAAGAAGTACTTCCTTTTATCCATACTAACCCAACTGCTCAGCAATTTCATTTGAGTGCCCACGAGTTCTTGTATTGTGAGAAAGGGAGAAAAGTACTTCTGTCTCTACCTGCTCTATCCTCTGTCCTATGCATAATCTTGTAAACCTCGATCATGTCACCCCTCAGCTGTCATTTCTCCAAGCTAAAGAGTCCCAAGTGCTTTAACCTTTCTTCATAGGGGAAGTGTTCCAACCCTTTTATCATTCTAGTTGCCCTTTTCTGCACTTTTTCCAATGCTATAATATCCTTTTTGAGGTGTGGTGACCAGAACTGTACACAGTACTCCAAATGAGGTCGCACCATTGATTTATACAGGGGCCTTATGATGCTGGCTGATTTGTTTTCAATTCCCTTCCTAATAATCCCAAGCATAGCACTGGCCTTTTTTTATTGCAGTTGACATTTTCATTGAGTTATCTACTACAACTCCAAGATCTCTCTCTTGGTCAGTCTCTGCCAGTTCACAAACCAGTTAAAACAAAGTACTTTGACTTAAGCCAATTTAGACCCAGTTACTGGGCCATTAAATCTAAGTTCTCCTGCTGGTTAGTGACATGGAATGGTTAGTGACTTGGAATGACAGGTCCTGGTTAGTGACTTGGAATGACAAGTGAAAATGGAGAATGAAATCAGAATTTGATTTTACATTTAAACAGAAAGATTTAATAGAGCTGACAAAAGACAGGCTATCAAAGCATTAATGTACATGGCAGAATTATTAGAGCAATAATACCATTGTAGTTTAAGGAGGAAGAGAACAGCTAATGAATAGAAGGAGACATGTCAAACATATATTTTTGATCAATATCTCATATTTTAAAGAGTTTTTATAGTTTGTCTGAGGATTTATTTGACATCACACAGAAGGGCTACTCCTCTCAGTATCCAGTGATCTGGAGACACAGTTGTCCTTAGGTAGATTGCAGTGATGTAGGTCAAATCAGTTCTCCTTGGCTTCTTGTAAATAGGGCAAACATAGAGTTTCGGATCTCTCGGCCCAGTCGTATTAATTGCAAATATATGCACAACTGGCAGTAGCGTAAAAAGAATCTTTGCTGTAGATTCAGTGAGTTTGTTATTTCGTCTGTCCCACCCAGCTCCATCCAAGTACAATCCATAGATATATACACCTTCCTGTAGGGGAAAATGCATGTTTATTAATACATAGAAAGGTATCTGTTCTTTAAAATTATGACATGACTGTGTAACTTGCAGGGCAGCCCTAAGCAATGTTGCAATGTTCCAACCTTACTGACTGCAATGGACCAAGAAAGATATAACTCTGCTTAGGATTGTACTGTTAGGCTTTTCTATATATAACATGGTGTAAACTAGCAAAGTTTGAAATTGTTAAGGAAATTTGATTTTTAAAGTTTCTGAAATTGCAGTAAATTGGAATGAGAAATGTTCAGATATTGAGTTCTTCAAAATGAGGCAAAATAATCCACATTCTCTCTCCTTCCGTGTAGATATGTACCGTACATACATAGATATACCTTGTACCACAGTCATGGTATACACAAAGAAAAGTGCATTTGATGTAGAGTTCCACCAACTTTTAGTTAATTGCCGATGAAGAGATTCTGTAATATGATAAAGCCCGTTGTGAAGGCAATACAAGGAACTCTAGAAAGATGTGATGTGTAACGAATGCACGTCAAATTGGACTATGCATGATGAAATGCACGTCAAATTGGACTATGATATTACAACACAACTGGAGTGAGACACAGTGAAATATTTGGGACTTTATTCCTTATTGTTTTTGTATTCTGGTTACACCTTGGCCATTATTGATATAATTCTGTTTACTGAATTGTTATTCTATATAATTATATATCTGCCTTGTTTATTTTCAGCCAGTGGTTTATGTGCTTTGTTCCTGTCTTTGTACACTGGCTCCCCATCTTTTTCGGTTTCTGTTGGTCAGCACAGGCAGCAGGAACCTTTCCTAACCTCCTGTAGGACGAAGATGGCCTCCTCCTTGGATGGGCTACAGTCTATATTGATGCTGCCCTGCGCATTGGGACAGTTCCTGTTTTCCCACCCTTTTCTGCCTTGGGGCAGCTGGGAACTGTAGTCCAGCAGATGAGGAAGCCCCATTATAAAGTACTGAGACTGAGGCATAGCGTAGTGATTTCAGCTCATATTTTATTAATGCATAGGAGAACTTGAGATAACTAGTGGGGCCCATGGCCCACTTATATTCCTGTTCTTAACCACACCCAACAAACACACCCACACCCATGGTAGGTTTATTTACAAACAACTCTCACCATTGGTTCCTTTTAGGATCTGGGCTGGCTGATTGGCAAGTTCTTGAATCCTCTGCTTCTATTGTCTTAGGATGCGATGCTTAGCCTGTCCGCATGGCCATGTACAAGCCCGACCACATGCACGGTCTCCCTTGGTATACAACACCCCTCTCCCCTAGGTCCCAATCCCCCCCCCCATAACATAGTCTCTCAGATAAGTGGGTCTCCTCCGCTCCCTAGTGGAGTGGTACATGTTCAGAGCTGGGGCAGGGCTCTCCGGCATTGTTCTTGCAGGTTCAGGGGAAGGGACCTTGACCACTGGGACCTCTGCCAGGGCTGGTGTGCTGCAAGGCTCTTGGCTGCCTGTTGGCTCTGAGTTACCACTGTCCTCCCCCCCGGTAGAGCGCTTGCCCATGGTTGTGTTGGAGCAGTTGCCTTGGGTTCCCTGGGGTTTGGGCAGTCATATCTGTTGTTGTCTGGTATGTCCGGGTCAGTAGAAAGGAGGTGGCAGCACAGTTGATTAATGTGCCACCTCCACAGCTGACCTTCTTTGCTGGAGACCTCATAGTAGAGTGGTCCTGTCACCCGGACGACTCCAGCCAGAATCCAGGCAGGACCCTGGGTGTAGTTCCTGGTATACATGGGGTCCCCTGGGAAGAACCCTCATGGGGCCTCCTGATCCTAGGGGTTTGCACTGTTCCGGTGCCCTGTCTGGATGGAGGTGGTCTAGCCGGGTCGTAAGGTGCCATCCCATGAGGCGTTCAGCTGGACTGCGGATGGTGGTGGTGTAGGGGGTTGTGCGCTGGCCAAACTTGTAGTCCCAGTCCCCCTGGTCCATTCGGCGCCAGGCCTCTTTCATACTTCAGACCATGTGTTCTGCCTGGCCATTGGTTGCAGGGTGAAATGGAGCAGAGTGTATGTGCCTTATGCCATAATATTGCATGAACTCCTGGAACTACTGGAATTCCACGGAGGTGAAGGGTGTACCGTTGTCAGTTACCAAAGAGCCCAGTATACCATGGGAGCTAAAGAGCCACCACATCGTGCAGATAGCTGACCCGGACGAGGTAGATGGAATCGGTACCACCTCCAGCCACTTCATGTAAGCATCTACCAATAAAAAGAAGATCTGTCCCTGGAAGGGCCTGGCAAAGTCCAGATGTAACCTTGCCCAAGGCTTGTGGGATGACTCCCATGGCCATATCAGTGCTTTCAGAGGTTTGGGTCAGGATTCCTGACATTTCTGGCAGTGCTTCACTATGTCCTCGATTTCATTGTCCACCCCCAGCGACCACACATAGCTCTGGGCCAGGGCTTTCATCCTGACAATTCCTGGGAGGTTCTCAGGCAGGGCAGTGAGTACTCGACTTTGCAGAGGTGGGGGTATCACCACCTAACTGCCCCAAAGCAAGCACCCCTTGTGGGAGGACAACTCATCTAGGCGAGACGAAAACACTGAGGCTGGTGGGTCACCCCCTCCCCACCCAGTCAACGACCAGGAAGTGATCCCAGGCAATGTGGTGCGACACCTCACCCACCTGTACCGGGCTGTCAGGAAGGTCCTCCAGCAAGGTGATGTGGTGCACCAGGGCTGAATTGGGATTGGAGGAAGGCAGTGGGAGTGTGTCAGCGTGGCCCATCGCTTTACCGGGGCAGTGGATGAGCAAGTACTGGTACCCTGCCAGGAAGATGGACCAGTGCAGCACCCGAGGAGACAACATTTGTGGGGTCTAGCGATCCGGGGCAAGTATGCCCAAGAGGGGTTTGTGGTCCATCATGATCGTGAAGGCCTGGCCATAGAGTGATACCCCCTACAGGCCCCTCTCTGGAACTACAGGTCAATTAAACCTTATGGCGGAACATTTTAAACAAACAACCACTGACAGCAGCCATCTTACAAACACAGGTAACTGCCATTTTGTTACACCTACCAACAGCCACCGAGGGAAAAGTTACACCCACACAGGACGCAAGCAGTAAAAGCGTCTGCGTCAAGAGAGAAAGCCATTTGCCAGGAATTCTGACAGGGCAAAGTGGCTGAAGGGGGAGTGGGCGGGGAAGAGGAGCAGACCCACTACCCGGCCAATGGCTGAGAAAGGGCATTGCACAGCAAATGGGAGTGCATGGAATGTTGCCACTTTAAAACAGCTTCATTATATAGAGAGATGTCAGTTACTCAAATTCAATTTTCCACCAGAAAAAAAATACTTGTCAAATATTTGATCACATGTACACTGAACATGTGTAGAGGGGAACAGGACTAGGCTCACTGGTCCTGCCTTTGTCCTTTATTTATGCATATGCATAGAGCTCTGTGAGGAAACATGAGGGCCAGTGGGCGATTAAAACACAATACTGTAATCTTCACTATTTCACACTTTGTCATTACTATAAATGATAGGGAGAAAATTATTGCGTTGGACATACCTTAACAATTTACAGAAGTAGTTCACAGAAGAGGTCTTTCCCTGCCTTCACCCTCCAGGAGCCTGTTGCTTGACCTGAAAATCCTTTCTGAGAGTTGGGGGACCAACCAACAGTATGAGCTTGTTTATGGGGGTCCCTTGACATTCAGAAAAGATTTTCAGGACAAACAACATGCTGGGGAAAGATCTGGTCCACCAGGTCCTTCTGTGAGCTCTTCTGCTGGATTCAAGCAACTGTCATTTCTTAAATGGAAAGCAAATACAATGCCTATTTATTCTTTAGCATTTAGAATCTGACTCTGGAATGATCATAAAGTGTAATTTGTTGTTAAATCAATGCCTATACACACACAAACACACATATATACATATATAGATACGTTTTACACATACAGCAGGGGCCGCTGTGATTTCTTCCCTAACTTGTTTCAGCACTTCATTATGAATTGTGACTGTATCCAAAGCCCACCCTTTGTGCGCTCGAGTCACTTCTTGCCTCATAGCTGTGAGAAAACCTGCAAAGTCAGTGAAAAAACAAAGCAGGTGAATAATACAGATCCATCTGTTGTCTCCTTCTAAACTGCAGCAGTTGGTGACTACAGCATTCAAGGTATAATAAGTTTACTGGAACACATTAATGACAGAAGCTGATGGAATAAATTAGGGGAAATGACACAAATAAGAAAAGCTGTGCTGCAGACTTAGCTGTTGCTATTTATTTATGAGTTAATAGTAGCCCTATCCAGAGTTGCGGTGAATATTAAGAATTTGATCAACTGGGAAGCATAATCAACAAAACACAGTGCTGGCCAAGTTATGAGAGGAGGCACAGTTGGGCTAAAGAGTTATGGTTGTTATTGGTCTGGATTGTATTTTATATCTGGACATCCCTAGTGCTTCCCATCTTAAGCCCGCAGATGACAAACAATTCTTTATGGAAGGAAGTATACTTCAGCAAAAGCTTTTATTTTCACTTTACTTGAAGCAAATTGATTTTCTTAAAAGTTAGGTGGTAGCACTCATAAATTCACCACACTACAAAGTGGTCATTCAGCCACTGAAAGTGGCATGTGATTTATTATGTTTCATGATCTTTTCTTCTTGAATTTTTCTCTCTGATAGTAAGTACCATTCCCCTTGCTTATCCTCACACCTGCAGAGCTCCATTGGTGGATAGAAACTGGCTGCTGAAAAGCAGAAAGGGCCCGGGTAAGCCGGGCCCGCCATTTGCGGGGACGGGTTGGGACCGAGAGGCTGGCCGGCCGGAAGGAGGGGGGCTAGTGCGCGGTGGGAAAAGATGCGCCGCCCCCCCCCTTTTGCCACCGGCTAAGGGAAGGTCAGTGGGGGTGGTCGCGGAGGGGGAGGCGATATAAAGTGAAGGGAAGCCGCTCCCCCTCCCCACTTGACCACGAGACGAGCCTGGTTTGCCCACCCATCCCTCCCTGAATTTTAGGGCGCTGGGGCGGGGGATTTGGACTTTGAGTGCATGAAAAGCGGTTTCTGGGGTCATTGCAGGTCATGGTATGGTTAGTGTTTACTTTTCGTTTTGTCGCGCAATTTGTCACAACTTTCGGCGGTAACAGCATGGGGCCGGATCCGTTGGCGGAATTCGGCCTGCGCGCCAATTCCGGAGTTGGGGACCCCTTAAGGGTCTTGGCGTGAGGGCTGAACGGAGCTGGCTAGCTCAAGGAATAACAGCGCTTGCCCACACAGCCAGAGGGCAGGGGAGCTCACAAAGGGGCAAGCGTCCAGGTGAACTCTGATAACCTGCCATCCCGCCTTCTCTACCCATGCCGGCTGGCTGGGTAACGGTCAACTCGGCTGGCACGTGGGCCAGCCGGTAGGTCGGATCGGGTGGACCCATGCTGTGCCAATGCTCTACAGCTGTAACCAATAAAAGTTGTGGCCAAATTTATCCAC
This sequence comes from Gekko gecko, assembly GCA_029375565.1. Taxonomy (NCBI): domain Eukaryota; kingdom Metazoa; phylum Chordata; class Lepidosauria; order Squamata; family Gekkonidae; genus Gekko; species Gekko gecko. Next base: position 97,218,796 of record JAPDNY010000001.1, read on the forward strand.
ATTATTTCCAAAGAAACCGGTTGTGCGTGTTCATTGCAAGGGGGGGGGGGTGTACAAGGCGGGCCGATCTCGGCATCCCAAGTAAGACATGGAACTGCAAAGGATGGACAATTCTATAAAGATGGTCAGGGTATGAGTTCATGTCTAACCCATCTATAAGCATTAGATTCTGTTCTGGAATTTTTGTCCAGGATGGGCCACTTGCATTGTAATGCAATGGTTTAAACCCCATCCATCTAACAGATAGATCACATTACTTGCCACAGTGCACAGCATTTTCTTTTTTAATGAAAAAAATAAATACCACAGTGAAAGTCATATAGCTAGTATTTGCCACTTGTAATTTAAAAAGGACTACATACTCTTCTTTTATTTACAGGTCTTAAGGCACAAATGCCTATTTAAATAATCTAACATTGAAATAAATGGAAATGTCTTTTTGCATGAATTTGATGGAAAATATGACCAGTTATTATCACTTTCTTAAATTATATGACAAGTGTAAATTCTCTCATTATAGAATTGAAAAAGTAGCTTTGACAGACTTAAAGATCTGGGACCAGCAGAGAATAAAACACAGAACACTGCTGGGTCACATGACAGAGTGAGGAGGGGGCCATTTAGCTCAGAACCCTCAGTGATTGGCAGATAACAGACAAAAGGTTCTGTTTGGAATGGGCAGTTGAGGGAAGCTGCGAAGGAGTTCGGTGTGTGACAGAGAGCGGAGAAGAAGTCTGTCAGAGAACTGAAGAAGTTCTCTGTGGAAGAACCTGGTTTACTGAGTTCCTTGAAAGGAAGGGGACAGTGACCAGACGGTTAAAAACTTAACACAACATAGTCACACACACCTTTGAGACCTCTCTCCTTAAAAAGGAACTGGAGGTGGTTTAGAAAGGGCTAAAGGACGGTCTGGCAGGAGTCTGGAAAGCTGGCTTGGTGACCAGGGAGACTCAGAGGGACCTGTTCGAGAAAGCCCAAGGAAAACCACAAAGCAGTTGTGGGAGAGGAGGAGTGTAAGTGTGTTTAGAGAACTGATGAACATCTGTGTATGAACTGAAAGAAGTAAACATATCGCCTAAGTGAATGTAAGGGCAAACGTTTAGCCTGAAAGGAAACAAATTATCCTCTGTATATATCTTCCATCCCCCTGTTGAGTTTTCTGAAAATAAAGTACTATTCTGTTCTGAAGTGGACAAGCCTTGGTGCCTGACTCTTAACAACAAAAAGCAAATATACCTAGCAGTGGTCCTCAACAGATATATAAAGTCAAAACAATTACCCCGAAGAGACTAGTGTAGATTTGCATAGAGGACTGGTCAGAAAAATCAGCAGCAGCTCTGACCAGGTGCCACACGCAGACCCTCACAGAATTGGCAATATAGAAGGGACGTGTGTCATAGTAGCCTTTAAGCTTTTTTGAATTTGCCCCTCTGCATGATCCCACTGTACCATTCACCACATTATCAGGTACAGTAAATATAGTAGTTGAGTAAATGAAACTGTAGTTAAATATAGGACCATGTATAGTACACATGACTCTCCTAACACTGACCTTGAGGATTAAAAAATCCAGTCATCCAAAATACATGTGGCCTTCCTTCAAAAATCCAGATACGAAACTGGTTGTTTCTCTCCAATAGTTCAGTAAACCAGAATCCAAGTGTGGAAGAATCCCAAGACACACGCTTCCACAGTTGAGGAATTCGAGCATCATACATGTTATCAAGTGCATCTCTTAAGTTCTGAAGAAATGAAAATCAAAATATGTAAAGTAGCTAATAACTTGAGATGTGTTCATTTAAAAAAATTAGTAGTCATTAGAGATCTGCATCCAGATATTAGCTAATCAAAAAGTGAACTGAAAAGCTCCCCTTAATCCAAACTGGAAAAAAACACAACAGTTGGTAATATTTCTAAGCATTCAAATCTGTCCAATCACCAGGGGTCTTTTTTTGGGGGGAGCGCACTGGAGCGCAGCTCCGGGAGCTCAGGAGCCAAGCCCCGCCCCCAGCCGGAGTCCCAGGGAATCTTTCAGGCAGCCGAATGTCAATTTCAGCTCCATTATATCCTATGGGCCATTGAAGTCAATGGTGAAAACATAGAGTATATTCTAGGGGCTGAAGGGGAGGGGGTTTGAGGGAGAGGCTCCAAACTCACTGGATAGCTGATGGAGCCTCTCCCCAAGATACCCACCAAGTTTCAAGAACATTGGATCATGGGGTCCAATTCTATGGGCCCCTAAACAGGTTGCCCCTATTCCCTCCATTGTTCTCTATGGTGGGAAAAAATTAACTTTTTTTCCCACCATAGAGAACAATGGAGGGAATGGGGAAACCTGTTTGGGGCCCATAGAATTGGACCCCCTGGTCCAATGTTCTTGAAACTTCGTGGGTATCTTGGGAAGAGGCTCCAACAGCTATCCTGTGAGTTTGGAGCCTTTCCCTCAAACCCCCTCCCCTCCAGCCTCCAGAATATACTCTATGTTTTCACCATTGACTTCAATAGCCCATAGAATATAATGGGGCTGAATTGCCACCAAATTTCTTTCATTCCCTCCTTTCCTTCTTTCTTTTTCCTCTTTCCCTCATTCTTCTCTTCTTCCTTTCTTTCTTTCCCACCTTCTTCTCTTCTCTTTTTTCCTCCTTTCCCTCTTTCCCTCCTTCTTCCCTCTCTTTCTTTCCCTCCCCTTTCCTTCTCTTTCTTTCACTCTTTCCTTCTCTCTACTCTCTCTCTTTCCTTCCCTCTTTCCTCCTTCTGTGGCCCAACTCTCATGAGAAGGAGTTTAAACTTTAAACCTCTTCTCTCTTAGCTCCCCCACCCAGGCCAGCTGGGGAAGGGAAGGGGAGGCTTTTAAAGATGCCCCCCCTTTTCTTCCCCTTCTTACATCACTTCCGGTGATGTCAGGGGGCGTGGCATATGCTAATAGCCTAATAGCTCATTAGCATACCATATGCTATTGAGCTCCTGCAGCTGTTCTTCTACAAAAAGACCCCTGCCAATCACATTGATAGTTCAGTGACTCAGGGAGGGCTTTGCTTAATATAACCAGTGTCTCCTTTTTCCTGGAGTGATTCTGTTCTCTGATGTTTTAATCTGGTTTTATTCTGCTATCAGATATGCATGCATGCCTTGGTATACAGGAAGTGCTACAGACTGGGACAGGTAGATACAACCAAATGCTATATTCTTCTTCCCAAGCAACAGACGGTGTTGCTGCTGGGATGAAAAGGCAGAGGCAAATGTTATACTTGCTCCTTCTTTCCTGGAAATATAGAGTATATCTCTGCACATTGGGAAAGCCAGAGAGGCAAACAATGCACATATACTCCAGGCAGGCATAATCCTCTCAAGAATAAGTGCAACTGCACTGAAATCACTGAAAAGGAGAAAGAGAGATTCAGGTGGGTAGCCATGTTGGTCAGAAGCAATAGAACAACGTTTGAGTCCAGAGGCACCTTTAAGACCAAGAAAGTTTAATTCTGGGTATAAATTTTTGTGTGAATGCACACTTGAGAAAGACGGATGAAGTCAAACCAGAAAAAATGTGAGAGAGCTCTTGATGTATTTGATTTTCCTAGAAAGCAGCCATAAGGAAATTATTTGGATCAGGGTCATGGTGCTGCAGCAGGTAGGGTTAAATATTTGTTTTCTTGCACTACTATTACTCTTGCAGAGGCAGGTGATGGCAAGCCAACTCTGAACATTTCTTGCCTTGAAAACCACAAAAGGTTGCCATAAATCGGCTACAATTTGATGGCACTTTCCACCACCACTACTACTCTTGCACTGCTCTCACCTTCCCCTTGAGTTACAATTAACTCTTATAGGGAATAAAGACAGGAAACTTTTTTTTAGTTAATTAGAACAGGGATCAAACAAGATGGGCTGTTGGGGGAGATCCATGTGCATTTATTCAAGTATCTTTCCACTTACATATAAACTTTAGATTCTAAAGGATGAGGTGAAGTTATGTTCAAACAAGAATGGAGTATGAAAGGAACTAACAATGCAGTCCTACACACAGTTATACCATTGACTTCAATGGATTTAGAAGGTTATAGTTATGTCATTGACTTCAATGGATTTAAAAGGTTATAGTTATGTTCAGGACTGAGCTGTAAATCCTCCCCCTTCCTGTATCTTAACCTCTCTGCATTCTGGTGTTCTCAGCATTTTTCTTCCAGTACTGTTCCTATTTCATAAACAAACCTGGCTTTGAGAAAAAAATGCTGAACAAAATGGAGCCCAGTGAGATAAAGTGCAGGAGAGGACACTGTTTAACTCTGCGTACTTCATAAATAAAGTTACATACAGAAATTTGTTTCTAAAATCAGTGAAGAAAGGAATAGACTAACTAAAAATAGTAGCTTTAAGAGCAAAGTTTAATAAAACTAAATCAGGTTTTAGAAAAATAAAAGTAATGAAAAAATGTGTACATCCCAGTAATTGTCCATAACATGAAGTGCTTGGTTACCTCACTCATAATAATAGTTCCTTCAATGGCTAATTTAAGATCACTCAGACTGTTCCGAACTATTGTGATTACTTTTTGCATTCGGTCAATTTCTTGGCGAAGAAAAATATTCATAGAATTGAGATGTCCCATTTTAATTAAGCGAGCTTTAACCTAAATACAGAAAATGAGAAGTTGGTCAATAAGACATTTAGAATAGTATTAGCAAAATAATTATATTTTATACTTGGAAAAACAGCAGACTTCCTATTCATGATTAAGGGGGAAAAAACCTTAACAATTCAAAGAGCTATCAAAGTATTTTATTGCTAGCAACTCACCTTTACTCTCAACTGAATCCAACACAGGTTCTGCCAGTAGTCCCTGTACATGGATCTAATATGACCAAAATCAAACAGAAGCAGTAGCACTTTAAAGACTAAGCATGACCATTTGTCAGTGCTTATTTCTCCCCCAAGGATAAGATTGGGGGTGCATTTCAGGCTGTTGGGGGGATGACAGGAAAATTACACTGCTTGTGGCCCCTGAAAACATCTGGCCCAGATTGAAGCCTCTGGCTCCAGCAGGTCCCTGGTTCTAATCCCCACTCTGCCACGGAAGCTTGCTGGGTGACCTTGGGCCAGTCACTCACTCTCAGCCTAATCTATTTCACAGAGCTGTTGTGAGGATAAAATGGAGAAGGTTGTAAATGGCTTTGGGTCCCATCTGGGGAAAACAGGTGAGGTAGAAATGAAGCAAATAACTAAAACGCAGTCAGATAGTACAACAAGCATGAGGTACTTGCAGATCTGCTTTTAATACTTGCAAATTAATGTCTGCAAGGGAAATGCATGCAGACTCAGCTGCACTATATGGAATCAGACCACTGGTCCATCTAGCCCAATATTGTCTATTTTGACTTGGTAGCAGGTGCCAAGAACCTCAGTCTGGGATCTTTGAAAACCCTTCTACTTCTTTAGCTACAAGTTCCCAAGGCTAGATCTGGGAATTTGTGTATGTTTTCGATCACTGAGGTAATAACCCTCTCTTGCCACTTCACTACATGTGATTCAAATACAGTACAACACATGGATCCCAATCTAGACAAATGAAAATATCCTGCCAATCATAGCCAGCCTGTTCACTAGAAAAACAAGACCCCTTATCCTGGAGTCTAGTGCCATAGACAGTACCAAGCAATTAGATGCTGACAGCAGCAAAAACATCAGCATTATTCATGGATGGTGACAGTCAAGCAATGAGAGAGGGAACCTGGAAGCAGAATGTAAGGAAGAGGTGGAGCTAAGGTAATGTAAGTCCTTGTGGGAAGTTAGGGCAGGGGGACTGGTCTAGTGCAAAGATTAAATGTATCCAAATAACAAGACAACTTAGCCAACACAGAAAATTCACCAAAAATGGAACTGAGAATAGATCCAATCATATTTGCTCAAGAACAGGTCAACTGAACACGATTTCCAAGTAAATGTGCAGGTCAGTAATACCAAGGTGGCGCTAAGACAGAGAACCACTTAAACCACTGCAATAAAAAGGCCGGTATTATTAGGAAGGGAATTGAAAACAAATCAGCCAGTATCATAATGCCCTTATATAAATTGATGGTGCGACCTCATTTGGAGTACTGCCTACAGTTCTGGTCACCACACCTCAAAAAGGATCTTATAGCATTGGGAAAAGTGCAGAAAAGGGCAACTAGAATGATAAAAGGGTTGGAACACTTTCCCTATGAAGAAAGGTTAAAGTGCTTGGGGCTCTTTAGTTTGGAGAAACAATGGCTAAGGAGTGATGTGATTTTGGTTTATAAGATTATGCATGGGATAGAGCAGATAGAGAAAAGTACTTTTCTCCCTTTCTCACAATACAAGAACTCGTGGTTGCTCAATGAAATTGCTGAACAGTTGGGTTAGAACAGATAAAAGGAAGTACCTCTTCACCCAAAGAGTGATTAACACATAGAATTCATTGCCACAGGAGATGGTGGTGGCTATAAGCATGGACAGCTTCAAGAGGAAATTAGATAAACATATGGAGCAGAAGTCCATCAGTGGCTATTAGCCACAAGGTATAGATAGGTCTGGGGCAAGTGATGCACTGTATTCTTGGTGCTTGGGGGGGCAACAGTGGGAGGGATTCTAGTGTCCTGGCCCACCTGATAGCACCTGATATTTTTGGCCATTGTGTGACAGCGTGTTGGACTAGATGGGCCACTGGCCTGATCCAACATTGGCTTCTTTTATGTTCTTATGTAAAAAGCCAAGATGTACATTTCAGGTGGGTATCCGTGTTGGTCCGAAGCAGCAGAGCAAAGTTTGAGTCCAGTGGCATCTTAAGACCGACAAAGTTTTATTCAACGTGTGAGCTTTCATATACATGCACACTTCCTCAGACACACTGAAATGGAAGTTATCAGTCCATACATATAGGTAGAGGGTGAACAGTAAAATAGCATACAACATAATGAAGATGTTTTAATAGATGTGAGAACCAAACAGGAATAACAGGCTAAGTTTATATGGTCACCATTTGTTGGGATTCATTTCCAGGGTGGGAGGGAACACAGTAAGGCAAATAATAATATGCCAAAATTGGAGACTGATGTATAATTGTATCTTTCTTAATTGTGGGATGCTACCCCGTTGTTACACTCTATCCATCTCCTCTCAAGCATGGAGGTAACTAATAGCATCCTATTCTTTCTATATTTGTTTATCTAAAAAGTTGTGCCAGGCTATCTTACATGCACAGGGTGGGAAATCATGAAAGTAAGGACTGTAATAAAATAGCAGTTGAATCCAGAAACCAGTCACAACAATAATTTAATGCTTTAATACAGTCTGAGAATCAGATGACTGGTTTTAGGCAAAAAGGCCTTGCAGTCCACAAAGCACTTCTGCTGCACTACCTTCTTTTATTTCAATGGGGAGTCCCTGAGAAGAGAACTCAGTGGACTGAATTCTCAGTCAGTAGATTTTATGATCATCTGTGATCAGATATATAAGGGAATGACTAGCTAGTTAGTGGGAAGAAAAGGTAATTATTGTGTTCTTGTGTTTTACTTAAAGATTTGTAATCTGTTCATTGAGGTCAATGCATGTACCTATTACATTTTAAGAGTAAGTTCTGCAGCTATATGCTGCATTTAATAAATCCTTTACAGGTTTTTTTCAGGATAAACAAAATGCAACTTTGTTACTACTTTTATTCTTTCATATTGCTTCTGGAAGAATCTTATAATTTGCTTTTTCAATGTTTTTCATTGCCCTTGAAGAAGCCACTGAATTTTTCATTGGCAGCACACATGCCAAATTTTTGCAGCATCTTGACTATAAAAAGAGAATTATTCACTAATAAGTACAGTTGTCTGAAGTTACTATAATCTGGGGAAACACATGACCTTTGATGTGATATATGGCATCAAGGGAACCATTCTCATTGGAAATTGATTAGCTAATAATTTTTCCTCAAGGTACAGCCATTAGATGTACATCCAGCCAAATTCCTGTTCTAACATAATAAAGAAGATATGATATTCCTTTTATGCAACACCAGAGGATTCCCTGTAGCAGAATATTTAGACATTAGCTGAAATGGGGTTATATCTGCAAAAACTTCACCTCTTGGTAAAGGGTCCACTAATTTCAGCAACTGATTAGAATGACACTATGAAAAAGGGCAAAGTTGTTTTACCATTCAGAGTGTAGGCATGAAGCATTTTAAACTGTTTTCATGATATCATCAGATAGCTAAATCTGTCTGTCATTATATCATGATGCTGCCTATGTGTTTTCTGATTGATCAGTTCTCTCTAGAAAAATACCTCTGTTTTTAAGAAAAACTAAATCAAAACTGCAGATCAGGAAAGGAAGGATCTGTGAATAGGGTACAAAGATGTGAGCCACTTTGATAGATTTTCCTCGAATGGATTTGTATTAACTTAGCACATGCCTGTTCTTTTTCAAAAGACTTTATTTCAACATGAAATATGAGAGTTTTGCTTTTCTAGAACTCTTGAGATGTTTCTGTCCATTATGGCCTCGTGCTCACAGCTTCCCCTTTACACTACAGCCATTATGTTTTTAATTGTATAATGTTCATAAATGAATGCCATTTCTAGCAATTCAGTGTTTTTCACAGTGCAACTTCTAGACCAACCAGAAGCCACAACTGTTCCAACAGTCTGCTACAATAAATTAATATTTTCATGTCCATGATTTTAGGAAAGCCTTCATAAGAAATTTAAAATAATCACCTCATGGGGTATATAATCCGGAGGTAGTTTCTCAAGCATATCTTCCGCTAATCGATAGACAATGGCTTCTCGAGTTTCTCCTACTCCACCTCCACTTTCTTTTGGCTGAATATTTGTTATGGTGTTCAGAACATCAGCTGCTGTATTACTCTGATACCTGAGGGTAATTTTAAATAATATATAATAACTAGAATGTCCAAGCCCAGTAGATAACTTACCAAGAGATAGTGAATAAAGAGATCCCATTTGTTCTAGAAGGAGTTGCAAAGGGGAAATAGAACCAGTTCTCTACCACATTTTTGGATGCTTTATTCTTATAAGCTGATATTCCCTTGCTTCCCTTATCCATAGCAGTCTCCTGAAAGTAAGAGGATTATTTTACCCAGTTCCCTCTACTGATTGCAGCCCCCAAGCTATGGAGCATTTTTGTTTATGAGAGTTCTTCAATCCTCAGCACAGAACATTGAGAGGGGCACTTTGGGAAGGAGAAAGCTGGGAAAACATGCTTGCACAAACTCTTGCACCTGTGTAAATGTCTGGATCCAACCTAATGTATAAAACTATACATTTAGAAATTCCTCACATGATAGTTCAAGAAAGCACAGATTTGTGTGTGTGTGTGTGTGTGTGTGTGAAGTGCTGCCAAATTGCTTCTGAGTTATAGCAACCTTATTATCAAGAAGTCCAACGCCCTAGGGTTCCCAGGGCTGATGCACACAAGTAGCCATACCTTTTTAAAAAACTATAATAAATTTTATTTAATATCTTTTAGAACAAAATGTTTGAAACATATACAACACTCTAAAATCACACAGAAAGAAAAATTAGTTTAACTATCTAACATGTTTCCAAGACCTGCATTATATGGCACAATCCTTAAGTTCAGGAGTCAAAGGCTTTAGCTTATGCATTCTCTATGTTGCTGTCTATTGCCATATGAGCATATCATAGTCTAAACCTTTAGTCCATCAGATTCCAAGCTAGCCTCCTTTCTCCAGGACCTTAGCTCAATTATAGTTTTTTGGCCAAGCAGCATCAGGTGATAATGACACCCAATCAGGACACATTCTTGCTGAAACCTTCTAGAAATGTATCTCATCACTCCTGAGTCCTCACTCCCATCCTATGGCCTGCAGGTTCTCATGAGAAGCTAATTACCATGTTTCCATGAAGATGACAAGGGCTATGTCTTATGGCATCACTGCTCTGATTCAAGCCCATAACCCTGCCTCCTTAAGTGATATGGTGTTTTTTGTTGACTAGCTTGCAGCTCAACCTCAGGACAACCAGAAGGGGCTGAAGCAATGGAAGCCGGCTGCAGAGAGGGAGGAAGGACTGTGCTCCAGATGTTTGGAAGAGAGCAGTCGAGCAAGCTTTGCCAGTCACTCTGGCAGGCAGATTCCTGTTTTCTCCTGAGACAACAAACCAGGGGCGACCTCCACACCCAAGATGGAATGCTATCACTGTCATGAGAAGGGACACCTCAGCCATGACTGTCCGAAGCTGGTGCCAAAGGAGAAACAGCCTGCATTGTCATTTTTGTCACTCATTTGTCCCTGTTGCTTTGGGTTTCCCTCCCCTTTTCCATATGTGTTTTGCTTCGCCTAGGACTACTAGACAGAGCAAAACACATTGCAGGGGGAAAACACATTGCGGGCAGAGCAAAACACATTGCGGGAAGCAATAGGAGTACACAAGTGATGAAAATCAGGATGTGGAAGAGCCCTGAGAGGGGGGAGAGATAGGTGACAGCCCCCTTAGTGGAACCTCTAAAGGAAGAACTTCTGCAAGCTGAGACACCGGTAAACTCTAATCCCTTCCCTGCTTCTCAGAAAAGCCAGGCTGAGTTGGGAATGACAGCAAAAGGGGAGACCAGGGGCTTTCTGGCATCTGAAGCTCTTAAGGAAGCACAGAATGAGTGTGTCTCTCTCAAAGACTGCCACTTGCAGGCTGAGATGGTACTGAGAGAGCTGAATGAAATGGCAACAAGTAGATTTGTATGGAAGAAGGAACTGTTGTATAGATAATGTCTCCCTAAGAAATATCCAGAACAGATTGAGCCTGTGAGACAGCTGGTCATACCTCAAAGGTATAGAGAAGAAGTTTTGAGGGTGGCCCATGGCACTCCCTTTGGTGGACATCTAGGCATAAAGAAAACCCTGGCATGGATTTCCAATTCATTCTACTGGCCATACATTATCAAAGGATGCAAAATTACCATAGCACTTGTGAGATCTATCAGAAAGTGGGATTTCACAAGATCCCCATAAAGTGCCTTTAAGACCTTTTCCTATGGTCAGCCAGATTCTCCAGTGAATCTCTATTGATATTTTGGGATCTCTGCCAAAGACCAAATCTGGAAGACAATTCATCTTGCTGTTGGTAGACCATGCATCTCATTTTTTGTCAGCATTTGCAGCCTCTAATATTGCCAAGGCCATGTTGGAGTTTAGTTCAACGTTTGGATGGCCTGAGGTCATAATCTCCAATCAAGGAAGAAACTTTACCTCTAAACTAATGCAGAAAGTTTATGAACTGGTAGGGATTAAGCACATCCCTGTTGTGGCTTATCACAAAAGCACAAATGGACTGGTGAAGAAGTGTATGCTGACACTGGGCAAGATGCTAAAGGCTTATGCTATGGAACATCCAGGGAGATGGGATGGGGCACTCCCTTATCTTATTTTTGCCATCAGAGATGCCCCTATAGCCAGCCTGGGATGGCACTCCCCTAATGAGTTAGTTTTTGGAAGAAGGATTACTGGCCCTCTGCAACTACTAAAAGCTACTTGGGAGGGGAGTCAGATGTCAGAATGCACCTCTAGTGCCACAGAAGATCTGGCAAGGCTAAAAGCAGATGCTGGAGCAGGTCAGGAAGGTGGCTGAGGAGTTGCTTAAGCAGGCTCAAGTTCAACAGAAGGACTATTATGACCAGCATGCTAAGCCTAGGACCCCGGCTGTTAGAGATAAAGTGTTAGTCTTGAAGCCTGATGATGTAGCCAAGTTGGAGGCTGCATGGGCTGGTCCACATTTTGTGTTACAAAACTTAGAGAAGGAGAATTATCTGATCCAGGAAATGGGCTCACATAAAAAGACTCAGGTTGTTTATATCAACTGTCTGAAACTGTTTTGAGAGAGGGCTGGCCAGATGTTCCCAGTGAAGCCTGCAGAGGGGGAGGACCTGTGTTTGCCTGAGTTATTGAATGAGAGTGCAGGAACTGAAAGGTTGGAGCAACTACTGATGGCCTCCACCTTATCACAGCAGCAGAATGAACTGAAACAAATGCTGAGCTGTTTCCAGCCTCTTTGGTGTAGTGGTTAAGTGTGCAGACTCTAATCTGGGAGGACTGGGTTTGATTCCCCACTCTTTCACTTGGACCTACTGGATGACCTTGGGCAAGCCATAGTTCTGGCACAGCTGTTCTTGAAAAACAGCAGTTTCTGTCAGAGCTCTCTTAGCCCCACCTACCTTACAGGATGTCTGTTGTGTAGAGGGGAAGGAGTTTTAAAGCTGCTCTGAGACTCCTTTGGGTAGTGAAGGGCGGGGTATAAATCCAATCTCCTCTTCTTCTCTTTTCTCTAACGTATCTTGCTGGACTGACAATCATCCATCAGAGACAGGGGCACATGCACCAATAAAATCCAGTCCTTACCCACTGAATGGGCCCATGAAAGAAATCATGGCTGCTGAGATTCAACAAATGCTGAAGTGAGGGGTGATCAAGAAGTCTCACTCTGAGTGGGGAGCACCTATAATTATCCTGCCAAAGAAGTTGTCAGAGGATGACCTAACTGAATATAATTTCTGTGTGGACTTCAGAAAGTTAAACAAGATGGGTAGCCATGTTAGCCTGTCTGTAGCAGTAGAAAAGAGAAAGAGTCCAATAGCACAATCAGTTATGATCTTTTGACCCGTCGCCTCACTGAGATAGGAGTTCGGGGGTCTGCCTTACAATGGTTTTCCTCCTTTCTCCATGATCGGCAACAGAGGGTGGCGCTTGGTGAGGGAGTATCCCTGTGATACCCACTTGAACTTGGAGTGCCACAGAGGGTGATTCTCTCATCAGTGTTATTCAACATCAATATACACCCCCTTGCCCAGCTGGTCTGGGGGTTTGGGCTGGGATGTCATCGGTATGCATATGACACCCAGCTCTATCTGTTGATGGATAGCTGCCTGGACTCTGCCCCAGAAAATCTGACCAGGGCATTCGAGGCCATGGCTACAGAAGAGCCGATTGAAACCTCAATCCAACTAAAATGGAGGTCCTGTACCTGAGTCGGGGGTGTTGGGTTGGGTTGGGAATCAGGCTGCCCACCTTGGATGGCACATTACTTGTGCCAGCTCAGAAGGTGAGAAGCCTGGGGGTGGTCCTGGATGCCTCACTTTCTATGGAGGCCCAGGTCGCCACAGTTGCTAGGTCTGCCTTTTATCATCTTTGGCAGATCAGGCAGCTGGCCCCTTACCTCTCCCCCCAGGAGTTGACTATAGTGACCCAATACAATGGTCTCTTCCAGGCTTGATTACTGTAACTCGCTTTACGTAGGCTTGCCCTTGAGGTTGATCCAGAAACTCCAGCTGGTGCAAAATGTGTTGGTGTGACTGCTGACTGTGTTCACTGTGCTGGCAGACATTCAGCTGGTGCTAAGCCAATTGCACTGGCTACCAATTGAGTACTGGATCCGCTTCAAGATTTTGGTATTGACCTTCAAAGCCTTGTGCAGCCTGGGACCTTAGGGACCGCTTCTCCCCATATGTCCCCTGGAGAGCCTCACAGTCTGCTGAGCAAGATCTGCTGGTTGTCCCGGCGTGAGAGACATCTGTTTAGCCTCAACCAGAACCAGGGCCCTGGTCTGATGGAACATGCTCCCACATGAGAACAGGGCCCTGCAGGACTTTTTATTGTTCTGCAGGTCCTGTAAAATGGAGCTGTTCCACCAGGCCTTTGTTTGATGACACTATCTGTATGTGGCCCAGATTAAATGAACCTAGAGTCCAGTGGCACCAGTATTGATGCAGACTGTTTTTAAATGCTTGTTTTAATATTTTAACTGATTATCTATTATTGTGTTGGGCAGCTGAATGTGATCCACCCTGAGCTCATTCGTGTGGAGGGCAAAATATAAATTTGAAAAATAATTAAAATAAATAATTAGCACTATAAAGACTGGAAAAGGAGGGCCTGGCTTTTGTTTGGGTCCTTAGCAAGCTGAAGCCAAGGTTGCCAGCCTCGAGGTGGGGCCTGGGGAACTCCCGCTTTTACAACTGATCTCCAGCTGACAGAGATCAGCTCCCCTGGAGAAAATGGCTGCTTCGAAGGGTGGACTCTATGGCATCCTACCATGCTGAGGCCCCTCCCCTCCCCAAATGCCGCCCTCTCCTGGATCCACCCCCAAAGTCTCCAGCTATTTTCCAATCCCGGCCTGACAACCCTACTGACGCTGTGTGGTGTTAAATTTGTTGTGGAAATGGACCATAACCCCTTGTCCTTTATTCATAGGACGGAGGGAAACAATGCCCAGATTCTAAAGTGGGCTTCGAGTCCATGGGATTTTAGTTTACCTTATGCTGCTATGAAAACCTTGATCTACTTCACAATAGAAGTGTAGTTGCTTTGCCAAGGTATGTAAGCTTCAATCATGGTTTGGGCCATGAATCTCAGCTTTTCCTGGGTGGCATATGAGGCAAAGCACCCCTGATTCCTCTCAAGGGTTAATGTGAATAGTAAGGGGCTTATTCCATCTTGCAGGTGTTGCTAATTGGGTCTCTCTGCCTACATAGCCCTTATCATTTTCAAGGCCAGAGCTGGAAATGTGGTAATTAGCTTCTCATGAGAACCTGCAGCCCATAGGATACAAAGGGGAAATCAGGAGTGATGAGATAACTTCTAGAGGGCTTCAGCAAGAATGTGTCCTGATTGGGTATCATCATCACCTGATGCTGCTTGGCCAAAAAAGCTATAATTGAGCTAAGAGCCTGGAGAAGGGCCTAACTTGGATTTTGATGGACTTAAAGTAGGGTTGCCAGGTCCCTACCTGGTATCCAGCAGGTGTTGGAAGCTCGTCATTGTGCCTGGCATGCCATCGAGGGACGCTCTAGCATTTGGCTTTAAAACTTTATGGTACCATAGAGTTTTAATGCCAAACACTAGAGCATCCCCTGACGACATGCCCAGCGTGATGATGTCACCTCCGGGTGACATCATCGTGCTGGGCACATTGGCCTGATTCTGACAATTTGTGGGCAGGATTCCCCCCGGCAGCCGGATCTGGGCCAGTGGGCTGGGGACTTCTAGAGTGGGCAAACCCTCACCCCCACCCCCGGGAACCTGGCAGCTCTAACTTAAGGCCTGGACTATGATATGCTCATATTGCAATAGACAGCAACACAGAGACATACGTAAGTCCACAGGGTTCAGCCTTGGACTCCTTGACACAGGCCCTGATCCCAGATTCCGTGTCCATGTTAGGAAATATGTTATCGTGGGTGAGAAGTTGTTTAAGGTTAGAAGGCTGTCTGTGGGCAAGAAAAGATTTTCCTCCCAATGCCTGTGAGAGAGGACAATTATTGTCTAGCAGAGGTTGCAGGTCATTACGTTGTATTAACATTGAACTGGTTTGAGTTGAGAGCTGTAGGTGACTTCCAAAAGTGTTCTGTTGTTTCATTTAGGCCTATCTTGTAGCAAGTTTTCTTGGAATTATTCTGGCTTTGTTGATGTGTTTCCTTACTGTATCAGGTGGATATAGGAATTCCAAAAATGTCTGTTGTAGATCCTGCAAGTGAGAATCTCTGTCAGGGGCTAGAACAAATGCAACTATAGACAATGGATTGTTTGGTGTGTTTAGGATGGTGATAGGAGGTGTGTAGATATGTTTTAATCAGTAGGTTTCTAGTATAAGGTAGTTTTTATGCTTCCATTATATATTTCTACAGTGGTGTCTAGAAAATGTACTTCAGTATGAATTGATTCATGACCAGTTTGATGGTGGTGTGGAAGTTGCTGAAGGCCTGGTAAAATTTCTCTAGTGCTTCTTTCCTATGATTCCAGATGATAAAAATGTAATCAATAAATCTCAAGTACAAGAGGGGTATTAATGGATGGGAGCTGAAGAAGAGTGGCTCCGGGTCAGCCATGAAAATGTTGGCATATTGTGGTGTCATTGATCTGAAGGACTAAATCATCACCAAATCTGAAGCAGTTGCCAGTGAGGACAAAATGGCAGAGCTTTGTAGCAAGGTCAGCTGTGGTGCTGTCAGAGATGGTATTCCTGATGGCTTGTGGTCTATCTTTGTGGGGGATGTTGGTATACAGACTCAACATCCACGGTGGCCAAAACAGTATTAGCTGCACGATTGTCAATGGATTGTATTCTTTTCAGGAAGTCTGTAGTGTTGCACACATAACTGGGGGCATTGATGGCATAGGATCTGAGAATGGAGTCCATATATCCAGACATCCCTACAGTGATGGTGCCTATGCCTGAAGCAATAAGATGTCCAGAGTATTTTGGGCAGAACACAGAAAGTGTCTGGTCGAGGTTCTTGTATATGTATAGGTAATTCATTTATAGTCCTGTTTAGTTCTTTTTGATATTCTTGAGTGGGGTCTGGGATAGTGGCTTGTAGAAAGTGGCATTGGAGAGTTACCTTTTGGCCTACTGAATGTAGTCTGATTTGTCCATGATGACAACTGCCCCTCCTTTGTCAGCTTCTTTGATAATGTCTGGATTGTTTCTGAGGCTGTTTATTGCATATCTTTTGATGTGGGTGAAGATGTGATGTAAGAGATGATGTTCCTTCATCATGTCAGTTTGGACTCAGCTGTCAAAACATTCTATTGTAGAGATCTAGGATGGTATTGCAACTGTTGGGGGTGTCCATGTAGAGTCCTTTTCCTGTAGTGTTGGGTGGGCAGCAATTGGTGGCCAATGTGTTGTCCTTCAGTGAGCTGGAGGGATGGCAACTGTTCAGCAGTAGATTATGCATCCTTATGTCATAAAGATGCATCAATTATCTGTTCCAAGGCTTGCTCATGGTATTCTGTCAGATGCAGACAGTGAAAAAGGGCCTCCAAGTCACTACAGAATCGACTGTTTCATCCTGTCTTCTTCCTTTGCAACATCCCTTCCACCTTCTGACTGGGATATAAGAACTGATCCTGCTTTAGCGGAGAGAGCAGGGTATAAATCAAATAAATAAATATAAAACAGGGATCTTCCATTCCTGCTTGTGTCTGATGAAGGGAACTTTGAGCCTGACCATTCATGAAGAGAAAACAGGTTGCTTACCTGTAACTGATGATCTTTGAGTGGTCATCCGTGCAGTACCACACATGGGTTGGGTGCCTGTGCACGACCTCGATCGGAGAAAGTTCTAGAGCTTTGCCTCAGAAGAGCTTTGGCGGGCTCTTTTCCCGCCCTGGGGAGAAGGCACGCACTGCGCATGCCCAGAGTGGGGGAGAGAGCCGCCTCCCACTCAGTTCCTTCAACCGCCACCGGTAAGTCCCATCAATCCAAAGAAGGAGATCTGGAGATGCCAGCAGCGGGGAAGGCCAGGTGGGATTGTGGTACTGCACAGATGACCACGCGAAGATCATTAGTTACAGGTAAGCAACCTGTTTCTTCGTCATGGTCTCTGTGCAGTCCCACACATGGGTGATTACAAGAGCTGAACCAGTTGGAGGAGGGAGCTGGCAACTGAAAAAGACACAAGCAAACTGGTTAAGACACAGGATCATCATCAAACCAAGTCACCCAATGGTCCTACCTGAGGAAACAGCATGGTCAAGCGAAGAGAGATCACAGTACCGTCTGACCGAAGGCAGCATCCCGTCGGGCTCGGACGTCGAGTGCGTAGTGGGTCATGAAGGTCAATGCTGAGGACCATGTAGCAGCCGCACAGACGTCTTCCAACGGGACACCAGCCAGGAAAGCGGTGGATGTCAATACCGCCCGTGTAGAATGGGCAGTGACACAGGCAGGAACAGGTTGACGTGCCAGCTCATAGCAAAGGGCTATGGTGGAAGTCACCCATTTAGGGAGACGTTGAGAAGAAACTGGCTCCCCCAGATGCGGAGGGCCATAAGCTAGAACAGCTGAGGAGATTTACGTATGGGCTGTGTCCTATGCAGGTAGAAAGAGAGCGCTCTGCGAACATCGAGACAGTGCAAGGCTCTCTGAGAGGCATCAGTCGGGTTCAGAAAGAAGGTAGGCAGGACAGATGACTGAGAGAGATGAAAGGCAGAGATGACTTTAGGGAGGAAGGAAGGATCTGGTCTCAGGACAAACTTCTCCCTATGAAAAATTGTATAGGGGGGATCAGACCTAAAGGCAGCTAGCTCCCCTACTCTACGTGCGGTAGTAATGGCTATTAGGAAGGCCGTTTTCCAGGAAATTAGCCTGAGATCGGCGATAGCCATAGGTTCGAACAGTTTGGACATGAGTTGAGAAAGGACCAGGGACAAACCCCACGAAGGCACCAAAGGTTTCCTAGGAGGGCAAAGCCAAAGAAGACCCTTGAGGAACGTTTTGGTGAGACGATGGGAGAATACTGAGGATTCTTGTATCAAGGGGTGATAAGCGGAGATCGCCGCCAAATGAACCTGCGAGGACAAGTATACGAGGCCAGCATCCTTCAAGTGGATGATGTAGGAAAAAATCTCACAGAGAGATGACCGAGCTGGATCGAAGGAGTGATCAGAGGCATAGGACTGGAATCTCTTCCATTTGAATCGATAGGAACGTCGAGTAGAAGGCTTCCGAGCGTTCAGAAGGATTTCAGAGACTTGCAGCGGGAAGTCTAGGGCCGGATCCTCCAGGCCGTCAATCTGAAAAACCCCAGATCGGGATGCAGGATTCTCCCTCGAGCCTGAGAGAGGAGATCGGGGACGACAGGGAGAGGACGGAAGGTATGACGGGAGAGTTGGAGCAGGTGGGGAAACCAGACCTGGCATGGCCACCAAAGAGTGACTAGTATGCATGACGTGCCATCTTCGAGGATCTTCTGAACGACCCGGGAGATGAGAGGGAATGGAGGAAAAAAGTAAAACAGGATTCTGTGAAGAAAGGCATCCCCGAGCGACCGAGCAGACGGGGGACCCCTGCTGAAAAACAGGCGACATCGAGCATTGTTGGCGGTCGCGAAGCCGTCGACAGAGGGGCGGCCGAACTCGAGAAAGAGAGGCCAAAGATACTGGATGGGAATGGACCAGTCATTGTCCAAGGAGGTGGAGTGACTCAACTGATCTGCATCGACATTTTGAGCTCTGGGAATATGTATTGCTGACAGCGTGATGGAGTGATCGAGGCACCAGGACCAGAGGTCAATCATCAAGTTGCAAAGACGAACAGAGGCAGTGCCGCCCTGCTTGTTGATGTAGTAAACCGCCGTGGTGTTGTTGGAAGCCACCTGGATGACACGACCCTGAAGGATCGGAAGAAACGACTGAAGGGTGAGATGAACTGCTCGCAACTCTAGGAGGTTTATGTGACGAGTCGCTTCATGAGCAGACCAAACCCCCTGCGTAGAAAGCATTCCGCACTGGGCTCCCCAACCCCAAAGGGAAGCATCTGTGGTCAGCAACAACTCGGGAGGAGGAGGCTGAAAGGGCATGCCGGAAAGGAGGTGGATGGCATGAGACCACCAGTTGAGAGAGTCAAGGACGCTCTGTGGGATTGACAAAATCGTGTGCCAAGGACTCCATAGAGGATCGAAGGCACGGAGGAGCCACAGCTGAAGTGGCCACATTCTCAACCGGGCATGACGGACAACAAACACCGTGGAGGCAAAGTGACTGAGGAGCCTCATCACAGTTTGAGCGGATTCTTGAGGAGCAGTCTGAAAGGAGGACACCAGTGCCAGAATGTCGGAAGCCCTCGATTCCGGAAGAAAGGCCTGTTCGAGATTGGTGTCGAGACGGGCTCCGAGAAACCGAAGGACCTGGAGGGGCTGAAGGGAGGACTTGGCGACATTGACACAAAGACCGAGGGCACGGAGGAGAGAAAGAGTCTCTCGAGTATTGTGGAGCTACTGAGTTTGCGTCGGAGCTACGAGAAGTCAGTCGTCGATGTAGGGATAAAGTGTGATCCCTTGTCGATGAAGTTCGGCCACCACCACAGCCATCAGTTTGGTAAATACCCTTGGGGCGGTGGAAAGACTGAATGGAAGGACTCTGTACTGGTAGTGAGCATTTCCAATGGCAAACCAAAGGAATTGACGGTGTTGAGGACGGATAGTGACATGGAAGTATGCGTCTTGGAGATTGACCGACGCAAGCCATGCCCACCGTGGAATAAGCGGGAGGATTGACTGTGAAGTGACCATTCTGAATTTTTGATACTGAATGCAACAGTTGAGATCTCGAAGATCCATAATCAGTTGGAAGCTGCCGTCTCTCTTGGGGACCAGGAAATACTTTGAGTAAAAGCCAAGAGTCTGTTGCATCTCTGGTACAACCTCGATGGCTCCCTTGGCAAGAAGAGCGAAAATCTCAATATCGAGAAGAGGGTCTGGGGTCGTGACGACAAAGTGTGGAAGGACTGGAGGCGAAACGAACTCTATGGCGTACCCGACTTGTAGAATGGTGAGGACCCAGGAGTCAGTGGAAATTTCTTCCCAGGCTGGTAGGAAGGGGAAGAGACGGGTCCGGATGGGAGGGGTGTACGATGTTGGAGAGGGCAGGCAGTGAAGACAGTCAAACAGACTGCTTGGACTGTGATGGCTTTTTTGGAGGCTGAGGTCGATGCTTGGAGGGAGGGCGGGAGTCGTAAGGCTTCCTCCTCCACTGGGGATTGGATGCCGGTGACGGATAACGTCTAGAACCGGAAGGCTTCCAGGGATGGTTCTGAGGCTGGTAAGAAGAGGCGGACACCCTGAGGTTTGGAGCCTGCTTCCTACTGTCATCGACAGCTTTTAAAGCCTCGTCGGTAGTAGAGTGGAAGAAGCCATCACCATCGAATGGAAGATCCTCTATGCGGAACTTAACATCAGGTTGTAAGGAGGTGCCCCGCAGCCAAGCATGGCGCCTGAGAGTGACGGAAGAGACCAGAAGCTTCAAAGAGCAACTAACGGCATGATGGACTGAGTTAATCTGCTGTTTCGATATGGAGCAGATCTCCGACAAGGCACCCGACAGAGTGGCATGGTGTTCCTCAGGGACAAAGTCCAAGACGGGATGGACAGCATCTGCGATGTTGAAGGCATATGCTGACAGATAAGAGAGATAGGTGTCGATGCGGAGATTCATGGAGGCAAAAGAATACATCTTTTTGGCAAGAAGGTCAAGTTTGCAACCCTCACGGTCAGGGGGTGCAGACTGTCGTACGGGCTGCTTCAATCTCGACGATGAATGTACGACCATCGAATTTGGCAGTGGTTGAGAGAGAAGGAACTTGCCGGAATTCTGCTGGATCTTGTGAAGAGCATCATACCACCTAGAGACCGGGGGGATCGATGCTGGGTGCTCCCAAGATTCCTTCAAAACCGAAAGGTGGACCAGAAGCAAGGGAAAGATGGTAGAAGGAGGAAGGTCAGCTTGGACCAGCTTGTGAACCACGTCGGTCACAGCAGGCGACTCCATGGATCCCTGGACTTGAAGGGCAGTGGCCATTCGAGTAACGAGCTCCAAGTAAGCCTTAGGACCCTCAGTGGGAGAAATAGAACCCGAGGCTCGTCATTGACTCGAGTGGCATCAGGATCAAGCTCCACAGAGTCTGAACAGTCAGATATCGACATTGGAGAGGAGGACCTCAATGGCTGAGCAAGATCAATAGCCGTATGGTCGTCAGGAGGAGGATGATACCGAGGTTCTAAGGGAGAACTCTTCGGGGCATCCCTAATCCTCGAGGGTTCAGTAGGTTGGTCCCAAGGAACCGAATGCGCCGAGGCCACCGATGTGGAGCGGCGTGGGCAGCCAGAGACATGACTCTGGCGTGGGCAGCCAGAGACATCAGTACGTTCGGAGTGTCGGATCTGATCATAATGATGACGCTCAGGCATCAGGGACCTCGAATAGTAGTAGGCATAGTGCGGACGTTCTCGGCTCTCATCAAAAGACCAACATTGATCGTCGGAAGGCGAGCCCAATAAAGACGAGATCAGCCTCCTTCGGTCATAACAGGAGCAAGACTGTGAGCGTCGATGCACCAAAACAGGCCTCTCGTCCAAATTGTGGACGGGGAGATCGGAATGCCTAGAAGGAGATCGGGAACGTCGAGGAGGAGACAATGGTGGTGGCGACCTTGTTGACTGACCAAGAGGAATTAAGCCAGAAGTCGAAGACAAAGTGTGCTGCGGCGTTGCACTGCAGATCTTTGAGAGGTAGAGGCCAACACGGGCGTTGAAGTCGTCAGGCCAGTAATGACGACAGGCTCAACCACCGAAGCCGAAGCAGATGGTTTAACCTTCGATTTTGAAGGGGTCTTTTCGTCAGCCCTCTTAAGTTTCGATTTCGGTGCCTTCGAAGAGGTGTCCGATTTCTTTGCCACAGAGGCATGAGAAGCCGCTGACAACATTGTAGGGCGTAAAGCCGACTCTAAAAGGAGAGCCCTAAGTCTAACCTCTCGGTTGCGTCGAGCCTGTTGAGTAAAACTCGCACAATGTGGGCAACTATCAACCTTATGGGCTTCTCCCAAACAAATTAAACAAAAGTCGTGCCCGTCATTCGAAGGGATTTTGGCAAGGCAACGACGGCACACCTTGAAAAACTTAGTTTTGCCCATACAAAGTGAAACCCACCCACCAAAGAAAGAGGGGGGGGGAACAAGAGAAAAAAAGAAAAAGAGAATTTTTTTTTTGGATTTTTACAAAGAGGAAGAAGAAATATGAGGAAAGGTGAGGAGAAAAGAGAAAAGGAGCAGAGAAATACTCAACTGAGGCAACGGACAGAGCAACACTAATGAGGTGTGAACGCGAAGGCTGTCGAAGAAGAACTGAGTGGGAGGCAGCTCTCTCCCCCACTCTGGGCATGCGCAGTGCGTGCCTTCTCCCCAGAGTGGGAAGAGAGCCCACCAAAGCTCTTCTGAGGCAAAGCTCTAGAACTTTCTCCGATCGAGGTCGTGTGCAGGCGCCCAACCCATGTGTGGGACTGCACAGAGACCACGACGAAGATTAAATAGTTCTGGTACTTGGATTGGCTCTGGGAGAATAAAGCACCCTCAGACAATGCAGAAGTTGGTAATTCCCTATTTAAAACATAATCTCCACATTTCTGAGTTCTTTGGGCTCTTGCCCCTTTTTACCTAGTTCTGGATGCTGGCCAATTATTCCCATGTACAATGTCTGCAGGTTAACAGTTTGTATTGTGTATTGTATGTAAACGAAGAAGATCAGAGGCATGTAAATGCTCCAAATGAGTTTTAAGAGATACCCACTTACAATTTTTGGATTTAAATGTCAAAGTCTAAAAAACTTGGATCAGATAAAGAAAAATGTGTAGGAGAATAAAACTTAATGCTACTGTACATTCTCAGAGCTGTTCAGTGGGTAGCCTAAAGAAAACGAGCATTCTGGACAATAATCCCATACCATTAGGCAATCCTCCCATACCATTAGGCAATCCCTGGTATGTCGCTCAGAATCTGTCCCTATCCACTAGCTGCATTGCCTGAGTTCTCTCCCACCCACTGCAGCCTAGGCCACTCTTCTCTGATTGGGCCAGCATTTCAAGCTCATTTGCATATGGAAGCTGATTGGACTTCACTCCATTCCGCACCTCAAACCCCCCCCAAGACAGTTGGAATTGTCCGTTGTTTATGCCATCTATTGTATTCTGAGGTGAAATATGTCCTCACTCACAACACTTCCCCTTCAAAAGAAACAAACCCAATAGCACAACCATGCGACACCCCAAAAAAGACAGGTCATACCACAAGCAGAATACCACAAGGCAAAAAAAGCTCTGGTACTAATTCTGGCAAGGGATGCTGTGAGTGTAGAAAATGATTTATCGACACAGTGGAAAATCTTTAGGAATTGTTTGGTGCATTTACCAAGGGGCACCCACACAGAGCCTCTGGCATTTTCTCACTCTGCTGGCATCAAAACCAATTGAAGGCAAAATAGAGATATGGAGACTTTTTCATCCTCCTTTGCATCAATTTGTCTTTGTTGGCAATGGCAACCCTAGGCCTGGCTGCTTGCTCCTGTTCAGCAGGAGTATCCCTATGGAAACTGCCGGGATGATTTCAGACCAGCTGGAGACTTTCTGCATAACCTGCCTTACAGGGTTGCTGTACAGATCACGAAGCTGAAAAGAATGAAGTAAACTGCTTTGCTCCCCGCTAATGAGAAAAA
Organism: Gekko gecko; assembly: GCA_029375565.1. Classification (NCBI taxonomy): domain Eukaryota; kingdom Metazoa; phylum Chordata; class Lepidosauria; order Squamata; family Gekkonidae; genus Gekko; species Gekko gecko. The sequence continues at coordinate 97,242,808 of JAPDNY010000001.1, forward strand.
CAGAATTTTGCCTAGGAAGAGGCTGCTGAAAGGGGATGAGATAAAGTTGCCAACTATAGGTATGGAAATTCCTGGAGATTTGAGGGGTGGAGCCCAGAGAAGGTGAGGTTTGAGGAGGGGTGGGACCTCAGACAGGTACAGTGCCATAGACTCCATCCTCCAAAGCAGCCATTTTCTCCTGGGGAACTATTGTTGGCAATCTTGGCCCAGTGGCCATCAAACCATTCTCTTCCACCCCCTGCTGTGCAGCTGTCTTTCCCCTAGGGTTGCCAATCTCCAGGTGGGACCTGGAGATCTCCTGCTGTTACAATTGATCTCCAGATGACCGAGATCAGTTCCCCTGGAGAAAATGGCTGCTTTGGAGGGTAGACCCTATGGCATTATACCCTGCTGAGTCCTTCCGCCCCCCCCCCAATGCTGCCCTCCACAGGATCCACCCACCAAATCTCCAGGTATTTCCCTACTTAGAGCTGGCAACCCTACTTTCCCCTCAGTGCCTGTTGGTAGGCAACCAAGCTTGGTCCTGTCACCTGTTTTGGCCATTGAGAGAAAACTCATTGGGGCCAGTCCTGATAGGGTTGCCAACTCCAGATGGGAAATTCCTGGAGATTTGAGGGATGGAGCCTGAAGCAGGTGAGGTTTCAGGAGGGGTGGGACCTCAGACAGGTACAATGCCATAGACTCCACCCATCAAACTAGCCATTCCATCCTGGGGAACCATTGTTGCCAATCTCCAGGTGGGGGCTGGAGATCAATCAGAATTACAACTGCTCTCCAGGAGGGAGGGGAAGGAGATGGAAAGCTGAAGTCAGGGGGCAGATAACAGTAGGTTGACAATTGGCTGGGAGGGAGATAGGGTTGCCAACTCCAGGTTGGGAAATTTCTGGAGATTTGAGGGGTAGAGCCTGGAGATGGTGAGGTTTGAGTAGGGGTGGGTTCTCAGACAGGTACAATGCCATAGACCCCACCCTCCAAACCAGCCAGTCCCTCATGGGGAACCATTCTTGCCAATCTCCAGGTGAGGGCTGGAGACCACTCAGAATTACAACTGCTCGGCAGGAGAGACGGCAGAAGTCAGCTGAAGTCAGAGAGGCAGATAACAGTAGATTGATGGTTAGCTGGGAAGGAGATGGGGTTGCCAACTCCAGGTTGGCAAATTCCTGGGGATTTGAGGGGTGGAACCTGGAGAGGGTGAGGTTTGAGGGGGGGTTGGACCTCAGGCAGGTAGAATGCCATAGACTCCACCCTCCAAACCAGCCATTTCCTCCTGGGTAACAATTGTTGCCAATCTTCAGGTGAGGGCTGGAGATCACTCAAAACTACAACTGCTCTTCAGGTAGCAGAGATCAGTTCCTCTGGAGAAAATGGTGGTCTCTGACATTATACCCTGCTGAGGTCGCCACAGCAGATTCACACTGTGTGCCCAAAGCCAGGGCACTCTCCCAGAGCCTCTTTCTAGAGCCCGTTGTATTTATTTCCACAACGGGCCTTACTCCTAGTACATACATAATTCTGATGCACAGAGAGCTTCCTAGCACTCCAAGTGATTTCATGCTAGACATCACATATGATCATAATCCCCATACCACTACACTTGCACAAGTTCTGCAAACCAGAATTCATGATAAAAATGACACTGGCAAATTCTACTTCCTTTAACACTTTTACATTTTAGGGCTTCTCTTCACATTACTTCTGAAAGACATGGGTGTAATTGCAGAACGCAGCATGCCTGAATGACGACAAAATGTCAAAACCATAATACATGTTATCATATAATACAAAATGTCAAAGCTGTAATACGAATATCTGTTTAGGAGATCATCTTCAGTCATGGAAACTGAGACTACACTTGTGTCTTTCAAAAGTAATTCAAGAAATAGTCCTTACTGTGCCCATCAAATTGGAGTGTGAAGAAATATATAAAACTTCTGTTCACACAGTGAAACTTTTGAATCCCTTGGGCCATTATATCAATAGCACATTTGAGAATCAAGCGTATAGAACTTGTTAAACAAATAATTTAATCAATGTTTACAATCCAAGAAGAGTTAAGCATGAACATCATGTAAGTTATAATTCATAATGAAATTACAGGAACTACAGAAAAACAAGTAAAACTTAATAGCTGATTATATCCTGTAACAGATTATATGATATTTGAAACAGAAAATAATAAACAACTTGCTATTTACTTAAGGGTAAAGTGATTCAATTAAAGGTAACACTTAAAATGGAACTGGTTATTAGGTAAGATTGAAATTCCATTGTTAAACATAAAAAGCTACTTGACAAATTTATGTATTTTTTTGTTATCTGTTTGATCAGTTCACCTTGTGAAAAAAGTGTCAACCAAACTGACTGTGTGGGACAACATGAGCTTTAGAAACAAAGTCAGTTTATTTGAGAAAGCTTGTTTATAATATTGTCAAAAGTGAATATTATGTTTCATTTTTAAAAGTCCAAGAAGGCTTTCTTAAATGTTTGGATTTATACAAATATTGGAAATTTCCCATAATATGTACATTGTTATTCAAAGCATATATTGTGTAACTTAAAAAAAATGGAATAATTTCATCTTTGCTACAGAATTAGACCCACTCACGTTATATCTGCATTTGGATGAAGACCAAAGACTTCTGGACTATCCATACTAGGAAGAGTTGAAATATATTCATGATACTGATCCAAAGTTTTACACACTGGAATTTTGTATCCAGTGTAAAAACAAAATGTGCTTTCAAACATCTTTTCACTGAACCAGACCTGTATAAAGTAAAGACAAAGTAATAACACTTTTGCTAACCATCTCCAGATTATTTCAATAACGATAGCAAAGTGGCAAGAAGCTTGATTCTAGAGAGGGGGATGTCCACAAAGAGGATGGGAGGAAGCGGCCATAACTTGTGGGAAGAGAACAAGCCCTTCCTGCAATATATAACAACATCAGAAAAATAATAATAATCCTTTCCTCATCATTCAAGGAGCTGAAAGCTTACTACTTAGAAAAGAATGTTACAGGAAAGGGTCATATTTACCAAATGCAACCTACATAAGCCAAAGCTTGTATCTATTGATTTTAGGAAATAAATAAATAAATAAATGAGAGAGATCTTATTTCAGAGATGATTTGCTTCTTCCTTTGCATATAATAAAGAGTATCAGTTGGATCTTGCCATAAGATAGCTGAAGAGAAGGTTTATTTAATGCTTCTGTTCATGCAAGATTTTGCACGAAAGCTACTGTAAGATATCAGCCACTGATTCTCAATTGGTGTTGCTGTGTACAAAAAAAACAAACCAACAAAAACCCAGAAGACAAGATTGTCTGATGCAGTCATTGCAGTTCAGTTTGTAAGAAACATATTATTTGATCAAAGAAAGTCATTAATGGGGATTGGGGATTGCTGACTACCTCATGCTATGTTTTGCACAAGTGGAAATGCAAGACTGGATACAGTCAAAGTTGACTTAGCATGAGGGCTACTTATGATAACTTTCTTGTGTGAGCAGAAATGCTCCATGAGATCCAATGCTAAATTTTTAACAGGATTCTGTAGATTAATCCAACTGAAAATTTATCATTTTTCATTTGAAACATGTTTTCTTACTAAAAAAAACAGTTCTATCACGTTTTCTTACTCTTGCAAAGCAATTAAGAAGACGCTTATCATAGTCATCTGTGACCCTGCCTCCATACTGCACCTCTCCAATCATGTATCGGACTGTACTCCAAGATATACCCTAGAGGGGGGGGAAAGGTAAATTAAAAATTGTCAGTGGACTATCCTAAACATGTCTACTCAGAATCCTACTGAGGCTTACTCTCAGGAAAGGATTGCACTGCCATCTGTTTTATGCAGAGATGCCCAAACTGTGTTTGAGAAATCATTTGTGGACCTGTTTAACCTTATATTATGGCCCCAGGCTTGTAAATGGTAAAAAAGAGATATAATGAAGTTAAATTAGGAAATGTTGTTCTAAGAAGTTCCTCAAATTAGAAGGTAAAAAACAGTAAATGCCATTTTGAGAAATGGAACCAAGATTGTGAAAATCAGTTGTTCATAGCTTTTTATAATCCTAAACAGTGGAAAATGAATAATGAAGACATGATTTGTCTTATGTCTTTGTGCCAAAAATGGATTGCAGAATCTTCATCATTTTGGTTATAAACTATTAATTGTTTATGAGTCAAGTGCAATGTGCCCAAAACTGAATATGTTGGCAACTCCAAAATACAAACTGCAATTCCCTTTAATCCCTTGCCTTGTGTGGGTGCAGCTGTACACACAAGAAAGGTTCAACGTAGGATTCAATTCAGCTCTTTTTCTCCCTTCCCAGCTTCCACTGTGCTGTATACCTATGATATCATGTGCATACTACAGAGTAAGGACCATTACTTTCAACATGAGGACCATGTAAGCTTTCCATACACATAGCCATCCCTCTTCTCCTCAAATCCTGGCCTTTTAGCAAACCATGTCATGAGGAACTTGAGTGCAAGATCTGTGGAAAAGAGGGACAGCTGAGTGCATATATGGAAGCTACACTCAGGCTTTCTGCTGAAAGTAATGTTTTTCAAACTGTACTCCACATCCAATCAAGAACCAGAGAGGGAGGGGAAGGGAAGAAATATCTCCATTGGATTCTATGCTGATTCTCCCCTTTACGTACAGCTGAATCCACTGGAGAGTGAGTCATTCTCTATGTCTTAAACCACATAATTGTACCTGGGAAAATATACATGCACAATTGTGGTTAATACTGGAAATCAAATAGCTGGCTGACAGATATACATTGCAGATGTTAGAAATGAATTAACCATCATAGTAATGCACTTAGAGAACAATACAGTATACAGTTACTAACTTTCTTAATGTCACATTCATCCAAGTGATTCTGTATAAATTGGACACTTGCTGTGAAGTCTGCCGAGTTGAATTCATAGGGAATATTCCAGCCCAAAGGACCAAATTTGCGCCTTTCCTTCAAAAAGACAATGCAAAACAAGTAGTATGATTTCTTTTCATGTATTTGTTTATTAAAGTGGGTTTTAACTAAGTATGGTATGTTGTTGAGCCCTTTCTATTACAAATATTTCTGATTAAAACTATTTGTCGAGCCAAACACTTTAATGTAAATTTGCCAGTGTCACTGATGGAAGAGGGACAAGTGTTTCTTGGCATGAACTAATTATATGCAGCTCTGTGCCTGTACCTTGTGAAGCTCTAATAAAACTGGAAGCAAATGGAAGGATCCCAGAGTCAGGCTAGGACAAACCATATCTTGAGAACCAGAAATGGTATGGTGTGGCCATTCAGTGTCCCATTCAGTTTGCTCATGGGCAAGCAACTGATATTAAAGCAAAAAGTGCATCTGAGTTACAGCAAAAGCTTGAGACCTCTCCTTCAGAGCAACAATTTGCATTTTTGCTGACTGTTTCTAATGCTAAATCATATGTTAACTGGAACATAAAGGCATTACTACTACAGTTTTAGGAGAAGCACTATTGCATACAAACAAATTTAATGGCAAGCAATCTGTTTATCGCCTCCCTTTCTAGGGTCTGTTTGTCAGTTTTCTTTTATGTACCTCCATACACCTTTCAGATAAACAGCAACATATTATGACTGGTCATGTTTAAAGTGTAGTGGGAAGACATGAGGTAATAACATCCCTTGACTCCTCTGCACACAGAGATTCTGAGTACAGCAAGTAAATGGCAACATTTCCTCTAGTGAAACGTCCTTCTGTGTAAATTGTTGAGTATCAGATGTTGTTACAAAGTGTACAGAATTAGCTGCTAAAACTGTTATAATCTGTACTGGTGTTGGAAGGAAGTTTGCTATCCTATGCACACATGGTACAGAAAGTACTTGTGTTTGGAGCTTTCTGTGCATTCAGCAGACAGTGTAGCTTTGGACAAATACATCAAGCCTCTGGAGAGGAAGCATATACCTTTTCTAAATAAATAGTACACCTCAAAATAATAAGGCAATTGTCATCATAATTTTTGTCTTATTTATCTATAGAGTGTGGGTTGTATGAAGGAACACTCATCTTAATTGGCAACATCCACTGAGAACAGAGATACAGGGAAGCAATATTATTTTCTTTTTAGTTTATTAATTTTCTAGCTTACAACATCAACCTAAAGTACAGGTAGGATTTATAACCTGATTTCTGCCTTCACAACATGGCTTCCCCATTACTCCTTCCTATAGCAAGTTGCAACCAAAAACTTATTTCTGAGGATTGGGGGACCCGTCAAGAAAGCAGTGGAATGTGGTATTGGGGGATCTACAACTGAGGTGTAAACTGTGGAAATTAGCAGAAGTGCCTCTAACTCATACAAGAAGCCCTTTGGATCAAACTTTATATAAGCACAGTGTGAGGCAAAAACTATTATTTTTTCAGTATTATTTTTTTGTGTTTGAAAAACTAATGTGGTTTCTCAACCATGAGAAGGAGAAAAGAAAAACAAACAGATTGGCACTGCCAGCAGTAGTCATAGCAAAAGGCTACTACTAACATTGAAAGGCCAGTATGGAAATATCTGAAGCACAATTGTACCTTCAGTGTAAGCCCTGGAAAATACAAAGCTTGTGTGTCCCAATATAAGTAACCAGGGTTATTATTCTTCATATATCTCAGTAGATATATCCTATTTTATATAAAGTGAAATGCACAATATATATGTACTACCTGAACAGTGGAGTGCAGGAAAGCTACAGTATAAAGAAGGGGCTTCCACATAGGCATATTGCTGATATCAAGCAAATCTTGGTTAATACTAGAAAATGTTCTTTTCAGCCCTGCACGGACACCCTGCGGTGGTTCATTTGTGAATTTTATTGAAGCCTGTCATATAAAGAAAATACATTTGTTAGATTTGAGTCCAAAAGAGACATGCCTAAAATGCATGCTGTTTCTAAAGACAGAGTTCATTGCCTCGATGTATATGAAATGCGATTATGTCAATTACAAAAAACATCAGAGGCCTGTATATTTGTTCTGATATGCAGTGTTTAATTTTCTAAGCCTGCAACTGAACATCAAGTCATCGATCCCATGATTCTATAAGGTGATACACATTTAAATACACTCCCAGCATTTTCTCATAGGATAGGTTATAACATTTGGGAAAAATCCATTTCCTTATCATCATCCCCATTTTGCTACCCCAAACCAAAGGAAGTTACGAATCAAAAACATCTTTTTAAAAAACGTCTTTCTACTTTTTTAAAAAAAAGTTTTTATTTTCCATACAAAATATAAAACAAACAAATATACAAAAAGGGGAGGTTCTGTTTAAAAGATAACATTTTCTATTAAAGCACCTCATATGCTACCAAATTGTATTTTTCATTTTTTCCCACTTTATATTTTAAAATATATCTTTGTTTGTAATTAAAAATAAGAACAAATTATAGTTCTTATTTCCTTGTATTTCGGTTATATGTCCACAAAATTTATTTATTGGTTTCTTCCATCCATTTACAAAATTTTGACCATGTATTCTCAAAGTGTCTTTCTACTTATTCTTTTTCAAGACCAACATGAAGCTGCCTTATACTGAATCAGACGATCAGTCCATCAAGGCAGTATTGTCTACTCTCTCTCTAGGGTCTCAGGCATCTACATCTACTGCCTAGTCCATTTAACTGGAGATGCCAGGGCCTGAACCTGGGACCTTCTTCATGCCAAGCAGAGGCTCTTCCACTGAGTCACAACCACTCCCTTCTAATGTATGTATATCCCCTTTCCCAACATCAAAACTCTCCCTTAATGCTCCATTCTAAGATTTTGTTTGCAGCCAGATGTACAAAACCTCAGCTCTGAAATCCTCTGAAATCCTGTTGGAATTTGTGATGTCTCTTAGCATGTGCAGTGTGCCTTTCCCTCATCACCAAATAATACAGCCTGATCCTGCACACTTAGAATTAAGAAGCATTGAAAGGCAGCACCTCTTTCTTGAGAGAAATTTATTCCATGCTCCCAAAGTGACATTGCCCAACTGAATTCACACTGACAAACCTAATGTCAATGACGCCATCCCAAGAAAGCAATGCCTTGGCCTCTACCAAAAAGTTAGTACCTATCAGCTGCCACTGACCAAGAATCAGGGGAGTGACAGGGGAGAGCAAAGTCAAGTAGAGAAAATAGGATGCTTAGCAGAAGAACCTTGCTATAGGAGGTCTGTTTTCCTCTGGAACAGGTAAATATCCCCTCTCAGTCAGTAGACAAACCATATTTCATTGTTTCTCAAATGAGGAAAACATTCAGAGGTTTTTCAGTTGCTTCCATTTCATTGCAGGCAATATTTTTACTTCTAAGTTTTCCTATTTAGTTTATCTAAACTCCCCTGAATATACTGGATCTAACCTGTAGCAAAGTAATTGGAAACTTGTCGTGTGGTTCAGTGGTTATCCAAACACGGAAGCTGTCATCAGGAATATCTGCAGTCAGCAATGTTTCCAAAAGCTCTTCCATGAACTCTAGGCCTAGATGGCAGTTCTGAAGCAGCACCCAGCCACCCTGTATCCAACAATAATCGATTGAACAAGGTGTATACCTTCCAGGATAGTGCAATTTGATGACCACAGATGTATATGAAAATTCCATTTGGAGCAGGTTACACCCTCTTATAGCTTCTTAATTTTTTTATATTGGTTAAGAATAAATATGGATTTGCATAGAAATACAACAGAAAGTCTTCCATTGACTAAGTAAAGTAGTATTGCCATCTAGTGGTTGTTACAAAATTATAGAAGGGCAGTTTCAACAAGCTTTGATTCCCTGACATAATGCATAATTTCTAAAGAAACCATCAGAGAATGTTGCTGCTCAGAGTTAGCAAATGTATCTTCTCTTATAGATCTGCAAGTTGAAAGATGAAATGCAGAAAGCAGCTATGCTGTGAAGCAAAGCTGCATTAACCTTTTCATCCTATAAACATTACTTGGAAGTAAGGCGGATTGACTGAGTGTGGTTTTAAGCACCAGTGCTTAGGGTAGTTATAGATATTTATAAGATCTATTAAAATTTGTGGGACTTCCAAATACATGTCTTTGGAGTGATGATTTGAGTATGAATGTTACAGTTATTCTTCAATAACACACTTGGGAGTGAGTTATCACTTAAAGACAGGATTGCCAATTTCAAGGTCAGACCTGGAGATCTCCCAGGATTGCAACTGATTTCCACGTTACAGAGATCAGTTTCCCTGAAGAAACTCCCTGGGTGCTTTGGAAGGTGGACTCTATGGCATTACGCACTTCTTAATGTTCTCTCCTCCCTAAATCCTGCTCTCTCCAGTCACCACGCCCAATCTCCAGGAATTTCCCAGCTTGGAGTGGGCAACCCAAACTAGTTATAATGTTAAACATCTTTCATTTGTTTAAATACAGAACATTTTTATGTGGTCTTGAACCATGAACAAAGACAGGGTATAAATATTTCCATAAATACATAAATAATTCAAAACTGAAAACAGGAGAGATATCTATAACTACAAGGATAAGAATGAGAAAAGAAGGAATTCTAAAAAATTTCTCCAAAATTATACACATACCTGTACCATCGACATCTGTATTAGTTTGCGTGCATGAACTTCTTGTCCCTGACCCATAGAGATAGCTCTGTTTTCTGTAAGAAATGTAATAATATAATGCTAATAAGAACAGGAGCATCAGCTTCCTCAGCTGCAAGTAAGTTTTTAAAAGAATAAAGAGAGTTTTCTTTGTTAATTCAGTTTTTCAGTTCTGTGATTTGATTAGCCATTGACAAAAAGGACTTTGCATTTTTTATTATCAGATTTTCAAGGTTATATCTTTGTTACATTTCACTGAATTTATCAACTGCATTCATTTTTCTCTTGTGTTGTTTTCTGCTCAGTAATGAAATGTACCTGCATTTTACTCTTAATAGGCTGGATCTAGAGATGCCATTATGATAATGTCATAGCAGTTCCACTGGTGGTGGAGGATGATTTTCACTGATTACTCCTCCCCACTGCATATTCCCCCTTTGTCCTCCCCCCACATTGTGCCTGAGGTTTCCTTGAACCCTAGGAGCAGAATTTTGTGGGGCCTATTGGGCTGCAGTAGAAGTGGGGGAGATGAGGGAGAAGACTAATTTCACTGAGTTGGCAGTACTCTGGATCCTACCCAATATATTATGATGAAGATGTTACTTTTTGCCAGCATGAATTTCTTGGGATGCCAACAACAACTCAGTTAAACAAAAGACTAGAGGTAATATCTGCCCCTTAAAAATGATCCAATATGACACTTATTTGTAATACTGCTGATCCCTGAAAGGACTTTTCATTAGCCAGGGGCTCTGTAGGAGGAGAGGAGGTTTAATCCTTCAGCCTCCACTTGGTTTCATGATTTGAAATCAGCTATCATGCCTTGCTGTTAGAATTTTAAAGGAAAAGAAAGTACCCTTTAAAACAACAGACATTTCTCTTTCAAATGCTAACAGCAGAGTGAGAGAGCCACTTTCAAACTGTGAAACTGAGAGAAGGCTGAATAATCAAACCTTTTTCTTTCTTTCTTTTTTTTTGGGGGGGGCAAAGGGGATTTTTTATTGCTTTTTTATAATTGACAACTAGTAACTACAATGAAAAAAGGAAAGGGACTACATCTAGGGAGAAAGTAAAGAAAACCCACACTAAACTAAAAACCCAAGAGAGGGAGATCTTTACCCCAGTTAAAATCTATGTTAATACTAAATTGTTAGTAAGCAATGCATATTGTGAGTTACAACCTATCTCTGCTATGTAATTAGTTGGTTACTTGTTACGGGAGACTTTCAGAGCATCACCCAAGCTCACTTCATAAAGGCCATTTTCAGAGTCCTTCTGCCTTTACTTAGGCTTTCTATCTCTAAAAGCATAAGTTGGTCTGCGGGCTGCGGCGCCTTCTTCCGTGGCCAAGTCTTTGTCCGCCTCCGAGGGTATGGAGCCGCTCAAACCAGTTTCACCATCCTCTTTGGCTCCCAGTTGGCGTTTCAAAAATTCTTTAGCCTTGTGTACAGAGTCAATCTTCTCTCTCTTGTCATGTAGCTTAAAGATGACCCCTTCTGGAAATGCCCATTTGTATGCGATTTGATTGGTTTGGAGGAGAAGGGTTAGATCCTTATAATTCTTCTGTTTTTATCAAATTTCAAAGGGAATGTCTTTAGAATCTTGATTTTAGCATTCCCATGCTTCAATGGAGCTGCTGATGTAGCTTTTAAAATTGCATCCCTAGTTTGCCTTCTTGAAAACTTAACTGAAATTTCCCCAGGTAGGCTATTCTTTTGAGTGTAGTTTGAATACACCCTATACGCTGATTCTATATCATGCAATAATTCTTCCGCTTTTAAGCCTACAACTGGTGTGATGAGATCACTAAGGAGCTTCTTCAAATCTTCTTTCAACGATTCAGGAACTCCCTGAAACATGAGAACCATGTTTGCTTTCTCCATTTGTAGAAACAAGAGTCTATTTTATTGTTGATTTTGCTTGTTTATTATTTGTTCCACCTTTTTCTTCAAAGTCTTGTTTTCGGTGTACATCTCTTTCACCATCTCTATCAATTGCCCCATCTGTTTAACATTTTCTGCCAGCTGGAGCTGTTGCGTTGCGATCGTCTGGTTTAGGATGGCCAACTGCTGGTTAATACCAGTGAGCTGCTCCATAACCGGCTTGAGCATCTCCACTAGAAGTCTCGCAACATCCACTCCCTCCTCTTCTGGTCTCAGACTTTGCCCACCCGAGGTTTCGGTTTCAGTACTTTCTTCCCTACGCCCGATATTTTGTTCCATTATTCACAAAAGCCAACTGGCTTTCCACCTCCTCTGAAAATCTCTTATGCCTTAAATCTGCTATGGTAAGTCTCACCAAACAAGCCAAATACTTCGATTTTCCCTTCCCCCCCCTCTTTTTCTGTAACTTCTTTCGCTCATGAACGGGGGGGGTATCCCTCCATTCTCTGGTTCTTGGTGTAGGGGGGGTAAGGGATCATTCGGTTATCTTCATGTTCGCAAAATCCAACTCACGTTCATTGCTGGTCACTCCGACCTCGCTTGCATCCACAAATTGCTGGATCTCCGGCGCTTGTTCTGGCCAGTCCAGCTTGTGCCATGCAGCCACACAGCGGTAGGACCGTCAGGGCGGAGGAGCGCCTCAATTCTCCGGCATTGCGCCGTCGAAGAGGCCGCCCCTCAGAAAGCCCTATGGCTTGGAACCCTCACCAAGGGTTCCATGGGAGAGCCACGTCAGTAGCTCCCCTCCAAACTGCTGGTGTGCAAATCGCTCCCCCGAGCCTCAGGAAGAGCGACAGCCCTCGCTACGCCATTAACCGGAAGTCCTCAAACCTTTTTCTTTCTCACAGGATGGTGAGGCAAACTGAGGCTGTACAAGCCTGCAATTTACATTTTACATTTTAAGACAAACCAAGAAGTGTCCTGGTTGCTTCAGCAGCATGCTACCTCCCCCCCCCGCCCCATCCCTGACAGAAGACAGCGCTGCTTCACAGAGTTACTTGAGATATAGGGGAATGGATTCAATTTATGTAGCATCCTGTGGAATTTTAAGTCACACAGAAGCTATGCAATACTACAGTTGCCTGAAAACTGAAAGTAACTGGCTCAGAGAGGGCATCCCAGGCAGATAGCAAATAGCTTTGCTTTCTGCATAACAATTTTTAGATGCTCCAAGAAATATCACAGATCAATAACTCTAGACTGTCTGAATCACAGGCATGAGTACCTCAGTCCCAGACAGCTATGCTTTGAGTGATGTGCCATGGCTTTTAATGAAACTTAGAACTGAACTTGCATAATTAGTGATTATGTCATCCAATCCACTGCCTTAGTGCAGAATAGAATATTCCTAAATAATCCTGATATTCTGGTCTTTTTTCACAATACCTCCAAAGAAACAGATTTTACACTGTCCCTTATATGTATCACTGCTGAACTGATCTTATGGTTGGGAATTTTTCTGTAGTACTTATCCTTAGGATCTTCTTACAATACATGTGAAATGTGAACTGGGATGCTGGTTCTCTCAGCTCAAGTCACATTTCATGTCTGACCCAAGACTCACCTTTAAAAAAGCCTTCCCTCCTGCATCATCTTCACCAGAAAAAAAAATGGCCAGTGAGGGTGGCGGTTCATCTTGCTGCCAATTCCACTTGTCTGTCCACATGTCCTGAGCAGACATGTGGAACTGGCAGCTAGACAAACTTCCATCCCAGACATTTTTTTCTAGCAAAGGCCATGCAGGATGTAAGGCAGGGAAGCCTGAAGCCCCAATGCTGTTAAGCTGATCCTACCACCACCCCATTTTTAAGTTGAGTCCTGTGTTAGACATGTAATGCAAGTCAGGTCCCCAGTGTAACTCACATTTCATATATAGTGTAAGAAGACCCTTAGTTGATTATCTTGTAATTTAAATCCATCACAGACTAAAGACTAAAAAAGTAATTCAAACTTACTCTTGAAGGTCATATAAAGGTCAAGAAAATGTTAGTTACATATGAACCCTTTGAGAAGACTTCTGAAACTGAACTATAACAAGGAAGATTTAGCAAAGCAGTTTTCTGTAATGAATGTCATTGTACCCAGTTTAAGTTTCCTGGCCAAGGCATCAATCTGAATAGTTGGGTCAGATCCCATTGATAAAAAGCAGATGAGTGGTGTTCGTCTATCACTTTCCTCCCAAGTTTTTTCTAAATTTAAAATTACTGGATCTGTGTATTTCTCATTCAATGAATCTGCAATGTATTTCCTGGCTTGAGAAAGTGTGCGATCTGGACACCAAGACCTAGAAACAAACATATATAATTAACTTCATATTAAGGGCCATTTTCCTTTATCTTGAATAATTTCAATGCTTTGGAAACAATATTACAGTGTCCAAGTGGGAAACCCACAGGAATTTGCAGGGGCATCTTATTTCCCACTGCATCCTACTCTCCATAATATTTCTTTCCCTCCTCCCGGCAACCCCCATCTCATAGAATCATAGAATGTTAGAGTTGGAAGGGATCTTGCAGGTCATCTAGTCCAACTCCCTGCACTCTGCAAGAGCATAGCCAAAAGATAGCCCTACATACCTACAACATACCAAAAAGATGGTCGTCCAGCCTCCGCTTGAAAATATCCAGGGAAGGAGCATTCACCACATCCCGAGGCAGGCTGTTCCACCGCTCAACCACTCTTACAGTTAGGAAGTTTCTCCTGATATCTAGCCGGTAACGACTCCCTTGTAATTTCCACCCATTAGATCTAGTCTTGCAATCCGAAGCAAGAGAGAATAGATCTGCTCCATCTTTTACATGACAGCCCTTCAAATATTTGAAGACTGCAATCATGTCCCCTCTAAGTCTTCTCTTTCCCAGGCTAAACATACCCAACTCTTTCAGCCTTTTCTCATAAGACTTGGATTCAAACCCTCTCACCATTCTAGTTGCCCTCTTCTGGACACCTCGAGCTTGTCAACATCCTTCCTAAAATGTGGTGCCCAAAACTGGACACAGTACTCTAGGTGAGGCCTGACCATAGCAGAATAGAGTGGAACTACCACCTCCCGTGATCTGGACACAATGCTTCTGTTAATGCATCCTAAGATTGCATTAGCTTTCTTCACAGCCACATCGCACTGCTGGCTCATGTTGAGCTTGTGATCAACCATAACACCTAGATCCCTTTCACATGTGCTGCTGTCAAGCCAAGTCCCTCCCATTCTATATCTGTGCCTTTGATTTTTTGTGCCCAGGTGTAGGACTTTGCACTTATCTCTATCGAATTTCATTTTATTTGCCTCAGCCCACTGTTCCAACCTATCTAGATCATTTTGAATCCTGACTCTGTCTTCTTCAGAACTAGCAATCCCACCCAGCTTTGTGTCATCTGCAAATTTGATAAGCATCCCCTCTATGTCTTCCTCCAGATCATTTATAAAAACATTGAACAACACCGGGCAAACTTGGGTTTTGAGGGCAAAAAAACGATCGAGTTTTGTTCAAAACCTAGAGCATCACCCCCAACGCTGGCAACATGATGGTGTCACCTCCAGGTGATGTAATTGCAGCACATCTGCCAGAAGATATCCCAACTGCACCCAGGAGACCCCACCACCACCACCAGCTGGTAGGACCTGGCAACCCTAAGCACCAGTGATGGGGGCTCTCATTCCTCTGTGCTGGGCTGTTTGCCTGGCCAGCTGGCTGGCTTGCACAATGGCAGCTCCTGCTTTTCCTTGCCTACTGGTTCATACATCAGTAGTGGTGGTTCTGGCTTCCCCTTCTCCTCCCTGCCTGCCTGGCTCAGGTGTTGGCAGGTCTTGCTCCCAGTCCCTCATCTGACCTTTCTCACCCCATGGGGAATGCTCTTTTGTATAGTTTGGACAGTTACAGAAAACATTCTTCGCTTGGGGGAGATTTAACCCCACCTCCTTTTTTTCTAATTCTAATCCCACAGGTATTCAGAAGAAATATCTCGTATCTGAATATGGTTCCCATTCTCTGGAGCTAATGATCCATGTGGGTGCCAAGTGCAGCATTAGATACAGATTGATATGGGGAAAATATACAGCATACATAATACTAAAAACAATACTCTTAATTCAAAATGGAAATATAGAAGCAACATTTCTCACCTGATAAGCAAAAGTTTACGACAAGTATCTAGAGAGTCATTATATCCATCAGGAATAACTTCTTCCTCTGGAGCATCCTTATCGAACCAACTTTTCCATCCCTTCTCATTACGACAAATCTAAATATGGACCAAAGTAGTAGGTGGTTACATTTCCCATTTTAAAGAATGTCTACAATAAATTCCAGGTACTACCACCTCAGTTATATTTTACCTACTACTTTAGTATATTTAGTACACTATGTTTCACATCATGGGAAAATATTTTAGCAGTTATGGTGATTCTTATTCTCATGTGTCTTTGAGGCAGGAATATAGTGCAACATTAAGACACAGAGATATATAAACCTGAGATAATGACTCCATCTAGATGGCCTATATAATCTAATCCAGGGAAATCCAATGTGGAGCCTGTGGGTTCTCTGGTGCCTGCTGACACCTTTCCTGGAGCCTGCCAAGTGTTTTTAGAAAGTGGGCAAGGCCAGGTGTTGCTCTGGCCTGCAGGGCTTCTGACTGACTATACAGGGTTTTTTTAATTGCTGTGTTGTGTCCTGGGATCAGAAGGCAGAGCTGGCGAAATACAGCCAAGCTTCGCTCTCTGAGAACAATAGGGACTAGGTTCCTGAGCTCGCCAGTAGTGAACCAATGGCAGCATTGGCGGGCGATTCAAACCCGCCAATAGGAATATAGGGCCGTCCCCCCTAACTGTATATAGTTGGCCTCCGGCCGTTACTGTGTGTTCTTGTCTTATGTGAAGTACGAATAAACGCGTCTTCTCTTATGTCGTCGTCTGAGTCATGAGGCCCGAAACCCAGTACTTTACAGTGGCGACGAAGGTGGGATTTCAACGCCTTCCGTGACTCCATGAGCGACGAAAAAGACACCGCTGAGCGCCGCATCGCTGACCCCGAGAGCAGCACCGCACCGCTCGCCGAGCATCGCATCGCTGACCCCGAGAGCAGCACCGCACCGCTCGCCCCGGCGCACGCCGTTCCAGACAGAACCATGGCCGCTTCCCATGTAACACTGGAGCACTTCGACCCGTCGCAGCCAGAAACCTGGGACGCATGGGTCGACCAGCTCATCAGCTACTTGGAGCTCAACGAAATCCGCCACCCCGACCAGAAACGAGCGATCCTCCTGAACGCCTGCGGCACCCAAACCGTCCGCCTCGCCAAGAGCCTCTTGGTGCCCCGCACGGCCTTGGAGAGCTCGTTTGGGGAGATCCTGGATGTCCTCAATGCCTACTTCAGCCCCCGACCGACCTTCCTGGCCAAGAGGATGGATTTCCAGAGGCGAGTCCAGGCCCAAGGGGAATCCATTGCCAACTTCCTGGCCGCGCTAAGGGCGCTCGCGGTGGACTGCGGATTCCCGAAGGTGGAGGACAACCTGCTGACGCAGTTCGTGTGGGGCCTGGCGGACTCCAAGCTGCGGCGCAAGTTGGTGGGACACCGGAGGCTCTCCTTAGACGAGGCCCTAGATGCCGCAACAGCCCACGAGGCCGCGGAAGGGGAACGGCTGGTCGCGACCGCCCATGTGGTCGGGTGGAGTCCCAGCCCTGGGTATGCAGATACGGAAGAGGTCTTCGCCCTCAGACCTCAACAACGCCGGCCGGCGCCGTTCCTGCAGGCCAACAGAGAGCCAACCAAGCCTTCCGGCAACCGGATCGTCTGTGCCAGCTGCGGGGAAGGCCACGGAAGGAAATCCTGCAAGTTCCGGGATGCCGTTTGTCACGGGTGCGGAAAGCAGGGACACCTCGCACGGGTCTGCCGGTCCAAGGGCCACAGGACTTCGAGAGCATCGGTTCCACCACACCGCGCATCGTCCACTGCCTACGAGACGACGGAAGAGGTCGCCGAGTTGTACCACCTCACCGACCAGCCGCTGCAGGTACTTCGCCTCCCCAACCCCAACCTCTCCTCTGCCCCGAAGATCCAAGTAACCGTGCGGATCGAGGGGTCCCCCTGTTGCATGGAAGTGGACTCGGGATCGGCGGCGTCCATCATTTCCCTTGACACTTTAAAAAGACTTTGCCCATTAGGGGACCCCCTCTTCGTCCATCGCCACTAAGCTTGGTGGACTTTCAAAAGAACCCTGTCCCCATCCGGGGAGTCGGCACTTTCCGAGTGCAGTACAGAGACTTTGAGGGGAACTTGGACTTGGTGGTGGTAGAGGGAAATCTCGTGAGTCTCCTGGGGCGGGCGTGGTTCGAAGCCCTAGGCATAACGATTGGGGGAGTGAATAAGTGCGGGGTGCGGGACTGGGGGGCGGTGTGCAAGGAATTCCCGGAGGTCTTTGACGGGTAACTGGGATGTTACAAAGGGCCCCCGGTGTCGCTTCACTTAGACCCCACCGTGACGCCCGTCCGACGGCGCTTCCGCACCGTGCCCCTGGCCCTCCGCCCGAAAATAGAGGCCGAACTGGACCGGTTAGTGGCCCAGGGAGTCCTAGAGCCCGTCCCGAACGCTCGATGGGAGACCCCGATTGTGACACCTGTCAAGCCAAACGGGGAAATCCGCATCTGCGCGGATTATAAGTGCACCATTAACCAGGCACTTCAGGCGCACGCATACCCCGTACCCGTGGTCAGCCATGTCTTAGCCACACTGGCGGGGGCGCGCATATTTGGGAAGCTGGATCTCGCGCAGGCGTACCAGCAACTCCCGGTAGATGAGGCCACGGCCGAGGCACAAACAATAGTGACACACCGGGTGGCCTTCCGGGTGAAGCGGCTGCAGTTCGGGGTCAGTGTGGCCCCAGGGATATTCCAAAATCTAATGGACGATTTGTTGAAAGGGATCCCTGGGGTGACGCCGTTCTTCGACGACGTCCTCATCGCCGCGACCACCCCGGAAAGCTTCGCCGCCCGCCTCCGAACGGTACTGGGACGCTTCCAAGCCGCGGGGCTGAAAGTGAAGCGGGAAAAGTGCCTCCTCGGGGTGCCGGAGGTGGAGTTCTTGGGATACCGGGTAGACGCAACAGGCCTGCATCCGGCGAGGGACAAGGTGAAGGCCATCGTGGAGGCCCCTGCCCCGAAGTCCAAGGCCGAGCTCCAGGCGTTCTTAGGCCTCCTGAACTTTTACCACGCCTTTCTTCCCCACAAGGCCGCCGTGGCCGAACCCCTGCACAGGCTGCTGGATAAGGCGACACCTTGGGCATGGGGAGCGAGGGAGGCGGCGGCGTTTCGGGGGGTTAAAGTACTCTTGATTTCCAATGCGGTGCTCGCCCACTTTGATGAAAAGCTCCCGGTAATCCTTGCGTGCGCATCACCGTATGGGGTCGGGGCAGTCTTGGCCCACAAGCTACCGGATGGGAGGGAAGTCCCGGTGGCTTACTACTCCCGCACGCTGTCCCCCACGGAGCGGAACTATGCTCAAATCGACCGGGAGGGCTTGGCACTGGTGGCGGGGGTAAAAAAGTTTCACAACTTTGTGTACGGGCGGCCCTTCACGCTCGTAACCGACCATAAGCCGCTCTTGGGACTGTTTGCGGCGGACAAACAAACGCCGCAGGTACTGTCGCCCCGGGTGTTGCGCTGGTCCTTGTTTTTGGCGGGCTACCAGTACCAGTTGGAGCATCGGCCGGGCAAGGCGCTGGGTCATGCCGATGCCTTGAGCCGCCTGCCGCTGCCGCATACAGGGGAAGATCCGGCCCCGGCTCCCGCAGTGTTGTTAATGGAGGAGCTGCCAAACCCCCCTTCAGGCTGCAGACGTGGCCGCCCGCACGTCCCGAGATCCCATTCTCTCCCGGGTCCTAAACTGGGTGGTGAGGGGATGGCCAGCGGAACAGACAGGGCCAGAGTTCACGGCATACAAAGCCAGGCGGGAAGAGCTATCCGCCTTAAAAGGGTGCTTGTTATGGGGGGACAGGGTGGTCATCCCGGGGCCCATGAGACAAGGGGTTCTAGAAACGCTACATGAGGCCCACCCCGGCATTGTAAGAATGAAAGCTCTGGCACGGAGCTACGTGTGGTGGCCCGGGATGGACGCCGAAATTGAAACCTGGGTCCGAGGGTGCACACGGTGTCAGGAAGTCCGCCCCAATCCCCTGAGAGCGCCAACCCAAAGCTGGGAGTCTACCCACAAGCCGTGGTCACGCCTACACATAGACTTTGCGGGGCCGTTTCAGGGGCTCCAGTTCATGGTAACGGTAGACTCCTACTCGAAATGGGTGGAAATAAGCCCAGTGTCTACCACCTCTGCCAAAGCAGCAATACGGGCCCTGCGGAAAATATTCGCGACGCACGGGTTACCCGACACAATCGTGTCGGACAACGGGGCAGCGTTCACATCTGCTGAGTTTCAAGCGTTCCTCGAAAGGAACCTCATCAGGCACATACGATCAGCGCCCTTCCACCCGGCAACCAATGGACAGGCGGAGAGGACGGTACGCACCGCCAAAGAGGCCCTGAGCCGCATAACGGAGGGGGACTGGGAGTTTCGGCTGGCCCGCTTCCTTCTCACATACCGCACCACCCCAAACCCCATCTCCGGGCATTGCCCCGCAGAACTATTAATGGGCCGCCGCCCTACCACCTTATTAGACAGACTCCACCCGGACCGAGCCCCAGAGAGAAAGCTGGTCGAGAACAGGGAGGCGCCCCGAAGCTTCCTACCGGGAGACCCTGTCTACTTCCGGAACTACGGGGCGGGGCCGCAGTGGGTGGCCGGGCGCATCCTAAAACCCACCGGGCCAGTGTCATACGAAGTCCTAACAGATGGGGACCGGGTCCTCCGTAAACACGTCGACCAGCTCCGGAGGCGGCAAGACCCCGACACAGAGATCCAGTTACCGGGAAATGCCGCCGCCGCCCCATCATCCGATCGACCGCAAGCACCGACAGCGGAGCCAGCGCCAGAAAGTCCACGGAATCCGGAGGGGGCCCCGGGGACAGCTGAACCGCCGCCGCCGCCGCCGCCGCCGTTACAGCCGCCACCGTCACCGCCTCGGCTACTACCAGAGGTCCAAGCTCCTTGTGCTGGCGGACCACCCGATAGGGGCCCCGCCAGCCCGGTACCGGCCCCCGACGTTCGCTAAGAGAACGGAGGGCACCAACATACTTAAAAGACTACGTCACCTGATAGGAGACGAACTATGGGGGAGGGGTGTTGTGTCCTGGGATCAGAAGGCAGAGCTGGCGAAATACAGCCAAGCTTCGCTCTCTGAGAACAATAGGGACTAGGTTCCTGAGCTCGCCAGTAGTGAACCAATGGCAGCATTGGCGGGCGATTCAAACCCGCCAATAGGAATATAGGGCCGTCCCCCCTAACTGTATATAGTTGGCCTCCGGCCGTTACTGTGTGTTCTTGTCTTATGTGAAGTACGAATAAACGCGTCTTCTCTTATGTCGTCGTCCGAGTCATGAGGCCCGAAACCCAGTACTTTACAGCTGGAGCAGCAGCTCTTGCCACAGCACAAGGATCTTCACTAAGTGACTGAAGATAACATATGATCATTTAAAAAGCATTCTGTTTGCAGAACTTCTGCTTGAAATTTTGAAAAGTTACTATTAAAGTTATGCATAACTCCCTGAGATTTTGTGGTTAGATCCTCTTCCTGTGGCAGCCATTGTGTGGTTGGCTCCTCATCCTGCAGCAGCCCTTTTATGGTTGGCTCTGCCTTCTGCAGCAGCCATTTCATGGTTGCATTGACCACCCTGTGTCAGAACTCCAAAGATGCCAGAAGGCTCAAAAAGGTTGGGGACCCCTGATCTAAACCAGCAGGATCCAATGATGAAAATATATGGAATATAAATAATTACAATAATATTAATACCTGATTCATGATTTCAGAAAACTGTGGCAGTTTGCTTAGTTCCACCAGATTCAGCCATGTCATATCAAGAATCCACCGGAATGGTTTGGGAGGACAAGCTTTTAGATCCAGTGCTGCACCCCCTGGACAAAAATGATCACCATTATTATTATTAAGAACTACATATAATTTATGCTTGATATTACTAGGTCTTAATTTTAGATTATCAAAGAAATCCCACCAAACAACAGAGAAAGAAAACTGACACAGCTCAAAGGTGGGCTGTTCTGGAAAGTGGAGCCAAACTTGGGCTTGAAGCAGTTTCAGATATCTGTGTCCTGAAGTTCCTTGAGACATTTTTGTCTCCCCTGGACAGTAAAAGTAAGTCCACTCACTAGGAAGTACATCCTACTGAACCCAGTGCAACTTGCATCTGAATAAACATGGTTTGGATTGTGCTATATGGAACTTTTTACTCTAGGCATCTGCTTTGCCTATGGTAGGTTTAGCAGCTGTGTGGAAAGAGTGTATTTATCTCAATTAGAAAGTGACAAGCAGGATCCTGAAAGGAGCGGTGGGGGCAGGGCCGGCTCGAGGTTTCTCTGCGCCCTAGGCGGCCATAGATGCCAACCTCCCGGTGGGGCCTGGACGCACACACCATGCTGCCCCCACCTCCTCCCCCCAGGGGGGAGGGGGAGGACAGCCAAGGCACAAGCCAGGGAAGAGGCAGGGGTTTAAAACCCTACCCCTTCCCTCCCAGTGCCGGTTTGCCTGGGCGCTCTGCAGCTGCGGGGCATCCAGGCAAGCCAGGGAAGAGGTGGGGGTTTAAACCTCCACCCCTTCCCTCCAAGCACCGGCTTCCTGAGGGGGGAGGGGGAGGGCGGGCAAGCTCCACCGCCGCCTCCTGCATCCCACTGGGGTGCTCTTCATGGCGGTGGCTGGGAGGCGGCGGTGATGGGGGGCTTTTCGTGGGGGGGCAGGGCGCAGTTTGGCACCCTTGTGGCCAGCGCACTCTAGGCCCTGGGTAGGGGGAACCCCATTTCCACCTTTTCTTTCCTCCTTAAGTCACCATCACCTCCCTCCTTCTCTTGGTCATTGTTGCCTCTCAACTGTGTTCTGTTCACCACCACTGCGACACCCCACACCTTGTTGTCCTGGTGACTAAGTCTTGGGGCCTGCATCAAATTATGAGGAGTGTATCTTGGAACACATAATCTTTGATACAGCAACTCACAATAGTCCTGAATGCTAGGGTTTTTTTTTCCAATGTTAGTGCAAGCATAGACATGTCGTGATGCGTGGAACTGGCTAACACTGAGGGGCCCATAAGGGAGTAAGGGTATCCAAAGGAAGACTGGACTCCACAGCTTTAGTGCAAATACTATGTACAATTTATTTACACCAAGCCTCCACCAACATTCAGTTCTCAGTGACAAAGCACTCTGCTGAAACCATTCAGTAAGAGAGATATACATACACTGTACAAACAATACATTTATACAACCACTGACCAATCAGTACAGTGCTGACTCATGATGATGTAAGGTACTCAGTGCTGCCCTAAACTGGCTGGAACCAGCCACACTGACAGCTCCTAGCTGTCATCTGCACTGATATAGATCAAACTCATCTAGGCCAGCCTTACACTGGACATGTATATCACAACACTCCCCCTTAAGGCTGAGCCTTGATGTTCAGTTTGCCTTTCAATACATTGAATCTGTTTACACCTAAACACTTGGTAAACAAATCTGCCACATTTGCATCAGAAGCACAATGATACAGGTAACACACATTATTACCAAATTTTACATGGAACAAGCAGGGATCAGCAGTGGCTTGTTCAAAACCAACTGTCATCAGAGCAGAGCTGAGGCAGTCATACCAGTTTCTTGCACTTTGCTTGAGGCCATAAAGAGACTTTTTTAACTTTAATACCTGTTGTCCATTTGTGGTTTCAAACCCTGGTATATCGCACATGTATATGTCTTCAGTAATGGGTGCATTCAAATAAGCAGAAGCAAAATCAAAGTGATTCACCATCATGTTGTCTTGCCCTGCTTTTATGAGGGCAAGTCTGAACGTGTCAGATCTGACTGTAGGGGCAAAGATCTGGTCATAGTCTTGTCCCTTAATCTGTGCATAACCCTAGGCCACCAATCTAGCTTTCCTCTTAACACAGCCATCTGGCATTTGTTTTACTTTGTAGACCCATCTACAACCAATAATGTTTTTGTCTCTGGGTGCCTCTGTTACCTCATACACTTTATTTGCAATCAGTGAGTCATGTTCTTCTTGCATTGCCGGAAACCATGCCTCCTGTTCAGCATTAGGCATCTGGAGTACCTCTTTGTAACTTTGAGGTTCTTTTATGTACACATGGTTAGCCTCATAACCATACCTTACTGGTGGTACACCTTTTGTGCTACGCATAGACACTCTTGGCAGCACTCTTTCACTCTGTACACACTCAGGTTCTTGTACACTTTCAGGCTTTTGTTCCTCTTTAACCACAGGTTCAACATTTGCACCTTCAGTGCCATCAGAACAAGGCAAAGCAATCATTTGAGGAACCTTATTAGCATGGATTCTATCCCAATTCTCATGCTCGCAGAAATTTGCAGACCTGCTGAAAGTTAATTTGTGATACTGATCAGCAAATCTATAACTTTTCATTCCTGACTGATATCCAAGAAAAATCAGTTTTTTGGCTCAGGCTCCCCCTTTCCTCCTGCGCTCGAGAGGTATATTCACCCAGGCTTTGGAGCCAAAGACTCTCAAATGGTCTAGGTTAGGAGCCCGATTGTACATTAATCTGTATGGTATATCGTCAACAGAATGAGAGTAAATTCGGTTATTAATGTAACAGGCATTCTTTATGCCCTCAGCCCAAAAAGAAATACCAAGATCAGCATCTTTTAACATTGCAAACATTATATTCTGTAAGACACCACCCTTTCTCTCAGCAAGACCATTCTCAGCAGGGGTGCAAGGATTGGCAACTCTTTGTTTTATACCTTTCTGCCTAAGCCAGGCTTCAAAGGCATTTGAGGAGAATTCACCCCCCAAATCAGTTTGTATGGCAAGAACATTCCCAAACTGATTGGCAACCCTTTTGTGCCAATATTTGATAGTAGGGAACACTTCAGACTTATGTTTCATCACATAAATCCATGAAAAATAAGACCAGTCATCTGTAATAATAAGCGCATATTTGTTCCCAGAATGACTCTTAGCATATGGTCCTATGACATCCATGTGCACCAAAGCCAGTGTCAAAAAAGCTTATTTCATGTTTCTCACTGAATCTATTGTTATGTGTTCCCTAACCTGCTTTGCGCTTGCGTAGGTATGCAGGCAGTAACGTGGGAGCTTCTTCCCTGCCGCTCTTCCTTATCACGGTGGCCTTGAATGTAGGCTTTGGGCTATTCTTGTGTTGATGAGAATTTTCCAGTTCTGGGAAGGTGAAGGGAGGGGGGGAGTCATCTCCCGCTCATGAAGTATATCTCCCGCCGGGAGTTTCCCGCGCGCGCTCAAAGCTTATTTGCTAGTCGCCTTTATGCATCACACTATAAGTTTGCTTGCATTGCTTTTGCCACCATTCCTGACAATGACCTCCTACTGTGGGTTTTAGCATTGTAATCCAATAAAAGCCTTTCTTTTGAGAAAGAATGCCTGGACCTACTTGCTTTTGAACCTGACAGCCAGAGGCTTTTCTGACTGCCTTAGACTCTTCTTTGCTACAGGATAAGCCTTTGAGTTAGTCATTTTACAAACTTCACAGTCCAAAAACACTTTACAATCATTTACACCCTCTTTGCCTGGCAGGGCTAGGGTCTTTTGAATGGTGTTATAGGAGACATGTCCTAAATGCCCATGCAGGATATGTTGACAGTTTTTGTGAATATTGATATTGGTTACAGCCTGTGCATTTTCATTGGTGCTATTTAACACATATATGTTATTTTGCAGCCTGCCAACTGCACACACCTTGTCTGCCTTTATAATCTTGCATTCATTATTGGCAAACACCACTTTAAAACCAGCCTTATCAAGGCACATCACACTCAATAAGTTGTTTTGTAAGGCAGGTACGCACAAGACCCCTTTTAGAGTATAGTTCAAGCTAGGAAAATACACACACCCTTCTGCTGTGACCTTAGAAGGTGCCCCATCAGCAAGACTTACATAAGCCAGGGATGATGTCCTTTTGTTGTGCAACAGGCCCTCATCACGACAAAATGTTTGCAAGGCGCCTGAATCGCATAACCACAATGACTCTCTGGTGTCTGAGGTGACCACCACAGATGCTGAATGCTGAGTTTCAGGCTGTTTCCTAGCTTGCTTCTGTTTCTCAGGGCAGGAACAGATCAAATGTTTTAAGGACCCACAACAGAAGTACTTCTTTCTTCTCCGGCCGACATGAGAAGACTCTCTGAGCTGTTCCTGGAGGTTGACATCTGGAAACGTGCAGCTGCTAGCAATTTCCTCTTGCCATCTCTCCTTGGAAACCTCTCTGGCACTCTGCTCGGACTGGTTGGCAGACTTCCTAGAAACTTTGGCGTGCTGCCTACTTTCAGCTTTTCTCTGGTCTTCTTGAAAAATCTTGCCAGTAACATATTGGAGAATTAATTTATCAGAATCTGTTGCTTCAAAAGCTGTTATCAACATTTCAAATTTTGGACATAATGAGCTTAAAATTATATGCACCTTATCAATATCTTCAAACACCTTTCCTCTCTCCTGAAGCTGACGAAAATAGTCCCTCAAGGCGTTCAGGTGCTCTTTAACAGGATCATGGGGGTGTTGTACTTTTCTATACAGACACCGGGTCAGAGATATGACTGAGCCGATGTTAGTTTGCTGATAAACGTCCTTTAACGAGTCCCAAGCGTCCTTGGAGCTTTCCTTATCAGCAACATAAATTAATTGCTCATCGCTTACACATAACACAATCAGTGCTAGGGCTCTCTCATCATTTCTTTCATCAAGTGACGTAGGGTCTTCAGGAGGATCAGTTACATAAGTCCAGAGACCCTCTTTTATGAGGAAAAACCTCATTTTTAATGCCCATGTATTATAATTAGTTGAGGTCAGCTTTTCAACAAGTTGGGCCATAGGTACTGAGCCATGTTGAAGTCTGCTCCTGGTAGCTGGTTGCCTGGTTCCGGCAGCTGGATGCCCTCCTCACTGCAGCCGGCTTCTGGCTCCTCCAGCTCCTCCAGCCTGCTTCTCAACAGCACGGCCAGACTCTGCTTTCTCTTCAGCAAAAGAAAGCCTCAGCAGACAGTCACTGTTCCACTCCACTGATACTCGGTCCACAACTCCACTTACTCAGCGTACTGCCAGCCGCGGTCTGGGCCTATAACCCTGTCGTGATGCGTGGAACTGGCTGACACTGAGGGGCCCATAAGGGAGTAGGAGTATCCGACGGAAGACTGGACTCCACAGCTTTAGTGCAAATACTATGTACAATTTATTTACACCAAGCCTCCACCAACATCTAGTTCTCAGTGACAAAGCACTCCAGTGCAACCATTCAGTAAGAGAGAGATACATACACTGTACAAGCAATCCATTTATACAACCACTGACCAATCAGTACAGTGCTGACTCATGATGATGCAAGGTACTCAGTGCTGCCCTAAACTGGCTGGAACCAGCCACACTGACAGCTCCTAGCTGTCATCTGCACTGATATAGATCAAACTCATCTAGGCCAGCCTTACACTGGACATGTATATCATGACAAGGCATTGCTAGAACATTTTTTTTGAGAGGCTTTTCTGTGATCTGTGTGGAAACCACCACATAACAATTACCCAGAGTAATGGAAGATTGCCAACCACAGATCCAGAATAAATGGGTTTGGCTCAGTGAACAATGGAGTTCTGAAAAGGGTATAAGTAACAGGTCACTTATCTGCAAAAACTGTACTAAAGGCAGTGCACAAAGTATACCATAAAATAGCCACGGTATTAGCACAAATCCAGTCTTTTTCCATAACTGTGCAAAATAATCAATTTTTCATATATTACTTGAACACATGAAGTTTCACAGTACACCTACTTTCAGGCTCCTGTTATACATACTCCTGCACTTACTTTTAAGGTCAAACTGGAGGAGACATTGGGAGTTCCACGTTCGGAGCCCCCAAACATTTTGTCTTTGTAAACAGTAGCCATATGGGGACCTGATGAGTATCAGGGATGCATTGGGATAACTCTTTCCTCTCCATGCCATTTTCCTGACCTCAAAATTTCCACAGAGCTGCTAATTGCTCCATTGGGGCAATGATCGAGTTAAGATACACAAGCCTCAAACAGCACCTCTGTGAGGCCATTTCAGGTTGGGATGGTGAAATGGCGTAAAAGGGATAAAAAAGCCTTCCCCCATCCTGATCCAAACTGGGACCCTGGGCAGCTGCTATTTAGAAAGGAAACAAGTACAGTTGTAGTTTCTATTCTTCCTTGTGCATGGTCCCCACTCACCATTCCTGAAAAAATGCTTGTTCTTTTTCTAGCTGCCTGGTTGTCTGTTGTGTGTGGAAAGACGGTATGTACTAGGTTAGGTGTACTCATTCAGACTTCACTGTGCATTGACTGGTACCTCCCATGCCTAAGGAGGAGGAGTACCAGGAAGAAGAGGAAGAAGAGGAAGAGGAAGAAGAAGAAGAGAAGGAAGAGGAGATTGGGTTCATATGCCGCCCTTCACTTGGAGTCTCAGAGTGGTTTACAATCTCCTTCCTTTCCTCTCCCCACAACAGAGGAAGTTGAGGATGGGAGAGCTCTTTAAGAACTGCTCTTGAGAGAACAGCTCTGAGAGAACTGTGGCTTTCCCAAGGTTACCCAAGCAGCTGCATGTGGAGAAGTATGGAATCAAACCAAGTTCTCCCATATTAGGACCAGGGCATTCTCCCTGGCAGTACCGGCGCTCTGGAATGAGCTCCCCAGTGAGATCAGAGCACTGTGGGGCCTCCAGCAATTCTGCAGGGTCATGAAAACAGAGCTTTTTTGCTGGACGTTTCAGTAGGAATGATTCTATTGGCTGTGCTGCACTTGCACTTTATTATATGACTAGGGAGCAAAGCCCATTGTGGTGGAAGACAACGAGCCCTAGAAAGGAAGGGAGGGAGGGTGGAAGGGAGAGAGGGTTGGAGAAAGGAATGAAGAGGGGGAAGAGTGAAAGGAGAGAGAAAGAAAGGAAAGGGGGGAAAGGAAGGGAAGGGGAGTGGAATGGGCTTCTCTAGGCCTACTGGGCCCATAGAAGGGCCAGGGGATGGTGTGGGGGCGGAAAAGGGCTTCTCTGGGCCTACTGGGCCAATAGAAGGCCCAGAGAATGGTTGTGGGGGCGGAACAGGCTTCTCTGGGAATACTGGGCCCTGAGAAGGCCCATAGGACAGTTGGAGGGGGTGGAATGGGCTTCTCTGAGCCTATTGGGCCCTGAGAAGGCCCAGAGGATGGTGGGGGGGAAGAACGGGCTTCTCTGGGCCTACTGCATCCATAGAAGGTCCAGAGGATGGTGGGGGGCAGAATGGGCTTCTCTGGGCCTACTGCATCCATAGAAGGCCCAGAGGATGGTGGGGGGCAGAACAGGCTTCTCTGGGCCTACTAGGCCCTGTGAAGACCCAGAGGATGGGGGGCAGAACGGGCTTCTCTGGGCATACTGCACCCATAGAAGGCCCAGACGATGGGGGGGGCGGGAAAGGGTTTGTCTGGGCCTACTGCCCCCATAGAAGGCCCAGGGGATGGTGTGGGGGGGCAGAAAAGGGCTTGTCTGGGACTACTGCCCCATAGAAGGCCCAGGGGATGGTGTGGGGGGGGCAGAAAAGAGCTTCTCTGGGTCTACTGCCCCCATAGAAGGCCCAAGAGATGGTGTGGGGGGGCGGAAAAGGGCTTCTCTGGACCTACTGCACCCATAGAAGGCCTAGAGGATAGTGTGGGGGGCGGAAAAGGGGTTCTCTCACCTGCCTCGGCCTTGAGGGCCTGTCCCTGCACTCACTGTGCAGACGGTCTTCTCCTGTTGGAGTACCGGAGCAGACTGAGCTGAAGACACTGATCGGGGCTTATGTGGGCGGGACTTCGCCAAGGAGCCAGTCAGCCGTGGCCAGCGTCTTCTGACTGCCAGTTCTTGAGCCCAATCAATTATGGCGGCCATAGAATGTTGTGGAACCAACATTCAAATATTAAAAAGGACACGATACTGCCACATTTAAATGGTTTTAACTGTATTCATTTGGAATTTTATTGAGTTGTATTTTATGCAGGGGTCTTTTTTTGGGGGGAGCGCACTGGAGCACAGCTCCGGGAGCTCAGAAGCCAAGCCCCACCCCCTGCCAGCGTCCCAGGGAGTCTTTCTGGCAGCCGAATGTCAATTTCAGCTCCATTATATCCTATGGGCCATTGAAGTCAATGGTGAAAACATAGGGTATATTCTGGGGGCTGGAGGGGAGGGGGTTTGAGGGAGAGGCTCCAAACTCACAGTGTAGCTTATGGAGCCTCTCCCCAAGATACCCACCAAGTTTCAAGAACATTGGACCAGGGGGTCCAGTTCTATGGGCCCCCAAACAGGTTGCCCCTATTCCCTCCATTGTTCTCTATGGTGGGAAAAAAGTAACTTTTCCCCTCACCATAGAGAACAATGAAGGGAATAGGGGTAACCTGTTTGGGGGTCCATAGAATTGGACCCCCTAATCCAATATTCTTGAAACTTAGTGGGTATCTTGGGGAGAGGCTCCATCAGCTACCCTGTGAGTTTGGAGCCTCTCCCTCAAACCTCCTCCCTTCCAGCCCCCAGAATATACCCTATGTTTTCACCATTGACTTCAATGGCCCATAGGATATAATGAGGCCGAATTGCCGCCAAATTTCTTTCATTCCCTTCTTTCCTTCTCTCCTTTTCCTCTTTCCCTCCTTCTTCTCTTCTCTTTCTTTCTTTCCCACCTTCTTCTCTTCTCTTTTTCCTCCTTTCCCTGTTTCCCTCCTTCTTCCCTCTCTTTCTTTCCCTTCCCTTTCCTTCTCTTTCTTTCCCTCTTTCCTCCCTTCTTTCCTTCTCTCTACTCTCTCTCTTTCCTTCCCTCTTTCCTCCTTCTGTGGCCCAACTCTAGTGAGAAGGAGTTTAAACTTTAAACCCCTTCTCTCTTAGCTCCCCCACCCAGGCCAGCTGGGGAAGTGAAGGGAGGCTTTTGAAGATGCTTCCCCTTCTGACATCACTTCCGGTGATGTAAGGGGGCGTGGCATATGCTAATAGCCTAATAGCTCATTAGCATACCATATGCTAATGAGCTCCTGCAGCTGTTTTTCTATGAAAAGACCCCTGATTTTATGTATGTATTTATGCTGGTTTTATAATTGTTTGTAAGCCGCCCTGAGACTCTTCAGCAGGAGGGTGGGATAGAAGTCAAATAAATAAATAAATAAATAAATAAATAAATAAATAATATATTAGAGTCCACGCTCCTAACCATGATGCCAAAGTGGCTCTCTGGAGGGCAAAGTTATAATTGCGGAGTATTAGCAGATTTTCCAGGGATGCCAATGAGATGCCCGTGTCAGCTGGTAAGCTAGCTTTGGTTCATATTGTCACTGCTGTGTCCTTGTTGTGTCACTGGTTGACCATAGGCCCACAACTTCACTTCACCAGCCTTAGCCCTGACATCAGAGGCGTAGCCAGAAAACTTTGGTTGGTGGGGCATTGGGAAATCCTGTGGGATGGGGAAATGGGGGGGGGGAGAGAAATCCCATCAGCAGGCAGGTGAAGAAGATTCTTTCCTTACATTACCTTACAGAGTGCATACACACCTAGTATTAATTGCACTAGCCAGCCACTTCTCCTTCTCTCCGGCCACGCAACAGGGCAGTGAGTGAGCAGATGAGGCAGGCAGGCCTTGCTGTAGTTATGTGATCCAGTCATGTGCTGATACCAGCACATCTGGGTCGCATAACTGCAGTGAGGCTGCCTGCCTCATCCACCCACTCACTTGACCTGGGAGAGGGAGATTCAGTTGGCTGGTGTAATTAATACTGGGTGAATAATTGCTCCATGCTACAGTAGCAGCAGGCCTCACCTGCCTGCTACTGTAGCACAGAACACATACTCGCCAAGTATTAATAGCACCGGCCGGCTGAATGGATCTCCTCCTCCTGTACCAGCTGAAGCAAACGAGTGCAGCCAGGTAAAGGCAGGGGCAGCAGGAGTTGGGGGTGTGGATCATGAGTAATGGGGCACATGCCCCTAAGTGCCCCACCGTGGCTACGCCCCTGCCTAGCATAGTATCCACTCAGCATACCAGGTACTTGTTCTGCTTGTATTTCCCCCCCCCAAAATATCTAACCAGTAAAGTATCATCACCATAATAATAAATCAGTAATTCATTAAAACTAATGTTGGGTAATATGAATGCCTATGGAAACTGCCATCCTTTTGTACTACATTTTCATATTCTTAACAGGAAATAGCTGAATACTTGTAAGATGAATGCTTATATTCCTGCCATTATGCTCCATGGCAATAACAGAGAATCAGTTTTCTGGCTTCAATTCATATTGTCTGTTACAAACTTTTAATTGGACTAGTTTCATAGCATTATACATGATTATTGTATTAATTCATCCTCTTTGCATCTGTGATGATAATGTATTATGGGCAATTCTACATTTTTGTATGACACATACACACTTTCCTTGATGAATAACTTCTTTTTAGAGAATCTTTTTCTATGACTAATACAAAACACAAGCCAAGAGTAACTCTAATAGTGCCATACACAATAGTCCATCAGCATCATTGCCTTCTTTAATATTTTGAACTCATATAAAGCTTTTAGTTTTTCAAAAATGTGGGCGCATTATCTGAGAAATCTATCAGAGGTACTGGAAGTTCTTCTTAATAGTTCCAATAGCAGCCAAAAGCTGAGTGCCTTCCCAACAATTATTCAAAGCACATCCCAACCACATTATAACCACTGCACACTACTCACACAAATTATGTTCTGCAACAATAGTATGATACACACATGCTGCTTTGTGGAGATACTGTCAGAATCTCTGTCCTGTTCCTCATCTTCTGAGCTGACTTGGGAAACCATTAAGGAAAACTCCTCTGTTGCCGCATTCCAGTTATGGAAGACTCTTCCTGTAATCCCTTGGTGCTGAGTCTACTGATCTTTAGGCACCAGGTTAAGACATGTTTATTTGTCCAGGCATTTTCTTAACTGGGATGGAAATGTTTAACTCTTCCCCCCAAAACTGTTTTTATCCTGATAAGTGATTTATCTACTGCTGTTGTCGTTTTATAATTCTGCTCCTGCTTGTCTTACAATGCAGTCCTAAGTAGAGTTACACTATTTTAAGTTCGTTTAAATCAATGGATTAGATTGCATTGTCTGCATTTTCCTGCTGCTGTCCATTGTTTTTTATGGATTTGTTTTATTGTATTTCAACTGTACTCAATTATTAGTGGAAACTATTTTGGGGGTCTTTAAGTTTAAACATGATGAATGAAAACACTAACAAGGCTACTTATATAGAGAAAACAGGGGTGTCTGATTGGCTCTGGGTGCTGTAAAGAACAGAAAAGACAGGTGGACTAGTTTTTAGTAGGAGAGTGTAGTTTGTCTTCTCAGAGCCTGTTTGGGTCCCCAGATATCCTGAGTACTGGCAGATGCAGGAGTGGACTGTACAAGGACAGGAAAACTTGTAGACTTGTTTCGTCACTGTTTACCACTTTTTTACAAATATAATATAAAGAATGTACTTCTGGAGAGTGATTAAACTCTAAATAATTGAAGACAGTGTAATTCCTTATTAAAACCATGTAATGGTATAGTTGAATGTTTTTTAAAAATTGTTTAGCTATCTAATTTTTCCTCTACTAATACAGGACTCAGAGAAGCTTACATGTAAAATTAAAGAAATTGCTGTGTAGTGAGAGCTTCAAATGAACAATCATTTTCAGAGAGGCTCCTAGCAGCTACATTCAGAATGGCTGCCCTTGCAGAGCAGGCCAATCAGGTAACAGAAGTGTAAGTGATGCCATGCAAATGAAGGCTCCTAGCTACTATGTTCTTATTGGTTTATTTGTATTTTGTGGGCGTGTCTGGGACTGGGGGTTTTGTATATAGTTGCAGCATGTATTGTTGTTCTTAATGTTACTGAAATAAAGAGCTATGCTGAAATCATGATAGCCTCTTGAACCCTTTCCAGTATTTAACAGAAACAAATAACCCCCTCCCCAACAAATAAGCACATAGCAGCAGTCAATCATAAAACAGCAATACTGGAAAGGACTGCCAAGAGTGAGTGGAATGCAGGGAAATTCCAAGATCCTTGTGCACATGGATCGCTGGATCCAATTCATGGTATACTTAAGATTTTATGCTGCAGTCTCAGTGTACACATACAAGTGAAGCCCATTAATTTCAGGAGAATTAATGAGTGCATATGTAGACAGATCTGCCGCTTTAATAAGGTTTCAAACAAAGTCATGAATAATATTTGATTAAAACTAATGTTTATAATGTTTATATTAATAATATCAGTGAGTAGTGCTGCATGAGTGATTCACATGTAGGGGACTCAAAATCAAATCTCTATTTATTTCATGAAACTCACTGGGGTGGCTTTTAGCAAGTTCTCAGGTCTCTGTCCCCAGAGCTCTCATGAGATTGACATCTACATCTGTAAACCATTATGTGGGAGCACAACAATATATAACCCCTCACAAGCCTTTGCAATAGGGTACAAAGAATTCACAATTAAATTATTACCTTTAATGAGTGCTTGGAATTCCTTTGGCTTCACCTGGCCCCTTTGAAGGTCAATTTTTAATGTCAGAAGTAGTGTAAAGAGAAATTTGTGGTTTTCATACAAGCCTCTAACAGAATATACAAATGTTTCATATGTCAAAAATTCTATAATATTTGAGATTCTTTTCTGTGGGATAGGGGACTTCTCAGCTCTACAGCATAAAAACAAAAGCAAACAAAGTGATTAATATTAATATTGGATGAAATTGGGAAAGGCAAAGAAATAACGGACATTTGAAGAGCAGCAATAGCATTGTGCTCTTACCTTGCCATTGACTGATCAAACAGTTTTAGGAACTGAGCCAGTGATGTTTGGTACATATTATTGACCATACTCATTTCTGTGATAAGAAAATAAAGAATGCTTCCTCGTGTAGCAGCAGGACGATACTCCTCTTGTGCTGTGTTAATTTTTTTCTCTGTCTCTCCTGCAACTTCCAACTTTTCTGATACTTCTGTAGCAGTTTGTTTAGTTGTTCGCAATACACCAATCAAAGATTCATCATCTACCAAAGAGCCTAAAGAAATTTCATAATGAATTTTTAGTTTTTATTCAGAACGAAGAATAAAAACCCTTTTTCCTCTATCAAACAAATGCCATTTAATTGAATTAGTTTAAACAGCATAACCAAGCAATTCAAAGTGAAATAGTTCTTAGCATTATAAAAAGCAAAGCATTAGATTTTTAACAATATGCTGATTGCTTGTTCTATATACTGTTATGTATCTTGCAGCAACAGCTGAAAGCAGCCCAGCAATTAATTAGAATGAAGAATGTAGAGGCTACCTGAGTCCAATCCAGGCATCAGGGCTGGGAAAGGTTTATGCCTGGGACCCTGGGAAACCACTGCCAGATATTGCTGGGTTAGATGAACTAATAGTCTGATATAGGATAAGCTTTGTAATATGTTTGTCAGTTCATGTGCACAAATGCTTGTAAAGAAGAATGATAGCATCTGTTGATCTAGCCTCCAGGAACAATTTCTTTGGTGTACATTTAGATTGAGCTGAGACAGTCTGTCTGGAAATGTATCCATTTACAAACCACCATGAACCGCCATGAACTGCTTGAAAGTTCATGGAAAGTTTGTGCTGGATGATCTGCCGTGAACTTGAGTTTATGAACTAAGAATCGGCCAAAATTCATCATGAGCTTTAGTTCATGAGCCAGTTTGTGCCCATCCCTACTGCTGATAAATCCAGTAAGAACAACAATGAGGTAAAGCCCTTGTCTACATTTGGACAGAGTGTCATCTCCATCCTGTAGCCTGGTCTGAAACCAAACTGAAAGGGGTCTGGGACAGATGAGTTATCTAGGTAGTCCTGGAGTTGTTCTGCTACTACCCTTTCCATCATCTGGCCCAGTAATAGAGAATTAGAGACTGGGCAATAATTGGTCAAATTTTCATGTTCTAGCAAAGGTTGTTTTATGTAGCTAATAGATGACCATCTGTGTTAAGAGACCAAGGATTTCAGTAACCAGGAAGTGACAAGAATCCGTGTAACAGGTAATGGCCTTCACAGACCCCAGAATTCTTTCAGGAATTATGACAGCTAGATCAAAATGATCCATAAATGGACCTAGCGGTATACAGGGATTTCTAGTATCTCAGGTATATTACAGCCAGCATCCAAACCAGAATGTATTCAAGAGATTTTACCTGCAAAAAAAGTTCCAAAAGCATCACAATTATCAGTTCCTGGGACTTCAGAGACTTAGTCTCTTGACTTAGTCAAGAAGGACCAAAATACATTAAAACAACTGCACTGGGCAGTAAACCAGAGGTAAAATTTTGTTATTGTTGTTGTAAATACACATTTATATTTCATGTCCATGAGCTTATGAAAGAGGGCACAGGCCAGTCTTCATAAATAAATAAAAATTAATATAGTACCCTTAGTTGCAGTTAATTTATAAAGGAGATTGTCTTCCAGTTCTTTCATTTTCCGTTTATTGTAAGTTACATCTTCCATGAGTTTTACTCTCTCTGCTTCCAGTTCCTATATTTAATACATTTAATATAGAAAGAGATGCACCATAAAAACATTTTACCATTGTTTTATGACAATGTATTTGCCCACATTACAATCCACATCTGTATTTTATACGTTTTTAAAAAACTATTTATAATTTATTAATTTATAGAAACTGTTCTATCTTTTCTATATTTTACACTAAACAAGGGGGATTTGTTCAATGTTTACCATACAGCACAAATTTCAAACACGGTGCTGACACCTTCAAAGTATCCTGTCCTATTATATAAAAGGGTAGTGGTCTGGCAAGATTCTATGCTTGGAAAAATCAGTTAGCTCCCTGGTATGTTGCTCAGAATCTGTCCCTATCCACTAGCTGTGTTGCCTGAGTTCTCTCCCACCCACTGAAGCCTACCTAGGCCACTGATTGGGCCAGCATTTCAAGCTCATTTGCATATGGAAGCTGATTGGACTTCACTCCATTTCAAACCTCAAACTCCCCCCCCCACAAGACAGTTGGAATTGTCAGTTGTTTATGCAACCTGTTGTATTCTGAGGTGAAATATGTCCTCACTCACAACACTCCCCTTCAAAAGAAACAAACCCAATAACACAACCATGCCACACCACAAAAAAGACAGGTCACACCACAAGCAGAATACCACAAGGCAAAAAAAGCTCTGGTACTAATTCTGGCAGGGGATGCTGTGAGTGTAGAAAATGATTTATCGACACAGTGGAAAATCTTTAGGAATTGTTTGGTGCATTTACCATGGGGCACCCACCCAGAGCCGCTGACATTTTCTCACTCTGCTGGCATCAAAACCAATTGAAGGCAAAATAGAGATATGGAGACTTTTTCATCCTGCTTTGCATCAATTTGTCTTTGTTGGCAATGGCAACCCTAGGCCTGGCTGCTTGCTCCTGTTCAGCAGGAGCATCCCTATGGAAACTGCTTGGGTGATTTCGGACCAACTGGAGACTTTCTGCCTAACCTGCCTTACAGGGTTGCTGTACAAATCACAAAGCCGAAAAGAATGAAGTAAACTGCTTTGCTCCCCGCTGATGAGAAAGACAGAATTTTGCCTAGGAAGAGGCTGCTGAAAGGGGATGAGATAAAGTTGCCAACTTTAAGTATGGAAATTCCTGGAGATTTGAGGGGTGGAGCCCAGACAGGGTGAGGTTTGAGGAGGGGTGGGACAGGTACAGTGCCATAGACTCCACCCTCCAAACCAGCCATTTTCTCCTGGGGAACTATTGTTGCCAATCTTGGCCCAGTGGCCATCAAACCATTCTCTTCCACCCCCTGCTGTGCAGCTCTTTCCCCTAGAGTTGCCAATCTCCAAGCGGGACCTGGAGATCTCCTGCTGTTATAATTGATCTCCAGATGACCGAGATCAGTTCCCCTGGAGAAAATGGCTGCTTTGGAGGGTAGACCCTATGGCATTATACCCTGCTGAGTCCTTCCACACACACCCCAATGCTGCCCTCCACAGGATCCACCTCCCAAATCTCCAAGTATTTCCCTACTTAGAGCTGGCAACCCTACTTTCCCCTCAGTGCCTGTTGGTAGGCAACCAAGCTTGGTCCTGTCACCTGTTTTGGCCTTTGAAAGAAAACTCATTGGGGCCAGTCCTGATACAGTTGCCAACTCCAGATGGGAAATTCCTGGAGATTTGAGGGATGGAGCCTGAAGAGGGTGAGGTTTCAGGAGGGGTGGGACCTCAGACAGGTACAATGCCATAGACTCCACCCATCAAACTAGCCATTCCATCCTGGGGAACCATTGTTGCCAATCTCCAGGTGGGGGCTGGAGATCAATCAGAATTACAACTGCTCTCCAGGAGGGAGGGGGGAGGAGATGGAAAGCTGAAGTCAGGGGGCAGATAACAGTAGGATGACAATTGGCTGGGAGGGAGATAGGGTTGCCAACTCCAGGTTGGGAAATTTCTGGAGATTTGAGGGGTAGAGCCTGGAGATGTTGAGGTTTGAGGAGGGGTGGGGTCTCAGACAGGTACAATGCCATAGACCCCACCCTCCAAACCAGCCAGTCCCTCATGGGGAACCATTCTTGCCAATCTCCAGGTGAGGGCTGGAGACCACTCAGAATTACAATTGCTCTGCAGGAGAGAGGGCAGAAGTCAGCTGAAGTCAGAGGGGCAGATAACAGTAGGTTGATGGTTAGCTGGGAAGGAGAGGGGGTTGCCAACTCCAGGTTGGCAAATTCCTGGGGATTTGAGGGGTGGAACCTGGAGATGGTGGGGTTTGAGGAGGGGTTGGACCTCAGGCAGGTAGAATGCCATAGACTCTACCCTCCAAACCAACCATTTCCTCCTGAGTATCAATTGTTGCCAATCTCCAGGTGAGGGCTGGAGATCACTCAAATCTACAACTGCTCTTCAGGTAGCAGAGATCAGTTGCTCTGGAGAAAATGGTGGTCTCTGTCATTATACCCTGCTGAGGTCACCACAGCAAATTCACACTGTGTGCCCAAAGCCAGGGCGCTCTCCCAGAGCCTCTTTCTAGAGCCTGTTGTATTTATTTCCACAACGGGCCTTACTCCTAGTCTCTAATATAGTCTTGAGCCTCTATCGGTGGAACTAATTTGGGGAGAGGATGCGGCTCAGTGTTAGAGCATCTGCTTGGCATGCAGAAGGTCCTAGGTTCAATCTCTGGCATCTCCAGTTAATGATCAGGGGGAAGAGGGAAGCCTGAGCTCATCATAAGAACATAAGAGAAGCTAATGTTGAATCAGGCCAATGGCCCATCTAGTCCAACGCTCTGTCACACAGTGGCCAAAAATACCAGGTGCCATCAGGAGGTCCAGCAGTGGGGGCAGGACACTAGAAGCCCTCCCACTCCTGCCCCCCCAGCACCAAGAATAGAGTGCATCACCTGCCCCAGACTGAGAGTTCCTATCTATACCTAATAGCCACTGATGGACTTCTGCTCCATATGTTTATCTAATTCCCTCTTGAAACTGTCCATACTTGTAGCTGCCACCACTTCCTGTGGCAGTGAATTCCATGTGTTAATCACTCTTTGGGTGAAAAAGTACTTCCTTTTATCTGTTCTAACCCGACTGCTCAGCAATTTCATTGAGTGTCCATGAGTTCTTGTATTGTGAGAAAGGGAGAAAAGGATCCCAGGAGCTCCCAGGATCTCAGGAGCTAAGCAGGGTCAGCACTTGGAAGGGAAACCACCAAGGAAGACTTTGCAGAGGCAGGGAATGGCCAACCACCTCTACTTTTCACTTGCCTTGAAAGCTCCTGGCTGGGGTAATGCCCTTAATGCAACCACCTCCTTTACAGCTCAAACAACTCTACCGGTAACATATATAAGTTGGCTTTAACTTGACAATACTTTACACACAGTAGGTAATATGAAAGAGCTCCACCTGAAACCCTGGAGAGCTGCCAGTCAGGTAGAATATAGAGCTCGATGGACTAATGGTCTGATTCAGTATAAAGCAGCTTCATGTCTGTGTTCAATTGCACATTCAGCTGCAAATACAGAGTTTCCAAAACTATGCTAACAAGGGGTGCCCAACCCTTTCACATGCACCAGTTTTTCTATGAAACTTTCTTCCTCAACTACTTTTCTTCAACAGGCTAGCAAACATGTCTCAGAAAACCTGATGGGGCTTGCAGGCTGGGGACGGGATGGGGAGATTGGGAGGCAGGCAATGGGAGAGTAGCGGCCCCCACCCTGCAAACATGTCTCTAGCACCCCCCTTCTTAGGGGAATCTTTTTGGCCTGGAGTCTGTGAAGGTAGCGGGAGAATGTTTATTTTCTCTGGCGACTGCGATGGGGAAGAGGTGTAAGTGCATAAGAGCCAAGGGAGATGGAGAAAGTAGGCGCACCCTGTTGAGTTCTCTAAGGTTGGCCTGCACTTGATTGCGCCCCTGCGAGTTTTCTTTTCCGTGCCAGATTTGGACCTTGATGGGGGGGCTGCAAAAATCCGGGGCCAGTCTTCATTCTCTTTCTCTCCTCTTCTGTGCTGCCATGAGGCTATCTGTGCTTGAGGCACTCCGGCCCTGCCTGCCTGCAGCTCCCTTCACATGCTGCTGCCGATGAGCCCCCCACACACCCCCAACCACAGCAAAGCCCTGCTCCATTTGCTCTCTGCCTCCCCTGCCCAATGCCTTCCTTCCCTCCACCAGCTGAGGCAAAATGCACCAGTCCCTGCCCGATCTGCAGAGGGGGAAACCGCCTGCCACCCACTTCAGCCTTGTGGCCAGGCAGGCAGGCTCCTCCCTGGCATTCTTCACATTGCGGCTCCCTCCTCAGTGCCCGCCCACCCCTTTCTCCCCTCACGGAGCACTGAGGTGAAGCGTGCCTCTTTTGGGCTCCGGAAACAGTTGCTTCGGTGCCTGCCTTCCCTTTCTTCCCCTCTTCAGTGGCAGAATGCAGAGTCATCCATGGCTGCCTGAGCCAATGGCGTCCCGACTGCAGCAGCAGCTGCTGCCTGGCAGAGGGGAGGCAATCACGCCTCCTTCTGGATTTCTGCCTTCGGTACGCCAAAAAGGGAAAGGAGGGCAGCAGCGGAGGGAGAACATCTGAACATTTTATAGCATGCATATTTCCAGAGGAGGAGGTGCACTAGTTTACTGTAGTAAAATAAAACAAATCCAACAGCACCTTCAAGACTAACACTGATTCCAGTCAGAGCTCACTCCTTTAGATGTTACAGAAATTATTTTCCACATTTTTATAAGGAAAATTACGGAAGGTGAGGGGGAAATTGAGGAGTTAGGGACAGAGAGAGGTTTGGTGTGAATCTCATCAAAAATCTTTCAACATATCAATGATTTGTGCTCATGGTTTGTTCCAGGGATGAGAATTCATGAAAGTTTCTAAAGTAATTGCGTGCATTGGCTTATTAGGTTGTAGGAGCACATCTCATAAACTAACTTACACCTGGTTTTTGGTAGCACAATCCTCAAGGGGGGGAGAAGGGCTGAGAGAAGACCCAAAACCTGAGGGAGGCAATATAAATTAATGTTGCTATCTATAGGCACCCTTGCTTGGAAGTGAACCACTTTGGGCTGAGGAGGGGAGATAGGATGTATCCCTTGTTGGTGGACTGGGGGGGTGGGGGTGGGAATGGTGAGGATGATGTTAGATCTCCGGAGAAGGAGCTGATAAATTTTCTAAATTAAAGACATGCGGGTATCAAGAGCCTAAGAAACTCAGAGGACATCCTATTTTAGCTATATTTGCTGCCATTCACAAGTCTTACCAACTGCCTTAATCCAGTCTTAACTCTAGTTGGCCCTTCCTGGCAACATCCTCCTCACCTGCTACCTATATGTAATTGTTGGTGTAATTCTGTTTCAATGTATCTGAAGAAGTGTGCGTGTACACGAAAGCTTATACCCAGAGTAAAACTTGGTTGGGCTTAAAGGTGCCGCTGGACTCAAACATTGTTCTAATGCTAAAAGCACTTTGCCGGGAATGAGCCCCATAGGGTTGCCAACTCCTGGTTGGGAAGTTCCTGGAGATTTGATGGGTGGGTCCTGGGAAGGGAAGGGGTTGTGGAGGGACCTCAGGAGGGTATAATGCCATAGAGTCTACACTCCAAAGCAGCAATAAGGTTACCAATTAAAAAAAAGAAATTAGCAATTTCAAATTTTGTGTTTTTCATTCTTCCTAAAATGCATTTATGTTTGAAAATTGGTGGGCACACGGGGGGGGGGGACGGACGGACCAGAAGGTAGCCTTGCCTAGCGT
This sequence comes from Gekko gecko, assembly GCA_029375565.1. NCBI lineage: Eukaryota > Metazoa > Chordata > Lepidosauria > Squamata > Gekkonidae > Gekko > Gekko gecko. The sequence goes on from JAPDNY010000001.1 coordinate 97,284,730, forward strand.
GCAAAAAACCCTGGCACCAGCCCTGTCCAAACCACCACTTCAGAATCAATGTTGAGGCATCCACAAAGCATTATTGTTTCATCATGCTATTCGTAGAAGTTTATTGTCACTGGTGACCTTACCTGTTTCTCGGTAAGAATTACTCTCTTCAATAACTGATTTTCAAGGCCTTTCATAGTAACAGTAAAATCAATGACTGATGTTTTAGCATTGATTTCAGGCGTGAAGGCAGGATTAGGCAGTTTTGTAGTAATATAAAGTTTAAATGTACTCATGATATCTACTTCCTTATCTCCAACTTTCACCTAGAAATCAATTCAAACAACATTTTATTGCATTGTAATCAGTACTGTTGCTCAGTACTATTAATTACTGAGACAGATAATTATTAACTTGAAATAACTCAAGATACATTTAATATCCCCATTATTTATGCACAATTAAATGCACTTAATCTATTAGGTACAACAAATAATTCTTAATGTTCTTGCAATCATCCTGCAACTCAGGAATTTCTTCCTCTATACTCCCCTAGGGTTTTTGCCAGTCCCCAGGCTATCTAGCCTTCTCATTCAAGTATTGTATTTGTAGGTCAGGCACACAATAATCCAGTCAAAATGACCATGCAGGAAATGGGAAACAGCAATGATAAAAAGGAAAATAGTGAACTCTTTCCAGTCCGTCTCAACTACTGCAAGGGAGTGAGAGGACCCAGGACTCTCTGGGAGTGCTCCAACTGGTAAGGTAAATCAGGGAGACAGAACATGAACTGGACTGGTTGAAATGTTCTAATGGTCATCTAACTCTTCTAATGGTTCAGTCTCTGGCATCTCCAGTTAACAATCAGGTAGTAAGTGATTGGGGGGGGGGTAGAATGGTATAGCCCGATCTCAACAGATCTCAGGAACTAAGCAGGGTCAGTATTTGGAAAGGATACCACCAAGGGGTATCCTGCAGAGGAAGGAAATGGCCAACTACCTCTACTTCTCACTTGCCTTGAAAGCTCCTTGCTGGGGTTGCTGGTATGCAGAGGAAGCTCCACTGGCACTATAATTTAGTATACATTAAATGTATTAAGGACAGTAACAGACCTCTAGTTAGTTGATATACTAAAGCACAGTTTTATTGCTGATTTCCAGCAAAAACAGCCAGAATTAATGCCCTTAATGCAACCACCTCCTCTGCAGCTCAAACAACTCTACTGGTAACATATAATTTCATTTAGCTATCCTAGATGGAAGTGAGGGAATCTTTTCTGGCACTTCTAGGAACTCCCTGCTTGAGCAACTACTAGGGCTGATAAGGATGGCCAGGAAACCAGGCAGACCCATCCCGTCCCTTGCTGAGTGAGGTGAGGCCGAGTGGGCCAGATGCTGTAACATATAGAAAAATGTGGCCATGTGGTGAATAGGGGCTCACCTGGGCACACAGAATTTCTATCATTTACCAACTGAAATGGACAGCCATTGATCACATATTTAAACAACAAATAAATTTTATTTTTCTAAGGTAACTAACCTTGAAAGAGCTTCCTGATTTAATGAAGTTCTTTTCTAATATATTATCAAGGGCAGGATCTAATTCTTCACTTATATCCTCAATCAAAAGTGGTCTTCCCAGTGAAAGGCTGTCCTCTAGGTGTGTGCGGAAATATTTATGATTCAGTGTTGTCACCTCAGAAAAAGAAACAGGCCATTTCCTTAGAACAAATAAGATACTTTTGTTTGGTGTTATTTATTTTTACAACATTCTTAGTGCACCGTTCTTTCCATGTTTAGCCTCCTAATAACTCTATGAGGGAGGTTGTTATTCTAAAGATGATGAAATGAAGTTGAAAATTATTTATCCAAGGACTTCCTGTGAGTCCATGACTACAGGATGCAAGTGCTCAAATTCAGGAGTCTCAAGTCTATAACAGCCCAAATGATTCTATACACCGGCCCATCCTGATTCCCAGTGGATAAGACCTACATGAAAATGTGCAAGTAAAATTTCATTTCTGATCTGAAATCAAATCATATGAATATTTTCATATGTCACAAAACCAGTCTTTACTGACCGTCTCTGTAGTTTTGTGGATCAGTTTTGACATGTAAAGCAAATAAACACAAAGCATATGTGAACCAGGTATTCTTGAGGCAACAGAGACATCTCCAAAAAAGCAAAAAGAGAACTGAACCTCAAACTGGTAAGAAGTTGAAGAATTTATCAAAGTACAATGGCCGGTGCAGTTAAAGAAGTATGACTTCTTCAAGGGCTGTTGTTGTATTTACCCTTACTTCAAAAAGCTGCTGTCTCTTGAGTTCTGGTTCTCAAAATAACATGTAACATTTGAACACTTTTTAATATCAGTGTTGTGACTACTTCATGTAGAAAAAAAATTGGTCCTGACAATTTATTTTAGTCACTTGTAAACTGAACTTTTACAGGGAAGTTGATGGATATGCTAGAATGGGCTAGAAGTATCTTAAATGCCCAAATAAATGTGGAGGGTACCACAAACCCTTCAAATATAATACAGAAAGAAAAAAAGAGAACAAATATTTATACCAAAGAAGTCTGAGTATAACTGCTTTGCTTATCTGAATGGTGTGACACCGGAAATGTTTGGTAAGACATCAAACACATACCTGGAAGTGAAGCTATCAGAAGAAATCAAAGTTGGCCTGGAATGAACATCTGACTGATCAGCAAGATTTCAGAACACAGACTTTTTTGGGAAAGGGTACCCATCCCAAAATATATTACTTTAAGTATTGCAACAGTGTAAATTTGTAAGGTTTATTCATATCTACTTTAAAGGTGTTTTCAGGGAGGGGAAACACCATCAGATATTTGCAGGTAGAAGAAACATAACTTTTTATTTAAAACTTGCAACACTTACTTGTAGTTCGTTGTCCTTTTCTTTCTGTTTAATCCATGTTTTGCCTTGAGTCTGTGGATCTATCAAAAGAGGGTATCTTGTTGCCTTAGTGACAATAATGCCATTTTGAACTGAGAGTTCGTCTCCTGGAAGCCCTTGTAGGTTCCACTCACTAATCTAGATATTGAGAAGAAGTCACTGCCTGAGTAAATAATAGTGAATTACTTAGTAGAAAAGAGTAAGAGTCCAGTAGTGACTTAAAGACTAACAAAATTTATGGTAGGGCATGAGCTTTTGTGAATCATTGCTCACTTTTTCAGATACATGAAGAAGCGAGCAGTGACTCACGAAAGCTCAAACCCTACCACAAACTATGTCAGTCTTTAAGGTGCTACTGGACTCTTACTCTTTTCTGCTGCTACAAACATGACTACACATCTTGATCTAACTGAATTATTTGTTTTTCAGGTGTATATTTAAACATGTAATGAACACAGTGACAATAATTTGCAGTGAAACAACAGCCATCTTGATCACAGCACAAAGGAAAGATAGACCTGTCTTTTATCAGCTTTGATATTTTTAAGGTCTTTAGCCGTAACAGCTACTTTGGGTCTGAAAATGTTATCCTAAATTATGTTTAAAGCCAGGGGTCCCCAGTCTTTTTGAGCCTGCAGACACATTTGTAATTCTGACATAGCATAGTGGGTGCAGTGAAAAAAGGAGGCAGAGGCACAGGAGGCAGAGCCAGCCACAAAATGATTGTCCCAGCTTAACTTCAGTTACACAGTGTAGATCCTTGTGCTGTGTTGGCAGCTGCTGCCAAAGCAACATTTAAAAAATAATCTGCACAGCCAATCAGATCTTCAATAGTCAGTCAGAAACCTTGCTGTGCAAAAGCCCTACTGACCCCTCTCACTTCCTAAAAACACTTGATGGGCACCAGAAAAAGTGTCAGTGGGTACCATGATGCCCATGGGCACCATGTTAGGGACCCCTGCTTAAAGCAATAGTACCCTGTAGGGTTAACATCTGGATATTTCAGTTCTGGAAAGCTGATTGATGAGCTACCATATTCTCAAGCCAGAAAAACCACCATTGTAAAACCACAGTAGAGATCCATAACTCCACTCATTGTCTGTACTCATATTCATATCTCTCATGCACACATGTACACATCTACAAGTAACTATGTATACCAAGGTCTATGTATCCAGTTATTCTATCTACTCTCCCTCTATGTACAGCCATGAAAACACACACTTTGGCTTCTATTCCTTATTTTCCTTTCTCTCCCCCATACTTAAAACACGAGTCCCATCATCATAGATCATGGTAACTTGACACACATCCTTTTCACAAGGATTGGAAGTTTTATTATAGTGCCCTGCACAGGCCCCTTTTGAAAACTGGTGAGTTTCAAAATTAAATTGTGATATATCAGGTGGACTCTTTGCAACTGAGTAAAAGATTACTAAAGAATTGCCACTTATTGACTTAATCTTGGAGTACAGCTGAAAATGTATTTGCTTATAAACCGTGTTGTTCTTGCTGTAAGAAACCCCCCCCCCAAACATAACTCCCAACTACAGTGATACTAAATTTTATGCCAAATGATATTATTGTTCATTTTTAAAATGCCATAGAGTTTAGGGCTCTTTTATATATACGATTTAAGAATTACTGTGTTTAAGTATTTTTCATAACGTTAAATTTATAGCAAATCATAAATGGCAATGCACTGCAAAATTATCTGCTACAAGGTCAGAAGCATTTTATTATATGAAGACAGCTATAGCCATTTCCATGATAACAGCAGTTAGCAAAATTACTCCTGTGATCGTAGAAACACTCTCTGTATCCTAATCCTCTCAATTTACATTAATTGACATGTAGTCTTGTTTGCACATATACAATTTAAAATCACCCACAGGTTTCTGTGTGTGAACTATCCTTAAGTCAGGGATGGACTCAATGGTTTGGATCTTGCCTAAACTCTGTCCACAGAATTGTGATTTCCTTCTCTTCCACCTCCCACTGCAGCCCTACATCCCCCCAATGCTGCTCCTTGGTGACACGAGACCCTCCCAGGAATAGCTTTGGGGGAGTTCACAGTCTGCCAAAGGAGGGGAGGATCAGCAATCATTGCCCCCCTTGTGCAATGGACATTTTAGGCAGGGTCCAGCCCAATAAGAACTTTGTACATGTTGTGTGCTACATATTGAACAGTCTTCTCTTATAGCGATATAAGAAACTGTAATGACTACACATGTATTTCATGTAAATCTTCCTTCTACTTTAAAATACATTTCTGGAAATTCGTTAAGATGACAATTGTGAAGTAACTATGGGTTGGATTCTGTGATTCCATTCTAGTAATGGTTGAATGGATTTTATTAGGTGCTTTTAGGAACTGTCATGACAAATTGTATAGGGCTCTAAAGATAATAAAAAGTACTTTGAAGTGGGACTAGAAACACATTATCAGCCTGTGTAATTCTTTCAAAAATGGTGAGATAGTTACAGAGAACCTGACATCACTCAGCAATCTTGCTGCGGCATTCTGTCCCAACTAAATCTTCCTAACCACCTTCAGAGAAAGCCCTGCAACAGTACATTGCAATAATCTGACTCCAATGTGATCCTATAATTTGCCCCAGAACTCTTCAGGCAGGGTTCTTTCTATTACAGCTTTATTCCCCTGCCTCCAAGGAGCTCAGGGTGGTATAAACAGTGCTTCCCTCCTCCATTCTATCCTCACAACAATCCTGTGAGGTGGGTAAAAAGTGACTGGCCCACAGTAGTTTCTACCTTGACTGACCCATAGTAGAATGGGGATTCATTTATTTATGAAAAGTTTTATATACTGCCTTGCCTTTGCTAACAGCTTGAAACCAAGTCTCCTCAGTCTTAGTCCAACACTCTAATCATTATTCAACAGTGGTTCTCAGTCCTGTCTCCTTGTCCTCTTTAACATACCATGCACACTGTTGTTCTAATAAATAACTATAGATAGCAATCAGTAGTAATTGTCATATTTACTGCTTCTAACCTGAAGTGTGGAACAAACAAACTTTAGTGAATGTTGTGCAACTCTTGCAACAATGGAACTTAAAAGGCTTGCTGCCCCAGGGGTTCAGGTCTCACTGGTTTCCCCTCACAGTTTCCCTCCATGCACCCACTCACAGAACACTCAGAATCCTATTTTCATTACAGGAATAGCAATCAAGTTTAGCAAGGCTTTATATAAACTATGTTCCAGTGCTTGAATAAAAAGATGGTATTGTTCAAATAAGTTTTGAAACAAGTTGATACCACTTATAATTTACACATCAATAAAAATTAGAGCCATGAAAAATTAACAGAAATTAAGACCTACCGTAGGCGGATCCACCAACATTGAAATTAGGTTCAAGTTTTCAGTAAAAGGGATCTTCCGGGCTCTCATCTCTGCCTCCCATAGATCTTTAAGCAAAAGATTTCTGAATATCTGATTAAAAGGGCCACAGTATGACAGGAATCCTGTGCACAGTAAAACATCTCCGACAAGTCTAAAAAAAAAATGAATCTGTTAATGAGTTTTCAGTTTATGTGGTACAACCATTTTTTAAGCATGACATCTTTTTTTACCTATGAGTTTTAAAACTGGAAAGATGTATTAAAACCACATGACTGACTGTTTAAGTGGATGAAATATCTGCTAGCACTAACCCTTGTTTCAGTGAGGTGACTCAATACAAATGAGGATATCAGAGTACCTTAATCATCAGTATCACTGATTTGTACTGCAGGCAGGAAGCAAAGAAAAACCACTGGAACTGAGGGGCCATTACACGAGACATCAGATGTGAATCAGATTGGGATTCCCTGAATTGACTTTCAGTCAGTTCAAGAGGGGTCCCACCTAAAGAGCAATGGGAGTGCAGTGGGAAGCAGGGAGGCTCTTCTCATGCCACTCCCCAACTCAGGGGGAAATGGCTTCCTCCCAAATGCTTTTAAGGTGAGACACTTCTTGACTCATGTCAGATGCTTTGTGTACTGAAACAATTTGGAAGTAATGCTCATGCTCCTAGCTACCAAAAGGAAGAAGGGGCTCTAAAAGAAGAAATGAATGTCTATATTAGTGTAAGAAAAAGAACACAGTTGGAGTCCAGCGGCACCTTTAAGACCAGCAAAATTTCATTCAAGGTATAAGCCTTGTGTGCATGCACACTTCTTCAGATAAACTGAAATGGTCTTAAAGGTGCCACTGGACTTGGGAGTTCCAGGTTGCAGTGCTGCAAGATGGATGGAGCTGGGACTTGCTCCCAGGCACCGCTGGCTTCTCATTATCTTTAGAGGAGACTCAAGGGCTCCTGAGCTCTGCTGAACTCCCTGGAGGGGGTGCAGTGCAAGGGAAGTGATCCAGGCCCCCCACCTATGGCAACAGGCGAGTGGAAACTCGTGGGTTTTCCCCAGCAAGTAACGAGAAGAGCACTCATGGCAGCATGAGTGCCTAGCTGTCACTATCCATTAAAAGGGACTTACAAGTTTGTACCTCATCTACATCACCAATGAAGCATATCACTGTGAGTACTTCTTAAAGCAACTTTATCGGAAACTCTACTATATAACGTCAGCCCTTTCAAAGTTTAAAAAGATTGGAAGGGAGGGGTGAAGATTTTTTTTCTGCCCCCCCCCAGCCATGAAAAGGAATTAAAACTAATTACATAAATAACCTGCTGGGCAAAGAAAACAAGAGAGTACCCTGTCTAATTGATACCTTCAAGATTTATCACCTTTTTTATGACTCTGAACTTTAATGAGAGCCTAATAATTCTTCCTGTCCTCTGTATGAAGACTTTGAAAAAAATATTGAATTTGGGGATTCGCTATAATTTAATATTTGAATTATAAAGGCTGACATTTTATTAAACCTTATTCTTGAAATTTTCTTTATGTATCTAGTTCCCATAACAATGAAACTGTAAAACTCTAATCCCTTATTACTCTATTGCTCTGGAATGCAAACACACTGATAAGCTTTAGCTGTGCCTAGAAGACCCTGATGCTGGGAAAGATTGAAGGTCAAAGAAGAAGGGGACGGCAAAGGATGAGATGGTTAGACAGTGTCATCGATGCAACGAACATGAAATTGAGCAGACTTCAGCGGACAGCGGAAGACAGGAGGGCCTGGCGTAATCTGGTCCATGGGGTCGCGAAGAGTCGGACTCGACTGTGCGACTGAACAACAACAACAACAACAACAAAAGAACGTAATAGTTGCTGACATATATTCTCCAAAACTGTTATCTCTGTAAAACCTGGCTTGGGAAAACTTTTATAGAGACTGTTTTGTTTTAATACAACTTTGAAAAATGATTTCTCAAGATAGACTGCAAATGTCCTCAGAAGCTTTACAGTCAGTTGTACCAGACTCTATGGACAATCTACTCAGGCTTTTTTGAATGATTTTGTGAATATGCTCCAAAATACACTTGTTGTTGCCATAAAAGATGCAATTCAAGAAACCTGTCATTCAGTACAGACAGAAATCCAAATATGGACACAATTTAAAACTAAGAGAGAAACAGCCTGGAAAGAGGAGGAAAAGAGCTTAGACTGCCCTGAAAACACAGAGGAAACCTGCAAGCGAGACTACTGGACTTACAAAAAGAATGCATGCCTACAAAGAGAAATATATCTTCTACAAAAACGAAAGAGAGACTCTATAAAAGAGCTATGAATGATGAAACTCCCAAAACACTTACTTCCTTACCATCTCAGAGACAACAAAAAACCCAACTTATAGAACTACAAGCTACTACCAAAAGGGAATATACATCGATGTTTCCAGATGACAGTTTTTACACTTATAAAGGAAAAAGACACAGAATGAAGAATTTAAAACTTAAGAGGAGGAACCAGAAAATTAAGAAAAGGTTGATGTCTATAAAAATTCTGGGGAAAGTATGAGGGAATTCCCTCCATCTTAGGACTCTATCACTTTTATACTGAGAGAATCCCAGATTTTTTGTTGGAGTAAGATCCTACTATACTTGTATTCAGAATATAGAGTCATACAATTTACAATATAACTCTAAAATTTAATAGTATGCTTAGGGAAAGTTTGTAATAGTAGAAAATAAGAAAATGTATATTAATGTAATTGCAAACTCTATATAATCAACGGATGGGTGAAAAATGAGACAGATTTAATTACTGTATGAGGTACTCTAATAGAGAAAAGACCAATATGAATTATTGTATCCCAATTATATGTTTGTTTGTCTTGGAATGTTACCAAAATTGGTATATAAAATATACCAATTGGAATATAAAAAATGTTACCAAAAAAAAAAAGGTGCCACTGGACTTGAACTTTGTTCTGCTGCTTCAGACTAACATGGCTACCCACCTGAATCTATATTAGTGTAAGTTAATCGGGAATTTAATAAATTGAGTGTATTAAAAGGTTAACATTATACTTCTTAAATTAATGGGCTAGATTCAGAGTGGAAGGGGCTTGCAGTAAGTCCTACTTAATCCCCATTTGCATTTCTGATTGCACGAGATACTGTGCAACCTATTTCTGGGCACTATAATACTTAGGAAAGTACTAGGTGTTGCACAAGATCAAGCAGAGAGTGTCAGTGTCAAAGTCAAGCATTTTCAGTACCATTGGAGCAAGTGAAGCATTTTAAGTACTATTTTAGCAAGTGAAGCATTTTAAGTACCATCGGAGCTAAAATGTGTCACTTTTAGAAAGACACTAAGCTTTAAAATGAATGTTTCCCTGTTACTTGGCATATATAATACTGTACCTGTTTATCTGGGCTCGGAACTCTTTACTTTGTTGGGTCCATCTAATTTTCTCTCCACTCAAGCCATCTATAAGTGTAGAGGCTGCCTGCATCTTATTTCTGCACATTTCTGCATCATTCAAAAGGTCCTGAAATGAAGAAATCACACATGATGTTACAGTTTTTTGTTTTTTTTTTAGTAAAACTCTCCTAAAAAGGAGAGAATTTTATTCTTTTTATAAGAAAAGGAAGGGGTAGACAGATGGAGAAAGAAAAAAGGTGGAGTGAAGTTTTCTCTGTTAAAATGGGTTAGTTTTAGTTAGTATTTAATACCGTTTTTCAGCATCCATCATGGTTAGGAGATCTTCTTTTTAACTTTGCAAAGTCCAAAGACACTCTGTTAATACAGTTAGTAAAGTCCATTGGGGTTAGTAATTAAACAGCTCCTTACAGATGCAACACAAACAGTCCTCAAGGTGTCTTCTTTTTAAGTCTTTTCCAGTTATGGAAGACACCTTGAGGACTGTTTGTGTTGCATCTGTAAGGAGCTGTTTAATTACTAACCCCAATGGACTTTACTAACTGTATTAACAGAGTGTCTTTGGACTTTGCAAAGTTAAAAAGAAGATCCCCTGGGCTGCTGTCTTCTTCACTGCTTATCATAATTTTGAGTGCTGCGTCTTCCCTCACGCCGGCGTGTCTCTTCAGAAGTCTTTGCATTTCAAGGATGTAATCTTTCTTCTTTCTTTTCTGGCCTTCAGATTTCCAGGGCGCCATAACCACTTCGCAAAAAATTAGATCTCCGATGTCTTGCTTGCTATGCTCGACCCCTCCTTCTATTGGCAGAGTGATTTCTTTCATAAAAGCGGAATTGGCTTTGGGAGCCATATCCACCTCTTCCTTTAATTCTTTCGCTTCACTGCCAGTTAGGGGTACCAATACATTCGCCAAAATAAATCCGAGATCCTCTTTCTCTTCTTCTTTTACGCCCTGAGAACTTAAGATCCACGCTTTCTGTTCAATTTCCGCCATCTTCCTTGTTGTTTCCAATATCAATTCCTGTCGACTGATGAAGACACTTTCCACTTTAAGCAAGGTTTCATTGATTTTCTGCATTTGCTCCAGCAGAGGGCGCAGAATCTCATTTTCCTGTTGATTGACAGCAAGCTCTGGGGGGGGGCTACTCGGACCGGAAGTCCCTCCTCTCTTCTCTTCCGGTTTCTGCAGGACTCTCCCCGTTGTCGACATTTTGTTTTATTGTTTACTTTTAAAAAGTTCATGCCGCATCCCCCAGGAAGCTAATAAGGTCGTATTCTTCTATGCAACCCCAACGGTACTTTCACCAACAGTTCTTTCTCTCTTCCCCCCTCCGCGCTCCCTTTGTAAATCTTGCTTCTCAAAAGGGATGGGGACTCCTCCCTCCTCCCATACACTTAAACGCTTGCGGGGGGATTCAAATTCGCACTTCAAAATAGACCTTCCACTCACGATTCGATGCCACTTCTTCTTTTTATATTAAATCATATCGCTGTCTTCACTCCTGGAAATCGGTGGCGCTGCTAAGTCCCATGACGGGGCACGACGCAGCAGGGCCGATTGGGGCGGGGAGAAAGCCTCAATTTCCCGGCTGTCTGCCGGCAAAGAGGCTACTCCCCAAGCGCCCCCAGTTCGGAGCCTTTGCCTAAGGCTCACTAGGGTCTTTCGCACATGCGAAGACCCCCCCTATCTGTGCGTGGGCTAGCCGCCTCCGGGAGCATCCCGAGACGCGGCCGCCATTCGCAACGCCGAAACCGAAACCATGATGTTACACTTTTTGAACTATCATCCTGATAGCTCTTCTGCACTTATTTCTTTAAAGCAAATACATGTTTTAAGGCCTGTATAGCACAAATTATAGTTTCTAGTTTGGAGCTGAAATATAATATAGCGTTGCCATCACATGGCTGATAACAAATATTCTTAGCTACTGGTTTTCTTCAGTTTCCAGCCTTTCCAGAAACTAGGACCCTTACAGTGCTACCCTAAGCATAGTCACACCCTTCTACATAAGAACATAAGAGAAGCCAATGTTGAATCAGGCCAATGGCCCATCTAGTCCAACACTCTGTCACACAGCGGCCAAAATATACCAGGTGCCATCAGGAGGTCCAGCAGTGGGGCCAGGGCACCAGAAGCCCTCCCACTGCTGCCCCCCCAGCACCAAGAATAGAGTGCATCACCTGCCCCAGACTGAGAGTTCCTATCTGTACCCTGTGGCTAATAGCCACTGGTGGACTTCTGTTCCATATGTTTATCTAATTTCCTCTTGAAACTGTCCATGCTTGCAGCTGCCACGACCTCCTGTGGCAGTGAATTCCATATGTTAATCACTCTTTGGGTGAAGAAGTATTTCCTTTTATCTGTTCTAACCCGACTGCTCAGCAATTTCATAGAGTGCCCACGAGTTCTTGTATTGTGAGAAAGGGAGAAAAGTACTTCTTTCTCAACCTGCTCAATCCCATTCATAATCTTATAAACCTCGATCATGTCACCTCTCAGCCGTCGTTTCTCCAAGCTAAAGAGCCCCAAGCATTTTAACCTTTCTTCATAGGGAAGGTGTTCCAACCCTTTTATCATTCTAGTTGCCCTTCTCTGCACTTTTTCCAATGCTATAATATCCTTTTTGAGATGTGGTGACCAGAACTGTACACAGTATTCCAAATGAGGTCGCACCAATGATTTATACAGGGGCATGATGATACTGGCTGATTTGTTATCAATTCCCTTCCTAATAATCCCCAGCATAGCGTTGGCCTTCTTTATTGCAGCTACACATTGTGTAGACATTTTCAGCGAGTTATCCACTACGACTCCAAGATCTCTCTCTTGGTCCGTCTCTGCCAGATCAGACCCATTCTAAGCCCATTATAACACTGGGTGCGATCACACGCACAATTAGCCCTGCCATAGGTGTGAATACTGGGTGGATTTAAAGGGCGTGATCAGACAGGAACATCTGGGAAGCACCCTGCACCCGTCGGCAACCCATTTTGCTCCACCGCAGAAGTGAGGTAAAAAGACACCCGGGAAAATCTGGTAGTAAACAGGTTGCAATGGGCCATGGACGGAGTTTCCCATGTCTGATCGCTCCAGCATGCTCTCATGGTGTCGGGATGGTCTAATCAGGCCATCCCAACTCTGTGCCGTTGTTTCCCCCCCCTTCTGAGTATGCACATCATTGCAAACTCCATAGGGAGACCTCAGTGCAGAGATGCGATTCATTGATTCCTTGTGTAAGCGCATCAGAAACAAACAGCAAAAAAAGAAAAGAAAAGAAAAAGACTCACCCACAGTTGCATCTGATCATGCAGTGGTGGGCTGTGCCCACAGCTTCCAAGGACTGTGTGATTGCGCAACTGCGGGTCAAATTCCTCCAGAGGAAATAGCCTCATTTCCCCCCTGCTTTATCTCACCCGTGTGACCGCCCCCACTGCTTAGGATGGCACTGAAAGTGGCCAAAGATTCAAGACCCCATCAAGTGTTGGGTCTTTCCATTCCTTCTAGGTCAAAATACAGCAATCATGACAGAGTGATACAAGAACATTGGCAGGTGGAAGAAGCAAAGATGGCTGTCATCATCCACATACTAGTATCATGTAGTGGTACAGAATTATGGCCAGAACACACACATACACACACTCTCTCGCTCTCTCTCTCACACACACACATATTAAAGAGGAAAGACCAGATAGTAGCATGTAAGACTCCCCTGGGGGATGGTCTTGAGAACAAGAAAAGTAAAAATGTACCAGTTAATACAGCAGAAATCACCACATTGACCCCATACTCCGACACCTCTTGGAGGAAAGCCAGAGTAATAGACCTCCAGCGAACCTATTCCAAATATTCAGAAAGGTGCAGGGGTGAAGCCAACTGAGGAAGCAGGGAAAATATGGGGAGTGCAAAGAGGGACTCCCAGCTAGAACTGACAGATGCTTCCCTCCTGTTTTAGTTTTTAACACCAGTAATCAATGAATTTAATAACAGTAAGTAGTGTTTCTGCTACTACATCCTTACAGATCAAGGACTTTTTTGAATTTATTATAAATTGTGGAAAAACTCCACCTGTGAATTTCTACCTGTATTCAACTTCACCACTGAATTTCTACCTGTTGCTTATGGAAAATTTGTTCTGAGTACTTTATATGTCTTACTATTATAAATTCATTGATTATTGGTGTTAAAATTTGGGCACATACATTTTTTTCTTGTTTTCATATATTGCCATGCCACTGCCTTTCATCTTGTATCCCTCCTGTTTCAGGGCAAGCAGACCTGAGCATACTAGCAGAAGTGTCAACAGACTGTGAAGATAGTTAGAAGTGAGAAGGCATGGCATGTAAACTTGTCAGAACAACAAATTAACCTCTTTGAATCCCTATTCAGCCTCAAGAGGAAGGACAAAGAATGCCTGCTATTCCACCAGGCCTTCAGTTGAGGCAGCAGACATCCAACCATTTCAGCCTCCCTTGCTCATACTGCGCTACTTAATGGACCCTCAGTGATACAGAAATCTGCACAGCACTCTTTGGCAAATTGGATTCTTATTGATCACCTAGTTGCACACATACAGGAGACTTTCTGGACTCCCAAGAACTGGTCTGCCATCTTATTGAAGCGATTTTAATCTGGTTTAAACTGTATGTTTTAGCATTCTTATTTTTGCAATAGTGTTGTGATATGACTGTTGTGACCGCCCTGAGCTCACTTGTGGGGGAAGGTGGGATACAAATAAATAAATAAAGTGGTATGAGCCAATGAGTAAATCTCACTGTCAACTGTATTCCTTTCCTTTTTATTTCCCCCTTTTTGTATTTCATTAAAATGTAGGAATCACAAGGGAGAAATGAAGCCAATGTTACTTGAGGCCAGCCATGCAGGTAGGACCTCAAAAGCCTTGTCTCCACAGAATAATATAGAAGATTCCTTTGAGGCTCCTTCTGGTGGTGGTCGGCTAAATCATAGCTGTTGTTTCTCTGCCATTTATTTATTTGCTTGTTAAAACATTTATATCCCACACTTCCTTGTTGTTCAAAGTAGCCTACATATGAGTGAACATTTTCAGTTAAAACCAAAAAGAAAAGAGCAAGCCCCATATATCTCCCCCTCTCCTCCCCTAAAAGATGTCCACAATTCAACCCCCTACAAAAGCCCTGGCAAACAGGCTGGCAAATAGACAGGCCTGAAGATTTCCAAGGAAGGGACCCCCTCCTCATTAGTTCAGGGAGCTGCCCACTCAACAGAACCAAAGCCATAATGGAAGGCCCAGGCTCTGGTCAGTGCCAGACAGGCCACCCTAAATGGTGGGATAGCCAACAGAGGGCTGCATGACAAGCCTAACTGGAACAAAGGGATACGTGGAAAGAGATGGTCCTTTAGATATATAGCTCCAGGTCATGAAGGGCTTTAAAGGTCATAACCAGCACCTTGAATTAAACTTGGAAAAAGACTGGCAGCCAATGTAGCTGATCCAAAATGGGCAACATATGTTCCCAGCCACTAGCCCCTGACAATAGTTGGGCTGCCAAATTCTGAACCAATTGTAGTTTCCTGGCAGCACCACATAGAATGTGTCATAGTAATCCAGCTGAGTCTAGGTAAGGAGACAGTTGGTGAATCAGATGCAACTGATAGGTGACTTCCGGTCGGGGAAAGATGGCGATATGAAGCACCCTGTAATTACTCAGGGTGGATGGCTGTCCTTTTTGACAGTTTGGGCGATTTCTGCGCCCAACGCAGCTTACCCCAGGCAGGGGGAAGACAAGCAAGCACTGAAGACCCAAGAGAGAGTTGAGATTGGCGAGAGACAAGCCCCGAAGGGGGCTTGTTCCTTGCTTTGATCCCCTCTCCAGACATGGGCGTTGCAATCATCTCTAGAGGAATGAGCTGGGCTGGAATTCCAGCTTAAAACCGCCACCCCCCGATCTCTTGAGACAAGAAGAAAGAGTTCAAAGGAAGAAGCATTGCGTACACCTAGAAGAAACAATGAAGGTAACAAAAAACCATTTTGCTTACCGGGATTAGCAAAGAGCGATCAGTATAACTATCTGGAGAAGTGCTTGTAGTAAAAGAAAAATCTGTGTAATTTCCCATGAAGAAAGTTGATTTTTAAAGCGAAAAACATCAAAAGAAGAGACTGTTTACCATTCCTGTGGCTTGTGGAATGATAAGGGACTGGGAACAGTGTTTGTCAACGCGAGATTTGCTGGCGGGGAAGTCCCAATTGAGAGAGTGTACAACTGGAAGTGACGACTGCAGCCAGAGGAGACAAGAGGATTCTAACAGACAGGCTCGAGGAGGACTAGTTTTAAAAGAGGAAGTGACGTCCTGGAAACACTGGAGGACAAGAGAAGCAGATGGACAGGAAGAACTACCAGGAAGTTGTAGACTCTGACCTTATACCATAGAGAAAAGATGCCCGCCATTTTGAGGAGGTCAAACCTTTTAAAACTTTAAACCAAATTTGCCAAGTAACTAGTAAGTTTGGCAAGGCGAAATACAGGCAATCCGGATAAGCGTTTAAAGGGCCAAAGAACAAGGTTATTGGATTTCATTTTTATAAGCCTTATTTGACTACAACTGCAGTGAATAAGCTTGCTTAAGCTTCTGGACTGAGATATTAAAAACGGATCTAAGATCAAGGCAGAGAGCGGACTCATGGTCCTCACCTCGAATGTCAACGAAAAAAGACAAAAATTGGCAACTAGCGATGGAGGCTATGGAAAAAAGGATGATGGAGGCGATACAAGGATTAGGGAAGCAAATGGAGACAAATTTAGACAAAGGAGTGACTGAATTTAAGAATGAGTTCAAAAATGAGATTGCAAGAATCACAAAGGAGTTACAGAATCTTACACAAAAGTCTACTGATATGGAGAACAAGATGCAAGTAATGGAAAAGAATGTTCAGACAGTGACAAAAGAGACCTACAGAATTGACACAATGATGGAATACAGGGGAATCTAGACACATCTTAGGCTAAGAGGTATTGAAGAGAAACTGAATGAGGATATCTATAATGTAATCATTGAAGCATTGTCAGATTACATGAAAATGGAGGAACAAGATATGAAATACAGTATTGATCTGATCTATAGAGTCAATTCAGTTTATGCCCAGAAGAAAAACTTACCAAGGGATGTGATAGTCCAGTTTATAACTAAGAGAATCAAGGAGGAAATTTTTAGAAAACAATTTAAAGATCCATTGGAAATAGATGGGAAACAGATAAGAATTATGAAAGAGCTGCCAAGGGCGATCATTCAAGAAAGAAAGAAATTTAAACAGTTAGCAGACAAGCTGAAACAAAAGAATATGAGATTCAGATGGGAGATCCCACAAGGGCTGAGTTTCAACTTCCAAGGCGTGAGACACACGATCAAGGATCGAGACCAGATGTTGACATTTATATTGGACAATGATAAAGATTTTGGAGACAAATAATTATATGCCACCATGGATTACAAATTTATCTCTTGGAATGTAAATGGACTAAATTCACCCAATAAGAGAAAAATAATTAGGCATTGGTTGGAAAGACAAAAGTGTAATTTAATTGGTCTGCAAGAAGTTCATATTAAAAAACAGGATTATAGATTCTTAATTAATAAAAAATTGGGTGAAGAATTTTTTTCATTGGCAACGAATAAAAAGAAAGGAGTGGTAATATATGTTAAAAAAGAGTTGGAGCCTAAAGAAATTTTTAAGGACAAAGGAGGAAGATATATTGCCGTGGAAGTTGTTTTACATGAGAAAAAAATCAACATTTATGCACCAAATGGAACAAAAGAAAAAATATTTAAAGACTTAATATTGGAGCTAGACCAAGTGACATATGATCGAATTATTTTGATGGGAGATTTTAATGGAACGATCAGCAACAAGTTAGACCGGAAAACAAAAAGACCCAATGAAAAATTAGGGAAACTACCAAAGGCCTTTTTTGAACTAGTTAAATAAGAAAATTTGGAGGATGTATGGAGGAAATGAAATCCTGCATGCAAAGATTTTACTTTTTATTCCAATAGGCATGATTCTTTCTCCAGGATAGATATGATATGGATGTCAGGAGATCTAGCTTTTAAAGCTCATAAAATCAAAATAATGCCAAGAACAAACTCGGATCATAACTCATTATTGTGGATGTCTAAACAAGGAGAAAAACAATTCAGATGGAGGTTGAAGATTTATTGGACAAACAGAACATAGTTGAAAATTTACGCAAAGAGACAAAGCTCTTTTTCCAGACAAATTTGAACCAAGATTCCCGAATCCAAGTGGTTTGGGACGCCTATAAAGCAGTGTTGAGAGGAATTCTAATTTCATTGAACAATAAAGAGATAAAAGAAAGAAGGGCGCAACAGAGTTATCTTGAGGAAAAGATCAGAAACAAAGAGAACGAGTTAAAGAAAAGACAAGGGAAAAAGAAAATACTGAGAGAGATACAAATTCTACAAGACCAGTTAAATGTTATACTCAATCAAGAAATTTATTGGCATTTAAAAAAAACTCCAACAAAAGGCTTTTGAAGGAGCTAACAAACCAGGAAGGTATTTGGCTTGGCAACTTAAGAGAAGAAAGGAAAGGAAGATTATAAACAAAACTGTGACAGGACATAAAGAAATTGTGGACTGTAAAGGGATAAATAGAGAATTTTTAAAAATCTTATGCAAAGCTTTTCCATGCAAACCCAATAGACCAAGGGAAAGGTCAAAAATATTTGCAGAATTTAAAATTGCCCAGTCCTGTGGGAAAAATTAAAGATATGCTTAATAATCCTATTACCACAGAAGAGATATTTAAAGCTATTGATGAAGCAAAACTGGGGAAGGCTCCAGGCCCAGATGGCTTTTCAGCTAAATTTTATAAAAAATTGAAAGAGGAGATAGCCCCAATTTTTCAAGTTTTGTCAAATGAGATCAGAGACACAGGGAAAATACCAGAGTCTTGGAAGGAAGCAACTATCTCTCTTATCCCAAAAGAAGCACAAGATTTAACAAGTGTGAAGAATTACAGGCCAATTTCACTTCTGAATAATGATTACAAGTAATTTGCCAAAATCATAGCTGAGAGACTAAAAATATATTTGAGAGACTTAATTGCAGAAGATCAGGCTGGATTTTTGCCTGACAGACAAATAAGGGACAATATTAGGACGGTTGTAGATGCAATTGAATATTACAATAAGCACCCAGAAAAGGAGGTTGCTTTTTTCCTTGTAGATGCAGAAAAAGCGTTTGATAATTTGAACTGGGAGTTTATGTTTGGAGTGACGGAAAAAATGGACATTGGAGAATCTTTTTTAAAGATAATTAAAGCAATATACTCGGAGTAAAAAGCAAAAATAGTGGTCAACAATGAAACAACGGATTTTTTTAAAGTACAAAAAGGAACAAGGCAAGGGTGTCCGCTTTCTCCGCTATTGTTTATATGAGTTCTAGAGGTTTTGCTTTGGAATATTAAAGAAGATAAGGAAATTAAAGGACTGACAATAAAGGGGTTCACATATACGTACAGAGTCTTTGCGGATGACGTTATGTTTATAGCAGAGGAACCATTGAAAACTATACCACTTTTACTAAATAAAATAAAAGAGTTTGGAGACCTAGCAGGCTTTTATGTAAACAGACAGAAATCCAAAGTGATGTGTAAAAATATGGTGAGCCCAAAATAATTGGAGTTGCAGATGGCTACAGGCTGTGAAGTAGTGAAAAAAACTAAATATTTAGGTATAGATTTGACAATGAAGAACATTGACCTTTTTAAAAACAATTATGAACGATTGTGGGCTCAAGTTTTAAAAGATATGGAAAAATGGAACAAATTAAATTTATCCTTGCTGGGCAGAATCTCGGTGGTTAAAATGAACATCTTGCCACATTTCATGTTTTTATTTCAGACGATCCCCATAGTAAAAGACTCAAAGGCGTTTAACTGTTGGCAAAAGGAAATTTCGAAATTTGTCTGGGCAGGGAAAAAAAAAAAATGAAAATGAAAATTTTGTGCGACGCAAAGGAAAGAGGAGGCTTCCAATTACCAAATTTAAGACTTTATCATGATGCGGTTTGTCTGAATTGGTTAGAATAATGGATGACCCTGGAGAACAGGAAATTGTTGGCATTAGAAGGACACGATTGCAGGTTTGGTTGGCATGCATATCTTTATTATGGCAAGTCGAAAATGGATAATTTCTTTAAGCATCATTATATCAGAAGGGCCCTTTTTGACTCATGGATTAAATATAAAAATTTCTTTCCTGAAGAAAAACCATTGTGGATTGTACCTGCAGAAGTGATAAAACCGTTTTCAGATTATAAGGGACAAGACTGGTTGAAATATAAGGACTTGTTGAGACAGGAAGGGAAATCATACGTGATGAAAGAAGAAAAGCCAACTTGACTTTAAATACGATTGGTTACATTATAGACAGATATTTGATTTATATAAAACAGATTAGAAATGGTGGGATTCAGGGGAAATTATAATGAAATTGAAAACTTATGGCTGGAGGGAGGGAGGAAAATGATATTGAAAATGTATAAAATTCTGTTAAAATGGTATACAGAAGATGAAGTGCTTAAAGAGCAAATGATCAAATGGGCAATTAATATGAATAAGGAAATACCTATGTCATTCTGGGAATTTTTATGGAAAAATGCTTTGAAAATATCTACATGTACCAATCTTAAAGAAAATTGTTTTAAAATGATGTATAGATGGTATATGACACCAAAAAAGATAGCTAATATAGGTAAAAATTTATCTAACAAATGTTGGAAATGGAAACATGCTGAAGGTTCCTTTTACCATATGTGGTGGACTTGTGATAAAGCAAAAACATTCTGGACTGCAATACATACAGAAATGGAAAACATTTTGAAATGTACCTTCAAGAAAGAACCTGAAATGTTTCTTTTAGGTCTTAAACTAGAAGAAATAAATGTGAGTAAAAGAACATTGGTATGGTACATGGTAACAACTGCTAGAATGATTTATGCTCAAAACTGGAAAAATGAGACGATTCCTGATCTCTGGGACTGGTTGAGAAAATTGCTATTTATGGCAGAAATGGATAAATGGACAAGAAAACTTAACAACTTAGAAGTAGAAACCTTCTTGGCAGACTGGAGTGATTTTAAAGAATATATACAGAAGTATTGGGAAATGAAGGATAGTATTTTTAGTTTGGGAAACTACTAATGATGTAATAATGATAAACAGTCAATAAGCGTTTATAGTAATTATAATTAGCTAAATTGAGTTACCAGTTGTATTAGTATGATAACAAGGATTTAACATGTATTATGTTTAGTTTGGATGGTGGAAACAATGCTGGGAGCCAATAGGGGGGGAAGAGGAGTTTTGTGAAAAGGATATGATATATTTTTGGACCAAGTTGTGAAGCATTGTATATCCTAATTAAATTTGTGTTTTTTTTAAAAAAAAAAGATGCAACTGATAGGTGTTCCTGGCCACAATACTAACCTAGTTTTCAAACAGCAAGGCAGGGTTCACAAGCACCCCAAAGCTCTTAACCTGCTCTGAAAAAGGCAACATCACTCCATCTAGGACAAGTGGATTCAGTCTCTCTAGAATACCAGCCTTCGTGACCAGTATTACAACTGTCTTATCTGGATTCTGCTTCAGCTTTCCACAACTTTTCCCCAAAGGGAAAAGTTCTACATAACATAGTAACTACCTAGGTAACCATAGTCAAGATTTGTCTTAATGAGCAAGGAACATTTCACTTAATGCTATTTTGAAGAAATTAAGTGTGTATAGTAAAACAAAGTTATGCTTTACAAAATGATCTATTTTACCATCTTCTCCTTCATAGCTGCATCAAATTTCGCTTGCACTTTATCCAGTTCTGCTTGTTTCTCATCTAATAATGCCTGAGCCTTTCCTAATTCTGCATTTGCTATTTTCAAACGTCCTTCTTGTTTTGCCAAGTTGGCCTGAAATAAAAAATGAGGCAATAATAGCTTTTCAGAACTTGGCTATTTCTTTCACAACTGTATATAAGCTTTTTTTCTATTAGAGCTATTAAAAACAGAGAAACAACCCAAAACTTGTATTAGCTAGATTAATACCAGCTACCTAAAAGAAAACAGTCTCCCAAAATGGTTTACCCTTAGAAAAGGCCTACTTGATTTTGTTCTGTGTGGCAATCAAAAGAAGCACTAAGAGCAGAATTGCCAGTGTCGAGATGGCACCTTGAGATCTCCTGCTATCACAGTTAATGTCTAGATGACCAAGATCAGTTCCCCTGGAGAAAAGGGCTGCTCTAGAGGGTGGACTCTAAGGCATTATACTCTGCTGGCAAAGTTTTTGGATCTGGGATTTTTTGGAAATCCCAATTTCGCCCCCTGATAGATCGGAGATGAAAAAAAAAGAAAAAACAAACAAACTCAGGAGCAACAAAGACACAGAACACTTCTTTTGTGTATTGCACATAAGAGTTAGGTTAGTTTGTGTTTTAATGTAGTTTTAATTGTATTCTATTTTATATTATTGGATCCGCCCTGAGCTTGTTAAGGGGAGGGCGGGATATAAATACAAATAAATAAATAAACACAGCTGAGCGGTGGGAACACATTGATCCCGCCTCTCAGCTGTTTCCCCCCAATTCCTCCTGCAGGCCCTATAAAGCAGCCTGGTTTAAAGGGACTGCAAAAGAAAACAAGGAAAAACAGCTGAGACACAGGGAGCAGTCTCTCTGCCTCTCATCTGGCTTCCCAGATTTTTTCTGCAGTCCATTTAAACCAGGTCGGTTTAAAGTGACTGCAGCAGAAGCGGCAGGAAACAGCTGCGAGGCAGGATCCCTGCCTCTCCACTATTTTCCTTGATCTTCCCAGTTCCTAAAAATATCCAGGATTTTTTCAAGATTCCTCCTGAAAAATCCTGGATGCCAAAATATACCCAAAAAGTACTGATAAGGTATTTGGGGGGCATTTGTTGGCTCGGGAAGATCCAAATGCACAACCCTAACCACAAAGGCTTTGCAACGGAAATGAACAATATTAAGCATTTCTTTTTAGTCCCAGTAATTTGAGACATATAGGAAACTAAATGTTGCTCTTTACCTTAAGAGGCAACACTTCTCTGTTTATTCCATAGAATATTGCCATAGCTTGTGTCCAAGAAAGGAGGCCTGCCACATTACCACAGACCTTTTTACCATTCTCAAAAGTATAATCCTCCATTTGAAAATAAGGCTGCAGTAATTCCACTGTCTCTTCATTGATTGAATCTTTTGCAAATTGCTGTAGACTCTGCAGAAATGGCCCACTCATTAGCTGAAAAAATGAAAACAAAGCTGCTTTAGATGCAGTTTACTGTTTTTGCTTTCACCATTCCACATACTGTGTTTTTTTTTAGAATGATGATCTTCTTTCTATATTTGTATGTCTTCCTTATTTCATTGGTTTCTGAATTTAATCAAAAGAGTCAAAGTACTGAAAAATTGTGCTTTTCCACACCAGATTTTTGCTCCCGCTTAGCTTCTTAACTGCATATTTCCCCCCCCTGTTGTGTACTGATATGAACTCATCAGCACTAGTGTTCGAACAATAGCCGGTTCGGATTCTAGGGTGGACGAATAGGATTGCCTGGATCCTAGGATAGATCTATGATGGACTCCTCCTCTGTAAACAGCCTATCACTGGTATTGGGGTATGTGTTGGGTGTGGGGTACTGCAGGGATATAAGCAAGGCTCAGACCTTGCTATTTTGTCTTTTAGTTTCACTTATCTAATAAAGCATGAGCTGATCACTACTCAATGTGTCTGAACTCAGTACTTTACACCCCCTTACACATCATTTGAAGTCTCCCAGTTTTCTTTGAGTTTTTCTTGTGTTTTTTCCAGACCACTTTTTTGTTGGTCTGAATGATACTGGGTGTAACAGAGGAGACAAACTGATGAAGTTAAGAAGCTAAGCTGGAGCAAAAACCTAGTGTGGCACATGTTGGTAAAGCCCTAAGGTTCTGGAAAGCCACTACCAGTCAGTGTATTTTTTGTACAGCAGCTCATGTATACAAATGAACAGACTGTAAATATTAGAACTTTCAAATACTAGTTTAGAATATTATGTTCTATTAGAATATTATGATGTCTCTATTAGAACTTTCAAATACTAGTTTACTTTCAAGGACTCGCTCCACGATGGTTTCAAGCAAGGCTTTTCTGGATCCATGGTAACTGGGTCTATTTTCTTTTGGAACAACAACAGACAGCAGTCCATGATCCTCATGATCAGATGAGGTGGCTTGGCAAGTTTTCGAACTGTTGCAA
This sequence comes from Gekko gecko, assembly GCA_029375565.1. Lineage (NCBI taxonomy): Eukaryota > Metazoa > Chordata > Lepidosauria > Squamata > Gekkonidae > Gekko > Gekko gecko. Next base: position 97,308,709 of record JAPDNY010000001.1, read on the forward strand.
TATCTGCTGGTTTGATAGTCTGCAAAGAACAAAACTAATCAAATTATTACCTATGTAAAATGTCATAATGATGGGGGATTGTCATCAGCCTGCATTTCTCTAAGCAACAGACTGTATTAGGATTAATAAAACAGTCAGGTTCCAGTAGGAGACCCAGTTGGAAAATCAGAAGCATAAAGACAGCAATGGGGGTGTGTGAAGTCTCATTAAACTATAGTAACCATGAAGTACATTTTCCTAATTTTTCATGAGACTACCTTTGATAATGTTACCAAGAGTGGCATGGAACTTTCAACATCGCACAGCACTAATTCAAAGAAAGAAATACAAATATTCAAGGCCAGACCACCCATAGAGGAAATTAGGCAGCCGCCTAGAGCGGCCTGGTAAGGGGGGCGCCATTGTGATCTGCAGCCCCACCCACCCCCGCCCCTCCCTCGCCAAAGCCCTGCTGTGCCTGCGCTGCTCCTCCTCTTTAAAAGTGGAACAGAAGCGGCATGTGCTGGACACAGGTAGCTGCCGCCGCCATTTCAGACATCTCTGCGCCTCCCAAGTCCTGCCCGCTCCCAGGAGAACTCTTTGGACGTTGGAACCTGTGCCCCCCCGCCCCCACTGGAAAGGTTGGTTTGCTTCAGCAAGCAAGCTGAGGAAAGGGCATGCCTCCTCCGGGCCTGCCTCACCTGCGCTCCCCCCACCCTTCCCCAGGAGGCGAGATGTTCCCCAGCCCGGCAACAAGTTGGGTGAAGACCCTGCTGCCCCACGGCTGGCCGGCCGAGAGCAAGCCCTTTCCCTGCCGGGCCTCCCTCCAGACACAGAGGGAGGGAGGGAGGAGGCCCCCATAATGGCCACCCTGCCGAGCCCAGCCACCCCTCTCCGGGTCCCCAAGTGCCGGTCACAGGTGCTCCCTGAAGGGGCGGTGTGAAGGGGGGTGGGGGAGGGCAGAGGAGAAGGAGCCACTTCCGAGGGGAGAGCCAAGCCTCTGCCGCTGGGGGTTCTCCAGCTGGCAGTCAGCCCCTCCGGAGCAGGGAGCATGCCGAGGGCACGTGCCCCCCTGCCGCTTGCCCCACCACGAAGAGGATCACTGTCGGCCCCCTGCATACAGAGCAGGGGGGAGAGCTTGGAGAAGCATGCACGCACACACACACCCCACACCCCATTTGGAGAAGGCGAGACGGGGAGCCCCAAGTACCTTTGCTGCGCCGTTCCTCCCCTGCTTCCTCTCCCACTGTTCCTTCTGGGGGGAGGCGGTGGCCTTGCGTGTGCTGCCGGAGGGGACCCTTCTGCACCCCCCCCCCACCGTGGTCAGGGTAGGCAGGCAGGCGGGGGAGGAGGCGGCAGCAGGAGAAGCATCCCCCCCTGGGAACTCCACTGCAAGGCACGCTCCTTTCCCGGCTCCGAGTACTAAAAGGAAGGACTTGCATGAGCTCCCTTGAAATGCAGGACAGTACAAGGAGAGTTGCAATAAAAATGCGGAATGGACTACAATGAGAGGCCACAGAGTGGAATGACAGCCCTTGGGAGTAGCATGAATGTTCTTGTGACTCTCATCCCAGTCCCAGAAGACTTCTGTTACTCCTAGGGGCTGTCCTTCCAAGCTGGGGCCTGTCATTCCAGTCCCAGAATAGTCTATTTGGGCCCAGAGACCCTAATGGAAAATCCATTCCACATTTGCTTTGCAACTCTGCTTGTACTGTCATGTATTTCAATGGAGCCTATGCAAGTCAATTGGCATTCTTGGCTCCCATTATTTCCAATGGACCTTCAAGTGTATCCCATTGTTTCCAATGGGCAACCCTGTCCTTCCTTTTAGTACATCCCTGCAGTCTGCAGATTGGTAGCCAAGGGGAAAGCCCTTCCTCTCAGGCACGGCATGGTGTGTGTGGGGGCTTTTTCATCAGGCAGACATTTGGGAAATGACCACAGCAAATTTAATCACAGTTGGATGGGGGGAGGGCAGCGCAAGAGCCGCATGTTTTATTTATTTGTTCAACTCATGGTCATCCCATTCTGTGCCCCTCTTCAATTCAGTTGTTTCACACACACCCCACCTCCCACCCCATTTCTCATGATTTTTAGTATGGTAGCCAACCTCCATTAGGGTGGCAGGAGATCTCCTGGTATTAAAACTGATCTCCAGGCAACATAGAAAATCGCTGTTTTGAAAGGTGGACTCTGTGCCTCATTGAAGCCCCTCCCCTTCTCAAGCCTGAGAGTCCCCTGAGATCAGCTAGCTCTTGGGAGGCTTGGTGGAAGCTGATGGTGCTCATGTAGTCTGCCACAGTGGCCTGACAAAGACTAATAATGAGGAGGTTTGGATTTCACTTGGAGTCTCAGAGCAGCTTACAATCTCCTGACCATCCTCTCCCCACAACAGACACCCTGTGGGACTTGAGAGGCCCCTGAGAGAACTGCTCTAACAGAGCTGTGACTGGCCCAAGGCCTCCCAGCTGGATGCATATGGAGGAGTGGGGAATCAAACCTGGTTCTCAGATTAGAGTCCACCACTCTTAACCACTGCACCAAACTGGCTTAGAAGGACAGGGTTTAGAAGCACACACCAGTGAGGAGGTGGCGTAGACTCCTACTGGATTTAAGGGGAGTGGAGCACCATCAATTTTCATCTTTCCTGATCTGAAAATAGTTTTATACATTTGGTCATTTTTCTAGGGAGTTATGGCTGATAAAAAAAAAACCATCTGGAGCTCAGTTCCGCAAACGAAAGGCAGAAAGAGCCAAGGATGAAGCCAAGCAAAAGATGTCCCTCCAGAAATTCCTTTGCACAGGAAAAATAAGTAAAGAACAAGAAGCTACCACTGAGGAGGCTCCTACCACAAGTGATGTTGCTCCTACGACAAGTGGTATTACTTCTGAGGAAAAAGTGGCACAATGTGGAGATGTTCCAGTGGAACATACAGCGGAAACAGAGGATTTTGAAGAAACTGAGAGTACTGCAATGACTGCCAAAGAAGTTGGTATTGCGCCTGGCTTGGATTACAGTGACCCTGCTAACTGGCCTAAGTATTGCAGTGATAATTTGCGACAGTTTATAGTTCATAGAATCATAGAATCATAGAATGTTAGAGTTGGAAGGGACCTTGCAGGCCATCTAGTCCAACCCCCTGCACTCTGCAGGAACACAGCCGAAACCCCTACATACCTATAACATACCCAAAAGATGGTTGTCCAGTCTCCTCTTGAAAACGTCCAGCGAAGGAGCATCCACCACCTCCCGAGGCAGTCTGTTCCACTGCTCAACCACTCTTACAGTCAGGAAGTTTCTCCTGATATTAAGCCGGTAACGACTCCCTTGTAATTTCCACCCATTAGATCTAGTCTTGCAATCCGGACCAAGAGAGAATAGATCCACTCCATCTTCTACATGACAGCCCTTCAAATACTTGAAGACTGCAATCATGTCCCCTCTAAACCTTCTCTTTCCCAGGCTAAACATACCCAACTCCCTCAGCCTTTCCTCATAAGACTTGGACTCCAACCCTCTCACCATCCTGGTCACCCTCCTCTGGACCTGCTCGAGTTTGTCAACATCCTTCCGAAAATGTGGTGCCCAAAACTGGACACAGTACTCCAGGTGGGGCCTGACCATAGCAGAATACAGCGGAACTACCACCTCCCGTGATCTGGACACAATGCTTCTGCTAATGCATCCTAAGATTGCATTAGCTTTCTTCACAGCCGCATCACACTGCAAGCTCATGTTTAGCTTGTGATCAACCATAACACCTAGATCCCTTTCACATGTGCTGCTCTCAAGCCAAGTCCCTCCCATTCTATATCTGTGCCTTTGATTTTTTGTACCTAAGTGTAGGACTTTGCACTTATCTCTATTGAAATTCATTTTATTTGTCTCAGCCCACTGTTCCCGCCTATCAAGATCCTTCTGAATCCTGACTCTGTCTTTTTCAGAATTAGCAATCCCACCCAGCTTCGTGTCATCTGCAAATTTGATAAGCATCCCCTCTATGTCTTCATCCAGGTCATTTATAAAAACATTGAATAACACCGGGCCTAGGACCGAGCCCTGTGGTACTCCACTTGAGACTTCCCTCCATGTAGACGCAGAGCCATTTACGAGCACTCGTTGGGTACGATTTTTCAAGCAACCATGAATCCACCCAACGGTTGCACCATCCAGCCCACACTTAACCAGTTTATCCTCAAGGATATCATGAGAAACTTTGTCAAATGCTTTACTGAAATCTAGATACACCTGTTGAACATGGACCACAGCAGGTTGTATCATATGATTTCCCAAAAGACTCCCAAAAAAGAAGATTCTCTCCTGTCTACTACAAGAGGAGACTGGCAAATGGTGAAGAAGTGTGCCATCAATGGCTGATATATTCCACCACAAAATATGTGTTTTTTTGTTTTTGCTGTAGGCTGTTCAGCAAAAGAGATGGTGCTGCAATAGCTCTCCAAGACTCAGGTTCAAAAGACTGGAAGAACATTGGAGCAATTCTGTCTACACATGAGAGGAGTACTCTCCATTTAGACAACTACCAGGCCTGGAGAGAACTTGAACTGCGCTTATGGAAAAGAAAAACAATCGATGCTATCAACCAGCAGAAAATCAGGGAAGAAGAGCAATATTGGTGACAGGTCTTGGAACGCTTGATTGCCATGGTCAGATTTCTTGGCATGCAAAACCTGGCATTCCGTGGTACAACTGAAAAGTTGTACAGTGAGAACAATGGAAATTTTTTGAAGCTTGTTGAACTTTTAGCCCTTTTTGACCCTATCATGACTGAACATGTGCGCAGAGCTAAAGATGAAGAAACCATGGTTCACTACCTAGGAAAAGGCATCCAAAATGAGCTTATAGAGTTTCTAGCAAGTGCTATAAGGCAGAACATTTTAGCACATGTAAACTCAGCCAAGTACTACTCAGTTATTCTGGACTGCACACCTGATGTTAGTCATACTAAACAAATGACAATGATTGTACGTTTTGTCAGTGTAATAAAACCACCAGATACTGAGATGTCTGAGCCTGAGGTTAAGATACGAGAACATTTCTTGGGATTTGTTCCAATAAAGGAGACTACAGGTGCCTTTATGACAGAAACTCTTCTTGGACTGCTTGAGCAAATGGGATTACCACTTGAGAATCTGTGCGGTCAAGGTTATGATAATGGGAGTAACATGAGAGGCAAAGAACATGGAGTTCAAAAGAGAGTCCTAGATATAAATCCACGTGCCTTTTTTGTGCCCTGCAGCGCACGCTCTTTAAACCTGGTAGTCAATGATGCTGCTAAGTGTTGCCTGGAAGCAACAAGTTTCTTCATGTTGGTCCAGCAGATCTATAATTATTTCTCTGCATCAACTCGTCGTTGGCAAATTCTAACTAGCCATGTACCAGCCATTACAGTTAAGCCACTGAGTCAAACCAGATGGGAGAGTCAGATTGATACTTTGAAACCACTGAGATATCATCTTGGTAGTATATATGACGCTTTAATGAAGATCTTTAACGACCCAAGCCTACAGAAATCATCCACAAGTGATTCTCGAGTTGAAGCTAAGGGTCTTGCTGATGCAATTAGTAAGTTCAAGTTTGTGGTCTCCCTTGTTACAAGGTACAACATCCTTTTTGAAATTAATCTCACAAGCAAGCTACTACAAAATAAGGAAGCTGATTTAAATTTAGCTACAGGCCAATTACAAGTAACCAAGAACTACCTCGTGGACTGTAGGTGTGATGTGGTTTTTGAACAAGTTTTGGTAGCTTCTACTGAGATTGCAAAAGAACTAGAGATACTACCAAACTTTGAGACAGAACAAAGGAGAAAGAAAAAGCAGTTTGAGTATGAGGCACCAGACAAGGCACCACAAGATCCAAAGCAAAAATTCAAAGTGAATTTCTATTATGCTATCTTAGATGTGGCCATACAATCAGTTGAAGAGAGATTCCAACAACTACAACACTATAATTCCCTCTTTGGCTTCCTGTATGATATATACAGTATTAACAAAAAATGCACAGAAGATGTACATAAGGCCTGCAAGAATTTGGAACAAGCACTGATGCACGATGGAAACAAAGATATTGATGCTGAAGATTTGTGTTGTGAACTGCAAGCAGTAGCTCGAAGACTTCCAAAGTCTATGCCGCCACAAAGAGTACTTCTCGTCATACTTCAGCAAAATCTCCAGGATAGTGTGCCTAATGTTTCTGTTGCTCTAATGATCCTCCTCACACTTCCAGTGTCAGTGGCAAGTGGTGAGCGCAGTTTCTCAAAACTCAAACTTATAAAAACACACATACGCTCAACAATGCTGCAAAAGAGACTACTTGGTTTGGCAACTATCTCAATTGAACATGCTGAAGCATCAGCACTTGACCTGAAGGAATTGGTGACAAAATTTGCCAAAGAAAAGGCACGCAAAATCAGAATATGATGTGCCTGAAATGGAAACACTAAAGAGACTTTACAATTTCAACACCACAATTAACAGGAGTTTTCAAAATGCTTTGTGATTTGTGTTTTTCTGTCTTTTTCTCACAATTAAAAAAAATAAATTAGCAATTTCAAAATGTGTGTTTTTCATTCTTCCTAAAGTGCATTTATTTTTGAATATTGGTGGGCACACAAGGGGGGGGGCGCCAGAAGGGATCCTCGCTTAGGGTGCAAAATAAGCTGGAGCCGGCCCTGCAAATATTGAAAAGAGTGTTAGCTTACAAATGTATAGTGGCTTCAAGAGAACAACTGAACAGAAAAAAATGGTCACTCACATTCAAAGCAGCTTCTGCTTCTTCTAATGCTGGTCTAGCCGCCTCCAACTTGGCCTCTGCTATCACTTTCTCTGAATCAATTTCATCAACAATCTTTTGTGCTTTGTCTTTTACACCTTGAACTTCATTTTTCACTTTAGCTGAAGCCTCAGCACTTACTGTTACTTCTGCCAACACCTAATTAAACATTTAACAATCAGGACTGTGGTTATCTTTAGTGATGCAGAAGGAGAGAAGGCTCATCAATGCAAATTCAAGAACAAACTTCAAAGGAATTCAGAACCAGCATGTAATGGATTCCCCACCCCCCACCAGCCCTCCCTGTTGTTTCGCCCTCTTTCGTGAGAAAACATATTCCTGCAAAGATAGAGGGATTGGCAGCAGGGAGGGTTGGCTGGCAATAGGAGATCTCTTGCAGGCCCAGGTTTCTTTATCCATGATACAGGAAAAATTCGCTGTGCTCTATGGCACATGCAAGAAGATAATGGCAATAGCAATGAAATGTGGCATCTGGGAGGAAGAATCTAATTTTATGATTTTACATCAAAACACTGAATACCTTTTCTTGGGATACTGCAATATCCCTATAGCAGAAATGCAACCTCAAAACAAGAAATTAGTCATTTTCCATGGCAATGTATCTTAGTACTCACTTTGTCTGCTTTTACAGAAGCCAAAGCCAGTTCCTTCTCTTTCACTGCCAGATCTTGAGAGAGTTTAGCAACAGATTCACTTGCTTCCATCAGCTTAGAAAGACCTGTACACAATGATCAAAAGCCAAAGGGTTGAGGGGTGTATACTGTATACTGACAAGTGGGAACCTGTAAGGACTCTGGGGGGTGGTATCTCATTCCCCCTCCCTGGCTATATCTTCCTTCCCTTCATTGGCAGCCCCCACATCCTCTCCCCTTTTCCTGCTTCCTTCTCTCCCTCCCACCAAACAGGCAACCTATCTTTATGCCCTGTCTTCACCCACCTGCCCCCATCTCTACCTAGGAGAACAATGGCCAAGTTGCGTGGTGCTGACTTACACAAGGATTCATGGGAAGGATTCATGGGCTTTTATCACTTATGCTTCATAAGAAGCAACCCCATATTATAGGTACAAAAAGTCTTCAAAGACTTGTAGGGAGGACATCAGTTTCTAAGGTTGCCAGGTCCCTTACCTTTTTTGGTGGGGGGAGTGGGTTCCGGTCCAGAACATAAGCACGAGTGCCACGATGACATCAGCCGGAAGTTACATCACCACACTAGGCACACCGCTGGTGGATGCTCTAGCATTCTGCTTGAAAACTCTATGAATGCTAGAGCATCCCCCCAGCGACCTGCCCAACACAATGATGTCACCTCCGGGTAGCATCATCACACTGGGTGCGTTGGCTGAACTTGGGCACACCCTTCTCCACATTCTTTTCCCTTTCCCTCCTCCTGGCAGCCCCATATCCTGCCCCCTCATTCTCTCCTTCTCAGCCATTCACCAACTGTTGAACAGTAACAAGCAGCCAGGCTAAGGTGAGTCATGTAAGTCAGGTAGTCTGGTAGTTGCTGCCAGGCTTGACCCACTGAGTCCTCCCTCAAAGGCCAAAATTGCCCTGGAAAGGTCCCTGCCCCTCCCCTGTCATTTACTGACAACAACCAAGCCTAGAATGCTGTGGTTGCCTAGCAACAGCTACCAAGGGCTTCCATTTCTTAAAGCTACAGGCACCTTTAATAATTTTGGGAGGTTTAGCACACCATTTCTTTTCTTTTTTTAGATTTCAGTTTTTTTGGCAAATCTGGGGCATTTTTCAGATTTGTAGAAAGATTTGTCTTGTCCATTTCTGTCACCAGATTTAAGTATTCTCAGATCTGGCTGACTTGGCTATTAGAATATACAAATGGGGGCCCACAGGAAACTGCGGGAGCAGCCATCCCAATCCTCCACCTTTGTTTCCTCTCCTTTCTCCCTTCTTGTCTGCCTATCGCTCTTTCTCCATCCTGCCACCCTTTCTCTTACTCTCTCCCCCATGTCTCTCTCTCTCTTGCTATACCTATCACTCTGCCCACTCTTTCTCTCTTTCTGCCTCTATACCCCATCACTTTTTCTTTCTGTCCCCTACCCATCACTCTTTCTTTCTGTCTCCTCACCCCATCACTCTCCCTCCCCGTTCTATCACTCTTTCTGCCCCATCCTATTACTCTTTCTTTTTGCCTCCCCAACTCTATCACTTTCTCTTTCTTTCTGTTCCCTGCTCCATCACTCTGTCTTTCTGCCCCACCATCACTCTCTTTTTCTGCACCCTACCCCATCATTTTCTTTCCTTCTCTTTCTACCTCCCCACCCCATCACTCTCTTTCTGCCTCCTCACACCACCAACTTCACACAGTAGTCCAGGTGCAGCCTGAACAATGCAGTGTACAGAGAGACTATGACATCTTACAGTTTGAATGTATCTGTTGATACACCCCAAGACCACATTAACCTTTCTTTCCACTGCATCAAACTGACTGCTCATATTTAGCCTATACTCCACTCTTGCCAGCCAACCAATTCTTAGTATGTCTGCAGCACAGGTGGAAACAGGCTCTGCCATGCTTCTCTAAGCTAGCTGCTGAAGAACCTCCTAGGACAGACCCCACTCCTCCATCTTCATTGCTGCCTGCCAGGCGGGTGTCCTCCAGTGGCACATCACACTCCTGTTAATCTTACCAATGTGCATACGCTCAGCTTGCTCATTAATGCTGGATAACTTTTCAGCGTAAACTTCCTTGTAGCCATTAATGAAAGAGAGATATGACTTGGGTGTGACATGAGCTCTTCGTCGGTATCTGTAATGTACAGTAATGGTTGAAATTTAAATAAACACATCATGCAAACATGGTATTATTACAATAAACATGCAGTCCTAAAAACAGGTGCACCCACATGCCATTTTACTTCTACAATTGCCTAGTAAATGGCAGAGGCCTCAAGGTTCACTCTCAGACTTAATATAAATAGATTTTAATACAGTTATAAAAACAGATATCTGACGAATAATTTTTTAAATAATAGTAAACAGGCATCCTCTTGAAGTCAATTATCATGTTATTTATTGAAAACATTGATATCTTTCCCAAACACCAAAGGAGCCCAAGGTAGCTTATATAATACCAGCCCATTCACTCATATAGTTGTCTGATATGTATTAATAGCAGAACAGAAGTCAATGTAATTGGATAGCAAAGAGGATGCACTAAAGTGTTTTCATATAAAAACATAAACAAAATGTATCTGTAGGATTTTTAACATAAGGGCTCTACACACTCCCTTTAGTACTTGTCCATCAACTATTTCAGCTGATAGCTTAACAGGAAACAAATATCAATGTTTATAGATTCCAGTAACAAATTCCATCCTTCACTTGAGTAACTGCAGCATTACTAATATCTTTCAATTGTTACCTTTGGAAATAATTCTCACAGCTCTCTGAAACTAGGTCATGAAAGATACCCATAGTTTCTACTACTTGTGCTTTAACTTCAGCAGAACAGACAATGTTAAACTCTGACAAGAAATAATGGGATACAGCAACAAGGGCTTCCTTGGGCCACCTAGTGAACCAATCCATGGTACAGCCTGATATAAGACCAGGAAATTTCAACGAACGTGCACGAAATTTCTCACCAACCTAACAGAAATAGGAAAAAATGGAGTAATATAAGTAATCCATCATATTTATAGGAACAACATTTTTGCTAAGCTTTCTCACACAGGCCCCAATTCAACTGCATGAAAGTAAAAAAATCAGTGATATGTGTACATAGCTCTTATCAGACTGTTATTGATAGCACCAAACATTTGTTTGCAGGGAAGGGAACTGAGAGCCTGACTTCAGTCCCTTAACCCCTCTCAGCAGCTTGATGGACCGAGAAGAGTGACTGCCATTTGCATGTACAGTTCTCATCTAGTAGGATTGCATGTGTGAAATCTTGCAGCCATATGCCTATGTACTTAAGCAGGGTCTGAGTAAAATACTATGTCCCAAAATGTTACAGTACTTGCTCAGGTTTTCTTTTCCCCAGATTATATGTAATTACCCTGGAAATATAGTATACTTACTAAAAGGATATGGTAAATTTGAATATATTTATTATGGACATTGATGTAAAAATTGAACATGCTTAATGTAACAATATAAGAGCCCAGCTGGATTCCAGACCCTTGGTTCATCTAATTCCCACAGTGGCCAACTTGCAGTGCAGTCTTAAAAAAACCTTCCTGGACATAAGCCCTATTGAACAAACCTGAGAAAGATTCTGTGTATACTTACCTTGGATTGCTCTATAGGTTACCCAGAATGAACACATCACAGACCACAATGCCTCCCTCTATTGTTGCCCCTCAGCAACTGGTATTCAGAGCAGAGCGGCTATCTGGGAGCATATGAGGGGCAGGAGCATTTGGGTGGTGGAGATTGGGGAAAGCAACATCATGGTGCTGTATAACTCTCGAGGAATTCCTCACCAAGAAGTGATGTCACAGTGTCACATGATGTCATCTCCTTTCCACTTTGTTCACACTGCTCCAATAAGTGAGGATGGGGGCCACAGCAGCTGGAGCAGGATGTTGTCCACTGTGGCAGGCAACCCGGTAAGTTCAAATCGAAGATATATTAGCTCTAAACACTGTGATTCGAATTAGCCATCATGGCTAATAACCTTTGATGAGGTCGTGAATTTAACTACCTTTTAATGCCATGTTAGCTTACAGCTATTACTATTTTAATGGCTATAAATTCCACAAATTAATTATGCATTGTATGGATGTGTTATCAATGGGTTATTTTTTTTTTAAAGGCAATTGTTTTCTCTGCCAAACACATTAATCTGAAGGTTCTGGGGGAATGTACTTCTAAAAATATTTTATGCATTCACCACCATACGACTAACTAGGGGGAATGCATTAATTATTTTATTTTCTGAGTCATTTGTTCAAGTAGAGTGACAGGCTAATGCCTGAGAGTTCCAAGCAGCTGTGCTTCTCATCTCATATCTGTTACCACATTCCTTCAAAAACCCAACATCACATAAGATCCAGCAACTGCACAGCTGTTCACCAAGGCTAAGGCAATCAGTTGGAATGGAATAGTCAAACAGGGTGCTGCAGCTTAGAGCTCTGAACTGGAAACTGCTGCTAATGTTCCAGGGTGTTGCAACAGTTTTAAAGGAAGATATAGGCCGAATCTGCATTTGTCTTTCCCACCCGTGTCCCCACCTTTTGACTCCGTCTTCAAAAAAGCTGTCCACATTTGGTGTCGTTTTCACACCTCAACAGTGCTAGCATACTTTCACACGTCCATACATGTTTATCATCCTTTCGGGGTGGCTCCACTGTCATTGCACCTCCACACTGCTTTAAAAGAATCTTCTCCAAACAACATTCAAACAAGCATAGAAAAAGATGGCGTCACAGCAGCACTCAACTGATTTAAAAAATGCAAATGCAGATTCAAAAAAGCTGTCTATATTTGCTTTCACAACTGAATGTGATACTTATCAAGATATTTTTTCCCACTGGTGTCCCAGCCTTCTGACTCCATCTTCAAAAAAGCTGTCTACATTTGCTTTCATTTTCACATTTCTTTTTTTTAAAAAATATATATTAATAGGATATAGTAACATATTCCATATTTCAAGATATTTTTTAGATACATCTTTTTCTGATATCCCCTCCATCCCCCCCATGGCTTCCAGCAATGCTCCCACCCCTTCATTAACCCTTTGTTAATTCAATTTTCATTTATAATAAAACTTCTCAATTTTTCTAACATATTCATTTTCTCTGTCTAATTCTTAGGTAACATTTTGGCTACTATTCAATCATTATTTTCTATATTCTGCTCTCAATAGTTATCAAAGCAAAGTAAATTATTTTTTACATCCCAGTTCATTTCAACATAGTCTTTAAAATCCTTCCAATCTGCAAGAAATTCTTCTTCTTCTTTATCATTCTTTGTCAGTTTGTCCATTTCTGCCATAAAAAGCATCTTCTTTATCCAATCCCATTTTTCCGGCATACTTTCTTGCTTCCAAAATTGAGCATAAGTCATTCTAGCTGTTGTAATCAAATACCATAACAATGTTCTCTTTGTCACATTCACTTCTTCCATTTTAAGACCTAATAGTAATATTTCTGGTTCTTTTTTCAAGGTACATTTCAGGATTTTCTGTATTTCATTGTGGACCTCTGTCCAAAAAGCTACTGCTTTATCACAAGTCCACCACATACAGTAAAATGAGCCTTCCTTTTTTTACATTTCCAACACTTATTAGACATGTTCTCATTCATATTAGCAATTTTTTTTGGTGTCATATACCATCTATACATCATTTTATAACAATTTTCTTTCACATTAACACAGGTTGAAATTTTCATTGACTTTTTCCACAAACATTCCCACGATGACATAGTTATTTCTTTATTTATATTTATAGCCCATTTTATCATTTGTTCTTTTACCATTTCATCCTCTGTATACCATTTTAACAAAACCTTATAAATTTTTGAAATCACTTTTTCCCCTTTCTCTGCCCATACAGCTTCAATCTCATTATTTTCCCTCCTGAAACCATACCTCTTCTTATCAGTCTTAAATAAGTCATGAATCTGTCTATAATTTAACCAGTCATATTCAAAATCCAGTTCCTCTGTAGCTCTCATCACAAAACTACTCCCTTCTATTTTTAAAATGTCTCTATAATGTATCCAATCTCCACCTTTATGCCTTGAAAGTGGTTTAATTACTTCTGCCGGTACTATCCATAATGGTCTTGCTTCAAAAAAAAATCTTTTATACCTCGTCCAAGTCACAAACAGTGATCTTCTTATAAAGTGGTATTTTAAAAAATTGTCCATTTTAGATTTTTCATACCATAAACAGGCGTGCCAACCAAATTTACGATCATTTCCTTCCAGCGCCAACATTTTTCTATTGTCTAGATTAATCCATTGTTCTAACCATGATAGGCACACCGCATCATGATACAGTCTAAAATTAGGTAATTGAAATCCTCCTCTTTCCTTTGCATCACATAGAATCTTCATTTTAATCCTCCGTTTCCTTCCTGCCCACACAAATTTTGATATTTCTTTCTGCCATAAATTCAACACCTTACACTCTTTTATTATCGGAATAGTCTGAAATAAAAACATCAAACGAGGTAAAACATTCATCTTGACTACCGATATTCTTCCCAATAATGACAAGTTCAAAGTGTCCCATTTTTAAAAATCCTGTTGAATTTTACTCCAGATCTTTTCATAATTGTTCTTAAAAAGATCTATGTTTTTCATTGTCAACTCAATTCCTAAATATTTTGTTTTTTTAACCACTTCACATTGTATTTTTTCTTGCAGTTCTAGTTGCTTTTCTTTCGTCATATTTTTACATAACACCTTTGTTTTATTCTTATTCACATAAAATCCAGCCAAGTCTCCAAATTCCTTAATCTTTTCCATCAACAATGGTAAGTTATTTATAGGCTCTTCGACCAAAAACATTACATCATCCGCAAATGCCCTATATTTATACGTGAAACCTCCAATTGTAAGTCCCTTTATATCCTTTTCTTCTCTTATCTTCCCCAACAGTACTTCCAAAATCCAAATGAACAATAAAGGGTATAACAGACAACCTTGTCTGGTCCCTTTTTGAACCTTAAAATGCTTCGTCATCTCTTTATTTACATTCAACGATGCTTTCTGTTCTGAATATATCGCCCTAATTACGTTTAAAAAGGGCTGTCCAACGTCCATTTTCTCAATCATTTGAAACATAAAATCCCAATTTAAACTGTCAAAGGCTTTTTCAGCATCTACAAATAGAAAAGCAACCTCTTTTTCTAGATGTTTTATCATAATATTCAATTGCGTCTATCACCATTCTTAAATTGTCTCTGATTTGTCTGTTTGGTAAAAAAACCGCTTGTTCTTCTGCTATAACATCTTTCAAATAATTCTTCAATCTTTCTGAAATCATTTTGGCAAACAATTTATAATCATTATTAAGAAGAGAAATTGGTCTGTAATTTTTTACATCTGTTAGATCTTGTCCTTCTTTCGGTATGAGTGATATATTGGCTTCTTTCCACATCTCTGGAATTAATTTAATCTCCTGTATATCATTTGATAAAAGTTCAAAGATTGGGATCAGTTCCTCTTTTAATTTTTAATAAAATTTTGCAGTAAATCCATCTGGATCTGGAGCTTTCCCCAACTTTGCATCCTCTATTGCATTGTAGATTTCTTCTTTTTGAATTGGGCCATTCAACATTTCCTTGATTTTTCCCCCCACCTTTGGAATTTCTAATTTGTCCAAATATTTTTATTTTTTTTCCAGATCTATATTCTTTTTTTGAAATAATTTCACATAGTACTTAAAAAACCCTCTTTTTAAACCGTTCATATCCACAATTTCTTTATCCTCTTCGATTATTTTGGTTATTGTCCTTTTTTCTCTTCGATTTTTTAATTGCCATGCCAAAAATTTTCCTGGCTTATTTGCTCCTTCAAAAGATTTTTGTTGCAATTTCTTTAAATTCCAATACAGTTCCCGATTAAGTATCACATTCAGTTGTTCTTGTAAAATTTGTATCTCTTTAATAATTTTCTTTTCCCCTAGTCTTCTCTTTAATTCTTTTTCTTTTTGCTGGATCTTTTCTTGTATATCATTTTGTTGTTTCATACTTTGTTTCCTGTCACTTGCATTTAATGATATAAGTAATCCTCTCATTACCGCCTTGTATGCATCCCAGACAGTCTGTATCTTCACATTTTGATTTAAATTCATTTGAAAGAATATCTGTATTTCCTTACGCAATATCTCAATTTTTTTTTCTTATCTAATAAATCTTCATTGATTCTCCACTGAAACTGTTTAACCTTTTCTTTTAGCATCCATATCAACGGATTATGATCAGAGTTAGTCTTTGGTAGAATCTCCACTTTTTGTGTTTTTAATGCGATATCTCCAGACATCCAAATCATGTCAATCCTGGAAAAAGAATTGTGTCGATTGGAATAAAAAGTAAAATCTTTAACTTTAGGGTTCCACTTTCCCCACACATCTTCCAATTTCTCTTGTTCCATCAGTTTAAAAAAAACTTTTGGTAATTTTCCAATCTTTTCATCAGTTTTTTTTATTTCCTGTCCAGTTTATTATTTACAGTACCATTAAAGTCTCCTGCTAGGATTATCTGATCATAACTCACTTGGTCCAATTCCTTCATTAAATCTTTAAAAAAAAATTCTTTTGCTCCATTAGGTGCATATAAATTGACTATCAATGTTTTTTTCTGAAGCATTATAATTTCCACTCCAATATATCTCCCGTCTTTATCACTAAAAATTTCTTTTGGATCTAATTCTTTTTTTACATAGGTCACAACTCCTTTGTGCTTTTTTCCTGCCAATGAATAAAATTCTTCTCCTATTTTTTTATTAATCAAATACTTACTGTTCTGTTTTTTAATATGAGTTTCCTGTAGACAAATAATATTACATTTTTGTTTTGCCAACCAATATTTTACTAATTTTCTTTTATTGAGTGAATTAAGTCTGTTTACATTCCATGATAAAAATCTTGTCTTATATATCTCAAAAGTCTTCTAGATTATCTGCCTTGAACCTATGCATTTTTCCTAGTGTCTTAATCATATATCTTAACGTATGATAGGTAAAAGACAGTCCTTGTGGTATTTCCCATCTGAACCTAATGTTAAGCTGCTTCAGCTTATCAACCAACTTCCTGTATTTCTTTCTATCCTGTAGGATCGTTCTTGGAAGTTCTCTCATTATTATTATCTTTTTGCCATCAATCTCCAAGGGTTGTGTAAACTGTTTCTTGAAAATATCCTCTTTCATCTTCCTTGTTACCAATTGTACAATCACATCTCTTGGCAGTTTCTTTCTTTGAGCATATACTGAGTTCACTCTATAAATTAAATCAAAATCAGAGTCCAGCTCTCCTTGATCTTCTCCCAGATACTCTGTCAATGCTGTCGTCACCACCAAACGTATGTCTTCATCCGTCATTTCCTCAATCCCTCTTAGCCTCAGATGGTTTAACATCACTCTATATTCCATCATTGACTCCAGTCTCCGATTATCTTGTAATGTTGTTTCCATTTTTTTATCTATAGCTTGTGATTTTTGCTCCAATTCAGTCGATTTTACTATCAGACCTTGAACTTGATTATTCATGTCTGCCACTTCTTTTTTAATTTCTGCCACCTCTGCTATAACCAATTCTTTCATTGCCACCACATTCTTCTCTTGTACTTCTTCCAGCTGCTCCAATTGCTTTTCCATTTGTTTTTCTAATTGTTGTTCTATCTGTTTTACCAATCCTTGAATTGCATCCATCATTCTCTTTTCCATTGCATCAATTGCAGTTTGCCATTCTCTCTTTTCTTTCCCTGCCATCCTTGGATTCGATGCAGAAACTGCCCTTTGCCTTTGTCTTGGGTCCGTTTTGAAACTTTTTAAAACTTGCTCCCAGTTCTTCTCTTTTATATATTCCAACTGTTCTGTATGTGTTTATTCGAATCGCCACCTTTTGACACACCTTTAAAATCAATTTAAAATTAAAATTTAAAATTTAGACCTCCTCAAAATGGTGGGCGCGATTTCTCTATGATTTTCTGGCTAGAGTAGGCTCTTTTTGAACTTCCTGCTTCCTGTCCCACCTTATAAACTGTCCTCCAGGGAACTTTTCACTCTGCCGATCTTCTGGTCCTCCAGGGTCCACTCTAGCCTTCTTTCTTGTTTCCCTAGTCACAGTTCCAGCCGGAAAAAATTGCCTGCAATACCCCTCTTGCACAGTCTTGCAATCTTTTCTGTTAGTTTCAGTCTCTGACTCCGCTCTCTATCTTTTTACAACCACAGGAATGTTAAACAAAGTCAGTTTTTCACTAATTTAGCACTTTGAGGAGCTCTTTTTAAATCCACGATGAACTGATTTTTTTTTATAAATCTTATGCGCTTAACCGTCTGCTTCAATTTTCACTAGAACTTCATCCCGGTAAGCAAAATACTTCTGTTACCTTGCATGTTTATCTTTGGGTTTCGCATTGCTTCTTTTTGCTTTCCAATTGATCTTCATTCTTAAGAAGTTGGGAAATGACGGATTTATGCTGATTCCTCGGGAGAGGGGATCAAAGCGTAAACAAGCCTCCTCCGCCGCCAATCTCAACTCTCACTTGGACCTTGTTGCTTGCTTGTTAACCCCCTGCCTGGGGGATGCTGTGTTGGGCAATATAATGCCCAAACTGTCAGAAGGAGCCACCGTCCACCCTGCACATTCACAAGGTGTGTCAATTCGCCATTTTACTCTGACCGGAAGCCGCTTTCATTTTCACATTTCAACAATGCTAGCATACTTTTGCATGTCTGCATATGTTTATTGCCCTATCGTGGCGATTCCACTGTCATTGTGCCTCCACGCTACTTTAAATGAATCTTGTCCAAACAACAAACAAGGGTCGAATCTGCATTTGCATTTTTAAATCAGTTGCGTGCTGCTGTGATGCCATCTTTCTCTATGCTTGTTTGAATGTTGTTTGGAGAAGATTATTTTAAAGCAGTGCAGAGATGCAATGACAGTGGAGGCACTCCGAAAGGATGATAAACATATATGGACGTGAGAAAGTATGCTAGCACTATTGAGGTGTGAAAATTACACCAAATGTGGACAGCTTTTTTGAAGATGGAGTCAAAAGGCTGGGACACTGGTGGGAAAGACAAATGCAGATTCGGCCAAGCATAGAGAAAGACAGCGTCACAGCAGCACGAAATGGATTTTAAAAATGCAAATACAGATTCAGCCATAATTAAATCTTATGCCTGAAGCTTAGTTGCATACAGTGGTGAAGGCTGCAACAGTTTAGCAGGGTTTGTAGATCGCACCTTCTGCTATAGTGTCATCCCTTTACCTTTAAAATATTTTGAGAGAAAATAAACTGCTAGATATCAGATTGTTAAACAAGGGAAGAGAATAACAGAATATGTAGAAATTACATCCTAGTTTATTTTACTTGTGTGTGTGTGTGTATATATTATTATTATTAAGGACTGCATATGACTGGTTTGGTTTTTATTTATTGGCCGGCCTAACTGGAGTTTTTAAATTGTGACCTTTTATCATTGTTTTTTATTCATATTTTTATTGTGTTTTTATAATATTTTTATTTATAGTGTAAGCTACCTTGAGTTCTGCAAGGGGAAAGGCAGCTAATAAATGGTTTAAATACATAAATAAATTACACTTGAATATACTTCTGGCAATTATTCTAGAAAGCTCTGCTGAGTTTTGTGATATGGCAAAAATGGAGTGGGAATGGAATATATTAAAAAAAGATCAGGGCTGTAATCTTATACACTCTTTAAAAGAAGCATCTCACTGAACGCAACAGGCTGAATACTGGGTGGCATGTCTCATTTCATAACTCACAGATTCACAAACGGCTAGTAGAAAAGCTCTCATAAGATGGACCTCCAGAGTAAGCTTCAACCACGTTAACTACTTGTCCCTGAAGAGTATTTTTTCATAAAAATACTATTTTGTACCTTTTACCTTTTATGATTCATAAACCTTGAATGAAAACATTTTCCCATGAGAAAATCTGCCTAAGGATATTTCTAAAAGAAACTCACTGGAGAAAAGCAGAGAACAACATGAAGATTTTTCTTTGATCGTGAGATAAAATATTCATAAAGATTATCAAAAGTTGGTGGAACTCGTGGTAACTCTTTTTTCATTACAGATATCAATCCTTGAGTTATTTCATCCAGTTCATCTCGAGGAAATAAATTGGAGATCTTAGCAAAAAAACAAATTTAAAAATTGGCAGAAAATTTTAAATTAGAAAATAAAATACAGGTATTAAGATCATTACAATATTACATTAGGGAATCTATGTCTCCAGATATGCACATCCAGAGTTTAAGTAGATATAAAAGGCCAGCTTCTTCCTCTATTTGAACTCATATGTGCTATTTAATAAACATGAATGGAACAGCCAGGGTTGTGTATGCAGACCCATTCTTTAAAATCTAAAACTAGGCCTATCAAGAGTTCAACAGATGAAGCAGAGTGGAGGGGGGGCTAGAGCTAATTTTTCAGTATTTTAGCTTCTTAAAAAAGGGTTCCATATGCACACCAAGAAA
Source organism: Gekko gecko (assembly GCA_029375565.1). Taxonomy (NCBI): domain Eukaryota; kingdom Metazoa; phylum Chordata; class Lepidosauria; order Squamata; family Gekkonidae; genus Gekko; species Gekko gecko. Next base: position 97,328,649 of record JAPDNY010000001.1, read on the forward strand.
AGTGTGATCAGAGGGTTATGGCACACTCTGTCACTAGGTTATTACTGTTTCCCATTAACTAGCCAATCAGGGATATGCATGTAGAAGCCAGTTTTCCACAATCTGTAGTGCCCTAACTGGGTTGGGACAATATGTTTTCATAAAATTACACATTGGCCAATATTCTTAAAAACAATGCATTAGGAAGTATTCTGTGAAGACTTTTTTTTGGCACAATACATCATGGTTGTTTGTTTCCTTTCTGCTTCCATCCTGTGATCTCTCTTTGGTTTGCAGTATTCTGACTTCGGCTGGAGAGAATTCCTCCAGCCTAAGGAGCTTCCTCCAAGTGAAATGGCACTTCTATTGAAGAAAGAATCACTTAAGTCTGAAGAAGGTTTCAGGCTTTGCTTAATGGCATGGTAGGATACAGACAGGTTATGCCAAGTGGTCTTTGGGCAACAGATGCCTATTACCCTTTGGCTTTCTTTGAAACATTTGTGCAAATAAAGATGCCAACGTGAGCAAATGGGTTCTAGTGGGGCTGCTTTATTAAAAAGTTGATCTGGCCTAATTATAGCCCAGCTCTAGCAGGCACCCTATCTATTGGGCTACCAAAGGCATGCCAACATAGTGGCATTGATCCAGCCATATTAATCTTCCTTGCTGTACACAATGGTATACTGAGAGAACCTCTTATTCCATTACCCTCCCCATGATGTCAAACACTAGGGTTTAGACTGGTGAATCCATGAGGGTTTGGTTTGGGAAGCCTCTCCCATTATAAGATGGCTGCAGGGTGCTTGGCAGATATTCCTAACTTGTGCAAAAGCCCATACTGTTCTAGCCAAACCCAGCAGGGCTTAACCAATCTAAACCACATCTATCTAAATGAGTATGGAAAGTGGCAAAGTGAAGCAGGCAAGAAAAGAACCCTTTCATCTCTTCTGAAAGAGTAAAAAAAAAATCCCTGCTTGGCCTCGAAGTGACCAGCAGGGATGGGTGAGTGGGCAGCTCAAAGGGGCAAGTGCCATTTTTGAGGAACAAGCTGAGTGAATGAGGAGCCCTGAGTGAATGAGGAGCCCAATCCTCTCAAACACCCATTCAAAAGCTTTCTTTTCAGGAAAAAATAAGTTTGTACAAAGGGCCTCACCTGAGGCACAGGGGGAGGGAGCTGAACTACCACACAATTTATGATCAGAGCTGATACTTTTAAACATCCCACATAAATCCTGCAAAAACACAGTGCTTTACAATATGCCAATATTCTTATCATCAATGGCCAAAATTTGTCCTTCCAATACATTAATGCAAAAATCATTGATGAAGAATACCTAGGAATTTCTATTGGAAATTCTCCTTAAATTATACATGTATTTATTTGGATGTACATCTGTACTGTAACTTGTCCTAGACCTTTGGGATACAACAGGCTAAAAATCCAATAATTATAACAATAAAATAAATACAATATCAAGTGCATTGATGTAAAATCCTAACCTCTCCAGAAGAAAGCAAATTGTTCAGATATTCAAGAAATGCCTCATCTTTTATTTCATTATCTGTGAAAATGAATGTGATTCCTTTTCCTTCACCACCAGCAACTCTATATAAAAGCTTTAGATCATCTGTGAGATTGGACACATTGTAAGATCTGGGAGGAAAAAAACCCCAATCTTAACATTACCCACATAATAGCTATATAAGATAAACTATGACAGTGAAGTCAATGGGAAAAATAAATTAGCATCTAATTCAGCATGAACTGCTCTTTTATACCATGCTGATTAGCTGCAAACTGAACAAAAGTGTAGGTATAATTTAAAGGGAGCACACATATGGAAACAGCATCATTAGAGACAATAGCCAGGCCTGTGGTACATTAAGTCTTCAGGTAGCTGGGCTATAAGCAGCGGTAATATGAACCCATATTGGGGCCAGCTGGACTTACCCTTTTAAAAGGGTGGAATCTGATATTAAGGATGAGCATGAACTAGCTCACGAGTAGGAATGGGAATGAACCTAAAAAATCTGGTTCAGTTTGGGGTTCTGGGCATTCCCTGAACTGAACTGAGCCAAAAGGCCCCCACCCAAACCGAACTATGAAGCAGAGGGGAGTGAAACCAACTGGTGAAATGGCTCACAGCCATTTCAGCCTAACAGCAGGGTGGGTGTGCTGCTCAGCTGTTAGGTTTAAATGGTCCTGAACAGACAAAATGTTTGGGGAAGGCACCTTCCCTGAACTTTGGTTCAGGGGCTTCGAACCAGCCCAAGTTCATGCGAAATGTTGGCTTGTGAGCCGGTTCATGCCCATCCCCACTCACGAGCCAAAATTCTTTGCTCAGCTAATAGTAGCATGCTCTTCCAATGCAAGAAGGCTTCCTCTGATGCAAGAGGTTCTTCTGCTGTGGAAAAGCCCTGGTCCTGGAAGAAGACTCTTTGATTTGAAGGATGACATCACTGTTAGTTGAACACCTGAAGAATAAAACTCCATGCTTCAATCAGCAGTTAACAAAAAAGTGCTTAAAAGTGAGATTCAATTAACAAGAAGAAGGTTCCTAATTTAAAGGATTAAAATGTATCGTGGCATGTGCCATCTTCCTATTGATAAGTGGGCTAGGTCCGTCATTACTCTGATTTGCAAAATGGAAATATGATGTTGAGTCTTCATATATAGCAGCAGCTTTTAGCTTTGCAGAGAAAACAATGATAAAAACTTGTTCAAGTTTTATTATTCTCACCTAGTTAAAGTTATCTGGAATATTTTGTATCCAGCTATAAAAGAGGCCAGCCTCGAAAGACTTTGTTTTCCAGACCCACCAACTCCTACAAGTAAAGCATTTCCACATGCTGTACGAATTATTCGTGAAATCTAAATTACAAAGAATAGAAGACAGTGGTGTACAAATATAGTTATATAGGGTTAAAACATTGGTTAAACAACAATTTATTAAATAATTACAACAAGCCTCATTTAAATAGACATATTTGAAAGGCTACAAAAAGCAATCAAAAATATATATTATTCAGTGACTCATTCCCATTTTAAAAAAAACAAAACATCGACATGTGATTCTGGCACAAGAGACTCTCATATTTTGCTCAAACAATGTTTTTAGAAAAACACGAACCTGCAGCATTAGAAAGCCCATGTAATAAAGACACTTATAGTTTTGCTACATGACTTTAGTGAAGTCTTATTATTAATCATAAAATCAAATTTCAAGTATAATCTCAAACGCATAATTAAAAAAATTAACTTCACCTTCTATGTAAATAGATTACACTGCTATGTGTTTCCAACAACACAAATTAGACCAGTAAGCCCTTAACTAATTACACGAATCAGTCATTTTGGTTTATCCATAAAATCAGTTTAATCAATAAGAAACAGGATGTGTCATTGAGTTGTAACAAGAGGTTCCACTCCCACATCCAATTAGAGAATCTGGACTATACTATTTCAAAAGGCTTTTCCTATGCAAACCATTTAACAGCAGAGATCTCCAGGACTTGTCTATTAAAGGATGATTATCAACCTTTAAATTTGCTAATATAAATAAGTAAAGGTGAGTTAGGTTCTTTGAATTTTAAACAATAAAGCAGACTGAAAACCTGTAGAAATGTTTATCTTTTATTGAGAAAAGAAATTGTTCTTTTTATTATGCAATCATGTAAAAATTAACCCTACAATTACTGTAAAAACGAGTGCTAAAATTATCAAAGTTCCTAGCATTGCTTAATCATATTAGAGTAAGTAGTAGTTTAAAAAGGAAGCCAAGTTTCTGTTGTGCATTTTTTTCTTACTGCTACTGGGGATTATCAAAAAGCTCAAGGTACAGATTCAGAAATCTCACCTAGTCTTCCTCTGAGACTTTCATCCTGAGAAGGCAGCTCTGAATCCATGACTCAGAGAGGCTGGAGGAGTGCAAATTGCCACAGTAGTGGAAGGATGAGCCAAATGGCATGATGCTGCTTTCTCTATGATGGATTTGGAAGAGGGGGGATGAAGCCTATGTAAGAGCAGGCAGAAACCCCATCCCCTTTTCATTTTGACCATTTGCATGGCAGGGGTGACAGATATAGGATTGTAAGAAGGAGAAGACAAAGGGTACTCATAGTCCAAATGCCCCCTAATGCACACCTCCTCTCTTTTACTGTCCTCTCTTTTACTGTGGGGAGTTTGTGCCTCCAAGCCCTTTCAGCACCAGCAAAGTAAATGAATACTAATTGCTTCATATGTGGAGGAATTTGGAAAGGAGGAGGAATCAATGAGGGCTGAGGACTTGGTTTACTTATTTATTTAGACTTATAGCCCACTCTTATCACAGTAGTACATAATTATAGAAAAATATCTATCATCTTTTTCAAAACCTGATCTATCATAATCATGTGATTATTATCTAGATGATTGTTCTTGACTAAATATGACTAAATATGAGATTATCAACACAAGTGCAAATGATCTAATCAGCAAGTGCATATGAGTTACATCTGATATAGCAAGATAAAAAGGTCAATCTCAATTCTTACACTTCATTAAAAAGCAATTAACTGTTTCAATTAACTGTCCAAGACTAAAGTAACTTTGAGAAGAATTCACTGACAGTTGAAGAGTGCTTGAACTTTTGGTTAGCTTGCAAACGCAACAAGAAAGAGTTAGTGATGCAATAGTTACCACTGCAGAGTCACAACTGTCTTATGGTGTTCAAAGCAAGAGATGAGCAGAGGTGGTTTGCCATTGCCTTCCTCTGCATAGCAACCCCAGTCTTCCTTGGTGGTCTCCCATCCCAGTACTGACCGTGATCAACACTGTTTACTTCTCAAGTTATGACAAGCTTAGGCTTTAATTAAAGTGCACTAAAAATCCTACTTTTGATAAATCAATTGAGGTGTGGTGATTCCAATCCACTTTAGACTAGAAAACACGTCTAATAGAAACGGCAGACTTTAGATGCCTATTTGGTGACCCTATTATTTAGGAACTATTTTCAGTGGTATACAGTTGGAAATGATGATTAATACAAAAGTACAAACCTTAACAAGATGTGTTATTGCATCTTTGAAAAACACCAAATCAAGGAATGATCCTCTAATAGCTTCATTGTATTGTCTCTGGTAAAACTGCAATTTTTCACATAAAAATTCAAAGCTTGGAATCTAAAAGGAGAAAACATAAGGAGAATTAAATCATCTGATTCAATAATTGAATAATAAAGTTAAAAAACAGAAATGGAAATAAAGAAAATCATACATTTTTGGCATAGTATGTTACCAAAAATAAACTTTTTCATATAGAGTTATTTATTATATAGAGATATTTATTCTGTTCATAGGTTCTGCCTTAGAAATGTATCATCCTGAAGACAAAGAAATTTCCTTCCCTAGCAGTGCTAGGGATATTGTATTCAAATCACATATACCTTATGCTCTCTCTCTAGCAGTGCAGCATATTTTTGACATCTGTACACAGTATACATTTTGAATGTTATGTTTGCTTGCTTGTTCTACTGGCTACTACTACCCCACCTCCAGCTGCAACAAATTCTAACCCTCTATCACTGGTTCCCAAAGTGGGCAATACTGCCCCCTGGGGGGCACTGGAACGATCTAGGTGCAGATCCACAAACTGCATCTTTTTGTCCACTTCTTGAAGGTAGATATCCAGGGGGGCGGTGAGTAATTTTTTTTTTCTGAAAAGGGGGCAGTAAGCCAAATAAATTTGGGAATCTCTGCTCTAAATCTTGTACAACTGGTGCAAGACATTTCTAATTATGCAAATATGTCTCAACTAGGGATGCGCAAACACCTGCTAATTCAGCTCATTTCTCATTTCCCAAGGCTGATTAGACAGCCAATCAATCAATGGGCTGCTTGCAACCTGTTTGTGTCTATTGATAGGAACAGGCTACCTGCAGCCATCAGAAGCCAACTCCCAGCTAATGAGGGATCAGCTGGGAGTTGGCTTCTGATCTTCTGGGGACAATTTATTCTGTTCCCATAGAGGGGAATCAGGAGCTTATTCCCAGTTAATCAGCTGGAAGTTGGGTTCCTCTGATCTTGCATCTTGGAAGTTTTGCTGCCTCCCAGATTTGCTGAGATACAGCAAATTTGTGTGTGTGTGTGCGGGGGTGCACGATCAAAAGCCCAGCTAATTTCCCTTCTCTTCTTCCCACCCTAAGCTGTCAACCTGGGCTGCAGAGAAAAGAAGGAAATCACTCCTGTTCTCTGCAGCCCAAGCTTTCAGTTTGCAGTAGAGGGGAATCAGATCCTAACTCCCAGCTGAACCATGGATCAACTGTAAGTTGATTTCTGACCAACATGCAGCAGTCAACTTTCTGGGAAGCTGTTTGAATTACTTAACGCCAACCAAACAAATTCCTAATTAGTTTACAGTATGATCATGAGGGTCAAATGGGGAGCTGAACTGCTGAATAGGTGTGATGAGAAATTCATGGCATCCCTAGTCATAATGAGGAACAGGAGGGACTAATTTAGTAGTCATTGTATACATTTTTCAATTATGTTTTATGTAACTTTCGTTTGTTTAACATTGGATTGTTTTTATTACCCAGACAAACATCAAGAAAAGGAATAGATAAGGAATCAATTAAGTAAATACCAGTTCATAAATTTTGGGTGCTTCAAACACAAAATCTTCAGGTTCTTCACCAGTTGGTTCAGGCATCTCTCTCAGAAAATCTACAAAATATGGCTCAGGTTGGATAACTGATACTAATTCTGAATCAACATGCTCATCAACTGCCCTGGTAAAATTTCTGTCGAACCAAGCTTCATCTTCTTCACTCACAAATCTGCAAGACACAAATGGGTTACAGTGAACAAAAAGTCTCACTGCTTTTCAAACATGGGTTCAATAACTAAGCAATGACTCCACTCTAGGGCAATTTATCACTAAGTAAGCTGCTCTAAAATAAAGCTTCAGGATGGATCATCTTCAGACTAGTCTCCCCAGACACTCCTCAAAGGGTACCTTGTAGTCTCTTCCCCCTGACTATTTCTAATCTTCTCTAGAGGAGAGATGCAGGCTAGCTAATAGAAAAGGGAATACACAAACTTTGAACAGCTTGAATCTTATGGAATAAATGGTTGCATTCAGACATCATGAACAAACCTTGGTTTATTTGTCATGAGAATGAGCCAAAAAGTCCTTGGGCTTACATTCTCTCCTTCTCGCACCTGCTTCTTTCCCCCACATGCAGCTGGGGAACTAAAGACTTCCTGGGTTTTTTTAAAAAGAAAATTTATTAACCGGATATAATAACATGTTCCATATTTGACTAACAATTCTTGCCATATCCTTTTCTACAAATTTTTATCTCCCCCTCCCCTGGCTTCCAATGATGCTCTGCCCCCATTAACATTTCAATCAATATTCTCATACATTCAATTCATTCTTATTATTCAGATCTTAAATTTCAATATTTTCCTTTTTCTATTTTAACTATTAGGTAATTTTTCCATTTACAGTCTCTTTTTTTGCAACACTTCTATTATTAATAGCTATCAAAACAGAGTAGTCTATTTTTCACATCCCAGTTAAGCTCTAAGTAGTCTTTAAAATCCTTCCAGTCTGCTAAAAATTCTTCATCTTCTACTCCATGAAGTTTTCTTGTTAACTTGTCCACTTCAGCCATAAAAATCATTTTTTTAATCCACTCCCATTTATCAGGTACCTGCTCCTGTTTCCAGAACTGAGCGTAAGTCATTCTTGCAGTTGAAATTAGGTACCATAACAAAGTTCTTTTTGCCATTTTAACTTCTTCTAATTTTAGTCCTAAAAGTAGCATTTCTGGCTCTTTTTTCACAGTACATTTCAAGATTTTCTGAATTTCATTATGAATCTCAGTCCAAAAAGCATTTGCTTTTTCACAAGTCCACCACATATGGTAAAACAAGCCCTCTTTTTTAAAGACCTCCTGGTTTGAAACTAACTTGTCATGTCTGAACTGGGAATAATGGCAAACTATGGTTTGTTCTTTAGCTAGTAAACCACATTTTAACCTTTTTCTCCTTTCTTTTTTAGAATCTGGCTCTTATTAATTCAGTGCTTTTATGTCACCTGCTGGCCTTTAGAGACATCCAAGGTGGCTAACAATTTAGCAAACAAAAAAAGTCATAATCAATAAAATTCAATTAAAAGCCAGCATCAAATGAAAACAATCAATATGTGAAACATCAGGTGCAATACAGGCAACAGGCACTGTTCTTCAATTAATATATTTTAAGGGCTTTCCAGAATAAGTACCTCCCGCTTGTTCCAAAATTGCTGCAGGGCTGGTGCCACTTCCATTTCCTGCAGGAGGAAAGTCCAAAGTTTGGGAACAGCAGATGGAAAAAAACATCTTGCAGGACACACACACAAAAAAATAGTACTTTCATGAGGGCACCATTCACAGTGTTATATTCCGTGAATTTTCCTTCTGAAACTAATGCAGGACAGTAATCCAAAGCATGGCTGGTCTCATGTGCACTGATACAGTTGCAGACTTGCTTGAGCCTCTTTCAAGAGGGGAGGAATTATAATCACAAGAAGGCTTGTTTTTCACCTTACAGTTTTCTTCTGGTTCTTGTTTTCCTCAGTATACCTCTGGTGGTACATGGGCTTCATAATAAGACCTGTGTGGAAGGTGATGGGCTTTCTCTCTTGACCTACTTAAATCTTCTGTCAATAATACAATGAACATACCTGTCAGCAATTACTCTAGTGCATTCATGTTTAAATAGTGCCAGAAGAGTCTCAACATTAGAACATTCATCTGCTTTTATAGTTAACATTCCTTGCCAAATTCTGGAAAGGTCTCGAAGATTGAAGATGTAATGGAATTTGGATGGTGTAGGAAGCATCTTTACCTAAAGCAAAAACAATACGTTGAAGGTTTCCATGGTAGTTACAAAGCAATAAAGGGACTCAAACTTGGCAAACAATAAATACCCCTGCTTTCCCATTTTTATTTGTCTGGCCCAGGAGAAGGGAAAACAGTAAACAATAAAAAACAAACAAATAATGAAAAAGTAATGGTGGTAAAAAATGAAAACAGCAAAAATGAACATCATTTTAATAGATGAAAATAAACTGAAAACATAAATTGATCTTCTGAGCATGCACCTAATGGTGTACAACAGATTTCTGTCCTCTATTATAAATATTTCAAATAGAGAATATATAGTCTCTGCTTCTGTACATTTTGTAGTTTGTACCTTAGTCCATTGCCACATAATTCTGCTCGCTGATACTAATTTTATGATCATATCACATATTTCTGCTTTAAAAGATCTACATGGATGAAAGTATCCACAGCCAATTATACCTGAAAAGGAACAGAATACTGTTAATAATTTTAACATTGTAATAATATTTAAAAGGTGACTTTTACTACTCCAACTCAATTGTACAGACTCCACACAGACACTGAAGCAGGGGCACTGACAACTGGACATCCAGCATGAGAAGGGCCACACAAGCAATAAGAGGTCTAAAAATGTGATGGACCCTGCATAGCACATGATCAGTGGAAATTTTTGGCTGTCTCGGTATAAAGCATTTTAAAAAACAACTTCCAAAGACTTTTGTTAAAATTTTAGATCATGTCCTGATCAAATTAATGCATAGTTTTAAGGACTTGAACAAAAGTTTTAAAATCAATACACATTTCATAGTTTCCTTGCAAAAAGACAATTCAGCTGTAAACTGAAAAAGTTCTTAAATGCCCCATTGGTGACCAGTTAGTTTCTGGGTTCAGTTCAAGGTACTGGTCATCATTACCTGCAAAGCCCTTCATGTACAATGATCTGCATATATGCAAGACTGCCTTTCCCAATATGATCCACTGTGACAACTTTGCTCATTTGAGCAAACCTTTTGAAGATGCCCAAACTTGAGCATTCTCCATTGTAGCTCTCACCCAGTGAAACAGCTTGCCAGCCAAGGCCAAGTAGGCTCCCAGTCTTCTAGCATTTTGTGGAATGTATAAAACAGACTTGTTCAGAAAGGATTTTTATACAGGGAATAGAGTTGTATGGGTTTTATAAAGGGAACAGGGTCTGTGAAATTTTAGGCAGTTTCCATTGCATTGTTCATTGTATATATTGTACTGTTTTACTGCATGGTTTTCCTATCTTGTAATCTGGATTTCTCCCTCATGGATCACTGCCTTGTCGTGGTGAGGGGGCTTGCGTGGTTCGATGAGGCTGTGGGCTATGCCGTGGAGGGCCACCCAGGACGGACAGGCCACAGCAGAGAACTCAGACCAAGCATGATCCCCTGGAGAAGGAAATGGCAACCCACTCCACTATCTTCGCCAAGAAAACCCCATGGACAGTAACAAAAGACTAAAAGATATGACGCCGGAAGATGAGCCCCTCAGGTCGGAAGGTGTCCAATATGCTACTGGGGAAGAGCAGAGGGCAGAGGGCAAGTACGAGTAACCCCAGAAAGAGTGAAGCGGCTGGGCCAAAGCCGAAAGGATGCTCAGTTGTGGACGTGTCAGAAGGAAAGTCTGATGCTGCAAAGAACAATACTGCATAGGAACTTGGAATGTAAGATCTATGAATCAAGGTAAGCTTGACGTAGTCAAAAATGAGATGGCAAGAATGAACATCGACATCTTGGGAATCAGTGAACTAAAGTGGACAGGAATGGGCAAATTTAACTCAGAAGACCATTATATCTACTACTGTGGCCAGAAATCCCGTAGAAAAAATGGTGTGGCCTTTATAGTCAACAAGAGAGTGAGAAAGGCAGTACTGGGATACAATCTCAAAAATGACAGTATGTTCTCGGCCCGAATCCAAGGCAAACCATTTAATATCACAGTAATCCAAGTCTATGCCCCAACCACTGCTGCAGAAGAGGCTGAAGTGGACCAGTTCTATGAAGACCTACAACAGCTCATAGAACTAACACCAAAAAATGATGTCCTCATCATCATAGGGGACTGGAATGCTAAAACAGGAAATCAAAAGGTAACCGGAATAACAGACAAGTTTGGCCTTGGAGAACAAAATGAAGCAGGTCAAAGGCTAACAGAGTTTTGTCAAGAGAACACGCTGGTCATAGCAAACACCCTTTTCCAACAACTTAAGATGCGTCTCCACACATGGACATCACCAGATGGGCAACACCGAAATCAGATTGACTATATAATTTGCAGTCAAAGATGGAGAAGCTCTATCCAGTCAGTAAAAACAGGACCTGGAGCTGACTGTGGCTCAGATCATGAGCTACTCATTGCAAAATTCAGACTTAAATTGAAGAAAGTTGGGAAAACCACAAGGCCATTCAGATTTGACCTAGATCGCATCCCCGATGAATATACAGTAGAGGTGAAGAATAGGTTTAAGGGACTAGATTTGATAGAGTGCCTGAAGAACTATGGACAGAGGTCCGTGACATTGTAAAGGAGGCAGCAATCACCGCCATCCCAAAGAAAAAGAAATGCAAAAAAGCAAAGTGGCTGTCTGATGAGGCTTTACACATAGCAGAGGAAAGAAGGAAAGCTAAAGGCAATGGTGAAAAGGAAAGATTTGCCCAACTGAATGCAGATTTCCAGAGAACAGCAAGGAGAGATAAGGAGGCTTTTCTGAATGAACAATGCAAAGTAATAGAGGAAAACAATAGATTGGGAAGGACTAGAGATCTCTTCAAGAAAATTGGAGAAATCAAGGGAACATTCCATGCAAAGCTGGCCATGATAAAGGACAAAAACGGTAGGGACCTAACAGAAGCAGAAGAGATTAGGAAAAGATGGCAAGAATACACAGAAGAACTATACAAGAAGGACCTCAATGTCCTTGACAACCACGATGGTATAATCACTGACCTCGAGCCAGACATCCTGGAAAGCAAAGTTAAATGGGCCTTAGAAAGCATTACTAACAACAAAGCTAGTGGAGGTGATGGTATCCCAGCTGAGTTATTCAAAGTCTTAAAAGAAGATGCTGTTAAAGTGCTGCACTCAATTTGCCAACAAATTTGGAAAACACAACAGTGGCCACAGGATTGGAAAAGGTCAGTTTACATTCCAATCCCAAAGAAGGGCAATGTCAAGGAATGTTCAAACTATCGCACAATTGCACTCATTTCACATGCTAGCAAGGTCATGCTCAAAATCCTACAAGCTAGGCTCCAACAGTACGTGGATAGAGAACTGCCAGAAGTACAAGCTGGGTTTCGAAGAGGTAGAGGAACTAGAGATCAAATTGCCAACATTTGCTGGATTATGGAGAAAGCAAGAGAGTACCAGAAAAACATCTACTTCTGCTTCATTGACTATGCTAACGCCTTTGATTGTGTGGATCACAATAAATTATGGCAGGTTCTTAAAGATATGGGAGTACCAGACCACCTCACATGTCTCCTGAGAAACCTGTATAAGGGTCAAGAAGCAACAGTTAGAACCGGATATGGAACAACTGATTGGTTTAGCATAGGAAAAGGAGTACGACAGGGATGTATATTGTCACCTTACTTATTTAATTTATATGCAGAGTATATCATGCGAAATGCTGGCCTGGATGAATCACAAGCTGGAGTTAAGATTGCTGGGGAAAAGATCAATAACCTCAGATATGCAGACGATACCACTCTGATGGCAGAAAGTGAAGAGGACCTAAAGAGCCTCTTGCTCAGGATGAAAGAGGAGAGCGCAAAAGTGGGCTTGAAGCTCAACATCAAAAAAACTAAGATCATGGCATCCGGCCCCATCACTCCCTGGCAAATAGAAGGGGAAGTCGTAGAAGTAGTGACAGACTTCCATGTTCCTGGGATCCAAGATCACTGCAGATGGTGACTGCAGCCATGAAATTAAAAGACGCCTGCTCCTTGGGAGGAAAGCGATGGCAAACCTAAACAGCATGATAAAAAGCAGAGACATCACCTTGCCAACAAAAGTCTGCATGGTCAAAGCAATGGTATTCCCCGTAGTAATGTATGGCTGCGAGAGTTGGACTATAAGGAAGGCCGAGCGCCGAAGAATAGATTCTTTTGAACTATGGTGCTGGAGAAGACTCTTGAGAGTCCCTTGGACTGCCAGGAGATCAAATCAGTCAATCCTAAAAGAAATCAACCCTGATTGTTCCCTGGAAGGCCAGATCCTGAAGCTGAAGCTCAAATACTTTGGCCACCAAATGAGACAAGAGCATTCACTGGAGAAGACCCTGATTCTGGGAAAGATTGAAGGTCAAAGAAGAAGGGGACGGCAAAGGATGAGATGGTTAGACAGTGTCATCGATGCAACGAACATGAAATTGAGCAAACTTCAGTGGACAGCGGAAGACAGGAGGACCTGGCGTAATCTGGTCCATGGGGTTGCGAAGAGTCGGCCTCGACTGTGCGACTGAACAACAACAACAACAATCTGGATTTATTGGATGTAATATACTGTTTTTAGTGCATTTTTCTCTAATTTTGTAATTCAGTTTTATTGCAGTGCTTGCTGTATGTATTACACTGCTCTTATTGCATTGTTTTTAATTATGTAATGTGCCTTGAGTGTCAGGGAGAAACACGGACTATAAATTAAGTAAATACAAATAAAGTGCATTATGTGGGGGGGACTTCAGTATTGTCAGTAATATTATCAGTAGCAATTAAATTGATATTTCATTTTGCTAATTAATATGGAAAGACATGTAGCCCACTTCAAAGTTTTTCAAGAAACAGTTTGATTCCTTATGGTAGTCTTACACATGTTTAGGCTGCAATTACCTCATAGTACAGTACTAACAGTAGGGAGAGAGAAAGTATTTTAATGCTTCACAGATGAACTGTACAATGCAATGAATTTAAAATCACAAAATAAGCTTTGGTACCAAATATTTTGTCTATGGATGCATTAGATGGCAGCGTGCAGTTAAACACAGTAAATTGCCTCTTTAAGCGCTGTGGGATATCATTTCGGCCTCCTCCTGGGTGAATCATTGCTGCTATTAACTGCACATCAACAATTGTAGTAAAGTCTCCAGGTTTATCCAAGCTGTACATTCCTTCCATTTCCATCATTTGACGCACTATTTCATTTGTCACCTATGCAATTTATAATGGAATCGTTTATCAACAAAGAAAGTAGCAAAGATAAAATCCTGCAGATGTAACCAAGAACATACAAATAAGGCACAGCACAGATTCATTTGCCTTTAATATATGTACACTTATGTCCCATTGAAATCAACAGGATTTAAGTGTGCAAAATTCCTTTGGTTTAGATTAGGCCAAGTCGTATATCAAGATGAGATGAAAGATCATAAAGCTTACTTGATATTTGTATACAATAATATGGTTCTTCATAACAAAATATGATATTAATGCAGATACCTTTTTATTTTCTGTGATGGACTAAAGAAACCATGTGGTTAAGATACTGGACTGCGCTGGGGCCAGAACACCTTTATGCACTCACTAGAAGCAAGGCCCGTTGTGGAACAAAGACAATGGGTGCTAGATGGATGTGAGACATTTTCCCACCCCTGCCGCTTCCCACCAGGTCCCCAGACCCATGGGGGGGGCAAGGAGATAGCTCAGTGGCCAGGACGTATCCAAGGAGACAGAGGTCCAGCCACCCACTTTCTCCCTCCTCCCAAAATCATGTTGTTGAGGGGCGATGGCACACACTGGCATTGGCTCCCTTCCTGTCTCCCCCCAGACCCCCGACTCTCTCCCATCCCCTCAGCACTGCCTCCCCATCCTGTTGGGCTCATCCCCTCGTCGGCGTCCCCAGGTGTCATGTGCTGTTCCCAGGGCAGCTGCAGCAGTGGTGCTTGCCACCTCCCTCCCTCTTGGCCAGCCGCTGTCCTTCCCTCTGCTCCTTCTGGTGGCATTCCTCCTGCTGGCGCTGCTGTGGCCGGGGTGAGTGGAGGCAGCAACTGTGGCAGCAGAGAGGAGGCCATACCAAGGCAGGGTGCGGTGGTCTCACCTTGTGACATGTCCTCACTGTGGCCATGGCCCGGCTCTCAGCCGCCCTTGCTCGCTCGTCCGGTCACCAGAGATTGGATGCCAGCAAGCGGTGGCATGAGCCTGGCAAGGTAGAAGGCGGCATTGGCAGCACAGGCCACCCCGGCTCAGCCCGGGGCCAGAGAGAGCGACCTGGCTGTGGTGACGGCTCCCTGGAGAGCGAGGTGGCAACGCCGGCTGGCAGGTCTGTGGGAGGGACTGACACGACAGTGCAAGGCAAGGCAGCCAATGGATAAGGATCCAGAGTGAGGGGCAGATGCGCAGGCCAACTGATTTTGGCATGCATCGAGTTGTGGGACCAAAACTCAATTATTATAAGGAGAGATATGTGCTCCCTGCTCACAGATTTCTTTCATGCATTGGAATTCTGCTAAGTTCCAAAAGAACAATGTGGCCTGTGTTCAAAACCTTGCACAGTGTAGCTGAACTGGTGAGGTACCTCTCACATTATGGAGCTTCATGTTAAATATTTGCAATTTATCTTTTACTACTTCTATTTGTGTGAAGCATTCTGGAGCTGCTCTGCAACTGCATTTTGTTGCAGAGATACAACAGCATGATTTGCAACATTTTTTGCTGCACTAGTACTTGCTGCACTAGTACTTGCAAACAATGTTCCCTGTAAGCCGTGTCATCTTGTGAGCAGAAATTCTACCTTGTGAGTTGAAAGATCTACTAGCCTTAAAGTTCTGAGTGGGCCTACATTTTTAAATATATTTTTTAAAAAATTCAGTTCACAAACATTCAAAACCTACAAACGTGAAATATAAATTACTATTTGTATTGCAAATCTTATATGGAACTTTTCACTGAAGTCTTTAGCTGACTCCACTCTGTTAAACCATGCACGTTCCTACCATTCATTTAGAAGTCATCATTCCATTAGCCAATTTGTTCTGAGTTTTCAGAATGGGAACACTACCCCTCTAAGTATGCTGACAATATATATTTAACTTGCATTAAAAATTGAAGAAAATTTTAACCAGGCTTTGCCCAATTTAATTACAAGCTGAAAGTTACTTAATAATCCACTGTATTATTCACACCATGGGTGATTTCCCACTAAAGCTGCCGCGGGGTTGCGCCGCCGTTTGCCCCGAGATTTTTAGTCAATTTCACACCCGAAGCCGCGGGGCTGCATTTTGACCCGCGGCTTCGCCCGATTTCCCCGCAGTTTCGTAATCCTCAAAAAACAGGATTACGAAACTGCAGGAAATCGGGCGAAGCCGCGGGTCAAAATGCAGCCCCGCGGCTTCGGGTGTGAAATTGACTAAAAATCTCGGGGCAAACGGCGGCGCAACCCCGCGGCAGCTTTAGTGGGAAATCACCCTCTGTGTAAACTATGGCCGAGTTCAGACTGGCAGTTTGGCCTGATATAGGAATGTTTCACAAACGGATTTAAGGGGCTGGTTCACACAGCCACAGCTGTCAGGCGTTCCCCAGCCGTACTGAACCCATCCTATGACGATTCCCTACCGTGTTAAAAAAGTACCAGTTGAAAGCCATAGCAAACCCTGGAGAGTGTGTTGATCCCACTTCCCAGAAGTGTGCATGCTAAAAGCAACGAACAAGCCACATTGATGCGGTTCTGCACCTATGCGCATAGGTGCATGTCGCCAGAGTGAAAAAAAGCCACTTACAGCTGCACCTCCACCAGGGGTGGGCCAACAGTGCGAATGCTCCCTTGCACCTCCTCCCCGGTATGCTCCTGCATCAGTAAATGCAGTGCGACCGGGAATCCCCAGCACAACTTGGTCCGGGTCTTTTTGCCCCACCTCCCTCACACTTCATACTGCCACTCTGTCCTCAGCCTATATGTGGTGTCCCTGCATTTGTACACATTGGCATATGTAGCACAGAACTTCTTGCAGAGCCCTTGAAACACAAGCTCCAAGCCCTCCAACAAAAAATGCATTTCAAGGAGAAATCTAGCAAACATCTTTGCTTTCTAGAAATAGTAACAGGAACACAGCACCCAAAAAATTGAAGACCATTAAAAAAATTCTATGAAACAACAATTCTGAGCACGTTCTGTACCTAAGAAAAAAACAAACATGTTTTGACAGAACATATTTGCTATGATCCTTGCACAGGGGACCATGCTAAATATCAAGCCTTCTGTCAATAATCTGATTCAACATTGCCCTCTTTTTGTATTTTGTGTTTCTTTTTTAATAATCTTGTTCCTATGTTTTCTAATGTTTTTTTATTTTTTGTAATTTGGGGGGTTGTTTGAAAAATTAATAAAATTATTAATTTTATTAATGCTCCCCGGCCTCTCCTCACTTCTCCCACAACTCAGAGTTGGCTCCTCTGCACCACCACTCACCACCCCAATGCTGGTGATGGGAGGCCCACGCTCCAGGCTGCACTCCCTGCCAAAGGCTGTTTGGGGGGAGGGGGGGAGGCAGACATGTGGCCTGGGCAACTCTGGACCTGCATCCCTGCCAGAGCAAGTCCCATTGATCTTTCTTTTAAGTAAAGAGAATCAGGCTGCCCTTGCTTGTCTCCCTCCCTCCCTTCTCCTCCTTCCCCCATTTAAATCTTATGCACCTTTCCCCCTTTTTCTAAATGCATGCTTACCTGGAGTGCAGGAAGAGGCCAGGCAGTGAGGCTAACTAGGGGGGAAGAGCCAAGACCTCAGAGCAAGCAGCACTGTGGCAGCCCTTGAAAACCAGTCCCCAGCCAGAGATAACAGGCCTGGGCTGCATTGGAGAAAGCAGCTGCCGTGCTGGGAAATTAAATATCCCAAGTGGTCCTATGTGGCCAGATAAGCTGGCTGAGCAGTGCAGCATACTTCCCCCCAGTGCAGCATACTCACCCAGGCTCAGTTTAGGCCCCGTCATAGGCCCACCAGGGAGGGGGAGGGCCAGGTTTTTCTGCTGCTGCTGCTGCCTGGCCATGGGTGAGTCAGGGCCCTTACTTCCCAAGGCTACATCCACACAGCCTTCTTCTGGCACACTGGCCTGGGGGGCCAGCTGGCACTCAGCAAGGAGGAGCTGCCCCTGCTGCCTGGTCTCGGCTGCCAGAGGGGAGCCAGCCACCACCCAGGGCCATGTGAGGCAGTGGGCAACCCCATACATGGCCAGCAGCCAGGTCAGTGCGCTGGGGCAAAAAGCTATGTGCTGGCCGTTAAAAATTAATGCACTCAGCACAACCTAAAGAGAACCCTGCTTGCATAGGCTGCTAATAACTGAAAAGTTCATCAACAAGCAATACTGTTTTTAACACAAGAGGATGAAGTCTCCATGACAATTGGTGATTTAAATATTTCTACTGAAAACTACAGAGATAATCACTGCTGAGCTGTTTTAATAAGTATAAATACTTGAACTTTACCTGATCTCCCCATTCATTAATAACTGGCATGTTAATATCATCAATGAATATAGTCATTTTTCTGCCACCTGGAGGTCCATATGTACTACCCATCCGTTTGTCCACATAACTTTCGATTGTCCTCTAAACAATTAAGCAACACAAAAATTAGAAAAGAAAATATATGTAAATTACTAATCCCTATTAATTTATTCCATCTTAATCTTCCAACAATGCAGCTGTATGCTACTCCAGAGGTGTAAAAGAATAATCTTTTTTTGCAAATCTATGCCACATTGTATTTCTCTAGGATAATGGGATTATTTGTACCCCAGTGTTTCATGCTTTTCCTCCACCTCCATTTTTCTTTAAAAATAAAGTTAGAACTAGAAGACAATTGCAGTGTGACTGACCTCTCTTCAGTTGAATGTAAAATAAAAGCTCTATATACCAAGGTTTATGGGGTCATACTGGCTTTAAAGACACAGCCCAATCTTATCAGTTATCATAAAATGCCACTTTCTGTATACATAGAAAAAATTACTTGTTAGGGAAGCAATGATACTGCAAGTGGAAAAGTTTGGTTATGAACTTTCAAATTTGATTTAGCTTCAGATTCTTTATACAGCAGTTAACCATTCAGGACTGTTTTTTCTTGCATGGTTGAGTTGGGAAAAAATCCTGTATGGCTGAAAGATTACAAATCCCTTCTTACTCACTATGACAGCTAGCTACTGATTGCCTAAAACTGTTTCCAAACTGAATTGGCCCCGCAAAGTGTTCTTATAAACAACCTTTAAATACCCTCAAGGGCACACCCCTCTTCCAAATGGCATACATAGTTAAGAGCTAAAATACAGTTAAATGGTAGCTTCTAGTCTCCCTGCTGCTTGCAAACTTCATACAAACTAAATGGGAAGCATCTTGAAAGACTGAGAATGTTAAGTATTATGGATCCCACTTGTTTTCATGTAGGATTTAAATTTTGATACAAAAAAATACAACAGGTTGGATCCTTTATAAAGTTTGAAGGAGAATCCCATAAGACTCAACAGAGCAAAGTGTGATTGTTTATGTTTACCTGAAGTATTTTTAAATCATTTTCTTCGACTTTCAGTGAATGTGGGTGTATTGTCCCCTTTCCATAATGTCTGGCGTTTTCCACAATGTCTGGCATTTAGCAATCTTTTGCTGTCCTGGTTTTTCAGCATTTTTTCCCCCTGAGCATGGAAAAAGGGGTTGCACTTAACTGTAACTGTTGTTCATCAAGTGGTCTTTTGTACAGTCTCACATGGGGATTGCACTTTCACTTTATAGAGAAGTTTCTAGAGCCCAAGAGTGCTCCCCCTCTGTCCATCTTCAGCATAGCCTTTCCTGCTCAAATGGTCAGGTGATGGAGGATGGGTGAGCACTCTTCCCTCAGTTCTCTCTTTGTCACTGTAAGGAGCCCACAACAGAGAAGCCCACAGCAGAGAAAGGAGGCAGGGATGTGTACCTGCACAGAAAACCACTCAAGGAACAATGTTTACAGGTAAGTGCAACCTTGTGTTCATTTTCATAGCTTCTGTGAAGTCCCACATGGGAGAATAGCAACTTCACTTACTGAGGAGAAGGGTGTGGGCTGGCTTAGCAAAAGATTGACTGTAAGACTGCTTTCCCCAGAGCTGCCTCACTCCAAGAGTCAATATCAATGGAATAATACCATACAAATATCAAAGGCTGCCCTGCAGACCTTGTTGAGAGGCAGCCTGGATAAAAATGCTGCTGACAAAGCGTGAGCCCCCATAGAGTGTGCAGAGACAGCAACTGGACAGCTAAAGCCCGCTTGACTGTATGCCACTCTAATACTTGACACTACCCATTTAGATAATGCTTTCCCCTTATTGCAGCCCCTAAAACAAATGAATAAATTCCTGTTCCTTCTAAACTCTTCTGTTCTTTTCAAATAAAACAAAAAAGAGCTCTTCTAACATATAAGGTGTGCAGTGTTTTCTCTGATGTTGAAGTCAGGGAGGGGAAAAAACCAGGGAGGGTGATGTCTTGCCCTGGGTGGAACCAGAAAACTACTTTTGGAAGAAAGTCCAGGCTTCATCTGAGTACTATCTTATCTGTATGGAATTTTGTAAAAGGTGGGTTGCAGCTAAGCACACTCAGTTCTCCCACCTGGCAGGCAGAGGTGATCACCACTAGAAATGCTGTTTTATACAATAAAAAACACAAGCCAAACTTTGCCATGGCTTCAAAAGGTTTATACATCAACCTCGACAGGAGCAAGGATAAACTCCACTGAGGGATGGGGTGCATGACAGGTGCATACAAATTCATTAAACCTTTCAGGAACCATTTGGCCTTGTAGTGGAGAAAACTGAGGAACCCCTAACTGATATGTGAAAAGCCAAAATAGTGGCCAGGTGGACCTTTACAGATGAAGTCACTAGACCTTAGGGGTAAGGAGATATTTGAATATCTTGGCCATATCACAGGTCTGAGAACTAATCCCCTGCCACCCTGCCCATGCTACAGACCTTTTCCATTTATAGCCATGTGGCCTTTGAGTGGAAGGTATGCATGAGGCAATCATTAACTCTACCACTCTCTGAGAGAAGTGTTTTAGGGCCTGATCAGCCAAACTGATAGGTAGAGAGAGCTCACACCTGGATGTCAGATTGGGCCTATTTGTAGGAGATCCTCCTCTGGTGGTAGGGATTTGTGTACCCCCCCCCCCGGTTAGATTCCACAAGATTGGGAACCATACCCATCTCGGACAAAAAGGAGCCACAAGTATGCAGAGGGTTCTATCTGCCTTCAATTTGGCTACCACTCTTTGAAGGATACCAAATGGGGGCAATGCATAAAACAGGTGCCCATGCCAGTGTAACTGGAAGGCATCCTTGCATGAATTGTGGTCCATGGCTGCCCTGGAGCAAAAAAGGGGACTTTTGGTATTGGTGCTTGTCACAAACAGATCTATTTTGGGAAATTCCCATTCAAGAAAAATTGGGGTCAAGCAATGCACTGCTCCTGAATGATAGTTACAACCCTGCTTAGAATGTCTGCTACAATGGTTTGTTGCTCTGCAATGTATATGGCTACTAAGTGTTCTATTGCCCAGTGCCAGATGCGAGATGCTTCTGTGCAAAGGCAGATGGAACCCATGTCCCCCTGCTTGTTTATATAAAATTTTGCTATCATGTTGTCCATTGCCAGGAGCATTTGACAACTCTGCAGTATCTCTGAAAAAGAAATGAGTGTTCTTGATAACTCTAAGTTATAGTAAATTGATATGTATCTTTGCTGTGACCATCAGCTGTTAGCCATATGTCGACCACAGTGCCCCCCCAACCTATTAGGGAGGCATTTGTGAAGACTAGCACTTCATGTGACTATGACCCTAATGGCATCTCTTTAAGCAAATGGGTTAGCTTGATTCACCAATTAAGGGTTTATAGAATTGACCTGGGAATCAACAGTGTTTTCCATTGTGAGTCTGTGGTAGGGTGAAACACCAGAAGAAACCAGTTTTGCAGTGGTCTCATGAAGAGCCTCACAAGAGGGATCACAGCTGTAGTGGATGCCATATAACCTAGCAATTGCTGCATGGTTCTGGCTGTGTACTGGCCCTGGTGGGTCTGGAACAAGGGAGCAGGCTGGGAATAAGGGTGCAAGCAGAAGTTCCACAGAACAATCAGGCAGAAGGGACAAGGTAATCACTCACAGAACAGGTTCAAGTAGGAGAGTGGTCAAGAAGCAGTCCAAGGGTCAGATATTTGGAAAGGGGAGTGGTCAGTCAGTCCAAGAGTTGGGGGTCAGGAAGCAGGGCCAGCTTGCCTAGGGCATGCCAGCCTGCAGGGGTGCCAAACTGTGCCCTGCCCCCCGCAAAAAGCCCTCCACCACCGCCTCCCCACCGCCACCAGTGAAGAGTGCCCCGGCAGGGTGCAGGAGGCGGCGGTGGAGCTTGCCGGCCCTCCCCACTTGGGGGGAGAGGAGGCAGGGGCAGCTGCCACCACCAGTGAAGAGTGCCCCAGTGGGGCACAAGAGGCAGCGGTGGAGCTTGCCCACCCTCCTCCTCCCCCCTTGGGGGGAGAGGAGGCAGGGGCAGCTATCGCCACCAGCAAAGAGTGACCCAGCAGGGTGCAGGAGGTAGTGGTGGAGCTTGCCTGCCCCCCCTTCCCCCCTCGGGGGAGAGCAGGTGTGGGCAGCAGCCGGCGCTGCCAGCGAAGAGCACCCCAGTGGGGCACAGGAGGCAGTGGCAGAGCTTGCCCGCCCACCCTCCCCCTCCCCCCTCAGGGGTTGGGGGCAAAAGCATCTCCAGGCCCCACTGGGAGGTTGGCATCTGTGCACGCCTAGCTGCAAAAACCTCTTATAGGGCCTTTATGAAATCCTGTGAGATAGCAGTGAAGGCTGTTAAGGAGTTCTATGCAGCTTCCATCACCTGCAATCATTCTGCTGCAATCTCCCAGACAATTTTGATACAGTGAGTGAACTGGAGGCCCCTTGCCTATCTTTGACAGCTTCAACCAGCTCTCCCAGGTCAATGTTGACAGTAACCTGGATGCTGTTAGGCTGAAAAACAGGTTGCTTACCTGTAACTGATGATCTTCGAGTGGTCATCTGTGCATTCACACCCATGGAATCTAGTGCACCTGCGCTGATCTGATCGCTATTGTAGAAAGGTCACAACGGGATTTTCATGCCTTCACCCTGGGCCTGTGCAGGAACCCTCACCGCGCATGCCCAAGGGGGTGGGACATGGACATCCCACCAGTTCGTTCTGACCACTATCAACCAATGTATGAGAGATAACAACTGAGGATGACAGCAGTGGGGAAGGACGGGCGGGCGTGTGAATGCACAGATGACCATGCGAAGATCATTAGTTACAGGTAAGCAACCTGTTTATCTTCTTCGTGGTCTCTGTGCATCACACCCATGGGAGATTAAAAAGCAGTGGCTCACCTGGAGGTGGACGCTGTCAGACTCAGTGAGCCACAGCGGACAGGACCAAATGACCCAAGTCGCCCTTCTGTTGTGCACGAATGTCCAGAGCATAGTGCTTGATGAACGTGGTTGGCGTGGACCACGTAAGAGCTCTGCAGATGGAGGACAGTGATGTGCCCTTCAGAAAGGCCGCTGAAGTCGCCATGGACCTGGTGGAGTGTACTCTCAAGTGAGCAGGGAAAGGGTGCTTTGATAAGGAATAGCACAGCCTGATTGTCCCAACAATCCACTTGGACAGGGGTTGACTCGAGATTCGCTACCCTAAGGAAGTGGTGGAGTAAGACAGGAATAAATTGTTGTCCCGTCTGGTGGGCTGAGTCCTATTCGGGTAGAAGAGGAGTGCCCTCTTGACATCCAGAGCGTGAAGCAAACGTTGCCCTTCCCCTTCAGGATGTGGAAAGGAGTCAGGTAGAAATATGTCTGAGTTGAGATGGAACTCTGAGACGATCTTTGGTAAAAACGAGACGTCCGGCGCCAGATGGACCCCATTTGGCAGTAATACTAAGTATGGAGGGTCATGACGTAGTGCCATGAGTTCGCTTACCCTCCTAGCTGACATAATCACTACTAGGAAGGCTGTCTTCCAAGCAGTGTACTGCAAATCGCAGGTCGCCATGGGTTTGAACAGCTTCCTGTTGAGATGGCAGAGCACCAGTGGCAAGTCCCATAGCTCTGTTGGAATGCTTACAGGGGGATGCAGTCTGATGAGCCCTCTAAGGAACTTCTTAGAAGTTGGATGGGAGAAAATGGAGTAGCCACCAAGTAGACTTCGATGGAAGAATGGGAGAGACCCTGATCCTTGAGTGACAAAAGGAAGTCCAGGACTCTATCCAGGCCTACAGACATAGGCGAATCAGTAGAAGTTTGAAGAAAAGAGAGGAATCTACGCCACTTCTTCTGACATGAGAGATGTGTAGATGCCTTCCTGGCATTGAGCAGAACCTCAGAGACATGGTCAGAGAAGGTCATTGCTGTATTTGCCAGGCCGTCAACTTCAGGGTGTCCACCCCTACGTGGAGAAGCGTTCCATCTTCTGCGAGGAGGAGATCCGGAACCTTGGGGAAATGGAGGTACCTGCCCTGTGCAAGACAAAGTAGAGTGGAGATCCAGGGTTGTCTGGGCCACCATGGAGTTATTAGGATGCAGTCTGGCAGGACCTTGGCCAGTTTGTGAACAACCCATAACATGAGAGGTAGAGGAGGAAACATGTACAGGAACTTTTGTCCCCATGGATGGAGTAGGCTGTCTCCTAGAGAGAGAGAGGATCTGCTCCTCCCTGACTGCAGAAGAAGGGGCATTTTACATTCTTCCTTGAAGCAAAAAACATCTATTTCCGGCGTGCCCCATTTTTGGAAGAGGGGATGAAGGTAGGACCAATTCAGTTTCCAGTTGAGATGATGGGTGAGACCCCTGCTGAGGAGGTCGGCCTCCATGTTTTGGGTCCCTGGGATGTGGGTGGCCACAGGGAAGACAGCATGTGCTACACATCAGTCCCATAGTTCGATTACCAGGCAGCAGAGGCTCTGGGACACTGTCCCTCCTTGACGGTTGACGTAGCTGAGTGCTGTGGTATTGTCAATCCAGACAGCTACGCAGTGCCCCCGAAGAATGGGCTGAAAGGATCTCAATGCTAGTTTTATCGCAAGCAACTCTAGGAAATTGATGTGCTTGGTTGCATTGAGAGTGTCCCACTGGCATCCCACGCTGATGCCGTTGAGATGGGCTCCCCATCCCCAAAGGGAGGCATTGGTGGTCAGTGTGAAACTGGGGCTTGGCAGTTGGAAGGGGGCCCCTTCGGTAATATTGGACAGCTCCGTCCACCATAGGAGAGAGTCCCGCACATTTGGTGGAGAATTGTTTGGATTGTGGCATCTTGGATGGCTTGAAGCGACTTAAGAACCAAATTTGAAGAGGTCTCATGTGCAATTTTGCCAGCGGCAGGACAGCTTGAAAGGCCGTGGATGAGACCCAAGTCCGGACCCCCATAGCCAGAGATGACAGGGTTGCAGCTCTGCCTGCGGGTAGGTAAGCTCTGCAGGTCACCGTGTCTAGGAGGGCACTGATAAATTGCATTGTCTGGGAAGGTTGCAGATGCGACTTCCGGTGGTTGACTTGAAAGCCGAGGGAGGACAGAAGGTGCAGCATTTGGGAGATGTGGTTGTCCAGGAACGTTGGCGTGTCTGCCACCAAGAGCCAATCATCTATGTAGGGAAAGATGGCAATTCTTTGTAGACAAAAGTAGTGAAGACTTTTGGTGCAGTACATAAACCAAATGGGAGGCACCTGTACTGGAAGTGGAGGTCCCATATGGCAAAGCGGAGGTACCTCCAGTGGGGTGGATGGATGTTTAGATGAAAGCAGGCGTCCTGGAGGTCGATGGTTAGCATCCAGGAGCCCCGGGATAGAAGAGTGAGAATAACCTTTAAGGACGTCATTTTGAATTTGCGGTATTGAATGAAGATGTTTAGGTCCTGTAGGTCTAAGATCAGGCGTAAACCACCATCCCGTTTCGAAACTGCAAAATAACAGTAGAAGCCCATCCCTTCGGATGCCTTCGGTACAGGTTCTATCGCATCTTTCTCCAGAAAAGATTTGATCTCCTGTAGGAGGGCGGGAGAGGGAGGGGTGGTTCGGAAAACTGGGAATGTGGGTAAGTTCACAAACTCTATGACGTATCCTTGGGTCAGAATGGATAGGACCCAAGTGTCCATGGTAATATTCTGCCAGGCAGACAGGAACAAGTAAAGATGGGTTGGTTCTCCTGAAACAAGGCGGGGAAAGTCAAAGTCCCTGTTTGGGGCCCCAATGGGGCTTAGCTCTAGACTGCTGCTGCTGACACCCATATCTCGACTTCCCTTGGTACTGCTGGTGCTGTTCCACAGGGGATTGGCAAAGTCTCCAAGTACTCTCTGGGGACGGCTTTTTGGAATAATGGCGCTTGGGTCCGTAGCGGGACCAAGAACGGTGACTTCAATGGGACAGAAACACCCAACGACTTGGAAACTTTAATGCTCTTTTCCATTTCTTGTTACACTAAGTCGGTTGAAGAATGGAACAGGCCTTCCCCATTGAACGGTAGGTCTTCTATGTATGCCCTGGTATCGGGGGGCAAAGAAGTTGTTCGCAGCCAGGTGTGCCTGCAAAGAGCCACCAATGAGGCCATTGTGGTGGAAAAAGTATCAAGGGTGTGCTTTGCAGAATTAAGTAGCTGCTTTGCCACAACTAAGCCTTCCTTCTGGAGGGCGTGAGCCTCTTGGATCTTATCATCTGGCACAGAGGAAAGAAATTCTGCCATCCTCTGCCAAAGGGAGTATTGATATCTACCAAGACATGCAACGTAATTTGAGGCCTTTATACCAAGGGCACTGGCAGAGTAAAAGCCTCCCAAAGGCATCAATCTTTTTACTTTCCTTATCCAAAGGAGCGACACTGGAACGCTTGTTTTTGGACGACGAAGAGACTACCGTTGAGTTCGGCTTTGGATGGATATAGAGGAAGCCTGCCCCTTCCTCTCCTGCACTCGGTACATATGATCTAGTCGTTTCATCGATACCAGTACAGATGAAGGTTTCTACCAGGGAATTTTAACTGCTTGGAGGAGGATCTTTGACATTGGTAAGAAGATCGACATCGATATGTCCATCTGGACCATATTGTAGACCTCATCCGACACCGATGGTTGCGACTGAATGATTGGCAAGCCTAAGGAGTGAGCCATCCTCTTAATGAGATCGCCATAGAACGACATGTCTTCAGATGGAGAGATTGGGATGTCCTCAGAGAGATTTTGTTTTGGAGAGGCATCCCTTGGAAAAGACTCATCCTCAGACTGGTCACCGTCGGACATGCCCTGAGAGGTTTCCAAATGCGACCCAGGACCCTGGACCGGAGTTGGTATCAACAGGTTTTTAGGAGGCGATGGGCGGGGGACATCCGATGGTGGTGGGGAAGGTGGTGGTTTGGACAGTGTCGCATACGGTGGTGGACGACGTGGAGAACAGGATTGCTGATGGCAGGTGATCCAGTCAGTATGCTCTCTAGGCGGCAGCCACGGCATTGAGGAAAACCAGTAAGGCATGTGATGTCGATGGTCATAGGTAGGGTACATTGGTGGTCCAGATCAATATCGAGACAGGGAATCACAAGATGGATGGTAGCAGTCATGATGAGACACATAGTCGTCCCATCCATCCCGATGATCAGGATGAGGGGAGCGGGATCTGCCCCTAGGTCGGTATCAGTCATTGCGATCAGAATCACCGTTGGCCCGGGAGGCGGTCGATGGAGAGCAAAGACCTACTCCCTCAGTCTCCGATATTAGGTCAACCTCGGCCTCGGAAGCTGACACAGATGGAGGCTTATGAACCGGCCTCATCTCCAACACCGGAGGGTTCAGCTGCCTGGATGGTGAGTCCATTATTTCAATTGGAGGTTCCATGTGGATTTTAGGCAGCTCCGGTGTGGAAGGGTTCACGGGTAGGGAATGCAACTGCATATCGATTTGCAATGCAGAGCCCTTGGGAAGTGCTACGCCGCTCAACTCATGAGATTTACGCAAGTTCCCAGAAGTCAACTTATGAGTAGTATGCCTCTACAACTTGGTATTCTTCACTGGGGTAGATACCGAAGAGATCGACTTCGAAGGACGTTTCTTCCTGGGAACAGGCCCCATATCGGAAGCTAATCTGCCAGATCGAGATGGCTTTGGCATCGGTGGCACCACTGTCTCCCTCGGCACTGACATCAAAGGCTGAGACGTACTCAATGTAGAAGGAACAGAGAGTGGGTCTACCACCATCACCGGTGCAGGAGGGCAAGGGCTGATTCCCAGAGGGCGACCTTAAGTTTCGCAGCTCTGTTCTTACGCATCTGGTTAGAAAACTTGGCGCAAAAGGAGCAGGCATCTGGACAATGACTCTCACCCAGACAAATAATGCAGAGGGTGTGCTCATCTCGAGGGGCTAACTTGCTGCCACATGAAGCACACCTCTTGAAACACCCCCACTTTTTATCCATAAATGGACTTCTGCTTGAGGTGATGGGAGGTTGGGGGGGCGATGGTCCAAAACCCCCAGAAAGTCCCTATGGGACACTCCCAGTTGTCCCGTGAGGTGGAAGTCCAGACAAAAGAAAAATATTTGTTAAAAAGGAGAAAAAAGATTGATCAGAAGATTCTCGACTGTGAGGAAAAAACTGATGAACACCAACCGACGATTTTGCTGCTAGCAGGGCAGTGGTCAGAAGAGAACTGGCGGGATGTCCATGCCCCGACCCTTGGGCATGTGTGGTGAGGGTTCCCATGCAGGCCCAGGGCGGAGGCACGAAAATCCCGTTGTGAGCACTGGATCAGGTTCTGGTGCTGATCTTTAAGGCCCTTAATGGTTTGGGACCCACATATCTCTGGAAACACTTCTCTGTGTATACCCCCCAGAAGAGCATTGTGCTCATTAGATCAAAATCGGCTGGTGGTCCCCTGCCTGAGAGATATCTAGCTGTCCTCAACCAGGTCCAGGGCTTTCTCTAACCTGGCCTCAACCTCGCGGAAACTCTCTGCCAAATAACACCTGTGCCCTACAGGACTTATTACAGTTCTGCAGGGCTTGTAAAACAGAGATGTTCTGCCAGGCATTCAGCTGAGAACAGTGACGGTTACATCTTGGCACTCCTGTCCCCTGCCATCCTATGAGACAGCAATGCTATTGAGGTTTTAGCACCATCTTTAGCTCAATTATTTGTCTATTGGTTTTAATCTTGTTTTATCTGATGTCTTATTGACTGTGTTACACACTGCCCTAAGCCCGGTCTCCAGGGGAGGGCAGTTGATAAGTATAAATAAATAAAACCATGTACTTGTATATGTTGCCCTCAAACATGAAGCTAAGACACTTCCTGCAAACCATATGGATCACCACATGTAGGCAGGCATCTTTGAAGTCAAGTACTGTGAACCAGAGGCCTTATTCTAGTAAGAGAAAGATGTCTTGCATGGATAGCTGTGGTGTATCCACAAGGAAACATGGACACAGGGCTACCATGTGCTCAGACCGGTTCTGACCGGTCCACCACTCAGCCAGGCTAAGGCTTGAGCTTCGTGTCTGGAGACAATAGAATGTAGGCTCCTCGCGTTCTTCCAGTCGAGGAGCCTGGGGTAATCCAATCAACTGTAAATAGTGAATCACGGGTGTTGTATGTGTTTGGGGTGTGGGCTCACTGGGGATAAAAAGCCGGCCTGCGAGCCGGCTCACTTGTCTCGTTCTTCAACTAATAAAGTATGTGAGAGCTGAAATCACTCGTCAGTCTCAGTACTTTTCAATAGCATTTGAAATTTTGGCACATGCAAGTGTTTATTTAGGGCTCTAAGGTCCAAAATGGGCCTCCCCCTTTCTTGTCTATTGCAAAGTACTTAGGGAGGAAAAATCCAGTGTTGGCTGAATTTGGGGCAACTGGTGCGATGACACCCTTCTGCAATAGCAAGGAAACCTCTTGTGCCAGAAAGTGTGAAGAAGTGTGAGTAGGACTTGGGAGGTGGTTGATATGGAGGCAGAGACTGGAACTCCAGAAAATAACCTTTTTAAAATTATAGATAATACCCAGGTATCATTAGTAACTTTCAACTAAACATCAGAGAACCTAGAAAGCCTGTCCAAAAGGATCTTGTCCCCTCCTTGTCATAACATCCCCAAACCTTGCTGATCCCTGGGGGAACAAGAGGATTGCTTATTTCTGTGTTTATTCTTATGCTTATTCTATCTTTATACAAACACTGGGATTGTTGGGAATAAGGTGGTCTAAGGACTGCTGGGATGCTGATGGGGCCTAGTGCTTGTAATCTGAGTACCTGAAGGGTTTAGCATGATGAAACCTTTGAGAGTTTCTGGGTCAATACCTTTGCTTATACGGTTGAGTGGCAGTGGGAATGATTCCCAAAGACTTTGCCTTGATCTTATATCTGCAGATGTGATCTAAGACATCATCTGTTTGGTCACTGAAGAGTTCCTTACCCTCAAGGGGGAGGTCTTCTATTTTTGCTCTGGTGTCCTGTGGGAGGGCTGAGGACCTCAGCCAAGAATACCTTTTAATGATAACACCTGAAGTCATTGCCCTGCTACGGCAGTCTGCTACATGTCTAGCTGCATTTAATTGCTGTTTTCCTAGTTTCTGGCCTTCTAACATCAACACCTTAGCCAAAGGCTTTTTGTCATTTGGGATTAACTCAACAAATTGTGACATCCTATCCCATAGGAGCATTTGATAGTGGCCCATTATAGCTGTAAAGTTTGCCACCCACAGTCCCATTGCCCCCAATGAGTAGACCTTCTGGCCTAAAGAGTAGAGTCTATGGTCCTCTCAGCCCCGTAGCTAGGGATTTTGGGGGGAGGGGGCCCATCAGCTAATTAAATCAAAGACTCCAGGGCTAGGGGGGGTTATGCCCAGTGGCTGCAGCTTCCCTCCCCACCACAAGGGCAGGCCTTCCCCAGAGCATACGGCTCCCTCCCTCCCTGAGAAGCTCCACTGTTCTTTTCCGAGGCACGGTGCCAAGGGCAGCCTGACTTTCACACTTGGCTCCCTCCCAGGGCTGGGAGAAGTGAAGCGCGGGGTTGCTGGGCTGGCCACGGAGGTGCTGTATGCAGGCTCAGCTCACTGGAGCACAGCTGGGTCAGAGGAGGTGCCTGCCTGTCTCCTTGCCTGGGCTTTACCATTCATGCTTGCTGCCTGGCCTTGCCACTCTCTCAGCCTCACCTTGCCGCTGCTGCTACTTGTACCCTCACCTCTGAAATCACTGCCCCGTCCTCCCCATGGACAGGCTGGCAGGCAATTTGGGGGAGGGGGCTGGGGGAGGGGGAGCCAAGGCTCAGGGAGTGGGGCCCATAAAATGTGCTAGGGGGCCAGGCCCCGCGGTAGCTACGGGCCTGGTCCTCCTTGTCATTGGTGCAAAATGAGCAACAGAATGTCCTCTTTCTGGAAGGACTCCTGAGACTAAGGAGTTGGCTTTTGGGTGGTGAGACAGGTAGGCACAACCTTCTCTCACTTTGTATAAATTCTCAAGCTTCCATGCAGAGGCTGCATTGGAAGCTGGCTTGGACCAAGTATTCATAGCAATGTCCTGTATGCCTTGAAGGAGCAGTAAGGCAACTGGTCCAGATTCTGGGGTGCAGAAGACCTTCATTACTGGGTCTGATGTTTGTGGTTCCATGGACATGTATTCCAGGTCATGGGTTTTTGCCATTCAAATAATTTGTTCAATATACAACTTTAAATCTTATGTCAGTTATGGTATTGAGATGTCCCCAACCATGTCATCAGGTGCGGACATGCAGTTGTCCTGTGATTCAGATTCCACACAGCAATCCATGCCCTCTTTGGAATCAGAGAACTCTGAAGTTGTGTCTGTCATTGAGCAATGCTTGATCAATGAGTGTTTCTTACAGCCAGATTTTGATACTGCAAAGCAGAATGCCATGGGAAGGTAGGGAACTGTTGCTCGTCCTGTGAACCCCATTGTGTTGGGAACCAGGGTGGATTCTGAGGCTGCCCTTAATTGAAGGCCACATCATATTGCTTCCCCTGTTGTATCGAGTGTTGTACCAGAGGAATTTCAAACACCTCATCATCTGATAATCTCAGTGAGTGGAGACGTT
Organism: Gekko gecko; assembly: GCA_029375565.1. Lineage (NCBI taxonomy): Eukaryota > Metazoa > Chordata > Lepidosauria > Squamata > Gekkonidae > Gekko > Gekko gecko. The sequence continues at coordinate 97,360,554 of JAPDNY010000001.1, forward strand.
GCCTTGAAGGTAAAGGTGTCCTTGGCCTCAGAGAGAAGTTGATCTTGATTGGAACCAGTGACTCCTGACGTTGACGTGTCAGAGAAGGATGATCAGTCAGCAATGATGCTCATTTCCGACAAGTGGTGCAGGGTTGATGCCTATTGGCCAAATTTTGTTGGTCTTGAGGTAAAAAAGAGACTCAGCATCATGATGATGGAGATTGTTGGCACTGAGCCAGCGATCAGTCGTGAGGCGAGGGGAAGGGTGAGGTAAGGTTTTGTGTGCATGCTTTGTCTTTTCTTGGATTTTTAATGGCAGCACCGACACAATGAAACAGTGGTCAATTTGTCCATCTGTTGAAGAGTGGATGGGGTTCATACCAAACCTACTGATGGGGCCCTCATTCTTTTCTCTAAGGCAGAACACTCTGCCTTCCCTAGCCTTCAGTGTGAGGCAATGGTAGGCCAGGCGTGAGGCAGTATTGTGCCCTTCACCCAAACATAATAGGCACAATTTGTGTCATCATTTTGAGCCATTTTGGCTCTGCATGCCTCACATTTTTTTGAAAAGTACCATCCTACCCATCGTCCTTCTCAGTTTGATGGAAATCCTTTGTGAAGTAAAACAGCTTGCTAAGTAACATCCTTTCCTTATGGCAGCAAGAAGAGAACTGAGGGACAAGTGCTTGCCCCTTCTTCGTCATGTGACCATTTGGGTGGGAAAGACTATGCTGAAGACAGAGGGGAGGAGGAGCACTCTTGGGCCCTAGAAATTTCTCTATAAAGCTTGCTAGCTCCACTCTGTGGCCAGCCTGTGAAAGCACAGTCCTCTTCTGGGACTACACAAAAGCCACAAAGATGGGAAAAAATGGTAACAAAGGGAAATGAAACTGGAACATTAAGGCTGCTAGGAAAAAGCCTCTACTGCAATTGCCTCACTACAGTTGGGTTTTTAAGTGGAAGAAGGTTAAAATGAGTGTGCAATGGACCTGAAATTTTAGGAGCATTAATATCATTGAAACTTAACATTTAAAAAACGTTGAGACAAAACCACAGTTTATACTGGATTATTCCAGACATTTTAAATATTAGTATAAGATCATGTATAATTAGTGAAAAAATTATACTTTACCTGAAACATGCCAGGTTCTGTTGCTGAGGAAAAATTTAAACTTTTTGACAAGTGTTCCTCAGGATCATATTTTTTTAAATATCCTTTAATCATTACAGTCTTTGCAGTTCCTTGTTCACCAATGAGCAACACTGCCTGCAATATTTTATGACCATTACTATTATGTAGTCATATGGTATGACAAAGCTATATCACTTACCCAGGGATCATTTCCTAGAAAAAGAGGTGCAGGAGCTCATTAGCATAACTTATTTGCATATGCCCCCTGATGTCACCAGAAATGTGTCAGAAGGCAACACCCACCACTCAGGCTCCACTGGATTGTTTTGGATTGCTAGCTATAGTGGGGGGTGGGGGCGCAGATCAACAACTAAACTAAATATACAACAAAAAAATTGACATTCCAACACCTGCAAATATTTTCTCTTAAAAATCCTAAACTTAACATCACTGGAGCATAGGAACAAGGTTACTATATATCACATAAAGATTTTATTTTGTGAAGGTTCTGCCCTTACTTCCTAAACAGTAGCCAAAAGACACAGGTAGACTTAGTGGGCCACAGGAACTCCCCCCCAAAAAAACTAACAAAGCCATTTCTTTCTCTCCTTATTCCCTCTGTCTCAAGGCTGCTAGCAATGCAGCGATCAAGTTGAGACAGAGGGCACAAACTATTCCAGTCCAATTCAAATGCACAAACAACAAATTATTCAGATATACACGCACCATTTTGACAGTGCTGGCCCTCATTCCTGGCTTGCAAGTGCGCACGCACGCACGCACACACACACACACACACACACATACACGCCTGTGGCCAGCCTCGCTGTTCTTGCAGCCAGCTCTGATGCAGCCAGGATTGCATGCAAGGATTCAAACAGGCAATTCCCCCTGGTTTTGCCAGAATCTTTTTTTAAAAGCAGGGCGTGGAAAAGTAGGGAGGAGCACAAGATCCCTTTCTCTTAAAACGAAAGCACATGTTGAAGCCTCTTCCCCCCACTTCTCCAACCAGTATCTATTGGCAGAAAGTTTTTAAGAAAACACATTTTTAAGTCCCATTCTGTACCTCCCTGGCAGTACCCCCCCAGTCCTCCCTTTCTCCCTATTTCCAGTATGTTCTGCTGGAATGAGAGAAGAGATGGGGCAAAGTTAGAGTGAGAGAGTAGAGAAACTGGCCCGGTCAACAAAAGAGATTTCAGCATGACTAAGAACAACAAAAATCACAATAGTAAGGGAAGGGAACTTTGATCTTTGTGAAATTACATTTTTGCACCTTGTTCTCTCCTTCCTTCCTTCTCCAGTACATCCCCCCTTGGGTTTTGTTGTGTAGTGGGTTTGGCACATGAAGAACCAGGACATACCGCGATTGTTAGCTCATAGTTTACTAGCACACACAACAGAACGGAGAATACCGGCCCGATGGCCAACTATATACAGTCCCCGTGGACCAACCCCAGGTCCCATTGGTGGGTTTAACTTCCTGCCAAGGTTCCTATTGGTGACCACTTGAGGTTTCAGGTTCCTAGTCCCTATTGTCTCTTGAGAGCCAAGCTCTGGTAAACATTGCTGTGGCCTAGTGGCAGTCAGCGGACATAACAGGCTTGCTGTTTTCCACAAAGACTGCAGCAGAGTCTGCCCTCCCAGCTTGCTTTCTGCACTTTGGGGTTAGGCTTGCTTGCTTGCCGGGGTGGGGGTGGGGGGGAAGGGATCTGTTTTCTGTGTGCTAACATTTCCTGGTGGCAGTTTTGCTGCAGAAGTGCAAGGGGCTGTTCCAGATGAGAACTAGGGCTCTGTAACTATTCATTCCTCAAATGGAGATCCAGGTAATGGATTGAAAGGGTGGGGCAGGAGGAAGGGGTTGGGAATAGAGAGGAAAGAGGGTGTTCCTACCATATTTAGGAATGAAAGGAGGGGAGGAAACCCTTTGATTGAGTCCAGGGGAAAAGATTCAGCAATGAGTGGGAGGAGGAGTACAGTGTAAATAAAAAGAGGTTTTGTAAAGTGGGGAGGAGAGAAGCAATTCCTGAGGAGCAGGAGCACTACAACTTTTTCTGCAATCATCTTTTTTTTCTGATGAGCTAGCTAGATGAGGGGGAGGGGTGGTCAGCTTCAGTGAGCAGCCTCCCAGTCTGGGCAGCCAGGAGGGAAGCTGGCTGCTGCCCAGGACCATGGGTGAAGGGGGGAAGAAGCGGCTGCTAGGCCACTCTGCCAGGATGGAAGAAGGCTGCCTGCTTCCACCCCTCCCCACAAAAACTGAGAGGCTCAGGGGGAAAGGAGGGCATGTCTGCCCAGCTCCCCTTCCCCACTCCAGCCAATCCGCCACAGTAGGCAGGCTGGAGATGGGAAGGGGAGCCGGGCAGACATGCCTGGCTTCCCTGTCCAATCTTCTCCAGGTGCCCCGTGGCTGTGAGGCACCCGGAGAAGATCGGGCTGGGAAGCCAGGCATTTAAATCCCCCCAGTCTCTCCGCAAAAGTAGAGAGGCTCGGGGGAAAAGGAGGGCATGTCTGTCCAGCTCCCCTTACCCCCTCCAGCCAACCCACCCCTGCAGGCTGGCTGGATACGGGAAGGGGAGCCGGGCAGACATGCCTAGCTTCCCTGCACAATATTCTCTGGGTGCCCTGCAGCTGTGGGGCACCTGGAGAAAATTGGGCTGGGAAGCCAGGCATTTAATTCTCCCCCTCAGGGGGCGGGGCCTGGGCTCATTACTGCCAGGGCGCTGCTCTGGAATGCTCCAGCAGGAAATGACCCCTGCACTTACCAGTCTACATGTGGCTACCTTAGTGTATATTCTGATATATATGCATTCAAATATTATTAAAATTTCAGCTCATGCACAAAGTCTTTATTGGGAAACTATAAACTCATGCTGTTTAGAAAGGAAACACCTAGGACTGAGAGTACTGGCCCCTTCACAATTATTTTCTTATATCACTGCCAACAATCCTTTTAAATGATAATTGCCAGGCCAGATCATTATCCATCCAGGACAGGATTCAAGCATTTTTAGTTAAGAATCATGGGTGCTTAGCAAGACTTTGTACTTGATCAAGTTCACTTTTCCAAGTCTCATTAAAAAAAACTTCTTATCCAACTTCAAAATATAGAGGCATAGTTCTAAAAGTTATGTCAAGTGGTAATCAATTTTATGGAGGTGGTGCTCATTTGAGGAACATAAAAAAACCCTGGGATAACTCAGGTGTGCTGGCATAGAAAGTTATCACCTTATGCCCCTTTACCCAGAATTCATGCACTTACTTTGTGTTGTTTTGCTATGGTATCTATCAAAAACTGTGTCCTAACATTATCAACATTTGGAACCAGAATAGATGAATACTCAGGAACACTGTCAGTTGGATAAACATATTGCTGAACTTTTTTATTCCAGTGCTCCCAATCTCCTAAAAGGAACAAAATAATGGTAGGAGAGCCCAAATCATTATCCTTCTCCAACAAGTATCTCCACTAGTCTAAGTATTTAGGAAATATCATAAAACTTGCTGTACTTATATAAAAGGCCTTGATGAAATCAAGAAATCAGACGACAGACCAAGGAATCAAAAATACAGACCAGAAGAGTCAGAATTACAGGGAGACAAAAACACTGAGAATGCAGTCACTGAACAACGCATTGTAATGCATTACCTGCCACACCTCCACTGAATGGCAACAGATAAGAGAAGAAATGGGGCACTGCTCTCCCTAGACCTGTTTCTTCTTGGAACTATGCCTCATGAGCAAAATCCAGACATGAATGACTAGGGGTAGGCATCTACCTGACCTGAAAATATACCTGAAACATACCTTATTGATATGTTTTGGGTCTATTTTGGCATCTGAAAGGTATCTGGGATTTTTTGGGGAAACTGAAAGAAATCCCCCCAAAAGCCTGGATATATTAAGGAAGATCAGGAAAGCCCAAAAAACAGCTGAGAGGTTTTTCTGGTTTTCTTCTGCAGTCCCTTTAAATAGGGCACATTTAAAGGAACTGCAGAAGACAGCCCAAAAAACAGCTATTGTTAACTCCTTTATTATCTGTATGCCAACTTGCTGCTATTTACATGACCCTGGCAACTAACCCCCCCACATGTAATATTTGATGAAATCTGTTTCAATGTGTGTGAAGAAGTGTGCTCATGTTGAATGTCTTTTCTTGCATGTACACATGATTGAGCTTGGTTTGTCTTGGGGGTGCCACTGGACTCTAGCTTCATTCTCACATCTCTTTGTTAACTCTTGTTAACTCTTGCATTTACATGCTAATTTGCTGCCATCCATTGATCTTACCAGCCACTTGATCCAGTTTCAGCTCTGCATATGCATCTTGGCTTTCAGTGGCCCCCCTAGCAGCTGCCCCCCTCCCTCTTTTTTCCTGTCAGTAGCCCTTGAGGAGAGTTTATTCCAATTTGTCTGAAGAAGTGTGCTTTGCACATGATAAAACTTTAGATAAAACTTCGTTGGTCTTAAAGCGGCCACTGGACTCAAACATTGTTTTGCTGCTTCAGACCAACATGGCTACTCACCTGAATTTTATTACTAGAGACAGTTATTCTGATACTGAAAACTTAAGCCTGTTAATACAAATACATTTCTTTGGACATTCCAATAGGATCAATAAAACATGTTTCAATATAAATGGGTTTAGGAACATGATGAAAAGATGCCCCAATAGTAGAAATTAAGTACATATTCTTAAGTAATAAGAAGAATCATAATGCTTTTTGACTTACCACAGTCATTGACAAAAAACTCATACATTGTTTGTGTAGTGCCTTTAGGGATTTCCGGCAAATTTAGTTTGCTTTCATGGCTTCTAAAAAAGGCTTCCAACTTATCCCTGCTTTCCAGTTCTAGAAGGGAGCCTAAACTCCACATCAGACCAAACACAAATAGTTTATGAAGATGTCCCAAACATGATATACCTCCTTCTTCCTTTGAAGGTATCAATCCTTCCAAAAGGTTAATGGACTGAAAAGATTTTTAGAAGGAAAAAAAATTACACAAGATTGATTTTGCTTAATAAAATCTCAATGTGGTATTCAATGAAATCAAAGGCTGGTGAGCATAATGCATTGTTCCTCTACAAAAATAATGTCAGTTTTAGATCAAAGATATCTAATATTGTTAAGAAAGCAAGATTACTGTGTTTGTTTCTAAGGACTGAGACACCAATAACTGATATACCTGCATAATATAGTTACATTCCAGGAGCTCCATTTTGGGGGTAAGGCTTAGTTTCATGTACGTATATGCTTCTTCAAACACTTTATCATATAAGCCTAACAGCACATCAGCTTCTTGTGGAGTACGTGTCTTTAGCCAACCCTATAGATAGGCAGAAATCAGTAGCATAAAAAATCCAATAATTGTAATTAAAATTTTTAAAAGAACAGCCCTCACTATTAAGTGTACCTGCAATATTGGCCTCCAGCTTAGGGCAGAAGAACTGATATATACCATACCCATCCTAGAAACTGTAGCAGGAGAAGCATTTTCAATGTTATGAACTTCAAAAAGCAGCTTGCAAGTGGGAGACATGGGAATCCGATCACCATTTGCTAGAGTGAGAGTCTTATTATCATCCAACACTGAATTCAGATTTTCAATCCAAATGGCATCCACAGGGCCATCTAGAATTAGGAAAATATTCTCTCCTGGAAATAAATAGGTAGGGAATACACAGTGAGTATAAAGTTGCAAAACAGACAAATAAATAAAAACATGTTATCAAGCTTCCTGAAGTTCTGCAGGCAAGGGAGAGAGCAGGCAGCTCCTGACATCAAGCTTGCCTGGCCAGCTGCCAGATGGCCTCTCCCCCCTCTTGGATTCCATTAGCAGCCAGCCAATTCAACAACTGAGAGGGAGACAAGCCCTTTCCATTGGCCTTGTTAATCTGTGTTCTTTTTTTTTTTTAATGGTTTTGCTCTTTATTCATTGCATAAATATAAATATCAAGAACAGAATGGCAAGGAGCCAATACGTGAGAAACAAGGGCAGAAAAAACACAAGGGGCACAACTAATGCATAAAGGAAGCACATTTTTTAACCACTAAAACATATTAAAAAACCTGTTCTTTGGATGACCACAACGAGAACATTTCATACATTTTTCTACCACTGATTTGTGTGCAACATTTCCACTGTCGTTAAATGAACATTCCACAAGGAAACCGCGGGATCACCACCTCTCCCCCGTAAATCAAAAACATAATTTGCTCGTCCCCAACTAAGCCAGATAACCTTTTCAAGGGGCGATCATGTTCTATTATCGTTGGTGTGGTGCGAGTCAACAAAACAGAGAGGGCGCGAAAGTAACACAGGGCACAAAGCAGTTGATCCCTCGCTGATTTCGGCAGAACCAATTAAGCATCTAACTCCCCCGCCCCGCCCCCCAAATGAGCGGCAGCCAAACTGCATTTTAGCTGAGTATCTCATACAGCAGGAAACAACATTAGAGCAAAAGACACTTGTCGCATACATCCAATATATTGTGTGTGAGAAGTGAAGATTGTACTTTTCTAAACTTCTCCGAAATAACCGCTCGTTCATGCTATGACTGGTGGCTTCATAAATCGAGAGCTCTTCTGTAGTCTAAGCACTGATGAGGCAAACACACACAAAAATTGAAACTCCCCGTCTTCCAGGGCAATCCTGAACAGAGTTAACCACCCCCAAGTACATTGACGGGGTTAATAGGGTGTAACTCCACTTAGGATGACTGTTGGCCTCCCGATCTGAGTTTTATACAGTACAAAGATTTCCGTTTCGTGCTAATTTTTTTTTATTGGGGGATAGGGAGAGTTCATAATAACCTAATCCCTCAACCAAAACACAGCGGGGAAAACCAGGATGTTTTTGAAAGCAGAACACAATACGAGTTCACTGCCGTAGATCTGAAAGACCGCTACCGGTACAATGCAGAATACATAAACGTAATTACAGCACTTACAAAATTCTGTATCTAATGTAAAAAAGGAGGCTTGAAGGGTTTCTGGTTAATAAGCATTCAGAAATTCCTTATGTGCCTTCATCCGTCTTCTTTAGGGAAGATTTGGAGGGGGAAAAATGTTTGGAAACCGACACACATAGCGTACAAGTGTCCAAATCTGCAACAGACAAATCTTCCAACCAAGCGTCGGCCTTCCATTTCGAATGTGAGCCGTGACCAAAATTCTTCTGTGGCCGAATCAGCTTCCCATGTTTTCGGTTGCCTTCAGCGCTTCTGTAGCCTTCCGTAGCTCTTTAATGACCGCCGACAGGGCCTCGGGATTTATTCCTTGCTCACACAGCCTTACGCAAATGGAAAGCGTCTCCATATCTAGGCCAGTGTTTAGTATTCAGGAGATCTCAAACAGAACTTCCATGGTCTCCCGCACCGCGTTCAAATTGGCAGCGGGATTCGCCATGACGGAAAAGGGCAACCAGCCAGCCTCAGTCGTTAATCTGTGTTCTTTATCATCCCAGTGGTTAACACTTAACCAGTAAGAAGACTGACTAAATAGTTTAACCAAAACAAATTAAACCTATTTATTATACTAGAGTTTGGTTTGCACTGTGGAAAGGAGATGCTGCTTATGGAATAAAGTTAATACAAGGCTGTTGCTTTAGAAAAGAAAAAGAAGTCCTTTATTGTAAAGGAACTAAATGCTTTGACAGAAAAGGGGAAACTGGCATTCTATCAATGTTAGTATGGGGAGAGATTACAGAGAGCATGGTTTATTCTTGTGGCAGCTAGAGAGAGAAGCAGGAAGACAAGAAGTTAGTCAGAAGGAAGGAACCCTTCAGAGTAGCATTCTGGGTAAACAAAGGGAGAGCAGAGAAGCAGACAAAGGGAAGGGTACAGGAACTGACCTATCTAGTCTTGCTACCCCTACTGTCCCCCCTCTAAAGCTATGGTGAACTCTGTACAAAGGAACATAGTACAGTCCTTCACTTTCAATATATTAAGATACAATGAAGATAATAAGAAAATGAAATTACTAAACAAATAAAAGAGACATGTATGCCAATTTCAAAGCAATTAAATGCTTTGCATTGGTCCTACAGATTAACAGGCCTGCCCAGTAGCTATCTGCTTCACTATCAGCAACTGGCCATTCAACAAAATAGGGAGGAGGAAACGGAAAGGTCCTTTCCACTGGCCTGCTTTCGCCAATTTTAAGTAATATTTGTTTGTTACTCACCTTGGGTTTTTTTAAAAAAGAAACAAAGAGGGTTTTTTTTATTAACATGTCCACAAACAGAAGACAGTTAACCAAACTGAGACTTTATTTCAGTGGAATTCAGTGAATTTAGTATTTCAAATACACAGTTAGAGGACTCATATGGTACAAGGTTCTAATCCTTCCTTCTCCCTGACATGTTCATTTTGTACATAACAGCATTTTTATATAGTGCAGCTTTCAAATATGTATTCACTCATCTATTGCCCTATGTGACATAGGCCAGAAGTATTCTCACTGTGTGTTTAGGCTCTTAATTTCTCTAGATTGCACACACAGGACACATCACTTTAACCATATTAAAACCAACAAATCCCAAATCTATATAACTGTATGCTATAGTCCAGCTAGTAATACTTACTTTCCAACAGCACTTTACAATTTCTTAGAACTAAAGTTACAAATATTTTATATTCAGGGTATGTCTCCTTTACAAGAGAGAGAAGTTAATAATCTGCAAACAGTAAATCTATTTCAGCGGACTAACAATATTCTGTAATTATATGCTGTATAATACACTCTATTTGGCACACCTTTTTTAGCTTTTAGAGTTTTTCTCCACAGTGTGGAAAAGATTCCATCTGTCCAATCATTAGTTGCTGTATCCAGTTTGCCAAACATCTGAGGTGCAGTAATAGCTTTGGGGTTCATTCGCATTTCTCTATGAGGATATCCGCATTCCGTCATTGCCCTCATCAGTATAGTTATCACAGCCGTTTTTCCAGATCCACTGGGTCCAAGGGTCATCAATCCATGACGCACTTTGGAAGTTTCATACAACTAAAGGGAGGCAGGGGTTGGAACAGTTCAATAGCCAATGGATTTATTAGTCTTCCTATAGTGGGAATTATACTACATATGCACACTACAAGGTACAGAACATTACACCTGGACTTTTTCCCCTCTAGAGACAATTATATCTCATGATTCTAATGACTAGATAGCATGGAAAAGGTTTAGAGCTAAACTACTTCTAGAGAGAGAGTTAGGAAAGCTAAAGCTCAGTATCAACTTAAGCTAGCGAGAGATGCTAAAAACAACAAAAAAGGGTTCTTATGTTCAAAGTAAGAAAAAGAGCAAGGACATGATAGGCTCATTGCAGGGACAGGAAAGTGAAATTGTAACAGGTGATAGAGAGAGGGTAGAATTGCTCAATTCCTACTTTTCCTCAGTCTTCTCTTATGAGGGAAATGGTGTTCAACATGACAAAAACAGAGCACATGATGAGGGAAGGGAGTTGCAGCCTAGGATTGGCATAGGGGTGCTACATAAACACCTAGTTTTTAAAAATCAAATGAAGTCCTTGTGGCCAGATAACTGCATCCAAGGGTACTAAAAGAACTTGTGGATATAATTTCTGAGCCTCTGTCCATTATTTTTGAGAATTCTTGGAGAACAGGTGAGGTGCCAAAAGACTGGAGATGGGCATATGTTGTCCCCATCTTCAAGGGGAAAGAGGAGGATTCAGGTAACTACCAACCCATCAGCTTGATGTTTATACTTGGAAAATTTTTAGAACAAATCATCAGACAGTTGGTCCTTGAGCACTTAGAAAGGACAGCTGTGATTAAGAGCCAGCATGGATTTCTCAAGAACAAGTCACATTAGACTAACCTTATCTCATTTTCCAAGAAAGTTACTACCTTACTGTATCAGGGGAATGCTGTAGACATAGTTTATCTTGATTTCAGTAAGGCTTTTGATAAGGTTCCGTATAATATTCTTGTTAAGAAATTGGTAAACTGTGGTCTGGATCCTATTACTGTTAGGTGGATCTGTAACTGGTTGACAGATCACACCCAAAGAGTGCTTGTGAATGGTTCCTCATCCTCTTGGAGAGGAGTGACTAGTGGAGTGCCTCAAGGATCTGTCCTGTGACCTGTTTTGTTCAACATCTTTATAAATGATTTGGATGAAGGAATAGAGGGAATGCTTATCAAATTTGCAGATGATACTAAATTGGGAGGGGTAGCAAATATGGTAGAAGTCAGGATACAGCATGATCTTGACAAGCTGGAAAACTGGGCTAAAACAAATAAAATGAATTTCAATAGGGAGAAAATAAAAATCAAATGCATAATTATAGAATGATGGAGACTTCTCTTGGCAGTAGTATATGTGAAAAGGACCTGGGGGTCATAGTAGATCATACACTGGAGTCAGCAGTGTGATGTGGTAGCTAAAAAAGCAAATGCAATTTGAGTCATATCAACATAAGTATAGTGTCCGGATTATGCAAAGTGATAGTATCATTTTACTGTGCTCTGGTTAGACCTCACCTAGAGTATTGTGTTCAGTTTTGGGCACCACAATTTAAGAAGGATATAGGCAAGCTGGAATGCATCCAGAGGAGGGCAATGAAGATGGTGAGGGATCTGGAGATCAAGTCTTATGAGGAAAGGCTGAAGGAAATGGGTATATTTAGCTTGGAGAGGAGATGACTGAGAAGTGATATGATAATCATCTTCAAGTACTTGAAGGGCTGCAATATAGAGGACGGTACAGAGTTGTTTTCTGTTGCTGCAGAAGATTCGACCAGACTGGGTTGAAATTAAATCAAGAGTTTTTGGCTAAACTTTAGGAAGAACTTCCTGACAGAGCGGTTTCCTCAGTGGAACAGGCTTCCTCGGGAGGTGGTGGGCTGTCCTTCTTTGGAGGTTTTCAAACAGACTGATTTCGCACAAGGAGCTGTGCCCCGTCACGCCTCCCTTTGCCCCATTTCCATTGGTCAATTTCCCACTCGAAGCCACAGGGCTGCATTTTGACCCACGGCTTCGCCCGGTTTCCCCTGCGGATTCATGATTCTGTTTTTTGAGGATCACAAAACCGCAGGGAAAATCGGGTGAAGCTGCAGGTCAAAATGCAGCCCCGCAGCTTCGAGTGGGAAATTGACCAATGGAAATGGAGCAAAGGGAGGTGTGACGGCGGCGCAGCTCCTTGTGCGAAATCAGTCAGAGACTAGATGGCCACCTGATAGTAACGCCAATTCTGTGAACTTAGGCAGATCATAAGAGAGAGGGCAGGAAGGTTTGCATCAGTGCTTAGTTCTCTTTCTTACACACCTAGGAAAATGCCAATCATCACTTTGGGGTTGGGAAGCAATTTTTCTCCAGGCCCGTTTGGCTGGGGATCCTGGAGGTTTTTTGTCATCTTCTGGGCATGGAGCAGGGGTCACTGGGGGTGTGGGGGGAGGTATTTGTGAATTTCCTGCTGTGACAAAATTAAAGGTTTGTGAGCAGCAGCAGATGAACAAAGGAGCTGCAGAGTCACGTGACTGAGAGAGGTGGGAGCCAGAGTGCTTGGAATTCTCAGTGAGTGACAGATAATTGTGAACAGCTAACAGTTGGCAGAGTCAGTTGGAAGAAAGTTAGCAGGGAATTAACTGGAGAGCTCTGAAGAAGGCAGAAGCCTCTGGGCTCAGTGGAATCAGACAGATAGCAGTTTGTGTGGAAAACTGTGGCTGAATAGCACTCTGATCTGGTACCCTCTAAGAGAAAGAGGAGAGTGACCAGAGAATGGAAAGTATAAGACCTCAGTGGTCACAAACACCCTGTACACTGCTCCAAGGGAACTTGTAAAGGTGGCTAAAGAAGGGCTAAAGGTCTGGAGAGCTGGGGCTGTCGCACCAGTAGACTCAAGAGACCAGGCAAATAAAGCCCAAAGATTAACCACAAAACGTGTTTTGTACTGAAGAACATCTGTACCATACTGAGAGTGATGACCCTATAGCTTATGTAAAGGCAAAGTGTTTATTCAATAAAGAAACAAAATATCCTGTGTAAATATATCCCATTCCCCTGTTGAGTTTTCTGTATAATAAAGAATTGTGCTGTTTTACAAGCCCTGGTGCCTGATTCTGTGGTAAAGAATTATACTAGGCAGTTGTCCTCAATACATCCATAAGTCTATACCAAAACCCCCGAAGAGACTACTTTACAGTGTGGACTGGTCAGCCATCAGAAAGTAAAACTGATCAGTCACTTCCTATAAAAATGAACTGAATTCAGTATAAATATATACATATACTAGCGGCAAGGCCTGTTGCATGCTCCGATGCAACGGGCACTAGCCAGACTCCCCGTGGAGGCCCCGTCCCCCTTCTGCACTGGCAGCGCCTGCAGGGCCAGGCCAGGTTGGCCTCCCGCTCCCGGTGCGGCTCCACAGTAGCAGAGCGGCAAGTGAGGGAGGCCGTGTCGTTGTTTGGGCCAGCTGCTGGAGGCCCCGTCCTTCTACTGCCTCCTCCCCACCGTGCAAGGCATCCCTGGCCCCAGGCCCCAGTCAGCCCGAGTTGCTTACTGGGGAGAGCCGCCAGAGCATCTGTCCGGTCCGGCGGCTGGAGGCAGACTGAGTCCTATAGGCTGTCTGCTGGCTGTGTGGGTGGGACCGAGCCCACACAGCCAGGCACATCAACCAATGGCCAGGGCCCTATCGTGATTGGCAGCCCCCGCGGCCAACCTATTTTGCCACGCATTTTTCTCTTATTTGGGCATGCCGGCTGACCACTACTCTTTTATAGGAAAGGATAGGCAGTGACGCCACAGCTTGGTCACAGCAACAGCCGGGGAGAGGTCGTTGTGTTATACCTACCTTGTGCAGGGGGTTGGACTAGATGACCCTGGAGATCCCTTCCAACTGTATGATTCTGTGATTCACTTAAAAGTGTAAAATTTTACTAATTGGCTTAGTTTATGTTCTGTTTCCTTCTTCAAACTATAAGACGTATGATGCTGTACCTGTACAAGCTTAAGATTCCAAGGTGGATGATTAATCAGCCCTGCCTCTTCAACCTGATTTGCAACAGCTGCTTGAAGTTCAACATATGTATTGCTGTCCAGCACTAACCCGGGAAAGAGGTCATTGATAAGACTAAGAAATAGAGGTTCATCTTCATCCACCTAAAAAATAAAAATATGCTTTATAATATGTTGAAATGTGTATTAGTGAGAAAAAAACTACTAATACAATTTCATTCCCAGATATAACAACTGCCCACATCTTGATTTATGTAGATAAATATTTCCACGCAAGGCAGAGTGTACAGGATCTGTTCCTCTCAGAGCCCCAGTCCAGAAGATAAAAGAGGAACAATTCCTGATACTCTGCCAGCACATGTAAGATCTTACTCCTCTCTCACACCAGTCCTGGAATTAGAGATACCAAAATCCCACATGCTTAAACAAACCCAAGAGTATGTCTGCATACACTCCTGTCTGATACAGTAGACTGCCACCAAGATCTCTTACATGAGTGCCCTCACCACGGTTCAGAAGCAGAGATCTAAGCTTCTGCCTGGTCTAGAGGACTTACCAGGTTTACCAGCTCTGTGCTAGAGCTGCAGAGAATTAATTAACACACAGTAGTAGCTTTCTAGGCAAGCAGCTTAGACAACGAGATCTAGGCTTAGAGATCAGTTGCAACGACATGGACACAAACTCAGATAATATTAAGAGATATTATCTTTATTCAGCAAAGCATATATATGGCAAGAGACTTGCAGAAGTAGAAAACAAATAATGCCTATAGCACAGAGTGCTCTAACTATACATAGAGGTATTTCATAATTACCAGTCCTTCAATGGGCTTTGTGGAACCAGGGAATCTTCAGTATGAAACACATGTTGGCTGTGGGCAATTAAGTCCAGCCTCACTGCCCACTTGTAAAATTCCATGTTGCAGGTAGGTAATCCAAACAGAGACTAACTCTTAGAAAGGGGCCCTCCTTCCAAGTGAGTTCTGTCTCAAACCTCATAGGGTGAACACAAACCCCTCCTTTCCTTGTCATAACTGAGTATGGCCAATCATGACAGGATGGAGAGGCGTGTCTAACTCTGTAGATGCCGCCATTGCTGACACCCCTAAAAGCACGTCTGCTTGAGCTTTGAAGTGTAAATGCCCCAGGACATCTGTGTCCTCAGCTTGGGAAGAGTCTCAATATCTGGTCTCCCCCTCAAAGGTGCCAGAGTGGCTTTTGAAATGGATATCCAGGCTTGGCATCTGACATGCCATCTGTGCAGGTGACAAAAGTCACAGGGAGATGTTAGCATCTAGGCCATTTGGGGCCTAGTATGAGTGAAACAGGAAAGTCTTTTCCTATACACAGAGCACACTCAGGACAGACAGTATAACTGATCTCTGAATATAGCTTCCTTTGTTTGCATTTGTCCAAATGAAGAGTCCACCTTTTTACTGGATTTCATAATATCCTTGCTTTTCTATAGAGTCATCATGTTGAAAAAAAATTAGAAAAAGGGATTTTGTCCTGTGGAAGGCTATAGCTCACTAATTTTTTGCTGAGCAGGAAGAGGAGATTGGATTTATACCCTGCCCTTCACTACCCAGGGGAGTTTCAGAGCAGCCCACAAACTCCTTTCCCTTCCCCTCCCCACAACAGACACCCTGTGAGGCAGGTGGGACTGAGAGAGCTTTGACAGCAACTGCTCTTTTTCAAGAACAGCTGTGCCAGAGCTTGTGACTGAACCAAGGTTACATCAGCAGGTGCAAGTGGAGGAATGGGGAATCAAAGCCGGTTCTCCCAGATTAGAGTCTGCGCACTTAACCACTACACCAAACTGGATAAGGAAGTGCAGGGCTTTTTTTGTAGAAAAAGCCCAGCAGGAACTCATTAGCATAATAGCCCACACCCCTGTGTTACCAGAAGTGTGGTCATCCAGCCACACTTGTGCAAGATCACAGCTTTTTTATATGCTCAGCAAAAACTTTTAATAATGGAAGAAAACCCACAATCTCATGCAAGTTTCTCTTTCAGTCACTTGCAAACACTCCAGCAAGTGGTACACATTCTGCATGCTCTATGTTTCACAGGGCTAGCAGATCTACTATCTGGAAAAGACATCCTCCCTTCTCTAGTAAATTATGAATAACCTGACCCCTTGAAAGAGAGGTGTGCCTAAAACAGAATTACACACATGACGCACACATTAAATAATATTAAATAAACTTAAATTTATCTGGGCAGGAAAGAAGCCAAGAATTAAAATGAAGATAATGTACGATACTAAAGACAGAGGTGGCTTCCAAGTCCCGAATTTGCGTTTGTATCATGAAGCTGTATGTATGTCTTGGTTATCTGATTGGGTTAATTTGGAAAATAGAAAACTTTTAGCTCTTGAGGGGCACGATTGCAGATTTGGCTGGCATGCCTATCTTTGGTATGGGAAAAATAAAGTTGATTCAATGTTTAAGCATCATTATGTAAGGAGAACATTGTTTGATGCATGGACCAGGTACAAGGATACAGTTTCCGACAAGAGGCCTTTGTGGATTGTTCCAGCAGCAGTTATACATCTTTTTTCAGAACATAAAAGTAATGATTGGTTGAAATACCAAGAATTGTTGCAAAAAGAGGGGAAAAAATATGTTTTAAAACCAAATAATGAACTAGAATTTGAGTATGGATGGTTACAATATTGTCAAATAAGGGATATTTACAAAAAAGATTGTAAAGAGGTTGGTTTTAGAGCTAAGAATGATGAGTTTGAAAATATATGGTTGAAAAGAGAGCGAAAAATGATCTCAAAGATGTATAAAACTTTGTTGACTGTATACACTTTGGATGAAACTGTTAAAGAGCAAATGATAAAATGGGCCATAAACATGAACAAAGAAATTTCTATGGAAACATGGGAGTTTTTGTGGAAAAGATCTTTTAAAATGTCTACCTGTGTTAATGTAAAAGAAAATTGCTACAAGATGATGTACAGATGGTACATGACACCAAAAAAGATTGCTAATATTAGTATGGACAAGAACTTGAGTAATAAGTGTTGGAAATGTAAAAAAACAGAGGGTTCTTTTTACCATATGTGGTGGTCATGTGATAAAGTAAAGGTATACTGGTCTAATATACATTGTGTGATGCAGAAAATATTAAAAATCCCAATTTGGAGAAGACCTGAACTTCTTCTCTTAGGTCTGACAATGGAAAGAATTCCACAGGAAAAAAGGACATTATTATGGTACATGATTACGTTGGCGAGAATGGCCTTCGCTCAGCAATGGAAAACGGAGAAGGTGCCGGATATACATGACTGGTTTAGAAAATTGCTATTTTTAGCGGAAATGGACAAAATGACAAAAAAATTAAATGGACAAATGGCAGAACAGTATATAAAAGATTGGGAAGGTTTGAAATTGTATTTGGAAACTGAATACAGAATGAAGGGGAAAATGTATAACTTAGATTTGTATGGATATTGAATGAGAAGTGAAATGAATTCTGAACTGTATTATACTGTTATTTGAAAATATGTTGAAATTAGTTAGGTGTTTTATATATTTGAAATGTGTTACCTGGTTTGTCGATTCATATAAGTCTAAACTTGATTACCGTCTAATATATACTTTTTTGTTATTAGCAGTGTTGGAAGCCTATTAGGGGGGTGGGGGGATGGGATGGAAAGTTTTTCAAATTGTATTGGTAATGTTGTTGAAAATGTTGAGCGCATCCCAATAAAATTTTTGTTTAAAAAAAAAATAATATTAAATAAACTAGTAGTGAAGCCCATTGTAAAATCAATACAACGAGCTCTAAAAAGATCTCGGCCTCCCACTCCTCCCTTGCCACCTTCTCCTTCAGGGCAGAGCTTGGACTTGAAGCCACGTATCTGGTGTAGAGTTGCCAGTAACTCCCCCCCACCATACACTGTCTGCGAGCTCCCCGCCAAATGGCAGCCCTTCTCTGGCTGCTGCCACCTTACCTGGCTCACAGGGGGGCATGCCAATAGGGGAGGATGGGTACGGCTGAGGGAGTGGCTGTGGCATTGGTGCATCTTTGCCAGGGGAAGGGGCGGTGGGCAGGGACATCAGGTAGTGGTGAGACACACACACACGGGCCAGGAAAGGCAGGGGGGCTCCGCAGGCCTTCCCCGGCTCCTGCGCCTCAGTGTGGGAAAGGCAGGGGAGGGGGCTCCACAGGCCTTCCCAGGCCCCTGTGCCTCAGTGCAGGCCAGAAAAGGCGGGAGGAGGGGGTTCCACAGGCCTTCTCTGGCCCTTGCACCTCTGTGTCTCTCTCTTCCCCTGTCCTCCCAACAACCCTGCAAGGTAGGCTCGGTGGGGCAAGAGAGGGCGTCTAAGATAAGCCTTGAGACTGAACTCAGGTTTCCAGTCTCCAAAGCACCATTCCAGCTGCCGGGGACTGTTCCCCTCCCACTTTAAGTGCCCGGAGGCTGCTTGGCCAGCCCAACACAGAGTCCTTCCGCTTCTTTGCATTCAGGCATGCCAGGCTTTGCACCGTGGTGGCCAATCATTTTTTGTGGCTCTTGCAAATTCAACTGGGAAAACCATTGCTGCTGCCGCAGGTCATATGGCCTAGAAAGGCAAAGCCCTACTGGATCAGAGAGGCAGGGGGGAGGTGCTGTAATCAACATCTTTGAGTCAGGCAGGAGGTCTGTGGGCTGGTGGCCATTTTGAGGTGTGCGGGAGAAGGGAGGTATCAGGAGGAGCGGTTCTTTCATCTACAATCTGGACAACTCAGAAGCCAGCCGGAACACTGTTCTGGGACATTCCTGCACAAAAACAGCCCTGTGGAAATGTATATTGTGAACCTTACTCTGGATACTTAATAGCTGGCACAGCTATGGCCTCTATCTGGAACCAGCAACTTATAACAAAAGGCTTTTAAGGCTACATTCTATACAGAAGGACAAATAAATTCCTGATGACACAAATGTGTTGATTGTGAAACACATTTTGCATTGAAAAGGCTTCTTAACCGTCATGATATCCATGCAGTTTAAAGGTAGTGGCATGGGCTCATAGCAAAATCTAAAAACAAAACCTATGTCAGCCAGAGAGGAAAAATATTTCTGTCCAATGTTGTGGAATGGGACCATATGTCATCGGCCCTCACAGGGCTACGCTCCCATATGCCACTTGGGCAGAGTCATGCAAGAGCTACCTTGCTGGATGCCCACATTGGGAACAAAACCAATGTAATACATTTTATTAGGACCAACCAAAATAACATGTATGCAAGCTATCAAGCTCTCCAGAACTCTTATTCAGATTAGATGTTAAAGGTGGGAGATCATGATTTTAAGGCCCTATATTGTAAGCATCCTCTGTGAAAACAGATATGCAGATTTAAAATGGTGATGGTGTCAGGTTCCACCCTTGGTCTCCTGAGAGGAAGAAGCAAAAAATGGAGAAAAAATGGAAGCCTCCCACTGAGAGCACAAAAGCCAGCAGCTGATCAAAAGTCTCCCAAACACCAGGTGGAGCACACAGATTTGATTCTTACAAGTTTAGACAGATTCATATCCCTCAGCCCTCTCATGACTGTACTCAATTCACTGTCATCTGGTCTGGCTCTCTTCTGAGCTCCAAGAGTTCTCAACACTGAAAGGATATTCCTCAAGCCAAAGTCATAATGAACCTAAAAAAGAAAACCATAAAGTTTATCAGTTCTGGGAGCCCTCTAGATATGTTGCTTCCATAATGACAGGCTCAGAAATGTCTGCTGAATCATCATATTCATACACTGCAAAACAAAGAATCTTTAGGAAATCATGAGTATTGAAAACTATCAGATATATCAAGGAATTATAATACTTTCTATTTTAAAAGATTTAATGCTATTGTAAATATTTTCTCATACATAAGCATTACAAATCTAATCCTCCAAATGGATTGGATTTGGTTTGTTCCATCTCATGAGCAATACCTTGCATGATGTAGATATGAGAACTAATAAAGACGCATGCTGAAGACATACTGTCATGCTACATTTAACTGCATCAAGAAATAAATTGTCATTACTGAGAAATAGACACTAAAGAAGTTGCCTCATCACAGGAAACAGATTGGCACATAGTAATAAAAGCTGGCAACACAATTGTCAAAAAACACCACTATGTATCTGCAATATCTGTTCTTCATAGTAAAATTATAGTAGAGATCAATTCTCATTCCTGCAGTACAAATGAAAGTCATCATGAAAGTCATTTATCGATCACTCATGCTCTCAAAAGAGAGTAATAATAATAAGAAACCAGTAATCATATTAATAGGCTAGCTGCCCAAACTATGGTGTACTTACCAGAGTTCTGTACTTCTTTCTGAAGTACAAAGCTGATCCTCAGGGAGATAAGTGGGGGGTAAGCAACTACTTCCTTCTCAATAAATATAGTTATAGGTGCTTATCTATAGCTACTGAACACACAGCCCAAAAATATGTGGTGTGCACGAAAAGTCAGAGTAGTTCCTTATTTATCAAGTGTATTCAAATGCCATAAATTGTATGTTAACAATTTAGTCAAAGATGAAGCACAAAACTTGGTCTCCATAACATCTTGGGATAACAACATATGTCATACTGCAGGAGTAATTAATATGCACCCACACCCCCAGTTCAAAAAGCCTCACTCACCCTGACCTGGATAGCACAAGCAAGCCCAATCTCATCAGATCTCGAAAGCTAAGCAGGGCTGACCCTGGCAAGTATTTGGATGGGAGACCTCCAAGGAATACCAGGGCTGGGATGCAGAGGCAGGCAATATCAAGCCACCTCTCTGAAACATCCAAGGCCACTAGGGGTCAGCAGAGGCCAACCATGACTTCGAGACACACACAAAATACAACAAAAAGCCTCACTCAATTTTGCATTAAGCCCAGGCCTTTGGAAATTGGTCTGGACTCAAACCCATAGCCATGGTGGGGCATTTGGGGGTGCAGCCCCACCACCTATGAGCCCTGCCCAATCCAGGGAGGATGCCAGACCCCCAAGACCCCCCTATCCCTCAGTATGCCTCGCCCCCAAAGCTGCAGGGAGGCTGGGGAAGGAAAGGGAAGCCGCCCTGCAGATTCTGGTCAGTTTCATTCTCCCCATCAGCTGTTAGGTTAAACAGCTGATGTTAGGTTTAACAGCTGATCAACAGCTGATTGGAGGGGAGTGAAACTGACCAGAAGTAGCAGAGGGCTACCCTTTCTTTCCCCAGCCTCCCCGCTTCGGGGTGGGGGGAGGCTGGGGAAGGAAAGAGAGAGGGAGCTGGCTGGACTGACAGTGGGGCTCACATTAATCATCACCCCACTCTAGTTCTTGGCAACGGAACCTATAATTCCCATCATCCCTAGCATGTACAACGTCATTGTAAGAAAAATGGGCCTCAAAGGGGACTCTATTGTGGTTGAAAAGCATTCCTATACTGATAGTCTCTCCCCTCCTTTGCAAAGGTTTTGTTGCTTTGAAAAAGGAGGAAACAGCAAGAGAGGGGAGTAATGCAGATATTGTTTTGTTTATTGTCTTCGCTGAGCACTGAAAAAATCCCTTGAACTTTTTTCAAGCCTTTGACAGGAATGCTCACAAGAAGCAGTTATGGGGAGACAAGCCCAGGGCGATTTGCCCATTGGTAATGTAGTAGTAGTATGATTCAAACTCACAAGGATCTGGAATCTGGGGATTATAGGATATTACTGTGCAATTTTGATTAAACAAGGGAATTGTGGGGAGATCAAATACACCCAAGCAAGCAATGCTCTTTATACATATAGGCCAGAACACGTCAGGAGATATCCTAAGAGTTCCTATAAAGGTCTTTGACTTACTTGCTGATCTGAGCCATTCTGTTGTTGCTGCTCCTTTCTACCTACAGACCCACCCTACAGTCCATTGCTACAAAGATACAACAGCGCTACAAGGTTACCTGCTTAGTAAGTTGCTCTTCACAAAGCTTATAAAGAACAAAGAATTTTTGAGCCAATATAACATTTTCAATAAAGCCACAGCTTGCAAGTTTAACTCTCATGATTATCTGAAATGGAATAGTACAAGATTAAGAATTACATGAACAGTTTGAAAAGTGATGTTTTTAAAAAGCAAACAATGTTGTATACTAATTCCAAACTTAATGGATTTCCTGCAACAGGATGATAAACTGTACCTGTCTATCTGGAACCATCATAGCAACAGTTCTAAACTGAATTTTCAGGTTTTCTGGCAGTTCCTGGCGTCCAGCATAACCTGGATTCTACAAATGATAACAAAGGATTTACCAGAGTTTTATTCAAAGTATTTGGAGTAACTTGCATGTTTTAGTATTGTGAATTATGATAATTTTGGGGGTATTTTTGTATATATGCATGTGTGTGTGTGCATCTGGAATTCATGGTGACCCCTGGTGACTGACCCCTACTGGGGGCATGGAGGATATTCAGAGAGATGGTTGAATAAAGCCTGCCCCTGCCTCCCGGCTCTGGTATTCCAAGGTGGTCTCCCTTCCAAGTACTTGCCAGAGTCAACCCTGCTTAGCTTCCAAGAGCTGATGAGATCGGGCTTGCCTGGGCTACCCAGGTGAGGGGCAATTATTTATGAAGTCCACTTAATCCCTTAATCCAGTGGCACATATTTTTCAAAGTATCTGGAACTATAGTCCAGGGACTCTCCCAGTATTCACTGCTGACTGTCTGTTTCCAGTGGACTGCAGTGAAGAGTGGCTTTAATGATTCTGGGGCCCTGGTCAGAAGTCCAGAATCATTGCAACGCAAGTGGCCGTGGAAGGGGAAGGGCCATTAGTGCACATTCCCCTAGCATGAAGCCCAGACCACCTGCCCAGGTTGCCTAGTGGTTAAGATCATCACTGGTTGAAGTGGGCAGTGTTCCCAGATATAGACATCCTGCTGTCTAATAAAACTAAGAAAACTTTTGCCCCAACGCATTAAATTGCTGTTCAGCCCAGGCAAACCAACAAAAGATCTCACTATGTTATAGGTAACCAACCTCAGGAACTCATACTTTTTTCCCTCCAGCCTCTCTCCTTCATATACAGCAAATTCCCTTCACCCCACTTAACCATAGTTAACCAGTTTGTTAGCATGAATATTAATCACAGGTTTCTGTTTAACTAGGCTTTGACATTATAGGCTGGACTTAGTTTCAAGTACTAGCTTTAAGGAATTCTGGTTAATGCTAACTGTACTTATCAATGGTCCCACTTAACCCTAGTTAAGGAGGGAGGGAGAATTTGTTTCAAGAAAGGGAAGGAATATGCATTAACAGAGATTCTCAGTTATATCTGCACTGGCCTACTTATTCTAGTTGACAGTAGCCCAATGCTTCATTGTAAATATTCTGAAGCAATACACATAGTATAAAAAATGAAAGCCCTTTTGCTACTGATTCTAAAAAAATACAGTCATACTGCAAGAATGGCCATTATCTTCACAAAACAAACCACTCACAAAAATGGCTTATCTACTCTTAATATTCCTAGGACAGAAAAATGTGGCACACTTCTACCAAAATATCTGGATTTTGTTTTGGAAAAAATATTATTAATGAATACTGATGAAATGTTAATAAATATAAATATATTGGCAAATATATTGCAATGGCAGACTTAATTAATCACTCATATAATTTATTTTCAAGTACACCTTGTAACAAAGATATGATTGATCATCTCTCATCAAGAATAGAGCATTTATAACTTTATCTTAATAAACTTACCATTGTCAGAAAAATTCCAAACTCTGGGTTTAAATCTACAACATCTCCATCGGAAAATATGAACTGTTTCTTCCTTTCTTTCCTTGCTGTCAA
This sequence comes from Gekko gecko, assembly GCA_029375565.1. Lineage (NCBI taxonomy): Eukaryota > Metazoa > Chordata > Lepidosauria > Squamata > Gekkonidae > Gekko > Gekko gecko. Next base: position 97,384,441 of record JAPDNY010000001.1, read on the forward strand.
AATTATATAAATTTGTTGAGCTGCTACTGACAACACTGGTAATTCAATTCTGTTAAATTCATCAAAGCATCCCCAGGAACCAGACTGTGCAAGACCTAAAATGGGAAAAGAATTTTTTTCTCCTGATTAAACCCATTCTTTTTCACTCTATAATATTTGGACATCCTTTTTTCCCCAGGATAAGATTTTGGGAAGAACCTCTAAACAGGCTGTTCTTGCATACTGGTTTGACTTTGGAGGAAAATGGTAGCAAATCATCCTTAAGCATACTCCTGGTGTTGTCCATGGTTAGCATATGTATAACTAGACAGTTGTGTTATACTCAGGCTCTTATAGGATACATTACTGACCGGCTCCCAAACCTTTCATATTGAAAAACATAACCAGATCACCTTCCCCTAGGGCTAAAGCTTTAGAAGGCCCATGTCAGAACACCTACGAATTATGATCATTATATCCCACTACTTAATTCAACACTGCATTGCTCATAGTGGTATGTCCCCTGGAGAGCATTACACTTTGATGAGAATAATCTACTGATGGTTCCTGGCCCTAAAGATATCCAGCTGTCCTCGACCAGAGCCAGTGCTTTTTCAGCCCTGGCTCTGACCTGTTGGAACTCTCTGCTGAATACCACCAGGGCCCTGCGGGACTTAATGCAATTCTGCAGGGCCTGTAAGGCAGAGATGTTCCTTTTGGTTTTGGTTGAGGACAGCAACTGTTTCCATCATAGCTGTCACCCTCTTCCTTCCTTTTCTTTTTTCATTCCGCCATCCTTGCTTCAGCCCTCTCCTTACCTTCCTGAAAGGCAGGGACACAGTCCAGATTAGGATAACAAGGGAATGTTTGATGCCATCTGAGATGAAGTAGCTGATTTTTGGTTTTTACTTTTACTTTTGTTTTTAACAGTTGTACATCATCTAGAGCCTTACATTGTAGGGAACAGGCAATTTATAAATTGAATATATAAATAATAAATACAAAAATGGCCTTTTGGAATATTTGATTTTTATTTATTTAAAACATTTCTGTGCCACTTTTCCATCCAATTCAGGATCCCAAGGCTGATAACATTAAAACATTAAAAACACAAAAAGCATCTCTCTCTCTCTCTCTCTCTCTCTCTCTCTCTCTCTCTCTCTTTCAGGTCTCCTTCTTGCTCCAGTTGGAGGATTTGGGGTGGGTGGGCAGGGATGCCCCCAAGCACTGCCCGCAAGCATGACCGCTCGCTCAGCCACCCCTCTCCCTCCGCTCCTGCCCAGTTTAAAGGGCTTCAGCTGATTGGCAGGGACCATGTGGCTGAAAGTCTGTGACTGGTCTGAAATCACCCACTCAGCTTCCACAGCAAGAACCTGGGTCTGGCAGACCCTGTTCTAAAATGCTAACTGCTATGTCACACTGCCTGTCATATGGTGGCCACCTCAGCAGGATATGATGACAGAGTCCACCATTTTCTCCAGGGGAACTGATCTCTGCCATCTGGAGAACAGTTGTAATTCTGACTGATCTCCAGCCCTCACTGGGAGACTGGCAGCAATTGTTCCCCAGAAGGAAAAGTACAGTCTTTCTTCACAGTGGAGGATAAAGCAGCTTACATCATTCTCCTCTCCCCCTTTTGATCTGCACAACAACCCTGGGAGGTAGGTTAGGTGGAAAGTCTGTGACTGGTCTGAAATCACCCACTCAGCTTCCACAGCAAGAACCTGGGTCTGGCAGACCCTGCTTTGAAGTGCTAGCTCCTATGCCATACTGGCTGTGGTATTGCCTGGTATCACAACTGAACTCCAGACAACAGATTTCTCTCTCCCCCCCTGGAGAAAATAACTGCTTTGGAGAGTGGACTTTATGGCTTTCTATTCAACTGAGGCCTCCTCCTCTCCAAACTCTGGCTTCCTTAGACTCCACTGCAAAATATCCAGGAGTTTCCCAACCTGGAGCTGGCAACCCTAGTCAGGACTGGTCCCAATGAGTTCCTCACAAAGGCCAAAGGTCTTTTTACTGACAGAAACAAGCTTGGTTGCCTAGCAATAGTCACTGAGGGAAAAGTTAGCCCCACAGCAGGAAGAGAAGAGAATGGCTGGTGGCCCACTTCAGTAGCCAGCCAGCCACAGAGGAGCCAAGCAGGAGAAGTGTCTTTGTCAGGCGAGACAGCTGTTTTGGCAGTTTATTCTGTTAGGGATGAGTGGCCAGGCTGGCAGTGGGTAGGGGAGAGGAATGGTCCCAGCACTCAGCCAATGGCACGTGAATACTCTTGAGTGGCTGTTGATGGGCCAATGGCTGATGGAGTGCACAGCACAGCCAATGGGAGAGCTGGAAAGTGCCAATACATTGGGCTCTTTAATATATAGGATTAGGAACAGTCAAGGTTTTGAGATTGCTGAGGTAAAATTTTTCTAATATATACAAAAGAATCAAATTCTTAGAACATTCAAGAGAGTGTATTTGTAGTTTTGTTTTAAGGTTTTCTAGTTTTTTTCTTGGAGAGGTACTTTGATTAGTATATTTCAGCACCAACACAGGACTTATTAATGTTTCTCTTGGAAGACAACATTTGCTTAAAGTTCTTAGATTTCTTCCTTCAGAGCATTTCACTAACTCTCCCCTTTATCTCAGACCAGGGTTCTCTTCCCAACCCCTTTTACTGGTAGGAAGTTTTTCTCCTTGTCCCTAAGAAGCAATAACTCCTTTTACTATTTGGCTTGTCTGGGAGTTCACTGTAACTACCAAGGCTTTCTGCCAAATCCTTCTCCTGTATTGATCACATAAGCTCTAGTATTCTTCAGAAACAACGGCTGAGGGATGACATGATTGAGGTTTATAAGATTATGCATGGGTTACAGCAGGTAAAGAAAGAAGTACTTTTCTTCCTTTCACATAATACAAGTACTTGTGGCCACTCAATGAAATTGCTGAGCAGTCAGGTTAGAACAGATAAACAGAAGTACTTTTTCACCCAAAGAGTGATTAACACATGGAATTCACTGCCACAGGAGGGGGTGGCAGCTACAAGCATCGACAGCTTCAAGAGGGGATTAGATAAACATATGGAGCAGAGGTCCATCAGTGGCTATTAGCCACAAGGTATAGATAGGAACTCTCAGTCTGGGGCAAGTGATACACTGTATTCTTGGTGCTTGGGGGGGGGGCAACAGTGGGAGGGCTTCTAGTGTCTGGTCCCACTACTGGACCTCCTGATGGCACCTGGTATTTTTGGCCACTGTGTGACAGAGTGTTGGACTGGATGGCCACTGACCTGATCCAACATTGGCTTCTCTTTATGTTCTTATCCTTTTTCTATATAAGGTTGTTCTGTAGCTTTTCTGACTGAGAATCTAAATTCTCTCTCAGAACAGTTTTAATATAGTTAAGACAATGGGGTTTCTCTTCTCTCTGTAGAAGTACTTTTCTGAATTTTGCCTGTCAGAAAACACTGTATCTTCCCTCAGAAGCCAAACCCTCTGGCTACTGATCCAGATGTTAGTTTTTAAACAAAGACCATAAGGTGACAGATGTCTTTTTCCTCTAGATCAGCTGTTTCATTTCCTCTCTCAGCTGCTGTTGGCCAATCAGAGAGCAAGTAGAGTGGCCAATCACATAAGCTCTTCTCTCCAGGGAAGATTAACTCATGAAGTCCCTGACTCTCTGACAAAAGCAGCATTTTAAAAAGCCTGCTTTTCTTTGCGATTCGTCACAGCAGTGTTTCAGTTTTGCTGGCCCTAGGTCATATAGGGTGTTTAAGGTCTATACCAGTACTCTAAAAACTAGGGAAATTACCGAAGGCCTTTTTTGAATTAGTTAAACAAGAAAAACTGGAAGATGTATGGAGGAAATGGAATCCTACATGCAAAGACTTTACTTTTTATTCTAATAGGCACGATTCTTTCTCCAGAATAGATATCATATGGATGTCAGGAGATCTTGCTTTTAAAAGTCATAAAATTGAAATAATGCCAAGAATAAATTCGGATCATAACCCGTTACTGTGGTTGTCTAAACAAGGAAAAAAACAATTCAGATGGAGGCTGAATGAAGATTTACTGGACAAGCAGACCATAGTTGAAAACCTGCACAAAGAAACAAAGCTTTTTTTCCAGACAAATATGAACCAAAATTTCCGAATACAAGTGGTTTGGGACGCCTATAAAGCAGTGTCGAGAGGAATATTAATTTTGTTGAATAATAAAGAGATAAAAGAAAGGAGGGCGCAACAGAGTTATCTTGAGGAAAAGATCAGAACGAAAGAGAAGGAATTAAAGAGAAGACCAGGGGAAAAGAAAATACTGAGAGAGATACAAATTCTACAAGACCAACTAAATGTCGTATTCAATCAAGAAATTTATTGGAATCTAAAGTAACTTCAACAAAAGTCTTTGGAAGGAGTCAATAAACCAGGAAGGTACTTGGCCTGGCAAGAGAAGAAAGGAGAGGAAGATTATAAACAAAATTGTGACAGGAGATAAAGAAATTGTGGACTGTAAAGGGATAAAGAGAAAAATTTTTAAATATCATGCAAAGCTCTTCCGTGCAAATCCAATAGACCAAGTGAAAGTTCAAAAATATTTGCAGAATTTAAAAATGCTTAGTCCTATGGGAAAAATTAAAGATATGCTTAATAACCCTATTACCACAGAAGAAATTTATAAAGCTATTGATGATGCAAAACTGGGGAAAGCTCCAGGCCCAGATGGCTTTTCAGCTAAGTTTTATAAAAAATTGAAAGAGGAGATAGCCCCGATTTTTCAAGTTTTGTCAAATGAGATTAGAGATACAGGGAAAATACTAGACTCTTGGAAGGAAGCAACCATTTCACTCATCCCAAAAGAAGCACAAGTGTGAAGAACTATAGGCCAATTTTACTTCTGAACAATGATTACAAGTAATTTGCCAAAATCATAGCTGAGAGACTAAAAATATATTTGAGAGACTTAATTGCAGAAGATCAAGCTGGATTTTTGCCTGACAGACAAATAAGGGACAATATTAGGATGGTTTTAGATGCAATTGAATATTATGATCAGCATCCAGAAAAGGAGGTGGTTTTTTTCTTTGCTGATGGAGAAAAGGTGTTTGATAATTTGAACTGGGAGTTCATGTTAAGAGTTATGGAAGAAATGGACATTGGAGAACCTTTTCTAAATATAATTAAAGCAATATACTTGGAGCAAAAAGAAAAAATAGTGGTCAACAATGAAACAACGGAATTTTTTAAAGTACAAAAAGGAACAAGGCAAGGTTGTCCGCTTTCTCTGATACTGTTTATATGGGTTTTAGAGGTTTTGCTTTGGAATATTAAAGAAGATAAGGAAATTAAAGGACTGACAATAAAGGGATTCACTAAGTATAGAGCCTTTGCGGATGATGTTGTTTATAGCAGAGGAACCACTGAAAACTATACCGCTTTTATTGCATAAAATAAAGGAGTTTGGAGACCTAGCAGGTTTTTATGTAAACAGACAGAAATCCAAAGTGATGTGTAAAAATATGACAAGCCCAAAACAAATGGAGCTGCAGATGTCTACAGATTGTGAAGTAGTGAAAAAAACTTAATATTTAGGTGTAGATTTGACAATGAGGAACACTGATCTTTTCAAAAATAACTATGAAAGATTGTGGGCTCAAGTCTTAAAAGATATCGAAAAATGGAATAAATTAAATTTATCCTTGCTGGGCAGAATCTCGGTGGTTAAAATGAATATTTTGCCATGTTTTATGTTTTTATTTCAGACGATCCCCATAGTAAAAGGCTCGAAGGCGTTCAACTGTTGGCAAAAGGAAATCTCTAAATTTGTTTGGGCAGGGAAAAAACCAAGAATCAAAATGAAAATTTTGTGTGACGCAAAGGAAAGAGGAGGCTTCCAACTACCAAATTTAAGGCTTTATCGTGACGTGGTCTATCTGAATTGGTTAGAACAATGGATTACCCTGGAAAACAGGAAATTGCTGGCATTAGAAGGACATGATTGCAGGTTTGGTTGGCATGCATATCTTTATTATGGCAAGTCGAAAATGGATAATTTCTTTAAGCATCACTATATTAGAAGGGCCCTTTTTGATTCATGGATTAAGTATAAAAATTTCTTTCCTGAAGAAAAACCAATGTGGATTGTACCAGCAGAAGTGATAAAACCGTTTTCAGACTATAAGGGACAAGACTGGTTGAAATATAAGGACTTGTTGAGATGTGAAGGGAAATCATATGTGATGAAAGAAGAGAGCCAACTTGACTTTAAATATGATTGGTTGCGTTATAGACAGATATTTGATTTGTATAAGTCAGATAAAAAAATGGTTGGATTCAGGGGAAATTATAATGAAATTGAAAATATATGGCTGGAGGGAGGGAGGAAAATGATATCGAAAGTGTATAAAATTTTGTTAAAATGGTATACAGAAGATGAAGTGGTTAAAGAGTAAATGATTAAATGGGCAATTAATATGAATAAGGAAATACCTATGTCATCCTGGGAATTTTTATAGAAAAATGCTTTGAAAATATCTACATGTACCAATCTTAAAGAAAACTGTTTTAAAATGATGTATAGATGGTATATGACACCAAAAAAGATAGCTAAAATAGGTAAAAACTTATCTAACAAATGTTGGAAATGGAAACGTGCTGAAGGTTCCTTTTACCATATGTGGTGGACTTGTGATAAAGCAAAAACATTCTGGTCTGCAATACATACAGAGATGGAAAAAATCTTGAAATGTACCTTTAAGAAAGAACCTGAAATGTTTCTTTTAGGTCTTAAACTAGAAGAAATAAATGTGAGTAAAAGAACATTGATATGGTACATGGTAACAACTGCTAGAATGATCCATGCTCAAAACTGGAAAAACGAGAAGATTCCTGATCTCTGGGACTGGTTGAGAAAATTGCTATATATGGCAGAAATGGATAAATGGACAAGAAAACTTAACTTAGAAGCAGAATCCTTCTTGGCAGACTGGAGCGACTTTAAAGAATATATACACAAGTACTGGGAAATGAAGGATAGTATTTTTAGTTTGGGAAACTACTAATGATGTAATAATTGTAAACAGTTAATAAGCGTTTTGAAAAGTACTGAGACTGACGAGTGATTTCAGCTCTCACATACTTTATTAGTTGAGGAACAAGACAAGTGAGCCGGCTCGCAGGCCGGCTTTTTTCCCCAGTGAGCCCACACCCCAAAACACACAACCCCCAGTGATTCGCTATTTACATTGATTATCTCCTGCTCCTCAATTGGAGGGGAGCTAGGATCCTCTAGTCCATTGTCTTTCTGGGCGAAGCTCAGGCCCTTCGCCTGGCCACATGGTGGACTGGTTAGAACCAGTCCCAGCACATGGCTGCCCTGAGCCCATGTCCTCCAGTGGATACATTACAGTTTATAGTAGTTATAACCAGTAAAATTGAGTTACCTGTTGCATTAGTATAATAACAAGGATTTAACATGTACTATGTTTTGTTTAAATGGTGGAAACAATGCTGGGAGCCAATGGGGGGGAATGGGAGTTTCGTAAAAAGGATATGATATATTTTTGGACTAAGTTGTGAAGCATTGTATATCCTAATAAAACTTGGGTGTTTTTTTTAAAAAAAAGGTCTATACCAGTACTCTGAACTTAGCTGGGAAGGAAGCTGGGAGCCAGCGTAGATGGAACAAGGCTAGAAGGATGTGTTCCCTACAACCCACTCCAGTTAACATTGTAGCCACATCATTCTGTACCGACTGCAGCCCCATGTAGAGAGTACTGCAGTGACCGAATCTAGATGTTACCAGGGCATACACCACAGTAACAAGATCTTTCCTACCCAGAAACAGCTGAAGGTGGTGAAAGGCTCCCCTTGACACTGCTACCACCTGTTTAGCCAAAAGGAAGCCTGGATCAAGCAGCATTCCCAAGCGTCAAACTGGCTCATTTTGGGAAGTGTAACCCCACTCAGAAAGGAAAATATCCCAGTTCCTGGGTCAGACTTTCCCCCCACTAGTAACATATTCATTTGGTCAGGATTAAGTTTCAGCTTATTAGCCCTCATCCATTCCAAAATTGCTTTCCATACAGGAAATACTACCATGTAAAAAAAATCAGCTGTTCCCACTTTGGGACCATAAACAGACCAACATCTTTCCAGAGACCCACTGTACTTACATAATGGCTGATGAAGGCAGAGGGTAAGATGCCATTTGTATGCAGCCATGCAAACACATGAAATTTGAAGCTCTAAGGTTCTGAAGCTATAGCACTAGGTCATGTAGGTCGAATCTGCATTTGTCTTTCCCACCGGTGTCCCAGCCTTCTGATTCCATCTTCAAAAAAGCTGTCTACATTTGCTTTCACTTTCACACTTCAACAGTGCTAGCATGCTTTTGCATGTCTGTATATGTTTATCACCCTATTGTGGCAGCTCCACTGTCATTGCGCCTCCACACTGCTTTAAATAAAACTTCTCCAAACAACTCTTCAAACAAGCATAGAGAAAGACGGCATCACAGCAGCACAAAACTGATTTAAAAATGCAAATGCAGATTCGACCGTAATCAGCAACAGGAGAAGAACTGGAGCAGAGCCTGCTAGATAGCAGCAGCTGAAAAATATTTTGCGGAGATTGTTTTCCTCTCTGCACAAAAATATATATGAGGTCTGAGGGTACCCAGAGGTGCAAGCCAAAGGGCAAGAGCTAAAGAGCTCTTGTTGTTTCAGCTCTTAGCCTCGAGCTTGGGCCTAGAGATGGGCAGAAGATCAGCCAGCTGAGAGAGATGATCTGCTTGATCACTGGAAGTCTTCCCTCCCCTTTTCTTGTTTGGATTGTTGCTTTTTTCTCTCTGTATACTGTTAACCACTTTGGATCTTTCCAGGGAGAAAGGTAGAATATAATTATGCTAAATAATTATACTACATAAATAAATACAATATATAAACCTTCAGTTTTTCATCTGAAGTGCCTTGCTATATATGTTGCAGTTATGAAAAGTTCCCCCAATACTTATATAAATGATACTATACTATAATATTCTCCCTCTCTTATCTTATAAGCACAAGCACCAATGTTATGACCTTTTTAACAATGTACTCTTTCACAGTCATGATAATAACCAGGCCATTACATTTCTAATTACAAAACAAGTATTATTTATATACCATTAAAGTTTAGTGAAGTGCAGCATCACTTCCAATATATTTTAATATCATGTTGCACTCATCTGCATTTTATGTAATGTTATAAATTATTATTATATTTCTCACCTAACTTTACCATCAACATTTTCATCTTTTTATCTTATTGATTTCCCTCATATTTGATACAGGCAGGCCAATCCTATGCCAAATTTACTCAGAATTAATCCCATTCAATGGAAATTGATCCCAGGTAAACGTGCATAGAATTGCTTCTTTAGAAAATCTTTATATGGTAGTGCTATTGTAATACCCAGCTTGAGAGGACAGAGAAATGAGAGCAGCTTACAGCAAGGAATAATTAGTGTGCTTTCAAATACACAGAAAGCCCAGTTGGGTTGTAAGGTAACAGCTCCTTTTCAATCAACATGATGAGTTGACAAAAGCTATCAATACATAAAATTCTTGCTAGCTTTGTCTCACTAAACTGATTTCCCAAAAGCTCCTTGTCACAAGTTGACATCCTTAACATTATTAGGTAATTTCAACTCCAGCAAGCCAGTCTCAAACAAAGAATGTTCTAGAGTACAACTTCATATTTTTAGAACTAAAACGGCACAAACTAAACCTTGAAATCATTTCTCAGTACTGATGGACAGTCGCATTATAACCTGTTTTAAATACAAGTTTCATTCAGGTTATAGTTCAGGTTATTCATCTGAGAAATACTGAAAAGGAAAACACAAATACAGTTTTGGAAGTAAAGCACTGTGTGAAATCTGGTATGTTTTTGGCCTATAATGCCTTGTGTACCTATTCTATGTATACATACCACATTCATACGCACATTTCATTTATATAACACATCTGCACACTTGGCATATTGCAGTAGTGGTCTACTTCTCTATGAGTCTTTGCCCCCTCTCAACAACCAGATATTTCTTCCTGTTCCTTTGCCCTTATGCTGACAGTTCATTCAAAAGGGAAGGAATGTGCACATGCATCCCATCATACCACTAAAGCTAAACTAAAAAGAGGGCCAATGTTTCTGACCTCCAGGATAAAGAAATTCTGAAGACCATATTTACCTCCTTTTCTTGTTCTTTTTTCTTTTCTTTTTGCTATGTCTATGGTTTGACTTATTCTATACTTTAATTTGATACCTCATTCATTCATTAGAATCAAGATACATCCCTGATAACTTGTCTGGGCTTCCTCTGACCTTGCTATTAACTACAGTTACTAATGTACATTTGTGGAGGTATGCTATACTGAATACTGTTCATTTCACAATTCATGTTTTTAAAATGTGCATGACAAGCCACATCTTACCTTTGAAAATCCGGCCCAGTCCTCTGAAATCCATTTGATCTGAACAGTTAAACACTACCACATATTTCCCCAAAGCTTTTCCCATGTCTTTTGTGGTTTCTGTTTTACCAGTTCCAGCAGGTCCTGCTGGAGCTCCTCCCATGTTCATTCCTAGAGCCTGAGCCAATGTAATGTAACATCTGTAAATGTACATTCAGATCATTATAATATAGAACATTTAAATGTGAAATATATTTACATATCATTAATCCAAGTTTACATTTGGTATTCCAATAATGTTCAAACTTTCATCAAGTGCAGAGGATGCACATATGTAAACCTTAAACCTGACCCTTGGAAAAATACCCAGAAGCAGCAATTAGAGATGGATAAGGCCCTCAGTTTGGAGTACTCTGTATGACTGTATTAGTCAATAAATTATTTGTTTCTCACCTGTCTGTTAAAGGTGTTATGACCAGACGATCAGTACATCCCAGAAATTCATTTTGATAAACAAAATCAACATCAGTAATAGATACCAATGTTTGATCCAGATCTTCCTTAAAATAAAACCTGCTTTGCTTTAGCCATTCAAAATCAGTCACTGATCTGATATGCATTTTAACCTTAAAAAGAGGGGGAGGGGGAATACCACATGAATAATTCCAAAAATGTATAGATACAATGTATTGTGTATAGATGCAGTGTATAGATACAATGTTTTATACATGATCTGGTAAACTTAAAAGAGGAAGGGATCACAGCTATTACTTTTAAACAGAGATCTCCGACAGGTAGCTCACTGGTTACTACAGAGCAGCTTGTGTTCCCCTAGAAGACCCAGGAAAAGGTCACAAAAATATTTGCTCTAGGCTTTTGATAAAAAGTGTTTCTGTCATAAGCTTTTTCTCTGTGTAGCTTAGCTGATAGCTTCACTGGGAGGAGGGCTTCTCCTAATACATGTTACATATCTAGGACAGAACAAAACTTGATAAAATGCTAGGGGTAGTATTATGAGATATTTTTCATTATATGTTTCAAACTGCCTGCAAACTTAGAAGAAGCAACTGTTACCATGCACTTTGAGGGAGAACAGTCTGTCTAAAGATTCTTCTGAAGCCAAAAAACTACAGGTTTAAAATAAACTGGGGGAAGGGGAGGTTGTAATGACAAATGACATTATTATTACAACCTTAGGGGTCTGCAATGATCTACCAATCAAAGAGACACAGGAACAGGCTTATTTCCCTTCTGGTTAACTGGCTGATTGAGACTTGTGACAATTCCACTGGTCAGATATGAAAGATAGATAGATAGATAGATAGATAGATAGATAGATAGATAGATAGATAGATAGATAGATAGATAGATAGATGATGATAGATAGATAGATAGATAGATAGATAGATAGATAGATGAGATAGATAGATAGACAGATAGATAGATAGATAGATGATAGATGAGATTGAGCTTTTCTCCCTTTCTCACAATACAAGAACTCGTGGGCACTCTATGAAATTGCTGAGCAGTCGGGTTAGAACAGATAAAAGGAAATACTTCTTCACCCAAAGAGTGATTAACATATGGAATTCACTGTCACAGGAGGTCGTGGCAGCTGCAAGCATGGACAGTTTCAAGAGGAAATTAGATAAACATATGGAGCAGAAGTCCACCAGTGGCTATTAGCCACAGGGTATAGAATGGGAACTCTCAGTCTGGGGCAGGTGATGCACTCTATTCTTGGTGCTGGAGGGGGCAGCAGTGGGAGGGCTTCTGGTGCCCTGGCCCCACTGCTGGACCTCCTGATGGCACCTGGTATATTTTGGCCGCTGTGTGACAGAGTGTTGGACTAGATGGGCCATTGGCCTGATTCAACATTGGCTTCTCTTATGTTCTTATGTTCTTATGTTCTTAGATAGATAGATAGATAGATAGATAGATAGATAGATAGATAGATAGATAGATAGATAGATAGATAGACAGAAGTTTCAAAACTAATATTTATACTTTACCAAGTCATCAAATATATCACGCTGATGCACATGAATGGTAATAAGGGTTTCAAACTTCACTCTGTCAAACTTGGAAAGATCATGAGTAGTCTGGCCAATAAGCGTATTTAGAATATCCAAAAATTTCTGATTGGTTACTGACATGACTTTTCTGTCATCTTTTGCATTGGTTAAGGCTTCTTCTGAATCATGCGTCCATAGCATCTGAATTCCCAGCAACCCTACCTATAAATTTAACAAACAACTAATCAGAAATGCATATGAACATTTCTAGTGCACTCCACTTTAGATAATGAATGTCCCAACAGCTCATAGTTTAAAACTATAATTTAGAATGATTAACTGGAGTGATTAAAACTGGGTTTTTGCTATGATTTTCTTTTGTATGTAGAAAATAAATCAGGGAGTTTTAAAGGTAATCTTCTCTATCATACTCAGATACATTCATAAGAAAATCTGGCTGTTCTATTACTGCATTCTGACAATGAAGTACAGACATCATTAATAATATAAAAATACCACTCTTCTGTAAATCCATTATGGCATAAATATGATCCTAGCACCCCCATAACAGATCCCCCTTCAAAAATACAAGGAAGCAATTCTGAATGTTTGCCAGAAAGCTTCCGGTAAGCAGCTCTCAACTTTTTCGAATACTGTCTAAAATAATTTATAAAACCTAGATACAATTTGACAGGCACATCGGCAGATGTTTATCAAGCTCCATTTGGTCCAGTGCCCCATCTTCCATTATAAGTAGACTGTACTTTCACAAATAAATGGATGACTCATCACTATAGGCTCTCTTACCAATACTTCAGGTATCAGAGCACATGAAATCACAGGAGCTGCATTTGTCACAACACTAATTTATAGGGCTGCTAACTCCAGGTTGGGAAATTCCTGGAGATTTGGGGGTCAAGTCTGGGGAAGGTAGAGTTTGGGGAGGGAAAGGACCTCAGCAGGGTGTAATATGATACAGCACACCATCCAAAGCATCCATCTTCTCCAGGGGAACTATCTCCGTAGTTTGGAAATCAGTCATAATTCCAGGAGATCTTCAGGTCCCACCTGGAGGCTGGCAATTCTGCTTCCACGGCTGTGATATATTTTTTAAGGCATTTCTTTTGCCATGCAGGAAAGTACAGTCACTGCAATTGTTACGGCATCAAATAGCACAGGGAGAAACGGTTGCTTCTGTTGACCAGATTGTTATCTATTTCATATTGTCTTCTTCAACTAAAATCTTTTGGATTATTAGTACACAATATGTTGTTGAAGGCTTTCACGGCCAGAGTTCATTAGTTGTTGTAGATTTTCCGGGCTGTATTTATTTATTGATTATTTCAATGTATACCCTGCCCTCCCCGCGAGCAGGCTTAGGGCGGTTTACACTCGTTTGTGCCCCGTATCGTAAAACCATATACAAAAATTAAAACATTTAAGCATCATTATTAACATTACACAATTAGGCATTAAAACATTAACATTACAACTATGCAATAGTTAAAGTGCTAGTGATGGTATCACCTTTGGATAATGAGCTGGGGATGCCAGTCACAGCTGCTGGCGAAACATCAGGTCCTACAATGCCAAGACTATGGCCATACAGCCCAGAAAATCTACAACAACTATTAGTACACACTAATTGAAAAATGTACCGCTTGGTTGTTCTATGTTCTAACACAAATTATTTAATTGGCCTTTCCCTTCTTTCTTTCTCTCATCTTTAGCAATTATATCACAGAAAAGGCATGTTGGTCACCAAGCATACACTAATCTTCAGCTGAAAACAATTATCTTGAATACAATCTAGTCAGTAATGAGCAATTGATTTAACTGGTAATGAAGAGAATTTAAAAGTGACTGTATGTAAATGTGTAGGGCTCAGTGCAGAAAAATGTGCACACATCATCAAGTTTTTTGTTCATTTTTCAGCCTGCAGGCCAATCTCTATCTTGCCATTACAATTATACTACAGACTGCTTTTGAATGTCTCACCTGTGCTGGAAAATGGTAAAGGAAGTTCAGCAGCTGGTACCCTGGATCACTAATCTGATAGAATGCTGCTCGAATTACACAGTGTAATGAAGACTGTTGCATTTTCAACAGATCCATCAGCCAGAGTTCTACAGGTCCCTTTGCATTTACTGGAGTGTCCAGCTAAAAATTAAATTTGTGTTAATCATAAAAATGAGATTATAGGCTTAAATAACTAATGTGTTTAATACTACTATATAATTGTGGAGGATTGGTGTTTACTGTTGAATTCCAGTAGTGTACGCACTCAGGGAATAAAGTCAAGAAATTGGACTGGAGCCTCGACAGTGTAGGAGGGACACAACTGTCCTAATTCTTCAACAGGTTTCATGCACTACTTCTAAACTGAAGCAGCTTCTTGAGAACAATCACATAAGAAGAATGAGAAGAAAGGTGTTTAGCAGTCCCTAAGATCTTATGACTGTTGAGAACAATGTACCATGAAGTGCTGAAGAAGGTGGTGAACAGGTCAACACCTTCCAAAAATTTGTTACTGCTTTTTTGAATATGTCAAGATATTGGGACTATTTGTTCTACTATAACCTCTCTCAGCTTAAAACTATTTTCTCTTCATATCTGATTTTCTGCCCATTTTAAGGACCAGGTCTCTTTGTTTAGTGTAATAAACACACCAGTACCAAAGTTACAAATATAGCATTATAGCGCTTGTGAATATGAGGGTATGTTTGTTTTTCAGAATATTTTGAAAATGAATGAACTAAGTAAGTTATCTTCAATTCTGGCCAGTCTGATGCTGTCTCTGTTTTTCAAGTCAGGAACTTTTTGCCGTATAAATGAAGCAAGGTGCTTCTGTTGTGTCCTGGGATCAGAAGGCAGAGCTGGCGAAATACAGCCAAGCTTCGCTCTCTGAGAACAATAGGGACTAGGTTCCTGAGCTCGCCAGTAGTGAACCAATGGCAGCATTGGCGGGCGATTCAAACCCGCCAATAGGAATATAGGGCCGTCCCCCCTAACTGTATATAGTTGGCCTCCGGCCGTTACTGTGTGTTCTTTGTCTTGTGTGAAGTACGAATAAACGTGTCTTCTCTTATGTCGTCGTCCGAGTCATGAGGCCCGAAACCCAGTACTTTACAGTGGCGACGAAGGTGGGATTTCAACGCCTTCCATGACTCCATGAGCGACGAAAAGGACACCGCCGAGCATCGCATCGCTGACCCCGAGAGCAGCACCGCATCGCTCGCCGAGCATCGCATCGCTGACCCCGAGAGCAGCACCGCACCGCTCGCCCCGGCGCTCGCCTTACCAGACAGAACCATGGCCGCTTCTCATGTAACACTGGAGCACTTCGATCAGTCGCAGCCAGAAACCTGGGATGCATGGGTCGACCAGCTCATCAGCTATTTGGAGCTCAACGAAATCCGCCACCCCGACCAGAAACGAGCGATCCTGCTGAACGCCTGCGGCACCCAAACCGTCTGCCTCGCCAAGAGCCTCTTGGTGCCACGCACGGCCTTGGAGAGCTCGTTTGGGGAGATCCTGGATGTCCTCAACGCTTACTTCAGCCCCCGGCCGACCTTCCTGGCCAAGAGGATGGATTTCCAGAGGCGAGTCCAGGCCCAAGGGGAATCCATTGCCACCTTCCTGGCCGCGCTAAGGGCGCTCGCGGTGGACTGCGGATTCCCGAAGGTGGAGGACAACCTGTTGACGCAGTTCGTGTGGGGCCTGGCGGACTCCAAGCTGCGGCGCAAGTTGGTTGGGCACCGGAAGCTCTCCTTGGACGAGGCCCTAGACGCCGCAACAGCCCACGAGGCCGCAGAAGGGGAACGCCCGGCCGCGGCCGCCCATGTGGTCGGAAGGAGTCCAAGTCCCGGGAATGTGGACACGGAAGAGGTCTTCGCCCTCAGACCTCAACAACGCCGGCCGGCGCCGTTCCAGCAGGCCAACAGAGAGCCAGCCAAGCCTTCCGGCAACAGGGTCGTCTGTGCCAGCTGCGGGGAAGGCCACGCAAGGAAATCCTGCAGGTTCCGGGATGCTGTCTGTCACGGGTGCGGAAAGCAGGGACACCTCGCACGGGTCTGCCGATCCAAAGGCCCCCGGAATTCGAGATCGTCGGCCCCACCGCATCGCGCATCGTCCACCGCCTACGAGACGACGGAAGAGGTCGCCGAGTTGAACCACCTCACCGACCAGCCGCTGCAGGTACTTCGCCTCCCCAACCCCAACCTCTCCTCCACCCCGAAGATCCAAGTAACCATGCGGATCGAGGGGTCCCCTTGCTGCATGGAGGTGGACTCGGGATCGGCGGCGTCCATCATTTCCATGGACACTTTAAAAAGACTTTGCCCGTCAGGGGGACCCCCTCTACGTCCATCGCAACTAAGCTTGGTGGACTTTCAAAAGAACCCTGTCCCCATCCGGGGAGTCGGCACTTTCTGAGTGCAATACCGAGACTTTGAGGGGAACTTGGCCTTGGTGGTGGTGGAGGGAAATCTCGGGAGTCTCCTGGGGCGGGCATGGTTTGAGGCCCTAGGCATCACAATTGGGGGAGTGAATAAGTGCGGGATGCGCGACTGGGGGGCGGTGTGCAAGGAATTTCCCGAAGTCTTTGACGGGAAACTGGGGTGTTATAAAGGGCCCCCGGTGTCGCTCCACTTAGACCCCACAGTGACGCCCATCCGACGGCGCTTCCGCACCGTGCCCCTGGCCCTCCGCCCTAAAATAGAGGCCGAACTGGACCGGCTAGTGGCCCAGGGAGTCCTAGAGCCTGTCCCGAACGCTCGATGGGAGACCCCGATTGTGACACCCGTTAAGCCAAACGGGGAAATCCGCATCTGCGCGGATTATAAGTGCACCATAAACCAGGCACTTCAGGCGCACGCATACCCCGTACCCGTGGTCAGCCACGTCTTAGCAACACTGGCGGGGGCGCGCATATTTGGAAAGCTGGATCTCGCGCAGGCGTACCAGCAACTCCCGGTGGATGCAGCCACGGCCGAGGCGCAAACCATTGTAACCCACCGGGGCGCCTTCAGGGTGAAGCGGCTGCAGTTCGGGGTCAGTGTGGCCCCAGGGATCTTCCAAAATCTCATGGACGACTTGTTGAAAGGGATCCCTGGGGTGACGCCGTTCTTCGACGACGTCCTCATCGCCGCGACCACCCCGGAAAGCTTCGCCGCCCGCCTCCGAACGGTACTGGAACGCTTCCAAGCCGCGGGGCTGAAAGTGAAGCGGGAAAAGTGCCTCCTCGGGGTGCCGGAGGTGGAGTTCTTGGGATACTGGGTAGACGCAACAGGCCTGCATCCGGCGAGGGACAAGGTGAAGGCCATCGTGGAGGCCCCCGCCCCGAAGTCCAAGGCCGAGCTCCAGGCGTTCTTAGGCCTCCTGAACTTTTACCACGCCTTTCTTCCCCACAAGGCCGCCGTGGCCGAACCCCTGCACAGGCTGCTGGATAAGGCGACACCTTGGGCATGGGGAGCGAGGGAGGCGGCGGCGTTTCGGGGGGTTAAAGTACTCTTGATTTCCAACGCGGTGCTCGCCCACTTTGATGAAAAGCTCCCGGTAATCCTTGCGTGCGACGCATCACCGTATGGGGTCGGGGCAGTCTTGGCCCACAAGCTACCGGATGGGAGGGAAGTCCCGGTGGCTTACTACTCCCGCACGCTGTCCCCCGCGGAGCGGAACTATGCTCAAATCGACCGGGAGGGCTTGGCACTGGTGGCGGGGGTAAAAAAGTTTCACAACTTTGTGTACGGGCGGCCCTTCACGCTCGTAACCGACCATAAGCCGCTCTTGGGACTGTTTGCGGCGGACAAACAAACGCCGCAGGTACTGTCGCCCCGGGTGTTGCGCTGGTCCTTGTTTTTGGCGGGCTACCAGTACCAGTTGGAGCATCGGCCGGGCAAGGCGCTGGGTCATGCCGATGCCTTGAGCCGCCTGCCGCTGCCGCATACAGGGGAAGATCCGGCCCCGGCTCCCGCAGTGTTGTTAATGGAGGAGCTGCCAAACCCCCCCCTTCAGGCTGCAGACGTGGCCGCCCGCACGTCCCGAGATCCCATTCTCTCCCGGGTCCTAAACTGGGTGGTGAGGGGATGGCCAGCGGAACAGACAGGGCCAGAGTTCACGGCATACAAAGCCAGGCGGGAAGAGCTATCCGCCTTAAAAGGGTGCTTGTTATGGGGGGACAGGGTGGTCATCCCGGGGCCCATGAGACAAGGGGTTCTAGAAACGCTACATGAGGCCCACCCCGGCATTGTACGAATGAAAGCTCTGGCACGGAGCTACGTGTGGTGGCCCGGGATGGACGCCGAAATTGAAACCTGGGTCCGAGGGTGCACACGGTGTCAGGAAGTCCGCCCCAATCCCCCGAGAGCGCCAACCCAAAGCTGGGAGTCTACCCACAAGCCGTGGTCACGCCTACACATAGACTTTGCGGGGCCGTTTCAGGGGCTCCAGTTCATGGTAACGGTAGACTCCTACTCGAAATGGGTGGAAATAAGCCCAGTGTCTACCACCTCTGCCAAAGCGGCAATACGGGCCCTGCGGAAAATATTCGCGACGCACGGGTTACCCGACACAATCGTGTCGGACAACGGGGCAGCGTTCACATCTGCTGAGTTTCAAGCGTTCCTCGAAAGGAACCTCATCAGGCACATACGATCAGCGCCCTTCCACCCGGCAACCAATGGACAGGCGGAGAGGACGGTACGCACCGCCAAAGAGGCCCTGAGCCGCATAACGGAGGGGGACTGGGAGTTTCGGCTGGCCCGCTTTCTTCTCACATACCGCACCACCCCAAACCCCATCTCCGGGCATTGCCCCGCAGAACTATTAAAGAGCCCCCGCCCTACCACCTTATTAGACAGACTCCACCCGGACCGAGCCCCAGAGAGAAAGCTGGTCGAGAACCGGGAGGCGCCCCGAAGCTTCCTACCGGGAGACCCTGTCTACTTCCGGAACTACGGGGCGGGGCCGCAGTGGGTGGCCGGGCGCATCCTAAAACCCACCGGGCCAGTGTCATACGAAGTCCTAACAGATGGGGACCGGGTCCTCCGTAAACACGTCGACCAGCTCCGGAGGCGGCAAGACCCCGACACAGAGATCCAGTTACCGGGAAATGCCGCCGCCGCCCCATCATCCGATCGACCGCAAGCACCGTCAGCGGAGCCAGCGCCAGAAAGTCCACGGAATCCGGAGGGGGCCCCGGTGACAGCTGAACCGCCGCCGCCGCTGCCGCCGCCGTTACAGCCGCCACCGTCACCGCCTCGGCTACTACCAGAGGTCCAAGCTCCTTGTGCTGGCGGACCACCCGATAGGGGCCCCGCCAGTCCGGTACCGGCCCCCCGACGTTCGCTAAGAGAACGGAGGGCACCAGCATACTTAAAAGACTACGTCACCTGATAGGAGACGAACTATGGGGGAGGGGTGTTGTGTCCTGGGATCAGAAGGCAGAGCTGGCGAAATACAGCCAAGCTTCGCTCTCTGAGAACAATAGGGACTAGGTTCCTGAGCTCGCCAGTAGTGAACCAATGGCAGCATTGGCGGGCGATTCAAACCCGCCAATAGGAATATAGGGCCGTCCCCCTAACTGTATATAGTTGGCCTCCGGCCGTTACTGTGTGTTCTTTGTCTTGTGTGAAGTACGAATAAACGCGTCTTCTCTTATGTCGTCGTCCGAGTCATGAGGCCCGAAACCCAGTACTTTACAGCTTCAAAGTCAGGAGAATGAATAGTAACTCAGGGTTCCTGCCTTGAACAACTTCCTTCTATCCTTGACATCCATGGGACATCCATGGAAAGTACTTTTATACTGTCTGACACCCCCCTCAACACACACATTCTCTCACCACTTTGTGCTCCCACCTTGCTTATGTGTGTATCTTTAGCCACGTTTTTTTATATAGAGAGGGACTGCATTCCACAAAGAATATTAGCCATTCTTGTTAGCTTGGCCCCTGCTTTCATAGGATTTCACATTACAGAATGACTTCTCAGGAAATGTCAACTGAAGGCCAAACATTTTTAAAAAGAGCTAGGTCCAGTTTCTCTGGCATTTGATTCTCCCTTTCTTTCACAGCAGCTGCAGGAACTATTTCTTTAAAAATAAAAGAGAGCCCAACTGAGCTGGGACCTATGAGGTGGGAGAAGGAGGACCTCTTGCCTTACTCTCCACAACTTTTCTCAACTTGAAATGGTGCCGGGGGAAGTTATTTCCACTATTTTGGCTGCTTCATGTGTAGTATTCAACACATGGAACCTAGACTTGGCCCTTTAAAAATCTAATTTTTACTTTGGCCCTAGGGTTGCCAAGTCTCCTCTGGCACTGGCAGGGGGGAGGGGCCATAGGGTTACCAGCTCCAGGGTGGGAAACTCATGGAAATTTGGGGGGATGGAACCTGGGGAGGACAGGGACCTCAGTGGGCTAAAATGCTGTAGAGTCCACCCTCCAAAGCAGCCATTTCCTCCAGGGGAACTGATCTCCATAGTCTGGAGATGAGCTGTAATTCTGGGAGATCCCAAGGCCCCACCTAGAGGCCGGCATTCCTATGGGACCCAGAGGGCTACTGCTGCAGTGGAGCAACCAAAATACATGTTAAAAGCTAGAGAATTAAAGCAAATCAAAATATATTAGAACTGCACCTCTCACTAACTTCTCCATGGCTACAACAGCTAGCTGAATTTTAAAAACATTTTATACCATTCTACCTGCAAGGAGATCAAATCAGTCAATCCTAAAAGAAATCAACCCTGACTGTTCCCTGGAAGGCCAGATGCTGAAGCTCAAATACTTTGGCCACCAAATGAGAAGGGAGTACTCACTGGAGAAGCCCCTGATGCTGGGAAAGATTGAAGGTAACAGAAGAAGGGGCCGGTGAAGGATGAGATGTTATCGATGCAACAAACATGAAATTAAGCAAACTCTGGAGGATGTCATAACACAGGAGGGCCTGGCATGATGTGGTCCATGGGGTCAAGACACAACAAAAATCTTCAGAAGATTCCCATACTCAAACTTTGGAGAACCTCTAGGGGACTTATTTTTAGTCAACTACAGCATCTTCTCCTCTATCCTGTGATGCAAGGCAATAGGATTTCTTTTTGACTTAGTCAACTTTCTTGTGGGGAGCAAGATTGGGGGAAAATGTTAAAATTCGATACAAAATTAGATTATAAATTTAAAATATTACCGGAATCTTTTCTCCTTCTCTTGATATGACCGCAGTTATGCGATCATAATCCTTGGGATGAAATTCCACTTCATTTATGTTGTCTGACAAACCAGGCAGGTGTGGCTGAAAGAAAGAAAAAACAGTAGAAATGTCTAGACAGAACATTTTCACAAACAGGCTCAAATTCTTTAAAAAGTGTGAAATCAGAATTTAAGAACCCAAACTGTGCAAATCATTTATAATAATCATCAGTATACATCACAGGTCAAGAGTCAACAAAATTTTGTCTGAATGAAAAGGGAAGGTGAGACCAAAAAGGGGGGGAAAACCAACCGTATACAAGAAAGGTAACCAGAAAGATTGGGGGAAAAGACAATAATCAAATATGGCTAAACATGCAGTGCTAATATAAAAATATACAATATATTTTAATTATGCCTAGGAAATATTAAAATTACAATGAAAAAAATATCTATGGCTCTGTATATACCTATACCTAATATCAGGACAAATGTCAGAATCTATAAATACAGGATAAAAGGTACAAAATAGATCCAAATACAGGAACTAAAAATAACTTCCTTATGAGTATGGAGCCTTTTTAACATACTCTGTTCCAATGTAGTTAAATTGTGCCACAGGGCAGGGGTCATTTCCTCCCAGAGCACACCAGAGTAGTGCTCCAGGAGTAAGGAACCCAGCAAGCCCCCCCCCCTCGTCCTTCCCTGGCCCACCCGTCTAAGCGGGCAGGATGGGGAAGGTCTTCCACAGAGCGTGGAGGCATTTAAATGCCTCCCCGTGCCTTCCCTCACCTGCCCACTTATGCGGGCAGGCAGGGGAAGGCCTGTTGAGGCCTTCCAAAGAGGGAGGCATTTAAATGTCTCCCCGTGCCTTCCCTGGTCTGCCCCTCTGTGTGTGTGTCTCTCTCCCCCTCTGTTGTTGGCTCTCTCTGCCCCTCTGTTTCTCTCTGCCCTGTGTGTGTCTCTCTCTGTCTCTGTGTATCTCTCTGCATGTGCTGCTGCTCTCTCTCTCTCTCTGTTTCTCTGCCTCTCTCCTGCTCTGTCACTCTGACCCTCTCTCTCTCTCTGCCCCTCTGTTTGTGTGTGTGTGTCTCTCTGCTCCTCTGTCTCTGATCCTGTTGCTCTCTGCCCCTCTGTCTGTGTCTCTCTCTTGCTGTTTGTCCCTCTCTCTCTCTGTGCATGTGTGTGCATGTGTCTGCCCCCTGTGTGTGTGTGTCTCTCTGCCCCTCTGCGTGTGTCTCTGCCTCTGTGTGTGTGTGTCTCTCTCTGCTCCTCTGTCTCTCTGACCCTCTCTCTCTCTGCCCCTCTGTGTGTGTGTCTCTCTCTCTGTTTGTCCCTCTCTCTCTCTCTCTGTGCGCATGTGTGTGTGTCTGTGTGTGTCTCTCTCTGCCCCTCTGTGTTTGTTTGTGTGTGTGTGTGTCTCTCTCAGCCCCTGTGTGTGTGTCTCTGTCCCTCTGTGTATGTGTGTGTGTGTTTTTGTGTCTCTCTCTGCCCCTCTGTGGGTCTCTCTCTGTCTCTGTGTGTGTCTCTGTGCTTTTTACTCCCAAGTCACTTTATAAGAGCATGTTAAGGCTTAATATTGAGTTATGTCTGCCAAAGATTAACTGAACAAATGAAAAATGATCTGTTTAGGGGAGGGAAACAAATTGGAGATCCTCCCCTGGGTGGATTGCAGGGGAGAAACTTCAAGTGGGTAGCAACTATCACAAAAATAAATAGCAGTACTAACTTGATCTGTATTTTCATGCTTGTTGTAGAGTAGCCTCTGGTGATGTTCGGGTGCGTGGCATATGCAAATAAGTTATGATAATGAGTTATGCTAAGGAGCTCCTGCACCTCTTTTTCGACGAAGTGAACCCTGTCACAGGGTAAACTTTGAAATCTCAAGTTCTTTAATTTACTCCTCTACAAGCTCCTGGAAAACCAGTACTCTCAGATTTGGGGGGGAGGGTTAAAAGTAGACCAATGAAAAAAGGGGAAGAGAAACTAAACCAACCAAGCAGGAGCTGAAACCTCCAAAGGAAGTTTAGAAAACTAGTAAGGGGCCAAAAGTTAAAGACGTCAATAAGTACACACAAAAGTACATGTGTTTATTTCAAAAACAGTTAAAACCTTGTAGGGGCCCAAATAAAGCCTCATAATGTAATCAAAGTGACAAATACACAAAAAGAACCATATATGGGAGAAAGTAATATTGCCAATATGATGAATTTACATTGGACCTGATAAGGTGACTGTAGTTGTAATTTTAGGACCTAAACTGAAAGGTACATATTGGCAATATTATGTTCTCCAGTATATGTAACTGCTACTGACACAAGGCCATTTTCATACATTATTTGAAATATTGACTACTTGTGGGTTCTTAAAGTTTCGTTTGTGCCCCATTTTGGGCTCCTTTATTTTCTGTCCTTCACCTGGTTTCCCTAAAAAATTACTTGAGGTCCCCCCATAAGAAAAATGTCTAGATCCAGTGGATGAAGAAGTATACGAGTCACCCGAAGTTCGTCCCTCTAAAGCAGTGCTCCTACTGTTATCTGGACTAGTATCAATTGTAGTGTCAAAAGACACTAATTTCCTACCAGGAATACTCCGTTTATGTGAGGACCTAATAATATACCTTATTTTTTTCATAATCATTGAGATCTCTTTGAAACTATATAAATGTTGTTCCTTCAGTTGTAAAAATTGTTTTTCTATCTCTTTATCTAACAAGGTGCTTTTTCCATGAACCTAGTCTCTCCTGTTACTCCTTGGATCTTATCCTTAAATTGTTGTATTTCTTGCTCCAATTTAGAGCTCTCTCTACTGCTGCTGTAAGGCCATAAGAGCCAAAGAACATTTGTTCAAAATTGCATACCACCTATCTTTAAAGGTGTTTTAAAATATTTTTATATTAGCACTGCGTGTTTAGCCATATTTGATTATTGTGTTTTTTCTCAACCTTTTTGGTTACTTTTGAATGAAAAGGGAATCCAGTGTGGACTCAAAATAATGCAGGAGTTAATTCACAAGTTTTTGTCGAATCCCTCCTAAATATAGTTCTAATGAGATAAAATACTGTTGTCAAGGGAGACTTAACCCTTGTCCTTTAGCTAAAATAACTAAGTCTTGACCCCCTTTCCATCTAACCCCATTTCTACAGTGCCTTTTTAAAGTGATTATGGCATCCAAAACCTGCTTGCTAACTGGAGTTTTTTCAAAAGATTTTAGTTCCCCATTACAGATTAAAAACAAAGCAAAGCAAAGCAAAGCACTAGGTATGTATACACCTAAAATCTTTTTCATCTTAAAATAGCAATTTTATCGGAGTAAAAAAAAAAATTAGTTTTACATTACAAGATCATCTTGCAAAGAC
The DNA here is from genome assembly GCA_029375565.1 of Gekko gecko. NCBI lineage: Eukaryota > Metazoa > Chordata > Lepidosauria > Squamata > Gekkonidae > Gekko > Gekko gecko. The sequence continues at coordinate 97,409,411 of JAPDNY010000001.1, forward strand.
ATTTACTAATGCACTCAAATGATAGAAATTAGAAATGAACTCTAATTATCTGTGTCTTTCATACCTTTATTTCTATTGATTTCATCTTTGTTCTTCATTTTATACATATAATTTTGCAGATATACCGCTTGGAACATACCTGAATAGTGTGTGAATCACTAGCTTGTCCAAGTATTTCTAGAAGAGCAGGATCAGAGATAAAAAAGAATCTGGGAAACAGCAATCTTTTCTTTTCCAAATACCTTTAATAAAAAGAAAGATTTAATATTTCCCCATTTTAAAATGTACGTATTTTAATCACACTAAGGCTGCAATGCCTTACAGTGGCTTGGGAGCCAAATGTGGCTCTTCTAAGCACCATTCCCCAATATGGCACTCATCTTACATTTCAGGAATGCAGATGAGTCTCTTAAATGGTAAGGACTATGGTTGGCATTAGTTCCCACCTTGAAACAACTGCTGCCTGAGGAACCTCCCTGTTGCCAGAGCCTCCCTGTTGTGGGATGAGCTGATGGGCAAGATATGCTGTGACAGTTATTGTGATGTAAGAATACACTGGTGTCCCTGTAGCAGGCACTGTATGGAAAAGGTGCACTCCTGTGGATAGAGCACCATTTACAACCTAAAGGGAAAACATAATAACTATTTGATGTGCTAGGTCTTGAATGGAAGGTCAATATTCTGGCAAGCTTGAGCTCCAGGACCTGGCATCCAGATTGGCTAAGTCCACATGGGGAAGGGTCTGAAATGAGGACCCATTCCTTTGTTTGGGGTCTGTCTTTTCTGGAAGATTAGCACTTGCTGGTGCATGTGTCTGTCTGCAATGACAGATGATAGAGGACAATGATGCTAAAGATGCACTGAGGGGCATCATGCAACTTATAAAGACCAGATATGCCATGGATTGTAAGTACCTAGTTAATAACTTTTGTTTTCTTTATTTTGCTAGATGTACCTAGAGCCTGTCTTCTAGCTGCCCTAAGTTTATGCCTTGTAGAAATAAATTTGTTTAACTAAAGAATCTGCACACTTCCTTACCCATCTGTCTTGCCACCCGGCATGCTAAAGAAATACACTCTGTGCTGTTGACTTTCGATGATGCCATGAGAGAAGGGGACTGTTTTTTACCCAGGGTGGTGGCATATTGTCAGCAAAAGAGGGGCAATTAATGACTTTCTGCCCCAGTTTCTTGACTGGACTGTGAGCTGGCAGGGGAAGACTGGGGAGAAAGTGCCCTCACATTTATGGGCGAATAAGGCAGTCCCTATCATACACCCTAAGGTGCCTGCTCCATTCTAGGGAGTGCTTTTGCCCAGCTTCAGTAGGTGCACCTGCTGTGCCTGTTCCTGGCTCAGTCTGATCTAGCTACAGTGATCCATACCTTAGTCACTTCTAGACTGGACTACTGCAATGTGCTCTACTTGAAGCTACCTTTGAAGAGTGTTCCAAGGCTGCAGCTAGTGCAGAATGCCATAGCTAGACTGCTGGTTGGGGTCAGCTACCAGGATCATGTGACCCCAATACTACAGCAATTACACTGGCTTGTGAACTGCTTCTGAGCCCAACTCAAGTGGTTGATTTTAAAGCCCTACATGGCTTGGGATTGGGTATCTGAAGGACCATCTTCTTCCATACACCCTTGCCCAGGTACTAAGATCATAGGGAGAGGCCCTCTTAACTGTCCCATCAATCGAAGAAGATAGTCTGGTGTACATAAGAGAGGGCCTTTTCAGTGGCATACTGAAGATTTTTTTAAAACAATACAGCTTCATGTACTCAGTGGAAGTTGATACAGAAAGTGACAAAGAGTAGTTCTAGGAATCATGAGAAACTCTACAGTAAAACTCAAAAGTAAAACCATAGAGTTCCTGGTGAGTCCTAGAGCTACCTGTCACTTTCTGTATCAACTTCCACTGAGTACATGAGGCTGTTTTCTTTTTTCCTTTTCCCCCCTGGCCTCTGCTTCGAGCAACAGCAGACAGGACCTGAGGGCAGAGGAGCTGCTGCTTACACTGAGGGCTTACCAGCCCTAGAGGGCAAGCAGCCTCTGACCTGCTGCCACGGCCCTGCCCCACCCCACTGCCCATCCCCAACTCAGGAAGCAGCTGATACTCCTTCCCCTCTGGTTCTCCAAGGCACAAGTATTTGGGAAGGCCTTTTGAGCATGTGTAACTTGTGGTGCTATCTCCTGAAACACCTGAGGAATCAGGCAGAAAGACGTTTTAGCTGCTCTGAGCAATGATGCAGACAGTGAGAGGTAGTGTGGTGCACAGAAAGTGACAGATGGGGGTGACAGGGTGGAGTGGAAAGCATTGAGAAGTAGGAGGTGGCAGCTGTAAGGAGGGTGACTAAGGTTGCTAGGCATAGCCTAGGCATGGCCTAGCAACTGGCGGGAGATGGGTGGCATGTACTTACTGTGGGGGGTGATCTTCATCAGTGTGAGATGAAGTCACATCTGGTGCAACCTGGAAGTGCTGGCACTGCATCAGGGAGATGCCTCAAAACTCTATGGTTCCCATAGAATTTCTTTGCAAGTGCTAGAGTGTTGTCCCAGTGCGAAGCCAACACTTTTGGTTTGCACCAGAAGTGTCATCATTACATGGGGACAAAGATCACTGCCCCCTCATTTTTGCCAGTCTGCTTCCACCCACTAACCAGATCACTGTCAGTGGGCATTGGAAAGAATTACTGGGAGTTTGCCTGCCATTAGCAAGCACCTTGTAAGCCTAACGGTGGCCACATGCAGCAGCCTCAGGATTAGGATAACAGGTCAGTGTTAAATGATCCTGATTAAGAAGTCTAAATTTACAATTTATCTTGGGCCCATCCAATGACACTAGTCAATGTGACAGTTTATAGTTAAACATTTGTCTTGCCGGTAAGAGAAAGTCATATGGAGCTGTAGCCCAAATTCTTCCTGTTCCTTCTAAAACAATTTGTAACTGAAAATCAGAAGTAGTAAAAAATGAACCATGGATTTGTGAAAGCCTAGAATTACTGCTAATAAATATTCCTTCTTTTTCTGCCAAATGTTATCTGTACACTGAGCAATAAGCTAACCTTGGCAATTGAATAAGTATCTGAAGTGAATTACTGTCTTTAAAGATATGCAAGACTTCTACAGATTCAGAAACACAGCCATATTTCTTTTTTTCTTTTTGCAGATTAAAAATACTCAGTTTTGATTATTATTAATGAATATTTAAACAATTTTAAAACCCATATTTACATATACAGGCCTAAACTTATAATATGAATCCATATGACAAGACGGAAGAAATGCTGGTTGGGAAGCATAAGGTCTTCAAGGACATTGTAGTTCTCACTTTCAGTGGAGTACAACTGACCATTTGCTGACTCAGTTAAGAGCCTAGGAGTTATAACAGACCCAGCATTACTCCTAGAGAAGCAAGTTAATCTAGCTTCAAAAAGATGCTTTCTTCCATCTCTATTTAGCTCAGAAGATGCCCCCTACCTAGACTCAGCTGATCTGCCCCCTTGCCACAGTAACCAAGCCTTGACTACTGGTATACACTGTACACAGGCCTGTTCTTGAGGTCAGCTTGGAGACTCCAGCTGGTACAAGATGCCATAGCGCAGGTACTATCAGGAGCTAGGTGGAGCATACATATTACATCCCGTCTGCAGTCACTTCATTGGTTGCCCACCAGTTAACAGATTCAATTCAAAGTACTGACTATCACATATAATGTCCTTCATGTCTCAAACCCTCATATATGCAGGAGTGCCTCTTCTCCTATCTCCCACCATGACAACTTTGCTCCTCTGAACAGGGCCTTCCACAGCTGCTGCCCTGTAAATGGGTGAGATCAACAACTGCCCATACACATGCACTCTCTGTTGTGGCCACCACCTTGTGGAATGACCTGCCTGAGATGGTCAGGAAGATCAGGGTGGATCCTGGGGAGAAACCTCAGTGGGGTATAATGACATAGTCACACATGTCACATCCTCTTTGAGTCTCAATGAGAAAGATAGACTATAAAGACTATAAAGATAGAGCCAGTTTGGTGCAGTGGTTAAGTGTGCAGACTCTAATCTGGGAGAACTGGGTTTGATTCCACACTATGCTGGATGACCTTGGGAAAGCCATAGTTCTGACAAGAGCTGTCCTTGAAAGGGCAGTTTTTGAAAGAGCTCTCTCTGCCCCACCTACCTCACAGGGTGTCTGTTGTGGGGAGGGAAAGGGAAAGGAGTTTGTAAGCCACTCTGAGACTCCGAGTGAAGGGCAGGGTATAAATCCAACCTCTTCTTCTTCTTCTATAATGTTAATAAATAAAAGTAATCTGCTAAGAAGCAGATGATTTTTTTACAACCTGCATTAATATATGATGTTATCTTAGACAATACATCATTACTATATTTTGACTATTATTAATAAAACACTATTTGTACCCTGTAAGTGACTTCTGGCATACTTCCAGCTGCTCATGCAAATGTGGTAAAAGCTGGCCCATGGTCTCATCTCCAACACAACAGCTAACAACATTTGGGTTTTCATGAGCTCGTTGCATTATTTTTATCCATGATTTATCAATATTTTGAAAACGTTTCGCTTCCTAAATAGAAAAATAGGAATGAATATGTGAATTCATATCAGAGGACACTCCCACATTCAAACTGGTATTAAAGTTTGTTTAAAGAATAATATTCACATAATGGAGCAATTAAAGATTTACCTGGGGTAACTGCTTGGCAATATCTCCTCCTACGAAAACAGCTTCAAGGTAAACCCAAAGGTTCTGTACAACCAACCATTCTTCAATTATATCACTGGAGGTGCTGAGTTTGAACACCCAGTTCTGAATATCTTTTTTAAATGGAGCATTGTATCTAAAATAGAACCAGAAATTGCATCATGAAGTTCAATTACATTTTTCACGTTACTTGCTGAATTACAGTTAACAGACTATTTTGACTTTATTTGTTCAGATGTGTCTAAAGTCCATGGTTTGGCATAAGCAGAATGCTGCCTGTGGGCTCATACAATCTTCCTCTCTTGTGTGCTCTTCCACTGTCCTTTCAGTTCTGCAACTAACCATGATTTGCCTTGTATCAACATGAATGTTAGTGATCGCCTCAGATGTCTGGAACTGCGTTTGGAAATAGGGTTGCTAACCTCCAGTTGATGCCTGGAGTTCTCTTATAACTGATCTCCAGACTACAGAGATCAGTTCCCCTGGAGAAAATAGCAACTATAGAAGGTAGACTTTGTAGTATCACATTCATGCTGAGCTCATTCTCCTCCCCTTCCCAAACTCCACTCTCCTCAGGCAGTGCCTGCCAGTCTCCAAGAATTTCCCAGGCCAGAGCTGTCAACATTATTGCATAGTGTCATTTGGGCTAACTATGATTAACATTAAAATGTACTGTTAATCATATTTAACTCCATAACTGGAGAGACACTTTAAATCACAAAAATGGACAGCATGACTTCTGCACTGAGCCAGTATTGCTAACTTCAATCCAAACATTACTATGGGATTTCTGGTGATCCCTAGAGCTGCCCTTGTCACTTCTGCATAGCTCTAGGAATCACCATTCACCAGGAACTCTATGGTCAGAACCTTCTGTAAGGAGACAAAACCTTATTTATATTTTTCTCCCTGGGATGCTACCCCCCACAACCCTCCTGCTTCAAGAACTCCAGGCCCCACTTGGAGGATGGCAGCCCTAACATGGTGGTCAGATTTAACAGCACCTATCTGTTGTGCTGGGACATCCTCAAACATCCTTGTTGGAACAGTGGTGAGGCTGGGGCACTCAGAATAGAAACCATATTAATAAAAATGCATTAAACTCATTATAAATTACTTTAACCTACCTGTTACTAAGTAAAGAGCCCAGGACCATTAAGCTGTCTTCCATCAGCGTAATAATTTCAGCAGATTCATTTCCCTTGAGGAGCAGCTCTCCTCTTCCCTTGAATGCTGAAAAACTCAGGGTCTGATTTGCCCAACTGTCAACCACCTGACCCAGTTTAGCTTCAATATCTTTTTCTTTTATAGCAGATATGCAAATGTCCTGACAAAGCAAAGCATATTAATTATATTTAAATACTAAACATTGTGATTTAAATCATTCCAATGTCTACATGTTTGGGTGGGATGCTAAAACTTCCAAATACTAATACAGAGATAACTGAACAGACTTTTCTAAGGCCAAGGATTCATGTGGCCATTTGAGTTACAAATACAAAAACTGGAAAAGGTTAAATGTACTGTAGGCTTACATTTAAATAATATGCACACAAAGCATCCAGAATTTTCCTCTGCATATTCATGCATTTTCTGCCACGCACTTGGAAACTTGGAATCAAGCTAATTAACACTGCACTGAAGAGACTTTCAATATATCCTTTACTTTTTGAATAAAAACTTGTGCCTTCACTGCAGTGTTTTGGGCTTCATGGCTCACCATTCTAGGTAGTATTGGAATTCAGCCTCTAAGCAAGAACATTTTGCTTTTCAGTTTCAGTTCAGTTTGACCCTTACTAGAAACACGTTCAGTTTAAGGTGTCTTCCTTGTGTACCATTGTGGTCACAGTAAAGTTAACTGCTTGTTATTTATATTGAATGTGGCCTCCTCTTCATGATACTTTGTGATCGGTCTATTGTGCTCTCACTTTAGTTACAACTATAGGGTGTTTTTGACTTAATACTTAAAAAAAAATTGTTTTAAGCATTGAGCAGGTATCTTTTGTTGCCTTTTAACACCAAAAGTTTCCTCAGTGTCTTTAGCCTGCTAATTAAAGTTTTTAAATGCTGGAGGCATACGGGTTTCTAAGGACTTTGGACAGGAGGGACAGCCCACCTGGGAATACCATAATCTGTTGATTAAATTTACTCTGCATGTGCTCAGAAGCTGACTCCCTACCACATCTCATATCAGTAATCTATAGATTCTACTGATTTACACTTTAGAGATGCCTGAATTCTAAGCACATTTGTTATTAGCTTAAGGAATCTTATCACACTAGCAAAAATGCCCCCAAAATGATTGATAAAATGTTGTTTCCCAAATCTACATTTATCAACCTCTGATTTAAAAAACCCTAAATTTCAGAAAGTTTCAGTTTGCTGAAGTATGTCTCAGTCCTGGGTATGTCCACTTTCAATTGGAATCTCTGGTGATAGCCTAAGTATGCAGGCCACAGTGGCTCAGAGGTTAAGATGCTGACCTGCAGACTGGAAAGTCTGTAGTTTGGCAGTTTGAAACCCTAGAGCCACGTGACAGAGTGTGCTCCTGTCTCTGGCCCCAGCTCCTGCCAACCTAGCAGTTCGAAAGCAAGAAATTGTAAGTAGATAAATAGGTACTGCTTCGGTGGGAAGGTAACAGCATTCTGTGTGCCTTGGCATTTAGTCATGCCGGCCACATAACCACAGAGAAGTCTTTGGACAGTGCTGGCTCTTTGGCTTGAAAACGGAGATGAGCATCACCCTCTAGAGTCAGATTCAACTGGCTTTCCAGCAAGGGAAACCTTTATTTTTACCTATAAGTATATGCAAACACTCAAAGGAACTGTGAAAAATGGATGTATTATTTTATTTCCCCCAATGCATTTCAGGTCACTGTTCTTTATCAAAGGTACCAGAAGGCAATAAGGATACACATTTAAAACGGAACAATTACTCCTATAATCACTATACATATCTAATAAATGTACAATCAAGGACCAACACATAGTTTTATCATTCTCAGATTGTATTTCAAGTTACTGTTCTTTATGGAAAGTACCAGGAGGTGATAAACAAGCATACACATTAAAATGGAACAATTACTCCTGTAATTACTCATCACTTAGAATCTGCATCATAGAAGGACCAACACATACTCCACAATATTTCACATTGTGTTGTGGCAAGACGATTTTATCAATGACTCGTAAGTCCGGCACAAACCTATAAACAGGGTTTCCATGTTCATCAAATTTCCCTTCCTTTTTTTTTTTTTTTTGATAATTTTTATTATTTTTAACAAACATAAAAACAAACACACACACATACATGAGAGTGGTAGTAACAACATCATATCTCTTAGATTGCCTCTTACGTATAGATTAATTTCCCCACCATATGTACCATTATATTTTTGTAAGTCTATGTTTTACATTGACAATTTTAACAATCCTAGCTCTATATTTGTTGTTCAGTCGCACAGTCGAGTCCGACTCTTCGCGACCCCATGGACCAGACCACGCCAGGCCCTCCTGTCCTCCGCCGTCCGCTGAAGTTTGCTCAATTTCATGTTCGTTGCATCGATGACACTGTCTAACCATCTCATCCTTTGCCGTCCCCTTCTTCTTTGACCTTCAATCTTTCCCAGCATCAGGGTCTTCTCCAGTGAATGCTCCCTTCTCATTTGGTGGCCAAAGTATCTGAGCTTCAGCTTCAGGATCTGGCCTTCCAGGGAACAGTCAGGGTTGATTTCTTTTAGGATTGACTGATTTGATCTCCTTGCAGTCCAAGGGACTCTCAAGAGTCTTCTCCAGCACCATAGTTCAAAAGAATCAATTCTTCGGCGCTCAGCCTTCCTTATAGTCCAACTCTCGCAGCCATACATTACTACGGGGAATACCATTGCTTTGACCATGTGGACTTTTGTTGGCAAGGTGATGTCTCTGCTTTTTATCATGCTGTTTAGGTTTGCCATCGCTTTCCTCCCAAGGAGCAGGCGTCTTTTAATTTCATGGCTGCAGTCACCATCTGCAGTGATCTGGGATCCTAGGAACATGGAAGTCTGTCACTACTTCTACGACTTCCCCTTCTATTTGCCAAGGAATGATGGGCCCAGATGCCATGATCTTAGTTTTTTCGATGTTGAGCTTCAAGCCCACTTTTGCACTCTCCTCTTTCACCCTGAGCAAGAGGCTCTTTAGGTCCTCTTCACTTTCTGCCATCAGAGTGGTATCGTCTGCATATCTGAGGTTATTGATCTTTTCCCCAGCAATCTTAACTCCAGCTTGTGATTCATCTAGGCCAGCATTTCGCATGATGTACTCTGCATATAAATTAAATAAGCAAGGTGACAATATACATCCTTGTCGTACTCCTTTTCCTATGCTAAGCCAATCAGTTGTTCCATATCCGGTTCTAACTGTTGCTTCTTGACCGTTATACAGGTTTCTCAGGAGACAGGTGAGGTGGTCTGGTACTCCCATCTCTTTAAGAACCTGCCATAATTTATTGTGATCCACACAATCAAAGGCTTTAGCATAGTCAATGAAGCAGAAGTAGATGTTTTTCTGGTACTCTCTTGCTTTCTCCATAATCCAGCGAATGTTGGCAATTTGATCTCTAGTTCCTCTACCTCTTCGAAACCCAGCTTGTACTTCTGGCAGTTCTCTATCCACGTACTGTTGGAGCCTAGCTTGTAGGATTTTGAGCATGACCTTGCTAGCGTGTGAAATGAGTGCAATTGTGCGATAGTTTGAACACTCCTTGACGTTGCCCTTCTTTGGGATTGGAATGTAAACTGACCTTTTCCAATCCTGTGGCCACTGTTGTGTTTTCCAAATTTGTTGGCAAATTGAGTGCAGCACTTTAACAGCATCTTCTTTTAAGACTTTGAATAACTCAGCTGGGATACCATCACCTCCACTAGCTTTGTTGTTAGTAATGCTTTCTAAGGCCCATTTAACTTCGCTTTCCAGGATGTCTGGCTCGAGGTCAGTGATTATACCATCGTGGTTGTCAAGGACGTCGAGGTCCTTCTTGTATAGTTCTTCTGTGTATTCTTGCCATCTTTTCCTAATCTCTTCTGCTTCTGTTAGGTCCCTACCGTTTTTGTCCTTTATCATGGCCATCTTTGCATGGAACGTTCCCTTGATTTCTCCAATTTTCTTGAAGAGATCTCTAGTCCTTCCCAATCTATTGTTTTCCTCTATTACTCTGCATTGTTCATTCAGGAAAGCCTCCTTATCTCTCCTTGTTGTTCTCTGGAAATCTGCATTCAGTTGGGCAAATCTTTCCTTTTCCCCATTGCCTTTAGCTTTCCTTCTTTCCTCTGCTATGTGTAAAGCCTCATCAGACAGCCACTTTGCTTTTTTGCATTTCTTTTTCTTTGGGATGGCGGTGAGTGCTGCCTCCTTTACAATGTCACGGACCTCTGTCCATAGTTCTTCAGGCACTCTGTCTATCAAATCTAGTCCCTTAAACCTATTCTTCACCTCTACTGTATATTCATCGGGGATGCGATCTAGGTCAAATCTGAATGGCCTTGTGGTTTTCCCAACTTTCTTCAATTTAAGTCTGAATTTTGCAATGAGTAGCTCATGATCTGAGCCACAGTCAGCTCCAGGTCTTGTTTTTACTGACTGAATAGAGCTTCTCCATCTTTGACTGCAAATTATGTAGTCAATCTGATTTCGGTGTTGCCCATCTGGTGAAGTCCATGTGTAGAGACGCCTCTTAGGTTGTTGGAAAAGGGTGTTTGCTATGACCAGCGTGTTCTCTTGACAAAACTCTGTTAGCCTTTGCCCTGCTTCATTTTGTTCTCCAAGGCCAAACTTGTCTATTATTCCGGTTAACTTTTGATTTCCTACTTTAGCATTCCAGTCCCCTATGATGATGAGGACATCATTTTTTGGTGTTAGTTCTACGAGCTGTTGTAGGTCTTCATAGAACTGGTCCACTTCAGCCTCTTCTGCAGCAGTGGTTGGGGCATATACTTGGATTACTGTGATATTGAATGGTTTGCCTTGGATTCGGACCGAGATCATTCTGTCATTTTTGAGATTGTATCCCAATACTGCCTTTCTCACTCTCTTGTTGACTATAAAGGCCACACCATTTTTTCTACGGGATTCCTGGCCACAGTAGTAGATATAATGGTCTTCTGAGTTAAATTCGCCCATTCCTGTCCACTTTAGTTCACTGATTCCCAAGATGTCGATGTTCATTCTTGCCATCTCATTTTTGACCACGTCAAGCTTACCTTGATTCATAGATCTTACATTCCAGGTTCCTATGCAGTATTGTTCTTTGCAGCATCGAACTTTCCTTTCACCATCAGACACATCCACAACTGAGCGTCCTTTCGGCTTTGGCCCAGCCGCTTCACTCTTTCTGGGGTTACTCATACTTGCCCTCTGCTCTTCCTCAGTAGCATATTGGACACCTTCCGACCTGAGGGGCTCATCTTCCGGCGTCATATCTTTTAGCCTTTTGTTACTGTCCATGGGGTTTTCTTGGCAAAGATACTGGAGTGGGTTGCCATTTCCTTCTCCAGGGGATCACGCTTGGTCTGAGTTCTCTGCTGTGGCCTGTCCGTCCTGGGTGGCCCTCCACGGCATAGCCCACAGCCTCATCGAACCACGCAAGCCCCCTCGCCACGACAAGGCAGTGATCCATGAGGGTTATAACTATAAAACCTAACTATAAAATTACATAATCATAACAATCTATAAATATTACATCTCTATTACTAACCAAACCAATTCTCTCCTAATTAAGCATTCTACAACAATCTTCTATAAATTAATTTTATCTTTAAAAGGTAAAGGTAAAGGTTCCCTTGCTCAAAAGCCAGTCGAATCCGACTCTAGGGTTGCGGTGCTCATCTCCATTTCAAAGTCAAAGAGCCAGCGCTGTCCGAAGACGTTTCCTTGGTCATGTGGCTGGCATGACTAAACACCAAGGTGCACGGAATGCTGTTACCTTCCCACTGGAGTGGTATCTATTTATCTACTTGCAATTTCTTGCTTTCGAACTGCTAGGTTGGCAGGAGCTGGAACTAGAGACGGGAGCTCACTCCATCATGCGGCACTCAGGTCTTGAACTGCTGAACTACCAACCTTCCACATCCTGCAGTTTAGCTTCTTAACCACTTGAGCCACCGCAGCTCCTAACTTTATCTTTACCTATTAACCAACTTTATAACATTTCTATTTGTGCTAACTGTTTAAACATGTAAGTAAATTCTCTAGTTCGCTTCATGTATCAAACCACCTTAATACCTTTAAGAAATTTGTTCTCTACATTCTTCTGTTGTTATCCTTCCCTAAATATCCTTCTCGCATATATAATCTTAGTCACTTTTATATAAATTCAGTTGTCACCAGTGTTAATTCATTGCCAATACAGTTTTCCCTAGCCCATCTTAGTCAATTACACAAAAACCAGGGTTCACTAGATCAGCCTTATTTAGGAGGTTTTATTCTAATCTTCTTTTTGAAAGTTATTTTTTTTCTTGCACCAGAAAGCAATTCCATCAAGGAAACAGGATATATATTAATAAATCATTTGCACAAAGGTTATTAGGTACCAACTGACTGATTTTTACCCATCAAAAGCATGTGATATTAATTTTTTAAAAACCATCCCTTCCTTGTATCTGTTTTCTAGATGAATATCTTTTGTGTACTTTCATACATTTAACGCTTATATTTTACAAAAACCTAGCTTTTTTGGTCTAGCCTATGGTTAATGCAGGTGTGCATCCTATAAACATAAAAGACATTAACATGGAAGCCTAAGTGTCAAAACTATAAAATGGTTCCTACCTCAATATCATCCTTGTGCTTAAGAAGTGGTGCTTCCATGATATTTCGAAGGCAAAAGGAATCAGATTCTACATCAAATGGATGCCCAGTTGTTTCAGAAATACGGTTCCAGTGTCTCAGTTTCATTGCTTTATTGGTCATCATTTCTAACAGTGGGCATGATTCACTGAAATCATCTATTCTTTTTTTAAGATCTAAAAATGCTTGCCAATCTTTAAGCCCTTTGGGTAGTTTGCGGCACCTTTAATAGAAAAAAACAATACAAAAGCAACCCAGTGCAACCCAGTGTAATAGCAACAATATCATATATTTTTTTAAAATCCCTAAACAGTTTCTTAAAAAGGAAAGTGCTGCATTGCATTCTAAAGATTTGCATACCCAGGGTCAAGCAGATTTAAGTAACAAATTCCATAAAACTGGGGTCACAACTATGAAGGTCTAGCTAAGTGTAACTGCTAATGTTGTCTCCCAATTGATAGGGATGTTGAGCAGGGCCACTTCTGCTATCTTAAGGGATATCAAAGGTCACAGGGAGAGGCCATTCACCTGGACCATATACGACAATGTAAAGTGTACACTATGTCAAAATGTGGATTATACAGCACAATCTATAAAGTATATCCTGTTAAAAATATATTAGGTAGAGCAGATCATTCCTTAACGTAGAAAGAAAGCTCACCTGTTCTGAAACTCCAGAAGTTCAGCATTAATTTTTTCAATGTCTACATCTCCCCAGAGAATTTCATAATACCCACTAATATTATTCATCACAGTATCATACAATCCATACAATTTTTGAAGCAAACTTAGCTCCTTTCTACGAGACAAAACAGGCAGTATTCATTAGACTCATTATTATAACATGATATAAAAGTATAGCTAATGCATTCCAAAATGTAAACCCACAGGGCATACAATTGAATTTGATGTTAGCATTCTCTAGAAGCTCTGAAAGCATAAATGCATTCAAATTATAATTTAAGCAGTGTGAAAAATTAATTTCAGGTCCCTAAATTCTGTACAATAGACATTTATCTAGAAACTACATGTGGACAAATAGTAAATGTTAAATGATAAAGAATGGACAAATTAAATTATCTGGATGATCTATTTTGGAGTTGGAGAAGGATTTTATTATGTCCTGAAAAAAATTAATATAGTAGAATCAAAGTTCATTGCTGTGTAAAAACTTGATTAATGTGATTATCTTGAAATAAAAATATGTAGATATTAAAAGCAAGAGATCATAGTTTCCACAGGAAACTCAATTCCATAGTTCTTAAAATTGTCTCCAAACAGGCCTCTACAAATAATCATTCCTGCTTGACTCCATTATCTTATTATTTCTCACATGTAATAATTCCAGTTCCCAGATTTAACAGCCCATTAAATTTGCATGTTTTAACAACCCTTTTCTCTTTCATATATCCCACCACTAACTTTTTGATCTGCACTTTCAAAGCATATCACAAAGCCAGGGCCCTGAGTCACCCGGGGGCCTGTTTGCGGAACTGTAAGGAGGGGAAGAGAGAGGGCGTCCATGGCAGGTTTGCTGGAGGGGGTGGGCCAGCACCAGATGTGGGAAACTGGGGCTCACCTGACCATTGCTGGCCCTATCGACAGGGTCTTGGGCATTCCATTATCAGGAAAGCCAGCCGGCATGCCCATTTCCTGAGATTGGGGATCCCCTTAAGGGATTTTGGTGTGAGGGGCAAGTGGTGCACCCAGCCTGGGGACATGGCCAGGGATTACCCTCACGCCCAGGTGGCAGGGGAGACCAACTTGAGGCATTTGCCCTTGTGGTAAGCAGAGACCTGTAATCCCCAGGTGTACAGTGGATTATCGACTGGCAGTAGGCCAGTCAAGGGACTGGATCCGGCACCCATGCTGTGCCAAAGCATACTACAGCTGTAATTAATAAAGTTGTGGCCCATTTTCCCACTTTTATGAAATCATGTGTAAGCATGTATTATTTCAAGCAAACTGTATACGGGGTTAGTAGTTAGTTAGGGATGATGGAGGGACTCTTGCCTGGATGCCCACCTCGCCCCTCCTCTTGGCACTGGGGCTGCAAGCTGTCCTCCTTTTTCATTCTTTCTGGGATGGTTTTCATCCAAAGAACTTTTGAAGGAATTTAGTTCTGATGATTATATAATGTTTCCAGTGGACAGTTACGTAAGTAGGTACAATTTGTAAAAATGTATTTTTCCACCTTCCTCTATCACTGCAACTTTTCTACAATGCTCAATTTATTCTGGCAAGTAGAGCAATTTTCCACTGTTACCTGATTTTATGTAAAACCTCATAGTCTGTGACAGGCAATCCAAAGAGCTGCTCACCAGATGAATAAGTAACAAATTTCCTCCAGAGCTCATCAAAATTGGCCTAATAAATATAAGTATAAAAATTAATAAAGGATCTAGATTATGCAGTACAAAAATTGTGAGGTTTCACTGCATGGCTGTTCAGCATCAAAAATCTGTGTTCATTTTTAATCAACACAACATGCACTGTATTGGCGATTGAGATAAATCCTTTGCATTTAATTCTCATTTGAGAAAATAAAGATTACTAATAAGAACTCCACAGATATGGAGGAAAGGAACCGTTTAAATCTGGGGCTCTGACAAGCTCCACAAGAATTTCTATACACATGGAAAATAAGTCACTGCATTAATGTCTGGGGATGAAACCACATAAAACTGGAACAAGAAGGCACTGATTTAAATTCCAAAAAATAACCAAACATTATCTTTAAAACTGAAACATCATCCAAAACTGTCCCAGTCCCCTCCGAGAGATGGAAGCCCACAAGCACAAGCACCCTGCACCAGACAACCCCTGCCCTTCACTTATCAAGGGCCATGGTGGCACCGTGGGGACCGACTGTGGCAGTGGTGAGGCAGGGGCAGGAAGGTCAACGGAGGAGCCGCCTGACGGGGAAGATGGCCTATACATGCAGACTTGCAGAGAAGTGCCTGAGCCGCAGCAAAACGGTGACAGGACGAGGGTGGGCCCGTGCCTGGGAGCACCAGAAGCCATGGGGGTTTGGCTGAGTTCTGGCTGTGGTGGGCCTGGGTGGTGGACAGCTGGGCTTGACAGGCAGGTGGGAGGAAGAAGTGCTGGGGAATCCTGGCGCAGGCCCAGTGGTGTGCTTACAGGGCATGCAAGGAAAGGCGGGGACAGACAAGGGTGGAGCCCTGTCTTTCCCTTTGAAGGGAGGTGGAGCTAACAGATGGGGGTGGCTCAGGAGGGAAGGGGACTATAAAAGGGAGTAGGAGGAGGCCAATGAGGAGGCAGGAACTGAGAGGAATAAAGAAAACTAGAGAGAGCGTAGAGTATGGATCCTAGGGGGTTGGGAGGTGAAGTAACCTCCCCAACCTCCTTGGCTGACGCCCCTCTTTCCTGCCCCTTTTGGACTCCTGTCCTCCTGAGCTCCCCCTAATGACCTGGGGGATCTCTGAATGGGCCACTCCATCCCTCCAGCGGGTTGGAGGCGGGAAGAATCACGGCGGCACCACAGCGACTGGGGACATCCACAAAGGCCACAGAGCGTCATGACAGTAACAGTGGACCAACATTGTTCAAATGAGGCAAGTCTAGCTGCGAATTGAAGCATAGTTAGTAATTGCTGGGCCTTACCTTTGGTAGAAGGGCCTTTGGGGGGATTTCCCTGATACCCTCTTTGCTTAGGCTGTTTTCTAGATCGAGAATGTGCACTGTATTTTATGTGGTATTGCTGATTGTCAGCAGGTTGGAATCTATAGCTCTTACTTGAAAGGAGGTTGCTGAGTATACTGGGGGAAATACCTAGACTTAAAGGTTGGTAGTTGTTGGGCCGTTATCCCCAAAGATCTTGCAGTAAATCTATTTTTATAAATTTTCCCTAGGACATCACAGTTTGTTCACTGAACAGTGTTTTCTCCTCAAAGGGGAGATCTTCCACTCAAGCCCTGGTGTCTGGGGGAAGAGTGGAGGCTAGTAAAGGTGGATCTGACAAGAGGCCATAATAGCTTTAAAATTAGCTATATGGAGTCCTAGGGATCCAGAGGTATAAACTTTACAACCTAATATATCTAATTTGCAGCTTTCCTTGTTGAGAGGAGAGGAGCACACTCCACCTAGTCACTTTGAGGGAAGGACCTCTACAACAATAAAATTAGAGGTGGTGTGGTAAAGGAATTCAGAACCCTCTACTTTGATTTTATATACATTTTCCACTTTCTTTGTAGAAGGTTAAACAGATGATGGTTTAGCCCAGACATTTTTAGTAATGTCCCAGATCCCTTTCACCATAGATAATGCTATGAGACCTGGGTCTGTGAAATACAGTATGCCCATAATGGGATCCTCCTTTGTTGGTTTAGGAGGAGTATATTCAATGTGTAAGGCTTTAACCACTCTACTTAATTGTTTGGAGTAAAGTTTGAGATCTTCACTAGGGGACACTGAAGTGGGATCCCTAACATTCTTATCATGTGATGGCATGGAAGTTGGCTCTGAAGTGATGTCAGAGAGATGCTCTGTCAAAGTCTCTGCTGGCTCATGAGTGGAATGGTGGCTCTCTGAGGATTGAGATCTTTGGAAGGAGTGTGGGCATTGAAGAGGTGTTTAATTTTGACTCCTGGAAGCCAGATCCCATTGGTACCATGGGCGCATGAACTGGGGGGAATCTGGCCCCATTGAGATGGATAGCCCCAGTTAGGTGACTTGGAGTTGGGAACCTGAGATTATGAAGAATGTTACAATGAAGGCAACTTTGAAGTTGAAAGCATGAGCTCAACGATGTCATCCTCTAAGGAATGTCCTCCCATAAACTTTGGATACAGAGACAGTGTGCAGGGTCATCAAAAATGGATTACACTTACATTGGAAGAGCTGTATTGGTATCAAGAATGGAAGCTTCAACGCCGGAGCAACCTCAATCAACAATTGGAAGTTGATGGTGACTATCAAGGAGAGCTGGATTGTCAACTCCAGGTTAATGACAGAGAACAGCACCAGGGCAGGTATGGTCAGCTTTGTGATGAGGTCAACTCCATGCAGCGTGTCAACTCCGTAACCAAAGATTTCAGCCAGGTCTCAGATTTTAATGGCAGTTCAGAGAATGGTCTCAGGCTTTGGTCTGATGTCTCTGACTGGGGCTTTCATCTTTCAACAGGGACCAACACCACTGAAGGAGTCCTGGTCCGTTTTGGGGGTTTGGAACCCCAAGAGATAGTTCTCACAATACAGCTTGCAAATGCAGGGCGTGTTCTTGCTGAGCTTTGGGGGTTGGAGACCACAGGCTCAGTGTGAAGAGGTGTTATGCCCTTCCCCCAAGCATAGAAGGCACTGGGTGTGTTCATTGTTTTATACCATTTTAGTTCCATAAGAGTGGCATTTTTTGAAAAGAGCCATCGGTGTTCCCTTAAGAGGGGAACAGAAAGACTCATGTAGGAATAAAATCTATTCGATGTTGATCTCCTGAAGTAAATCCCCTGAGGTAAATCGGACCACTATAATGCATAATTTCTCCACAGCAGCAGAAAAAAGACTGAGGGAAGAGTGCTCCCCACACCCCTTGCCGTGTGACCATTTGGGCAGGAACAGAGCCCGTGTGGTACAGAGGGGAGGGAAAGCATTCAGCTGTAGAATTCTAGAAACTTGTAGAAAACTTCTCCATGGCACAGAAGACACAAAGATGAACATTTTAGTTACCTTTCACAGATTTAAATAGCTGTTCAAGAAATCGGGCTTTGACTTAGTGGTAGGTAACTGTTTTGCATGCAGAAGGTCTCAGGTTCAATCCCCACCATCTCCAGTTAAAAGAATCAAGTAATAGGCAATGTGAAAGACCTCTGCCCAAAACCTAGAGACCTACTGCCTGTCAGTAGACAATAGTGACTTTGATAGATCAGTGGCAGACGGCTTCACGTATTCATGTGTACACAATTCAGGAATGGTGGGATATCCACCATACTGTTGTAGAAAAGGTTAGTCTTGAATTTATTATGAGAAACTGGCAAGAGTTTATTATGAGATATACTGGCAAGAAATTCTACTATATAGACAGTGGAAAATAGCAGAAAATGTCAAGTGGTAAAAAATTATCAGGGGACAATAACTCAAAGTCTGTTCACTAGAAAAGCAGTCCAAATGAAGTAAATCCAGTCAAAAAGCAGTTCTTTTGTCTACCTGTACAACAGGCTTTATAAGGAAGACTCCTACCTCTTAAAAGTATATTTATAATCTTTGTGATTTCAGTGATAAATCTGAATTTTTGAAGGCAAAATATAATAGTGTGCTATCTAGTACATAACAAGGCACTACAGTATTTACTTTAAAGGAAGACAACCCTAAATGGATGAACCCCTTCTAATAAAAATGTTATCCACAAAAAGTGGGTTTTTTACATTATTGGAAATAACTGTAATTCATATGTGAATTTAAGACAATCCTCCCTTTTTTTGTAGGCATACCTGAAAAAACCCAACTAGGCTTACATCTGAGTAAATTCTGCAGTTCTAATGATAGAGATTACTTTCTTAAGTATTAAATATCAAAAAGGTTGCTGAAACTATATCTGATATAGTGATTAAAACCTAGCCAATCACTCATCTTACCTGGAATATCTGTAATCTATTACTGGCTTCTTGAGGTGGTGTATTTGGAACCATAGGTCCTTCCTAAAACAGAAGAAGTGTGGCCAATGATGAATAGTAGTTCTTTACAATTGGCCCTATCCGCTATTCTCACATTACTTCAATGAATTGTTCATATGAATGCTAGGGCAGAGGGGATTAATGTTATATATGCTATAATATATAAGAGCTATCAGAAAGATATATTCTTTTGCATCTAAAGAAGATAGTTTTTGAAGATATGTTGGACATGCCATATGTTATAACGCATATTCATTCATGAGTAACAGTTGTTTTGCCTCTCCTGATGATGTTTTAGCTACATGTATACTACCTTATCCTTGGGCCTAAGGGAGGAACAAACAGGAACATGTGCAATCCCACTGCCCCACTGTAAGTGGAATCATTAAAATAACACATGAACAACACTTTTTCATATATACAGTTCCTTTGGAACCAGGGGGGTTACCCAAGAGTAAATATGCTTAAACTGTGTTCCTAATGACAGACTGATTTTAAACACTGGAAAAGTTGTCTATAAATACCACAACAGTTAATAATTCTTTTGCAACATTTAGAAGACCGTATTCCTCCAGTTGTTGTTGTTTTTTAAGTATCACTATGCTACAATTCATAATGATTAGTTACATTGGTGTTGGTCTTTCAGGTATATTTAGAAGAAGCATGTTCAATGTATAGAAAATATTAGAATCATAGAACCATAGAATGTTAGAGTTGGAAGGGACCTTGCAGGCCATCTAGTCCAACCCCCTGCACTCTGCAGGAACACAGCCGAAACCCCTACATACCTATAACATACCCAAAAGATGGTTGTCCAGTCTCCTCTTGAAAACGTCCAGCAAAGGAGCATCCACCACCTCCCGAGGCAGTCTGTTCCACTGCTCAACCACTCTTACAGTCAGGAAGTTTCTCCTGATATTAAGCCGGTAACGACTCCCTTGTAATTTCCACCCATTAGATCTAGTCTTGCAATCCGGAGCAAGAGAGAATAGATCCACTCCATCTTCTACATGACAGCCCTTCAAATACTTGAAGACTGCAATCATGTCCCCTCTAAACCTTCTCTTTCCCAGGCTAAACATACCCAACTCCCTCAGCCTTTCCTCATAAGACTTGGACTCCAACCCTCTCACCCTCCTGGTCGCCCTCCTCTGGACCCGCTCGAGTTTGTCAACATCCTTCCGAAAAAGTGGTGCCCAAAACTGGACACAGTACTCCAGGTGGGGCCTGACCATAGCAGAATACAGCGGAACTACCACCTCCCGTGATCTGGACACAATGCTTCTGCTAATGCATCTTAAGATTGCATTAGCTTTCTTCACAGCCGCATCACACTGCAGGCTCATGTTTAGCTTGTGATCAACCATAACACCTAGATCCCTTTCACATGTGCTGCCGTCAAGCCAAGTCCCTCCCATTCTATATCTGTGCCTTTGATTTTTTTGTACCTAAGTGTAAGACTTTGCACTTATCTCTATTGAAATTCATTTTATTTGTCTCAGCCCACTGTTCCAGCCTATCAAGATCCTTCTGAATCCTGACTCTGTCTTTTTCAGAATTAGCAATCCCACCCAGCTTCGTGTCATCTGCAAATTTGATAAGCATCCCCTCTATGTCTTCATCCAGGTCATTTATAAACACATTGAATAACACCGGGCCTAGGACCGAGCCCTGTGGTACTCCACTCGAGACTTCCCTCCACGTAGACGCAGAGCCATTTACGAGCACTCGTTGGGTACGATTTTTCAACCAACCATGAATCCACCCAACGGTTGCGCCATCCAGCCCACACTTAACCAGCTTATCCTCAAGGATATCATGAGAAACTTTGTCAAATGCTTTACTGAAATCTAGATACACTATATCCACGGCATTGCCAGAGTCAACCATTTTAGTAACTCAATATTGTTTTATTGAAGAAGTTAATTTATAAAGCCTGAGGTATCTGGATGAAACGTCTGACCCATGATCCACAGAGGGCTGTGTGTGAGTACCAGACATTCTTAAGCACACAGAGGGAGTGATCCTAAATAAGTCCCATTTTATTTAATGGCTACTACTGACCAGGAAATTGTTCTTAGGATTGCTGCCAGAGGTGGGCAGCTGATTTCCCCTTTTTACAGAAGTTGCTCAAGCCTCATGAAGTGCTGTGCTGGAGATCCCCTGATCTTTGGATTTTCATGAGCACAGGAGAGCACAAAGGGAAGTAAGGAGATATAAAGCCCCATATGTGCAACACTTTGGGTCCCATTAAAAGTGTTTCCATGTTATTAAACATTTTCCCCCTAAATTAAAAGGTCACTAAAGTTTGGGGAAAGTATGTTTTTTTCCCCCTTATAATGTTTCTTCCTCATGTGGGACAGCAACATGGCTATTTCTGATCAGAGCTATATAGGCCTGTTAAAACCACAAATGACTGCAATTTGCTTTTTCTGAACCTTTGCGCAGTGTTTCACATGAGACAAAATCAGAGGAGACAATTTATAAAAGCATTTTCCAAAAGCCATGCAAATAAATTACCATCTCATATGCTAGTTCATAGTTTGATACATCCTCACGGAAAACCTCAACAGCTTCCAATAGTTGAGCCTTAAACTTGGGCTGCACTTGAATCAACTCATCTTGAGCACTAGACTGAAACAGAAGTAAATATTCATGGGTAATATGAATAAAAGATGAATACCACCTGTTGTCAATTTTATCTATTGAAATGTTGATCTAAACATCCAGGGACTCATTGAGAATTATTTAGGAGATTTATTTTCAAAGGCTGCCCTTTCAGAAGTGTTCCAGAACAGCTAAACAGAAGTATTACAGAGCATTTGATCAAGAAGGAGGAAGTCTGCATCTATAAAGCAGGATTCTGAGGGAATCTGGTGCAAGTGTCAAAGCATTTGAAGGAAAAGTCCAGCTAGTGGGCCCTAATGCATTAAAGGAAGGGCCATACATTCTAGAGGCTTGAGTGGTGATCTGGTATTAACAGGATATGTCAGAATATAAAATAGGACTATTCAATAATCTGTCACAAGGCAAAGAACCTCCTGAAAAGCCATTATGGTTGAAAAGCTAAGTAAATGAACTATAACCATATCCAGCCTAATTAGCTTCAGGGAATTCATAATCAGCATTATTTATTTAGAAATTTTTTATGCTGCTTCTCCAGGAATGTACCTGGGGTGGCTTACAAAATAAAAAGATTAATTGAAAACAAAGCATTATAAGGTGTTAAATCCAGCATTAAAAAAGCAACCCAACAGAAAAAACATATGACCATAAAAACAGACCCCTGACAGCTTAAAATATGTTTCCAGACTAAAATAGTATTAAAAATCAACCCTTTAACTAAAGGTGTGGGTGAACATAAACATTTTGGCCTCATGCCTAAACAAAAGCAATGCAGATACCAGGCAAACCTCAAGGGGAAGGGCATTCTATAAGAGCAGTGCCACTATGAGAAAAGCCCTGACTCTGATTGCCACATAACCATACCTCTGAAGGCAGAGGTACAGACAGCAGGGTTTGTAACACAAATCTTGAGGCCTGGAAAGATAACTTTTCTTGGTGGATAGGTTAGTTTATACACCTCTGTCGCCGATGATATTCATTATTTATATCACCAGAAATAGTGTATAAAAGCCTACTTTCATATACTTACTGCTTTGCTTTGTAACTTGTTAAAAGAATACCGCAATGTATCAACTCCTTCTGATTCCTCCTTTGTCACTTCAACTTCAAATCTATTTAAAATTGTATAGGCTTCCTAGACAAAACAAAACAGGAATGACACATAATTCATATTTTCAGAAGAATGCAATATCCATAACTAGGATCCAATGGTGGTGTGTGTGTGGGGGGGGGAAGGAACCTTACTTCAATGGGCCCCAGGGTCATGTCCATTTCTATTTCCTTGTCACGTATGTTAGACAGAGCTTCCATTGCAAATCTGACATCATCCAAATCTCGAATAGGTCGAGACAGCTTTTTCAAATATTCTGTTATGAAGGTTATCATATCTTGCATTTTCTTCTTGTATTCTTCATTTAAATAGCGACAGAGTAACATTTTCCACGCTTTGGCTTCAATTGAGAGAGCTAGTTTCATTGGTCCTATTAAAAATTATGGTCTCTAGATTATTTACATATTCAAAGCAAGTGACCTTTATATATCACCCTTTCAAAGGAATTACACAAAGTCCTTTAAGATGGAACAGTCTAAGTTGAAAAATTTTCTCATTTGGACTGGGATCTAAACAACTGTGCAAGTAGCTTTATGTATTCTGAAGGCTTTTGTTGTGTTTGTTTGTCTCATACCACGGCTCTTGCAGGAATGGTCTTACTTTCCAAAAACAGGGCTAAACATCCAGTATCTGTGAGGCCAGGAGAAGGGAATGGCACAAACCAAACCATGAAGCGAAATTTGTCATGAATTTTGCCCTGTTTGTGGTTCACAAACAGAAGTTCATGATGGGTCTACCATGATGAACTTCCATGAACCTTTAAAGCAGTTTGTGGTGGTTCATGGATGGAGTAAAAAGGAGAGATTTAAAAGGACACAGAGTGTTCCCTGTGAAACCAGCAAAAACAACTGAGTGGTGGGGGGCCCCGGGGAACAAAAAGCAGGATTTTAAAGGGACTCTGTGCCCCTTAAACCCCTGCATTCTATTCCTCACAAAAATCGCAAAAACAGCTGAGCAGCTAGGAGGTGCTCCCCGCTGCTCAGGTGTTTCAGGCTGTCTTGTGCAGTCCCTTTAAACTTTAAAGGGACTGCAGAAGATAGCCCAAAAACAGCCGTATGACAGGAAGTGTGCTATGCAGCTGTTTTTGGACTGTCTCATGAAGTCCCTTTAAAGTTCAAAGGGACTGCAGAAGATAGCTTGTAACAGCTGAGTGGCACAGAGTGCCTCCCTGCTGCACAACTATTTTTCACAAGACACCCAAAACAGCTGAACAGTGGGGAGCATCTCCAGGTTTCTAACAGCTTGTAACAGCTGAGCGGGATGGAGTGCATCCCTGCCCCACAACTATTTTTCAGGCTGTCTACTGCAGTCCCTTTAAAGTTTAAAGGGACTGCATAAGACAGCCCAAAACAGCTGAGTGGTGGGGAGCAAGCTGCTCCCCACCACTCAGCTGTTTTTCAGGCTTTCTGCAAACCCTGTTAAAAGGAACTGCAGTCCCTTTCAATGGGATTCGCAGGCCACAAACCAGTTCAGAACAACAAACTGAACCACATTTTCCCAGTTCATGCCTATCCCTAGCCAGCAGCCTTAAATTGGATAGGATAAGACAAAGCCTGATGCATGACTTAAAGAACTTTTCAAGTGCAGTTTGTGATTCTGTGTGTGTGTGTAATTCAAGAAAATGTGTAAAAAAAACCCCACTAGATGTGCTCAACCTCTTCCTAATCAGCTTTATGAATCTTGCCTATAGTGAAAAAAATTCGATTTCATAGATTCCTAAATGTTTAATTGTATTCTGCCACTAACAGACTTCCACTAATTTTAAACACTTTGTTACTTCCAAAGCCCTTTTCAGGAGCATCTAAAACTTAAAATGACTCAGCTTTGTTATACAGACCAGGATGAATACAGACCACCAAAGGCTAAACTGCATCTGGCCTAATTTTAAATATCAACTCATTTCCTTTTTTTCCCTCCCACAATGAACAGTCTCCTATATTAGGGATAATTTTTATATATAGTATAAACTGGGATGGAACTTCATGGAACATTGCTGACTTGCCCTAACTGAGGGCCTTGGGTTTATAGTGCCACTCTTTCTTTTGTTATAAATATCTGCGCTCTCTCTTTCTGTCTCTCACTGTCTGTGAATAAGTAATTTAAACATTTCTATTCCTGTTCAGACAAGAATTAATAGTATAATGGTCTTATAACTTGTTAAGACACTTAGCAGATATAGCCAAGATAACTCCACTTCTTTTGTACTGGGCCCTGATTCCTGGTGGTCTATGCCCTCTCAGAAGGGCTATATGTGATATGAGGCTAAGAATACTCAATTTATTTAACTCTGACATTGTCTTCCTTGAAAGGAAGAAAACCCAATTTAAATATTATGGACACACAATTAATAAAATGTAGTTATTGTTGGAGTATGGCCATTGTCATTTAAACTGTATTCTAAAATAAATTTCGACCAATACCAATTTTTTGATTCAGTGATAGCCTGGCATTTCCAGATTAGGCTACACTTTTGTTCTCCTCACATCTCTCCCCAATCCCAGATTAAGGTACAGGAAGAGCAAAAACTGAAGATGTACAAACAATAGGAGATGGTAAAATAAAGGTCACAAGAAAAGTGTGCAGCTATTCCAAACCCTGCTTCAAAAATTGCAGAATTACATACTGCAGAATTGTAAAAAGGCTACACACAATTATGCTTTCCCCTGATCATATCTATTTAGACATTTGTATCCATGGATTACTGAATATATTTGCAAATATTAATTACAGACTCGCAGCAGCAAATCAAATTACATACTTTAAATATAAATCTGAGTTGGTGCATCTTACAGTGTTACATACAAGGGAAATGATCTCATACTTGTATTTAGTTCAATGGGGCCAACAGAAATTGTAGGTTTTAAATCTTCTATCTCTTGTTCAAAGGTAGCATAATGAAGAATTTCTGATCTGATCTCAGTCAGAGAGGGATTACTCGCCAGAAATTGCTGTGCATAGATAAAACAACCATTAATACATATTCTTTTGCTGTGTTAAAACGATCTTCAATTTAATATTATTACTTACAACACTATGCATGGATTTTGTCCCATGCATATAACAGATATAGGAGGCCTTAAAATAACACACTCTTCCCCCGCTTCATTAGCCTGTGCTGCTCCTCCCCTATAGTCTTAAGAACATAAGAACATAAGAGAAGCCATGTTGGATCAGACCAATGCCCCATCCAGTCTAAAACTGTGTCACACAGTAGTCAAAACCTGTGTGCATCAGGAGGTCAACCAGCAGGGTCAGAACTCCAGAACCCCTCCCTTTGTTGTCCCCCAAGCACCTTCTCCTTGACTGTTGCCATCTACCCACAACTAGGCTACCCCAGGAACCTGTCATGGTTGTTGAATGCCAACACTCACATTGGGAATAGCTCTGCAAATCCATTTCCATCCTACAAATACAGCTGTGTCTGCATGTGCTTTTCCTTTAAGCTTAAGGCAGGCGTAGGAACTTGAATGCTATCCTTGTGATTTTGGTGCAAGTAAACACATGAAGTTGTCTTATACTATGTCAGAGCATTGGTCTACCAGGGTCAATACTGTCTACTCTGATTGGTAGGTTCTCCATGATGTCAGACTCAGGTCTTTCAAAACACCTGCTACCTTATTCTTTTAGTTAGAGATGACAGTGATTGAACTGGAGACCTTCTGCATCAGAAACAGATCATCCACTACTGAGCCATCCTTTCTCCAAACAGGGCAGAGTGGGGACATTTGGGTGTTGTCTGGTCCAATTATAGCAACTTTATGAGTGATATGTGTACTAAAATCTCTGGTGACAAAAATGCTAAATTTTACATTTCCCAGTACTTTTGCATGTAAATTCACCCAAATGTATTCCTGAAAGCAGCACAATAGAATTTTGCTGCCAAAAAGTTGAATAATGTATAATGATGCTTTCTTTTACCCAGAGGATACAGAGTACTGGTATGCCTATACCAGTGAGGCAAATTACAGATCCAAAGGGCTGTTTCAGGTCAAGAAAACAGTGCAGGGGAAAAGTGTTACCCCCCCCTCCCCATGCCATTGGGACTCTGCATAACTGCTATGTCATGGCCCTTCTTGGCTGCCATCAACTGCGTCCCAGTCACCACCATGTTGCTGTGTGCCTTCCCACAACTTGCAGAGCTGAGGGGGGGAAGGAACAGGAGTCACCTCAGTTCTTGGGTGAGGAGGGAGGTTACATTACGTAGATCCAGCTTTCACTTGTCTCCTCTCTCTGGCAGCTCTCTGGATTCCCAGGTTCCTCCTCATTGACTGTCTCCTTCCTCCTTTTGTAACCCTTCCCTCTCCTGCTCCTCCCCCTCATTCATCCCAGCCTGCTTCCCTGGGTTGGCCACATCTCCACATAAACCTGAGGATGCTGAGCCTCTTGGGCTTGGCTTCGCCCCCACCCCCGCCTGGAGATGCCAAGCTAGCTCCCCTGCCTAACCCACCTGGCTTTCCACTGGTTGGGTGTCCTCTGGGACACTGCCTACACCAGCGGCAGCCACCCCAATTTGCCCGCCACATCCCCAGCTTCCCTGCCAGCCTTGGCCTCTGTCCCTGTGGGCTGCAAGGCCTGCTGCTGCCAGGGCCAGGTTTGGTCAGGTGCCACATTGCCCTCTCCATCAGCTCAGGAGGCCTGGTGATTGTCTCCTCCTCCAGCAGACAGCACCTGGATCCCACCATTTGCACCTTCTTGCATGCCACTGTGGATCCTCCCCTTCCCCAGGTAGGTTGGCAGGTGGCGAGCAGCCCCACTGCCTCAGGGACTTTGTGGGGCTCTCAGGGGCTGTTTGTGGCTGCAAGGGAGTGGGGGTGTTGCAGGCAACATCTTCTTCCCCAGCCACCCGGGGAAGGCAGGGGCCCCGCTGGGCTTAGCTGGGGCCGACATGCTATTTACAATGAAAAAAAGCTTGGGAGGCTGAAACACACAAATCCCACGACTGAGTTTGTTCCTCAAAGAACCCATGTGCTAGCTTTTGAACCATCAACCACCCTGGATAACAGCCACCTTGCAAAAATGGCTAAAAATCTCATAGTCCAACTAACCTGAACTTTAGCATCTCTGTCTTCCGTCCATAGAGCTTTATATTTCTGGAAGTCAAGTAGGGCTTCACTAGCTGCTTTCCGTACAGAGTTTACAGATGAGGACAGAAGCACAACTAATTTGGAAATATCTTTATGTTCTGCAACACCTGGGTAAAAATTTCTCAACTTTCTTACTGGAAATGTCTCTTCCACTGTTTCTGAAAAATAAAGAATTTTCACCATAAATGCTGCAGTCTCTCTCTACATTCCACCCCTCAATATATGAGGGAAGAGCAACAGCACCTACAAAAATCTGCACTATAAACTAATCTTTGTTTTCCTAGGCCACAATCTAGAGAACTTGATTTCAATGGGAGTGAATTACAATTTAAATGTTCAGAGTTATACCTAGAAACTATAACCTCAGCTGTATTATGAGAAGTTAGTTGATGATGGTGGGTCTAGATTTCCTCTTTAGGTATACAGAGTAATAGAAAACAATATCAACAATGACAATAAGGTGTTACTTGGTAAACTGTAATGGCATTTCATCTTATCAAAAACCTCTCATCAATATTAGGTACATGAACAATACAATGCTTTCGCTAATCTAAATGGACTATTTACCTTAAACAGTAACATTAAATTTTATTTAAATGACATACAGCTTTCAAAATTAAAATCTCTCATGATCTAGAGTTAGAGAGCAATCCTAAACAAGTTTGCTCGGAGTCCTACTCAAGTCTGTTCAATGGGGTTTACTCCCAAGAAAGCATTCTTCCAGGCTAAGTATAGTTTTAAAGTATAGGCCTGAAATGTAGAAGCAATTACATTTCATAAAAAAGGTAACACAAGCAGGTATCTCACTTTCATCTTTTTTAGCTGTTTTTCCACCTATCTGGCTAGGAGATAAATATAAGTTGCCCTCCAGCGTTGTACTGGATTTCTGCAGGTGTTGTTGTCCCCAGTGTGCCACACCACGGCTCACATCCAGGGTCAATTGTATCATACGATTGATGGACTGCTGGATATCATCTAAACTTGGCACCATTACCTATACAAAATACAAAGATATGTTAAAGGCAATGCAATAAAACTTTCTTAAACCCAAACTGGAACTTATTCAGACATTTAACTACCAGCTAACTTGCTCAAAACATTACACGAGTGGCCTATGTCTGAGAACAGAATAATAGCCGACACAGAAGACTGGATTAATCATTTAAGGACTGGAACATAAACTTGCAGTTTTCCAATCTCTGAAAGTGGAGAAACAATTTCCTATACCATTCCATTACATTGCTCATATTAGATAGTTTTTCCACGTAAGCCGGCTGGTAACTGTTAGAAACAACTGATATTCTATCTCCTTGTGTGACAACATGAGAGAATCTATGCTACTGCTCCTCCCCAGACCAGCATTGCATTTCAAGGACAATACTGGGATGGGAGAAGTGATACTAGGGACCCTCTCGTGAGGTCCTGGACTTTTCATGTTGCCCAAGTGGAGTGTGCCAGGGGCCCACTGCAGTGGATCCTACACAAGAGAGACAGCATTAGGAGGGGACCTACAATTTCATCCCAGGAGAAAATTGTTTGGCTCAGTTTCCTACATAGTGACAACAAAACCATGAATCCTGCTTAATTCATAAAATGGTATCTGGTGGCTTGCCCCACTGGTATAGGAAGTGTATAGTTTCTTCATGGAGCCACTTTTTCATTTTACAGAAATAAACATCTACAGGAAGTCTGGGTAGATCAAGGTGGGCAGCTGTGTTGGTCTGAAGCAGTAGAACAAAGTTAGAGTCCAGTGGCACCGTTAAGACCAACAGTTTCATTCAAGGTGTGAGCTTTTGTGTATATGCACACTTGTGTATATGCATATTACAATAATTATTGTAATACAATGTATTACAATAATTATTGTAATACAATGCAATGTTTTGTTGATATCTGAAATAACACTGCACCACAAGAAAAGGATTGTCAGTTAACTCCATATTTTAGTGAAGCAAAATGTTACTTTAAAAAAATCTCAGTTTACTACTCCTAACAATTAAGAATATAATTGAACTAGAAGTAAGGCCCGTTGTGGAATAAATACAACAGGCTCTAGAAAGAGGCTCTAGGAGAGTGCCCTGGCTTTGGGCACACAGTGTGAATTTGCTGTGGCGACCTCAGCAGGGTATAATGACAGAGACCACCATTTTCTCCAGAGGAACTGATCTCTGCTACCTGAAGAGCAGTTGTAGTTTTGAGTGATCTCCAGCCCTCACCTGGAGATTGGCAACAATTGTTATCCAGGAGAAAATGGCTGGTTTGGAGGGTGGAGTCTATGGCATTCTACCTGCCTGAGGTCCAACCCCTCTTCAAACCCCACCCACTCCAGGTTCCACCCTTCAAATCCCCAGGAATTTGCCAACCTGGAGTTGGCAACCCCATCTCCTTCCTAGCTTAGCATCAACCTACTGTTATCTGCCCCTCTGACTTCAGCTGACTTCTGCCCTCTCTCCTGCAGAGCAATTGTAATTCTGAGTGGTCTCCTGCCCTCACCTGGAGATTGGCAACAATGGTTCCTCATGAGGGACTGGCTGGTTTGGAGGGTGGAGTCCATGGCATTGTACCTGTCTGAGACCCCACCCCTCCTCAAACCTCACCATCTCCAGGCTCTACCCCTCAAATCTCCAGAAATTTCCCAACCTGGAGCTGGCAACCCTATCTCCCTCCCAGCCAATTGTCAACCTACTGTTATCTGTCCCCTGACTTCAGCTTTCCATCTCCTCCCCCCTCCCTCCTGGAGAGCAGTTGTAATTCTGATTGATCTCCAGCCCCCACCTGGAGATTGGCAACAATGGTTCCCCAGGATGGAATGGCTAGTTTGATGGGTGGAGTCTATGGCATTGTACCTGTCTGAAGTCCCACCCCTCCTGAAACCTCACCCTCTTCAGGCTCCATCCCTCAAATCTCCAGGAATTTCCTATCTGGAGTTGGCAACTGTATCAGGACTGGCCCCAATGAGTTTTCTCTCAAAGGCCAAAACAGGTGACAGGACCAAGCTTGGTTGCCTACCAACAGGCACTGAGGGGAAAGTAGGGTTGCCAGCTCTAAGTAGGGAAATACCCAGAGATTTGGGGGCTGGATCCTTTTCAGGGCAGCATTGGGGGGGGGCGGAAGGACAGGGTATAATGCCAAAGGGTCTACCCTCCAAAGCAGCCATTTTCTCCAGGGGAACTGATCTTGGTCATCTGGAGATCAACTGTAACAGCAAGAGATCTCCAGGTCCCACCTGGAGATTGGCAACCCTAGGGGAAAAACAGCTGCACAGCAGGGGGTGGAAGAGAATGGTTTGATGGCCACTGGGCCAAGATTGGCAACAATAGTTCCCCAGGAGAAAATGGCTGGTTTGGAGGGTGAAGTCTATGGCACTGTACCTGTCTGAGGTCCCACCCCTCCTCAAACCTCACCCTCTCTGGGCTCCACCCCTCAAATCTCCAGGAATTTCCATACCTATAGTTGGCAACTTTATCTCATCCCCCCTCAGCAGCCTCTTCCTAGGCAAAATTCTGTCTTTCTCATTAGCGGGGAGCAAAGCAGTTTACTTCATTCTTTTCGGCTTTGTGATCTGTACAGCAACCCCGTGAGGCAGGTTAGGCAGAAAGTCTCCGGCTGGTCCGAAATCACCCAGGCAGTTTCCATAGGGATGCTCCTGCTGAACAGGAGCAAGCAGCCAGGCCTAGGGTTGCCATTGCCAACAAAGACAAATTGATGCAAAGGAGGATGGAAATGTCTCCATATATCTATTTTGCCTTCAATTGGTTTTGATGCCAGCAGAGTGAGAAAATGCCAGAGGCTTTGGGTGGGTGCCCCATGGTAAATGCACCAAACAATTCCTAAAGATTTTCCACTGTGTTGATAAATCATTTTCTACACTCACAGCGTCCCCTGCCAGAATTAGTACCAGAGCTTTTTTTGCTTGTGGTATTCTGCTTGTGGTGTGGCCTGTCTTTTTTGTGGTGTGGCATGGTTGTGTTATTGGATTTGTTTCTTTTGAAGGGGAAGTGTTGTGAGTGAGGACATATTTCACCTCAGAATACAACAGGTTGCATAAACAACTGACAATTCTAACTGTCTTGCGGGGGGGTGGAGTTTGAGGTGCGAAATGGAGTGAAGTCCATTCAGCTTCCATATGCAAATGAGCTTGAAATGCTGTCCCAATCAGAGAAGAGTGGCCTAGACTGCAGTGGGTGGGAGAAAACTCAAGCAACGCAGCTAGTGGATAGGGACAGATTCTGAGTGACATACCAGGGAGCGAACTGATTTTGCCAAGCATAGAATCTTGCCAGACCACTACCCTTTTATATAATAGGACAGGATATGTAATGGTAATTTGGAATGGTAGATTTAAATGCAATTCTCTGTTCTGGGGACAAGAAAAATATGCAGCCAAGATTGTGTTAAGTTTGCCTCCATGCTAGAAAGGAGATGGATGCGATCTAAAGACTAGATTCTCACAATTTAGGGTCCATCAATCTCGAGTTCTAACATGTTTATTATCTATGTTGTTTTTCCCCTCAGCTGAACCCAAACGGATGATAACCAGAAACAAAGCTTGTCATTCTTTTTAACTGTTAAAAAACATCTCCACTATTTTGCATGTTAATTTAACAAGCCACCCTATCTATATATACAACTATGTTCTGTAATTCCATTTCATCATCTGACAAAGTGTGCGTGCACACAAAAGCTTACACCTTGAATAAAATTTTGTTGGTCTTAAAGGTGCCACTGGACTCTAAGGAAGTCTGGATGTGATCTATGCAACCAGGGTTACTCTAGGTGAACTCTGAAGTTGGAACTAGATGTTGCAAGAAATTCCCTTAACCCCTCAGCCAACAGGTCCAAATACTGGCTAATACCATTTAAGATGACAATGCCCTCAACAAAAATCATCAAAAAATTATACCCAAACAACCCACCAAAAGTAATCATACAGCAGAAGACTCATCCAATTGCACGTGGCATCTATAAATGGTTGATAAGAAAGTCACTTTTTATTATGAATGCTAGACTGTCTCTCTCTTTTTGCTGTTCTTGCATTGCTGGTTAAAAACTGTCATGCAGGGGTGGGGGAGTAAGCATATTGTGTGGGCCACTGTCCAAGGCTCTCTATATTTCCAACTGCCTTGTACTTTATCAAGTAATTGCCAAAACCCCTGGGCTCCAAATCTGTTTTTGTACATTTACATGCCCTACCTTAAAGATGTACATGACACATCCAGCCATTTTGATTGCTAAAGTCATGATCCATGGGAGCCAGGATATTGTTCTGCCAATCACATACCAATTTTTTACAAATTCAAGTCAATTTCAGCAAACAAAGATGTGCTTGTTCTTTGAACACTTTGTGGAATGCATGTCAGACAGGCACAAAATCAGTACATAATACTCTTGAAGATCATCTTCAGGGGCAGCACAGCATGTCTCAATGCACAGTTGAGTATTAAACTAGGGTAAATCTATTTCTCATCACCAGTCTGTTAGATACGACAGTCTGAAAGAGTGTGATTGGCCCAAGATCTTCTATCATGAAGCTTTGCCTCTGGTTTCACAGATCCTAGTCTGACATTCTAACTGCTACAGTACACTGGCTCATAGATCAATCTTCTTAGTTTCTAATTTCAGCTCCATTGCTAGTGCTGCCCTGGGTCCATTGCTAGTGCTGCCCTATGTTTCAGTAAACTTACTGAGACAGAAATGACAAAGAGAACTGAGGCATGTTAAAGACAAACCAAGTCACTGCAGCATGAACAGCAGTCAAAGGCAAGAATCTACCATAATCATGGTGAGACTGAGAGAAGGAAAAAGATCTTGGAGTCGTAGTGGATAGCTCAATGAAAGTGTCAACCCAGTGTGCTGTGGTGGTGAAAAAAGCAAACTCTATGTTAGGGATGATTAGGAAAGGGACTGAGAATAAAACAGCAGATATTGTAATGTCCCTGTATAGATCTACAGTGCAGCCTCATTTGGAATACTGTGTACAGTTCTGTTCACTGTTATGTCCAAAAGGACACTGCAGAGCTGGAAAAAGTATAGAGAAGGCAAGCAAGATGATTAGCAGGTTGGAGCAACTTCCCTATGAAGGAAAGGCTGAAGAGCCTGGGACTTTTCAGTTTACAAAAGAGATGACTAAGGGGGACATGATAGAGGTTTATAAAACTATGCATGCGGTGCAGAGAGTTGACAAAGATAACTTTTTCTCCTGCTACCAAAATACTAGAACTCAAGGGCATCCAATGAAGCTGATGGGCAGTAAGTTCAGGAGGACAAAAGGAAATACACAGAGAATGATTAAAATGTAGAATTGGTGGACAGAGGATGTAGTGATGGCCACAGGAATAAACATCTTTAAAAGGGGATTTGATAGATTCATGGAGGATAAGTCTATCAGTGGCTACTAGCCATGGTGATTGTGGGGAACCTCCACAGTCAGAGGCACTAAGCCAGGGGTGTCAAACATATGGCCCAAGTGCCAGAACCAGACGTCCATGAGCAACTGGTGCAAAAAGGGAAGGCAGGAGGCTGCTGTGGGGGGGGTGCAGGCATTGAGGTTTGTGTGTGGTTGAAGCTGTCAATAAATAAAAAGGCTGAGGTAAAATAGTGTGGGGAGGAATGAAAGCAAAGATGGAGAAAGAGGAGGCATAGTGTTTTTTCCCTCCCACCCCCTCCGACCGCAGCTCAGTGAATATTGGTGAAGCCATTACATGGGGGGCTGGACCAAGCAGCTAGCACTGCCACCACTGCACTAAGCGGCTTCACTTTTTTTCAAATGGCTACCATGAGGGGGGTTGGTGAAAGCAGGTGTGCAGAGTGGCAGCTTGCCAGTGAAGGGATGGGGTCAGCGGGGAAGAGAGGAGGAGGGCTGGCACACAGATTGGGAGGCAACTGAACTGTCTTGTGCATACTGTTTTGAGGGGAAAGACCCCTTGGCCTCAGAAGAGAATGGAAGCACAAAGGGAAAAAGGGATCCCAATATCACTGCTGCATGTCTGAACAGTCACAGAGCTGGAAGGCAGAGTGAATGTTGGGGAGGGTGGGGGACAACAACCTCCCTTGTCCCCCCACCTGTTCTCAGCCCATAAGAGAAAAGGGGTCATGGGAGGACAAAAACTGCACCTTACAGGTAGGTTGTTGTTGTTGTTGTTGTTGGAGATGGAGTAGTGGAGTGGGGAGTCTGGTGTGCCTCCTTGATATCCTCAGTGGTAGGATGGGGAAAGAGAGGATTGTAGCTGTGCTTAACTGCTGAGGCTGGATGAATGGAGCGTGTGCTGAAAAACTACCTTATTTACTTGCAAGGACGATGACTCATCTCCTAAAAGTACTATATATACAAAAAATAACAAATTTGTATGGAAATGTAAGGAACTCCCCCTTTTATGGTATCCCTTGGAAAAACACTAGTCACATATGATTAAATACATTTTTGAGGCTTTTGTGGGTTCCCCAGTAAATCAATTGCTTTCACTGCTAGGAATCAATTGCTTTTGCTTGTGTTTTGAGTAAAAAATAATATTGTTAATTGAGTTTGCCTATGTCCTTTATAAAGTTTATATCTTCAGTACCTGGCATTACATTTTATGGCACAATGGCCCGGTCTGACAAAGTGATATTTATGTCCTATTCAGCCCTTGTAACAAATGAGTTTGATACCTTTGCCAAGCCTCTGAGTCCCAGAGCCAGAAGGCAATATCAGGGGAAAGCCTTGGCCTCTATGCCCTGAACTGGTTGGCCACTGTGTAAGAGAGGATGCTGGACTAGAAGGACTATTGGTCTGGTCCAGCAGGGTTCTTCTTATGTTCTTCTAGATATTTTCATTTTATATTCTTGCATTTGGTTCTCCATTCTGAAAACCTTCTGAAGAAATTCTCAGATAATGGCTTTTACCTTCTTAATTGCTTATATTACTTACCACATTTGGAATAGCTAAATGCACTTCAGCTTTTAGAAATGAAACAACATCTTCTTGTTTAATAGCTGCCTGAGGCAAATAAGATGGCCGCCCAAATGTGCTAGAGCTGCAATATAAATAGGAATTAAAATACAAATATGCCACTGTAAAATGTATTAAACTAAAATGAAAATGTGACTTGATCAGGCATTTTAATTCCTTTGTGCATACAGAATCAGAGAATAATAGTAGTAGGAGCCAGAGCCACTGTTTCATGGGAGACTTGCGTAGGGTTCAGCCAGAACAGAACAAGTACTGCCTGAAAAACATACTTGGTCTCTTTTCCTCAGCCCCTTGTGAAAGTGACCATGAATGTCTAGTGAAGGGAAATGAAGGTTTTTATTCCATTCATGGTCATTGGCAAAATCCAATTTGAAAGTACATTGAAAGTGAGTTGAAAGTAGATTATTTAGTGTGTGTGATAACAGCCAAAGTATGTCTTCAAAAGAAGCAAAATGCTCTGATCTAGAGAGCCCAGGCTAGCCTGATCTTATCAGGTCTTGGAAGCTCTAAGCAGAGTCAGCCCTGGTTAGTATTTGGATGGGAGACCTCCAAGGAATACCAGGGTCATGTCATGGAGGGGTGCAATAACAAGAACACCATGTGAACTGGCTATTGAGCATATTAGTGAGAATAACTCCCTTAATTTTTTTTACATCAGCTGTAAAAATACCTTTCTAGTTAAATGGTTTGAAACCTCTGCTTTGTGTGACTATTTACAGACACTGCTCAAATGCTAGAATAATGTATTAGAATGGACAAGAACAATATCCAGGAAACATAAATGATATACAGAAACAATAACCACAAATATTTAACAGTTATAGAGCAAGAAGAACAAATATTTAACAATTAGAGAGCAAGAAGATATGGGAAACTGGTTAAGAATTCCATTTCAAAAATAATCTTCATCAGATCTGGAAAAAGTTAATAATCCAGAAACTCCCTTGGTGAAATGAGTTGCACAATGGCAGAAAAGGTCTAAAAACAAAATATACAATTATTATTATTTAAATTATCTTTTTATCAGTAATATTCCACCTCTATACAAGACTTTGCACATGATAGTTCCATAATGTCTCAGCAATTTATTAACAAAGGTTATCCTGAGAGGACTGTGCATTTGGCACGGAATCGTATTTCAGATGTTTTCAATGTTATGGAGTAACCTGATGTATATTGGCTTTTAATGCAAGTTATTCTAGCAGACTTGGTAAGTCATGATCATATAGACTTCATTACTGATCAAACATGTATAAGCTGCCTTGTGTTTCACGAAGGGTGGGATATAAAAGTAATAAACAAATATACCTTGCAACAAATATTCTTCTTTTAAGAGCATCCAAAGACAGTCGAGTGGCTTTCTGCAGGCTATCCAACAACTGATGGCTAAAATATGCAACGACCTCTTTGCATTCCTGCAATTAATTAAAAAACCATCAAATCCATAGTTGTCCTGAGCCACTATCAAACTAGTGAGGTAGGTCACAGCTCAAATTTCTGATACAGTACATTAGACTAAAACAGGAGGGGGTGGGCAGAAGGACAGACAAACTTTTCACCTTCTCACACTCTCCACCCACCCCCAGTTGCTTTTCTTCTAAAAGGAGAAGAAAGAAGCATGGTGATTTGGGGGGAACATGTGGGTGTGGGAAGAGTTCAGCAACCTCTTCCAGCTTCCAGTTCTCAGCTTTAAATCTCCAAGTTCCTCCACTTCCTGCTTTCTACCTGCTAGGCACAACCTAACATATGGAACAAATACCCTAAAGAAGAGGAAAGTCCATGGCTTGTTTCAAAGGTGAAATCAGTTTGAAAGAAGCATTACTATTTTTTGCAATGAAGTACCTTTTTAAACTCATCTTCCTTCTCACTGTCTTCAGCATCCTCACTGGAAACAACAGAAATTCCAGAAGAACTGCTCTCCATTCCTCTGCCTCCAAATGCTACATGCTTCTCTTCTATAGTAAAACAAAAGTTTAACTGGTTTCATTCAGTTGACAACTTGACAGTATTTTAAAGAACAAAATCAACCACCAATGGATGTATAGTGTATGCCAAGTATTTTAAAGAAGGCAGAAGCTGAACCTACAAATATGGGACACAGGAGCTGCACTGGGCTGCCGTTGCCCTGCCTCTGCTTGCCCTTCACACACTCGATTTAAAGTAGGATCCTGCTCCAGTAGAGGACATAGGCCACATAGGCCCCATCTGTGTAATTTGTACACCACCTAAATGAGGTGTGGAAATAGGGTGTCAGGTCCTTACCTGGTACCAGTGGGGGGGTGAGAGGGAGCTCTCCAGGAGTGGGTGGGTGACATCACCACAGGTGACATCCCTGACATGATGACATTATGCAAAAGCAACATCATCACATTGGGGACATCCCCCAGTCTCATGGCTGTTGGGGAAAGGGGCTTCCCCCTCCAGCCAGCTGGCTGGCAGTGGGCAGGAGCCCATAAAATTGGGGGATCCCCCACTCCCACCTTGGGGTTGGCCCTATGTGGAAATCATGCAAATTAAGTCAGCATGCATGTAAGCTAGAGTTACCAGATGTCCTCTTTTTACAGGATGTGTCTCGTTCTTTTAAAAACCCCCGATAAAAATGTCCTCTTTTGGGATTGGAAGGTTGGGGATATTCCTAGTTAGTAGCAATTATCTCAGTTTAAATAATAGGGGTATTTAAAATTAACTTTGTCACAGTGTTCACTTGTTTGAAGTAGTTAGGCAATATGTCCTCTTTTTTGCTTTTCAAAATATGGTAACCCTATGTAAGCTCCTATGCAATGTTGCATCAAGCACAAATAGGCAGGAACCAGGATGGAATACCACAAGAAGCAGGTTCCATGTGTATAATCAGAACATTTGCACTGGAATTATATTAATTTAATACCATATGTCCTTTTAGCTCTAGTCATCTTACAGTTCTGAATTCTAACAATACCTAAATCAATCTCCTTCATTGAAAGGAACTGAATTGAACCTTCATTTGAATTGTAATACATACATTAAGTCAACAGGCTTCCTAAGAACAGCACAATTAATAGACTGGACAAAACATTTCCAAAATAGGATCTGGTGAGCAGGGGACAGGACAGGACTGTATGGCCACAATCAATCATAGACGTAGTGTTCTTAAACTTTTAGAACATATGGGTTTGCATACCTAAACTTGCATTGGACTGTAGCCATTATGAACATATGCCAAGTTTCTGTCCTCAGATGATATGAACAAATGTTTTCCTTTTCCCAAATAATAGTTAATGATTTTCAGTTTCTGCAGATGAAAAGCTGTCTAGCTCAACGTGTTAACTAATGAATGTAATACAACATTGAGCTAATTATCAGACACATGTTTGCCTGAAGCTTACTATTGTTTAGTTGGATCAGTTAAAGACAACATTGTCACAGAGTCAAAAGTATATTTACTACTAGGAATAAGGCCTGTTGTGGAAATAAACACAACGAGCTCTAAAAGAGGGTCTGGGAGAGTGCCCTGTCCATGGGCACTCAGCATCCATTTGCTGTGGCGACCTCTAGTCTAATGCCACAGAGTCCACCATGTTCTCCAGGGGAACTGATCCCTGACATCTGAAGAGCAGTTGTAATTCTGCGTGATCTCCATTCCTCCCCTGGAGACTGGCAACAATGGTTCCCCATCAGGGAATGGCTGGTTTGGAGGGTGGAGTCTATGGCATTGTACCTGTCTGAGGTCCCACTCCTCCTCAAACCTCACCATCTCCAGGCCCCACCCCTCAAATCTCCAGGAATTTCAC
The DNA here is from genome assembly GCA_029375565.1 of Gekko gecko. Lineage (NCBI taxonomy): Eukaryota > Metazoa > Chordata > Lepidosauria > Squamata > Gekkonidae > Gekko > Gekko gecko. Next base: position 97,449,116 of record JAPDNY010000001.1, read on the forward strand.
AACCTGGAGTTGGCAACCCGATCTCCCTCCCAGCCAACCATCAGCCTACCATTATCTGCCCCCTGGCTTCAGCTTTCCATCTCCTTCCCCTCCCTCCTAGAGAGCAGTTGTAATTCTGAGTGATCTCCAGCCCCCACCTGGAGATTGGCAACAATGGTTCCCCATGAGGGAATGGCTGGCTTGGAGGGTGGAGTCTACGGTACTGTACCTGTCTGAGGTCCCACCCCTCCTCAAACCTCACCCTCTACAGGCGCCATCCTTCAAATCTCCAGGAATTTCCCACCTGGAGTTGGCAACCCTATCAGGAATGGCCCCAATGAGTTTTCTCCCAAAGGTCAAAATAGGTGTGGAAAGGGCCTTTTACTGACAGAACCTGGTTGCCTAGCAACAGGCACTGAGGAGAAAGTAGAGTTGCCAGCTCTGATTAGGGAAATACTTGAAGATTTGGGGGGTGGATCCTGTGGAGGGTAGCATTGGGGGCGGGGGTGGAAGGACAGCTGGAGAATAATGCCATAGGGTCTACCCTCCAAAGCAGCTATTTTTTCCAGGGGAACTGGTCTCTGTTATCTGGAGAGCAATTGTAACAGTAGGAGATCTCCAGGTCCCACCTGGAGATTGGCAACCCTAGGGGAAGTCAGTCGCACAGCAGGGGGTTGAAGAGATTTTTTTTTAACTTTTATTTTCAGTTTTATACAAGTATTACATTCCAACAATATATCTTACATATAAGTTAGAGTCTTATACATCCTTTAAATTATCTATCCATTTATACACCTTTTCCCACCTCTTACTGTGTACCTTTTCACTTTTATTTGACAATGTGAGACTCAAATCATCCATTTGTGCTACCTCTAATACTTTAAGTATTAGGTCCTCTCTGTAGGGTATTACATCAGATTTCCAATTTTGGGCCAGTAATAAACGTGCAGCAGTTAATATGTAAGACAGTAAATATATTTCTTGAGAATTATATTCGCTCGGAATCATATTTAACAGATATATACCCGGTTTCAATGCTAAATCTTTGTCCAAAATTTCTTGAATCATCTTCTGCATCATTTTCCAATATCCTTGTATCTTACCACACTTCCACCACATACGGTAAAAGGTCCCTACATTCGCTTTACACTTCCAACACTGACTAGAACAACCAGGGTAGCATTTAGCTACTTTATCCAGGGACCAATACCATCTGTGGAACATTTTGTACACATTTTCTTTATATGCAATAGCTCTCATATACTTGGCGGATTTCCAAACTTTTGACCATTGATCATAATCTATAGTTTCTCCTACATCTTTCATCCATGTAACTATAACAACTTTAACAGATTCGTCCTGCTCATAATCATCCAGCAATAACCCATAAAGTTTTTGTATTAATTTATCATTTGAGGACAACCAGATCTTATCAAGCTTGAACAACAAAGAGAATGGTTTGATGGTCGCTGGCCCAGCTCATTAGCCAGCCAGCCATGGTGGAGCCGAAAAGGAGAAAGAGTCGTTTTCAGCTTATTCTGAGAGGAAAATGGCCAAGTTGGCAGTGGGTGGAGGAGGGTGTTATGCTGAAAGTCCTTTGTTTTTTTACTGACAGAAAACAGGCACTGAGGGGAAAGTTAGTCACAGTTAGTCCCACACAGGAGCCAAGAGAAGTGTCTTCCTCAGGAGAGAGTCCGGCTTTCGAGAAGCTGCAGCTCGTTTCCTCTAGGCCAGACCCTCCCTGGAGCTGCCGCCACTGCTGAAGGAAGTCAGGGGAGCCTTTGAAAGGCACTGGGCAGCCTTCTCTGTGATGTAGCTCGCTGAGCTATCACCCTGATGAAGCGCTGGCCTTGCAGCCAAGGGAGAGGAGCCACAAGGGGCAGTGAAGGTGAGTGCTTCCCCTGTTTGCCGGCACTCGCTAGGTCTGCCTTCTTCTCCCCCATGGAGGAGTTGCCGCTCCCTCGGCAGAGCATCCATCCCCTTTGCTGGCTCCCTCCAGACTGAGGGTGAAGTGCTGTGCTGTTTGTGTGGGCGGGACTCAGCCCACGCAGCCAATGGATAGCGTAAGCTGGGTAAGCTTCTGAATGACCGGCCAAAGAGCGAATTGATTTTGGAGCATGTGGAATGTTCTGGAGTGTGCCACCAACAACAGAGAATTATAATATAGAGAGATACTTTGGTATTTCAAATTATAGTATTTATAATTTCACATCTTTATTTAATACAACATTCAAATAACTGAACAATTCATTCCGCAGAAGACTGCCAAAAGCCATTATGGAGCCCAGACAGAGGCCTACCCTGTACTCTCATACTACATTTGGGTTCTACTCATTTTTGGAAGCACATACCAAGATACTTGATCTGATGTTCCTGCAGCAGGGTGACCAGAGCCCCTAGCCCTTTCATTCAGCATCATCTTCAGTTCAGCCAGTTTGGTGTAGTGGTTAAGTGCACGGACTCTTATCTAGGAGAACCGGGTTTGATTCCCCACTCCTCCACTTGCACTTGCTGATGTGACCTTGGGTCAGTCACAAGCTCTGGCACAGCTGTTCTCTCAAGGACAGTTTGTGTTAGAGTTCTCTCAGCCTCACCTACCTCACAGGGTGTCTGTTGTGGGGAGGGGAAGGGAAAGGAGTTTGTAAGCCGCTCTGAGATGCCTTTGGGCAGTGAAGGGCGGGGTATAAATCCAAACTCTTCTTCTTCTTCTTCTTCTTCTTCTTCTTCTTCAAGCCCAAGGTAAGTCGGCTTGGGTTTTTTTCTTAATCAAGTATCAGCCCTCCCCACCATGTAAAAATATAACAAAATGGTGTTTTTACCCAGGCAGGGCAAACAAACACTCTCCAAGCAGGAAAGAGGAAAATAGGTTCTCTTTACTGCTCTCAAAAGGAACAAAACAAAATACCAAATACAATTTCAGGTAGTTCTGCCACCGGGCCCTGTATTAATCAGGAGAATGGGGACCAAAAGCTCCTGTCTGGTTCTGGAACTTATTAAGCAAAAAAACACAGCTGCAGAATGAAGCTGCAGTTCAAAAGTCAAAAAATAAACAAAAGCTTTCTGGTAGAAATGGTCTGAAAGGTCTAGGCAAACAGAATTTAGGCTCTGAGACTTGGTAACACAAGGGACACACAAAAGAATCAAAGTAAAATACATCTTAGTTTATTTAGGTGCATAGAACACGAGACTACTTATGACAGCATAGAACATGGTGAACTGCTTATGATAGTGAGAATTTTAAAAACGGTCTGTGTCAGGAACCACCCCTAGGCCAGGTCAGAATAGCTGGAGGGGAGGTCTCCGGGAATGGCGAGGCCTAAGCTGGCATGGCCTCAGATGTGAGGGGACCCTCTGTTCTCTGCACTGAGGGATCCCTCTTCAGTCCAGAGGTTCGGGGCACAGTGTTGCGTCACAGCTGTCTCCCGTGTGCCCGTCTGTCCTGATTTTCTCCTCCCTGGCCACGCCCTGCTTCCTCCTCTTTATTCCCCCTAACCCCCACTCCAGCCTATAGCATAACAGCCATGGGTCCCATAGGCCTCCCTCTCCCCTCCCCGGGGATCCATCCCATGTATCGTCAATCAATCCCATACTGCCATCCTCCACGGGCTCCGCCGTTCTGTCCCCCTTGGATTGCAGGTGTGCCTCTTTTGGGTCAGGTTGCAGGAACGCCAGTCCCGCTGCAGGACACCTGAGGTGGTTTCCTCCTGCCCTGTCCTTGCCACCTGTCCAATCTGGGTTCGGGGTGCCTTGACACCTCTCTCACATTCGCCCTCGGGCCCGGCCTCCTGGGGGGTCCTTTATCCTGTTGGTCTTGCTGGAGGCCTCATTGGTCAGGCCCGCAGTTGGTGGTATTGTCAGGAGGGTCAGCTCCTGACAGATGTAGTAGGTAGGGGTTTTAAAAAAATCTAAGTAGCTCCTGGTTATACTGTGTAACAAAAAACAATCATGCCCCCGTCAATTATGTCAGATCAGTAGTAATGACTGCAGGAATTATGAACATTCTGGCATTGCTCTGTAAAAGAGATGGACCATGGTGAAAGTACAGAGAGGAAGGAACAGAGAGAAAGGGCTACAACAAGAAGGCCAGAGAACCAGAAGACTATTCCTAAATGTAGTAATACTATAGCACCGATTTTATGATATATATTAAAGCCTCAAGGTACGATGGATATGCTTGCCAAACCAATGTCTACAATTACCCACTCCCTTAGGCCAGAATAAAAATGCATCTCCAGGAAAAAGGAAGGCAGCTGGAATAGTCTGCTTCACTTTACCCCATAACGCCAATCCCTCGGGATTCATCAACAAGAACCAGAGTGGTGCATTTATTGAATCTCTGTATGTTGGTAGGAGTCAAAACATCTTTTTAACTCGATGGGGAACATCTTAAGGAAGAATGGAAAGCAAAACAATAACTGAAGGACAGAAAATTCTGAAATGTCACGCAAAACAATGTTAGCTAATGCTGTAGTGGTTTTGGATAAGCAATATCATAAGACTAGTCCAACAGAAGCTCAAGCTACAATTGGCAACAGAATGGTTGTTTGAATTCTATAGCCAATAAGAAATTGGGACATGATTGTTTGATGAAGCAGCTAAAGTTCAATTGCTGAAGAAAACATAGACTTAATTTTTATAGAGTTGTCAAGTTTTGAGTCACAGAAAGAAAAATCTATGTATAATAATGTTTGTTGTAGTATCTTCCTGTCATCCTAAAGATTAAAATTATTGTTAACATACAAGAAAAAAGAGGAAATGAAATGTGGGGACTGGGAACATAGCATTATAAATAAGACAAGGTAAGTCATAAGAACATAAGAGAAGCCAATGTTGGATCAGGTCAATGGCCCATCTAGTCCAACACTCTGTCACACAGTGGCCAAAAATACCAGGTGCCATCAGGAGGTCCACCAGTGGGGCCAGGACACTAGAAGCCCTCCCACTGTTGCCCCCCAAGCACCAAGAACACAGTGCATCACTTGCCCCAGACTGAAAGTTCCTATCTTGTGGCTAATAGCCACTGATGGATCTCTGCTCCATATATTTATCTAATTACCTCTTGAAGCTGTCAATGCTTGTAGCCACCACCACCTCCTGTGGCAGTGAATTCCATGTGTTAATCACTCTTTGGGTGAAGAAGTATTTCCTTTTATCTGTTCTAACCCAACCGCTCAGCAATTTCAGTAAGTGTCCATGAGTTCTTGTATTGTGAGAAGGGGGGAAAAGTACTTCTTTCTCTACCTGCTCTATCCCATGCATAATCTTATAAAAATCAATCATGTCACCCCTCAGCCATCGTTTCTCCAAGCTAGAGCCCCAAGCACTTTAACCTTTCTTCATAGGGAAAGTGTTCCAACCCCTTTATCATTCTAGTTGCCCTTTTCTGCACTTTTTCCAATGCTATAATATCCTTTTTGAGGTGTGGTGACCAGAACTGCAAACAGTACTCCAAATGAGGTCGCACCAATGATTTATACAGGGGCATCATGATACTGGCTGATTTGTTTTCAATTCCCTTCCTAATAATCCCCAGCATAGTGTTGGCTTTTTTTATTGCAGTTGCACACCGTCTTGACATTTTCAGTGAGTTATCTACTATGACTCCATCTCTCTCTCTAGGTCACTCTCTGCAAGTTTGGACCCCATCAATGTGTATAGTTAGGATTTTTGGCTCCAATGTGCATCACTTTGCACTTGGCCACATTGAACCCTATTTGCCATGTTGATGCCCACTCGCCCATCCTTGAGAGATTCCTTTGGAGTGCCTCACAATCCTCCCTGGTTCTCACTACCCTGAACAAATTTGTGTCATCTGCAAATTTAGCCACTTCACTGCTTACTCCCAACTCCAAATCATTAATAAACAAGTTAAAAAGCATCGGACTCAGTACTGATCCCTGTGATCCTTTTATCCCGTGACTATTGAGCTTACTTAGGAGCCTTTGATGAAGAACTTTATCAAAAGCTTTCTGGAAGTCAAGGTAAACAACATCTATTGGGTCCCCCTTGTCCACATGTTTGTTCACTCCCTCAAAAAACACTAACAGGTTAGTGAAACAAGATCTTCCCTTATAGAACCCATGCTGAGTCTGCCTCAATAGTTTTTGTTCATCAATGTGCCTACTAATTATTTCATAAATAACAGTTTCCACCAACTTACCCAGTATCAATGTCAGACTGACTGGCCTGTAATTTCCCAGATCTCCTCTGGAACTCTTTTTAAAGATGGGAGTGACATTAGCTTCTTTCCAGTCCTCAGGAATGAAGGTAGATTTTAATGAAAGATTACATATTTTTGTCAGGAGATCCACAAGTTCACATTTGAGTTTTTTCAGAACTCTTGGATGTATGCCATTCGGGTCTGGTGATTTATCAGTTTTTAAGTTGTCTATCAGCCATAGGACTTCCTCTCTCGTCACCTCAATCTGACCCAGGTCTTTCAACACCCCTCCTGAAATCAATGGTTCTGGAGTGGGCAAGCACTTCTCATCTTCCACAGTGAAGACAGAGGCAAAAAATGCATTCAGCTTCTCAGCCATTTCCCTATCATCCTTCAGTACTCCTTTTACCCCTTGGTCATCCAAGGGCCCCACTACCTCCCTGGCTGGTTTCGTGCTTCTAATGTATTTAAGTCAAATGAAATTCTTCTATGAAGTGAGAACCAGAATTAATAAATTTTTGCTTTTGGTGAAGTAAAAAACAAGAACCCAACTCCTGTTAATTAATTTTTGCATGGACCTTGAACAGTCCTCTAATTTTGTATTAATCACCTACAGATTAAAATAAATGGATCATTAATTTGATCTGTTTGAGCTCTTCTTGTAGCCCTACAAATTAATTACACCAACAGAACAGAAAAGTAGTAGAGAAGAAGACAAAGACAAAGAAGAAGGAGGAGGAGGAGGAGATTGGATTTATACCCTGCCTTTCACTTGGCATCTCGGAGCAGTTTACAAACACCTTTCCCTTCCCCTCCTCACAAAAGACACCCTGTGTAGTAGGCAGGGCTGACAGAGGTCTGACAGAACTGTCCTTGAGAGAACAGCTCTGACAGAACTATGGCTTGCCCAAGGTCATCCAGCAGCTGCAGATGGAGGAGTGGAGAATCAAACCCAGTTCTCCCAGATTAAAGTCCATGCACTTAACCACTACACATTTCTATAAATATAGTAAGAAATCCCTTTGCTCACACACATATACCTTGTGTTGGAAATCGTTTGAGAGGCGGCTTTTTAACACGCTTGACTTCATAAATTTGCTCAAATATAGATATCACCTCCTGTACAGCATCTTCTATGTGTCTGCTTTTGTTGTTTAATATTTCAGCCCACTCTTTGGTATACGTCTGTCAGTGATATACAATAAGGTAGTTTAAGATGTTTAGTATACATGTGTAGTAAGGGAAAATGGAAGCATTTGAGTAAAATTGTGCATTTTATTGCTATTAAAATATTACAATTAAAAACTTGCTTTAGAATGTATTTAATATTTATAAATACCTACATCAGTGGCTTTGGATGTGGAAGCACTGTAAGTGTAATTTATATACATCCCCTTGGACTTTAGAGTAGCATTGGGGTCCAATGCACAAAACGTTATATTATAAAAGCAGATTCATTCTTTAAGGTGCCTTTTTGTTCTAGCAGCAATGCAAATAGTCATATTACCAGCACCAGTGTTGTTCAAAAGTGGAAACATTTAAGAGCAAACCAAGGAGGCTCACTGATTTGAGGCATTCTAGCTCTTCTGTCTTTAAACTGTAAAAAACCATCCTTTAAATATGAATGGTATGCCTCAAAAAGATACTTGCAAGGTTAATATGTAGGGACTGGGTTCTCATAGTGATTCTGGAGGTCAAGCACCTTACAGTGACCTTGTCAGACGTTACTACTGCTATTATTGTTATTACTAGCAAGGAATCTTCAAGGATTTGCAGGCATCGCTTCATTTTACCCTTTATCTCCTTCACCACACCATTATTTTTTCTCCTCTTTGCAGCTCCATATCTTCTCCCCTTTTCCTGCTTCCTTCTCTCCTTCCCACTTACCAGCCAACCTTTCTTTCCATCTTTCTTTCTGAAAGTCTTCAGCTTTATTATTTACATATTGTGTACACCACCTTTCTCCCCAATGAGGACCTGAAACAGCTGACACCATTGTCTTCTATTCCAATTTATCTCACAACTCTGTGAGGCAGATTAAGCTGGGAGACAGTGACTGGCCCAAGGTCACCCAATAAGCTTCTATGGCAGAATGGTGATTCATACCTGGGTCTCTCAGATTCTACTCCAAAACTCTAACCACTACACCACACTGGCTTTTATGGGGTGGCTGTCTTTGAACAGTAGCAAGAAACCAGGCTGGGGTAAGTCACATAAGTTGTGTGGTAGCAGGTTGCCTGTGGCTGCTGCCAGGCCTGACCATGATTCCTTCTCCCAGGGTGGATTGGCAATTATGGGCATCAAGGTGCCTTCTGGTGAGCCAATGGCCTCCCTCCCTGGGCTAGGCAAGCACTCTGGTAAGCAGAAGGGATGTGAGCTGTTCACAAGGTGGGGGAGGTAGTGCCCAAGCCCTGCAGGAGGTAAAGCATCAAGCCTACCCAAGTCCCATGTGAGACAAAGTGCCCGGCCCACTCAAGGTGAGGGAGGTAGTGCCTGGCCAATTGGGGGCAAAAGCAGGCTGTAGGAACTTATTTCTTTTTTTAAAATCCCAAATGGGCTTGGAATAGTGCCACAGGGGAAGGAAAGGCTCTTGCCTCCCCCCTGCAGCAGTTTGTTTGAGCAACAAGTATGGGGGGCTTTCTAACAGCCTTAGGCAGATTGTTCCATAAGGGACTTCAATATTGTACTAAATCTTGTGTTAAACTGGATTGTTAGAACAAGAAGGAGCACACACTTCATATGCGATGAAGGGATATGAAGAACACTGATTCATGAAAGAGATCTGAAGCAGGATCCACTGTAATCTCACCCAAGTCTGTGCAACATTTCCTTTCTCAATCCTGCGGTTCCCAAATTACAGGGCCATGCTTCAAAGCTAGTGACTCGCTCAACTGAATCACAAAGGGGATGTTGCTGTGGATATTATTTATTTCAACATTTTCTATGCTGCCTCTCCTGGGAACCTCACTCACAACAGATATTCCAGAATGACATGAATTAGGCCAAATTCAGACTGGCAGTTTGAAGCGGGAGCGAGTCGTGGCAAAAAAGTTTTCCCGGTCACACTGTACCGACTGATGCAGGAGCATACCGGGGAGGAGGCGTGAGGGAGTGTTCACACTGTTGGCCCAAAGGCGCAGCTGTAAGGCGCGGCTTTCTGTTTCACTAATCTGGAGATATGCACTTATGTGCATGAGCACCCAATCGAAATCACGGATTTTAGCATTAACACTGTGTTGGTGCGGGGTATACGAGGACAGACGCACTTTCTGAGATTTGATACCACTTTTAACAGGTATCTTTTTAACTCGGGAATGAAGCATTACAAGACGGGTTGAGTACGGCTGGGGAACGCCGGACAGATGTGCCTGTGTGAATGCCCCCTTTAATCTGCTTGTGAAACATTGCTGAAACGCGCCTCTCTCAGGGCAAACTGCCTGTCTGAACTCGGCCTTAATGTTCTCAGCCAAGAAATGTCTAGTAGTGATTTCTTTGATTGAATTATTCCAAGTGCCTTGTCTCTCAAAATCCAAATCAGAATCCTGAGACTCAGGGAAACTTTGAGAACCCAGGGTTTCTTTGGTGACCTTGGAGCTTACCAGGTCTATGACAGTCCACTTTTTAACAAGGAGATCTCAGTTTCAAAACAGTAATACTAAAACCTGAAGATTCAAGAGATGCATGCCATCTAGTGGCAAACTATTAATATGTTCAGAATTCTTTATACAATATATATTGTCTTTTTTATAAACATTTTGCTACATTCAGATTAGTAAACACTCTAAGAAAACATATATATTTGGAACAATGCAGTAAATAAAACATGTGTTAAAACAGTTATGTTAAAGAAACTAGAGAAAGAAATATGGTTACCTCATTGCGTGCCAATAAATCCTCCACTTTCATAGCACTGTCTGGTAGTACGAGCAAAAGAGTATTCGATATGTCTTTCATTGTTAAATCAATCTGCATTTCACACAAGTCATTAATCTACAATAAATAAAATAAGAATTAATAGCATACAATTTATTTTTATTTAGCTGCATTAGTTAAGTGGTCTGATAAGATTTTGATCTTGGAAGGGAGGAGAGAACCCCACTTACAAAAGAAAACTGAAATTCTACTTTGTCAATGATAAGAGGGGCTGTAGCTCACTTGCAGAGCTGTGATGTGATTTTATTCTTCTTTTCACAATTGCAGCAGTGCATGGTGGCAGTTTGTGACTGCATAGGAGCTGATGCAGAAAACAACTTGGTGAAGAGGCTCAATCACAAGTGGTGTAAATTTCCCATCAAGGAATGCCCTCCAAAATCACCAGAAGCAGACATGACATAAACCAAACCTGGGGGTGGCTCAAGGATGCCTAGTTTAGACTCTTTATACTCAAATCCTCTATCTTTTACATTCATCCCTGTTTTAAAATTGCCTCACATAACATTTTTAGGGGGGAATCGTGGGTTTCACCCTGTTTCAATAATTGCTTGGCATATATGATAACTTTTGTAATAATTTTTATGTTCTCCTTTTGTACAGTGAGGGTTAGCCGTTTATGACTCTGGTTATGAAAACAGTAATCAAGAAGTAATCAATTCCTTGGCATATTTTGTTCAATTTTACATTATTCAAACGAGTACTAACACATCCTTCCTATATGTCAACAGTATTACTCCATTTTTTTAAAATCTCATATTATCAATCTAAACAAAAATTTCAAATACTATTTTATGGTTCCACCTGTCTTGTAAGCATTTGGGGTTATAGAAGCTGTAGTTATAGAAGGTTAGTTATAGAAGATTTCTCTAAATGAAATAAGATAAAAAGCATATTTAAACCAATGTCTTTGACACTGGAAAATATGTTTACCTTTTTCAAAAGCTGATTAAACATTTTCATGACTTCATCAACTTCTTGAAAGAAGCTATCTAAAGTCAAAGATGACCATGTTAAAATAGTAAGTCCTTGTCTCAATACAGATTCCACCTAAAGAAAACAGACAGTGCCAAGAAAAATAAACATTTAGCGGGACTGTAGTACATAAGCAATCATGAATATCAAATGACTAACATACCCATTTTAATTTAAGTTTAATATTATCTTAGCATCTCTTTGTAGCATTAAATTATGTATCCGACAAACTTTTTTAAATCAATGCATTCAGAATGTGTGGTGATCTCGGCTGGGGAAGAGGTCTATTGCAAGAGAAGCCAATCCTTCAAGTACCCTAGTCTCAGGCCATATAGGGCATTAGAGGTCAACAACAGCATTCTGAATTGCACTTACAAGCAAACCAGCAACCAGTGTAATGATTTTAAATATGGCAAGATGTCTTTCCCAAGCATGATACCTGCTAGCAGCCTAACAACTACATTATTAATTTTGCAAACTGTCTTAAAAGGTAGCCCCATGTGAATAGTTTAGAGTAGTCCCAATTGGATCTAACCAGAGCCTGAATAACTGTTGCCAAATTCTGCTTATCGAGATAGGCCACAAGCTGCAACAACCTACATATCACAGAAGAGATCTGCACCACCTGCAGTCCTGAATCAAAATCACTACCAAACTGCTCACATGCAGTTTTAAATGGTGACCCCATTTAAAAAAGATGGATTTTTGCAAACTTCAATTGCAAATATCAATAAATCAACAACATCCACTTTCTCATCTGACTCAGTTAAGTAAACTGAATTGGGCATTGGAAGCATGTTGATGATCCCTTAGCCCAAACTACCAGCTTCTGCACCTAGAGTGCCCAGTTTGGATCACAAGACTGCAACATGTAGAGAAGGGTCTTCAGCCTTCCCCCAAGCACACATTGACAACATTTCCTTGACCTCAAACAGTCAGGGTGGGGAAAATACATGACTGTACATTGTGAGAGTGCTCTGATCTAATAAAGTACTGAGACTGATGCAGAGCGGAGTGATTTCAGCTCATATTTTATTGTAGATAGTAGAACAAGAGATGCTTAAGCAGGACTGATTGCCCGCTTATATTCCCATTCCCATTCACAACCACACACACCACACATACCCACAACCCAGATAGGTTTATTTACAAGGCTAGTCCTGCATAGGTTCTCCTTCAGGATCCAGGCTTGCCAGTTGACTAGTCCTAGGATCCTCTGCTTCTATTGTCTCTGGAGCGAAGCTCACTCATCCTGCTGGCCAGCCACATGTTGGCCTGACTGCATGCGCGGTTTACTTGAGTACATAACATCCCTCCCCCTTTGGTCCGGATCAACCCTACAGACGTAGTCTTTCAGATAGGTGGGTCTTTTCCACTCTTATATAGAACGGAGAACGTTGGGGGCCAGGGCCAAGTTCTCGGGCCCTGGCTCTATCAGTTCCGGGGCAGGGACTACGGCCACGGGAGCTGCTGTGGCGTCTGGAGAATAGTATGCCACAGGAACCTCACGGCCATCAGCTAGCTGGTGCCCCAGGACCACCCCCAGCCCATAATGAGACATGTCATATACCTAGACCACCAGCAGGGCCTCGTCAAAGTGGGCAAGGATGTCATTGGAGACCAACAGTTCCTTGACCGCCCAGAAAGCGGCATTGTGCTTGGGGCCCCAGACCCAAGGAGCACATTTGTCCAGCAGCCTGTGCAAAGGCTCAGTGAGAGGAGCTTTCTAGGGCAGGAACGAGTGATAAAAATTGAGTAACCCTAAGAAGGCCTGCAGTTCTGCCTGTAGAGAAGCTTCACCACTATCACAGCCACAAAGTAAATTGCCCACCCCTGCAGGGATTCCAAGTCTTTATGAATCTAAACTTTATCAGGTAATGGTTCATCCATAACAAAAGAATCTCTGAGATATCCTCCACACCCAAACCCCTTTGAACTGGACCAGTAGTACAGGGAGGTAGCTTTAGTCTTTGAACTTAATGGTCTTCCGTGCATTCTTCCTGAGATGGTAATGTATACTTCAAATTCAAAGCTACAGCACGCACCTGGAGGGACTCTCCTGAGCCCATGGACAGGGGCCCATGTCTTTTATACCAAAGTCTAGCTCTAACCGCAAATAAAAACCAAATCAAGCATATATCCTACTATGCATGTGAGAACTAAGATAACAGCTCCATGGCTGATATGAAGACCATGTCATCCAGAGGTACACCATATTGAATAAATACATACACACCGTTTCACATGTGTCTATGAGCACATATGTACCTTATACACACAGTGAGTGTGTTCTGCTGAATTAAATTACCATGACTCACCTTCTTCATTTTTGGCGCCATCAAATTTACAAACACAGTTGGCACTTCCTGGCACAAATTTTCATAACATGCAAGAATACCCTGTGAATTAAAATTAATGTTCAATATTGTAAAGAACTTAAAAGGATACTATAATATGCTTGAGCAAAAAGTAAGTCATTTGGAGAAAAATGGAGCATTGGGCTACGCATAAATTATTCAGTGAAATTTTAATAGAAAATGTAATTTACCATTAATTTATTTACTTCATTTATATCCCTCTTTTCTTTCCAATGGGGATCAAACCTGGCTACATCGTTCTCTCCTTCTCTACTTTATCCTTACAACAATCCTGTGAGATAGATTAGACTGAAAGTGTGTGACTGGCTCAAGGTCACCCAGCAAGCTTCTATGGCAGAATGTGGATCTGAACCTGGATTTCCCAGATCCTAGTCCAATATGCCAACCTGTGTGTATGTGTGTATACAAACACACATAATACACACAAAACTATAAGACAGTTTGTTTTCATTGATAGGTATCAAAATTGAAGATATTTCCCCAACAGAGAGAAGACCGAAATTTGAAACTTGCGTAATTCAAGACACCATTCTTATTAGAAGGGTCTGCATTTTTAAAACCTTTTTCTCACTTAAAATTTGTGACATGAAACTAAACTCATAACTGAGGTGAACACTCTTCATAGCAAGTGACACATAAGGTGAAATATTCAGCTATGTGAATAAGCTCTATACAATTAAAAAAGCCAATGAAGTTATTTCATCAGATGCAAGTTGTGAAAGCAAGCATAGCTAAACATCTGGATATCTATATTCATGTAAATGAACTATCCTTTTGTCTTTCAGGATAACAGTTAACAGTCAATGTAACAATCACTTAGCAAGACTAGTGGAATAAAGTTTAAATTGTCATACAAAAAATATGTTAATATGATACTTTTTTTTAAAAAATCAATGGTTATAGTTCTTTACATACCTCCAAACGTAATTTGTTTGTCTTAACCTCACTTTCAATTTTAACTATCCTCTTTGCCTGCTCTGGTACATCAAGTCCCATCTTTATCATACACTTTGTTTCTCGGACAATCTCTAAGATTTTTGGGTCAAAATTAACTAGTAGCTTTCCAGTTTCAGGATGCCGTACCAAAAGTGTTACTTGCAATGCTATAATTCAAATGAAAAAATATTATAGAATTCAAGTGCAAAAGATAATTTTTTCCTGTTGTACAAATCTGTAAAATTGTCCAAAGCCTTGGACACCTTCTGTAATACTTGTGGTGGACCAAAAGACTCACCATATTGCAGCTGTGAAATTTCCTTCATCCAAGCTGTGTGATAGAGTACCTCAAATTCCACCAACACATAGGAAATTTTATTGTACAATCGAACAACTGCTTTACCTTCTGGACTTGCCAAGATATCTGAATTTTTCTGTTAAAATATTTGGGATCAATGATATACATATTAAAATATATACATTAATAATGGAATACTGCCTCTCATTTCTCTCTTCCTCTCACTAGTCTAGGAGATTAGATAATGTGATTTATTTTTACAAGCCTTTCAAGATTGCACAGATTTTGATAATGCATATCATTGCTTCTTTAATTACAGACAGTGCTATATTTCTGCTTTTCTGAGCATGGACCCAAAAGTTCTATGATAGACTGGGGAAACACATAAGCAGCCCCAGTTTTGTTTGTTGTTTACTCTCCAGCAGATTTCACAGATTCCCTAGCAATAAATTTGCCTCTTCCTCAAACTTTTAAAAATCCAAACCATTATCTGGAATGGGAAATATCTTCAGCTGGAATATTCATGCACAATGCACCACTTTCCAGTCATTTCCAAAAAACCCTTTATCACATTTTACTTAAAATTGTGGGTGACTTAAGGTGCTCATTCATATCACTTGATTAAAGTTCAGAAAAAGCCTTGGAAATTGTTCAATTAAAGTGGATTTCTTCAGGAAAGGCAATTTCCAGCTTCTTAAGATATTCAGGAGAACTGAAACCATTCTAAAATAGGTCTGATATACACCTTAAGGGCTACTGCTAAATTATCAAAATCTTCTACATCTCGATATATGCTTGACATTAGTTGGATATTAGCTTTCATGACAGTCAAACAGCACCACCTACAGACTGTCCCATATCACTTTACTCCACTTGTAATCTCAAGGAGAATTGGGAACACATGATAAACATCAGTATTCTTGTCACTTGATCACAATTTTTAGAGGCATAGTATTTTACGCCTTACCAAATTTGTCTCCTTCAGGTGGATGATGACAAACTTACATAAAAATAGTCGATTGGCTCATTTATGCGTCTGAAGAGCTGCCTCACCCATAGTATCTTCCCAGCTATTGGGGGCATATTTCGAGCCAGAGGAGGATCATCTTTTTGAGCCTGATAAAGCTATGGTAAACACAGGTTTAAAACATATCTTCTAGTAAAACTGTAGCTAAATATTGTACATCTCTAAGCATTTGGAATTAAACAAGAATGTATGGTATTAAGTAGCAGACGACGTTCTTAACTGCAATTCCAACTATTTTCCATAACAAAATGAAGAGAAGGGGAATATGAAGTAAAATATGAAGCACTGAATTAAAGCTAGCCGACTTGCTAATAACTGTGTGCAACATCAGTTATAGACACTACACATTCCCAACTTTTTGTTTCCAAATTAGCTTAAAAATGAATAAGATTCACTTGTTCCTCTCTCCCAAGGGTCTGTTGTTCTGTTTTACTATCTTTTCAATGCTAATCAGCCCAGTCTCCAATCCAGCATTGCCAGAGACTGATAGAGTAAAATTATGGTTTACAACACCGACCATCAATATAAAGATAGAACTTCTCTGCCTCTCCATCTATATTAACTATTTTAAATCATTATTGGGGTTGTCAACCAATCAAATAAAAAATTTCTTGCTCAAATGTTTGCCTTTTTAACCATTTGTCAGTAAGTTAATGAATGAAAAATAAATGTGCATATTCCCAAAACCGCAATATATGTGGTTTCTGAAACAGTCAAGGGAGTGTAAAATAAAGCATAATTTCAACAAAAATGAACACCTATTCTTAGAACAAAAGGCTACCACTGATACTTTCTTTTTAATACATTCACAGCTATATGATACTCTTCTACTATAAAGGCCCTCCACCACAACAGTAAAATGCCAAAATTAAAGTGGGCTAATTTTTAAAAATAAATGTATTCTTAAGTCTAGTCTCACCTATTAAAATTTGCCCTTATTGACTAAAATTAGAGTGTCTTAAGAAGTCATCTAAGGCTTCCATTAATTAGTCTAAATCAGGGGTGGCCAAGCTTCTTAATGTAAGAGCCACATAGAACAAACGTCAGATGTTTGAGAGCCACAAGACATGAGCAAATATCACACACACGTTTTTATTGGGAAATATGCAAATTTGCTTTTTATTAACATTAAATGAGACTGCCAAAAATAAAAACAAAAGGGGTAAAAACAGATATTAATAGTGATATTTCTTTGTTCAATTATATTTCTTTGTTTACTAATGATATTTATTTGAGAGGAAGAGAGAGAGAGATGGAAAGAAAGAGTGAAAGAGGTGGAAAGAGAGAGAGAGAAACAAAGAAAGGAAATAGATGAGTGAGGGAGGAGGGAGGAAGGGAAAAAAGAGAAAGCTGGGAAGAAAGCAAATAAATGGGGAGGCAGGGAGTGGCAGAAAGAAAGCAATATTAACTTTTAATGTGTTCTCCACCACCACCCCCCGCCACACCAGCCAGCGTGGCTTGGAGAACTGATTTAAAGAGACAAATGCCTTCTCCAAGTCAGCTGGTGGCGGGGGGGGGCAGCTTTGAGAATGCATTTAAGGTTAAAGTTGCTTTCTTTCTCTGCTCCCCCCTCAAGCCTACCCAGGGAGGGGAATACTGTCTGGGGAAGGGAAGACCGATCAGAGAGACATGCTTCCCCAGCTGCCCTGCCAGGAGCTGCACAGTATGTGTGAAAGAGCCGCATGTGGCTCCCGAGCCACAGTTTGGCCACCCCTAGTCTAAATCAATTAAAGCAGGCTGTCTCTTATTGTAAATACATCAAATACCTTTTTAGTGGCTTCAAGTTCTGCAACGTAATGCTGAAGAATGCATGCAATAGTTCTCTCTATTTCATGTTGAAGACATGGCATGTTCAGTTTCTGAAACCTAAACAGAAGATCATATTTTGATTCAGAATGTGTCCTGTAAATTGCGATCTCAAAAAGCTATGGTTGGTTTTAAAAGAAATGAGTGTGCCAAAACATCTGATTGTTTTGATGTGCAACCTATACTCTGGACAAGAGGCTACAAAATATGGAGAAAACAGAATAGAATCATAGAATCATAGAGCTGGAAGGGATCTACAGCGTCATCTAGTCCAACCCTCAGCACAATGCAGGAAATCCACAAATACCTCCCCCACACTGACCCCTTGAAAAGTACTGAGACCGATGAGTGATTTCAGCTCTCACATACTTTATTAGAACAGGAACAAGACACCTAAGCTGGCTCGCAGGCCGACTTTTATTCCCAAGTGAACCTACACCCCAAACACACACAACACCCGTAATTTGCTATTTACAGTTAATTGAGTTACACCGGGCTCCTTGATTGGAAGGATGCAAAGAGCCTACAATCTATTGTCTAGAGGAACGAAGCTCAGGCCTTTTGCCTGGCTGCGTGGTGGACCAGTCCGAATCGGTCCAAGCACATGGTTGCCCCAACTCCATGTTTCTCTGTGGATACACTACACCCCTCCCCCCTTGGTCCATGAGGCACCCACAGACAAAGTCCTTTAGATAAGTGGGAGGCTTCCGAACCCTTGTCGAGCGCTGGATAGCTGGAGCAGGAGAAGATGCTGGTGCCTGGGTGCTAGTCGGGGACCCTACTGGTGTCGGGACCATTGAGAGGCCAGCGAGGCATTTCCCGCGATGGTTGGGGCGTCTGGAGACGGGGCGACGGGTGCAGCGGCCGAGCTGTCTGCCTGGCTGGACTCTTGCAGCGTTTGCGGAGGCTGTGGGTCTACGACCTCGGATGGTTCTGGGACCTCATAGTCGTCCGGCTCCCGTGGCGCCACCTGTTGGTGGAGCTGGTCGATGTGGCAGTGTAGCATGGTGCCGTCCTTGCAGGAGACTTCATACGAGCGGAGTCCCCTGACCCTTACCACCCTGGCCGGGATCCATAGCGGGCCCGAGGTGTAGCTTCTGGCGTAGACGGGATCCTCTGGGAAGAACCCTCTGCTTGCTTCCTGGTCCTCTGTGTCCGGTTCGTGCTCCGGGGCCCGATCCGGGTGTAGCCTGTCCAAGCGTAACGTGAGGCGGCGACCCAGGAGAAGTTCTGCCGGGCTGCATCCGGTGGTGGCGTGCGGGGTTATGCGCTGCCCAAACAGGAATGAAGCCAGTTTGTACTCCCAGATCCGCCATAGTGCTTCCTTTGCGGTGTGGACCATCCACTCGGCTTGCCCATTCGTGGCGGGGTGGAACGGCGCGGAACGCACATGCTGGATGCTGTAGTAAGCGGTGAAGTCCTGGAACTCCCGAGAGGTAAAAGCGGTGCCGTTGTTGATGACCAGTGTGTCCGGGAGGCCCTGAGCACTGAAAATTCGCCACATGGCCCTGATGGCGGATTTCGAGGAGGTGGACGATATCAGGACGACCTTTAGCCATTTGCTGTAGGCATCGTCTAGTATAAAGAAAATCTGCCCCTGGAATGGCCCCGTGAAATCCTGGTGAAGTTGGGACCAGGGATGATGGGAGGACTTCCAGGCTCTCTCCAGAGTGTGCAGTGGGTCGGGGCGTGAGGCCTGGCAGGGCTGGCACCTTTTTACCTTGTCCTCAATGTCCTTGTTGAGGCCCAGCCACCAGAGGTAGCTTTGTGCTAACGCCTTCATTTGGACCACCCCCGGGTGATGTTCGTGTAGCACCTCTAGAACATGTTGTTGCAGTGGCGCTGGAATCACCACCCGGCCTCCCCACATTAAGCACCCCTTGTAAAGGGACAGTTCATGTTTGCGGGTACTGAATGGGGTAAACTCGGGGCCCTCCTTCGCCACTGGCCACCCCCTCCCCATCCAGTCCACGACTCGGCAGAGAACAGGATCCCGAGCTGTGCGGCGGGCCACCTCCCACACATGGACTGGACTGTCGGGGAGCGTCTCCAAGAGGGCGATCAGATGCTCGGGTGTGGGGTCAGGGTCCGTGGATGGCAGGGGCAGGCAGCTAAGGGCATCTGTGTGCCCCATCGCCTTCCCGGGCCTGTGGGTGAGGGAGTAAGAGTACCCTGCCAGGAAAATGGACCATCGCAGGACCCAGGGGGATACCATTTGCGGGGTCTGGTGATCCGCGGCGAGGAGTCCCAGCAGCGGTTTGTGGTCCGTGATGATTTCTTTCTTTTTTTAAAAAAAAAGCGCCCCCAAAAGAGGCATTTTTATTATTTTTCCACCAAAGACATGGCTACCACATTACACAACATAATAGACAACACACCGAATACATAACAATACACACTACACAACAAAGACAACCACAACATTAAACATTCACGGGGGGGTACAATTCTCATTACATCGCATCCAGTTTTACCCCTCCCACCTTACCGATCTAAGTATTATACCATTGCTTCTGTATCCACTAAATTCTAACTTTCTAACTTATTCAATTCTAATTAGCATAAAGTTAATAATATCCATTCCTCCTTATTTCTTTCAATCCTTCTCTCTCCGATCGTACCAGTCATAAAAGCGTTGCCAAGTGTTTGTAAAGGCTGATTCATCGTATCCTTTCAACATCAAAGTCAGTTTGTCCATTTCTGCTGCTTCCATTATCTTCTCAATCAACTCCTGTTCAGTTGGTACCACCATAGTTCGCCAGTACTTTGCATATAAAATTCTAGCCGCTGTTGCTATATATGTTATCAAATATCTCTCTTCTCTCCGCACCTCTTTTGGAAGTATTCCCAGCAATAATACCTCTGGCTTAAACAAAATAGTACCTTTTATAATATTCTGCATCAATCTATGCACCCATATCTAGTATTTTTTAACCCTCTCACAAGTCCACCACATATGATAAAATGAACCCACTTTGACATTACATTTCCAACACTTACTAGAGCATCTTTCATCAAATTTTGATAACCTATCCAGGGTAATATACCATCTATAAAACATTTTATACATGTTTTCTCTATATGCAACCGCCCTGGTTATTTTCACATTTATTTTCCATATTTGATCCCACTGTTCCATCTCTATACTATAGCCAAAATTTGTTGCCCATTGAACCATATTGTTTTTCACTGTTTCATCTATCGTATAGTCAGCCAACAACAATGCGTACATTTTTTTAATAAACTTCTCTTCCGGCTGGTACAATATTTTCCCTATATCAGATAATGACTTCTCAAACCCTTTCTGTTTATCTTTTTTATATCTTGACTGAATCTGAACTCTGTTCCACCAACCAATATCCTCGCCCAATTCAAGCTCCCCCTTCGCATTTATAATATCCAGATATCTTTGCGATGGGTCTTCAAAATATAACCTAGGTAAAGTCACTGCTTCTACCGGGGCTACCAACCAAGAGGTTTTAACAAACCACCTCCTCCGGATGGTCTCCCATACTCTTGCAAGTGCATCCCGTATCCAGTGTTGTCTAAAATATTTATCTGCTGCCACCTTCTCGTCCCACAAGAATGCATGCCAACCTTCTAAGAGATCACGGCCTTCCAGTTTTAAAAGCCTTCTATCTTCCAGAGTCACCCATTCCTTAAGCCATGCCAATGCTCCCTCTCTATAATATAGTATCCAATTTGGCAAAGCCAGGCCTCCTCTTTCTTTTGAGTCTTGTAACACTTTAAGTCTAATTCGTGCTCTTTTCCCTTGCCACACAAACTTAGACGTGGTTTGCTCCAACTCTTTCAGTATTGCCAAATTTTTCAGGATAGGAATCGTTTGGAACAGGAAGATCCATCTTGGTAGAATATTCATCTTTATCAACGCAATTCTTCCAATTAAGGACAACTTCAAATTCTTCCATTTTTCTAAATCTTGTTTCGTTGCTCTTAACAATTCTCTATAATTGTCTTCTTGCAATGAACTGCACCTATTCTTTAATTGAATTCCTAAATATTTCACCTTCACATGGAGTTTATATCCCGACTCTTCTTGCAAATGCTCTCTTTGCTCCAAAGTCATATTTTTAGTTAGAATTTTTGTTTTAACCATATTAACCTTCAAGCCTGCCACTTGCCCGTACTCTTTCAAGAGCTTATTTAACTCCATGATTGAACATCTCGGTTCCTCCAATATGAATGCCAAGTCATCTGCATAGGCTAATAGCTTATAGTGTTCTCCATGAACCTTTAATCCCTTCACTTCTGAGTTCTGTCTTATCTCTTCTGTTAACACTTCCAGAGCAAAAATATATAGTAATGGTGAGAGGGGACAGCCTTGCCTCGTACCCTTCTGTATCTGGAATTGTTCAGTCCATTCCCCATTTACCATAACTGCTGCTCTCTGTTTTGAGTAAATTGCTTGAATTGTTTGGGTAAATTGTTCTCCCGCTCTGGCCCTCTTAAGTGTCTCTATTATAAACATCCAATCCAAGTTGTCAAAGGCCTTCTCTGCGTCTACAAAAATCACCGCCATTTCTTTTTCTGGATGAGCTTCATAGTACTCCAACACATTCAATAATCGCCTCATATTGTGCTTTATCTGTCTTTTCGGGAGAAATCCTGACTGTCAGCCATAATGGAAGCAAATATTTTATAATCCACATTTAATAGGGAGATTGGTCTATAGTTCCTAACATCGTTTCCTTCCGTATCTTGTTTATGTATCAAAGAGATTAGGGCTTCCCTCCACATATCAGGCACTTCCTCTCCTTCCCACATTTTCTTATAAACTTCATGTAGTTGTGGGAGCAATATTTCTTCAAAAGTTATATAGAATTCCACTGGTAGACCATCCGTCCCTGGTACCTTGCCTTTATTCTGTCTTTTCAATGCCTCCACCATCTCCATCATGGTAATTGGTTGATTTAAAATCTTCTGTTCTTCCTCCGAGAACTTCTGCCACACGCGGTCTTGCAAATACTGGGATATTTCTTCTCTGGTTATATTCTCTCTTGCATAAAGTTTCTTATAAAAGTCTTCCACAATCCTTTTCAGGTCCTGAGCTCCATTTTGTTCTACCCCATTTCTATCTCTCAACGATTTTATCAATGTTCTTTCCGATTGCTTTCTTACTTGGTAAGCCAGCCATCTAGTTGGTTTGTTGGCATTCTCGAAGTAATTTTGTTTAGCATAATTTACTTTTTTGCCATTTCTACTGTCAATAAGCAGTTCATTTTGTGCATAAGAAGCTTAATTTTAGCTTTCCTGCCAGGGTCTCCTCCCATCTCCATTTCTTGCTTCTCCTATTCCAATATTTCTTTTTTCAGATTGAAGTATTCCTCATTTCTTTTTCTGTTCTTCTTTGCTGCTTCCTTCATTAAAAGTCCTCTCGCGAAAGCCTTAAACGTATCCCACACCGTTCGTCTCGGAATACCTGGGGTGATGTTTTCCTTAAAGAAGAAAGTAAATTCCGTTTGCAAGCTTTTCACCACCTTGCTATCCTTAAGTAATAAAGAGTTCAATGTCCATCTGTCCCTACGGTTTATTCCCAGTAGCTCCACCGTTATCGGATTGTGATCAGCAAATGTGCCTGCATCTATTTCAGCCTCCTGTAAATCCCTTACCATTGAAGATGACATCCAACACATATCCAGTCTAGACCAAGAGTCATGTCTCGCCGAATAGAACATGTATTGTTGCGTTTTAGGGTTTCTTATTCTCCAAGTATCAACGAACTGCCATTCCTCTACGATCTGCAAAAGTGAATTAGGAAATTCATTACCTTTTGGCTTCTTCCTCTGAGTATTCGCTTTCCGATCCATTTTATTATCAAAAACCGTATTAAAGTCGCCAATCACACAAAGCTCCTGGAAATCCTGTTTAGCCATCAAGATTGAGAGCTTTCGATAAAACTTCTCCTAGTTTTGATTTGGGGCATAGATATTCACTATTAAAACTTTTTTATTTTGTTTTTGAATTGTCACCATCAATATTCTCCCATCTTCCGAAGCAAATATAAGTTCTGGCTGCATATGTTCCTTAATATAAGTGGCCACTCCACGTTTTTTCTTCTCTTTATCTGTTGCCACAAACACCTTGCCTAATCCCTTATAATTCAGCTATTTTTCATCCTTTCTCCTAATGTGGGTTTCTTGAATACATGTTATGTCTGCCTTACATTTCTTCAATTGATGAAATATCCTTCTTCTTTTCTGAGGTCCATTTAAGCCATTGACGTTCACTGAAATTATTTTTATCTTCTTTTTATCCATCTAGGTTCTGTGTCTGTCTGTATTCCTTTTCACCTTTTGTTTTTTGCCTTGTCACAATTGGAGATCTCAGTCTAAATTTTCTTGGTCTTTGAGGTTTGGCAGAGGGAGCTGATGCCGTTGCTTCCTGGGATTGGGATTCCTCTTCCCTTTCCACCTCTCCCTCTTCTCTCTCCTCTTTTTCTTCTTGATCATCCAACATCTTCACTCCATACGTCTCTAGGAAATCTTTAGCCTTGAAAACAGAGGTGATTCTGAATCTCTTTCCCTCAAAGTTAAAGAAGACCCCCTCTGGCAAAATCCACCTATAGGTGATATTATTGGCTCTCAACAGTGCCGTTAAGTCTGAGTATGCCCTCCTCTTCTCCCTCACTCTCCAGGGTATCTCTTTTAGAACTTTAATTTCTTCTTGTTCCATCCTCAACAGTACAGCATTTACTTCTTTCAGTATCTTTTCTCTAACTGCCCACTTATGGAACCGCACCTGGACCTCCCTGGGCACCTTAAATCTTCTTGCATAAGCCGAATTCATTCTGAAGGCCACATCAATTTCTTTTTCCACTTCACTTACATCCTCAATATGTAAATGATTTGCCAGAAGTTTGGACATCTTTGAATTCAGATCTTCTTCTTTTTCCTCTGGGATATTCTGGAATCTCAGAACAAAAGCCGCTCTCTCCACCTGTAATCTCATTATGTCTTGCTCCAATAGTGATTGTTTTTCTTCATTTTCTTGAACCTTCCTTTCCACTTGTCTTGTTTTTGTTTCCACTTCCTCCACCGTATTACTTAGTGTCACAATTTTTGTAGTATTATCAGCAATTTTTTTCTGCAACAGCTGTAAACTCGTGGTGAACTGCTCCGTAATGTCCTTCATCGCATTCTGAATCGCGACCGCCACTTGGGGGATCATATCTCTTACTACCTGGATAGCTTATGGGACACTACTCCGGATTTCTTCCATGCCAGCCTTGTGCAGTTCTACGACGTCATTAATCGTGCTCAGGATAGTGGCTTGCACTATCGCTTGTATTTCTTTCTGGGGTATTTCTTTCGGGGGCTCTTTCTGGCCTGCGCCCCCCAACTTTCCTGTAGCAGAGCTAGCAGCCCCTGGAGAAACCAGAGACTGTCTCCTTAATCCTCCACTGGCCATATTTATCTATTTTTCACCACTTCCAAATCCCACTCTTAACGTGCACAGAGAATATTCACAGTTTTTTATTTACTCTTTACCCTTATCCAATGTTTGGGAACAGCGCAGGCCTTCTGGCCCCATTCCCAGAACTTCTAACTCAGAGAAAATTAAAACAGATACCAATGTTTAGGCTATCTTATTTGTTGGCAAAGTCCCCAGAAATTATTTTCACTATCCTCCCATCTATTTACCAAAACAAACTCCCTGTTGGCAATTTTCCCAGGAAGGCCGCCTTGCCCACCTTCCCCCTCCTATTCTCCCCCTATAACCCACTAAAACCAAATGAAGTGACCAGCCAACACGCTGTCAATCAATAATCAGATTCCTTATTGTCAAGCCAAGCTCTTTCATCCAGTGGTCTTTAAACAGAGTCCATCTTTCTCTCCCACCTCTTTTACCAATAACAATCGCAGCAAAAATTGAGGATGTAGCAAACACTCTCTCTTCCCTCACTCTCTTACTCTTCCACCCTGGCCCTCAAGGGTTAAAAATTAGCATGCAATGAAACAGGCCTCTTCTTCTCTATTTCTCTGATTCTTCTACCCTACCCCTATTAGGGTTAAAATTTGAGAACACTGCAGAGGGGTCTCCAGCCAGCCGTCTTCACCTTAGAGCTTCTTATTTTCACTCAGCCTCTCTCTCACCAGACGGATTCCCCTCCAGCTCTCCCTGCACACAAACTGCTTCACGTCCTGATTTTCAGTTTTTAAAAGAGGCTTAAAAGAAGACCCAAGTTCCCTCTCAAAGCCCACTGAGAGCCAGGCTAAACCGTTTTAAAGCCCCATCATTTCCCTCTTCAGCTCCATGGCTTTTCTGATGGAGTTCTCTTTCCCTCTCGCCCTTTCAACCTCGTCACGCCACGCTCCCTTTCAGTTTCTAGCCGTTTGTTCTTCAGGGGGGAGAGCCCTCCCCACTGTGCTACTTCTTAGGGCTAATTATTTTAAATCGCCCTTTCAAACCATTCAGTTTCTGTCATGGATACTCACAGAAGCGCTGTCGGTAAGGTGTCTCTTCCCCCCCATCCAATGCAAAAGCCTTGGCTTCACTCAGACAAACTGAGCCCGAACTTTGATCCCGCGTTGGGGGCGATCCAGCCCACCCCGTGAGTTGCAAATCACACAGGGTTTCAGATCAAAGCCCCTTGCAGCTGCCAGTCGCTTCCCAGGACAGCAGGGGGTCCTTTTGATGATCAAAGGACCCCTTTAAAGATCAAAAGATTGCCACACACTCAAAGTGCGTGTGCTTCACCAAGCTGTCAGCACTGCTCTCATCCGTGATGATTTCGAAGGGCCGGCCGTAGAGGTAGTGATGAAACTTCCAGACTGCGTTGGAGACCAGCAAGTCCTTGACACTTTGGAATGCCGCTGCGTGCTTAGGTCCCCAGACCCAGAGCGCATCTTTGTCGAGGAGACAGTGGAGTGGCTCCGCCACGGCCACCTTGAAGGGCAGGAATGCATGATAAAAATTGAGCAGGCCGAGGAAAGCCTGCAATTCAGCCTTGGAGGAGGGCGTGGGGGCGTGGGTGATGGATTTCACCTTGTCGTCCATGCGGTGGATCAGTTAGTCAATTAACTATTTACTGTTAATTGAGTTACACCGGGCTCCTTGATTGGAAGGATGCGAGGAGCCTACAATCTATTGTCTAGAGGAATGAAGCTCAGGCCCTTTGCCTGGCCGCATGGCGGACCGGTCCGAACCGGTCCGAGCACATGGTTGCCCCGAGTCCATGTTTCTCTGTGGATACACTACACCCCTGTTCCATGCCTAGAAGATGGGGGGGAACCCTCCAGGATGCCCAGCCAAACTGGCATCAAGAAAAATTGCTTCCTGACCCCAAAGTGGTGATCAGCATTTCCCTGGGCATGTAAGAAAGGGCCACAAGAACTAAGCACTAAGCAATCGTTCCTGCCCTCCTTCTCATTATCTGCCTAAATTCACAGAATCAGAATTGCTGTTAGATGGCCATCTAGCCTCTGTTTGAAAGCCTCCAAAGGAGAGCCCACCACCTCCTGAGGAAGCCTGTTCCACTGAGGAACTGCTCAAACTGACAAAAGTTCCTAATGTTTAGCCAAAAACTCTTCTAATTTATTTTTAACCCATTGGTTCTGGTCCAACCTCCTAGGGCTACAGAAAACAACTCCACACCATCCTCAATATGAGAGCCCCTCAAGTACTCGAAGATGGTTATCATATCACCTTTCAGTCGTCTCCTCTCCAGGCTAAACATACCCAGTTCCTTCAACCTTTCCTCATAGGACTTAGTCTCCAGACCACTCACCATCTTTGTTGCCCTCCTCTGGACACATTCCAACTTGTCTATATCCTTCTTAAACTGTGGTGCCCAAAACTGAACACGATACTCTAGGTGAGGTCTAACCAGAGCACAGTAAAGTGTTACCATTACTTCCCGTGATCTGGACAGTATACTTCTGTTGATACATCCCAAAATCACATGTGCCTTTTTAGCTATCACATCACACTGCTGACTTATGTTCAGTGTATGCTCTAATAAGACTCCTAGATCCTTTTTGCACATATTACTGCCAAGTCTCATCCATCCTATAATTATGCATTTGATTTTTCCTACCTAAATGCAGAACTTTACATTAATCCCCACTAAAATTCATTTTATTTGTTTTAGCCCTGTTTTCCAGCCTGTCAGGATCATCCTGTATCCTGACTCTGCTTCTACCATATTTGCTACCCTTTCCAATTTAGTATCATCTGCAAATTTAATAAGCATTCCTTCTATTCCTTCATCCAAATCATTTATAAAGATGGTGAACAAACCAGGTCCCAGGACAGATCCTTGAGGCACTTTACTTGTCACTCCTCTCCAACAGGATGAGGAACCATTAACAAGCACTCTTTGGGTGTGATCTGTCAACCAGTTACAGATCCACCTAACAGTCATAGGATCCAAACCACATTTGACCAGTTGGTCAACAAGAATATTTTGTGGAATCTTCTCACAAGTCTTACTGAAATCAAGATAAACTATGTCTACAGCATTCTCCAGCAAGGTAGTATCTTTCTCGAAGAAAAGGAATATGGTTAGTCTGACATGACCTGTTCTTGAGAAACCCATGCTGGCTCTTAGTAATCCATCCTTTCTAAATGCTCAAGGACTATCGGTTTGATTATTTGTTCTAAAACTTTACCAGGTATAGACATCAAGCTTACAGATAGGTAGTTACCCAGATCCTCCTTTTCCCCCTTCTTGAAGATAGGGACAACATTTGCCCACCTCTAATCTTCTGGCACCTCACCTGTTCTCCAAGAATTCTCAAAAATAATGGACAGAGGCTCAGAAATTACACCTGCAAGTTCTTTGGATGCAGTTCCTCTGGCTCCGAGGACTTCATTTCATTTAAATAAACTAGGTGTTTATGTACTACCCCCTTGCCGATCCTAGGCTGCAACTCCCTTCCCTCATCATATGTTCTGGTTTTGCCATGTCGAGCACTGTTACCTTCGCAAGAGAAGACTGAGGAAAAGTAGGAATTGAGTTTAATGATTTACATAAATAGCTAAATAATCTTGTGATCAGCAATAAACAAAGGACACTTGTCTTTCAAAATATGAGTATTAAACTGCTAGGAATTACATTTGTAATGACAGGCATAGTAATGTTTAATTGAATATTTTTTGCCAATTGATCAATTGTGTCTGCTACAAGTAAATTAATATTTGCTGCACTGAATGCATAAAGTACGAAAGAAGATGCATCTCAAAATTTGAAAAGGACAAATTTGGGGGACAGATTGTGACTTAGTGCCAGAGTATCTGATTTTCATTCATAAGGTCCCAGATTAACTCCCTGATATATTTAGTTCAAAGGCTTCAGTGACATGAAAGATGTCTACCTGAGATTAGACAATACTGACTTTGATAGCTCAAGGGTATGACTCATGTCCAAACTGCATTATTTTTTTTAACAAGTTGAGTCTGGGGAAGCTGGACTCAACTAGCTTTCCCCACAGCCATACAGCAGCAGGGGGGAATGTGGGGCAATTTTAGCTCAAGGCCATGATGTGAGAGGAGTCAGAGATCCTCCCTCCCCTCCTCATACAAAAATGGTCTGGGTGGAGTTATTTTTGTAACTTTGGGGATATATATGGATTATTCCATGCATGGGCAGCTGCAAAATGGGGCAAATAACCCCCCCTGAGGCTGTTTCAGCTCAAGAAAAATGGTGCAAGGGAAGGCAGGATCTTCTCCTCCCCACATGCTATGAGCCTGAGCTAAACTGGGCCCCCACAGGTTTTAAAAATCACTGTCCCCACAGCTGCTGTGGGAACCCTGAGCCAACTTGTTAAAAATGTATTGTGGAGATTGGACTTTAGTTTAAGTTTGCATCCTGTGTTGTTAGACATCTGCTAAGGACTTGTAGCCAGTGGTGACTCTCCAATACATGGCCTCAGGCATTTGAAGCAAACACAAATATAACTTTCTACCAAGTTCCCTCAGATAGATGTTCATTCAGTAGATATCCTTTCTTCGTGTTAAAAAGTGTTCCTATTGCAATAGTATTATCATACAGAAAGCCAGTTTTTAGGTGATAATTGTCACAATGTCTCTGCTAAGGAACAGAATCTGTAATAGCATAATTTAATTTGTTTCAACTTATGAAACATTAATTAAGGAAATAAGAAACAAGCTGGAATTAATAGCTTCTTTCTCAGTCAACTATATTACAGAGGACAAGAGGAAATCCATTGTTTGTAAGAAAGGAACCAAATCAAGTGTGAATTCTCCCTAGAAGTTAAAATACCTAAACTGAGGCTATCATACTTTGGTAACATCATGAGATGACAGGGTTCACTGGAAAAGACAATAATACAACAACAAAAAGAACAAAAAAAAAGAGGAAGGAGAAGGAGGAGGAGGAGGAGATTGGATTTATATCCCACCCTTCACTCAGAGTCTTAGAGTGGCTTACAAACTCCTTTCCCTTCCCCTCCCCACAACAGACACCCTGTGAGGTAGGTGGGGTTGAGAGAGCTCTGAGAGAACTGCCCTTTCAAGGAAAGCTCTTGTCAGAACAATGGCTTGCCCAAGGTCATCCAGCAGCTGCAAATGGAGGAGTGGGGAATCAAACCCGGTTCTCCCAGATTAGAGTCCGCACACTTAACCACTGCACCAAACACGGAACAGTTGAAGGCTGTATGAAAAGAGAAAGACCCAACATGAGGTGGATAGACTCACTCAATGAATTTAAAACACTGACCAGTTTAAACCAATCACTTTGAACTTATTTGACCTACCTTTGAAGAAGTTGGACAGCATGTTGTGAAGATAAGATTCTTCCAAAACAAGTTCTCATAAATGACTGTATCTGAACCTAAAGCAAAAAGTATACATTTTATAGTGATAACTTGCATCTTTAATAATTAATTGTGGGTTAATTTATCAGAGCATTGGAAACAAATTTATAATTAATATTTTATCACTCCCTATAGTAGTGAAGTGGTTGCCTCACATGGCAATAGGATGCAAATGGGAAGGGGAGGGGAACACAAGATTGCTATACCCAGGGAAAGCCACTAAATATGCAGTGAGGGGGAAAACTGCCTTATCAAAATAGCTGCCTTCTTTGTCTGTTCTCAGATGCATGTGACCATGCTGTCTGAAAGCACTAGCAACAAGATTAGCATGAAGCCATCCCTCAGCAGGTCAGGGAGAGAGAGCTAGGCTAAAGGGAAGTAAATAGGGATGCCAGCCTCAAGGTGGGGCCCGGAGATCTGCCAGAATTACAACTGATCTCTAGGCAACAGGGATAAGTTCCCTGGCAGGCAGACTCCTTGGTATTATCCCCTGCTAAGGTCCTCCCATTCCCAAACCCTGCCCAGGTTTCAATCTCAAATCTCCAGGAATTTCCCAACCCAGAATCGGCAACCACAGAATCAAATGACCTACTGCAGTCCTCTTCCCTTCAGTCTTTTTTCTCCCCTCTGCCTGCAGCTTACCAAGGAGGGGGAAGAGAACTGTGGGTTGCTGGTTTTTAGCTCCTGTTTTTATATTTTACTAGTAGCAAAGGCCATTGTAAAAGGAATACAACAAGTGCTATGGTTCAGCTCCTGGATTTATTTGTGTGGTATTGTTTTGCTCCCTCACTCACCATGTTCCTAGAAGCAACTGGCTTACTTTGTCCCACATCTTTCAATTGATTTTGTTGACTTCTGAAACATAATAAACTGTCTCCCAACAACAAAGGTATTGTGGGAGAGACCTGTTGCTTGTCTCTAATGCTGTGGTCAACAGGGCAAGGAAACTTGTTTGCGATATCCTCAGTATTCCTGAATTCACCGCTTTATGTTCTCCCAAACATATGAGTATCTATCATTTACTCTTATGGGGAAAAGAAAAGCACTTGGGGAGTAGGGTTGCCAGATCCAGGATTTGGGTGCAGGGCCTGGGGAGGACAGAGTTTGGGGAGGGAAGAAAGGTCTGGAGGGATATGAGGCCATATGGCTCACCCTCTGAAGCTGCAGGTTTCTCCAGGGGAACTGATCTCTGTTTTGTGGAATTCAGTCATAATTCCAAGAGAACTCCAGGCTTCATCTGGAGTTTGGCAATCATACTGGGAAAATGGTTGCAATGCAGGGGAAACCCATGTCTTGCCCCTGACATTGGGAAACTTGGTCTTAGATGAGGAGCTGAGAGAATGGCATATGCAGAGATCAGAAAGACACAGGTGGTTCCGGGAA
This sequence comes from Gekko gecko, assembly GCA_029375565.1. Lineage (NCBI taxonomy): Eukaryota > Metazoa > Chordata > Lepidosauria > Squamata > Gekkonidae > Gekko > Gekko gecko. The sequence continues at coordinate 97,480,785 of JAPDNY010000001.1, forward strand.
AACAGTTGCCATTTTCTTCAGCTCCCCTGGGCATTCCATGCATATCTGTCCTTATATATAATTGAATTTTCACTCCAGAATGTTCTATGTGCATCAAAATAGGTTGGCAGCATGAACTGTCATTCAGAAGATGATGGCCGGATCGGGTGGCTGCTTTGTGCAGTTCCATCCACGTCAGCCCCGGCCAGTGTCTTCCATTCACTCTGCTCTGGACCTCTGACAAGAGAGGACCATCAATAGAGTGAGTGTGGACTTGCCCCCCCCACAAAGAGCCAGACCTCCCAAGAAAGCCCCGGGAGGGCCCAGGAAAGCTGGCGGCAGGGGCCAGAGCCTCCGCACGCTGGCCTCAGGACCTCTCCCCCCATCCGCCCAGGAGAAAGCCGCCAGTGGCAGCCAGACAGCCGCATGCCAGTCGCAGGCCCTCCCTGTGCACCCACCCACGCATGGGAAAGCCGGTGGCGGCCGCGCGGCCACCACATGATGGCTGCAGGCCCTCCCCGCCCGCCCACCCACCCACCCATGAGAAAGCTGGCAGCAGCCACCGTGCAGCCACCGCACGCTGGCTGCAGGCCCTCCCCACCCACCCACGAGAAAGCCAGTGGTGGCGGCCACACAGCCACCGCATGCCAGCTGCAGGCCCCTCCCTGCCCACCTGCCCGCCCACCCACCCATGAGAAAGCCGGTGGCAGTGGCCACACAGCCACCACACGCTAGATGCACGCCCTCCCTGCCCACTCACCCACTCACCAGAAAGCCAGTGGCGGTGGCGGCCAGGGAGCTGCCCCGCATCCAAATCAGGCCCTCCCCCCAAAAAACCGGCCACGAGAGAGTCGGCGACATCGGTGAGACAGCCACTGTGCGCTGGGCTCAGGCCCCTCCCCCACCCGCCCAGGAGACTGTAGCAGCAATGGAGCCACCGCGCACCCCCCTTCTCCCGCTGCCCGCCAATCCGGCCAGATGGGAGAAGGTCGCCCAGGCCCCCCCACCCTTTTCCCACCCCACGCCTCCCCTCTCCCCCCTTTTCTTATTCCTTTCTCTCTCTCTCTCTCCTCTCCCCACTTTATCTCTCTCACTCACTCTGTTCCCCCCCTCTTTCTTTTCTCCTGTTCTTCCCTCACTTCTTTCCTTCCTTCCACTCTCTCTCTCAATCTCTCTCTCTACCCTTCTTTCTTCCTTCCTGACTTTCATTCTTTCTCCCTTCCTTCCTTCCTACCTTCCTTTCTTTCTTTCAAACTTACTATCATCACCCCCCGTCTCTGACTGCCCCCTCTTTCCCTCTCTCTCCCCTCCTTTTCCTCCCTCCCCCCACTCTAACTCTCTCTCTCTCTCTGTACCTCCACTTCTCCCTTCCTTCCTTCCACCCACCCTTCCTTCCTATCTAGGGCCCGTTGTCTACTGCCACAACAGGCTTTGCTCACTAGTTATAGTATAAAGTACAGATGAGGAAACTGAGGTATGAGTCAATGGGATGATTCTGAAGACTAAAACCCAATAACATTTCTAACACATTGCATTACCGCAACTTTTCTATTAGCAAACTGTGCACTGCATATGTGGATAGGGTGTGAAAGTATATGGCAAGGAGAAGAGAGTATGAGAAAATATCCAGGGATTGTTCTGATTGTTCGCAGAGTAATTAACACAGCAATGGTGCACAACCTGATTAAAGAGTAGATAAAGGCTTATTTAGGAATTAACATACTTGATAGGAAAGAAAAGAGACAGAGATAGGTTACTAACTACATCTCTAACTGAGAGAGAGGGTAAGACTGAATGTGGCACTTCCGAGAAGAAGGGGGAAATTGCTCTGAGAGTAGCAATCCAGAGACAGACAAGGAATGACACTTAACAGGAGAGAAGGTGCTGACCTCACTATCCTATCTAATTGCCTTCTTGCTGCCCCCTGCAATGTCATCTTCTCTTCTTCTTTGTACACCAGACATTGCCTTTTCCAACACTGATCCCCAGCCCACTAGAAATCCAGCAAGTTGTGATGCTCCCTTCATTGTGTCAAGGAACACTGGCAGTAGATTGACATCCAGACCAAGGAAAACATTCCTCTGCTTTAGTTTAGGGCCTGGAGATCTCCTGGAATTACAGCTGTTCTCCAGACAACAGAGATCAGTTCCGCTGGAGAAAATGCCTGCTTTGGAAGGTGGACTCTATGGCACTGTATCCTGCTGAGGTCCCTCCTCCCTCCCAAGGCTTTACCCCCAGGCCTGTAGATATGGTGGGGCTTTTGAGGGCCCTGCCCCCTTTCTTAAAGGCACAGCCCCACAAGAATTCCTCCTGTAAATGCTTTTTAAAATCATTTTAAAACATTTTTAAAGGCTTACCCTCCTCTAAGCAGAGTGGGGTGCTGTAGTTGACTAATTCCTGCACTGAGCAAGAGAAATGGAGTAGGTAACCTCTACGATCCCTTCTAACTCTGTGCCAGTTAGACGAGTTCTTCTGCCCAAGTGTTAGCTTTCTTGACTACAGAAACCATCACCCTACCTGCCACCTTGTTATCAGAATTGTTGCTTAGGCTGGCAGAAGTGATCAACTTGCAGCAGCTGAGAACTGTCATCTAAAGTGGTTGACAGCTTGCAGTTTAGAGATCTAGCTTGGTAACAGCTTTCTATTGGCTAAATGGCTTTTTTTGCTGCACTGAAAACTTCAGCCCCACCAGAAAAAAAATTTGCCCCATAAGCAACAAAATCCTGGCTATGGGCCTGCTTCACCCCCAGGAATTTCCCAACTAATTATTGGCGACACTGTTTATGTCACAGAGACATTTGACAGACTACTGGTTGTTATGTTTTCAGCTGGGTAGTTTCCACTTTTTGCTTCTTGTCTGTAGCTTGCCAACAGCATAAAATCATACTAGCCACATCCTGTACCCAGTGAAGTCAGAAAAGCAGTATGCACACAATGCTGACAAAAAGAGCTAAAGATCATGGTCAGAAAGATCACCTTGCCCTCACCCACACACTTAACATTCAGCCTGATGAAGAGTTCTGGAGAACTTGAACATTTGCACAACATATTGTACTGTTTTGGTTGTTAATAAAAGGTATCACATAGTTTTTGTTCTGAGAGTTTGTTATGAACCAATGCCACATCTGGTTTTGGGTTTTTTTCTTACAGAACTACCAATCACCTCCATGTGAGGTAAATAAATTTATTTATTTTGGTTACTTATAGACCGTCTTTCTTGCTGAGACTCAAGGAAGATTACATAGTACAAGTCAAGTACAATCAACAGGATGGGGCGTCCAATTAATAGTACAATAGGGTTTGGACTACAAAAATCTGCAAACAAACAAATCTGAAACAACCCTGAAATAAGGCATAGGCATTTAAAGATGATATGTTAAATGGTGTATCATACCATATCATACCTGGTGCCTGAAATGGTGTAACATCATAACATATCATACATAACATTTAACATACCTATCTAGACTGGAGCATTTGTACAGTGATAGCAATACAGCAGTATAGGCTACAGACCCTGACGCTTAACCAATACAACTTTACTGAACTATTTTATTACAGTACAGTCCTATTTACCTGTGCAAAAAAGCCTTCTTGAATGTTTCCACTTTCATTAATTTTTGGAAAGCCAGGAGAGTGGGAACCTTCTTAACCTCATCAACAAAGCCATTCCAGAAATACTCATTATTTGTTCTTACATTTTTAAACCAATCAATTTCAGATAAATTGCAGATTCAAAATTAAATCTGCAAAATGGAAGCTTTATTATTACTGAAAATGTCAACAATGTTTGAACTAGTAATTAACACGTGGAATAAACTGCTGCAGGAAGTGGTGGCACCTACAAGCATAGACAGCTTGAAGAGGGGATGAATAAACATATGGAGTAAAGGTCCATCAGTGGCTATAAGCTACAAATATATTGTAGATTTTTAATTTTTAAATTTGGTAGTCTTGTATTCTGTAGTGTGTTGCTGTATTGAATTTTACTGTAAGCCGCCCTGAGCCTGAAATACTACTGCTACTAATAATAATAACAAAAACAATAGATGGGACACTATGTCTGGGTCAGTGATGCTCTGTATTCTTGGTGCCTTGGGGGGGCAACAGTGAGAAAGCTTCTGGAGTTCTGGCCCCACAGGTTGTTAGCAGCCAGACTCCTCTTCTTGTGGAAGGGCAGTTTATAGCTTAGAGAGGCAGAAACACCATTCTTAAAATATCATCTCAAAAATCATAAGTACAGGACATTGCCTGGTCCAAAATGAAACAAAATGGATGCCAGTCAGAAACAAGCCTGGGAAAGTATTCTGGAAGATGAGTAAGAGTAGCTGTCTACTGTCCCCTGCATGCCCTGGAGATGCATGACTATAGGACAATGGGCCTCCCAAAACCTACTGACTCACCCTTGGACTAATCTCATCAAGTCCAACCTAACTTTCTCTGCACCCACTTAATATAATTAAGCACCACTTAATTCTATTCACCAAAACCATTAGCTTTTCCCATCTGGTACTTGCAGGGTCATCAAGTCCCTTTCATACCTATAGTCTACCTCAGAAAAACCCATCAAGCCTCTCCTATCTTTTCTTTGGTCCACCTCCAAGAAGCCCATCACGTTATTCTTTTTCTGGTAAACATGTCATATTTGCCAGAAGACACATTTTGCCCTGTACCAAGAAGCACTCTGCTTCCCAGCAGCGTGTGTGTGTGCCTTCCTCTGCATACATCCCACTTTGTTAGTTCTCTTCTTCTCTCCATGAAACACTGGTTGTTTTGCTGTTTCTGGAGACATCTTTCTTCAAGACTGGTAATTATCACCTTCCCTGAAATTGCTTTCCCCCCTTTCCTCCCTGTGTCTCTCTTAGCTAGCTACTGTATATGTGTTTATTGTGTGCATTTCTGTTTTATTCTTTTATTTTAAATAACAACCTTTCCAGTTGAACATCTGCCTGATTTATTTTGAGAGTTCTCTTAAGGGAAACATCCCCATAAGCATTGGTGGAGAATCCCACTTACTTCTTTTTGCTCTGTCTCCTTAAAGCTAATTCCTCCAATTAATTAGGAGACTGGCCTCTTTGGGTAACAGGGTGGACCTCTTGATGGCACCTGGGTTTTGGCCACTGTGTGACAGAGTTTTGGACTGGATGGGCCATTGCCCCTATCCAACATGGCTTCTCTTATGTTCTTAATGACAGTAGTGGCAAATTTCCAAGATTTGATTCCAAATTTGAATAATTATGTAACTTACCTCTAAGCCTTCTATTTTTGTCATAAAATCAGCAAAATCAACATCAAATTCAGTTTTCCTTGGATCTAGAATATCATATTTTTTCTTTTGAACACTTTGGTAAATATTTTTGAACTTAATTGCCATAATATCAATTCCTTCAATGGTAGACATACTCAGTGCAGAAAAAGTTTGAACTATGGTTATCATTTCTGTAATCTGAAATTTGAAGAAAAAAAAAACATTCACTTTAAATGTCATAATGGGCTTATTTAATAAAGTTGTGGCTCTTCTGCTAATATTTGCTAGGTTTGAGGCTAGGCTCATTTGACAATACAGACAGTTTATCTGATTGGCAGTTAACCTGAGAGCACTTTTTGCAGAATTCTATAACAATAATAGCTGGCTCACCCTGGAAACCTGGTTTCTCCTTCCCAGAAACAGAAACCTACCTTTAGGAGCCTTGTACACAATGCACTGCTTATTTTTCACCGAAGTGGTAAACTTGTGACTGGGCAGTACTGTAGGAGGGTATATAGGGTTGCCAGACCCCCAGTCCAGGTGAAGCTCCCCCTGATTTTCAGGACTTCAGCCTGCCGTTGGCCAGCTGGCTGGCAGGAGGAAACCCTGCCCCCAAGCCCTGCCTCCAACAATGACCACCTGTGGCCATCCCCTCCCTCCCCTGCTGCCAGATTTAAAAGGCCATCCAGCTGATTGCGGGAGCATGTGGCCTGCCAATCAGCTGGAGGGCCCTTTAAATCTGGCAGGAGGGGAGGGAGAGGGGAAGCCACTGGCTGCATGCCTGAATTCCAAGCAGCAATTGGCCACTTAGAATTCAGGCAAACAGGGGCTGGACCTTGCACACCTGCATTCCAAGCAGCATCACCTCTTGGAGTTCAGGCACACAAAAACTATGCTCACCGAAAGCATTTAGGGTCCTTTAAAATGCTTTTGGTGAGTGAGGGCCAGGCCTCACATGCCTGAATTCTCACCCTCCTGCAAGATATTTTCCCCTCCTGCAAGAGGCCAGGCCTTGTGCACCCCTCTCCTTCCTCTAATGCAAGATTTAAAAGGCCCTCCAGCTGATCAGTAGGCCGTGTGCTCCCTGGATCAGCTGGAAAGCTCTTTAAATCTGGGAGAAGGGGAGGGAGAGGGGTGGCCATGGATGGGCATTGTTGGGGTGGAGGCATCCCCAACATGACATCACCACAATGGGGACATCCCCACCCCCTCAAGGAATGTTCCCCCCCACAAATCCCCCACTGGGGATGAGGGCAGATCTGGCAACCCTAGGTGTATATGCTTATCTGTACAGCTACTTTCCTGCACATAGAAAATTAGCATGTCAAAGAAGTCTGTGCTTCAACTCTTTCCCTTGACATGATATTGCTGGTATTTTTGTTGTTGGGGCGGGGGGCGCTCAATCAGTAAGGCAGCTTGAAGTGGTACTGCTCAGACTCAGATTTACTACATCAGTGGGAACTAGGTCCACACTGCAATAGTAGCAGAAGAGATTGGATTTATACTCCACCCTTCACTACCTGAAGGAGTCTCAGAGCAGTTTACAATCTCCTTTCCCTTCCCCTCCCCACAACAGACACCCTGTGAGTAGGTGGAGCTGAGAGAGCTCTGAGATAACTGCTCTTCAGAGAGCAGCTCTTTAAGAACTTGTAACTGACCCACGGTCACAACAGCAGCTGCATGTGGAGGAGTGGGGAATCAAAGCCGGTTCTCCCAGATTAGAGTTCGCACTCCTAAACACTACACCAAACTGTCCCTCATAGTATCATAGTAAAAATGCACATAGGTGTCAACTTCAGGGGGGCTTGAGGGCTGAGGCTACCTCCGAAATTTTCCAGGGGTGACTGAGCCCCCCCCCGGGCAACCAGGCTCACAAGCCTTGCCACTATCACCCCACACCACCCCCAACCCATTTTGAAAGCGGAGGGTTTTTTCCCTCTGCTTTCTGAGACTTCAGGTGGGATGGCATTGGCAGGAAACTCAGGGCTTGCTTCCTGAAAGCTAAGCCCCAGCTCCTAGAAACCCTCAGTTGGGCCTGGTGGAGCTGAGGGCTGCACATGTTTTCAGTGCTTTCAGCTTTCCCGCGCAGAAAGGTAAGGAGCTGTCCTGGGGCTCCAGTGAGGGTGGGGGGGATGTTTTCAGGGGTGGGGTGGTGGGCACTAGGCAGAGAGTGCCCAGGCTGGCTGGCTGAGGCCAGCCTCAGGGTGGCTGGGTGCCCGAGCACCTTTCCTGTGGCCTTGTGCCGCTGCTCTTGTTTTCCCGCTCTCTGCAAGGCTTGCCTTGCAGAGAGCCATGCGAGGAGGTTGGGGGGAGAGGCTGGTATCCTTGGAGGATTGCCAGCCTCAGGGAGGCTGGGCACGCTGCACCTTTGTTCTTCTGTTTCCCCACACACACAAGGCTTGCCTTGCAGAGACATGCAGGGAGGTCGGGAGGGGGGGAGGCCTGCATCCATGGAGGATCTCTGGGCAGCTGGGTGCCCGGGCACCTTTCCTGTGGCCTTGTGCCGCTGCTGTTGTTTTCCCGCTCCTGAGTTTTCTACTTAACCAGACCCCTTTATTTCCTCCAAGAGGAGACTCTTCTGAGTTCTTTGTTGAGCTCTACCCCTTCCCTTGACAGAGAGGGGATATTAGGAAAGCCAGGAATCAGCAGTTTACAATCACTGAAATCGCACACACAGCCCATGCAGGGGGAGGGGGAGGGCAGGTGAAACCTCGAAGAGTTTAAATGCATACATTCAAGACCAACTCTCCCCTGAACTCCTGGATAAATTATGGAGAGGGATTTCTATTTTCTTTCTTTTCATTTCTCCCCTCACTCCCTCCCCCCTTCTTTCCTTCCTTCCTTCCTCTCTTCCCATCTATTTGCTTTCTTTCCACTCTCGCCTCCCTCCCTCCCTTGTTAAAACATTCCTAGTTAGGGTTGCCAGGTTCCCCCTGTCCACCTCTGGGGGATGGGGGGGAGGGGTGGCCCAATACAGGTTGGGTGACTCCTGGAGATTTGGGGATGGCGCCTGGGGAGGACTGGGACCTTAGTGCGGTACAATGCCATAGAGTCCACCCTCCAGAACATCCCATTTTCTTCAGGGAAACTAATTTTTGTAGTCTGAAAATGAGCTGTAATTCCAGGGGATCCCCAGGTTCCACCTGGAGGCTGGCACCCTTAGCTCCAGTGCTGAAACTGGAAGCTCTGGTTCTTCTGTATGGTGGATGCAGACCACAGACATTGGCTTGCATCTGCTGAATCACCTTGCTTCATGTAGGATGCACAACAGCCAGGTGGAGCAGGGGAGGGGTGTATTTTACTTAGGTCTATATATCCTTGATTGAGAACAGGGTTTTTTTTCATGGTAGTGGGAGGTGGGCTGCTCTTCTTTCAATCTCCGTTTCATTTTTAAATTGTAAGCCCATCTGCATGAACAAGATGGGGGGTGTGTGTGTGCAGATCAGAGGCCTTTTAAAATTTCCTTTTGATCTGTGTGCAGCCCAGAGAGAACATTGCTAAGGGATGTGCCCTCTATGTTCATGCTCTTTGTTTTGCTGTTACTTAAAATGCTGTGGTAGGGGCAACCAACTGGGATGTACTAAAAGGAATGACAGGATTGCCCATTGGAAATAATAGGAGAGGCTTGAAGGCCCATTGGAGATAATGGGAGCCAGGAATGCCAGTTGACTTGCATGGGCTCTGCTGAAATACACTGCAGCCCCAAAAAAAGTTGCAAAGAAAATGCAGAATGGTTTTTCCAATAAGGTTTTTTGGTCCAGATAGGCTATTCTAGGACTGTAATGAGAGTTCCCAGAGTGGAAAAAGAGTCCCTAGCAATAGAATCTGTGCTGCATTTTAAGGTGAAGTTTCTAAGCAGTGTGCTAAGAAGGCACCTGTTCCTGGGGTTAGCCCAACCCAGGGGCATTGCTAGGGGGGTTCCCAGGCCACCCTAATTTTCTGGGGAACCCCTCCCTAAATGCCACATAGTTCCACCTCCATAGATAGTGACAATGGCCTGTGATGTCACTGGCTCCTCCCTATTAAGTCTTTGGGTCCCAGTTCTTTTAATGACTTAGCAATGCCTCTGGCCCAGCCCCAGCCCCCCCTGGGAAATTGCAAAGTCTACGCCCTTGAAAATGCGTAGAAGGTTTCATGTCAGGGTCATAGTCATTGTTAGTAGCAGGTAGTTCATAACACCCTAAAAGAAAAAAATTCTGCTAGCTGCTCATGGGAATAAAAAGTTTGACAACCACCAGCTTTACTAACATATATGTGAACATAAGTAAACAGGCTGAAATAGAACACACTCTGTTTTCATTCTTAAATAGGTAGTAGATCCACACTTACTTTTTCTAGCCTTTTGCAAAAAGCTTCAAATTTGCCAAAAATATACATCTCAGATACTTCAAATGTCTTGTCCCCTAATGTCTCCAAAATTTGTTTCCTTGTTTTGTGAAAACTTTTCTGATATTCTTTAAACAGAAAAATGCAGTCCTAAAATGTAAAGAATAAATGTAAGCTCAAACCAGTTGGGTGGTGTAGGGAAAGCGAAAGACAATTATTATGGAGTTCTAAGCTGTGCTTCACATCTTCTGTGTGGGAAAGATATCAATTTAATGATACTGCAATTAATGTAGAAAAGTCCCACCATTTACAATTCCTTTTAATGCTCCTGTCTCTGGCCACAGCTCCTGCCAACTTAGCCGTTCGAAAGCAAGAAATTGCAAGTAGATAAACAGGTACTGCTTCGGTGGGAAGGTAAAAGCATTCTGTGTGCCTTGGCATTTAGTCATGCCAGCCACATGACCACAGAAACGTCTTTGGACAACGCTGGCTCTTTGGCTTGGAAAGGGAGATGAGCACCATCCCCTAGAGTCAGGTCAACTAGCTTTTGAGAAAGGGAAACCTAGCTTCTCTAATTAGTGCTTAGAGTTTTTGTATTCAGAATTATTATTTCACCTACTTTAATGGCTGTTATCTGGTAAAATGTGAACAAAGCCCAAACAATTCTAATTGTATTATTATTATTATTTATATGAGCAAGCTGTAGAAATCCTGAAGAGAAAACTTACTTAGCCTGTATGACAAGCACCCTCCCCTCCTGCTTACACTGCCGAACATTTCTTACTAATTAAGGGGAAATGCTGACAAGATGCTTGCTATTTTGTAACCATTCAAAATTAACTTATTTTAATTCCACATTGTAAAAAAAATCAATCCACAAAGAGCTGTGCCGGTGCAAATCCCTTGAGGACTAATTAGGCAGCAAACCCTACTATGAAGGACCAGAAGTTTTCAAATATGTAACAGGGCATGTTAATTATGACACTATACATATTTTGCTAATAGACATAATGAGAATTCACAATAATGATTTATTTAGCATGAAAACTAAAGTCTTATTTTATAGCAGTAATGTATTGTGCTCTTTGGGGAAGCCCCTGTATCATATATAACATTTGTACAGCATACAAACCTGGATTTTCTTAATTACTGTTGGGGTATCCTGTTCCCATACACGACTAAATCCTCCATCAGTAATATATGCTTTACATGCTGTTACCATCTGATTTGTAACCTAATGCATGCAAATACAAGATAAAGAATCTAATTCACTTTGTTAAAATGGAGAGAAACATGCATATGAAATTAGTCTATCTAAAATCATTTTAGCTAACCAGTGATTTTTGGTTCAAATTGCAGCTCTCTACAAATATATATGGGAATATCACTGCTTCATTTCTAGATCCTTAAATATGATGATTTTAACAAAAATTGCTTTTGCAATGAGTTTTACTAACACTCAGCATATTTCCATAAGCCATACTGCTAATCCACGCAGTGCTAATCCCCATGCCAAACCAAAGGGTGTCAGCATTCATTCAGTGACACAGTCTACCCACAAATTTGTTATTTTGCCTGTGCAAAGTGCTGCTTACTTCCTATACATCCAGTTTAATGCTTAAGGAAGACAACCATATTTGCCGTTGTCATGCCCTGGCATCCAAGTGATAAAACTGTAAGAATGAGTATTAGTTTTCTCTCATTCACTGCCAGTGTACAAAAACTGCACACTGATCAGCTCAAATGCAAGCAGTAATCTTCTGTTTCACAAATGAAGTTACTGTATGCATTTGGACTGATGTCAAGAGTGGTCTGCTGGGATGTTTATGCAAATTAATAATCTGAATATCTAACATACTGCACCCACCAGTGAGTATTTGGGGACTTTTACTAACAATGAAATCATACTGAAGAAGTTACCCATTTCTGATTGAAGTCTCTTGAGTGAGACTGGATCCTATTCTGGAGGGTTTCTTGGTCTTTAAAAGGAGGGGTATGAGGGACAGCAGTAGGAAGTGGAAACCTGAAAAATCCTGTGTGGAAGCAAGTCCTTTGGATCTCACTCTAAGTAAATAGATAAATACAATACTTGTAGTAGCAGTTTTACTGTGCACACGCTTCCCTAACAATGGACTGAGGGTTAATCTGACCCCACCCACATGATTTTTCTGTCACTTATCTTCCATAAACAAATCATCATTATCAAGGGACCTACCTTTACAAACAGTGATGTCATTCTCTCAGAAGTATTGTAATATCTTGAGACACTGTGTATCATTCGTATAGCATTAATCAAGTTTTGTATTCCATGGGCCATGGAAACCTAAAATAAACATTTTGTAAGATTAGATGAATTGCTGACTGATAAATCAGGCAGTAGTGTATTTGTGGAGAAATGTGTTTTACATGGATACCCCGAGATAAGACTCCCATTAACTATATCATCTCCCTCATGGATCACTGCCTTGTCGTGGCGAGGGGGCTTGCGTGGTTCGATGAGGCTGTGGGCTATGCCATGGAGGGCCACCCAGGACGGACAGGCCACAGCAGAGAACTCAGACCAAGCGTGATCCCCTGGAGAAGGAAATAGCAACCCACTCCAGTATCTTTGCCAAGAAAACCCCATGGACAGTAACAAAAGGCTAAAGGTAAGACGTCGGAAGATGAGCCCCTCAGGTCAGAAGGTGTCCAATATGCTACTGGGGAAGAGCAGAGGGCAAGTACGAGTAACCCCAGAAAGAGTGAAGCGGCTGGGCCAAAGCCGAAAGGACGCTCAGTTGTGGATGTGTCTGACGGTGAAAGGAAAGTTCGATGCTGCAAAGAACAATACAGCATAGGAACCTGGAATGTAAGATCTATGAATTAAGGTAAGCTTGACGTGGTCAAAACTGAGATGGCAAGAATGAACATTGACATCTTAGGAATCAGTGAACTAAAGTGGACAGGAATGGGCGAATTTAACTCAGAAGACCATTATATCTACTACTGTGGTCAGGAATCCCGTAGAAAAAATGGTGTGGCCTTTATAGTCAACAAGAGAGTGAGAAAGGCAGTATTGGGATACAATCTCAAAAATGACAGAACGATCTCGGTCCGAATCCAAGGCAAACCTTTCAATATCACAGTAATCCAAGTCTATGCCCCAACCACTGCTGCAGAAGAGGCTGAAGTTGACCAGTTCTATGAAGACCTACAACACCTCATAGAACTAACACCAAAAAATGATGTCCTCCTCCTCATAGGGGACTGGAATGCTAAAGTAGGAAATCAAAAGGTAACCGGAATAACAGACAAGTTTGGCCTTGGAGAACAAAATGAAGCAGGGCAAAGGCCAACAGAGTTTTGTCAAGAGAACACGCTGGTCATAGCGAACACCCTTTTCCAACAACCTAAGAGGCGTCTCTACACATGGACATCACCAGATGGGCAACACCGAAATCAGATTGATTATATCATTTGCAGTCAAAGATGAAGAAGCTCTATCCAGTCAGTAAAAACAAGACCTGGAGCTGACTGTGGCTCAGATCATGAGCTACTCATTGCAAAATTCAGACTTAAATTGAAGAAAGTTGGGAAAACCACAAGGCCATTCAGATTTGACCTAGATCGCATCCCCGATGAATATACAGTAGAGGTGAAGAATAGGTTTAAGGGACTAGATTTGATAGACAGAGTGCCTGAAGAACTATGGACAGAGGTCCATGACATTGTAAAGGAGGCAGCAATCACCGCCATCCCAAAGAAAAAGAAATGCAAAAAAGCAAAGTGGCTGTCTGATGAGGCTTTACACATAGCAGAGGAAAGAAGGAAAGCTAAAGGCAACGGTGAAAAGGAAAGATTTGCCCAACTGAATGCAGATTTCCAGAGAACAGCAAGGAGAGATAAGGAGACTTTCCTGAATGAACAATGCAAAATAGAGGAAAACAATAGATTGGGAAGGACTAGAGATCTCTTCAAGAAAATTGGAGAAATCAAGGGAATGTTCCATGCAAAGCTGGCTGTGATAAAGGACAAAAATGGTAGGGACCTAAAAGAAGCAGAAGAGATTAAGAAAAGATGGCAAGAATACACAGAAGAACTATACAAGAAGGACCTCAATGTCCTTGACAACCACGATGATGTAATCACTGACCTCGAGCCAGACATCCTGGAAAATGAAGTTAAATGGGCCTTAGAAAGCATTACTAACAACAAAGCTAGTGGAGGTGATGGTATCCCAGCTGAGTTATTCAAAGTCTTAAAAGAAGATGCTGTTAAAGTGCTGCACTCAATTTGCCAACAAATTTGGAAAACACAACAGTGGCCACAGGATTGGAAAAGGTCAGTGTACATTCCAATCCCAAAGAAGGGCAATGTTAAGGAATGTTCAAACTATCGCACAATTGCACTCATTTCACACGCTAGCAAGGTCATGCTCAAAATCCTACAAGCTAGGCTTCAGCAGTACATGGATAGAGAACTGCCAGGAGTACAAGCTGGGTTTCGAAGAGGTAGAGGAACTAGAGATCAAATTACCAACATTCGCTGGATTATGGCGAAAGCAAGAGAGTACCAGAAAAACATCTACTTCTGCTTCATTGACTATGCTAAGACCTTTGATTGTGTGGATCACAATAAATTATGGCAGGTTCTTAAAGAGATGGGAGTACCGGACCACCTCACATGTCTCCTGAGAAACCTGTATAAGGGTCAAGAAGCAACAGTTAGAACCGGATATGGAACAACTGATTAGTTTAGCATAGGAAAAGGAATACGACAAGGATGTATATTGTCACCTTGCTTATTTAATTTATATGCAGAGTACATCATGCGAAATGCTGGCCTGGATGAATCACAAGCTGGAGTTAAGATTGCTGGGGAAAAGATCAATAACCTCAGATATGCAGACGATACCACTCTGATGGCAGAAAGTGAAGAGGACCAAAAGAGCCCCTTGCTCAGGGTGAAAGAGGAGAGCGCAAAAGTGGGCTTGAAGCTCAACATCAAAAAAACTAAGATCATGGCATCTGGCCCCATCACTCCCTGGCAAATAGAAGGGGAAGTCGTAGAAGTAGTGACAGCCTTCACGTTTCTAGGATCCCAGATCACTGCAGATGGTGACTGCAGCCATGAAATTAAAAGACGCCTGCTCCTTGGGAGGAAAGCGATGGCAAACCTAAACAGCATGATAAAAAGCAGAGATATCACCCTGCCAACAAAAGTCCGCATGGTCAAAGCAATGGTATTCCCCGTAGTAATGTATGGCTGTGAGAGTTGGACTATAAGGAAGGCCGAGCGCCGAAGAATAAATTCTTTTGAACTATGGTGCTGGAGAAGACTCTTGAGAGTCTCTTGGACTGCAAGGAGATCAATTCAGTCAATCCTAAAAGAAATCAACCCTGACTGTTCCCTGGAAGGCCAGATCCTGAAGCTGAAGCTCAAATACTTTGGCCACCAAATGAGACAAGAGCATTCACTGGAGAAGACCCTGATGCTGGGAAAGATTGAAGGTCAAAGAAGAAGGGGACGGCAAAGGATGAGATGGTTAGACAGTGTCATCGATGCAACGAACATGAAATTGAGCAAACTTCAGCGGACAGCGGAAGACAGGAGGGCCTGGCGTAATCTGGTCCATGGGGTCGCGAAGAGTCGGACTCGACTGTGCAACTGAACAACAAACTATATCGTCCCATAGGGTATAATGGAGTTTTTAAAAAATGGGATTTCTGGAAAAACCCTGAATCTGAATACTACACCAGTATTGGAATTTGGGCTTTTTTGGGAATCCCAAATTTTGGGGGGTCCAATATATCTGAATTTGGAAAATCCCATTTTTTTTATGGGGGCACATCCATAGTAGTCAAACAATAACATCGGGTTACCAACCTACAGTTTAGACATTTGAATATTAATTATTTACATTTTAACCTTGCATCCCTATTAACATTGACCAACTCTTCTAAATGTAGTCGAACAATAACATCAAGTTACCAACCTACAGTTCAGACATTTGAAAATTAATTATTTACATTTTAACCTTGCATCCCTATTAACAGTGACCAACTCTTCTAAATGATTTTTCATCTTCTCCGTTATTTTGACTATCTATGGCACAGTAATTTCCTTCACCATTTTTAGACATCCAGTAGAACAGCCAAAGTCCAAGTGAAGGGGTAATTTTACCAGCATTGTTTTTCTTTTTGTTTTACAAGGATACGGCTACACTCAAATGTCATGAAAAGATGCAAATAAACTGAAGCAAAAGGCGCTCAGTTTGTCAGGCCTGTGTTGTCGTCTCACATCTCCTTTTAAGGATGTGGCATGATTAAGGTTTCCAGGACTGGAAGAATTTAAACAAATTCCTTTTGATGTCCAAATATAGGAACCTGGAAATTTTTAATTTGCCTCCCATAAACCAGGCTTCTGAATTCAGACAAAACTGAGATTTAGAATCTTGGTGTATGGACGTGCAAACAAGTAACAGTTTGCTGAGGTATATACATTTAGATATCAAGAGAAACTGGAGATTGTTTCAAGACTTCTCGAACTAATTACACCTCATCGACAAAGGGAAGAAGGAAAGAAAGAAAGGAGTAAAGGGAGTATGCAGGCACAATAAACAAACTAGATTTATGTCCTGCATGGTGAATTTCAATTTAATTACACTTTGTCATGATATCTGAATGGATCATATGTATACACATGAGCACTAATGCATGGACTAATACTAACTTTTTAAAAAACTGATCAAGCATCATTGAAATTATCCAGACCTGAACAGTTTCCAAAAGTAGGGGAGTGGAGGGCTGTCTTTGCCCATATACAAAGCAGATAATGTTATTATACTGGGAGACTTTAACTACCCTCACATTGACTTGGTAAACATGTGCTCATGTCCTGCTGTAGAAATGAGATTCCTAGGCAACAGAAATGACTGTGCACTGGAACAGTTGGTCACAGAGCCAACCACAGGAGTAGTGACCTTGGACTTGATTCTGAGTGGGTCTCAAGACCTAGTAAGAGTTGTAGAGGTTGTTGCACCAGTTGGGAACAGTGACCACAATGCTACTAAGTTCAGCATTCAGATCAAATGAGGTCACACCAATGATTTATACAGGGGCATTATGATACTGGCTGATTTGTTTTCAATTCCCTTCCTAATAATCCCCAGCATAGCGTTGGCCTTCTTTATTGCAGTTACACACTGTCTAGACATTTTCATTGAGTTATCTACTACGACTCCAAGATCTCTCTCTTGGTCAGTCTCTGCCAGTTCAGACCCCATCAATGTATATTTATAGTTAGGATTTTTGGCTGCAATGTGCATCACTTTGCACTTGGCCACATTGAACCCCATTTGCCACACTGACGCCCACTCACCCATCCTCGACAAATCCCTTTGGAGTGCCTCACAATCCTCCCTGGTTTTCACCACCCAAAACAACTTCATGTCATCTGCAAATTTAGCCATTTCACTGCTTACTCCCAATTCTAAATCGTTAAGAAACCAGTTAAAAAGCATTGGACCGAGTACTGATCCCTGTGGTACCCCACTGCTTACCACCCTCCATTGAGAAAGTTTCCCATTTAACTCACTCTCTGTTTCCTATTTATAAGCCAGTTTTTGATCCACAAGAGGACTTGTCCTTTTATCCCATGTCTATTGAGCTTACTTAGGAGCCTTTGATGAGGAACTTTATCAAAAGCTTTTTGGAAGTCAAGGTAAACAACTATTGGGTCCCCCTTGTCTACATGTTTGTTCACTCCCTCAAAAAACACGAACAGGTTAGCGAGACAAGATCTTCCCTTACAGAACCCATGCTGAGTCTGCCTCAGTAGTTTTTGTTCATCAATGTGCCTACTAATTCTTTCCTTAATAACAGTTTCCACCAACTTACCTGGTATCGACGTCAGACTGACTGGCCTGTAATTTCCAGGATCTCCCCTGGAGCCCTTTTTAAAGATGGGAGTGACATTAGCTACCTTCCAGTCCTCAGGAATGGAGGCAGATTTTAAAGAAAAATTACATATTTTTGTAAGGAGATTCACTAGTTTACATTTGAGTTCTTTCAGAACTCTTGGATGAATGCCTTCCGGGCCTGGTGATTTATTAGTTTTTAAGTTGTCCATCAGTCATAGGACTTCCTCTCTTGTCACCTCAATCTGATTCAGGTCTTTCAAACCCCCTCCCAAAATCGGTGGTTCTGGAGTGGGCAAGCACTTCTCATCTTCCGCAGTGAAGACAGAGGCAAAAAATGCATTCAGCTTCTCAGCCATTTCCCTGTCATCCTTCAGTAGTCCTTTTACCCCTTGGTCATCCAAGGGCCCCACTGCCTCCCTGGCTGGTTTCCTACTTCTAATGTATTTGAAGAAAGTTTTATTGTTGGCCTTATGCTTTTTGCAATATGCTCCTCATATTCCCTTTTTGCTTGCCTGATCACAGACTTGAATTTTATATGCCACAGCCTGTGTTCCTTTTTATCAACCTCATTGGGGCTGCAATCATACAGAAGGGGGGAAAGGCGGGCAGGAAGTAAGGCTGTTTGTCCCACCTGCAATGACGCGCGTTTGCGCAATCAAACTTCCCGCCGTGCACCGCAGTTCCCCATAATACTGAGTTTTCGGCAGTAGCTTTTTTCCATGCTACTGCCGCGCGAAACGACGCCCTGCCAATGACTCCGGGATGCCAGACAGATGTGTCTGTCTGATCGCGCCCCTTTAATCCGCGGGGGAATCGCATGGCTGCCGTTGCTTCCAGTACATATGATCACACCCTGAGACTAGCTTTCCACCGCTTAAAGGAATCCTTCTTACCTTTTACAGCTTCCATTGCTTTATTTGTTAACCATGCAGGCTTTTTTCTATACCTATTTGTGCCTTTCCTAACCTGTGGTATATATTTTTTCTGAGCTTCTAGGATTGTAGTTTTAAATAGTCTCCAAGCTTCCCCAATGGTTTTG
This sequence comes from Gekko gecko, assembly GCA_029375565.1. Classification (NCBI taxonomy): domain Eukaryota; kingdom Metazoa; phylum Chordata; class Lepidosauria; order Squamata; family Gekkonidae; genus Gekko; species Gekko gecko. Next base: position 97,499,277 of record JAPDNY010000001.1, read on the forward strand.
ATCTTTTCCACTTTTCCTTTCAATTTCTTCCTCACATGTCCCCTCATACCAGAGAAGTTATCCCTTTTAAAGTTAAAAGTGGTTGCGTCAGTCTTTTTGGGCAACTCCCTATTTATACAAATGTTAAACTCAATAACATTATGGTCACTGTTCCCAAGTGGTGCAATCACTTTTACATCTCTCACCAGGTCTTGGGCTTTCAAACATGGGGGAGAGTAAAAAGGCAGCTGAAGCGGAAACACAAGAAAGTCAAATCCCTAGAGGTTGCTTGGAAGCTATTTAAAACCACTCTAACTGAAGCCCAAATAGAATGCATTCCACAGGTTAGGAAAGGCATTGTCAAGTCTAAAAGAAGGCCTGGGTGGTTAACAATGCAAGTCAAGGAAGCTATAAAAAGTAAAGAGGCTTCCTTTAAAAAGTGGAAGGTCTTCTACAATGAATTGAACAGGAGGGACAACAAGCTCTGGCAAAATAAATGTAAGTCAATAATTAGACACGCAAAAGAGATTTTGAGAAGCGGGTTGCCAAGAGCATCAAGGCAAACAAACGTTTTTAACAATATATCTGGAGCAGGAAATCAGGCAGAGAAGCAGTGGGGCCTTTGGATGACAAAGAAATTACAGGCCAGTCAGCCTAATGTCAATCCCAGGACAATTAGTAGAAATTTTAATCAAAGATAGAATTGTTAGGCACACAGAGGGACAAAGCCTGCTGAGGGAAAATCAGCATGGCTTCTGTAAAGGGAAGTCCTGCCTCACCAACCTTTTGGAGTTCTTTGAGAAAGTGAACAAGCATGTAGACAATGGTGACCCAGTAAGATATTATATACCTGGACTTTCAAAAAGCTTCTGACATGGTACCTCACCAAAGACTCCTGTGTAAATTTAGCAGTCGTGGGCTAAGAAGACTGGTTCTCTTATGGATGAAAAATTGCTTAAATGACAGGAAGCAGAGTAGGAATCAATGGACAGTTCTTACAACGGAGGGAAGTAAGCAGTGAGATCCCAAAAGAATCGGTATTGGGGTTGGTACTATTTAATTTATTCATAAATGATCTGGAACTAGGGGTGAGTAGTGTAGTGGCCAAGTTTGCAGATGACACCAGATTATTCAGGATGGTGAAAACCAAGGCTGACTGTGAAGAGTCCAAGAGGACCTCAACAAACTGGGTGAGTGGGCGACAATGTGGCAAATGAAGTTCAGTGTTAGAAAGTGTAAGGTGATGCATTTTGGAACAAAAAATCCCAACTTCAAGTATAGGCTAATGGGGTCTGAACTTCCTGAGACTGAGAGGGAAAGAGATCTTGAATCTGTAGTGGGTAATTCAATGAAAGTGTCAGCCCAATATTCTGTAGCAGTGAAAAAGGGAAAAAACAGGTTGCTTACCTGTAATTGATGATCTTCGAGTGGTCATCTGTGCAGTACCACACATGGGTTGGGCGCCTGCGCACGACCTCAATCGGAGAATCTTCTAGAGCTTTACCTCAGAAGAGCTTTTGGCGGGCTCTCCTCCCGCCCTGGGGGAGGAGACATGCACTGCGCATGCCCAGAGCGGGAGAGAGAGCCGCCTCCCACTCAGTTCCTTCGACCGCCACTGTCAAGGCCAAACAATCCAAAGAAGGAAATCTGGAGATGCCAGCAGCGGGGAAGGCTGGGTGGGATTGTGGTACTGCACAGATGACCACTCGAAGATCATCAGTTACAGGTAAGCAACCTGTTTATCTTCGTCGTGGTCCCTGTGCAGTCCCACACATGGGTGATTACAAGAGCTGAACCAGTTGGAGGAGGGAGCTGGCAACTGCAAAGGACACAAAAATACTGGTTAAGACACAGCATCATCATCAAAAGAACTCACCCACGGGTCCTACCTGAGGGTGCAGCAGGGTCAAGCGAAGAGAGATCGCAGCACCGTCTGACCGAAGGCAGCATCCCGTCGAGCTCGGACGTCGAGTGCGTAGTGGGTCACGAAGGTCGATGCCGAGGACCACGTAGCAGCCACACAAACGCCTTCCAACGGGACACCGGCCAGGAAAGCGGTGGACGTCGATACCGCCCTTGTGCCAGCTCATAGCAATGGGCTATGGTGGAAGTCACCCACTTAGAGAGATGTTGAGAAGAAATGGGTTCCCCCGCATGAGGGGGGCCATAAGCTAGGAACAGCTGAGGAGATTTACGTATGGGCTGTGTCCTGTGTAGATAGAAAGAGAGTGCCCTGCGCACATCTAGACGGTGCAAGGCTCTCTGAGAGGCATCAGTCGGGTTCGGAAAGAAAGTAGGCAGAACAGACGACTGAGAGAGGTGAAAGGCAGAGATGACTTTAGGGAAGAAGGAAGGATCTGTTCTAAGGACCACCTTCTCCCTATGAAAAACAGTATAGGGGGGATTGGCCCGGAAGGCAGCCAGCTCCCCTACTCTGCGTGCAGTGGTAATGGCTACGAGAAAAGCTGTCTTCCAGGAAACTAACCTGAGGTAGCCATAGGCTCAAACGGTTTAGCCATGAGTTGAGAAAGGACTAGAGACAAGCTCCAAGAAGGTACCAACAGTTTCCTAGGCGGGCACATCCGAAGAAGACCCTTGAGGAACGTCTTGGTGAGACGGTGGGAGAACACTGAAGAGCCTTGTATGAGGGGGTGGTTGGCGGAGATCACCGCCAAATGAACCCGCAAGGACGAGTATGCCAGGCCCGTATCCTTCAAGTGCACGATGTAGGTGAAGATCTCAAGGAGAGATGATCGAATCGGATCGAAGGAGTGATCAGCAGCATAGGATTGGAACCTGTTCCACTTGAACTGATAGGAACGTCGAGTAGAAGGCTTCCTAGCATTCAGGAGGATTTCAGAGACCTGAGGCGGGAAGTTTAGGGCTGGATCTTCCAGGCCGTTAATTTGAAAAATCCCAGATTGGGATGGAGGATTCTCCCTCGGACCAGAGAGAGAAGATCTGGGACGACAGGGAGGGGATGGAAGGAACGACAGGAGAGTTGAAGCAGGTGCGGGAACCAGACCTGGCGTGGCCACCACGGAGTGATCAGAATGCAGGAGGTGCGGTCTGCACGAATCTTCTGCACGACCCGAAAGATGAGAGGGAACGGAGGAAATAGGTAAAACAGGGTTCCGTTCCACTTGTGGAGAAAGGCATCCCTGAGCGACCGAGCAGATGGGGGACCCCTGCTGAAAAACAGGCGACATTGAGCATTGTCGACGGACGCGAAGCCGTCGACAGATGGGTGACCGAACTCTCGAAACAGAGGTCGAAGATACCGGAGGGGAATGGACCATTCGTTGTCCGATGAGGCAGAACGACTCAACCGGTCTGCATCAACATTCTGATCCCCGGGAATATGGATCGCCGAGAGTGTAATGGAGTGATCGAGGCACCAGGACCAGAGGTCTATAGCTAAGTTGCAAAGGTGAACAGAAGCAGAGCCGCCCTGCTTGTTGACATTATAGACGGCTGTGGTGCTGTCGGAAGCCACTTGGACGACACGGTCTTGAAGGGTCAGAAGAAAGGACCGAAGGGCCAGATAAATTGCTTGCAACTCCAGGTAATTTATGTGGCGAGTTGCATCTCGAGCAGACCAAGCCCCTTGAACAGTAAGCGTTCTGCACTGGCCTCCCCAACCCCAGGGGGAAGCGTCTGTGGTCAACAGCAACTCGGGAGGAGGAGGTCGAAAAGGCATCCCGGAAAGGAGGTGGACAGGTTGAGCCCACCACTCGAGGGAGTCGAGGACAGTTTGCGGGATCGACAGAATCGTGTGCCAAGGCCTCCGGAGGGGATCGAAGGCGCGGAGGAGCCAGAGCTGAAGCGGCCGCATTCTCAGCCGGGCGTTGCGGACAACGAACACCGTGGAGGCAAAGTGACCGAGGAGCCTCATGACAGAACGGGCGGATTGTTGGGGACACGTCCGAAAGGAGGACACCATTGCCCGAATGTCAGAAGCCCTCGATTCTGGGAGGAAAGCCGCTTCGAGGTTGGTGTCGAGTCGAGCCCCGAGGAATCTAAGAGTTTGAAGGGGCTGGAGGGAGGACTTGGCATCGTTGACGCAGAGTCCGAGAACACAGAGGAGGGAAAGAGTCTCCCGAGTGTCGTGGAGCAACTGACTTGGCGTTGGAGCTACGAGAAGCCAGTCGTCGATGTAAGGATAAAGTGTGACTCCCCGTCAGTGGAGCTCAGCCACCACCAAAGCCATCAGCTTGGTGAACACCCGTGGAGCTGTAGAAAGGCCGAAGGGAAGCACCCTATACTGGTAGTGGGCATCTCCAACGGCGAACCGGAGAAACCGCCGGTGTTGGGGACGGATCGTGACATGGAAATATGCGTCTTGGAGGTCGACTAATGCGAGCCACGCTGCCCGTGGAATGAGAGGAAGGATCGACTGCAGAGTGACCATTCTGAATTTCTGATACCAAATGAAACGGTTGAGATCTCGAAGGTCCATAATTGGTCTGAAGCCGCCGTCCCTCTTGGGAACCAGGAAATACTTCGAGTAGAAGCTGAGAGTTCGTTGCGCCACCGGGACATGGGGAAGGGAGACGGTGGGGACAGTCAAACAGACTGTTTAGGCTGTGGCGGCTTTTTGGTAGATTGGGAATGGTGTTTGGAAGGAGGACGGGAATCGTATGGTTTTCTCCTCCATTGGGAGTGAGGTGCCAGAGACAGGTATCGCCTGGAGCCAGAAGGCTTCCAGGAACGGTTTCTGGGACGGTAAGGTGCAGCCGAGACTCCAAGGTTTCGGGCTTGCTTACGACTATCATTGACAGCCTTCAACACTTCGTCGGTGGTGGAGTGGAAGAGGCCGTTTCCGTCAAAGGGAAGGTCTTCAACATGGAACTTGACGTCCGGTTGTAGAGAGGTGCCCCGCAGCCAGGCATGACGCCGAAGCGCGACAGAAGACACCAGGAGTTTCGATGAGCAATTAACGGCATGACGAACCGAATTGATTTGTTGCTTCGATATAGCACAAACCTCAGACAAGGCAGCCGAGAGAGTGGGACGGTGCTCCTCTGGAACGAATTCCAGGACAGGACGAATTGCATTAGCAACGCTGAAGGCATACGCCGACAAGTAGGACAAATAAGTATCGACACGGAGATTCATGGAGGCCAGAGAGTACATCTTCTTGGCCAGAAGATCCAGTTTACGACCCTCATGGTCAGGAGGCATGGACTGGCGAACAGGCTGCTTCGATCTCGAGGAAGAGTGAACAACCATGGAGTTCGGTGGCGGCTGACAAACGAGGAATTTGCCAGGAGCATCCTGGATACTGTACAACCCATCATAGCGCCTCGAAACCGGAGGGATCGAAGCCGGGTGCTCCCATGACTCCTTCAGGATAGAAAGGTGGACAGGCAGCAAAGGCAAGACGGGAGACGGAGGAAGGTCAGCCTGGACCAATCAGTGAATGACATCGGCCACAGCTGGGGACTCTGTAAAGCCCTGTACTTGGAGGGCAGTCGCCATCCTGGTAACGAGCTCTAAAAATGCTTTAGGGCCCTCAGTAGGGGAAATCGACCCCGAGCGCCGAGGCTCGTCCTCGATCCGAGAGACCTCGGGATCGAACTCCGCCAAATCCGACCTGTCCGAGATCGACATGGGAGAGGAGGATCGTGGTTGGACAAGGTCGATGACCGGATGGTCGACGGCAGGACGGTGTCGAGGTTCCATTGGGGAACTCTTCGGGGCATCCCGATTTCTGGGAAGGTCAGAAGGCTGTTCCCTAGAGGCGGAATGGGCCGAGGCAACAGACGCTGAGCGCCGAGGGCGGTCAGAGACATGGGTCCGATCCACACGCTCTGAATGCCGGATCCGGTCATAGTGGTGTCTCTCCGGTGTCAGAGACCTAGAATAATAATAGGCCGCATCCGGACGTTCCCGACGGTCTTCGCAAGACCAGCATTGGTGGTCAGAGGCGGAACCAGACGACGACGGGGATTGCCTACGGATCAGGCGTCGGCGATCGTACCGGGATCGGGACCATGCATGGCAGTGCACAACAGGGCCCTCATCCAAAGTGTGGACCGGGGTGGTGGAACGCCTTGCTGGAAACCGGGAACCTCTTCGTGGAGACAGCTGCGGAGGCGATCTGGTCAACTGGCCCAAAGGAATCATCCTCGTAGGCGACGAGTGGGAGTGCTGCGGAGTCTGTTGTCGACCCGCAGACTTGTGAGATGCCGAGGCCAGGGCTGGCATCGACGTCGACAACCCAGTCATGACGATGGGGTCCACCCTCGAAACTGAAGCAGACGGCGGGGCCTTCGACTTCGAAGGGGTCTTAGCTTCAGCCCGCTTAGGTTTCTGTTTCGGTGACTTCGAGGAGGTGTCCGATTTTTTGGCTACCAAGGCCTGGGAAGCCCCTGAAGACATTGTAGGGCGTAGGGCGGATTCTAAAAGGAGAGCCCGGAGTCTAGTCTCCCGATTACGGCAAGCCTGACGAGTGAAACTCGCACAATGAGAACAAGTATCCATTCTATGGGCCTCACCCAAACAAATTAAGCAAAGGTTGTGCCCGTCATTGGATGGAATTTTGGCGGGGCAACGACGACAGACCTTTAAAAATTGAGTCTTTCCCCTACAAAAATCCCCACCCACCCTCCAAAGAAAGGGGGGGGAAGAGAGATAGACAAAGAATTTTTTATTATTATTATTTTTTAGGACAGAAAGTCAGAGAAAGAATGAGATGGAAAAACAAAGGCGAAAGCGAAAAAAAAAAGATATACTCAGCTGAGGTAAATGGAGGAACAACAGGAACGAGGTGTGAACGTGAAGGCGGTCGAAGAAGAACTGAGTGGGAGGCGGCTCTCTCTCCCGCTCTGGGCATGTGCAGTGCATTTCTCCTCCACCAGGGCAGCAGGAGAGCCCGCCAAAAGCTCTTCTGAGGTAAAGCTCTAGAAGATTCTCCGATCAAGGTTGTGCGCAGGTGCCCAACCCATGTGTGGGACTGCACAGAGACCACGACGAAGATCTGTATGTTAAGGATTACTAGGAAAGGGGTTGAGAATAAAATGGCCAATATTTTAATGCCCCTGTATGGTGCGGCTTCATTTGGAATACTGTGTACAGTTCCCGTCACCATCCCTCAAAAAGGACATTGCAGAGTTGGAAAAAGTACAGAGGAAAGCAACCAAGATGATTAAGGGGTTGGAGCACCTTTCCTATGAGGAAAGGCTGAAGAATCTGGGAGTTTTCAGTTTAGAAGGGACAACTAAGGGGGGATATGATAGGCACTTATAAAATTATGCATAGGAAAGAGAGAGTTGACAGATAACTTTTTTTCCCTCTCCCAAAATACTAGAACTGAAGGGAACCAACGAAGCTGATGAGCAGTAGGTTCAGGACAGACAAAAGGAAATACTACTTTACACAGAGAGTGATTAAAATATGGAATTTGCTACTAGAGGATGTAGTGATCAATGTTCCCTCTAAGCTAAGTTAGTGTGAGCTAGCTCACAGTTTTTTGGCCTCCAGCTCACACATTTTTGTCTTCGCTCAGGATGGATTTATGCTGTAGCCAAATCACTGGGTCCAGTCACACTGCTGTTTTGATCGGGATTCGCTGCTGTTTCCTTGCGTGTGTCAGTTTCACGTTCACATGCACCAATCCGCCTCCCACCCCGAAGCAGGCTTACTCGTGCAATGCTTCCGGGTTGTCCTGACCCCTGGAAAATCTAGTGTTTTCCTGGCACTTCCGCTTTGATTGTGCGATTTCGCCTATGTGGACAGCCCATCTCTGGCAAGGATTGCGATTAGGGCCGTCTGAACGCTCTTTGTGCTTTTTTTTTAAAAAAAAAGCTTCCGGTTTGAGCGCTTGAGCAAACATGCGCTTAATAAATCCATTTAACGTTTAATAATGGACTTATTAAGCACATGTTTAGTCAAGCGCTCAAACCAGAAGCTTTAAAAAAAATGCACAAAGACGGCCCTGGAGGTGGGAACAAGAGGCGGGGGCTCCGGCAGCCTGGACGGGGCCGGTAAGAGACAGCGGAGATGGTGGAGCCTATTTTCGTGGGGCAATGGCGGCAGCGGCAGCAGCACCCCCCCCCCAAAGTGTCGGCAGGAGCTGCAGCCGCCCAAGCCTCCCCATGGCCGGCAGGATCGCCTGGAAGGACGGCGCAGCAGCAGGCAAGTGGGTGCTGGGAAAGAGGGGCTGGCTGCATGTAGACAGCCCAATGTGAATAAAAATGTTCCCGATTTAAATAAACCGGGAACAAAGCGTATGTCATTTGCAGTGTGACCAGAGCCACTCACTCACAACTTTAATGCCAGTAGCTTACAATGTAGAATTTTTGCTCACAAAACTCCACAGCTTAGAGGGAACACTGGTAGTGATAACCACAGGAATAAACATCTTTAAAAGTAAATTAGATAGATTCATGAAGGATAAGTCTATCAATGGCTACTAGCCATGGTGACTGAGGGGAACCTCCACATTCAGAGACACTAAGCCTCTGAATCCCAGAGCCAGGAGGCAACATCAAGGGAAGGTCTTGGTCTCTATGCCCTGTTGTTGCCTGTCCAGAGGAACTGGTTGGCCACTGTGTGAGATAGGATGCTGGACTAAATGGACCATTGGTCTGATCCAGCAGGGTTCTTCTTATATTCTTATGTTCTTACTAACTGTAGTAACTGTGTGGAGAAAAGCATAAGTTAATAATAATGACAACATACATTAATAAGTGTGGCAACATCCTCTAGTGAAGTGTTAAAGCACTTGCAAATGCACCTAAGATTTTGCCCTCAGATAAGGCCAAACAGTTTCAGCCCACTGTCTTAAGTTATTTCTCAATATAACTTTGAAGAAAGAGGTCTTTTGTTATTACCATATGCCCATTACTTTTTCCCACCCATTCCTTCAATAAGAGTAAGTCCTTGTCAAAACCTAAAGTGGGGAATGTTTTTCTACTTTGCTTAATAAGACAATATAATTCAAAGTACCATGTTTATGTTATACAGTTTTCTCTTACCTTAGGGTTTCATTCTATCCATAACCACTGCCAAAAAGTACTTCTAAGTCATGTTATTATGCTTTGCTTATATAACTAGCCTTAAAAATTTTGCCTTTTATTGGGATATTTGGTTAATATAGCAGAACTGGTTAATATAGCAGACTGAAGCCCAGTCATAGAAGCATAATACTGAGTACAATAAATAAAACTCCCAAGAAGTATATTGTGAAAAAGGCAAACTTACATTTACAAGTTGCGGTAAAAAGAAGAGAAAGAAGCCTAATCTGAAGAGTACTTTCCCTATCACAAATGGCCGGCTTGTCTGGCATCATTTGTGTGGAAGTATGAGGGCACTGTATCTACAGGAGAGACCTGAAGAGACTTGCATTTCCATGGAAAGCCATATGAAGAGAGAGGACAAAGGCAGAAAGAAGGAGAGGTCAGAGGCTAAGACAAAGAGAGGCATCCCATTCAAGGAGATAACACCTATATAGACTTAGAGTGATGTAGCGCTCCCCAGTGTCCAGGCATGCTGAGTCACTCACTCCAACTTTACTTTGGCAAGCCTTTATTGGCATATGTATATACATACAATAGGAGGCTCACTCCAACACCTTTTGAGTTTACAAAGAAAACAGGTTGGGATTATGTAAAGATATACTCTCCATGATTTCAGCATACATTCTGCAAAGGTTGGTATTTTGTGCTAAGACATAAATGGAAATGTTTTATGAATTTTGAAAAATTGTACTTACTAGATCATAGTTATAGAGTGGCTGGCAAACTTTTTCAAGTGTGTATAAATATCTCACATTATCTTTTGATTCATTTGCTGTATCTGTTATCCTCGCATCCAGTTCTCGCCACAGCTACAGTAAAAAATTAGAGATCATATTGATGACAACATAACTGAATTTTGTAGAATACACAGAACAGAAATGAAATTCTATTCAAACCACAGTTATTACACCTTCTCTTATAAATAAGGTTCTTTAAACCACTAATTTATAAGGAAGCAATATATAAATCTTGGGGGCTTTCAAAACTTGTGCAAAAAGTGGAAGGCATTTGGGGTTTTAGAAAGTTCCCTCTCCCCACCTTTGGTGACTTCTGAATAACAGTGGAGAAGAGTTATTTTAAACTGTTCATCCTGACCTGAAAATCCCATATTTCTTCTGATGGCACTTAAAAAAACTAGTAGACAGCAAATAGGAACCAAACAGGACCATCTACTTCCCACTTGGGGCATATAGCAACAATAAAAATACACCTATATTGATATTAATAAAAGTTGCCTTGTCTGGAGTTCTGTTTTTATGACCCCATTTTTGAGGTTTGGGGGCCATTCAGTGCTAGCATTACATACTTGGTGGGCAGCAGCAGACTAAAGGCTGAGAACCACTGCTTTAAATTATTTCATGGTTTAAATAGCCATTTTAATGAGGTAAACAGAAATTTGATTTTGGATTTATGACTCTACTATGAGCTTAGTGGGGTGGATCCAACCAGCTTTCCACATAATCCTTATTACAGCCCCTATTTCACATGACTTTTTTCCATGCATGTCCCATGATCCCCAGCATAAACTTTTTGGGTGGTTAAAGGGGACCCTTCCTCTGTTTTTCATCAGAAGAAAAGCTGGTTGGATCCACACCACTCCATGGCCTTACACAAGTCAGTATATACCCTGTCCCATATATCTCAATCTCAGTTTTCCTTCTGTAAAATGTGAAAGGTAGGTAATTGACTGGAAAGAAGATAAAATAAAATCTGTAAAGTGATATGTAAAATCAAAAGTATGTACCACTCTGAAGACTTAGAAATAGTGGTATATAAATACTAAAATCTTGACAGACTGTCTCATTCCGCTGATGACATTTTTGTTTGTTCTTGTCCTGAGCTACAGAAATTCATGCATGTTGAAAAAGCAAGTAGTAAGGTATTCTGCTATCTTTCCCACATGCATTATTATCCTTCAGTATCATGAACTATTAGTGAAAAGACCAAAAGAAGCATATTAGAGCCAAAGTGATGTACTTTGTCTTTATTTGGCATTAGCCATGGGCATTTTCAAAATATCTGTCTGGAACTTAATTGCATGCTTGAAAAATTATTCAATGGGGCACCTTCTTAAGATCACTCATGATGTCAGGGCTTAGGTCTAATTCATATGCATTGAAGTGGCAACCCCATTCCATACCAGCAAAAATTGCATTTGGAGTCCATGTTTTTTGCTCAGTTAGCAGCCTATGAGTGCTGCTGGTCTTTGTGGAACACAACCACGGATTACAAAATCACTCAGATGAGCCCATGGAGGCCTGTGAACCTCTTATCAGAGGAAAAGAGTGTTACCTTCTGAAAAAACTTCTTAAACAGGACTGGAACCTTTTATTTAAAGATGCCAGAAGGAAATGTCCCCCAATTTATGTGAGAATCAAATACCCAGTTGAATTTGAAACCCTGCAATATGTCCACACTTCGATGGTTTCCAAACTGAGGTAGCTTCATGTGATAGTGCATGCAATGCATTGTCCACAGCTCAGATGAAGGGTGTCGCTTTGCAACTGTCCTTTGTCAGTGGTTGATTTATTATGACACATCTTTTTCTACTGTTCAAAATATGCTGCAGCCAGGGAGAAATTCCTCATAAAGTAGCCTTCAAAATATTCAGTCACTTCAGATATTAATAAATTCAAATTATTTTTAATTAATTACAGCAAAAATTGCACAATTGATGAAGCTAAATTCAGTTTTGTTGTTATTTCCAATTCATAAATGTTCTTTGGTGTATGGCCTATGGCTATTAAACCTGAATAAAGTACAAGAATTTAGGGACCAAGTGAGGTATGTAAATCAAGTGGTAAATTCTTATCCCAGCAGGAGTAATAATTCTACTGTACAACTGAATTCTTACACTCTATTTTATTAAGAGAGAGATTGATTAGTGGCAAAGGAATATTTTCTAGTTTTTCAATGCATTGTTATAAAAACACTCAGAATTTTAATGTGTTAGTGATTATTGAGTAATGATAGTTACTCTAGATTAAATAAACAGGGTTAATAGAATACAGTTTTATGCATGCTTTATAGACCTGAAAAAGAAGGGCACCATAGAGACTCTGTCATTAAAGTAAATATCCACCTTGGGTCCTGAGATGCTCAGAAGAAAAGCAGGCATAGAAATATTTTAAACTAACAAATTAAGTTAATTTTTCTTTGCTGTCAAGTTGCAGCCAACGTATGTCAACTCCATCGGGTTTTCAAGACAAGAGACTTCAGAGGTGGTTTGCCATTGCCTGCCTCTGTGTAGGGACCCTGGTATTCCTTGGTGGTCTCCCATCTAAATACTGACCAGGGCTGACCCTGCTTGGCTTTCAAGATCTGATGAGATTGGGCTAGCCTGGGCTATGCAAGTCATAGACATATTTTAAATCAATTAAATATTTTTATAGCATTTATTGGTCTTACCTTTATCATTTTGGAGCGTGAAACATTTAGAGTATTTATGACACTCTTGCAATTTGGTCCTTTGATCTGTTCAATTATAAAATTAAATTTAGCAGACATACGCTTCCAGTGCTCTAGTTCAGTCAGAGGACCCGAGTCATCAGCTTCTTTTCTTATTTGCTCACTCTCAATCAAAACCTATAACAAGCAGAAGAATTTGTGTGTCATTACAACTTTTCACTTGGTAATAACTAGTTAATACTATACACAGTCATTACTAGTTCTATCAATTTCTTCTTTCTCAAAGGAGGAATGTAAGTACTGATCATAGATACTAATGGTAGTAAAGTGGCTTAAATCGAACTATACCAGTTTAATCGACAAATAATTGCTTTCTGATCCCTCTATTCTATTGCTTGATGGGGTCATTGATACAACTTGTTTCAAATACAAAAGGTACAGGCTGCATTTCAAACAAATGTTTAGGCATGCAGAGGGGAACCATGCTCATAGGAAGCAGTTAATTTGATGTTTGCCCCACAGTAGTTCCAAAAGCCAAAGAGGCAATTCATGTTTTAAAACTGAACAGCCGCTTGTGTCTCTGGAAGTGGGAGCTGCTGCAACAGCAGCAACAAAAATGAAAGAAAGTTCCAGTCTGCAGATATGGTCACCAGAAAAAGGTTCTGTTCAATACTTCTCGCAGGATCCCTCCACTCCTGTGGCCTATGAGATCAAAGGTGTAGGCTGGATCTTTCAGTGTGAAGTGGTGAAAAAAACAAAATATTTAGGAATTGAGTTGACAATGAAAAACACAGATCTTTTCAAGAGTAATTATGAGAAGATCTGGTGCAAAATTCAACAAGATATAAGAAAGTGGGATACTTTGAACCTGTCATTATTGGGTAGAATTTCAGTAGTCAAGATGAATATTTTACCTCGTTTGATATTTTTATTTCAGATGGTTTCGATTGTAAAAGACTGTAAAGTGTTGAATTCATGGCAGAAGGAGATTTCAAAATTTGTTTGGTCGGGAAGGAAACCAAGGATCAAAATGAAGATTCTATGTGATGCAAAGGAAAGGGGAGGATTTCAACTACCAAATTTTAGGTTGTATCATGATGTGGTGTGTCTGACTTGGCTTGAACAATGGATTAATTTGGATAATAGAAAAATGTTAGCATTGGAAGGACATGACCGTAAGTTTGGATGGCACGCCTATTTATGGTATGAGAAATCCAAAATGGACAATTTTTTTAAACACCACTTTATAAGAAGATCACTATTTATAACTTGGATGAGATATAAAAGATTTTTTTTTTAAGCAAGACCATTATGGATAGTACCGGCAGAAGTAATTAAACCACTTTCAAGGCACAAAGGAGAAGATTGGATACCTTACAGAGACATTTTGAAGGTAGAGGGGAGTAGTTTCGTGATGAGAGCTAGAGAGGAACTGGAATTTGAATATGACTGGTTAAATTACAGACAGATTTATGACTTATTTAAGGCTGATAAAATGAGGTATGGCTTCAGGAAGGAGAATAATGAAATTGAAACTGTATGGGCAGAGAAAGGCAAAAAAGTGATTTCAAAAATTTATAAGGTTTTGTTAAAATGGTATACAGAAGATGAGACTGTAAAAGAACAGATGGTGAAATGGGCTATAAATATAAATAGAGAAATAGATATGTCATCATGGGAGTGTCTGTGGAAAAAGTCAATTAAAATTTCAACATGTGTTAATGTAAAAGAAAATTGTTATAAAATGATGTATAGATGGTATATGATACCCCAAAAAAATTCCTAATATGAATGAGAACATGTCTAACAAATGTTGGAAGTGAGGTAGAGAAAATGAACATGTTAGAAATGAAGAATTGAATATTGGATAAGTTTTTATTGTTAGTGAATACTGAATGAAATAATAATAGGGGTGGAGCATTGCTGGAAGCCAGGTGGACGGGAGGAAGGGGGTATTAGAAAAGGATGTATCTAAAAATATTTTGAAACATGGAACATGTTAATATATCCTATTAATAAAGTTGGGTTTTTTTAAAAGGCGTAGGCTGGATCTTGGATCTAACCAGGAAATTATGATACAAATTAAGTGCAACAAAATGCCACCTTACAATGAGACAATTAGGCTTCCATGGGAAATGCAACACTGCTGCACCCAAGGCTTGTCACCCAAAATCAAATGGATGGCTAGTGGTTGTGGGACAATAACTAGACATTCCACTCTAAACTTCCAGAATAGCACATACCTACCATATATATGAATCAAATACTCCATCACCAGGATTCATTTCTTGCCACACTGTCCCATAGTGTTCCAGCCACTATCAAAAAGGGTGCAACTTTTAGGGATGTAAGGGTCCCCTCAATGCCCACCATTTTAGGTTCAGTTCACCACAGAACTGTCTTCCTCCACCATGGCTCCTTACAATACACATGTTTCAGTTTAGGCAATGTATGAACCCCTCTTGATTTTTCTCTCTTGCCCCACCATCTCTACTGCCTCTCCCAGAGCCCCAGCTGTTGACTGCTCTCTCTTTCTCCCCTCACATCCTCCCAGCAACCAGCCCTACCACTTCCTCCTCCCACTTTGCTCCTGTTCTCATCCACTCCAGCCTGGCTAACCCACCTATCTTCCCAGTCTACCCTTATATCCTCACCTCTCTTCCAAGCTCTCCCTCTCTGTTCTCCTAGTTCTCCTCCTCCTTCCTAGTCAGTATGCCCCCTCTCACATTCTGCAACTCCATTCCTTTGATTTCTTTTTCTTTTTTCCTTTATTTGGGGACATAGTACACACAGTCATGAGTGTGTTCCATTTGGACTAGATGTGGGTGAATACAGCAAAAGAGTGTGATCACTTCCATTAGGTTTGCTTACAATAAGTTCGCCTCCTCTTCTTACTTTTTTCTATCCTTTGCCATAGCCAATAAATATAGATTTATTCAAATCAGAAACCTCTCTAATTTTTTAAAAAAGTATACCAAGCGTATGCCTTCATATACACAGGCTTAGCGCACAGACTAGGGTCAGAAAAGTGCACATGGAGGGATATCTCCATATGTAAATCCCTCTACCCCTTCCCCTGTTACATAAAATTAAGCAGCTTAGTTCGTATGTGGCCAGAAAGCTTTATTTTGGGCAACATTTCCTGTAACCTTACACCATACTCCCTTCCTCTTTCCCCTCCTTCTCTATGTGCCTCTCCCAGATCCCTAGATATTGACCCCCTTCTCTTTCTCCCCTCACATCCTCCCAGCACCAGACACACCACTTCTTCCTCCCTCTTTGCTCCTCTTCTCACCACTCCTGCCTGGTTAACATATTATGCTTATGAAACCTGCATGCACAATATACCCCATGTACTGTGAATTCCTGATTCATCACAGCAGATGGACCAGAAACTTACTTGTTCAATTTGCTTATACCATATCATAAGCACATCCTCTAATTGATGAACGGTATCAGGATTAGCAGCTGCAGCTGTCACCTCCTCAAAAGACCGGAGTTTAGAAAAATCAATGTAATCTATTTTTCTCAGCTCAACAGTCCCCTCAATACTCACTCTAGCACCTGAAATAAGAGAACACATTCAAAATCTGCCATTTAATCTTTACATCATGTTTCATTTAGCAAGACCATTTCCAGCTGCCCAGTCTCCCAGAAACTAGTTTTTACAGCTATTCCTCACAGACATGTGGTGACTTTATGCCCCCATGAAACAAAAACTCTTGAGCTATGTATATTAATTATGATCATATTCTCTTATTCTTGAGTTTAAGATCTCACCAATTCTCTTCCCTCTGCTTTCAGAATGTAGAGGCAGAAGAAAATAGACAATGGCTTCAGTCTACTTGGTAGCAGCTTCCTAGACATGCCCCAGCTAGCCGGAACAGTGGTCCACATGCACAAAAGATCACTGCCACACTAAAAGCTTCACACCCAGCTTCTAGGCTATGTACAGAAATGACTGGCATAATTATCTCTGACAGTCTCAAAACTTGTCTGATGAAAGTGGTCTCACAAAATAACTCCTTTCCAATTTTATTCTCTCAACACGTGATTATCAGTGCTGACTGTTCTGATGAGGGCATGTGCAGAAATACTTAGGTACTTAGGCCCATTCTGCATCTAGCATGCACTCCATTGTTTTACCAAACCCACACTGGAACAGAAAAAGATGCGGCTCAAAACCACATTCAAATACTCCAGGCCAATACTGTACTAACTGCAAAGTCACCCCTGAATGGCCATAAAATGGTCTATGCAGATGGTACCATAAAACTCCAGAGAGATCAAATGAAGTGAAAGCAGCATGCAGTCTGGACACTGCCATAAAATCCAACAATCAATCAAAGTAAAAGTGGCATGCAATGTAGAGGGGAATTTCTGTTCCATTGTGGGTTTGGTAAAATAGCGGGAGCGAATACTAGATGCAGAATGGCCCATAAAGGCTGCAGTCACACACACTAAATAATCCACTTTCAATCCACTTTCAATATACTTTCCAACTGGATTTTGCCAGTTCACACAATAAAACTCAGTTGGAAAGTGCAGTGAAAGTGGATTGAAAATGGATTATTTAGTGTGTATGACCACAGCCAATTATAACTTTGTATTAGGACACCTCTCTGTAATAAGAATACAAAAGTAGAGTGCTTTCAAATCAAATATAGTGCATTGAGCTCTTTACTTTCATTTAACAAGGCCCTTACCATCCAAAAATGAAAGGTATCTGTTAAGAGTTTCCATAAAGCTCTGTTTTTCACATTCTCCCTGTTTGGTTTGATTTAAAGCACCCCAATTACTTGTTGCTAGGATAGCTGGTAGAAATACACTTGCAAGTGTTTTCCTGATTCCAAGGAGGAGACCTTCACTCCCATCAAGTAATGAGAAGTAGATGTCCTGAAAACCAAACATTAGGATACTGATTAAAAATCCAAAGCACAAAATGACAAGCCTTTTGGGCTTAAAAGAAAATCTAAGTCTACCTCTCAACCTTAAACTGGGGCATGATTTGTGCCTGGATACAGTTTGACATGTGGGCAATTGGACCCAGCATTGGCTCTCAGCCAGGTGGTTCTCAAGCAGCTTCCTGCAGCCCCAGTCCCACTGGCCAGCTGCATCCCTTGGGGAGAGTGTGGTCAGCGGATCTGAGGGCTGCAGGTTTCAATTTGGTCCGCAACTCATGTTTAAAAGGAAGGGGAGGCAGGTGTGCTGGACATTTAAAGCCCTCTGCCAGGGAAAGCCTTCTTCTAAATGGAAGCCTCCTGTGAAAATCACAGAGCCACTGCCTGTTCATCAGATGCTCCACCTGTTCAACAGAGAAAGTCACAAAGTTAATCCCTACTTTGGAGCTGCCTGGCCTTCAAGGCAGGATGCCTGCATCTATACAACAGGGCCAGATCCCCCTGCCCCCGTTTTAGCCCCCGTTCCATCTACCAGGCAGAGAGGCCACACCTCTGCAGTGCAAGCACAAACATTACCCAATCCAACTCTTCTCCCCTCCAGTGAGAATCATGGCAATAGAAACTCAAAGGTAAAAGCCAGTTTTTGCTTACTGGCTGGTCTGGCAAAAAACCTAACACCACCAAGCATCTAAGACATTATGGGCAAACGCAGGCCCAGGAAGTCAGCATCACCATGTACTGACAGCTCTTAAGGTAGGACTTGAGGGTGGTCAACGGTGCTGGGCCACTAAAAGGAAGACATACCAGAAGTCTGAGTGCAAGCGATTCAGCAGACAGGACAGGGATGAGTATTCAGACAGCACTGGATCCTCAGGCAAGTCATCTTCTTCCAGGAATGATTTCTCAATGAGGAAGTACTGGAAGATGAGGGCTCATGTTCCAGGATTCCCAAGATGGGCCCCATAGCTCAGGGATCATACTTATAAATATTGCCCAACGCCAAAAGAAGTATGGGTTCCTAGCCAGGAAATAGGCAGTGATACCGATGCCAGCTCAAACATATGTGATAAGTGACAACCCACCTGGAGTCTATCTTCCTACTAGGTTTCAGAAGAGGATTTTTTTTGGGTAAGTATGTGGCTGTCTTCTAATTGATTTGTGGAGGTGATGAGTTAAAACAAAGGGGAATATAAGGAAAGAGGCAAAAGGCAGCAAGAAAAAGGAGATAGAGAAAACAATTGGATGACAGATTGCACAGTATTCACTATGATAATTCACTCTGCCTTCCCTGCAAGACGCTGGCACCTTTTGAACCATTTTGACATGGCATGCAAAGCCTGTAGGCTATCAGAGATGGGCACAATGGGATAAAAAGAATAATGATCTCTGGTTTGAGATTATCTTCCCTAGGGAGGGGCAAAAAGGTGAGGCTGGCAAGCTGACCACAAAAAGCAGCCTTTCTAAGAAGGGATCTCTTTCAGAGTGTGTGCTGAAAATACAACAGGGTTGCCAACCTCAACTTTTTCTAAATTAATTGGCAAACTTTTTGATATTCAGCACATGTCTACTCTTGAATATGTTTGATGTCTGTCTGAAGAAGGTAAAGTCTCTGCCCTTTGAATGCTTGGGTCTCTAGGAATCTTCTAATTCCAGCATTTCCATGTATTGGAAGTTTGACAAAGAATTCAGAAAAAGTAGAGATTCAAAAGAAGTTATTTGCCGACCATATTCCCAAAGAAGTAGGCATGCAATGGAACAGAGAATCAAGAAGGAGACAGAGATTAAATGATGCTCTTTTACAACAAGAAAATGTGGTAGGTAAGTGTAAAAAAGATCTGGAAGAGTTTTTTTAAAATAAACAACACAGAAGGGATGTCTTCAGCCACAATTTGGGAAGCAAGTAACACCTTTATCAGAGGAACTCTACCAGCAGCTGCTGCTAAGAAAAGTGAGAAAGTTCAGAACAAACTAAGGTAATAGCAGGAAAAAAATTACAGTTTGGAACAGGAACATAAAAACAATCTCAATAAAAAACACTAGCAGAGATCAAACAATTTAAAAACCAATTAGACATGTTAGAAGTAGAAGAGGTACAGAAAAAATTAAAATTCCTAAAACAAAGCTATTTTGAACATATGAATAAAGCTGGCAGATATCTGGCATATTGTCTCAGGAAGGAAAGAGTAAAAGAGTAATAACAGGTGTAAAGAAAGGAGATCAAATTACACATGCAAAAAAAGAAACACAGGAACAATTTACCAGTGGTTTTTCAGGATTATATAAAAAGAAGTCTGTTTCAGAAGAAAAAATAAGAGAGATCCTGATTGCAAAGTTTATGCCAGAACATAGAAAAATATTAAATCAAGCAATAACAACTCAAGAAATTTCTCAAGCAATAAAAAACATGAAGAATAAAGCACCAGGACTGGATGGTTTGACAGCAACGTATTACAAACATCTTGAAGAAGTATTAATAATACCATTCCAAAATGTTCTGAACGAGATAAAGGGGAAAAGGACAATGTAATGTGTTCAGCAAAGTATAATCTGCCCATTGAAAGCCCATGTTAAACTTCATGCCTAGACAAGGATCCTAATGCTCAACATCTGATTGGTTGTCTAAGAAGCACCGTCCTATCAGGACAAACCTCAGACTCTTGGGGGGTAACGAACCCTATTGGTTCTTATCTCTGTAATCTTATTGGTTACTTGGATGTAAATGTTGCCCTAACTGACGACCTCCGGAGGCATCTGGATCGAGGCGGTGTGGCGGCACTGTTATTGTTAGATCTGTTGGCTGCATTTGATACAGTCGACCACCAGTTGTTGACCCACCGCCTCGCCAACGTGGGGATAAAGGGGCTTGCCCTCCAGTGGCTTGTCTCCTTTCTTCAAGGTCAGGGACAGAGGGTGGTGCTAGGGGGGCAGCAGTCCCGGAGGCACCTGCTTGAATGTGGGGTGCCTCAGGGGGCAGTGCTCTCCCTGATGCTGTTTAACATCTACATGCGCCCCCTCGCCCAGATTGCCCGGAGGTATGGGCTGGGGTGTCACCAATATGCGGATGACACCCAGCTCTATCTGATGTTGGGCGGCCGGTTGGACTCTGACCCCGAAGATCTCCGCCGGGCACTGCAGGCTGTGGCTGGGTGGCTCAGGCTGAGCCAGTTGAAGCTTAACCCTGTGAAGACGGAAGTCCTGTGCCTGAGTTGGACCGGTCGGGGGCTGGGGCTCCCACTTCCGGCCTTTGATGGGGCACTGTTGGTGCCAGCGCTGGAGGTCAGGAGTTTGGGAGAACTCCTGGACCCCGCGTTAACTATGGGGGCCCAGGTGACAGCCACTGCCAAATCGGCCTTTTACCATCTCCGGCTGATTCGGCAGTTGGTCCCGTTCCTTGACTGCGAAGACCTGGCCACGGTGATCCACGCAATGGTCACCTCGAGGCTAGACCACTGTAACACCCTCTACGTGGGGCTGCCTTTGGGGCAAATCCGGAGGCTGCAGCTAGTGCAGAATGCTGCAGCCAGGCTGTTGGTGGGCATCCCCAGGTGGGAGCACATCCGGCCTGTGCTGAAAGCGCTGCACTGGCTGCCTATAGCATACCGGATTCGCTTCAAAGTGCTGGTGCTTACCTTTAAAGCCCTATATGGCCAGGGTCCGGCATACCTGAGGGACCGCCTTTCCCCATATATGCCCCAAAGAGCACTTTGGTCTGAGTTCCAACATCGCCTGGCGGTCCCTGGCCCTAAGGAAGCCAGGTTGGTGGCCACCAGGGCTAGGTCCTTCTCAGTGGCGGCTCCTACCTGGTGGAATGAGCTCCCGGAGGAGATCAGGGCCCTGCGGGACCTCTCGCAGTTCCGCAGGGCCTGCAAGACGGAGCTCTTCTGCCAGGCCTTTGAGTAGGAGCCGCCACTTCCCCTCTGCCACCAATTCTACCACCTTATGTGGTGGAGGGAGGGGACAGCCAACTGAGATCTATTGGGTCCCGCTGTGACCAATACCAACACCGTTGTGACTAATACCACCTGCTACCATGGATTGAGGTGACTGATGATTGTTGAGCACTTTATGATCTTACCTTTTGGAATGTTTTAGTGGTTTTATGTGTTTTAAGTTGTTTGTTTTGGCACTTGACCGCCTCACTGTGAGCCGCCCTGAGCCCGTTCGCGGGAAGGGCGGGATAAAAACGGAATAAACTAAACTAAACTAAACTAAATAGGTGTGGCTATATTAGCCGGGAACGTTTAAAAGGGAGCAAAGCTCCACTGTTTCTTTGTCATCTGTTGATCTGCGGTTTTGCAGTTCTGGTTGACTTTGAACTGTTGCTGAATAAAGCTGAATCACTTTGCTGAAATAGAGTTAAGTGTCATACTTAACAGACAATACCCCCGAAGTGGCAAGAGGCATGTATAATGATAATACATAAAGAGGATAGTGATGCATTGTTACCACAGTCTTATAGACCAATATCTCTGCTGAATCTATTATACAAAATTTTGGCCACAATAATGGCAGAAAGATTAAGAAAATGCATACCAAATTTAATACACTCTGATTAAACAGGTTTTGTATGAAAGAGGAACATGAAAGATAATATACGATTCATAATAGATGTAATGGAATTTGTGAATAACAAGAGAAAGAAAGCGATGTTTCTATTTCTAGATGAAGAGAAAACATTTGACAATTTAACATGGCCTTTGTTACTGAATGTTCTACAAATTATAGGCTGTGGTCCTGAATTCTGGAACTGAATGCATGGAATATACTCAACCCAAAAAGCAAATATTTTAATTAATGGGAAAATAACATAACCAATTTCAAATGAAAAGAGAACACATCAGGGATGTCCTTTATCCCCTTTATTATTCATACTAGCAATTGAGATTTTAGCTATAAAGACCAGACAATTCAACATAGTTAATGGAATAAAAGTGGATGATGTAGAGTTCAAAATGAGAAGTTATGCAGGTGATGTGGTTCTAAGAGTCTTGAATCCTTAGAAAATATTGCAATATGTAATTGAACATATTGAAGAATTTGGATCCTAATCAGGCTATAAAATTAACAGGAAAAAGACAAACATTATAACAAAAAATTTAACACAATAACAAGAAGACATTATAAAAGGCACAAAGTGCTCAGCAGCTACCAATCCTATTCAATATTTGGGAATAAATGTGACTGGGCAAAAGACCGGAGCCTGCCCATGGAGTGGGCACCAGACTTTGCCTGCCCCCTCCCATTTCCTTTGAGGAAGCACAAGGGTGGGGGGAGCCAATTGTGGCTCAGCACAGGAGTGCTGGCCAATCAAGGGCTGGCTTCCGGCCAGGTCTGGTGACAGCCACCCACCCATCCTCTTTTTTAGACCATGTGGGATTAGCTAGTTGCTGTTTTTTGGGGCTGAGCAGGAATTTTTGGACCTCACTCAGACTGGCTAACAGGGAGGCCTTTTTCCGCCTGCTCTGCATGGTCAGAGGGGGTGAGGTATAAATAGGCCTGGTAAAACTGGTTAGACCCTAACTGGGAAGGTGGGAAAAGCACAGGTTGAGGGGATTTTAGGTTGGCAAACACCCCAAGATATCAGCGATTGGGGAAGGTCATCAAATTGGCTACCTATGGGCTTTGCAGTCATGGTGACTCAGTTGGGAGCCTCTTTGGAGTTGGGGGAGCATATGATGAGCCTTAAGGCTTTGCAGTCTTGGGCTAGAATGTGCCCTCCCTCCCCTCTATGCACTGGTGTGTGGGCCATGATGAGTAAAGTCCAGAAGGATCCCTGACCTGGCTCTGAGCTGTTAGGAGGCTTGCTTTGCAAGCACAATGCAATCAATACTTTCATATGTTAATGAAGTGGTGCAGATCAGCTTATGTATAAATAAAATTCCCAGTTTAACCATTAATTGTGTTGTGTTTCATTCGAGGGGTGGGTGGGCAACTGTAATCTTTAAAAAATAACTACCAGAAAACTTGGAAATCGATACAAGCAGATTTATCAAGATGGGGAAAAAATTAAAAATCTCATAGCTGGGAAGAATCTCTGCAATCAAAATGAATGTGCTGCCAAAACTAAACTTTCTGTTCCAAACATTACCCATATACATAAAAGAAAGAATATTCAAAGAGTGGCAAAGACAGATAAAGTTATATGGAATGGCAAAAAAACAAGAATAAGCTTCAAAATATTATAAGATTTATCGTTCCACAGGGCCTGCAAAACAGAGCTGTTCTGCCAGGCCTTCGGTTGAGGCGGTGGGCATCTGCTTCAGTTGGCCTCCCTGCTTTAGTTCCTGACCTAATGAAAGGTCCCATCTGATTCCACCTTGTGGCCCCAACAGATTTATATTGCTGCTACCAATTTTATTGTTTATTGTTTTTATGACTTTAATGTGATTTTATTGTAACAAGTCTTTGACTCGATTTGTTGTGATCCACCCTGAGCCCATTTGGGGAAGGCAGAATAAAAATCCCATAAATAAATAAATAAATAAATAAATAAGAAAAAAAGAGGAGGATTAGCAGTCCCAAATATAAAATTATATTACCAAGCAGTAGGTCTGGTCTGGATTGTGGACTGGATTGAAAATTTATATCCCCAATAGAAGATTACCCTTTTCTTGGGAAAGAAAGCTTTAGGTGAATTCAGATTAATCCATCACCTTTCATACTCTAGGGGCTTTTGGGTTAATGATGCCATCAGCCCTGAAATACACTTTGTCAAGTATATGCATCCTCTGACCATGTGGCTGAACTTGTTAGGGCTTGTGGTAGGAAAGCCCTAGTGGAAAAATGTGCCATATAATCTACCTCTTGCCAATTTATCCAGATAATTTCTGTTTCTTTGATTTCAGGTTCCAGGGCTGCTGGTATGTGGACAAATCTATGCCTATGAAATGCTCAATAGTATGAATAGCATTTCATACTTGCAGTTCTTTCCTTGAATGGGCCCTTGTTAGGCAGCTGTTAGATGGCACAGCACCCACTATCCTGGTGGTTTCCTACTTGTAGACCCAAATATGCTAATCAGTGCACCAAATCACTTCAGGCTTTCATCAGTTTAACCAGGGAGGTATATCCCATTATCAGAGGAGAAGGCCTAATTGTTAGGCTCACGTATCTGAGCACAGAGCTGAATTCTGTCACTGTGTTATCCTGGCTTCCAGCTGCCAAGATCACCATCTTCCAGAGTCTTCTTTGCCAAGTCTCTGGACAAAAAATGCACTTTGAGACATGGTAGTATTAGGCCACCTTAATTTTGCTTGCAGAATTACCACAACAGGTTGGCATGTTTGGTATGTTCCACAGCTGGAATTCCCTCACCCTACTACTATTTGAGGGTCACTAAAAGGATGAAGTATGATATCAGAGTTTGGCTTTCCTTCTGATATAAGTTTAACCAGGTGGCTCTTTGGCAGGAAATCCTGCACCTTGAAGTGGACCTATAAATGCTAAAAGATGCATCAGGAAGTCATAGCTTTGGTGTGTGGTTTTGCAGCCATTGGTGTTACAAGCAGTGGCATTTCTGCTGGGTTGATCAGGAGTTAACTGATGACATGCATGGCCGGGCCCCATAAAGTCCCATTTATGTCAGATCCGGCCCTTGTAACAAATAAGTTTGACACCTCAGCTGTAATCAGTAAAGTTATGGCCAGATCCTCCTCAGCAAATATATGTAATACATGGTCCCTCTCTCCCCCACTGTCCCCGTATATGTTGTTATGATGGATGTAATCATCATAATATTAACAGCTGGGAAGGAGAATACCTCATGCATAGATTTTACATTCACAGCAATATCATTCCGAGCGCGTACAAAAAATAAGCACAATCCTTTGAACTTGTCTGGTGATTCATCAACGTACAGCTTCATCATTTTAGTTCCTTTTAGAACTCCTGGAATTGCTCTACCACATTCTGGAAAAAAACACATTTGAAAACAACATTCTTATCTTAAAACATGTGCATGGTGGCATTGTTGAAGTATCTGCTAAAGCCAGTCCTGCTGCAGCTCTTTTAAGAAATTACAGTGAAGTAATGGGTGCATAGATCTTTGTATAGCAACTACCTCCATAATTGACCCACAAGGAACTGTGGAGAGCATCTAATCCACTTCCCATTATTTCCTCTTTCCCTTCCCTGAAAGACTCTATAGCTTCTCCCCTTATCCTGCTTCCTTTTCTCTTTCCCACCCACCAGCCAACTTACCTTTATCTGCCCCATCTTTAGCTTTCCCTGATTCCTTCCTTCTGGCAGCCTGGGAAAACACTGTGCCAGACCCAACTGCATGGAATGTGCAAGGACTTGGGGGCGGGGGCTTCACTTTCCCCTGTATTCCCTTCCCCACACCATTTACTCTTTTTCTCCTCCTGGTAATCCCTATATCCTTACCTTTCCATGCTTCTTTTGCTCCTTCCCACCCACTCACCCAGCAACCAAATTTTCCTCTGCCCCATCTTCAGCTATAATTACTACAAGTAGGAGGGGCATGAGATTCACAAGGGAGAAACCCTTCTTCCCAAATTGAAACCTGTAGTCCTCAGATCTGCTGAACCCACTCTCCCCACCACCTACTTATGAGGCTGGCCATAGCAACAGTTGTGTCTGGGAGCCACTCTGAGCCCAGAGTGGCTCCCAGCATCTGCCACTGCTGCTGGCCAGGCCTAGAGAAGCTTCTGGCATCTCAGAGTGGCTCCCAATGGCCGTTGCAACTGTGGCCGGGCCTGGAGCAAATCCCAATGTCCACGGCTGCAGAATCAGAGTACGTGCATTGTATGTGCATGCGCAGGGGGAATTTAATCTCCCTAATGTATTTTTGAAGCTCTTAGGTTTTTCTGAAAACCTGGAGGTCCTCCAAGTTTGCAGGAAAATCTCTTTAGCATCAGTGTGGCCCTGATCCACAGATTTAGGTATCTTCAGATGGAGGCCACATGTTGCTATTAGATATATAGAATTATTTATTACATCTATAGCCCTCTTTCCTTCACAATAGGGACCCAAAATAATTTACACTATTCTCATATCTTCCATTTTACCCTCACAACAACTCTGTAAGGAAGGTTAGGCTGAGAATGTGTAACTGGCCCAAGGTTACCCAGTGGCAGAATGGGGATTCACACCTGCACCTCACAGATCCTAGTTTGAGACTCTTACCACTAATCTACACTGTCTTTCATTTGGTGGTTGCTCTTGAATAGTAACAAACAATTGGTCCTGGATGGGTAAGGCAAGTCAAGTGGTAACAAGTCACCTGCTAGTGGATGCTGCCAGGCTTGGCACCTTGAGTCCTCCCCTCAAAGCCCAAAATGTCCCTGGAAAGGGTCCTGCCCCCTCCCCCTGCCTTTTATCAACAGAAATCAGGGCTAAAAGGCTGGTAATACTATTGTGGTTGCCTACCAACAGCCACTGAGGTCTTTCATTTCTTAAAGCTGGAGATGCTGCTTCTATTATTTGGGGATTTTTGATCCCTGATGTTTTTTTAAAATAAAGATCTCAGATTTTCCTGGAAACCTGTGGCTTTTCTCAGAAAATTGCAGAAAATTCTGTCTTGTCTATCCATGGCTGCAATCTTCAGATTTAAGTATCGACAGGAGGGGGCCACATTGAGAACTAGATACACTGACAAGGGTGGACCCGCAAGAAATTTGTGGGGAGGGGGCATCCCCCCACCTTTGTTTCCTTCTCTCTTCCCCCCTCTCCCCTTTCTTTCTCTCCCCAAGCCAATCCCTCCTTATTTTAATTTCCAACCCTCCACCAAGTCGATCCCTCTCTCTCTCTCTCTCTCTCTCTCTCTCTCCCTGCAAGCCAATCCCCCTTCTATCCCACCAGCAAATACCCTCATCTTTCCCCTTCTGTCTCTCCCCCAAGCCAATCCCCCCTCTTTCTCCTCTCCTTCTTTCCCCCTAACTTTGAGCCCAGCATTGGTGGCAGTGCCTGGGAGGCCGAGCCAGTGCAGGTTCAGACACAAAGCCACCCGCTGCTTTCCATCCCTCTTTGCTCCCGGCTTCCCAAGAGAGTTAAAACCTGCAAAGGCCTCATCTCTAGGAAAGCCGTTGCTAAGGGCAGTCAGGTGCTCAAAACAGTAGCTTTCCAAGGAGAGGGAGGGAGGGGGAGAGAAGCCACCTCGTCTTCGGTAAGTCCATTCTATGTGCATGAGCAGAAAGGGCTGTTGTACTTTTTAGGGGATTTACGTATCCCCCATATAGTTTTTTCAACATTTTAGATTTTTCTGCAACCCTGGAGACTGCCCCAAGTATGCTAAAAGATCTGTTACCCCCCATCTACCCCAGATCTGCGGAAATAAGTATCCGCACACAGAGGGACCCTTGGCTATTAGATATATAGATGTTAAGACAAGAGGTATTTATTTATTTTAGGAGAGTGAGGAATCCTTCCGGAGTAACAACAGCTTCTTGACTGCTTGCTTGCCAGTTTATTTCATGGGACTTTTATGACTGCTAATGCTGATGAATTGATTTTCATATGCTGTTTGTAGTACGTATTTTTTTTTAGTGTAATTCTTACATGAGTTGCCTAGAGGTACCTTGATAGGCAAAAAATAATAATTTTTTGATACAAAATGTACACATAAAAACTCATATTTTTAGACAGGGCCATTTTTGGGCCAGAACGCACCGGAATGGCATTCCGGCTGGCTTCTGAGCCCGCCCTGCCCCCGCCACAGGAGGCCTGAACAACCCGCCTGCTAGCCTCCCCGGGCCCGCACCGAAGTGCTGCAGCTTGCAGGAGGCTCGAAGACCCCGCCAGCCAGCCTCCATAGGCCCGAAGACCCAACCCGCTGGTCTCCCCATGACCGTGCCAAAGCGCTGCAGCCTGTGGGTGGCCCGAAGACCCGCCAGCCAGCTCCCCTAGGCCCACGCCGAAGCACTGCGACCCACGGGAAACCCGAACAACCCACCCACCAGCCTCCCTGGGCCAATGCTGAAGCGCTGCAGCCTGCAGGATGCCCGAAGACCCCGCCAGCCAGCCTCCACAGGCCCGTGCCAAGGTACTGCAGCCCGTTGGAGGCCCAAAGACCTCGCCTGCCAGTTTTCCTGGGCCCGTGCCGAAGCGCTGCGTCCTGCGGCCAGCTGGGAGACCCTGCCCGCCAGCCTCCCCAGGCCCACGCTGAGGTGCTGCGGACCATGGGAGGCCCAAAGATTTGCCAGCCGGCCTCTCCGGGCCTGTGCCGAGGCACTGCCGTCCACTGGAGGCCCGAAGACCCCACCAGCCAGCCTCCCCACGGCTGGAAGATCCCACCTGCTGGTCTTCCCAGGCCCGCGCTGAAGTACTGCAGCCTGCAGGGGGCCTGAAGACCCCGCCAGCCAGCCTCCACAGGCCTGTGCCAAGGTGCTGTGGCCCATGGGAGGCCCAAAGACCTCACCCGCCGGTTTCCCTGGGCCTGCACTGAAGCGCTGCAGCCCACAGGAGGCCCGACCAACCCGTCCATTGGCCTCCCTGGGCCCACGCCAAGGCGCTGTGGCCCACAGGGGGCCTGAAGACCTGTCAGCTGGTCTCCCTGGGCCCACGCTGAAGCGCTACGGCCCGCAGGAGGCTCGAAGACCCCGCCCACCCCGGCCTGCGCCTGAAGAGCTTGATGAGGTGAGTGAGGGATCCACGGGGGGGTGGCGGGGGCTTGATGGGGGGTGGGAGAGCCTCCCTCCCCCATCTCTTTGCCTTCTTTCTGTCCCTCTTTTCCTTCTCTCTTTCTCTCTCTCTTTTCCTCCTCCTTCCTTCCTTCTCTCTATCTCTTTCTTTCTCTCTCACACTCCTTCTCTCTCTCTCTCTTCCTCCCTCTTTCTTTCTTTCTTTCTTTCTTTCTTTCTTTCTTTCTTTCTTTCTTTCTTTCTTTCTTTCTTTCTTTCTTTCTTTCTCTTTCCTTCCATCCTTCCCTTTTTCATTCCCTCTTTAGTCTTCTGGGTTGTCTGTTGCTTGTCAATGTGGCCTAATATGCTAATGCGCTCGGCTGTCAGGGTGTGGCCTAATATGCTAATGAGTTTCTTTTGTTAGGTGTGGCCTATTATGCTAATGAGTTCCTGCTGGGCTTTTTCTACAAAAAGAGCCCTGCTTTTAGAATCTCTCTCTCTATAATAATTCTGTTTTAAAGTGGCAACATTCCATGCACTCCCATTGGCTGTGCAATGCCCTCTCTCAGCCATTGGCCCATCAGCTGCCACTCAAGAGTACTCGTGTGCCATTTGTCGGGAGCTGGATCTGCTCCTCTTCCCCGCCCACTCCCCCTTCAGCCACTCTGCCCTGTCAGAATTCCTGGCTAATGGCTTTCTCTCTTGACACAGACACTTCTACTGCTTGCATCCTGTGTGGGAGTAACTTTTCCCTCAGTGGCTGTTGGTAGGTATAACGAAATGGCAGTTACCTGTGTTTGTAAGATGGCTGCTGTCTGTGGTTGTTTGTTTAAAATGTTCCGCCATAAGGTTTAATTGAACTGTAGTTCCAGAGAGGGGCCTGTAGGGGTATCACTCACTGGGTTGAATGGGGGTTCCTCATCTGCTGGACTACAGTCCCCAGCTGCCCCAAGGCAGAAAAGGGCAGGAAAACAGGGACTGTCCCAACTTGCGGGGCGGCATCAATATAGACTGCAGCCCATCCAAGGAAGAGGCCATCTTCGTCCTACAGGAGGTTAGGAATGGCTCCTGCTGCCTGTGCTGACCAGGCTGACCAGGCCACAAACCAGAGACGTGGGGGAACTCTGGGAGGCAGCAGAAATTCAGCAACTCCACAGTTTCCCTGCTCTCTTGGGCCAGAGAGAGAAAGGCTAGAACAGAGAGCCAGAGGGAAAGAGGATGGCGTTTAACCCCTGTGGATTTATGCCCTGTGGGTTCATAGTGTGTGCTTACTCCTACAGTGTGTGTGTGCCCCATAACTGTGTAAATAGTTAGATAAATTCTTTATTTGGGCTAATAATCTGTGTTGTGCTCTGACCATGTAGTCTTCCCTGCTCTGCACAATAACAAAGGGAGGGAGTAGCCCAAGGAGGCAAGGAAAGGCCAGACCCTTGGGTTGCCAACTTTCCAGGGATCCCCCAAAGATTGGGGATTCCGTCTCCAAATACGG
Source organism: Gekko gecko (assembly GCA_029375565.1). Classification (NCBI taxonomy): domain Eukaryota; kingdom Metazoa; phylum Chordata; class Lepidosauria; order Squamata; family Gekkonidae; genus Gekko; species Gekko gecko. The sequence goes on from JAPDNY010000001.1 coordinate 97,529,653, forward strand.
AGATTCAGCCAGAGGGTTCTCACTGTCCCTCTAAAAAGGCAGTGACATTTCAGTGGGTCGTGGCAGTGAATTTAAGCAGTGAGATACATGCATGGGATGAAGGTGGGAGGCAAACAGCTGAGTGGTAAACTGGAGCCCATTTCGCCATGGTAGGCAACCAAGCTTGGTTCAGACAAAGGAAGGAAAGCCTTTGCAGGCTTTTGTGAGGAACTCATCAGAGCCTGTCCTGAGTCTAGGGTTGCCAGTTCCAGGTAGGGAGATTTCTGGAGATTTTCTGGAAGAGTCTATAGAAGTCAGGGTTTGGGGAAGGGAGAGGCCTCAGCTGAACAGAATGCCATACAGCCCACCTTCCAAAGCAGTTATTTTCTCCAGGGGGTGGGTGGATATCTGTTGTCTGGAGTTCAGTTGTGATACCTGGTGATCTTCAGGCTCCATTTGGAGGTTGGCTGCCCTAGGCGTAGCAGTCAGTGCTTCAGAGCAGGGTCTGCTAGATCCAGGTTCTTGCTGTAGAAGCTGAGTGGGTGATTTTTGGACCGGTCACAGACTTTCAGCCTAACCTACCTCACAGGGTTGTTGTGCAAGTCACAAGGGGGAGATGAGAATGATGTAAGCTGCTTTGGTCCCCATTGCAGAGAGAGAGAGAGACTACTTTTCCTCCTGGGAAACCACTGTTGCCAATCTCCAGGTGAGGGCTGGAGATCACTCAGAATTACAACTGCTCTCCAGATGGCAGAGATCAGTTCCCCTGGAGAAAATGGTGGACTCTGTGGCAGTCAGGGCTTCAGAGCACGGGAGAGGCTGCAGGTGTGTGTGTGTGGGGAAATGGAAAGCTGAAGAGAGAGGGGGAAATAGAGGTAGGTTGATGCTTGGCTGGGAAGGAGATAGGGTTGCCAACTCCAGGTTGGGAAATTCATGGAGATTTGGAGGGTGGAGCCTGGAGAGGGTGAGGTTTGAGGAGAGGTGGGACCTCAGATAGGTACAATGTCATGGACTCCACCCTCCAAATCAGCCATTTCCTCCTGGGTAACAATTGTTGCCAATCTCCAGGTGAGGGCTGGAGGTAACTGAAAATTACAACTGCTCTTCAGGTAGCAGAGATCAGTCCTCTGGAGAAAATGGTGGACTTTGTGTCCTGATACCCTTCTGAGGTTGCCATAGCACATTGACGCTGAGTGCCCAAGGCCTTGGCACTCTCCCAGAGCCTCTTTCTAGAGCTTATTGTATTTATTTTCACAATTTATTTCACTAGGCCTTATTCCTAGTATTAATATAAACAAAAGGCATGCAAGGAATTGCAGGAGGGGAAATTCCATAAACTATCAAGTACTTGGGCAATCTAATTTCCTCTTGACATTGTGTGTGTGTGTGGGGTGGGGTGTTATTAATTCACAGATTTCTGTTGTTTATTTTTCATAAATTTCTCACATACTGAGTTCCATGTATAATAGAGGCATATATATCCGCTATGATTAAAAGTAATCCTGTAGGGGGCAAAACATTCTAATTCCCTTTTGAAGTTGAAATACATCAATGCACAGAAAATTATTAACACTTACCTACACCAGGTGCTTCACCTTCTTGATATAAGAACTTCAGAGTTCTGCTTCCTCCTTTTGCAAAAAAACTTTCACATGCTTCTAACTAATAAAAGAAAAAATGGTTATTCACAATCAAAAAGTTCTGAAACACTGCATCATTTTAATGTAAAATAATGATCTTATTGAACTGGTGATTACTTAGTTACAGCTTCTACTACCAATGCAAGGCAGATGCATTCAGCTTCTTCTGTTAAAGTATTAATTGCAGTGTGGTAACTATTTTGTCATATGTAGGATTTGAAAGAACCTATTCTTTTATTTAAGAACTAGTGGCAAGGCCTGTTACGTGGCCCAATGCAACGGGCACTAGCCGTACTCCCTCTGGAGGCCCCGTCCCCCTCTGTGCCGGTGGCGCCTGCAGGGCAAGGCCAGCTCTGCCCCCCCCCAGCGCGGCCCCACAGTGGCGGAGTAGCGAGTGAGGGAGGCCGCGTCCTTCTTCGAGCCAGCCAGCTCCGTCGTCTCCTCCTTGCCGCGCAAGGTGTTGCCGGCCCCAGTCGGCCCGAGTTGCTTACTGGGGGGGGCGCCGCGGTGAGGGAGGCTGTCTACGAACTGGGGCCAGCAGTGCGCAGCCGCTGGAGCATCTGCCCGGTCTGGCGGCTGGAGGCAGACTGGGGTGAAGAGGCTGTCTGCTGGCTGTGTGGGGAGCCAGGCATGCCAGCCAATGACCAGGGCCCAATTGTGAGTGGCAGCCCCCGTGGCCAACATATTTTGCTGCACATTTTTGCCTTATTTGGGCATGCCTTATCTGGGCATGCCAGCCAACCACTACGCTTTTATATAATAGGGAAGGATATTTACCTTGTGTGATATTTAAATGTTGCACTCTTATTTCCCAGCTCACAGTAAAATTACACAGGTATCAGGAAAGTCTCTTGTGAGTGCCATGGCACCCACAGGCACCTCACTGGGGACCCCTTGAATAAGAGGTGGGAAAACATCCAGCGGTTCTAGGATGCCTTTATATCTGTAATATCCAGGGCTGCCAAGAAGGAGGAATGAGGTCACTGAGTAGTCAGGCAAGGTTGCACTGAGAGATAGTAGTTAGCAGCGTATCTGTAAGACACTCAGTTGGGACTCAAACCAGGTTTTTCAATGCCTGGCAGTGGGAAAGGCTGTGCATATATGATGCTAAACTGAATAAACTAATTTGAAAATATATTGTTGATGCATGTATAAAACACACAACAATGTGATTAATTATTCAATAAATTATAAGAAATTCATTTGTGCTGAGCATTCAGTGTTTCAAGTAAGTAACATATAATATACATTCAAGTAAGTAACATCCACTATACACTCATTCATTCAACGAAAGTTCCAAATTACCAGCTTCATTTTGGAAGGTGTTTTCTTCAAGAATAAAATACTATTTATCATTTTCCTTAAGTAACAGTAACAGTAAACAGTGACATTTCTTCAACCAATTGTAGTTTACTCTATATGTTGGTCTTAAGAACGTAATAATAAACTATACTACAGGACAATGACTCAGCCCTACCCCACCTTCCGGGGTAGATATAAATTACCTGCCTACCATTTTTCTTCTCACCTTGACACAGAGAGTACTCCATCTTTCTGTGTTATACCTCTGAGGATGCCAGTCACAGCTACTGGCGAAATGTCAGGTCCTACAATGCCAAGACCATGCCCACACAATCCGGAAAATCTACAGCAACTAATGTCTAGAATTTGTTTATTCAGTTTAGGGTCATATATGCACAGCCTTTTCCATTGCCTGTTTAGACAGTAGGAGTGCCACACATTCTTCCTCTTTGAGAGGAAGAGTAGGACAGTAAGTAAGATAGTAGGACCACAATACCCCACCTGATACTCAGCTTGTGTTTCCTGCCCCTGGCTCTCTTGGTCTGCTACCCATTTAAGGATTTTACAACTATAATTATAATAAAGCAGACTCACCGTTGGGCCATCTAAAATTAGTTCCTCCACAGTTGTAATGTCTAAAGCAAGTTGGTCTGACAGAATTTCAAATATATATTTATATGCAGAATTAATTTTCATTTTACGGCCTTCCCTTGCTTCTTTATATCGTGCCTACAAAGCAGAAAAAGTGCATTTAAAAGAGTGATGTTAAAATTACATGTTTAAATATTTATTTGTTTGTTTCTATTTATATCCCACCCTCCTCACAAGCAGGCTCAGGGCAGTCACAACACTAATGTTACAAAACCATTAAAAGAGTTATTATAATAAATAATTAAAACAATTAAAAGCGGGTAGCACAATAAATCAGGGAAGTACAGCAATCCCAAATGGCTGGAGGCTACCAGGCCATAAACCAAAGGACAGTGGAGATCTTATCAATATGGGCCGCATACAGTTGGAGAGCTTCAGCAGGGGAAGGCTAATAATTGGGTGCCTGCTACCTCAACCAAAGGCCTGGCAGAACAGTTCCATTTTACAGGGCCTGCAGAACTCTAACAGGTTCTGCAGGGCCCTGATCTCAGACAGCAGCATGTTCCATCAGGCTGGGGCCAGGGTGGAAAAAGCCCTGGCCCTGGTCAAGGCTAAATGGACATCCTTTGGGCCAGGGACAACCAGTAAATGATGGTCCACTGAGCGCAAGGCTCTCCGGGGCACATATGGGGAGAGGCAGTCCCTCAGAAATACAAAACTTGAAACCAATGCTAACTTCCTTTACTGCATATCAGGGAATCTTTCAATTATTCTCCTTCTCTGAATCCCCACCCGCAAACCCATACTGGAATGAAGAACAAGTTTAACTCTGCCATGTCTCCCCTTACTCACCATTTTTCTAGGCTAAACAGCTCTACGTGTTATAACCAGTCCTCACAGGGCAGCTTCTCTAGCCCCTTGATCATTTTGGTTGCTGTACCTTTTCAAGCTCTATAATATCCTTTTTCAGGTGAGGTGACCAGAACTGCACACAATATTCCAAGTGTGTTCTCACCTGGATACCGATAGTGGCAGTTTTAATTAATTATGATCAGCATAGAATGTGCTCTTTTCTGAGCACCCTCACACTGGGTTGATATTTTTATTGAGCTATCCACTACCACTCCAAGGACCCTATCTTGGTCTGTTTGCTGCCAGCTCAGATCTCATCAGTATATATGTGAAGTTGGGATTATTTGCCCCAGTATGCATCACTTTACACTTGCTCATATTAAATCTCATTTGCCATTTTAATGCTCATTCTCCCAGTTTAATGAGGTCCTTTTTGGAGCTCTTTACAATCTGTTTTTGTCTTAACCACCATAAATAATTTGGTATCATCTTCAAACTTGGCCATCTCACTACTCACTCCTAATTCCATGTCATTTATGAACACACTGAAAAGCACCAGTCCCAATACAAATATGTGAGAGACCACACTGCTCACATCCCTCCACTGCGAGAACTGACCATTTATTCCTACTCTCTGCTTTCTTTCTTTTTTTAGGCAATAAGAGGACTTGTCCATTTAGCCATGACTCTGAAGTTTGCTCAAGATCCTTTGGTGAGGGACTTTGTCAAAAGCCTTCTAGGAATCCAAATAAACAATGTTTACTGGCTCATTCCTGCTCACATGTTTATTGACACTTTCAAAGAAGTCTAAAAGGTTAGTGAGACAGGACTTCCCTTTGCAGAAGCCATGTTGGTTTTTATTCAGCAGGGCTTGCCCTTCTATATGCTAGACAATTTTATATTTAATAATGCTTTCATTCATTTTACCTGGAAAAGATGTTAAGCTAATGTTTCAGGCCAAGGCTTTTCCCTGATGTTCTCTCCTAGCACTGGGTTTCAGAGGTTTGCTCACTCTGAATATGGAGGTTTCCTTTAGTCACCATGACTAGTAGCCATTGATGGACCTATCCTCCATGAATCTGATCTCCTTTAAAGCCATATATGCTCATGGTCTTCACTATGTCTACTGGTGATAAATTTCACAATTTAAGTACTTGTTGAGTAAAGAAGTACCTCCTTTTGTCCACCTTGAATATGTATTTTACTGAACAGAGAAAGCAAGTACCAAGCAGGCTGTGAATGTTTGTGTAAACCACTGTTTTCCAGCTAATTAAGATAGTTAGCACTCCACTGCTGTTGCTTTCCCTCTGCCACAGGGCTGCATGGAAGGAACTTGCCACCTTGTTGTGTCTTTAAGAAAGCAGAAGTGGGGGTGGAGAGAAGAGTCTGTTGCCAGGTGGACTTACAGGTGTGTGTAGGATCTGGCCATTAGTGAGAGTCACCTGATAACAAGAACAGTTTTGTTTTGAGCCATTCTTGCTAGGTAACTGTTGCGTATCTAAGGAGACCACGCATGCAGTCGGGCTCACATGCAGTCATGCGGACAGGCTAAGCTTCGCCCCCAAAGACAAGAGAAGCAGAGGCTCCAAGAATTCACCCAATCAGCCAATCCGGATCCTAAAAGAAACCAATGGTAGAAGTTGAATGTAAATAAACCTATCACAGGTGTGTGTGTGTGTGTTGGGTGTGGTAAAAAATGTGAATATAAGTGGGCCATGAGCCCCGCAAGTTATCTCAAGTTCTCCTATGCATGAATAAAGTATGAGCTGAAATCACTACACTATGCCTCAGACTCAGTACTTTATAGCAACTCTGTAGGAAAGATAGGCATGGAGCGTTGGCGGGAAACAAACCAGGCTTAAACCAGGGTATTGTGTTCCTATGTAACACAATTAAGACTAAACGGGGTTATCAAACCAGCTTCATATCCTGGCTTCAAATCTTCCTCTGAGGTGTCCAAACTAGCCATAGTTAGTGTGGTGGTGTAGATTCATTCATTATGGTTAGTTCAGTTAAACAGTGATTTCATGTTATGTCTGAAGTTCCACAAACTGTAAAGCCCCAAGTCAGCCTAACATGCGGGGAGATAAATGCCAATTGATGAGAAGGGTACATAGCAGAGGCAGTGGGGGTGATGTTAGGCTGGGTGGAGATTTTCAATAAATCCATCAAGTGTCTGGGAGTACCTTGCCAGTATATTTTAAGATAACATACGTCTTTCCAGGTTCTTCAGTTTCCATCAGAATGTTAAAATATTGAAAATAACGATATTTATGGCCGCATCCTAAAAAACCGACCTTTCCTTTAAGAAAGCTCTAATATATGATACAGTGTGGAAATGGATCATAGGAGAGAAAATAATATCAATAGCAATGCAATGTACATTGTAAAAAGCACACACAACTTTAAGGTATAGTATTATGTTTACTTTGACAAGAGACTCAGTCCTAACAACTGGTGAACTGAAGCAAAGTTTTTCAGAATCGGATGCAAAAGGGAGTTGCTCAAGGTCTCTTGTGTAGAACTTTTGAAGTGTTTATGGATCCATGCAAGGCTCTTTTTGTAGCAGGAACTCCTTTGCATATTAGGTAACACATCCCTAATGTAGCCAATCCTCCAAGAGCTTATAGTAGCCCCTGTAAAGAAGAGCTCTGTAAGCTCTTGGAGGATTGGCTGAATTAGGGGTGTGTCACCTAATATGCAAAGGAGTTCCTGCTACAAAAAGAGCCTGGGATCCATGGTGTCAAGACAAGATGGCACTGAAGCACAGTATGAAGCAGTTTGAGATATTTTGCTCAATGTTTGGGCAAGTACAATGGAACAGTGAATACTTGAAACAACTACTGATGAAGGTTAAAAGCAGTAAGTGTCAAAGCAGGATTATAGTTGAACATCAAGAAGACAAAAGTGATGACAACTGGGAAATTACACAGCTTTAAGGTCAATGATGAACAAATTGAAAGTGTTAAAGATTTTCTATTCCTTGTTGCAATCATCAATCAAAACAAGAAATCAGGAGACTGAGGATGGGAAGGGCAGTCATGAAATAACTAGAAAAGATTCCTAAGTGTAAAGATGTGTTATTGGCCAAAGCTCCAGATAATTCATACCATAATATTCCCCTCTACTATGTATGGGTGTGAAAGCTGGACAATGAAGATAAGTGATAGGAAAAAAGTTGATTAATCTGAAATGTGGTGTTGGAGGAGAGTTTGACAGATAACATGGACCACCAAAAAGCCAAATAAGAGGCTTCTAGTGCAAATCAAGCCTGAACTCTCCCTAGAACCTAAACTGACTGAGGCTTTTGTTACTTTGATCGCATTATGAGAAGATAAGTTGGGTTGCCAGGTCCCCCGGGGGGGCAGGGAACCCCCCGCTTGATGGGCTTGTTACCTGCCGGCCTGGATTGGGCCACTGAGGGGAACCCCACCCCCAAAGTTCCAGGAACATGGAGACGTGCCCGACGTGATGGTGTCACCCGAAGGTGATGTCATCACGTCGGGAACATTGGGGGGGACGGACGCTCTATCATTCGAGGAAAAACTCTATGGTTTTCCCTTGAATGATAATGGTCCAGACCCTAACGTGCCTGACATGATGACGTCACTTCTGGGTGATGTCATCATGGTGCGCGCTTAACATGCACACCAAAGAACTCCCAGAGGGGGCCGGGACTCCCCTGCTGCAGCCAAGGTAGGACTTGGCAACCCTAAAAGTAGTAATAGGGTGTACCCTTCTTTTATTTAGAGACCGGAAACGTTTGACAGCTGCCCCCATCCCCCTGTGGAAGCCATGCTTCCACTAAGGGGGGCTATGCTTCAAAAACAGGGATGGGCAAGATGGCCGCCAGTGTCAGCCCAGAAGGGAACGGAGGAGGCTGTGCTATGGGGCTGTTAGCAGCAGGGGGTTTGCAATGGGGAGAAGGAGTCTGGTACAATGGCAGCCATTTGTGTTGTTGTGCTTGGTGCAAAAACTTCAGGCTGTGGGGGCAGTAAAGCCGAGAGAATATCCAGGGGGAGCATGTGTACAAGTTTGTTTTTAACAAAGTGTTGTTGAAAAAGTGTGTTTGGTGTTAAGTTCGAGCGCTTGGAGTTTTCAAAACATCCCCCAGTTCTCTCTCACTGGAAAAACTCAGACTGGCAAGAAAAGGGGGAGTTTTCCACCCCCTGCTTTAAAAAAGAGAGAGCTGAAATCACTATGCCGCCCCCCAAGTCATTCCCCTCAGTGAGAAAAAGGAATGACTATTGGTTCTAACGTGTGTCTAGTAACAGAAATGAACACATCTGCTAAGACCTAACCAGGTATTTTAGAAGCAGCCATTTGTGTTGTTGTGCATGGTGCAAAAACTTCAGGCTGTGGGGACAGTAAAAGCAGAGAAAAAAATATCCATGGGGAAGCATGTGTAGAAGTTTGTTTTTTAACAAAGTGTTGTTGAAAAAAAAAAGTGTGTTTGATGTAAGTTTGAGCGTGATCTCAAAACATCCCCCAGCTCTCTCTCACTGGAAAACTCAGACTGGCAAGAAAGGGGGGAGTTTTCCACCCCCCATGCCTGAAAAAAGGAGAGCTGAAATCACTCCCCCCCACCCCCAAAAAAGGAATGGCTATTGGTTCTACGTGTATCTAGTAGCAGAAATGGACTGTCACACTTTGCTAGACTGTGAAAACACATAAGTGCAGGAAAACAGGGCACGGCAACACACCCACACACCCTTTGTCCTTGGGTTGTGCTAAAAGTGTTTAATGTAGGGCCCCCCAAGGATCTGAGGCACACCCCACCCCCGCAAAAACAGCTTGATTGAAGCAAAGGGAAAGAAGGTAAAGAGATAAAGCCCCCCCCTCAAAAGCAGGTCTTAGCAAATGTGTTCATTTCTGTTACTAGTAAAGGTAAAGGTTCCCTTGCTCGAAAGCCAGTCGAATCCGACTCTAGGGTTGTGGTGCTCATCTCCGTTTCAAAGCTGAAGAGCCAGCGCTGTCTGAAGACGTTTCCGTGGTCATGTGGCCGGCATGACTAAACACCAAGGCGCACAGAACGCTGTTACCTTCCCACCGAAGTGGTACCTATTTATCTACTTGCAATTTCTTGCTTTTGAACTGCTAGGTTGGCAGGAGCTGGAACTAGAGACGGGAGCTCACTCCATCATGCAGCACTCTCAGGTCTTGAACTGCTGAACTACTGACCTTCCACAGCCTGCAGTTCAGCGTCTTAACCACTTGAGCCACCGCAGCTCTAGTTACTAGACACACGTTAGAACCAATAGTCATTCCTTTTTCTCACTGAGGAGAATGACTTGGGGGGGGGGGCATAGTGATTTCAGCTCTCTCTTTTTCAAGCAGGGGGTGGAAAACTCCCCCTTTTCTTGTCAGTCTGAGTTTTTCCGGTGAGAGAGAACTGGGGGATGTTTTGAAAACTCCAAGCGCTCGAACTTACACCAAACACACTTTTTCAACAACACTTTGTTAAAAACAAACTTGTACACATGCTCCCCCTGGATATTCTCTCGGCTTTACTGCCCCCACAGCCTGAAGTTTTTGCACCAAGCACAACAACACAAATGGCTGCCATTGTACCAGACTCCTTCTCCCCATTGCAAACCCCCTGCTGCTAACAGCCCCATAGCACAGCCTCCTCCGTTCCCTTCTGGGCTGACACTGGCGGCCATCTTGCCCATCCCTGTTTTTGAAGCATAGCCCCCCTTAGTGGAAGCGTGGCTTCCGCAGGGGGATGGGGGCAGCTGTCAAACGTTTCCGGTCTCTGAATAAAAGAAGGGTACACCCTATTACTACTCCTAAAGAGAAGAGTCTCTGGAAAAACAATAATGTTAGGAAAAGGTGAAGGCAGCAGGAAAAGAGGAGGCCAACATGAGATGGATTGACTCAATAAAGAAAGCTACGGCCTTCAGTTTGCAAGACCTCAGCAAGGCTCTTAATGATAGGACATTTTGAAGGTCATTAATTCATACTTTAGTCATAAGTGAGAAGTGATTTGACGGCACTTAATACACACAATAAAACTTCAGTGGCAAGTGGAGAGAACCAGTTTCCTGCTTTTGCATTCCACCCATTAGGACTGAGTTGATACTAGTTCCATGCTCTGTGTAAGGAATTATTTGGATTAGAACTGCACAACATGCAGCCCTATGCAGAGTACAGGTCTCCCCAATTTTTATTCCTCTCTTGAAAATTTAACTCAGCTTACATTTGGTGCTTTCTTTACGACCACCATAAAAAAGTCATAATTGTTAAGTATGAGACTCAACAAAGGATTCACCTTCAAGTGATTTCAGCTTTATTAAACAGCAACTGTAAGTCGGGAACACACAACACAAGGGGAGCACAGCTCCTTCTTTTAAACTCTCCCGGGCTGTCAAAGCCACACCCATTACAAGTTAAAGACCAATCAAATACAGGGATAAAGGTCAATCAGGACCGTTCCCTCTTTGCAACAATATCACTCAGTGATTGGGTAATTACACAGGTTTCGCAGAAACCTACCAATAGCAATGCGACATCTGAAGAGCCACATTCAGACTCAAGCTTAACATGTGAATAGATAGGAGCGATTCACATTCAGTACATAACAAATTCCTCCCCCCTAAGATGGAGCATTACCCTGCCAAACATAATCTTTCAGGTGGGGGGGGCACCTCGGCTTCGGTTCGACCGGCGTAGCGGTCTCTGCTCCGTTGGACTTGGAGCGGCACACTCTTCTGGAGCCCTGGTAACTTCTCTCGCAGGAGAGACAGGGGAAACACAAACAGGGATCACAGGCTCAGGAGTTGGGGTCTGCAGCACTCACCTCCTTGGCGGGAGGCCCCTCCTGCTCGGGGACCAGCTCAGGTTCGGGCACCAACTCGGCGCTGGAGTCTGCTCAACGCTCCCTGAGCTGGTCTATGTGGCGGCGAATCCCGTCTGCTGGGAAGCCGGACCACATACAGCCTGGACCCTGCAACTTTGGTGACTACGGCCGGTAGCCACCGATGACCTTCCTCATAGTTCCAGGCAAAGACCTTGTCCCCACACTGGAACACTCTCCCCTGTGCTGGTTCCTCAGACCGTTGCTTGGACTGGTCCAAGTTAGGGTGCAAACGGTCGAGGAGGGTAGACAGCTTTCGGCCCATCAAGAGCTCAGCGGGGCTCTGCCCTGTTGCCGAACACGGGGTGATGTGTTGCCTCAGAAGGAAAGAGGCCAGCTTCTGATTCCAGTCCCTGCATGTCAGGCGCCCAAGTGATTCTGTTGTCGTCCGAACCATCCGTTCAGCCTGTCCGTTAGTGGCCGGATGGAACGGGGCCGACGTTACATGACGGATCAAGTTGTTAGCCAGGAACCCTTCAAACTCTGCCAAAATGAACTGTGGCCTGTTATCGGAGACGACACAGTCCGGCATGGCCTGTGCATGGAAAACAGCTTGCGCAGGACATGAATCACAGCCCCGGAATTCGTTGATCTCATATTTACAACCTCCAACCATTTGGAGTAAGAGTCTACACATATGAAAAACATTTGCCCATGGTACGGGCCCGCAAAATCAATATGGAGGCGGGACCATGGCCTCCTTGACTTTTCCCAGGGCTGGACAGGAGCATGATGTGGTTCTGGCTGGGATTGTTGGCAGGACATGCAGTTCTGAACCCAAACCTCAATGTCCGCATCAATGTTTGGCCACCACACGTACCCTCTGGCGAGGGCCTTCATATGAACCATTCCTGGATGGCCCACATGCAAGGCCTCCAGGATTCTTTCCCTTAGCTTAGAGGGAATTACAACTCTACTTCCCCAAAGCAGACAGCCCTTAGTCACAAATAATTCATTTTGGCGGAAAACAAACGGTTTGAAATCCGCCTCCACTTTCCCAGCCAGCCACCCCCTCCACACCCAATTGAGAACTCGGGCAATTAAAGGGTCCTTTGCGGACACAGCGGCAATGTCTGTGGAGGTGACCGGTGCCTCCGGGAGCTCTTCCAGTGCCAAAACATCCAGTTCTGGCTCCTCGTCAGAGTCAGTTAGTTGGTGCGGGGCAGTGGCTAAGGGCGTTTGCATGCCCAATAGCCTTCCCCGGACGGTGCTCCAGCTCGAAATCGTATACCGACAGAAAAACCGCCCACCTTAGCATCCAGGGCGATAGAATGTTCAGTGTCGGCCAGTCTGGCGAGAAGATGCCCAGGAGAGGTTTGTGATCAGTCACAAGGAGGAACTGCTGTCCATAAACAAAGTCATGGAATTTCTTTATTCCTGCGATTGGGGCGAAGCCCTCCTTGTCGATCTGGGCATAGTTCTTTTCTGCCTTAGTGAGGGATCGGGAATAAAATGCAATCGGTGCCTCAGATCCGTCCGGCATCAGGTGGCTGAGAACGGCACCCACCCTATAAGGAGACACGTCAGCTGCAAGCACCAGCAGTTTGTTTTCATCGAAGTGTGTCAGGACTGCACTCGATGACAAAAGTTCCTTCACTGAAGCGAATGCATGCCTCTGCCGCTCACCCCACTCCCATTTAGCGTTCTTGTGGAGCAAAGCGTGCAGAGGGTCAGCGACCGATGCCTTGTGTGCCAGAAAGGCACCATAAAAGTTGAGTATTCCCAAGAAGGACTGGAGGTCTTTCTTGGACTGGGGTGGAGACACGTTTTGGATTGCCACCACCTTGTCGGGTGTGGGGTGGACCCCGTCTGCATCTATGAGGAACCCCAAGAACTCAACTCTTTTTACCCCGACAACACATTTCGAACGCTTAACCCGCAGCCCGGCATTTTTAAAACGACTCAACACTGCTCTTAAGCGAGCCATCAGTTCACAATCATCTGTGCCCGCAATTAAAACATCGTCGAAATAGGGCACGACACCGGGTAGCCCACGCAGGAGCCCCTCCATTAGCCCTTGAAAAATGCCCAGGGCGACATTTACTCCAAATTGTAATCGTTTTACCCTGAAAGCCCCTTTATGGGTAACGATTGTTTGGGCTTCAGCAGTTGCATCGTCCACCGGCAACTGCTGGTAAGCTTGAGCCAGGTCAAGCTTGGCAAAGACTTTTCCCCCTCCCAGTGACGCCAGTACGTGGCTGATTACCGGCACCGGATAGGAATGTTGCTGCAGAGCTTTGTTAACTGTACATTTGTAGTCTGCGCATATTCGTATAGACCCATCAGCCTTGACAGGCGTCACAATTGGAGTCTCCCACTTCCCGTAGGGTACCGGTTCAAGAACACCCTGACTGACCAATTTATCTAACTCTGACTCAATTTTTGCTTTGAGCGCGAGCGGGACCTTCCTATACTTCAGTCGTATCGGACGAACTGAAGGGTCCAAATCAAAAGAAACCGGGGGCTAGTGTATGTGCCGAGCCCCTCACTAAACACTTCAGGAAACTCGCTATACAATGAGTCCTGTTTATTTACACAAATTTTGTTGATACCAGTGATAGTGATCCCCAATGCCTCAAACCAGTCGAGGCCCAACAGGCTAACCCGCTCACCCACTGTCACCAGGAGAGACAGTTCAGCCTTACGGTCTTTGAACTCAACGTGGAAGGTCACCTTTCCCGCCAATGGAATGCGCCGTCCCTGGAAGTCAGTCAAGTGGGTCGACACTGGTGCCAGACGGCGGCGGCTTTGCCTCGGGAACAAGCGTTGCCACGTCTCTGTAGAGATGACGGTGACGGACGATCCAGAGTCCACCTCCATGACGCAGGGAACGCCGTCCAGATGAACCGTCACATAGATTTTCTTGCTGGGCTTGCCTCCGGTGGCCAGGATCGTTGATGGGCAGCAGCAGGAGTCGGTCTGATGACAGCCAGATGCCTTGTCGTCGTTTCGAACCCGAACCCTGGGGTCTGCACGTCGCGAAGATGGTGGAGATCTTTTGGTGGCACGACAGACTCGGGCCAGATGACCCCGCTTGCCACAGGAGCGGCAGATCAGCTCCTTGGCCCAACAGAGGTCTCTGTCATGCTTACCTCCGCAGCTGGTACAGAAACGCGCTACTGGAGTCTTCGGTCTGGTCCGCGGTGGGCGTGTCTTCCTGGTTCTGCATACGCCGTCAGCCTCGCCTTCGGACTCACTGGTGGACTGCTGGTGGACCGCAGGCTTTTTACTTGCCGGTGGCGGTCGCTGTCGCACCTCTCGGGTCGATTTGTCGGTGGCCTCAGTGGCGACGGCCTCAGCGTAGGCCACAGCATACGTAAGCTCGGAACAGGCGAACAGGCGCTGCTGGAGGCGCTCATCTTGAAGGCCGCACACCAGTCGGTCGAGGAGGGCCTCTTCCAGGTCAGTGAAACTGCAAGGCCGGGCCGCCTTCCACAAGGCAGTGACGAATTCGGCTATCGATTCAGCCCGGCCCTGGCACCGCTTGTAAAAAGTGTGCCTGCAGGCTATCTTTGACGGCTGCGGCGCGAAATGGCCCTTGAGCTTCGCCGTGATATCAGCCCATGTAGCTGTGCTAAGCTCGGTGGGCGCAACTAGGGATCGAGTGATGTCGAAGATGGCCTTGCCACAGGAGCTCAGTAGCATCGCCTTCTTCCTCACCTCGTCTATGATCTGGTTTGCCTGGAGGTGAAACTCAAACCGTGCCAGGTAAGAGTCCCAGTCCTCCACTGCCAGGTCGAACGCCTCGAACGCCGGATTTACGGCCATCTTGGCTGATGGTGCTGCCACTACTGCTCGTGGAGCCTCAGCCGACTTCACCAGGTGTGTGTCCTCGTCTGCCGTTGCTGTCTCGGTTCAGCGGGGCTGCCTACCCACTCTAGTATCCCATCCTTGTCGCCAATTGTTGTATGAGACTCAGCAAAGAATTCAGCTTCAAGTGATTTCAGCTTTATTAAACAGCAACTGTAAGTCAGGAACACACAACACAAGGGGAGCACAGCTCCTTCTTTTAAACTCTCCCAGGCTGTCAAAGCCACACCCATTACAAATTAAAGACCAATCAGAATACAGGGATAAAGGCCAATCAGGACCGTTCCCTCTTTGCAACAATATCACTCAGTGATTGGGTAATTACACAGGTTTCGCAGAAACTGACCAATAGCAATGCGACATCTGAAGAGCCACATTCAGACTCAAGCTTAACATGTGAATAGATAGGAGCGATTCACATTCAGTACATAACAATAATGAGAGTACCCATAACCATTTGTCCATTTTTAGCGGGGGGGGGGTCAACTGAGTATATGGAGCACACCACAAAGTTGTTTCATGAGGATGTGCTCAAACTTCAATGAAAGTTAAGGATTTTTCCCTACAAAAACTGCCACAATTCTTGATTACAAACCTGTTTTTCTTTCAGAGTTTCCTGCAGAGATTGAACTCCACTGGTACTCCGACGGAATTTAGATGATCTGCGGCCAGTGCTTTCTATGGCTGTACGGGGAGAGGGCCTAAATCGAGAACGTTCAGGACTTCCTGCAGTTTCTTCACCCAGTGGAACTGTAACCTCTGGTGGAATAGCACCCTGTTCAGCTTCTGCTGGTGGAGCCTGGCCTTGCTGAACATACTCTGATGCAGAGGCTGTATCTGGGGGCTCACTAGGCTCAGGAGCATTGTCTTGGAGAGCAGCAGACTCAGCTGAATCTGGCTCTTTATTGGCTGGTGTTTCCTCCATTTTGAATCCTACAGTTTACAAAATCATGTGTTAGTACAATAAAACACCAATAATAAAATCATAAGAGGTACCTGTGCACTGAACAGGAACCCAAATCTTATTTCAGCTGACTGAGAGCACCTTTCACATCTACCAAACCCTACAAGCTAAGGTACATGTAAGTTTAGTATTTAGAGGGCTTTTTTTGTAGGAAAAGCCCAGCAGGAACTCATTAGCATAATAGGACTCATCCAACAGCAGAAACGCATTAGCATATTAGGCCACACCCGACAGCACAGCTCATTAGCATATTAGGTCACACCCCTATGTTACCAGAAGTGTGGTCATCCAGCCACACCCACCTTTTGCTTCTTATTCTGTGTACCTTGTTTGTTGTCAAAACCCAGGGCTTTTTTTGTAGCAGGAACTCCTTTGCATGTTCGGCCACACAGCCCTAGAGTAGCTAATTCTAATGACTTTCTGCTGTTGGGTGTGGCTTATTATGCTAATGATTTCCTGCTGGACGTGGCCAACTCTAGAGCCAGCTGGAACTCCATTCCTGTGTGTTCCTGCCCCAAAATAGCCCTGAGTATTTATATCAAGGGCTCAATACCTGGGCAAAAAACAGGAACGTGGTAACTTCTATTTGCATATTAATTGCAGAGCCATGTACTGATGGAACAACAAAATCAGAGACTGTAAGGCACATAGTCTTGCTCCATCCTTTTTCTCTCCCAGGTAAACTATTTGCTGGTGCCTCAGAAGAGAGCCTGAACAAATCTTGGCACGAGCTAAAGATATGTTTTGTATTATCCTTCTCCATTTGTTGTGGCAGTAATAGGAGGAGGGACAAAAAAGTGGTAAATAACCCAACAATTAATGTGAATGGTTTGTATATTTAGCTAACTAGTTGCATAATATGCAAATTACATTGCCCAGATCTGGGGACCTTGAATACATGGCAACTCTATCTCTGTTCACATTTCTTATTACCAAGCTCTTGGAATCTCTGTTATCAACCAAGTCATGTTAGCTATTTTACTGTTTCCCACAAATTCCTTAGCAATCCATTAGTGATACCAAACCCACTTTTTCTCATAGAACATGAGTAACATATTAAATTTTGTCTTCTTTACCAGGAGCAATGAATCAGCAGCATTAGAGAATATAAAGGACAGTAGGTTCTCCCACTTTAAAGTTGGGCTTGAAATGTCAATTCCACCCCCATCCCCATGTCAATATAGTCCTTCTACTGACCTTCTTCAAATAGATAGATGAGTCACTAGGGAGAGTCAGTGAATTCACTTTTTCTACTAAGTACTGAGCAGTTTCCCTGTCCTGCTCTGAAGAAAATTAAATCCGGTTGCCATCCGGTTGCAGATGGTGGAAGGATTCATAACAAGCACACTCAGAGTCTATATGTGGAACTATATGTGGAAGGATACATGGCATTCTAAAGGCTGCAAGTTTAAAACTGACAGTTGGGCAGAGAATCTGATGACCCAATAATGGGATGGAAAGATTTTATATATATGTACCAGCAACTTCTTGCCCTGCACTAATTGCCAGGCAATCAAGGGTGAAGACTTTTCAGTTTCCCAGAAGGAGAAGAGTTTGGCAAAATCTGGGGAAAGAACTTGTAGCCCTATACTGTATATCCTGTATGCACAAGCCAAAGGAATACAGTGCAAGAAGCAATAAAAACAGCTCAAAAACAACAGTTTTGCTTTATTTTGTTGGGCTCTATAGGAGGTAATGGGGTGAAGGGGAACCCCTCAGTGGGTAAAACTTGCCAGACCAGTGTTTCAGAGGGTTGAAAAACATCACCAACTATTATTTCTTCACCTATGCAGTTTTAATGGTGAGGATATAAGTGTGAAAGGGGGATGAATGGGTTGGTGGGGTGAATTAGGTTTGGGAAAGGCAGCTGATCAAATAACTTGATATCAACAGCTGAACCTCTTACGATTAGGAAAATCAAGGACAAAGATTCTAAGAATCAGCAAGAGTATACCTATTAAGTATACTTAATTGTAAATATTAATTCTGGTACAAATAGCAAAAAGTATATTTGGTTTCAAGTGCAGAGACATAAAATCATGTAGTGACTAAAATAGGACAGTGACAGGGAATACCATTACAGAAATGCTTAAGTGTCCATTCCATTTAAAAAAATTATAATGAGCAAAGCCTCTGAAGTATCTTAAGGGCTTTGGGAGCTCATATATTCAGTTATAGGAAAAGTTGCTTAAAAGATACACATTTGTTCACCCTTAGACCAATTGATTGGATTTACAAAAGGGGAATCAACATCCCAAGTACTTATATTTGTAGCTGGGTAGCAAGGCTTATAAAGGACACTCAAAATCTTTTTTAAAGAAAGAAAAGGAAAATTGTTTTTGAGTTACCTTAGTTACTATTCTATTTCTGTGACTCTGGAAATGGGGTTGGGTTTTGCTACCACACACAGTTGTGTTGCTACAAGTATTTGTGGTCTGCATATTATCCCAGATGAAAGTGCTCCAGTGTGAAGGTGATTCCTTGCTCAGGTGCTTCTTTAGCAGAATGGTGCTAAGTGGCTCCGGTGGCGGAAGGGCTCCCACTGTCTATCTTAGAATGGGTTCTTAATCCGCTCTTAATTCCCACCCCCTCACTGGCTCACGATGACTAAATGATACTTCATCTGGTGCTTCCTTTTATATATTCACATACTACAAGCTGTCCTTATCACTGAATTATTTCTAAATTTGTGCTAAAAGCATCTTAATCTTATTATTTGTTTTGTAGCCCACTACTCTTTGAAACAGCTGCACACTGTCTAGAAACTCTGTAAGATTATTTTTGTATGGCTTATGTGGTATATTTTATTTGAAAACGACAATATTGCAAGAGAAAAATCTAGACTTGAATTTAGCTTCAGTTTAGTAGAAAGAAGGAAATGAAAAATAACCCATTTAGAAGTAACAGTTGGGGAACCCATGAGGAAACATAGGGAGGGGCGTTTTATGTTCCCATTCCCTCTTGCCTTTCTTCTTTGCCTTTCCATCATGGCTTGCAGCCTCTTCCCTTACCTCTTCTATTTGCCTGCTAATTTACTGCTTTTCACAGATTTTACCAACTGCCTTTATCCAATCTCAGCTATAATTGCCCAGCTACTTATGCATCTTGACTCTAATTAGCCCTTTCTGGCAACTACCCCCCCCTTATTTGAAGAAATGTGCTTGCACACAAAAGTTTATACAGTGAATAAAACTTTGAGGGTCTTAAAGGTGCCGCTAGACTCAGACTTTGTTATGCTTATGGAATGTAGCCCTCTCTTCCACATTTGGTTGTACTGTTTATTAATGATTACTTCAGGAGAAAGCAGAATAAAATATTAGAAGTGCAATGGGGAATAGAGTTGCACCCTTCTAACCCCGCTGACTTTAGTGGAATTGGAACTGGGTAACTCTGTTTAGGATTGTACTGTAATGCATTCACATTAGGGTTGCCAACCTCCAGGTGAGGCCTTGAGATTCTCCCGTTATTATAACTGATTTTCACATGACAAGAGATAAGAACATAAGAGAAGCCAATGTTGAATCAGGCCAATGGCCCATCTAGTCCAACACTCTGTCACACAGTGGCCAAAAATACCAGGTGCCATCAGGAGGTCCAGCAGTGGGGCCAGGACACTAGAAGCCCTCCCACTCCTGCCCCCCCAGCACCAAGAATAGAGTGCATCACCTGCCCCAGACTGAGAGTTCCTATCTATACCTTGTGGCTAATAGCCACTGATGGACTTCTGTTCCATATGTTTATCTAATTCCCTCTTGAAACTGTCCATGCTTGTAGCTGCCACCACCTCCTGTGGCAATGAATTCCATGTATTAATCACTCTTTGGGTGAAGAAGTACTTCCTTTTATCTGTTCTAACCCGACTGCTCAGCAATTTCATGGAGTGCCCACGAATTCTTGTACTGTGAGAAAGGGAGAAAAGTACTTCTTTCTCAACCTGCTCAAAGTGTTCCAACCCTTTTATCATTCTAGTTACCCTTCTCTGCACTTTTTCCAATGCTATAATATCCTTTTTGAGGTGTGGCGACCAGAACTGAACACAGTATTTCAAATGAGGTCGCACCAATGATTTATATAGGGGCATTATGATATTGGCTGATTTGTTTTCAATTCCCTTCCTAATAATCCCCAGCATAGCATTGGCCTTCTTTATTGCAGTTACTGTCTAGACATTTTCATTGAGTTATCTACTGCGACTCCAAGATCTCTCTCTTGGTCCATCTCTGCCAGTTCAGACCCCATCAATGTGTATTTATATTCAGGATTTTTGGCTCCAATGTGCATCACTTTGTACTTGGCCACATTGAACCCCATTTGCCACAATGATGCCCACTCACCCATCCTCGACAGATTCCTTTGGAGTGCCTCACAATCCTTCCTGGCTTTCACCACCCTGAACAACTTTGTGTCATCTGCAAATTTAGTCACTTCACTGCTTACTCCCAATTCCAAATCGTTAATAAACAAGTTAAAAAGCACCGGACCGAGTACTGATCCATGTGGTACCCCACTGCTTACCACCTTCCATTGAGAAAGTTTCCCATTTATACTCACTCTCTGTTTCCTATTTACAAGCCAGTTTTTGATCCACAAGAGGACTTGTCCTTTTATCCCATGACTATTGAGCTTACTTAGGAACCTTTGATGAGGAACTTTATCAAAAGCTTTTTGGAAGTCAAGGTAAACAACATCTATTGGGTCCCCCTTGTCTACATGTTTGTTCACTCCCTCAAAAAACACGAACAGGTTAGTGAGACAAGATCTTCCCTTACAGAACCCATGCTGAGTTGACTTTCGGTTTCGGCGGAGCGAATGGCGGCCACCTCTCAGGACGCTCCCGGAGATGGTTAGCCCACACGCGGTTGGGGGGGTCTTCGCACATGCGAAAGACCCTAGTGAGCCTTAGGCAAAGGCTCTGAACCGGGGGCGCTTGGGGAGTAGCCTCTTTGCCGGCAGACAGCCGGGAAATTGAGGCTTTCTCCCCGCCCCAATCGGCCCTGCTGCGTTGTGCCCGTATGGGACTTAGCAACGCCACCGACTTCCAGGAGTGAAGATAAGCAATATGAATTAAAATAAAAAGAAGAACTGGCATCGAATTGTGAGTTGGAGGTCTATTTTGAAGCTAAAACGCGAACCCCCCCGTAAGCGCATAAGTGAATGGTAGGAGGGAGGAATCCCCACCCCCTTTGAGAAACGGGACTTATAAAGGAAAAGCGAAGGGGGGCAAAGGGAAAAAAGTGTTGGTGAAAGTACCTTTGGGGTCTCATTGAAGATTAAGAGCTAGCTGGTCTCCTGAGGGACGTGGCACGAATTTTGATAAAGTAAACAAACAAAGAAAATGTCGACGTTGAAAATGGTCCCACAGAAGCCGGAAAAGAAGGGAGGAGGGACTTCCGGTCCGGGCAACCCCCCCCAGAGCCTGCTGTCAATCAACAGAAAAGCGAGCCACTGCGCCCTCTGCTGGATCAAATGCAGAAAATCAGCGAAACTTTGAGTAACATGGAAGGTGTTCTCAACAGTCAACAAAAACAACTAACAGAAACAGCAAAGAAGATGGAGGAGATCGCACAGAAGTGTCTGGTCTCGACGGAAGACACCAGGAAAATAAAGGAAAGGGTCAACAAATTAGAAAAGCATCAGGATATGCAAGAAAAAAGAATTTTAATGTTGCAAATGGAGAAATCCAACCTGACTCTCCGCTTTCAGGGCATTAAAGAAGAAGAGAAAGAGGATCTAAGGTCGATACTGGCGAATGCCTTGGCACCCTTAACTGGCAGAGAAGCGCAAGAATTAAAAGAAGAGATGGATATGGCCTATAGAGCCTACTCCGCCTTTACAAAGAAAAATAATCTGCCAGCAGAAGTGGTTGTCAAGTTTACTAAGCAGCATACCAGAGATCAAATTTTACGTGCAGTCTCAGCGGTGCCCTTGAAGATTGGGGAGCAGACTATCAGAACCTTGAAAGATGTTCCTTATGAAATCCGCATGAAAAGGAAAGCATATAAAGGACTGACCACATTTTTACAAAGACATCAGACTATTTATAGATGGAGTTTCCCCGAAGGACTGGTGTTTAAATATAAGGATAAAAGAGAGAAGATTGACTCCGTCTTCAAAGCACAAGAATTTCTGAAGAGACACGCCAATACAGAGGAAGATGCAGCACTCGCAATTTGGACAGAATCAAGCAGCGAAGAGGACAGCGGCCCAGAGGAGGCAGGCGCTGGAGCGGGAGACGTGAAGGCTAAAGAAGGCCCATCTTACAATTTGAGAGATACAAAAAGAAGACAACCTAAGAAATAACTGTTCGTGAAACGTCTGAAAGGAGCTGATTAACGACTAACCCCAAGGGACTTTACTAACTTTACTAACAGAGTTATTTTGGACTCTTGAAAGGTGAAAAGAAGATCTCCCAACCACGGTGGTTGCCAAAAACTGTATTTTTACTAACTAAAACTAACATGTTAACAGAAAAACTCACTCCACCCTTTTCTTAGCCCATCTATATACCCTACCCCTTTCTTATTATAAAAAGCAATAAAATTCTCTCCTTTTTAGGAGGGTTTATTACAAAAAAAAAAAAAAAGAACCCATGCTGAGTCTGCCTCAGTAGTTTTTGTTCATCAATGTGCCTACTAATTCTTTCCTTAATAACAGTTTCCACCAACTTACCTGGTATCGATGTCAGACTGACTGGCCTGTAATTTCCCGGATCTCCCCTGGAGCCCTTTTTAAAGATGGGAGTGACATTAGCTACCTTCCAGTCCTCAGGAATGGAGGCAGATTTTAAAGAAAGATTACATATTTTTGTAAGGAGATCCACTAGTTCACATTTGAGTTCTTTCAGAACTCTTGGATGAATGCCTTCCGGGCCAGGTTATTTATTAGTTTTTAAGTTGTCCGTCAGTTATAGGACTTCCTCTCTTGTCACCTCAATCTGATTCAGGTTTTTCAAACCCCCTCCTGAAATCGGTGGTTCTGGAGTAGGCAAGCATGTCTCATCTTCCACAGTGAAGACAGAGGCAAAAAATGCATTCAGCTTCTCAGCCATTTCCCTGTCATCCTTCAGTAGTCCTTTTACCCCTTGGTCATCCAAGGGCCCCACTGCCTCCCTGGCTGGTTTCCTACTTCTAATGTATTTGAAGAAAGTTTTATTGTTGGCCTTATGCTTTTTGCGATATGCTCATATTCCCTTTTTGCTTGCCTGATCACAGACTTGCATTTTATTTGCCACAGCCTGTGTTCCTTTTTATCAACCTCACTGAGACTAGCTTTCCATCACTTAAAGGAATCCTTCTTACCTTTTACAGCTTCCATTGCTTTATTTGTTAACCATGCAGGCTTTTTTCCATACCTATTTGTGCCTTTCCTAACCTACGGTACATATTTTTTCTGAGCTTCTAGGATTGTCCTTTTAAATAGTCTCCAAGCTTCCCCAATAGTTTTGACCTTTTCCACTTTTCCTTTCAATTTCTTCCTCACATGTCCCCTCATACCAGAAAAATTATCCCTTTTAAAGTTAAAAGTGGTTGTGTCAGTCTTTTTGGGCAACTCCCTATTTATACAAATGTTAAACTTAATAACATTATGGTCACTGTTCCCAAGCGGTGCAATCACTTTTACATCTCTCACCAGGTCTTGGGCATTACTTAGGATCAAATCCAGGATCACCTCTCCCCTGGTAGATCAAGTCCCCTGGAGAAAATGGCAGCTTTGGAGGGTGTACTCTATGGCGTTGTACACTGCTGAGGTCCCTCCCCTCTCCAAACCCTGACCTCCCCAGGTTCCAACCCCAAATCTCCAGGCTTTTTCCCTACTCAGAGCAGGCAATCCTAATTCACATGGTGATGCTGCTTTATCGCCCATGCAGGCACCTCTGTTAGGAAATCTTGATAGGGGCTTGAATCCCGGTGGCTCCCTCAAGTTATACCTATGTTAAGGCAATTACTTTTCCAAAGAACTAGCCAATACCCATCACGAGGAGCACTGAGGATGATATAAAACCGTGTTTTAATTTAATTTTAATGACTGAGTTTGTTTTTTTTTAAAAAATCCAATGACTGATAAAAATGCCCATGCATTTTTCTAAAAAAATCAAAGAAAGGTCTGTAGCACCTTAAAGACAAACACATTTATTGTACAGTTTGGTGAGTGCCAAAACATGTCTAAAGCGTTCGATACACTTTAACCACATGCATAATATTTTATTACCATTTTGTTGCAAGTTATCTTTGCTCGGAATGTTATCTTGGGTTCACATGTAATAAACTCCACGTGTACTTCTCTCAAGATGCTGGATCTCCGCTGCCCAATCAAATACTATCACTCACACTGTATTAAAAAAGTATATTGTACCTCGACTTCTGAAACACTTGGTTTTTTGCCAATTTTGCTGCTATTGCTTTTTCCTTTTTAAAAAATACATCAGTGGTGCAATCTGGGAATAAAGTCGCCGTTCAGCAGTGTATTATGGGAATTGTAGGCACACGGAGTCAGTCAAGAGACTGTGTTGCTATTGGTGGAGAATAGTAAAGCGTCCCCCCCCCCCATTTTTATTTCTTGTGGCTATTGGTTGAAGATTTCTTGGCTTGTGTAAGCTTTCTTGCGTAACGCCAAGCTGGGAATAAGGAAAACGTTTTGGAAGAAAGTGGTTCGGTAGTATCAGTTAAACATGTCCGAACAACCTGAGGTTAACGGCCTTACTGATGAAGCAGCTTTTAGTGCCTGTTCGGATCCTGATCCCAGCACGAAGGTAAAATGAAGGAATCTTAAAACGAGCGGTGGGTAAAACTGAAAAGCAGGGGTGGAAATCAAGACAGAAGAAATTGCCGAGGTTTATTGCGGTCGCGCCCTCTTTCTTTCTATGGTGTGTGGATGGAGCTAGCTTAGGTGTTGAAGATTCCGTGGTCAGTGTGGAATACGTGTTTGGAACGGGCTAAGCAGAGGAATTTCCTTGGGTATCACCTTTCATTTGCGTGTTTGCCTTTGCCAAAGTTTAACACGATCGGCCTGGAGGTTCAGATCTCTCCCAGAATGCTTCAGTTGGTTACAGCGTAAACTATTATACTCTGGATATCTATTTAACAATGGTGGCGTTTTCGGAGTGTGTACGTGTGTATTCATTACTTTGCAGAGAGAGCGAGAGAGAGATGAATGTAGTTAATACGAAATAAAAGACTGTTATGTTGTTAATTGGCAAGGTATTTCATTACATTACATTCCTGACAAAGCACCTTCGGTGGGAGTGAATTCTAGGTTTGCTTAACTATCCATTGTTTGCTATTCCAATACATAAGGAAAATAATTCATCTTTCAGTAAAATGATTTGTATACCATCTAACTTTTCATGGAACAACCATCAGTGTTTTTCGAAGCCATTCTATTACTCCCACCCCATTCTGTAGTAAAACATTTTGTTCCTAGTTCAAGATTGTGTTTATTAAACTTTCCTTTTGAGTGGTCTTGCAAAACGGTTTTTGGGGTGTATAATATATGTTGTTTTGTCATTCCTGTTCTTTCTTGTAACTGTTTCTTACAATTCTGAATGAACGGACAAATCCAGTAAACATGGGAAAAGTTGTAGGAATGCTGCCATCTCTTAACAGTAATCCTATATAAAACAATAATCCTGACAATCAGATCTACAAATCAAACAATTGCAATATACTGTTGCAATTGTATATTAATACATGTCCTGTAGATTTACACAAATAATATTTGTGTGTTCCATATCTAGTCCTGCTGCTCTATGGAAATGTTTATTGAGCCATGTAAAATCACATTAATATCATATGAATTTGACATTATTTGGGCCTTTATTTCAATTATTCAGTGAAATCCCCCCAATATTCTAACGTTGACTTTTTCATAGTACACCAGAATATAACTAATTATCTTTCTGCAGGATTTTCTGTTACAACAGACAATGCTAAGAATAAAAGATCCTAAGAAGTCGCTGGATTTTTATAGTCGAGTTCTTGGCATGACGTAAGTATTAATGGTTTGGATTAGTAATGGCACATTGTTCCAAAAATCATACCTGCTTGTTTCCTAAGAGTACAAGATTAGACAATTGATTCTCTTTCTGCATGAATTATACTGCAGTCCTATGCAGAGTTACTTCAGTTTAAGCTCACTGAAATCCGTAGGCTTAGACTGGAGTAATTTTGGGGAGGTTTTTGGTGTTAGATTTAATAAATCACATTCTGCATTTTTCTTACTACAGCTAATGGCAGAAGAAGGGTGAGAGCTTGCTTAAATTCTGGATTCCAGTTTGCACAGGCTTCAAACATTCAAGTCATGAGAAGTGTATAAGAGATATGCTACCTAGATCAGTTGAAATTTAGTGTGCCTCTAAGCTTTTTGACCTAAGGCAGTAACCTGATGTGGGAGGACTGACACAGAATGGTCTTATGAGTCTTACGTTTTATTAATTATTCTTTGGGAAGTTATATTGCCTAAGTTGAGAAGTACCTCTAGCAAGTGTGTGTCTTTACAAGTAGGTGTAAATTGAGAACACTAGTTTTATGTAACATACTTGACATTAACAAAGTACACACTATCATAAGCTGACTAATAGGGTGTGTAAGGATTTGATGCAACTATGTTATGAACACCATTGGCTCATTTTTATTTCTTTGCTTCTGGAAGATTAATTCTGCTGTTTGAGTGCAAGGTAGAGATGATATTTAACAGGAGTAATAATTTAAAGAAGCTGGGAAGAAGAGGAAAATGCTAGTGCTCTAGAATGGTTTGTGATTATCCATGCAGAAGGGAGTACCAATTTAGTAACGATTTCTATTCTTATTGCAGAACTTTTGGAGCAAGTTGAATGGCCTGGCTGTAGCACATAGATCTGCCTGTGTTTCAAACTGGGCAAACAGCCTTGGCCTTTAACTGTGCCCTTTCAAAAGGTACAGCATAGAGCAAACAAATTGGTCTGTGTATGCTTGTTCAGAAGTTCCCAGTTTCTCTATGGAGTGTGTGCACGAACACAGTAATTAAACAGAATAGTAAATCTGGTATAGTAAGCAGAGAATCAGATTGGGAAGACCTTCATTTATGTTTTCTTCATTTATACTCTGTCTCCAATGGGAACCCAAAGCAGCTTGTATTTGTTCTTCCTTCATCTTATCCTCATAATAACCCTTGTGAGTATGTGACTATCCCTAGATCATGCTGTAAGCTTCCATGGAAGATTGGGGATTCAAACCTGTGACTCATAGATCCTACTCTGACCACTAGGCAACACGAGGTCTCGTAGATGGATTCAGATCCCTGCTTAGCTCATTGATTAAACTTAGGATGTTCAGTTTAACCTACCTCACAAGATTGTTATGAGGATGAAACAGAGAGAGATGCTAAGCCTTTGGATAAGCTTTTTGCATATGTTTAATATTTGGAAAATGGAACAATATTTTCTCCTTAGGAAAGCAAAATGTCACAGTTGAGGGTCCCCTCCCCCCAAAAACCAAAAAACACTTCATACTTGGTCTGCCAAAATGAATTGTGCAGATTTTACTGGCTTCTGTTGCATATTTTTTGTGCTGTAGTTATCAACGTATTATGTAACCCATATTAGATCTTCACTATCCAGAGATTATATCTTTGTGTAGGATGTTGGTGTTACAGACCTGTTGCACTTAGCTAAGCAGAACAGGCTGCAATGCTGTAGGTTCTTTTCAAAATTCTGGTAAGAGCAAAACTAACCACACACATCAAGTTAGATTTACAAATCATACCGGTTTACTAAGTATAATAGTGCATTCATTACATTAGTGACATCACATAACCAAGTAAAGACATGCAAGATGCGTCATGTATCTCACTCATGGGAACTAAGTATTAATGGAAGCTGTGTGGTGGCCATCTAGTCACTTCAGAGCATGTCTGGTCTTCTCAGGGATGGCACGGAGGAGGTTAGCACCCACAGTTATGCCTATCTTTATTTCTGCTGTGGTGGAGAGCATAGAAACAAGCTTGATTTCTTGGAATGGTATCTTTGTCTTTGTGCTTCTCCCTCTCTGGATTGCTTTGAGTTCATGTTTGTTAGATGGCCCACTTTTTTTAAAAAATGCTTCAGTTAGTTTAAATGGTCAGGTGAAAAGTTCGGTTACACTGTCTCCTTGCAACTATCTTTTCCATTCATATTCTGACCACATCTTATCCAAGAAAAACATAGTTTCATGTGCATGTGTGAAGCAAAGGCTGTCACAGCTCAAGTGGGGTGTCACCTGACGCTGCCACCACTCTAGTTCCAGGCTCCTCTGAGAAGGCCCAGAGCACCCTCCCAGGCCTTTAGACCTCCTTTTTAGCCGAATTGAGTGTGAGAACAGGGCAAAGTGAACAATGAGAATGGTTTATTTTATAGGAGGTCAAGCAAACAAGGTGCAGAAATAGTAACAGTAAGTGGGTGAAAAGAAATCAAATGCCCTAATGCGTCTAAATATACTGTCCCTAGCTCACTATCTCCAGTGTTCTTCGACTGTTCATCCCTCCCTTAGGATGAGGGTTTCTTCCCCACAGCAGCCTTCCTTCTGGCCCTGTTCCCTGGAAGAACACCTTTTCTCTTGCACCAGTTCTTTTATTCCCCAGCCCTCTTCTTCCCTATTGATCAAAATCAGCACCAGAACTTCCCAAGGCCTTCTGGGGTTTGTAGGCCCAGCCTCCCCTACTGCTAGCCAGGCTCCCTGGGCCTAATAGGCCTCTGGTGGCACAGTCCAGAGCATGACAAAGGCTTATAAATGATTTTAGCAATTCCTAACCACACCTGTTCAGTCTTCCTCAAGACTTTCTTTGCATATTGTGGTCAGGGCCGGCCCTAGGGTTTTCTGCGCCCTAGGCGAGGCTACCTCCTGGCGCCCCCCCCGCGAGCCTGCCAATCATAGAGTTGCCAACCTCCAGGCGGGGCCTGGAGAAAAGAAAGTCCAACTTCCCAGCAGCCCCCGGCCTCCCCCGGCCCCTGCAGGGTGCCAGCCTCCCGGGCCCAGGCTCCGTGCGCCCCAGCCTGACGCTCCCTCGCTCTCTCCCTCACCCCGTGACTCACCTGGGTCAGAAGGGGCAGCAGCTGGGGCTGCTCGGCGTCCCCCGTGCTGCCCCACCGCGCATCTCCCCCCCCCAGGGCGCCCAGGCAAGGCAGGGAAGAGGCGGGGTTTTACACCCTCATCTCTTCCCTCTTCCCTCCCCTGAGCCCAAGGTGGGAGGGGGAGGGCAGAAAAACACTACCGCCGCCTCCTGTGCTGCTGCCGCCTCCTCTCCCCCCCACAAGGCGCCCCACCAGGCGCTCTTCACTGTGGATAGCCGCAGAAGGGAGGTGGCAGGAGGCTTTTCGGGGGGTGGGCGGGCGCAGTTTGATGCCCCTGCAGCCGGCGCGCTGTAGGCAAGCGCCTAACTCGCCTAGTGGGTGAGCCGGCCATGATTGTGGTAAGCAGCTGTTACTAGTCCAAGTTATGACTTCGTATTAGCTGTGCCCCTCTCACCTGAAGACACCTGGGCCAGTTTAACCATAAGCTTCTTCTCTTTTCTCTGGCTTCCAGGTATTTACCAGAGGATCGTTCAGTAACTGGCTCTGTTCAGTTCTTAATGGCAACTTAGCATAACACCTTTTTTACACATAAGCCTCTTTACAGCCCTTCTCCTCTGCTGCAGTCTCTTGTTTAGTTCCTTAGCCAAGTTCTGACTTGTGTTTGGGATCCATGAACCCAAGTTCTGTGTCCCTCCAATAAACCTTTTGGCTTTTTTATGTTTTTTAAGCATTTTAATATCTGTACACTTCTTGAATAAGTACAATATTTTCTCCCTCTCTGAAAAGTAAGTGATTACCAATACTGTTTTTCTAGCTTTGCTTTCAGTAACAGCAGAACAGCTGTGAGTGTTCAGAATCTTTTGACATAAGAATGCAAGTTCACATTTTTGAATGTATGTGGTGGTGCCCTATTGCCTCTTTCCCCATGACTTTATCTCAATCTGGTGTCTTCTAGACTCCTCCAGAAGTGTGACTTCCCTGCTATGAAATTCTCTCTCTACTTCCTGGCTTATGAAGATAAAAATGATATTCCAAAAGATGCAAAAGAGAAAACAGCTTGGACGTTTTCTAGAAAGTCCACACTGGAGCTCACACAGTGAGTGTTAAATTGCTTTGTCTGCATATTTGCTCATTAACAGAGGAATTCTAGCTATGTATTGTTGGCTATCTTGATTTCCACCCCCCCCCGGACTTAATTATAGCTATGATTAGTTTAATGCTGCCTTACTATACAAGTCTCTTGAGAGCAGAGTACCTTTTCCATACCTTGAGTAACCACCACAATTTGCTGAAATACCCTGCATCAGGGCTAGTAACTTTCAGGGAAGACAAGGCAGCTTTTGAGGACTCATAAGCCCTGTTAAGATTCATTTTTTAAAAAAAATAAATGTCGGTTCGACCATTTCATTGTGCGTGTGTGTGTGGGGGGAGTCTGTTACCAGTCAGGTAATCTTTTGCATTTGGAGGATACCATCAGTTAGGCATTAAAGTGGGGGAAAGATTAGACTCTAAAGTGAGAAGAAATAGAAAGGAGTAATGAATATCATTGAAAGTAATACTCATTATATGGGCTATGCTTTTGAATTTAACATATGCTTGTCACTTGCTATTAAAAATAAAATGTTCATTCCAGCTTATGTTTCAAATCATAACAAAGTGCCTTTTGGTTCTTTGTCAGTGTGTCACCATATGTTACTAGCATGAAAACTAAAATCTACCCAGAATGGTTTGACTGTAGTGATAGTCCTTGATAACTGCTAAGAATAAATCTAAAACATCCCTGCCATCTAATACTTAAAAAAAAAGTGATGGGTAGCATAGTATGAACATGAGAAAAAGATGACTATGAGCTATGGCAAGAGCTTCACTATGAATGAACAAGGCTCTGCCTGTATTTGCTCTTGCCTTAAATACTTTGTACCTTTTGTCACTGAAACAGAACTTGAGGTTTACTTCTTGTGCTTCTAGAAAGGAAAGTGTGTGAGGGGTTTTTTTAGTGAGTGATTGCTGCATACGTAGACCATGCCTCAGTTAGTAGAGGGAAAGAAATGAAATGCAGACTGTCTGCATAGTTTCTTTATTGTAAGCATTAGTAAGTACGGCTTGTCCATCCTTACATACAGTAAGTGTAAGCCTGGTGGTCTGCAGCTACCATAGGCTTCGAGTATTCAACTGGTGGCTTCTATGCTAGGAATACACCAGAAATTGGATTTTGGTTAAAAGGATGAGAAGACAGATATTGTGGAGTCAAAATATTTCAACAGGGGTCTTAAAGGTTTTCCCTTTGTATAGATTCAGTAAAGGAGCTCTGGATTACAAATATAAAACAGTACATAAAAGGTTAGTTAACTGGCACTTGGTCAACCAGACAGCTTGGCTAACTGGCATGCCAAGGGCCCATCCTGAGTCACTCATGCACCCTTCCCCCATTTGGCACTGTGGCTTTCTTACCAGTTTGGGTGCCGGTGAGAGGGCAGCAGTGCAGTGGAGTGGGCTACAGATCCCTAGGCATGGCTGTCACCTGTGCAATACTGCTGCCCTCTCATCACTAGGTAAAAGCTTTGATAACCAGCATATTTGGTTACCAGGCAACTCCTGTTCCCTGCGTATGGCAACTCACACTGCTTTTACTTTATTACCAATCTACACATTTTCTAGTTTTGGAACAGTAGGTGTATGTAGCCTTGCCTGCCAAAACACATTGAAGAAGTGGGTGTTTTACTCTTCCAGAAAACCTTTGTGGCTAGTCAGTAGCTTGTTTTTTAAATAAATAAATAAATCTTGTACCCTTTATAAAAGGAGGAAATGTAAAAGGGAATTATAAAATGTAAAAGTTATTTAGTTATACATTTCATTGATTAACCAGAAGCTACCAGTGTCCACCTTCTATAGGGAACTGTTGCCTTTCTATAATTATCTTTGACACACATCCTGATTTAAAATGCTTATTGTAAATGAAGTAGGGTATTAATGTCCATATTTAAAGTAGAGAAATAATATTGCTTACAACAACTGGTTACCTGTGATTGTCCTCCTATAACTGTTTGGTTATTTGTGGTTTGGAACCTATGGTTTGTGATCAGAGTGGAATAGACTTTCCCTGTCATAGTCCTGGGAAAATGCTGTCTTTAAGTGTGTGTGTGGTGAGAACAGCACCAGGTGTAATACGGGGGATCTGCAGTAGGAGGGGGAAATCAGCAAAAATTGCCTCCACAGCAGAAGTACACTTGCTTTGGTAGAAATGAACTCTAGGGTTCAAGCTGCTCATCTGGGTAGATATTTTCATTTCTTCTGCTCTCTAGTGTATTTTTTCCTCTTTTTGTTCTTCCCCTCTCATTAAATATTTGTGTTTTTGAAAGGTAAAGAGTCTGATTTGTTTTAAGCTGTGTTAATCAACATGCCCTTTCTTTTGCTTTCATTTCTCTCCTTCTCTCAGCAACTGGGGCACAGAAAATGATGAGAACCAGACTTACCACAATGGCAATTCAGACCCACGAGGATTTGGTATGTTGTAAAGAAAGGCAGAATGTCACAATCACAATTTTTCTTTTCAGAGTTGTCTGTAAATCTCTAAGTAAATGTTGTGATTTAGACTAAAATAACTAAATCAGGTATAAGATGGGAGAAACTTGTCTTGGCTGTAGCACATGCAAAAAGGGGGTCTTAGTAGACCATGCACTGAACATGAGTCAGCAGTGTGGTACAGTAGTTAAAACAGCAAATGCAGTTTTGAGCTGCATCAGCAGGAGTATAGTATCCAGATCATGTGAACTGATGGTATCACTTTACTCTGCTCAGACATTGTTTGGAGTATTGTGTTCAGTTTTGGGCACTGCAGTTCAAGAAGAATGTAGACAAGTTGGGATGTGTCCAGAGGAGGGCAACGAACATGGTGAGGGGTATGGAGAGCAAATCCTACGAGGAAAGGTTGAAGGAGCTGGGTATATTTAACCTGGAAAGGAGATTACTGGGAGGTGATAGGATAGTGTCAGGTTCCCCAGAAAGTCCCTCAAACACCAGGCTTCTTCAGAAGATAGCGTTTATTTAGGCAGTGCTGGAGACACGTGTACATACTCTGTGTCAGTGATAACTTGGAGCCAAAAGCAGGCTAAGTTATACCTCATTCAAACTAACCCCCCCAGTAGCTAAGCCAATGGTTACATAGCACGTGCACGCAAGAGGCAGGCGGATGAACTTAAGAAAACAACCCCAGACCAGTTACATTTCCCAGTGGCTATGTGCTAGCAGCTTGAGACCCAAGGTTAGGCAAATTGATAAGAGACAGACAGACAATAGTAAATCATAGCAAGGAAGGAGGACCCTCTCAACTTCCGCATTCCAGTACCAGAGAGGTGCCTCCCGCATTCCAGCTATGGCAGGGTTACCTGAAATCTTGCCCCCCTCGAAAATGCTCCCCCTGGGTTTCTCTGGGTAGTGCCTATGAAACCGACAGAGGAGACGGGGGGCGTCAATGTGATCCACCCACACCCACTCCCGATGTGGAGGCCCAAAGTCCACCCACTCCACCAAATAGTACAGTTTATTGTGAGAAAGCTTAGAGTCCAGAATGTCAGCGACTTCAAAATGCGGTTCACCCTGCACCATGAGTGGAGGGGGTTCGGCTTGTTTCGGTCTCCAGACATTCATTCCCGGGTCACGGTGCAATAACCTAAGGTGGAAGACAGGGTGTAAATAACACAAAGACTTTGGTAACACCAGTTCAGCGGCCACCTCATTGATCATGTGCTTAATTGGGAAAGGACTCACAAACTTCCAACCCAGCTTGCGGCTTGGCTGTAGACCTTGATGTTTTTTGTGGACACATAGACAGAGTCACTGGGTTTAGGGTCCCACCCCTTGTCCCGCTTCTTATCTGCTTGCTCTTTGTAGTTCAGTTTGGCAGCGTCCAATGTTTTACACAGAATCGGACATGCCGCTTGCAGGGTTTTGCACCATTCCCCTGCCTCCCCTTCAGGTAAGGGGTCTACTGTCAGGAAGGGGAGGGGTGGGGCCTCATAGCCGTGCACTGCCATGAAGGGGAGACCCCGGTAGACGAATGACAAGCGTTATTGTAACAGAACTCTGCTAGGGGAAGCAACCCTTCCCAATCGTCCTGTTGGAAGTTAGTAAAACAACAGAGGTATTGTTTCAGGGTCTGGTTAACTCTTTTGGTTTGCTCGTGAGTCTCTGGGTGATATGCGCTACTAAGCCCTCTCTCCACTCCCAAAAGTCTCATAAGTTCCCCCTAAAACCTCAAAACGAATTGCGTGCCGCGGTTGGAGATTATCTTATGAGGCAGGGTATGCAAGCGAAACACATGTTGCAAGAAATCCTTGGTCAAGACTTTAGCTGATGGCACGGACTTAAAAGGTACAAGGTGCGCCTTTTGGAAAACAAGTCTACCACCACCTACACAACCGTTTTCCTTTTGCTGGGGGGCAGATCGGTGATGAAGTCCATCGAGATCACCTCCCAACGGCGGCAGGGGGTGAAGCAGTCCCGGCGGCTTCCCAGGTCATGGTTTACTCATCAGGCACGTTTGACACGATTGCACAGAAAGGGAGAGGTCTTTTCTCATCCCTGGCCACCAGAATTGTCGCTGGAGAAGGTGGAGAGACTTCACAAACCTCAGATGTCTGGCTAGCTTAGTCCCAGGCACGAATGACATAATTTCCCCTCGGAGGCTCGCTGGGATAAACAGCTTTGAGCCTCAGTACCAGCACCCATTCGCCCGTTCCTCCACCCCCCCCTTTCCCAGCTCAGCGCGATCACCATTCGAGAGGGAAGAGGCAAACTTCAGTTCCCAAGAGTTATTGGTGGTGGGGGGTAGAGACTTTGCCTGGCTGCGTGTCAATACCACCCTGCACAGCTGGGAAGGAGTGAACATAGAGTCAAGGACCTCCTCCCTCCAGCTGTCATGTTGTGGGAGGTGGGAGAGGGTGTCAGCTAATGAGTTAGCCTTTCTGGGAAAGTGATGCAGGGTAAAGTTAAACTTTGAGAAAAAATCTGCCCAGCGGAGCTGCTTGGCATTCAAGTTCCAGGGCGTGTGAAGGACTTCAAGGATTTTATGATCCGTCCACACCTCAAATGGCACCCAAGCCCCTTCTAGCCAATGATGCCACGTCGTTAGCGCTAACTTAATTGGCCCTGCTTCCTTGTCCCAAACTGACCAGTTACGCTCAGTGTCATACTTACCAAGATGGCGACCGGGTGTGAAGCTCTGGTGCTGAGCTCCCCCGTGGTATTTTATTTTAAACTATTTTAAGCTACGCTAGATTAGAAATTAGCTGTCCCAGCAGAGAAGTGTAGTAGGGAGGGATAGGTATACCCTAGCTCTGGGAAAAAATTAACATCAAGGCCTCGGAGAGCACGGAAACATCTGAGACGCAGAGCGGCAGTGAGGCTGCAGCGAGGGTTGTGCTGGGCCTACAACAAAACGCGGAGCTACGCAGTAGCGTGGAAAGCGAGGTGGAGTCCCTGTCATCGACCCCGGCGTGGTGAGAGCACAGCTGGGGCGCTGAACTTTTGGAGACGCTGGCTCCGGCCTCAGCCTAGAGACGCTCGTGGACGCCTGTGGGCGTGACGAGGGGGAGACCGCAGAACAACGCGGGGTACCCCAGCCGATGCATCGAGTCATCAGTTGCGTGGCCTCAGCTGCACAGGGTCTGGCGACAGCCTATACTGCAGGAGAGGTTGTGAGTGAGAAGGCAGAGGTGGGGGACGACACGACCATAGCCGGCGATGAGAGAGCCGGCGAGGATGTTGCGTTTCGACCCGGCGGTGAGAGAGCTGGGATCGAGCTCCTACCTGATGCATGATGGAGGCGGCAGATCGAACAGCCCACAGTCTGGGGATGTCTAGGACGCGGCTGGACTTGGGCAGGACTCATGGAGCAGGGTTTGTTACCGAGTGGGAACGTGCGGACCTTGAGTTCGTGGAGACGAGGCTGGTGCTCGAGCCCGGCGTGTGTCATTGTGTCCTGGAGGAGCGAAGGGGAGATCTACTGTGGGAGCCTTCCAGCGTTAGGATGAAAATTTGTGACTGTGGGAGCCCTCTAGCGTCTGAAATTCAGACTTCCATTGGTGCGAAGAGCCTGGTTAGTCTGCCTGGCACTCAGGAACACTGCAGAACCAGTGCTGGGAGTGTATACTGTGGATCTGCTGGAGGGAGAAGGGTGGAGTGCTGCTATGTGGATGTATGGTGACTGAATGGACTGTCAGGTGTGACTGTTGGGGCTTAGTTAGTGGTTAGGTTAGTACCCCTGACATGATCAGTAGGAAATTTTGTATTTTTGTATTTTATGCATAGATAGTACTTAGTGGTAGTAGCAGGGAGTTTGTGAGCTTACCATTGGTCGGCGGCCTGAAGCTTTGCGGAGCCCGCCAGTGACGAATGAATGGGCAACAAATTCCAGTGCTCTTGGGGAAAGGGAAGTATGGCGGTGGGTCTGGGCAAGGTGTGGAGTGAAGGACGCGGAGA
This sequence comes from Gekko gecko, assembly GCA_029375565.1. NCBI lineage: Eukaryota > Metazoa > Chordata > Lepidosauria > Squamata > Gekkonidae > Gekko > Gekko gecko. The sequence continues at coordinate 97,566,147 of JAPDNY010000001.1, forward strand.
AATAGAGAGGCTCGGCACCGTTCCAGCCTTCGACCCATCCCGAGGGTGACCGGCAGTGGGGCCAGGATTATGGACCCTCCTCCGTCATTGGTGTTGTGTAATGCCAGGTCCATTAACAACAAAGCTGAAGTCTTGCGGGACTTTGTGCAAGAACAACAAGTGGACCTGGCGTGCGTGACTGAGACCTGGGTGCAGGAGGGTGAGACAGTTGCGCTCGCACAACTCGCCCCCCCGGGGTTCTCTGTCCTCCACCAATCACGGACTAGTGGCAGGGGGGAGGAGTGGCACTTTTCATTCGGGAGGCTTACTCCGTCAGGGCGCTCCCGCGGGTAGAGATCGCGGGCATAGAGTGTGTTGGCGTGATGCTGGAGGACGAGGAGAGTTTGGCTATTTGGTTGGTGTACCGACCACCTAACGCACTGGCCAAGAGTCTGCCATCCCTGCTGGAGGCCGTATCAGGCTGGGCACTGGAGCACCCTAGGCTACTTGTCTTGGGTGACTTCAACGTCCATGCTGAGGATGCGACCTCCAGCTGGGCTGTGGATCTAGTGTCGTCCATGGCGGCACTGGGACTCTCACAGTTTGTTTCGGCTCCCACGCACCGGGCCGGACACACGCTCGATCTGATCTTTGCAGCGGGAGTGATGGTGGACCGGATCACTGCTTTGGCAGTGCCATGGTCGGACCACCATGCCCTGAAGGCCCGTCTGAATGTCCCACCCCGACCCTGTTTAGGTGGTGAGCTGATTTTGGCTCACCCGCGGAGCCAAATGGACCCTATGCGGCTCCAGATGGCTCTGCGGGATCCAAGGCCCCTGGCGGTTCGTTAGATGAGCTGGTGGACGACTGGAATGGCCGTCTCTCCTCAGCTATTGACGAGATCGCTCCCAGGCGCCCTCTCCGTACCTGCGATAGGCGAGCGCCCTGGTATACCCAGGAGCTGCGTTCGCTGAAACGAGAACTGAGACAGCTAGAGAGACGGTGGCGCCGTGCTCGCGACGAAGTGTCACGAACATCCTATAGGACGTTTATGAGATCCTATGTGATGGCAGTCAGGGCCGCAAAGAAGGACTTCTATGCGGCCTCGATTGCATCTGCCGGCTCACGCTCGGCCCAATTATTTAGCGTGATTCGGTCTTTGACAGCTCTGCCTCAGAGCAGGCAAAATGCTAAGGAATTGGATATTGGCTGCGAGGCTTTTGTGAGCTACTTTGCAGATAAAGTCTTGGCACTCCGCCATGACCTCCCCGCCACGATTGATACAGTTAGGGAACTTGAGGCCCCTTGCGCGTCTTTGGAGCCGGGTTTAGTATGTTTTGACCCACTCAGTCTGGAGGAAGCTGACAGGTTGTTCGTATCTGTGCGCCCTACCACATGCGACCTTGATCCGTGCCCCTCTTGGCTGGTGAAAGCAGGTCACGAGGGGTTTCGCGGTGCTCTACGGGAGATTGTCAACAAGTCCCTCATTGAGGGACAGTTCCCGGGAGCACTCAAGGAAGCGATGGTCCGCCCTCTCTTGAAAAAACCATCTCTGGACCCGGCCGGATTGGCCAACTATCGGCCGGTTTCCAACTTGCCTTATTTAGGCAAGCTTATTGAGAGGGCGGTGGCATCACAGCTTCAGGGCTATCTGGATGAGGCTTCCATCCTTGATCCCTTCCAGTCCGGTTTCCGCCCGGGCCACGGGGCAGAGACGGTACTGGTCGCTCTGACTGATGATCTCCGTAGGCACCTGGATCGAGGCGGCGTGGTGGCACTGGTGTTGTTAGATCTGTTGGCTGCCTTAGATATGGTCGATCACCAGTTGCTGGCCCGCTGCCTTGCCGACGCGGGAATTCAGGGGCTTGCCTTGCAATGGCTTACCTCAATTCTCCAAGGTTGGGGACAGAGGGTGGCAATGGGGGGGCAGCGATCCCGAAGGTACCTCCTTGAGTGTGGTGTGCCCCAGGGAGCAGTACTGTCCCCGATGTTGTTTAACATCTGCCCCCTTGCCCAGATTGCCCGGAGGTGTGGGCTTGGGTGTCATCAATATGCTGATGATACCCAGCTCTATCTGATGTTGGACGGCCAGTCGGACTCTGGTCCTGATGACCTTTTGCGGGCGTTGCAAGCTGTGGCTGGCTGGCTCAGACTGAGTCGGCTGAAATTAAACCTGGCAAAGACGGAGGTCCTGGGCCTGTGCCGGACCGGCCGAGAGTTGGGGCTCCCTCTCCCGTCCTTCGGTGGGGTACCATTGGTGCCTGTACGGGAGGTTAGGAGTTTGGGTGTGCTCCTGGACTCCTCATTAACGATGGAGGCCCAGGTGGCAGCCACTGCCAAGTCAGCCTTTTACCATCTGCGGCTGGCCCGGCAGTTGGTCCCCTACCTCGACCGCGAAGACCTGGCCACTGTGATCCATGCGATGGTCACTTCGAGGCTGGACTACTGTAACACTCTCTACTTGGGGCTGCCTCTGTTGCAAATCCGGAAGCTGCAGCTAGTGCAGAATGCTGCAGCCAGGCTGTTGATGGGCCTCTCCAGGCGAGACCACATCCGGCCTGTGCTGCAAGCACTGCACTGGCTGCCAATAGCATACCGAATTCGCTTCAAAGTGCTGGTGCTTACCTTTAAAGCCCTGAATGGCCAGGGTCTGGCGTATCTAAGGGACCACCTCTTCCCGTATGTACCCCTAAGAGCACTGCGATCGGGGAATAGCCATTGCCTGGAAGTACCAGGCCCTCGAAGTGTGAAGCTTGCCCAAACCAAGGCTAGGGCGTTCTCAGCGGTGGCTCCCACCTGGTGGAATGAGCTCCCAGAGGAGATCCGGGCCCTGCGGGACCTAGTGCAGTTCTGCAGGGCCTGCAAGACGGAGCTCTTCCGCCAGGCCTTTGAGGAGGAGCCGCCGCCGCTAGCATGCCATCGAGAGCCTTCATCCATCTGCCCCATTATCTGGAAAGATGGATGCCGCCCGTGAGCTGGGATATACTACTCCTGGTGCCCATGCAATTAAGAAATCCGCCGCCAATGTGGGATACTGTGTAACGTGCATCTTGGATTTACATGAATTTTACTGCTGTATTGAATTTTTTATTTTTTATTGTATGTAATATTTTTATTGTTTTTAGTTCTGAAACTCGGATTGGCCGCTTGTTAGCCGCCCTGAGCTACTGGATAGGGCGGGGTATAAATCCCAAAATAAATAAATAAAATAATTTTTTTTGGACACATATGCCAGTGGGTGTAACTTCCTGTCATCTCCCTCCTGCAAAATGGTGCCACCCATAGCCACATCCGATGCGTCAACCTGCACTATAATTTCTTTTGCTTGTTTGGGTGCGCTAGGACGGGTTCGGAGGTAAACAGAGTTTTTAAGTGATCAAACGCCTTTTGGCACTCAGGCGTCCAATCCAGTTTAGCCCCCGGGCGCGTGCTATCTGGCTCGTTCCCCTTTGTTTTGAGATCACGGAACGGTAGACTCACCTGGGCAAAATTAGCCAAAAAGGACCTGTAAAAGTTTGCAAATCCAAGGAAGTTTGCAAATCCTTGGGGGGTTCCCACCCCACCACATCCTGGACCTTAGCAGGGTCCATTTCAGTTCCCTTAGGTGAGATCCGATACCCCAGGAACGAGATCTCAGTGCAATGAAACTCACATTTGGACAGTTTGGCAAAGAGTTTGTGCTTGTGCAATGTTTCCAAGACCTCCCGAAGCAATTTGACATAGGATTCCTTGTCAGGGGAGTACAGCAAGATATCATCCAAGTACACGAGGGCCCCTTTGAACAAATACTTACGCAACACCTCGTTGATTAGGTTCATGAAGACCCCTGGTGCCCCCTGAAGGCCGTAGGGCATGATGAGATATTCAAACTGCCCCAAGGGGGTATTAAACGCTGTCTTGTACTAATCCCCCTCCTGAATCCTAACTCGGAAATAGGAATCGTGCAAATCCAGTTTCAAGAAGATTTTCCCTTTGGAGACTGCTGCTAAGAGGTCTTTAATCAAAGGGGGGTAGGCGTTTGTGGCCGAAACCACATTCAAACCTCTGTAGTCAGTGCACAACCATAAGCCCCCATGCTTTTTCTTCCTGAAGAGCACAGGAGCCGCGCAAGGAGAGGAGGCGGGGCAAATGAAACCCCTAACCAAGTTTTTGTCAATGAACCTCTGCAACTCCTACTTCTCCACTGGGTTCATTGAGTAGAGCTTCCCTTTCGGGAGGTTTTTTTTTTTTTTACTGCCCCGAAAGGCAGACTTTTTTATTATATTTCCCAACATTACTACAACAAAACAAAATTACAATAATACAAACAACCAAACACAACCTACCACAAACAAACTAAATCACATACACATAGGGGAGCGGTGGCACAGAGGATTTATCCTCTGGCTATAGTAACATCTGAACTGAACAGAACGTCTGTCAGTTCTAGCCCCGCGCTGGTGTGAGCTACCAGCCCTGTCCCTAGCTTGCCGCCCACCCAGCGGTTCGAAAGCTTTGGCAAGTAGATAAAAATGGGTACCACTCCTTAGAGAGGGTGGGCACACTAACCCCCCCGGTGGGGGAGGTGTTAGCTGGCAAATCGGAATGTCCAGCTCGTGAGCTCGGAAGCTTAAGAGAGAAATCTGCAGCGTTGGAAGCCTGTGATGGGTCGTTCCGGCCAGGCGGTGGCAGTGCGGCACCACGACTTGAAGAAGTCCTGGAAGAACAACTGACGTCATCCAGCCGAGTCATCTGAACATCTCCGAACGCCTCTGAAATGTCTCTGGAATATGTCTGACCCTCAGCTGAACATGTCCCGCCAGCTGCAAATGTGTGCAATTTAAAAAGATTTATATATGTTGTGTCCTCCCTCATTCCCTATGAATTATTGTTAGTCCACTGTCTATGATTAACTGTAATTATCGCTCAGGGCCAGCTGCTCTGCCGGATTGGGCGATTAAATAAATCAAAAGGTATTATCAAAAGGTATAACATAGGTGGGGGTATTCAGCAAAATTATACATCATATGCCATATGCTTTATCTTTCAAGAATTTCAATAACTGTTACGTGAGTATTTCATGTTTCATATTTCGTGTTTTAAAAACCACTTAACTGTTTCTTCATTGTTCCCATATATCAAATCTTCATTCTCTTAACTATTTAAGTCATACCAATCATAAACCCGCCACCAAGTATTCTGAAAAGTGGAGTCTGAATGACCTTTCAGGCTTAAAGTCAATTTATCCATCTCCGCCGCCTCTAGGATCTTCCCAATAGATTCTTGCCTTGTTGGTACTTGAGTAGTCCTCCAATATTTTGCATATAAAATCCTGGCAGCCGTTGTCAGATATATTATCAAATAACGATCATCTCTATTTATTTCTTTTGGTACAATGCCTAAGAGTAACAACTCCGGTCTAAATGGGACCACAATCCCAATAATTTTCTGTATCGTTCTATGTACCCATATCCAATAACTTTTAATTACAGTACATGCCCACCACATATGGTAAAAAGAACCCATCTTATTTCCAACACTTGGTGGAACATTTAACATCATATTTTGCAATTCTCTCTGGTGTGACATACCATCTATAAAATATTTTATACATATTTTCTCTATAAGTAACCTCTTTAGTTATCTTAATATTCTTATTCCATATTTGTTCCCATTGTTCTAAGTCTATACCGTAACCCAAATTTTGGGCCCACTGAATCATATTCTTTTTAACCATTTCATCTGCCATCATTTCTTTCAAAAGTAATATATACATTTTCTTTATAAACTTTTCCTTAGGCGCACTCAATATTTTTTCAATCTCAGTAAAATTCTCATTAAATCCAACCTTCTTATCCTTAGCATATCTTGATTCTATTTGTGCCCTCTGCCACCATGTTAAGTCTTCTTTTAATTTCAGGTCATTTCTAGAGTCCAGGATATCCATATATCTTTTTGGTGGGTTTTCATCATATAACCTTGGCAGAGTAAATGCCTCTAACGGTGCCACCAATTTAGAAGTCTTCATAAACCAGTTCTTTCAAATAGCTTCCCACACTCTTATTAATGAGGCCCGTATCCAATGCTGCTTAAAGTACTTATGCGTGGAAACTTTTTCATACCAAAGAAATGCATGCCATCCCCTTTCAGGAGTTTTTCATTGGGTAAGACTTCGATGGCACAGACCGAGTTATGATGGGGGGGCAGCTTGTCAGCCTTGGCCTCCCTAAATACCTGCACCAAGTCCCTGTACCCAGAGGGGACCCCGTTCAGGTCATTGTGAGCCAAACAGACCAGTACGCTTTGCACTGGGGTTGGTTCCCCCCACTCTGGCTCCCAGACGTGATTTACACAATGGGGGGACACGAATTTCATTATTCCCTCCTCCCATAGTATATAAGGTTCGTGGGTGTGGAGCCAGGGATTCCCCAGCACCAAGGGGAAACAAGCAGCAGGGGTGATGACAAACGACCAGTGCTCCCAATGCTGCCCGTTCTCAGTGGCACTGTCTCATACTTACAAGGGTCTTTCATGGTCAACCCATCCATTTGGGTGAAGACCAGCGGGTTGGGGAGTTTAATTACTTTCACCCCGAGCCCCATTACTAGGGGTATCAAGTCTCACCCACACCCTGAGTCAGTCAGTCCCCATACCCGCACATAGGTATTCAACTCGGGGTAAATAATAGTCACAGTCACAAAGAAAAGGGGGGGCAATTGCTCACCGGTTTCTGCGCCTCGGAATGTGGGATCTGCTGCTTGCTCAGCACTATTCACAGCAGGTCCTTCCCATTTCCCGCCGGCTGGAAACCTTCCTCCACTGACAAGTCGGTCTTCTCATCCTGAGCGTTAGCTTGCAGTGCCCGGGGGGTCTTTGGCCGGGGGCGGGGTCAGCTTCTTAGCCAGGGCCTTGAGACATTTCTTGTCCCCAGATCTTCCCCCGGGGCTCACAGAGCTGGTTTTGGGACATGCCACCGTGAAATGGCCCGATTTTCCGCATTTCAGGCAAAGCCCCTGCTTCATCTGCTGCTCATGGGTCCCATCCTTTGGGCGGGGTGTTGAAGTTTTCAGCTTCATGGGAGGGGGGTTGCTTTTCCCCAGGGTCATGGCGTCATCAATGCAGATTGTACGGAGACAGCTCTCGTGTCGGCCGCTTCCCTCATCCAGGTGAGGAGGGATACCGGCTTCACATTGCAGAGGATCATGCCCCGGGTCTCAGGGTTCAGTCCCACCTGATAATGCTGTGCCAGCACCCCGTCTGGCCACTCACGAATCTTGGTGGTGTGGCAACGGAACTCCTCCTTGTATTCTTGCACCGATTTCTTACCCTGGCAGAAGGTGCGCAGGAATGCCTGGGCAGTCTCACTCATGTTGGAGTCTTCATAATGAGCACGCGGTGCCCACATGAATGCATCGACTTCCCGGAGTTACTGGCCATCCTCGTGGTGTAGGCTCACATACCAGTCTGCGGCTCTCTCCTGAAGTTGAGAGGCTATGGCATCCACAATGCGCTCTTCATTGGGGAAGAGGTGGCCCCAATTTTCAATGAACTTTTCGGCTCGCACCAGGAATTAGGACAGCTTCTCCGGGGTGCCATCGAACGTTGCCTCTAGCAAGTCTGCTGGGTTTGGGAACATCCTCTTTGGCCCTCTGGGGATTCCCCGGGGTCCCGGTAGTGGTCCCGCCAGTCCAACCGGAGCTACTGGCACAGGTGCTGGGACTACTGGTTGTGCGGGGGGTGCCTGTGGCATGGGCAATTGCTGATCCAGTTCTCTCTGTACCACCTCAGCGATTGTTCCCAGCATCTTTTGGAACGAATCCTCCACCAACTTGAGGATCCACTCCTGGCTGCGCTCCAGCAGCCCGAACTGCGTATCCGTGGATTCTTTGGAGTCCACTGGCTGGTGCCGTGGGGCCTCTGCCGCAGGTGCTGTGCTCAACTGGTAGTTCGATCGGTCGTACTGGCTCTCCCGACGGGGCCCGTGGGGGGTCAAGGACCATGTTTCCATAGTCTCTGCATTTCCTCCATTTCCTGGGGCATGTAGTCACATTGGTGTATGCTCTGCCAAACAGATCAAAGTAGGCCCCCTCCTACTCCTCGTCCAGGAGCCAGCGGGCCGTAGTGGTCATGGTGGGCACCGATGTGACCGGTATCAATGTGGTGGGTATCGAGTCCTCAGACATGGTCACCACTGTCTGGTCCTCCTCCTCCCCGCTCATCTCGAGGGTTACGAGAGATGCAGCTCAGATGGGAGTCATGTTGGGAGGATCACTGACACTTTGTCAGGTTCTCCAGAAAGTCCCTCAAACACCAGGCTTCTTCAGAAGATAGTGTTTATTTAGGCAGTGCTGGAGACACATGTACATACTCTGTGTCAGTGATAACTTGAAGCAAAAAGGAGGCTGTTATACCTCATTCAAACTAACCCCCCCAACAATGGTTACATAGTGTGCACGCGCGAAAGGCAAGCGGGCGAGCTTAAGAAAACAACCCCAGACCAGTTACATTTCCCAGTGGCTGTGTGCTAGTGGCTTGAGACCCAAGGTCAGGCAAATTGATAAGAGACAGAACAGACAATAGTAAATCACAGCAAGGAAGGAGGACCCTCTCAACTCCCGCACTCCAGTACCAGAGATAGGTGCCTCCCGCATTCCGCCTATGGCAGGGTTACCTGACATGTAGCCATCTTCAAATATTTGAAGGGCTGTTGTATAGAGGATAGAGTGAAGTTGTTTTCTGTTTGCCCCAGAAAGTCGGACCACCAATGGATTGAAATTAAATCAAGAGTTTTTTGGCTAAACATTGGGAAGAATGTCCTGCCGGTTAAAGTGGTTTCTGAGTGGAACAGGCTTCATCAGGAGGTGATAGGTTCTCCTTATTTTTTGGAGGTTTTTAAGCAGAGGTTAGCCATCTGAAAGCCATGCTGATTGTGTGAACTTGGGCACTCATGAGAGGAAGGGTAGCAAGGGATGAGTCAGTGCTCAGCTCCTGTGGTCCTTTTTTTACTGACTCAGGTTAATACTGATTGCCACTTTGCAGTTAGGAAGGCTAGATTTGCCAGGGATCTTGGAGCTTTTTTACCTTCCTCTGGGCATAGAGCAGTGGTCACTGGGGGAGGGGGTGGTAGTTCTGAATTTCCTGTGTTGTTCAGGGGATTGGACAAGATGACCCTTGAGGTCCCGTTAAAAAATCCATATATCCTGTAAAGTGGCAAAACGACTCCTCATTCTTAACCACTTCAGAAACGTAAACCAACCTAGCACTTCATCTTTTTTCCCCACTATGAGGCACAAGATTTTGGCAACACATTCTGCATCCCAACAAGGAGGCCCTAGTTAATAAAGGCCATGATCTCCACGTGACAGAAGAGACAATTCCAGGGTAGTTTTTTCTTACTTTTTGCCACACCACTTGTTGCTTAGCCAGATGTGGGTTATTACAGCTTAGCATTTTTATGACTGATCCTTTTGGGAGGAAAAAAATGGCAGTGGGGATACAGTTTGGTAGTGTAGCTATGGGTTACTGCCAATATTCCCTCTAAGCTGTGGAGTCTTGTGAGCAAAAATTCTACTTTGTGAGCTACTGACATTAAAGTCGTGACCAAGCGATTTAGCTACTGCATAAATTAGTCTGATCTGGAGCCATCCTTCCTGAGCTAAGACAAAAATGTGTGAGCCAGAGGCTAAAAAACTTGAGCCAGCTCACACTAACTCAGCTTAGAGGGAACACTGGTTACTGCTTTCTTTCCAGTTATAATGGGAACAATTAAACTTGCAATATCTTTTTCTTCTGGTCACTTTTTTATTTCTGCTGTAAGTAGAACTATGACATTGTATTCTATAATATAGTATTACCGAATACAAAGATATGATAATGTTCCCACTCTGTTAGCTGATTCTTTAATAGAGGGATGGCCAACTTCCAGGTAATAGCTTGGAGGCTAAAAGTGACACCCCCCCTCCCCCCAAGTTGTCCCATGCTATTTAAAACTGTGCCATCTCCCAGCAAAAGTTCCAAAATTATAGTATGTGCGCGCTCTGATTCAGCTGTGGTAATAGATAAAAAAGACAGATGCATTTCTTTTCTTGCCCTTACAGATGAAACTTGGAGCAATTTTTCTACTTCATTCTGTAGTGGAGAAAAACCAGTTGGAGTGTTCAAGTTGGCTGATCCTGCTTTAAAAGACAGAATGTTTACTGCTTGCTTGTTCATTCATTAGGTTTGGGGACTAGTATAGAAGTTTTTTCTCCATGGGAAGTTAGTTCCTCATCTTGAGATCCCACAGAAAATGTAGCTTTAAATGTTCTGGATAACATTTTCTTCTGTTTGTACTGGGATAGGTTGAATGCACTTTTCAGTGGTACAAAAATGGTTTATGAAAGAAAACTGAAGTCTCATATTCATTGTTCATACCATTGTCCTTGATTGCTTTGTTACTGCTCAGGTCACATTGGAATTGCTGTCCCTGATGTAAATGCAGCTTGTAAAAGATTTGAGGAGCTAGGAGTAAAATTTGTCAAAAAACCAGATGATGGTAAGTCTTTGCCATATATCATTGGTTCTGAACCCTCAACGGGTGTGTGTATGTGAGAGAGTGTATGTAAAGTTTTGAAGGAAAGAATCTTGAGATAGGGGGAGCCTTTTCCCTAGCACCCACCTGGTCTTAATGGCCTTAAATGTCCCCAGCACAATATTTCCACTGATTGGAGTTGTGTTGCTTGCCCAATCACCAATTTGATTTGTAAAGAGCTGTTGCTTTGTTCTAACTGAATTATGTAAAGAAGCTGGAGATGTCTTATTAGTATTTGTCTAAAACATGCATTTAATAAATATCCCAACCCAGTAGGTAAGGGGTCCCCAATGTGGTGCCTGTAGGTGCCATGGCACCTATTGACACTTTTTTTCTGGCACCTGCCAAGTGTTTCTAGGAAGTGGGCAAAGCCAGGTAGGGTTTTTGCCCAGCAAGGCTTCTGACTACTGGAGATTTCATTGGCTGTGCAGATTTTTTAAAAAATGTTGCTTTGGCAGCAGCTGCCACCACAACACAAGGAGAAGAAGAGGTGATTGGATTTATACCCCGCCCTTCACTACCCAAAGGTGTCTCAGAGCGGCTTACAAACTCCTTTCCCTTCCCCTCCCCACAACAGACACCCTGTGAGGTAGGTGGGGCCGAGAGAGCTCTTGAAAGAAACCGCTCTTTTTCAAGAACACCTCTTATCAGGATCTGCAATGCATTACTGAAGTTAAGCTGTGGCAATCATTTTGTGGCTGGCTTAACCTTCTGTGGCAGCCATTTTGTCGCTGTGCCCACCATGCCATGTCAGAATTCCAAATGTGCCCACACGTTCAAAAACTTTGGGGGCCCCTGCCATAGGTCCTTGCATGCAACACGAGGTTATATGTACACAACAATGTGTGAGGACTTTTGTGAGCTCACCCCATAGAGCAAAGATTGTAGAATCAATTGAGAAATGGGACCTGCCTTCAGAAAGCCTAAGAGATGTTGCATAAGCCTCCCCACAACTATTTATCATGTAGAATAAAATAATACACATGAAGGTACCTGGCTGATGGTTTTAATGTATCATGATTCTCAGAATTCAGTTATTCATGTTTCTGATCCTTGTGACAAGTAAAGGCAATACAGTTGCAGTCATTTAACATTTCTGAATATGGGTTAGGTTTGCCAGGCTACTTGGAAGGGTTTGGTTTTCTTACAATTGATAGCCATCTTGAATCTTCCAGTTGAACAGCAAAGGAATGTAAGAATGCACAATTGTCTGCCATTTCTACAGAAGTCTATGAAATATGCTCCTCAGTGTTGTTCGAGAGGCCTGAAACGTGTAGTAAGTCTTGAATTGTAACAATATCTCCATCTTTTGTAGGTAAAATGAAAGGGCTGGCTTTTATCCAGGATCCTGATGGCTACTGGATAGAAATCCTGAATCCTAATCACATGGTGACTCTTATCTAAGTTGGAAATATTGCAGTGATCTTTCATCAAGAGAGACTGGAAATATACAAAAAAGTGCTCTTGCTGTGAGGCATGTACTGGATTTAAGAGAAGAAAATTTATGTAATCACTGAAGCCCATATGGTACAATCCACTAGTGTGTCTCCCCCCCCCCCCACTTTTGCCTGTTCTTCTGTTTGGCTTATCCTGAAGATGTTTTAGCATAGTTAGTAACTGGAGAGCATAAATTGGAAGTGCTATTACATACTTGTGCAAAAATCTTGTTCCCTTTTCAGGATTTGCTGAATTTGGAGGGTTTTACAGTCGTACTGCCTTTCATAGTCAAAAATTAGGCAGGAAAATTTATACATTTAAATTATTTCGACATGCTGAAAAGACAACATAACAAACTTAAATAAATTTGTGAGGACAGAATAGAATGCAGAAGTCTTATTCCTTTTTCCTTTGATTGGGGACAAAGCTCCATTTGAATTTAATGGAATTTGTTCAGATCTCAATACATGGCGGTAAGCTACTGTTGCAACACTTTGCAGGTACTTCAGTTTCTTATGGAAGTGATAAGTTTGAGTAAAAAAGTGTAGCCCATATTGCTGCTGAGCCCAATTTTTAGCAATGTAGGAATCCATTATCTAGATTAGGTACTGTGGAGAATTTTCAATCCAACAACACAAAATATAAGGAAAATAGTTAACAGTTAAAGATGAACAAGGATTGCCATGATCCCTTTGTACATGTGGTATAAATGTTATTAAGTGCAACCAGTCTTGCCTTTTATGGACTAGGTAATAAGGGTTGGATAAAAAAGTGTGTGCATAATATAATTTTCTATTTTGATATAGTTAAATGCAGGAACTTGGTGTATTCTTGATCAAGGCATTTGCAATATTAGACTACCTACTGTGGCATAACTCTTACCTGCCTCTTTAAAATGACAGTTGAATTCTGGAATGTTATAACTGAGGTTTGTAAACCAGTTAGTGGTACCCTGTTAGCAGCACCTTAGATCCCATTTTGGAATGCACAGTGGCATCAAATAAAATTATTTATTTAAGAGGAAAGTTCTACATGACATTCTTTTGCCAGAAGACAGCTAAAAATGCAAATGAGCAACAAAGAGTTGGGTGGGATTGCCACTCTCCTGTTCTTCCAACAAATGACCAGATGCTGTGCCTATGGAAGCGATGAACAAGTGCTGCAACTGTGCTATGATCAGCAAAAATGGCTGGTTTGGTCCAAGTCAACTGGAACATCTAAACATCTTCTCTAATATGGTATAGCCTGTCCGGCTTGAATTCTTCCTCCCTTTTATTCCTAGTGGGGAGTGATTGATGCTACTCAAGACTTGTAGATCAGTGGAGTAGAAAGAGAAAGGAAGAAAGTTCTGAAGTCATCGGATCATTCTGATGTTAATGTATGTTTAGAATTCAGGTGGAAGTAGATAATATTTTGGTAACTTTTCAGAAATCATCTATGTTCCTATCAAAATCGCACCAGAATCTCTTTGTGTACACATAATGTCTGCAATGAACTATCACCAGCCCCTTCAGCACCAACTGTCATCATTACAAGAAACAGTGCAGGTTGAAAATGGCTGGGCTTGTGAGAGGAGGGCTCGTCTAAAGCAGACGACAAACCAAGAGAAGCACTTTTCCCTTTTTCCTGAAGTGTGTTAGATGCCTGCAAAATGAAGACAAATGCTATCATGTGAGGGTTTCTTAACTAGTTCAATATGTGTATGCAAAAGAAGGTCTATTATCAAAGTTATTCATAACCTTGCTCCCTGACATTTTGGTTGGCTTAGCCTCCCACATCAGCCATTTTGTGGTTGTGCCCACCACCTTCTGTCAGAAACCTAAAGTCACCCGTAGGCTCAAAAAGGTTTGGGATCTCTAGCTTAAATCAGCAAGGCATAACTGACAAAAGGAGTTAAAGAGGCATACAGAGATTGTGACCTAGCAGAAGGAGGTGTGGAACTTCTTTTTAAAAGAGCATTCTTTTAAGTATTGGCCACATGTGATCATAACTTGCTGGTTCCAGGTAATAACCAAGTCACTAGGGGTGTGCATTAGGGTCTACCCAGGCCCGGCTCCCTAACGTTTCTTCCAGGGCCCCCAAACTGAGCCTTGGCTTCTCCTCCCGAGCTCCACAGTAGTTATGTGCCTGTCGGTGAAATGGGGGCTGCATGGGATCGCAGGAAAGTCATTGCGCAGGACAAGGCATAGGACTCCAGCTGTGCACTCCGCAGCTCTGAAATATACTGGTATGCAGTTAGTTGATCAGGCCCATCTGAACCAGCACAGTCTGGGGCGGGAGGAAAGAATGCGCAAAGCTTCTTACAGACATATAATGGCTGGCCCCCTGAGGCAAAAAATTGCCCCCCCCAGCAAAAAGTTGCTAGCTACAGGGCTGGGTCTACCTGAACCGAAAATATACCCCCAAAACACCTCATCAGTGTTGTCATGATCCTATAGTGCTGCCTATAGACTCTAGGGAGGCTTAGTGGTTCCAGGGAAGCCTCTACTAGAGTAGCTACCAGGTCTACATTTCCCAAACTACCTTTGGACCCTGTGATTGGTTAACAGGAAATTTGGAGGGGAAACTCGTACCAGTAGAGGAGTAAAGGGGGCCCCCTGGGAATAAGAGAACAGGGTGAGTTCTCCCCACAGGATCAGCTCCTTTGTGGGCTCTGTTGGGCGGTCCGGTTTAAACTGGGCTGCCTAGTAGAGCCTCAGCTGAGCCTGCAGGGAGAGCCCCCGCACCAGGATAAGCTGCTTTGCAAGCTCTGTTGGGCAGTCCGGTTTAAACTGGGCTGCCTAGCAGAGCTTCAGCTGAGCCTGCAGGGAGAGCTCCTGCACCAGGATAAGCTTCTTTGCAAGCTCTGTTGGGCAGTCTGGTTTAAATTGGGCTGCCTAGCAGAGCCTCAGCTGAGCCTGCAGGGAGAGTTCCCGCACCAAGATAAGCTGCTTTTCAAGCTCTGTTGGGCAGTCTGGTTTAGAGGGACTGCCCAAAAGAGCCCCGGATGAGCTACGTCTCAGCTGTTTTTTGCAACTTTGCTGCTGCTTTTTTTTCCTGTATTTTTTGGTTTGGGTCTATTGGACCTGAAAAAATTTGAGACTTCTGAAAAATCCCAGATCTGAATACTTTACTGGTATTGGGATGTGGGCTTTTTTGGGGGAATTCCAATTTTTTCCAGGTCCAATAGACTGAGCTTAAAAATACTGAGAAAAAAAATGCACACCTCTATAGGTCACTATACAATTCTGAACACTTTTCCTAGCCATCCCAAAGCGTTACACATTGCAGTTCTCTAACTTGAATGTTATCAAGCTATGCATTAATTTCTCAAAGGAGAGCTGTAACTAGTTCACCAACCCAAGCTGATAAAAGGCACTGAGCCACAAACACCACTTAGGTATCTATCTGCAATCACGTTGAAGATAAGCACTTCTAAGACCTTTGTTATAACTGACTCTTAAGTAAAGTCTACCACCTGCACTCAACGCGCCCCCCCCATCAGCATACCCTTTCTAATCTTGGCACAATTTGAAGTATTTTGAGGAGTTGGGTAACCTAAGCCTAAGCCTATGAACACAGCAAAATGTCTAAAAATGTGTTTTTCTCCAGTGTATGGCAGATGGTATCCCACGTTCGCCCTCAATCCTACACCCACTTAATAATAGTGAAACTATACAATGCAAACACAGCAATGCCTATGGAAACTCCAGCAATTGTGCAGCATATCCACTGGTCACAGTGCTGTAACTAGTTACCTTTCCCAGTGACAGTACCGCAGTGTCAACAGTAGAAAGTTGAAGTCACTGTTTAGGAAAAACAGCTCAAGAGAAGCAATGCAGTGACTGCCCTGATTCTTAAATTTAGGATGTGAATGCCGAGTTGAGGTACAGATGAGAAAAACTGCTTAATTTATCACATTTGGTGTTTAGTTTTTTAGCTAATCTCAGTTAATTCTCAATTTTCAAAGACATGGGGCATAGTGGTTATGGAAGATTTCAATTACCTGGAGTTTCTTAAAAGCAAGATACTGAAAGCACAATCACAAGCAATTTCAGTGTGAATGGGAAAAAAATGGGAGGAACCTAAAGAAGCCAGGGTAGTTCCATTAACTTTCTAAAGATCTGAGAATTAAAAATTCTGTTTAGAAAATGGAAGGAGAGCCATATAATCAAGGATGAATATAAACAAATACCCAGTTTTTGTAGGGAGATTGTTAGAAAAGCTAAAGCTTACTATGAGCTTAGGCTAGCAGGAGATACTAAACACATCCAAAAGGGGTATTTGGTTATGTTTGGAGCAAGAAAAAGAAAGGGTAGGCTCATTGCGGGGAGAGGAAAGTGAAATTCCTCAATGCTGTTTAACATCTATATGTACCCCCTTGCCCAGATAGCTCAGAGTCATGGACTGGGTTGTCACCAGTATGCGGATGACACCCAACTCTATCTGTTGTTGGATGGCCCGTCAGACTAGTCCAGGAGATCTGGACCTGGCGTTGAAAGCTGTGGCTGGTTGGCTTAGACTGAGCCAACTGAAATTGAATCCAACAAAGACAGAGGTCCTGTGCCTGAGTCGGAGCGGGTCAAGGTTAGGGATCTCTGGTGCCAGCGCCAGAGGTTAGGAGCTTGGGAATGCTCCTGGATACCTCCTTAATGATGGAGGCCCATGTAGCAGCCACTGCAAAGTCTGCCTTTTACCATCTGCGGCTGATTAAGCAGCTAGTTCCCTTCCTTGAATGCAATGACCTGGCAACAGTGATCCATACAATGGTCACCTTGAGATTGGATTACTGCAATGCTCTCTACATGGCGCTACCCTTGTCCCAAATCTGGAAGCATGTGGGAGAACATCCAGCCTACCCAAAAAGCACTGCACTGGATGCCTATAGCATACTGGATTCGGTTCAAGGTGCTGGTTCTTACCTTTAAAGACCTATATGGTCAGGGACCTACTTACCTAAGGGACTGCCTTTCCCCACGTCCCCCAGAGAGCACTAAGATCGGGGTCCCAAAATCATTTGGCCCTTCCTAAAGAAGCCAGGCTAGCAGTGATGAGGGCCAAGGCCTTCTCTGTGGCAGCCCCGTCCTGGTGGAATGAGCTCCTGGATGACATCAGGGCCCTGCTGGACCTTTTATAGTTCTGTAGGGCCTGTAAAACAGAGCTCTTCCACCAGGCTTTTGATTAGGGTGCCGCCCTAATGTTATGACCCTGGCCCCAACATTAACATCAGCACCGATAATTTAATATCCAACAGCCTGGCGGGAGCTCAGACTGTGGTAGTGGCCGACTGTCTGGATGCTGAGAGCACACCACCACCATCTTTTAGCACTTTGACATCTGTGTTACTGGCACTTATGATTTTATATGATGTGGTTTTACTTATTTAAATACTGTGTTTTAACTCCGTTGTTTATATACATACATATATGTAACCAGGGCTATTTTTGTAGAAAAAGCTCAATAGGAACTTATTAGCATAATAGGCCACACCCAACAGCAGAAACTCATTAGCATATTAGGCCACACCCGACAGCACAGCTTAGCATATTAGGCCACACCCCCATGTTACCAGAAGGGAGGTCATCCAGCCACACCCATCTTTTGCTTCTTATTCTGTGTACCTTGTTTGTTGTCAAAACCCAGGGCTTTTTTTGTAGCAGGAACTCCTTTGCATGTTAGGCCACACACCCTAATGTAGCCAATCCTAATGAGTTTCTGCTGTTGGGAACAGCCTATTATGCTAATAAGTACCTGCTGAGCGTGGCCAACTTGGGAGCCAGCCGGAACTCCATTCCTGTGTGTTCCTGCCCCAAAATAGCCCTGTATATAACCTGTAAGCCGCCCTGAGCTTGCCCAGGTAGGGAGGGCGGGATACATATTAAATAAATAATAATAATAATAATAATTTCAACAGGTGATAGAAGGCAGGACTGCTCAATTCCTACTTTGCTCCAGTCTTCTCTTGCAAGGGAAACAGTGCTTAACCTGGAAAAAAGAGATTATGAGATGAGGGAATGAAACTGCAGCCTAGGATAGGCATGGGGTGGTACATAAACACTTAGTTTCTCTAAATGAAATAAAGTCCTCAGGGCCAGATGAACTGCATTCGAGAGTACTAAAGGAATTTGCTGATGTTGAAGAACAGGTGAGATGCCAGAAGACTGGAGATGGGCAAATGTTCTTCCCATCTTCAAGAAGGGGGAAAAGGGGGATACAGGTAACTATGGACCAGTCAGCTTGATGTCTATACCCAGGACAGTCTTACGAGGAAAGGCTGAAAGAGTTGGGTATGTTTAGCCTGGGAAAGAGAAGACTTAGAGGGGACATGATTGCAGTCTTCAAATATTTGAAGGCTGTCATGTAGAAGATGGAGCAGATCTATTCTCTCTTGCTCTGGATTGCAGGACTAGATCTAATGGGTGGAAATTACAAAGGAGTCGTTACCAGCTAAATATCGGGAGAAACTTCCTAACTGTAAGAGTGGTTGAGCAGTAGAACGGATTGCCTTGGGAGTTGGTGGATGTTCCTTCGCTGGACATTTTTAAGCAGAGGCTGGATGACCATCTTGCGGGTATGTTGTAGGGCTATCTTTTGGCTATGCTCCTGCAGAGTGCAGGGGGTTGGACTAGATGACCTGCAAGGTCCCTTCCAACTCTAACATTCTATGATTCTATAATCTGACTTTTTTTGCTTTTCAGCATTAGTGCACAGTGTCAGAACGGCGAATCTCTGCATTGAGTCCCAATTTGTATTGGTCAGCTAGGACCCCGTCTTGCCACCCTCGAATTTTGGCCGCGCACTGGCGAAACTCAGCAGTGTAATCTCTCACCGACTTGGCGCCTTGCTTGAGGGCACGTATGGCCGCCCTAGCCATCTTGTTTGCGTTTACATCTTCAAATTGTTCCTTCATGGCCCACATGAAAGCGTCGATTTCCCTCAGCTCACGCCCGTCAGCCTGATGGAGTCCCACATACCAGTCAGCCGCTGCATCCTTCAGGTGCGAGGCTATGACATCCACCATTCGGTCTTCACGTTGGAACAGGTGGCCCCAGGTCTCGATGAACTTTTCGGCCCTCACCAGAAAGAAGGGAAATTTCTCTGGGTTCCCATCGAAGTCCGCATCAAGGAGTTCCGCTGGTTTCGGTGGCAGGAACCCCCATGGTCGGGGGGGTGGCGGCCCCTGCGGTCCCGCTGGTTGATCAGGGGGTTGGCCCGGCACATTCTGTTGGTCCGGGGCCGGCGCCTGTCGCTGGTCTCGAGGGGGCTGGTCGGGTGGTTCCTCCCGCCGTTGCTGCTCTCGCTCCTCTTGGATGCCCTCCGCGATCATCTGGGGGATGCGGGCGAGGGATTCATCTAGGATGCGAACCAGGCGATCTTGGCTCGGGTCACCACTCCACCTCCGTCTCACCACGGCGCCTTCCAGGTCCCCGGAGTCTCGGCAGGTGTCTTCCAGCCCCTCGGCCGTGGTCAGTCTACGGACCGACCTCTCGGTGTGACTCACTCGCACCGAAGCCCGCGGAGTCGTAAACCACGTCTCATGGGTTTCGGCCAGGGGTTTCACCCAGTCTCGTTTTTGCTTGGGTCGGGTGGTTACCCCTCCGTAGGCTGCTCCATACGGATCCCCGTAGGGCCCTCCAAAGTCGTACTCCTGCCCCCGTGTCACCGACACATATGTGCTAGGGGCTTCCGTGGGTACGGTCGTCACAGGAGGTTTCTTGTCCTCCTTCTTTTCATCTTCGATCGGGAGAGTGTCTTCCTCACCGCCACTCATGTTGGAGCCGCGGGTTTCCGACCAGTCCCGAAAATGAGGATTCTGAACAAACTGTCAGAGTCCCTAACTTAGTCAGCCAAACACCAGGTCTTGTTCATTGAAGCAAGAATAGTATTTTTTTTTTTAAAGCTGCAATAGTAGGTTACTGGAACAGATACATTGTTCAGAATAACGTGGTTACACAAAGCAAGCAGTTATACCAGGAAGGGGGTGAATGGGGACCCCCCCCTTCCACCAATGAATGCATAGTATGCGAGCAGGAACTGGAGACTACAATAATTAATGAAGTTCCCACCACCCCCATTTTCCCAGCCAAGCTGTAGCTTTGAAAGCGATAGGAAGCTCACAGCCTGTCTCCTCCAAGGTCAGCATGTTAAGTCTACCAGAGATAGGGCCTGCACAGCCTGGCCCTCCACATTCCATTCGAACACTCCAGGTGCATAAATCAACACCCCACGATCCCAACCTCCCGCCCTACACAACACAAAGCCCATCCGCCCACCCTCCTCCATCCATCATGGCAGGACTACCTGACACACAGGCTGCATAATTTTAAAGACAGCATGCATTGAATAACATGAGGTCCTGGAGGAGAAATTTAGGCTGCTGGGCAGGAAACTCAAGGCCAGGACCTCCAAGGTAGCCTTCTCGGAAGTGCTACCTGTTCCACGCGCAGGGCCGGAGAGACAGGCACAGATCAGGAGTCTCAATGCGTGGATGAGACGGTGGTGTAGGGGGGAAGGGTTCAAGTTTGTTAGGCACTGGGATGCTTTTTGGGACAAGAGGGAGCTGTACAAAAGGGACGGTCTCCACTTGTCCCGAGAAGGAACCAGGCTGCTGGCGCTCAAAATCAAAAAGGTGGCAGAGCAGTTTTTAAACTGAATAATGGGGGAAAGCCGACAGGAGATGAAAAATCTCTGGTTCGGGATGGCTCATCTCAAAGAGATGAAGGGGTAGCTATTACTTTTGTACAAGGAAATGGATTACAATTGTCCACTGAGACTGTGGCTAATGATAGGAACTGCCTGGCAAGGTCTCGAGGCAGCAAGAGGAAGGCTGTGGGCTTAACAAACATGGGAAACTATAAGTGTTTATACACAAATGCTAGAAGTCTCCGAGGTAAAATCGGGGAGTTGGAATGCTTGGTGTTGGGGGGGAAATAGACATTGTGGGTATTTCAGAAACTTGGTGGGATGAGGAAATTCAGTGGGATACGGTGATTCCTGGTTATAAATTATATCGGAAGGATAGGGGGAAAGGGTTGGAGGTGGGGTGGCTCTGTATGTCAGAGAGGGTATACCGTCCAGTAAGATTGAGAGGGTAAGAGAATTGGATTCACTTCTGGAAATGCTATGGGTTGAAATAGTGGGTCCAAAAGGAGGCTTAACAGTGGGAGTTTGTTATCGCCCACCAGATCAAAAGATAGAGGAGGATTATAAAATGATGAATGAATTAAAGATAGCGGCTAGACGAATTAACTGTGTTGTAATAGGCGACTTTAACTACCCACACATTGATTGGGTCAATATGAGTTCTAGTCGGGAAAAAGAGATTGCGTTCTTAGACACTCTCAATGACTGTGCTGTGGAACAGATGGTCACAGATCCTACCAGGGGAGAGGCGATCCTGGATTTGGTCCTAAGTAACACCCAAGACCTGGTGAGAGATGTAAAAGTGATTGCACCACTTGGGAACAGTGACCATAATGTCATTGAGTTTAACATTAGTACAGATAGGGAGTTGCCCAAAAAGACTGACGCAACCACTTTTAACTTTAAAAGGGGTAACTTCTCTGGTATGAGGGGACATGTGAGGAAGAAATTGAAAGGAAGAGTGGAGAAGGTCAAAACCATTGGGGAAGCTTGGAGACTATTTAAAAAGACAATCCTAGAAGCTCAGAAAAAATATATACCGCGGGTTAGGAAAGGTACAAATAGGTATAGAAAAAAGCCTGCATGGTTAACAAATAAAGTAATGGAAGCTGTAAAAGGTAAGAAGGATTCCTTTAAGCGGTGGAAAGCTAGTCTTAGTGAGGTTGATAAAAGGGAACACAGACTATGGCAAATAAAATGCAAGTCTGTGATCAGGCAAGCAAAAAGGGAATATGAGGAGCATATCGCAAAAAACATAAAGACCAACAATAAAACTTTCTTCAAATACATTAGAAGTAGGAAGCCAGCCAGGGAGGCAGTGGGGCCCTTGGATGACCAAGGGGTAAAAGGAGTAGTGAAGGATGATAGGGAAATGGCTGAGAAGCTGAATGCATTTTTTGCCTCTGTCTTCACTGTGGAAGAGGAGAAGTGTTTGCCCACTCCAGAAGCACCGATTTCGGGAGGGGGTTTGAAAGACCTGAATCAGATTGCGGTAACAAGAGAGGAAGTCCTCCGACTGATGGACAATTTAAAAACTAATAAATCACCAGGCCCGGATGGCATTCATCCGAGAGTTCTGAAAGAACTCAAATGTGAACTTGTGGATCTCCTGACAAAAATATGTAATCTTTCTTTAAAATCTGCCTCAATTCCTGAGGACTGGAAGGTAGCTAATGTCACTCCCATCTTTAAAAAGGGCTTTCATTGCTTTCTGCTTTGTTTTCTAATTTTGTAATCCAGCTTTATTGCACTGTTTGCTGTATATATTATACTGTTACCCAGAAAACGCCAAGATAATAACAGGAGAATATAAGGCAGAGAGAAGGGAAAACTGGAACCCATTTCCATGGTTGATAATCCCTAGGTAAAGGTAAAGGTTTCCCTTGCTCGAAAGCCAGTTGAATCCACCTCTAGGGATGCAGTGCTCATCTCCATTTCCAAGCCGAAGAGCCAGCGCTGTCCAAAGACATTTCCATGGTCATGTGACTGGCATGACTAGAAGCAATTAAATGGGGAATAAGAACTAAGTGGAGCTGTATGTTATAAGAACATAAGAGAAGCCAATGTTGAATCAGGCCAATGGCCCATCCAGTCCAACACTCTGTCACACAGCGGCCAAAATATACCAGGTGCCATCAGGAGGTCCAGCAGTGGGGCCAGGACACTAGAAGCCCACCCACTGCTGCCCCTCCGGCACCAAGAATAGAGTGCATCACCTGCTCCAGACTGAGAGTTCCCATCTATACCCTGTGGCTAATAGCCACTGATGGACTTCTGCTCCATATGTTTATCCAATTCCCTCTTGAAACTGTCCATGCTTGTAGCTGCCACCACCTCCTGTGGCAGTGAATTCCATATGTTAATCACTCTTTGGGTGAAGAAGTATTTCCTTTTATCTGTTCTAACCCGACTGCTCAGCAATTTCATGGAGTGCCCACGAGTTCTTGTATTGTGAGAAAGGGAGAAAAGTACTTCTTTCTCAACCTGCTCAATCCCATTCATAATCTTATAAACCTCGATCATGTCACCCCTCAGCCGTTGTTTCTCCAAGCTGAAGAGCCCCAAGCATTTTAACCTTTCTTCATAGGGAAGGTGTTCTAACCCTTTTCTCATTCTAGTTGCCCTTCTCTGGACTTCTTCCAATGCTATAATATCCTTTTTGAGATGTGATGACCAGAACTGTACACAGTATTCCAAATGAGGTCGCACCAATGATTTATACAGGGACATGATGATACTGGCTGATTTGTTTTCAATTCCCTTCCTAATAATCCCCAGCATAGCGTTGGCCTTCTTTATTGCAGCTACACACTGTCTAGACATTTTCATTGAGCTATCCACTACGACTCCAAGATCTCTCTCTTGGTCCGTCTCTGCCAGTTCAGACCCCATCAACGTGTATTTATATTTAGGATTTTTGGCTCCAATGTGCATCACTTTGCACTTGGCCACATTGAACCCCATTTGCCACGTTGATGCCCACTCACCCATCCTCAACAGATCCCTTTGGAGTGCCTCACAATCCTCCCTGGTTTTCACCACCCTGAACAACTTCGTGTCATCTGCAAATTTAGCCACTTCACTGCTTACTCCCAATTCCAAATCATTAATAAACAAGTTAAAAAGCATTGGACCGAGTACTGATCCCTGTGGTACCCCACTGCTTACCACCCTCCACTGAGAAAGTTTCCCATTTATACTCACTCTCTGTTTCCTATTTATAAGCCAGTTTTTGATCCACAAGAGGACTTGTCCTTTTATCCCATGACTATTGAGCTTACTTAGGAGCCTTTGATGAGGAACTGTATCAAAAGCTTTCCAGAAGTCAAGGTAAATAGTATCTATTGGATCCCCCTTGTCCACATGTTTGTTCACTCCCTCACACGAACAGGTTAGTGAGACAAGATCTTCCCTTACAGAACCCATGCTGAGTCTGCCTCAATAGTTTTTGTTCATCAATGTGCCTACTAATTCTTTCCTTAATAACAGTTTCCATCACTTGCTTCCGAGCTTCATGCACAATTTATGACCCCAGCCATATTAAGGCTGATGAAATACCTATTTAAGTGCTCAAATATGCAGTTATTTTCACTCTTGCAAGTGATCACAATGTAGCCTATTCAGTAATGGCAAATGCTGCATATGTATGGACCCATTTCATAAGTGATGAGCCTTCAATGTTATGCCAGCCACACGGAGTATCTACATATTTAACGTAGCCATTCTGTGTTACCTGGAAGTAAAGCCAAGTGAATAAAATGTGTGTCTTTTTTGGAATGAACGAGCCTAGGATTTCATTGCAAGTGCTTTCAAGCAGCTTTCACATAACCGGCTGTATGCAAATTGACCTTTCTTTTATGCATTGCCACCTAAAAGCAGAATGTGTGCAATGCTGCAGTTTAGCAGCAAAAATCACTTGCTGATCACAAAGCCTTTTTGTAGGTGCAAATCTAGAACATCAGCGGTATCACTACTGCCTGTTTATAAATTAGGCCGTCTAAGGTCAAAGAGCAGTTCAGCCGTTTCTTAATTTGTGATATTACCTGCCTATTGTTTTTATTATGGGATCTGCTTCAAATAATCAGTATATTAGCTACATACGAACAATCATATTCACGTTTCAAGAGTACACTATATATCCTATTATTGAATTGTCTGGTGCCTTAGCTGGATTGTGATAAAGGCTGAACACCTACTCCAAATTCTTGCAAAACTGTAAATGGACGGCGAGGGGCTTTACCCTGACGGCTTGGTGTGCCTGACGAGGCAGAGAGGTGCAGCCGGCAAGGAACAGCATCGGTACGGCGGCGGCACTTGTATAGTACGGCCAGCGCAGCTTTGCCCTGCCCGGCTGGGCGCGATGCTCCTCCTCTCTGGCTGCACTGAGCCCGGGCCAGTGAGAAGGAATAGGCGCGGCAAGACCTTGTGCCAGGAGGAGCGCGGTAGGGTCTCCTTTCCCTCCCAGCCGTTTGTTGATACTCCATGAGGAGCGGGGTTTGCGATGGAAGGAGCCCCTCCTCTGGCAGGGCCGTTTGGACCCGGTAGTCCACCGCTGTACCGAGCAAGTTCAATTTAGACATCACTCAGCCGACGCTCTCTACCCCCGTCTTCTTCGCGCTCTGCCTTCCCCTCCAGTTCCGTCCGGTCCTCCCGTTATGATGTACGTCAACACGCAGAGCGGCAGCGAACTCTGTTGCTAGGTGACGTCATCACGCAGGCCAACGCGTGAACGCGACAGCCGGCGGAGTGGGAGTGGGGTCGTGGTAGAGCGCTGCAGCCGGTAAGTCTGGGTGGATGAAGTGGGGGAGGTCAGTCTTTCAGCGCATTGCTTGCAGGGTCGCGCGCTCATTAAGGAGGGGCAGTTGTATCTACTTCTCCCGTGTCTGGAGCGCCTCCCCTGGCCCTCTCCCGCCTCTGAGGTTTCTTTGGGCTTTGCGAAGGAGGGGGGGGGTCTGGTTGTCGGTCACTCAGTGGTCACGTGTGCCTCAGTCGCTCCATTAGAGTCAGTGGGAAGAGGGAGTGTGCGCCTTCTGGGGCGGCCGGAACACCAGCTTGAACTAACGGCCCTCTATGGCCTTGCAGCGTGCGGAACCGGAGGAGGGGCCGCAGCTGTTGCTTTTCTGCAGCTAGCTGATGGCGAGGGATGCCCAAGTTCAGTCCCCAGGGGCAAAACAAAGCTATGGGATTCCGTTGCTCCTTTGAAGCCCTTGCCTCTGCAGGAGAAATTGCTTTGGGGCTGTGTGACTTTTCTCCAAATTAAACTTTCATCTGCTTCTTTTACACACATCTTCCCCCGCCTCCTTTCCTGCTTTCCATCTTTTACGATTTCAGTCCCCCCCCCCGTCTTAGGACCAGATTGGCCATTATGGCTTCCAGGTAAAGTCCTGCCAAGTTATGAAATAAAACAGAAGTCGATTGGTTCCCCAAGCTAACATTTATTGTTATGAAAGTCAGGTGGTGACTTGCATGGGTGAGTCGTGTGGTAGCCACTATTGGGCCAAGTTGTGCAAGTTGCATGATAATCACCTGGGCCCAGTTGTGCAAGTTGCATGGTAGTTAGTTGTCTGGGCATCTTGCAAGGTGGCTGCAGCTGGGCCTGGCAAAGTCATGGAAGTTGCTTGGTAGCAAGGTGCCCCATGAGAGCTGTGCAGTTACTGTCGTGGGCTCAGCTGAATTCTATAGTGGCAAGTCACTGGGGTGAGTGGCATGGTAGCCATTGCTGGGGCTGGGTGAGTCAGGTAGGGGCAAATCACTTGGATCGGTGGGGAGGTCTGCTTTTCATATAATTTCAATTGGTTGTTGCCTTGGGAAACCTAAGTGAGGTGGACAGGCAACATCAAAATAAATAAATTGTTCTCCTTTATCTATGTAAAATCAATGGAATATATCATCATATTCTTTTCAGACAGTCAAAGTTAGATGTAAATAATTGTATTTTAATGAAAAATAAATGGAAACAAAGATTCTGTAAGAATATTTACTTGTGTACTAAGTCCCAGAAAAAGCATTGTGGGTGTATCTCTTGACAAAGGGTAAAAGGTCTGATGTGGGTACACTGACAAGGAGGTCAGAGGCCCTTAAAAGTACTCAGATCAGGCCCGACAAGAATAAGCCAGACAAACAGGTGATTGAAACTTTGAGCCAAGCTTTTTTGCTTGCAATACCTACTGCTTCTTGGATCCTTTATTACTTCAATTGATGACTCTTCCATAGAGTAAACACTGAATGGTAACCTGTGTGTTGAGCAGGTTAAAATTTATATGAATAGACGCATCTGCACTGTTAGCACAAATATTTGTCTTCTGTGGCTTCATATGGAACAAAATATGGCTCTTTAAAAATTAAAGAAAATCTTTAATTTCTTGTATTTGGGAGGTGGGTTGGTGGGATGCTAGAATAAACAGTATGTTATTTATTTTTATTTATTATCAAACTTATACCCCGCCCTCCCCGCAATGCAGGCTTAGGGCGGCTTCCAATCAGCATAAGATACAATAAAAAACACAGTTAAAACCCTACAATTAAAACAATGCAGTACAAAATACAAATACAAATTACAAAATACTGGCAGCGGTTAAACCATTGAATTGAATGCTTCAAGAGATATTCAGAGAAGCTAGGTGTTCTTCTGCTTGCCACTCCGACGTCAACCACTCGGTAATGAGCATTAAATGTTCCAGCTATATATCTGCTCATAGGCACTCAGGCAGCTGCTCAATTGTACAATTTTGGGCTAGGCACTCCAGTGGCGGCGGCTCTTAATTAAATGCCTGGCAGAAGAGCTCCGTCTTACAGGCCCTGTGGAACTGAGAAAGGTCCCACAGGGCCCTGATCTCCTCTGGGAGCTCATTCCACCAGGTAGGGGCCGCCACTGAAAATGCTCCGGCCCTAGTGGCAGCTAGCCTGGCCTCCCTTGGGCCAGGGAGGGTCAGACGATTTTGTGACCCAGACTGTAGTGCTCTCTGGGGTATATGCGGGGAAAGGCGGTCCAGTAGATATGTTGGACACTGGCCATATAGCACTTTAAAGGTAAGAACCAGCACTTTGAATTGGACTCGATATGCAATTGGCAGCCAGTGCAGTGACCTTAGCACAGGCTGGATGTGCTCCTATCTAGGGAGGCCCATCAACAGCCTGGCCGCGCCATTCTGCACCAGCTGAAGCGTCCGAATCCACGACAAAGGCAGCCCCATGTAGAGAGCATTACAGTAGTCTAGTCTCGAGGTGACCATTGCATGGATCACTGTAGCCAGGTTGGCACGGTCAAGGAAGGGAACCAACTGCCTAATCAGCCTGAGATGATGGAAGGCCGACTTGGCAGTGGCTGCTACCTGGGCCTCCATGGAGAGGGAAGGATCCAGGAGGACTCCCAAACTCCAAACCTCCGGCGCTGGGACCAGTATGGTCTCGTCAAAGGTCAGGAGTGGGATCCCCACCCCTGAACTGCCCCGACCCAGGCACAGGACCTCCGTCTTCGCTGGATTTAGCTTCAGCCGACTCAGTCTAAGCCACCCAGCCACAGCCTGCAGCGCCTGGTCAAGGTCTTCTGGTCCGGAGTCTGACCGGCCGCCCAACATCAGATAGAGCTGGGTCTCATCAGTGTACTGGTGACACCCCAGCCCATACCTCCGGGCAATCTGGGCAAGGGGGCGCATATAGATATTAAACAATATCAGGGACAGCACAGCCCCCTGAGGCACACCACATTAAAGCAGGTGCCTCCTGGACTGCTTATCCCCTAGTGCCACCCTTTGTCCCCAACCGTGGAGAAAGGAGGCAAGCCACTGCAAGGTGAATCCCCGAATTCCCACGTTGGCGAGGTGGTGGACTAGCAGCTGATGGTCGACCATGTCAAATGCGGCCAACAGATCTAACAGCAGCAAGACTGCCAATCCGCCTCAATCCAGATGTCTCCAGAGGTCGTCAGAGCGACCAGCACCGTCTCCGTCCCATGAGCCCGACGAAAGCCGGACTGGAAGGGACGGTATGTGAACAGAATGGCAGAAAATATTTTAAAGATGCCATATAGAATGGAAAATGATAGAAGTGAGCTGCTGCTAGTAATTCAGGTGTAAACCAAGTATGGAATTATGCCAATGCACTAAAACAATTATTCTGAGGCCTTGTGTGCTACTTCCTAATAAAGAACTCTTAACAACTAGTATTTGGGCTGGAGAGGCTTTATAGATTATTAATCATCATGTTGGTAACATTAAATAATATATTTTCTTTTCTTTTTTTTTGGTATAACTCTCCTAAAAAGGAGAGAATTTTATTCTTTTTATAAGAAAGGGTAGGGTATATAGATGGAGAAAGAAAAAGATGGAGTGAAGTTTTTTCTGTTAAAAAAAGGTTAGTTTTAGTTAGTATTCAATACCGTTTTTGGCATCCATCACGGTTAGAAGATCTTCTTTTTAACTTTGCAAAGTCCAAAATAACTCTGTTAGTGAAGTTAGTAAAGTCCATTGGGGTTAGTTATTAAACAGCTCCTTTCAGATGTTACACGAACAATTACTTCTCAAGGTGTCTTCTTTTTAAGTCTCTCCAATTATAGATTGAGTCCTTTTTTTGACCTTGATGCCTTCCGTTCCGTCACCTCCTTCCCCTGGGCTGCTGTCTTCTTCACTGCTTGCATTAGTCCAAATTTTGAGTGCTGCGTCCTCCTCCGTGCTGGCGTGTCTCTTCAGAAGTTTTTGTGTTTTAAAGATGGAGTCCATCTTCTCTCTTTTCTCTTTTTCCTTATACTTCTGGCCTTCAATTTTCACGGGCTCCATAAACACTACACATGAAATTAGATCTCTAGTATGTTGCCTGCTATGCTCAACAACCCCTTCTACTGGCAGATTATTTTTCTTCATAAAAGCGGAATAGGCTTTGGGAGCCATATCCACCTCTTCTTTTAATTCTTTCGCTTCACTGCCAGTTAGGGGTGCCAAGACATTCGTCAAGGTAAATCCGAGATCTTCTTTCTCTTCTTCTTTTACGCCCTGAAAACTTAGAGTCAGATTAGATTTCTGTGCGATTTCCGCCATCTTCCTTGTTGTTTCCGACATTTGTTTCTGTCGACTGATGAGAACACTTTCCACTTTAAGCAAAGTCTCGTTGATTTTCTGCATTTGCTCCAGCAGGGGGCACAGTATCTCATTTTCCTGTTGATTGACAGCAAGCTCTGGGGGGGGGGGGCTACCCAGACCGGAAGTCCCTCCCCTCTTCTCTTCCGGTTTCTGCAGGACCTTTTCCAGCGTCGACATTTTCTTTTTTTGTTTACTTTTTCAAAGTTCGTGCCGCATCCCCCAGGAAGCTAATAAGGTCGTAATCTTCCGTAAAACCCCAACGGTACTTTCACCAACACTTTTTTCTCTCTACCCCCCTTCGCACTTCCTTTATAGATCTCGCTTCTCAAAAGGGGTGGGGACTCCTCCCTCCTCCCATATGCTTATACGCTTGCGGGGGGTTCAAATTCACGCTTCAAAATAGATCTTCAAGTCACGATTCGATGAGTCGATGACTTCGTGTCAT
The DNA here is from genome assembly GCA_029375565.1 of Gekko gecko. NCBI lineage: Eukaryota > Metazoa > Chordata > Lepidosauria > Squamata > Gekkonidae > Gekko > Gekko gecko. The sequence goes on from JAPDNY010000001.1 coordinate 97,596,253, forward strand.
CTGCAAATTCAATGCCAGTTCTTCTTTTTATTTTAAATCATAGCGCTTTCTTCACTCCTGGAAGTCGGTGGCGCTGCTAATTCCCATTGCGGGCACGACGCAGCGGGGCCAATTGGGGCGGGGAGAAAGCCTCAATTTCCCGGCTGTCTGCCGGCAAAGAGGCTACTCCCCAAGCGCCCCCGGTTCGGAGCCTTTGCCTAAGGCTCACTAGGGTCTTTCGCACATGCGAAGACCCCCCCTAACTGCGCGTGGGCTAACCACCTCCGGGAACGTCCTGAAAGGTGGCCGCCATTCGCAATGCCGAAACCGAAACCAAATAATATATTTTCTGTTATGGAAATGGCCTTTGTCATACCGGCTCATTGATGGTCTGGTGCTCTGAATTTTGACCTATTTTGTAACTTTAATGGAAGAAGGTTGCTGACCCCTGCTATAAACTAAAAGCTACTTATTGTTGTGTTTAACAGACTATCCCAGAAGGTCTCAGCATAAGCAGGGGTTCTGTGAAAGTAGGAGGAAAACAGCTTTATTTGTTTGGCAGCAATCATCAGGAGTGATGGGCCTATATAAACTGTTTCAAACTGTATCTGTATCTGAAGAAGTGAGCAGTGATTTAGGAAGGTTCATAATCTGCCACCAATTTTGTTAATCTTTAAGGTGCTACTGGCCTGTTGCTCTTTTCTACTGTATTAAACCAGGACAGGATAATCCTGGACCTAAATGGACAAGTTAAGTATTAAATTTTCTTTTCAAGCCAGGTTGTCTCCCCTGAAGTTCTCAGTGCTGTTAAAAATATAAGTCATTAATTTAAAGGAAGGGGGTTTGTTGCTGCTCAACTATACAATACTTAGATTGTAATACAATTGGAACAGATCAGATTTAACGATTTAAGACACGTATACACACACAAACAAAATCAAACAGAATGATAGAACGTAATGGCTTGCACTGACATCCCAGTCATTTAGCTCATAGCTCTTAAAGCACACAGGCCAAAAAAGAGCTGTAATACAGACATCTGACAGTGCTTCTGAAAAGTAGTGATACTCCCTGCTGTTTGACACTTTAGGAGGAAAAACAAGATGATGCTACAGCTTTGTTGGCCCCACAGCAAATGTTGGCAATACTCCGAGCAACTGAGGTTCTCCCTCTTATTGACAGGATGCAAGCAGGGCTTGTTCTGTTGAACGCAACAGACATGGAGATTTGCCCAAATGCACATAAACAGCATGATCAAGCAGGAGAACTTAGAAAAGATGTTCGTTCTTTTGCTTTGTGTTCTCTGAAGAGCAGACAAGAGCAGAGTCCGTAAATGTCTCCTTTCTACATCTTATTGCCATATCTGCTGTTCCTTTCACTTCAGGCTGTGCCTTGGCATCTCTGTTCCATCTTATCAAATGCTATGCTAGACAGTAAGGATCCAATGAGTTTGTGCCATAGTGGTTTTTGCCTCCTTTCTATACAGTCTTGGACCTGTACCTGCCATAAAGTGTGGCTGTACTGCTGGCGGAAAGCTGCCAGTATTGTACTTCATATTAAGAATACAGCCATGGACTTGCAAAATGTCTAATCATCAAAAAACATAGTGCGTACTATCGCATCTGAGTCCCACTTACGGCTTTTCCAAACAGAACAGGTTTCTGGTATGCTGAATGAAAAGGAGAATGGCTTTGACTTCTTATATTCAATTGGGCATTTTTTGTTTTGTTTTGTGATACGTTGCAGTTGTAGATTTCGAGCAAATTAATTTATTGTGATTTACATCCACTGTGCATATTAAAGCAAGCAACAGTGTAGGAAATATACTCTACTAACAGCTTTCTATTCTAGCCTTGACATAAATTGTGCTTGTTGGGAAATGAATACATAGCTTCATTTTTCTTGGGTAATTGGCTGGAAGAGCAAGCCATGCAGAAATGGCATGTTTTATTCTTGGTGAAAAGAGATGATTTGTAGGCAATTGTTGTGGTTAACTACAAATTCCCATTTCAAAATATTGTGTGGCAGCAAGTCAGCAAATCCTTTGCGAAACAGAGGGGGACGGAAATCCTCATTTCTAATAATTTTCTTAATATATTGCCCTTTTTGTTAACAAATGAAGTGTACGCAACAAGTTGTTGCTGGGTACATATTTAAATTAAATGTTGTGATGTCTAGAAACCAGACACTGTAAGCAAATATACTACATATTTGTGCTCTGATTTCTGGACCCCTGAATTCTTTGAAACCACTTGAGAATTCATAGTTTTGTTACTGACACTAGAAGTTATCCATAGAGTATGCAGTGATTTTGAAGGTGAAAGGTAAGATAATGTTAGGCATTCTGTTGACTTAGGAGTACTTTCAGTTTAGCCCTGTGTCACATTCTCTTGGTGTTCACTCATTGCTTAAGGCAACACTAGAGGATGTATATAGATCCAGGTAGGCAACTATGTTGATGTGAGTTTGAGTTCAGTGGCACCTTGAAGACCAACAAAGTTTTATTCAAGGTATGAGCTTTCGTGTGCACACACACTTCTTCAGATACATTGAAAGAACTGTTCATTTCTGTTTCAGTGTGAGGAAGTGTGCGTGCACCTGAACACTCATACCTTGAATAAAAGTTTGTTAGTCTTATTGGGTGCCACTGAACTAAAAGTTTGTTCTACTAGAGAATGTAAGTAAAACTACCTATCATTTTGATTTATTAGTTGTTTGTTGTTTTCTGTCCTGAGAAATGCTGAAAAATTGCCATTCACTCGGTTCATCTCTTGGGTCCACAGGGATCAGCACTGTTATTCCATGTACCAGACATATACAACATTGTACCCATCATAGATCAAATATACCAGAATGGATAAAAATCTGTGATCAAAAACCTTTTTTTTTTTAAATTGAGGGTTCTTTTCATTCAGAACAAACTAATTGTAGTATGCTTCTCTCATTTAAGAAATATTCTGATTTAAAATGGTATCTGAAGTACAAATACAAGGGCTATGTTTGTAATTTCTCAAAATTGCACTCTTTGTCAAATATATAAAGGTAAACACTACCATTCTATGTAGAGTAAGAACTGTGCTGAGATAAAATCGGCTTTTTGAGGGCAGACATTATAAAATGCATTTATTATTATCTTTCCCAGCATCAGGGTCTTCTCTAGTGAGTGCTCCCTTCTCATTTGGTGGCCAAAGTATTTCAACTTCAGCTTCAATATCTGGCATTCCAGGGAACAGTCAGGGTTGATTTCTTTTAGGACTGACTGATTTAATCTCCTTGCAGTCCAAGGGACTCTCAAGAGTCTTCTCTAGCACCATAATTCGAAAACATCTATTCTTCGGCGCTCGGCCTTCCTTATATTCCAGCTCTCACAGCCATACATTACTACTGGGAGTACCATTGCTTTGACCATATGGACTTCTGTTGGCAGGGTGATGTCTGTACTTTTTATTATGCTGTCTAGGTTTGCCATCGCTTTCCTCCCAAGGAGCAGGCATCTTTTAATTTCATGGCTGAAGTCACCATCTGCAGTGATCTTGGATCCCAGGAATGTGAAGTCTGTCACTGCTTCCATGACTTTCCCTTCTATTTGCCAAGGAGAGATGGGTCTGGATGCCATGATCTTAGTTTTTTGGATGTTGAGTTTCAAGCCAAATTTTGTGCTCTCCTCTCTGAGCCGTAGCAAATGGCTCTTTAGGTCCTCTTCACTTTCTGCCATTAGAGTGATAGCGTCTGGTTATCTGAGGTTGTTGATGTTTTTCCCAGCAATCTTAATTCTGGCTTGTGATTCATCCAGGCCAGCATTTCGCATGATGTACTCTGCACATAAATTAAATAAGCAGGGTGACAATATACATCCTTGTCGTACTCCTTTTCTTATGCTGAACCAATCAGTTGTTCCATATCTGGTTCTAACTGTCGCTTCTTGACCCTTATACAGGTTTCTCAGGAGACATGTGAGATGCTCTGGTACTCCCATTCTTTAAGGACTTGCCATAGTTTGTTGTGATCCACACAATCAAAGGCTTTAGCATAGTCAACGAAGCAGAAGTAGACCTTTTTCTGGTAGTCTCTTGCTTTCTCCATAATCCAGCGAATATTGGCAATTTGATCTCTAGTTCCTCTACCTCTTCGAAACCCAGCTTGTACTTCTAGCAGTTCTCTATCCATGTACTGCTGAAGCCTAGCTTGTAGGATCTTGAGCTTGACCTTGCTAGCTGTGAGATGAGTGCAATTGTGCGATAGTTTGAACATTCCTTGGCATTGCCCTTCTTTGGGATTGGAATGTAAACTGACCTTTTCCAAATCTGTGGCCACTGTTGCATTTTCGAAATTTGCTGGGATATTGAGTGCAGCACTTTAACAGCATTATCTTTTAAGACTTTGAATAGCTTAGCTGGGATACTGTCACCTCCACTAGCTTTGTTGTTAGTAATGCTTTCTAAGGCCCATTTGACTTTGCACTCCAGGATGTCTGGCTCAAGGTCAGTGATCACACCATAGTGGTGCTCAAGGACATTGAGGTACTTCTTGTATAGTTCTTCTATGTATTCTTGCCATCTCTTCCTAATCTCTTCTGCGTCTGTTAGGTCCCTACCATTTTTGTCCTTTATCATGGCTAGCTTTGTACGGAACGTTCCCTTGATTTCTCCAGTTTTCTTGAAGAGATCTCTAGTCCTTCCCATTCTGTTGTTTTCCTCTATTACTTTGCATTATTATTTCAGGGAAGCCTCCTTATCTCTCCTTGTTGTTCTCTGGAAATCTGCATTCAGTTGGGTAAATCTTTCCTTTTCTCCTTTGCCTTTCACTTTCCTTCTTTTCTCTGCTATTTGTAAAGTCTCATCATACAGCCACTTGGCTTTCTTGCATTTCTTTTTCTTTGGGATGGTGCTGATTGCTGCCTCCTGTACAATGTCATGAACCTCCGTCCATAGTTCTTCAGGCACTCTGTCTATCAAATCTGGTCCCCTTAAACCTATTCTTCATCTCCACTGTATATTCATCAGGGATGTGAGATCTAGGTCAAACCTCAATGGCCTAGTGGTTTCCCCAACTTTCTTCAGTTTAAGCCTGAATTTTGCAATGAGTAGCTCAAGACCTGAGCCACAATCATAAGAACATAACATAAGAGAGAAGCCAATGTTGAATCAGGCCAATGGCCCATCTAGTCCAACACTCTGTCACACAGCGGCCAAAATATACCAGGTGCCATCAGGAGGTCCAGCAGTGGGGCCAGGACACTAGAAGCCCTCCCACTGCTGCCCCCTCCAGCACCAAGAATAGAGTGGATCACCTGCCCCAGACTGAGAGTTCCCATCTGTACCCTGTGGCTAATAGCCACTGATGGACTTCTGCTCCATATGTTTATCTAATTCCCTCTTGAAACTGTCCATGCTTGTAGCTGCCACCACCTCCTGTGGCAGTGAATTCCATATTTTAATCACTCTTTGGGTGAAGAAGTATTTCCTTTTATCTGTTCTAACCCGACTGCTCAGCAATTTCATGGAGTGCCCACGAGTTCTTGTATTGTGAGAAAGGGAGAAAAGTACTTCTTTCTCAACCTGCTCAATCCCATTCATAATCTTATAAACCTCGATCATGTCACCCCTCAGCCGTCGTTTCTCCAAGCTAAAGAGTCCCAAGCATTTTAACCTTTCTTCATAGGGAAGGTGTTCCAACCCTTTTCTCATTCTAGTTGCCCTTCTCTGCACTTTTTCCAATGCTATAATATCCTTTTTAAGATGTGGTGACCAGAACTGTACACAGTATTCCAAATGAGGTCGCACCAATGATTTATACAGGGGCATGATGATACTGGCTGATTTGTTTTCAATTCCCTTCCTAATAATCCCCAGCATAGCGTTGGCCTTCTTTATTGCAGCTACACACTGTCTAGACAGTTTCATTGAGTTATATACTACGACTCCAAGATCTCTCTCTTGGTCCGTCTCTGCCAGTTCAGACCCCATCAACGTGTATTTATATTTAGGATTTTTGGCTCCAATGTGCATCACTTTGCACTTGGCCACATTGAACCACATTTGCCACGTTGACACCCACTCACCCATCCTCGACAGATCCCTTTGGAGTGCCTCACACTCCTCCCTGGTTTTTACCACCCGGAACAACTTCGTGTCATCTGCAAATTTAGCCACTTCACTGCTTACTCCCAATTCCAAATCATTAATAAACAAGTTAAAAAGCATTGGACCGAGTACTGATCCCTGTGGTACCCCACTGCTTACCACCCTCCACTGAGAAAGTTTCCCATTTATACTCACTCTCTGTTTCCTATTTATAAGCCAGTTTTTGATCCACAAGAGGTCTTGTTTTTACTGACTGTATAGAGCTCCAGGTCTTGTTTTTACTGACTGTATAGAGCTTCTTCATCTTTGACTGCAGATGATACAATCAGTCTGATTTCAGTGTTGTCCATCTGGTGATGTCCATGTGTAGAGTCACCTCATAGGTTGTTGGAAGAGGGTGTTCGCTATGATTAGTGTGTTCTCTTGACAAAATTCTGTTAGCCATAGTTTCCTGTTCCATGAAGAAAAACAGTGTTCTGCCCAGTAACTACAAGCTGTTGTTGGTCTGATTATGAATACATTATTGATGATGGAAAGTGCCATCAAGCCGCAGTTGACTTATGGTGCCCCCATATGGTTTTAGACAAAAAGAGGTGGCTTGCCATTGCCTTCCTCTGCATAGTGGCCCTCTTGTTACACTAAAATGCATGCAAGTTGTAAACCGAATACAGAATGTGAAATTTTAGTTAAGTCATGCATACCTAGAGCCTTTCTTAATTCTTCATTACCCCTATATTATCTTCATTGAGCTTGCTTCTGTATACCCTATTTTTCCAAGGATGAATTGGGACATTAAAACAGCCTGTGGAGCAAGCTGATCCAAGCAGCCGCTGTGGTCCTGGCAGAGCCCCAGGGACTGCTCAACTTGGACGTGGGCCTCTCTGACAGTGGGTGTAGGCTTGCCTGCTAGATGAGCTTGCACACATAGTTACCATTGCTGCAACACAGGTCCAAAATGAACAGTCCCTGCCACCAGTGGCTCTCCAGGACAGTAGCTCACTTGAAACTTTCCCAATGAGTTAAAGGGTTAGTTCATCCCTGTACTTTGTTGATATAACAAGTTTGAAGTCAGTGATTTGTCCCAGCTGCAGTCAGGGCAGCTCAATAGGCATCTAAGATGTTTTTTTTTAAAGAGACTTGTATGTCATCGAATTCCTTCAAGTAGCTCCATGCAGAGTTTGTGTGGCTGTCCTGTTTTATTACCAACAGAATCTTGTGAGGTAGATCAGATGGAATGGCTGTCGTAAATGAAGAGCTGAACCCTGAGTCCATGGCTGGCTTTCTATCCACTTTACCACATTGTGGCTCTTGTGTTGAGGATTTCTGCTTCAGAGGCTCTTTGATGGGTTTTAGTAAGTCTTGAAATTCTAAAACATCCAAGAAGATCTTAAACAGTTGGTTTAAAAATATATTAGTTTTTGCATTTTTTGTATTTTTATGTCACTTGAAAATACTTTTCTGCTTCTGAGAGTTCGCATGTGTTGTGTGTGTGATTTAAATTACTCTTGTTGCTGTTTTGCCTGTAACTCTTATGAGTGTGGATGTATCCAGGACCTGAACACGGGGCTCTGTTTGCATGTTCATAAAGTCCAAAGATGTGTAATTCAAGCCCAGTTTGTATAAGCTTGAGCTAATAAAGCCTATATATTTACTTGGCTACTGTACACATGAACAAGTAAAATCTTATCCTTGCTGCCAGACACACTCATGGGGTTTATTTCTGTAGCTTGATATTTCTTGTCTGAGAGCGCATGGCGTTTCAGGTTAGTCTCAAGTTGCTTTTACCAATCCTCAATATCATTTTCAAGTCATCTAAGTGAAGAAACTGTTTTTGTGAAGTATACTTCAAGATGAAAATGTAGCAATGATATCTAAACAGAATCAAAGGGATGTTCTAGGGTTTTGGACTCCTTAGTTTAAAAAGTTCTCATGTGAAGATATATATTTTATTTAAATATGCACAGAGCTATATCCTCCTCAAAGTGCGAATTGAAGTTCAAAAAATACAGTTTCAAATTATGCACCACGTGGGTATTGCAAACAGAATAAAATGGCTAAAGCATATGTTTTGCAAATGCCACTTCGCCCCTTGGGACATCTTTTAGGCTTTGCAAGTAAAGAGCAGGAGGTTTATTTTTCTGTAAAAGCTTCTTCAGTCTGAAAACACACTGGGCACAGAAACTTTCCCAGTAGAGCTTTTCAAGGACTTATTAGTATCTCTGCAATATAAAACATGATTCTTTGAAAAGTCTTCCTATATTAATAATTGAAAATCACTGTGATCTCAGTTTTGGAGAGTTAATCAGAGTCCTGTGAGAATAGGTCATAAATACTCATATTCTAGCTAATTATAGATGAAAACTCTTGCTGTGGATTTCAGTATTTAATTTGAGCACTGGTATATGGATCTTAATTGATGTGCCCTGTCTACTGAATCAATTTAACTTGTACAGGGCATTATAATTACTGAGTTGGCTGGCTATGTGGAAACCCAGTTACTTAATGATTTTCTTTCTTCTAATTTGTTTTGTAAGGGCTTGTTTATTTGGAGTGCTTAGATTGGCAACATTTTTCTGACATCTGCTTCCATTAAGCTGGGAATTTTTTTTTAGCAAAATGGCATTCATACTAGTCATTCATTGAATGAAAATGTGATTTTGTTTACATCTGTTAAGTTTTAATAGACTTCAAAAATGTGTACTTCTTTAATGTCCTTATGCTTTATTCTTACAGGTGTAGGGTATACTTTTCTTCTACAAGATGAGTAACAGTCACCCTCTCCGTCCTTACACAGCAGTAGGGGAAATTGACCATGTTCACATTCTCTCTGATCATGTTGGTGTTCTGATGAATGGGGAAGAGTACAGCGATGTTACCTTCATTGTCGAAAAGAAACGTTTTCCTGCTCACAGAGTGATTCTGGCAGCGAGGTGTCAGTATTTCAGGTGAAATATTTCAGGCTTTCTATCATATGTGCTCTGAGTTTTTGTGCTAGACAGGTAAAATAGAAAGTTACTAAGGAACACACTGATGTTAACACTTTCTGTTAAGTCACAGTGTTTCCACTTTGTGAGAAGATGCCTGTGTTCTGCTGTCATATTCTGACTTTCATTACAGTTATTTCAGATTTTATATATTCAAGAGGGACTAAAGTTCAGAATTTCACACACCTGCAATGTGTTCGTTGCTTTTTTGAAGTACAAGTTGGTAGCCCATGGGCGGGGCTAAATTATTTGGAAATTTTGTTCCCCAGTTTTTTAATTCATACAAGCTTTTAGAAGCTTTTGCACCCCCAACACATTTTCTTTCCCCCATACAATTAATTCAGTTGCTCTCAGTATTCTAAGCACAGGCATCATCATGTCAAGGTTGGGGGGAGTCTTGTTTTTAATTTACAAACTGATATTTTCTGCACTCCCATGGAGTATGCTGAAACCTGTTCTTATATTTGGGCGGGTCCTTTTAGTTCTTTCATGATAGGTACTTGATTATGAAGCTTGCTGTGATAGAGGCTATCTTTTCCCCACTCTTTTTATAAATTTGTTCTTGCTTTCCCCCTCTACCTTGAAATGCCACATTTTAATGTTTTGTATGTATTGTTGTTTGGTAGAGGTGTTAGATGTGCTAGCTCAAGAGTCCAGCAGAATCCCTCCCAGTCACCAGTAGTTTCATATTTGAAGTTTACATTACTATTTAAAGCAGGGCCCTGTAAGACTGTTATCCAGAATCTCAAATTACCCAACTGCACCACATCCATTGTTTTTCCTATGATTATGGCATTTAGGAAAGCTAGCTGTTAGTCTCACTTTCTTATGAAATATAATTTATGCTCCTTTTTGGTATGTGTAATTAGTTTAATTTTAATTTCTGATTAAGTCCCTAATAAAATTCCAGGCTCCTTCCTAGTCTGTGTCTATTTCTGGAGAAGTTTAGTGTACAGGGGCTAATTACCTGGCAGGCTGTCTTAGTGTGCAGCATATTCAGCTTATCATAGAAGAAAAACTTATATTATTTTCTGTTTTCATGTGCTTTAGCAGGTATGACTCTAAAGGCTGATATTTATTTCAGTTAATGTTTTTTGGCATCAGTTAATGGTTTTTGGCATCATTTGAGCAAGGTTTAAAATGATAAGTAAACTAGTGTTGCAAGTTGAGTATTAAAATGTAACAAGATGGGGCCACAAGGAATAAGTAGCTGGGAAATTCTCCACTCTTCATAGTGTAATAGAGTAAAATCCTTCAGCATCAGGTTCTGAATCTCAGAAGTCTGTGCTGTAGCGAAATTGTTCTGCACTGTTGACTCCTGAACAGGGAGTTGCTCATCTAAACCTGAATATGGATAGTACAACATGGCTTACATATGTGTAAGGTGGGTATTCTTATCTCCCAATGCTGTATTGGGAGCATTGGGTAGGAGGGAATTCGGGTTGATCCTGATTGCCAGACTCTAATTCCTCTGCCGACTTTAATTTCAGGATACTATAAGCTGTTGGAAGCTGCTTTCTTTGTAGCAGAAGTGTACATGGAAAATGTGATTTGATAAGAATTGGAGGAGGTCCTTTTCCTACAACTTTGAACTCCTCCCTTAAATCCTTTAGCTTCAAAGCAGCTATCTCAGAGTCCTGAAGAACTTACAGCATCCTAGAGGTGTGGCATACATACCTTCTTTTCCTCCCTCCTCAATACTGTAACGTGTTAGGAGTTCGTATTCTTTAGGTAAAAGTTTACCTTGCTCGAAAGCCAGTCAAATCCAATTCTAAGGTTGCAGTTCTCATCTCTGTTTCCAAGCCGAAGAGCCAGCTGTCATGTGGCCAGCATGACTAGATATATTTATTTATTTCATTGGATTTTTACCCTGCCCTCCCAGCAAGTCTGGCTCAGGGCGGCTTACAGAATATAAAACAGTACAATAAATAATAAATCCCAGTCATGTATGAATTTAAAACCATAGTTATACAACATAGTAAAGTGCTAGCATTAATTCCGCAGAGCACAGTCAACATCATGATCTACTTCAGGTGTCCCAGGCACTCGGGTCAGGCTTTCCTGAAGGGGGGGGACCCAGGGGGTCAGGCTCACTCTCCATAAGCTGTCAGATGTCAGTGGTAGCAGTGGTGGTGGTGGCTCCAAAAGCCTGATGGAAGAGCTCCGTTTTACAGGCCCTGCGGAACTGTAACAGGTCCCGCAGGGCCCTGATCTCCTCCAGGAGCTCGTTCCACCAGAATGCAGCCGCCACTAAGAAAGCCCTCATCCTCGTTGACACAAGCCTGGCCTCCTTGATATTCAGGAGGACCAGCTGATTCTGGGTCCCTGATTGCAGCAGTCTCTGGGGAACATATTGTCATGGGCTGGAGTGCAGGTGGAGTGAGAGAGGGATAGTCCGGGTCCAGTCCGAGGTCGAAAACTGGGAGGCAGGAAAATCAGGAGCCAAGTAACAGCATCCAAGGTACAAACCGAAAGCATAGTCGACAAAGCCAGAGCTGAGAGGTCAGAGCAGGAAACAGGAACTGGGAACACAGGCGAGGTGAGTGCAGAGCATCGTCAAGCTGACTAGTTGCTGGCACGAGGAACCAACAGGGAGTGGGGAGCTAAGTACCCCTCCGGGGCTGTTGTCAGTTAGCGGCCAGTGCGTGTGTCCCAGCTGAGGGCTGAGGGACTGCCTGTTGCGCAGGCTCTAATGATCCCTCTAAGCTGTGGAGTCTTGTGAGCAAAAATTCTACTTTGTGAGCTAATGACATTAAAGTTGTGAGCGAGCGATTTGGTTATTGCATAAATTAGTTTTCTCTGGAGCCATCCTTCCTGAGCTAAGACAAAAATGTGTGAGTCAGAGTTTAAAAAACTGTGAGCTAGCTCACACTAACTCAGCTTAGAGGGAACGCTGGCAGGCGCGCCTCTCGCCACTGGGATGCCAAGTCTTGCCGGCGCTTGTCTTGCAAACAGGCCACTGGTGGGGGCGAATCAGGGGGGCTGTCCGACATGCGTTGTTCCATCCCAGCTGTTTCCGGAGTGGGCTCCGTGGCTTCATTGGTGTCAGGTGTAGATTCTGCCGGAGCCGGGAGCTCATCCTCAGCAGTACTCAGGACTTCAGCTAGGGCTGGGAGTTAATCCTCGGCAGTACTCATGACACATATGGGGAGAGGCGGTCCCTGAGGTATGCAGGTTCCTGGTTATAAAGAGCTTTAAAGGTAATGACCAGCACCTTGAGCTGAATCTGGTATGCTATAGGCACCCAGTGCAGTTCTTTTAGGGCAGGCTGGATGTTTTCCCTCACGGGAAGACACAGCAACATCCTCACAGCTGCATTTTGCACCAGCTGCAGCTTCCAGATTTGAGACAAGGGCAGCCCCATGTAGAGGGCATTACAGTAATCCAGTCTCAAGGTGACCATAGCGTGGATCACTGTTGCCAAGTCGTTGCGTTCGAGGAAGGGAACCAACTGCCTAATCAGCCTGAGGTGGTAAAAGACCGACTTGGCAGTGGCTGCTACCTTAAAGAGACATCTAGGAGCACTCCCAAACTCCTGACCTCCGGCACTGGCACCAACGGCGCCCCATTGAAGGTTGGGAGTGGGATCCCCACCCCTGTACCACTCCAACTCAGGCACAGGACCTCCGTCTTTGTCAGATTCAATTTCAGCCAGCTCAGCCTAAGCCAACGAGTCACAGCTTGCAACACCAGATCAAGAACTTCCAGTTTGGAATCGGACTGACTGCCCAACAACAGATAGAGCTGGGTGTCGTCCGCATACTGGTGACAACCCAGCCCATGCCTCCGGGCAATCTGGGCAAGAGGCGTATATAGATGTTAAAGAGCATTGGGGACAGCACTGCCCCTTGGGGCACTCCACATTCCAGTGGGTGCCTTTGGGACAGTTGATCCCCTAGTGCCACTCTTTGTCCCCGACCATGGAGGAAGGAAACAAGCCGCTGCAAGGCAAGTCACTGTACTCTGATGTCGGCGAGACGGCAGACCAGTAGCTGGTGATCAACTATGTCGAATGCAGCCAACAGGTCTAACAACAACAGCACCGCCGATCTGCCTTGATCCAGATGCCTCCAGAGGTCATCCATGAGGGCGACCAGTGCCATCTCCATCTCATGACCCTGGTGGGACCCGGACTGGAAGGGATCTAATACGGAAGTGTCATCCAGAAAGCTCTGTAGCTGAATTGCAACTGCCCTCTCTATTATCTTGCCTAAATAAGGCAAGTTGGAAACTGGCTGATAGTTGGCCAATTTGGCCGGATCCAGTGATGGCTTTTTTAGGAGAGGGCGTACCACTGCTTCCTTAAGCGTCTCTGGGAACAGCCCCCTCAGCGAGGGACGTATTAATTATCTCCTGCAGTACACCTCAAAACCCCTCATGGCTGGCTTTAATTAGCCATGAAGGGCACGGATCAAGGGAGCATGTGGTAGGACGTACAGTTAGGAACAATCTGTCAACTTCCTCAAGGATGACTGGACTGAAATAATCCAAAATATGACAAGGAGACATGCATGTCGCCTTGAGTTCATTAACTGTATCAACTGTAGCAGGGAGGTTGCGATGGAGCATCAAGACTTTATCTGCAAAATAACTCATAAAAGCCTCACAAGTTGTTATCCAATTCCCTACGGTTTAGTCTGTCTTGTATCAGAGGCGTAATGGGCCGAATCGTTTTAAGCAATTGGGCTGGGCATGAGCTTGCGGATGCAATCTCGGACGTATAATACTGTCGTTTAGCGGCCTTGACTGCCATCTCATAGGATTTCATAAACTTCCTATAAGATGCTCTTGTAGCTTTGTGAACACGACGCCACTGCCTCTCTAGCCGTTTTAGCTCCTGCTTCATTAGCCTCAACTCCTGGGTAAACCAAGGAGTGAACTTCAGCCGGGGGCGCAGAGGGTGCTGGGAAGTGATCTCATTGATGGCTGCCGAGAGTCGGCTATGCCAGTCCTCTGCAAGCTCATTCGATGAACCGCCAGGGGGCATCGGATCCCAAAGAGCCATCTGAAGCCGCACTGGGTCCCTTTGGTTCTGCGAGCAAGCCAAAATAGGCTCGCCGCCCAAAAAGGGCTGGAGTGGAGTATTCAAACAGGTCTTCAGGGCAAAGTGGTCCCACCATGGTACTGCTAACGCAGTAATCTTGTCCACAGTAATCCCAGTCACAAAGATCAGATCGAGCACCTGCCCAGCCTGGTGAGTGGGGGCCGTTACAAGTTGGGAGAGTCCTAGTGCCGCCATGGATGACACCAGATCTGCTGCCTGCATAGAGGCTGCGTCATCAGCATGGACATTGAAATCACCCAGGACTATCAGTCTAGGGTGTTCCAAGGCCCAGCCTGATATGGCCTCAACCAGGGATGGTAGGCTATTGGCCGGTGTGTTGGGCAGGCGGTACACTAGTCAAATCACCACACTCTCCTCAGCTTCCCATACCAGGCCGGCACACTCGATGCCCGTGATCCTCGGCAGTGGGAGCGCCCTGAAGGAGTAAGCCTCCTTAATGAATACAGCAACTCACCCCCCAACCTCTAGTCTGTGATTGATGAAGGACTGAGAACCCAGGAGGAGCCATTTGGGAGAGAGATGCTGTCTCTCCCTTTCACACGTAGGTCTCAGTCACGCATGCCAGGTCTATCCTCTGCTCCTGCAGGAAGTCACGAAGGACTGCGGTCTTGTTATTTATAGACCTGGCGTTACACAGCGCCAATATCGGAGGAGGGTCAATCATCCTAGCCCCCCGCCCACAACCTTTGGGATGGGACGTAGGCTGGAAGGGGGCCGAGCTAAATTACTTCTCTGCCCCTGTCAGAAAATGTCTATTTGATGATTCTCACTGAGTCCATTGTTATGTGTTCCCTATTCCGCTTTGCGCTTGCGTAGGTATGCAGGCAGTAACGTGGGAGCTTCTTCCCTGCCGCTTTTCCTTATCACGGCGGCCTTGAATGTAGGCTTTGGGCTATTCTCATGCTGATGAGAATTTTCCAGTCCTGTGAAGGTGAAGGGAGGGGGGAGTCGTCTCCCGCTCATGAAGTAACTCTCCCGCCGGGAGTTTCCCGCGCGCGCGCTTACAGTTCATTCGCTAGTCGCAC
Organism: Gekko gecko; assembly: GCA_029375565.1. Classification (NCBI taxonomy): domain Eukaryota; kingdom Metazoa; phylum Chordata; class Lepidosauria; order Squamata; family Gekkonidae; genus Gekko; species Gekko gecko. The sequence goes on from JAPDNY010000001.1 coordinate 97,611,389, forward strand.
TCATGCATCATACTATAACTTTGCTTGCATTGCTATTGCCCCCCATTCCTGACAATGACCCTCAACTGTGGGTTTTAGCACTGTATTCCAATAAAGCCTATCTTTTGAACAAGAATGCTTGGACCTACTTGCTTTTGAACCTGACAGAAATTGTCAGGAATCATTTTATCCACCATCTTCAGCACCTGCCTTCCACAACGATGAGCGGTGCTGGGGGGGGAACACCGGTGATGGTCCCAGCGACTACCACACCGGTCACCACGGTTCCGGTCACCACCGTGGCAATTCCAGTGACCACAACTCCAGTTACGACCGTGCCGGCTACCGTTGCTCCTGTGACTACGACTCCGGTAACCACAGCTTTGATCCTGTACTCTACGGCTGGGCCAGCCACCCCTCCTACGATCAGTACTGTGGGAGCATCGTACATTCTCCCGATCTACAGCCCCGCTGGGCCGACCCAGAGCCATGGAGGAGCAATACCTCGATCCTACTTTCTTGGTGCCCAAACTCCTTGAGACAAGGGGGTTACCTATCGGAGGTCGCGTGATTGGACTAAGAATCTTTTGGACACTACCCAGACTACCTGGTCCTTACCGGGGAGCCAGAGCCGGGATAGTTTACTGGATCCACGGGGAAGTTTCGGACTTCCCCAGGGACGGACGTCCCGCGGATCCCCTAGAACGGGGTCCAGCCCGGATGCTGACGCCCGCATGGACACTATCCAAGATGATACCCGACGATTAATGCGGGACATGGGCAAGCTGATGCAGTCCCTACCGCAGATGATGGATCAAGTGATTCGAGCCCATCCGCTGACTCAACTGAGACCTGCTCCAGCCCCAGCACCACCAGCATTGCCTGCGCCACCCCTACCGGGCTAGCCAGTCCCGGGGCAGCCAGGACCAGCAGCACCCGTGCCGGGCCAACCGGTTCCTGGCCAGCCTCCTCCGGCCGGCCCACTGCCGGGAGGGCCCGGACCCGGGCAACCGGGGCCCATCCAGCCTCCACCGGTTCTACCACCGCCTCCAATTCCTGCTCCAGCGCCCCTTCCGCTGTCTGCTCCGATACCTGGCATGGGTCCCGTCCCTCCAGTAATACGCCCCAAAGACATGTTGGAGATTACTTTTGACGGGGACCCTGAGACTGTATCTTTCTTTATATTACAAGTTGGGAAATTCGTACAGCGATGGGGCTATGTGTTCTCGGACAAGGAGCAACAGGTGGAGTTTATCGCTTCAAGATTCCGGGGAATTGCTACCAGCTGGTACGTAGCCCTCCACGATCTGGAGGCAGTGGAGCTGGGGAATGTGGATGACTTCATGTGGGCCTTGAGAAATCGTTTCGAAGACCCGGAGGCGGCCCAAAAGGCGGAAGCTTTTCTCCGCACCTTCAAACAGGGCAGACTGACCATGCGGGAGTACTCACGGGAATTTCAACGACATGCCATTAAGTTTTGAGACTGGACTGACCCAGTGCTGGCTCAACAATACCGGATGGGACTAGCTGTGGACGTCCGCCACAATGTTCTCAGCTCCAAAAAGCCACGCACCCTACAAGGTTGGATGGAGGAAGCTGAGAAAGCTGAAAGCCGACTGCGCCTCATGAAGCTGGACTTATCTCTTGGAAACAACCGTCCGAGCACCTCGGCCACCCCGATCAGAAGCAAGCCAACCACCACCCAGGGTGGGGTGAGAGACCAACGCATGCGACAGGGCCTGTGTCTACGATGTGGGGAGAAAGGGCACTTTGCGGCATCCTGCCCCAAGGGGGACCCCGGCCGAGCCCTGACCCAAGAGGAACCCCGAAGATGGCCAACTCCCACCCCGAGGAAGGGGACAGCGAAGCCACGCGACCTGCGGGCCCTTTTTGCCAATCCGGACCCAGTGGACGCCATGATTTTGGAAGAAGAGGAGAGCGAGCAGTAGGGAAACGAATTGGTCCTGTTTGTGAGTGGCGCTACACAACAGGACCGTGCCCCTGAAGCGCCCAAAATGGTGAGCAATTACCCCTCTCTCTTCTTTGTGACTGTACTTATAATGAACCCAGCGATGATGACCCACATCAGGGTCCGAGCTCTCATTGACTCGGGGTGCGGGAGGGATTTGATGAACCCATCACTGGTAACGTGTCTAGAGGCGGTGGTTACCAGTTTGAAAGACCCTATTACCTTTACCCAAATGGATGGGTCACCGATGAAGGAACCGTGTCGATTCGAGACTATTCCCTTAAGGGTGGGCACAGGAGAACACTGGGAGCTGCGTTCTTTCGTGATAGCCCCACAAGCCCAGTTCCCATTAGTGTTGGGCAGCCCGTGGTTGCATGGGCATGATCCATATATACTTTGGGACGAAGGGACAGTGCGATTTATTTCCCCGAAATGTGCGGAACATAAGTGGGACCCGGGGTGGGGAAACCCCCCAAACAACGATCCTCCACGGGCCTGCTTAGCCACGGAGGACCTTAACCGCATTCCCAAAGAATACCGGCATTTGGCCCGTGTGTTTGAGGAGGAGGAGGCTGACGAACTGCCTCCCCACCGTAACTCAGACTGTGCGATTGAGATCCTGCCAGGCCACAAATTGCCTAAAGGGAAAATTTATGCTATGAGTCCTATGGAAAAGGAAGAGCTACGCAGGTTCATTGACAAGAACCTGGCCTGTGGATTTATCCGACCGGCTTCATCCCCTTTTGCGGCCCCCGTGTTGTTTTGTAAAAAGAAAGATGGGGGGCTAAGACTGTGCACTGATTACAGGGGCCTTAACGCAGTTTCTGCCACCAATGCTTATCCCATGCCCCTCATCAAGGATCTGCTAGCAGAGGTGGTGAAGGGGAAGGTATTTTCCAAATTGGATTTGCGGGATGCCTATTTTAGAGTCTGCATTCGGCAAGGTGATGAACACAAGACTGCTTTTAATACCCCGTTGGGACAATTTGAATATCGAGTTATGCCCTTCGGGTTGCAAGGGGCGCCTGGGGTCTTCATGAACTTAATAAATGAGTTGTTGCACCCCTACTTGTTTAAGGGGGTGGTCGTTTACTTGGATGATATCTTGGTGTACAGCCCAGACCAAGAAACTCACACCAGACTGCTTCAGGAGGTTTTGGAGAAGTTACTAGAACACAAACTGTTTGTTAAGCTGTCAAAGTGTGAATTTCATCAGAGCCGCATTGACTTCCTAGGATATCGCATATCCTCAAACGGGTTGGAGATGGACCCTAAAAAGGTCCAGGATGTGTTGGCTTGGGAACCCCCCAAAACCAGGCGGCAGCTCCAGAGTTTTCTCGGTTTCGCCAATTTTTACCGTCAGTTCTTGCCACACTTCGCCCAGGTGGCCCTCCCTCTCACAGATCTCCTAAAGACGAAAGGGAGAGGGGTCAAAGCTTCCCTGCCAGGGGCCCTTTTAGATTGGACACCCCAGTGCCAGGAAGCGTTTGAACAAGTGAAGCAGTTATTTACTTCCGAACCAGTATTGGCACACCCAGATGAAACAAATAAATTTATTGTCCAAGTAGACGCCTCTGACACCGCAATGGGGGGGTGATCCTGCAAGAGGACGCCCAAGGGCATCTACACCCACTCGCCTATGTTTCCCGTAAGTTTAATGACACGGAGAGGTTCTGGCCCATTGGGACAAGGAAGCGGCTTCTATTCGCTTAGCCCTAATTACCTGGCGACACTGGTTGGAGGGAGCCCGAGTACCCTTTGAAATTTGGACTGATCATAAGAATCTTGAGGTACTTTGGAAGCCTCGGAATTTAAATGCCAAACAGTTCCGATGGGCTGAGTTTTTCTCCAAGTTTCAATTCACCCTTCACCATTTCCCGGGCAAGTCCAATCACCTGGCCGACACTCTCTCATGCCTTCCCCAGCATCATAGCAAGAGAACGGAGGTGAGAGAGTCCTTTTTTACCCCGGATCAATTGGTTGGGGCCGTACTAACCCATAAACAAAGGCAATCACAGCCGGTAACCCCAAACCAAGGGCTGCCATGGGAAAGCCGATTTGCCACTGACATCACTGACCAGGAGAGAGTTGAGCTACAAGCTCGAGATGATGTAGAATGCAAACCCAATGGTTGCTGGTACAAAGGCAATAAACTGTTTGTCCCAGAAAACATGCGACCGCAAGTACTGCAGTCTGCCCATGACTCAAAATCTGCCAGGCACTTCGGGTATGTGAAGTCGCTACACCTATTGCAGCGCAATTTCTGGTGGCCCCTAATGAAACGAGATTTATTACTCTACATACAATCCTGCCCTACATGTAGTCGTTGCAAAACCAGAGCAGGAAAACCCCCTGGTCTATTACAGCCGTTACCCACCCCAAGTCGACCCTGGGAAGTGATTTCCATGGATTTTATCACTGATCTTCCCCCCAGCAAACACATGACTGTCATTTGGGTGGTGGTGGACTTATTTTCTAAACAGGCTCATTTTATACCGTTTGCTAGCCTGCCAACGGCAAAGATCCTTGCAAAAGCCTTTTTACAACATATTGCCCGGCTCCACACGTTACCTCTCAAAATAATCTCCGACCGTGGGGTTCAGTTCGTTTCAAAACTGTGGACAGAATTAATGGCCCTCATGGGCATTGAACGTGCTTTAAGCAGTGCATACCACCCGGAAACTGATGGTCAAACAGAAAGAGTGAATCAAACATTGGAGCAATATTTGCGTTGTTTCACTAACTATCAACAAGACAATTGGGTAGAATTATTGCCATTGGCAGAGTTTGCATATAACAACTCCTGGCACGCTTCCACCGGGATGTCTCCCTTCAAAGCCGCCATGGGCTATGATAGCTCCCCTCTTCCTTTCTTAAAACCCGGGGGGACGGGTGGGAGAGCCACAGAATGGTGTAAGACCTTTCGAGAATCTTGGCCAATAATTGTAGAGACTTTAAACGAGGCCAAGGCTCAATATAAGAAACATGCAGACAAGAAAAGGGCGGGGGGATGGAACCTTCAACCAGGGGATTCCGTATACCTTTCTACTAAGAACTTACGCTTGTCTCAGAAGTCGCGGAAGCTCGCTTGGAAATATATTGGTCCATTCAAAGTTGTCCGCTGTATTAATAAAGTGACTGTTCAACTGGACTTACCTAAATCACTTAAAGTAATCCATCCAATTTTCCATTACAGCCTCCTCAAACCGGCATTTCCCCTGACTAAGTGGCATTCAGAGCCTCCAGCGCCCCCGCCCCCACTGATGATCGATACCGAGGAGCGTTATGAACTAGCTGACATCCTGGACTCTAAACTTATCCGAGGACAATTGTATTATCTTGTTGAATGTGTACATTTTGGGCCCCAACACAGGGAATGGGTGAAAGTTTCAGATATTAATGCACCTGATTTCCTGAAAGATTTTCACACCCGCTTCCCAGCCAAACCAGGGGCCCCCATGTTCTCCCCTTCCTGAGTGGTGGGTGGGAGGTATTTTGGGAAGGGCAGAATGTCAGAAAATGTCTATTTGATGATTCTCACTGAGTCCATTGTTATGTGTTCCCTATTCCGCTTTGCGCTTGCGTAGGTATGCAGGCAGTAACGTGGGAGCTTCTTCCCTGCCGCTTTTCCTTATCACGGCGGCCTTGAATGTAGGCTTTGGGCTATTCTCGTGCTGATGAGAATTTTCCAGTCCTGTGAAGGTGAAGGGAGGGGGGAGTCGTCTCCTGCTCATGAAGTAACTCTCCCGCCGGGAGTTTCCCGCGCGCGCGCTTACAGTTCATTCGCTAGTCGCACTCATGCATCATACTATAACTTTGCTTGCATTGCTATTGCCCCCCATTCCTGACAATGACCCTCAACTGTGGGTTTTAGCACTGTATTCCAATAAAGCCTATCTTTTGAACAAGAATGCTTGGACCTACTTGCTTTTGAACCTGACAGTCCCCTTCCCTTAGCTCTCTGCCTAATCCCACTGCTATACTTTCCCCTCCCCAGGAGCACTCGTATAGCCTGCCCAGCCATCATCTATCAATGGTCTTCTCAAAGCCACAGACCATATAATAGGTTAGCTGACCATCGCAGTATGTAGTATGAGGGGGGACGGTATTCCCACAGTTCTCCAAGTGCTACTAGTCCCAAATATTCACTTTCCCTTCCAATGACAGCTAATCTATCCCTGTTTTCCAAATTAACAGTAATTTAAAGCTATTCTGACAGCCTGTATATCTATTTCCCACTAACAATTTGGTATAATATCTAATTCCACTGGCTAGTGATTAATAAGTAAAGGCCAGCAGTAATACAATCAAATACATAAGATTTCCAGACCCCAATTTGTCAGGTAGCTAATCACATTTCAACAAATAGGATGGTCTAATACTAGATTAATTGCATAACATTAATTACATCAACTCACATTCCAATTAATCACCTCAGTTTGGGATAGTCAGTTAGAACAATTAATTGATTACAGCATTCTGAACATCAGTTATATAAAACTCATATATTTCATTTATTTACTCAAGCTAGCAGCACTCTTTAAGTTAGCAGTCTGTATCTAGGTAAAACAACAGCACTCTCTAAGGAGTGATATTACTCCATGCTCTTGTCACTATTCATTGTCTTCTCCAGTCCAGATGGTCCAGATGTAATATAGCCCATTATGTTTCCCTATTCTCCAGGCAGCTACCGTCTGCTGTTGGTGTCCTAAAGCCCACTGCCAGTACGGGTCAACAAGATCGAGTGCAAAAAGACTCCCCAATCAACACACCGGCTGCACCTTCTCATCACTGTGTGCAGTCGCACCAGCAGTGGTTGAAGGCAGTCGGCGATGGCTCATGAGAGGTGGCAATTGAAGGCAGCAGGAGATGGCATGCTGTAGCAAAGCACAGCCTGCAGCAGCTGTCGTCCCAAGTAGTCTCAGAGTGGCAACCGTGGGAGAAGAGCCAATGAACGCCTGCAGCTGTCCCACGCTGATCTATACACTTGTATCGGTGGCTGCTGGTAACAGCAGCGGATAGGGTGTAGAAGGTGGTGAGTGGTAATGCAGAGGCTGGAGTGTGAGGGCAGGGCGCGTCCACTTTGGCCGTATCGGCCAGCAACGGTCTTCGTTGCGAGTGTCCCCAAAATGGCAGCTGCGTCGTAGGAGTGGAGCTGATGGACGCCCACGGCTGCTTGCGCGCCCAACCAACGCCGGCCCAGTCACCAGTCATCGGCCAGCCAGTTGTCCAGGATCAGGCCGCCCTGAGACGCCAAAGGGCTACTCAGTGGTATGCCCTGGCTAAGCAGTAAAAACAACTCACGTGCCCCAATATTATGCTCCGGCATCTCAGTGTAGCAAAACAGCTGTCCCAGAGCTGACTGCTGGTGGAGAATCTGCAAAACAATATTCTTAAGTGGAGCCTCTAGCACTGGGCAGTGCTCTCGCCACCAACATAAACCCAAGGCGCATGGAACGCTGTTACCTTCCCACCGAAGTGGTATCTATTTATCTACTTGCAATTTCTTGCTTTCGAACTGCTAGGTTGGCAGGAGCTGGGACCAGAGACGGGAGCTCACTCTGTCATGCGGCACTCAGATCTCGAACTACCGACCTTCTGCAGTTCAGCGTCTTAACCACTTGAGCCACCAACAGAAATTCAGCTGCCCTCAGTAATCTGTGTTTCCTGGAGAGCAGTGTGCATGCAAAAGGCCTTCTGTCCTTTGCTTGGGTAGACTTGTTTAGTTGATAGTTAATTATTTAATGTATCAAAATAGGATTTTATATATATTATAATAGGATTTTAAGTGTTGTCAGTCATCGTGAGACCCTCTGGGTGAGCAGCAACTAAAAAACGCTAATAAATAAATGCTCAGTACCCTTTGGCCTTTTAACAAAATTACAAACTAATATATCTGTATAGCTGGAGTGTTACCCAAATTGGTAGTCTCATAATTAATTGGGGGAATTAGCATAACTGGAGACGAGTGAGCGGGGGGTAACTAGGGATCTCCATCAATGTTTACAGGGATTATTCCTTGAGAACTCTCAAATAAACCAGGTGGAAGTACAACAGGAAAGGTGTTCTATCACAGAAGGAGAAAGAACAAAACATAAATCCAAAGCACATGGGGAACACACAAACTAATTGCTCTGGGATGTCACCAGTATGCAGATGACACCCAGCTCTATCTGTTGTTGAGTCATCAGTCCAACTCCAAACCGGAAGATCTATACCAGGCGCTACAAGCTGTGACCTGTTGGCTTGGACTGAGTCGGCTGAAATTGAATCTGACGAAGACGGAGGTCTTTTGCCTGAGTTGGGGCTGTTCAAGGGTAGGGATCCCGCTTCTGACCTTCGATGGGGCTCCCTTGGTCCCAGTGCCGGAGGTTAGGAGTCTGGGAGTGCTCCTGGATGCCTCTTTAACAATGGAGGCCCAGGTTGCAGCCACTGCCAAACTAGCTTTTTATCATCTCTGGCTGATTAGGCAGTTGGTTCCCTTCCTCGAACACAACGATTTAGCAGCAGTGATCCATGCAATGGTCACCTTGAGACTGGACTACTGTAATGCTCTCTACATGGGGCTGCCCTTATCTCAAATCTGGAAGCTGCAGCTGAGGCAAAATGCTGCAGCCAGGCTGTTAATGGGACTCTCAGTCCGGGAGCACATCCAGCCTGTGCTAAAGTCATTGCACTGGCTGCCTATAGCATACTGGATTCAGTTCAAGGTGCTGGTCATTACCTTTAAAGCCCTTTATGGCCAGGGACCTGCATACCTGAGGGACCGCCTTTCCCCATATGTTCCCCAGAGAGTGCTGCGATCGAGGATCCAGAATCGGCTGGTCCTCCCGAATATCAAGGAGGCCAGGCTTGTGTCAACTAGGGCCAGGGCTTTCTCGGTGGTAGCTCCATCCTGGTGGAACGAGCTCCCAGAAGAGACCAGGGCCCTGCGGAACCTCTTACAGTTCCTCAGGGCCTGTGAAACGGAGCTCTTTCTCCAGGCCTTTGAAGCTGCTGCCACCATTAACAACTAGGACAGGAAGCCCTGTTGCCTCTGGAATTCATACTAACAGCCTGTGCCAGCCACCTGAAAGACAACTGCAGGAGACCTATGAGCTGGTTATGGGAAGCGAGAGCTGATATGGTAGCCATAGTTGATTTAATAACAATACTAGCAGTCAGGGCTCTTTTTGTAGCAGGAACTCCTTTGCATATTAGGCGACACACCCCTAATGTAGCCAATCCTCCAAGAGCTTACAGTAGCCCCTGTAAAAAGAGCTCTGTAAACTCTTGGAGGATTGGCTACATTAGGGGTGTGTCGCCTAATATGCAAAGGAGTTCCTGCTACAAAAAGAGCTCTGCTAGTAGTTATGTTATTGTTAATTGGTTTTAATACTGTTTTAAATGTTTCAGTCGTTTTATTGTAATTGTATGCTGCTTTTATGTAAGCTGCCCTGAGCCAGCTACAGCTGGGAGGGCAGGGTAGAAGTTTGAGGAATGAATGAATGAATAAATAAATAAAAAACTAAGAGGAAAAATAAAAAGCAGTAGCGGGGAAACTGATTCAGGGAAGGCAATCTTTACCAAGTCTTGGCGGTTTGTAGGATGCAGCAAGAGAAATGGCCAGTGTTTCCTGGAGAGAAGGAAGAAGCCCATGATTGAGCAGGGGTGTGATGTTTGGCACTGAGAGAACGCACACACACTGCATGGGACAGAGTGTGTGGAGTCATAGGAAAAATTAACTCTGGGACTGTCTGATGTGTGTGCCCGCCCCTAGGCTCAGCTCTTGGTGGCATCCATCTTGTTGTATCAGATCCATTTTGTGTGCCATTTCAGGCCAGGCAGTAGCTGTATGTTATGATTTTTTTGGAGGTGATAATGAAGAGGGGTGCCCATAGTGTAAGACTGCCCTTCTGCAGGAGGAGAGGGCTGACTGCTAACAGGAGAATCCTTTGATTATGCAGAAACCCTTACCCATCCTGTTATAGCCCTATTTCACTAACATATTGACCATTGAATTTGCTGTTAGGAAAAGTGCTCTCATACCTTAGAGAAAAGTTAGCTCCATCTTCTCTCTCCTTAATCATCTGTGAGATGGTGACCATACAGCCGCACAGTTTTATTTTATATGATCATTTTTTAACACACAAGTGCTCTTAGTTATCAAAAAATATTCTGTTTAACTTTGTAACTGGGTGTGTAATACATCTGACCATCTTGTTATATTCTGCAACCAGAGTGTAGACTCCTTTCATTTGATTCACATGGTAAATAACTTAATAAATTGACCTTAAAAATAATATGTTGCTGCTGTGACGTTTCCTGCATATTTTATTAAACCATGGTAGAAAAGCACTGGGGCTAGTATAGTATTTGCAAGAATCTAAATCTCTGGACCATAAGTTAGTTAGTTATTGCAATTGTACTTTGTGTCAGTGGAACAACCATTCCCCAAGAACAAACTTCTATCAGACGCCTGTGTGTTATGCATGGGTGTTTTAATAGGTACTCAGATCCAGTGCTAGCAAATTGTTTTTGAACTGCAGAATTCCCTCTTGCATGTGAAATTCTTTTTTTAAATTTAATTTTATTTTGTATGAGTATTTGTGTGTGCATGTACGCCTGGAAGTCATGGTTGACTTCTGGCAACTCCTAGTGGGGCTTGAATGTTTCAGAGAGGTGGCTTGCTATTGCCTGCCTCTGCGTCCCAACCCTGGTATTCCTTGGAGGTCTCCCATCCGAGTACCTGCCAGGGTTGGCCCCACGTAGCTTTTGAGATCTGACAAGATGAGGCTTGCCTGGGCTATCCAGGTCAGGGCTTGCATGTGAAATTCTAAAGCTATGCTAGATGTGTTTTGTCTGTTAGGGACTTACATTAAGTTTCTTATTATTAGAATGTATACTTCTCAACATTATTTCTTTCACTTTCTGCATCTCTACAGAGCACTGCTGTATGGCGGAATGCGTGAATCTCAGCCTGAAGCAGAAATTCCTCTCCAAGACACCACTGCCGAAGCCTTTACAATGTTATTAAAATATATTTACACAGGTCGTGCCACATTAAGAGATGAGAAGGAGGAGGTCCTCTTAGACTTCTTGAGTTTGGCTCATAAATATGGATTCCCTGAATTGGAAGATTCCACCTCAGAATATCTTTGCACTATTCTTAATATTCAGAATGTTTGCATGACCTATGATGTTGCAAGTCTCTACTCACTTCCCAAACTGACCTGTATGTGCTGCATGTTTATGGACAGAAATGCTCAAGAGGTGCTCGCCAGTGAAGGCTTCCTGTCACTGTCTAAGGTATGCATCTATTTTAATATTTTGATTTGAAAATAAATCAGAATTCTTGTACTGATAATTGTGAATTTTTTGTCGAAAATAAGAAAGTGCCTGAAAGAGGCAGCTGGCATATTCATGGGAAAAAGTTGCCCAGCTTCCATCATCTTGAGAGCCAGTTTGTTGTAGTGGTTAAGTGCGTGGACTCTTATCTGGGAGAACTGGGTTTGATTCCCCACTCCTCCACTTGCACCTGCTGATGTGACCTTGGGTCAGTCACAAGCTCTGGCACAGCTGTTCTCTCAAGAAGTTCTCTCAGCCCCACCTACCTCACAGGGTGTCTGTTGTTGGGAGGGGAAGGGAAAGGAGTTTGTAAGCTGCTCTGAGACGCCTTTGAGCAGTGAAGGGCGGGGTATAAATCCAAACTCTTCTTCTTCTTCTTCTTCTTACTGTTCTTATTTATCTCCACTTACTATTCTTATTTATCCCCACTTATTTGTTTGAAAGTTTCAGCTATTATAACTTCTTGACATTAAATATTTGTGCAAAATAAGTACTTTAGTTCATGTTATAGGTTTGCTCGATTCTTGATGTAGAACTTTGTTTAATTTATTTCCCTGATATTTCATATTGCTTGCTGTGAATACAGAAGTGGAGTTCGAAAGCGTATCCATAACCATTAATGCCTCCCTATTTATCCTGTCCTTTGTTTGCTCCCATGTCGTCATTAACCTTGAAATAATTAATGGTGGACATGCTGTTGGTTAGGCTTAAATGTGAAATTAGCAAAACAGATTTGGATTTCTTAGAAAATGTAATTGTAGGTGGAAGTTTCCATAGAACGGGTATAAAAAGGGAGGTGTAGATAAAACAGTGTATTAAAATGTTATCTCAAGTATTGCTTTAAATGTACAGCAAAACTTAGACCTTTTCAGCAGCTTCACACCATGTGTACAGTATTTGTAAATGGGAGACAATTATTTTATAATCTTTTTTCAACTAAGGATTAGATAATTGGGCAGCCTTCTGACAGAACAGTTTTGGCTTTCACTTTCAGCTGCCACAATGTCCATATAGAATTTGCTGACAATAGTTCCAAGTTGAAAAGAACAAAATTAACTGCCTTTTTATTGTAAGAGAAAAGGCTTCATGTTTTTCTTTATTTAGATAAGGTTGTTGTTCTACCTTTCTTGCTGAGACTCAAATTGCATTACGTAGTGTAAGTCAAGTATAATCAATAGGATGGGACATCCAGTGAACAGTACAATAAAGTTTGGACTACAAAAATCTGTAAAACAAGTGAATCTTATCCTGCCTTCTTCCTCATTATTTTAGAATAAGTTTTTTCCCCTGAGATTTCTTAATGGGTGTGTTTGTCACTTCATTAAATAAAGAAAAAGCTTCTATTCTTAACTTATGCCCATAGGAGTGGAGTGAGAATTTTTGTGAGTCTTTCTTAGGGTTGCCAAGTCCAACTCCAGCAATATCGGAGGACTTTGGGGGTGGAGCCAGGAGACATTGGGGGTGGAGTCAGAAGACTTTTGTGATGTCACTTCCTGGGATGACACTTCCTGTAATATCACTTCCAGGTTAAATGGCAAGTGATGTTGCTTCCTCTTTTGATGATGTCACTTCCAGTATACTGCACTGTGGCTAATACAGGCAGGAAGCCAGAAGCATCCCTTCCCTTCCTGCCTGCCCTTTAAAGTGAGCAGCTGATGGTCGGATCGCAGGTCACATGTTAGCAGTATAGACCACAGTCTCTACACATTTATCCACGGAACTCTGTAAACCATTTTGTACAGTGGAACCCTATTGCCTGTATAGAAAAGCCCTCTTCAGTAATTCAGTTTTGCATCATTTGCAGAAACCTGGGAGAGTGGGTGTTTCAAAAATTCATACTTTAGACAATTAGTAAGATCACGATCATGCAGTTACAACACTTTGCTCATTAGACCACCCAAAGAAGGTGCTCCCTCTAAGCTGTGGCATCTTGTGAGCAAAAATTCTACTTGGTGAGCTACTGGCATTAAAGTTGTGAGTGAGCGATTTGGCCACTGTATCAGTTAGTTTGCTCTGGAGCCATCCTTCCTGAGCTAATCCGGAGGCTAAGAAACTGGTGAGCTAGCTCACACTAACTCAGCTTAGCGGGAACACTGGTTGGATCTAGAGGTCTAATCATCAACCTTGACAAGCATAACAGATGTTATATAATACACAAACTGGATTAAGTGGTTTTCAAGAGTGAGTGGATTTTGGAAAACTCAGTCTGGGAATTCCTGCTTTAAAGATAGCAGTACACAGCACTTTGCTCAATTGCACAGGCTCTTCAGAGAGTACCTGTGCATGCAGATTTTGTTTTAAGGCAGCCAACCAGCAGAAGGTTCTAGCCTTTGAGGAGCTGGGAGTGCACCTCTCATTCATCTGAAAACATGCAACTACCCATTGTGTTGGCTCTCACAACAGGTTGGCTAGGGAGGTCACCATCCTCAAAAGGAGCGAAGAAGCTCAGCTGTGGAGATGTCTGGAAACCAGCAACACTCTGCAAAAATCCTGCCTGAAAATGGGTGTGGATTTTTCTTTCTGTTTCATTTGAGGGAACCCTCTTGGTGTTGCCCTGCAAAAATCCTGCCTGAAAATGAGTGTGGATTTTTCTTTCTGTTTCACTTGAGGGAACCCTCTTGGTTTTGTTTGCAAACCCTGAACAGGGAAAAGCCATTTGCATAGCCAGGAGCTGTGAAAACTCAGTCTTGCTATTAGCCGTAGCAGCTCGGAGTTTAGGGAAGGAGCACCTCAAAGAGAAGAGCCACAGAGGTTCCACTTCCAGTCTGCCAATCTGCTTTCCCAAGCCCATTCCCCCAAAACATTAACACACAGTCATTCCACTGTGGGGCCTGTTATTCCACCCTCAGGACACAACTGCTACCCCCAGGAGCTGTCATTCCACTCTTGGGCCTGTCATTCCAGTCCCAGAGCAGTGTATTTGGGACCAGAGACCTTAATGGAAAATCCATTCCACATTTTCTTTGCAACTCTTCTTGAGCCGTAATGTATTTCAATGGAGCCCATGCAAGTCAATTGGCATTCCTGGCTCCCATTATTTCCAGTAGGCCTTCAAGTCTCCCCCATTGTTTTCAATGGGCAAACCTGTACATCCTCATCATCTGTGGAGGAACCCCACTTGAGCAGCTTGGAGCATCTGGGCTTAGTGAGAATGAAGAGCTCCATGGCAGTGTGATGGAATGCTGTTGTTCGGCTGGGAGTAGTTTGTGAATTCTTCGGGCAACCCCCCCACTGCTATTCTCCCAGCTGGCAGCTGCTTCCTTTCGGTCTGCAGAGTGAGCAGGTGGAAACCCAAAGCAGCCGCTGGGCTGTGCGATTAGCACCGCTTCCCCTCACAAAGGAGAGAGTGAGAGGGGTGTGCCTGAGCATCACGCTCAGTCCCCTGGATCTGGGAGAGGGCCATGGGGATCCTGTTTCGAGTGTCAGGCCAGGTGAGGAAGGCAGAATCCCAGGGGACAGAGAGAAATTCTCGTGGTCGTTCACTTGTTTACCTCCACCAGGGAGCCAGCCAGCCAGAACAGGTGCTGCCGCTGTCCTCCTTCCAGCAAGCAGCAGAGTACTAGGCTGTGTCTTCATCAAGCTGGGAAGGTGCCTCTGAGTGGGACTCCTTGCAGTTCTTCCTTCCCTCTCCCCCTCCCTCTCGCCTGGGTTCCCTTTGACTGCCAGACCAGCCTTCCCTGCCTAAAAGTTCTGGCATTGGAGTTGCAGGAGACAAGTTTCCCCTAGCCTTTGAAGGTGACAAAAAAGCAAAGCGAAGGCAGTTTCTCACAGCTCAGCAAGGGCCCGCTGCCCACCCCAGCAGCCCAAGTGGAACAAAAACTGCTACAGCGTGCCCAAACCTTACCATCCCTCCCAGACACTTGACTGTCAGCTGGGCAGGCTTCAAGGAACCGCGTGTGACTCTCTGCGAGGCCAGGCAACTGCCTCTGAGGCTCAGAGGGATCAGGATGCAGGTGGCCGTGGCGATGACAACAAAGAAGCAGCCGGTGCCCACACCACCTGACCAAGAGAGCAAGGGGCTGCTGGGAGCTGGGTGTGCCCTTATGAAGCTGTGGGGGTGGAGCCCACTCTTCCAGCTGGTGGAGACCTGACCTGCATGGTGGCTGCACTGGAGCTGGAACTCGCAGTGGTGCACCGCACACACTAGAGGGAACGCTCTAGCCCTCGTCTCTATGGCTTTCATAGTCATAGAGACTTGGAGGACTTAAATGTTAGAGTGTCAATTTTCTGGTCGCCATTTTGTATCCCGGGGCCAAATTTCAAAAAAACTGATAAGGAGTTTTTAAAGCGGGGGTTCCCCCACCCTCAGCGGGGGCTTAGCAAGCCTAGTCTCTCTTCTCATTGCAGATCCCTGCTTCACCACACACTTTGTTCCTGGAGGTCCATTGACCTCCAGGAACACAGTTTTGTGGGGCAGAAGCCTGCAGTGAGAAGGGGAAGATGGGAAGGTTTCTTTTCATCTAGTACAGCTCTTTTTGTGCTAGTTAGGATCCAGGCCAAAATTTCTGATCAGCAGTCTATTCTCAGAGAAGTGTTTGCTTACTGAAATTGTACTTCTGTTTTTAGCATAACATGACCTCCATAAAAAGGAAGAAGAGAAATCATATTTATTTATTTGAAACATTTATGAGCCGCCTTTCTTCCTTACAGAGCTCAAGGCAGCTTATTAAAAAATTAAAATCATAATTCAAGTCTTCTAGTAAACTTAACCAAATGCAGTCCTAAATAAAGTAATCTTTGGCTGTCTCGTAAAGATCGAAAGTGAGGGGCAAGAATGGTAGAAATCTTGTTGTGACTCAGAAATGCACATAGTGCAGTAATTATTAGTCTTAATGTAAAATCAATTTTACAAAAAAACATGATTAGATTAACAAAGCTGTTACTACAGAATCGATATGGTAGTGAAAGCTAAAACAGAACCTGAAGGAGATGGATTAATTATTAAAATTATGTAGGTCAATAAATAGCTTTTTACATAATTTTAAGATAGCAAGAGGTTTTGCTTGAGCTCAAGTCTGCAGTACAGAACAATAACTGCTGTGGTATCATCTTCATAATATAGGTTTCAGGGTCTGCTTCAGACATCCATCCTTAAATTTCATCTCTGAGTGAGACAACATATTGATGTAGGAAACTGTAACATTTTAAATGTAGTTACATCTGTTTAAAGGCACACTTTAAACTGCTGCTGCTGTTCAAGATGCCTAGAATCTGAGAGTCTCTTGATACAAGCTTGTATCCATGGTCAATCTTACCTAATGGAAGGGGGGAATTTTTTTCCTGATTTCCCCTTCATGCTGTTCTGGGTAGGGAAGTGACTTCTTTTTCCTGGAGAATTCTGGGCTTTGGTGGGAGGGGAGGCAAGGAGGTTATGCTCTACCAGAGAAATACTGTCTTTTATCTGAGATTTGCCCCAGGATCCAAGCCAAAACATTTAATATCTACACTGATAATTTTGATGCTTTGGTTAAATCTTAGGCTTGATTTTTGTTTGGCTTTCACCCTCCATCTTACATTGTATGTTACATCCTGGATCTGAAAATATTTTCTTTTTTCATCTCTTTATTAATTCTCCTGCTTGTCTGATAACCAGGGCTATTTTTGGGCTGGAACACACTGGAACGACGTTCCGGCTGCCTTCCGAGCCCAGGAGGCGGGCACATGTAGCAACCCCCACCCCCTGTTTCCAGCAGCCCTCAGTTGGGCCACCAGGAGCAAGAGGCAGGGAGGTAAGTTGCAGACCCCAACCCCCGCCCGCCTTTCCCAGCCCAGGCTGAGGCATTGGGTCCCAGGGAAGGCCCATAGAGCCTGCCTGCTGGCCTTCCCGGGCTTGTGCTGAGGCCCTGGGTCCTGGGGAAGGTCTGAAGAGCCCCCTGCCCACCTTCCTGTGCCTGTACCGAGGTGCTGGGGCCTGGGGAAGGCCCATAGAGCCTGCCCGCCAGCCTTCCCGGGCCTGCACCGAGGTGCTGGGGCCCGGGGAAGGCCTGTAGAGCCTCCCTGCCGGCCTTGCCGGGCCTGTGCCAAGGCGCTGGGTCCCAGGGAAGGCCTGAAGAGCCCACCCGCCGGCCTTTCTGTGCCTGTGCCTGAAGAGCTTGATTGGGGTGAGTGAGGGATCCACGGGGTGGTGGGGACTTGATGGGGGGTGGGGGAGAGCCTTCCTCCCTCCCCCATCTCTTTGCCCTCTTTCTTTCCCTCCTTCCTTCCTTTACCTCTCTCTCTCTCTTTTCCTCCTTTCCTTCTCTCTCTCTCTTTCTTTCTCTCCTTCTTCCCTTCTCTCTCTTTCTTTCTCTCTCTCTCTTTCTTTCTTTCTCTCCTTCCTTCCTTCCTTCTTTCTGTGCAGATATCTGCGTTTCCCCCCATCCCCATAGTTGGAATTCAAAACAGTCCAGTGCCACCTTTAAGACCAAGTTTTATTCAGCTACAAGCTCTCCCTCCTCTTTGAGGGTAGATCTGCTCGTTTCCCACCCCCCCATGGCTAGCAATTCAAAACTGTCCAGTGTCGCCTTTAACACCAAGTTTTATTCAGCTACAAGCTCTTCCTCCTCTGTACTGAAGTGTGTCTTTGGTGTACTTAAGTACCTTCTCATTCTCTCTCTCCTTCCCATTGCTTAAGCATCATGCTGAGGACTCTGATGCCTCTTTAGTCTTCTGGGTTGTCCGTTCCTTGTGAATGTCACTGCTGGGGAGACCACAGGACCTCTGAGTATTTATGAGGGAAATACTTTTCAAAACAGTGAATCTTGCTTGCTGCTTAGTTCATGTAATTAGGCTTTGAAGGACTGTTTTGGAAATGATCTGCTTAAAGGCTCTATGTGGTGGAGAGGGTGTCCTATCTTATACTTGCATCTAAAGGTTTTGAGTTACAGTTTGGTGTAGTGGTTAGGAGCATGGACTCTAATCTGGGAGAACCAGGTTTGGTTCCCCATTCCTGTACTTGCAGCTGGTGGTATGACCTTGGGTCAATCATAGGTTCTTTCAGAGCTGTTCTTTCTGAGCTGGTCTCTCAAGAGCAGTCCTCGAAATAGCTCTCTCAGCCCCACCTACCTCACAGGGTGTCTGTTTTTAAATGGTAAGCAGATCTGCATGAACAAGATGGGAGGGACATTCAGATCAGAGTCCTTTTAAAATTTCCTTTTGCTGTGTGCAGCCCAGAGAGAACATTGGCCTAATATGCTAATGAGCTGCACTGTCAGGGGTGTGGCCTAATATGCTAATGAGTTGCTGCTGTTAGGTGTGGCCTGTTATGCTAATGAGTTCCTGCTGGGCTTTTCTACAAAAAGAGCCCTGCTGATAACCATGTGGTCCTTTTGGATTCTGTTTTGTCTGACCTACTTACCAAATTCTGAGAGACCTTTATGCTCTTAATATTGATTTCCCCTCACAATTGTCTCCTCTCCTGTTCTTTTTGCAACTTCCCTAGAGGGGCTTGGGATGCTGAATGTTGATGGCACAAGCCCAGATTTTGCTGATCAAGTTAATTTGCACTTGTCTCTTTTTCTGACATTATTTCTTCTGCTAAACAGTTCTATTTTTAAAAATTGATTTCTTCTCATCCTTTTCTCTTTAGTATTTCTGTTAATTCTTCTCTTTATCCTTTTTTCTTTCCATCTCCAGTTTCTCAGTTGTTTGTCTTCATGATAATTCACCTGTTGTCCGTTTCTCTGTTTCTGTTAGCCTTTGCTTTTTATGCTTTTCCTTCTCAGTTCTCCCTGCCTTCTTTTTCTCATTTTCCTTCTTTCTGTCCTCTTTTAATTTATGACTAGTGATCATTCTTAGCATTATCTTGGGTTTTGCGGTTCTATTTTGTATCTTTTGTGTTTCCATTAATGGTTCATTCTTGTTATTCTTTTCTCAACTCCTGGGATTCTTCATAGGGTTGCCAAGTCTTTGAAGACACAAATCTTGCAAAGGATGAGGCCCACATACAGAGGCAGTGGTGTCATTGGGTAGAAACATGTGCCTAAGGGCAGAACTGAGAGAAAAATATTCAGAGCCACCAGCAAATAAATCATTCATCTAATTTACATAGCTATTCCATGTGTTTACAAATTACACCAAGCAGTACACCCATATATGACCAGCAGGCCAATACAGGTAGATTTATGGCAGTACGGATTTCTATTCTGCCATAAACACCAAGCAAGCACTAAAAAGGCATATAAGCACTAAAAGGGCATTTATGTCACCTTCTGGAAGTCATTTAATATGATTTCAGATCAGAAGTGCTGAGACTGAGATTCTGTGGTTCAGATGACAACCAAAGAATATACAACATAGAGAACTCAAAACCCACACAGACATTCATAGGCGAGCACAGGGCTTTTTTTGTAGAAAAAGCCCAGCAGGAATTTATTAGCATATTAGGCCACACCCTTGACAGCACAGCTCATTAGCATATTAGGCCACACCCCATGTTACCAGAAATGTGGTCATCCAACCATACCCACCTTTTGCTTCTTATTCTGTTTACCTTATTTGTTGTCAAAACCCAGGGCTTTTTTTGGAACAGGAACTCTTTTGCATGTTAGGCCACACAGCCATAATGTAGCCAATCCTAATGAGTTTCTGCTGTTGGGTGTGGCCTGTTATGCTAAAGAGTTCCTGCTGGATGTGGCCAACTCGGGAGCCAGCCGGAACTCCATTCCTGTGCGTTCCTGCCCAAAAGTAGCCCTGGGTGAGCACAGTCTTTCTTTTTCTACTTGACCCTTTGAAGGACTTGAGCTAGTGACTGCTTTCTTCCTTTTGGCACTTGGTGTTGACAGGGTGGGCAGAAGCTTTGGTGGGGCAGGCAAGCTATCTGTGCTGCCTACCATCTTATCCTAATATGAACTGCTGTGTTAGTGCAGCACCATGATGGTTTGCAGCAAGTGTCTACAAGTTTGGGTTGGGCTTGATAGTGGATTGTTATTTTTTTACCAGACTGCTATAAAGCCCACTTCCACCATATTTCCATAATTTATTTCATAATTCAAAGACTTTGTTATTGAGATTGTACAGTATTACAGAAATTACATTTCTTCTTGTGTAGTTTTATATGTTATACCAGTGGAAGATTAGGCAAAAACTATTGGTTAGGTATACCTTCTATGGATGTACACCCCATGCCATCTGATGAACTGAGGTCTGACTTGTGAAAGATTTTACTGGAATAAATTGTATTAGTCATTAAAGTGTTACTGGATTTCTATTGCATTTTGCTGCAACAATCTAACATGGCTACCTTGCTGAAATTATTGATTTTTATAGGAAGGTCTTGGAGCAAACTTGGGAGTAAGCTTTTTGCATGCATTTGTAAGCCATTGGTTTTGTGAGAATTTAGGCCTAGATGTTTCACAAACTTACTTAATACAATGTTTGTAGTTCATAAAGAAGCTAGGTTATGTGTGCTATAATTTAAAAAAAAAACCCTTTCAGTTTAAGAGAATAGCACTCACATTTCCCTCCTCCCAGATAAAAATAAATAAAATGTGGAAATTGTAAATTAACACCGCTATCTTAACCACTAAGCCATGTGAACAGCACAGGCATTGGAGAGTGATGCTCCCTGCTCATATACAACTTTGGCCCTGTAAGCTGACCTTTCCCTCTCAGGATAACCAGCTTGAGTACCTGCAGTGGGGGCTGCTTCCTCTGCTTTCAGCTAGGCAGGCTACAGCCATTTTTTTTAAGAAGAAGAAGAAGAAGAGTTTGGATTTATACCCCGCCCTTCACTGCCCAAAGGCGCCTCAGAGCGGCTTACAAACTCCTTTCCCTTCCCCTCCCCACAACAGACACCCTGTGAGGTAGGCAGGGCTGAGAGAACTTCTGACAGAAACTGTCCTTGAGAGAACAGCTGTGCCAGAGCTTGTGATTGACCCAAGGTCACATCAGCAAGTGCAAGTGGAGGAGTGGGGAATCAAACCCGGTTCTCCCAGATAAGAGTCCGCGCACTTAACCACTACACGAAGCTGACAGATTCAGCAGGGAAGACTTCCTTCAACTGCAAATGTTGTCATAGTCATCCCTTCCTTCAATGCATGTTTTAATCAGAAAATTGGAGGTTCAGAAATTTATTAATGTGTAATAGAATTTCCACAGAAAGATTATATCAAGAATATATACGGATTTTTGACTAAAAACAAGAGAAATGAACATAAATTTTGGGTATGCATATGTTGATTACAAACTTGTGAAGATTGTTTAGAATTGAACAATGCATGTAAAGGGTGAAAGGAAGTATACAGTTTTGTGTATGTGCCTTTTTCAGAGCTCATTGGTGAAATATAATGAGATTTTACATTCTCTTAATCTTTTCTTTCTTTCTTTTTTCTAGGCAGCTCTTCTGAGTATTGTACTGAGAGATTCATTTGCAGCTCCTGAAAAGGATATTTTCCAAGCCTTGGTGAACTGGTGTAAACACAACCCCAAGGAAAATCATGCTGAAATAATGCAGGCAGTACGCTTGCCACTGATGAGCTTGACAGAGCTTTTGAATGTTGTAAGGCCTTCTGGATTGCTCTCTCCTGATGCGATTTTGGATGCCATTAAAGTTCGATCAGAAAGTCGGGACATGGACCTCAACTATAGGGGCATGTTAAGTAAGCCGCTCATGTTTCCAACTTGTAGAGGAAGTGCTTTAATTGTCTTCTTATAATTAAACGCTACCTTGGCTTAACTGCCGTATTTACTTGGAAGGGTGATTTTTTTCCCTTTATGGGCCTTCTTAAAAAAAAGGGTGGGGGTCTTCCACTCAGGTATACGGATCTGTTCAGTGTGAGGGGTGATTCACTGCATATGTTTGGAGAAGGCATGCCAGTTCATTCTCCAGCAGAGAGGAGTGGCAGTGAAAAGGACATAGAGTCTTGCTAATACTGCCTTTCAAGCTGCTCTGCATTTCAAAGGGAAAGAGCAGGAGTCAGGTAGACTTGCTGGCTAGTTTTAGAAACTGCAGTTCCTTGCCTGGCAAATAATAAGAAGTGGTAGGAATAGTGGGGGTGGATTTGCTCCTCTGCTGACCTATGTTTCTGGTTCAGAATACTACCCCACACCAACTTTTGCTTCTTCTTCTGTGCTTCAGGCTGGAATTGCCTTGTAAGCCTGCTCTTTTTTCCCTCAGGGGAGAGAAATTTAAAACCCCTTGAGCTTATAGCAGTTTAGCACAACATTAGCTATATCAATTCTTACTTATGGCAATTCTATGAATTAATGACCTCCAAAATGTCCTATCATGTAGAGTGCATTACGGTACTCTAGTCCTGATGTTACCATAGTGTGGATCCAGATGGCCAGATCAGCCAAGGCTGGCCACCATCTTATGGGGTAGATTGAGTGGGAAGAAAGCGTTTTGGGCAGCTGCATTAACTTAATGGATCCAGCACTGTTGTTGGAGGAACATAACCCAAGGCTCTTAACAGGGTCAGTGAGGGTCAGCTGAACTCCATTGAAAGGGGGAAGCACAGTGTCCTTCAAGATCACTTCTGTCTTGTCTGGGTGCGGTTTCATTTTTTTCACTTTCAGCTGTTTCATCACAGCAGTCAGGCAACAGATCAAGACTAGGGATGGGCATGAACCAGGAAAGTGGAGGTTCGTGGTTCATGGTGTCTCATGGTTCGTGACATCCTTCCCATTTAACAAACTGGTTTGTGAGGTTTGTGGCACAGTAAAATGGTCCCCTGTGAGCTAGAGGCATCAAACTCGCAGTGGACCTCCCTGGGATGCCTCTCTACCTGACCTCCAAGTTGTGTGTAGATTGGCTGTATGTGGGGGGGGAGATCCTAGGGTCTAGTGTGCAAAAGGGGAAGGAATGTGTTGAACGGCTCCCCTGCAAGCTAGAGGCATCAAACTCAACAGCAGACCACCCCAGGATGCCCCTCTGCCTGCCCTCCAAGTTATGTGCTGATTGGCTGGGGGGAACATCTTAGGGTCCAGAGTGCAAAAGGGGAGTGTGTTGAACACTGCCCCCCACAAGCTAGAGGCATCAGACTCACAGTGAACCTCCCCATGATGCCCCTCTACTTGCCTTCGAAGTTGTGTGGAGATTGGTTTTTGGAGGGGAAGATCCTAGGGTCCAATGTGCAAAAGTGGAGGAGTGTTTCAGAGAGCCCCCCTGCAAGCTACAGGCATCAAATTCACAGCAGTCCTCCCCAGGATGCCCCTCTACCTGACTCCCAAGTTGTGTGCAGATTGGCTGGGGGGATGGATGAGTAGCAGCCTCCCAAAGCAGGTGCCCCTAGGAAAATGTTCTCTGGGGAAATCGCAGCAGCCACAGGTTGAGGAGTGTGTTGAACAGACCCCCTGCAAACTAGAGGTTTAGAGCAGAATGGAAACTCTCTGGTTGGCCACCAGAGCTCCCTATCAAGCTTTGGAGGGGCACTATCGGGGTTTCCAGGGCTGGATGCGTCCACCCCTCCCCGTTGCCTGGACAATTGATTAATCGGTGCCAGCATGCCTGGCCCATGAACCGCTCCCACCGCCCTCACAAACCTCTGCAAAAATAGGTTCAGTTCATGAGTGGTTCGTGGGAGACTCAATTGCACAAATTGAGGCTTGCAAACCTGGTTTGTGATGAATTTCAGTTCATAATTCAGTTTGTGCTCATCTGTAATTAAAAGCTATACTGCATCATAAGAGGATGCTGGATTGGAGATATAACAAAAATAATGATTTCCTAAGCCTACAGAAAGCATTGTGAAGGCAAGGAGGTTAACACTGCATTCTTAAGGAGAGGTACACCTTTCGAGGTCATTGATCTCAAGGGATTTAGAAGGCTGTATATCTGTTTCGGATTGCCCTGTCAAGTGATCAGTTTATCTGAACCTTTGCCCAGTAGTTGAACTGGGGGTGAGAAAAGGTTATAAAAGCCAGTGTCTTGCCTCTTTAAATCTGAAACAGTGATCCAATACTGCTTGTGAACAGACAATGCAAAGAGGTACAAAAAGTGTAAGTAATTATTTTCTTCTATAGCCTGTATTTACTGTATATTGATAACTATGTAATAAAAAAACTTTATATTGCTACCTTTCTAATGTATAACCTCTTCTAGTTAGGGCAATCATCCTACATTCAGGATAGTCTTCCTTTTGAGTAAATACGGTATTGATGCTGAGTAAATGGCGCTAACAGTAATGCATCATCTGTAACTCTTCACAGTACTGATTGTAAGCCTCAAATACTCAGGAAAGTTTTTATGAAATGATTCTTTTTTCCCAGGAAGTTGGTTGAATAGCAATTTTCTTTTCCTTATTAATTCTCTAAAAAGACTGTTAAAATATCTCTAGAATAATGCATCACTTAAAAACACACAATGTATGAGTACACTGTGGGTACAATCCAACAAAAGTTAGCTTGGCTGAGTTCAGCTAACACTTGTGGGACTTACTTTTGGGTAGTACTGTGTCTCATTCCAGTGTCACAGTGGCCTTTTGCTTGATCGTGCCCACTATCTGTGAATCTTTAATAAAATTACAAAGAAGATAGTTGCTCACTTATTTCTGTTCTTCTAACCTTTTTGAAGCAAATGTCTTCATTTTTTCCTCTTCCCATTTCTTTCAGTACCAGGTGAGAACATTGCCACTATGAAATATGGAGCCCAAGTGGTTAAAGGGGAATTGAAATCTGCTTTGTTAGATGGAGACACGCAAAACTATGATTTGGATCATGGGTTTTCCCGGCATCCCATTGATGACGACTGCCGTTCTGGTATTGAAATTAAATTAGGTCAACCATCAATAATTAACCACATACGAATACTGCTCTGGGACCGTGATAGCAGGTACGTTCCAAGTCAGCTTAATTTCAGGAAAATGCTTTAGGCCAGGGAAAACTGCCTTAAAGTGTTGGTATTAAAATTACTTGTGCCAAAATGCCTACTTAGAATACAAGAGTTCTGCTTTATCAGACCACTGATCCATCTAGTCCAGCATCCTGTTTCACACAGTGGCCAGACATTTTCCTGGAAGACCAACAAACAGAACATAGAGGCCAAGGCCCTCCTTTGATGTTGCCATCTAGCACTAGTATTCAGAGGTTTACTGCCACGGTATATGGAGGTTCCCTTTACTCACCATCCCTTCCTGCTCATTTGACTCCCCACACAATTTCTGCTTTTCCCCTTCTCTCCCCCTAACAGCTTCACCCTTTTCCCTGCTTCCTTCTCTCCCTCAGCTTCTCATCTCACCCTCTTTTCCATTTTTCTGCCCTCTCTCCATCCCTCTGCTCCAGTTTTCCTTGTTTCCCCTCATTTTCCTTTTTGGTTTGTTATGTCTGCCTGTTCATTCTTTCTCCCACTCAACTTGAGTTTCAAAATGAAACTGGCAGCCAGTGTGGATACTCTAGGAAACCACAGACAGAGAGGTTAGAGTGTCAGACTAGGCTCTGAGAGATCTAGGGTTCAGATCCCCACTCTGCAGTGGAAGCTTGCTGGGTGCCTTGGGCTGGTCTCACAATCTCAGCCTAACCTACGTCACAGGATTGTTGTGAGGAATAAAGTCAAAGAGAGGAGAACAATGGAAGCCACTGTGGGTCCCCACTGGGGAGAAAGGTGGAGTATAAATGAAATAATAACAACATCTGTGATACTTGTCTGCAGGGCTCTTTTTGTAGAAAAAGCCCAGCAGGAACTCATTAGCATATTAGGCCACGCCCAACAGCAGGAACTCATTAGCATATTAGGCCACACCCTGACAGTGCAGCTCATATGGCCACACCCCCATGTTACCAGAAGTGTCGTCATCCAGCCAAACTTGTGTAAGATCACAGCTTTTTTTATATGCTCAGCAAAAACTTTTAATAATGGAAGAAAAGCCACAATCTCATGCAGGTTTCTCTTTCAGTCACTTTGCAAACACTCGAGCAAGTGGTACACATTCTGCATGCTCCATGTTTCACAGGGCTAGCAGATCTATCTGGAAAAAACATCCTCCCTTCTCTAGTAAATTATGAATAACCTGACCCAGGGGTCTTTTTGTAGAAAAACAGCTGCAGGAGCTCATTAGCATATGGTATGCTAATGAGCTATTAGGCTATTGGCATATGCCACACCCCCTGACATCACCGGAAGTGATGTCAGAAGGGGAAGCAAAAGGGGGGGAGGCATCTTCAAAAGCCTCCCCTTCCCTTCCCCAGCTGGTCTGGGTGGGGGAGCTAAGAGAGAAGGGGTTTAAAGTTTAAACTCCTTCTCATGAGAGTTGGGCCACAGAAGGAGGAAAGAGGGAAGGAAAGAGAGGGAAGGAGGGAAACAGGGAAAGGAGGAAAAAAGAGAAGAGAAGAAGGTGGGAAAGAAAGAGAGAAGAGAAGAAGGAGGGAAAGAGGAAAAAGAGAGAAGGAAAGGAGGGAATGAAAGAAATTTGGCGGCAATTCGGCCCCATTATATCCTATGGGCCATTGAGGTCAATGGTGAAAACATAGGGTATATTCTGGGGGCTGGAGGGGAGGAGGTTTGAGTGAGAGGCTCCAAACTCACAGGGTAGGTGATGGAGCCTCTCCCCAAGATACCCACCAAGTTTCAAGAACATTGGACCAGGGGGTCCAATTCTATGGGCCCCCAAACAGGTTGCCCCTATTCCCTCCATTGTTCTCTATAGTGGGGAAAAAACTTACTTTTTTCCCATCATAGAGAACAATAGAGGGAATAGGGGCAACCTGTTTGGGGGCTCATAGAATTGGACCCCCTAATCCAATGTTCTTGAAACTTGGTAGGTATCTTGGGGAGAGGCTCCATCACCTACCCTGTGAGTTTGGAGCCTCTCCCTCAAACCTCCTCCCCTCCAGCCCCCAGAATATACCCTATGTTTTCACCATTGACTTCAATGGCCCATAGGATATAATGGAGCTGAAATTGACATGCGGCTGCCTGAAAGACTCCCCGGGACGCCGGCTGGGGGTGGGGCTTGGCTCCTGAGCTCCCGGAGCTGTGCTCCGGTGCGCTCCCCCCAAAAAAAGACCCCTGACCTGACCCCTTGAAAGAGAGGTGTGCCTAAAACAGAGTTACACACATGACAGACATAATAACATTAAATAATATTAAATACATAACCAAGTTGCCTTCTTAAAGTGAATACAAGCTAAGCTTTGCCTGTTGCTGTGAGCAAGACAATTCCCAGGGCTTTTTTTCTGGGGGAACATGCCAGAACAGAGTTCTGGAACCTCTTTGACAAAATTCTTTTTAAAGAACCAGTTGAAGACATCATTAACCTGACCCCCACTGAAATGCAGTGATCATCCCAATTAAGTGGTACTTAAAGTGTCATCATTCTGTTGTTGCCCTGGCCTGGATGGCCCTGGCTAGCCCGATCTTGTCAGACCCTCTGAAGCTAAGCAGGGTCAACTCTAGTTAGTACTTGGATAGGAAACTACCAAGGAAGCCCAGGGTTATGACGCAGAGGCAAGCAATGGCAAACTACCTCTGAATGTCTCTTGCCTTAACAAACTACTAGGTCACTGTCAATCAGTTGCAACTTTCCATCAACAATTGTGTTGTTGCATAAGAAAAAGGCTTGACAAAGCAGAGGGAGAGAGAAAGACACACACACAGAGAACATAAGAACATAAGAGAAGCCAATGTTAATTCCTAAATCTAATTCAGATCCAAGCGAAATTAAGAATTATAGACCTATATCTTTGTTAAATGCAGATTATAAAATATTTGCGGGGATTTTGGCTAAAAGGTTGCGGATAGTACTCTCCCAGACTATACACCAAGATCAGATGTGGTTTTTACCAAAGAGACAAATGAGAAATAATTTAAGAACAATTATGAATGTGTTGGAATATTATGAAGAACACCCAGATAAAGAGCTCATTTTGATGTTTCTAGACTCGGAAAAGGCTTTTGATAACCTATCATGGGCTTTCTTGTTGCAGAAATTAATGAGTGCAGACTGTGGTAAATATTTCTTTACTATGATTAAAGCTATTTATAAAACACAATATGCAAAGATCATAGTAAACAGGGATGTAACTGACAATATAGAGATTCAGAAGGGTTCTAGGCAAGGTTGTCCGATCGCTTCATTATTGTTTATTTTTGCATTAGAATCTTTAATGCGATAAGGGTGAACCAACAGATAGAAGGTCTAAAAATAAAAGGGGAAGCATATAAGTTGTAGGCCTTCACTGACGATTTGGTGTTTATTTTAGAAAAACTAGAAACTTTAATTACATACTTGTTGGATACTGTTAAAAATTACAGATTAGTAGCGGGACTTAAGATAAATTATAAAAAATCTTAAGATTTTAACCAAAAATTGTCTGCCAAGGACAGTGCAGGCGATACAGAAATTAACCTCTATGGAAATAGTCAAGAAAGTAAAATATCTTGGAATTAATTTTTACAAACAAATGTAGTTCTTTAATAAAGGACAACTACTATAAGTTACTGGAAGAAATCACAATAGATCTGACAAAATGGAATAATATCCCACTGTCCTTTATGGGCAGAATAGCGCTGCTAAAAATGAGTATACAGTCAAGATTTTTATTTCTGGTGCAGAGTATACCAGTTTTAAAAAAGCGGAGGTTTTTTGAGGAATTGGACAAAATTACAAGACAATTTATATGGCAGTATAAGAGGCCCAGGATAAAATGGAAAGTTTTGCAGGATAGAAAGGAAAAGGGGGGAATGAGTGTTCCTCATTGGCATCTATATTATCAAGCGGCCGCCCTAGTCTGGATAAAAGAATGGTTTACTTTGGAGAATACTAGGATTTTGATGCTGGAAGTTCATGATCTATACATGGGTTGGCACGCATATATATGGTATGGAAAAGATAAAATCCATTCGAATTTTGAAAGACATTTGGTAAGAGGAGCATTAAATAAAATTTCGAATAATATCAAAGGAAAATTTTATAAGAAAATTCCAAGATGGGTTTCCCCCCGGAAGCCTTTATTAGCCCGTCATTAATAATGATGTGCAAGAAAGAGAGTTACCAAACGCTGCTAAGCAAAAATAATAAACTAAAATCAGTGGAAAAATTAGCACGCGAAAATAAACTAACTTGGTGGGAGCAAATAATGCTATGCAATAGATTTTAAAAAGACATGTTAAGGGGCTTTGAGGACCAAAATAATGAATTGGATAAGATATGGTTGTCCTCCAATGATAAATTAATACAGAAGATTTACAGGTTTCTGTTGGAAGAGTATGAGCAAGATGAAATAATTAAAACAGTCATGATTACTTGGATGAGGGATTTAGGAGAGAATATAGAAATTGAGCAATGGTCAAAAATATGGACTTCTGTTAAATACATGAGAGCTATTGCATATAAAGAAAACTTGTTCCATAGGTGGCACTGGTCCCCAGATAAAATAGCTAAGTGCTAGCCCAGTTATTCCAACCAGTGCTGGAAATGTAAAGCTAATATAGGGACCTATTACCATATGTGGTGGAAGTGTACTAAGGTACAATCTTATTGGAAAATGGTACGGAGGATAATTCAGGAGATAATGGGGAAAAATCTAGCACTGAAACTGGAAATATACATTTTGAATATGATTCCGAGTGGATATAATCTACAAGAAAGGTATATATTGTCATTCTTAATAACCGCAGCTCGCCTGTTATTGGCAAAAAAACTGGAAATTGGATATAGTACCCTCCAGAGAGGATCTAACACTTAAAGTGTTGGAGTTAGCACAAATGGACGATTTGAGTTTGATGATTCAAGACAAAAATGAAAAGGTACACAGTGAACGGTGGTTAAAGGTGTATAAATGGATAGAGAATGTAACAAATGTATAAGACTTTGTTATATGTGGAATGTATAGATGGATGATGTTCTTATTGATAAAATTGAAAATAAAATTATAAAAAAAGAGAAGCCAATGTTGGATCAGGCCAGTGGCCCATCCAATCCCAACACTCTGTCACACAGTGGTCAAAAATACCAGAGAGAGAGACAGGGACCTCAAAGGGACACACACAGGGACCTCAAAAGGACACACACAGGGACCTCAAAGAAATACCAGTAAAAGGATTCGTTTTTTAAAAAAAGAAATTGACATTCCATTCCCACTCTTGGTCCTATTAGTTGCAACTGGCACCCTAATTCTAAGGAGCATCCCTTGTCAATAAATCCCAAAAATTTCAGTGAAGCACATACCCTAGGATTAGAGGAGTTGTTCCAAATTCAAATTAACAGGAATTACTTCCACCTAGGTGAATTATGACTGGGATTCAAATGGTTGAAATGGAATATTAACCCATGACCTTAAATCACTCATGACATTTTAAACATACAAAGATGAATGCAAAGAATTTAATGGCAAGTATTGCAAAGATGTAAACCAGTTATATATAGCATGTCATTATAGCATGGAGAGCCAGTTTGGTGTAGTGGTTAAGTGTGCGGACTCTTATCTGGGAGAACCGGGTTTGATTCCCCACTCCTCCACTTGCACCTGCTGATGTGACCTTGGGTCAGTCACAAGCTCTGGCGCAGCTGTTCTCTCAAGGACAGTTTGTGTTAGAGTTCTCTCAGCCCCACCTACCTCACAGGGTGTCTGTTGTGGGGAGGGGAAGGGAAAGGAGTTTGTAAGCCGCTCTGAGACGCCTTTGGGCAGTGAAGGGCGGGGTATAAATCCAAACTCTTCTCCTCTTCTTCTTCTTATAAAAAAAAATTGTTTTCTCAGTATAGCCACCCATAGAAAAATAAATATTTCCAACAATACAAAAACACTCAAGAACACACAATCACATGGATGTTCACAAGCATGGATCTCCTCACCCCAAGTTGCTTAACTACTCAAAGATCAACCTGAGAAAAACAAAAAATCTAATAGAAAAGCAATTTTTAAAGACCTAATTTAAATTCTTGGAAAGCACCGCTTCTGTAAACTTATCTATTCAAGTCTCTGGTCTACCACGTCATACAAACACATATGCTGCCTACTGAAAGGCACAGAAGGCTGAAAAGAAACCAAGACCCGAACAGAAACTCCGATGGCCTTTGCAGTTAGGATTATCCTTAACAAACATTACAAAAAACTGTGTGTGGGGGGGTTGTATCTAAACCATACATTGCACGTTGTTTGAGATTGAAGGTCTAAGGAAGTGTGATCCCTTCATGTCCTCATGGCGTAGCTCTGAGAGGCTCAAAAGCCTCCTAGTTTCTTGCATGATGATTGGGCTTTCCCTGCACACAAACGTGTCAGGTTAACACAGAAAGAGCCAGACACTGCTGCACTTTTACGAGCTGGAGGATAAAAGACTCCTGATCACCCACACACTTTAGAGCAGCCGCCATCGGGGCTGGGCGGTGGTGAGAGGGACTTGCGCGCTCCTTGCCAAGCAGTGTTAAATGGGGGCGGAAAGAGACAGCAGCTTCCTCAGTAACGGGACAGGACACACACACACGCCCTTTTTACTGGCTTCTTCCCTGCACACACACCCACCAATGGGAAACCAAGGCAACACATCCATATGTACTCAAACTGGGCAGAGAGAGAGAGACAGACAGACATACAGAGGAACAGACACACACACACACAGAGGGATATATAAGAACATAAGAGAAGCCAATGTTGAATCAGGCCCATCTAGTCCAACACTCTGTCACACAGCGGCCAAAATATACCCGGTGCCATCAGGAGGTCCAGCAGTGGGGCCAGAGAGAAACAGAGGGACAGAGACTGGGTGTTCTCTGATGCCTCGAAAGCAGTCACCACCAGCCCACTGGCCTCACCAGAGCCCCGCTCGCCACTGCCACAAAAACAGTCCCTGCCAGCCCACCGGCCTCTCTGCCACCCCCACCCCCCAAAAGCAGTTGGTGCCAGCTTGCTGATCTCATCATAACTGCAGGTTGGCCATAGCCAGCCTGGGTGCTCTCTGAATCCCCCCCGTGCCAACAGAGTCTCTACCAGCCTGCCAGCCTCTCTGCCACCCCCGTCCTAAATGAGGCCTCTGGCCTCATTAAAGCCCCAGGCTTGCCGTGGCCAGCCTGGGTGCTCTCTGAAGCAGTCCCCGCCAGCCTCTCTGCTGCCACCCCCCCCCGCCCTGAAAACAGTCCCTGCCACCCAGCCCAGAGCAGCCTGGAGCTTCGTTACCTTCCTGGCTGAGGCAACACA
Source organism: Gekko gecko (assembly GCA_029375565.1). Lineage (NCBI taxonomy): Eukaryota > Metazoa > Chordata > Lepidosauria > Squamata > Gekkonidae > Gekko > Gekko gecko. The sequence continues at coordinate 97,643,709 of JAPDNY010000001.1, forward strand.
TGCTGGCTCCGGAAGAAAGAGGCAGCCCAATTGAGGGCTGCTAGGAGCTGGGCATGGCCAACTCAGAAGCCAGCAGGAACGCCGTTCTGGTACATTTCTGCCCCAAAATAGCCTTGCTTGTCTGCATTTGCCTTTGCAGTCCAAAATGCTTACTGAGAGTTTGTTAGGTAATCTCCCCAGAACTCAGCATTGAAAAGAATTCTAGTTTATCCTTTCCTTTTGAGAACCTTAAGATTTTTCTGCAAACCTGAGAGTTACCCCCAGGGCCGGCCCGAGGTTTTTTTGCGCCCTAGGCAAGGCTAGCTTGTGGCACCCCCCCCCAACCGCAGATCTTTAGGGTGGTATCGTCTTCATCAGTACGTATTAGATAAGCAGAAGTGGCTCCTTAAGCTTTTTAGTCTCACCACGCTGTGTACGTGTAAGATGGAACTTGGGAGTGATTAATTCTAGTGGGGCAGTCTGTTGCCGCAAAACCAGAAAAGATCCTAGGCATTACAGGCGAATACACATTTACTCCCCCCCCCCCCATATAAATGTAATGCTTAATTCACGTGGATGGCTTTTGCATACACCGAAGGGCCATTCCGCCCCCACTTCCCGTACCACTGCGACCGTTTTGCAGTATGGCCTTCCTACGTTTGGGCTGTGTTCTGATTGGACACCACAGCTGCGCCAGCTATTCTGGGCTCAGCATGAGCAGCGATTGGCCACGGGGTAGCGTCATTTAAAGCAGGGAAGTCAAGCAGGGGGAGCGTGCCGCTGTCTGGACAGCTTCTGCAAAGTGTTTGCAAGGCTTGTCTGGCAACTGCTGCACTGCATGTTTTCCCCCTGCTCCATGGTTAACTTTGCTGATTCTTCCTGGGCCTGAATGGCGGAAACTGCGGCCATATCTCCTTTCTTCTTTCTTAGCTGGAGGCGGTTGCTGCAGGGGAGTGGTGCTGCGGCCTCTCACCAGGGTGGAGAAAACCAGCGGGGGGGGGAGACGACAGGGCCTTTGGCTGCAGGCACAGGATGGGGGGCCTCCTCCTTGTCCATGGCAGAAACGGGCGACAGGAGAGCCCCCAGGCTCCAGGTACCACTTAACGGCGCTGACTCAGCCAGGGAGGGCCATGCTCTTCGTGGGCAGCCCCTGACAGTGCTGACCTGCGACTCTTTCTGGCCTGCGTGCCCTGCCATGCCAAACCTCCGGCATTCCTGGTGGGGGAGCCCCGGAGCTGCACACATACTCCCCCCCAATCTGGAAGCCGCCCCTTAGTTGCCTCGGTCTTGAGAGGCCTCCCCCTGCCCCCACCCTCAGCATCCTCGCCCCCCACCTTTTCACCATGCACGGGGTGCCTCTCCGTCTCAGTCTGAGGACGGGGTGGGGGGGATTTCAGGGTTTTTTGATCCTAGCGGGGGCAGGGGGGGCTTTTGGCGGTGGGGTGGCTGCAGTTTGGTGCCCCTAAGGGCCGGCGCACTCTAGGCGATTGCCTAGTGAGTGAGCCGGCCCTGGTTACCCCAGATACACAGAGCCATCTCCCCTCTCTGTGTGTGGCCCCATAATGCAGATATTTTTGATCTGTACTCTGGATCCAAGTTTAGAATCATCTGCCAATTTATGTAGGGCATACAGTGCTTCACCTTCAGTTTAGGGAGTTCTTGGAAGTATGAATACATGTATACGAAAGGTATGTATGCTCCCTCCTGCATATTTATATAATTCCTGTAACAGTAATAATAAAACATACACTAGTGAGCTTGGAGCAAACAACTTTCTGCTGTAAGAAAGCAAGGATGCTGTAATCACAACTCTGTGCATGTTTATTGAGAAGTAAATCATCCTATGTTCTATGTTGTTTGTAAGATAAATCAACAGAGATTTATATGATATGATTTATTTAGATCAAGAGATGTAATAAGGGTGAGAGCTACTGAGAAAAAGCAATGGAAAAGGGATTACAACACAAAATAAACATATCACCTTTTCAGTCTCTTTTTACTGCATGCTGATGTTTAAGGTTCTGCTAAATCTCTCCTGTTTCCTTGCTGATGTTGTAGCAGAAATAACTACAGTTCATGTTTAAATTTAGACTGTGAAAGAGGAGTACAAATTATTTTTTTATGACTTAGGCATGTTAAATGTCTGCATTTAATGTTCCATCATGTTTGAAGAGGGACTGCTTCATTTTATTGAGATGGTGAATTTGGCCATTAAAAAGACCTCAAAGTATTTTTATTATGTAATTATATTTCAGCTGGAGATGTACCTGTGGCAAATAATTTCTGTGGAACTGCAATCTTGGTTGCATTAAAAAGTAATACATTTTTATATTGCTACTTAAAGGTATAATTTGCCAAACACTTTTCTTTATGTTGTCCTATGGAGTTCATGTGACTTTAATGTGGTCAGCCTCTAGGTTTAATTAAGTATATTGTATAAAATTAACATGCTGATAATTTCCATTTTTCATATTATTTTTGCTGTCCCTAGATCTTACTCCTATTATATTGAAGTGTCTATGGATGAGTTGGACTGGATTCGTGTAATTGATCACTCCAGATATCTTTGTCGGTCATGGCAAAAACTGTATTTTCCAGCCCGGGTCTGCAGGTCAGTGCATAATGTGATTATGTTGGTGTGTTACTCCAAATGGTCTATGCTGCCCCAAAAGGGGTCTGTCTCCTATTTTAGTTGGAGGAATTAGTGAAGGAGACAAAAACTTTGCAAGAGGGGGTAATCTAGCAAGATCTTTCCACCTATGTTTTATGGGGATCTTTCCCTTTGAGAACTCAAGTAACCAGTCCAAGGTAAAATGGAGATTGATTTTATTTGATAGAAAATAAGAAGTCTAACATACAAAAAGCGCGCAAGAAGCAACACGCATACCAGACCAATTAAGAAATAAAGGCATTTGCAGGAAATATAGGGGGGTGTTGGGGTGATAGCTACCTGTTCAGGAGTGCATTGACCCTGGGGGAAGAGCAAGACGTCCAGTGTCCTGGGTGTGCAGTTCAGATCCAGGAAACACACACAGCAATGGGGCTGCATCTGTCTAGTTATAGCAAAAATGGGACCTGAGGGCATGCTAATGTGACTGCCCCATGAAACAAAGAATTGAGATTTCCTAAAAGGTAAAACGATGAGTATGGGAATGCTGAATGGGGTTCCCAAGTATGGACAAAGAGGAACAGGAGATGTTCTGGGAGGAGTTTTGGATGTAAGGTAAGGTTTGGACTGGGGCTCTGGTTGCTTCCTCTGGTGATTCAGAGGTCTATTGGATTTCTAGTTAAACTAATCAAAAATAAACAATGCTGCTTGGTGACCCTCCTGTTGTGTTAGGTGGGAAAGATGGGAGCTGTTATTATAAAGGAAGTGTGGGTAGGAAAAGGTGAAAGGTGGCTGATACGAATAGCGATCCAAGTTGAATGGTGCTAGCTCTGGGATGAGGCAGGCCCATTGTTTGGCATATGCAGATGTCAGGGCAGAGGAAGAGGCTGCATCTGGGTCAGACCAAGATCTTACCCTCCAGAGTTGCTGCTTGGGCATAATTATGAGGCCTGCTTGTCTGTGATCCATCTTGTTTATACTTAGATCAAATCTGCCTGATATATGAACTCCAGGGGTGCTGTAAAATGGGAGGAGGTTCTCCTCCGTATTGCCTCTCAATAAAGAGAGGGGGTCTGCGTGCTTGCAGGTGGACTTCTCTTTTAATGTGGGTTTGAACTATTTTGATTTTGGTACTTAGATTTACCAATCCTGTTCAAACTTACTCAGGTCTAGACCAATTGAAATCATTAGGTTAGACATGAGTAACTCTGCATGGTTAAACATCTATTTTCAAGAAATGTAGTGCCTTTTACCAGCTTTGGCCGATACGCTTAAAATGTTTGGCTGATTCACTGAAGATGTTTGGCTGTTCCTTGAAAAGCATGAATTATTTATTTAGGACACTTTTAACCTGCTTTTCTCCATACAATATGGACCCAAAGGGGCTTACAGTATACAAAATAGATAAAAGAATCATATTCCAAAGATATGCAGAATATGCCAGTTTTATGATTACTACTTACCACTAACACACTATTTTTTAAAGCAAAGCAAGTGACAACAACTCTGCCCTTGATTAAATAGTCTCTCCTGAAGCAGGCAGGCAGGCACTCACCTTCCTTCTCTCCTTCTAGAAGGCAGTTCCTTTATAGATGAAGTAGGAGGAGCAGAGAAGGTGGAAACAGCTCTGCCCTTGATGGAGCAGTCTCTTTCCAGGCAGGCAGGCACTGGAAAGATCTGGCCACAGTAATCCATGCTCTGGTTACATCCACATTAGATTATTGTAATTTTATGTGGGGCTGCCTTTGAAAATGGTCTGAAATGTCTGCTCATCTAAAATGCAACAGCTGGGCAATTGTCAGGGGCAGGATATAGGAATTGTATTGCTGGGCTGGGTTGCCTATTTGTTTCCATGCTCAATTTAAAGTTCTGGTTCTTACCTTTTAAGCCCTAAATGGCTAGGGGCCTGGATATTTGAAGGGCTACCTCCTCCCATACTGTCTCACCTGCCAATTAAGATTTGCCTCACAAGCCCTGCTCTCTGTGCCGTCAGATGCAGGGCTTTTATTTCCTCGAGGAACACACTGGAAGAGTTCTGGAACCTCTTAAACAAAATTCTTTTAAAAATGTTTTGAGTTTTCAGTATACAGATTGAAAACTTCATTTCCCTCTTTAGAGTTCTGGCACCTCCCCCCCCCCCAAAAACAAAACAAAACAAAACTCACTCTGGTCAGATGTGAGGCAGGTGGCAACCAGAGCCAAGGCTTTTTCAGTAGTGGCACCTCATTTAGGGAATGCTCTTCCCCTTGAGGCTTACCTGGCACCTGGATTGCTTTCCTTTAGGCACCAGGCAAAAATATTTCTGTTCACCCAGGCTTTTTAATTAAGGGTTGATTTTTTTAAAAAAGCAAAACCACTGTTTTAGTCTGGAAATTGTTATTTTAAGCTGTTTTCATGATCTATGCTTTTTTAAGGCTGAGCTACATATTTATGCAGTATTTTAATACCTTTTAATATTTTGTTTTTATTTTATTTTGTAGAGGCAGGATAAAAGTTTTCTAAAGAAATCAGTAAAATAAAAGAACTTGGATTTTGAAAAAGCAGAGCAATTTTTGAGGTAGCTAATTAATAATAATAATCTTATGGCATTGTGTATAGTGTAGCCAGGAGATCTTAAGATTGTCTGGCAGCTTTAAATTCAAGCCAGTGTTATGTACCATTAGTTGGTGAGCTAGACTTATGTTTTGGGCTGAGAGAGCTGCAACTGACCCAAGGTCACCCAGCTTGGCTTCATGTGGAGGAGTGCAGAATTGGACCCAGTTTTCCAGATTAGAGTTCACTGCTCTTAACCACTACACCATGCTGGCTCTCCTTTAAGGTAGCTGTGTGGTGTTGAAAGGTAAACATCATGCACCAAAGTTGAAATGTGTTATAATTTTCTCTCCCCTTTCACGCCTATATTCTAACTCACAATAATGTATACCAGTTATTGCTTGTTTTTAACTTCAGTTTTCTTTCAGTCCTAGGGATTAAAAAAGTATATATGTGGCTTATTTGCACATTGTGAGCATTATAGAAAAGGTTCTTAATTTAGTAATTCAATATTCTTTTTAGGAATATTTTGTAATTGCAAGTAAGCATGAATATTTGACCTAAATTGTGGGAAAGGGTTATTGAAAAGCCAAAAAGAACCATTTGGATATGTACATGCTTTGTGGGCAAATGTCTAATTTATAAACCTCCCTAAAGTACCATTTTTTTAAATGACAAAATTTAATCCTTGTCGGAGAACGAAGTAAAAATTTCATTAGAATCACTTTGTTGTTGCCATAGAAGGTATCTATTTTCGTTATTCAGGCAGCATCATCATAATATTCAATAAAATGTCATTTTCCCCTTCAGTAGATTTCTGACGTTTAACAGAGACTCCTGTTAAGGCAATGACAGTGTGCAGGATGAACTCTGATCTGAAAAATATCTTTATTTCCCCCCTTGGCCACTTTTTGTGTGGGGCTCTTTTTTGCCATTGAGGAGAATGGGGTATGTTTGTGTGTGTGGACACACATGTATTTGTGCAGGTTTCCAGAATATTTTTGTATCTTTTTCTAATATAGACAGAAAAATAATCAGGTTTGGCAAAGTATGGAGAAGTAAAAGCTCCAGGGGATAAACTCCAAGAGAGATTCAAGAAGTAATATTAGCATCTTTAGGGAATGCAGTTATAGCTCTTTCCTTTGAAGTCCTCATGGGGTTCAGGATTCAAGGCGACAGTGGCCTCAAAAATAATAAGTTTCTTTTTAGGGGAAAGATAAGTATCTTTTAAAATACTGAATGCAGTCATTTCTTGTAATTTCTTTCTTATGCATTAACATTTAAAATAAATTCTAAAGAGACGTTGCTCCTCATGCTGGAAGCGTAAGAGTTCAGGGGCATTTCGAGATGCAAAGGGAAGCATGGTTCTTTGTTTGATCTCTGAGGTATTGGAGAAGGGATCCACATATATTTATTTTGTTCTGTCACCCCTTTTCTCCATTCCTACAAGGATAGGAGAGTTCCTGCATGCCTTGTTCCTTCCCTGTTGCATTTGACTTAGAAACTACTTTTTCTGAGATACCCAGACTTCATGTACCTTTGATGTATCTTTTCTTTGCTCAAGGTGCACTGAGGTCTGAATTGCACAAGTGATTCTGTGGGAAGCTGTTGTAGAATGGCTTCACTTTTGTTGCCTCTTGGTTACTTGTTTGGCATATGCTGAGCTGTTTCTACAAGGACTTCTTATTCAAAATACTTTTGTAAATATTGGCAATCGTGAGCATTTTCTGACGCTAAATTAGGTGTGAGTGGCAGGTTAAGAGGCAAAGCTTGTATCTCACTGAAATAGCTAGTCTAATAGGAAAGGCATAGGTTCGAATCAAGACTGTTATGCATAGTGTTCTGTTTGTACATGTGAACTTTTCAGCTCCCATCAGCAGTTTTCTGCCTTTGCCTCCCCCCTCCATTTCAGAGGCTCTGTTGGAGTGACATCCCTTCAAATTCAAGGAGCTATTCTCAGAAGGAAATATTATTCTGCTCTTATGCATATGTGGAAGGGCTTTCTATTTACAGAAGGGATTGTACTTTGGCAATAGCTGTTCTTTTCCTAATATTAGAGTTCACATGGGGGATTCTTGCTACCACCAGCCCTCCTTGTACTGAAATTCTTTGAGCCCCCCCCAGTCAGTCTTTAGGGTTTGGGAAACAGTGTGAGATGCAGTACAGGGACTGCAAGAGCTTATGGAGGAAGGGACTGCAAAAAAGAGCTCCTGCAGTGTTCCGTTTGTCTTGGTTTGCTTCTCTTAATTTGTGGACTGGGGTTTTGCATTAAAGAATATCAGTTTCATACAAATATTATCACACTGTCACACTAGAGGAGCTTGTTCCTCCAAATGCACACCCAATTTTAGTTAGTTCATTAATATTTAAATGTATGCCAGAAGTTTCTCAATAAACAAAGACTGATTTAGTCTGCCTCATCAGTCATTCATTGCATTACTTTCACTTTATTATAACCAGTATTGCGATCTGAAATTGGTTCTGAATAGCATTTTGAAAATCCAAATTACCTTCTGTTGTTACTTTCTATGCATAGTACATTTCAGCACATGGACAGAGTAAACTAAACTGTTTGCACAAGTTATATCTGTGTATGGCAGGTAACCTGCTATTAGTCAGTGGTTTAGGTCTAAAGGTGCCTGTCAATATGCAGAATCTCACTTCTGTTCATGGAAACGTTTTGTGCCTTTGAGGAACAGTAGAAGCAGCTGTTTTCTTTCCACATGCAGTTGTTTGGATCCAGTTTAGTCTAATTTTTTTATGATACTCTGCACTTCTGTGTTCCCTCCTGCATGAAGCATAAGCATGTGTTAGAGAAGTGGAGAGGGTTTGCTTTTCAGCTACATAAGAATTTTGCTGTGATGTGTGACAAAACATTAAGGAACTTTAGTCCAGCATTTCTCTCTGAAGGATAAATCGAGTTTTTCAAGGCTCAGCTATTCTCTAAGTAATACTGCTTTGATTAGAAGGTCAAACTCTAGAGGATTAGTTGAGCAACCTTGCAGCTGTTTAAAATTGCCCTATTTTCAGTGTATGGCCTGTGAGCATCTGAGGCTGCAGCACTGTTAAGGTTAAGAGGGTCTGGGCTTGATTCTTGGATGGGTGACCCCATAGAGGAGTAGGATATCTTTTAAAACAGTTATTTCTCTACCCCTTCTAAAATCCTGTTATTCATACAGACCAGACCACTTCACTGGGTGGATATAGTCAACGTGTTCACAGTTCAATAAAGATGCTCTTGCTTGTCAAATAAGGTTAATATGTAATCATGCTGTAAAATGAAAGCTGGTTGGATGCACATCTTAACATTTATCTGTATGTTATTCATTGGTGTGCTTAATATGTACTTCTATCCTTATTGTATGAATAGCAGTGTAATTGTAATTACTTGTTATGATTTGCTAATGTTAATTGGATAAAGCTTTTGATTTAGAACAGATGGCTGAGTCAGCTTGAGTGTGAATGAATAACGTCTGCCCAGTTTTGTGTATGGAAGGCAAGTTGGTTGCAGTACCTTCACTTGCTACATTATAAAGCTACTTCAGTACTATGAAAACTGAGAGATGTACTAGAGCCTTTCAGCTAAGAACTTTGAATTTTTGCGGTAGTAGTTTAACTGCCTCGATGCTTTATATAACAAAGATGCCAAAAACCATGAATAAAACATTGGGGAAGTCTGAAAATATCACCATATTATCCCAAGCATTGAGTTTTGCAAAAATATTAGCAGAGAGTAACAAAATTCACTGGTAGGGACCCACAAAAATGTTCCAGGTAGTTTTTAGGTTGACCAAGGTTGGCTGCAAAGAGAACTGTCCCAGTTTTGCTGCCATCCTTTGTCAAGTTAAAAACCAGTCATTCTTCTTTTTCCAGGCATCCTTGGGGCTCTGAGAATGGGACTGCTAGGATGAACCAAGCACGTCCACTTTCATGGCCTAAAGAATGGTGTGTGTGTGTGTGAAAACACTTTCTAATTATTTTCTGGGCTTTGACAGCATACCATCTGATGTAACCTCAGCAGGTCAGCTCTCATGACCCTGAGGATAGCTGGAAAGGGGGAGATTGCTGGGCCCCTTACCAAACATTCCGAGGGCTCAGAGAGCGCAACTGCTATATTTACCTCAGCAACCATATTCTGTCCTCCCATGATGGCAGAATGGGGATCCAGAAAGACTCATGGGGGGGAAATCTAATTTCTCCACCACTGCTGGTCCCCTCCTGCCCTCCCTCTAACAGCCCCATTCTTTGCTTCCTCCTCTACAGATCCCACTTGCTAAGATTAGCAGCACTGCCAAGGGAGATGTGGAACCACTCCCTGCCAAAAGGCCTGCTTAAATTAGGCCAGAAACGCTGCCATGGGAGCCTCCATGGCATTGCTGCTGACCTGCCAGCTCTAGTTGATCAAGGGTCTGGGCTTGGAGAAGAAATTGTGCCAGACATGCTCTCGCCCCCATATCCAGTCCCCCCCTCTTACCTGGCTGGTAGGGAGGCTTGGATCAGAATACATACTGTTTTCTCTAAGCTCCCCCCTCCCCGCCACTGACTAGGGGCCTGGGCTTGGAATGTTCTAAGCCCAGAGCCTGATCATATGGATGGCAGTAGTTTAGGGTGGGAGGCTTAGAACAGGAAATGCATCCTGCGCATACTTTCTGCTCCAGATCTCTCACCACTTCCAGCCAGTTGACAGCAGGATGAAGGGTGTTGGGGAGAGCATATCCAGCCCAAACCTTCCCCCCATTACCTGGCCCGTGGGGGAAGCTTGTAGGAAAAAGCATTTCTGCTGTAAGCCTTCCAACCCCATCCCACCACCAGCCACTTCCAGGTTGGTTTCCGTTACGCTCTCGTGGCATGCAGTGTCTTACTTGGGGCTTTTTTAGTAATGATTTTTGCACTTTGTATGGATATCATTCTCCATTTGCAGGGATATTAACCCCCTCCATCTTTTACTTTCATGCTTGGATTTTTCCAAATCCCACCTTTCTGTATGTGGCCCAATTGTACAGGTTTCTTGATTTGTGCTGTGGAGCTGTATTTATAATTAGATATGTAGATCTTGATGTCTGTAATGAAATGCTTTGTGTTATCACTCAGTGGTGCTATTTTCAAAAAGATCTGATTACTTTGCCTGTGTTTTGTTTTTTTTGCTTCAGTTAAGTTTTTGAATCTGTAAATAGTCTGTACTTCTTTACCCTTTGTAATTTAATGTTGACCATTATTATTATACTAAAAAAGCAAAATGATAACAAATTATATTTAAAATGCTGCCTTCTGTAGAACATGTTGCTTCTTTCTGGTTCTGTTCAGCGTTAATGTTTTGTAGCTGTGCAACCATGTTACAATGTCTAAAATTCCAGACTCACTTATTGATTGGGTTATATTTTCACATAACAAGGCGCTGGTGGTCAGAATAAAAGCATGGCATAATCTTCATGAGAAAGGAGTCCTGCCCTGCTAACATTGAATTGTTAGTAAGTATATCTGTGTGTGTCAATTTAATTGCCCTCATTGATTATAAAATACACATGTAAGTAGGGTACAATAATGCAGTCTTCCCATGGTTACTCTGCAACCATGAAAAGTAGATTGCATAAGATTTTGATAGATATTGTAATTTTGAGTACTTTGTTTCAGAGACCCAGCCAGATTGCCACTAAACAGTGAGAGAATGATGAAAACTGGAATAGTATAAATTGAATGGTCTTCTATAATTTCTGTATTTTTTGTATTCTGAATTACATATTTGGTTTTCATATTGTCCTCTAAAACATCCTACTTTGTTGAATGCTGAAATCCTTTTTTTGTGAGGGGGGAGGTATTCTGTGTATACTTGTGAGCCTGGAAGTCGTTGTGACTTCTGGTGACCCCTAGTGGGGCTAGGATATTTCAGAGAGGTGGCTTTGATATTACCTGCCTCTGCGTCCCGCCTCTGGTATTCCAAGGAGGTCTCCCTTCCAAGTACTTCCCAGGGTCGGCCCTGCTTAGCTTCCGAGATCTGACAAGATCAGGCTAGTCTGGACTATCCAGGTCAGGGCAAATGCTGAAATCCTTTTGATAAGCACATGTTGTCTTTGTTTTCTTTGTAGCAAAAGAACCATTTTCTAGTAATCTAGAAGTCTGACACATTGAGTACACAACTAGGTGTAAAAGTATCTTCTTTCTAGGAAGAGACAGTGAGAAGAATCTTCCCTGTTGATATTTGTGAAATGATAGTGGTGAGCAAGACCTGTTCTATCCTTGCAATGCCAATTAGCTTTTCTGCATAGTCAAGCATTAGACAGTGCTTGCCAGTGAAAATCTTTCTTATCAGACAAAGTGAACCAAACAAATATTTAATATGGATTGCTGGTATACAAGTTGATGATAGAAATAGTGCCATCCAGAATAGCCCCACTCCCATCTTTAAAATTAATATCATGCATCTGAGTAAGCTAATTTATGAACTAGGCAAAAGTCTCCAATAATGCTGCTGTTCTGATGTCGTTTATTTTGCATCCTTCTGGGTAAATTTTCAAACCAAGTTGTTACAGTCAGACAGCTAGTGTTAATTTGGTAGGTAATTATCCTCTCAAAGTGACAGATACGGGAAACAGATGTAAACTTGGACACATTGTCAGTTTCTTCTATAATCCACTACATTAGTTTGATTATACAAGTGAAAAATATGCCTCTTAAATTGTAAATCAACCCATCCTCTGTACACTCATGTTGATTTATTTCTTATGGTGTTTTTATGGTGCAACCATTCATTCCGACAAGATGGCTCAAAATTTAGTTAGGAGTTAGATTTTTACAAATAAAAATGCTGAACGTGTTAAGTTTTCCAAGCAGATGGCAAATTGACATATAGCCACATGGTGTCACTAAAGTGTAACTTGATTTTTCTGTGCTATTTTGGAGAGTAAGCCCTTGATATTGGCAACAAAAGTGCATTAAATCTTTATATATTTTGAGCAAGCATGGTCTTCATAGCATTGGAAGACACTGGTTTGGCCTCTTTGTTCTTGAGACAAGAAAAGAAGGATTTGTAAGAGAGGACTAATAGAGCAAATCAAATAAGCAGAGAGCCCTCTCTGGTATTTTGTTTCTCATGCACCTTGGAAATCCAGGTTTTTTGCAAAAAGTCTAGATGGAGAGGCAAGACTGCTTATGCAGACCGACCCCACCTAAAGTTTGGAAAATCGTGCTCTTTGTATAAAACTCTGGATTGCATAAGAATATCATATTATGGCCAATTTAAGGCTATGGCTAGAAATCATAAGATCTTTTGTGTCTGGCCTTTTGTATGGTTGAGCCCTGATTTGCAGTTATAATCTGCACTAACGATTTTGCTTCTTTCATGCTGAAATAAAAGAAGAATTTCTGTAGGCTGTGATCATAATCAATACAATGGAAACCAGATACAGTTCAATCCCCCACTCGGACTGCTTTTTTCCTTACCATTCTTATAAGAGAGCAAAGACCCTTAGAATTAGGACTGACACATAGTTAGCTTGGCAGAGAAGCAAAGCCTTTTTGTGTATTGATCCCCAGACATTCTGGGCAACATGCCAGACTGTTTACCTGCTGAAAATTAATCTTCCACTATGAAAATGAAGGGCTTGCTCTACAACAATCCAAGGTATTGTTGTGAAAATATTTGACTGATATTGAACTGTATATCCTACTGAACTTGGGAAAGGTGAAAGAATTCATTGATCCAGATTGGTTGTTCTCCTATATTAAGGATATAATTACTATGGTTTCTTGCTATGACAGATTATAGTTTCCCTGAACTGTAACAGTTACCATGTGTAAGTATTGATCAGTTTCTGCAATTGACTGATTCATTAATCAGATTTTAAAATTGGGTTTTAAACCAAGTTTCAGTTTTTGACTTGCACCCTTAATGAAAGGGTGTCCACCTAAGATGGCCTCTTTGTAGGTTTTTACCTAGATTCCTGGATGCAAGCAGTGTATTGGTTTGTATATCCTTCTGCACTTAATACACTGATCACATTGTGTAACTGTTAAGTAGTATTAGCAGTTGCAGAATAAATTATTTCTATATATTATATTCTATATATATAGATATGAGGTTAAAAAAGCATCTCACTATTTGAAAGCATTGAAAAGGTTTTGAACTGCTGCAGGAACAAAAGAGGCTTCATGGGTGAGGAAGTGTTTGCAGACAGGAAACTTTGCAGATTTGCAGTAATAGGGGCTCTGCAGTTAAAAACTACACACTGTGGTTTGGACTGCACACCTTCACTGATTGGAAGACCTTTTCCATTAGTAGAAGAGCACCTTTATATCCAACCCGTATATGATTATGTCGGGATCCTGGATGTCTGTGACAGCCTGGTCCTCCCTATCCACCTCTGTGATTCCAGCCAAAACCCCAGGGCCAGCAAAGGCATTAACTGCACCTTGTTCCTCCTCTTCCTCTCTTCTCAGTCTATCTTCTGCAGTCTGGAGGCCAGGAGCCTCCTTTCTGGCCTGCTGTTTGCCCTTTATATGGGCCAGGCTTAATTGTGAGCATGCCAAACAGATTTCCCTAACCTCCCACACCTGTTTCCCATTGGCCTGATGGCCTAGCCAGTCTGTTCCAGCTGCAACTGCTTCTGGCAGTTCCTTAAAGGAGATGCTCAGTGCTGTACAGGAGCTACACATGGCCTGAACTAGCAGTGATGGCCCTCTTGCCTTTGGTGTGGCCACAGGAGCTGTTGGCAGCCCAAAGGATGAGGCTAAGGTCATGGCCGCCTGCTGTGGCTCAAGTAAGTCCAAGAGAAGATCCAGCCCTGGACAAGTTGACTAATGGTATAGTTGCATTGTGCAGTGCTTTGATATGATCAAGTGCACAACCTCCTAAAGCCTAGGGGCACCTTTGGAATTCTGATAAAGGGTGTTATGCATAACCACAAAATCGCTGACAGAGGAGGCAGAGCCAACCAAAAATGTCAGAAAGTGGGGTTATACATAACTATAATAGTAACAGCTCAACTTCTTAGGCAGAAGTTCTGCTTAACAGGATGCCTTTTAAAATGAACATATTGTTTAAAAATATTTTCTTGCATACACACAATTTACCTTCAGTCATACCTGGAAGACCCTTGTATTGTGTGGTGGTAGCTGCTGCGGGAAGCATTGTTTTCTAAATCTGCTCAACCAGTCAGATCTCCAGGGACTAGCCACAAGTTCTGCTGGGCAAAAGCCCTACCTGGTCCCGCCCATTTTCTAAAACACTAGGCAGGCACCAGAAGAGGCCCCCATGGACATGGCCCCCATGGACACCACATTGGGGATGCCTGATACAGCCTTTCATGCATTCCTTGGCAAACTCTGTGTACATTGTATGTTGGTGTTGTATCACAAAAAATGCAAATAAAGTGCTGTAAAATGCTGTGGCTCACCCTCCTGGCACATAAGTGTTGTACCTGTTTGCAAATAGGATGGAGAAATCTGGCTCCTATGCAGCCAGAAATTGCATTGTATTTCTCTTAGGAATAGTCTTTGGTTCACAAACAATACTAAATAAAACAATGGAGGAGTGGAGGCATACTGCAGAGGGGAGAATATTTCTTAGCTATATCCCCCATTCCTCATGTGAAATCTCATCCTGTGCAGAGCCATACTGAGATCAACTCCCTATCCTGTAAAATCAAACAAAAGTGTCATGGAACCATAAAAACTAACAATTTATTTTAGCATAAGTTTTGTGAGTCGGAGCGCACTTCCTCGGATGCATTGTACTTTGGGGGCATAGTGTGGAGGTATACAGTTGGTGGTGTTCCATTGTTATATCATCTTCCAGGTATTAGGTCTCTGTGTATGCCACAAAGCTTTCCAAATGTTATCAACTGTTTTATAGTTTTACCCCAGTCAAGAAATATGTTGGCCAAAATGATACGTAACTGTAAAGTTTAAAAACTAATTACCAAGCTGCTTGAAGAGTTAATTCACAGATTGCAAATATTAATAATTCTGTAGTATGTCACAGGTTTACAACTTTGTTATACTTTCTGTGAGGTTATAAAAGTGATTGCGCTAAAAGGCTGTCGTAACATGAGGGTTCCCCCCCTCCTTGAGTGTTGCCTGTGTTCTCAGTAATGCTTTTGCAGCCAGAATTAGCTGTGCAAATCTGTCTGCATTTTTATGATATTTTTTTGTTTTGGATTTATCCGTAACTTTTTGGTTTATTTCAGTTTGTTGATCAGTGGCTGCCATCTGTTGAATTAATCTAATGTCACTGCATAAAGTATCCATGTATTCCTGTATTCCTAAACAGATGATTGGTATAGTTTGTTGGTATATTTCTGAAACAAACTATACCCCACTTAAAATCACACTTGAAGTGCAAAACAGATAATGAAACATTTCTTGGTTATTATGCATATTCATGCCATAGGTACAAAATAAAAGGAATATTGATGCATATTTTTCAGTTCATGAGCCAAGATTTTTTTCGAGCCAGCTGTCAACTGCCATTGGGCTTGCTTTTATCACTGGTCTTTTTGAATTGGTTAGTCACATAATGCCAGGAATAAAACTGGCCTTTTATGCTTGAACGAGTCTCTTTGGGTATTTTTGTGCAAATCTGCTCATAAACATACCTTTTGATTTAACTAATACATTCCAAATCCGTTTTTAGGTGCATAATGTTGGCTAAGCAGTCACATAGAACATTTACTTACTTACTTATTTATTTATTTACGAAATTTGTATCCCGCTTTCTGCCTTTACAGGGGGTCGCCAAGGTGGCTAACAATTTAAAACACACACGATAAAATGCATTATTAAATCATTAAAACAAACCCCTCTCCCAGACATACCTCATTACAACAACTTTAAAAAGAGTTTAAAAACAGAGTTAGAATACATATATAAAACAGTTAAAATACATACAAAACATTGGTTAGGAAACAGAGATCATTGAGGGAATTCCAAATTAAACAAAAAAGTCTTTGCCTGCCAGCGAAAGACAGCAATAGGAGGCAGCACATGAATCTCCCTGGGGAGAGATTTTCAAAATTTTGGTGCCATGACCAAGAAGGCCCTCTACAGGGTTGCCACCCACCTAATTTCAGAAGCTAGGGCACCCAAAGCACGTCCTCCAAAGATGACCGTAACAGACAGATTCATATGGGATTAGGTGGTCCAAGGATGTTGGCCCCAAACAATACAGAGCTTTGAAGGTGAGGGCCAGCACCTTGAATTGTGCCTGGAAACAAATTGGCAGCCAGTATAGGTGGGCCAAGACTGGAGTGATACGGTCCCTATGACTCACTTGAGTCTACATCCTGGCTGCAGCATTCTGTACCAGTTGAAATTTCCAAATACTTTTCAAGGGCAGTTCCATACAGAGTGCATTGCACTAATCTAATCTAAATGTTACCAGGGCATGCACCCAGTGGCCAGATTTGGGGGTGGAGCCTGGGGAGGGGGTTTGGGAAGGGACCTCAGTGGGGTGTAATGTCATAGACTCTGCCCTGCAAAGCAGTCATTTGCCCCAGGGGAATAGATCTCTATTGCCTGGAGATCAGTTGTAATTCTAGGAGATCTCCAGGCCCCACCTGGAAGCTGGCAATCCTACTTGCTAGTCATACAGTTACCTTACAAGGTTAAACATACATGGTTTTAAGTTAAGAATTATGGACATTGACAACTGTCATCTTCCTACCCCCACCCCACTGAATATACAGGCAGCACATAGCTTTGAGGATCTTGCTTGTGAAGGAGATAATAAACAGAATATGGAGGTTTAGCTTTCTGCTAAACCCTAAGCTGAGTTAAGTGAAAAGCTTGCAAATGGGTTTTGCTGTTGGATTTCAGAGAGTAGGTGCTTTCTACCATGCTCCATGCAAAGTAAAGTTTTCAAATGTAGTTTGTGTGTTCCTGCAAGAGGAAGCGTTCTCTCCCCCCTCCTGTTGGTAAAGCTCCCAGATGAGGTTTGTTTGCTTCTGTTCGACTGCAGAAATAGTTTGCAAGCATTCAAGCTCAAGCTCCTTGTTGCAGATCTGGTAATTTACACATTCCCAAACCTAGAGAAAGTTCCTGCTTGCCAAATAATTAGACAAGTTGTTATGGGAAAGTCTGCATTTGGAACTACGATTTGAAGATGGCATTTAAGAGAATAGTTTTCAATATGCAGTGGTAGGACGTTAAAATTCAGGCTGAATTTTTTCCAGGTCTATCACCAATTTCTGGAGAGAAATATGAGTTAGTGTAAAATGTGCTACAAAATGTTTGAACTCAGTAATATGGATATTAGCTGTGTATAAGGATACCAGCCCCCCCTCCTGGGTGGAAGGGGATCCCCCACCTCTGATTCCCACCCCCACAGACAATCAGCTGTCCAATGGGGAGACTTACCAGCAGTTTTGGAGGTCTAGGCTGGCAACATGATAACATTACTTCTGGCGTGCACTGGAACTTACATCATTGCATTGCTGGCAACATGGGATGCTCTTTTATTGTGCAAAAACTCTGTGGTAAAAATGGCTTCTATCATAGAGTTTTTGCCCAAATACCAGAACATCCCTGCTTTACATGATGACAGCATGATGGTGCCAGCATGCACCAGAAGTGACATCGTCACCTTAGACCTCCATTCACTTCCAGTAAAAGTCCCCCACTGGTTGCCAGGAGGGATCAGACAACCCTAGTTGTGCAGTCTCTTGGCTGAGGCAGTGAGTGTCCATGTATGGCCTCTCTGAGTTTGCTGTCACCCACCCACTGATATCCGGCCATTATACACCTACACCAGTGGGCCAGAATCTCTCATAGCCCACTGATTTCTGTTGTTAAGCTGTAACCACTGATTTTAATGTTTATACTGTGTAACATTATGTTACCTGCCCTGAGCCTGCTTGCAGGATGGGTGGGATATAAATACAATAAATAAATAAATAAAAATACATCAGAAGAACCTGACACCTAAATTGTTTGGGTTCAAAACCAAGTACAAGTTCAGGTAGTAAAAGAATAGAGGTAGAAGAGACACCCCCCCCAGCACTGACAGCCGTAGCCAGGATGATGGAAAGTGCAAAGAGCTAGCTACTGTACACAAGACAATATAGCTTCCTATGTAATCAAAGATTATGGGTTGGATCCAGACTAAATGTTTCAAAGTCCGAATAGAGTTTTTCTGCTGTCCCCTCCCACTGCACCACTGGTCTCTATGAAATGCTGCTTTGGGGGGGGGGGGCAGGAGGTCCTGAGAAAAACAGGCCATTTATTCCTGTTCCCTGATTCCTGTTCATTAATGTCACCATTCCATGAGAAGACTTGTAGTCTTTCCCTGTGACTGCAAAGTTTATTTTGGACTAAACTAGATATTGCCCCTGACATAAGTTGGTATGGGTTCCCTGACTGCAGCATGTGGAGACGCTCAGCCTGGGACATAGGGTCCCCTGTGACCTTTTTGGTTCTGAAAAATAGTGAGAAGGAAGGGAGAAGCCCTTCCTTCCCCTGTACTGTGTTCCCAAGTTGAGTTGGGCTAAATGCTCAGTTACAGTTAGGTTTGCCAGACCCCCTGGTTCAGTGGGGGTTTCCCAATTTGGAGGTCCCAAGAGCAACCACCCGGCCTCCTCCCCACCTCTTCCCAACAGCATTTAAATACTGCTGGGGAGAGGCTGGGGCTGTGTGCCTGCACTCTAAGCCCTGAATTCAGGGCTTGGAGTGCAGGTGCACGTGGCCTCCCCCCACCTTCTCCCCAGCAGCGTTTTTAAGGAAGTCTTTAAATGCTTCTGGGGAGAGACGGGAGCCTCCACTCCCCAATGTGATGACATCACTTCTGGGTGACATCATCACGCTGGGGACTCCCCACCCCTCCAGTAATGCCCCCCAAAGTCCCCTGCTGGGGACTTTGAGGGACCTAGCAACCCTAGTTACAGTTACTTTTAGTCCAAACTATATTCCTCTCACATGGGTAGCCCCGAGAAATCAACCAAAGAGAAGATGTAGGGGCAAAAGCAGGAAAGGATTTTTTAAATAAAAAGGAAGGAGTTTTTAGCCAGGTGAGGATGCTATGAGGGAGGTGGCTGTAAAGCTAGATATTGGGAGGAAAAGGCTAAGAAAAGGAGAGTGGACAGGCAGGAATTAAGAGTCAGTTCAAGAAGGGAAGTAGACTGGGAGGAAAAAAACTGCCTTCTTTTGATGAGGATGGTCCAGTGACTTCAGCGTCCAGTGGTTGCAGAAGAGGTGGCAGTGGTGGGGTTCCTGCAATTTCAGTGTTGAATGAAAGTTCTGGAACAAAACCAACTTAAAAATGGAGGACTTAGTGTGGTTTTCTTTGTGTGCCTAGATCTACCTGTGTTTCTATAGAGAATCCTACTGCTGGCTAGATTTTGTGCACAGCAATGGTCTATGATCAAAAGTGCTTCCCAGATCAGGCTTCCCATTAGTGGGTTTGAATTTTTGGTGAGCAAAGTGTGATGTCTAGCCAGGAGAAGTGGAAGTCCAAATGTTAGTCCACAAGGAAGAAGAGGAGGAAGATGGATACTAGGTGAGGCAATGGGCCAGCAAGATGATGCAGATGGCATGATTTAGTTACCTGAGTGGTAGAGCAGCCAAGATAAAGGCCAGGAGGTGGCTATCTGGATTTATGATTGAATCACTAAAGAAGTTTGTAGTGTGGGGGAGACTCTGGGATCTTTGGTTATCCTGCAAACTTGGATTGTTACTTATGGTCATGGGTATGAGGAGCTCCGGAAAGGCAAACAAAAGATCTGAAATTAATGTTCTCCTGGATCATTAAAGCAGTCAGGCTACTCCCTTTTGAGAGTGCCTAGGGGGACTTTCTGCCTTAACCAAGAAACCTTGCTTTAATGTCAGACTGGTTGGATTTTCTCTGTATCTCTGGCATCTTGGGTGCAAAAAGACACAGGTGTCAGTGGAGTGGGGTGAGAGCACCCTGATGGACAGCAGCACTCATGTTTCTGTGTTTTTTACATGGGTACATCAAATTGGGAGAGGGGCTGAAAGCAGTTCAAGTAAAACCATTTAGATTATATATTATGTATTTACAGGGAGGAGGAGGAGATGATGATGATGATAATTGGATTTATACCCCACCCTTCACTGTGGTGGCTCAAGTGGTTAAGATGCTGAACTGCAGGCTGTGGAAGGTCAGTAGTTCAGCAGTTTGAGACCCGAGAGTGTAGCATGCCGGAGTGAGCTCCCATCTCTAGTTCCAGCTCCTGCCAGCCTAACAGTTCGAAAGCAAGAAATTGCAAGTAGATAAATAGGTACCACTTTGGTGGGAAGGTAACAGCATTCTGTGCGCCTTGGTGTTTAATCATGCCGGCCACATGACCACGGAAGCATCTTCGAACAGCGCTGGCTCTTCGTCTTTGAAATGGAGATGAGCACCGCAACTCTAGAGTCGGATTCAACTGGCTTTCGAGCAAGGGAACCTTTACCTCACTACCCAAAGGAGTCTCAGATTGGCTTACAGTCCCATCCCATCCTCACAGCAGGTACCCTGTGAGGTAGGTGAAGCTGAGAGAGCTCTCTGGAGAACTGCCCTTGAGAGAACAGCTCTGAAAGAATTTATGACTCACCCAAGGTCACACCAGTAGCTGCATGTGGAGGACTGGGGAATCAAACCCGGTTCTCCCAGATCAGAGTCCATGCTCCTAAACACTACACCAAACTGGCTCTCTAGTGCTTGGCTTAATAATTCTTTTTTACCAGTTTACCTGGGATGAAAATTGGGCATACAAATGTATAATTTTCTGGCCTCCTGAAATATTAATTGTAGTGGCTTGGATCCAGACTAACATTCCTGGGGCACCCAAAATCCTGTTCCTCCCACAGGAAGGGCGAGGCAAGGAAATAGCACTCCATGTGCAGGAATGCTAACACCCATGGGAATATTAGTCTGGATTCAAGCCATTGGCTATGTTTTAAAGGTGCATCTTGTTGAAAGATCAGTAATTTCTCCTTTGAATTATGTTATTTTGATTGGTCTTAGAAAGGACAGCATAGCTGCTATCTTTCTGTTTGACTCAGTTCCTCAGATGATTTCAGAAAACAAAGGTTCTGATATGGGACTCTTCTCTATCTCTTGTCCAGTGAAAGATGATGCAAAGTTATAAATTCATTCTCTCTGCAAACTCCTTAACCTTTTTTCATACCTTTTGGTTACAAAGCCTTTGAAGTAGGTCCTAGGGTTTTGCAGTTTTATTGATTTGAGCATGCTCTTTTTTTTTCCCAAGTGGGTCACCACACTAAGTAAATTTGGACTTGTGGGTCACCACATTGAAAAACTGTGGTTGGTTTTAAAAGAAATGGGTGTGCCGCAGCATCTGATTGTTTTGATGTGCAACCATCTAATAAGAGGCTACTGTTAGGGCAGAATATGAAGAAACAGAATCGTTTCAATTTGGCAAAGGTTATCTTATCTCCCTATCTCTTCAATCTATATGCAGAACATATAACATAGGCAGATGACTACATTGCTGGCAGAAAATAAATTGGGGCAGGTGATGCACTCTATTCTTGGTGCTGGGGGGGGCAGCAGTGGGAGGGCTTCTAGTGTCCTGGCCCCACTGCTGGACCTCCTGATGGCACCTGGTATTTTTGGCCACTGTGTGACAGAATGTTGGACTAGATGGGCCATTGGCCTGATTCAACATTGGCTTCTCTTATGTTCTTATGTTAAAATAGTGAAGACTTGGAATGACTACTGACAAAAATAATTAGTACTGGAGAATTACATTAAGGCTGATGATGAAGAAATTGAAACTGTTCAAGATTTTATCTTCCTCATTATCAATCAAAAGGGAGACTGAAACCAAGAAATCAGAAGAAGGTTGAGACTGGGAAGTGCAGCCATGAAGGAGTTAGAAAAGATTCTTAAGAGTAAGGATATGTTGCTGGTGACCAAGATCAAGTTAATTCATGCCATAGTATTCCGTTACTGTGTATGAGAGTGAAAGTCGGACAATGAAGAAAACTGACAGGAAGAAAGTAGATTTCTTTGTAATGTCGTGTTGGAGGAGAGTTTTAAGGATACCATGGACCACCACAAAGATAAATAAATGGGCTCTAGATAAATCAAGCCTGACCTCTCTGTAGAAGCTTAAATGTCTAAATTGAGGCTATAGTACTTTGGTATTATGAGAAGACGAGAGTCACTAGAAAAGACAATAATGCTAAGAAAGGTTGAAGGCAGCAGGAGAACAGAAAGATCCAACATGAGATGGATTGACTCGATCAAGGAAGCCATGGCCCTCAGTTTGCAGGACCTGATTAAGGCTGTTAATGATAGGATGTTTTGGAGGACGTTAATTCACAGCGTTGCCATAACATACATAACATAGACCTTTATTGGCATAACAGTTGCCATAAGTTGGAAGCAACTTGATGGCACTTTAAAACACACACACACACACATATTGAAATGGTTGGGAATCACTGCTGTCTCCCAGCCTGGATTCCTGTTCCTGATTAAATGTATTATTTGTTGGTTGTGTCTTTAGGTGTAACTTTCGACATATAGAAGTTGAATATACTAGCACTGTTGCCACTATTCCCAAGTGCTCTGGCAACAATTCCATCTTTAACTCTCTCTGGGCACTGCTCAGTGCTTAACTGAGGAGGCAACACTATGGCTCTGTGATGGAAATGGAAAGAGGATGACAAATGAATCTGACATCTTACTTGGTTTAAACTGTCGCCTGTTTGTGTATTGTCTTGTCTTTATAATCAAGAACATGTTCACAAATTATTTAAGATTAAGGTCTGCACAGAGGTAAAATAAATATGTACCACTTTCTAGCTCCTTCAGGACTTTACTGAAAGTTTTCAGATAAATGTGGCAAAGTCTTGATTAAAAATCCTCGGTAGAATAGGTTCCAGCAGAAAGAAGGACTGGAAGGAATTATTACATATGATTTCAATTTCTAGTAAATTACAAGGCATACATAACCACCTGAAAAGGGAGCCAACTCCTGAGCCATACTTCATCCTGCCTTCACAGATAAGTGTATAAATGAAAGGGAAACGAATTGTTTCAACATAGCAAATCTATACTATTTTTGTGGAGAAAAATGAATGAAATTGAAATAATTCACTCTTAGCTGAAACAAAAAACTATAAAAGTATTTTATTCCTTACTAGAGATCGACATACTGTAGATAAGTAATAAAGAACGTTCTTTCTGTCCTTGGCCTCTGTTGATGGATTAAATACTAAATTGAGGTTAAAAATTGGATTGTGCAAAATCTCATGTAATTTACACTCAAATGTGTAAAATTAATCATTTTCACAGAGAAGCTGTTTATCTTTTGTGGTATTTTTAAAGCTACCTTTTACATTGATATTGCCTGGAACGATTGACCACCTAGTGAGGACCCATTGAGTGAAGGTGCAGTATCACTGTATGGGTTTTTCAATTTTTTGGTACCTTTTTTGTAGAAAACATGAAAATCTACCATCTATGATGGTGAAAATTACAAAAGACACATGGGAACTACTCCGTACAGTGGAGTGGCTTATCCACCTGCAACCTCGGTAGGAACATGTTTCAAGCAGTACTGGATGCTGTTCTTGCATGTATGAAGTCAGCCTTGCTCTCTGGGGGTATGTACTAGAAATACTCTGTTCAGTAGGGTGTTGTTTGATTTATATCATTCATACACAATAATATCAAAAAAATTGGCCAAGACAGACAAGAATAAATTTGGAAATGGCAGGCTGTTAGCTGCCTCTTACTTTCTTTTTTATACTTGTATGATTTGTAGAGAGAAGTGGGTCCTATCTTGAGAAAGGAGGACTCAAAAGACACACCTGGGAGGAGTGGAGAAAA
This sequence comes from Gekko gecko, assembly GCA_029375565.1. NCBI lineage: Eukaryota > Metazoa > Chordata > Lepidosauria > Squamata > Gekkonidae > Gekko > Gekko gecko. Next base: position 97,667,618 of record JAPDNY010000001.1, read on the forward strand.
AAGAAGGAATTATGGCTTTGAGTGTGGTACTTTTCTTGTGTGAGGGATTTGAGAGAATAGAAAATGTTGGGAATGCAGGCTACAGCTAAGAATGACCGTGATCAACAGCTGTGTTGTTTTTTTTAAAAAATGATCACTTGGGAAAGAAAAAAAACAAATATGAGGAATAGCAGGCTACATTATTGCTTCGCTGGGCAGATTTTAGAAGTTAAGCTGGGAAGCGAACTGATCCACAGTCTGTGGTGTTGAGTAGTACAAAAGGCACAAAACCTAGAAAATAATATTGCTGTTTTTGATGCATTAAGAATTAACTGGAAGTACTGTTTCTCATGTGAGTTTCTTTGTGGATATTGGGAAGCTCAGAATAGAGCTCTGAGGTGAAGAGCTTTAGAAAAGAATTCTTAGTCACAAAGTTAAGTGAACTTCAAGTATTTAGCCTGCAAGAAAGGAGATAAAATGTTTATTTTTCAAAATATTTATGTCTTGTACTTTCTGCATTAAACATATATGGAGGTTTTTAAAAGAATGCTGGGAAGAAGAGGTAATGGAAAGAAGTGACTGTTAATCATAGGAGAATTGGTTCAGGCTGAATGGGAAATGGGAAGACTTTGAATGTTGACTAATAGAATAAGTTGTACAGAGAAGGAATGAAGGTTTTCTTATGAAAGCTAGTTAAGATCCTGTCGGGAATAGTTCATGTACACTAACAGGTTTATTATTTGCCGGTATGTACATGACCATACTGTGGAACTGGGATTAAATCCCTGATGTCAGATAGTTTCTTGTTGCAGATATGCAACAAGTGTTTGCAGAAGTCTTCTGTGTTTAAGGGCAGAACTCATCGAACTGTAAAAAAAAAATGCAAGGTGCCAACTGTAAAGCAATAAATTGTAATGTTACCTTCTTCATAAATTATTGGACTGTTTGCAGAATTACAATCACATCTGTCATTTGAGAACAATTTTATTGGGGTAAAGTGCAAAGCTGTTGGACAGACTTGCCAGCATTTTACTTTCTTGTGTGACTGCCTCTTGCAAGGGATATTGTGGAAATCCTATGGGTAAAACTTATATTCATTTAAACTGTCTTGCTCTTTAAAGGCAGTGAATGCAGAAGGCAGGGGCAGTCAGAGGGTGATTATAGGGAACAAAATAGGAAGAGGAATCAGACAAAGGTAATCAAGGGAAGAAGTGAGAGAGGTGATAATTGGAGGGGGCAGTGCAAATGAAGGTGTACAGATAATTAGTGCATTGCAAGCTGAGTAAAGAAGGGAGAGGTGTTAAACTGGACAAAGACCTTGATTCAGATAAGGAACAGAGAAAGGACAGGGATGTTACATTCTTGCTGTCTGTATTTCCAGACTTGTGGGGTTCTAATAAACAGCCTGCAGTATTGTGGATTATTGCTTTAGTCTTTGTCTAAAGGAGAAAAAAGCCCTTTTGAGGGGTGTGTTCCTTGCCTTCTTTGTGCTTTGTGTGTCATCTTCCCAGAGAGAATGAAAGTGGTCCTTGGCTGAAGCATGAGGACTGAAACTCCCTGTCTCTCCACTGCAACTTCTAGAGCAGAGCCTCAAGACCAGTGTTATACAGGTATTGGAGCCAGCCCAGTAACTTTTGTTTGAGAGTCTCAGCTTCCCATTATTCCAATGTGGTTATGTGCCCATCCCAAAAAATGTGTACTTGTATACTTACCCACTTCAAACTATCCTTTTCTTCTGCCCTTGCACATCATAATTCCTGAAAAACCTCAGAAAGCAAGTTCCAATTTCAACATGCAGATTAAGAGTATTTGTGTAAAAGAAATGAATTTGCATAATAAATTACTGTTCTTTTCTGATCTCATAATGTATTGGTTGCATTGTGTAATGCCTTAGTAAGGTGCTTTAGACTTAAGTATTTTGAATAACTTCACATTGTATGTAATTTTCTGCCACTTCACTAGCCTCCTCTTTTTCCAGGTCATTAATGGTTATGTCTCTTTTTAAAATAGTCTTGTGACCTTTATATATTTCAAAGCATTCAATACCTAATGTTTCAATTTCTACACAATTGTCATGATGGAACAAAGTGTTGTATATATTCATACTCTATCAAGGTTTCTGAAAAGGTTTTTTTCCCCCATGATAAAAATGCAGTGCTCATTAAATCACTTCCTTAATAGTAGGTGGGAGGAATTGCTATTGATCTAATGGATTTAATAGTTCATATACAAAGTCTGTGGCATAGAAGTAATGTTCTGCAGCTGAATAGCTGCATATTAATCCTTTAGACAGATTTCTAGAAGCATCTCTAAAAGTGGGAAATTGTTCTTAGCTTCTTATAGGCATAACTGGGCTAGATGTATTTGCAGAATATTCTTGTTCCATGGTATATTTGTGAACTAAATTCATAGTGGTACAAACAGTGTGATTAGAACTAGATGTAGAACTGATATAAAATGCCTAATTATCCAAAATAAATTCTGCCTAGCAACCTGTGTGCTTCTGCAATCTTGTCTATGAAAACAGCTGCAGTGCTAAAAGGTATGTAGAGGTCAGCAGAGGAACAGATAAGCACAGCATGTGGCTTTGTATGAAGCTCTAATGCAGCGTAGTACGGTCACAATGGAAAGGGAGGTAGTTCATTTTTGTCCTTACCTTTTTCTTCTTCTTCACTGATTTCTACTCTGTTTCAAAAAGTAGGAAAGTTCTTTACATTTTTTTTCTACTTCACTCCAGATATGCCATGGACTCCTGGCTAAAATTAATCCTTTTTATTGGTGGCTTCGGGGCACACCAGAAACATTTGCTAAAACTTAGTATCAAATTCTGAAAGGTGGCCAGATTTTAGAAATTCAGAGAGCTTGTGTGCATTTTGTGGTTATTTTGACTGGAGTATGAATGTTGGGTCATTTTACTATGTCACTGAGAGAATAGTCTCAGAATTGCGTAGTTTATTGTAATGCACTTTATGTGAAAGTGCCCTGAAGACAACTTGGAATGTTCAGCTGGTGCAGCTTTTCTTGTTCTCTGGCACTAATTATCTGGAACTTATTATTACAATTTTGCGAATCTGTTTCTGGGCTCAGTTCAAGGTGCTGATGCTTCTGTTTAAAGTCCATTCACAACTTGGGACTGACATTCTTCAAGGACCACCCCTCCCTACATGTACCTTTGTGGCAATTCCATGCTTTCTAGCAGTACCTTCTCTCTGTTCCTCATTTGTTAGGGCTTAATTGTTTCTACCTGGACATAGGTCTTCTCAGTTGCCCCCCCCCACTTGGAACAGTATCCCAGAGAAGATGAAGTAAGCCCACCTTGTTGGGCTTCAGGAGAGACTGAAAACTGGAATTATTTAGGAAGGGCTGGCAAAATAGTGGCTTTGGACCAAAGGCATGTCAGCTGACGGCTTATTGTAAGAGGCACTGATGTCTGTCTTAAGTTTTTTGGTATTGTTGAGACTCTTTTAATTGTTATGTTGATTAATTATTTTGGGTTTTTTATTTTAATTTGTTATCTACCTTGTGGACCAGTTGTTATGAGATAAAGGAGGGCTTAAAATATTTTAAATAAATAAATAGTGTGTTTGTAAGTGTAAACCATGATGATGTGATTGAACTCTGACTATTCAGGCTGTTCTGAACTTGATTAATGTGGAAAGCTGTAAATGTGCACCATGAAGAACCCAGGTTGATAGTGAGGCAATTTTGAATGACTGCACAGACCTTTATTGTTCTTTACTTCCTTATTGGTGAGGGTTTTTTTCGTTCAAATCTATTATTCTGTTGTCTTGATGGCTTAGGGCATGTAAACAGATATTTCCGACCAAAATATTTTTTTTCATTCTTATTATTAGTTTAGCAATCATATCCATTACTTCTTACATAAAACAAATGCCTCATGATGGATGGAGGAGAAAAATCCAGCATGGCTAGGGATATAAAATTTCCAGAAATTTTGAAGCTCGGAAAATCCCCCAGTTTTTTTCAGGAAAAATTGAAAAAAATGCTACATTAGCACTTCTTTTCTTTTTTTCCAGATTAAAAGTCATTCTGTTACTTTAGGAATATAAAATATGACTATGGACAACTCTACTTGGCATAAAATTATCACAACTAGCATATTAAAAATATAGTGTAGCCAAACAATTATTACAAACAATTTACTTTTTAAATAATATTTATTTGTAATTGTAACAAATGGAGCAACAATCTCCTGAACTGTTTACTAGTTTATGTGGAACAGACAAAAAAACCTCCACAAAACAATTTTTAAAAATCCAGAAGTAACAATTATTCATATTTTCTCTCCATAGTATTAAATAAAAATCAAAAAACCTTTTGTAACATAGGACTTGCTTGTCATCAGTGCACAGAAATTAGATTGATCTGATACCACACATTTTTTAGAAATTATTTGGAAAATATTTGAACACCTCGTCTTAAAACATTTTATTCATCATGTTAAAATAAAAAGTTCCATAATCAATTTTTTTCTTTTCTTTTTTCAATTTTTCCAATTTTTCAGAAAAAAACAAAAAAGTCTTTAGGAAAAAATGGGGAAAAAACTTTTTTTTCCAAATTTTCCCGGTTTTTTTCTGGGCCTTCACATCTCTAATCATGGCTAGATGGTGTGAGAGGTCTCTTTGTCACACTGTCACACCCAGTAATGGTGGGATCTGATTTTGATCCTAACAACATGATGAGATTACAAAGAAATAAACGCAAGTTCACGAGGCAATATTCAGTTCTTTAATCCTTCCTACATGTTCTTAATGGGATAAAAATGGCATGTCATTTTCAGTTTAGACAAGTTGACAGGCATTTGTCTCATTACTTGTTTTAACACATAATTAAGAAGCTAAGTATAAAATCTGAATTGGTAATAGCTTCATGTGTCTTTCCCCAAATCTGACACCGAGGACATACCCCACCCTCAGTGTCAAATAATGCCAGCACTTTTCTCTGGTATTGGTTCTCTCTAGCATGTTTGTGAACCAAAACTCTGAACATTTGTCTTGAAAGTGAGCTAAGATTAGGAAACTGTACTGATGACAGATTATTGGCAGGGACATTAATGTCTTTCCTTAAGGTGGTTGATAAAATTAATGAAGAGGATTATAAAATATATGGGCACACTAAATACTGTAGAGGTTGTACAACAGCATAAACAATTCTTGCCAAGTAACTTCATGCTAACTGTTTAATTCAGCTGGTCAGCTGATTGAATCAAAGGTTATTATGGTTTGTTGTTGTTGTTGTTCAGTCGCACAGTCAAGTCTGACTCTTCGCAACCCCATGGACCAGATTACGCCAGGCCCTCCTGTCTTCCGCTGTCCTCTGAAGTTTGCTCAATTTTATGCTTGTTGTATCGATGATGCTGTCTAACCATCTCATCCTTTGCCGTCCCCTTCTTTTTTGACCTTCAATCTTTCCCAGCATCAGTGTCTTCTCCAGTAAGTGCTTCCTTCTCATTTGGTGGCCAAAGTATTTGAGCTTCAACTTCAGGATCTGGCCTTCCAGGGAACAATCAGGGTTGATTTCTTTTAGGACTGAATGATTTGATCTTCTTGCAGTCCAAGGGACTCTCAAGAGTCTTCTCCAGCACCATAGTTCAAAAGAATCTATTCTTCGGCGCTCAGCCTTCCTTATAGTCCAACTCTCGCCACCATGCATTACTACGGGGAATACTACTGCTTTGACCATGTGGACTTTTGTTGGCAGGGTGATGTCTCTGCTTTTTATCATGCTGTTTAGGTTTGCCATCGCTTTCCTCCCAAGGAGCAGGCGTCTTTTAATTTCATGGCTGCAGTCACCATCTGCAGTGATCTGGGATCCCAGGAATGTGAAGTCTGTCACTACTTCTACGACTTCCCCTTCTATTTGCCAGGGAGTGATGGGGCCAGATGCCATGATCTTAATTTGTTTGATGTTGAGCTTCAAGCCCACTTTTGCGTTCTCCTCTTTCACCATTAGCAAGAAACTCTTTAGGTCCTCTTCACTTTCTGTCATCAGAGTGGTATCATCTGCATATCTGAGGTTATTGATCTTTTCCCCAGCAATCTTAACTCCAGTTTGTGATTCATCCAGGCCAGCATTTTGCATGATGTACTCTGCATATAAATTAAGTAAGCAAGGTTATTATGGTTAATACTGTGGAAATGAAAGGATGGAAACCTGTTTTTCATGTTGAGGTTTTTAAACATGGTGACTTTAGGAGGGAGCTTAAGATGGTTTTATTCAGGATAACATTTTCCCTATTTACTGGAAGTTGTAAATTGTGATATTAATTTGTGGTGTTTTATGTATTTTTATGTTTTTTCTCCTGTCTCTGTTGTAAGCTGTCTTGAGTTCTAGAAGGTAGAAAGGTGGCTTCTAATAAATGCTTAAAATATAAGTGAATATTTTTTCTGGTTGAAGTCTGTTTCATGGGAGTCTTGTATAAGCTTTGCTTTTCTAACAAGTTATAATAAGTTTTTTAATAGCCGTGAGAAAAAGGTGTGTTATCTTCTAATATCTTGATCTCTACAAGCCGAGGTACTTACAGGACCTGAAATGGTTTTGAATGCAGGGAAAGCAGATTACAATGAGAGAGTTAATATTCATTTTGAGAAGTGGAAACGTGGTAATAATGCAAGGGGGGAGTAAGAAATTAAATGATATCTTTCTAGAAGCCTGCCTTATTGCTGCTTGCATGGCTCCTGTGGGATTTTCTACTGAGTGCAAGAAAATCAGCAAGCTCTTCTTGAAAAACCCAGATGAAATTACTGCCATAAATTTTGATTTTTCTCATGGTGTAAAAACCTTAATTTAGATTGGGGAGGGTTTATTACCAATGTTTTCTTGGCATGGATAAATTCAATTAATTTCAGATGACAAGCTCCAGGGTTCTATAGCTCATCCCCCGCCCCTCTGTCTCAATATGTGGAAAGTATAATTTGTTATTGGTTTGCCTTTGGCTCTGGAGACCTCATTAAGGACTTAAGAAAAGGTTTCTATCTCTCTCTTTGACACCTTTCTGTTTTTGGCTTGAATGTGAACCAGTTGCCTTATCACATAGAAAAGATTTTAGAGAATTTGAGGATAAAAGCTGCTGTGTTTATACTCTTTGTAGATTAACGAGGAATTGCTGTGGCATATTAACTGTTGGGTTGTTGTTTTTTTACTTCAGTGTGGTACTGCTAAAATTGACTTCAAAGAAGAGTAGGATTGTACCATATTATTCATAGGGCAGGTTCAGATGCACACTCTGTCCCTGACCAAACACACCATGTGCTTTCCAGGGGCAGTCTGTGCAGGTGTGAAAGGTAATGCTGGTCATGTAGAGAGGAGAGAGAGGAGAGATTGGATTTATACCCCGCCCTTCACTACCCAAAGGTGTCTCAGAGAGACTTAAAATCTCCTTTTCCTTCCCCTCCCTACAACAGACACCCTGTGAGGTGGGTGGGGCTGAGAGAGCTCTTGACAGAAACTGCTCTTTATTCAAGAGCAGCTCTTATCAGAACTATGGCTTGCCCAAGGTTATCCAGCCAGGTGCAAGTGGAGGAGTGGGTAATCAAACCCGGATCTCCCAGATTAGAGTCCGCGTACTTAACCACTACACCAAACTACATTCAAAGCGCTGGGGAGGACTTGACTGTTGATGTCTGTGACGCCCTCCCTGGGCGGTAGGACGGCGCCCCCAGTAGGATGCGGCCGGCCACGGGTTATCCCAGGTCCCGCGGTCCTGCTAGCTCTCCCAGGTTGGAGTGATGGGCCAGGAGGGCCTGGTGCAGGGTAAGGGATGGTCTGGAGAGAGAGCGGCCTCAGAAGACAGGTCACGTCAGAGGGTTGCTGTCACCCTCTTGCCTGTCCTGGGTCTGGCTTCTTAAGCTCACCGCTTACTGGGACACTCTCACTCTCTCTAGCCAGTCCCAGCCAGCCCAGTTGTCCTCCTCCCCGGCCGTCTCGCCCGTTCCATCTTTTATTACCCCTGCACGCCCTCCTGGCTCCTCCCTCTGCACCCCGCCCCCTTGTAAAGCCGAGGACGCCAGCCAAGCCCCCTCCCTTCCGGCTCCTGGATCTTCCTCTGGTGCGCGGGCTGGCCGAGTGACAGCCTCCTCGCGCTCCTGCCTTCGCCCCGCGGCTGTAGGGGTGGGGCGCAGCTTGCCCAGCAGCCCAGGCCTTGCTCTCCCCTCCCTCAGCCCATCGGCCGCTGTCTTCTCTGCCGCCACTGTCCCTGCGCGCCGCGGCCCCTCCTTCCCCCGTCGGGCTTCGCCGCCGCCGGTAAGTGCTTCCCTGGGGCTCAGGGGAGAAGCCGGGCCCGCCTCCCGTCGCGGCTGCCCGTGGCCTCCGGGGCGGGGGGGGGAGGCCGGTGATGTTCCCGGGCCGCTGCTGCAGCCTCCGAGGTGGGGGGGGACCGGCGATGGTCCCTGGCTGTTGCCGCGGCCGTCGGAGCAGTCCCGGCCGGGACCGGGACAATGTCATCATGTCATGTGAGGCGTTTCATATTTTACACCACATTTTCTAAAGGGTTGCCTTGTGTGTGAAATACCCCCAAAATGCATTTCACTATTGTATTCTTTTAATCTGAGTGATAGTTCTTTGTTCCTCAAAACCACAGTATAATTTTTGTGAGAGAGCTGTGTTTGAGCTGAGTCTGTGCCTCTGAATCCATTGCACCCCATAGTAGTAAATTCAATACTCTTTCATGTGATGGCTTAATTTATAAAGCTAGTGGGATGAATCCAACTTTCTGTGAATGCAACAACTTTGTAGAAATGATATTTATTTATTTATTTTTTTGATTTATATCCCGCCTAGTCAGAAAACTTTTGTTACCTTCCCCTTCCCTCAGCAATGTATTATGCCCCCCAAGCTGAAGGCTGGGGGCCCTCTAGAACATTATGCCATGCAGCCTGGAAGGCTCTAGCAAGAATGGAGAATTAACTGCCCCCCCTCCCCCGGCAAACATTTTCTCTTTTCATGGAGCTTGCTCTATTTGCTCAAAGTTAGAGCATGTTTTTGGGGTATGTGGATGAAGCAGCAAGTTGTGTAAGTATGCCAGGTAATGTGGGTTGTTACAGTTGTGCAATCACTAGGGAGTACCATGCTGTCAATGTGATCAGCTGTTCTGTTATTTAAAGGTCTCTCCTGTGAACTCTCTCTGCAGGAGACTGGGAATGGATTTGATATTGGGGTGTCAGATATCCAGGACAGTTATTGCTCCTGGTTCCCTGCTTGGAACCCCACTCAAGCAGCTGCCCAGAGATTAGATGTACACAAGAAAACTCGACCTTGTAAAAATGTATAAAAGTTTATTAAATCAGAATTCACTATGCAGTACAATCTCTATAGCTTAGCAACAAGAAAACAAAGAAGCTAACTTTTCTGTTGAATACATTGAATACCTGGGCATTAGATGGCAGATCTTGCAGCATAAATTCCAAGCAGTAGTATAAAAGCATTCTATATGCTGCTGTCCATCATGATGAAGCATGACATATCAAAGCATATTATCATGGCATTAGCACAACTGTCTGGCCTATATCCTTATTATAGCTTTCTACCCTAGGGCATCAGGTTGTGTCTCGGGTCCAATATAAACTCTCCTTCTCAGAAACTTTCCAGAAGATGTTGGCAACTGCTCCTAATTCCCCCTTCCTATCCTGTTATAAAACTGAGCACAGGTTCTCATGATTGGGCCTAATTACTGCATTCCTATGGTCAGCCTTGAAAGAGGCAACAAGGGTTGATGGTTGCAGGAACACTGAAATCATGATCACCTGTGAGCAGAATTAGGACATCCAATATTCACATTAACCCTTGAGGGAAGTTAAGGTGCTTTGCCGGGGGAGGGGGGTATTTATTTCTGTTAACCAGAATTCTGTAGTTGTGCCTTAAAAATGTTTGTTAAAGTAAGCATTGGGAAATAATTTAAAACATGCTAAGACTGCTATGCTTGAAGAGCACTTCGAAGTCTGGACTCATTAAATATTATATATTAGCACAGTTAGCACTGTTAGTTAATGTATTTGGAAGTAGTAGTAGTAGTAATAGTAGTAGTAGTAATCTTTATTGTGGCCTACAAGCCATATAAACACAAAACAATGATTAGTAACCCACGAAAATCCTGATTACAATATGCATCCAGATGCGTAACCACAAATTAAAATGTTAAAAAAATAAAATTTATATTTATTATTGAGTGCTTGCAAAATGCATTTAATTCTGTTGAATCAGACATGGGGAGGAAGTTCTGTGGTGGTATAGCTAAAGAACAGAGCTTTTTTATCACCCACCTCTGCTCCTTAATGATAAGAGAAAGATGAGAGTGTTGTAACTGTGGATACATCAGTTTGTTTTATTTTTAATCAAAAATTCTCTCACACAATGCAGTGAAAATAATTATTGGATTTCTCCCATTGTGGAATAAAGAAAGACAAGTGGGAACCCATGAGGATTTGTGGAGGGCTTCTCATTTCCCCTCCTCCACTAGTTCCTATTTCCCTGAAAGCCTCCTTCTCTCCTTCCCACCCACCAGCCACCATATCTGCCTCCCCTTCCTGTTTTCAGTTTTCCCTCCTTCCCACCCCAGGAGCCTCTGTGTAGAACAACCATGGGCCAGTTACACAGTGATGATCACTGGGCCAAGCCCAGTTGCACAATAGACAAGCGAGGGGGGACATCATTTCCTCTGTCTGACCTTCCCTTCAGCATTTCCTCTTTCCCTCCTCCTCACAACCCCCATATCCTCACTCTTCTCTGCTTCCTTCTCTCCTTCCCACCCACCCACCAAACCTACTTTGATCTCCCTCCCATTTTCAGTTGTACTTATTTGTTTACTTCATTTATACCCCATCTTTCTCCACAATGAGGGGGGGGAGAGAGAGAGAGAGTCTCAGAGTGGCTTACAAACTCCTTTCCCTTCCCCTCCCCACAACAGACACCCTTTCCCTGCCCCTCCCCACAGCAGACACCCTGTGAGGTAGGTGGGGCTGAGATAAGTCTAACACAAACTGCTCTTTCAGGAACAGCTGTGCCAGAGCTTGTGACCGACCCAAGGTCACATCAGCAGGTGCAAGTGGAGGAGTGGGGAATCAAATCCGGTTCTCCCAGATTAGAGTCTGCACACCTAACCACTGCACCAAACTGGCTCTCACCAGGCAGCAGCACCACCAGCAATCCAGCTCCTCTTTTCCTGACCTCCAGCTCTGCTGGCTTGCCCACTTGCCTGCCCTCTCTTACCCTCTTCATCAGCTGTTATTCTTCTCCCACCACAGCTTCCTGAGAGTTATTTCCATTATTATTTGCGCCTGCGCAGACAGTGGTTCCTGTATATGTTTTTTTTTACCCCCACTCCCATTATTCCCATTTTAATTTTTTCTGCAAGCCAGGGGGCGGTGGTCCCCCTGAGTTTGTTGAAAAGTTGTACTTCTTTATAAATGACTTCAGTCCACAAATTTAGGTATATGCAGATCGGAACTCAGTTGGCTGTTAGACTATCTATAGATATATATGATATGAAAAATTAGTATGTGTATCCTGGTGAATTTTAGCACAATCATTATTGAAGGTATAAACTCTTCCTTAAATATTTGGAAGAGTTATTAGGTGTACCTCTGTTTATGATGGTGCTATTAACCACTGTTAATGCAACCAGATTATTTTACGATCAGATTTTGATTCCCAATTCAAATCATTGTTTTAAATTCTGATTATGAGGGCAGTAGTGATTAGTGTTAATTATTCTGCATTGGTGCATATGTAATACCAAACCATGGTTGAAGCAAACAAGTGAATGAGGGAGGAATTCGCTCCAGTTATGGGATTAGCTCACTCTCTGCAAACCATGGTTTGCAAGAAGTCTATTCACTGTATTCAGTTTGTGATGAAACTGAGACAAAGTCTTTGGGTTTGTGCACTCCATTTTTCTTTTTCCTCATCCTGCCAGCAGTGCTGAAAATATAAATCAGGAAATCTTCTATATGCTGTACCTGAACCTGAACTGCTATAACAGACTGAAAGTTATCAGAGAACATGATTCAGGTATCACAGTGAATTTCATTTTATTAATGACTTCCTGCTTTGAAATTTTAGGCAATGGACACCAGGGTATAAAAGAGGGAAAAGAAGCACATAAGTCTGAGGGCTTCAGCTCCTTCTAATCAGAGGCAGAGTCTTGAACTTGGACTTGTAAGCAGAAGGTTTGACTTTGTAACTGCCCTGGTATGTTCACATGTGTGACAAAGGTTGGGTATGGAAACTGCAATTCCATTCCTGTAAGTTATGGTTAAAATCTACGAAATCTTGTTTAAAGAGAGGCCAGATGTGAGGCAGATTCTGAAATTGCACTCACTCTCTCTCTCTCTCTCTCTCTCTCTCTCTCTCTCTCTATATATATATATATATATATATATATATATATAATTATTATTATTATTATTTAAAAAATCTCTATGTCGCCTTTCTACCCAAATAGTGAACATCAAAACATTTCAACATTAAAACAACATTTAAAATGAAGCATATATATACAGTAATTTGGTAAAACATATAAAATGCCCTTCTCGGAGCTGAGCTGGGAATGGTGCTGTTTGAAGCATGTGGCTGGTTCCAAGCAATGTGCTTTTGGCTTAAACTAAGTTTCAACCTTCTTGGATTAACTTCACTAATCCTTACAGGCAATTTCCATTCAGGATAGATGAGAGCTGTTGAGGAGAAGTTACAGATTTACGGGTTTACTCCAACAATCCTATAGCATCGTGGGTTTTTGGAAACAAAAAAGAAAGAATTTAGTTTACAGCCCTCCAAGTTGAGCCCTCCAAGCTCAAACATATTGTGGCAGCAGGGAACTGCAGTAAAATTTTTGTCATGGCAGAATATCCTTGTATTTTAGAATTCCGTAAATATTGAAGAACTTTCACCTTGGCCTGTCCAAGTCTTACCTTCAGCTTTTTTGTTAGGGAAATATTCACCCACCCCCTATTTACAATGTGTTTGTCCTTGCCAATCAAATGCAGTTGAGACAGACATGTGCTACTTCATTGTTAATTTTATTATAAGGACATATGTCCCCAAATTCTATACAGTTTTCCAGGTAGAGCCAACAAGTTTTATATGTCCCTTCTCCTTTTAAATCACTCTAAGGAAATTGATTTTATGGTGGCTAAAGTTTGTGCTTTGACTTGTCTAATTAGGAAGCATGTGGTTAAATCTTATTAACTATGTATGTAGCATGGAATTCAGTTTATAACAAGAGTATGATTTTTACTGTATATGCATATTGCCTTTTATTTGTTGCTGATTGTTTTTGCTGCTCTGATTGTAATAAAGTTAAGTAAAAATAGAAACATAAACACACATAGCACCAAAACCAGGGAGAAAGGCTATTTATTAGGGGTATGCTAAACCAAACAAAAAAGTCTTTACCCACTGGCAGAAAACAACAGTAGAGGGAAACAGACAAATGTAACTGGTGAGGGAGCTCCAAAGTTTTGTTGCCACAGCCGAGAAAGTGCTATCTTGGGCTGCCAAACCATCTAGCTTCAGATGGCAATGCCTGTGAAGCAAATGCCTGTGAAGCTGATTGTAGTGGACAGGTAGTTTCATATGGGAGAAGGTTGTCCTTAAGGTATGCTGCCTCCAAGCCTTACAGGGCTTTAAAGATTAATACCAGCACCTTAAATTGGGACTAGAAGCAAATTAGGAGCCAGTGTAGCTGGAACAGAACTGGAGTGATATGGTCCCTATGACCCACTTGTCAATATTTTGGCCACACTATTCTGTACCAACTGTAGCTTCTGGACAGTTTTCCAGGGTGGTCCCATGTAGTAGACTATATTGCAGTAGTCTGTGCTAGATGTTACCATGGTATGTACCACAGTGGCAAGATCTTTCCACCACAGGATGGGCCACAGCTCCCCAACCGAAGCTAGTGAAAGGCACCCCTGGGCACTGCTGCCACCTGTTTATCTAATGGCAGGACCAGAAACACCCCCAAGCTACAAACCTGCTCATTTAGGGAAAGAGCAACCCCATCCAGAACAGGAGTTATCCTGTTTCAGATCATCAAATCATCCCCCCACCAGTAGCACTTCCATTTTTCTGGGATTAAGTTTTAATTTGTTATCCCTCATCCATTCCAAAACTGTCTCCAGGCACCTGTACATGGTGTCCACAGCCTCCACAGGATCCACTGGAAGCTAGAGATAGAGCTGTGTTGTTTGCATATTGATGGCAGCTTAGCCTAAGCCGCTCTGAGACACCTTTGGGTAGTGAAGGACGGGGTATAAATCCAATCTCCTCCTCCTCCTCCTCCTCCTCCCCCTCCTCCTCCTCCTCCTCCTCCTCCTCCTCCTCCTCCTCTTCTTCTTCTTCTTCTTCTTCTTCTTCTTCTTCTTCTTCTTCTTCTTCTTCTTCTTCTTCTTCTTCTTCTTCTTCTTCTTCTTCTTCTTCTTCTTCTTCTTCTTCTTCTTCTTCTTCTTCTTCTTCATATGACCTCTCCCAGTGGCTTTAAGCATGTTGATAAGCATGGGGGACAAATCTACACTCTGCAGGTTAGTAGATCTGTATAGAGAAACCAGATATTTGATAAAACAAACCTTAAGGCTTGATGCTGTATGAAGTCAAAGAGGCTTTTCATTTCAAACATGTTGTCATTTTTTAAAATGTTTTTGGCCACTGGAGTGTGCTGTGCCTCTTCAGACCTTTTCTGATTCAGGAGTAAATTCTCCATTGTGCGTTCCTACCAAGCAGTTAAAAGATTTATATTATATAATGCTAAATCAGTTCGTACTTAACATGCAGTCTTCAACTGTGGACACTAATTTGAATGACGGTAATGACTTTATAGTACATTAGTTAAATGTTTAATATATAATTTGTAGAAATGTGTATAATCTCTTATTTAACTAGATGACAATAACTTATTACTAACATTGTTTTAGTATTAGTTAATATGGTAAATTCAACTTAAAACCTTCAAGCTCATATTGCTTTCCCTCCTTTTTTTGCACCACAGTTGGGCACTTGAAATATTCTTTGGACAGAAATTCTGAAGGCAGTCAATATTGCAAAGTTTTTGATTACATCTTTTCTTGAACACTTGACTGTTGTGCATTTTAATTAATTTGCCTTTTTGGTGAGCCAACAGCCTCCTTTTCAGCTTTTTATCTCCCATTCTTGTTAAATGTGGTCCTCTTGGGATCAAACACTTACAGTGCTGATGGATACACTCGAAAAGTTAGTTATTGCCAAATGGAAAGAATAAGGTGCTGATTTATCCTCAGAATACTGGAAGGAGTTGAATCCCCAGCCTCTGTAGCCTCAGCACTATAGCTTATAGATTGCCTCCACAGTGCTACTCTCTATGTTACAGATTTCAATGAATAAAGGTATGCAAATGCAGCTGTGTCAGTTTCTAAAAGCCTGATATATTATGAAATCACAGCTGGCAGAGATGGTGTTTTATATAAAGAATGCTTGTCTTAAGAAAGATGCAGTCTGAAAGTAGCTTGCATGTTAAATTTAGTGTAAAGTTGTTGTGTGTGGCCCCCCCAACCCTCACGTGGCTTTGGCAGATTTGTGATTGGGATACAATTGCCAAGACTGATAATGTACTCATTTCTAGTTCAGAAGTTTGGTTGTTTGGCTCAGAGTAGTTGGAAGAGTCTGTACTTAAATCTGGGTTACTTCATTTTGAATGTGAAAATGTTATGTTTTGAAAATGTCGTAAATAACTCTGTGAAGAGCATTTGACCAGTATGAAAACAGACCTTATAAGGAGCTTGTTTGCATTGTACAATAAAATGGTGACCTTTTAAAAAATACCTGGTTCCTGTTAGGTCTGTCATCCCACCAGAAGCCTAATATTTTAGAAATTTTTATGAAGAGTCTTTCTGTGTGGCATTTGGTTGTAATTGGTGCTCCTGTGCGCACATGGGGATGGCACACTGGTTTAGGTTCCCCACTCAAGAGAGTGCATCCTTCTCTGCCCTAATTTTCTGAAGAGCCACAGCATTGTAGAAAATTGCTCTGCTGCTTCCCTTACACACTCTCTCCCCCCTTTCTCAAACTGTACTTGAATCCCCAACCCTAATTGTTTTGTATAAAGCAAAATGGGCAAGTGACTGCTTCCAGTTATGCATATCTGTGTTTTTAATGTGAGAATAAACTGTTAATTAGTTTGTTTGTAACCGAGGAAACAGTTGGGTTCTAATGAAAGCCTATCGCTTGGTCTGTTTGTCTAAGGTAGCATTAACAGGTTAGTTCTGTAGTTAAAATATTTTGTAGTAACAGTTTGTTTTGTGCCCCATTATATCTTGGGTCATAAGCATCATCTGCTATTTTTTTCTGGCTGCATCAAGCCACATTCTTCATTACCTTACATAGTAATTTCTCAAATACCCTAGTATAAGGTTAGTTAACTATAAATCCCATTTTCCTATTTGAGGTCTCCTTTTATAAGCTGCGGTGGCTCAAGTGGTTAAGACGCTGAACTGCAGGCTGTGGAAGGTCAGTAGTTCAGCAGTTTGAGACCCGAGAGTGCCGCATGACGGAGTGAGCTCCCGTCTCTAGTTCTAGCTCCTGCCAACCTAGCAGTTCGAAAGCAAGAAATTGCAAGTAGATAAATAGGTACCACTTTCGTGGGAAGGTAGCAGCATTCCGTGCGCCTTGGTGTTTAGTCATGCCGGCCACATGACCACGGAAATGTCTTCGGACAGCGCTGGCTCTTCAGCTTGGAAACGGAGATGATCACCGCAACCTTAGAGTCGGATTTGACTGGCTTTCGAGCAAGGGAACCTTTACCTTTACCTTTATAAGCTAGGCTGGTAGTATGGGAACCACTGTGGTTTTGCTGTTCCCTGCACAGTCAAGGTAATAAGAAACCAGGAAGGAAGGGTCTTTACTGTCACTCCTCCTGCACATTCTAAGAGGGTCATCTTTGACCATGGAAGCAGCAGCACAGTTGGGGTTGTTCACATATAGCCCAGAGCTCTTTGCATCCCTGAGCAGCATGTAAAGGAGCGTGTTGCAGTGACTCCCGTGCTGCCAGTATGATGTTCGGCTTTCAATCATACCTGTGAGACTGGCTTGCACTGTGTGTGTGTGTGTGTGTGTGTATTAGCTACTGTATAAGGAAGGCATTAGGCCCTGGATATCATTTTATGATATCCAGTGTTTTGCATGGAGTGTCACTTGTATGACTATCTGCCCACTGAACAGAAGTCTTGGGTGTGTGCCCGGTGCAAGGAGCTCCTGGTTCTCAGGGAACAAGTTTGCTCCCTTGAGGCCAAGGTGGCTGACCTGGAGAAGCAGAGACAGTCAGGCGCATGGAGAAGACTCTTGGGGACCTGTTATATATGTCCCCACCATATGCTCAGGGAGCATGAGGGTTGAGGGGAAACAGGGCACCATGCTGCAGATGAGGGGAATATGCCCTCAGAAGGGACCTCTTCTTCAGCTGGTGAACGGGTATCCTTTCACACGAAGGAACCGTCCCTGGTCAGGGAGGGAGGGAGGCTCTTGGTAGTTGGTGATTCGATCCTTAGGCAGGTAGACAGCTCAGATGTCTCAATGCGTGGATGAGACGATGGTGTAGGGGGGAAGAGTTCAAGTTTGTTAGGCACTGGGATGCTTTTTGGAACAAGAGGGAGCTGTACAAAAGAGACGGTCTCCACTTGTCCCGAGAAGGAACCAGGCTGCTGGCCCTTAAAATCAAAAAAGTGGCAGAGCAGTGTTTAAACTGAATATTTACATTTACATTTTGATTTTGGGGAAAAGCTGACAGGAGATGAAAAGTCTCTGGTTTGGGATGGCTCATCTCAAAGAGATGAAAGGGTAGCTGTTATTTCTCTACAAGGAAATGGATTAGAATTTCCCACTTAGACTCTGGCTAACGATATGGACTGTCTGGCAAGGTCTTGAGGCAGCAAGAGGAAGGTTGTGGGCTTAACATGCATGGGAAGCTATAGGTGTTTATACACAAATGCTAGAAGTGTTTGAGGTAAAATCGAGGAATTGGAATGCTTGGTGTTGGGGGAGGTAGACATTGTAGGTAGTTCAGAAACTTGGTGGGATGAGGAAAATCAGTGGGATATGATGATTCCTGGTTATAAATATATCAGAAGGATGGGGGGGAAGGGTTCGAGGAGGTGTGGCTCTGTATGTCAGAGAGGGTATACAGTCCAGTAAGACTGAAAGGGTAAGAGAATTGGATTCGCTTCTGGAAATGCTATGGGTTGAAATGGTGGGCCCAAAAGGAAGCTTAACACTGTGAGTTTGTTATTGCCCACCAGATCAAAAGATAGAGGAGGATTATAAAATGATGACTGAATTAAAGATAGTGGCTAGACGAAATAACTGTGTCGTAATAGATGATTTTAATTACCCACACATTGATTGGGTCAATATATGTTCAAGTCAGGAAAAAGAGATTGCATTTCTAGACATTCTCAATGACTGTGCTATGGAACAGATGGTCACAGAACCTACCAGGGAAGAGGAGATCCTGGATTTGGTCCTAAGTAACACACAAGACCTGGTGAGAGGTGTAAAAGTGATTGCACTGCTTGGGAACAGTGACCATAATGCTATTGAGTTTAACATTTGTATAAATAGGGATTTGCCCCAAAAGACTGACACAACCACTTTTAACTTTAAAAGGGTTAACTTCTCTGATATGAGAGGATATGTGAGGAGGAAGCTGAAAGGAAAAGTAGAAAGGGTCAAAATCAATGGGGAAGCTTGGAGACTATTTAAAACTACAATCCTAGAAGCTCAGAAAAAATATATACCGCAGGTTAGGAAAGGCACAAATAGGTATAGAAAAAAGCCTGCATGGTTAACAAATAAAGGAATGGAAGCTGTAAAAGGTAAGAAGGATTCCTTTAAGTGGTGGAAAGCTAGTCTCAGTGAGGTCGATAAAAGGGAACACAGGCTGTAGCAAATAAAATGCAAGTCTGTGATCAGGCAGGCAAAAAGGATATATGAGGAGCATATAGCAAAAAACATAAAGGCCAACAATAAAACTTTCTTCAAATACATTAGAAGCTGGAAACCAGCCAGGGAGGCAGTGGGGCCCTTGGATGACCAAGGAGTAAAAGGAGTACTGAAAGAGGTTAGGGAAATGGCTGAGAAGCTGAATGCATTTTTTACGTGTCTTCACTGTAGAAGTTGAGAAGTGCTTGCCCACTCCAGAACCACTGATTTTGGGAGGGGTGTTGAAAGCCCTGAGTCAGATTGAGGTGACAAGAGAGGAGGTCCTACGACTGATAGACAACTTAAAAACTGATTTTCATTCGGGAGGCTTACTCCGCCAGGGTGCTCCCGCGGGTAGAGATCGCGGGCATAGAGTGTGTCGGTGCGATGCTGGAGGCCGAGGAGAGTTTGGTTATTTGGCAAGAGTCTGCCATCCCTGCTGGAGGCCATATCAGGCTGGGCGCTGGAGCACCCTAGGCTACTTGTCTTGGGTGACTTCAACATTCATGCTGAGGACGTGACCTCCAGCTGGGCTGTGGATCTAGTATCGTCCATGGCGGCACTGGGACTCTCCCAGTTCGTTTCGGCTCCCACACACCGGACCGGACACACGCTCGATCTGATCTTTGCGGCGGGAGGGACGGTGGACTGGATCACTGCTTTGGCAGTGCCATGGTCGGACCACCATGCCCTGAAGGCCCGTCTGAATGTCCCACCCCGACCCTGTTTAGGTGGTGAGCTGATTTTGGCTCGCCCGCGGAGCCAAATGGACCCTATGCGGCTCCAGATGGCTCTGCGGGATCCAAGGCCCCCTGGCGGCTCGTTAGATGAGCTGGTGGAGGACTGGAATGGCCGTCTCTCCTCAGCTATTGACGAGATCGCTCCCAGGCACCCTCTCCGTACCCGCGATAGGCGAGCGCCCTGGTATACCCAGGAGCTGCGCTCGCTGAAACGAGAACTGAGACGGCTAGAGAGACGGTGGCGCCGTGCTCGCGACGAAGTGTCACGAACATCCTACAGGACGTTTATGAGATCCTATGTGATGGCAGTCAGGGCCGCAAAGAAGGACTTCTATGCGGTCTCAATTGCATCTGCTGGCTTACGCCCAGCCCAATTATTTAGTGTGATTCGGTCTTTGAGAGCTCTGCCTCAGAGCAGGCAAAATGCTAAGGAATTGGATATTGGCTGTGAGGCTTTTGCGAGCTACTTTGCAGATAAAGTCTTGGCACTCCACCATGACCTCCCCGCCACGATTGATACAGTTAGGGAACTTGAGGCCCCTTGCGCGTCTTTGGAGCCGGGTGTAGTATGTTTTGACCCACTCAGTCTGGAGGAAGCTAACAGGTTGTTCGTATCTGTGCGCCCTACCACATGCGACCTTGATCCGTGCCCCTCTTGGCTGGTGAAAGCAGGTCACGAGGGGTTTCGCGGTGCTCTACGGGAGATTGTCAACAAGTCCCTCATTGAGGGACAGTTCCCGGGAGCACTCAAGGAAGCGATGGTCCACCCTCTCTTGAAAAAACCATCTCTGGATCTGGCCCAATTGGCCAACTATCGGCCGGTTTCCAACTTGCCTTATTTAGGCAAGCTTATTGAGAGGGCGGTGGCATCACAGCTTCAGGGCTATCTGGATGAGGCTTCCATCCTTGATCCCTTCCAGTCCGGTTTCCGCCTGGGCCATGGGACAGAGACGGCACAGGTCGCTCTGACTGATGATCTCCATAGGCATCTGGATCGAGGCGGCGTGGCGGCACTGGTGTTGTTAGATCTGTCGGCTGCCTTCGATATGGTCGACCACCAGTTGCTGGCCCGCCGCCTCACCGACGCGGGGATTCAGGGGCTTGCCTTGCAATGGCTTACCTCTTTTATCCAAGGTCGGGAACAGAGGGTGGCGATGGGGGGGCGGCGATCCTGAAGGTACCCCCTTGAGTGTGGTGTGCCCCAAGGAGCTGTACTGTCCCCGATGTTGTTTAACATCTACATGTGCCCCCTCTCCCAGATTGCCCGGAGGTGTGGGCTTGGGTGTCATCAATATGCTGATGATACCCAGCTCTATCTGATGTTGGACAGCCAGTCGAACTCTGGTCCTGATGACCTTTTGCGGGCGTTGCAAGCTGTTGCTGGCTGGCTCAGACTGAGTTGGCTGAAATTAAACCTGGCAAAGACGGAGGTCCTGGGCCTGTGCTGGACCGGCCGAGAGTTGGGGCTTCCTCTCCCGTCCTTTGGTGGGGTACCATTGGTGCCTGTATGGGAGGTTAGGAGTTTGGGTGTGCTCCTGGACTCCTCATTAACAATGGAGGCCCAGGTGGCAGCCACTGCCAAGTCAGCCTTTTACCATCTGCGGCTGGCCCGGCAGTTGGTCCCCTACCTCGACTGCGAAGACCTGGCCACTGTGATCCATGCGACGGTCACCTCGAGGCTGGACTACTGTAACACTCTCTACTTGGGGCTGCCTCTGTCGCAAATCCGGAAGCTGCAGCTAGTGCAGAATGCTGCAGCCAGGCTGTTGATGGGCCTCTCCAGGCGAGACCACATCCGGCCTGTGCTGCAAGCACTGCACTGGCTGCCAATAGCATACCGGA
This sequence comes from Gekko gecko, assembly GCA_029375565.1. Lineage (NCBI taxonomy): Eukaryota > Metazoa > Chordata > Lepidosauria > Squamata > Gekkonidae > Gekko > Gekko gecko. The sequence goes on from JAPDNY010000001.1 coordinate 97,689,136, forward strand.
TTCGCTTCAAAGTGCTGGTGCTTACCTTTAAAGCCCTGAATGGCCAGGGTCCGGCGTATCTAAGGGACCGCCTCTTCCCGTATGTACCCCCAAGAGCACTGCGATCGGGGAATAGCCATTGCCTGAAAGTACTAGGCCCTCGAAGTGTGAAGCTTGCCCAAACCAAGGCTAGGGCATTCTCAGCAGCGGCTCCCACCTGGTGGAATGAGCTCCCAGAGGAGATCCGGGCCCTGCGGGACCTAGTGCAGTTCTGCAGGGCCTGCAAGACGGAGCTCTTCCGCCAGGCCTTTGAGGAGGAGCCACCACCGCTATCATGCCATCATTGAGAGCCTTTCATCCATCTGCCCCATTATCTGGAAAGATGGATGCTGCCTGTGAGCTGGGATATACTACTCCTGGTGCCCATGCAATTAAGAAATTCGCCACCAATTTGGGATATCGTGTATCGTGCATCTTGGATTTATATGAATTTTACTGTTGTATTGAATTTTTTATTGTATGTAATATTGTTATTATTTTTAGTTCTGAAACACGGCTTGGCCGCTTGTTAGCCGCCCTGAGCTACCAGATAGGGCGGGGTATAGATCCCAAAATAAATAAATATAAATCACCAGGGCCCGGATGGCATACATCTGAGAGTTCTGAAAGAACTCGAATGTGAACTTGTGGATCTCCTGACAAAAATGTCATTTCATTAAAATCTGCCTCCATTCCTGAGGACTGGAAGGTAGCTAATGTCACTCCCATTTTTAAAAAGGGTTCCAGAGGAGTTCTAGGAAATTACAGGCCAGTCAGTCTGACGTCGATATTGGGTAAATTGGTGGAAACTGTTATTAAGGAAAGAATTAGTAGGCACATTGATGAACAAAAACTATTGAGGCAGACTCAGCATGGGTTCTGTAAGGGAAGATCTTGTCTCACTAACCTGTTAGTGTTTTTTGAGGGAGTGAACAAACATGTGGACAAGGGGGACCCAATAGATATTATTTACCTTGACTTCCAGAAAGCTTTTGATACAGTTCCTCATCAAAGGCTCCTAAGTAAGCTCAATAGTCACGGGATAAAAGGACAAGTCCTCTTGTGGATCAAAAACTGGCTAATTAATAGGAAACAGAGAGTGAGTATAAATGGGAAATTTTCTCAGTGAAGGGTGGTAAGCAGTGGGGTACCGCAGGGATCAGTACTGGTTCCAATTTTTAAAAACTTTTTTATTGATGATTTGGAGTTGGGAGTAAGCAGTGAAGTGGCTAAATTTGCAGATGACACGAAGTTGTTCAGGGTGGTGAAAACCAGGGAGGATTGTGAGGCACTCCAAAGGGATCTGTTGAGGATGGGTGAGTGGGCGTCATCGTGGCAAATGGGGTTCAATGTGGCCAAGTGCAAAGTGATGCACATTGGAGCCAAAAATCCTAAATATAAATACACATTGATGGGGTCTGAACTGGCAGAGTCTGACCAAGAGAGAGATCTTGGAGTCGTAGTAGATAACTCAATGAAAATGTCTAGACAGTGTGCGACTGCAATAAAAAAGGCCAACCCTATGCTGGACTATGCTGGAGATTATTAGGAAGGGAATTAAAACAAATCAGTCAGTATCATGATGCCCTTGTATAAATCAATGGTGCAACCTCATTTAGAGTACTGTTTACAGTTCCGGTCACCACACCTCAAAAAGGGTATTATAGCATTGGAAACAGTGCGGAAAAGGGCAACTGGAATGATAAAGGGGTTGGAACACTTTCCCTATGAAGAAAGGCTAAAATGCTTGGGGTTCTTTAGCTTGGAGAAATGATGGCTGAGGGGTGACATGATCGAGGTTTATAAGATTATGAATGGGATTGAGCAGGTTGAGAAAGAAGTACTTTTCTCTCTTTCTCACAATACAAGAACTCATGGGCACGCCATGAAATTGCTGAGCAGTTGGGTTAGAACAGATAAAAGGAAGTAGTTCTTCACCCAAAGAGTGACTAACACGTGGAATTCACTGCCATAGGAGGTGGTGGTGGCTACAAGCATGGACAGCTTCAAGAGGGAATTAAATATGCTTATGGAGCAGAAGTCCATCAGTGGGTATTAGCCACAAGGTATAGATAGGAACTCTTTGTCTGGGGAAGTGATGCACTGTATTCTTGGTGCTTGGGGGCAACAGCGAGAGGGCTTCTAGTGTCCTGGCTCCACTGCTGGACCTCCTGATGGCACCTGGTATTTTTGGTCACTGTGTGACAGAGTGTTGGACTAGATGGGCCATTGGCCTGATCCAACATTGGCTTCTCTTATGTTCTTATGTTATGTTCTTATTTTAAAAAGAATGGCACCATGCTAGAGCTGGTGGAGTAGGAAAAATGCCTTTTCTCTTCCATTCTGCAACCTTAAAGAGACTCACTACCTGTGTGCCTTGTGGGTGGTATGAGAGTAGGGGTCAGGAGCTGGGAGTCTGAAGCAAAACTGCCTGAAGTCTTTCTGCCTGGCCCATCTGTTGCTACTTTAAGAAAGCAAGGAGGAGGGAATGAGAGGGAGAGAAAGTTGAATCAGGTGGCAGGAGATAAGCTACTTCACATTATTTTGTTAAAGAAAAGATCTTGAAGAAGGGGCTGGGAGGAGAGTCCGAAGTAGCTTGGGTTATGATAGAGAAATTCAGGATGCCCTGATTAATGCCCTGAGAGGCCCCTGGCCTCTGAGAAAACACACCCATATAGGCCATAAAATCCTCTTGTTACTGGCAGAGAGAAGATGTTCCCTGTTTATGGAGAAAAATGGGTAGATAACCATTTGCCTACTTGTCAAGATGAGGCAGGATAGATTGCTTTTGACATCCCGAGTTAGGGCCATAAAGACCAAGGATGTGCATCTTGTTAAGGATGGGTGAAAAGGTGAATGGTGGGAAATGCAGGGACTCACTTCCTGTCAGAACTGATCTCCCAGCTGGCAGGCAATACATTCAAAAGTTTAGCTTACTCTGGAAAAGGTGCATAAGCCAAGAGCTGGAGAATGGAGAGGAATAAAGTCTACATTGCCCAGCCTCTGTTTCAGAATTATAACTTTTCTCACTGCCTTGGAACAGAAGATAATATCAAGGTAAAACTAGCTACTGACTTGTAGAATGTATGTAGCCTAATGTTCTGTTTCTTTTCTTAGTTTTTGTAACACTTATGCTGTTCTGATATTATGTTCCTGTGCATCTGTGTTGCTAGCTATTAGAGATGCATGTTGGTTGAATAAAGATCTTTTTTTCTGTTTAAGCATTTCAGACTGACCAAAGTTATTACCTAAGTGCTTGACTGTTTATTTATGCAGAGACCAAATAATCTGAGCAGGCTAGAGAGTTAGCAGGCAGCATAAGTAGCTCCCTGTCAGTTACTCAAAGTGTTGACAAGAGGGGAAGGGCAGATAGGTTTGAGTGGTGGCAGAATTCTACCTGAGTGCTAGGAAGGAGGGGACCAGTTGGGTTCATGCTCTCTCATGTACACTGATTCCCATCATGTCTCTGGAACTTGCAGGCAAGAAAAACTGGGAGGGTGGTGGATCAGGACAACTTCATTAATAAGAAGGGGGAGATTATCCCCAGAAAGTAGCAAGATGGGAAGAGACACAGATGAGATTAGATGGAAAGCAGAGAGACTAAGAGGCTGCTAAGGAAGTTGAGAGAGAGATGGATTCACACAGAAGATTAGCAAACAGGTGGAATGTTTAGTGTTTTGATTGCTGGAATGGGTGCTCTTGTAGGTCACAGACATGTTCTTAGATCACCAGGTGCTGGTGTTAAACTGCACTGGTATGGGATGGGAGCAGGAAAGCATGAGATAAGGATGGTACATCAATTAACATAGGTATTATGAAGTAGGTAATTAATTAATGGGATCCAGCCTGAGAAGATTGATTTGGCACATTCCTAGTATTGGGGATATCTGAAAGGATAGTGTGCATTTTTTAAAAACAAATAAACATGTTATAAGGCAGCCTTCTCAAATGAGATGGGTGGTAAGCCTAAATAATGAGAGAAACTTCTGGTTCTTGCTTCTAGAAGTGTCTGGTAGTTGTGAATGGTGCTGGAGTAGAATGTCAGCCGGGTTCAGCTTAAGCTTTTTGCAAAAGTGCATTTTGTAGTTCAGTTTAATATATATTGCAGCAGTTATATGAAGTATAAGCATTTGAATGGAAATTCAGAACATTTGCAAGATGACTTTGAATTCAGTAGTGTAGTAGTGATCCACAAATCCTTCCCAACTTCAGTACTTAATGTTTGATAGTGTCTGAGTTTATATTTAGAGCTAAGTTTGTGTTTGTATCTAAGAAGTTGATTTTTCTTTCTTGAAATGGTGACATAGATTGTGTAGACTTTAAATCAAACCAACTACAGGATGTCAGAAAACTGGAGAGAGAAAATACATTGTTTTACTTATATCCCTGCATAGTATATTTTTCCCTTCAAAAGCAATAGCAGTGAAAGTAAAAGAATATTCCATGCTTTATCCCAAGACAATCTCTTGACACATTCAAGGTCAGTTCCAGATTTCTCATGGTGGAAGAAAAAAAGGCATGTTAAATATTGGAAGCATTTTTCCTTTTGTTTTATATTGTGTCCTCAAATAACATTGAGATTACGTTGGACGGTGTCCCTTGTGTCTCTGTTCACCACCAAAAGCTGAGCCAGGAAACATGTTCCTTCTGGGTGAGAACTCCACTCTCTAGAAACAATAACAGCTTGTAATGCCTGAAAGCCCACTTCATGAAGTGTTCCATTTCCCACGTTTCTCACTGTGATGTTCATAAGGACAGCAGTGATGGTATTGGGAACAGCAGAGAGCTGGGGAGAGGCTTTAACATCATGTCTTCCTCCACTAGGATTCAGCCACAGAGAGATGAACCAGGAGACATATGCCATATGAAGCCTTCTCTCTTGTACTATTTTAACCTACACCAGGTTGAAGATCAGTTGATCAAAAGTTGGGATATAAAAGTTCAAAAGCCACTTAGTAGGAGGAAGCTCCAACTTCTTGAATGACCTTCACTGGCTTTTTGCAAGTCACAGAGGGTTGAAGAAAGAAGAGGAAAGGTCATGATTCAGTGATAGAGCACCTGCTTTGTATGCAGAAGGTCCCAGATTCATTCCCTGGCATTTTCAGCTAAAGGCCCAGATCATAGATGATGTGAACAGCCTCTACCCAAGACTGTCACTACCAGTCAAAGCTGATAATCCTAACCTTAATAGACCAATGATCTAGCTCATTACAAGGCAGCTTCATGTGAGGAAAATAGAACAGATCCTTTCTTTGAGGTTCATGCTACATTATATTTGCTGATATAAGTCACAAGTATTTGTAGATACGGTTATTGTTTGGTTTCCTTTACTCCAAGCTGAAGTGCAATACTGCAAGATGTGAAAACTAGGGTCATGTATGATGTGCAGTTTCTTCAGGACCCTGACACTTTCTCAGGGAGATATGTTCCATAATCAAGTGATGCTAAGCTTCCTTGATTAAGCCCTAAGGATAAGCATTGAGCAACATACCTGCATTCTTGCAGTTTGGGGAGTTGTCACTAGGCTTCATTTTGCTTTGTCATTATTGACAAGACTTCTGACAGCGTTTCTTCTGGTCTACAAAGCATTTTAAACTCAATTAAGGAAGAAAATGTTTTCAGAAGACCAGGAGAAGAATCACAGTTCAGTAATAATATTTTCATATCATTAATTGCTACGTTTGCTTTGATGCAGAGCAATTTCTTAGGAAAAAAAACTTTGTTCTTTCCCCATATGGGTAGTTTCAGAGCTGTCTTTTTCAGTAATGGCTGGTTTGACTTTTTTATGTAAAGAAAAAATTATCAGAATTGATGACAGAAAAAATGGTTCGTTTCACATGAAAATATTTCCACCTATCTCCATTCTTGCCTCTGTTTTTAATGTTGGAGTTTATGTGGTAGACAGCAGCAGTGTGACAGAACACTGGTACTTTGGACAATATAATTGCAAATAGGTTTCAGACAATTCTTTGATATCTGCATTTCATTAAAAATAAAAGGCAGTCACATCTCTGATTAAAGTATAGTGATTTAGTCAGCTGTATATTTTGGCAATCCTTTTCTTACACATCATAGTTTACTCAGTTTGTAGGAGTTCACTGAGTAGGAATGGAAACAGCTGTAAATAGCTGAACCTAAAGTAAATCCTTTCCATCAGTAACCTGTGAAAAATGGGGCATTTGTTTACTTACGTTTGGGTACTATAGAGCACATGTGTAAGGATGCTCACAATGTAGTTCTTTCCTGTTCTCCTTGTTCCCTCAGCAAACCCCTAAGACCGTCTAGATATTTATGCTGGATACTGCAGTGTGGGCTTAAATGGGGGTATTGCAGTGATGTGGGAAGCCAAGTGAAATTTCTGCTCTTTTCATTTTCTCTAATTGCTGATGTAAAAAAATTCTCTTGGCAAAGGACTGGAGCCTGGCTCCCCTTCCTCACTTCAGATCACCCCCACACCTGTGCTGCTTTTTGTCCATGAGACACCTGCAACCTCTAGCATCAGCATTTTGGGCCTACTGGGTAGGTGGGAGGTGTCCATATCCATGTATATCTCTGTGTACGCGTGCCATAGAAAATTAGCTACTGTTTATAAAGACTAAAGCAGGGATTCCTTGTGTTCGGAACTCTGACACAGGTTGTGGGTGCAGCTACAAAATGGCTTCGACAAGAAGCAGAGCCAGCCACAAAATGTTAGGGAGTATGGTTATGCGTAACTGTAATAGTGAGTCTTCAGCAATTCAGGCAGAAACTCTCTTTAATAGGGTGACTTTAAAAATGAACACATTATTTAAAAATATTTTCTGGTATACATGCAGCTTACCTTCCATCATACAGTGAAGGTCCTTGTGCAGGGCTTGCAGCTGCCGCCAAAGGAACTTTAAAAAAATCTACACAGCCAATCAGAAATCTTGTTGGTCAAGAGCCCCTCCTGGCCACACCCACTTTATAAAAACATAATGGGGACCCCTGGACTGATCCTAAGATATGTAAACAAATATATATAGATTTAAGCTCTGCTTTTCAAGCTGTTTCAGGGATCTGGGATTTTTCATAATTATAATAAAGATTCTTTATTGAAGGGGGTCACTAGCAGAAAGTAAGCTTTTCTTTCCCTTTATCATTCTTTCTCTTTGTTCTGCTGCATGTTTTCATGCAGGTTAGCAGTGAGGCCCAACAGGCCTGGACAGTGCCCCACACAAATAAATTGAGCATGCCTCAGATCTTGATTAATGTGATAGGCTAGTGGCAGGTATCCATGTGGAAAGGGTAGTATCGCAATGTAACATAATGGATGACCTTAATGTACCACATGAAGGCAACATTTGAGGGATTCAAATTCAGGGATTTGGATGATATGACTGTGTTTGTTCTCCCTCTCTCTCTCTCTCTCTGTGTACTGAAAGCATTAAAACATCCATAGTGTGGGGGGTCACTTAATTTGAAGAGTTGCATTTACCTGTAACTGTTGTTCATCACTGTCTTCTGTGAAGACTCCTGCTGTGAACTCTTTTCTTTATTTCAATCTTCTGGTTTTAGAGTTCATGGCAGACAAGCAGGAACTAAGGGAGAGCACATGATGGTTTAAATGGGAAAAACCATTGTGTTGCTTGGGAGGTACGCTCCCCCTCGGTTCCTAGGAAAGCCAAAATCTCCTGTCCACAAGGCTGGCCTGTGCATGTGCAGTCCTAATGTGGGGCTGTACAGAAGATGTCGATGAACAGAGACTGACCAAGAGAGAGATCTTGGAGTCGTAGTGGATAACTCGCTGAAAATGTCTACACAATGTGTAGCTGCAATAAAGAAGGCCAACGCTATGCTGGGGATTATTAGGAAGGGAATTGATAATAAATCAGCCAGTATCATCATGCCCCTGTATAAATCATTGGTGCAACCTCATTTGGAATACTGTGTACAGTTCTGGTCACCACATCTCAAAAAGGATATTATAGCATTGGAAAAAGTGCAGAGAAGGGCAACTAGAATGATAAAAGGGTTGGAACACCTTCCCTATGAAGAAAGGTTAAAATGCTTGGGGCTCCTTAGCTTGGAGAAACGACGGCTGAGGGGGTGACATGATCGAGGTTTATAAGATTATGAATGGGATTGAGCAGGTTGAGAAAGAAGTACTTTTCTCCCTTTCTCACAATACAAGAACTCGTGGGCACTCTATGAAATTGCTGAGTAGTCGGGTTAGAACAGATAAAAGGAAATACTTCTTCACCCAAAGAGTGATTAACATATGGAATTCACTGCCACAGGAGGTCGTGGCAGCTGCAAGCATGGACAGTTTCAAGAGGAAATTAGATAAACATATGGAGCAGAAGTCCACCAGTGGCTATTAGCCACAGGGTATAGAATGGGAACTCTCAGTCTGGGGCAGGTGATGCACTCTATTCTTGGTGCAGGAGGGGGCAGCAGTGGGAGGGCTTCTGGTGCCCTGGCCCCACTGCTGGACCTCCTGATGGCACCTGGTATATTTTGGCCGCTGTGTGACAGAGTGTTGGACTAGATGGGCCATTGGCCTGATTCAACATTGGCTTCTCTTATGTTCTTATGTTCTTAACAGCAGTTACAGGTAAAGTTCAGCTGTTTTTTCCACTGCTATTGCTTCTGCACAGTGTCAGCCAGCGAAGCTTTTCCAGGTGGTCAGAGGGTTCTGTCTGCAATATATAAGTGATAGTGTTTTGCCCCTTCCTGGTGATAAGCTGCTGCCTTAGTGAAGGTAGAAAGTTTGAAAATTACTAGATTAGGACATACAAATAATTACACAGGTGTAACATTCTGAGCTATGATGTTGTATCAACATCACTTGGATGTAGTTTTTGTGTTACAGGCAAAGATGCTAACACAAAGATTTACTGATGTGGCTTTTTGCTCATACCCCACTTATTTTAATATATTTTCCTCAGTTTCAAATAGAATCTAACGTAATATCCTGTAGCTTTTCCCAAATGTATATTTCTAATCATATGTTATGAATGTTATGTCTTGTAGTGGGCAGGGCGTTTCTTTTATGAGATTGCTCAGAGTAAAAAGTTGGAACACAACTGATTGCTCCTTCTTCTGTTAATATTGCTTTGCTGTACTTCAACAAACATATTAGACCTAGTGACTAGAGTAATTTTGGATTACTTCTCGAGAATAAATGGAAATGTATCAGTTCAAGTGTTTACTAAAATCACAATAACTTGGGAATTCAGATTTGGCTCTATCACTGATTGTGTCTGTCCAATGCTAAGTATTTTAGGCCTTGCTCCATCACGCAATTACTGATGTAATTCTGAAAGTTAAGAGTGTATCTAGTTCTTCTGTTCTCTAAAAGCAGAAGGAGATGTTAATCATAATTTCTTTTGTTGCCACTGTTGCTGAGAGCACAACATGACACAGATAAAGCTAATTAATTTGTTCTCTCAGTGGCCCAAGATTCCAGGCTCTGAAACTCACTTTCATTTAAGTACTCAGCGGTAAAAAGGTAGCAGTATTTTTTTAAGAGAATGAGTATTGTTGTTGTTGTTCAGTCGCACAGTCGAGTCCGACTCTTCGCGACCCCATGGACCAGTTTACGCCAGGCCCTCCTGTCTTCCGCTGTCCGCTGAAGTTTGCTCAATTTCATGAATGAGAATGAGTATTGACATGCCATAAAAATAACAAACTTTTCTTGCTGTAAGAAATCTTAGAAAAAGAGAGAATTTAACAGAACAGACTGTAGAAAATGTTTTCTCATTTACTGCCTTGTTCATTGCATGTTAAAGAAAAAGCAGTGAATCATATAATTAAATGTGACTTTAATGCTGCCGCTCTGCTGAGGATTTCAAATTGATACCCACTGGTGATTTAGTTGGACTGCTTGATGTGGGTGTTTGTCAGACAAAAATGCCTATCCTTTGAGAAGGAAATCAGTGAGAATTGTTTTTGTAGTTTGATGCCGATGTCAGCTTGGGTCTGATCCTATATTAATAGGATTGTTCATCCAGAAGCGTATATAAATCCATGTCACCAAGAAATAGTTGAGGGGAATGCCAACAGAGTACCAAAAGTAAAGATGATTTTCTTAATTTAGATTAAGGAATACAAACAGAATATCCTCTTCTGTGATAATGATGGGAATAATTAAGACAATGCCTGTTATGTGGATAAGCTTTAATTATTTTGGTTTGTTCTTGCCTATCTGTTTAATTAGGATTGCAACTCTGGGTTTGGAAATACCTGGAGATCTGAGCGTGGAGCCTGGAAGAGTGAAGTTTAGGGAGGGGCAGGACCTTGGTAGGGTATAATGCCATGCCATCCACCTTCCAAAGTAGCCCATTTCTCCTTTAAATAAATAAGCGATTTATGTAGTCTGGAGATCTGTAATAATTCCAGGAGATCTCCAGCTCCACCTGGAGGTTAGAAATCCTAATTAATTTATGACCAATTGCCTCATATGCTGGCAGTAGACTCTGTGGGAGTTGTGAGTTACTGACACTTTGGTGCTGTTCATAAGTCTCAAGAAAGATTGGTTCTTACATGCCCAGTTCTGTACCCTGCTCAACCCCTACTTTTTAACTAATATTTCATTAGCTATTTGGGTTGCAGAAGCAGGTTTTCCTTAAGAAGAAATGAACAACTTTGGATAGCATGTTAAGAATGCTGTTGCCAATGAAAGATTCTCGTATTGTCCAGGAGTTTCCCCAGTGTTGCTTGGATTAATTTGCATGAACAGAAGGTTTAATGAATTTATGTTGTAACCCTGGGCTTTAGAATAAAAATGGGCAGGGTTTAATTATCATTAATGATTGTATAAATGCTCTAGTAGTATAATTGGTCTCTACCCATTTCCCACTTAATATTTTATTCAGGATCCTTCTCAGTGTACTGATAGTGGTTACTCACACTAGTACTGTAAATTAAAAAAAAGCATGTGCCAGAGCAACTAAAGAAAAATATATTTACATAATGGGATGTGTGTGTGTTTTGCATACTTGGTTGCTGCGTCCTAAGGAAATTCTGAAAGCAGATTTTAGCATGGTGTGATTTAATTCACATGTCTTCCTTTTTAATACCAATTTCAAACTATTAGATAATGGCTTTCCCAATGTGTTGGTTTCTGCTTAAATAAAGTGAGACGTGTGTTTCAGTGAAAATAGAGGAGATGGAAGATTACCAATTTGAATTTCAGAGCCTCACTTTGTGGCAAGACCCACCTAGCCAAGTCTTTGCATTATCATTTACAATTCAGTATAAGTAATGTGGCTAAGGCACAGATTCCATGCACAGTTACTTGGGAGTAATTTCACCAAGGTGAAACATGTATAAGATGTAAATTATCTGTGTAAAGATGTCGGAGAATTCATGGAACTGACTGCGTCAGCATATTTGATAACTTGCCTTTATTTTATATATTTGCCTTACTTAAGAATGTATTATGAAAACAAAACAAAAAATAACTGGATTGGAAGTTCAGTTTGTTTTAGTGATGTTATTTGTCCATCCTTTCAGAAAATTGCATAGCTAGAGGGATCCTATGAAAGCTTGTTATTTCTGCCTAGTGTTTTTTTAATTAATTAATGGAAAGAGTTCACTTTTGATAAATACAAAGCAAGGTAAGAGTGGATTTTAAAATATTTTTATATTTATTGATTTTCAGACATTGATCAAATGTTTATTTTACAAATAGGGCTAACTGAACAAGATATATATTCTTAAATGAAAGCTGAAGTGGCTGTGACTCAGTAAGCTGAGAGAGGCTGCTTGTTGCAAACATACTTCTATTTCTATCCTTTATAGTATATGAAAAATTGTCACATCTCTATCATTCAGTTTCTACTATAGTCAAACATATGGTTATTAGCACAAATTTTCATGCTAATCCAGCTGTTGCGAGTCAGTGTTGTACAGTGCTGAGCATCAGAGTAGGATCTGGTAAGCCCATATTCGAATCTTCACTTTGCTGTGAAAGACTGGGGGGTGGCCTTAGGCTGGTCATGCACTCTCAACCTAACCTACCTCATAGTTTTTTTTCAAGCCAACTTTTGCGTTTTTCACACTCTTTAGGTCCTCTTCACTTTCTGCCATTAGAGTGGTATTGTGTAAATATCTGAGGTTGTTGATGTTTTTCCCGGCAATCTTAATTCTAGTTTGTGATTCATCCAGGCTGGCATTTCGTATGATGTACTCTGCATATAAATTAAATAAGCAGGGTGACAATATACATTCTTGTCGTACTCCTTTTCCTATGCTAAACCAATCACTTGTTCCATATCCAGTTCTAACTGTTGCTTCTTGACCCTTATACACAGGGCTCTTTTTGTAGCAGGAACTCCTTTGCATATTAGACGACACACTCCTAATGTAGCCAATCCTCCAAGAGCTTACAGAGCTCTTCTTACGGGGCTACTGTAAACTCTTCGAGGAATGGCTACATTGGGGGGGGTGTCACCTAATATGCAAAGGAGTTCCTGCTATAAAAAGAGCCCTGCATAGGTTTCTCAAGAGATATGTGAGGTGGTCTGGTACTCCTATCTCTATAAGGACTTGTTGTAGTTTGTTGCGATCCACACAATAAAAGGCTTTAGTGTAGTCAATGAAGCAGAAGTAGATGTTTTTTCTGGTACTCCCTTGCTTTCTCCATAATCCAGTGAATTTTGGCAATTTAATCTCTAGTTCTGTGACGTGCTTGCTTATAGGGGAAATAGGTTTTACCTTTAAACACTCTCTGTGTATATAAACTTGGTAGTTTTCTGCTGCCACCAGGAATTAAAATTCCAGTTCTTTCTCTTTTGGTAGTATGACCTAGGGTCTGGGCACTTCAGAGGACTATGTGGCCCTGTGGAAGTACTGTACTGATTTCTGGGATAAGCTTAAACAAAAAATGATTTATTTAATAAAGAACAAAATAGGTTTCTGGTTATTTTGAACAGTTGCTGATGAAAGGAACTTATAAATATAACTGTCAAAGGTTGGTGCTACAAACAGTCTTTCAAACTCCGAACTCCACTCTGACATTCAGTAAAATCTCTCCCTAACTCTCTCTGTATAGATATATATCACCACACAGGCTAGTCTCTTTGTTTTATTCACACAGAATAGGATCAACTCACACACAAACAATTCCTTTAATGGCATTTCACAAAAGTAAAAACATAATATCTGAGAGATAAAAAATCAGATTCTGCATAAAATACAATTCCTATGTTAAACACCTAGAAATTTTTGCTACATATAGAGGCAGCAGCCAGTAAAAACTTTGCCACTAGTTCAGTTAAGTTTTCCTCAGTGCTATTTAACAAAAATAGTAGTTTGTTCAGCCTGGAACAGTTTGACATACTACCCAAAATTGGTGATAAAATTTGTTGCCTAATTCCAGCATAATAACAACATTCAAACAGCACATGGTACACTGTTTCAGTAGTTTCACATGTACAAGGGCAAAGTCTGTTGGCAAAGGGAATACCCTGCAATCTTCCAAATAAAATTGCCGAGGGTAAAATATTAGGCCTGGCCAGCGTAAAAATTCTGCTCAATTTTGGAGATTGCAGTTGGAAGAAATAACTGTGCAAGCGTCCTACCATGGGAAATATCCCGTGGTTCAGAGGAGAACAAGTCTTATTGGCTGCATTATACAAGTTCCACAACTCTGCCACCAGAGAATCAACTCTCTTTGTCACACAGACTAAACTGTTGATCTTATTCACACAGAAATAGACTCCAAATCCTATAATCACACAGACTACGTTCACTCTTCAAACTTCATACACAGAATCCTTCATAATTCTCCAGTGGTTCTACGTGGGACATTCCTCACGTCTGGGATAAGCTCCGCCGTCTTTCCTCAGGGTCGGCTCCAAACTTTGATCCAGGCAGGGAGGGGCTTATCCCCTTGGAGGCGAACCAGTTCCTTTGCCGACCCTGCTTCAGCAGGATGTGCTCCGGAGGTGCGGAAACGCGCCTATTGAAAGAAGAAACGAAATCACAAGGAAGATTTACAGCCTGACGAGGCTGTGTCTGATTGACGACGGGCTTTGTTTAAGGAGTGCTGACGCTTCCTTAGCCCTACGACATTCTCTCCTCTGCCGGTCTGACCCGTCCCTGGGACGGAGGACCTGCTCCTATTACAGAGAGTGCAGAGAGAGAGAGAGAGAGAGAGAGAGAGAGAGAGAGTCAAACGGCGTGCGAGTGCACACACACAGTCTTCCACCTTCCCGCCTGAATCGCGGTAAGCAGAAGCAGGCAGACAGTTTTCTACCCTCTCCAGTATTCCTGGAAGAGGCTGAGACATTGCCTAAGGAATGCAGAGGTCCGTTCCTTATAACCCCGGGAGGCAGAGCGGGAAAGGAAAAAACCTCCGTGGCGTTTTTCTTCCTCAAAACCCCGCGAATGCAAGCGGGGGAGAGGGAGTTTCCAAGCCTCACTCCGTCCCGGGGAGGGAAATCCTGGCGGGAAACGCTGGGAGCAGCCATTTTAGACCCACATTAGATGGGTCTGTTGTGCATGATCTACACTCTCCAGGGATATGGTTGAGTTATAATCATGATAAATAAGCTAGACCAACCTGTGGAGTACTTAAGCCTTTAATAGCTTTTGCGCAGAATGAACCCCAGAACCTCAGTTGGTGGGGGGGGGTCTTCATTATCTATCATGGATCTGATTCCAGATTCATTTACACCCCGCAGGTTCTGGTAATGGCTGAAAAGGCATCCCAAGATTGGGGCTGTTCCTCTGAGGACAAAACACAGATGGGGCCATCCACTTCTCAAGACTTTAGGGACACCCCAGGTCTAGAATCCAGGGAGCCCGTTTCGACTGATATGCTAAATTGGTTCAGAGGAGAAATGAGAAGGGAGTTTAAAGAATTGATAAAGGAAACCATTCATGGCTCCACACCACACGATTCCTTACTGGAAAGAGGTAGATCCCTCAAGAGGAACAGAGACAGGACGACCAGCGAGTCTAGGTCACCTGTAAGATCAAAACATAGCAGACATAAGTCTAGAGAGCAAAGTCCCCTTCTGGGACATGTGGACTCTGAACCAAATTCATCCACCTCCTCTTCTGGTAAAGAAGAAGGGGAGCTTTCCGCGGAAGAGGATGAGGTGGTTATGCCTTCAGTACAATCTAGACTTTTTCCGCAAGAATTATACTCCCGCCTCTTGCCTAAAGTCTTAAGGACCCTAGATCTCTCATCTAGACCTCAGGAGGAAACAGTACAGGAGCCAGAATTTCAAAAAGGGGCTGGAAAATTAATGCCTAAGGTATCAGTTTCACAAACAGGGCTGCCTTTCCCCGCTTCATTCTACAATATTATGAAAGCGGAATGGGAACATCCGGCTAAACCCAAGGCAAATCACCCTCTGTTCTCTAAATTCTATTCTCTTATGCCAGAAGCCACAAAGAAGTTAAAGCTTCCCGTGGTAGATGATCCCGTGACCAGTTTGTATTCCAGCTCGGTGCTCCCAATGGACACTGATGGGATGCCTAAAGATCATACAGATAGAAGGGTGGAGCAGGCTTTGCGAAAAAATTTTGAAGCCTCCTCTTCCGCTATCAAAGCCTCTACTGCTGGCTCTCTCTTTGCCAGGGCTGCGTATGACTGGGCAGACAAATTGGCTTCAGCAGACAGTGAGGTGCCAAAGGAGTTCAAGGATGAACTGAAGAAAATAGCTCTGGCAATTGCCTTCACGGCGGATGCCACACTAGATGCTATGCAGCTGTCAGCCAGGGCATTAGCACGCAGCGTGACAGCAAGACGCAATAACTGGCTACGTCACTGGGATGTGGACTCCTCTGCACAGGCAAAAGTGGCAGCGGTCCCTTTCAAAGGTACTAACTTATTCGGAGATGGTCTGGATAGGTACCTAGTGGAGGATAAGGACAAGAAAAAGGTCCTCCCCTCCAAAAGACGGGACAACAGACAGAGGAAACGTTTTCAGCCTTTTCGCGACCAGAAAAGAGGACAAAAACCCTCCTATTCAAGGTCGTTCAAAGGAAAATGGCAACCTAGACATCAAGGGGGAAATCTTTCCCCCACGAAAAATGAACATACAACGGCCAAAGGTCCCAAGAAAGGATCTTCGGCATGACTATATGGCCCCCCGGGAAAACAGAAGATAGGGGGAAGGCTACAGGCATTCTCTCAAATGTGGCATGCAACAATTTCAGATCAATGGGTATTAGAGACAGTATCACAGGGGTACAAACTGGAATTTTGTTCCATCCCCTATCGAAGGTTCATCAGAATACCAAAATACAGAAATCGGTTGAAACACCTCCAAATCAAGGAGGCGATACTTCACCTCCTGGACATAGGGGCGATAGAGAAAGTACCTGTGTCCCAACAGGGACAGGGCGTTTACTCTATGTTCTTCGTGGTGCCAAAGAAAAATGGGTCCACGAGAGCCATTTTAGATCTGAAATGGCTCAACAAACTCATTCGAAACAGAAAATTCAGGATGGAAACTCTGAAGTCCATTCTTATATCCATCCAGGAGGGAGATTTTCTGACATCTTTGGATCTGTCAGAAGCTTACCTCCATATACCAATTCACAACTCGCACCGGAAATTTCTACGATTCAATTATGCAAATCTCCACTTCCAATACAAAGCTCTCCCCTTTGGCCTCAAGTCCTCACCCAGGGTCTTCACAAAGGTACTGGTGACCTTGATAGCACATCTGAGATTGAAAGGGGTGAGTCTTTTTCCATATCTGGACGACGTCCTAATCAAAGCCCCTTCAGAGGTGGAATGCTCTCAGGCCCTAAATCTGACTATTCAGACATTAGAAGCCCACGGCTTCATTGTGAATCTGGAGAAAAGTCACATGATACCCACTCAGAGATTGCTCCACCTAGGGGTGGAGATAGACACGAAGTTAGACAAGGTGTTCCTGTCCCAGGAAAGGGAGTTCAAGATCAAATCTCTGATGGACCAAGTTCTTCAAAGGTCAGAGACACAGCTAATGACCTTGGTCAAACTCCTAGGAATGCTTGTCTCCTGTCAGGAGGTAGTGCAATGGGCTCGATTTCATGTCAGGCCCCTGCAATTGTTGTTACTGTCCCACCAAAAGGCGATATCTCACAAGAGAGTAAAACAGATCAGTCTTTCTTCACCGGTCCGGAATATGATAGCCTGGTGGCAAAACCCAATGAGGTTCAAACTAGGAGTTCCTCTCCGAGACCCCTCACGATCAGTAATGATGACAGATGCCAGTCTCTCAGGATGGGGTGCACATTCGGGAGATCAGATGGTCCAGGGAGAATGGTCGGTTGCAGAGACGACAGAAAGCATCAATCTGCTGGAACTGAGGGCAATACGCCTCGGGCTTATGAAACTAGTAGATATTCTGTCAGGGACCCATGTTCTGGTACAGACGGACAACACTACAGCAAAAGCGTACGTGAATCGTCAAGGGGGAACCAAGGTTCGCTCCCTTCATGCGGAAGCATCTCTGATAATGGCATGGGCAGAGAAACATCTATTGTCGATAAAAGCCATTCACGTAGCAGGAAAGGACAATGACTTAGCAGACTGGCTCAGTCGGAAACGAATAGACCAATCAGAATGGATGCTGAACACGGAAGTCTTCGAACAGATCTGCAGCAAGTTCGGCAGAATGGTCATGGATCTGTTTGCCACAGACCTAAATCGTCAAGTACCAGAGTTCGTATCTCGTCAACGAAACGCTCTAGCGAAAGGGACAGATGCTCTAAGCTATACATGGCCTCCAGGGCTCCTCTATGCCTTTCCGCCCCTACCAATCATGCACAAAGTCCTACAAAAGATTCGCATACAGAAAGCAGAAGTGGTACTGATTGCCCCTTTCTGGCCGCGTCAAACCTGGTTTCAGGAACTGCAGTCTCTGTCGATAACAAAACCATGGCATCTGCCTCTTCGGGTGGACCTCCTCACGCAGGGCCCGACAAGGCACCCACGGCCGGAACTTCTTCGGCTGACAGCATGGAGATTGAGCGGAAAATGTTAGAGGGAGCGGGGTATCAAGATAAAGTAATTGATACCATGTTGGCAGCCAGAAAGGTCTCTACCAACAAATCCTATGATCACACATGGAAGGTTTTTCACTCATGGAGCTTGGAACGGGGACACAACCCGGTTACGGCTTCAGTTAAAATAGTCCTGGCTTTCCTACAAGACGGGCTTGATAAAGGCCTAAGTACTAGCACTCTCCGTAGACAGGTTTCCGCCATCTCAGCCATCCAAGGGGCCAAACATGGAAGGTCTCTGCTTAGGCATCCTCATATTAAGAGATTTTTGAAAGGGGCGATGTCCCTTAATCCCCCACAGGTTCACAGGTTTCCCACCTGGAAGCTTAACGTGGTACTTAGGGCCCTGTGTAAATACCCTTTTGAGCCAATGGCTGCGTGTCCTCTGAAGGAACTCACCTTCAAGACTCTTTTTTTGGTAGGTATCACCTCAGCTAGGAGGGTTTCGGAATTGAGGGCCTTGTCTATTAACAAGGAGCTCTGTATTTTCCACCAGGACAAAGTAGTCCTTCGCTTAGACCCAGCATTTATTCCAAAGGTGAATTCGATTTTTCATAGGTCAGAAGAGATTGTTCTTCCCTCCTTTTGTCCCAATCCTAAACATGAAAAAGAAAAGGAATGGCATTGTTTAGATGTTCGGAGGGCCCTTAGTTTTTATATTGACAGAACTAAAGGGTGGAGACAATCGGAGACACTGTTTGTATCATTCAGAAAGTCCTCTTTGGGAAAACAAGTCTCCACTTCTACGCTGAGTAGGTGGATTAAGGGGTGCATTATCCTAGCCTATAAAGCCAAAGGGTTAGAGATCCCAGCCGGGATCGTTGCACACTCCCTTCGGGGGCGGCTACCTCGGTAGCGTATCGTTCTTTTCCCTCATTAGAAACCATATGCCGAGCGGCAACGTGGCAGTCGATCCACTCTTTTACTAAACATTATAGAGTGGACACACTAGCTTCAGCGGAAGCGGCATTTGGTCGCAGGGTGCTTCAACACACTCTGTAAAGCGGGGAATGCAAGCCCACCCTGTAACATAGCTTTTGTACGTCCCAGACGTGAGGAATGTCCCACGTAGAACCACTGGAGAATGGAAGGTTTCTTTCACTTACCGTGAATCTTCCTTTCTCTGTGGTTCTGAAGTGGGACATTCCTGCCCACCCATTTGTAGGGTGCTTCCCCTCTTTGCAGAGTTTTTGATATGGGGGGCAGTGGCTTCGAGAGGCCACGTTGTTACTGTTATGTGTTTGTGGGCTAATTTCCTTGCCCTATTATAGTGTTTGGGCAGTTGGTACCCCCTTTGTTGGGGGGGGAAATGTTGTGTTTTCTTCTAGTTCCTTTCCGGCGGGGAAGATAAGCGGGCTTGAGAAGGACTGGTTCGCCTCCAAGGGGATAAGCCCCTCCCTGCCTGGATCAAAGTTTGGAGCCGACCCTGAGGAAAGAGGGCGGAGCTTATCCCAGACGTGAGGAATGTCCCACTTCAGAACCACAGAGAAAGGAAGATTCACGGTAAGTGAAAGAAACCTTCCATTCTCAGAGTCACACAGACTCTCTTCAAAACTCTTCCATACTTGTCTTATATCACAGAATCTCCTCATAGACACCCCTCCTCCCATACCTGGAAGTGGATCACTTTCCTATCTCCCTTACAGTAGAGATGCCCTTCCTAAAAGGTCACTTTCCAGAAAGCCTGACTAATGAATCTTGATCTTCTGATCAGCCTGTCTATTGCCCCAAACGGTCCATTCAACATAACTCCAAGCTGAAAGAACAGTTAACATCTGAATCACTTCTTTACTCTTGTGCCCTTTTTACCAATCTTGCTCCCCCTCAAGATCCTTTATTGAATTATGATAGTGTGATTCAAAAGTTAGGTTCTGTTCTTTTTAGTTCTTTCAGAAAACATAAACCTAAGTTATTCAAGCCATCTAAACCAATGTTCCCTCTATGCTGTGGAGTCTTGTGAGCAAAAATTCTACTTTGTGAGCTACTGTCATTAAAGCTGTGAGTGAGTGATTTGGTTACTGTATAAATTAGTTTGCTCTGGAGCCATTCTTCCTGAGCAAAGACAAAAATGTTTGAGCTGGAGCCTAAAAAACTGTGAGCTAGCTCACACTAACTCAGCTTAGAGGGAACACTGATCTAAACCTTGGTTTGATAAACCGTGTGTTGAGGCTAAACTTCCGTTTTCCTCAGCCTATCGCTGCTACATTCAATCTGGGCCAGATGAGCAGAAGGAGGCCCATGCTTTCCTCCTTGTCCAAAAGAGACTATATAAAACTCATATCCTTAGAGCAAAAGAAGATCATGCCAAAGCTCAATGGAATCTTGTTCTGCAAGCCACCAAAGACAAAAATACATCTACTTTCTGGCATATTATTTCTGGTAAATTAGCAAACGATACTGTGCCCTTGAATTCTTTTATCCCCTCAGATTAATGGGTTGCCTATTTCCAGAATCTTTATGATGATTATCATGAAACTTCTAATCTTTTGGTTCCAGATACTCTTCCAGGTTGGCCTCCTGTTTCCAAAAAAGAAGTCAGATCTCACACATGGCCGGTTCGCCCAGTAGGCAGCCTAGAGCACCAGGCCTGCAAGGGTGCCAAACGGCCCCCTGCCCCCCATGAAAAGCCCCCTGCCACCGCCACTGCTGCTGCCTCCCCGCCACCGCCGCCAGCAAAGAGCGCCCGGCGGGGCTCAGGAGGCAGCGGCAGAGCTTGCCCGCCCTCCCCTCCCCCGGGGGGCACAGAAGGTGGGGGTGGCGGCTGGCACTGAAGAGTGCTCCAGTGGGTGCTCAAAGGCAAGCTGGTGCTCGGCTCAAAGGGAAGAGGCGGGGGTTTAAACCCCCTGCCTCTTCCCTCTGAGCTGAGCACTGGCTTGCCTTTGACCGCCCACTGGGGCTCAAAGGAAGGGCTGGGAGGGAAAGCCGGCGCTGGGAGGGAAGGGGCAGGGTCTAGAACCCCCGCCCCTTCCCTGGCTTTCCTGGGGGACCCTCAGCTTCGGAGCCTGCAGGAAATTGGCGCTGGGAGGGAAGGGGCGGGGGCTAGAACCCTCGCCCCTTCCCTGGCTTTCCTGGGGGGCCTGCAGCTGCGGAGCCTCCAGGAAAGCTGGTGCTGGGAGGGAAGGGGCAGGGGTTAGAACCTCCGCCCCTTTCCTGGCTTTCCTGGAGGCCCTGCAGCTGCAGAGCCTGCAGGAAAGCCGGCGCTGGGAGGGAAGGGGCGGGGGTTAGAACCCCCACTGCTTTCCTGGGGGCCTCGCAGCTGCGGAGCCCCCAGGAAAGCTCCGCTGCCCCCCTGGTGTGCAGGCCCCACTGGGAGGTTGGCATCCCTGGTGGGGTGGGCACCCCAAGCTGTCCTGCCTAGGGTGCCCAGACACCTGGGGCCGGCCCTGATCTCACATCAATTGTCTTAAAAGGAGTAAATCCCCTGGGTTGGATGGTATTCCCCTGGAGCTCTTGAAGGAAAATGTGGATTGGTGGACCACATTCCCAAAAGTTGGGAAACAGCAATGGGGGCCCCTATCTATAAGAAAGGTAGGAAAGATAATCCCTCTAACTATAGGCCTATTTTTTTATTAAGTGTCATCAGTAAAGTGTATACTAGACATCTATTAGACAAGTTCTTACTTTGACTTGCTGATGAGGACATCATTGTGTTAGAGCAAGCAGGCTTCATGGAGGGTAGATCTACTTTGGATCATTGTCTAGTTCTTCAGCACCTTATTGAAAAATATGGTAATAAAGGGTCTTCTTCCTTATATGCGGTCTTTGTGGATCTTAAGGCTGCATTTGACTCTATTTCTAGAGCTAAGTTGTGGGATAAGTTGGAAGCATCTTCCATTGACAAAAGGCTTTTTTTCTTAATTCGTTCGCTTCATCTGCATACTTCTCTCAGGGTTAAATATAGCAAACAGGGTTTTCTTACAAAACCCATTAGTACTTGGAAGGGAGTCAGACAAGGCTGCCTCCTTGCTTCACTGCTTTTTATTTTCTAAATAAATGACATGGTAAGCCTGTTCAATGTAGAACACCATCATCCTCCCAAACTGGCCCGTTGGCATATTTCAGTCTTACTTTATGCTGACAACGCTGTTTTACTTTCTAGGACCCCAATTGGTTTAAGAAGAACTCTTCACAGCCTTGCTCTTTACTGTGATTCACAGCAGCTTGAGATCAGCTACCACGTAACCAAAGTAATGTGCTTTAGTAAGAGTCCTAAATTAAGAAACTGGTCAATAAATGGCCAGCGATTAGAGCAAGTTAATTCTTTTAGATATTTGGGGATGGTTGTGCAAGCTTCTGGTGCTACAACATCTCATAGCAATTATGTGGCTGACAAGGGAGAAAGGACAGCTCTTAGTATAAATAAATTTCTTAGGTCCAAGGGCGGGCATTTTTCACCAGCTGCCCTTAAACTTTTTAAAGCAAAGATCTTACCCCAATTACTTTATGGGACATATATAGGCCCCCCTGGGTCTTGTTTTACCCCTCTGGAATGGGTTCAATCAAAGTTTCTGAGGGCTGTTTTGCAGGTCCCCAGATGCATTTCAAATGTAATGGTATGGCTGGAAACAGGTATGCCAAAGGTAGTTGCTAGAATTGTACTCTCTTCACTTTTTCTTTGGCTTAATATAAATATAACCCCCCGAGGCCTCCTTCCTTTATGTTGGATGATTTTCAATCCAGTTTGCACAAGGCAGTTCAAGTTAAAATTGTGCAGCTTGGATTTTCTTCTGCAGCTCTTGTGCAGATGGGGGGAGATTTAGCTAGACAATCTTTGGGAACAGAGAGTGGACATAAGAACATAAGAACATAAGAGAAGCCAATGTTGAATCAGGCCAATGGCCCATCTAGTCCAACACTCTGTCACACAGCGGCCAAAATATACCAGGTGCCATCAGGAGGTCCAGCAGTGGGGCCAGGGCACCAGAAGCCCTCCCACTGCTGCCCCTCCAGCACCAAGAATAGAGTGCATCACCTGCCCCAGATTGAGAGTTCCCATCTATACCCTGTGGCTAATAGCCACTGGTGGACTTCTGCTCCATATGTTTATCTAATTTCCTCTTGAAACTGTCAATGAACGTCACTCTGACGTTACAAAAACATCTAATTTTATTGTTGCTCCTCATAAACGTTTCCTTCTCATTCCAGCCTCCTATCTTTATAACCTTGAAAATGTTAATCAAAGAAGAGCTTTCACCCTTGCCAGCTTTGCCATCTTCAGTTACTGAGGGCAGATATAACAAAACTGCCCGGACTGAGAGATTTTGCCCTTGTAACAGTGGTGAGATAGAGTAAATGGCACATGTCCTTCTTCGTTGCTCTTTCTACAATGAAATTCGTACTGCCCTTATCTCCCCGTTACTTGACCTCTGTCCCGACACCTCTGACTCTGGGATTCTTAACATACTTCTCTCAGATGTGAGTATAGAGATCATCCGGAAAGTTGCTAAATTCTGCTCCCAAGTGATTAAATTGCGTTCTATATATATTTCCCAACTTAATGTGGAAGATAGTAGCTGATTGTATTTTCTATCTATATTTTTATGTAGTTAGGTTAGAAATTGCTGTATTTGTATTAGTATTAGTTTTACACTTTTATATTTGTATACCTTAATTTTTATATTTTACCAGGCTATGGCCATTCTTTTTCTTACTTATTTGTATTCTGGTCATGGACTGTAAATAAAGTAAAGTAAGTACACCCCTCCTCCCACACTCTCAGTCAGCAGCCAATCAAATCACACTTGTCACCCTCTATCACTCTTCTCATATTACTGCATTCAAACTAGACATTTAAAGGAACACACACAACAAAACATGGAATCATTACAAGTTCCTCTACCTCTTCAAAACTCAGCTTGTACTTCTGGCAGTTCTCTATCCATGTACTGCTGAAGCCTAGCTTGTAGGATCTTGAGCATAACCTTGCTAGCATGTGAAATGAGTGCAATTGTGCGATAGTTTGAGCATTTCTTGGTATTGCCCTTCTTTGGTATTGGAATGTAAACTGACCTTTTCCAATCCTGTGGCCACTGTTTGTTTTCCAAAATTGCTGGCATATTGAGTGCAGCACTTTAACAGCATAATCTTTTAAGACTTTGAATAGCTCAGCTGGGATACCATCACTTCTGCTAGCTTTGTTGTTAGTAATGCTTTCTAAGGCCTATTTGACTTTGCACTCTGGGATGTCTGGCTCAAGGTCAGTGATCACACCATCGTGGTTGTCAAGGACATTGAGGTTCTTCTTGAGGGTAGGGTTAAACCTAAATTCCTATGCTACTGCTATTTATTGTTTTTAAAATGTTGGGGGCATCTGTTCAGGGATCTCCTAGCTTAACCCTTTAAAATCCAATTCCCTGGCCACACTGCAGAGATCTCTGAAGCTAGCTCTGCACTCACAGACAGGGATGCCACGAGGGGAGGCAGGCCATCCTGGGGACCTGGCAACATGTCACTGGGGGTAAGGTAGTAGGAGCTAAATCAAAGATAGTTCTTTCCTTTAAAAAAAAATCTGTACGTCTGCTAAAACTCCCCAAAGGTTTGATTTTTTTAAAAAAAGCTCTTAACAGGATGAGAGAGCCCAAGGTTTGGAGCTTCAGGGAAAAGAAGCTGAACAGCTTCCCTACTGAAAATACTTTATAATTGTTCCTTTATTTTTTCCTTCCCCTTCCCCTTTCTGCCTCAGCTTTGTTTTTCCTAGTGAAGAGGTTGAGGCAAAAAAAAAAAAGTTTTCTTCCAGAAGCACCAACATTACATTCATTTGAAGCCTCCTGGAGACTGACATTCTATAAAGCATTATGCTTAGCAGGATGGTAGTTATGAAACCATATGGACTGAAAAAGGTGGGAACCTTTTTTATTTAACTGCAATGCACCTTGGCACCTGTTCTGATGGTTTTGTGAGCAAGTCATTAAATTCCCTAATTCATAGACAGATCATGAAGTGCCATCAGGAGGCCCAGCAGTGGGGCCAGGACACTAGAAGCCCTCCCACTGTTGCCCCCCCAAGCACCAATAATACAGTGCGTCACCTACCTCAGACTGAGAGTTCCTATCTATACCTTGTGGCTATACCCACTGATGGACCTCTGCTCCGTATGCTTATCTAATTTCCTCTTGAAGCTGTCCATGCTTGCAGCTGCCACCACCTCCTATGGCAGCGAATTCCAGCTGTTAATCACTCTTTATGTGAAGAAGTATTTCCTTTTATCTGTTCTAACCCGACTGCTCAGCAATTTCATGGAGTGCCCACGAGTTCTTGTATTGTGAGAAAGGGAGAAAAGTACTTCTTTCTCTACCTACTCTATCCCATGCAGGGCTATTTTTGGGCAAGAATGCACAGGAACAGAGTTCCAGCTGGCTCCCAAGTGGACCATGCCCAACAGGAACTCATTAGCATAATAGGCCACACCCAATAGCAGGAATTCATTAGGATTGGCTACATTAGGAGTGTGTGGCCTAACATGCAAAAGAGTTCCTGCTACAAAAAAAGCCCTGGGTTTTGACAAACAAGGTAAACAGAATAAGAAGCAAAAGGTGGGTGTGGGTGGATGACCACACTTCTGGTAACATGAGAGTGTGGACTAATATCCTAATGAGTTTATGCTGTTGGTGTGGCCTATTGTGCTAATGAGCTCCTGCTGGGCTTTTTCTACAAAAAAAGCCCTGATCCCATGCATAATCTTATAATTGTCCAAATGTTATTGTCTATAGGGAGTGGAACAAGTGGCAAATGGGTGAAGAATGTATAGGGTGACAATCCTAGGGATCAGATATCAAGTAGTGCCCAAGTAGTAGTATGCAATAGCATTTGTCTTTTCCCACTTGCTGATATTAACCTTCTATAGAAACCTTCATGCTGCTGTGTTGTATTTTTAAGCTCCCTTAAATATTGCTTTCAGAATGCCGAAAACTTTCACGTTTTCAAGTAATTGGTTTGTGCCATGATTTAAACTTGATGAATTGTTCTTTTAAAATCATGACACATGGTAGATACTGCTGATTCCTTAGTAGATGCTGTATGCATGAATGTACCATCCTTTGCTATGAATTGCATAGTGTATGTTCAGTGGTAAAATATGTTTTTTGTCATTCAGGTATGTCATTCAGATTTCTCCTGCGAATTTTTTAGATGTGCTCACAAGGGAGGAAAATGCAGAATGCTTTGCAAAAATACTATCTGTTGTTTTCTCATACACATCCATTTACAAAAATGAGGGAAGATCTGTGTATCACTGACAGGTTCATTGCCAGTTCTTTTCTAGTAGTAGGCATAAAATCTTCTTCACAATTATTTCTAGCTTTAAATCAAATGCAAAAGGAATCTGAGGTGTTTGCCCTGTTGACAGCTACAGCACTAGCATGTTTTCCAAAACTTCTGAAATATTTTGTTTGAGGGGTTAGAATCGCCCTCACTTCTAAAGTTTTTGCACCTGGCCTGTGTTATGCAAGACGGTTGAAGTTGCTTCCCTCCCTAAGCCTCACTGTCCCAAGACTCCACCTGCAAATCTCCAGGAATTTCCGAACATGGAGCTGGCAACCTGTGGGGGAATTGATTTCTGTAGCTGGGAGATTTGTTCTAATTTCTGGAGAGCTGCCACTGCTGCTGTGGGGGAGGAGGAAGCAGGTGGGTGGCTGAGAGTGTTGCCGCTACCGCTGCTGCTGCTGGGGGGGAGGAGGAAGCAGGCGGGATACTGGGAGGATGATGGGGGCAGAAAGAGAGAGTGATGGGGTGGACAACAGAAAGGGAGAGCGTGATGGGATGGGGGCAGAAAGAGAGAGAAAGAGTGATGAGGTGGGAAGCCAGAAAAACAAAGTGATGAGGGGATAGAAAGAGGACATGACATGCATGGAAAAGAATGAGAGTAAGAAAAGGGGTGGCAGAAAGAATGTGAGAGAAGTAGGGGAAGAGGGAAGGAAGCAAAGGCTGGGGGAATGGGATAGCCACCTCACAAGTTTCTTGTGGGCCCCCACTTGTTAATTTACATTGCTTATGTCCCCTCCAAAAAAGGTTCTTCTGTGACTTGATGCATTTGTGAACAGGAAGGTCCTTTATTTTGTGCTCTCCATTCTGGCTTGGTGTCAAAAAGAAAAAAATATTATTTCTGAAATCTGTGGTTCTTGGTCTTTAATCCACTATTACCCAGTTAGTACAGAACATTAATAACTGAATGCCCATTAAGCCACAAATAACAAAAATAGGCCAGAAAAATAGGACTTGTCTGAAGGTCTTGCATTCTTGCATATCAGCCAATCCATAAGGGAGTCTTTGATGTTTGCAGATCTCTGAAAGGGTGCCATAAATTCTTAAGGGAGAACATCCTATTTGGAGTTCCTTTAATAATCTGGTCTAAATAAGGTAATGAGAGCTGAGTCTTTGTTGTTGTAAAATGATTCCTAATTTGTTGCTTTATATAAATTTGCACTTTAGAAATTATGTGTGGTTTTGTTAGTCCAATTACATGCTTCTCTGCTAAACAAATGAATACATCATCCTCAGACTGAGTTTCTAGGTTTACATATCAGGAGTATGATGAAAAACAGATTAAAGAATAATTAGTCTGTTATCAGGAAATGAAATCTCTCTTTGCTTAAATGTTGTAGATTATTCTTTCTATGTTCCTTGTTAAGTTAGTGGACAGGGCCATAATCTGCAGGTCTTTCTTAAATTGCTTATTGATACTTCTCTGTATGTACTTGTGGGAGCCTAATGGGCGGATGGCTTTTGGGCAGCAGGTTACCTAGGGTGGTTGGCCCACTCCTATCTCTGACTTCTGGGCTGTGGTGTACTAGCTAGCTACTTGTTCTGTAGTAAAGATGTGAAGTGGAATGGAAGACCGCATGGTATTGCCAATCTCATCAGGTCTCAGAAACTGACCATGGTCGGTACTTGGAAGGGAGACCAACATAAAGGGGGAAAAATAACAACAGTGGTGGCAGATCACATGTAGGTTTCTATAAATTGTTTCCAAATATCTAAAAATAAGTCCATATGCAATTGCTGCCTGTATGGTAAGCTTTCAAATATTGTTAAATTTACTGGAGGTGAGCTTTTATCTCTCCAGTGTTGTAATACAAGTTCTTTAGCTGTAGCAAGGGCACTGAGGGTCTGTTTTGCTGGCCATTGGTTAGCCTCCAAGAGGCAGGCAGCTAGTAAGCATCCTCAAAAATCAGTGAACATTCTGATACAAAATTGATATGAACAGTAACTCCTTCCCCTGTTGCCATGAGTTGGTTGTGACTTGATGGCACTTTATACACACACTCATACACACACACACGCACACATACTCATTCTCTCTCTCTCTCTCTCTCTCTCTCTCTCTCTCTCTCTCTCTCTCTCTCTCTCTCTAAGATATGACTTGATGGCACTTTACACTCTCTCTCTCTCCCTCCCTCCCTCTCTCTCAGATATGAATGTTCCAGTGGTAGAAGAACCCATGAAAAAATGTGTAGTCTTTCCTGATTTTTTTCCATTGGAATAATAGAAAATTCCTAGCGTTGCATTTTACCTTGCCTTCCTTCTGAGGAGCTCAGGGGTGAGCATACACATTCTGTTCCTCCTCCATTTATCCACATAACAACCCAGTATGAGAAAGTGACTGGCCCATCATCCATTGCACTTCTTGGCTGAGTGGGGGCTGAACCTGGGTCTTTGTGCCCATGGTGTAAGAAGAAGAAGAGATTGGATTTATACATCACCCTTCACTCAGAGTCTCAGAGCAGCTTACAATCTCCTTTCCCTTCCCCTCCCCACAACAGACATCCTGTGAGGTAGGTTGGGACTAAGATAGCTCTTTCGAGGACTGCTCTTGAGAGAATAGTTCTGAGAGAACTTGTGACTGACCCAAGGTCATACCAGCAGCTGCATGTGGAGGAGTAGGGAATCAAAGAGAGTCCACACTCTTAACCACTCTAGAGCCAAACGAGATGCGACAGCACCCACAGAACCAGCCTGTAGCCACCACTGACATTTTAGAGGAAAATTTAGGCATTTTAAAATTTCTGCAAGGACCTATTCCTGATTGGGTATGCGGTGGCAACGGGCAGTCTTGTTTTCCCTGCTTTGCACTGTTTAAAGCACTGGCATTTCAGCACTTTAAAGTGCAGTGGGGGGAATGGAATACGATCACCTGTTACCGCTATACCACAGACCTGACCAGTATCTGGCCTTCGGTGGCCATGGGCTGGCCCTGTGGGCATCATCATATATAGTTTGGTGATGACACTCTAATCAGTACCTGATATTGAAGTGTTTCCTCTTTTAGAATGATGAGTAAAATGTTTTTATGGCAAAGTCTTACAAATAGTTTTAACTTTCTTTTGCTTCCTCAAAGTGCATTCTAATTGCAGTGCATTAACTATTTCAGAAAATGTGTAGCAGGACAAAAAATATGTTTACTTCTTGGAAGCAGGACCTCTCTCAGCACCTAAAAACTATTTCTGATTCCTCCAAGATAATGAATTTATTCTGTTTTTGGATAACCATGGATTTAGAAGCTTACTGGGTTTTTTTTTCTAATTAACGTTTGTTTACTACAATGTTTATGGTTTTTATTTCCAGCTTGTATTTTATTGCTTGGCCCCAAATTTCTCCAAGTGAGGAATGCTAATATAAATGTAGGTACATTAGGGTGCAGCAGCTTGCTTCTCCATCTGTAACACTGGCCATATTTATCATTATTGTTTGAATAACACCAAAAGATTTATAGTTTTGCATTTCATAAAATATAACAAACAATACAATTTGTTGGAACCCGATTTCTTGGCAAGGTGGAATGTTGGTGGTGGTGGAGAGCAGATACTGAGCTAGTAGGACTATTAGTCAAATTCAGTAGAAGAACTCAGTACAGTAATTTCTTTTTTCCCCTTTCAAAACCACAACACACCGCAGTTTTCAATACACCATGAAACTGGAGAATTGCTTTCATGTATGTGGTTTTTTTTGCTCTGGATGTTTAAATACTGATTAGCTTTTATATCAAAATGAACTTCTAATCTTCATGGCTGTTGAGAAAGGCTTGGAGAGAATGTGTTGAATGTTGGGGTGTGGGGCATTCAGAAGTTGCCAGCTGGCATATATCAGTACTGGTATTTTCTAATTAGCTGGGATGTGCCAAATAATCAATTGCAAATAACTATACTTATTTACAGCTGACTTATACATTCTGATAAGGTCCTCAAATTGCCTACTGTTGTGTTTATCCTTATACTATTTCCCAGAGGTTTTTTTGTGTGCGGATACCTATTCCCACCAACAGGGGACTCACTCTCCCCCAACAGCTTTTCCTACATAGTCAGTAGACTTCCTGGGTTTGTAGAAAAATACAAAAACTAAAAAAATCCCTTCAGGAACAGTTTAATTTCCCCCCAAACCTTTTGAAATGGCCTCTGCAGGGACCTAACTCCAGGCATCAACGGTGAGAGATTAGAACGTTTGTTTTTTTTTGGGGGGGGGGGCTTCTAACTGGCTCTGTCAGTAAAAGGGTGGGGGATGGGCCCTTTCCAGGCCTTTTTCGGCCTTGGAGAGAGGGAGGGAGCCTTGGGGCCAGGCTGGGGGATTCCTAGAGGTTTTGTGGTGGAGTGGAAGGAGGGAAGGATTTGGGGAAGGGAGAGGCCTCTGCTGGGTGTAATGCCACTGAATTCACTCTCCAAAGCAACCATTTTCTCCGGGAAGACAGATCTCTGTTGTTCACAGATCTCTGGAGTTCACTCTCCAGGCCCCACTTGGAGGTTGCCAACCCTAGGCCTGGCAGCAGTCTAGGGTTGCCAGGTCCCCCCATGGGCACTGGCAGGGGATGGGGGTAGTGGGGTTGCCAGCTCCAGGTCTGGAAACTCCTGGAGATTTGGGGATGGAGCCTGGGGAGGACAGGGACGTCAGTGGGGTACAATACTCTAGAGTCCATCCTCCAAAGCATCCATTTTCTCCAGGGGAAGTTATCTCAGTAGTCTGGAGCGGAGCAGTAATTCCAGGGGATCCCTAGATCCCACCTGGAGGCTGGCATCCCTAGGCAGCACCCACTGGGTGACTTGATACCACCTAATTTGCATGACTCAAATTGGCCTGGCTGCTTGCTGCTGTTCAGCAGCCACACTATGAAAGCCAGCAATGATGCAGCAGTTAGGGCTTCAGAGTAGGGTCTGCAAGACACAGGTTCAGATCCCATATTGTGGTGGAAGCTGACTGGGTGATTTTGGACCAGTCACATACTTTCAGCCTAACCAACCTCACAGGGTTGTTGTGCAGATAAAAAGGAGGTGAGAATAATGTAAGCTGCTTTGGTCCCCACTGTGGAGAAAGACTAATTTTCCTTGGTAGAAGCTGTGGTGATGGGGGGTGGAGATGAAAAGCTGAAGACAGATAAAGGCAGATAAAAGTAGGTTGGCTGTTGGGTGGGAAGGAAATAGGGTTGCCAACTCTGGATTGGGAAACTCCTGGACATTTGAGGGGTGGATCCTGGGGAGGATGGGGTTTGAGGAGGGGAGGAACTTCAGACCGGTATAATGCCATAGACTCCACCCTCCAAACCAGCCATTTCCTCCATGAGAACTACCATTGCCAGCCTCTGGGTGAGAGGTGGAGATCACCCAGAATTACAACTGTTTTCTGGGTGACAGAGATCAGTTCCCCTGGATAAAATGGCTGCTTTGGAGGGTTGAGTCTATGGCTCCACCCCCAGAAGGGAGAAAGAATGTGAGATAGGTAAGGGTAGAGGTGCGGAAGCAAAGGTGTGAGGAATGGGATGACCATCCCGCAAGTTTCCTGCGAGTCTCCACTTGTCATTAATAATTTCTTAGAATTTTTCACTAGGCAGAATGCTTTATTTAAAGGCTATTGTAAACTGATATATGTAAATTCTTGAAGATCAAATATTCACAAAAAGAACATGAACAATTATGCTGTTATTTTTACTAGTTCATCTGTCATGCTGTAGAAATAATCTACAGCCAATTTGATTTGTAAATACAGATTTATCAGAGGTGATGTCAAGGCTGTGTTTCCAAACTGTTTTCCAGGGACTCCTGAAGTTTCTTGGGTGCTTACTGGGGCTCCTAAATGACAGGTTTCCCTGACAGACCACTTCCCCCACTGCTGTAGTGCACAGCTGCACAGACATGCTGGCATTTTCTAGGATGTGTTTTTGGTTCACTCAAAGCAACAGAGAGTCCAGTGGGCCCTGGCCAGTACTTTGTGTGAACTGGTTGTATACCTTAGAACACGCCTCTTAACCCTCAGCAGCAATGCATGGCGTTACGGGAGAGCCTAGAATAAGTACTTTCTGAGAACGTTTACAGAGCATACAGCCTTTATTAAGGATGGTCATCCTGATGCCAGCAATAGCAGATCATGCAAGCACCCTAAACAAGATATTGAATCTTTCTTTTATAGGATAAAGTAGGTAAAAGGTCAGGGTCTGGGATTTTGAAGAGAATTCATCAGTTCTGTTTTCAAACATAATTATCTCTCTCTAACCTCTGTTCAGAATACATTCTACATTCCAAAAAGAAAAACAAACCATGAAACTCTTCCCTAAGAGATAATGTGGAACCAGCCCTTGCCTAAGATAATATTGCTAAGGGAACAGAGTTAAAAAGAATAGTTCCATACTGGGGGGACTCAGGCAGGACACAAAATTTCTAAAATTTGGCAAACCAACATAGGCTCATAATGATAAGACACTAGGGGTGTGCAAAAAACCCGGTATTTTTCAGGTTTGTGTATAGTGAACCCCCAAAATATTGATATTTTCTGATATTTCCATATCCCAATCCCAATAATGGAGAATTGAGCTGCTAGAGGAGCCTGCCCAGGATTGGCTGGGGCAGTGGGAGCTGAGAGCTCGGCACCACCTCAGCTGGGATTGGCTCCTCTCGCAGCTCCTGCTGCCCCAGAGCTGCAAGAGAGCTTGGAGCTGCAAAAGAGGATCAGCTGGGGCAGCAGGAGCTGAGAGCTCCATGCTGTCTCAGCTGGGGCTGGCTCCTCTTGTTGCTCGGTTTAAACTGAGGTGTAAGCCCCAGCCGAGGTGGCACAGAGCTGGCTCCTTTTGCAGCTCTGTTTAAACTGAGCTGCAAGAGGAGCCAGCAGCCCCAGCTGAGGTGGGCTGGAGCCGTCAGCTCCTGCCGCCTCAGCCAGTCCTGGGCTGTGAGTTCTTTAAACACCTTCAAAGTTCTCCAAATCGTCGTGCGGTTTGGAGAAGGCATTTAAAGGGGCTGCAATCCCTTTAAGTGCCCTTTGTTAATCTATCTGGTGGTCCTGAAAATCCCAAATATTTTCAGGATTTTTAGGGCTTGACCATTTTGGATAGATGAACAATATCTAAAATAACTATCCAGCCCAATCAGTACTCTAAAAATACCAATAAGGGATTTTTTCCAGGTATTTTTTTGGCTCAGATTTAGCCAAATGCACACCCCATAAGACATGTAAAATTCATGGAAAACTGCAGGGACTCCTCAGCAGATTAGTTGAGGTGGAAAAGGTTTCCTTGAGGTGAAGAAATTTGAAAGTCACTGCATTATGGAATAAATCTGCTGGCTGTTGAAATTTGGCTAACAATGGGAAAAAGAGTGATCAGTGAGGTGTGAAAAAAATCTAAATGTTAGAATTGTGTCTTTTCCTTAATCACTTATAAAGCTTTGCCAATTTATTGTGATTGAAATGTTGATGCCTGGAATCTCATATGCAGGAGCTCTAACAAACACAGCATACATTGGAATGAGAGAATTAAATGTAGCCAGCTGCTACAATGAATATTTCAGTATAGTTAAACTATGTATTCAACAGAAGGTAGAATAACTAATAAAAATATTGGCAAAGTTGAAGTATGAGGAACCTGGCCCTCTGAACCAGGATTTGGAGGACTGCAGAACATGGTAGAAGTTCAGGTATTCCCATGTTGGTTTCTTGGCTTTCTCTAGCAATAACTTGCTATGACATCTGATTCAGCAGATTTGGTTAGTGCCTTGCCTCCAACCCAAAATGGGGAACCTCAAGGCAACAGTTTGCTTATGGCAAGCTATTGTTAGGAGAAAAACATCGGAATTAGAAGATGAAAAAGTATAGCATGATGTTGATCTCCCAAACCATTGTTTGGCAAACTGTCCAAAATGATGCATTGTCATTTCTCTTTGGCCCAATTTGTTGTAGTCAGCAAATAGAGTGAAAACAGCACTGATTTTTGTTGATTTAAAGGAAGTGTATGTTCATGCATACACACATATACACCAAACCATCTAGCAGTCAGTAAGCGAGGGAAGAAAGCTATATCCGTCTGCTTCCTTGGGTTTAACTTCAGGAGCACTGCCCCTCACATCTACTGTGGCCCAGGCTCCTGTCTGCTCCATGACATTTTCAAGCCTCTTCAGTTGGTGAAAGACTGCCTGGGTCTCTGCCCAGGTGGGTTACCATCAGATAGGTTTGTTAGGTTTGCCCTCTGCAGTGTTTTTGAAATAAGAAAAAACCCAAGCCTTAAAATGGCAGTGGCATCCCCATAGCAGACATGGGGAGGCCATCACATCCAATTGGGCACTGAGAGAAAACTGAGTGCAAATCCATTTTACAGTGAATGATCTAAAGTTTCACTGAAGCAGCTAACTCCACCGAATGGTACAGTTATGTTTAATAATTTGCTGAGTGCCCTAGAATGGGATAGGAAATGAAACCTACGAAGTAAGCAAAACCTGTCTCAAACAGCCCTCTCTTTCCCTGTACTTTAAGCATTTCAATATCTGCTGTTATGATGGCACTGTCCACTTCCCTCTCTCAGAGGCATGATTTTCCCTTTGTTTTTCTTTCCCTTTACTGACTGAGCTGCTCTGGTAGTGTGTTTTCTTCTTTGCTGAAGAACTCTAACTGTCCCAGCCTGTCACAGTATATTTTAGTTGTTGGCTCAGCTCAGGAATCTGAGGGAAGAGTCGGGATTGCCCTTTATCTTAAACCACTGAAATGACACTTTAGGTATTTTGGAATTCAAAAATAATAAAACCAGTTTTGCACTCTTCAGAGCTAACTCCCTGTTTGATTGGGTAGGGAATTTTCATCTCTCTCTAGAAGATCTATCTCCTTTCCTTGGCCTGAATGGGAGTCTCTGTCTAACTATCCACATCCTTGCCAACTTTCCTCCAGTTCTCCTCTCTGTGTTAAACTGCTCTCAGTCAGGCTGAATTTCGAAACTGTCAGTACTCAACTCTTCTCAGCTAGGACTGAAATCACACTGAATCTCTCTTCAGCATGCAGTTCAGAAGTCTTTCTTTACTCAACTGATGCTAACCAATAAGATTGCTTGGAGCTTTCTGTTTCTGTGAAGAATTAACCCTTCACAGATCTTCAGCTGTTTGTACAGCACTTCTAAGTTTTTAAAAAGTACAGTCCATCATGGCTGCATTTCTTCATGACATTTTGTAGCCACAGAATTTTATGGTTTACCATTTCTGGGACTGGATTGCTGAACTGCTCTTCTAAATGTGACATTTCTGCAGGAATTATGACTCCCTGGGGGGAAAAGGAACCTATGTTTCCCTTCTTTGCAAAGTCATTTTTTGGTGGTGTTTTCCTTCGTCATGCTTCCCTTAGAAAATATGCCCATCTGTCAGATATGGCTGGTGCCACAGTAGAGTCTCATTGTGAATAGTCCTACTAAATTGCCCTTGTGTTTCCCTCCTGTATTCCCACAGCACCATACTAACATGCTTCTGGTTATTACATTGCTTGCTTGTTTTCCCTCTGGTGCCTTTTCTTTAAAATAAGGATGGCCAGCGGGCTTTCTGTCAGCTTGAGTGTGATTTCCAAGTATTGTTCCTAAGTGTGTGTGGCTCCCTCTGTTGGTTGAAGCTACTGTTCTGCTGTCTTTTCCCTCTTGTTATGCATTTGCTTGAGAAGTTTCTTGAGACTAGGGGTGCATTCAGACAGCATGCTGTAGCAGTTTAAATTGCTTCAGTCTGATGCGTTTTTTTTTTAACCTGGAGAATCGTGATCACACTGACATTGTTCCAGGCTCCCCACCATCCACACGCAGGTGGGGGTTTTTTCCTCTCAGTTTGAGCATGTGCACAGGCAGCCCTCTCTAGAGCTAAAATTTTCACGTGTGCGCAGAACAGCGATTTCCACACGTCCCTTTAAACTTTAAATGAACACTTCTCTTTAAACTTTTACCCCGAAACTGGCCTCCCTGAGATCCCGGACTTGTCTAAATGCTTAAACTAGGCACCATTTAAGCTTTTCTTTTATTAAATTAGGAGCGGAGCTCTGCCCAAGCGCACACCTCCAAGGCATAAAAAAAATGGCGGACTAAAAGTGGAAGCCTGAGGCAGCTTCCCAGAGGGGAGGGGGGTTGAAGCACCCGGAAGTGGCTCAATGGAGCGATCAGACGTCAGAAAAGTGCGGCTCGAAACCAAAGAATCAGGAAAACACCACTTGGTAAGTGGTATCAAAATACTCCGGTTTAAAGGGGGTTTGCTCCAGAAAGCCACGGCTGGGGATGGTGCACAGATGTTGGGCGTGTGAACGCGCACATAAAATCCATTCCGGAGGCATGCCGAAAGCGGTTCAAATGATGCGTCTGAACGCACCCTAGGTTTGTCTTTTTGATCCATTTTAATGGCATAAGCTCAGCTGAGGTAAAATGCTATACATAATCGCCAGAATTCTCTAGCATTTAATTAGTAAGATGTATTAGATGAGCAGGGTTGGTAGAATCACCATGTCATGTTGTTTTCTGGCTATGTCTGTTTAGTAGCTTCTATTTACAAATCTTTGGTTTATAGTATTTCAGTGTTGCTGATTACACAATTTTCTAAGTAACTAATAACATCTTTGTCAATGCCAGTATTTACCCAATTTATTTTTAAATCTGCAGTTAAGTAGCTGAAAACCAAGGCTTTGGTAGAATGTGAAATTAAGTTTAGCATTTGTTATGACTTTGATGGTGTGGGGGTCAACAGAATATAGAATTTTCCACAATTCATATCAACATATTTGAAGTTCGGGTTTATCTGTTTCTAAAACTGAAATGCTGAAGAATGATGATCTCCCATATTTTTTCATAAAGAATTTTATTAATTTTCCAGAAAGAAAAAGACAAAAAGAGACGCAAACAAAAACTTCAGACAAGAAAGACTAACATGTAATGATCTCCCGTATTTTGAAAGCGTGTGTGTGTGTGTGTGTGTGTGTGAGAGAGAGAGAGAGAGAGAGAGAGAGAGAGAGAGAGAGAGAGAGAGAGAGAGAGAGAGATTCCTCTTCCTTTTGTACACTTGATTTGTTTTTTGCTCCCTATAATGTTATACTCAGATTAATGCACTACATATAAGGGAGCTGAAAACCAATTTATGAAGCAGCTGTGACATAATTATAAGATTTGTTTCCTACTAAGGAGCTATTGCTGTCAGGAGAACAATATTTAACTTTTAAATAAGACTCTTTTATCCTTTCAAAGATAAATGCAATGTGTTAGTGAATGGTTGACTTAGCTATTGTTTAAAAATGTACATTTTTACTCCATTATCTTGCCAGCATTCTTGTGGAGACCACAAAAGGGACATCTTCTAGGGGACATATGAACTCCTCTATGATCAATATGCTTACACAAACATATAACTAAGTCTGTGTGCTTCAATTTTTAAAAAAAGATCCAAAAAAAATCCAAGACAAACTGAACTGTGTATAAATTATGCAAATTAAGTAAATTTACATACATTTCATGTAGATTATTTTATTCTTTCTGTGCAATTTTTTGAGGGTTCAGTTTAGCACTTCTATTAGATAATGGATGGGAAGGGACAAAGTTCTGAAAAGTAAATGAAAGCGCCACTGTAACCCCTGGAAATTATATTAATCATTATCTGTAGCTTCTAATATTTTACCAGGCATTGCCCACACACTTTTCTGTTTGTGAGGCTGGATAGTTATTTTAGATATTGTTCATCTATCCAAAATGGTCAAGCCCTAAAAATCCTGAAAATATTTGGGCTAGACACAATTAAAAAGGAAGATGGGAATTCTCTGGATGCTGAATTACATAATCATTTCTGTACTTACTACCAGAGTTGTGAGCTGATTTTTCCCTTTTTATGATCCTCTTTCAAACTATGTTGATTTAGGCATCCATATTTTTCCATTTATTGTACTTATTGGCTATATGGGAAGCAAGCAGAGAAAACTCATTCTATGTGTCCTATGTGCAGGTACACCTCTCAGATCTCAAGCCTGCTCACAGTATCTTTTGGAACTTCCCATAGCTAAGCTAGAAACATTTTGTGTGTGTGTTAGCTCTGCCTAGTCTGAGGCATGAATCACTTGTACTCATAGCTGTTATGTGAGCTGCGCCTTCCCACTCAATTCTCTCCTTAGATGAGTCAGCAGGATATTTTTGTTTTATTTATTCACTTCATTTAGCCCACCTTTCT
The DNA here is from genome assembly GCA_029375565.1 of Gekko gecko. Classification (NCBI taxonomy): domain Eukaryota; kingdom Metazoa; phylum Chordata; class Lepidosauria; order Squamata; family Gekkonidae; genus Gekko; species Gekko gecko. The sequence continues at coordinate 97,727,529 of JAPDNY010000001.1, forward strand.
CACTGAGGTTAAAGGGGGATTACAAAATTAAAAATAACAACAATAACAGAAAACAACAAGAGTTCAGTCAGGCAATAATGACCTTCAGTAAACCATGCAGTAGGATTAGGTTTACAGAATTGGAAAACAGTGTAAACAGCAACAAAAACAAGAACCAAAGTCCACAATGCTTAAGGCATGATAATTCCATAAAGCAGAAAGTAGGTTACAAAGGTTGCTTTTATGTCACTTTTATGCTTTTATGACACTTCAGTGAAAGGAAACTGATACATACAGCAAGCATAACAATAGACTGTGAGCATCTCCTTTATAAAAGCAACCTCCTGAGCTGTTCCATTATACTACTGTTCTAATCCTGTATAAAAATGCCAACATTGTTGTTCTCCATTGTTTTACATGGGTTTGTATGAGTGCTGTCAAGCCACCAAAATGGTACTGGTATTTTACTTGTGTTAGGGCTGTTATGCACATTATAGACATCAGTAAGTACATGCCTGTACAGCATGTGCACCTGGCACTGCATTATGTGCAGTAACAAATCCTGGTAATTTTTTTGTATGACAGAATTTGATTGTATGTAGCACTTGGATTAATGTTTTCCTTCTTCGGATTTTGATCCAGGTTAAATTGAAGACCTTTGGACAAAGTACTCAATAATGAACTGTGAGATCTGTTTTCACAGTGAAATAAAGTGGCATCAGTCCTTTTAAATAAAAGTTTGCCTATGCTTCTCCCCTTTATTACATGGACCTTATATCTCTTTGGTAACATAACATGGTCCATAAAGAGACTGTCTCCCCCATATAAAAACTGGTATTTTCTTGTTCTTAGAATGTATACGTTTTTGTACTTTGTGTTACAGGGGAACAGCGAACCCAAGTTTGCATTGTAACTATAGTTTGCATTGTGACTACAGTTACAGTAAATAGGGACTGTAAACAGGTTAACCATACAGTTTGAATGCAAAATGTTAAAAGCAAAATCATGGTTAGGCCTTTCTCCTTCAGTGGGGGGAAGTCATCCAGGAACTGGTTAGGTCACGCCTCTGCTCGCTCTGATAGGCTATGCAAATTTCTTTATTGCATGGCTCCTATTGGAGGGACCTAGGCTGACCTCTCCTCTCCAGTTTCTGCATAGCCCTGCGCTCAGTAGGATGTCTGGAGCTCCTGCTCCAAGCCAGAAAAAATTAGTTAAAGATAGACGATTTAAAGTTTAGAGTTAAATAGCAGCTGAGCTGGAGAGGTCTACGTCTGAAGACCTACCCTTCCCTTCCAGGATCGGAGGAAGCTGCAGAACTCAGAGATTCTGGGAGGAGGAAGATTTGCCCCCCCCGCCCGAGGTACCGGGAGGAGGGGGAATGGCCGCGACGAGACCTCCATACCATCAGTGACTGGGAATCAGCTGCTGCTCTGAGTTGAGGAAGGAGGTTCCATCAGTGCGGGACCGGCTGAATGCACTGAGCCAGTCGGTCCCTGTGCCCCCACCATTGGCACGGAACCGGCTGGACGCACTGAGCCGGCCGGTTCCCGCCTCCCCCCACACACGTGGCCCAAGATGGCGGCACAGAGGCCGGGACCAGGGACCCAGAGTGGCTGAAGCCATTTGGCTCCCGCCCCCCTCCCCCGCACCAAGAACGGACAACACGCGGAACAATGAATCGACGCGGGAAACAGGAGGGGCCGGCGAGCCCCCGCGGTGAGCTTATTCTGATGGGGGGGCAGCCCGGGGGGAGTCCCGTAGAGGCAGCCAGCAGGTTCCAAGGATCCAGGGGAGGCCTGGGGAGGCATGGGGCAGCAGGCCCATGGGAACTTACGCCCCCCTTTTTAGCCACAATCCCTACACCAGGGCGGCACAGGGGACCTGGTGGCACTACGAAGGGGGCTCCTTGAAGCAACAGCCGCAAATTCTCCTCCACCCCCAGCCAGCACAGGGATCCAGCACCACAACGGGGCCGTCCGGTGGGGTGCGCGGAGCAGGCAAGCCCCTCCCCTACCAAAAGGTTGGATGACCCCTCCCGCCATCCAAGCATTTGGAGGGCAGTAAATGTGCACTACTGGTCCCAGAGAGCTTCAGCCCCTTATCCCCAACAAGTCGGGGGTCGGGCAACACTGGTCTACAGACAGAGGCTCCACCAGTGAGGGGCCGGTCGAATGCATAGAGCTGGTCGGTCCCTGCTTGCACCCCCACCCTGCGAGTGGTCCGAGACGATGGCAGGAAGTCTTCGGATGGCACTTGGAGAGGGCGCCGGTGGAAGCGGCACACATAGTGGCCAGAGATGCCGGCAGGCTGGTAGAGCGGGGAAAGCTGGTAGGCTCCCCCTCACCCCCTCACTCGTAAAGGCAGACTAGAAATCGGCGAGCGGTGCAGGAGACACCAGGGGCCTTATGTGGTGGGCCCATTCTGGCAGTGGGGGATCCCACCCACCCCCACACTCATAGGCGGCAGCCAAGTAACCAGCTGGCAGCGCGAGAGACACAAAGGGCCTCATGTGCTGGATCCACTCCGGCGGTGGAGAAGGCCCCTTTGAGCATAGTCCCAAAGCAGTGCCTGCAACTACCCAGGGTTACAGGGGCAGATTGGCCCTGGCCGCAGTACCCACCGCAGCCACAGGAGCTGCTGTGGCTCAACTGGTTAAGATGCTGAACTGCAGGCTGGCAGGTTGGCAGTTCAGCAGTTCGAGACCCGAGTGCCGCATGATGGAGTGAGCTCCCGTCTCTGGTTCCGGCTCCCGCCAGCCTAGCAGTTCGGAAGCAACAGGTGGCAGGCAGAAAATAGGTGCCACTTCGGTGGGAACTTAACAGCGTCCCATAACTCCACCACCAACTGCAACCGCTGCAGGGATCATCAGCTGCAACCGCTACAGGGCCCAGTCGGCTTGGCACACACCCCCTTTCAGTCCCTCAGAGTTTCAGCGGGGACCTTCCTGGATCAGGCCCTTAATGGGGCCCCTTGGGCGGCAACACAAGGACTTTGGCACCACAAGGGCTTCAGGGCGCTGGAATAAAGGGGGTTGGGGCGGGAGCCCCAGCACGCCCCCAACAACACGTGCAAACTAGGGTCCTTCTTAGATCGGGCCCTTAATGGGAGTGGCCTGGGGTGGCACCCAACGGCTTCAGGACACTGAAAGCCGGGGGGGGGGCAGTAGCCCAGCACAACCCCAAAATCTGTGCATGCAAGCAAGGGGCCCCTCGGCGGGAGGTCACCCTCCAAGGGGCTCCTGCAGGAAGACAAGCCACACCACACGCCACACCACTTATCTACCCTTGCAGGCCGACATTACATCTACCATCACTTCCTTAGGTGGAGATACAGAGAAGAAAGAAGGGGACGTGGTGGATCAGTGGTTAAGATGTTGAACTATGACCGGAAGGTCAGTAATTGGGCAAGACCCACGGGCAGCTTGACAGAGTGAGCTCCCAGCTTTGGTCCCAGCCCCTGACAACACAGCAGTTTGAAGCTAGAAATTCCAAGTAGATATACAGGTTGCTGCATGGGAGAGATAACAGCATCCATTGCGCCTCGGAGTGTCTCATCCTGCCAGCCACATGACCATGGTGACGTCTTTGGACAATGCTGGTTCTTTGACTTGGAAACAGGGATGAGTACTGCCCCCTAGAGTCGGATCCAACTGGATTAATATCTGAACCTTTCGAAGGCTGTCGAACAAATGCATTCCATGCCGGGTTACCCATTGGGGAGTGGCAGGAAAACCTGTACCTCCAGTCTCTGCAAAGCGGAAATTCAGAGGTTTCAAGACACCAATCCAGGCGCAGAATCTTGCACCATTCTCCTGCCTTCTTTGTTAACAGCATCAGAGCAGAGTGGGCAGTTCCTAAAGGGGGGAACCTCCATTTTGTCTGTCACAAAGCGTGCATGGCCTCAGCAGAGGAGACCAGGGGGGATCTCAAGGCCCTTGCTGGTTAAGGCACCAAACAGCAGCCCAATAGGTCTGTAGGGGGCAGCTCAAGACCTAGCAGTGCAAAGCAAGGGGTTGCAAGTAGATAAATAGGTGCCACTTTGCTGGAAAGGTAACAGCATTCCATGCGATTCAGAATACAGTCATGCCAGCTACATGACAGTGGAAACATCGTCAGACAGCGCTGACTCTTCGGCTTGGGACAGAAAAGGAGCACTGCAACCCTAGAGTAGGGTTTGTCCAGCTTTCAAGCAAATTAAACCCTTATCGTGCTCTCAAGGAGTAACTTAACTTCAGAGTAGCCCTCAGACAGGTGTCTCTTTGGAACTTAGGATAGGCAAAGGTGAAGGAGGCAATGCTGCCACCTTCCTGCCTCAGCGGGAGACACCACAGACATGCGTTTCCATTCATGGGTTCTCACCTCAGGTAGGGGAAGAGAACGGAGACCCTTCAAGTAGGCATGAGATCCACTATCTAACAGGCCTCATCCTTCAGGATTATATAGGGCAGCCGCAACCAGAAGCAACAAGCATGACTATCAGAATTGACAGATGGCTCCTGGCCTTCACAAGGGTCGGGAAACTACTATGCAAGACACCAGTGGGCCTTTGTCAGCCCAAGGCTAAAGGCTAGGCAGCCTAAGTGCAGGCAAGGCAGTCTTAGTGCAAAGCCAAGTCGGCACCTGAAAAGCATAGGTGCCATAGGAACAGCAGTGCAGAGGAGGGAGTGCAGTTATCTTCCTCATTCCAAAGCAGGGGACTGGAGAATCCTTCTGAACTTGTGAGCCCGTGTAGCTCAGTCGGTAGAGCTTCAGACTTTCAATCTGAGGGCCCAGGACTCAGGTCCCTGTTCAGGCACCAGGGCACAACAATAACAAAAGAAAGAAGGAAAGACATGGGGACCTTCCAGGCCTCCCTGAACTTCAGAGGGCTTAGTTGCATATCCTGGTTCGCTCTGACGCCACCCTTTCCATTACAAGGCTTTCCCTTGGCCCCCTCCCCAGCACCCAGAGTCTTTACCAAGATCTGGGATATTCTGGTAGCAGCACTACACTCAGAAGGGAGACTCCACACACACAGGGCGGCAGTGTCCTGTGCTCCTTACACAGGGCAGCCTGAACACACAGCAGGCCACCATATGGAATGGTATACAGAGTGTCAGGTACAAGATAACGGCGGTCCAGCTGCACCTGCCAGTCAGGCAGGGCCTACTAGGATCACTCACAGACACACTCCCGGGGCAGGACACACAAAGGAGTTTGAATAGTGGCCAATACCATCAAACTTGGGGTAGGACCAGCAGCCTACTCCATTCTCAGCAGTGAGGCAGCCCACAGCATCACCTGTCTTTGCAAAACAGGCTGAACGGCAAAGCCCTGAGTCCAGGACAAGGGGCCTGGAGTGAGGAAGTCTTTACCCGGATCACACTAGTTTTCAGGACACCTGTGAGGGACCTGCTAGCGAGCTCAATGAGCCATCGGATCGAGAGGCTCCTCAGGACCCAGCGGCAAGGCCAGAAGGCCACCGGTATGCCTCCCTTCCCACACCTCCGTTCAGAAGAATGTTCAACAAGATCACAAGGGACAGGGCAGAAGTGGCGTTTGCGTCCGCCCACCAACCAAGATGACCGTGGGCTTTTGGATCCGGTACACTGGGTAGCTACCCCTGAGAACAGATTGGCCGCACTTATGGCCCATCCTGCACCTAGAACCAGCATGGTTACAGTTGACTGCACAAAAATTGATCATAGATGATCACAGACGCTAGTTTTTCCCAAGAACATAGGGATATTAGGTCTCAGGCGAAGGGGCCATCAATATGGCACCCTACAGTCACCCATGGAAGTCATTTCAAACAGGCCTCTACCAACTGAGGACGACCCTTGGCACCTCCAGTCTGACAGGGTCCCGACACGGAGACAAAGGTCTCTGACCTGAAGCCTTCTCCAAAGTGCTACATGCATTGCCTAAAGCCGATTGTATTGCCCCTTCTGCTACGATCCGGAGCACCCTACAGTACAAGCCTGACACAATGGGGCATATGGAGGAGCTCTCTCTATGTATGCCTTCCTTTCAAAGGTCAGACCCACCATTCGTATCACGAAGAGGGCCCCGTAGACCATAGGGGTCTACTGGATCAGACAGCGTATGGCCAAGACCTACGATGGGGCAAGGAAGGGCACCATCAGGTCAGGTGACAGCGCACTCCACAGGAGCTTTCGACAAGCGAGCTACAGCAGATGGATTCTGCAGAGCAGACACCTGGGCCTCCTTGTCCGCATGGGTGAGGCGTTACAGGAGGGATCAGGCGGTGCCCATGGACGTAGCCTTAAGCATACCAGTATTATAACAGACTTTGGAGAGAGAAGTCACCCACCCTAGAAGAGCAGTTTTGGTACTGCTAACCAGTTCCTTGATGACTTCCCCCCACTGAAGGAGAATGGTACATTGTTTTTTTTTTTTTTTTGATAAAACTCTTCTAAAAAGGAGAGAATTTTATTCTTTTTATAAGAAAGAGGAAGGGTAGACAGCTGGAGAAAGAGAAAGATGGAGTGAAGTTTTCTCTGTTAGTAAAGGTTAGTTTTAATTAGTAATTAATACCGCTTTTGGCATCTATCGCGATTTGAAGATCTTCTTTTAAACTGCAAAGTCCAAAATCACTCTGTTAATACAGTTAGTAAAGTCCATTGGGGTTAATAATCAAACAGCTCCTTGTAGATGGTACACGAACAGTCCTTAAAATGTCTTCTTTTTAGGTCTCTTCCAGTTGTAGATTGAGTCCTATTCAACTTTGATGTCTTCCAATCCATCGCCTCCTTCCCCTTGGCTGCCGTCTTTTCCTCTGCCAATGTTAAATGCTGCGTCTTCCTCCAAACTGGCGTGTCTCTTCAAAGATTTTTGCTTTTTAAAGGTGTAATCCATCTTCTTTCTTTTCTCTTTTTCCTTATGTTTCCGGCCTTCAAATTTCCAGGGCGCCATAATTACTGCACATGGAATCGGATCTCTGGTATATTGCCCGCTATATTCAACATCCCCTTCTACTGGCAGAGTATCTTCTTTTATAAAAGCGGAATAGGCTTTGAGAGCCATGTCCACCTCTTCTTTTAATTTTTTCGCTTCACTGCCAGTTAGGGGTGCCAAAACATTTATCGTGGTAAATCCGAGATCCTCTTTCTCTTCTACTTTCACGCCCTGAAAACTTAAAATCAAATCCGATTTCTGTTCTATTTCCTCCAGTTTCCCCTGTCGACTAACCAAGACACATTCCACTTTAAGCAAAGTTTCATTGATTTTCTGTATTTGCTCCAGCAGAGGGCGCAGATCCTGTTGATTGACAGCTAGCTCTTGGGGGGGCTACCCGGGCCGGAAGTCCCTCCTCTCATCTCTTCTGGTTTCTGCAGGACTTTCCCCGTAGTCGACATTTTGATTTATTATTTACTTTTATAAAGTTCGTGCCGCATCCCCAAGGAAGCTAATAGGATCGATTCTTTTATACAACTCCAACGGTACTTTCACCAACACTGTTTTCCTCTCTGCCCCCCCTCGCGCACCCTTTGTAAATCTTGCTTCTCAAAAGGGGCGGGGATTCCTCCCTCCTCCCATACGCTTAAACGCTTACGGGGGGGCTCTAATTCACGCTTCAAAATCGATCTTCAACTCACGGTTCGATGCCACTTCTTCTTTTTATATTAAATCGTAACGCTGTCTTCACTCCTGGAATTCGGTGGCGCCGCTAAGTCCCATTACGGGCACAACGCAGCGGGGCCGATTGGGGCGGGGAGAAAGCCTCAATTTCCCAGCTGTCTGCCGGCAAAGAGGCTACTCCCCAAGCGCCCCCGGTTCGGAGCCTTTGCCTAAGGCTCACTAGGGTCTTTCGCATACGCGAAGACCCCCCCTGACTGCGTGTGGGCTAACCGCCTCCGGGAGCGTCCCGAGAGGCGGCCGCCATTCGCAGCGCCGAAACCGAAACCCCAAGGAGAATGGTACATTGGTACTTACCTGAAGGTTCTTTCTCTTCAGTGGGGGAGAAGTCATCCACATCCCACCCTAGGACAGAGGACTACCAACTTGATTGAAGCCAAGGGTGGCACGTACAACATGGTGTGATTGCTCCACAAATAATAATAATAATAATAATAATAATAATAATAATAATAATAATAATAATAATAATAATAATAATAATAATAATAATAATAATATCAGAAAGAAAGAAGGAGCACAAGAATTAAAATGAAAACAACACAGGGCTTGGACATAACTGGAGAGGAGAGGTCAGCCTAGGTCCCTCCAATAGGAGCCACGCAATAAAGAAATTTGCATAGCCTATCCGAGCGAGCAGAGGCGTGACCTAACCAGTTCCTGGATGACTTCTCCCCCACTGAAGAGAAAGAACCAATGTACCGTTCTGAGTCTTAATCTCAGAGGATGCCATAGTAAGAGGCTTGTGATGGTTTAACTGCATCTTTTAGGTAGCCAAATCTAATTTATTCTAACCCCTTCATTATATTCTCCCTTGACATGGCAAGGCTTGGATATTTCTCATCCTGTATCCTGTTGTAATGGAAGTGGGGTGCTTGGACTGGACATGGGTCATCTGAAGGTCCCCTCCTTTGAGTGGCAAACTGATCTGAGCAGTGGGTTAGCTTGCTGGGGCACTGTAGCTGTGTGTTTATGCTCAACAAAAAGAGTGCTTACACTTAGCAAGAGGAAACAGTGACATTTGGCCCAAAGCAAACATATGTTGCCAGACTAAGAAGAAGGAAGAAAGTTCCTTATAGTAGGTTCTGAGTTTCACTTACAAATTTTCTATCCAGTCCTTGGGTTCATCTAGCCAGTGTAGGTTCCCTGCATGAGGGCACAGATTCCATCACCAGCAGTCCACTTTACCAAATAATTCCAGAAAATACACACCTAAGCTCCTTGAGAACTTTGCTTGGCATCATTTTCCTGCTAAAGATTGGTATGGGACAGAACAGGGGCTAGATTCTTACATAGAAAGAGAAGAATTAGTATCACCTTGGGGTGTGTGTGTGTCTCTATTAAGTACATGGCTACCAGCTTGTGGCTCAAATGCCAGAGAAGTTTTTCTGAGTGTCTAAAAAGATCAGTCCATGAAGGAAATGGCTCAGGATTCAGGAAACCCAACAAAAATGTGTGTGGTTTTCATATTGAATCTGTGATATGTGTGCCCATGATTCATGATATAGTGTATGGTCTTCAAACTTTCCAGACCCGGGATCCAAATTTAATCCTAGCCAGCACCATAAGATTCACTAATTTGCAAGCACTTGACATCCAAGTCAACTGGCAGGAAGATGGGAAGCCAGAATGATATGCTAATGTCAGGAGAGCAGGTAGTGGTCCAAGAAGGCTAGGGACAGGAAACAGAAGCTGAGCTCTGAGAAGGAGCAAGGTGTTTGAGCTGCCAGAGGGGTGAGTGGTATTTTTATTTATTTACTTTCAGCTGAGGTGCTTTAGCTGAGAAGGTACTGTGTCAGGGACAGTATTTGGGAGTGTGTGGGTGAGTTGTAACAGACTCCTGACTGCTGGAGTTAGGGTGTGAAAGGGTCATTGTTTGCCTGTAATTAAGTGCTTGGGTGAAATTGAATAGCAGACTCCTGGCTGCTGGAGTTGGGGTGTGAAAGGGGCTTTGTTTGACCGTCATTAAGTGCCTTGGGTGATTTTGAGTAGCTGCTGGCCATGCCCTCTCCTGGGAGACAATTCCATTTAAGGCAGGAAGTTTGCAAGAGGCACGAGCCTCTGGCACGAGCCGAAGGGCGAGAGCAAAAGGGCGAGGCTCTTTGCCTGTGGCACGAGCCGAAGGGCGAGAGCAAAAGGGCGAGGCTCTTTGCCTGTGGCACGAGCCGAAGGGCGAGAGCAAAAGGGCGAGGCTCTTTGCCTGTGGCTCTTGGCCTAGGGGCTCTGTAAGAAGCCCAGGAAGAGCCAGAAAGCCAGGACCTTGACTCCTTGGTAAGGTAAGTAGACTCCTACAACAGGAGCCATATAAATACAAAGGGTTTTAAAAGGGGGGTTATAGAAAAGTATTTGTTTAAAAACAATTATGAAGCCAGAATGCCAGCAGGGGGTTGGGGGATATCCAGTGTTTTGCAGGGAGTGTCACATGTATGACTATCTGCCCACTGGTCAGAAGTCTTGGGTGTGTGCTCGGTGCAAGGAGCTCCTGGTTCTCAGGGAGCGACTTTGCTCCCTTGAGGCCAAGGTGGCTGACCTGGAGAAGCAGGGACAGTCAGTTAGGTGCACGGGGAAGACTCTCGGGGACTTGTTAGATATGTCCCACTCTGGATCTGGCAGCCCGGCTGCTGCCAGGGAGCATGAGGGTCAAGGGGAAAAGGGGCACCATGCTGAGGATAAGGGGAATGTGCCCTCAGAAGGGACCTCTTCTTCAGCTGGTGAACGGGTATCCTTTCATACCAAGGAACCGTCCCTGGAAAGGGTGGGAGGGGGCTCTTGGTAGTTGGTGATTCGATCCTTAGGCAGGTAGACAGCTGGGTGGCGAACCCGCGTACTGACCGTATGGTGACTTGCCTGCCTGGTGCGAAGGTAGCGGACATTACGTGTGTTTTAGATAGGCTGGTAGATAGTGCTGGGGAGGAGCCAGTGGTCGTGGTGCACGTCGGCACCAACGATGTGGGGAAATGCAGTTGTGAGGTCCTGGAGGAGAAATTTAGGCTGCTGGGCAGGAAACTCAAGGCCAGGACCTCCAAGGTAGCCTTCTCGGAAGTGCTACCTGTTCCACGCGCAGGGCCGGAGAGACAGGCACAGATCAGGAGTCTCAATGCGTGGATGAGACTGTGGTGTAGGGGGAAGGGTTCAAGTTTGTTAGGCACTGGGATGCTTTTTGGGACAAGAGGGAGCTGTACAAAAGGGACGGTCTCCACTTGTCCCGAAAAGGAACCAGGCTGCTGGCGCTCAAAATCAAAAAGGTGGCAGAGCAGTTTTTAAATTGAATAATGGGGGAAAGCCGACAGGAGATGAAAAGTCTCTGGTTCGGGATGGCTCATCTCAAAGAGATGAAGGGGTAGCTATTACTTTTGTACAAGGAAATGGATTACAATTGTCCACTGAGACTGTGGCTAATGATAGGAACTGCCTGGCAAGGTCTCGAGGCAGCAAGAGGAAGGCTGTGGGCTTAACAAACATGGGAAACTATAAGTGTTTATACACAAATGCTAGAAGTCTCCGAGGTAAAATTGGGGAATTGGAATGCATGGTGTTGGGGGGGAAATAGACATTGTGGGTATTTCAGAAACTTGGTGGGATGAGGAAAATCAGTGGGATACGGTGATTCCTGGTTATAAATTATATCGGAAGGATAGGGGGAAAGGGTTGGAGGTGGGGTGGCTCTGTATGTCAGAGAGGGTATACCGTCCAGTAAGATTGAGAGGGTAAGAGAATTGGATTCACTTCTGGAAATGCTATGGGTTGAAATAGTGGGTCCAAAAGGAGGCTTAACAGTGGGAGTTTGTTATCGCCCACCAGATCAAAAGATAGAGGAGGATTATAAAATGATGAATGAATTAAAGATAGCGGCTAGACGAAATAACTGTGTTGTAATAGGCGACTTTAACTACCCACACATTGATTGGGTCAATATGAGTTCTAGTCGGGAAAAAGAGATTGCGTTCTTAGACACTCTCAATGACTGTGCTGTGGAACAGATGGTCACAGATCCTACCAGGGGAGAGGCGATCCTGGATTTGGTCCTAAGTAACACCCAAGACCTGGTGAGAGATGTAAAAGTGATTGCACCGCTTGGGAACAGTGACCATAATGTCATTGAGTTTAACATTTGTACAGATAGGGAGTTGCCCAAAAAGACTGACGCGACCACTTTTAACTTTAAAAGGGGTAACTTCTCTGGTATGAGGGGACATGTGAGGAAGAAATTGAAAGGAAGAGGGGAGAAGGTCAAAACCATTGGGGAAGCTTGGAGACTATTTAAAAAGACAATCATAGAAGCTCAGAAAAAATATATACCACAGGTTAGGAAAGGTACAAATAGGTATAGAAAAAAGCCTGCATGGTTAACAAATAAAGAAATGGAAGCTGTAAAAGGTAAGAAGGATTCCTTTCAGCGGTGGAAAGCTAGTCTTAGTGAGGTTGATAAAAGGGAACACAGACTATGGCAAATAAAATGCAAGTCTGTGATCAGGCAAGCAAAAAGGGAATATGAGGAGCATATCGCAAAAAACATAAAGACTAACAATAAAACTTTCTTCAAATACGTTAGAAGTAGGAAGCCAGCCAGGGAGGCAGTGGGGCCCTTGGATGACCAAGGGGTAAAAGGAGTAGTGAAGGATGATAGGGAAATGGCTGAGAAGCTGAATGCATTTTTTGCCTCTGTCTTCACTGTGGAAGAGGAGAAGTGTTTGCCCACTCCAGAAGCACCGATTTCGGGAGGGGGTTTGAAAGACCTGAATCAGATTGCGGTGACAAGAGAGGAAGTCCTCCGACTGATGGACAATTTAAAAACTAATAAATCACCAGGCCCGGATGGCATTCATCCGAGAGTTCTGAAAGAACTCAAATGTGAACTTGTGGATCTCCTGACAAAAATATGTAATCTTTCTTTAAAATCTGCCTCCATTCCTGAGGACTGGAAGGTAGCTAATGTCACTCCCATCTTTAAAAAGGGCTCCAGGGGAGATCCAGGAAATTACAGGCCAGTCAGTCTGACATCGATACCGGGTAAGTTGGTGGAAACTGTTATTAAGGAAAGAATTAGTAGGCACATTGATGAACAAAAACTATTGAGGCAGACTCAGCATGGGTTCTGTAAGGGAAGATCTTGTCTCACTAACCTGTTAGTGTTTTTTGAGGAGTGAACAAACATGTGGACAAGGGGGACCCAATAGATATTATTTACCTTGACTTCCGGAAAGCTTTTGATACAGTTCCTCATCAAAGGCTCCTAAGTAAGCTCAATAGTCGTGGGATAAAAGGACAAGTCCTCTTGTGGATCAAAAACTGGCTTATAAATAGGAAACAGAGAGTGAGTATAAATGGGAAACTTTCTCAGTGGAGGGTGGTAAGCAGTGGGGTACCACAGGGATCAGTACTCGGTCCGATGCTTTTTAACTTGTTTATTAACGATTTGGAATTGGGAGTAAGCAGTGATGTGGCTAAATTTCCAGATGACACAAAGTTGTTCAGGGTGGTGAAAACCAGGCAGGATTGTGAGGCACTCCAAAGGGATCTGTTGAGGATGGGTGAGTGGGCGTCAACGTGGCAAATGGGGTTCAATGTGGCCAAGTGCAAAGTGATGCACATTGGAGCCAAAAATCCTAAATATAAATACACGTTGATGGGGTCTGATCTGGCAGAGACAGACCAAGAGAGAGATCTTGGATTCATCGTGGATAACTCGCTGAAAATGTCTACACAATGTGTAGCTGCAATAAAGAAGGCCAACGCTATGCTGGGGATTATTAGGAAGGGAATTGATAACAAATCAGCCAGTATCATCATGCCCCTGTATAAATCATTGGTGCGACCTCATTTGGAATACTGTGTACAGTTCTGGTCACCACATCTCAAAAAGGATATTATAGCATTGGAAAAAGTGCAGAGAAGGGCAACTAGAATGATAAAAGGGTTGGAACACCTTCCCTATGAAGAAAGGTTAAAATGCTTGGGGCTCTTTAGCTTGGAGAAACGACGGCTGAGAGGTGACATGATCGAGGTTTATAAGATTATGAATGGGATTGAGCAGGTTGAGAAAGAAGTACTTTTCTCCCTTTCTCACAATACAAGAACTCGTGGGCACTCTATGAAATTGCTGAGCAGTCGGGTTAGAACAGATAAAAGGAAATACTTCTTCACCCAAAGAGTGATTAACATATGGAATTCACTGCCACAGGAGGTTGTGGCAGCTGCAAGCATGGACAGTTTCAAGAGGAAATTAGATAAACATATGGAGCAGAAGTCCATCAGTGGCTATTAGCCACAGGGTATAGATGGGAACTCTCAGTCTCGGTCAGGTGATGCACTCTATTCTTAGTGCTGGAGGGGGCAGCAGTGGGAGGGCTTCTGGTGCCCTGGCCCCACTGCTGGACCTCCTGATGGCACCTGGTATATTTTGGCCGCTGTGTGACAGAGTGTTGGACTAGATGGGCCATTGGCCTGATTCAACATTGGCTTCTCTTATGTTCTTATGTTCTTATGGAGATGTACTATTATGAGGAACAAGCCAAAATTAGAGTCTTGGAAGAATCCTCTCCACTGCTGAATGATTTTGCCTTGACATTCTGTCGCTTCTCTTAGTTTGCATGTCAAGAGAGGCAGGATGTGTACCATCCTTGCTTTGTATGTATTATACACACAATAGGTGCTTCCAAAAAAGAAGCAAACAATGTTAAAGACCTGATTAGGATGATCCACTTGAGAACTCCAGCCTGTGGGCTGAAAGATCACTGACTTAAGGGATAGTGAAAATGATTTATTGTTTACAAGGATTATTGTTTACACCAATCATGATAGAAGAGGATAGTAAATAGTGGGGTCCTTTAAGGCACTGATCCTATACATGTCCCTAAATGATCTACAAGACTGTGAAGAGCCCTCGAAAGTTGAGTTTTGACAACAGAAAAGCAGGTGAGAATTAGTGTAAGTTCAAAATGGTGAACATCAGGTAAAAAAAATCTGAATTTTACCAATTCAGAATCTGTGAATGTATAGCAAATGTACATTGAAGAAAAAGGATCACAAAAAAAGAAGATAAGGGGACCTAGTGTGCTGCTTAGTCACGCTATAACCATGGAATCCCAGGTTCAAGCCCACCCTGCCAATGAAGCTCACTGGGTGAAGCAGAAACAGTTCCTTTCTTTCAGCCTAACATTACCAGCTTGTTAAAATAATATGTAGGGAGGGGACCATGAATATCACCCAAAGTTCCTTGAATAAAAACCAAATAAATAACATTCTCATGTTTGTGGAAAATGTAGTTAATTGATACTGTAAAACAATTCAGATTTAGTGTAGGTGTCACTAAGAAAATGATTTGGAAAAAAATGGTGAATATAACTATTGAGTATAGTCCTGCTTATCCCACCCATCCTATTTAAAAATAATTCCAAATGGGAAAAGTACACAGAGAAGCAACTAAAAGTGTGGATTATCTTCATAAAGAAAGGTTGAAGCTTGTTAGTTTAGAAAAAAGATATTTAAGGGAGGGAGAGGATTATGCAATAATGGAATGGAGTTATGAAAACAGAGATTTCCTTCCCCCTTTAAAGTTGGCGTAGTCTGATGGAATTAGTTAGGAATCGTTTTTGGATAAAACCAACAGAAGGAAGTGTTTCTTTATGCAGTGCATAAATAACACATTGCCAGTAGTTTAGTTAGTTTTAAAAGAAGAGAAGGCAGATTCATGTACGATGCAGCTTTTATGTATGAGCATCCATTTGATTCTAAAATAATACAAGTTTATTTGCTGGAATGGTTAATCAGATCCCTAGCTTAGAGTGTCACTTCTAGTGTGATAGATGACTTGGGAAAGCCCACAGCAGGCAGTGAAACATCCTCTAAGCTGTCACCTTTCATCTGATGGAAGATTTGGGGTTCACCTGTAGTGTACCAGAGAGGTAATTTGCTCAGGTAGTAAACTGAAGGCCACTACTGGCAAGCCTCTGAGCCTCTGAATATTAATGTACTGGTTTGTGGCAGGAACTGAAGAGCAAGCCTTCAGTTGTCATTGTCCCAAACAAGGGGAGGAGCTTCCTGCTGAAGTCCCAGAAACAGAGGTGCATAGCCATGTGCCCCTTTGTAAAAGTGATTGCACCACTTGGGAACAGTGACCATAATGTCATTGAGTTTAACATTTGTACAGATAGGGAGTTGCCCAAAAAGACTGATGCAACCACTTTTAACTTTAAAAGGGGTAACTTCTCTGGTATGAGGGGACATATGAGGAAGAAATTGAAAGGAAGAGTGGAGAAGGTCAAAACCATTGGGGAAGCTTTGAGACTATTTAAAACTACAATCCTAGAAGCTCAGAAAAAATATATACCGCAGGTTAGGAAAGGCACAAATAGGTATAGAAAAAAGCCTGCATGGTTAACAAATAAAGAAATGGAAGCTGTAAAAGGTAAGAAGGATTCCTTTCAGCGGTGGAAAGCTAGTCTTAGTGAGGTTGATAAAAGGGAACACAGACTATGGCAAATAAAATGCAAGTCTGTGATCAGGCAAGCAAAAAGGGAATATGAGGAGCATATCGCAAAAAACATAAAGGCCAACAATAAAACTTTCTTCAAATACATTAGAAGTAGGAAGCCAGCCAGGGAGGCAGTGGGGGCCCTTGGATGACCACGAGGTAAAAGGAGTAGTGAAGGATGATAGGGAAATGGTTGAGAAGCTGAATGCATTTTTTGCCTCTGTCTACACTGTGGAAGAGGAGAAGTGCTTGCCCACTCCAGAAGCACCGATTTTGGGAGGGGGTTTGAAAGACCTGAATCAGATTGCGGTGACAAGAGAGGAAGTCCTCCGGCTGATGGACAATTTAAAAACTAATAAATCACCAGGCCCGGATGGCATTCATCCGAGAGTTCTGAAAAAACTCAAATGTGAACTCCTGACAAAAATATGTAATCTTTCTTTAAAATCTGCCTCCATTCCTGAGGACTGGAAGGTAGCTAATGTCACTCCCATCTTTAAAAAGGGCTCCAGGGGAGATCCGGGAAATTACAGACTAGTCAATCTGACATCGATACCGGGTAAGTTGGTGGAAACTGTTATTAAGGAAAGAATTAGTAGGCACATTGATGAACAAAAACTATTGAGGCAGACTCAGCATGGGTTCTGTAAGGGAAGATCTTGTCTCACTAACCTGTTAGTGTTTTTTGAGGGAGTGAACAAACATGTGGACAAGGGGGACCCAATAGATATTATTTACCTTGACTTCCGGAAAGCTTTTGATACAGTTCCTCATCAAAGGCTCCTAAGTAAGCTCAATAGTCGTGGGATAAAAGGACAAGTCCTCTTGTGGATCAAAAACTGGCTTATAAATAGGAAACAGAGAGTGAGTATAAATGGGAAACTTTCTCAGTGGAGGGTGGTAAGCAGTGGGGTACCACAGGGATCAGTACTCGGTCCGATGCTTTTTAACTTGTTTATTAATGATTTGGAATTGGGAGTAAGCAGTGAAGTGACTAAATTTGCAGATGACACGAAGTTGTTCAGGGTGGTGAAAACCAGGGAGGATTGTGAGGCACTCCAAAGGGATCTGTTGAGGATGGGTGAGTGGACATCAACGTGGCAAATGGGGTTCAAATGGGGTCTGAACTGGCAGAGACGGACCAAGAGAGAGATCTTGGAGTCGTAGTGGATAACTCAATGAAAATGTCTAGACATTGCAGTGTGTAGCTGCAATAAAGAAGGCCAACGCTATGCTGGGGATTATTAGGAAGGGGATTGAAAACAAATCAGCCAGTATCATCATGCCCCTGTATAAATCATTGGTGCGACCTCATTTGGAATACTATGTACAGTTCTGGTCACCACATCTCAAAAAGGATATTATAGCATTGGGAAAAGTGCAGAGAAGGGCAACTAGAATGATAAAAGGGTTGGAACACCTTCCCTTTGAAGAAAGGTTAAAACGCTTGGGGCTCTTCAGCTTGGAGAAACGACGGCTGAGAGGTGACATGATCGAGGTTTATAAGATTATGAATGGGATTGAGCAGGTTGAGAAAGAAGTACTTTTCTCCCTTTCTCACAGTACAAGAACTCGTGGGCACTCCATGAAATTGCTGAGCACTCGGGTTAGAACAGATAAAAGGAAATACTTCTTCACCTAAAGAGTGATTAACATATGGAATTCACTGCCACAAGAGGTGGTGGCAGCTACAAGCATGGACAGTTTCAAGAGGGAATTAGATAAATATATGGAGCAGAGGTCCATCAATGGCTATTAGCCACAGGGTATAGATGGGAATTCTCAGTCTGGGGCATGTGATGTACTCTATTCTTGGTGCTGGGGGGGGGCAGGATTGGGAGGGCTTCTAGTGTCCTGGCCCCACTGCTGGACCTCCTGATAGCACGTGGTGTTTTTGGCTGCTGTGTGACTGAATGTTGGACTGGATGGGCCATTAGCCTGATTCAACATTGGCTTCTGTTATGTTCTTATGTTATGTTCTTTTGTCTAGTGTTTGTCTGGTCTTGGAACCATGGGGGAATGAGTTTCAGCTATCTTATTCAGAGAGAAACTGCCCTGACCTGGATAGCCCAGACTAGCCCAATCTCAGTTCTTGGAAGCTGAGTAGGGCTGGCCTTGGCTAGTATTTGGAAGGGCAACCTCCAAGGAATACCAGGGTTATGACGCAGAGGCAGCCAATGGCAAACCACATCTGATGCGTCTCTTAAAACAAGTCTAGCTCGCCACCTAGTGGTGTAAAGGTAAAGGTAAAGGTTCCCTTGCTCGAAAGCCAGTCGAGTCCGACTCTATGGTTACGGTGCTCATCTCCGTTTCAAAGCCAAAGAGCCAGCACTGTCCGAAGATATTTCCGTGGTCATGTGGCCAGCATGACTAAACACCAAGGTGCACGGAATGCTGTTACCTTCCCACCGAAGTGGTACCTATTTATCTACTTGCAATTTCTTGCTTTCGAACTGCTAGGTTGGCAGGAGTATAACACTAACCTAGTGGTGTATAACACTAAAATAGCTAGAACTTCTGGCTGCCAGACAATCTTAGGGAATCTTAGCTATAGTACACACAATGCCATACAATAATAATAATAACAAGGAAACAGAGGAATATTCCATAGGCTATAAGTTAATTCTAGCAGGCATTGGTTTGTTTCTTTTAGCCAGTCCTACTATATATCTTTCCTTTTTCATAAATTTCTTCTTAGCTATCTGTGCATTCCGTTTAAATGAAACATAATAGAATAAAACATTTTTTAGGAACCAATTTGTTTGTTCCTCGGGATAAAAGGAATAACTTGCATAAACGCTCCAGTCCATGTAAGCTCTTAGACTGCTAAGCTCTGCAGAGGCACTGACAGTCTGTGAGGAAGCTGGGAGCAGAGGAGCGAGCAGCCAGGAAGAGTGACCTTGACATCTCCTCTGACACACATGCACACCTAGTCAAGGTGAACTAGAGACCATCTCTTCAGTATGATACTGGGGAATTGTATAACTGTAACTTCTCTAGTGGTGGCGGTGGCACCAGCCTTGTTTTGATCCACTTTGCACTGAAGTTGTCCAAACTGGAAGAATTTTTCCTCATGAATTCCATCCCTTAGGTAGATCAAGATGGGTAGCCACATTAGTCTGTAGCAGCAGAAAAGAGCAAGAGTCCAGTTTGTGGCAGGGTATGAGCTTTCGTGAGTCACTGCTTACTTCAGATACTTCTTCTAGTACCTGAAAAAGTGAGCAGTGACTCACAAAAGCTCATACCGTGCCACAAAATTTGTTAGTCTTTAAGGTGCTACCAGACTCTTGCAGTCATCCCTAGCCTAGGTGGTTTAGCTCAGGCACCTAGCCAATGGAGGCAGAAACAAAGAAGTGAGAAGTATGCCTAAGGCGATGAGAACAGGGACTGCTGATAGTTATTAGCTATGGTAGCTAAAATTGGATGAAGTAAGTCACTGTAGTGGCTAAAATATTGGATTTGTACCAGGGTGATCTGGTATAATTTCTGTCCCAAAGCTCAGTAACCTTAGGTGAGACAGAGTGATTAGCCCTATCTGATTTACAGGATCAGAACCAGGCTGGGTCCACCACCTCTAGAGAAGTTAGTTATATAATTTAAGAACATAAGAGAAGCCGATGTTGTATCAGGCCAATGGCCCACCTAGTCAGGGCCAGCCCAAGGTTTTTTTGCACCCTAGGCGGGGCTACCTTCTTGTGCCCCCCCACGTGCACACACCAATTACAGGGTTGCCAACCTCCAGGCAGGGCCTGGAGAGAAGGAAGTCCAACTGCTGAGCGCGTGCACCACACACACACACACAAAGTGGAACATACTACCTCGGGAGATCCTCTACCCCCTCCCAGTAATGAAGCATAGTCGCCATCCGCCTTCTGTCCCGCCGGTGAGAAAAGCAGGTTGTGCAGGGAGTTGCCATCATGTTTTTCCCCAGAGAGTGAGATGAGGCTGCGTGGCCGGCCTACCCGCCCCCGTGAAGGAGCCCGGGGGAGGCGCCGGGCCAGTCCAGTTTCCTCCTGGTGCTCCCAGTGACCGACGGGGCCCGGGATCCCTGAGAGCACAACCAACTGGCCTGGGCTGCCCCCTCCCTCTTCTCTCTCTCTCCCTCCCCCGCAGGTGTGGAAGGGCTGCCCGAAGCGGCGGCTCACCCAGCAAACCTGGCAGCAGGAGATGACCTTCATCGGGATAGTAAGGCCCAGGTGCTCATGTGGCGCTATGGGGGGGAGGGGGGTCCCGCGTCCTCCTCGCCTGCCTGCTCCTCAGCGGACCCCAACCCCCCCCAGGCCCTTGGTGCTTTCAAGGCCGGCTCGCTCACTAGGTGAAACTAGGCGTTCGCCTAGAGTGCGCCCCTGCCAAAAGCCCCGCCAACCCCCCCGCCCCTTCCCCTGGCTTGCCAGCGCACCCCCGCATGTCATTGCTGCAGGAGATGGCCTTCATCGGGATAGTAAGGCCCAGGTGCTCATGTGGCACCATGGGAGGGAGGGGGGTCCCGCGTCCTCCTCGCCCGCCTGCTCCTCAGTGGCCCCCATCACCCCCAGGGCCTTGGTGCTTTCAGGGCCGGCTCGCTAACTAGGCGAAACTAGGCATTCACCTAGAGTGTGCTGGCCCTTAGGGGTGCCAAAAGGCCCCCGCCCCCTGCCAAAAGCCCTGCCAACCCCCCGCCCCTTCCCCTGGCTTGCCAGCACACCCCCGCATGACATTGCTGAGCAGGAAAGCACCGCGCCTGCAGCTTCCAAACTCATTACTGGCTCATTTCCATGACGCCTGTACTGCTGCAACTGGCCGCCTGCCTGCTTGCCTGCCTCCACTCTGCCTAATGGCCTGGGCCGCCCCCCAGATCCTGGGTGCGCTCTCCACATGCATTCCGCCCACTCAGCCTCTGCCTCCTCCTCCCCACCACCCTCTGCAGGCGCTGGAGCTGCGGGGCTTTGGGGGAGCGGGGCGGGTTCTGTTTGGTGCCCCAGGGCCGGCCCGCATTCTAGGTGAATGCCTAGTTCACCTAGTGGGTGAGCTGGCCCTGCATCCAGTCCAACATTATGTCAAACAGTGGCCAAAAATACCAGGTGCCATCAGGAGGTCCAGCAGTGGGGCCAGGACACTAGAAACCTTCCCACTGTTGCCCCTCCCCCAAGCACCAAGAATACAGAGCATCACCTGCCCCAGACTGAGAGTTCCTATCTGTACCTTGTGGCTAATAGCCACTGATGGACCTCTTGCTGAGGTCCTGTCCATCCCCAAGCCCTGCCTTCTCCAGACTCCACCCCCAAATCTCCAGGTATTTCCTAACATGGAGCTGGCAACCCTAAAATTAGATTTGCCTACTGCTGGCTGTTCTGTATACACCAAGTTGTATGTGTTCATGGACTGTCCTAACGGATAGTGGGTTCTAAATATGTAAATAGATATCTTTGCTGTTCTCCTACTCTTGCTTGGCTACTTCATATAACAATGCACTGTGAATCCTTACTCCTCTTAGAAGAACCAGTAGAATGGTTCGTTTTATTTTTTTTGGGGGGGGAAATCACACTTCTGAGGATAATTTCTGTGAACATTATTTCCTGAATTTTGGAACAATGGACATAAGGTTGGGCTGAAAGAAAAGTTTTCATGACAAACTATTGCTTGGTGATGATAAAGCAGATATATTTGAAATTTTAGAAGTCAGATATCAAAATTTTGTGATACTTTTAAGGTTTGATTTTTTTTAATAGTCTTCTATATTTTTGGAATGCAGTGCTTTAAAAAAACACTAGCTTGTAGCATCTTGATAAAAATACTGAGTAGTACAGCAAGCCCAGATCAGAGTTTTGTAGGTGTTCATACTTTGGTTGTCAGTACATTGGATGGTTAAGTGGCCACTTATTATTAACCATTATATCCTGGTCTGGATAGTCTAAGCTAGCCCAGTCTCGTCAGATCTTGGAAGCTAAGCAGAGTCAGCCCTGATCAATATTTGGAAAGGAGACCACCAAGGAATACCAGGATCATGGCACAGAGGCAGGCAACCGCAAACCACCGCTGAACATCTCTTGCCTTGAAAACCCCACAGAGTTGCCATAAGTCAGCTCTAGCATGGTGAATTTCAGTGTCACTTTTTGCATGTTCAGAGCCTTTCCTCACCAACCCTGCAAGGGACAGAATCCTATATGTACACACCCCTTATTGTCCTGGGACAATCTCCAGCAAATTTTTCATTTTAAATTTAAACCACATAGCCTAACATCTCATATTGGTTATGTGCTGTTATCTGTAGGAAGGAACAGAGGCATTTTATTTATTTTTTATGTATTATTTGCGGTTATAGCCTGCCCATCCCGCAAGCGGGCTCAGGGTGGGTAACGTCATAAAACATACAATAAATACAATTAAAATTAAACAAGTTAAACCATTTAAAATTAATAAACATTAAAACACAGTCACACTTCTAACAAATCAGCTCGCTGTGGGGGTTCTATGGCATATTATTTGGGTTGATAAGTGGATGGGTGACATAAGATTCAAGGAGATGGGTGGCATAAGATTCAAGGGGAAATACAAGATCAACAAACAATATAATAATGCTTTCAGGGCTTGACCATTTATGTGGTCTGCATTTGACCAGTCAAATAGACACATTTTTTAAAAATCTGGCCAATGCTGAGGTATACACGTACTTTCTGGCAGTTATTAGACATGGTGATGCAAGTGGTGGAGAAGCTCTGCTGAAAGATTTTTTTCATATTAGATGAGCTATTGTGTGCAAAAAGAAATTCTGAACTGGAAAAGTAGGGAATGTTGAAATTCCTAATCTTCATCTAAATTCCCTGAGTGCACCAGTCCCTTCTCTACTTCCCTAACCCCCCAAAAAGCAAAGCCACTGGATCAAAATTAATTAGAAATTGGGTGGGATGCACATAGCTCATTCATGTTTGGATCCTACGTTTTCTTCAAAACACATCTGTGAAAGCCTGAGCAGATAAAGAAGTTGTTCACTATAGATGTGCAAAGTTAAAGAGAGTTTTTTGAACAGTCAATGTGATGTGCAGTTTTTTTACTTTCATTCTTGATCTTCAGAAGATAAATTTACTGTTTTTGCTATAATTCTGTGATATCATACAGTTATTAAATGGGAGCAAAACATTTTGTTCTGCTAAATGTTTTGCGAAATGTGTTTTCGCAAGCTTTCTCTCATCTTCTTTACTGTGCACTATGTATAACCTTGGAGGAATCTCCAAGGCATGTTTCAAAATATTTTGTTATATTGCAAGCATGTTATTGGAAAAAAATGAAGAAGTGTGGATAATTCTATGGGTGCCCCTTATGTGTTCATTTCTAGACATAATCTGCAACTGTTTTGCCCTCTAGAAATAGCAGGCTATCAAGTGTTTACAATTTTTGCAGTCTTTGGAACTTTAAATAGGTTTCAGCTCATTTGGTAATGGGTTTCTTTTCTCTTGCAGAAAGGGCAGGAAAAATTGAAATTACATAAAGGTTTACATCCACAGCCACTGTGCTTTTTCAGTTCATAGAACAAAGTTACTTGTCCTATGAACTCAATTATTACCCTTGCTGCAAAGGGTAGCTTAATATGTAATTTACAGTTCTTCCCTTCCTAAGAGAGTGAAGTAGGAAGGGAACAGTACTTAATTTGTTAAATGGAAAGCAGGCATTTTTTTAAAAAATGGAGAGCTATATATTTTTTTTGGGGGGGGGGGTTGTTCTGCTTATTCTTTTGTCCATTCTGTACTTCAGTTATCTTTCAGTGGTTTTTTTCTCTCTGTTTCCTGCCCTGCCCTTGTTACCCACCATCTCTTATTAGCTTTCTCAGTATACTGTAAAGCTCAGAATGATGTGTCGTGATCCAGAGTTCCTGGTTTTGGGTAACTGAACTAATTGGGATTTTGTTTTGGTTGCTTCCACTAAATGACAAGTGAAGAAAATGAATCACTTTAGACCAAAAAGCAAAATCTACAGACAGAATTCAGGATATAAACCTTGAAATATTCTTTGCTTGGGTCTGTAAAAAATTTTCTGTGTCTAACATGATTAATAGTGTTGGGGAGTTCTGAGTAGGCTCATGATCGATCAGCTGCTTGTTAATGAGGGAACAGCAAGGTAAGAGGAGATGCAGTCCACCTACCTGTGCAACAGCTGCCTGCCTTCTCTTTATACTCCATTTTCTCTCTAATGAAGGAACCAATTGGTTTAGAGTGATCAATGCTGACCTATTAGGAACAGACATACTTCTGACATCGCCAAGGCAATGAAAATGAGTTGCAGGAGGGTTTTTAAACTTACTGGTTTGTTTAAAGACAGGGACTTTGAAATGAATAAGAACTACATAGACGCTGAAGATAAACCAGGAAACAAATAGGGATAAATTAATGCTTCTTGATTTAAAATGATTCTCGATATGAATTAATGCATCTTGATTTGTATGCAAGATGCAGAGATCTAAGGCTAGTGTCATTTGGCACAGATAATAAAGTGTGGGTTCTTGTTCTGTGGCTGAGTTTTTTCTGTGTATGATGTGTGTATATGAATGCTTGTTGAGTTTTGTCATTTTAATGCATATGGTCTTTAAAGAAGTATAGCAGTCTATTATGACAAAACCTTTAGTAAACTGCCATAATATGGGTAATTAACATGAAACACTAAATCTGGGAACCAGAGACTTTGAAAGCATTGTCGGGAATTAGCATGTTTTGAGATAGAGAGGAGCTAGGCCAATAGTTATTAATTGACTTATTTATATATCTGAAGAAGAATGGGTCATATTTTTTGCTCTGAAAGTACTGAATATTGATAATTCCAAATACCTTAGAGATTTTCCGTGCAACCCATTTCATAGTGTCCCCCCCAGTCTCCTGGATTCTTTCTTCACTACTGAATTGTTATACCAAATTTTGTTTTCTATTTTTTGAATTGTTACTAGCATTTTGGAATTGTGACCGCTAATTCTACTGTATTAATTGGTTTACTGTAATCATGTTGCAATAGACTATTGTCTAATGGTAACTTGTGAAAATTGTGAATGCTTTGATGGCCTACCCTTGCATTTTTCATCTTTGTACATTTCATATGCTTGGGGTCCCTATTGCTTGGCTCATAAATATTTAGTTTTGTGTTCTCATACTTCTCTGTCCAATGTCTTACTGTCCATATACCTGTGATTACATGGGGAATGGTACCTGTGGTATCTTTCCTTGCCTCAGTAATATGACTAGCAAGCAGTCTGTGGTTCAACTGCTAAAAATTATTTAGTAACCAGTTCCAGTATTTATTAAACAAACTTGCGTTAATGTGGGTCTTTTATATTTTTGCCTTTTGTTCTTCCTTTCTGCTTTCATCAGTTTCACTCTGTAAAACTGTTGACACATGGTGACATATATTACACTAAAGTGGATGAAACCAGGTTTATTTTATTTGCAAAATAAAATTATGTAGCTGATGTTGTTAGGGCATGTAATAGTATGGCCTGAGTGGATGTGAAGCCAGAATTGGCATCTGGGTTGCTAGCAACGTCAGCATCCTGGTGTCCCGTTGTTCTGGTTAAGAAGTCCAGTTAGGTATCCCATTATTCTTAAGAAGATGATGTAGGTTGTGGAACTTATTGTAGTTAAGGAAAGGCCTCACACCCAGGCTCTGTGTAAGAGAAGTATAGTTGTCTGAGATGGGATCTAGATCTTTGATGGTGCATTGGATTGGTTTGAACAGGGAGAGGCAGCGGGCTACAAAAGACATTCTCTTATTATCTCTTTTGGGGCCCATCTAGTATTAGAGTGTTTTTAGTCAGAAAGACTATAGGTCTCATTTGTGTCCTTCCATGCCTTCAGAGTGCTCAAGACAAGATACATGAAGTTTTCTCAGTCTTTAGACCTATGGTCTCACTTTCTTGAGCAGGTGTAATTGGGATATATAAACATTAGACATCAAGGAATAGCTTGCTCTTAAAATGTGTCTTATGTAAGTGAATGAAAGAAAATATGTGGAAATTGCTACATCAGTCTGTCTGCCTGTTGAAATGAAACCACTAGTAGGTTTAAATCTGGAATTTTATGTGCTGAATAAAATGAGCAGGTTGGCTTTAAAACAAAGTCAGATAAATAGGCCTGATATGTTAATGAACATGAAGTCCACAGACTCCTGATTTGCACTGGCTGCCTGATAAGTTTTCTGTAAACATTGTCTCTTATCTCAGCATGTTGGATCATCTCTGGAGTAAAAATCACGTAATAATATAGAGGAATAGGGTGCTTAAGGAAAATATGATGCAAACTGATGGCAGTCACTTTAATTCTACTTATCTATTTAGGATGCAAAATAGCTCTGTAAAATGCTAATCACTCCAGAAAAGTCAGATATAAGGTAATAGCAATGCTAGGCTTATCAGAAGAGATTGTGGAGAGAATACACTGGATCATGTACATTTTCTTTTGAGGTGTTCATGCTAAAGAAAGGGTTTGTGGGATTCTGAGAAGTTGTCTGTTATTAACCATTCACATGTTCTAAAATGATCAGAGCCATTCTGCTGTAAAACTGAAACGTTTTATATAATCATACTAAATACCTGACCAAGTGTAGATCAGATAGAATGATCATTTGTATCTCTAGGGTAGCCAACATAAGAAGGGAAGGCCATTCACCTAAAAAGTGAAGACAGTTTAGTTCTTGAGAGATGCTGTTACTGCCTCTTCTCCCTTCCCCTTGACCCTGCTGCTGCTGCTGCTCCTGCTACTCATAACACTGCCCAAAGCAATGACCCTTCCTGTATTAATATAGAAGAATGAATCAAAAACAGCCTGAGAAAATCTTGAACTTCAGAGTGCTATATGATCCTTTCAGTGTATTTACAACTGGGATTTACTGTGTCCAAAATAAATTTAGATTTTTTTAAAAAAGACAATTCATGGATGTATACAGATATCATATTAAATGTATAATTTGATATTTAATTAATTGATTTCATGCTAATACCAGGTCAGAATATGACCACCCATTATATACACAATTCAGTTGTATGTATGTTTAGCCATATATAATGCTTTCATAGCTTTCTATTTTCAGAGCAGCGGGTTTTCTTTGTGATGAATATATTTATCTTCACAGTTCAGAGACATTTTAAAAAAACAACAAAGAAAAAGAGTTATATTCCCCCCATTTGCTAAGAATGTATGCAGTGGCAAGCTTTCTTCAATAAAGAGCCAGAGGACCAATGAATCAAAATTGCTATTATCTTTATATTAAAAACAGTAAGACTTAACCCTGCCTGATCATATTGGATGTCCAGCAGAGTTGAGCTTCTCTGGCTTGGATCCAACGAAGGAATTCCGCAAAGGGAAAGGGGTGGCTAATTTTTGTTGTTGTTGTTGATTCTTGCCTTCTGCTACAGTCCTCTGACTTCCCCCATGCTATTCTATGTGTGTTTGTCTGTAGTGTGTGTGTAGGTTCACCTGTTTGTCAGAAGCAGCATTGAGGTGGCATTGTGGTACTGGAGGATGGAGTGTGGCACTGTAGAAATCCTATCTGGAGAAATTACTGTTGGATCCAAGCCTCTGGGTTGAAGCCACACTTTATCTTCTGCCAGTGGAAGGGGAGTTCTGCTGGTGGAAATGGAGGATTGCTTGTGCCAGTTTCCCACTCCCACTTGAAGGCTTGAATATTCCACCCTGATCCTGTATGGGCGGCAAGCGTATTTTAGCTCACCCGTGGAGCCAAATGGGCCCCATGCAATTTCAGATGGCCCTGTGGGATCCAGTGCCCCCTGGTGGCTCATTAGATGAGTTCATTGAGGACTGGCATAGCCGACTCTCAGCAGCCATCAAAGAAATCGTTCCCTGATGTCCTCTGTGCCCCCGTACTAAGCTCACTCCATGGTAAACCCAGGAGCTGTGGTGGATGAAGCGAGGGCTCAGATGGCTAGAGAGACAGTGGTGGCATACTCGCGATGAAGCCACAAGAGCATCTTATAGGACGTTTATGAGATCCTATGAGATGACAGTCAAAGATGCTAAAAGAGAATATTATGCCCCATGATTATATCTGCAAGCTCTCGCCCAGCCCAATCGTTTAGAACTATTCAGTCCATTACTGCTCTGCCACATGACAGACAAAATGTTAAGGAATTGGAGATTGGCTTTGAGGCTTTTGCGTGCTATTTTGCAGATAAAGTCTTGTCGCTCCACCGCAACCTTCCCGCCACAGTTGATACAGTAAGGGAACTCCATGCACGTCTTCTTGTCAAGTTTTGGATTATTTCAGTCCACTCAGCCTAGAGGAGGTTGACAGTTTACACTCAACTGTTCACCTGACCACCTGCAGCCTCGACCCGTGCCTGTTGTGGCTAATTAAAGCTGGTTGCAACGGGCTACGAGGTGCCCTAAGGAATATTGTCAACAAGTCCCTCTCTGAGGGCCTGTTCCCGGGGACACTCAAGGAGGCAGTGGTACTCCCTCTCTTAAAAAAACCATCCTTGGACCTGGCCGAATTGGCTAATTATTGGCTGGTCTCCAATTTGCCCTGTTTGGGCAAACTAATTGAGAGAGCGGTGATGATTCAGCTGCAGACTTCCTTGGATGACACCTCTGCATTAGACTCCTTCCAGTCCAGATTCCAACCAGGCCATGGGATGGAAACGGTACTGGTTGTTCTCATGGATGACCTTCGGAGGCATCTGGATTGAGGCGGTTCAGCAGTGTTGTTGTTGTTGGTCCTATTGGCAACATTTGACATGGTCAACTACCAACTACTGACCCACCGCCTCGCCAACACCAGGATTCAGGGGTCTGCCTTACAGTGGCTCTCCTTGTTTTTCCAGGGTCGGGGACAAAGGGTGGCCATGGGGAACTGCTGTCCCGAAGCCACCCACTAGTTTGTCTAGTGCCTCAGGTAGTGGTCCTCTCTCTGATGTTGTTCAACATCTACATGCGCCCCCTTGCCCAGATTGCCCGGAGTCATGGGCTGGGTTGCCACCAATATGCAGATGACAACCAGCTCTGTCTGCTGTTGGGTAGCCGGTCCGACTCTAGCTGGTGTTGAAAGCCATAGCTGGTTGGCTTAGACTGAGTCGATTTAAATTGAATCTGACAGAGATGACTCTGTACCTGGCTTGGAGCGGTCTGGGGGTAGGGATCCCACTCCTGACCTTTGATGGGGCACCGCTGGTGCCAGCGCTGGAGGTTAGGAGCTTGGGAGTGCTCCTAGACGCCTCCTTAATGATGGAGGCCCAGGCAGCAGCCACTGTGAAGTCAGCGTTTTACCATCTTCTGCTGGTCAGATAGTTGGTTCCCTTCCTCGAACACAATGACTTAGCAACAGTGATCGACGCAATGGTCATCTCAAGACTGGATTACTGTAATGCTCTCTACATGGGGCTGCCCTTGTCCCAAATCCGGAAGCTGCAGTTAGTGCAGAATGTGGTGGCCAAGCTGTTGTTAGGGAGCACATCCAGCCTGCACTAAAAACACTGCACTGGCTGCCTGTAGCATACCAAATTTGGTTCAAGGTGCTGGTTCTTACCTTTAAAGCCCTATATGGTCAGGGGTGTACATACCTAAGGGTCTGCCTTTCCCCACATGTTCCCCAGAGAGCACTACGACCAGGATCCCAAAACCATCTGGCACTTTTGGGCCCCAAGGATGCCAGGCTGGCTGCAACAAGAGCCAGGGCCTTCTCCCTGGCAGCTCCATACTGGTGGAATGAGCTCCCAGAGGACATCAGGGCCCTGTGGGATCTTTTACAGTTTTGCAGGGCCTGCAAGATGGAGCTCTTCCACCAGGCCTTCGATTAGAGAGCCACAGCATTTAGAGTGAGGCCCTGGCCCCAACACCAATGACAATAGTAATATCAATATCAATAGTATTATACCACCAACAGCCTTACGCAGCCCAGACCAGCTGTCTGCATATTGTGATTGCTGCAAACGTTGGCCATGGTTGCATTAGTTGTACTAGCACTTTATAATAATACTTAGGATTCTATTGTGATTTTATCAGCCTTCTTGTTTTAGTGTTTTTATACAGTTTGTATGCTGCCCTGAGACTGCTTTGCTGGGCGGGTGGGATATAAGTCAAATAAATAAACAAATACTGCATCTAGAACAGTTCCTGGTGGTCCTCCTCAGCCACAAGGGCATTTTTATAATTGATTTGTTCCTTTATTATTCTGGATTTTTAAAAAAGATTGGTGTTGTAAAACTTTCCTTCCTTGAGTCCATACTAATTTTTCCTCACCGTGGCTTGGTTGTCCATAGACTTAGAGTTCTAACCTCAATAATGTTTTCTTCCAAATTTAGGTGCTGTTTTTCTGCAGAATTCTGCTTTTGTTGCCTAATTTGCTGAAAGGTATTTTAGGAAGGATTCAAAACAGCTTGGGTGTCATGGGTTTTACCCTGCAGTGATCATGAAGGCTTTTTTCTTGATCATTGTGGCAAAGTTTATTGTTTGTGCATTCAGAGGTAGGGTAATTCGGAGGGCTTCCATAAGCACATATTACTCTTCTGACAGTGCAAGATAAAATGTGAACTTTTGTCAGGAGTGTTGTTAATGCTGACTAGTGAAATGGCACTTAAAACATTTCGAAGTGTCTCGATTTTCCAATGGAAAGTAGCATGTGGATGCCATTAAATAGAAATTCAGTTGCTTAATGCTTGAACTAAAAGGGAAATTGTTTGCTTTGTTTCCTTTCCCAAGTACATTTGGCAACAGATGGGCTTGTAGGGATTGAGCTGCATATATTATGAATGTTAGTGAATGCTCTTAGGTAAATGTTAGGAGGGGTTACATTAGTGGGGAATTACGTGTGAAATTCTAATTCAAATTGCTGACGCTTTATTGCACCTGTGGGTAAAGATGCTCAGTTTTACTTAACCTAAACTGTGGCCAAGGACAGATTTGTATCCTATTGAAGTGTGTGCTTCATTTAAAAATTAGGGATGACAGCCAAGGAACTAGACAAGGTTAACAATATTTAAATATATATTCTAATCATTTTCATAACTTAAGACATACCAGCTTCTGCACATCTGCCATTCTCAGCAACATATTTTTAACACAATGGAAGAGTCTGATTAATTCTCCAACAACAATTTAGTTTGATATAGATTGGATAATGGTATTCTGTAAACGAGGATGCAATTATGTCAGTATTATTTTTTCCAGGTGAGTCAGTATTGAACAGATTTAAAAATGGACTTTCTTATTGACCTGAGAATCTGGACAGTTGTAGAAGGTCCCAGGTGGACTAGCCAGCAGAAACACATTCCACAGCAAATTACAGCTCACTTGGAGGGATTAAAATAATGGGAGCTTTTGTTTTGTTTTAAATTAAGTAGTTTTGTAGAATTCCAAATGATTTAAGCATTCTTTCACTGTTTAATACAGAAACCTGTCATCTTCCTAAATTGTGTTTGTCACAGATAATAAATTTACACAAACAGTTTAGTTGATAGCATCTGAGTTTGGCGAGAATGTGGATCTGTGTTTCAGAAACTGTTTAAATGAATCCCTGGCAAAGAGAAAAGTTGCTCGTTATTTAAATAACTGAAATTATTTGTTGCAGGTAAAGTGGATTTCTTAATGTGAATTTATGGCTCCTTTTACCATCTTCCTTACCACCCATAAGATACAACAGGATTTAAAAATAACTGACCCCATGACACTTAACTCTGTTGAATCCAAGGTAGTGTCTATGGCTGATTAATAATAACAACCCCTAAGTAATGTATGTCTTTTGTTGGCTCTGTGCTGTTTTATGGAGGTCAGCAGTAATTAGCTGTTAGCTGTTGACTGTATTGCATAGTTCAGGATGCATAGTATTGCATAGTTCAGAAATGTAATACAGGTTACTGAACCCTTGCTGAAATCAGAGTAACTGATACCATAGTAAATGTGTATTTGGGTATCCAGTTATTTTGCTGAGGGTGAGAAACTGGATTTTTTCCCCTAAGAGGCAATGAAATTCGAATCTCTAAAAAGATTGATTTTATACTGTGGTGTCATGTATTTTTTTAAAGGTTAAAGCTTACTTGACTTCTCTGGGAGTGAAGCATTATAATTAATGGATCTCAGCTCTAGTTCATTCAGTGGATAATGCATACTACCTCTAGAGTCCACTATTCTAACAAATACATTTAATTCTTGTTTCACTCTCTGCTTCAGATTCATTTTTACCTCTTTCTTTTTCCTCTGGTGTAAACTGTAAGATGTACTTTGAGCTTAAAGCAGCAAGTTCCGCAAGATAAAAATCAACATCAGCATTTCCAAATTCCGTAATTCACTAACAGCCTGATTCACATTGCAGTTAAGCATAAATGCTTTAATTTAAGTTTATTTAATTTCATTGGTGTCCATGGAACAAAGCTAGTTTAAATTGGAATGCTTGGGATTTAAACAATGTGACTTGATGTGCAAATAAGATATTTGCACTGTTCTTTAATTTACCCTGCTATATTCAAAGAACCATGAGTGGAAGAGAATTGCTGCTCATGCTGTTCTGCAAATACTTGTGCAAGAAATTTTAAGCATCTGATAGATGTTTCTAGTGTGCCATGAAGTTGGTGCTCTTTTACTAAGTGAATTGGGAATTTTTTTCCCCTTCAAAGAAGTTACTCATGTTTGTCCATTGGTAGAATGCATAGGTAGATGTAAGAAGGCTTCATAGAAGCAAGAGCTTGTGGGTTTTTTCCTTTTATTGTTAGTATTTAAAGAAGAACATGTAGATTTTTAACTGCTCAGTTGCCAAAAGCTCAGCAGTTACTGTGTGTGGCTGGAAATACATCCACTCTGGACATGCACTTGTGTAAAGGCAGTCCCACTCCTCCTATGGAACCCATGTTCATAAACTGTTCTTAAGAATCTAGTGTGCAGAAACTATTTCTCTTCACACTCACTTCATTCCTAGAGCTGTTGGTGCAGATTTACCATTGGTGAAAGCAACATTATTGCAGGCATCAGCACGCTTACGTGCTTTCCTAGACCCAGTAATTACGAACACCATAGTATTGACTTGCACAGTAGCAATGCAGATCCTTCACTAGATGACAAAGCTTTACTGTAACTTTGAAAGTAGTAAAGGATTAGAAAGGGAGCCCAAATAGAATGAAAATGAAGAACGGAGTTTATTAAGCTGAATGCATCAAAGCAGGAAAATTAGTTGTGCAGAATGTAAACCCAAAAAGGACCACATATTATGCTTCAGGTGGTGGTCAAAGCCACCCACAAGGGTAGTTGTCTTTGCCAAGCAACCCACAAGAGCAAGGGTAGTTTTCTTTGGACTGACAAAATCTGACACTGGGGAAGGAAATCTTTCCTTAGTTGCAGGGCAAAAAGGATTGGGAAACATAGAGGACAGAGATGGGGGCAAGCTGTTTTTAGTGGGACAGTTCAAGAGACCATATAATGTAGGACCACTCTGGAAGGTGAAGAAGATTGTAGAGGATAATAGTGCCAGAGGAGCAGATTCAAACCTGGGTAACAGGAGGTTGGGATAAAGGCCACTGTAGTTTATTACAGGAGGCTACTTTTGGCTGACTGTAGAGGTAATGACATGGGGCACAGGCATTCTCTAAAGTTTGTAGAACCCAACTTGTTCAAGCCTTTGAGACATCTTAAAATTACGCAGAATAACATGTTTCTTCAAGAAAAGGTGTGAGGTGGCTGAGTTCTTGGAAGAATTGAAAACCTTTGTCATATTCCACATGTGCTATTTTGTTCTTAAACAAAATAGATTTTAAAATATAAAATTAATGATATGAAATTCATAGCTGTGGTAAATTAAAATATTTCATAGAGTAACATCCATACAGCAGCCATATCTGTAACTGTATTTATGATTACATAACACTTAATGTCTTGAACAGATCACTGAGCAGAGTTATGCATAACGGGATTATTTGATTTTTCATCTAAATTAAGGAAGAAAGAGCAAAATTATGCTTAATGCGATTATTTGATTTTTCATCTATGTTAAGGAAGAAAGATGCTACGATTAGCAGTAAAATTGCAGCTGTATGATGACACCTGCTCTGTTGTCCTGTTGCTCAAAGTACTCAATAGGGTTCAGATGAAATAGGGATTTCTGTACAATAGCATTGCCAGAAAGAAGCTTCATTCAGAAACCCATGTATCAGATGGTTGAATTCTGGATTTGTGTCCCGGTCCTGCTGGCCCGGGCTGCGACACCCACTCTCCGGCCCCGTACTCCCGGGGGAGGCTTACCAACGGGACGATGGAAGGGCGAGGAGAGACTGGAGAGAGTCCCCGGCGGTGGAGGAGCAGGCTCGGCAAGGTCCCGCGGAGGACCCCCCCACCAGGCCGAGGGAGCAGAGCACCGACGGGGCGGGCAAGGCCTCAGTGTTGCGCCCCATGGGAGCCGCCGGGAGCCGGTGTCGCAGCCGGCCCCCAGCCCCTAGGAATCCTCTGAAGTGGCTCCGGCGGCGTGGCCAGCCGGCCGCGAAGGACACCGCTGGCCCAACAACAGCCCCTTCCACACCCGCCGGACAGCGTCCCCAGTTATGAAGGGGGGCGGGGCCGGGTGGGGAGGAAAGCAGTGAGGAGGGAGGGCAGGGCTGGGTGCGGGGCTGGGGATATAAGGAAGGAGGGGGGCGAGGAGACCAGGGAGGAAGTACGAGCTACGGACCAGGGCATGCTGCTACAGAGAGAAGGACGAGGGAGTCAAGCTCCAAGCTCGAGACAGGAGGGCACAGCGGGTGAAGTTAACCCGGCCCACTGTAGTTTCTGAGGCTTGCTCGACCCATCCGACCCTGTACCGGCCGCCGCCTCCAGAGCCAGCCCCTTCTGGGTTGCCCGCGCCATGGCTACTGGAGGAGCGCCGACAGGGGTGCAGCCCAAGCGCAACAATTCTATAGCATCCTGTTAATTTTAATAGTGGGGTAGGTCTGCTAAGGAGGATTTAATTCACACTTTGCAGTTTTTATACAATTGGCTTTTAGCTACCATGAGTCAGGCATGATATATTTTTTTATAAATATAACATTTCCAAATGTTGTGCCATCTCCCAGGATGGGGATTTTGGAAGAGCCTAAATGAAAATGGCCTTGATTCCATTACAGGATTATGGCATGGGGGAGCTTTGTGTCTCATGTTTCTTCATTGACAGAGAGGCAAGTTTGAATTGACTGCTGTTCAGAGAATAACAAGCTGCTAATAGCTTTGATTTCACGTATATTCTTATTTTAAGAAGAATTCTTCCATATACTGTTTCTATTTACTAGAAGCAGTACATTTATGTCATAGTAAGTACAGTATGGAAGTTAGTTCCACAGTTTCATTTCCAGTTATAATGCACAATAAGCTACACAACTAAACATCTGATGAATGGGGAACCCTTATGATTCATTTTCAAAACTGACTGAAAAGAAGGCATATATTTGGCCTTTTAAAGTGGGTGTCATACTAGAGTGACTTGTTATCCAGTATTAGTTTTCATTTGTTCTGAATTTTTACGCAGCTTTTATTTGGTTTCTGCCCATGAATGTTTAATTAGGGAATTGGCCTGTGGCTGAAATTTGCACTCTGCTATTCATCATTCTTTTCTGACTTTTTTCCAGAAAATAATTTGACTACCTCATAGAAAGCTTGGGAATGAGGTATAGTTGAAAAACTTAAAGCAATCATATTTGTTTTCAGAGTTTTGAGTTCAGCTATTCACAATTTTTTGCCTATAGTTTCTGATTAAGGGTTTGTTTTTATGCCAGGAGTATGTAACCTTTTGAATGTTGCAAAGCAAATAATGTATACTTTACAAGCTGCACAGTTGTGGATTTTATTGTTTAACAGGTAATGTTTCTGAAAAACACTTAACGCAGCAAGCACATGCACAAGTGCTGATCCATAATCCCTAATACAACTACCCAACATGTTACCTTCCATCCTACTTTCAACTTTATCCCCCTAACTTCTCGGGGCATTTTTTTTTACATAGTTACAGAAATATTACTGGGGAGGAAACTTGCACAATGCTGTAAAACAATACTGTAAAACAGGAAAATGCAGCCTAAAATTAAGTGTGTTTATCTTCATGACTGGTTTCTCAGAACTGTGAATAGTCTATGCCACAGATATACCCAAACAGTTGTGTTTCCTTTTGGATGATAATCTTGACCATTATGTTCACAGACTACTAAACAGCTAGCCCTTTGGCTTTCCAGGACCCCTGTGGTCCTGGTATCTGTAAGAGACAGAACAATCAGCTAGGGGGAATATTGGTCTGATTATTACATTAAGGCCCACATCCCTAGAGGAGTATGTATGCAGTGTGTCTCTAAACTCCTACATTAATTGCAACATCATGTGACCTGTATTGGTGGAAATAGTAGAAGGCAGGAGGGAGAAGTGGTATTGCCATAATCCCTGTTCACACAGGCAGATTGCACATCAGGGAATCCTGGGTATAGGGGTAGTTCTCGGTCTTTGCTTTATTTTTCCCTGTGTAATTGTCATTCGTGTATATGGGATAAAGTCAGAGTATTATCAAGGGAATGGGAACTAGATGTGCCAGATATACCCCGGTGTGTACATGTATTCTTCCTCTTAGCTGTGTCTCAGGTTATATCCTATTGTCATTATTCCATAAAATTCAATGGGACTGTTTAAGGCGCATTCCCCCGATGTATGTCTAATTGTATGTCTGGTAGAGCATCCATGACCTGGCACATACCAGGTACATCATGTATTCTGGCCCTGAGTCAGAAGAAGAAGAAACTGGATATATACTACATGAAGGAATCTCAGAGCAGTTTACAATCTCCTTCCCCTTCCTCTCCCCTGTGAAGTGGGTGGGGCTGAGAGAGCTCTTTGAGAACTGCTCTTGAGAGAACAGCTCTGAAAGATTTGGTTTGACCTTGGGTCTCTCAGCCCCACCTACTACACAGGGTGTCTGTTCTGGGGAAGAGAAGGGAAAGGAGATTGTAAGCCGCTCTGAGACTTCTTTGGGTAGTGAAGGGCGGGGTATAAATCCAATCTGTTCTTCTGACTCAGGGCCAGAATACATGATATGCCTGGTATGTGCCGGATCATGGATGCTCTACCAGACATATATCAAGGGGAACTCAGCTTAAACAGTGCTGTTCATTTGGGGTTGCAAGGGAGCACTGAGAAAGGAGAGAAGGAGTTTCTGGTTTCCCTCCCATCTTGTTTTTCTTCCATGTAGGAAGGACACATGTTGTTTCCTCTGGTGAAAACCAGGTGGAAGGGAGAGTGGAAACTCTTTGTTTTTCTCAATACTCCCTCACAGCACTGAGTGAATGAACACTGTTTAATATGAATTCCCTTATGTATGGCAGAGTGAGATCCAGGTAGCACACCTATTACCTGACATGTCTTGGGCATATAGTGTATTTTTGGCCCTCAGCTCCTAGTTCAGATGTCCCTAATGTTGCCCCATCTTTCCTGGTGCCCCTGTTTTTAGATCTTTTGGCAGGCACCAGGAAACCTTTTAACTTGGGATATTTATGGTATAACAGATAGTGGCTTTATGTAAAGTACTTTACCTGTGCAAATAATGGAGATACATTCTATGTTGGAATTAATTCTAGCTAAGCAAGATTGGGCTGCTTAGTTAAAATGCTTACTCCAGGTAACTGACACTTCTGTTGAAGTCAGATCTTCCCAGTTTTAATGTATTTTTATAATTCAGATGGAAGTTAATAAAAATGTAACTACATCAAATTTTCCAAAATCCTTTGTGTTCCTCTCAAAATCTGGTCAGAATCTCCCTTGCTGTACACATATGGAAGGAACTCTCAGGCTTCAACTCCATCTGCCGTCACTACAAGTAATAATGCAGGTTTAAAATGGCTGGGCTCATGTAAAGGGATAACCAGGAAAAGCAGTATCTTTATTTTTCTTTTTGCATAAGTTTGTTTAATTAAGACAGATACTGCCAGGTGAGGGTTTCTTAGCTAGCTCAATATTTTGTGTGTGTGCATGAAAATATTTTTAAACAATATATTAATTTTAAAGGGTATCCCCAGAGCTTCTGCCTGACATGTTGAAGACCTGCTATTCCAGTTATGCATAACCTGACTCCCCTCCATCGTGTGATTGGCTTTGCCTCCAGTGGCAGCCATTTTGTGGTTGTTTCCACCAATGAAAAAGATCTTAGCTTCATTGCTTTACTCCATCATTGGAATTATCTATTCACACACTTTTATACATGTATTGGTTGAAATGCAAGAATGCTTTTTGATGGTGTTATGATTCAAATTGAAAAGAATGCTGGAATATTGGGTTTGAATTTGAGGGATTAGGTATCCCATAGGTTTGCTGTGACCTTTTTGTTTTTATAATTCTCTATTAGTTTCAGAGCTCTAACTGTAAAACTGGGTGAGAGTGATCACTCCTCATGGTTGTAGTTATAAGAAATCTAATAAGGATTTAGTCTGTTAACAGTTGAATAGAAGTCTTCAAAATGTTATTTAATTGAAATACTAGAGTTCCATATAATCCAAACCAGAATAAGCATTATAGAAGCCTTTTCATTAATTTTGTTGAACCACAGTAATTTGTCTCCATATTATACTGTGCTCACCTTGTTTTACCTCCTTATACCAGAACTGTTAACACAGTGTATGTGCTACATATTCTTTGGGCAATGCACAGAGTATCCCTATCTAATAGCTATGCAAAATATTTGAACTGGGAATGAATTCAGAAAAGAAAATATAAGAACTTGCTTTAGCAGAAGGCTTTCTTACAGAAATGCATAAAAGTTAGGGTTACCATTCTGAAGGTAGGGCCTGGAGTTCTCCTGGAATTGCAGCAGATCTCCACAGTACCAAGTTAAGTTTCCCTGGAAGAAATGGCAGCTTCAGAGGGCAGACTGTATGGCATCACATCACTTCTGAGTTCCCCTTAAACTCCACCTTCCCCAGGCATAGCCTCCAAAACTCCAGGAATTTGCTGAACTGGGGTTAGCAACCCAGTACAAAGTTCTGTGCCTAATGTAATATGCACTGAAAAAGTAACTTACTACTACACATAGAGACTAGATTAAGTGGCTTGCTGTATGGTGTTTATTTTTGTTTCTAAAATAGATTTGATTGTTAGTTTACTATATAAGTTTTGGCTTTTCTTTAATTGAGGATCCTTACACTCCTAGCTGGAGAAGCAAAGACCACTTTTAAAATGATATTTTTGCTGATTATACATTATTTTTTTCACATTATCATAAATCTCATGAGTTTTTAATGCAGTTAGGAGTGCATAACAACCACATGGTAGCACTGGAGGTACCAGCCATCCAAGTAACTTTCATACATGTACAAGCCTCTTAAATATTAATGGTATATTCTTTGCAAAAAATGTTTTTAAAACAAATAAGGCAAATTCAGCATAATGTGATAAGTCACAGTACAAAGATGCGGCAGTTTGCAAGGAAAATCCACAGTGCTCTGCATCCATTTCTGTACTTCTGTAAAACTGTGCAATTATGACCTACTCAAGAAACTGTAGTCTAACTTAGATTAATTAGAGTGTTTATTGATCAGTTTTCTCTACACAATAAGTACAAGGCAACTTATAAAATTATGCTCTAAAATTTACATAATAATGAAACCTAAATAATAATCCATGTCACCATCCATCCAGTAGGAATCCATATCCTATGTACACAGCACCAAAAAAGCCCTTTAACCCTGTGACATCAGAGAAGGGTCAGTTCTACCTTTAATGGCATCTCAGTCCAAAGAGTTGGAGTGGCTACTGAAAACACCCTAGAATGGCAGATAATCTCTGTAGAGGGGCACATAGACAAGTTGTTCCTGGACAGAATAGAATTGGTACATGGGCTCATACAGGAAGATTCAAAAACCCAGAACACGATCTGCATAATACCTCTTATTAGGACCAAACAAATGACACATAACACTGTGCAAGTTTTTTGAGTTCCCAGTCTGAAGATGATTCCCATATGCCTGTCAAGGAAGCAAAATCTAATTCTCCCTCTGAGGTAGAAGACATCTCTATGGGTTATTCCCACCGTGCCTTTAGGGAGGCAGGAAATAGTTTTTTCCTCTTCCTGTTGGCGCCCTCGGAATAGCCCATCCTTCAGTTTAGTTCCTGCCTCACTAGGGAGCAGCAGCATAGGCTCAGCTAAGTTTAGCTCTTTTACTTTCTGTTGCTATACTTGCCCTTTTTTCTTCTCCTAAATTTTTCTTCTGCTTTGCACTTTCTCTTCTCCTTTCCCCTGCTTCTTTGGCTTCCCTTGGGAAGCGAAGACAGAAGATTTTTGTTCTTCAAGGGGAGTTTTCCCCAATGGCGGGAAAAGACACTCCCAAAGCCTTCTCTTCAGGAGAAGATGACGACGCTCCCAGAGGAGTGGAGCAGGCGGTTGCGCGATGCACCGCCGGAGCCGATCTGCCTTCACGGCTAGATCACGTTCCCCCAATGGCTGCGGTGGGTGTGGTGGCGGCGTGGAGTGCCCAGAAGAGGCATCAAGAGACCTCAGAAGAAGAGTCCACCATTCCAGCGACACGCCCTTGGCACGCCGGTGGCCATTTTGAGGACCCGGTCTTTAGCTCCAGTTCCTTCCAGCGGCCTCTCCTGGGCTCTTTGGGGACCGAAAGTCAGCGTTCCCCCACAGACCTGCCCGATCTGGAGGATGGCCGCGAACTTTCCCTGCAAAAAGGTACTGTACCTTTGGAGGGGCCCCTGAATGAGCCTGTTGATATCATGGCCCTTATCAGGCAGGTCATACATCAAGAGGTTTCATCCTTGCATAGAAGGTCAAGACACTCTCCTCAAGGGCTCCAGTCTTTTACTTTGGATCCCCCCCCCTCCTCCTGGCCCACTAAAGCAGCACAGAAGGCCCTTCCTCTCACCTCAGGGAAGGCAAGGGCAGAGCAATGGGGGGAAGAGCAGTCCTCATCCTCTTCCACAGGAGAAAGGGAAGAAGGGGAATTTTTGTCTGAGGAGGAGGAAGAGGAGATTAAGCTTCCAGAACAGTCTAGCCGGTTCTTTAAAATAGAGGACTACCAGCATTTTTTATCCAAGGCCGTCAAGGCCCTGGAGATTAAGGACCTTCCTCCTTCTAAATACCAAAGGGCCTCCAGAGCCAAGTTTAAATCCAAGTGCAAGGGAAATTCAGAGTTCTTTGCACCTGAGGAATACACAGAAAAGGTTTTTCCTTTTCCAGAGGCCTTTGAGCGACAGCTGAGAGCAGACTGGGGTAGACCTGTTGCTAATAGACAGTATCCGACTTTAGTTAAGAAACTTTATGCATTACCTAACTATGCAAATGAGTTATTACAGGTATCTCCAGTGGACGGTCCTGTGGCAGCAATTCAGTCTTCAGGACTTCTGTCTGAAGATGGTCAGGGCAACATCAGAGACCCCACTGACAAGAAAGTGGAAGCGACTCTCAGGAGGATCCATGAAGCAGTCACCATGATGGTTCGGGCAGCCTTTACAGCTTCCATTGCCTCTCGCGCGGCCATAGTTTGGCTTCACAGATTGATCCAGTTGATTCCAGAAGACAGCTGGGGTCTGTTGGAGGGCACTTCCTGGGTTCTCAAGGCCTGTTCCTTCACCGCAGACGCCACGCTGGACATCCTCGCCTTTGCATCTCATGCACTGGCATCCACAGCAGTGGCTCGGAGACTCTTATGGCTACGAGCGTGGTCAGCAGACACTCTCTCAAAGTCTATCGTTACTGCCTATCCATTCCAGGGTGATCGGCTATTTGGAGAAGGCCTTGACAGGATCCTGGTTGAGTTGCGTGACAAGAAGAAGGCCATGCCTAGATCCATCAGACGTACTGATAAGCGAACCAGTCATTCCTTTCGCACGCAGCATTCCTTACCGAGATTTCGCCAGGATACGAGGAGACCACAGTGGGATTCCTCCAAAACAACTGGCAAACGAGGTTCCTTCGGATCTCGCTTCCACAGACCAGCGTTCAACAAGAACGACAGAGGAGACCAATACACCAAGCCCAAACAGGAATGACTGCCTGTCGCTTCTGGTGGGGGCACGTCTAATCAACTTCTCCAATCAATGGATAGAGTCCCAGGCGGATGCTTGGGCAGTGGAAACTGTCTCCCAGGGCTACTCCATCGAGTTTCGCCACCTCCCACCGGAAAGATTTCTGAGGTCTCCAGTCAGCAAATCCGGGAACAAGAAAATCATTATCACCAAGGCTATTCGACACCTATTAGACATCAGAGTCATAGAGCCTGTGTCAGACCTCGAACAGGGCCAGGGAGTCTACTCGATTCTGTTCATGGTTCCCAAACGAAACTGCGACTGGAAAGCCATTCTGGATCTCAAATACTTGGACAAGTACATCAGACTGCGTCATTTTCGCATGGAGACTCTGAAGACTATTGCGGACTCCCTGTTACCAAACGAGTTTCTGACTTCCATAGACCTTACGGAAGCTTATCTCCATGTTCCCATCCA
Organism: Gekko gecko; assembly: GCA_029375565.1. Taxonomy (NCBI): domain Eukaryota; kingdom Metazoa; phylum Chordata; class Lepidosauria; order Squamata; family Gekkonidae; genus Gekko; species Gekko gecko. Next base: position 97,770,011 of record JAPDNY010000001.1, read on the forward strand.
TCCAGCTCACAAGCATTTTCTCCATTTTTGTGTCTACAACCGGCAATCAGTACCGAGCCCTTCCTTTTGGCCTATCTACAGCTCCATGGGTTTTGTCCAAATTGGTCATCAACCCGGTGGTTCCTCTCAGGGATCAGGGGATCCATGTGCATCCGTACCTCGACGAGCTGTTGGTGCAGGCCAGCAGCCACGCGGCCTCCATCGAAAACACCAGGACCTCCCTGGAGTGCTTCCAGAAGCATGGGTTCCTGATCAACCTCAACAAAAGCTCACTTCAACCTTCCCAGAGACTCGAGCACCTAGGAGCGGTCATCGACATGACTCACAATGCCCTCTTTCTGACATCATCCAAGGCCGAGAAGATAAGGGAGATGGCATCGCTGATCCATCGCAGCGCATCTTCCTCTTTGATGGACCTGGCCAGGTTGTTGGGTTTGATGATTTCGTGTATCTATACAGTTCAGTGGGCTCGTCTCCATGCCAGAACCCTCCAGGTTTTTCTTCGCCCCTACCAAGGGAAGAGGTCCGAAAGTTTACGGGTTCCTCACAAGATCAAATCCAGTCTTCGATAGTGGATAGTCCCGAACAACCTAAAAGGGGGCAAAGAGTACCATGTTCCGAGGTCCAAGGAAATCTTCTCAGATGTGAGCCTCCAGGGCTGGAAGGCAATCCTACAGGATTCCCCAGTACAGGGAAAATGGAGTCCATCAGAGACAAGGTTGCCTATCAATCTGTTGGAACTCAGAGTGATTTCCCATGCCCTGATTCATTTCGAACCTTCCCTACGCAATCTCCATGTCTTGGTGTGAACGGACAACATCTCCGCCAAGGCGCACATCAACAGGCAGGGGGGTTCTTGCTCCTCCCAGCTTCATTGAGAGGCAATGAAGATTCTTACCTGGGCAGAGCAGAATGTCAAATCTATTCGAGCAGAACACATCAGGGGAGTAGAGAACATCCAGGTGGATTGGCTCAGCAGGGAGACCATTCAGGAGGGAGAGTGGTCTCTCCACCCTGACCTCTTTCAACTAATCGTGAGCCAGTTGGGTCAACCTGTGATAGATCTCTTTGTGTCCCCGACGAATCATCAACTGCCCAGGTTCTTCACCTGCTTCTTCCATCAAGTGGCAGAGGCGACGGATGAGCTGACATCACCCTGGCCAAGCTGCCTTCTCTATGCGTTTCCTCCATTCATCCTCCTATCCAGAACCATTCGCAGAATCCGGGATTTCTGGGCGGAGATCATCCTGGTGGCTCCGAACTGGGCGCGTCGCCCATGGTTCTCCACTCTGAGGCAGCTGGCGGTGGCTCCCCCTCTAGTCCTTCCAGGGTCCAGTCTGGCATCCTCACCCGGAATGGCAGTCCTTAACCGCTTGGAGATTGAGCAGAGCAGTCTCTGCAGTTTAGGCTATTTGGCCAAGGTCACAGAAACCTTGTTATCATCCAGAAGGCAATCCACCATCCACATTTATAATGACCTGGAGGGCCTTCGTACAATGGTGCAGGCATAAGAAAGTGGATCCCCTAATGCCTTCAATAACCTCTATTCTGGCTTTCTAGCAGGAGGGTTTGAACTCTGGCTTGAGGCCAGCCACTTTACGCAGACAAACTGTAGCTCTGGCCATTGTGTTACCCCTTTTGGGCAGATTCAAATTAACCAAACATCCACACATACAGCTCTTCCTGCAAGGAGCTATGGCAAAGTCTCCACCTCCAGTACACCACTTTCCTACATGGAAATTGAATACTGTTCTTCAAGCACTCACTAAGCCTCCATTTGAACCTTTAAGAGAGGTCGGCCTGCGATGGTTGCGGATGAAGACCCTGTTCCTCGTTGCCATCACCTCTGCACGACGGGTTTCGGAACTTGGGGCTCTCTCCATTAAGTCTTCCTTGTGCATCTTTCACAAGGACAAGGTTGTTTTTCGTCCGGATCCTACCTTTCAGCCAAAGGTCTCCTCTGCCTTCCACAGGTCACAGGAGTTGTGTCTTCCTACTTTTTGTCCTCAACCCAAACATCCCAGGGAATTTGAGTGGCACACTCTAGATGTCCGAAATCTATATATTGAGGACAGAACCCTGGCAACAGGCACACTCTAGTTGTCTCAAAATCTACATATTGAGGACAGAACCCTGGCGAAAGACAGAAGCTATGTTCATCAATATTTTGCTTCCAAGAAAGGGGGATAGAATGTCCAAAGCTGCAATCAGCAAAGTTCTTCATTCTTGCATTGCGGAGGTGTACAAGGCACTGGGCCAGGAGGCCCCTTCCGGCATCACTGCACATTCTCTTCGGAGTGCGGCCACCAATGCGGCTTTCTCCAACAGAGCTTCAGTTGAGGAGGTTTGCAGGGCGGCTACCTGGTCGTCCATCTCAACATTTGTATGTCACTACAATATTCACACTGTGGCATCAGCAGACGCAGCCTTTGGAAGAAGAGTTCTTCAGCACGCTGTCACATTTGAGGAAGATGATGACCCACCCAGAAGAGGGACACTGCTCGGGGAGGTCCCATAGAGATGTCCTCCACCTCAGAGGGAGAACGACCATTGGCACTTACTGTGAAGGGTCCTTCTCCTCTGAGGTTAGGAGGACATCTCAGCCCTCCCTTCTTCATCATCTTCTATATCTATTGCTGTGCTGATTTCTGCTTCCTCTGTCTAAATTGATCTATACTGTTATCAAGTTATAGTTTCTTGTTATAGTGTATTTTTCCAATATTGTTGTTTGCATAGGGCAAGGCCGTTGAGTTAGCCTGAGAGCACTGCTTTCGGAGTCCCACAACTGAAGGATGGGCTATTCCAAGGGCGCCAACAGGAAGAGGAAAAAACTATTTCCTGCCTCTCTAAAGGCATGGTGGGAATAACCCATAGAGATGTCCTGCTGACCTCAGAGGAGAAGGACCCTTCATGGTAAGTGCCAATGGCCGTTCCCAAACTTCCTGACTTCTAGGTGGGAGTCACCCAAGAGCTCAGTTTGTTTCGTGGGTTGTCAGAGAGATTAGCATTTTTTACAGCCCTGTCTACAGTCGTTATCTGCTAGAGCTATTTTCTTCCTCACTCCTTTTTTCCTTCTGTCTTTTCTGTTCCCTTTTCTGTGTCCTGCCCCCCTCCCTGCTGTGGAGCAGTTTTGACTGAAGTTGAGGCAATGAATAGGCAGAAGGATTTTGACAAGGCCTCAGATGGCTTCCTTTCCATGGAGGACAAGGAGCCCCTGCTCTTCCCCAAAATGGGAGGCAGAGGTCTTTCCCCTGCACAGCAGAGTAGCTCTAGCCCTGCGGAAGCATGAACGGCCATGGAAGGCTAGAAATGCCAAGGTAAGCAAGCTGCCACACACTCATGCCATGACCAAGGAGAAATGGCAGCAGGTTTTGGCAATAAAACTCTCTCTGCTCAGGTTTGACACCAGAGGCAGCAGTGGAGCAATCCAGGGAGCAGAAGCATGTTGAGGAACAGGGTAATGGGATTAAAGCTCCACTACCACCACCCTTCAGATTTCCTTTGCTGCCAAGGATTGGAGGGCCATCTTGGATTTGAAGGACCTGAACAAGACTGTGATACACAAACTTTTCATACTGGAGACTCTTGGATCCATCACGAAAACTTTGTACCCTTAAGACTTTGTGACTTCCATGTTCCTATCCTCCCCACACATTGAAAATTCCAGAGCTTTTATATTTCAAATTATTTCACATTTCTAATTCAGCACACTGTCCTTCTGTCTGGCCACAGCTCCAAGAGTCTTTTCCAAGAAAATAGTAAGAAAATTCCAAGAAAATGGTGGCTCTTCTCTGACGCCAAGAAATTCATATCCACCCATATTTAAACTGTATCTTCTCATCCAATCTCCAGGTTTGACACAAGTTTACATAGGCCTCGCTTCTACTATTTGGCATTTCAGTTTTCATGGTTATCTTCTGAAATTATCAATGCAAAAAAGAAGGTCACAGTTGTACAGTGGAGCTAAACAACAAATAGATAGACAACAGTGAGTACAGGCTGAAAAAACTTTTTATACTGATGTTGAAACTTATTACTGAAACATATATTGGAATGTAAATAAAGTTATTATAAAAAATACACAATGGTGTCCTGTTGCTTCACTGAAATGTTGTTTCTTCCTATGGCGTTGCTGTAATGTTGACGGTGGTCTTCAAAATGATCTACCGTTTCGATGGTGTTTCTTTTTCCAAACTGAAAAAAATGTAACACTTAGCCAAAGAACCTTACGGAATAACAATATAAAACTTCAATGTTACATTGCTGTTAAACATTAACCATGTATCCCATAACAAGCATACAGAAAAATTACATGTTATCAGGTCAATTTCTTAACAATGATGCATCCTGGATAAATCCTAATCATTGGATTGTATCTAAAAAAGCAGTACCAAAAATTACTACCCAACCAACAATAATTATAAAAACTCCATTATATATCAAAGTTTACAAAACTTACCACCCATGATAACAAAACATCTCAAACGGGCAAAATATCGCTCAGTGACTCTTACTTAGTGCACAACCATGGAACCATTTAATACAATACTCAAAGACTAACAGCAAGTATCCTGCAAACACTTGTGCAAAGGCTGCTGTTGGGCTACTGGGGGTTAATGTCTGCCGGGGGCTACAATCTGCCCCATCTTGTTTTATTGCCTGGGCTATAATGTTTGGATGTTGCTTATACGTTTTCTGGTTTTATATTGTTGAACTTGTTTTAAAGTTGGCAGGCGTGCCTTGCTTTTAGCCGCCCTGAGCCTCCGGGGAGGGCGGGATACAAATCCAAATAAATAAATGATAATAAATAAAAGTGCTCCCCATTGCTACTCCCTTAACCTGCCAAAAAAATTGATCTCCAAAATGAAAAAAACTTTTTTCAAAAATTATATCCACTAAATCTAACAGAAAATGTGTGTGTGGGGGAATGGATTTCCCTACATTCTAATATATTAAGCAGGCACATCCTCGCCTCGTCATGTGGGTATAAAGGGATGTGACATCCATTGTCATCAAAATACATACTGGTGGAACTTCCATGCTTTCTATCATAGAAATAAAATCCTTAGTGTCCTTAAGAAAAGAAGGTATGTTAAACACAAATGGCTGCAAGAAGCTATCCAAATATTGTGACAACGGCTCAAAAAGAGAATTAACCCCCGATACTATACATTTTTTGGACACGACTGTGTATTCATAGATTTCCATCCTGGTGGCTGTATGTTATGTTAACAGCACTCATTCAAGCCCCATTTGAACCATTGAGAGGAGCTCCACTGAGGTGGTTAAGGATGAAGATTCTCTTCTTGACAGTAGTTATTTTAGCCCTAAGAATCTACATCAAACACTCAATGGGAAAAAATGGGTTTTCTCCTCATTCCAATCAGTGTGCCAAGTAAAGGGGAGAAGATTTCATTTGTGCTTAGCAGGTTCAACATAACAAGGGGCCCACAGGTATTACAGTTCATTTCCATCAATAGCACATTCACCAGTGCTGCTATGAATGTAACTGCTTCTGTTGAAAAAATCTGCAGTGGTAGCTGCATGGTCATCATCAATTTTGATGTTCATAAGACACTACAAGATGAATACCCTTGCCTCAGCAGACACAGCCTTTAGCAGGAGGGTCCTTCAAAATGTCCATGTAAACAAAAATTTTATATCATCCCTACATGGAGTCTGCTTTTGAGGTTCCATGATGATACTTCCTCCTCAGAGCGAGAAAGCAGCATATTCTGAATAAATGATCAGAGGGTCAGTGTGACTGAAGTCACTGATCAGACTTTTCATGATAATACCAGATTGTACTTTTGCACTTTCTAATATCACAGCTTTTGCTTTCTCCTGTATCACATGCCAGGTCATAGCACCTATGGTGCACATTATGATGGTGGTGAGTCTAGGAGCTGTGCCAGTCCTGGTGGTGGTGGAGGAGGCTAGGAATGTGGAGGTGCCCCAGGCCTCTCTCGACCTCTGAGAGGTCCTGCCTGTCACTGACTTAACAGCAACACGTTTAGTATTTAAAACCAACTGTTTTTTTGTTTCCATTAAGTTTCTTATTTTTCCAGTAGTAGTTTATTAAAATTCTTCCTTTTCTCCATGCATAAATTATTCTGTTCTGTGATGTTTTTCTCTTAGAAATACTGTAAATGATTCCACCTTGTCCTTCAAACTTGTTTTTTTGTTTTAATCTGTATATATCTGTAGCATTAGCCCTTTACTCATTTTGTTTCTTTTCTTGGTCTAGCTTGCTATAGTATGTGTAATACAAGGGAGCTAAGAATTAAAATGCAATCACTTTATAGATGATGGTGTAGAATAAAGGGTCTTAACTCCCTCTTGATTTATAATAGTGGCCATGTTGATGTAGATCCAAATCCGTTGTTGCCTTTCATGTCATTTTGCAATCTCCTATCTAATTTTCATCCACAGCTAAACACATCTCTGTCTTATACATTCTAAAAAATTTCCTTCTGTGTATATCTGAAATCAAGTCATTCTGAAGCGAACTCCTTCAGCCATGCCATAGAGACCATTAGTTGGAAATTACTATGTGGCTTGTCAGTTTTTGACTAATAGAACACAAACATTTGCAGGAATCTGTGAAAAAGTGCCTTGAGTAATGTTGAAAAAAAGATGTCAAATTTCCATTGTTGATACTAAAATTAACAGTTTCTGTAGTTGATTGGCTTTGTGAGCTGCTAATATCTGCACAGCATAGATGTCCATTGCAGTAACGTAAGAAACCTGTGGCTCGGCTGAGAAGTGCTTTTCTGTTTGAGAGATGTTTTCTATTTCACATTCCCCCTCATATGTTGATTCAGCTGTGTGGGCTAGAGAATAGTGAATTTTCAGATCTGCCAAGAATGAACAGCTTAGGTGGGGCTGAATGACACAGTTTCCTTTTCCATTGAAAGACAAATGCAGACTGGCCTTTTAATGCCCTTGTCTGTTGCAAACTGATAAGTGTTTCTGTGGCAGAAACAGTTTTGCTAGGTAAGGGTGTAATTATGAAAATGCTATTGGATTTTAAATAAGTCTGACATCTCTGTAGAACTGGTAATGAGAACCAGTTTGGTGTGAGAGCCAGTTTGGTGTAGTGGTTAAGTGTGCGGACTCTAATCTGGGAGAACCAGGTTTGATCCCCCACTCCTCCACTTGCACCTGCTGATGTGACCTTGGGTCAGTCACAAGCTCTGGCACAGCTTTCCTGAAAGAGCAGTTTGTGTTAGAGTTCTCTCAGCCCCACCTACCTCACAGGGTGTCTGTTGTGGGGAAGGAAAGGGAAAGGAGTTTGTAAGGTTCTCTGAGACTCCAAGTAAAGGGCTGTGTATAAATCCAATCTCTTCTCTTCTTCTCTTCTTCATGTGGAAAAAGTTTTGGATCTGTTCCCCTCCTCACCCCATTCACATTTATTGATCTTTGTCATTAGCCTTTGGGTGTGTGTGTTCATACTATCATGAACTTTAGTAAAGTAGATAAGATGAAATGAGAACCTTGTTGGTCTTCAAGGTGCCACTGGAATCAAACTTTGTTCTATTGCTTCAGACCAACAAGGCTACCCACCTGAATCTACTTGGATCAAGTATGTCAGATGCTAAAACAGAAATAACAGAATTTAAAAGGCATTGTAAATGATTAGGGAAATGAAAAAAACAGTGTTAGTATCTCTTGAAATATTTTACTAATGTAAAAGAAAATCAATTCTGAGAATTGTGTGGTGAGACAGAGGAGTGGGGTGTGATTTACCAGCAGATTTTATTTCTTCTGTACCCCAGCAGAGCCTACACAAACAGCAGATACTGTGATAAAACTGCTTTTGAGCTGTGTCACATCACAGTGCAGGGGGAGGGGGCATCAAGGAAAATGTTCTACCTTTCTACTCAATAAATTCGTTTTCTTGGGGATGAGGATGGGAGCATTCAAACATACCAAACCCCTCCCCCCAGGACTGTCTGAAGTGATACATTCTGGGTGCAGTTTTTTTCTCATGATCTGCGTAGGCTGGAACTTGCTTATTCTTTTAATTTAGTAGAGTAGAAAACCTGTTCACAAAGTGATGACACTTTTCATTACCTCTAGCAAAGAGTGATAAATACACACAGCTATTTTCCTCAATGTATTCAGGGTCTGACTTCAAGTTTCATCCATTTTATGTGAGATCTTGCTTCAAAGCTTCATTATACATGCACTTCATGTATAAATTATACATGAATGATAGATGGGTAGTCTGATCTTCTCTGTCTGTCAGTGCATGGACACTCCCTGCCTCAAGCAGAAAAGAACTCATAGGCAGCTTTCTTAGAAGGATTGTTTCAGCTGTCACATTCAGTGCTTGAATACAGCCAAGTGATTGCAAAGTCTTGTGTCAAAGAATCACATGTACCTGTTCCACATTCTCTTCTGACCCTTTTTAGGGGTCAAGGGCTGGGGACCAGTGGTTAAGGGGCTCAGTCCAGTGATAAAAACTTTAAATATACAGAAAACATTGTGTTGGTCTAAGCTACCAAGAAACACATCCATATGTGTTACCAGGTCAATACAGATAATTCTTGCACAATCAGAAAACAAGAACTGAAAATATGTAACTTAATCAGTAGGCCCGGTTCACACATCAGTCCGCATTAGAACACACATAAGCAGCATAGTGCTAAAGAATTAGCCTTTTAGAGGACTCCAGGCTTTTCCTGGCCATATTGCTTGTTACTTGGATAGCATGGGTCAAGTTAGGCTTTGTGGAGAAGAATAACTGCTTATACTATTCCAATTTTATGAAGAGGAGAAGGTAACTTGTAACCAGAGCAGATTACAAAAAGGAAAAAAAACACACATATAACTGAGCAGACCACTGAGCAAAGAGAAAATTAGCAGTAAGCACAGTCCTTTCCTTTTAGGTCTAAAACACCTCCCTATGATTTTACTTAAGAGAAGCAGAATAATCTTAAAGTTAATGACCTGTGTTCTGAGAGCCACTTAAGCTGGAGGAAGGCTTGTTAGACTGGAGGAGGCTTCAGACTTTCCTGTGAGTAGTGGTTGCATCCAGACCAACCAATTTTTTGCTGACTTCATCCAGCTGAGCCTTGAAGCTATGCTTCAGTCTTCAGCTAGGCCACAAAAATGGAATACAAACCCAACCCGAAAATTGAATTAGGTACCATGAAGGTTGAGCAGGAACAATGTTAAAAATGAAATAAACAAAACTGATCACTTTATTGTACGGTGTCAGACCCCTGCAACAATCAGAATCAATGGCTTGCTTCTTTAGAAAAGAAGTTTATTGATCAATATTGGCAGAATGTGTCCACTTCAGGATCTGTGTTAAGACTAAAGGAAAAAGTGTGGGATGAACAGGGTTTGAAAAGGGTCACTGGGCGGCAGGGAACCAATCAAGGTAACAAGCGGGGCCTGCCGGAATAAAATGGCCCCTCGTTCCCAGAGAATGATGTTATATGATGTTACAACTAGGAACCAAGGTCAGGCACATAGGCTATACAGATAAGGAGCATCACCCAGACAGCTGGAAAGAGAAAGTACATTCCAAATAAACCCTTCCCCCCTCCACACCAGCCTTTATGGCAGCAAGCTGACATCCGGTGCACTTAAAATATAAATTAAAAAACATAGGCCTTGTATTTAGACTCAAGATTGAAACTACCGAACTAAATAGCCCTCAGTGTACATTAAATAATACAAATAAATATTTACAAGTTGATGATATACAAACATTATTCAAGGTGGGAGCCTGAAGCTTTTATACAAGCCCGACTGGTGGACCTCCTGATGGCACCTGGTATTTTTTTTGAAAAATTTTTTTATTAATAGGATATAATAACATGTTCCATATTTCAAGATACTTTTAAATACATCCTTTTCTAATATCCCCTCCATCTCCCTCTCAAGGCTTCCAGCAATGCTCCCAACCCCGTTACTTATTAATTCAATTTTCAATTACAATAAAACTCCTCAATTTTTCAATTCTTCGTTTCTAACATATTCATTTTCTCTATCTCACTCTCAGGTAACAACTTGACTACTATTCAGTCAATATTTTCTATAGTCTATTCTCAATAGTTGTCAAAGCAAAGTAAATTATTTTTTGCATCCCAGTTCATTTCAACATAGTCTTTAAAATCCTTCCATTCTGCAAAAAATTCTTCATCTTTTTTCTCATTAAGTTTCTTTGTCAGTTTATTCATTTCTGCCATAAAAAGCATCTTCTTTATCCAGTCCCATTTTTCCGGTACTTTTTCTTGCTTCCAAAATTGAGCATAGGTCATTCTTGCTGTTGTAATCAAATAACATAACAATGTTCTCTTTGTCACGTTCACTTCTTCCATTTTAAGACCTAAAAGTAGTATTTCTGGTTCTTTTTTCAAAGTACATTTCAGGATTTTCTGTATTTCATTATGGATCTCTGTCCAATAAGCTACTGCTTTATCACAAGTCCACCACATATGATAAAATGAGCCTTCCTTTTTTTTACACTTCCAACATTTGCTACACAAATTCTCACTCATATTAGCAATTTTTTTTGGCATCATATACCATCTATGCATCATTTTATAACAATTTTCTTTCACATTAATACATGTTGAAATTTTCGTTTACTTTTTCCCCAAACATTCCCACAATGACATATTTATTTCCCTATTTACATTTATCGCCCATTTTACCATTTGTTCTTTTACAATTTCATCTTCTGTATACCATTTTAACAAAACCTTATAAATTTTTGAAATCCCTTTTTTCCTTTCTCTGCTCATACAACTTCAATTTCATTATTCTCCTTCCTGAAACCATACCTCTTTTATCTGTCTATAATTTAACCAATCATATTCAAGGTATTTTTGACCACTATGTGACAGAGTGTTGGACTGGATGGGCCATTGGCCTGATCCAACATTGGCTTCTTTTATGTTCTTAAGATCTTCTGATGAACCAATTAGCGAAATGCATAGGGATCTAGAAGATCTAATAAAATTTTCAACGTTGTTCATTGTTCCTTTATTCTCCTGCCCACTGCTGCGGCATGATCTTCTTCATGTATACAAATAAAACCACAGTTACAATAAACAGGACCAAACCTTTTTCAGACCAATGGGCCTTCAGTGGTTACTGATACATAGATATGCATACATACCAAGAACTAGAGAGCTAGCTAGAAAAAAAATGCCTACTTTGAAAAGCTGAACCTATGAGCATTAGCCAAGTGCAGATTAAATATTTTCCTTTTAACTATATGAAATGTAAACAGTTCTCCTACAGGGTAAGATGTAATTTCACTACACTAGGATACTTTAAAAAGTCTGAAAAGGTTGAACACAGATACTTGGAGACAAATATTTAAATAACTACAAAAAAAATTATTGGCTAAATTTTGGAACCCAAAGCTATTTTTACTGACAGAGCTATGGAAATGTAAAATGTGGAACATTATGTTTATGAGAAAGTTGACACCTTTTGTAAGGAAAATTTGGCTCCAGTGAAAAAATTGAGGAACAGTGCTGTTCTTCTTGAACACTGAAATAGGGCAATACTAATAGAAAATGCACTGCAGGGGAGCTAGTTCATGGCTTCTTATCTAATCTGTTATGCATGCTTGATCTATCTCCTAGACCTATGGAGGTCCATTCATTGGCATAACATTAGAATAGGACAAGTGCAACCTGCAAGAAACTTGCAATGAGGGGGCATTCTCTCTCCTTTGCTTCCTTCCCTCTCCCCCTATCTTTCCCTTTCTTTCTCTCCTCAAACCAATCCCCCCTTTTTTCCAACCCTTCACCAAGCCAATTCCTCCTTCTTTTTCTTCCCCCCACAAGCCAATTCCCCTTCTTTCTTTCCCCCAGCCAATATCCCTTCTTTCCCCCCTTTCCCTACCTTTGAGTCTGGCAGCGGCTCTCCTCTTCTCCATCCCTTGGTGAGTGCTTTGTCTGCCTCCTTCTCTCCCTCCCTGTTTCCTCTTCCTCACCTGACCTGGCATGCTTGTTATAGGCTCCCCCCTCGGGGTCTCATGAGCCTTGTCCTGTATTATTTGTGGTAGCCAGGGCAGGCTCTGTGGGACTCTGGAAAGTGGAAAGCCAGTGTGTGGAGGCACCTGGCATTGAGGCGGCAAGACTGAACCTGGTCCTTTGTTGCCGGCTGTTGGTGCCAGCAACGACTTTTGTGGTGGTCTCCCCAGTGGCAGGTGTCATGGTGACGACCTGAATGGGCCCAATGCCCCTTTGGGGGTCGGTGGCCCTGTCAGTGGCTCCTTTGTTGTTGATGGTCTCAGCATGGCAGCAGCTCTGATGGTAGTGACACGCTCGCTGGTGGCTTCCCTGCGAGCAGCAGGTTTGACAGTGGCAATAGCGATGGCCAACCTGGCAGTGGCAGCAAGCTTGGCATTGGCATTTAGGCCGGGCTCCCAGTTTGGGACAACAGAAGCTCTGATGAGTGTGGCAGCAGTACAGGTGAGTCTGGCCCAGACAGTTGCATTGTCTGTGCATGGCAGACATTCTTTGTTTTGGGGGAATTTAAACCCCCAATGTGTTTTTCCCCCCAGTACTCAGATTTTTCTGCAAACCTAGGGAAACTTGCAGAAAAACTTGTTTGGGATATGTGTGTCCCCTATCTCCAGATTTAGATAGCCTCACATAGGGCACATGTTGAGAATTAGATATATAGGTACTCCCCTGTAAAATCCAGAACATGTGGACACAAATGGCAGGGCTGATTCCCAGATTATGTGTGAGGTATAGATTGTCCTGTTTAGGACTACAGGTACTGGATTTTATACTCCCCGTAAGCATATGTGTCTGGAACAAGTATACTTGATGGATGTAATGGGAAAACATGATCTGACTTTCCTACTATACACTAAGTGTCAGGTAGCCCTGTCATGGGCTTGAAATGTGAAGGGTGTACTCTCAGTCTACCAGCCTCTGACCTTTACTATTCTACTATTTGTATGTTATCATTTTCCTGACCTTGTAGTGTCTCCAGCTGCAGAACTCCTCTGCTGGGAATCAATGGCTTTTAGATTGTATTGCCCACTTTGCCCGCTTGCTTTGCCCGCCCGCACAAACTATACTCATTGGCTTCAGCTCGTTTAGGGAGTTGTTTGATTTCACTATAATTTAGAGAGCCCTGCTGTTCCCAGGCATTCCTGACACAAGCTGTACACGTGTCTTTAGTTATGATTCACCAATAAACAGATTCTTCTATTAAAGCCCTGCATTGTGTGACCTGACTAAGGAGCCTGACAAAGTGTCAGGAATCCATCATCCTTTTGACCCGTATCTCTCTATCTCGAGATGAGCGGAAGCGAGGAAGAGATTCCTACCCAGCCTACGTCTGGGGAAACGGTCCCGATGACCACTGTGATGACCGCTTTTCTCCTAGAGGAAGAGACAGGAGTGGATGCACCTCTCTTGAACCCCTTTGGAGGGGCAAGCGCACAGGTAACCACGAGGCAGAAGGGACTACGTTGGGGAAAGGTTCATGCAGCTACCCATGAAACTTGGACACCCACCCCGGGACCGCATTGGGAAAGTCGTTATGACCGGCCGGTGCGTAACCTCAGTGTCGAGCCGGGGGCGGGAGCCGTCTTCAAAGAGACGGGGGAGGCTGAGGGGATTGTAGACACTCGGCTGGACCTGCTTGAATGCGGGCAGGATCAGCTCTTTCAGATGGTTGAAGAGTCATTCTGCAACCTACTAGGAATTGTGACGGAGGTGGTGCATTGCGAGCTTGAACTTCGGTTGCCATTGCAGCCGGCTCTACCACCCCTCCAGCAGCCAGCACAGCCACCCCCAGGGCGGCAGCCACCCCCGGGGCAGCAGGTACTTCCCATTGGTCAACAGCTCACCATTCCACTCCAGAGAGGCCGGGTTCCAGGGCAACCACCCCAAGAGGCACCCCAGCCGGCAGAACTATTGGACACCACATTCGATGGGATGCCTGAGAAACTGGCTTTTTTTTTACTGTGTGCAGAGAAGTTCGTACTGAATTGGAGCCACCTGTTCCCGGATGAGGAGCGCATTGTGGATCACATCACCTCCTGGTTGCGAGACGGGACAGCTGACTGGTACGTGGGTCTCAATAATGATGATGGCCCAGAACTCCGGGGAGTGGATGTTTTAATGTGGGCTCTCAGGGCCCAATATGAAGACCTGAATGCCAGCGAAATTGCCCAAGCTTTCCTGCACACCTTCTGGCAAGGGAAGAAGTCTGAGGAGTTCAGACGGCAAGTGGCAAAGATCCAAGGGTGGCCAGATGGTGTCCTAGCAGAGCAGTACCAACTTGGTCTCCACCTGGAGGTCCAGGAGATGGTCCTCTGCAGCGTGCAACCTGTTTCCCTGAATGGGTGGATACAAGAGGCTGCGGATGCCGAAAGTCGTCTGAGAAACATTTGCATCGACAATATGGCTAACCTAGGTAAGAGAGTGTTGGTGACGCCAAAATCCAAGACGCTACCGAAGCAGAAGGAGGGGATGCTGGAGCAACGGATGAAACAAGGGCTCTGCTTGAGATGTGGTGAAGCTGGCCACTTCACGGCAGTGTGCCCGGGGTCGGGACTATCTAGTACCCCAAAGAAGGGCCTGGAGAAAAAGCGCACTAACACACCAGTGAAGAAACTGACCACCCACCCCAAGACTCAACGTGCTCTGCAAGTCAGCCTTCCCGAGGGGGAGACAGGGTCGTCCAGCGAGGAGGAATCCCGGCTAGCAGGAAACGGTTAGGACCTGCTGTAAGTGGTGCTGAACAGCAGGTCCCCATCCCAGAGGCACAGAAAATGATGAGCAGCTCCCCCCCCTTTCGTGACTGTAACTATCATCAATCCCAAATTGGGCACCCATGTGTAGGTGTGGGGTCTGATTGATTCAGGGTATGGAAGGGATCTGATCAATTCCTCACTTGTGACGGGACTTGGGGCCAAGGTTGTTAAACTCCCAGAACCCCTGGTGTTTACGCAAATGGATGGGTCTGCCATGAAAGACCCTTACAAATACAAGACTGTCCCGCTGCAAATGGAGGCAGGAGTGCACTGGGAGCACCAGCCTTTTGCAATCACTGTGGCGGCTTGCTTCCCGTTGGTGCTGGGCAGCCCGTGGCTCCACGACCCCTATATATTATGGGATGAAGGCATAGTCCGATTCATACCACCCAGATGTCATGCATATGGATGGGATGGGGCGTGGGGGATTCCCCCTCTCAACGAGCCAGTGGGGCATGCCTGGCTAGCAAGGAAATGGATGCGATTCCCCCCGAATACTGGGACTTAGCACGGGTGTTTGAGGAAGAGGAGGCAGATGAGTTACCACCTCATAGACACTCAGACTGTGCCATTGAATTATTGCCTGGGCATCAGTTGCCCAAGGGAAAGTTGTATGCCATGAGTCCAACCAAAAAGGAGGAGCTGCGTATGTTCATTGACAAAAACCTTGCCAGAGGTTTCATTCAGCCAGCTTCCTCCCCGTTTGCAGCCTCTATGTTGTTCCGGAAAAAAAAAGACAGATTGAGACTATGCACAGATTATAGAGGCTTGAATGTAGTGTCTACTACCAACGCCTACCCTGTCCCCTTGATCAAAGACCTCTTGGCTGATGTTAGGATGCGGAAAATGTACTCCAAACTCGACCTCTGTGATGCTTACTTCCGAGTCTGAATTAAGGAGGGGGATGAATACAAAACAGCGTTTAACACCCCATTTGGTCAGTTTGAGTACTGGGTGATGCCCTTCGAGCTTTAGGGGGCTCCAGGGGTCTTCATGAACCTGATAAATGAAGTCTTGCACAAGCACTTGTTCAAGGGTGTTGTCATTTATTTAGATGATATCTTCTTGTACTCTCCTGATAAAGAGTCCGACGTGGCTTTGCTCTGGGAGGTATTGGAAACGTTGCACAAGCACAAACTGTTTGCCAAGTTGTCGAAATGTGAATTCCATTGCACAGAGATTGACTTTTTGAGCTGCCATATTTCCCCCCAGGGTTTGGAGATGGGCCCAGCCAAAGTCTGACACATGGTGGGTTGGGAACCCCTCGAACCCGGAGGCAACTCCAGGCATTCCTCGGTTTTGCCAATTTCTACAGGGCATTTCTTGCTAACTTTGCCCGGGTGAGCTTACTGCTCGCAGATCTCTTAAAGATGAAGGAGAAGGGCCCTGAGAGTGCTCGACCGGGTGCAAAAATAACGTAGAAGAACAAATGCCAGGAGACGTTCGACCACTTGAAAGCCCTGTTCACATCCGATTTGAACCCGTGCTTGCCCACCCAAATGAACTCAAAAAATTGATCATTCAAGTGGACGTGTCTGACATTGCTATGGGTGGTGCCATCTTACAGAAGGGGGAGGATGGGAAATTACACCCCCTTGCCTATGTCTTCCAGAAGTTTAATGATACGGAATGCAATTGGTCGGTTTGGGACAAGGAGGTGGGAGCTATTAAACTGGCACTCTTTACATGGTGTCACTGGTTGGAGGGGGCCAGGGTACTGTTTGAAGTATGGACTGACCATAAAAACTTGGAAGTACTTAGAACGCTTTGAAATCTTAACGAAAAACAGCTCCGTTGGGCTGATTTCTTTTCTAAGTTCAATTTCACACTCCACCATTTCCTGGGCAAAGCTAATTCCCTGGCGGATGCGTTGTCACACCTCCCACATCATGACAGTCACTGGGAGGAGCTTTTTGACTCAATGTTTACACCCTCCCAGTTGGGAGGAGCAGTCATGATGTGCAGCCAGTCGGCAGCCCAACCCCCTTATGGATACGGAATCCTGGGAACTGAAGTTCACCTCTGCCCTGTCTGACAGTGATTGGCTTGAAGTACAGAAAGAGGGAGAGGTGGAGGAGTGGGCTAACGGCTGCTGGTACCATGGCCATAAACTGTTTGTACCTTTGGCTTTGCAGGGTGATACCATCTTGGCGGTGCATGGCAACAAAGTGATAGGGCACCTGGGGTTTGTAAAATCCCTGCACTTGTTACAACGTCAGTTTTGGTGGTCAGGGATGAGGAAGGATCTCTCCCTGTTTGTTCAGTCTTGCCAAACATGCATTATGGGCAAGCCAAGACCCAGGAAACTGCTGGGACTCCTACAACCCCTACCCACGCCTGGAAGGCTGTGGAAAGTTATCTCTATGGACTTTATCACCAATTTGCCCCCCAGTCGTGGCAAGACTGTTATCTGGGTGTTAGTTGATCTGTTTTTGAAATAGGCTCACTTTGTTCCATTTAAGTCCCTGCCTACTACACGAGTGCTGGCCAAAACTTTTCTCCAACACGTGTTGAGGTTACATACACTTCCCTGAAAGATTATCTCTGACCAGGGCTCACAGTTTGTTTCCAAGTTTTGGGGAGAACTGCTGCATCTCCTGGGAGTGGATCGTGGTTTAAGCAGTGCTTACCTCCCTGAGACTGATGGCCAGATGGACTGGAAGAACCAAACCTTTGAACAGTACCTCCACTGTTTCACTAACTTCCAACAAGATGATTGGGAAGGGCTCCTCCCCATGGTGGAGTTTTCCTACAACAATGCGTGCCATTCTTCCACAGGGGTCTCCCCATTTATGGCGGCTTATGGCTATGAGGTGCCACCCTTCCCATTTTTGTCTGATGCTGCCCTTCCAGAAGGGGAGGTGGGGGACTGATGTAAAAAACTACAGGCAGCCTGGCCACTTCTATGCAAAGCCTTGGACAAGGCTAAACTGGATTATAAACAACAGGCAGATAAGAAGCGCTCAGTGGGCTGGGACATCCAGCCTGATGACTCTTTATATGTCTACCAAGAATATCAAGGGACTTCAGCCTAATAGGAAACTGGGCTGGAAATATGTGCGCCCATTCCCTGTGAAACGTAAAATCAATTATGTGTCTGTGGAGCTTGAATTGCCTAAGACAATTGCACCCTGTTTTCCATTTCAGATTACTCCGCCGGGATCCTGGTGACCACAACGTGCATAAACCCCCCCCCTGATGGTGCAAGGCGAACTGCATTATGAAGTGGCCGACATTTTAGACTCTAAGCTTCTTAGGAACAAATTGTTCTATTTGGTAGAATGGGTAGACTTTGGGCCACAACACAGGGAGTGGGTGGAGGTGGATCACATTCAGGCCCCCCACCTCATCCATCGTTTCCATCATCACTATCCCAACAAGCCAGGGATGAGGCGCTTGGGGGGGCAGGATGTCAGGTAGCCCTGTCATGGGCTTGGAATGTGAGGGGTGTACTCTCAGTTTACCAGCCTCTGACCATTACTATTCTACTGTCTGTATGTTATCATTTTCCTGACCTTGTAGTGTCTCCAGCTGCAGAACTCCTCTGCTGGGAATCAGTGGCTTTTAGATTGTTTTGTCCGCTTTGCCCGCTTGCTTTGCCCGCATGCGCGAGGTATACTCATTGACTTCAGCTTGTTTAGGGGGTTGTTTGATTTCACTGTAATTTAGAGAGCCCTGCTGTTCCCAGGCATTCCTGACACAAGCTGTACACGTGTCTTTAGTTATGATTCACCAATAAACAGATTCTTCTATTGAAGCCCTGTGTTGTGTGACCTGACCTGACTAAGGAGCCTGACACTAAGAAGAGGTACCTGAATCAGCCTTGTTATATGCTGCATACACTGTACGACAGAAATTTAAAGTTTGCTTGAAATAATTGGGTTTTCTGTCAACATGTCACACATTCTATTTGAAGAGTTAACATGGTAAACTTTTTTATTTGAAGTGGTAGGAATATGCTCAGCAAAAAAAAATTCTAGAGGCTTTGAGTGCTTCATTTATTGTTATATAGGTATTTGTAGAGCTCACACAAAACCAGATCTAGTTTTTGTGTCTCAGTCACAACCCACATATTCCCACGCCATATTAAAAAGCCAATAATGTGCTCTAGGAAAGCTGGTTCTTTCAGAAACTATAAATGCAATTTGGATACATCATCTAACTGACAGTTCTTAATGCTCTGTTCTTTACCTGGTAACACAGAAATCGTAGTGAAAGATTCCTTATCATGTTGTTGCTGAAACTATCATGAATTCCCTGGAAGTCTTCATCAGTCACACAATTCTTTAGAATTACTTTAAAACAAAGGTGTTTGATGCAGTTTGTAGAACTTTCTGAGGCACCAAGTCAGTCTGACTGTTAAATAGAACTGTATATTGCTTGAATTTATCATTCAGACATAGCTAGTTTGTCCATTACTAAAATGTTCCAAACACACAGAATCTATTTGGCTTCACTTGAAAGAAGATTAGGTTTCTGTTGTCAGGCATTGACTTTTAGTGCGCGTGTGTGTGTTTCAGTTTGGACAGAATGAAAAACTGACTTGAATTTATAGTCTTGAGTTGAAAATACAATTCATAAACCAGGGTGCAGGGGTAAATTGTTAATGTTGCAGATTTAATGATTATATGTGTAGAATGAATTTTTACCACATGGGAGAATATGTGATTATGGCTGAAAGCTCTGCTTATCCTTCACCAAGTGAGAAAAACTGAGGGTGAGCAAATAGCAAAGGGCTATTACAGAAAGGGATGGGCTCACGAATGCAATTACCATATTTTTCGCTCCATAAGACACACTTGCCCCCCCAAAAAAAGTGGGGGGGGAGTATGTGCGTTTTATGGAGCGAATACTGGAAAAAAGAGTGCACAGTGTGGGGGTGGGGGTTACCCCCTTCCCTTCCCTCAGAGCGCCGGCTTCACGGGGGGCGGGGCAGGGGCGGTTTGGTCAGGTGTGTCTTATGGTCAGGTGTGTCTTATGGAGCGAAAAATACGATAATTCCTGGTTATCACAGTAATACAATAAGATATTCTTATGGTAGTAGTATTTAAATAATTCTAAATACTATAAAGATTAATAGAAAAAATATGCCTGTTAGCTGGTAAAAGAGCTTTATTACATCCCTACTGTGAAATGCCCACAGCTATTGCTAAAGGTATGACATATTACTTACTGTGTAATTATAACTGTGTCCTTTCACTTGTTGAACCTTCCCCAGCTAGGTTATTGCTTGTTGACTGTCATGTATCTTCTGGAGATGCTGACTTCATCTCAGCCTTTTCAGTACTGGTGGCATGCATTGTACTTGTCAATCTCTGTTATGCCTCTGTCTAAACAAATAGCAGTGCATCCAATGCCATTAAGTTGAAGAAGGTGCAAAACTATGTTGCAGTTTGCACATTTATGCTCTTCCATTGAAGAGGGCTCAGTGGTTCCTTTTTAAAATCCTAGTTGCTTTAAACACCAAATACTGAGTGGGAGGTTGCTCTCTGAGATTCTTTTAGTGAATTCAGCTTGTGTTCCCTGTACTGAAAAACAAAACATTTTCTCCTTTATCTTCTTCATAGTATCTCTTGATTCAGTTCATATAAGATGTGTATACATACGTTCTCTCCTTTTATGGGTTTATATGGGCTGTAATAATTTTGATGGAAGAGGCCTTAGAAATGTGGTGTTGCATACATTTTTGTTAGTTCTCTTAGCTGAATTCTACATTATATATTGTTGAAAGCCAACATTAAATGCCAGCTTCTATGTGTGTTTCTATATTTTGTTTGATTAAAATAATTAAACTGCTGTCTGGGAACTGAAGATGTTCTTATCTTTGGCTGCTTGTATCCATCATCAACCCCCACCCCCAATATCTGTTCTCTGTGTGCACCTCGTGAGATCAGAGAGGTGTGCCCCATACTGTATACCCTATCAACTGTCAGATGGTTGTCTTGGCTGGTGTTGGCTGCAGATTTAATAGATATTCTAAGCTGTACTGCGGCTGTGTAGGCACAGTGGGAGGTGATGTGTATGTGTTTCTTATTCACTCCCATTGATTTCAGTGGGAGTGTTTATAGTTATGATTTTATTTTTGCTTCTGTCATGTTATAGTCACGTGGGGGGCAAGTCCTGGATGAAAGGGCCTCAGCATCCTAAGTCCCACTCCTTCCCCTGCACATCCCTGCTGCTGTCCATTTCTGGCTCTTATACCACCACAGTGTTAGTGGGGTACTATGCTGGTATGGGGTTTACTTGATAATGTAAGGAACTTGTATTCCTTAGTGTATTCCTTGCTTTAAGAAGTTAGCAGACATGTGAATTTGGTGTTCTTTCTCTGGGGCTAGACAAATAAATGACCAGATTAGTATTCAGCCCCATGCAAGGAAGCAGAATGAGGAAAGGGTAAGATTACACTCTCTGCTTTCTAGTGTTGGGGAGAGCAGTTGTACAAACAAGTCTGTAGTGATACCACTGTTGACCAATCCAGTCTCTGTAAAGACACTTTCTGATTTATAAAATCTGTTTGGCAGCACTTTTTTATTACTTTCCAAGTAAACAGCAAATGTGATAATTAATTTTGAGTTGCAGTTAGGTAAGCATAGCTATTCTGACTCTATGTCTGCAGGTTATGAGATGGCAATGCTGAGGCATACGTGTTGATTAAGCAGAGCACAGCAACCACACTGAAGTCATAATAATGCTGAACTCTGTCTTTAATGCTTACTGAATCCTGACTGCTTGTGAACATTTATGTGCAAGCTGTTTTGGTGAGGAGTGGGCCTTATATATCTAAGGGAAGGGCTTAGAAGAGTAGCAGCACCTTGTCACTTTGCAGTGGAGTATGATTAATTCAGTAACAAAAAATGTAATAATGTTTTCGTAGGGTTTTTTAAGTTACAGTACAATTTTCTGATAGACAGTGTATACATTCCATCTTGATTTTCCCTTCAGTTTTTGATCTGGGAATTGAATATGCTATATGTGCTCATTGAGAATATCCCCTTTTCATTGGTCAACAGTTGAGCTGTTTGGCAAATGATTATATCCATCAAGCATAACAGATGCTTGCAGCAGTTTGCCCATCAGGCTTGCCCATCAGGCTTGATGTTCTCTTGAGGAGTTAATAAGGAAGAAATAGCCTGAATACAGATAAATGGGGCACTTCCATCTGTAAACTAATACAAGATCCCATTCACAATCCTAGAGTTGATCTTCTGATTGTTCTCGTAGAATGAAGCAATAATGGAGTGAATTATTTTCCAAGAACAGAAATAAAGGTAACTAGCAAGCACCTTGGGGCAGGGAGCAGCTGTCTTTTGCTGCATAAAGTGCCGTGTACATAGGTAACCCTATATAAATTGTAAGTACAGCTTCTTTGAGAAAAGTATATTTATCACCATCCTAACATGCGTGTGTGTGTGTGTGTGTGTGTGTGTGTGTGTGTGTGTGTGTGTGTGTGTGTAAAATGCCATCAAGTTGTAGCCGTCTTACAGTGACCTCGGCAAGGGGCTTTCAAGGGAAGGAAGAAGCAGAGGTGATTTGCCATTACCTTCCTCTGCAGAGTCTCCCTTGGTGGTCTCCCTTCCAAGTACTAACCCTACTTAGCTTTCGAGATCTGACAAGATTGGTCCATGCCATGCTGCCTTCCTTCCCCATCCTAACTTACTACCCTTGAAAAAAAAAAAAAAAAAGGTATATGTGTTGAGCCAGGGAACATCTTCCAAAGACATGGCTCTCATATCTCTCCTTCTCCATAACCTGCAGAATTAATATGAAAAATAGATACTTTTTCCTATCATCCCTCAAAGCTACTTGTTACAGGGGCCAGCCTGACCTGACAAAAAGGGATGGCAAACTGTGCTTTTCAGTCACTGGATTCAAAAATTTTTAGAACAATGTCTTGGATTCACTGAGGTGTTTCTGGAGACAGAAGGATTTTAACCTATAGAGCACAACTTTCTTGCCTCTTCCCACCCACTGCAAGCAAATAGCAAGGGTATATTTTGGGCTGCAGTGGGAGGGAGAAGCAAGTTCTGTTCATCTGTATCTAGATCTTGTATTTCACAGCATCTGAGGGTCTTTATAGCTTTTCAGGAGATAAAATTCAAATAAAGCAGAGCAGAAGGTTAAAATAAGTTTAAAAAATCAAGCAGTATAGGCTTCCTTTTTATTGTGTTCTTGTTTCCTTATATGTTTGAAATTACTCAACATCCTATGTTCACAAGATCCAATGCACTGCAATTTGTCAAAGTAACATGAAGGAGACAGCAGGAATTGTAGATTAGTACTCTTGCCAAAATTTTGATTCTCATCAGAGATGGTCAATCTGTTGTGTATCTGCTGTCTTCGGCCCTGTTTAAGGTTTAATTATCTTCCATCTGTTTAAGTTCTGTAGAGGGCCTTGGGGATACTGAAGAATATCCACAAGCTTTTCCAGTAGTGTCTCCCCAGAGAATGGATAAAGCTAGTTGTCGGCTGTGCTTTTATCAGTTTAGTTTCAAACTGACTTTGCAACTGTAAAATGACATTCAAAGTGTGTGGGGGGAAGCCATCTAAAATCACTACCTTCCATTCAGATATTCATTCTACAAAGTGTGGTATGAGTTGTCCTTGTCCTAGTGCTGAGACCTGAAATAGAGTGCTTTAAGAAAATTAGCTCTTCTCACACTAATAGTGCAATCCTAAACACAGTTATGCCCTTCTAAATGACTGGGCTTGCCAGGAGCATAACTCTGTTTAGGGTTACACTGTGTGTTTCTCATGGTGGAAATATTAAGAAGCCATATGACTGATATGAATGCTTTTTCTTATTTGTTGTCTAATAGTAGTTCCTGTAGGCACCGCTTTACTTCTTTTACCTTCAAGGTTCCCTGGAATCTTAATTTCTTAAATTCCAGAGTAACATTGGTATTGGTTTTTTTGCATCAAAAGAAACAGTCCTGAGTGACCTTAGAATTATTGTGGTGTAAGCCTATGAAAGCTTCTGTCACACAATACATTTGTTAGTCTTCAGGGGGCCACAAGACTCTAAATTGTATTTTTTCACCCCCACCTTTTAATACATTTAGAAAGTTCAGTTAATGTGGGCACACAGCTTTATCATGTTTACATGTTAAAACACTCCTATAATCAGTAGATTGTAAGTCTGAGAAGAGGGCCTTCCAAATATCTCTTAGATATTTTAGGAACTTTATAATTAATAAATATTATATTAATTTCTTCTTTATTCCGATCCTACTAATGCTCCTCTGCTATTATTTCAACACTTATGAGACATGTTGTCGAAGGCTTTCACAGCCGGAGTTCATTAGTTCCTGTAGATTTTCCAGGTTGTGTGGCCGTGGTCTTGGCATTGTAGAACCTGACGTTTCGCCAGTAGCTGTGACTGGCATCCTCAGAGGTATAACAGAGAAAGATGGAGTACTCTCTGTGTCAAGGGGAGCAGAAAAATGGTAGGCGGGTAATTTATATCTACCCTGGAAGGTGAGGTAGGGCTGAGTCATTCAGGCTATGAACATGCTAATGGAGGAGCTTTCCTGAGGAGGTTCCTTTGTCTATGGATTGTTTCCTGAGGAGGTTCTTTTGTGTGTGGAATGGCTATTGAAACTCTAATCTTATTTGTAGTGCTATTGTCAGCTATAGAGCATTTTGTGTTTTTCAGTGTCCTGAAAAACTAGATGGTGATGGATATCCCTAAAATGACAGACATTGTCCACAAACTTGTATAGATCTACCACTTCCCTCCATCCTTCCAATGCTCCCAGTTCACTTGGAGGGCCTCAAAGAGGCCTGGGTGTGACCTGCGTCTGTACCCTTAGTTTCCAGGAGGCATGATGCCCTTTACAAGGTCCAGGAATCTACAGCTAAATTTCTTTTTACCATCCTGTGCCAGATTCAATGATTGTTCATTCTTCAGCCAAAAAAGCATTTACTTGCTGTTCTCTTGATTTACAACCAAATACCTTCAAGCATTATTACAAAATATTGCTTGGTTGAAGTTGTGGTTCCATCTTCGTCCTGTTTTAGCCACTCAATGAACCAGACTAGCCTAACTGCAAAACAGTACAATTTTAAGTTAGGTATACCTAGTCTACCATTTTTCTAGCCATCCTGTGTTGACTTCTTATTTTTTTTTGGACGTTTGCTTTCCCATAAAAAGGCTACCCACATTTTCTGCCATTGTCTTAGAAAGTTGTCCTCCTCCTCCTCCTCCTACTACTACTACAATAGAGAGATTCTGAAATAAAGATAATAACTTGGAGAAAGCCACCATTTTGAACACATTTATTCTCCCTAATAAAGATAATTTCAAGGATACCCAATAGGACATTTTAAAAACATATCTTTAACGATTGGATCCAAATTCAGATTATACAAAGTATACTCTTTGGAAAGCGTGATTCCTTGATATTTTAACTGTTTTGCTTTTGTCAGTATATTCCAGCCATGTAGATTTCTTTACATGCAAAGCCTTGCACTAAAACAGACCACTGAGTTTTCCTAGTGTTTGCATTACTATCAGCAACTGAGCGGTGTGTTTTTATTTATCTCAGGGGCATTAGATCAATTTCCAGTATCGGTCAAGAAGATCGCAATACCATCAGCAAAAAAGATTAAGTTTATATTGCTTGTTTTCCACTGAAATTCCATAGTATTTCTTCCATTCATCTAATCAGAATTGCTGTTGGTTCCAATGAATAATGAACAAAAGGGCTGACAACAGACATTCTTGTTTCACTCCTCTGTTAATCTCTGGGGGTTGGACAGCCTTTCATTTAGTTCCAGTTGACTTCAAACATATCGTTTTTACCCTGTTTATAAATTCTACACCAAAATTGAAGGCTTGGAAACAAGTATACTTTGTATTCTATTTTTATCTGTTCAGTATAAAAATACCTCATACTTCTTTAGTAATCAAGGTGCCTCAGATGACAACAGGAAACCAACCTGAAAATCAAGTCAGGAACCTAAAAAGTTGAGCGGCTAAAGCATGAAATAAAATACAGCTATTTATTACACAGCGCACAAAACCTTCAGATTAAAAACAACGTATATTGAATGCAAATCAAAGCTCAGAAGATAGTATACAGCAACAAGTGTAAGTTGTACATACAATAACCACTGGATCTCCATAATGGTTATACATACATAATAACTAGAGGACCAAATGCATTTCAGTCCAGAGAGCCTTCTTCAGTGGTCTAAATTGTACTAACACACACATAAAAATGTAAATATAAAATATATTTTTTAGGCCAAGCAGGTTGTGTACGAGTCCTAAAAATAATTTAAAAATACTTATGTAAGAATATTAGTAAATTGTAACATGCTGACTTTTCACAAGAAAAATGTTTTTTCAAAAAAGGAATGGTTGGTACTTACACTGAAAAAGTACAGCTCCAAATAATAGTTGTAAATCAGGCCTGCATATACTGAGGAGCCCACACTCATCAGAGATTGTAACTATGAAACACCATTCTTTGAAAGAGATAGATGGCATAGCATCAATGTGGAATTAAGTTATGATATTATTTGAGTAACATGGAGTATATGCCCCACTAAAAGTCAAAAGTAATCCTAAAAATTATTTTAGAAATTTTCACATACAGACCTGTTCTTGGCCATTGCTCTATTCCCAGTATATGTTCATGTATAAACCAGAAATGAAGGGAATCTAAAAGTGGTCTTAGGAGATCTAATATAGAAGTTGGAGGGGAGGAAGGATGATGTAGTCCCACTAATGAGTGTGCAACCTGGTTTCAAATTCTAAAAGGGAGGGGTAGGAAAAGAGGAGAGAGAGAAAAGGGGGTATGGGAAAAGTAGAGTGTAACTGCTTGAATGATGGGGGGTGGGATTAGAACCTAAATGCAGAACAATGTGAACAATGAAACATACAGAGCACATCATGGACCAATACGTACATAACCAGTCAATCTCTTCATATAATCTTTTTGCTCCTGCATACCAACAGCTGCAGAAAAGAAGAGGAGGAGGGGGAGGTTGGATTTATACTCTGCCCTTCACTACCCGAAGGAATCTCAGAGAGATTTACAATCTCCTTTCCCTTCCCCTCCCTACAACAGACACCCTGTGAGGTAGGTGGGGCTGAGAGAGCTCTTTTGAGAACTACTTGTGAGAGAACAGCTCTGAAAGGGGAAACAGCTCATCTTGCTGAAGAAAGGGGGATTGCTCCTTCAGAAGGACCCCTTCTACAGTTGGCAAACAGGTATCCTTTCGCACCAAGGAACCATCTCTGGGCAGGGAGGGTGGGGGGATCTTGGTAGTCAGTGATCTGATCCTTAGGCATGTAGGTAGATGGGTGGCAACCCTATGTACTGACCATATGGTGACTTACCTGCCTGGTGAGAAGGTGTCAGACATTACACATGGTCTAGATAAGCTGGTAGACAAAGCGGAACCTCCTCCCCCAAGAAATACCTTATTGATATCTTTCTAGTGTTATTTAAACTGAATACAGATCAGAGATCTGTACTCAGCTACCGGTATAGCTGTGCTCAACAAAAAGGCAATATTTCGGGCTTTTAACCAGATCTGTTCAGCTATACCAAGAAGGCACATTGGCTTTTATAGTAAAAGCACATTGGCTCTGATCAGGTGGTTTCAGCCTTACTTTCTGGACCAAAATTGGAAGGTATACACATGGAACATTACTCAGCTTGTGCGCATCTGTAATTGACACGAGGCTAGTTTCAAGGAGGCCTCACAAATAATATTTTTCTTGTGTCATTTGATTCTGTATTGGAAGATTAGTTTTTTGGTCCTGTATCAACTTGTTAACTCCCTTTTGATTGCAACAGGAGCCCATATGTACTGCAGCGGCTAGAAAAGCTGTCTAATGGCTGCCACCACTCTGGTATGGGTCTCCTCAGGAGGGCCCAGAGCACCCACCCTACCCCTTTATATACTCCTTTTCCAGTAGGTTTCCCCTTATAAGTGACTGAATGAGACATGATGACCCAGGCAGAGTAACAAACTATTTTTATTAAAGAGATTTAACAACAACTACAACTCAATAACATGTAGAAAAAATGAACACCGTAAAGGTAGGTAAACCAGCAAAATAAGAAACCCTAACACGTCTGAATACACTGTACTTAAACTTCTCTAGGTATTTGGCTTCCAGCTGAATCCAATCAATTGTGTTACCAAGACCAGGTAGTCCTGACAAGTGACAGCCAATATTTTCTACAAATTTTTATCTTTTGTTTCCCTGCAGGTATATCAGAATAGTTGGAACACACAACACAGTGAACAAAGTTTTCCATATTGTGGCTTTTGAATGCATGTTTACCAACAAAACTTTTACTCTTGAGAAAGGTCTCATAGGTAAGCTTGACTGCTTAATTTCTTCCATTGTTTCTTTATTTGTCCCTATTGTTGCCAATAGCACACAATTATAATAGCATAATGTCTGGATTTTGAGGAGCAAGATGTGCTATGAACCAGTGTAGTATAATCAGGCCCATAGCCATGGGGGCCTTGGAGCGATGCCCCTTCCCAAATTTGCCCTGCCCCCTCCCCTCCCAGTACCCCCTCCCTTGGGAACCCAGGAGGCAGGAGCCAGGATGTGAGCTGCAGCCAAAGCAGGAGGGGGAGGTAGAGGAGTGGCCTCCGTGCGGCCTCCCTGGGTTTCTGTCTGTCTGCAGCCAAGCAGGAGGGGAGGGAGAGGCACAGCTTCTGTGCCCAGCAGCAAGTGCACTGTCCTTGCCACCAGCCATCCTGCCTGTCCCAAGCAGCATGTCTGCCAGTAGTGCAACCAGCTGGTGGTAGGGAGACATGACTCGGCAGGGATGGGCATTGGCTTGGTCACCTCTCTGCTGCCCCCAAAGGCTGAGCAGGCACAAGGAAGAAGCTCTGGGCAGAAAGGACTCTCCTGGAGGCCAGGCAGAGCACCAGGGCCTGGCCTTGAGTCCCTTGGGCCCAGTTGCCTCGAACCCTGGGGTGTTCCGTTGGCTTTTGTCCCAGGGCCAGAGGGGGAGTGTAGGCAGAGACCATCTTGGAAGAGGCTGGGGAGCACCAACCAAGCCACCACTTGGGCCATCAAGGTAGTGGAAGGATGAAGAGGGAGAGGAGAGCTTGCCTGCTGCCCTGCCTGCCTGCCTCCTCCACACTGGGATGGCTAGAGTGGCATTTAATTAGTCACTAATTAGTGGTAGTCTAATTAAGCTCCCCACTTCTGGTATTTGCACCCCCCCACTGAAAATTTCCTGGCTATGGGCCTGAGTATAGTGGTTAGAGTGGTGAACAAAGAATGGGAAGACGAGGTTAAAATCCATGCTGAGCCATGCAGGTCACTGAGTGACCTTGGGCAAGTCCTCATAACTTATTACCTCACAAGGCAGTTATGAGTGGAAGCAGGTTGAAACATGTAAGCCATCTTGAGCTCCTTAGGGATGAATAGGATAAAAATGTGACAGACATTTTACCTTCAAATCCTATTAAAAGCTTATCCTATTGGGTTGTATACATGTAGATGGCTCTACGGAAGCTTAAATGCCTTTTGTTTGGCTGTGCCTTCAAGGTTCATATGCAGGCTTGTGATAAGTAAGCCATTTCTAGTTTCTGGCTTTGGCACAGTATCCATGCTCTATTTCCATTTGATATTGTGGCAACCAACCAGTATTGTTACCCAATGCAAGTGCAGTATTTCTGGCAACATTGTCAGAACAGAAGTAGTAGTACAGGGTAGTGTATTGACAGGGCAACCTAGGTTACCTTTTGACACCAGGACAGTGCTAGAAGTCATGGTGCTGTGTTGGCTCAGCAGTCATTGCACTTCATCATAAATAGTGACTTGCTGATGTAACAGATTACAGATTCAGATTCTCAGATAAATCAAATTCTTATCATAATTCTTTTTCCCTTACAAATTGATCCTAAGGTATAGTGTCTTGGTTTCCAGAAGCAGCCCTGTGCCAGCTTTCTGTGTTGATTGCTGACTTGAAAGAGAGTTTTATATTCATTTTCTTTCCAGTCTAAATGGGAAATCCTGATATTGCAAAGCCTGCAAAGCTTAAGGTTGTAAAGTTTTAAATGTCTCTTTTATAGCAAACATTAAATGGCAAGTTACCCTTTCAGAAGTGTTAAATTTTACTAAAGAATAACAAAATATTAAAAGGATGTCATTATCTTTGGGAAAATGTGGCATATAAATGTCATATAACCATGTGTAAAATTTATTTGAATTCTGACCCGATGATGATCAGTGCAACCTTCTTTTTTTATTGGCGAATAAATAGTATGTAAAAATGTATAGTGGTTTTAAGTATCATATATGGAAGACTTCTTCTGATATTCTGTGAGCTTTAGCTATTTTATCACCAGTTGTAGAATTTTATCTTAGTGATTCTGATGTAACAGAATAATGTGACCGAAAATTTTCAACTTTTTATCTAACAATTGTTCTTGGGCTTGAATTTCTGAAGTTTATGCTTAGTTGTGTGTTACGGTAGTTCCAAAGGTTGTTATCTATGAATTCAAAATATTGTTATTAACATTTTAAACTTTAAAAATGCAAAGAGTGCCAGGTTTCTAGACAATCCTGAGAAGGTTCTAGACTTGCTTTTCAAGTAATGTTTTTCCCATATTCAGAAAATGTTTATGTTTTACAACAGAAAGGCAGGTTGCAAGTGGTTTGCGCCACATGTGTCCATATTGGACTGTTCTGCGTGGAATAACATAGGTAGACTCCAGAGTTCCCTCTAAGCTTAGTCAGTGTGAGCTAGCTCACAGTTTTTTAGCCTCCGGCTCACACAGTTTTGTCTTGGCTCAGTAAGGACAGCTCCAGAGCAAACTAATTTATGCAGTAGCCAAATCGTTGGCTCACAACTTTAGTGCCAGTAGTTCACAAAGTAGAATTTTTGCTCACAAGACTCCACAGCTTAGAGGGAACATTGGTAGACTCTATTATTTAATAGATCTCACTTCAACAATACTTATTAATTTTTGACTATACATGTCTGTTCTTCAGGATGACATGTAGTTTAATCACACCTAAATTATAGTTCGGTTCCTAATTTGGCATTCTATTTGCATAACAGTGTTCTCATTGAGTGCTAGTGGAGGTTGATTTTCTCTGTTTCCTCCTCCCATTCTAGAATTCCACATTGCCCCACAAACTGTTCTGAAGGTACAGTGCCTCTTTCTGCAAGACAGTAGCCTGCTAAACAGGT
Organism: Gekko gecko; assembly: GCA_029375565.1. Classification (NCBI taxonomy): domain Eukaryota; kingdom Metazoa; phylum Chordata; class Lepidosauria; order Squamata; family Gekkonidae; genus Gekko; species Gekko gecko. The sequence goes on from JAPDNY010000001.1 coordinate 97,800,950, forward strand.
GGGCAGTTAAATGTTTTATCTGTGGCATATGTTTTAAAGAATCACAACCTGTGTATCTACTTTTCCTAAGCAGATAACAGAGGTTGAGATTCTGTAAAATATTTGCCAAGAATAAAATTTAGCCTGAGGTAACTGTTCTTAGTGTTTTGCCACCATTTTTTAAAAATGGCGGCCATGACTAACAAATTGAATAAATGTTGCTATCTCAGTATCTGTGAAACAGTTTTGAATTTCTAAATTACTTTAAATAGGTATTATAATAGACTACAAATTTCCTTTGGCTTCTGATGAGTAATGGCCCATTGTTGGCAGATATAAGGCTCTAAGTGCAAAAAGTATTACTATTAACTACTTTTTGGGCAAAACAATTGGAAAGAGGAAAGTTCTATTATTTATTTCTGCAAAGTCACTTATAGTGGTATTAATGCTGTGTCAGAGACTTGAGGCTTGGGCTATTTTTACACTGAGTTCATTGTGCTCTGCTGTGTCTACTATCTTGTCTTTTGCTTGTGCACTTGCATAGCATTGCCAGCTGCAACGTGGGAGAATAGTTTCAGCCGCTCTGGCTTATCACGGCAGCCTTGGAAGGAGGCTATGGAGTATTCTTTGTTTAAGGGAATTTTCCTGCATGCATCTCTGTGGTACCAAAAGATTACGAGGCATAGCCATTTCTCACAGCACTTGATTAGGGGCACGCTGTGGAGAGTATGGGAAGAGCTCAAACACAAGCACTACCAGAAGACCCCACTATGGATTTCTCCTGTAGAGGCGTTTACTAAACCGGCATTGCTTGGGGAACATGAAAGATGGAAATATGTTGATTTATTAGATGATAAGGGTATATTGTTTTCAGAAGAAGAGATGAGTAGAAAAAATATTAGACTTACATGGTGGCAGCAGGCAACCCTTAAGTCTAGATGGGCAAAGGATAAAAATATTGGTTTCTACCTTAAATCTACGGGACTTGATGTGATATGGATAAATAACAATGTTAAAATAATTGGTAAAGTGTATAACTATTTATTAGAATACAATATGCAGGATGAATGGGTCAAACCACAAATGGTAAAATGGGCGCAATATATAGGACGGAATATTGATTATGAGGAATGGGAGAAAAGTTGGACTAGAACTTTAAAATATATAAAAACAAGTAATTTTAGAGAGAATACTGTTAAGATGTTTTATATGTGGCATATTACACCGGAGAGGCTCAGTAAATTTAACAAGAATGCTTCAGTGAAGTGTTGGAAATGTAAGGTGAACACAGGCACATATTTCCATATCTGGTGGACATGTAAACAAGCAAGGAAATTTTGGGAAATGGTAAAAAAAATGATAGAAGAGATTTTTGAAATGTGTATACAGCCAGTGCCAGATTTTTTTTTATTGAATATGATACCAGAGGTGTTTAAGAAGCATGAAAGGTATTTAGTTTTGCATGTATTAGTGGCAGCCAGAATTTTGTTTGCAAAATACTGGAAAAGTGAAAAGATTCCTACAAGAGATGAACTTTTATATAAAGTAATGGAAATTGCCGAATTGGAAAAATTATCTTATGTTATCCAAGGTAAAGGGAAAAGGAATATGAGAAGTATTGGTTAAAAATGTACAAGTGGTTGCAAAAAATTTAAGAAGAGCTTTTTGAAAAATTGGTAAATTAAGTTATCTCTGGATGAGTTTCTGTTTATTTTGGAATGTTTATATATAAGGAAACGTTTTGTAGATGAAATGAAAACAATAAAAAAAAATATTAAAAAAAAAAAAAGGAATTTTCCAGTCCTGTGAGACCGAGGGGTGGGGGCAACTCGTTCTCCCGATCATCAAGTAATCTCCCGCCGGGAGTTTCTCACCTGCGCGCTAAAAGTTCATTTGCCAGTCGCGCTTTTGCATCATACTATAATAATGCCTGAGCAGCTTGTGCCACCATTCCTGACAATAACCATATTACTGTGGGTTACAGCATTGTATTCCAATAAAGCTTGTCTTTACTTAAAGAATACTTGGATCTACTTGCTATTGAGCCTGACATGCTGGAACTACAAATATAATATATGTAAATAAACTGCTGTAACTCAAAGTAGAAGTAAAGTCTAGGTCATGGTTGTACAATAGATAGTCTTGATTCTTCTCTGTTTCCTATCAATAGTCTTGATTCTTCTCTATCACTATGTCCAGATAAATCTGGTGTAATGGTTTTTGTTGCTCATCTGAGTGTCCACTTTAATTATTTTAAAGCAATTTCACTTGTGTCGGGCATTCTGCTTTTGGTACATGCCATAGGTTCTAATGTACCCAGTTTGGAGGTTCACCCAAATTGTTGGAGGTGGTAGTGTTTTGAGGAATCATGATCTGAAGCAAATCTTGCAGAATCATTTGCCAGCATATATAGGCTCAAGTGATGGTCAAACTATTCATCTCAGGGTTAACATAAAGGATCATTGGATTATTATTGACTTAATGTGTTATATGATTTAGGTCACTTACACATGGGTTTTGGGGCCTGGCTTTGGATGCTATTGGGAAACATGTTTCCCTTCCCCATAGCATTATGGTCCTTCTGTCCCTCTCTGGGGATTTCCCTATCTTTCTTGCTATATTTCTCAAACTTTCTCTTTTTCAATGTTTTGGTCAAGATCATAACAAAGCCAGGCTGGCAGCCATGTGGATGGGGAAAGTCCAAATCTTCCTGCTTCCACCACATTGGTGTTGTTTTCCTTGCCCCAGTTGCAGTGGTGGCCATTCCCCCACTGTCATTAGAGGGTATTTTTAAAAAATTGGCACTTGACATATTGTTATAGCCTTATAGCAGTTGGTCAGTCAGGTTCTCCGAATTCCACAGGCTACAACACAAAGAAATATCTGAGGAAGTAGTTGACTCTGACCTTTTACCATAGAGAAAAGACGCCCACCATTTTGAGGAGGTCAAAACTTTTTAAAACTTTGAACTAAATTTGCCAAGTTACTAGTAAGTTTGGTGAGGCGAAATTTAGGCGATCTGGGCAAGTGTTTAAAGGGACAAAGAACAAGGTTATTGGACCTTATTTTTACAAGTCTTAACATTTGGCCATAACTGCAGTGAATAAGGTTGGCTAAGCTTTTGGGCTGAGATTTCAGAAACGGATCTAAGGTCAAGGCAGAGAGCGGACTCGTGGTCCTCACCTAGAATGTCAACAAAAAAAGACAAAGATTGGCAACTGGCGATGGAGGCTATGGGAAAAAGGATGATGGAGGCGATACAAGGTTTAGGGTAACAAATGGAGACAAATTTAGACAAAGGAGTCACTGAACTTAAGAATGAGTTCAAAAATGAGATTGCAGGAATCACAAAGGAGCTACAGAATCTTACACAAAAGTCTATTGATATGGAGAACAAGATGCAAGTAATGGAAAAGAATATCCAGATAGTGACAAAAGAGATCCACAGAATTGACACAATGATGGAATACAGGGGAATCTAGACACATCTTAGGCTAAGAGGTATTGAAGAGAAGCTGAATGAGGATATCTATAGAGTAATCATTAAAGCATTGTCAGACTACATGAACATGGAGGAACAAGAAATGAAATACAGTATTGATCTGATCTATAGAGTCAACTAAGTTTATGCCCAGAAGAAAAAATTACCAAGGGACGTAATTGTCCAGTTTATAACTAAGAGAATCAAGGAGGAGATTTTTAGAAAACAATTTCAGGATCCATTTGAAATAGATGGGAAACAGATAAGAATTTTGAAAGAGCTGCCAAGGGCGATCATTCAAGAAAGAAAGAAATTCAAACAGCAGAAAAGCTGAAACAAAAGAACATGAAATTCAGATGGGAGATCCCACAAGGGCTGAGTTTCAACTTCCAAGGCGTGAGGCACACAATTAAGGATCGAGACCAGATGTTGACATTTATATTGGACAATGATAAAGACTTTGGAGACAAATAATTGTATAACACCATGGATTACAAATTTATTTCTTGGAATGTAAATGGACTAAATTCACCCAATAAGAGGAAAATAATTAGGCATTGGTCGGAAAGACAAAAGTGTAATTTAATTGGTCTGCAAGAAGTTCATATTAAAAAACAGGATTATAAATTTTTAATTAATAAAAAATTGGGTGAAGAATTTTTTTCATTGGCAACGAATAAAAAGAAAGGAGTGGTATTATGTTAAAAAAGAGTTGGAACCTAAATAAATTTTTAAGGACAAGGAAGGAAGATATATTGCTGTGGAAGTTGTTTTACACAAGAAAAAATCATTGGTGGTTAACATTGCACCAAATGGATCAAAAGAGAATTTTTTTAAAGACTTAATACTGGAGCTAGACCAAGTGACATATGACCGAATTATTTTGATGGGAGATTTTAATGGGACGATCAGCAACAAATTAGACCAGAAAACAAAAAGACTTAATGAAAAATTAGGGAAACTACCGAAGGCCTTTTTTGAATTAGTTAAACAAGAGAATTTGGAGGATGTATGGAGGAAATGGAATCCCACATGTAAAGATTTTACTTTTTATTCCAGTAGGCATGACTCTTTCTCCAGGATAGATATGCTATGGATGTCAGGAGATCTAGCATTCAAAACTCATAAAATTGAAATAATGCCAAGAACAAATTCGGACCATAATCCATTATTGTGGATGTCTAAACAAGGAGAAAAGCGGTTCGGATGGAGGTTGAATGGGGATTTATTGGACAGGCAGAACATGGTTGAGAGTCTTTGCAGGGAGACAAGGCACTTTTTCCGGACAAATTTGAACCAAGATTCCTGTATTCAAGTGGTTTGGGACACCTATAGGGCAGTGTCGAGAGGAATTTTAATTTTGTTGAACACTAAAGAGATAGAAGAGGGGAGGGCGCAGCAGGGTTATCTTGAGGAGGGGATCAGAAAGAAGGAGAACAAGTTGGAGAAAAGACCAGGGAAAAGGAGGGTATTGCGAGGGATACAAATTCTACAAGACCAGCTAAATATCATACTTAATCAAGAAATGTATTGGAATCTAAAAAAACTTTGGCAGAAGTCCTTTGAGGGAGCTAGCAGGCTGGGAGGGTATTTGGCCTGGCAACTTAAGAGGAGAAAGGAGGGGAAGATTATAAACAGAATTGTGGTAGGAGACAGGGAGATTGTGGATTGTGGAGGGATAGAGAGAGAATTTTTTGAAATTGTGCAAGGCTTTTCCAGGTAAACCTGATGGACTAAGGGAGAGGTCAAAGATGTTTGCAGGATTTGAGAATGCCTAGCCCTATGGGGAGAATTGGAGACGTGCTTGATAATCCTATTACCAAAGAGGAGATGTTTAAAGCTGTTGACGGGGCAGGATTGGGGAGGGCTCCAGGCCCAAATGGCTTTTCAGATAAATTTTGCAAAGGAGGAAATAGCCCCGATTTTCTAAGTTTTGTCAGGTGAGATCAGGGACGCAGGGAAAGTGCCGGGCTCTTGGGGGGAGGCAGCCATTTCTCTTATCCCAGGAGAAGCGCAGGATTTAACAGGTGTGAGGAATTGTGGGCCGATTTCGCTCCTGAACAGTGATTACAAGTTGTTTGCCAAGATTGTGGCTGAGAGACTAGATATATATTTGGGAGACTTGATCGCAGAGGATCAGGCTGGGTTTTTGCCTGGCGGACAGGTGGGGGACGGTATCAGGATGGTCATGGATGCAGTTGAGTGTTGCGATAGGCAGACCCAGAAAAGGAGGTCGGTTTTTTCTTTGTGGACGCAGAAAAGGCATTCGATAATTTGAACTGGGGGTTTGTGTTTGGAGTTGTGGAGAAGGTGGACATTGGAGAACCTTTTTTGTTTTTGTTTTTTATAAAAACCCTCCTAAAGAGGAGAGAATTTTATTGCTTTTTATAATAAGAAAAAGGTAGGGTATATAGGTGGATTAAGAAAAGGATTGAGTGAATTTTTCTGTTAAAGGATTAGTTTCAGTTAATAAAAATACCGTTCAAGGCAACCACCATGGTTGGAAGGTCTTCTTTTCACATTTCAAAAGTCCAAAATAACTCTGTTAGTAAGTTAGTAAAGTCCCTTGGGGTTAGTTATTAATCAGCTCCTTTCTGACGTTTCACGAACAGCTATTTCTTATATTGTCTTCTTTTTGTGTCTCTCAAATTGTAAGATGGGCCCTCTTTAGCCTTCACGTCTCCCGCTCCGGCACCTCCCTCCTCTGGGTCGCTGTCCTCTTCGCTGGTTGATTCCGACCAAATTGCGAGTGCTGCATCTTCCTCTGTACTGGCGTGTCTCTTCAGAAATTCTTGTGCTTTGAAGACGGAGTCAATCTTCTCTCTTTTATCCTTATACTTAAACACCAGCCCTTCGGGGAAGATCCATTTATAAACAGTCTGATGCCTTTGTAGAAATGTGGTCAACCCTTTATATGCTTTCCTTTTCATACGGATTTCATAAGGAACATCCTTCAAGGTTCTAATAGTCTGCTCCCCAATCTTCAGGGGCACCGCTGAAACTGTACGTAAGATTTGATCTCTGGTACGTTGCTTAGTGAACTTGACAACCACTTCTGCTGGCAGATTATTTTTCTTTGTAAAAGTGGAATAGGCTCTATAAACCGTATCCATCTCTTCTTTTAATTCTTTCGCTTCTCTGCCAGTTAAGGGTGCCAAGGCATTCGCCAGTATGGACCTGAGATCCTCTTTCTCTTCTTCTTTGATGCCCTGAAAGCGGAGAGTCAGATTAGATTTCTCCATCTGCAACGTTAAAATCCTTCTTTCTTGCATATCCTGATACTTTTCTAGTTTGTTGACCCTTTTCTTTATTTTCCTGGCATCTTCCATCGAGACCAGACACTTCTGTGCGATCTCCTCCATCCTTTTTGCTGTTTCCGTTAATTGTTTTTGTTGACTGTTGAGAACACCTTCCATGTTAGTCAAAGTTTCGCTAATTTTCTGCATTTGCTCCAGCAGAGGGTGCAGTAGCTCGCTTTTCTGTTGATTGACAGCAGGCTCTGGGGGGGGGGTTGCCCAGACCGGAAGTCCCTCCTCCCTTCTTTTCCGGCTTTTGTGGGACCTTTTTGAAAGCCGACATTTTCCCTGTTTGTTTACTTTATCAAAGTTCATGCCGCATCCCTCAGGAGACCAGCTTACTCTTGATCTTCAATGAAACCCCACAGGTACTTTCACCAACACTTTTTCCCCTTTACCCCCCTTCGCTTTTCCTTTGAAGTCTCGTTTCTCAAAGGGGGTGGGGATTCCTCCCTCCTCCCAGCCGCTTATCCGCTTACAGGGGGATTCGCATTTTTCGCTTCAAAGTAAACCTCCAGCTCACGATTCGATGCCTGTTCTTCTTTTTATGTTAATTCACATCGCTTATCTTCACTCCTGGAAGTCGGTGGCGTTGCTAAGTCCCATACGGGCACAACGCAGCGGGGCCGATTGGGGCAGGGAGAAAGCCTCAATTTCCCGGCTGTCTGCCGGCAAAGAGGCTACTCCCCAAGCGCCCCCGGTTCGGAGCCTTTGCCTAAGGCTCACTAGGGTCTTTCACATATGCGAAGACCCCCCCCAACCGCGCGTGGGCTAACCATCTCCGGGAGCGTCCCGAGAGGTGGCCGCCATTCGCTTTGCCGAAAACCGAAACCTCATTGGAGAACCTTTTTTGGATATAATCGGAGCAGTGTGCTCGGAGCAAGGAGCAGGAATGGTGGTCAGCAATGAAATAGTGGAATTTTTCAAGGGAGAGGAAGGAACGTGGCAAGGGTGTCCACTTTCGCCGCTGTTGTTTATGTGGGTTCTTGAGGTTTTGCTTTGGAATATTGAGAAAGATGGGGAAATTAGAGGATTGACGGTATAGGGGTTTGCATGTGGGTACGGCGCTTTTGCGGATGATATTGTGTTTGTAGTGGGGGAGGCATTGAAGACCATACTGCTTTTATTGCGCAGAGTGGAGACCTGGCAGGCTTTTATGTGGATAGAGGGAAATCCGGAGTGATGTGTAAAAATGTGGTGAGCTCAAAGCAATTGGAGTTGTGGAAGGCTACGGGCTGTGAAGTGGTGAAGAAAGCTAAATGTTTGGGTATAGATTTGACAATGAAGAACGTTGATCTTTTCGAAGACAATTATGAAACATTGTGGGCCCAAGTTTTAAAAGATATGGAAAAATGGAACAAATTAAATTTGTCTTTGCTGGGCAGAATCTCGGTGGTTGAAGTGAGTATCTTGCCATGTCTTATGTTTTTATTTCAGGCAGTTCCTGTGGTGAAGGACTCAAAGGCATTTAACTGTTGGCAAAAGGAAATCTCTAGATTTGTCTGGGCAGGGAAAAAGCCGAGAATTAAGATGAGGATTTTGTGTGATGCGGGGGGGGGGGGCCTTCCAATTACCAGATTTGAGACTTTGTCACAATACGGTTTGTCTGAATTGGTTAGAACGATGGATTACATTGGAGAACAGGAAATTGTTGGCATTGGAAGGACATGGTTGCAGGTTTGATTGGCATGCATGTCTTTATTATGGCAGGTCGAGGGTGGGTGTTTTCTTTAGGCATCATTATGTTAGGGGGGCTCTTTTTGACTCATGGACTAAATATAAAAATTTCTTTCCTGAGGAAAAACCATTGTGGATTGTACCTGCAGAAGTGATAAAACCGTTTTCAGATACCAGGGGGCAAGGCTGGTTGAAATACAGGGACTTGCTGGGGCATGGGGGGAGGTCATGTGTGTTGAAGGAAGAAAGTCAACTTGATTTTGAATGTGATTGGTTGCATTATAGACAGATATTGGATTTATATAAGTCAGATAGGGGGATGGTGGGATTCAGGGGAAATTATAACGAAGTTGGGGGTTTGTGGCTGGAGGGAGGGAGGAAAGTGATGTCGAGGGTGTATAAAGTTTTGTTAAAGTGGTGTACAGAAGACGAAGTGGTTGGAGAGCAAATGATTAAATGAGCAATTGATATGAATGGGGAAATGCCTATGTCATCCTGGGAATTTTTATGGAGGAATGCTTTGAAGATACCTACGTGTACCAATCTTAAAGAAAGTTGTTTTAAAATGATGTGCGGATGGTGTGTGACACCAAAAAAGATAGCTAATATAGGTGAAGATTTGTCTGGCAAATGTTGGAGATGCGAGCATGTTGAGGGTTCCTTTTGCCATGTGTAGTGGACTTGTGGTGAAGCGAGAACATTCTGGACTGCGGTACATGCAGAGATGGAAAAAAAATTGAGGTGTACCTTTAGGAAAGAGCCCTGAGGTTTTTCTTTTAGGTCTTAAACTAGAGGAGATGAGTGTGGGTAGAGGAACATTGGTATGGTGCATGGTGACAACTGCTGGAATGATCTGTGCTCGGAACCGGAGGAATGGGAAGATTTCTGATCTCTGGGACTGGTTGAGAAAATTGCTATTTATGGCAGAGGTGGATAAATGGACAAGAAAACTTAACAACTTAGAAGAAGAAACCTTCTTGGCAGACCGGAGCGATTTTGAAGAATATATACAGAAGTACTGGGAAATGAAGGATAGTATTTTCAGTCGGGGAACTACTAATGATGTATTAACAGTAAACAGTAAGTGTTTATAGTAGTTACAATTAGCTAAACTGAGTTACCTGTTGTATTAGTACGATAATAAGGATTTAACATGTATTATGTTTGGTTTGAATGGTGGAAACAATGCTGGGAGCCAACGGGGGGGGAGGAAGAGGAGTTTTGTAAAAAGGATATGATATATTATTGGACCATGTTGTGAAGCACTGTATATCCTAATAAAATTTGTTTTTTTTTAAAAAAAAAAGAAATATCTGAGGCGCTGAAAAGATAGTTCAGGTGGAACGTGCCTCCAGCTTTCTTCTGTCCCTCCTGTATGCAGAGGGTAAGAAAAGCATCATTCATTGAAGGTGCCTGAGATGGGGCTGTGCTGGTTTGTCTCAGTGTACAGCAATAGCGACTTCCCATCTCCCACTTCTCCTGCCACTTTCCTGAAACCCCAAATTCCATTTCTGCAGTGAGGCAGTCTGCACCTCTGGGAAGAAGCTCCTTCTCCAGGCAGGCAGGACTGCCATTTTTTTGCAATTCCTGTAGGAGGAAGGGATTTTCCTTCCATCCTGTTTTTGGTCCTGCCTCATGACAGATGGACGCTGCTGACTATGTTCTGCATGGAGCTCACAATTCCCTTTATTATTTTAGATTTTTATTTTGGCCTTGGCTATCCAGCATGCCCCCCCATAGCGGGTTGGCTGAGGGTGGGAGGGTTTTAGCAGCCCTCAGGAGATGCCTTCAGAGGAGGGAAGGTTTTCCCCCTCCCCCTCCCCCTCCCGCATGCCTCTCTTGGGGAGCTATTTGTAGTGTCCCTGACCACTCCTGCCCTAGTGGGTCTCCCTGGCTACAGAGTCTCCAGCCTCGACAAAGCTTTGGGAGCGGGAAAGTCCTACTGACCTCTCACCTCCCTTCCTGTGTGCCATTACAGATGCCTCAGTGAAGGCCCCAGGAGCTGTCCACAGCAGCAGGGAGACCTTCCTGCTGCCCTGGCCCTCTCTGACGGTGGTGGAGCTTCAGAAGTGGGAAGGTCCTGCCTTCGTCTCCCACTCCCTCTCCACTGCTTGCCACCCCAGACACCTTCAAGGAAGCCCAGGGAGCCATCTGCAGTGACGGGGAACCTTCCCTGCTCCTCCAGCCCTCAGCAAACATCTCTGGTGGCAGGACTATCAACCTCCAACCCAGGAGCTGTTCCAGCTGCTTGCCGAGGGAAAGCCAGCAGGTGAAGCAGAGGAGCAAGCAGAGATCTCCACACAGCCTGGAAAGCCTCCTGGAGCAGCTGATTGCTGAGAGGACTCCTGAAGTGCAGTAAGGGCCATCCTTTAAAAAGTTTCCAGAGGGAATTCTTTGTTTTTGGCCCCTTGGCACTAAGAGAGGGTAAAATGGCAGAAATGGAGGTATGGGCAGGCTTAGGCAAGTCCATGCCCCAAGAGGATGACCCATCCAGCCAAGAGACACCCTCTTTGCCCCAAAAACTTTCACCCAAGGAACTCCATGCAGAGTTTGGCTTGGTGGGAGTGCAGGCCTGGACTTTTTGGAGTGAAATGCACAAGCTAATTTCATGGCCCATATACAAGGGAAGATTAGAGAAGCTATTTCATGGACCATGTCCAAGGGCTGTATGTCCTGTAGTAGACACATACATAATTCACCCTCGAGCAGTGCTTCAGGTAGTAGGGAGATGGACTGGGCTACTCTCCCCCCACACAAGAGAAGGAGACTCAAGCAGAGGGATGCTAGCCCACTGCTGGGAGAGGAAGATCAGGACTTAATGGCCTCTGACTCATCCTCCCATAAAGAGGAGGGGGAGCTAACTGATAGAAGAGGAACCCATAGTCACTATCATGCAGAACTGCCAGTTCCCACAGGAGGTGTTCCACAAGATCCTTCCCAAAGTCCTACACATTGGAAATTCCATTCAGCTGTCAGGGAACAGAAAAATCTGGATCAAAGTATCCTAAGGGGTCCACTGGGACTTTTTCACAAGAGGGGGCAATCCCAATGGGGATCCTCTTCCCTGTGTTCTTTGAGAGGGTGGTGCAGTCCAAGTGGGAAGCCCCAGCCAGGCCAAAGTCAAATCACCACATCATTGTGAAATTCTGTTCCCTGGTGCCAGACGCTGTTGAGCTCTTCAAGCTTCCATTAGTGGATGACCCCATGGCTACCCTGTGCTCCAACACTGTCCTACCAGCAGACGCAGACAGGCTGCCCGGGGACACTTGTGACAGAAAAACTGAGCAGGCACTTCAAAAAGATTTTGATGCCTCGACCGCCTTAAGAGTGGCCATTGCATGCACATTGTTTGCCAGGGCTGCCTATTCATGGGCATCAGCCCTTTCAGCAACCAATAGCAATGTACCTAAAGGGCTGAAAGATGACTTGAAAAAGATTGCCTTGGCAGTGGCCTTCTCAGCAGACATCTCCTTGGATGCCATCCAGCTGTCTGCCAGGACTATGGCAGCAAACGTAACTGCCAGGAAGAATATCTGGCTTCATAGCTGGAAAGTAAATCCATCAATGCAGGCAAAGGTGGCAAGTGTACACTTTAAAGGCACTCAGCTCTTCAGAGAAGAGATGGATCATTATCTGGTGGAGGACGAGGACAAGATGAAAGCGCTCGCTTTTTGTAGGAGAGATAGCAAACCCAAGAAGCATTTTTCTTCCTTTCAGGTCTACAAGTGCTCCTCAGGCTTTCAGAAGTTCAGACCCCCCCCAAGGAGAGATGGCAACTTAAGCACTCAGGCTGCGGCAGCACTCAATTTAGTAGAGCACTGGAGCAGACCAAGAAAAGCACCAAAAGGAAGTTTGTTGGTGTTACTGTGGGTGGACGCTGGAACACACAAAGATTGGGGGCTGACTGTGAGAGTTTTCGACCCAGTGGGAATCCAGCATAACCAACAAGTGGGTGGTGGACACAGAAAAGAAGGGCTATTCTCTAGAACTCTGTTCAACCCCCCCCCCCAATCAATTTCTACAACTACTGAAGAACTGTTGCCCCCAGAAACATCTCCTTTCATATGCAATACAACACCTTCTGGAGATAGGAGCAATAGAGCCTGTCCCAGAGGCCCAGAAGGCATCAGGAGTTAACTCCTTTTCATCATCCCAAAAAAGAATGGGGACATGAGAGCCATTCTGGACCTAAACAACTTAAATGTCACTCAAGCCAGTTTGGTGTAGTGGTTAAGTGAACAGACTCTAATCTGGGAGAACCAGGTTTGATGCCCAATTCCTCCACTTGCAGCTGCTGGATGACCTTGGGCAAGCCATAGTCCTGTCAGAGCTGTCCTTAAAAGGGTAGTTCTGGAAAGAGCTCTCTCAGCCCCACCTGTTGCGTCTGTTGTGGGGAGGGGAGGGGTGTCCCGACCCAACGGTCTCAGGACTCAGCCCGACCCCCCCCCCGGTGGGAGAACCCCCACAGCTACCCCACATACCGGCAAGGCCCCCGACCCAGGGGAGAAACAAGGCGTTCGGGGAGACCAAGAGGAGCGGCGGGAACACAGGAGCAGCCCGCGCTGAGCCCCGGTGGGCAGATGGCGCTGGACGAGCCTGCCGCCAGGGCTGGGCCCCTTGAGGGGTGGCCGGGAGCAATGGCGGGTCTTTGGAGAGCCCCTGCAGAACAGGGCGATTGCCGGTCAGTGCCGGTGGCATGACTCTGAGGCCGCCCAAGCCACTGGCGGTGCAACTTCCGCCCCACTTCGACCAGCTCAGCATCCCGGCTGAAGAAGGGGGGCGGGACTGGGACGGGGAGGGGCAGCATGGCAAGGCCGATGGGGGTACTGGGAGCGGGGAAGGGATAAAGGGTGGTGAGGAGATGCCAGGGAGGAGCAGGGTGTCTATGGGAATTGCTGAGAGCGAGAGAGATGGCACAAAGCCCAGAGAGAAGGAACCGGGAGTTTTCCCAGACACACGGGCAGAGGGACCTCTAGGGTGAATGAAACCCCATTCCCTGCCGGTTTGAGGCGTCTCACTCCTCCCCCCCCCTTTGAATATCCAGCTCCCAGTGCCACCACCCCTGTAGCTGGGCCCTCGGACGTGACGGCCACTGGAGAACCAGGACCAGGCTCTCAGGCAAAGCATGACAAGGGGAAAGGAGTTTGTAAGCCTCTCTGAGACTCTGAGTGAAGGGCGGGGTATAAATCTAATCTCCTCCTCATCTTCTTCTTCGTCATCATCGTCTTCTTCTTCTTCCTCAAAAATAACAAAATATTTTATTTAACATAGAGGGGAAAGGTGAGGTGAAATCAGGGGTTGAAATTTCTGAGGTAAAACCAGTACATGCACTGACTTTAGTTCTTTTTCTTCAGCCTAATGAGAGTTTCTTATGCTTTTTGTAGGGACTTAAATCTTGATGTTGAGAGGCTTTTGTTCCAGTGTTTTCCCCAAACACTTCAGTATACTTTCTTTGAGTATTCTCTGACTCTTTTGGTTTCCAGAAGGCTGGTACACTCTTTCCAGTACCTAAACCCCTTCTCTTGAAACACCATTACTCATCTTGATTTTTTTCTGACTCTTAAGGTCTCTAAAGGCAGTCCCAAGTCAATCAAGTTCAACAACAGTCCTTAAGAAGAATTCAGTTTATTGAGAAAGGTACTCAGGTCATCATACAACACACTTTGTGTCAGGAATGGGGGTTATGCGGGAATACAGACAATTGTACCTAGTTCATACAGGTCCCCCTGATGGGTATAGACCAATAAGCAGGGGCACTCGAGCATTCTCAAAAGAAATGGCCCCCAGCTCCTAGCAGGAAGAAGTGGCGCGGCTGAGTAGAGCTTCAAAGCCTCAGAAGAGATAATGGGAAGAAACCAGGAGTGCATACCATGAGAAGGAGGGGGAAGTGCCAGGAGGGGAAGCTGGTGGGGAAGCGAGGAGAACACAGCCCAACCATTGCGGCGTCAGCTGACATTCTGCCCCCCAAAGCCCCTCCTCCCCCGGGCTTGAGAGGGAACAACCTGTGAAATGCACATATAAGCTTCGCACAAGCTTATCTAACCACACCAGACCAGGGATTTCTTCACTCTTCAGAGCTAACTCCCTATTTGACTGGATAGGGAATTTTCTTCTCTCTCTAGAAGGTCTGTCCCCTTTCCTTGGCCTGAATGGGAGTCTCCGCCTACTTCCCAAACTTCCTTGCCTCTTAAAAAAGCCATCTTTGGATCCGGCCAAATTGGCCAACTAATCAGCCGGTGTCCAATTTGCCTTATTTGGGCAAATTAATAGAGAGGGCGGTGGCGATACAGTTGCAGGGCTTTCTGGAGGATGCTTCAATCCTGGATCCCTACCAGTCAGGCTTCCGCCCGGGCGACAGGATGGTGCTGGTGCTGGTTGCCCTGACTATCTCCGAAGACATCTGGATCGAGGCGGTGTGGCGGCCTTGCTGTTTTAGATCTGTTGGCTGCATTCGATACGGTCGACATCAGCTGCTGACCCACCGCCTCGCCGACGTGGGGATTCAGGGGCTTGCCCTCCAGTGGTTTGCCTCTTTCCTCCAAGGTCAGGGATAGAGGGTGGTGATTGGAGATCGGTGCTCCCGGAGGCATCCCCTTGAGTGTGGGGTGCCTCAGGGGGCAGTGCTGTCCCCAATGCTATCTAATATCTATATGCGCCCCCTCGCCCAGATTGCCCGGAGTTATGGGCTTGGGTGTCATCAATATGCAGATGACACCCAGCTCTATCTGATGCCAGATGGCCAGTCGGACTCTAGTCCCGATGACCTGCATAAGGCGTTGCAAGCAGTGGCTGGTTGGCTCAGGCTGAGTCGGCTGAAACTAAACCCAGCAAAGACAGAGGTCCTGGGCCTGAGTCGGATCGGTCCGGGGTTGGGGCTCCCTCTCCCAACCTTCAGCGGGGCTCCTCTGGTGCCGGTGCTGGTGTTGGAGGTTAGGAGCTTGGGGGTGCTCCGGAACTCCTCTTTTAACAATGGAGGCCCAGGTGGCAGCCACTGTCAAATCAACATTTTACCATCTTCGGCTGGCACGTCAGTTGGTTCCCTACCTTGACCGTGATGACCCGGCCACAGTGATCCATGCGACGGTCACCTCGAGGTTAGATTACTGCAATGCTCTCTACATGGGGCTGCCTTTGTCACAGACCCGGAAGCTGCAGCCGGTGCAGAATGCAGCAGCCAGGCTGTTGTTGGGTCCCACAAGGTGGGACCACATCCGGCCTGTGCTGAAGACGCTGCACTGGCTACTAATAGTGTACCGGATCCACTTCAAAGTGCTGGTTCTTACCTTTAAAGCCCTATATGGCCAGGGTCCGGCTTACCTGAGGGACTGCCTTTCCCCATATGTTCCCCCAAGGGCACTTAGGTTGGGGGGGGCAACATCTGCTGGCTATTCCAGCCCCCAAGGTTGCTAAATATGCTGCTACCAGGGCTAGGGCTTTCTCGGGGGTGGCCCCTACCTGGTGGAATGAGCTCCCGGAGGAGATCAGGGCCCTGCGGGACCTTATGCGGTTCCACAGGGCCTGTAAGACGGAGCTCTTCCACCAGGCTTTCTAGTAGGGGCTGCCACCATTATCACCGTTATCACTCATCACCGTTTGACATCATGGTGTGTACTGGCCCTGGTATGCGACCATGGCTCTAGTGGGACACCATCAGAGCGGCAACAACCGTGCCCACTGAAGTACTGGGGTTATGGGTTTATGTTAGGGACTCATTCACTCTGCAGACTGTTGTTGTAATTTTTTTTTAAGTAATGGATTATTTATTGTTTATGTTTATATATGGCATCTGCCTCTATGTCTTATTGTTTTATATGGCATTTGCCTCTGTGTTCGCCGCCCTGAGCCCATGCTGGCAGGGCGGGATATAAATCCAATAAATAAATAAATAAATTGCCAACTTTCCCCCAGTTCTCCATCTGTATTAAACTGCTCTCAGCTAAGGATGAAGTCAGACTGAATCTCCTCAGTATCCAATTCAGGAGTCTTTTTTTTCTTCAGCATCTGATGCTAACCAATGAGCTTCTTTTGAGCAGCCTGTCACTGAAGACACTCTGGCTTTGTGAAGAATTAACCCTTCACAGTCCTTCATTTGTTTGTACGACACTTCTAAGCTTTTAAGAAGTGCAGTCCATCACAGTTACACCAGCAAAAACTGCAGCATAGCCTATGCAGCAGAAGTGGTAAAATGCCTCCTGCACAGGCCTGAAAATGGTCAGAGGGCAGGCCCATGGCAGAATTCACACTGGTCACTGCAGGCAAGCTCATACTGCACTGGGAATGCCATCCTTCCAGGTCCTGCCCACAAGCCCCAGCTTGGCACAGGATGCTGCCAACAGCCACAGCCAATTTCACAACTTTCTAGCTGTAGCCAATCTAAAGATGTGAAGGCCTGGAAAAAACCTGGAAAAATTCGGGAAAAAAACGTTATTTCCCCATTTTTTCCCTGAAGCCTTTTTTTGTTATTTTTTTTCTGAAAAACTGGAAAAATTGAAAAAAGAAAAGAAAAGAAATTGATTATGGAACATTTTATTTTAACATGATGAATAAAATATTTTAAGACAAAGTGTTCAAATATTTTCCAAATCATTTCTAAAAAATATGTATGGTATCAGATTAATCTAATTTCTGTGCACTGAGGACAAGCAAGTCCTAGGTTACAAACTGAACTCTCCAATGCAAGAACAAGATGCATTTCTTCCTTTAGGAGGTGCTATTGTCACAAGAAAAGAAAAAGGTTTCAGTTTTGTTTTTGCATGTGAGTGGGTATACTGGCACTCAGGCTTCACTAGGCCTCAAAGCATTGGAAGAAAGTACAGAGCAACAAAAAGGACCTGAAAGTGTATACTTAATTTAAAAAGGTAAGAATTTTCATTTATCTGATTTTGGAGGGGTTTTTTGTCTGTTCCACATAAACTAGTAAACAGTTCAGGAGACTGTTGCTCCATTTGTTACAATTACAAATAAATATTATTTAAAAATTAAATTATGTTTGTAATAATTATTTGGATACACTATATTTTAATATGATAGTTGTGATAATTTCATGCCAAGTAAAATTGTCCATAGTCATATTTTATGTTCCTAAAGTAACAGAATGACTTTCAATCTGGAAAAGAGAAAAGAAGTGCTTAATGTAGCATTTTTTTCGATTTTCCAAAAATTTCCATTTTTCCCCAAGCTTCAAAATTTCCAGAAATTTTACATCTCTAAACCATTCCCCCTCCCCTGCATCCAATCACAACTCCCCCCCAGCACTCTATAAACTTGAACCATAAACCTAGTTCAGAAGAGAGGGCAAGTGGCACAGGACTCCGTCTCTCTGTAACATGCAGTTAGTGCCCACAATATTTCACTTTGGCGGCAGGAAATGCAAAGAGGGTGCACTTAGCATGTGCAAGTATCCCATCTCCAGGGACTCATATTAAAAGAGCAACCAACCACTGAGAGGTGGAAAGAGATGGTGATCCAGGATGCTTGGCTCAGGAGTCTGCAACCACCTTCACTGTTCCCCCTCACACTATCGCCCTCACACACCAACTGGGAAAATGGAGGTTCATTGTGGTTTGTGAGATCACATGAACCACCAGCCTCCCCGAACCTCTCCTGTTTAATGAACCAGTTTGTTCCCTTTAAATGGCTTTTGGAAGCCATTTCAGCAATCCCTCACACTCCCCCTCACTCCCCCCCACAAACCCCACAGACCTCTGAAATCAAGTGGAAGGTCGTGGATAGGGATGGGCTCAAATCTCTGGTTTGCAAACCATGAACTGGCAATGTTCGTCCCTACCTCACACACACCCTGGATGCCACCTCTGCAGTGCAGGCTTCTACAGTCAAGGCTAGTATTATGGGGGCAATCCGAGGCAGCTTCACCCAGCAGTATGCCACATGTCATGCATTGGAGGTATACTCCAAGAGAAATGTACCTAGGAGTGCTGGCTATGATGCCAGTGTGTGTGTGGCGGGGATGCTGGAAGCCGTGTTCCAGGCAGTTAGCATGGTCTCAAACCAGGATGCCGCCTTCCCTTAGATGGGGGATGGGGCAAAACTTGTGTGTGAGGGGTGATTGCTAACTGCTTCACTGTGCTTCACTGTGCTCCCTAGAACTGTTGGCCAAAAAACCATGGCACTGATTGCCTTGCAGGATTGGAGTTCTATGCAGGAGCAGAAGTATGTGGAGTAGATACAGTTGAGGTACAGTCCACACAGTGGATGTGTAAACATTCTTTGGCTGGCTATGGTTTGTCCCTCAGGGGTGTGTCCTGACAAATGGAGCTCCTCCTCCATGGGAGACACCACAGACTTTACTGGGGCCCCACTGGCATAGCTGCAGTGATCACAACTACTGTTGTATTCATCATCATTGCATATGTCTCTGTTCGGCATCTACGCATGTGGTCACACAACAGGAAAGAGACCTGGAAGGATGACATTCCTTGTATAGTATGAGCTGGCTGCAATGACCAACGTGAATTCTGGCACTCTGCCATGGGGCTGCCATCTCAGTGATTCCTTCTGCAGCACCCTGATGTAGCAGCCATCCATTCAGCAAGTCTACCTTTCTCACAGGCATGCTGCGATAGGGAGGGCTCATCCCATCTCCACTGGATACTGCATTACAGTTTCTCGGTTGCTGTTCAATGAAGTCTGGAGTGATCTACACCTCTGTCCCTGTCCCTTTGTTCCTCTCTGCCCCTCCCACTCCCACCCTTTCATAGCACACCACTGCTTGTGGATGTCAGTTATTTTCACATTTAAAGAGGTTATAAGCATCTTCAGACTGTGATTTACTTAGTTGACTTTATTTGACTTAGTTGAATTTATTAACACATGATAATTTGAGCAATTAGACCAACTGGAAATGTATCAGTGTTTGAAGGTTTCATTTGACAGATTTGTTGAATGTCCCATCTTCTGTGAAGGGTAAAAAATTCACAGCAGTAATTCTAAAATCATGGTAGCCTGTTTTCTGCTGTTTAAAAGGTCAGTGACTTGATTTATTACAGTACAGTCAATCATCTTCCCACTCTTGTTTGCTCTTGATTGTATTTGGCTTTGTTGCAAAGGTCTCGTTTTTCCTTGTGGTGATAGTGTGCTGTGTTGACTGAGTGCTGAGAGAAGGTTTCGCCAGAATGGGTTTGTGTTACAGAAACCAAGACTTGAAAGGCTTAACAATATTGTTACAATTGCCTAGCAACCTCCAAAATGGCGACTGAGAACTCAGTGTGCTTTTCTTAAAGTTACAGGCACTGATTTTATTATCTTAGCTAGTTTTAATCCCCCGATGTGTGTGTGTATCCTTTATCTATATAAGATATATAAGATTTCAGATGTTTTTGCCAACTTGCAGCTTCGTGACGGTTTTTAGACAAATCCCCCCCCATTTGTCCCTAGCTCTGGTTTTCTGATCTGTTAATCCAAAGTCTGTGACCTGGTTTGGAATTAGATAAATGATTTTATGTTTGATTGAAACCTAGGGTAAATTATTGGTAAATCCAGTATACCCTCCCCCACTTCTTTTGTTTCTTGATTTATTGTTTGCAACAGTTTCAATGAACTGTCTGAAGAGAGCTTACTGTGACTATTCCCAGTCAACAAAAATAAAAATATATAGCCATGTGCATCTTTTCATCTTCCCTCAGTGTTGTCATTCATCATTAATACAAGGACAGGTATCATAGTTGGTTGACATTTCCATAAGCTGCTAACAGCAGAAGCATTCCATGGCAAAGCAGTAAGTCCTCTTTGAAACTCATACCTATTCTCAGACAATGGTAATATTGAAAGAGGATTTCAGATAAGTGATTCAAGTCAGAAAATGCAAGCATAATTGATTCATAGCAGAACACTTCTTCAAACACTGAATGTACCAGTTCTTGAGAAGCGATTACACTGATGGATAGTACCTCCAAAAGATGAGTATTACCCAGTTTTACAGGTCATTTTACTTCCTACTTTAACACCTTTAGAAATTCAAAGTATGTTTACAGGTATTAACATTTATTCATCTTATTAAGTGTGGCCACCATTTTTAAAGATGGCAGCCAAACGCCAAGATTAGAACAGTTACTCCTGGGCTAAATTTCTTCCTATTCCCTCAGTTAAGAATTTCAAAAATTGTACAAATCCACGGGCTTATAATTGGATCAATTACTCCCTAGATATTTAAGAAGGATCTGCATGAATCCTCTAATAATCAAAGAAGAATAGCTACTTAGCATCAGTCCTGATCTTCCTCTTAAAAAGTGATAAAATAATATCAGCACTGAAATTCAAAATCCTGTGGGTATGGGCAAAAACATGTAATCACAACAACCAAAACGTATGGTGTAACAAAAATAAAGTTTGCAAAGCATTCTAATATATGCAGATATGCAGAATAATAAATTTTAAAAGTAGTTATATTACAGTAATAAAAATAGCTATTAAAATGAACTTATCTAAAATATTTGTCTTATTACAAAATGTATAAGCAGTGTATATCCTTATTCTAATTCCAGACTTTTTTTTTTCTGTGCGGATACCTATTCCCTCCAACAGGGGCCTCACTCTCCCCCAACAGCTTTTCCTACATAGTCAGTAGACTTCCTGGGTTTGTAGAAAAATCCAAACAGTGAGGAAATCCCTTCAGGGACGGTTGAATTCCCCCCAAAATGCCTTTTGAAATGGCCTCTGCAGGGACCTGACTCCAGGCAGCAACGGTGAGAGATTAGAACGTTGGGGGGGGGGAGAGGGAGGCTTCTGACTGGCTCTGTCAGTCAAAGGGTGGGGAAGGGCCCTTTCTTTCCAGGCCTCTTTCGGCCTTGGAGGGAGGGAGGGGGGAGGGAGCCTTGGGGCCAGGCTGGGGGATTCTTAGAGGTTTTGGGGTGGAGTGCAAGGAGGGCAGGATTTGGGGAAGGGAGAGGCCTCAGCTGGATATCATGCCACAGAATCCACCCTCCAAAGCAGCCATTTTCTCCAGGGAGACAGATCTCTGTTGTTCACAGATCTCTGGAGTTCACTCTCCAGGCCCCACTTGGAGGTTGCCAACCCTAGGCCTGGCAGCAGTATAGGGTTGCCAGGTCCCCCCCCGGGCACTGGCTGGGGATGGGGGTAGTGGGGTTGCCAGCTCCAGGTCTGGAAACTCCTGGAGATTTGGGGATGGAGTCTGGGGAGGACAGGGACCTCAGTGGGGTACAATGCCCTAGAGTCCACCCTCCAAAGCATCAATTTTCTCCAGGGGAAGTTATCTCAGTAGTCTGGAGCTGAGCCGTAATTCCAGGGGATCCCCAGATCCCACCTGGAGGCTGGCATCCCTAGGCAGCACCCTCTGGGTGACTTGATACCACCTAATTTGCATGACTCAACTTGGCCTGGCTGCTTGCTGCTGTTCAGCAGCCACCCTATGAAAGCCAGCAGTGATGCAGCAGTTAGAGCCTCAGAGTAGGGTCTGCAAGACCCAGGTTCAGATCCCCATATTGCGGTGGAAGCTGACTGGGTGATTTTGGACCAGTCACATACTTTCAGCCTAACCAACCTCACAGGGTTGTTGTGCAGATAAAAAGGAGGTGAGAATAATGTAAGCTGCTTTGGTCCCCGCTGTGGAGAAAGACTATAATTTTCCTTGGTAGAAGCTGTGGGGGAGGGGGTGGAGACAAAAAGCTGAAGACAGATAAAGGCAGATAAAGGTTAAGTTGGCTGTTGGGTGGGAAGGAAATAGGGTTGCCAACTCTGAATTGGGAAACTCCTGGACATTTAAGGGGTGGATCCTGGGGATGGTGGGGTTTGAGGAGGGGAGGAACTTCAGACCAGTGTAATGCCATAGACTCCACCCTCCAAACCAGCCATTTCCTCCATGAGAACTACCATTGCCAGCCTCTGGGTGAGGGCTGGAGATCACCCAGAATTACAACTGTTGTCCGGGTGACAGAGATCAGTTCCCCTGGATAAAATGGCTGCTTTGGAGAGTTGAGTCTATGGCTCCACCCCCAGAAGGGAGAAAGAGTGTGAGATAGGTAAGGGTAGAGGGGAGGAAGCAAAGGTGTGAGGAATGGGATGACCATCCCGCAAGTTTCTTGCGGGTCTCCACTTGTTCTATCTATTCTTTTAAGTAGCTATGGTAAACCTGGACCCCTTAAATAAGTGATAGTTTTAGATCTGTTGAAATTTTAGTTGTTTCTGACTATTAAGCAAATGTTGATCCTAAGGCAGGAACAGGGTACAATAAGGTATCACCAAATTAGCATTTATAGTCCTGGCCATAAGAGATGTTATCAGGAGATAATTGGAGGAAGTCTAGCTATCAGAGGTTTGTATTAAAAAGTACACCTTCTTATGACAGAGTACTAGGAGTTATGATGCAACTAGGAATAAGGTCCATTGTGAAAATAAAGACAATGAGCTCTAGAAGGAGCTCTGGGCAGGTGCCCTGGTCTTGGGCATTAGCATCAATTTGCTGTGGCAACCTCAGCAGGGTATAATGACACAGAGCTTACTGTTTTTCCAGGTGAACTGATCTCTGCCATAATTCTGAGTGATCTCCAGCCCTCCCCTGGAGATTGGCAAGAATGGTTCCCAGGAGAAAATGGCTGGTTTGGAGGGCAGAGTCTATGGCATTGTACCTGTCTTGGAGGTAGCAACCCTATCTCCTTCCCAGCCAGCCATCAACATGCTGTTATCTGCCCTTCTGACTTCAGCTTTCCATCTTCCCCCACACCTGGAGCCTCTACTTAGGAAAAGTACAGTCTTTCTCCTCCTCAGTGGGGACCTAAGCAAGAGGGGAAGCGACCCCAGCAGCATATAATGACTCAGAGTCCACCCTGCAGAGCAGCCATTTTCTCCAGGGGAACTGATCTCTGCCATCTGGAGAGCAGCTTTAATTCTGAGTAATCTCCAGCCTTCACCTTGAGAATGGCAGCAGTGGTTCCCCAGGAGGAACTGGTTGGTTTGGAGGGTAGAGACTATGGCATTGTACCTGCCCCATTCCTCAAACCCCACCCTCTCCAGGCTCCACCTCTCAAATCTCCAGGAATTTCCCAACCCAGAGGTGACAACCCTATTTCCTTCCCAGCCAACCATCAACATACCATTATCTGCCCCTCTGACTTCAGGTTTCCATCTCTTCTGTCCACCATAGCCTCTGCCTAGGAAAAGTACAGTCTTTCTCCACAGTGGTGACCAAAGCAGCTCACGTCATTCTCCTCTCCCCATTTTGACTTGCACAACAACCCTGTGAGGTGGGTTACGCTGAAAGTCTGTGAGTGGGCTGAAATCACCCAGTCAGCTTCCACAGGAAGAACAAGGGTGTGGAAGACCCTGTGCTGAAGCGCTAACTACTATGACACACTGGCTGTCTTGGGGGGGCCACCTCAGCAGGGTATAATAACACAGAGCCCACCATTTTCTCTAGGGGAACTGATCTTTGCCATCTGGAGAACAGTTGTAATTCTGAGTGATCCCCAGCCCTCACCTGGAGATTGGCAACAATGGTCCCCCAGGAGGAAACGTAGTGGTTTGAAGGGTGGAGTCTATGGCATTGTACCTGTCTAAGGTCCCACCCCTCCACAAACCCCGCCCTCTCCAGGCTCCACCCCTCAAATCTCCAGGAATTTCCCAACCTTGGGTTCTGTTATTAGAGAGTCAACATGAAGTGTTTCCTTCAAGAGTTGATATGTGGAAATTGATAAGAATTGTGATTGCTACACGTTCAGATAAAGCAATTTTTGTGAAATGGATTTGTTTATATTGCACAGTATCCGTTGCATGTGAGCGATAATAGAAGTGAATTTTCTACAGAATTACTACAGTAAATGATTTTGCAAACATATCTTTATTAACTCTTCATAATTTTTGTCACGGATGTTGTGTTTGGATTTCCACTTCCTCCCATGATCTCTCATTTTTGGCTTCCTCACCTGGAAATTGGCAGCAATGGTTCCCCAGGAGGAAAAGTACAGTTTTTCTCCACCGTGACCAAAGCAGCTTACATCATTCTCCTCTCCATCTTTTGATCTGCACAACAACCGTGTGAGGTACGTTAGGCTGCAAGTCTGTGACTTGTCCGAAATCACCCACTCAACTTCCACAGTGAGAACCTGGGTCTAGCAGACCCTGTGCTGAAGCGCTAACTGCTATGCCTAGGGTAGCCAACCTCCAGGTGGAGCCTGAAGATTGCTGGGTATCACAACTAAACTTCAGATGACAGATCTCACATCCCCCCCCCCCCCGGAGAAAATAACTTCTTTGGAGGGTGAGCTCTATGGCATTCTATTCAGCTGAGGCCTCTCCGCCCTCCCCAAACTCTGGCTTCCTTAGACTCCACCACAGAATATCCAGGAATTTCGAAACCTGGAGCTGGCAACCCTAGTCAGGACTGGTCCCAATGAGTTCCCCTCAAAGGCCTGGAAAGGGTTTCCTTCCTTTCCCTTTTTACTTCCTTTCCCTTTTTACTTCCTTTCCCTTTTATCCAGCGTTTTGCATGAAGTGTCACATGTATGACAATCTGCGCACTGGACAGAAGTCTTGGGTGTGTGCCTAGTGCAAGGAGCTCCTGGTTCTCAGGGAACGAGTTTGCTCCCTTGAGGCCAAGGTGGCAGACCTGGAAAAGCAGAGACAGTCAGTTAGATGCACAGAGAAGATTCTCGGGCCTTATTAGATACGTCCCACTTTGAAAATGGCAGCCCTGTCGCTTTCAGGGAGCATGAGGGTCGAGGGGAAACAGGGCACCATGCTGCAGATAAGGGGAATGTGCCCTCAGAAGGGACCTCTTCTTCAGCTGATGAATTGGTATCCTTTCGCACCAAGGAACCATCCCTGGGCAGGGAGGGAGGGGGGCTCTTAGTAGCTGGTGATTCAATCCTTAGGTAGACAGCTGGGTGGTGAACCTGTGTACTGACCATATGGTGACGTGACTGCCTGGTGTGAAGGTGGCAGACATTACGTGTCTTCTAGATGGGCTGGTAGATAGTGCTGGGGAGGAGGCAGTGGTCATGGTACATGTTCTCTACATGGGGCTGCCTTTGTCACGGACCCAGAAGCTGCAGCTAGTGCAGAATGCCGCGGCTAGGCTGTTGATGGGTCTCCCGAGATGGGAGCACATCCAGCCTGTGCTGAGAACACTGCACTGGCTGCCAATAGCATACCGAATCCGCTTCAAAGTGCTGGTTCTTTAAAGCCCTATATGGCTGGGGTCCAACATATCTACAAAACCGCCTTTCCCGATATATACCTCAGAGAGCACTATGGTCTGGGTCTCTAAATTGGCTGACCCTCCCTGTCCCGAGGGAGGCCAGGCTAGCTGCTACTAGGGCCGGGGCCTTTTCGGTGGCGGCCCCTACCTGGTGGAACGAGCTCCCGGAGGAGATCAGGGCCCTGCGGGGCCTCTCACAGTTCTGCAGGGCCTGCAAGATGGAGCTCTTCCACCAGGCATACAATTAGAGGCCGCTGCCGCCCTAGTGCAGAATAACATCTAAACGTTTTATGTGGAATAACATCGAAGCACTTTGTTTGATAGTACTTTATCTGTTTGATTTTCAACTGCTGCCAGCATTCTGATAATTTGTAATGTCTATTTTAAAGGCTGTGTTTTAACTCTGTACTATTTATGCTTTTATCTTGTATTGCTGTGTCTGTTGTTGGAAGCCGCCCTGAGCCTGCTTTGCAGGGAGGGCGGGGTATAAATTTGACTATAAATAAATAAATAAATAAATGTTGGCACCAACAATGTGGGGAGATGCAGTCGCGAGGTCCTGGAGGAAAGATTTAGGCTGCTAGGCAGGAAACTCAAGGCCAGGACCTCCAAGGGAGCCTTCTCAGAAGTGCTACCTGTTCCACGTGCAGGGCTGGAGAGGCAGGCACAGATCAGCAGTGGCCCCACTGCTGGACCTCCTGATGGCACCTGGTATTTTTGGCCACTGTGTGACAGAGTGTTGGACTAGATGGGCCATTGGCCTGATTCAACATTGGCTTCTCTTATGTTCTGAGGAGTCTCAATGCATGGATGAGATGATGGTGTAGGGGGGGAGGGTTCAAGTTTGTTAGGCGCTGGGATGCTTTTTGGAACAAGAGGGAGCTGTACAAAAGAGACGGTCTCCACTTGTCCCAAGAAGGAACTAGGCTGCTGGGGCTTAAAATCAAAAAAGTGGCAGAGCAGTTTTTGAACTGAATATTGGGGGGAAGCCGACAGGAGATGAAAAGTCTTTGGTTCAGGATGGCTCATCTCAAAGAGATGAAAGGGTAGCTGGTACTTCTCTACAAGGAAATGGATTAGAATTGTCCACTGAGACTGTGGCTAACGATATGGACTGTCTGGCAAAGTCTCGAGGAAGCAAGAGGAAGGTTGTGGGCTTAGCATGCATGGGAAACTATAGGTGTTTATACACAAATGCTAGAATTATCTGAGGTAAAATTGGGGAATTGGAATGCTTGGTGTTGGGGGGGGATAGACATTGTAGGTATTTCAGAAACTTGGTGGGATGAGGAAGATCAGTGGGATATGGTGATTCCTGGTTATAAATTATATCGGAAGGATGGGGGGAAGGGTTGGAGGTGCAGTGAAATAGTAGGCCCAAAAGGAAGCTTAACACTGGAAGTTTGTTATTGCCCACCAGATCATAAGATAGAGGAGGATTATAAAATGATGACTGAATTAAAGATAGTGGCTAGACAAAATAACTGTGTCATAATAGGTGAATTTAACTACCCACACATTGATTGGGTCAATATGTGTTCAAGTCAGGAAAAAGAGATTGAGTTTCTGGACACTCTTAATGACTGTGCTATGGAACAGATAGTCACAGAACCTACTGGGGAGAGGCAATCCTGGATTTGGTCCTAAGTAACGCCCAAGATCTGGTGAGAGATATAAAAGTGATTCCACTACTTGGAAACAGTGATCATAATGTTATTGAGTTTAACATTTGTATAAATAGGGAGTTGCCCAAAAAGACTTTTAACTTTGAAAGGGTTACCTTCTCTGATATGAGGGGACATGTGAGGAGGAAGCTGAAAGGAAAAGTAGAAAGTGTCAAAACCAATGAGGAAGCTTGGAGACTATTTAAAACTACAATCCTAGAAGCTCAGAAAAAATATATACTGCAGGTTAGGAAAAGCACAAATAAGTATAGAAAAAAGCCTGCATGGTTAACAAACAAAGTAATGGAAGCTGTAAAAGGTAAGAAGGGTTCCTTTAAGCGGCAGGAAGCTAGTCTCAGTGAGGTTGATAAAAGGGAACATGGGCTGTGGCAAATAAAATGCAAGTCTGTGATCAGGCAGGCAAAAAGGGAATATGAGGACCATATAACAAAAAACATAAAGACCAACAATAAAACTTTCTTCAAATCCATTAGAAGCACAAAACCAGCCAGGGAGGCAGTAGGGCCCTTGGATGAAGAAATGGCTGAGAAACTGAATGCATTTTTTTGTCTCTGTCTTCTCTGTGGAAGATGAGAAGTGCTTGCCCACTCTAGAAGTACTGATTTTGGGAGGGGTGTTGAAAGACCTGAGTCAGATTGAGGTGACAAGAAAGGAGGTCCTACGACTGATAGACAACTTAAAAACTGATAAACCACTGGGCCCGGATGGCATACATTCGAGTGTTCTGAAAGAACTCAAATGTGAACTTGTGGATCTCCTGACAAAAATATGTACTTTTTCATTAAAATCTGCCTCCATTCCTGAGGACTGGAAGGTAGCTGATGTCACTCCCATCTTTAAAAAGGGTTCCAGAGGAGATCCGGGAAATTACAGGCCAGTCAGTCTGACAGGGATACCTTGACTTCCAGAAAGCTTTTGATAAAGTTCCTCATCAAAGGCTCCTAAGTAAGCTCAATAGTCACAGGATAAAAGGACCACAGGGATCAGTACTGGGTCCAATGCTTTTTAACTTGTTTATTAATGATTTGGAGTTGGGAGTAAGCAGTGAAGTGGCTAAATTTGCAGATGACACAAAGTTGTTTAGGGTGGTGAGAACCAGGAAGGATTTTGAGGCACTCCAAAGGGATCTGTTGAGGATGGGCAAGTGGGCGTCAAGGTGGCAAATGGAGTTCAGTGTGGCCAAGTGCAAAGTGATGCACATTGGAGCCAAAAATCCTAACTATAAATACACATTGATGGGGTCCAAACTGGCAGAGACTGACCAAGAGAGAGATCTTGGAGTCATAGTAGATAACTCACTGAAAATGTCTAGACAGTGTACAACTGCAATAAAAAAGGCCTACGTTATGCTGGGAATTATTAGGAAGGGAATTGAAAACAAATCAGCCAGTATCATCATGCCCCTGTATAAATCAATGGTGTGACCTCATTTGGGATATTGTGTACAGTTCTGGTCACCACACCACAAAAAGGATATTATAGCATTGGAAAAAGTGCAGAAAAGGGCAACTAGAATGATAAAAGGGTTGGAACACTTTCCCTATGAAGAAAGGTCAAAATGCTTGGGGCTCTTTAGCTTGGAGAAACAATGGCTGAGGGGTGACATGATCGAGGTTTATAAGATTATGAATGGGATTGAGCAGGTAGAGAAAGAAGTACTTTTCTCTCTTTCTCACAGTACAAAAACTCATGGGCACTCAGTGAAATTGCTGAGCAATCGGGTTAGAACAGATAAAAAGAAGTACTTCTTCACCCAAAGAGTGATTAACACATGGAAATCACTGCCACAGGAGGTGGTGGCAGCTACAAGCATGGACAGCTTCAAGAGGGAATTAGATAAGCATATGGAGCAGAAGTCCATCAGTGGCTATTAGCCACAAGGTATAGATAGTAACTCCCAGGCTGGTGCAAGTGATGCTCTGTATTCTTGGTGCGAGGGGGAACAGTGGGATGGCTTCTAGTGTCGTGGCCCCACTGCTAGACCTCCTGATGGCACCTGGTATTTTTTGGCCATTGTGTGACGGAGTATTGGACTAGATGGGCCATTGGCCTGATCCAACATTGGCTTTTCTTATGTTCTTATATTCTTAAGACAGAACCAAGCTTGGTTGCCTAGCAACAGCCACTGGGGGAAAAGTTAGTCCCACAGAAGTCAAGAAGAAGAAGTGTCTTCATCAGGATAGTTTATTTTGTGAGGGAAGAATGTCCAGGCTGGCAGTGGGCGGGGGAGAGGAGTGGACCCAGCACCCAGCCAATGCACGTGAGTGGCGGTTGATGGGCCAATGGCTGATGGAGCACACTGCACAGCCAATGAGAGAGCTGGAAATGGCCAATACATAAAGGAATTATATATATATAAGATATGTGTTTTCTTGCAAATATACCAGCTGAACAAAGAGGAGGAAGCAGCCCAAAACACAGTGGACGTCTTTAACAATGCAATCCTATGTTTGTATGTATATGTGTATGTATGTGTTTATATTTACATTGTGCCTTCTCCCCAATGGGGACCCAAAGCAAATTATATCATTCTCATCTCCTTCATTTTATCCTCACAACAAGCCTGTGAGATAGGTTAGGCTGAGAGTGTGACTGGCCCAAGTTCACCCAGCAAGCTTCCATGCAGTTACTGTTAAGACACTAGCTCACCTACTAGTCTCTTGTATATTCTGAAATGCTGGTTCAGGCTGAGGCCTGTCAAAACTAATGGAATTTTCTCTCTCTTGAGAACTCAAGGTCAAACTGACTGAGATAAGGAAGGATGGAAGGCACAGTTGCCTCTCAGACCATTGGCCTGGCAGTTTCAAGGCCAAAGAATTCTGAAGAGAATTTGGATTACATAATCTTCTTCGTGGTCTCTGTGCATCACACCTCTGGTATATAGTGCACCTGTGCTGACCCCAATTGGTATAATGGAAAGCAAAAGGGATTTTTGCGCCTGCTCCCCCGTCCTGTGCCGGGCTCCACTGCGCATGACTGGGGAGGGGAATGACTATCCCGCCAGTTCTCTTCTTTTTTAATTTTTTTTAATTAACTCTCCTAAAAAGGAGATAATTTTATTGCTTTTAATATAAGAAAGGGAGAGTATATAGATGGATAAGAATAGGTGTGAGTGAAGATAAATTTAGTATATTAATCTTTTGTTAGTATAAGTAAGTTCTTTGACTTCTTCGGTGTTTGACTGATCGCTCTTCATTATGCTGTAAATAATAAATATGTCAGCTGTTTTAGGTTCCTTTTGGGTTATTATTAGTAAAATCCGCTAATGCACATTACGAACATATCTTCATATTTTGGGTTGTCTCCTTTTTAAGTCTCTCAGATTAAAAGATGGGCCTTTAACTGCTCCTCCATCTTCTGGTTCTTTGTCTCCCCCTTCGGAGCCACTGTCGTCTTCACTGCTTAAAATCATCCATTTGGCGAGTTCTGCTTCTTCCTCTGAACTGGCGTGTCTCTTCAAAAAGTCTTGAGCTTTAAAGATGGAGTCAATCTTCTCCCGCTTATCTTTAAATTTAAAGACAAGCCCTTCTGGATTCAACCATCTATAATTAGTTTTGCAAGAATATGGTCAATCTTTTATAAGCCTTCCGTTTCATACGTATTTCAAATGGCACATCTTTTAAAATCCTTATATTCTGCTCTCCGATCTTCAAGGATGTTGATGACGTCACTCTTAAGATTTGATCTCTAGTACTTTGCTTAGTAAACTTAACCACCACTTCCACTGGCAAATTGTTTTTCTTTGTAAAGTTGGAGAGTCCTGAGAGAGTGACCGCCATTTGCATCGCCGAAACCGAAACCCCCCACCAGTTCTCTTCTGACCGCCGCACTGATCGGATCTTCTCCACCTCGGTCGGTAAAATTTCTGGCTTTAGGCCTTTTTCTCTTCCTTTTATTAGGTAGTTAGGAAAGTAATCGTAGTTAGATAGGTTTATTTGGACTTGTCTCTGCCTTTGCAGAGACCGTTTTGCCCCTCCCGCTAGCTTATGGCTATGCGGTGGGGTTTCTTCAAACAGTGCTGGAAGTGCAGTAGCAAGATCACCCCCTCAGATGGACACTCTCTTTGCCTCTTGTGCCTGGGGGGAATTGCACTGAGTAGACTGTTGCGCCCATTGTTCCAAGTTCTCTAAACAGACCAAGAAGAATCGGGCAGCTAGACTTTGGGTGGCGTTACTGGAAGCCGCGCTTTCTCCAATGGCGTCATCGCAAGATACATCTGGTCACGCCTCGATGTCGACGCCTGCATCGGAATTGACAGCCGCTCTGTCTCCGACATCGGCTCCAGTTGACACCGAACAATTGGTGCTCAAAAGGCTGATCCCAGTACAGCAGTCTGAAGCCCATACTCCATCCAAAAAATGTGAGGACAGCAAGGACAGTCGGCCTATCAAGCGCAAAAAGCTCAAAAAAGACTCTCTTGGCAAAACTCTGTAGAGTCCTCACCGAGCTGAGGTAGCGACCCAGCCCAGAGCTGCTTTGCTTGATTCACTTGGCCGAGGGCAACAACAAGGTGCTTCTAAGTCGCCTTCGCTTCGCCTCACCCAGTCCACTGGCTCAGATCAGGAGATGGACTTGACTCAGGTTCCTCGATCCCCCAGTGTCGAGAGCCTGCATCTAGAGCAAGGGGCTTACATTGCGGTCCCTTCACCTCAGTACAGACCCGATGATCGGGGTCGACCTACGACGCCCCTCCAGCCTCCTTTCACCTGGGATCAGCACCAATGGCAGTATCTGTATGGGGCTTACCCCTTCCCGGGGCCGATGCTGTGGCTCCCCCCATGTCCTTCCATGAAAGGAGATTGCCAATCTTCGTCATCCCAACTCTCTCAGTATCGAGATCCTCCCTCGATGCCGGAGTTTGCTAAACCTCTACCATACCGACCGACTGCTAAAGGTTCTGGCCTTCAGTTGTTGGCACTGAAAAAGTTTGTGAAGCCATCAGAACTGATGCCTTCAGCACCAATCCACCAGATGTCACTTTCTGAACCCTCAGGTTGTTCCAGTTCATCCAGTTCTTCAGAGTCTGACGAGGAAAGTCCCCGCCTGCCTCCAGAGCCTTCCCCGGCACAGCAAGTCGGAGATGATCTCCCAATATCTCCATCTGAGGATGTCAAGTCTTACAGGGACTTTGTCAAAGAAATGGCGACAAACTAGCCTTGTCTACAGTCCAACCACCTCCAGTAGTCACCGACTCAGTCTTCGACATTGTCCAGATGGACATGTCGACAGCGGTTGCCCTCCCCATGACTTCCGTCCTCTTACAAGCAGCCAAGGATTCTTGGGCTCATCCTTCATCTGTCCCGATTTCCAGCAAGCGACTGGACCATATGTATAGAATACAGGAGACGGGAGTGGAGTTCTTTTTCATCCATCCGAAACTGAACTCTGTAACGGTAACATCTTCCTCTAATGGCAAGCGTAGTCACGCTGCACCTTCAGATAAAGAAGGACGGAAGGTTGACTCCTTCAGCAGAAGGCTCTATACCGCAGGATCAATGGGAATTAAGACCTCCAGCTATGCTGCCTGTATGGGATGCTATCAGTATGCCCTATGGGAACAGATGTCAGAATTTATCTCCTCTATATTGGATGATGGTAGCCGTCATAAGAACATAACATAAGAACATAACATAAGAACATAAGAGAAGCCAATATTGAATCAGGCCAATGGCCCATCTATTCCAACACTGTCACACAGTGGCCAAAATACCAGGTGCCATCAGGAGGTCCAGCAGTGGGACCAGGACACTAGAAGCCCTCCCATTGCTGCCCCTTCCAGCACCAAGAATAGAGTGCATCACCTGCCCGTCAAGCTCGAAGGATCCAGAAGGAATGCATGCTTCTGGCAAAGCAGCAACTTAATGTCTCTAAGCATATGCTGGATGCAGCAGCGAAGACCCTCACTTCTTTGGTCACCCTGCAGCGGCATGCATGACTACACTCTTCCGCTCTGCAGCCAGACATCAAAACCGTTGTCAAGGATCTTCCCTTCGACAGTGATGGACTCTTTAGTTCCACTACAGATATGGTGCTGCAGGAGCGCCACAAGAGTATCAAGACACCTTGCAGTCTAGGGGTCATGCCTGCTGCTAGACTGAGCAAGGGTAAACCTTGGACTAAGCAATGGTCCCGTAGACCCTCATCTAAGTCCGAGTTCCACTGGCAGAGATCTTCGAGCAGTTCTTCTTGACCTTGTGGGGGGAAACCAAAGTTTTTGTTTGCTTCTCAATCCAGGGCAAAAACCTCTAAGACTCTCAAACAGGGTCTTTCATTCCATTACTCTCTTAACATCCCCCACCCACCTGTCCCCTTATCAGTGGGTCCTTTCAGTAATCCAATTGGGGTACCTCATAGAGTTTTCTCAGATCCCTACAACTGCTTGCTTCGTTGTCACTCCACCTTCAGACGTGCTGTTAGACGAGGTTCAAACTCTGCTCCAAAAGGACACCATAGAACCAGTACCCGTAGCTCAACACCACGTGGGCGTCTGCTCTCGTTACTTCAAGGTGCTGAAGAAGGACGGAGGCCTCCATCCTGTTATGGATCTCCGGAATTTGAATCGTCTCATCCTTTACAAGAAGTTCAGGATGACAACGTTACAAACCATCCTTCCACTCCTACACCCTGGTGCGTGGATGGTAACGTTGGATCTCAAAGACGCTTATTTTCACGTCTCCATCCATCCTGCCCACTGTATATTCCTCTGTTTTGTGGTAGGAAACAGACATTTCCAATACAAAGCCTTCCCTTTTGGTTTATCTACGGCTCCTCAAGTCTTTACAAAGGTGATGGTGGTCATAGTGGCACACTTCCTTCTGAAGGGTGTCCAGGTTTTCCCCTATATAGACAATTGGCTGCTAGTAGCAGATTCCAGAACATCCCTGCTCACCCATGTCAAACTGACCTTGTCTACCCTGGAATCTCTGGGTCTTCAGGTGAACCTGCGAAAGTCCATGCTTCTTCCAGCCTCGAGGGTGCAATTCGTAGGAGCAATCCTGGACTCTGTTGTCTGCAAGGCCTTTCTCCCTCCTCAGAGAGCATGGGACATTCTTGAGCTAGTGGATCTTTTCCACAGTGCAGGGAGTGCCACTGCAAAACAAATCCAATGGTTGCTGGGGCTGATGGCAGCCACCACCAACGTAATTGTCTTCACCAGGTTGCTCATGCAACCGTTACAACTGTGGTTTGTCAGGAAATTTCATCCACAATGGCAACCCCAGTCCCTTCGTCTTGTGATCTCACCAGATGTACTGAACTCTCTGCTCTGGTGGACAGACCCTGCAAACCTCCTGGTGGAGCTCTGTTCCACTCACCCCTTCAACACTCATGTTGACAACATATGCATCCCTGTGGGGATGGGGTGCACATCTCAAGGGACTCTGTGTTGGGGCTCGATGGGAAACCCATGTAGCCCATCATCACATCAATTTCTTGGAATTGCTGGCAGTGCAGTACGCACTCAGGTCTTTCTGCCACCTAGTGGCCAAGCAGGTAGTTACTGTCCTCACCGACAACACCATAGCCCTGTGTTATATCAACAGGCAGGGAGACACGATTTCCAGGAGGCTGTGCTGACTAGTCCTGAGCATATGGGACGAGTGCCAGTTGTGGAATAAATTCTTGAGAGCTGCCTATCTTCTAGGGACTCTGAATGTACAAGCAGACTTCCTGAGCAGGGGAGGTGGATTGGGGCACGAGTGGGAATTCAACTGGAACTATCCCCAACCAATCTTCCTTCTATGGGATCATCCAGAGGTGGACGTGTTCACAACATGCCAGAATAGGAAATATCGTCTATTCTGCTCCAGAGCAGGGACTGATCCGCTGTCTCTGGGAGATGAGCTTCTGGTCTCTTGGTCACACCTGTTTATGTTCCTCTTCCCTCCGATCCCTCTGATCTCCAGAGTACTCACCAAAATAATGCAGGAGAGGCCACATTGTCTCCTGGTGACCCCATGGTGGCCCCAGCAACATTGGTTCCCCGTTCTGCTTTGTCTATCCAAGGACTCCTTCATCTACTTTCCCCCAGTGGTGGATCTTCTCCTGGCAGGGAGGGGGCAGATACTGCATCACGACATGCAGCATCTCAAACTCACAGCCTGGAGGATTCTTGTCTAGAGTTCAAAGCCAGGATAGATCATGTCCTGTTGAACTATCGGAAGCCGTCTACACGAGCTTCCTACACAGGGAAGTGGAAGACGTTTCTGTCTTATCTTGCTTCATTGGGATTGCCACCATCTCCATCGGACCTGATGGTGATCTTTGGGTTTTTGTTATCCCATTTGGACCTGTGGACCTTAGCTGTGCCTCGTTGAAGGTCTATTTGGCTGCTATCACGGCTAATCATCCCCTATTGAGGGTCACTCCATTTTCTCCCACAGACCAAGAAGTTTCTGAAGGGCCTGACCCACCTCTTTCCTCCCTCTCATGGCCCCACACCAGCCTGGGACCTGCCCATGGTACTGATGTGGCTTATGGGCAGACCCTTTGAGCGGATGGCTACTTGTATTCTGCAGCTGTTGTCTTGGAAGACAGCTTTTTAGTCACAGTCACCAGTGCTTTTTAGTCGCAGTCACCAGTGCTTCATTGTGACCTTCCATACTTGAGTTTCCATCATAATGGGGTCACATTGGCTCCAAATGTTTCTTTCTTACCAAAAGTGGTTTCTGAGTTTCATGTTCAAGCAGACATTGTCCTTCCAGTGTTCTTCCCGTCTTCTTCGTCCGAGGAGGAACGCCGGCTCTATTCGCTGGACATCAAAAGAGCTTTGCTCTTTTATTTGAATCCAACACAGCCTTTTAGAAAATCACCAGCCCTGTTTGTTGCTTATGCTTTACCCTCATGAGGAAAGAAGCTGTCATCCCAGCAGCTATCCAGATGGATTGTGGGGACTATTAAGCTACGCTCTTCCTTAGCCAAGAAGCCACTCCCTGGCCCACTAAGGGCACATTCCACCTGGCCGGTGGCTGCATCCATAGCCTTCCTGTGAGGTGCGTCACTAGAAGATATCTGCAACGCAGCGACATGGGCCATGCCTCATACATTTGTGAAGCACTATGCCCTAGATGTACGTCTTCATCAATGGTCCACAGTTGGGCGAGCGGTGTTTCAGACGGCACAGATTTAGGACCTCAGCTCCCTCCTCCAGTTAGGTGTGTACTGCTTGCTAGTCTCTCAGAGGTGTGATGCACGGAGACCACAAAAAAGATAAACAAGTTGCTTACCTGTAACTGATGATCTTCGAGTGATCATCTATGCATTCACACCACCTGCCCTCCTTCCCCTCTGGTTTCAGTCCTTTCCTTTCTTTGGAGACTGAGGGCAGTGGTCAGAAGGTACTGTTGGGATAGTCATGCCCCTCCCCTAGTCATGCGAAGTGGAGCAGGTGTGACAGGGAGCAGGCACGAAAATCCCTTTTGCTTTCCATTATATTGATTGGGGTCGGCGCAGGTACACTATATCCCAGTGGTGTGAATGCACAGATGACCACTCGAAGATCATCAGTTACAGGTAAGCAACCTGTTTTTCTGTCTCATTAGTGCAAGGACCCATGAGAGGGGAAGATTTCCGTTTGAATGGACCCTATACAACTGCAGAGTACACCGTCTCATTAAGGCAACTCACCTGATTGGTTGGGTCACTTGGGTAGCAACATACTTAATTGGTCAAGTTACTTCATTGGCCATATGTTTGATTGGTCAACTAGAATTGTGCCAATGCGGGTTTTTGTGTGTAAAGGAATAACCTTTCATTCTAGTTATGCCCTTTGTCTGGATTACATGTAACTTTGGGACACTTCTTTATGTGGGGGAGGGGGATGCTGGCTAGAGCACCTGTTTTGGACTTTGAAACTCTGTTGGACTCAGTCTTGCTGGGTAACATTGGGATTTAGAATTAATGCTTGTAAATGTGCTTAGCTTAGATATTTAGCTTTATTATTTTATCCTCACTACTCATGGATCTTTTATTGTATTTTCCCAAACGGTATTTTAATAAATCACTTTAAATATACTTCATGGTGTTCTTGGGTTTTGGGACTTCAGTCTGAATTCTGCACTTCAGCCCATATTGGCTGCAGCTATCAGAATAATTGTTTTCTGAAACTCATCTTGTACATGTTCTACCTTGCAGGGTTGACTTCTTGATCTTAGGTCTAGAAGGGCTAAAGGCTTAGTCCCTTGGTCTCTGACTGAAGGGGTCGTAAGGGGACTGGTGGTAGCATTACTATGGGGTATGAGGAGTCACAGTTCAGCTCTTTGTGGTTTTGTCTTGACCAATCTGTCACCCTTAAGGAGACTTAATATAAAGTCTTTTGACAGTTAGCTCTGTCTAAGCCCACTTTGTTTAGGGTTGTGCTGTAAAACAGCACCAGTTACCGGCAATAATAGCTTGCAGTTCCCAAATGCTGATTATTGTGAGCCAAATGCAAAAGTCTGTCACTGGCTAAATGCAAAATCGCTTCTCACTCAAGCAGGTGTGGTGTGTTTTAGATTTCAGTAACAAATAGTGATCACATATCAAAAGCCATTAAGCAAACACTTCTGACTAGCAACTGGTACAAAGCTATGAGAGAGCCATTTTACATCTCCAAAAAGCATCCTTGCAAAATTATGATTAATACATCAATCATTAAAAAACAAACTAATATTGGTTAGCTCACCAGTAATGCATAGCCTTTTTAGAAGGGTAAATGCTTGAAATAAATTCCAGGTTGACAGTCACCTAAGATAGGAAATGAATCTCTTATTCAATGATTCCTTCTAACAAATCTGGTCACTGGGAGATTTAACAGGCCACATTATTTAATCTTTTTTATTAGACTGTTTCAGTTGAATCAAGTTGCTCTACTTACAGATAGGATCATTTGTCAGATGTATTACTACCTGTCTGTAACATCTACATAATGGTCATCTCTGTAAACTGAAGACAGAACCAGGCAAACAAGTAATAAAAGTGAGGTAGTAGATTGATAATAGCAATTTTATGTCACTGAGCTTTTACATGCAGTGTTTTCATAACAAGTCATTAACTTCTGACTTCTGACATTTAAACATTAGTATGGTGACACATATATATGAAAAGCCACTATAAGCCTCATTCAAAAAGTATTTTACTCATTGTGTTCAGTGGTACCTTTAAATGTATTTAAATCATTAAAAAAACCCTTTTGCATAAATGGTAATGTTTAGCAGAAAAAGACAGGTATACTCTAGTTGGAACTAGACATTGCAAGCAGACACATCGCTGCCACCCAAAACAGAAGTCCTGCTTCTCCATCTCCATACGAGTAGGTAAGTACTATAGGACACATTACATGACATCACTGTGCTGTGAGTTTCCCCACCCTGCTTTATTGATCAGTGAAACCTATTAGAAAATTTGTGGCTTACACAGTAGCACACATTTTGTGTCACTTTGATGTTAATAGTGTTATGAAATGGAGGCACTACGCTGCTGTTTTCAGCAGTTGCCATACTTGTCTTGTAATATCTAGTTCCGACCATGTACTAAATGAACAAGAGAACTGTAAGATATATCATGGAAGAAAACACAAAAAAATCAGACTACCATTAATAAAGATAGTCTTTTCTTAAAGTACTGGAAGCCATTTTTGAAATTGTACCAAGCTCTGTAGAATGGTATGTTCGTAGCAAATAAAGGCAGTCTTGGTAGGTTCATAGTATTAGTGAACTAAAAAGCTGTCCATGTAGACCATCAAAGACTATTTTTTAATATTATGGTTAAGTGATAACTGAGTAAAAGCCTGTGGCATATGCCCTCATGCAGTATTAGATGTATAATTTTCCTTATTGTTTGTATCTGGGTACTTTTGTTTCACAGTTGCCCATACGGAATACGTTATAGCACAGACACTTTGGTTAGTATGAAGATTAAATATTAAAGAAAACAAAAAGAAAATGATGAGTTAATGATATGTAACAAGAGACTTGTTTACAGATTTGAGTCTTAAGCAATGCTCCCTCTAAGCTGTGGAGTCCTGAGAGCAAAAATTCTATTTTGTGAGCTACCAGCATTAAAGCTGTGAGCAGGTGACTTGGCTACTGTATAAATTAGTTTGCTCTGGAACCATCCTTCCTGAGCTAAGACAAAAATGTGTGAGCCAGAGGGTAAAAAAACTGAGCTAGCTCTCACTAACTCAGTTTAGAGGGAACACTGGTCTTAAGTATACTTTAAAAATTCAAATCAAAATGAACAAGTTCTATTAGCAAACAGATGTTAACAATTTGAGTTCCAAAAATCAGGCCCCTATGATGTGACATTCTTCTGGGCTGCTGAAACAATGTGGTAATCAGGGCACCAAACAGCTTTCTTTTCTGTGTAACATAAGCCAGTTTCAGTCTTCCTTCCCAGCTGACTTTTCTGGGTGGGTTGGAGAGCTTAATTTAAGCCAGGGTTTAGTCCCTAAATCATTATTCAGTACCACAGTTCAGCTCTGGAAGACATGGAGGTCATGAGATAAGAGTTGTTCGTTCATGTGCAGAGTGTTGTTTGTTCTTGACAGAATAATCTCAATCAACAGCATCTAATGCTGCCTCAGGAGCTTGTCCAAGGCCTTAACAAGTGTTGCTTGTAAAGGATTTGCTGTATAGAACTGTGTGATCTCTATCTTTGCAGATTTCTTTCAGTAATCATCTCATTTTTGTGCTACTTCATAACACTATAAGGGACAAAGCAGTGACTAATGGAATGTAGAGCAGGCGATGGATATAAAAAATTGGTTGTCCTTGGTTATCCTTTAGGGAATATTTTCCAGAACTTATGAATCACTGTATCATCTCTGCATCTTCTTGTGCCTTAGGAGAAATAGTTGAAAACATTGGGTGAGCGAGAAAATGAATAAATAATCATTCATTTGTCTTTTTGCTCAATGGCAGTTATTCTAAAAAACATTTAAATGTCTAGCAAAGGGGAAAAGTCAAATCAATTTCTTGGTAATGCACCTTGGTGTTGTGAAATATGACTGTGCCTTTCATTTAGTGAAGCATTCTTAAGGGGCTGTTTCCTTGTCCAGTTTAATGTCTTCTCTGCATGAAGCCACTTCTGTCCTGTTCTCTCTCCCTTTCTAAAGGTTAGCCGACTTTCAGATTTGCACAGGTTTTCCTAGCAACATCTGTCAGCTTTTCCATAAGCATACCCTTAGGAAATTATGAAAATTTTAAGACCAACTAAATACTGCTGGGACTTCCCCTCAGCACTAAAGATAACACACACATCCAGTTTATTTACTACTATACATGTTTCTTCAGATTTACAGACCTATCTACAAAACTTCAGATTTGATTTCTTTCTTTAACCTGTATCAAAACCCGTTTCCCCCCCCAGAGGCCTTTAAATCAATCATAGCTTTCAAAAACAAGTTCTTCACTGGATAGTTAAATTTCCACTTTAAATCCACAGCATAAATACTTCTTTAGTAGTAAATAATGAATAGTGATAATGATACTTAGCATTTAAATAATGTGTTCCAGGTATTCAAAGCATTTTATGCACTTTCTTTTAGTAACGAATTAATTATTATTATTGAACTGGCATCTTCTCTCCTGACAACTATTGTGCTACAGCAGCTTTTTCTTTCTTCTTTTTGTTTTTGTTTTATTTTATGAGTGATTTTGTTTTGGATGGTGAACTTCCATGTTTAACTAAAAAAGTGTATCTTTTGTTGTTGTTCAGTCTCACAGTCGAGTCCGACTCTTCACGACCCCATGGACCAGATTACGCCAGGCCCTCCTGTCTTCCGCTGTCCGCTGAAGTTTGCTCAATTTCATGTTTGTTGCATCGATGGCACTGTCTAACCATCTCATCCTTTGCCGTCCCCTTCTTCTTTGACCTTCAGTCTTTCCCAGCATCAGGGTCTTCTCCAGTGAATGCTCCCTTCTCATTTGGTGGCCAAAATATTTGAGCTTCAACTTCAGGATCTGGCCTTCCAGGGAACAGTCAGGGTTGATTTCTTTTAGGACTGAATGATTTGATCTCCTTGCAGTCCAAGGGACTCTCAAGAGTCTTCTCCAGCACCATAGTTCAAAAGAATCTATTCTTTGGCGCTCGGCCTTCCTTATAGTCCAACTCTCGCAGCCATACATTACTACGGGGAATACCA
The DNA here is from genome assembly GCA_029375565.1 of Gekko gecko. Lineage (NCBI taxonomy): Eukaryota > Metazoa > Chordata > Lepidosauria > Squamata > Gekkonidae > Gekko > Gekko gecko. The sequence goes on from JAPDNY010000001.1 coordinate 97,842,354, forward strand.
TTGCTTTGACCATGCGGACTTTTGTTGGCAGGCTGATGTCTCTGCTTTTTATCATGCTGTTTAGGCTTGCCATCGCTTTCCTCCCAAGGAGCGGGCGTCTTTTAATTTCATGGCTGCAGTCACCATCTGCAGTGATCTGGGATCCTAGGAACGTGAAGTCTGTCACTACTTCTGCGACTTCCCCTTCAATTTGCCAAGGAGTGATGGGGCCAGATGCCATGATCTTAGTTTTTTGGATGTTGAGTTTCAAGCCCACTTTTGCGCTCTCCTCTTTCACCCTGAGCAAGAGGCTCTTTAGGTCCTCTTCACTTTCTGCCATTAGAGTGGTATCGTCTGCATATCTGAGGTTATTGATCTTTTCCCCAGCAATCTTAATTCCAGCTTGTGATTCATCCAGACCAGCATTTCGCATGATGTACTCTGCATATAAATTAAATAAGCAAGGGGCCAATATACATCCTTGTCGTACTCCTTTTCCTATGCTAAACCAATCAGTTGTTCCATATCCGGTTCTAACTGTTGCTTCTTGACCCTTATACAGGTTTCTCAGGAGACATGTGAGGTGGTCCAGTACTCCCATATCTTTAAGAACCTGCCATAGTTTATTGTGATCCACACAGTCAAAGGCTTTAGCATAGTCAATGAAGCAGAAGTAGATGTTTTTCTGGTACTCTCTTGCTTTCTCCATAATCTAGCAAATGTTGGCAATTTGATCTCTAGTTCCTCTACCTCTTCGAAACCCAGCTTGTACTTCTGGCAGTTCTCTATCCACGTACTGTTGGAGCCTAGCTTGTAGGATTTTGAGCATGACCTTGCTAGCTTGTGAAATGAGTGCAATTGTGCGATAGTTTGAACATTCCTTGACATTGCCCTTCTTTGGGATTGGAATGTAAACTGACCTTTTCCAATCCTGTGGCCACTGTTGTGTTTTCCAAATTTGTTGGCAAATTGAGTGCAGCACTTTAACAGCATCTTCTTTTAAGACTTTGAATAACTCAGCTGGGATACCATCACCTCCGCTAGCTTTGTTGTTAGTAATGCTTTCTAAGGCCCATTTAACTTTGCTTTCCAGGATGTCTGGCTCGAGGTCAGTGATTATACCATCGTGGTTGTCAAGGACATCGAGGTCCTTCTTGTATAGTTCTTCTGTGTATTCTTGCCATCTTTTCCTAATCTCTTCTGCTTCTGTTAGGTCCCTACCGTTTTTGTCCTTTATCACGGCCAGCTTTGCATGCAACATTCCCTTGATTTCTCCAATTTTCTTGAAGAGATCTCTAGTCCTTCCCAGTCTATTGTTTTCCTCTATTACTTTGCATTGTTCATTCAGGAAAGCCTCCTTATCTCTCCTTGCTGTTCTCTGGAAATCAGCATTCAGTTGGGCAAATCTTTCCTTTTCACCGTTGCCTTTAGCTTTCCTTCTTTCCTCTGCTATGTGTAAAGCCTCATCAGACAGCCGCTTTGCTTTCTTGCATTTCTTTTTCTTTGGGATGGCGGTGATTGCAGCCTCCTTTACAATGTCACAGACCTCTGTCCATAGTTCTTCAGGCACTCTGTCTATCAAATCTAGTCCCTTAAACCTATTCTTCACCTCTACTGTATATTCATCGGGGATGTGATCTAGGTCAAATCTGAATGGCCTTGTGGTTTTCCCAGCTTTCTTCAATTTGTCTGAATTTTGCAATGAGTAGCTCATGATCTGAGCCATAGTCAGCTCCAGATCTTGTTTTTACTGACTGGATAGAGCTTCTCCATCTTTGACTGCAAATTATATAGTCAATCTGATTTTGGATGTTGCCCATCTGGTGAGGTCCATTTGTAGAGATGCCTCTTAGGTTGTTGGAAAAGGGTGTTCGCTATGACCAGCGTGTTCTCTTGACAAAACTCTATTAGCCTTTGCCCTGCTTCATTTTGTTCTCCAAGGCCAAACTTGTCTGTTATTCCGGTTACCTTCTGATTTCCTACTTTAGCATTCCAGTCCCCTATGATGATGAGGACATCATTTTTTGGTGTTAGTTCTATGAGCTGTTGTAGGTCTTCATAAAACTGGTCCACTTCAGCCTCTTCTGCAGCAGTGGTTGGGGCATAGACTTGGATTACTGTGATGTTGAATGGTTTGCATTGGATTCAGACCGAGATCATTCTGTCATTTTTGAGATTGTATCCCAATACTGCCTTTCTCACTCTCTCACACCATTTTTTCTACGGGATTCCTGGCCACAGTAGTAGATATAATGGTCTTCTGAGTTAAATTCACCCGTTCCTGTCCACTTTAGTTCACTGATTCCCAAGATGTCGATGTTCATTCTTGCCATCTCATTTTTGACCACGTCAAGCTTACCTTGATTCATAGATCTTACATTCCAGGTTCCTATGCATATTGTTCTTTGCAGCATCGGACTTTCCTTTCACCGTCAGACACATCCACAACTGAGCGTCCTTTCGGCTTTAGCCCAGCCGTTTCACTCTTTCTGAGGTTACTCGTACTTGCCCTCTGCTCTTCCCCAGTAGCATATTGGACACCTTCCGACCTGAGGGGCTCATCTTCCGGCATCATATCTTTTAGCCTTTTGTTACTGTCCGTGGGGTTTTCTTGGCAAAGATACTGGAGTGGGTTGCCATTTCCTTCTCCAGGGGATCACGCTTGGTCTGAGTTCTCTGCTGTGGCCTGTCCATCCTGGGTGGCCCTCCACGGCATAGCCCACAGCCTCATCGAACCACGCAAGCTCCCTCGCCACGACAAGGCAGTGATCCATGAGGGAGAAAAGTGTATCTACTGCTGTAATAAAGAAAATGTTGATAACTCATGACAGCAGTTTGTATTATTATATTATTGGGGCTTTAATGGCAGTCCTTAGGGTGATCATCAATAAAGTAAGGCATTCCTACATTTACTGACATCTAGTTGGATACAGTAGCATCAGTTTGTTTCTGCACATGGAGCTCTGAATTTCTGCCTGCTAAATACCAGTACACAAGAATGTGAAAAACTTTGGCATTATTAAATAATCTCTAGTTAAATAATTCATGGAACAAAGTAAAACCGAAAGCATTGTTCTATAAAGCAGCTGGTGGAACAAACCTGAATGTTTTGAAAGTAGGTATTTTCTCCATTATACTGAGAGTCACTATGGTGCAAGTGGGTAGACTGTAATTTTATCGGTTAACATGAATGGGCTTAACAGCCCACAGAAAAGAAAAAGAACTTTCCATCAAATCCTTAAACTACAATCGGATATAGTATGCCTTCACGAAACACATATAAAGAAAGAAGATATGAAATATTTAGAATGTAAAAAACTAGGAACACAGTTTGTAGCTGCAGATCTTTAAAAAAAAAGAGTAGTAACATATGCAAAAGATCACTTAATGCCAGAACTAACGTATGCATCAGACAATGGAAGAGTAGTGGCTATTACGATCCGAAGGCAAAATAAGAAATCCTTAATTGTAAATATGTATACACCCAATCAAAATCAAGATGGTTTCTTTAAATCCTATAAAAAACACTCAAAGAGAAAGAAAACAGGAAATGTTCTCCCAAAAACTTTTCTCCGGGTGGTGGACGAATTTAATTTAGTTGATGCATGGAGAACTAGGAACATAAATTAAAAGATTATAGTTCTGTTCCACGAGACATAATTCATGGTTGAGAATTGATATGGCTTAGACATCTATAATAATGATGAATGATCTGGAAGAAGCGAAAATACTTCCTAATACGTTTGTTGACCATAATCCACTCATGTTAAGCGATCAAGAAGCATTAAGGAAACAGGATGGACCTTAGATTTAGGTATACTGAGAAATAAAGAATTTGTAGAGAAAACGAAGACAGAAATTCAGGATTTTTTAAAAAGAAATTATACAACCAGGAATTTCAATAGAGATAGTTTGGGAAGCCTACAAAGAATTTATAAGAGAATAATTTATTAATCAAGAAGCCTGGGGGGGAAAACAATACGAAACCCTAAGCAAGCAAATTTATAAAGAAGAAATCGATCTAAAGAAAGGAGAGGAACCAGAAGATATAAAGTTAGATTAAAACTTTTGCAACACCAAATGAATTTATTAATGATGCAAGAATTAGCCAAAAAAATTAGAATATATTAAACAATACTACTTTGACAGTGCAAATAAACCAACTAGATGGCGGCTTATAAGGAAAGAAAGTTAAGGAAAGAAAAGGAAAAAAAGATTAATTATGACCTTAAAAGATGGAAACAGTATAGAAAAGCATAGTTTACAAGAATTGAAAGAAATCATGGAAGGCTTCTATAAGAAATTATATCACCAAGAAGATATAGATGAGCAAGCGATAGATAACTATCTCCAAAGATGGAACACAAAGAGGTTTAATGAGAATCAGAAAAAATACTAAATGAGCCATTCTCAATATGTGAGATTACTGAGGCAATTAAAAAGCTAAAGAAAAAGAAGGTGCTGGGACTGGATGGATTGCCAACTGAAACATACCAGATTTTTGAAGAACAAATAATACTACCATTAAAAGAAGTATTTCAAAATATAATAACGACAGGGAAACAGACAGATACATGGACTCAAGCCTTGATAACATTAATTCATAAACCGCATACAGATGTGAAAGAGATTAAAAATTATAGACCTATTTCTCTTCTAAATGTAGATTATAAAATCTTTGCTAACATAATGGCAGCAAGACAGAAAAGAGTGTTAATCCAAACTATCCATCAAGATCAAGCCAGATTTCTCCCAAAGTGTCAACTGAAAAATAATATAAGAACTATAATCAACGTTTTAGAGTATTATGAGACACATTCAGACAAACAAATGGCATTAATTTTTCTGGATGCAGAAAAAGCATTTGATAATGTAAACTGGGAATTTCTACATCAAAAAATGGCATTATGGGATTGCAGAGCATCCTTTCTTTCAATGATTAAGGCAATATATACAAAACAAAACACAAAAATTGTAATAAATGGGGATATGACTCAGAACATAGATATAAGAAGGGAACGAGGCAAGGATGCCAATTTTCACCTTTATTATTTATTTTTACTTTAGAAACATTAAATAATATAATAAGAGAGGATCCCCAAATAAAAGGGTTGAAAATAAAGGAAGAGGAATATAAACTACAAGCATTTGCTGACAACCTAATATTTATCTTCGAAGATCCTACAATATCTATTACACATTTAATCAAAGCAGTTCAAGAGTATGGTCAAGTGGCGGGGCTAAAAAATAATTTTAAAAAGACTAACATTTTGACAAAAAACCTGTGATTTAAAACAAATAGTACAACTACAAGAAATCTCATCTATGGTAGTGGCGAAAGAAGTAAGATATTTAGGTATAGAGAAAATAATAAATTATCAGTTTTTTAATGGTCTGTTCTATTTTATGAATAGTTTTTATGCTGCTCTGTTTTATGGATAGTTTTATGCTACTCAATGGCTTGCATTTAAGCTTTATAAGGTTTTTTAATTGCAAGTCACCTCAAGCAGGACTCTGAACAGGTGGCATAGAAATATTCTAAATAAATAATAAAGTATCTTTATAGCAACATGGCCAGGCTGTATAGAACATAATGGCTATGGCTTACATTATTTGGAGCACAGCATAGTTTTCTTTTTAAAATCTATATATCTAATTCCCAAGTGGCCCCCTGTGTGCGGATTTCTAAATCCGCACTTGGGGTCAGGGAGATTTTCCTATGCACGTGGGGCAGTCCCCAGGTGTGCAGAAAAATATAAAAAGTTGAAAAAAGTATAAGGGGGATATTTAAATCCCCCCCCCAAAAAAAGAGCGTTCCCTGCACATGTGCAGGGAACACTCTGTGAACTGCCTTGCCGCTGCTGTCGCCACCACAGGGAACGGGAGGGCAGGAGAAGACTTGGCGGGCCAGTCGGCCTCGCTGCTGCTGCCGCCACTGCGGAGGAAGGAAGGGGGAAGCTTGGCAGGCTGGCCAGCCTTGCCTCTGCTGCTGCCGCTGGGGAGGGAGGAAGGGGGAGGCTTGGCAGGCCGGCCTCACCACCGCCGCTGCTGGGGAGGGAGGGTGAAGCTTGGCAGGCCGGCCAGCCAGCCGACCTCTCCACCCCCACTGCTGCTGGGAAGGGGGAAGCTTGGCAGGTCGGCTGGCCTCACTGCTGCTGCTGCTGGGGGGGAGTGAGGGAGGGGACGCCTGGCAAGCTGGAATACTCCCCCCACAAGTATTGCAGGTCCCGCTGCTGCTGGGGGGAGGGAGGAAGGGGGAGGCTTGGTGGGCCGGCCAGCCTCCCCGCCGCCGCACTGCTGCTGCTGCTCGGAAGGGAGGGGAAGCTTGGCGGGCCGGCCAACCTCGCCGCCGCCACCCCCATTGCTGCTGGGAAGGGGGAAGCTTGGCAGGCCACCGGCCTCGCCGCCACCACTGCTGGCGGGGAGGGAGGGGGAAGCTTAGCGGGCCGGAATACTCCCCCCCCCAATTATCACGGGTCCTGCCTCTTGTAATTAATCTAAAAGCCTGGTTTATTGTGTTTTTATACACATCTCAGTCTTATGTAGTGTGCTTCTGCCATCTCCCACCACTTTTTTCTGTTGTGCTTTTCCTATTCATATTGAACTTGCTTATTCTTAACACAAGTTACAGTTTTAGGATTTATTTTGTATACAGTAGTAAAAAACTAAATATGGATGGAAATACTAGACTGGTTAGGTAGTCAGGACTGCAAAACAGTTTGATTCCAAGAATAAACTAGATTCCAAGAATAGATTCTTAGACATTCATTTAGATACCACAGGGCCAAAAAGTAACCTCCCTAAAGGGTGGGGGTCAGTATACTCCATTACAGCCTCACACCTCTGTGGTAGTAATTGGATTGTTGCAGTCAAAACTGATACTTGTCCCTGGGCTGTAAGAAGACAAGAATTCTAGAATCTTCCTGTTCACTCCTGTATTTTGGGGGCCTTTTTGCTTGATAAAGATTTCTTTTAAAAATTCCTTGAATTATAGCAAAATACCTTTCCTTGGGCTAAAGTATGTTTCCCTTCTATTTCTTATTTCCTGCGAAGACATGGTTACTGTCTCTCTGCGAAGTTCTTTATCTATTCCAGTTTGTAGCACAGGTAGAATAAAAAAAGAGATGGTGAGCAAAATGTAAGAAGCAATTGAAAATCTGCTGATTGACCCTGTTAAGTCTCTTGGACTTCCTAACAGCTGTCAGTAATAGCCATGGTATTCTTCTGGAACAGGAGGGCTGAGGTGGTTGTTGGGGACATACTGCGCCAGTGGTTCCAGAAGATGGTGGTGGTAGGGTGGGGTTGCTCAGTCCTATTACCTCTGAAATATGCGCTCTAGTCCACCTCCCATGCTAAATAACGTGTGTTGAAACCACTGGGAGAGGTTATCTGAGAATTTGGAATGAATTTTTTTATCAATTTTCTACTGATACTTGTCTTTTTCCTTTTCACATAGGTCAGGTGGTTCACTGGATGTCTTGAACCATTTTCTGGAATTGATAATGGAGTGGATAAGGGCCAATAAATTGAAACTTTTAATTAATATATTTATTAAAACATTTACATCCCCCATTTCCTCATGGTTCAAGTCAGTTCAAAATAACTTAATCCAGATGAGACTGAAGTGCTGTTTGTTGATAAAGGAGTCCTAGTTTTGGTAATCCGGCTGTTCCGGATAGGTTTGCAACTCCGTTTTGAGGAACAAATTCACATCTTGGGGTACTGTAAGATTAGGGGGTACAAATGAAAGTATAAATTTCCTCTGTAGCCCACAGCACTTTTCATCAGTTTTGTTTTGTGTGCCAGTGACAACATTTGCTTGCAAAGCATGATTTGGTCACAGTAAGCCTCACATTGACTAAATTCAGATTATATGGGGCTGCTTTTGAAGACTGTTTACAAGTTTCAGCGGTTCAAATTGTGTCAACAAGCCTGCTGGCAGAGGTAAATTACAGGGACCACATCTCTTCACTTTTAAAAGATTCCCACTGGCTTGTTCCTGAACAAAGTGCTGGTTATTGCCTATAAAGCCCTACAAAACTTGAGACCAGGACACCCGAAGGTCTATCATCTCTTGCATGAATTATTAGGAAAGATCATAATTGGAGGCCCTTCTCTGTCTCCTTGGGCTGATGTGAGGTTGGTGGTCCCCAGAGACAAGGCCTTTTCTGTTGTGCTGCCCATTTGAAGATGGTTTTATAGTGTTGTTGGTAGGTATCCTGTCATACTCAACTAATAACAGCATGTTCCTCTAGCACAAAAGCCGTTCTCTGATACAAGAGGTTCTTTTGCTCATGGAAGGCATCACCATTAAATGAACTGAGTGCTGGGATGCAATCTGTTTGCTTAAATTTGTTAGATGGCTTTTAGATTGTATGCGTTAATGCAACTCTGCTTTTAAAGTTTAACTGCTGCTTTCTAGTTTTATTGATAACTATTGTTATTTAGTTGTTTTATATATTCATTGTTTTAGTCGTTCATGTTGTGAATAGTATGAGATAGAACTGTTTTGAACAACTAAATAAATGCAGATGTGTGGCCAAGATTGGAAGCTATCTGCTGACCCCAGTTATCCCTTAGCATACAGCGTAGGAAGTAAAAATATACTCTTTTCCACCATACCGCTCAGGTTCAGGATAGATCAAACAACTTCCTGCTCTTCTAGCTTTGAACACCAGTTGGTACTATAGAGCAGCAGTCCTCAACTTTTTTGAGCTGTGAGTATCTTTGGAATTTTGGGAGGGGTGGCACTTACAATAATCACTGCTGCAGGAGGTGGAGCCAAACCCAGTAACTCCCTCTTTGTTGTACAAAAGAGTTGAAGGAGGGGAATAAAAATAAATGAAGGAAAGTCCACAGGGCAGGGAGAGAGAAAGAGAAGGGAGAATTTAAAAAATAAAGAAAAGCCTATCAAGGGGAAGAAAAGGAGAAACAGAAAAGGGAATTACAAAGAAAAGCCTGAAGGGAGAATGGAACCATGCACTGACTATGGAAAGCCCAAGTGCTTACCGGTCCTCCTAATAATCCAGTGACTGTGCCTTTTTATTTGAATGAGGACAGTCAGTAACAAACCCTGCCTTAAAAATGTAATGCTCACTTTCTGTAGGGTTGCCAGGCCGGGGGGGGGGGGGGCAGTCCTGGAATGGGCGATGATGTCGCATGGAAGTGGCATCATGTCAGTGATGTTCTGCTTTTAGGGCAAACTCTATGGTTAAAATTGGACTACATACGATGTCACTGTTCGGAGAGGTCTCCTCCCGCTGTCCACCTGGCCAGCAGTGGGCAGGAACCCCCAAAATTGGGGGATCCCCTCACCCAGACCAGGGGTCTGGGAACTCTAACTTTCTGAAAAGTTTAGTGGGCATCAGGGGAAGTACTGGCAGGTGCCACATTGGAGACCTTTGCCACAGGGGAATTGTGCTGGTGATCAGCACTATAGGGTAGTCATGCTTATTTTTCTTCCCCTGCTGCACAGTTCCTCACAGATCCACAACTTGTTCTGTTCACATCCCTCATTGACACATCATCTTGCCTACAGATTGTGTGTCTCATCTTGTGGCATCTGAAAGATCTGTTTCAGTTTAGCAAGACAGCATAGATCTTATCACAGGCAAATGATCTAGCTAACTATGATGGGGTCAGCCATTGTCTATCCACTCACATATTGTGAGGAATGAATCTTGGATTAGCCAAAAAAGAGAGCAGCCGAAGAAGGCTAAAACTGTTCCCTCCTCCATGTTACCTCTCCATGCTAAACTCCAGCACAGTCTGCCCAGCCTGGCTCTGATACCAGGAATGTGGTAGACAGTAGAAGAAGGGCCTGAAGTAATGAGGTACATGGATGTTAAACTCCCCTCACTTGCATATCCTTTTTCACATTAAAATAAGACTTCTGGCTCTATGCTTTACATGTCAACAAGTCAAAAACATGAATAAACAAATGTGGTTGCTTCCATTACTTCTATTTTGGTTCACAAATGTGAAATTGGTGTTTCCCTTAATACGCTTTTAATTTATATGGAATAGTAATTATTATAGTTGATGCTGTACAAATGTACGGATGATTAGAAGTACTGAGGAAGTACATTCACATTAGACATAGTTCTAAGTGGCCCTGAGTCCCATAACACCTCCTGATTTTTTTAAGTAGCCATAAAAGAAGGAAACTAAGAGAGAAAATACAATGGGAAGACATATGTCTGACTGAAGTGTTTACCTTTACTCATTTGTCATCAGGTATCACTGAGGACTGTAAAATTACATGTCATCTTATCTACAAATATAGTTAATATAGATAGTCTTGCGGTCATATCCTGGAAATAACACTGCCTTTTAAAAATTTTATGGTGTCAGAATTTCATATATTGGCAATCTGTTGGCCATCACCTGTTACAGGATAAGAGCTGGGAAAAGTAAAACACAAATCAACTTCCCCCCTCCAGCTGCTATTTTGCTGTAGTCACGCCTACGTTTTGCTTGCTTCCAGCATGTCTACACTTCATTAACATGCATGATTTGTGTTCTAGGACAATACATTACATTTATGCTGAACTATTGTGCGGACAAAGATGGGGGAAAAGTAATATCCGTCCTACTATCCCATTCTTCCTTTTCTCTTGCAGAATATATAACTTAGTTTTTTTCCCCCCTCTGTCCTTCAAGTAGCCAACTATTAAGCCTCGAAAAATTACAGAAACAAAACTGTTGGTTTTGGCAGTATAATTTTGTAAACAAAGTAGCACAAATTGAGGCAGAAATTCCACAGGGAAAAAAGAAGAGAACCAAAAGACTGAAAATAAAGCACAGAGCAAAGTCCCTTCCAGATGGTGTTTTCAATAAATTTATTAGACGGGCATGAAAGACGATAATGAACATTCAAAATGGGGAGTGGCAGCCTTCCCTAGGGAGCAGAAACAGTATGGTACCTTCTGTGTGTTGCAATTACTTGGTAGCTCTCTAATTTTCCATTGTAAAAACTATTACAAAATGGCTTTCTGTACTTATTAATATAGCATGTTTCGAAAAACATATTAGAATGATCACATAGGCAAACTAAAAGATTGCATTTTTATTGATACAGGCTTCATAAGTAAGCCCAAGTCTCAAGAAAATATCCTTATATGAACCTGTAAATTGAAAGGATTAATTTGTGTGTACAGCCAAGTATTCCTTGGTATCCTAGGGTGCATAATAGGTATTGAATAGTATGAAAATAACTGAATGTGACAGGGAGGAGGGATAGGTGAGCAAAATATTGGCTGCAACTGATCTCCAGAGACATTGAATTTTTAAAATAGTCCATCATTGTGGCTTGTAGGCCTGCCACAGAGAAGAGCTTTCAAGCTTTCAAATAAATTTTTAGGCTCTAGGAGTGCTCCCCCTCCCCTCTGTCTGCAGAGATCCATTTCCCACCCAAAGGGTCATGTGACAGAGGCTGGGGCAAGCACTCCTCTCTCAGTTCTCTTCTTGCCATTGTGAGGAGAGGACATAGAATCACAGGACTGGAAGGGGCCATACAGGCCATCTAGTCCAACCCCCTGCTTAATGCGGGATCAGCCTAAAGCTGAGGTGTCGAACTCATTTGTTATGAGGGCCGAATCTGACATAAATGTCACTTTGTTGGGCCAGGCCATGCATACTATAAATGTTAACATGAAATGCCAGAGATATAAACTTTATAAAGATGATTTCAAATGTCAAATGGCAATACCAGGCATGATTGGATTAGGTGTGATATACTGAGGGGAAGTGGGCGTGGAGATATCAGCATTGGTAATGAGACAGGAAACCTAGGTCTCAATTCTATCCAGGAGGATTCATTCCATGAAGATGCAGAGAATAAATAGATATCATAAGTCTGACATTAGAAACCAGAACATTCAGTTGCTGACCTAAGAGTAGCAGTGATCTTACAAAGGAATTTCAAAGGGAGATTAGAAAGATAGACTGCTGAATTGCAATTGATAATGAAGCTTAAAACAATGCATCCTCCTGGACTGAACTGAGACCTAGTTTTCCTGTCTCATTACCAATGTGTGCTATTATTATTTGGCATCTAAAATCACTCCACTCTCCAAGATATAAGGACCAACCCAAGTGTTCTAATTCCCAATCAGAGTCTTTTTGAAAGAAAATAATTCCAGATAGGAAGAGAGAAGTCCAATCATTTTTAAAAAACACACAACTTTTTCAGAACAAACCAAAATAATTTCCTTAGTGTACATTGTGCTTGTCAGAAGAATCCACCCACCCTTTCCCTCCGTCCCAAGAAGTATGCTTGCACACAAAAGTCTTGAAGCTGCAATGGGACTCCAAGTTTGTTTTCCCTTTCTCTTACCTCCCCTCCCTCCTCAAAAGAGGAGGAGCAGCCCCAGAGAAGGAAGCAGAAGCTCTCTGCATGAGAAAGAGAGAGAGAGAGAGACTTGTCTTTGTATCTCTCCCACAGGAAGCAGCAACAGAGCTCCGTGTGTGGGGGGGGGTGGAGCAAGAGGCAGGAAAAAGAAAGCAGGAAGCAAAGGGCCACTGAAAGAGCTGGGAAAAAGCAAGCTAGGGTGCGGCTGCAGGAGCAGTCCTGAGAAAGGAAGTAGGAGTAGGAAGTTGCTTGGGGGGCCGGTTTTGAGCCCTGTGTGGGCTGGATCCGGCCTGTGGGCTGCATATTTGACACCCCTGGCCTAGAGCATCCCTGGCAAATGTTTGTTCAGCCAGTGAGGGGGAGCTCACTACCTCCCTAGGCAGCTTATTCTATAGTTGCACAGCTTTTACTGTAAAAAAAGTTTTTCCTAATATCCAGCCAGTACCTTCCCGCCCTTAATTTAAACTCATTATTGCGAGTCCTATCCTCTACTGCCAACAGGAACAGCTCCCTGCCCTCCTCTAAGTGACAGCACTTCAAATACTTCAAAATTTAAGTACTTCCAATACTTTTGAAATGCTTTCCGTTGTATGCAAACCTGAGAAATCTGCGATGTGCCTGCCTGACTGGGATATGTAAGTGTGCAGGGCCAGCCCCAGGTGTCTGGGCGCCCTAGGCAAGACAGCCTGGGGCGCCCACCCCACCGGGGATGCCAACCTCCTGGTGGGGCCTGGAAACAGGGGGGGGGTAGAGCGCTGGCTTTCCTGGGCCTGCAGCACCTGCAGTGCGGCCAGGAAAGCCAGGGAAGGGGCGGCTGTTCAAACGCCCGCCCCTTTCCTCCCAGCCCCAGCGTCGGCTTTTCTGAGCACACCGCAGCAGCGGCATGCCCAGAAAAGCCAGGGAAGGGGCGGCCATTCGAACGCCAGCCCCTTCCCTCCCAGCCCCAGCAGCGGCGTGCCCAGAAAAGCCAGGGAAGGGGCGGCCGTTTGAACGGCCGCCCCTTCCTTCCCAATGCCGGCTTTCCTGAGCACACCGCAGTAGCGGCACACCCAGGAAAGCCGGGGAAGGGCTCGGAGCGCCGGCTTCACGGGGGGCGGTTTGGCACCCCTGTGGGCCCCAGCGCCCTAGGCGAGCACCTAGCTCGCCTAGTGGGCGAGCCGGCAGTGTAAGTGTGCCTCTGAGAGGCTGATGGGGCACATGAAATCTCCGCATTGGATAGCTGCCACTATGAGTAACTTTCAGTCACTGTGTCCACCACCCATTTGTTGGTTACCCTCTGAGGCCAGTGTGTGGAGCAGTTGACCGCCAGTGCTGATGTTGTTGGAGTCCTTGGCATAGTCATGCTGTATTTTCTTTTTGGGGCCCTTGGTTTGCTGCCCTTGTTTGTTGGAAAAGGAAGGGGGTCTATTCTCCCTGGACTTTGAATACCTATTGCTAGGGGGAGCAAAATTTTGGTGCCTGCCTTGTTTCCAGTGCTCAGATATTGACGTCTGTCAGTTTTAACTTCTCCCTCAGGTCTTGGTAAACTACAACCACAGTTCTATTCTTACAGGATCCTATACAAATTATTCATACAGAACACATTACACCTCTAAAGAGTTGTGCATGATCTTGGTTTTGGCAGTTTATAGTCAGAAATACCACTTTTAGAGCAAATTGACACACTGTCTGTCTGTGTTATACCTCTGAGGATACCTCTGGCAAAACTTCAGGTCCTGGCAAAACTTCAGGTCCTACAATGCAAAGCCCATGGCCATGGCCACACAACCCGGAAAATCTACAGCAACTAACAAATTGACACACTGTTAATACATGTACAAGCTGCCTTAAAAGAAAATAATTGCTGCTTAGTTTCCCCCCCTTCCAAGGCAGACATAACTCTTTTTACAAACAAATATATGAGGGAGCAGTTTGGAAAAGTTGGTCTATTTGGGTCACAGTTGATCTGTTTAGGTCACAGGTAGCCAGGGTTATGAGTGCATGGGCACAACATCAACTGCTGGAATATGGAATTATTATCAGAGGAGGAGTTTGTTTCAGGCTTTTCTGTTTTGGGAATCAAAAGGGGTTACTGTGGGAATGGGAAGGCAGAAGAGATCTTCTGGTCACAATTTGCAAATTCCACCTTCGGAAGGTATTATGCCATGAAGAACAGCATAAAACAACCCACAAGAAAAAATTCAGTGGGCTTTTTAAAAAAGTTTTTCTTTATTCTTCCTTTCTAAAATGGCAAGTTCTGTGCTTGCCCAGATCTGCTGTGAAAACCGTGATATTGGCCAGTGCCCCATGCTCTTCATGAGACACCACTGCGACCTCTTAGTCACCATGTATCGTCATTTACCCCTTGGTCCACCTGTCCACACTGGATGCTACCTGCAGTGCTGGCTCTTCCCTTGAAGATGCCATAACCATGTTCCTGTTGGTATTAACGGGGAAGCTACCACTCTAGTCCACTTTTAGCCATGTTTGTACTCCCCTACGCAGGGCACAGTTTGAATGAGCCAAATGGTGCAAAAGAGCCACAACTCATTTTGACAGTCAGCCTCTGAATACATTTGCTGCTGCTTTATCTTCATTTTTTTGCGTAACGAATTCCCCAGCTAAAAGCAACCTAATGGACTTCTGCATATGTTTGAAAGCTGTAACAGCATAAGTCTTAGAGAATGTCCACTTTGTACATTGCATCTAGATTTATTGCCCATCTGATGTAACACTGGAGTGTTTCCATGTTGTCTTCCTCTCAGTATTTGTCCACCCATCCTCTTCTTCTGACAGTAATTACTAGCTTTGATCTCTGTAGTCATGCTGCAATTGGTTAACCAAAACAATTGCTGTGGTATTTGTTTGAAATGCATAATTTTTCATTTTGTGACTGCTTTTCAGTTTGAGTGTCTCAAAATTGTTCTGGTTCAGACAGCCTCTTCTGTGCTTATTCATTTTTAATCTAAGCCTGTGCTAACAATATTTTTCCTGTATTTTTACTCTTCTCTAGAAATAGAAACTGAAGGCACTGAGATGCCTGTGTCCACCATTGATCTCTTTTGTATTTTAATTTTCAGTTCCCACTGAGAATGTTGCAACAGTTGCAGACTGTGCCAGTGTGATTGAGGGTGTAAGCCGAAGTCGCAATGCCTTGTTGAATGGAGACACAAAGAATTATGATTGGGATTCTGGGTATACATGCCATCAGCTAGGCAGTGGTGCAATCGTAGTACAGCTGGCACAACCTTACATGATTGGATCAATTCGGTAAGATTTTTCTTTTATATAAAGATCATTAAGTAATGAGAATTCATGCCTTCTAGATATTTTTCATGTTCAGCTGCATATGTTAAAGCACAGTTTTTTCTTGCACTGAGAATATTCTTATACTGGCACAATAACATGCAAAACGCACACAAAAAATCAGCAAACACATTGAATATCAAAATAATGATATAACTTGAGGGCACAGAATTTATTCTGTGATGAAGACATTAGAAATGCAGTGCTTTACAAAGAATTACTCCCATCTAAGCCCATTGAAATCAATGGATTTAGACTGAAGTAACTCTGCATAGGATTGCCCTTTTAGATAAGAACATAAGAAGAGCCCTGCTGGATCAGACCAATAACCCATCTAGTCCAGCATCCTGTTTCACAGAGTGGCCGACCAGTTCCTCTGGACAGCCAACAACTGAGACCTTCCTCTGATGTTTCCTTCTGGCTTTGGGATTCAGAGGCTTTTAGTGCCTCTGAATGTGGAGGTTCCCCTCAGTCACCATGGCTAGTAGACTTTGATAGACTAATCCATGAATCTATCTAATCCCCTTTTAAAGCTGTTAATTCCTGTGGCCATCACTACATTCTCTGGCATCAAATTACTCATTTTTATAACTCTCTGTGTAAAGTAGTATTTCCTTTTCTCTGTCCTGAACCTGTTGCCCGTTAGCTTCAGTGGATACCCTCAAGTTCCAGTATTTTGGGAGAGGGGAAAAAATTATCTTTGTCAACTCTCCTTACCCCACACATAATTGTATAAACCTCTATCATGTTCCCCCTTAGTTGTCTCTTTTCTAAACTGACTCTTCAGCCTTTCCTCATAGGGAAGGTGCTCCAAACTCCGAATCATCTTGGTTGCCCTCCTCTGTACTTTTTCCAGCTCTGTAATGTCCTTTTTAAGATACGGTGACCAGAACTGTACACAGTATTCCAAATGATGCTGCTCCATAGATCTGTACAGGGGCATTGCAATATTGGCTGTTTTATTCTCAGTCCCTAACACAGAGTTTGCCTTTTTCACCAGTGCAGCACACTAGGTTGACACTTTCATTGAGCTATCCACTGTGACCCCAAGATCTTTTTCCCTCTCAGTCTCAGCAAGTTCATGCCTCATTAGCTTATATTTTAAGCTGGCATTTTTGTCCCAATGTGCATCACTTTACACTTACCAACACCAACACTGCACCTCATTTGCCACATTGTCACCCACTCACCTAATTTGTGGAGGTCCTCTTGGAGCTCTTCATAGTCAGCCTTGGTTTTCACCATCCTGAATACTTTGGTTTATTCTGCAAACTTGGCAACTAGTTCCAGATTATTTATGAACAAATTAAATAGTACCATCCTCAATACCAATCATTATGGGACCCCATTGCTTACTTTCCTTCATGGTGAGAATTGTCCATCGATTCCTACTCTTTGCTTCCTGTAATTTAACCAGTTTTTAATCTATAAGAGAACCCATCCTCCTATTGCATGACTGCTAGTGCACTCAGGAGTCTTTGGTGAGGTATCTTGTCAAAAAACTTTTGAAAGTTCAGGTATATAATGTCTACTGGATGACCATTATCTACATGCTTGTTCACATTCTCAGAGAACTCCAAAAGGTTGGTGAGGCAGGACTTCCCTTTGCAGAAGCCATGCAGGCTTTGTCACTCTATGCGTCTAACAATTCTGTCTTTGATTACAGTTGCTACTAATTTGCCTGCGAAAGATATTAGGCTGACTGGCCTGTAATTTCCTGGTCCCTCTGGATTCCTTTTTAAAAATTGGTGTCACATTTGCTACTGTTCAGTCTTCTGGTATAGCAGCTGAATTTAGTGATAAGCAGGGGTCATTTGGGACCAGAGCAGGCCGGAGCAGCACTCCAGCAGCCCAGGAACGGGGGAAATGGTGGCGGCAATGGGAACGTGAGCCCCAAGGTAGCCAGTTGGAGCGTGGGAGCGGGTGGCTAGTATGGCAGGCAGCGGTGACGGCCAGGTCAACGATGGCTCGGTGGGGCAGAAGCAGTGGTGGGGGTGATCATGGCATTGGGGGGCGATGGGGGGCTGGGCGGTGGCAGCAGGGGCCCCAGCAGCGAGCAGGGCAGGGGCTGCATGAAGAGGATGAGGATGAGCTGCTGCTGGAGGCTGCCAGTGGGGCGGGGGTGGCGCTGGAGGGGCGGCCTCTGCAGCCTCCCACCAACCCCGGGATTCGGGGCTGCCCACCATCACCCCAACATTGAAGAGCTGGGAAAGGAGGCCAGCCTGGGTGAGAGTGACCCCAGGGACTCTGCCATCAAGAACTCCATGAGCAGCTTGAGACCAAGCTTTTACGAAGCGCTCCTCATCAGTTGTTCTACTATTTGGATAAGCTCCCAAAAGGAGCTTCTTTCCAGGCCTCACTGTCAGCCACACTACCCAGCTGCCCCGCTCTGCTCTGGGCTCCTGCCATGGAGGTTTCTGTCAATGCCTGGGGGGGGAGGGAAAAACCTTGGACACCTGTTGTTCAGAGAAAAATAAAAGGAGGTCGGATGGGTGACTGCCGCAGTGCAAATTTGCCTGAAAGCAGCCCTCAGCCTGCTGGGAAAACCCGCCAGGCAAGCCAGGCTGACTGCAGTCTCCATGCAGGGGTCGGGAAACAATTAAAGTGATTGTGCGTCCTGCCGTGTCCCCCCTCACCCCCTTCATCCCATGAGTGCTCGAGGTTGCAATGGTCACAAGCAGCAGTGCCTGGAAGTCGCCTTTGAAACTTTTTGGTGGTATTAAACTCTCTATCAGGTACAGAGAATGCCACATTGAATATGCCAGTTTCTTCTGAAGTAAAAAGCCTTTGCAAGAATCAATGATCTACAATTCCCCCTCCTAGTTGCACATCTGCTGTCTGACAGACATGGCTCATGATTCCTGATCATCACGATTAGCAAAAAAAGAGGAGATAAGCAAAAAGGAATTGAGCCCAGTCAAATGCAGCTCTTGCCAAGGCACAAAAGATGCCAAGAATACTTCTCCAAAGGCAGAAAGTTCTGCAAAGTGCAAAATACAGGCATGTATTTTTAGTCGCTTATTCTACAGAAGGAATTATGGTGTTGAGTTTTTAAAGGCAGCATAAGAATCCAGCCTGTTCTCATCTCTATGGTTCCCGGGGCTGCCGCTTCTGTGGTACTTGTCCAGCCTGCGCTTCTAAGGTCCTGCCAGGGCTGTTGCAAAACGTCTCTCCACGACCCAAATTCTTCCTGCCGGCGGGCACTTTTCACAGCAAATTCTCTCTGTGATTAATTTCTTTTTCTTCCCCTTCTCTTCTTGCTAGTATTTTTCCCCACAGTCGCTTTTTTGTAGCTGGGAAATTTTGACCTGTTTAGGACCTGACTCTTAGCAACGACAAACAGGCCATAGCAAGGGTTGGAATGCGGAAGATTTAGGAGCTATGGGGTATAAATGAGGGCACCAGAAAAAGAAGGTGTAATGGAAGGTACTTGGGTGCTGCTTTCTGTTTTGACTTCTTTTGGTGATCTGATGAGAGCAAAGGCGACAAACGTTGTAGTAACTCAAAGGCTTGCAGAATTTTATTCCAACATAAATTTTGTCCACTGTAGAAGAAGAGGTTAGATTTATACCCTGCCTAAGGCCCATTGGAAGTAAAGGGAGCCAGGAATGCCAGTTGACTTCCATGGGCTCTATTGAAATACATTACAACTCAAGAAGAGTTGCAAAGAAAATGTGGAATGGATTTTCAATTAAGTCTCTGGTCTCAAATACATTACTCTGGGACTGGAATAACAGGCCCAAGAGTGGAATGACAGCCCACAGGGGTAGGAGATATGTCCTGGGACTGCAATGACAGGCCTCAGAGTAGAATGACATCTGCTACCCCCCAGGTGCTGGCATTCCACTCCCAGAACACTCCTGCTACTCCCAGGGGCTGACGTTCCACTCTGGGGCCTGTCATTCCAGTCCCAGAAGACTTCTGTTACTCCCAGGGTCTGCCATTCCACTCTGGAGCCTGTCATTCCAGTCCCAGAACACTCCTATTACCTTCTGGGGCTGTCATTCCACTCTGTTACCTGTCATTCCAGTCTCAGAACATATCTGTTACCCCCAGGGGCTGTCATTCCACTCTTGGGCCTGTCATTCCAGTCCCAGGGTAGTCTTTTTGGGCCTAGAGGACCTAATGGAAAATCCATTCCGCATTTTCTTTGCAACTCTACTTGTACTGTAATATATTTCAGTGGAGCCCATGGAAGTCAATTGGCATACCTGACTCCTGTCCCAGCTCAGGCCTAGACCCCCCCCTCCCCGGGACTCCTGGAGCCGTGACAGTGAGGGACCCCCCCCCTCGCGAGCCCCAAGAAGTCCGGGAAGCCGTGCGGACCACACTTACTGGGCACAGAGCAACCAGCCAGGCTAAGGGCCCCTGCGAGGGGCGAGCCAGGGAGAGCCCGAGACCGGACGAGGGCTCCCTGCAGCGAAGCTACCAGCGGGGATGTCAGACGAGCCAGCGAGAGAGAGACAAGCCTACTGGCGATCGGAGGGAGCGAACTGTGGCACCGGAAGATGACCCTGCCCGGGGCACGACGAGATGCGGCCGGGCAGAGGCCTGCCCTCGATCGACACAGCTGTCGGCGATGGGCCAATCAGGAGTCAGGACGTCTGAGGGAAGGGACGAGAGAGCGAATGGGTGGTGGGTGGATGGGAGACAAGAGCGGAGCACGGGCCAGGGAGAGGGAATAAAAGGAAGAGAGTTGAAGGACGCCGGGGAGGAGACTGGAGAAGGAGGAAGCGGTCAGATGGGCGGTAGCCAGAGAGACGGGAAGCCCGGGCGCCGCTGCACGAACCATAATCCGGAAGGAGTCTCTGTGCCCCAGGGGTGACGTAACCCAAAAGGGGGCAGACTCCTGTATCTGAGGCCTCCGATAGAGCCCTGTTCGGTCTCCCTTGGCCTGGACCGTGCTCCAACCCCAGGCGAGAAGGCGGGGCCCGCCCACAGATGCGACACTCCCATTATTTCCAATGGGCCTTCAAGTCTCTCCCATTGTTTCCAATGGGCAATCCTTTCCTTCCTTTTAGCACATCCCCCTTCACTACCCAAAGGAGTCTCAGAGAGGCTTATAGCCTTCTTTCCCTTCTCCTTTATCAGATGGCATGAATGAATCCTCACTTTGCATTTGCTAATACAATGAATGATTAGTTATTAGTTGCAGGAAGTACAGAGAGAAAAGCAATAGTGTAAAATTCAACTGTAGTTCAGAAGAAATGAAGAGACCATTCACTAGTTATGCTGAACTACTTAACATCTGTAATCAGGGGCCGGGAGGAGAGTCACAGTGAGGTAGGTTAGATCTGAGTCTAGTAGTAGCACCTTAGAAACCAGCAGGACTTTCAGGGTATAAGTTTTCTCCAGTCAAAGCTCCCTGGCTTTGACACTGGAAAGCTTATATTCTGAAACTAGGGATGCTAGCCTCCAGCTGGGATCTGGGGATTCCTGGGAATTACAGCACATCTCCAGGCTACATAGATTAGTTCCTCTGGAGAAAAATGGGTTATTATTTGGAAGGTGGACTCTGACATTATACCTCCCTGAAGTCCCTATGCTCCACTCCCAAATCTCCAAGAGTTTCCCAGCCTGGTTCTGGCAACCCTACCTGACACTCTTGTTGGCCTCTAAGGTGCTACTGGACTAAAATCTAACTGTTCTACTGCGGACCAACATGGCTACCCTCTGAAATAGATATGAATCCTAAATTATCCTGAAATAGATATGAATCCTAAAGCTGCCATCGTAAAAAAAAAAAAAAAAAAACAGTTTCCTGGAAGATTTTTGGGGTGAAGCCTGAGGGGTGGGTGTTGCCTTCCGACACACTTCTGGTGATGTCAGGGGGTGTGGCATATGCAAATAAGTTATGCTAATGAGTTATGCTAATGAGCTCCTGCACCTCTTTTTTTGTGAAATGACCCCTGGTGATAAGTTACATATACAGGTTAGTAGATCAACAATCTCACATCTGAGTTCCTTAAGAACTCTGAGGTATACCAAGACCTGGAGACTTATTTCCCCAGTAGTCTAAAACTTCATCTCTGGTCACCTCAATTTGGCTCATTTCTTCAGACTCTCTTCCTGAAAATACTGGCTGTGGCATGGGTATGTGCCCCACACTTTCCACAGTGAACAGAGAAGCAAAAAAGTAATTGAGCTTCTCTGCCATCTTCTCATCTTCCTTTAGCAATCCCTTTATTTCTTTGTTATCCAAAGGCCCGACTACGTCTCTGGCTGGTTTTCTGCTCTGGATGTATTTTTAAAATGTCTGTTGTTTGTCTTGATGCTTTTAGCAACCTGTTTCTCAAGATCTCTTTTTGCGTGCCTAATTATTGACTTACATTTCTTTTGCCAGAGCCTGTGATCCCTCCCTCCTGTTCAATTAGTTGAGGAAGACCTTCTACTTTTTAAAAGAAGCCTCTTTTTATAGCTTCCTTGGCTTGTGTTGTTAACCACACAGGCCTTACTTTAGATTTGGCAGTGCTTTTCCTATCCTGTGGAATGAATTATATTTGGTCTTCAATTAATGTGGTTTTAAATAGTTTCCAAGCATCCTCTAGGGCAAACATACAGCCCGTGGGCTGGAACCACCCCCTGCAGTGTTTATATCTGGCCCAGAAGCAACTGGCTCTCTCCTGCTTTTATCTCTGGAGCTGTGGCTGCATCGCAGCTTGCTTTTGGCCAGCTCTATCAGTCACATGGGAGAGATAAAAACCCAGCCTCCCTTCCCTCCATTGGCTGTATCCTCCCCGTCCTCCTTTGGGGAGGGAGGGGGTGGGGGAGAGAGAGAGGGAGATCATGCATGAGAGAGAACAAAGTCTGAGTCCCATAGCACCTTTAATAGACCAAGAAAAATTTTATTTCAGGTATAAGCTTTTGTGTACATGCACACTTCTTCTCCATGGCAGCTGCTGCATTGCAGCCTGGCTTCTCAATTGCTCGGGAGTGACAAAAACCCAACCTTCCTTCCCTCCATTGGCTGTCTCCACCCCACTCCTCCTCCTTTGGGGAGGGAAAATGAGAGAGAGTGCACTCTTGAGAGGAGCTTCCCCCTCCTTGGATCCCTTGGCACCTTTAAGACCAACAACATTTTATTTCAATCAGCTGAGCACTCCTTTGTAATAACATTCAGTTGGCTTCAAGCTGCCGGTTGTGGTTGCTTTTCCCTTGTGTTACTGTGCGGAATTAAAGTTCCTGGGCCGGTTGCTGAGGGAAGGAAGTTCTCAGCTTTGGGTTTTATTGTTTGGCATATTAAACAGCCTTACACTTGTGGGTTAACTCTGAAGTTTGTGAGTGGGGCTTAACCTGGAACTTTTGGGGAGTGGAGCCTTAGGAGGGTGGGGTTTGGGGAGGAGAGGGACTTCAATGGGATATAATGCATACAGTCCACCTTCCAAAGTGGTTATTTTTTCAAAGTGAACTGGTCTCTATCACCTGGAGATCAGTTGTAATCCCAGGAAATCTCCAGCCATCACCTGGAGGTTGACAACCCTAGTTTTAGGATCCTGCAGAACTGTTCATAAACAGATTCCCCACCACCAGCCTGCTCTGGTGGGGAGTGTGGGTTATAAATTTGATAGATAAATAAATAAATAAAATACTAGCACTATGACCCCTCTGCATA
This sequence comes from Gekko gecko, assembly GCA_029375565.1. Classification (NCBI taxonomy): domain Eukaryota; kingdom Metazoa; phylum Chordata; class Lepidosauria; order Squamata; family Gekkonidae; genus Gekko; species Gekko gecko. The sequence goes on from JAPDNY010000001.1 coordinate 97,865,582, forward strand.
GTACACCTAATCCAGTCAAGCCTGTTATTGTCATTCATCTGCAATTGCCATTTGGCATCTGAAGTCACCATTATAAACTTTATATCTCCAGTACCTCATTGTTACATTTTATGGCACACATGGCTTGGCCCAACAAAGTGACATTTATGTCAGCTCTGGCCCTCGTAACAAATGAATTTGACAACTCTGATATAAGCCCTTAAATGTCAACACCTTGAATTTTGCCCAGCAAAGATTTGAAATCAGTGTACATTGGCAAAGAATGGAGCGATCTGGTCACTGTGACCCTCAGTGCATATCCTGGCTGTAGCATTCTGTACCAACTGAAGTTTCTGAATACTTCTCAAAGGCAGTCCTATGTAGAATGCATTGGCATTGCAATAATCTAATCTTGATGTAACCAGGGCATGTAACCACAATGTGCACATCTTTTCTGCCCAGAAACAGCCGCAGCTGACTAGCCAGTAGGAGCTGGTAAAATTTACTCCTGGCCGTAGCTGTTACCTGCTTATCCAGCAGTAGGCCTGGGTCCAAGAGTACACCCAAACTATGGAAATGTTCCTCAAAGGAGAGTACAACTCCATCCAGAATGGGCAACACCTTAAATCCCAGGTCATACCTTCTGCTCACTGATAGCACTTCTATCTTGTCAGTATTAAGCTTCAGTGTATTATCCCACGTCAACTCCAAAACTGCCTCCAGGCATCACAGTTCAGGGTTTCTACAGACTCCCTGGGATTACCCGGAAGCATTAGATAGATCTGAGCCTCATCTGCATATTGGTGACAACCCAGCCCAAATCTCCAGATGACTTCACCCAGCAATTTCACATAGATGTTAAATGGTGTAGGTAGCAAGATGGAACCTTGTGGGAACCTGCAGGCCAGAGGCCAAGGGTCTGAGTAACAGTCCCCCAGCACCACCTTTACCCTACATGTTGGACTGGAACCATTGCCAATTGGTGTCAGCTCGGAAAGGCAGTCCAGAAGGATACCATAATCAATGTGGTATTGAAAGCCTGTAAGAGATCCAGGAGAATCAGCAGAGTTGTACCCACTGTGTCCATCTCCCAGCACAGGTTATCTACCAGGGTGACAAAGTTTGTTTCAGTGCGCCTAAACCAGATCAGAAAAGATCCAAACAATCGGCTTTATCCTGGAAAGGTTGAAGTTGTCCAGCCACCACCTGTTCCGTTATTTTGCTCAAGAATAGAACATTTAAGGCTGGTTGATAGTATTTATGATCTCCTGGGTCCAGGGTAGACTCTTTTAGAAGTGGATGCACCACAGCCTGTTCCATGGCTGCTTTCAATGTGGTATTAACTACCTCTTAGACCCAGTCAGCCAGACCCTGCCCCTAGAAGATTTAATTATCGAGGAAGGGCAAAGGTCATACAATCAGGCGTAGACCTCAAACATCTAAGGATTCTGTCGACTTCCTCAGACTGAATAAACTGAAAGTATCCCTAATAGCTGGACTTATGCTATGTTTGTCCCCGAACCCCAGCTGAACTCAAACAGATGATAGCCATATATACTAAGCTTATAATTCTTAGATTATTATTATTATTATTATAATTCTTCTAATCTGTTAAAAACACCTTAATTATTCTGTATGCTAATTTACAACCTACCCTCTTTATATATGACTGCTATCTCTTTTTCCATTTCATTGTATCTGAAGACATGTGCATGCACACGAAATCTCATACCTTGAATAAAACTTTGTTGGTCTTAAAGGTGCCACTGGATTCAAGCTGGGCACATCTGCACCCTGCCCTGGCACCATCTGATCCTGTCACAGCTTATTTAGTCCCACATTGGAAGAGATGTGAGAGAATTTATCTGCAAATGTTGAGTAAAACTGCACAGCAGCCACCAAGCAGTCCACGTTTTCCAGCAACAGGCTTCACCGACAAATCTCTGACCACCTGGAACAGTTTTACGTCCCTGGTATGAGCCAGTGAGGTATATGAGCCAGTGTGATATAGAAAGTAGCATATTTGTCATGGAACATGGAAACCTAGGTTCAGATCCCAATGAAATTCTAGTTGCATTGAGGATGACATGACAGGAAGAGTGTTGATAAGATACATGCTGCTCTGGGCTTCTTGAAAGAAGGTGAGGAAGAAATATAAACACAGTTCACATTTTTATAGGAAAAGTTGACATGCTTAAGATTCTTCAGGAACTTTGGAGGCCCTTTTGCAACATTCAATATGTCAAGCAACCTGCTGGGAGGGCTGATGACCTGGCATAAGCAGATAGCACAAAATTATAAAATTCTGAACTCTCAAATGGAAATTGTTGGAAAGACTTTTCCCTTACATAGTACTATGTTGTAATGTGTTGTATATTTTTAGAAGACTATCTAGAACTTCCTAGTAGACACTTTATAAATAAAAATGTATGGAATTGAAGAGGCATCTTTTTTACAAGGTCACCTCTTGACTTTAAAGGAGGCAAAGGTGCTCAATGTAAGTAGACAGAGTTTAGTTATGCTTTCCTGAGTGCCTGTCCCTTAAGCCTTGGCATCAGAGCAGTGAAGCTATGAAAAGAAATTTTCATAAATGATCGATATAAAGTGTACACTCTTGTCAGGCTCTTTCAAGGGAAGCTGTGATGCTACATTTGTGTTACTGGGAATTGTTATGTTGTATGTGACAAGACAAAAACCAGAAGGAAGGTTGCCAGAATTTACAGTGCAGCTGCAGCAGGGATGAGACTGCAAATCTTACCATATACACAGGAGTTAGCAGGAGTGGGTCTGATCATGCAGACATTTATGGCTTACAAGTAGATCATTCCCCCCCAGTAGATAGGTAGCTCCTAGTGACATTCAGCTTCATCTTGTCACAGAAGACTTTACTCATGTTCCTTTTATTTCTGAATTTTTTTTATATAGCTATCCTGCCTGAAAGTAAAATCCGTTTAATCTTTTTAAAGCCCTCCTAGATAGCCCTTAGCCTTTTAAAGTATATTTTGTATCTTCTTATCTATTTGATTAGTATGAATTTGGTTTTTCAGGTTTCCTTAAAATATATATTTATTACTGTTTTATACAACAACTTCAGTTGCAGAATGCTCTGCAGCCTTTATTTAGTTTGTTTTCACAACAGATATAGATCAAAGTACAATGGATGAAAGTCAATGAGTTGTGCATGTGCTGTATACTACATGTTAGGAAAGGTACAAATAGGTATTAAAAAAGGAACAATGTAATGGAAGTTAAGACGGATTCCTTTAAATGGTGGAAGGCTAGTGTGAGTGAGATAAATAAAAGGGAGCACAGGCTTTGGCAAATAAAAAGCAAGCTTGTGATCAGACAGGCAGAAAGGGACTATGAGGAACATTTTGCAAGAAGCATAAAAACCAACAATATATATATTTGTAAGTACATTAGACGCAGATAACCAGCCAGGGAGACAGTGGGGCCCTTGGATGACCAAGGGGTGAAAGGATTACTACAGGAAATTATTACTACAGGCAGGGAAGCTGAATGCATTTTTAGACTCTGTCTTCAGTGTGAAAGATAGGAGGCACTTGCCCACTCTAGAATGGCTGATTTCAGGAGGGGTGTCAAAAGACTTGAGTCAGATTGAGGTGATAAGAGAGGACAAATCACTTGGCCCAGATGGCATACATCGAAGAGTTCTGAAAGAACTCAAATGTGAATTTGCGGATCTTCTGACAAAAATATGCAGTCTATCACTAAAATCTGCCTCCATTCCTGAGGACTGAAAGGCAACTAATGTAACCCTCATCTTTAAAAAAGATTCCAGAGATGAACCAGGAAAATACAGGCTAGTCAGTTTAATGTCAATACTGGGTAAGCTGGTGGAATCCGTTGTTAAAGATAGAATTAGTAGGCACATTGATAAACAAAAGCTATTGAGGAAGAATCAGCATGGATTCCGTAAGGGAGGATCTTGGCTCACTAACCTCTTAGAGTTCTTTGAGGGGGTGAAGAAACATGTGGACAAGGGTGACTCTGTAGATGTTGTTTACTTAGACTTCAAGAAAGCAAGTGCAAAGTTATGCCCATTTGAGCCAAAAACCCTAATGATAAATATATGTTGATGAGGACCAAACTGGTGACAACAGACAAGGAGAGATCTTGGAGTCGTAGATAACTCAATGAAGATGTTGACTCAGTGTGTGACTGCAATAAAAAAGGCAAATGCTATGCTGGGAATTATTGGGACTGAAGACAAATCAGCTAGTATTAATGCTCATGTATAAATCTTTGGTGTGACCTCATTTGGAACTCTGATCACTGTATCTCAAAAAGGTATTATAGCATTGGAAAAAGTGCAGAAAAGGTCAACTAAAATGATTACGGGGATGGAACACCTTCCCTATGAAGGAAGGTTAAAGAGGTTAGGGCTCTTCAGCTTGAAAAAACAACAATTGAGGGGCTATGTGATAGAGGTTTACAAAATTATGCATGGTTTAGAGAAGGATGAGACAGAAGTACTTTTGTCCCTTTGTCACAATACAAGAACTCATGGGCACTCAATTAAATTAATGAGAGGTAAGCTTAGAACAGATAAAAGGAAGTACTTCTTCACCCAAAGAGTAATTAACCTGTGGAATTTACTGCCAGAAGAAGTGGTGGTGACTACAAGTATAGACTGCTTCAAGAGGAGATTGGATAAACATGTGAAGCAGAGGTCCATTAGTAGCTATTAGCCACAAGGTAGAGATAGAACATTCCATTTGGGGCAGTGATGCTCTGTATTCTTAGTGCTTGGGGGGCCACAGTGGGAGGGCTTCTGGAATTCTGGCCCCTCCTGATGGTACTTGGGTTTTGGCCACTATGTGACACAGAGTGTTGGACTGGATGGGCAATTGGCTTGATCCAACATGGCCTCTCTTATGTTCTTATATTCTTGTGATCAGATATTTGAATCCCACTACCTAAGTTTTGATTCTTATGCTTTATTTAATTTGAAAAATATAATATTTATTTAAAACATTTATTGGCCTACCTCTCTGTGAAAAATGCTTGAATCAACTCAGAACATTGAAAAGAAACCATGAGCGCTGAAAACACAATAAATAAAAATGAAATCTGCAGAATATCAAAAGCAATTAAAAGTAGCCTTCAGTTTTTGTGTGAAAAGCAGACTATAAATGAAGTAATAAATTAATTTCAGAACATCAATAAAATGAATAAGAGCAGCTAAAACAGCAATTACACAAGTTTATAAGACCACATAATCCAGTGCCAGGGCAGACAAAAGGTTTCCTTCTAACAGCTAAATACTGGCTCCTAACAGCTAAATACCCCAGATCCTGCTGGATTACTCCTATTTTACTCCTATTCCACCTTCATATGGATTACTCCTATTCCACCTTCATATGGAACCTTGGGTGATAACAGATGAGGACCCTGAAACGACTCGCCTGGTGGCAAAAGATCTATCAATAGTGTTATTTTTAAAGCGGCTTTGAAATGCTGTAGGTAGTTTTATGTATATACATTTTAAAATTCTAAAACTAATTTCCATAATATCATGGGATTTTATAGAATTTATGGAAGTTTATAAAATGTTGTCTATTAATATTGTTTATGAGTATGTTTATTAGTTTTTATTGTAAAAATGTTTGGTTTAAATTATCTTGTAATTATATGGGTTTTTTTTTAATAGCTGTTTGTACATTTGGCTTAAGACCTCTGGACAATGAAGCTAATAAATGAAAGGATACTGGGTGATTCATTGTGGGGGAAGGCATTCCTAAGTAGAGAAAGCATTACAGATACATACCTAAGGTGGGTGACCGTGTTAGTCTAGTAGAAGAGCTAGACTGACCAAGAAGATTCCCAGTGTATAAGTTTTTGAGAGTCCGCATTCCTTTTGTCAGGTATAGTTTCGTCAGATACCTTGGAAATCTTGCTAGTCTTTTAGGTAATTCCACTGAACTCAGATCTAGCTCTACATACCCAAGGTTACCATTCACTCACCCACCAATTCAGGTGCAGAGGTATGACCAGTTTTATGTAACGGTAGACACTTGATTTTGGAATTCTGCAGATAAATCCATGCCCTAAATTTGGGGACAGATCTCATTGGAAATTGCAGCTCTCCAGCCAGCTTCCTTTCCATAGTAGGGGCCTAATAGGATTAGTGTCTTTGGTACTATGCCAGGCCCATTGACAGTTCTTGAACGCAAGTATGTCCTTATATAATTGGTTTATGCCGATGCCTAAAAGCATCTGTTAAGCTTGAGGACTGAATGAAGTTCTTGTCACCAAGGACTAATCCAGTGAGAGCAGGATGTCTAGGAGAACCTCATCAGCACCAAGCAGACCTCAGCCTGCACAGACTTTCTGTTCCTGTGCATCCATACTCAAATGATGTCTTAAGAACTTTGCTTCCTATGCAGTGCAACTCAGACCTCTTCATCATTTATTATGGATTGTACATCCCAGATTCCATCTACACCACCAAGTCAACTGCTTCTAACTTGTAGTATGCCTTTAGTGTATACCAGTGCTTGCATCGGAGTGTCAAACTCATTATGAGGGCTGGATCTGACATAAATGGGACTTTGTCAGGCCAGGCCATGTGTGTCATAAGACATAATGCCAGTTAACGGAGATATTAATTTTATAAAGGACACAGACAAACAAAATTAAAGATCTTTTAACTTAAAATACAAACATGCTTAAAACAGTAACTCTTGCCATATTTTGTTTATTTAACGGTCTTTGATAACTGACACCTCCCAAAGCTTCACCCATTCCACAGCCTTAAAAGATGCCTACGTAAAATGGAAAGGTGGGGGAATAGTTGGATTTGGCAATGCAGTTTTTCAAATAAAACATCAAGGAGAAGTACAAGGATCACAGCAGAAACGAAAAATAAAAACTAAAAGTTTAAAATACTCTGAGCCTAGGAAAACATGAAATGACTGGGCACTGCAAGCTTCCCCCACCCCGGGTCTACTCAGAGTGGCAGTGGCTCTCCAGTGTAATATCCCCCTTTGGCTGTGGGTTCCCAGGTTGGAATGCTCACTCAGGCATCCGTTCTCAGGTCCATTCAGCAGAGACAAAACATCAGCCCTTTATTTGCAAGGCGACAACTCCAACACCAACAACTTCAGTTGTCATACAAAAACTGGAAACTGAAACTACAGCTCCACTCTATTGAAATACATTGTAACTCAAAAAAGGTTGCAAAGAAAATGTGGAATGTATTTTCCATTAAGATTTTTGGGCTCAGATAGATTGGACTGGAATGACAGCCCCCAGAGCGAAATGATGGTCCCTGGGAATAGTAGAAGCATTCTGGTAATGGAATCAGAGCCCCTGGAGTAGAATTCCATTCCCAGAGTGGAATTCCGTTCCCAGAACACAGCTGCTACTCCCAGGGACTGACATTCCACTCTAGGGGCTGTCATTCCAGTCCCAGGACACAGATTCTATTGCTAGGGACCGTGTCGGACGCTATTGTCAGATCTAACAGTAACAGCAGCACTGGCCTGCCCCAATCCAGGTGTCTCTAGAGGTCATCTGTGAGGGTGACTAGTGCTGTTTCCATCCCATGGCCGGAGCGGAAACCAGAGTGGAATCGGTCAAGGATGGATACGTCCTCCAAGAAAGCCTGGAGTTGTTCAGCCAGTGCTGTCTCAACTACATTACCCAGAAATGGTAGATTTGAGACCAGGCGATAGTTGGCCAGGGCCGTAGGGTCCAATGTTGGTTTCTTTAAGAGCAGACAGACCATTGCATCCTTCACTGGGAAGGTCCCAGAAGAAAGGAACAAGTTGATAATTTCTCCCAGGGGGACCCGAATTCCCTCCCTACATGCTTTAACCAGCCAGAAAGGGCATGGGTCAAGAAGTGGTTGGTTTCACAGCTGCCAGGACCCTGTCGACATCCTGAAGATGGACAAGGGGCTTCCAGTTTCTTTACTGCATCAACTGTGGGGGGCAATCTCATCGATGGGTCCAGATAGCCAGCGGTATCAGCCTATATGGACTAGCTAACACCAGCAGTGATGACCAATCAAAGGGTACATTCTAGCTATCCTCTAAAACCTAGCCCTTATAATCTTCCTTCCCACCCTCACCAGTCAGCTCACTCTAATAAAATTAGCAATTTCAATAATACATACAGTAATCTAATGTAAAAATTTCAATACTCAGTTCCAATTGATTAATTATAACTTCCAACCAAACAATGCAGGGGGGATTATAAATAGGCTAGGGGACAAATAAACTAAGAACTACAATCCCCTCACTCTAACCACATAACCCACCCTACTAATAAAACCCAATAAATTGATTAATAACAATAAGGGGAGAAATATCCCATTTAACCAATTTATATCTAATCTAATTAATTAATCAACTTCTAGTCAATTAGCAGGGGAGTCTCAAATTAAGTTACAGGCCACTAGTATATAATTTTATGAACAAAAAATTCAGTAATGTCAATTTCATAAAGAGATCAGTCTCAAAATATCCAAATTAAGATTTACTGCAAATGTGACATATTTGTCTCCTTTTAATTTTTATGCACAAATGCATATTTCAGAACTCTCGACTTCGAGAAATGTGTGTGAAGTTATTCACTAAATTTGCATTCTAACATGCGTTTGCTGGACAAATAAGAATAATATTTGGGGGGAATACAATAGCTAAATAAGTTGCCTTCTACTTTGAAAGAAAGCCACGTAGGCACAGTGGCTTCCTTCAGTTTCCCACTCAGCCAGGAAGTTGGTTGAATGATCTTCAACACAGCAGAGTAGTCGTGACAATAAAATAACCCCTGTCTCATCTATACTGCTCTTTTGAATCCAAGTAAATAGACAATTGTAAGTATGGAAAAGACAATGCAAAATATCAGTATAAGCATTTATTTTTCTCCTTTTTTCCTGCTTAGATTTGTCTTCTTTTTTTACTTTTCTGCCGTATGTTTGGAGATTGAGATTTTAGACACTCTCAATGGCTGTGCTATGGAACAGATGGTCACAGATCCTACCAGGGGAGAGGCGATCCTGGATTTGGTCCTAAGTAACACCCAAGACCTGGTGAGAGATGTAAAAGTGATTGCACCACTTGGGAACAGTGACCATAATGTCATTGAGTTTAACATTTGCACAGATAGGGAGTTGCCCAAAAAGACTGATGCAACCACTTTTAACTTTAAAAGGGGTAACTTCTCTGGTATGAGGGGACATGTGAGGAAGAAATTGAAAGGAAGAGTGGAGAAGGGCAAAACCATTGGGGAAGCTTGGAGACTATTTAAAAATATAATCCTAGAAGCTCAGAAAAAATATATACCGCAGGTTAGGAAAGGCACAAATAGGTATAGAAAAAAGCCTGCATGGTTAACAAACAAAGTAATGGAAGCTGTAAAAGGTAAGAAGGATTCCTTTAAGCGGTGGAAAGCTAGTCTTAGTGAGGTTGATAAAAGGGAACACAGACTATGGCAAATAAAATGCAAGTCTGTGATCAGGCAAGCAAAAAGGGAATATGAGGAGCATATAGCAAAAAACATAAAGGCCAACAATAAAACTTTCTTCAAATACATTAGAAGTAGGAAGCCAGCCAGGGAGGCAGTGGGGCCCTTGGATGACCAAGGGGTAAAAGGAGTAGTAAAGGATGATAGGGAAATGGCTGAGAAGCTGAATGCATTTTTTGCCTCTGTCTTCACTGTGGAAGAGGAGAAGTGCTTTCCCACTCCAGAAGCACCAATTTTGGGAGGGGGTTTGAAAGACCTGAATCAGATTGCGGTGACAAGAGAGGAAGTCCTCCGACTGATGGACAGTTTAAAAACTAATAAATCACCAGGCCCGGATGGCATTCATCCGAGAGTTCTGGAAGACCTCAAATGTGGATCTCCTGACAAAAATATGTAATCTTTCTTTAAAATCTGCCTCCATTCCTGAGGACTGGAAGGTAGCTAATGTCACTCCCATCATTAAAAAGGGCTCCAGGTGAGAGCCGGGAAATTACAGGCCAGTCAGTCTGACATCGATACCGGGTAAGTTGGTGGAAACTGTTATTAAGGAAAGAATTAGTAGGCACATTGATGAACAAAAACTATTGAGGCAGACTCAGCATGGGTTCTGTAAGGGAAGATCTTGTCTCACTAACCTGTTAGTGTTTTTTGAGGGAGTGAACAAACATGTGGACAAGGGGGACCCAATAGATATTATTTACCTTGACTTCCAGAAAGCTTTTGATACAGTTCCTCATCAAAGGCTCCTAAGTAAGCTCAATAGTCATGGGATAAAAGGACAAGTCCTCTTGTGGATCAAAAACTGGCTTATAAATAGGAAACAGAGAGTGAGTATAAATGGGAAACTTTCTCAGTGGAGGGTGGTAAGCACTGGGTACCACAGGGATCAGTACTCGGTCTGATGCTTTTTAACTTGTTTATTAATGATTTGGAATTGGGAGTAAGCAGTGAAGTGGCTAAATTTGCAGATGACACAAAGTTGTTCAGGGTGGTGAAAACCAGGGAGGATTGTGAGGCACTCCAAAGGGATCTGTCGAGGATGGGTGAGTGGGCATCAACATGGCTAATGGGGTTCAATGTGGCACATTGGAGCCAAAAATCCTAAATATAAATACACGTTGATGGGGTCTGAACTGGCAGAGACGGACCAAGAGAGAGATCTTGGAGTCGTAGTGGATAACTCAATGAAAATGTCTAGACAGCTGCAATAAAGAAGGCCAACGCTATGCTGGGGATTATTAGGAAGGGAATTGAAAACAAATCAGCCAATATCATGATGCCCCTGTATAAATCACTGGTGCGACCTCATTTGGAATACTGTGTACAGTTCTGGTCGCCACATCTCAAAAAGGATATTATAGCATTGGAAAAAGTGCAGAGAAGGGCAACTAGACTGATAAATGGGTTGGAACACCTTCCCTATGAAGAAAGGTTAAAACGCTTGGGGCTCTTTAGCTTGGAGAAACGATGGCTGAGGGGTGACATGATCGAGGTTTATAAGATTATGAATGGGATTGAGCAGGTTGAGAAAGAAGTACTTTTCTCCCTTTCTCTCACTACAAGAACTTGTGGGCACTCCATGAAATTGCTGAGCAATCGGGTTAGAACAGATAAAAGGAAATATTTGTTCACCCAAAGAGTGATTAACATATGGAATTCACTGCCACTGGAGGTGGTGGCAGCTACAAGCATGGACAGTTTCAAGAGGGAATTAGATAAACATATGGAGCAGAAGTCCATCAGTGGCTATTAGCCACAGGGTATAGATGGGAATTCTCAGTCTGGGGCAGGTGATACACGCTATTCTTGGTGCTGGAGGGGCAGCAGTGGGAGTGCTTCTAGTGTCCTGGCCCCACTGCTGGACCTCCGGATGGCACCTGGTATTTTTAGCCGCTGTGTGACAGAGTGTTGGACTAGATGGGCCATTGGCCTGATTCAACATTGGCTTCTCTTATGTTCTTATGACCTGAACAATGAATAAATTATCATTGTGGCTAAATAATGGTAATCTGAGTATTTTTATATGCTGAATTAAAAACATAGTAAATGAGCCTTACAAAAAATTGAATAATGTTATCAATTAAAAAATAGGGCAAAGCAAGCACTGTATAAATTTTTAAAGCAATATATAACCACTGTTGAATTAATACAGTTGTTTTGTAGCTAAATGCTTCAAGTTGTTTATTTGAGCATCATCAGGAAGATTCCAGTGAGATTTTCCAATAGGAGCTTAATAATGTTATTTTCTCATCCTTGACTGAGATAATGCCATAGATTTTTCTGTCTGTTCATGAAGACAGCCCAGCAAGTATATAATTTGTGTTGAATCACAAATTTATTTATTTATTCGATTTTTATCCCACTCCTTTCCCTGCCAGGCAGGGCTCAGGGCAGCTAACAGCAAAATGTTAATAACAAAACATTGTGTGTCCAGAGCCCAGTGTACAGAGTTTGGAATAACTTTATTCCAGAGTATTTTCTCAGGTTGTTGAGTGACCTCTGCCCCTCCCACACAAATTCTTCACAACACTTAGATGAATAATTGTTAGTAGACAACAGACAAACTCTGTAGAATGCAAAAACATGATGAAATATGTAGCATTTGTAGATACTATGATAAAGCAAAACAAGCCTTGTGGCACATTAGAAGAATGCAGTGGCCCATTAGAAGCTGATAAAAAGCACTAAAAATACATGAACCCCCTCCCCATCTGTACATGCAGATATGAAATAATGTCCTCAGCAGTTTAGACATGGGATTATTAATCAAGGCCCCATTTTTAAAGTGAAGGTCCTTTCTCCACCTTTTAATGGATACTTGTGCTTCCCTTGCAGTTTTTGAGATTCTTCCTAAGACTCCGAAACGGTCTTATCATTATTACCCTGAATGCTGCCTGTTTCAGTTAATGGGTTTTCAGCAAGGCTGATGTGACTGAGGCTAATGCTTAATATTCTAGATATTGCAGGCAGAGAGTTGTATGAACTAAGTTCATTCAGCATGTCTCTCTACAGCCCACAGGGCAAGATTGACTAACGGAGGCTAATTTAACATTTTTGCTTAATAGAGGAGCCTTCCTAAGAGGAGCAACATCATCCTGAAACTGATTTTCTCTGTGATGTATGCAATTCTGCTTTCTTTGCTCAGACAGTTCCCATCATAGTGCAACCTACCTTTTTGATAGACATTTACCCTGGTAGCCTGCTTGGAATACATTTGAAGGATTAGTGTCCATGCCATATAATGTGGCCCTTGTGCCCAGTGTGCATTGGTGAATATTCATGTAGGCAACTCGGGAGACTCCTTGTAGTGATCTGAAATGGCAGCACATGCAGAACGCATTCCATGCAACCTGTGTTTCTTTTCTGTGCTTCAGATAGTATCTTGGAGAGGTGTACTACCTTTTGGCTGTACAAAAAAGAATTATTTCCCTCTTATATGGAGGCTTTTTAAAGCGATTAATATCTGTTACTTTTATTACATCTTTAAAATTCTCATCCGGACATATGTGTTTTGAGGCAATTTAAGACTATCTGAAGCAGAACACTGCACCAAACTCAGTGCTGTGTTGGTGACAGATAAATGTTCAATGGTAATAGTTCAAGAGTTTCTTTGTCCAACTAAGGTATGTCCACAAAGCATCTTTGCCCCATAGCCCCATAAATTTGGTTTTATTTAAGATATTCAGAATGATATTAGCTACTGATTTGCAATTGGAAACTTTTGAACATTGACACCCGTCCTATTTACCTTTGAACATTTGAATAGAAGAAACTGCAGAGTCCCCAGTGAGAAAAGGGATGCTGTTAGAAAACATGAGTTTCCTTTAAAAATTACATACGCTTTTACCTTTGTCCCTACATGTACCCTTCAAAAGGTTTAGCCTACAATTTTAAAATGTTATATTGATCTGTAGTAGTGTTTGTATTCATTGCAGAATCTGCCCTTAAATTGGCAGATTTTTTTAAAAATAAGCAAGTTAGCTACAGTCGTGCTTAGAGCAACCAAAAGACCTTTGCAGCTATAGAAACAGAGTGGGTGAGAGAGCATAATTTCAAGTATCTGAGTCTTTCTTCTGACCAAGTGTAGAATGATGCCTCTGGGAATTCTGACTTGAGTCAGCTCTAAATTTTTAATTTACAGAAAGTCAGCACTAATGAGAACTAAAAGTCATCTTTCAGAAGTCTTTTATTTTAGCTTCTGAAATTTTTACTTGTTAATATTATTAACAGCTGGGATTAATAGAGAGCTTTGAAACAGGCTTTGTAAATTTTGTTCGACCAATGTCTCATGACCTCAGTCAGATTTTAGGTATTTAGAGATGCAGACAAAACCTTTTGAGAGTATTATGATTCTTAAGGCATGAGTTTAGATACCTTTATTTATAACATAATTAAAGTCAGTCAGGTTTTGCATTAGTGGACATATTTTCATAAACTACTGAGGGGTCTATGTTTAGCCCACTGCTAGCTAGAATTCCTCTCTTCAGCATTTAAAAGTGGCAGCCGGACTGGCTGCTGCTGGACAGTGGAATCATTTTTGCAGGAGCATCATTTTTGGCAGCAGTTGAAAGCAAGCCAAATGGTTTTACTGAGGAGAATGAAATTCATAGTATAAAACTTAAATATTCTTGTAAAAGAACCATGTTGGCCAGTTTATGTAAACACAACACGTGCACATTTATTTTGATTTTTTTAAAAAACAAACTATTATTGGGTTACATTTAAAATTGAATATAGGTATTTCCAGGGGTCTTTTTTGGGGGGCAGCACACCAAAGCACAGCTCCGGGAGCTCAGGAGCCAAGCCCCGCCCCCAGCCGGCGTCCCAGGGAGTCTTTCAGGCAGCCGAATGTCAATTTCAGCTCCATTATATCCTATGGGCCATTGAAGTCAAAGGTGAAAACATAGGGTATATTCTAGGGGCTGGAGGGGAGGGGTTTGAGGGAGAGGCTCCAAACTCACAGGGTAGCTGATGGAGCCTCTCCCCGAGATACCCACCAAGTTTCAAGAACATTGGATCAGGGGATCCAATTCTATGGGCCTCCAAACATGTTGCCCCCATTCCCTCCATTGTTCTCTATGGTGGGGAAAAAAGTAACGTTTTCCCCGCCATAGAGAACAATGGAGGGAATAGGGGCGACCTGTTTAGGGGCCCATAGAATTGGACCCCCTGATCCAATGTTCTTGAAACTTGGTGGGTATCTTGGGGAGAGGCTCCATCAGCTACCCTGTGAGTTTGGAGCCTCTCCCTCAAACCCCTCCCTTCCAGCCCCAGAATATACCCTATGTTTTCACCATTGACTTCAATGGCCCATAGGATATAATGGGGCCAAGTGCTGCCAAATTTCTTTCATTCCCTCTTTTCCTTCTCTCTTTTTCCTCTTTCCCTCCTTCTTCTCTTCTCTCTTTCTTTCTTTCCCACCTTCTTCTCTTCTCTTTTTCCTCCTTTCCCTGTTCCCCTCCTTCTTCCCTCTCTTTCTTTCCCTCTTTCCTCCTTCTGTGGCCCAATTCTCATGAGAAGGAGTTTAAACTTTAAACCCCTTCTCTCTTAGCTCCCCTACCCAGACCAGCTGGGGAAGGGAAGGGGAGGCTTTTGAAGATGCCTCCCCCCCTTTTGCTTCCCCTTCTGACATCACTTCTGGTGATGTCAGGGGGCATGGCATATGCTAATAGCCTAATAGCTCATTAGCATACCATATGCTAATGAGCTCCTGCAGCTGTTTTTCTACGAAAAGACCCCTGGGTATTTCTTCTTTTCATTGGTGATCTGTTTGCAGATATCTAAATCTATTTGATAAAAGTAAGGCTGACATTCTCACTTGTTAGATTTCATAGAAAATTTAATTAGTAGAGCTCAGGTGGTCATTGTAATCTTATTTCTGGGTTTAAAAAAAATCTTTTGGAAAATACTGTGTGGCTTCCCATAGTTAACAGTTCAGAATCTAAATGTAATAAATGGTGGGGAAATTGGCTGCATAGTTAATATTTGCTTCTTGTGGAACAGCGCCTTGGGATTTCATAGAAATCATCCAGTTCCATCACAATAAATGTTGTGTGTCACAATTAGTATGCTAGGTACTTTTTTTACAAAGAGATAGACCAAATGATTATAAAAATTGTTATAACTGCCATAATGAGGAAGGGCCTTCCAGAAAGAAGTGCATATCTCAAACAACATGGAGTAATTGTACTCTGTTGCTTCATAAGTACCATTTCAGTGAATAAGGACAAGGCATAGGCCTTTTACTCTGGACCTGGTAGTAAATTAAATCCTTAAGGAAAAGAGAAGATGTTAAAAATCACAATCAGCACAATGTGGTTTGCCATAACATGCATAATGCAGGCTTCCAATTAGAACGTGGCAATTAAAAAACTTTCCTTGTAGACTGATGAGAGAGCAATTATTTTTAAAGCAGAGTAATGTGGTATTCTGGCTCTCCTTCCAGTCACTTCTGGCTCCGGTATAGAAAAGACAAGACAAGACTTTTTTTGGAAACATATTTGCTATTGAATTTTGTATCAAAAGAGTGGCAGAGAGAACAGGTTTTTTTGCTATAAACTGAACTCCTGCTAATCGGTAATACAAATTATTTCAGTGCATTGAGACTCAATTAGTCGATTGTTTTATAAATTATTTCTCTATAAGATTCAAATTGAAGAAATAATTCGAGATGGATGCAATTGCAGATGCCAGCCAATTTGTTAGATAAAGCCTTGTCTTGCCTTCCCTCGGTTCATTTAGCTTTTTTTTTCTTTTGCTATAGCTTTTATATTACACTGTGATGAGATAAACTAAATTTTGTTAAAAAAAATCCTATTAATAAAGCATTTTTTAAAAATAGTACACAGTAAGCCAAAGAATTTAGTAAGAGGTAAGCAAAATCACATTTAATCTGTTTCAAAAAACAAACACACCCCGACTCACACACAGACACACTTCATTGGTCCCAAAGAAAAACTGAAATACTGAAAGAAGACAACTATTTAATATAGTCTTGTATCTAATACACTTTCTGGTATAAAGCTGCATTTTTCATGGCCTCCAATTTAAAAAAATTCTGCAAAAAATTGTTAAGAGAAAAGGTTCTTGTCTACCCTTTCACATCAATTTTGCCTTATGGGGAAGTATTAATGTAGGGGAACTTAGAAAAATGTAACCCTTTATTTGGAATCTGAAGTGGTACAATCCCATCTTGTTACCTCAGCACTCCGCTACCCCATTAGATATATATATAGAGGGAGGGAGGGAGGTTCTGCTTTCTTTCCATATCTAGTAGGAAATTTCCATTTGAAACAATAGACCTTTTATTATTTTTTTTCTTCATTTTAAATCATTTATATACATTGTAAAAGGGGGGGAGCTCTGTCTCTCTTTCCTCCTATTTAAAAGGTGCCCCTTTATCTTTCCTTTGGGGTCTTCAGGCTGTAATTTCCAGGATGACCTGTGAAACACATACTGACAATTGACCTTCAGTTGGGCAATGTAATCATATTCACATTTTTTTTTAGTAAGTGGATTGATTTTACTGCCTGGAGTAGGGACCAACCCGGGAGGGGCAGGGGAGAAGTAGAGCACAGACTAGAACACAGGGCAGAATTAGGCTACAACTTTATTGATTACAGATTCCTCAGGTTTTGGCACAGCATAGGCTGGGAAAAGTGGGTACAGTTAATGGCTGAATTGCTGTCAGCACCTTCCCTGACCTGCTTGTTGGGGTAACTGAGGGAAGAGGGCTAGTATTAGGGCTGGAAGCAGCAGAAACCACTATTCCTACCCATTACCATCTTCTTGGGAGCATGGTGAATGCATCTGCCCTGATGCTGGCTGTTGTGTACCCTGTCCCCCCAGAGCCCCTTAAGAACACACCCATTTTAGATGATGTGGGGAACTGACGAGGGCCATAGCTAGCACAGGGTATACAGGGTGACACCCCCTCCTGGATTTCCAATGCCCCCACCGAATCATAGAGCCCACCCTGCCTTCCTTGCCATTAGTGTGCAGGTGCAAGGCATACCACCGCCCGTCCTCCCAGCTTCCATTTCACCTTGCAAGCCAATGCACCTTAATTAAAACATGTGGGCATGACAGCCTTTTCCTGGTGGGGGGCTGCCTATGTCCCATCCTCAGTGAGCCAGCAGGACCAAAGATGGGGGGAAGGTACCACCCAGGAGCTTTGCTCAGGAGCATTCAGAGAGTTCAGGCCCACTGTTGGGAGAGGTCTGGCCCTTCCTCATTTGGCTGCTCTGTTTCCCAGTCCCAGCCCCGTGTGACAGGTGGGAAACCCCAGAGTGCCACCCTGACACCCCAGGAGTCTTTCTGGCTCCTGCTCAGCCCCTCTCCTTTTACTTCCCTCCCGGGCAGCAGAGGAAGTGCTGTCAGTGGTGGAATTCATGCAGCGGAGCCTGAAATTGGAGTAGGGGCCCAATGAATACATGTTCGACTGGAATGGTGACAAGATCTTCCATGGGCATGAAGCACAAGGAGGCCGTCTGGCAATGGCCCCAGTTCCAGGAGTTCACCAGCTTCCAGGTTGAGGGTGTGCTGGGGGACCTGGCCACCCTCTGCTCCAATCTGGACATTATTATTTTTTGTGGCATCCGAAGTGACATCATGTCCCCCAGTGCCCCCTCACCAAAAATCATCTAGTATGGGGCTGGAACTGACACTACGCAACCTGCACTATGTTCCCCATAAACACCAGCAGCCAGTTGGACACTTATGTTCTTTTTAACAGTACAATCAAGCACATGGAGTATATATACTCTTTGCTATGAGGAAACCCAGGGTGTATCAGCCAATCAGAGCCCCGCATAAAATTCCTTCCCAGCTCTGTTAACCAGTGACCACATGCAGACATAGCAAAGGATGGGCAGCCGCACAAAAAATAAACCTCAGAGGCAAGGGATGGGAAGCTTGGTCTTTTCCAAGAAAGAGCTGCTGAATGCCCAATGCATATTTAGCACACTCCTTTTCAACCTGCAGACCAGAGAGAAGCCTGCAGTCCCAGATCTACCTGCTCCACCTATCCAGCAATAGGCTTGCCCCTGGGAGTGGGCTGTTGGAAACTGTTTGAGAGCAATTGGCTGACAGCCAATGCTGGGCCCAGCTGCCAAAAGTCATTCTTGTCGTCGTCCCCACATCAGGCACAAAGAATGTTCCAGCATAAGGCTGAGAGCTAAAATTACATAAATTAAGGGTATTAGATGTATTTTGTAGAATTTGTCTAATTGAGAAGATGTTATGGATTGCTGATCATATTTAAAATAGGATAATTTTGGAAGTAAAGTTTTCAGGAGTGCCTCAATGATATTTTAAGGATATAGATGTATGTATACTGTTACCGCCTGTATCTTGAAATGTAGATAATTTTTAGAGAAACATTTTAAGGAAGTACATGTCTGCAGGGATTTCTGTTGATTTTTATAATAATAACTGCTTGTTTTAGTTTAATCTGAATAAAGTGTAAAGAAAATGGTGGGAATAAATTATACATTTTTTACTGGCAGTTGCTGAATTCTTCCACTCTGTGTTTATCCAGGTTACTTCTCTGGGATTGTGATGACAGAAGCTACAGCTACTATATTGAAGTTTCTACTAATCAGCAGCAGTGGACCATGGTGGCTGACAGAACAAAGATTTCCTGCAAGTGAGTTCAGCTTTTTCCTTAATGTTTCTCAGCTCTAAGACCCAAATTAAACATGACAGTGGCCATGGTTGCATCTCATGGCAACCAACACCATTTTAGAAGCAGTTGTAGTGTTTTAAAAATTGCTGTGAGGGCCCAATCTGGATCTAGTGTGCAGTGTAGAGGTTCCAGGAGCTCTTTTTTGGTGTAGTGGTTAAGTTCACGGACTTTAATCTGGGAGAACCGGGTTTGATTCCCCACTCCTCCGCTTGCACCTGCTGGATGACCTTGGGCAAGCTATAGTTCTGGCACAGCTGTTCTTGAAAAAGAGAAGTTTCTGTCAGAGCTCTTTCAGCCCCACCTACCTCACGGGGTGTCTGTTGTAGGGAGGGGAAGGGAAAGGAGTTTGTAAGCCACTCCGTGGGTAGTGAAGGCAGGGTATAAATCCAATCTCTTCTCTTCTTCTGGTTCCCCCTGAGCCCATTAATGTGCTGAAACAGCCATGGGGGGGCTGTTTCTGCACCTGAAAAGGCATGTGGGGAGAAGCAAGAGCTCCTGGGGCCTCCATGCTGCTCACCTGATCCAGATCAGGGCCTCATGGCAATTTTTAAAGAACTACAACTGCTTCTAAGATGTCATCAGTGACCACAGGATGAACCCATGGCTGTTGTCATGTTTAGTTCATCTCTTAAATGAGTAAAAATAGGAAGCAAAATGCTGAAAATAGTGGGTCGGTAGCAAATTCCCTGTAACAGTAACAAATGAAATAAGCGTTAGTGATTTTTAAGATTCCGTGTAGGAATTTCCCTGGCTGTGCACCACTTTCCATGTTTGAGATATTACTTCAGCTGTAGCAAGAAAAACAGGATATCAAAGAGAAAACCCGAGTTGCCATGTTGGCACTAGGGTGTGTCATGGTGAGCAGAATATTCCATCTTCATGGCTCAGTGCAGTCCCATATGGGGACTGTGCAATCTCAGGCCAGCAGTGGAGAAGAGCTAGGTAGCTTTATTAAAAGTTTCTAGAGCCCAAGAGTTCTCCCCCACCCCTCCGTTTCTAGTAGTGCCTTTCCTGCCCAAATGGTCACATGCAGGGGAGGAGTGAGCACTCTTTCCTCAGTTCTCTTCTTGCTGGCATAAGGAGAGCACAAGCTTCAGCAAGCTGTTCAATCTGAGATTTTCTTGAAGCCTTTTCTCTTTGGGATATCACCGGAGAGTATAGGATGGCATTATTTAAAAAATGCAAGGAGCACAGAGCCAAAATTGCTCAAAGTGACAAGCACAAATTGTGCCCATTATGTCTGGGTGAAGGGCATAATACTGCCTTGTGCCCAGCCTGCCACCGCCTCACGCTAAAGGCCAGAGAATGGAGGGTGGCTAGGCTCAAAGCAGCCTTATGGGAGAAAGCTTTGGGTGCCCCAGAACCGACCAGAGAAATATGGGCCCCTTCCAAGAAACGACCGAGAGCCCCGTCAGTAGCCACGGTACTGGCTCCCTCAGCATCTGATCCAATGGAGAATTCAACTGCAACACGAAAGGCATTGGAACCACCATATAAAAAGTCGAAGAAGACCAAACACGCTCAGTGCACCTCACCCCACCATTACTGATGGCCTCAGCACTGACAGTCTCTGTCATCTCGACGCTGAACTTCTATTTTGCCTTGACATCAACAGGATTCACCTAGCCAACACTTTCTCTGCACCTCTCCCAGGAGCTGACTGTTGACTCTGATAGACTGTGGCTTGATGTCACCTTGACATCAACCATCACCAATCCATATTGGTGTTGAACCATTGACGCATCCAAGAATGCTGTTGCCATTGGGGCATGGATATCACTCATCAAGATTGACAGATAATGAAGTATATGAAGTCCCCCCTGTGCAACAACCACAAGGATGTTCCACCCAGCAACTGCCCCAAAATAATCCTTGGTTCCCTTTTCCTATGATGTTCCCTATCCAATGGGGATCATGGGACTCTCAGGAGCAACAGTTCCCAGGTTTTCCCTGGCAGCTAGCTCCTCAGTACCCCACAGATAAGAGGAAGAAGCACCCAACACTCCATCAGTGTTCCCTCTGAGTTGAATTAGTGTGTGCTAGCTCACCATTTTTGAGCCTCCAGCTCATGCATTTTTGTCTTAGCTCAGGAAGGATGGCTCCAGAGCAAACTAATTTATGCAGGACCCAAATCACTCACTCACAACTTTAATGCCCGTAGTTCACAAAGTAGAATTTTTTTGCTCATAAGACTCCACAGCTTAGAGGGAGCACTGCACTCCATAACTGATACCACCTCTCAACTCTCCAAGTCTGAGGAAGGAATTGATTAGGAATCTGGTTCAGAATCAGAAGGCACTTCGATGCTCTTACCAGATGACATCGTAGGCCAGGGGTATCAAACATGTGGCCTGGGGGCCAGAACTGGTCTGACCAGGGCTCTTATCCAGCCCATGGGCAACTTGTGAAAGGGAGGGAAAGCAGGAGTCTGCATGGGAGGGAAGGAGTGGGCACAGGTGGTGAGGTGTGTGTGGTCGCAGCTGTCAAGAAATAGAAAGGAAATGGCTAGGGGTTGGGGCTAATAGGCTGAGGTAAAATAGTGGGGGGGGGGTGGCAGCGAAGGTGGAGAAAGAGGAAGTGTGGTGGTTTTTCCCTCCTGCCTCCTCCAACTACAGCTCATTGGAGACTGGCAAAGCCACTACATTGGTGGGGCAGAGCTGAGCAGTCAGTGCTGCCACCACCACACCAACTGGCTTCATGTTTTTTCAAACAACGACCGTGAGGGGGGTTGGCAAGAGCGTGCATGTAGGGCAGCAGTTTGCTGATGAAGGGATGGGGCTGGTGGAGCAGGACGGCCACTGTGTGGATTGGGAAGGCAACTGGGATGTCTTGTGCATGCCACTCTGAGGGCAAAGACATCCTGGCCTCAGAAGTGACTGGAGGAGTGAAGGGGAAAAGCTGCACCACTCTTGCTGCTGCATTTCTGAACAGCCAAGGAGCCAGGAGGCAGAGGGAGTGTCAAGGCAGGTGGGGGACAGTGTCCTCCCTTCTTCTCCCACCTGTTCTCATTCTATGAGGGAAAAGGGGTTGCAGGAGGACAAAAAGTGCCACCTGGAGGTTTCAGAAACAGCCTCTCCATCAGGCCCTTCCCTCAGCCATGTTGCTTCTGTGGGAAACGCAGGAGGGCTGAAAACTGGGGGTGGGGGGATCTGGGAGAGCCAGATACAGACCCCCTCCCCAAGCCAGGACCCTGTTCTCTGAGTCAACTGAGACTGGTTGCTCAGCCTGTCCCACCTCAGAGTGTTGGTGGGGGAGATGGGATGGTGGAGGGGGGAGTCTGGTTTGCCTCCTCAGGATCCTCAGAAGTAGGATGGGGGAAGAGAGGAAACACAGAGCAAGAGGCAGATCATAGCCATGCTCACCTGCTGAGGCTGGGCTTATGGAGGTGGTTGTGCCGAAAAACTACCTTATTTACTTACAAGAAAGATGATTCACCTCTTAAAAGTACTATATATACAAAAAGTAACTAATATCTATGAAAATGTAAGATAACCCCCTTTTATGGTATCCCTTGGGAAAAAACCTAGTCTTGCATATTATTTATTGGGGCTTTTGTGGGTTCCCCATTAAATCAGTTGCTTTCACTGCTAGGAATCAATTGCTTTTGTTTGTATTTTGACTAAAAATAATATTGTTAATTGGTTTTGCCTATGTCTTTTATAAAGCTTATATCTCCAGTACCTGGCATTATGTTTATGGCACGCATGGCCTGGCCTGACAAATGTCAGATTCAACCCTCATAACAAATGAGTTTGACGCCTCTGCTGTAGACGAAGCTTCAGCTCTTTCAGCCATGAAAGGCTTAAAGTTATACGTCAAATAACTTTTTTGCATGGCAAAGGCATTGAATCTGGAGTACCTCTCTGCTGAGCCACAACCCTTGGATCCCATTGTAAAGAAAAATGGTTCCTTGTTCTGTGCTGAAAAATAAAATCTTTGGTTCAGGCTTTTAAAGAGGCCTACAGGAATCTTCCCAGAGACAGTTAGAGACAGCTTAGAAGTAGATAGCACGGTGACCTTGCTGAGCTAAATTGTTTTCAGCTGAGGGTAGTACCAACCGCCCTTGAAGCTCCCAGTTAGTACATTCCAAGCAATTGAGCTATAAACACCTGTGTGGGGGCAGAGACGGACCTAACTGCAGTATGGTTTCGTTTCTCTCCTTCTCTCTCTCTTGTCCATTCTTGGATGTCACATGCCTAGCAACTCAGAGAGTTACATCACCTCTCAGATATCTCATTGGTCTAAAGGTCTAAGACCAGTCAGAGACCTTTTTCCTATAAATCTATTTAGCCTTTACACTATGGCTAGTGGAGCTTGTGACTACTTGACACAGCATCATGAAAGTGTCCCAACCGCTCCCAGAATGGCATCCCACTTGATTCCTGCCTGGACTGGCTAAAGTTGTGAACATCTTGTCTTGCTGGAACTGACTGCCTCTGCTGAACCTTGAATAGTAACTGGAACCTTGTTTTTGTGTGTTTAGCTATGCTGGAAAAGCTTAGGTTTAATTGTTTTATTTCCTTCACTGCCTAGTCTTGTTTTATATATTTTGGCACCTTAAATAAATAATTATATTTTTACTCTGTTGTTACTTGCTGTTGAACCTGACAGGTTTTTGCCTTTAATAACCTCAAAGCCTGAATCTAGAAGCCTTGGCTCTTGACCGCCTACCAGTTAACTGTTTTGTCTTGGGAACTCAGACTGCAGTCCCACTCTGCAAGGCTGACTATTCCTGTTAAGTTCCCTGAGAAGCTGGGAGGCTTGGTCTTTCTCTCCTGGGCTGCTGGGATAGATTGAAAGACCTGGTGGCAGTAGTCACACCAGAGAGTTTTAGACTCTCTCTGGTACTTTGTAACTTTGTTTTGAGACACACTCCCCTTGTACCAAAAGTCCTTACCTGGGATTGGGACAGGGACTTTTTTTTTATAATATATTTATTGGTTTTTATGCATAAGACACACCACATATACACAAAAATACAAACAAACAAACACGTATAGAATGTTTCATTGTTTTCTATCTATAGCAACACAGCTTAGTTCTTAACATAAAGCTAAATTTTTCCCCCTTACACACACATTTCCATAGTACCTAATGAGAGTATGGCTGCTAACTTGTTAATCAGATTTCATTTAGCAATTACACACCGACATTCTTCCTCAGGTAGAATTTCACACCATTTCACATTATGACTAAATATTATTTTCCCTTTACGTTCCTCTTCACTATTATATTCCAGAGGTATCCTGCTTCTATAACTTCTTATAGCCATATACTCATATTTCCCCACATAATTAATATCAACCAAAAAGAAGAAGAAGAAGAAGAAGAAGAAGAAGAAGAAGAAGAAGAAGAAGAAGAAGAAAAGCATTTCAGCCTGCTAGATTATATTTCCTTCCATAAAACTATTTCATCCTATTACATATTATATGTAGTATACAACTTATATTTAATTTATGATTTATCATAAATCTAAACCCATTTTTATCAAGACTTAAGACTTAAACCATCTCCTTATTCACATTTATTTCTATCGCTCTTAATCCCGATTTCCAAAACTTTATATCCCAAAAAATGGGGGGGGAAAGTTGTACGTCAACAACAGCCCATCAATACTTCCAAATTTTCTCTAAAGACAGACCTTCATCATTACTATTACTACTTAATTCAACCACAACCTCTATAATTCACGCTTATACGATACCATTTAACAACAAACACACATACACACACACAGAAACAGACAACCAGGAAGACAGACAAGTAAACAAACAAAAAAAGGAAAATAAATGAAAGAAAAAACCTCTTAGTGGATACTATTCATTATCATATTAAAGCGGGTACCAAAATTTCATTTTGCACTTCCACAACAATCAACAAGTGTACTTTATGCCTTTTTTACATAGCTTAACTTTTTTCCTAATTTGTATCCTGCTTTTTAGCCTCAGAGAGTCCACGTGTCTTCTTCCTTTATGAGTACACAAAATAACTCCTGGACTCCCCTCTCTTAAGTTTCAGCCTCACTATGCCCCAGTTTTCATTTTCAGACTCCATTTTCCAAACATATCTATTTAGTCTCTTTACTTTCCTCTTTCTTCTTTCTCTAAAAGTAGTTCTTGGCATTTTCTTTTTTTTAAATTTTGTCTTTACATCAAACTTTTTCATTGTTTTCTTTTCCATTTCTGTAACTACTGAAGGTTGAATATCAATGAGTGTCTCTTTAGATTGACAAGCCTGCTGTTCCATATTGTACAGTGCCTCCTGATGCAATTGCTCCTCATTTTCAATGATTGGTTGTTTACTCTGCGGATTTTCAAACATTTTGGCACATGCTACCCCAAGTCCTTTTTGTATTTCATCTTTCAGGAACTTTAAAAATTGCTCCACAGTTAGTTCTCCCACTTGCATGTCATCAGCGAACTTCTCCTCTTCTATTCCATCTTCAAGCACCATTTTAACTACATGATTCTAATAACTCATGTTTTCAACAGCCAACTAAAATGTCCTGTATAATTATAAGTCCTTTCCTATTATATTTTCCACCCCGTAAAAAAAACACGTGACAACAATGTATTTCCCATTCGTTTTCTAGCCGTCCATCCTTTCATCTCCTGGGCATAAGAGTTCGGGGTGTATTTATGAAACGTCGTCTATTAAATCTCGAAAGCAGTCATACTCACAAATGGGGTGTTCAGAGTGTCATTTATAGGTTGATGTGTTGCTGTAGACGTTGCAAACAAAGTTTAATGCAGTCCAAATAAGTTAAAACAGCACGGATGGTCGCAGCTGTGAAGAACATGGCGACCATGTTCTAGCCTACAGATCACTCCCGCTTCGGGGCAGAACCGGACACCCCCCCACATTTGCCAGGTGCGGCGGGGGCCGGGGAGCTTCAAAAACAGCAAAAAGAGGGCGGGCGGCTCGGAGCGAGTCAACAAGCCGCCCATCGCCGCACCATACCAACCAGAAGTGGGACAGGGACTTCTGACACCCATAATGAAGGTCCTTTACAGCCCAGAGTCCGGTCTGGTCCAGTCACCCTACCAATGCTTCAGAGCATACAGGACACTGCAGTGAGTCATGGTCTAAACCAGCTTCTCCTGTGGCTTTGGCTACAAAGTTAGAAAATTTATATGAGGTCAGAGAGGAGGGTTGCTCCTACCTCTTTCAGCATCCTCGGGCAAATTCCTTGGTCCCTGAAGTCTTGCCAGCAAGAGGAAGATCAGGTGCTCATTCTGCACCTGTGGATAAAGAAGGCCACAGATTGGACTACCTAGGCTGAAAGGTCTACTTGTCAGGTGCAATGTATCTGAAGGTGGCAAATTTTACCACTATAGTGGGCCGGTATCAAATGCTCTTATGGGAGCTCATATGTCATAAGTTGTTGAGCTGCTCCAGAATGAGAAAAAAACACTGGCTAAGGTGTTAATGTTAGAAAGGCAAAAGCTGGGAAAGTAGAAATTAAATGTGGCCAGACATGACAGATTTGCCACAGCAAGTCTGTGGCTTCAGACATTGTCCTCAGGAGATTTTCCTCCTTCCCCAAGATACCAGGGCTAAGATTGAAGACCTTCCGTTCAAGGGTCATGAACTCTTCAATGATCAAATGAATGATGTTGTCGAAGGCTTTCATGGCTGGAGTTCATTAGTTGCTGTAGATTTTCCGGGTTTTGTGGCCGTGGTCTTGGTATTGTAGGGCCTGACGTTTTGCCAGTAGCTGTGACTGGCATCCTCAGAGGTATAACACAGAAAGATGGAGTACTCTCTATGTCAAAATGAGCAGAAAAATGATAGGCAAGCAATTTATTTCTACCCTGGAAGGTGGGGTAGGGCTGAGTCAATTATCTTGTGTAGTTCTCCAGGCTATGAACATGCTAATGGAGGAGCTTTCCTGAGGAGGTTCTTTTGTCTATGGATTGTTTCCTGAGGAGGTTTGAGGAAGTTCTTTTGTTTACGGAATGGCTATTGGACTCTTTAGTTCCACTACAGATATGGTGCTGCAGGAGCTCGACAAAAGCATCAAGACATCTCGTAGTCTAGGGGTCACGCCTGTTGTTAGGCCGAGCAAGGGTAAATCCTGGACCAAGCAACGGTCCTGTAGGCCCTCATCTAAATCCTCTTCCGAGTCCCACTGGCAGAGATCTCCGAGCAGTTCTTCTTGACCTTATGGGGGAAAACCAAAGTTTTCATCTGCTTCTCAATTCAGGGTGAAAACCTCTTAAGACTCCCAATCAGGGTCTTTGACTCCAGTACTCTCTTAACATCCCCCACCCGCCTGAGTCCTTTCGATAATCCAATCAGGGTACCTCATAGAGTTTTCCCAAATCCCTACAACTGCATGCTTCATTATCACTCCACCCTCAGACGTGCTGTTAGAAGAGGCTCAAACTCTTCTCCAAAAGGATGCCATAGAACCAGTACCCGTAGCTCAACATCACGTGGGCTTCTGCTCCCGTTACTTCACGGTGCTGAAGAAGGACGGAGGCCTCCATCCTATTATGCATCTCTGGAATTTGAATTGTTTCATCCTTTACAAGAAGTTCAGGATGACAACGTTACAAACCATCCTTCCACTCCTACACCCTGGTGCGTGGATGGTAACATTGGATCTCAAAAGACGCTTATTTTCACGTCTCCATCCATCCTGCCCACCATATATTCCTCCATTTTGTGGTAGGAAACAGACATTTCTAATACAAAGCCCTCCCTTTTGGTTTGTCCACAACTCCTCAAGTCTTTATGAAGGTGATGGTGGTCATAGTGGCATATCTCCATCTGAAGGGTGTCCAGGTTTTCCCCTATATAGACAATTGGCTACTAGTAGCAGATTCCAGGGCATCCCTGCTCACCCATGTTGAACTGACCTTGTCTACCCTGGAATCTCTGGGCCTTCAGGTGAACCTGTGAAAGTCCATGCTTCTTCTAGCCTCGAGGGTGCAATTTGTAGGAGCAATCCTGGACTCTGTTGTGTGCAAGGCCTTTCTGCCTCCTCAGAGAGCACGGGACATTCTTAAACTAGCAGATCTCTTCTGCAGTGCAGGGAGTGGCACTGCAAAACAAATCCAACGGTTGTTGGGGCTGATGGCGGCCACCACCAACATAATTGTCTTCACCAGGCTGTGCATGCGACCGTTACAACTGTGGTTTGTTCGGAAATTTCATCCACAATGGCAACCCCAGTCCCTTCGTCTTGTGATCCCACTGGATGTACTGAACTCTCTGCTCTGGTGGACAGACCCTGCAAACCTCCTGGTGGAGCTCTGTTCCACTCACCCCTTCAACACTCATGTTGACAACAGATGCATCCCTGTGGGGATGGGGTGCACATCTCAAGGGACTCTGTGTCGGGGCTCGATGGGAACCTCATGTAGCCCATCATCACACCAATTTCTTGGAATTGCTGGCAGTGCAGTACGCACTCAGGTCTTTCTGCCACCTAGTGGCCAAGCAGGTGGTTACTGTCCTCACCAACAACACCATTGCCCTGTGTTATATCAGCAGGCAGGGAGGCATGATTTCCAGGAAGCTGTGCCGACTGGCCCTGAGCATATGGGATGAGTGCCAGTCATGGAATACATTCTTGAGAGCTGGCCATCTTCCGGGGACTCTGAGTGTACAAGCAGACTTCCTGAGCAAGGGAGGTGCATCGGACCATGAGTCGGAACTCAGCTGGAACTATCTCCAACCAATCTTCCTTCTATGGGGCCATTCAGAGGTGGATGTGTTCGCAACATCCCACAACAAGAAATGCCGTCTATTCTGGTCCCTTGGTCACACCTGTTTGTGTTCCTCTTCCCTCCGATCCCTCTGATCTCCAGAGTACTCGCCAAAATAATGCAGGAGAGGCCACATTGTCTCCTGGTGACCACATGGTGGCCCCGGCAACATTGGTTCCCTGTTCTGCTTTTTCTATCCAAGGGCTCCTTCATCCACTTTCCCCCAGCGGCGGATCTTCTCCTGGCAGGGAGGGGGCAGATACTGCATCACGATGTGCAGCATCTCAAACTCACAGCCTGGAGGATCCTGATCTAGAGTTCAAAGCCAGAATAGATCCTGTCCTATTGAACTGTCAGAAGCCGTCTACAGGAGCTTCCTACACAGGGAAGTGGAAGACATTCCTGTCTTATCTTGCTTCATTGGGATCGCTGCCACCCCCATCGGACCTGATAGTGATCTTTGGTTTTTTGTTATCCCATTTGGACTTGGGCCTTAGCAGTGCCTCGTTGAAGGTCTATTTGGCTGCTGTCTCAGCTAATCATCCACCTACTGAGGGTCACTTTGCTGGGGAGTGCGTGTCTTAATGGTTCAAGCCCCAAAACCTTTACTAGGACTTCCCAGCAACCAGTCTCTCACCTGCTTGCACTGTAGATCCAGCAGAAGAACCTCTTATAGTAACCACACACAGGCAGTCCAGTGGTACACTATATACAAGAGTTTTATTCACAGTATTCACAAGCAAAGTGCTACACCAGGCATCCAATATACAGAAGGAGAAGATATGACAGTAATAGGTAAAGGTAAAGGTAAAGGTTCCCTTGCTCGAAAGCCAGTCGAATCCGACTCTAGGGTTGCAGTGCTCATCTCCGTTTCAAAGCCGAAGAGCCAGCGCTGTCCGAAGACGTTTCCGTGGTCATGTGGCCGGCATGACTAAACACCAAGGTGCACAGAACGCTGTTACCTTCCCACCGAAGTGGTACGTATTTATCTACTTGCAATTTCTTGCTTTCGAACTGCTAGGTTGGCAGGAGCTGGAACTAGAGACAGGAGCTCACCCTGTCATGCGGCACCCGGGTCTTGAACTGCTGAACTACTGACCTTCCACAGCCTGCAGTTCAGCGTCTTAACCACTTGAGCCACCGCAGCTCCATAAGTAATGACAGTAATACAAAGACTTATATACAAACCCCCACCAGTCAGTGGACTGCTGAGTCACAGTGACTGCACACTGTTCAGTGCCAGGCAGAACAAGTTGGGACTTGTCCTCTGAGTACATCAGCTGACACTAGCTGACAGGTAGCTGTCAATTTAGATCCTAATGATCTAGCTACTGGAGATTAACATACAACACACTTTGTTTTCTCCCACCCACAGACCAAGAAGTTTCTGAAGGGCCTGACCCACCTCTTTCCTCCCTCTCATGGCCCCACGCCAGCCTGGGTGTCAGGCTCAATAGCAAGTAGATCCAAGCATTCTTCAAGTAAAGAAAAGCTTTATTGGAATACAATGCTGTAACCCACAGTAATACGGTTATTGTCAGGAATGGTGGCCCAAGCTGCTCAGGCATTATTATAGTATGATGCAAAAGCGCGACTAGCAAATGAACGTTCAGCACGCGCGTGGGAAACTCCCGACGGGAGATTACTTGATGATTGGGAGAATGAGTTGCCCCCCCCCCTCGGTCTCACAGGACTGGAAAATTCCCTTACACAAAGAACATTCCATAGCCTCCTCCCAAGGCCACCATGATAAGCTGGAGCGGTTTAATCCATTCTCCCACATTGCAGCTGGCAAAGCTATGCAAGCGCACAAGCGAAAGACAAGATAGTAGACACAATGAACTCAGTGTAAAATAACCCAAGCCTCAAGTCTCTGACATTCTGCCCTCCCCAAAATTCACCCCACCCTGCGGACAGGAACATATGCAGGGCCTCCAGGTTTGGTTGGGAACTTGCTGTGGAATTGTTTAATAAGGTAAGGTGCCCGAATGTCTGTAACTTTAACCCATTCTCTGTGTTGGGGACCAAAGTGGACCCATTCCACCAAATAGTGAAGTTGACCACGAATCAATTTGGAGTCCAGAATATCAGCCAGTTCAAAATGCTCATTGTCATCCACAATCAGCGGGGGGGACGGGGGGGGGACGACGACACTGGCTGTTCAGGTCGCCCTTTATTCGGGGGATGCCCAGGCTTCAGGAGGCTGCAATGGAATATGGGATGAATATATTTCAAGGTAGATCCAACTCTACAGTCACTTTATTTATACAACGGATAATTCGAAAAGGATCAATGTACTTCCAGGCCAGTTTCCTAGAAGGCTGAGACAGGCGCAGATTCTTTGTAGACAGATACACATAATTTCCAGGCTTCAGATCCCAACCCACCACCCTTTTCTTGTCAGCCTGAACTTTATAGGCTGCCTTTGCAGCCTCCAGAGTTTCACAGAGGATCGGCCAAGAGTATTTCAGGGCTTTACACCAGTCTGCCTCCTCCCTTCAATTGATTTAAGGAATGGTAAGGGGGGGCTGTCATAGCCCAATGCTGCTTTGTATGGCGAGACCCCTGTGGAAGAATGCCAAGAGTTATACGCAAATTCAGCCAGGGGTAGAAGGTCTACCCAGTTGTCTTGTTGGAAATTGGTGAAGCAATGGAGGTACTGTTCAAGGGTTTGGTTAACTCTCTCAGTCTGCCCATCAGTCTCTGGATGATAGGCGCTACTCAAGGCACGCTCGACTCCCATCAACGATATTAGCTCCATCCATAATTTAGAAACGAATTGGGAGCCGCGGTTGGATATTATCTTTGCTGGCAGAGTATGTAATCTAACAATGTGCTGAAGGAAGGCTTTCGCCAACACTTTGGCTGTAGGTAGCCCTGGGAACGGGACAAAGTGAGCTTGTTTGGAGAAGAGGTCCACCACCACCCAAATGACAGTCATGTGCTTGCTGCAGGGTAAATCGGTAATGAAATCCATGGAAATAACTTTCCAGGGCCGATTGGGTGTGGGCAACGGCTGGAGGAGACCTGGAGACTTTCCCACCCTTGCCTTGCAGAGGCTACAGACTGGGCACGAGCGCAAGAATAGAGACAAGTCTTTTCTCATTTGGGGCCACCAAAATTCACGTTGTAACAAATGCAATGATTTAACGTAACCAGCTGGCTTTAGCTCATGGACTGATTGTAAGACTTCTTGCCTCAGAGTCTCGGGACAAAAAGCTTCCCTCCCCTGTACCAGCAGTCATTAACCCGGTGTTCTACCGAAGGGTGGGACTGGAGCATTTGCCTTTCTTCAACTGTTAATTCTTTGGCAAAGCACTCCTCCCAAGAAGCCCCCGGGTGCTGAGGGGCATTGACATTTTGGCTCTGCTTTCGAGTAGTCACCACCCCGCTCAACTGGGCAGGGGTGAAGAACGATTCGCGGATTTCCACCCGTTTGCTTTCATGTTGGGGAAGCCTTGAGAGCGCATCCGCTAAGGGGTTGGGCCGTCCTGGGAAATGGTTCAGGGTGAACTGGAATTTGGAGAAGAACTCGGCCCAATGGAATTGCTTAGCATTAAGGTTGTGGGGTTTGCGTAACACCTCAAGGTTCTTGTGATCGGTCCAAATCTCAAAAGGCACTTGGGCCCCTTCTAACCAGTGTCACCAAGTCACTAATGCCAAGCGGATCGAGGCCGCCTCCTTATCCCACACTGGCCAGAACCTCTCAGTGTCATTGAATTTGCGGGAGACATATGCTAGGGGGTATAAATGTCCATCTGAGCCCTCTTGCAAAATCGCCTCCCCCATAGCAGTGTCGGAGGCATCGACTTGCACTACGAATTTTTTTGTTTCATCAGGGTGTGCAAGTACTGGTTCAGTGGTAAATAACTTTTTTAGTTGCTCGAATGCCTCCTGACACCTTGGGGTCCATTCCAGTCTCGCCCCCG
The DNA here is from genome assembly GCA_029375565.1 of Gekko gecko. Classification (NCBI taxonomy): domain Eukaryota; kingdom Metazoa; phylum Chordata; class Lepidosauria; order Squamata; family Gekkonidae; genus Gekko; species Gekko gecko. The sequence continues at coordinate 97,898,386 of JAPDNY010000001.1, forward strand.
GCTGCGAGGCTCCCGCTCCCTTCCCCTTGGTTTTCAAGAGATTGGTGAGGGGCAGACTCACTTGGGCGAAATGGGGCAAAAATTGGTGATAGAAATTTGCGAAGCCAATGAAGCTTTGGAGCTGCCTCCTAGTTTTTGAGGGCTCCCAATCCAACACGTCTTGGACCTTTTTGGGGTCCATCTCTAAACCCTCGGGAGATATGTGGTAGCCCAGGAAGTCGATGCGGGTTTGATGGAACTCGCATTTGGATAGCTTGACAAACAGTTTGTGCTCTAGGAGTTTCAGGAGCACCTGCCTCACCAACCGCACATGGGATTCAGCATCAGGTGAGTACAGCAAGATATCATCCAGGTAAACAACCACGCCCTTAAACAGGTAAGAGTGCAACACCTCATTGATCAAGTTCATGAAGACTCCCAGAGCCCCCTGGAGCCCGAATGGTATCACCTGGTATTCGAACTGTCCCAAGGGGATGTTGAAGGCAGTCTTAAATTCATCTCCTTGTCTTATTCGGACCCGGAAATAAGCATCCCGCAAATCAAGTTTGGAAAAGATTTTGCCCCGCGCCACCTCCGCCAGGAGATCTTTAATGAGAGGCATGGGATACGCGTTGGTGGCCGACACTGCATTCAGCCCTCTGTAATCCATGCACAAGCGGAGTCCCCCGTCCTTTTTTTTACAAAACAGCACAGGGGCCGCAAACGGGGAGGAAGCTGGTCGAATGAAACCCTGAGCTAGGTTCTTATCGATGAAGTTCCACAACTCCTCTTTTTCCATGGGACTCATTGCATATATCTTTCCCTAGAGCATTTTCTGACCCAGGAGTATTTCAATAGCACAGTCCGAGTTGCGATGAGGGGGGAGTTCATCAGCTTCCTCCTCCTCAAACACACGGGACAAGTCTTTATACTCCTCGGGAATGCGAGCAATTTCCTTGGCAGCAAGACACGCTCTGGGGGGTTCGTTATCCAGCGGGGTGCCCCACTCAGGATTCTACTTGTGCTCTGAGCATTTTGGAGATATGAAACACACAATTCCATCTTCCCATAATATGTATGGATCATGGCCATGGAGCCAGGGGTTGCCAAAAACGAGGGGGAACTTGGCTTGGGGCGCCACCACAAAGGTTCGGTGTTCCCAATGGTCGCCCGCCCCCACTCGCAACGGCACAGTCTCAAATCTACAGGGCTCTTTCATGGGCGACCTGTCCATTTGAGTAAATGTTATGGGTTCTTTTAGTTTTATCACCGCTGCCTCCAACCCTGTGACTAAGGAAGGGTTGATGAGGTCCCTCCCGCACCCCGAGTCAATCAAGCCACGCACTTGAATGTGGGTCATCATGGCTGGGTTCATGATGACCACAGTCACAAAGAATAGAGAGGGGTAATTGCTCACCACATTTGGTGCTTCAGGTGTTGGGTCCTGCTGTGCCGCGCCGCCTACAACAAGACTGACTTGTTTCCCGGCAACTCCAGGGCTTCCTCCTCCATCAGTAGCAGGTCGAAGGTTTCTGGCTGGACATGCAGGGCCCGTGGGTTCTTGGGTTTCACGGTCCCCTTCCGGGTAGGGGTCCCCACCCAGAGTCGAATATCCTCACAAGGAGGGCAGGAAGCGGCGAAATGCCCCTTTTCTCCACATTTCAGGCATAGGCCTTGCTTCATGCGTTGGTCTCGCAGGGCGACTGCGGGGGGAGCTGGCTTATTCTTTGGCCGGGGGGTGGAGGTAGAGGGGCGGCTATTGCCTAAGGAGACATCCAGTTTCATGATGCGGAGACGGCTCTCGGCTCGTTCTGACTCCATCCAACCCTGCAAGGTCCATGGTTCCTTCAAGCTCAGGACGTTGTTGCGGACATCCATGGCAAGCCCCATTCGGTACTGTTGGGCTAACACTGGGTCCGTCCAGTCCCGTATTTTGGGTGCATGTTTCTGGAATTCTGTAGAGTACTCGCGTACAGTGAGGTGTCCCTGTGTGAAGGTGCGGAGTAATGCTTCGGCCTTCCGGGCAGCTACCAGATCTTCAAAGTGGTTTCTTAATGCCCACATGAAACCATCTACACTTCCCAACTCCGCTGCCTCCAGATCATGCAGGGCTACATACCAGCTGGTAGCGATTCCCCTCAGGCGGGAGGCAATAAACTCCACCTGTTGTTCCTCATCTGGGAACAGGTGACCCCAGCGCTGCACAAGCTTCCCCACTTGTAGAATGAAGAAGGATAAGCTTTTGGGGTCGCCGTCAAAAGTAATATCCAGCAGATCTTTGGGCCGTGGCATCAGCTGGGGTGGTCCCATCCCTGGACCGGGTCTCGGCAATGGCAACAGCCCTGGAGGCGGTGGCAGAGGCACAGGTGCTGGTAACGCAGGAGGACCACCTGGCGGAGGTTGCCCAGGAACTGGCTGCCCTGGCGGAGGTTGTCCCGGTATCGGCTGCCCTGGCTGAGGTTGTCCCAGGACCAGCTGCCCTGGTGGAGGTTGTCCCAGGACCAGCTGCCCTGGTGGAGGCTGCCCTGGGACCAGCTGTCCTAGGCCCGGGACCAGAGCCGGGGCAGGCACCGGTGCAGGTTGGGCAAGCATATGGGTACGTATCGCGGGTCCATCATGGTTGGTAAGTTCTGCATTAGCTTACCCATGTCTCGCATCAACCTGCAGCAATCCTCTTCCAAAGTGTCCATGCAAGCATCAGTGTCCTTGCTAGGGCTTGGTCTCGCTGGGCCTCGGGGAGTGCGCCCCTGCGGTAATCCGAAACTTCCACAGGGGTCCACCAAGCTATCCTGGCTCTGGCTCCCCGGCAAGGCCCACGTCATCTGGGTTGAATCCAACAAATTCTTAGACCAGTCTCTAGGCCTCCATTGAGTGACCCACTTAACCCACGGAACCAGCGCAAATTGATAATGGGTCCGGGGTATCGCTCTACCATCCCTCGGGGTCAGTCCAGCCAGACTGTAGATTGGGGTGCTGAATGTAGTTGCCAGAGCCCCTGCCGTAGATGGGGTAACTGGACTAGCGGTCGTCCCCGGAACCGAGGTGACTGGGGTCGTCGTGACTGGGGTCGTAGTCACAGGTACAGTGGTAACCGGGACCCCGGTGACCGGTGTAGTCGTAACTGGAATCAGGGTGACGGGAGTCGTGGTAGTCGGGACCGTCACCGGCACTCCCCCGGGACCGCTCATCCTAAGTTGGAGAGGCGGTATCTGGTAAGGGGTGCGATGATGATTCCTGATCATTTCTGTCAGGCTCAATATCAAGTAGATCCAAGCATTCTTCAAGTAAAGAAAAGCTTTATTGGAATACAATGCTGTAACCCACAGTAATACGGTTATTGTCAGGAATGGTGGCCCAAGCTGCTCAGGCATTATTATAGTATGATGCAAAAGTGCGACTAGCAAATGAACTTTTAGCGTGCGTGCAGGAAACTCCCGACGGGAGATTACTTGATGATCGGGAGAATGAGTTGCCCCCACCCCTCCGTCTCACAGGACTGGAAAATTCCCTTACACAAAGAACACTCCATAGCCTCCTCCCAAGGCCACCATGATAAGCCGGAGCGGCTGAATCCATTCTCCCACATTGCAGCTGGCAAAGCTACGCAAGCGCACAAGCGAAAGACAAGATAGTAGACACAATGAACTCAGTGTAAAATAACCCAAGCCTCAAGTCTCTGACACTGGGACCTGCCCATGGTACTGATTTGGCTTATGGGCAAACCTTTTGAGTTGATGGTTACGTGTAGTCTGCAGCTGTTGTCTTGGAAGATGGCATTTTTAGTCGCAGTCACCTCTGCAAGGAGAGTGAGCGAGCTGTCAGTGGTTTGTTGTGATCCTCTGTACTTGAGTTTCCATCATAATGGGGTCATGTTGGCTCCACATGTTTCTTTCTTGCCGTAAGTGGTTTCTGAGTTTCATGTTCAAGCGGATATTGTCCTCCCAGTGTTCTTCCCATCTCCTTCCCGGCTCCATTCGCTGTTGAGTTGAACACGGCCCCTTAGAAAATCACCAGCCCTGTTTGTCTCTTGTGCTTTACCCTCCCGAGGGAAGAAGCTGTCATCCCAATGGCTATCCAAGTGGATTGTGGAGACTATTGCCTCCCGCCTGAGGGGAATTGCTACCAGCTGGTATGCTTCTCGTTAGCCAAGAAGCCGCTCCCGGGCCCGCTAAGGGCACATTCCACCCAGGCGGTGGCTGCATCCACAGCCTTCCTGCAAGGTGCATTGCTAGAAAATATCTGCAACGCAGCTACATGGGCCACGTCTCACACGTTTGTGAAGCACTATGCCCTAGACATATGTCTTCATCAAAGGTCCACAGGTGTAGTAGCAGTGTTGCAGGCGGTGCAGGTTTAGGACCTCAGCTCCCTTCTCCAGGTAGGTGTGTACTGCTTGCTAGTTTCCCAGAGGTGTGATGCACGGAGACCACGAAGAAGATAAACAGGTTGCTTACCTGTAACTGATGATCTTCAAGTGGTCATCTATGCATTCACATCACCCGCCCTCCTTCCCCTCTGGCTTCGGTCCTTTCCTTTCTTTGGAAACTGAGGGCAGCGGTCAGAAAGTACTGGTGGGATAGTCATGCCCCTCCCCTAGTCATGTACAGTGGAGCCCAGCATGTGATGGGGGAATGGGCATGAAAATCCCTTTTGCTTTCCATTATATTGATTGGGGTCAGCGCAGGTGCACTATATCCCAGTGGTGTGAATGCACAGATGACCACTCGAAGATCATCAGTTACAGGTAAGCAACCTGTTTTTATTTGCACTCTTCAGGACCTGGGTTTTCTTACTAACAAGAGAAATCCCACCTTTCTCCTGTTCAGTCTATCGATTTTATTTTGGCCAAGATTGACTCACATAAGGGAAAGACATTCCTACCTCCATCAAGGGCAAACACTGTCATAGCCCTGATTAAGAAATTTTTAACCAACAGATTTCAGTCAGCCAAGAATGTTCAAAAATTGCTAGGCTACATGGCATTGACCACAGCAGTGACCCCTCATGCTAGGCTCTGCATGAAGCCTCTCCAAAACTGGTTTGTGCACACATTCAGTCCAGCAACCGACTCTCTCTGGAGAAAGTTCTCAGTCCCTAGAGTCATTCTTAGGATTCTCAACTGGTAGACTGTCATATCTACTTAAAGGGGTCTTTCTAGGAACACATTCCCATGAGGTGCAAGTCTTTACAGATGCTTCTTTAACAGGTTGGGGGGCACATTGTGGCATTCACAAAGTTAGGGGAACATAGTCCCAAGGTGAGTCAAGACTTCACATCAATGTTAGAAGTTAGAGCCATTAGACAGGCTCTTACTTCTTTTTTTTAAAAAAAACAAAATTTTATTGGGATGCGCTCAACATTTTCAACAACGTTACCAATACAATTTGAAAAAATTTCCATCCCATCCCCCCACCCCCCTAATAGGCTTCCAACACTGCTAATAACAAAAAAGTATACATTAGACAGTAATCAAGTTTAAACTTATATGAATCGACAAACCAGGTAACACATTTCAAATATATAAACATCTAACTAATTTCAACATATTTTCAGATAACAGTATAATACAGTTCAGAATTCATTTCACTTCTCATTCAGTATCCATACAAATCTAAATTGTACATTTTCCCCTTCATTCTGTATTCAGTTTCCAAATACAATTTCAAACCTTCCCAATCTTTTATATACTGTTCTGCCATTTGTCCATTTAGTTTTTTTGTCATTTTGTCCGTTTCCGCTAAAAACAGCAATTTTCTCAACCAGTCATGTATATCCGGCACCTTCTCCGCTTTCCATTGCTGAGCGAAGGCCATTCTCGCCGACGTAATCATGTACCATAATAATGTCCTTTTTTCCTGTGGAATTCTTTCCATTGTCAAACCTAAGAGAAGAAGTTCCGGTCTTCTCCCAATTAGGATTTTTAATATTTTCTGCATCACACAGTGTATATTAGACCAGTATACCTTTGCTTTATCACATGACCACCACATATGGTAAAAAGAACCCTCTGTTTTTTTACATTTCCAACACTTACTACTCAAGTTCTTATCCATACTAATATTAGCAATCTTTTTTGGTGTCATATACCACCTGTACATCATCTTGTAACAATTTTCTTTTACATTAACACAGGTAGACATTTTAAAGAATCTTTTCCATAAAAACTCCCATGTTTCCATAGAAATTTCTTTGTTCATGTTTATGGCCCATTTTATCATTTGCTCTTTAACAGTTTCATCCAAAGTATATGCAGTCAACAAAGTTTTATACATCTTTGAGATCATTTTTCGCTCTCTTTTCAACCATATATTTTCAAACTCATCATTCTTAGCTCTAAAACCAACTTCTTTACAATCTTTTTTGTAAATATCCCTCATTTGACAATATTGTAACCATCCATACTCAAATTCTAGTTCATTATTTGGTTTTAAAACATATTTTTCCCCCTCTTTTTGCAACAATTCTTGGTATTTCAACCAATCATTACCTTTATGTTCTGAAAAAGGATGTATAACTGCTGCTGGAACAATCCACAAAGGCCTCTCGTCGGAAACTGTATCCTTGTACCTGGTCCATGCATCAAACAATGTTCTCCTTACATAATGATGCTTAAACATTGAATCAACTTTATTTTTCCCATACCAAAGATAGGCATGCCAGCCAAATCTGCAATCGTGCCCCTCAAGAGCTAAAAGTTTTCTATTTTCCAAATTAACCCAGTCACATAACCAAGACATACATACAGCTTCATGATACAAACGCAAATTCGGGACTTGGAAGCCACCTCTGTCTTTAGTATCGTACATTATCTTCATTTTAATTCTTGGCTTCTTTCCTGCCCAGATAAATTTAAAGATTTCTCTTTGCCATTTCACCAACACTTTCACATCTTTCACAATTGGTATTGTCTGAAACAAAAACATTAACCTGGGCAGTACATTCATTTTGACAACGGCAATTCTTCCAAGAAGAGATAATCTAAGTTTTTTCCATTTTTCGAAATCACTCTTTATCGAAACCCACAGTTTTTCATAATTATTCTTAAACAAGTCAATATTTTTCATTGTAATTTCAACTCCCAAATACTTAACCTTTTTAACCACTTCACATTCTGTCACGTTTTGTAACATTTGTTGCTTTGTACCTATCATATTTTTACACAATATCTTGGACTTATTCTTATTTACATAGAACCCTGCGAGATCACCAAACTCTTTTACTTTTTCAAATACCTTAGGCATATTATTAACAGGATCTTCAACAATAAACATAATATCATCCGCAAATGCTCGTAGTTTATATGAAAAACCTCTAATATTCAAACCTTTTATGTTATCGTCATCTCTAACCATTTGCAGCAAAATCTCCAAAATCCAGATAAATAGCAATGGTGACAGGGGGCAACCCTGTCTGGTACCCTTTCTGACCCGGAACACTTCTGTTGGTTCTGCATTCACAATCACCGTAGCTTTTTGTTCTTTATATATTGATTGAATCATTCTTGTAAATTCTGCGCCCATCTGGGATTTCTCAAACACTTTAAACATAAATTCCCAATTCAAATTATCAAATGCCTTTTCTGCATCCAAAAATAAAAAGCCAACTTCTTTTTCCAGGTGTTTATCGTAATACTCAATTGCGTCTAAAACAACCCTCATATTCTTTTATTTGTCTATTTGGTAAAAATCCGGCTTGATCTTCAGCAATAGTATCTTTCAAGAACCCTTTAAGGCGCTCTGCTAATATTTTTGCAAAAATCTTATAATCGGTGTTTAACAGTGAGATAGGTCGATAATTCTTTACATTTGTTAAATCTTGCGTTTCTTTCGGAATTAAGGTGATCGCAGCTTCATTCCAGGAATCTGGAATCTTCCCAGTTCTTCTAATTTCGTTTAAAAGAATCTCTAACACCGGAACCAGGTCTTCATGAAGTTTTTAATAAAATTTAGCTGAAAAACCGTCCGGACCTGGAACTTTGGAAATCTTTGCCTCTCCTATTGCTTTACTGATTTCTTCTTTAGTTATTACAGCATTTAATATTGCTTTCATTTCTGGGCTTGGTTGTATCAAATTAACCTTAGATAAATAGTCTTGCATCTTTTGCAGATCCACTTGTTTTGCTTGAAAAAGAGTCGCATAATATTTATAAAATTCCCTCTGGATCCCTCCTGGGTCTGAAATTTCTTTATTTCCATCTTTCAATTTGGTGATTGTTTTATCCTCTCTTCTTTTCTTCAATTGCCATGCCAAATATTTACCAGGTTTATTTGCACCTTCAAAGGACTTCTGTTGCAATTTTTTCAAATTCCAATATACTTCTTTGTCTAACCTCGCCTCATATTGTTCCCTTAAAATCCTCAATTCTCTCAAAATCTTCTTTTTGCCAGGCCTTTTCTTAAGCTCCATTTCTTTTTTCTGAATATTTTCCGTAATCTCTTTATCTATTTTCAATTGCTGTTTCTTTTCATTATTATTAATTGCAATCAGATGTCCTCTCATCACAGCTTTATAGGCCTCCCATACCGTTTGCGTCTGTACATCCTTGTTTAAATTCAGTTGAAAATATGTTTGGGTTTCTGTCCTTATTTTGTCTACAATATTTTGTTTGTCCAGCATATCCTCATTGAGTCTCCATCGGAATTTCTTTCTTTTAACATACGTTGACCATTTTACTGGACTATGGTCAGAGAGAGTTCTAGGTAGCATCTCGATTTTGCGTGTCTGCAAGATCAAATTCTCAGTCATCCACATCATGTCTATCCTTGAGAATGATTCATGTCTTGATGAGTAAAAGGAATACTCTCTATCCTTGGCATTTTTAACTCTCCAAGCATCTTCCAGATGTTCGTGTTTAACCAATTGAAAAAAGACTTTCAGAAGTTTGCCCATTCCTTTGTTTCCTTTTTGGGATTTTCTATCAATAACATTATTAACAGTACCATTAAAGTCACCCATTAATATCATTTGCTCATAGGTTAGCTGTCGTAGCTGCTCCCACAAATCCTGGAAAAAATTTTCCTTCGCACCATTTGGAGCATAAAGGTTAACAATTAAAGTCTTTTTTCTCTGCAGCACGGCTTCTACAGCCAAAAGCTTCCCTTCATTATCTTTAAAAACTTCTTTTGGTTCCAATTCCTTTTTAATATATATAACAACTCCTTTTTTTCTTTTGGGAGGAGAGGGAATAAAACTCTTCTCCTAATCTTTTTTGAATCAAAAATTTAGCATCAGTTTTTTTTTAATATGTGTTTCTTGCAAACAGACAATATCACATTTTTGTTTTTCCAACCAAAGTCTAACATTTTTTCTTTTTTGAGGTGAATTAAGCCCATTGACATTCCATGATATAATTTGACTCTCCATGTTGTTTTTATGCTTACTTATCAGAGTCTTTAAAGTTATCATTGATGAATCTGGTCATTTGCTCTACTGACTTGATGGTGACTCTCTTCTGCTTGAATGTAAAACTGACACCTTTTGGAATTTCCCATCTGTATCTTATACCCTCTGTTTTCAGTTCATCAATCAAGTCTTTAAAGAGTCGTCTATCCTGAAGAATTGCTCTGGGTAGTTCCTTTAATATCATGATTTTCTTGTTGTCAATTGTGAAATCTTCCTGAAATTGTTGCTTAAATAGATCCTCCTTCAGTTTTTTGGATATAAACTGGACGATCACATCTCTGGGTAATTTTTTCCTTTGCGCAGTCGCAGAGTTGACTCTGTACACCACATCAATCTGTGCCGCCACCTTCTCCTCTTCCATTTTTAAAAAATCTGCAACAGCATCCACCATAACAGAATGGATGTTCTCACTTTTGTCTTCAGGGATCCCCCTGAATCTCATATGGTTAAGCATTGCATTGTATTGGACCATCACATTAACTTTTTCTGTTTCTATAGCAACCTCAGCAACGTTGGATGCCACTCTCTTCACTCTTTCATCCATCTCATCTGCTCTTTTAATCAGCGTCTGTATCTCTTTTGTAATCCCAGATAGGTCCTTTTTCAAGTCTGATACTTCTGTTACTAAAGTTTTTTCCATCTTTTGTAACGTGTCCATCACTCGTTTCTCCATAGCTTCCATCAGGCCCTGTAGCTTCTTTTCTTCTTTAGCAGCCATTTTCGGGGAGGACCAGGAGTTCGCCCTCTGTCGTTGCCGCAGATCGTAAGCCGTTGTTTAAAATTCACCTAAAACTTACATCAAATCAAAGTCCTTTTTATGCCCACCTAAATCGCTCTAATTTCACTTTTTTCTATTAAGTCTTTTGGTTAAAATCGAAGTATAATTTTTCTGACCTTCTCAAAATGGCAGGCGCAATTTCTCTATGGTAGATGATTCTTCCGGTTACTCACTTCCTGTCCGGCAATCTTAGTTGTCCCTCTTGCCTCTGGTTTCCTCCCTTCTTCCGGCCTCCTTGGACTTCTCTAGGAAATATTACTTGTCTGGTCTGAGGTCACTTCCTGTTCTGGCGATTTCTGCTGCAGCTAGAGTACTTTTCCACACTAGTTCTCGCGGGGCTTGCTGTTAGTTTCTATTTTAAAGTCAATATTCCAACCGCAGGAATGTTCAACAAACTGGCTTTTTGGCCTTTTTTAGCTGTTTAACTGCTCTTTTTCGGAGTCGGTGTTAGTACAAAAGATACAGCACGATCATGCGCTTCATCGGATGTTGTTTACTCTCGGCCAAAACGCGTCTCCGGTGAGCAATTTTAAAAAGTTACCTTCAAAGTCCGTGTCTTGTTATAGCAGTGTTTCCTTGATATCAGTTTCCGTAGAATGTCTTGGAGATCTGGGTCATGCGTTCTTATGTTGAGAATCCAACTCGGTGGGGTCTTGTAGAGAATTTCCGAAGTGCCTTCTAGGGGGGAGGGGATCAAGGCTGGTCGCGACGCTCTTTAAAGCCCTGCTATCAGCCGATCTCAACTCCCTCTCGGGCCAAGGCTCGCTGCCAGTCACCCCCCTGCCTGGGGGGATCTGCGGTGGGCTATATGAAGCCCACCCTGTCGTCAAGACCCTCCGTATGCTCTGGGAGCTCTGAGAGCAAGCCAGAACACGTCAGGACGCCATGAATCCCAGACCAGAAGCCCAGGTTCTTACTTCTTTTACAGAGTTCCTGCAGGGGTGTCAGGCCCTCCTGGCTACAGACAACATGTCGGCCAAATTTTATATAAACAAGTAGGGAGGCACAGGCTCCATGTGTCTGTGCAGAGACACTTCTCTCACTTGGCATTGGGCTATAAAGTACAGAGCACCCTAGCAGATATGCTGAACAGGGATCTAGACATGAATCAAGAATGGTTGATCACCGATCATTATCTCCACCCCATCTTCAGAGCATGGGGGTTTCTTGAAAAAGACCTTTTTGCCTCCAGTGCAAATGCAGCCTTTTCTGCTCCAGGGTAGTGGACGACTGCAAATTGCTTGGAGATGCATTCCAGTTGTGCTGGCATGGTCACTTTTTTAATGGCAGACTGAAGGCAGACTCCTTGTGCCATATTGGCTGAGACAAGAGTGGTTCCCAATCCTGTGGGATCTAAACAAGAGAATCTACAGGTCTCTTCCCCCAGCAGAGGGCCTCCTTCAGGTGGGTCCTGTCCACCACCCCGATGTGCAGTTTCTGTACCTGGCAGCTTGGCTGATCCTGCCCTAGAGAATTTTTCACAGAGAGTCGCAGATGTTATAGTAGCCTCATGTAAGCCTTCCACATAAAGGGCATATGAATCAAAATGGAATCATGGGTGAGGGAGCGAGGGTTCACACCAAACACCTGTGAATTGTCAATGATATTTGAGTACCTCCTTACTCTAAAGGATAGAGGTTTAGCTTCCTCATCCATTAAGGTATATATGGCTGCTATTTCAGCCTTTCACAAGGTGGTCAAAGGTTCATCAGATTTCTCTGCAGTAGAGTCCAGGAAGTTCCTTAAGAGTCTATTAAATTTGTATCCACCTGTTGTACACCCTGTTCCACAGTGAAGTTTATCCCTTGTTCTGTCCAGGTTAATGCATAAATCACTTGAACCTATGGAAAAGTCTGAGTTGTCATTTCATTGTATAAAACAGCCTTCCTGGTGGTGATTACCTCTGTCTGTACGGTGGGAGAACTGAATGCACTTAAGTGTGACCCATCTTTCACAAAATTCCACATAGGTAAGGTAGTACTCAGGCCAAGTGTGGAGTTCCTACCAACGATGGTTTCCAGGTTTCACCCTCCCAGTCTTTTCCCCATCGCTAGCCTCTACATTGGAAAGGACACTGCACATGTTAGATGTTAGAAGGGCACTTCTGTTTTATTTGAAAAGTACACTAAGTTTTAGGAGGAATAGAAACTTGGTTCCCCCCCCCAAAAAAAAAAAAAAAAAAAGCACAATAAGGGGAAGGCAGCAGCATCACAGTCACTGTCTAGTCCACAGTTAGGGCAGCATACGCTGAGGCAGGCATGCCGTGACCCATCTCCTTGTCAGCTCACTCCACAAGGGCTCAAATTCCATCAGCAGCATTTTGATCCAGACTCTCCCTAGACAATATCTGCAGTGTAGACACCTGGTTAGTTTATCCAGCATTACTGCATGAATGTGGATTCCTGGAAAAAGGCAGCTGTGGGAAAAGCAGTCTTACAGTCAATCTTCCAATAAATCAGCTCACACCTGCATCTTTCGTAAGTGAAACTGCTATTTTCCCATGTGTAGCTGCACAGAAGCCATGAAAATGAAGATGGGGTTGCACTTACCTGTAGCCGTTGTTCATCAAGTGGTCTTCTGTGCAGGCACACATCACTCCCTCCTTTCCCCACTGTGGGCTGCTTTAGTGAAGCTGACTCCTTATTGTGCGAAGGGAGAACTGAGGGAAGAGTGCTCACTCCTCCCCTGTCACATGGCCCTGGGGGAGGGGGAGGGGAGCAGTTTGGAGCTCTAGAAACTTCTAATAAAGTTTGCTAGCTCTTCTCCATGGCTAGCCTGTAATTGTAGAGTCCCTTTGTGTGCCTGCACAGAAGACCACTTGCTGAACATCATTTACAGGTAAGCACAACCCCTTTAAATTGTGGAAGTTTTAGGAAGGAAAATTGGGAATTTTTCTGTTTGTTGCTGTAGCAATGCTCACAGAAATGAATATGTTTTCTGTATCACAGACAGTCTAGAAGTGGCTGAATGTGGAAGCTCTCTGGATAAATTCTAAAGGCCTCACCATGCTATTACACCATGTTTATACAGCACTTATAGTTCTCAAATCAGCAAATCACCCTGTTGGGCCAATTCAGAAGCAGTCTGTTTTTTGTTACATGTAGAACTATCCTTGGGGATGCGATTGCAACTAAAAGGATTCTTCTGGTGCATCCGGCTTGAAATGAATATCTAAACGAAAGACACTGTACTTTTGCTGAAGTTTTGTATTGCTTCTCTTGCTGCTCAGTATGTGCTTGGATAATGGCATTCTCCTTCCTCTCTGCTTCTCTCTCTGCCTAATCCTGCATTGAAGATCTAATCCCTTGTTTGTGACACTAGTTTATAGCATGAAAAGTGATTGTGAAGACCCAGCAAGTTAGTTCACAGCAGGAAGAATGAGGCAAACTGAAGGTAGCAAACACAAACTTCATACAAGCCCCTTTGATCAGTGAGAGTGGCAAAGAAAATAACGATAAACAAACAAAAAGTAAATTGAATTCAGTTTAGATGTCAGAGACTGTATTTGATAGCCTAGCAAAGTGTGAAAACTCCTTTTCAAGTTTGCATATGCTGCCTTTGGTTGGTTTAATAGTATTTTAATGTAGTATTTTGTGTGAATTAATAATTTAGTACTCAAAGCCTGAAGAGGCAGGCTATTTCTAACCTCCTCTCTTTCGCTCAGTCTTAAAAGGCTGAGGAAAAGAGCAATGGTATGTTTATTATCTTCACAGGGAAAGGTTGCTGTCCTCCTTAAATGGAAGCCAATTAGCGCACAGTGATTGTGCCATTGTCATTTTAAATGCTGCATATAGGCCAAGAAATTTGCCTCCTTTCTGACTAAATTCTGTTTTCTTTACACAGTGTGACAGTAATGAAATCGATTCATGTTCTGTTCTTTTTAAAGGGCAAACATTTCTGATAAGTTTGCTTTGGCTTGTTAGACTTGAACAATAGAAATATGTGCTTGTTAAGAGATGTTGTGGCTGCAAAGTCTAGAACTTGGATTAAAGGCTAATAAAACTGAAGTTCAGTAGGACTCAGACTTGCTAATTATTTTTTATGACCACCAGGTTAGACCACTATGAGCAGGAAATGAGCAGAATTTAAGCCAACTGAAATGTTGGTTTGGGAAGTTTTATGCTGCTATGAAATGCATTGTTTTACTTGTATATTGAGTTTTTCTATTGAAAATGCAATCTGTGGTCTTAAGGGATTCAGTTACAGATAAGAGAGCAAATACACTGCTGGATCTGTTGCGTTCCTAGAGACCTGGATTGAGTTGCTTGGCTTTTTCAAACTGTGCCTTGCATAAAAGAAGATACTGTTGTGCCTAGTTTAATTTATACTATATTGTTCCTGCCCAGTTTGCTTTGTGCATTTCAGTTTGTTTTTCATATTGCCATTGTATTGTGATAGATTGAATGTTCATTCTGTTGGCAAAAAAAAAAAAATCATTCTGTGTAGTTCATTTTTTCTACTGCCATTTGGGTCCTAATATTAATTATGGCAAATCCAATGACAGTATAATCTGTGGGGCTTTATCAGGTACAGTGGCACTTCATAAGCAAAATTAATTTGTCTGTATATGTGTCATTGTCAAGAGATAGGCCTTTAAGAGATCTAAGTAATTGCATGAGTCAGTAAGTTAGTTAAGTTTTGTCAGGATGTTGTTAGGACGGCAGGTCAGTCAACATAAACTGCCTGCTAATAATCACTGGCTGCTGTAACTTCTTGCAGCTGGTAGCTGTCAAGACCTTAGCTTGACTAAGAGGTCTTTGACAACTGTTGATCTAGATTGCTGAGCATAGATCAGTGATTAGTTGATCAATTAGTTTGATAGCTGAAGGACTATTTAGCTGGAAGGCAGGCACAGCAAAAAAGGCTACTGGTGGTCAGTTGCCACTAGCCTGTTGCCAGAGAGAGACCTTTCAATGTTGTATCTGCTCAGAACTATTCAGGAGTAAGAAGCTAGGAACTTTGCAGGAGGATTCCAGACACCCTTCGAGGCAGATCGGCAACCTTGGCTAGAGGGCTGTAGGCCAGAAGGATGAACTGCTAATTCCTTGGCACCAGCTCTGCTTCTTGAACTACTGCTGCTGAGAGCTATTAGCTCAGGTCTAAGTACTTTAGATAGCGAGTTAGGTTTTGTTTCTTTGTTTTGTCCTCTGTACAGTCCCCTTTCCCTTACCTGTGTGTTTTATCATTTGTTAATTGCCTTTGTCATAAACTTAATCTGTTTTTATAATTTGGACTGAGGCACTAACCCAGGCACCACTCTTATACTACCAATTAGAGTTTAAAAACCTCAAACCTCTATCTTTTATTGCTTCTACTGTGCTGTTAGAATGACCCTGGTTTAAAAAGATATACCCTGGTGTCTCTGTGGCAGCCCTGAGAGTGGGTGGTAGCACTCACAGAAGGGTTGGGTCATGGCAGTCTTGAAATTGTATTTCTGTGTTGTCATAAGTGAGTTTCTGGTGGGCAGTAGCAGCTGTATCAGAAATCTACAAGCAGTTTTCTGAAGCCCACTCTATTTCTTTAAATATATTATATCCTATATTACAGGAGACGATTTTGTTCTTTATTTAAAACATATCCGCTTTGAGTCTCACCCAGAAAAGTGGGTGAGAAATGTAGTAAATAAATATCCTGGGCTCACATCCAGTTTGGCTTCTGAGGGAGCTATCACAACAGAAGCAATACAACTTTTAAGTCAATAAACAACAGCATAAAAATACTTTTAAAACCATTACCTTCAAATGCTGATACAAGGCCACTATGGGAGGCAGGCTCATAGAACTGAAAACAGAATAGTCTTGGCATCAGTAGAAGGGCTGTGGGGAGTTCTACAGCTGAGTCCCCACAAAAGAAAAGGTCCTTTCTCTAGTAGCAAGCTATCTTCCTTTGGAAGGAGGGAGCATGCAAAGTAAGGCCTCCATGGATTATCTTAATGAACAGAAAAGCTCATAAAGAAATAGGCAATTCCCTTACATGTCTTACACCAGTCAGCAATGTTGCTGCCATATTTTGCACTAATAGAAGTTTCTGAATTGTCTTCAAAGGCAGCTCCACTCAAAGTGAATTGTATTTGTCTAAAACCTTGTTTGTGGCATTAGTTTATAGCATCGGACTGACCCAGCAGCAGGGGAGGAGGAGGGACTTTCTGGGAGTGGGGGGAGTATGCAACATGCACATGACATAATGACATCACACAGAAGTGATGTCATCACGTGCTGTCCTTACGTTGCATTTGGGGGTGGGATTTCCACCCACTGGTGGCGTTGGGGGATCCCTGCTGCCAGCTGGGGAATGGCGTCCCTAAATTGGACAGGGCATGGACAACTATAGTTAACTCAGTCACACTTCTGAAAGAAGAGCCAACAAACCGTGTGAAGTTGGCTAAAGGCACCACGTGCCACAAAGGAAATCTCAGCTCCATCTGTAAACACAGATTTGAAAATATCCCCGAACTTCTATCTTTAAAGTAAGTCTAAGTAAAAGTAAGTAAAAGAGTCAAAACAATCTGGTCAGTATGTTTTAATGTTAAGAACACCATCAATCAAGAGCGTTGAAAGGGCCCAAAGCTTTCTCTTTGGATTCAAAGAAGAGGGTAAACTTTATCTCATCTAATCTAATGCCTTTCAAGCATTCTTGGAGGCTGCTCCAGAAAGTAAACCAAATTCTCCAAAATAAAGAAATTGAGTATTATATATGAAAAGATACATGCTCAAACTGTGATGTTATAATCATGACATGTGCCACTAGCTAATAAGGGTTAACTACTGTTCCTTAGAAAATAACCAGAAGAGGACTTCCGGTTATGGCATAGCGACTAGCGACCGCTTCTCCCAAACTCTCCGGGGAGGCGGATCGCACACTGGCGGTCAGGAGGGGTGCCTTGGACTGGCACCCCCACAGAGCCTTAGGGGAAGGCTCCAAGCCATAGGGCTTTTGAAGGTTAGCCTAACTTGTTAGGATAAAAGCTAAGTTAGACAGATACTCAACAAATATATTGCTTACAAACATTTTAGACAACGAAATTAAGATCTCCTACTCTTGGGGTTTTAGTTAGTGTGGGTTTCTTTACTTTATCCCTTAGATGTAGTTTTCCTTTTCCATTTCTGTTGTAGTTTTTTGTAGTTATATAAAAAAAATCAATAAAAATCTCCTTCGGGGGGCTCAAAAAAGAAAAGAAAAGAAAAGAAAATAGCCAGAAGACACCAATATACGCATGGATTTATTTATTTATTTGATTTATATCCTGCCCTTTCTGGAAGCGGGCTCAGGGTGGCTCATACCAACCAACACAATATAATCTTAAAAATAAGTCAAGAGTTAACAAATAACAGTATGAAACAATACAATAAAACAATATAAAACATTTAAAGTGGGCAGTGCAGTTTTACTTGTTGAACAGAAAACAGAAAATAACACCCATTTTGTGTGCTGCCTTGAATTCCAGCTTAGTAGAAAACTGTCTTAAAATTCAGCTAAGTTTTAAAAATACAATGGATAACCCAATTTATCTTCCTGACGAACAAATGCCTTGTCTTATTTTTGCCTTTCCAGAAATAAGCAGCTCATTAAATAGTGTAGCATAGAAATTTACCTGCCATTATTTGAAAATTGTTAGGTTTCTTTATTTTAGGGTTTTGTGTTAATATTCATTGGTATGGAGTCTTGATTTAGTCATTCATTGGTATATTTGTTTCTGCAAACATATGTTTGATGTGATCCAAGCCAGCTACTGTAGGGATTATTGATTTTGTGCTGCTTGTATATCATATAAATCATAAGAGAGAAAGAGAGGGAGAGAGAGAGAGATGACATGGTGCATTTATTATAAGCCATGGGTGGTATTCTAAGAACCATGTAATTAATTTTGAGATACTGAAGGTTGAAAAATAATTTAATTTGTTTATTGGCAAAAGATACTTATTAAAATCATTTGTATCCTACTCGGCCTTCCAGCTACACATACCTAGGGCAGTGCTGGTGTTTTCTTTGGACTGGAACATCAACTACATGGCAAGTGGTTTTTTAAAACTGTGGGGAGTTTCAAAAGGAGCTTGTGATTTGACTTGTGAGTCTAGTGCCCTAAAAATATTAAAAACCTCATCAGACCTTTATAATCCTTGGGCTCACTTGCAGTAACTCTTGAGATCTTGCCCTTTGAAGTTCATATGGCTTTCCTGTAGATCAGAGGTACTCAACCTTTCTGACACCATGAGTACCTTCAGAATTCTGACATAGGGTTGTGGGGGCAATCACAAGATTTAGAAAAGGTGTGTTGATGGTGACCATGATCAAGAGAATTCATACTATAGTATTTTCCAATAATATGTATGGGTGTGAAAGTTGGACAGTGAAGAAAGCAGACTGGAAGAAAGTTGTTTCATCTGAAATATGGTATTGGAGGACCACCACCCTGGACCACCAAAAAGATAAATAAATGGGTTCTAGATCAAATCAAGCCTGAACTGTCCCTAGAAGCGACAATGACTAAACTGAGGCTATCGTACTTTGGTCACATTATGAAAAGATAAAGAGTCACTGGAAAAGACAGTCATGCTAAGAAAAATTGAAGGCAGCAAGAAAATGGGAAGCCCCAACATGAGATGGATGGACTCAGTCAAGGAAGCCATGGCCCTCGGTTTGCAAGACCTGAGCAAGGCTGTTAATGATAGGTTGTTTGGAAGTCATTAATTCATAGGGTTGCCATAAACCGGAAGCACATAACACACACCTACATGTTGTTCCTCATCCAAAGCCTCATATACACTATGCAATGCTCCCTCTAAGTCGTGGAGTCTTGTGAGCTACTGGCGTTAAAGTTGTGAGTGAGTGATTTGGCTGCTGTGCAAACTAGTTTGTTCTGGAGCCATCTGTCCTGAGCTAAGACAAAAATGTGTGAGCTGGAGGCTAAAAAACTGTGAGCTAGCTCACACTAACTCAGCTCAGAGGGAACACTAGCACGATGGTACCGCAAGGCATTCCTGTATGAGAGGGTTTATCATTCACATTGGTGATGGAAAATCCACTATAAATAAAGTGAATGTCCAAACACAAAGGTTTGTTGATATACAGAAGAATTCCTGCAAGCAAGCGAGAGGCTGGGATACGGTGATTCTGTACAGTTAATAAAATCTTTCTAAACACCACACATCCTTCTAATGCGAGGGTCACTTCACCGATCATGTTCTTTCTCCTTGAATGTAGACTGAGTGCAAATGACAAAACAAAAATCTAATGTTGGTAGTGCATTCCCAGCCACTATACACCTCTGTAAGAAAATGCCATATGTGAAGGAACCCTATTGCCTTTGCACCTTCATTACTGATGTCCTGGTAAGAAAGATAATTTTCTTCATTTAAGTTATATCTTCATATCTGCATTTTCCTGTTTTTTTGTCCCCTTCCAGGATTTTTATGTGATGACCATTACAAGAGGGACTTTTCCAATGAATCATAATTATGTATGCAGAGACCTTGACTAAATTTGGGTGCCCAATTAACTGCCTAGTTACACTTGTGAAAGGCTGTAATTTGTAATTTTTAAAGCAGACAGCTTTGTCCTAAAGCCAATGAAATGGTTTTTTTCATTTAGTTTTGTGATAGTTCTTGCTACTAAATGTCACCTGTAGGAAATTAAAAGAACCTAAAAATGCAGTTAGAGCATCCATCTAAAGAGGTAATTGATGCTTTAACATTGCAGTATTAGATGATCTCTTTGAAAAACATTGTCTACAACCTTTTATCTTCTGTTTGTTCTTTTGATATTTATAAATGTTAAGCAATGTAAATTATGGGGCTTGTAAAGCTAAATACCCACAGTGAAGTCCAAAATGTTAAAATGTTTTTTCTCCCTGAAAACTGTAATACCTGTATTTAGTATGTCTAGATTTATCACCTTTTCTCAGATTTTATAGCCATTTTAAAAGGAGCTGTCATAGTTAAGGTTGCATGAGAGATCAAGTGTGCATAACTTTCCAGTCTAATTCTAAATTATTAAACTGTATAACTTAGAGACTTGAACTCCTAGATAAGTGTAAATCAATAAAGATGTGCTGAGCCATTAGAACATTAGATGTCATTCAAGTCTACTTGAAAGAGATGGGATATTATATAGGCTTTTCAAAGTATAATATGAAACCACATAGCATATTAGAGTGTATTAAGATGATGTTTGGAAGATGGAATAGTTTTTCTTGTAAGTACCAGTAAAGCAAAATATTCAAGAAAGTTTTGGATTTTTCTTGGCCTCTTTGAAACTGGGGCTTGGGCAGATAGAGCTGGTGTTTCAGCGTTAAAAAGAGAATTGTATTTTAAATGAAGATACCAGGTGTTGTGAGCTCACTGCTTATTTTATAGTGCTCTTTGTATTTTCCTTGATTCCTTGAATATGGCTGGCCGGGGGGGGGGGGTCAAGCTGAGGTTCAAAGAAGTGGTCTTGTACATTAACTTTCATCCTATCATTTTAGGAAAGATTTGTATTCCATTGGCCCAGGTATGATACCAAAATAAGCTTAGTGTAATGTGAGTATATTTCAGGCTCTTTCACTCCCTCTTCCCTGTTCCATTGGGTCTTGTAGTTTCCTTCCTCCATTCTTGTTTCCAGGGAGGCCATAATTTGCCATAGCATTTTGCATAAACTACAGTTCACTTGGAAACCAATAATTGCCAGTAATGATTTGGTCCACCATTTGATCATGGTTTGCATTTATTTATTTACGTTATTTATAGTCCTCCTTTCTCACTGAGACGCAAGGCAGATTACACCATGTATGTCGATACAGTGAACAGGATGGGATATCCAGTAAGCAATGGGAGCCTTCCTAACCACAGGCAGGCGATTCGATAAGGTGGGGGCCACAATGACATATACAGGCAGTTGCTGAGTTTATCTAATTGCAAGGGGATTTGTGCAAACCATAGTTTGCCATGTTCATACAAAATGCAAGCAGTGTTTTCTGAAGGAACTGAGAGAGAAAGTGGGTGTAATAGTACATAAAATAAGGGGGGGAGAGCATGCAAGCCCAGAATTTGTTTTGTTGTTGTTCAGTCGCACAGTCGAGTCCGACTCTTCGCGACCCCATGGACCAGATTACGCCAGGCCCTCCTGTCTTCCGCTGTCCGCTGAAGTTTGCTCACTTTGTTTGTTTACCTGGTACCAATTTGTTTACCTAGTACCAATTTTCTGAACCTGCTCACTTCATTTGGGATCTTTCCTTTCTTCTTTAAAAAATGGGGATGGTAGTTAGAGCTTTCATTTGACCTTGAACTGTAGGACTGTGTCCTTGAGCATGCATAGTTAATTTCAGTAAAAGGGAGGTTAAATGATACAAAAAAACCCCCTTACAAATGTCAAACAAGCAAGTAAACCATTTTAAGGTACTAAAATTGTGTTTGCAGTGATGAGCAATTTTTGAAAACATGTCTTTGAATTTTAAAGATTGGGAGTAAATGAGTAAATAGTATCCTAAATTCTGTTCATGGAACAGACCCTTTCTGCTGCAGCATACTGTGCTTCTCGAAATAGTAGATGCTCAGGAACAGCATGGTTGCCATGGTCTGTAGTGGGAGGGGTCTGTGATGAAAATTCCCTACCTTGCATGAGCAGAAGTACATTTCTGTTTGCAAAGATAAGAAAATTCAGTCCATATTTCGAGACTCTTCAAAGATTAATTCCAGTCTTTGATATTCTCATGTGGCAATTTTAAAAAGGAAATGTTAACTGCTACACACCCTTTTCCTAACACTGCCTCCATGCTGATATAATAGGGCAGGGCTCTTTTTGTAGCAAGAACTCCTTTGCATATTAGGTGACACACCCCAAATGTAGCCAATCCTCCAAGAGTTTACAGAGCTCTTCTTACCAGGGCTACTGTAAGTTCTTGGAAGACTGGCTACATTAGGGGTGTGTTGCCTAATATTCAAAGGAGTTCCTGCTACAAAAAGAGCCCTGTAATAGGGTATACAGCAGTTAGAGTGTAACAGGCTTTTCTTTGCTTTATCCCAGGGATGGTATCATGAGCCACCAACACCCATCATCATCACAACCCGTATCAGGACCTACTATCTTCTTGGAGAAATACTTGTTTAACTGTCTATTCTCCTGCACAGAGAGGAGGCAGGGGGAAAGGAGGCCTACACTTCAAACAGAAGCCACCAAAAATTAACATTCCTTCTTATTTTGACCCACACAATGGTCAGTCTTGGCAGAAATATGGCTTACTTTTCATGCTGCCTGGTAGAGCTGTAGAATGTCTCCTTCATGTCAAATAGTATTTTATAAATGTAGCCTTGGAGTTCAAACTGTATGACAGCAAAACAGTTTTCTTCTTGAAATGCCAGGGAGCATGGCCACTGGCATGCACAGTTTGTTAGACTCACAGGTAAAAGTAATGGGCAGGCTACTAAATGTGCAACTGATCTGTCATTAAACAAGAGAGATTGTGTCTAACTGTGTTGGGGCTTTTCAGAATACTACATTTTGGCTGCAAAAAAAAAGTGATTGACTACGCAGTAAAACTCAGAAATTAAGGCAAATAGAGCTCTCTGCCCTCCCATTTTTCCAAGTCTCCTTTCAAAGTTTATTAACTTTGAAAAAATGTATGTCATGTTTTGTAGTTCTAGAGTTTGCTGCCTGCTATTCTTGGCTAATCACTTGTTTAACTCATGCCAAGCATTGTTCTGTTGCCGCAGAAGATACTTCATGTAATCCTAAGAACATTTCCCGAGAGTAAGCCCCACTGAACAGATCTGAGTAGGATTCTGAGTAAACCTGCCCAGGATTGCTCTTATAGAGAGTTATTTGTTACACTTAATACTGAGCAAAAGACATATGGATCTTGTGGCATCATATACATGTGGTAAATATATACATGGCCTGACAGTATCTCTCCTTATAATAATTATCTTTTGGTTTCGTAAGATTCCATGAGCTCCCATTGGCTGTAAAATGCCCTCCCTCAGCCATTGGCCCATCAGTCGCCACTCAAGAGTATTCGCATGCCTTTGGCCAGATGCTGGGTCTGCTCCTCTTCCCCACCCACTCCCCCTTCAGACAGATCTGCATGTCAGATTTACTGGCAGACAGCTCTCTCTCCTGAGGAAGACAGTTCTCTTGACTCCTGTGAGGGACTGTCCCCTCAGTGGCTGTTGGTAGGCAGCCAGGCTTGGTTCTGTGAGTAAAAAAACAAAGGACTTTCAGCATAACCCCCTCCCCCACCCATAACCTCCTCCCCAATGGCCACTTTCCTGTCAGAATAAATGGAAAAATGCTCTTTCTCCTGCTTAGCTTTAGTATGGCTAGCTGGCTAACGAGGTGGGCCAGCGACCATCAAACCATTTTCTTCAACTCCCCGCTGTGTGGCTGACTTTCCCCTAGGGTTGCCAATCTCCAGGTGGGACCTGGAGATCTCTCACTGTTACAATTGACCTCCAGATTACAGAGATCAGTTCCCCGGGAGAAAATGGTTGCTTTGGAGGGTATACTCTATGGCATTATACCCTGCTGAGTCCTTCCACACACACACCCCAAATGCTGCCCTCCACAGGATCCACCCCCCCAAATCTCCAGGTATTTCCCTAATCAGAGTTGGCACCTGTACTTTCTCCTCTGTCAGTAAAAGGCCCTTTCCACACCTATGTTGGCCTTTGGGAGAAAACTCACTGGGCCCAGTCCTGATCAGGTTGCCAACTCCAGGTGGGCAATTCCTGGAGATTTGAGGATGAGTTGTGAAGACGGGTGGCACCTCAGACAGGTATGATGCCATAGACTCCACCCTCCAATCCAGCCATTCCCTGATGGGGAACCATTATTGCCAATCTCCAGGTGGGGGCTGGAGATCACTCAAAATTACAACTGCTCTCTAGGAGGGAGGGGGGAGGAGATGGAAAACTAAAGGTAGGTTGATGGTTGGCTGGGAGGGAGATAAGGGTATCAACTCCAGGTTGGGAAATTCCTGGAGATTTGAGGGGTCGAACCTGGAGAGGGTGAGTGTTGAGGCGGGGTGGGACCTCAGACAGGTACAATGCCATAGACTCCACCCTCCAAACCAGCCACTCCCTTCTGGGGAACCACTGTTACCAATCTTGGGAGTGGGCTGGAGATCACTCAAAATTACTACTGCTCTTCAGGTAGCAAAGATCAGTTCCTCTGGAGAAAATGGTGGACTCTGTCATTATACCCTGCTGAGATTGCGACAGCAAATTGTCACTGAGTGCCCAAAGCCAGGGAACTCTCCCAGAGCCTCTTTCTAGAGCTTGTTGTATTTATTTCCACAACGGGCCTTATTTCTAGTAGTGATAATATTTCAGGGATATTAAAGCCTAACAAAAACATTCTACACTTTGTACATAAGTTAAGGATATACAGTTGTACAGAATAGGTTTATTAAATAGTTCAACATGCTAGTAAGACATCCCTTAAAATGTAAGACATCTAGTAAATGCAGTGTTGCAAATTGTTATGTCACTGAGATTGAAAGAATGTAAGGTGATCCTTTCAGAGCTATACTGATGCAGAAATATTGAAATACGTACTTGTTGTTTTGTGATCTCATAATGGTAAAACTGCTAATATATGGCTCTCATCACCAACATGTTTGTACTAAAAAGTTAAAATCTTCATTGTCAGATATGGTTTGACTTGAAAGTCTTCCTCAGCAACATAAAATTAGAAATGTATGTGAAATAA
Organism: Gekko gecko; assembly: GCA_029375565.1. NCBI lineage: Eukaryota > Metazoa > Chordata > Lepidosauria > Squamata > Gekkonidae > Gekko > Gekko gecko. The sequence goes on from JAPDNY010000001.1 coordinate 97,923,227, forward strand.
ATCAAAGAAGAGCAAACAGGCTCATTCCCATGCTTACAAGGCAAGGACAAATTCACTAGATATTAAAGTGCTTCAGAATTCTCTCTTCCTGTGTTATAAAAACAATCATTAAACCATATTTTCCCAAAGAGAAACAGTCAGACATTTTACATTCTTGAAAGTCAATTGGAGAGGCAGTCTTTTGGAGCAATTCATCTGGGAGAACGCTGGAATTACTGACTTCACGGATCTCAATTTATGTGCCAGTTATATTAACTATGTATACTGAAAACATGCAAATTAGCTTCTCTGTTTCAGAAATATTATGCAGAATAACAAAACTTTGGGCATTTAGGTTTTAAAAAATCTCTTCTTCATAGAGCAAACCTCTGTTTAAGAAGAATATCTTAATGGCTGAAAGGGAATTAGTGCTGGTCCTTTCATTATGTGAGTACACAAATTAAGTAACTGATAGCAGGTGTTATCCAATTAGTCTACCTGCATCTAAAAAAAACCCTCGAACTTCTTCAGGTGATATGGAATACTCGTTATTTCCTTTGGCTCCTGATCTAATGAGGATGGAGTGTGCACATGTACATGTGTTGCTGTACCAGGAAATGTAAGTGTGTTAAAGAATACTATATACATGGTTCGAAAGGTAGATCTTGCAAAGCACTTAAGAGTTTTGGGAAGTTCCTTACTGGTCTGGACACCAGGATCCAGCACATCATCTGCCCTATACATTTTATCTGCTTTGCTCAGCTATTTGGTGTATGGGGTACTTGATTCAGACCCTTCCCATCAAATGCAAAGGAGAAGCTTGAGTTCAGGCCCCCATCCCTCCCAACCATGTGATTAACACAGTTAAAAATGAGAAGAGTCTGCTTTCAGAGCTATACTGATGCAGAAATATTGAAATGCATACTTGTTGTTTTGTGATCTCATATTGGTAAAACTGCTAATATATGGCTCTCGTCACCAACATGTTTGTACTAAAAAGTTAAAATCTTCATTGTCAGATATGGTTTGACTTGAAAGTCTTCCTCAGCAACATAAAATTAGAAATGGTGTGAAATACATCAAAGAAGAGCAAACAGGCTCATTCCCATGCTTACAAGGCAAGGACAAATTCACTAGATATTAAAGCTAGGCCTGCTGCTGTGTTCTGTATCTCTGGATAGTGGATATGGAAAGAACAAGCCTAAAAACAGGTCTACTTAGTATCCTGCTCAGATCTATTCAATGGGGCTTACTCCCAGGAAAATGTTCTTAGGATTGCACAGTAAATGCAGGGAAAATATAACATGTGAAGCTGCCTTCAGAAAGGCCCAAATTCTGTGTTCAGGTAATGTTAAGCTGTATGTTATATTTGACCATCGTCCAAGCAAGTCATCCTTGATATCTGTGACATATTCTTGATTTTATTTCAGCCTCCAAATCAGTTATATTTGGGTCTCCAGAATATTTTAGAAAACAAAGTGCCCCTGGAGATTATGCAAGTTGATGGTCCCTGCTTTACCTTGTATTTTGTCTTTGTTTTTTAACTCTTTCATATCTCTGAAGTTAGTGCTCTGATTCTATAGAGATCCTGTCACTTGAGTGATTTGTTTCTGCTGATTCTTGTTTAATAGGAAAAGTAATGGATGAGAGTGACCCTCCTGTAAAACCACACACTATCAGGCTGATCTGTATGTTGCCTAATGAGCATCATCCATTGTGAAATCTTTAATGACAGCACCTTAGATTTTGCAGCCATGCCTTTGTTTGCACTTTAGTAATAGCCATCTAGAGCAGTACCTACTTAAGTAGCTAATGGAAATGCATTCAGAGTGGGGTCCAATAATCAACTCTACCACATAGTAATCTAGAAGGGCTACCTTCCAATATGTAATGATTACTATCATGACAACTCATACAAATTTTAATATCTTTTCCCACAGTTGTCATGGCAGTAATGGTTGCACAATAGTAGACATTACTGAAAATAGTACAAAGATCCCACATTAGGTAGAAGACTAGTGTTCAGAGTCTGTTGCCTAAAATCTTTGCATTTGTCCTCCATAAAAAAATTAAATTGATGCTTTTTAAAATGTAGGCAAGAACCTAAGCACAGGTCATATTACATGTGATTATCCATTATATTATTTATTTATTTATAGTCCGCCTTTCTCACTGAGACTCAGAACAGATTACATAGCATAAATAACATGACATGTTAAATAGTGCAGAAATTATGAAGTGGGCTCCTACTTACAGCAACAGACAGTACATGCTATACACAGCAGTATAGTCCACAATCCATATCCCTATTCCAAAACATTTTTTCTGATCTGTTTTGTTACAGTATGGCCCTATTCCTTGTATTAAAAAGCCTACCTGAATAATTCAGTTTTGCACAATTTGCAGAAAGCCAGAAGTGTGAGAGCCTTCCTGACACCCTAAGGCAGGCCATTCCATAAGTTGGGGGCCACATCAGAGAATGCACTTATACATACAGTTGTTGATTTTGTCCATTGGCAAATGACATCTGTAGAAGGCCCTGATTAGATGAGCGAAGCTGTCATGGCACAGCATGAGGAGAGGTGGTCTTGAAGATATGAGGGACCAAGGCCATAAAGGGCTTTGTCTGTGATAACCAACACTTTAAACTGAGTCCAGTAATTGATATTATATGCATGCTTCATTTAACTCTTGATAATAACCAAGCTGCAATGTTCTGCACCAGTTGGAGTTTCCAAACTGATTTTGAGGGGAGACCTATGTAGGGTGCATTACAGTTATATTGTCTCAATGATACCTTGGCATGAATTTAAGAGGCCAGATCACTCGTGTCAGTGTAGGGGACCATCTTCTGGAATAGACTGCACTGGAAGAAAGCATTTTTGCATTAACTTCTCCAGCAGAAATGTTGGCTCCAGTGTAACCCCATGTCTCTTAACTTGAGTCATCTCGGGTTAGCTGAACACACCAAAAATGCAGAGCACAGTGTTCTCATGATCTCCGCCTTCCCAACTAGCATTACCTCCAGGATATAGTTTCAATTTGTTTGAAAAGCATGAGATTAAAAAGCATGAAGGGTAGGATTTCACCCTGTGCAACCCCCAAGATAGATACCATATTAATGATGACTGGAAACTGAAATATGGATGAGTTGTCCAAGAAGACCTGTTCTTGGTCTGCTATTTGTTGTTATTCTAATTGGTGCATTAATTTCACTCTTAAAGATACAAACTCCTTATATGCAACTTTTTTTGGTTTTGTTACTATCTGTCTGGCATGAATGCAGTAAAACCTACACAATATTAAACTATTGATTCATTCTAGGTAAGGTTTACCAGTACAAATTAAATATATGAATCATAGAAATCAGAGAACTAAAAGAATTACTAGATCTTCAATTTCCCCCCCTGTGGATTTACTCTGAGATTATTCCTTACAGTAAATTTCCTAGAGCTATTTTGTCAGTCCAGTTTCATATGTCACAAAAGATATGACTTCCACTACTTCCTGTGGGAAACTATTCCATAATTTGTAAGCTGTCTTTAATAGCCTTTTCCCTTTATCCTGTTGCAATTCACTGTTTTCCTTTGCATCCCTGGCAGTCCCACTTCCATTTTTGAATTTCATAATTTAGAAATATTGAGTTTATAAGCATTCATTCTATTCCCCCCACCACTTCAACAAATCATACCTAGTATTTATTTTTTAATCTATACTCATACCTCTGACCCTAAATCATTTTTTCTTTATCTTTTCTCATACCTCAGCCCCAAATTGTTTTTTTTCTTTATCTACAGCTTTTCCAATTTTTATACATCCTTTTTTATTGAGGTTCAGAAAGTATTCCATTTGAAGTACAGCCTCCTCAGTCAGGTAGGGGGAAATTCCTATAGCAAGATATGGTGAGATATCCCCAAATTCCTTTTATGTTCACGTTTGATAGTCTTGTTTTGAGATTTGGAAGGTACACTCCCTTCAGCTGTTCTTTTGTCTCCCTGTGTGGATCCTCACACCTGTCATACTTCAGCACAGTTAAGGTTTGTGTCAGCACCTGTCATAACACTAATCAAGATACACAGCTGAGGTTTTTAACCTAGAGCTTGGAGCAGATTTCCAGACCCTGGTTAATATCCAGACTTGGTTTGTGTTAACTATGATTAAGGTTGATGCCAATATAAGCATGAGAAGGCACCAGGGAAGGAGTTATAAAATCTTGCAAACTGTGATTAGGAGTGTGTTACATGCACCAGCCCCAAAATTTGTGCCAATATGCAAACATATGAGGCACATCTTCATTTACGAAAATGAAGAGTATGTTTACTTTGCATTTCTCTGCTTATAGTCACATTATATTCCTTTTCCCACAACAGGCACCTTGTGAACTTAGATAGGAGGGGTTGAGAGAGTTCTGAGAGAACTGTGACTGGCCCAAGGTCACCTAGCAGGTTTCTTGTGGGGGGGTCAAACCCAATTGTCCAGTTTAGAGTCTGCTGCTCTTAACCACTTCGCCACACTGGCTAATGTGATGTCATGAAACAAAATAGAAAATTGGCATGGTAAGCAGATATGGAAGGTACAGTGCTTTTGTCAGGTATTGCCTGCCATAATGGATGGAGAAGGGAGGGAGGATGGGACTGTATGGATGAAGGGAGGGAGGATGGGACTGTCTGGTGTTGATTGATGCTTTGAGACTGGTGGGATGGAATGTGGGGAGCTGCCGATGCTGCCCGGGCAACCGGGTCGTATCTTAAGATCCCAGGCCAAGAGTGGCCTTGAAAGCCAGGCTGACTGTCTCCTATCGCTTTCTAAAGACAACAGCTAGGCTGGGAAAGGTGGGATGGAGGGTGAACTGTTATTTACAGCTTCTGTGATTCCTGCGCGCGCGAGATTCCTCCACTGGTAGAAGGGAGGGGCCTTTCCCCCCCTTTAGGGTATATCTCTATGCTTCATGTAACCAAGGTATTCTTAACAATGCTTCTGTTTTAGGTGACCTAGTCTTGCAGCTTAATAAATACTATTCTTGTTTCAATGAATAAGGCCTGGTGTTTGGCTGACTAATTAAGGACTCTGACAGCTTTGTTAGGGCTTGGGTATTATGCTGCATATTTGCAGATAACTGACACTAAAATGAATGCAATTCAGACTTCCTGAAAGTTATGCCATAAGCTGAGTTGTATTGTTTTACAAGCACCAGTGGTTGGATAAATGATAGGAAAGACGTCTTCTCATGATTAACGATCTAGTATGTTGCATGTTTTGCAAAATACCGGTGCTGATTTATTGTGATTTGTTTACTTTCTGTTTAGAGGTGGTGCTACAATTTACTGCATTCCTTAGAGACTTGACATGTCAATTAGATCCTATCAACAGTAATAGAAGGGGCACTTGCTCTCAATGTGAATTTTTTTATGGTTAAGTCATGAAATGGCACCCCAAGGGAATGTAAAAGAAAGTGTCAATAAATAAGATATTGTCTGGTAAGCTAGCAATGGAGACTGACTTAAAGGGTGGGTGCAAGTCTTTATACAAATCTTTTTAACTCAACTTGTGGCAACCATATCTTTTGCTTAATTAGAATGCAGATTATCTGGGCTAAATTATAAGCAGCTCTGTCTTACATATGCCATTGCTGCAGATACTGTGGAACTCTCTCTCTAGATAACCGAAGTGGTTTAGTGAATTGAGTTTCAGAACAGGACTGGAAAGTTTAGGTTCAAATCCCATTTTGCCATGCAGCTCAGTGGGCGACCTTGAGCCAGTTGCTAGTCTACCTCGTGGTGGTTGTGACAATAAAGTGTGTTGGTGGAAGTGACACTATGTTCAAGAGTTGAGCTATTTCAAGGAAGGATGAGATAAAAATTTAATAAACACATTGCTGTCTACATCAGTAGCCATAACTAGCAGAATACCAAAAGAACGAAAAAAAAGGGAGGTGATCAGTGTGTTGTATTCTAACCTGGCCCTTCTCCACAGCAAAATAGTTAACAAGATTAAGAAAACTAAGATTTAAGGTATATTAAAGTAAACCTAGAATTGAAAAAAAACCCCACCCTTAGATAATTCTGTGTAATCTGTCTTTGAGAAAGGTGGACTATAAATAACAATAAATAAATAAACCCTAACCATTTCCAGTGCTTGTCCCACAAAGAGGGTTTTTTTAGTACTTCTGGAAGACAGGCAAGCATTAAGTTGCTCAGACCTCTGATGGAGAGGGGAGTTCCATAGCTGGTGACTGCCACTAAGAATGTTTTGAACAGCTTGTCACCTGAAAGATACTCTAAACAAATGACAAAAATAGGATCCAGGATCGGGTTGCCAGATCCCCTTGCCATCGCAGCAGGGGGATTTGGGGGGCATTCTGGGGGTGGGCAGGATGTCATGTGCAGCTTCCCCAATGCAATGACATCACCAGTGTCACATGTGACGCTCTGATTTTTGGACACAACTGTATCGGGTTTTTTGGCTTAAAAACCATCAATTTTTCCCCAGAACCAGAGTGTCACCATGCTATGTCCCCAGCATAGTGATGTCACCTGAAAGTGAGCCAGCTATGGCTGGGAGGGCAGGGTATAGATGTAGTAAATAAATAAATAAATGGGACGTCACACAACAATGTCCCTGTTTGGGGGTGGGGTTTTCCCAGGCCAGCGGTGGATCAAAGCCCCCAAAAGCGGGGGAACCCCCACTGGGACCTGGTAACTCTAATTCAAGCCCTGAAATCAGACAGGAGACAGGCAACCCAAGTATTAAAATGGAGTCTCAAGAACGCAATACCAAGTGTGGAAGACAGGGATGTATACTGAGATTAATTGTGAGAAGGAAGTGCACATAGTATTCAGGTGACTGGTATAAACACTTTGATTTTGCACGTGCAGGAAATACTTGCCTGGATGTCTCAGGTATATGTACAGATGTAATTTCCTAGTTCTTATGTGACAGAAAATGTAGTTCCCTGAGCCACTTTCAAGGTTACATTTTTAATTATGGTAGATGAGAATATTTCACACAAGTACAGGACATATGATTAAAAAGACCAAGGACTAGCCAAACTCTGTCCTGAGCCTCAATGGTCCAGGTTTATGAGAATAACTTGAAGAATTGAAATGTTCCCGTATTGAGGTGTATTAATATTGTTCAATATGACTGACGTTTTATACTTTTTTCCTGCTTTAATCTTTTTTTTCCGGTTTGTAATAGTTACTATGGGTTTTTTATTCTAGCAAGTTTATAAAGATACAAGTCAGTCAGTATAGACTTCATTATTATTTTTTTATAAATTGATGTTTCTGTTATAATAAATCTGCATTATTAAGTCTGTTTTTTATTTCTACTGTAAATCACAGATGATAAAACTTTATGCCAGTTACATAAGAAAAGATCCTTTGCTGAATGTTGCATTCCCCCCCACACACACTTAAACCATGTAAAAAGATGGCTACAAATCCATGTAGAAGTAGCTTATAGCAAAATATTGAGATTTAAAAGAAGCTTCAAGGGGTTTCCCCCTAAGTTCACATAACAACTTAATGATAGGGTGCTTAGAGGGAGGCAGTAGGGATGTCAGCCTCCAGGTAGGGCCTGGGAGCCTCCCAGAATTGCCGCTCATCTCCAGACTGCAGAGATCAGTTACCCAGAAAAAATGGATGCTTTTGAATGTGGACTGTAAGGTCCCCATCCCTCTCAGGTTCTATCCCCAAATCTCACCCCCAGATCTCCAGGGATTCCCCAGCCTGGAGCTGACAACCTAACCCTGCTGCTCCCGCTGGGGGCTAAGGAGACCTGGCAACCCCTAGGAGGTAAGTCTGTACATCTGTTGACTCAACCCATTAGTCACAGAGATCAGTGTAAGTGAACCAATTTTTGCTGCCTGCTGGAGCTGCAGAAACAGAAGTTTGTCAAGCACCTGACAGACCACACTTTGTTGTCTTGTTGACTGCATCTGGCTGAGAGGGGAAGTGCTCATGACTTGTGCAGACTTGAAGGGTGAAGAGCCAAGTAATTTGCCATTTGAGTATGCAAAATCTGGCTCAACACCAAAGCCCATCTTTTCCAACCTTGCTACTCATCATTCCTAGCCACAAAATAGTCTAAATATGTATGTCCTGATTTGCTTGCCTTACCCTTTGTCAACCCTTCCTTCTCTCCACTGTCAAACATTAGACTGTAAGACTTCAAAGTTGAGATTTTGTCTCACTTGTATTATATGGTGAAATATCAGGAACTTTGTTGGTCATGTATAAATGGTGGTACTTAACAAATGAAACATGTAACATCCCAGTGAAATACTTGAAATGTCTGTCTCTAGCCGGAGTTTAACTTACTTAAGTGGAGGTCTAATAATACCAACCTTTTAAAACTAGGGCCATGGCACTTGTAACATTTTAGCAAACAATGTAGTAACATTTTTAGTAACATTTTAGCAAACATTTCCACCACAGTGCCCCAGTAAACTCTGGGCGAACAGATATTTCACTTGTAATGATTGGGCTGTCTTTTTATTAGCTTCATCCTAAGCAACATTAATGCCCTATGCTGTTTGAGTATTTTAAACACAGACTGTGCTTCAACACATGAATCTGATAAAAGTGTCTTAAAAATAAATTAGCCAGAGGGGCTAATTGCTGCCTCCTCTGGGAATGTTTGCATGGCTTTGGTATGCTGACAGCATTGCCATAGATGGAAAAAATAATGTGTACCACAATTGTTGCTGAGTTTAACACGTCAAGACATTTGGTAGAGTCCTTTTTTTCCTTCAAAGAAGCAACAGTTTTAATAATTGATGCATAAAGCAGTCATATAAACATTACACCTCTTAATAATGTGAATGCTTGTTCATATTACGTTTATTTCAGAGTGTTGGTTATGCCTCTTTAGATACCTTTATTATCATTTCTGATATTTCAGTTAGTATTTTTAATTAGTACAAGGAATCACACTTGCTTATTTCTACAAGGCCAAAAGAGTATATAAATACATACGAGATCTACTGTTAGATGGTATTGGTAATTTCTTTTAAAATGGGAAAGGAAGGGAAATTATGCAATATATTTATGAATTATAACTACTTTTCTAAATATCTGGTTAGATAATTATCATTGAGGGAAAGTTAGTCAGGTACCTTTGAAAGTCTAAGCAAGCCCCCCCCAAAAAAAAACACCTTATAGTAGAAATGGTACATGGTAGCATTATCATCTTTTCATTTGGGGAGCTATTTGTGTGAATTCCCCACATGAAACATTTCTATACTATTATGACACGAGAGACTGGCAAATTTTGCAAAGACTTCTGAGGGATGGGGAAAAGGAATGGTGAAATGGGCTGCTGACATTCTACAGTTACTGAGTCCTCCGTAAGCATGATATGATACAATCCTAAATGCAGTTACAGTCTTCTAAGCCCCATTGACCGCAAAGGATTTAGAAGGGTGTAATTTTGTTTAGGATTGCACTGTTAATTGTGTACATCCATACTAATTTTGTAGTTGTGCCCCAGTATAGAGACTGATAATGTTCAACACAGTGAAAATGTTATACACAAGCCAAAATGCAGCCTTTTAAAACTATGTTAAATGTTTGCCTAAAAAAATAGCACTTTGGAGTAGCAAGCCAAACTTCATTGAGGATTGTACCTTGGAAGCGGCAGTGCCCTTCCACTTCTTGTCCTTTGCCCCTTGTCAGTTTGTCCTTTGCTTAGGCTACTGTTGAAGTGATGGTAACCCATGCAGAATGAAATTAATGAAAGGGGAAATGGTGGGTCCTAGGAACAGAGGAAACAGAGACTGATACAAGGTTATGATTCCACAGTGGCTAGGATGTAATGAGTAAGAAGTTTGCAGACATACCCACCTGTAAATAACACCCATCCCCACTAATATAGAAAAATCAATACTACCATATCTCCTTCAGTTAACTAATGTGTATTCAGATGTCATCACTGACAAAGGTTTGTCTGTAACAGGCATGAACGTGGCTTGTTGCCAGGCTTGTGCATAAAACTGGGAGCCAGGCAGACCTATCATAAGACCCTGACAATGCATGGTTGCTGTTAGTTGATGTCTTTTGACTGTTCTGCAGAGAGGAAAAAAGTGATGCAAATACCTCTCAGCTCCAACCATATAACAATCACACCAAAGTGCATAGCAACCTCACCTTCATGTGTCAGTCAGAGGGTGGTGTACCACCAGCTTCTCCAGTGAGTAGCAGACTCAGGCACAGCCCACCACTGTCTGCTTGTGCGACCATGACCTTCTGATGTCACACTGCCACTACCTGCACTAGGAGCATTCGAAGGCAAGGGAAGAAGAGCAGCTGACCCCTTAACTCCCAGGCAGCCAAGTGGTACAAGAACCACCAGGAATTAACAGATTCCATTGAGCTCCACAGGTGTGGGTTTCAGTCCCTACCTGCAGCCTCATTTCCTTTGGCCAGGTGAACACTCAGGAAGGGAAATATGGCCAATCCAGCTACAACATTCCCAAGCTCCCATAGGTCATTCAGCACTGGCAGCTCTCACAATCCCACCCAACAAGAGTTCAGGTCCTGGCCAGAGCAGGGCATGGGAGCACCAGTCTTTTGCCAAGCAAGGCTAATGCAGACAGTGGGGCAGCAACAAAGGAACATGCAACTGCATTCTCACCAAGGCAATCCCATCACAGACATCTCTCGCACTAACTTACCGGGAAAAGGCATACTTGTAGGAAATGGGAGGCATGGGTTCAGTTCCCAGTAAGTGGGATGTTGGCCAGATGGTAAAATTCATCTTTGTTCATCAAGAAAATGGGAGCCAGAGACAGGAGGAACAGCATGGCGATACGAACGTACCCTAGGAAAGCTCCTGGGCCCATCGGCTTCTTTGATATATTGTAGGGGCTCTGAGCCACTCAGAGACCCCACTCTCTCCTCAGGAAGAGGGGGGAGAGCAAGAGGCTTGATTTGGGGCCCCCGCAACTGAGGCTGCAGTCGGGTGCGAGCCCTGGATCACCCCCAATGCCAGGATTGAGAAGAGAAGCCCATGCCTATGGGTTCCTAGCTGTCACTCCCCCACGGGTGGGGGTTAGAAACCCCACTTCGCAGAGCACTTCAGTACCGTAATACTTCAATGTCAACAAAAGAGAAAGTCTACCTCACTCTCTAACGTGAAGCCCACCTATACAGCTTTAAAAAGCTAAACGGAAAAGGAGGTGAGAGGTTCCCCCCCATCTCATTGAATAATGGCAAGCAAAAGGGACCGTAAGCTCTGACTGTGCGTATGATTAAGTGGGTGCAAGAAGACCCTGTTCCTGCTTAGGAGTAAGTCAGCACACCAACTATTTCCACGCTTACAGTTTTTGGGTGCTTATAGAATACGATTTCCACATTCTCAACACTTTTAGGTTTCATTTTCTCTTTTTCTCCCAGAGGGAGTGTGGATATAATTTCTGGTGTTTTCCTTTTTTCTTTCGCGGCTGTGGTCAAGACTGGAATGAATACTGGAGATTTATGTGTTTTAAGGAGCTGGTAAAACATTTGAAGATTACTAATGGTGGATAAACATTGAATAACATTAAGACAGGAGTGTAATGGTGTAAAGCAGAACAACAGGTGAGTACTGGATTTAAAAAGACAGGACGCTCTTACTCCCTTCCCACAGACTCGGTAGTAATGACCATATAAGGGAAGTAGAACTTTTGTGGCGATAAGTACTGTGAAAGTTGTGTTATGGTTTGTGGTTAGAAAGAAAGACAGTGATTGTTTAAAGAAAGAATTATGCAGTGTTCCAAAATAAAGAGTGAATGGGATAAGGAAGGCATCTGCTTTTAGCAATTTCTTGTTTTTCTTTCCTATTGGCTTTATTATTTATGAGAGGCCTAGAAGCAGTGTTTTCAGTTCCCTACAGGTGGAAATTTGAAGGGGAAAGATGTCTAGTGCTAATAAGCCTCCTAAAGGGCCAGGGAGCTCTCCAGGGATGCTGAAGCCAGTAGGAGCAGCAATATCAGCCACCCAATCAAAAAAACTTCAAACTATGATCCAAGAATCTATTAAAAGTAGAATCTCTGAGGCCACAGATCCCATAAAAGAAGCTATGAAAGATGTGATGCAACAACTTGCCACACAGATGATGGATTTACAAAAACAAATAGCAGAAAATACAAAAAAGATAGCAGAGCTGAATAAAACAACTGAGAAGGTAGAAGTCAAAACGAAAGAAATGGAAAGTAAACTTCAAGCAACAGATACCAGACAAACCCAAATTGAACAAGACTTGATCAGATTACAGGTCAATAAAGTATCTTATATTTTAAGATTCCAAAATATCCCTGAAGAAAAAGGTAAAGATATTAGAAGAAAAATGGTGAGATGTCTTGCTGAATATATGGAAGCAGAAGACCCTGAGATGGTGCTGGGGGAAATAGATGCAGTCCATAGGATGAATTCGGTGTTTGCCAGAAATAACAAACTCCCCAGAGAGGTTCATGTAAGATTTCATAAAAGAATTTACAGAGATGAAATTTTGAAGGTGGCCAACAATCAACCACTGATGTTCAACAGTAACAAAATAAAAGTACTGAAAGAGGTGCCATGGAGAGTATGAGAAAAAAGAAGAGAATACACCAATTAAGTACGCTTTTAAGGAAAAATGGGATACAATATACATGGCTGCTTCGGGAAGGGTTAAGTTTTTTATTTAACGGGAAGAGACACAGAATCACATCCATATTCAAAGTGCAAGATTTTCTGAAAAAGAATGGAGGGGATATATAAACGGAAGAAATGGGTGTGGAAAGAGAAGAAGACATTCAAAGAGGAGGAGGAGGAGAAGTAGTAGTAGTAGTAGTAGTAGTAGTTCAAGTGACCGGAGCAACTGGAACATCAACCATACCCAAAGTACCAAAGAAAGCCAAGTTCACCAAGACATCCCCTCCTGTGACAAGGAAACAATATAGAGATAACCTGGAAATGCAAACACAGAATAAAGACCAAAATGGACAGAAGTAATAAGAAAATGAGACTCGATAAATATTAATGGATTGAACTCTCCACAGAAAAGAAGGACTTTCCAACAACTAAAAAAAGGTAATTTTGATGTAATCTGATTAAAAGAAACTCATATTAAAGAAATAGACCAAAAATATTTGCAAAACCCAAAACTAGGTAAAGCATTTATGGCTTTAGATAAAAAGAAAAAGAAGAGAGGTGTGGTAACATATGTGAAAGAGCATCTTCAACCCAAATTAATCCATGCCTCTCAAGATGGTCACATTTTAATGGTTCAACTTCAGAAACAAACAAAAAAAACTCTACTGGTAAATATTTATGCACCAAGTAACCACCAAGAGAATTTTTATAAGTCTCTCCAAGAACTCATGGCGAAACAATAATTTCAAGAAACTTGTATAATTGGAGACTTCAATGCAGTGTTCGAAGGAAGTCAAGACAGAAAAATTTTGAATAAAAGAAAGAGGAAAAGAAAACATGAATTGCCTACAACGTTTTACCATTTGATGGAAGAAAATAAATGTATAGATGTATGGAGAGCCAGAAATCTGAATAAAAGAGACTTCACCTTTTATTCTGCTAGACACAAATCCTGGTCAAGAATTGATATGTGTTGGATATCAGCTAAAATGACAAATGAAATACTAGAAGCAGAAATAGAACCTCAAACATATGCAGATCATAATCCAATTACAATTGAGTTGCAAGATATCCTTAAGAGAAGCAGATGGAAATTAAACACGACAATCCTAAGAAATGAAACATTTGTTAAAGATTCAAAGAAAGAATGTCAAGCCTTTTTGGAAAGAAACATCCAACCAGAGATTTCAATAAATACAGTTTGGGATGCCTTTAAAGCATTTGCAAGAGGATGGATGATAAAAGAAACTTCATACAAGAGGAAACAGAGAATGGAGAAATATCTTCAATTACAAAAACAAATTAAAGAACAAGAAGGGAAGCTAAAACAAAATGATAAGAACGATAAAGGAAGAACTAATCTTAAGCAATTATAACATCAAATGAATTGTCTCTTAACACAAGAAATAGCAATGAAAATAACCTATGCCAAGCAAAATTATTTTGAGAATGCAAATAAACTGACCAGATGGTTAGCATACAGATTATGTAAGCAACAAGAAGAATGATACATTGGAGGTTTAAGAAACAGAAATGGGGAAGAGAAGTTTAATTTGGAAGATCTGAAAGAAATTACCGAGCAATATTATCAAAATCTTTACAGTGGAACAGAAACTACCCAAGAGAAAATTGAAGAATTCTTAAGCAAGTACAAGTGTCCCGGCCCGGGACTCGACGCCAGCAAGCCCCCGCACCGGCTGAACTCCGCGAGCCCCGCAGCCCAAGGAAAACCGCCCACAACCTCCGCCCGCTTACCGGGAACTTCTGCAGGCCCCAGACGGGCGCGACGACGGGACCGCGCCCCTCGGGGAGCTGAAGACAGCGGAGCCGAACAGCTGGAAGAGGACGCAACCGGGAGGCGTCAGGACCAGGGGAAGACGGCGAACGGCGGCGTCACGGAAGCATACCCCTCCCCGAAGCCGCAGGACGCGGGAGCCCCGGGGGCGGGTCTTTCCAAGCCAGGGAGCCCTGAGGGAACCAGTCAGGAGATCGGGCGGCTGAGAGAGGGGTTGAGACACCAATGGGAGGACACGGGGTGGGTGGAACGAGGCGAGGCATGACATGGAGGGGAATAAAAGGGGGAAGTGGATGGAGGCCGAGGAGGAGTATAGTTGGCAGTGAGAGGAGAAAGGTTGGCCGAGAGTCCATCGCCTGGAGAGAGAGAAAAGGGACGGTGGTGCCAGCCAGGGACTCACAAGTCGCCAGGAGGGAGACTCTGCCCTGACCCTGGTGAGACAACCAGGGGTCCGGCGGTCCCCACCATCTGAGGCCTCCGGGTCACTAAAACCCTGCATTCCCGCTTCCCAGAGTCGTGCCCCTCCTCCCTCGGCCTTGTAAGAGGCTTGACCCGGCACCAGGGGGAGCCACGCCCGGCAGGGGCGCCACAACGTGGTGGAGAATGCGGGCACTGGACGCCCGCTAGTGCGCCCTCTACCGCGGCTTCCGACTCCGGCTGGGTGGCGCCCGCCGCTCCGAAGGCTCAGCGTCCTGGAGCTCAGAGACGACGAGGGAAGCCTGACTGAGTCTAGTTCTACAGGGAGCCAAGACTCTGTGGTAATGCAGCCCGATCTCCGAGATCAAGGCCGTGACCCCATGGACCTAGCCCAATTCGGGCAGTGGCTAACGGACCACAACTCCCGGCTGTTGAGGGAGGTGACGCAACAGCAGCAAGCTTCCCAGGCCGCACTGGTCAGAGACCTCCAGCAAACGTTGGCATCTGCTCCCGGGGGGTGCTCCCCCAGGATCCGGTTGGCCAAGCCGGGGGTCGTGGGTCCCATTAACGAAGCTAGGACCCGAAGATGACGTAGAAGCCTATGTAGAAACCTTTGAGCGGGTGGCAGAGGCTGCCCAATGGCCGGCCGCTCAGTGGCCATTCATCTTGGGTCCCTACCTAACGGGAGAGGCCCAGGCGGCTGTAAAAGCCCTTACAAAAGAAGAAGCCTCGGATTACACGAAGGTGAAGGCCGCCATATATGACCGCTTAGCCATTACTCCCAAGTCGGCACGTCAGAAGTTCAGAACCATTACGTGGCGACCTTCGGACCGCCCTAGGGCGGTATTGGTGGCCTTAAAGGATGCCGCCACGCGGTGGTTGCAGCCCAAGACGGAAGAGGCCCGGAAAGTGGTCGAGCAGGTAGTCCTGGAACAGCTGCTAAATATCCTACCCCCCCGCATCCGACATTGGGTGGCGTGTTGGAAGCCCCAGACCCTAGCCCTAGCTTTGGAATTGTGGGAAAACTTCCTCACGGCGGAGGGAGCCACCGCTGGCCGAGACCCCAGTAAAACCTCAAGCTCAGGGTTGGCAGGCGCGCCGAGGAGTGGTGCGGACGGAGGGGGCCGGAGTAACGAGGGGTCTTGGGGCGGACGCGCCCGTCCACCGTTACAACCACGACTGGGAGCGGGCCCGGTCTGGACGCGTTGGAGAAGCCCTCCTCCTGCCGCCAGCCCTCCAGTGCGGGAGCCAAAGACGGAAAGACCCGGCCCTGATAGCGGCAGGGCCATCCCAAGGGGCCCTGGCCCAGGGCCCTGCTATACATGCGGGCAACTGGGACATTACCGCCGGGATTGCCCCTTGATGGAGTGCGACGCGGGGTGGGAGACCTCGTACCAAATCTCAGAGCCCGGAGAGGGCCCGCCCCCATTCACCATCCCGGTAGAGGTAGGCGGCCACTCTATGCTCGCGCTCCTTGACAGTGGGAGCTCAATTTCGATGGTTCGTAGCGACTGCATGCCAGAGAAGCTACCTTGGGTACGAGACACCGCTATAGCATGTTTCCACGGACACGCGGAACGATGCCCAGTTGTACAGGTACCCATCCGCTACCAAGGGCGGGTGCATCGGATTCCCATGGCCCGAGTCCGGGTCCTACCGTTCCCGGTATTGTTGGGTCGGGATGCCCCGGGCTTCACTGATCTGGTAAGCCATAGGACCCCCGAAGAGGCCATGGAGGCTCGGGCCGCGCGCAGTTATGCCGCGATAGAGGATCAACAGGCTCACGGTTCCAGCGGAGGGACAGCGGCCGCCCGGACCTCAGGGGATGATATACCTTGGAGTAGCGACACCGAGTTCCAGACCGCCCAGGCGCAAGACCCGACGTTGGAGGCCTTACGAGCACGGACAGCGGTAAGCGAAGGGCGAGTGGTGGATGCCCAGTTGAATGACAGGCCCGGTCGCATTCTCCAGGAGGGGGGAGTCTGGTTTCGGGAGTGGCTTCCTCGGGGGAAGCCGACTCAACGCCAGCTGTTAGTCCCTTCCCAGTATCGAACTCGGGTTCTGGAGCAGGCTCACGACCATCCTTGCGCGGGGCATCAAGGGTGCAAAAATACCTTAGAACGGTTCTTCTGTCCCTCGGTGTCCCAGGACGTTAAGCAACATGTGAAATCCTGTGCGATATGTCAACGAACATCTCCTCGTCAGGAGGTCAAGGCCCCTTTGACCCCTTTGCCCATCGTAGGGGTCCCGTTTGAACGAGTGGCAATGGACTTCATCGGACCGTTGGCCCGGACCCCGAGAGGGGCCCGCTATGTCCTAGTGCTGATGGACTACGCCACCCGCTATCCGGAAGCCATTCCCCTTCCTAGTATGAAAAGCCCAGGGGTGGCCAGAGCCCTCATGCGCTTCTTTGCCCACGTGGGC
Organism: Gekko gecko; assembly: GCA_029375565.1. Classification (NCBI taxonomy): domain Eukaryota; kingdom Metazoa; phylum Chordata; class Lepidosauria; order Squamata; family Gekkonidae; genus Gekko; species Gekko gecko. The sequence continues at coordinate 97,940,456 of JAPDNY010000001.1, forward strand.
CTACCAAAAGAGATCTTGACGGACCGAGGGACACCCTTTACAGCTCACTTTATGCGCCAGGTATGCTCAGCACTACATATCAAACAATTGTTTACAGCCGCCTACCATCCTCAGACCGATGGGCTGGTAGAATGTATGAACCAAACCATAAAAGGCATGCTGCGGCGGATTTCTTACGAGCATACCCGTGATTGGGACCTGTACCTCGACCCCTTGTTGCTGGCGCTGCGAGAAACCCCGCAGGCCTCGACTGGGTATTCGCCTTTTGAGTTGTTGTACGGACGGAAACCTCGTGGTATCCTGAGTTTGCTGGAAGGGCAGTGGGTGACTCCGCCCACACCGACCAACGTCTCAGCGGAGGAACATGTGCAGCAGTTGCGGGAGCGACTGGAGGAAGTCCAGCGAGTCGCCCAACAGAATATGCAACGGGCCCAAGAGACGATGAAACGGCGCTACGACGTGGGTACAAAGCAGCGCTCCTTCTCCGTCGGGACTGAGGTATTGGTCGCTCAGCGTGCAATAGCCCACGGCCCGGGGGACCCCTGGCTCGGGCCTTTTCCCATTGTTCAGGTCCTGGGACCTTTGACGTACCAAGTGCGGTGTGGAGCGTCTCGAAGGCAGACCAAAACACTTCATGTGAACGACTTGAAGGAATGGGTACCCCGAGATGTGAGCGATCAGCCAGTAACGGGAGCATGTGCCCTTGCCCGGGAGCCAGGAGAGGTCGAGCCGTTCGGGACACCCTGGGGAGAGGACCCGCCCCGAACTCTGGAGCCCCTCTTGGACCCCGAGTTGACACCGGAACAAAAACAAGACGTACATTGGTTGTTACAATGCTTACCCCCAGTCTTCTCTACACAGCCTGGCTGCACCTCCCTGACAGAGCACTCCATACCCACCCCCGAGGGGGTGGTCGTCAGATGTCCGTGGAGACCGATACCCCACAAGAGAATAGCTGTGATCGAGAAGGAGGTAGATGAGATGCTGCGCATGGGAGTGGTCGAACCCTCTCAGAGCCCCTGGCGGAGCCCGGTCGTATTGGTACCCAAACCGGATGGAAGCGTCCGGTTTTGCGTGGACTACCGGGAGGTAAACAATGTGGTGACCTTCGATGCGTACCCCATGCCCCGGGCCGAGCATCTCATTAACCAACTGGGACAAGCCCGCTTCCTGTCGGCCTTAGACCTCACAAAGGGGTACTGGCAGATACCGGTACGACCCGAGGACCGCCCAAAAACAGCCTTCGCCACCACCCGGGGTCTCTTCCAATTCCGGCGTATGCCCTTTGGGTTACATGGGGCAGCCGCATCTTTCCAACGCCTTGTTAACCAGGTGTTGGCGCAGTGTGGGCACTTCGCCTGGGCATATATCGACGATATCATTATCTGTAGCCCAGACTGGCCCACTCACCTACAGCACCTGGAAACAGTGTTGCGCGCCTTGGGGCAGGCGGGCCTGACTGCCAACTCCCAGAAAAGCCGGATTGGCTTTCAAGAACTCAAATATTTAGGGTTTCAGGTCGGCCGGGGTCAACTACAACCCCTCCCCGAAAAGGTGGCCATGCTGGAGCAGATGGAACGACCCGCGACGAAGAAGCAGTTGCGCCGCTTCCTGGGATTTGTAGGATACTACGGACGGTTCATACCCCACTTCGCATCAACGGCTGCTCCCCTTTCCGATTGCCTCCACAAGACAGAGCCGAACACCATCCGGTGGACCCCAGATAGGCGCCAGGCCTTTGAGCTTCTCAGAAGGAGCCTCTCACACGGTCCGGTCCTAAAGAACCCTGATTTTACGAAACCGTTCACGCTGTTCACAGACGCGTCAGACACGGGAATCGGGGCGGTATTAGCCCAAGAGGTGGACCAGCGCGAACAACCCATATTGTTCCTAAGCCGTAAGCTGCAGTCCGCAGAACAGTGATATTCCATGGTGGAAAAGGAGGCCCTGGCCCTCAAATGGGCCATCAGAGCCCTCCAGTTCTATCTCGCAGATAATCCCTTTGTGTTGGTAGTAGATCACGCCCCGTTAGTATGGTTGTCTCGTATGAAAGATCATAACGCACGGATAATGCGATGGTATGTATCCTTGCTCCCATATAGATTCACCGTACGACACCGAGCTGGGGTCACACACGTCAACGCGGATTTTCTCTCCCGTCTACACGAGGCGCCACACCCTCCGCCCATCAAAACGTCTGGTGGGGGGGTATGTCCCGGCCCGGGACTCGACGCCAGCAAGCCCCCGCGCCGGCTGAACTCTGCGAGCCCCGCAGCCCAAGGAAAACCGCCCACAACCTCCGCCCGCTTACCGGGAGCTTCTGCAGGCCCCGGACGGGCGCGACGACGGGACCGCGCCCCTCAGGGAGCTGAAGACAGCGGAGCCGAACAGCTGGAAGAGGACGCAACCGGGAGGCGTCAGGACCAGGGGAAGACGGTGAACGGCGGCGTCACGGAAGCAGACCCCTCCCCGAAGCCGCAGGACGTGGGAGCCCCGGGGGCGGGTCTTTCCAAGCCAGGGAGCCCTGAGGGAACCAGTCAGGAGATCGGGCAGCTGAGAGAGGGGTTGAGACACCAATGGGAGGACACGGGGTGGGTGGAACGAGGCGAGGCATGACATGGAGGGGAATAAAAGGGGGAAGTGGATGGAGGCCGGGGAGGAGTATGGTTGGCAGTGAGAGGAGAAAGGTTGGCCGAGAGTCCGTCGCCTGGAGAGAGAGAAAAGGGACAGTGGTGCCATCCAGGGACTCACAAGTCGCCAGGAGGGAGACTCTGCCCTGACCCTGGTGAGACAACCAGGGGTCCGGCAGTCCCCACCATCTGAGGCCTCCGGGTCACTAAAACCCTGCATTCCCGCTTCCCAGAGTCGTGCCCCTCCTCCCTCGGCCTTGTAAGAGGCTTGATTCGGCACCAGGGGGAGCCACGCCCGGCAGGGGCGCCACAACAAGATGAAAAATTTTATGGAAGAATCAACCAATCAGTATGGTAGAAATTGTAACGGCTGTAGGAAAACAAAAAAAAGGTAAATCACCAGGTCCAGATGGCCTTCCAGCAGAATTTTACCATGTTTTTGAAGACTAGCTGATTTTTCCTTTTAAAGAAGTGTGTCAGAATGTTACAATTGAAGATAAATTACCTGACTCATGGAATGAGGCGATAATCTCTGATACATAAACAAGGCCAGGATAAAAAAGAGATAAAAAAATTATAGACCTGTCTCTTTACTAAACGTGGATTATAAAATCTTTGCATCTATCCTAGCAACAAGGATTTAAAAAGTACTAACTCAAATAATACATAAAGATCAAACAGGTTTTCTTCCGAGAAAACAATTGAGAAGCAATGTCAGGACAATTCAAGATACTTTGGAATACTATGAAATACATCTGGAGAAACAGTTGGCATTGGTGTTTTTGGATGCAGAAAAAGCATTTGATAATGTTAGTTGGAAATTTTTAAAGAATTTGCTTAAATATGCACAGGCTGGAAGTCATTTTACTAAAATGATAGAAGCAATTTATTCGAAACAACAAGCTAAGATTTTAAATAATGGAGACTTGACATGAAAGTTTGATATTCAGAAAGGGACTAGACAAGGATGTCCACTTTCTCCACTGCTGTTTATTTTTGGGCTTGAAGTCTTAAATAATGCAATCAGAGCAGATGAACAAATTAGAGTTGAAAATAAGAGGAGAGCAATTTAAGCTGTTAGCCTTTGCAGATGACCTGGCCTGTATTATAGAAGAACCAGCTGAATCAATAGAGCCATTGTTGAAGAAACTTCAAGAATATGGAAAAGTTGCAGGACTCAAAATTAATAAAAATAAAACCAAAATCCTGACAAAAAATATGACAGAATTACAAGTAAGCTACCTGTAGAAAATGTCAAGACTGGAAATTACAAAGAAAGTTAGAATCTTGGAATAATTCTAATGGATAGATGTAGTTCTCTCTTCGAAAACAATTATTCAGAACTATTGAAAACTATAAAACAAGATCTAAATAAGTGAAAAGATCTCCAATTATCATTTATGAGAAGAATAGCAACTATTAAAATAAATATTTTACTGAGACTGATGTTTTTATTCCAAACTATTCCAGTTCTTCATAATAAAAAATTTAAAAAAGATATTGACAAATTGTTGAAACAATTTATATGGCAAGGGAAGAGGCCAAGAATAAAATGTAAAGTATTACAAGATTCGAAAGAAAACTGGTTTTGGCCTTTCAGATTGTATTTTGTATTATAGAGCTGCAGCACTTGCGTGGATTAAAGACTGGGTTACATTAGAAAATCAAAGACTGTTAAAGTTAGAAGGTCATGATATGCAGTTAGGATGGCATGCATTCCTATGGTATGGGAAGACTGATTCACACAAATACTTTAGACAACACTGGATAAGGGCAGCCTTATTAAAAGTTTGGGATATAATCAAAAAACAATTGTATGATAAGATTTTGAAATTGGTTACACCTTTAGAAGAATTTATAAATCCCAGGTTGTTAGGAGAAAATTCAAAAATGAAATACACAGATTTATTGGATGTAAAAGGTAATTTAAAGCTGCCTAAGGGATTGAATTGGTGGCAAAGAAGATTGGCTTGAATGAAGATTGGCTTGAAATAGATAAACTAATGTTAGCAGATGATCAGAATTTTATAAAGAAAATGTATATTTTACTGCTGGATTATAAAATGCATGCTGAGATTGTTAAAAATGTGATGGTTTCATGGGCACAGAATGTGGGTCACAACATACAATTAGATCAATGGGACAAACTCTGGAAAAAAACATTAAGATTACAAAATCCATTGTGTATAAAGAAAATATATATAAGATGTTTTACAGATGGTATATAACACCTGAAAAATTAGCTAAATTTGATAACAAAAGCTCAGGTAAATGTTGGAAATGTCAGGAGAAAACAGGGTCATTTTATCACATGTGATGGTTATGTGATAGAGCAAAAAAATTTTGGGCAGGGGTACATCTATTAATCCAACAGATTTTGAAATATAATGTACCTTTTACTCCTGAAATATTTTTACTGAACATTCTCCCTGATAGTTTTAAAAGTGAAGACTCTTACCTTCTGATATATATAACCACTTCAGCCAGAATACTATACACTAAACACTGGAGGTGCCAAGAGACGCCAAGTAAGGAAGATCTTATTAATAAAATTTTGGAAGCCTCAGGAATGGACAAACTCACATTAATTTTGAAAGGTCACTCGCGCAAGTTATTTGATAGCACTTGGCAGAGATTTTATGAATGGAATTATCAACACACTCTTACTTAAACAGAACAGAATGCATAACCAAAGGGAAGAGAAGAAGAGGACATGAAGAAATGAAATTTTATTATTGTTATTGCAAAACAAACATTGTTTAGTATGAGGTAGAAGCTGTATGTAACAGAAAAAAAACACTAATCAATATGTAAACACAAGATACCCTCATTTTTATGTTTAGACTATGTGTTGTTTGTATGTTTTTGTCATTGTAGTTGAAAAAAAATAAAATTCTTTTAAGAAAAGAAAAGAAAACAGGAGCCAGGGGCCAGAATAGACCCCAATTATAACCAGTTCTTTAACCACGCACCCAACTGGGGGCACAGGAATAAGACACAATATAGGGCATTAGGCATCCCCAGGATTCTTATCTGTCCACACCAGCCATATGGAGCAGTGTAGAGAAGATTTTAGAGACAGGCATGGCTCAGTGGAAAGGCATAGGGGATTAATATACCTAAGGCCACTAGTTCAGTTCCCACATGGGAAAAGCTCTAAAGCAGTCTAGCTTATATGCCCAAACAGACAAAAGAGAGACAAGTAACTGTCAGCATTCTGCAAGTGGGTAAGAGTTCTGCAAGTGGTGCTGCAGTCACACACACACATACCCAGGTCCCCCCATATGATGGACTGACTTCTCCTTTTAGGAGACATAGCACTTCATTGAGCCAACGTTTATTCCTTGTAGGGAGTTGCAGTGAAACTGTATTTACACTGTATGCTTGGGCTACTCCATGGCGCTCTGGTCCTGCAAGGCAATAGGCACAAAGGGTGTTTGGCCAGTAGTAGCACAGATCAAAGTGGGTGGATGGTAGACACCCCGACATACATTTGGCTGTTTTACAAATAAGACCTAGGAACTAAGTTGTGCGTAAGCTGGTTTCTAGGAATGCTTGAAACCAGGGGTCATCTCATAGAAAAAGAGGTGCAGGAGCTCATTAGCATAATTTATTAGCATAACTTATTTGCATATGCCACACCCGCTGACATCACTGGAAGTGTGTCAGAAGGCAAAACCCACTGCTCAGGCTCCACTGAACTGTTTTGTATTGCTAGCTATCGGGGGGGGGGGGAGCATGCAGATCTGCCTTCAAAGAGGAGGGAGAGCTTGTACCTGAATGAACCTTGTTCTTAAAGGTGCCACTGGACCAGTGTTCCCTCTAAGCTGAGTTACTGTGAGCTAGCTCACAGCTTTTTAGCCTCTGGCTCATATAGTTTTGTCTTAATTCAGGAAGGATGGCTCCAGAGCAAACTAATTATATAGCCAAATCACTCACAACTTTAATGCCAATAACTCACAAAGTAGAATTTTTGCTCACAAGACTCCACAGCTTAGAGGGAGCATTGCACTGGACTGTTTTGGATTGCTAGCTATGGGGGGGGAACACGCAGATCTGCACAGAAAGATCTTTGGGCATGGAACAGCAGTCACTGGGGGTGTGGGGGGGAGGTATTTGTGAATTTCCTGCATTGTGCAGAGAGTTGTATTAGAAAACTCTGGAGGTGCCTTCTAACTCTATGATTCTATGATATTTTTTTAATGCCTCCTTAAACTCAGCAGTCTTGGCCTGTTGAAATCGGGCTAGCTTGTCTCTTGGGATAGTTCCCTCAATCCCCTCACTAGTCTGTTAAGCTGCTATTTTCCTAAGGTAACACAAGATACTGGGAATAATCAATGTATGTAGTGAGATGCAGGACTGCACCTACTGTGTGACCTTAATTTATCAGGCTTTCTGCAGAGAACTGGCATGTGCATAGTTGAACATTCATAGACTAGAGGTCAGAAGAGGTCCGGGAGAAAAGATAATAACTACATGTACAAGGGGAGGGTGGGATATAAATCTAAATAAATAAAATCTTAATATAACGCCTTGCATGCATTCATTCAACAGGGCTGGTCATCTCGACAGGGCAATTGTACCCCCTGTATCTTGAACGTATAAATAATTGCACAAAACTTGCTTGTCTGACAGCATAGTTGTTGGACATGTGTATATGTTATAAGTAAAGCAGTACAGGAATAATTTCTGCTATATCATAGGCAAAGTTTCTTGGGGGGAGGGAATCCAGTTTTTCTGCAAACTTGGGGTGCATGGTTCTGATCTGTGGGTTTCCCTATTTATCAGTTCTAAATTTGATAATGAAAAAATCTCTCATAAATAAACCTTTTTGATCCACATGATCAGCTCTTCCTCAGATTTTTACTATTTCATGTATCAAAATGAATGTTGTAAACTTCTTTTAGAACCCAAAACAAGTGAAGTAACTGTTCATTTTTAAACTGGATTTAATCCTGTGTTAGGTAGGGTTGCCAACCTCAGGGTCCCTTCACAGAGGCAGGCAATGGCAAACCATTTCTGAATACCTGAAGGTGATGGTGTCCAGTGGGAGGGCGTCCTTGTTGTGGAGCATGACACTGCGGTGCCAGGCCAAGGCGAGGAGCAAGGCCAGCAGCAGCAGGAGGGCAGTGGGGGCAGGTCTGGGGTGCCCACAGCCATGGTGAGCTCTTCGTGCACCAGGACCAGTGGCGTGGAAGCTTCTACCGAGGGGAAGGGGCTTGGCCCAGGACGGCCACGTGACCAGGCCCTCCCCCACCCTTGCTCTCATCTCCTCCCCACAGGCAAAACCGATGTATAGGTTGGAACTGGGGGCGGAGAGCACCCTCTGCATCAAGGTCCTGTTGATCTGGGCAGCCATGCCCAAGAACTTGAAAAAAAAATTGCCATGCCAAGTCCCCACCGGCCAAGGAGCTGCCACCACCGCCCGCTTCAAGCTTGAGGCACTCAGCTGAGGCGCAGCGATGAGTCCCTCCTTGGCAATGAGGCCCTCCCCCACCCTTGCTCTGGTTTCCTCCCCGCCAGCAAAACTGACACACAAGTCAGAACCGGGGGCAGAGAGCGCCCTCTGCAAGGGAGCCAACCTGACCCTCAGCCTGTCTCTGCCCGGGAGTTGGGTGCAGCTTCCCGTGGCTCTCCCCACATCAAGCCCCTGTTGATCCGGGTAGCCCTGCCTGAGAACTTGAAAAAAAATCGCCATGCCAAGTCCCCACTGGGCAAGGAGCCACTGCCCACTTCAACCTTGAGGCGCTCAGCTGAGCTGCAGCAATGAGTCCCTCCTTGGACTCTCCTCCGCATGGCAAAGTTGCTGACATAAGCAACTCAGGAGCAGGGAGGGAAGCTGGTGCCACATGGGAGGTTCTCCCCAGCAGCCACCCAGAGGAGTAAGGAGGGGCGCCGCCAGCCACCTCCAGTGCCAGAGGAGCAGGGCCAGGCAGGGATGGCCAATACAGAAAGAAGGAGGCAGGGCCGGGGGAAGTGGGGCCCGGCTCATGGACACAAAGGTGGCTGGCCTGGCCCCAACATAATGGGCTCGGAGCGCTTGGCGGCTCCCTATTTCCTCTGCTGCTTCCTGTGCTGGTCTCTTAATACTGGGTTTCTTTCTCTCCTTATAGAGGGAGGCATTCTGGTTTCTATAAAACCAAAGTTAAATTTTCTAGGTACCTGAAATCTAGATGGCCATCTGTCAGCAATACTCATTCTGTGACCTTAGGCAGATCATGAGAGGGAGGGCAGGAAGGGTTGCCTCTGTGCTTAGTTCTTGTGGCCCTTTCTTACATGCCCAGGGAAATGCTGATCACCACTTTGGGGGCAGAAAGCAATTTTTCTCCAGGCCAGTTTGGCTGGAGATTGTGGAGGTTTTTTATCAACTTCTGGGTGTGGAACAGTGGTCACTGGGGGTGTCAGGGGGAGGTATTTGTGAATTTCCTGCATTGTATAGGGGGTTGGAATAGATCCTAGAGGTCTCTTCCAACTCCATGATTCTAGATGATGGCAGCTTATGATGATATACTTGTAAAAGGTTTTGGGCTCTTGATTATAACAGGAGGAATGGCCCACCTATTTCCAGTAAAGCACTCTGTCTGTCCCTGAGGTTGCTCTTTGTATACAGTGGACAAGTCACATCTGAGTACTTTTCAATCAGTTTTGAATTCACCCACAGATATTTATGCACAGAAATTTTTGTATTCCACATGGCACTTATAAATACATGTAACAGTGTACCTTCACAATGACAATTCATTACAAGTCAGTGGTCACCTCTTTGATCTCTTCCTCCCTTGCTTTCTTCTGAAAGAAAGCTATATAAGGGAAAAGGCCTTTTAAAATATTCTGTTTTACATTTCTAAAAATGCTTGCACAACTGTGTTTGAAATGGCACAAGGTGTGCAGTGTGAACTGCAAGAAGGACAGTCCATTATAATGTAGACAGCTTTTGTCCTGGGTAGTGATGCCTCTTCCCTTCTGCTCCCCAAAATAAAGCAGCAAGAAGCAGTATGAAGATTTCTCTTTGAATTGACTGTGGGATGCTCAAAGCCACTGAGTTTTTTAGTGACAGCTGTTGCTGTTGGAGAGATGAAAGTACTTGGCCCAAGAGTCTGTTTATGTGTTTGAGCAGAGAAAGCAATATTCGTTGCAAGGAGCTCTGAGACAGACAGAGTCTGAGAATGAGAGAGCGAGAGATAATTATCTAAATTATGTTCAGGCTATTATTGAAGACGAATATAGTTAAAATGTAATTAAATATGACGGGCTCACAGGATGCAAGCATAGCTTTGGAATGCTAATCATCAATTACAGTTCTCCTTAGGGGACTCAGGCAGAATGAGAGAGTTGGGAGGGGATGACTGAGGTGAGATATGGAGTATTAAATAACATACCCCAGGGCTATAACAAGGCTAATTTCTTTTAAGAGATGAAGCTGTGGCACCAGGGGGACTTTGGCCGACCAAGCAGCATGCACGGTTGGCTTTCAGCTTAAGGACCCTTATGGAAACCTGAGCATAGGCTGCTGGTCCCTGGTCTTTTCTTCAAGGCATAAGCCTCAGCTGGAAGTAATGATTATATTTTCCAATTATAATGCCTATGTTTTTGTGTACATACTGATGGTATAGTTCTCTCTTAGTCTTCTATATATTTATCTCATCATACAGCATGGGGCCCACAGTTCTTGCTGGGACTTCTTGGCATTGCCAATTTTTTTTAAAAAAAAATACCACTGTAGAAAAATTGGTTCATTTTCTAGCTATCATTCATGTTGTGGTGCAGGAATAAGAAAACGTTACCTTCCACTACGTGATTCAGAGGAAGACTAAGTGAATTGTAAACAAAAGAAACAAAGCTGTTTGTAGGAGGAATGGGGTCAGGGCTTTGCATGAAGAAGGTCCAGGGTTTGATCCCCAGTATTTCCAGTTGAAAGGATCGAGTAGACCTTTTGTCTTGGCAGCTGTCAGTCACAGTAGGAAAAGAGACCTTTACCTTGGTGTGACTCAGAATGCAGCAGCTGCATGTGTTCAGGATCCCATGTAAACATGCCTGGCTTCTCCCCACCTTCCACCCCACCTTTGAAGAGAGCATCTTCAAAAAATTGTTTCTGAGGGTTCCTGGATCAGAGTAACACAGAGGAGGACCACTGACATTTTTTTTGACAATGTGATTATAAAATCATTAAGATGTTTCATCTACATAGAACTCATTCAAGAATCACCTGGTCTCACAGTTCAGTCCTGTTTTCAGAGTTAGAATCTCTATGTGTGAAAAGGGAATGGATGCATTTGTATGGACATCCCATGACTGTCAGGTGTTTCTTAGTATATCCAAACATTAAGGGGTTGCCAGTCTCCAGGTAGGGGCTGCACTTCTCCTGGAATTATAGTGGATCTCCAGGCTACAGAGATCAGTTTCTCTGAAGGAAATGGCAGGTTCATAGGGTGAATTCTGTGGTGCCACATCCCTGTTGACCTCTGTCTCCTTCTCTACCTATAGGCTGGCAACCCTAAGGACAGCAAAGTGGCTCTGATTAAGTACTGAGGGACTCATCTGTGTTTAGGAAGTATGCTACAACTCCCGTGATGGCCATCCATCAGGATACATTGTCCATGCATAGATGTGTCAAAGGTTTACTAGTGTGAATTGGGATCTTTCCATTGTGTCCCCACCCCCAGCTTCAATAAGTAGCAGAAAGGAGGTGAGGGAAGAGATAAACTGTGCCAAGATTAGTATAATTTAGGGTCTGGTGTTCAGAAACTAATAGTGCTATCATAAACCAAGTTATACTTTTCTATATCCATTGAAGTTAATGGGTTTAGAAAAGTGTAATTCTGCTTGCAAAATGACGGCCTGGATGAATCAGAAGTCGGAATTAAGATTGCCAGAAAAAACATCAACAGCCTCAGATATGCAGACAATACCACTCTAATGGCAGAAAGTGAAGAGGACCTAAAGAGCTTCTTGCTGAGGGTCAAAGAGGAGAGCGCAAAAGTTGTTTTGAAACTCAACATCAAAAAAACTAAGATCATGGCATCCAGCCTCAACACTCCTTGGCAAATAGAAGGGGAAGTCACGGAAGCAGTGACAGAATTCACATTCCTGGGATCCAAGATCACGGCAGACGGTGACTGCAGCCATGAAATTAAAAGACGCCTGCTCCTTGGGAGGCAAGCTATGGCAAACCTAGGCAGCATAATAAAAAGTAGAGCTATCACCCTGCCAACAAAAGTCCATATGGTCAAAGCAATGGTATTCCCAGTAGTAACGTATGGCTGAGAGAGTTGGACCATAAGGAAGGCCAAGCACTGAAGAACAGATGCTTTTGAATTATGGTGCTGGAGAAGACTCTTGAGAGTCCCCTGGACTGCAAGGAGATCAAATCAGTCAATCCTAAAGGAAATCAACCCCCTGGAAGGCCAGATACTTTGGTCACCAAATGAAAAAGGAGCACTCACTGGGGAAGACCCTGATGCTGGGAAAGATTGAAGGTAAAAGAAGGAGGGGATGACAAAGGATGAGATGGTTAGACAGTGTTATCAATGCAATGAACATGAAGTTGAGCAAACTACAGAGGACAACAGAAGACAGGAGGGTCTGGCGTGATGTGTTCCATGGGGTTACAGAGTCAGACTCGACTGTGCAACTGAACAACAACAACAAGGCATATATATAGGATAGAGAACTGCATCATCTGAAGCAAGACACCAGATTACTGTTCCCGTCATCCCCCTCTGAATTAAGCCTATAATAATAAATACATTTTATAGTGTCTGCCCTCAAAAAGCAGATTTTTTTCCAGCACAGTTCTTACTCTACATAGAAAGGTAGTCTTTACCTTTATATATTTGACAAAGAGTGCAATTTTGAGAAATGACAAACACAGGCCTTGTATTTGTACTTCAGATATCATTTTAAAACGGAGTATTTAAACCCTGATGCTGGGAAAGATTGAAGGTAAAAGAAGGAGGAGACAACAAAGGATGAGATGGTCAGACAGTGTTATTGATGCAGCAAACATGAAGTTGAGCAAGCTTCGGAGTACAGGAGGGCCTGGTGTGATGTGGTCCATGGGATTGCAAAGAGTCAGACTCGACTGTGCGACTGAGCAACAACAATAACAACAATTCTGCCTGGGATGCCATTGTCAAACAGTAACCCTTAGTTGATCTACTAAGAACTATTCAGTGGGGCTTCATGCCAGGTACTCTAAGGATTGCTATGTCAGATTTGTAAAATTAAATGGGAGAGGCAAAAGTTTATATTTAATGCAATTCTGTGCATTAAATACAAAACACAGTTCTGTTTTCTGTAAAGCCAATAAGCCACTATTGTGGCATTTTTTAAAAATAGATATAACCCATAAACTATAGGTTGTTGCCAAAATCTTACCATTCCTATCATCTGTAGCTGAGCTTGATCATTTAGTTTTGTGAAATAAAAATGAAAAGGTTAATGGCTTAAATATTTATCTCTATTTTATTGAAACACTATAAATATTTCCAAAATGTCAAAAACAAATTGTTTTCTGCAAGCTGATTCTAACTAGCATATACCTACTATTTTGAGATTGTTTTTGAAAATATATCAGTATAGTTAAAATCACAAAAAAGTATAATTCATTCTTCTGAGGAGTCCACACAATGTTTTTTTTAAAAAAATCAGTAATACCACCAGGAGAAGAATTATGGGAATGTCTGCCTGTGGTTGCTTGATCTTATAAATGACGTGAGCAGACTACCATGTGACATGTTTCTAAACAGTGCCTTTCCTATTAATGTACCTTTACCATGTGGGAATGTATTTATAAGAGCAAGTAAGATATTTCCATGTAGAAATTATTGTGTGACTGGGCAGTACAGCAGTAGCCTTTAGTCTTATCATACTCAGAACCAGTGTTCCCTCTAAGCTGAGTTAGTGTGAGGTAGCTCACAGTTTTTTAGGCTTCAGCTCACACATTTTTATCTCAGCTCAGGAAGGATGGCTCCAGAGCAGAGTAATTTATGCAGCAGCCAAATTGCTTGGTTGCAACTTTAATTCCAGTAGCTCACAAAGTAGAATTTTTGCTCACAAGACTCCACAGCTTAGAGGGAGCATTGCTCAGAATCCAACTGTACTTTTGATATGCAACATGGGATCTTGTTTGAATTATTTTGTCCAGGGGCCCATCTTCCTCCTTTTCTTTCTAAGATGACCAGATGCAAAAGAGGAATTTCAGGGCTCCTGCACTTTTACCAGTTGTGTAGAATAGAAACTGAGTCAGTGCAGCATGCCAGATGGGGCAGGAGAAAGCGGTCCTTCCTAATATCACTTACACCACGTCATTATTAAAGAGCTTTTATTATGTTCTCTTCTCTCTGCATGTTGTTAGGATATGTCCTCCATCCAAGTGCTGGTCAGACCTGCTTAGTTTCAGCTGTGTAATCATACCATGTGCCTCAGGACATTCTGTAGCCAACAACATGCAGGCAGCTGAGAACACCATAGAAACCACTATGCACAGTTTTTAAAGGCATAAAAGACATTGTCCTCCTTTGCATCTGGTAGTTCTCTGTCACTTCAGTTTTGGTTTGTTTCATTTTCCCTTTTTTAAAGGGAAACAACAACAAAAAATGATGGCAGTGCCACTAGTGCAGCTCACATAAGCTCAGGGCACAACCCATTTGTCTTGACCTTCCAGTTGAAGACTAATTTTGCTCTGTTTTTAATACAATTTTTAAGGCGTTTACATTTTGGGGAATACTTATATTTGTTAGTCTGGCTGTTAGTCACTTTTAGTAATTCTATGGAAAGTTGATTCAGAATTGCATTAATAAACAAAATACATCTGTATACTCACATACATTTTTATTAAAGCGTGACAGGAAAATGTTCCAAATGTTTTTTCTTTCTAATTTATAAAGTCGGTGAAATTTGAACGGACTGTTCTTAACACTCATTGTTGTTGCTCTGGTTTGTTTTTCAGATCTTGGCAAGTTATAAGTTTTGACAGACAACCAGCATCTTTTATCAGAATCGTTGGAACTCACAACACAGCTAATGAGGTAACTTAAGAAAGAAAAGCCTGATGTATGATTGATCCTGAGATAAGTTTTATATCACACAGTTTTCATTATTCAGAGATGCTGAAGGTTTAACTTGGCTCTTCTGTTGGGATAACCTACTAAAAGAGACAGGATGTGTTGTTTAAGTGAATATATAAAGAATTTATTGGTGTCTGTAAAAGTCTTTTCACAACCAAGTGTACAAATTTATCATTACAATGTTTGTGTGGCCTTTATTATAACATCGTTGAATGTTGCTCATGTACATTGTTAAAAGTGATCAGATGATTCTGATGCACTGGCATGGCAACATAGATCTATAAATAAGGAAAATGGCAATCAATGCTTGATTTTCAAATGGAAGCGTATAAAAATGTTATGTTGAAATCAGGAAGCCAGCCAGGTATTGATTTGCTTTGCAATGTGGTTTGCTTTAATTGTTGGTCTATTGTATTTGTATTTTTTTCTCTGTAAGATAAGCATTCTTCCTTCAGGACATGATTTGCATGAGGCTCCCCCATTTCATGCTCACCACCACCCTGTGAGGTAAATTGACAGACAGTGATTACCCCCAGGTCACTCAGAGTGAGTGCCATTGCCTTACTGGAGGTTAGGATCTTGGGAATCCCTGGAATGAGGGGCAGATTGGTCATCAAGGCCATCAGGAGGTCCCAGATGGTTGATGGCCTAGGAGGCTGCCACCCCAACACCAAACAAGGTACAGCCCCATCCTGCAGCCCTCACTGAATGCTGAGCAGGAAAGGAGGTGCTGCAGCCCCACTGAGCACCACACAATAAAGCCCAGCCAAGTTGAGTGTGGTGTGAGGTTTTTGTGCAGGCTGTTTTCCCCTCCCTTCCTCCCACCCTCCTTTGGGGGGCAGGGCCCTTTTCCACAAAATTTTTCCTCCTAGTTCACCCCTGTGCAGAACCACATTCTTTTCAGGAGTTATAGATTATGAGTGGCAATTTAGGATGTGTGGGCTGGATCCAGTCTCTTGAGCAAAAGTTGCAGGAACAGTGTGGAATAATAGCTATGCAGGTTTGTGAGCTGCAATGAAGAGGGAAAGGGAGCGAAATTGCTTCCTTCTCCCTTCTCCATCAGCATACCATCACTGACAGAAAAAGCAGGAAGGATGATCTTGTCACAGCATGTTGGTCCTGTGACCCCAAAAATCAAGTTTTCTGGGGTCTGAAGGGACTGCTGGGGGTGGGGGAGAGGAAAATGGAGACAGTCTGTATCTATCAGTACCTTCTGCTGGACAGTCCAACACTATCTCTTTGCTGGATTGTTTTCTGTGGATTGAGCTTACTTTGTGCATTTTGTCTGATGCATTTGTAGTGACTGTCAGCCAAGATTTTACTTCGCATAATGAAAGGAAAGAAGTCACTGCATTTGCTATCTTATTCACATGTAAGCCCACAGCCATCCCTATCAATGTTGCTTTGTTAGCCTATGTAGACAGAGAGAGAAAAAGAACAAAGGCTGAAGTGAATCCATGGACTGGAAAGCCCAAAAATCAAGAATTTTGTATAAACCTCTCTCTCTCTCTCTCTCTCTCTCTCTCTCTCTCTCTCTCTCTCTCTCTCTCTCTCTCTCTCTCTCTCCATATATAAATAGAGAGAGAGAGAGAGAATATATATATGTATATGTGTGTGTATAGTTTTTAATATAGTAATGTTGTTGAGTTTTCACTAGATATGTCTTAGAGCCAAGATCTTGATGTAGGCTAGCATATTTATAACCCTGTCAGTCACATTTGATGATCTTTTTTCTGAAAGGGAGCTGCTATATTTTACTCCTGTAAAAAGTGAATAGCGTCATATCACAAAATAAATAATAGCACCATTAAAGTAGAAGCCACAAATGCAAGTAGGTAAATTATTCATCCTTTTAAACTGTCTGTATGCATGTGAATTCCTTCCCCTTCCCCTCCCCAATAGATAACCAAGGAAGCACTTCGATGCCTGTTGGAATCTTATATGTGAATAAATTAATGTCTCTAAAGGCAGTAATATTGCATGTTCATGCATACATATTTCATGCAATGAGGAATTATAAATAAGGCAGTAAATTGGACTTGGGGACGGCCTTGGAATGGTATTAACCATTCATTGCTTGACTCTCAACAAGCATTTGTGGTGGTTTCCTGGGATGAAAGAGAATAAAACATTTACAAATTATAAAATGTAAACTTTTGAACCTAGTCAATGATTAGCACTGCTAAGTGGTTACTGAATAACAACATGCTTCCTGTTGTGCTTATTCTGGCTTTTTCCCCCTTTGTTTTTTGTTTCCCCTTTGTTTTTTCCATACTAAATACTTGCTTAGATATTGTGTGTGTCTGCATTTACAGTTTGCAGTCATTAGGATCATGGTAATCATCAGAATAGATAGACAGTGTTCTGCTTGGAAGTCAGCATCCTGTCACTAGCAGTGATCATTATCAAACGCCTCTGTAAATATGCAACTAAATATGCAGTAGACAAGTACAGGATAGCCTGCTGCTAGGAAAATTGTTCTCTTAATCCCCATTTAGTGGTGAAATTAAGCCCTAATGGCCTTTTGAATGATACGTTAGGATTGCCAGTATTTTGGAAAAGATGCATATGTTTCAGAAATATAATTGGAATTTGTTTTAAATAGTACGGTGTTCTGTAGTATGTGTAAATGTATCATAAATAATACATAATATTGTTGTTCCCGATGGGATCACAAGGGTACTTTTTAAGTATTACAGGTGGGTCATGAGAGCTACTTTTACATAGGTTCATTCATGACGTAATCTTGGAAGCCTACAATTATTGTTCTAGAGAGCAGGGTTCCCAAAAGTAATGCTCATGGGGCATCATGGTATACATGAACACTTTTTCTGGCACCTGCCAAGTGTTTTTAGAAGGTGGGTGTGGCCAGCTGGGGTTTTTGCTTCTGATTGGCCAATAGAGTTCTGATTGGTTGTACAGATTTTTAAGACATGGCTTTGGCAGCAGTTACCACCAACGCACAAGGATCTTCACTGTATGCAAGAAAATATTTTTAAATGTTATGTTCATTTTAGAAGCCATTCTATTAAACTGAACTTCTGCCTGAAGAGTATTCAGAGAAATATTCAATAATCCAAGGAAAAAACCCAGAAGAACATTCAAGAACTGTGTCAAGAGAGATTAGCTGGACTATCAAAAATTAATTTAAAATTACAAGAACAAACACAAGAAAATATAAAAATCAAAGAGAAGCAAAAAGATAATAACACACATTTAGAAAGGCAGGGTCTTCTGATTGAGAAAGCAGAACAAAGAACTGATATCCTAGAAACTCAATGCGGATCTAATAATCTGCGTTTTAGAGGAATCCCTTAGGATTTTGGGAGTTCAAATTTGGGGGGAGGGTGACTTCTGTGATTTACTTCAGAATTATCTGAAAGTAGAGGAAGATTTCCTGACATTGACCAGATTTTTAGAGTGAATTCAAGATTTGCATTCAAGAATAAGCTACCTTGAGATGTACTGGTTCGATTCACCTACAAGAAAACACAAGACACATCTTCTCTCCTTATACATAATTCTGTTTTCGCATGGCAATATTCCATTCACTCCCTCAGCCACTGGCCCATCAGCCGCCACTGAAGAGTACTTGTATGCCATTGGCCAGGTGCTGGGTCTGCTCCTTTTCCCCGCTCACTCCCCCTTCAGCCACTGTGCCCTGTCAGATTTACTTGCAAACGGCTTTCTCTCTTGATGAAGATGCTTCTCCTGCTTGCCTCCTGTGTGGGACTTAACTTTTCCCTCAGTGTTGGTAGGTGTAACAAAATGGCAGTTAGCTGTGTTTGTAAGATGACTGCCATCTGTGTGGTTGTTTGTATAAAATGCTACCCCATAAGGTTTAATTGAGCTGTAGTTCCAGAGAGGGGCCTGCAGGGGTATCACTCACTGGATTGAATGGGGCTTCCTCATGTTCTAGCCTACAGTTTCCAGCTACCCCAAGGCCAAAAAGTGCAGGAAAAGACAGACTGTCCCAAGGGGCAGGGCAGCATCAATATAGACTCTAGCCCATCCAGAGAGGAGGCAGCCTTCATCCTACAGGAGGTTAGGAAACTCTCCTGCTGCCTCTGCTGATGAGGCTGTCCAGGCCACAAGCCATAGACGTGGCTGGAATCCTGGGAGGCAGCAGAAATTCAGCCACTCCACAGTCGGCTGGACTGGGGAATTAATGGAAGTTTCCCTGCTCTCTTGGGCCTGGCCTGAAGTAGAGCCAGAGGCCGGTCCAAGAAGAGATCCTATCGTGAGCCCACAACCTCCAAAGGTAGAGAGAGTATTGTGTGTAGGACAAGAAAATTGCATTTAACCCCTGTTGATTGGTGCCCTGTTGCTTCTTAGTATGTGCTTACTTCTACAGTTCTGCCTTATTCATTTAGTGTGTGTATGCTCCTTAATTGTGTAAATAGTTAAATAAATTATTTTATTTGGGCTACTAATCTGTGTTGTGCTCGGACCACATAGTCTCCCCCGCTCTGCACAATACCAAAGGGAGGGGGTAACCCAAGGAAGCAAGGAAAGGCCAGACCCTAGGGTTGCCAACTTTCCAGGGGTCCCCAAAAATTGGGGATTCCATCTCCAAATAGGGAGATTCAGCCAGAGGGGTTTCACTGCCCCTCTAAAAAGGCAGTGACAATTCAGTGAGTGGTGGCAGCGAACAAGGAGTGAGATACGCCCACAGGAGCTGAAGAGTGAGAGGGAAATAAAGGTAGGTTGATGATTGGCTGGGAAGGAGATGCCAACTCCAGGTGGGAAATTCCTGGAGATTCGAGAGATGGAATCTGGTGAGGTTTGAGGAGGGGTGGGACCTCAGACAGGTACAATACCATAGACTCCACCCTCCCAACCAATCATTCCCTCCTGGGGAACCATTGTTGCCAATCTCCAGGTGAGGGGTGGAGATCACTCAGAATTACAACTGATCTCCAGGAGGGAGGGCAGAAGTCAGCTGCAGTCAGAGGGGCAGATAACAGCAGGTTGATGGTTAGCTGGGAAGGGGATGGGGTTGCCAGCTCCAGGCTGGGAAATTCCTGGGGATATCAGGGGTGGAGCCTGGAGAGGGTGGGGTTTGCGGAGGTCGCCATAGCAGATTGACGCTGAGTGCCCAAGGCCTTGGCACTCTCCCAGAGCCTCTTTCTAGAGCTTGTTGTATTTATTTTCACAATCAGCCTTATTCCTAGTTACTAAATAAACAAAGGGAATCACTACTCAAGATTGTGGGGAAAGAAGTGCAGATCTTTCAGGATTTACCAACAAATGTGTTAAAGAAAAGGAAAGACTTCAACTTTTTGAGACAGATTTTACAAAAGAAATAAATAAAATATTGTTGGAAAATACTATTTGCAATAGAGGTATTCTTTCCAAAAGGAAGAAAAATAATTGCAACAGAGGAAGAAGCCAAGCAATTGGCTGAAGAACTGCAAGCGGAGGACTTACATAGAGGAACAGAAGGAGAATCTCCAAGTAATTCAAAGCAGTCTGCTAATAGCTTGAAGCAAAGTTCACAGACCAAAAACTCCGAAGAAGAAACAAGTATAGTAAAGGATAAGTTGGATGTGGCAACAACATCAGGGCAAAATGGATAAATTAAAAATAGCATCAGTAAATTTCAGTTCTCCAAAACTCATGAAAATCAACAGAAAAAACAAAACCACTGATATATTATGCCTACAAGAAACTCATATAAATACAAACATATTTTAAACAATAAAAAATTGGGCAAAGCATATATTGCTTCAGCACAAAATAAAAAATGTGTAGTAGCCATTTACATCAACAACCCACAATTAGAAGAATTAGAAGACTTGCAGTGCACTTTCAATGCAGCAATCGTTCACAATTATTGTGTGAAACAGGAAAATCCAATTGCAGACAAGTGCAAAAGTGCATTGAAAGTGTGTTCTCCAAGGTGTATGAGAAGAACCCATGGCAAGACAAGCTGAAGCTGAATACAGACAGGACGGCAGTGATGCTGGTTGGGAAGGCTTATGTTTTAGAGGAACTGGATCCACTTGTCCTGGATGGAGACAAATTGGCTTTTGCAAGGCAGCTTGGGGCATGCTCATGGATCTAGCTTTGCTGTTTCAAAGGCCAGTTGGTACAGTGACAAAGAGTACCTTCTTTCTCTAAACCTGATCCACCAGCTCTCTCCTTTCTTAGTCTCATGCTGATCCATACTTTTGTAATTTTGTGGCTGGATTACTGTAATATGCTCTGTATTAGGCTTCCCTTGATAACAACTGCAGAAACTGCAGCTGGTTCAGAATGTGGAAGGGGCTAGCTGATAGGTGTATACTCCACCAAGCTTAAAACAGCAACATTGGCTGCCAGTTTGTTTCTGAGTTGTATTCAAAGTGCTGGTTGTTGTGAACATAAGAACATAAGAGAAGCCAATGTTGGATCAGGCCAACGGCCCATCCAGTCCAACACTCTGTCACACAGTGGCCAAAAATGCGAGGTGCCATCAGGAGGTCCACCAGTGGGGCCAGGACACTAGAAGTCCTCCCACTGTTGACCCCCCCAAGCACCAAGAATACAGAGCATCCCTTGCCCCAGAGTCCCTATCTATACCTTGTGGCTAATAGCCACTGATGGACCTCTGCTCCATATGTTTATCTAATTCCCTCTTGAAAGCCGTCCATGCTTGTAGCCGCCACCACCTCCTGTGGCAGTGAATTCCACGTGTTAGTCACTCTTTGGGTGAAGAAGTACTTCCTTTTATCCATTCTAACCCAAACACTCAGCAATTTCATTGAGTGCCCACGAGTTCTTGTATTGTGAGAAAGGGAGAAAGGTACCTCTTTCTCTACCTGTTCTATCCCATGCATAATCTTATAAACCTCCATCATGTCACCCCTCAGCTGTCGTTTCTCTACGCTAAAGAGCCCAAAGTGTTTTAATCTTTCTTCATAGGGAAAGTTTTCCAACCCTTTTATCATTCTAGTTGCCCTCTTCTGTACTTTTTCCAAAGCTATAATATCCTTTTTAAGGTGTGGTGACCAGAACTATACACAGTACTCCAAATAAGGTTGCACCATTGACTTATATAGGGGCATTATGATATTGGCTGATCTGTTTTCAATACCCTTCCTAATAATCCCCAGCATACCATAGGCCTTTTTTATTGCAGTTGGACACTGTCTCGACATTTTCAGTGAGTTATCTACTACAACTCCAAGATCTCTCTCTTGGTCAGTCTCTGCCAGTTCAGACCCCATCAATGTGTATTTATAGTTAGGATTTTTGGCTCCAATGTGCATCACCTTGCACTTGGCCTCATTGAACCCCATTTGCCATGTTGATACCCACTCGCCCATCCTCGACAGATCCCTTTGGAGTGCCTCACAATCCTCCCTGGTTTTCTCCACCCTGAATAACTTTGTGTCATCCATAAATTTAGCCACTTTACTGCTTACTCTCAACTCCAAATCATTAATGAACAAATTAAAAAGCATCGGACCGAGTACTGATCCCTGTGGTACCCCACTGCTTACCACCCTCCACTGAGAAAATTTCCCATTTATACTCACTCTATGTTTTCTATTAATTAGCCAGTTTTTGATCCACAAAAGGACGTCCTTTTATCCCGTGATTTTTGAACTTACGTGGGAGCCTTTGATGAGGAACTTTATCGAAAGCTTTCTGGAAGTCAAAGTAAATAATATCTATTGGGTCCCCCTTGTCCACATGTTTGTTCACTCCCTCAAAGAACACTAAGAAGTTAGTGAGACAAGGTCTTCCCTTACAGAACCCATGCGGAGTCTGCCTCAATAGTTTTTGTTCATCAATGTGTCTACTATTCTTTCCTTAATAACAGTTTCCACCAATATACTCGGTATCGACGTCAGACTGACTGGCCTATAATTTCCTGGATCTCCTCTGGAACCCTTTTTTAAGATGGGAGTGACATTAGCTACCTTTCAGTCCTCAGAAATGGAGGCAGATTTTAATGAAAGATTACATATTTTTGTCAGGAGATCCACAAGTTCATATTTGAGTTCTTTCAGAACTCTCAGATGAATGCCGTCCGGGCCTGATGATTTATCAGTTTCCTCTCTCGTCACCTCAATCTGACTCATGTAGCTTGCACAATGGAACTGTAACTATTTAAAGGCACCAGACAAAGGTTAGAAAGGTAGCTTCTCCCTCAACCTGTTATGGATCAATTGGGTTATATTAACTCGAGCAAAGCACAGGTTCATGCTGCTTTTTACTTATATTTCTTTTTTTTAACTTTATTTATCAGTTTTTAAACATATACACCAACCATACAGTTTAACATATCCTTATTACGGAGCCATTATACATATTCTCTTTCCCACTATGTATAGACCTTTAACCATCTTTTTTGGAAAATAGATTCATCTCTTCCCTTCTTACTTATATTTCTCACTGTCCTTTACTACCAAGAGTACTATTGCAAAACTGCTGTTAACTGATTTTATTTCCTGATTGCCACTGACAAGGAATAAATATGTTTGGACAGCATCCTCAGTCTCCCAAAATCTTAAGGTGGAAACCTTCATGCCGGTTATGCAACTAAGGGCAGAAACAGACAACTACGTACTATGTGATTGTGGTTTTAAAGTGTTCCACAAGTGGTTTTCGGTTTTTGGCGTTGTGAATGGCGGCCGCTTCTCGGGATGCTCTCGGAGGCAGTTAGCCCACGCGCAGTTAGGGGGGGTCTTCGCATGTGCGAAAGACCCTAGTGAGCCTTAGGCAAAGGCTCCGAACCGGGGGCGCTTGGGGAGTAGCCTCTTTGCCGGCAGACAGCCGGGAAATTGAGGCTTTCTCCCCGCCCCAATCGGCCCCGCTGCGGTGTGCCCGTAATGGGACTTAGCAACGCCACCGATTTCCACCAGGAGTGAGGAACAGTGATATGAATTGAAGCAAAAAGAAGAAGCGGCAGGAACCGTTAGTTGGAGGTCTGAATTTGAAGCGAAAACCCGAGCCCTTCCCCCGTAAGCGAATAAGCATCGGGGGGGAGGGAATCCCCCCCATTGAGAAGCGGGACTTGTATAAGAAAGCTAAGGGGGATGAAAGGGAAGAAGGGTTGGTGAAATTACCTTTGGGGTGCCATTGAAGCGAATGAGTTAGCGGGTCTCCTCAGCGACGCGTCACGAACTTTTATAAAGTAAACAAATACAAGGAATGTCGGCCATGAAGAAGGTCCCTTTGAAAACGGAAAAGAAGGGAGGCGGGACTTCCGGTCCGGGTAATCCCCTCCAGAGCCGACTGTCAGTCAACAGAGCGAGCTACTGCACCCTCTGCTGGTCCAAATACAGAAAATCAGCGAAACTTTAACTAATATGGAAGGTGTTCTCAACAGTCAACAGAGGCAACTAACAGAGACGTCAAAGAAGATGGAGGAGATCGCACAGAAATGTTTGGTCTCATCGGAAGACATCGGAAAAGTGAAGAAAAGGGTCAATAAGTTAGAAAAGCATCAGGATGTGCAAGAAAAAAGAATTTTGATGTTGCAAATGGAAAAATCAAATCTGACCCTTCGATTTCAGGGCATTAAAGAAGAAGAGAAGGAAGATCTCAGATCTATACTTGCGAATGCCTTGGCACCCGTAACTGGCAGAGATCAGCGTGAATTAAAAGAAGAAATGGATAAGGTCTATAGGGCCTACTCCACATTTACAAAAAAAAATAATCTGCCAGCAGAAGTGGTTGTCAAGTTTGTCAAGCAGAGTACCAGAGATCAAATCTTGCGTGCAGTTTCAGCGGTGCCCTTGAAAATTGGGGAGCAGACCATCAGAATATTGAAGGATGTGCCTTACGAAATCCAGATGAAAAGGAAAGCTTATAAAGGATTGACCACCTTTCTACAAAGAAAACAGGTCATGTACAGATGGACCTTCCCTGAAGGCCTTTTGTTCAAGTACAAGGATAAAAGAGAGAAGATTGACTCCATCTTCAAGGCGCAGGAATTTCTGAAGAGACACGCCAGTTCAGAGGAAGAGGCAGCACTCGCAATGTGGACAGATTTGAGTAGTGAGGATGACAGCGGCCCAGAGGAGGGAGGTGCCGGCGCGGGAGAAGGAAAAACCAAAGGAGGCCCATCCTATAACCTGAGGGATACTAAAGGAAGACAACTTAAGAAATAACTGTTCGCAAAGCGTCAAAAAGGAGTTGACTAACAACTAACCCCAAAGGACATTACTAACCTCATGAACAGAGTTACTCTGAACTTTTGATAGATGAAAAGAAGACTCTCTAATCACGGAGATTGCCAAAAACTGTATCTATATTGATTTAAACTAACCCTTATTAACAGAATACTCACTCCGCTCTTTTCTTTATCCCTCTATATACCCTACCTCTTTCTATTTACAAAAAGAATAAATTCCTCTCCTTTTTAGGAGGGTTTTGATAAAAAATAATAATAATAAAGTGTTCCACAAGTGGCCTCCGCCTGCTGTAACACTTTCCCTGCTTCCCCATAATTGCAGAAGTTTAGTCATCTTATCTCACCCTAATATCTGGAGCCTACAGGTAAAAGATGCCTCATGCTGCTAGAGCTGCGACAGTTGGAGGGATATTTATTCTTAAGTGTCAGTCACAATGTAAGGGGTCATCTGTTTTACCCTCTCCAAAACCAATCCCATATCTATTTAATGTAAAAAAAAATTAAGTACAGGCTGTTAGAGTAACAATTCATACAGTCATCACAGTGTGAGCAACAAGATTCATTTCCAGATGACTCAATGCAGTCTGATTTTTCTGGCACCACCACCACCCTTTGTGCCTAAGAAAATTCTGGAGAGAATGTGTGCAAATTTCCCATCCCGTCCTTTTCTTGTCATCTGCTAGCTTCTCATATTCAGTATTGTTCCTTCAGCCAGGCTTACTATACCCTTCCTTCCCAACATGCTAGCTTTCCATGATTTCGAAACTTTATTTGGTGGAGTATTGAAATGTAAAGTCCACTGCCAACATTATGAAGGGGTGCAAGTCTGGAAATGTCTGTTCCATTTCCTTTTTCTACACATTCGAACCTGCCCTGCAGAGCTCTTTTCTGTTTCTGTAACAGGTTAATCTGAAACCCTGCTGACTTTCAGACCACTGGTTATGAAGCACTGTCTTATATTTGCTTGACTGATTTCCCCACCTGTGTTGCTTGTTTCTCCTATTTGTTAGCCTCTTGTCTGTAATGCAGACCAGCTCTTCTAATATAGACCATCTGAAGCACACCCAAGGAAGAAGGCGATGCTTTATGACAAATCCTGACCAAGAGCTCCACCAAATAGTCTCTTTAAAACTAATATTTGGGCTCGAGTTTTGATTGGTAGTTTTGTTAACATGATTCACTGGTGGTGGTAAATTTTAGTCAATGGTACTGTGAGCCTGAAGTCTCCCTAGGAGCTAAAATGATTAAACTGAGGCTATTGTACTTTGGTCACATTACGAAGAGAAAAAAAGAAGAAGAGATTGGATTTATACCCCGCCCTTCACTACCCAAAGGAGTCTTGAAGCAGCTTACAATTTCCTTTCTCTTCCCCTCCCCACAACAGACACCCTATGAGGTAGGTGGGTCTGAGAGAGCTCTTTTGAGAACTACTTGTGAGAGAACAGCTCTGAAAGAACTTGTAACTGGCCCAGTGTCACACCAGCAGATACATGTGGAGGACTGGGGAATCAGACATGGTTCTCCCAGATTACAGTCTGGACTCCTAACCACTATACCAAACTGAGAAGGCAAGACTCAGTGGAAAAGACAATAATGCTAGGAAAAGTTGAAGGCGGCAGGAAAAGAGGAAGACCCAACATGAGATGAATTAATCAAGGATGGCACAGCTTTCAGTTTCCAAAACCTGAGCACAGCTATTAACAGTAGGACATTTTGGAGGTCATTAATTCATAGGGTCACTGTAAGTCAGAAGCAACTTGATGGCATTTAACACAAACACGCCCAGGGTCCTCTTGTTTATTTTTGAATTTTTTTTGTTCTGATGTGTGAGTTGAGTAGAGGAAAGTGGGAATTGCATTTCCATTTATATTTACCTAACTTTCATCAAAAATTATTTCAATTTAGTCAGTTAATATGTGGTTAAAGCTTGATAATAGATGACTAAATATTCTTCAATCAGTTGAGAGGTCTAATAATAAACTATCGCATTGCATAACCATGATGCCACATTTATAGTTGTCCAGGGCTCCTAGCAACCCTTGACATTTCTCAGGCAAATCAGCTTGCTCTGTGCAAGAACACCTGGGAGGAAGCCCCAGAGAAAGAAACAGGTGAGCTTCTCACTCTCGTGCTGCAGCTGGAATGTCACCAAACAGCTGGGTTCATTCAAGCAAACGGGGGGAGGGAACCCAAAAAAAAGCCTCCACTGTGGTACAGAGATTATGGGAAGGGCTCAACAGATCCCGGGGGGCAGTCCCAGGGAAAAAGAAGGCAAAGGCAGGGGAAACCATGCAGACAGTCCCACTAAAGAGGAAGCAAAGGATGTTGGCATTTCCAGCAAAGCAGAGCCCTCAGAAGTACTGCACAAGCCTTTAGGGTGGGCATGGTTGAGGGGGAGGGATCCATGGGAGAAACCTCACCATTCTCCAAGCAACTGGGTTGATTGGCAGATGGGGAGGGATACAGACATGAAGACGGGCAGCAACTGTCCCTATAAAAAAAAGAAGTTTTGAGGGGCCAGGGAGGATATGAGCTAGAAGACTACAGTTTGGTGGAGCCAACCAGCCAAGGTGAGGGAGGATCTGGGTGCACTTAACCATCTCCCCAACCCAATCTGAGGCCCTAGGCAGTCGTCAAAGACAGGTAGTGCCACAGCAGAAAAATGGCCAGGACAACAGACCACGCTGAGGCACCACAATAATAAACCAAGACTGAAGGCTACATTGTTTATGTATTTATTTATTTATTTATTAAATTCAACTTGTTAGGCCACCCTTCCCTGCAAGCAGGGCTCAAGTTAAACATTGTAAACATTAAAAACTACTAAAAACAATATATTAATCAAGCAATACATTACATTGTTCAAGATGATGAGAAATTTCTGTTCCCACCAGCCCCCTGGGTAAAAGGGGTGCAGAGGGGTGAGTAGAAGGGTATGAGAGTGCCAGCCATTGCTGTCCTCAACCTAGCAGAACATCTCTGCCTTGCAGACCCTAAGGAAAGGTAATAGATCCCATAGGGCATGGATATTCTCTGGCAGAGAGTTCCACCAGGCAGGGGCCAGGACTGAAAAGTGGCTTCTGTAATGTATCATCATGACCCAGATAGCCACAGATAACCTACCTATTTTAATGGCACTTGATTTGACTGATATGGATATCCCTTCAATGCATGTGGCAGATTACAGATGATTGCCATGTTGTACTGTACTGATTCTATTTTTATTTGGAAAACATTGCTCTGGAGTGTAAAAATGGAGACTGTCTTTGAAAAATCCTGATTGGGAGATTTCAAGCTCACAAGGATATGTATTGTATGGTGTGAGCAGGGGTCTTTTTGGGGGAGTGCACCGGAGCACAGCTCCAGCAGCTCAGGAGCTAAGCCCCACCCCCAGCCGGTGTCCCCGGAGTCTTTCAGACAGCCAAATGTCAATTTCAGCCTCATTATATCCTATGGGCCATTGAAGTCAATGGTGAAAACATAGGGTATATTCTGGAGGCTGGAGGGGAGGGGGTTTGCGGGAGGGGCTCCAAACTCACAGGGTAGCTGTTGGAACCTCTCCCCAAGATACCCACCAAGTTTCAAGAACATTGGACCAGGGGGTCCAATTCTGTAGGCCCCCAAACAGGTTGCCCCCATTCCCTCCATTGTTCTCTATGGTGGGAAAAAAGTTGCCGCCGAATTTCTTTCATTCTTCCATTCCCTCCTTTCCTTCACTCCTTTTCTGCTTTCCCTCCTTCTTCTCTTCTCTTTTTCTTTCTTTCCCACCTTCTTCTCTTCTCTTTTTTCCTCCTTTCCCTGTTTCCCTCCTTCTTCCCTCTCTTTCTTTCCCTCTTTCCTTCCTTCTTTCCTTCTCTCTACTCTCTCTCTTTCCTTCCCTCTTTCCTCCTTCTGTGGCCCAAATCTAGTGAGAAGGAGTTTAAACTTTAAACCCCTTCTCTCTTAGCTCCCCCACCCAGGCCAGCTGGGGAAGGGAAGGGGAGGCTTTTGAAGACGCCTCCCCCCCTTTTTCTTCCCCTTCTGACATCCGGTGATGTCAGGGGGCATGGCATATGCTAATAGCCTAATAGCTCATTAGCATACCATATGCTAATGAGCTCCTGCAGCTGTTTTTCTACGAAAAGACCCCTGGGTGTGAGAGAGATAATGGAGGCATTCTTCCACATATTCTTTGTGTCCTGTGTACAGTAGAGCTCCATAGAATATCCTATAGCTATAATCCTTGTGGACTTCCTTTTTAAATATATTTGAAAAAGTATTATCTATTAATCATTGCAAAGCTTCTGTTTCTTCATATTTTCCTGTTCTGCTTAAAGTTTTTCAAAGGCTATAACATGTGATTCCTGCTTAATTGCAGGTGTTAAATGTGCTTCTCTTCATTCTGCCACTGCTTCCCTGGTTTCCAAAAACTTTGAAGCGGCCTACCTTAGTAATTTTCTACTCCTCTGCCACTTTTAGCTTGATCCATTGTGCTGGTGAAGTTTCGCTAGACTGGCTGTTTTGATTTCTTGATCACCTGCTCAGCATGAAACTGATTTCAGCATTTTGTCAGTTTCCTTTGGGAAATGTATGTCTGTTTCTGCCACCTACCTCTCATCTTTCGTTTTGAATGATGAAATAAAGAATCCATTGTGTTTTAGCGATAATCTATGGTGTTTCTAAAAATCCCCCAGTGCTTCCTTTTCAGACTAATGCTACCTTCTGTAGTGGCCTCTAGTTCCTTGTACTTTTGGAATTGTTTTCACCTTTTTTGTTAACTGCTTCTGAAATGTTTCTTTTTTTCACCAGCTGTGCTTTATCCTGTTCCCCTAATCTGTTGTCACACTTGATGATGGCATTTCCCCTATACTTTTTACTCTTGCATTCTATTTTGCACTGGAGCATGAATTCGGAGTAGCTTTGTTCTTCCCTTCTTATTTTGCCTATCACTAGATGGCAGGCACACTTTAGTGCATTCATTCTATCCTCTTTTACTTTATACAATATAATGGATTTTCCTCATGATCCTGTAAAATGTTGTGCTGCTTTTTGTTGCATATTCTAAGTAAACCAAAAAGTCATCTTGCACTGTTTCTCTTGATTTGCTTCAACTGAAATTTTTTTGGTCTCAGAAAAAGCCACACACATTCCCCATCATCTTCAGTCACTGCAGTTTTGGTCAAGTAGTACATTAACTTTTTATATTGCTGTCATCAGTCCCCCTTTATCCAGAGATGTGGGTGCACTCAGATACATGCTCTGTGGTGGGCCTTGACCCATGGGAGCAAAGTATGCATATATTCACTGTCTCTCATCCTAAAGATGAGCAAACAAGATGATCTGGATGTTCCTTGCATGACTACATCCTATATTGAGAATGGATCCATGGATCATTATTATCTAACAATGTGTCTTACTTCACTTCATTCTTTGTTGGGTTCTTCCTGATGTTCTGATATATGTTGTGTAGCACTGTCTCTTTCTTATCTGATGTTGCAACAAACCTCTTCTGGTTTTCTTATTTTAACACTTTATCTTTTTTAAAGATTATTCATTGTTGTAGACTCTTTTGCTATTCCTCAGATTCATTATGTGCTGTTGGCATATTTATATTCTACACATACTTATTTCATTTTTCCCCATTCATTCCTATAGGATTTCTTATCACAGTTGTATACAGGAATACTAACTCTGAAATCAGCCGGGAGACATTTTGTGTGTAATCTGCAGGTTTATTTTCCCATATATCATATCCATTTTCACTGAATCAGAAGGGGATTCTTAAAAAATATTTGTTGCTGTTGGATTGTATTCGCTATTTTAGTCTACCAAATACTATAATTATTGATGTAGACAAAGTGTGTTTGTTTTTCTTAAATAGATTTAGAACTACATGCTATGCTACTTGTCTAACAATAAAATGAGAGCTTTTAAAGTACTATGAAGCATTTCTATGGCACTTCAAAGTGTTCAGAGCACTTCATGTACACTGTAATCTCTGGAACAGTCTGTAAGATGAGCCAGTCTTTTATCCCCACATTCTAGCTGAATTGTTGAGGTTGGAAGGGGGAGTAGCTTTTCTCAGGCCAACTAGTAAGTTTATGACAGTGGTAAAATTTTCATTGAGGATTCTGTGATACATAAATATGCAATATCAGCTCTATTAAGTTTCAATATTAGTTGTTACTGTTTAATATTATTTAAAATTATAACCTCCATTCTCTTAGCTTGTGAGTCCATTCATAAATTTTATCCATTTCTTTCTGTGTGTCTTCCCATTAAGTCTATTTCCCCCAAGTGCTGTTGTCACTGGGTCAGAGTTTCTTGCCTTTGTCAATATTAGCACACTGTTAAAGTACTAAGGCATGACTCTTATTTCTTAGTCATCCTGCACAGGTGTATGATTTGCTACATCTTGATGTAAGCCTTTAAATGACTCAGAAGTTGAAGAAATCCTCTTGTTGAATGGTGCTATTGAAGCTTTGCTTCTGACCTTTATAAATAATGAATATATTTAATAGATTTTATGTCTGTAAATATTTGGATTGTGCCAAATGTTTGCAGGCAAGCAGTTTCAGCATGAAAATACAATTTCAGAGAGCAGAAAATAGTCCCTAAATACTCAGAAGATTCTTTTTTCAAGAGTATTCATGCATGTTAGTCACAGCTGTTCCCCCACTGCTCTTTCAGCACTGTATTTGTGACCTTATTCTCCATTACAGCAGCATCACAACCAATCAGTGATCATATAGTGAGTATGAATTATACACAGGGCTTTTTTTGTAGAAAAAGCCCAGCAGGAACTCATTAGCATAATAGGCCACACCCAACAGCAGAAACTCATTAGCCTACTAGGACACACACACACCATGTCTTCCCTTGGCTTGCCCGGGCGCCCCATGGCTGCAGGGAGCCCAGGCAAGCCGGCCCTTGGACAGGCCAGGGAAAGCATGGAGAGGCATTTAAATGCTCCCCGATTCCTTTAGGCCCCCCCCCCAGCCTGCCCACCTTGGAGTCGCCAGGGGGTGGGTTGCTCTCCAGGTCTTCCATCTGTAGCCATGCACCCAGAGGTTTTGGCTGTAGTGGGCATGGCCAACTCTGAAGCCAGCCGGAACTCCGCTCCTGTGCGTTCCTGCCCCAAAATAGCCCTGATGATACAACAGTATTGCTTAACCCATCGGGTTTTGGCTATATGATAATAACACAAAACCAAGTGAACACTTTAATCTGTTTGCAAACCTCCTTCCCTTGCAAGTTCACCAGAAGGGAGGATATTTTCACGCAGGTCTAAAATGCTTGCCCAGAAAGCCCACCATTTTGGCTAACATGTATCAGTAGATGAATTCAAACCTTCAGGAGAGTTTATCTGTGAAAAGCTGATCATTTGAGTTTCCTTGGGTGCAGAACTCATATGAAGGCCCATCCACCTAAATGATATAAAAGATTTTAGAAACGAATTTGATGTACACCTCCATGGAACTGTGCTCATCCAGGCGTAGTCCTTGGGAGACTGAACTAGTGAAGAGCAGCAGGCAGATAACCACACCAGCTTGGGAATCTGTATGATTAACTTTCCTTTTTTAAAGCAGGGAATAGATATGCTCTTTTCCAAGAAACTCTCCCCATTTACTCTTCAGTCTTAGTGACAACAATAATGAATCAATATCATGGAAAGGTGCTCTGTGAACATGCCCTAAGAAAGTTTCACCCTTGCTTGGCTAGCAACATCTGGCCATATCCCTGCTAATCTCTAGTGCTGTAATTTATTTTCCTAGTGAAGTCTGTGATCATAGCTGAAGGAATGAAATGTGGTGCTGTGGCAGCTGCCAGTCAGTGAGCCTCCTCTCTCTTCTGGTTTAAGAGGAGCAGGGAAAGACAGGCAGCTGTAAGAGTGCAGTAGTGTTCCCCCCCCGCGCACAGCTGGATAAATGCAGCACAATACTGTGGTGACTGTATGGCCACTCCCTTTTGCTCCCAGTTTTATTATTAAAGCCATATCTCTCCTTTTGTCTGTTGGAACTAAGGAGAAAATATCATATGCTAAAATGCCCCATGACTTAAACAGTGGGAAAAGGTTATTTGTTGCACAACATGGAGGGGCAGGATATCTCCAGGTTCTGGGACCTATGTTATAGCCAGGGCTCTTTTTGTTGCAGGAACTTCTTTGCATATTAGGTGACATACCCCTAATGTAGCCAATCCTCCAAGGACTTACAGAGCTCTTCTTACAGGGGCTACTGTAAGCTCTTGGAGGATTGGCTACATTAGGGGTGTGTCGCCTAATATGCAAAGGAGTTCCTGCTACAAAAAGAGCCCTGGACTTACAGCCATTAATCACACTGCCTTCCCAGGAAAGAAATACGTTCTAGATAACTGATCAGCTAACAACATTCAGCTTCCCCAATAGTGCTGCTGATCATGGCGGTTGAAAAAAAATGGCAACAGCTGCTGCTTTCAAAAAATTAAAAGTACAAGTAATTGCAGTATTTTGAGGAGTGTCTTTAATCAAAGCAGCGCAGCCACACATGTGCAAATGTGGAAATCAGACTGACAATTGAAGGAAAAGCCATCATGTAAATATAGATAGATCTCTCCAAGAAAACAGAGAGAGAACAGCTGAGCATCCTGAAAACAAGAGAAGAATCTCTGAGGATTTTGGCACTCAGAGAAACAAAAAGCCCCTTCTTTTCTCTTTTACGGTTTTTCCTTGTTATGTTTGCATTGCTTTGTCAGTGTAAAAATAACAATCCCCAAGAACTGTGCTTCACAGACACACTACTTTTTTTGGTCAGGATTCAGTCCCAAGTATTAAGTGCCAGGGAGGATTTTCCCTGGAGATGTGTGGAATTTTGTAAGACCTGTATATTTACAAATATCCAAGCTGAATGTGGAGGAGCAGGCAGGAGGCCAAGTAGACTGTTGTTCCAATTTAGAGCAACCAAACAGCAACATATCCCTGCAACTTCTTGGAGTTCCTTCTTACGTCTCTCTTTCCTCCTATAAAACTGTTTCCTTTTCTTCCAGCTTAGGGCCAAACTCCACATTATGTTGGAACTCTGTATATTACCTTTAGAAAGATCTATAGGAAACCTTGGCTTTGTGGTCACAGTTGTCCTCACAGCAGGGCCCATGAGCTGGGAGGAGGCTGCAAAGGAAAACCCATATGAGCAGACTGAAGAGCCAGTGGTGTAACACTGGGCAGACGCTCCCATGCTGCTTGACTGCTGCATAAAAGGTTGTTCCGCCATGCTGAAGCCACAGTCAAGAGTCTCCTGTTCCCTTCCTTGCACTAGTTGCTCGTGGGCTGCATAAGAGCCGTGGGTGGGCCAGTTCTGGCACCTGGGCCTTATGTTTGACACAGTAAGGCTTGACTGGAGACAAGCTGCAGAACCTTGGATAGCTCTGAATCTGACAACTGCTGCCAGGCTGAGTTCTTAAGCTTGGTGTAGTGGTTAAATGTGCAGACTCTAATCTGGGAGAACTGGGTTTGATTCCCCACTCCTCCACTCGCAACTGCTGGATGACTTTGGGCAAGCCATAGTTCTGTCAGAGCTGTCCTTGAAAGAGCAGTTTCTGTCAGAGTTCTCTCAGCCCCACCTACCTCACAGGGTGTCTGTTGTGGGGAGGAGGAGGGAAAGGACTTTATAAGCCACTCTGAGACTCTGAGTGAAGGGAGGGGTATAAATCCAGTCTCCTCTTCTTCTTAAAGACTGAAGCTAGCTCAGATAGATCTGGCCAATCCCCTTTGGGCAAGGATTGCATCTTAAAGGGCACATGTTTACATTTGGTGTTGGTCACTCTTGCGACCCTCTGGAGTATCTTAGCAAGTGCAAGCTGGCAATGGTGACCTTGGAGTCTGTTTGGAGGGCAGATCTTCCAGAGGCTCTTGCTGAATACTTATGGGACCTGTGCTTTTATTAAATTATTTTATAATTTTACTTGTTGAAATCTTTTAATGTATTTATGTGTTCCACCTTGGGGACCCTGATCAGTTAGAAAGGCAGCATAAAAATATTTCAAATAAATAAACTTGCCGTTTCCCTAATGAGAATTATCACAAGGTGGGGGGGAGACAAACTCCTATATGGAACTTGTCTTGATCTTCCTTCCCTAGTGCCATAGCACCAGTGAAAATTCCATCCTCACCACAGCTAGTCTTGTTTTGACCAAAGAACATGGCTGGAGATCTGAACATATATCTCCTGTGTGAAAATATAGCTTGGCTCTCCAGTAGGTGTGATATGAGCATATTCCTGGGACTAGCTGTAAGCTGTCAAAGGCCCTTTAGAAGCATCTTCTATTTTCCAATATGCAGGTTGTTTTGCATATCCACAGAGCATACTGCAACACTGTGTTTAAAAAAAACTACCCAGTGACTAGAGCTGTGCTGGCTTCATGCATACTGTTGAGATGGTGAATTCAGACCTCTCAGGAAGAAGATACAAGGCCAGAGGACAGCTCAATGAACATGTCTGCTCACTGTACAATGACACTCTAAAAGGCTAATAGGACTCTAGGCTGCAAGAAAGGAGAGATAGCGAGGAAGGAATATTTTAATGGTCTTGTACAAGTCAGCAGTATGCCAGTAACTTGTTTCTAGCCTTCGCACTTCCTTAGAGAAGAAAAAGCCGACTATTATAAGAGGTCCCAGTCAATACTAAAGAGGGTTTGAGAAAAGATTTCCAACATCTGAAGGAATGAGGAGCAAATCAGAGGAAACAAGGTGGTCAGGACAAAAGAGGTTGCTTGAAAAACTGCTCTGATATTATTTATTCATTGCCAGAGTCACTCAGGGAAGTTAATTGGCAACAGCTACCCAATCAACTCAGAGGAGCAATAGTTTTGTATTCTTTTATATAGAAAAATGTTCCAAAAGCAGTATCATTTGAATTATTCATTTTAGTATTTTACATGTGATTTACATTCACTTCAATTTTAGGTTTTGTAAAATAAAAAACCCTTTCAAAAGCAAATGAATACTAAGCAAAAGCAGTCCAGTAACTAACAGTGCAAGCTTAAGCCAAGTCAGTTGTCTTCAAAGAATGTAACTCTGCTTAAGATGGCATCATAAGTCATAAGAACATAAGAGAAGCCAGTGTAGGATCAGGCCAGTGGCCCATCCAGTCCAACACTCTTGTCACACAGTGGCCAAAAATACCAGGTGCCATCAGGAGGTCTACCAGTGGGGCCAGGACACTGGAAGCCCTCCCACTGTTCCCCCCCAAAGCACCAAGAATACAGACCTTCACTTGCCCCAGACTAAGAGTTCCTATCTATACCTTATGGCTAATAGCCACTGATGGACCTCTGCTCCATATGTTTATCTAGTTCCCTCTTGAAGCCGTCCATGCCTGTAGCCACCACCACCACCTCCTGTGGTAGTGAATTCCATGTGTTAATCACTCTCTGGGAGAAAAAGTATTTCCTTTTATCACACTACAAGACTGAGGCCTTATCTTTTTGATGTGAGATCAGGAACAGGTCACAGGCCTGCATGGTTCCATTTTGGCCCCACTTATCACATTTGAAAAGCTGGGTTGGGAAATCCAGCTTCTTGAAAAGGAGAGATCTCCCCTGACTATGTTTATATGCCATAGGGAGAGGACTGTCCAGGAAGGCTTGAAGTCAGTCTCTTGGGGATTAATATCATGAAATGGAGGTATAGTTCATTCCCATGTCCTTCATATCAAATATTTTACAAGTAAAGCCTTTTAACCAGTTGGCTTATATTTTCTCATTGATTTTTTAATATGTATTTTGTAATCCATCTTGAGTCTCAGCAAGTAAGGTGGGCTGTAAATGAAGTAGATAAATATGTCTATAATTCCTGGTAATAACTAGAGATGGAAGTGATCATCATAATTGGCTCACTCCAGAGCCAGCGCTCCTTGCTGTCAGACATGACTTTTCACAGCTGATCTTCTCCTTTCCCAGTGTTTACCCTTGAAAAGAAGGAGGTTCCAGTGGCTGAGAGGGTTTGCAGCACAGACCTCATCTTTAAAACCTTAGGTGCTTCTGCTTCAGATGTGCCTCCTTTATGCTCCTTTTAATGTGCAATTGAGTTGCGACTATTCCTGTTCATTGGTTTGCATTCTCTCTTTGTTTTTCAGGTGTTCCACTGTGTTCATTTTGAGTGTCCAGCCCAAACTGCTGCCCACAAAGAAGAAGCTAGTGAAGATGATGTAGGCACAGGTGGACAGCAGCTAGCATCCCGTCCATCTCAAGCTTCAAGCACCAGTTCTGTGCACTTCTTCCCAGGAGCCACATCGCACTCCTAGGCCTACCAACTATGAAAGAGAGAAGAGCATTTGCAATCCCAGTGCCATGATAAAATTGTTCACCACCTCCCCGCTGGAGCACTTTACGTCTCTGAATGGACATAGGGGACTATGCCTGGCAGCTGCAGATATTAAAATGGAAAAGGCTTCCAAGAGACACAGTGGGGCTGCTCCACTCTTTCTGTGTAGTTCAAATCGAGAAGTTCGGGGGGGGGCAGATGTTCAACTTTTTCATGTTTCCTGTTTACACCCTACCTCTGTAAACCTAACCAATGCAGAGAAAAAAAGCAAAGTCAGACTGCAATACAAATATGCCATATGAACATTAGCAGAAAGTATGTTTATAGAAGGCACTTGCTAGACAACAGGTCTTCCTTCAGAGGGTGTATGGAAAATGTGTCGACAGGCACCTTATTATTTTAATTATTTAATTTATTTTGATCCATATTCTTTGTACAGTTTAAGCCATTTTCAGCTTGTGTACTCATTTGCTTGCCTCCCCCCCCCCTTGCAGTTTTTGTTTAAACATGTCCTTGCTTATCATCATGCTACATCAGGTAGATCTGCTTGATAAGAGGCGGGTATGCAATAATCACTCCGTTACTTGCTTTTGATAAGAAAAAACCCTTAAGGAGATTGTGCACAAAACAAATCAATCCAAGGATGCTGAACTGTAATTCTACTTTATGTGACTTACAAAATGGTCAGTCACTTTACCAGTGTGTAAAACTGATTGCCAGGTTCTTAAACTAGGCAACAAATGTTGGAAGTGATTAAATCATGATTTAATTTTATAACAATAACCAGTTTAGATTTCCTAGTATCTTTTTTTGGTGCATGTTGGAAAACCGAAATCTAGTTGACTGCTATCAGCTAAATTTGGTATTGATCAGAGAAGGCAGTACAATGCTGGCAATTTATTGCTTTAAAAATTTGATTATACTGTTCCATTAGGGATTTAAAAAACACTTCTAAGAGGCTTTTCGCATAATCTCCATAAATATAGATTTCAGTATTGATAGTTGGAGCTTGTTTGTGTTTTGAGTAATTTACATCCCAGCAGTAGCTGTCCTTTGTAACTTAAATCAGATTATCTGTTTGATTATTTTGAACATTTTCACATTCAGCATCATTTGTTTGATTCAGTTGCTGCTGCTGCTGCTGCTGCATTTGCCAGAGTGAAGGAGAAAATCTGCATTTACACATGAGTATCAGTAGCATTGGAACATCTAGTTAGGGAAAAGCATTGCATGGGTCATGCAAGATGTGACATCAGAGAATATTATTGTCTACTGGACTAAAAGAAATCTGGTTTGGTGCAAATTGTTTATTCGGATTATAGTGCCCTTTAAATAGTAATGTAATCATGCTGCTTGAGCTCAAGTGCTTGCAGTCTACTGAATGCTGCTCATAATAAAGCTAGGAAGGAACGGCAGCTTTGTGGTTGAAGAGTATTAAAAGGTTAAAGTCTTCTTAATTCTTTTTCCTGATTGTAGCCCATCTTTAGTCTTGTCTTCTTAGTTATTTGTTTTTTTGCTGTCATTGCCAAACCGAGTGACAAAGAGAAGTGTAATGCAAGTATGCAGGTACTAGTCTCCAGGGGTGGGGGGGGTGATCAGGGGGTATGAAAAAAGCAAAAGGTCACAGACAGCAGCTGATGCTCTATGACATCTACTAGCTTCAGAAAGTGCTCTCTCAGACTGTTCTGTGGCAAGAGATACCGATGGTCAGTGTCTGTAGGGTTAGAGCTACTGCAGGGCTAGAGATCCTGATGGCCAGTTTACACATGCCTTTGGGGTGTTGTGCCTAGAATAGAGGCTCAGTTAGGATTGGCCTGCAGAACACAGGAAGAGGAGGCTTCAGCTATCCCACTGTGCTCTTTTCCCAAGGTGAAATGGCCCTGAGGAGATGCTGTTTGCTCCATCTTATAGGTACTGATGGTTACATGTGAGTTTCCCTGACCGGGCAAATAGTGAGTCTATGGAGCTGTTTGGGAAATGGTGCAAGAGGAAAGCTTAACCCCCTCTACCCATGTGTCACCTCCCAATCTGAATCGGGCCCCTGCATGCCAGGGAATTGAGTTCCAGGACATCACATGTCTGATCTGAAGTCCTCATGGACTTCAGGGAGGATGTGAGGATAATGTCATGTACAGTTAAGCCCTCAGTGGCAAGTGACATTCTCTCTCCTCTAGCCCCAGAGGGTTCCAGAAGACCTAACTGGTTACAGTTCTGAACTCAGAAGAAGGCCATTTATCAACTACTAACTGTGGTTCTAGAATAGAAAAAAGAATAGAGAGAGAAACAGCTTTTTGCTGTACCTGTCCTTCCAGAAAAGACCTGGAAGGAGGGATAAAGAGAAATGGTCTTCTATATTGCCCCATAATGAATCGTTTCTGATGGTAACTGTAGTCTCCTTCCTAACCATCATTTTTGTCTGCTTTTTCCCATGTGGGAAAGGAAAGGAGAATATGAGTGGGGAAGAGCTTGATCTCTGTCTTTCAAGCAGGAAAGGGCAGGCATAAGGGCTGTGTGTGTGCAGTAG
Organism: Gekko gecko; assembly: GCA_029375565.1. Classification (NCBI taxonomy): domain Eukaryota; kingdom Metazoa; phylum Chordata; class Lepidosauria; order Squamata; family Gekkonidae; genus Gekko; species Gekko gecko. The sequence goes on from JAPDNY010000001.1 coordinate 97,980,084, forward strand.
GGGAGGAGTGAGAGGAAAGGGAGATGGGTATATTTCCCCAGAGAATCAGAGGTATTAAGTTTGCTATACTTTGAAATGGCAGAATGTTTTGAACGTCGTAGTGAACTGAGAGCAACAAAAATGGCCCATATTTAACAGTCACAAACCACTGATCTAATATTTTGACTTTCAGTTTTGGCCTTTAATGTTTTGCTCCATTTGTTAAAGCTCTCACTATGGAGAACATCCATGTAAACTTTCAGGAGTGCAATAATTTCTAAAATTCAAAGCAATAGTTCCAGCAAACACAGTGGATAAAATCATAGGGCAGATGGAATCTCTTTGCACGCTGTTTCTCAGCTTCACATGCTTATTTATTTATTTATTTATTTAAAACATTTTATGTAGCCTTTCCACCCAATCCAGGGTCCCCAAGATGACAAACATTAAAACATTTCAACATTAAAAGGCAGTTAAAATACAAATATGTAAAATATTTAACACAAAACATAAGAGCACATAAAACACACATGAACAGGGAGAAGGGCTAATAAGAGTTAGTGAGGGAACACCAAACAAAACAGAAACATCTTCACCAGCTGGCGGAAGACAGTGATAGAGGGAGACAGATGAATCTCCCTGGGGAGCAAAGATGTAGTGAGATCATTCCTGCCCACGAACAGCTGCAGCTGGCTCACTAGCCAAAGCTTGTAGCCACTTCTGCTACCTGTGTATTCAACAGGAGACCCAGGTCCAACCAAAACCTCAAGCTACACACCTGTTCATTTAGGGGAAGTGCAGTCCCATCCAGAATAGGAGACATTCCTGTGTCAGACCTTCCTCCTACCAATAGCACCTCTATTTGGGGGGAATTAAGTTCCAGTTTGTTAGTCCTCATTCATCCCAAGACTGCCTCCAGGCACCCTGTTCATGATTTCTACAGCCTTGCAATCTGATGGAAAAGTAAGGTAGAGCTGAGTGTCATCCACATGTTGGTGGAAATTCAGCCCAGATCTCCAGAAGACCTCTTCATGTAGATGTTAAAAAGCATAGGGAACAAGATGGAACCTTGAGGCCAAAAGCTAAGGGTCCAAGCAGCAGTCTCCCAGCAATACACTTTGAAACCTATCTTTGAGGTAGGACTGAAACCACTGCAGAATGGTGCTTTCCAGTCCCAACCCCAAAGGATGGTCTAGAAGGATACCATGCTCAATGGTATTGAAAGTCACAGAGGTCCAGGAGAGTTAACAGAGTCTGTTAATCCCCCGATCTCCCAACAAAGTTCTGAAAATGACATCCTCCCTGTGAAAGGTGTCAGTGTAATACTTTCATAATGTTTGAAACAGAGCTCTGCCATTTTTGACACTCGGGCTTTGATCTTTGTGTTTAACGTATACTAGGAATATGACTAGTGTGGAAGTTGTACACCTATTGTCTCAACAAATGGTATTTAGATGCATTGCGCCTAGGGCACTGTTGGGAAAGTTCATTCATTTTCCATTCCCAAACAAGCCCCATTGCAGTGAATGACAGTTTCGTTGGGCCAGTGCCTGCTTAGTGCATCCTAAGGTTCTTATGATGCAAGTTCTTGCTGCCTTTGTATGATTTCTTTTAACATGACTTTTCAGCTTTTAATTTTATAGATGTATAAATTTTTAATCAGTTACTTTGTAATTAGAAAGTATCTCCCGTCAGATCAATGCACACTCAGTTACATTTCATTTGTGGCAGCATGTAGTTATAAATCTCTTTCCATACAAAGCCTTTTTTGAACTAGCTAACTTTTGTACTCATGCTGTTTCCCAAACATTCCCTTCTTAAAACCTCTCTCACATAGTTTATTATGGGTTGGCTTCACTGTGTCATTCCAATTGGGGTGTTACCTCTGTTGATGCAAGAGTGTCATTTCACTGGACACCTTACATTGGTAGAATGGTCCCTTGAACCAGAGGAATACATAAGTGCCAAAAGAACAAAACAGTAGGATCCCACCCTATTACTTGTTTTATGTAGCTTCATAAAAAAACTTCATTTGATACATACCTCTTCATCAGTGTGAAGTGAACAGCAATAAAACAAGAACAAATCACAACCACGAAACAATAAAGCCAGTATAGTCAACATTAAAACAGTAAACAGCAGCAGTTTATAAACTGCCCTGAGTTGGCCTTGCTGGGAGGGGAGGGTTAAAATCTAATGAAATAAATAAACAAACATAAACCCAGTTCCACCTGGCAACACCTAGTATATTCAAGTCCTCACAAGAGTATCAGGCAGACTTGGATATTTCATGTCTCAACCAAGCAAAGATCTCATGGAATCTATACAGCTGCATTACCTTTACAAATATTTAAAACCTTGTATATTTCTTCAAAATACATTGAACTTTCCCCCAGAAATGTCTGGCAGAAATCCTCATGCATAGGAAAATGGTCTGCTAGTGAAACTGATTTTCCTGGGAAATGAGTTTTCTGAACTGAGCAGAGATTACTCAGTTTTGTCCTTAAACCATAGCCAAGCTATCCAGCAAGATACATCTGAACGATTGGTTTAGATTTCTCTTAATCTGAAGGGGAAAAGCACAAATAATGTTTGTTTTTTTCAGAAGCAGAGGAGCAAAGGGTACTGATTTTCCCTCTCATAGAAACAGACATTTGACTGTGTCACTAAATGTTCCCACTTCCAGCTGAAAATGTTCAAAGAAAGAAACATTCAGTGGACACAATTCAGAGATGTCTGGCATGCCCTTTGGTGATGATGGCAGTTTAGAAGCTGGCTGTGCTTTGTGAATTAGCTCTCTTTTTTTTTTTTTTGGCCCCCCGAAGGGGATTTTTTTATTGCTTTTTCTATATACTACAAAACTACAACAGAAAATTCCAGGGTGGGGAACTACAAACTACAGGAAAAAGAAAAGATAACCTCTAAAAACCCAAGAGTCGGTGATCATAAAGTCGATTTGAATAAAAATCTGCCTCTTAAATGTGAATTGACTTCCACTGAAAATGATCATCTCACTAAAATATTATTATATTATTCAGCTAATATAATTATAGTTTCATAAAGAGCTGCCTCCTACTAATATAATTCTTTCTAAGATACTCCAGAGAACAATAACAATCTACTTTCTCCCTCTTTTTCCCCTTAAATGATTGCTTGATTTGGGGGCTACAGTCCCCAATTTAGAGTCTGAGTCTTCTGCGGAAGATCCAGTCTCTCCTTCTTCGCTCTCCTCGGTGCCATCCGGAGTGCCTTCTCCCTCTCCTGGTGGACGACCATGTCGATGCAAAAATTCACAAGCCTTTTCCGCTGAGTCAATCCTTTCTTTACTGTTTGCATACTGAAAGATTAGTCCCTCGGGAACCAACCATCTATATGCGACCTTCTGGCTTTGTAAAAATGTCATCAAGTCTCTGTATTTCCTCCTCTTTCTTCTTATCTCAAATGGAATGTCCTTCATAACTTTAATTTCCTTGTCTCTCCACTTCAGGGTAGTCCCATTGGTCGCTTTCAAGAGTTAATCTCTTACTCTTCTTCGGGAGAATCTAACAGAAATTTCCCCAGGCAGATTGTTCTTTCTGATATACTCCGAATACGATCAAAAGTCCGTATCTATTTCGCTTTGTAGTTGATCCAATGTCATATCCGCCAAAGGGGCCAACAAGTCACCAACGATTTGTCTCAGATTCTCCCCTTTATCCTCTTTAATCCCTTGAAGTCTCAAGATGTAGCTCGCCCTTTCCATTTACAGCTGTAATACATGAAGCTCTTCGATTTGGCACTTTTTCTCTCTCTCTTTTTTTTTTTATATTTTTTATTGGGTTTTATCAACCTATACCATACACGAATACAAGATCATTAACAAAATTACATACATATTGTTATAAATCCCACTTCTTTTCCTAAACAACACAGAGAAACATAACCCTCCTATCATATCTAATCTGTATTGTTTAAAAGTACATGTTTCTATAGCTTTTAGAATTTATTAATTATCTAACCTGATTTTGACTTGGTACTTATAACTATTTTTCTATCAATATGTACTATTCTTCCTCTTACCTCTTCTCCCATGTCTTGTCAATTCTGTGCCTTTGATACAGGGGTTTAAATACGTTTGTATCTTCATTATTCTAGTAATGTTTTATTTAGAACCTTTATCTCTATTTCCTCTTTTAAACATAGATTTCCCTTTAATCTTTCATTTATAGATTATCAACTCCGGACCCATCTTAATGTAACCTGAAATAAACCTATATTCCCCATACTTATTACCACTATATTTCCCATACTTATTACATCAAACCTACCTACGGTTCACCCAAACCCTCTAACTCGTGTCCAAAACACTCTTAAATTATGTTTCCTATTCTCTTATTCACATCAACCAAGAATAATAGAAAGAAGGTAAAAAGAAAAAAAAAAACCCAAGAAAACAACAATAAACATTATATACTTATAAATACATACATAAGTCAAACAATATATCTTTCTATTAACCCTACCTCTTATCCACTCTAACTCACTTATTCAGAATTTTTCTATTACATTAAACCTTCAATAATTTATCCAATTCATTGTTCTTAACTATGACTAAATTCATCTAACCACCTTAAATACTTTTAAATAATTCATTTGGTACCAAATCACTAACAACCTTCATAATCATTTTAAATTATAAATTTCTAATACTCCTCATCCTCATATTACTTATAGTTATAAACCATCTTAATCCCATATATTTAAACAATTGATCAATCCTCCTTAATCTTAAAAAAAAAAAAAAATACACCTCCTGATCCCCATTGTCCTCCTCAAATCAAAATACCTTAATTCATAGTAAGTAGGTTTAAATACATATACAGATACATCCTAAACCAATTAATTTCAGATCGATATTCCAACTTTCATCCATAACAAAATGAACAGAATAACCTCCTTTTCATATCGTTTAAATTTCCTCCTAGACATGTACATTTTCTCTTTCCATTTCAGCATCTCCAGATGTCTTCGTTCCTTGCACGTTCGTTGGTCTCCATATCTCTTTCTTCTATCTTTCCCTCCTTCCATTTCCCAAGATCTATTGTCAATTTTAAACTTCCATGCTCGCTGCTTCCTCCGCTTCAGCCTATCCAGATGTCTTCGTTCCTTGAACGTTCGTTGGGCTCCATATCTCTTTCTTCTATCTTTCCCTCCTTCCATTTCCCAAGATCTATTGCCAGTTTTAAACTTCCATGCTCGCTGCTTCCTTCTTTTAAGCCTTTTGTCTTTTTCCCGTCCCGCTTTTATACACTGTCTATTTTCTTTCATCAGTCCCACTTTAAGTCCTGACAGTTTTCTCTTGGATTCATTTATTTCGCTCACCCGATCTCTCAATTCCACGCAATCATCCAGAGTGTCTTCCTCCACACCATCTCTAATGTCTGTCACATCCTCCTCACACGACTCGCTCACAGATATTAGTCCCTGCTCTTCCGATCCTCCTGTATCTGGTTGTACGATATACTTCCTCTTTATCTCCATACAGGCTTCATCACACCCTCTCTTTATCGCCTCCTTTATGGCTCTAATAAACTGTTCCATATTCCCAACTTCTAGGGTTTCACCCATTTCCTTCTCTTTATTTCCTTTACCGTTCATCTCAGTCTTTTCAAACTCCCGGCACAACATAGAAAAACTGTTCACCCCTCCCTCATTTCTCCGCCTCCTCTCATTACAGTTACAGTTCCATCCTATATGTCTCCCGGCCGCTTTAATACCTCTTTTTGGACGCCGATATTTGGGAGTATTTCTTTTCAAACATTTCAACTCCTTCCTTTATCCTATCCACATTAGTTTCATTCCTCCGTGTTGCTTTCCATTCAGTTTTGTTATCTAAGGTTAAAAACAAACCGGGTGGCTGCGTCTCTGCAGAACATGGCGGCCATGTTCTGCTCCGTCGCTCGCTCCTGCTTCGGGGCAGTTTCTGGACACCCCCCCGCGTTGCCAGCAGCGGGAGGGGCCAAAAATAAAAGCCCCCTGCTCCAGCTTGCCCTCCAAGCTGGCTGGTCAGGTACCCCCGGCACCCGGGAGTCCCGAAAAGAGTCGAACGCGGTCGGGCGGTTCAGCTCGCGCTGAAGCCCGCCCGTCGTCGCGCCATACCGGAACCGGAATCGATTTGGCACTTTTTCTCAAGCACCTGTAGCTTTTTATTCATTTTTTTCGAGTTGGAACTGCTCTGTGAATTCTCATACCACCTCCATCATAGGTGGAACAACCACAGCAGCCACTCCCAAGCTATATGGTTTCTTCCTCCATACTTTACTAGAGTGTTCTAAGACAAGCCATAGGGCTGTGGCTCATACACTGCTGTGACAAAGTACAAATTGTCCCCCTTGGATGCGCCTCATTTTTATCTGAGTTGAGGGGCATATTTAATGGCATCATATGTTACCACTCACAGATTGGGGCAGACTGATCCAACAGTTGCCCTTGCACATTGGAGAGGCACAACTTTCTGACTCTGTTTAGTCTCCAACCTGGCCTTAACTAGAATAAGCTTTTTAGGAGACCAAAGTATGAAAAAGTGGGAATACTGTGTCAATAAGAAATGTAGTGCAGTCTTCAGAAACAATGATAATGCTACCCCTGAAAAATATTTACAGAAACATGGCGGGCAGATTTACTCTGGAGGTGAGAATGGCAAGCATGTGAACATTTCCCCCTTTCTTTAAAAGAAAGAACAAAATCAGTACGTACCCAAATCTTCTAATTGTTCCTTGATAGTCTATCTCTGAGCTGTCCCACAGCAATCTCTCACAGTTTTACCAAAACAAATCCATCTTCCTTGCCTTTATATTCTAATAACCTCTTGCAGTTCCTGATCTCTGAATGCCACATCAGCAGAAGAGATTTTGTCCACCGTGGAATGCAATTAAACATGTGCCACAGGGGCAAGAACACCTAATGTTTTGTGAATGGAGGACCAGACAACTAATCTAAGGATGCCCTGTGGCTCCTATGCCCCGGCAGCCTTAAATGGCGCTGTACAACAGGACTCAAGCCACTTTTAGAGAGCATTGGACACAAATATAGATATTTTGCATTGAGGTCTTTTTAGTAATAGGTTTGTTCTTCTATTTAGCAAAATATGACTTGTTAAAATTTAATTATAAAGACATGGATATCCACTGCTGATGGGAGAGTTTTGGCATAGAGGATAAATTACCCTTTCTGATGGGCAGGAGCCTGGATTGTCAATAGACTTTTTATTTTTTGCTTAGAGACCCATTTATTTATTTTGTTGCACAAACTGATCTTGCCATGTTTCTATTGATTTTTCTTTCTACAGGAGGTTGGTCCTTATTAGCAAGTGTGAAAATGTAAAATGCAGCTAAAGTATTTTCTCCTTAGCTTTTTTTTTTTTTTAATAGAACTCTAAATTACAGTCATTTTTTATGTTTACCTCAATAAAATGACCAGCTAGCACTGGAAAGTCACAATTGAATTATAATACGAAAGTAGAACTTTCCTTCCCAGTTTCTTCTAATATGAAGATGAGCATCTGTTGCCCAGTTATCAAAAGCTCCTGGATACAGTAGAAGTAATTACAAGGTAAAGAAGATTCCGTTCCTTAATTCTGCCTGCCAGTGTGGCATAATTAGGCTGGAGCTACCTAGATGCTTTAGTTTGAAAACCAAGAAATGCAAGAGTTTAGAATAAGATGACTGCTTGCTCTGTGCAGACCATACTGTGTATGCCCAACCCATGATTCCCTGCATCAGCTTTGTGTGTGTGTGGTTCTCTGGTTGCTCAGTCTGTCTCAGTTACCCAGTCGCTTTGCTCCCCACAATCACACAGACATCCACCAAATCTGGATATATGGCCTGTTGTGTTCCGTGAGAACAGAAACCATTTCCCCATTGAGTAGCCTGTATCGGCATAAGACTGTTAAGTATGTACATTCCATATTCAAAGGTGTTTCAAAACAAAAAATTATTGATTTCTCAATATATAAGACTATCTAGTTGCCAAAGTGTTGGCACTTCAAAAATCCACATTTTCAGTTTTCAGAGGAATTTGGTTGGTAAACAATTGATGCTGGCCTTTGGCATTAAACAGTTGTTAATTACTTTTCTAGGCTCTCATTAATCTTGAGGGAAACACTGACCTCATTAATTTCAATTGGAGATCTGCAATTAGTTGATGGATCCAACATTTCACACCCATTATAATTGATAGCAATTAACATAATTGTAAATATTAAAGCAAAGTAGATCCAGAATTCATGCAAGCCCTGGTTGTGATTCACCAGTGTATCCTGGGGCAAGGATTTTGGAAAGTGTCTTTCAAAAACATTTAGCTGGATTTCACAGTAATTTGAGCTCAATTTGTAAGCAAGATTCACTAAGACCAAAGTTCTAGATAAGGGCTGCTGGCATCATGCATTTGGACATTTTCCAATATAGTTTTACTGATTTCATTTGCACCAATTACTTCCACTCAATATGAATCCCATGACTTGGTGGATGAGTCTATATATTTCACAAGTGAAATAGCACAAAAGGCAGATACCTATTTAATTGATCAGGATTTCCAGAAGAGCTTGTCAGAAGCAACCATGCACTATAGCAGCGGTTCTCAACCTGTGGGTTGCGACCCCTTTGGGTGTTGAATGACCCTTTCACAGGGGTCGCCTAAGACCATCGGAAAACACATATTTCACAATATATAATTACATATTGTTTTTGTGATTAATCACTATGCTTTAATTATGTTCAATTTGTAACAATGAAAATACATCCTGCATATCAGATATTTACATTACGATTCATAGCAGTAGCAAAATTACAGTTATGAAGTAGCAATGAAAATAATTTTATGGTTGGGGGTCACCACAACATGAGGAACTGTATTAAAGGGTCACGGCATTACGAAGGTTGAGAACCACTGATCTATAGTGTATGGTCTGAATTGTGGTGTCCTAGTCATTGCACCTTCATACTAAGGATGTTGTTTCACTGAAAGAAGCAGTCTGTGCCTATAACCTGAAGAAGTGATATATAGGCACGGAAGGAGATCCCCATTCAAAGTTGGAACTGTTTTCCATTTATTTCAATAGTCCGTACAACTGAAAAAACAAGCTGCTTTTTCAGATGAAGAGTGGATGGTGGTAGGAACTGATGCCAGCAGAAATAGCAAGTAAATACCAGGTTACTTGGACGATTCTCTGTGCACATCTCAGTTATTTGTATCACAGCTTGTATCTGTGCTGCAAGTAATTTTAAATGCCATTGTTGAAAGGCTGCTTACAAATCTGAGGAGTTGAGGCTGTGGCCCAGCATTCAAAGCATCAGCTTTGCATGCAGAAGGGCCCAGGTTCAACCCTCAGCATCTCCTGTTAAAAGAATCAGGTAGATGTTGAGAAAGAATTTGGTGACATCCTGTAAAGTGATAACGGTTATGTCCTGGTGATCATATGGGGAAAGTCAAAATTCCTGCCGTTTTCCACAGGATGACTACAAATTTCATCAGTTACATATCACAGATGATTAATTCTCATATATTCTCTAACATAAGAACAGGAGCTAGGAGTGACTGCAAAAGAAACTGTATGCTTAAAAGGTTTCATGGCTGACATTAATCATGATTATCCCACTGTGTATCTAGGTATAGCTACTCCTCCGTTTTATTTGGGTGTATATTATTTATAGCTATCAGATTGTTGAGTTATGTCCATTACTGAAGAGTTCCAAGGGCAAGAGTTCAGATTACATCAGATGAAAGCTGGTGATTAAAGTGAAGCATCTGTGTCTGTAGGGGAGGTGCAATTCTTGGCTCTCTCTGTTACTGAAGGCAATGCTATCAATCCAGGAAGCAGATACGTTGCTTAGGGGTATCTCATCTTGGTGACAATGTGGGAAAATGTCTCCTAAGTACTCTCATAAGGTCCCATTGGTTTATTCAAATGAACTATTAAGTACAGGGTAAAAAAGACTTCCTTAATTCTGCCTGCTAGTGTGACATAATTAGGCCGGAGCTTCCTAGTATTTAAATTTGCATGTCAGTAGATGGGCTGTGCAAGGGAATGCCATTCAATGCCATTCTAGTGAGTATATTAATCTTGGCCTTGTGCTTTGGAAACCCTTTTTTGTGGGATCTGGAATTTTGTTTCATTCAGGCATTTAAAATAGCAAAAAAAAAAAGAACTTTTGTGGAATGACCAAGTAAGAATCAGTTGCATTCTTACCTAGTAGTTCTTACTTCAAAAAGGATGTGGACAGAATGGAATGGGTGCAGAGGGAAGCGATGAGGATGATGTGGGGCATGGAGACCAAGAAGCCCTATGAAGAAAGGCTGAGGGACTTGAGAATGTTCAGTCTGGAGAAGAGGAGGTTGAAGTGGGACACGATGGCTCTCTTTAAGTATTTGAAGGGCTGTCACTTGGAGGAGGGCAGGGAGCTGTTCCTGTTGGCAGTAGAGGATAGGACTCCCAATAATGGGTTTAAATTAAGGGCGGGAAGGTGCCAGCTGGATATTAGGAAAAACTATTTTACAGAAAGAGTTGTTCAACAGTGGAATCAGCTACCTAGGGAGGTGGTGAGCTCCCCCTCACTGGCAGTCTTTAAGCAGCGTCTGGACAAACACTTGTCAGGTGTCTCTAGGCTGATCCTGCATTGAGCAGGGGGTTGGACCAGATCGCCTCTATGCCCCCCCCTCCCTCTCTCCCTCTCTCTCTCTCTCTAGCCCTTCTCTAGATTCTTTGTGGCCACCCTAATGAGTAACAGACACAGAAGCCACCAACTGGATCTGACATCCTATTTGGCTATTGTTTTTTAAGGCATTTTTTAAAATTCCTAAGTAGGAATTTGGAATAGGCCAATGTGATTTAATTTTTTGCATGGTGATAGGAAGGCATGGCTAGAAAGGGTAGGTACCAGGTGAAACATATTGATTTCACTGGGGCTAGGATATAAACATTTCTTTGGGGAAACAGTCTAGCTGGCAGATTTCTCTTTGGTCCTCTGTGGAATGTTGTCATTTATAGCTTAGCAAGCATGCTGGACTGTTTTTACTACAAGTCACCGGTTTAGTTATGAATTCTTGTACATCTTGCCATTAATTTATGGGTCAGAATAATCTGCACGGTGCCATAAAAAGGACAGGAATGAAAGTGGATCTCAAGCCCTAGAGAATAGTATTAGCATAATGCTCCCTACATCCCAGAACCCTCTCCTCTTATCAGTCTGTCCCCACACCAAACGGCTTCTCATTTTCTGTTTCCACAGTTACTGCTCACATTCTGGTCCTCCTTCACTCCACCTGCTCTTCCTTCAGCTTTTGATCACATTTTCTATTTGCCTTTCTGAAAGATTATAACATTATGGAAATTTGATTCTCCAGCTGTCTACCCTACACTTGAGTAGTGTGCCCATCTTATGCCTTCTAATTAGAAGAAGAAAAACTTCCACCAGAAGCACTCAAAATGAAATATTGCCAGCTTTGAAACCTTGCACACTCTGTTGTCAGTGAACCCCTGGCAGCCTTTGGGTTGCACTCTGACCTGCACTGTGCTTTTGATTCTTCATCACTTCAATATGCCATCATCTTGAAGGCATCCGATCATTTGTGGTCATCACAGACATTTGTACCACCGGCATAATTTTACTATTGTCATGTATATTACTGGGTACTCTGGATTATTTCTGTAAACTGTCTTGGTATAAAATGGGGGTGGGCGGGTGGGAGGAATTTACCAATGATGTCTTGCCAAAGCAACAAATATAAAGGAGCTGAGTTGGTTGCATTTCAGTTCAAAATCACATTAACACATTGATCTATTTTTGGGTGACAAGTCAGCGTACTTAGCCTTTGGGTTGTCTGACATCTCTGATTCTTTTCCTGTTAGGTTTGGATCCCATGATTTTTAAGTGTAGCTTCATTCCTGGAATTGAATTTTCCAGCCTCTTTGTCCTGCTACAGTCCATATATTTTCCCAAACACTGCTCCTGGGGTTCAAGAGACGTAAGAACATAAGAGAAGCCAATGCTGGATCAGGCCAATGGCCCATCCAGTCCAACACTCTGTCAAACAGTGGCCAAAATATACCACATGCCATCAGGAGGTCCTGCAGTGGGGCCAGGACACTAGAAGCCCTCCCACTGTTGCCCCCCCGCCCCCAGCAAGAATACAGGAATACAGGAGTAGCATCGTACACAGTGTTGCAGGTTGCCAGCAAAAATAGATCACAGTATCCAACCCACAAGATCAGTCCAAATATCCAGTGAGTAGCAGTGACCAGCAATACAGTCCTGAGAAACTTACAAAGAAAACAAGGTCTGCTTAAGACACCTGGTGCTGTGTCCCCAAGCCAGAGGTATACTGCCTCTTGAAGGAAGTTGCCTGTTCAGCTATCATGGCAAAAAGCCATTAACCGTCTGGTCCTTTTTAAAAAGTCATCTAAAGACCAATTAATGTGTCACCTTTTGTTCTTGGGCAGGGTTACCAACATAAGTAAAATGTGAAGTGTCATATGAACATATGAAACAGTTTGTTCTGAGTGTCTGCTTTAGCAGTGTCTCAGACAGAAAAGGACTTTCCCAATACCTTCTGGAGATGCCAGGGAGGCTTGAACCCAGGACCTTCTGCCACAGCCATTCCCCTGGAGTGACTCTTTTTGACTTGCTCCTTCCAGGTATTTTAAAGGAAGACACATGCCCATATGTCATTCCAAGATATGTTTGCAATTGTATTCAAGTATAGAGAGTGCTGGCCCTAAACTGGTACACTGCATCTTGCAGTAATGAATCCTGTAATTCATTTCCGTAGTGGCAAAGAAGTGCTTCATTCCATTTGTTCTCAGCCTATTGTGATCTTTTCCATTGGATGCCTCTGGATTTCTCTCTGTGTTCTCTCACCACATTGTTCATAATTTTATAAACCTGTGTCATGCCCCACACCCCAGTTACCTGTGTTCTGCACTCAAAATTCTGCCATTTTAAAGCCCTTTTTTCATGTGAAAGATGTTCTATTTCCTGAACGTTTTCATTCTGAACCCTTCCCTGCTAGAACCTGGTGGGTAGCCGTGTTGGTCTAAAGCAGCAGAACAACGTTTGAGTCCAGTGGCACCTTTAAGACCAACAAGGTTTTATTCAAGTTGAGCTTTCATGTGCACGCACACTTCTTCAAACACAATGAAATGGAAATAGAAATAACAGTCATACATATAGAGGGTGGGCAGTGAATTAGCATGATTAAAAGAATAATAAACTTAGTATATGGCTATCATCTGTTTGGGGGCGGGGGGGGGGCAGATCCCAGATAATAAATATGTCAGACTTGGAGATTGATGTATCCTTAATGGTGAGAGTCTGTCATTAGGTTCTATCCATCTTCTCTCAAGCAAGGAGGCAACTCTTTCCTGCTAGATGCTCTTCAGCTCTACTATATACTTTTCTAATTTTCCCCTCTGTTACCTTAAATTATTGGGGGGGGAGGGGGGTTCCAGGCGACATTTGATGTTTTTGCATCTAAACTGCTGAAATACATATCCACATCAGGCCTAGTGGGTCAAATGGCATTCTCTATTGATCTCCAAGAATGGCTCTAATTTGCTGACCTGCAAGTGACATTTTGTCTACTCCCCCCCACAACATTCCTTTCAGATAATGAAGCAATGGCTTTGTGCATTAACCCTGCTGTCCATTTCCCCTTGTATATCGATTTGCTTTTCTGACTTCGGTTCTAAACTACCTCAGATCACAATTGTGAACACTGATGGGCTGACACTGAAATCCTTGGTTGACAGAAAAAGCCCTTTTGTTGCTCTTCACATACAAGTCGAACTCATTGATGCCCTGTAACGCCATTAATTTCAGTAATGAACTCCCAAGATAAGTAGATTTGGCTATGAGCTCATCCTACCAGTATGTGTTGCTGCAGGGGTGCCACTTTCTGCTGACATTGTGCAGTCTAAGTGTCTGATCGCTTCACACACCACCCTTCCAGTTTCCTTCATAGTCTGAAGGCAAAATCTAATCTCACTAAACCCATCTTGCACTGTGAAAAACCTTTCCCAAATTGCTGCATTGGTCTTTAATGCCTGGCTATTAGAAGGAGCTGTGCATATGTGACTTGACCTTGCCTAATGTGTAAGAATATCTCTCCCTGCAGCATGCTCTGATTATCTTGGTGACCTCTTTTGTACTGCAGATTTAACTTGCATTGCTAGCCATTTTTGACTGGTTAGATTTTAGGTTTAACTGCCCTGATGCTGTATTTGGCTGAAATAGTCATTCTTATTTGAAACTGTATGGTCCTAGAAGTTAAATATATGTAAGTCCGTAGACATACCTCTCTCTCTCCTTTGCTTTTCAAATTCTTCACCAGCAGAATTTACACCTTGCCAAACAGTTTATAACAATGTGTTTCCTTTGGAACATTCAGGATGTGTGAAGACTCCATAACTTGGATCCACTGGAGTGTTTCCGTGGATGGAATAATTTCTAAAATGGAAGGCATTTGGGGCTGCAGCACCAGGGGAGTGACAAAGTTGCTCTCAGCAGGTGGAAATTGTTCTTTCCACAGAAATGCCCTGGTGGAGTCAAGCCAATGCTTTTGCCTCATCAGAATGTTTTCTAGTGTCCTACTGAAGAGAATCTTCAGAGTTGTAACATTTGGTATGACACAACCTTAGCATGCTTCCAAATTCTAAGTGTGGTTTGTCTTAAAAGCAGCTTTACGGGGGAAAAAGTCTGAGTAACAGAATTTTGAAATGTGAAATTTTCTTTCTTCCTTCCTTCCTTCCTTCCTTCCTTCCTTCCTTCCTTCCTTCCTTCCTTCCTTCCTTCCTTCCTTTTTCTTCCTTCCTTCCTTTCTTCCTTCCGTCCTTTCTTTTCTTCCTTTCTTCCTTCCTTCCTTCCTTTCTTTCTTGTTTAAAGAGGGGTCCAAGAATTCCTAGAATCACTGCCAAAATAAAGAAAGTTCCAAGCAAGGTTTAACGTTGACATGGTGGTCTTTGCATTTATTTTATACAGTCTTTTCCCTACCATACTATATAGTGCAATGTGGAATGAATGATTTATCCAAACTGATACAAATTAGATATACACCTTTGTATAAACTACATGGATGTGGTTTAGGAATAAACATGAACTTTTGTGCTTCACTCCTGATCTTCTCTCTCTCTCTCTTTCTATCCCCCTTCCCTCCCTCCGCCGTTTAAAACATAGATCACAAATAGTGCCATATGCTGCAGTTTGGTATGGCAGAAGTCCAACTCTAAGTCAAGACCTTTGTTCTATTATGGAATGTTAACTACAATTATCAGAAGTGGGGAACAGCAGTTTTCCCTACAGTCTTTGGAGAATAGTAAATTTATGGTGGTGGGGGGGGGTTGGAAAGATCATCTCACTGTTCCAGTCATGGGATAAGGGGCTAAGTCCTCTTATGGATCCAAAAATGGTTAAGCAACAGGGATAATGGACAGTTCTCATAACGGAGAGGAGTGAACAGCAGTGTCCCACAGAAAATAGTATTGAGACTGATGCTGTTTTATTTGTTCATAAATGATCTCGAACTGGATGTGAGCAGCGTGATGGCCAAGTTTGCAAATGATACCAAATTATTCAGGATGGTGATAGATAAACCTCTATGATGTTCTCTTCAGTTGGGAAACAATATGACATATGAATTTTAGTGTAGGTAAATGCAAGACAATGAACAACCCCCCCACACACTTTAAATATATGCTGAGGACAGTCTGAGAGGAAAAACATTTTGGGGTGGTAGTGGAAAGCTCAGTGAAAATGTTGACTGGGGTAAGGCAGTGGTGAAAAAGGTGAACTCCTTGCTGGGGATTATTAGAAAAGGGATTGAAAATAAAATGACCAGTAGAGATCTATGGCACAGCTTCATTTGAAATACTGTTTGTAGTTGAAGTCAATGTTTCTTTTAAAAGATATTGCATAGCTCAAGGAAGTGCAGCGGAAGGCAATCAAGATAAGGGGTTGGAGCTCCTTTCCTATGAGAAAAGGCTGAAGAACAAGGACTTTTCAGTTTAGGAGGGAAGGTGACCAAAGGATTACTAAGGGGGACATGGTAGAGGTTTATAAAATTACGCATGTGATGGAGAAATAAAATTATGCATGGGTGGACAGAAAGAACTTTCTCCATCTCCCATAATATTAGAATTTAGTGTCACCAAACAAAGTTCATAGGCAATAGATGCAAGATGGATAAAGGGAAGTATTTCCTTGCTCAGTGAGTCACTAAAATTTGAAATTTGGTACCAATGAATGTGGTGATGGCCACTAGTATAGATGACTTTAAAAGGTGTTCGGACAGATTCATAGATGACATGTCCATCAATGGCTACTAGCCATAAAGAATAAAGAGAATCTGCACATCTAGAGGGAGTGCATATCTAAATACCAGTACTAGGGGATGCTTTGGCCTTTGTTTTTTTTTTTAAAACAAAATTTTTATTGGGATGCACTCAACATTTTCAACAACGTTACCAATACAATTTTTAAAAAGTTTCCATCCCATCCCCCCCACCCCCTAATAGGCTTCCAACACTGCTAATAACAAACAAAAATATATATTAGACGGTAATCAAGTTTAAACTTATATGAATCGACAAACCAGGTAACACATTTCAAATATATAAAACCTCTACAATTTCAACATATTTTCAAATAAAAGTATAATACAGTTCAAAATTCATTTCACTTCTCGTTCAATATCCATACAGATCCAAGTTATATATTTTCCCCTTCATTCTATATTCAGTTTCTAAATACAGTTTCAATCCTTCCCAATCTCTTATATACTGTTCTGCCATTTGTCCATTTAGTTTCTTTGTCATTTTGTCCATTTCCGCTAAAAATAGCAGTTTTCTAAACCAGTCATGTATATCTGGCACCTTCTCCATTTTCCATTGCTGAGCAAAGGCCATTCTCGCCGACGTAATCATGTACCATAATAATGTCCTTTTTTCCTGTGGAATTCTTTCCATTGTCAAACCAAGGAGAAGAAGTTCTGGCTTTCTCTCAATTGGGATTTTTAATATTTTCTGCATCACACAATGTATATTAGACCAGTATGCTTTCACTTTATCACACGACCACCACATATGGTAAAAAAGAACCCTCTATTTTTTTACATTTCCAACACTTATTACTCAAGTTCTTATCCATACTAATATTAGCAATCTTTTTTGGTGTCATGTACCATCTATACATCATCTTATAGCAATTTTCTTTTACATTAATACAGGTAGACATTTTAAAAGATCTTTTCCACAAAAATTCCCATGATTCCATAGAAATTTCTTTGTTCATATTTATGGCCCACTTTATCATTTGCTCTTTAACAGTTTCATCCAAAGTATATACAGTCAACAAAGTTTTATACATCTTTGAAATCATTTTTCGCTCTCTTTTCAACCATATATTTTCAAAATCATCATTCATAGCTCTAAAACCAAACTCTTTACAATCTTTTTTGTAAATATCCCTTATTTGACAATATTGTAGCCAACCATACTCAAATTCTAGTTCCTTATTTGGCTTTAAAACATATTTTTTTCCCTCTTTTTGCAACAATTCATGGTATTTCAACCAGTCATTACCTTTATGTTCTGAAAGCAGATGTACAACTGCTGCTGGAACAATCCACAAAGGCCTCTCGTCCGAAATTGTATCCTTGTACCTGGTCCATGTATCAAACAGTGTCCTCCTTACATAATGATGCTTAAACATAGAATCGGCTTTATTTTTCCCATACCAAAGATAGGCATGCCAGCCAAATCTGCAATCGTGCCCCTCAAGAGCTAAAAGTTTTCTATTTTCCAAATTAACCCACTCAGATAACCAAGACATACATACTGCTTCATGATACAAACGCAAATTCGGGACTTGGGAGCCACCTCTGTCTTTAGTATCATACATTATCTTCATTTTAATTCTTGGCTTCTTTCCTGCCCAGATAAATTTAAAGATTTCTCTTTGCCATTTCACCAACACTTTCCCATCTTTCACAATTGGTATTGTCTGAAACAAAAACATTAACCTGGGCAGTACATTCATTTTGACAACGGCAATTTTTCCAAGAAGAGATAATCTTAGTTTTTCCCATTTTTCTAAATCACTCTTTATCGAAACCCACAGTTTTTCATAATTATTCTTAAACAGGTCTATATTTTTCATTGTGATTTCAACTCCCAAATACTTAACCTTTTTGACCACTTCACATTCTGTCACATTTTGTAACATTTGTTGCTTTGTACCAATCATATTTTTACACAATATCTTAGACTTATTCTTGTTAACATAAAACCCTGTGAGATCACCAAACTCTTTCACTTTTTCAAATACCTTAGGCATGTTATTAACAGGATCTTCAACAATAAACATAATATCATCCGCAAATGCTCTTAATTTAAATGAAAAGCCTCCAATATTCAAACCTTTTATGTTATCATCATCTCTAACCGTTTGTAGCAAAATCTCCAAAATCCAGATGAATAACAATGGTGACAGGGGACAACCCTGTCTAGTACCTTTTCTTACCTGGAACACTTCTGTTGATTCTGCGTTCACAATCACCGGGATGCTTTGTCCTTTGTGCCCTGTTTGTTGGCCCTCCAGGGCGACTAGTTGGCCATTGTGTGAAAAAGACGTTGCACTAGATGCACTGTTGGTTTGATTCAACAGGATAGCTTTCAGAGTGTTGAGCTAGGATCTGGGAGACCCAGGTCCAGATCCCCACTGTGCCACTGAAACTTGCTGGGTGATCTTAGGCGAGTCACACATTCTCTGCGTAACCTACCTCACTGGGTTGTTGTTGTGAGGCTAAAATGGAGGAGTTGAGAACAATTTAAGCTGCTCTGGCCCCATTGGAGAGAAAGGCAGAGTATAAATCTCTCCTTATAATATAATTATCTTTTGGTTTGGCAACGTTCGATGCGCGCCAACAGTGTTTGGCCGCTCGAACTGTCAATCAGGCAGGCCTCCAGGCCGCCCGCCCACCCGTCCAGGACGAGACCGGCCGCGACAGCCAGGGAGCCGCCGCGCCGGCCTCCAGGCCGCCCACCCACCCGCCCGCCTGCCCAGGACGAGGCCGGGCGCGACGGCTGGGGAGCCGCCGCGTCGGCCTCCAGGCCGCCCACCCACCCACCCACCCGCTCAGGACGAGGCCGGCCATTCCGGCCTCCAGGTCGCCCGCCCAGGACGAGGCCAGCCGCGACGGCCGGGGAGCCGCTGCGACGGCCTCCAGGCCGCCCGCCCGCCCAGGACGAGACCGGTCGCGACGGCCGGGGAGCCGCCGCGCCAGCCTCCAGGCTGCCCGCCCACCCACCCGCCCACCCAGGATGAGGCCAGCCGCGATGGCTGGGGAGCCACCGCGCCGGCCTCCAGGCCGCCCGCCCGCCCACCCAGGATGAGGCCAGCTGCGACGGCCAGGGAGCCACCGCGCCAGCCTCCAGGCCGCCTGCCCGCCCAGGACGAGGCCAGCCGCGATGGCCGGGGAGCCGCCACGACGGCCTCCAGGCCACCTGCCCAGGACATGGCCGGCCGCGACGGCTGGGGAGCCGCCGCGCCGGCCTCCAGGTCGCCCGCCCGCCCCCTTTCTTCTCTCTTCTGCTTCCTTCCCTTCTTTCCTCCTTTCTACTCTCTCTCAATCTCTCTCTTTCTACCCTTCTTTCTTCCCTCCTGGCTTTCTTTCCCCTTCCTTCCTTCCTTCCTTTCTTTCTTTCAAACTTATGGCCATGACCCCCCCCACACTCTGTCTCTGACTCCCCCTCTTTCCCTCTCCCCCACCCTTTTCCTGCCTCCCCCGCCTCTAACTCACTCCCTCTCTTCCTTCCACCCGCCCTTCCTTCCTATCTAGGGCCTGTTGTCTACTGCCACAACGGGCTTTCCTCACTAGTGAAGTAAATAAGTACGTTTCATACTGTGATCCAAAAGGAGGGCAACCTGTGTAAGAATTATCTTTAGCCATCCTGCTGACTGCATTGCTATGTTCACCATGGTATGCTGTCTTGATCTGAACCCAAACAAAAAATGGTTTCTGAGCATGGCCCTTCTAGAAGTATAATCTATGCATTCATTTTAAAGGACAGCTCCTGGCCCACCAGTGATGGGCTTAGCCTCTGTGCTTATTACTCATTACTGCATGAATATGAGATCCGTTTCAACAACTAGGTTATCAAGTGCAATAACGTTTGTGAACTTAGCCCAGTTTATTAAATTCAGGCACCTGTTTCAACAGGATCTAGGTATTCGTCTTCATGGCTAGGGGTGGGCATGAACTCGCTCTTGAACTAAAGTTCATCATGAATTTTGGCCAGTGTGTGGTTTGCAAAGTGATGTTCGTGGAAGGGCAACCAGCACAAACATTTCATGAACTTTGGTGCTGTTTGTGGTGGTTCGTGAATGGATACATTTCCAGACAGACTGTCTCCACTCGAACTGTTTACAAAACTCGAAGGCAACAGGGGAATGGAATTCTCCAGCCTTGGAAACACCAATAGGAGCCCTCCAAAGCTTAACAGGCACTGCGGGTTGCCAATAGAGTTCCCATTCTGCTCTATGGGATCAGACAGCTATATATATGCTCTGCTCACCTCCACGCCCTTTAGTTCATTGGCTGTTTGCAGAGAGGCAGGGAACTTGTTAAAAGCTGACTGGCAGAGCACATTCATTTATTCCCTCCTGATTGTGAGCACCTCTTCCCTGCTGGGGTTTGGGTTTTGGGCTCTGAGCCACCCCGAGCAGAGTGGCTTAGGTACTTGGTGCCTGACTGAGTGAGGACCTACATTTTATATCCTCTTGATTGTAAACTGGTCTCCCTGCTGGGGTTTGGGTATTAGGTGGACTCAGGACTCTTGGCCACCCTGTCTCTCTGCTGATGCCGAGTGGTGGGCCTTAGCTACTGGGTACCTTGGCTGAGTGAGGACCCACATTTTGATTGTGATTCCTCTGGGGTTTGGGTGTTAGGTGGACTCAAGGCACTTCACCACTCTGTCTCTCTGTTCAGACTGAGCAGTGGGGCTTAGCTACTGAGTGCCTTGGCTGAGTGAGGACCCATGTTTTATACCTTCCTGATTTTGAACTCCTGTCCCCTGCTGGAGTTTGCGTGTTAGGTGGACTCAGGGCTCATGGTCACCAAGAGAGGTCGGGCTGGATGACAGCCTTGTGTGACCAGTACTCCATGGGATTGGCATGACCAGTACTCCATGGGATACTCCCTCACCATCACTTCTGCCAAATCCTCCACCATTGCACACCTGGAATCCCTGCCAGTGCTGACCTCCCGGTTCACTATGGACAACCAGTAATGGGTTTCTCTCTGGCTAGACTCATTGAGGCAGAGGTGCCGAGCTATGTCTCCCCCTCCTCCCCAGCCTCTTTCACCCACTGCTCCCTCTGACCATGTCTGTTGACCTGTAGCTTCCATAGTCTTTGCAGAGCTTACACTTCCATTGCAAGAGCTAGGGAGTGTGCAAAAAAAATGATATTTTTCAGGTTTGGGTATATTAATAAACCCCAAAGAAAGTGCCTCCATCCTCCATTGGTTTCAGTGGAGGAAAAAAGTGTTTAAAGAAATCAAGGTCCCTTTAAATGCCTTCTCTAAACCATGAGTGAACTCCGAAGGCATTTAAAGGGTGTGCAATCCCTTTAAACACCTCTTCCAAGCAGTGAGTTCACCCAGAAGTGCAATCCCTCTTAATGCCCTTTAACTTTGACTATCTGGCAGTCCCAAAAATATCTTTGGGATTTTGGGGGGCTTGGCCATGTTGGATATCTGGGGGAAAAAACCCAAATCTATATCTGGCTGAAAGAATAGCCAGAAAATACCAACAAGGTATTTTTTGATTTTTTCCCCTAGCTTAGATATAGCCAAATGCACACCCCTAGCAAGAGCTCTGCATTCAGGAGAGCAATGCTATCTTTTATCTGGGGGTCACAGTTTATACAGGCCAGCTTGTACTCCCCTTTATTGCTGAGGATGCAATCTGGTGGTGATGCCCACCCGCAACCTTCCTGCCAAGGCCCTGACCCATGGGGAAACAGCAGGCTGTAATGCAGAAGCCAGTGCCTGGTCTAGCTCTTTTGACTTCTTGGAGGGTGGCCCACCTTGATGTCCTACCCATGGCAGCCTGAGTGTGGGGATCCTTTCTTGGAAGGGCCTCCTACTCCCCCTCTGCTTCTTCCTGCTGAGAGGGAGTGGCCTTCTTCTTCCTCCCACTGGCCACCACTCTTTCCTCTGGCAGCAACATTGTTAGGTGCACCCTTTGCAGGTGCCTGTGGAGGATGGAGGAAGACAAGTGTTGGGGGGGGGTTGCATCCCTCCAGACATGGGTGTGGCATACCTGGCACTCTGCCACACAGAGGGTCACTGTGGAGGGTGTGGAAATGTTTCCAAACTGTGGCCCCAGGATTGGAGAATTTGGGTGGCACAGCTGCTTTCTGGTGCTGAGCTGGGAGGGGCCACAGAGGGGTGTACTTGAGGTGGGAGCAGCAACAGGGAATTGGGATGTAGAAGGGGAGGATGCTTCCCCCCACCCTCTGAATCACTGCTGTCAGACTCCTCCTCTCCAAAGAGTGTTCGTAACTGCTGGTGTCTCTGGGTAGTGCTAGCAACTCTTTTGCCTCTGTGGAGAGCCCCAGGAACAGATCAGGGGAAGGAGACTCCAAGATGCCTGGTGATGCTGTGCTAGGACCAGACTCCAGTGGCCTGGCAGGATGGGTTTGGTGCCCATGGGCAGGGGCCTGTGGTACGCAGGGGGTGGAGGACTTCTCCCCATGATGAACACCCTTCACATGGTTGCACTCACTTTCACCCTTACGGCATACAGAGGTGTTCACATTCAGGATGGGTGGGAGGATATAAATTTGGGAGGCCATTTTGGGAGTCCATAACTGGGACCCCAGAAATGTAATCCACCTCCAATTTGGAGAGATTGTAGGAGGCAAGAGGAGGAGATTGGGTTTATACCTCGCCCTTCACTACCCAAAGGAGTCTCAGAGCTGCTTACAAACTCCCTTTCCTTCCCCTCCCCACAACAGACACCCTATGAGGTAGGTGGGGCTGAGAGAGCTCTTGACAGAAACTGCTCTTTTTCAAGAACAGTTATCAGAACTACCCCTTGCCCAAGGTCATCCAGCCAGGTGCAAGTGGAGGAGTGGGGAATCAAACCAAGTTCTCCCAGATTAGAGTCCGTGCACTTAACCACTACACCAAACTGGCTCTAGAGGAGCCAGTCCTAACATCCACTATAGAAGCAACCCTAGAGAGACAACTGTTTCTTAGGAACATGCTCAAAACAGTTCCTGTGCATTATTTTAGTGTATGAACATATGTCAACACTTCAGTACATAAACACTTGGTTAGGCAAGAGACTGTACAGTCTTTATTGTGCAAGACAGTTTGCATCACTAATCACTTGAAATGCAAACCTCTGATTTCCACTGATCTGATGGGGCTGGGGTGCCCACCAAGCTGTCATGGGGTAACTTTGGGGAGCCCCTGTTCGAAGTCTCACATGAACACATGAAACTGCCTTATACTAAA
Source organism: Gekko gecko (assembly GCA_029375565.1). NCBI lineage: Eukaryota > Metazoa > Chordata > Lepidosauria > Squamata > Gekkonidae > Gekko > Gekko gecko. The sequence goes on from JAPDNY010000001.1 coordinate 98,003,616, forward strand.
TCAGACCCTTGGTCCATCAAAGTTAGTATTGTCTACTCAGACTAGCAGCGGCTCTCCAAAATCTCAGGCAGAGGTCTTTCACATCACCTACTACCAGATCTTTTTTAACATGAGATACCAGGGATCGAACCTGGGACCTTCTGCATGTCAAGCGGATGCTCTGCCACTGACCCATGGCCTCTCCCCTCTCCTTTCATGTCTGCCTTTCTTTCCTTCCAAATCTGCCTTTGGAGAATTGTGGGTTTCCTAGCCAGTCTGACAGGTGTTTCTTTTCCATACTAAAGTAGAAGAATTTGCCACTGGTTGTTTCAGCCCTTGGGGGCAGGGGCTGTGAGAGTTGTGGGTCCTGGGCATGATTCTCTTGCTTGTCTGGTGGGGCTGGGGTGCCCATCAAGCTGTCATGGGGTAACTTTGGGGAGCCCCTGTTGAAATTCTGGGGATATCTGCCTTTCTGCCCTTCAGAACCTGCCTTTGGAGACTTGGGGAAGGGCTGTGAGCATAGGGAGCATGCTTACCTTGCTTTGAGTGTGTGGCTGGGGGAGTGTCTGCCCAGGTGAAGTTCCCCTGTGAGTTTGGCAACACTGGCTTGTTCCTGAGCCATTCCGTAGACTTCTGTAACTGCAGGTGTCTTTCCCAGAGACAGCACTGGGGAGACCTGGGGGGGGGGTGTCTGTAGGCAGGATCCCAGAAATGTAATCTGCTCCCAACTTGGAGAGACTGTAGAGGAGTGGGCAGCAGGATATGGTTCCCTGTTTGTTTGGTGCATGTAGCTTGCAGGAGGTCCATTCTATACACTTTTGAACCTGTGCCTGAAATTTCCCCCAAAAGAACTTTCCTGGCTTGATCTTAGTTCTGTTGAGTTTGCAGTACCACAGTGGCCCTGGTTCTGTTGGGCACATTGCACTGATTCTGCTGGGCTTGCAAAAATGCCCCCCACCTTCAGTTTCTGCTGAATAGGGGCACCTTCTTTGGGGACCTGTAACTTGGACCCAGTAAATCCAATCCTCACCAAACTTTGACAGCAGGTAGAGGAGAGTCATTTGGAGATCCCATGTGAGTTTAGTGTCTCTAGCTTGCACAGAACCTGTTCTATACACTCCTGAACTTTCTGAATCTGCACCTGTCATTTCCCCAGAGAGCACTTTCCTGGGGGCACTTTCTCTGGGAGGCTGTAACTTGTACCTGTTGTGTTCTGGGATCAGAAGGCAGAGCTGGCGAAATACAGCCAAGCTTCGCTCTCTGAGAACAATAGGGACTAGGTTCCTGAGCTCGCCAGTAGTGAACCAATGGCAGCATTGGCGGGCGATTCAAACCCACCAATAGGAACATAGGGCCGTCCCCCCTAACTGTATATAGTTGGCCACCGGCCGTTACTGTGTGTTCTTGTCTTATGTGAAGTACGAATAAACGCGTCTTCTCTTATGTCGTCGTCCGAGTCATGAGGCCCGAAACCCAGTACTTTACAGTGGCGACGAAGGTGGGATTTCAACGCCTTCCATGACTCCATGAGCGACGAAAAGGACACCGCCGAGCATCGCATCGCTGACCCGAGCAGCACCGCACCGCTCGCCGAGCATCGCACGCTGACCCGAGCAGCACCGCACCGCTCGCCCCGGCGCTTGCCTTACCAGACAGAACCATGGCCGCTTCTCATGTAACACTGGAGCACTTCGATCAGTCGCAGCCAGAAACCTGGGACGCATGGGTCGACCAGCTCATCAGCTATTTGGAGCTCAACGAAATCCGCCACCCCGACCAGAAACGAGCGATCCTGCTGAACGCCTGCGGCACCCAAACCGTCCGCCTCGCCAAGAGCCTCTTGGTGCCACGCACGGCCTTGGAGAGCTCGTTTGGGGAGATCCTGGATGTCCTCAACGCTTACTTCAGCCCCCGGCCGACCTTCCTGGCCAAGAGGATGGATTTCCAGAGGCGAGTCCAGGCCCAAGGGGAATCCATTGCCACCTTCCTGGCCGCGCTAAGGGCGCTCGCGGTGGACTGCGGATTCCCGAAGGTGGAGGACAACCTGTTGACGCAGTTCGTGTGGGGCCTGGCGGACTCCAAGCTGCGGCGCAAGTTGGTTGGGCACCGGAAGCTCTCCTTGGACGAGGCCCTAGACGCCGCAACAGCCCACGAGGCCGCGGAAGGGGAACGCCCGGCCGCGGCTGCCCATGTGGTCGGAAGGAGTCCAAGCCCCGGGAATGTGGACACGGAAGAGGTCTTCGCCCTCAGACCTCAACAACGCCGGCCGGCGCCGTTCCAGCAGGCCAACAGAGAGCCAGCCAAGCCTTCCGGCAACCGGGTCGTCTGTGCCAGCTGCGGGGAAGGCCACGCAAGGAAAGCCTGCAAGTTCCGGGATGCTGTCTGTCACGGGTGCGGAAAGCAGGGACACCTCGCACGGGTCTGCCGATCCAAGGGCCCCCGGAATTCAAGATCGTCGGCCCCACCGCATCGCGCATCGTCCACCGCCTACGAGACGATGGAAGAGGTTGCCGAGTTGAACCACCTCACCGACCAACCGCTGCAGGTACTTCGCCTCCCCAACCCCAACCTCTCCTCCACCCCGAAGATCCAAGTAACCGTGCGGATCGAGGGGTCCCCTTGCTGCATGGAGGTGGACTCGGGATCGGCGGCGTCCATCATTTCCATGGACACTTTAAAAAGACTTTGCCCATCAGGGGGACCCCCTCTACGTCCATCGCCACTAAGCTTGGTGGACTTTCAAAAGAACCCTGTCCCCATCCGGGGAGTCGGCACTTTCCGAGTGCAATACCGAGACTTTGAGGGGAACTTGGACTTGGTGGTGGTGGAGGGAAATCTCGTGAGTCTCCTGGGGCGGGCATGGTTTGAGGCCCTAGGCATCACAATTGGGGGAGTGAATAAGTGCGGGATGCGCGACTGGGGGGCGGTGTGCAAGGAATTTCCCGAAGTCTTTGACGGGAAACTGGGGTGTTATAAAGGGCCCCCGGTGTCGCTCCACTTAGACCCCACAGTGACGCCCATCCGACGGCGCTTCCGCACCGTGCCCCTGGCCCTCCGCCCTAAAATAGAGGCCGAACTGGACCGGCTAGTGGCCCAGGGAGTCCTAGAGCCTGTCCCGAACGCTCGATGGGAGACCCCGATTGTGACACCCGTTAAGCCAAACGGGGAAATCCGCATCTGCGCGGATTATAAGTGCACCATAAACCAGGCACTTCAGGCGCACGCATACCCCGTACCCGTGGTCAGCCACGTCTTAGCAACACTGGCGGGGGCGCGCATATTTGGAAAGCTGGATCTCGCGCAGGCGTACCAGCAACTCCCGGTGGATGCAGCCACGGCCGAGGCGCAAACCATTGTAACCCACCGGGGCGCCTTCAGGGTGAAGCGGCTGCAGTTCGGGGTCAGTGTGGCCCCAGGGATCTTCCAAAATCTCATGGACGACTTGTTAAAAGGGATCCCTGGAGTGACGCCGTTCTTCGACGACGTCCTCATCGCCGCGACCACCCCGGAAAGCTTCGCCGCCCGCCTCCGAACTGAACTGGGACGCTTCCAAGCCGCGGGGCTGAAAGTGAAGTGGGAAAAGTGCCTCCTCGGGGTGCCGGAGGTGGAGTTCTTGGGGTACCGGGTAGACGCAACAGGCCTGCATCCGGCGAGGGACAAGGTGAAGGCCATCGTGGAGGCCCCCGCCCCGAAGTCCAAGGCGGAGCTCCAGGCGTTCTTAGGCCTCCTGAACTTTTACCACGCCTTTCTCCCCCACAAAGCCACCGTGGCCGAACCCCTGCACAGGCTGCTGGATAAGGCGACACCTTGGGCATGGGGAGCGAGGGAGGCGGCGGCGTTTCGAGGGGTTAAAGTACTCTTGATTTCTAACGCGGTACTCGCCCACTTTGATGAAAAGCTCCCGGTAATCCTTGCGTGCAACGCATCACCGTATGGGGTCGGGGCAGTCTTGACACACAAGCTACCGGATGGAAGGGAAGTCCCGGTGGCTTATTACTCCCGCACGCTGTCCCCTGCGGAGCGGAACTATGCACAAATCGACCGGGAGGGCTTGGCACTGGTGGCGGGGGTTAAAAAGTTTCACAACTTTGTGTACGGGCGGCCCTTCACGCTCGTAACCGATCATAAGCCGCTCCTGGGTCTGTTCGCGGCGGACAAACAAACGCCGCAGGTATTGTCGCCCCGGGTGTTGCGCTGGTCCTTGTTTTTAGCGGGCTACCAGTACCAGTTGGAGCATCGGCCGGGCAAGGCGCTGGGTCATGCCGACGCCTTGAGCCGCCTGCCGCTGCCGCATACAGGGGAAGATCCGGCCCCGGCTCCCGCAGTCTTGCTAATGGAGGAGCTGCCAACCCCCCCTTCAGGCAGCTGATGTGGCCGCCCGCACGTCCCGAGATCCCATTCTCTCCCGGGTCCTAAACTGGGTGGTGAGGGAATGGCCAGCGGAACAGACAGGGCCAGAGTTCACGGCATACAAAGCAAGGCGGGAAGAGCTATCCGCCTTAAAAGAGTGCTTGTTATGGGGGGACAGGGTGGTCATCCCGGGGCCCATGAGACAAGGGGTTCTAGAAACGCTACATGAGGCCCACCCCGGCATTGTAAGAATGAAAGCTCTGGCACGGAGCTACGTGTGGTGGCCCGGGATGGACGCCGAAATTGAAACCTGGGTCCGAGGGTGCACACGGTGTCAGGAAGTCCGCCCCAATCCCCCGAGAGCGCCAACCCAAAGCTGGGAGTCTACCCACAAGCCGTGGTCACGCCTACACATAGACTTTGCGGGGCCGTTTCAGGGGCTCCAGTTCATGGTAACGGTAGACTCCTACTCGAAATGGGTGGAAATAAGCCCAGTGTCTACCACCTCTGCCAAAGCAGCAATACGGGCCCTGCGGAAAATATTCGCGACGCACGGGTTACCCGACACAATCGTGTCGGACAACGGGGCAGCGTTCACATCTGCTGAGTTTCAAGCGTTCCTCGAAAGGAACCTCATCAGGCACATACGATCAGCGCCCTTCCACCCGGCAACCAATGGACAGGCGGAGAGGACGGTACGCACCGCCAAAGAGGCCCTGAGCCGCATAACGGAGGGGGACTGGGAGTTTCGGCTGGCCCGCTTCCTTCTCACATACCGCACCACCCCAAACCCCATCTCCGGGCATTGCCCCGCAGAACTATTAATGGGCCGCCGCCCTACCACCTTATTAGACAGACTCCACCCGGACCGAGCCCCAGAGAGAAAGCTGGTCGAGAACAGGGAAGCGCCCCGAAGCTTCCTACCGGGAGACCCTGTCTACTTCCGGAACTACGGAGCGGGGCCGCAGTGGGTGGCCGGACGCATCCTAAAACCCACCGGGCCAGTGTCATACGAAGTCCTAACAGATGGGGACCGGGTCCTCCGTAAACACGTCGACCAGCTCCGGAGGCGGCAAGACCCCGACACAGAGATCCAGTTACCGGGAAATGCCGCCGCCGCCCCATCATCCGATCGACCGCAAGCACCGACAGCGGAGCCAGCGCCAGAAAGTCCACGGAATACGGAGGGGGCCCCGGTGACAGCTGAACCGCCGCCGCCGCTGCCGCCGCCGTTACAGCCGCCACCGTCACCGCCTCGGCTACTACCAGAGGTCCAAGCTCCTTGTGCTGGCGGACCACCCGATAGGGGCCCCGCCAGCCCGGTACCGGCCCCCCGACGTTCGCTAAGAGAACGGAGGGCACCAACATACTTAAAAGACTACGTCACCTGATAGGAGACGAACTATGGGGGAGGGGTGTTGTGTCCTGGGATCAGAAGGCAGAGCTGGCGAAATACAGCCAAGCTTCGCTCTCTGAGAACAATAGGGACTAGGTTCCTGAGCTCGCCAGTAGTGAACCAATGGCAGCATTGGCGGGCGATTCAAACCCGCCAATAGGAACATAGGGCCGTCCCCCCTAACTGTATATAGTTGGCCTCCGGCCGTTACTGTGTGTTCTTGTCTTATGTGAAGTACGAATAAACGCGTCTTCTCTTATGTCGTCGTCCGAGTCATGAGGCCCGAAACCCAGTACTTTACAGTACCCTGCAAACCCAATCATCTTTTCATGTTTCTAGCATGCTTGGGGGTTGTTTTACCACATCATGAACTTCACAAACTGAACAGGTTCATCTACCATCAAAAAGTTTGTGACAGTCTGTGGTTTGTGAACCATGCACGCCACGAACCACAAACTGAACCGAATTGCCTTTTCCTGGTTCATGCCTATCCTTATTCATGTTTTTTTTCAGTCCCACATGGGACAAGTTCCACCTGGTCCTGGGTCCAGGTATGACCTTCTTTCCTAAGGTGGTCTCTGAATTCCACCTGTCTTGGGATATAGCCTTGCTGGTGTTTTTTCCCAACTCTACCTCCCCTGCAGAACGTTCTCTGCACATGTTGGATGTTAGGAGATGTTTGCTATTTTATTTAGACCATACAAGAGATTTTTGTAGGAACAACTCCTTGTTTATATGCTTCTCTGGACACAGGAAGGGGTTAGCAGCCTCTTCTCAGTTGGTGTCTAGATGGGTGATTTTGGCGATCAGAACCACTTATAACTTTGCAGGTACACCTTGCCCACTTCCTCTAAAGGTGCATTTGACCAGGGCCCAGGAGTCTTTGGCAGCCTTTATTGGGAGGATTGCCTTGAGCGACATCTGCAAAGTGGTGACCTGGTCTGCTCCCTCCACTTTCGTGTCACACTACACCATGGATGTGGACTCCCAGCAGGAAGCAGCTGTGGGAAAAGCGGAGCTACTATCAGTTTTTTACTGACCAGCCCTCACCCTACTCCAGGGTAAGTGAGCTTGCTATTCTCCCATGTGAGACTGCACAGAAGTCACAAAGACAAAAACATAGTTGCACTTACCTGTAACTGGTGTTCATCAAGTTTGTCACCACTTTCTGGCTGAAGAGCCTGTGTTTCCAGATTCTATGGAAGTTAGCTTGAGTGACTTTACATCCTCTTTCCACTGGAATCAGACTCCTCTGTCAAGGTCCCTGAGTACACCACAACATATCACCACTGCCCCTAGCAGTGTGGTTGATCCATTGAGTTCTTCCTTATCAGAAAGAGTCCAGGAGGTTTTGGAAGCAGTCTTCTGTACAGGCCCATTATCCTTCCCTCCTTCCCTGCAGGCAGCTGTTCTGTGTTCAGGATCAGACCCTCGTGGCATTGGTAGGAAGACTGAGGGAAGACTGCTCCCCCTCTCCAGTCATATGGCCAGTTTGGGCAGGAACAGCCAGCTCCATGAGGGAGGTGAGAGCACTCTCAAAAGTTCTGAGCTTGCAGAGTTATCTCTGTGGCAGGCCTGCACATGCACAGTCCCATGTGTTCCTGCACAGAAGACCACTTGATGGACAACAGTTACAGCTAAGTGCAACCTCACTTTCTTTTGCTCTGCCCCTGTGATGAAATGTCAGCTTGGAATTCCAACACATAATGCTGTTTTGATTCTTGATTGTAATTCTAAAGGGCACAACAATCTATTTTCAGCTGCACCTGCTTGAATCTTGGAATGCCATTACAATCTGTCCCTTGAATATTGTTTAGAAAGGTTAAAGGGGCAGAACTAAGTAATATAATTTTACCTTCCACCATGAAATAAAATTCATCCAATAGGACAACTGGAGCTTCAAATGCATATTGTGTCTCTATCTACCTAGTTTGATGCTTCTAAAAAATTAAAATCCTCCAGCAAGAGATGTTATAATTAAGGGAAAGACAGACAAACTCCCCTGCCTCGGCGGGGAAGGCAGGGTATAAATCTAATAAATAAATAAATAAAACATTGGTATCTTAGCTTGCTGTCATATTGGTCCATAGGTACTGGTACTAATGGCCCTTTTGGTGGACCTCCTGATGGCACCTGGTATTTTTGGCCAGTGTGTGACAGAGTGTTGGACTGGATGGGCCATTGGCCTGATCCAACATTGGCTTCTCTTATGTTCTTATGTTCATATGTAAGACAGCCAGTGTAGTATAGTAGTTAGAACCTGTGTTCAAACCCCTGTTCTCTCACTGGGTGATCTGTGAGTAATTCTTCTTTCTCAGCCTAACTTAACTTACAAGGTTGCTCTGATAAGTTACAACCACATACACCATCATGAGCTCCCTGAATGATGATGATGATCAGTTTATTTATTTTATATCCCACCCTATCCCATGAGTGAAGACCAGAATAGAAAATTGATAGGCCCATTTCTATCTGTCCTATGAAGATGATTTAAATCAGGGACCCCCAATCTATTTGAGCTGATGCCAATGCTCCCTCTAAACTGTGGAGTCTTGTGAGCAAAAATTCTGCTTTGTGAGCTACTGGCATTAAAGTCCTGAGCAAGCAATTTAGCTACTGCATAAATCAGTTTGCTCTGGAACCATTCTTCCTGAGCTAAGTCAAAAAAAGTGTGAGCCAGAGGCTAAACAACTGTGATCTAGCTCACACTAACTCAGCTTAGAGGGAACACTGGCTGATGGGCACCTTTGGGTTTCTGACACAGCATGGTGGGCACACCCACAAAATGGCTACTACAGGAGGCGGAGCCAGCCACAAAATGCCTGCTGCAGCTTACCTTCAGTTATACAGTGAAGATCTTTGTGCTGTGGTGGCAGCTGCTACCATAGCAACATTTTTTTAAATCTGCACAAGCAATCAATTCTCCAATGGCCAATCAGAAGTCTTGATGGGCCAAAGTCCCACCTGACCCTGCCCACTTTCAAAAACACTTGGTGGATGCCAGAAAAGGTGTCAGTGGCTGCCATGGCCACCCCAGGCACCACACTGGGGGGCCCTAATTTAGATTAAAAGCCCTGAGTACAGAAAGGGATTCTGCACTTTGCAGACAGGGGATGAGCACTAAAGCCATTTTGATTAGCTCAGCCCCTGTGGGGCTAACTATAATATTAGACTGTAGTGTTCCTTACTCCCCTTAATAAGTAGTTACTTTGTAATCTGTAAAAAGGAATAGTGATGCTTCCCACTGCCCCTACCACCCCCAGCTCATCTGAGTGTTAACTGAGGGTGCTTCATGACCTTTAATAATGAGGACCCTAGGAAGTGCTTAATCCAAAGGTCCCATCCAGTTCAGCATCCTATTTTCAACAGTGGCCAGCCAGGTGCCTTTAGGAAGCCCACAGGCAGGGCATTAGGCTGACAATCTTTGTGCTTAAATCTCATCCTCCCACCAACATCCAGTTTTCAGTGAGAGATTGCTGCTGAACATCACCATTCTATTTAGCTGTCATGACTGATAGTTCCTTGAATCTGTCTCATCTTGTTAGGGCTCTTCCACATGCTTGATTTACTCCTGATTTCCTTGGCAGTCGATCCACAAATGCTGGGATTGATTTAGATACAGCCCTTCCATGTGTCTGCCCTCCCTCTGCATTTTTACAGTTGTGGAGTCATTTTATTTTCTTCCACACATGCCTTCAGTAACGAGGATTTTCAAGGGAGAGGCCGCTGTCATCCATCAGTGGCACCATTGGTGGCATCACAGTACCCCCTTCTAAAAAATATTAAATATGAATATATCTCTAAAGTGTTTAAGTAGGCTTAGCAGATTTCTCCCAGCAAGTTTTCCCACCTTACTAAATTCTCCCTGCTGTCATTAAAAATAAGTAAGTCTCTGGTCTCTTCCTTTATATGGAGATATAAGGGAAACAGCATGTCTCCTTGATGGAAGAAACTAGAGATTTACTTCTTTTTTTTAATGAAAGCTGGGAATTCAGAGAAGCTGCTAAGCCTATAGCTACAATGCTCTAGCAATATATTTAATTTTTTTTAAAAAGGGAAACATTCATTTTCAGGGTAGAGGAGGAGAGGGAGTGGTTTGACCACCACAATCCAGTCATTGAAAACTGGGATGGAGATGGGTGGGAGTGGACATGACAAAGAAAATCAACACCTCTGTTGCACATGAGGAAAAGGCTTCCAAAAAAGATCAGGTGTTCTCAAGAGAAATGGAAAACCCCAGGGTGGGGGGGACAAACAAAACTAACAGAAAACTAAAGGCACAAAAATATGTGTGGAAATCGTGGAATAAACTGAAGCAGTATGGGGCCAGAACCAACAGGGCAAACACCATGCAGAAAAGCCCCTAGATAGCCATTTAAGCAAGCCATTATTACTGCCACCAGCGGCAGTGAATAGCATGTTAATTATTGCAAAGGATGAAATAGGACTTCCTGTGGGCTGTTCTGAAACTGCCCATCAGTTTTACTGGCTGACCCTGAGTTGTGATGTAAATAAATGTTCAAAGGAGCTTGGGGACTTCTTTAGTTTAAAGAAAAAAGAGGTCAGTGCTTTGATGGAAAATGTTACTAGAGATGTGCGCTTCTATGGCTTTTCTTACTCCATCATTGCAAAGGCTTTCCTTAAATCTCTTCAGCTTAAATGCCAAGTTAGTCCTGAAAGCCAAACATGAAACTGAGTACTGTCCAAAGGATGTTATGGAATTACAGACAAACTAGTGGTGGCTGAGCCCCATTCCCTACACATTTACCAACTGCTTATTTTGTGTCTGTACGTGGCTATTCATGGTATAACTGGCTTGTTCTGTTTTTGCCTTTCTTTGTACTTTTTCTCCTCTTCAGCTACACTGTGCACTAGGAATCCAGCCCATGAAGCCATTTGGATTGCTTTCTTCAGGGTCAAGCCATCACAAGTACAGCAAGGGATGCTTTTGCTGTAGGGTTGCCAGGTCTCCCTTGGCTACCTGTGGGGTGTGGGAGGGGGAGGGTTGCCAGACCCAGGTGGGAAAACTCCTGGAAATTTGGGAATGGAGCCCTGGGGGGACAGGGACTTCAGTGGGGTACAATGCCATAGATTCCACCCTCCAAAGCGGCCATTTTCTCCAGGGGATCTGATTTCTGTAGTCTGGAAATGAGCTGTAATTCTGAGGGATCACCAGGTCTCCTTGGGAGGCTGCCATCTCTGTTTGGCTCACTAGCAGTCCTTGACATGCCAGGACCAGATCTTTTTGGAGTTGGATTTCTTGGGAATGCAGGCCAAAGTGGGTGGTAAACTCCATCTAAGGGTAAATACTGGCATGAGACTGATAGGCAACAGATACCAAAAGGGAAAGTTGAAAAGAACTTGGAAGAGAGAGAGAGTTCAAGCCTTCTAACTGAGTCACAGTCTACTTAAGCTCACTATTTTTATTGGGCTGGATGATATGCCTGGCAGTACCAGCTTTCTAGAGCAGAACCTTTCCAGGAAACAATGAAGTGCTGAACATTTTCACACTAGTTTAGAACAATTTTAAATTAACCCTGCTCACTTCGCATACAGAGAGGAGGCATGTTTCCTACCCATCTGCTTGGTTACAGCTTCCTGCACTATGGAGTTTAAACAAGTAGAACTGGACATTTCTACAGGGAATCAGCCTGCTTGGCAGAATTTCCACAAGAAAAGGCAAGCCCCCTACCACTCTCAATTGGAGTTCCTGAAGCAACAACCCAGCTGAAAGACCCAGCTGAGGTCTGAGAAGGAGCAAGGTGTTTGAGCTGCCAGAGGGGTATTTTTATTTATTTACTTTCAGCTGAGGTGCTTTAGCTGAGAAGGTACTGTGTGGGGGACTGTATTTGGGAGTGTGTGGGTGAGTTGTAACAGACTCCCGGTTGCTGGAGTTGGGGTGTGAAAGGGTCATTGTTTGCCTGAAATTAAGTGCCTGGGTGAAACTGAATAGCAGACTCCTGGCTGCTGGAGTTGGGGTGTGAAAGGGTCATTGTTTGCCTGTCATTAAGTGCCTGGGTGAATTTGAGTAGCTACTGGCCACACCCTCTCCTGGGGGACACTTCTATTTAAGGCAGGAAGCTTGCAAGAGGCACGAGCCTCTGGCACGAGCCGAAGGGTGAGAGCAAAAGGGTGAGGCTCTTGGCCTGTGGGCTCTGCAAGAAGCCCAGGAAGAGCCAGAAAGCCAGGGAGCTTGGTTTCTTGGGTTCCCAGTAAGGTAAGTAGACTCCTACAACAGGAACCATATAAATACAAAGGCTTTTAAAAGGGGAGTTATAGAAAAGTATTTGTTTAAAAACAATTATGAAGCCAGAATGCCAGCAGGGGGTTGGGGGCTATCCAGTGTTTTGCATGGAGTGTCACATGTATGACTATCTGCCCACTGGTCAGAAGTCTTGGATGTGTGCTCGGTGCAAGGAGCTCCTGGTTCTCAGGGAGCGAGTTTGCTCCCTTGCGGCCAAGGTGGCTGACCTGGAGAAGCAGAGACAGTCAGTTAGGTGCACGGAGAAGACTCTCGGGGACTTGTTAGATATGTCCCACTCTGGATCTGGCAGCCCGGCTGCTGCCAGGGAGCATGAGGGTCAAGGGGAAACGGGGCACCATGCTGAGGATAAGGGGAATGTGCCCTCAGAAGGGACCTCTTCTTCAGCTGGTGAACGGTTATCCTTTCGTACCAAGGAACCATCCCTGGGAAGGGTGGGAGGGGGGCTCTTGGTAATTGGTGATTCGATCCTTAGGCAGGTAGACAGCTGGGTGGTGAACCCGCGTACTGACCGTATGGTGACTTGCCTGCCTGGTGCGAAGGTAGCGGACATTACGCGTGTTTTAGATAGGCTGGTAGATAGTGCTAGGGAGGAGCCAGTGGTCGTGGTGCACATCAGCACCAACAATGTGGGGAAATGCAGTCGTGAGGTCCTGGAGGAGAAATTTAGGCTGCTGGGCAGGAAACTCAAGGCCAGGACCTCCAAGGTAGCCTTCTCGGAAGTGCTACCTTTTCCACGCGCAGGGCCGGAGAGACAGGCACAGATCAGGAGTCTCAATGCGTGGATGAGATGGTGGTGTAGGGGGGAAGGGTTCAAGTTTGTTAGGCACTGGGATGCTTTTTGGGACAAGAGGGAGCTGTACAAAAGGGACAATCTCCACTTGTCCCGAGAAGGAACCAGGCTGCTGGTGCTCAAAATCAAAAAGGTGGCAGAGCAGTTTTTAAACTGAATAATGGGGGAAAGCCGACAGGAGATGAAAAGTCTCTGGTTCGGGATGGCTCATCTCAAAGAGATGAAGGGGTAGCTACTACTTTTGTACAAGGAAATGGATATCAATTGTCCACTGAGACTGTGGCTAATGATAGGAACTGTCTGGCAAGGTCTCGAGGCAGCAAGAGGAAGGCTGTAGGCTTAACAATCATGGCAAACTATAAGTGTTTATACACATATGCTAGAAGTCTCCGAGGTAAAATCGGGGAGTTGGAATGCTTGGTGTTGGGGGGGAAATAGACATTGTGGGTATTTCAGAAACTTGGTGGGATGAGGAAAATTAGTGGGATACGGTGATTCCTGGTTATAAATTATATCGGAAGGATAGGGGGGAAGGGTTGGAGTTAGGGTGGCTCTGTATGTCAGAGAGGGTATACAGTCCAGTAAGATTGAGAGGGTAAGAGAATTGGATTCGCTTCTGGAAATGCTATGGGTTGAAATAGTGGGTCCAAAAGGAAGCTTAACAGTGGGAGTTTGTTATCACCCACCAGATCAAAAGATAGAGGAGGATTATAAAATGATGAATGAATTAAAGATAGTGGCTAGACGGAATAACTGTGTCGTAATAGGCGACTTTAACTTCCCACACATTGATTGGGTCAATATGAGTTCTAGTCGGGAAAAAGAGATTGAGTTTTTAGACACTCTCAATGACTGTGCTATGGAACAGATGGTCACAGATCCTACCAGGGGAGAGGCGATCCTGGATTTGGTCCTAAGTAACACCCAAGACCTGGTGAGAGATGTAAAAGTGATTGCACCACTTGGGAACAGTGACCATAATGTCATTGAGTTTAACATTTGTACAGATAGGGAGTTGCCCAAAAAGACTGACGCAACCACTTTTAACTTTAAAAGGGGTAACTTCTCTGGTATGAGGGGACATATGAGGAAGAAATTGAAAGGAAGAGTGGAGAAGGTCAAAACCATTGGGGAAGCTTGGAGACTATTTAAAACTACAATCCTAGAAGCTCAGAAAAAATATATACCGCAGGTTAGGAAAGGTACAAATAGGTATAGAAAAAAGCCTGCATGGTTAACAAATAAAGTAATGGAAGCTGTAAAAGATAAGAAGGATTCGTTTAAGCGGTGGAAAGCTAGTCTTAGTGAGGTTGATAAAAGGGAACACAGACTATGGCAAATAAAATGCAAGTCTGTGATCAGGCAAGCAAAAAGGGAATATGAGGAGCATATCGCAAAAAACATAAAGGCCAACAATAAAACTTTCTTCAAATACATTAGAAGTAGGAAGCCAGCCAGGGAGGCAGTGGGGCCTTGGATGACCAAGGGGTAAAAGGAGTAGTGAAGGATGATAAGGAAATGGCTGAGAAGCTGAATGCATTTTTTGCCTCTGTCTTCACTGTGGAAGAGGAGAAGTGCTTGCCCACTCCAGAAGCACCGATTTCGGGAGGGGGTTTGAAAGACCTGAATCAGATTGCAGTGACAAGAGAGGAAGTCCTCCGACTGATGGACAATTTAAAAACTAATAAATCACCAGGCCCAGATGGCATTCATCTGAGAGTTCTGAAAGAACTCAAATGTGAACTTGTGGATCTCCTGACAAAAATATGTAATCTTTCATTAAAATCTGCCTCCATTCCTGAGGAATGGAAGGTAGCTAATGTCACTCCCATCTTTAAAAAGGGCTCCAGGGGAGATCCAGGAAATTGCAGGCCAGTCAGTCTGACATCAATACCGGGTAACTTGGTGGAAACTGTTATTAAGGAAAGAATTAGTAGGCACATTGATGAACAAAAACTATTGAGGCAGACTCAGCATGGGTTCTGTAAGGGAAGATCTTGTCTCACTAACCTGTTAGTGTTTTTTGAGGGAGTGAACAAACATGTGGACAAGGGGGACCCAATAGATATTATTTACCTTGACTTCTGGAAAGCTTTCGATACAGTTCCTCATCAAAGGCTCCCAAGTAAGCTCAATAGTCATGGGATAAAAGGACAAGTCCTCTTGTGGATCAAAAACTGGCTTATAAATAGAAAACAGAGAGTGAGTATAAATGGGAAACTTTCTCAGTGGAGGGTGGTAAGCAGTGGGGTACCACAGGGATCAGTACTTGGTCCGATGCTTTTTAACTTGTTTATTAATGATTTGGAATTGGGAGTAAGCGGTGAAGTGGCTAAATTTGCAGAAGACACGAAGTTGTTCCAGGTGGTAAAAACCAGGGAGGAGTGTGAGGCACTCCAAAGGGATCTGTCGAGGATGGGTGAGTGGGCGTCAACGTGGCAAATGTGGTTCAATGTGGCCAAATGCAAAGTGATGCACATTGGAGCCAAAAATCCTAAATATAAATACACGTTGATGGGGTCTGAACTGGCAGAGACAGACCAAGAGAGAGATCTTGGAGTCGTAGTGGATAACTCAATGAAAATGTCTAGACAGTGTGTAGCTGCAATAAAGAAGGCCAACGCTATGCTGGGGATTATTAGGAAGGGAATTGAAAACAAATCAGCCAGTATCATCATGCCCCTGTATAAATCATTGGTGCGACCTCATTTGGAATACTGTGTACAGTTCTGGTCACCACATCTCAAAAAGGATATTATAGCATTGGGAAAAGTGCAGAGAAGGGCAACTAGAATGAGAAAAGGGTTGGAACACCTTCCCTATGAAGAAAGGTTAAAATGCTTGGGACTCTTTAGCTTGGAGAAACGATGGCTGAGGGGTTACATGATCGAGGTTTATAAGATTATGAATGGGATTGAGCAGGCTGAGAAAGAAGTACTTTTCTCCCTTTCTCACAATACAAGAACTCGTGGGCACTCTATGAAATTGCTGAGCAGTCAGGTTAGAACAGATAAAAGGAAATACTTCTTCACCCAAAGAGTGATTAACATATGGAATTCACTGGCACAGGAGGTGGTGGCAGCTACAAGCATGGACAGTTTCAAGAGGGAATTAGATAAACATATGGAGCAGAAGTCCATCAGTGGCTATTAGCCACAGGGTATAGATGGGAACTCTCAGTCTGGGGCAGGTGATGCACTCTATTCTTGGTGCTGGAGGGGGCAGCAGTGGGAGGGCTTCTGGTGTCCTGGCCCCACTGCTGGACCTCCTGATGGCACCTGGTATATTTTGGCCGCTGTGTGACAGAGTGTTGGACTAGATGGGCCATTGGCCTGATTCAACATTGGCTTTTCTTATGTTCTTATGTTCTTAACAACAAAAATTAAAAACTCTCTAACCTGTAGGCTGCTAATCTTAATAAGAAATCCTCCAACAATATAGTCAACCTGTCACAGCACAGACTGAGCCTAGGAGAGGAATCAGTTCTTTCACGTGGATTTTCATTCTGCCCCCTCAATTCCACACAGATGATTCAGTTCTGCAGGGACCTGGAAGCCTTCTCCCACCATGCCTTTCAACGCATGCAAGAACAAAACAAGAAAGAACAGACAGCATCTTCACATCATACCATCAAACAATCTACTGGAGAACAGCTACTATCCTTCCAACCTACCCATGAACAAGATACTTACCACCCACCTCACACCCAACCTGTAATCCTTGAGCTAGGGATCCAAATACCAGTTATCAGATCTTTTCCAAAACCATGTTGGAACTTGAAAAGGGTGAAATGGAAAGGTTTCATTGAAGATCTGGATAGGTATCTTGGCTGGGTCCCTCCAACACATAATAACCACCAGCAATTCATTGGAGCTGTTATATCTACAGCAAAAAAGCACATTCCTAGAGGATATGGGAAAGAATATATTCCAGGCTGGAGTAATCAAAGAGAGAGGCTGTATCAAAATTTCCTTGATAGCAAAGACTCAGAAGTAGCAGATGAACTACTCCATTGTCACGATGGGGCCCGGGGGCCAGGTGCAGGGGGACTGCCAGGTGCCATAGTCAGAGAGAGTTCCAGGGATTAGTCCAGTCTGAGCAAACAAGGTTTAAAGTGGAGCGCAAAGTTGTCGTCAGGTATACCGTTAGCCAGAGGTCGAAGCGGAGTCCAGAAGCCGAGCCGAGGTCAGGAGCTAGAAGAGCATTCAGGGATGTGCCGAGGTCGGGAGCCAGAGAGTCAAGATGAGGAAGCGAGGATGGGTGCAAGGCGAGCTGTCTTTCAACGAGTTTGCCAGCATGGTTTGCTTGTGGCTAGGGATGTTCTTAAATACCGTGCTGGCTCGTTAACTCATTAACCGGTCGCTGTTAGATCCCTGCTCCGGTTAATACTCGGGGCTCATTGACCGTCACCCCCATGCACGTGCCTCCTTCTGTCGAGCCGCTAAGTCTTTGCGCCTGCGAGCTCGTAAACGATCGGCACGTGGGGGCGAGTTGGGTGGGGAAGCATCCGCCCTAGGTGCTTGCTGACTCGTAGCTGGGAGCTCATCCTTCCCAGCACTTAGATCCTTTGAGGACTCCGGCACCTTGGAGGGACTTAAAGGTGCCGCATCCCTGATCCCTGGCACCAAGTCCGAGGAGGTCGTGGCCAAGCTGTCCTGTGCCAAATTGGGGGTAGAGCTCACTGGTGCTGGGTATGGAGGTGTTTCTGAGCTCACGGCCAAGGTTTCAGGTGCCGGATCGGGGGCAGGCATGACACTATCCCCCCCTCAGAATCCCCCCCCTCAAAGGGCTGGGCTTGTCGGGGCCAGGCACGGTGGAACTGGCGGACCAGGTTGGGAGCATGCAAGGTGGAAGCCGGTTCCCAGGAGTGCTCATCCAGCCCATAGCCCTTCCAGTCTACCAGATATTGAAGCGCCCCATGGTGAAGCCGGGAATCCAGGACCTGGTGGACCTTGTATTCCTCCTCGTTGTCCACGAGGACGGGTGGGGGTGGCACAGGTGGTGTGCCTTGGTTCGGATCAGGAGGAGCGGATAGCTGAAGAAGGGATCGGTGGAATATGGGGTGGATCTTCAGGTGCTCGGGGAGTTGTAGACGAAAGGTGACAGGGTTGACTTGGGCACTGGTCCCATATGGCCCAATCATTCGGGCATCCAGCTTGCGGGAATGGCCAGGGGTGCGTAGGTAGCGCGTGGAAAGCCAAACCAAGTCACCGACCTTGAGGGGCGGCCCGTCTTGCCGCTTACGATCTGTGGCCAGCTTATAAGCTTCTTTGGCCTGCTGTAACTGCTCTCGGAGCAGGTCATGGATGGCATGGAGTTCCTGGATGCGCTCCTCGGCGGCGGGAACGGTGGAGCAGGGACCGAGAGGGGTGAAGAATCGGGGGTGGTGACCATAATTGGCCACAAAGGGTGTGGTGCGAGTGGAGGCATGAACGGTGTTGTTATAGGCGAACTTGGCCAGGGGGAGTAGAGAATACTAATTGTCCTGTTGGTAGCTCATATAACAACGCAGGTATTGTTCAAGGGTCACGTTCATTCGTTCGGTCTGGCCGTCCGACTGGGGGTGGTAAGCGGAGGAGAGATGAACTTCGGTTCCCAGGCCGCGATGGAGGGCCTGCCAGAACCGGGACGAGAACTGAGTACCACAGTCTGAAATGATACTAGACGGAATACCGTGCAGCCGAAAGATGTGCTCTAGGTACAAGAGGGCGGTTTCAGCCCCGGTCAGGAGTTTGGGACAAGGCACAAAGTGCGCCATCTTTGTGAACAAGTCCACGATGATGCACGTGTGGCCTTGGGAGCGAGGGAGATCCACAATGAAATCCAGAGACACCACATCCCAAGGGCTGGAGGGAATGGGCAGCGGCTGCAGGAGTCCTGAGGGTTTGGCCGGGAGATCTTTGGCTCAGTGGCAAGTGTCGCAGGTGCTGACGTACCGGTCGACGTCGGCTCGTACACGAGGCCACCAGAACTCCCGGGTCAGGAGGTGCGCGATCTTAATGAAAATTCTCTGTGATGCTAAAGAAAGGGGAGGTTTTCAACTCCCTAATTTTAGACTATATCATGATGCGGTGTGTCTGGCATGGCTGGAACAATGGATTAATTTGGAGAATAGAAAGCTGTTGGCACTAGAAGGATATGATCGGAAATTTGGTTGGCACGCCTATTTATGGTATGAGAAATCCAAAGTCGATAATCTTTTCAAACACCACTTCATACGGAGATCATTATTTATGACATAGATGAGATACTAGAGATTTTTTTTCGAAGCAAGACCATTGTGGATTGTTCCAGCGGAAGTAATTAAACCACTCTCAAGACATAAAGGGAAAGACTGGTTACCCTATAGAGACATTGTGAAAACTGAGGGGAGAAGTTTCGCAATGAGCCCTAGAGACGAACTGGACTTTGAGTATGACTGGCTAAATTACAGATAGATTTATGATTTGTTTAAGACTGACAAAACGAGATATGGTTTAAGAAAAGAAAATAATGAAATTGAAAAGGTTTGGATAGAAAAAGATAAAAAAATGATTTCTAGAATTTATAAGGTTTTGTTAAAATGGTATACAGAGGATGAGATTGTAAAAGAGCAAATGGTGAAATGGGCTATAAATATAAATAGAGATATAGAAATGTCATCATGGGAATGTTTGTGGAAAAAATTGATCAAAATTCCAACATGTGTTAATGTGAAGGAAAATTGTTATAAAATGATGTATAGATGGTACATGACACCAAAAAAAATTGCTAATATAAATGAGAATATGTCTAACAAATGTTGGAAATGTAAGAAAAAAGAGGTATCGTTTTACCATATGTGGTGGACATGTGAAAAAGCAAGTGTTTTTGGACTGAGATTCATAATGAAATTCAAGAAAATTCTGAAATGTACTTTGAAAAAAGAGCTAGAAATGTTACTCTTAGGACTTAAATTAGAAGAAGTCAAAATGGCAAAGAGAACTTTGTTATGGTACTTAATTTCAACTGCAAGAATGATTTATGTTCAGTTTTGGAAGCAGGAGCAGGTACCTGACAAATGGGAATGGATAAAAAAAATGATTTTTATGATTGAAATGGACAAGTTGACAAGAAAACGTCATGGAAAAGAAGACGAAGAATTCTTAGCAGATTGGAAAGATTTTAAAGACTATTTAGAACTTAACTGGGATGTGAAAAATAGACTGTTATGTTTTGATAGTTACTAATAATAGAGGTGTTGTAAGAAAAGGGATTGTAATAGAAAAGTTACCTAACAGTAAAAAATAGAAAAGGAAAATATTGAAAATTATGAAATGAATATTGAAAATGAATTGAATGTAAGAGAATATTGTTAGAAATGTTAATGGGGCGGAGCATCATTGGAAGCCAGGGGAGGGGGGGGGATTTTCTTTTTTCAGAAAAGGATATGTTATGAATTGGTTGCCGAATATGTAACATGCTACTATATCCTGTTAATAAACTTTCTTTTTTTAAAAAAAGGAGGTGCGCGGTCTTATGCCTACCGAAATGTCTGGCGGGAGGGACATCATGGGAGAGGCGGAGTACTCGAGCCCGTAGTGGTCCCGGGGGAACATAGAGCCGTTGGCGATGAAACAAGAGACCGTCACACATGGTCAGACCCCCTAAGGTGCCTTGTTGGATCTCCTGGAGACGCTGCTGGGCCCACGAGTCGGTAGCTTGGCCGAGGCGGATGTCATCAGCGAGGGAACCTGGGCTGGAGGTGGCAGCGAACACCGAAGGGGACAAAATAGTACCTTCAGGTGCCTTCTCGGTGGTTGCGGGTGCATATTCTGGATTTTGGGATAAGGTGTCGGCCTTCTGGTTTTGGGTGTGGGGGATGTACGAGATGGTGAAGTGGAACCAAGAAAAGAACAAGGCCCAATGGATTTGCCGTTGGTTCAGCCGGCGGGTGGTCTGGAGATGCTCAAGGTTCCGGTGGTCTGTCAGCACTTGCACGGGGTGACAAGCCCCTTCCAGATGGTGCCGCCAAACTTCAAAGGCTGCCTCGATGGCCAGCAACTCCCGCTCCCAGATGGTGTAGTTGCGCTCGGCGGGGTAAGCTGGTGGGAGTAATACGCACATGGTTGCAAGGGCTGTGTGGGGTTGTCCCACTGGGAGAGAATAGCCCCAATGGCAACATTGGAGGCGTCGGTTTCACAGTGAATGGCAGTCTCGGATCCGGATAGCGAGGCAACGGGCCGGAGGTGAAGCAAATTTTGAGTGCGGCGAACCCCCGAGCGGCGTCTGAGGTCCACTGGAAGGGCTCTTTTTGTTTCAAGAGGTGGGTCAGAGGCATGGTGAGGGCCGCGTAGGATGCGATGAACTGACGATAACAGTTGGCGAAGCCGAGGAGGCATTGAACATCCTTACGGTTCTGGGGCGCTTGCCACTGGAGGATGGCCTCCACCTTCTTCGACTCCATCTGTATGCCTTGCGGGGACACGATGTGGCCCAGGAATTCCACCGACGTCAGATGAAAGGCACACTTTTCAAGCTTGGCGTAAAGCCCATGAGCGCGGAGACGTTGAAGGACTTGTCGCACGTGCTCGACATGCTGGGTGGCGGTGGCGGAGTAGATCAGGATATCATCAAGGTAAATGATGATGAAGTGGTCCAAAAGGTCCTGGAACATGTCATTCATAAAACGCTGAAAAACGGCGGGAGCATTAGTTAAGCCAAAGGGCATGACAAGGTACTCATATTGCCCGTAACGAGTGCTGAAGGCCGTTTTCCACTCGTTGCTGGCTTTGATGCGCACCAGGTTGTACGCGCCATGGAGGTCTAGTTTGGTATAGATTTGTGCCCCTTTTAGGCGGTCCAAGAGTTCAGGAATCAAGGGGAGTGGGTACCAATCGTGGATCGTGATCTTGTTTAGGGCGTGATAGTCATTACAGAGGTGAAGATCTCCCATCTTCTTCTTGACGAACAAGACCGGGGACGACAACGGAGAGGTGGACGGCCGAATAAACCCACGAGCCAGGTTTTTCTCAAGGTAGTCCCATAGAGTGACCAGCTCCAGTTCCAACATTGGATATAAACGGCCCGTGGGTAATGGCGCATCAGGTATCAGGTCAATGACACAGTCATATGGCCGGTGCGGGGCAGCTGATCAGCTTCTTTCTCATCGAAGACGTCGGCAAAAGCCTGGTAAACCGTGGGTAGTGCAGGAGTGGCTCATCAGTACCGCAACAGCTGGCCCGGTCCCCAGTGATCTGGACTACAGGAGCGGCACGGGGTGGATGACAGGGCACCAGTGGGTGGGGTTCTGGGATGACCAGAACATTGAAGGGTGGACAACAGGGCACTGGTGTTCGGGGTTACTGGATGACAGGAGCGACTGCTGTGGGCTCTCTGGGAACCAAAGGTCCTGGTGAGCCCAATCGACATGGGGATTGTGCGTTCGTAGCCAGGAGAGACCTAGGATGACAGGGAACTGAGTCATTTGAACGATATCAAATTATAATTGTTCTTAGTGTTGGTGAACCCACATGGTGAGGGGTTGAATCTCCTGGATCACTGGCCCAGAACAGAGGAGGCACCCATCGATGGCTTCAACCAAGGCTGAAGTTTTTTTGTCTTGCACAGGGATGCCGTGTTGCTTCACAAAGAGAGTGTCCATGAAGCAATAGGCAGCCCCTGAGTCTAGCATGGCATGGATGAAGAGCCACCGGCTGTCAGGGAGTTGTAGCTTTACGGGGACCAGGAACAGAGCTTGCTCTGGAAATGAAGAGCTGGAGGACCCTGCTATGCGCCCCAAGCATGAGGGTCCGCTCAGGCTTGGGGCTGCCCTTGTACTGCGGGCAGGGAGGTGGCAGGCCGTCTCTGTTTGGCGGGACACGTGGCCGAAAAATGCCCCGCCCCTCCACAGTACAAACAAAGGCTCTGGGTGCGCCGCCGCGCCTTTTCCTCGGGAGTAAGGCGTGGTCGGGCAACACCCAGCTGCATAGGCTCTCCTTCTTTGGTCAAAGGATCGGAGGCTGGAGAGCCAACTCGGGAGAGTGGACTAGCGATCTCCACCGGGGCAGAGCTGCGATGCTTACTCAGGCAGCAGCTTTGAAGACAGCCGTTGATGTGTAGACACAGATGAATGAGTTTCTGAAGGGTTTTGGGTCATTCACTACAGGCCAGTTCATCCAAAACCTCATCAGACAAGTCTTCAGTGTACTGGTCCATGAAGGTGGCCTCGTTCCACAGCAAATTCTGGGCTAGGAGTTGGAACTCAGTGGTGTAGTGGGCTACAGAAGCCTTCCCTTGTTTGAGGGCTCGTATCTTTTGATTTGCTGTGGCTGCTTGCATAAGGGTTGGCATAGGCAGCGGAGAAATGGGCTTTGAAGCTGGCATAGTCTGAAAGCAGCGGAGACACCCCCACTAACAAGGGCGTGGCCCATTTTGCAGCTTGCCCTTTAAGTAAGCTCAGAATAAAACAGACCTTAGTTTTGTCTGTAGGAAAGTCCCGGTGATGGAGCTCTATGTACAGTTCACACTGAGCCAGAAATGCTGGAAACTCGTCAACATCCCCACTGAAGTGGTCAGGGGGGCTGACTGGGCAGCGAGGGGGAGGAACGGCAGCTGTGGCAACTGCAGCGGCATTAGCGGCAGCTTGCTGTTGTAGGGCAACAATAGCTTGGGTTAGCTATTGTTAGTTGCTATTTTGAAACCTGGAAAACCAAAACATCTGGTGGAAAGTTATAGACCTATTTCCCTTCTGAGCTCCTGTTTTTTTTTTTGTTTTTTTTTACATACATAGACCTTTATTGGCATAAGAGCTCCTGTTATAAACTCCTCAAGAGGCTGATCCTGAACAGAATCCGTTAAAGAATTAACAAATATGTCCCTATAGAGCAGGGGTGGCCAAACTTGCTTAATGTAAGAGCCACATAGAATAAATGTCAGATGTTTGAGAGCTGCAACACATGAACAAATATTACATAGTTTTATTGTAAAATATACAAATTTGCTTTTTATTAACATTAAATTATCCGCCAAAAATAAAACCAAAAGGGGTAGAAAGAAATATTGATAACAATATTTATTTGTTCAATGAGATTTGTTTGTTTGCTAGTGATATTTATTTATCGGATAGGGGGGGATGGAAGGAAAGAATGAAAGAGATGGAGAGAAAGTGAGAGAGAAACAAAGAAAGCAAATAGATGTGGGGAGGGGGAAAGGAAGGAAGAGAGAGAGAAAGAAAGGGAGAGAGAGAGAGAACAAGAGAAAAAAAGGTGGAAAGAAAGTAAATAGATGATGGAGGGAGGGAGAAAGGGGGAAAGAGAGAGAGAAACAGAGAGAGAGAAACAAAGAAAGGCAATAGATGGGGGAGGAAAGAAGGAAGAGAGAGAGAGAAACAAAAAGCAAATAGATGGGGAGGGAGGAGAGACAGAATAATAGAATGATACAGTTGGAAGGGAGAAATAAAAGTGGAAAGAAAGTAAAAAGAAAGCAAATAGGTGGGGGAGGGAAGGAGGGAGAGGTGGAAAGAAAACAACTTTAACTATAAACACATCCTCCAAGGACACCCCCCCCCAATGCTGGCTGGTTTGGCTTGGAGAAGGAATTTAAACATACAAATGCCTTCTCCAAGCTAGCGGGGGGGGGCTTTGAGAACACATTTAAAGTTGCTTTCTTTCTCTCCTCCCCCCCACCTGAAGCCTACCCAGGGAGGGGAACACTAGCTGGGGAAGGGAAGATCGATCAGGGATACCTCCCTTCACTTCCCCAGCTGCCCTTCTGGGAGCCTCATTATATGTGTGAAAGAGCTGCATGTGGCTCCTGAAGCCACAGTTTGGCCACCCCTGCTATAGAGCATGATGGATTTAGACCCATCATAGTTGTGAAGATCAGCTTCACAACTTTCATTGAGGCAGGGTGTCAGAAGTGTCTTAAGATATCAGCAGTTTTTGTGGATCTGACTGCCACTTATGACACACTCTAGAGGAATGGTCTGTTGTACAAGTTTTTATAAGTTTTCCCTTGCAGAACATTATTTCAACTAACTAACAGCAATAGAACTTCCCAAGTAATTGTGGGTCAGTCAATGAGCAAGCAGAAGAAATTGAACAACAGTCTACTCCAGGGCTCAATCCTTGCTCCAATTCTTTTCAATCTATACATCTCTGATGTTTCTGAGACCATATCCAGGAAGTTAGCTTATACTGATGACATGGCAAATGAAGTAAGGCACAAATCAATTGAAAGGACTGAGGAAATACTGAATAGGGACCTCAAAATTTTGGCTGATTGCTACTGTAAATGGCGGCTTATCCCATGTCCAGGAAAAACAGAATGCTCCTGTTTCCATCTCAATAACAATCTTGCCCACTGTGAATTGAATGTCTACCTTAATGGCACCTGACTTACACACAGCCATACACCTACGTACCTTGGCATTAACCTGGACAGGACCTTGAGCTCTAAATACCATCTTACTAATGTAGCAGTGAAAATACACATGCAAACACCCTCCAAAAATTATGTGGTACAACTTGGGGTGTGTCTGCTTCAACACTTAGATGCCCAGCTTTGGGGTTGGTGTATAGTACTGCAGAATATGATGCTTCAGTGTGGCTCAATAGCCCCCATGTCCGCAAACTTGATATCCAACTCAACACAACAATGAGAACCAATTAAACCCACTCCAACCTATTGGCTACCCATGTTGTGCCACATCATTTCCTTGCATCTCCAAAGACAAGATGCTCTTCTTTGTGAATACAGAACGATCATTGAAAACAGAGAGTTGCCAGTCCACAAAGACATGGCTGACGCGGGCTGTGATGGATTGCAAAGAAAGCAGGCTTTTTAAAATGCTGCTTGTGTCAGAGATTCAGGGAGTTCAAGAGTTAATCTTCCCTGGAGAGAAGAACTCATATGATTGGCTGCTCTACTCACTCTCTGATTGGCCAGCAGAGAGAAAATAAAACAGCTGATCTGGGGGGAAATTTTCAATTCAGCTTTGCTCTGGTCAGACCTCACCTAGAGTACTGTGTTCAGTTTTGGGTACCACAATTTAAGAAGAATATAGACAAGCTGGAATGTGTCCAGAGGAGGGTAATGAAGATGGTGAGGGGTCTGGAGACCAAGTCTTATGAGGAAAGGATGAAGAAGCTAGGTATGTTTAGCATGGAGACGACTGAGACATGATATGATAATAATCTTCAAGTACTTGAATGGCTGTTATATAGAAGATGGTATGGAGTTGTTTTCTGTAGCCCAGAAGGTTGAACCAAAACCAATGGGTTGAAATTAAATCAAAAGAATTTTCGGCTAAACATTAGGAAGAACTTCCTGACAGAGCGGTTCCTCAGTGGAACAGGCTTCCTTGGGAGGTGGTGTGCTCTCCTTCTTTGGAAGATTTTAAACAGAGATTAGATGGCAGCAATGCTAATTCTGTGAATTTAGGCAGTTCATGAGAGGGAGGGCAGGAAGGGTTGCATCAGTGCTTAACTCTTGTGGCTCTTTCTTACACATCCAGGGAAATGCTGATCACCACTTTGGGGCCAGGCAGCAATTTTTCCCCAGGCCAGTTTGGCTGGGGATCCTGGAGGGTTTTTGCCATCTTCTGGGCGTGGAGCAGGGGTCACTGGGTATGTGTGGGGGAAGGTATTTTTGAATTTCCTGCATTGTGCAGGGGGTTGGACTAGATGACCCTTGAGATCCAACTCTATGATTCTATGAACATTTCAACCTCCCAGAGCACTCAATGGGGGACTTCAAAGTGGTTGTTTTATTACAAAGGAATTTCAGAAACAGTCTGTAATGGGAGATTGCTGAATTACAAGTTATTACAACACTCAGGACAACAGAACCCCCTGGGCTTAACAGAGATATTGGCTTCTTATCTTGCTACGCATGCTAAGTCACTCAGTTCTCTCTTATACTCAGAAATAAAACTTTGTTGGTTTTAAAGATGTCATTGGACTCAAACTCAATTCTCGCACCTGTTATTAATTAATTTATTATCTGTATGCCAATTTGCTACTATTCAAATGTCTTACCAAATGTGTTATTTCAGTCTTAGCTATATTTATTGCCAGTTACTTATGCAGCTTGACTCTAATTAGCCCTTCTAGGCAACTAACACCCCTGCCCCATATGTAACATTTGAGGAAATCTGTTTCAATGTACCTCAAGGAGTGTGCACCTACACATGCTAAGTCTGTCAGCTCTTGCTTATACCCAAAATTGAACTTTGTTATCTTGGAGATGCCACTGGATTCATACTTCATTCTCACGTCTGTTTCTTAACTCTTGTATTTGTATGCTAATTTACTGCCATTCACAGATCTTACCAACTACCTTAATTCAATATCAGCTATAATTGCCTGCTCACTTATGCATCTTGACTTTAATGAGCCCTTCCTGGCAACTAGCCCCTGCCACCTCTCTGTAATGGTTGAGGAAATTCTGTTTCACTGTATCTGAAGAAGTGTGCTTACACACACAAGCTTATACCTTTAATAAAGTTTTGTTGGTCTTAAAGGTGCCACTGGACCCAAACTTTGTTCAGGTAGATTCAGGGAAGTTTTGAGGGATGGGGGGTTGCTTGTTCATTGATTAACATATTTATATCTTTTCTTGCCCCATGCCTCAATTTGGCTTAAACTCAAATTTAAAATATGCTATAACCTCCTCCAATAACCTCTTCTCCCTAAAAAAAAAAAGACGGAAGCCCATCGAAAGCCCTAGCTAATAAAATAGAATTGCAGTGTCTCCTAAGCGCTCTAGAAACAGTGCGCCTCCTAGCCTTCTCAGGAAACCCATGCCATAGGGTGGGAACTATGATATAAAAAACACAGGCTCTGGTTGATGCCGTAAGCAGGAGAACAGCTAGCAAGTGGCTGCCTGAAGACTGCAGCTGATGCATGGGGGAAACCCTTTTGATAAGTGGGTCCTGGTCCTTAATGTGAATCCACGTAATAGAACGTGGATGCCTGTTTTGGCCCCTTTTCCTGGAGGTCTGTGACCAAAAGTCTTGGTAAATTCCTTATCATGGTGCCTGCACAAAGTTTGGGACCAGGGTGTGTGTGTCACTATTAAGTACATGAGTATATAGATAAAATGGAGCAGACAGAAGATTGCCCAGGGCAAGGCTGAAGCTCTCAACTGGCAGCTTTATAAGTCCATTCAGTTTAATGAGGCATTAAACTCTCATTGCATCACTGGGACAAATTAACATAACTGATGTCAGCATCAGAGTCTGAAGGATGGCTTGTTATCATATTTGAGGTCTGTCTAAGTAACTGGAAGGTAGGGGGTTCACAAGGCTTCCCCTTTGCAAAAACCATATCCTCTACATTATACTCTGCCCGAAGCATGTACTGTTGCAAATCATCGGGTAGGTGATGGTGGGAAAGCCCTGCCAATGAGGAAAATATGCCTAGTCCCTGGCCTGAAGGAGCCAGTGTGAGACATGTCCTTGAAGGGGCCTTCTCCCATCCAGTTATCAATGTCTTGTGGGACAGGCCTTCCATCAGTCCTCTTAGGGAGACAATTCCACAGCCTAACAGATCTCACTAATGGCAGCTGAATCCTGACAGGCATCTGTTAATGCAGAAGACACAGTAAGAAAGGGCCACAAGAACTAAGCGCTGAGGCAACCCTTCCTGCTCTTCCTCTCATGATCTGCCTAAGTTCACAGAATCCACCTTGCTGTCAGATGGCCATCTAGCCTCTGAAAACCTCTAAAGAAGGAGAGCCCACCACCTCCCAAGGAAGCCTGTTCCACTGTGGAACCGCTCTAACTATCAGGAAGTTCTTCCTAATGTTTAGTCAAAAACCCTTCTGATTTAATTTGCTAATACCTCACAGTATTGAGACTCTTCCCCTTGCAATGCTCCTACTAAATGTATTTATTTGCTCACCTTTCTCACTAAGACGCAAGGCAGATTACAAAATGTAAAAACAAAATCAGTTGGATTGCATAAAACATTCAATAAAGAATGGAGTTGGACTAGGATTACAGAACTGGAAAACAATGTGAACAAACAAAAGACAAGTGTCTATGGAATGACCTACCATAATATAGAAAGCAGGTTACAAAGGTGGAAGACAATGCAGTAAAGGAACATGATACGGTGTAATCTGGTTTTGCAAAGTAGTTAAACTTCTAGAAGTGGGTTATGGTTCATAACTGTTAGACATTTTGCATGTTGTTCAAAGCATGCCCCCTTTCTCCTTCACTGATGTATGCAGAGATGATGGTTAAAATCTCCCATCCCATCCCATCTGAGTGGAATTCTGCCATCAAGAATGGCAAGCCCAGAAGTCTGTGCTGTGGCTCCCATGACCTAGGCTGATCGCCTTTGTCCCCATGACACATGGAGCCTGTGCTTGGGATCTCATGTTATCAGCTTGGCATGTAATGTTCATAAATAGTATTCTGTCTGGAATGCTATACCATCCTTTAGTCTAACAAGGTTATAATGTGGGCTGAAATCTGAGGTCAGAATCATCTGTGCATGTGCTGAGTGACAGCCATCATATGACTGTATGCTGAGTTGGAAGTTTGGTTCACCTAACTCAGTAGTACAAAGTTTGAGTCCAGTGGCACTTTTAAGACCAACAAAGTTTTATTCAAGACATAAGCTTTTTTTGTGTACATGCACACCTCTTCATATACAGTACTGTCTACTTTGACTAGCAGCAGTTGATTTCTAATGCCTTGAGCCAAAAAAGTCTTTCTCTTCACTTGCTACCTGTGGTCATGTAACTCAGGGATTGAATCTGGGACTCTCTGTGTGCAAAGCATGTGCTCTACTGCTAAGATATGTGCCCTTTGGCAAGCTACTCAACTGACCCATGTTTCTTGTAGGCATTTTTAGTTGGAGGTTGATAAGGAAACCCTGCAGAGGGAGCAAGTTTCCCTGAGGAAGATATATTTTATGGCCCACTTTCCCCCTCACCTCATCCCTCAAACTCCTTCTGTTCTGCTCTCCAGACATATTACCTAAGTGCAGCACTTCTGATGAGGAGGCCCTTTGTGTGATAGATTTTTTGTTTTTTATCATAAAAGCTTTAAAAACAGAGCATTTTGGCTCACTTAATCATTTTGACAGATGACAATACTAAGTACCATTTCCAGACAGATGACACTTGATGGCTGACAATACTAATCCCGTAGCAGCTTCTCAGGGGAGATACTTATTGTAAAAATTGACATCTATTGCACCCGGATGCCCATAACCCATTTAGCAATGCTGTGGTGTGCAGCATCACTCTTGACTCAAGGTTTCCACTGCTTCTGAATTGGGGCTGTGGCAAAAACTGGCAGATCCTTTGTGTCAGGCCCCCCTCTCTGAAGTGCTGCTGAAATGGTGATGTATGGGGAAAGGCACAGATGTTTGCTTAATGGTTATTTCCCCGGGGACTTCTGTCAAAGTTGCTAGCAGTAGAGGATCGTGTGTGTATGTGTGACATGAGCATCAGCCATATATTTTCTTTTGAGTAAGCATATTATAGAACAAGCAGGAGAATCCATAAGCTTCCCCAAATGGTCGTGAAAGAAGCCGAACACAAGATCTTGGCTCAGTGGAGGAATTGCACAGGTCTGGCTGCTGAAGTTAAGAGTGTAGGTCTGTCTGATGTAGTTCATTCTCTCTGGTAGTGAGCAGTGCCTTATCTTGCAGGGGAGGGTAAACTATAGAAGACCCAGTTGTCTATAGCCATAGGAAGCAGCTACATTTCATGAAGGGCCAAAAATTTCATGGTCTCCAGAACCTGATCACTTATTTATACAAGCTTTTACACCACCGTTTGTAAATGAGTGGTCTATAAAATATCAACCAGAATCCTGAGTTCCAGAGCTTCAGTCAGCCCATTCCTGATCTATATAATCTACTGGAAAACTATTGACTTCCAGTGTGATTATCTTCGAAGGAAGGGAAGGGAAGGAAGTGGCAATATTATCAGTCAGAGATTTTGAAGATGCAGTCCCAAACATATGCATGAATGTATTCCACTCTGGAGCATAAACTTCAGGGGCCAGGAGGCCTCAAGCCCCCTCTTGGATTTCCTGGTGGGGACAGTGCCCCCTACAGGTTGCTAGGTAGTATCATAAAGCTGCTCAGGCTCTCAAGTTCAGTCAGTCCTATTTTTTTTGTAGCACCTAAGCAAATTCATAGGAGGCACAGGACTTGTTTGTTTGTTTGTTTCTACAAATATAAGAGGGGGAGGAGGCCTTCAGTGGATAATATTGTCTGTGAAGAAACGAGAGAGAGAGAGAGAGAGAGAGAGAGAGAGAGAGAGAGAGAGAGAGAGAGAGAGAGGAGGAGGAGCATGGATGGAAGGGAAAGATTAACAGAAGTAGTGATATCCATCTAGCAATCAGAAGGCCTCAGTGGTTCAACCGAGAAATATATTTCCTGTAGCCTGCAACACAAACTCTGGTGAAAGTAATGGATCAAGAGAATTATGGTTTGCCTTTGCAGATGGGATAGTAATAATTGCAATATACTGGGTAATATTACTGGTGGGACAAAGAAATGGTCTCATCTCCATTTTATCTTTACCTAAGGGTGGTGAAGAATAACTGGTTCCCCAAAGAGAGCAAAGTCTGTCTAGTACTTAGGCCTTCCGTTTGGGATGTGTGTGCAAATGCCTGCTGTCCAAATATTGGAAGTTGTGGCCTGGGGGAGAAGCAGAGGCCTGTGGATCAACTGGTGAAAGTTAAGTTGATTTTGGTAACTTGAGACCTACTTTCAAGAAAAAGAAATAGAGGAGATGGGAATATTTCCACCTTCAGCCATTTTTGTTTGTCTGGCCTCTGTAGGGGGGGGGGGGAGAAAGACGTAAAGCTAATTCCCAAACATGGAAAGTGAGACAATTCTGCCGTTTTGGACCTTATTTCAACCAAACAAATGCTTCCATATTTTCAGACAAGGGTATCTGAGAATCCAGTATTTACTTTGGATTCTGAGATTCATGCTGAGTATCCACAATGTGAAGCAGTGTGGTTTTCAGAGTTTTGGTCTAGGATTGGGGAGACCAGAGTTCAAATACCCACTTAGCTATGGAAGCCCACTGTGTGATCTTGGGCCAGTCACACACCCTCAGCCTAACCTACCTTGTAGGGTACCAGAGTAAAAAGGATATATTTTTTAAAACCTCATGATTGTTGATGGCAGGTAGTTTTGGGAACCATAAATAATTGCATACTGAGATAATATCATATAGATCACTAAGTACGGGTATGGGCCAGGTTCAGTCCTGTGCCCCCCCCGAAATTGAGGAGTCCATACTCCTGATTCCTTTATGGAGATTTTTGTAGTAGTAGAGATTCTTATCTGTAGAAGGTTTTGTTTTTAACAGTCCTTTATAGGGAAGTATGTGGAACAAATTCACACATGCATTTTACCACTTGATAACTGCTGCATGTGCCAACTGGTCATAACAGATATACTAGATACAGCATGCTCAGGTCATCTGATGTTGTCTCAACCACAATGGCTTATTCAGTTAGTCATGCAATGGATCTTGAATTAGTCATGCCAGACTAACCTGTGCCATGGGTTACAAGTGTACTCAGTTGGACTTGCAACAAAATGTACTTGGATCTGCAACCAAGAACTTTAATGGAATCCAGTCTCAAATTCAGGGGCCAGTCACTGAGTACAATTAAATTAGATTTACAATCCTATGCAGACTTACTCAGAGGTAAGGCCCATTATTTCAGAAAGTCCGTGTTTCTGCTTTTCCCTTCCAGACTCCAAAATTGCTGGGTTTTTCAGCTGAGGAGAAGGGTATCATCTTCTCTAAATTCCAGTGGGTAAATCATTCAAACATACAGTTTACCTTCCTATCAGTAAATATTCTTCCAGCCATGAGCTCTCATTGACAAAATATTACCAACCAGCCTAGGCTATTAGTCCAACATGGCAATGATCTTTTTGTAGCTAAACCACGTATCTGTGGCTGCGTGCAGACCCCCTCCCCCCGTGCCTTGACCGGGGTTGCCCAGGCTAGGCCACACTCACCGGATCTTGGAAGCTAAGCAGGGAGCAGCCCCAGTGAGGACTCAGATGGGAGACCACCCAGGAAGTCTGCAGTTGCCGTGCAGAGTCAGGCGATGGCAGACCACTTCTGTTCATCTCTTGCCTTGAAGAAAACCTTACAGGCTTGCCAGAAGTTGGCTGTGACTTGAGGACGCTTTCCACTTCTTGCTTCGACAAAGAGTGTGTCCCTGTGTGCATGTATATATGTATTGTTCTATGTGCCGTCTTCTGTAATTAGTGAAGGCTACCATGGAAGAGATTTTAACACCACTTTCTCGATCAGTATAATTGCCAACATTTCAGAAGTAGGTGAAAGTCTGCAAACCCTTTTGGGGGCTACTCTTGAGGAAAAGGAGGCTGGAGTGGCATGTGCTGCTCTTAATTGTCTTACATGGATTACATTTCCGTGCAGCCACATGCTGAGCAATTTGGGCACAAACTCTTCCCAGCATCTCTCTCCCTCCCCTGCATTAGTGGTGTGCTCCTCACACAGGTCACAGAATAAACATTGTCTCTGCCTGCCTGATGCTTGCCATATGTTGACTTCCTTGCAGATAAATTTTTTTCTCCTGATTTCTCTGATATATTCAGCACCACTATCCCCATATGGTATTTTGTAGCTGCTGCTTTTGTCTATTCCAGGAGGGATTTGTCTTTTGCCTTTCAAAGGTTTATCACTGAGACAATCCTTCCCTGAACAGTGTTGTGTGCCTGGTTCATCTAATTATACTCCCTCGTTAGAGATGCATCGGAGATTTCGCATTAAATTGCTGAGGGTTTTAAAAGCAGAATATCTGAGCAGCAAAAGCTGCATAAGCACCAAAGAAGGAGCAGGAGGCTTCTCATACTGAAGAGATGTATTCTGAGCAGGCGGAAAGCTGGTTAGTTTGCTCTGCCATTAAGTCAAGTATCTCTGCCTATCTTTCCCCCCCAGTTTACGTCTTCAGAATGTAAGCTTGCGGGCAAAGCTGGTTTTGTTTTAATTTTCATTGAGGGCCTAGTTATTTTAAACACTTTATAAATTACCCCTCCCCCAAAAAGAGGAAGCAGCTACTAAGATCTGTGGGTTTATAGCAAGACATCCCATTGAAGCAGCTAGAAAATTGTCCAAGGGGTGGAAATAAGGGAAAGGGTTAGGATACCATGGGTCGAATGTGAGTAAAGAGCCAGTTTGGTGTACTGGTTAGGCACGTGGACTCTAATCTGGGAGAACTGGGTTTGATCACCCACTCCTCCACATGCAGCTGCTTGGTGTGACCTTGGGTCAGTCATAAATTCTCTCAGAGCTGTTCTCTCAAGGGCAGTTCTCAAAAGAGCTCTCTCAGTCCCACTTATCTCACAGGGTGTCTGTTGTGGGGAGGGGAAGAGAAAGGGATTGTAAGCCGCTCCTTCATGTAGTGAAGGGCAGAGTATAAATCCAATCTCTTCTTCTACTTATTCTTCTAAATGCTTACAATTATTGCTATGTCTAAAAAGGTCAGGTACACAGTTGTTCCCCTTCCAAGATCACAATAAGTCATGTTCTGACATAATTATCAAATGCAGAAATGGAAGGTATGGCCATAACTAAGGAAAATATACTTTTTGGCAGCTGTTTCCCATATCATTTCCTGAAGAACATATGGTGCCTTTTTGCTGCTAGGCCCTTTGGAGTGGAGTCCGTCTGAGAGCAAATCAGGCAGTCCTGCTGAGAGAGCATGACCTGCCGCCATTAATTCTGATAGAGCAGAGAGCGATTGTGTCCACAAACCTGGTTAAAGCTGATGCAGCAGAAGAGAATAACAGCCTATAAAGTTTGAAGCTCACACTGGCCAACAGCTCTAAGACAAAAGGTGTCCAAGGAAATATTCATCATCAAAAGAACTTCAGGATCTGAGTGGCATATTGAGTTATTGCAATGGCTTGTCCTTGCCGGAGACTTTGTAAAAGCTAATTTAAACTAGAGTGGAAAATACCTGCTGGCTCACCCTAGTGGTTGAATAGCATATTGTAGCACAGTTTCCTTCTATACATTAAAACAAAGTAATGGGTTACTTAAAAAACAGTGTGTTTCCCTATTGAATGTCAGTGAGTATAGGGCTTTACATCATAAGATAGGATCACAGATGTCATGAAGTGACATAGTGAAGAAGGCTACCATGACACATTACAGACATAACAGAGATTATGTATGTATAATGTATGTATGTATGTAAAAAGTTGCAGCCAATTCATGGCAAACCTGTAGGGTATTCAAAGCAAGAGACTGACAGAGGTGGTTTGTCACTGCCTGCCTCTCTGTAGCAGCCCCAGACTTCCTTGGTGGCCTCCCATCCCAGTACTGACCAGGGCCCAGCCTGCAGAGCTTCCAAGGCCTGATGAGATCGGGCCATCCAGGTCAGGGCATAATTAATGGACAGTGACGTTTGATAAAGGAATTAATAAATACTAGCTTGATTGAGTTTTTCATGCTTTTCACGATAGATTACAGGATATGTACGTGTGCTGGATCAAGCCAGTGGATTATTGCACATGTGCTAGGATACTTCTTATACCCCGTGCAGTATTCTGCTGAGTACACAGGAGTTGTGAAAGCAAATCAAAACTCTCTGACTCGTTTCTAAGCTAGTGATATCAATTTAGAGCATCATAGCTGAACAAATAGGAAGAACGAGGATTGTTCGCTCTGTTCAAGAACCGCACATCTAACCGACAATAATCAGTTAGGCCCATCCTATCTCATCAACTTAACTCAACTGACTGATGAGTAAAACAAGATACATTAGGGCCTGTCATGTGAAATCATATCTAGCAAAGTGATGTGCCTGGAGTTAGATCACACAGAACAAAGCCCAATAAACAGTTGGTTTGTAGGAAATAGTTTCAAGGAATGAACACTTTGAAGAGCAGAAAGAAACTGCTTACCAGGATAACCTTCACTTTGAGGTGGATCCCTTGGAAAATACCTCATTGTATGGTTGGTTGTAAAGCTGTATTCTTGGAGCAACTGGATAGGATAAAGGGAAGGTCTAGAAAGTATACTTCTGGCAGGAGCAAAACATTGGTGAAAATAATTGGATTCCAGACTCAACTGAACTAGGATCAGAGGTAGATAATATGACAGCTTCCCCTCTGACCTTGGCTGACCTTTAACTCAAAGAAATAAACTACCTAATTGGACATAATACTAAATCCAACATAATTGCATATACACCCTTTCTTTTCAGGAAGCTTATCAACTGTAGTTCTACAAGTTCCTGAGAATTAGATTCGTAGGACAAGTACAATGAACCAGCTATCCTGTAAACAAGCTAGTGCAGTGTAGTTAAGAACATGAGCTGGTGTTCATATCTCACCTTTGGCAAGCTCCTGAACAGTCAGCACTGATCCTGTGTTTACAATCTGTTAACATATTTTGATTGTGCGAACTCATGCAGGTCATCTACCTTTTGGACCATTACTCTGGTGCAGGCAGGAGAGACCCTTCAAGAGGCTGAATGGTATGAGAAATAATAACTGAATTTGGGAGGGTGTCTGACTAATTGATGGGAGCGGCTCAAAAAATGACACCTTCCAGAAGAAACAGGTTCTCTGTACGAAGTGGATGGCAACTGTGATATCACCAGCCAGAAGTCAAATCAGAGTTCTTTGCCTAATGCCCCAGTTTGCATGTTGGAGTGACCTCAGCAGCAGAACACCAATCCTCTTCTTCTATATTCTCCACTGTAAATGGTGAAGAAACATCCAAGAAATGGAACCCAAAACTAAAAAGGGATCCTGAGATGGTGCAATAGAGAGAAGCTAACGTGGTCAGCAGAATGAGATATAACGAAACAGGTCTAACGGAGATGCTGGTGAGGAAGCAGACAGATGAGGAGAGCAATGAGTGAGGGGTAAACAAGCTGGGATGGGAAGCGAGGGCTGACCCATCCTCTCAGCTATGACGTATCTTTATGGTGTGTTTCACTGTACTGTGGAAATGAAAGGATTACTGAGATAATGTAGATAAGCATTTAGTGTGTGTATGCACACTACCGATGATGATGATTACATCGGATGCATGCTTCCAGGCTATATTTACTGTTTCTTCAGGCGTACTGATTCAGAGAAAACATGTTGCATGGCTGGGCTGAAGTTTCACAGGCATGCATTGTAGATTTCCCATGTGCCTGCTTGTAACCTGCACCGTGTCAGGCAGATACACATGTTCACTTACCATACTGAAGAAAAACACACTACAGGGAAGTGGGTAAGTTGCTCCTTTTGATGGCATGTTTGTGCAATATTCCTGTGATGAAACGAGTGCATGCTAGAAGGTAAATGTGGATGAATGTTTAATCAATAAATGAAGGGAATGGCCCTAAGCTTTGGGCACTGTTCTTTACAAGCAGTGTAAAGATGCTCAAAGTGCAGAGGCCTTCCTGCTATCCTTCCATTTCTCCAAAGGAGCAGAAGGCTCTGCCCTGTTTTCTGGGTGATCATCTCTGCTAGCCCAAACTACCCACAAAGGCACCACCATCATCAATCACTGGATTCAGCAGCAAAGTTGCACAATGTTATCTACCATAAATTCTGGAGTTCCATGCTAAAGTTACACCATAACCTCTGCTGTATTACGCACTAAATCAGCCATTTCTCCAAAGAAGTTGCAACATCAGCCAGTTGCCTGGAGCCTCAATATTTATGGGGAGTATCCATCGGTGGCAGATATGATCAACTGGCTGCTACTGCTGCTTCCCGAAAGGCAAGCTGCCACAGAGAGAGCACTCTGACTTTCTCTCGCACAGTTTGGGCAGCAGCTTGTGACTCTGCTGATGAACCCAGGCCCAAGTGACTGGAGCAGAGTTAATGTGAAAAATCCCCTGGAAGCTTTTGATTTCATTGTACCTGCTGGATCATTTCATTACTGCCTTATTTAATCTTTGAGAAAACCTCTTATCTGCCTTCCTATCAAAGCCCTTGAATACACACCACGCTGGAGATGAATGGCTTAAATACCAAGTAGATTAGAGAGCGAAGATGAAGGCAGAACTGTAAAAGCAGAGAGCAAATCAATATCCATTTCAGGTTTCAGCAACATGGAAAGAAAAGGGGGAATATTCAAAACTAAACATGCTGTGAAGAAAGGAAATGGCAACGTCCTGAGAAGAGCCCAGCGAAGCAGCTTAGTTCAAGAGGCACACAGAGAGCAAAGCTTGGGGAATGCTACTGAGGCACCTTTGCTGATGTTCAAGGGATATGGTCCCTGCGAGCCACAGAACAATGGTGCCAGTCCCTCCATTCATAGCATGCATTAGGGAGATCACAGGTCAGTGTAGGTGGCAAAAGCCACATGGAAAATGGTTCACAAAGTGCTACACCGCAGAGCTCCTCCTTTTGCTGGTGCTGCTTTCATGTTAAGAGCGTGTATCAACAAGTCCTCGGCAGCCACACCAGCTCCACTCCACTGTTGTGCTGTGCTATAAGGAATTGGCCCTGGCCTGGATGGCCCAGGCTAGCCTGATCTTGTCCGAGCTCAGAAGCCGTGCAGGGCCAGGCCAAAGAAGCCCAGGGTTGCTTCACAAAGACAGAAAGTGGCGGACTACCTCTGAGCATCCCTTGCATAAGGAACTGTCATACTTAGCCCAGTCTTATCTATAATTCTTCAATCTCTCAAACTTTCCTAGCTCCACTACCAAATCCAGGAATCTCTACCAGCAAGGGAAGCTTTCTCGTACTGAGACAGACTGTTGATCTGACAAGGCCATTATTGTCTGCTCTGACCGACAGCCACTCTCCGGGGTCTTTCACAGCCCCTGCTACCTGATCCTTATAGCTGGAAATGCCAGGGACTGAGCCTGAGTGCAAAGCAGATGCTCTACCCTGGCCCCTCTCCAAATGTATATATGCTAGAAGTACTGGAGCCTTCCTGTTCTCTTCATACCCAGTGCAATCACTAAAAGTCCCTGCTACGAACATACAATTCCAAATGCTCAGACGATGTGTTCCAGTCAGTCCCATAGGGTCTGGATGAACACCATGATGTAAAGCTATATCCACAAAGCTTCCACACACAGAAATAATTTTCTGTGCATGACTTCTCCCTCCTGGCTTGAGGGGATTTACAATACCTTTTAAAGCCCATTGAAGTCAGTGGGCTTAGAAGAGTGTAACTGTATTTAGGATTGCACTGTAAATCCTCATCTAGCAGAACAAGCTTTCTACCAATGAGCTGCACTCCTTCCCTTAAAATGTGCCAAAAATAAGGCTAGTGTTCAGACAAAGATAATATGGACTAGACTAAACAAGACTAATTTTCTGTTAACTAAAAGGGTGGGGGGATTTCCAGCAATTGCTCTAATTTGGTCTCTGTGTGCTGTTCCTGAGGATCCCCTGCTCCCCTCCCCAAGCAACATGTCAGGGAGATCCATGGGCTGCAGTGGAAGGGGGGGAGGGAGAAGCAAGGGAGTTCTGTTCCGCTCAAAGACGTGCCTCCTGTGAGCAGAAAACTCAGTCTGGATATGGCCCATGGGAGAACATTGGCAGCTAAAATATTAAATACAAATAAAAATGTATTAAGCAAAACGTTAATATTCTGCCTTTCTGCTGTTAAAATAGCACTCAAGCTGGCTTACAATTAATATTTGAAAACAGACTAAACAATACAGCATCTCAGCAAAAGCAGCAGTCAATTTCAGCTATAACAGTCATAAGGCAGCAGCAACCAACATAAAACTCATAAAAAGTGGTCAATATAAATAATAAAATCAGCTTCAGCATCTAGCAGGGAACCATTTTAAACAGATTTAAAGAGAGGCAGGACAGGGAATATAAAACCAGAGACTGACATGTCTAATCCAGAGGGATTTATTGGATCATAACTTGGACTTCAGCTATGTTGTAGGTTGATTATTACCCACCCAACCTGGTCACTTTAAATGGCCAAGTCAGTTTCACAGTGAAAATGCCAGATTCATCAGGGGGCAAAAAAAGCAGGTTTTTCCCCACCTTGTAAAACTTATTTAAAATCTGATATTTAGGATGGAATGTTCAGCATTTCTGTAGGGAAGTATCAGTGTATGCTAATATTCCCACTTTGTGATTTCTTATTTTAAGATCCCTAAAACTTGATGAATTCCTTTAAAAAGTATAATATGGTAATCTGCTCCAACAAACTTAAAAACAGGAGATATTTGCTTCCTACACCCCCCCCCCAGACTGATCTTTATGTTTTTGGCTAGTATCTGAGAGACAGGAATTCTAGAGGTGCAGCTTTCCCTCAGTGTGTAGATGACACAATGGGGGAACAGGACCTGGTGAATTTCTGCCTGTAGCATTGCAGTTAAAATGGACTGAGCCCCTGTGGGGAAGAAATGTGGCAATTCCTAGACAACAATGGAAGAAGAAACATGCAAGTAGAGGTGGGAGGGAAGAAGAAGGATACTGACAATACCATCCTAAACTGAGTTACATCCTTCTAAACCCTTTGACTTCAGTGGTTGTAGATGGGGATTGCTCTGCTTAAGATGGCACTGTGAGGTTTTAAGGGCACACACCTCAAAATACTTACCTGAGGAAGCAGTGAAGCTAGTCTGATGTTA
The DNA here is from genome assembly GCA_029375565.1 of Gekko gecko. Taxonomy (NCBI): domain Eukaryota; kingdom Metazoa; phylum Chordata; class Lepidosauria; order Squamata; family Gekkonidae; genus Gekko; species Gekko gecko. Next base: position 98,043,946 of record JAPDNY010000001.1, read on the forward strand.
AGTAGGGATGATTTCCAATTTTTTATCCCTGCTATTTTGACTTGAAGATTTGCCCTTGTGCACATTGAACCAGTGATTCTTTCTTTTCATGTCATTTTCTGCTTCTTTCCCCCCATACATTTCCCGTTGTGGTTTATGCATCAATATATCAGCATTATACATCATATGCATTATACCAAAATACATGGTATGTATGCATGCCATATGAACTGCACAACATGTATGCACAACGCACACACAAATCCACAAAACCAAGAGCAAAACCAAAAAAACCCGAACCATGGATGAAAAGTATCAAAGCAGAGGGCGTTTGTCTGTTTCAGATATTAATTGACGTGAAGACTGTTGCAGCTTTTGCACTCAGTGGGTGCAAATCAGGAAAATGAATTCCATGTCTGTGTCTGCAGTTGGAGATGAGTGACAGAAAGGCAAAACGTCTTGCTCCCCCCCATTTTGCATGTTCGTGGGAATTACTACAGAATCTCTGACTACTGAGTGCATAAAATGTGCTGATATGAATTCAATTTTAAGAAATGCCACCTGTGTACACACCGCCTGGCTGGGACTGCATACTGATTGACTGCTGTGCACAGTAACAACTGTGCTTACTTAAGGGGGATGCTGAATGGGCTCCCCCCCCCTTCATACCTAGAGGCAAAGGGATTATGGTGGTTGCCTTTCAGACACTATCTGTGGCTCAATTTCCTGTTCCTTCTTTATGTCCCTGATAATAGGATTTGGCATACCCGTAATGGGACTTTATGAAGGAAACAATGAGGATATTTAAGGTGAGGCTGTGACTTGAATGTCCTGTTCTATCAGAGGTTGCTTCCCCCCCACCCCCGCCCCTGCCTGCCGTGCTTTTCAGCCAGGAACTGAACATTAACTGCAGTGCTGGGGAAAGACAGACTTGGCTGAGAGAGACAGAGCCAGCTGCTTGCTTACATTAGAGCATTGCTGGGTGAGTGCAGGCCACTGGGAACTTGCCACAATGTGTTGCCAAATGGTGGGAAAGCTTTACCACGTAGTTGCACCCAGTCAGGAGCCCACAGAGGCGAAGAGGCGGTGAATTTTAGTCCTCAGCAACTGGCAGGGGATGCTGCCAACTTTCCCAGTGGTGAAAAAAATAGGTGGCTTTTGGTAAGCGTTGTTACACCAGGAATTACGTTTCTACTATGTCTTGTGTGTTGCTTGTTTTCCAAAAACTTTTTTCTGAAGCTTACTTGCAATCAAAGGGAGTAGATCAAGTGAAAGTCCAAGGAAACCCAGTCAGACATGCCGTCTGGTACTTTATCACCACAAGATCCCCTCTCCAATCTTTTTCTTATGTAGGCATCCCTGTAGGAGACTGTGAAAAGGCTGACTGAGACATTTTATTGCCTGAGGTAGGAAACCCAAACGGCACCATCCTCCACTGATTATCCTGTGCAAGGCCCCATGAAATGAATGGGAGCTGTGCGAGAGCGGAGGCTTGACTACAGAATTAGAGAGGTTACTGCTGGTTATGAGGCAATCACTGATTCCCTGTTCGTTCCTTTGACGTCCTGCCTGGAAATGTGGTGGCCCTGCCTCATGAGGAAGCTCAGCCCCATGCCATGGTTGCTTCCTCCTCCTCACTGAGGGGAATCTCTGATGGTAAATACGGAGCTCCTTCAGGCAGTCAATCATGAGATAAGCTGTCATGAAGCATAGGATCACATGGTTGGTTAGACAACACACTGCCCTCCTTGCCTGGCACTCAGACTGAGAGCCGGCTTGGTTTAGTGGCTAAGAGCATGGACTCTAATCTGGGAGAACCAGGTTTGATTCCCCACACTTCCACATGAAGCTGCTGGTGTGACCTTGGGTCAGTTACAACTTCTTTCAGAGCTGTTCTCTAAGGAGCAATCCTCAGAAGAGCTCTCTCAGCCCCACCTACCTCACAGGCTGTCTGTTGTGGGGAGAGGAAGGGAAGGAGATTGTAAGCTGCCCTGAGACTCCTTTGGGTAGTGAAGTTTGGGGTATAAATCCAATCTCTTCTTCTTGTTCTTCTAAAGTTTCCATGTGGCAGTGCAAGTCCACTGGTCTGCAACAATCACCCTGCCCCCAAAGAAGCCAGTTAAGACTCAATAAAAAGCAACTGTTTTTACAAGTGTTTGATGCTGCTGCTTGTGCTGAGTGACCCAGTTATGAAGCTCCATCAGGGTTGTTAGTCTGGGTTGGGAAATTTTTGGAGATCTGCAGGTGCAGCCTGGGGAGGGTGGGATTTGAGGAGGGGAGGTGGTTCAGTGGGATTTAATGCACCTTTCAAAGCAGCCATTTTCTCCAGGGGAAGTCATCTCTGTAGCCTGGAGATCAGTTTGTGATTCTAGGAAATTGCCAGGTCCCACCTGGAGACTGGAAGTCCAATCAAAACAACCCTGAGCTCCATCAATATGCACTGTTCAAAATTTGCTGCCAGAGGTCTTTTAGAAGATTGTCCAAAAGGTACTGCTTTGGTAGCTAATCAGCTATGAAGCCTAAACCATAAGGAAAAAGGCAGCTCTCATTTGTCTCTGGCATACATTTCTCTCCCTGGGAGAACTTCGCTGACTACAAGGACAGCAGAGCTCAGAATAGCTCCACTTCACTGCTAACATAAACATCATCAGAGGAACTCATTCTGTAAAGAAAGGAAGATAAGCTATTAAAATTAATAAGCAACCAGCTACTACAAGCAGCTGCTTTGTCATTTTACATATTGCCAGGCAAGAGAGAGCACCATTTTTATTCCATCCATGCTAATAGTTTGTCTTCTCTATAAATTTGAGAGGGAGAGTTGCCTAAGGTTGCCGGGAGCTCACCCAGAGACAATGGGGTGGTTCTGGCCCACCTTTTCTGCTGGTGAAAAGGGGAGAGGGTTGCCTTGAGCACCAAAAAAAAAAAAGCTCTGCTGGTGTTATGTCTGGGGCCCAACAGTGACAGACCCAGCTTGGGAACACAGAACAATAGACTGCTAGGATCCTGGTAGGAACCTATCGATCAGGAGTACCTCTGTAAATAGGGTAGTGGGTGGGTGTGGTGTTTGGTGTGGTGTGGTGTTGTGCACAGATTTAAGCAGGGCTTCAGTCCTGCTAGAGTTGTCTTTTAGTTGAGCTAATCACTGAATAAAAAATGAGCTGGTATTTTTCAGCTGGGAATCATGGGGGGAAAAACCACATGGAATGAGGGGTACAGTATGGAGGGTATTTGGTGAACTGGAGTGAAAAAGCTGGCTGCATCTAACCCAATACCTATACCTTTAAAAGCCCTGGAGAAGCAGGACAGAATGTGATGGAACCACTGTGGCCCTTTTCTTCCACTACCAGTCCTGCCTTGCCTTCCTCTGTAGCTGCCTGATGTCATCTTTCTCCATATTTAAGAAACAAAAAGGAAGGGTTATGGCTGCAGCTTAGCTCAATGCCTCAGTCCACATCAGGACAGAGGATCTGACACGCCTAAACTTAAACCTCTTTAGAAGGGGAACTACCAGGCCTGGAAGAGGTCTGGACAGCAACTTTGTATTTTAGGTTCTATGCATTCTGGCTTGGAGTGTCCAGTGGTGGACACAGCTGTGTCATATTTTCATGCCTAGGGTGAACCATATTGCTGCATTTGAGTACCTGAGCATTATGAGCTGTAGTAATTTTTTCTCTTTTAATTAGACTTTGATGCAGTGTTAACTATCACTTTGAACTTCTCTGAGTGACAACACATGATAGTTAAAGAACCATCACAGCAAGTTCTAACATCTGTGATCTGAACAAGGCTTCTTCCCAGCTTCCCTGTTTGATGACAAATGTACATTCATTCTAGTTAAATGTGGAGTCACCTGTCAGTCTTGTGCCTCCACTGTGATTCAAGCAGACTTTTAAAAACATTAAAATGACACATCTACATTTATACATTCATCCATCACCTTATTTTTAAAAAACCAAAAGCCAGTTTAAAACAGTTGCAGAAGTACTCCAGGGATTTGGGGACAGGGGAGAGAAGAGGGCATTGTAGTGATGTTATGCCAACTGATGACATCCACAGCCATCTTCTGACCATCCTTGCAAAACCTTTTCGGAGTTTGAACTTGCAAAGGAATAGCTATATTTTTGTGTCTAACATGTTGAGGCTTCTTCTAAACCAGCCACATGGCTTTATAACTGTTGTCTCTGTTTTCACCTCTGTTTTTTTTTAAGTCCAGTATCTCCATCTTCCAGTATATGCTGCACATGAGAGGAAAAGATGCTTATTTTCTATCTGGGGTCTTCAGAAATAACATGCTTAACTGAGCTCACAACATTTTGAAATAAGGTGGGCATGAGAAAACCTTGCACTCACTATGCCTATCTTATTCTGACATCTGGGGATCCCCTGCCCAATGGCATTGTGTACATACTTGAAAACCCTGTCCTGCACTAAGAATTTATCTCATTAGAACAAAACATCCCAAGGGCTGTCTGAGTTTTCAAGAGTGGAGCTGCCAGGATGAATTGTACCTGATGATGCGGGAATGGCAAAAGCTGGCTGTTTGTGGGTTGGGCCAAAGCAGAAATAGATGGGCAGAGTGGAACAAGGACTTGGTCCAGCATATCAGAGGAGGGAACTGCTGGATCTGTGTTTATTGATGCTTGAACAACTGCTGGTTTGACTCATGTCCTGCTCAGCCATTGCAAGCAGAGAGCCAGTTGTTCAGTGGCAGGTCAGTTGCTCCCAAGCAGTTTCAGCCTATTAATTGGGTTCCTTCCCATCCATGGAAGTTGTTGTACACGGTGCACATTAATCCCTCCCCACTTGTTACCTTGCTGCTCTCCAATGCCAGTTGTTTAAATGAAGAGTAACAAAAAAAATCAGAAATAAATAAACTCTGAGTGTGTGTGTGTGAAAAAACTCCTGACATTTGGTGCTTGTCTGACACACATCAATATTAATGATTGCTGATCTGTCTGGATCTAAAGCAGTTTGCACATGCACGTTGTCATATAGCCCCTTGGTCGTTTTCTGCCTTCTGGCATTATTCAATTACATAACCCGACCTTGACTAAGGGAAAACGTTGTTTTGAGCTACTGTTCAGCTGCAAAAGTGGCCACAAAAAAAAAGAGAAGGAAATTAATCTCCCCCACCACAGGCACTGTGCAGCCACTAAGCTGCTGGACGTGGTGCTCCAGTCAGGTGGTTCACAGCAAAAGCAAGATGAGCCGATCTGAAGCTCAGCTCGTGAGTGATTGTGGCTGTCAAAAACAGTATGTTTGGCTGTCAAATGTATTTCACTGTCTAGTTCTCAATATGCCTATCTAAAATTGGAATCAATAGCTGAATTTTTCTTTCAGACTGGTTTAGCAACTACCCGCAGTGGCTTTTTGAACCCTCAGTATCAGTATCTGCAAAAACATACTTTTGCTATTTAAAATGGCATGTTGGCAATTGTAATTCCCTCCAGGATTAGAAGGAGTGTCTGTGAAGCATGATCAAATTACTAGTCTGCATGACAGCAGGGGGCCAAAGTGCTCTTAGCATAGGGAGGGGTCTCAAATAACTCCACACCTGGGACTCTGGTACCTTTAATAATGCACCTGCAAGACTCCAAGTGTGATGGGGTTGGTTGCTGTTTTGCTACTGGTTAAAATGTCCTTTCTTAAAGAGGGCTTAAAGTCTTATATAGCCAGTCCCCTTACTGTGAACCAAGGATGCCAATTTCCTTGTTATGATACCTTCCTTATTAGAAGGATGACTGATAGAAGCTGACATGGTCAGTTTGGCAGTGACCATTTGGTAACTGGTTAAAGCACTAAGTGAACCATTAAGCTCCAGCCTGCAATGGAAGATGGAAACAGTGGGAATTTTGTATGGTACAGTGTTAACTTGGAAAATAGAAATACATCACAGCAAAAATAGGCATCTGATACATACTGTGTTGAAATAAAATATATGGTCAAGGTAAGCCAGTTAAATAGAGAAGCTAAATCATAAGTAGTTGTGTATATTGCCTACCCCTAGAATCATGTCAGCTGATGGGAGGGCTGCTGGTCAGTGCTCTGACACCCCCCCCCCTTTCTATGAAGGCTCTCAAGGGGTTTTGCTTCTCCTTGGGACAGCAGCAGAGAACGATGTCTTTCAACTGATCATTTCTACTGAGTGCTTGGCCATCTTCTCAATAGGGAGGACTGGGATGCAGGGCTGAGCATCAGGCATGTGCAATGGGAGACAGGCACCTGTAGACAATACCATGCAACAAGGTCACAGAACAGACAGAACTAAACAGCACTCAGAAGCAACAGCAAACAAAGCTGGGGGGGAGGGGGAGAGTTACAGAATCCAAGGTCAGGTTTTAGCTCACTCTGTCTCTGAGGAACTCAGGGCAGCATATGTAGTTCTCACCTCCCTCATTTTATCCTCACAAGAAACTAGTAAGCCAGGTTAGGCTCACAGAAAGAGAGAGCAACTGATGAAAAGTCACGAAGCAAATGTCAATGGGGATTTGTCCCGCATCTCCCAACTCATAGCCCAACACTCTAACCATGGCTTCATGCTGGCTGTCAAGGACGTTACACGGAGACTAAGAAAGAACAGTTTGCCTGAGGCTACTTAGCGTGAGTGTGGTGAGGTGGGAACTGGCTACTCTGCAGAAGACCATAAGAACAGGCTGGGAGATTTCTATTTAAAACTCACACATAACCAAGATAAGCACCATAGTGACCATATTGCAAATGAAATAACTGGTGACCTTATCTATGTCTTAGATAGAAATAGTCATAAATTGCGCTACTTGCATTTCATAGTCTTTTAATTCTACTTTACAATATTTTCTCAATAATTGTGTGTGTGTGCGCGTGCTGGGGTCTACTTTGGCCACACTCCAGATCAGTGTTCCCTCTAAGCTGAGTTAGTGTGAGCTAGCTCGCAGTTTTTCAGCCTCCGGCTCACACAGTTTTGTCTTCACTCAGGAAGGATGGCTCCAGAGCAAACCGATTTCTGCAGTAGCCCAATCGCCCGCTCACAACTTTAAAGCCAGTAGCTCACAAAGTAGCATTTTTGCTCACAAGACTCCACAGCTTACAGGGAGCATTGCTCCAGATGGCCCTCCTGCTCTTCATGGCTGCTTTTTAAGACCAAATAACATATTTGGAGTTCCAGTCACAGAACTCCAGCATCATGTGTAGTTTAATCCTTATCAAAGTCCAAGTGTGAAGCTATTTTAATCTTTTGAAAATAATAGTCATATGGTCCTGTGTAAGCACCCACAGATATTTTTTCACACATTTTCCAGTAAATTAGAGATGTGTTTGTACTCCCAAAATACAGTCACCATGTTTTCCACATTGTCACTCTTGGACACTGAAAGATTAAAATCTCTCAAAGAGATATATGCATACATTGATTAACAATGAGAATTGCTTACAAATGAACATGTATTGGGTGTTAGCTGCAATCCTAAACACAGCATATTTATTAGAGAAGTAGCAGCTTTGGGATTCTCTTTAAAACATACACACACACCTTAGGCTAGGTTGAAGCTGCCAGAGAAGCCCAGAGATCCAGTGGAGAAATCTGCCATGGAAGGGAGTCCTCGGTGGCCCTTCCTGTCCAAGGCAGGGCTACCTCCCCCATCCCATCCCATCCCATCCCATCCCATCCCATCCCATCCCATCCCATCCCATCCCATCCCATCCCATCCCATCCCATCCCATCCCATCCCATCCCATCCCATCCCATCCCATTGGCTGGCCTCTTTTGCTCTTCTTGCACTCTGTTTCTGTGTAGGTACATCTGCTGGCTGCCATGACTGATGACACCGTTAGCCTTGCCACTGGCCCCCCAGGACAGAGGCCCACTGGAAAGAATCCCAGGTAGATTAATGGCCACTCTGCCTCTGCCCAGGGCACAGCCCAGTTCTCTTAAAAAGTTCCCTCAGCAGTGTTTGGGAGAGCCACAGCTCTTTATAACATACCTGGGAGACTGCAGGCCTGTTAGCGTTGCCAGGTCCTCTTTGCTCCCTGGCAGAAATGGAGCTCTCTGGGAGTGCGGGGGAGTGCGGGGGTGGGGCAACAGTGCTGTGTGTGATGTCCCCAGCATGATGATGTCATGCAGAAGTGATGTCATCATGCTGGGGATGCCACGCAGCAACACTGTAGTATTTTGGGTAAAACTCTATGATTACCATAGAGTTTTGCCCAAAATACTACAGCATCACCAAGCGGCATCTAGATAGGTTAATAGAAAGTGCTGGGGAGTAGTCAGCAATCATGGTGCATGTTCGCACTAATGATATTGGAAAATGTAGTTGTGTTGTCCTGGATGGAAAATTAAGGATACCAGGCAGAAAGTTAAAGGCCAGGACCTCAAAGGGAGCATTCTCAGAAGTGCCGTTGGTTCCACACTCAGAAGAAGAAGAAGAAGAAGAAGAGATTGGATTTATACCCCACCCTTCACTACCCAAAGGAGTCTCACACCAGCTTACAAACTCCTTTCCCTTCCCCTCCCCACAACAGACACCCTGTGAGGTAGGTGGAGCTGAGAGAGCTCTGACAGAAACTGCTCTTTTTCAAGAACAGCTGTGCCAGAACTATGGCTTGCCTAAGGTCATCCAGCAGGCACAAGTGGAGGAGTGGGGAATCAAACTCGGTTCTCCCAGATTAGAGTCCGCGCACTTAACCACTACACCAAACTGGGCCAGCTAGACAGACACAGATCAGGGGTTTCAATGTATGGATGAAAAAATGGTACCGGGAGGAAGGGTTTAGATTTGTTAGGCACTAGGGAACTTTCTGGGACAAGCCAAAACTGTACAAAAGAGATGGGCTTCACTTGAACCAAAACTTTTTCTGGTTCAGGAAAAGTCATTCCAATGGGATGATTGTATAAACACTCAGGGTAATATTATAGGAACATAACAGAACTTGGGAGTGAGGGCATGATGGCAACTGAGGGCCATGTGTGGTGACTAAGGGGCCAAGGGAGGTGATGGTTACTGGAGGAGGAGGAGATTGGATTTATATCCCGCCCTTCACTCAGAGTCCCAGTGTGGCTTACAATCTCCTTCCCTTCCTCTCCCCACAACAGACACCCTGTGAGTAGGTGGGGCTGAGAGAGCTCTGAGAGAACTGCTCTTGAGAGAACAGCTCTGAGAGACTGACCCAAGGTTATCCTGCTTGGTGCATGTGGAGGAGTGAGAATCAAACTCGGTTCTCCAGATTTGAGTCCACTGCTATTAGCCACTACACCAAACTGGGAGGTGACTAAAGCAGATAATGTTATTATACTGGGAGATTTCAACTACCCTCTCATTGGTGGGGTAAACCTGTGCTTGAGTCATGCTGTAGAAATTAAATCCCTAGACAACATAGATGACTGTGCACTGGAACAGTTGGTCACAGAGCCAACCAAAGGGGTAGTGATCTTGGATTCGGTTCTGAGCAGGTCTCAAGACCTGGTGAGAGATGTAGAGGTTGTTGCACCAATTGGGAACAGTGACCACAATGCTATAAAGTTCAGTATTCAGATCAATGGAAAGTTGCCCCTAAAGTCCAAATGGTAACATTTGATTTCAAAAGAGGAAACTTTACAAAAATGAGGGGAATAGTAAAAAATAAGCTGAAGGGGAAACACAAGAGAGTCAAATCCCTGAAGGATATGGTGGCCTCAAGACAGGCTGGGAAATAGGGTTGCCAGCTCTGGGCTGGGAAATTCTGGAGATTTTGTGGCTGGAGCCTGAGGAGGGAAGAGAGCTCAGCATTGAGCCCACCTCCCAAAGCAGCCATTTTCTCCACCAGAATTGATCTCTGTAGCATGCAGATTACTTGTAATTCTGGGAGATCTCCAGCAACCACCTGGAAGCTGGCAACTGTAGTAGCCAAGTAACTGACAAAGACAACCAGTCAGACTTCCTGTTTCTGTCTTACTGCTCAATCCCTTTGTTATAACAACAAGCAAAGCTATTCTTTTTAAGGATTATTTATTTGTCCACTGTCGGGATCATTGCTTGTGCTCAGCATTCATATGACCAAGGGTCAGCTACCATGCTTTGAGCTACTGTGAGGAGTTTCAAGGTATGAGCAAATGTCTAGAGTTTCTGGGACTCAGTGGGACCAGACAGGGACTAGAATAGATTTTACAGTGTGTATAGTTGCCTTCCTGCAGTCACCAAAGAGGATGGCCACAAAAAGTCCGGCACTGATCGCTTAGTTGCGTCCATACATGAGGCACTCTGGACTCCCACAAATTGGTCTGCCATCTTACTTGAACTGGTTTTAATCTGGTTTTAAATTGTATGTTTTAACATTGCTATTATGATATTGCTTCTTGTGACAGTGTTGTGATATGACTGAGCCCGCTTGTGGGGAAGGGCAGGATATAAAACAAACAAATAAATTAAAAAAAATGTTTGGGCTTCATCCCAGGACAGTGTCAGAGCCATGAGGCTTGGGTTATTTTTACACTGACTTCATTGTATGACAGCCCCCCCTGCCGTTCCTAAAACTGATAGCGGGGGGGGTTGGGGAAGCGGCAGATAGGTGCAAGGCACTAAAAGACTCCTGGCCACTTCTCTGTGAGACTCTGGAGGCTGTGAAGGCAGCTTACAAAGCACAGGCTGACAAGAAAAGGGTGGTGGGTTGGGTTCTTCAGCCTGGGAGTTATGTGTATCTGTCAACAAAAAATTTGCGCCTAACTCAGCTGTCGAGGAAATTAGCCTGGAAATACATTGGTCCTTTTAGGATTGTCCGTTGTATAAATAAGGTGACTGTAGAATTGGATCTGCCTAAGAACCTAAAATATATTCATCCCATATTCCATTGCAGCCTTCTGAAGCCTGTGTACCTCCCGAATAAATGGCGACCTGAGCAACCAACGCCTCCCCCTCTGATTGTGGATGACAACAAACATTATGAACTCGCTGATATTCTGGACTCAAAGCTGATTCGTGGGCAACTCCACTACTTGGTGGAATGGGTTCACTTTGGTCCCCAACACAGAGAATGGGTTAAAGTCACAGACATCCGAGCACCCATTCTCATTAAACAGTTTCACAACAAATTCCCAACCAAGCCTGGGGGTCCAGCGTATGTCCCTACACACAGGGTGGGATGAGTTTTGAGGAGGGCAGAATGTCAGAGCCATGAGGCTTGGGTTATTTTTACACTGACTTCAATGTATTCTGCTGTGTCTATTATCTTGTCTGTTGCTTGTGCGCTTGCGTAGTAATCCCAGCTGCAATGTGGGAGAATGGCTCAGCTGCTCTGGCTTATCACGATGGCCTTGAATGGGAGGCTATGGAGTATTCTTTGTTTAAGGGAATTTTCCAGTCCTGTGAGGCCGAGGGGTGGGGGCAACTCATTCTCCCGATCATCAAGTAATCTCCCGCCGGGAGTTTCCCACGCACGTGCTAAAAGTTCATTTGCTAGTTGTGCTTTTGCATCATACTATAATAATGCCTGACCAGCTTGTGCCGCCATTCCTGACAATAATCGTGTTCCTGTGGGTTACAGCACTGTATTCCAATAAAGCTTTTCTTCACAAAAGGAATGCTTGGATCTACTTGCTATTGAACCTGACAGACAGAAGCATTCCATGGACTGAAGGGATTTCAGATTTCCATCTGTGGAGCATGATTTTCTCATCTCCTCCCTTTTGCTGCAAGCCCAAATGCCCTGCAAAATGCTGCTCTGGGATGGACAAGATATCCCCAAATATAACATCAGGGAGGGTGCTGGAGATCTGCAGTGGGAGAGGGTAACTGGCACAAATTGTCTCCCTTTCTGGCCACAGAAACCCTCCATGGGATCCAAGGCATCACTTGTATATCCCCATTGTGCGCCACAGCACCAGACCAAGTGACTGGGAGGTCAGCAGCTTGATGTGCCACAGGAGAAAATGAGCTGAATGGATGACCTTTTCACTGGAAGTGGAAGCATGAACCATGGTTCAAATCGCAGTTTATTCAAACCACTTCTGATTTATTTTAGATATTTATACCCTGCTTTTCCACTCAATGTTAGCCCAAAGCAGTTTCCAACGTCATTATCCTGTCATCCATGTCACAACAACAACCCTGTGAGGCAGAGACTGGCCCAAAGTCACCCAGTGAGCTTCCATGGCAAAGTGAGGGGGGATTCAACCTGCATCTTTCAGATCTGAGTTCAACACTAACCATTACTCTGGGCTGGCTTCCCCCAGATTCATCCCCTTCCCTGTACCATATGTTAAAATAATACTTAGAAGATAAGAGATTGGAATAATACCCTGCCCTTCACTACCCAAAGGAGTCTCAGAGTGGCTTACAATCTCCTTCCCTTCCTCTTCCCAAAACAGACACCCTGTGAGGTAGGTGGGGCTGAGAGAGATCTCTTGAGAACCGCCCTTGAGAAGAACAACTCCGAAAGAAGTTGTAACTGACTGAAGGTCACACCAGCAACTGCATGTGGAGGAGTGGGGAATCAAACCTGGTTCTCCCAGATTAGAGTTTGCGCTCCTAACGAAACTGGCTCTTAGTGGCCTACCTGACAGGATTTTTGTAAGATTTTCTGCAATAATGCATGTAATGCTCTTTGACCATTAAGGAAACGCTCCAGTCATTTTATTGTTATTAGCCCCAGTGATTTCAACAGAAGAATCAAATGCTGAATTTTGGCTAGATGGTGCCCTTGCTTTCACTACTTGTCAGATGTATGCACCAACTTCCCCTCTGCTTCCTTTTTCCTTCCAATGGCTGCTTCTTTCCCAGAGGTGAGAAGCCTATCAACCCCAAATCTAGTCTAGCCCCCGTTCTCTCTTTTTTGTCAGCCTCATATGCTGATAGCTGCATTAATGCACTTTAACAGCAAATGTTGTTGGTTTCCAAGTCACCTTAGCTTTCAATGAGCTAGACTGAAAGCCGATGTTGTTATTTCAGCTGTGGCTCCAAGATAAGGCAGGAGGTAAACAGATCTCGGGTTTGTTTGGAAAACACACAAATGCTTGTTCTTTCGGAAAGGTTCAGGGGAGCTTAGTTTGCCCTTTTGACAACCTTTGTCCAACTCTGCACTTCATCTCCTCCCTCACGCGGCCTGCCTCTAAGCCAGTCAGCAGGACAGTGGTTCACGTTTTCTTCCCACAGCCGTGTTCAGCCCTGTGCTTTGGGGTTCAGTATTAATCAGCTGCAGGTGTCCTTACAGCCAGGTGTATTCTCTGGGTATAAAGGAAAGTGGGGGAAATTGCCCCAGGCTGTCAAATTAGTGCTTGACAAACCATTTGCAACAACAGATTGATTCATCAGCTGAGCTTGGCACTTGTAAAGTTTTCTGCAGACAGATAACAATTTCTGTCATTGTGTCAGCTTTTCAAAAAGTGCTCTACAGAAGTTTCAGTGGTACATGACTAGGCCTGAAACAGCAACCTGGAAATGTTTGCAGCAGACATGGCATTCCTTGTTTAAGAATACAAGCCGCTGTGATTACCCTGGATTCCCAAATGTCTCCATCAGGGATCAATTCACACAGGCTGTTTCGAGCATATTAAGAACATGACTTCAGTGTATATCTGTCCAACACGGAGCACATGGTTAATGGGCAGAGTGATTGTTTCAGCTGTGAATTCAGGCCATGAAAATGGCCCTGCCATTTTCCCTTGCCTCTTTACTCACAAAAACCCAGCTGGGAATATTGTGGTTGCCTAGCAACAGACACTGAGGAAATCTGTTGCTTAAAGCTACAGGTGCTCCTTTTATCATTTTCTGTTTTTTTTAAGCCACCCAATGTATTTTTTTTTTAGTCCCCATTTTTCTGCAAACCTGGGGCCCTTTTCAGGTTTGTAGAAATATCTGCCTTGCCCATTCACAGCTCCAGTCTCTGGATTTAGGATTGCCAGGTCTGGATCACTCACAGGCGGGGGGATGGGGGGGACATTCTGGGAGTGGGAGGTGATGTTACCCCCCATTACCCCCCCAACAGTGACATCACACTCAATGTGCCCGCATCGTCCAGAAGTGATGTTGGCGACATTGAGGGCAATGCTCTGTTTTTTAGACAAAACTCTATGGTAAAATCAGCTTCAAACCATAGAGGTTTGCCCAAAAAAAAGAGCATCACCCCCCCATCACTGACATGCCAACATCACTTCTGGGTGATGCAAACATGTTGTGTGTCACATTGCTGTTTGGGGGGAGGGGGGAGGGAAATTTCCTCCCTCTTGCCAGCTGTCCAGCAAAAAATGGGGGATTGCCTGCCTCTACCAGGCAATTGGCAACGCTAATCGGATTTAAGTATTCAAAGATTTGGCTGGCTTCACTAATAAAATATATGTAAAAATGGAAAGCAAGCATTTCTGGGCAATTGTACTTCCTTTTGGCAAGTATACTGTTGAGTCTAATCTTGTTCCCACCGTTCGTGTAAATGAAGCACACAAATTAGCAGTGACACTGCAGTAGGTTTCCATGGTGGCTTTCAAGGCTGAAGAAGTCGTGTCTTATTAGGTAATTTGGAGAGCAGCATGGAATGGAACTGATGAAAAGAAACAGGCAGGTAACACATGGTGCACAGTGATAGAGAACAGATAGGTTAACACACATGAGAGCTAGACTCCACCAACAGCAGACGATGTAACAATATTGTTCTTGCTCAAGATTTCTTCAGAAGGCAGGTAGGACAAATGCAAGACTGAATCCTTCCCAATCTATATAAGAAAACTCCCTACATATAGAAGATTAGATGCTAGGGCAAAAATCCAAGCTTAGCCTTTTCTATGACATAATAGTTTTCTATTCACAGGAACTGGAAAGGGAGGAAAGGGAACATCCAAGCATAAGACTGCCAGATGGCGGTGTGAAATAGAACAGCCCATGATCAATTCTATTCTGCTGTCTCCAAATGCTATAGTCTGCCACTTTTTTGTAAACCTTTTTGTAGACACCATTATGGTGATGCCTTACACAGCATGGGGAAATCTACCCTTTTGATTGTTCTACTTCATTTAAAGCATGCTTCAATGCTGCATGGTCCTCAGACTTGTGGCACAAGGTGTACACATTGGAGAGTAGAAATTATTCCAGCTTAATGAACAAGGCCTTAGACGAACATATACATGCACATGCGCCAGCTAGCTTTACAATCAAACCTAGATAGTATAACCTCCAGCCTACAGAATGTCATTGTGAAAGAAACTGTATAAAATAGTTTGTAGAAGGCTTTCACGGCCAGAGTTCATTAGTTGCTGTAGATTTTCCAGGTTCTGTCGCCATGGTCCTGGCATTGTAGGACCTGACGTTTCACCAGTAGCTGTGACTGGCATCCTCAGAGGTATAACACAGAAAGATGGAGTACTCTCTATGTCAAGGTGAGCAGAAAAATGATAGGCAAGTAATTTATTTCTATCCTGGAAGGTGGGGTAGGGCTGAGTCAATTATCTTGTGTAGTTCTCCAGCCTATGAACATGCTAATGGAGGAGCTTTCCTGAGGAAGTTCTTTTGTCTATGGATTGCTTCCTGAGGAGGTTTGAGGAGGTTCTTTTGTGTGTGGAATGGCTATTGAAACTCTAATCAATAGAATTCAATAGAAACTATTGAAACTCTAATCAATAGAGTTCAATAGAAACTATTGAAACTCTAATCAATAGCCATTCCACACACAAAAGAGCCTCCTCAAACCTCCTCAGGAAACAATCCATAGACAAAAGAACCTCCTCAGGAAAGCTCCTCTATTAGCATGTTCATAGCCTGGAGAACTTCACAAGATAATTTACTCAGCCCTACCCCACCTTCCAGGGTAGAATTAATTACTTGCCTATCATTTTTCTGCTCACCTTTACACAGAGACTACTCCATCTTTCTGTGTTATACCTCTGAAGCTGTCAGTCACAGCTACTGGTGAAACGTCAGGTCCTGCAATGCCAAGACCACGGCCACACAACCTGGAAAATCTACAGCAACTGTATAAAGTATTGTTGTATACCAAGTAAAGACCACACACACAGTCAGGGAAACACGTGGTCTAGAGAAAGATTTGAGCATCACCTCCAGGAACAATAGCCAAAATGGATCCTAGCCCACACCTATTGGATGGCTAGGATCCTAGTAGGAACCAATGGGTAACAGGTGCACTGTAAATAACCTATCACAGGTGTGTGTGTGTTGGGGGAATGGGGAACACGGGAATATAAACCGGCCTGTGAGCTGGGCAGCCATCTCAAGTCTTGAATGTAACTAATAAAGTATGAGCTGCTATCATGCTTCAACGCATCAGTCTCAGTACTTTATAGTGGTGATGAAGGTGGGATCTGAATGAGTGATTTGGAACCTGAACAAACCACCACACTGTGCGCCGACCTTAAATCTTGCATTGCTGACCCTGGAACCAGCACCGCACTGTGCTCTGAGTCTTTAGTCATCGTGCCCCGCACCACTCCCAGCAACTCCACACCACATGTACCCAGCATGGCGGCCACCCAAGGAAGCATCCTCGAGTTTGAGGTGACCCACCTGGAAAAGTGGGAAATATGGCACGAGCTTCTGGAATATTATGTGGACTACCACGATATCATGGAGGAGGGTAAGAAAAAAATCCCTGTTGCTCAGTTCCTGTGGGATTGATACCCTACAACTCCTGAAAGATTTGATGACCCTGAAGAAGCTGAAAGAGGCCATTTATGTTGAAATGACATCACCTTGCCAACAAAAGTCCGCATGGTCAAAGCAATGGTATTCCCCGTAGTAATGTATGGCTGCGAGAGTTGGACTATAAGGAAGGCTGAGCGCCGAAGAATCGATTCTTTTGAACTATGGTGCTGGAGAAGACTCTTGAGAGTCCCTTGGACTGCAAGGAGATCAAATCAGTCAATCCTAAAAGAAATCAACCCTGACTGTTCCCTGGAAGGCCAGATCCTGAAGCTGAAGCTCAAATACTTTGGCCACCAAATGAGAAGGGAGCATTCACTGGAGAAGACCCTGATGCTGGGAAAGATTGAAGGTCAAAGAAGAAGGGGACGGCAAAGGATGAGATGGTTAGACAGTGTCATCGATGCAACGAACATGAAATTGAGCAAACTTCAGCGGACGGCGGAGGACAGGAGGGCCTGGCGTGGTCTGGTCCATGGGGTCGCGAAGAGTCGGACTCGACTGTGCGACTGAACAACAACAACAAATGTTGAAATGGAGACAGCACTCACAAACCATCAAAGATAGCTGAGTGCATAGACTTCTTTGCGCACATCCAGGGTCCAGACGAAACCACAATCAACTTCCTGGTGGCCCTTAGGCGAGCAGCCACCCGATGTGGGTTCCCCAGCCTAAGCGACACGTTGATGAACCAGTTAATCATGGGCCTCCGGGGACCCAAGCTATGCTGCAAACTCACCACCCACAATGACCTGACCCTGGACCAGGCTCTGAAGGAGGCCACGGCATGTGAATAATCATATCAGGAGTGCCACGGCAGGATGGTAAACTTCACCGGCACATCCCTGGTCGTATCAGACAAGGAGGACATCCTACAAGTACGCCACCCGGTGAGGCAGAGTACATGGCCCCAGACGACCGTGAGGGCAGAGAAGCTGACCACCCAGACCTCCTGCACCAGTTGCAGAGAAGCACCTGAGCGAGGCACCTGTCAGTTCCGAGATGCTGTTTGCTGGACTTGCAACAAACAAGGCCACATCGCCCGTGTATGCCGATCAGTAGGGAACCGATGGATGGCATCCACCCACCAGGAATCAGCAGATCTCCACACAATCACCATTCACCAGCAACAGTACCAGGTATTGAACTTGTCCCCTGAAGCCCCAAATAAAATGCATACTACGGTGTTTATAGAGGGGTCCCCATGTAGAATGGAGTTGAACACAGGGTCGGCGTTCTCCATAATCTTGGCAGACACCCTATGGCAGCTCTTCCCACAAGGGGGACCCCTCCATCAGCCCCGGGGTTTAACACTGCAGGACTTTCAAAAGAACCCGGTGGCCATCAGGGGCTAGGCAAATTCAGGGTGCAGTATAAGAACTTTGACGGGGTTTTGGACTTGCTCATAGTCGAAGGGTGACTCACAAGCCTGTTGGGACTGTCCTGGTTTGGACCACTGAGGTTCTGGGTGACGGGGGTGAATAGTGTAGGAATGCTGGATTTTAATGCTGTCTGTAACGAGTTCCCCGGGATTTTCGATGGTACGCTCAGCCGTTACTCTGGTCCCCCAGTAACATTAGAACTAGACCCCACAGTGAGGCCCATCAGGATGAAGGCCAGACGGGCCCCACTGGCCTTAAAACCCAAAATAGAGGCTGAGCTGGACTGTTTGGTGGCAAAGGGCATGCTAGAATCCGTAAATCATGCCAGATGGGAAACCCCCATAGTTACACCTGGTGAAACCCAATGGGGATGTGAGCATCTGGGAGCGGTGGCACAGAGGATTTATCCTCTGGCTATAGTAACATCTGAACTGAACAGAACGTCTGTCAGTTCTAGCCCCGCGCTGGTGTGAGCTACCAGCCCTGTCCCTAGCTTGCCGTCCACCCTGTGGTTCGAAAGCTTCGGCAAGTAGATAAAATGGGTACCACTCCTTAGAGAGGGTGGGCACACTAACCCCCCCCCGGTGGGGGAGGTGTTAGTCGGTAAATCGGAATGTCCAGCTCGTGAGCTCGAAAGCTTAAGAGAGAAATCTGTGGCGTCGAAAGCCTGTGATGGGTCAATCTGGCCAGGCGGTGGCAGTGCGGCACCACAACTTGAAGAAGTCCTGGAAGAACAACTGACGTCATCTGAATACCTCCGAACGCCTCTGAAATGTCTCTGGAATATGTCTGACCCTCAGCTGAACATGTCCCGCCGGCTGCAAATGTGTGCAATTAAAAAAAAAGATTTATATGTTGTGTCCTCCCTCATCCCCTATGAATTATTGTTAGTCCACTGTCTACATGAGTAACTGTAATTATCGCTCAGGGCCAGCAGCTCTGCTAGACTGGGCAATTAAATAAATCGAAAGGTATTGTTATTGTTATTGTTATTATCTGTGCTGATTATAAATGTACACTCAATAAGGCTCTGCAGGACCACGTGTATCCAGTACTGGAGGTCAGCCATGTGTTAGCATCATTAGCAGGGGCACGGGTCTTTGGCAAACTTGATTTGGCCCAGGCGTACCAACAACTCCTGGTGGACGAAGCCACTGCGGAGGCTCAAACTATAGTTATGCACCGGGGGGCTTTCAAAGTTAAGCGGCTGCAGTTTGGGGTAGCATTGCCTCAGGTCTGTTCCAAAATATGATGGACTGTCTCCTTAAAGGCATCCCCGGAGTCCAGCCATTCTTTGAAGATATTCTGATTATGGCCCCAGACTCCAAGACTTCTGTGGCCAGGCTCAGGATGGTGCTTCAACGTTTTGACTCTGCAGGCCTCAAGGTGAAATGAGAAAAATGTCTCCTAGGGGTTCCATGGGTTGAATTCTTGGGGTTCACCATGGATGCCTAGAGTATCCACCCCATGGACGACAAGATCCAGGCCATCGTTCAGGTGCCTGCCCCCTCATCTAAAGCAGAACTACAGGCCTTTTTGGGACTATTAAATTTTTATCATTCCTTCCTCCCACACAAGGCCACCGTGGCAGAGCCGCTACACTGCCTCCTGGATAAGAAGGCCCCTTGGGTATGGGCCCCCAAGCACACTGCCACCTTCCAGGCAGTTAAAGACTTGTTAACTTTGAACATGGTCCTCACTCACTTTGACGAGAGCTTACCTGTTGTGCTTGCATGCAATGCGTCACCTTACGGGGTGGAGGCAGTCCTGGGGCACCGGTTGGTGGATGGATGCGAGGTTCCTGTTGCATATTATTCATGGACCTTGTCTGCAGTGGAGCGCAACTACGCACAAATTGACAAGGAGACCCTTGTGATTGTAGCGGGGTAAAAAAGTTTCATGATTATCTGTATGGCTGGCCCTTTATGGTGGTCATGGACCACAAACCCCTCTTTGGCCTCCTCACCCCTGACCACCAGACCCCCAACATGCTGTCTCCCAGGATGCTGGGCTGGTCAATTTTTTTGGCGGGCTATTCTTACTCACTGGTCCACCACCCCAGTAAAGCAATGGGGCACATAGATGCCCTGAGCCACCTCCCGCTGCCTGTTTCAGACTCTGACCCCACTCCTGCCCATCACGTTGCCCTGCTGGAGCCCGCCTGATCAGCCAGTCCAGGTCTGGGAGGTGGCCTGTCACACTGCCCGGGATCACATTCTTGCCCAGGACTTGGACTGGGTGGGGAGGGGGTGGCCCGCAGGCCGGGTGGGGCCGGAGTTCACAGCATTTGGGTCCCACAGGGATGAGCTGTCCTCACATAAAGGGTGCATATTGTGGGGTAGCTGGGTGGTAATTCCCCAACCCTTACACAAGCGGGTATTAGAGGCACTACACGAAACACATCCAGGGATTGTCCGCATGAAAGCACTAGCGTGCAGCTATGTGTGGTGGCCGGGGTTAGACAGTGAGATTGAGCCTAAGGTAAAACTTTGTCAGAAGTGCCAGGAGTTGAGGCCTGAGCTTCTGAAAGCCCCGGTACAGCAATGGGAGTCCTTTCAGAAACCCTGGGCCAGGCTACACTTAGATTTTACAGGACCATTCTAGGGCCAAATATTCTTCATTCTAGTGGACGCGTACACTAAATGGCTGGAGGTCATGCCAGTGCCCTCCACCTCCTCCAGGTCCACAATCCATGCAATGTGGTGGATCTTTAGTGCCCAGGGCATCCCTGACTCTCTGGTCATGGACAATGGGGCAGCTTTCATGTCCACGGAGTTTGAGGGGTTTGTCCAATATTATGATATCAGGCACATTCACTCGGCTCCATTTCACCCAGCAATGAATGGCCAGGCCGAGCGCATGGTCCGAACCACAAAGGAAGCCCTTAGGCACACAGACTCTGGGGACTGGGACTATAAGCTGACAGCGTTCCTATTCTGGCAATGCATGACCCCACACACCACAACAGGACAAGCCCAGCCGAACTCCTCCTTGGCTGGTATCTACAATGCAGCTAGATCACCTACACCCTGACCAGGTGCCAGATCACAAGCTGGGCACTGAAGACCAGGAGGCCACATGAGGATTTTTCCCAGGAGACCCAGTCTGTGCTCAGAACTATGCCAGGGGCCCCGCATGGATTCCAGCCAGAGTGATAAGGTTGAGTGGGCCCCGATCCTACAAAGTCTCAAGTGAGGACAGCCAAGTGCTCAAGCGACACATTGATCAGCTCCATCACCACAGGCTCCCAGCAGACCTGGATGACAGTGAGGACGAGAGCCTGGAACACAGAGACCAAGAGGCACCAGTCCCAGCACAACCTGGCTTAAGCAGGCTGCCCAATGCTGAGGACACGGCCCTTCCAGCTAAACCCCAAACCCAGTACGCGGATGACATGGCCAGGGCGGAAGAGCAACCAGCAGAGGTAACACCAGCCCCAACTCCAGCCCTGGTGCCTTCCCTGGCACTAGCTGGAGTGACAGCAGAAGGATCAACCCCCGCTGCCAAATTGAGACGCTCCACGAGAGAGTGGAAAACCCCCGCTTACCTAAGGGCAATCTGGACTAAGGGGGGAGGGGTGTTGTATACCAAGTAAAGACCGCACATGCGGTCAGGGAAACACGTGGTCTAGAGAAAGACTCATGTCTGCAACAAAGTACTCAATGATGGTCAAATGCCTGCTTCCTGGTTGGAATCTTCCATCATTGTGCTTCCGAAAGATAAGAAAGACCCAACTAACCCACAGGGCCGGCCCGAGGTTTTTTTGCCCCCTTGGTGGGGCTACTTTCTGGGCTGGTGGCTCAGCAGGGGATCTTCCCCTGGACGGAAGCTGAAGTAGCTCGAGGGAGCGCCTTCCACAGGCATTCCAGCCCCCCCCACTTCTGCACCCCTCCCACTTCTGCAACTCATTACCTGCTTGCTCATTTCCAAGATGCCCACACTGCTGCCACCCGCCCACCTCCACCAGGCCCTGGGGGCGCTCCCCACATGCACCCTGACCCTGCCATCTCCTCCTCCTCCCCGCTGCCCTCCACAGGTGCTGGAGTTAGGGGGCTTTGGGGGGGGCGGGACAGGTCCCATTTGGTGCCTCTTGCCCTCTCTCTCCAGGGGCTCCCTCCCCTCCATCTAACCAGAGAGGGGGTGGGTAGATGCTGGGGACACCGGGCAGAGGCGAGGGAGGGAGGGCGGCACCCTTCCTGCTTCCAGCTATCTGGGCGCTCACCTGGGGTAAGAGGGGAGCCTCCCCCCGGAAGATCCACTGCCCCTACCTCCTCTCCCTCTGAGGGGGGAGGGGGAGGGTGGGCAAGCTCCACCACCACCTCCTGAGCCTCACTGGGGCGCTCTTCACAGGTGGCGGTGGGGGGCTTTTCATGGGGGGGTGGGCACAGTTTGGCGCCCCTGCAGCCGGCCGCTCTAGGTGAGCACCTAGCTCACCTAGCGGGTGAGCCGGCCCTGCTAACCCAGCACCATACCATCCAATTGCCTTAATTAACAACGACGTGAAGATCTTCACTACAGTACTGGCAAATCGCCTGAAAACAATATTCTCGGAATATGTACACCCAGATCAGATGGGTTTTATCCCTGCCAGACAACTGACTGACAATATTCACCACACACTCAACATCATCACGTTGGGGGGAAAATGTTCTTCTAACTCATTGATTCTGGCACTGGACTTCAAGAAGGCCTTTGACTCTATAGAACCAACATTTATGACAGAACTTTTTCAAAGGCTGGGTTTTGGACCCAGATTTATGACAGTGTTGCACCTTATACGGTCCCACTCCTCGTCCAGAATCAGGGTCAACAGTCACAACTCGCCTTTCTTTCATCCCTTGTGAGGAACATGTCAAGGTTGTCCCCTCTCTCCACTGATTTTCATATTGGCACTTGAACCACTGACAGAAAACCTCCATAAGGCAAAAGACTTCTTGGAACTCAACAGCAATGGTACAAACACAAAATGACACTATACACGGATGATCTCATGCTATATGTTTCCAATCCTCAAAAATCTCTACCAATCATCTGCCAAATCCTGGAGGACTTTGGGAAAGTTTCATGCCTTTGTGTCAACACACACAAATCAGAAATCTATCCTATATCTGTATCTTTAATTGTAAAAGAGGCTTTAATGAAAAAGTTTAAATTCTCATGGGTACAATCTTCATTGAGACATCTGGGAATTCAAATACCACTAGATCTAAAAAAATTAATATCATATAACTTCCACAAACTATATAAAGACACTAAAAATGATTGCAGGATTGGAATGCTCTCAAACTTACGTTACCGGACAGGCTACATTTGATTCAAAGTTTTATTTTCCTGAGCTTTCTCTTCCTTCTCAGGGCCTTACCTATCAAAATTCCGGAAATCAATCTTAAATCATGGCAAGGCTCTCTGACTACTTCCATCTGAGCATTCAAAAAATTGAGACTTGACCGTTGAATACTGTCTTGTCTGCAAATAAGAGGGGTCTCAATTTGCCAAATTTGAAATGCTACTACCAAGCAACAGCCATTTCCAATGTGATACAAATGATGCACAATGCATCCACAACCAACTGGATGTCCATAGAACAAGTATACACTGCACCGCTCACACTTCATGAAGCCATCTGGAGCCCCAGCAAACAGCGTCCCAAACAACTAGCAAATAATCCATACCTAGCACACACATTACAAATCTGGGATGAGCAGAGAAAACACCTGTTACCAGCTATCTCACCCCTTTCCTCTTTTACTCACCAAGATTGGTTCCCTCCATGCCAAGAATCAGATGCATTCCAGGATTGGACGACAGCAGGCTATAATTGCCTGCAAGATCTCATTCTATGAGGAAAGATATTGCCAAAAACACAATTTGAAGACAAGATCAGCAAATCAGTCTCCTGGCTCCGATACTACCAACTGGGAAGCCTTATAGGTCATTTGTCCGATGCTGGAATCTTCAAGGAAACTAAATCACCTTTTGAAATACTCATAGAAACTCACTCAGAATACTCAAAACATTTGCTTTCAAAAGTATACAAAGTCCTTATAGACCTCCATAGCACATCAAAACTGAATTACCAATCTGTGTGGCAAAAAGATCTTGGCACACAACTGATGGAACAGCAATGGTCTTCTATTTGGACCACCACAGCTAACAGATCTAGTGTCTTCAAAATCAGATTTGAATTCATTAAATTGGTCTCTCGATGGTATTAGACCCCAAACCAATTACATCACATGAAAAAATCGTACTCACCATTATGCTGGAAGAATTGTGGAGCAGTGAGCGATTACATGCATTGCTGGTGGAGCTGTCCACACATCCAACAATTTTGGAAGACTGTTGTTGCTGAAATAACAAAGATAACCTCAAAAACACTTCAGATGACACCAGAAAGCATACTTCTTCATCTTAGGGACTCAATGAGAGGTGAAGATCCCCTACAAAATTTAACATCACATCTACTCACAGCAGCCTCACTCACCATCGCAGCTGCCTGGAAGTCTATCAAAACACCAAACATGGAGGAATGGAGAAACAAAATATGGGAATTTTTCATCATGGACAAAATAACCAATGTACTAGACACTTCTCAAACATCATCTTGCACAACGCACTCCAGATTTGTAAAAACTTGGTTCCCATACTTACAATTCATGACAGAAAATGATCTCCTGCCACAAAATCCAAACTTTGCATCCTGGTTTCACCTTTAACTGATCTTTACCCCTGAATTTGTGACAACACAACATACTAACTGACCCTGAATATTCGTGTTCATGTCCATACCAGTATATAGTACTCTCAGGCAATTCTCTAGTGATACATCCTTGTGGGACCATTATTCCTTCTGTGCTGAAGTTTATGTAATCCTATATGTCCTGTTATTCTGTTTCAGAACTGCATTGTATGTTGTTTTGATGTTGAAATTCAATTGTTTGCACTCAAACTTAAATAAAATTTAAAAAGAGAGAGAGAAAGACTCAAGCATCACATCCAGGAACAATAGCCAAAACGGATCCTAGCCCGCACCTATCAGATGGTTAGGATCCTAGTAGGAACCAATGGGTAATAGGTGCACTATAAATAACCTATCGTGTGTGTGTGTGTGTGTGTGTGTGTGTTGGGTGAGTGGGGAACATGGGAATATAAACCAGCCTGCGAGCTAGGCAGCCATCTCAAGTCTCGAATGAAACTAATAAAGTATGAGCTGCTATCATGCTTCATCACACCAGTCTCAGTACTTTATAGTATTTGACCACATTTTGGAATCTGAGCCATGATATCTGAAGGCTACAGAGGGCCTGATGTGTCTATGTGTGTGCCGTCAAGTCTCAGCAACTTATGGAGACCCCAGCAAGGGGCTTTCAAGGCAAGTGAGAAGCAGAGGTTGGTTTGCCATTGTCTGCTTCTGCAGTCTTCCTTGGTGGTCTCCCATCCTAGTATCAGCCCTCCTTAGTTCCTGAGACCTGACAAGATCAAGCTATACCGTACTATTCCACATCCCACGGAGGCCCTATACATTGCAAAAGATTTCATTGCTCAAGCACTGGAATCTTAATGCTATAGCCATCTCTTTTCTCTGTCATCATACTGTAATCTTAAGACTCTCTGTCAACTGGTTCCAGTGGGTGGAGTGGAGCTTTCCTTACTGGATCTGTATTGGTTGACACCTCCACTCAGCCTGCATAACTACACCAATTGGGAACCACTCAGGGCTTGGCAAGTACCTATTTTTCAAAGTGATGAATGACTTACATGTAGGGGGGGTGGGGGGAAAAAGATGTTGCCTCTTCTAGGACTCCAAATAAATTATTTAAAACATGCAACCTGTTTATATTCTTTCCATATGAAAAATTAATGCACCACAGGCTCTTTTGTGTTTTCATGGCAAAATAAATCTATTTGGAAACTTACCTCTCTTGAGGAACAAAGAAAGGGGCTTTCGACTGCCACTGTCAGAATTCCAACTATCAATCGTCCCCTGTGCCGAGAAGGGACAGCTCTATTAATGAGCAGCTAGGTATTAACATAACAGAGCAGCCCCATTAATCTCCTGAGCACTGTAAGGTGCTGCCAAAAATAAGCTGTAGCAAAGCTTTGTTGCTTTACTTTTTAATAGGGAAAGGAGAGAGCCAATTGCACCCCACCCTTCATACCAATTGAAGCATGCCAGTAAGCCACACCAACGCATTAGAAATATCTTTGTTGAATTGCGAGCTCAAGTGACTGAATTAAACGTCTGCTAGTGCTTTGGGGCGTCCCATCCTTAGGCAAAGTTGCAGCAAAAGATTTGCTTGTTACACTGGTAGCAATACTCTGTTGCTCAGCCGTCATGAAGATGTCCAGTCATCCATATAAACACAAATGATATTCCAATACACACTCATTCTTCTGGGACTACAGAGGAAAGATATCAGATGTGGCTATGAATTGTGAGACGGTCTAAAAGGAGATTTACATGTGCATATACACCATTCAGTTCAACACTAGGGAAAGGCTCATAAATCTGACCGTATTTAAAAGCCTTAGGTGGAGGTGAGTTGAGATGAACTGCATGTATTCTTGCTGGTGTTTGATATGTCAAGGCCATGGACAGATTGGCCCTTGCACTTATCCTTGGGAGAGTTCCTTGGGAGATATTGCCCTGGAGGGCCACTGATGCTCAGGACCCAGGTTGTTGTGATGATGATGACAGCAAGTGTAGGTTCACCCTGTTGATGGCTGACTCAGACATGCAACAGTCCTGAACTTGTTATTGGTGCATTTCAAGACCAACCATTGCCCAAGTAACATTGTCATTTATCTAATTAATTAGTACAAACCTTTCTGTAATATGTATCACACCTCACTTTACAGCAAATTTCCAGGTACAGAAAGTTCAAGATACTTGTCCATTTTGACTTTGCTGTTTTTACCCTCCCCCTCAAAAAAGTAAGTAAGGAAGGAAAAAAATGAACGAAACAAGATGATCTCCTTCCGGAGAAACTGATATCTGACTGATCAAGCTCCAAAAAAGTCAGAGATGCCTACTGCCTGGGCACAGCAGATTTGTGATGGCCCCACTTGCCCCACATCCATTTGCCTAAGGAAGCCCCACTTGAACCCCCCCAGATGCTGAATTCTGAGGGTGGAGCCACATCTCACAGGTGTAAAGCAGAGCTCATTGGAGAACTGACACTATAAGAGGCAGTTGGGATCCCTGGGGGGCTTGCTTCCCAGGACTTGCTTCCAGTACTTTCAAACAGGGTTTCTAACAAGGGAATTGAGTGTGGGAGTTCAGTGTGGGAGGCTGAAGGGGACCAGGAGAGAACACAATCCAATATGGGTTTTCTGAGAAAGGACATACAGGCTCCACATCAGCAAGGAGACAGTTATGCTGCCCTATCCTTCCTGATATGGAAATCTGCACAAATTCAGGTAAGCACCCTATTTCACCTTTAAACAACTAAAATAGTTATGAAGGTAGAAAGCCAGCATGGGATTGGGCATTATCTAATGTTTAGCAGAGAGTGTTACCTGCATTATTATATACCCACTGGGCAAAAATCATGGATGTGTGGTCGATGCATGGAACTCTTGGATCTCAGGGAGCAGGCTCATTCCCTTGACATGAGGGCTGCTGATCTTAAGAGGCTGAGGGGTATGTGGATGACTTTAGGGACTTACCAGAGCAGTCCCACTCCTGTGATGATAGATGTTCTCCTGTTGAGGAGAGTAAGGCTCATGAGATTGGAGGACATCAGTCTGAGGAAGAGGGACCTGATCCCTTAGAAGGGACCCCCTCCTTGGATGATGGACCCATATCCTCTTGTACCAAGGATACTCCTCTGAGGTTAGGAAGGTGGGCTTTTGATAGTGGGTGATTCAACTATTAGGAATATATAGAGAGGGATCTTTGTGACAGGCATTTTGGCTGCGTGATAATTTGCCTGCCTTGTGCAAAAGTTGCAGACTTGGTGCACTGTCTAGATAGGTTGATAAATAATGCTGGAGAAGAGTCAGTGCTCATGGTGCATTTGGGTACAATGTAGTCATGTGGTCCTGGAGGAAAAAAATAGGTTATTAAGCAGAAAGTTAAAGGTTAGGATCTCAAAGGTAGCATTCTCAGAATTGCTACTGGTTCCATGGGCAGGGCCAGCTCGACAAGTACAGATGATGATGATTGTTATTATTGTTATTATTATATTTATACAAGAAGGGGGACCCACTATACTCATGGGGGGAGCTCCATGTGGAGGAGGAGGAAGCAGCCACAGGTGAGCCTTATCCCCTTCTCCCCCACCCCCCTGGCACCAACGGCGAGGCCCACATGGCTCCTAGCCGCTGGGGGCACCAAGCCTCCTCCCTCCTCCCTTTGGCCTGCCAAGCCTTCTCTTTCCCCCCTATCCCCGGCGGCAGTGAGGCCTGAGTGGCTCACAGCTGCCAGTCTGCCAGGCCTTCTCTCACTCCCTCTGGCAGCAGCAGCGGGACAATTGCCAGGGCATTCTCTGCCCATGCGCAGGGAATGCTGTTTTACTTTTGGGGGGATTTAAATATCCCCCATATAGTTTTTTACAGATTTCAGATTATTCTGCACATCTGGGGATTGCCCCAAATGTGCAGGAAAATCTCTTTGCCCTCTAGGTGCCCCTGATGTGCGGATTAAGATATCCACATGCAGGAGGCACCTTAGCTATTAGATATATATATTTATATGCCACCTCTCGCTAACAAGCGGTCTCGAGGTGGCTAACGACAGCTAAAATATTAAGAGATATCAATTAAAAATATAATACAGATAAAACTAAAAGGCAGCCCACATAAACAGACCCGACTAATAAAAAGTTAAATGGAAGAGCTCTGCTCTGCTGGCCCTGTAGACTTTAGATAAATCCCACAGGGCCTGTGGACCATCTGACAGCTGATTCCACCAGAATGGAGCCATCACAAAGAAGGCCCTTGTCCTGGTGAACACCAGGTGAACATCTCAAGGGCTAGGCACCACAAGCAGGCTGTGGGTTGAAGAATGCAAATTTTGGATGGGAACAAGAACATAAAAAAACCATAATAAAAATACTAGCAGGGTTTAAACAATTAAAACAATTAGATAATTTAGAAGTAGAAAAAGTAGATGAAAAAATTAAAATTTCTAAAGCAAATATATTTTGAACACGTAAATAAACCTGGCAGATATCTGGTGTATTGTCTCAGGAAGGAAAGTGAAAAAAAGAATAATAACAGGTGTAAAGGAAGGAGATCAAATTACATATGCAGAAAAAGAAATACAGGAACAATTTACCAGTGTCCTCTCAGGATTATACTAAAAGAAGTTTGTTTCAGAAGAAATAATGAGAATATTTAAAAGACATCCTGATTGTAAAGTTTACATCAGAACATAGAAAAATATTAAATCAAACAAGAATTTAAGAATTTTTCACGCAGTAAAGAACATGAAGAAGGATAAAGCACCAGGACCAAGCGAGTTGACAGCAACATATTACAAACATCTTGAAGAAATATTAATAATATTGTTACAAAAAGTTATGATAAAGGGGGGAAAAACAATACCCCCGACATGGCAAGAGGCCTATATAATGGTAATACATAATACATAATGCATCGCTACCACAACTTTATAGACCTATTTCTCTGCTGAATGTAAACTACAGAATTTTTGCCACAATAATGGCAGAAAGATTAAGAAAATGCATACCGAATTTAATGCACTCCAATCACACATATTTTGTACCAAAGGGGTACATGAAACATAATATATAATTTATAATAGATGCAATTGAATTTGTGATGAAGAAGAGAAAGGAAGCAGCATTTCTATTTTTAGATGCAGAGAAAGCATTTGACAACTTAATGTGGCCTTTCTTTTTGAATGTTTTCCAAAATATGGGCTGTGGTCCTGCATTTTGGAGCTGGATTCACAGAATATATGCAAACCAACAAGCAAAGATTTTAATTAATGGGAAACTAACAGAAGTAATTTCAATTGAAAAAGAAACACGACAGGGATGTCCTTTATCCCCCTTATTGTTTATATTAGCAATAGAGATTTTAGCTATAAAGATTAGACAAAATGACAGAATTAAGGGAATAAAAGTGGATGATGTACAATTCAAAATGGAAAGTTATGCAGATGATGTCATTCTAACAGTCTTGAATCCCCAGATATTGTTGCCATATGTAACTGAACAAACTGAAGAATTTGGATCCCTATCAGTCTGTAAAATTAGCAGAAAAAAGCCAAAAATGATAATGAAATTTTTAACACAACAAGAACAAGAGATTATAAAGAGCACAAAGTGCTCAACAGCCACCAAACCTATTACTGGGAGCCAGTTTGGTGTAGTGGTTAAGTGTGCGGACTCTAATCTGGGAGAACCGGGTTTGATTCCCCACTCTTCCACTTGCACCTGCTGATGTGACCTTGGGTCAGTCACATGCTCTGGCACAGCTATTCCTGAAAGAGCAGTTTGTGTTAGAGCTCTCTCAGCCCCACCTACCTCACAGGGTGTCTGTTGTGGGGAGGGGAAGAGAAAGGAGTTTGTAAGCCACTCTGGGACTCCAAGTGAAGGGTGGGGTATAAATCCAATCTCTTCTTCTTCTTCTTAAATATTTGGGAATAAATGTGACTGGGCAAAACTGAAATCTTTAAAAAATAACTACCAGAAAACATGAAAATTGATACAAGTAGATTTATTAAGATGGAAAAAAAACTAAAAAATCTCATGGCTGGGAAGAATTTCTGCAACCAAAACGAATCTGATGCTAAAACTAAAGTTTTTGTTCCAAATGTTACTCATATACATAGAAGAAAGAATATTCAAAGAGTGGCAAAGACAGATAAACCAAATTATATGGAATGGCAAAAAACCAAGAATAGGCTTCAAAATATTACAAACTGAGAAAAAGAGAGGAGGATTAGCAGTCCCAAACATAAAATGATATTACCAAGCAGTAGGTCTGGTTTGGAGTGTGGACTGAATTAAAAACCCCAAGACAAAGAATAGTAAAATTAGAATAAACAGATATTGCTGAAGGCCTACACAATTATTTATGGATTAAGAAATCTACTAAAAATATTCTCTGTCCTATACATTTTGTAGTACTTGATTGTCTTCAACAAATACAATTATGTTGTATAACCTTCTTTTCTCTTTTCCCCTTCTTGGTACCCCAACTGTTTCCCTACAAAAAACACATTTTTTTTTTTGGGGGGGGGACATTTTGGAAGAGGCAGTCCACCAGATATGAAGGTCCCAGACCATTTAGGGCTTTAAAGGTAATCATTATCACCTTGAATTTGATCAGGAACTCAATCAGCATCCTGTGCAGCTATTTCAAGACAGGATAGATATTATCTCTCCAAGGAGAACCTGTCAGCAATCTTGCTGCTGCATTCTGAACTGCCTGTAATTTCTGGAGCACCTTCAGGAGCAGCCCTACATAGAGCACATTACAATAGTCTAGGCAGGAGGTTACTGTGACATGAATCACCATGGCTAGGTCAGAATGGGACAGATATGGAGACAGCTAGTGGGCTTGGTGCAAATAGAAAAACGCTGTCTTTGCCAATGCTGACACTTGTCCAAGGACAAGGAGGAGTCAAGCCAGACCCCCAGACTCTTAACAGAATCCACTAATGAAAGTTGGAACCCATCAAGAGTTGGGATATGAAGGCCCCTGGGCAGCCCAGACCTCCTCAGCCAGATGATCTCTGTTTTAGATGAATTTAACTCCAACCAGCTCTGCTTCAACCATGGCCTCAAGGCAACTGGCCAGATCTTCCAGTGCAGAGTCCAGCTGCTTATTCAGTAGGAGGAACAGCTGGGAGAGGACCGTCTGGAGTGTGAGCGCAGGGACAGGCCCTCAAGGCTGAGGCAAGTGAGGGAAGCCCTTTTCCGCCCCCCCCCCCATCCCCTGGGCCTTCTATGAGGGGACTAGGCCCAGAGAAGCCCTTTTCTGTCCCCCACACACCATCCCCTGGGTCTTCTATGGGGCACTAGGCCCAGAGAAGCCTTTTTCCGCCCCCACACGCCATCCCCTGGGCCTTCTATGGGGCACTAGGCCCAGAGAAGCCCCTTTCTGCCCCCCTGCCATCCCCTGAGCCTTCTATGGGGCACTAGGCCCTGAGAAGCCCTTTTCCGCCCCCCACACACCATCCCCTGAGTCTTCTATGGGGCACTAGGCCCAGGGAAGGCTTTTCCGTCCCCCACACGCCATCCCCTGGGCCTTCTATGAGGCACTAGGCCCAGGGAAGGCCTTTTCCGTCCCCCACACTCCCTTCCTTTCCCCCTTTCCTTTTTTCCTCTCTCCTTTTTTTCACTCTTCCCCTCTCTTCCTTCCTTCCTTCCTTCCTTCCTTCCTTCCTTCCTTCCTTCCTTCCTTCCTTCCTTCCTTCCTTCCTTCCTTCCTTCCTTCCTCCAACCCTCTCTCCCTTCCACCTCCCTCTCTTCCTTTCTAGGGCCTGTTGTCTTCCACCACAAGGGGCTTTGCTCCCTACTATATATATATCTCCTGTCCATATATATTTTTGAATTTTGGTTCCACCACATTCTATACTTGCCATAATTGATTCGGCTCAAGAACTGGCAGTCAGAAGACACTGGCCAGGGCTGACTGGCTGCTTTGCAAAGTCCCGCCCACGTCAGCCCTGGTCAGTGTTTTCAGCTCAGTCTGCTCCAGTCCTCCAACAGGAGAGGACCGTCTGGGGTGTGAGCGCAGGGACAGGCCCTCAAGGCTGAGGCAAGTGAGGGAAGCCCTTTTCCGCCCCCCACACCATCCCCTGGGCCTTCTATGAGGGGACTAGGCCCAGAGAAGCCCTTTTCCGTCCCTCACACACCATCCCCTGGGCCTTCTATGGGGCACTAGGCCCAGAGAAGCCCTTTTCCGCCCCCACACGCCATCCCCTGGGCCTTCTATGAGGGGACTAGGCCCAGAGAAGCCCTTTTCCGTCCCCCACATGCCATCCCCTGGGCCTTCTATGGGGCACTAGGCCCAGAGAAGCCCTTTTCTGTCCCCCACACCGCATCCCCTGGGCCTTCTGTGGGGCACTAGGCCCAGAGAAGCCCTTTTCTGTCCCCCACACCCCATCGCCTGGGCCTTCTATGGGGCACTAGGCCCCGAGAAGCCCTTTTCCATCCCCCACACGCCATCCCCTAGGCCTTCTATGGGGCACTAGGCCCCAAGAAGCCCTTTTCCGCCCCCCACACCATCCCCTGGGCCTTCTATGGGGCACTAGGCCCAGAGAAGCCCTTTTCTGCCCCCCACGCCATCCCCTGGGCCTTCTATGAGGCACTAGGCCAAGAGAAGGCCTTTTCTGCCCCCCACACACCATCCCCTGCACCTTCTATGGGGCACTAGGCCAAGAGAAGGCCTTTTCTGTCCCCCACACAACATCCCCTGGGCCTTCTATGGGGGCAGTAGGCCCAGAGAAGACATTTTCTGTCTCCCACACATCATCCTATGTGCGTTCTATGGGGGCAATAGGCCCAGAGAAGCCCTTTTTCCCCACACACTGCCAACTGCCCCCATAGAAGGCCCAGGGGATGGTGTATGGGGGACAGAAAAGGCCTTCTCTGGGCCCAGAGAAGGCCTTTTCTGCCCCTCTTCCCTTCCTTTCCCCCTTTTTCTTTCTTCCTCTCTCCTTTCTTTCACTCTTCCCCCTATTCCTTCCTTCCTTCCTTCCTTCCTTCCTTCCTTCCTTCCTTCCTTCCTTCCTTCCTTCCTTCCTTCCTTCCTCCAACCCTCTCCCTCCCACCTCCCTCCCTTCCTTTCTAGGGCCCGTTGTCTTCCACCACAATGGGCTTTGCTCCCTAATATGTGTGTGTGTGTGTGTGTGTATATATATATATATATATATATATATATATACATATACATACACACATGTACATACACACATGTACATACACATATATACATACACACACACACATGGAATATATATATACACATACACACACGTACATACACATATATACATACACACACACACATGGAATAAGGACCATTGTGGAAAAAAATACAACAAGCTCTAGAAAGAGGCTCTGGGAGAGTGCCAAGGCCTTGGACACTCAGTGTCAATTTGCTGTGGCGACCTCAGCAGGGTATAATGACACAGAGTACACCATTTTCTCCAGAGGAACTGATCTCTGCTACCTGAAGAGCAGTTGTAATTTTCAGTGATCTCCAGCCCTCACCTGGAGATTGGCAACAATTGTTACTCAGGAGGAAATGCCTGGTTTGGAGGGTGGAGTCTATGGTATTGTATCAGTCTGAGGTCCAACCCCATCCTCAAACCCCACCCTTTCCGGGCTCCACCCCTCAAATCCCAAGGAATTTCCCAACCTGGAGTTGGCAACCCCGTCTCCTTCCCAGCTAACCATAACCCAGCTACCGTTATCTGCCCCTCTGACTGCAGCTAACTTCTGCCATCCCAGATCAGTTGTAATTCTGAGTGATCTCCACCCCTCACTTGTAGATTGGCAACAGTGGTCCCCCAGGAGGGAATGGCTGGTTGGGAGGATGGAGTCTATGGCATTGTACCTGTCTGAGGTCCCATCCTCCTCAAACCTCACCCTCTCCAGGTTCCATCCCTCAAATCTCCAGGAATTTCCCACCTGGAATTGGCAACCCTATCTCCTTCCCAGATGAGCATCAACCTACCTTTATTTCACCCTCACTCCTCAGCTTTCCATCTCTCCCCACCCAGCCACCTGCAGCCTCTATGGTGCTCTGAAACCCTGATTGCCACATCACATTGGCTGTCATGGGGGGGGGGGCATCTCAGCAGGGTATAAGAACACAGAGTCCACCATATTCTCCAGGGGAACTGATCTCTGCCATCTGGAGAGCAGTTGTAATTCTGAGTGATCTTCAGCTCTCACCTGGAGACTGGTAACAATGGTTTCCCAGGAGGAAAAATAGTCTTTCTCTGCAATGGGGACCAAAGCAGTTGACATCATTCTCCTCTCTGCCTTTTGATTTGCACAACACCCCTGTGAGGTATGTTAGGCTGAAAATCTGTGACTGGTCCAAAATCACCCACTCAGCTTCTACAGCAAGAACCTGGATCTAGCAGACCCTGCTCTGAAGCACTGACTGCGATGCCTAGGGCAGCCAACTTCCAGGTGGAGCCTGAAGATTATCAGGTATCACAACTGAACTCCAGACAACAGATCTCCCCCCCCCTCCTGAGAAAATAACTGCTTTGGAAGGTGGGGTTTATGGCATTCTGTTCAGCTGAGGCCTCTCTGTTCCCCAAGCCCTGGCTTCCATAGACTCTACCAGAAAATCTCCAGGAATCTCCCTACCTGGAGCTGGCAATCCTAGTAAGGACTGGCCCCAATGAGTTCCTCATAAAGGCCTGCAAAGGGTTTCCTTCCTTTGTCTGAACCAAACTTGGTTGCCTACTGTAGTGAAACGGGCTCCAGTTTACAACTCAGCTGTTTACCTCCCACCCTGCCTCATCCCGTGGGCGTATCTCACTCCTTAAGTTTGCTGCCATGACTCACTGAATTGTCACTGCCTTTTTAGAGGGACAGTGAGACCCCTCTAGCTGAATTTCCCTATTTGGAAATGGAATCCCAGTCTTTGGGGGATCCCTGGAAAGTTGGCAACACAAGGGTCTGGCCTTTCCTTGCTTCCCAGGACTACCCCCTCCCTTTGGTATTGTGCAGAGCGGGGGAGACTATGTGGTCAGAGCACAACACAGATTATTAGCCCAAATAAAAGAATTTATTTAACTATTTACACAATTATGGAGCACACACACTAAATAAATAAGGTACAAGTGTTGGAGTAAGCACACACCATGAACCAACACGGCATAAATCAACAGGGGTTAAACGCAATCCTAGCTCTGGAGGTTGTGGGCTCAGGATAGGATCTCTCCTTGGACTGGCTCTGCTTCAGCCTCTCTCTCTCTCTTACCCAAGAGAGCAGGGAAACTTCCATTCATTCCCCAGTCCAGCCGACTGTGGAGTGGCTGAATTTCTGCTGCCTCTCAGGGTTCCCCCACGTCTCTGGCTTGTAGCCTAGCTGGAGTCTATATTGATGCTGGCCCACCCCTTGGGACGGTCCTTCTTTTCCCACACTTTTTTGCCTTGCTGCAGCTGGGAACTGTAGGCCAGCAGGTGAGGAAGCCCCATTCAACCCAGTGAGTGATACCCCTGCAGGCCCCTCTCTAGAACTACAGCTCAATTAAGCCTTCTGGGGAGCATTTTAAACACACAGACGACAGCCATCTTACAGAAACAGGTAACTGCCATTTCGTTACACCTATCAACAGCTACTGGGGGGAAAGATAGTATCACACAGGTGACAAGCGTCTTTGTCAAGAGAGAAAGCTGTCTGCCAGAAATTCTGCCAGGGCACAGAAGCTGAAGGAGTGGACGGGGAAGAGAAGCAAACCCAGCACACAGAACACTCTTGAGTGGCGGCTGGGCAGGACTCAGGCAACACAGCCAGTGGCTAGGGACATGTTCTGAGTGATAGATCATTGAGCCAACTGATTTTGGCAGCGTGTGGAATGTTCAGGAGAATCCATGACCAAAACAGAATTATATTATAGAGAGATATATGCATGTGTGGATGAGAAAGTGGTACTGGGAGGAAGAGCTTAGATTTGTTAGCCACTGGGGAACTTTCTGGCACAAACCAAACCTGTACAAAACAGACCGCCTTCACCTGAACCAAAAGGAAACCACATCACACTTAGTATCAAAAAGGTGGCACAGCAGCTTTTAAACTAATCCCAGGGAGAAAGCCAACAAGAGCGGGGAGACTCTGGTTTGGGAACAGTCAGTCCAAAGACATGATAATGTAAATACTCAGGGTGGGGTCCCACAAGGACTTTCAAAAGGCTCTTGACTTTTGAAGTCAAAACTTCAACTTAGAAGTCATGGGATAAGAAAATGGATTCTCTTATGGATTAAAAATTGGTTACATGTCAGGAAGAGTAGGAATAAATGAACAGTTCTTGCAATGGAGGGAAGTAAGCCATGGGGTGCCACAAGGATCGGTATTGGGACCAGTAATATTTAAATTGTTCATAAATGATCTGGAGCTGGGGTGAGCAGTGCAGTGGCCAAGTTTGCAGATGACACAAAATTATTCTGGATGGTGAAAACAAAGGGCAACTGTGAAGAACTCCAGAAATATTCCCATAAATTGGGTTAGTGGATGACAATGTGGCAAATGAAGTTAAATGTTGGCAAGTATATGATGCACAGTGGAACAAACCCCCCCCCCCGCCCAGCTTTAGATATATGATAATATGGTCTGAACTTGCTGAGAGGGAAAGAGATCTTGGATTCATAGTATATAGCTCAATAAAAGTCTCAACCCAGTGTGCCCCAGCAGTGAAGAAGGCAAACTCTGTTTTGGGGATTATTAGAAATGGGATTGAAAATAAAATGGCCAATACTGTAACGCCCCAGTATAGATCTATGGCCTCATCTGGAATACTGTGTACAGTTCTGGTCACTGTTATGTCCAAAAGGACATTGCAGAGCTGGAAAAAGTATAGATGAGGGCAACCAAGGTGATTAAGGAGTTGGAGCACCTTCCCTATAAGGAAAGCCTGAAGAGTCTTCCAGGACTTTCCTGTTTAGAAAAGAGATGATTGGGGGGGGGGGCAGAGACATTATAAAAGTTTATAAAATTATGCACGGGGTGGAGAGAGTTGACAAAGACAAAGGTAACTTTTTGTCTGTCTCCCCAAATGGTGGAACTTGAGATCATCCAAAGAAGTTGAAGGGCAATAGATTCAGGATAGACAAAATGACATACTTCTTTACACAGAGAGTTATTAAAATGTGGAATGTAGTGATGGCCACAGATATAGATGGCTTATAAGGGGATTAGAAATATACATGGAGGATAGGTCTGTCACTGGCTGCGGTGACTAAACCTCCACATTCCAAGGCAGTAAACCTCTGAATATCAGTTCCAAGAGGCAACACCAGAAGGCCTGTTGTTGGCCATCCAGAGGAACTGGTTGTCCACTGTATGAGACAGGACATTGGACTAGATGGAGCACCGTTCTGATCTGGGGGGCTCTTATGATCTTACCTTGTTTTATCAGGTGTTGCACCTGGGCACAGTTGTACAATGTAGCATGGAGTCATCAGCATAACACAGCTAGCTCTCTCAACAACTGCAGCTATTAGCTGACCATCTCATTTTTTTTACCAGCTCTCCAGCCTGGGAAATTCCTTGAGATTTGGGGGGGGGGTCTGGGGAGGGAGGGGTTTAGGGAAGGACTTCAGTGGGGTATAACGCCATATAACCCACTCTCTGAAGCTGCCATTTTCTTCATTGGAACTGATCTCTGCAATCTGGAGGTCAGTTATAACTCCAGAAGATATTCAGACCCTACCTGGACAATGGCAAAACTATCCACACCCCCATGGACACATGTAGCAAGGAGCATGACTACCTAGATGCAACACATCTCCTCCTCTCCTTCACAAGTTTTAAGCAGCCAGAGTTTAGCAAAAGTGCTTTAATAATTCTTCTGTGCCTTTTCATTTGCAATGGTGAAATTGCAAGCATAAAAACCAGCAAACACAAGCGGCAGCACTACGCACACTTTCTAAGGCTTACGTCTCATTGAACTGAACGTAGCCTCCTTCCGCATAAAAAGATGAAAGATCTTGCTATAAAGCTACAATCCTAGCCTTTGTTATGCATGCAGGCATTTCAGCCTCATTAAGGGAGCATGACACTGTATTAAGTGCGGTGTGGCACCACTGCTAGAATTGTGCTTCCAGCGAACTGTGGAACAGCGATGCAATAGCAGCACTAACAGGGAACATGGGAAAAGGCCTGTCATTATGTATTGCATGAGCACTGCCACTACAGGCAGAAACTATCCCTATACTAAGGCTGTGTCCTGGTGTGAGGGAATGTGTTGCCCCTCCTCTAAGCATCTAATGCAGGTTTTGGGGTACTCTGGCCACAGGGACAGGCTTTAATATGATTTGTATCATTATCTACTCCCCATTTTCTCCCAGAATACCTGTGGCTGACGGAGAATATGTTGTGTGACAGCTGTAGTGCTTTAAATGACTAATCACTGCAATAAGAGCTATCCTCCCATTTCCTCCATTTCTTTTCCTGTGGGACCGTAATGGCTGCTAAAATAGTCTATTCTGAGTCTCATCCTAGGATGTTCGCCTGGGATCCAGCATCAATTATTAAAGTGTCTGACCAGTCAATTGCGTCTATTGTTCCTCTGCTGTTCAGGCACGTACATTTGATAGGGAAAAAGAAAAGAATGGGAACATAGGGGTACAATGCACATTGCGTTTTTGCTTTGGCTTTTAGAAAACATTTCAGCTATTTCACACCTTGTCCCTCAGCCCTAAGCCACAGCCAGTTCTTGCCTTCTGTTTGGAGAGGGATATCAGTATGCAGTCCAGAGCATACCTGCTGTGAGCCAGATTCCAAATGCTGCCAGATGTGAAAGAAGTCTTGGCCATGCACAAGAATTAAAGATCTGAATATCAGGCATGATGCTCTTTACACTCCCACATATGGATTCAAGTTTGATCGGCTTGGTACTAACTTAAGCAACACAGTGGCCATTCCAGAAGGGCAATTTCCCCCTGTTTACTGCTTCTGTAGCTTTTGTAGCAATATGGAACAAACTGGGTATGTTGTACTTTCTGGAAATAACCAGGAATTACGCAAGGACAACATCTAGGGTTGGATGCCACGGAACATTTCCGATTGCATGAGAGCCTTAAAGACTGCATCAAATAGCCTTTTGCTTTTTGTACACAGCAACACCAATCAAAATGAAAGATCATCACTTGATCTCACAATGGCTCTTGTGCAAACGGAACTGTGTTAAGTAAAAGTTTTCTTCTGCATAGAACAATCCAACCTCCAGATTCTATTCCTCTCTGTTTAGGCCTGAGCACAGCAAGAAAGGCCCCAGATGAAGAGAGCTCCATACGTATGTACATGCCATCAAGTCACAATTCATTTTTGGTGACCCCAGCAAGAGGTTCTCAAGGCAAATCAGAAGCTGAGGTGGTTCGCCATTGTCTTCATCTGCAGAATCTCATTTTGTGGTTTCCCTTCCAAGTACTGATCCTGCTTAGCTTCCGAGATCTGACAAGATCAGCCCGTATCATACCATTCCACATCCCTAGAGAGCTTCATACGGTTTGTTATATACACATAAAGGTTAAAGTTCATTCAAAGACACAGTGTTTTTATAAAGCTAAGAAGAACAAACTTGTGAACAGCCCTCATCAAGGTGAAGGAAAGTTCTGGTCATGTCTCATCCCCCCATGACCCATCAACAGCACAGAGTAGGAGGGAGAGCCTCCTTCCTCTAGTCTCTCTGCTTTGTTTGTGTGAATTTCAAGTAGTGCCTCTTAGAGAGTGGAGTGAAGAAAAAATATGAGAGCTTTTTTGAGTGGAGATGGAATGGATGGGGAGAGGAGAGGGGAGGAAATCCTAAATCCCTTGAAGTATAGCTCTGTTCACATGTTACAGTGAACACACAGCCTGCATGTGCAGTCATATAACTGTTTGTAAGAAAGAGCCAACATGCCTTCACTTTACAAATGAAACCAGGAACAAGTGCCTGGATAAATGTGGGGTTTAAATCACAAATCCAGCTGAAAATCTGTTGAAGGTAACATGAGAATTACTCAATTTGTGTAAAGAAAAATCTAGTATACACCCTACACAGAATGTACGTGCATTCACTATAACTTGTGAAAAGGGCTCATGTTAACTAGTTAAGTTTCCTTCAGGACTGCCAACTATGGGCTGGGAAATTCCTGGAGATTTGGGGGCAGATCATAGGGAGAATAGAGGGATCTCAGCAGGGTACAATATCATAGTACCCAAAGCAGCCATTTTCTGCAAAAAAAACAAACAAACCCCTGATTTCTGTCATCTGGAGATCAGTTGTAATTCTAGGAGATCCCCAGGTTCCACCTGGAGGTTGGCAACCTTTGTTTCTTTCCCTCCCCCACATAATGGTTCTGAACAAAAAAAAATGAGAATCTTGAGGTGAGAATTCCATGCTTGCAGTCTGGCAGCAGTTTGTTGTAGTGGTTAAGAGCAGCAGGACTCTAATCTGGCTTTAATTCCCCACTCCTCCACTTGAAGCCAGCTGGGTGACCTTGGGTTCTCTCAGAGCTTTCTCAACCTCACCTACCTCACAGGGTGTCTGTTGTGGGGAGAGGAAGGGAAGGAGATTGTAAGCTGCTCTGAGATTCCAAGTGAAGGGCGGGATATAAATCCAACCGTTCTTCATCATCATCATCACCACCACTGTGGCTCTCTCTGGTGATTTCCACATGCGCTACTGGCCTGCCT
Source organism: Gekko gecko (assembly GCA_029375565.1). Taxonomy (NCBI): domain Eukaryota; kingdom Metazoa; phylum Chordata; class Lepidosauria; order Squamata; family Gekkonidae; genus Gekko; species Gekko gecko. The sequence goes on from JAPDNY010000001.1 coordinate 98,085,239, forward strand.
CTCTGGCTCCCAGGGCCCTTAGCTTTCCCCTTGTTATTTATTGCATTTAGAAACTTATTCAGCTGAGTCTGCACTTACTACTTGGCGACTGTCTTGTCCTCTACAATGTGTCTCATACATTTTAAAGACAATTTTATTAAAAAAAGCAGGTGAGTTAAACACCTTGTTCAGCCTTGGACTCAGCTGAGATTTAGGTGAGTGGCAAACCTATGAAAGAAGGTGACTGGGAAATACCAGTTTTCCTTTCTTCAGCTGAATTTATTATGGATCATCAGCTGCAAGTGTAAATCTGGCAAAAGGCTGACAAAAAAAGCAGGGGGGGACTTTCTGTCAATTAGTTAGCAATCCAGGTTTTATGAACTTTGCTCATTTAGTTAGGACACAAGGCAAGGAGACAGAGTAGGCCTGTCATTGTTTATTTAATATCCTCACATGTTTAAGGGCTATTAATTGGCTCTGTGACACCCCCCCGCCAATCCAGTGAAGGGATGAAACCAAACGTAAACAACCTGCCAGGGTGCCTTTATGAAATGCCCTTGGAAGAACAAGTCTTCTTTTGCCTAAGAGGGGAAAACTCTAAAGCTAATTAATTCTTTGCCTTGGAATTATTAATGTTGCCATATCCATGAAGCACATGAGAATTTCATCAATATTTCTGTTTCTGTTGCATTTTGTTATTGCTTTCTCTTTAGCAACTAGCATTTGTGTGGCATCTTTATGAGGTAGCTTGTTAGCAGCTGAGTCTGGTAATAAAAATGGAGTCTGACATGCATGTGCTTATTTCCATATCTTTAACCTTTAACTGACCCTCATTTAGAATTAGCATTTTGTAAAAGAAATCATCTCAGTGAATAAGTTTTTAGATATTGCACTGCAAGATAAATGAAGGCAAATCATAAGGAAATCACAAGAAAAGGAGAGAACAGGAATGAGAGGGCAAGGTCAGCAGAGGCAGAAGAACAGCTTAACAAACAACATCTCCTCTCCCAAATATATATAATTTTTGTAATATAAACAATCATTGGCTTTAATCTTACCATCTTTGGAAAGTCACCAACACATCCCAAACAAACAGTATGAATACAACCCCTGTGCTAACAAAAAACAACTGCAAACAACAGCACCAAGCCAGGTTGCTTCACTATGTGCAGATCTGGGACTGTATAAAAGACCCTGCTTGCTTTGGTGTAATGTATCCACTGGAGAACATGGGCTCTGGACAGCCATGTGCTTGGACTGGTTCTAACCGGTCCACCATGTGGCCAGGCGAAGGGCCTGAGCTTCGCCCCGAAGGACAATGGACTAGTGGATCCTGACTCCCCTCCAATGGAGGAGCAGGAGTTAATCCAATCAATGTAAATAGCGAATCACCGGGTGTGTGTGTGTTTGGGGTGTGGGTCACTTGGGAATAAAAGCCGGCCTGCGAGCCGGCTCAGTTGTCTTGTTCTTCATCTAATAAAGTATGTGAGAGCTGAAATCACTAGTAAGTCTCAGTACTTTTCATTTGGCTTTGTATTTCTGCCAGTGTGCTGGTCCACCTGTTTTATCTCCTCCTCTCAAGGCAGGCCAAGTAACACAGAAAAACAATCTGATGTTTATTCAGACTAGGATCACTCCTCAGCTAGTGAAGGCAGAAGGAAATGACACTCTACCACCACAGCTGCTGCACAGCAAGTTGCTCTAGTGGGATGACTGTTGATGTGAGGAAACCAGAGGCTTAGCTCAGAAATGATGGCTGTTCAAAGTGGTATGTTTGCCTACTGGACATGGTTGTTGCGAAGTTCACATCATCCCTATCTTCAGTCACTGCATTTCTTCCTGGCTTCTGGACAATGCCAACAGTGATCTGTTAGCATGGTAGATAGTGATCTGATAGCTAGAGTAGAGGCCAAAGTCACAGGAACAATGAGGTGTAGTTGCATTGCCTTTGGACATGATGAAACAGACCTTCATAAATAAAACCTATTAGGAGTAAGAAGAAATAAGCCAGACAAGGCCCTTGTTATGATGGGTAATGGAGAAAATTCTTAAAAGAAGTCATGGGAGCAGGAGGAAGTAGTTGGGAGCCTTGACTTGAATATATGTCTTGTGAGAGAAGGAACTGTGTATATGCAGCCTCAATGAAACAATGATTGAGAGAGGGAAGGATAACAGTTTTCAAATAGAAGGGTGTCATAATGAAGATGGAAAATGATTGTGTGGCCAAGCAAACAACAAAAGGAATTGATTTAAGCTGTGGTGTGGTACATTTAGATTAAATATTAGGAAAAACTTTGAAACTGCCAGAAACTGTTGAACAGTGGAGCAATTTAGGACAGCTGCAAAATTATCTTCTCTGAAAGCTGAAGAAAAAGGTCTCATCTATATGCTAACAGTGAAGTCAAAACCAGGCTTGGGATGAGTAGTTAGAGTACTGTGCTCATAGAGATATGAATGTCATGACAAATTAAAGTACAAAACACATAGATTTGTAGAGTAGTTTTGCCAATTAACACCCCTAAAAGACTAAAAAGGAAGTCTATTGTCTTTGAATGGTACATAGATAATGAGCAAGAATTTGAGCTTCTTTCTGTTGAAATAACATTCCCTCTCACCCATTGGCTGACCTGCTGTGGTTAGAGGTAGATGCAAACTTGGAAAATGCAGTTTGGCTTGCAGACCATGAACTGTCACGAACTTCTAGGGGCTCAATGGACTGATTTGGTTTATGACTTGATAGAACCCCCCCCCCCCGACATGCTAGAGATACCAAACTTGCAGGTGTCATCAGCTAACTCTTCTGTACTTGCCTTCCAAGTATGGTGAGGATTGGATTTATGGGGTCCTAGTTACAGCCCCCCAAAGAAGGTGTCCCCAGGAAAGTGCTTTCTGGGGAAATGACCATCTATTGTTGACAGACGCAGGTTCAGAAGGTTCAGGTGTGTAGAATGGATCCTGTGCAAGCTAGAGGCATCAAAGTCACAGGGGACCTCCCCTGGATGCTCCTGTACATGCCCTCCAAGCCCTCCCCCCCAATTGCGTTGAAATTTGGCAAACATTTAGATTGAGCAGAGACAATCTGTCTGGAAATGTATCCATTCACAAACTGGCACAATCCACCACAAACAGCTGCCATGGATTTCACTTTGTGAACCATGAACCAGCCAAAATTTGTCACAGACCTTTGTTTGTGAACTGGTTCGTGTCCATCCCTAGCTGTGATGCCAGAGAATGCTCATGAAAACCTTGTGTGCCACACAATGAAAATGCTGGCACAAATAGCTGAGGAACACAAATAGAATCATGCTGTTGTTGGGAAGGGCTTCAGAGATGTGAGGAGGGAGCATTACTGCATCAGTAATCAAGTGCTAGTCTGAAATGGATCTGTTAGGGGGTGTGTACATGGGGTGTGAGAGTGGTCTGGAAGCATGGAACTGTGTCAACAAATAGGAAGAGAAGCAGTATCAAAAGAACTCTACAGATGTTTTCAGGTCACCTTTGTTCTCACTCTCTTCACCATGCAAGCTTTGGCATCCTTAGATTCCTTCTCCTTTCTCACCCCCATGTCTACTGTGACTAGCACAGCAAAAGTCAGCTGTTCATAACACTCCTCTACTCTGCAGCAAAATGTTTAACATTTTTTAAAATTTGGTATTTTAAAATATTTTTCATATGTGTGTTTATGTGTATGTATGTGCACCTGGATGTCATGGCAACCTCTGGTGACTGACCCCTACTGGGGACCTGGAGGATATTCAGAGAACTGGTTGAATACAGCCTGGCCCTGCCTCCTGCCTCTGGTGTTTCAAGGAGGTCTCCCATCCAAGTACTTGCCAGAGTCAACCCTGCCCAGCTTTTGACATCTGATGAGATCTGGCTTGCTTGGGCTATCCAGGTCAGGGCTTAATGTTTTTGGTTTTTAAAAAAATGGTTTATTTTTTATCTTATTTGTGTTTCCCTCTTTAGAGGGAAAGACAAATGTACTTTGAATAAATGTAGATGTGATACATTAAAACGTGGAAAAGGCAGCTGAATGAAGATGAGAGAAGATGACTCTAGATTAAGCAGTCTCTTTTTTGCGGGTGATGGCCAGGTTTAAGGTGCAGGAGAAAACACCACATTGATTCCACTTTGGAATTACATCGGTGCCAGCCCTGCGCGTATCTTTAATACCAGGGTGCCCACTGCACTGTCAATTGTCTAAATTGTCTCAACCCAAACACTGCAGTTTAAATTATTTCAGGGATTTATTTGGTAGTAATTTACTATTTCATCACTAAGAAAAGAAACCTTCACAAAGACACAGTTTGGGGCTGGCTGTAGGAGGTTGATGAGGTGCATCTCTTTCACAAGCAGGTGTTTAGTATTCTGGTGGTTTCCTCTTGGTGATTCTCATTTCATTTTGAGTAATCAATTGGGCTGCTTCAGAGAGGCTGTTTATGACCTGTAATTTGTATAATTTGATTTGACAGTAATTCCATTGTCGTTACATTTATTTACAAGATGCCTTCTTGCCCTGCGATTTGCTCAGTTGTTATCTGTAGTTATCTTTGCTTTTCCAGTCATGGCTTTTCATAACCATTGATCACTTTTTAATTCAGAGAAACCATGATGCAAAGATGACATTAAGATGGGTCCTCTCCTTCACCTCTAGGGAAGAGGTCATGGCTTGCATGCAGGCTCGCTTTGAAGGCCTTCTCAAGACAAATAGGTCATCATGTGGCAACTATTGCAAGTGTCCCATCCTACACTGTGGGTGGACGCAGGTGCACATTTGAGCTCTCACCCATGAGAAATCCTCGCCTAGAATTCTAGCTTGTCAAGGAAGAGAGTCAACTAGACACACCTTCCCACCTAAATCTGATTTTTCTATATAGGGATTTTTTTTAAAGGGGAGCATTCAATTATGCTATTCTTCCCCCCAGCTTGTCTTCTGAAAGAGTCCAGTCCAGGAACAGCTTTACTATGTAATTAGATACCTTCTGTAGACTGAGTCTAATTTCCACTGGAATCTGTGGGACTTCCAAGCAAATGCAAAATAACCACAGAAGTCCAGTGGCACCTCAAGGACTAACAAAATTTAGTTCAGCACAACTTTTTGTGCAACAGAGTTCACTTCATCGGATGTATAAAGTGTCCTTCCATAAGACTGATGAATTTATATATGTCAGGTTAACTTTTTTAACTCTCCAAGGTGCTACTGGACTCCTGTTTTAATTTACTGTTCCAGATGAATATGTTTCAGGTGGGTGTCTGTGTTGGTCTGCAGCAGAGGAGCTAGATTCAAGCCCTGTAGCGCCTTAAAGACCAAGGAGATTTCCGGGGCACAAGCTTTTGAGAGTCAAAGATCCCTTCATCAAAGACCAGACTAACATTGCTAACTGAATGTATTCAAGATTTATTTTAAAGCTAAACCCATCTGTAGTTGGTTCCTAGTATTCAGTACTGTAAGGATGCATCACAAACATCCCAGGATATAGTTGGAGGGCACATGATGCAGGAAGTTGGCTGAAACCAAGCAGGCACTAGTCAGTATATATGTGGGAGACCACCTATTTGGCCTCAAGATAGGATATAAATGCAATTTATAAATTAAAACATTTTGCTTTTGGTTATCCCTTTTATATATTGTAGGTGGAACCTGAATTCATTTGGAAGTTTGCGTATAACCTTGGCTATATCTTCTCACAATGTCCTGCTGGAGTAGGCAGTACACTTGGCAAAATGTCCCTGGGACATAAATGCAGATTCCTCCCCCCCCGAGAACATGAAACCAAAATACTGTCCTGAAAGACTAAAAGTCCATTTTCAGTTCTCCAGAAGTAGGCGTCACTAATGAGAATTCATTTGTCCATAGAGGATTCTCAACGCTGTTGACATACTGGGAAAAAACAAAAATGCTAAAGAAAATGCATATCATATTAATGATGCACTGCAGGGGGGGGGAAGTCCCCTTATTTAGTCTCCCACAGAGTAACATGATTTTACATGTGTGACCTCTGAACTGAGATTATATAACACAGTGGATGTGAAAGAATTCACTCTCTCCTTTACTGGAATTAAGAACGTCAGACTATTTTGAGCATGATGCTATGGTCCCACCAGGTGGGGGCAGCCTATATTGTCTGCACCTATCACCTGTGAGAAGGAAGAAGAAAGATCTAGATTCAGTGCTTCCTTTTTACTACCTTCCCTCATACATGCCAGATGACCAGAATTGGTCACACAAATCATTTTGGGGGGTATGTAATGTATGCAGACCTGATTTAGAAAAAGTCTCACAGTGTCTGGTGCTGAATGCAGAGTTTTAACTCAGCACAAGCTCTTTCTGTATGCCCAAATAATCCTTGTTGGATTCAAGGAACTGTATTTCACTTTAGAGAGTGCATATTAGGAAGATAACAAAACCAGAGTTCATACTAGGCTTCCATTAACATTTATAAATGCAATGAAAATCGTTCGTATTTCAGATATAAAATTAGTCATTCAGTCTTCTAACACACACACACAAAGGTGTCTGCAGTGCCTCATATAGGCACAAGATGGATGGCATCAACTGGAGTAACTGCAGAGACAAACACAATCAGTTAGGCCATAATAGCAAATAAGCCCCCTAGTAACTGAAATGTACAAGGCAATTTTGTCTTTCATAATAGTGAAGTACCCACTTACTAGTGACAAATACCAGAGAAATTGCTGTGATAAATATACTAAGACAAACGTATTAACTGCTGGTCCAGGATGGGGAAGCAGGTGACCAAATAATCTGTAGATGAAGGAATTGAGCCAAAATGATAAATAGTTTGCATATCAGAAAGCAGCAATTTCAAAAACAAGTGTCTGATTCCTGGAGTGGAGGGCAGGAGGCTGCCCTGTCCCTGAAAGGCAAAACAGCCCATGCCTGAACCTATGGGAGTGCTGCTTCAGCCTCCAATCGCCTGGATTCAATTAAAGAGGTTTAACAAGTGGACGTCTCAGAGGCCCAGTTCAACGATAGAGCTTTCCTGGAGGATAACTGTGAACTGGAGTTGTCACAGTGCTCACACAACATTCCTACACATCTCAGTCAAGGTTTGGATTAGTTTGTTCCAGAGCAATGTGCTTAGATGTTCTGTTGCATTGAAGTGAGTGGGGGGGAAATGCTGGCTCAGAAACAGTGCATACAAATCAAACCCACTGCTCTGTTGCATCAGGATGTTGTAATTTTGTGACAATTGCCCCAGGGTGAGTTAAATTTACCTCATTGTAATGGTTGCTAACCTGCAGGTGGGGCCTGGAGAGCTTCTGCTATTGTAACTAATAGATATCAGTTCCTCTGGAGAAAATGGCTGCTTTGGAAAGTGTACTGTATGAGATTGTACCCAGCAGAGGTCCCTCCCTCCCCAAACCCCACCCTCTTCAGGCTTTACCCCAAAAATCTCAAGATATTTTCCAACCCAGAGCAGGCAACCCTCCTGATAGTTGTTTTTCCTTGGATAGTGGTGCTAATCTGTTCAGGTGGACATGTCAACCATTCATTCTAAGAACAGCAGCAAAAACCTTCTACTGACAATATCTCCTGAACTTCAGGATTAGCCATGTGAAGTTGCACTATACTGAATCAAACCTTTGTCCCCTTTATTTTGGAATTGTCTGCTCTGACTGGCCTAAAGCCGTAGGTGGAGATTTCCCACTTGAGATCTTTTTAACCTGAGCTGCCAGGGACTATATAAATATGAGCAGCTAATGGCCTACCTAGTCCAGCATCCTGTTTCACAAAGTGGCCAACCAGATGCACCCAGAGTGGCCTACAAGCCGTGCACAGAGGCCAAGGCCTCCACAGTAGAATCTGTAGGGTTGTCAGGCTGCAGACTGGAATCCATGGGAGCATCTATAGGGAGGGCAGAGATAGGTGAGCTGGCAGTGTGCTAGCATACAAGTCACTTCCAGCAAAAAACAGAAGAGATGTCATAACATGGGGGGTACTCTAGGATTCCTTCCTATCTTAGACAGACTACAAGGGCGGAAACTGGCAGTACCTAAAATGGGTTGTTATGCTGCCAGTGGAATACACACGGTCTCTTCCTCTTCTTCTGGCATCCCTTAGCTTATTATTATCAATCAGACACATTTTTATTTCTTCTTATTCCATAGCTTAACCTGATGGGATACTGCAATTACAAAATAAATGAACAAATAAAAGCCACTTTCCTGAAGGTGATCCCACTGATGACTGAAGAAATATCTACCTCGGTGAATTAGCAATTAATTCCAAATCCCTTTCCCTCACTGCATTAAAGATCACACAGACAAACAAGGCAAGCATGAAAAGAGTGTATCGTGCAGAGGAGAGAGGGGGTTCAGGGGGAAGTTCTTGCAAAAACAACGCTGCCATCCCTTTGGCACAAACAATTAAGTTCTGGTCTTGTAAGTTTCATTTCTCTATCAACGTTCTGATCCTTGAACTGTATCGTCTCAGAATGGGGTGCCATTTTATTATTATTTTGCTGGATGAAAAAGCTGCAAATCCACTAAATTAAAAATAGAACTGCAAATGAGCCTGGTTTGATCTCTGTGGCATCCATAGCAAAGTAACAAGAGTAATTCCAGCAATTAGATGTTAATTGATGTCTGAGCAGATCTATTCCTAGAAACAGTGAGGTCGTGTCTGGCATAACTAGCATAATTAAACAGCATCGTTGCCTCTCCAGGTTCAACATGTGCCAAGTTGGAGTGAAGGCAACTCACCCAGAGATACTGTTGCACAAGAGATGAGAGGAGCAGCAGGTGGCTGGGGAGAAGAGCTTGCAAAGAAGAGACATTGCCTGGTACAAAGTGAATGTAAAAGGGCCAGTGCTTGAACCAAGCCGTGCTGTGCTGTGTTTCTCCTCCCCTTTTAAATTGCAGATACTAAATGTATTTCTGCATAATCTTCCCTAATTTCATTATCAGTGTGATCAGAGAGATTAAGGGGTTAAATATCAAGCAAAGCACATATTTTAAGTCCCTATCAAGACGTTTTCTTGTAATGGAGAGGGCAGCATTGCAAGGCAGTATGAGCAAGGCTGTCCATTGTAAGTGCTCTGTTAGGTGTGGATTGCTGTCCTAACATGGAAATAGGAAGGAGGCGGGGAATAGCCTAAGAGGTATAAGGTTCAGGGAGCAAAATTAATTTGGTGAGACCTGGTGCCAGTATGGTTTCGAGTTGGAGGAATCAGACTACTTTGGAGCCCCTTAATGACATAAGGTATTATTTCTTATAAACTAAAATCAATCAGGGCTTTCTGTGTGGTAACTTAGGCCTTATAGTGCTGCCAAGATGCCACATGGGGACCCTAGGCAATGTATTCCCTAGGGGCCCCTTCTCACATCATTCAGACCCTCCTAGCTGGTCATCTTATGAAAGCAAATCACATGCCTTTCCCTACTTCTTGGGTTTTTCAGAGCCCGTAAAATTGTCCCCCTAGCCTAGGGGTGCCAACTCTGAGTTGGGAACTTCCTGCAGATTTGGGAATGGTGCCTGGGGAGGGGGGGGGGAGTTCAGCAGTGATATGGTGCCATGGGGTCAACTCTGCAAAGCTGCCATTGTCTCCAGGAGAACTGATCTCTGTAGTCCAGAGATCAGTTGAAATTCTGGAAGAGCTCACGGCCCCGTGTGGAGGTTGGGAACCCCAGCTCTTGATAGCATCAGTTCCAGAATCTATCTCTCCAGGTTTTCAGGGCAGATTGTAAGGCTTTTCTTTTTTGGAAAATTTTTCTAATTTTCTTTAATACAGATTTACAATGTGAAGTTTGCAGATACTGTGGTACTGCAGTTTACTTTTAAGATTTTGTTGCACATCATGTTGTTTCTGTATTACAGTATTTTATTAGCTACCTTGATGTCTTGTTGGGAATGCAAAGTATAAATGCCTTCAATTAAAAGATATCCAAGACACTTATCTTCATGTAGCTTCTTTGATTTGCAATCCAGAATCTTTTCTATTCCTACAGCAATAGGGGAAATCTGATATCTGAGAGATGCAGCAGTCCCTAAAATGGCCCAATAGCCACAGAAGTACATCAATTACAATGCAGACAGAGTTCTAAGTAAACATGACAACTAGAACCTGAAATGAAAACTGAGATCATCAACATTTTGATAAAGTTGTGCTATCAGGATCCAACATGGGGATTTTTGAGCAAGGAAAACTGTTAGCTCTCTGAAGGAGTCAGGTAACAGGTAACAAAATGTAACTATTAACAGTATTATGTGGATAGATGATGGATGATGAAGATAGATAGATAGATGGATAGATGGATAGATGGATAGATGGATAGATGGATAGATGGATAGATGGATAGATGGATAGATAGATAGATAGATAGATAGATAGATAGATAGATAGATAGATAGATAGATAGATAGATAGATAGATGATAGTAGAGGTGCATGCTTGGTATATACTGAGCCAAATAAATACCTGAAAAATACCTTATCTGTGTTTTTTTGGTATTTATACAGCCAAATACAGATCAAAGATTTGTATTTGCCTACTGAAATAGACACACCCAAATAAAAGCCAATGTTATTCAGCTGTTATTGGCTTTTGTTTGGCATGGCTAAATGCATTCAGTTCACTGGCTGAGTTGGGCCACAGAAGCAGTGCAACTCAGCAAGGGAACTGAACACATTTAAACTATAAAGGCCTTCAGTTTGCTTGCTGAGTTGGGCCACCACTACCTGAACTGAACATATTTAAACTTTAAATGGCTTCCCTTCACCTGCAAAGTCTCATGGTCACACTGGTACTGCGACCTGACTCGGAGAGTGAAATTCTCCATTATACTCTATGGGGACAGTCCCCATAGAGTATAATGCAGCTGAATAAATTCGGGTTTCCTGAATATTTACCCAAATACTAGTACAATACTGATACTGGTATTCAGGAATATTCAGGAATACTGATATTTTCTGGGTCTAATAGACCCAAATTGATAAAAACAGAAATATATTTTTGCATACAACTAATTTTGCACACCATCCATGCACTTGATGCTTTGCAGAATAACAATAATAATGCATTGCCACAAGAAGTTTACAATCTAAATTTTGATGGAGGAGAGGAGAGGCCAGAGCCAGCCCCAGGTTTTTTTGTGCCCTAGGTGGGGCTACCTTCTGGCATCCCACCTGTGCACCCACCAATTATGGGGTTGCCAACCTCCAGGCAGGGCCACACACACACACAGAGTGGAACATACTACTTCGGGAGGTTGTGGATGCTCCTCGCTGGCCAGCTGGTAGACTCCTCCACCACCCCCACCAGCCCTGCAGGGCACAGGCCAGAGCATGCCTGGGCAGGCAGGCAGGTGGACGAGTTGGCACTTGGAAAGGAGCACCTGGCTTGGCCTGGCCTCTCCCTGCTGCTGGCCTCCCCCTGCTCCCCCCATTAGCCTGGCTCTGCTTCGGGACCAGCAGGAGCCACACCTGCATGCCAGGGCCTGCTCTGGAGTCAGATCACCGTCCCCCCCCCCGGGCCAGGGCTGCCCCCTCTGGCTGGCAATGACTGGCCCAGGCCTCTGGGTTCCCAGTTGAGTGTGGGGGGGTGCTGCAGGGCTCTGGCTGACTCTAGGGGAGGGGATGGGTGGGGAGGGGCTGGTATGAGGCTGCCGCTCTCTCCCTGCCCTGCTGGGAACAGCCCCGGTCCGGGATGGGAGAGGGGCGCCTTGCCCGAGCTGACCCGCAGCCTCGAACAGGCCCTGCTGCTGGGCCCCTGAGCTGAGATCTCCCACAGAGTCCCCATCCTCCTCCTGTTGCTCCGCTTGCTCTGGAAGGCAGGCAAGCGGGGAAGGGTGGGCTCCATGTCCCGCAGCTGGGGCCCCCATCCTTATCACTCGCTGTGCCCCACTAGTTGGCAGGCAGCCTCTGAGGAGGAGGTGGGCCATGAAGAGGGATGGCTCCCGGTGGGGTGTTTGCCCACTTCTGCCTGCCGGGAGGGCCGCAGCCAGGCTGTGGCTGCTGCCATGAAGAATGGGCTGCCAGAGGCGCGGACAGAGCTCTCACCTGCCAAGCACCTGGCTGCCCACCCACTGCCATCTGTCTTCACCGCAAAGTGGCGAAGGAGCCGAGAGATGCTAGCTGGAAGGACCCAGCGTGGATGGAAGCCACTCAGGCTTGTCTCTGGACTGCTAGGACACCCCCCATGCCACGGGCGGGGGGTCCTGTTTGGTGCTAGAGATGTTCACTGGCATCCCCCCCAATGCCGCCCCCCTCCCCTCCCTCCGGGTGCTGAGGGGAGGTGTGAGGTGGCCTGCCGGCAGTCTCTTGAAAAAGACAGGAAGAGGCAGAGCTTCTGGGTGGTGGCAGCAGTCAGAGGCAAAGGCGGTGGCAGAGGTGGTCAGAGGCAGCGGTCAGAGGTGGCGGCACAGTCACCCGGTCAGGGAAGCCAGTGAGATCATGGCTTTTGGCAGGGGCTGGGGGGCTTTGGGAGAGCAGGTCCTGTTTGGTGCCCCAGGACCGGCCTGCGCTCTAGGCAAATGCCTAGTTCGCCTAGCAGGTGAGCTGGCCCTGGGAGGCAAGGCAAGGCAAGACTAGCAGGAGAAAAATCAGCATGAGCACAAGTTGCATAACTACAAAGTCAGTAAAAGATGTGGGGAAAAATTAAGCAGAGATTTGTTTAACTTCAGGAGGCAAGTCACTTTTGTGAACTGAGGCTGCAAGCCAGACCTTTTAAGTGGCTTAACTTCAGCTTCCTCCCTTTCAGTAAATCAAATAATACAATCCTGTTCCTCCTCTCTGATGCATTTATTTTTATTTCTGTTTTAAAAGACAGCAAACTCCTAAATTTGAAAAGGAGTACCAGGCAAAATACTTAATCCCATTGGTAGTAACTTTCATAAGAATGTCTCAAAGCTCTTCATCAACATCAGCTTGCCCTCTCCCAAAAATGCCTTTCCCACAGCAGGGATCTTATTGGCTTTCTCCTTGCAAAAAATAATCATTAGCCAGGAACTGTCAGGATTCAAAATGGAATACAAACACACACACAAAGTCAAGCCTTAGAAGAGCTGCTCTAATAGCTGAGGGTAATAAAATATTGGTAACAGGATTAGGGATGGACATGGACCAAAAAAAGGTATTTCAGTTCGGGGTCCGTGGCAGCCCACAGACTGAACCCTGAACCGAAGCAGCCTCACACAGACTGAACTGGACTGGTCAGTTTGAGACATGGCAGAACAGCCCCCTGGGAGCTAGAGAATCCAAACTCACAAAGGATCTCCAGCTGACTCTCCTCTATTGGTCTGCCAAGTTTGGTGAAGATTGGACTTAGGGGGTCTGAGTTACAGCCCCCAAAGAAGGTGCCCCCAGAAAAGTGCTTTGGGAAATGCTTTAAATGGGCTGCACGAGCGAGCTTGGGACAGTTGAGCCGTGCAGAGAAGTCTCTCTGTGTTGGCTCAGCTGCCTTGGGGTGCCTGGCACAGCCCCTTTAAATGGGAGTCTGAGGGAGTGACAGCTGAGCTGGTGGTGAGAGACTTCTCCATGCTGGCCCAGCTGTCTTGGGCCCGCTCGTGCAGCCTGTTTAAAGCCGTGGCCAGCAGAAAGGTGAGAATGAAGTGCCCCCAGGAAGGCACTTCTGTCCCACCTTTCTCCTAGCCATGTCAGTCACAGACAGGAGAAAGTGGGAAGGGGATCTCCCAGTAAGGGACTCCCTTCTACCTTAATCTTGGCTGTGGTGAGCCTCAGCCAGGAGAAAGTGGGGAGGGAATCTCCCAGGAAGGGTCTCCCTTCCACCTTTCTCCTGGGTGCAGCAAGCCTCAGTCAGGAGAAAATGGAGAGGGGATCTCTCAGAAAGGGTCTCCCTTCCACCATTCTCCCAGCCATGGCTCATTGTAGCCAGAGAAAGTGGGGAGGGGATCTCCCAGGAAGGGTTTCCTTCCACCTTTCTCCTGGGTGCAGCAAGCCTCAGTCAGGAGAAAATGGAGGGGATCTCTCAGAAAGGGTCGCCCTTCCACCATTCTCCCAGCCATGGCTCATTGTAGCCAGAGAAAGTGGGGAGGGGATCTCCCAGGAAGGGACTCCCTTCCATCTTTCTCCTGGCCATGGCGAGCCTTGGCCAGGAGAAAGTGTGGAGGGGAATCTCCCACTGAAAGGGGCTCCCTTGTGCAGCCCATTAAAAGGGGATGTGCAAGGGAGCTCAAGACAGCTGATCCGGGGGAGAGAGACCTCCGAACAGCCCCAAAGAGCTGAACTGAACAGCCTGAAGTTCAGTAAATGTTCAGGGAATGTGTGCTTCACTGAACATCACTTCCCAAGCCCCAAACTGGTCCAAGTTCAGCCCAAATTTTGGCTCATGAGCCAGTTTGTGCCCATCCCTAAACAGGATCGTGCCCTGATTTGGATAGCCCAAGCTAATGATCTTGTCTGATCTCAGAACTTAAGCAGGGTTGGCCCTGGTTCATGTTTAGATGGGAAACAATCAAGGGAGTCCTGGGTCACTATGCAGAGGCAGGCAATGACAAACAACCTCTGAATGTCTCTTGCCTTCAAAACCCTATGGGGTCTCCATAAGTTAGCTGTGAGTTGATGGCCAAAAAGGGGGTGGGGGGAAGGATCATAATACTCAAGCACTCATTGTCAGCCTTTCTACCTTGAGGGAACCATTTCTGTGGTTAATTTTGCAACAGATAGTTTAACCTTTTCTAGATCTGAAGTTGCATTTTCAAACAGCCCAGCCCTTGGTTAAAAAACAATGACACAAAACCAAGCAAACCTATGCAGTCTTAGTGGGGATGGGGAAGGACACTCACTCATTCGCACAAAGACACACACCCACATTGTAACTAATCCCCCTTTGTCTGATCGGCTGGGAGTGTTCCATTACCAATTAGTACATTAGAGAGAGAAAAGGAACTTTAATAAATTACCATATCATTCTACTGTAAGACATGGCTTCCTTCCCAAAAACCTCATTTTGGACACTGTTACAGTGGTATACTGATACGTTGCAAGGTGTTTTTTTAAAAACAGGTGTGTACTGCCAGGGGAAATGGCACTTATACCTACTTCTGCCTCCAGGTGCCTCAACAAGATCAAAGACTACAGATAAATCCAATAAGAGCAAAAAAGAGGCTTGGCCTTTTTCTACACTTAAATGGAGGCCATCAGCTAGAGCCAGCAGAAGTGTCTCTGTCCCATAGCCTGGCTTGAAGCCAGACTGAAAAGGGTCTAGAACAGATGTGCTATGCAAGAAGATTTTGAGCTAATCCACTACTGCTCTCTCTGCCTCTCTTTTATTATTTAAATTTTTTATTAGAGAATTTAACAGTGTTACAAAATCATCACAATTGATGTCTCTAGGTAAAGTAATAAAGTAGATTAGAGCGTACATATATGCTTAACTATGTCAAGGCCGATAATACGAACGATTACAAAGCATCTTATGTGTTATCAATAATACAATAAAAACATACCTTTACAGACAAATTCTACGTACTACTGCTTTCAGTCATTTTGCCCAGAAAGGGAAGATTAGAGACCAGACTATAACTGGCCATGTCATT
This sequence comes from Gekko gecko, assembly GCA_029375565.1. NCBI lineage: Eukaryota > Metazoa > Chordata > Lepidosauria > Squamata > Gekkonidae > Gekko > Gekko gecko. Next base: position 98,100,737 of record JAPDNY010000001.1, read on the forward strand.
TTCTATAGGGGTGTTTTCTTAACCAACGGATAGATAACCGTCTCTTTGTGGCCAAGGGAAGGTGCCCTGAGTTAGTGACTGATTAATAAGAGACATAGTCTTTTACATGATTTTAGCAGCCATGATGGGTAAGGATCCAGGGTACAAGTAGTGGCCTTCACAGATCCCAGGGACTTGTCTACATCCATAATGGAAACTGGGTCCAAATTATCCAGGTGGTGTATTAGACCTTTCTTCTGGTGTACCTATGTTACAGCTGGTATCTAGATCAGAGCATATTCTTAATATTTTATCAGCAAAAAAACTTGGCAAAAGTGTCACAGCTAGTTGTCTGTTCCTGGGACATTAGAGGCTCAGATTTAGACATCAGCAGATGCTGAGCTGCCTTGAACAATTGAGATGAATGCGAACTAGTGGATGGTATAATAGTAGAGAAGAAGTAACCTTTCTTTGCCACCATTATTGCCACTTCATAGGTCTTATGATGAGCAGTATAGCATGATCTGTCAGATTCAGCAAGCTCTCTGCCAGTGCTGTTCTAGACCCAACACTTTTCAGATCACCCAGCTCTGTGGTAAACCAAGGGACTACATTTCATCCAAAGGGTGGGAGAGGTTGACAAAGGGCAACCCTGTTGATAGCTTCAAGAAGCTTCACATTTCATGTTTCCACTGCATCCTCAATAGAACACATATTTGGAGTTCTAAAGTCCCCCAGAGTGTTCTGAAATCCAGTACAATACATGAACCATTGTAGGTGAACCATTTAAACTGATCCCCTGTCACACAGGGTGCTGGAGCCACTTTCACAGCTTTAAGTAGGTGATGATTAGACAATGGTTCAGGACAAATCTCCAGCCCTGAAACCAAACCTTCCCTCAAAGTATCAATGCAAAAGATTAAGATGTGTTGGGCCAGTCACAATTTGGGAGAGACCCAAGGCAGTCAAAGAAGCTATAAAATCTTGGGCCAGTCCCAATGAGGTATGGTCGGTGTGAATGTTGAAGTTGACTAGAATGATTGGTTTAGGAGTCTCTAGCATCACATCCAACAGTACCTCTGCCAGCTCCTAGAGGGTGTCCACTGGAGAACTAGGTGGCCAGTAGACAAGAAGAATGCCTACTCTATCCTTGTCCCTAATGTAAGGAGCATAGAGTCAATGCCACCGAGCACCGATAATTTTTTTCTAACCATGTTTCTGTTATGCAGTCCAGGTAAATTTCTTCTTTCTGCAACATATCATAGAGGAGAGCAGTTTTGTGGTGCCCCAACTCACTCTGTGGGAGCCAAGTTCTATAGGTCAAAGAAAGATCAGCCCCATCAGAAAACCTTCCCCAGATGCCTGTGAGACATTATAGTTGATCTAGGGGGAAAACAGTATGAATGACTCTACCAAAATTAACTGAGAAGTTCAACAAGACCAACTGGGGTGGAGGGGACACACAATAATATTCAGAAGCAGATGATTCACCAAGGCCACTATCTACTATCCTGTTGCAATTTGATTGGCTGCCAGCTTAAATCTAGGTTCAAATGAAAGTGCCGTTTCTTACCTATAAAGCCCTCTGCAATCTGGAACCTTCATCCTTGAAGGACCATCACTTCCCATATGAGCTCATATGTTGGTTCAGATCTAACTGGCTCTCTTACTGTGGCTGTCATTTCACTAGGTCCAATTGACAGCAGCAAGAAGTTGTGCCTTTTGAATGGGCAAACCCTGGGCTTTGGATTAATTTATCTGAGGAGGTCTACAAAGCCCATTATGCAATGTCTTTTCAGAAGATTTGCAAACAGGCATTTGGTTAATCAACTGATGGTTTATTTTCCTGGACTTACCATTCAAATCTTTTAAAGAAATATTTTGACATCTTTGAGATATTTTTAGGTCTTTGATGACATTGCTGGTACAGAGTTTGCTTTCACTGCAGTGTAGAAATTGTATTGAAGGTGATGGGTTTTAAATCAGCATAAAACTGATCAAAGGCATCAAAGTGAGCCACAGATCTGTGGTACAACAGACCCTGTTCCACCCAGAAGAATGCAGCCAGATATAATCCATCTGATGCCCTGTGGGCAGAGAAGATAGCCTTCTTTGCTGCTATCACCATCATGTGCTTCAAATAGGCTTTGGAGTGTTTGGTCAGGCTCAACATGAGTCCTGTGAATATTCCTGTATGCTTCATGTCCCTCCTTGTAAAGGAAGAACTGGCTGGGGAACAACTCTCAATGGCCTTAAAAGACTCATTCCTCTTATTGGCAAGGGCATAAACATGAAGGAGTCCTCCAGAGCTGGTCAGCACACACTGGGCCATCCATCCTGGCTGGATCATCTTAACTGAGCCTCTGCCCTTTCCATAACTCCACTTGCGCCTTTAGCAGATAGTGATCTGACCATGATTAGTATAAGCGCACAAATCCATTGTACATTTCCACTAGTAGAAACAGAAATTGACCCTCCCCCCCAATCATGCAACAAATGCCTTTTTGAAAAACAACAATTTAAACCAGAGATTAATGATCATACTTCTGTTACCTGAGGAAGACACAGCGAAACAGGAAGCGAAACACCAAGAACACCCTTCAAATTGAGGTGGTGTTAGAGCAGATCTTATTCAGCCAATGGAGTGTTTCTAGTTGCGAAAAACTGCAGCCTGGCAAAGTGGCATTAATACTTTCAAACTTGCCATTAAGAAAGAAAAGAAAATAGGGTTTGATTGCAATTAACAAAAATCTATACTGTTAGTTCAAAATGCATTACTTTCACTTCTGTGTGCTAGATTCAGCACCCAAGATTGATTGGGCTAGAGGAGTTTGACTCAGTATACAGGGTATTGATCTCCATGAAAATGTATTGGTGAAGACAGAAGTAGAACCGATTAGGCAACAAGCTCCCACCTTGTTTTGCCTTTGAAACCCCCTCCCCCGCAACTGATATAACTGCTTCTAAAACTGTTAAAGCAAACACCCTTGCAGAGTTCCATAGCCTATGGAAATGAAACATCTGTTTGCAGACAGGAGAAGCTGCCAAAAGAGAGCGAGAGTGAGAGAGAGTGCGGCAGCTTTAAAAACTTTGTTCCAATGGTAGCTGCACACAGATTTGCTCATGAGGAAAGGGAGCCAAGGAATTAGGCAAACCCCTCCCCTCTCTTGTGCATACGCTCTCCATTTGCATAGCGTGGCAGAGGGCAGACGTACCAAGCAGTAAGTGCCAAAGCACAGGTTTTAAGGCCATCTGGCAGACACTACTCAACTGTCCATCATATGAGACCTAGACATGCCCCTGTGCTCACAGGGACCTCCTGTTATCTTGGTTTCTCTATTACTGTCATTTGTTGACATCAAGAAATAGAGATTATGGAAAATGTTATTTATGTGAAAGGAAGCAAGCACCACTTAACTAACGGCTGCCTTCTGTCGAATTTAATTTTGGTAGCAGAGAGGGAATAATTCCTCCATTGCAATCTCCTTCCAGGATCTGATTTTAGCTTTAGTTGGTAGATGTCATTATGAACAGCTAGCCATTACCATGCCTGATATCTGCCCTTTATTCTTGGTTTAGACTGAAGTGCTACTGCAATAATACTCATTTAATAAACCAGGTAAACCCAGTTTAAAAAGTATAATAGCTTGGCTTTCTTCTTCATGGATAACTATCCATGGGTGCAAATGTAGGTATGCCATGGCAGCATTACTAGATAACTCAATTACATAATTTCAATAGAAGAACAAACATACAGCTATCAAGAAATAGGGCATTCACCCTGGGGTCACTGTAATTCATTTAGGGTAGAATGACTTGGAAGGTCCTAGAGGATCTAAAGAAAATCAGGGAATGGTGTCCTACCTGCCTGGAAAGGACTGAGCTAATCCAATGGAGGGTCTGGAAAAGCACTCAGAAGCCTGGCAAGGTTGAGCTAGTTAGGTATAAGGGTAACAAGGCTTTGTCTAGGGCAGTGATAGATGTGTGTGTGTGTACATTCCCCTTCTCTCACGATGTGCCACACCTGTATAGGGGTGACGGTGTTCATCTTTCTCCAGAGGGTGCTGATGTCTGTTTGGCTGACCTTTCTCAGAGACTGCAAGACATTACCATCAGCAGGTGGACCAAGGAATGTTAACCTAGGTCTAACTCCCTTGCGTAGCAGGAATAGGGCAGGTTTGGTGTGATAAGTAGGGAGAATTGGCAGGTACTCTGAGGCAGGGAGGGGCTGTGTCTCAGAGGTAGAGCATCTGCTAGGTATGCAGTTTGGGTTGCCAGCTCTGGGTTGGGAAATACCTGGAAATTTTGGAGGTGGAGGCCAGGCAGGGTGGGATTTGGGGAGGGACCTTGACAGGGTATAATGTCACAGAGTCCACCCTCCAAAGCAGCCATTTTCACCAGGGGAATTGATCTTGGTCATATGGATCAATTGTAATAGCAGAAGATCTCCAGGTGCCACCTGGAGGTTGGCAACCCTACATGCAGAAGGTCCCAGTTTCAAACTCTGGCATCTCCAGTTTAAAAAGGACCAAGCAGAAGGTGGTGTGAAAGACCTCAACCTGAGACCCCAGACAGCGGCTGCTTGTTTGAGTAGACAAGACTGACCATCTACACATGTTCATCTGTTATCATGCTATGATGATCATTTCCTGAACTGCCCATCAACCATCTTATGGTGGGGTGGTTTTGGGAAGGAACACCTAGGGTGCTGAGTAGCATTGACAAAGACCTTAGTTGTTATATGGCTTCAGGTGGAGTGTGGTGGACTTTGGCACTCCTCAGTACACTTCATGCCCAGGTGAGAACAAGCAAAGCCAGCAAATATTTGCTGGCAGAGTTCTGGGCTAGGGTGGTCTTGCCCCAGCAAAGGCCACCCATGAATGGTTACCAAGCGCAGTCCATCCACTTAAAAGAGATTTAGCTATTGATGCTGATAAGCCATTTAATAAACTAGGTAAACTCAGTTTTGGTGTTTCATGCCTTATTTGAGGGGAAGTGCTGGGAACAATATGCTGTTCTTTGTGGGGTGCTGGTGTCCCAAACAGTGCTGTAGAAACAATTTTTTCAACAAAATTCCATCTAGTTTCATACCTGTCAGGCTCAATAGCAAGTAGATCCAAGCATTCTTTAAGTAAAGAAAAGCTTTATTGGAATACAATGCTGTAACCCACAGTAATATGGTTATTGTCAGGAATGGTGGCACAAGCTGCTCAGGCATTATTATAGTATAATGCAAAAGTGCGACTGGCAAATGAACTTTTAGCATGCGCGCGGGAAACTCCCGGCGGGAGATTACTTGATGATCAGGAGAACGAGTTGCCCCCACCCCTCGGTCTCACAGGACTGGAAAATTCCCTTAAACAAAGAATACTCCATAGCCTCCTTCCAAGGCCGCTGTGATAAGTCAGAGCGGCTGAAACCATTCTCCCACGTTGCAGCTGGCAATGCCCCTTTTCTCCACATTTCAGGCATATGCCTTGTTTCATGCGTTGGTCTCGTAGGGCAGCTGCAGGGGGGGCTGGCTTACCCTTTGGCCAGGGGTGGAAGTGGAGGGGTGGTTATTGCCTAAGAAGACATCCAGTTTCATGATGCATAAACGGCTCTCTGCGCGTTCTGCCTCCTCCATCCAGCCCTGCAATGTCCATGGTTCTTTGGAGCTTACGACGTTGTTGCGGACGTCCACGGCAAGCCCCATTCGGTACTGTTGGGCTAATACCGGGTCTGTCCAGTCTCGTATTTTGGCAGTATGTTTCTGGAATTCTGTAGAGTACTCGTGGACTGTGAGGCGTCCCTGTGTGAAAGTGCGGAGGAATGCCTTGGCCTTTCGGGCAGCTGCTGGATCTTCAAGGCGGTTTCTTAAGGCCCACATGAAACCATCCACACTTCCCAATTCCGCTGCCTCCAGATCGTGCAGTGCTACGTACCAGCTGGTAGCGATTCCCCTCAGGCGGGAGGCAATAAACTCCACCTGTTGTTCCTCGTCTGGGAACAGGTGACCCCAGTGCTGCACGAACTTCCCCACTTGTAGGATGAAGAAGGATAAGCTTTCTGGGTCTCCGTCAAAAGTAATATCCAGAAGATCTTTAGGTCGCGGCAGCAGCTGGGGCGGTACCATCCCTGGACTGGGCCCCGGCAGTGGCAACGGCCCTGGGGGTGGTGGCAGAGGCACGGGTGCTGGTAATACTGGTGGGCCACCCGGCAGAGGTGGCCCAGGAACCGGCTGCCCCGGCGGAGGTTGCCCCGGGACTGGCTGCCCCGGCAGTGGTCACCCCGGTGGCAGCAGGGGTCCCGGTCCCGGGAGCGGGGCAGGCACCGGTGCAGGTTGCACAAGCATATGGGTACGAATCGCCTGGTCCATCATCATTGGGAGGTTTTGCATTAACTTCCCCATGTCCCGCATCAACCTGCGGCAGTCCTCTTCCAAAGTGTCCATACGAGCATCAGCGTCCTTGCTAGAACTGGGTCTCACTGGGCCTCGGGGAGTGCACCCCTGCAGTAACCCAAAACTTCCACGGGGGTCCACCAAGCTTTCCCAGTTCTGGATCCCCGGCAAAGCCCATGTTGTCTGGGTTGCGTCCAACAAGTTCTTAGTCCAATCACGAGGCCTCCGTTGAGTGACCCACTTATCCCACGGAACCGGAGCAAACTGATAATGTGTCCTGGGTATCGCTCCACCATCCCTTGGGGTCGGTCCGGCCAAACTGTAGATCGGGGTGGTGAATGTAGTTGCTGGAACCCCAGCCGTAGATGGGGTGATTGGACTGGCTGTCGTCCCGGGCACCAAGGTGACTGGGGCAATTGTGACTGGAGTCGTGGTCACAGGTACGGTGGTAACCAGGACCACAGTGACAGGAGTAGTCATAACTGAAATCAGGGTGACGGGAGTCGTGGTAATCGGGACCGTCACCGGTACTCCTCTGGGGCTGCTCATCCTCAGTTGGAGAGGCGGTATCCGGTGAGAGGAGTGATGATGATTCCAGACAATTTCTGTCAGGCTCAATAGCAAGTCGATCCAAGCATTCTTTAAGTAAAGAAAAGCTTTATTGGAATACAATGCTGTAACCCACAGTAATATGGTTATTGTCAGGAATGGTGGCACAAGCTGCTCAGGCATTATTATAGTATGATGCAAAAGTGCGACTGGCAAATGAACTTTTAGCATGCGCGCGGGAAACTCCCGGCGGGAGATTACTTGATGATCGGGAGAACGAGTTGTCCCCACCCCTCGGTCTCACAGGACTGGAAAATTCCCTTAAACAAAGAATACTCCATAACCTCCTTCCAAGGCCGCTGTGATAAGCCAGAGCGGCTGAAACCATTCTCCCACGTTGCAGCTGGCAATGCTACGCAAACGCAAACGCACAAGCAAAAGACAAGATAGTAGACACAGCAGAGCACAATGAACTCAGTGTAAAAATAACCCAAGCCTCAATTCTCTGACATTACCTCTGTGTAGAATCTTCAGATGGAACACAAACCTACTTTCATCAACATCCTCCACATAGGCAATGGATGAATACATATGACCTGCTTAACATATGGGCCCTCCTGGTTACCATGGAGCAATTTGCTTGCTTCTTAAATGTACACAGCAGTACAGTACATGTTGTAAAAGTCAGGGTTTTCAAGGGTGTTTAAAAAGAGATAGTATGCTGTGTAGTTGACCAGAATGGTCTCTGCCCCAGCCGTCTACTGACAAACTGAACCCTAGTGGCCTTCTAAATGCAGTCATTACATATAACACACACGAGAAATAGGATTTAAAATAACTTGTATTCAATGACAGGGACTGGAGAAATAAGAAGGTTCAGTGATGAGGCTTAAAACCATTTACAGATAAAGCACAGCTTTTGCTGGGCACATGAACTTTTATAATAGCTACCCTCAGCCTCACTTGCTGAGGGAGTGGTGGGGTAAATCTGATAACATCTGAAACAATATTTGTTTATTTTAACTCTGTGGTGGAACTGCCCATCATCTGAAATCCAGAATCATGGCAGCCCTTTTCTCCTCACAACTGTGGGCAGAGGCAGCTGCTGCCTTTCTGTTTATACTGTTTTCTCCTTCTTAAGTCACACTATAGAGCTGCTGCTGGCTCCACTGAGAAATGTATGTGCAGCCATGTACGTAAGATTATCTCCACAACACAGCCAATAGCGGCTCTATGGGACATTTTAAGAAGGAGAAAATAGCACAGAGTGGAAGGCAGCCTCTTCTTCCGTCCATGCACCCTGGCTGAAAGGAGAAAAAAACTCATGGAAAGGTGGGAAGAACACCACTCCCATTGAACACCTTATTCAAAGTCCCCATATCATTTCCCCACGAGCACAAAGATTTTGTAACATGTAAAATGTTAGACTCGGGTCTCATTTGCCATGGTTTCCATAACTCTCTTTTGATTCTGTATGCCTATTATCCTGTTTTACTCTGGTTGGGAGGGGAAGTCTGTGAGAGTGTGTGTGTGTATGTAGCTGCTTTGCTGGAAATTGCGCTAGCTTGTAACTACGTATATGTGGGGCCTCCCATCTCTGGGAAGAATATGTGCTTGACCTTTGACACCAGACACTGCTAGATACTAAGCTTGCAGGTGCTGGGGGAGGGCTAACGATGCACAGTAGAAGTTGGCGGGCTGAATCTATTGGTGTGATTGGACTGGTCAGGGGGGGGGTTGTCTGAACTATGTATAATACCAGAACTGGCACCTAGGGAGTCAGTTCTAACACAGATCATCTTAGCCTGAAACATCTTCATCTCTCAATAAACAAACCACTGCCAAGAGAGTGTTGTTGGGAGTAAGTTTGTTCAAGAGTCTGACATAGTGTTGGAACTCCATTCCCCTCAACCTGATGCACCTCGATAGTGATGAGCGAAGGAGGTGAGGAAGGGGAATCTGGCTCCCCTCTGAAATCACCTGACTGCAAGGGCATCCCTGCCAAACCTGAAGGGCCAAAAGGGAAGGAAGAAAAGGGGCCAAAGCGTAAGCCTCCAAGGTTCGGGCTGGCTGGAAAGCTCTGAACTGGCCTACCCCTTCGTGGGGCCCATGGGTGCCTGGCAATGGCGATCAGAGGTGGACCGCTGTTGGGTCTCTGGAATCTTCCACAATGACAAGCACTTGCTGGTGGTGAGAGCAGAAGCGGAGGGCTGCCTTCTAGAAAAGATGGAGATTAAGGAGTTTTGGCAGGAGCTGCAGGCAGAGATTGCAGAACTGTGCTGGGACACCCCTCCAGAACCACTGCTGGTGTGCCCCAGCCCTTCTGCCCTTTGAGATTCACTCAAAGTCATGTTTGATGGGACCCTGGGGAAGTTGGTGTTCTTTGTGCTCCAGGTCTGGAAATTCCTGAGAGAGTGGGGCCACACATTTGCCTTGGATGAACACTGGGTGGATTACCTGGGGTCATGGCTATGAGACCAGGTGGCTGACTGGTTCGTGGGTCTGTACAATGGGGGGGGGCAGAACTCAGAGATATGGATGCTTCCATATGGGCCCTCCATCGACAATATGAGGAAACACTGGAACTGGAGCAAGCCAGAACCCACCTCCAGGGGCTGAAGCAAGGCAGCTGGTCCATCCAGGAGTTCTCGGATGAATTCAAGACGTATGCAGCCAAGCTACAGGGGTGGCTAGAAGAGGTGCTTGTCATGTATTAAGATATAAAAGATGGCCATGGCCTGCTAGCCGGGCCATGCAGTTGGACAGACCCTCAGACCTTCAGTCCTAAAGACAATAGCCACCTTGGATCCTAGGGCACGCCAATGGGCTCACCCGGATCCGAAAGGGAACCTATTAAAAAAAGACATGTAAATATAACCAATTACAGGTGATGCATGTGTGAGGGTGTGGTACTTGTGTATGCATATAAACTGGGCATGGACCAGCAAACAGTTGCTTCGTTCTGCTATGTAATCAATAAATGTCTTGCTGATTTCACCGTGATGAGCCTCCGGCTTCAGTATGTTTCAGTGCTCATCGAGTTCTACAAAGCGGGCTTGAACCATTCCATCTTGGACAAGGCTCTAGCCCAAGATAACCCCTAACTGTGAGTGGCTGGATCCAGGTGGCCTGTGAGGTAGAGAACTGTTGCAACCTGCTGAAGATGTACCACTCGAAGCCGGCAGCCAAGGCACCAGGAGGAGAAGCGAAGGTGCAACAGGGCCAGCTCCATGGTTCCAGGAGCGACCAAGAACAAATAATGCGGCAAGGTCTGTGCCTGAAGTGTGGGGTCCCTGGACATTTTGCTGCCAACTGCCCCTGGGAGAAGAGCCCCAGTGGAGCCAAGAAAGAAGAACACAAGGAATCCGAGAAGAGGATTAAGCCACTTGGGAGTCATCCCAAGCTGCTCAAAGCCTTCCAGTTGGGAGGGAGAGAGGAGTTGGAGAGCATCTCATCCAGTGAGGAGGAGCTTCAACAGCCAGTGGGAAAAGGCCAGGACCTGCTAAATGGCAGGTACGAAATTCTCCCATGCCAGAATCAGTGAGACCCTCTTCCCCCCTATTTTACATGACAGTGACTGTGGCCAATCCCTCCCTTTGCACCCACATTTGGGTGCACACCCTTATTGATTCAGGGTATACCTGAGACTTAATCAGCCCAGCACTAGTGATGGGATTAGGGGCCAAGTTATGAGAACTGGAGGAGCCCCTAGTTCATCGTCGTGGCTTCTGTGCACTCCCACATGGGGACTGCGCAGTTGCAGGCCAGCCAATGGAGAGGAATTAGCAAGCTTCTTATAAGAATTTTCCAGACTCTCATGAGTGCTGGCTCCCCCTCTCACTCACAGTGTCTTCCTGCCCAAATATCACGTGATGTGGGAGGGGCCAGCACTCATCCTTCAGTTCTCTTTCTGCTGCCAGTGTGAGAGGACTGGTTAGCAGATTGCTTCATCTTGGATGTCCTGTCATGATTCTTTTCTGAGGTGAATTCCTCAAAAATCTACTATGACACTTTTAAAAAAGTGCTCCCAGTGTGTGGCGAAGATGGCTCAGACAGATGACCATTCATCCTGTCTCCTCTGCCTGGGTGAAGAGCATAATACCTCAACTTGCCAAGCCTGTCATCGGTTAACCCCTAAAATGAGGGAGGGAAGGGCAGCCTGCCTTAAGGCAAGCCCCATTAGGAGGACCGAAAGATAAACCATCCCTCCCTGAGAAATCTTCCTCAGACATCTCCATGTCCCTGCTACAGCCACTGCCAGATGGGGATTTCAGAGCACTCTCAGAACCCCCAAGAAAAAAGGCTAAAAAGACCAAGTGCTTGCCTCACACATCTCCGAGTTCCTCCTACTCTCCAATCATTGCCCCATGGGGAAAGGGGTCTAAGCCATCTAACCGGCGCCAAGTCTCAGCTTCACCAGTTCAGGTGAAGAAATCAACACTGTCAACTGCTGAGATTGCGTCAATGGCGAGGCCCCACTCAAGGTCACTTTTGGCCGGCTGGAATCAGGGGCAGCATCATGATTTGCGCCAACAGTTGCAAGCTTCTGAGCCACTGCCAGCTTCCCCTTGACATCATGAGCAGCTGATGCAGCAGGACAGTGCTCGCCCATGATCGATGCGCTTGGCATCAAGGAACCGCTTGCACTCTTCATCATCTTCAGACTTCAACATTCTGCCCTTATCACCATCGAAACGGCGGCATACCAATTCACATAGATCCTTGTCAGCGCTTTGGTACACTGTACCAATGATGATGCCTGCTGCATGGAGGGGTTGGGATCAGCCATACCCAGCCCTGTGGTATCTCCCTTCTTACTCATCAAGGGCCAAGGTGAAGAGACCATTGACATGGAAGGAACAGCAGGATTATGATTTGCTCCTCTCTGAAGGGGAGAGTGATAAAGCCTCTGTGCATGATTCAGAGGCGCTGTCCCTGGCTCAGCCAGAGGACCCTGTGGACAGTTCCCAAACAGCTGCACCTACAGAAAGCAACAAGCCTTATGCTGAACTCCTGATTCGAATGGCTAAAGCTCTCAAGTGGGAATATTTAGCCACCGAACCACAGACTAAGGACCTGCTCATGAAAGTACTGTTTGATCCAGAAGGAGGTCCGGTGTCCCTGCCCTTCTTACAAGGCATTCAAGAAGTCATCACAATTGCCTGGGGAAGACCTACCTCAGTGCTAGCCTCTTCGAGAAAACTCGAGAGCCGTTATCATGTCAAAGATACTGACTGTGCTTATTTCAGCACCCCAAGGCTAACTCCATGATGGCTGAGGTGCTCCCAGCCAAAGGTTGCTCGGGATCCAAATCCTCTCCTACTGACAAAGAAGGGAGGAAATTAGACATGGTGGGGCGCAAAATATATTCTTCTGGGGCCATTGGCTTTAGAGTGGTCAATCACTTGGCTATTATGAGCAGCTATCAGATGCTACTCTGGGAGAAGGTGGCTCTGTTCCTTGATTTCCTACCCGAGAACAAGTGTCCATTAGCCATGGCCTTAGTTACTGAGGGGAAGGCATTGGGTAAACAACAGTTAAATGCTTCCCGCCATAATGCAGACTGTCATGGTAGGGCAATGGTATCCGCCCTTGTCCTGAGAAGCCACTCTTGGCTCAGGGCTTCCACTTTGCCCCCTGACATGAGGGCAATGTTGGAGGATCTCCCCTTTGAGGGTCATGAATTATTTAGCGACCAGACCAATGATGTTCTGGGGAAATTGAGGAAGTACAAGTTACAAACCAAGACGCTGGGCATCTCTGCTTCTGCTTCCCAACAACCATCTAAACAGAGGTATTGGCCAAAAACAAATAATAGATTTGGTTTTTCCAGGTACCCCCATTACCAGGGTTATAGGCCTCCTTAGCAGTACCCTTAAATGGCCACTGCAGCATGGCAACCCTACCACCAGCAGCCACAGCCACGCAGGCAAAATAGGGCTAGACAAAAGGACTTTGGCTCTTATCCTGGGGATCAATCTACAAAAGGTTCATTTGCTCCCTAACTAGCAGGCAGGCCAATATTTTGTGACAGGTTGTCCTATTTTTATGATGCCTGGTGTACAATTACACAAAGTTCATGGGTGTTATCATTAATACAAAATGGTTATTGTTTAGAGTTTCACTCTTTGCCAGCCTGTCACCTACCTTACCCTATGGAATTTGCTGGTTCCCAGTTTTTGTCACAGGAACTGTCTTCCCTGATCGAAAGGGAGCGGTTTCAGACATTACTGAAAGGAGTTCACCTTGGGGTTTCTACTCCAGGTATTTTGCCATCAATAAGAAAGGGGGAGGTGTGAGACCAATATTGGATGTACAGGACCTTAATCCATTTCTTACAGTCCCTTGCAGGAAATCTTACCCTTGTTGGTTATGGAAGACTGGTTTGCTATACTAGACTTAAAAGATGTGTATTTCCATATTACAATCCATCCTGATTTTAGGAAGTATCTGAGGTTTGCTTACATGGGTCGCTTATTGGATTATATGGTCTTGCCCTTTGGTCTCGCCTCAGCCTCCAGGATTTTCATGAAGGTGCTCTTGGTGGTGGTCTCCCACCTTCGACTAAAGGGCTGTATTGTTTACCCATATCTTCATGATTGGCTCTTTGTGGCCAACTCTCCAGGACTGTTGTTGGAACACTTACAATACGCATGTGACCTTTTTGATTCCTTGGGTCTTTTGATCAATATGGAGAAATCTATATTGACTCCTACAAGGACTGTAGAATTTATTGGGGTGATCTCAGACTCCTCCCAGGGCTGAGCTTTCCTCCCTAGGCACAGGGCAGTCTGTTTGCAAGCGCGGGTCACCTGACTGACCCACATGAGGTTTGTTTCTGACAAGTACCTCCAAACACTGCTGGGTCACATGGCATTCATTACTGCTGTCACCCCTCATGCTAGGTTGCATATGTGCACACTGCAAAATTGGCTTGTTTGGCATTATTCTCCTGTACAACAAGCCCCATGGTCCAAACTTATGGTCCCACGGACAGTTATCCATTCTCTTTCTTGGTGGTCCTCAACCTCCCACCTGGTTAAGGAAATGCCATTTGGCATGCAACCTCATTCCATTCAGGTCTTTACAGATGCATCTCTAACAGGGTGGGGTGCTCATTGTGGGTAACTACCACACAGGGAGCTTGGACGCAATGGGAAGCCTCCTCGCATATCAACCTTTTCAAGCTCAGAGCCGTAAAACGTGCTCTCCATCCTTTTGCATACCTTTTTCACAGTCATCGAGTTTTGTTGGCTATGGGCAACACCACAGCAATGCATTATATAAACAAACAAGGAGGCACTGGCTTCATGAGGCTCTGTATGGAGGCTACCCATATTTGGGAATTTGCCATAGCTCACAACATTCACATAACAGCCATCCACATTGCAGGTACTCACAATGTCTTACCAGACAGCCTGAGCAGACAGTGATGTCGGACCACAGGGGATTTTCCTACATACCCCCTGCGCCATTTAATTTTTCAGCAATGGGGTTTCCCATCGATAGACCTGTTTGCTTCAGAGACCACTGCAAAATATCCCGACTACTGTTCCAGAGCAGGTTGCAGTCTGGGCTCCCTAGGGGATAATTTCCAATTCCACTGGCAGTGGTGCCTGTTTTTTTACTTCCCCCCATAGGACTCTTCCCCAGGGTTTTGATGAAACTAAAGAGAGACCATCCATCATGCATCCTGATAGCCCTGTTTTTGCCCCAGAGGACATGGTTTCCTCTCCTCTGGCAGCTGTCCCAGGGGATGTACTGGGTCCTTCCGGACAACCTGATACTACTGGGACACAGGAAGTTAATTTATCCGGGGTAACCCACCTTCATATTGCAGCCTGGCTAATCCGGCCACAGCCTCCTTGTATCCCAGGGTATCAGAAGTTTTGGAGGTGGTACCAAAACCATCCACCAGAAAGTCCTACGTGGTGAAGTGGTCTAAATTCGCCGACTGGGCTTTGACACAAGGTCTTGTACCTGAATCTTGCTCTTTAGATAAGGTATTTGAGTTCCTTATACTCCTCAAGGATGGCGGCTTAGCACCGTCATCTCTGAAGGTTTACCTGGCAACTATTTCATCATATCATGACCTCATAGAAGGTAGTTCTGTATTTTCAGCCTGTGATTCTGAACATTTTTGAAGGGTTTATGTAATCTTTATCCCCCTGTTGTACCTCCAACCCCACAATGGTGTTTATCTCTGGTACTCACTGCACTTACACATAAACCATTTGAACCTTTGGCTACTCAGATGTCTCTTGGGTTTCTTTCAAGACTACGTTCCTAGTAGTGATCACATCTGCCCAATGGGTGAGTGAACTCAGGGCTCTGTCCATAGTTCCATAGTGATAAGGTGGTTCTCAGGCCCTACATTGAATTCTTACCTAAGATGGTATCCAGATTTCACATGACCCAGGACATTGTCCTACCCACCTTCTTCCCTGATCCGCAATTCTCAGCGGATAGACTCTTACACACGTTGGACATAAGAAGGGTGCTACTGTTTTATTTGAAAAGTACCAAACCATTTCGTATTTACAGAAATTTATTTATTTGTTTCCAAGGCCCAAATAAGGGCAAGAAGGCTTCAGCACAATCCATCTCAAGGTGGATTATTTCCACAATTAGGACTGCATACATAGTATTGAAAGTTCCATGTCCCTTACATATTTCAGCCCACTCAACTAGGGCTCAAGCCTCTTCTGCAGCCTTCATGGCATCAATGCCTCTGGAGGATATTTGTAAAACCGTGACATGGTCAACTCTATCATCGTTCGTGAAACACTACACTATGGACATCCAGTCTAGAACCAAGGCATCTGTGGGAAGAGCGGTGTTGCAATCCATATTTCGCTGAAACAGCCCACACCTGCCTCCAGTCAGTACATTGTTTTCTTGCTACTCTCCCATGTGGGACTGCACAGAAGCCACGACGATGAACACAGGGTTGCACTTACCTGTAACTGCTGTTCATAGAGTGGTCTTCTGTGCAGGCACACATCCCTCCCTCTCTCCTTCCCCGTTGTGGTCTGTATTCAGTGAATATTTTATTACCCGGTGACTTAGGAGAACTGAGGGATGAGTGCTGGCTCCTCCCACATCACATGATTTTTGGGTGGGAAGACACTGTGAGCAGGGCCGGCTCGAGGTGGTTCTGTGCCCTAGGTGGGCACAGATGCCAACCTCCTGGTGGGGCCTGGAGACCCTTTTGCCCACCCTCCCCCTGAGGGGAGAGGGGGAGGGTGGGCAAGCTCTGCTGCAGCCTTCTGTGCCCCGCTGGCAGTGGATGCTGCCCCGGCCTCATCTCCCCCTGAGGGGGAGGGGGAGGGTGGGCAAGCTCTGTCGCTGCCTCCTGCACCCCGCTTGCTAATTCCTCTCTGTTGGTTGGCCTCTGACTGCGCAGTCCCCATGTGTGCCTGCACAAAAGACCACTCGATGAACAGCAGCTACAGGTAAGTACAACCCTGTTTTTTCTCCCAGATGGACGGGACACCTCTTAAGGGGGGACCTTGCATGCGTCACACAGCCCATTTCCTGGTGGGAGTGGTCTCCCATTGAGAATTAAGGTCTTTAGTTGTAAACCCCTTAGCTAAGTTCCTGATGGTGTTGGGAAGCCCCTGGCTCCAAGCACATGATCCCTTCATCCAATGAAGTGTGGGAGCCTTATGATTTCTGGACCCCTGCTGTAAAGAGCATAGATGGAACCCAGAGTGGGGGGTGCTGGGGGGGTGTGCCTGGCCAAGGAAGAGCTACATCAAATCCTCTCTGAATATAGAGCCTTGGCCAAGGTGTTTGAAGAAGGAGAGGCGGATGAATTGCCCCCTCACTGGAACACTGACAGTCCTATTGAAATCTTGCCTGAGCACAAAATGCCCAAGGGGAAACTATATTCCATGAGTCTGGCCGAAAAAGAGGAGCTGTGGAAGTTTATTGATAAGAATTTGGCCCGGAGATTGATCTGGCCAGTGGCTTCACCTTTTGCTGCTCTAATGCTCTTTCGCAAGAAAAAGAATGGAGGGTTAAGACTGTACACAGACTATCAGGGCCTGAATGCCGTGTTGATGTCTAATGCATCTCCCCTTCCCTTAATAAAAGACTTATTGGCAGAGGCTGTAAGTTTTCACTAAGTTGGACTTGAGAGATGCTTACTTTTGGGTACACATCCGAGAGGGGGACAAGCATAAGACTGCTTTCAATACCCCCTCTGCCAATTCGAGTATTTGGTCATGCCATCTGGGCTCTTGGGGGCCCCAGGAGTGTTCATGAACTTGATCAATGAGGTGTTGCATAAGCATCTATTCAAGGGGGTCCTGGTTTATCTAAATGATACCTTGATTTATACTCCTGATAAGGACTCACATGTGAGGCTGGTTAGAGATGTGCTGAAATCCCTCTACCAGAACCAGTTATTTGTGAAGCTGTCTACATGTGAGTTCCATAAGGAAGAATTGGACTTCCTGGGGTACTGGAATTCCAGAAAGGAACTGGGCATGGATCCCCATAAAATCAAGGATGTATTAGGGTGGGACCCCCCTCAGACAGGGAGACAGTTACAAGCTTTCTTAGGGTTTGCCAATTTCTACCGCCCTTTCATTCCAAATTTTGCCTAGGTTGCCCTATCCCTCACTGACTTGTTGAAAATGAAAGAGAAGAGGCTGGAGTACAAAAAGCCAGGCTGTAAATTGCAGTGGACCTCAGAGTGCCAACAGGCTTTTGACCGGCTAAAGGCTTGTTCACTTCAGAACCAATTTGAAGTCACCCAGACAAAAATAAACCCTTTATGGTGCAGGTGGATGCCTCAGATATGGCAAGGGGAGAGGACAGGAAACTGTACCCCTTTGCCTACATGTCAAAAAATTTCTCAGAGACTGAGAGAAACTGGGTAGTCTGGGACAAAGAAGCCGCTGCCATTAAATTGGCTCTTACCACTTGGAGACAATGGTTAGAGGGGGCCTGAGTACTTTTCAAGATCTGGACTGACCATAAGAATCTGGAGGCATTACACAGACACCTCGATGCCTCAACACCAAGCAGTTGCACTGGGCAGAGTTCTTTTCTAAATTTCAATTCACATTCAAGCAAGGAATTTTCTTGCCGATGCCCTCTCATGCCTCCCCCAACATGCCAGTCAGAGGGAAGAAATCATTGACTCTATGTTCACACCCACCCAGCTGGGGGGGCAGTGCTCACACACAGCTGGCAAAGGAGGAGGGGTGCCTCAGCCCCAACCCATGGGTGGAAAGATTCAAGGTGGTCTTTATTGAGGCTGACAAAGAGGAAGTAGAAAAGGAGGGCACACTTGCACAAGGGGAGAACGGATACTGGTATCACCAAAACAGGCTGTTTGTGCCATACTCCCTGCAGGGGAGGGGAGATTTTGAAAATGGGACATGACAATAAACTAGCTGGACATTATGGATATTTAAAGACTTTATACCTCTTACAGAGGCAATTTTGGTGGTCACGTATGCGGGCTGTCATCTCTCAGTATGTAGCCTCTTGCCAAGTGTGTTTAATGGGGAAACATCAGGTTGGGAAACCCCCTGGATTGTTGCAGCCTCTTGAAACCCCCGAGAGGCCATGGTCAGTCATTTCCATGGACTTTATAATGGATCTGCCACCCAGTATGGGGAGGACAGTTATTTGGGTGGTGGTTGATCTATTCTTGAAGCAAGCTTATTTCATCCCTTGTAAGCAACTACCCTCCACCAAAAAGCTGGCACAGCTATTTATGAATCACATTGTGAGGCTGCATTCTATGCCTTGGAAAATAATCTTGGACCATGGGGCCCAATTCATAGCTGCTTTTTAGAGGGAGTTGTTAAAAATCCTGGGGATTGAGCAAGGACTCAGTAGTGCTTACCACCCAGAGACACATGGTCAAACTGAGTAGGCCAATCAAGTGCTGGAACAATTCTTGAGGTGTTTCATTAACTATCAACAAGACAACTGGCTGTACTTGCTCCCATATGTGGAATACAGTTACAACAACTCTGTTCACAGCTCAACGGGGGCTACCCCATTCAAAGTGGTGCATGGGTATGATGGAGCTCCCCTCCCTTCAATTGGGACGGAACCCACTGGGCCGGGAGGTTTGCAAGTTTGGTGGCCCAACAGTGGACTTTTATCCAACAGACTTTAGCTATGGCAAAAGAGGATTATAAAGAACAGGTGGATAAAGACCAGGCACCTGAATGGGATATTAACCCTGGAGACTTGGTGTACTTTTCCATCAAAAACCTGAGTGGTGTGCAACCTGGGGAAAAGCTGGGTTGGAAATATGTTGGATCTTTTATGGTGGTGAGAGTTATTAACAAAGTGGCTGTAGAACTGGACTTGCCAAAGAACTTACAGCACACCCATCTTGTTTTGCATTTTAGTCTGCTGAAGAAGGATCCTGAACCTTCAAAGTGGAGACCTCAACCTCTGGCTCCTCCTCCCCTAATGGTGGGTGGGGAACCACCACTAGGTGGTGGAAGAAATTTTAGACTCTAAGATGAAATGTGGCCACCTTTACTATCTCATTAAGTGGCAAGACTTTGACCCCGGTCATAATGAATGGGTCCAGAGGGATCATGTCGAAGTCCCCAAATTGGTCAAAACCTTCCACAAAACCCACCCTCTGACAAACCTGGGGGGTGAGGGACTTTGGGGGGCAGAATGTCAAACTCAGATCTCATTTACCATGGTTTCCATAACCCTCTTGTGATTCTGTATGCCTATTATCCTGTTTTACTCTGGTTGGGAGGGAAAAGTCTGTGAGCATGTGTGTGTGTGTCTGTCTGTCTGTGTATGTAGCTGCTTTGCTGGAAGTCGCGCTAGCTTGTAACTGCATATATGCGGGGCTTCCTATCTCTGGGAAGAATGTGTGCTTGACCTTGGACACCAGACATTGCTAGATACTAAGCTTGCAGGTGCTGGGGGTGGGCTAACGGTGCACAGTAGATTTTGACGGGCTGAATGTATTGGTGTGATTGGACTGGTCATGGGAGGGGGTTGTTTGAACTATGTATAATACCAGAACTGGCGCTTAGGGAATCAGTTCTGACACAGATCGTCTTAGCTTGAAACAGCATCATCTCTCAATAAACAAATCACTGCCAAGAGAGTGTTGTTGGGAGTAAGTTTGTTCAAGAGTCTGACATATAGAGGTCTTCTTCATCTGGACCATGAATAGCATTGTCAGCTCCAGGTTGGGAAATACCTGGAGATGTTTTTGGCTGAAGACTGAGGATGGGAGGGACTTTGATGAGATATAATACCATAGAGTCTACCTTCCAAGCAGCCACTTTCTCCAGGTGGGCTGATCTCTGTTACCTGGAGATCAGTTGTAATAGTAGGAGATCTCCATCCACTACCTGGAGGTTGGCAACCCTAATTATGAATCCACAGGGCCATCCAATTACATGAGAAATGGGTGGAAACTGTACCACAGGATCCCATTCTCTGTTATTTTTATACAAATATAGACCAAACAATCACATGGTTAATAGGTTACCTTTATGGGCTCTTTGACACTAAATCTTGGCTGTTTAAGAGGAAAAAAATTCTGGTGGGAGGAAAAGATTCTTCAGGGTGAAACTGCACAGGACCTTTACTGTATGAGGGCAGAGCATTTATTTATTTATTTATTTATTTATTTGATTTATATCCCATCCTTCCATGTGGGCTCAGGGCGGCGAACAAGAGGCATAATGCCATCAGCATCAACAAAGCCCATGGCACTGTGTTACCAAGAAAGTGTACTGCCACATCTGTATTCCTATCTGTCTTTTACTTCTTTATTTATTTCACTTGTATATGGCTTTCTTCCATGAATGGGCACAAAGCAGCACACGCACACATGGACACTGAAATACAATTGACACAAACAATGATTAAAGCAACAAAACACACCCATCTTCGACTAAGCATGTTAAAGGTCTGGTGCTGCAAGGCATGGCTCACAGCCAAGGGCCCATACCTCTGGCTCAAATCAGGTGTTAATACCTGCCAGAGGAAGATGAACAAACTTAGCCCAGCTGGAACTTAGATGCTGCTGCTAGCTTGTTGCCAAGCATGATCTTCCACACTTTGTCCCGGCCATGAATGACTTTTGATAGGGAGGGAACACCTGTAAACTCATGTTGACACAAGGGAAGGGAAGTTAGAAGCTGCAGCCATATATAGGAGTACAACTAATCACCAGAAACACCCTTATGTCTTTTCAGCCATCTCAAGGACCATCTTCAAAATAATCAAAAGCAGGAGCCAGTCCCTAAAAATCACAACAGGGGTTTAGAAACCAAGATGAGAAAGCAAAGCAGCAGGAATAGTCTTCATTGCTTTATGACTCTTTACAGATTCCAACCTTTTTTTTCATCCTTATCACTGCAACCAGAAGAGCTTGGAACCTATTTTCTAAAATGTAACTCAGAGGTCCCGCAGTCTGTACTAAAGAACATTGAAGGCAGCAGAGGAGTGGGGCGGACAATGCAGTGCCCTCTTCTGTGTAAAGCAAAACCACTCTAAAGGACGTGATACTAAGGATGAGATCACTAAACAGTGAAATAGGTCAGTATTTTATTTATATTTATTAGTTCGATTTATGCCCCACCATTCTCATCAAAGCAGGCTCAGGGCGGAAGTACCAATATGGAGAAACAGGATACAGAGATGGAATGCCATATCAATGCAGAGACGAGATGATCAGGTTTGTTTTTAGCAGGCAAAGCAGTGATTAACACCACTGCCATAGTGACAAGACTTCAGTACAAATCTTGATGTATGAAGCAGGAATGTCAGACATTTTTCCTTCGTAAGGTCTCCCTTTTTTTAAGTCCAGAGGATGACAAACATTCCTTGTAAAATTTCTCTTACACAGCAACATTGCAGGAGTCATTTGATAACACAAGTGGGAAGAATCTCTTATAAACAAACTCAAGGGAATAAAATGACCTGCTGGTTTCACTAAGAACACCATTTGTTTTGTCCAGATGCAAAGGACTCCACTCTGAAAGCTGGGGATTTACTTGCTTCCCAAGACCGACACCACAAGTTCAGTTTTAAAAAATCACAGTTCATCTCTGAAGTAAATGTAGAAGTGAAACTGACATCTTTTTAGGAAGCGAAGTAGAATGAAATTTAAACTCTGGAAAAAATAAAACCATTTTGCCTTTGTTTTGAGGATACTAGAACTTGGAACAGAATGTCCTTTAAGCTTTTCTTCAACTCTTGAGCATGTGTGCTGTGGTTCTGATTAAGGCTGGACCTTGCAAAGACCCTGTTGCTAATGGCGGCACTTCTCTAAGAAGCCTTGAATATTTTTTGTTTCTTTCCAGTAGCAGTTTGCTCTTGCCTTGGAATCATTAGCATAAACTTTCACGACATACCAGAAGTCATGGCCAAGCAAGAAGTAGCGAAAGGTTTGAGGTGAAACCCCTGGTGCGGAACTAATTTGTGAACTTGAACTGAGAATAAAGCTGACTTGAAGATTTTAATTCAAAGACAGGGTATGAATATTTTAATAAAATAGTCCAACTGGAATTGTTTTTCTGGGGCTTCCAGGTATAGAAGAAAAGGTTAACCTACTGTCCAGAAATAAAAATGGGTGTCATCAGGAGGGGAAAGCCACGTCCTGCAGAATTAGTCAAAATAATTAGTCAAAATGAAGCACTTATAAAAGCCATTCCTGTTAAGTCTATGCCAAATATTTTCCTGAAGATTTTTCTGCTTCTTTCTCTGACCTATAAAGAGGCCTTAGCAAGAGAAGGCTTTAAAACAAAAGCAGTCTACAGAAAATACCTGCTATGGACTGCCTTTTCTGGTGCTATTCATACAGATGGAGATTAATCTAGATAATTGTTGCATAAAGATGAAGGGACAAATCTCTTATTATTGTAATGACAGCTTATTTGTAAGTAAGCACAAGCAAGGACCTGAAAGGACTTATGGGGGAAACTCATTTCCCCTCCCCCACAATTTCCTCTTTCCCTTCCCTGAAAACCCCCATAGCCTCTCTCCCTTTGCTTCCTTCCCACCCATCAGACAACCTACCTTTATCTGTCCCTTGCGTCCAGGGCCGGCTCGCCCACTAGGCGAGCTAGGCGCTCACCTAGGGTGCAACGGCCGCAGGGGCGCCAAACTGCACCCCGTCCCTCCCTCGAAAAGCCCCTCCGCCACTCCCGCCACCTCCCCGAGCGCCCCGCTGGGGCTCAGGAGGTGGCAGCAGCGCTTGCCCGCCCTCTCCTCAAAGCCTGGAGGGGAGAGGGGGGGCGGCTGGTGCCGCACTGCTCAGTAAGTGGGAGGAGAGCGGCGCGGGGGCTGGGGGGCTTGGAAGGGGCGCCGGTCCGGCCCGGGCTCCCTCCGGCAGCACTGCAGCCGGGTGGCAGGACTGGAGGGGGTGAGAGGTTGGTGAGGCATGGGGCGTGGGGTGCGGGGCAGTGCCGCTGGCCCCCCTGCCCGCCAGGGTCCCAAAGAGGAGCCAGCCAGGCTGGATGGGGAGGGCGGGAGGTGGGCGCGTGTGCTGAGCTCCCCATCTCGCTTGCTGAGGTGGGTGTCGCGCGGGGGGAGTGGGGGGCGGGAGCCCTGAGGGGGAAGCGACTGAGTGAGCGGGGCTCTCCTCCCTCCCCTCTTCCAGGCAAGCCAAGGAACCCCTGGAAGAGCGCCGGTGCCCGTGGGAGAGCCTTCGAGCCGGCCTCTCGCAACCCCACCCGCCTTTCCCTGAATCCGGGCCGGGCGGAGCCGAACTTCCCCGTCGGGCAGGCGGCGGCGCGGCTTCTACCCCCCCATGGTCCTCCCAAGCCCACTGCTGTGTGCGGGGCTTCTGGGCTGGGCCACAGGGGGGGCAGGCGGCGGCAGCGTGGCGGCGGCACAACTTCTCCCCCTCCGACGGCCCTCCCAGGCCCTCTGCTGGGCTCGGGGTTTCTGGGCTGAGCTTGGGGTTTCTGGGCTGGGCCGCCCCCCGGAGGCGACACTGCCCTCCCCGCGCCCCGGCAGCAGAGTCTCCCCCACTGGACTCCCCCCACCGGCCCCCGTCTCAGGCGGCAGCCCGAAAAGGGAGCCCGGCTGAGGTCCCCACCAAAGTGGAGAAAGAGAGGGTGGTGGTGGAGGCGGAGGCGGCACGTGCGACTGGGGGAAGGGAGGGAGGAGCTTGTGCTGCCCTGCAAGAGGGCCCCCTCCCCAACACACGTGGGGCTCCATGGCCTCCTCCCCAGGGGACCTCCCAAGGCTGGCGCCGGCCAAGCAACCTGTCCCCAAGCCCAGCAGCCAGAGGGGGGTGAGGCTAGCTTGTGGCGCCTGGTGCCCCCCCCAGCGTGTTTCTGGGAGGTCTCCAGGCCCCGCTGGGAGGTTGGCACCCCCTGGGGGCACCACAAGCTGGCCTCGCCTAGGGTGCAGGAACACCTTGGGCCGGCCCTGCTTGCGTCTTCAGCTTTTCATCCTTCCCTCCCTTTGCAGCCTCTACCCAGGAAAACTATGGATGAGTTATGCACTGTCAGCTGCCAGGATTGGCCTAGTTGTGTTGCCAGCTGCTGGACTCAGTGGGGGAACTTGCAAGGACTTCCAGAGGGTACCTCACTTTCTCCTGCACCCCCCACACTATTTCCTCTTTCCTTCATCCTAGCAACTTTGCCCTGCTTCTTCCTCTTCTTCCCACACCAACCCACCTACCTTTTATCTGCCTCCAGCTATATTTATTATTTTTTATACCCTTCCTTTCTCCACAATAGGGACCCAAAGCAGCTTACATCATTCTCCTCTCCTCAATTTTATCTTCACAACGATCTATGAAGTAGGTTAGGCCAAGAATGCATGACTGGCTCAAGTTCACCCTGTGAACTTTTGTGGCAGAGTGGGAATTCAGTCCCGGATCTTCTAGCTCCTGCTCTGAAAAGCTATACTGCATTGACTTCTTTGGGATAGCAAGCAGCCATTCCTGGATAAGTCATGAAGGTGCATGGTATCAAGTCACCCTTGGTTGCTGCCAGGATTGGCTCCAATGAGTCCTCCCTCAAAGGCCAAAAACAGCCTAGGAACAGGCCCCGTTCTGTCTCCTATCTGACAGAAACCAAGGCCTTAAGGCTGGCAATACTGTTGTGGTTGCTTAGCAACAGCCATTGAGTGCATTTGTTTCTTAAAGCTACAGGGGCAGCTTCTATCATTTTTGGGTTTCCCCCCCTTTAGAGATTTCAGATTTTTCAGCAAACCTGACGTTTTTCTCTATTAGAAACATTTATCTTGTCTATCCATGACTCCAGTCTTTGGATTTAAGTATCCACAGATTTGGCCATGTTGAGAACTAGATATATTGACATGATAAAATGTCTGATTTTATCCAATTTCTATGCAAAGCCTCTGATTAAGAATAACGTAAGAATTGTAACTCTTTCAGGATAACCCTAAAACAGGCCTAACACAAACAACAAGTGATGTGAGCTGTACTGTTAAAAAGCAGAGCTGCCTAAAATAAAAGAGGATTGGTGGATAGATATCACTTTCCCTTGTGGAAACTCTTGCCTCCTCCTCTTATTGCTATAGATGGCAGCAGCTACCCTTCGAAAAGTCCAGGGAACAGAGAAGCTGTTTCCATTTGTCCCCACTTCTTGGTGGCACCTGATGCTTGAAAGGGCTATTTAGAAGCAGCACTCACCATAACTCTCTTGTGGGAAGCAGGGAAAAGAAAAGTGCGGTAGGTATTTCTCACTCTTTCTACCACCCTGTGGAAACTTGATTCTGCCTTCTGTTGCTATTGCTATGCAACTGTACCTAGGGTTGCCAGGTCCCTTTCACCCACCAGCAGGGGGATGGGGGGAGACACTCCAGGAGTGGGAAGTGATGTCACCCCCATCCACCTCAAAACACTGATATAGCATGTGGGGGGAGGAGTTCTGGTCCCGCGAAGGGAGGCTGTGTGTGCTCAATGCTCTGCACATAACAGCCTACCTCATGCTTTCCTAGGCGATTCTAATGCCTCAAAAGCACTCCTGATGGATAATATAGTGGAACAATTGGAGATTGGTACTAGAGAGGAGGTCTCAAATGAAATTGAGGCAGTATATAGAAGAAACTTGGCCTATGCAAGAAGGAACCAAAAGCCAAGAGAAACACAAATAAAATTCTATAAAAGGGAGTTGAAAGAAAGAATCTTAAAAGCCACAAATGATAAAAAAGTTATAATAAAAGGGGAAGAAATTATTTTCTTAAAAGAGATACCATGGCGTGTTAGAGAGAAGAGGCAGGGTTATAGAATACTGACTAACCTCTTAAGGAAGAATGGGATCACCTACAGATGGTCGGTCCCAGAAGGTATCCTCTTTACGTATGGTACTAGAAGACAAAGAATAGATTCGGTCTTTAAGGTAGAAAATTTCCTGGAACAGTACAGAGGAGAATTGGGCTGGCAGAGGGAAGTAGAGGAAGAGGCAAAAGTGGAAGAGGAGGAAAGAGATGAAGAAACAGAAAATTATGGAAAAGAACCAGAGAAAAAACCAACTAAAAAGGGGAAGAGAGGCCTAAAAGTAACCCCAACACATATGCAAACTAGATTTCAATTCAAGAGCAAAACACGTCACTTCAAGTAATAAATATGTCTGATAAGGAACAATTTAAAATAGTGTCAATAAATGTGAATGGTCTAAATGGTCCGCAGAAAAGAAGAAAGACATTACATCAAATAAGAAAACTTAGAGCTGAAGTGGTCTGTTTACAAGAAACTCATATTAAAAAAGAAGATGCAAAATATCTTGTCTGTAGAAAACTAGGTAAAGAATTCATAGCAGCAGATAAGAGTAAAAAGAGGGGAGTAGTGACCTATGTTAACATCTTTCTCCTGAACTTTTATTAGCCTCTGAAGATGGAAGAATTGTAGTAATAAAAATAAGAAGATCTGGAAAAGAAAGCACAATAATAAATATCTATGCCCCGAATCAAAATCAAGAACCATTATTTAAAAATGTATATGAAATTCTAAACAAATATCAATCTGATAATATATGTATAATAAGGGATTTCAATGCAGTTTTTGAACCAGAACTGGACAGAAAGTCAGTGTTTAAGAAAAAGAAAATAGGTCAGACTCTGCCAAAAATATTTTTGGAGATGGCAGAAGAATATGGTTTAAATGATATTTGGAGAGTTAGAAACATAGGCACAAAAGATTACTCATATTATTCAGCTAGGTATAAGTCTTGGTCAAGGATTGATATGGCATGGGCTTCAACAGGCTTGATCTAGGAAATAGCTGAAGAGGAAATCCTGCCAAAGACTTCCGCTGACCATAATCCCCTGCTATTGGCATTTAAAGAAAGAAGGAAAAACATAGGTTGGAGAATGAATTTAAATCTTCTACGGGACCGAGAATGTATAAAGTTCATTAAGATAGAAATTGAAGATTTTTTAAAGAGGAATATGCAACCAGAAATGGATATTGGGATAATATGGGATGCATTTAAGGCATTTATTAGGGGTTGGTTCATCAGTCAGGAGATTTGGAATAGGAAAAAAAGGAATGAAATCTATATGCAGTTAAAGGAACAAATTAAAAAGGAAGAGGATAAGCTGAAACAATTAGAGTCGAAAGATGGGAGAGACAGGCTTAGAATGTTACAACATGAGATGAACTTATTATTGACAGAAGAAATAGCTAGAAAAATAGAATACACAAAATTGCATTATTTCAAAAACGTGAATAAGCCGACCAGATGGTTAGTTTATAGACTTAGGAAGGAAAGAGGAAAAAAGATGATAGTAGCTCTAAAAATGATAAAGGAGAAATAAAATATAACCCACAAGAAATAAACGAGATTGTAGAAAGATTTTATAATAACCTATACAGGCAAGAACCACAGAATAAAGAACAAATAAGTAACTATTTGAAGGATAGAATCCATAAAAAAACTGTAAGAGAAATATAGAATGATTTTAAATGAGAGAATTTCAATGTGTGAAGTAGTAGAGGTGATTAAGAAGCAGAAGGAAAAAAAGCACCAGGACCAGATGGCTTGCCCATAGAAATATATCAAAATTTCGAAGACAAATTAGCATGCCATTTAAATAACTTATTCAGGACATAAGAATAAAGGGTAAAGCGCCAAACTCATGGCATCAAGCAGTGATCACCTTAATTCACAAATTGGGCACAGACGAGAAAGATATTAGGAATTATAGACCCATTTCTCTCTTGAACGCAGACTATAAGATCTATGCAAATATCCTAGCAACAAGATTGAAAAAAGTACTGATGCAGGTGATTCACCAAGACCAAGCGGGCTTTCTCCCGGGAAGACAAATAAAAAGCAATATACGGACCATTCTAAATGTCATAGAATACTATGAACAACACCCGGAGAAACAGCTGGCATTAATGTTTTGAGACGCAGAGAAAGCGTTTGATAACATATCCTGGGAGTTTATAATGCAAAAGCTCAAGATTTGGAATTGTGGAACCCAATTTCTGACAATGGTACAGGCACTATATGGGAAGCAATATACAAATGTAATTATTAATGGAGATAAGACACCAACTATCGAGATCCAAAAGAGTACTACAGGGATGTCCCTTATCACCTTTATTATTTATCTTTGTGCTTGAAACTTTAAATGAGGAAATTCAAGGTTTGAGGGTGA
Source organism: Gekko gecko (assembly GCA_029375565.1). Taxonomy (NCBI): domain Eukaryota; kingdom Metazoa; phylum Chordata; class Lepidosauria; order Squamata; family Gekkonidae; genus Gekko; species Gekko gecko. The sequence continues at coordinate 98,129,253 of JAPDNY010000001.1, forward strand.
AAGGGGAGAAATTTAAGATATTGGCCTTTGCAGATGACATTGCTCTAATTGTAGAAAACCCAATGGAATCACTAGTACTATTATTAGAACTGATACAAGAATATGATAGGGTATCTGGATTTAAGATAAATAGGAGGAAAACCAAAATTATAACAAAAAACTGCAGACAAAGGGTAATACAGGAAATATAAAAAAATGGCTGGAACAGAGATAACTAAGAAAGTGAAATATTTGGGAATTACACTATCAGGTAATAACATTATGCTCATAGAGGATAATTACTTTAAATTGTTGGAGGAAATAAGGAAAGATTTAGGGAGATGGAAAAATGTGCAATTATCTTTGATGGGTAGGTTGGCATCTATAAAAATGAATATAATTCCAAAATTTCTTTTTTTAACCCAAAATTTACCAGTCTTAAAAAACTTGCAATTTTTTGTCGAGTTAGATAGAATTATTAAAAATTTTGTATGGTACCCCAAAAGAGCCAGGATTAAATGGAAGACACTCCAAAATAGAAAAGAGAAAGGGGGCTTTGGGTTTCCAAATTGGAGGCTATACTACCAAGCGTCAGCTATGTGTTGGATAAACGACTGGCTAATGTTAGAAAATATCAGAATCCTAAACTTAGAGGGGCATGACCTACTTATGGGGTGACATGCATATGCATGGTATGGGAAGGATAGGATACACTCTAATTTTAAAAATCATATCATCAGGGGTGCACTGCTAAGAGTTTGGAATGAGATAAAGGAGAGATATTATGGTAGAACACCAAATGGGTCTCACCCTTAGAGGCATTTGTAAAACCTTCCCTTATTAATAAAGAGGACAGAGGAGGAACTGCTAAAGATGTACAACATAAAATTTACATGGTGGGAAAATATACAACTGAAATCTAGATATGCTAGGGATGTAATAAGCAGCTTCCAGGAATCTAAATTGCAATTGAATAAAGTCTGGTTGTCGACAAATGATAAACCAGTGCAAAAACTCTACAGGCTGCTGTTAGAAGATTATATGCAAGAAGAAGTAGTTAACTCAGCAATGATAGTGTGGATGAAAGATTTAGGATATAATGTTGATATAGATAAATGGGCAGAGACATGGAAGTCCTTAAAATATATGAGAGCAGTCAACTATAAGGAAAACATCTATAAAGTATTTCATAGGTGGTATTGGTCACCAGATAGGTTAGCAAAATGCTACCCCTCAATATCTAATATTTGTTGGAAATGTAAGTCCAACGTGGGAACTTTTTCCACATGTGGTGGCGCTGTGGTAGAATATATAAATACTGGGAAATGATTCAAAAATTGATCTTGGAAATTATGAATATAAGTATACCATTATCCCCGGAAATATTTTTATTAAATATGATCCCTGGAGACCTCAAATGGAAAGAGAAATATTTGTTAGTTCATATGTTGACTACTGCCAGAATATTACTGGCCAAATATTGGAAACAAGAAGAACTCCCCACCAAAGAGGAAGTAATTTATAAGATACTGGAGATAGCTGAAATTGATAAATTAAGCTTGGTGTTGCAAAGGAAAGAGGATGATATTTTTGTAGCGAGATGGGCATGCTTCTATACTTGGATTAAGGCGATATGGAAAAATTAGACATATTGTTTGGAAAAATGTTTTGGTAAATGTTTGTTTTGTCTTTATGGAAAATGATAAATAAACGTTTTTTAAAAAACAAAACACTGATGTAGCATGTGACATGACTATGTCACCTGGATGTTGGGGGCAACCATAGAGTTTTGCCAAAAATCCAGAGTGTCACCCCCTGATGTCATCAATGTGCCGACACCACTTCCGGGTAATGCAGGTCCGTCGTGTACATTGTCATTGTTCAAGGAGGTTCCCTCAGACAGGAACCCACAAAATCGGGGGATCCCCTGCCCCCACCAGGCAAATGGCAACCCTAACTGTACCACTTCCAATTACAAGTGAGGGATCCAGTTTGATTGAATACTTCTCAATGAACATACAGATATCTGAACAAAAAGAAGTTGGATACTAGAGAGAAGGTGAAGCTAGAAAACTTTATTTTTAGAAAGGTGTAAATTTATGCATGCAAGGAGGGTGTTTTTTTTAAGTGGAATGAACATAAGAGCATAAAAGCAGCCATGCTGGATCAGGTCAATGGCCTGTCCAGTCCCACATTCTGTGTCACACAGTGGTCAAAGCTGAGGTGCCATCAGGAGGTCCACTAGTGAGGCCAGAACTCTAGAAGCCCTCCTACTGTTGCCTCCCAAGCACCAAGAATACAGAGCATCCCTGCCCCAGGCATACTGTTCCATCTCTACCTTGTGGCTAATAGCCACTGATGGGCCTCTCCTCCAAGGACTGGAATAACATTCAGCTAGGCATCTCTCCTCACACACCTGTAGTCTGAAGTGGTGCAATCTATAAACAGGTTTTAACCTCATGTTATGGTTACCAGCTCAACCTAGAGAAATTCCCGGAGATCTGGGGGTAAAGCTTGCGGAAAGCAGAATTATGGGACGGAGCTCAGCAGGGATGTGATGGCATAGAATCTACATCTCACTTTATAGATGGTATACAACACCAGATAGATTAGCTAAAACATACAAAAATATGTCTAATAGTTGCTGGATGGGTAAAAAAACTTGTAGGTACGTTTTACCATATGTGGTGGACATATGAAACTATGCAAGTTCTGGGTTATGGTACATACTTTTATACAGACAGTTTTGCAGACTTCGTTACCCTTTCGACCAGAATTGTTTTTACTGAATTGCATACCAGATGATTTTGATAAAAATCAAAGATATTTTATAATTCATGTAGTAACAGCAGCTAGAATCTTATATGCAACTCTTTGGAAACTTCCAACAATACCTTCTGAACAAGACCTAATAGTGAAGACTATTGAAAGTGGAAATGGACAAATTGCCTTTGCTGTTAAAAGGGCAATGGAAGATTTTGTTGGATTATGGACTCCTTTTTATGATTGGATAAGAAAGAAACATAAAGATATGAACTTTTTGATAATATACTATGAAGAAGCCTTTATGAACTTTCAAAATTTCACAGTCTATCTTTTTGTAATATGAAATGACTAGGAATAAGGCCCGTTGTGGAAATAAATACAACGGGCTCTAGAAAGAGGCTCTGGGAGAGTGCCCCAGCTTTGGGCACTCAGTGACAATTTGCTGTGGCAATCTCAGCAGGGTATAATGACAGAGTCCACCATTTTCTCCAGAGGAACTGATCTTTGCTACCTGAAGAGCAGTAGTAATTTTGAGTGATCTCCAGCCCACCCCCAAGATTGGTAACAGTGGTTCCCCAGGAGGGAGTGGCTGGTTTGGAGGGTGGAGTTTATGGCATTGTACCTGTCTGAGGTCCCACCCCTCCTCAACACTCACCTTCTCCAGGTTCGACCCCTCAAATCTCCAGGAACTTCCCAACCTGGAGTTGACAACCCTATCTCCCTCCCAGCCAACCATCAACCTACCTTTAGTTTTCCATCTCCTCCCCCATCCCTCCTAGAGAGCAGTTGTAATTTTGAGTGATCTCCAGCCCCCACCTGGAGATTGGGAACAATGGTTCCCCATCAGGGAATGGCTGGATTGGAGGGTTGAGTCTATGGCATCATACCTGTCTGAGGTGCCACCCCTCCTCAAACCTCACCCTCTCCAGGCTCCATCCCTCAAATCTCCAGGAATTGCCCACCTGGAGTTGGCAACCTGATCAGGACTGGGCCCAATGAGTTTTCTCCCTAAGGCCAACATAAGTGTGGAAAGGGCCTTTTACTGACAGAGGAGAAAGTACAGGTGCCAACTCTGATTAGGGAAATACCTGGAGATTTGGGGGGGTGGATCCTGTGGAGGGCAGCATTTGGTGTGTGTGTGGAAGGACTCAGCAGGGTATAATGCCATAGAGTCTACCCTCCAAAGCAACCATTTTCTCCTGGGGAACTGATCTCTGCCATCTGGAGATCAATTGTAACAGTGGGAGATCTCCAGGTCCCACCTGGAGGTTGGCAGCCCTAGGGGAAAGTCAGCCACACAGTGGGGAGTTGAAGAAAATGGTCTGATGGTCGCTGGCCCACCTTGTTAGCCAGCCAGCCATGCTGAAGCTAAGCAGGAGAAAGAGCCTTTCCCCATTTATTCTGACAGGAAAGTGGCCATTTGGGAGGGGGTTATGGGCGGGGGAGGGGGTTAAGCTGAAAGTCCTTTGTTTTTTTACTCACAGAACCAAGCTTGGCTGCCTACCAACAGCCACTGAGGGGACAGTCCCTCACAGGAGTCAAGAGAACTGTCTTCCTCAGGAGAGAGAGCTGTCTACCAGGGGGAGTGGGTGGGGAAGAGGAGCAGACCCAGCACCCGGCCAATGGCACGCGAGTACTCTTGAGTGGTGGCTGATGGGCCAATGGCTGAGGGAGGGCATTTTACAGCCACTGGGAGTGCATGGAATCTTGCAAAACCAAAAGATAAATATTTATAAGGAGAGATATGTGGAGGAGATTTATATGGAGAAGACTTATTACTTTTGTTTCCCTCCCCCCCCCCACTGTATACCCCAAAACTGTAATAAGGTGTACTATAAAAAAAATTCAAGCTCATATTATTTAGGGGAATTGATAAGTGTAAGTCTGGAGATCAGTTGTAATTCTAGGAGAAATCCAGGCCCCACCTATAGTTTGCACATTCAGCAGAAATACTGTGGCACAACCATTTCTAACTTCAGCTATGGGGACTCCTCCCATCATAAACACTCTGTCCTTAAAAAGCATGCCAGAAAGAAAGATTCTGCAGTGAAGTTCTCAATACACTCAGGGAAGTTTGTAGTTAGGGTCTAATACGTTCATTCACATGATTGTGGCAGGCACTAGACTGTAGGGCAAGCAGGCTGTATAGTATCCTGTAGTAACAAGGGCAGAGAATGATAGCAGAGTAGCCCCGCCCCCCCGCCCCCCGCAGTTATGTTCCATGGTCCTCAGAAGAATTGTGCTGGTTGAACTTATTTTGTCCCAAACAACTACACAACTGTAAAATGAGTGTAAAAACTCTTTGGCAGAATGTCAACCATCATCTTGTGTAGTCAATTATCCTGTAGGATCCCAGATAGAAGAAATGAAGAACTCACCCACTTTGGCAGGCGAGCCAAGGAAGGCACGTGGAGGCTTTTAAAATGCTTCCCTGCTACTTCCAGGCCTTCTTCAGCTCACCTGCCTTGGCGGACAGGCTGGGGAACGCACAGGGAGTAACTTCCAGGCCTTCCCTGGCTCACCCGCTTCGGCAGGTGAACCAGGGAAGGCACAGGGAGGCATTTCTTCTATCTGGGATCCTACAGGATAATTGACTACACAAGATGATGGTTGACATTCTGCCAAAGAGTTTTTACACTCATTTTACAGTTGTGTAGTTGTTTGGGACAAAATAAGTTCAACCAGCACAATTCTTCTGAGGACCATTTCTTCTATCTGGGATCCTACATTTCTTCTATCTGGGTTTAGGTTTGGGAAGCAGCATCAGGTTGTGTGTGTGTGAACTTCTGTCAAGTCACTTCCAGTATCAGTTTGTGAGTGTTCTTATTGCCATGATCCACAAAAGAAGGCTCATCTAAGTCTGATCTGTATATTATTGCAGGAAACTGGTGATTTAATACTCTCTTAAGAAGGAATCCATTTAAGTCCTCCACAACTATAGCAGAAATCTTCCTACTTTGTGTAAAGTTGTCAAAATCATCAAAAATCTTGAAGCTGTCCAGAAATAGCTCCATGATTTGCTGAAAGAGGCAGACAGTGAATTGCTTGGCTAATGCCAACAGCTTACCAAATCTCTCTTTCTGTTATGTAAATGGGCTTCACTGTACCCTTTCCTGCCCCATCAATCACCCCTAGAAATCTATGTAGGCTTCCATTTGCCTTGTAGAGCTTTTGCAATATCAGATCACAATATTTTCAATCTTTCAAACAACTTTTGAAACAGAAAAGCCTAATTTTCCAGAGATGTGCAAGTTTAAAATTGTCTAATGAAATCTACACAAAGAAGTCCTTTCTCACACAAAACTGTGTTGATCTTCACAGTTACCAATAATCCATCATCAAACCTTTGGAATGAGAAGTGGCAAATGCTATTACCTCATCCATAAATGGTGGGCGACAGCTATCTTTAAATTATATTCACAGCATAAAATCTCCATGAAAGAAAACTAAGAGAAATCCAGAAGTGGCAAGGGATTAGGCATGGTCTGTCTGAGTCTCTGTTAGTTATCAATGCAACACATGTGCCTGAATTGCTTTTCCAACAGCTGATGCTTTTCAGAGGGAAAGGCCTTAACTGAATGATGAGTAAACATAGCTCAACACTAGAGATGCATTTCACCCAGTAAATACGAACAGTTCAGAATTTACATCATTTATGTGAGTAGTTTCCATTTATTCTTGGTAGGCAACCCAAGGTTGCCAAATGTTTGTGATATTTTAAAAAATTAATTCTGGAATTAGGAAATGACAAGAAGGAGGACCCGCGATACTCGCAGGGGGGAGGAGAAGCTCCATGGGAAGAGAAGGAAGCAGCTGCAGGTGAGCCTTCTTCCCTGCCCCCCCGTCCCCGGCACCCATGGCGAGGCCCATGCCCCTCCAAGCCTTCTCTCTCCTCCCCCCAGCACCAGCGGTGAGGCCTGAACTCGGCCCACCAAGCTTTCTCCCTCCCCCTCCCCTAGCGGTGGTGACAGTGAGGCTTGGCCAGCCCGCTGAACTTTCTCCCTCCCTCTTGCTCAGTGGTGGTGGCAGCAAGGCCTGGCTGGCTTGCCAAGCTTTCTCCCTCCCCCTAGCAGCAGCTTTCTCCCTCCCCCTGGGTGGCAGTGAGGGCTGAGCAGCTTACAGCTGCCAGCCAAGCCTTCTCCGCCCCCACCCCACCCCTTCCTGGCAGCAGCGGCAAAGTCGTTCTCAGAGCACTCCCTGCACCTGCACAGGAATGCTCTTTACTTTTGGGGATTTAAAGATCCCCTATATATTTACAGTTTTTAGATTTTCTGCACATCTGGGGTTTCCCAAATGTGCAGAAAATCTCCTCAAGTGCCCCCAATGTGCGAATTTAGATATCCGCATGGAGAGGGCATGATGGGAATTAGATATATAGATTTTTACAAATAATCGGCTCATTGCAGCCATAGCTGAGCAATTTTAAGTGGTGTTGATCTGGATGGGGGAGGGAGAGGAAGAGAGTTAAGCACGTGCTTTACCCTTTCATTGAAGTAAATGATTTAAAAGTCCTCATATTTGACTGGATTGCACCTTAGGACATCATCACAGGATACTACTATCTGCTTGCTTGATCTAAAGGTAGCTAAATTTGAAAGGAGAAATGTTTGACATCTGCTTATTAAAAATTGCCATTGTCAGGATCTGATAACTGCAATACTACACTACCACCATCATTTTTTGTTTTTGTTTTGGTAAGGGAACAGAGCAGGCAAAATGTGTGAGTGCCAGATTAATGTGCTGGTTGATCCTTGACAACCTCCTTCACTTGGACTACTTTCTGTTTCAGTGGTCTAAGAGTGGCTAAACGTCACAGACTGCATCAGATAGATGGTCAGAAATAGGTTCACCAAGATATCCTACCAGTTCAAAGGGAAGCAGAAACGGGCAAGGTGTCTTTGAGCCAGAGTGATCGCCCAAAATGCAGACGTGTTGTTGCCAGAGGCACTGCCTTTTACTCTTGGGTAGCCCCCAAACAGGGGTGTCCCACTTTCTAACCTGAACCAAAGTCCCCAAAAGCCAAGCACTCTCAGCTTGAACCACAAAGTCAGGCTGTAAGTGCTCTGCAAAAGGGATTTCATATTCAGGTGACAGGCAACCTCAGATCAAGTCTCCAGTCTTCCCCCTCCATCCAGCAGAGATTATGCTTATGGAATGACAATGGGTTCTACCAGGTAAAGTATCTATATTTCTAATTCTTTGTCTTTCCTGCTCTGTCCCTCAAGATACCAGGATAAACCAATCAATCATTCAAATGTTTAGCAATCCTTCCTGACGCTAATCAGGAATGTCTCCCACCTTTTGTCTACCCTTGCCAGGACCATTAGTAAATAGATAATCCATTTAACTAGCTACCCAACACTTGACTTCTATTGTTAAATCCAGACCCTGCCTCTCTGGAAGCTCATTGGTCATACCTAAGGTCTGACCCTACTGGCATCACACACCCCTGGAACTCATCATTGGTCCAGGTAATCTATTGTTCTCACCTGAGACCAGCCCACAAGGGCCACCCATTGGGCTGCTTTCTTTGCCAATGCCTATATCCCAGCACACACATGGCCTCAGACCGTGTGTTTTCTGCCATGATCCAAGATGTCAGTCCACCCCCAGACTCTCTGAGTTTGGGCCACTATCCTTTCTTCATGGACCTCTGCACATCTGAACAGGTTGTATCACCTCTCTATAAGCCATTGATCATCTCTGTCTCCTTAGTTCTATATTGCATGAATATTATTTGTATGCTTGAGAATATTTAGTAAAGAAATCATTATTTTAGCCACACAGTTTCTGTGTCTGTTCCTGGGTTCTTGGGAATTCTAACTCTGGTATACACAGGTCAGATCCTATAGATAAGCCAATTGCATATTAATAATCATAATTCCCCATCTTTATTAAATAATAGAGCAATTTGGCTAATAGTGTCAGAAAACAAGGCTCCACTTACCTGTAACTGATGTTCACTGAGGTGTTCTGTGCAAGCATGCATTGCAGACTGTGCATGTGCAGGCCTACAATGGCAAGATCTCTAGCTTAGAACCTTTAGGGGGCATCCACATCCTATTGGAGCCACTATGCCTGTTTCCCTCCCAATGGTCACATGGTCCAACAGTACACTGCCCTGACTCCCTCAGTTCCATCTGAGCCACCACGACCATCTGATAAATTAAGCTTGTAGTAGAGCAAGTGGGAGAGAATTTGTGCCTACACAGAAGACCTCAATGAACATCAGTTACAGTGATGTACATACAGTTAAGTGCAACCCTGTTTTCATCTTCGTCGTCTGTGCAATTCCACATTGGGATTTCAGCAAAGTATTCACTTAAGAGGTGGGCCAAGCTGTTTAAAACAAACTTTATTGAAATATCGATGGCAGTACAGCCTTGCCCACTGACACTTCTGTCCTTGTATCCAGGTCCAATGCATAATGCCTTACAAATGTGTCAGCAGAGGACCATGTTGCAGCTCTGCAGATTTCCTGTATTGGTACTCTTCTGAGGAGGGCTGCTGATGATGCTTGAGCCCTAGTCAAATGTGCATGCACTACTAATGGACATGGTATACCTGGTTTTGAAGAACAAATCGCTGACACAGTCCATCTAGACAACATCTCAGATGATGCCCTTTTCCCTTTTAAATTCCTGCATAAAAAACAAACAGAGATTTATCTCTGAATAAAATTCTTTCACTCTATCTAAATAAAACAATAATGCTCTTCTAACATCAAGTGTATGTAACTTTCTTTCTGAATCTGTGTAGTATGAAACGTTGACACAACCTTCAAATTAGGCCTCATTACAGCTCTTTCTTGAAATATCTTAAGAAAAGGACAGTCACTGAGAAGCACCACTAACTCACTTGTCTTGCTGATGTAACTGCCACTAAAAATATACTTTCATTGATAGAAAATCTAAAGAAGTTGTAGCTAAAAATTCAAATAGTTTAGGTATTAATGAGTCAAAACTTATGACAATGACAAATCCAAAAGAGGGAGTAAAGGAAGTAAAGGTTATCTTGGAGGATTTCGAAAAATGCTCAGGGCTAAGTGTAAACATGACAAAATCAGAAATTATATACTTAAATATAAATAGAGAAGAAAAGAAGGAAATAAACAGAAGTACAAATATAGGGTTAGGAGTAAAGACATTTAAATATCTAGGTATAGTAATACAGAAAAATTTGGATAAGATGATAAAGGATAATTATGATAAAATCTGGAAGAAAATAGAGAAGGATATGAGAAGATGGAAAAACAAAACATTAGGGATATCCTCCAAAATTAGAAGCATTAAAATGTTTTGGGTACCTAAAATAATGTACCTATTTCAAACACTATCAATGGGAGTAAAGGAAAATAAAATTACTCTATGGAACAGAACACTAAAAGAATGGATATTTGACAATAAAAAATGTAGGTTTCATAAAAGGATATGTACAGTCACAAGTCAGAACTTGGATGGGGAGTTCCAGACTTAAATAAGTATTACGAGGCATTCCAACTCAAATCATTACTAGAGATCGGAGAAGAAAAAGAACTGAAATGGGTTAGATTTGAGGATGAGATTAATAACAATATAGGAAGACTAGGTATTTTTTACAAAGCTAAGGCTAAAGATCTAGAATTAACAATAGGGCCGAGAAGATCAACATTAGAAGTATGGGAAAAATGGCAACCACACTGGCTAGGAAGACCCTCTAGATGGGCGCCACTAGAAACCATTATAGAAGAGGAGCAAGAAATTAAATGGTGGGAAATTTTAAGGTCTAAAGGATACCATAGACTAGAGGATTTGTTTAGAGGGAAAATTCTTAAACCATTACAAGAAGTAATAGAAGAGACAGGCAAGCAACACTGGCTAAAAATAGCAGGTCTTCATAAAGCAATAAAGGAGATTAATGAAAAAGAAGAATTGTGGATAGACGAACCAATGGAAGAAATATATAAAGAAATGGCTGAGAAGAAACAAGGTCTAGTAGGGGAAATTTATAAAAAGATGATATTAGATACAGATAAAATGATAGAATATTTACAAAAAATCTGGAGTAGAGAAGGACAGATATCAGAGAGTATGGCAGAAAAAATTATGAAAGGAATGGACAAAATTAAGGTATTCAAATTTAAAGAACTGGAGCACAAATTTCTTACAAAATGGTTTAAGATGCCAGCCCAATTGGTTAACATGATTCCAGGATTAAGTTCTCTTTGTTGGCACTGCAGAAAATCTAAAGGTTGGTTCGCACACATGTGGTGGGAGTGCAGTGAAGTAAGGGTATTCTGGCTAGAAATTATCAAAGTTATAAGGAAGGTAGCTAAAATTAACTTAAATATAGATTTCAACTTAATCCTGATAAGTACAATGGGGAACCCGAGGCTGGGTAAGGAAGACCAAACCTTAGTGAAGGCTTTGATAGTGGCGGGAAAAGCAGCTATAGCCTGGGGTTGGAAGGATAAAAGTAAGTGGACAGCCAAAATCTGGCACAGCTATCTGCTTGATTTTATACAGTCAGACATCGCGGCAACTCTGCGTAAGGAGACAACTTGGGAAGGGAAATCTGCTGAAATCCAGAAAAGATGGAAGACCTATTTCGACTGGGTATCCAAGGAGGGAAGAAAGGACATTCGGTGGAAGAGTCAGACTTTGTGCCCGTGGCTGGAGATAAAGGAATACGGACAACAGGAAGATAGGGAAGGGAGGAGGGAGGGGAGGGGGAAGAAGATTGTAAGAAGCTAAATAATATGTGGTGTAAAGAAACCGATAAAATCAATTAAAAATATAATTAAAAAAAAGAGTGCAACTACCTCCTCTTGTAACTGAAGTAAGTAATTATTCAAAGCTGCACACACTTTTTGCATAGATGGTATTGACTTGAACTCCAATCTAAATCCATTTCCAACAGTGTTAAGAACCCATTTATCAGAAATTATGGAACACCAAACTAATATAAACCATTAACCTATTCAAAAAGTGTTGTAACTGTTCAGAATCAACCTTCAATTGTCAGAAAGCTGCCTTGCTTTGAGATTGCACCTCCCCCCCCCAGGTAGGCTTAGGTCTGGAGGATAATCTCCATCTTCTAATCTGCTGCTGCTGCTGCTGGAAACTTCTATGAGGAAGATATTTGGATCTGCCTTGAGAATAAGCTCTTTGATCCCTATAATAGGACAGCCACTAACGTCTTGCATGGGCTTTCTGCTTATATCCTTTCATCCCATTCAGTTTTGTTGACAGACTAGTTCTCTTATCAACTCCAGAAGACCTGGAAAAATAGCAGTCTAAATAGGACTGGCAAAGAATAAGCCTACTTCTAGTGGTGGCTCAATAAAAGCTGCTGCCTGAGGCCAATACCCCTGGTTACCACTACCTTCCCTCCTTCATGGTCATCCAGGCAGAAAAGCAGCTAAACATTCCTCTTTCCTTGGTTCCTCTTGAGTGTTCAAAGTAGTGCAGCAAGCCATGTGTCAAACAGGGCTACAAGAACTTGTGTGAGTTTGCAAGGGTTCAGAAAGACCCACTGAGCATGCACAGCTTGGCTTGCTACCTATAATCATGGGAAACCAGAAGAGAAAAAGCTCTGTTGTCTCCAGGTTCACGGGATGTGATTGAGTGCCAGGATGTGATGCAGGCCCATAGCTATGGTGAGGCAGGGCCCGCCCCCCCAACTTCTTCACCCGAACAGTGATTAACACATGGAATTCACTGCCACAGAAGGTGGCAGCGGCTACAAGCATGGACAGCTTTAAGAGGGAATTGGATAAGCATCTGGAGCAGAGGTCCATCAGCGGTTATTAGCCACAAGGTATAACTAGGAACTCTCAGGCTGGGGCAAGTGATGCTCTGTATTCTTGATGCTTGGTCCCCATGTGTATTGCTTTGCACCATTTGTCCAACTCAATCAAGGTGCACAACCCCAAAAATTTATAACCCAACTCAGGATATGCAAATAGCCATCTATCTTGCCCATTCCTGATGGGGGGGAATGGTCATCTGCCTCATCTATTTGTCTCCATAAAGGAAAACTCATATCTTATCAGCCTGAAATCCAAGTTCATCGCTACAGTCCTAGGGGAAAAAAACTGATGATATTCAAGTGGTCATCTATGCATTCACACTCATGGGAAATAGGGCACTTGTGCTGATCCCGATCGGTAACCTACCAAGCTAGGGAAGATTTTCACGCCCTTTCCCAGTGTCATGTGCAGGAGCTCTACTGTGCATGCTCACTGGGATGGGCACAAACATCCCGCCACCTCCTTCTGACCACTGTATGACCATGTTGAGGGCCAGAGGTCTGACAACACTGGGGAATGAGTGCAGGTGGTGGGAATGCACAGATGACCATTCAAAGATCATCAGTTACAGGTAAGCAAACTGTTTATCTTCTTCATGGTCTCTGTGCAAGCTCAGGCCTACCTGGAGGTGGGTCCTGGCAGGTACTCAGGCATAAGCAGACTACAAGACAGATCGTCCTACCGTTCTCCTTTGATGCAGACAGACACTCAAGGGCTTCCGGTCTGGGATTCATGGCGTCCTAAGGTGTTCTGGCTTGCTCGTTAGAGCTCCCAGAGCAAACGGAGGGTCTTGACGACAGGGTGGGCTTCAAATAGCCCACCGCAGATCCCCCCAGGCAGGGGGGTGACTGGCAGAGAGCCTGGCCCGAGAGAGGAGTTGAGATCAGCTGATAGCGGGGCTTTAAAGAGCGCCGCGACCAGCCTTGATCCCCTCCCCCAGAGAAGGCACTTCGGAAAATCTCTACAAGACCCCACCGAGTTGGATTCTCAACATAAGAACGCATGACCCAGACCTCCAAGACATTCTACGGAAACTGATATCAAGGAAACACTGCTATAACAAGACACGGACTTTGAAGGTAACTTTTTAAAATTGCTCACCGGAGACGCGTTTCGGCCGAAAATAAACAACATCCGATGAAGCGCATGATCGTGCTGTATCTGTTGTACTAACATTGGAGCGGAAAAAGTGCAGTTAAACAGCTAAAAAAGGCCAAAAAGCCGAATTGTTGATCATTCCTGCGGTTAGATTATTGACTTTAAAATAGAAACTAACAGTAACTCCGCGAGAACTGCAGTGGAAAAGTACTGTAGCTGCTGCAGCAGAAATCGGCAAAACAGGAAGTGACTTCAGAACAGACAAGTAATCATCCTAGAGAAGACCAAGGAGGCCGGAAGAAGGGAAGAAATCAGGAACAAGGGGGACCATTAAGATTGCCGGACAGGAAGTGAGTACCCGGAAGAACCATTTACCATAGAGAAATTGCGCCCGCCATTTTGGGAAGGTCAGAAAAATTTTCTTTGATTTTAAACGAAAGACTTAATATAAAAAAGTGAAATTAGTGCGATTTAGGTGGGCACAAGAAGGACTTTGATTTAGAGTGAGTTGGAGGGAAAATTCTGAACAACGGCTTACGACCTGCGGCAACGACAGAGGGCAAATACCTGGTCCTCCCCGAAAATGGCTGGGAAAGAGGAAAAAAAGCTACAGGGCATGATGGAAGCTATGGAGAAACGAGTGATGGACGCGATTCTGAAGTTGGAAAAGACTGTAATAACAGAAGTAACAGAGTTGAAAAAAGAAATGTCTGGAATTACAAAAGAGATACAGACGCTGACCAAAAGAGCAGATGAGATGGATGTAAGGGTGAAGGGAGTAGCATCTAATATAGCTGAGGTCACTTTAGAAACAGATAAAGTGAATGTGATGGTCCAATATAATGCAATGATTAACCACATGAGATTCAGGGGGATCCCTGAAGACAAGAATGAGGACATCCATTCAGTCATGGTAGATGCTGTTGCAGACTTTTTGAAAATGGAAGAGGAGAGAGTGGCGGCACAGATTGATGTGGTATACAGAGTCAATTCTGCGATTGCGCAAAGGAAAAAATTACCTAGAGATGTAATTGTCCAGTTTATATCTAAGAAGCTGAAGGAGGATTTGTTCAAGCAACAATTTCAGGATGACTTCATAATTGACAACAAGAAAATCATGGTCCTAAAGGAACTACCCAGAGCGATGCTTCAGGACAGACGACTTTTTAAAGACCTGATTGACAAGCTGAAAACAGAGGGCATAAGATATAGATGGGAAATTCCTAAAGGTGTCAGTTTTTCGTTCAAGCAGAAGAGAGTCACCATCAAGTCAGTTGACCAAATGACCAGATTCATCAATGATAATTTTAAAGACTCTGATAAATAATTACAGAATCAACATGGAGAGTCAAATAATTTCATGGAATGTTAATGGACTGAATTCACCCCAAAAAAGGAAAAATATCAGACTCTGGTTGGAAAAACAGAAATGTGATATTGTTTGTTTGCAAGAAACACATATTAAAAAATCAGATGCCAAATTTTTGATTCAAAAAAGATTAGGAGAGGAATTTTATTCACTCTCCTCTCAAAAGAAAAAAGGAGTTGTTACATATATTAAAAAAGAGCTGGAACCAAAAGAAATTTTTAAAGACGATGAAGGGAAATTTTTGGCGGTAGAAGTTGTGCTGCAGAACAAAAAGACATTAATTGTTAATCTTTATGCTCCCAATGGGGCAAAAGAAAACTTTTTTCAGGATCTGTGGGAACAACTACGACAGTTGACCTATGAGCAAACGATTTTAATGGGCGATTTTAATGGTACTGTTGACAATGTTGTTGATAGAAAATCAAAAAAAGGAATTGAGGCCATGGGCAAACTTCCTAAAGTCTTTTTCCAATTGACTAAACATGAACACTTGGCAGACGTCTGGAGAATCAAACATCCCAGAGATAGAGAGTACTCTTTTTATTCATCAAGACACGAATCTTTTTCCAGGATAGATATGATGTGGATGACAGAGAATTTAATCTTGCAAACACGCAAAATTGAGATATTGCCTAGGATTCTTTCTGACCACAGTCCGATAAAATGGTCAACGTATGTTAAGAGGAAAAAATTTCGATGGCGACTTAACGAAGATTTGCTGGACAAGCAAAATATCGTGGATAAAATAAGGTCAGAAACCCAAACATACTTTCAATTGAACTTAAATAAAAGTGTACAGACGCAAACGGTATGGGAAGCCTACAAGGCTGTGATGAGAGGACATCTGATTGCAATTAATAATAATGAAAAGAAACAACAAATGAAGATAGACAAAGAAATTATGGAAAATATTCGGAAAAAAGAAACAGAACTTAAGAAAAGGCCTGGTAAAAAGAAGATTTTGAGAGAATTGAGGATTCTAAGGGAGCAATATGAGGCAAGGTTGAACAAAGTATTTTGGAACTTGAAAAAATTGCAACAGAAATCCTTTGAAGGTGCAAATAAACCTGGCAAATATTTAGCATGGCAATTAAAGAAAAGAAGAGAGAATAAAACAATCACCTGTTTGAAAGATGGAAATAAAGAGATTTTAGACCCAGGAGGAATTAAAAGGGAATTTTTTAAATATTATGCGACTCTCTTTCAATCGAAGCAAGCGGATCCTCAAAAAATGTTGGATTACTTATCCAAAGCTAACTTGATACAACCAAACCCCGAAATGAAAACATTTTTAAATGCTGCAATAACTAAAGACGAAATCAGTAAAGCAATAGCTGAGGCTAAAATATCTAAAGTCCCAGGCCCGGATGGCTTTTCAGCTAAATTTTATAAAAAATTTCATGAAGATTTGGTCCCGGTGTTGGAGATTCTTCTAAATGAAATTAGAAAGACAGGAAAGATCCCAGACTCCTGGAATGAAGCTGCAATCACCTTAATCCCTAAAGAAATGCAAGATTTAACAAATGTTAAAAACTACCGGCCCATTTCATTATTGAACAACGATTATAAAATATTTGCAAAAATATTGGCAGAGCGCCTTAAAAAGTTTTTGAAAGATACTATTGTTGAAGATCAAGCTGGTTTTTTACCAAATAGACAAATTAAAGACAATATGAGGGTTGTTTTGGACGCAATTGAGTATTATGATAAACACCCTGAAAAAGAAGTTGCTTTTTTATTTTTGGATGCAGAGAAGGCCTTTGATAATTTGAATTGGGAATTTATGTTTAAAGTGCTTGAGAAATCTTTGATGGGCGTAGAATTTACAAGAATGATTCAATCGATATATAAAGAACAAAAAGCTTCGGTGATTGTCAATGCAGAATCAACAGATATGTTCCGGGTAAGAAAAGGTACTAGACAAGGTTGTCCCCTGTCACCATTGTTATTTATCTGGATTTTGGAGATTTTGCTACAAGCGGTCAGAGATGATGATAATATAAAAGGTTTGAATATTGGAGGTTTTTCATTTAAATTAAGAGCATTTGCGGATGATATTATGTTTATTGTTGAAGATCCTGTTAATAATATGCCTAAGGTATTTGAAAAAGTAAGAGAGTTTGGTGATCTTGCAGGGTTTTATGTCAACAAAAATAAATCTAAGATACTGTGTAAAAATATGATTGGTACAAAGCAACAAATGTTACAAAATGTGACAGAATGTGAAGTGGTTAAAAGGGTTAAGTACTTGGGAGTTGAAATTACAATGAAAAATATAGATTTGTTTAAGAATAATTATGAAAAACTGTGGGGTTCGATAAAGAGTGATTTAGAAAAATGGGAAAAACTAAGGTTATCTCTTCTTGGAAAAATTGCCGTTATTAAAATGAATGTACTGCCCAGGTTAATGTTTCTGTTTCAGACAATACCAATTGTGAAAGATGGAAAAGTGTTGGTAAAATGACAAAGAGAAATCTTTAAGTTTATCTGGGCAGGGAAGAAGCCAAGAATTAAAATGAAGATAATGTATGATATTAAAGACAGAGGTGGCTTCCAAGTCCCGAATTTGCGTTTGTATCATGAAGCAGTATGTATGTCTTGGTTATCTGAATGGGTAAATTTGGAAAATAGAAAACTTTTAGCTCTTGAGGGGCACGATTGCAGATTTGGCTGGCATGCCTATCTTTGGTATGGGAAAAACAAAGCTGACTCTATGTTTAAGCATCATTATGTAAGGAGGACACTGTTTGATGCATGGATCAGGTATAAGGATACAATTTCGGATGAAAGGCCTCTGTGGATTGTTCCAGCTGCAGTTATACATTTGTTTTCAGAATATAAAGGTAATGACTGGTTGAAGTATCAGGAATTGTTGCAAAAAGAAGGGAAAAAATATGTTTTAAAACCAAATAACGAATTAGAATTTGAGTATGGTTGGCTACAATATTGTCAAATAAGGGACATCTATAAAAAAGACTGTAAAGAGTTTGGTTTTAGAGCTATGAATGATGATATTGAAAATATATGGTTGAAAAAAGAACGGAAAATGATATCAAAAATGTATAAAACTTTGTTGACTGTATATACTTTGGATGAAACTGTTAAAGAACAAATGATAAAGTGGGCCATAAATATGAACAAAGAAATTTCTATGGAATCATGGGAATTTTTGTGGAAAAGATCTTTTAAAATGTCTACCTGTATCAATGTAAAAGAAAATTGTTATAAGATGATGTATAGATGGTACATGACACCAAAAAAGATTGCCAATATTAGTATGGATAAGAACTTGAGTAATAAATGCTGGAAATGTAAAAAAGTAGAGGGTTCTTTTTACCATATGTGGTGGTCATGTGATAAAGTGAAAGCATACTGGTCTAATATACATTGTGTGATGCAGAAAATACTGAAAATCCCAATTGAGAGAAAGCCAGAACTTCTTCTCCTTGGTTTGACAATGGAAAAAATTCCACAAGAAAAAAGGACATTGTTATGGTACATGATTACGTCGAGCGAGAATGGCCTTTGCTCAGCATTGGAAAATGGAGAAGGTGCCAGATGTACATGACTGGTTGAGAAAACTGTTATTTTTAGCGGAAATGGACAAAATGACAAAGAAATTAAATGGACAAATGGCAGAACAATACCTAAAAGACTGGGAAGGATTGAAATTGTATCTAGAAACTGAATATAGAATGAAGGGGAAAATATATAACTTGGATACGTATGGATATTGAACGAGAAATGAAATGAATTTTGAACTGTATGTACTGTTATATACAATATGCTGAAATTGTAGAGGTTATATATAATTCAAATGTGTTACCTGGTTTGTCGATGTACTTAAGTCGAAGCTTGATTGCCTTATAATTTTTTTGTTTGTTATTAGCAGTGTTGGAAGCCTATTAGGGGGGTGGGGGGATTGGGACGGGGATCTTCTTTTCTGAAATTGTATTGGTAACCTGATTGGAAATGTTGAATGTATCCCAATAAAAATTTTGTTTCAGCAGACAGACACTCAAGGCATAGTGTTTCACAAAGGTATGTGGAATAGCCAAGGTACAGAGGTTTGCATTGAAGTGCCATAAATTCCCCCACCTGCTTGGCGGAAGTGATGTCCATGAGAAAGACTGTATTACAAGACAGGTGTTGTAAGGCACACATGGCCATGGGTTCAAACAGTTTCCCTGTCAGCTTGTGCAAAACCAGGGCCAGATCCCATGCCAGTGTAGGCTGTTTAACCAGTGAGTGCAAATGAAGTAGCCCTTTCAGAAAATGTTTAGTGTCTGGATGAGCAAATAGACACAGAGCAAGGAGTGGCTTAGGCCAGAATCCACCAAAGAAAGCAGAAAATCAAAAACAACTGACAGACAAGCCTAGTCTGGGAGCATAGTTACTGAGGTAGTGTATTTCATGAACATTTTCCACTTATAGGAATAAGATCTATGTGTGGATACTTTCCAGCTGTTTAGCATAACTTGTTTCACCTGGTCTGAGAAACAGATAAATCTATTTTCCACATTGTGACTTTCAGGTGAAGGATATTGTGGTATAGAATCTGCACCCCATGGGTGAGAAGAAGGTCCGCAACTGGGGGGAAGCAATGGAAAGTTCCTTGGGAGAGGTAGAGTACCACTGGAAAACAATGTTGATGCAGCCACCAAGGTGTGATCAGAATGCAATTTGGTTGTTTCCATATGATTTTGTTTACCACTCTGGTAACCAGGGGAAGAGGGGGAAGAGATAAAGGTGTTTGTGTACCCATGAGTACAGGAGGCTGTCCTCTACAGACATGAGAGCCAAGCACCCTCTGCAACAAAAGGCATGGCACTTCCTGTTGAATCTGGTGGCTAATACATCCACTCACAGGTAGCTCCAAGAGTGGAAGGCCAGTTGCAAGTAACCCACAGTTCCCATTTGTGGGAGGGATGCCCGTCCCCTGCTCAGAAGGCCTGCTTGCACATGCTGAGTCCCTGGCAGTGAGTGGCTACAAGAAAAGTGTTGTGGGCTGTGCACTCTGCCCATATATCCATGGCAAGACTGCAAAGTTTCTTGAAACAGTTCCCTCTTGCTGATTGATGTAACTGAGAGCAGTAGTATTGTCCGTGAAAATGGAGACCACTTTCACTAAGATGAATTTGTAAAGTTTGCATGTGGAGTTTTGACAAAGACTAGAACATAAGTTGTTGCTGTCATTAGACCCAGGAGTCATTGGATCTGTACCGCAGAGATGTCTGGTTGTGATCTGAGTTGGTGAATCAGTGCCAATATCCCATGCACTCATTGAGGAGGGAGGAAAGCTCTGTAGACCTGAGAATCGATCAGCACTCTGATGAACTGAACTTGAGAGGCTGGAACTAGGTTGGATTTTTTCAGATTCACACAGAGGCTAAAGTCTCAGAGGACAGTCAGTGTGGTCTCTGGACTCTGCCACTAACAACCAATCATCTATGTAGGGGAACAGGGTTATTCCATGTAGGTAGAGTTGAGCTGCAATGACCACCACAGTCCTGGTGAATACCCAAGAAGCTGTTGAGATCCCAAAGGAAAGAACCTTGTATCGATAGTGGTCTGACTCAATGGCAAAGCGAAGGTACTTGCAGTGGCATGGCTGGATATTGTTATGAAAATACATGTCCTGTAAGTCCAAAGTGGCCATCCAATCCCCCTTCTTGAGAAGCAGGAGAATGTTTTGCAGAGAGGTCATGTGGAACTTTCTGTAAGTGATGAATTTGTTCAGAGCTTGAAGGTCCATGATGGGATACAGGCCTTCATCCTTCTTTGAGACTGTGAAGTAATGGAAGTAAAACCCATGACCTCTGTGGGCAGGGGATATAGGGTTCTATGGCCTATTTGCTGAGTAAGGTCTGTGCTTCTTCTAGCAGAACAGCTGATGGTGGAGTGATGACAAAAACCGGAATGGACAGTGTCTGAATGAATTCTGTCACATAGCCCTCCAAGATGATCGAAAGGACCAACCCTGTCCAGTGTGATCTGTTTCCAAGCTGGTAAGTAAGGGTGTGGGTGGGTGGATGAGGAGAGTGATGTGGGGGGGGCATTGATGAGGAGATTATAGGGTCAAAGGCTCTGTTTGGGTATTCTTGGATCTAGTAGGTTGTGAGGGAGAGGGAGGAAACTTGGATTTTGTGCTGTAAGATGGTCTAGATGAAGTCTGGTTTGATCTGGGATGCCAGGGTTGATCAGACAATTGTCTGTTGAATGGATGTTTGGACCAAGACTTGGTACAGAACTTATTTTTGGAAGAGCAGGATGATGATAACACCCCTAAATTACGAGAGACTTTGATGTTCTTATCCATCTCTTGCAGGACTGTATCTGTAGTTGAGCTAAAGAGACCATTGCCATCAAAAGGTAAGTCTTCCTTGTATGATCTAGTGTCTTGGCTGTAGGGATATGGAGTGGAGCCATGTGTGATGTCTAAGTGTGATAGCTGATGTAACAATTTTTGTGAAGACGTCCAAGATGTGCTTTGAAGAGTTCAGATGTTGTTTTGGTAGGAGCATTCCTTCTTTTTGTATATGCCTGGCAGCTGAACATTTGTCCTCCAGAAGAGTGGCAACAGTATTAGAAAGTTGTTCCCACAGGGCATATTGGTATCTGCCCATGAAGGCAGTATAGTTGATGGCTTTAATTCCCAGGGCTGCTGCGGAATAGAACTTCCGACCGAGGGCATCCAGCTTTTTCCCCTCCTTGTCCATCAGAAAAAGAAAAAGGTAAGTTCACCGACCGTGGCATTGGAGATCAACCGATCAGCACAGCAGTTAGAACAGGCAGGATGCCCGCACCCATCCCAGTGAGCATGCACATGACACTGGGAAAAGGGGGTGAAAATCTTTTCCAGCTTGGTAGGTTACCGATTGGGATCAGTGGAGGCACCCTATTTCCCATGGGTGTGATACACAGACACCACAAAGAAGATAGACTGATTTCTCTGAGTTCATGGCCCAAGTGCTAATCAAACTATGCTTCATTCCTCTGTAATCACAGAGGCTAGACCATAACCTACTATCTGATAGTTTTGTTTGGGAAGGTTGTGTGCATGTGGGGAATAGAATTACAATATGTGAGCCCACACCTGCAGTCTGAAGTAGTGCTACCAAGCTACAGGTCCACAACCTCAGTGAGAATGAAACCACAGGAAAGGTGACAGTCTCAGTATTTATCTGTTTCTCGTGGGGGGGGGATTTGTGGATATCTAAATCCATAGATTGGGACCATTCTGAGAGGAGACTGTTCTCCAAACTTGGGGGATTCCCAAGTTTGCAGAAAAATCCTAAAAGTCGCACATCACATTTTAGGAAGGATGTTGACAAGCTCAAGCATGTCCAGAAGAGGGCAACCAGGATGGTGAGAGGGTTGGAATCCAAGTCTTATGAGGAAAGGCTGAAAGGGTTGGATATGTTCAGCCTGGGAAAGAGAAGGCTTAGAGGGGACATGATTGCAGTCTTCAAATATTTGAAGGGCTGTCATGTAGAAGATGGAGCAGATCTATTCTCTCTTGCTCTGGATTGCAAGACAAGATTTAATGGGTGGAAATTACAACAGAATTGATACCAGCTAAATATCAGGAGAAATATCAGGAGAAACTGTAAGACTGGTTGAACAGTGGAACAGACTGCCTCGGAAAGTGGTGGATGCTCCTTTGCTGGACGTTTTCAAGCGGAGATGGATGACCATCTTTCGGGTATGTTGTAGGGCTATCTTTTGGCTATGCTCCTGCAGAGTGCATGGGGTTGGACTAGATGAACTGCAAGGTCCCTTCCAACTCTAACATTCTATGATTCTATGACTCTGAAAAATTATGTATTTATGTATTTATTTAGATTTTTAACCTGCTCTCCCTGCAACTGGGCTCAGGGCACGTTACAATCACAAGATAATATAATTTCGACAGTTAAAACCATATTTCTATTAAAATACAAACAATAAACAATCAGGGTGGATTTGGCTTGACAACAATGCTCAGTTTGTGCTGGTTCCATTTGTCCAGCATTGTCAGCAGGGGAGGCTTAGATCTGGACATCTGCCACCTCATCCAAAAGCCCAGTGGAACAGCTCCATCTTGCAGGCTCTGCAGAATTGTAACAAATCCCACAGGGCTCTGATCTCAAGAGGGAACTTGTTCCACCAGTCTGGTGCAAGGACAGAAAAATCCCTGACCTTAGTCGAGGCCAGCTGGACATCCTTGGGGCTGGGGACAACCAGATGATGTTGATCAATTGAGTGCAACGCTCAATTTTGGGGTGTTTATCCTATCAAAAAAAGTGTTGTATCTGTGCATGTACAGATTACTTACCAGAGCTGCCACTGCAGTGGCTCAGGACGGCCTTGCCAGCTGCCAGGGGTTCTGCTGCTGTTGGTGTGTGTTTTGGGGATGAGGTAGCAGGTGGCCAGGGCAGCCACTGTTGCTGCTTTGGGGGTAGTGGAAGTGGGTGGGTGGGAGAGGCACCACCACTGATGCTGTGTAGGGGAGGAAGTGGCCAGGCCATTGGGTGAGCTGCCTCTGCTGCTCTGGGAGGAAGTGGGCAATTGGGAGAGCTGCCACCACCAATGCTGCTTGGGGGGATGAGGTGGGTGGCCAGGAGAATGATAAGGGCTAGAAAGAGAGATGGCATGGGGAGGGGCAAAAAGAGTGATGGGGTGCAGAAATAGAGAAAGTTACAGGCATGGCGGGGAGAAAGAAAAGGGGTGGTGGTAAGGAAAAAGGATGAGAGACAGTAGTGGGGGACAGTGAAAGAAGTAAAAGTGGAGGGAATGGGATAGCCACTCCCACAAGTTTCTTGCTGGTCCCCACTTCTCTCTCTCTGAAGAACAAAACCATACCAGCACAAAGAAAATTATGTCAAAGGTTCTCCTTACCTGCAACTCTTTCATGTAGTCCATGATGTAATTCCTACTATCACCTACCGTCTGAACTGGTACAGTCCAGGAAATTTTACTATCTCTCCTGCTGCTGTGCAGAGCAGGCTGGACTGAACTCTTTCCTGAGCTGCTTGTATAGTTGGTTGCTGCTAATTGTTCCAGTCGTCTGAAAGACGGGTTTCATACTACAGGCAAAAAGTGTAGTACATACATACACAAAGATAGAAGGGTAAAGTGGGTTTAGGGGTGAATGGTAATGAAATGACCTTCTTAAGCACTGGAGCTGTGAGAGGCTGGAGAAGTCATCTGTGAAGAACAAGATAGAGACAGATGGGGGCACTGTAATTCCAGGGTAGGCTACTTTCCACTTGGAATACTTCAGTGGGATGATGGGTGGATGTGCTCAAATACGCAAGCATAATGCAATTTGTGTTTGTTTTACTCCCGAACAGCATGGTAGTTCTACTTCCCCCAGGCCTTTGATTTACAAGAAAACAAACATCTCCTTGCCTAACAAAAGCACAGAAAGAATTCCCCTTTGAAACAGTTTAATTTTTCAGGCCGTGGAGCAATGTCAATCTAGAGCCAGGAGCAAAAGGGGGGGGGGGCCTGGAGGGGAGAAAGGGGAATCAAAATAAACCACACAAATGAGCTTTCTGATGTTTGAACATGGTTAGGAGGGGTAATAATTAATTGACAGTTATCTAATTAGCATTCCACCTAAATATCTCCACAATGTGGATTTTCTCATATCTACCTATTGTATATGTATACAAATATATGAGTGCTGCATATCTATGCAGCTTCCATTCCCCAAAGATGTGGTATCCCAGTTTATTTTCTTTTATGCAATTATATAAAAACAACAAGGACAAATTATAATTCCACTTTGGCCAGTGGGATAAAATTATTTTCTATTCCACACAATGTCAATGAAAAGTCACCATCTGAACCATTCTGCCTTTCCCCCCAACAATCATGAATCTCTGCCCTAACGTTTAGAGGGCTGGTTCAAATATTACATGGCAACAAACCCAGATTTGCAACTAAATAATAAGAGTCCCACAATCTCTCTCAGGTAAGAGACTATTTGAAAACCAAAACTTGTTGTATTTTTAGATACACACACAGAACATCTTAGATGTACATCTATAAAAGATTAGAGATGCTTGAACACCCACCAGTCTGGCTCATGTTTTGTTCATTGGTCACAAACAATGAACTGAGCTTCACTTAGCTTTCTCTGACCATTTGGCTGTTTGTGAGGTAATTTCAGTTTGTTGGGTTACTTTTTGTGCATTTGAATAGTACAGAGCCACTGACAGTGCTTCACACCTGCACTTTCTCACACAACCTGCTAAGAGTTCTAGTTTATCCTCTCAAAGATAGGCTGTTTGGCAACCAATTGTATACAAATAGTATACAAATAGTATACAAATCAGTCAGCCAGTAATTATAAACACTTTTTAAAAGAAGTCTCACCAATTGGTGTTTAGGTCCATGACTGTTATCTCAAACACACATTTTTTTCACAGCCTTATGGGACGTGTAATCCTCTCCCACATCATTTAATTATTTGATCCCCCATGATTCTAGGGGAGAATTTCTTTCACCAACTGGCAGATGAAAAACCTCCTGCAAAGCAATGAAATTCCAGCATCACAAGGAAAGAGAAGAAGAGTTACTGTGCTGATATAAAGCTTTCTAGTAGCTGTCTAACTCAGATGGTGGTGAGTTGAACATATCCAAGTCTCAGTTTTGTAGAGGACACAGACTGCTGGATGTATTCAACATGGTTTGTTGCATCGCTACAGAGAATAATTTATTCTCTGGATAAATGAAATGAAAATGTGTAGACAGTGTGTAGCTGCAATAAAGAAGGCCAACGCTATGCTGGGGGTTATTAGGAAGGGAATTGAAAACAAATCAGCCAGTATCATCATGCCCCTGTATAAATCATTGGTGCGACCTCATTTGGAATACTGTGTACAGTTCTGGTCACCACATCTCAAAAAGGATATTATAGCATTGGAAAAAGTGCAGAGAAGGGCAACTAGAATGATAAAAGGGGTGGAACACCTTCCCTATGAAGAAAGGTTAAAATGCTTGGGGCTCTTCAGCTTGGAGAAACGACGGCTGAGGAGTGACATGATCGAGGTTTATAAGATTATGAATGGGATAGAGCAGGTTGAGAAAGAAGTCCTTTTCTCCCTTTCTCACAATACAAGAACTCGTGGGCACTCTATGAAATTGCTGAGCAGTCGGGTTAGAACAGATAAAAGGAAATACTTCTTCACCCAAAGAGTGATTAACATATGGAATTCACTGCCACAGGAGGTGGTGGCAGCTACAAGCATGGACAGTTTCAAGAGGGAATTAGATAAACATATGGAGCAGAAGTCCATCAGTGGCTATTAGCCACAGGGTATAGATGGGAACTCTCAGTCTGGGGCAGGTGATGCACTCTATTCTTGGTGCTGGAGGGGGCAGCAGTGGGAGGGCTTCTAGTGTCCTGGCCCCACTGCTGGACCTCCTGAAGGCACCTGGTATTTTTTGGCCGCTGTGTGACAGAGTGTTGGACTAGATGGGCTGTTGGCCTGATTCAACACTGGCTTCTCTTATGTTCTTATATGATATGATCCTAAAAGCCAGTTTACTGAGTACTGCTTCTGTACACACGAATAGCCTGGAACTGTCCTTGGATGGACCCATTACCACAGCTGTACTAGGAATACTGCAATGGCACTTCCCCTCAACTGCAGGTTCACACAGGCTTTTTTTCCCTTGCATGCCACAAAGCAGACCAGTACAAACTCCTGATTTCATCAAGGCATGTCACAGACTGTTGCTGCCTGTGCCAGTTATGACTCCTGTCCTGCAGGTCTAGCAACACACAATTATATATAACAGAAACACACAGTTAGATATTACAACGTGCTTTCCTCTCTTCTGCAGAAATTAAAATATTATCATAATGGCAGTTTGTGTAGAATAGCCTGGAGATCCCTAAGGATTGTCTGGCAGCCTAAAGTTGCAGCTCTTTTTTAGCACCACTAGGTGGCAAGCTATGCTTATTTTTAGGCTGAGAAAAAGCTGTGACTTGCCCAAGATCACCCAGCTGGAGTCAAGTGGACGGATGGGGAATCAAACCTGGTTCTCCAGATTAGAGTCTGCTGCTCTTAACCACTAAACCAAGCTGGCTCAACCTTCTGCAGAAAACACAGTAGGATGAACCAAAAGTAGGATGGTATCAAGGCAAGTAGCGCAAAGGAAGGAAATGCAATTGCATATTTGTGGCTCCTTTATGGCTGGAAATGGCATCCTCACCTTCCCAGCTGACAAGGCAGCCTTAGCTAAAGTGACTATGTTTGCAGTGAACTTGTTTCCGGACTTCATCTTCAAAACTTTCTTGGAAACTAACAAAAAGAGTGCCTGCTACAAAGAAATTTGAGCCTTAGAGCAACAAGGAAACGTATAAAGAATCTGGCTTTGAGAGAATTAATTAATGATGCTGCATCATACAAATGAGTGCACACACTTTCTACAGGGAGAAAAATCATTTCACACATTTTATCACAATATGAAATGAAATCGTGATAGTAAACATGTGTACAGCCCAGTTCAAGGGCTCAAAGCACTTCCCATAGTCTTATTTTTTCATCAGCACTATAATATAAACCAATGTTGAAGAGAAGTGGTGGCAGCTAAGTACAGTAGTCTGCCCAAGGATCCTTACAGTGCAATTTATATAGAGTTACACCCTTCTAAGCCTGTTGACTTCAATGGATTTTGAAGGGTGTAACTCTGCATAGGATGGCACAGTTAATGAGTGTATGGCAGATGCCTGAGCTGGGCACTGTCTGGTTCAAGCTTAGCTCAACTTCCCTACCTGTACTGTATCAGCTGTTTTGGAATTTTAGATGAAATTGTATGCTAGTGCTACAAAGCTACAAATGGCATGCTCAGTAAATGACATTTATACCTCAAAAGACACACATGAAGAGTTAACGTACAAATTATTCTCAGATTATGCAACTGGCCCACTGATTAGATTGTTATGGGACTTTTGCACCTCTGGAAATAAGAAAATAAGATCAGAGTTTTACATGCAAATGGTATAAGATATAGAGCATTTCACATTTGTAATTCTGAATATCATAAATACACCATCTTCTAAGTTTCATTACAGCATGATATACTGTCTAAACAGCATGTCAATGGAGCAGTCATTCAATTTACAGAGTTGCTGAACAATCTGGTAAAAGCACAGTTCAGAACTTGGAAAACTAGATTTAAAACAGGGTTCTACAAATCAAGAGACATTCTTCATTACAAATTAAAATATTGTATAAATGGATGTCCAAATTTGATTAATTTTCCATCTGAGCAGAATCAGACCACCCATTTTTCCAACCTGTGTTGGTAGTTCTACAATAGGCATGGTTGTAGTACAGCTGTGGTTCTGGCAGACACATTATTGTAGCAGAAAATATGCAGTTTTCCATATGACTATACAAACTGAGGTCCTTGGAGATCAATCCATCTTTTGAGACAAAAAGGTGCAAGGGAAATTCTGGAAATTTATATTTTTTGCCTTAGGAGATTTTTCCTGCTTTGCAGTGGCACAAGAGGCACTTCCATTATTCAGTTTTCATTGAGGAGCCATTGTGGATCTGTTGACACAACTGATCATCTAAAGAACTGTATGCAGGACTCACAAAAATTAAATTGTTACATCAATAGAACTTTCCTCGAAAAGCAGATGTCTTGCATAAAGTACTGAACTTATTTTTGATCTTTTAGCTATTTGAAAAACTGGGTGAGAAATATAAAATCTGTCATTACACTTGGATCAGAATTTTTTCTCCACTTTCCTGCTAGAAGGATGCATCTTCACTGAAAAAAGGCAATAACCTTTGTTTAAAACAGGATTGAATGATTTGGTTGCATTATTGCAAGCCGGCCTTTATTTGCAGAAAATTAGCCATATGATGGATCTTGGGGTGTAGTTTTAAAGCAGCTCTAGAGTACTAGAGACCATTAACAATATCATGAAAGACAAATGAAGTAGCAAATGCTGCAGATTGCCTGCTGCAGTCCTCTGGGTTTTTGTGAGATCAGCACCTTTGTGCTGCTTAGTTCCATTTATTGTTCAGGTTTCTGCATTAGCGCTTCCCTCTGAACTAACTGATTTTCTACATTCTTTTCATGCTATGTAACCCAATGCTATGCATGTTTACACAGAAGTT
This sequence comes from Gekko gecko, assembly GCA_029375565.1. Lineage (NCBI taxonomy): Eukaryota > Metazoa > Chordata > Lepidosauria > Squamata > Gekkonidae > Gekko > Gekko gecko. The sequence goes on from JAPDNY010000001.1 coordinate 98,158,387, forward strand.
CCACTGATTTAAATAGAATTACTCTCTGGTAAGTGTGTTTGGAATTGTAGGTTTATCCTCTAATCCCCTACTGCCCTCTACTGAATGGTGTCATTTTAATCACTGCAGAAGGCAACAGATTAGTATCTCACATTTATGATTAAATCAACACATTCAAAGTTTAACAACATCTGACAAATGCTTTGTTCTGCTGAATGCAATTATTTTTTAAACACTCCTTTCCTCAAGGTTTACACTGTTTTAAATTAGATGTATGATTTATCAAAGTTACGCCTATCTGGCAACATATTCAACACCTTGGAATAGGCAACAGTCACATCAAAACAGAAAACTCCTCAGCAAAATTTAATTCCTTTTAAATATAAAATGCAGCATCTGTTTCCGTCCAAGCAATTTGTTCTGTTTCAACATGCATTTAAATAACGTTTTAGATTCAGGCAATTCTTATGAGAATCCAATAACTGAGACCCTCATCTCATATTGCAGTTCTAAGTTCAAGACTGTACAGCACTACTGCACTTTGTCTTACAGTCACATGCCATTGATTTTTGTGATTCAGACGAGGTTCAGTGATGTAAATTGTGTGTCTCAGTCTTCTGCTTTGGCTTCAGAGTACTTTTCATGATGGATTGTATGCCTTATACTTGGACAACAAAATATAGGGCAGGTGTTTCACAGAGCAAGAGACATGATATATTAATGCAGATAATCAAGCTTCACTTGGCCCAGAATATGGCATGCAATGGATTTACTTAAGCATGATGTGAGCTATGGTTATAGTACTTCTCCATATAAGAATTGCACGACTCTGACAATGCTCAAACACACATAACTTACTCATGTGTGCCAGGCTGTACATAGCTGTATATATCAGACTATATCTTTAGCATGCCGCTGACCTGAAGTTTTGGCAGATGTTCTGCTGCCATACTAACAATGCACACGTGTGGGCCAGTGCATGTGATCAATTTTCTTTTGTGTTACCTTCCATCAATCGATTCAAAGAATGCTGTTAGAATAGTTGAAATACTCTGTACAACTACTTCTTGGATGTGAAGTGAATGGAGATAGATCATTGTTACTCAAAGAACTTTGAAGCACAGCATGCCATAGGTTTAAGTCCTTGCAATAGTAATCCAGCATAATATTAAAGAGACATAAAACAAAGCAGTATCTTCTTTTTAGATCATCATCTACAGCAGCTAAAGTTGGTTTTAGGCTCTAACATGTGCCTTTTTCTTCCTGAAGTCATGCACACACTGTGCCCTGTATAAAAACAGTGGGCTATGCATCCCCTTTTATAGGGGATATTTCATATCAAATAGAAATTAAAGGATAACATTAATGTGCTGTCATCTCTCTATTCACAGCTTGCACTTTCATTGAAACGACTGCACTTTTTAAAATTTGTCTCTAATCTCCAAGGGCTTGTTTTACAGTTTTATTATGCAATTCAGTCATGCACACATTTAATAACCAAGAAAACTAGACTCCAGGTACAGGGTGACATTGCAGGTGAAGATGCTGTTGAAATGAATTGAGGAACATCTGCTTTAGATAACAAAATTCCTTTTTATGCAATAGCAATGAAGTCAGTGTGTGCACAATTCCAATGTGTATTTGGCTCCTGGAAGTAACTAATATTAGAAGGGCCTATCACTCTTGAATTAACTTTACATTTAATTGGATTTATTTACACGGAGTGCAATATTGAGTTCAAGCTGGCTAACTCATTAGGTGTCAATACTTCCCATGAGAAAGAACTGAATGCTTATTTTTGGCTTCCTTGTTCCTCAGGATCGTCAATCTGAAGCAGCAAGCCAAACAACAGGTACTACTAGATCTGAAGCCTGTGGATTAGCCAATGAGGTCCCTGTCAGCATACTCCCTCCCCATTTGATCACTGGTTTCTTTTTTAAAAAAATTAACAAACCACAGCAGAAACTGTGCTGATGAGCAACACCTGTTGCAGGACTCAAGAGAAGAATTCAAACTTTAATCTGATCTGTTTAATGGTTTCTTTCTTTTAAGCAGGAGGAAAAAGAATTACAAGATCCTTTTAATATTTTCACAATGTTAAACTAAAACTGAGCTCTAGGCTACATGTGTAAGTAAATCTAGAACACAAAAAAGGGTTAAATAAGATTTTCTTTAAAGATACAAGAACTTAAGCTTTCTTTATGTTTAACAAACTTCACAGAACAGATACTGCAAAGGAACAACCCCCAAACTCTTTTTTTAAAGTGAACATTGTCCATAATCCACATGAACTTTGAGTAGTGTTCGCTCAAGAGCCACCTCGAAACCAACTGTGCACTTTGTAACAGGGCTAAAGAAAGGATTAACAAGGGAAAAATAGTATCTTCATTATTAATCTGCAAAAGTCTTGTGTATCAGTCAAAATGTCCATCAAATGCTATGCTAGGATTTAGAAGGGAAGAAAGTGCATAGCGCGGCAGCAGCTGAAGTCCATGTTTTTTAAAACTCTTCATGGCAAATGCAAAGAAAATTGTCTGATTTTCCCCTCACACCAATGGAAGGGGAATACTTCCTTAGGAAACAAAATATGCAGCTGGAAATTCCATTGCAGATTTCAAAGCCTTGAGTACAACACAGAATGGCTTTTCCATATTGAATTTTAGAGTGACGGGATATTTCTGGTTAACTTAATTGCTAATTTGCACTGCAGTAATATAGGTAAAGGTTGAGCCTCCTTCACTGGCCATAAGTTGGCTATCAGACTACATACAGTTTGGCCTGTAAACCAATCGCTTACCTTAGCATAATCGGAACAGTCAGTGGCTTGGTTAAACAGCTCTATCCCATAAACTTTTTTAGAGTGACAGGAGGGTAATTCACTCTTCTGGTGGCTTATACTTTCACAAACAGGTTAAATTTGCGACAATACAATTTCCCCCTTCCTCCAGCAACCCTCCCTCCCCTCCCAACTATATACCTAATTCCCAATTGCTAACGGTGCTCTATGTGGTTTGGGGTAAAAATTCCACATTGGGCCACCATGAACACGAATTCTCCTACAGAAACTTTGCATGTGGCTGGAGGCAGAGGGAGGTGCTGCCTTTTCTCTGGTGATGCACACTTATGATTTGTGCAGTTCAGTTCAATGAGACTGCTCCAATATAGAACAATAGCTCTAAAGAACAGATCTGGGGAGTCCCAGTTCTATGCAATGCATTCCACAATCATTTGCTTAGCAAGAGATGATGGGCAGAAACCTTCACTGAGAGTGCTGAGCTGCATAGACACAAGGCTGGAACAGCCATATGATTATCTCCTTAACACATTGGAAGTGACGCATACAAACTCAATTCAATAATAAGGGGTGATTTTTCTGGTTGTTCCCCAATACTGTTACTGAATTCTGTTTGCTATGAAATGTTCTTTTCCCCTCAATATATCTCTAGCTACAGAAAGTCAGTCTGCAGGAACCAGCCATGGCTACTGTGCTGTGAATTAGCCTTATTTGATCAATTCTCAGATACCTGCACTTAGCAAAAGGCAAACAAGAGCCAATCAGGGTTTGGCTGATGGAACAGCCGCAGTGGTTGGCATATGCAATTGGATCACACTACTTTGAAGAAATGTTGTAGATGCTGCGTAGAAAATGTTTACTGCTTGTTCCAGAACAGAGATAACTTTAAAAGCAAGACCATCCTCCTCCACTTAAATGAAGAAACAGGTTCCCTGTAATGCATTTGATACAAAAGTTGTCATAAGAATCTGTCCTTGTCTCTTTTTGGCTTCTCAGAAAGATATTCCTACCCCAAGAGACTCCCTGACGCTGGTGACGCTACTTAACCTCAGAAGCCACACATGGAGATTTCAAAAGTAACTGTTTAGCTCTTCTAGGTTCAGCAGCTACACTGCCTAGTCTTGGCAGCATTTCACCCCTTCAAGGTTAGCTAGAAATGAGGATAGGAAAACTGGGATATTAAATGTATTTTCTTCCAGAGAGCTGTGCACATAGCAGTCTTTTACATCAGTTTCTACTCAGCTGCTGGAAGCTTACCAGCATAAGGCTTTTAAAGAGCTTGACTCCTGTCATAATAGAAGCCTTTAGATTTTTTGTTAAAATCCACTAGCCATGCTCAAAAATATTTCTTCATTTTTTTTAATACGGTGGCTAGCAGGCACCTTAACAACCAGCCAGAAATCAATGTCAATCACCATTAACCCCTAAACTACAGTACCAGGATGGTTGACTAAAGAAAGGAAACTGATTGGCTGTAGTCTGAAACTTGCCCAGTACAAGGTGTCTGGCTGACTTTGTCCTAAATAAGGCTAACATTAGTGAACTAAGAGAACGGCATTTGGTTGTAGAGTCTTGCACTCAGGAGCATCCCTCGCCAATGCGCTGGCATGATCGCCCCACTTTCCGGTCCAGTTTCACCATTTTCATAATGGCTTCTTCACGTCCCCGTCCCATGTGATCGAATGTGCAATCATGTTGTTCAGGCAGGCGATGCAACATACAGAACACATAACCTGGAAGGACAGAGAGGGGTGTAGGGAAGACAAAAAATCACAAACACAATATTAGAACTCTCTGGAAAGAGGACTATACAAAAGCAAGTGCTGCATTAGCTTTCAACTGGGATTACTGAATTGTCCACTTAATCTCTAAAAATGCTTCTGGACTTTCCTCCTTCCAATACACACATATGAAGTTGCCCAATACACAGTCAGACCATTCGGTCAACCTAGCTTGGTACTGTGTACCCAGAATGACACTCTCAGGGAGAGAAAGGTCTTCATCCTTTCCTTTTATCCAATAAAAATTCTATCATACGTCAATCTTGCACAGTGAATAGTTGTTAATCACTTATCACCCAACAGACAAAATTAGTAAAAGAAATTTGCAACTGCTAGAGTTCTTTTTGGATTCCTTTCAGTGAGTAGATATGTGACTAGGTCATAAGAATATATATCAGATGGAACTAGCAAACACAGTGAGAAAGGTCTTTATCAAAACTTGCTATTCAAATTCCTTTTATGAGCATATGCCACAGATTGTACCTGGGATCCTCTACATGCAAACCATGTGCACATCCAGAATAGTAATTCATATGGAAACACAGGGGTGGGTTATACTTACTCTTAACACACACACACATGTGAAAAGGAACAATTTAGGTTTAAGAGCAAAACGCCTCTTCAATTTTAATTCAGAAAAAAGGTATACCTCAACTGTCACAAGGCTTGGGAAACTGATCTGGGTATAGCACAACTACGCCAGGAGTTAAGTGCAACTAAGCTAGGAGTTACCTTGGAAGAAGAAATGCAGTGTAATACACTATTAATTTCTGTTAAATGCTTCTCTAATGAATATTTTTTGGGTAAAACTTTTAAGGCTCTGAAGTCTAGAATCTCCCTAATTAAGCAATCCCTCATTATTACTTACTTGTTTCACTCATTTTAACATTTAAAGTATGGTTAGAATGAATATATAAGAACACAACTTGCTTGATATTTACATAAAAAAAAAGACAGCTTCACTGAAATTTTCAGGGGGGCTTTCTGAAAACATCTGCACACACAACTGTATGACTATCATGATAAATATGAATAGATTTGGTTGGCAAGTATGGATCATAAGTGAGATACTGGTAAACCACTGGTTGGGTTTACTGTTGAAAGTGAAAAGAAGAATATTCCAAACACAGGCTTAGGACAGGAACCAATTGATGTTAGTATATATGTTAGTATATACACAAACCACATTAAACACTTATTCCTATAAATATGCAATAACGCTTCCATTGACAGCCTTTGAAGGAGAAATTCCCAGATTTTATGGACTAGAAGCAGAACCAAAATTTCATCCAAATCCAGGACATCAGAAATTTTCAATTTAGCACCAGTTTCATGCTTATGCTGGTGGCTGTCAGTTTTATTTTTAGAGTGAAGGGCCTATTTACATTTATTTGTATGGCAGACTTACAGACAGGAAGCAACTAATAATATAAAATACAGACTGATGGGGCAATCCCCCTAAATACTAATATCTAATTTATTAATTCACTCAATCACAGCTGGGGAAAGTTCAAAGAGTACGATCAGATCTCCCTAGAAAGCTTGACACTCACATTTCTGTACGAGGTGGAAAATGGTTTGGTGGGCAGCACCACAATCGCATTCGGGTCCTGGTATTTTGCCCCATTTAAACAACAGGTCAGCACAACTGTCAAAAAGCTTGTTTGTATTCTATTAGCTGTATTCCATACTTTACGTGGCAAGTCAGATCCTGTGGGCTTCTGATTGCATCCATGTTTGCAACCATTCATTCCATAGATCAAATTTTGTGATTGCAGGATTTGTGCAGATCTTATTGCTGGGTGTTGGGAACTTAGTCTAGATAGGCCCATGTCAGCCATGTACAGGCAGCTGTGTGTTTTCAATGATCTTTCTATATTCATGAAGAAGAGCATCTGCTCTTTGGAGATGCAGGAGAGTGATGTGGCACAATGTGGGTAGCCAATAGGTCAGAGTGGGTTTAAAACATCTGCTGATGGTTCTCATTGTTCTATTGAGTTGGACATCAAGTTTGCAGACATGGGGGCTGTTGAACCTCACTGAAGTACCATATTCTGCAGTACTATAGACCAACCCTAAAGCTGAACATTTAAGTGTTGAAGCAGATGCACCCCAAATTGTACCACAGAATTTTTGGAGAATGTTGTTTTGCATGTGTATTTTCACTGCTACATTGGTAAAATGGTGTTTATAGCTTAAGGTCCTGTCCAGGGTAATGTCAAGGTACTTAGGTGTATGGCTGTGTGTAAGTCGGGTACCATTAAGGTAGCCATTCAGTTCATGGTTGGCAAGATTGTTATTGAGATGGAAACAGGAGCATTATGTTTTTCATGGACTTGAGATAAGCCGCCATCTACAGTAGTGGTCAGCCAAATTTTGATGTCCCTAGTCAGTATTTCCTCAATCTTTTCATTTGATTTTTGCTTTACTGCAATTGCCATGTCATTGGCATAAGCAAACTTCCTGGATATCATCATGGGAACATCAGAGATGTATAGATTGAAACGAACTGGAGTGAGGACTGAGCCCTGGGGTAGATGGTTATTCAGTTTCTTCTGCTTGCTGATTGACTGACCCCATAATTACTTGGAAAGTTTATCACTCAGCATGTTATTTAGAAATCAAAATAATGTTTGAACAGCAGACTATCCCTCCAGACTGTGTCACAAGTGGCAGATCAAAAACACTGCTGATGTCTTAAGGCACTTCTGATACAGTGCCTCAACAGAAGTTGTTAAGCTGAAAACCTGATCTTCACAACTACGGTGGGGTCTAAATCCTGCTTGCTCTATAGGGACATGTTCGTTAATTTTGTCACTGATTCTGTTCAGGAATAGCCTCTCAAGGAGTTTATAACAGGAGCTCAGAAGGGAAACTTTCTGCCAGATGTTTTGGTTTTCCAGGTTTCAGAATAGCAACTATCTTTGCTTTCTTGAATTCCCCTGGGAGTCTTCCTGTTCTCATGATGTCAGTGAGAAACTTTGCAAGCCACTTCTTAGTGAATGTGCTGCTGTTGATCAGGAACTCATTATGGATGCAGTCAAAGCCTGGTGCCTTTCCTCTCTTGATGTCCTTCAGTGCCTTTGAAATCTCATCAGCACTGAAATCCTCTGACAGCTCACAGTCTTCAGGGCAGGTGTGTTTCAAAATCTGGAGCTTTTTTATTCTGACTGTAAAATCTTGATCCTTCAGAGCTCTGGATAGGGATATCAGTCGGGCAGCTACCAGGTTTGATGTTACCGCTGGATTTCCTCGGAGCACAGATGGGTTTCCTTGGAGCACTGGGCCTAAATTCATATCAGCCACAATCTGCAGCTCATGTCATGTCCCTAATTTAATTAATAAAACATGTTTTCTTTACAGATAACGCACTTCAAAACTAACCCAAATAATGATAGTTATTCCTGTACTGAATTCTGTTCTAGCTGATGTCACTTTCACCTCTCACATGAAATTTTACACTTTCTTACTGATTTGAAATTCTAATTGATAAAGGTGAATACTTAGCCCCAAAATACCTAAAAACATTAAAAAATGAAGGCACTGCATTTGTTACATGCCATCATGCTGTATTATCCATGCAAATGTGCTTCAGTGTAGATTTTTTTGGTATACAGAAATCAAATATATCATTCAGACACAAATACGCAAATAACTTAGCATAAAAATACTCCCAATACATGCATTGTAAGACTGTTTAAATACAGATATGCAAAATATTTTAAAGTCAAACAGCAGCAATTGATTAATGACCATTCACACTTTAGCATAAATCAGTATTTTCCAGAACTTCTAACAGCCAAAGTGCACTTTTATTCTGATTTAAAACTGGAAAAACATTTCACTCTTGCCTCCCTATATTCATAGTAAGAATTACATGCCTTCATATAGGACTGCCAGCTCCAGGTTCAGAAATACCTGGAGATCTGAGGGTGGAGCCTGGGAGAGTGGGGTTTAAGGAGGGGAGGGACCTTGGCAGGGTATAATGCCATGCCATCTGCCTTCCAAAGTAGCCCTTTTCTCCAGGAGAAATGGAATGTTTTAAATACATAAATAATAAGTAAGCAATATGTTGTCGAAGGCTTTCACGGCCAGAGCTCATTAGTTGTTGTAGATTTTCTGGGCTGTATGGCCATGGTCTTGGCACTGTAGGACCTGACATTTCGCCAGCAGCTGTGACTGGCATCCTCAGAGGTATAGCATAGAAAGATGGAGTACTCTCTGTGTCCTTTTTTACAGAATAAAGCTTTTTTTGGCAGCCATGACAGTTGATTCTTGTGCCTCTCCAAAGCAATTCAAGATGATTCTGACAATATTAACATTAGCATTTAAAAATGGTGGTTTATTCTAGAATGATTCAAATCCTGAACCACGTAGTATATTGCTTACAAATGCTTTACCCACTTGGGAGTTTTAACTACATTGTTGAATAGCAAGAAGCCACAAGTGTTGCTGTTTATACACATGAAACTTAAAGATACATGGAGTGCTCTTTCACTAAGGCCAAAAAGCGAATGTGGAAACATGTCTGCTATCTGGACACGGTTACAGACAACGGTTTTATAAAAAACATATTAGCTCTTTGTATCTCACAAGCAAAAATCTCTGGGTGATAGTGTATCTGCTGATCCATTGCCTAAGGCAGAATTGTAACACAGAAATGTATTAAGGGATCTTTATTTCAGCATGTCTGTGGCACAGTATATCAGCTACAGGTGGTGAATATGTTCAGCTGTTAAGTCTCTGTGAAATAATTAAATCGGGCCTAGAAATGGCTCACCTGGTGCCTGTTTTGACAAGACAGCAACTAAAATGAAGAGAGAAGTTGCACATGCTTAATGTTCAAGCTGATGAACAAGAGGCTTTACTCTACAAAACCACAGTAAACCTTACTAAGTTTTTCAGGACCCAGATCTCTCTCAGGGTCTGACCAAGTCAGCTTTACCTCATGAGGAATTGTACCCTTGAATATTTTGTTGCTCTTTAAGGTACAACTGAAATCGAATCTAGCTTTCTCTCAGGGTCTGATTTTTGACTTTTCTAGTTCAAAATATCAACAAAAATGTTTTTTAGTATCCATTTTCAAAACTATTTCTCTCTCTTGGATAGTACTTCCTGATGGGTCACAGGAAGTCAGAGAGTTCAAGCCATCTCACCTCAAGGCTCACTAGCACAGCAATAAACAAACATCAACAAGCAACTTCAGAGAGGTCAGAGGTTTATTTCAGCAGGCATACAAGGAATCTGGCGTGTTGCAAAGTGGTAGTCTTGGACGAATGAATTTCAACAAAAAAAGAGAGTCTGAGATCTGTTTTATGACCCAGCTATTTGTATTTATATATCTGTAACTTCTGTAAATGGTACCAGGAAAGGGATTTTCTCAACCCACTACAAAGAACTATATTTACAGACATCACTCTGATAAAAGGATAAAAGATTAACCAACTGAAGCAAGGCTCGTTTAGTAGGGATGCAATCCTTCCAGTACAATTATTGGGTAATTCCAACACTAAAATGAAGCAAAGGTCAACCGAGATCCAAAAAACAGTTTTCATCACACTGATCTGAAGTCAAATACAACAGTGTTAAAGTCCATTTTAACAGAGTTTCAGACGCTGTTACTAGGGGTGTGCATTTGGTTTATTCGAGCTGGAAAAATACCCCCCAAAATAGCCAATTTGTTCTGGCTTTTATTTGGGCACATTTGGCTATACTGAGAAGGCATTTAATGAGATTGTGGTCTCTTTAAATGCCTACTCCTCCAAGCCCCATCACCATAGCAATGGTGGCATGACTCAGCTAGTGAACACTTGCTGAGTCCTGCCACCACCACCACATTTGGAGAAGACGGTAGACATTTAAAGAGACCATGGTCTCTTTAAATGCCTACTCCTCCAAGCCCTGCGGTAGCAGCACAACTCTGCTAGTGAACTCAGAAGGCCCCTTTGTCCTGCCCAATTCTACTTCATCTGCAAAGCCAACACTTCAAATTGAAATTGTCAACCCATGAATGGAAAGAAAGCAGACAAACCAATGTCCTCCTTCTTAGGCAAGGCAGAGGACCTGGAATACAGTATCATTTCAGATGCCATCATTGAAAAGCTTGGGTTGATTCCAGCATGAAGCTTTCCAGGAAGAATCTGCTTGTGGAATGCTTCCGGTGGCGAAATACGTTGTGGAAAATTTTGCTTTCCAACTGAAGATCAATGTGAATGTTTCATGAAAAATCTGAGAATAGCCATAAACTGTAACCCCTACATTCTGCACAAAATATTCATTGTGGCCTTTAAATTTTGAGGCAATATTCTCCCACGTCATTGCCATGAGAATAATTACAAATACATTTTCTATTCAAATTTTCAATGAACTTTGGGGCAAATGATCCAATATAAAATTTGTCAAAGTCATGACATTCCCTCCTGCATTCCAAGAGAACAACTGTTAACTTGTTTATGCTAACTTCACATATTACACATGCCTTGGATCAAGTCAGCCGTTTCCAATGCAATTCAGTTCTTCCTTGTGATGTTCATACAGCACAGCTTCATAGGTTGCAGAACAGGTATTCAAGTATTTTTGTGACTATATTTATCCAAAAGGCTTACTTAAAAAGTACACAAGCATTAAATACACACAGACAAAAAGAATGATTCCCAACAGCATCCCTACTAGCAACTACCAGAGAAAGCACAAATGAACAGAAACCACAGCAGGAGAAAAGAGTGTTGCTGTATTTCCCTCAGTATTCTTGCTCATTCTTGAGGTCTGGAGTGCCTCCAGGCTGCAAGCAAACAGGTCTCATAATGGATTCACATGGCAAACACATTGCTCTATGATTCCTACAATATAAAGCAGAAGTTTATGCCTCAGAACTCTGGGAAGGTTAGGCAGAGCTTGTACTTCACATCTAGAGAAAAAAATATTTTTTTTGATACTTCAGAGTTATATGCAGAAGGATGCAGAAAGAAGAAATGGATATACTGAAAAAATACCTTCTTTCACTGCCATTCTTCAGTGCATCATGCTAGAAGAATCTTTACTGGTGCGCAGAGGCAGTGGAAAAACTGGAGAGATCACATCAAAGTGAGAATAGGATGTGTGAGAGTATGAAGATGACACCATGGTCTTAATCCCAGTGTTCCGAAACACTGACTTCTACATTTCAAGTTTAGTGAAGAACAGCCACCTGCATGTCAAAATATGACTTTCTTCAAGACAGAAAGGCTGGCCTTAATGGGTATTGTGATGCTTGGTCAAGTCAACCCTTGAAGAATTATTATTCAGATTATGTTTTGCCTTTTATGCTACTTCTGCAATACTACAAGAGGTTTCTCCCCCCCTGCTAAGATGTGAATAAAAGCATTTCTGGTATCTCGGATCTGTACAGCCAACCAGATCCTTCCTTATATATAATTGCATTTTGGTCATACCTTATATGGTCAAAATTCGTGTGGAATCAGTTGGCCTAGGGACCTGCCAGTCAGAGAGGGGGTCCCTCGCCACTGGCTGCATTGGCTGCCTGTGTGGCTGCAGACCCGCCCACGCAGACACCGTAGGGCCTCACGCCCCCATTCTCACGCCACACGCCGGGAGGGATGGCTGCTCTGCCGACAGCCCGCCTCACGACCCGGCCCTCTGCCCGCCGGCAGACTCACCTGAAGAGAGGCGGCGGGTGCTTGATCTGCCATGCACCAGGACTCGCCCTCCAGGCCGGCAGACCCGCACGGCTACAGCCGCACCTCAACAGGAGCAGCGCCCACTTCCTTCACTGTCTGGGCACATTTGCCCTCCAGGCCGACGAGCCTGCCCTGCTGCAGACGTGCCTGAAAGGAGGCGCCTCCCACTTCCTCCACAGCCGCACGAGCAACAAGCTCCCACCGATGCCGAGGCTGCCCCACACAGGTAGGCCTCAGGGAGCTCGGCGCCCGTGTCAGCTACTGGCCCTACCACAGCCACCAAAACACCTCCCTCTCATGCCTCTCTAGCACTGGAGAGGCGCGCCGCCGACGCTGCATCCCCCACCCGCAACGGGAGGATGCAGGGTGGGGGCCTTCACCCACCAACCGGCTAGGGCCCATTGCATTGCACCACGCAACGGGCTTGGCCGCTAGTTTGGCTATATTTATTACTTTTATCTATTTAACTTTTTATCGTATCATTCCACCCAATTAGGGCCCGCAGAGTGGCAGCAAACAGCTGAAAAACCTACTTTAAAAATACATAATAATACATAATAATTGAAGGTCAAAGAAGAAGGGGACAGCAAAGGATGAGATGGTTAGACAGTGTTATCGAGGCAACGAAGATGAAATTAAGCAAACTCAGGAGCACAACAGAAGACAGGAGGGCCTGGCGTGATGTGGTCCATGGGGTCGCGTAGAGTCAGACTTGACTGTGCGACTGAACAACAATAATACAGATCTCATGCATATACACAAAACAACACTTAAAAACGAATTTGAAGAAGGAGTGATCAGATCCTACTCCATTGTACCATTCCAGTAAGCAAAGTGTAAATCCTTTCTCCAGCCTAAAGAGCTTTCCCCTAACTTCCTTCTGTTGGAGGAAGAGCTATCACAGTTGGAGGAAGTTTTTGTTGGCTAGAAAAGGGCTCCTTGGGGGATGGTTGGATTCATATTACAGTAAACAAGGGAAAGCAAAATTAAATGAAAAAGTCTTTACCTACTGGTGAAAGATAACAGAAGGGGGGACAGAAGGATCTCCTTGGGGAGGAATTACATGATTGTGGTGCCACCAATGAGAAGGGGCCTTTTCTTGGGTTGCTACCTATCTACCCTCAGATGATGGGACACCCAAACATGATCGTAACAGCCAAGTAGGTTCATAAATTAGTAGGCAGTCCTGGATTGTTCCAAGCCAAATATGACTTCAAAGCTCAATACCAGCACTCTGAATTGGGCCCAGAAGCAAATTGGAAGCCAGCACAGCTGAAACTATACTGGAGTGATATGGTTCCTATGAGCTGCTTCAGTCAACATTCTTGCTTCCTCATTCGGTACCAACTGTAGTTTCTGGACATTCTTCAAGGGAAGTCCCAGGAACAGTGGATCACAATAATTTAATCTAGATGTTACCTGCTTATCCAAAAGGTGGCCTGAGTCCAGCACCAACCCCAAGCTGCAAATCTGCTCCTTTAGGGGTAGTGAAACCCCATCTAGAATAGAACACTTCAATATTCAGGTCAGTCCTACTGCCTGCCAGTAGCACCCATGTCTTGTCAGGATTAACCTTCAGTTAATTACCTCTCATCCATCCTAAACCTGTCTCCAGAAACCATTCATGGTGTCCAGCCTGCCTGCAGTCTACTGTAACCATGAAATACAGCTGAATATCATCAACATATTGATGACAACCCTGCTCAACTCTCCAGATGACCTCATCCAGCGGTTTCACATAGCTATTAAAAAGCATGGGGTATAAAATGGAGCCCTGACCTGGAGCTAAACAAGGTTGGCACTGGTTATTATTTGGGTGGGAGACCAGAGACAGGCAATGGCAAACCACCTCTGAAGTCTCATGCCATATGTCGGCTGTGACTTTATGGTTAAAAAAAAGAGATGGAACCTTTTGAGACCCCATGGGCCAAGGGCACAGCAGCTGTCCCCTAGCACCACCTTCTGAAACCTATCTTCTAGGAAGGACCAAAACCACTGCAAAAAAGTGCTTCTCACTCCCAGCCCCAAAAGGTGACCCATAAAGTTACCATGTCCAATGGTATTAAAAGCTACTGATAGGTTCAGGAGAATCCACAGGGTTATATTTCCCTGTGTCCATCTCTCAGATGGCCTGAAACCAGATTGGGAAGGATGTGAACAATTATTGGATATGATGGTTTTACACAGGGTGGGGTTTTTTTGTAAAAAGAAAAAAAAAGTGCCAGTACTTATACATATGATTATGCCAGTTTCCAGCAATTCCCCCTCAAGAACTGGTACTAAGTTCCAATTAGTATCATAACAAAAAGGCTTGATTTTATGAAAGGGAAATGATTTAGAACAAGAATGAGGGCAACATTTTTCATGTGTCTCATGTGCAACCCTGGTCAATTTGGCATCACTTAAGTTTTGCACAGATCCCTGAAAAATTTCTTAAAAGGGTTCAAAATCCTTTTGAAATTAACAGACGTTTGTGAAACCCCATTTTCAGCTCTACCCTAAAGAACTGGGTCCTTTTATGAATAAAAATTTGTTAAATGAAAGGAAGCACAGAGCAGGAATAAAAGTACAGTTCTCTCAATGGAAGGAAGTAGCCAACTGGGTCATACAAGAATTGTTATTGGAGCTGGAGTTGTGTAATTCCTCATAAATGATCTGGAACTGGGGATGAGCAGTATGGTGGGCAGAATCCATAAGCATGAGAGCTGCATAAGAACTGAAAAAATGCAAGGTCCACTTGTCAAGCATTTAATTACCATATAGGACATACTGAAAAATATCTGCGATTTTGGGTTACCAAGAAGATTCAATCATCTGGCTACTTACAACTTTAACAGAAACTCAGAAAACAGGAGCTCTTCAGGATTTTTACAGTAAAAATAGCCTCACCCATGTTCCTCAAAGAGGATGTTGACTAGAGGGCTGTTATGTACGATATTTGCTCTAGAGATAAAATATATAAAATGTTAGGCCATTACTAAGGATTTAACTTGTTAAATGTTTCTATGCCTTAAAGTGGTTGTATTTAATATCTACGTTGCTATATCTCTGCCTAAGGACCATATATATTTAAGGCAAAGGGCAAGCTTTCTGGAATTCTTTACAAGTGATGATAATTGAGTATTTTAGAGTTTGAGCTCATTATAAGTGCCAGGAGTTAGCAAGATCATCTAGCAGTGAGATTCTTCAGGGCCTTCACCTGATTAGACTGACTACATTTATTTTGGATACAGACTTTTTAGGATACACAGTTACAACTTTATCTACAGGGCAATTTTTCCACCATTAATTCCACTGCTTTGATTTAAACGGTAAGCTATCTGAATTTCTTTTTTAGTTACCACCTTCAGTATTGTATGTAACTGCAGTGATATTACTATTGTTTTTACCTCCTGGAGCTGGCAATAATCTTTTTGCCAACATACTTCTCCAACTACAGATAGATGGTATTTTAATGAACTTGCAAATCTATTATACATCAGAAATAGTGTATCGTGGTTGGTAAAAAATTTGATTTTTTAAAAACGTGACTAAAATAATATTCCTTTTGTATCGATCCTTAGGTTTTTCTAAACAAGGCCTACAAATAGTTACATGGGCCAAGATGTTCCTAATTCCCTTCATGTTTGGCACTGTCACTTCCAAGATCACCCTTCTGAAGCAGGTGGCCAATTTTTAGATTCATAGCTTCATTTTCTGAGGAGTTATGCATGCCGCGGATAGATGGATCCTTTTATTATTATAGATACACAGGATGGCAAGAGTGTACAGAGAGCATTTTCTCCCTCTCCCAAAATACTAGAACTTAGCGGTATCCAATAAAGTTTAAGGGCTGTAGAATCAGGACAGACGAAAGGAAATACTTCTTTTACTATCTTGGTGATCAAAATGTAGTAATGTAGAGGCTGTAGTAATTACCACAGGCATAGATAGCTTTAAAAGCGAATTATACAAAAACTGAGGGTCACAGTGTTAGGAAGATATGGAAAAGTATACCACACTGTGTATAATAGATTAGGAATAATGTCCATTGCGGAGACAAATGTAATGAGCTCTAGCTGGGCCGCCGGCTGCCAGCCCCACTCTCGGGAGAAGAAGGGGTGGTGGCAGCCTTGTCCCCCGGGCCCAGCGGTGGGTAGAGCAATGTCACTCCACTGCCACCGCTGGCGTCCTGGCTCCCGGTGTCAGACAGGAGGAGGCATCTGGCATGGCGGGGGGTCTGCATCAGGGAGGCCTCATGGTGTGTTTGGCGGTGGTGCTGGTGGTGGCAGCAGGGCACAGCGTGGCATCAGAGCCGGTTCATCTGAGCTGGACAGTGGCGACAGGGCTGCTGGCGGAGGGGTGGCCTCCTGCCACAGCCCCGCCCCCATCACCTCCTTGGCCATGACATTTCTGAATGTCCCTGGCCTCTCACTCCTCTTCCCCACATCTCCCTGTTGGCATGCTCAGCCTCTGGCCACTGGAGCATCTGTCCCATCGGTTGACTCAGAGCACACTGAGCCAGAGACGCTGACGGCCACCTCTGTGGGTAGGACAGAGGCAAGGGAGCCAGCCAATGCAGCCAGGGGATCCTTCAGAGTGGCAGGTGACGAAGCCAAAGGTTGCAGGAGCATGTGCAGGAGAGACACCAAAACTCTTTTATATATAAGGAGAGATGTATGCTTAAGGTAGATCTATTTTGTAGTTTAATTTTTTCCCTATACTATTATATAAATATTAATGTCAAGTACTAGTGATTGAGAAACTGACAAGGTGCTGTTTGAATGTTTGAACACAGTGTAAACCTGCACTTTGATGTATTGTTTGGGTGAAACCTAAGTTTGGTAATAGTTGACACCGATATTTATATAGCAGTATAGAAAAACTAAAAAAATAAAAAATGGCCTGTAAAAAAATAAAAAAGGGCCTGTAAAATGAAGCTGTTCCACCAGACTTTTGATTATGAGCCACTACTGACCGCTGACCACATACTGATAACATCTGAGCAATTAGCATCTGAACTCTCAAGGCCCTCTTTTTTAACTTGAATAACAACAGCCAGTGCAATTCGACCCTATGGGACGCTACCACCATCAGCATTTTATCTTTTTATATGTATTTATATGTAATTATATCATTTGTTGCATACTGTTATTGCATTGTTTCAGTGCATCTGTGTTTTAATGTATTTTAACCTATTGGATATTGGCTGTGAGGCATTTGCGAGCTATTTCACAGATAAAGTCTTGGTGCTCTGCCCTGATCTCCCCGCCACAGTTGACACAGTGAGTGAACTTGAGGCCCCTTGCACACCTTTGATCCCGGGTTTGGATTGCTTTGGCCTGCTCAGTCTGGAGGAAGTTGACAGACTGCTCGTATATGTGTGCCCAACCACATGCAGCCTTGACCCGTGCCCCTCCTGGCTTGTTAAAGCAGGGTTTGAGGTGCCCTAAGAGAGATTGTCAACATGTCCCTCTCTTAGGGGCAGTTCCCGAGGGCACTCAAGGAAGTGATGATCCATCCTCTCCTGAAAAAACCAACCTTAGACCCGGCTGAATTGGCCAACTATCGGCCGGTGTCTAATTTGCCCTGCCTGGGCAGACTTATAGAGAGGGTGGTGGTGATACAGCTACAGAGCTTTCTGGATGACACTTCCATCCTAGATCTTTTCCAGTCTGGCTTTTGCCCGGGATATGGGACGGAGACTGCACTGGTCGCCTTGACTGATGACCTTCGGAGACATCTGGATCAAGGTGGCGTGGCGGCACTGTTGTTGTTAGATCTGTTGGCCATGTTTGACCCGCCACCTTGCTGACATGGGGATACAGGGGCTTGCCCTTCAATGGCTCGCTTCTTTTCTCCAGGGTCAGGGAGAAAGGGTGGCACTAGGGGAACAGCAGTCCTGGAGACACCTGCTTGAATGCGGGGTACCTCAGGGGGGAGTGCTTTCCCTGATGTTGTTTAATATCTATATGAACAAAAGAGAACATAAGAGAAGCCAATCTTGAATCAGGCCAATGGCCCATCCAACACTCTGTCACAGTGAAGTTGAACCCAGCGAAGACGGAGGTCCTGGGCCTGAATTGTACTAGTCTGGGGTTGGAGGTCCCTCTCCCAACCTTCGAAGGGGACCTGTTGGTGCCAGCGTCGGAGGTTAGGTGTTTGGGAGTGCTCCTGGACTCCTCCCTAACTATGGAGGCCCAGGTGGCAGCCACTGCCAGGTTGGCCTTTCACCATCTTAGGCTGGCTCAGCAACTGGTTCCTTTTCTCGCCACGATGACCTGGCCACAGTGATCCATGCGACGGTCACCTTGAGGTTAGACTACTGTAATGCTCTCTACATGGGGCTGCCTTTGTTGCAAATCCAGAAGCTGCAGCTAGTGCATAATGCTGCAGCATGGCTTCTGATGTGTCTCCCTAGGCGGGAGCACATCCATCCTGTGCCGAAAGTGCTGCACTGGCTGCCAATAGCGTACCGGATTCTTACCTTTAAAGCCCATACGGCCAGGGTCCGACATACCTGAGGGACCGCCTTTTCCCATATATGCCCCAAAGGGCACTATGGTCAGACAGGACTGGCTCCAGGTGTCTGGGCGCCCTAGGCAGGACAGCCTGGGGCACCCCCCACCAGGGATGCCAACCTCCCGGTGGGGCCTGAAGACTGGGGGTGGCGGCGGAGCGCTGGGGCCCCCAGGAAAGCCGGGAAGGGGGTGGGGGTTCTAGCTGCCGCCCCCTCCCTCCCAGCGCCGGTTTTCCTGGGGGCTTCGCAGCTGCAGGACCCCCAGGAAAGCTGGGAATGGGGCGGAGATTTAAACTGCCACCCCTCCCTCTCGGCGCCGGCTTTCCTGGGGGCTCCATGGCTGCGGGACCCTCAGGAAAGCCGGGAGGGGTGGAGGTTTAAACCGCCGCCCCTTCCCTCCCAGCGCCAGCTTGCTTGGGTGCTCTGCGGGGCACCCAAGCAAGCCTGGGAAGACGCAGGGGGGCTTTTTGCGGAGGGGCCTTTTGGTGCCCCTGCAGCCGGCGCGCTCTAGGTGAGCACCTAGCTCACCTAGTGGGCGAGCCAGCCATGCAGTCAGAGATGCAACATCTGCTGGTGACTCCAGGACCTAAGGAAGCCAGGCTTGCTGTTACTAGGGCCAGGGCCTTTTCAGTGGCGGCCACTCCCTGGTGGAATGAGCTCCCGGAGGAGATCAGGGCCCTGTGGGACCTTGTACAGTTCCACAGGGCCTGTAAGACTGAGCTCTTCCACCAGGTTTTCGAGTAGGAGCCACCACTACTACCACCACCACCACCGAGTTGAAAACAGCAGGGTATGGAAGTGGCCCTGTGACGATTGAACTGCAGCACTATGGTGTGTGAATACCACTGAGTTGAGATTTGACTGAATATCCTTTGGATACCATCTTTAAACTGAAGACTACCATCTGCAACCATCTTGAAGCACTTTATTTGTAATTACTGTAATTTATGTGTTTTATCTTGTTTTTATGTATTCGGCATGCATGCCTGGATGTTAGCCGCCCTGAACCTGCTCCTGGGGAGGGCGGCCTAGAAATGGAATGATAAATAAATAAATAAAACCTATTGTAAGCCACCCTGAGCCTGCTATGCAAGGATGGCGGTGTATAAATCGAATAAATAAATAAAAAATAAGAAATATCTTAAAAGGGGATTAGACAGATTCATGGAGGATAGGTCTATCAGTGGTCACTAGCCACAATGATTAAAGGGAACCTCCACATTCAGACACAGTAATCCAGGAGGCAACATCAACAGAAAGACTCTGCCTCTATGCCCAGTTGTTGGCCCTACAGAGTTAAACAGTTGGCCACTGAGTGAGACAGAATGCTGGACTAGATGGACTACTGATTCAGCAGGACTTTTCTAATGTTCTCATCTGTGATGTGTCAAAAAACTGATCACTAGAAGTAGCTCTGATGTACAGCTCACTATCCCAAGTCTTGACTCATCTGTTACAGTAACTGAATATGAAATATTTGTATGGGTTAGTATTCATACCTTTAGAAGTCTCTGCATGGAACACTTATCTACACTAACACATTACTCCCCAAAGTTGGAGATTTAATTAAAAGCTAAAGCGTATCCAAAGTTTTAATTAAAACAAGTAAGTGGTACCAGGCAGCATGATAATATATATGTATCGTCTGTTTTTTGCTTCAGTCCAATGAAAATTCAAGGCAGATAAGACATTAATAGGGAACAAGAATAAATAATGGCATGCTTCCAGACTGAAGTACTGTTTATTACAGAAACTCCCGAGGCGCTTACAAAGGTTCATGTACTTTAACCTCAAAAGCTTTACCCACTGTTACTTTAAAAATGTCAAAGCATTTGCCATTAAAGTTGTTAAAAATAGCTGTCAACATCAGTCGCAATGGTAACCTTTGGAGCCATCAGGCAAGTCTTGAACAATATATTAATAAGTGCATACCCCAATGTGGACATCTCTAGCTTCAGTTTAATCTATTGGTCTCTGCTTCAAGTGGGATTATTAAATGAGCTTTAAACTAAATGCCTTGCATGACTTCTGAAGTACCAAACCAGCATTATTTGCTAGGGAAATGCCTATCTATGACAGGTGGGAAATGTGAGCATGCTCACAGATGATGGTGAGGCCCCACAGAGAGATGCATTGCACATACCCTGCTGATCCTTCTCACTACAAACCAAGTAATTTGAGGTCAGGAGAGGAGGAAGTGTTCATCTCAAGTATACTGTTTCGTTTTTCCTTATCAAGAGTGAATGACAGTTGCTCACTTACAAAGGAGGTCTAAGAACTAAGCAAGACCTATATGCTTAGTTCCTCTCTAGCTTCTATGTATTTTGGTTAGTCTTACATATCAGTGGCTATGGCTCACATGCTATGCCACAGAATATGCAAAAACCACTAGCATTCCCCATAAATCCATTAAAAATAAATTAAACAACATTCATGAAAAAAAGATCCACTAAGCCTCATGAAAATTCCACACCCCTTCGCAGAAGACAATTAATTCAACCACATCATAATTCAGAGATGGATTAGACACCACCTCCACTAAACCTTCAATTAAACAAAATTTAAAAGCCAAGTATATCACCCCTTTTGTCTGGAAAACCAAAGCCATGATCTGAAAAACCAGTTACCCAGTTACAAAAAGTAATAACAAACATATGGAAAACACACCCAACTGTAAAAATTAATTCATGTATTTTCCTCCCAGTCTCATGTAATTTATATGTTACTGATCATACATTACTGTCAACCAATAACAATAATCATCATGAATTTGGACATAGCTAAAAACTGTCTCCATGGGCAGTGTTCTAATACTATGTCCTATTAATCAGCTGTATCACAGGAAACCATAAAATTGCCCTCCCATGTACTCAGTTATCAGTGTCAAGCCTGTAATTGATGTGGAACCTAATCTTGATCTACTCTGGACTCTTGCAGATGAATGTGTGGATCAATTACATCAAATGTACTAGTATGATGAAAAAATTCTTTGGTTTGATGGCTGAATCCCACATGAAAGTTACCCTTTCATACTGTACATTAAGCATCTGATGTTTACATATGTCTACTTATTCTAGAATGTGACAAAGAACTTTGGTGAGAACTATGTAAATACACACACACATGCATACATACATACACCCTAGTAAATAGCACATCCTACAAGCATAAATGCACAGCTGCTACTCAAATATCCCCTCTGTCTCAATCCAAATCTGATGCAAGCATGCAAAGCGGCAACCATCTTCCACAGGCCAGCATTCCACCCCATGTGCTGCTTGGCTTCTTTTATGTTGGAATGTTAATTCCTATGATGAGGCAAGTTTCATGTTTCAAATTTTGATAATCAAAAGTAACAGTTCCTATGAATTTATTAGAAGTTATTTGATGCATTGAATGTGCCTCTACTAAGTCAGAAAGCAGGTGTTGTTTAAAAAAATTACTTGTATTAAAAACAGAAAAACTGCAGGTGGCAGGTACCTTCTTAGAAACATACAGCCCTCTGCACAGATAGGAGGAACTTCCCCTTCTGCTTTGACACCTGAAATATGTGTATCACCAAGAAACAAATAATTTGTATTCAGAACTATGGCTTTAGTCGTTTGAGTAAAATATATACAATCAATCTATTCTAAAATTTCAATAATCTGGTGACAGCCATAGGTTTCAGACATGCTGAGCAGAGGGGATTAGCAAGGGCATTTTGATTCTGAATTGCTCTCCCCTGCTAGGGTTTGGGGGTGCTAGGTGGACTCAGGGCTCTGAGCCACCCTGCCTCTCTGCTAATGAAAACACAGGGGCTTAGCTAGTAGGTGCCTTGGCTGAGAACCCACATTTTGATTCTGAACTGCTCTCCCATCCTGTGGTTTGGGGGTGTTAGGTGGGCTCAGGGCTTTGAGCCATCCCATCTCTCTGCTCAGAGTGGTGGAGCTTAGCTACTAAGTGCTTTGGCTGAGAACCCACATTTTATACCCTCCTGATTGTGCACTCCTCTCTTCTCCCCTGCGGGGGTTTGAGTGTTAGGTGGACTCAGGGCTCATGATCACATAGGAAAGGTCAGGCCAGATGACCACCTTGCGTGACCAATACTCTAGAGGGCCTGCATCAGCAGGCTAAGGGGACATGGTGAGGTACTCCCCCACCATCAACTCTGCCAAATCCTCCACCATTGCACCCCTGGCATCCCAACCACTGCTGACCTCTCAGTTCTCCACTGAAAACCAGTAGTGGGACTTCTCCCTGGCTGGGCTCTCCTCCTCCTCAGCCTCTTCCACCTGCTGTTCCCCCTGGCCACATTGGGTGGCCTGTAGCCTCCATATTTCTTTGCAGAGCAAAGAGCTCTATATTCTGAAGAGCAATGCTGCCTTTTAGGACTTTTGGTTTTGGCACAGCATGATCAAGGTGGGTTGCAGAGCTCTTCTCCAGCAGCCACTCTAATTGCATGGTTTGGGGGAGTTTGAGCTATTCAAACTCCTAGAGGGGCTTCAGGAGAGGGATCCCTGAAGCAGGGGGTGCTATGTGGAACCAGACACTGGCAGCGGCTTCGATCTGGAATCTTTTGTCTGCCCCAAAGCCCCAGCCAAAGCAATCGCCATACTGGCACCAAGCTGTGACTGCCGGACTTGGTGAGAATCAAAACTGAGCATACGTCTACAATAAATCACTTTCTACATCAACTGCAAGAAGATACTCAACATGTAAGATTTTTTTCCCCCTCAGTATGTGCATAAAATGTTTGCTGAAACAGAGGCGAGGAACTCAACCGGACTGTGAGAAAGTTCAAAAAGAAAGGGGAAGGGTGTAACACCTATCTAGCTATCTCCCCCCTATTTGGAAGTGGAAATAACATCAAAAGGACTGTGCTGTCATTTATTTATCTAACTGGTTGTAAACTGAAACGTATCTGGTGGATTCTCGAGTATAGTCTAAACAAACCTTGATGGTCTGGCTATTTGACTAAGTTGCTCCGTGGAAAAAATGCCTACTTTTCAACTGATAACAGAAACACTTAAGAACATTTTTGATGCAGTTCTGCTCCCTCTGAGTAGTTTGTGTCTTTTGGCAGACCATGTTCAGGAGCTTTCTTGCAAATTTCACCATGTAGAAAGTCTGTTGGAACAACCCTTAAATGAACCAAAAGATTTGAGTGAAGAGCCGACTTTGAAAGAGGAAGAAATATCAGAGATTAAAGTATCTAATATGAAAATGGAGAATAAAAATGCATTCCTGCTTGAAGCAAGAGGATCACAAGATACCAGAATGGAGGACCGGAAAATATTCCAAGCACATCTAATATATTGTTTTTGGACACAGCAAGCAAACAAGGAGAGAGTTCTACCCCCATAATGGAATATGTGACTTAAAACAAATATTAATAACAGCTGTATGGAATTTAGTATGGTTGTAGAAAAAGATAAATATTATTAGCACTTGCATGGAAATTTTTATAAGAATGTGAAGTTGAATTTAGTATTAGGTATGGCTTTTTAGGGATAATATATAATTTCAAGAATGCATTGGTTATAGAATGGCTATGTATAAGCAGTAGGACATTAAGGATCCATAATTATATGAGTAAGGATTGGTTTTGTAACTATAGAAGATTTGAATATGAGAATCCATAGATATGAAATTAATTAAATTGAAATATGATTATAAAAAGTATTAAGATAATAAGATGATATAAACTTCCTTTAAGAAGTTATAGAATGCTTTTGTGATATAAAAGGAATAATTTGTGTTTTTTGGCAGATATTAAGAAATGTATGGACTTAAGTGACCAGATTTAACACAAAGAATTACCTGAGTGTATAAGTAGAATTATTAATGTAATGTAACAGTTTGTAGAAGTAATTGTAAGCACTTTCTTTGCTTTGCTTTGTTGCCCCCCATTCCCTATTTCCCTAACTTCCTTCCTTTTCAAAAAATCAATACAAATAAAAAATAAAAAAGCAATGCTGCCTTTTATCATGAAGTCACAGATACATGCTGGCTTGTACTCCTCTTTTTGCAGAGAAGATGCAATCTGGTGGTGATGCCCCAACCTGTGGGAGAACAGCCGTCCCCCTGGGTCTGGCTGCAGTGCAGAGGCCAGCGCTAGATCCAACCCTCCAATCAGGGAGATGACTCACCCCAGACTGGCTATGAAGGTGCACAGCATGTCAATGGAGTCCTGGAAGGGGCTTGAGGACATGCAGCATTTGGGAGAGGGTCAGCCAATCGTTGGAGCTGATGCTGAGCTCTTCTTCCCAATGCAGGGAATGAGTGAGGCCAAATTCCTGCCAATGAGTGAGGCCAAACTCTGCACAATGGTCTCTGCTGCCAACATCTGCAATTAACAGGAAGCTCACATGCAGGCTCTGATGGCAGCCTTGTATGGTTTTACAGGTTGAGGTTCTTCAAAGCTCTAATTTTGCTGCATCTTTTTCTTCTTCCTCCAAAAACAACAGGATTTTTTTGTGTGTGATGGGGGGGGAGGAGTAAGGATGATGGATCAAACAGTTTGCCCATTTGAAAGTGTATTATTTATTTGAGACATTAATTGCTCACTGTTCCATTTTGTGATATTCCCAAGGGACTTACTATATATTTGTACAAAAATCAATTTAAAATGACAGTTTTAAATTAGACTTAGTTTTTAAAATGGCAACAATAAACATTCCTAATAAGCAGTAAATCTTACTAACTCAAGCTGTCTTCAGCAGATGGTGAAAAACCAAATGGGATAGCACTAGGCGAACTTTACTTGGGAGGGCAGTCTGATCATTGGGAGGGCGGTCAGGTCACATAAAATGCCTTCATACACCATTAAGTATCACATAGATAAACTAAGATTTTAAAAAAAAATCTTGTTCTCATTCTAGCCTTTTGACTTATGTATTAACATGGTTTTATTGGTGTGTATTTTTAGCTAGTCAGTTATATTCTGTATAAAAACATTTTAATATATAGCATATGTTTTTTTTGCTATAGCCCAAAACTATGGTGGTTGCCACTCCACTCAACTTTGAAAACTTTAGATTTTGGCAGACAGCCACAAGCTGTGCCTCAGGCTTTGCTAGAGGTCCAGAGTGGATTTTATGAAGTATGTGTTCACATTTCAATATCAAGCTCTTATTAGAAACATTTAAGAGTCTAGAAAGAGCTGCTGATTATGGGGGGAAATACTCTCACAATTCATTGAGCCCTTCTTCTAGCTTTACTTGTTTGTCTGTAACAACCTGCTCTAATCAACCACACTCTGAAAAGCATTTTCCCTTTGACAAGACTGCTGCATGCATGAGCATGCTAGGCTCTGAGCTATGACACATGCTGGCCAAACAGTGAAGACTGGGAATGATACTCAGCACTACAAAGAGCACCTTCAAACAAACACTACGGAAATTCCTGCTAGTGTAAGCAGGAAATATTTTTGAAGCTTTAACAAAGTTACTAATTTTTTAATTGGGAAAGCTCTTTACAAACTTAATTGTGTCTGTCTTCACAAAAGCCTGTACTTTTTATTTACATTTAGAAAAGTGAGGTTCGCACAACGATTAACCCAGTCTGACATAATAAACAGTCCAGGTGAGCTTGAATCCTACTGTTTTTTATGCTAACAAGCTGGTTTGCCCTCTGCCTGATTCTCAAAGCTGTTTATCACTCGAAGGAGAAAACCAAAAAGGAGCAAGACAAATGTTGAGTTGAGAATGGTCTTAAACAGGGAACAATGTCATGTATTCTAACAGCGAAGTCAGCCACATCCGAGGATTCTTAAATCCAGTAACTGGAGCTGTGAATGGACAAGACAGATCTTTCTACAAATCCAAAAAACACCATCCAAAAATATGAAACCTAACAAAAAAAGATGATGGGTTAAAAAAACTCCCAAATGATAAAAGGAATATCTGTAGCTGTTACAAATGGAAGCCCTCAATGGCTGTTACTAGGCAACCACAGCATTCTAGGCTTCATTTCTGACAGTAAAAGGCAGGGGGAGGAGACAGGGCCCTTTCCAGGACTGTTCTGGCCTTTGAAGGAAGACTTATCAGGGCCAGACCTGCCAGCAACCACTGGGTGACTTGATACCACCCAACCTCCATGACTCATCTATGCCTGGTTGCTTGCTACTGTTCAACAGCAGCCACCCTATTTTAGCCAGCATGGTGTAGCAGTTAGAGCTTCAGA
This sequence comes from Gekko gecko, assembly GCA_029375565.1. Classification (NCBI taxonomy): domain Eukaryota; kingdom Metazoa; phylum Chordata; class Lepidosauria; order Squamata; family Gekkonidae; genus Gekko; species Gekko gecko. Next base: position 98,185,282 of record JAPDNY010000001.1, read on the forward strand.
GTAGAGTCTGAAAGACACAGGTTCAAACCACCAATCTGCAATGGAAGCTCACTGGGTGTTGTTGTGCGAGTCACATACTTTCATCCTAAACTACCCCACAGAGTTGCTGTGAGGATAAAAAAGGGGGAGAGAACAATCATGTAAGCTGCTTTGGTCCCCACTGTGGAGAAAGGCAGGACATAAATGGGGCAAATAAATAATAAATATTGCTGAAGACGGAAGGCAGATAAAGGGTACACTGGTGAATGGCTGAGAACATAAGAGAACCCAATATTGGATCAGGCCAATGGCCCATCCAGTCCAACATTCTGTCACACAGTGGCCAAAAATACCACGTGCCATCAAGAAGTCCAGCAGTGGGGCCAGGACACTAGAAGCCCTCCCACTGTTGCCCCCCCAGCACCAAGAGAAGGAGAGAAAGAGGCAGGAAAACCTTCAGGATTCTCTACCATGCAAGTTATCCTGGCACTGCAAAACTGGGAGATAGTTTTCTCAGCTAGAGGCCGCTGGGGGTGTGTGTGAGCTGAAGACAGAAAGGCAGATAAAATTACATTGGCTATTGGGTTGGAATGAAAGAGGGAGGGAGGGAAAGAAGTAGGAAAAGGGGAAAGGCTATGGGGGATTTCAGGGAAAGGAAAGGGGAAATAGTGGGGGATGAGAAAATCAGATGCCTCTGTAAGTCCTTGCAGGTTCCCGTTAGTCTGATACCTAATATCAAAATTCCAACAGCTGTACAAATGGAAGGTGGACCTCTCTAGAAGTCAAGGCAGCATGGTGCCATATAGAATGCCCACTGTGCAGATATGAAAGGAGTGATATTAAGGTTTGTCTGGGATCCAGCCTGGGTTTATATCCTGGAAACAAGAAAAAAAAGGGGGAACCCAGGTGTGTTTCTTCACTTAGGAGTTCCACACTATATAAAGTTTTCATGGTTGGCAAAGGATACTTTCCTCTGACAATACTGAGAGAGTGTGTTATGTAGTGGTTAATACTGAATTACAGCTGGAGAGACCTGGGCTCTGCTCTGAAGCCAGACACATTCTCACAGTCTAATTCACAGTGTTGTTGTGAGGGAAAAAGTGGGAGAGCAGCAAAATACGGACATCCACAAAAAAGAGGCATTTCTTAGTTTAATTGATAAGCTTGATGAGTACTGAGCATGCTCAATGTGTCATGGAACGTTAAGGGCACTTGAGCACTAGTTAAAGATGAACAGGATAACAGATTAGCCAAATTGACCTTCTGATAACTCTGTGTATCCTTGAGGGTTAGGAGAAATGGAGTCTGCTGGTGTATGACAATTCCTGACTCTCTCCCACCCACAGTCTTTCCCATTCAGCATGGACAGGAAGAGGGATACGATGCATAGAATTTTCCATCATCCCCACCTAAGCAATTTTTTAGGAGTTCCTAACTTGCATTATAATTGATTTTAAAGCCTGTGATCTCCTGCATTGGCTGTCCTGAATCTGGTTTAAAAGCCAGAAGTTTCTAGCTTAGTTAGACAGAACAGGCTTACAGGATATTGAAGGTGGAGTTAGCACACAGGTCCTATTGCCTGCACAATCAATGTTAAGTTTAGCTGGGGATACTGCTTGCTAGTGAGATTATTCTAGCTGTTCATGCAGAAATTACTGTTGTACGGAAATAAAAGCTTTTCTTAGATCATGCATTGATCAAAGGGTTATTTGTGGAAAGAGAGTGTGAAATAAGACCACTTGCCTTAAAAAAAAAGTATTTCTGTGAAACAGTTCACTCTTTCAGTAAACCTTCAAGTTTGTAAGAACCTGCTTGACTGCTATAGCAATCTTTGGATGCCCTGCTTTGAGTGCTCCCACCCTCTCAGGTTAGGTGGGTAGCAACCTGGGAGAGGGGCTTCCTGGTCATAAAAACACAACTCTGTAACACTCTCCCCAGGCAAATTCATCTATCCCCTTCTGTTGCCAACTTCTGCCAGTGAGTGAAGACTTTTTTGCTTCATTTGGTGCTCCCCCAATGATCTCTCCTTCCTGGACAATGTTTTAATTGTTGTTTTTATGTGTTTAGCTCTGTTTTAATGGGAGTTGGTTTTAATGGTTTTTAAATCCGATTTTATTATTTATGTTTTGTTGATTAGCTTCCCTGGTGGCCTTATGATGGCAGAAAGGCAGGATATACATTTTGTAAAATAAAAAAAATAAAATGCTGATTAGCAAGATGGACTGCTTAAGATTCTTGCTCAAGAACATGCTTATTCACGAATTACTGTTGAACTTGATTGTAGGCATATGTAATTTTAATACATAATCTGAAAACTGATTTATGTGTTTCTTAGTGTCACAGATAAGTTTATGCTGTCACAGGAGATCCAAGTATATGAAATGGTTGCTACTCATTTATCTTCATATGCCAAAAGAAAGTCCTCAGTCAACCAACTAACCAAATTTCTTTGCATTATCTGAAGTTTCAGTCAGTATGCCTGTCCACCTTTTATAATGAAGGATTCATGTGGCTTTAAGTTAGGCAGCCTGAGTGCCCCTAGACCATGTATGCCACCTTTCTGACATAAACAACTTCTCAGCCCACCAACTTGAAATAATATTGCCCTGAGCATCAAATATCATAAGGTATTCTGTAAAACCGATGGAGGCAGGGGATCATATTCATCTCCACTATACAACAATTATTCTTCTCTAATTTCTTTGGATATATGTTTTGTGTATGCATACCTTCAGTGTAATTAAAGCATAATACTCTGACATCCCATTTATGCTACAAAAGTAATACTTTGAATAGTGGAGCAGGACTGTATCTTGATTAGAAATAGGAAATGCTAATGTAAGTTTTAAGCACACTCAGGCTACAGAAAAATGCTGTTTCCATGGTCCATATGGTATCTGGATGCTGTGACTGCCAATTAACTTGAACTGGAATGTCATTCTTCAGAAATGTGCATCAACATTGAATTAAACTGAAAACAGGATACATTTCATACAAGGATCACTGAATCGCCAGCAGATAATTTTTTTTTTTTGGTCACTGCTGACCAGGGCTGGATTGGTAATGGTGACAGAGGTGAAATACTTCACCACAGGGGTCTTTTTTGTGGGGAGCGCACCAGAGCACAGCTCCGGCAGCTCAGGAGCCAAGCCCCGCCCCCAGCCGGCGTCCCAGGAGACTTTCAGGCAGCCGAATGTCAATTTCAGCTCCATTATATCCTATGGGCCATTGAAGTCAATGGTGAAAACACAGGGTATATTCTGGGGGCTGGAGGGGAAGGGGTTTGAGGGAGAGGCTCCAAACGCACGGGGTAGCTGATGGAGCCTCTCCCCAAGATACCCACCATGTTTCAAGAACACTGGACCAGGGGGTCCAATTCTGTGGGCCCCCAAACAGGTTGCCCCCATTCCCTCCATTGTTCTCTATGGTGGGAAAAAAACTTACTTTTTCCCACGGTGCTGTTAGTAGCTCGGGGGGGGGAAGGGGTTTGAGGGAGAGGCTCCAAATTTTCAGGGTAGCTTTGGGAGCCTCTCCCCACATACATTCCATGTCTCAAAGCAATGGGACCAATGGCCTAATTCTATGGGCACCCAAACAGGCTACCCCCATTATCTCCATTGTTTCCAATGGGGAAACCCAGCCAGCAGCACTTAAGGCAGGCAAGCAGGCAGCACCAGCAGTCAGACTCTCCCAGAGAATCTCAGGGAAAGTGAACTGTCTTGGGAGGTGCTTGTTTGCCATGAGAACAAGTGGCACACTCCAGAACAAGTGGCACTGTGGCAGTGCAACCTGTTTGGGTGCCTATAGAATTAGACCCATTGATCCCATTGCTTTGAGATGTGGGGGTGTATGTGGGGAGAGGCTCCTGAAGCTACCCTGAAAGTTTGGAGCCTGTCTCTCAAACCCCCTCCCCCCCAGAGCTACTAACAGCACTGTGGGAAAAAGTAAGTTTTTTTCCCACAAGAACAATGGAGGGAATGGGGGCAACCTGTTTGGGGGCCCATAGAATTGGACCCCCTGGTCCAATGTTCTTGAAACTTGGTGGGTATCTTGGGGAGAGGCTCCATCAGCTACCCCGTGCGTTTGGAGCCTCTCCCTCAAACCCCTTCCCCTCCAGCCCCCAGAATATACCCTATGTTTTCACCATTGACTTCAATGGCCCATAGGATATAATGGGGCCGAATTGCTGCCGAATTTCTTTCATTCCCTCCTTTCCTTCTCTCCTTTTCCTCTTTCCCTCCTTCTTCCCTTCTCTCTTTCTTTCTTCCTTTCCCGCCTTCTTCTCTTCTTTTTTCTTCCTTTCCCTGTTTCCCTCTTTCTTCCCTCCTCTCTCTTACTTTCCCTCCCTCTTTCCTTCCTTCTTTCCTTCTCTCTACTCTCTCTCTCTCTTTCCTTCCCTCTTTCCTCCTTCTGTGGCCCAACTCTAGTGAGAAGGGGTTTAAACTTTAAACCCCTTAGCTCCCTCACCCAGGCCAGCTGGGGAAGGGAAGGGGAGGCTTTTGAAGATGCCTCCCCCCTTTTGCTTCCCCTTCTGACATCACTTCCGGTGATGGCAGGGGTATGTGGCATATGCTAATAGCCTAATCGCTCATTAGCATACCATATGCTAATGAGCTCCTGCAGCTCTTTTTCTACAAAAAGACCCCTGCTTCACCAGTCCCCTAAGTCACTCTTGTAAGCATTATAAGGACTTCACCACTGCACAAAACAGCTCAGCTTAAGAGTTTTGGGTGATTTCATGCAATTCCAGGAAGTCACTATAACTTTAACTGTTAACAAAAGAATTCATCAACTTACAGTTCACATTTTTGAAGCGTCAAGTAGTAGTGGAATATTTATATATTTCTGATTATTTGGACACACACAGATTTCAGTAATGCCCACAATTTTTAAAAATCTAATTAAGTCTAAACTATATGTGTGTAGTTTATATTATTTATTTACAAAGGACCACCTTAAAACCATTGAGACCAAACAAAAACATATCATTCAAACAATTAAAACTAAGCTAAAATACATACACAACACAATATAATACACATAACAGAAAAAACAACAATTTAACATTCACAGAGAGAACATTTACATGGGAAGAAGTAATCAAAGTTATTGATGGCTGTATGCTACTTTTCTGCAGGGCTAGAACAAAGGATTACATGCATTCAACTGCTTCTTTATCTGGATTCAAGAAGTAGTTCAAGATTTAAAGTGACATCAGGGGTTTTTTTGGCAGGGGGAAGTCAGAAGAAATCAGACTTCAAAATTTTGGTGTGTCTAATCTCCTCAAAATACATGCTATGTTTTTCAAAGTAGCAGCAATCTTGAAAATTTCTTTCAGTCTTTGGAAAATTATTTTTGTGGCATCTGAAATGGTGAATTTAAGTTTGCTTTATGTACCTTCAGATCTGTGTTTAAGGTGGGATAGCAAATGTGTTTTATCTAGAGTTTAGCATCACTCAGAATAAGGCAAAACTGTGCAGGTTCTGCACCTATTTGGACCTGGCAGAAATACTTTTACTACCAGCTATGTTTTCTATATTAAATGGATCTTGGCAGTTAACAAATTAAATATATAATAAAAAAATCTTAAAAACCATTAAAGCCAATGAAAAACACATCATAAAATCAATTAAGACCAAAGCCAAAATACATACAAAAATTAATGCCTCGGGCCGCAAGGAAGGATCACTGAGGGAATGTTAAATGAAACCACTGGCAGATAGTGGCAACAAAAGGGGACAGATGAGTCTCCTTGGAGAGACAGTTCCAGACTTCTGGCGCCACGCCTGAGAAGCCTCTCTACTGGGTTGCTTCCTGCCTAATATTAGAAAGCAGGGGCACATGAAACAAGGCCTCAGAAGACAATGGTGGTGGTTGGATAGGTTCACAAGGTATGCTGAGGTCCCCAACCCTTTTGAGCCTGAGTGTACCTTTGGAATTCTGATGCAGAGTGGTGGATGCAACGACACAGTGGCTGCCAAAGGAGACAGACAAAAGGAGTAATTTAAGGAAACCACTGAGAAAGAGTGAGAGAATAAAACCCACACTCTGGCGGGAGCTGCCCTGAAGCAATGTTCTTTTAATCTACAGAGGTAATCAGATCTCCAATGACCAACCAGAAGCCAACCAGGAGCCCCACTTGGCCCCTTCATTTTCTAAAAACACTTGGTAGGTGCCAAGAAACGTGTTGGCATGCACCATGACACCCAGAAGCACCACACAGGGTAACCCTAAACTATGCTATTGAATAGTCTAATGTTAGAGATGTACACATGGCTGGTGTAACCCGTGTCTAGAAATGCCTTAAAGTAGCATTACTCCAGTGTTGTTGATTTAAAGATTAGCTAATCAGAAAGGAACAGTCCAAGAATCTTAATTTCTATTCCTCACTACAGCCTGTAAAGTGTATTGGCAATTAGCAGTTCCCCTCACCTCTTGCTATGAGTGAAAGCTCTGAACTCATCTTACAAATTGCTCTTTTGAAGATCAAAGAGAAGCTGAATTTGTCTGTGTGTGCGTTAGATGAGATTGTAATTTAATGGAATTTTTAGGGAAGGCTTGGCGGCTTGTTCCTATGAAGCCCAAGGATAGAGAATTCAGGAGAGCTCTATGACTCTTCCCTTCCTTGCCTTTAATTGGCATCTCATTAGAAATTAATGAAAATGACATCCTCTGTTCTTCCTGCTCTAGGCACAGCACTCTACAGAAACCCCCATCACAATTCATAACACATTCAATTTATATAGCAATGGTTCTTAAGCATTACTTATGAGATGTGAATTTCTTGTCAGCAGTTAATAGAAGCGAAAGGAAAGGCGACTGAACGTACGTAGACACAAAAAAACCTTTCAACAGTAAAGCAAAGCTACATTGTGTTCAAAGCATCCTTGTTTGGCTCTCCAATAAAACCATTGAGGGGTCTCTCTCATCCTTCTTTTATGAAGTCCTACTGTCCTCTTAAATGCATCTTAAACCCCAGAATGATGGTGGCTCTAGGACATCTTGAAATACTTCCTAATGAAGGAGAGAGGGAGGGAACACTGTCTTATTGCTATCACTGTTAAACTTTCAATGAAAAAGTCACCCAAAAGCAAACTCCAAAAGTATTTGTGCCAAAAGGCAACTAGGCATATGCAAAAGACCAAAGGAAGACAATATTTTACAAATTAAGCAGACCAAGTCTATTATCATTATAGAGGTCAAAGACAGTTCCCTCAACTTTAAGCTCTGAAGGTTATAAGGCAACTGATGCAGATCATGGACCACTAGTACTGTGTATCATAATGGCCACCCTGATTGGAGACCTGCCCCAGACGGATCATAGGTCTTCTTAGCGGGGACTATGCATTTGTGGAATGGGCAAATTTAACTCAGAAGACCATTATATCTACTACTGTGGCCAGGAATCCCGTAGAAAAAATGGTGTGGCCTTTATAGTCAACAAGAGAGTGAGAAAGGCAGTATTGGGATACAATCTCAAAAATGACAGGATGATCTCGGTCCAAATCCAAGGCAAACCATTCAACATCACAGTAATCCAAGTCTATGCCCCAACCACTGCTGCAGAAGAGGCTGAAGTGGACCAGTTCTATGAAGACCTACAACACCTCATAGAACTAACACCAAAAAATGATGTCCTCATCATCATAGGGGACTGGAATGCTAAAGTAGGAAATCAAAAGGTAACCGGAATAACAGACAAATTTGGCCTTAGAGAACAAAATGAAGCAGGGCAAAGGCTAACAGAGTTTTGTCAAGAGAACACGCTGGTCACAGCGAACACCCTTTTCCAACAACCTAAGAGGCGTCTCTACACATGGACATCACCAGATGGGCAACACCAAAATCAGATTGACTATATAATTTACAGTCAAAGATGGAGAAGCTTTATCCAGTTAGTAAAAACAAGACTTGGAGCTGACTGTGGCTCAGATCATGAGCTACTCATTGCAAAATTCAGACTTAAATTGAAGTAAGTTGGGAAAACCACTAGGCCATTCAGATTTGACCTAGATCGCATCCCTGATGAATATACAGTAGAGGTGAAGAATAGGTTTAAGGGACTAGATTTGATATACAGAGTGCCTGAAGAACTATGGACAGAGGTCCGTGACGTTGTAAAGGAGGCAGCAATCACCGCCATCCCAAAGAAAAAGAAATGCAAGAGAGCAAAGTGGCTGTCTGATGAGGCTTTTCAAATAGCAGACGAAAGAAGGAAAGCTAAAGGCAATGGTGAAAAGGAAAGATTTGCCCAACTAAATGCAGATTTCCAGAGAACAGCAAGGAGAGATAAGGAGGCTTTCCTGAATGAACAATGCAAAGTAATAGAGGAAAACAATAGATTGGGAAGGATTAGAGATCTCTTCAAGAAAACTGGAGAAATCAAGGGAACGTTCCATGCAAAGCTGGTCATGATAAAGGACAAAAAAGGGATCTAACAGAAGCAGAAGAGATTAAAAAGAGATGGCAAGAATACACAGAAGAACTATACAAGAAGGACCTCGATGTCCTTGACAACCACGACAGTATAATCACTGACCTCGAGCCAGACATCTTGGAAAGCGAAGTTAAATGGGCCTTAGAAAACATTACTAACAACAAAGCTAGTGGAGGTGATGATATCCCAGCTGAGTTATTCAAAGTCTTAAAAGAAGATGCTATTAAAGTGCTGCACTCAATTTGCCAACAAATTTGGAAAACACAACAGTGGCCACAGGATTGGAAAAGGTCAGTTTACATTCCAATCCCAAAGAAGGGCAATGTCAAGGAATGTTCAAACTATCACACAATTGCACTCATTTCACACGCTAGCAAGGTCATGCTCAAGATTCTACAAGCTAGGCTCCAACAGTACGTGGATAGAGAACTGCCAGAAGTACAAGCTGGGTTTCGAAGAGGTAGAGGAACTAGAGATCAAATTGCCAACATTCGCTGGATTATGGAGAAAGCAAGAGAGTACCAGAAAAACATCTACTTCTGCTTCATTGACTATGCTAAAGCCTTTGATTGTGTGGATCACAATAAACTATGGCAGATGGGAGTACCAGACCACCTCACATGTCTCCTGAGAAACCTGTATAAGGGTCAGGAAGCAACAGTTAGAACCGGATATGGAACAACTGGTTGGTTTAGCATAGGAAAAGGAGTACGACAAGGATGTATATTGTCACCTTGCTTATTTAATTTATATGCAGAATACATCATGCGAAATGCTGGCCTGGATGAATCACAAGCTGGAGTTAAGATTGCTGGGGAAAAGATCAATAACCTCAGATATGCAGACGATACCACTCTGATGGCAGAAAGTGAAGAGGACCTAAAGAGCCTCTTGCTCAGGGTGAAAGAGGAGAGCGCAAAAGTGGGCTTGAAGCTCAACATAAAACAAAACTAAGATCATGGCATCTGGCCCCATCACTCCTTGGCAAATAGAAGGGGAAGTCGTAGAAGTAGTGACAGACTTCACGTTCCTGGGATCCCAGATCATTGCAGATGGTGACTGCAGCCATGAAATTAAAAGACGCCTGCTCCTTGGGAGGAAAGCGATGGCAAGCCTAAACAGCATGATAAAAAGCAGAGACATCACCCTGCCAACAAAAGTCCGCATGGTCAAAGCAATGGTATTCCCAGTAGTAATGTATGGCTGCGAGAGTTGGACTATGAGGAAGGCCGAGCGCCGAAGAATAGATTCTTTTGAACTATGGTGCTGGAGAAGACTCTTGAGAGTCCCTTGGACTGCAAGGAGATCAAATCATTCAATCCTAAAAGAAATCAACCCTGACTGTTCCCTGGAAGGCCAGATCCTGAAGTTGAAGCTCAAATACTTTGGCCACCAAATGAGAAGGGAGCATTCACTGGAGAAGACCTTGATGCTGGGAAAGATTGAAGGTCAAAGAAGAAGGGGATGGCAAAGGATGAGATGGTTAAGACAGTGTCATCGATGCAACGAACATGAAATTGATCAAACTTCAGCGGACAGCGGAAGACAGGAGGGCCTGGCGTGATCTGGTCAATGGGGTCACAAAGAGTCGGACTCGACTGTGTGACTGAACAACAAAATGCATTTGTGGAATGGCCTTCTTGAAGAAGTAAGGAGGTTACAGATCTTGGAGTTATCCAAGAAACTTAAAACAACATTATTCAGGAAGGTATTTGATGGAAGTTTGGGCTCTATCTTATAGAAACAGTATATTTTTATTCAATATGGTTTTAAATGTTGTTGATGGGCTATGCCCAGATTTGATGCCTTGAGTTCCTTTGCAGAAAAAAGATGTGAAATACATATTTTAATACATCCATGTAAATGGATGTTGCCTTTAACTTACAGAGCAGGCAGTTAAGCAGCATGGGAGACTATTTTAGAGACTGGAATCTATGTTCCGCTACTGCCTAGGAGTGCCACAAATTCCTTCAGCCTGTGCCCCCCACATCCAGGCAGCAGGTTGGTCAACACTTCACAGTGAATTTATTCATTTACAGAATTTCTCCACACAATGTGAACCAAAAGCAGCTCATAATGCCACAAATTAAAACAAAGCAGTTATTTCAAATCATATTTCCCAGACCACAGATTTTTCAGTAGCATTTCACTCACTATCAATAAATCTATATACATTTCTACTTCATTCACTACCATGAATACTTCCTTCATACAGGGAAAGACATTTTAACAGTTTGGTCTTGTAAAAAGCAATTCAGTATCATAAAAACACCCACAACCCCCTGCCAAATTTTAAATGTAAATGCCTCAAAGAGAATATTCTGAGAGTTCACATTACCAGCACTACAGATAAGATAAAGGGCAGCCATTTGAGAAATCTGCTTTTCGTAGGAGAGATGCTTGCAGAGCAGTGTCATGTAATGTGGCTACAGACCATTTAATTTGCTGTCTGTCATGTTCCAAAAACACAATGCTCCCTTCAAGCTTAGTATATAGGAAACATACAATCCAGCAAGAGGCATGAATATATTTCCCCCCAGATTACCTTGGGGGAGGGGGGATTGAGGCATGCTAGATAATAGCAAAAGAGAATTTTGGAACAGCATCCAGCACTGAGATCTGCTGGAGGCTGGATATTCAGGACAGTAAACTAAACTAATCAGACACTGCCAATTTAAAACCCAAAATGTAAAATAATGGAAGGCAAAGTCATTTCCTTTGAAGTAGCCATTTGTTAAAGGATTGCTGCTGTCAGAAGTAGTAGCTATACTAAGTCACCTTGCTAATGAAAATTGGTAATACAAATTTTGAAACTATAATTTAAAACAATGGACATAGGTTTTGACTTATCTAAGGGACCATGGGTATTATTATGGCCAGACTGTCAAGCACAAGTCCTGACTTGGCAAGGGGAACTTAAAAACAGGCTCAGTTAGTGATATAGAAGCATCAACTGCCTAGCGCAGGGAGAGGGGTAGACCATTTCTCTCCCAATTCCAAATAAGGTCAGTGTCATTGTAGTTCTTACGAGCACTTCCAAATTTACCTCAAACTTGTTCTTGCAAGGCACAGTGAAGATGTTTCTCTCCCCCACCACAATTACTTGGGATGCCACAGGGGAAGAGGCAACAGGTGTGGCTTGCACCTGCTGTTGCATCCCAGACTACCTGACTTGAACAGGTGTTCCCTCTAGCTGCTTCTACTCATGAGCTAAATGGGGTTGAAGAAGGAAGTCATCTCACTGCTTAAGGTGGCAAAATGAATACAGATGGCCCAAGACTACAAAGAAACAAAGTGACACCACACTCTGCATTCCAACAGAAAACAGGATGCTCAAGGCTAAGTTGACTCTAGTCTCTTACTGTTACGCCCCCATTCTGCAGTTTGCTGCACTACAGACGGTACGGGAAAAACTAGAAGAAAGGCTTGCACATTTTGCTTTGGTCTTTTCCCAAACTCTATGCATGGCCAATGCTTCCCTGCATCCTCCATACAGATGGCAAGGAGAGACAATTCTGGGCATGTTTCAGTCTGCTTTCCCTTGCCTTGTGTGTCACTCCGCACAGACATACATTGCCTTTGAACAAAGAGGCTATAATGGCTAATATGCTGAAACCTATGATTATTGATGGCACCTTTGACCATGTGGAAAGAATATTTTTGCTTACTGCTTTAAAAGTCCTGCCTAGCACACCAACTAAAGTACAGATTGCAGCTCAGAGTATTTAGCTTCCACACACCAACAGCTGAATACATGAAGCTGCCTTACACTCAGTCAGATCATTGGTCTATTAAGATCAGCACCATCAATTCTTACTGGTAGCAGCTCTTCAAGGATCTCAGGTAAAGGTCTTTTACAGCAGCTTCTACCTGATCCTTTCCACTGAAGGTAACAAAATTTGACCGCAGGGGCCTTCTGCATACAATGTTGATGTTCTACTACTGTGCCATGGCACTTCCCCCTAGACAGAGGGTTTACAATAGTATAGGCCATCAAAAATGCATTACTTAAAACATGAAAGCATTCACATGTTCTCTCAGGAATCCTTAAAAATAATTTTTGAGCAAGATTCTTCATCACTCTTTGCCCCCCATCACCAACTAAGTGAAGGGGCTTAAGCATTCTTTCCTCCTGCTCTTTTCTTATCCTATTAAGCTTGAAGGGATCTTTTAGTTTATCTTATTTATCTATTGCAGTCCATTCTGCCTTTCTCCAAAGGAACTCACAGAGGTTCCCCTCTGTTTTATTCCCACTACAGTTCTCAAAGTCAGACAATTTCTACAAGTGAGAGGGGATTTCAATTCAAGTTCTTCCAGTCCTTTTCCAACCCCTTCCAATATGATAATACTCCATTTGTGTAAGTCTAAAATTACTTAACTGAACATATGTAAGGGTGGTAACCTAACTTGACAGAACCTTTATATATTTTTTGATAACTTTTCAATAAAAAGATGGCCATTGTGTGCAATGGAGGGGGTGGGAAACCAGTTGCCAACACTTACTGTGTGTTTCTACAAAATGGCAAAAGATCACGACGTACCATTTCTACCTCTAGGGAATGCAATAGATTTGAGTGTTCATGTGTTTGGCATTATAATGACAACACTGCATTTAGGGTCATTTAGCAGGCTCGTTCAGAATTATGCTGAAATTATCCAGGTCAATTCTCCATGAATGTTGAACTAATTGGTATTCATATGGGTACATTGCTTTCCCATTTCTTAGCATCTACAGAAGATAAAGAAAATGTCTTCTCCAAAAAACTGAAGAGTATTCTAAAGAAAACAAAATAATATTCTGTCTGGCACTAACTCTCCAGTGAATTGGGTAAGTCACATATTTTATTAACCTCAAATGACGAGTCCTCATTTGGATTTGTCCTTCAAAATTCTTAAGCAGCAATATAGACAGCCATGTTTTGAAACATTTGCAATATCAAAATTAGCAATTTCTCAGCAAACCTGACATGAGACACTTCTGTGCTGCTTTTTAAATTGAGGAACAATAAGGTCAAAATGATGCTCGTTCTAACCATATCTAAAGCCAGCCCTCTTATTCTTCATTCAATTTGGCTATGCAGATAATTTTGTTTCCCCAAGCAGACAAAGCTGCATAATATTAATAGGAAAAAATAAGAATAGATGACTAAATATCCAACAAATTATTTTGTAGTTATTTGGTTCAGGAATAGTTTATTTCCTGGATTTATTTGTAATGGACAAGGCAGCACATAAAATTTAAGCAACAATAAGGCCACTCCCACTGAAGTTGTTCTGTTTGTGGCATTATGAGTCCTGCTTTTAACATCTGCAGATATTTAAAACCCCCATATATAACTTCCTCAAAGGTAAAGTGCTATTAATAAAATCACAATGTGCAAGTGAATAAATATAGTATTGGAGGGGGGGAGCATTTCCCCCCTATGACACAAGGTTACCTCACACTGAAATACAGACACTAGGGCCAGGATCTAGGAAGTGGGTGTGGAAATCTTGGTCTTAAGAAAGGATCTGAACCTTTGTCTTAAGGCACTTGTGGCCTGTATATCTAGACTGCAGTGCTTCTTTGGAGCGAGGGAGTGATGTTCTTCCTCTGGACAGTGTGAGTATGTGTAGTTTTCACATGATGCAATTTTATGATTAAATGGATGTCTGTATACGACATGGGAGATAACCCAAATCGTTATGGTCACATACTGGTAAAAATTCTTTTCAGACATATTGTTTAGTTTGGGTTACCATCCTCAAGGTGGGCTCTGGAATTCTCCTGGAATTACAACTGATCTCCAGATAGTAGAGATCAGTTTTCTTGAAGGAAATGGCAGCCTTAGAGGGTGGGCTCTATGGCATCACATACTGGGGGGCTGAGCAACCCCAAACTCCATCCTCATCAGGTACCTCCCCCGAATCTCCAGGAATATTCCAATCCACTATTGCCAGTGTTAGCAACTCTAGTTTTGGTTAAAGATCTTTGACAAGGAATTCTCATTGCAAGATGAAAATAGTTCAATAATTTTATGAAGTGGTGGTGTACTGCCTGTCTTAAAGAAACATTCCTGACAATTTCAGTTTCTAAGCGAATATATGTATATATGTTTCATGAAGTATTAAAAACCCTGAAACAATAACGTATAATTAAGAATAGATTTCAAACATTTGAGAGACTAGGAAAAATATATTAATTAACCAAAGTGAAGTATGTGCCTCCCTGACCTGAATGGCCCAGGTTAACCCAGGCTAACCAGTCTCATCAGATCTCAGAAGCTGAACAGGGTCGAACCTAATTACTATTTGGACAGGAGAGCACCAAAGAAGTCCAGGGTTCCTATACAGAGATAGGTAATGGCAAACCTCTTTTGCATGTCTCTTGCCTTAAAAACCCTATAAAGTCACCATAAGTTGGCCATGACTTGACAGCACTTTCTACCACCAAGTATGTGCAACATTGAGGATCACTTGGGAAAATGTATGATCTAAAAGGGAGCTAGAAAATAAGCACATTTACTGATCAGCATCTTTTATCTGCTCAAAGTAGGAGGTATATCAAATTTCATGTGTTGCCCATCTCTGATCCAGAATATAAATCTGATCCAGAAAATATATTCAAGCTCCAAACTGCATAAGGAAGTCTCCAACATTAGTCAGGCCTATAGTAGTGGTCCTGGAAACATCAGGCAATGGCTAATCTATGTAGTTCTCCATTGCTTGTGCAGACTTCTAAGGCCTAAATTTACTGTGCATTTTCTAAAGTAGATATATTTGACAAACTGCTGTGTTATTAAAACATAATGGTAGTGCTGGTAATAGGCTAGGAAATAGGGTCAGCTGATCATTCTATGGTTAACATGCAGACCAAGTTACATTACCATCTTTTATGCTCATATGTAAATGCACCAACTTTTAAAGGCTCCAGTTCCAAACAACTGTACCTTTGAATAGAATGTTTCCTTGCCTTTGTTCTTTCTATGCTGTATAAATGTAACATAGTAGTTGGAAATACTAATTTTCATGCATAGTTTCATGGGTGGCGGTGGTGGCGTCTGTACCAATATTGACCATTTCCAGTCTGGCTTCCGCCCTGGCCATGGGATGGAGACAGCTCTGGTCGCCCTTCAGACGACATCTGTAGACATCTGGATCGAGGCGGGTCAGCACTGCTGTTGCTATTAGATTTAACAGCAGCATTTGATACAATCGATTATGATATTATGACCTACTGCCTCGCCGACGTAGGTCATCAGTATGGTGATGACACTCAGTTTTATCTGTTAATGGATGGTCATCCATCCTCCGTTCCTGGAAATCTGGCTGAGGCTTTGAGCGCTGTGGCTGAATGATTGCGGCAGAGTCGACTGAAGTTAAATCCATCCAAGACAGAGGTCCTGTACCTGGTGGAACATGCTCCCAACTTAGATCAGGGCCCTGTGGGATCTTATTCAATTCTGCAGGGCCTGCAAGACAGAGCAGTTCTGCAAGGACTTTGGCTGAGGCAGCGGGCGTCCACATATGCCCCCCAGAGGCTGCAATCTCCCACCCACTGATAACCAGCCACACCTAGCTACATCAATGGGCTGGATTCTCCCTACGGCAAGCATGATTATTTATTTTATATGTTTTAATGTGTTTTAAATTTTATTGTATTTTTGAATTGTAACCTGCCCTGAGCCCGTTTACGGGGTGGGATATAAATGCAATAAATAAATAAATGATTAAATAAATTCAGGTTTCTATGACCATTCCATTCAACAGGAATACACCCAAGCAGGATATTAGACTCATACATTAACAGCTCAAAGGGCAACTTTGTGAAGCTAGAAACACACTAGAAAACAACTGCATTCAACATACTACATGTACACTCATAAATACTGGGTTATTATATTCTTAACAGAGAAGGAGCATAACCTACATGTTTTAAAAGTTTTTTTATCATTTGTGATACAATTTAGTTAGCACCTAATGGTTTTATCTGAAAGCAATAAAAATGCAAACACTCTGTAATTGAAGTTACTATTTAGACAAGAAACAAGAACAGCTAAAAGGCCACCACATGGTGTCTGTGTTCATTGTGTTGGGTTTTCTTTAAAACAAATAAACATAATTTTAATTAAAATTTGGAGTTTGAGGAAAAATCACTAGATGCTGGCAATGCCCAGCTTTCTATATGCCTTTACCTTATATAGTACTTTAAAATTTGTGTTGGCAGGTATACATTTAAGAAAGCTATTAAAACAAGCTCTTTCCTACAGACGGTGACAAAAGCAACCACAGAATGGCAAATATTTGAGGAACCATGCCTAGCAGAAATGCACATGTCAAAGGAGGCAAGTTTCAATCCTTTAACTCGTAATATACTGAAGACTCAATTACCACCACTCCCCCCAGTATGGATTTAATTTTAAATGTTTTTTTAAAAAAACAAAGCCCCTGGGATTGTATGATCAAGGAGCAGAGCATCACAGGGAAGCAAGGGAACTTTTATGCTTTCCTCCCTACTTTTTCCTCACTGGAAAAAGTTCCCCTGCAGTAGCTTTTACTGGGGGGGGGGGGCAGGTACCCATAAATTTTCTCCAGCACAAATGACACCATGTTGGGAAATCTCTGGGTTTCTTTTCATGTTCTTTCACCATGCTTCATCCTCTCCACTACAATAAAGAACCAGTATTCACATAAGGTTTCTAGATTTCTAAAGACTTCTAATCCATACAATGCAGTTCTCCACAATGAAGAAGAAAGAAATTCTGGCATACTTTGTACCTTATATGAACACCAGGAGTCTCACATATGTGAGGAACCTTTGGATTGAACATATGGAGATACTGAGCCACTTGTCAGTAAGGGCATTTTGATAGACTGCTTATGTTTACCTGGATGCATAATGGACCTTTATAACCTAACTTCAAACATGGATTGAAAAACCTGAGCTTTTTATCAGGTAGGAAACACTTTTAAAGTATTTTACAAACTATATTGCTGCTATACCAGCAAAAGCTGCATGACAAAGCAATCCAGATTTTACTCAGATGTGAAAGGGGTTTTCACATGACTAGACAGGAAAGAATCATTTTAATGCTGGCAGCCAACCCTTACCACAGCGGCATGATCCCAGTTCCTGCTGTACCAGCTCCAGTTTTGTTTGGCACTGGAAACACCTGCGTCTGCTCTTCTGTTTGGAACGGCTGATTTCTTCAGGCCTATCATGACTGTCCTTCAGTAACCGTGGCCGCTTCTCAGGTGAAGCCTCACTCTCCAACTGTGAATCTGTTGTATTGGGAAAAATATTTGGAGTATAATGTTAGCTTTTCTTCACTGAGGCCTGTAATCCCAGTTACTGAGTTAATGGTGTGCAACTTGCCTGCGCTCACTTGCAAAGTGCAAGTTGCTTCTACTCCTCTGCAAACATCCACATCCTTCAATAACTAAAACAGGAGTCAGGTAAGGGATCCATTAGCTTGGTTCCCTATCAGATTCCTTTCTTGTTCACAAAATAAATTAGGTAACTCCTCCAGGTTATGGATCTGACTTTGCAAGGATAAATGGAGAGAACAGTAGTCTCAGCAGCTACAACCTTTGGTTTCCATCTCATTTATTTTCTCCCGTCCATCTTCAGCCCCCTTCCCTCCATGCAAACAAACACCCCCCACCCAAACCCCAAGGATGCTGCTTCTACAAAAGCAAACATAAATCTGGTCTATTTCCTGACTAAGCAGGGGAGGGATTTTTAGGGCACAGTGTGCTAGCTGTACCTCCAAGAACCAAAAGCAGTACGTGAAAGCACCATACTGTGTCCCTCTCTCTCTTCAAGGATAACAATCTAAATGTAAATTATTATATACAGGCATGATAAACTAAACTGCAACATGTATATACTTGCTGCAGATTCAGAATGCTCCACAGATCTCTTTAAAACTAGTCATGGCACTATGTATTTTAATAACCTTATTTGTACTTTTTCCTTCTCAAAGGAAAGTGTTATTGTTCAGGAGAGCAGAGACAGGAAGAGATTTCTTTATGAAGCTGTGAAATGAAAGGTGCTTCTGGCAAGCCACCTATAAGAAAGGGACTTCCCACCATGCATTATGTTCGTACAGAATACTAGTGAGTACAAGTACTCTCAAACCTATTATCAATTTCAGCAGATTACATAAGCGTATTCTCCCAGCAGAGGACAAGTGGTTACAAGTCTTACTTGGAATCACAGTGGTGGAAAAGCAAACAACAAACAAGAAGATGGCATCTTGCTTCTGCCATTATTGAGGCACATCAGCAACTCAAATAACTTCACAGGGCTGGAGGAGCTTCGCTCTCTGTTTGTATTTGAGCACAGCCCAGCAAGGATTTAGATCAGGATTAAGATATTCTGGATTTATTCTACATACAACACCTAGTATCATTTTACTGGCACACTCATTCTGTTTTGTTCATGAGAAGAGAAAGAGTAAACAAAAACACGGATGATACCATCAAAGAACATAACTTTTTCAAGACAAAATTAGCACCTCTTTCCTTCTCAAGGCACTGGGTACATAAAATGTTGCCAACTATACCAAGAGCATTTGCACACAAACAGGGTTGCAGTTAGCCACCCTTCTGTGATCACGTAAGTAATAATAGCTTCAAGACAACTAGAAAGGTGCTCCCAACACACAGTGATTTTCTAGGTTAAAAAACAAGCAAGCAAGCAAGCAAAGCAGCAACATGTGAAGGATATGATATAACTTTTCTTCTCCCTGAAAAAAGCAAGATTGGAAAGTACAGCAGGGGGTGGACATACTACCCTCTACAGAAGTATCTCCCACACTGCATGAGAAATACCTGACTAACACCGGTTATATTTTGCCAGTCTGGAAATACATTTCTACCAATTTGTTTCTGGGCACAATTCAAAATGCTATTTTGTCTTTTTAAGATGTCAACAATTTGGCATCATAGTGTTTTGAATGAATGCTTGTTTTTAATGGAGAGCTGTAATATTATGAGTATATGCAGATTATCTGTGTACTTTGCATGCAAGGTAAGAGGATATTTAGCAAAGAAAAGGCCATGAAGAATACAGAAGTGACATCATGGTTGATAAATACATGTAATAGATTCTCAACCTGAGTGATCTGCTTAAATCAATGAAGAGGCCATTACAGGTTTCCTTCTGTCAGATCTAATAATGCTAGATGCTGAACAGTCCACATACTTATTACACAAAATATAAAGTTTTGAGCAAATAAAATACATACACAGGACTAGAGGACGGATGCCAGGAACCATGGGCTGCTTTAGGTGACTCACCAGGCTTGCATATCCAGTGGGATTTGCGGCACGAAGCTTTTTTTTTGTTGCTTAACAGAAGACCCTCCCGCCATGCCATATCTCGCATATCCAGTGGGATTTGCGGCACGAAGCTTTTTTTTTGTTGCTTAACAGAAGACCCTCTCGCCATGCCATATCTCAAGATATTTTTCAAAGCTTCCCTCAAATATGGGAGGTCTCCTATTTGAAACAAGCTCCCTTGGGCACATGAAATTAGTTGCATTGTTCTTTGGTTCAAACAGAACAACGGAAAGATGTGCTCTCTGCACCAAAACAACAAACACTGGATAATTACAGGACACAACTCAACATACACTTCAGGTGCTAACACAAAGATGGTATTCCCAACTGTTAAAAATAACCAACACTACACTGCACACCAACACTACATAGCTCAAGTAAGTTATAATAGAACTTGCATAATATAGCTATCAAGAACAGATATTCCCTTCTAGGTAATGGAATGAATAATTAAATGAGAGTTATCTGTGAGCCATCTCAGGAGGTACTAAGGGAAGGGCACAGGGGAAGAACAAATATCTCTACATAACACACTGCTTGTAGCTTGTAGCTTAAGTGTGAACTCAGTACAGGGGCAAGAAATAAGGGTTTCTTTAATGATCTATAGTTCTTTGAATGCAGGTTCTTCTAATTACTCTGCTGGACTGGAAAACAAAGCTGGCTAGTTCAACACAGCAGTATTGTAAATCACAATCTTGAGCAGAAACAAACAGAACAATGTTCTTAAAATGGGTCTGTCCCCAGCTGTATGTAATACTGTCACTGTTCTTGTCTTCATTACACTACATCCCCCGCCTCCTCAAATTTCCAAATAAATTGTGTTAGGACTGTCAGAGCTGAATTTCAATCTCTCAATCTCCTGCCACAGCAGTTTGTAGCCTGCACATACACGGCTACACTAATAACCACAGAG
This sequence comes from Gekko gecko, assembly GCA_029375565.1. Lineage (NCBI taxonomy): Eukaryota > Metazoa > Chordata > Lepidosauria > Squamata > Gekkonidae > Gekko > Gekko gecko. The sequence continues at coordinate 98,205,936 of JAPDNY010000001.1, forward strand.
GAGCCTTCCCTGATGTTTCAAAGAATTGTTTCCCTTGACAGAAATAAGTATTCAGAAGATACAGAAGGGAATTTGTAAATGAAAAGAAAGACGAAAGAAAAGGACAGCAAGTACCATGGTGAAAGAAAACTACTCCCCCTCTACTTCTGCTCCAGGAAGAGACTAGCCTGTTTAATCCCCAACATGACAACAGAATTTGTGGCACTCTGTGAGGATTTCTTTAAGAACCTATGACAGCCTGACAAATTGACATTTATGATCCCAGCTACCTGCAAAAGCATCAGTAAGGGCAATACCTAATGAACCTTAAAACATTACAGGTACAGCTCCTCAGACTATTTTTTAAAGTAGCTTAAGCCTTAAAATCAAATCCAGGAGCAGTTTTCCACAGCACACATGGCTCACAGACAGAAGTAGTATGGGAAAGAAAGGGAGGAGGAAAAAAAACCCCAATCTGGTTTTCAGGAATGCAGGGTGGCAACAGCCTGGTCTGCCATGAACCCTACAGTATTAGACCATGCAGGGCTGCCAGGGAGGGGATGAAAAGGGAGACTCTTAAATCAAATTAATTCTGCATAAAAAAGGGTTGAGGCAGAAAACTAATTTTGCAAGGGAAAAGTTAATTTAGTTTTAAACCAGGCCTCACCAACAAATTACTCCTAAAGAAAACTATGAGAAATATACAATAATCTGCTACCGATTTAGAAGTACCCTAGAGGAAGAGTATCATGATGCAAAATAATGATATACCAGCCATGACATGATGATTAAAAATTAAGAATACAGAACACATTCTACAACTGTAAAACTAAAAAGAATAAGAAGGAAAGTGTGCAGTAACATTTAGTGGTACCTAAACTTCTTTTTCCTGGCACATTACACTTGTTATACCACCATCATGCATTCCAACAACAGGGTTACTCATTCGATATCAAGTCTTTAGATATATTGGTACAGCACTAGCCACAACATAGCTATATATTAATGCAATATGTTTCTGGATTAGATATTAAAACATTTACTATTATTAAATTGTACTGTAAGGAGAGCGTAAAGAATTTGTGCAGCAACACTGGCATCACTGGCTATAAGCACAAACTAGAAAATTTAGTTGTGACTTCTGAAGGAAAAGAGCCTCTGGTAGGGCTGCCAGCCCCCCCAGTGGGAGTGGGGGAAACTCCACTTTCACGGGTTCTTGCCCACCAATGACTAGCTGGCTGGTGGGGGGAAATCCCACCTCAATTGACCTTTTCAGGCCTACTTCTGATTGGGACTGATGCTCTGGTTTTGGGGCAAAACTTTATGGTTTGAATCTGAATTTAACAGAGTTTTGCCTAAAACCCAGAGTGTCACCCCCAAGCAGAAGTAGGCCCAAAACTGAAAGTAGGCCTGAAAATGCACAACATCACTTCCAGTCTTCCGGAAGGATGTTGGGAGACCCCCACTGGCCAGGTAAGTTGACCTGGCAACCCTAGCCTCTGGTTTTATAATGTAGAAAGGGGAAAGAGGACATACTGAAAAAGATACTAATGGGAAGGTGTAACAACATTCTCTATATCTATTCTTTTGGAATTTGTGGGGGTTGTATTCCTTGACACAGTGCAATCAGCAACACTGTTCTAGAATTACTAGGGTGGCTCTTATGATGAGGATGAATTTTTTTAAAACCCCTAATATTTACATTATTAATTTATTAATTATATAATTAATTTAAATAATCATTAATATTAATAATTATTAATATTTACATTAAACTTTTATTAAGTACACTGGGTATTCACATACTAAAATGTGTTTATTAAACTAAATATTTAGTACTTTGTAAAATTTTGTTAAGAATACAGTTAATTGTTTGAGCAAAGCAGAGCCAGTTGCTTGAGAAATATTTTAACCGTTAGTGAGGGGGAGAACAAAAGGACAATGGAGCACTTGGCCAAAAGAAATAATGAGGAAAAATGATTTAGTTATACTCCATATTGCATCATATTTTCAAATCATCTGAGCTTAAATGGACAGTAGAACACCACCCCCCAAAGGCCAGAGCAACTAAGCAGGAGGATTTAGTTTGTAACGGTCTGCATGAACTGGTCAAGTTATAAGACTCAAAACAACTGGAAAAAATATTTCAGAAGAATGATCAGCAAGTTAATTTGTAGGAAATCTGAATTGTTTGGGAAAATTCTTCTGTGTTGGGTTTTTAATGTAAACCATACAGATGAAAGGAAATTTTCATCATTGGAAATTATACATTACAGCCTTGAGAAAGCAACTTGGATGACTACAACACATCCAAGAAGGCATAGAGACACTGATATTACTCAATTTACAATTAATATCTTAGCTACTCAGAAAGCCAGAAAACTGTTCGTTCTGCATCTTAAACTAAAACACCCTGTTTTCTAGGAAAGAAAGAGCATAAAGCTATGCATTCATTGGTTGCAAAGGTCCAACCTTCCATATTCTTGGATACTTTTTTTTTGCCTTGAAAACCTGCAGAACTAGGCTTTTAATACTAGAAGGCATGAGTAATTAAGAGCCTTGATGGTAGCCAATTAGTACCTACAGCAATACAAATAGGGGAAAAACCTGCAGTTTCTGTCCATTACAAAATTAATTTTACTATGTCCCATTCAGAACAAAGAGACTGCTGGACACAGTCATGTTACACATGCTAATTTGGCACCCAGAGAGTGGTACTTCCAGCAAAAAACAGAGGTTTATATTTTCATTTCCATGAATCTTCTGGAATACAGTAAATCATGAATATCAGCTTTTGCTGGATGAACTATTGCCCCATATCCTTAGAAGGGCATGGAATTTTAGATAACGCCCTCCAATGCCCTGGAAACACCATTCCTGCTTCTGGATCCAATGTCCTTTTTATTATGCAAATGTCTTTTTCTGAAAGAAAAAAGAGATCTATCTGTACATTTTTTTCTTTAATATACTGCCTTTCCAGCATATAGTGTCTCCAAATGGTTCATAGTATACACATATCAAAGGCAATTTGACAACAAAAGTGGTAAAGAAAATAAAAATACCATGCAACAGCAGCGATATCAAAACAGAAACATCAAAAGCAGTTAAAATCCAGTTCAAGTTAAAATCAAGTTAAAACCCAGTATTCTATAACCATATTCAGAAGATCTGGCTGAATAAATGTGTTTCAAAAGGCTCTGCAAAGTGTGTAAATATTGTCAGGTTGTCTACTACACAAGAGACTTCTTGGGCAAGGGATACAGAACAGGTACTAGCAAAAATGTGTTACGAGAACAGGGTATGCTTTAAGATACTGCCACATTGCTCTGGGGTAAAACCCTCTCTGGAGTACCTAATACTAAAGGGGATCTCATACAATTCAGTCAAGGAAAGGATAACTTGATTAGCACAGCTAGTGGCTAACTGACAAAACATGATCGTGACGTAAGGTTGCATTACATTTCATATTTATGTAATGCAATTTATAGTACAATTTATAGTACAAGATAAATATGTGCTTTTGTATTCACAGACTTTTTGTGATTTCTTTCATAGAAATGGGGCATTTTGGGGACAGTTTCACTGTATATAATTGCAAATTATGCTTGCAGAATTCAGCTTTGGGGGTTACTTTAATAAGATGATCTGCAAAAATGAGAGGATTTTAGCAATATGATATAGTGCAACAGCAGATATTTCCAGGCTCTTCCATTCAAGGTGCTAACCAGACTATGACTTCCCTAGAAACTAAGATTACATATACCCTTGCAAGGTTTGTCACTGAGCAATGAAGTTAAATGAGAACTAGTGAAAAATCACTTCTTACAGTCTCAACAATCAGTCTGAAGTTAGGTTCAGAGAGTTCATGTAGAATCAAACACCCTATTTACCTGAAAGAAAGACTGGTCTTTTTTCCATGAGTGCTGTCAAGAAAAATAAGGAGTTTTTAAATTCTTATATAAATCACAGGTAACTAAAACAGTAAAAAGCTTTGTTTATAACCTTTTAAAGGTGGGTGGTCTTCCTTTTGGATAACCTTAGGGGCACTTTTCTCATGCTAGAAATTGCACTATCACCACATTCCCAAGATTACTTTCTTTTCAATATGCACTCAAACTTAGCAAGACACAACAAGAACAATGTGGTGCTTTTCTACTGGTTGGAGCTGCTGTTTAATTCCGAACATTCAAAAAAGGAGTTTAACACACCAAAATATCTTAGAATATTTCAGTCAAAACAGTTTTCCCATACAGATATAATTTCTGTATGGAAAGCTATTGATGCTTTCATGTGTTATAATGTGTTAGTTTTTATGTCCATCTCTAAAGAAGTAGCATTCCTCAAAGGCTAAAAGAAAAGTGATGCCCAGACCATGTATTTTTAATATGTTTCCCACAAATATGGTTACCATAGGACTGTTTGGATAGACTGTAAGCATGTCAAGGTAGATGTAAAGGTCTTAAAAAGAAATGAAATATTAGGATGGAATATTTCTTTGACATCTCTGGTTTTTCTTTGCTAGCACATATAACACAGCATAAATCAATACAACTGATAAGAAAACATAATACATAGATGTTAAACAGTTTGCAGCTAGTGATCATTATAAAAATCTAGCTTCTTTTTATATTGTGGTTTAATGCATTTTCATTAAGGCAGGTAACAACTGTCAACATCCAAGAGGTTCCATAAATGCTTGCTAATATCATGAACTCTTAAACATTAAATAAAAATAATCCAGAGCAACCAGCACACATGGTGTATTTGTGAACTATTACAGTTCATGAAACTTTAGGAGACAGGAGAAGGGAAACAACAACAAAACATTTCCTCTTTTCTGAGCAGGGGAGATAAAACCTAACATTTTCTGATTAGCCATGGTATCCAGTATCCTCTGAATTGCAGTGCCAAATGTCTTTCTAACTTGGACTCCAGAGGCCATGCAGGGCTGTGTATCACTGTATTGCTGTCTGCTAATTTCTCTTTGAGGCTCCAGATTTTTTTTAAAAAATCAAGACCTGCTGATTTAATTTAGGATCCAGATCACGTCACCTGGCAATTCACTATTACTGCAGTTTCAAATTTATTTATAGGCCAAAACTATAATGTAAGGTATAACCTTAAGGTATTGGAGAATATGGTTAAAAAGTACACAAGATGCCACACTCTAGAATAAGGTATTTTGTGTTGCAATCACGGCCATTTTCCAATTCTTTTCTATTCCAACCCATAAGAACCAATGGAAAGCATGCCAAGAATCTCCATTTTTCATGAGGAAAAGGAATGGGTCTTTCAAAAGAGATATGGCAATATAGAAAAAATAATAAAACTGATATCAGAAATAGGCAGCAAAACTGAGGCAGTATAATTCCATCAACATCCATCAAGGTATTCTGGTACATTATCTCCAAACCTCTATTAGCCTTTGCTGTGTCAGTGCAAGTCCTGGACACTTTATCCTGTTTATAATTGCTGATGAGCAGTAATAAGGCTTCTATGCCTCAGCTCCTGTACGTTCCACTTCACTGCCCACCTATTAGGTAATAACTTTTATTTACAGCCTTCCTTGATGTGCTGTTCTATTAGTACAGCTGAGAACTGAGCAGGGTAAAAATGTGTCATTAATGGGCACTGTCACTGCCAGGACTGATGATGTACAGTGTACCTTTGTGAGTGTTCTATCATCCAGTGAGAAGGCCCTAGGATGGCTGGATTCATAACACAGTGCCCTCCACCAGTCAAACACTAAAGGGCACCTTAAAGGTCAACTGAAACAACAGAACCATCTCAAAGCTTAAAAGCCTAACCTTTTTTATATTGTTAGCACAGACACTATACCACTGCAGAACAGACTAACTAATTAATGGCAGGACCAGAGCTTTTTGTCCTAGCTGGACACCTTATGCATGATAAAAAAAAAAAATGAATATGAAAGCAGAAGTTCAATGTACAGCCAAGAACAAGTTGTTGGACTTGGTATTTCTACTGTACTTATTTTCTGGCATTTCCAGGCAAATTATTGTTTTTAGAAGAATTAAAGGCTCAGTTATAGCTGCAGGCCATACTGTCCCCCAAATTCCGCAAAGCACAACTCAAGAGTCAGCCATTCGGCCTTGCTCACTACAGTGGAACTGTATCATGCACATTCAACAAAAGCATGCTGCACATATATAAACAAGATGTAGCTGGCTTATACAGAGAATAGCTGAGTTTGCTTCATCTGCCTGGAAGCAGCTCTCCCAGGTGTTAAGCAAAGGAAGATTTCTCCCAACACTGACTTCCTAAGGTCCTTTACCTGGTGACACCAAGAACTGATGTTGGGATCTTTTCCAAGAAAAGTATATGGACATATTCATTGCCTGGCTGGAACTGTTAATTGCAACGAGTAGCTACAAATAAGGTATTAGTAATATTGTATTACCCTAGCTGTAAAGGGGGAAAAATTACACGTACTCATGTTTATAGAGCATGTAACAACTTTGGTTTGTGAACAAAACCAGTTTTGGAAGGAGTTGGTGGTAAATGTGCATCTAGGACTTCATAAGGAAAAAGCAGTCCGATGGATGGGAGCTACACTGGAAAAATGATGGGCTGGAAAAGAGAAGTACTCCTCTTTCACCTTTCTTAACCAAAACCCTACTTTACATTATCTCTCCTTATATATAAAGCTGACTTGGGGTGGCAAGATTCCATGCGCTCCCACTGGCTGTAAAATGCCCTCCTTCAGCCATTGGCTGCCAGCCACCACTCAAGAGTACTCGTGTGCCATTGGCCAGGTGCTGGGTCTGCTCCTCTTCCCTGCCCACTTCCCCTTCAGCCACTCTTCTCTGTCAGAATTCCTAGCAAATGTCTTTGTCTCTTGACAAAGACACTTCTTCTGCTTGCCTCCTATGTGGGACTTAACTTTTTCCTCAGTGGCTGTTGGTAGGTGTAATGAAATGGCAGTTAACCTGTGTTTGTAAGATGGCTGCTGGGCTGCTGTCTCTGGTTGTTTGTTTAAAATGTTCCGCCATAAGGTTTAATTGCGCTGTAGTTCCAGAGAGGGGCCTGTAGAAGTATCACTCACTGGGTTGAATGGGCCTTCCTCATCTGCTGGACTACAGTTCCCAACTGCCCCAAGGCAGAAAAGGGTGGGAAAACAGGGACTGTCCCAACATGCAGGGCAGCATCAATATAGACTTCAGCCCATCCAGGGAGGAGGCCGTCTTTGTCCTACAGGAGGTTAGGAAAGCTCCTGCTGCCTGTGCTGACCAGGCTGTCCAGGCCACAAGCTGGAGACGTGTGGGAACCCTGGGAGGCAGCAGAAATTCAGCCACTCCACAGTCAGCTGGACTGGGGAATGAATGGAAATTTTCCTGCTCTCTTGGGCCAGAGAGAGGCAGGCTAGAGCACAGTGCCAGAGGCTGGTATGTAGGGAAAGAGGATGGCATATAACCTCTGTGGGTTTATGCTCTGTGGGTTCATAGTGTGTGCTTACTCCTACAGTGTGTGCGCGCCCCATAACTGTGTAAATAGATAAATTCTTTTATTTGGGCTAATAATCTGTGTTGTTCTCTGACCACATAGTCTCCCCCACTCTGCACAATAACAAAGGGAGGGGGTAGCCCAAGGAGGCAAGGAGAGGCCAGACCCCTGGGTTGCCAATTTTCCAGGGATCCCCCAAAGATTGGGGATTCCATCTCCAAAGACGGACATTTGGCCACAAGGGTCTCACTGTCCCTGATTCAGTGAGACATGGCAGTGAATTTAAGGAGTGAAATACTCACACGGGATGGGGGTTGGAGGCAAACAGCTGAGTGGTAAACTGGAGCCCGTTTCGCCACAGTAGGCAACCAAGCTTGGTTCAGACAAAGGATGGAAACTCTTTGCAGGCCTTTGAGAGGAACTCATTGGGGCCAGTCCTGAGTCTAGGGTTGCCAGCTCTAGGTAGGGAGATTCCTGGAGATTTTCTGGAAGAGTCTATGGAAGCCAGGGTTTGGGGAGGGGAGAGGCCTCAGCTGAACAGAATGCCATACAGCCCACCTTCTAAAGCAGTTATTTTCTTGGGGGGGGGAGATCTGTTGTCTGGAGTTCAGTTGTGATACCTGGTGATCTTCAGGCTCCACCTGGAAGTTGGCTGCCGTAGGTGTAGCAGTCAGTGCTTCAAAGCAGGTTCTGCTAGATCCAGGTTCTTGCTGTAGAAGCTGAATGAGTGATTTTGGACTGGTCACAGACTTTCAGCCTAACCTACCTCACAGGGTTGTTGTGTGTCAAAAGGGGGAGAGGAGAATGAAGTAAGCTGCTTTGGTCCTCATTGCAGAGAACGATGCCTTTTCCTCCTGGGAAACCATTGTTGCCAATCTCCAAGTGAGGGCTGGAGATCACTCAGAATTACAACTGCTCTCCAGATGGCAGAGATCAGTTCTCCTGGAGAAAATGGTTGACTCTGTGGCAGTCAGGGCTTCAGAGCATGGAAAATGGTGGACTCTGGCAGTCAGGGCTTCAGAGCATGGGAGAGGCTAAAGGTGTATGTGTGGGAAATGGAAATCTGAAGAGAGAGGGGGGAAAAGGTAGGTTGCCAACTCCGGGTGGGAATTCCTGGAGATTTGAGGGATGGAACCTGGAGAGGGTGAGGTTTGAGAAGGGGTGGGACCTCAGACAGGTACAATGCCATAGACTCTACCCTCCCAACCAGCCATTCCCTCCTGGAGGACCACTGTTGCCAATCTCAGGAGATGGGTGGAAATCACTCAGAATTACAACTGATCTCCAGGAGGGAGGGGGGAGGAGATGCAAAGCTGAAATCAGAGGGGTAGATAATGGCAGGTTGAGGCTTGGCTGGGAAGGAGATAGGGTTGCCAACTCCAGGTTGGGAAATTCATAGAGATTTGGGGGGATTGAGCCTGGAGAGGGTGAGGTTTGAGGAGGGATGGGACCTCAGACAGGTACAATGCCATAGACTCCACCCTTCAAACCAGCCATTTCCTCCTGGGTAACAATGGTTGCCAATCTCCAGGTGAGGGCTGGAGATCACTGAAAATTACACCTGCTCTTCAGGTAGCAGAGATCAGTTCCTCTGGAGAAAATGGTAGACTCTGTGTCCTGATACCCTTCCAAGGTCACCACAGCACATTGATGCTGAGTGCCCAAGGCCTCGGCACTCTCCCAGAGCCTCTTTCTAGAGCTCGTTGTATTTATTTCCACAATGGGCCATATTCTTAGTCCAAACATAAATGAGAGACCTAACACAAACACAAATATAACAGTTTTTGAAAGAGGGCAGACATGAATAAGGGAAATTATTTAATGCCTTGTAATGATCATGCTCTAAAAACAAAACAGGTGGAAATGTACGAAGGATAGCAACAAAATGTTCAAAACATCTTTTAATATTGGAAAAACTTGAGACTTGGTTAGTTTTGAAAGAAAGACAGTTATGATACCAGACTACTCAAATACACACAATAATGAATGGATCTGATGCAGCAGAAAGGAAACTAACTCATGAAGCTGCCTTTGGTCTGGCCATTGGTCCATCAAGGTCAATATTGTCTACTTAGACTGGCAGCAGCTCTCCAGGGTCTCAGGCTGAGGTCTTATACATTAACTAATTCTTTTAACTAGCAATGCCAGGATCTTTTGGGCCCTAAGGCCCATCTCCTTAAAGGGTGATTTACCCTTTCATATAATACTAGCTAAAAGCCAATCCTCTTTCCCACCATAAAAGGGATACACAGCCAGGCAACTGATCATTAACTATGTCAGCTCACCTCTTTTGCTGAGCAAAAGCTGCTCTAGATGGCTCCTTCTTTACTACCCTGGGACAGTGAAAAATGCCAGCAATCTTGGAAGGAAGTAAGGACAGAGATGACCACAAAATCCTCTTATGGTGCATTTTTCAATTAAATCAGATCTTAACAGTATTCACAAGTATAACATCTTCAGTTGTTCCCAGTTAGTTTCCAGGCACCATTTCAAAGTGTGAAATCTGAGCCATCTGAAATCATGATAGCTCTGAAGCTCTACATTCTCTCCTATGAAACTGCCCATTCTCCATGATCAGGTACAGGTGCCCTAACACTGTCCAGTGATCAGGCAGGCTGCAACAGAGATACGGTCTTTAACGTGGTGGCACCCCAGTTATATATATCCCTAAAACACTGGCATAGTTCCAACTTTATTCTTTTGATGCCATAAACACTATCCCCTGCCATCCCTTTTGTTGTGGATTTGATGTTTGATTTTATTTTTATTGCTGATTCTAATGATTTCTTGTTCTAGTTTTCATATTATAATGAATTTTATTTTGAGTTTGCCTCTATTAGCCACTTAAGATGTTTATGATAAAGGGAAGAATTAAAATGTTTTGAACAAATACATGCTGTAGTCCTGTAGACAGAGAACCCATGTTAATCTGTTAGTTCATTTTTGTTGCATTCACAACTGCAGCAAGTTTCCTTATGACCCCAAGCTTCAACTGTGTTATGCACCTCAGCTTTAAGACATTTCCCTAGATTGTATTAATATTAAAAATAGAACTGCTCTTAATTGGTTTTAGCTTTTATCTCATATTTGGGACAGGATGCAAGATCCTGATAATGTTAAATTCTAGTTAATAGGACAGATTTTACTTTAATTTTGCATAGAGCCAGTGAAAACTCCACTCCAAATGAGGGTACTTATAATCAGATAGATTCCAGGGTTCTTAATTACCTCTACATTCTACACAGCCAAATGCACAACCATATTTAGCGCCACAACTTACCAAGGCCTGTTCTTAAATCTCAGACTTATATATTGGTCTCTCCTAGAATACATAGCTCCCCATAAAAAGAAAAAATTACCTGAATCGCAAGATCTTTTGGTTGGTGTGGTTAAGGAGACATGAGCTGTATCTGTGCATGGCCCACCTAGAAACAGAAAAAAGTCAATTTCAAAAAAATTACTTTTCATTTCTATGCAACAGAGTTTAATTCCATGATGCATAGCTAATGAGAGCTCACCTTCGCCACATACAAATTTAATGGATGAGCCAGATCAATGGAAATACAACATAGTTTTCTATTCCTCTCCTATGCCTTATTTTCTTATTCATCTTTACCTTTGCTATGATGTAAGGAACCATGAATTTAGGTCTGTGAGCCAAAGAAGGCTTTAGGCTTGTTTCCCCATGGCTAGTGTCCAACTGTTTTGAAACTGAAGGGAGCCTCCCCAGGAGTCTGGGATGTAAGGGCTGTTTTTTTGGGGAGGGGGGGGGAGTAGAAGTTTCCACTGGACTAACACGAACATCTTGGATAAGTCTAAGTAATTCTTTAGATCCCACATGCTATAATGAGGTCCTAGGTAAGAATGTTGAAACAAACAAGTATAATTATTTTTGGAAAAAGATTTATTTTCAATTAAGTTATGAATGTTTCAATATTGTTGAACGATACATGACCATAAAACCTTGCATAAGCTAAGCACCTGTATTTGGTTGGTGATGAGAGACTTAATGAATTCCATGATGGAAGAAAGGTACAAGTCTGATAAATAAATCAAATGTTATGAGAATGAAGCATTACACTTGAATGGTTACTCCACTGCTTGCAATTTTTAGAAGTTAATTTTTCTGCTATAAAAAGTTATCCTTGAAAGATGTACTTTTAAACAGCATATATAAAATTACAAGAGGCGGGACTCGCGATACTCGCGGGGGGAGGGAATATTCCGGCCGCCAAGCTTCCCCCTCCCTCCCCCCCAGCAGCAGCGGCGGCAGCGGTGAGGCCAGCTGGCCCGCCAAGATTCCCCCTCCCCAGCAGCAGCGGGGGGGCGGCGAGGCTGGCCAGCCTGCCAAGCTTCCCCCTCCCTCCTTCACAAGCAGCAGCAGCAGCAGGGGTGGCGGTGGCAAGGCTGGCCACCAAGTTTCCCCTTCCCAGCAGTAGTGGGGGTGGCGGCGGCAGCAATGCCGGCCAGCCCGCCAAGCCTCCCCCTCCCTCCCAAGCAGCAGTGTGGCGGCGGCGGCTGGCGGGGAGGCTGGCCCGCCAAGCTTCACTCTCCCTCCCCAGCGGCAAGGCTGGCCGGCCCGCCAAGCCTCCCCCTCCCTCCCTTCCAAGCAGCAGGGCGGCGGCAGCGGGGAGGCCAGCCGGCTGGCCCGCCAAGCTTCACCCTCCCTCCCCAGCGGCGAGGCCGGCTGCCCACCAAGCCTCCCCCTTCCTCCCTCCCCAGCAGCAGCGGCAGAGGCGAGGCCGGCTGGCCCGCCAAGCCTTCTCCCGCCCTCCCATCCCTTGTCGTGATGACGGTGCGGCGGCAACGGCGAGGCAGTTTGTAGAGCGTTCCCTGCGCATGCACAGGGAGGGCTCTTTTACTTTTTTGGGGATTTAAATATTCCCCGTACATTTTAAAAAACTTTTTAGATTTTTCTGCACACGTGGGGACTGCCCCACATGCGCAGGAAAATCTCCCTGCCCCCCAGGTGCCCCCGATGTGTGGATTTAGATATCCGCACACAGGGGGCCACTTGGGAATTAGATATATAGATATAATTTCTTATAAGTGCCACTTCAAGAGTTTTAGCCATCTTTTCTATTCTTACCCTGCCCCCTATAATTCTGTTACCTCTCTTAGCATTATGTGTCAGTGAGAAAATGCAATGTTCTAGCCATCTGGCAACTACTGGTCCTAACTGACTTCTTGGTTTCTCGGCCACCCAATAATTGCTTCCTGTATCACAGTAACACACACATACATATATGCCTGGGTACCTAAGATGAAATAAATTGACAGCAAATGTAAAAGGCAATAACAATGTGCTGCAGCTGTGACATCTGACTATAACCTTAAGGCATTAAATTATGTAGTTTATGTTAATAGGTAGATACCTAACCACCACAATTCTCTCCTCATGAGTTCATAAAAGTAAGTTGTCTGAGCAGCTCTGATTCAGACTGGGGACACAAGAAAGGAAGGGGTGGATTTAACCTTAAATCACCAACTGGTTTTGCTAACTGAAACCAGCCTCCCTGCTCTATTATTAATTTTAAGGGAGAAAAAAAAATAAAGATGTGCCCTTCTAAAAACCATCTTTATAATGCTAACAATAATGCAAGGGTCAAATTTTCTCTTCCCCTCTGACTGTGCGAGCAATTAACTTTTTACAGATTAATAGAGATCCATGAAGTTCCTAGTGTCTGTTTTGGCTCACAGGCCAGCTTCTAATCTTGGTCATATCAGGGCAATACTGCCTTACCATATAGAGTTGTTTCAAGTTTTAATGGGATAATATGTACAAAACCTTTATAAACACTCTAAATCAATCTAAATAAGCTACAGGTTTTCTTAGATGATGCTTCCATACTGGACCCCTTCCAGTCTGGCTTCCGCCCTGGTTATGGGGTGGAGACTGTGCTGGTCACTCTCATGGATGATCTCCAGAGACATATGGGTCAAGGTAGGTCGGCTCTGTTGTTGCTTTTAGATCTGACAGTAGCATTTGACACGGTTGACTATGACCTACTGACACACCACCTTGCTGACACTGGGATATGGGGGTCTGCTTTACAGTGGTTCTCCTCCTTTCTCCATGGTCAGGGACAGAGGGTGGTGCTAAGGGGAGAGGATGTCCATGCAGTAGCTACTGAAATGTGGGGTGCTGCAGGGGGTGATCCTCTCCCCAATGTTATTTAACATCTACATGTGCCCCCTTGCCCAACTGATCCAGGAATTTGGGCTGGGTTGTCATCAATATGTTGATGAAACCCAGCTTTACCTGCTGATGGCTGGCTGGTGGGACTCCACTCCAGATATTTTGGACCCAGCATTGGCAGCTGTGGCTGGATGGTTGCAGCAGAGTTGGAGGTCCTGTACCTTAGTCATGGGGGGCTGGGACTGGGAATTAGGCTCCAGGCCATTGGTGCCAGTGCTGAGGGTAAGGAGTCTCAGGGTGATGCTGGATTCCTCACTTACCATGGAGACCAAGGTCACTTTGGTTGCCAGGTCAGCCTTTTATCATCTTCAGGCAACTAGTTCCCTATCTTGCCTCCTGGGACCTAGCTACAGTGATCCATACAATGGTCACTACCAGGTTAAACTTCTGTAACTCGCTCTACACAGGGCTGGCCTTGAGCTTGATCTGGAAATTGCAGTTAGTGCAGAATGCAGCCTGGGACCATCATACTTGCAGGAACACCTCTCTGCATATGGGCCCACTCTTCTGATCAATACCTCCTGGTGGTCCCTGGCCCAAGGGACATTGGCTTATCCTCAACCAGGGCCTGGTGGAACATGCTCCCATTAGAGATCAGGGGCCTGCAGGACCTAGTACAGTTCTTCAGGGCCTGTAAAATGGAGCTGTTCCACCAGGCCTTGGGTTGAGGTGGTGGGCGTTCAATCCATTCTGCCCCCTCTGCCCCCCCCCCTTCTCAGTGTTGTCCATGACCTTTTCCCAGTGCTTTACTGTTTTGCATATCAACTAAGCACTGGAGTCTTTTGGAATGATCACTTTATAAGGCATGGGATCTGATTTACTGTTTTTATTATTGTTGTTCTTATGTTGTGAACTGCCCTGGGCCCATTTGTGGGGGTAGGGCAGGGTATAAATTTAACAAATGAATGAATGAATAAATCAGGATAATACACTCACTATTATACCTCTCTTTCCAGCTTTAGAAAATACCTATACATTATACTTGATATAAGAAATGGCTCTATATAACACATCACTGGTTGACATATACTATTTCCAGTCATATGGGCATCTCTATGTTCTGTCCTTAGTGCCAAGTACCTAAAAAAGGTAAGTCAAGCAGAATAGAAGGCCAACAATCAAAACTTAACATATGTAATATATAAAAATACATGCATTTATTTGTAAAGAATTAAAAACATATAGGGGCCCAATTACACCACATATAAAAATTCCAAAATCATACACACAAGGTCCAATGGACTTGACCTGACGCATTTCGGCCTGTTCTTTAGTGCTACATTACAGTAGCAATGGGAATAAGCCAAGTCAAGCAGGGTCATTTTCATATGGTAAGCATAACATTTAGAGCAGCCTTCAGCTGGAAACTATGAGGCTCTGGTTTCTGTTGCTTTACAAATTATCCACTAATAAATTAAATTCAAAGAAGTTTTAATTATTCCAACTTAAAAACTACTGTAATTATTGTTGTGTTATGATATTCTTCAATCCAGTCAGAGCTCTAAAAAACCTTCCATATTTATTTTGTTAGATTAATATAAGGCAGCTTTAATAATAAGATTTTACAAGCAGGGGACCCACAAGGAGTTGTGAGGGGTTTCTCATTTTCCCATAACCCATTATTTCCTCTTTTACCTGTTGGTTGTTAATATCCAGCAGTCAGATCAGAATGATCTATATGACAGCAGGCAAGCTGCTGGCAACAAGTTCTGACCGGTTCAGACCAGCTATGGTATGAGGTCAGTGGATCATGACTCAGCATGATGCTGATTGGATGCTCAATGTATAAATGTAAATGTCCTGCTCTGTACACTTCTTCTTCTCTCTGTGTATGTGTCTGGCGGAGCAGTTTGTCAGTGACTCCTGTAAATAAATCTGTATATAGTTTACCACAGTACTGTCTCAGTGCAGTGCTATATAGAAGTTACTCTGCTGGAGTGCTGGTGCTACTGAACAATCCTGGTGGCTGGAGGTGGCTGTAAGTTGCTTGATGTGGTCTGCGCAACATTACCTTCCCTGAAAGACCTCATAGCTTCTCCCCTTTTCCTGCTTCCTTCTCTTTCTATCCCAACAGCTAATCTACCCTTTATCTGCCACCCTGTATTTTGCTTTCCTTCCTTCTACCAGCCTCTGCCCAGGAAAACTATGGCCCAGTTATGCATTACTAGCAGCCAGGCCAGGCAGAACCCACAAGATGTTGTGGGGACACCTCATCTTCCCCTGTATCCTCTTTCACAAAGTATTTCCTCTTTCTTCCTGGCAAATTCCATATCATCAATTTCCCCTGCTTTCTTCTCTCCTTCCCACTCATCAACCAACCTACCTTTATCTGCCCATCATACATACATACATACATATGTAATTTCATCTCTACCCCACCCTTTCTCCACCATGGGGCCCCAAGCAGCTTACATAATGCTCCCCTCCTAGATTTTATCATCACAACCTTGTGAAATAAATTAGGCTGAGAATGCGAAATGGCCCAAAGTCAAATTTGGGTCTCCCAGATGCTACTCTGAAACCCTAAACACTATACATCACAGGCTCCTGGGGAAGGCTGCTGTTGAGCAGTAGCAAGCAGCCAGTTGTGGGTGAGTCATGTAAGTTTCATGGTACCAAGTTGCCCAGTGGCTACTACAGGGCCTGGTCCCGATGAGTCCTTCCTCAAAGGCCAAAACAACCCTGGGAAAGGGCTCTCCTCTGCCTTTTACTGATAGAAACCAAGGCTGGAACCCAATGGCAATACTATTGTGATTGTCTAGCAACAGCCACCAAGAGCATTAATATCTTAAAGTAACAGGTGCTGTTTCTATTATTTTGGGGAGCCTTAACCCCCCAAATAACTATTTTTATTTTTAGATTTCAATTTTTTTTTCTGCAAATGTGGTTTTTTTCCAGGTTTGTAGGCTTGTCTCTCTGCAGTTCTAATCTCCAGATTTAAGTATTTAAGTATTTATATTGATGATGATTAAAAAATTCTGGGGTAAGATTCAATCACATTGAATAAGCAGTGTTAAAGGAACTCCCTTCTCTTTCTTCAAACTAATGTTTAGAAGGTACAGGTGAAACAAAATGCAATCCTAGTAAGTTCTCATTGTAAGCACTGAGTGAGATGCTGGTTGGTTAGCACTACCACACTTCTTATTTTCAGTTACAGTCTTCTTAAGTTCCTGTCCTACAACAAGGTATTATTTAATAGCCTACTTAAAGGTGTTTACAGAGGGCAACTGTAACTATGCAGTTTCTATTCATTTAAATCTGGTGACCCCTTCACTCTGGCAAGAGAGAATGGGTACAGTGGACAAGGAGGAAGTATTTCTGGCTCTTCTAAAGATTAAGCACACAGTTTTGGGAGAATAAAAGAGGCCTACAAAAGTAGGCTAGGGCAGTGAAATGTATGTGCTTCATTGCTAAAATTTTCTTCCCAGAGATGCTACCAAATGTCTGCTTCTGTTACTGCCCTAATTCACTAAACAAAAATTTTAACTTCTTATAAATCTGGGACCTTTCCTCCCATCTATATGTCAGACTAACCTTATTTCTTTTTTTGAGAAACTTATTACCTTGCAGGGTCAGAGAAATGCTGTAGACAGAGTTTATCTTGATTTCAGTAACACT
The DNA here is from genome assembly GCA_029375565.1 of Gekko gecko. Taxonomy (NCBI): domain Eukaryota; kingdom Metazoa; phylum Chordata; class Lepidosauria; order Squamata; family Gekkonidae; genus Gekko; species Gekko gecko. Next base: position 98,223,196 of record JAPDNY010000001.1, read on the forward strand.
TTTGATAAGGTTCCACACAATATTCTTGTTGACAAGTTGGTAAAATGTGATTTGGATACTATGACAGTTAGGTGGATCTGTAACTGGTTGAAATTAAATCAGAAGAGTTTTTGGATAAACATTAGGAAGAACTCCCTAACAGTCAGAGCGGTTCCTCAGGAGGTGGTGGGCTCTCCTTCTTTGGAGGCTTTCAAATAGAGGCTAGATGGCCATCTGTTAGCAATGCTGATTGTGTGAACTTAGGCAGATCATGAGAGGGAGGGCAGGAAGGGCTGCATCAGTGCTTAGTTCTTGTGGCCCTTTCTTACCTGCCCAGGTTTGAAATGATGATCAACATTTTGGGGTCAAGGAAGCAATTTTTCTCCAGGCCATTTCAGCTGGAGTTCCTGGAAGTTTTTTGTCATCTTCTGGGTGTGGAATAGTGGTCCTTGGGGGTATGCGGGGGAGGTATTTGTGAATTTCCTGCATTGTGCAGGGGGTTGGACTGGTGACCCTGGAGGTCCCTTCCAACTCTATGATTCTATGATAATAAGGAATGAAACAAACAAATTAATTTTTTGATGTGAAGAACAAAATTGAGAGCAGTGCAAGATAGGTGTGACACACAGAGGGACATAAAGAAGTGTCCTAAGACAGTTTTTGATCCTCTAATTATCTATAACTCCAATTAATCTACCACATTTTTATTTCTCCTTTCCTTCACAGAGTCCAGGGTGACATACTTGGTTTGCTCTTCCTCAAATTTTCTCCCCCAAAGTTCCCTGTAAGTTTGTTCAGCTGTAAGAGACTGACTGACCAAAATCACAGAGAGTTTCATAGCTAAGTGGGAATTCTAAGCAGTTCATACTTGAACCACTTCATCATGCTGGCTCTCAACAAACAGACTTACCTTACATTTTGAGAAGCCTGGCATTAGTTCAACATTGTAAGACACCATGTCCTAAACTGACACAGTATCAGAGTTTCAACAATTATATCTAGAATATGAATACAAATGTTCCACATTACAGGTCTATTCCCATGGCCTTCTCAGTGTGGGGGAATTGTGGTTTGGAATCCATGTATGACAACTTCCAGCTGAGGGGATCATATGCTAAGGTAGTAGCATGAATGCTGATAGCGTGCATAGAATTCAGCACAGATTTACTCTTTGTATGCTGCTGTGAGAACAGTTCTCAAATGCAGTCAGTGTGAAAAGGAAGTCTACATTAATTACAAAAATAAGTTGTCAAACAGTAAGCTAAAAGATGATGCAAGTCAATAATAATTTTGCTACCAATCTCTCTTGTAACTTTGCATAAATATTAACAAAATGGGTAACTTTTTGTAGATTTATTGTACTTCCAATATTCTCTCTTAATTAACATGACATTTACATAACACTACAATTAATTTCAAACTACAGGCACTGTGTGTGGACTAATTAGAAATGCATCATCCTTTATTAAATACCTTGTCAATTTTACTCACATCATAATCTCCTTGATGATTTTACCTTTGCAAGATTAAACATACTGTTCTATCAAGTCTCGTAGTGCTGGGCTTCTAAATTAGAAGTAAAGCATGTACTAATATGTTAAGATAAAATTCCATGAATACTATTGTTTTCTGTATTATACTTTTACAAGCAGGTTCATAAAGCAATTATTTCATTTTGTTGCATTAATGTTAAAAATATACAAAGTTTAATACATTTAGAAATTTAGAACAAAATCCAAGAAAAAAAAGATTTAAAAGTTATCCCTTTGGCTGTTTCTTTTTAAATTCTAGTATTTTCTTGAGATGAATGATTTCGGAAAACCTTGCTTAGGAATGTTGCAGAAAGTAACAGCATCTGTTCAGGACTCTGCCGTAGATGCTAAAACTGTTCTGGAAAGATCTAAATATTCAACATATAATTGTTAATGGCACGAGATGGCAAGTCCTTTCCCTAATTTGTCATACTATTCCCTCTCTGGATAAAATAAATATGTATTTCAGTAGAAATTTTTGTAGAGACCTGTCCTCTACTGAAAGCTCAGCACTGCAGAGAGACTTAAGGACCCCAGATAATTAGTAGAACACTGCACTGAATATCTTCAGAGGAAGGATATAGCCACACCTGTGTAAACATAGTGGTAGCAGCTCTTCTTATGTGAATACTTCCTGTGATTGTGACTATTACTGCTTGAGAAGCTAATGCCAAAACATCATAGAACGTGCCCATCCTAAGAAAGGAGTTGACTAAACATCTGCGATACAATGCTTTAAAAGTTGTTTTTGCAATCAACTGTGAAAAATCTTAGTGTTCTTCAGAGCTAGAAACTCAAAGATTTTTCATGAACTTAGAACAGCCACATTTAACAAAAAAATCACTGAGAGCTGGCAGCACAGAGATCTTACATGAAGCTTTAGAAAGTACCACAAAGGTACTGAAGGGACTGGCATTTTGGGAATGTTGCCTAAACTCTGAATCTAACCATGACCATGTTTAATTGGAAGAGACATGCATAATTTATCTACATAATCAAGTTTGAAAAGAGCCATGAATTAGAACTATAAACATATAAAAGGTAAAAATTATAGAGAAATTAATTGGTGATAGAAGTCTGCAGAGACAGTGCTCTCCCTTTCTGAATGTGAAAACTACTGATTTGCCTAAGATTCAGTATCTGGTTTACACAACAATTAATTTTACTTAATTGATTAATCTCTCATTGTCAATGCTATGTTTTTCAGTGAGTTCCCCTACAGCATTTACTTCCTGTAAAGAATATTTTAAAGGAGGGTACTGAGATCAAGGCAGCTTTGTCAACACAATTCGTTTTGCACTACTATTTCCATCTGTAACTTCAATACAATGCTCCCTTACTTAAAGCAAGGTCCTTCTTTAAAAATGCTGTATGGTGCATGAAATGCAAACACTATGCCCTGAAAAACAGAAAACTTAGCTGGATTCTCATAGTCACCTCCCACTTGATAACCACTGTAATGCCTAGTTTTTGATATGACATAATCAGAATGCAAGCCACTAACTTGTTTAACCAAACATCTCATCTTTTTGTTTCTTCAGGATTTTGCTTTTAGTCCATTCTAAGCTTTTGAAAAATTTCCAGCTAGATTTCTCTTTCCTCATATAGTGGGGAAAGGCACAGATTGTCTCTGTCAGAGCCAATTCATACTTTATATCAACAGATTTGTTTGTTTACAACAGTGTTCCTTGTGAGGAACATGTATGAAACAACTTTTTTTCAAAAATGCAGGAAGCCATGGTTGATGGTGCTGCCCCATTGTGTTTAAACATCCTTTAGAGTTTGGAGATGTACATGTGACATTCTACACACTTTCAGTCCCTCACAAGAAACAATGATGATAAAACTGAAAAACATGCTTGCTGCCATAAATATGAATCTGCCCCTATTCACAGCTTCATTGTTGTGGGTCTTAAAGGTACCTTGGGACACTGTTGCTTTAGACCAACATGGCTACCCCTTGAATCTTTCTGACACCTGTACATGATAAAAAACCTTTTGAAACTCTGCAGGATAAGTGGGGGTGGGGTGCCAAAACTATTTTTTCCCATCCTCCCAAACATCTTCAGACAGAATTTGTAGTGAGCATGCTCCACCTTGAGTATAAATTTTAAAAGGGCTGAAGACTCACCACTGCTAAAGAGCTATGGATGTTCAGTAGCTTAAGTGGAATCTTCCACTACAAGCATTAAGATAGAAAAGCACAACATTAGGAAAGACATTGTGTGTTCAAGTGAACATTCTGGGCAATTTTAATGTTATTTTCCACTTAGAACTATGCAAATGCACCACATTAGGTGAATCTAATACATATTTTATTAACAGATACCCGACCAGGAATTTCAATATTTTAATAGTTCTGCATATAACTGCACTGTTGGCCAAATTGCAGAGTTTAGGAAATAGTTAAGCACATATTAAAGCAAAATGTCCACTGAAGTACAGAGTATAGAAATATTAAATCTGAACCACCTGCCAAAGTCATATTTTTCACACTGACATTTTTCATGTCATATTACAATTTAGATTTCACTTAAACCTGCACCATGTCAGCTTCTAGCTGCTATTGCATAGAAAAAAGGGAAACAATGTGACAGCCACAGAGAAGGGGATGAAAGGCTCAGACCAAATGAAATTGTTCTAGTAGATGGCATGACCTTTTAATAAAGTACACAAGACTTCCCTACTCTAATAAGCACATTCTGAAGGAGAGCTTAAGAGAGAAAATATTTCAGCTCCTTCTCTTCTATCCGTATGATCAACGTTTTACAGGCAGTCACCTGCTAGGAAGCCCAACAAATCACCTAAAGACAATGCAGCCTAAACGTATTCCAGAGTTGGTGAAAACATTAATGTCAACATGCCCTGAAAAATGGAATAGTTGAGAAGGAAGACAGGAAATAACAGAAAGACATATTTGAATAGTAAACACTTGAACACAAGAGAATGTACATCAACAGCAATTAAATGATGTTTAGCAAGACAACAGTGGTAAACCCAGAGGAGTATGCTTTCAGAAAACAGCCCAGTGATCAAGTTAAGAAAGGAAGAACTTTATGTCATTTTCATTTCAAGAGCTACTTAAGGAACTGCCCCCCTCCAGTGAAACCTTGAGACCAAGAAGCAAAAAATGCTCCCAAATCAAATGGTCTGAACAAAGGTTTGTATGTGCCAGACGTGCACCTGGACTATTTGACATTAAGAAGATTCATATTTGGCTACTTTTGGGAGCAGTGCTAAAAACACCATTAACTCTCAGTGTAAAATCAGCAACTGACCAAAATTTAAATAAGAGTTTGGTCTTTAGGTAGCCCTTCCGATATTAATTCTTCCGGAGATAAAATTGTAACGCAAGTAGTTTGGTGTAGTGGTTAAGTACGTGGACTCTAATATGGGAGAACTGGGTTTGATTCCCCACTCCTCTACTTGTACCTGCTGGATGACCTTAGGCAAGCCATAGTTCTGGCACAGCTGTTCTTGAAAAAGAGCAATTTCTGTCAGAGCTCTCACAGCAGGGTGTCTATTGTGGGGAGGGGAAGGGAAAGGTAGTTTGTAAGCCGCTCTGAGACTCCTTTGGGTAGTGAAGGGCGGGGTAGAAATCCAATCTCTTCTTCTTCTTCTAAGCTGTGCGCATGAGCGGCAGCTCCTTAACACAGGTAGCCCCACTCAGCAGCAATCTGGAGCCGGGCAGGGTCCTGCACTGCCCACTGCCCATTTTAAGATTACAACAGTTACATTCTGCTCAGGATGTGAACTGCTCTGCTCAATAGGGAAAAAAATTAGAGGGAACATTGAGTGCAAGTATTATTGAAAGATAGTTTTCACTCACAAGAAGGATTAGTAAAACTATAGAAGTGCATGCAATCACATTAAATATCCTGCTAGATCCAATGACTGCAAAACATAATTATAGGCCTTTTCCCCCTTCCAGAATCTTTTCACTATTCAGAAAAAAGTTACTTAAAATTCTTCCCAGTCAATGCCATTAACATGATAGTTCCTTATTGTAGCATGATGAATAAAATGGCTTAATTATAGAGTCTGTTTATCCTGTAAGGTAATTAACAATGGCTTGCACCTGGATGAGTTGTTTTAGAAGGGAGGGGAAAAGGTCACAAAGGCTGCTGTCTGATTTCTACAGACAACACTAGTCTAATCTATTTGCACATTGATAGGAATTAACTTAATGATCTCCCACATCAGTTTTCAGTGAAATACAAGGAAATCCATTCAGTAAAGCACACAGCTGTACATCATCACACTGTACTGGAAAATATCCATCTTAAGAAACAATGCTATAATGAAAGCAGTGTTCACATTATAGAACTCTCTACAAAACAAAATAAATAATGAGGGAAAGCCACCCTTAAATTAAAATCAAAAAAGACATTTAAAGTTTGGGCATTCTTCATTATGGGAAAGAACCTTCCACACTGAGACCATCATCAATCAGAAAAGCTCCATCTGCTGTATAATTAGCTCTGATAAATGACACTAATCTGAGCTACATTAGAGAACTAGTGTTGGTGGGGGGAGAAGAGAGATAGCTAGAACTGTAAATAAATCTAACCACTGTGTTTCACTTACAGCCATCCCAGCAGGAAGTCATAAAGAATTTTTATAGGTAATATTTTCAGATGTGCTGCTGGCTAGGCTGCCTAATATCTATCATCTTGGAGTATGCATTAGTGTGTGTACAGAAGCCTAGAACAGGAAAACATATTTTTAAAATAAGTTCCCCCCTTCGTATATCTTTATGGCCAAACTCCTCACTGAAAAATTTCTGATAAAAAGCCTTGCCTAGTAAAGCAGCTGTTCAAAATCTCAGAAGATTTCAGGCATGGCCATGGAAGAACCAAGTTATCTTACAGCACCTGCAGATATAGGTATTGGAAGAACTGACCCGAAGAAGAAAATCTGGGCATAAAGAATGGATTTTGCCAATGAGGTAGATGAAACTGTGGACACTGCTGTTCAGTAAGAGCAGCAGTTTTGTCAGTTAAGACCAAAACTGAGAACAACCCAAATCAGTGTTCCTGGTTACTTTGGAACAAATATCCCAGCACTGACAGGATGCACTGTTAGTATCAAGTACAAAAATACTAGCTGGATGCTTCTTCAGGATTTTGTCCATTAAAGTTAACAGAAGGAAGCTCAAAACAGTGTACATTTGATATTTCATTTTGAGTAGTATAGATTTCTATGCTTGCAGTTTAGTATTGCATCTGTCCCAGAATTCTATCACATGATCATGCACATGCTATGGCAATGACACATCTATAGATGACCTTACAGTTTGGAGTGTGACTAAGAAACACAACTGATGAGTTCAGAAAGTCCTGAATACTTCTAGATTTGCAAGTTTAAAACTGAACTGGGAGAAATGTTTTGGTGTTATAGAACTGAAATTTGTAGGATATATCAATTCTGCTGAAGGGGTGAAACCAGATATAAAGAAAATGCTGGCTATAGACTAGGTGCCAGGGCCATAGTCAAAGAAAGATGTTCAGTGGTGAGGGGTAGTAAATTACACTGGAAAAATTATCTTTAAATTGTCCACAACAGGAGACTTCTTGGACAGAAAAGTGAATGGTGTTTGAAATGTATTATGAATAGTTATTGGCCAGAAAATACAGTGACCTCAAAAATCAGACAAACTAAGGATATTTGTGATCTGAAATTAATAGATTACTGAAATTATCAACATGAAATCACAGTTATAATGATCTTTAAGTAGAACAGAGTGGTAATACCTACTAACATCCACAGAGAAATGCTGCAGGAAATTCAGGAAGGTCATGTAGGCACTGGAAAGTGCAAAAAAAAAAAAAAGCTCAAGAAGTAATGTACTAGCCCAGGATTAATCAGGACACAGCAAATATGGTAGAAAATTGTTCCACCCAGTTTCCAAAGAGCCTATCAAAAAGCAGACAGTCAGGAGTCTTTTCGTAGAAGAACAGCTGCAGGAGCTCATTAGCATATGGTATGCTAATGAGATATTAGGCTATTAGCATATGCCACACCCCCTGACATCACCGGAAGTGATGCCAGAAGGGGAAGCAAAAGGGGGGGAAGCATCTTCAAAAGCCTCCCCTTCCCTTCCCCAGCTGGTCTGGGTGGGGGAGCTAAGAGAGAAGGGGTTTAAAGTTTAAACTCTTTCTCATGAGAGTTGGGCCACAGAAGGAGGAAAGAGGGAAGGAAAGAGAGAGAGTAGAGAGAAGGAAAGAAGGAAGGAAAGAGGGAAAGAAAGAGAGGGAAGAAGGAGGGAAACAGGGAAAGGAGGAAAAAGAGAAGAGAAGAAGGTGGGAAAGAAAGAAAGAAAGAGAGAAGAGAAGAGAAGAATGAGGGAAAGAGGAAAAAGAAAGAAGGAAAGGAGGGAATGAAAGAAATTCAGTGGCAATTCAGCCCCATTATACCCTATGGGCCATTGAAGTCAATGGTGAAAACATAGGGTATATTCTGGGGGCTGGAGGGGAGGGTTTGAGGAGAGGCTCCAAGATCACAGGATAGCTGATGGAGCCTCTCCCCAAGATACCCACCAAGTTTCAAGAACATTGGACCAGGGGGTCCAATTCTATGGGCCCCCAAACAGGTTGCCCCATTTCCTCCATTGTTCTCTATGGTGGGAAAAAAGTAAGTTTTTTCCCCACCATAGAGAACAATGGAGGGAATAGGGGCAACCTGTTTAGGGGCCCATAGAATTGGACCCCCTGGTCCAATGTTCTTGAAACTTGGTGGGTATCTTGGGGAGAGGCTCCATCAGCTATCCTGTGAGTTTCGAGCCTCTCCCTCAAACCCTCCCCTCCAGCCCCTAGAATATACCCTATGTTTTCACCATTGACTTCAATGGCCCATAGGATATAATGGAGCTGAAATTGACATTCGGCTGCCTGAAAGACTCTCCGGGACGCCGGCTGGGGGCGGGGCTTGGCTCCTGAGCTCCCGGAGCTGTGCTCCGGTGCGCTCCCCCTGAAAAGACCCCTGCAGACAGTGATTTGTTTACATGGCATTCCAAAGACATAGTCACAGACTATATTCAAAAATACACACACTGAAGTACCACCAGAAAACCAGAGATTGCCAGCCTGAATGGGATATTTGAATGACATGGGATTCAGAAGGAAGTTTTCAGTAAGAACGCCTCACAATTTTCCTTAATACAATTCAGGTATTGTGCCAAAGATTAGGTTAGATGTGGTGTGCTGAAAATAACCAAATTGCCCTCAACAGAATGGACTTCCAGAAATATCTGTCCTAAAAGTAAAAAAATCAGGGATAGAAAGATTCTGATAGTGCTAGTGATTTGTATAAGTTTATGCTGATTTATAGGAGCATGCCCTTAGAGAATGGTTGGTCCCTTACTTAACCTTTAATGGGAAAGAAGCTGAAATAAAATCATTATTTTGACAAGAGAGCTTTTGATCTTCCAGAATTTAAGCCCAGAACACTGTAAAAGTGACAATTGTAGAACAGCCATATCCAAAGCATTTTGTGATCCAGACAGCCAATGGAAACTTCCTGTGTCATAAAACCAGTGATACAAGACCTATCCTAGGGTGTGCCTGAGGTCTCAGAAAGCATTAGGTTACAGTTTTAGTCAACTGACAGTATAGTCAATGAAGAGGAATGGGACCATCAGTAGGAAGACCCATCCATGAACCAATACTGAGAAATTAAAACAGAAAGATAAAACTTCCAAAATGATTTAGAGATATGCTAATATAGGATAACATTAACTGGTGAAAGTCATTTTATAGATATTTTCATTATGTTATTTATGTATGATTTTTTATTTTATATATGATTTTACTTTGTTATTATATAAGAGTTAAGAGATATGTAGTGACAGAATACAAACAAATACAAATTTATTAAAACAGTCATAAGACCAGCAAAATAAACTAAAATAATACAACACAGAATCTTACAACAAAAGACCCTTCAGCCGTATTTTCTAAAATACCAGATCGGTCATTTTCGTCATTAGTGGCTCGAGTTACAGTACAATCTGCGCTTTTTTATTACCAGATAGCAATATTTAGCAACATTGCGTGAGACAGATTCATAATTATCAGCCAGTAAAAACTTCATCAGGCGTTCCTCGGCATATGTGAGATAATTTGCCAAAGGTTTAAAATGTGAGAGAAGGGGTATCAACAGGTGCTGCCTCTCTTCTTCATATATAGGGCAATGGAGTAATATATGAGAAACTGACTCCACCTGATCTAACAAGCAAAAACAAATCCTCTGATGCATGGGAGTCCGGGTATATCTACCATAAAGGACTGCTGAGGGTAGCGCATCAAGACGTGCTCTAGTGAATGCCCATCTATGATTAGGATTTTTTATGAGTCCAAGGTAAGATGCAGCACTGAAGCTAGGTCCCAACTTCAGTCTCGTATAATAAGAAGGTAGGGCTGCATAGTCGTTTTGTGCTTCAATATCCATAAATCTTTGTGATATTAAAATCTTTGCATGCTTCAAACCTCCCTCTAATAAATTTTCAGGATCTAGCCTGATTGATTTCAGTTTATCTACTACCCTAAGAGCCCATTGGGGATATGGTGTAGATGTCAAAAAATCAGGGATAAGTCCCACTGGATTCAGATGGGACTTAACCCAATAATTACACCTCTGTATCCAGACGTTCAGTGTCACAGTTGATAAGCCTGCTTCTTGTCTTAAACTCAGATTTGCCATACCTTTCGGGGCATTGAACAGTGCTCTAAGAAATTTTGATTGTACTAGCTCTAGTTCTTTAAATTTACTCTCTGCCAGTATTTGTGTTCCATATATCATTTGTGGAAGAACCTTGTTCGAAAATAGTTTAAGAGCAGCCGGTACATACTGAGCTCCCTCTTTCCTAAAGAAGCGCAATATAGCATTTGCGCTCCTTTGTGCTGAGCATGCTGCATATTGAAGATGTCTAGAAGCCCTTCCATTAAATGAGTATGTTAGTCCCAGGTATTTAAAATTTTTAACCTGAGCTACCGGGACCCCATCCATTGACCATTTCATCTCTTTATATTTTTTATGGAAACGCATGATCTTTGTCTTTGAATAATTTATAGTAAGTAACTCTTTTTGGCATTGTGCACTAAATTTTTCCATTGCCCTCTTTAGTCCTCCTCTAGATAGTGAAAGGAGCACAGCGTCATCGGCATACATTAAAACAGGAATCTTTCTTCCCATGCCCAAAGTGGGGGCTGAGATGTCAATGTCATGCAGACCAATTATCAAGCAATTTACATACAAGTTAAATAGAAAAGGAGCAAGAAGGCAGCCCTGTCTAACACCTTTTTGGACTTGAATGGGTTTTGATAGCTTACCATCAGCAGTGTATTGTATTTGTACAGTTGTATTTTTATATAGATTAGACATCAACAATAGTAATCTCTTATCTATAGTTAACTGATCCAATTTAGCCCATAACCTTTCCCTCACAACCGAGTCAAAGGCCGCTTTCAGATCGATAAATGCAGCATATAAAACTCCCTTATGGTTATGCGTGTATTTTTGAACTAAATAATCCAGGACCAAACAGTGATCTAAGGTGGAACGGCCTTTTATAAACCCACCCTGTTCAGTTTTAAGTATTTTTTCTTGTTCTAACCATCTGCAGAGTTTCAGACACAGGTGTTTGGTATAAAGTTTGCATATAATATTTATCAAGCTAATAGGTCTATAATTATTGGGGTCAGCTCTGTTGTTTTTCTTAAATATCGGGATTATTATAGCCAGCCCCCATCCTTCTGGAATTTGTCCTGTCTGATCAATATATGTGAAGAGGTTGGCCAACATCAGGGACCACCAGGTTAAATTAGCTTTTAATAGCTCTGCTGTAATATAATCACTACCTGGGGCCTTTCCATTTTTGAGATTTTTAATGTAAAATTCCACCTCCTTAGTTGACACTGGATCCCAGGATGGATAATTGTTCAGCTCTCTCAATGGGAAGGGTTCCCGATTCTCTCCTTTGAATAGTTCTTCAAAGTGATTTTCCCATATTCTTGCAGGAATTATGTACTCCCTGTTAGCATTACCTACTTTGTTAATACCTGCAACTATTTTCCAAAATTTCCTATGATCCTTCTTCTTGGCAGCCTCTATTAGTGTATTCCATCTAAGCTGTGTAGCCAATTTTTTTTACTTCTCAGAAGATGCTTATAGGCCTTTTTTTTAGCTTGTACTTCTAGTTTATTTTCAATCACTGGGTCTTTATGAAATTCTTTAAGGCTCCTGATAAGACTCTGTTTTGCCTGCACGCAGTCCTTATCAAACCAACTTTTATTATAGGAGCACCCCAACTGGGAGTTATTAATCTCATAAGATAGAAGTGAGGATAAATGGGCCGTTAGTTGTGCATAATTATTGAGAATAGAGGCCTCACATCTAGAACCCTCTTTCTTCTCTAGTGATGATAGTTTTCTATAGATATCCCTTCCTATTTCAGATGTTGCAACTGACTTAAGAATCCCCCACAGCAGTCTAATTCTCGCCTGAAATTTACGTACTGTTTTTACCCAGGAATAAAATGCAGTGACAGAAGGTATTGTTTAGAGACATTGCATTGTATTTAACAGTGTTAGGGAGCTGGTAATTTAAGAAATGGCTGTAAAATCACATTGACCTCAGTTCTAGAACAAGGCTTAGAGACTGCTGTACAAGAAATTAGTTTTCCCTTTGTATTAACACTTTTTAAACCCAATCGTCATACTGGTAGTCTTTATCTGTGAATCCAGAAATAATACAATTACCAGCAATCCATACATGGTGCTTATGTTGCACACTATGTAGCTATTAATCACTGCACCAATATTTTTATAATTGATAGAGGGATAAAATGGGTTCTGCATTTCATGCTACTGCATAATAGTATCAGTCAAACAGAATTCAAAACAATTAGCCATGTTCATTCAGGATATGAAAATAACTTTGTTCCTGTGGTCTCCCTACAATTAATGTATTACTGTCTCTTTTCTGTACTTTCACTTACAGTCTGCTACATTCCTACAGGGACCAGAAACTAAATTCACTAGGGAAAAAACTCAGAATTCAGTTGGTTTGCCTTCTTCTCTGGGACTGTGCACTTACATTCCTCTTTGCTTGTTGAAGTTACATTCAGTTCTGTCGAAAGTTGCTGGTTGGAGTTAACAGTCTGCGTAGATAGTGAGGTATTACTGTTGTCACTATTTAATTCTCCAGAGAACAAATCCGATTGGATGTTGCTTGTGCTGGGAGTGGATTCATCGTCTGGTTGCTTCTTTTGAAAATCTGGTAAGACGTAATGTTGGGGAAATGGAATAATGAGATACCTGAAACATTACAGGATCACAAAACTGTGCAATATGCAGAATACATACTGTAGGTTAGATATTATTTATGACTTCTATAAGGTAAAGTGTGCTGTTTGAGTTGCAGTCAACTTATGGCAAACCCATGAAGTTCTACCTCGTGGGTTTTAAAGGCAAGCGATTAGCAGAGATTATTTTCCACTGCCTTCCTTTGCATAGCACCACCAGTCTTTCTTCATTCAAGTATTGACTTCTACAGAGTTCATAATTTCAAACTTATTCCTTAATTGATTTGATCCTAGTTTTAGTTCTTTTTAGTTATGAAATTCTATATAATAGAACAAAAAAGCAGCCATTAAAGCTGAGCTACAAAGGGAGGGAACTTTTCATGAACATTTTTGTTCGTGCTGAAGAATCCCACTCCTTTGATGCTTTTTTCAGCTGCTGCACTTTTTTGAGAAGCAAACAAGAGTTTTCAGTTAAAAAGCATTGCTCTTACTCATAACTAGCTTAATTTGCCCACAGTGATGTTAACATATCGTTAGATCTCATTGGTTATGTGGTGATACCTTATTCACTATATGATTTGCAATTTGGCTGAGTGCCAATGTGATGAATTTAGGAAGCAAGCACCACTCTCAGTTATCACCATGTAGCCAAACCAGGCCTTGTAATGTTATGAATTAGATATGGTTATGTGGTGATATATTGTTCATTATATGATTTGCAACTGGCTGAGTGCCAGTGTGATGAATTTAGGAAGCATGCATCACTCTCACTTAGTTATCACTACTAACTTCCACCTTGTGGCCAAATCAGGCTTTGTAATGTGTAAAATCATTCACATGACAAATTCAATATGACAATGACACAGTAAAGAAGGAAGAAAGATCAGAAAAGCTGAAACAATAACCACAAACATTAATAGCAAAATATGTTGTTGAAGGCTTTCATGGCCAGAATTCATTAGCTGTTGTAGATTTTTCGGGCTGTATGGCCGTGGTCCCCCCCCACACACAACAGACACCCTGTGAGGTAGGTGGGGCTTAGAGAACTCTGAGAGAACTGCTCTTTCAAGGGCAGCTCTAACAGAACTATGGCTTGGAGAAATACTTCAGCCACTTAAAAGCAAAAATTAAATACATAATACAAAAATTAAAACAGGTCAGCATTTAACACATGCTATTATCAGAAATTTAACTATCGCTAATAAATGTGTAGCAGCTATTTACACTGACATTGGGGAGATATCCCCAGAGTGCTCTAGTCAACCACAGTATCTAACCATCACCTTTTCCACCAAGGGGAAATTCATTCAAAATATGTAATTTAAGCCAAATGCCAACACAGTTGGGTTTCAGGACTACCAGTGTTTAAAGATCATATTGTTGTAACCAGTGTTCCCTCTAAACTGAGTTAGTGTGAGCTAGCTCACCAGTTTTTAGCCTCCAGCTCACACTGTACAGAAAAAGCCTTTTCTGAAATTCTCCCTGCCTGGGCTAGATGGCCTTAGCTTCTGACACTTCTGTGTGACTGTTGTCACCTGCACAGATTGCCTACCAGATAGCCAAGCCTCATATCCATATACAAGACACTTTGACACCTTTGTTGGAGCAGAGAGACATTCAGCCACCTTCCCATGCCTGAAATAGGTAGGCCCAGCACATTAACACATCAAAAAGCATTCCTAAGCATTCCCTGACCTGACATGTTGCAGGCCATGGAGATTGGACACATCCCTCCACTCCCTCACGATTGGATAATGGCCATATTCAATGGTGATGGAGAAGGGGGATAATTGTAATCACCCTATGGGAAAAGAGAGAGAGTTTTTCTCTTTGGAGGAGTTCCTGGAAAACGTTAGTTCCTTTCTGGATAACAGAGAGTTCCTTGTTGGACTGGCTGCTTGCTGGTCATGGAGTTTACTATTAGGCAGAGACTCTGGACTTAGCTGCCCACAACAATCATGTGATTCCTTCTCAAGATTCCCTGGTGTGACCTTGGACTATTTTGCGCACTGAATCATCTGATACCTCTGAAAGCCTGGTAATTATGGAATACCTCTATGTGTAGTTAGAGCTGAACAGGCTATAGATGTCTTTTGTTTTATTACCTTTTACTAGTTTCTTGATATGCATGCTTTTGCACGGAATAAAGATAATATATAATCAATCTGTCCTAATTTTTTTTAACTTGAAAGAATAACAACAACTGTTAAGAAGATTCTGCAGAGAAAACACCTGAAAGGAAAAAAAAAACAAAGAACCAAACCTATACATAGAACCCTTTTGATCACAGGCTACATTAGTAGTACAATGTAACCATTATTTCCTGATGAAAACAAAAACAGACTCATAACAGGAAAAACCTGCATCTATCATAGATATTACAGGCAATATTGGAACATGCCATCTTCTGCAGGTTAAAAAAATGTTAGCATGAGCTAGATAAATTCAAAGTGGGGGATAAACAAATGCTGCTACTTAGACATAGTTGCCAAGTCCTGGCTCAACCAGCCAAAGTCTTGACTGCCTCTATAAAGAAAATGGGAGTAACTTTTCCATCACCACCACTTCAGTCAAGCTTGCAACTTGGCTCACTAGAAGTAGCACATGTTAAATGCCAGCTAAATGACCAAGTCACCTGCATGCATTTGGTGCCAAAGAACTTCCAAAGTTCATTGCCAACAAGGATGCTCCTACTGTGACTTACTGACTAGGGAGAGAGAAACACAGACTTCAGCCTTTGTACTATGTATTCTCTTTCCTTAATGGATAGAATCAATTAACTTTTAAAGGATAAATCAATCTTCTGATTTTTATTATATGGAATAAATCAGAATCATTTCAGGGATTTTATAAACACAGTTGGGTATTCATGTGGTCCTCTATATAGTCAGTGCAACCTGTAGCTGAATGATGACAAATGGTCTTAAATGGGTACCAGTGCTACCACCAAATGAAAAGATATTTTGGACATTCAACATATCACATGGGGGAAAGGACGGAGAGGCCTGGGGGTGGGAATAGTTCTCCCCATTTTCTCCTGGGACTTTTTTCCCTTCATTTTTTCTGATGGAAAAATTGGGGAATTTGGTCCACAAAATTAGGAAATTTGGTCCACAAAACAAACACACACACACACACACACCTCTTAATGCGTTTTTCCTTTTGGAATGAGTGAAATGTTTTTTAAGACATGATTTTATTCAAAACATGTAATATGAAGACGTTTATTTAAGACATCCACAACATTAGATAACAATAATTCATACATATATATGGTAGGAATGTAAATGTTTTCATGAATTTTGATTTAAAAATATAGTTAATTTTGGCAACAACTAATGTACTACAATGTGTTTAATGATAATATTAAAGAGTTCAGTGTTTCAGTATTATAAAGTATAACCTGATACCCACTATTGCGACTGTATGAGAGAATTTCTGTCCAGTTAATACACTTTCTTTTGTTTACTGTAGAATTTGTTGTCTACTTTCAACTTTTAATTTTATTTCTTCATGGTGTCTATGCATCACACTGATGGCTTCTGTGCCTGCACAGAATATGATTGAAACTTGTAGTGCTACAAAACAGACACAGCAAACCCATCCCCACAAGCTCCCCTCTGAAGACATCAAGCAATGTTGCCCAAAATTGAAGTATTTACATGTTTGTTCAGCATTGCTGTATCAACAGAAGCCCTGAAGATCAGATAAAGCCAGCACTGGTGTAGGCAAAAAACAAAGCCTTCTTGCTAAACTTTAGACATGCTATCCTTAATTTTAGACAAAGTCAGAGAAAATCTGCAATGGCACTCGCTGGTTTGGATTAGATGTAAGTGATGGTCCTATTTCACAATAACTCACTGCACAGGCAAATGAAAGGACTACATCTAATTTTTCCTTGCATGCAGAGAAGGATTTTCATCAGGCTGTTATTTACTTATGGTTGTTCCTGTGCCAGCTTTAGAATATATGGAAAAAATCTATTCCCCCCCCATTGGAAAGGTTAAATCAGCAGTGAACTAAGGTCAAATAAAGGGCAGTGTAGAATGTACATAAAACAGCTAAATTAAACGTCTAATCCAAAAACTCAGAATATAGTTTAATGATGCAGTTACAATTTCAGATTTTCTATCTTTGCAGCACCTAAAGGATAAGAACATAAGAACATAAGAGAAGCCAATGTTGAATCAGGCCAATGGCCCATCTAGTCCAACACTCTGTCACACAGTGCCCAAAAATACCAGGTGCTATCAGGAGGTCCAGCAGCGGGGCCAGGACACCAGAAGCCCTCCCACTGCTGCCCCCTCCAGCACCAAGAATAGAGTGCATCACCTGCCCCAGACCGAGAGTTCCTAGCTATACCTTGTGGCTAATAGCCACTGATGGACTTCTGCTTCATATGTTTATCTAATTCCCTCTTGAAACTGTCTATGCTTGTAGCTGCCACCACCTCCTGTGGCAGTGAATTCCACATGTTAATCACTCTTTGGGTGAAGAAGTACTTCCTTTTATCTGTTCTAACCCGACGGCTCAGCAATTTCATGGAGTGCCCACGAGTTCTTGTATTGTGAGAAAGGGAGAAAAGTACTTCTTTCTCAGTATATGGATGCAGTATATGGTAGCAAAAGCATTTGAGACCATTTGCCTTTCAGACAGCATTTACTGGGCAGATATCAGTTCTTTGGCAACATCTGATGTTTAAGACTCCATATATTCATATCCATATATTCAGTTACCAAAAGCATCAGTACCTCTTTATTCTTGCGCTGGCTTATTTACATTTGTAACTCTTTACACACCAATCACTTGGGAGGAGATTATTGTTTTAAAAGGTAGAAAGCATTTATACATTTAGACAGTATCAGTCAATACCTCTTGGCTTAGCCTGGATACCAGATATTCAACAGAAAGATCTTTTGGATGGAAGGTTCATATAGCAGTGGAAGAGACTGAGTAGTGGATGTCAAAATTAAAACTAAGTAAACTGAATTAGTTTTTGTGAACAGAGATACAGAATTAAGGATAATGCTGACTGACACAGATGTGAGAGCTGAAACCCTCTTTGAGGCTATGCTAGAAGAACTAATCATACTTTCCTAAACACATACACTGCATTTTTATGCAAGTACCTTTACAATGTTCTGAAGTTCTCATCCATGACTACTATTTATGAAGAACTGTAAAATGGAAATAGAAATCTTAAGGAAGCTGCACACCAGTGGCTTGACTCTTGTACTGGTATCAACAGGAAGCCCTGCTAAATTATTAACTATCTTACAGCACATTCCTAAGGGCCAGTTGGTAAATTGCTTAGCTTAATAACTAAGCTCTACATGAGGATAACTCAGAGATATATTGGCATAGTGCTTTGTCAATGACATGCCAGTATAAACCCAAAGTCCCTGCAGCTGCAACAGTGCAGGGGCAAGAAATGAGAAGCATCTGCAGAGAATGATAGAGATGAGAGGACTAGCTGGCATCCTAATGCTCCTCAGCCCACTTCCAGGCATTACTATCAGCAAAAATGCTAGTGTAAGTGTACACACTCCCAATGAACTCAGTGGGAGGGGGGAAACAACCCCAACCCTGCACCAGCCAACACAGGTGAAATACAACAGAATACCAACTAATTCTAAAGTCAATCACATTCTCTTAAGCATTATATAAGCCCTAGCCAGGTCACCCATATCTGTGGCATGGGCTAAATCTCTCTGCCCTTGTATTAGGCACTAGGAATGGGCATAAATGGGAAAAATGCAGTTCGCATTGGTTCATGCCGAACCATGAACCAAACAGGTTCATGGCCCTGCAAGCCCAGTTAAAGGGACTGAGATTTGCAGAAGGGGTTTCAGGGGTTTCATGCTGCTCCCCACCACTCAGCTGTTTGGGGGGAACAGAAAGCAGAGGTCTAATGGGACCCAGAGTCTCTTTAAACCCCTGCTTTCTGCTCTATCCACGAACCACCACAAACTGCTTTAAAAGTTCACTGAAGTGAACTTTTGGTTCGTGAACGATGAACAGGGCAAAATTTGTGATGTTTGCTTCATGGTTTGGTTCATGCACTTCTCTATCAGACACACTTAGAACATATACATAAGGGGACATTGGTGGTAGAAACTCTAGTGAAAGGGTAATTTGTTCAAAACAGCCAAGGAAACAAACAAATATTGTTACAACATAATGGTGCTTCTGTCCTCCCTATAGGGATAGGGTACAGGCCCACAGAAGAATAAAACCTGTGTATGTCCTCTTCCACTGGATATGCATGTGCATACTCTTTTAAATGACACCTGTACTGTTTCCCCTACTCATGTTAGCTCACATACTCTTAATAGAAAAAAGCCTTGATGGGATGAAATTGCAAATAAAGTGGCTCACATCATAATGTACAAAGTTCATTAGTCCTCCTTGCAGAGGCTGTGACCACTGAGAAAATCATCTTGAAAACCAACCAATATCAGTACTGAAGATGAAAAATAGAAGTTCCATGGAATGTGACAGTTGTGAAAGTAAACTGAGAGGGAGGCCCTGTTCCACCCCCACTCTGAGCGTTCATATAAAGCTCTGCCTCTTCGGGTAGACAGAGTTCATGGCAAAACCCCTGAACTCTTTTTAGGCTAACCCTATATGTTTCTAAATGAATCTCAGCATCAGCTCAACTCCCTCTAGGGTGATATAGAGCCCACTATGAAGAACTGGAACATACAGCAAATTAATAACCTCTGCAGAGCCTGTCTTTCACATCTAAAAATGGGCTAATCTACAAACTGATGAAGACTCACATAACTGTAATAGTTTTTTCTGAACTTGAATACAGAAAGTGATTTATCTATTTAGATTTTCTATAATTTCTTCTCAAGATCTGGAAAACAAGGAACATTAATAATAACAAAAATACCTAATTTTACATATTTCATAAAGAGGCAGAAAAGGATAGTAGGAAAAACAAATTCTTCTCACAGAAATTAAAAGAGTTTGATAAACATATACAAAACCACAGTTAGGCAATATCTAAGAAACTGCGTAGTAGAAAGGAACCTCTAGTGCAATGATGTTAATAGCTCAAAAGATCACCAAAGGAAGTTTACTGACAGATACAAAATTTAATTATGCTTCATATTTACTTTGGACACTTCAATCAGAAAGCATGCAGGATTTCATACTGTTTTAATTTTAAGAAAACCCTCATCAATTAATGTCTCTTGTACCAACAAGAATCTTCATAGCCTTCACTGGAATACCCTTTTGAATATGTAGAGAAAACTTCAGAATTTCAAAACATGTCTATTATTTTTTAATTAATTTTTAGGCTAACCTATAGAGTCTCGATTAAACTTAAGTGTTGCCTAATTTTTCAATAGTATGCAATCAAAACTGAGTCTCAGAGGGTAGCTCTGCTGGTCTGGAGTAGAAAAGCTAGATTCGAGTCCTGTAGCACCTTAGAGACCGACAAGATTTTGAGGGTATAAGCCTTTGAGAGTCAAAGCTCCCTTTGTTATCTATAAGTGGCAAAGGAAACTTTGCCTCCCGAAAGCTAATACCGCCCCCCCCCAAATCTTGTTGGTCTCTATGGGGCTATTGGACATGAATTGAGCTAATCAGAATTAAATCACACTTTCAGATGTTTATATCAAGACAAAAATTACTGAAAGAACAAAATAACTAATGCTAAGTCCTACCATCAATTAAGCCTTTCTGATAACAAAAGGGAGTGCAAGGATATGTTTTCTGAATATGAATAATTCTGGCAACCATTAATATGCTATACTAGGAGAAAGGCCCATCGCAAAAATGAATGCAATGGGATCTAGGAAGAGGGCCTGGGTGAGTGCGACTCATGGCCAGGCAGCAGTGGCGCCTTGGCATGGCCCTGTCCCCCCTACCCGAGGCCAATCGGGCCACACCGGACCAGTGAGGGGGGGCCTGCTCCGGGAAGCCCTGTGGGCCCCCCACTGACTGTAGAAGCCTCTGCCCTCGACGGCCTCTCCTCCCTCCCGGGGCCACCCCCCACAAGTGTGGGGAGGGGGGAACCTGCACTCACGTGCCCCTCTGCCTCCCAAAGAAGCACTCCCTTCCTGCCGCAAATGCCGGCCGACTGACTCGACAGCCCAGCAGGAGGAAGCTGGTAGCCGGCCAGGCCGTTGCCTCAGGCAGATGCTGCTGCTGGTCTCTGCCACTGCAGCTGCCTGCGTACCAGGCGGCCCTTGCAGGGCACAGCCAGGTGGGCTCACAGCTGCTCAGTGGGCATGGTCCGGTCTCGGAAGTTGCCTGGGGGTAGCCCTGCAACCCCCAGCCACAGAGAGCGGCCCAGAGGCAGCCATCGCCAGTGAGGGGGAGAACAGACATTCAGGCCCTCCCAGAGTAGACCTGCATTTACCAACCTGGTGCCACCACCGCTGCTCAGATCTTTCTTCAGGCTGCCAGGCCTCCCTCCTGGAGGCCAGTCGGGCCACCCCAGTGGGGCCAGAGGCAGCACAGAGCAGCCCAGCAGAGCCCTCCCCCCCTGCCCCAAAAGGGTCCATAGCCTTCCAGGGCCAGGGAAAGATGGCGCGGCCCTTTCCCCACTTCCCGAGGCCAGTCTGGGCAGCGCAGGGAAGCCTGGCGGGGCCCTCCCCCTCCTGAAGAAGGTCCCACAGCCAGGGAAGTGCTGTGCGGCTGTTCTCCCTGTCTGCGATGAGCAGAGTGGGCCAGAGTGTCTGTTGTCTGAGGGAGCCAGGAACAGTGTGAGGCAAATTTTTGTGGATGCTGCTTGTGTGGGCAGGACTGAGTCTACAGAACCAATGACCTTCTGACATTCTGAGTGGCAGTTCAAATGGCCAACTGATTTTGGCGTGAATGGCATCTCGCCGTCCCATTGGAGAGAAGCCACCCCAAATCGGCTTTATAATATAAGGAGAGATGTTTGATAATACATTTAATAATAATACTAACATTTAATAGTAAATTATTAAAGAGTTCAATCTATGCAATGCTTTGAAATTAAATTTAATACCTGATCCAAAAGTGGCTCTGATAAGAAAATAAGGAACTGGCACAATAAGCCATTAATAATTTTTTAATAGCAGCAAGATCCATCATACCTCTACACTGGAAATCCATAACAAAAATTGTAGTAGGTCTGTTGTATGAGTACAGGTTGAATTAGTGCTTAATAGTCATCACTACAAATATAACTGAGAATAACTGTGCATCTTAACAGTACCATTCTAAGCAGAGTTAAATTCTTCTAAGTCCAGTGAAGCTTAGAAATGGTACAACTCTCCTCAGGATTTATTGGCTTAGTTACTGACTTGCACAACGTATTTCACACAATGTGTGTCTTCTTTCAACTTTTAGTCTTCTTAGGATATTTAGTATAAGGTGGGGGAGCCCAATGTGGCACCCATGGCTGCCACAGCATGCACCTACATCTTTCCTGGCCCCTGAAAAATGCTTTTAGAAAGTGGAAGGGAACAGGTGAGGCTTTTGCCCAGCAAGACTGACAACTGGAGATCTCACTGCTCACTTCTTCAGATACAGCTAGAATGCAGCTTGGTGAAACTGCTTGTCAACAGGTTCTACCCCACCATCAATCTAAGTATAAATTACATCACACAAGAAATAAACTTCCTGGACACCACAGTACAGATACACAAGGGACACATAAGTACCACAATATACAGGAAGCCAACAGATTGACTCACATCCTAGCTGTACTTGAAGTGAGCAGTGACTCATGAAAGTTCACATCCTGTCACAAATTTTGTTAGTCTACAAGGTGCTACTGGACTCTTGCTTTTTTCTAATATTTTAAAGCAATATGTTCATTGGCTCCACCATTGATTGGGTCAATATGTGTTCAAGTTGAGAAAAAGAGATTGAGTTTCTAGATACTCTCAATGACTGTGCTATGGAACAGATCTTGTCTCACTAACCTGTTAGTGTTCTTTGAGGGAGTGAACAAACATGTCGACAAGGGGGACCTAATAGATGTTGTTTAGCTTGACTTCCAGAAATCTTTTGATAAAGTTCCTCATCAAAGGCTCCTAAGTAAGCTCAATAGTCACAGGATAAAAGGACAAGTCCTCTTGTGGATCAAAAACTGGCTAATTAATAGAAAACAGAGAGTGAGTATAAATGGGAAATTTTCTCAATGGAGGGTGGTAAGCAGTGGGTACCGCAGGGATCTGTACTTTGTCAGATGCTTTTTAATTTGTTTATTAATGATTTGGAGCTGAGAGTAAGCAGTGAAATGGCTAAATTTGCATATGACACAAAGTTGTTCACTGGTGAGAACTAGGCAGGACTGTGAGGCACTCCAAAGGGATCTGTTGAGGATGGGCATCAAGATAGCAAATGGGGTTCAATGTGGCCAAGTGCAAAGTGATACACATTGGAGCCAAAAATCCTAAATATAAATACACGTTGATGGGGTCCGAACTGGCAGAGACTGACCAAGAGAGAGATCTTGGAGTTGTAGTAGAGAACTCAATGAAAATGTCTAGACAGTGTGTGACTGCAATAAAAAAGGCCAACGCTATGCTGGGGATTATTAGGAAGGGAATTGAAAACAAATCAGCCAGTATCATAATGCCCCTGTATAAATCAATGGTGCGACCTCATTCGGAGTACTGTGTAGAATTCTGGTGTACAACACTTCAAAAAGGATATTATAGCACTGGAAAAAGTGCAGAAGAGGGCAACTAGAATGATAAAAGGGTTTGAACACTTTCCCTATGAAGAAAGGGTAAAATACTTGGGGCTCTTTAGCTTGGAGAAACGATGGCTGAGGGGGTGACATGATCGAGGTTTATAAGATTATGCATGGGATAGAGCAGATAGAGAAAGAGGTACTTTTCTCCCTTTCTCACAATAAAAGAACTCATGGGCACTCCATGAAATTGCTGAGCGGTTGGGTTAGAACGGATAAAAGGAAGTACTTCTTCACCCAAAGAGTGATTCACACGTGGAATTCACTGCCACAGGAGGTGGTGGCGTCCACAAACATGGACATCTTCAAGAGGGAATTAAATAAGCATATGGAGCAGAAGTCCATCAGTGGCTATTAGCCACAAGGTATAGATAGGAACTCTCAGTCTCGGGCAAGTGATGCACCGTATTCTTGGTGCTGGGGGGGGGGCAACAGTGGGAGGGCTTCTAGTGTCCTGGCCCCACTGCTGGACCTCCTGATGGCACCTGGTATTTTTGGCCACTGTGTGACAGAGTGTTGGACTAGATGGGCCATTGGCCTGATCCAACATTGGCTTCTATTATGTTCTTACCTCTTTTGGTAGTCATTTTGTACTTGACCACACCTCCTGCAGGACTCATTTTGTGGTTCCACCCACCACTCTTGGTCAGAATTCCAAAGGAGCCCACAAGCTCAAAAAAGTTGGAGACCCTAGCTTAAGGTCTTTCTGAGCACAAATTCTAGCAGCTAATTGTAGAATGACTGCAAACTGTTAAGAGGACTTATTGTAGAGAAGCAACTATGGATTGGCATATCAAAGTCAGAACAAATAATTTGTGAGTAAATTAGAGGGTGCATTATCCTCACAGAAAGAGCTGAATTACTACTCTAAGCTACTGGCTGTCTTATGCATGCTGCTTTAAGTACCTATTAGAAACATGATGTGTTCTTGCAGACCAATGCGGTAAGCACAGTGCAAACATAACTCTGTCAGAAGGTTCTGAGAGGGGACTCTAAGAAAACATTGTAAGATTAAAATTTTAAAACAAGGTGCTATTAAAGACTCAGGAAGAAAATTCTGTATGGTAGCTGATTCTGGTTACAGATAGAAACAGAAATCAAGTATATCTATATAACCCTAGTATGTATTTGTTAAATTGTTCACCTCTATATTGGGTTTGCAAAAAAAAGGTTGCTTACCTATAACTGATGATCTTCTGTGCATTCACACCTCTGGGATATAGTGCGCCTGTGCTGACCTCCATTGGTTCCTCTTGAAAGCGAAAGGGATTTTCGTCTTCGCTCCCCATCACGCACCAGCCCCACTGCACATGACCAAGGGAGGGGCACGACAATCCCGCCAGTACCTTCTGACCACTGCAATCAGCCTCAGAGTAATAAAAGATGAGAGGACCGAAAGCAGACGGGAAGGAGGGTGGGTGGTGTGAATGCACAGATGACCACTCAAAGGTCATCAGTTACAGGTTAAGTAACCTATTTATCTTCTTTGTAGTCTCTGCATCTCACCTCTGGGAGACTAGCAAGCATAAAACAGACCCACCTGGGGGAGGGAGCTAAAGGTCCTAGACATGCGATGCCTGCACCCCAATCCGTCCCCCCATGGAACGATGATGAAGATGCACATCAGGGTGTAAAGTCTCAAGAATGTGGGGGGAGGTGGCCCAGGCTGTAGCTTGACAGATGCCAGTGAGTGGTGGACCTCACAGGGAGGCTGTGAACATAACTACTGCCTGGGTGAGCGGGCCCGGGAGTGGCCATTTGGCCAGGAAGTACCACAGTTGGATGATTTCCACAATCCACTTAGAGGGACGTTGCGAAGAAAAAACTCTTCCCCTGCATGAGTGAGTTATAGGAGATGAACAAGGCCGGTGACAGTGACCAACGGAATGACCATGTCCTAGCGAGGTAGAAGAACATGGCTCTCTAGACTTCTAGAGTATGAAGTCGGCATTCCTCATCACTTGTAGGGGACGGGAAAATGTCGGAAAAGGAACGCCAGCTTGTAAATGGAACACGGAAACAACCTTTGGCAGGAAAAGAGACATCTGAGGCCAAGGTGACACCATCATGGAGAAAAACCAAGAATGGAGAGTTGCAATAGAGTGCAGACAATTTGCTCACCTGTCTCGCTGAAGGAATGGCTACAAGGAAGGCAGTCTTCCACAAGAGAAGCTACAGACTAGACATGGCCACGGGCTCAAGCGGTTTGCCCAATAGTCTGGACAGCACCAGAGGTAAGTTCCAGGAGGGAGTTGGCCCATGAGCTAGAGGAAAGAGGCGAGTAAAACCCCTTCAAAACTGCTCCGCTTGCGTGGTGAGAAAAAACAGAATAGCCGTCTACCGCAGGATGATTGATGGAGATGGTGGCCAAAAGATTCTTTAAAAAGAGCAACCAAGACTCAAATCCATGTGGGTTCAAAGAATCTGAAGATCACCCTGAAGCCTGAAGGGGGCGGAGATAAACACAGCAACTCAAGGGAAACAAGAACCTCTTCCACTTCCCTTCAAAGGCAGCGCGTGTAGCTGGCTGCCCACAGGTCAATCCTGCTTAAAGCTGTGCTAGGGAAACCTCCACGCCATGAACTCGAGGCATGGTACACCGTGAAGCACCCTGCCCTACAGAGCCGGGAGGTGATCTGGTGCCCGGGGAAAAGGTATGTATGTGCGCTGGGATATGCGGAGTAGAGTTGAGGACCAGTGATTATGTGGCCACCAGGGTGCCATGAGGATGCACTGAGGTTATCCCATCACGATCTTGCTGAACACTTAGGCAAGTAGAGGGATCAGTGGGAACAGCCACACGAGCCTGCGAGACCATGGGAAACAGAAAGCCATTCCTCAGAGACACTGAGTCCCATTTCGCCCTGGAACAGAACAGACGACACTTGGCATTCTGACGCATTTGCAAACACATCGACTTCTGGGTGACCCGACAAGTAGAAAATTGATCACAGATAAGCCCAGTTGAGCTCCCACTCGTGGAAGGATGCGTCTCCCCTGCCCTGAAAGTCCACTTGCACACTGAGCAATCCTGGCAGGTGTGCAGTTCAAGAAAATTGAGGTGTTAGTAGGCTACGTGAGGTTCCCATCTGGCACCCATGCACAAATCTAGGAGGTAAGCCCCCCCATCCCCACAGGGATGCATCTGTGGTAAGGCCAGTTGGGGGCTGGGTCTGGAGTTTCCCATGTAGGGAATCCAGCACTTGCACAGGTAGCACGCACTGTTGAGATTGGGGCTGCCATAGCAAATGCAGTGAAGGCGACCGAGGTACACCTTGTGGCTGTTCTCAGCACAAAGCCAAGTGAAGCAGCCCCCGTAGGATCTGGTACCGTGGCCCTCTGAGGGGTCAGCGGAATTGCACGGGGGAATTTTCTTATGCTCTTTTAGCTTGACTGAGTGTCCTTGCCTTCCCTGCGTTTGTTAGGAGGGAGAATAGGCATTGGACTGAGATGTCTGGGCCTAGCGTATCAGCATTGGGCAGTCGACATCTATATATGTCTGTATCAGGCACCATGTAGCTGTCGATGCCGAGGTGGCAGTTGACATTGACGCACGCCCTGAACTGTACTGACGACATCGGTGAAAACGAACTCCAAAATGCAATGCAAAGACTGACAGCTCCGTTCTTCCTCGTCTGCTAGAGAACTTCGCGCAAAGAGCACAAGAGTCCACTTGGTACAATTCTTCCAGGCACGAAGACAAAGCGAGTGTGCAACTGGTGGGGCGATCTTACTGCCGCCCAAATGCACTGTTAACAGAAAACCCCACCTCTTGGCCATAGGCTGGGGGGGGGGAAACTACTGAGTCCAAGGAAATAGTCTGTAGAAACAAAGTCCTTTCACTGAACAAAATAAACAAAAAGAAAAAATAAGGAACAGGCCTAAAGCCCAAATGTTTTAGCAACCGAAGCGTAGAAGATCCTACCAGTGCGGCGGACAGAATAGAATTGGCGAGCTTGTCATGACCCTCCCTTGGTCATGCGCAGTGGGGCTGGTGTGTGATGGGAAGCGGGTGCAGAAATCCCTTTCACTTTCAAGAGGAACCGATCGAGGTTGGCGCAGGCGCATTATATCCCAGAGGTGTGATGCACAGAGACCACAAAGAAGATCCATTCTTTTTTATGCATGGTCCCTTAAGAAATTAAACTTCACAGAATATCATCAATGGTCCTTCATTTCCAAAATACCACTTATCTGCTTAGATATGAACACTTCCATTATTTCTGATGTAGCATTCCACCCTTCTAGGCATCCTATGGGCAGATTTAATTCAACCTATCCTTGTCATTTATTATGAGGATTTTAAAAAAATGTAACATGGACCAAAATACTGTGGAAGATATGAATTAATGGAAGTTGTCAATATCTAGCATGGAAATTTGAGGACAACTGAAAACATTACAATAGCAAAAATATGAATGGGCTACTGAGAACACTTGAAGGTAAAAAAAACAAAACCCTGCAGAGCCCTGACCTGGATTGCCTAGGCAAGCCCAATGATGTCAGTTCTCGGAAGCTAAACGGGGCCAACCCTGGCAAATATTTATGTGGGAGACCTTTAAAGAACACCAGGGCTGGGAGGCAGAGGCAGGCTATCAAGGCACTTCTCTGAAGGTCCTCCCTCCCCTAGTAGGAGTTGCCAGAGGTGTACAAGTGTACACATACATGCATGCGCACAAATGCAAAAATACAGAAAAAAATATTCCTGCAGAGACAGACAAATGGTTTTCTGAGAAGGCCCTGTAAAAACATGACCATCAGAAACCTACCACATCATGCATTCCAACCACTGATGTAGAATACACATACCCAAAAACATATCTGACAAATACCTGTCAAACCTTTCAGCCACATGATTTTGAAAAAGAAGTGAAATGGCCTGTGACAAGAAGTGAATTCAGAATGGGCACACTACCAACTACCTTAGGATAAGGAAGACACTGCACAAGTTACATGAATTATGTCTGTCTTCAGGCTGGCACATGGTTCAATTTACTGCCTATCTGATCTTAGACAAATACCGAAAAATAGTCCATGACAACATGAATGCCACTAGGTTATTGCGAGGGGGTACAATCTGTCATGCTTATGTTGTTTTTGTAATTTAATATCATATCTGTTGATTAAGTGAATACCTTAAATATGTGGTTGTAATGTAACAAGTCAAATGCCCACTACTACACTAGCCTATCAATTTTTTCCCATGAACCCTATAAAGTACCAACATGTCTAGGAAAAGACAACACCTTGACCCTAATGAGTAATTTAAAGTGTTTTTACTGTAAAAAAGCACTAGATTAAGAAAGCTGAATTCAAACACTTCAGCTTCTCCACCCCCCACTGGATCTTGTGTGTGGGATTTTCAGCACAATGTCATTTTGCTTACATTTTTGCATACCATAGGTATGGTACTATTGCAATCTTTGTTCTTGGACTGAGTAACAGCACTCTTAATTTAGTTTCACTAGTTCTAGAAATTCATAGAGGCCCTTACAATATCTGTGTTTGCAAGAAATCTTCCTACTAAAACATGACCAAAAACAGTTAGATTTCATTGCTGTTAAAACACCCAAAGAACAACGGCACCCGCTCTTATATATTTTTGTATTGTCTTAAGCGTAAGGGCTGAAGATAAAGTTTACATTAAGTTATCCAATGTAAAGAAAGCTAGCATTAATTTCAATCTATACGTTTCAATTATTTTCCAGAACCATAATTTACATCTGTAAGTACACTGACCCCCTGTCTATCAGGAGGGGTCATTTCCACCATCAAGGGACCCCACAGGGGTACCCCAGGAGTCCATATACCAGGCAATTTGACATAAGTGGACACAAGGATGGAAGCCAGGACTGGCAGGCCCTATAATCATGCCTAGGATGAAGAAGAAGGAGGAGGAGGAGGAGGAGACTGGATTTCTACCCTAGCCTTCACTACCCAAGGAGTCTCGGAGCAGCTTACAAACTCCTTTCCCTTTCCCACCCCACAACAGACACCCTGTGAGGTAGGTGGGGCTGAGAGAGCTCTGACAGAAACAGTTCTTTTTCAAGAACAACTATGTCAGAACTATGGCTTGCCCAAGGTCATCCAGCAGGTGCAAATGGAGGAGTGGGGAATCAAACCCGGTTCTCCCAGATTAGAGTCCGCACACTTAACCACTACACCAAAAAGCATATGAGATCTTTAACTCTTTAACTCTGGAGTGTCAATACTGAACTGGACCTTGGTATATATAGGTGTGTTATCCTTTGTACCCTTCTGGCCTCACAGCTAATTTCCCCCAGACAGGCCACTTGTGGTAACACATCTATTACCTTTCAAAATTTGGCAATTTTAAACATTAGTTTAATATTATTACCTTTGCAAATATTTGTTTATAATACTTAAAACTGAACCAAGTTTCAACTACTTTCTGATTTGTTAACTGAATCTAGGAAGTACATTTTCTATTAAGATGAAATACCAATGTTCTTTGGGTAGGGAAAATTAGTAAGATGTTAGGACCCAGACACAGTTGATAGAGCCTCAGCTCAAATCCCCAAAGAAGCACTTATTCAGTGTATACCTGAAAATAAATGTGTATACCTGCAAATAAAGTAGAAATCAGAACATTTACTGATGGGCAGGGCATGAAAATGGATCTTCTCAAAATATTTAACACATTAGAATAGATATTAACATTTTAAGGGAGCGGTGGCGCAGGTAGTAAATCACCTGCTATAACATCAAGCGAACAGCCACTGTGGCTGTTCGAGTCCCACCGCGACCGGGGTGAACTCCCGGTCCCAGTCCCAGCTCCCGCCCACCCAGCGGTTCGAAAGTACCTGCGAGTAGATCAATGGGTACCTGCCTGTAGGTGGCGGGGGGCACCCTCCCTTCCGGGGGTGTGTAGCAGTGACTTCAAGCAGCAGGCAGCAACAGTGGCGATGGCAGCAGCAGCGGCAGGCAGAAGCAATGCTGACGACTGATCCTGGCAGTGGGCGGAGCTATGAGGTGCAGGCAGCGTGACGGTGCGGCGCGGCAGAGCTCCTGGGACGTTAGCCGGAACCTACACGGGGCCTGCGCGTCAAAGACGGACCTGCCGCAGGAAGCCTCCTGGCCCAGAAAAAAAGAGATCGACGCCAGGGGCCCCAGGACCTCAAAGGCTGAAGCGCGGCCGCCTGAAGCCCCGCCGGAACAAGAAAAGACAAGAAGAAGCCCTGCTCGGGTGCTGGTAGGAGGTCCCTTCCCTATATGATTGTGGCCCTAGTTAGGCAATGATAAATTGTGTAAACCGCTCTGAGACCCCTTGGGGGGTCTGAGTGGTATAGAAATCGAATATATAAAATAAAAATAAAAATAAATAAATGCCACGCCTCTTCCTTAAAATAATATAATACTGGCATTCTTAAATTTGTCATGAACACAGCAGTATTTGTGTCTACTAACTACTAGAAAGAATAAATGAGTACAAAGCCAACATGACACTTTTCTTACGCTTTCAGATGTATCATTACTTGATTCTAAAAGTGAATATAAACAATTTAAAATTCAGCTTAGCCTGTGTCTTAGCAACTTCAATCCTTCCTTATATATAATTGAGTTTTGGTCATACCTTATATGGTCAAAATGCGCGCCGGAATCAGTTAGCCAAGGGACTTGCCAGTCACAGACGGAGTCCTTCGCCATTGGCTACTTAGCCCTCTGGCGTAGCCATGCGCCCTCCCACTCAGCCACCGTGCAGCCTCACGCTCCCAGTCTGCTCCAGCCACCGATCGCTTCGCAACACGGGCCTCTTCCCACCGCCCTGGCCATCATCGCCACCCGAGGATGCTGCCGCCGCTCGGACCACAGCTGTTGCCTCTGGAGGCAGCCCCAAAAATACCTCCCTTGCTGGCAGCTGATTACCGACACAGGTGGCCCATTTGCGGGGAGCTCGCCACCCGTACCTGGCAAGATACAACCAGCAGGCCCTGCGTTGGGGGCTGCCCGGCAAGGGGGGACCCACTGTCAACGTGTCCCCTACAACAGCGCCGTAATCCACTGCCCCACCTGCCTACATGGTGGGGGGCAACCCGTGCATCACAGGCCCACTGCAGACTCCGCCTGCAATCCTCCATGCCCCACCATTCAGAGGGCCCTCCAAAAGCGGCAACCCCCCTGCCACACACTGCAGGCCCCGAAAGCCTTCCAGAAGGGACGGCCACGCTGCGCTCCTGAGGCCCATCGCGCCCTCCCCCATGAAGACTTCACACCCAGCCTCGGGTGAAGGCCCTGCGAGGCGCCAGCCTGTGCAACCTCCCCTCCCCCAGCCAGCTGACACACTCCTCTACCCCCGCCTGGCTTCAAGAATGAGGGGGGGACACACTGTGCTTCTTAAGCCCCTGGCAACCTGTGCCCCGCAGGCTGCCAGCCCTGCGTGCCAGGCGAGCCGCTGAGGCAGGGAAACACCAAAGTGACGCTTCCCTTGCCCGGAGCGCACTGCCCCTCCTCCCTGGAGGAGGGGCCAGTCCAGCCACCTTGCCCACCCCCCTGGACTCTCCCTAGGGCCCGTTGCCTCGGCTGCAACGGGCTTCCCCGCTAGTATTTAAATAAAATGCAGAGAATTCATCCTATATACAAGAGGCAAAAATATACAGTGACAATAACATATATAAACTAACTGCCAGTTACAAATTTTCAACAGAGTTACATGGTACAGAACATGTAAAATTATGCACACCCTTGCACACTCCATAAGTTACAGAAGTTGTTAAGGAAACAAGGAAATAGTGTCAAACATATTAATATTTTCAATGGTGCCGTTGCTTAATATGTCAGCTTACTCTCATTTTAAAGTGATGAGAAAATGTAGTGCAAGTGCCATTCATATCCAGTTAATCAGACACATGTATTCTCTATGCCTTTCCAAAGATATTTTAAGCATGCCCTACTGGCCCAGATTTCTCTACACTATAAGCAACAATTTGAAAGGACAGCAATTTGTTAGTACTGAATAAGGAGAAAAATCTGTCTGAGAAACAAAGCACAAAAACTCAGTTTAGCTACATGAGGTGTCTTGTGCCAGTCCAAAACTTGAACAGTAACTTGGGAGGATATGCAATGGGGCTGTGTGAACTACTGAAACTGACAGACTGGATAGCTTTCTGTCAAACTGCACTGCAATTTGCAAAGGGAGCACCACCACAACTGCAGTCTCTGGACACTACACTGGATGCACAGATTGATGAAGATGGGCAACACTGGGGAAGGGGAGGGGACAGAATGGAACATGACTTTGCATACAAACCTATTTTCTTCTTTGACAAATTTTAGTGGAGTGGATGATGAAACCAAACAACCAGGAATACTGTAACATTATGAGATTCACTCCAATTTCCCAAACAGATTCACATTTGGCAAGAATGTATTACAGCACAGTAAGAGCCACAGAGACTAAATGTCAGATGCTTGAGAGCTGCAAGGTGACTTCAGAAGAAGAGGTGGGTTAGGAGGAGTGACCTGAATGTAACATCACAGGAAGAGGTGGGATTTTGGTATAGGATGTGATGTCATCAAAAGGGGCAGAGCTTAGGAAGTGTCATCACCTGACCTTTGACCTGGAAGTGACATCACAGGACATGACATCACAAAGTAATGTCACATCCTTGCAAGGCACCACCGCCAAAGTCTGCTGGCTCCACCCCCAAAGTCCCCAGATGGTAAAAACAGATTGATTAAAAGTGGTAAAAACAGATACTGCTGGGATATATTGCAATACTTTGTGAAATGGCAGATGTACCTCAGCCAGCATGGAAAAGTCATCTTCCATGGCACTCTGCCTGCTATTCTTCTCACTAAGGAACCCCTTCCTAAACTTTTAAGGGACTCCAAGATTTCCCAGGAGGAAGCAGAAATTGAAAGCTATTGCACAGTGTGTTACAAAACTTTGTGCAATAAAATCAGGCTTAAAGAACACACCCTCATTTCTATTCCTGCTCCCTTCAAACCACCAGGTTTCAAGTAGACTTAAGATACCCAGGACATGCACACCACCCATGCACAGAGTGTGTTGGACCCCTGCCTGCTTGCATAGGCATGTTTTTTTCCACTTACCTACAACTCAAGATACAAGCCCACGGCACCTGTTCTTGAAGAGAAAGGAGGTCTTCTGAGCTTTCTCACCCCCCGCCTTTGAGGGAGGCGTGACAGGGCATCGGCCAGCGAGTTAGATGTCCCCGGGAAATGGTGCAGTGTGAAATTAAATTTGGAGAAGAAGTCAGCCCAGCGGAGCTGTTTGGCGTTCAAGGAGCAGGGGGAGCGGAGCAGTTCGAGGTTTTTGTGATCAGTCCAGACCTTGAACGGGACTCGTGCCCCCTCTAACCAATGGCGCCAGGTCGACAACGCTAAGCGGATCGATCCCGCTTCTTTTTCCCACACGGACCAATTGCGTTCAGTATCGTTAAATTTTTTAGAAACATAGGCAAGGGGGTGCAACTTGCCATCCTCCCCCTCTTGGAGGATCGCCCCCCATTGCAACGTCCGAGGCGTCAACTTGAACAATGAATTTTTTAAGTTCATTAGGGTGGGCCAACACGGGTTCCGACGTAAAAAGGGCTTTCAATTTGTCGAACGCCCGCTGGCACTCTGGCGACCATTCCAATTTGGCCCCGGGCCAAGTGCATTCGGGTGGTTTCCCTTTGGTTCTCAGTAAGTCAGTTAAGGGAAGGGCCACCTGGGCAAAATTCGAGAGGAATGATCTATAAAAGTTCGCGAATCCGAGGAACCCCTGGAGTTGCCTTCTTGTTTTTGGAGGCTCCCACCCCACAACATCTTTAACTTTGTCAGGGTCCATCTCAATCCCCCTCTGAGAAATACGGTAGCCCAGAAAAGGGATTTCCGTTTTGTGAAATTCACATTTGGACAGTTTGGCAAACAGTTTATGCTTGTGCAACGTTTGTAGTACCTCCCGCACCAGTTTCACATGCGATTTAAGGTCGGGGGAGTACAAAAGAATGTCATCAAGGTAAACAAGGACCCCCTTAAACAAGTACTTATGCAACACTTCGTTAATCAAGTTCATGAAGACTCCAGGAGCCCCCTGGAGTCCGAATGGCATGACTAAGTACTCAAACTGGCCGAGGGGTGTGTTGAACGCCGTTTTAAATTCATCTCCCTCTCGTATGCGGACTCTGAAATAGGCATCCCGGAGGTCTAGCTTAGAGAAAATTTTCCCCCAGCCACGGCCGCTAGTAAGTCTTTTATGAGGGGCATGGGGTAAGCGTTTGTGTTTGACACTGCATTCAAGCCGCGGTAGTCAGTACAGAGCCGCAATCCCCCATCCTTCTTTTTCCGGAAAAGCACGGGAGCCGCAAACGGGGAGGATGCTGGCCGTATAAAGCCCCTACTGAGGTTCTTGTCGATGAATTTCCTCAGTTCCACCTTTTCCGAAGGGCTCATAGAATACAGCTTTCCCTTCGGTAATTTTTGGTTGGGTAAAATTTCAATAGCACAGTCAGAGTTTCTGTGGGGGGTAATTCATCAGCCTCCTCCTCTCCAAACACGGGAGCGAGGTCGTGATATTCGGGGGAATGCCTTCCAGTTCTGCGGTTGCCACCCCCGCCGTCACTAGGAGTTGCCCCCCATCATGGGTCCCCACTCCTTTTTCCATGCATGGGACTGGCACTTCTTGGAGATGAAGTTGACCTTCCCCTCCCCCCACAGTACATGAGGATCGTGATCAAAGAACCATGGGCTCCCTAGGACCAAGGGAAATCGGGCTGACGGGGTAACTACGAAAGGTCTCTCTTCCCAGTGTTGCCCGAGCCCCACCCGCAAGGGAACCGTCTCATATTTGCAAGGTTCTTTCATTGTGGACCCGTCCATTTGCGTAAAAATCAAGGGGTCAGTTAATTTAACAACTTTCGCCCCAAGTCCCGTTAGGAGTGTGGGGTTAATGAGGTCTCTCCCACACCCAGAGTCAATGAGAGCACGTACTCTCACATGGGTCAATAGACCCAGGTCCATTAGAGTCACCGTGAGAAAGAAAAGAGAGGGGGGTTTGCTCACCGGGAGTTGCGCCTGGGGAGGTGGGACCTGCTGTTCAGCGCTGTTTACAGCAGGTCCGTGTCGTTTCCCTGCGGCACGGTCTCGCCATCTGATGAGTCGGAAGCTTCACTAAGCGGTTTGGCTTGCAGAGCCTTCGCCCCCTTCGGTTTCGCCACCTGTTTTGGCGTGGATGTGTCAAACTTCTTCTTGGTTCCCTTCGGGGCTCCGGGTGCTGCAGTTGAAGACGGGCAGTTCGCGGCGAAATGGCCCCCTTCTCCGCATTTGAGGCAAAGACCTTGCTTCATTCGGATCTCCCTTGTGCCATCCCTCTGTTTCGGGTTGGGTGCCGGGGTTTTCCCTCTCACGGTCGGCGCAGGGCCCCTGTTAGCCATCGCTGCAGCATCGTCCAGCTTGATGGTCTTCAGGCGGTTCTCCATCGTGATGGCTGCCTGAACCCATCCGGTGAGGGTGTTCGGATCTTGATTTCTGGTGACTTCTCGGCGGATTTCTGCGTTGAGTCCCCACTTGTAGAAATCCACGAGGTTCCCTTCCCCTCGGAGTTTGGCGGCACATCTGCGGAACTCCGAGGTGTAGTCTCTCACCGATCGCGCTCCCTGTTTGAGGCTTCGGATCGTTGCCTTCGCTGCTTTGGTGGAGTGCACATCCTCAAATTGCTCTTTCATGGCCCACATGAAAGAGTCGATCTCCCTCAGCTCGCGCCCGTCGACTTGATGAAGCCCCACATACCATTCAGCAGCCGCTCCCTTCAGGTGGGCTGCTATGACATCGACCATCCGCTCTTCCCTCTGGAACAGATGGCCCCAGGTCTCGATAAACTTTTCGGCTCGCACCAGGAAGAATGGGAATTTCTCGGGGTCTCCATCGAAGTCAGCGTCCAGAAGTTCTGTGGGCTTGGGCGGCAAGAACCCCCAAGGACAAGGGGGTGGTTGCCCCGGCGGCCCTTGCGGTCCTGGCCCCGCTGGTTGATCCACCGGCCCGGCTGGCACATTCCCCTGGCCCTGGTCCGGCACCGGCCGTTGATCAGGAGGGACCTGGGCTGGTGGTTCCTCACGCCTTTGCCGCTCTCGTTCTTCCCGGATACCCTCTGCGATCATCTGTGGGATGCGTGCGAGGGATTCGTCTAGGAAGCGCATCAGGCGGTCTTGGCTGGGTTCTTCAGTCCATCTCCTCCTCACCACGGCTCCTTCCAGGGCCTCGGAATCGCGGCCAGTTTCCTCCAAGGCTTCCGCCGTGATTAGTTTCCGGACCGACCTTTCAGGGTGGCTCACCCCCATGGAGGCTCTCGGGTTTCCGAACCACGCTTCGTGGGTCTCAGCCAGGGGTTTCACCCAGTCACGTCTGCGTCCAACTCGGGTGGTCACTCCCCCATAGGCTGCCCCATAAGGATCTCCGTAAGGCCCTCCAAAGTCGTACTCCAGACCCCAGTGTCTCGGCACGTGTGTGTCTGGGGTCTCTCGGGGTGCGTCTTTCCCGGGAGGTCTCTTCTCCTTTTCATCTTCTTCAATTGGGATAGTGTCTTCTTCTCCGCCACTCATTTTGGAGTTGCGGGTTTAGGACCAGTCCCAAAAGTAATTGATGATTCTGAACAAACTGTCAGAAGTCCTAACTTAGTCAGCAAACACCAGACCTTATGATGCAAGCAAGGTTAGCATTTATTAAGCTGCAATAGATAGATCACTGGTACAGGTATCTTGTTCAGAATGACTTGCTTACAGAAAGCAAGCGGTTATACAGGGAAGGGGGTGAATGGGGACCCCCCTTCCTCCACTCTAAGAATAACATGCGCCTGGGAAATCGAAAGTTACTAAACTAATGAATTTCCCATCGCCCCATTACTACCCACAGCTGCTACATCTATGCCAGCGATAGGGAAGCGCGCAGCCTGACTTGCCAAGGTCAGAACGTCTAGGCTGCGAGAGATAATAGCAATAAAGCCACATTCCATTCTCACACCCGAGGTGTAAATCAACAACTCCCCGGATTCCAACCTCCCGCCTGTCACGCCACCAAGGCGCCAATAGCCCACCTCCCTCCCATCCATCCATCATGGCAGGGCTACCTGACACCCCTTCACTCTCCCCAGAGACATCCCATTTAGCATGCCATCCTAAGCACACTTTCCAGAGAACAAGCCTCAGTGACTAGACCTGCTTAGGATGGCACTGTTAGACACTTATACAAAGGACCCGCTGAAGACATTGTTAACCTGACCCCCTTTGAAGTGCAGTGATCATCCCAATTAAGTGGTAATTTAATGTACCAGCAGTCTGTTGTTGCCCTGGCTTGGATGACCCCGGCTAGCCCAATCTTGTCAGACCCTCAGAAGCTAAGCAGGAGCAGCCCTGGTCAGTACTTGGATGGAAGACCACCAAGGAAACCCAGGGTTGCGACACTGAGGCAGGCAATGGCAAACCACCTCTGAATGTCTCTTGCCTTAAAAAATTCTATGAGGTTACCATCAGTCAGCTGCAACTTGATGGCACTTTCCACCAACAATTTTGTTGTTGTATAAGAAAAAGGCTTAACAAAACCCTTGGGGCTGTACACTTTGCAAATCTTTGGAACCTTAAGTCATGTTGCCCTCATTCAGCCTCATCTACAGACTCCAAACACATGGCCCCAGCCACAGAAAGTCAATCAGGTCACGTAAATCCACACCAAAGGTCTGCATTTTACCATCAAGTCCAAATATTTCACACCATGGGAAGGCAGAAGGAGAAAACAATTGGAACTGGAAGAGAATTGAAAACAAATCAGCCAGTATGATAATGCCCCTGTATAAAGCATTGGTGCAACCTCATTTGGAATACTGTGTACAGTTCTGGTCACCACACCTCAAAAAGGATATTATAGCATTGGAAAAAGTGCAGAGAAGGGCAACTAGAATGATAAAAGATAAATTTTCCCTATGAAGAAAGGTTAAAACGCTTGGGGTTCTTTAGCTTGGAGAAACAACAGCTGAGGGGTGACATGTTCAAGGTTTATAAGATTATGCATGGGATTGAGCAGGTTGAGAAAGAAGTACTTTTCTCCCTTTCTCACAATACAAGAACTCGTGGGCACTCCATAAAATTGCTGAGCAGTCAGGTTAGAACAGATAAAAGGAAGTACTTCTTTACCCAAAGAGTGATTCACGCATGGATTCACTGCCACAGGAGGTGGTGGCAGCTACAAGCATGGACAGTTTCAAGAGGGAATTAGATAAACATATGGAGCAGAAGTCCATCAGTGGCTATTAGTCACAAGGTATAGATAGGAACTCTCAGTCTCGGGCAAGTGATGCACCGTATTCTTGGTGCTGGGGGGGGGCAACAGTGGGAGGGCTTTTAGTGTCCTGGCCCCACTGCTGGACCTCCTGATGGCACCTGGTATTTTTGGCCACTGTGTGACAGAATGTTGGACTAGATGGGCCATTGGCCTGATTCAACATTGGCTTCTCTTATGTTCTTAACAATACTATGTGTCTGTCTAACTAAGTTTGAGTCCAGTTGCACCTTTAAGACCAATGAAGTTTTGTTCAAGGTATCAACTTGAAACCCCGCAAAATAAGCCCCACCCAACCCACACCAGAGCGGCCCAGCTGCCTGAAGCCTGCCTAGGGAAGAAAAGGATTGGTTGGAGGACGGGTGCTTTAATTGTTACCAAGGTTTCCAATTTAAACAACTTTGCAGACCACTGGCAATATTGACCTTGATATGCTAAAACAGACAGCACGAGAAAGACAAATAAAGAGGGATACGGGGGGGGACGGGACACAGAGGGGACAGAGAGAGAGAGAGAGAGAGAGAGAGAGAGAGAGAGAGAGAGAGAGAGAGAGAGAGAGAGAGAGAGTCAAAATTCCCATGGTCGACACCAGTAGAAATGGAGATCTCTCCAACTCCATGAGATCATCCCTGCAGCTCCCCAGCTCTCACCGTGCTAAAGGCACCCATGGAGAGGGGGAGGCAACCAAATGCCCTGGCTGTAGGCCGACCGATCTCCCTCCTCTGCAGAGGGCACCCCCGTACCCGCCATGGTGCCGGCAGCAAGAGGCCCATGAAGAGCCTCTCACCATGCTTTGTTAAGGCACCATGGAGGGGGGGAGGCAACTGTGCACACCCTGGCTGGAGTTGTCCTGTTTTCCCTCCCCAGCAGAAGGCATCCCCTGCACACACACCCATGGTGCTGGCAGTGAGCCCGGCCAGCTATGGAGGCCACAGCCAGCCTGGGTGCTCTTCACCACTCCTTATCCCCAAAAAACTTCCCTGCCACCCTCCCAGGAGCCCTGGCCGCAGCCTTCATAGCCAGCCGGGGAAGCCTCCCGGTTGGCTATGGAGACCACAGCCACCCTGGGCGCTCTCCACCCCCCAAACATCCCTGCCACCCTCCCTGGAGCCCTGGCTACTGCCTCCGCAGCCAGCCGGGGAAACCTCCTGGCCGGCTATGGAGGTTGCAGCCAGCCTGGGTGCTTTCCACTGCCCCCACCCCCTGAAAACATCCCTGCCACCCTCCCTGGAGCCTTGGCCATGGCCTCCATAGCCAGCTGGGGAAGCCTCCTGGCCAGCTATGGAGGCCGTGGCCGGCCGTGGCCAGCCTGGGCACTCTCCACCCTCCCGAAAACATCCCCACCATCCTCCCTGGAGCCCCAGACCAGCTCCTTATCCTTTGTGCCTGGGAAAGAGGAGGCACTACGTGCAGCCTCCAGTTCCTCCAGGCCCAACTGAGGGCTGCTGGGAGCTGGGCTTAGCTTCCAGGAAGCAAGCCCTGACTTTCCTTCCAACTCTCTGCTTTCAAAGGGGTGGATGCGGGGGGTGGTGGCAAGGCTCGGGAGCCACAACAGAGGGCTTCAAGAGTCACATGCAGCTTACAACTCACAGTTTGGCCACCCCTGTATTACAGCAATTGTTCTCAAACAGTGGTATGTGTACCATTGGTGAGATGCAAAAGTAGTCTAAGTGGCACACAGGGTTTTCATAACAATTACTAAAAATTTATTCTCTCTCAAACCCCATATCCACCTGCAAATGTGATGTGCAGTCTCCTACCAATCCTATCTGCCATGGATTATTCATCTGTGACCTTTACAGAATGCCATTTTGGTAAAAGCTTTTGTTTTGTGGTGGGAACCAGGTTCTTAGATTGGTGGGATGTAAGATACAAAAGGTTGAGAACCACCTTGCTATAGAACCATTTATCAGGATGTGCTGACTAGCCCATTACTGTATTTTCTTAAATTTAAATTAGTCCTTCATAGTCCTAATACTAACATTTTAGTCCTTTACTGCCTTAATACTAACCTTCTGGTCTTCTAATAGGCTCAGGGTAGCTAATAAAAATTAAAAACTGATAAACTGGCAAAGAAACTTTGTTAGCATACAAAGAACTTTTCAGCAAATATTATGTACCTGTAAAAATACAGTTATAATGTCAAGTTGAAAAATGTATTTTTCAAATGTTTGTTCTTCTGATGAGCATCACCATATGCTTCTATCCCTGTACACATGTAAGACACCTTCGTAGAGGAGGTCCTTGGAATGAGCATCTGAGTATGCTATACTGAAGGCCTGACAAGAAACCCCTGGAGGACATCCTGGACAACTGAGCTGCCTGTCACAAGAATACACTCTACGTTTCTGGATATCTGATTCTTTTCATGATCAGAAAAAGATCACAGTAGTGAATATGGTCACAAGTACTTGTAAGTACCTTTTTAGAATTACTTAACTGAGCTAAAAAGACCTCAGGCTTCTTTTAAGTATGATAATAGTCTCAATATAGAGCTTGTAGCAGAAAAAT
Source organism: Gekko gecko (assembly GCA_029375565.1). Classification (NCBI taxonomy): domain Eukaryota; kingdom Metazoa; phylum Chordata; class Lepidosauria; order Squamata; family Gekkonidae; genus Gekko; species Gekko gecko. The sequence goes on from JAPDNY010000001.1 coordinate 98,264,501, forward strand.
ACATATTCAATCACTAATTGGAAGACAAAATAGTGGCAAGTTTGTAGCATTGAAAATTATGGCATTAAAAGTAACTGATAAGATGTTTGTTGAACATTCAACACGTATCAGCTTTCTATTCCACACATATTATATAGCAGTTTTCTTCACAGCATGTTTGAATGCAGATATTTTGTTTTATTCCAAAGTCAAAGTGAAATCATTGTTTTTTAAAATGGATCTCTGGCTCCCAAAAGAACTCTTACAAAGCAGGAATTTCAAACATAAGAACATAAGAACATAAGAGAAGCCAATGTTGAATCAGGCCAATGGCCCATCTAGTCCAACACTCTGTCACACAGCGGCCAAAATATACCAGGTGCCATCAGGAGGTCCAGCAGTGGGGCCAGGGCACCAGAAGCCCTCCCACTGCTGCCCCCTCCAGCAACAAGAATAGAGTGCATCACCTGCCCCAGACTGAGAGTTCCCATACATACCCTGTGGCTAATAGCCACTGGTGGACTTCTGCTCCATATGTTTATCTAATTTCCTCTTGAAACTGACCATGCTTGCAGCTGCCACGACCTCCTGTGGCAGTGAATTCCATATGTTAATCACTCTTTGGGTGAAGAAGTATTTCCTTTTATCTGTTCTAACCCGACTGCTCAGCAATTTCATAGAGTGCCCACGAGTTCTTGTATTGTGAGAAAGGGAGAAAAGTACTTCTTTCTCAACCTGCTCAATCCCATTCATAATCTTATAAACCTCGATCATGTCACCTCTCAGCCGTCGTTTCTCCAAGCTAAAGAGCCCCAAGCATTTTAACCTTTCTTCATAGGGAAGGTGTTCCAACCCTTTTATCATTCTAGTTGCCCTTCTCTGCACTTTTTCCAATGCTATAATATCCTTTTTGAGATGTGGTGACCAGAACTGTACACAGTATTCCAAATGCGGTCGCACCAATGATTTATACAGGGGCATGATGATACTGGCTGATTTGTTATCAATTCCCTTCCTAATAATCCCCAGCATAGCGTTGGCCTTCTTTATTGCAGCTACACATTGTGTAGACATTTTCAGCGAGTTATCCACTACGACTCCAAGATCTCTCTCTTGGTCCGTCTCTGCCAGATCAGACCCCATCAATGTGTATTTATATTTAGGATTTTTGGCTCCAATGTGCATCACTTTGCACTTGGCCACATTGAACCCCATTTGCCACGTTGACGCCCACTCACCCATCCTCAACAAATCCCTTTGGAGTGCCTCACACTCCTCCCTGGTTTTCACCACCCTGAACAACTTTGTGTCATCTGCAAATTTAGCCACATCACTGCTTACTCCCAATTCCAAATCGTTAATAAACAAGTTAAAAAGCATCGGACCGAGTACTGATCCCTGTGGTACCCCACTGCTTACCACCCTCCACTGAGAAAGTTTCCCATTTATACTCACTCTCTGTTTCCTATTTATAAGCCAGTTTTTGATCCACAAGAGGACTTGTCCTTTTATCCCATGACTATTGAGCTTACTTAGGAGCCTTTGATGAGGAACTGTATCAAAAGCTTTCCGGAAGTCAAGGTAAATAATATCTATTGGGTCCCCCTTGTCCACATGTTTGTTCACTCCCTCAAAAAACACTAACAGGTTAGTGAGACAAGATCTTCCCTTACAGAACCCATGCTGAGTCTGCCTCAATAGTTTTTGTTCATCAATGTGCCTACTAATTCTTTCCTTAATAACAGTTTCCACCAACTTACCCGGTATCGATGTCAGACTGACTGGCCTGTAATTTCCTGGATCTCCCCTGGAGCCCTTTTTAAAGATGGGAGTGACATTAGCTACCTTCCAGTCCTCAGGAATGGAGGCAGATTTTAAAGAAAGAGTACATATTTTTGTCAGGAGATCCACAAGTTCATATTTGAGTTCTTTCAGAACTCTCGGATGAATGCCATCCGGGCCTGGTGATTTATTAGTTTTTAAATTGTCCATCAGTCGGAGGACTTCCTCTCTTGTTACCGCAATCTGATTCAGGTCTTTCAAACCCCTCCCGAAATCGGTGCTTCTGGAGTGGGCAAACACTTCTCCTCTTCCACAGTGAAGACAGAGGCAAAAAATGCATTCAGCTTCTCAACCATTTCCCTATCATCCTTCACTACTTCTTTTACCCCTTGGTCATCCAAGGGCCCCACTGCCTCCCTGGCTGGCTTCCTACTTCTAATGTATTTGAAGAAAGTTTTATTGTTGGTCTTTATGTTTTTTGCGATATGCTCCTCATATTCCCTTTTTGCTTGCCTGATCACAGACTTGCATTTTATTTGCCATAGTCTGTGTTCCCTTTTATCAACCTCACTAAGACTAGCTTTCCACCGCTTAAAGGAATCCTTCTTACCTTTTACAGCTTCCATTACTTTATTTGTTAACCATGCAGGCTTTTTTCTATACCTATTTGTACCTTTCCTAACCTGCGGTATATATTTTTTCTGAGCTTCTAGGATTGTCTTTTTAAATAGTCTCCAAGCTTCCCCAATGGTTTTGACCTTCTCCACTCTTCCTTTCAATTTCTTCCTCACATGTCCCCTCATACCAGAGAAGTTACCCCTTTTAAAGTTAAAAGTGGTTGTGTCAGTCTTTTTGGGCAACTCCCTATCTGTACAAATGTTAAACTCAATGACATTATGGTCACTGTTCCCAAGTGGTGCAATCACTTTTACATCTCTCACCAGGTCTTGGGTGTTACTTAGGACCAAATCCAGGATCGCCTCTCCCCTGGTAGGATCTGTGACCATCTGTTCCACAGCACAGTCATTGAGAGTGTCTAAGAACGCAATCTCTTTTTCCCGACTAGAACTCATATTGACCCAATCAATGTGTGGGTAGTTAAAGTCGCCTATTACAACACAGTTATTTCGTCTAGCCGCTATCTTTAATTCATTCATCATTTTATAATCCTCCTCTATCTTTTGATCTGGTGGGCGATAACAAACTCCCACTGTTAAGCCTCCTTTTGGACCCACTATTTCAACCCATAGCATTTCCAGAAGTGAATCCAATTCTCTTACCCTCTCAATCTTACTGGACGGTATACCCTCTCTGACATACAGAGCCACCCCACCTCCAACCCTTTCCCCCTATCCTTCCGATATAATTTATAACCAGGAATTACCGTATCCCACTGATTTTCCTCATCCCACCAAGTTTCTGAAATACCCACAATGTCTATTTCCCCCCCAACACCAAGCATTCCAACTCCCCAATTTTACCTCGGAGACTTCTAGCATTTGTGTATAAACACTTATAGTTTCCCATGTTTGTTAAGCCCACAGCCTTCCTCTTGCTGCCTCGAGACCTTGCCAGGCAGTTCCTATCATTAGCCACAGTCTCAGTGGACAATTGTAATCCATTTCCTTGTACAAAAGTAATAGCTACCCCTTCATCTCTTTGAGATGAGCCATCCCGAACCAGAGACTTTTCATCTCCTGTCGGCTTTCCCCCATTATTCAGTTTAAAAACTGCTCTGCCACCTTTTTGATTTTGAGCGCCAGCAGCCTGGTTCCTTCTCGGGACAAGTGGAGACTGTCCCTTTTGTACAGCTCCCTCTTGTCCCAAAAAGCATCCCAGTGCCTAACAAACTTGAACCCTTCCCCCTACACCACCGTCTCATCCACACATTGAGACTCCTGATCTGTGCCTGTCTCTCCGGCCCTGCGCGTGGAACAGGTAGCACTTCCGAGAAGGCTACCTTGGAGGTCCTGGCCTTGAGTTTCCTGCCCAGCAGCCTAAATTTCTCCTCCAGGACCTCACGACTGCATTTCCCCACATCGTTGGTGCCGATGTGCACCACGACCACTGGCTCCTCCCCAGCACTATCTACCAGCCTATCTAAAACACGCGTAATGTCCGCTACCTTCGCACCAGGCAGGCAAGTCACCATACGGTCAGTACGCGGGTTCGCCACCCAGCTGTCTACCTGCCTAAGGATCGAATCACCAACTACCAAAAGCCCCCCTCCCACCCTTCTCAGGGATGGTTCCTTGGTACGAAAGGATACCCGTTCACCAGCTGAAGAAGAGGTCCCTTCTGAGGGCACATTCCCCTTATCCTCAGCATGGTGCCCCTTTTCCCCTTGACCCTCATGCTCCCTGGCAGCAGCCGGGCTTATGCTGCTTATGCTCCCTCAAAAGCTAATGACATAGGCAAATCTTTTTTTAAGCTGAATTCCAGAGGTAGGGAATGACCATTGGACTTACCGTGAGGGGTCCTTCTCCTCTGAGGTCAGGAGGACATCTCCAATGGGTTATTCCCACCGTGCCTTTAGGGAGGCAGGAAATAGTTTTTTCCCCTTCCTGTTGGCACCTCCGGAATAGCCCATCTTCAGTTCAGGGACTCCGAAAGCAGTGCTTGCAGCCTAAATAAAGTGGCCTTGCCCTAGAAAAACGTAACTGTAAACAGTAATCTCAACTGATTAAACAAGAAAGCTCTGCAACTATGAAACAAAGGCAGAGTACAACCGGAGATACAAGAGAAGAAGTCAGCACAGAAGGAGTAGAAGAGGAAGATGAGAATGGGAGGGCCGAGATGTCCTCCTGACCTCAGAGGAGAAGGACCCCTCACGGTAAGTCCAATGGTTGTTCTCCCTCTGAGGTGGAGGACATCTCCAATGGGACCTCCCCGAGCAGTGTCCCTCATGCAGGTGGGTCGTCATCTTCCTCCATGTTAATGAAGTGCTGAAGAATTCTTCTCCCAAAAGCCGCGTCTGCAGATGCAAGCGTGTTGATATGGTAGTGCCTTATGAAGGTGGAAATGGATGACTATGTAGCCGCCTTACAGACCTCTTCTACCGAAGCTCTATTGGTAAAAGCGGCGTTGGTTGCCACGCTCCGCAGAGAATGAGCCGTGATGCCACTGGGTACTTCCTGACCCGAGGCCCGGTAAGCCTCTGTGACACAGGTCTTCAGAACCGAACTGATTGCCGATCTAGACATCTTCTCCCCTGTCCTAGGTGGAGATATATTGACGAATAAGGACTCCGTCTTCCTGCAATCCTCCGTCCTTGCTATGTATATTTTGAGAGCCCGTTTTACATCCAAGGTGTGCCAAATTCGTTCCTTGGGGTGCTTGGGAGAAGGACAGAACGTGGGCAAGCAGATCTCTTGAGAGCAGGGGAATCTAGAGCCTACCTTTGGCTGGAAGGTAGGATCTGTGCGAAGCACGACCTTGTCTTTATGGAAGACGCAGAGTGACGATTTCACTGACAATGCCCCGAGTTCTGACACCCTTCTCGCGGACGTGATGGCAACCAGGAATAGCGTCTTCATCCTCAGCCATTTCAACCCCACCTCCCGGTGAGGCTCAAACGGCGATCTGGTGAGAGCATTGAGTACCGTATTCAGCCTCCAAGTCGGAAAGCGATGGACCTGAGGCGGACATTTTGCCAACGCTCCCTGCAGAAACAGTTGAATGTGAGGATGTTTGGAAATCTTGTATCCTCCCAGGGAGGGAAGAACAGTGGACAGAGCCGCTAACTGTCTCCAAAGGGTAGCAGATTTCAATCCCGAATCCAGTCCATCCTGCAGAAATGCCAGAACCGATGCCATCGAAGAGAACAGTGGTTGTACCTTCTTGCGTCTACACCATCGCACGAATGCCTTCCATGTGGTGTTATATATACGGACTGGAGATGCCAAAATGGTGTCTAGAACTTGGGAAGAATAACCTAATTTTGATAGGTTGCTCCGCTCAATCTCCACGCGGTCAAACACAGCCAGGCCGGATCTGGGTGCCATACCGGACCCTGCAACAGCATGTCGGGAGATATCGGAAGGACTAGAGGTGGAAGTATGGACAGCTCCTGTAATGCCGAGTACCATGGGCGACAGGCCCAATTCGGGGCCACTAGGATGACCTCTGCTCTGAGTTCCCGGATTCTGCGGATGGTTCTGGAAATGGCAGACTGGAAACGCATATAGGAGACCTTGGGGCCAGGGCATCGTGAGCGCATCTGTCGCCTCCACCTCTGGATGGAAGAATCTGGAGAAGAACCTCAGAAGTGTGTGGTTCATAGGGGATGCAAACAGATCCACCATGGGACATCTGAATTGAGTCACTATCATGCTGAAGAGACGTGGATGGAGGGCCCATTCTCCCTCCTGTATCTCCACTCTGCTGAGCCAATCTGCTTGCACATTTTCGGTCCCTTTTATGTGTTCTGCCTTCAGCGAGGCGACGTACCTTTCTGCCCAAAGGAGAATCTTCATCACCTCCCTGTGGAGCTGAGACGACCGAGACCCGCCTTGCTTGTTGAGGTGTGCCTTGGCCGATATGTTGTCCATCCTTATCAACACTTGTTGACCACATAATTGAGGGGCAAAATGAATCAGAGACAAGTGGATTGCTCTGAGTTCCAAAAGATTGATTGGCAGTTTCTTCTCCGCAGACCGCCATGTTCCCTGGACTGGAGCGCCATTCAGTGTTGCTCCCCAGCCCAAGAGACTGGCGTCAGTGAACAGCTCCCTGGTGCGGCTGACATAGTAGCTCTTGCCTGCCAACAAATTGTCCATGTTTGTCCACCACCGTAGGCTCTTTTTGACTCCAAGTGGCACCTGTAGGTGGAGAACCTTCTTCTCCATGATGGAGAGTTGGTGAGGACATAGAAACATCTGCAACGGTCTGGTGTGCAAGCGGGCCCATTGTATCATGTCGATGCTGGCAATCATCAGGCCCAGAAGTCTGGCTACTTCCAAAATGAGAGCGGACCTGCAGTCATAAATTCTCGTGGCAGCCTCTTTGATATTTTGAGCCTTGGTCAGCGGGAGAAAGAGGGCATTTCAAGTGGTGTCGATCACTGCTCCCAGATGTTCTATACGCTGCATCGGTAGTAGAGAACTCTTTTCAAAGTTGATCAGGAATCCATGTTTCTGTAAACACTGTAGAGTTCGCTCCGTGTTGCTGACGGAGTCTGCTTGTGTACTGGCCCTGATCAGGAGGTCGTCCAGGTACGGATGGACATGGATGCCCTGAGATCGGAGATGAACTACGGGATTGATGATCAACTTGGAGAAGAGGTGGGGTGCCGTGGACAGACCAAAGGGAAGTGCTCTGTACTGAAAGTGTTGGTTGTAGATGCAGAATCGAAGAAATCGCTTGTGTGTTGGGTGAATCGGCACATGGAGGTATGCTTCCATCAAATCTATGGAAGTAAGGTATTCGTTGGGAGATAGAGAGTCCGCTACAGCCTTCAGAGTTTCCATGCGAAAGTGTCGCAGTCTTATGAATCTGTTCAGAAACTTGAGATCCAGAATCGTCCTCCAGTCTCCGTTCTTCGTGGGAACCATGAACAATATAGAGTAAACACTGGCGATGGGGACGGGTTCGATGGCCTGGATTTCCAGCAGGTGCTGTATAGCCTTGCTGACAATGGCTCTCTTGTTCTCTGATTTGCTTGCCGGTGATTTGATGAACCGCTCTGGAGGCTGGTGTAGAAATTCTATCATATAGCCCCGTGACGCCACCTCTACAGCCCAGGCATCTGCCTGAGAGTCTGTCCAAGCTTTCGTGAAATGTAGAAGACGTGCGCCCACTGGAAAGGGAGGATAGTCATGCCTGTTTGGGTCTGGCATCTCTGTCCCCCTGGTCACCCTTGTTGAACGGCTTGTGGAATCTGGGGGTGAAGGAACCACGTTTGCCAGACTGTTTAGATGCTTCCCACGAGGTTTTTCTGGTGTCTTGGCGAAATCTAGGAAGAGAGTGTTGGGTACGAAAGGACTGAGTGTTCTGTCTATCGGAACGTCGCAGAGATCTGGGCATGGCTTTTTTCTTATCCCTGGTTTCCACCAGGATATTGTCTAGGGCCTCTCCAAAAAGACGATCTCCTTGGAAGCGATAAGCCGTCACAATAGATTTAGAGAGAGAGTCAGCTTGCCAGGCGCATAGCCAAAGTAGCCGTCTGGCCACCGCCGTGGACGCCATGGCCCTGGAGGCAAAGGAAATGATGTCCAGAGTGGCATCTGCTGAAAAGGAACTAGACTTAAGGACATGAGAAATTCCCTCCAGCAGAGCCCGATTGTTCTCTGGAACAATTTGCATCAACTTACGTAACCAAACGATTGCCGCTCTGGAAGCGATGGAGGTCGTGGATGCTGCTCTTACCATCATGGCGATTGCCTCATGGATTCTTCTGAGCGTTGCCTCCACCTTCTTATCAGTTTGGTCTTTGATGGTACCCAGGCCATCCTCAGAGACTAGTCCAGTCGACTGGATGGCTGCCACTGGACCGTCCACAGGAGAAACCTGCAATAACTCACTGGCATAATTAGGTAAAGCATATAACTTTTTTGCAAAAGCAGGAAACTGCTTATTGACCATGGGCTTATCCCACTCAGCTCTGAGCTGACGTTCAAAGTATTCAGGGAAGGGGAAGACCTTCTCAGTAAATTCCTCAGGGGGAAAAATTCCCGGTTGCCCCCGGATTTTGATTTAAACTTGCTTTTGGCCGCCTTCTGATACTCTGAAGGTGGTAAATCATGTAACTCTAGGGCCTTTATAGCTTTAGCTAAAAAGAACTGATAATCCTCAGGTTTGAAAAAATGACTGGATTGCCCTGGAAGCTTTAATTCTTCCTCCTCCTCATCAGACAAAAATTCACCCTCTTCCCTTTCCTCAATTGAAGAGGTATTGGAATCTACTTCCTCCCTCCATGGTTCCTCAGTGGGTCTCCCAGGAGGAGGGGGGAGCCTTCTTAGCCGCCTTAGTTGGCCACCCGGGGGGAAACATAGTGCCTTGAGATGGAATTCCCTGTGGTAAGGGAACCTCAGGTCTAGGGTGGAGCTGTGCCATCTCCAGTTGAATGGTCTTTTTAATAATAGCCATGAGTTCTGATGAATGAATCAGAACTCCTTGTTCTAAGAGCTTACACCGTTTGGAGCTTGTCTCCGGATCTTGATCATCATCGGAATGGTTAGTGGGGATGTGAGGCTGGCCTCCTTCTGCCCCCAAAGCTCCAGAAACGGCTGTATGGCAGGTTCCGAGGCTCGAAGCCGGACCTTCAAAATGGCTGCCACTGCCCGATCGCGAGAGCACGGGAAAAATGGCGGGCCCTTCTTCCTCGGGCTGTCTGCACCGTTTGGGCGCTTGCGATCATGCCACGAAGGCAGATTGGCCCCGGAATGTTCCCGCGTCGCCGTAGCCGCGACGCACGCGTTTCCCTCGTCGCCCGAGAAGAAGACCTCGGGAAGTTCTTTCGCCGCCATGGCGATCGTCGGTAAATTTCTCTTCGGGTCCTGAGACCCCTTTGAACTTCGCTCCAAGGAAGGAGCAGAAGAACAGGAGAAAGGTATGAAGAGAGAGAGAGAAAAAGGGCAAGGCAAAAGGCTGAAATACAGGAAAAATAAGATAGAACAGTGGAAAACAGCTAAGCCTAATAGATTCGCTGCTTCTCCCTACTGAGGCAGGAATAGAACTGAAGATGGGCTATTCCGGAGGCGCCAACAGGAAGGGGAAAAAACTATTTCCTGCCTCCCTAAAGGCATGGTGGGAATAACCTACTGGAGATGTCCTCCACCTCAGAGGGAGAACGGTAATATACAGCATTGCTATGAAGTGAAGAAGTACACTGAAATGTGAATAGGTAAGTAGTTTTAGACTTACAAAAAGTGCATTACAGTGGAAGTAACATATCTACGAAAGACAATGAGTGAAGAAAAAACCTTACCATTTAAAAGCAATTCTCTCTAGTTAACAGAGGAAACAAAGTGCTCATCATTACACTGAAAGGAGCATTTATAGATGCGGATTGGCAAGAAGTTGTATTTTCACTTCCACGCTGTCCCAAAGTAGAGCACTTTATGGTCACTTATACAAAAGTAATGCAGTGCACTCAGGAATATCAGCATCTGACTTCGGCATCAAGTTTTGCCTTGCTCAACTATTACCCAAACTGTGGTATTTACTTTGTCCCATAAAACTCAGTAGGACCCATTGAGAAATGAGTAAGTCTGCACTGCACCACCCTGGCTTCTGGTAATACTAGAATGTGATAGAGCCCTGCTTAAATTATTGTAATGGTCTCTACTTTGGGCACTAGTTTGGAAAATTCATATCCTACAGAACATCGTACTAAGAAAGTTGACTTGCATAGGATACAGGGAATGTAGTATGCTATATTTTCAACAATGTTTCCTGCCTATTCATTTCCAGTGGCTAAACCCTTTCCATAAAAAGCATTTAACTAATTTAAACAGAAAATATTTCACAGACATTTCTTTCAGTGCTCCCTCAAATTTCCAATTTTTCAGTGGACAAATGGAAAGTCATCCTTGAAAGAAACAAAGAACAACTTTCCCTCCAGAATCCCGACCCCCCCCCCCAGGTCTTCATATCTCTATTTCAGGGTCAATATTTAATCAGGAATACCTTGGAAATGGATGAAAATCCAACATGTCTCATCTGTAAGACTAGGTCGCTATAAGTAAACAATGAGCTGCTTAAACTCACTGGGTTAGAGCCAGGAGAGAGAACTGTCAAGCTGCTTGCTTACTGAACCTAGTTTTTCTTTCCCCCCACCCCTAAAGATAACTTGTTGTGCTTGTATGAATGTTGTCAATTCACCAGTAGCTATGGGCCTTTCTGCAACGTGGATATCAGTCCTTTTATATGGCTGTCCCTAATGAAATAATTTCTAAGTTAATGTATTGTCTCCCTATAGAACTGCAGCAAACACAACTTTCTCTATAAAGACTTACGGAACCTTACTGTTCTCACAGCCAATCCAGTCAAAGGGGAACATCCAATTATGCAAACTACTTTCTAGGTTTTCCCTGACTCAACAACAACAAACCACAGGAAAATAAAAGGTTTTAGAATCATTTTCATAACTTTTAATTCAGTATGTTCCAATTATGTTTTAATTCAATATTTTTAAATTCGATGTAAATCAAGTTAAATATTGGTTCTAAAAAGCCACTGAGCTGAAGCTACTTTACACCTAAAGCAGCCTTAAGTGTAAATTACTTCCAGTGTGAACCGCCACTGAACTAAGATGAACTGCAGGGTCTAAACTCCAGGTCTTCGTGCAGCCCCTCCAAAGAAGCCCTGTACTGACAGAGATATATATTATCTTCAATTTTATGAACAAAACCTATTCATCCTCCTCATGTCTTTTATCTTAACTAAGATAATATCTGATATCATTCTATCAGATTTTCATTTCAAAACCAACTGTAAACTCAACAGGGGGGAATCCACAACTTTAATGAGCATGTCTTATCCACAACTCTACCACTATGCAGTTGTATAAGCCTGCACAAATTTTATTTGATATGTGGGAGTGCTGGTAGCAGACAGGTTTCTGCAATGTAAAAATTTAAGAAGAAATTATACTATCATCCTGCTAATCACAGTATGGCTATATGCAAAATCTGATCTAACTGTTCGTGGCATTTCTATTTACGTTTTGAGATCTCTGAACAAGTTCGGCTTTTTATGGAGGTTTTTCATCACACTGAGTAACCTTCCTGCAATTAGTCCAGAGTAAGAAACCAGTTCTCTAAACCTGCTGACAGCCTTTTAATGGAAGAAGTGGAAAGTGGTGGACGCTGGCAGCAAACTTAATGGATACACAAACACCCACTGTCATCAGCCCAAAGCAACACTGGCAGAAAATTAACTTAGTGGTACAAAGTTCATTTAAGCAAGGAGAGGAGAACCACAACAATCTGGCTAATATGAAACTTTGTAATAGGGAAAAAGTGTGGTGTTGGGCAGGGAGGGAGAAGAAATTAAAAGATACACTCCTTTCAAGGAGAAGGCAGTCATTAATTTTAGCTGTCCTTCTAGTTAACATGTAGCTTCAATGCACAAACCAGTCACAGGCTATGATCTGCAAAACAAGTACTTTTTTTATACTTCTGTAAAATTCTAAGGACAATGCACATCAAAGCCTAGAAGTCAAAAGAGATTTTGGTGTTAATAATAATACTAGTATCCTGTACTTTCTACAAACATATTTGGACATGGCGGCACTTTAAATGATGCTTCCATTTATGTACAAAATCTAAATTTCAACTCCTGACAATTTAGGCTGTGTTATTACTGACAGTAAATCTAAGAAGTATTCATGTAAAGGAGCACAGCTATCAACAGAAGAAATATTTTAACCACTCAGTTACAAGCAAGATAGAATGGTTTCAGGCAGGTAGTTAGTCTCATAAAGAAAGGTAAATCTGTCCTTAGCAAGAACTGCATCCTAACATACACATAAAAGTGAATTCAAGACAATGAACTGTGGATGGTATTAACACATACTGCAAGCATACTAGGGCAGCTCACAATTTTCACAATAAGAATAGTGGTTTAAAATCCTTCCTGAGAATCAGCAATAAAAATAATAAGAAATGCCAGAGGAGCAGCTAGTCAGGTCTGGCCACAGTGTTCCTGCTATGTATTTTTTTAAAGGATATTTTATTATTTTTATACATAAGAAAATAGAAAGAAAAGAGACAAACATATACAAAAAGAAAAAGAAACAAATATTTAACACACGTTTTTGCTACAATAACATGTAAATTACCCATTACTTCAAAAGACAGAGGGCTCATGGCAGATGGATGGTATTGTAGATTTTTAAGCTGAACTGCTTTTTCTGCATTATGGCTTTATATACTTCAGCTGGAACTCACAGGTGCATTGAAGAGGATGTAAATAAGGCTGCACAGTTCATAATCTGTGGTGATTGCAGAGAAATCCAACTAAAGTCCATTTGATGATTTAAAAAACATAACCAATAGTTAGAACTGCAACCTAAAAAACTGTCTTTGCTCTGCAATAACATTTTCTTCCTCAAGCTCAATATCAGAGTTTTACAGTTTTTCTCAAAGAATGATGCATATTTTCACACAAAGTATCACTTCTTCCTCTCCCCAGGCAAAACATCAGGCCAAACCACACAAGTCGACCTAGTAGAAATGGAAGTCAGGTCTACCTAAAATGACATGCTTGAACTAGTCTCATTGACATTTCACATAACATTTCACTGAACAAGAGAAAAAAGCTTCCAGAAAGTCAGGCTAAGAGCAAGCAGAAAGTTGATTTTGTACTTAAACATCCACAGTCCCTCACAAGCAGTAAAATAGCAGAAACTCGATGATACCAACAAAAGTTCAAAGTTCTTGCTCCTAAAGAGAATCAGTACAATGACACAAACACGCTGTATATGCCTAAGAGCACTGAGTAAGGGGATGAAGTTGGCAGTATTCTTGGATGGAAGAGTTCAATCTGAAGGGAGACAGACGAAACATGTATGCAAGGTATACTTTATACAGTTGTGACTGTGAGATGCATTGCTAATTAAAGTGCCTTAGGTATCAGCCAATGGACAGACGCATCCCAATAATGAGACTGTAATACAAAGTCTTTGAGAAAATGTGGGCAATAAATAGCAAGAAATAAATGCAGACTGCTTCAGAGGTCACATTTTTTTCTCCTCTGTACTTCAGACAAAGCAGGAAAGAGAGACCCAGAGATTTATTGTGCTTCTTCCACTTGCATTACCTTAGCACTTCCTCCACTAAGAAATGACAGAACAGTAAAAAATGTATGCATATTTTGAAAGCTTTGTTTATTTTGAAGTTCTGCATGCAAAAAATGAAGAGACAGAATATGCTAAAATGTCTTTAAAAATCAGGAATACTGGTTTAGCGGAACTAAGCAGATCAAGCTTTCAGATATTATTTTTAAAACACTGAGCTACCCCAGAAAATCATGGCTCACTGGGCACACTAATAACCAGCTTGAAATACCAGCTGAAGTAGCTCTAATGGAAAGGCAGCCTGACTAACTGAATACCAAACATGAAACGCAGCTTAATTTTTCACTTGTCCTGTTTTTCCCTGCATAGAAAGTTTTGACACATGAGCTTTTGTTTTCCTCTCCAGTGAATCAATTTTGAGAACTAAAAATGTTGAATTTCTACATGTAATGCAAGCAGAAGTGTGCACTTAAAATTATACCTATGTAATGTTTCAATAAATCTAACCTTCCTCGCCAACAGCTTCCTTAAAGACGTATTTTGCACAAAGATATTATCTAAAAACTGAACTTCTTATTTACATTACAGCAAGTCTGTACAAAGTCTTAAGCAAACTGTACATGGGAATTAGACATACTGGTGCTGGAGTTGAGGGGGGAGGGAAGACAGGAAAAGATTTATGTGGGTTGCCAGGTTGACTTACCTGGATGGCAGGGTGGCTCCCGGCCCACTTCCAAGAGACCAGAAGTGGTTTCAGGCCACTTCCGGAAGTGCCCCTTCTGACGTGCTGACATTGCCTGGAAGTGATGTAGGCACATCGGGGATGACGCTTTGGTATTTGGGCAAACTCTATGGTAAATTGCTCCGGATTGCAAGACTAGATCTAATGGGTGGAAATTAAAAGGAAGTTATTACTGGCTACATATCAGGAGAAACTTCCTAACTGTAAGTGTGGTTGAGCAGTGGAACAGACTGCCTCGGGATGTGGTGGAGGCTCCTTCGCTGGACGTTTTCAAGTGTAGGCTGGACGACCATCTTTCGGGTATGTTGTAGGGCTATCTTTTGGCTATGTTCCTGGGGAGTGCAGGGGGTTAGACTAGATGATGTGCAAGATCCCTTCCAACCCTAACATTCTATGATTCTAAATTTGGATGAATTTGCCATAGAGTTTGCCCAAATACCAGAGCATCATCCCCAGATGTCTCCGACATGCCTATGTCACTTCTGGGTGACGTCAGCACATTGGAATGGGCACTTCTGGTTTTATTGGAAGTGACCCAAAAAGTCATTTGGGGGTGGGATTTCCCCCCGCTGGCGAGCTGGCCGGTGGTGGGGAAGCATGCCCCAAAAGCAGGGGTCTGGCAACATGCTCCCAAAATAAGCATTTTTGGTGAATGGAAAGAACACACAACACATCTAACAGACTTCCAGCACAATTTGTTTGTTTACCCAAGAGAGCCCCAACTAAGTTCGATGGGAATTTCCTACAAGTAAGTGTGCATATATTTTACACAGAAAATTCCTCAAAAATTCCTCAGAGTTCTTCTTTGGCTTCCATTATAATAGCATTAGTTGGATTTGTTATAAAAATAGCAAGAGTAGAACAATGTCTTGCCTGAATGCTGATACCTAACGTGCTTTCATAGCAGAGGCCTTCACATGGAAGAGCACATAAAACTGCTATGTCTACCACACTGTTATTATCGGATCAGCAAGTCATTTTTAAACAGAACTCATCCAGTTCATTAAGAGTTCAAACAAATCAGGATAAAAGAGAGCTGGGGAGGTGGAAAAGTACCCCTAGATTTAGCCAGCTCAGGCATATCGTTTTTGCCCTAAAAATGCATTAAAAACAGGAGGACCAATCTACTTCAACAAATTAATTTTGCTTTATTAAAGAAAAAGGAAGTGACCTGTAAAAGCAGTATAAAGTTAACCCTACTGATCTTTCATGATTTTTCCTTGTTAGAACATAGCACAGAATTAGAATTCACAAGTATATTAAACAAAGTTCACACATAGAGTTTTACAGCAAGTAGCTTTTACCTTGTTTTCACCTTTCCCCCAGAGTACAACTAGCTGGAATTCTTTCAATTATATGGAAGGTTGGATCCTTTTTATACTGCAGCACTTTGGTATTGCAGATTGACCTGTGATGCCCGGCATTATAGCAGATACTTTCTTCTTTGTAGATATATAAGCAGCAACAGCCTTGTCATCAATTTTTAAACAGGGGATGGATTTAATTTTTTTTTAAGCAATCTACTTTTTAGTCATGACTGTTCCGCCTGGTGCTGAGTGAAATAATTCAATCAGCATGACTTTCCCAGAGAAAGAAGTGATCAAAAACGTTATTGAAGACAGTACGAACAGAAAAATGGTAATAAATTCATTCTCTAAACTATAATTAACACAGAAGAGGACTGAGCTTCCCTGAGATTATCACATCTACATGCAAGTCACTTTTCCATGAACAACTTCCACAAGACTGGCAAAACTTTTAACTAATCCCGATCATGTGAGTGGGTGCCTACTGCTTAGTCCCACGTGAACTGCAATCATACTGATTTAAAAAATTAGCAGGTATTAAGGAACTGCTATAAAATTAACATCATTTCTGAATAGTAATGAGCTGAAATGTCTGATTTGAAGAATGCATTACATATATATGGTAAGCAAACTATGCTGCAATAATAAAACACTATTCTTATTGAATTCATATAAAATACATGCTTAAAAGGTTTATTACACTTACAGAGAGTGTACAACATAGTAAGTGGCCCTCTGTGCCTCCTTGGGGAGGGCTCTGCGTAACACTGGAGCTGCCACTGAAAAACAGTAGGCCTATACCTTAGCTGATCTGACAACTCAAAGAGAAGGCTTAACCAGGAGGCAGTTTTGAAGTGACCTGAAATGCTGAACAGGCTCATACTGGGAGAGATGATTCTTTAAGTTCACTGTCCCTAAACTGTGTAGGGCTTTAATGTCCAGAATCAGCACCTTAAATTAAATCCAGAAGGACAATGATGGTCAATATAGCTGTTTCAAGATTGGAATAATATGCTCCCACCTGCGAGTTCCTCCAACCGACAATCCACCCTGTTCCACACCAACTAATGCTTCTAGATGGTCTTCAAAGGCAGCCACACAGAGTACATTAGTCTAGCTTCAAGGTTATAGAAGCGTAGACTAGTCTGGCCAGGTTCATGGAACTGGACAACCAGTAATGGCACAGTGATTAGAGTGCTGGACTACGATATGGCAGACCCAGGTTTGAATCCTCACTCTATGGAAACTTGCTGAGTGACCTTGGGCCACTCATACACTCTCAGCCTTACCTACCTCACAGGGCTGTTGTGAGGATGATGGAGGAGAGAACAATGTAAGTCATTTTAGGTTCCCACTGGGGAGAAAGATGGGATGTAAATGAAGGAAATAATTTCTGCACCAAAGGCAGAAGTAAATGCAATAGCATTCTAATGAAAGCATGGAAAACATCTCTTAAAACTATTTAAGAGGACCATCCCCATAGGGTATAATGGATACACAAATCTGCGCTGCACAGCAGTGAACTCCAAGTGGCTGGTGAGCTCACCCACTTCTGGGTGAGCTTGCTGGCTGCTCAGAGTCTACTGGCATCTGGTGTGGCTTTGCAAAGCTCCTTCTGCATGGCAAGAAGTTATTAAACCCTCTGTTTTGCTCCCCCTGCTCGGGGGGAGCGAAAGGGAGCAGTGAAATGGCTTCCTCCCACTGAAACTGACAAGCGTGGTAGGTGTGCCTGTCAGCTGATCGGTTTCCTTGGGAGGAAGCTCTTAAACCCCTCAGTTTACCTCCCCACCCTTCAGAGGAAGAGGAGGGAAGCCTTTCAACTCCTCCATTTTGCTTCCCCCCTTGAAATGGGGAGGCTTAAAAAGGGAACTGAAATGGAGGGGTTGAAAGGCTTCCTCCCAGGGAAACTGAACAGGTGACAGGTGGACCTGCCAGGCTGATCAGTTTCCCTGAGAGGAAGCTTTTAAACTCCTCTGTTTTGCTCCCCCCTGAGCAGGGGGAAAGCAAAACAGAAGGGTTTAAAGGCTTCCTACAAGGGAAACTGATCAGTTGATAGATGGTACCACCAGGCTGATTGATTTCCACAGGAAGTAGCCATTTCAGTGCTCCATTTCACTTAAGGAGACAGAGTGGTTTAAAGTCTTCCTCCCAGGGAAATCAGTCCGCTGACAGGCAAATCCACCAGGCTGATCAGTTTCCACAGAAGGAAGCCATTTCAGTATTTCATTTTGTTTCTCCTCACTCTGAAGCAGGGAAGTGAAAGGGAGCCATGAAATGGCTGCAGGCATTTAAACAAACAGCTGACAGGCAGCTCCGCTCTTCAGCTGTTAGGTTTAAATGGCTGGTCTGGCAGCTCAGCACCCAAATAAAAGTCAAATAAGATTGGCTGTTTGGGGGCTCAGCTTATTGATAGCTGAATAGAGACCTCTGATCTGTATTCAGCTTTACATAATACCTGAAAAATACCAATAAGGTATTTTTAAGGTATTTATTTGGCTTGGTTTATGCTGAATGCACACCCCTAGTCAGTATTATACAATTATACTGAAGAGGTGATGTTTTCTGTTATCAGAACTAAATGAGAAAACTGAAATTTTGGAATATATTATTTCAAAGCGCAAAAAATGAACTTAAATGAAATCTGAAATGTCAGTTCCACATTGCAGAGTATGGCAGTGACATCAAGAGGCACAGAAACTTGTCCACAGGCTGCTGCTGCTGCAGAACCAAGTAGATGTGTGACACATTTAAGATACCAGTTTGCATGTTCTCTGAATAAAAGCTGGGAATCCTGGATCTAAACTAAAAATTTAAACTGATAGTTATGTTCTCAGGCAGTCACAGCTCCATAGACATGATTAAAAGAATGTCTAAAACCAGCTAATATTTCTACATGAAAAAAGAAATCACTAGTTATTGGTGTTTATAAAAGACTTGTTCCAAATTATTGACATCAGATTCATATAATCATTACATGATTAATTGCAAAATTTTCTAGTACACTGCTTCTCAAATTTGAGGCACACTTTTTAGAGTTAAAAAGCAAAAACATCCTTTACTTCTACAAGGAAAGCCTTCTGAGGAATAAGAATAAAGGATGCCATAATCTGTAATTAATAAGTAAAATAAATTAATCTGATTCAAGTTTAAAAATAAAGCATCAACATATTCCCAACACTATCAATCTATAAGCATGGTCATGTCTAATAACGGGTCAAACCATTGGTGAACTGTTAATAAAAGATAGTATTGCAAGAAGAATGTGAGTTCTATATTCTTCCACAGAGACTGTAGTGGAGCATTTGAGTGAATGTAAAAGAAACACTAATACATCGTTCTTTCCGTCTTTGGTTTGGTTTACCCATACATCTAACTGTACCACTCCCAACTCATACTCCCATAATATCTAAGATGAGCTGAGTGGGAGCTGAAAGATGCGTAGCAGAAGTGTCTGTGATCACAGATGCTTAATCCTGTACGACTTACTGTTATGGTGCCTCCTGAATGAAACCAAATCTCTCCTTATATATAATTCTGTTTTGGACATGGACTCTTGATATGCTCCCGGATCAGTTCACTCCCTGATGTACCACTCACCAGGGGGCTCTCTCTACTGGCTGCGTGGCTGATGGTGTTCCTGTGGTCCCGCCCACAGAACCCGTGCCCAGCTTCTTGCCCTCACTGTGCCTCGCTCGCCACTGCTCCAGCACCTGCTCGGAGAGTTGGTGGGAAGTGGGGAGCCATGGTGGCCAGGAGGAGGCGGCGGCAGCTTTCTCACCCTGCGGGCCCGAGAATGGTTCATGGCAGTGCTGTGGCCGCTTGCTTGGGCCGCGGGCCCCAGCAGGACTCCCTCACTCGCTGCACTGCTCTCCTTCACTGGGAGGGGGGTGAGGGGGGCACTGGCCTCTGTCTACAGCCCATTGTGCTTCATCTCACAATGGGCTGCCTCCTGAACCCACTCGGAGGGCTCCGGGAGGGGCGGCTGGCGTTGGGTCTCTTCTTTGGTGGCGCACTGCCCCTTGCTGGCCCATCTTTGCCCCTCCTAGTTGGATTCTGAAGCAATAGGAAGGCCTCCAAGAGGGGTGGCTGGTGTGGGCCCTCTCCTTCGGTGCTGTGCTGCCTGTCACTGGCCATCTCCCCCCCCCCGCCTTTCATATAGCTATTGTGGGGAGGATGTATGCCACAGCTGCAGGCAGGGGTGCTCTCCCAAACCCTCTGTCTAGAGCTCGTTGCATTTCTTTCCACAACGGGCCTTCTTTCTAGTAATTCCATAACAATGACTTATGAAGAGATACAGTGAGCAGCTCCCTCTTACGTGAGTATCTGAATCTTCATTTATTTCTTGTGATACACTAGCAGTTCTCAAAATCCTATTTCATCCCCCCATCCAAACTATTTCTTTTAACTAACAGCTTGACTGCAGTATTTTGAGTTCTTTATATTCCAGCCAATGAGGAAAAGTGCTTTTAGAGCCAGTTTGCTAATATTTAAAAGTATTTATATTAAGACCTCCAAGCATTCAGTACCACAGATTCTTCTGTCTTGCTCAAGTTTGCGGTTCACGCTGGAGAGGTTTAAATACATTTTCTAAATGAAGTACATTGGGATGAAAAAATTGTATTTAACACTGCTTCCTGCAACATCTCAAGCAAACATATGCATGTTATTCTAGGCCATATAAATAATTAGTAAACTAAAAGATGCTGTGCTATTTCAGGGAACAAGCAACCTGGACAAACTTCTTTTGGAATATCAGGAAGCACTAGCTTCTGCAAGGATTGGCAAGTGTCCACGTACGGATCAGAGAGTTTTGAATCCCTCCTTAAAGCAACCCACTACAAGGCAGGACAAGCATCCTGAACAGAAGCAAATTTATATAGACCACTGGATTTACATTTGATTTAGAGATGGTATTCTCAGTTGTGGGAACTCCTTCATGCTTTGCATTAAAAAGAAACAATTAGAATAATCAAACAAAATGAGTGTGAAATTTCTATCAGTCTCAAATGTCATTAGAAAGGGGGGCAAAGACATGTAGTGGCTGGTCTATTTAACTTACATTCTCAGTTATTAAACATTACCTGCAGGGCCATTAAACTGCTTTTCTAGTGGAAATACAATATAAATTACTTACTCCTAACAATACAAAGAATTAACTTGACCTTTCTCTAGGGTATGAAACATTCCAAACCTAAATGACTGAAATATTAAGCTGATATTAACTATTCCTTTGTTGGACTTCACTGCTGCATAATATGGAGAATAATCGAACATCTTCTATGGTATTTTCTTATCAGAGTCAAGCATATCCAATGTGAAGAGTTTGCCCCAATGCATTTTGTTGATTTTTATTTTATATACTACCTTTATACCCTACTTTTCTTCCCAAAAGGGATCCAGAGCAGCTTACATTGTTCTCTTCTCATCCCTTTTATTTTCACAACAATGCTGCAAGGGAGTAGAAAAGAGTACAGTAGAACCTTAAAAATTAACAAAAATTTATGGTAGGGTATGAGTTTTCATGACTCACTGCTCACTTCTTCATATAAGTATTTTGTTATTCTTTAAGATGCTTTTCTACTGCTACAGACAAACACAGCTACCCATCTTGATCTAGCTGCAAGGGAGGCTAGACTGAGAGCATGTGATTGGCCCATGGTCAACCAGGAAACTTCCATGGCATAGTGGGGATTCCATTCTGGGTCTTAACGATTATAGTAATTAGAAAGGGGGGCACTGCTGCTGGACCTCCTGATGGCACCTGGTATTTTTGGCCACTGTGTGACAGAGTGTTGGACTAGATGGGCCATTGGCCTGATTCAACATTGGCTTCTCTTATCTTCTTATGTAGTCCAACACTTTAACCGCTATATCACACCAGTTCTCTAGTTACCCCAACATAAGGATTATATGCATACATGCAATGACTTAACCACCACATTGTACAAGTGAACTTAAACTAAGGAGTATTATTGCCATATTTGACTATCCTGAAAATTAAAAATAATCAGGGGGAAACAGACTCAGATACTTGCCAGTTAGTTCTTGTCCCTTAGCAGCTTATTAGCTATGCAAACCAGAAATATTATGCTAATGAGGAAGACTTTAAAATCAATTATATAAAACTAGTTGATTGTACATGCTCTTCCCCTTGTGTGCAAGATTGCTAAGCATGTTTATTTGGAAAATGTCCTTTCTGATTATTACAATATTATGTTAATCTGTATTTGGTATAAGTGAACTAATGTAGACTGGATTAGTACATTTTCAGATAGAAAATTTCAAAGTGTTTTACTCTGGAAATGGCACACACAGAAGAAATGGAGTTTAATAGTGAAGTAAGATGTAACACGAGCAATCAGGGGATATAATGCAAAGTCTGACTGAATCACATCAGACTTCACGGAAAGCCTATCAACATAACCATCACATAAGTTCATGCCCTGTCCAGGAAGAAATTGATCATGCACTGTAAGATGTGCTGATAATCACAGATGACTAGAATGCAAAGTGGAAAACAAAGCAGAATATTGCTGGAAAATTTGGGCTAGGAGCACCTCATGAAGCAGGAGAGTGATTCATAGAATTTGGTAGATACAACAAGTTATTTATTGCAAACACATATTTCAGGCAATCAGACAGATGATTCTATACGCAGACATCACTGGATGGCAATACAGAAATCTGTATTGCTGTTTTGCTTCAGCTTTATACTAATTTTGATATTAACAATTCATGGTCTGTATCATAGTGTCAAAATACCATCTAAACAACATTCCTGAAGAGTTCATTTAAAGAACACATGTGCATTATTAAATACAAGTGAACAGGACCTGGAAGAACTATTATCAACTATTATCAATAAGATATTATTAATGGGCAAAGACTATTCCTGTAGCCAAAGGATAGGAAGTCTTAACATTTCTGCACAGTAAAAGGTGACAGAAATAGAATCAGAACTATAAATGCAGCCACTTGAACATAGAGACAAAGAGAACTATTATAATAACCAGTATAAACAAAGAGAAGCACACAATGAAAAAAGGAAGAGCCGGAGGTCTGTTCCATATGATCCAAGAAAACAAAGGGAAATTTAAAGCATGTTTAGACATACTGAAAGATCAACATGGAATTACATTAACTGAGAAAGACAAAATAAAGAACAGGTAGACCAACCCCCTTTGGCTTCCAGTCGGGGAAAGATGGCAATTTGAAGCACCCTGTAATCACTCAGGGTGGACGGCTGTCCTTTTTGACAGTTTGGGCAGTTTCTGTGCCCAACGCAGCTTACCCCAGGCAGGGGAAAGATGAGTAAGCATCGAAGACCCAAGAGAGAGTTGAGATTGGCGAGAGATAAGCCCCGGAGGGGGCTTGTTCCTCACTTTGATTTCCTCTCCGAAGCGGGTGTTGCAATCATCTCTACAGGTACGAGCCGGGCTGGAATTCCAGCTTAAAACCGCCACCCCCGATCTCTTAAGACAAGAAGGAAAAAGTATAAAGGAAGAAGCATTGCGTACACCTGGAGGAAACAAAGAAGGTAACTAGAAACCGTTTTGCTTACTGGGACTAGTAAGGAGCGACTTTTTAAAATAACTGGAGAAGCGCTTAGAGCAAAAGAATACTGACTGTGTATTTTCTCGTTAAGAAAAGTCGCGTATTAAAGCTAAAAACACTAAAAGAAAAGTTTACCATTTCTGTGGCTTGCGGAATAATAAGGAGCTGGGAACTGCGCTTGTTACCGCGAGATTTGCCGGCTGGGAAGCCCAATCGACAAAGTGCATAACCGGAAGTGACGACCGTAATCAGAGGAGACAAGAGGACTCTAGCGGACGGGCTGGAAGAGGACTTGTGTATAAAAAGGAAGTGAAGTTCCGGAAACACTGGGGGACAAGAGTAGCAGACGGACCAGAACCACTGGAGGACAAGAGAAGTAGACGGACTGGAAGAAACACCAGGAAGTAGTCAATTTTGACCTTTTACTATAGAGAAAAGACGCCCGCCATTTTGAGAAGGACTAGTCTGTTTAAAAACTTTAAATTGAAATTGCCAAGTTACTAGCCAAGTTGGTGAAGTGAAAATAAGGCGATTCGGTTAGGCATTTGAAGCATAGAAGATTAAGGTTATTGGATCCTATTTGCTATCAGTTTTGTTATTTGGTAACGGGACTGTATTGGGCTGCCTAGTTTGGTGGACTGAGTCTTTAAAAACGGATCTAAGGTCAAGACAAAGAGCGGACTCGTGGTCTTCACTGAGAATGACAACGAAAAAAGATAAGGACTGGCAATTGGCTATGGAGGCAATGGAGAAAAGGATGATGGAGGCGATACAGGGATTAGGGAAACAAATGGAGACAAACTTAGATAAAGGAGTTACTGAGCTTAAGAATGAGTTTAAAAATGAGATTGCAGGTATTACCAAGGAGTTACAGAGTCTTGCACAAAAATCTACTGATATAGAGAACAAGATGCAAGTGATGGAAAAGAATGTTCAGACAGTGACAAAAGAGACCTATAGAATTGATACAATGTTGGAATACAGAGGAATGGAGACACACCTCAGGTTGAGAGGTATTGAAGAAAGCTTGAATGAGGATATCTACAAGATAATTACTGAAGCTTTGTCAGATTATTTAAAAATTGAGGAAGAAGAAGTGAAGTGCAATATTGATTTGATCTACAGAGTGAATTCACTATATGCCCAGAAGAGAATGAAAGAGGAGATCTTCAGAAAACAATTCCAAGATCCATTAGAAATTGACGGGAAACAGAAGAATTTTGAAAGAGCTGCCAAAGGCAATTATCCAAGAAAGAAAGAAATTCAAGCAGCTGACAGACAAGCTGAAACAAAAGAATATGAGGTTCAGATGGGAGATTCCACAAGGACTGAGTTTCAACTTCCAAGGAACGAGGTACACGATTAAGGATCGTGACCAGATGGTGACATTTATAGTGGACAATGTAAAAGAGTTTGGGGATAAATAAAAGTATACCAACATGGATTACAAATTTATTTTTTGGAATGTAAATGGACTAAATTCACCCAATAAGAGAAAGGTAATTAGGCAGTGCCTGGAAAAACAAAAGTGTAATTTAATTGGCCTCCAGGAAGTCCATATTAAGAAACAGGATTATAAATTTTTAATTAACAAGAAGTTGGGTGAAGAATTTGTTTCATTGGCAATGAAGAAAAAAAAAAGGAGTGGTATTGTATATTAAGAAAGAGTTGGAAGCCAAAGAAATTTTTAAGGACAATGAGGGAAGATATATAGCCGTGGAAGTTGTTTTACATGACAAAAAAACATTGGTGGTTAACATATATACACCAAATGGATCAAAAGATAAATTCTTCAGAGACTTGATGCTGGAATTGGACCAAGTGACTTATGACCGAATTATTTTGATGGGAGACTTTAATGGGATGATCAGTAACAAATTAGACCAGAAAACAAAAAGACCAAATGAAAAACTGGGGAAACTCCCGAAAGTTTTTTTTGAATTAGTGGAACAAGAAAATTTGGAAGACGTATGGAGAAAATGGAACCCTAAAGGTAAAGATTATACTTTTTACTCTAGCAGGCATGACTCCTTCTCCAGGATAGATATGATATAGATGTCAGGAGAACTTGCATTCAAAACACGTAAAGTTGAAATAATGCCAAGGATTAATTCGGACCATAATCCACTATTATGGATATCCAATCAAAAAGAAAAACAATTTAGATGAAGGCTGAATAAAGACTTATTGGACAAACAGAACATAATTGAAAATTTACGTAAAGAGACAAAATATTTTTTTCAGACAAATTTAATCCAGGATTCCCATATCCAAATGGTGTGGGATGCATATAAAGCTGTGTCGAGGGGAATACTAGTTGCGTGGAATGCCAAAGAGACAAAAGGAAAGAGAGCACAACGGAGACATCTTGTGGAACAGATTAAAATGAAAGAGAACGAATTAAAGAAAAGACAAGGAAAAAAGAAAATATTGAGAGAGATACAAATTTTACAAGACCAATTAAATGTTATATTGAATCAAGAGGTTTACTGGAATTTAAAGAAACTTCAACAAAAATCTTTTGAAGGAGCTAATAAACCAGGAAGATATTTAGCTTGGCAACTTAAGAGAAGAGAAGAAAGAAAGATCATAAGCAAACTTGTGACAGGAGATAAAGAAATAGTGGACTGCAAAGGGATAAAGAGAGAATTTTTAAAATATTATGCAAAACTCTTCCATGTAAATCCGATAGATCAAGAGAAAGTCCAAGAATACTTGCAGAATTTAAAAATGGCTGGCCCTGTTGGAGAAATGAAAGAAATGCTCAACAACCCCATTATTACAGAAGAAATTTATAAAGCAATTGAGGATGTCAAATTGGGGAAAGCTCTAGGCCTGGATGGCTTTTCAGCCAAATTTTACAAAAAATTAAAAGAGAAGACAGCCCCTGTTTTTCAAACTTTGTCAAATGAGATCAGAGACACGGGGAAAATACCAGATTCGTGGAAGGAAGCAACCATCTCTCTGATTCCAAAAGAAGCACAAGATTTAACAAATGTGAAGAACTATAGACCAATTTCGTTACTGAACAATGATTATAAATTATTTGCCAAAATCATAGCTGAGAGATTAAAAACATACTTGAGAGACTTAATTGCGGGAGAACAAGCTGGATTTCTACCTGATAGACAAATAAGGGATAACATCAGGTTGGTTGTAGATGCAACTGAATACTGTGATAAACATCCAGAAAAGGAGGTCGATTTTTTCTTTGTGGACGCAGAAAAAGTGTTTGATAATTTGAACTGGGATTCCATGTTTAAAGTTATGGAAAAAATGAATATTGGTGAACCTTTCTTGAAGACAATCAAGGCAATATATTCCGAACAAAAAGCAAAGATAGTGGTCAACAATGAAACAACGGATTTTTTTTAAGTGCAAAAAGGAACAAGGCAAGGTTGCCCACTTTCTCCATTATTGTTTATATGGATATTAGAGGTTCTGCTTCGGAACATTAATGAAGATAAAGAAATCAAAGGCCTGACTATAAAAGGATTTACATACAAGTATAGAGCCTTTGCAGATGATGTTACGTTTATAGCAAAGGAACCACTGAAAACCATACCGCTTTTACTTCAGAAAATAAAAGAATTTGGAGACCTAGCAGGTTTTTATGTAAATAAACAGAAATCCAAAGTAATGTGTAAAAACATGACGAGCCCTAAACAAATGGAGTTGCAGAGATCTACAGGCTGTGAAGTAGTGAGAAAAACTAAATATCTGGGCATAGAGTTGACAATGAAGAACATAGATCTCTTTAAAAATAACTATGAGAGATTGTGGGCCCACATGTTAAAAGATATGGAAAAATGGGACAGACTCAATTTATCCTTGCTGGGCAGAATTTCGGTGGTCAAAATGAACATCCTGCCACGTCTCATGTTTTTATTTCAGACGATTCCTATTGTAAAAGATGTGAAGGTGTTTAATTGTTGGCAAAAGGATATCTCTAAATTTGTGTGGGCAGGGAAAAAAACAAGAATTAAAATGAAAATTTTCTGTGATGCAAAGGAAAGAAGAGGTTTTCTATTACCAAACTTTATGATGTTTGAATGGTGGAAGCAATGCTGGGAGCCATTAGAGGGGAAAGAGGAGCTTTTGAGAAAAAGGATATGAGATTTATGATGTGGACCAAGTTGTGAAACATTGTGTATCCTAATAAAAGTTGTTTTTTTAAAAAAAAAGAACAGGTAGGAACAATACACAGAACTATACAGAAGAGATGAAAGGATGACAGATTTCTTTTTTGAAAAACCTTTTGAAGAAGAACATGCAGTTTTAGAAAGTGATGTGAAAGCTGCATTCAAAGCAACTGGGAGAAGAATCACCAGGAGTAGATGGGATATCAATAGAGTTTTTTCAAGCCACAGAAATGGAGTCAATCAAAACCCTAACAAGAATATACCAACAATGGTCCACAGACTGGAAACACTCAATTTACATTTCAATTCTGAAAAAAGGAGGTATCACAGACTGCAGCAACTATTAGGCCATTGCATTAATTTCTCATGCAAGTAAAGTGATGCCTGTAAGTGATGCAAGTAAAGTGTTGCCATATATGGAATGAGAAATGCCAGATGTTCAAGCTGAATTCAGAAAAGGAAGATCATATTGCAAATTTACATTGGATACTGAAGCATACAAGAGAATTTCAGAAGAAAAACAGCTTTTGTTTCATAGATTACACCAAAGCTTTTGACTGTGTGGATCATGAAAAACTATGGTTGGTTTTAAAAGAAATTAGTGCGCCACAGCATCTGATTGTTTTGATGTGGAAACTATACTTTGGACAAGACAGAATATGGAGAAACAAAATGGTTTCTAATTGGCAAATGTGTCAGATAAGGATGCATTTTATCTCCCTATCTGTTCAATCTGTATGTAGAGCATATCACAAACAAAGATGGATTAAGTTTAGATGATGGTGGAGTGAAAATTGGGGGAAGGAACATAACCATTCGAGATATAAAAATGATACCGCATTAGTGGCAGAAAATAGAAAAGACATGAAATGACTACTGATGAAGGTTAAAGCAGAAACTGTCAAAGCAAGATCACAGCTGAACATCAAGAAGACAAAAAGTAATGACTATTGGGTGATTACACAACTTTAATGCTGATGAAGGCACTGAGATTATTAAAGGTCTATTCCTTGGCTCCATTGTCAACTGCAAGCAAGAAATCAGAAGGAGATAGAGACTGAAAAGGGCAGCCGTGAAGGAGCTAGAAGAGATTCTTAAGTGTAAGGGTATGTCGCTGGCAACCAAGTTCAAGATAATTCATACTACAGTAGTCTCTATTACTATGTATAGGTATGAAAGTTGGACAATGAAGAAAGCTGACAGGAAGAAAGTATATTCCTTTGAAATGTGGTTTGGGAGGAAGTTATATGGATACCGTGGACCATCAAAAAGACAATTAAGTGGGTTCTAGATCAAATCAAGCCCGACCTCTCCCTAGAAACTAAAATGACCAAACTGAGGCTATTGTACTTTGGCCCCATTAAGAGAAGACAAGAGTCATAGGAAAAGACAATAAGATAAGGGAAACTGAAGACAGTGGGAAAAGAGGAAGACCCAACATGATATGGATTGACTCAATCAACGAAGCCATGGCCTTCAGTTTGCAAGACTTGAGCAAGGCTGTTAATGACAGCATATTTTGGAAGTCATTAATTCATAGGGATGCCGTAAATTGGAAGCAATCTGACAGTACTTTCACATAAACACACACAGTATATGGCAAATACCAAGAACAATTCCTCAACATCCCTCCTTCAGTCATTGTTTTATCTGAAATCTAAGAAATGAAAATATTGTAACTAGCAACTACAGCTTAGGTCCCACAGCAGGCTTCCAAGTATTCAGTAAGTGAAACTCTTGGTGGGTTTTTTTTTAAAGTGCTTTTCAACGTTGGGGGGTACTGTTAGATGGGGAAATATAGGTGCCCCAGTGATTTGCCTGAGTAAGGGCTTTAGATCTAAGCTTTGGGGAGAGAGTCTTAGCTGTGAATTCATTTTGAAAAATTAGATTCTTAATAAATGAAATCAACACAAGGATCAAGAAGCCTCATCACTGTTTACAAATAAGACACTTATTTATAGGAGAGCTCTTGGAACTCAATTAAAGAATCTGACTTTAAGTAAATATTATCAGACTAGTTCAAACAAAAGGCTGCCCAAGCCTTAAATTATATTCAGAGTAATTTGCCAGTGCTCATCGGTATGTTTTAACTCTGGAAATACCGCATACTCAAAGAAATGTGATGATGACTCCAGGCAGCTCATAAACCAGACATAACAGCAATAGCCATATGATCTGTCTGTTCCAGCTGTATTGTCATTGTATATGTTTCATTAAGGTGTCTTGGTTAAATAAGTACTCATTGCACATTATTTTCAAATTAAAGACAGAAGTCAGAAAAGCATGGAACAGGGCCTAAATATAACATTTTCTGATGGTCATTTAATTAAAAGGTCCCTCTTACTGTTCTGCTTTGCTCTAAAGGAAATCATTTCAATAAAGTTTAAAACTCTGCTGGAGTGTTTATATGTCTCAGACTCACTAGCTTGTTCAGGCAATACTACAACCCTTATAATAAAGGATGAATTGCCAGGGAAAGTAAGTGGGCAGAAAGGGTACTTCAGACTCTTCCACATTAACAAGCCCCATTACCCAGTGATAGGAGTGGTTACCAAATTCTGATCCATCACAAGATTTGTGGTGACACGCAGAAGGCAGGAAAAGAGTGCGTGCGTGCGTGCGTGCGAGAGAGAGAGAGAGAGAGAGAGAGAGAGAGAGAATGAGAATGAGAATGAGAATGAGAATGAGAACAAACAAGTATGATTGCTGCCCCAGGACAGATTCAGGTGGGTAGCCATGTTGGCCTGAAGCAGCAGAACAAAGTTTGAGTTCAGTGGCATCTTTAAGACTAACGAAGTTTTCTTGAAGATATAACCTTTTGTGTGCAAGCACACTTCTTCAGATGCAGTGAAACAGAATTTCCTCAACCATTACATATAGGAAGGGGGTTAGTTGCCAGGAAGGGACAATTAGAGTCAAGACAGAGACAGAAACAAAATGGAAATTACCAGTCTATACATAAAGCTGGATGGTAAGTAGTAAATTATCATACAGCATAATGAAGATTCAAGGATCAAACAGGAATAATAAGCTTAGTTTATATGGTTACTATTTGTTTGGGTTCAATCGTGGGAGGGAAACAGTGAAGGAAATAAATGTCAAAATTGGAGATTGATGTAGCCTTAATTGTGAGACGCTGAGAGTACTTAATTGCTGCCCCAGAAGGGACACTTAGTTCAAAAAGAAAAAAATTAAAGAAGCTAAAAGTGAAAAGAAAGGCACACCTGAAGCAGAGAAAAAGTATGAATAAAAGAAAAATTCTCAGGAAAACTAGCAAGAGTGGCTCACTGTACAACAGACAATTTACTGAGTGGGAAGGTCTCACCCCTTCCCCTGAGGCATACACAGAGGATTACTACCAGGGGTCTTTTCGTAGAAAAACAGCTGCAGGAGTTCATTAGCATATGGTATGCTAATAAGCTATTAGGCTATTAGCATATGCCACGCCCCCTGACATCACCGGAAGTGATGTCAGAAGGGGAAGCAAAAGGGGGAGAGGCATCTTCAAAAGCCTCCCCTTCCCTTCCCCAGCTGGCCTGGGTGCGGGAGCTGAGAGAGAAGGGGTTTAAAGTTTAAACTCCTTCTCATGAGAGTTGGGCCATAGAAGGAGGAAAGAGGGAAGGAAAGAGAGAGAGTAGAGAAAAGGAAAGGAAAGAAGGAAGGAAGAGGGAAAGAAAGAGAAGGAAAGGGGAGGGAAAGAAAGAGAAGGAAAGGGGAGGGAAAGAAAGAGAGGGAAGAAGGAGGGAAACAGGGAAAGGAGGAAAAAAGAGAAGAGAAGAGAAGAAGGTGGGAAAGAAAGAAAGAGAGAAGAGAAGAAAGAGGGAAAGAGGAAAAATAGAGAAAAAAGGAGGGAATGAAAGCAATTCGGCGGCAATTCAGCCCCATTATATCCTAGGGGCCATTGAAGTCAATGGTGAAAACATAGGGTATATTCTGGGGGCTGGAGGGTAGGGAGTTTGAGGGAGAGGCTCCAAACTCACAGGGTAGCTGATAGAGCCTCTCCCCAAGATACCCACCAAGTTTCAAGAACATTGGACCAGGAGTCCAATTCTATGGGCCCCCAAACAGGTTGTCCCTATTCCTCCACTGTTCTCTATGGTGGGAAAAATATAACTTTTTTTCCCACCATAGAGAACAATGGAGGGAATAGGGGCAACCTGTTTGGGGGCCCATAGAATTGGACCCCCTGGTCCAATGTTCTTGACACTTGGTGGGTATCTTGGGGAGAGGCTCCATCAGCTACCCTGTGAGTTTGGAGCCTCTCCCTCAAACCCCCTCTCCTCCAGCCCCCAGAATATACCCTATGTTTTCACCATTGACTTCAATGGCCCATAGGATATAATGGAGCTGAAATTGACATTCGGCTGCCTGAAAGACTCCCCGGGATGCCGGCTGGGGGCGGGGCTTGGAACCTGAGCTCCCGGAGCTGTGCTCCGGTGCGCTCCCCCAAAAAAAGACCCCTGATTACTACTATGCTTCAGGGAGGGAATCTGAGGATGAGCTCTTTGGCTAAAGCTCTAGAACTTTCTAAAATTGCCTTCTGTGCCAGTTCAGATCCCATATATGTGCCCTTTAAACACAAAACCATAAATGATGCATTGGCATCTCTATTGGCATCCCATTGGGCAAAACTGACCGAAACTACTGGAGAACCACCCTAGGGTATTAACCAAACAGTCCAAACAATGCAACATGATGGAATGTTTTCCTCAATTAAATTCCAACGAAAAATGTAATTGTATCAGTGGGGAAGAATTATCATGATTTACGTAGATAAGGGGAAAAAATCTCTTAGTTCCACTGAAACCATCTCCATCCCATAACTAAGTCTGAAGTCAGAAGGAAATGAGTCAGGGGAAAATCCATCATTCAAAAATTCCTGAAGTTGGTCTGACAGCACATGTTTAACCCACTTGCCTAAGCACAGGCCAGAATGGCCAGACTATCTTTACATAAGGTGTATCAGTGTAAATGCTTCTTTTAACACTTGAGAAAAAACTCTCCATCTCCCATGAGGTGTTAATAATTCTTGGCAATGGTACTTCAACCCCAACTTAGCTGGATTTAACCAACCAGGGTGGGCAAAAATATAAGGCACTTTCACACACCCTGAATAATGCACTTTCAATCCACTTTGAATGCACTTTAGAAATGGTTTGCAAGCGGATTTTGCCATTTCACACAGTAAAATTCAGTTATTAACTAGTTTGCAACATATCGAAACCTCCCTTTGTAACAACAACACTCTACCAAAAAATGGAAAGATTTTGAGACTTTCTGGACTCTGGGAAAGGACCTTCAATGCACACACACCCTTCCTTTGAGAAGAAGAAAAGGTTTAAGATTTGCTTTTAAAGTTTTCTCCAAATCAACAAGTATGCCATATAAATGCATTTCCTTGCCTAACATATGAGGGGAGGGGGAAAAGTGGAGACAGTTTGCATTTCCAGTTAAATTTCTATCAAGATGGTTCCAGAATTGAGCAAACAAGCTAGTTAAGATCTATACAAGATCCATTAGCTTCTTCCATGCCCTTGACACAGCACAGTGCATTGATAGACCTAATATTCTCTTCACAAGTGTCTTCTACATTATGATGCTGTCACCTTCTTTTTTCTAGTCTTACCCTTCTCTTTTCCATTCACTGTCACATTCAATGGAGCTGATCAACTGTTACTCCACTAGGCATAGCAGAAGGAGATTTTCCTCTTAAAACTGTCAAATCATGTAGGGATGTACACTTGAAAAGCAACTCCTCTTTACATTTTAAAATGACAGGAGAATACACACTGCTTGAGAAGTATACAGGTATTTTTTTTAAAAAAATGACTTGAACTGTGTGCTAAAGCAGATCTAGTATTGTGACAGGATGTTCAGCGCCACCAGTAACTGCACAGACCAGCAAGCGATTATATTCTTGCAAAAGGATTTTAAGGAATTATGATACTGCAATATTCAACAACATGCATCTAGGCAGCAGAGACAGGTGCTTGATATGAAGAGAGTAACACAATCCTCATCCATAAAGCTTATCTTCAATGTGGCCATACAACTGGGGGGGGGTTGTAGGGGGATAAATAATGTGACATTTTAAGAGACAGAATACGAGGTAGGTAACAGTTCACACAGTAGCTGCATATGGTAGCCATGAGAATGTGCCCATGTGGAAACTACTCTGTGTACCAAGTCATTTGTCTGCAGCAGATCTTGCTGTATGTTAAATTTCAATTAGCATGCTTAAACTAGGACATTTGAAGAACTACATGAAGCAATTACAGCAGATCCCTGCTTTAGTTCCCAACCTGCTGAAAGGGCCCATCTGATTCCACCCTATGGCCCCAACAGATTTATGTTGCTGCTACCAATTTTATTGTTTATTGTTTTTATGATTTTAATGTGATTTTTTTGTAACGATTCTTTGACTCAGTGTGTTCTGATCTGCCCTGAGCCCATTTGGGGAGGGTGGAATAAAATAAATAAACATAACAATCTAATGATAAAAAGTAGGTTGTTTTCCATGTCATTTCTAGGGTCTTCTAAAGTGACAGCCATATTGTGCAAAGTAGTCTCAGTCACAAATGGAAACACTATCATCTTGAAAACTGCTTGGTTCCATTAAAAAAAATTCCCACTAAATTTAAGTCAATTGCAGAATTTCTTTTTTTAAAATTTAAACAGAAAATTGAAAACAAACATGTTTATGCCTCTTCTTAATCCATAAAGTGGCGGAAAATTGTTACCAGCTGTATTGAGCCACACAAAATCCAAAACACACAAAACCCCCGAACTATGTGTTGTACTTTTCTTTAGGGCCAACCAAAATGACACAAAACATTGTGCAATGAGGTATGCCGCATCACACAACATTGGCTGGTCCTAGCAAAATGTTATTATATGGATCCTATTTAATTCTGCAGTGATTTATGAAATCTTCGAGATAATACCTTCCTTAAATAGCAGGGGTTTCATCAGTCTGTAGATTCATTTCTATTCTTTACTGTCTATCCACTGATAAAGGAGAGCACATTATTTTCACTCATGAAGTATTTCACGATTGTACTATTTCCCTGGACCAGTTTCTAATTGATTTTGCATCCTGACAGAAGCTTGTGCCACTTCACTGAGGCCATGTGAGATAGACACACCTCCGCAGATATGGCCTGCCTCATTACACAGTTTTCCAAAGTTATCTCTCTTCACA
This sequence comes from Gekko gecko, assembly GCA_029375565.1. NCBI lineage: Eukaryota > Metazoa > Chordata > Lepidosauria > Squamata > Gekkonidae > Gekko > Gekko gecko. The sequence goes on from JAPDNY010000001.1 coordinate 98,298,948, forward strand.
ATTTTCACTGTTTCTAAGGCACACATACAGCAATAATTGGCTAGCCATCATTTTATGATTTCACACAGCACTATTCAAACAGATGTACTCAGAAAGATACTCAGATGTAAGTTAATAATGACTGAAGATTTAAGAATTCTTTCATGCTTAAGGCAGTGTTCTTTGCAGAGATCTCTGAAGTTTAAAGTCTCTTGGAATCTGGAAAACAACAAAGGGTTCCACTAACCCAGCACTTTTGCCCAAAGTGAATCTGGTTCCTAATTTCATTTCCTATCCTGCCATCATTAGAAAAAATAATGCAAACCCATTCAGGATTCTGGGCTGAGGGATTTTAAACTTGTTCTTTTGGTCTGAGAAAAGGTAATAAGCAGAGACATAAAATATTTATTCTTCACCTCACCTAGTACTCTTCAAGGGTGAACAAATTTAAAGCCTTAGACCAGGAAACAAACAGTTCTGAAACTCTATTACAAGAGTTAAAAGACCCAATCAGTTTAAACAGCAGATAGCATAAACAGACAAAGTACTTTAAAAATGCAGATCACACTTGACATATAAATACAGGAGAAGGCAGAAGAAAAGACAGAAGCTATACAATATTACTTATAAGCTTAAGAATAAAATTTTCATGTATTCCTTTTCTCAGTGTAAATACCAAAAAGAATGATATTTAATATTTCAACACCTATCTCCTTCCCACTGTAGTACCCTTATATAACTTTACAATTCCTCAACACCTCAAGACTAGGACACACAAGATTTGAAAGAGATAAGGCTGCCAAAATTCTTCAGATTCATAAAGAACTGAACACTGATAACAGAAGACAGGGATACCATGAAGGCTTGAAGATGAGAACTGCTCCTCCAGATATGGAGATTTCTCCCCAACACATGCTGTAATGTACAGTATACTGACAGATCTGTATATATCACTCACTTCTTGAAGCAACATCTAAAAGCAAAGACATGAAAAGCCCCTTAGTGGAAAATAAAAACACATCCAGGAGGAAACAGTAACCCAGATAGGTGGCAGCATAATCGAGAGTCAGGTAAAAACAAAATACCCGACCCTCAGTTCTATACCTCTCACTGAAAAAAATGCTATATTCAGCAAGCTTACCTCAAAGCTTTGCACAATAGCCATTGCTGGCTGATAAATAGCGTAAGCAACAATACATCTGAAACCCTCACAATTTTACTAAAAGGCAACTTTCTACAGAGTTTCTGCTCCATTCCCATACTCAATAGATACTACTTTTGCAACCAAATGTAGCCTATGGAACCACAGTGCAATGAATCTATATGGCCAGGAGCAACCCGGATGGAAAACAAGCCACATACTTTAAAGGATTTATAATAAAAGTATACAAGAATGACAACTCATAAAGGGCATGTAATATTTTGCCACAGATACCTCCAGTATGAATATTCCCTGCTCCCTTACAGCCTGCCCCTCAATGGGGTATATGCTTGTCTACCCCAGGAATTAGTCTCTACTATGCTCTAATCAAACAAACTCATAGAAGGGGACAGGAAGTATTAATTTGGACATAAATACAAGCTGCAACTTATTTTAAGCAGTGCCAGCATTCCCTACCTTTCAGCACTCTGCAAACCAGCCATGTAAATCAGATGCTATAAGAACAAATTGCTGGTGTTTCATAAATTGTATGGATTTTCCTCACAGCTCACTGCAAGCCTGCTGGCAATTTATGCTCATGGCATAAAAACAACAGCAGCAATGTTTAGCCAATTAATGGGTTAAAGTAATTCATTAAAAACTTTTTACTAAATTACAAATTCCCAGAATAAATCAGATAACAGGCTTAGCCTTAGAAGAGGCATTCTTCTCTTACACAGGAAGAAATGATTCTCCTAAAACTGTACCCTGCTACAACATGCATTTAAACTTCTTTTCTTACTCTACAACTATTGTGTTTATTTATAAAGTAACAATCTGATGATTAATCTGAAATTCTTCATAGGTTGGCAACCATTTATAAAATAAATCTGCAGACACTGAGAAAGCAGCCTGATCAATCTTTTAGGATACTGGATGGCCAAATAGACAGCTCTGTGATTTTCTGGGGGTGCCTGAACACAGACAATCATGAATTCATATACCATAGCAAGGTTTGAGAGGACACATTAAAAAGGCATGGAATAAACTTCATTTGTACCTTGCTCTAGCAATTTGTCCTTCATCATTCTTAATTTACAGTCAACAGTTTCAATAGTACTTTCACAGTACCTTAAAGTCAGATGCTGCTTTCATGAGATAGAAAGAAATCATGGTGTTTACAGCTCTGAGAGGAGGACAACTGAAAATTCTCTAGAAAGGGTGAAATACAGAGAGCAGTTTAGAGTCAATTAAAGCAAAACTGGGGTGGGAATGGAACAGGGTCCGTCTGCTCAAACCCTGTAGGAGAACCAGAGAGAGAGTGGGGAAGGGCATTTCCAAACTCTTCCTCTCCTGCAATTCTGCATGGATTTAAAATCCTCCCAACTTATATAGTCAACACTCAGAACTATTGACATAAAAGCAGAAAGGAATTGGATCTATAGCAACATAATCAGCTGTGAATCCATAACAATCATCTAGCCTATTTCCAGTCACAGTAACCCGTGAATCTCCAAATTAATGATTATTATTTAAGCCCATGAAGTGCATGTATCCTAGGCCATTAAGCAATTAAATAGCTTCCAGAGATCTGGTTTCACACCCACCTGCAACTATCTCATTATGGGGAACAACATGCAATATGAACTTGCATGATGATGCCAACACATAATTTTTTTGTTTGAACTGCAAAGTAGATCAAGTTACAAAATCTAAAGAGCCAAAAGTAGCTCTTCTCATCACCACAGAGAATAATCTTGGCTGCTTTAAGATCACCTGACGATCAAGAAGAAAGTGAGTGCAACCCCCCCCCCCATTCTCCATGGCTGTGTGTTTTAAGGAGAATGTGTTCACAGCTAAATTTATCAACTTGAATATACAACATCACTTTTAAAGGTACCTCCTAACCCAAAGACTTCTAATTTGTCTTTCAATTTGCATGCCCTTGATGGAATGAGAAAGCAATTCCTTCATGCTAGAAAGTTAACATGAAAAACATAACTAAACGTGCATTACAGCTTTTGTAGGGGGATGACTCCTCTTTAAGCAAGGTCCTGTTTATGCTACAATTAATTTTAATATTCTAGTAGAGAAGATTTTTTAAAAACTTTTTTTGTTTTAATCCGGGGACAAGAACAATTCCAGTAACAGAACGTCAACATTAATTTAAGAGGAGATGAAAAATGACTTAATAACACCACAGTATGATTAATATTGTACAATAGATCATGGAGCCATAAAACTCTTGACAAATCCATTTTTGTATCACTGTATATTCTTGCTAATAGGGCAGGGTGCATATGAGAGTCTGTTAATATCTTTTCTGTACAATACATAGCGGGGGGGGGGATCCAAGCATCACAGTTCCACCCAGCAGCCAAATCAAGGGAAAGAGGACCAGATATTTCAACCAGGACATTTTCTACTTGTTTCAGATCAACAGTTACAATTAAGAAAGCAGATTCCATTAGGGAAAATTAGCCTCAATATAATTCTCTGCCAAGAAATTACTAATATTACAACAGTTTTAATGTCTAATTGTCACCAGAACAGTTATTGTCAGAAGCTGCTTTCTTCAAGGGTATATAAGCCATGTCTCAGTTGGCAACTCTCTCACTGGCTGTAAATTGCATCCATCCCTTGCAGTAAACCCTTTGAGGCAAGCCTGCCCAATTTCCTTAGAAGTTCCATACTTGCCTGACACCAATAAGTGGACTGATTCCAAAAGAAAGCCACCTTGAATAGGCTTTTTTTCAATGGAAAGTGGCACATAAATGTGCTAAACACAAAGAAGAAGGAGGAGGAGGAAATTGGATTTATACCCCACCCTTCACTGCCCAAAGGTGTCTCAGAGCAGCTTACAAACTCCTTTCCCTTCCCCTCCCCACAATAGACACCCTGTGAGGTAGGTGGGGCTGAGAGAACTTCTGACAGAAACTGTCCTTGAGAGAACAGCTGTGCCAGAGCTTGTGACTGACCCATGGTCACATCAGCAGGTGCAAGTGGAGGAGTGGGGAATCAAATCTGGTTCTCCCAGATAAGAGTCTGCGCACTTAACCACTACACCAAACTGGTTTTAAAACTGGCTTTAAAAACAAAGAGGCTTGGGCCCATTGCAGAAAGTCAGCTAAAACAGAAGCTGGCCATTGTACATTACTCAATAGAAATGCAAACACTTAGTGAAATCAATTCATGGTATTTCAAGCATATAAAAAGGGTGGATGGGCTCTACTTTTTCAGAAAAAAGATGACACTTAGCTCATGATATGACATTTACATTTGAGTCAAATAAAGCACAATTCCAACCGACAAGCTGAGCAAGTGGTAACCTTTAAAACAGCCAGAAAGTCAATGTGGTGTAGTGGTTAAGAGTGTCAAACTAGGATCTGGGAGACCCAGGTCTGAATCACCACTCTGCCATGGAAGCCAGCTGGGTTCAATTTGGTCAGTCATATGTGCTCAGTCTAACTTACCTCACAGGGCTGCTGTGAGGATAAAATTTTGAGAGTGGGATGCTGCTGCAAGACACTTTGGGTCCCTAGTGGGGAGAAAAGTAGAATATAAATGAAGTAAATAAACAGATAGTGCATTGAAAGAATTATAGAATGTTTTGCTTTACAGTAGTTAGAATGGGGAAGGGACAACTCAGTGTGCAACTGCAATGGAAAAAAGGCAAATGCCATGCTGGGGATTATTAGGAATATACACCTATATACATCTATGGTACAGCCTTATTTGGAATACTGTGTACAATTCTAGATGGGCAGCCATGTTAGTGTGTCTGTAGCAGTAGAAAAGAGTAATAGTCCAGTAGCACCTTGAAGGCTAACAAAATTTGTGGTAGGGTATGAGCTTTCATGAGTCACTGCTCACTTCTTCAGATACAGCTAAAATGTGATACAGTTTTGTGTACATTTCTGGTCATTGTACCTCAAAAAAGATATTATACCATTGGAAAAAGTGCAGAAGAGGGCAACTAAACTGATTAAGGAAGGAGATGGAACACCTTCCACATGAAGAAATATTAAAGAGGTTAGGGCTCTTTAGCTTGAAGAAATGAAGACTGAGGGGTGACATGATAGAGGTTTTCAAACTTATGCGTAGGATAGAGAAGGCAGATAAAGAAGTACTTTTTGCCCTTTCTTACAATATAAGAACTCATGGGCACCCAGTGAAATTAATGAGCAGTAGGCTTAGAACAGATAAAAGGAAGTACTTCTTCATCCAAAGAGTAATTAACACATGGAATTGTCTGCCGTAGGAAGCAGTGGCAGTTACAAGCATCCCTACTTCAAGAGGGGATTGGATAAGTATATGGAGCAGAGGTCTGTCAGTGTCTCTTAGCCACAACGCATAGATGGAACACTATGTCTGGAACAGTGATGCTCTGTATTCTTAGTGCTTGGGGGGTAACAGTGGGAGGGTTGCTGGAATTCTGCCCCCACCGGTAGACCTCCTGATGGCACTTCAGTTTTGGCCACTGTGTATGACACAGAGTATTGGACTGGATGGGCCACTGACCTGCACCAACATGGATTCTCTTGTTTTTATGTTCTAACCAAATTTTAAGCAAAGTAAAGAATCCTATCACTCTCTCTCTCTCCCTCTCTAAAAGGCAAGCTGTGCTGGCGACAACTCACCTACTCCCCCATTGGCCACCGGGGAAGTTGCTTTGGTGTCCTATTGGCCCATCCCACCTGCTCCTCCATTCTTACACCCCACTTCTTACGCATTGCACCTTGGGAGTTGTAGTTCTCAGCTGGCCTTACTGCAACCACAGAAAAGGGAATCAGAACTACAACTCACAAGTTGGGAGTCCCAAGAAGTAATGGGGCATTAGGAGGGAGTCAATTGAAGTGTTAATCAGTTAAAGTATTAAACAGGAAGCAGTTGGAATTGAAAGGGGTGGGGGGAAAGGGATGGCTTGGACATCTCCTTGAATTCCAAATGATCTCCAGACTACAGATATCAGTCCCAATAGAGAAAATGGTTGCTTTGGAGGGTGAGCTCTATGGCAGTATACTTCACTGAAGTCCTTCAACAAACCTCACCCTCCCCTAAGTACTGCCAACCTCCAGGCAGCGCCTGGATATCTCCAGCTATTACAACTGATCTCCAGATGACCAAGATCAGTTCTCTGGGAGAAAATGGCTACTTTGGGCAGTGGACTCTATGGCATTACACATTGCTGAGGTCCCTCCCCACCCCAAAACCTGTACTCCCAAGGCTCTACCCCACAAATTTACGCATATTTTCCAACCCAGACTTGGCAACCCTGTAACTGGCTATGAAACTGCTTTCCAGACCCATGGAACCCAGAAAAATGGCACAGGAGGAGGTGCTTTTCTACCTTAGCTGCCACTGCATAGCTCCAAATCAACATTAAGTCAGGGGTGGAGGGAAGTGTACCTGTTACTAGGTGGCTCTCCTCTCATACTACCCACTTGGGTCAGCCTTGCCTTATAGCTAAGAAGAAGGAAATGAAGCATTTCATTTATAAGCCAGAATTTGCAAGGTTTTCTAACATTTTTGAGTCAACAAGGCCCGGCATCTCCATGTGGGAATGAATAGCAGTTAACCCAAACAGTTTTCAAAAAGACCCAATCCGGAATGAAAATGCGAAGTGTAATTGTTCATAAATCGTCCTTCAACAAACATGGCCCTCCCCTAAGTATGCCAACCTGGATATCTTCAGCTATTACAACTGATCTCCAGATGGCCAAGATCAGTTCTCCTGGAGAAAATGGCTGCTTTGGGCAGTGGACCCTATGGTATTATACCCTGCTGAGGTCCCTTCCCACCCCAAACCCTGCTCTCCCCAGGCTCTACCCCCAAATGCCTCCACATTCCGATTTCTGCTTTTCCGTAATAAAATTTATGTTCAGCACCTGCCTTCTAAACATGGCTTAGCTCCCTCTATTTTTCCCTTCCCTCTGCCGCCCCACCAGCCACAGCTGGGACACTCACCTGGAAACTCTTTCTCTAGCCCATTGTATTTCTTCCCACAATGCGCCTTACTCCTAGTACATATGATAATTTAAGATCATGTCACGAACAGAGGGGTTCTTCTCTGTTCCTTTGCCTTCTCCTCTGTGATGAAGTTATTCTTAAACTCAGAACACCACTCGCTGCTGGCAAGACTACTACTTTATCAAGTTCATTGTCTATCCATTATAGACTTATACAAATATTTGCATCCGATGTAGCCACCAATATCATCAGCCAGAGATGGCCACAAAAGGCACATCTGGAACAGCATATCTAGCAGAACAGGGAAGCACTGTAAATAAATAAAAGCCATCAAATTTCTCAAAAGGCTATTTTCATAGTTGTACAATGTTTGTGATAAGTCTGTTGGCTTGTATAAAGAAGGTTGCAGAAGATTAACAGCCAATTTGTGCAGCTGTGGTGATAGGACTAACTAATACGCTGAGAGGGAACTGCATCATTTCTGCATTTAGATTTAAGCACATTGATGATGCTAAATGAGTAACAAGCCGTATCATCACTTAAGCAGGCTTCAATGATAAGCTCAGAAAGATGAGAGTTGATCTGCACTATTCAACTACCAAGCACTCACACAAGGACAACAGTTGTCAGTTAAACTTAAATATGCTTAAATAAATTTTAAGCTTCCAAATATTCTTCAGATTAGGTTTAAATCCTTGAACCTACACAGTCTTCTCAAACCCTTTTAAAATTCAAGTGTACAATGCCTAGTGAATAAGTTTTACCAACTTACCTGTTGATACCTCAAAGGATTATAGCTAGCTAGCAAGGCAACATTCTTTTAGATAGGCTGGTAGATAGTGCTGGGGAGGAGCCAGTGGTCATGGTGCACGTCGGCACCAACGATGTGGGGAAATGCAGTCGTGAGGTCCTGGAGGAGAAATTTAGGCTGCTGGGCAGGAAACTCAAGGCCAGGACCTCCAAGGTAGCCTTCTCGGAAGTGCTACCTGTTCCACGCGCAGGGCCGGAGAGACAGGCACAGATCAGGAGTCTCAATGCGTGGATGAGACGGTGGTGTAGGGGGAAGGGTTCAAGTTTGTTAGGCACTGGGATGCTTTTTGGGACAAGAGGGAGCTGTACAAAAGGGACGGTCTCCACTTGTCCCGAGAAGGAACCAGGCTGCTGGCGCTCAAAATCAAAAAGGTGGCAGAGCAGTTTTTAAACTGAATAATAGGGGAAAGCCGACAGGAGATGAAAAATCTCTGGTTCGGGATGGCTCATCTCAAAGAGATGAAGGGGTAGCTATTACTTTTGTACAAGGAAATGGATTACAATTGTCCACTGAGACTGTGGCTAATGATAGGAACTGCCTGGCAAGGTCTCGAGGCAGCAAGAGGAAGGCTGTGGGCTTAACAAACATGGGAAACTATAAGTGTTTATACACAAATGCTAGAAGTCTCTGAGGTAAAATCGGGGAGTTGGAATGCTTGGTGTTGGGGGGGAAATAGGCATTGTGGGTATTTCAGAAACTTGGTGGGATGAGGAAAATCAGTGGGATACGGTGATTCCTGGTTATAAATTATATCGGAAGGATAGGGGGAAAGGGTTGGAGGTGGGGTGGCTCTGTATGTCAGAGAGGGTATACCGTCCAGTAAGATTGAGAGGGTAAGAGAATTGGATTCACTTCTGGAAATGCTATGGGTTGAAATAGTGGGTCCAAAAGGAGGCTTAACAGTGGGAGTTTGTTATCGCCCACCAGATCAAAAGATAGAGGAGGATTATAAAATGATGAATGAATTAAAGATAGCGGCTAGACGAAATAACTGTGTTGTAATAGGCGACTTTAACTACCCACACATTGATTGGGTCAATATGAGTTCTAGTCGGGAAAAAGAGATTGCGTTCTTAGACACTCTCAATGACTGTGCTGTGGAACAGATGGTCACAGATCCTACCAGGGGAGAGGCGATCCTGGATTTGGTCCTAAGTAACACCCAAGACCTGGTGAGAGATGTAAAAGTGATTGCACCACTTGGGAACAGTGACCATAATGTCATTGAGTTTAACATTTGTACAGATAGGGAGTTGCCCAAAAAGACTGATGCAACCACTTTTAACTTTAAAAGGGGTAACTTCTCTGGTATGAGGGGACATGTGAGGAGGAAATTGAAAGGAAGAGTGGAGAAGGTCAAAACCATTGGGGAAGCTTGGAGACTATTTAAAAAGACAATCCTAGAAGCTCAGAAAAAATATATACCGCAGTTTAGGAAAGGTACAAATAGGTATAGAAAAAAGCCTGCATGGTTAACAAATAAAGTAATGGAAGCTGTAAAAGGTAAGAAGGATTCCTTTAAGCGGTGGAAAGCTAGTCTTAGTGAGGTTGATAAAAGGGAACACAGACTATGGCAAATAAAATGCAAGTCTGTGATCAGGCAAGCAAAAAGGGAATATGAGGAGCATATCGCAAAAAACATAAAGACCAACAATAAAACTTTCTTCAAATACATTAGAAGTAGGAAGCCAGCCAGGGAGGCAGTGGGGCCCTTGGATGACCAAGGGGTAAAAGGAGTCGTGAAGGATGATAGGGAAATGGCTGAGAGGCTGAATGCATTTTTTGCCTCTGTCTTCACTGTGGAAGAGGAGAAGTGTTTGCCCACTCCAGAAGCACCGATTTCGGGAGGGGGTTTGAAAGACCTGAATCAGATTGCGGTAACAAGAGAGGAAGTCCTCCGACTGATGGACAATTTAAAAACTAATAAATCACCAGGCCCGGATGGCATTCATCCGAGAGTTCTGAAAGAACTCAAATGTGAACTTGTGGATCTCCTGACAAAAATATGTAATCTTTCTTTAAAATCTGCCTCCATTCCTGATGACTGGAAGGTAGCTAATGTCACTCCCATCTTTAAAAAGGGCTCCAGGGGAGATCCGGGAAATTACAGGCCAGTCAGTCTGACATCGATAACGGGTAAGTTGGTGGAAACTGTTATTAAGGAAAGAATTAGTAGGCACATTGATGAACAAAAACTATTGAGGCAGACTCAGCATGGGTTCTGTAAGGGAAGATCTTGTCTCACTAACCTGTTAGTGTTTTTTGAGGGAGTGAACAAACATGTGGACAAGGGGGATCCAATAGATATTATTTACCTTGACTTCCGGAAAGCTTTTGATACAGTTCCTCATCAAAGGCTCCTAAGTAAGCTCAATAATCATGGGATAAAAGGACAAGTCCTCTTGTGGATCAAAAACAGGCTTATAAATAGGAAACAGAGAGTGAGTATAAATGGGAAACTTTCTCAGTGGAGGGTGGTAAGCAGTGGGGTACCACAGGGATCAGTACTTGGTCCGATGCTTTTTAACTTGTTTATTAACGATTTGGAATTGGGAGTAAGCAGTGATGTGGCTAAATTTGCAGATGACACGAAGTTGTTCAGGGTGGTGAAAACCAGGGAGGATTGTGAGGCACTCCAAAGGGATCTGTTGAGGATGGGTGAGTGGGCGTCAACGTGGCATATGGGGTTCAATGTGGCCAAGTGCAAAGTGATGCACATTGGAGCCAAAAATCCTAAATATAAATACACGTTGATGGGGTCTGATCTGGCAGAGACGGACTAAGAGAGAGATCTTGGAGTCATAGTGGATAACTCGCTGAAAATGTCTACACAATGTGTAGCTGCAATAAAGAAGGCCAACGCTATGCTGGGGATTATTAGGAAGGGAATTGATAACAAATCAGCCAGTATCATCATGCCCCTGTATAAATCATTGGTGCGACCTCATTTGGAATACTGTGTACAGTTCTGGTCACCACATCTCAAAAAGGAAATTATAGCATTGGAAAAAGTGCAGAGAAGGGCAACTAGAATGATAAAAGGGTTGGAACACCTTCCCTATGAAGAAAGGTTAAAATGCTTGGGGCTCTTTAGCTTGGAGAAACGACGGCTGAGAGGTGACATGATCGAGGTTTATAAGATTATGAATGGGATTGAGCAGGTTGAGAAAGAAGTACTTTTCTCCCTTTCTCACAATACAAGAACTTGTGGGCACTCTATGAAATTGCTGAGCAGTCGGGTTAGAACAGATAAAAGGAAATACTTCTTCACCCAAAGAGTGATTAACATATGGAATTCACTGCCACAGGAGGTCGTGGCAGCTACAAGCATGGACAGTTTCAAGAGGAAATTAGATAAACATATGGAGCAGAAGACCACCAGTGGCTATTAGCCACAGGGTATAGATGGGAACTCTCAGTCTGGGGCAGGTGATGCACTCTATTCTTGGTGCTGGAGGGGGCAGCAGTGGGAGGGCTTCTGGTGCCCTGGCCCCACTGCTGGACCTCCTGATGGCACCTGGTATATTTTGGCCGCTGTGTGACAGAGTGTTGGACTAGATGGGCCATTGGCCTGATCCAACATTGGCTTCTCTTATGTTCTTATGTTCTCTTATGTTCTTATATTCTTACTATGCACATCTCTGCAATGATCCCTCTCTTTCTTTCTGTAGAAAACTTGTTCCTTGTGTATGCTTCACAATTCTACCCTCCCTCTTCAGTACTCTTCACCAATCTAGAGGGATAAAAAAGTTGGCTGGACAGGTGTATCTGTTGTAGTTTTTTAAATGTTATATCAAAATTTACTTTCAGAGTCCTTAGTGCATAGTGTCACTATCTTCACTACGATGACACTGGGATATATTGAATTTTTAAATCTGCAGATGGGAGAGGGGTGCAATTTTAATCAATCTCCCCTTCCATTGTAAGGGCCTGTCTCCAAGGAACAAATCTAGGTTTGCCAGACAGGGGAACCCCTGCTTTTGCAGGGTGCTTCCCCACCACCAGCCAGGTGGCTGACAGGAAAATTCTGCCACCAACTGGCCCCAAAGGCGATGTGATGACATTACCCAGAAGTGATGCCATCATGTCGCCAACATCGCACAGCGAGATGCTAGTATTCGGGCAAAACTCTATGATAAAATCGGCTACAAACCGTAAAGAGTTTTGCTCAAAAAACTAGAGTGTCACCCCCCAACGTGATGATGTCACTTCTTGGGTGACATCATTGTGCCATGCACACAGAAGATCCCAGAAGGACCAAGGATCCTGGCAACCCTAAAAAAATCTGGGAAGGAAGGCTTGGTAGGCTGCAAGAGGAGAGGGAAGCAGAGACATTCCACTCTGCACGGTCTGTGGATGGTTGGCTATATACCCCTTACTACAAAAAAAACAACAAAAAACCTGGGTGAAAAATCATTTAGCAGCACATTGGGTCTGAGCCTACCAGCTCTTCTGCAAAATGAAGATACCTCCTTTTGATCCCTGGAAAAGGATATGCTGGCAGTAAGAGCACATGGACAAAAAACCACACGAGACAAAACAGCAGTGAGGAGAATGATCATTTCACTTGTGCCAGTGGAAAAGCCGGTGGGATCAAACCCATTTCTTCTACTTTGGCAGAAATATTGTATCATGTTTATTTTCCCCCACAAAGTACTTGCAGAACACCCTGTGATTTTAATGTTATGTGCTTAGTTAAGCATTTCTGATGACTACAAAAAAGCAATCTTCCCTGTATGCAAAAACAGAAAACACAAACATAAATATAATCTTATTTTCAAATACCAAAAGCCACTGACTCTTGCATAATGCTATTTGTTTCTTTTTATTTCCTGGGTGTGTTTCAAACCCCAGATACTCCTGAGGTAAGTGCTAAAAGGGTCAAATGTTTTTGTAGCTAAAAACTGCTGAGCCAAAATTGGAAGGGAGTCAACACCTAAATATTTCAGTCAGAAACACAGTAAGATTATATCTGGGTTGTGACTGCCATCAGTTTGCTAACAGGAAGCAAAATAAACATGAGCCAGTTAACTGACAGTTTAATATCAAACCTTCTTCTGATATATATTAAGAATTCCAGAGCTTAATGTCATCATTTTGCATTGCACCAGCTCAACAAACCTTGTAAAGCTACCTCCCTCTCAAACTACAAATAACCCAGTAAGGCATACCTCAAACAAATAGGGTCGCAAATTACTCAAGCTATAGCTTGGTTCTTGTTTTTACCTCACGCTTTGGCTGGACAAGTCTCAGGACTTGCCCTGCAGATGGTCATGGAGAAGGGTCAGGAACAGTTAAGGTCTGAAGCCGGTGGGGTCTGGAGCCAGATCTAGCAGGCAAGGGTTGTGACCTTGTGAAGCAACTGATTCGGAAAGGCTGTCTTTCCAGGCCCCCTCTTAAGTAGGCTAGGATATAATTGAGCCTGGCTGTATTGTTAACAGGTGCAGGAAACCAAGGTGGCTCTGCACACTGGCCACGATCCTGCAAAGAATCACCTTCACTGCACTGTTCTACTCTGGTGTTCCATGCAGCCAGCCTAGCATTTCACCTCTGTGCAACTCTGGCCCGGGCCCTCAGCTGCCAGTATTCCTGCAGATTGGAAGAGGATCCTGGGGGGGCTACAGGGCTGTGCTTAAGCCCTGCATGACAGAGGCTTGGAGACTATCTGAGGCTGATGGAGAAGTTTTCCTTGTAAGCTCTGGCAAGGCAGCCTCTGGTGGTGAGGAGGGATCATCTACAGGTGGCTCTTCCAGGTCCCTCTGGTCCTCCTCAGTCACTGACTTTGGCTCTTCCCCATAGGATTCTAAATCTTAATCACTGAATAGCGGGTCATGATAGTTGTGATGTCACATGAACCCATGTTTTATTTAAACTGACAGCAGTTAGCTGATGTCTGAGTTCAGTCCTACCCTACAGCTAATCTTGTTACTTCAAATCAGCACTTGAGGTTGATTTGTTAACCACAGTTACTCTCAACTATGGTTCTTATACACAAAATAAATCTTGGTGTAATCATGGCTTATTTTTGTTATCTTTCCTTGTGCTACAGAGATACCTGAACAGAGTCACTCAAAACTGAAATGTATCTGAACTTTCACCACTCCTCACTAGCAGTCTCCCTGTCTGTGCTAGTCTCTTTGCCAACCTAAAGCTACAGGAATGCTGGTAATGTTCCATTCTTAACTGCAGCAATGAAACGAAACTTTACCTGTTTCATTGTCCAAACAGAATGGTGGTAGGGCAGATCCAAGAGGCATGTGCCTTCTTCCACCATCCATAGTACCACTGGTAGGGTCTGCAAAGCATGTAACTCCCCAGACCTGCCTCACCATTGCCCAGTGACAGAATGTGAAATAAGGCTGGTAATTGTGGGATAAAACCAGGGCAGGGGATCTCTTGCACACTTGGATGTTTAGGTAACTTTGTGTATGTATATGGTTGCATTCATACAATTTAGCGTCAGGAAAGGGATAATCTGATAAATTAGGCAGTAAAGGAGCATACACCAGTGCCTGCTTTCTGAGCTGAGAGTTCTTCTGCCCCATCCTTGCAGTGACATAAGCCAGTGATAAATAACTCTGTTAACTAGTGAAGTTTTGCCCTTCTGCTGATTAGCAAGTGGGTCTTTGTAGGGAAGGTGAGGGAAAGGACAGAAGACTTAAAATGAGGATTTGTCAAAGAAACCAGGATTAAATGATAGTTTGAAAGCTGAACTGCAGTGTAAGGTTTTGATCTCATTCTGAGATGCCTTATATGCAACACTTGTAAAGGTACCTCATTGTAGTCTTCTGAAGTGACATGTATTAATGCTGCCTCTTTGCCTTCCTTAGTGTTTCCTAATCATTTTTGCTGCCACCAAATCTTGCCTTAGAATTCTCAGTTGGACCCAAAAAACAGGAAGGCTTAGTTATGTTTGGTAGAATGACAGAACACTCAGCGTGTGGCAGTGGCTCTGAGGTAAAAAGGAGATCCTTTACTCTAAAATACCTGTTTTCTCTTAAACCTAAAGACAGTTCATTTAGTAGTAAAACAGTGTAATGGGTTTCTGTATTCTTAATAAGCATAATGGTTTCAGATAGGTGCATTTCTTCTTTCTCTAAAGTTCCTTAAATAGACCTAGCCACAAAGGCTTATTTTCTCTCTTGACACTTACACTAGTAACTTCCACAAAGCTTAATTTCCTAACTTGTCACTTAGGCTAATAACTTCCACAAAGAACACTAATTTCTCTCACATTCCAAAGCACCTGACTCACTCTCTTCCCACACACACTGAACAAAACTCTCTTTCTACAAACCAGTCAACTCTGCCCCCTAGGGTATAGTTACCATCCAATCATAACACACTTCAATGGTCATCCATCTAGTCTCCCCCTTTTTTTTAACTCTAGAGGCCTGCCCTTTTAAACCACATCAACATACATATAAAACCCCATATTAAAACACAGCTAAGTAAACTGACAATCAGGAGTTTCCGGCACAATCTTAAAGAAAATAATTTCTATTCACCTTCATTAACAGGATCTCCGCACATATATGTACTCTGCAGTATTTCAGAGCTCTCACGCTGTTGCTGAAACAATGGGGAATTTCAGACAGATGATATAATCCGGAAGAGGAACGGTTCCCAAACGGTTTCTGGTCTGGCATTTCAGACAGAACCGTTTTAGAACCGGTTCCCTACCGGAATATATTTGTAATTTCACACAGAATCGCTTCTGTCCCGTTCAGGAAACGGGGCTGAAGCGTTTTACCTGTCAACCGCTTCCAAGTAGTCATCAGTTTCTTCTCCCGGATCCGATACGCTTTTTTCCCGCCTTTTTTCGCCCGCGCGGGCGATCTCCGGCTTTTTTTTTTTGGAACGTTCGCTTTAGAGCGTTATAGCGCTATAGCGCAATAGCATCATAGCAACCCCATTGGAATGCCTGCAGTGTTGTTTTTATAGCACTATAGCGCTATAGCGCTCTAAAGCGAACATTTTTTTTAAAAAAAGGCGTGGCGGGAACCGGCGGGAAAACAAAGCGGTGCAATCTGAAATGCCAAACCGCTTCTGATTCGGCTCTTTTCCGGTCAGGGAAAGCCATGTGTGAAATGGCAGCCCTGTACCGGTTTACTTCAAGACGAATCAGAAACGGCTTCAATCCGGCAGAGTCTCGGTAATGTGAAATTCCCTAATATGATCTAGCTCCACATCACAAAACACTCCACTGTCAGAAGTATAATTCCATTAAACATAAGAACATAGGAAGATAAGAGAAGCCAATGTTGGATCAGGCCAACGGCCCATCCAGTCCAACACTCACAGTGGCCAAAAATATCAGGTGCCATCAGGAGGGCCACCAGTGGGGCCAGGACACCAAAAGCCCTCCCACTATTGACCCCCCCCCAAGGACCAAGAATACAGAACATCACTTGCCCCAGAGTCCCTATCTATACCTTGTGGCTAATAGCCACTGATGGACCTCTGCTCCATATGTTTATCTAATTCCCTCTTGAAGCCATCCATGCCTGTAGCCACCACCACTTCCTGTGGCAGGGAATTCCAAGTGTTAATCACTCTTTGAGTGAAGTAGTAGTTCCTTTTATCCATTCTAACCCAACGGCTCAGCAATTTCATTGAGTGCCCACGAGTTCTTGTATTGTGAGAAAAGGAGAAAAGTACCTCTTTCTCTACCTGCTCTATCCCATGTATAATCTTATAAACTTCGTTCATGTCACCCCTCAGCTGTCGTTTCTCAAAGCTAAAAAGCCCCAAATACCTCAACCTTTCCTCATAGGGAAAGTTCTCCAACCCTTTTATCATTCTAGTTGCCCTCTTCTGCACTTTTTCCTAAGCTATAATATCCTTTTTAAGGTTTGGTGACCAGAACTGTACACAGTATTCCAAATGAGGTCGCACCATTGATTTATACAGGGGCATTACGATATTGGCCGATCTGTTTTCAATACCCTTCCTAATAACCCCCAGCATAGCATTGGCCTTTTTTATTGCAGTTGCATACTGTCTCAACATTTTCTTTCTTTTTTTAATTTTTTTTTAATAAACAATAAAATTACATTCTAACATAAAATAATACAATCAATCAAAGCAACACAGCATAGAACTAAACTAACAAATTATAAAACATTATATGTATAAAATCTAAATCTCTTGAACCATACTGCTACTTAAACCATTTACTTCACAGCTATTTTAGTATCCTAATCAAGGCAGTTTCATCAACTCATAGTATTTATGATTCTCAAATGAAGACTTACTAATAGGATTGTTATCCAATTTTTCCAACACTGTGTTCCATTTACTATGAAAAATCTGGTATGCCTTATATGCATTTTTTACATTAATAGTCGTAGAAATCTTATCCATAACATAATAATCCCAAACCTTGGAGTACCATAAGTTTATAGAAGGGGGAAGAGGGTTTTTCCAAAACTGTGCTATCGACGTCCTAGCGGCAGTTAATAAAGTAGTTAACAAATCCTCTTTAGCCTTAGTAATATTGTCATTAGGCCACCACTGTCTCGACATTTTCAATGAGTTATCTACTATGACTTCAAGATCTCTCTCTTGGTCAATCTCTGCCAGTTTGGACCCCATCAACGTGTATTTATAGTTAAGATTTTTGGCTCCAATGTGCATCACCTTGCACTTGGCCGCACTGAACCCCATTTGCCACACTGACGCCCACTCGCCCATCCTCAACAGATCCCTTTGGAGTGTCTCACAATCCTCCATGGTTTTCACCACCCTGAACAACTTCGTGTTATCTACAAATTTAGCCACTTCAGTGCTTACTCCCAACTCCAAATCATTAAGAAACAAGTTAAAAAGCATCGGACCGAGTACTGATCCTTGTGGTATCCCACTGCTTACCACCCTCCACTGAGAAACTTGCCCTTTTATACTCACTCTCTGTTTCCTATTAATTAGCCAGTTTTTGATCCACAAGAGGACTTGTCCTTTTATTCCGTGATTTTTGAGCTTGCTTAGGTGCATAGCTAAGCTTTCTGGAAGTCCACATGTTTGTTCACCCCCTCAAAGAACACTAACAGGTTAGTGAGACAATATCTTCCCTTACAGAATCCTGCTGAGTCTGCCTCAATAGTTTTTGTTCAGCAATGTGCCTACTAATTATTTCCTTAATAACAGTTTCCACAAACTTACCCCGTATCGACGTCAGACTGACTAGCCTGTAATTTCCCAGATCTCCTCTGGAACCCTTTTTAAAGATGGGAGTAACATTAGCTACCTTCCAGTCCTCAGGAATGGAGGCAGTTGTTAATGAAAGATTACATATTTTTGTCAGGAGACACACAAGTTCACAATTGAGTTCTTTCAGAACTCTCAGATGTATGCCATCTGGGCCTGGTGATTTATCAGTTTTTAAGTTATCTATCAGTCATAGGACCTCCTCTCTCATCACCTCAATCTGACTCAGGTCTTTCAACACCCCTCCTGAAATCAGTGGTTCTGGAGTGGGCAAGCACTTCTCCTCTTCCACAGTGAAGACAGAGGCAAAAAATGCATTCAGATTCTCAGCCATTTCCCTATCATCCTTCACTACTCCTTTTACCCCTTGGTCATCCAAGGGCCCTGCTGCCTCCCTGGTTGGTATCCTGCTTCTAATGTATTTGAAGAAAGTTTTATTGTTGGCCTTTATGTTTTTTGCGATATGCTCCTCATATTCCCTTTTTGCCTGCCTGATCATAAACTTGCATTTTATTTGCCACAGCCTGTGTTCCCTTTTAGCAGTCTCACTGAGACTAGCTTTCTACCGCTTAAAGGAATCCTTTTTACCTTTTATAGCTTCTATTACATGTTTGTTAACCATTCAGGCTTTTTTCTATACCTATTTGTGCCTTTCCTAATCTGTGGTATATATTTTTTCTGAGCTTCTAGGATTGTAGTTTTAAATAGTCTCCAAGCTTCCTTTCCACTTTTCCTTTCAGTTTCCTTTCTTCCTCACATGTCCCCTCATACCAGAGAAGTTACCCCTTTTAAAGTTAAAAGTGGTTGTGCCCGTCTTTTTGGCCAATTCCCTATTTATGCAAATGTTGAACTCAGGAACATTATGGTCAGTGTTCCCAAGCAGTGCAATCACTTTTACATCTCTCACCAGGTCTTGGGCGTTACTTAGGACCAAATCCAGGATCGCCTCTCCCCTGGTAGTTTCTGTGATCATCTGCTCCATAGCACAGTCATTGAGTATGTCTAGAAACTCGACTTCCGGTTCATGGCGCAGCGATGGCGGTCGCTCTCCCCAGAGATTGGGGGAACAATTCGCATACCAGCAGTGAGGAGGGAAGCCGCTGATGCGGTTTCCCCACGGAACCCTAGGGTAGGGTTCCAAGCCATAGGGCTTTCGAGGGGTAGCCTCTTTGATGACATAATGCCAGAGAATTGAGGTGCTCCTCCACCTTGACGGTCCCACTGCTGTGTGGCCGAATGGCACTAAGCGCTGGAGATTGAGCGAATGACGAAGAGACAAGCGTGGTCAAAAGTGACCGACAATGAAAGTGAGTTTGATGTAACCCGACTTTGAAATAATCAAAGAAATCCCTATCCCCCCTATACTAGTAAATGGAGAGAGGCGGGACCTCCCCCGTGAGCGTGTCAGAGAAGTGAAAAAAGAGAGGAGGGAAGGGGGCAGTTAAGCGTTTGAACTGTTTTGAGAGACTTACCAGAGCGGACTTAAATCAGAAGTGGTTGGCTTCTGTAAACTATCAGCAAAGATGGTGGGCACAGGGCAGAAAGGAGCGAAACCATAACTTACGGGCGGTCAAAGTCCGAGGCCTGAAGAAGAGGGAATGGACGTCATGAGACTTCTAGCGGATACGCTCAAGCCTGTGATGGATCAATTTACTGGTATTAACCAGCAGTTAACCGCTCTCAATCAAAACTTTGCAGCGCAACAGCTTCAGCTGGTGGAAACGGTTAAAAAGACAGAGCAAATGGTGGAAGTAGTGAAAGAGATGCACACCGAGAACAAGGTTTTGAAGAAACAGATGGACGAATTAGCGAACAAGCAAAAATACCAGGAAAATAGACTATTCTTTCTACAAATGGAAAAAGCAAATATGATCCTCAGATTCCAGAGAGTGCCTGAATAACTGAATGAGGATTTGAAGAAGCTACTCAGTGATCTTATCACACCAGTAACAGGCTTGAAAGTGGAAGAAATTATGAATGATATGGAAGCAGCATACAGGGTGTATTCCAATTACATCAAAACAAATAGCCTGCCTGGAGAGATCTCAGTCAGATTCTCAAGGAGACAAATGAAGGATGCAATATTAAAAGCAACATCAGTAACTCCACTGAAACTGGGGAATTCAACTATCAAGACTTTAAAGGACATTCCATTTGAAATTCGTCAAAAAAGAAAGAACTACAAGGACTTAATCCTTTTTCTTCAAACTAATCAAATTGCATACAAATGGGTGGTACCGGAAGGGGTCATCTTTAAAATCCACGAAAAAAGAGAGAAGATTGACTCTGTGTACAAAGCCAAAGAGTTTTTGAAATGTCAGCTGGGAGCCAAAGAAGATGGTGAAACTGGTTCAAGTGGCTCCACGTCCTCGGAGATGGACGAAGACTTGGTCACGGAAGAAGGTGCTGCAGCCCGCAAGAAAACTTATGGTTTTAGAGATAGAAAGCCTAAGTAAAGGTAGAAGGACTCTGTAAATTGCCTTTATGAAGCAAGCTATGAGAGATGCTCTGGAACTCTCTCATAACAAGTAACTAATTAATGATTTAGCAGAGATAGACAGGAACTCACTGTTTGCATTGTTTAAACACAGATTTTAACTGGGGTATGATCTCCTACTCTTGGGGTTTTAGTTTAGTGTGGGTTTGCTTTTCTTTCTCCTTAGTTGTTGCTCCCCCCCTTTTTTTTCTTTGTAGTTTTAGTTGTGTGTATATATATATATATATATATATATATATATATAGCAATAAAAAATCCCCTTCGGGGGGCCAAAAAAAAGAGAGTGTCTAGAAACTCAATCTCTTTTTCCTGACTAGAATACATATTGACCCAATCAATGTGTGGGTAGTTAAAATCACCTATTACAGCACAGTTTTTTTGTCTAGCCACTATCTTTGTCATGATTATTAGTGATGGGGCACAGGCATGGAAGACTACAGCTTGAGTCTTATTTGATGGCATTTTGAAACATTTATTTTGCTTAGTCAGTTGTACCCACGTAATATGGAAGGCACTGAAGGATACAACACAAGTACACTGCTTTACTATTGCCAGTTGGAGTTACCCTTTACATGAAACCAGAATTGTTCCCTTTCATTTTATATTTCTGATCTTACTTAGTTTATTAAATATGTACAGGGCTTTCCACATAAAAAAAGTGAGTGTCCATTTAAATAATCCAGACTACTATTTCCATCCCCAAACACATCATGCACTGATCCCAGTGCATATATTATCTGAGATATATTTGAACAGGTACCACCATCACACTATCCTTCCAATTATAACATAAGCAAAGCCCTGCAGCTAGTATTACAAACTGCACAGTCACCTGTAGATGGGTTTTAAAAACCCACTCACCAAACTACAGTTAATTTCATAAATGTTTTATAATTTTGAGGCTTTAGAAAGCTTCTGCTGAGATACACTTTGCCAAAGACTGCAAACCAGTCACAACGGATGTGTGAAAAAGCGTACATTGCACTCAAGTCAAAAGTGGCAACATGCATTTTACACAATCTCTAATCCTTCCACTATCCATTCAGACTATGAAATAGTATTGGACTAGTAAAGGTAAAGGTAAAGGTTCCCTTGCTCGAAAGCCAGTCGAATCCGACTCTAGGGTTGCGGTGCTCATCTCCGTTTCAAAGCCAAAGAGCCAGCGCTGTCCGAAGACGTTTCCGTGGTCATGTGGCCGGCATGACTAAACACCAAGGCGCACGGAACGCTTGGACTAGCAGCTGACAAATCCTTGCCTTCTGAATGGAAAAAATCCTAGGACAAAAATCAAGTTCAGGCAGCTCTACTGTATAAAGTGCTTCCACAAAGGAGCCAGTGGATGATAATATAACTTATATACTGGTATCTGATAAAGCAAACTTTGACTCACAAAAGATTATACCCTGGAAAATGATGTTAGTTTCTTAAGATCCTACTGAATGCAAATTTTGTTCTGCTACTAAAGACTGACATGGCTGCCCACTTGAAACAATGTTTCTTATACTGGCAGAGACTAACTTCTTTTTAATTCACTGTGATAATACAGAGGTTACTCAGGCCTTGGGATCTATTGTGACATACCTCTTTGAATATATATTTTAGAGAGACTTACAGTGAATGAAGTCTGTTCTGACACCTGGTAAAGTGGAATATATGAAGTCTCAGAATTGCCAGTCATGATCAGGACAGACAGCAGAGTTTGTATTAGCTGTTTGCTTGATAAATGATGTCTTCTAATGTTAGATAATGAGTTTTATTCTGAGGGCTGAATAAATATGTGTATATAATTGGCTGGACCTGAGTTCTACCATCAACCTAGCATGGTTATGCATTTACAGATAAAATTTACCCATATTCAACAGAACAGGCATAAAGTAACCTAATTTTGGAAGGATTTTTAGTTATCACAGATAGGTGACAATTAAGTATCTCTGCCTGCACTTTTTTCTGTCAAGAAACTAAACAGTTTCAGAAGCTACCAGCATAAAACCTTACCTACTTAAAGAGAGAGCTTCAGTGTTCTTTACATATCAAATATTCAACAGAACTTGAACCATATTTGGGGGGCTTTTATAAACATGCTACAGAAAGCATCACAGCTCATAAATATCATTATCTTCACAGTCACTTCTCAGTCAGCCTCTTTTGCAAAAAAGAGAACAAAACCCTCACATAAGTTATCAGATGGAAGCAGCAAATTTGGATTTTATTGCCTAAGTAACAAATGCTCAGCAGTGATAGTGTCCTGACGTTGCAGTAGTCCTTCATACTTTCATAACCAACACATGAAGACTGTAATGCAGCAACAATGTATGCACTTGCCCATGCACTGTGGGATATATGACAATTTGTGTTCTTATGCAGAGGACTGCAGTGATCCACTTGACTAGTACTTAAGTCTATGCACTAGCTTCCCTGGCTGGTTTTCAGCATAATTCTAGAGGTTAATTTTTGAGGTTAAAATTAAATGGCATGTACATAAGTCCACACTCTACAATGACAACCAGGGTTCTTTTTTTCTTCTTTTTTTCTTTTTTGGAAAAAGAGGTGCCGGAATTCTCAAGAGGGAAATGAAGTTTTCAATCTGTATACTGAAAACTCATGAAGTTCTAACCATTTTTAAAAGAATTTTGTCGAAGAGGTTCTGGAACTTTTTTCCAGCACGTTCACCCAGAAAAATGTCCTGACAGCATGAAAGAACACCACTTGCTGGCTTCCGGTCGGAGTTAAAATGGCGAGTTGACGCACTCTGTGAACTGTGCAGGGTGGACGGTGGCTCCTTTTGACAGTTTGGGCCCCTTTGGGTCCAACGCAGCACTCCCCAGGCGGGGGGGGGGGGTGGCAAGCAAGCAACAAAGTCCAAGCGAGAGTTGAGATTGGCGTGGGCAAGCTTCGGAGGAAGCTTGTTTACGCTTTGATCCACTCTCACGAAGCGGGCAGTTGCAGGACAACACTACAGGAGCCAACCGGGCTGATAATTCAGCATAAACCCGTCATCTACCGACCTCTTTACCATCAAGGATAACATTAAGTTAAGAAGAAGCAATGCGAAACCCCGAGATCGAACTTTAAGGTAACAAAGAACTTTTGTTTACCGGTCTGAAGACGTAGCGAAATTTGAATCAAGCGGCTAAGCGCATAAAAGTCTTTTCGAAGTGATCCACTCTGTTTGGAACTGAAAGAAGCTTTCTAGAACATGAAAATAGTGAAAAAGTAACTTTTGTTTTGCATTCCTGTGGTCAGTCAGAGATTAATGGCAAGTTGTAAAAACGAAACTGATGCGATTCTGTGCTACTAAAAATAAGTTCTGGCTGAGAAAGATGAGTTTGGGGCACGAGAGGCGTTTGAACAGACTGAGTAACCGGAAGGAGAAGGAAGATTTAGCGCGCTCCACAGGAAGTTGGATTTTCGGGACGGACATTAAACCGGAAGTTACAAAATAGCCTACTCTTGCCAAAAAACCATAGAGAAATTGTGCCCGCCATTTTGAGGAGGACTAATTTTTTAAAACTTAATTTGAATTATAAAATCAAAGAGAAGAAACATATAAAGGCGGCGATTCGATGGAATATTTAGAAGAAAGGAGATTTTGGTGATATTTAAAAGTTTCCAAGACGGATTTGAGGCCAAGACAAAGGGCCGCCTCTACATCGAGTCCTAGAATGGCAGCAAAGGACAAAAAAGAATGGCAGGCAGCAATAGAGGCTATGGAGAAGAGGATGGTGGAGGCAGTGCAGAATCTTGGAAAACAAATGGAACTACAGACTAAACAAATGGAATTGCAGATGAAACAACAAATGGAAAAGCAATTGGAGCAAATAGAACAAGTACAAGTGCAAGTACAAGAGAAGAATATGGCAGCTATGAAAGAACTGGTCCTAGCAGAAGTGGCAGAGTTTAAAAAAGATACAGAAGAAGTTAAAAAAGAAGTCCAAGGTTTAGTAACAAAGTCGACGGAGCTAGAACAAAAAATCAAAAATACCCTCCAGGAGAATACAAGGTTGGAGTCTATGATGGAGTATAGAGCTACGCAAAACCACCTGAGACTAAGAGGAATAGAGGAGGCCGAAGACCAAGATATACATGCGTTGGTAATAACAACATTGACGGCATATATTGGAGAAGACCAAGGGGATCTAGACTCAGACTTCGACTTAATTTACAGAGTAAACTCAACGTATGCTCAGAGAAAAAAATTACCCAGAGATGTCATTGTGCAGTTTGTGACAAGAAAAATGAAAGAGGATATTTTCAAGAAGCAATTTACACAACCGTTGGAAATTGACGGTAAAAAGATTATAATTTTAAGAGAAATCCCAAGGGTGATGCTACAAGATAGAAAAAAGTACAAAAAACTGGTTGACAAATTAAAGGCAATGGGGATTAGATTCAGATGGGAAATACCACAAGGCTTGTCATTTACATACAATTCAGTGAGATTTACGATCAAATCAGAAGGAGACTTGTATAGGTTCAAAGAAAATAATTTTGAAGAGTTTTTGGATATATAAATCAAGACACTATGGAGTATAAATTGCTATCTTGGAATGTAAATGGACTTAATTCACCTAACAAAAGAAAATTAGTAAATCATTGGCTGGAAAAACAAAAGAACAATATAATTTGTTTGCAGGAAACCCACATTAGAAAACAGGACTACAAATATGTGATAAATAAGAAATTGGGAGAAGAATTTTATTCATTAGCGACTAAAAAGAATAAAGGAACAGTGATCTACATTAAAAAAGAATTGGAACCTAAGCAAATTTTTGTGGACAATGATGGGAGGTATACTGGAGTAGAAATAATGATGCACAGAAAAAAGACTTTGATTGTGAATTTGTATGCACCTAATGGAGCTAAAGAAATTTTTTAAAAAGATTTGACAAAAGAGATGGAACAATTAACTTATGATCAGGTTATTTTTGCAGGAGATTTTAATGGTACAGTGAATAACCTACTGGATAGACGATCAAAAAAAGTTGGAGATGTGGCTGAAAAACTACCAAAAATTTTCTTTAAATTGATGAAGCAAGAGAAACTTGAAGATGTTTGGAGAAGATGGAATCCTAAAGTAAAGGACTATACTTTTTACTCTAATAGACATAACTCTTTTTCCAGGATTGATATGATTTGAATGTCAGAGGAGATGGCATTGAAGACTCAAAAATTGAAATTTTAACAAAAAATAATTCTGATCACAGCCCCTTACTTTGGATGTCAAGAGAAAAGCCTAAACAATTATATTGGAAAATCAATGAGGATTTATTGGACAGAAAAATAGTTAATGAGACATTGCGTAGGGAAACACAGAATTGTTTTGAAACAAATTTGAACAAAGGCACAGAATTACAAATTGTGTGGGACACATATAAAGCAGTCATGAGGGGACTGCTTATTTCATTAAACACTAAAGACAGAAAGCAAAGATTGCAACAACAAAACGATTTACAGGAAAAGATCCGACAGAAAGAAAAAGAGTTAAAGAAAAAGCCAGGGAAGAAAAAGATTATAAAAGAAATTCATATGCTACAAGACCAGTTAAATGTGTTGTCAAATCGAGAATTATATTGGAATTTAAAGAAACTACAAAAATCGTTTGAGGGTGCCAATAAACCTGGAAAGTTCTTAGCATGGCAACTGAAAAATAAACGAGAAAGAAATTTTATAAATAAGATAATAGAAGATGGAAAGGATATTGTGGACTTGAATGGTCTAAAAAGAGTCTTTTTTAACTTCTATGCTAAATTGTTTCAAAAGAAGGGTATTGACTCACAGAAACTTAAGAAATATTTGGAGAATATTGAAGTACCAATGCTGGGACAACAAATGAAAGAAGTGCTCAATGGTCCAATTAAAAATGAGGAAATTGTTAGTGCGATAGAAGAAGCAAAATTGGGGAAAGCTCCAGGTCCAGATGGATTTACAGCAAAATTTTACAAAAAATTAAAGGATGAGCTAACCCCAATTTTTGTACTTTTGTCAAACGAAAGAAGAGAGTCAAAGCGGATTCCAGAGTCATGGAAAGAAGCGAATATTTCGCTCATACCTAAAGAAGGTTTGGACCTAACTAATGTGAAGAATTATAGACCAATATCCCTCCTGAATAATGATTACAAATTGTTTGCTAAAATAATTTCTGAAAGGCTGAAAAACTATTTGAAAGATGTTATAACAGAAGAACAAGCTGGCTTTTTACCAAATAGGCAAATCAGAGACAATTTAAGAGTGGTGATAGATGCAATTGAATATTGTGACAAACACCCTGAAAAGGAAGTTGGATTTCTCTTCTTGGATGCGGAAAAAGCTTTTGATAATTTGAACTGGGACTTTATGTTGCAAGTGATAGAGAAAATGGAGATAGGTCAATCTTTTTAAAATATGATTACTGCAATTTATTCAGACCAAAAAGCGGCATTGAACGTAAATAAAGAGAAAATTGAATATTTTAAAGTGCGAAAAGGGATGAGACAAGGCTGCCCCTTATCTCCACTATTGTTTATTTGGATATTGGAAGTATTATTGGGGAAAATAAGAGATGACAAGAATATTAAAGGATTGACAACGAGAGGCTTTACATATAAATATAGAGCTTTTGCGGACGATGTAATGTTTATGATTCAAGACCCAATAGAGAATATACCATGACTGATGCAAAAAATTAAAGAGTTTGGAGATTTGGCTGGTTTTTATGTCAATAAAAGCAAAACAAAGGTGATGTGTAAAAATATGACGAAACAGAAGCAAATGGAACTTCAGGAGAAAATCCAGTGTGAAGTGGTCACAAAGACAAAGTATTTAGGGATTGAATTGACTATGAAAAATATAGATTTATTTAAAAATAATTATGAAAAAATTTGGTATAAGATTCAACAAGATATGAAAAAATGGGACACCTTGAATTTATCACTAATGGGAAGGATTGCAACAGGTAAAATGAACATTTTGCCTCGGTTAATGTTTTTATTCCAGAATATCCCAATAGTACGACAAAGCAAGATATTGGATGTATGGCAGAAAGAAATATCAAAATTTGTGTGGGCAGGAAGGAAACCAAGAATTAAAATGAAAATTTTATGTGACGCCAAGGAAAGAGGAGGACTTCAACTACCAAATCTTAGACTTTATTACGATGCTGTCTGTTTAACGTGGATAGAACAATGGATCAATCTTGAAAATATGAAGCTGTTGGCGTTAGAAGGTCATGATAATAAGTTCGGATGGCATGCGTATTTGTGGTATGAAAAATCAAAAATGGACAATTTTTTTAAACATCACTTTATTAGACGATCAATGTTCGAGACCTGGATGAGATATAAAAAATTCTTTTTTGAAGAACGACCACTTTGGATAGTACCAGCAGAAGTGATTAAACCATATTCGAGACATGAAGGATTAGATTGGTAACCTTATAGAAATCTTTTAAAATCTGAAGGGAAAAGCTTTGTTATGAGAGACAGAGGTGATGTGGAATTTGATTATGATTGGTTGAATTATAGACAGATTTATGATTTGTTTAAAACTGATAAGAGAAAATATGGCTTTAGGGCTAAGAATAATGAAATTGAAACTATATGGGTGGAAAAGGGAAAAAAATGATTTCAAAAATATATAAGGTTTTATTGAAGTGGTACACAGAGGATGAAACAGTAAAAGAACAAATGATAAAATGGGCTGTAAATGTAAATAGTGAAATAACTATGGCATCATGGGAATGTTTGTGGAAAAAATCAATGAAAATTTCAACTTCTGTTAATGTAAAAGAGAATTGTTATAAAATGATGTATAGATGGTATAGGACTCCAAAGAAAATTGCTAATATAAATGAGAGTATGTCTAGCAAGTGCTGGAAATGTAGAAAGAAAGAAGGCTCATTTTACCACATGTGGTGGACTTGTGATAAAGCCATGAGCTATTGATCAGAGATTCATAATGAAATACAGAAAATCCTGAAATGTACTTTTAAGAAGGATCCACAAATTTTGTTGTTAGGTCTTAAATTGGAAGAGTTGAATGTAACCAAGAGAACATTGTTATGGTACTTGGTTACAACAGCTAGAATGACTTATGCACAATTCTGGAAACAAGAAAAGATACCTGAAACATGGGAATGGATTAAGAAGATGCTTTTTATGGCAGAAATGGACAAATTGACAAGAAAGCTTAACAATGAAGAAGATGAAGCATTTTTTGCAGAATGGAAAGATTTCAAAGACTATCTTGAGAAAAATTGGGATGTAAAAAACAGATTGATTTGCTTCGACAGTTATTAAGGAGAAAATAAGAAAAAGAATGATAAGAATGTTAAAATGTTACCATAACGAAAGTGATATATTTTGCCAATGGTAATTAGATAATAGAGTTTATAAGGGGGTAAGAGCATTGCGGGAAGCCTTGTATTGGGGAGGGAGGGGAGGGAGGGAGAAAAGAAAAGGATATGGGATATTTACAAGATGTGATTTTAAACATGTGAAATATATCCAATAATAAATAGTTTTTTTAAAAAAAGAACACCACTTGCTAATAATGTGGGTTAAAAAAAATCATGTGCAAACACCAAGGGCACAGAAATGCATTTTCAAGTATTTGAACTCTGACAGCAGAGGTACATAGCTCAAACAGTTACATGGAAAAGAATGGATCCTGATTGGAGCTAAGTGCCCCCCATATTATCAGGGACTGACCTACATAGTGTTATAAAGAGCCAGCTTTCTTTCTGTCCACTAAAGGGAAACCTCTAAAACACAAGATTATTCAGTAAGCTTAATATCCATATGGGCCCAATAAGCTAGGGTATATAGTGATTTCATTTTCCCACTGATTCCAAGAAGAATAATTCATTCCCCAATGATGTTTTAGTTTTAACCTTTATTTGAAAAAGAAAATAAGGGTGGCATAAGGGTGATTCAGTGGGGTACAATTAACCCTATGATCTTGATGGTTAAATGATTTTTTTGGTATGCTTCTCAGATACTTTGTAAATTGCAACCCCATTTACAGAATATAATTAGTCTGCATATGTATATGTAAGATGCTTTAATAAGTGGAGTAATTTGTCAAGAGGTTTAGAACTGAGAAGGAAGTATAGTAGAACTCCATAGGATACATGCAAATTTACCACCACCATGCTGCTGCTATAAGAATGTCACATTTGCAGGAGGACGAGGAGGTGATGGATGAGACAGTGCAAAAGATGACACAGTGGCTGAGGGGAAGAAATAGTTGAGTCAGCCAGCCTCTCTCATGCTTTCTGTCCCCTCAGTCAGTCAGGCAGTCATGGAGAAGGATGAGGCGGCGGTGCCTGTGGCAGTGCACAAAGATCCTCCGCTGGTCAAGAACGGGATCAACCAAATCAGGAAAGGAATATTGGGGGGGGGGGGGAAGCTGAAACGGGGAGAGCAAGAGAGAGAGACAGCCAGCCAGCAGAAGACAGTAACAGGAGGGCAGTTAAGTGACCATTACTTTGTTTACCTCAGGCGCATTCTACGCCTGCTCCCTGCAAAGTTCTAAAGGATCTTGCATCTACTCTGAAATTGCCTGAGAAGCTGGAGGTAAGTTCAGTGTGCATGCCTACGAAAGCTTATACCTAGAATTAAATTTGTTGGACTTACAGGTGCCACTGGATTCAAACTTGGTTCTGAAAATCAGTTAAGTGCTGGCTTGCAGCAAGCCTTTGACTCCAACACTCTGCACCAACCTCTGGGGGCTTCTCCAGAACAGACCCTCCCAAGGCTTCACCCCCAAATCTCCAGGAATTTCCCAGCCTGGAGCTGGCAACCCAAAGGAGAACTGATCTCTATAGCTGGGAGATCCATTGTGATTCCTGGAGAGACGCCATCGCTACTGCTGCTGTGGGCAGGGGCAGGTAGTTTGGTATAGTGAGAGCCAGTTTGGTGTAGTGCTTAGTGTGCGGACTCTAATCTGGGAGAACCAGGTTTGATTCCCCACTCCTCCACTTGCAGCTGCTGGATTACCTTGGGCAAGCCATAGTTCTGACAAGAGCTGTCTTTGAAAGGGCAGTTCTTGAAAGGGCTCTCTCAGCCCCACCTACCTCACAGGGTGTCTGTTGTGGGGAAGGGAAGGGAAAGGAGTTTGTAAGCTGCTCTGAGACTCCAAGTGAAGGGCGGGGTATAAATCCAATCTCATCTTCTTCTTCTTCAGGTAGACGATTGGGAGGATGGGGTGGGAGACAGAAAGAGAGAGGAAGTGACAAGTGTGGAGGACAGATAGAGCAAGAGAACAGGTGGAAGGAGGAAAGAAGAGTGAGAGAGAGAAGTGGGGGAGAGGGGAGGAAGCAAAGATGGGGGGATGGGATAGCTGCTCCCACAAGTTTCTTGCAGGTCCCCACTTGTATTCCATATAAAAACTTTGAGCTAAGATGGTGGTTGCCTTTTTTAAAAGTATAATTAGGTAGCTCCTGCACTTCAAAAGGGGAACTCATCTCTGTAGCTGGGAGATCCGATGTGATTCACACAAATCCCTCAAATTACTACCTGGGATATAGGTGAGGTGATGCAAAGGCTCCAGATTCAGTCACTTCAAGGGCACATGATAAACTAGACTCTTGCTTTCTGTGTCTCACTGTCCTTTAAAAGCTGCAGCAAGCCAGAGATTTCCAGGGATTTGTCCCTTCCATTCACAACAGGAATGAGTTGGGGAAAGGAGCTAAAATGAAAGCATTCTTCTCTGTCCTAGATTTAGCTTTTAGCTGAAGTGTACTTTCTTATACTAGACTAGTGAGCAAAGCCCGTTGTGGCAGTAGACAATGGGCCCTAGATAGGAAGGAAGGAAGGAAGGAAGGAAGGAAGGAAGGAAGGAAGGAAGGAAGGAAGGAAGGAAGGAAGGAACTGAGAAGCGGAGGTACAGAGAGAGAGAGAGAGAGAGTTAAAGTGGGGGGGAGGGAGGAAAAGGGGGGAGGGAGAGAGAAAGAGGAGGGAGAGAGACAGAGGGGGGTGATGATAGTAAGTTTGAAAGAAAGAAAAGAAGGGAGGTAGGAAGGAAGGGAGAAAGAATGAAAGTCAGGAAGGAAGAAAGAAGGGTAGAAAGAGAGAGATGGAGAGAAAGAGAGTGGAAGGAAGGAAAGAAGGGAGAGAAGAACAGAAGAAAAGAAAGAGTGGAAACAGAGTGAGAGAGAAAGTGGGGAGGGGAGAGAGAGAGAAAGAAAGAAAAAAGGGGGAGGGGGAAGGCGTGGGGTGGGGAGGGAGAAAGGCCAAGGGGGGGCTGGGAGAGCTTCTCCCGTCTGGCCGGATTGACGGGCAGCGAGAGAAGCGAAGGGGGGCCAGGCGCGTGGTGGCTCCCTTGGCGCTACCGCGGGCTGTCTCCTGGGTGGGTGGGGGGAGGGCCTGAGCCCAGCACACAGAAGCTCCCTCGCCACCGTTGGCGGCTCTCTCATGGCTGGTTTTGGGGGGAGGGCCTGATTTGGGCGTGCGGCAGCTCCCTGGCTGCCAGCACTGAGTTTCTCTTTGGTGGGTGGACAGGAGTGACTGTGGATGACGCGGTGGTTCCCTGGCCACCGCCAGGTTTCTCTTGGGTGGGTGGTTGGGGAGGGCCTGCGGTCAGCATGCGGCGGGTGCCTGGCCGCTGCTGCCAGCTTTGTCTTGGGTGGGTGGGTGGGGAGGGCCTGCAGCTGGCATGCGGCAGCTGCCCAGCTGCTGCCACTGGCTTTCTCATGGGTGGGTGGGCGGGGAGGGCCTGCGGCCAGCGTGCGGCCACTGCCTGGCTACCACTGGCGGCTTCCTCCTGGGCGGGTGGGGGAGAGGGCCTGAGGCCGGCACGGGGAGGCTCCTTGGCTGCTGCCACTGGCTTTCCGGGGCCCTCCTGGGCCTGCCTCAGGGGGCCTGCCTCTTTGGATGGTGGGCAAACTCCACACTCACTCTGTTGATGGTCCTTTCTTGTCAAAGGTCCAGAATAGAGTGAGCGGAAGACACTGGTCGGGGCTGACGTGGGCGGAACTGCACAGAGCAGCCACCCAACCCAGCCAGCATCTTCTTAGTGACAGTTCATGCCGCCAAACACTGTTGGCATGCATCGAATGTTGTAGAACCAAAATTCAATTATTAAAAGGAGAGATGCTACATTTTTGTGCTCCTGACAGGCACAGCCTGCCCGTGAAGGTGGTTCTTTTAGATTATTGTCTCAATTTACTAATTCTCTCTCTGGTCTCCCCCTACACTTTCTAAATTTAGATTGTAAGCTCCTTGGGATAGAGACTGTGCTTTAGGGTTTTTTTGCTGATTTTTATATAACAAAACACTTTTCTTTTGGTTCAGTCTATGGACCTGTCTATGATATGAGATTTGATGGTAAGGTCTGTGTAGCCCCATCTGAAAGTAATGATGATCAATTTAAAATCATGTGGCCAATTAAGTAGCATTGTAAATAAAATCCAGCATTTTTAACCATATGGAAAGTGCTCTTCTTGCCCACCTAGTTTACTAGAGAACTTCCAATTGCCCATACAAGGAAGAAGGAACAGACTGCTGTAATGAAGCCCCACAAAGGGAAGACATTTGTATTGTCAGCGGTGTGGGAGGGAGAGTGTTACATGCCGAAAACAGAACCTCGGTGATCTTGAGTTTATTCACAACTGCTGATTATGACATGAGCAAGGGTTCAAGCATCCCTGTTAGCTGCACTTCCTGCCTTGTATACACACTCTGGAAAACACAAGTTGCCATCTGCATATGTGTGAAATGTTCTATACAGCAAAGCAGACACGTAACACTTCACTATTATTTTAAGCTACATATAGGGCCAAAACTGTCTATGTTAAGATATTAAAGAAAAAATGCACACAAAATCTTATCAAGAATATAATAGTAAATCATAAAGAACTAGCTTATTCTATTTTAAAGTAACCATGAGTGTACAGAGCCTCCACCTACTCTGTTTCTTTTTAAAACAAGGCAAGGCCTAAGATCTTCCATAGTTAATGCTGCAAAAGAAAAAAAAATCTTATTGTTGACTTGGTACAGTGGGCACAACTTTGTCCTAAGTAAGCAGTGTTTACAAGTAATGAGTTTAACATTTGTCATTGAGTTTAACTTTTGTACAAATAGGGAGTTGCCCGAAAAGACTGATGCAACCACTTTTAACTTTAAAAGGGGTAACTTCTCTGATATGAAGAAGAAATTGAAAGGAAGAGTGGAGAAGGTCAAAACCATTGGGGAAGCTTGGAGACTATTTAAAAATACAATCCTAGAAGCTCAGAAAAAATATATACCACAGGTTAGGAAAGGTACAAATAGGTATAGAAAAAAGCCTGCATGGTTAACAAATAAAGTAATGGAAGCTGTAAAAGGTAAGAAGGATTCCTTTAAGTGGTGGAAAGCTAGTCGTAGTGAGGTTGACAAAAGGGAACACAGACTATGGCAAATAAAATGCAAGTCTGTGATCAGGCAAGCAAAAAGGGAATATGAGGAGCATATTGCAAAAAACATAAAGGCCAACAATAAAACTTTCTTCAAATACATTAGAAGTAGGAAGCCAGCCAAGGAGGCAGCGGGGCCCTTGGATGACCAAGGGGTAAAAGGAGTAGTGAAGGATGATAGGGAAATGGCTGAGAAGCTGAATGCATTTTTTGCCTCTGTCTTCACTGTGGAAGAGGAGAAGTGCTTGCCCACTCCAGAAGCACCAATTTCGGGAGGGGGTTTGAAAGACCTGAATCAGATTGTGGTAACAAGAGAGGAAGTCCTCCTACTGATGGACAATTTAAAAACTAATAAATCACCAGGCCCGGATAGCATTCATCCAAGAGTTCTGAAAGAACTCAAAATGTGAACTTGCGGATCTCCTGAAAAAATATGTAATCTATGTTTAAAATCTGCCTCCATTCCTGAGGACTGGAAGGTAGCTAATGTCACTCCCATCTTTAAAAAGGGCTCCAGGGGAGATCCAGGAAATTACAGGCCAGTCAGTCTGACATCGATACCGGGTAAGTTGGTGGAAACTGTTATTAAGGAAAGAATTAGTAGGCACATTGATGAACAAAAACTATTGAGGCAGACTCAGCATGGGTTCTGTAAGGGAAGATCTTGTCTCACTAACCTGTTAGTGTTTTTTGAGGGAGTGAACAAACATGTGGACAAGGGGGACCCAATAGATATTATTTACTTTGACTTCCGGAAAGCTTTTGATACAGTTCCTCATCAAAGGCTCCTAAGTAAGCTCAATAGTCATGGGATAAAAGGACAAGTCCTCTTGTGGATCAAAAACAGGCTTATAAATAGGAAACAGAGAGTGAGTATAAATGGGAAACTTTCTCAGTGGAGGGTGGTAAGCAGTGGGGTACCACAGGGATCAGTACTTGGTCCGATGCTTTTTAACTTGTTTATTAATGATTTGGAATTGGGAGTAAGCAGTGAAGTGGCTAAATTTGCAGATGACACAAAGTTGTTCAGGGTGGTGAGAACCAGGGAGGATTGTGAGGCACTCCAAAGGGATCTGTCGAGGATGGGTGAGTGGGCGTCAACGTGGCAAATGGGGTTCAATGTGGCCAAGTGCAAAGTGATGCATATTGGAGCCAAAAATCCTAAATATAAACACACGTTGATGGGGTCTGAACTGGCAGAGACGGATCAAGAGAGAGCTCTTGGAGTCGTAGTAGATAACTCAATGAAAATGTCTAGACAGTGTGTAGCTACAATAAAGAAGGCCAACGCTATGCTGGGGATTATTAGGAAGGGAATTGAAAACAGTCAGCCAGTATCATCGTGCCCCTGTATAAATCATTGGTGCGACCTCATTTGGAATACTGTGTACCATTCTGGTCACCACATCTCAAAAAGGATATTATAGCATTGGAAAAAGTGCAGAGAAGGGCAACTAGAATGATAAAAGGGTTGGAACACCTTCCCTATGAAGAAAGGTTAAAACACTTGGGGCTCTTCAGCTTGGAGAAACGACGGCTGAGGGGTGACATGAATTATTAAGATTATGAATGGGATTGAGCAGGTTGAGAAAGAAGTACTTTTCTCCCTTTCTCACAATACATGAACTCGTGGGCACTCCATGAAATTGCTGCGCAGTCGGGTTAGAACAGATAAAAGGAAATACTTCTTCACCCAAAGAGTGATTAACACATGGAATTCACTGCCACAGGAAGTGGTGGCAGCTACAAGCATGGACAGTTCCAAGAGGGAATTAGATAAACATATGGAGCAGAAGTCCATCAGTGGCTATTAGCCACAGAGTATAGATGGGAATTCTCAGTCTGGGGCAGGTGATGCACTCTATTCTTGGTGCTGGAGGCAGCAGTGGGAGGGCTTCTAGTGTCCTGGCCCCACTGCCGGACCTCCTGATGGCACATGGTATTTTTGGCCGCTGTGTGACAGAATGTTGGACTAGATGGGCCATTGGTCTGATTCAACATTGGCTTCTCTTATGTTCTTATGTTATGTTCCTAAGTAAGTAAATGGTTCACAGTTTATTTTGTAGTAGGGCTGCCAGATACCCACCCCCAGTCTGGCTGGGGATATCCCACTTTTGGGCCATCCCCCCTCATTACCCTCTTACCTCTGAGAAGCTGCAAATAACTGTGACGTGCATACGTTACCTGGAAGTGATGTAGGCATGTCGGCAACGTCACTCTACTTTTTGCGCAAAACTCTATGAACTGTACATAATTCTACCACAGAGTTTTGCCCAAAAACCAGAGCACTGCCACCCGACATCCCCATGCCACTTCCTGGTGACGTAGGCATGTCACGGTGCTCCTCCTCGCTCCTGGAAAGTCGTCCCCCCACTCCTTTGCCAGCACATCGTTGGGACCTGGCAGCCCTATTTTGTACATCCTTAAGTAATTGTTTGACACTTTCTTCCATTCACAACAGACATGCTTGGTTTGGGCATATTCTGTTTTACATACAGGACACTACTGGTTTCTACTCATGTTACCAACAGTCAATATTGCACATACAACCCTGTAAGCCCTGTCAATATATCTTCATTTGGATGTGTGATACTGCATATTGGTCAAAAATTTGAGAATGGCATTCTTACTAAACTTAAGATGACACCAGCACATCTTCTCCAAAAGCTTCTAGTAGAAAAGCAGGAAGTGTTTAATATTAGGGTTCAGTAAATCTGTCTTATTTTAAGACACAGTGATCAGGGCTCACAGCATGCAAATTAATGCCAGTATTATTATAACAAACAAACACGGACCCTCCTTAACACATCTCATGCAAACACAAAAACCCTACATCTATTAGGTGTATTCCTTGTCATTCTATTTAAAGAAACAGCAGGGGAAGTGGGCATTTAAGTATTCTTGTGTGATTTTGATTTGCAGAAGTCTCAAAAATGTATACCACCATGTTGCATTTCTGCCTACACAATACAAGTCTGAATGGACCATATCTCCAACAGACATTATATCTGGAAAAAAAACCCACATGAATTTAATTACCTGTCTAAAAAGAACTGAACATCTGAACATCATCCTCTCATACACTGGTCTCTCTTCTAAAGAGAGAAAGAGTTAAACAGTTCCTTTTATTCCCAGAGGATCTTACAATATCACTCAGTGGTGCCATGTTTTATTTAAAACATTCTCTCTCTCAGTAACCACTTGTTCTAATTGGCAAGGCAAGGCAGGGTCCCAAAAGCACACAGCTCGTTACATTCAGTTTGGATTACAAAAACACGATGAAACAAACTGCATCGAAATGTACAAATTAACGGCTCAGGAGTGCACGACACGGACGTGGAATTAGATTGTAATATGGAACCAACTCCACAGGGACTGCTGAGGAACAAATCACCAGTGTCTTTATAAACTACACAAGGTTTCCAAATGTGAAAATATACAAAACAGAGGGCAGGCATTTCCATAATTCAGCCACATTGCTAAATGTGGGCAAAGAGCAGATTCCCTTCCTTCCCACTCCTGCATGCATGGACCAGAGAACGGGAGCTACAAAAATAAATAATGAACTAAAACAATCAAACTGACCACCACCCCCATTCCCTTTTGCCATCACACTGACAATGTGCAAAAGTCTCTTCATAATTAAGTCATATGCTTAACATTTTTAATCATCTGAGAACAAAACACAAGGGACTGAATTAGAGCTGATGTATTAGCAGGTCATGCAGAGAGCAAGGTTAATCAGCTAGAAGTTTGATGAAGATGATATTAATAAGCTAAAATATAAGAACAGAGTACTACAAAGTCCTAAACATGTATAAAGCACTTTGACAGATGGGGAAACATACAACCTCAAAATTACTCCTTGAAAAGTTTTTCCGTATGTCTTTGCATTCGGATCTTCAATCATACTTAGTGGAATTTGCTGTGTAGTCACAGAACATACATACAAAGTACAAAAGAGTAACAGCGTGGGACTATCTCTCCTTATAAATAATTATCTTTTGGTTTCGCAAGATTCCATGCGCTCCCATTGGCTGTAAAATGCCCTCCCTCAGCCATTGGCCCATCAGCCGCCACTCAAGAGCACTCGCGTGCCATTGGCCGGGTGCTGGGTCTGCTCCTCTTCCCCACCCACTCCCCCTGACAGACAGCTCTCTCTCCTGAGGAAGACAGTTCTCTTGACTCCTGTGAGGGACTGTCCCCTCAGTGGCTCTTGGTAGGCAGCCAAGCTTGGTTCTGTGAGTAAAAAAACAAAGGACTTTCAGCATAACCCCCTCCCCTGCCCATAACCCCCTCCCCAACGGCCACTGTCCTGTCAGAATAAATGGAAAAAGGCTCTCTCTCCTGCTTAGCTTCAGCATGGCTGGCTGGCTAACGAGGTGGGCCAGCGACCATCAGACCATTTTCTTCAACTCCCCGCTGTGCGGCTGACTTTCCCCTAGGGCTGCCAATCTCCAGGTGGGACCTGGAGATCTCCCACTGTTACAATTGACCTCCAGATGACAGAGATCAGTTCCCCGGGAGAATGGTTGCTTTGGAGGGTAGACTCTATGGCATTATACCCTGCTGAGTCCTTCCACACACACTCCAAATGCTGTCCTCCACAGGATCCACCCCCCCAAATCTCCAGGTATTTCCCTAATCAGAGTTGGCACCTGTACTTTCTCCTCTGTCAGTAAAAGGCCCTTTCCACACCTATGTTGGCCTTTGGGAGAAAACTCATTGGGCCCAGTCCTGATCAGGTTGCCAACTCCAGGTGGGCAATTCCTGGAGATTTGAGGGATGGAGCCTGGAGAGGGTGAGGTTTGAGAAGGGGTGGCACCTCAGACAGGTACGATGCCATAGACTCCACCCTCCAATCCAGCCATTCCCTGATGGGGAACCATTGTTCCCAATCTCCAGGTGGTGGCCGGAGATCACTCAAAATTACAACTGCTCTCTAGGAGGGATGGGGGAGGAGATGGAAAACTAAAGGTAGGTTGATGGTTGGCTGGGAGGGAGATAGGGTTGTCAACTCCAGGTTGGGAAATTCCTGGAGATTTGAGGGGTCGAACCTGGAGAGGGTGAGTGTTGAGGAGGGGTGGGACCTCAGACAGGTACAATGTCATAGACTCCACCCTCCAAACCAGCCACTCCCTCCTGGGGAACCACTTTTACCAATCTTGGGGGTGGGCTGGAGATCACTCAAAATTACTAC
The DNA here is from genome assembly GCA_029375565.1 of Gekko gecko. Classification (NCBI taxonomy): domain Eukaryota; kingdom Metazoa; phylum Chordata; class Lepidosauria; order Squamata; family Gekkonidae; genus Gekko; species Gekko gecko. The sequence continues at coordinate 98,338,124 of JAPDNY010000001.1, forward strand.
TGCTCTTTAGGTAGCAAAGATCAGTTCCTCTGGAGGAAATGGTGGACTCTGTCATTATACTCTGCTGAGATTGCCACAGCAAATTGTCACTGAGTGCCCAAAGCCGGGGCACTCTCCCAGAGCCTCTTTCTAGAGCCCGTTGTATTTATTTCCACAACGGACCTTATTCCTAGTTTCATAATAAACCAAGAGTCAGACCTTTTGTGTAGTTAGTAATTAACAGATAACATTTCTGCAATTTAATGGAATACCTATTTACACAAGCACATAATAAAGTTGCCCTGGACTAAGCCATATTTCATATAGTGTTCTGATGTCATATAGCAATGGTATTCATTAGTGGTTTCTAGATCAAAACAAGCCTGAATTCTCCTTAGAAGCTAAAATGACTAAACTGAGGATATCATAACTTGCTCACATTTTGAAAATACAAGAGTCTCAGGAAATATACAATAATGCTAGGGAAAGTTGAATGCTGCAGGAGAAGACTCAACATGAAATAGATCAACTCAATCCGGGAAGCCACAGCCCTTAGTTTGCAAGATCTGAGCAAGGCTGTTAACGATAGGACAGTTTGGAGGTCACTAATTCATAGGGTCACAACAATCTGGAAGCAACTTGATGGCACTTAACACACACATTCATTAGAGGAATGAATATATAGCTAGAACCAATTGGCCATTTCATCTTCAAGTTTGTAATACATTTACCATCTCCTATCTTTCTGTTCTGCATGGTCATAGCTCAACTGTATAAAATTAATGGTTCATGAACTAAACATTATGGATCACTTTAAAAATGACCCTCATTTAGAAGTATACTGTTGAAGTTGGGTATTTTTTGTTTCACAGCTACAACAGATGCTGGCCACATTTATTCTCATTCAAAGCAATAGTTCTGCTAAAAATTTTAAGATCATGCTAAAACAGCTCAATATAAAGTGGACAAGAACACAAAGTGTTCACAATACTAGTCCAGAGAATAACTTGAGAAACAGTCTTGCACCAAATACTCAACAGGCTCCAGCTATAAAGGCGAGCCTGAATACTGTTATAGTACACCACAAAGCATCTGACTAATGGAGACACACAAATTGAAGTGCCAACTCTTATCAGGCTCTAATGCAGGAGAAATTGTACCGCAGTCTTCTTATACACAAGAGGATGCTCTTAGGCAGCTCAAAATACCACTGCCCCTTCAACTGAAGGCTAGCACATTATGCTTTGCTTTGTGCATTGGGATATTTGTTGCTACTGAGAACATAGTACTAAGTCTCAATATATAGTGCCAGAAATGAAATATTCAAATATTCCATGATTACCTGCCTTCATTTGTAGATAAGTATTCCACAGGGAAAGTGTTAACAGGGCAAATGCTATTATATTTGTATTGGCCAATAAAAACTCTGCAATGGATAGCAGGGTCAGAAACACAGCTTAAACTATAGATTTGTTAGATACTGGTACTGGGATCAAGAGGTCATGTCTGCAGGTCAACCAAAAGTCTCAAATCAACTGTACAATACAGCCATGCTTCCTTTGCTAGGCTCTATTTATAAGCAAACTGTGTGCATGTATGCAAACACACATAAACCACACTTAATTCTAGATTTCTGTACCAGCGCTGCAAATCTAAAAGCTGTTCTGGGAGTCACATGAAGAAAGGGAGGAGAGAGAGTACAAAGCTCCTGTATTACATTCAAGAATGATGCCTTTAGCCACTTAATGAGCCAATTTGATAAGCCCATAAAAATACACGTTGAGTCCTTCAAGCTGCCGCAAAGAGAGGTAAAGCACTAATCTGAAGCATAACGATTGGACACTAAAGCAGCTTTTATGGTTTCTCAAACCTACACTGATGATAAAACCAAGACAATTTTGATTTAAGTAAACCCACTTTATAGGAAAGATGCCATTTAGCAAACCAAGTTATACCCTATCTTCTTGTATACACATAAACTAATCTCAAAAAAGAAAGCATTTGTTTAAAGCCCCATTTTATTGTAGCACAAAACAGTTGCATTAGCAGCACAGTGTCAAAAATAATGATTTCTACTACCTTACAGAATGTGTATAATGATTTAGTATTACTTTAGTTTGCCAAACTGGTTGGCTGAGAAAAATGATTTTATGGTGTAGCAGAAAGTAATATCAGTCACATTTTTTAGGCTTACTATTTTAAGCAATGCTACATACTTACAAGAACATAAGATAAAAATGAAAATACAGCATGAGAAATTGGTAGAAGGAGTTGGTCATTATACAGATTTTTAAGTTAATATGTCATATATATTTTAAGCTATATTCTTATGCCATTACAGGGCTTTCTGGATGATACTTCTTTCCTCGATCCCTTCCAGTCCGGCTTTCGCCTGGGTCAAGAGACAGAGACGATGCTGGTCGCCTTGACTGACAACCTCCGTAGGCATCTGGATCGGGGGGTGGGGGTGGCGGCACTGGTGTTATTAGATCTGTTGGCCGTGTTCGACACGGTCGACCACTAGTTGTTAGCCCACCGCTTCACCAAAGCAGGGATTCAGAGGCTTGCCCTTCAGTGGTTTGCCTCTTTTCTCCAAGGTCGGGAACAAAGGGTGGCAATAGGGGATCAGCGGTCCTGGAGACACCCCCTTGAGTGTGGGGGGCCTCAGGGGGCTGTGCTGTCCCCGATGCTGTTCAACATCTACATGCGCCCCCTTGCCCAGATTGCCCAGAGTTGTGGGCTTGGGTGTCATCAATATGCAGATGATACCCAGCTCTATCTGATGCTGGGTGGCTGGTCGAACTCCGTGCCAGATGACCTGCACTGGGCATTACAGGCTGTGGCTGGGTGGCTCAGATTGAGCCGGTTGAAACTAAACCCGGCAAAGATGGAGGTCCTCGGCCTGAGTTGGATCAGTTCAGGGTTGGGGCTCCCTCTCCCGACCTTCAATGGGGTACCTTTGGTGCCAGCGTCGGAGGTTAGGAGTTTGGGTGTGCTCCTGGACTCCTCCTTAACGATGGAAGCTCAGGTAGCAGCCACTGCCAGGTCGGACTTCTACCATCTTCGGCTGGCTCAGCAGTTGGGTCCCCTTCCTTGACCACGATGACCTGGCCACTGTGATCCATGCGACAGTCACCTCGAGGCTAGACTACTGTAACGCTCTCTACTTAGGGCTGCCTTTGTCGCAAATCCAGAAGCTGCAGATAGTGCAGAATGCTGCAGCCAGGCTGCTGATGGGTCTCTCTATGAGGGATCACGTTCAACCTGTGCTGAAAGCACTGCACTGGCTGCCAATAGCATACCGGATCCACTTCAAAGTGCTGGTTCTTGCCTTTAAGGCCCTGTATGGCCTGGGTCCGGCTTACCTAAGGAACCACCTTTCCCCATATGTTCCCCCAAGGGCACTTCGGTCGGGGAGCCAACATCTCCTGGAGATTCCAGGCCCCAGGGAGGTCAAATTTGCTGCCACTAGAGGCAGGGCATTTTTGGTGGTGGCTCCTACCTGGTGGAAGGAGCTCCCGGAGGAGCCACCGCCACTACTATTCCACCATTGCTAGCCATGCATCATCGCACCACTGCCATCTTTGTGTGGTTCCATTGGGGTGCGGGGTGACCCTGGAAGGAGAAGGATGACAGGCCATGGGGATGCTGCCATGATTAAGATCTACCCCATCTTGTGGTAAACGTTCTGTTGTGTATTAGGTGGTTTTATTCTGTTTTAGATTGTTTTAACCTGTTTTAACCTTGGCTTTGTGCCTCATCGTTAGCCGCCCTGAGCCTCCAGGGAGGGTGGGATATAAATCTAAATAATAAATAAATAAATAAATAAAATATATCTTGTTATATCTGTTATGCTATTATATCATATACTTTGTTACACATACTTATAAATTTTGAAAAAGGAAGGTCCTTAATTTCCATAAAATTGCCCTCACACTTGGTTTTTTGGTAATTATACTTTCTATCTCTTTTTCCCTATTCCTTCTTTTTTTCTGTATTCCTTAAAATAATTTTTTTTTAAAAAAGAATACACATTCATTTTACTCACCAATACACAAATATTATCAAGGGTCATTGGACTGGGTATGTGTATAATGTACTTCGCTCTGTCTTACAACTGATTTTTGGAATGATCTTATGCTAGAGGTTCCCAACATGATACCCACCAAATGTTTTCAAAAAGTGTGTAGGGCCACATGGGGCACTTACCCAGCAGGCCTTCTGACTGGCCACTGGAGATCCAATTGGCTGGGCAGATTAAAATAATATTGTTTCAGGGGCAGCTGACACCACAGGGTTTGGTTTTATTCTCTCTTGTTCACATGGACACATGAGGCTGCCTTATACTGAATCAGACCATTGGTCCGTCAAGGTCAGTATTGCCTACTCAGGCTGGCAGCAGCTCTCCAAGGTCTCAGGCAGAAGTCTTTCACACCACCTCCTACCTGGAACTTTCACTGGAGATGCCAGGGAACTTTTCACTGGAGATGCTAGGGACTGACCCTGGAATTCTTTACATGCCAACCAAATAGATGATCTGCTGCTGAGCCGTGGCCCCTCCTGTGTTTTTTTTTAAATAAAATTAGCCCTCTTCTCCCCTGCACTTAGGATTCCACTGTGTGTGTGGCTCTGCCTCCTGTGGTAGCTATTTTGTGTCTAGCTCCACTTTCTGTGGCAGTGATTTTGCGGCTGCACACATCACTCTCTGTCAGAATTCCAAAGTTGCCCAAAGGCTCAAAAAGTTTGAGGAATCCTGTCTTATGCAATCCCTCAAACCTCAGAAGACCACCTGTGGGTGGTTCATAGGGGGAAAAAATCTCCACATACTTGATACTTTTAAAGATATAAACATAAAAAATCCTGAAAATTAAGTTACTGAATCATTTCTCTTACAGACTTGCCTACATTCATGCCACAATAAACTCATCAGACATCCTAGAATACAAACTCACTCCTTTTCAACAGTTTAAAAAGGCATACCCCATTTTTATTTTCATATTAGGTGAGAATGCCATAAATGTTGCTTTTGATTATATGGTAAAAAAACTCAAAAAAGCAACAACCCCAACCCAGATTGCATACAACCAGCAGCCCTTACTACAGATAAAGCTGCTTTAAATGATGATATGTAATTTCCATTGATCAGTTACAAAATACTGTCAATGAATACAAGCAAATCTGCTGCAGAATTTGTTGCTGGAAGCTAGACAGAAATTGGCAGAGTAGCAGATTTGAGGATAGGCCTATTGCTTTCTTGTTTTTGGTACCTCCAGAGTGTCTCCTGAAGGTACTTCAGATGAGAAATGGAAAGAATATTTCTCTCCAATACTCCTGTTTATTTCTTTACTACAGGTTGAGCTATAGATTTCAAATCTTCTCCTTTGGAAAAGCAAGGCACTTCCATGTACTTCTTTACTCATATAGCCTCAAAAAGACAGGGAACACATTTGTGGCAATTACTTAGCCACTACAATTCACATTTATAAGTTTTCCTCACTTCTTCAACTCTCAACAATGCAACAAAGGCCATTTGCCTGTATCAACTGATCAGCTCCAAGTAATTGGCGAACATACCATGCTAATTATCATTTGTTATTAATGATGTATATTTTGACTGCAGTAAACCACATATTTTATTTTAATATTCTGCAGAATATTCCTCAGCAAAGTAATGACATCAGTGGACTAAGGTTGTGGTTACATGGTCATTTTGATCGGGTTTCACAACTATTCCCTATCACATTTAAAAAGGCTGATCAGACAGCCAATTCTGTCTCCCGTATTGAAGCGGTCTCACCCCCGCTATTCTCCTGGTTTTCTAGTGCATTTTCCGACACTGGGAAAATTGAATACTTTCCTACTACTTGCGCTGTGAATCCACAGTTTCTCCTATCTGGACAGCCATCTCTCACTATGAATGTGATTAGGTCATCTGTACGTCCTCCTCATGGTAGTTCCCCCCCCGCCGCTTTCACCATTGTGCGCATGACCAATCCTGTGCAGAGTATATTAAATTCATGAACGCTCAAGTGCACATACACCAGCGCTCAGTTGCACACTGGTAATTCATTTTGTTCGCTGTTTGGGGAAAAACCCTGCATCCAAGTGGGAGCCGTGATTCCCGCATGCGCATATGCACATATGTGCACACGTGCAAAGAATTTTGGCGATGCGGCTGTCTGGACAGTGCCTGGAGCCTTGTCGCGTGATGCAAGTGGTTGGGCAAGGGATGTGTGATCATCTAAACCTGCTAAAAAATATCCCCGATCAAATCTACAGCGGGAACAAATCATGATAAGTTTGCCGTGTGACCACACCCTAAGAAAGGTTTAAATCTCCTTCGGATGGCACTGTTAGTTACTCTAAAGGAAGATTTAAAGTGTTTACATGAAGATCACAGTTATATTAAAAGAAAAAAACAATGGCAAAAAGCCTTAAGTCTGATGTGATTTATCTATTTGTAAGCACATCAATAGCTAATTTAGTCTGATTTAAAGTTACAGAAGGGAATGCAAAATTGTTTGAACCACAATACTCTATTTTTACTTCACTTGCCACCACTATACACTGACTTGGGAATATGCCCTACTCCTGAGCAGGGTGGACTGATTTTCAATCATGATTTCATTCAGCAAGGAAAAGGGGTGACATTTATTTAAATCAAAATGATCTCTCATTTAGATGCTTCCAAAAAGAAAATGTACACTAAATTTTTACAAGCCCTATAAATGTACTAACCTGAAGCTCAGGTTAGCAGTTTGTATTTAGGAATTATGTCACTCTCATATGCGGGATTTTTAAATGTATCATCTGGGCAGCTAAGCTCTTTGGCCTTATTGTGTTCAACATGTTAAATGGGTTGCTAAGCAACATTCCTTCAAGCATTCTTGAGTCATCTTCCTACAGCATTGAAAAATTTATTTCAGGAAGGAAAATGCTTTCACTATAGGATGTATCTGATTATGGTAATTCAGAAATATGTAAGAATTAAGCCCTGTTCAGGAGTTCAAAAGTTTATTTACATAGCAGAGTACAGGATCATGTCCACTGACCGAGATCTCCAGCAAGCCCCACAAGCACACCCCACCAGGCTTTGTGTGCAATCAGGGATGCTTTAGGAAAGGGTTCAGCTCAAAGGTTGATTGTGGACACACTTGCATGAGTAGGGTCCTCTGCAAATGTTCAGCTGTATCTGAAGGCAGAGCCAAACAGCACAATCCTGCTCCCTTACACCTGCATACAGTGTAAGTTCTTTTGAAGCCTGAACAAGGCTTCAGTTGAAAGGAATAAAATTATACCCAATATCTAAAAGGAGCTAAGATATATTTGATATAATAATATTTCAATGAAATATGGGATAAATGCAGTTTTGTGCAAAAGAAATGGATAGCGGACCTAATCCCCCCCAAATTTTCAATTAATTTTACCAGTTACTAACCTGTTTCATTGTGTGGGTTTCTTTTTTCTAAAAAAGAGAAAGAGAAAATGAAGTGAAGATCAAGAAGTTGCAAGTTTTCCTTCTTACATTCATTTTGCAGTCTTTTAATTTAAGGTAAATAAGAAAGAAGTCTCAAAGGTTAACACATAGATTTTATAGTGATTCAGTTTCATTTCTTTAACCTTCTGAATCACGCTGATGTTCAATTTTAAAAGATCACATTTTTCTTATTTATATGGTCTGGCTAAAATCCCAGAGTGCTACAGTAACTAACTTCTATACAAATTCTAGACACAGAATGATAAGCACACTGGCAGGGTTTCCTAAACATAATCTGGTAATAGAAGACAACAGCTGGAAGACAGATTATATTTTGTCTTGATATTGTTACTCTCAGCTATACAGAATACCTGGACGGTGTGCTTTCGATCCGCTAAATATATAGTTTCTTCAGCTTGTACATACTCAAAAATAGAATTAAATGAACTGGTAAAATTTTAGGCTTTGAAGGCAGTTAACAGTATAATCCAATGATGACTGGCCCGCTGAATGTCAGGCCATTTTAATGGTAAGCCAAAGTTAATATATAAATAGTAAATGAATGCTCTTCAATAAAGGTTTCAACAGCAGGAAACAAGAAAGCATATAACCAGTAAAACTTGTTTGCATAGCCTTGAAGATTATCTCAGAGCATCCACTTGTCCAGTGCTCAAGATTTAGACACATCCATTGTATATCTCTGAAGCAACCACACTCTTATAGATTTTTAATGTCAATTTATAATCATATTTTGTATTAATAAAGCAACACAAAACATCCAAAAAGATGCCTGCATTTGTCTAGTGTAACAACACAAAGAGAACTGTAACATTTTGAGATTAAGGGCTGTACCTGTAGAAGGTCTCCACGGGCTCACACAGAGCTCATTTTCCTATTTCTCCCTCCCACTGGCTTTTATCCTGACTCTACTGGCAGCCTCCATCTCCCCATGTACCTAATTTATTCTGTTTCCTCCCCGGCAGCCTCCTCCTGATCCCTCCCCCACCCCTTCCCTAGACTGAGCTTTCCTTTTTCACCTTCTCTAGTCCTCTCCCATCTAGCTTTACCTTCCCCTCCTACTAGCTGTTTTAGTCTGTCTCTCTCCCCTTCCCTGTGGTGACACTAAATATGTTGAATAATTATCATGTTACGTTCAATGCATATACAGCTGAATGTGGGGCTTCCCCTTGGATTGTAGAAATATCCCCCTTCCATCTGTCCCTGGTCCCATTGTGTAAATTTTTAAATCTGCCCTCTACGGCCAGTTCAGAACTAAATAAAATGATTCTGGAACAAGGGCTTTTAGGCTAGAATACACTTGCAATTGTGAAGTGGACTCTAGTCCAAAGACATATCAAGATGCTGCAGCATACTTTTTTGCCAAAAAGAAAATCCAGCATCCTCAGAAACGGGAGGTACATAGCTGAGAAGTAGCCACATGGAAGGAGTTCTTGCATATTCCAGGTTAAGTAGAAAAGCACTCATCACAGCCAAGGAATTGGCATAGGTATAATGGGTGTTTGTTCCCTCATTCATACACATTCTTTCTATTCCACTTTACATAAAGTCTCTTATAACCCTCATTTTTTTATCCTTGCAAAGCCTTTAACATGGAGTATTGCTTTTGCCATTTTATAGATAGATACCAAAGCCACCCAGAGGGTAAATACCCAGAGGGTAATACCCAGAGGGTAAATACTGTGTACTATAGTGCTGTTTACAGGACTTGTCAGTTCCTCTTGTTAATTATATGATCACCTCTCTACAGGGTTGTAAGAGATCTGAGCCAAAAATCAGTACTGTGAATTATTACAAACTAGGAATAAGGCCCGTCGCGGAAATAAATATAATGGGCTCTAGAAAGAGGCTCTGGGAGAGTGCCTCGGCTTTGGGCACTCAGTGACAATTTGCTGTGGCAATCTCAGCAGAGTATAATGACAGAGTCCACCATTTCCTCCAGAGGAACTGATCTTTGCTACCTGAAGAGCAGTAGTAATTTTGAGTGATCTCCAGCCCACCCCCAAGATTGGTAACAGTGGTTCCCTAGGAGGGAGTGGCTGGTTTGGAGGGTGGAGTCTATGGCATTGTACCTGTCTGAGGTCCCACCCCTCCTCAACACTCACCTTCTTCAGGTTCAACCCCTCAAATCTCCAGGAATTTCCCAACCTGGAGTTGGCAACCCTATCTCCCTCCCAGCCAACCATCAACCTACCTTTAGTTTTCCATCTCCTCCCCCATCCCTCCTAGAGAGCAGTTGTAATTTTGAGTGATCTCCAGCCACCACCTGGAGATTGGGAACAATGGTTCCCCATCAGGGAATGGCTGGATTGGAGGGTGGAGTCTATGGCATCGTACCTGTCTGAGGTGCCACCCCTCCTCAAACCTCACCCTCTCCAGGCTCCATCCCTCAAATCTCCAGGAATTGCCCACCTGGAGTTGGCAACCTGATCAGGACTGGGCCCAATGAGTTTTCTCCCAAAGGCCAACATAGGTGTGGAAAGGGCCTTTTACTGACAGAGGAGAAAGTACAGGTGCCAACTTTGATTAGGGACCTGGAGATTTGGGGGGGTGGATCCTGTGGAGGGCAGCATCTGGAGTGTGTGTGGAAGGACTCAGCAGGGTATAATGCCATAGAGTCTACCCTCCAAAGCAACCATTTTCTTCCGAGGAACTGATCTCTGTCATCTGGAGGTCAATTGTAACAGTGGGAGATCTCCAGGTCCCACCTGGAGATTGGCAGCCCTAGGGGAAGTCAGCCATACAGCGGGGAGTTGAAGAAAATGGTCTGATGGTCGCTGGCCCACCTTGTTAGCCAGCCAGCCATGCTGAAGCTAAGCAGGAGAAAGAGCCTTTTCCCATTTATTCTGACAGGAAAGTGGCCATTGGGGGAGGGGGTTATGGGCAGGGGAGGGGGTTATGCTGAAAGTCCTTTGTTTTTTTACTCACAGAACCAAGCTTGGCTGCCTACCAAGAGCCACTGAGGGGACAGTCCCTCACAGGAGTCAAGAGAACTGTCTTCCTCAGGAGAGAGAGCTGTCTGCCAGGGGGAGTGGGTGGAGAAGAGGAGCAGACCCAGCACCCGGCCAATGGCACGCGAGTGCTCTTGAGTGGCGGCTGATGGGCCAATGGCTGAGGGAGGGCATTTTACAGCCAATGGGAGCGCATGGAATCTTGCGAAACCAAAAGATAATTATTTATAAGGAGAGATATTTTAACCACCCCACTGTTGCTTTTTAAATAATTACATCTTTGAGGAATGCATGAGCCCTAATTGGCCTTGTACAGTACAAAGTGGGACTTTGACCTAGGAAACTAGGATTCAAAGTACGGCTGAGCTGGAGTCTTGTACAAGAAGCTTGCTCTATTTACATATAGGCTTCTTGTCTCCCTAGTGGGGACTCAAAGCACCTTACATTGTTCCCTCCTCATCCATTTTGTCCTTGCAATGCCCTTCCTGTGACATATGTTAAACTAAGAGAGAGTGGCTGGCCCATGGTCACCCAGCAAGCTTACATTTCAGAGAGCAGGGATTTGAACCTAGGTCTCCCAGGTCCTAGTCCAACAATAACCACAACAAGATGATGGTTCTCTACCCTGCTCTTCACCTGTATAATGGGAATACTGACCACTGGAAGGACAAAATAAGTATGCAAAACACACATATACAGCACTTGAAATATCAAAAGTGATAAATAATAATGTCTGTAGGGGGAAGACTGAAATTACTTGCTAATATTAGCTAGTGTGTTTAAGTGTTTCACTGCTGGAAGATTATACATTGGGCAGCAGTATTATCCCCACAATTACAGAAGCTACTAACACAAAACATTGTTAACTAGCCAGTGATATGGATTTTCCTGAAAAATATGAATTGGAAAATTCTTCAAAGCCCTAAATTGACTGTGACCCTGAGTTAGCCTCTTTGCTTTGACTTATCAAGTGACGTTTAAAGGTTATACTCAAGCAAGTATGTGGAAATTATTTTTATTGGAATACTGGCTGTAAAAACAGAAAGACAATATAGCATATACTACCCTTACACTGAACAAATTTAAGGAAAGAAACAAACTGTTGACCCACTAATTTTTGCACACCCTGGCTGTCCACTTATATGTTTCAACAGAATTTAACCACTTCCACAGAGGTCACTGAGGCGGCTCTGTTTCACAGTCACTTTCTATAGCATCACTAACATAACCTGCTAGCTCCACATCACTGATTACAATATCCTTTCACCATGTGAGAGGAGACATACATAAGAATTTTAAATGTGGTTTAGATTTGGCTTCCACAGCCTATCAGAGAAATGCATAACTTGATTTTTAAAATTTGATAATATATTTGCAGTTTTATCCCCCCACACACACCATTTATAAATCAGGAAAACATACATGCACTCTCTCACCCATTAATTACATCTTTGAAACTCCCAAACTTAACTAAAAGTGGAAGAGCAATGGTATCTATTCATTGCTATTAATTTTATGAAACAATAAATCTTTAGAAAACAGAACATTTTGCATTGAAAAATAAAACACTGGAAAAATTTATTTTACAACTCTTAATTAGCACCATAAAAGCCTGCATTATTGAATTTAAAATTCTAAGACAGCAATTTGAACTCTTTACAGAAGTGTGGAATGCCCTTAAAACTAGACAATGCCTGTGAAAGCAACTTCTGTTAACTTCACAGGAAGACTTGATTAGTGACATTGTACACAAAGGGTTCTTGCTTTCATGCACATTGGCTGAATTTCACGCACATTGGCTGATTTTCCAAAAATGCTGCTCCGCGCTCGCTATTCCCTTTTGCCCCGATGGTACGTGTCGATTTCACACAAGCTGCTGCATGGCTCCATTTTGCATCACAGCTTCCCACGATTTTCCCCACGTCTACTCAATCCTCAAAAAACACAATTGAGTAGGCGTGGGGAAAATTGCGCGAAGCTGCGGGGCAAAATGTGGCTGTGCAGCACTTAGTGTAAAATTGACACATACTATCGGGGCAAAAGGGAAGAGTGAGCGCAGAGCAGCACTTGTGGGAAATTGGCCATTGTTTCGACAAACTTCAGCCAATAAATGGGGCACTGCAGTGGGAAGGATCTGATTTCATGCATGTACATTAAGAAATATATACCCATACATAAATTCTAATGGGGAAGCTGATTATGGGTCTTGAATTGTCTTAGTAGGGGGGAAACCCCTAAAACAACCTTCTAAACCAAACCTTTACGCTGCACTTACCAGCAAAGCATTTGGAACAGAGGTTCATAGTCTTGCTGGACCTGAGGCAAGGGGGGAAAAAAAGCAGATCTTAAAAATTCTTTGTAGATATTAATACAGTAGTTTTTAAAGGAGCAGAGCAAGCTGAAAAAGGAAGAGAAGATAGATAGCAAGAACTCTGGCTAACCACCTGTACCAGTGATCCACAAGCTATGCTATGGCAAGCTTATGAAAACATTAGTTGCTGTAGATTTTCTGGGTTGTGAAAACAGTTTTCAGCTATTTCAAGCTTCCCTCCTTCAAAGCCAGGAGCAAATGGTCTCTCAAAGAGACTCTGGTTCTCAGAAGCACTAACCTACTCTGGCAGCACAAGCACATTCAACCTATGTAGAAAAGACTGGTGAGTGAGGATAGGGGATTGGCCACTCGGCTTTTTTGCCCCTTAAGAAACCACAAGAGCTAGTCTGAAAAAGCATGGAATTTTCATTACGTGCTGAAGACGTGCTCTACTTAAAGAAAAATATGTATCCCATATATATTCAGAAATGTGTTGTTAGTAACATGCAATGGATAGGACTGCTTTCACTTACAATGCTTTGTTGCAACAAGATGTGGCACATTAGTATCTAGTACAGGAATCTCCAACTTTTTAGAGTTGTGGGCACCTTTGAAATTTTGTCATGGCATGGTGGGTGCAACTGCAAAATGGCAGCTACAAAATGGCTACTGCAGGCGGAGAGGCCAGCAAGAAAATTGTTGCCACAGCTTACCTTCAGTCACACAGTGAAGACCCTTGTACTGTGGTGGCCATCAAGTCACAGCCGACATGGTGACCCCATAGGGTTTTCAAGGCAAGAGATGGTCTGCCATTGCCTGGCTCTGCGTTGCCAACTCTGGTACTCCTTGGTGGTCTCCCACCCAAATACCAACCAAAGCTGACCCTGCTTAGCTTCTGAAATCTGACAAGACTGGGGGAGCCTGGACTATCCAGGTCAGGGCTTTTCTCTCCACGGCAATACGTATTATTCATAGATAGACAGAAATATCAGGGGGAATTTAAAGAATGCACATGCTTTCTGGCCTTCATAATTTCTACACAATTTGTATTTTTATCCTGTTATTCTGCATTATTCTTGAGTCTGATCAGCTGCTGGTTGCTATGCTATACAGCCAGAATAGAGGTGGCTTGACACAGGAGGGAATAATTAAAACTAGCTTACAACATACAAGCTTTTAGTGAAACGAACACAGTCATACTTGTATTTCCCTCTCGCAACAAATTAGAGAATAACTTTCTAGTTTAAGATTTATTCTATTCAAGTAGTATACACACTCTAGAACACCTGTTATGCCAACAATCAGTACAGCTTAGCAACCTTCAGGGGAAAAAAAACACAGAACAGCATGCTAAATCAACACCTACATTGCTAGCATGTTGCAATTTGGTGCTTTCTGCTTAGAAGTTTTATTTTTAAAAGTCTATATGCCAACCTGGAGCTTCTCTGAGAAGCCATTAAACCCCAGGATGAAAAAGAAAAAGGCAGAGTTCAAAGGGTTCATATTTATGACAAAGAGGCTTTCAACAGTGCACAAGCATTGAGGCAAGTTAGTTTCAGTTCCAGGTCTCCATGGTGTTGTTTTTTTTTAAATCAAATGTACATTTAGGGAAAGCAAAAATACAACAAGGTAGACAGAACTGGAACAGAAACACAAAACTATAAATCCTGAAAAACAAACAGCTTGCATGTTAACATTTTAGACAAAGAATATTTTAGACTTTTTATGGCTGTAAAAGGCAACAGCTATAGGAAGAAACAAAAACAAAATAAATGTAAAACCAAATAAAATTAATAGACAGGCTCCACTTCCAAACCATGGTGCAGCGTGAAAGAATATGTAAAAATCTGTTTCCAGAAATTTCAGTTTTGAAAGAAAAACACTATCTACATTCTGTCTTCTAAAATTGATGTACAACAAAGACTGAAAACCTGGTGAATGCTAACTCAGAAACTGATGCATCTTGCACACAGCATAGCAAAAGTATATGTACTGCAATCTGCCTGTAGATGGGCTGAAGCTGACCAAATTAACAGCTGACCTACAGCATCCATATTGAAGTTCAGTGACATTTTCATGATGGAAAGTGATAGTAGTTATGCACTGCCTCCATTTCACTGAGCTTAGTTTGTAGAAACATATACAATATCCTTAAGAAATGTGCTTTATTACATACTGACACAGCCCTACTCTCTACTGCATGGGCAGGACTAAAATGTTTGTTTGATGTTGGTGCCTTTCTAGCAAAAAACAACTACTATCTTTTATTGTCAGTTATAATAAGACAGACCACAATAGTAATTTTCAGTAAGTGACCACATCACTGAACACATGAAGACTTTCAAATTTACGGAAGTCCTGTTTAATTGTCAATTTCTAGGAAAGGGCAGAACATTGCATTTAGACACTTAACTTCTAGCAATATCCATGCAAGCGATTCAAAACGTTTTCATAAGGTGAGGGATAAGTGGGTCGGTTATCTGATAATCCTTTTTTTTTTTTTTTTTAGCAAAACTCTCCTAAAAAGGAGAGAATTTTATTCTTTTTCTAAGAAAAGGAAGGGGTAGACAGATGGAGAAAGAAAAAGGATGGAGTGAAGTTTTCTCTGTTAAAATGGGTTAGTTTTAGTTAGTGTTTAATATCATTTTTCGGCATCGATCATGGTTAGAAGATCTTCTTTTTAACTTTGCAAAGTCCAAAGACACTCTGTTAATACAGTTAGTAAAGTCCATTGGGGTTAGTAATTAAACAGCTCCTTACAGATGCAACACAAACAATCCTTAAGATGTCTTCTTTTTAAGTCTCTTCCAATTATGGGCTAAGTCCTTTTTAACCTTGATGGCTTCCTTTCCTTCACCTCTTACCCCTGGGCTGCTGTCTTCTTCACTGCTTATCATAGTTTTAAGTGCTGCGTCTTCCCTCACGCCGGCGTGTCTCTTCAGAAGTTTTTGCATTTCAAGGATGTAGTAGTCTTTCTTCTTTCTTTTGTAGCTTTCAGATTTCCAGGGCGCCATAACCACTTCGCAAAAAATTAGATCTCCGATGTCTTGCTTGCTATGCTCGACCCCCCCTTCTACTGGCAGAGTAATTTCTTTTATAAAAGCGGAATTGGCTTTAGGAGCCATATCCACCTCTTCTTTTAATTCTTTCGCTTCACTGCCAGTTAGGGGAACCAATACATTCGCCAAAGTAAATCCGAGATCCTCTTTCTCTTCTTCTTTTACGCCCTGAGAACTTAGAATCCACGCTTTCTGTTCAATTTCCGTCATCTTCCTTGTTGTTTCCAATATCAGTTCTTGTCGACTGATGAGGACACTTTCCACTTTAAGCAGGGTTTCATTGATTTTCTGCATTTGCTCCAGCAGAGGGCGCAGAATCTCATTTTCCTGTTGATTGACAGCAAGCTCTGGGGGGGGGCTACTCGGACCGGAAGTCCCTCCTCCCTTCTCTTCCGGTTTCTGCAGGACTTTCCCCATTGTCGACATTTTGTTTTCTTGTTTACTTTTAAGAAGTTCGTGCCGCCTCCCCGAGGAAGCTAATAAGGTCGTAGTCTTCTATGCAACCCCAACGGTACTTTCACCAACAGTTCTTTCTCTCTTCCCCCCTCCGCGCTCCCTTTGCAAATCTTGCTTCTCAAAAGGGGTGGGGACTCCTCCCTCCTCCCATACGCTTAAACGCTTGCAGGGGGATTCAAATTCACGCTTCAAAATAGACCTTCCACTCACGATTCGATGCCACTTCTTCTTTTTATATTAAATCATATCGCTGTCTTCACTCCTGGAAATCGGTGGCGCTGCTAAGTCCCATGACGGGGCACGACGCAGCGGGGCCGATTGGGGCAGGGAGAAAGCCTCAATTTCCCGGCTGTCTGCCGGCAAAGAGGTCACTCTCCAAGCGCCCCCGGTTCGGAGCCTTAACCTAAGGCTCACTAGGGTCTTTCGCATATGCGAAGACCCCCCCCTATCTGTGCGTGGGCTAGCCGCCTCCGGGAGCGTCCCGAGATGCGGCCGCCATTCGCAACGCCGAAACCGAAAACCGGTTATCTGATAATCCTGATACACTCTTCACAGGAAAAATTACTGTCTGAAGGTGAACTGTGAGATGTTTGATCTGAACTGCCTGGAAGCAACAGAAAATTGGTTTATGGACATTTGCCTTCTCCTTGGGCCATGCCTCCAGCTATGCTACAACTGGTTAACTTTCCTTCACCTGAAGCTCAAACGATTATGTTACTAATTAACAATGAAATTTCAGAAAAACATTCTTACTATCAAGCTCCCTCCAATTTATTTGTCAGAAAAATTAACCTGACAGCTGGAATAAACAGGGTAAAGCTTTGCTTTCATTATCAACAAAGTCCCTGCATGCAGTTAAGTCTGTGACAGCAAGCTAGTAATGCTTCAATTTTTACAAATACATTTTAAAAATCAAACTTTCATGCCAGTTTTCTCTTAGTGAAGAACTGATGATTTGTTCACCATTTAAAACAAACAATATTTTGCTTATTTTTCATCTGCACAGCTTTCCACTTCCAGTGGGTAACTTCTGTTGATGCATGCTCAACAAATTGATTAGATTATATAAGTACTAGGGACATCATACGCAAGTCATACATAATTCTAAATCAGCTACATTCCAACTAATGTGATATTAGTAGCATTCTTCAAGCTGGTACATGCTCAGAGCTTAGTGGATTGAACTACAGTTTCCAGGCAGCAAAAAACCCAGGTTGCTTACTTGTAACTAATGATCTTCGAGTGGTCATCTGTGCAGTCACACCCATGGGATTATGTACCTGTGCTGATCCGAATCAGTGGTATGCAAAACTCACAAAGGGATTTTTGCACCTCCCTCCCAGGCACGCATGGGAACCCCACTGTGTATGCCCAAGGAGGAGGGGCATGGACATCCCGCCAGTTCCTTCTGACCGCTGTCATGTCAATAACCAGAGAAAAAGTACTGAAGCGACAACAGTGAGGAAGGGCGGGTGGTGTGACTGCACAGATGACCACTCAAAGATCATCAGTTACAGGTAAGCAACCTGTTTATCTTCTTCGTGATCTCTGTGCATCACACCCATGGGAGATTGAAAAGCAGTGGCTCACCTGGAGGTGGGAGCTGTCGCAAATTCAACGCTCTGCCGATGACAGGACTAGACAACCCAGGTCCACTCTGTGGCATTCACAAACATCAATAGTGTAGTGCCTGATGAAAGTGTTTGGGGTAGACCATGTTGCAGCCCCGCAGATGGCCGACAGGGAAGCACCCTTCAAGAAGGCTGTAGAGGTAGCCATGGATCTCATAGAGTGCACTCGGACTGACAAGGGCAACAGGCATTTAGCCAACAGGTAGCACAGTTTAATAGTCTCCACAATCCATTTGGAGAGACGTTGTGCTGAAAACTTTTGCCCTACAGAGTGAATGGAGTAGGATACAAATAAGTTATTGTCCCTCCTACTCGAATGTGTCCTATTCAGGTAAAAAAGTAGCACCTTCTTTACATCCAGAGTGTGGAGGAAACGCTGGTCGTTATCTTCCAGGTTAGGGAAGAAGTTAGTCAATAAGATCTCCGAGGAGAGGTGGAACTTGGAAACCACTTTAGGCAGGAAAGAGATGTCAGGCGCTAATCTCACTCTGTCCTTCAGGAAGATAAGGTAAGGTGGGTCGTGACGAAGGACCATGAATTCACCCACCCTCCTGCCAGAGGTAATGGCAACTAGAAGTGCCATTTTCCATGCCGCCAGTTTGAGTTCACAAGATGCCATAGGCTCAAAAGGCTTCACCATTAGATGTCGCAGTACCAACGGCAAGTCCAACAGGGGTACCGGCGTACGGATAGGAGGGTATAAGTGGAGGAGACCTTTAAGGAACCACTTCGAGACTGAGTGAGAAAAAACGAGACCCAACAGGCATTGAATTTGTAAAGCTGATGAAGTCTCCTGGAGCCAGACCTGGTCTGCGAGGGCAGCTAGAATAAGAGCTCTGTCCTCGGGGAGGAAGGCTTTGCTTTCCATGGAGTCCAGTATCGCACCTATGAACTGCACTCTCTGACAAGGAATCAGATGAGACTTCTTGTGACTGACCTGGAGACCGAGACCCTGAAGAATGCCTAGGGATTGGGACACCTGGTGTGTGAGGAGGTCCTCTGAAGATGCGACAAGAAGCCAGTCATCCAGATACAGGAATACCATTAAGCCACAGAGGCGAAGGTGTGCGACCACCACCACCACCATAGTCTTGGTGAAGACATGAGGTGCTGTGCTGAGACCAAACGATAGACTTCTGTACTGGTAGTGGCTGCCTCCTATGGCAAATCAGAGATATTTCCGATGGGAAGGGTGAATAGTCAGGTGGAAGTAGGCATCTTTGAGGTCAAGCATGGCCATCCAGCAGTTTCTGGACAGGAGAGCTAGAATGATCAGTAGAGATGTCATTTTGAATTTCTGGTATTGTATATAAGCATTGAGGCCACAGAGATCTAAAATCGGTCTCTGCCCACCATCTCGTTTGGGCACTGCAAAGTAGCGGGAATAAAAACCTGGTGGTCTAGAGGCACAGGTTCTATGGCACCCTTTGACAGAAGTGTGGCTCCTTCCTTTAGGAGGCATGATGACGGGGGAGTGATGATGACTACTGGAAGAGGTGGGAACTCCAGAAATTCTATAGAATAGCCAACAGCCAGGATGGAAAGGACCCATTGGTCCAATGTGATAGGGTCCCAGGCATGAAGAAATGGGGTGAGGTGGGTAGGATCAGAAAAGGTTGGCAAATGGAAGTCAAAGACCCTGTTTGCTGGTCTTTAGTGGCTTCGGCCTAGCTTGTTGTTGGCTGGTATTGTTGTCTGTTCCCAGACAATGACTGACGCAGTCTATATCCTCCCTCCGGAGATGGTTTCGTAAACTGGTGCTTGAAACCACTTCTTGGCCACAAACTCGGATGAAAGGGTTTAGATGGAGCAGTGACACCTAGTGACTTTGAAGCCTTTATACTTTTGTCCATCTCTTGCAAGGCTGAATCCGTAGAGGCGTTAAAAAGGCCTTGACCATCAAAGGGAAGGTCCTGTATATAAGATCTAGTATCTGCAGGGAGCAAGGTGTTTCATAGCCAAGAATGGCTATTACTGAAGACATTGTCTTAGAACATGAGTCCAAAGTATGCTTGGATTGATGTTCCCAATGCCTTGGAGATCTGACAGGATAGGGGAAAGCATCCCTAGAATGACCTCCTGACCATGATGCAAGCGACAGCAAGTGATCTCGAAATCGTCAGTCCTTGATCACCTCCACTGGCGACTTGGGGTGCGAAGGCACGGGAAGCTCCGATATCGGGGGGTTCAGCTGATGTACAGGAGAGTCCAGCAACACAATTAGTGAAGGGACAACCAGCTCCAGTATTGGAGGAATCACGACGTCGGGATGCGCCCGCTGGGGAGGGGGCAAGGCAGAGCCCACATGTTTCCCAGTTCCACTCAGAGTGTGAGACTTATGCGCTTTTTTGGGAACCGATTTTATCTGCTTCTCATGCTCTTTCTTCTTCTTTTTCAACGGTGTTGACACAGAAGAAGCGTCCTTAGGTGTCAAGAGTTTGGAAGGCGTACTCACAGCAGACATCGACGTCGGATGAGCTGGTAAAGCCGATGTCAAGGACTCCGATGTCGACAGAGGCGCCGGTGGTCAGGCATCAGTTGGAGCGTCTGATGACATTTCTCTGGAAGACAGGGGAGTAAGCGCAGATTCCCAAAGAGCCACTAGGAGTCTAGCAGCTCTATTTTTTCGGGCTTGGTTGGAGAAATTGGCACAGTGATGACAAGTCTCTGGATAATGTGTCTCCCCTAGGCACAGTATACAAAGGATGTGACCGTCCCTCAGGGCAAGTTTACTGCCACACCCGGTACACACTTTGAAGCAGCTGCACTCCTTGGCCATAAAATAGTTAAAAGAAAATTTGGCCAAAAGTAATAAAAAAAAAACCAAGACCCCTCAGCTGAGGCAAACAAAAATTTTACCTCAGAAGATGAAAGGAGGGGGGGAGGGGCGGGAGGCCACCTGAGGTAGCAATGCTCCACAAAACAAAGGGTTGTTTGTTTTTTGGTTAAAGACGAACACAAAGCCCCGAAAACGAAAAGAAGAACAAGTTTAAGCAACAGATGAATCCCTCGTGAGAGAAAGAATGCTTCGTTACTGACCGGCAGAAAACGAACTGTTAACAGCATGGCGGTCAGAAGAGAACTGGTGGGATGTCCGCGCCCGTCCTCCTTGGGCATGCGCAGTGCAGTTCCCGCGCGTGCCTGGGAGGGAGGCACGAAAATCCCTTTGTGAGCTTTGCTTACCACTGATTCGAATCAGCACAGGCACATAATCCCATGGGTGTGATGCACAGAGACCACAAAGAAGATTAAGGAAACGCTAAGTATTTGTGATCCAATTTAGAAGACAATGTACAGACTTGGCTTCACAAATCAGGCTGGCAAAATGGGCGCACCTGGAATACTAGAAATGAACTATACAGCTCCTCTCCCACCAACCCCAAAAGGCAGGATGGCGACAACTGAACTGTGTGAGCGGGAAAAGTAACATCCAAAAGTAAGAAGTATGTGAACAATTTTTGTAATACAATTTAGAACAAGCAAAATAGCAGTTAGATTACAAATTGAGAGCAACGCTATCAACCAGAGGACTAGTACTCCTCTGGATGAAGCACATTGCTATTTCCAAAAGGATATGAAGATTTTACCAGTTCTTGCCACAGTATTATGTGCAAAACTCTAATTTTATCCACTTACAGGAATTTTCAAACTATCCATTCTCCTTACTTGGATGAAACCCCCCTAAAAGTAAAATGCTAATTAACAGCTGTGTGCTTGCAGCCATGGAAACACTCAGGACAATGGCTTGGATTCAGCCATGACCAACAGAAAATGTAAACACTTTGTACATTTCCGCTTGTGCAAAGTCTTGTGCAACACCTAGTGCTCAGAAATTGGCTGCACATTTGTAAACACAAGTGAGTTACAAAAGGTTTAATTTAGCATGAGTAGATACGCAGTCTTTTTCCTTGCACTTGAGCTCTCGCAAAAATGCAAGCAGAAATTTTGCACTAATCCAACCCACTGTCCACGACTCGCGTATTTACCCTCTTATTTTTTTTCTGCTCAATCTCTCTGTTTTGAGGCGGGTATGCATCTTCTGATTCAATGTTCATGAAGGCCCCCCCCGCCTGCCCGCCACCTTTTTCTGCCCGCGCGCCACCCCTGACTGCCCACCGCCTTTCTCTGCCCGCGCACCTCGGCGCGCGGGCAGAGAAAGGCTTCCCAAGGCCCCCCCCGCCTGCCCGTCACCTTTCTCTGCCCACGCGCCGAGGTGTGCCGGCAGAGAAAGGCCTCCCAAGCCCCCCCCTGCCTGCCCGCCGCCTTTCTCTGCCCGCGCACCAAGGCGCCCCAGCAGAGAAAGGCCTCCAAAGTTCCCCCCCGCCCGCCCACCTGCCGCCTTTCTCTGCCCGCACGCCGAGGCGCGCCGGCAGAGAAAGGCCTCCAAAAGGCCCCCCCACCCAGCCCTTTTCTGCCCCCCTGCTTTCTTCTTTCCCTCCCTCTCTCCCTCTTTCTCTTCCTCCCTCCCTCTTTCTTCCTTTCCCACTCTTTGCCACCTTTCCCTTCCTCCCCATCTCTTTTCTCTTCCCCCCTTTCTTTTCTTCTTTCCCAAAATTCTTTGCCCTCTTTCCCTCCCTCACTCTTTCTCTATCTTCCTTCCTACATCCCCATATCTCTCTCTCTCTCTTTCTCTCTCTCTCTCTCTCTCTTTTATTTACTCTCTTTATCTCTCACTCTCTTTCTTCTTGCCATCTTGCAATAATTCCCGTGATGTCAGGCTGTGTGTGCAGAAAAGGGCAACTTGAATGATAAAAGGGTTGGAACACTTTCACTATGAAGAAAGGTTAAAGCACTTGGGGCTCTTTAGCTTGGAGAAACCATGGCTGAAGGGTGACATGATTGAGGTTTATAAGATTATGCATGGGACAGAGCAGGCTGAGAAAGAAGTACTTGTCTCCGTTTCTCACAAGAACTCGTGGGCACTCAATGAAATTACTGAGCAGTCGGGTTAGAACGGAAAAAGGAAGTCCTTCTTCATTGATGAACACATGGATGCCACAGGAGGTGGTGGCAGCTACAAGCATGGACAACTTCAAGAGGGAATTGGATAAACATCTGGAGCAGAGGTCCATCAGTGGCTATTAGCCACAAGGTATAGATAAGAACTCTCAGTCTGGGGCAAGGGATACTCTGTATTTTTGGTGCTTGGGGGGGCAACAGTGGGAGGGCTTCTAGCATCCTGGCCACACTGCTGGACCTCCTGATAGTACCTGGTATTTTTGGCCACTGTGTGACAGAATGTTGGACTGGATGGGCCACTGGCCTGATCCAACATTGGCTTCTCTTATGTTCTTATGTCTGTGGCAAGTGATGCTCTGTATTTTTGGTGCTTTGGGGGGGCAACAGTGGGAGGGTCTCTAGTGTCCTGGCTCCTCTGCTGGACCTCCTGATGGCACCTGGTATTTTTGGCCACTGTGTGACAGAGTGTTGGACTGGTTGGGCCACTGGCCTGATCCAACATTGGCTTCTCTTATGTTTTTATGTCTGGGGCAAGGGATGCTCTGTATTCTTGGTGCTTGGGGGGCAACAGTGGGAGGGCTTCTAGCATTTTGGCCCCACTGCTGGACCTCCTGATGGCGCCTGGTATTTTTGGCCACTGTGTAACAGAGTGCTGGACTGGATGGGTCATTGGCCTGATCCAACATTGGCTTCTCTTATGTTTTTATGTCTGTGGCAGGTGATGCTCTGTATTCTTGGTGCTTTGGGGGGGCAACAGTGGGAGGGCTCCTAGTGTCCTGGCCCCACTGCTGGACCTCCTGATGGTACCTAGTATTTTTGGCCACTGTGTGACAGAGTGTTGGACTGGATGGGCCACTGGCCTGATCCAACATTGGCTTCTCTTCTGTTCTTATATCTGTGGCAAGTGATGCTCTGTATTTTGGTGCTTTGGGGGGACAACAGTGGGAGGGTCTCTAGTGTCCTGGCTCCTCTGCTGGACCTTCTGATGGCACCTGGTATTTTTGGCCACTGTGTGACAGAGTGTTGGACTGGATGGGCCACTGGCTTAATCCAACATTGCCTTCTCTTATGTTCTTATGTCTGGGGCAAAGGATGCTCTGTATTCTCGGTGCTTGGGGGGCAACAGTGGGAGGGCTTCTAGCATTTTGGCCCCACTGCTGGACCTCCTGATGGCACCTGGTATTTTTGGCCACTGTGTGACAGAGTGTTGGACTGGATAGGCCTTTGGCCTGATCCAACATTGGCTTCTCTTATGTTCTTATGAAAACTGGCACTCTCAGAAATTGGTTGCTCATCTGATTGCTCTCTAGGGCTGCCCCTCTAATGATAAAGTCTCGGTGCCCCTGGGCCTGCGTGATGAGTTTTTGTTCTAACAAGTGAAGCACAGGCTAGAAATCAGATATTGTAATACCCTTGACAACAGCTTTCCTCTTCGAAGTTTGCTCGCTGCATGTTTACTGAGTATCTTAAGAGTGTGTGGAAAGTGGCAGTATGCACTGTAGTGCTGTGCTGTTAGTAACCCATTCACCAAGTGGTTGGAGTAGTTACCTCAGCAGTTGTATTCCTTGCACTTTCCCTCTTGTCATTTCCATTTTCACTGACCTTAAACTCATGTATTAGCACTTAGTTCAGATAAAGTGCTACAGAAGATGTTAATGTATGAGTTGTTTTTTCTAAACTAAAACCTCAGTATTCAGGTTAAATTGCCTTGTTGGCACTCTGCGATAAATAAGTGAGTTTTGGGTTACAGTTTGGGCACTCAGTCTCTAAAAAGTTCACCATCACTGACCTACTGTATCCCAGTTGTCATTAGAAAGAAAAACAGCAAAATCAAAAAACAACCCTCACATTAAAGTAATTTACCAGTTGTGTTTCAGAAAAGTTGAGAATGAAGTATATCACATTTCCTTTTGTGTATGCACACACATAGAACTAGCAAATTGGCATATATGGTAATCTTGGAATTACTTTCCCAGAAAACGGCAAAGCTTGACCTTGTTTTTAGGAAATGCTGCCCTCTCCCCCAAATGCAACAACCCCCAAGCAAAAAACCCACCCCTTTTTATTCTGGCAGTCCTACTACAAACCTATTTTATTCATTGTTCTTATTATGATTTAAGAAAATGCTATTTAATGATTATTCAGATGCAAAAGCAGTAATACTGACTATAAACTATTCTGAACTTTGTAAGAACTACATTTACATAATTTATACCAAGTGCATAATTTAGTTATATAAAGTTTTAAGAGTGTTCTAGTATAACAGTTCATAACAGCAGAAATATAGAGACTATTGACATAGGATCAATTCCATGTGCCTTCTCCTACTCTTAAAAGCTGTTCCCTAGCACTAGAACTTCAGAGAGGAAGCATTTACATTCCTTATCTATTAATCACAGGAGCCCCAAACGAGCACAAATGCATTTCTATTTGCTGGAATAAAAATGGATATGTTCTGCTCTATGTTCTACAAAGTTGGCAGAGCACAGTCCTTAGGATTCCATTCACACAAAGAATGTTGTAAGACTTCTTCAAATAGGCTATTATCCAGTTCTTTGTGTTAAACTGTAGAAGTAATCTCCAACAAATAAAGCTATCTGTTCCTCCCTACAGCATCCATGAATCCAAATTGTAAAACTATGCATCTACTGCCAGCTTATTTTAGTGTTTAAAAAAGATTAGTTCTGAGAAGGACTTAAAGCTTAAATCTGAAGTAGTTTGACTTTGTTATTCTCAGAATCTGGTTGTTTTGGAGCAAAAAGTTAAAACAAATAGTGACAGCTAAAATTTAATATTATTCTGGAGGCCAACAATCAAACGGCTGTAACTAATTCCCATTCGAACCCTGATTATTTGTCATAACAGAGATGCTGGGATAAAGAATAGGCAACATATTATCAGCATTAAAGACAAGGCAAAAAGACAAGATTCATCAGGCCCTTTAATACTGATGAATTAGTTTCAGCAGTGTGAACACTGATAGGCAAAATGTTGAGAAAATGTAGACCAGACATTCTTAAGCTTTAACCTACTACAACGACAAAATATGATCACCACCATCACCCAGCTACAGTTAAAAAACCTGGACATATAAATAGCACTCTAGAGTGCTTTACTTTATTTATATTATCTTCAATGCATCTAATTCTCATCAAGACTCTACTTGTGGATACTTAAACACGGAGACTCGAGCCATAGACAGCCAAGAGAGATCTTTCTACAAGCCTGAAAAAAGCCCTATGTTTGCAGAAATATCTGAAATAAATGAATAAAGGGGATCTTAAAAACCCTTAATAATAAAAGGAGCACTTGTAGCTTTAAGAAGCAGATGCCTTCAGTGGCTTTTGCTGTCAACCATAACAGTACTCAACCCTTGTTTCTGTCAGAAAAAGGCAGGGGGGTGGGCCATTTCCAGGGCTATTCTGGCCTCTGAGGAATGACTGGGGTCAGGCCAGCCAGCAGCCACTAGGCAACTTGCTACCATGCAACTTGCATGACTCACCCAGGCGTGGCTGCTTGCTAGTTGCTACTGTTCAACAGTAGCCACCTGACAAAAGGCAGTGTAGAAGTTAGCATTTCAGGCTAGGAGGATCTGGAGACCCATGTTCAAATTTCCACTTTGCTGTGGAAGCTCACTGGGTGACTTTGGGTCAGTCACACACACTCAAGTCTCACAGTGTTGTTGAGAGGATAAAATGGAGAAGAGGGAAATGATGTAGCGGTTTTTATTTGTTTTATTTAAAATATTTATTAGCTGCCTTTCTACCTTACAGGAACTTAATGAGGCTTAAAATATAAATAGCAATGAAACACAGTAAAATATATAGACCTTAGAGCTGTCTACAAAGCTGCAAAACTTCATTTTGTTCAGTGAGGAAGATAATCAGCCCTCATTAGTCCTCCAATCACATCTGATACCGAATACAAGCATGTGCAAGTATCTTAACAGCCATCTCTCAGCACTTACCTGATGGTACTAAGTGGCTAAGCAGAAACTTTTAAGTGGCAGAGAGCAAGTGTTTGCTTGTTTTACAGAATGAGTTTTCTAGAACAGCACAAAATGAATAAAGTTGTCATGTTTGGATACAGCTTGAAAAGTCTGTTGGTGGTCAGTTTCTAAAGCTAAACTTGTATGACTCCAAGGATAACTAGAAGCACAGCTGGAATACTACTATCATGTCTTTAGGACCAAGGTGAGATAGAAATGCAGTGATAGATTTTTATGGAAGTACAACATAGTTGAAAATGCTGACGTTAACGCTGTCAGCAAACTTAAATGCTAAACTATGCGCCACTGTAAACAAAAAGCAATCTGTTAGTGTAGCAGAAAATGTAAAAAGAAATACTAAAGCTAGTCTTTATATATAACAATTAACAGCATCTTTGGTTCATTAAACTGGAATTATCTAAGCATGGACATTTGACCAGGCTCTTCAAAAACCAAACAAATAACAGTCAGCTATTTTAAAAGTAATAATAAAATCAATGCAACAAAAACATAGTTTAATAATTAGGTTTGATACACATTGATTATAAAAACAGCTAATTTCTATTGTGAAACAGCTTGGAAATCAGTTCACTGAACAGATCTCTTCCCACAATTCCCATCTCCTTGCACCCCTGAAAAGTTGCTTTGGAGGATCAGAGACTCTAGGGACCGGAGTGGGAGGCAGTGCAGAATGCTGCAGCCTGAGGACAAATAAATAAATAAATAAATAAATCACCTGAAGCAAGCACCCCCCTTCCTTCCTGCAAGCTCTGTTTGCAGAAAAATTTGTAATGAGGGGTCAGAACTTGCAGGTTTCTCCTTTCCTGCAGCATTGCCAAGGATCCCCCCAACAGGTGCTTCAGGAGCACCTCTTCATGGGTCAATGAGAGAAGTAGAGATTCATGGTTTCTTGGGCACAACTCGATGAAATTAATTTTAAATTATACTGATGAATTTGCTATTTAATGTACATAGGCAGCCCTAAGGAACGCCACTGAATATGAATTTTGTGGGGAGCAAGTGGCCTGGAGGAAAAACTTAGCTGTGCTGCTAGATCTGAATCCGATGGCTGCAAGGCTGAAGAGCAAGCAGCTCTCCCTCCTTACATAGTAAAAGGTAGTTACAACCTACCCATGCTGGCATTCTTTTTTTTTTTTGGGGGGGGGGGTATTTTGTGTGTGTGTGTGTGTGTGCTTGCATACCTGGAAGTCATGGCAATTTCTGACAACCCCTACTGGGGGCTTGGACATTTTTCCTATTTATTTTTAAACTCTCTTATGTAGGAATTGTTTTTATGTTTATGAATTTCAATGGCTTCCCTGTGTAATCTGACATGGTGGTTGGATATGCTGTCCAGCCTTTCAATGTCTTGGAACAAAATACTGTGTCCTGTTTGAAATTCATTTTATTTGTTTTAGCCCAGTATTCCAGCCTGTCAAGATCATCCTGTACCCGGACTCTGTCTTCTACTGTATTTGCTACCACTCCCAATTTAGTTTCATCTGCAAATTTAATAAGCATTCCTTCTATTCCTTTATCCAAATTATTTATTATTTATTTATTATTTATTAAGATGTTGAATGAAACATGTCCCAGGTCAGATCCCTGAGGCATTCCACTTGTCAGTCCTCTCCAAGAGGATGAGGAACCACTAGCAAGCACTCTTTAGGTGCATCTGTCAACCAGTTACAGATCCACCTAACAGTCATAGGATCCAAACCACGTTTTACCAACTCGTCAACAAGAATATTGTGTGGAACCTTATCAAAAGCCTTGCTGAAATCAAGATAAACTATATCTACAGCATTCCCCTGATCCAGCAAAGTAGTAACTTCCTCAAAAAGAGAGATAAGGTTAGTTTTAACAGCATGACTTGTTCTTGAGAAACCCATGCTGGCTCTTTGTGATCACAGCCATCCTTTCTAAATGCTCAGGGACCACCTGTTTGATGACTTCTTCCAGGTACAGATGTCAAGCTAACAGGTTGGTAATTACCTGGATCCTCCTTTTTCTCTTTCTTGAAGATGGGGACAACATTTGCCCACCTCCAATCTTCTGGCACCTCACCTGTTCTCCAAGAATTCTCAAAAGTAATGGACAGAGGTTCAGAAATTACATCTGCAAGTTCTTTTAGTACCCTTGGATGCAATTCATCTGGCCCTGAGGACTTAGTTTCATTTAAAGAAACTAAGTCACCCACCAGCACCTCACAATCACTTGTACTTGATATTGCCTGTGGTCTTTGGCCCAAAGCCAGATGTCCATGTGCACTCAAATGCATACACAGAATGTGAGAGTGTGTGAACACACATGTGTAAATAGTCTTATAGAGGAAAATCTAATAACTGTCAAGTGACAGATCATCACTTCACATAATTTTAGAGGTTCTCCTCTTTCTTTTCTTACCACCTTTATTATCCTTGGATACAAATTCATACAGAGAAATTTAAGACATGATCCCCCAAGAAACAAACAGCAGTTTCCATGATCACTGCAGCTGGAAATGCACTGCCATGATCTCTCAAAATTACTGCCTGCTACATTTTGCTGTGAACACATGTCCAAGATCGATGTGGACTGCTGAAACATTATTCACATGTAGACAGAAAGACAAACTGCATTAACTAGCTTAAAGAGGCACTCTCTTAATCCCAGAACGCTTCTCATCCAAAGGAGTCCGCTTCCGAACTTAGAATTATGGGTGTATGCTACTGAACAGAGGAAATGGCCTTTTCAATAACAACCCTATTTAGTTTAGAATGATCCAACATGTGCAATTTTCATCCTTCTAAATCCCTTCTTGGGGACATGACATTTTGAACACATTTGACCAGGTAAAAATTTAGGAAACCTATACCTCAGAGAAATGCATAACATGTATGCCTGTCACCAAAAAAAGACACTACTTAAAAAAGCACTCAGGAAAGTTGTCCAGTAAGACAAAGTCATAGAATGCCACAATTCCATGTACTAAACTGTAATGATTAGGTGATTTGCTGCATAAGCCTAATATATTAAGCAAGTCTGTTATGTTTTCTTAGTTCTTATTTTTAAGTATTTGACAGAAAATAAGCCTATAATGAGTTACAGTAGAAATTTTGTGGTGGTTTAATTAAAACTTCCTAAGCTTTTCAATATTGTTTTAACACAAATTTCCATGCTAAGTGAGTACACTACCCCTGTCATTTAATATTAGGTTAACCCCTTCTGATAACGTGACTGGGATTAGCCCAAATGCTTTGCAAAGTTATCAGCTGCAAAGGACCAAAAACTGAACAGCTCTCTATTTTTTTTTCAGCCAATTTTTTTTTGCTCGGTCTTCTATTCCATGAAAAGACTAATGCTACAAGTCTAATACACAGTGAAGAAGTGAAGTTAACTGAGCCAGTTATAAAAAGCAGAGCCATTTTTATGGCTTGAATACAATCTTAACTGTCTTATTCTCTTCATACTGATTAGATCTTAGTTTCCAGTTCACACTTACTCCAACTAAAATGTGCAATCATATAACCTACTCATTAATAATAATGTTTACAAAAATGTTTTAGAGAGATGTTCCTTAAAGCTGAAGACAAGCAGCGACATCTCTGTTCATAATGAGACTATGCATGATAAGCGTGACTATTAAGCAAGCTGAAAAAGTTCTAAGTTAAACATGAAACATTACCTTATATGCTAATAGCTAAGAGCTCAGGGTGACACACATGTTCTCTTCACAGGCTCTATCCACACACACTTTTGAAGCATTTGACTAGTGATGAGCCTCACAGATGCCTCAAGTCAGAATCAACAGAAAGCTGGTTATGGACTCCCAGAAAATTGTCAGAACACTATGTGAGTCCTCCAACAGGCAAAAAGGTTCAGCTTTACAATGCTGCAAGACAACACAGTTACCGTAAGCAGAGGACTGCTACTGTACATGAATGGTAAGTTGATGATAATCAGTTATGTTCACCAGAAAAAGCAGATGGAGGTATATACCAATTAAGCAGATTGAGGTTTACACCAATTAAACCTTTTCCTTTTTTAGAACCATCCTATGCATTTGAGTTTTCAATGCATGTGCCATACAACAACTGCATTGTCTTTATGACTGAAAGTGGGCAAAGATGAAAATGTTCTAACTTCTGAAAGAGCAGTCTATGGAGAGGAATTGCATCAGGCTGTTTTGTTCACAAAAATAGCAGGAGCCAGAACATCTCTCTTGGGGCTTATGGCTGATCCCACTGCTTTAGTGAAAGATTGCCCCCAAGTGCTCCCTCCTCCCCTCTTCTGCTTCAGCTTTTATGTCCTCTCTTTGTCAGATGTTCTATTGTCTGATCATCCTCACTTAGGGAAAATGTTCTAATCTCCATCTTAATTTCTTCTTTTACGTTTCAGAACAAAGCAATTTTGGTAACAATAAGTTACACAGTCTCTAACTCAAGGGATACAGAGAGAGAGAACGAGTGGTATTAATTGTAATTTTATTTTAATGGTCCAGATAATTGATTTCTCAGAAAACCAGCTTGGAAACAATAAGAACAATTTCAAATGCTAAAGGGAACAATATCCCTTTCTAATATGCCTTGGAATTACCATACATAGCCCATTCACTTCCATTTCAACAGACAGAACAAGTATTTTTCTGGTCATGCTGTTCTTTTGAACTATGCAGGTAATTTTAATAGCATGAAGCCAAGAAGCTACAGTGTACAAACACTGTCTAAAGACCACATGATATTAGTGTTACAAGACAGACACTCAAGCTTCTAAAATGAGTTCCAGGGAATCCTTCAATTCCTTAGAAGCCTTTCAGGGATTCTTCAAGAAGTAGTTCAGCAGTGGTGAATAAGCTACCTTAAAAGTGATGCATCCATCAAGGTGTTTTTTTAAGCCAGACTTTATTTAGTTCACAAATATCCAAGAATGGATTTATAAATATGAAAACATGAATATCCAACAGTCTCAGTAGACATCATTAGTACCAATGTAAATTTCAATGCATTGCAAAGAGTTAGCTCTTCATCCATGGGCAGGACAAAATTGGCTTATATAGGGAAGAACTTGAATACTTTGCACCACAAGGAGAAGCTAACCTATGTAACCCATACAGCAATATGACATAATTTAAGATAGGAGGCTAGTAGCTCCTACTGGATTCCACCCCCCACCCCCCAATGAAGGAAGCTTGTTTTAAAGCAAGCATTATTATTTCATTAAAATTATACTGAATGGCTCCATGTTACAATCCTTGCAGTAGGTACATTTGCCATTCTGCTCATGCATCACCAGCCCTATACCAGCTATTTTTTGGTGTTCTCCTGATGAAGAGCTAATAATATCTAAGTATCAATATTTCCATCTTGAACTGGATGGTTTCCCCATTTCCCCCCTCCAGTGAGTCATTGTTAGGTTCACAGACATTACCCAAATGCCTGTAGCAGTTTACAAAGCATGGAAATTTTCTGTGAAACCTGGAATTATCTTTCACATTGTCAATGTACCACACATGACTTAATACAGGCAGTGGGCTACTATCTTATGGCGCAGTAACATCTGTGGACTTGCAAGTATGGAATGAGGGACACAGACAAGGTGTATTTATTTATTTTATTATTTATTTACTAAACTTTTATCCTGCCCTCCCGGCCAAGGCCGGCTTAGGGTGGCTAACAACAGATAAAATTCCAAATTACATATGGATGATAAATACAACTTTAAAATACTATATTAAAACCAGATACATGCATTGGTATTGCTGGTCTGCTTCAGATGCCATAAAGTACTTCAGGTGTCGGGCAGTTAATAGGGGTAAAGCGGATCAGGGCTCTTTGCCATACGATGTCAGTTGGCATTTCCAATGGTAATAACAGTGGGGGGGTGGCGGCTCCAAAGGCCTGGTGGAACAGCTCCGTTTTGCAGACCCTGTGGAACTGTAAAAGATCCTGCAGGACCCTGATCTCCTCTAGGAGCTCATTCCACCAGAGTGGAGTAGCCACCGAAAAAGCCCTGGCCCTGGTCATTGCCAACCTGGTCTCCTTAATGCTTGGGAGGGCCAGTCAATTCTGGGTCCCTGATCACAGTGCTCTCTAGGGTACATATGGGGAAAGGCGGTCCCCTCAGGTATGTAGGTCCCCGGTCATAAAGGGCTTTAAAGATAAGAACCAGCACCTTGAAGTGGATCCGGTATGCTATAGGCAGCCAGTGCAATGCCTTTAGCACAGGCTGAATGTGCTCCTGGATAGGGAGTCCCATTAATAGCCTGGCCACGGCATTTTGCATGAGCTGAAGCTTCCGGATCTGCGACAAGGGCAGCCCCATGTAGAGGGTGTTACAATAGTCCAATCTCAAGGTGGCCATCGCATGGACACTGTTGCCAAGTCACTGCATTCAAGGAAGGGAACCAGCTGCCTGATCATGTAATTTTGCATTAAAATCTGCCTCCATGCCTGAGGACAGGAAGGTAGCTAATGTCACTCCCATCTTTAAAAAGGGTTCCAGAAGAGATCTGGGAAATTACAGACCAGTCAGTCTGACATCGATACCTTGTAAGTTGGTGGAAACTGTTATTAAGGAAAGAATTAGTAGGCACATTGATGAACAAAAACTATTGAGGCAGACTCAGCATGAGTTCTGTAAGGGAAGATCTTGTCTCACTAACCTGTTAGTGTTCTTTGAGGGAGTGAACAAACATGTGGGCAAGGGGGACCCAACAGATGTTGTTTACCTTGACTTCCAGAAAGCTTTTGATAAAGTTCCTCATCAAAGGCTCCTAAGTAAACTCAACAGTCACAGGATAAAAGGACAAGTTCTCTTGTGGATCAAAAACTGGCTAATTAATAGGAAACCGAGAATGAGTATAAATGGGAAATTTTCTCAGTGGAGGGTGGTAAGCAGTGGGGTACCAAAGGGATCAGTACTCGGTCTGATGCTTTTTAACTTGTTTATTAATGATTTGGAGTTGGGAGTAAGCAGTGAAGTGGCTAAATTTGTAGATGACACAAAGTTGTTCAGGGTGGTGAGAACCAGGCAGGATTGTGAGGCACTTCAAAGGGATCTGTTGAGGATGGGTGAGTGGGCATCCGTGGCAAATGGGGTTCAATGTGGCCAAGTGCAAAGTGATGCACATTGGAGCCAAAAATCCTAAATATAAACACACGTTGATGGGGTCCAAACTGGCAGCGACTGACCAAGAGAGAGATCTTGGAGTCATAGTAGATAACTCAATGAAAACGGCCAGTGCTGTGCTAGGGATTATTAGGAAGGGAATTGAAAACAAATCAGCCAGTATCATCATAAAGGTAAAGGTTCCCTTGCTCGAAAGCCAGTCAAATCCAACTCTAGGGTTGCGGTGCTCATCTCTGTTTCCAAGCCGAAAAGCCAGCACTGTCTGAAGACTTTTCTGTGGTCATGTGGCCAGCATGACTAAACGCTGTTTAGCACAGCACAGAACGCTGTTACCTTCCCACTGAAGTGGTACCTATTTATCTACTTGCAATTTCTTACTTTTGAACTGCTAGGTTGGCAGAAGCTGGAACCAGAGATGGGAGCTCACTCCGTCATGCGGCATTCGGGTCTCGAACTGCTGAACTACCAACCTTCCAGCCTGCAGTTCAGCGTCTTAACCACTTGAACCACCACAGCTCCTTAGTATCATCATGCCCGTGTATAAATCAATGGTGCAACCTCATTTGGAGTACTGTGTACAGTTCTGGTCACCACACCTCAAAAAGGATATTATAGCATTGGAAAAAGTGCAGAAAAGGGCAACTAGAATGATAAAAGGCTTGGAACGCTTTCCCTATGAAGAAAGGTTAAAACACTTGGGGCTCTTTAGCTTGGAGAAACGATGGCTGAGAGGTGACATGATTGAGGTTTACAAGATTATGCATGGGATAGAGCAGGTTAGAGTTACTTCTCTCCCTTTCTTACAATACAAGAACTCATGGGCACTCTATGAATTTGCTGAGCAGTCAGGTTAGAACGGATAAAAGGAAGTACTTCTTTAACCAAAGAGTGATTAACACATGGAAGGTGGCAGCTACAAGCATGGACAGCTTCAAGAGGGAATTAGATAAGCATATGGAGCAGAAGTCCATCAGTGGCTATTAGCCACAAGGCATAGATAGGAACTTTCAGTCTGGTGCAAGTGATGCTCTGTATTCTTGGTGTGAGGGGGAACAGTGGAAGGGCTTCTAGTGTCCTGGCCCCACTGCTGGATCTCCTGATGGCACCTGGTATTTTTGGCCACTGTGTGACAGGGTGTTGGACTAGATGGGCCATTGACCTGATCCAACATTGGCTTCTCTTATGTTCTTATGCTATGTTCTTATCAGCCAAAGATGGTAAAAGGCTGACCTGGCAGTGGTTGCCACCTGGGCCTCCATCATCAGGGAGGCATCCAGGAGCACTCCCAGACTCCTAACCTCCAGCGCTGGCACCAATGGTACCCCATCGAAGGTCGGAAGCAGGATCCCTACCCTTGGACCACCCCAACTCAGGCACAGGACCTCCGTCTTCGTTGGAGTCAATTTCAGCCAGCTCAGCCTAAGCCACCCAGCCACAGCTTGCAGTGCTCGATCATCAGCCTACTGGTGACAACCCAATCCATGCCTCCAGGGAATCTGGGCAAGAGGGCACATATAAATGTTAAAGAGCATCAGGGACAGCACTGCCCCTTGGGGCATTCCACATTCTAGTAGGTGCCTTTGGGACAGCTGATCTCCTAGCACCACTCTTTGTCCCCGATCTTGGAGGAAGGAAACAAGACACTGCAAGGCTAGTCCCTGAATTTCAATGTCAGTGAGGTGGCAGACCAGTAGCTGGTAGTCGACTGTGTCGAACGCAGCCGATAGATCTAGCAACAACAGCACTGCCATTCTGCCCGGATCCAGATGTCTCCATAGGTTGTCTGTGAGGGTGACCAGGGCTGTCTCCATCCTGTGACCTGGACGAAAGCTGGACTGGGAGGGATTTGCTCTCTTTATTTTCTTGCCCAAATAGGGCAAGTTGGAAATCACAGTGCTTTAATACACTCAATTGAAGTAGGAGGCAGTCCACAGCAGGAGGCATCTTGGGACAGTCAGAACTGAATATAGAAGACTACCTTTCAAGAGATACAAGTGCGCTTCTTTGAAATAGAGCAATGTTTAATTCAGCCAATGCATTCACAAGCATCAGGCTAACTCTTTAAAAAACTAATTAAAGTGATTTAAAATTCATGATATTAGTTTTGACTTTAGAAAAATATGGAGGGGTGAAAAAGGCATACCCTGAGGTATACTAGACAAAAATGGTGGGTGAGTCACAGCAGAGCAATTCACAAAAGAAATATATATTGTAGCAACTGTAAAATCTAATAAGATTGTTTCTGTTTACTGCATTTTTATTACACATTAATCTACTACTTATTGTAAAAGGTTAAACTCTTCTTGCTACTATCTTTATCTGGTATAACAAATCAAAATCCACAATCAGGGCAACACAATTTAATCCCAGTTCAGTCCAGCCAGGCATCTTTGAGCTACATTTGCTTCAACCATGACAAC
This sequence comes from Gekko gecko, assembly GCA_029375565.1. NCBI lineage: Eukaryota > Metazoa > Chordata > Lepidosauria > Squamata > Gekkonidae > Gekko > Gekko gecko. Next base: position 98,374,483 of record JAPDNY010000001.1, read on the forward strand.
CTTGGAGAAGGATAAATCCTAAAGCAGCTCCAATACATGTCTCAGGAATACACTGAAAAACTGTCTTGGAGGGTCTAGACACAGCAAACAGAATATAGCAAAGAAAGGTATCTTTCAACTGCCAACTAATATATTATGATGGAGTTAGCTTACAGAGTAATATAAAAGGTAAAATGAACTATCACAACTTCTTCCTCACTGGCCAAGTCAGATTACCATCTATAAAAAACTCAAAACTCCATTTAAAAAAGATACATTCACCAGCCTAGTATTTTGATTTTGCTAAAGATGCTAAAGAATATTTCTACCATGAAAGCCAACCAGAACAAAAAAAACCCCCTGAGATCACTCTTTTTATGTTTCCTCTAATGAACAAGAACATAGAAGGCAAGGAAACAATGACTAATTTAATGAATTATTTTGACGTGTGTGTGTGTATGTGTAGGCAAGTCACTTCCGACTTATGGTGCCCTATGAATTAATGTCCTTCAAAACATCCTTTCATTAACAGCCTTGCTCTAATTCACATCAAAAATGCAAAAGTATTTTGACTTGCACCTCTATAATTTACTGCCAATGATTTTAACTGTATAAATGCCAATAGTTCATCACGGGGCAGAAGAAAGCAGTGCTTGCTAAAAGGTAGTTTCACTTTTGCATCTTTTTAACATGAACTAGAGCAGAATATACTAAGAAAGCCCAAAAATTGCACTGTTTGATACAGGAACAAGCCATGTGACAAGTCTTGCATGCATGCCCTCTGCCTGCTTCCTTCACATGTGACATGGGAACTGAAGGCTTCTACATTCCCAAACTACAATGGGTTACCCTTCCTACATAAAGCATGAGCTCAAATCATAGTTTTAGCCTTAGAGGAGGAAACAGAGGGTGGAGAACCAATTGAGCCTGGAAGACTTCCAAGGCTCATACTGATAACAACAAACCATGTTTTGTCATAATACCTGAATGAAGCCAATCGTAACATGTATAGCAAGCTAAGCAAACAACAGAAGCAGAACTGACTCCTAACACTATTTAACTTAATTCCAAAGCACACAAGGAAGTCTAGCAACCTGCTGAAATAGTCTCAACAGAATCATCTACAGGAGAATATAGAGCAAGTTTTCTTCTCTGTTTGCAATATGCAAGTCCCTAACTGTCCTTCAATTTTTTACTGCCTTTTGTTTCCTAAAGGTGAGGATTTTGTTTTGAACTCTTTTATCAATTTCTTCTCCATGCAAAGGCTGTGTTGAATTTTTAAGAAGAATGTACATCAATAGGACTGATCATATGAGCACTATGGGCACTGAAGTGTCCCTAATGCATAATGCAATGCCCTTTTAGTATAATGTCCTAAAGGTCAGGAGAAACTCTTATCTGACCTCTCAGTTGGTGAAGGTTGGTGACCATGGCATAACTTTTGGCATTTACAGTAGGGGGGAAAGAATGTATACTTCTGAGGTGCAAGCAATTCAAAAGGTCAATAAAAAGTGAAACACTTGTAGCAGCACACTAAAAGTAACAGATAAGGCCAAAACATAACCGTGATTTGGTGTTATCTTGTAAACTGTAAACACAATTTATGCTACTGTTCTAAATACAAATTATGTTTGTGGGTGGAACATTAGCTGCGGAATTAAAGCTTCCCAAGCACTGGTATATAAAGAACCACAGACTGGCTGACAGAGCAAGCATCTAACATTTACCTAGCATGTAAGTAAAGTACACAGCATTTCACAGTACCAGAGCTTGAGCTTAGTACTGCAGGACAGAAATGAGTTCATGGAAGGGTTTTTTTTAGCCCACTAGTATTTCTTCTTTCCAAATGGAGAGTATATCATTGCTCTTCTCTCTTTTATAGTGGGTTTCTCATACAGCATTCAAAGGAATACTGATTATTTCACTATTTATATAAAATGTTGTTTCTTTCAAATTACATCATTACAAAATCTGAAAAAATGCTTATTTTTAGACAGCAATTAATCTTTATGTAAGCCTGAATATTATTCCTATTATATCCTCTACTTACCTAACTGCATACAAGTGGACTGAACACTGGATTGAATAGATGAAGCCTCCAATTTCTGATTTCCTCTTGGACCAAGGCAGCAATCATGAATTCTGTACCTGGACAATTTAGTCACTGTGGATCTTAGCTACACACCAGCTGCAACAAGCCTTCAGAAGACCAGATAAAATTCTTCTTTCTATGTAGTATCACTTCGTAGCACAGCACTATAAATTACTGTTTTTCCTTAAATTGAATATATTTTTATGGTAATATAAATAAGTTTGTGCATGGTTACAGTATTCTAATTCATTCACCTTAACAAAATATTCAGTAGGCAATCATATGACAGAATTACTGGTCTAAAATGGCATGATGTACTGCTAAAGGTGATCATTGCACATCAAAATTGGATGAACACAGTAAGCATCAACATTTACAGCACTCACAAGTACAATCCAGTTTGCAATGGCATGGCAGAAATGGGCATAGGAGAACAAAGAAGAAAGGGAAAGGAGGAAAATGTGAAGTCCAAGGCACTCTAGTTACACAGAAATTGCTTCTAAAAATTGTCAACACAACTTAGTCAGGAACTGTTTATCCTAACATCATCCTCACCTAAGCAGCAAGATATAGTATTTTCCTAAGTCCTGCTAGTGACAATTTTAAGGAGAAACTCCTGAATTAGTGGCCTTGACATTTTCACTTTCTAAATAACAAATAAAACCAACCACTATTAGAACCACTATTATCTCCCTTCCTAGTCTCTTTTGCTTCCTGGAAAAATTAGGGCTGCAGTTGAAGGATCTGTAGGAATAACCAATGTGACAGTGCCTTCTATCAGCACAAGGCTGGACACAATCTATTGTGTCCCCTTGCTCAAAGCAGTATGGTAGCCCCCGTTACATCTTCTCCCCACTGCACTGGTACCACTTACCCATGTAGCGCTCTCACAACTGGAAGAACATTTAAGAGACGCAACCATGTTGGTGGGACTAATCCAGTGTTTCTTACCCAAGGAAAAGCAGGATGCTTATCTATAACTGTTTTTCTTCCAAGTGGTCATCTGTGCAGTCACACACTTGGGGTCTCAAGCATGCGTGAACAGAGCCTCAGAACTCATAAAACCTTTAAAACTTTTGAGTGTGAGCCTCCCATACCACAACGCTGGCTCACTGCACACACCCGGAGTGGGCGGGGCTGTGCTCCTCCATCAGTTCATCCCAATGATGCAGCAGGCTAGATGAATTACATACACCAGTTGCGGGGAAGGTTGGGCAGGTTGTGTGACTGCACAGGTAACCACTTGAAGAACTCCAGTTATACCTGGTTTTCTTTCTTCGTGGTCTCTGTGCATCACACAAATGGGATAGATTAGCAAGCTTAAAACCCTGGAGGTGGGAACAAGTGAAGTTTGCTAAGTAAACTTTATTAGTAACAAAAACAAAACATGAACCACTGAGCAAACAATTTATGAAAATAATGAGTTTCAAACAGCTTTTCCAAATGCTGCATCTCTCCTTGCTCTAACATCCACTGCATAATGTCTTATGAACATTGAGGAATGCATCCATGTGGATATCTTACAGAGATCTGGTATGCAGACTCTCCTCAAAAAGGCAATGGACGTCACAGTTACCCTTGCTGAATGAGCTCTGATAGTCTTTGGCAGTGCTTTTTTGCAATGGTGTAACTCAAGGATATCAGTTTTAGAATCCACTTATTCAAATGCTGAGATGAAATCTTTAAACCCTTTCTATGCCCTCATAGCAGACAAAAAGGTGTGCTTCCTTGCAGAAAGGCAGGGTTCTATTGATACAATATGCTCTTTTAACATCTAAAGTGTGTAGTACTCGCTTTACATCTGTTGGTGGGTGGGAGGGGGACAATCAGGAGTACTATATCCTGTGACATGTGGAACTGTGGCACTACTTTAGGAAAAAAAGATAGGTCTAGTCTCAAAATCTTCATGGAAAACTACGTAAGGAGCATCAGCTCGCAATGCACAAAACTCTCCTGCCCTTCTTGCTGAAGTTATTGCAATTAAAAGTGACACTTCTTTGTTACAGGTAGCCAAAGGCTCAAACGGCAGTTTAATTAAAACTGACAGCGCTAACTGTAAATTCCAAGGAGAAACCAAAACTTCAAGTTGGGGGGGGAGTTCTAACTAAACCTTTAAAAAACTGTTTCATCAACAGGTGAGAAAAAACAGTGACCATCCTCCTTAAATTGATGTTATAAAAGTAACTTTATCTGCATGGAAAACTATGTAAGGAGCATCACCTTGCAATACACATTTGATTTCTGCTTCTTTGCACTACAGCTCTGTTTCTGCTGATTGAGTGGAAGTTATTTGGGTTTGGACTGCTCAATACTGAAGTCATGGAATGTGATGTTGTCATTGCTGGCATAGTGGTGACTGTGGACAAGGATGCAACCATTTGATCTGCAGTAAGAGCTTTCTCTCACAACAGAATCTAATCTAATAAGAGCCAGTTTTGGTGTAGTGGATAAGAGTGGTGAACACTAATCTGGAGAGGGTTGGACTAGGGAACCCTGGAGGTCCCTTCCAACTCTTCTGTGTAACCCTTGAGGAGTTACACAGGGTGCCTGTGTGGCTGAAGCTCACCAGTGTCGGGGTAGGGGAGGACATTGTTGATAATTACTAATGAATCTTGTCCCTCTTTCACCCAGGGCACAGGTTATGAAGGAGCAAGCCACGGAGGAGATCTCTTATGACTATAGTGGGAAGCTTGAGTTGTCGCTTCCCAGGCTCTCCTTGTTTCCACTCATCTCAGGTGGCAAGGGAGTAACGAGTCAGCTCAGATGCAGTTCTTCTATTTCTTGTCATCTTTGTGGCTTGGGCAGTACCTCTTGAATGCTGACATACCAGGAACAACTCTGGTTTTCTTGCCTTTCTGATAAGCAGCCCTTAGGTGCTTCTTTTTCTGTCTGTGTGTGTGCCAAGCCCATAACCACAAGGGGTCCTTGGGGCAATGCTCCATCCCAAATGTGCCCTGTCCCCTCCCCCTCTTCTCCTGGTCCCCCCTCTGTGGAGAGAGCCTGGAATAGACTCGCAACACAGCATCTGTGGTGCCTTTAAGCAGGATGGGGGAAAGAGTCGCACTGCTGAGCAGCCTGCTGGTGAGGCTAGCTGGGCTGAGGGGGCCAGGGGACTGGTGAGGGGCCAAGGCTGGGAGAATGGGGGAGGCACCTCACTGTGCCCGAGCAGGAGGGGAGGGAGAGGCGTGTCCTTGCTGGGTCTTCCTGCATCTGCAGCTGACTTCTCAAAGACCCAGCAAGACTGTGTCTCTCCCTAGCCTCCTACTTGGCCACAGCCTATCCCCCTCAGGAGGTGGCCCCCCACATGCCCATGTCATTTCTGGCACCTCACTTCTGGAAGTGTTGTAGTCACAATAGGGGCAGTGCCACCCACAAATTTTCTGGCTGTGGACATGGTGTGTGTGTGTGTGTGTGTGCCCATGCCTGAAAGTCATGGTGACCTCTGGTGACTCCTACTGGGGCACAGAGGACATTTAGAGAAGTGGCTTGATAGCCTGCCTCTACGTCCCAGCTGTGGTATTCTTTGTAGGTCTCCCATACAAATACTTGCGAAAATCAGCCCTGCTTAGCTTCTGAGATCTGATGAGATCAGGCTTGCCTGGGCTATCCAGGTCAGGGCACTCTTAGAGGTGTTTCTTGATTCCCCTTTGCAAAGACTATTTAATGTAAGGAAGGAAATTACAGGCCTGTCAGCTTGACATCAATACTTGGAAAAATTCTGGAGCAGATTATCAAATGCTCTGTCTGTGAGCACCTTGAACAGAATGAGTTAATCGGTAGTAGCCAGCACGGGTTTATCAAGAATAAGTCATGCCAGACCAACCTTATCTCCTTTTTTGACGGAGTTACTAAAATGGTTGACTCTGACAATACTGTGGATATAGTGTATCTAAAGGTTCCCTTGCTCAAAAGTCAGTCGAATCCGACTCTAGGGTTGCGGTGCTCATCTCCGTTTCCAAGCCAAAGAGCCAGCGCTGTCCGAAGACTTTTCCGTGGTCATGTGGCTGACATGACTAAACACCAAGGCGCACGGAACACTGTTACCTTCCCACCGAAGTGGTACCTATTTATCGACTTGCAATTTCTTGCTTTTGAACTGCTAGGTTGGCAGGAGCTGGAACTAGAGACGGGAGCTCACTCCGTCATGCGGCACTCTCGGGTCTTGAACTGCTGAACTACTGACTTTCCACAGCCTGCAGTTCAGCATCTTAACCACTTGAGCCACCACAGCTAGATAGTGTATCTAGATTTCAGTAAAGCATTTGACAAAGTTTCTCATGATATCTTTGAGGATAAGCTGGTTAAGTGTGGGCTGGATGGAGCAACCGTTGGATGGATTCATGGTTGGTTGAAAAATCGTACCCAACGAGTGCTCGTAAATGGCTGTGCGTCTACGTGGAGGGAAGTCTCGAGTGGAGTGCCACAGGGCTTGGTCTTGGGCCGAGTGTTGTTCAATGTTTTTATAAATGACCTGGAGGAAGACATAGAGGGGATGCTTACCACATCTGCAAATGACACAAAGCTGGGTGGGATTGCTAATTCTGAAGAAGACAGAGTCAGGATTCAAAATGATCTAGATAGGCTGGAACAGTGGGCTGAGGCAAATAAAATGAAATCCGATAGAGATAAGTGCAAAGTCCTACACCTGGGCACAAAAAAATCAAAGACACAGATATAGAATGGGAGGGACTTGGCTTGACAGCAGCACATGTGAAAGGGATCTAGGTGTTCTGCTCTATTCTGCTATGGTCAGGCCTCACCTGGAGTACTGCGTCCAGTTTTGGGCACCACACTTTAGGAAGGATGCTGACAAGCTTGAGCGTGTCCAGAAGAGAGCAACCAGGATGGTGAGAGGGTTTGAATCCAAGTCTTATGAGGAAAGGCTGAAAGAATTGGGTATGTTTAGCCTGGGAAAGAGAAGACTTAGAGGGGACATGATTGCAGTCTTCAAGTATTTGAAGGGCTGTCATGTAGAAGATGGATAAGATCTATTCTCTCTTGCTCCGGATTGCAAGACTAGATCTAATGGGTGGAAATTACAAGGGAGTCGTTACCGGCTAGATAGCAGGAGAAACTTCCTAACTGTGAGAGTGGTTGAGCAGTGAAACAGTCTGCCTTGGGAGGTGGTGGATGCTCATTCTCTGGACGTTTTCAAGCGGAGGCTGGACAACCATCTTTTGGGTATGTTTTGGACTAGATGACCTGCAAGGTCCCTTCCATCTCTAACATTCTATGATTCTATGTCAAAAGCCAAAGAAGATTCTGGGCAACATTTTTCATTGTCACAAAAATCCAGGACCCTGTAGAGCTGCTATCAGAATTCATATAAAATTATAGTATTCAGCTTTTCTTGTGGCAAAAAAGTATTTTTGAAGTATAATCATGCATATATGGCTTATAGCCATCTTATATCCCATTTAGAAATAGTTGGTGAAAGACATACTAGCACTCAGTGTTTTCATTCAAGGGTGAAAGAGCAACACACATTCATTTCTAACTGCTAAGACCACATAACATTTTGGTTCGTCTTTGGAATATTCAAATACTTGTTTGTTTTGTTTTAAGAGATATTTACTTAGCAAAATTTGGTAATCCAGAATCTGGTGTTATGATGGCTTCAGATGTTTATTTATTTTGAAACATTTTCTAGTTGCCTGACCCCCTTACAAAACACAAGGCAACTTACTATATAAACAAAATCATAAAAATTGCACAATAAAACAATATAAACAAAACAACAATTATAAAACCACAGAAAAGGTCACAGTTTAAAACTCCAGGTAGGGCTGCACATCAGTCAAATGCAGTCCTAGCTAAATATGCCTCCAACTGCCTCCTTAAGATCAACAGAGAGAGGGCCAAGGGCACCTCCCTGGGGAGCCTGTTCCATAATTGTGTGGGACAGTCAGATGGGCCTCTCCCTGTGATTTTAACTTCCAGACAGGAACACATGGGAGAAGAGAGTCCTTCAGATACCCCTGTCCCAAGCCATGTAGGTCGTTAAAGGACAAAAAGCAACATCTTGAATTGGAATTGGGAATTGATCAGTAACCAGTGTAATGACTGTCATATGCTCCCAGACACTATTCAAGACAGCCCCAAGTAGAGTAATTGCAATAGTCCAGTCTAGGTGTACCTAAGTAAGGTGTGAATCACTGTGACTAGATCTGATTGAAACAGGAATGGGCACAGCTGATGTAGCTGGGCAAAGATATTCTAAGCCACTTCAGAAACCTGGTTTTCTAAGGTGACTGCTGTGTCAGGCAGCACTCCCAAGCTGCAAAGCTGGCTTTTCTAGGGGAATATAACCCCATCCAAGACAAGAGAGATCTCCAGTCCCCAGTATGCTTCTCTACTAACCCAGATAACTTCTGTCTTGTCAGGATTATGTTTCAATTTGTTCATTTCATCCAACCCATTACTGATACCAAGCAGTGGTTCACAACATCAATGGTATCCTCAGAATTAGGTGTGGTGGGGAATTAAGGGGGAAGGTAAAGCTAGGTATTATCTGCATATTGGTGACACTGTACCCATACCTCCTTAATGATCTCTCTTAGGGGTTTCATATAGATATTAAGTAGTATGGGGAATAAGATGGGGCAGCAGGCATGAGGCAGAACAGGAATCCCCCAACACTACCTTCTGAGATTGATCCCCTCCCTCCCCAGATAGGACTCAAACCACTACAACATGGTGCCCCTTAGTTCTTGTGCCGAGAGGCAGTTCAGTAGGATACTGTGGTTGATAGTATTGACGACCACTGAGAGATCCAGTAGAACTAGCAGGGTCACATTACCTCTGTCTTGTTCTCAGTGCAGGTCATCAACCAAGGTGTCCAAAGCAGTCTTGGTTCCAAATCCTGACTTGATGCCAGACTGAAATAAGACTAAGAAATTAGTCTCTTCCAAAAACCCCTAGAACTCAGAAGCCACAACCCATTCTAGCACCGTGCCCAATAATGGATGACTGGAGACCGGCTGGAAATTTTCCAACATAGCAGGGCTCAGGCAGGGTTTTTCAAAGCAGGTCTAAATCACTGCCTCCTTGAGCATGAACGGCACAACTCCCACTCTCAATGAAGCATTTACTGCTCCCCCATACCTAGTTTGAACTACAGGATGATCTACTTCTTTCTATTGCCCCATGTTGTGTTTTCTGGTAAAATTGGGAGGTATAAACTCATCCTCCTCTTCCATAAGGAGATGCCTATGTGCCTGGATCCCAAATCCAGACGAGACCAGCAAGATTACAGGGTTTTGCCCCTGCTATTTTTTTCCCCCATAACATGAGATGCTTGAATTTCTTTTATTCAGATTACAGTGTACATATTGATTTTCTAGTCTTTTCTTTGAATACTTTTTCTTTGAATACTTTTCTTTGAAGCAACCTAGACAGTGTGGTATAGTGCTTGGAATGCTGAATTAGGATCTGGGAAACCCAAGTTTGAATCCCATCTCTGAAATGGAAGCTTGCTGAATGACACTGGGCCAGTCACATGCACTCAGCCTAAACAAAATGTGGAATGGGAGAGTGTTGCAAGCCACTTTGGGAGCCCAGTGAGGAGAAAAGTGGGTTATAAAGTAAATAAAATATTATGCCTATCTGTCTTACATTCCTTCTTTTGTTGAGAACTTTTGAACTTTAATTTTGCTAAGTCAACTAGTTTCAAGAGCCAACCCTGGAATCAACCTCAGATGCTTAGAATCTAGTGAACCATGATCAGCATCTGAGACTTTTCTACACCTTGATAAAAAGAGTGGGAATATTTTCCCTCTGATCATGAGAAATGTTTGGTTTATCTCATTTTTATTTCACCCTTCCTTCAATGAGTTCAGGTTGATGACTGCCCAGGCTTACACAGAGAGCATCATAGTTGAACAGGATTTGAACCCAGTCCATCCTTCTGACTGCTGGACGATAATGGATCACCCCCTCAGCATTATCTCCCTAGAGAACAGTAAAATATCTAACTTTTTTTTGTCCCCCCCTCTGACTTTTTCTCAATTTGAGGGTGTCTTTTCATAACTATTGAGAATGAGATCAGGAAGCTGACACTGTTTTATATAATTTCTGATGAGCCCTCCCAGTAGAGTGAAATGCTTCTCTGCTCATCCCAAATATATTCACCCTTTAATCTAAGGATTCTCTTATGGGTAATACTGCATTGTGATTGGACTTTAAAATTGGTTAACAGGAAGCCCTGACCTGGATAGCCCAATCTTCCCTGATCTTGTCAGATCTCGGAAGTTAAGCAGGGCCAGCCCTGGCACGAAGAAGAAGAAGAAGAAGAAGAAGAAGAAGAAGAAGAAGAAGAAGAAGAAGAAGAAGAAGAAGAAGAAGAAGAAGAAGAAGAAGAGGAAGAGGAAGAGGAAGAGGAAGAGGAAGAGGAAGAGGAAGAGGAAGAGGAGATTGGATTTATACCCCATCCTTCACTTGGAGTCTCAGAGCAGCTTACAAACTCATTTCCCTTCACCTCCCCACAACAGACACCCTGTGAGGTAGGTGGGATTGAGAGAACTCTTTCAAGAACTGCTCTTTCAAGAACAGCTCTGACAGAACTATGGCTTCCTCAAGGTCATCCAGAAGCTGCAAGTGGAGGAGCGGGGAATCAAACCTGGTTCTCCCAGATTAGAGTCTGCACACTTAACCACTATGCCAAACTGGTATAGTATTTGCATAGGAGACCTCCAAGGAATACCAGGGTCATGACACTGATGCAAGCAATGGCAAATCATCTCTGAATGTTTCTTGCCTTGAAAACCCTTCAGTATTGCCATAAATCAGCAGTGACATGACGGCAAAGAAAAGTGGAGAAACCTTTTCTACCAAACTATTTGTGGACCCTTGAAAATGCAGATACGATAAAAATCTGCAGCATTAACAAGAACATACTACAGGTGCATCACTTGATGGAAAAATCAAAGTTTTATGAAATACTATAATTTTTATCAACATCAAACACTTTCACTTTATTCCCAAGACTGATATTAACACTCTATACAGAAAAGCAGTCTCAGCATTTCAGACTTACAGCCTTTCAATTCCCCCCCTTAAAAAATATAACCCTTTCAGCCAATGTGCATTTCTACTTTCTTCTATATTAAGTGCGCAACAATTTTTATTTTATACATTAAGATGGAAAATTAAATGCAAATTTGTATTACCAGTGCATAGTAAATCATTAAACCTAATTTTATGATATTGTATGATATAACTTAAAGCTACTTTCTCTCATTGTTAACATTAGCCCACTCTAGTTAATGTTCTTCGGTTACTGAAGTCTACCTGGACAACAGAAGAATACTTTTTCATGTACACTAGCATTCACCTGCTGATGCCCTTGTATTTACAAGCACAATTATTCCATCTCTCTACCACAGAACTAAACTAAGAAAGTAGGATAAACAAGAGATTGCATGACAATATTTACAAAGTAAACCTTGCAAATGAGACATATATTGAATTTTTCTGTCCAGCTCATAACACCACAGCAAGGAGGAATTTGATATTTTAATGTCTTTATTTCCTCGTCTACCATCTAAGGAATTTAATCTACCAATTTGATCATAGCATTCACTGGAATAGAGTAGCACTACCAGAACTAAAGTACAAGATTTAGAGATTGATGGTAAAGTATATGAATTGTTAATTCCAGTAGGTGACTTCATGCAAAATTTCAAGCAATAAAATGACTAAGATAATTCACAGGGCAGATAAAAATCAACAGGGTTTTTTTTAATAAAAAATAAAAAACAGTTTAAAATTTAAATCAAATTTTTGTAATAAAATACTTTTTAAGGAAAAATCTATCTAAAGATAGTTTTCTATTTAAGATACATATAGACAATACTCCCTCTAAGCTGTGGAATCTTGTGAGCAAAAATTCTATTTTGTGAGCTCCTGACATTAAAGTTGTGAGCAAACGATTTATCTACTGCATAAATTAGTTTGCTCTGGAGCCATCCTTCCTGAGCTAAGACAAAAATGTGTGAGCCAGAGACTAAAAACCTGTGAGCTAGCTCACACTAACTCAGCTTAGAGGGAACACTGAGTCCAAAGATTATTCATCAAGTTTTTAATTATGTAGCATGAGACTATATATTCATGCAATGTTTAAATTTTTTGGTGAATGAATTCCATTAATCCATTCAGGATGTCATGCTCTTCCAGAGGTTTCTGTAAGATTATTAGGCAGTTTTTCTATCGAGAAGATATTATCACAGATGCTTGGCTTTACAGTTCTCAAAATTGTGAATTTGTGTCTGCAGAGATCACATGCCTCTTTTTCACAGCAAAAATGTTATAAAATAAACATACAGAGTTGAGAAAAAGACCTTAATCCCATCATTCCTCTGCAAATCAATGTACACAGAATCAACCCCTTACCTGTTAAGTCCTAAATTTTTGTAAAAAAAAATCAATGAACAGACGATTGTTGGGATTGGAATAGATCTGCACAAGAAGCTAAATTTGAGGAAGGAGGGGCAAGCAGTAAAAATGAAAGTGAAACCTTTTAAGCAGAATACTCCGCAAATCTTTGGATCTTTGTGTGTATAGCCTGAGGTTTCTCATATTATTCTTTCCCTGGAGGAGAAAACCTATAATGGCAGCAGGCCATAAGAGAGACCCAGTTTGGGAATATTTTAATGAAGTTTCTTTACCTATGGGTAAGGCAGGCATGCATGCAAAATGCAAACACTGCAACAAAGAAATGCAAGGCCTGGTGGCCCGAATGAAACAACATCATGAGAATTGCTGTGATGAAGATGACAAAAGGAACATATTTGAACAGGCAGGATCTTCAGGTTGGTAAACATTTTGATTTCATCACATTTCTCAAAGATTGCCTTGAGGAACTGTCACGTTTGAACAAAAGTATATTTGTTATTATTACTGCATGTTATTGTCATTGCGATACAGTCACTATGAAGAAACAAAGAGTTGAAACAAGGAAATATTCCTTTTTTGAGCAGTACTAAGTGGCAGTGAACACAATGAGTAATACTAAATAAGCAGATATGGTATAAATAATAAAGTAACAGCACTGAATTTTTTTGTTTAGGGGAATCCATCATCAACATAAAGGATTCTGGAAACTATCCACCTTGGAGATCACCATCCTCCTGTTCTAAGTTTCAGAGTTATCTGTCCAGAATAGTGTTTCAGTCACATCATATACATCACACATCCACAGTATATCACCTAAAAGAAAGAAAAAAGCTGACTATCTAGGAACCAACATAGATAAGTCTGTGATTAGAAAAGCAGATTAGAAAAAGAGTTTGTTTACACGACAAACTCTTCTTTCTGCCTGATTGAAAACTCACACTTCATTAATATGGTTCATTCACTGAGACTAGGATATAGTCCCACTCAGCAGAGCAGATGTTGCAGAGAAACTGCTGTATAAAGTGTATGACAGAGAAATGGAGCAAGGTGCAACAGCTCTAAAGGGTAAAATTGTTAACCCAAGTCTTGATGGGTGGAGTTAATGTCCACAATGATCCTGCTATATGTGCTTATACATCAACAAAGAAGTGAATGTATAAGAAGGGAATGTCTCCATTGCCGAAACAATTGATATGTCAGGAAATGCACACAGAGCAGAATACTTACAAGAAGTGGCAGCAAAAGCTATATAACATGAACAAAAATTCAAATGTCTAGTATGCCGTTTGGTCACAGACAATGCTGCAGATGTATCCAGGATGAGAAGAAATTTAGAAGAGCAGGAAGGGAATACAAAACTAATAACATATGGCTGCAGTGCTCATTTGCTGCACCTCCTAGCCAAAGACTTTAGTGTTCCAGAAATAAAGACTTAATGTCATTGAAACTGCTAAATACTTCCGTAACAATCATTTTGCAGCAGCTCTGGAAAAAATGGATGGAACCAAGCTAACGCTCCCACAAGATGTTAGATGGAACTCTGTAGTGGACTGTAATTTTGAGATTTTAGAACTACCTCCTAACACTCCAGCTGCTTTGCTGAGAGCTGAACTGGGCCTCCCTTCTCTTCGGGCACCTGCATATAAAGCCTTATTTAATTACTGGCATAAACTGAAGACAGCTCCAGCAAGCCATCTCTCAAGCATCTATTTTTCTATTAGCCTAAAAGATCCAAAATGGCAATCCAATTATAACAAAATTCTCCAAATATATAATCTGCCAGATGTTGTTTGAGGAGCTTCTCATGTTGATGTTAGTGGTAGGGCTCAAATACACTTACACAGTGCTGCTTTAGAGAGCCATGTTATATTGGTAACCAAATTTTCACCTTGGTATAAATTTATTAAACTAGATCATTTTAGGGCACAATATCTGTCCAAGATCTCTTTTTTAAAATTACATTTCGCTTTCACATCTATTCATTTCCAAACAATGCAAACAGCCATGCTTGAAGGTTGCTATTCTCAAACACTGGTTGCCCTGCACCTCTGTATATGCCGAGGTCCAGATCCTGAAGACCTGTGTCATTATCTGCTGGCCTCTTTATTCAGTTCCAAGGAAGAAATTTTTAGGTACAATTTTGGACAATTTAGGCCTTAGTACTGGTAGTACTTGCAGATATGGAAACAGAGGTTTCATACAAGGTTGCCCTTTCTGCCTTAGTGGCAAAGAAAATTTGAGCCAAGCTAGTGTCAGCATTGGTCAGCTGCTTACAGGAGTCATTCCTCTTCCTTATGAAACAAGTTTTAAAATGTAATTTTTATAGTATTTCAAATCAGTCTCACTGTACTGTATTTTATTGTATACAATTTTTTAGTGTTAACCTCTTGTAATGGCCATTGGCCCTATGCAATAAAATTGAACTGAACTGAACTATATCAATAACTGGTCTATTATGATGACAGTTTGTGAACAAAATCAAGAGAAAATAGATGGCACTGTCACAGCCAAAATCCTCAACATTGGGCTCAAGAGAAATGTTGAACATATGCTGAGCATTCTGAAACCCATTTCTGAAGCTTTAAACAAAATACAGAAAAATAGCTGTTATATTGCTGATGCTGTTGAGATTTGGAAGAAACTGAGTGAGCACTTAAAAACAGAACTACACACTAACAGAATTAAATTACAAGTATTAAAAAAAATGAGTCAAGCACAGCCTCCAGCTCATTTTCTCACAAATATTGTCAATATCCAGTACCAGGGTCAAACCTTATGTGCTGAGGAAGAGGAGTTAGCTATGACATGGATATCCAGCAATCATCTGTCTGTAATGCCAACTATAATAAAGCTAAGGGGAAACCATTCAAGAAATATATGTTTGCTGCTAATGTTTTAAAGAAAGTCACACCAGTGAACTGGTAGAAGTAACTTAAGCACTTGGATTTAGAGACTGTTGAAGTAATTACTTCACTTTTAACAGCAGGAGTTTCTTCTGCAGGCAAGAAAGAATATTCTCTTCCTTTGGATTAATTCATTCTAAATTGAGAAATTGTTTGGGACCTGATAAAGCAGGAACACTTGTTTTTCTTTTCCAGATTATTAACAAACAACAAGATGAAGTGAGTAAACTACAGAGGATTTTAAGTTTTTCATGTGTGGACCAGGCTGATAGTTTTTGTTTTTAAAAGATATTTTGTTTAACCAAATCAGTTAACAAACATGGATGTTAAAGCAAATACAAGCATACATATGCTATAATGTTATTGTTTTAGTTAAACTGGTTAAATTGTTATTAAGGTAATGATTACTTTTCCTCTTTCTATAAAGTACAGCAGAAAAGTTGTCCAAATATGAATGATTAACCTACTAACTGGAGATAGTTTACCTCACAAAAATTTCATAATTATCTATGATGTGTTTCTAATAGCATAACCAAATCAATAATTTTTTGATATAACTGTAAAACTAATCGAAAAAGTTATTATTCTAAAAATGAAACCTTCCTCTGGTTGTAATCATTAAGATTATATCAGCAAGAATGAGTCCTTATGTAGAAAACCATGATTTAAATCTAGTCTTACTGGGTAGTGATTTAAATTGTGTTTTAAATCAAATCCACCCTGATACTTCATGATCACCTTCATATGCTAATCCTACATCTAACTCCTACAGAACAGTATAAACCTATTAGATGTACACCACCTTATATTAACCTATTAGGAATCTCCTAATATTTTTCCAGGATTAGATTAGGCTAACTTCAGTCCATACACTAGAGCAGACATGCTACAGTAGATTTTCTGAATACTTAGGCACTAAATAATTATAATTATCATATGGCATTGTGTGTACTATAGCCAGGAGATCCTAAGATCATATGGCAGCCTGAAGTTCTAGCTCTTCGGCAAGCTAGACTTATTTTTGGGGCTGAGAGAGCTTTGAAAGAGCCGTGACTGACCCAGTTGGCTTCCTGTGAAGAAGTGCGGAATAAAACCCAGTTCTCCAGATTAGAGTCTGTCACTCTTAACCACTACTCCATGCTGGCTCTGAATCTATTTCAAAGATTTCCAATTGTATTATGAACTTAAAATAACTTCATTTCATCCGTTTAACAAATAATGACCCTGAGTGGAATGCTTCAGATATATTTTACTCTATAGTTACTTTTATTATATTCCTTTAAATCAGAAACTGTATTTTAGACACTACCCTTTAAAAAGATGACAGTGAAAAACAATATCCTGCTGTTTTCTCAAAAGCATTTTTCAAATTGCTTTATGGATCTGAATCCTTCCAGCATGATTCCATGGATTCACTAAACTTCACCCCTCTAGAACTGCCCAGGTTCTTTAAGAAATATCCTCTTCTTCCATTATAAAGAAAGACTTTTTAACAAGATCTCATTGATCTGTATCACCAGACAACCTATTTATGCTAATTATTTATTTTATGCTATTTATGGAATAATTCCTATATTGTAAAATTAGAGGGCATATCTATGTGTGTCACAAGCAAATCAAAATGTGAGACGTGGCAAACATACCTCCTCTATCACGGAGTAGGGAAAGTAAGTTTTACCCATCACAGCAATCATATAAATATTCTTATATAGACTGGGAAAAGATGAATTTACATGCTGGATGCTAGGAAGAAGTGCATGATCCCAACGGTCACTCTTAAATCCTACAACTGTCACCCATTACATCTAATCCAGCACATAGTCTAACATGATTATAGATAAACCTTGACATATAAAAACAGAACATCACAAGTCTCTCAGCTTGCAATCTTCATTTCAAAACAATAAAGAGGGAAACTCAGTATATGGCTTGTACAACATTTTCTGGAAAAATTCCAAATTGGGAGATTTACTTTCACTGAGTTGGGGCAGAAGTTTAGAATTCTCTTTGCTTAACAGTCTTCCAAAGTGAGGGATGCTACCCCACCCTAATCACCTTTTACTTGCATGTTCTTTGATCCTTTGGGAGAACATAAGAACATAAGAGAAGCGATGTTGAAGCAGGCTGATGGCCCATCCAGCCCAACACACTGTGTCATACAGTGGCCAAAACCCAGGTGTCATCAGGAGGTCCACCAGTGCAGCCAGAACTCCAGAAGCCTTCCCACTGTGGCCCCCCAATCACCAAGAATACAGAGCATCACTGCCCCAGACATAGCATTCCAGCTATACCTTGTGGCTAATAGCCACTGATGGACCTCTGATCCATATACTTATCCAAGTTTTTTATTATTTCACATCTATGTAATAAAGGCTGTGGAGAAATGAGTTTTACTCTGAAGGCTTGTACAAAGCCCTCATCTTAAGCTTTAAAAAGTTTTTCTCTCTTGGCAGAGAACAGGCAGGGGAGGAGGAAGTAAAACCTCACCCAATCTGGCTTCAGAAATGTTAATGACCACCCCAAGCTCGAGACAATGCTCTGGCTATAAGCTGATACCCAACAGGGAAGAGAGTTTTGGGAAGTCTGAGAAGTTATCTTCCTGGAGACTTCAGGAAAAAGCTTCTCTGACCCCACAGAGGGTGGGCAAACATATAATAAAACCCCTTAGCACAGAGGGGAGGGTCTTGTTTTGGCTGATTCCAGCTAGGCAAAAGGAGCTCTTACACCCGGATTCTGTAAAGGACAGCCATGCCATGTGGAGGGATGCAGGCCTGAACAAAAAGTCCAAAGTAATGAGAAACTTTTCAAATGCTGGAACTTCTAAATGAAAGAGTAGGGTTGCCAGCTCTGGGTAAGGAAATACCTGGAGATTTTAAGAACATAAGAACATAAGAGAAGCCAATGTTGAATCAGGCCAATGGCCCATCTAGTCCAACACTCTGCCACACAGTGCCCAAAATATACCAGGTGCCATCAGGAGGTCCAGCAGTGGGGCCAGGACACTAGAAGCCCTTCCACTGCTGCCCCCTCCAGCACCAAGAATAGAATTCTCCATTTTGGGAATGGAGCCTGGGGAACAGGGTTGGGGAGCAGCTTGGACTTCAGTGGGGTATCATGCCATAGAGTCCACTTTCCAACATGGTCATTTTGTCCAGGTGAACCAGTCTCTGTTGCCTGGAGATCAGTTGTAATCCCAGGAGATCTCCAGCTACCACGTGGATGCTGACAACCCTATGAAAGAACCTGCCTCAGCCAGGACATGAACAGAGTGAGGAATGGATAAACTGCATGTTTACACCATACTCTACCTGTAGCTGTGCAGAGAGTATGCACATAGACACTGTCTTTATAATAAGTATTTTTATTATTTTTAATGTTGGTAATTGCTCTTGGTACCACACAGAGATCCACCAAAACAGGCACTACGAGAAGGGGAGGCAGTCCATCAACTGACAATCCACCAAACCTCCAGTCAGGTGCAAGTGCAATAAACTGTCGCCATGGTGACCATATGCTGGGTAGTAGGAGATGCGGGAACAAGGCAGGGCCTTAGAATGGCAATGCAGGGAAGGGAAACTGGGAGCCCTCATCCTCTCAGTGGGAAATTTCTACAAAGGCCAGGTGGTGGCAGTGGGTGTACTGAAAGAGGGAGAGAAAACCCTTTCTAGGGTCAGGAAAGCTGAGAGAAGGGCATGTTATTTGGCAGAGGCTTGGATGGTCGCTGGTGCCCAGACAAGGGGCACAACAGAACAGGGCCTGCAGCTCAGCTCTAACAGAAAGGCTATGGAAGAGGGGCAAATGCAAGTTCTGCCACAAAGGCTATGGGAGAGGGATGAATGCAAATTAAGCCTATCTTTTTCCTGCTTCATTTTCTTTGTCCTGAAAGGCAGCAATTATTCTGTACTGCCGTATTCTTTAAACTACACATCTCCTGTCATTTTAACCTTCATCTTCACAGGAAAATCCAACACTATTATTACATTTAAGATATCAATGTCTATAGTTGAGCTTCATCTTTGTTCAGAAATTAACCAGCTGTAAGAACAGAGTTTATCACTGAATGGTGCTTCGTGTATGATCAGCAAATACACTCCATGTATTCATAATTGCCACCATGAACAACTGTGTCTCCCAAAATAGTATACAGGAAGATATGAAAAGGAACCATTTTCCCCTCTCACACTACAAGGTATACTGCAGGCACACACTAGTTCTGAGATATGTAAAGTATTCATTATTTCGTTTTGTGTTGCCTCTGCACTTAAGAGGCTGGCCAAACCATTGTGTAAGAACTTTTTACCAAAAGTTCTACAAGCCAGACCAAAACTTTAGGAGCTATAGTAGGTTTTCAGTATTCAGAGTTTCACATATTATTAAGACCATATTTTGTAATTACTGCTACCATAAAACGAATGCTATTTTCTGATTTAAAAAAGTTTTGTATACAGGGACAGCTCTGGGTGTCATTTCCACAGCAAAAAGCTAACCTCTAATCCTAACCAAACCTCCCCTATTTCTGATCATTCCATTATTGTTTTATAAGCTCCATTTAATTGAATATTGGAGCCAGTATAAAAAACAGCCAGTTAAGAAATAAATTCATCTGCCACCTTGAATAGTATAAAGTTAATATAGCCAATGACAGCAACTTCACACACATGCCATACAACAAATCATATTCTGATGCGAAATTACAAATAAACTTTGTCTCACTGAGAGACACTACAATCATTGCTAAAATACTAAGTAGGTACCAGAGTGAAATTTCAAGGCACCATGGCAACTTGACCCCTAGATTTGTCAAGTACTGCTTTAGGAACAATTAACAGTCACTACTCCGTGATACAACATACAGATCCATGATACGTTCCTTGTTCAAATCAAAATGTAGCTTGTGACCTGTTGAAGGTTTCAAAAACAGCCATCCAAAGCATCATCATTATATTAATAAAAGGGCTCACAATAAAACACAGCTAATATGTCACTGCTTCAAATATACTTGAGGCTCATTATATGAATGTCTACAACTGGACTGTAGCATTGAGGAATGCAAATTCATATGCAAATGAGATCACAAGCAGAACTTTGAAAGAACTTCAGATATAATGGCTTTCAAACAAACTGGTTCACACTTTCATCAAGGAATGCATGTATGTATATTCAACACTGTTCCTGAATGATACAAATTACTTCAATACTTTCATTCTGAACCAGAGAATTAAAAATCAATACTGTACTCCTAATTGATTGGAAACTAGCCCCCCAATAATCACTGTACTTATTTCAGGTAATATTTAATCACAGAGCAAGCAGTGTACTTCATCCATTTCTGAAGAACACCTAGGGCTTTTTTCTCAGATCAGCTTTCCCCACATTTGAAAAGATAATCCCAGACAAACATACTGTTGTGACCAATGCACAGTTATTATTAATTATACCCTAAAAAGCTGAGTTCTGCTTTATTCTCTCATCCAGAATGTTATTTTGTAAATGTTAGCAATCGGAAGAGGAAGATTATATTCCTCCTCACTGCCTTTGAACCGTCAACCTTGGCACACACAACCTTGGTCTTCTTAAATAACTAATTTAGTGCTAATGTGTGCCCCTTTATGGCCCTTCAAATCTTAATATTAAAATAGTCTATAGAACTAAATGTGTCATTTGTCATTACACCTCAACTAGGATACTAAAAACTAAGTCTGCAGTAGACATCACAACAGAAAACTAATTTTCATAAGGGAAGCATAATAAATTACCCTTGGTACAATATCCAGATGCATATTATTCAGATACTGTATATAACTGAAAGTAAAATGAGTGTAACCCCCCTCCTCAAACTGTTATATCCCTAAACATTATTTTATTATTGCATATAACTAACTTGGATGCAAATTTAAGAGGCCTCCCATTTTGCACAGCATATCTGAGGGGAAAAACACAATCTTGCATTTGAGTAAATACAGTATTCTATTACTTGCTCATGCATCTCTACACTTGGGTTTACGACTTGACCCACCTTACCTTTGTGTAACTGAAAGCCATTTGTTGTTCAGTCGTACTGTTGAGTCCGACTCTTCGCGACCCCATGGACCAGATTACGCCAGGCCCTCCTGTCTTCTGCTGTCCGCTGAAGTTTGCTCAATTTCATGTTCGTTGCATCGATGACACTGTCTAACCATCTCATCCTTTGCCGTCCCCTTCTTCTTTCCCAGCATCAGGGTCTTCTCCAGTGAATGCTCCCTTCTCATTTGGTGGCCAAAGTATTTGAGCTTCAGCTTCAGGATCTGGCCTTCCAGGGAACAATCAGGGTTGATTTCTTTTAGGATTGACTGATTTGATCTCCTTGCAGTCCAAGGGACTCTCAAGAGTCTTCTCCAGCACCATAGTTCAAAAGAATCCATTCTTCGGCGTTTGGCCTTCCTTATAGTCCAACTCTCGCAGCCATACATTACTACGGGGAATACCATTGCTTTGACCATGCGGACTTTTGTTGACAGGGTGATGTCTCTGCTTTTTATCTGTTTAGGTTTGCCATTGCTTTCCTCCCAAGGAGCAGGCGTCTTTTAATTTCATGGCTGCAGTCACCATCTGCAGTGATCTGGGAGCCTAGAAACGTGAAGTCTGTCACTACTTCTACGACTTCCCCTTCTATTTGCCAAGGAGTGATGGGCCCAGATGCCATGATCTTAGTTTTTTTGATGTTGAGCTTCAAGCCCACTTTTGCGCTCTCCTCTTTCACCCTGAGCAAGAGGCTCTTTAGGTCCTCTTCACTTTCTGCCATCAGAGTGGTATCGTCTGTATATCTGAGGTTATTGATCTTTTCCCCAGCAATCTTAACTCCAGCTTGTGATTCATCCAGGCCAGCATTTCGCATGATATACTCTGCATATAAATTAAATAAGCAAGGTGACAATATACATCCTTGTCGTACTCCTTTTCCTATGCTAAACCAATCAGTTGTTCCATATCCGGTTCTAACTATTGCTTCTTGACCCTTATACAGGTTTCTCAGGAGACATGTGAGGTGGTCTGGTACTCCCATCTCTTTAAGAACCTGTCATAATTTATTGTGATCCACACAATCAAAGGCTTTAGCATAGTCAATGAAGCAGAAGTAGATGTTTTTCTGGCACTCTCTTGCTTTCTCCATAATCCAGCGAATGTTGGCAATTTGATCTCTAGTTCCTCTACCTCTTCGAAACCCAGCTTGTACGTCTGGCAGTTCTCTATCCACGTACTGTTGGAGCCTAGCTTGTAGGATTTTGAGCATGACCTTGCTAGCGTGTGAAATGAGTGCAATTGTGCGATAGTTTGAACATTCCTTGACATTGCCCTTCTTTGGGATTGGAATGTACACTGACCTTTTCCAATCCTGTGGCCACTGTTGTGTTTTCCAAATTTGTTGGCAAATTGAGTGCAGCACTTTAACAGCATCTTCTTTTAAGACTTTGAATAACTCAGCTGGGATACCATCACCTCCACTAGCTTTGTTGTTAGTAATGCTTTCTAAGGCCCATTTAACTTCGCTTTCCAGGATGTCTGGCTCGAGGTCAGTGATTACACCATCGTGGTTATCAAGGACATTGAGGTCCTTCTTGTATAGTTGAAAGCCATTATAGAACCCAAATAAATTTTGGTCTAAAGTGTGCATGCACATGAAAGCTTATATCCAGAATTAAACTTTGTTGGTCTTAAAGGTGCCACTGGACTCAAACTTTGTTCTATTGCTTCAGTCCAACATGGCTACTCATCTGAATCTGTTACAAAGGACGTTTACCTTAATATTTCTTATCTTTTAAGTATGAATAATAACTTACAAAACATTTTACAGCTGAACAAGTATTTCAGATTAGAAAAAAATGTTCTTAACACCCACAGATAAAGAATAGTATTTCTAGCCCATGCGTCCACACTATCAGAATTTCAGCAAATTTAAACATGTACTAGAAGACATCTACATTTTCAATTTAAAACAATCTCCGTGCTGTAAACTGGGGATGCTCAACATCCCATTCTATCATTGTTCCAGCGGAAGTAATAAAACCACTTTTAAGGCACAAAGGAAAAGACTGGTCACCTTACAGAGACATTCTGAAAATTGAGGGGAAAAGTTTCGCGATGAGATCTAGAGAAGAATTGGGTTTTGAATATGACTGGTTAAATTATAGACAGATTTATGATTTATTTAAGACTGACAAAATGAGATATGGTTTTAGAAAATAAAATAATGAAATTGAAAAGATTTGGGGTGAAAAAGGTAAAAAAATGATTTCTAGAATTTATAAGATTTTGTTAAAATGGTATACAGAGGATGAGATTGAGCAAATGGTGAAATGGGCTATAAATGTAAATAGAGATATAGAAATGTCATCTTGAGAACGTTTGTGGAAAAAGTCGATTAAAATATCAACATGTGTTAATGTTAAAGAAAAGTGTTACAAAATGATGTATAGATGGTATATGACACACAAAAAATTGCTAATATGAATGAGAATATGTCTAACAAATGTTGGAAATGTAAAAAGAAAGAGGACTCGTTTTACCATATGTGGTGGACTTGTGAAAAAGCAAATGCTTTTTGGACAGAGATTCACAGTGAAATTCAGAAAATCTTGAAATGTACGTTGAAAAAAGGACCAGAAATGTTGCTTTTAGGACTAAAGTTAGAAGAAGTTAAAATGACAAAAAGAACTTTGTTATGGTATCTAATTTCAACTGCAAGAATGACTTACGCTCAGTTCTGGAAACAAGAGCAGGTACCTGATAAGTGGGAATGGATTAAAAAATGATTTTTATGGCTGAAATGGACAAACTAACAGGAAAACTTCATGGAGTAGAAGAGCATCGTGGGAAGCCAGGGGAGGGGGAGATAAAAATTTGAAAAGGATATGATAAGAATTGTAAACAAAATGTGGAACATGTTATTATATATCCGGTAAATAAATTTTCTTTAAAAAACAAACAAACATCCCATTCTATCTACTCCACCAATAGTCTTGCGGGGGGGGGGAGCTGTCATCAAGTCACTCTGATCTTATGTGACCCTACAAATTAAAGACTTCCAGGACATCCTATTGTTAACCACCATTCCCAGGTCTTGCAAACTGAGTGCCATGGCTTCCTTGATTGAATCAATCCACCTCATGTTGGTTCTTCCTTTTTTCCTGCTGCCTTCAACCTTTCCTAGCATTACTGTCTTTTCCAGTGATTCTTGTCTTCTCATAATGTGACCAAAATATGATAGCCTCAATTCAGTATTTTAGCTTCTAGGCTTGATTTGATCTAGAACCCACTTATTTGTCTTTTTGGTCATCCATAGTATCTCTAAAACTCTCCTCAAAAACCACACTTTATTTATTTATTATTATTTATTAATTTCAATTTATACCCCACCTTGCCCGTATAGGTGGGCTCAAAGTGGCGTACAACAGTTTAAAATACAGTAAAACACAAATAAATACATTATTATAAACTTTCAGCTTACAAATAAATTACATAAAGTGCAATTGAGTACACATGGCAAATTTCTATAAGGTAGTCCGATGTAGCTAGGGCGGTATCCAGAGTTACTCTATATTCCAGCAGCATGGGGGCCATAATAGTCCAGTTGTTGATAACTCGTTCATCAGTGGCGGCTCCTAATCGAAGGCCTGGTGTAAGAGCTCCATTTTACAGACCCTGCGGAACTGTAACAGATCCCACAGGGCCCTGATGTCTTCTGGGAGCTTGTTCCACCAGTGTGGAGCCGCCACTGAGAAGGCCCTTGCTCTGGTGATGGCCAATCTGGCGTCTTTTGGGCCAGGGAGAATCAAGCAATTTAGCGATCCTGACCTCAATGCTCTCTGGGGGATATGTGGGGAAAGGCAGTCCCTCAGGTAGACAAGCCCCTGACCATATAGGGCTTTAAAGGTCAAAACCAGCACCTTGAAGTGAATCCGGTATGTTATTGGCAGCCAGTGCAAAGCCTTCAGCACAGGCCGTATGTGCTCTCATATGAAGAGGCCCATCAACAGCCTGGCTGCTGCATTTTGCACCAGCTGCAGCTTCCAGATTTGGGACAAGGGCAGCCCCATGTAGAGAGCGTTGCAGTAGTCCAATCTCGAGGTGACCATAGCATGGATCACCATTGCCAGGTCATTGTGTTTGAAGAAGGGAACCTGATCAGCTGTAGATGGCAAAAGGCTGCCTGGGCCTCCATTGTTAAGGTGACATCCAGGAACACTCCCAAACTCCTGACCCTTGGTGCTGGCACCAATGGTGCCCCATCGAAGGTCGGTAATGGGATCCCTACCCCCGACCCGCTCCAACTCGGGCACAGGACCTCCATCTTCGTTGGATTCAATTTCAATCAGCTCAGACTAAGCCAACCTGCCACATCCTGAAGTGTCCGGTCCAGGTCATCTGGGGTAGAGCCAGAATGACCGCCCAACAATAGATACAGCTGGGTGTCATCTGAGTATTGGTGGCACCCTAGCCTATGTCTCCGGGCAATCTGGGCAAGGGGGTGCATGTAGATGTTAAATAACATTGGGGATAGCACTGCCCCTTGAGAGACACCACACACCAGCAGGTACCTCTGTGACGTCTGCTCCCCAAGCACCACCCTCTGTCCCCGACTTTGTAGGAAGGAGACAAGCCACTGCAAGGCAAGCCCCTGAATCCCAGTGTTGGTGCGGTGGTGGATCAGTAACTGATGGTTGACCGTATTGAACACCGCTGACAGGTCTAACAGCAACAGTACTGCTGTACCGCCTCGATCCAGATGCTTCCAGAGATCATCTGTGAGGGTGACCAGAGCTGTCTCCATCCCATGGCCCGGATGGAAACTGGATTGGTAAGGGTCTAGCATGGAAGTGTCATCCATAAAGCTCTGCAACTGAATCGCCACCGCTCTCTCAAGTAATTTGCCCTATAATTAGCCAATTCGGCCGAATCCAAGGATGGTCTTTTCAGGAGAGGGTGGACCAATGCTTCCTTGAGTGCTGCTTCCTCCCTTCTACTTCCTTCCTGTCAGCTTTCTTCATCATCCAACTTTCACACCCATATATAGTAATAGGGAATACTATGGGATGAATTAACTTGACATTGGTTGCCAGCAACACAATCCCGAACACTTAAGAATGTTTTCTAGCTCTTGCAGGGCTGCCCTTCCTAGTCTCAGTCTCCTTCTGATTTTCTTGGTTGCTGTCTCCTGTATGGTTAATGATGGAACCAAGGAACAGTATGGTATGTATCTAATTCTGAATCTGGCCCACATGCAGATAGAAAATGGGGCCAGGTACACAGAGGGAATATTTTTCTACAAGCTCTGGGGGCCTCCAAGGTTTGTACAAAGAAATTTTTTAAAAATTAATGTTTAGGGGGAAAGACAGAGATATTTTTCCCTTCTGGGGAAGAGAAGTAAGAGCCATTGTCCCTGCTATGTGAGTCAGGATGGCAGAGATGGCCCTGCAGGTAAGCAGGAGGAACAGGAGCCACTGCCACCACCACTGCCACATGAGCCAGACAGGTGAAGGTGCTACAAGTGGGTGGGCTGAGGATGGAAGAACAACCACTGAGTGGGGGAGGGGACAATGGATGACATCGTGCAAGTCTTACGGATCCCCCACTTTTATGTGTGTGTGTAGTTCCTTTAACAAACCTATACCACTTCATATTCCATACAGTTTTCAAAAATAAAGGAGCTAGACCACTACAAACACTATTGAGATATGTTGGATCCCAGCTAGAATATACAGAGAAATAAAATTACTATGCACCATATTTATGAGGTCGTGTTGACCATACATACGCACACACACACTCCAGAAAGTGTTTTGCTTGATATAACATGCTATTTATTGCATATACTGAAAAGTTTCATTGAGGTACACTGCCCATCAATTATATAAAAGAGGGAAAGTTTGATTACCAGCTTACAATTCTAATTCTAATTCTTAATTGTTACTTTTAAAAATAAATAATTCTAATTGTTACTTTTAAAAATAAATAAAACCTGGACTGTTTCCAGGAATTCATAGTTATGCTTACATTGACTGGGATTATACACACTGTTACTGTACTTGTAAAAAAACAACTTTCAAAAGGAGATCAAAGGAAATAAATAAAATAAAAAACTGAAATGTTTATTTTCTTATGTGAAACAAAATGCTATTATGGCAGTCTTAAATCACTGTACCTAGCTGTTGTTCAGTGCACCAAACTGCTAACATTAACATCTTTACTATTATAATTATCACCCTCATTTTCAGGATACTAATTCATATATACCACTGCATTTGTCACAGTGATCACCCTTCAGCAGAAACTGGGATACAGTTTCATTCCTGCTTTTAAAGGCAGGTTTACTATGAAAATGAGCTAACTTTCTACATAAGTGGTATTTTAATAGACATCAGAAACAGGTTAGTAATTCAACAAATTGAGGTGAGGGCAGCAAAATGATTCTTCTATATCATTAAGGTAACAGTACTAGTTTCCCATGTCAGCACTTCCAAGAATTTAATAATGTTTCACCTACTTGCACTGAAAATGCAGGAAAAAAATAAAGAAGTGGAACATTATAATAAAAATCTCTAATTCTTGTCTGTTAGGCAGCAGTACGTTTAAATCACCCACTGGAGACGAGTAAAGCCTTTATCTGTCCTAATTCTGTCTGGTCTGGGTTTCCCATTACTGCAACATTTCAAAAAGCCAGCTATAATATAAATCATTACGTGGCCTGGCACAAAAGTTAAACAGGCTCAAAATTGCTACATAGCTATAATACACTGAATGTTCAATCGAATCCTAGGACAAGTGAACAAATCAATGGGAAAATGTGTCCTCGGTTGTTCTTGCATCACTTTCCTGTATCAGCCCATATTCTATGTACTGTGATCCAGTAAAGAAAAACAAACACAAAAGGCATATACTAAATGACTAGAAAAAAGTATGACCATGAGTATGTCAAAAAGGAATTATTTTCACTATGCCATCCCACACCCTCCCTCAATGTATGCAGCATTTTTACAGTTGTAGTTGAGATGTGTGAATAAGATATGAAAAACAAGGTTCTGCACGGAAGCACCTAGTTCACAGAGCAGCATTAACTCACCCATATGCACATGCACATATCTAGTGTCAATTACTGTTTCTACTGTGTTACCATAGAAACCTTAACACAAGTTGTAAAGTTCACATTGCTCACCACAAGCTGTCATTACTAAATGCCAGCTCTCACAGTAAAGGGAAGAATAATGGCTTAACTGCTATAGTGCAATGCATTTTTTCATTAATTGCATAGTTACATTCAGCATTTTATTACAAACAGGTGCATTTTAAATCAAAACATGTTTAAAAGCCGCAATAACAAACATTTGCTGAAGAAAGCCTGTGCATGTTTCATAGGTAAGACCAGGTTAGAATTCACTGTACTTTTACAGCAGCTTATCATAAATATACTTTGGCCTAAATAAATATAAGACGAAAGTAAAATACTAACAAAACCCACTCCAATTACTAGGCACTTGATCTTCCAGCCAGTGAGATAAGAAATGTTAGCACTTGCAATATCTGGCCCAATAAGTGACAGCATTAGAACCTCCATCTTAGAAGTCTTTTAAAATAAAGGTAAAAGGTTAAATTATCTCCTGTTCTATCAATTCTGTGTAATGTTTCGACAAGGAATTTCAGGAAGATCTCTGCTATGACCCAATACAAATTGATCGACCAATTACTGACAGGTGTGTGCACAGACTTACAGCTTGCTCAACCAATGATTTTTAACGGCAGAACTCATCTGTTCCAGATCCAAGCGACTTAGCAAGAAATCTTGACAGATTACATCTAAAACAAAACACAGCTAAAAAAGAAGACTGTGGTTTAAACATTCTATTTGAATGAGAAAAAGATTGTTTGATTGCTCTATCACATTTTTATCCCAGCCTTCCCCTGATGAACTCAGGGCTGTGTTTATATGGTTCTCCCAGTATCTATCTTGCCCTCACAAAAGCCCTGAGACACATACAGCTGAGAGGGTGTGACTGGGCCAATATTACCCAGTAAACTTCATGGCATGGCAGTGATGATTTGATTAGCCCATTATATCCAATTAACTGAAACAAATGTATCAACTGATTCATGAGACTAAATTCCTAATTCAGTCTCCTACTCTCACAATCATCATGTTTCCTTGTACTCAACTATCAGAATAGTTTATTGTATGACACACATTTGTTTGCTATTTGAAGCTGCCCTTGCAAGTCATTGGAACAAAACAGGAAGTACTCCTTACTAACCTGAAATTCCCTTTCTGTGATCTCATCTTAATTACACATGCAAGGACAATCATTAAAAAAGAGATACAGCTGCACAGAAAAAAAATAATTTGTAGATTTCATACTTGCATAGAGGTACCAAGTCACTGGTGATTATGAAGAATAAAATATAGGCTTGATCCTGCTCTTCTAATTACAGGTGACCTACTTATTTGTTGTAGCGCTCTCTATCTACCGTCAACAGGTATCCTACTGTTAAATAAATCAATATATCAGCAAAAGTTGCCCTGTTTTATTACTCCTCTTATAACATATAAATGGTAAATGTTCCCTTGCTCGAAAGCCAGTCGAATCTGACTCTAGGGTTGCGGTGCTCATCTCCGTTTCAAAGCTGAAGAGCCAGCGCTGTCCGAAGACGTTTCCATGGTCATGTGGCCGGCATGACTAAACACCAAGGTGCACGGAACGCTGTTACCTTCCCACCGAAGTGGTACCTATTTATCTACTTACAATTTCTTGCTTTCGAACTGCTAGGTTGGCAGGAGCTGGAACTAGAGACAGGAGCTCACCCCGTCATGCGGCACCCAGGTCTCAAACTGCTGAACTACTGACCTTCCACAGCCTGCAGTTCAGCATCTTAACCACTTGAGCCACCGCAGCTCTTCTTATAACATAGGCTGCAATATATTTTCATCTAAATATTAAATATTGTTGTTGATTATTATCAAGCACTAGGTGATGTACACAGAGCAAGTAACTAAACATTGTCCCCAGCCACAGACACAAGGAAAGTAAATGGGATATCCATAATAGTCAATGAATGGCTTAGTGCTTCTTGAGGGTGAGGGAAAGGGGGAAAAGTCAAAATAAAAATGCATGACAGAAGTTTAAATCCGAAGAGGGGTTGGTGTTTTATTTTCTTCCCTTTTTGTGCTAGTGAAGAGATTATCAATACAAACTAGGAGTAAGGAATTCCTTAAATCAGGTATCATAGTGGAACAGTACCAGAAGGTATGTGAAAAAAATTGAGAAGATGAGGTTTAAAGTTAGAACTAGCAGAAAAATGGGAATGAGAAGAACTTAAAATAACTTAGTGCCCAACTTGGAAGCAACTACAGTTAAGTCTTCAAAAGAAATACAGGGAATTTAAAAGGTTATCGTTATATATCAACAATATATCTAATTCTCCACATGGCCAAATCTGTGGATACTTAAATCCACATACTGAGTAGACCTGAAAAAAGCCACAGGTTTGCAAAAAGTCTGAAAACTTAAAAAAAAAAATCCCTAGGGGGTTTAAAACCCTTTAAAATTAGAGAAACAGCACCCATAGGTCTTAGATACAAATGCCATCAGTGTTCATTGCTAGATAAACACAAGAGTATTTGCCAGCCTTCACGCCTTGGGTTTCTGTCAGTAAAAATCAGGGGAAGGTCCCTTTCCAGGGCTGTTTGGGGATTTGAGGGAGGATTCATCATGGCCAGGCCTGTCAGCAACCACTGCATGACCTGTTACCAAGCAACTTGCATGACTCACCCAGCGCAGTTGCTTGCTGCTGTTCAAAAGCAACCACCCCATGAAAGCCAATGTTGTGTGTAGTCGTTAGAGTGTCAGACTCTGATCTGGGAAACCCGGATTCAAATCCTCACTTTGTCATCAAACCTCACTAGGTGGCTTGACCCAGTCACATTCTTAACCTAATCTACCTTACAGGGTTTTATCAGGAGGAGAAAATAATAATGTAAGCTACTTTGGGTCCCCACTGTGGAAAAAGGCAGGGTCTAGCTAAAGATAAGGTACAGATAAAAGATAGGCTTGGTTGGTGAGTGAGAAGGAGAGAAAAGAGAAGGGAAAAAGAGAGGCTTTGGGGGCTGCCAGAGAATTTAAAACAGAGGAAATAGGGGGGAGGGTTAAATGAGAATCCCCCTGCAAGTCCTTGCAGGTCCCCCACTTGTACAGTATTAATAGTTTAATTATGTATGTTTGTTTGGTGGGGTTGCACACAAGGAATACAGTAGTCACTTGGCTCTTTTTGTTGATGTGATCGTAAATGTTGCTCTCCATCAGCTGCGGAGTGGGTAACATTGTTTTAAGCATTAAAAAGATCTGAGAGGAATGGTAGACCTCCTCACATTGGCACAAATGTACAGAAAGAGCTGTCTGAATGGAACGGTGGTGATGTTTCTGTTGCTGCTGTGGCAGCTGTGGATACCCAAAAGTCTGCAGAATTTACCTGCCCAATGAGAACATCAATTGCCCTGGGAGGAAAAGTGGTCTGAACTAAGACATGGGTCGAAACTCCTCCAAGGCTTTTGACAGAAAAGTAAACAACCCCTTCCAATTCCTCAGTTTCTACTAGAGATGTAAATTTCCAGAAATTTTGAAGCTTGGAAAAAAACCTCAGGTTTTTTCCGTTTTTTCCCCCCAGGAAAGAATGGACATTTTCAGAAAAATTGTAAAAAATGCTACATTAGCACTTTTTTATTTTCCAGATTGAAAGTTGTTCTGTTACTTTAGGAGCATAAAATATGACTATGGACAATTTTACTTGGCATGAAATTATCACAACTAGCATATTAAAAATATAGTGTATCCAAACAATTATTACCAACAGAATTTACTTATTTTATAATATTTGTAAGTGAAACAAATGGAGCAACCATCTTTTGGTATAGTGGTTAGGGGCATGGATTCTAATCTGGGAGAACCGGGTTTGATTTCCCACTCTTCCACTTGTAGCTGCTGGTGTGACCTTGGGTCAGTCACAAGTTCTCTCAGAGCTGTTCTCTCAAGAGCAGTTATGGAAAGAGCTCTCTCAGCCCCAACTACCTCACAGGGTGTCTGTTGTGGGGAGGGGAAGGGAAAGGAGATTGCAAGCCACTTTGAAACGCCTTTGGGTAGTGAAGGGTGGAGTATAAATCCAAACTCTTCTCTTCTTTTTTTTTGTAATAAAACTTTTATTAATAGGATATATTAACACGTTCCATATCTCAAAATACTTTTGAATACATCCTTTTCAATTATCCCCTCCCCCCCGGCTTCCAGCGATGCTTCACCCCGCTTATTGTTTCATTCAATATTCAGCAACAATAAAAACTTATCCCATATTCAATTCTTGTTTTAAAACATATTGATACATATAATCTAACCCTTAGGTAACACTTTAACTATTTGTCAATCATTACTTTCTTTTTTCTATTCTTAATAGTTATCAAAGCATAGTAACTTATTTCTTACATCCCAATTCATTTCAAGATAGTCTTTAAACTCCTTCCATTCTATAAAAAATTCTTCATCTTCTTTACCATTAAGCTTCTTTGTCAATTTGTCCATTTCTGCCATAAAAAGCATCTTCTTTATTCAATCCCATTTTTCTGGTATTTTTTCTTGCTTCCAAAATTGGGCAAAAGTCATTCTTGCTGTTGTAATCAGATACCATAACACTGTTCTTTTTCTTGGGTTTATCTCTTCCATTTTCAAACCTAAAAGTAATCTTTCAGGTTGTTTTTTCAAGGTACACTTCAGGATCTTCTGAATTTCATTATGAATCTCTGTCCAATAGACTGCCGCTTTATCACAAGTCCACCACATATGACAAAATGAGCCTTCCTTTTTTTTATACTTCCAACATTTGTTAGACATGTTCTCATTCATTTTAGCAATTTTTTTAGGTGTCATATACCATCTATACATCATTTTATAACAATTTTCTTTCACACTGACACATGTAGAAATTTTAATTGACTTTTTCCACAACCCCTCCCAAGTTGACATATCTATTTCTCTATTTACATTTATAGCCCATTTTACCATCTGTTCTTTTACAATCTCATCCTCAGTATACCATTTTAATAAAACCAAACTCTTCTCTTCTTCTGAACTGTTTCCTAGTTTATGTGGAACAGACAAAAAAACCTTCACAAAACAATTTTTAAAAATCCGGAAGTAACAATTATTCATATTTCCTCTCCACAGTATTAAATAAAAACTTAAAACCCATTCTCATAAAAAGAATTGAAGAGGGGTGACATGTATAAGTTTCAATGATGGGTATGAAAATTTTAATCAGAATCATTTTTTCTGAGCTGTAATTATCAGTATCAGTTTCAGTCTCTGTTTCTGCAGCTACTCTGTTGTGTCTGTCATTATCATGTTCCATAATCAATTTCTTTTCTCTTTTTTCAATTTTTCGGAAAAAAACAAAAAAGGCTTCAGGAAAAAAAAGTTTTCTGAATTTTCCCGTTTTTTTTCCCAGGACTTCATATCTCTAGTCTCTACCTAGAATGGTTCTTTCTATAAAAGGAATGTTAGCAGGGAGGCGGGGAGGGGGGCAACCATAACTTTTGTTAATTTCCCTCAAACTTGATACTAACAATATTAGCAAGAATTGTTGCATCTAACAGGAAAATCAATATCTTCTTCTGCAAACTGGTTTCACCTTCTTTTGCCAGCTAAAAATATATCAGATAGATTTTTTTTTGTTAAATCAGTAAAGTTTTAATGACAGAATAAGGCAGAGCACATGATATTGATACCTGCCAACGAAACATCTACTGTTAAAGTACATTTGGATTTTCATTCAAGGATAAATTTTCAATTCTTCATATTAAATATGAAGACTATCTTTCAATTACATCACTCATAGAGATAACACGGACAGAGCCAGTAACTGTGCATCTTCATATTGTAAAACTCAGTCTTACTTTTTGAAAGATATACTGTACTTCCATTCTATGGTACTCCCAAACTATTTTTTAAAAAATATGTACACTTGCAGGTCTGAACATGATGGTAAAATTCTTCACAAGTACAGTGAAAACCTTGACAAGCTACAATGGTTGCATTCCATATGATTCAGATGGTTCCTGGTCAGTATTTTGGAAGGAACAGGATCCTTGTTCAAAAGGAAAGTTGACAGCTGAAGGGGTGATCCATACAGATAAAAATCACTGAAGACAGAAGCATAAAGTGGGAGACCAGAGAGGATTCATACATGGGATTCTCATTTACCCATTCTCTCTAACCCTCTTATGATTTTCTTCTTTGCCTCCTTCTAGCTGTGCCCACAGCCCCTCCCCTTTCTTCCTCCTCACCTTTTTCTGTTCCTCTCCTCCATCTGCAGGTTTCCTTTTGTACTTTTTCTGTTCCTCCTCCCTGCACTCTACCTTCCATCCCTCTTATATTTTACTTTTTTTAGTCTGTTCCCCCACTCACTCAAGCACTGGTACTAATTGAGGCTTGGAATCTTCAGCAGTGTTGGATGCAGGTTGCCTAGCAATCCCCAAAATGGCCAAGGTCTTACAACATAATTTTGCAAGATCTCAGAGGAATACTTCTTAAAGAAACAGACATTGTTTCTAAGATTGTTGGGTTTTTCTGAACTGCAATATTTTTTTTTAAGATTTCTGATTTATATTTATTATTATAGCTATAATGACTCAGAATTAGATATAATGGTACCATTATATCTCATTCTGAACTTGACATAATGTGGATTTTAAAATTGCTACGATGAGGCCATTTTCCAAAGAGATGTTTCTACAAACCTGGAGGAAATGCTCTAATTTACATGAAAGTCCTAGAAGTAAAAATAAATAAATAAATAAAATTGGGGGGTATATTCCTCAGAGAAGCAGCAATGTGGGACCATGCATACACAGTGTAACTTCAAAAAAATGATTTTTTAATCTGTTGAGATAAATCAACACAAAATACTTTTTAAAAGAATAAGGTGCTGCTGATGGGTTGGTGCATCAGGAATTTAGTGAGAACAGGAAAGCTGGAGCAAGCAGGAGAAGAGAAAATGAGGGGATGGGATCCTGAGTCCCCTTCTTCTGTAACATCTAAATGAGCCACAACCGCAGTTTACACTTGTTACAAATAACAGCATATCATGAAACTGAATAGTCCATATAAAGAACTTTAGGCACCTCAGAGTAAGACGAGATAAACTACTAACAGAAACTACAGAACAAAGTTTGAGTCCGGTGGCACCTTTAAGACCAACAAAGTTTAATTCTAGGTATAAGCTTTCATGTGCATGCATACTTCCACGTGACGGAGTGAACTCCTGTTTCTGACCCCAGCTCCTGCCAACCTAGCAGTTCGAAAGCAAGAAATTGCAAGTAGATAAATAGGTACCGCCTTGGTGGGAAGGTAACAGCGCTCTGTGCACCTTGGCATTTAGTCATGCTGGCCACATGAACACAGAGAAGTCTTCAGACAGCGCTGGCTCTTCGGCTTGGAAACAGAGATGAGCACAGCCCCTTAGAGTCAAATTCGACTATCTTTTGAGAAAGGGAAACCTTTACCTTTAAGATACCCAGCTACACTAGTTACCCAACATAGGCTGCCTACCAATACACATGTACATTCAGAAATAAGTTCCACTAAATTCAGTGAATTTCACAACCAGGTAGAATTGCAGCCTATGTACAACAACATGCTGTTAAGTTTAACTGAATATCCATATCAGTTTTTACTGTATAATTACTGGGATTTTTTTTAATTGTCTCTACAGAAATGAGTTCTTTCTCCTTTTGTATAATAATGCTGAGATTGGCATACTGTTTAGTTATATCCTGTATCTCTATATAACTATATATAAGGCAACCTACAACAATTGAATCAATACAGCAGTAAAGCAATATAGCAAAAACAACAATTAAATGCACCAGTTAAAAAGAGGTTTAACCATCCTAAAAACTATCCCGAGTTTCAAGCTAGAAATGGAAATGACACACTGAGTGCAGCAATACATATCCTCACCTAACAGCTGATATGTCATCAAGGATCCATAAAGCATGAGGGTGATTCAGTAGTTCAGGCATTGTGGCCAGAGTTGGAAACAAAAATACATTTGAGAAGATACTAGAGTATTTCCCATTAAAATAACTGAAGTGTCATTGACATGAGAGTTTATCAATGCAAGACGTCAGAACGCTGTGGACTCTAAACAGCTTAAATGCTCAAACATTTAAGAAATACATGCAAATACAAAATATTATCAACTATTTATATGAAATTTCCTGTGTTAACAGTATCGACCCTCTAAACTTGACAAGATTACTTCATGAACAGGCTACATGATCTAAAATCAAAGTGATTTGCAGTGCAATCCCTAAAAGTTACATCCTTCCAAGCACATGGACTACAATGGGTCTAAAACAATGTAACTC
Organism: Gekko gecko; assembly: GCA_029375565.1. NCBI lineage: Eukaryota > Metazoa > Chordata > Lepidosauria > Squamata > Gekkonidae > Gekko > Gekko gecko. The sequence goes on from JAPDNY010000001.1 coordinate 98,411,285, forward strand.
CTGTTAGGATGGCATTGTTACTTTTTCTCCTAATACTTCAGCACAGTGATCCCAGCATGGCACCATGGCATCTATGGGTGTCATGATGGCCAGTGTGTTTTCTGGCACCCACTCACTTCTTCCCCAAAGCAAACAGCCAGTCCTGTATTTCCTACACCTCAGTGGAGCAAGAAGTGCCGCAGAAGACCTCAGAAGGCATCACCTTTGGCTCTGAAAGGAGCACCATTCTGAAACAGCTGCCCCATTGTACAAAGATGTTTGGTTTGGAGTCTCCACTGTCCAATCCATGGAAGCTTTTTGTGATCAGCCCTACTCCCCAATATAGCCATTTTGTGGTGGTACTGACTACCCCTTTTCAACATTCCAAAACTGCCCACGAGTTGGAAACTACTGGTGTAGGACTTGCTTGCTGCTGGGATTCTTGCAAAGATCACTAGATTAGGTGAAGCTAGGCCTGATCCAGAAAGGCAAGTACTTTCAAGTGCACTCTCAAGATAATTTAGTATAGATAAGTTATGCCACAGTCCTGGATCTGAAGTATGTGTTTACACACTTGCAAAGCAAGACTGCTATCAGTGGGCCAAAGGGATTCTAGTTTTTAAAAAGTCAGCATATACCACACTGAATATATAATTTAATCAACTGAAGACCAAGATCCAGAGAACTGCACAATTAGTTCAGCATACTCAAGGAGACGTGATTTTCAAACATTGCCCCTTTATGCCACATGGGAAACCACTTCTAATATTGTGGGAACTTTTAAAAGCCGTTTACAAAAAAAGAGAGGCTTCCATGAAATATTTCAAAGTCAAAAATCTCCACTCAATATACCCAAGCCTTGGGCGAGCATAAAGAAGTTCTTTAGGTCCTGGCCAACATTATTAAAGTTTTGAGACAATGTTTCAAGTAGATTATTTATTTGATAACATCTGAATCATTAGGATAAAACATTTTTTCTAAGACTACTGTTTATCTATATGCTTGCAAGGACTGCAAGGAAGACCATTCACTTAGAGATCATAACAAGAACCTTTTGGAAGAAAATGCTAATAAAATGTTTTCACATTATGCTCATGTTGGTTGCCTGGTAGGCAGACTTAAATATTCATACTTTAACTACCCAAGTCATTTGCCCACTTTTTGGACAGCATTATGTCACCTGACATGCCTAGTATAATGGATGGAGCTTTAAGATGGGAGTCTTTTGGAACGTAACTGTATCCAAATACCCGTGATTTTTATTTTTCCCTCCAATTTACTATTTACATATAAAAGTGGACTATAACACAATAGCCACAATCCAACAGATTAAACGTGTTTAGATCCATTAAAATCAGCAAGTTTAAGCATGTTCACTTCTTGCCACATTCCAACAACATGCTCAACAGAAGACCATGGATTCAACATCTAAACACCTTGCCTGGTATTATATTAAATTCAAGACATGCTTTTAATAACTGATTTTAAATGCTAACTTAAGAACTTTATTTACAATCAAGTTTATCCATCTGATACCTGAAGTCAACTTTTCTACATCCTAAGCCAATGACATTCACTTGATTATTTACAACATTGATAAACTCATACAAGACTTTCTGGGTAACTGCTGTACAATCAATTATATAATTCCCTTTTCTTAGACACCAAGCTCAGTTTTCAAAAACATTTTCTCAGTATTCAGCTATTTTATCTATTCCAAGATTCTTTAGTCTTCCTTGAGTTGCCATACTTTTTAGATACCACAGGTTTTTAGTTACCACAGGAACTCCAGATTAACTATGCTATACTTAACTGCAGAGAAATTTCTTTCATTTTTTCTTATCTCTAAAGCCAACATAAGGGTCCCCTCATAAGAATGTACAGATTTATCATTCCTTAAAAGACTTGTATACCTACATTGTTATGAATGTTTTAATACATTCATGTCCTACTAGGCTTGTCCACCCTGTCAGACCTCAAGATGAATACAGTCCATCAGTAATATATTAATCTAGGGAGTCTGATACTGCCTCAGTTTGGCAGTACCAGACATGCAATAAAAAAGAAGACCATACATGGCTGGTGGACTGTGTTCAACTTGATGAAACAAGCTGTGTGCATGGTCCTGCAGAAGGAACACTGAATGTTTAATATGTAGTTGTACACTGTAGGGAGGAAGGTAGAGAATTAACACGATGGATCAAGTCCACAAACACCCCACCTTCCCCTCTTGCATTACCTTAGCATATATGAAATGTGTAGTATCAAGGCTTACTTGAAAACAATAAGATTTTATATGCATTTGAATATTTTTCCTTAAGTGCTACAATTTAAGAGCAAATGGCAACTGCAACAAAGCTTGATGCCATTAAGAATTCCTGAAAGACAGAAAAGAGTAATCATGTACCACAACTTGAAATAAAACTGTACTTCGTCTCTCAAAACACTAGAAGTGCTGATGAAGTTCCTTCCTACCCCTGTGGCTCAGAGGATGAGCTTAAGCAACTTCAATTACTCAACTTCAAATGGAGACAAGTTTCCCAGGTACTGCACTCTCTTGTGGCTTGGATGGTAAAAAATTGAGACAGGAAAAAACTACCCTCATCCACCCAAATTATCTGCCTTCCTGACAGGAACAGAGGCAATGAGGGGAAGGAAAATTCTTATAGAATCCCCCAGTTCTTTTTCTCTACCTCTCCCCTCCACATCACAGTGGCTGAGACAGATAGTATCAATGATGTTTGGCACATTCTGGCAAGAGGACAGGTCAAATAAAACAGGTTTATGGAGCAGCACTAACACCAAATATACAGTTTTGTTGTTGTTGTTCAGTCGCACAGTCGAGTCCGACTCTTCGCGACCCCATGGACCAGTTTACGCCAGGCCCTCCTGTCTTCCGCTGTCCGCTGAAGTTTGCTCAATTTCATGTTCGTTGCATCAATGACACTGTCTAACCATCTCATCTTTTGCCGTCCCCTTCTTCTTTGACCTTCAATCTTTCCCAGCATCAGGGTCTTCTCCAGTGAATGCTCCCTTCTCAGAATATACAGTAGAGTACTGTTATTTACTATTTACAGAGGAAAAACATAAAAACATACTGGAAATTTTAAGGAAGGTGACTTTTTAAAGGTGTCAAAAATGTATCCTTCCAATAACTCCTTCCAACAACTCTTATGTTCAAAATAATCTGCCTGTTGAATATTCATAGTTATATATTATTGTGTGTGTGTCTGGTGAGGTGGCATACAATAGCCATGTGGCGTACAGTAGTTACTATAGTAATTATGAATGTGGCTCTCTGTGAGCCATGGAGTGAGTACCACTGAACTAAATAATCTCTGTATAAAGTGCTGTAAATCTGCAGCCAATTTATGGTGACCCCATAGGTCTTCCAAGGCAAGAGAGGTTCAGAGGAGGTTTGACATTACCTGCCTCTGCATAACAACCCTGGACGTCCTTGGTCAGCTTCTATCAAAGTACTAACCAGGACCGTCCCTGCTTAGCTTCCGAGAACTGAGGATATCAGACTAACCGAGGCCATCCAGATCAGGTAAAACTAAACAACACCAAAATGAAATTTAGTAATCCTCCAATGACAGCTATTTATCTACAGTGGTGGCCAACTAAATGTAATGAAGTACCTGACAACTGTAACAAGTGATTCCAAAGCAAGGCTTTTTGAAGTCATCAGTAACTGACAGCTCACTCCACTCCTCTTCATCCAACTTTTTGGGATGATTGAAGTTTCTCATTTGGAATTATTTAGGAAATTAAGAGACAAGGTCAATCTTGATATTAAAATTCAAGAAAAGTACATTTCTTCAAGTACAAAGGAAGAGGTTTTTCCAAATGGGCACTAAAATGTGCTAACTCCAACAGTACTTCATTTACTGTGCCATTTTTAGAGGAAAGAGATTTTCCAAGTCAGTCTTCCAAAGCCACAAGAACAGCAATCAAACTTGCCCTGATAATAAAACAAAAGCCAGGTTTCTCAGTGGCAAGAATTCACTGTCAACTGGGGTCAAGCAAGTCAGGAAACAAACAAGGCCACTAGCAGAATACTATAAGACTAGAAGAAGGCAAAATTACTAAACAAAAACCCAGCAGTGGATGCAATAGCCATAAATATTCTCAACCAGCAAGACAACACAGAGAAGCTCATTCTACACTGAAGAAAGCAGAAGAGAAAACCCTAACATCTTACTTCCTGCTTCGGGAATAGGGCTAAGCAATAATAAGGAGTGTATCTCCCTTAGCTTACTACTTATGTTTAAAACTATGGCTTGTCATTTTTAAAGAAATAACCACAACATCACACAGTGTTAATCCCTCTAATGAAAATTTTCTGCCTACAGTAAGATTCAAAATGCTTTAAGGCTGAAATCCTAGGCACATACAATAAGCCACTGAACCCACAGGGATTTTTTTTTGGTAGCTCAGGCTACAAGATCTCTTTTCCAACATGCTTTCTGCACTGCTGCTTCCAAAGTCCCAGGCTTTGAGGGGAAATCTTGAGAGATCTCAGGATACATGGCAAAGTGTGCAGCATGGCTGTTGAATACTTTAAACAAGATCTGCCAACAGAGTTGTCCAACTGGGCAAGCCAAATGATCCATCTAATTCAATAAGTCACCTATCAATAGCACCTAGATAGATGGCTCTGGGAGATGCACAAGCTCATATATATATAATTTACTGTCAGTGCAAAATTTATACTTTTAAGAACACACCTTCTTCCAAAAGATGGCCTCCCAAGCAGTACATTAACAAACAAGAACATCCATTACCTATCAAAGGATTTGTTAGTCAGTAGCATATTGTTTCTGGAAACTGATGTTGCATTTTCAAGGACTGTCCTCCCTGTACTCTAACCATGTTTCCCTAGTTGACCAACTAGAGTTGGCATGCTAGTCAGCTGATTGCTCAAATATTAAGTTCTGCACAAAGCCATGAATGCTATCCTGTCACTGTGGGTTTTCTTAAAGTGTTCAACATCAGTTACATATGCTTTATTGTAAACTGTTTAAAATCAATATTGTGTCATTTGTTAACAAGAGCAGAAGTAAAGCCAACTTGCTTCTAATTCTATAGCAATAAGGGCAGACCTAACAAAGCCTCTTCTCCTGACCTTCTGCTATAAGGGTAGTTATCTCCTAACAGCAAGCTCTGCCTTGCTGCCTACTTAGCACAACTATCTTTAAAAACTGACTTGTTTAATATATGCCACTGCTTTATCTCTCACTCTCCCCCTCCCCACCCCCTGCTCCTCCCTCACACTCTCAAACTGCAGACTGGCTCTGGTGTTCAGGAAAAAAGCCAAAATGAAGTGCAACATTCTCAGTTATGGAAACTTTGCCAAACATTATTAAAAGTGAAAATAATTCATTATGTTTTTTTTAAAAAAGTTAGTTCATTGCTTCATGTCTACTTATGCTCACAGACAAATCTAGTAAGTATCAAACTTAATGATGATTAAAGTATTAAAACACAAAAGTTAATGCTTTGACAGTATTTTCTGACCAGTCAAATGGCTAGCCCAAAGTACTACACAACAAAATGTTGTACATCTGCATATGAAAAGCACAGAACTAATGAATTATTTTACTGTTCCTTATTCCTGTAACTGGTAGACAATAGGCCACTTAGGTGTGGTCTGATTCACAATCACATATAAATTAGATTAAATTGCAGGCTTGTTTCATTTTATTTATTTACTTCATTCATGTCCCGCCTTTCTCCCCAATGGGATCCAAAGAGGCTTACAGCATTCTCATAACCACAACTCTGTGAGGTAGGTTAGGCTAAAAAGATGTGACTGGCCCAAAGTCACCCAGCAAGCTTTCATAGCAGCGGGGATTTGAAAATGATCTCCCAAATCCTAGTCCACCAATCTAAACAACTATACTTGTTGTGGACAGCTTCCACATATATGCTTGGGAGATGTACAAATATTTCATAGTTCTGGATACAGATTTTTACTATAGCAGGAAATATTACTGGATATGCATTTCTTCAAAAGTTGTTATTTTGAAATATTTAAAGTATATGTGATGATTATGAATAACTCGTTAACTGTGGAGATAATAAAGGAAAAGTGGAAGTCAGAAAACTTATCAGTTGACAGAATGACTTTAAAATGTTGCAGAATTTATTAAACTGATTTATTATAAAAGAACAGTAAGACTCATTAAGAAAATTTTGTAGAAATATGAGTTTCATTGTGAAGTTTATGAAATAAGCTTAAAAGCTCAACCATGTGAAGTAGTCACTTCAATGTTTGATCACTGAATTCTCTTGAAAGTCTAAAAATTGACATATCTGAGTCCATAAATGCAGAGCCCACCATAGAAGAGTGCCTTTTTTATTCTGACAAATACGCCAACCCTTCCCTGAAACACAGAAAAGGACCTTTCACTGACATTATGCCAATTCTTGAAGAAGTTTTGAAAGTACAAAAACATCTCATTACTGCCCAAGCACCAACAAGGCTCAGCATGACAAATCATGGAGAAAGGCAGGGGCTTGCTCCTACAGCTGCACTAGGCCTCAGAGGCCTTCCAAAGCTCACAATAACATCAATTTCAAGACCATGTTTCTCCCACATAAGGAAAGGGTGGACACACATACATAAATTCTGGTTGGCCTACCAAAACCAGCTCAAATGTATGGTTGCCTGAGCTAAGATATTTGTAAACTACTGTCAACTTGAGCTCCTAGAAAAATGATTTGCTTCTTTCATAGTCAAGCAACTGGAAAATGATCCTGTAACAAAACAGATTGTTGAATTAACAACATACCTGGATGGCTAACACAAGGGTCAGGGAGACCAATGCATAGGTTTTGGTCCTAACTAGGGATGTGCAAGGAAAACCCCCCCTTTTTTTGGATTTGTGTATAAAACAGCCAAATTTATTTGGCATTCCTGAATATTCCCACATACCAGTATCAGCACTGTATTCAGATTCAAGAAATATTCTGTATTACCAAATATATTAGGCTCCATTATACCCAATGGGGCTATTATACTCAATGGCAAACCTCCTAGGCTATATTTAGTAGGCTGGGGGGAGGAGTTTGAGGTAGAGGCACCAAATTTGCAGTGTAGCTGCTGGAGCCTCTCCCCAAAAGAACCCCCAAGTTTTAATAATATTGGACCAGGGAGTACAATTCAATGGGCACCCAAAGAGGTTGCTCTCATCCTCCATTGTTTTCAATGGGGGGAATAGCAAGGCAATACAAGCCCAGCAGAATGCCCCAGAGAATCTCTGCAGTTGAAAGTGAAGGGAGGCACATTTGCAAGGCCAGCAGCACAACCAGTGCAATGTGCCCAACAGAACCAGGGCCACTGTGGCAGTGCCAAAACCCAACAGAACTAAGGTCAGATCTGAGAACCTCTGAAGTAAGGGGGGGGGGCATTTCTGCAGGGACAACAGAACCAGTGCAACGTACTAGTGCCCAGCAGCAGAACCCAATGCCAACCTACTGGTGTGGCAAATGCAAGGCCACCTCAACAGGACTGATTCCAAGTACCAGATCCAAGCAAGGGGCAGGGGGTTGCAGGACAGCAGTAGTGGTTGCCCAGCAGTAGAACCCAGTGCCACAGCACAATCTGTGCAGTAATGGCTGCCCAGCAGCAGAACCCAGTGCCAACCTTCTACTGCATTGGGCTGGCCTTGGTTCAGGTGGGCTAGCAAAAGTGCCAGCCCACCCTGCACTTCTGAGTGTTCTGCTGGGCTTCTACTGCCCTTGTTTCTGACATATATATATATATATATATATATATATATGTATATATATATATATATATATGCCCTGCTGGGATTCTCTGGTGTGACACTGGTTAGTTCTGGTGCTGCCACACTGGCACTCAGTTCTGCTGCTGGACACTAGTAAGTTGGCACTGGGTTCTGCTGCTGGACACTAGTAGGTAGGTTCTGCTGCTGGGTACTAGTACACTGCCCTGGTTCTGCTGTCCTTGCAGAAATGCCCCCTTACTTCAGAGGTTCTCAGATCTGACCTTAGCCCTTTTGGGTTTTAGCAGTGGCACTTGTTCTGCTCCTGGCCTTGGAAACATGCTGCCCCCCCCCACACACACACTTCATTTTCTACAGCAGAGATTCTCTGGGACATTCTGCTGGGCTTGTATTACCTTGCTATTTTCCCCCCATTGGAAACCATGGAGGATGGGGGCACCCTCTTTGGGTGCCCAGTGAATTGGACCCTCTGGTCCAATCTTTTTGAAACTTGATGGTCCTTTTGGGGAGAGGCTCCAGCAGCTACGCTACAAATTTGGTGCCTCTACCTCAAATGCTCGCCCCCCTCCAACTACTGAATATACCCTAGGAAGTTTGCCATTGAGTATAATGGCCCCATAGGGTATAACGGAGCCAATTAATAACCAAATAAAGCCAAATGGTATTCAGGAATCTCTTTTTAGCTACTGAACAGATGCTCTATTTGGTATTTGGCTTAATAGTGGGAAAATGTTTAAAATGGTATTTATTCAGGTATTTATTCATCTCAGTAAATACCAAATGCACACACCAGTCCAAACAATGTTGTTCGATATTCTCTGTCCGTTCACAAAATGAGATTTAGGGTCTTCAGACTTGCTTCCCAGAGCAATGTCTCATGCAGAAACAGTGCAACAAGTTCAGGAAAGAGTTGTGTCAAATTCTACATCCCAGCCACAGTGCTCTGTAATATTCCCCCAGGCTATGCAATGGCCCTTTTATGCCTGAGTGGCAGCCATCTCCAAGGTACAGTACCACCAACAGCAGTGAGCCACCATGCAAAACAGAAGGACCATTGTTCTCTTATCTCTCATCTTCTGGAATGTCATCATTTTAGTAGTGCTTCAGTTACCAGAGTGATTGCATCCTTGCAAAAAAAAAGTGAGCTTCCCTAGTATAATAAATGGCCATATTTTTAAAATGTTAACTAAGTTATTCTGAAGTAGTAACAACCCATCTCATTTTTACAGATCACATTTCAGCAACTCTAAGAACAGATGAAATCAAAACACATCTCAAATAGAGATTTATATGTAAAGAGCAAGAGTAAATATTTTCACATGCAAGACCTATTTACTTTTGTGCATGCCTTCAGGCATTTCTCGTACAATGCCACTATGTTACTGTAACCTTTGGCAAGTACTGGTCTCAAGCATTCAATTGCATCATCAAATTCAGCAACAGCCTTTTCATATCCAAGATCAAGGAAACTTTCTTCGTGAAGCAAAAACTGAATCCCAGAAATTAAATCAAAGCACACTGCATTACAAATTGGTCAGAAAAGGAACTCTACCAGAACCTCACAGCACAATTTTTTTTGACAGTTTCAATATGTTTCCCATTTTCCACATGCAAGTATGAGTAAACTTTCCAAAATATCCATGTATGTGGAACTTCAGTCTAAGAAAAGTGTTCACTGAAAAGGCATACGGGTGTGTACATGCACACATCCCATAAAACAAACCAAACTGAAGAATTACAGAAGAAAATTAAGTTACAAGTCTGATCATGCTTCTGTTGTCTCAAATGTATCATAAAGTTAGCTCTGCATAGCTGGATGATACAATAAATGTCTTTTCCTGTAGAGACCTGAGAATTATCAAAATCTGCTTTGTTACCTCACATCGTACTATAGCAAAGTGGCCAGTCTCAAAACTCCAGCAGCTATGACATGTGGCACAGGGAAGGCATGTTTATGTAGCTGGATCTGTACTATTCTGGGGCTTGACTAAGTTTCACCAGCTCTTACAATAAGTAAATGCCAAGGGAGCTTGTTCCTGGTTTTAAATCCTTAGAAAAACACATGTAAACAAGTCAACTATCCTTTTTCAAGCCTCAGAAAGTTCAGTGATTAAGCATGTCTGCTCTCACTGCACAACTGAACCCTCTCATACACTTTTGTTTCCTTCCCTTGAGTTATTTTTCATTAGCCGTACTTATTTAAACAAATTTTATTAATTTGAACAAGAACAATCACTTTAACAAGCACATTCAGAAACCATATCATCTTCCATTGCCCAAGGTTGCAAAAGTATACAGCTTTGCCAATTACCCCCTCCCTAACCCTAACCCCTCCCTCTTATTTATTAATATACCATGTAATAAGTAATGACACTGCATTAATGAACAAAAACAGGGTAACTTACTAAGTAAAAATAATAATCATCATGGTCAAATAAAACAATACTAGTAATAAACTAGATTTAACCTTAGCTCAATAATGTTAACTGGACCTAAAATATTAACATTTTTGGATGTATGCAAGAGCTACAGTTACATGATTACTAGGAAGAAGGCCCGTTGCAGCCATAAACGCAACGGGCGCTAGCTTGGCTGCATGGCTGCAGGCCCTGTCTCTTCCCTCACCAGCTGCTCAAGTCCCCCACTAGCCAAGATGGCGGGGATCATTCTCCCCCGCCTGTTGCACGGGGAGGGTGAGCAAGTGGGCTCTGACAGGGAAGGGGAGGCGGTTTAAACTGCCTCTCCTTCCACTGGCTTGCTTGGCTTCCCTGCAGCTGCGGGGAGGCTGAGGAAGCCAGCTCTGAAAGGGAAGGGGAGGCGGTTTAAACCACCTCCCCTTCCACTGGCTTGCTCAGCTTCCCCACAGCTGCAGGGAGGGTGGGAAGAGGAACAGACTCAGCACCCAGCCAATGGCATGCGAGTAGTCTTGCATCGCAGCTGATGGACCAATGGCTGAGGGAGCACATGGAATCTTGCCATTCCAAATTGCTTTTATAATATAGGAGAGATTAGATAAATTTGGTACTATAGGGAGCCATTGTTCTACCAGCATTGTTCTTCACTATCTTCTGCCTGTTTTATTGCATCTGTTAGTTTGTCTCATACAAAATATTCAGCTACCTTGTTAAACCATGCTTTCATTGTTGGTTTGAGGTGACTTTTCCATTGGCTTGCTATGATCATTCTGGCTGCTGCCACTCATGAGCCATACTTGATGAACACAACTTTGAAAATTATCAGAAAACTATGGAAACAGCAGGTGTATAGCCTCCTGATGCTCAACCATCAGCATGTCTCACTTCAGCTAAAAATACATTCAGGTGGGTGGCCATGTTGGTTTGAAGCAACAAAACAGAGTTTGAGTCCAGTGGCACCTTTAAGACCAACAAAGTTTAATTCTGGATGTCTGAAGTGCGCATGCACACAAAAGCTTATACCCAGAATTAAATGTTGTTGGTCTTAAAGGTGCCACTGGACACACTTTGCTCTTTAGCTAAAAGTGACATTCAGTCAAGGAAAGAAGTAAATGACTGGCAACTTGGATAACAACCTGAATGGGCAAACAAAGCCATAGGGCCTCTTCTCAATAATGAAGATGGAGCATTAAAAGACAAAAGAAATTAATTAATACCTGGTTTATTTTATTTATTTATTTGACTTTTACCCTGCCCTCCTGCCAAGGTGGTTCAGGGCGGCCTACACAAAACCATCAAATTCACATAAAATACATAAATACAATTCCATATAAATACAGTTTTAAAACCATTCCTGTATGGCGGTGACATATGGCAAAGTGCAAAGTGCAGAGTATAGAGTGTAGCTGGCAGAGCAGCATGTGATGCAACTTCTACTGGAACGCTTGGCAAAAAAGCTCCATTTCCACGGCCCTGGGAAACTGCTGGAGGTCCCATAGGACCCTGATCTCGCCAGGGAGCTCATTTCAGAGTGTCAGTGCCACCAGGGAGAATGCCCTGGTCAATGCTAGCCTGGTGTTCCTAGGACCAGGGAGGGCCAGGAGGTCTTCTGTTCCTGATCGCAGCACTCTCTGGGGAACATGCGGGGAAAGGCGGTCCCCCAGTTTCCCATATTAAGGAGGTAGAAGTGTAAGAGATTAGACTATATAATATAGTTTCCTATATTAAGGAGGTAGAAGTGTAAGAGATTAGCACTCTGAATCATTTAAAGTTCTATTTCTAGTAAATTAGACTAAGAAAAAAAATTAGCTATCTAGATTTTGAAACTTGCTTCTTACAAATCTGCTATAGTTAAAAGCTTAAACTGGAAAAATATAAAAAGAACAAACTATTTGTGCATTTATTTTCTTTCTTGTAACCAAACCATTTCCTGACATATTGTTGTAAAAGAAAACCAAAACAAAAGCTTGTTCAAGAATGCTATGCAAGTATATATCCCTACTTCAACAACATACTTTCTTGCTCAAACCTTATATACTTGGTGACAATCCAAAAGGATTTATACTTATTATTAGTAGGAATCACCCAGCAGAGTTCCACAAGAGTATCATCATTCAATGTTGCTATTAATAACTAGATGCAGAGCCACAGAAATACAGCTGTGATGCAATTATGCTATAAGCATGCAAGGAAAAGTACATATACAACTAGAGTTTTCTTTGATATTCCCACTGCTGAACAGGCAGAAAGCACTGCCCAGTATAACACATCACTTTTCTTTGGCACTACTGCACATAACAGTCAAAGAGATATCAGTCTGTAACAGTTGTCTCTAGTACATGTCTACATTATACAAGTTTTCTAGACTGAGCCTATAGATATTAGCACTGAACATAGCACAAAATTCAGAAATAGCAAAAATTTTCAGATGATCCAACCTGTTTTCATCCTAGCCTTCCACCAAGGTAGCATACTCCTCCTTTCCTCCATTTTACCTTTACAATAATTCTGCACTGTAGGTTAGACTGAATGTGACTGGCCCAAATCTTCACAGCAGGAATGTGAGCTCAAGTGTCTCCAGTCCCAGTCTGACACTCTGACTACTCCACCACATTGGCACTCTGGTCAAAGTGGAACTGAAGAGAACAACAACAGTAAATTGGGGAAAATAACCAACACTGCTCTCTGACAAATACGAAATAGAGAAAACACCTTCTCAGGCCATCATACTACTTTAAAAACATTCCAACAAGAATACTGTTATGGACTGTACTTTGTTAATTATCACTAGGTACATCAAGCTATATATAAGCAAAAATCATAGTATTACAAATGGAAGAAATTTTCCACTTAAGTTGCATATCCAGTTTACCTCTTGCTTAACTGCTTTAACTTGAAACGGGTCAAAGCCTATCTACCTCTAAACACACAAACAAATGTCTTTTTTTAGATATCAACCTCTTTTTACTTTGTGAACCAATATGGTCCTTTTGTGTGTAGCCAGTTTGGGACATTAAACCAGGTGAACTGAGAGCAGTGAAACTGAAGCAAAAGGCACAGGAATCAAGATCTTTGAGAAGAAAACTGAAAAACCAGGGGGGGAGGTACAAATCTATGTCCCCAAGTGAAATACAAAGTACAACAGACAAAGCAGAAAAATAGCTAAAAAGGACCTTGTAGTTTTAAAACAGAATTTGCCTAACACCGTGTACATCTGAACCACTGTTTTCAATGAGACTTACCCTCACACAGTGTGCACAGTGCTGACCCTGAGGGAAATTTTCTGAATCTGAGAAAGATTTGTGGGAACCGCTATAAAACAAGTACCACGGGGAGGGGGGAAGCAGTCATAAGTATTTGTCATGTGAACAGGACCATCATCAAACGTTTGCCAATGAAAGCAAAATCAAAGCTCTGCTTTGCTGTTTGAGGAGGATTTTCGCTCGGCATGCCCACAAGCATAGATTAGTAAATCCAGAGACATGAATTCGCATCTATAGCCAAGTTACAGGTGCATGGCCATGATATGTGCACAGACAAAACTCAGCATTTTGCTGGTCAGTCACAGCTGGCAGAATGTGACCCAAAAGTTCATGCACACCCCGTTTCATTCAAGAGTCTCTGGATCTCCCTTACAAGAGTTAAGCATGAAGTGGCACAAGGAAACACACTGATGGGTACCATGGTGACCATAGCTGCCTCGCTGGGAATTGCTGCTATATCAGTTTACAGCCTAAATTATAGAATCATCTTCATTTAAAGACTTGCCAATACAACTCAAACCTAGTAACCTTTGACAGCCTTTCACATCCCCCTTTAAACCATGATCTGTTGAAGCTGGTATTACACTGGCCATAGAAAATTCTAATTTGTTCATTAATTTATTTAAGGTGCTTGACATAACACACAAAAGTCCTAAACCAGTAGCCCCTTGGAAGGTGAGTGATATAAAAGATACTGCCATGTTTAAAGTACCATTCCCTCATATTAAAACATACACAAAAATGTTCACTAGCTTGTCTATATTATTTATGGCAGATCAACAACCACAGATCAAAGAAAAAAATTGTCCAAGTTTAAGAGCTTTCCTGACAAGAATAAATTGTAATCCACCACAGGTGACCAGGTAGGATGACTTTTTACAGAAACAAGGTACTCCGCCCACACAGGTCAGTAATACAATTCTGACCTGAAGATCTATCAACATGTTATAGGGTCAAGCAGATTATAAAACTACTATTATTGATTACCTTTTTAAAATTAGATCACACTTAGTAAATACTCTCTTAGTAAATACTCTCTGAAGGAACACTTTGTACCTGTGTTGTATTTCACATCTTTCCTAGCTTGCCCATACTTATACAGGACTTATACGTCAGTCCAACAATACAATGTAGACCATTGATGACTTGTTTTATTTAGGACATTATTCCAGCCCTCCCCTAAGGAGTTGAGGGTGGCTATCCTCTCAACAACCCTGTGAGGCAAGTTAGAGTGATTGGCTAGTAAGCTTCATGGCTAAGTAGGAATCTGAACTGGAGCCTCCCAGATTCTACTTCACCTACCCACTACACACCAAGCCAACATTAAACAAAATGCATTGAGCTTCTCACCCAATCTTTGCCTTCCCAAAGTCTTTCTACAGGATGCCTCACTAAACAACCAATCCAAACCTCTGACAGAAACCTAAATTCTACTCCAAGAATCCTACTGAGGATAGAACATTTCTCATCACAAAAAACTTCAGAAGCCACACCCATTGTGTTAGCTTCCCCTCCTACTTTTATATAGGCCTAAGAAACACATAGTAAAGGTAAAGGTTTCCCTATACAGGCCTTCAAATGGGAATTGGTCATTCCTTAGGCCTATGTAGACCTATACAGTACACAACAGCTAAGATTATTTCTTTAACTGTAACCGAGAAGTCAAGGAAAGTTCTTCTGTACTGGTACCACTGCTATCACATTGCTTGCACCGTGACTATTATTACTGTTCAGATGAAGGGTTTCAAACTGGGACAAACTTCCTCATTCACTTGAAGAAAGAAAGCAAGTATGGAAGGGGGGTTGAAGCTGTTCAGTTGGTGGAAGTTGTCTGCAGTGTCTACAAACGGCAGTGAAGGCCATGCATAGAAGTCACACCTAGACAGCAAGACAAGTTGACAAGCTTGTGATACCTAAGAATTACCCAACAAGAGCATGCCACACGTAAAGAGAGAGGAAAGGAGGAAGAATATGGAGACTGAAACACTGAGAAACGTGGGGGGAAAGAGGAAAGGAAAACACAGAGCAAGAGCAGAAGATATCATGATGGGACATGCCGGTGTCATTCTTTTCAATACCGTGCGTTTGATTCGCCACCCTCTTCAGGAGGCGCGCGTAGGCCCTTCCAGCCCCTACTAGCCCCCCACTGTGTGATGCAGCAAAGGCAGCCACGGGCCTCGGAAATAGATTTCCGTGACAGCAGAAGGGCCGCCCCACTCCTGGGGGCGGGGGCGAAGGCAGCACAGGGAGGGGACCCAGGCTCCGAAAGAGGCCGAAACACAGAGACATGGGAGTCCCACTTCAGACCTGCCGCTGCCTTCTGCGCCACCAGGCCCTCCTTCACCCACCCAGCCCCGGGGACAAGGAGAGCCCCAGCCCAGCCGCAAGAACTGCCCCACCCCCAGCCCGGCCCGCTCCCTTCCTCCTCCTCCCCCGACCACGTACTCACCCCCAGAACCCGCAGGGGCAGCGGGGTGGCAAGCTAGGAGCTTTGCTGCGCTCGCTGCCGGCGTCTCCCATGGCGGCGGCCGCGGCGGCAGCACCACCACCAGGTCTCGGGGTCGGGGAGGGGGCGGCTCGAGGCGGAGGGGTCCAGGCCGGGGCTCGAAGCCGGGATTCCAGGCCGGTCAGCTGGAGTCGGGCGCAACCACTGCGGCGGTGGCAGGGTGGGTGAGTGAGGAGGCGAAGGAGGTGGAGGCGGCAGCGGCGG
Organism: Gekko gecko; assembly: GCA_029375565.1. NCBI lineage: Eukaryota > Metazoa > Chordata > Lepidosauria > Squamata > Gekkonidae > Gekko > Gekko gecko. Next base: position 98,427,405 of record JAPDNY010000001.1, read on the forward strand.
AAAGGGAGGCAGCCGCACCCTGTGGCGCTTGAGGTGACACTGAGCTGCGGGCGGCAGCTGACGGGGGGTTGTGACGGACCCCAACACGCCACCCCTGCGATCAGCGCGTGCCCTCTGACCCAACAATGCCCTCGGCTCCTCCCCCTCAGGCGAGTAGGGTGGTCTTGCCCGGCCGCAGGCTCGACTGGGAGAAGAGTGTACCAACACCCAGGAAGAGGTGGGGACTAAATGGCAGAGAAGGAAGGCATCGGCCACCCCGCTTAATAACCGTGCAGACCGACAAAATCTCGAGATCAAAGCTAAAAGGGTTCAGAGCCTAACGGAGACATTAACAGAACAGGGGCGGGGAGGGACAGATGGCCCTTACACTATTTTCTATTAATGGTACGGTCTAAAAAGATTGGGTCCGGGGGTGAGGCTGATAAGATTGTACACATGCGCAGAGGGAATAGAAACCCGGAAGTATGTGAATTAATTAAAGAGCTGTTGGGAGGTTTCTTTCCCCCGCATTAATGGAATTCCCTGTCTAGGCGGGAGCAGCCCCGGGAATTCCTAGTAGGGCAGCCCTCTCAGCGTTGTCTTCTCCACACTACAAGAAGTCGTCTTGCATTGATACAAGAGAGTCGGTTTGGTAGAGCTACTGATTTAGCTTCACATTCAGAGGAGGAAGAAAGAGCTCTGGAATCATCCGCTTCCTCGCCTTGTATGGGGCTTCCTTCTCTGCCTTTAATAGATATGAGACAGGCAAAAAAAAAAAAAAACCATTCATCATTTTATTTTCCTTTTCTGCAGATGCAGTGATGGGGGGGGAATCATCACCTAAACTTCAACCCGCAGTTTAAAGGACAGGAACCATTCTGTCACGTTTGTAATCTTGCCTGTGCGTAGTAAGAGCTTGTGGTAGTATAAAATATATCTAGTTTAGTGGGAAAATGTTGAGAATTGTGGCCTAAAGTATGGTTGTATTTTTAACAGCTCTCATTTTTAAATGATAGAAAAATAAGCAGGTGGACCTTTTCCTATCCTTTTGTTTTCCTGTCTGGAATTTTGTTACAGATTCTCATACCAACATTTCGTAGTTAAATTCGAGACAGGAAAACAAAAGGATAGAAAAAGAACCACCTGCTTATTTTTCTATCATTTTAAAAGACATAGGACCAGGATCAGTTAAGAAGTTGGTTGTAGTAGATGCCATTTAAAACACAAGTGGTTTGACACCTCTAATGCTATTGGTGGATGCTATAGCAGAAAGGATAGCAAGGAAAACCATTTTCCAGCTTGATTGATTGGTTCTAAGGTGCCCCATGCTAAAAGTTTAGAGTAGGAAACAACAGTAAATGTCAATCCAATAAATTATCAATGAAAATGTGAAACTGTATATTAGAAATGCCTCTGCTTCCTTCCCCCACTATTGCTTGCAGTGTGCATTTCACTATGTTTTAATCCAATTGGTATGAGAGGGTGAAAATGTTTAGGGGTAATTGTAATATATTCAGTATTTTCTTATCTTATATATTTGTACTTTACTAACTTAAGAACATAATATTCATTATTTATAAAGTAGTTATGTACTCTTGTACTGTATATTTCTCAAATTTAAAACTTTTACAAATTAAATTAGAAATATGCCTGTTCTTAAAGATGAAGCAGCAAGCCACTGCACCTTAACAGTACAATCCTCACAACACTTTCCTGGGAGTAAGCCTCACTGAAGAGACCTGAGTAGGATTCTGAGTAGACTTAGTAGAATCTCTCCTTATAATAATTGAATTTTGGTCCCACAATGTTCGATGCGTGCCAACAGTGGTTCGCAGCAAGAGCTGCCAGTCAGAAGACACTGACTGGCTTGGCTGCCTCCCTCTGGGCTACTGGCGTGCCATTGGCTGGGTGGCTGGGAGGGGAGGGACGATGCCTTACTCTCCTTGGAGCGCCTGGATGGCACACACGTTCCACTGGCCGGGGATCACCGCCGATGGAGTCGCAGTCCTCACCACATCGCGGATCGCCACCTGGGCGGTGTGCACCCGGACAACAGGCAGGACAGGTGCTTTGCTGGGGGGAGGGAAGGGGCTCCACCCCCCCACCTTCACAGGCTTGCGAGGGTGGCAGCGGCGGCGCTGAGCCGCCAGCCACAGCCACATTTTCATCCCTACCCCCCTTCCTCACTCCCTTTCTCCCTATCTCCCTTCATTCTTTCCCTCTCTTACTCTTTCTCCCTTCCTCCCCATCGCTTTGACTACTTCCCCCCCCGCATCCTCCCTCCCTCCATCTCTGCCTGCGTGTCTTTCTGACTGTTTGTCTGTCTGCCCGCCCTTCCTTCCTTCCTTCCTTCCTTCCTTCCTTCCTTCCTTCCTTCCTTCCTTCCTTCCTTCCTTCCTTCCTTCCTCTCTCTCTCTGTCTCCAAACCCCTCTATCTATCTATCTACCACCCACCCACCCACGCTACCTTTCTAGGGTCCGTTGTCTTCATCCACAACGGGCTTTGCTCCCTAGTAGTATTATAAGGTTCATAAACATATGTTAATTTGAGCTGGTTAGAAAAATAAAAATTTAAACCATTAACACTATAATAAACAAAAGGAAAATGTTCAGGATTGTTTAAAGTTTCTTGCAACATTTTTGGTTTTAATACAGCTAATAATTATAACTGTCGTATAATCAAAACAGACACACACACACCCATGCAATCAGCGCTATCCAGAAACTGGCAACATTTGGTCACCAGAGGCAACATTACAAGCAAGGATCCCTCTTTCAAACAGCATCCAACAATGCAGTCCTAAGCAACGTTAACCCTTCTGGGCCCAAAAGCATTAGAAAGGTGTCTGTTTAGGATTGTACTCTAACTGTCTGGACAAATAGTCTCTGCCTGTGACCCAGAAGATTGCAGCGGATCTATGTCTGGATATGGAGTTAAACTTTATAATAACATTGAACCTCTCAGTAATGTATTATTATATACAATAAAGATTATAGTCGTTCTGAACAAAATTAGCTACATGTCATTTAAACAATAATACATTAATAATATGTCTTTTAGAATATTACCAGGACCAGTTTATGAAAAAGTAATAGCTTCCAACTCCAAACTTTCATTTTTATCTCCATGGGCTGAAGATTTTCAAGGATAGAAACAAGCTTTTCTGCTATTTCATGTGTTAGCATTTTTCTTGATTTGATGTAAATATTTTCAGAGGGATACCAGTTTCTTTCTTATGTTACAGAAGGAAGAACTGTCAGCAGGCAAGAGGATCTGAGAGTTATACATAACTACAAATATATAGGAATTGTAACTGCCTAATACTTTTGATAGTCTTACATAGGTATCAGGAAGCAAGTGAAGGGTATAAAGAGCAGCAAAAATATTTTAAAATCTCTTGCTTCAGAATCATTTCACTCAGCATTATACAAGAAAATATTTCATGAGAGATTTTAATTTTTCCAAAAAATGGCCAGTTTTTCATTTCCCAAAACTGAAGAAGTCTCCATGTTTCCAGGTGTTCACTTCTCTGCATGTCTCACAAGAGATGGCAGTTCTGCAACATCATACTGTATACATGGTGTATAATCCCTGCAGACTAGATTCAAGTTAAGTAGCTGAACAATCTCTCTGTGTGAGGCCTTTGTGACATCAAAGACAACATTATAAATAGCCACAGTTCCTTTTACTGTAGATGTATTTGACTTCTCTATAGGCTGGGATGAGATGGAGGCATAAGGAAATCATGGGAGGTAGCTACCTTTTGATTGCTGTATTCATGTGAGTGGCCAGAGTCATTCTGATTGGCATCTACAGACCCCATTTATTGTTGGGATAGCAAGCATTACCTTGCTGTCTCTTCTCAATGCTTTCCTTCACAATAATAATCTGATTCCCTTGGTCGATTTATTTTTTTGTTCAAATATTCTGCCCTTTCTGAAATTTTGATGCAGCTAATAGCAACAGCCACCTACTGCTGTTTGTGATCCACACTGAGGAAAGTTTGCCTTGTCTTCAAACTGAATGGTTCATGCTCGCTCTCCTCCCCAGACCTTGGTGTGTGAGACCATCCTGTTAATCTATATATATTCTAGAAATATAACTGCCCTTTAGGGTTGGTTGCCTTCAGCATCAGACTGAAACCAATACACTTCAAATAATCAGGGACAGGCAGAAGCTAGAAAGGCTGAGTTAATATAAAAAAGGAAAGGAAGCTATATTTTGATTATAAAATTGACCTCTTTCTGTACTTCATTTATTAAATTCCATCCAATAGAGAATCTTACCAAGCATGTTGCTTATTACAAGTTTGAATAGGATTATAGGGATAAATGTTACCATTTTGTATCTCAGAATTCCATCTGTAAGCACTGGAATGTATTCAGTATTCTTCAAATGGACTCCTTTCCATGAAGACTCCAATTATTGCTGCCTTTTCATATCATACTATGATTTTGCAGTTTATGCTTATGTTTATTGTGGGACAGGAGAGGGGTTTAAGCCAAATGGAATCTGAGAGTCCAAATTGTGGTACAAATGTGGCCCATAATATTATAGATCTCACCATAATGGCCTCACAATAACTGGAGAGCTAGTTTGGTGTAGTGGTTAAGAGTGGCAGACTCTAATCTGGAGATCCAGGTTTGATTCCCCACTTCCCCACTTGGATGACTTTAGGCAAGTTGCAACACTCTCAGCCTAAAAAAATAAGCATAGCTCGCCTAAATAGTGTCAAAAAAAAGAGCTACAGCTTCAGCAGCCAGACCCTCTGGGACCTTCTGGCTATTCCACACACAATGCCATACAATAATTTCAATTTCACCATAAATGTTTCCTGTTGTAAACAAGGCATGCTTGCTCCAGGTTTCTCTCTCTTGGCTATGACTTGGGAGAAGTGGAGGCTGTCCACATCAAATCCCAGAAGGACACACTGGCAAGAGTCCATTTCTGAGTTTGGATGGACATCTGGATTATTATTGCCCCTTTCTAATTGTACATGTTCAACAATGAAATGACTGCTACTGGATGGGAGTGCATTGGACTGTGCCAGTTCTCACCCTGCAGGCAAATTTCATTCATTTAGTCAGGAAAAAATACCTTCTTCTGTATTCTATATACTGCATCAATGAGCCACTTACAGGCTATTTTTCTTTGCACTGAAATCCCTCACACCAGTAGTTCTCACTGTGCTAATTTTTTGTTGTATTTTTCATATGTGCACCTGGAAGTCATGGTGACCTGTGGTGACTGACTATGTGTGCACCTGGAAGTCATGGGGACCTCTGGTGACTGACCAATACTGTGGGCCTGGAGGATATTCAGAGAGGTAGCTGAATAAAGCCTGCCCCTGCCTCCTGACTGTTGGCATTCCAAGGAGGTCTCCCATCCAAGTACTTGCCAGAGTTGACTCTGCTTAGCTTTTGTGATCTGACAAGATCAAGCTTGCCTGGGCAATCCAGGTCAGGGCTTGCAAGTGCTAATTTTGATGTGTGAACTACTCCACAGTATAAAAGGATATGTTATTAAAGCAATTTTTCAAATCCAATTTAAATACATTTTCCAGACTCAGCAATGGAAATCTGCATGGTTGAGCAGCCTTCGATGCACATAGCCAATGTGGATGCAGAAGCACATCTGCATGCACATTTTCACTTGCATCTCAATACTCATCTGGTCCTGACTACTAGCTGAGTGAGTATTTTGATGTGTGGGGGCCTCATGTATCCCCTTCCCAGAACTACCATTTGTTGCCTGCAGGGTTCCACAGGGTTCCATTTTATCTCCCATGCTATTTAATATCTGTAAAAAGCCACAAGGAGAGGTCATCAGGAGGTATGGACTGTGGTGTTATCAATATGCAGTGATACTCAGCTCTAACTTTCTTTCCCACCTAATTTCAAGGATGCTATTGATGTTCTAAATCAGTTCTTGGGGTCATTAATGAGTTGGATGAGGGTGAACAAGCTGAAATCATCTTAACAAGACAGAAGCTCTCTGGGTTAGTAGAAAAGCAGATTAGGAATTGAAGATCTCTCCTGTTTTAGATGGGGTTATACTCCCCTTGAATAGCCAGATTTGCAGCTTAGGAATGCTAATGGAGACAGCAGGTGGCTGTGGTGGCAGTTGCCTCAGCTATGCCTGTTCCTGGTTCAGTCAGATCAAGCCACAGTGATTCTTATCTTAGTTACATCTATACTAGACTATTGCAGTGCTTGGAGCTACCTTTGAAGAGTGTTGGGAAACTGCAGCTAGTGCAGAATGCTGCAGCTAGACTGCTGCTTGGGGGCAGCTACTGGGAGCATGTGATCCTGATACTACTACAGCAATTAAACTGGCTACTGATCTGCTCCCAAGCTTAATTCAAGATGTGGGCTTGTGACCAGGGTATCTGAAGGACCATCTTCTGCCAGAGGTTCTGGACTAGAAATTAAGTCAGCAAAGTCCCACCAATCAAAGAAGCTCACCTGGTGGCATCCAAGAGAGGGCCTTTTCAGTGGCAGCATCACAATGATGGAACAACCTAGCCATGGAGGTGTGCCTGGCCCCCTCCCTTTCAACCTTCAGAAGGCAGTTGAAAGTTTATTTAGAACTGCATGTGTCTAATTTGGTTTTTATTTTTTGGCAGTTTTTCAGGTTTCAACTGAGGTTTTCAGTTGTGGTCTTTTACATGTTTTTTATAATTGTTTCATTTACCTTGTAAGCCACCTTGAGTTCTGCAAGGTAGAAAGGCAACTAATAAATGTTTTAAATAAATAAATAAAAACTGAACCATCCAACTTCCATTCCTTTATTGTACTCCTAATAAAGCTAAAAACAGACCTTTCCTTCCTAATGCACTAAAGACTTTCTTCAAGCTAGGGATAAATTAACCCAGTGGTTCCCCAATTTTTTTAGGCCACTGCCCCCATCATTCCATAAATGTATCCCTAGTCCCCCTCATCCTATAATAAGCCTTATTCAGAATAGCAGTTTGCATGACTCTCTAAAGAGGATAATAATAATAGTATTCAAAATGGTAATAATTAATTGCACATTTATTCAAAATCCAATTAAAACTTTTTAGTTTATTCAACAAAATTGATGAATTTGATTCAACAATACCAGGTTTTCAAAGTCTGATTGTCATTTAGCAAGAATCTTAGATGCCACTTTAGTAACTACTTCCCTGTTCAGTAAAGTCTTAATTTGATGGATGGGCTTGATGAAGTGATACAGTGTTATTGATAAGGAGAAAATCAAAAACCTGTGCCAATAGTATGCTAAACTTTTCTCAAAAAGGTGGGAACTATGTTCCAGGTGCTGTTCAAGTCTTTAACCTAAAAGCCATTCCTATTATCCTTTATGGAGTAGTCATAAGGTTGTCTCAGTAAATGAAAACATTGACCATCTTCTTTTATATTTTCTGAGAAAATTATTAAACGTCCTTCACTGTGTGGCCAGTGTGGCTACCCTTTCAGAAGTCAGCCAACCTTCCCTTGAGGCAAGGCCTTGGTTACAAGCATTTAGACTGTCGTACATCAAGTCATACTTGAGCAGTAAAGCACTCTTGAAAGAAGACTCTTATAGGTCAATATGGTTTAAGACTGTCTTTTAGAAACTGTTGGCTTTTAACCTGGACACTATCCAGGACCTGGGTTTTCATGCAGCATTTGCTTTGGTGAGAAATCTTGTAAAATCGAATAATCACCAAAGCTCTGCCTTTTGAACACATCGCACCTGTTCATCCCAATTTTTTGGTATCCCACCTCCAAAATCTTTTCTCTCCTATACATATCTATTGTCTTCCCAGAGCCTGTTAAGGCTTTTCATTCTGGCCAGACTAAATGCTCAGTATCTTATTCAGAACAAATCTGCCCCAGCCCTGTAGCCAGAAAAAATTTGGTGAGGGACATGTGGGAGGCAAACCAGAAGCGTCAGGGTGGTTGGCTTCCCTTTCCTTCCCCAGTTCCCCCCCCCATGCAATGGGGAGGCTGGGGAAGGAAGGGGAAGCTGTCCTGCTGCTTCTGGTCAGTTTCACTCCCCATTAACAGCTGATTGTGGAAAGTGAAACTGACCAGAAGTGGCAGGGCAGCTTCCCTTTCCTTTCCACAGCCCCCACCCCCATGATAGTGGAAAGGCTGGGAAAGGGAAGGGAAGCCTTCTGGTCAGTTTCACTCCCCACCCATTGACTATTAGGTTTAACAGCTGATGGGAGAAGGGAAACTGACCAGAAGTGGCAGGGCAGCTTCCCTGGAAGAGGCGGCAAGGCCACAGAGGGGCAGGGGTAAGGGGTGCAGTGGCGCCTGGGGGGTCTGATATCCTCCTGGGGTTGGGCAGGGCTCATTCATGGTGGGGCTCTGCCTGCAAATGCCCTGGCATGGCTACGGGTCTGCCCATGTCCCTTGGGTAAGATTGACACAATGGCACATATCCTCCTAGAGTGTCCTTACACTAATCTCAGGAGGCATTCTATTTTACTTTGTTTGCAAGTTCATTTGGACATATATTCCTATGACGTAGTTACCTTTTTACTTTCTGTCAGGGATCCAAAAAAAACCCCTCTAGGAGTTGCAAAAATAATTTACTCCTTTTGTCTGTTGGGTGATAAGTGATTAACAACACCTACCCACTGCTCAAGATCAATGTAGCATAGAGCTTTTATTGGATAAAGGAAAGGGAAGGAATTGATACCAGTTCCCAGTGTCTGGTTTAAAGTCACTTAGTTGGAGCCTTAAATCACAACATTTAGTAATCCAGAGTCGATTTCTTTGCTTGAAGAGAAGTTGGATGACCACACTAAAACCCTGTTCCACTAAAAATCCTGATAATTTCCACCAGGTTTCAGCCCTATGCACAGGCACAAACTGAGAGAGCCATTTGCCAGCATGGTGCCATACCCTAACCTACCATAAATAAGTGAACGACATGGTCGAAGGGGCCCACCTTCACCATTACCCTGCCCCCCCCTTGACTCTTAGTGCCCCCCAGGTAATCTCACTGCCTCTAGGGTGCAATGCCACCCTGTTTGGGAACCACTGATTTAAGTTTTTAATAATTCACAATATTTCAGAGTCTCCAGCTTTTCATTACAATCTTTCCCATTTCTTTCTGACTTCTTATTTTATATTGGCTAGAAATGACTTCAGTAGGGTCCTGATTTCTGGGCATTAGGCTGTTGTGAAAAGCACAGGTGCAGAACAGTAAAAGAGGTCCCAACCAATCTGAGGTGATTTGTTCCCCGTATCAATGACTAGGCTGGGAATAGAACAGAGATTCTGAAGTACAATCACAAGTTGTGTACCTACTTTTCATGTGAAGGTAATTCACACCTGTATGTTAAGATAGTGTGTTTTATATAGGTCTTGTCACTGATGCCATTCTGCATGAGTTGTGTAATAACAGCCAATGAGTCCCTCTAATTCCTTTGTTTCTAGAAACATATCTGAGAAACAGAAAATTCTGCCTAGGTTCTGCACTCTAAAGCCTCTAAAGCTGCTGCAGTTTTTCTCTCTCTCTTTCCTGAACTCTAACAATTGAAACATGTCCTGTTTGTTATTCTTCACTGTGTGCTGTTTGCCCTCAGCATTTTAAAAGTAGTTATATTCCAAGAGAATACAATATCAGCTGACTGCAGTGTGTATTTTTAAAAAGTGATTATTTCAATCAGATGAAGAGTCTCTCTTATGGATTGGCACCATATGAGTGGCTTTCCTCATTTTATGGTAATTTAGCCCTCAAGATGGGAAGGAAGATGCACGGCACTTGTGGCCCACTCCACTTGCCCCTCTCTAGGGTTCTCCATGTGCACCTCAATTGGGAAATCATGTCTCAACCAAAACAAACAACAGCAACAACAACAACAACAAAAGGTTGGTTATATACAGGCACGACCTTGTCTACTTGAACTGAAACAGAAAACACGATGTCAGGTTATTGTTGTGGGGCACAGCTGGGACCATAACCAGGATGGGACCAGCGGGTGCACTGTTCCATATAGAGCAGTGATTCACCCCACCTATTTTTTCCCAAAGATGCTCAGCATTTGTGGCACAGCAACCTCGATTGGAAGAATGAGATTTTGTTTGTAGAATAGGAAAATTTATGAAGAAAAATACCTGCTATAGTAGTTGGTTGTCCCACACCTCCAAATAGTAAGGTCAAAACTCCACCCACTTGGTGCCCAATCAAAAAAGCCCAATCAAAATTACTCGCAGCTTATGGTGGATTTCTGAAGATCACAGTCAAACTTATTATGCTGAAGAGATCCTGTGTGGATCCCCCTTCAGATACTACTACTGTGAAAATGAAAGGTAACTTTAGGGAATTATTAGTTATTCAAGGAAAGTGTGCATTATGAATAAAAGCTAGGTAAAGGTAAAGGTTTCCCTTGCTCAAAAGCCAGTTGAATCTGACTCGTAGGGATGCTGTGCTCATCTCCGTTTCCAAGCTGAAGAGCCAGCGCTGTCCAAAGACATTTCCGTGGTCATGTAGCTGGCATGACTAGACACCGAGGTGCATGGAAAGCTATTACCTTCCCACTGAAGTGGTACCTATTTATCTACTTGCAATTTCTTGCTTTCGAACTGCTAGGTTGGCAGGAGCTGGGACCAGAGACAGCACTCCATCATGTGGCACTCAGGTCTCGAACTGCTGAACTACTGACCTTCTGGTCTCCAGTTCAGTGTCCTAACCACTTGAGGTAAAAGCTACTGACCTTAAAACTATTCCTGTGTTGTTCATGTATTTATGATGCTTCCAGGTCATAGATAATGAAATACACATAGGCACTTGGGTTTGTTGGAAGGACATAAGCATTTAGGTTGGGTATAATGAAGTTGTTGATTCTCCGTTCATTTTTTAATGCCACACCAGGAGATGGGGCAGCCCCACCTAGGCAAAGAATGCTGGTTACAGCTTCCAGTACATCTGCTTAGTCTACCAGCTTGATCACAAAATGGTGATCTGGCCGGATTTTCTTTAACCATTTCCTTATTTTACTAGTTTCCATAATATCTGATGCAAAACCAGAAATTTAGGCTGCAATCCTAAGAGCACTTTCCTGGGAATAAGTACCATTTAATAAAACGAGACATCCTTACAGGGCTTTTTTTGTAGCAGGAACTCCTTTGCATATTAGGCAACATACCCCTAATGTAGCCAGTCCTCCAAGAGCTTACAGTAGCCCCTGTAAGAAGAGCTCTGTAAGCTCTTGGAGGATTGGCTACATTAGGGGTGTGTTGCCTAATATGCAAAGGAGTTCCTGCTACAAAAAGAGCCCTGCACCTGCTCAGGATTTCTCCCAGAGTCTTATTGTTTTAATATATAACAACTGTAACAATCAATAGGAAAATAAACTATAATTTTAAAAAGAGAAAAAGTAGAAGTTAGTCTAAAATTCACTGAGTAGGTATGTGGTGCTAAAATGTAACTTTGTTGTTGTTGTTGTTATGACATAAGAAGCACAGTTCCTCTGAGGAGATTCTTACTATTTCTGTTTACAAAATTTATATACCACCTTCCTACTCTCATCAGGGCCACCATGGTAAAACAGTTAAAACAAGAATTATGAAACACAGAAAAGCTACTAAAACCAGAAGTGGTTTTTTGCCATCAAGTCACAGTTCACACAGCAACCCCCTACGGTTTTCAAGGCAAAAGACATTCAGAGATGGTTTGCCATTGCCTGCCTCTGCATCATGATCCTGTTCCTGTACCAAAATGAGAACACCTGCATGCCCCAACATGCTGAACAAATAGACCTTGGCTGAACAAATAGACCCTATTATTCCCTGGAGGTCTTCCATCCAAATACTAGCCAGGGCCAACCCTGCTTAGCTTCCAAGATCTGGTGAGACCAGGCTAGCCTGGGCTATCCAGGTCAGGGCAAAAAAACACACACAACCAAACAGAATTACTATACTATATAAAAGTACAGGAAACAGCAATATAAACAGAGCAGAAAGGAGGGATCACTAAGGGAATTGCTGAGCAGTCGGGTTACAATGGATAAAAGGAAGTACTTCTTCACCCAAAGAGTGATTAACACATGGAATTCACTGCCACAGGAGGTGGTGGTGGATGCAAGCATGGACGGCTTCAAGAGGGAATTAGATAAACATATGGAGCAAAGGTCCATCAGTGGCTATTAGCCACAAGGTATAGATAGGGACTCTCAGTCTGGGGTAAGGGATGCTCTGTATTCTTGGTGCTGGGGGGGCAGCAGTGGGAGGGCTTCTAGTGTCCTGGCCCCACTGCTGGACCTCCTGATGGCACCTGGTATTTTTGGCCACTGTGTGACAGAGTGTTGGACTAGATGGGCCATTGGCCTGATCCAACATTGGCTTCTCTTATGCTCTCTTATGTTCTTAACCCCAGGTAAAACAAAAATGTCTTCAGTCTCTGCCAGAAGCCAGTGAGAGACAAGGACAGACTAATATCCCTGGGGAGAGAGTTCTGTTATGTCTGCAGACCGCCACAAGGGCACAGCGGTCTACACAAGAACAATGTGGAACCAGGATCCTGAGACTCCTAGTCAGCACCTATGGGAACTGTGGTGGGAAATTCAAACCTGCCAATGGGTGGCACCTGGGAATTGTATATAGTTGGTCGCTTGACACATTGGTGTATTCTTGTGTTGTGTTCAGTGAAGTGTGAGCTGCTAATCACTCAGTGTCTGTTCTCCTTATGCGTCAAACTCATTACACAATAAGTTCCTTACATAGGTTGTAGAATCTCCCTTTCATATCCCAGATAACTGGCTCCGCTAGAGGCTTTAGATGAAGAGGATGAGGATGTGAAATGGTGGTCATTACTTAAACAAAAAGGGTATACTAGGCTACGAGATATAATGCGCGGGCAGATAATTAAACCATTACCAATATTACATGAGGAAATAGGAGGGAAACATTGGTTGAAGATTACAGGTTTATATAATAGGCTTAAAAAGATGATCGAAAACAAAACTTTGACGATAGGAGAGCCAATAGAGGAGTTGTTAAGATCAATGACAAATACAAAAAGAGGACTAGTAGGCAGAATATATAGGAAAATGGTGATTGACAAGGAACAAATAAGAACCCTTATTCAGGGGAAATGGAGTGCAGAAACTCGCTTAGCGGATCAAATAGTTAATAGAATTATAGAAGATATCCAGGAGATAAAAGTACATAAATTTAGAGAATTGGAATTGAAATTTTATACTAAATGGTACAGGACCCCGGCCACACTAGCCAATATGTTCCCACAACTAAGCTCAAACTTTTGGCACTACAGGAGTGGAAGAGGGTGGTACTCCCATATGTGGTTGGAGTGCAGAGAAGTCCAGAGTTTTTGGGAGAAAGTTATAGAGCAGCTTTATAAGTTCTTCACAATAAAGCCAAAGATAGATTTGAAATTGATGCTAAGCAGCAATTTAGGTAACCAAGGTATTGGAAAAGGAGGACAGGACTTATTTAAAGCAATGGTGTTAGCGGGAAAAGCCGTAATAGCATTTGGATGGAAAGACAAAACTAAATGGACAGTAGCAAATTGGCAGAATTATCTATTTGAATACATTCAATCGGACATAATAACCATTCTTAACCAAGAAGAACAATGGGAAGCAAAAATAGGGAAGATTAAGAAAAAGTGGCATCTGTACTTGAAATGGGTCATGGAAGGGCAAAGATCGGATGTTCAGTGGAAGCTCTTAAGTTTGTGCCCCTGGCTAGAAAGGTTAAGTAGTTAAAAGGGGGGGGGGCAGAAAATAAGAAAGCACAGATGAAATAATATGTGAGGAAAATAACCATCCAAGATATATTAAAACTCCCCACCTCTGATCATAGGACAGGAATAACCTTCGGCCACGAAATTAAAGAGAAAAAGAAGAAGAAAAGCATGAAGGACGAGAGAAAACAGAGGAAGCAAGAAGGACAGAAGGAGGATTTATGAAAAGGACTACTGCCGAAGACATAGAAACAGCTATAAACTGGAGGCGGGAGGAGGGAGGGTAGAGTATACAAGATGTATGTGAACAGGGATGTGTTTGATTGTAACATGGAAAAAATACAACAACAAAAAAATCCCAGATAACTGCATGGAACAAAATTTTAAAAAGTGGGGAGATGAATGCGGAGGGATAGTGTAAGGAAATTTATCATCTGTGTAGAAGACAGTATATAAGGTAGTTGAGCAGATGGGTCAAATTCAGGTTTTGGGGGACAAACTATGTTCATGTACAGTGATCAGAACATCATAAAAAGGCACTCCATGTATTCTTAAAGTGAGTCAAGGTGTTTTTTCATATATATGTCACATTGTGACTTGACCTAGATGGCCCAGGCTAGCCCATTGTCATCTGATCTTGGAAGCTAAGCAGGGTCAGCCCTGATAAGTATTTGGATGGCACAGTACCAACAAATTCCATTGTCACACAGAGGAAGGTAATGGCAAACCACCTCTGTAAGTCTCTTGCCCTGAAAACCCTACAGGGTCACCATAAGTTGGCTGTGATTTGATGGCACTTTGTACACATACAGTGTTGCAGTGTGCTCCTATACAGAGTTATTTCAAAGTTTGACTGGAGTAACTATGCATAGGGTTGCCCTATCATTCCTTAGATGTTAAATCTAGGAAATATATAACATATTGTTTTAGATTTGAAGATGAGCTAATTTTTAGTCTGTATTTTTTTCTATGTTTGATGTATTCATATACCAATATGCCACTGTATTTAAGGCATTTTCTAATAGAACCACATATGAAATCACAAGATATATTAAAACAACACTGACAGGGGAACTATATGAAACAAACAGCATAATCAGTACTAAAGAGAGCATAAAACATTATAATAAAATATTATAATAAATTTATCCATATTAAAGCTAGAAGCAGAAGGTTTCATTAAGACACAATCTTAGAACAGCAGAGGAAGACCAACCCCCAAAATTAATAATTTGAAAAATCCTTGGTAAATTGGAAAGCTTTTGCCAGGCACCAGAGTGTTAGCAGATTGGATGCCTTGCAGAGGGTTAGAGAGAGGCTCCTCCCAAGATAAGAGGCTACAGTAGCAGAAAAAATAACACATCCTTGTTGACCACTTCTTCTGAGCCTTCAGCTGCTTGTCTGATTGAGGCTGCCTGCTGCTTCTGTAACACAGAGATGGCTGGCATATATCTGGCCATTAAATTAACAAAGGCTAACTCACAGTTTGTAGCATTAAGTTGATTCTCTGCTTGACTTCTGTCCAAAAGTTGCAGACAACTTTCCAATTTCTATATATGTGGACTGGGATATTGTCAGATATCTCCAACAACTAGCATTTTCAGAGTAATGTCATGCCACCAGTATCTTTGGAGACCAGAGTATTTTTTAATAATACTTCTTTCTGTATGTGTCTATGCCTTATGTCAAATGCATGTCACTGAAGAGATTAATACCCGTTTCCAAAGGGCTATCTTGACAGTGAATCCTGTGTCTGTGTTCCATCACAAACATCCCAGTTGGTCCTGTGCATCACTAGCATAACAAGTTGGTGGAAGCAAATTTGTTTCTGGTTTCTTTTTCCACCCATCAGTATCCTGTGACTGCCCCAAAGGTTGATGCTATAGTGCTGGAAAACACGCATGGTCAAAAAGGTCATGTAACCTAGGGGCAAACTAGACATGATGGCACCCTCGTGGCTGCCCAAAGGATGATGCTGCCATTTTAAAATGGCACTCTTGTTCCTCCCTTGCATGACTTTTAAAGTACTGAAATGGCTGTAGGGAAGCAGCCATTTCTATACTTGCTAAGGCATGGGGGGTGTGAATGACTCAGCCCACAGTGCCGTGAGCCTGATCTGGATTGGACAGTCACAACATTTTAAAATCTCTTTAAAATGGTGGCAGCATCCTCACAGTGGCCACAAAGATGCCATCATTTCTAGCTTGGCCCATAGGTGGCTGCATTAGGGAAGCGGAAGAAGGCAAAATTGTCCCCTCCTGCCTCTTCCACCAGCAATGATTCCACAGCTGTTTTTAGAAGCAGAAAGGGATGTTTTTTGCCTGTTTTCTTCTCCACACTGCAGCCACTAGGGTCTCCCCACCCTCTACACCACCTTTCTGGTGCTCATGGATTTTCTGGGGGCAGGGGCCTCTCACAAAGCTTAGGATTCAACCCATAACATCTAAATCAGGTGAAATGCTTTCCGTTATGCAATGATGTAATGGAACTGATGTTTTTCGAAGCATGGAAATATCTCCTGAATATCAAAGTGCTTTAGCCTTTTAAAAATGGTGTATACATCAAGCCCAAATACTTTGATTAAGAGATGTTTTAGCTGATTATATATCGTATTAGACAGATAGTATTTATTTTGCAGTTCTTAAAAAGACAGTTATAAGACCTGAGAATCTATTAAATGTAAGAGCTTTACAGAACAATCCTGTGATGTGCCAACACCGTAGCGGCTGGCTGCTGTGTACCTATGGCAGTGCTAGTGCATTCCCTATGAGCGTACATTATGCAGTGGCCAGCAGGCAAAGTTGGTGGGTTCACAGAGTTTTCTGATCAAGGCCAAGGTAACATCTATAGCAACCACACTGCTGCAAGCACTGGAGGTGTTATGAGGAGGCAGTGGTGCTATGATGGATAGGGCCACCAGAACTAATCAGGGTCTGTGTGGCAAGGGGGTTGAGTCCAGTGGGCAGAGAGAAGCAGGCCACAGGAGTTCTGCTCATTGTCAGGAGCACACACCCCACCCCCTTAAAGGGACCAACTCCTCTCAGCAGATCCAGGCACCTGATAGTGGAGAAGGGGTTCAAGCTCTCTGCCCCACAGGCATCCACAGCTGCCTCAATCCCCACACAGAGCACAGGGTCTCTGAAGGGCAGAAGGAGAAGGGGGGGTGTTGTTTCCACCCTATGCATTTGCTCACCAGAGGGCATGCTTCCCAGCAGCTCAGTGATATTGCCAAGGGCATTCACGCACCATCCCTGCCAGTGGCGGGGCAGGAGAGGGGGCCACTGGGGTGGGCTCAGATATGGGGGCATGCAGCACCACCCTCAGATCCCCCAGTTCCTTCCTCAATGGAGCAGAGATTGTCTTGGACTGGAATGACCATCATACCACTCTGGGCTCTGTCATTCCAGTTCCAGAGCAATCAGGACTGAGATACTGTCATTCCAAATCCAAGGATTCATTATGATTTTCTCTACTTTTTATTAGTGCCCCCTGCCTTTTTTTCCTTTTAAGGATTAGCCTTAGGCACTCAGAACAGCCTCTCCTAAGGTTGCCAGGTAAGGTTGCTCCCGGCCCACTTTCAGCAGACTGATGTTCTGATGTGCTGACATCATCCAGAAGTGACCTAGGCATGTTGGGGATGTCTGGGGGATGACACTCTGGTATTTGGGCAAATTCTATGGTAAATTTGGCCAATTTCCGGTTTTACCAGAAATGTTCTGAAAAATGACCTTGGAGGGGTGGAATTTCCCCCCAAAAGCAGAGGTTCCCCCACTCCTGGTGGGGGGTCTAGCAATCCTGGTCTCTCCATCATTTAAGCCACAACAAGAAGCCATGTACTTCATGAAGATTTTTCATCTTTTTAGAGTACAGCTGCTAATCCTTCTCTTCCTGCCAATGCCATCCAGTAAGAATCTTGCCCTGACTGGCTCCATACCAGCCTTCAGCAGGAAAATGAGCCCAGTCAGAGTCCAAAGATGATGAGCACTGGCTGAAAACATGTCAGGTTTCCCTCCCAAGGAGCTCAAGTGTGCATTTACTAGAATCATTCTGTGGTTTGGGCTGCTGGCAATGGAATTTGTGCCTGTGCATGGGGAGTGTAAGCTGGGTAACTGGAATAGGACATTGGTAAGTGAACTGGGGACCATTTCAGTTACAGTTTTATTATGAGACTTCCCTGTTGCATTTAGGGGAGCTAGGCTATGGTTTAAACTGTTTGGCCCAGTATTTGGTCATATCTGGCCAAACTCTATTGTTTTTCTTTTGCTCAGCAAACAGGCAGCTTAAATTCAAGGTCAGCAGCTGCAACACCCCACCTCTTCCAGTGCAAGCTTACCAGCTGTTCTGTGGAGACTTGCACATCTGGCTTTTGGGCAATCTCCAGTCTTTGCCCTGGCCTGATTTTGTTGAGTATGTCTTTGATATCTCTTTCTCTTATGCAAGCTAGTAACAACCCTTTACACCTTTTACTTTTCTGTCTTGACTGTGATCTTTTAATAAAACTTTAAAAACTTTCCCAGGGTGATGTTTAACATCTCAGACTTGGTTGATCACAGGCCTGTAGCCAGGATTTTTTAATCTGCCTGTAACCAGGATTTTTTAATCTGGGGGCCCTTAAATAAATTGGGGGCACCCACACAGACACCTCCACATACCCCCAAGGGAGCACCACAAATAAAATAAAAAATTGGAAGTTGAGGGGCCTGGGCTGGATGGGAAGTCAGGGGGCCTTAGCAGTAAATTGGGGGGTCAGGCCCTGAGATGTCTCACTGTAGCTGTGGACCTAGTTGATCATCCAGGAAGAACCCACTTCACAGTAAAGGAAGCACTGCTAAGGGAATAGCGGGGAAAGGACAGCCCTCAGGTTAAGAGACCCAAACCAGATTGGTGGCAGCAAAGTATAATGCCTGGTCTTCTCCAAGAGTTAACAGGGACAGAAAGCAGAAACAGGTGAGGGGGAATAGGTGGGACAGACTAGATCTCTTAGCTAGTCCCTGCCCCTACTCTAAGCACCCCATTTCCTACAGCAACCCTAGGTCAGCTTTAAGACATCACTTCATTTACCACTGCACAGGAGTCTTCAGTGTACTTGTATGTGGGTCTCCAATAGTGAGCCTCCCTCTGCCAGCTGAGCCAATGGAATCAAAGGCAATGTTGGTAAGGCAAAGCCTCTGTAGTAGTGAGGATTGGTCATAAGCCTCCTTGCAGATGAAACCCCTAGATCCAGACCTGCCCAGTACCACCAAATGGCAACTCTGCATCCAGATGGCAGATACCAACAGTTTATGCTTCCTACCTCCATAATCTCCCTTGCGTTCAGATTCTCATTTGTGTGCTTCCATCCCTATCACATATAAATTGAAATCAGTGGTGCAGCAATTGAGTGCCTAATTGATCTGAACTCAGGTTCAATCCCAAACAAAATTTAGGAACTAATATTTGGTTGCAGGATCCCCAGTTAAAAAGAAAACTGCAGGGCTTCGTTATATGTCACTAAGAAGTTACAGTTAAGTGTATGTTACTTCTAGGCTTGCCAGCTTTTCAACTGATCACTATAACTATGTCATCAGCTTGATATGCAGACACAACAAGCAGTCATATTTACATTCATGTTACAAAAAGCATCACCTCCTGACATCAATCTGCTGCTTAAGGACAAAAAAAGACCACATCAAGTATTTTTCTGGTCTGCTGCTGTGACATACTTCCCTCCACTTGTCTTTGGCCACAGAGTGCTTGCAGACTACATCATCAGAGTGACCATAGGCAAAGGAGAAGATCTCCTGGACCTGTAATAGTTGTTCACAAGAGGGAAACTGATTTACTGCAGAATCTAGTCCTCCTCTGTGTGGTTGCCGACTTCCATCTGAGTTGGACTGCACACCACCCTCTCCTGCTCATTTTCATGCTGGAGTCCAATAATATACGCTACTTTCTTTGGGTCCAGCTAAGGCCCTTTGGGCCCCTGATATTGCCTCAGACAGTAATGTGCCTTCCAAGCCCCTCATTTGCATAGTCAAATATCCCTGGGACAGCTGGGATCCAGATGGGCCAAGCAGGCCTCCATAGGGAACACCCTCTGAAATTGATCATCTCCGCTCAGCTGTTTGCAGTGCTTCCTGCCAAGCTTCAAAGAGGTGGCAGCTCCTAAGCCAATAGCATCATTAGTGTGGCAGTTCCTGCATTGGTCATCAGCCATGCTGGCTCTGTGGACACAGGAACCTCTGCTGGGGCCTATCTATTAGCATGCACCCATGACATTTGTGTCTGTACTGTCTGCCAAACCAGTCCATCTCCCCCCGGGATGCCCCCAACTGATTTGTGATGGTTCATGGGGCAGCTCTGTGGCTTTTGGGTGTCTGGTCTGTGCTTTTGGCAGGGAGGATGGCAGCCTCTTGCATAGCATTCCTTTCCCACCCATCTGCATGCATTACTGTGACAGCATCATTGTCAGGATGGGATCCCCACCAGAGTTCAGTCTGCAAGAATAATCTGGCTTGTACTGCACCCCCCCCCCGGTGCATTCCACCTCCCATGGTCCACAACAATCACTGACAGCTGGGAGAGACCCAATGGATGAACTTTATTGGAGGGAACCTGGGACTACAGTGCGGTAAGGCTGGGATCACGGTGTTGATGTCTGGTCCCCCACTTGATCCTGATGCTAGGGGCACTTCCTTGACAGGCATTGGTAGGAAAGGGCCAGGAGGCTGGATGTCTCTGTGTGCTCCCAAAGCTGGGCTTCTGGAATAGGGAGGTCACATAGCGGGGTTTCTGCTCAAATAATGGGGTGATGGTTCTCTCTGTTGGACTGGCACCTGCAAGTGGGGGAAACACATGGTCAAGCAGCTGCCAACGTTCTGTGTTGGCAGCTTGTGAGGCATTTGCCAGTCGTGGACATCCCATCTGACACTCCAGTGCTGCCAGGGGGACCCAATGTGTGGTGGAATCCAGATAATCAACACCTGATCCAGTGTTCTGTCAGAATCTCCATGTATCTGGAGATGTGCTCTGTCAGCAGCAACAGGGCATTCTGAACCTGCAAGAGAAGAGTTTGGCATTCAGGTGGGAGCTATCAGCACTCAGGTTGGAGGGGATACCCACCCGCCCATGTGATTTGCGCATGGGGGGGCTGCCAACAGGTGGGGTATGCACCTGGAGTGGTGGTGCCTCCTTTGGCCCCTCCCATGGCAGGTACCTCCAATGGCCCCTGATGCACCAACCTGCCTGGTGCGGCAGGGCCATATCCGTGCGGGAGAGTGCTCCTTGCCCACCAGCTGTCAGGTTCAAAAGTGACAGATGCTCCATACAGTGTGACATGATGCCCCTAATGTTGGCCAAGGGGGGGAAGGAGGTTGGGGGAACGTTTCCTTACTTACCTGCCTGTACCAAAGAGTGATTAACACATGGAATTCACTGCCACAGGAGGTGGTGGCAGCTACAAGCATGGACAGTTTCAAGAGGGAATTAGATAAACATATGGAGCAGAAGTCCATCAGTGGCTATTAGCCACAAGGTATAGATAGGAACTCTTAATCTGGGGCAGGTGATGCACTCTATTCTTGGTGCGGGGGGGGGGCAGCAGTGGGAGGGATTCTAGTGTCCTGGCCCCACTGCTGGACCTCCTGATGGCACCTGGTATTTTCGGCCACTGTGTGACAGAGTGTTGGACTAGATGGGCCATTGGCCTGATTCAATATTGGCTTCTTTTATGTTCTTATGCATCAGCACCCCTTGGGATCCTGGTGGTACCTGTGGGGCCTGAATTCAGGGAAAGGTCAGCCATGGAGTGTGGACTTTGTTCTCCTGGTGGTCTCTTCCCCCCCAAAGTGCTCACCTAGAGGTGGCAGGTGCCCTGTCTCTGTTGTGCCCACCACCAAGGTGTGTGTGTGCTTGCTCTAAGTTCCCATGGGAGGGAGCTGTCAGACAGCATCCTGTGCCACGTGCCCTACCTCTGAAGTTGTGAGACAACCTCTTGGAACCATTTGTAGAGCAGGGCCAGATGTCTTTGGGTGCCAGGGAGGGACGAGGACAGTGTGGGGATGTGCTGACTGGGTGAGCACTTGATCAGTATCCTGTGCTGCTTGGGTTCCTGGTGGCATGGCCACAGCTGAGTAGGGAGGAGTGAACAGGGATTTACCATGGGTGTCAATGGGCCATGCTGCCATTTTTGCTGGCACAATTTTGCACCTGTCCTGGGGGGCTTTCCCATGCTGAAAGTGCTCAGGGAGCTGACTGGCTGCCATCATGCCCCCTGGAATGCCCTCGTTTCCACCAGCGTGGGGGCTCATGCTGTTACTCTACCAGCGTGCAGCCATGGTGCAGTTTCCAGCACCATTTGTGTCCTCCACCAGCATAAATGCCCCTTACATCACTGTATTTCCAAGTTACACCTGCATAGGGGTCAGCTGGCTCCCTATTCTGATCCCCCCCCCTCCAGGATTACTCTGTTAAATCAGTTAACAAGACATAAGAACATAAGAAGATAAGAGAAGCCAATGTTGGATCAGGCCAATGGCCCATCTAGTTCAACACTCTGTCACACAGTGCCCAAAAATACCAGGTGCCATCAGGAGGTCCAGCGGTGGGGCCAGGACACTAGAAGCCCTCCCACTGTTGCCCCCCCCCCCACGCACCAAGACCCATTCCACTGAACTGAAAATTTCAAGCAGCCCATCTTTGTATGAAGAAGCTGGGGATCCTGGGATGTGTGGCAAAAGACTGATGGACTGAAGGGAGCATCTGACCAAAGCAAACACATGGGGGGAGATGATCAAGCAGGCAGCTGACTGAAGAGAGATCCTGCCTGGGCTTATAACATGGGTGAATCTGGAGAAAGTAAACAAAGCAATGCAGAGCTGGAAACAGTCTGCTCTCCTCAGCCTGGCACATAGCCACAGAGATAGGGAGTGTTCCATGAACAGGATCCATTAAACAGAGGTAGGGGATGAAATCATATCCCCACAGCTGCTAAGGAGTCCAGCCTCAAGAGACAGGGGAACCAGGTACACCATTATTTTGCTATAATTAGAATACACAAGAAGGGGGGAGAAGCTCCACGGGAGGAGAAGGAAGCAGC
This sequence comes from Gekko gecko, assembly GCA_029375565.1. Taxonomy (NCBI): domain Eukaryota; kingdom Metazoa; phylum Chordata; class Lepidosauria; order Squamata; family Gekkonidae; genus Gekko; species Gekko gecko. Next base: position 98,450,144 of record JAPDNY010000001.1, read on the forward strand.
AACAGGTGAGCCTTGTCCCCTGCCCCCCACCGTCCTCAGCACCCATGGCGAGGCCAACAACCCTCCAAGCCTTCTCCCTCCCCCCCCAGCACTGGCAGCAAGGGCCACCAAGCTTTCTTCCTCACCCCTTCCCCTAGCGGCAGCAGTGAGGCCTGGCCGGCCCACCAAGCTTCCTCCCTCCTCCCTCCCCTTCCAGCAGCAGCAGCGGCGTCGGCGAGGCCTAACCGGGCTGCCAAGCTTTCTCCCTCCCTCCCCCTCCCCTCCCAGCAGCAGTGGTGGCAGCAAGGCCTTAGTTCGGCCCGCCAAACTTTCTCCCTCCTCCCCAGGCAGGGGTGAGGGCTGAGCAGCTTATGTGCAGAGCTAACAGTTATCCAGGCCCACTGTTTCATTCATGCAGACTGCTTCTGCTACTATCATCACCTGTTGTACATATAAGAAAACTGAGTTTTGGAAAAATAAATGGATGCAGATCTTCCTAGGATGGCAATGCCGTGATGGGAAATATTGTATCTATTATTTTTCACATAATTTAAATAAAAAAACAGCAACAATAAAACAGTCTCTCTCATGCAACTCATATAGCACCAGAAAAAAAGGGTAGCAAAAGTGCTCAAAAGCAGAGCCATAACTTAAACCCATTCCAAAACTTTGTATCATCAATATATCTAATTTTCAATGTGGATAAACATGTGGATACTTAAATTTGGAGATGAGCCATAGACAGACAGATCTTTCTACAAACCTGAGAAAATCTCCAGGTTTGAAGAAAAATCTGAAATCTTTTTTTAAAAAATTGCTTGTGTGTGTGTGTGTTAAAAACCCAGACTAATAGAAGCAGTACCCATAGCTTTAAGAAACACATGCCATCTATGGCTGTTGCTAGGCAACCACAACAGTACTGCCAGATGGAGCTTTGGTTTCGGTCAGTAAAAGACAGGGCCCTTTCCAGGACTGTTTTGGCCTTTGAGAGAGGGCTTATTAGAGCTAAGCACAGCAGCAATATATGTGGAATATATTTCTACAAAAGCCTGTGCCCTTCCTCACAGTCTTTTACTCATGGTATGGCCTGTATGCCTGTCACTGTAGCTCCAAAGAGGGACTCTTTGAGTGTGGATATGGGTGGTGTGTAGGAAATGGATTTCTTATGGAAGCAAAAAAAGTGACAACAGCTATTGTACTGATTTCCTAATATCCCTAGAGTCAACTCCAATTAACTTTTTTTTTTAAAAAAAGGAAATAATAAACAAGGGCAAATCTGACTGTTTTTCTCTATGGACACCCCTCATTCTCTCTTAGCAAAATTGTTACCACCAATGGCCTGCCTTGTTGTTTGGGGAAGTTAGCTATGCGGCAGGATAGGCCAGAGGGGTACAGGAATCGCACACCACTTGTATGGCACAGTAGGAAAACTCCAGATTTGAAGAGTAAATTAAATAGTTTTTTATTAAAGTATTTCCCTAATTACAAACACACTAAGCATTCAAAGAGAGCAAACAGTACAGAACTAAGAAATCAGAGGTGATTGATAGCAAATAGAGGGGTCAATTACGGGGTGATACAACCTGTCCAAACATGCAGGGGTCCATGGAGATGAGTTTATGGCCCAAACCAGAGGTTTAGGAGTGAACTGCCACTTGGCATCAGGGCAGAGGCGCACAATCTAAAGCCATGTGCTCTGACAGATATAGACTTTGGAAAACAATGCTGACTAATGGGAGGTCTTGAGGGGATTGCCCCAGGTGACACAAAACGTTACCTGGACCAATGATGAGCCTCAGGAGGTGTGGCATCCAGAGGGGCTAGCCCTAGGTGGGACCAGTGAGCTTTCAGAGGGGCAGAGTCTAGCTATAATGAGATTAAGCTAGGTGCTGGATGGGTGGCTGTGAGTGTCCATTGTGGAACAATAGAGAGGTCTGATGTTTCTTAATGTGTGGTGGGATGAACCTGAATGAGAAACCATTTACTAGATATGGAGAGTTAATGTTTCCTTGATAGGTCTGGCATAGGTGTAAGAATACAGATATCTTAGGCAAATATTTCCTGACATATAGGTGAAACAGGAGATGGGGCTAGAATCATGCAATGTACTTCATTCATGACAATAGCACAGACCAGAGGCTCTTTGTCCCTGCCTGCCTGTACATTTGGCAGACAAGAGACTAGCCATTTGGTCAGTAGAAGATGCCAGAGGCAAGGGCAGAGACTTGCTCATTCTAGTCCTTTTTGGACTGAGCTGACAGGATAGACATGGGGGGGGCATTGCTTGCATGAAGGATGCTTGGCAGTGCAGCCAGTGCAGCCTGGAGAGTCTTGACTTGACCTGAGTTTCTCAGCCAAGATGTGGTTCTCCTAGCCTCCCAGCAAAAGCCACTGCTTAAGCCAAGCCTGGCTTCATGAGGGCACTGAAGGTTCAGAGGTTGTTTTGGGGTGTCTCTCTCTCAGGAAAGACCACCTTAGGTTCAGGGCTGAGGAGGCTGGCTACAACATGAACAACCCAGACTAGCCCCAAGCTCATCAGAGCTCAGAAGTGAAGCAGGTTTGGTCTTGGTCAGTTCTTGGATGGAGACTATTAAGGAAGACCAGTGTTACTATGCAGGGGAAGGCAATGGTAAACCACCTCTGCTCATCTCTTGTCTTGAAAGCCCCATGAGGGATAACCATAAGTTGGTCGCAACTCGACAGCACTTATTATTTTAATTCTGTCTTCTTCACCTGAGCCTTCTGTGGGATACTGATGCATCCCCCTTGTAAAAATTAATAAGGCCAAAGCTGTCATTGTTTTAAAATGCTGCATCTTCTGGTTTGTCTTCTGGAGTGCTGCCTTTGGCTCATAAAAGCTGAAGCTTTAATCTATTATTTGGAAAGCCTACTGGGATATTTTGGAATGGCAGATGCTAATATAAGTGCAGCACTGCATTGCTATTAATGTCTATTAACAGTGATCTTCAGATTCAAAGGAGAGAAATAAACACATGCATGCACAACAAAATGCTTCTCTAATGATTTAGGTAACTGCAGAGAAATGGTTTAGCTTTGCCTTGTTACTGGCCTTCAGTTTAGTTCAGTGGGAGAAAGTTGCTTTCGGGCCAATCTGCATTTAGCATTTGCTCAGTTGTTTTACCAAACCCACACTGGAACAGAAAAAGATGCTGTTCAAAACCACATTCAACTATCCTGGACCAACACTGTAGTGACTGCAGAATCACCCCCTACCCCGAATGGCCATAAAATGGCCATAAATCTATGCAGACAGCCACTATAAAACCAGAGATCAAACAAACTGAAAGCAGCATGCAGTCTGGGCACTGCCATAAAATGCGATACTCAATCAAAGTGAAAGTGGCATGCAATGTAGAGGGGAATTTCTGTTCCAGTGTGAGTTTGGTAAGACAGCGGAGCAAATGCTAGATGCAGATCGGGCTTTCACCTTTTGGAAAAAAACATTCAAACCATCAAGTGGTTGTGTGGGAAATATAAGATGGACAGCTACCGAATGGAAAGATGGATAACTTTTCAACTCTCAACAGGGCCGGCTCATCCAGATTGGGTAACTGCCAGGAGTACCAGTATTCCAGGGGACGCTGCTTCAGCTATGTGAATTTTTTGGAGATTTGAGATTGAAAGAGAGAGAGCTGCTGCTGCCTGTTGCCCATATTGAGCAAGTGCAGAGAGGCAGCTTGTCAGCCGGGTGAAATCCCCTACATTCCCTGGGACCCTTCCAAACGTCATCAGCCATCCAGTTGTCAAGGGTAAGAAGAAAAGAAATGACAGGCATTAGAAATGAAAATGAGATGATAATATCCTGGTCAACTCTCATTTAATGTGCTATTTTTACACTACTTAACATATGAGAAGACACAAGAGGGCCAGTAAAATGTTAATATGCCTAGTGTAGTAAAAATTCTTTGGCTGGCTCCTATTCTGAAGGGGGACTAATCTATTCTCTAAAGATGGTGGCTTGGGAGCCAGAAGGTTATTTTCCCTCACAACCCAAGTTTCCTCACATTCAAAAACCAAGGACAAATCTCTACCTCTGGCAACCATTAAAAATGATTTTTGTATTGAGAGGAATTGTGTACCATTTTTTAAAAATCTCTATTAACATTTGATAATATTGCTTCATAAGCAGGCCTGTTTCAAGAGCCACTAGTTTGCTATCCTTGGTATAGCAGAAATTATAACAGAGCTAGGCTAGGAATCATAGAATCATAGAGTTGGAAGGGACCTCCAGGGTCATCTAGTCCAACCCCCTGCACAATGCATGAAATTCATAAATATCTCTCCCCACACCCCCACTGACTGCTGTTCCATGCCCAGATGATGACAAAAAAAAAAACAAACCTCCAGGATCTCCAACCCACTGGGCTGGAGAAAAAATGTTTCCTGACCCCAAAGTGGCAATCAGAATTTCCTTGGGCGTGTAGAAAGGGCCACAAGAATTAAGCACTGATGCAACCATTCCTGTTCTCCATTCTTATGATTTGCCTAAGCTCACACAACCAGCACTGCAGTCAGATGGCCATCTAGCCTCTGTTTGAAACCCCCCAAAGAAGGAGAGCCCATCACCTCCTGAGGAAGCCTGTTCCACTGAGGAACCACTCTGTCAGGAAGTTCTTCCTAACATTTAGACAAAAACTTCTGATTTAATTTCAAACCATTGGTTCTGGTCTGACCTTTTGGGGTTGATTCAGCATTGGCTTTTCCCTCCATTGTTTTACAAAATACACATTGGAACAGAAATTTCCCTCTGCATTGCATGCTGCTTTAACTTCCTTTGATCATCGAATTTTATGGTACTCTGCACACTCCATGCTGCTTTTGCTTTCTTTGATTATTGGATTTTATGGTACCTTCTGCATAGATTTATGGCCGTTCAGGGGTGACTTTGCAGTCAGTACGGCGTTGCCCCAAGGTATTTGAATGTGGTTTTGAGCTGCACTTTTCCTTCCCAGTTGAGAAAATGTGGAGTGAATGCTAGATGCAGAATCGCCCTGGGGCAACAGAGAACAACACCACACCATCCTCTAGATGACAGCCCTTCAAGTACTTGAAGATGGTTATCATATCACCTCTCAGTCATCTCATCTCCAGGCTAAACATTTATTTGTTTGTTTGTTTGTTTGTTTGTTTATTTATAGCCCGCCTATCCTGCAAGTGGGCTCAGGGCAGGTAACATCATGTCAATAATACAATAAATACAAAACATAGTAATATGCATTAAAAGCAAAATCACAGTTCAACAAAGTCAACTGGCTGTGAGAGGTTCTCTGATATATTGTTTGGGTTGATAGGTGGGTGACCACAATATACCCAGCTCCTTCAACCTTTCCTCATAGGACTTGGTCTCCAGACCCCTCACCATCTTCGTTGCCCTCCTCTGGACACCTTCCAGCTTGTCTATATCCATCTTAAATTGTGGTGCCCCAAACTGAACACAATACTCTAGGTGAGGTCTAGACAGGGCAGAGTAAATCAATTCCATCACTTCACATGATCTGGACACTATACTTCTGTTGATACAGCCCAAAATGGCATTTGCCTTTTTACCTACCACATCATACTGCTGACTCATGTTCAGTGTACGGTCCGCTTAGATGCCTAGTTCCTTTTCACACATACTACTGCCAAGACAAGTCTCCCCCATCCTATAATTATGCATTTGATTTTTCCTACCTAAATGCAGAACTTTACATTTATTTTATTTGTTTTAACCCAGCTTTCCAGCCTGTCAAGATCAACCTGTATCCTGACTCTGTCTTCTACCATATTTGCTACTTCCAATTTAGTATCATCTGTAAATTTAATAAGCCTTCCCTCTATTCCTCCATCCAAATAATTTATTAAGATGTTGAACAAAACAAGTCTCAGAACAGATCCTTGGGGCACTCCACTTGTCTCTCCTTTCCAAGAGGATGAGGAACTATTAACAAGCACTATTTGGGTGCAATCTGTCAACCGGTTACAGATCCACCTAATAGTAATAGGATCCAAACCACATTTTACCAGTTGGTCAACAAGAATATTATGCGGAACCTTATCAAAAGCCTTACTGAAATCAAGAAGATTGAGTCCAGTTCAACAAATGCAGTTTAGATATTCCAAAACCTTTAACATGGTGCTAAAGCAGACTGATATTCAGAGAAGTGATAACTACCTTAGGGACAATTTACATGTTATAAAGTTCTTGTGGCAACCAGGACTTTTGATCAGACACATGCCAGAAGTTCCTGGGTAAAACTTGGGTATACAGGGGCATAACAGGGAGGGGAGGGGCATAAGCATTCCCCCTGTACCATTTTCCTGAGCCAAAATGTCCCTAGGGAGCTGCTATTTGCCCCATGGGAAAACTTACCCCTAGCAATGTGTATGCTTCCCAAATAGGGCAAATAGCTTTCTGCAACTGTTTCAGGTCAGGAAAACAGTGGGGGGAGACTTAACCCCCTCTTTCTAAATGCTATGGTGGCCCCACTCCAAAAGAAGGAGGAGGAGGGAGAGAGGTGGAGGAGATTGGATTTATACCCCTCCCTTCATTTGGAGTCTCAGAGCAGTTTACAATCTTCTTTCCCCTTCCACAACATACACCCTATGATGTAGGTGGAGCTAAGAGAGCTCTCTCTAGAATTGCTGTTGATATAAACAAAAGGTGATTTGTAAAAATAAGGTGGGAAAGACCCAAAGTACTCTTATAACGCTCAGAGAATGACCAGCAAAATGTCTAATGTCAAAAATACTCAAACAAAAACATCACAATCATCACCAGGGGCTGGGGGAGGAGTCAAAATATCTTAATTTTCAGACCCTGCTCAAAAGGAGTTACAGACACTGGTCCAGACATCTGTCACAGAAGCAGTAGAGCCCATTAAAAGATCAAATGAGGAAGCAATGAAAGCGATTATAGAGCAGTTCACGGTCAGCATGCAAACATTACAGAATCAAGTGGCGGAGAATTCAAAAGAAATAAAAGAGTTGAAGAAAAATACGGAGAAAATGGAGAAAAGAACACAAGGAATGAAAGAAGAAATGGGAAACATGGAAGCAAGATAGGAGTATGAACAAGATTTGGTAAAATTGCAGGTGGAAAAAGCAGCCTATATATTGAGGTTTCAGAATATACCAGAAGAGAAAGATGAAGATTTCTCTGGCAAGCTGGCTAAGATCTTAGCAGACCACATGCAACAGGGGAAGGAAGAGATAGAAGTAGAGTTGGATCAAGTGTACAGAATAAATTCAAGATACGCGAAACAGATGGGAGTCCCAAGAGAAGTGCAAGCATGTTTTTACAAAAGGATGGTTAGAGATAAAATATTAAAGTAAACGAATGAGAAGCCATTGAAAATGAATGAGATTGATATAAATGTTTTGAAGGAAATCCCTTGAAGAGTCAGAGAAAAGAGAAGAAAGTACCGGAAACTAACATCACTGTTGAGAAAAAAACAGATACCATATCGATGGTTGCTCCCAGAGGGTCTCATCCTCACTTATCAAATCAAAAAGCACTGGATAACATCTATATTTAAAGCAGAAAACTTCTTGGAAATATATGGTTGAGAATTAGGATTGGAAGAGGAAGGAGGAAGAAGAAGAAGGAAGAGAAGGAAGAAGAGGATGAAATGCAAGCAGGTGGAGCAACGGCGGCTTCAAAACCCAGAGCGAAAAGAGCAAAAGATAATACCAGACAATCCTGCATCGAAACACAGAATTGGACAATGGGAAAAATGCAACAACAGAATGGTAAAAATAATGGATAAGGGAAAGCTAAAAAAATTTTCGGTGAATGTGAATGGCTTAAATGGACCGCAAAAAAGGAGAAGGATTATGCATCAATTGTTAAAATAGAACCTGGATTTAATCTGTTTGCAAGAAACCCATATCCGCAAAAAAGATGAGAAATTCCTACAAAATAAAAAGTTAGGGCAGGCTTTTGCAGCATCCGATAAAGAGAAAAAGAAAAAAGGGGTGGCTATTATAGTTAAAGGGAATCTTCACACGGAAAAGGTTTATGCATCTATCATGAAATGTTCGACTATCAGAGCACTGGGGGCTGCCAAGTGTGGTGTTAACCCCAATATCTTTCAGGTGACCCCCTGAGTCTGGACCTTGATTTAAACTGGGGACTCAACATTATTCCGGTAGTGTGCTCCCATATCCTGAGTCCCCTTCGTTCCCAAGGCTAACAGGCTCAGCTTAGGAGAAGCGAGGAGGGCACATAAACAGTCTCTACTGCCCAATGACTCATTCAGACTCCTGGCTTATAAAATATTCAAGATGAGTAAAACAAATAGGGGGAGTTATAAGGTAAAATAGACAATAGACAAAACTAACCCTAACTATCCTAGCTACTATAAACATACGGTTTGTTGATCCTTTCTCCCTGAAAGTCCGACTCCTTCTGGCTTGGCCGCTTGCTTCAGGGTTCACTCAAAACTTGAGCCACACCTTCCAGGGTTTGTTGCTACTAGCCTGTTCCAACAGTCCTGGAGGCTTTCCCCGGTCCCTCAGCACTGCCAAGACTTGCTTGCTTGCAGACACTGGCTGTCTTCTCAGCAGCTCCTGCACTATATCTCATGGTGAGCAGTTCAGGAAGATTCTCACCGCGACCACTGGCTTCTTCAAGGCCACATACAGCATTCCTGGCATTTGTCAAGTTGTCGAAGAGCCTTTGGTCTCTCTGCTCCCTCGGAATGCGTAGATGTGTGCATATTCAGGCAAGTTCATGAGTTCTCTCCCTCTGCCTCTAGGACTGAATTCTTATTTTTTGCTTCCCCAATCCCTGTCCTAGGCTGATTAGGGATTGCTGCCTTGACCCAGCTGTTTCCCATTTACTTACATTACTGGACGTACTGATTCTGACTAAACTTACAGGCCTTTTATCTGTAATGATTTTGTGAATCAGTATCTCTAGCATGACAGCATCAGATGATGGATGAATAATAATGGTGGAAATACAGAATAACGGGGAAAAAATGTTGGTAGTGAATATTTATGCCCCAAACCAAGAGCAAAAAGAATTTTACAAGAAACTTCAAGAACTTATCAGTGACCAAGATTTCCAAAATATATGTTTGATGGGAATTTCAATACAGTCTATGAAGAAGATAAGGATAGAAGAAGATGAAACTGAAAATGCGAAAAAACATGGAGAAGCTATTAGAAGATTTAAATCTAGTGGATGCATGGAGAATAAGAAATCATTCAGTCAAGCAGTTTACATATTATTTGGCAAGACATGACTCTTGGTCAAGAATTGATATGATATGGATCTCTACAATAATGGTAAAAGATTTGAAAGAAGCTGAAATACAGGCAGGATTTTTTGTGGATCACAGGCCAGTTTACATGGAATTACTAACAACTGGGGAAAAAGTAGATGGACTTTGAATATCTCAATTTTAAGAAATGAAGATTTCCTGCAGAAAACGAAGAAAGAGCTAATTACTTTTTTCAAAGAAAACAAGAGACCAGAATCACCATCGAATGTTGTTTGGGACACTCTGAAAGCATTTATTAGAGGATTAATGATACAAGAGGCAGCAAGATTAAACAAACAAAGGAAACAAAAATATATTAATTTACAAAGACAAATACAAAACCAGGAGAAAATAATGATGGGAAAGATATCGAATGAGGGAACAAAAAGAAGATTAATCTTGCTACACCACCAAATGATTGCTTATTAAAAGATGAATTAGCTAAAAAGTTATACTTTGCAAAACAAAACTTTTCTGAAAATGCCAATAAACCTACAAGGTGGTTAGCATATAAACTTCGGCAACAGAGAGAAAAATCATTTATTAAAACTTTAAGGAAAGATGGAGAAGAGACAAGTAAAAGTGATGAGGTCAAAAAAATAATTGAAGATTTTTATAAATTTCTACATGGAAAACCCAACGCAAAGACAGAAGAAATCAAAAAATATTTGGAAACTAATCTTCTGGAAAAAATTTTCAGAGGAACAAAAGGAATTATTAAACCAAACAATTTTGATGATGGAAGTGGTAGAGGCGATAAAAAGACAAAATAGTGGGAAAGCTCCAGGACCAGATGGCCTACTGATAGAATTTTATCGGGTGTTTGAAGAACAATTAGGATTAACTTTTAAAGATATATGTAATATAGCAAGAGAAGAAGGGAAGACTCCAGATACTTGGAAAGAAGTAATTATAATATTCATAAACCCAACTCAGATGAAAAAGAGATTAATAATTATAGACCAATTTCACTGTTAAATGTGGATTACAAAATTTATGCATCGATACTAGCTCAGAGACTGGAAAGAGTTTTGGAAAGAATAATTCATAAAGATCAAGCGGGGTTCTTGCCCAAAAGGCAAATGAGAAACAATTTGAGGTATCTAATGAACATACTGGAATATTATGAATTACATCATGAGAAACAATTGGCTGTAATATTTTTGGATGCGGAGAAAGCTTTTGATAATATCAATTGGACATTTATTATAGAGACTTTATGAATGCTGGAAGCAGGCGAGAAGTTTATCACAATGATAAACTTTATCAAACAATATATGGTGAACAAAGAGCAAAAATTATGGTAAATGGTGACTTGACTAATGGTTTTGAGATTCAAAAAGGCACAAGACAGGGATGTCCGTTGTCCCCGCTTTTATTTATTATGGCATTGGAAGTTCTGAACGAAGAGGTTAGAAGGGATACAAAGATCACAGGACTGAAACTGAAAGGGGAGGAATATAAATTGCTTGCGTTCGCTGATGATGTGGCATTTTTACTAGATGATCCGAGTGGAGCAATCAACAAACTAAAAGAAAAAATTGAAGAGTATGGATTAGTGGCAGGGCTTAAAATAAACGTTGATAAAACAAAGATTTTGACTAAAAATATGGATAATAAACAAAAAGAATATGTACAAAAAAATTCTGGATTCCAAATCGTGGAAAAAGTGAAATTCTTAGGAATTACCATAATGAATAAATGTAGTACACTATATGATGACAACCATAAAGTTCTATACAACAAGATAAAACAAGATTTAGAAAAATGGAAAAATTCACACCTTTCTATGATGGGAAGAATGGCTGTATTAAAAATGAACATATTACCTAGATGGATGTTCTTATTTCAAACAATTCCCATACTTCAAAATCAGAACCTTTTCAAAGAGCTGGATCAACTAACATCCAGATTTATATGGCAAGGAAAACAAGCACGAATAAGGCTAACAAAGTTGCAAGATGCAAAAGAAAAAGGTGGATTTGGAGTATCCAACTGGCTATTGTAATATAGAGCAGCAGCATTAATGTGGATTAAAGACTAGATTAAGTTAGAAGATAAAAGACTATTGAAACTTGAAGGACATGACTTATTATTGGGATGGAATGCCTTTCTTTGGTATGAGAAGGCCATAACACAAAAATATTTTAAACAACATTGGTTGAGAGTGGCATTATTAAAGGTATGGGATCCTATTCATAAAGGGCAGTATATAAGAAGATCGAGACTTATTGTACCGTTGGAAGCCTTTACTCTACCAAATGTATATGCGAGACAAGAAATCTTAAGGTACCAGGACATGTTGGACGAGAAAGGCAATTTAAAATTGCCAGAACACTTAACTTGGTGGAGTAAAGCCCAAATGGAATCCATATATTTGAAAGATAAAAAAGCAGGTTTTAATAACAAGTTAATGGAGCTAGAGAAAGCCCTTATATCTTCCGATGATAACCTGATAAAGAAAATTTATAAAATTTTGTTGGATGATTTGATGAGTGATCAAATAGTTAAAGATAATATGATTGTGTGGGCTCAGAATATAGGGCGTAATATTGACTTAGAAGAGTGGGAACAGATATGGGCTAAAAATGTTAAAATGACTAAAGCTGTGTCGTATAAAGAGAATATGTATAAGATGTTTTACAGATGGTATGTTACACCTGATAGACTGGCCAGACAAAATGACAAATGTACAGATAAATGTTGGAAATGTAAAAATAAGAGGGGCACATTTTACCATATGTAGTGGCTGTGTGAGGTAACAAGAGGATATTGGAGATGGATACATGAAATAATGCAAAAAATAATAAGGGGTAAATTTCCTTTTTCCCCAGAAGTACTGTTACTGAACATTTTTCCAAAAGATTTTGATAAGAATGACAGATACTTGATAGTACATCTCTCAATAGCAGCACAGATATTGTACGCAAAATACTGGAAGACAACAGAAGTCCTGAGGAAACAAAAGTATATAAATAAACTTTTTGAGATGGCAGAGAATGATAAACTGAAATTGTTAATGAGAGGTACATCTGAGGTGATTTTTCAAAACACTTGGAAGAGATTCTATGATTGGCATATTATAAACTCATAAGTTTAAATGGAGAAATTTTAGACGAAATACTTATTGTTTTAATAAGATTCTTAGTAAGTTAGAAGACTGAGCACATAAAAAGAGGGTAGAACTTGTATTGACAGATAATTGTGGAACAAAAAGTAAGTGTATAAGCACCAAATAATATCGGTGGTCTCCCTGTATATGTTTTGTATGTGTGTATTGTTAGTGTATGTGTTTGTGTTACTGTATTGTTTTTGTTAAAATTAATAAAAGTGTACCTAAGGGTACTTAAAAAAAAAGAGATAACAGCGCTGAAAGAGCTTGTGACTGACCCAAGGTCACACCAGCAGCTGCAAGTAGAGGAGTGGGGAATCAAACCCAGTTCTCCCAGATTAGAATCCATGTTCTTAACCATTACACCAAACTGGCTCTTAACCACTACTCCACATCAAGCCTGTACATGCCTGGGAATCAAGCTCTAAGCATAGAACTCCTACCACAAGTCTGAGCAAAAGTCCTTGTGGTAACCATGAGGACTTTATAATGTGTGAACTGGCCCAGAGTATGACAACACTCTGGGCTTTTTTTCTGGAGGAACGTGCCAGAATGGAGTTCTGGAACCAATTTGACAAAATTCTTTTTAAAATGTTTAAAAGTGTGTGAGTTTTCAGTATACAGATTGAAAATTTCATTTCCGTCTTGAGAATTCCAACTTTGATTTCCAAAAAATCAAAAAAGCTCTGACAACACTGATTGATGTTGCTTCCCAGCAGTGATGATTTCTGTATGGAAGCCCACTCTCTGAATCTACATGAAGTGCCTTGGGGACATCTACCAATACATTTTCACTGGAGCTCATATTTCTTCTTTCACTTGACTTTGACCACAAGAACATAGATTTTGAGCAATTTGCTCGCTTTCTATCTCAGTTCCCCTGCCTACGAACAAAGATCATAATGACCCACCTAATGAAACTGAACATGACTATGATTGTAAAGTGCTCTGCTTACTTTGAACATGCCATATAAATTTATCATGCTTAATGGTAAGCCCTATCCACTTTTTATTTGCTCTAAATGTTGGGGGAAACTGTTCTCCAAGAAAATTGTAGCTCCTTCATATATTGACCATGACCAGTCTCCAGGTTTGCTAGGACTGAAGTTTCTCCTCTCATATCAAGTGGATGACTCTCCAGCTTGCAATTCTGTAAACTCTTGCGTTTACACAAAAGGGTCTTCCCCAGGGTCAAACTTTAACTTACTTTCTCAGTGGGTTGTTGCCCTGGAGAACTGCTGGTAACTAAGAGCAGGCAGAGCTGCTGGCTGGGTCAGAGTTGAGCAGTCTCTGCTGCAGTGCTAGCCCATGGCATTGCAAGGGTTGTTCAACTTGGCTTGCTTCTGGCCAATTTCATCTCCCCAGTCTGACAGAATCATAGAATCACAGAGTTGGAAGGGGCCATACAGGCCATCTGGTCCAACCTCTTACTCATAGTAGGATCAGCCTAGATTAGCATCCCTGACAAGTTTTGTCCTGCCGCTGCTTAAAGACTGCTCACCACCTCCCTAGGCAACTGATTTCGCTGTTGCACAACAGTGCAAGCTTGAACTGCCCTGACTTTCCTCTTTTTCCAACAGGCTTCACCAATGTTCAGAAAGGCATTGTCATGGAATACTTTTGGACAAAACACCATATGGCACAGTAGGCTGCAGTGAAAAGGGGGGAATGGGCAAAATCAGCAAGCCCTTCCCTCTTCTGTCTGTGCAGCTGCTTGCACCAATGGAAGTTTAGCTGGTTGGAGCAGGAGGAAGCATGGAGCAGTATAACCAGGCTTTTTGTAGAAGAGTGCCTGAATCCTGGCAATATCTTTTCAACAGTCTCAGGGAGGGGGGGACTGCTTGGAGAAGGAGGAAAGTCCATTTTTGCGAGCATAACTTTATGGTTTGTAGGATCCAGCCCAATGTGAACAGAAGTTTGGTTAACATACACTGACCTTTTATTGATTCCCCCTGCTTCTTGTTGAAATCTGACTCCTGCATTGCTTTAGTAATATAACATTATAATTTTTAATCTCTTGGTCCTTCTAGGGTTCTTTTTAGATATGTTAATTCTGTTGCTTACAGTATTATTGCATTGCTGTTTTTACTGAACTTTTAAAATTGTTATTGAATATTGCTATGTTTTATTGTTTTAATTATGTTGGAAGCTGCTTTAGAAGCTAGTCCAGTTGAAAGCGTGGGCTATAAATATTTTAAATACAAATAAAAAGTGTTCTCTGTTGTATAGTGGGTTAGACGCATAATGAAACCACAGACAGCGATATAGTGATCAGCATGGTTCGCTATTATACAACACGAGACACTGAAACCTGGCCAAGAGGCCAACTATATACATTAGAGAGGGGCCGCCCCCTGGTACCATTGGCGGGTTTGAATTCCCGCCGCCGTTCCCATTGGTCCCCCTACGCGGGAGCCAGGAACCTCAGTCCCATTGTTCTCAGGTACTCAAGCTCCGGCTCTTCGTTGATGGCACGAGGTGGTCTGCAGACACAACATTCTCTTCCCACCGAAATGGGAAACCCATTTCCTATGCCTCTTCAGCTTAGCTAAAGGAGATTTTAATGTTTAAGAGAAGAAGTGCCTCGGGAAAGTGTAAAGGTACTTGGAAGGCCTTCCTCAAATGTCTTGATGGTAACTGCTGTCCCACAATACTTCCTTGTAGGTCGCTGTGTCCTGACTGCTCAAATGCATTGGCTCCAGTTTGGGATGTTCCTGGAGATTTGGGGGTGCAGCCTAGGGAGGGCAGGGTTTGGGGAGAGGAGTGTTCCCTTCTAGGGTATGGAAATAGGGTTGCCAACCTCCAGGTGGGGCCTGGAGATCTCCTGGGATCTCCAAATTATAGATATTAGTTCCTATGAAGAAAATGGCTGCTTTGAGGAGTGGACTGTATGATATTATACCCCACTGAGGTCCCTTCCCTCCCTAAACCCTGCCTATTTCTGGCTTTACCCCCCCAAATCTCCAGGAATTTCCCAGCTCAGAGCTGGCAAATGTAGATAGGTAGCAGGTGAAGGGCAAGACACCATGAAGAGCTGCTGCCATTCAAAGTAAACAATAATGAACAAGATGGACTTGGTATAAAGCAACTTTGTATGTTTTTCTCATTTGTCCTTTTCTTCTTCTCACCTGTGGTTGTAATTTCAGTTCTGAAAACCAATTAAAAGCATGAATTAAAAACAAAGCCCACACCGATATCACACTTATATAGTTGTAAAGACTCCCAAATTCTCTAAAAACTGCAATTAAATGTGATATGTAAATACAGGTCATAAATTGAAATTATGGATAAAGTGATATTTAAGAAAGAGAAAGCACAAAAGAGGAACAAATGCCAGAAATTTAGTACAACCAAACACTTAACAGTGAACTGCAGCATGTCTGAAGTACTTACTATTAACTGTGTGGAGAAAGATGTGAATAATGAGATGGTTGCTGAATGACTTGAATGGTTAGAGGTAAACATCTAGTAGT
This sequence comes from Gekko gecko, assembly GCA_029375565.1. Taxonomy (NCBI): domain Eukaryota; kingdom Metazoa; phylum Chordata; class Lepidosauria; order Squamata; family Gekkonidae; genus Gekko; species Gekko gecko. The sequence goes on from JAPDNY010000001.1 coordinate 98,465,977, forward strand.
AAAAACTCAAAGTAAATACACTGCAAACTAGATGTTCACATAAGCAGGTTCTAAATCGATTGTAGGCATCCTGGAAAGCATCCTCATTAACTCACTGGGATACTCACAAAAGACCTCAAAGGAAGTGGTAGTTGTAAAAAGTAACAATACTGGTATATCTTATTCAACAGGCTGTATAATAATTGACAATATTGCAGATAACATATGTAAAGTGATACAGATTCAAAGAGTGTTTTCTGCTTACGTACAAGACTGTTTAAGAGGAGAGATATCCAAAAATTAATTAGAGGTAAGGACTGCTATGATAAAAATGATAAATGGTATTAATGTTATAGAAGAGACTGAACACAGTGGAGCTGTTCATTGTGAAGAGTACATGACTAAAGGAAACAGGGTAAGAAGTACATTCAATTAATGAACTGTAAGGAGACGACAGCTTAGGTGTTCTTGTTTATCCCCTCACAAAATATAAGAACAAGGGAACATTCAGTTAAATAGAAAAAGGAAAAGGAAAAGGAAAAGGGTAGAAAGGAAAACATTTTTACAAGCATACAAAATTCAGCTCATCCCCATGAGGTAAAACTGAGTTTAAGAGATCAGTATAAATTAGAATGGGATTATCCATTTATTATGAATAAAGGAATATAGATATTGCTGTTTAAAATGATAATTAAATATGGATAAAGTAGCATATATTCCCGAAGGAAAAGCATCTTTAGCCAGTCTCATTACTGCCTTCTGTTGAATTATGTGCTCTTGTCTCTAAATATTTTGTCATCATTTCTAGCAGGATGATTGGATTTAGCTCACCAACCTTCAAATGGGAGCCTTTATATTTTCTCTAGACCATTCTGCTTCTGATTTAGGCAAAGGAATCAACAGTTTGATGGATGTAAATTATCAAACTTATAAAAATTAATACATTTAAAAGAATCATCAGCATCCATGATACTTTATAGATTAATATAAGGAAAAGGTGAAATAGACAAGTGTATAAAGAATGTATTGAATTCTCAACATGGTCAAATCTGTGCATAATTAAATCTAGAGACTGGAGCCATGAACAGACAAGACAGATCTTTCTATGAACCTGGGGGGGGACAGATTTGCAGAAAAATCTTACATAAACAACAACAACATTGGGGTTTATCCAATCACACACTGTCAGCCTAACCTACCTCACAGGGTTGTTGAGAAGATAACATGGGGGAGAGGAGAATGATATTAGCTGCTTGGGCCCCTGTTGTGGAGAAAGGCAAGGAGTGGTGGTAAGGAGAGAAAGAAGCAAAGGGAGGGTGCATAAAGGTAGGTTGGTTACAGTGGGAAGGAGAGAAGAAAGTGGGAAAAGGGGAGAGAATATGGGGGCTTTTAGGGAAGGGAAAGAGGAAACAGTGGGGGAAGGGGAAATGAGATGCACCACCAGTTCTTGTGGGTCCCCTGCTTGACTCTTTATAATCTCAAGACATGAACAGAACTGATGAAGATCACAGATTTCTGACTACTTGTAAAAGGCAAATTGTACCCATGGCCATGGGCAATCCAGATTTGGATTGTGACCATGTGAAATGGGGAGAATATTTTTAACCTTTCATTCTGTGCTTGGTTTCGCTAATCAAAACTCTCCATACAGTTATTCACTTCCAGTTTTCCCTGGAAGTAACATCATGTTGTGTGCAATGCGAGCACTCCCTCATATCCCTGCCCCCCATTTCCCTCTGGGTGCCAGCCATTGCACTGATACTCCATGTATAGCAGCAAAAACTGTGAAATACCCCTGCCCCAGTGCACTGTGTACAAGAAAACTGCTGGGGGGAGGCAGGAGCCCTTCTTCCCCCTGCAGCACTGTTCTGAGACCTTTTGGGATCTCCTTTTTTATTTTTATTTTTATTTTTTAATTTTTTTATTGTTTTTATATTCTACATCCTAAAACCTAAAGGTAAGGGTACCAGGGGAACACTACCACTAACTTAAGACAAGAGCTTTGCGTTAGATTACATATATATAACTCACTCTTGCAATAACAAAGATGTACTGAAAAGTGTAAAAACAGAGAGTTCAAACTTTGGTCAAGTAGAATTTAGTTACACTAAAGTCAAATATTTTGTAATCCAGAATAAATCATTTATTTCTTGTGCTTCTTCTTCTTCACTTTTGGTGTTTTGCTGCTCCTTTCTCAGGCTCTGAAGTGGATCTGCGGGAGTCACTTGAGGTATTATCCGATTCTTCTTCATTGGGTTCCTCTCCTTCTTCCAAATTTGGATCATCATCTTTATCTGTGCCCAATTATTGTTTCACAAAGTTTTTGGCCTTTTGGACAGAGTTAATTTTAATTTTCTTATCATTATATTTGAACACAAGTCCTTCTGGAAATCTCCATCTGTAGGTTATTGATTTATTTTGCAGGAAAAGAATTGTCTTTATATTGATGTCTCCGTTTCCTGATCTCAAATGGAATGTCTTTTAAAATTTTAATTTCTTCCTCATTAATTTTTAATGTTTTTCCCATTGTAGCCTTTAGAACAGTGATGGCGAACCTTTTAGAGACCGAGTGCCCAAACTGCAATCCAAATCCCACTTATTTATTGCAAAGTGCCAACACGGTCACAGAATTTAACCTGAATACTGAGGTTTTAGTTTAGAAAAAACAATTAATTAAAAATTTTTATCTTAAAAGAAAAGCACAATAACAGAGCTTTCAATGATACAAACAGCTTTTTATTGAAAGGTAAAAGTTTACATTTGGTATGAAGTTTGCATTTGACGTCATACACACACAAACTCCTTCCAGTTAGTACAGGACAGGACCCTTCCTATTTACCTGGTCTGTCTTTCTCAACATGATCTTACACATTTTCACACCTAAAGTGACAGCCCTCTTCCCCCTTCGATGGGAAAGAGACAGAAAAACAGCACACTCAGTGGAATCTGCCACTTCTAGATTGATTCGAAGTAAATTAAATTTTGATCCTGCAAATCTTGACTGATGAACAAATAAAGCATTTCAACTTGAGCACTTCAACCAGGTGACCCACCCCCCAAAACATATCAAGGCTGCACGGAATGAGAGACCACGGTGTGGAATGACAGCCCCTGGGTGTAGCAGAACACTTCTGCTACCCCCAGGGGCTGTCATTCCACTCCATGGTCTCTCATTCCAGTCACAGAACAGTTCTGTTACACCCTGGGGCCATCATTCCACTCCATGGTCTCTCATTCCAGTCCCTGAACACTCCTGCTCCACCCTGGGGCCATCATTTCACTCCGTGGTTGTCGTGGCGCGCACAACGCTGGCTGGCACGTCAGTGCCCAAAGGGAGTTAGAGTACCCAAAGAAGACTGGAGTCCAGAACTTGGGTGCAAATACAAAGTGAATTTTATTTACACTCTGCCACCACCTATATACAGTTCTCAGTGTCAAAGTGCTCCGCTGCAATCAATCCAAGTGAAGAGCTAAATCCACTGCACACTCTGTACATATATACAGCCTCTGGCCAATCAGCACACAGCTGATGCAATCCAGGTGCAATGCTCAGTGTCAGGCTGGACTGCCTCAGACGGGTTACAGCCAGCCTCTTTGCAGTCACATGCTGGCACTAGCTGTCACTCTCTCTGACCCTAGATCTAACACATCTAGGCCAGCCTTACCAATACCAGTGAATCACAACACTCCCCCTTAAGGCTGAGCCTTGATGTACAGTTTGTCTTTCAATTTACAAAACTGGTTTACATCTAAACATTTAGTAAAAGCATCTGCTAAATTTTCATTAGAGGTACAATGTATTAGTTTTACAAGACCACGTTCAATTGTATCTTTAACATTTCTATATCTGATGTTAATGTGTCTACTTCTGACCTTTATACATTGAGTTTCAGCTAAATGTTGAGCGGCAGCATTGTCACAATACACATTGATTGGTACATCATACGTTATGTTGAAATCAGTTAACAATTGCAGAAACCATTCTATCTCTACATAGCATTGGCCACTTCACACATACTCAATGCGACAATTTTTTGCTTAACGGACTTCCAGTGCATTAAGGCATCATTTAGACACAATATGTAACCTGAAGTTGATTTGGCGTCCTTTTGCTCTCCCCGACTGGAGTCACAGTACACGGTTACACCATTTGCATTATCAGTTTGCAGCACCAGTTTGTCATCAATTGTACCTTTCGGATAGCGCAAAACACGTTTTGTGGCTACCAGTCCTTCTGGAAGGGTTTGTTACATTGTTAGCTTAACAAATGCACAGCAAAACTTATGTCTGGCCTGCTCCAATTACAGATATAGGACAATGAACCAATAAGCAATTGAAACAGCTGTTTATCATCAAACACTTTGTCTTCTGGCTCTTTGACATACCCAGTGGTCATTGGGGTAGACACAGAATGAGCATCCTGCATTCCAAATTTTGTTAACAGTGTATCTATTTTCCCTTTTTGACTTAGCATAAAAACACCTCTGCTATTCCTGGTTACCTCTACCCCTAAGTACTGACCAACTTTTCCCAAATGTTTCACCTTAAACATCTTTTGGGCTGTTTCTTTAAACCATTGCAGTTGGTTTTCGTTGTGTGACAAAAAACACAAATCATCAACAAACACAATGAGGTAGCAAATCTCATTTCCAAGTTTTATGTGGAACAAACATGGATCAGCGATGGCTTTTTCAAATCCAACTGCCTTTAGACTTAGTCATCTTGCATATTTCACAATCTAAGAACAATTTACATTTGTTTACATCCTCCTTTCCTATTATTTCCAACGTTTTCTGAATTGTTTTATAAGAGATATGTGCGAGTCTCGTATGAAGTACATGTTGGCAATTGTTGTGGGGTTTAACATTGCTAACCACCTGTGCAATTTCGTTACCACTGTTCAGCATATACACATTGTGTTTCAGCCTGCCTACTGCACACACTTTGTTTGCCTTAATCATTTTACATACATTATTAGCAAACACTACCTCAAAACTAGCTTTGTCAAGGCACACCACACTAAGCAAGTTTTGTTTAAGAGCAGGGACACAGAGAACCCCATTCAACATACAGCCCAAGCTGGAAAGATATACATCTCCCTCAGCAATTACTTTGGACAGTGTCCCATCTGCCAAACATACAGAAGACAGGGAAGGTTTTCATTTATTTAACAGCATACTTTCCTTTTTGCAATAGGTCAAGGACGCTCCTGAATCCAATAGCCAGTCCGTGGTATCTGCCTCATCCTGCAGCACCACAGAAGCCTGGTGATGATTTCCAGGCTGCTGCTCTTTTTTCTTGTGTTTCTCTGGACAAAACCATAACAAATGGTCAAAAGACCCACAACCATAACACCGTCGTCTTTTACTCTGTTTGTTATCATCCTTGCTGCTCTTCTGGTTGCTAGACAATGTAGTTACACAGCTGCTGGCAATCTCCTGCGTCTCCTTGGTAACCTCATTGGCTTTCTGCTCAGAATGGCTGGCACAGTTCCTAGATAAACTTGTGTGCTCTTTGAAGTCAGCCCTGCGCATAGACTCCTGAAGAATCTTGCCATTCACATACTCCATAGTTAGATGAGCAGCATCCATCGCCTCAAACGTTGTTATCAATGTTTGATAATCATCAGACAAGGAACTTAAGATCACATACACCTTATCCAGGTCAGTAAAAGTTTTACCTCGTTCCTGTAGTTGCCGGAAATAATCCATTAAAGTGGCCAAATGTTTCTTAATGGGCTCATTAGGCAGCTGCACCGTCCTGTACAGGTGCCTAGTGAGAGAGATAACTGAGCCCATATCAGCTTGCTGATATACTGCCTTGAGAGCGTCCCAGGCATCCTTATTGCTCTCCTTATCAGCAACATAAATTAAGTTATCATCACTCATGCTCAGGATGATGAGGGCTAGAGCTCTTTCATCATTCCTCTCTTCCAGAGGTGTCGGGTTTTTCAGAGGATCAGACACGCAAGCCCAAAGACCCTCTTTAACCAGAAAGTACTTCATTTTTAAAGCCCAGTTATTATAGTTAGTTGCAGTAAGCTTCTCTACAAGCTGAGATGTCGGTACCTGTGTCATGCTGGTCTCTGCCACTGGTAGCTGGCTGTCTGCCTCTGCAGCTGGACGCCTGTGTAAGCACACGACTCCCCATCACCGCTGCCAGCCTCAGACTCCTCCAGCACTTTTAGCACCTCCGAGCACTCCGTCTGTACCAGCTTCTCCACAGCTCTGCTGGAACACTGCTTTCAGTTCAGCACACGAAAGCCTCTGTTAGCTGACACAATTCAACTCCACTGGTACTCACTTTCAAAATCCACTTTACTGCCAGCCACGGCCTGGGCCCATAACCCCGTCAGTGCCCAAAGGGAGTTAGAGTACCCAAAGAAGACTGGAGTCCAGAACTTAGGTGCAAATTCAAAGTGAATTTTATTTACACTCTGCCACCACCTATATACAGTTCTCAGTGTCAAAGTGCTCCGCTGCAATCAATCCAAGTGAAGAGCTAAATCCACTGCACACTCTGTACATATATACAGCCTCAGTGTCAGGCTGGACTGCCTCAGACCGGTTGGAGGTGTAGAACAGCCTCTTTGCAGTCACATGCTGGCACTAGCTGTCACTCTCTCTGACACTAGATCTAACACATCTAGGCCAGCCTTACCAATACCAGTGAATCACAACAGTGGTCTCTCATTCCATCCCAGAACACTCCTGCTCACCCTGGGGCTGTCATTCCACTCTGTGGTCTCTCATCACAGTCCCTGAACATTCCTGTTCCACCCTAGGGCTCATTCCACTCTGGGACCTGTCATTCCAGTTCTTGAACACCCTGCTACAGCCTGGGATTGTCATTCCACTCGATGGTCTCTCATTCCATTCCCAGAGTAGTGTATTTGGGCCCAGAGACGCTAATGGAAAATCCATTTCGCATTTTTATTGCAACTCTACTTGTACTGTAATGTATTTCAATGAAGCCCATGCAAGTCAACTGGCATTCCTGTCTCCCATTATTTCCAGTGGGCCTTCAAGTGTTTCCCATTGTTTCCAATGAGCAATCCTGTCCTTCCTTTTAGTACATCCCATACATCCGCCCTCCTACACGGCTCCTCCAAATGGCATTTTAGTTATTCCCATGAGTGCGAAAAGCCAGAGCAAATTTACAATCTGACTAAAGGTGCAATCCTATGCTCTCATACTTGAAAGCAAGTTTGGTTGTCTCAGTGGTGCTTAATTTTGAATAAGTGTGCACAAGATGGGGAACTGCTTTTGAAGTGGCTATTCATTTCTCCTACACGGCTCCTCCAAATGGCATTTTAGTTATTCCCATGAGTGCGAAAAGCCAGAGCAAATTTACAATCTGACTAAAGGTGCAATCCTATGCTCTCATACTTGAAAGCAAGTTTGGTTGTCTCAGTGGTGCTTAATTTTGAATAAGTGTGCACAAGATGGGGAACTGCTTTTGAAGTGGCTATTCATTTCTGCCTCATCCCTCTGCCCCAGTTCATCACTGGAGAGTCAGGAGCTCTGAAGTTCAGGGACAGTCTTTCATCACGGGGGGTGCCCTATGTGTGATTCCCTGGAAGCTCTCAGGAAGCTATAATTAGGGGGAGGGGTGCTGCACCTTACCTCCACAGGGTGGGAGCTGTGGCTCACCTTGAGCCACCTCACCACAGAGCTGGCTGCCCCCCCTCCTGCAGCACCAGCTCCAAAACAGTCTCCATGTCCAACTCCTTGAACAGCCCTTCTAATCACAGCCTCTGAGCAGGCGCACAAGACATGCCACCCAAAGCAGCGGGGCGGCCCCGAAAGGAAGCGAAGGGGGTGGGTACTAAAGTTTTTCAGACTCCAGGTTACAGCACAGGACACTGGAGGGTGCAGTGAGAGAGACCAGGCAGACAGCCAAAGAGGGAGGAGGGGGAGGTTTGGAAGGTGGGTTTGGAAACTGAAGTGGCACACTCACGCAGATGCAACTTTTAGCAAGAAGCCTGAGTGGCCATCCCTGGGAATGCTCAGCCTCACTCCTCTGGGGCAGAAGAGGCGTGGATTAGAGCACGCATTTGCAAATGAAGGAGAGTTGTCGTGCTTTCCTGGGCTAAGGGGGCGGGGTCAGGCTGTGAGGATTCCTTGCTGAGCAGCTCCTGGGCTTTGAGCAGGCAGGGACTGTGGGTTGGTGTCAGGCTGTGAGGAAGGTGGAGCCCACGGGGAAAGTGATTCCCCTCTTCTCCCTCCCCCATGTCAACAAGCGGGGTGCCTGCACCGGGGGTTTGCACTTCTTTTCCTCTCATGTGTGGTATTTGCTTTCTAACCAGGGCCCAGATTTGGCCTAGGGTCGGCTGGTGCAGCAGCTGCAGCAGCACAATAAGCAGGCTCAGCCACCTCCTCGCCTGTGCCCACAGAGAGGGCTCCGAGTGTCACCTCTGGCACCCGTGCCATAGGTTTGCCACCAGGGCTTTAGAACATTGTCTCTCATTGTTCTCTTAGAGAATTTGATGTAGATTTCGCCAGGTAGTTTGTTTTTTCTTATAAAATCAGGATATGTACGGTATGTCAAGTCCATATCATTCTGGAGATCCTCTTGTTTTAAATCCGAGAGTGAGGCTATCGCTTCACTTAACGTTGTTTTTAAGTCTTCTCCCTTCTGTTCAGGGACTCCTTGGAGGTGTAGAACATGCATAGATTTTTCCAGCTGAAGTTGAAGTAGTTGGTTTTTATCTGTATTTCCAGATCCAGTTTGGTGTAATGGTTAAGTGTGCGGACTCTAATCTGGGAGAACTGGGTTTGATTCCCCACTCCTCCACTTGCACCTGCTGATGTGACCTTGGGTCAGTCACAAGCTCTGGCACAACTGTTCTTGAAAAAGAGCAGTTTCTGTCAGAAGTTCTCTTACCTACCTCACAGGGTGTCTGTTGTGGGGAGGGGAAGAGAAAGGAGTTTGTAAGCCGCTCTGAGATGCCTTTGGGCAGTGAAGGGTGGGGTATGAATCCAATGTCTTCTCTTCTTCTCTTCTCTTTTTAACTTCTTCCAGTTTTTGCTTAATATCTGTAGTCCTTGTTTCAACTTTCTCGATTCTTTTGTCTGTCTTGTTGGCCCTTTTCCCCATGTAGGCAAGTTGTTTTTGCATGGAGTCCAACTTGGTGTTGATAGTTGCCATCTGCTCCAGCAGAGGGTGCAATGCTGCAGCAAGCATATTGGGAAAGTCTGCAGCTGCTTCCTGTGTCTGGGTGGGAGTCATTGGTACAGTACTTCCTGAGGGAAGCTTCTTTTCCACCACCATTCTTCTCCCTCTCCCAGCCATTTGTTTACAAAGAAGAAAAGTTTTATTTTTAAAGTAAAGTTTATCTGAATGCAACGTTTCTTGGCTTAAAATGTAGCTTTCAAGCCCAAAATAAGTCTCATGTACTTAGTTTCATTCTTTCTCTCTTATCTTTAGCACTTAGGAACTGTTCTGGTTTGAGGGGGGGGGGGTGGATCTCCAACCCTTCCCTGCCCACCACTCCTTCTCAGATCAATCTGGCAGACCGAGACTTCTTTGCTTATGCAGAGGTTTGATTAACTCACTGTTTAGACAAGTTCGATTGTTGCTGTAGTTACTTTCTCTTATTTTCTTTTTTTTTGTAAAAACCTCTCCTAAAAAGGAGATAATTTTATTGCTTTTTTTGATAAGAAAAGGGTAGGGTATATAAATGGACTAAGAAAAAGATTGGAGTGAATTTTCTGTTAGAGTATTAGTTTTAGTTAGTACAAATACAGTTTTTGGCATCCACCGTGGTTGGAAGATCTTCTTTTCATCTACTGAAAGTTCAAAATAACTCTGTTAGTTAAATTAGTAAAGTCCTTTGGGGTTAGTTGTTGATCAGCTCCCTTCTGCCGCCCCACGAACAATTTCTATATCTTGGGATGTCTTCTTTTTAAGTCTCTCAGATTGTATGATAGGCCCTCTTTTGCCTTCTCGTCTCCCGCTCCGGCACCTCCTTCCTCTGGGCCGCTGTCCTCTTCGCTGCTTAACTCTGTCCAATTGGCGAGTTCTGCATCTTCCTCTGAGCTGGCGTGTCTCTTCAGAAGTTCTTGAGCTTTGAAGACGGAGTCAATCTTCTCTCTTTTATCCTTGAATTTGAACGTGAATCCTTCGGGAAAGCACCATCTGTAAATGGTTTGATGTCTTTGTAAAAACATGGTCAATCCTTTGTATGCTTTCCTTTTCATACGAATTTCATATGGAACATCTTTTAACGTTCTGATAGTCTGCTCTCCAATCTTCAAGGGCACTGCTGAAACTGCACGCAAAATTTGATCTCTAGTACGCTGTTTGATAAACTTGACAACCACTTCTGCTGGCAGATTATTTTTCTTTGTAAAGCTGGAATAGGCTCTATAGGCCATATTCATCTCATCCTTTAATTCTTGCGCTTCTCTGCCAGTTAGGGGTGCCAAGGCATTCGCCAGTATAGCTCTGAGATCTTCTTTCTCTTCTTCCTTTATGCCCTGAAAGCGGAGAGTCAGGTTTGATTTCTCCATATGAAGCATTAAAATTCTTTTTTCTTGTGTATCTTGATGTTTTTCTAATTTGTTGACCCTTTTCTTAATTTTCTTGGTGTCTTCCATTGAGACCAGACACTTCTGTGTGATCTCCTCCATCTTCTTTGCTGTTTCTGTTAGTTGTTTTTGTTGACTGTTGAGAACACTTTCCATGTTACAAAGGGTTTCGCTGATTTTCTGCATTTGATCCAGCAGAGGGTGCAGTGGCTCGCTTTTCTGTTGATTGACAGCTGGCTCTAGGGGGAGGCTGCCAGGACCGGAAGTCCCTCCCCCCTTCTTTACCGGCTTCTCAGGGACCCTTTTCTGCCCCGACATTTTGTTTACTTTAACAAAGTTCGTGCCACGTCACCCAGGAGACAAGCTAGCTTCTTAATCTTCAGTAAAACCCCAAAGGTACTTTCACCAAGCCGCTTTTTTGCTTCACCCCCCTTCACTCTTCCTTTAATAGTCCCGTTTTTCAAAGGGGGTGGAGATTCCTCCCTCCTCCCATGCGCTTATACGTTTACGGGGGGAGCACATTTATGCCGCTTCAAAAATAGATCTCCAACTCACAATTCGCTGCCGATTCTTCTTTTTACTTTAATTCATTCCACTGCTTCTCCACTCCTGGAAGTCGGTGGCGTTGCTACTTCCCATATGGGCACAACGCAGCGGGGCCGACTGGGGTGGGGAGAAAGCCTCAATTTCCCGGCTGTTTGCCAGCAAAGAGGCTACTCCCCAAGCACCCCCAGTTTGGAGCATTTGCCTAAGGCTCACTAGGGTCTTTCACATATGCGAAGACCCCCCCAACCGCGTGTGGGCTAACCACCTCTGGGAGCGTCCCAAGAGGTGGCCGCCATTCGCTCCTCCGAAACCAAAAGTCCACTTTTGCTTATTTTCTTGTCTGCTCATCCGGCGGTTGGCTCTGGTCACCATACTGGCTCTGGGGCATCAGGACCTCTCAGGGATGGGCAAACCTCGATCCCTCAGCCGTCAGCTTGGGAGAGGCTTATCCCAGCTCCCCAGGCTGAGAGTCTCCTACAGAGACTCTGGGGGGGTCTGGAACCAGCCATGACCCCTCCTGATCACCTCGGCTTGGCACATCTCCATCGGAGGGTCAATGAGACATGTCCAAGAACAAGCCCCCAAAAACCAGAAGTCGGGATCTCCTTTTTAAAGAAGCAGTTCCCCACAGTTGCTGTGTGGCTACAGGAAGCACATCCAAACATGTGAAATGTGTGGAAAAGGTAATGTCTAGTTTGGTTCAAAGGAGCAAGAATTGCACCTGATGAGACTAAACCAATACAACATATCAGAGAGGCGAACAAACTGTTCCACTGTAATGTACACAGTAAATACTCCACACAAATGAAGGAAATAATTAAATTTGTTGTATATGTTTTTTCCTGTATGACTTAATTCTAAATCCCATTCATCCCTTTCCTTTCCAACTTTAGATCCCACCTCTTCCACCCAGTCCTAAAGTCAAACCCACTTTTCCTTTCCCTCCTAATTACTATTTCCACAATTTGTTATGAAATTACTCTATTGGATTATGGAGAAAGCGAGGGAGTACCAGAAAAACATCTACTTCTGCTTCATTGACTATGCTAAAGCCTTTGATTGTGTCAACCACAATAAACTGTGGCAAGTCCTTAAAGAGGTGGAAGTACCAGACCACCTCACATGTCTCCTGAGAAACATGTATAAGGGGCAAGCAGGAACAGCTGAAACCAGATATGGAACAACTGCTTGGTTTAGCATAGGAAAAAGAGTATGACAAGGATGTATATTGCCACCCTGCTTATTAATTTATATGCAGAGTACATCATACAAAATGCCAGTCTGGATGAATCACAAAACGGAATTAAGATTACCGGGAAAAACATCAACAACCTCAGATATGCAGACGGTATCACTCTAATATATCAAATAAACAAACACTGTGATAAAAATGACAATGACATTTAATAAAGCTTATGAACATCAAATTATATTACAAATGAAACTTTTACAATATTACTAAGGAAATTCTAATATTCTCAAGGAAAAGTCCATCATCCTCAATGAGCACCCAGTTATAAACTCATTTCATCAATCTTCCTCAGGAGTATATTGAAAGGTGTCAGCCTCTTGATACAGCTTAACTTCTTTTTTACTTTCTTCAAATTTATACAGCTTAACTTCTTTTTCATTTTCTTCAAATTATCTTCTGGTTCCATTTTCAAATTATTACAGCTTAACTTCTTTTTTACTTTCTTCAAATTATCCTGGAACAAACATGGTTATTTAGAATGGAAAGAAACATGAAGCTGAATGGAATATTGTTTTGTCATAATTTTTAATTTTTTGAAATTATTAATATTTTTTAACTTACTTCTAAGTTCTATTTCAAGTGTTTGAATTAGGAGCAAGCCAGTTAATTTATTTCTAGTAGTAGCAACCAGTCCTCTTTTCTATCTGGCTAGAAGCCTTTTTTAAAATTGGCTGGCAATTGCTCTCTTTCTCAAGTTGCTGGCTCAATTGCTCTCTAGTTGTTTATAGTCGTAGCACATCAGTCCTCTTTTCTTACCTGGATAGAAGCCTTCTTTTTAAATAGGCTGATAAATACTCTCCACGTCTCAAGTTGGAACTCAAACTCTCTAAAAACTATTATGATTGATTCCATGCAGCTGCATATTGAATATCCTTTTCTTAAAGGTGTAAAACATTAACAAGGTTGCTAAAGGCTGAACTCCTGTATAATACTTCCACTTTTAAATAAATTTGTGTTTAGTTTTTAAATGAACTGGGCTCTATTAAATTATCTTCTGGTTGCATTTTCAATTATTACAGCTTAATTAAAAAAAAATTATGAGGATGATGGACTCATTGAGGATGATGGACTTTTCCTTGAGAATGTTAAAATTTCCTTAGGAATATTGTAAAAGTTTCATTTGTAATATAATTTGATATTTATAAGATTTATTAAATGTCATTGTCATTTTTATCACAGTATTTGTTTGTTTGATATATTTCATTGTAACTGTGATCCCTTTTTTTGGTTTACTCTGATACTACTCTAATGGAAGAAAGTGAAGAGGACCTAAACAGCCTCTTGCTGAGGGTCAGAGATGAGAGTGCAAAAGTTGGCTTGAAACTCAGCATCCAAAAAACTAAGATCATGGCATCCAGACCTATTACTCCTTAGCAAATTGAAAAGTACTGAGACTGACGAGTGATTTCAGCTCTCACATACTTTATTAGATCAAGAACAAGACAAGAGAAGCCAGCTCGCAGGCCAGTTTTTATTCCCAAGTGAACCCACACCCCAATACACACCACACCCCGTGTGTTATGTCCTGGGATTTACAGTGATTGAGTTATCTCTAGTTCCCTGATAGGAAGGAAGCTAGGAGCCAACAGTCCATTGTCTTTTGGAGCAAAGCTCAGGCCTTTCGCCTGGCCGCATGTTGGACTGGTTGGGACCAGTCAGAGCACATGGCTGTCCTGAGTGCATGTTCTCTGCTGGATACATTACACAAATAGAAGGGGAAGTCATGGAAGCAGTGACAGAATTCAAGTTCCTGGGATCCAAGATCACTGCAGATGGTGACTGCAGCCATGAAATTAAAAGATGCCTGCTCCTTGGGAGGAAAGTGATGGCAAACCTAGACAGCATAATAAAAAGTACAGACATCACCCTGCCAACAAAAATACATATGGTCAAAGCAATGGTATTCCCAGTAGTAATGTAGGGCTGTGAGAGTTGGACCATAAGGAAGGCCGAGCGCCAAAGAATAGATTCTTTTGAATTATGGTGCTAGAGAAGACTCTTGAGAGTCCCTTGAACTGCAAGGAGATCAGATCAGTCAATCCTAAAAGAAATCAACCCTGACTGTTCCCTGGAAGGCCAGATACTGCAGCTGAAGCTCAAATACTTTGGCCACCAAATGAGAAAGGAGCACTCACTGGAGAAGACCCTGATGCTGGGAAAGATTGAAGGTAACAGAAGAAGGAGATGGCAAAGGATGAGATGGTTATACAGTGTTACCAATGCAACGAACATGAAATTGAGCAAACCCCAGAGGATAGCAGAAGACAGGAGGGCCTGGCATGATGTGGTCCAAGAGCTGGATTCAACTGTGTGACTGAACAACAACAACCCACTGCTTTTCTCCACTCTTGCTTATCTCTGTAACCTTTTCTCTCCTTCTTTCCTGGGTGCATGCACTATGTATGTCCAGACTTCCCAGCATAAATACAACATAATAACAGGAGTTTTCATTTTCCCATTCCTCTTAGAAAATGAGTGTAGAGTATGTAAATTTTTGAGCTGTGGCTCAAAACCTATCAGGTGTAAACTTCCATATCAAGTTTCATTGTGTTGTCCAAAAATATTGGAGGAAGATTCAAACAATTTTACAAGAAATAATTATGAACGAAATACCCCTTATACCAGAGGTCTTTCTACTAAACATTATTCCAGAGATGTATAATAGACCAAACAAACATCAGATTTTGCATATAGTGACAGCAGTGAGGATGTCGTTTGCCAAATATTGGAGACTAGAATAAAATACCAACAAGGGAAGAGTTTATAAAAAAAACTGCTAGATATAGCTGTAATGGACAAATTAACAACACTGTTAAAAGGAAGAGACAAAAAAAAATTCGAAGACTCGTGGCTGAGGTTTTATGAGTGGTTGGGCTAAAGATTTACCTGCTATAGAATCACTTTGGTGGGTAGTACATAATGAAATTTAGTTGATCTGTAAGGACTGGGAGATTCTCTGTACTCATAAGAGACATGATATGTACATTTCCGACGATGTATAGTAATAAAATAACTTAAATAAACTTTTTAAAAAGTTTCATTGTGCTGTCTCAGTGCTCAAGAGAGATATCATTTTGCAGTGTGTTTTACATCTTTCCTGATCCTGTTGAAAACAGGGGTAGGAATTTTGAATCTCAGCTCAATTTTAACCAAGGGGTGTTTTTTTTTTTGCTGAGTTTTATTGTGAAATCTGAATGTTAAAGGGAGATATCACATTATAGTGTGCTTTTACATTTTCCCTCACTGGTCCTATAAAGCAGGTGTGGGGGTCAAGCTGGATGTCGAATGTCAAAGAATTATGTCATAAATGTATGTAGTAAATTAAATTGTGTATCTTTGTCCTTCAGGGAGATATTGCATTACCATGTATTTTGCAATGTTTTCTGCTTCTCCTTGAAAACAGGTGCAGGGATTGAGCTCAGGTTTTGGAATGCAGTGTTCAGTTGTGTCCTCAATATGCACAAAAACTTCCACACCAGTACCTCGACCTCCAATGTGAATATTGCATTTCAATATTTTGCATTATCCTGCCCTTTTGGAAACAGATGTGGGGCGATCAAGCTGGTATTCACACTTGAACCACAGAATTGTGTTCTGAACATGCACACTAAATTTCATGGTGATATCTTAATGTTCAAGGGAGGTATCAGGTTCCAGCCAAGTATGACAAACAGGTGACCAGGCAAGTTAAACCAAAGTCCTCTAAGGGCAAGCAATACATATATGGTCTCTGACTATTTTAGCTGTCCTCTGATTTCATGATAACTAACTACTGCCTGACATAGTTATTATGGTGCTGAAAATGGGTTTTATTTTATAATGATATGGATCAGAATAAGTCTTCATATTTGTACCACCAATTGCATTGACTTGGATTAGTAAAAGTAATTAGAAAAGTCTAATAAAAAACCCTGCAGTGTCTAATCAAATTCATCTATGTTGTGATAAATGTTGAAATTTACCTTTTTATCTTTCTAATAAGCCTGACACATCCTTCGGTTTGCATAAATCACAGGGAGCTCTGTGTTATAGGATATGAAAGGTTTATATAGATGCAAAGGTTTAATTTATGCAAATATAATAATTTGAGAAACAATGCATAGCTAGAAACTGTTGTTTGATCAGCCAATGTGTGGGGTTGGGAGAGGGAGGGAAGAGGGTATGTCACAAATAAGACCACGAGGAGACTACTGAGACATCATAATCTAAAGTTGAGTAGACCATAGTCAGTAGCTTTTTTGTGAGTCATTACTTTGTCACAGTTCTCAGAAGGCAATAGGCATTTTTTAATGTACATACAGGGAAGTCAGCCTCCAGATTTTCTCTCCTCTCAGTAGGAAGATGGATATACTTGGCTGATGGACACTTCCACCAGAATGACCTGTGAGTGGGGGGCAGAAAAGGTTTGATCATAAATAGTTCCATATACAAAAAGACAAGTTTTCAGCATGGTCCAGTAAGTGAGAAATATCCAGTGTCGCTGCACATGATGCCTTCAAAGATCCCCACCTCTTGATGTAGATTCTGAAGTCCTCTTGTTCTCACACCAGGTGGAATTCCAGCTGGTGCGTGTGCTTTTTGAATGAGCCACTGAAGTGCAAATTCTATTCAATTCCTGCAAAATATTTACTGAGATTAATTAAATTTAAGCTTTGTGCAAAGGCTCAACCTTTCCATTGTATCAAAACTAGTTTTCTGCTACCCTGGAGATGGTGAATCAGCCTGGCTCAGCTACATCTTTGCCAGCGCAAAATCATCTTGATGCCTAACTGGCATTGTGCCAACAGCCAAGTTAGAAGGCAATTTCTATTTTATTGTTTAATTATATCTCTCTATCTCTATCTTTATCTCTATAGATATTGTGTGTGTATATATATATATTCACTCAGCTATATATAGAAGTTATACAAATGGAATGAGTGGGCAAGTACTCTATCTGTAAAAGTGCTTTTCATAATAAGAGAAGAGCTTAGCATAGCTCCATTCTTGGCAGTGCTTATTTTCTCTCATCGGCTAATAACTCTGGCAGATCTTTCCTTCCAAGTGGGTGCCTTTTGTGTACTAAAATGCTGCCATTATTCATAAAGAACTCTGCATCTGAATGTGCTTAAAGTCAGTCCTGCAGGACGGTTTCAATCAACTTTGGTTCAGTTTATTCCATCTAAATGACTCTGATGTGTAAATAAAATTAAATCAATGCTACTGTATTTGTCTCCTGTTACAAATGCAGAAGGCTTGAAGTGATGCTGACTGTTAAATGAGACGAGAATGATACAATGGAAAAAAATGACACTAAGGAAGCTGCTCAGAATCTGGTACATGCCCAGAAAAAGCCACAGAGGCCACATAACATTTCATATAATTTCCTCTGTAGGAATACTTATGTACCTGTATAGTCAAAATTAACAATACCCAAGTCTCCTTTAATTTGCTACGGCTTCACTAATGTGCATGTTGGTTCAAAAGCAGATGTGTTTTGTTGCAGTTTGAAGTTGATTGTTATCTCTCTCCAACGAACTAAATCTGACAAAGATTACCCTAATATCTATGACATGTCTATGCTGTTCTTTCCCAGGGTGCTCAGGTTTCTTCCTCCCCATTTTAACCTCCCCACAACCCTGTCAGAATAGGTTCTGCTGGGAGAATGCCTGACCCAGTGAATTTCATAGCTGAGTCAGTGGGCATTTGAACTCAGGTCTTCCTAGTCCTGCACTGCATCCACTATACCATACTGGCTGTCCAGTAGGAGCTCTCATTATCCAGACTTTAGTTCTTGGACATGTTGACTTATCCCAGGAATCATGAATTTAGCAAAGGACCACCCCCAAAGATGGCATTGATATCCCCTAGGTGGATGGCTGGACTGTAAAGCATCATCTACATTGAAAGCTGGAGCTGAGGTTACAATCACCATGAAGATGCTGCTGCCAAAATCCTTCCCCCTTCTATGGTGAATTACTGTTGTTCATCCTGCAATACTTGCAACTACTTATCATGCAATTTATTTCCATACATTTGGGAGTTTCCACTCCCTACTCTTAAGTTCCAGACAATCACATGAGCTTGGGAAGACTCACGGTGTGAAGGGAACAGGCCATTTGCAAAAGGATTTGTGCATATTACAGGTCAGTTGGGGCACTGCTTCCTGTGAAGAAGCTGTTTCCTGCAGCACCCTCATGGGTATCTTCAATGTTTGCCTCAGTGCTGAACCATTGGCACAAACCAGTTTCTGTTCATGAGCTGCCTTCATGGGTGACAGTATCTGTTTTGATCAGTCACCCTTTGTCAAAATATAATTGTATTAATAGATGGATTTTTATTTCCGTACACTTTCCATACATTTTATTTATGAGATTGTACCATGTGAACAAAACGGGCCTCATTCTCATTCCTCTTACAGTGATGACATTTTTTCTTTCTCCAAACCAGTATTCACTTCTAGACCAAATCTGGAAGTTTTTATTGAGTGATGTTCCTTGGAAATCAATAGAAATTAGCCTGAGTAAGTTAAGTTTCCAGAACCATTTATGTCAGGGGTGTTGAACTCATTTGTTATGAGGCCTGGATCTGACATAAATAAGACCTTGATGGGCCAGGCCATGTGTGTTATAAAAGGTAATGCCAGGTAGCAGAGATATACACTTTATAAAGGACACAAACACAATTAAAGATTTTTTAACTTTAAATAACACATTTTCAGTGAGTTTGACATCCCTGATTTAGGTATTTTAAATTTTTATCAACAATATTTTTAAGGCATGGTCAAATCATTTTGGGTTAGTTCCCTTCAGTAATTCCAGCAATGGTCATTCTTATTCCTCAAGGGCTCTAGGTCTGGCAAGCTTAGCTGAAGTTTCCCAGAGAGTAAAGGGCAGGCAGGTTAAAACCTGGGGTGGAGCTGGCTAAAAGGAAAAGGGGCTTTGGTAGAACATATGTATTGCATGTTGTTTTAATCTCTGGGGAAAATATTTACACAGTTTTTACTTGCTTAATGTATATATTATCTTGTCTTTATTGAATTTCCCCTGACTGTTTTGTAATCTAGTTTATTGTGTTTTATTTTATGGATTATACTATTTTTATTACTTTTTAAAAAAAGTTATGTGCTGTGAATCTCAGCGAGAAAGGCAGACGAGAAATAAAGTAAATTAATAAATACTCTTGAGTGGTAAGGTTGGGACTATAGTGAGAGAGAACTATAGTGAGTTTGAATAGACAGTACTGGAACTGATGGGCTAATGATAGGTGTTAAGTATGCCACTCAACAACAGGATTTCAGCAAAAGTGATTTCAGCTTTATTTGTAACAGCAAACACCAACTCAGGAACACACAACAAGAAGTGGAGCACAGCTCCCTTTTTAAACTGTCCCGGGCTGTCAAAGCCACACCCATTACAAGATAAGAACCAATAACAATGCAGGGATAAAGGCCAATCAGGACCGTTCCCTCTTTGATACATTCTCACATAGTGATTGGATATTTACAGAGGTTTCTCAGAAACCAGCCAATGGTAATGCGACAGATGAAGAGCCACATTCAGTCTGAAGCTTAACATTGTAAAGTATATGCTTGGTTCACACTTCAATACATAACAATAGGGTTACCAACAGTCCTGGAAAAAAATGGCCTGTTCCTTTAATAGAGTCTTAATAGGATGCTTTTTACCAGCTGATGTTATTTACCTCCATTCCATGAAAGGATGCAGCTGCCCACTGGTAAACATTAAGGATGTATTCAAAGGACAATCTATTTTTGCTCCAGGCAATTGGCAACCCTATATGACTGAAAGGAGCTTTGTATGTGTTCATTCACAGTATGTCAAGGAAGCCTGAGTGTATCTTCAGTTGAATTGGCTTACTACTGAGACAATTTAGCAAGCTGTTAACAATTAAGCTGTAGATTTGGAAGGGAAATAAGACAGGAAAGGAGAAATAAATGTTGAGAATGGCTTCTGAGAGTGCAGTCTTTAGCAAGTCTACTCATAAGTAAGTCCAATTACTCCCAGGAAAGTATTGTGTTTTCAGGATTGCACTGTAAATCAGTTTTGAAACATGGTTAAGGCTGCAATCTGAAGGACACTTTCCTAGGGGTAAGCCCCACTGTCTGAATAACATGGTATACTGAGGAATGCTCTCTAAAAGTCTTCCTGGAACTATAGCTATCACCTGGGCAAATTCAAAGTAATATCCAAAACTTAGTGAATAGGGCAAAACCTCTTGGAAGCTCTTATCAGAAAACCATGACCAGCAGCTTTTGTAATTGAATAAAACACTGCCCCCCTCATTTTTATATAAAAGGAACTGATTAAATTTTAAAATGAATAATGAAAGCACTTCTTTAGAACATGCTATGCTCAGTACATTGCATCTGAAAAGAAGCATAGGTCCTCTCTACACTTGTACATAGGAGGCTGTTTTGTTTATTTAATTTTTGTTATTAATTCCCAAAGAAACTGTTTCATTACTGAGTTGCTTTGATTGGGCTTTTTTCCTTTATTGTTTCTTTCATTATTATTGTTTTGTTTCATAATTCTTTTTTTTTATTATTTCTCATTGGTTTCAATAGAAACTCCCCTCCCCTTTTCCAGGTTTGTACTTTTATGGTTTTCCATCCAAACTGAACAAACTCGAAGGAATTATAATATTCCCCAAGGACACATAGACTGCCAAACTTGAGACAGATAAAGCCTCCCCCCCTTTTTTTGTAGGGTTGCCAGATCCAGGTTGGGAAACTCCCAGAGATTTGGGAATGGAGCCTGGGGAGGACAGGGACTTCAGTAGGGTGCAATGCCATAGAATCCACCCTCCAAAGCAGCCATTTTCTCCAAGGAAACTGATCTCTGTAGTCTGGAGATAAGCTGTAATTCCAGGGGATCCCCAGGTCCCACCTGAAGGCTGGCATCTCTATTTTTGAGGCAATGATAGACACCCATGTTTAACATTAGAGTCTAAGGGAGAATGGATAGGAAATATTCCAAACAGTGGAAGAGCCAGATTCAAGTCTAGTAACACTTTAGAGATGAATAGGGTTGCCAACTTCTGGGTGGGGGCTGAAGATCTGAAATTACAAATGATCTCCAGACTACATAAATCTCTTATTTATGCACTATTTATTTATTTAAAACATTTGACCCACTTTTCCTGCTTTGGAAGGTGGACTGCATGGCTTTACACAACCAAGTTCCCCTCTCTTCCATGAACTCCAGTCTCCCAGGCTCCACCCTCCAGAGTCCAGGTATTTCTGAAACCAGAGTTAGCAACCTTAGAGACCAAAAAAATGGGGGGATAAGCTTTTGAGACTCAAAGCTCCATTTCAAACAACACATGCAGCATGTCAGCCACTGAATTTGAAGAACAGTAGCACAAAAAACAGGCAGACTGATGAGGCAAAGGCAGTTCATGGCACAAGGAAGGTAAGGCATGTGGGCGGAGAGGCAGCAGGAGGAGAATTTAGAGGTAGGTTTGTTTGGATGGGGAGGTTAAGGCTTGGAGAGCAGTAGGTAAGTAGGGGAATATGGCGAGCCCCAACCCGTGCCGAGCCTGCGCTGGCGGGGGAGGGCTGATTTGCCTCCGTGAGAGGCAGGGAGAGTAAGGACTCCAATAGGGGGCAGAGCCAGCCTATTTAGGTCTGGCTCTCGCCCCCCTCCTCGTCTGTCTGTTGGCGCGCTCGGGTGGATCCGAACGCGCGGGCTTTGCTGCTGGTTGCTGGGGCCTTTGGCTGTGCAGAGGCAGCAGCAGCAGCAGCAGTAGTCGGGCAGGCTAATTTTGACGTTCGCAGCTCGGCAGCGGTGCGCTCAGGCGGGAGCGATCCTTTCTATCGTCGTGCTGAGTTTCAAGGAGTGGAGTGGCACAGTTCGGGACCTGGCGGCAGCGGCTTCTAGGGGTTTTATTGCAGGACGGGACTTTTACAGCGCTTTTGGTGCTGGGGAAGGAGTCCTCCTATTAGTGCGGTCTATCTACTCGGGGGGCATTGGCCACTTTTAGTTCCCCTTAATCCCCGCCTTTGCCTTACTTTTTAGTTGGCTACTGCATTGGGGCGAGCTGGGGTAGGGTTCTTCCCCCCCCTTTTTCTTTGGAACACAGTTGCACGCAGCGAGGTGAGGCTGCTGTGCACTTTGTATTTTGTTAATTGGGTATTTTTCCCTGCTTCCCAATCACCAGGTTTCAGGCATAGGAATTTGGCTTGTGGAGGTGGGCCAGTTTAGGCAGGAGGAATAACGGCCATTCTGGCAAGTTTTAAACGGCGGCCATTTTAGGTTGCTGGCTGGGTGGCCATTTTGGGGCTATCTCGATTAGGCAGCCATTTTAGGCACTCCTCTTCCCCATTTTTCTGGCAGCCATTTTAGGTTCAGCCAATTGAGTGCCTTTTATATTTCCCTGGGGCTGGTGTGTGAGAATTACCCTGTACTACTTGCGAGGGACACCGACATTTTGTTAGGAATTGATAAGCATGGCTCCAAAGAAGGGTGCCAGGGTCTCTATGGGGAAGCAGCCTGCCCCCAAGAGGGTTGGGGGTGTTCCAGGGCCAGGCAGGCAGCCTCCTCAAAAGCGGCCCGTTCAGGTCCCTGCACCAGTTCTGGTGGGTGACCCAGGGCATTCACAAGTTATGCAGCCCTTAGCTTCGGTACCATCGGGCAATGTGCAATTGGCAGTGGGTCCTGGGGCACCCGCAGGTATGATTTTACGTGCCTTTTTGGATGCAGTTTGGGATAGTCCTGTTAGCAGGGCAATTCTGGACCGGTTAGCCGGTATTGAACAGCGTTTGGGTGGGTCTTCGCCGGCTGGCCAAATGGCCATGTCTTCTATGGAGTCATTCCAGGCTCAGGTACTAAACCGTCTTTCTATTCTTGAGAGCCGGTGTGCTGGTGTTCCAAGCCAGGCTGTTGTGCCAGTGACAGAGGCAGCACGACCTGCGCTGATGGAGATTGGCACTGCTGAAAGACGGTGTGACGATCAGCAGGTGGATAATCGAAGTGTCCCATCACAGGTGCCAGGTAGGCCAATTGCAACACAAACGGTTGACATCACTTGGCCTTGGGGCCCCGTGGACTTACAGGCTTCTGCTGTGTCGCCTGTGCCCATGTTGGGGGGGGCACCTCAGCCCAGGGTGGTCAGTACGCCTGCTTCAGCTGGATCAGTCGGGGCTATACAGGCTCCACCTGCGGCTGGTGGGGTGTCACCGGCTGGCACTTTGGTGGATCTTCCTGTCAGTGGGGGTTTACTGATGTCGCCTGCTGGTGGGTCTTCACTGGCCCCAGTTGGCATAGCTCCTCCGTCCTGCTCAGGCCTGCAATTGCAGGGTGGGGTGTGGACGGGGTGTGCTCCCCCAGATCCTGGTAATCGGACCTATGAGATGGTGCCGGCGAAGGAGTTGCCATCGGGGGAGCTAGCCATGCTGTTAGGTGACCACCTGACTGCGGCTACCAGGGAGAAGATTCTGCGGGGAGATTACGTAGACGTTTTCTCCTTGTTGTATCGGGAGTTAGATAAGAAAGATCGGGAGGATCTTGATGAACGCGACAAAGAGTGCTTGAAGCGTCATAGCGTGGACAGGATCTATGCTAACTGGTACCCTGGCTTCTTAATCTATGCGGGGGTGCTAGTTAGGGCGAAACCTGAGAGGGCCTCATTGTTGCTCCAGTATATGGACATAATCCATAAGGGTTATTCGGATTTTGCTGGGTCCGCATGGATGGAGTATGACAGGTCCTTCCGGATGAAGGCAGCTATGTACCCAGCCCTCCGTTGGGACTTGATCCATCCACATATCTGGATGCAGACAATGTCCCCAGCCAGGTCAATGGGGGGGAGCATTCAGATAGTGGGCATGTGGTAAAAAAGGCTAATACAGCCCATGTTGGGGTTTCTCGGTCCCCAGGTGGACAGGTAGTACAAAAGCGCCCTTTGTGTTGGGAATTTTCTTCACAAGGGTCTTGCCACCGTAGGCCTTGCCCCTTTTGGCACGAGTGCCCCCTCTGTGACGGCCCCCATGCCTTTCCATCCTGCCCAAAGTCAAAGTTCCGATCTGCGGCTAAGGATGGCAAGGGTGGCAGACGTCAGGGAGGGGGTGGCGGTCATGCCTTACCTGACAAAGGGACCCAGTCCAATTAAGGTCCCTGTGTTGGAGCGCTTGTTGCGCCTTTATCCTAAGTTTGCCGATAGGCAGTATTTGTTGGATGGGTTCAAGTTTGGTTTTCACATTCCCTATGTGGGTGAGAGATGTTCTTTCTCAGCTCCTAATCTGCCTTCAGTTTGTGGTATGGAACGGGTGGTTAGAGCCAAGATTCTGAAAGAATGTTTGGAAGGCAGAGTAGTTGGTCCTTTTCCCTTTCCTCCGGTGCCTAACCTGCGGGTATCGCCCTTAGGTGTAGTACCAAAGAAGGCACCTGGGGAGTATCGCCTCATTCACCATTTGTCTTACCCTCATGGCAACTCGGTGAATGACGCCATACCTAGTGAACTCTGCTCGGTTAGGTACACTTCTTTTGATGAGGCGATTGGTATGGTCCGTAGCTGCGGGCGAGGGGCCGAATTGGCTAAATGTGATATCAAGTCGGCCTTTTGTCTTCTGCCGGTCCATCCAGATGACTTTGTCCTTTTGGGTTTCTCCTTTGAGGGGCAGTGCTATATGGACAGGGCCCTCCCGATGGGATGTTCTGTGTCCTGCGCTGCATTTGAAAGGTTCAGTTCCTTTTTGGAATGGGCTCTGCGTGCACACACGGGCTTGTCTAGTACTGCTCACTATTTGGATGATTTTTTATTTGCCGGCCCTTCTGGATCGGGAATTTGTGCACAGTTATTGTCCAATTTTGAGCAATTGGCTCAGGAACTTGGAGTTCCTTTAGCTGTTGAGAAAACAGAAGGCCCTAGTGCAGTCTTAACTTTTTTGGGTATCGAGTTGGACACTGTGCTACAAGTGTCACGCTTGCCTCCTGATAAATTGGCTAACCTTCTTCGGTTGGTTGAGGAAGCATGTACTAAAACTAAATTGACACTGAAGGAGTTGCAACAGCTAATTGGGCACCTTAATTTTGCATGTAAAGTGGTGGCCCCAGGGAGGGCATTCTTGCGCAGGCTGTGCGACTCAACAATAGGTTTAAGGCGTCCACATCATAGGACCAGGGTTACTCAAAGGATGAGAGATGACCTGTCAGTTTGGCGGGACTTCTTGGCCTCTTATAACGGGGTGTCCTTTTGGAGGACCAATCTCCAACTTGAGTCTGAACTGCAGGTCACCTCTGATGCAGCAGGCTCTTCGGGTTTCGGTGTCTACTTTAGGGGCCACTGGTGTGTGGAAGACTGGCCAGTTGAGTGGATTCATGCTGGGTGGGTGCGTGACCTGACGTTTTTGGAGTTTTTTCCCATAGTGGCAGCTGTGTACATATGGGCCGATGACCTGGCTTGCCAGACAGTTCACTTTTGGTGTGATAACATGGCAACAGTACAGGTCATCAACTCCTTAACTCCTAGGTCACCCAGAGTAATGGCGCTTGTCCAGGCATTTATCCTCCAATGCTTGCGCTACAATATTTTGTTTAAAGCCAGGCACGTGCCAGGAGTCAATAACGGGGTCGCTGATGCTCTGTCTTGGAAACAGATGGAGAGGTTTCGTCAGTTGGCCCCGGACTCCGACCAAGTAGCGGTAAGAATGCCCGAAGACCTGTGGCAGATTGGAGGGCTGAAGCCGAGAGGGCAATGGGCTTAGCTCTTGCACCCAGCACGCACCGGGCTTATATGCGGGCTGGCCAACAGTTTGTGGCTTTCAGGCAGAAGGTGGGTCTTCAGCAACTCTGGCCTATCCCAGTGTCCCACCTGATCCAATTCTGCGTGTCTGTGAAAGGTAAGGGTCTGTCTGTCTGTTCCATCCGGGGCAAGTTATCAGCCCTTGCCTTTGCAAGTAAGGCCGGGGGTTTCAGGGACGACACTGGGGATTTCCGTATTCGGAAAATGCTGGATGGTTGGGCCCGAGAGGATGGTTCTCCTCCTGACACGAGAGAACCTTTCCCCCCTTCTGTACTTAAGGGTTTGAAACCCCAATGGGTTTCTTTGTGTTCGGATGCATACGAGGCTGCCTTGTTTCATTCAGCAGCCTTGGTTGCATTCTTTGGGGCCCTGAGAATTAGTGAGTTGGTGACCCGATCTCGTCAGGACAAGTCGGGCTATGCGTTAGGCAGAGGGGATGTCCGGCTAAGTGAGGAGGGCCTACAAATTACAACCCAGCATTCTAAGACGGACCAATTGGGCAAAGGCAATATAATTTCAGTGGGCCCTTGTTTTGATTCTGACCTGTGTCCGGTTGTGGCACTCAGTTCTTATTTGGCATTGAGGGGGAGTAGTGCAGGTCTCCTGTTTATGCACAGGGATGGATCGCCCTTGACCAGGTTTCAGTTTTGGGCAATTACCAAGAGGGCTCTGGTTGCTTTGGGCCTTGGTAGTTTCCAATTTGGGACTCACTCTTTCAGAATTGGGGCGGCTTCCACTGCTGCAGCTATGGGATATCAGGGACCTGACATCCAAAGAATTGGCAGGTGGCGGTCAGTGCGTTACAAGACGTATGTCCGGACCTGCAAAGTCTGAGCTGCTCATTCAGTTTTGTTATAACAGGAATGGAGCATGTTGTTTTTGATCCTTAGTGCTCTTGTCTTGTATTGGTTAACTAGTTTCTATTTCAGGTGCGGTTGGTGGCCAAAGGAGGAGCCGTGTGCTGATCTGTGGCCACAGTATGGTGTTCTGGGCCGCGCACCAGGCCAAAAGAATGACCATCGGATCCCAGTTGGGATGCAGTGAGCGGGCGGAGGTCAAGTGGCTTGGCTGAAGAGGCATGCACTGGCCTCAGTTGATGCCGCTACTGTTTGGGGAGAGACGTGGTCCTCCGCCTGATGTACTGCTGATACACCTTGGTGGTAATGACTTGGGTCTCATGAAAGGTAAGGCCCTAGTCATTCAGGCCAAGGCAGATTTGGCTGGCATTGAGGACCATTGGCCGGGGGTGCAACTGGTCCTGTTAGCGATTTTACCGCGTCAGGTGTGGCGCAGCATCGGTGACCCTAGGTGTTTGGACCGGGCGAGGCGGAATGCCAACCGGCAGTTTAAGAATGCCATGGAGGGCGGTTTGGACATCTTTTTGTTGCACCCTGATATACGGGTCGATTTCCCTGACCTGTATAGGGGGGATGGGGTGCACCTGTCTAACAAGGGCAATGACATTTTTCTTTCAGATCTGAAGCAAGGGGTCCTGGCGGCGCTGGATTGCATGGTGGGGGCCAAGGCCTAAGCAGAGGCTTGGCCTTTGCTGTGGTGGGGTAGCGCGATCTGGATGGAAATGGTGAGCACTGGGGCATTGTTATAAAGGAAATAATGGGTCCTCCAGGAACGGCTTTCGGGCCTTTGCGGCTCAAGGCCGGGAAACCCCCGCTGAGCCTGCGGGGGAGGGCTGATTTGCCTCCGTGAGAGGCAGGGACTCTGGCTCTCGCCCCCCTCCTCGTCTGTCTGTTGGCGTGCTCGGCCCACCCTCCCGCCCTGTTTTTAGTGCAGGTTTCACCGGCTGCCTTTTCTGGAGCCAGGTAGGAATTTTTCGCACCTATCGGTTTGGCCTATGGATGGGGGTGTTTTTGCCTACCTTGCACTAATGATGGTGGCGTTGGTATATTGGCTTCGGGGAGCTGGGTTGTTAAATAAGATGGTCACTTTAGGTTTGGCGGGGTAGCGCGATCTGGATGGAAATGGTGAGCACCGGGGCATTGTTATAAAGGAAATAATGGGTCCTCAGGAACGGCTTTCGGGCCTTTGCGGCTCAAGGCCGGGAAGGGGTGATCTTCCTTGGAACAATCTGCCCCAGCCTACCTTAGCAGGCCTTTGCGGCTTCTGGGGTGGTGGGGTCAGGGGTTCTTTTCAACATGCCGAGCTGCTGGTCAAAAGCTACCTTCGGTGGCTTGCGATCGGAGCAGGTGCATCGCCCAGAAGGAAATGCAGGTGGTCAGGAGTTTGACACCTGTCATATTCCTCAGTACATTCTGATAACCCCTCGCTAGTATTTGTTGTTATTAAATAATTAATAAAGTGGCCCTTGTTAAATCCATATTGGTGTCTGTCTCTTCATTCCGACTGTGGGGGCAAAGACTGCATGTCAAAATTTGATCCAGCAGGGCAGACATTGGGAAGAGGCAGGAGAGCCACCCCATATCTGGACTACCCAGGACTGGACTACCTCACAAACATATGTAATTCTAGTGGTTACAGCTTGTGGTAAATCAAGGATCCCAGAGCCTCTCTCTTGCTGCCCCCTAAGGAACACTGTGCTCTCTCTAGGCCCTTTAGGAAAAAGCTGCCTGCCTTGTAAGAGTGAACCTAACAGAAGCAGAGGCTGCAATAACAAAAGAAACCAGAATGAAATGAAAGAAAAGCATGGGGTTTGGGTGTTGTTGTTATAGGCTGATTAGTTGGGGGATTTGTTTCATTTTCATATTAATTTTGATAATTACAAAACACTGCAATTTCATAATTATTTTAATATTTCATGAAAGAAGAGCTCAGGACTAGTCCTCTCATTTCTGTGCAGAAAATGAGAATACATAGAGGAAAGATTTAAAGCAGAGCTGACAGAATGTTACCCCCCTCAGTTCTCCTTATTTACCCTAATTGACATTTGTTGGTGAGTTATCTCCAAATATTCTGTGAACTGTGAATATCCTCAGAATGTTCAGCAGATATTTGATATTCCACTTTGTGTCTGACACCCAAAGATTCTGTAGACAACATCTGATGGCATTTGACAGCTAGTAGTATATTTGATATCAGACATGTTTCAGCCAGCATTTGACAATAATTGATATCCAGCATTAAGTGGAAGTCAGTGGTGACAGTATCTGACATTCAGCGATCAACATTTGACTGTATCTAAGAGCAGACATGCAGTAGTAGACAACATATAGTATGCAGCAATCAGTGGTTGTTATGGCTGTTCTTTAAAGGATGGGGCACAGCAGTGGATAAGAGACATATACCAACAAGAAGGGCTGTGTTGGAAATTGAGCACCTTATGCTCCCATGGTATCTTTATGCATTCAGTTTCCTTGGCAGGATTGCGTTTTATGGTTCTTTGTCTATCAACTCTAACCAAATCATGGCCGCAATTTAGAGGTGAGAAGAAGAAGGAGAAAAATAGTTGGTTTTATACCCCAATTTTCTCTACCTTGAGGAGTCTCAAAGAGACTTACAATTGCCCTCCCTTCCTCTCCCCACAACAGTCACCTTGTAGGTAGGTGAGACTGCGAGAATTCTGAGAGAATGGTGACTGGCCCAAGGTCACCCAGCTGGCTTCATATGGAGGAGTGGGGAATAAAACCCAGCTCTCCAGATTAGATTGACTATATAATTTGCAGTCAAAGATGGAGAAGTTCTATCCAGTCAGTAAAAACAAGACCTGGAGCTGACTGTGGCTCAGATCATGAGCTACTCATTGCAAAATTCAGACTTAAACTGAAGAAAGTTGGGGAAAGCACTAGGCCATTCAGATTTGACGTAGATCGCATCCCCGATGAATATACAGTAGAGGTGAAGAATAGGTTTAAGGGACTAGATTTGATAGACAGAGTGCCTGAAGAACTATGGACAGAGGTTCGTGACATTGTACAGGAGGCAGCAATCACCGCCATCCCAAAGAAAAAGAAATGCAAGAAAGCAAAGTGGCTGTCTGATGAGGCTTTACAAATAGCAGAGGAAAGAAGGAAAGCAAAAGGCAAAGGTGAAAAGGAAAGATTTACCCAACTGAGTGCAGATTTCCAGAGAACAGCAAGGAGAGATAAGGAGGCTTTCCTGAATGAACAATGTAAAGTAATAGAGGAAAACCATAGATTGGGAAGGACTAGAGATCTCTTCAAGAAAATTGGAGAAATCAAGGGAACGTTCCATGCAAAGCTGGCCATGATAAAGGACAAAAATGGTAGGGACCTAACAGAAGCAGAACAGATTAGGAAAAGATGGCAAGAATACACAGAAGAACTGTACAAGAAGGACCTCAATGTCCTTGTCAACCATGATGGTATAATCACTGACCTCGAGCCAGACATTCTGGAATGTGAAGTTAAATGGGCCTTAGAAAGCATTACTAACAACAAAGCTAGTGGAGGTGATGGTATCCCAGCTGAACTATTCAAAGTCTTAAAAGAAGATTCTGTTAAAGTGCTGCACTCAATTTGCCAACAGATTTGGAAAACACAACAGTGGCCACAGGATTGGAAAAGGTACATTCCAATCCCAAAGAAGGGCAATGCCAAGGAATGTTCAAACTATTGCACAATTGGACTCATTTCACATGCTAGCAAGGTCATGCTAAAGATCCTACAAGCTAGGCTCCAACAGTACGTGGATAGAGAACTGTCAGAAGTACAAGCTGGGTTTCGAAGAGGTAGAGGAACTAGGGATCAAATTGTCAACTTTCGCTGGATTATGGAGAAAGCAAGAGAGTGCCAGAAAAACATCTACTTCTGCTTCATTGACTATGCTAAAGCCTTTGATTGTGTGATCACAACAAACTATGGCAAGTGCTTAAAGAGATGGGAGTACTGGACCACCTCACATGTCTCCTGAGAAACCTGTATAAGGGTCAAGAAGCAACAGTTAGAACCGGATATGGAACAACTGACTGGTTTAGCATAGAAAAAGGAGTACAACAAGGATGTATATTATCACCTAGCTTATTTAATTTATATGCAGAGTACATCATGCAAAATGCTGACCTGGATGAATCACAAGCTGGAGTTAAGATCACTGGGGAAAAGATCAATAACCTCAGATATGCAGACGATACCACTCTGATGGCAGAAAGTGAAGAGGACCTAAAGAGCCTCTTGCTCGGGGTGAAAGAGGAGAGCGCAGAAGTGGGTTTGAAGCTCAACATCAAAAAAACCTAAGATCATGGCATCTGGCCCCATCACTCCTTGGCAAATAGAAGGGGAAGTCATAGAAGCAGTGACAGACTTCACATTCCTGGGATCCCAGATCACTGCAGATGGTGACTGCAGCCATGAAATTAAAAGACGCCTGCTCCTTGGGAGGAAAGCAATGGCAAACCTAAACAGCATGATAAAAAGCAGAGACATCACCCTGCCAACAAAAGTCTGCATGGTCAAAGCAATGGTATTTCCAGTAGTAATATATGGCTGTGAGAGTTGGACTATAAGGAAGGCCAAACACTGAAGAATAGATTCTTTTGAACTATGGTGCTGGAGAAGACTCTTGAGAGTCCCTTGGACTGCAAGGAGATCAAATCATTCAGTTCTAAAAGAAATCAACCCAGACTGTTCCCTGGAAGGCCAGATCCTGAACTTAAAGCTCAAATACTTTGGCCACCAAATGAGAAGGGAACCCTCACTGGAGAAGACCCTGATGCTGGGAAAGATTGAAGGTCAAAGAAGAAGGGGACGGCAAAGGATGGTTAGACAGTGTCATCGATGCAATGAACATGAAACTGAGCAAACTTCAGAGGACAGCAGAAGACAGGAGAGCCTGGTGTGATCTGGTCCATGGGGTCGCGAAGAGTCGGACTCAACTGTGCGACTGAACAACAACTCCAGATTAGAGCCCACTGCTCTTGACCATTATACCATGCTGGTGAGGTCAGTAGTTACCCCTTTTTCTACCACCCCTTCTTCTGTTGCTGTTGCCTGCCCCACCTTCATCATTCTTGTCCTTGCAAGCTCTGAAAACCTGGTTATTTCTATTGATTCTAACTGAATGGTCACAGTAATTATTTTAAATTGTTTGCTGCTCTCCAATGTGAAACTGCTGAGTGTAAAATGTCTCTCAGCTGGGGGCATCTAGTAGAATCCTCTTGAAAATGACATGCATCTTCCACTGAGCTCCATGTGGGCTGCTGAGAGCTGAGTCTAAATGAGAGTTATGGCATGCAAACAGAACATAAAACACCCCAGGAAACAATTAAGTACGTATCTGTCACATGAATCTGATGAGAAACTTTATGTTTTCTTCCTGTTCCCTTTAATTCTATAGAACATACCCACTGAACTGCTCTCTCTCTATTGTACATGAATCCTAAGTGAAACAAATCTAGTCTGTCCTTCTTTGCATGATTGCAGCAAGTCACTAATACCATTCCTTCCAGAATCATATAGTTGTAATAGACGTATAATGGCCAAATCCGTCTAAGGCTGCAAGTCCCTAGAAATGGATGGAATTCTACCAGAAACAAGTTTGGCTTTTTTTATTTTGTTTTGTTTTTATGTCCCCTCACAATGTCAGGTGGAGATTAATAGTTTCCATTCTGTTATTCTCACTAGGAGCTCAATAGCTAAACTTCTCCAGGATATTATTCTGTTGTCTCAACACCAAATGGATGGAAGATGAGCAACAAAAAGCCAAGAGATGGTAGTAGAGTACTCTCCTCGGCTTCCTAGTATTAGGGCAAAATTACACTCTACAGCAGGGGTGTCGAACTAATTTGTTATGAGGGCTGGATCTGACATAGATGAGACCTTCTTGGGCCGGGCCATATGTGTCATAAAATATAATGCCAGGTAGCAGACACGTAAACTTTATAAAGGACACAAACACAAAGATTTTTTTAACTTAAAATAAAAACATGCTTAGAACATCAGCACTCTTGCAATATTTTGTTTATTTAAAAGTATCTGATAACCGACACCCCTTGCTCTGAATTATTGCATCAAAATGTTTGTGCTGTTGCAATCTTGAGTATGCTGTTCAAGTGTGTATCTGTAAGTTGCAAACCTACTTTTGATTTTTTGATATTCAACAAAGAAATCTCATGCTCAGAGTTCTAAGTCTAGGACCCAGGTTAAGTCTAAGTCTAGGACCCATGAAATGGCTGAGTGATTAAGAAAATCTGGCAAAGCAAGCTTTGATGCAGCAGCAGCAGAACTGGAAGCAGGAGATGGCCAGTTCCACTGCAGGCCTGATGGAAGCCCTCCAGGGGCCTGATCTGGCCCACGGGCCACATGTTCGACACCCTCTGTTCTACAGCAAATAGGGTCCCTGCCCTACTCAAAGCCGAGTTTGAGGAGTCAAGTTATTGCAGCTAGAGCCAAGATGGTTGTTGTTCCAGCAATGAGAAATGAGGTCTTAAATACTCTTTCAAGGAGGTGGAGATACAGGCTCCTTGTCTCTAGGAGCAGTCTGCCAGTAGTTAAAGATGCCACCTTGGTTATGGTGGCAAGCTAGGTTCCCTTTAAGCTGCGCCAGGCTGTGCTGGCACACCTATTTACCCCACCCAGCACAGCAATTTTTACCATAG
This sequence comes from Gekko gecko, assembly GCA_029375565.1. Classification (NCBI taxonomy): domain Eukaryota; kingdom Metazoa; phylum Chordata; class Lepidosauria; order Squamata; family Gekkonidae; genus Gekko; species Gekko gecko. Next base: position 98,499,557 of record JAPDNY010000001.1, read on the forward strand.
TGCAGGAGTGGGACATTTTCTTTACAATAGTCATGCTGCATGGATCCATTTGGTCCGGCAGCAAAGAAACATGGCAGTATTATTTGTGTTTCCTAATCTGGGCTGGCCTTGCCTCCCCTCAGCAGGAGTTTGCTTCCCCTATGAAAGTGGGCACTGCTGCCCTGCCCGGCAGTCCTCTGCCTCGTGCTGCTAGAGATATCCTGGCCCAGAAAGAGGATTGCTCTATTGCCCAGCTTCTGCCCTTCCTGAGGTGAGTCGCCTAGTTTTTTGTTATTTTGGGGTGGGGAGAGGTCAGCTAGAGCACCCAGGCCAGGAGTGCACCCTTCCTTTCAGCCTTGTGCTGTTTCTCTTCCCTTTTGGTGGTGGGGGGGGAGGAACTAGTAAGGTTAGGTAGCATTGGGAGAAGGGAGGGAGGAGCCAGCCTCAGCAGTGTGCTGGAGACAGTTGGGTGGCTTCTGCTGCTTTGCAAAGTGGTTCTCTGTTGTCTCTGAGCCAGTGAGGTTAGTTGGAGCGGAGGGAGGGGGAGCCATCCTCAGCAGCATGCTGGAGATGATTGGGTGGCTTCTGCTGCTTTGCAAAGTGACTCTGTGTTGTCTCTGAGCCAGCGAGGTTAGTTGGAGCGGAGGGAAGGGGAGGAGCTGGCCTCAGCAGCGTGCTGGAGATGATCAGGTGGCTTCTGCTGCTTTGCAAAGTGATTTTGTGTTGTATAGCAGTTTAAGGACATAAGATGGGCTACTTGCCCATCCAGTCCAATAGTATATGTCACACAGAGTAGACAAAACCCAGTTGCCATCAGAGTTCCACCAGTGGTGCCAGAATTACCCAAAGCCCCCCCCCCTTGTTTTCTCCTAGTTTAAAGACTAACAAGACTTTTAGGGCATAAGCTTTTCTGACTCTTGTAAGCTTGTACCATGGAAATCTTGTCCAGGTGTTACTGGACTCAAATCCTACTGCAAACAAGCTTGGCTATTCTTTGAAAATATTTTTAAAGTCAATCAGGCAATTCACACTGTTGAATAAAAATGACACTGGCTTTCCCTACAGGTCTACTGTAGGGGTCACTTTGAAAATGTAAGTGAAGAACTTAAATGAGCTATATAAAAGCCAAATTTTAACTCAACATATCAGTATTAACAAAAGAACAAATTTTGAGTCCAGTTGCACCAACAAAAGTGACTTTACTGATATTTTCAGTGTGTGTCGGTCTGCAGAAGAACAGCTAGATTTAGGTTCATTAGCAGTTCAGAGACCCACAGAATTATTGGGGTCTAAGAGAGAGATTTTAGCTTGATGAATGCTATCAAAACTAATATTAGAAATCAGCTAGATACAGATCACCTGGAGAACTTAATGAGAATTAAACTGCATGTGTCTACTGGGAATAATATTAATATTGGCAGTGTTTTCAATTGCTGGAGAAAAGAGAAAGGAAGAGGAGAAAAGTTAAATTAAAACTTTTTTCTGTAATTAGATTTGATACTGTTTTCAGTTATAATGTTTAAATCATTTTTAAAATACAGTTTAAAAGTTCATTCTGAGATTCTTACAAGATTACGGCTATGTTTATATTTTATATTTGTATGTTTTGTATGTTTGTAAACTGAAATTTAAAAAATATAATATTGGCTTGCTCACAACTTTTATAGTTTGGCTCATAAAGAAAATTTTTTGCATGCAGAGCTTCAGAGCTTAGAGGGAACATTTGTGGCAAGTACTGTGATGGAGTTGAGGTGGTTCAGGGCTTTGAGAGGCTTGAGGATGAGACAACTCTGGTTCAGTAGCAGGCTCCCGGGGGCAGGATTCAGGGTTCAGCTAAGAAGGCAGGGCCATATCTTAGGCAGAGTTGCTAGGTCTCCTGTTAACGATCCTGATGGCAACCCTCTCTTCCCACTGCCTCCTCTTCAGGCAGCAGGGGAATCTTTTCTTTAAAAATCGCCAGTGTTTTTCATGACATGACATCACTTCCTGGGAAAACCTGAAAGTGACATCATGTTGCTCTACTAATCACAGGAAATTGTGCAGGATGCCTGCGCAGGGGGTCCCCAGGCCCTCATCTCCAATCAGATGCCAGCCAGTGGCTGCCAACCCTATTTACAAAGTGAATGGGTTGCCTCAGAGTCTTGGGGCTTGTCAGGGCTCTTTTTGTAGCAGGAACTCCTTTGCATATTAGGTGACACACCCCTTATGTAGCCAATCCTCCAAGAGCTTACAGTAGCCCCTGTAAGAAGAGCTCTGTAAGCTCTTGGAGGATTGGCTACATTAGGGGTGTGTCGCCTAATATGCAAAGGAGTTCCTGCTACAAAAAGAGCCCTGGGGCTTGTTAAATAGTGGCTTCCATGGATGAGCAGGCTCAAGTCTAGTGATCAGCTCAACTTTGGCCCCAGTCATACGGGCCAGAAAACGTGGGGGAGAGGTGTGACAGTTCGCCCCCGAGCTAAATAAGGCGCGGTAGCCCGATCTCACGGACCACCGGGTTGCCACGCTCCAGCTCTGCGCCGTGATCACACCGTGCTGCTGTAGCATGGCAAAACAGCAGCACAGCAGACCACGCAAGTGCGAAGTGCGCATGCGCCTTGGGGGGGGGGCCGCTGTCGGTGACTTGTGTGTGTGCATGCGCTGTCCAGAGTTGGTGCGCATCCCAGGGAAACTTACAACATCCAGAAACCCCGGGGACATGGGCGGGCGTCGGAAGCCGCGGGATTGCCCTGGGGTTTCCAGAAACTAGTACCTCGGACCTACTAGTTTTTTACTCCGCATTTTCGGAGGGAAGCTGTGGGTTGGCCACGGGAGCACTACACCTCCAAGATGTGCTCGTATGAACGCGCACGGAAAGTCCGCAGGGTTCCCGTGCCTTCAGCGGGGCAAATGCTCAGTGTGGATGGGGCCTTTATTTGTGATTTCAGGAAGAGCCAGAGAAGACTCCAGAGCCTCAGCTCTGTTTAATAGCATGCAATTGCCACACCCAAACAACCCCCCTCCCAATGATAGACTATTTACATAACATTACTACTGGATTGGTTACTTTCAGGGTCCTGGTAGGCTATTGTTCTTGTACTCCAAGCTCAGCCAGTCTCTGTTGTGACAGACCTGGAAAGATTCAGTTCCAGTACATAACAGGGCTCTCCCTGCACATTAGAGGCAGCTCCTCGAGGTGTCTCAACTGTCTCCTTTGGGGTCAATGTTAAGTGCCCAGCTGCCTCCTCCTCTGAGTCTTTGGCATCTTCACCTGATGATGAGTCTGTACTCTGGTCCATGATAGTCCCCAAACCTACAGTTGCTAAGGTAACACAAAACGAGGGATAAAATGAGGCTTAAGCAAACCCTGTTGTTACCGTCCATGGGGTTTTCTTGGCAAAGATACTGGAGTGGGTTGCCATTTCCTTCTCCAGTGGAGAAGGTAAAAGAAGAAGGGGATGGCAAAGGATGAGAAAGTTAGACAGTGTTATCGATGAAATGAACATGAAGTTAAGCACACTCCAGAGGTCAGTGAAAGACAGAAGGGCCTGGTGTGATGTGCTCCATGGGGTCGCGAAGAGTCAGATTCGAGTGTGCAACTGAACAACAACAAAAAAGCAAACCCTGAAGCCTGCTGCTTCTCTCCTCTAATGCCCCCTAGTCTCCAAATTAGCAGTGGGAAGAAAATGAGGGTTTGGAACCCCACCAGTGCTTGAACTTTAACATGCAAACACAATACTGCTGACAGAAGGGAAGTGGGGGAATGATTCTGCCCTCTCCCCTTCCTCAATGTGGTCCTTCCAAGCCATGTACAGTTTGTCTATGGAGGTCCTCTGACCCCAAGAATTATCATATGGGACTGTCAAGTGTTGAGGAAGAGAACATGCACAAAATCCATGTTTCTTCTTCTGATGCACTGCTGGATCCATGCCTATGAAGGAGATTGGTTTTCTTCTATGGTTAGTTGCAAACCTTTTGTGGAATCACACCCCTTACCTTGCCCATCACTGCTGCCTCTTAAGCTGAAATCTCCTACAGAACACATACATGGTAGCCCCTCTTTCTTCCATCATAAGCTAGCTCAAAAGCCTTCCCATCCATTAAGCTTTTGGCTTAATCCCTTAGACTCCATGGAAAGGCAATTGTGTTTGCTCATGCTCATCGGTTGCTTTTCCTCCTCCTCCCTCTGTCCTGTCATTGTTTGCCCCCCCACCTCAATTTATATTGTAATCTCCTTGATCAGGGATCTCTCTTTAGTTTATGTTTATAAAGTACCCTGCCCCATTAGGTGCTTTATGTATAATTTCTAAAATCAGTGGAAATTTTACCATAGGAAGCAACACCAAAAGGTCAGATTCAAGATGTCATCAAACCTCAGAAACAAATGAAAAAGTGGAGCATCATCAGCTGCTAGCCTCTGACACTTATTTTCATTTTATTCTTGCTCTGAACATCTATTCCAAATCCATTTCACTTGCTTTTTAAAAATTCAATAGGATTACGAGTTACAAATGCAGAATTATGTTATTTCTATTTTAAACATTCCCATGTCGCCCTCTGGGTTAATTACTGCTTATCCAGCACCTTAAAGGATGCTGTTTGAAGGTACCTACTTCTGCAAGCAACTTATATTTCATGGAAAGATGAAGCCCTTTGAGTATACATGCACATATGAGCTCACAGGTCCAGAATATCTATGCAAATCCTCTGAGTGAATGAAGCCATGCAGTCCCCCCCCTTGTACAATAGCTGCTGCAGCTCTTTAAACTGATCTTGTGTTCTCTGGCAGCTGAGTGCAAGTTCAATAATGCCACCAGTTTAAATGCTTTTTTAAATTTCATTGGCTGGAAACAGGTTGGATGTAAATCTTTTGCTAGCACCAGCTGTCATCCTCTACCCAGAGTCTCATGAGGTCAAGGAAGTGAGTGCTCTATTCCTTCTTTTAGATTTATGAAATTGGGCACAACCATTCAAATTGTACATCTGTCACTGAATGCTCCACAGCATGAAGGTTGATACAGCTCAGCTGCTTGGAGGACTGCAGAGCCTACTTTTTAGCTGGGCAAGTGTCCTACTGAGGAGGCTCTTGGCCATTTAATGCTGCTTCTTTCCCTGTCATAAGCAATTACCTGAGCATTTGTCTCATTACCCTTTCAACCTGAACTTAAACCTTATGATGCAGATTCATATGGGAATCATGTGAACCTAGCTAATGGGGGTTGCTTTACCAACAAGGCAAAAGTATATTCAGGTCTGCCCCGATTCATATATCAGATTCTTGCAACAGACAACTGCCTACTGTATCCATTATCTGTCAACAACAACAACACACACACACCAGTTTCTGAACTTCCCCTGAGCACACACACGCATGCATAAAATTAACAAAGTATTCATTATTTTTACAATTAAACATTGAGAGGGGAGAACCAGAGTGGGGGGGGGGAGGATTGGCCTTGCTTTTCTTTGGCGAGTGGCTGAGAGATTAATGCAGCAGCTAGGGAGCATCCAGTATCTCTATCAACAATGCCAAGCAGGTTATTCAGAAGTAAGTCCCATTACATTCAATGAGGTTTACTACCAGAAAAAATGTGTTATGATTGCCTATAAGAAAGGTAAAGAAGTAAAAGTGATCCCAGCAGCACAGGAGCCAATGAGGATGGTGCTTGAACCAGCTGATAGAAGATGTGGGCAGGGGACAGGAATATGGTTAGATTTTTGCCAGTTGGAAGATGGGAAAGTGAGACAGGGGTCATTTAAAGTGCTTTAGATTAAAAATGAGTGTGGATTAAAGATCTATATAAATATCAATCTTTGATTAAGTTTTCAAGTCAGAATAACTGAGTGTAAACTGGTGTTAGAGAAGGGGAGGTTACATGTAAGAGTTTCATAATATCTCCTAAATTATTTCCTGCTGGAATTGCCTGGGACATAATGGGAAAGATGGGAACATGATGTAAACACCTTTGAGTGGTGCTTAATCCCAGGAAGCCTCATGACCTCCTTGCTATTCAAGTATGTTGTATGATAGCCAGGATTAGGCCATTTTCAGCAGACTGAAGAACAGAACACAGGGAAAAGAATAGTTTAAACAAAGGACAGTGCAGAATAGTGGTCAGACACACAGAGAGTAGGGAGAGTGGAGCAGCAATATTGTGGAGTATTCTTGAGTCTGTTGATCTCTCATACTAGCCAACTTCACAGGAGTGTCATGAGGATCAAATGGAGGAGGGAAGAACTGCATAGATTGACCTAACCTCCGTGGAGGAAGAGTGCCCTAAAAATGATCTGAATAGGTAGTTGTTCATGTATACATAATTTCACAGTTAAATAAATCTACCTCTAGTATATTTTAAGGATTTCCCAGTTTTCTATCCATTTTGTTAGGAAAAGCAGGAGCCTCATCTGAGGCTGGTATCTACCTGAATGAATGACCCAGTAATGTTTGTGCTCAGACTTCAGAGATCTCTTCAGGTATGGAGTGGGTTAGGAATATGCACCATCAATTCCTGTGATCTTCAAGCAGTGTGGGGGTTTTGGATTGGGAGAAATTAGGAGCTGGTTAGCCTTCTGTCCTGGTCTACTAAGTGGTAACCTTCATTTAGGGCACTCCTAGCTCTGATGGTGGTAGTGACTCTGGTTGAGAGGTGATCTCTTCCAAGTCCAGCTGCCCACACTGCTGAGTGTAGGCCTAACTAACCATCATATATCATGCAAATTTAGCTTGCATAATTGGGGGAGGGAGGTGAGGCAAGGAAAACATGCCTTTCCTTGTGTGGAAACAGGATTGCCAACTGCCTGGAGGAAAAAAAAATGCTGTGTCCATTTAATAGAGGCTTAATGGGATGTTATTTGCCAGGTAATTTTATTTGCCTGCATTGCATGATAAGTTTCAGCTTCCAAATTCCATGCATCAAGCCTTTATTAATGGGACAGTTCTCCAAGTCTGTTGACATTCCTAACTGTGAAAGCAGTCCTGGATATACATTTCACATCCACTTATATGCCTGCCTTTAGATAATGATGATGACTGATGATGATGATGCAGTCACACCCACATGGAACAAATGGTCCAGAGTCTTTCTTACAGCAATAAAAAAATCTTTGTGGCTTGTTGGTCAACATAGTTACTCAAAAGTAAGCCAGAATCTTGTCCATTCTATAGCACCTGGAATTTACAGAGGGATGGGCCTTTGTGCAGACTTATAGTCGCCTCATCCTCCCGAGGTTAAGTGCCTGGCGTAACATCAGGATAAAGTGTGGCAAAGAGTTTAATGAGCGCCTAAGGGAAAACGGGATTCTACCTGTCCAGTATTGCCTACGTTCTCTCTCCCCTATGAAGCTTTCCTGTTATGCTGTTTCATGTATTGTCAGTGACATTTGGACCTTTATCTATTGCTCTCCTTCCTGTCCCTGCACATCTCACTCCAAAATTGTCTTTTTCTCCTGGCTTCCTCAAAGGGTGACATTTCTGACATCTGCTCTATGAGCAGGCGAGCAGGAAGCATCAGCAACCGCGGCGGCAAAAGCCCTTGCTCTTTCAGGATAAAAATATACAGATATGCAAAATCTGAGGATGGCTGCAGGATGGGAATGACAGGAGCTGTCAGTGTATCTTTTCCTTATTATACTTGCAGTTACCAATGAACTAAGCAAGTACAGTGTGAAATTAGGGCTCCCTGGGGCTCAGAGTTGGCAACTGTTTTCAATGCTGCTGGACTCAGTTCTGAAAAATGTGACTAGGAAGGCCTTTGAGCATGGGCAGAGTGGGAGCTCCTCACCTCTGATGAACCACCACTGTTGCCAGGTCTACTGGAAGATATGGGGATCTACAGTTTTTCTGAAAAGCATCCTCAAATAACATAAATCTTTAGATATTTGGAAGGACTAAAACTGCTCTGCAATTAGCAGGGCAATCTGCTCAGTTCCCACTGCTGTGATAATTCTTACTGTCTTGCTGTTGCTAGGGAAGATTTTCAGAGGGTTTCTTTGAGGGTCTACTAGGGTTGCCAACCTCCAGGCTGGGCCTGGAGATCTCCTGGAATTACAGGTGATCTTCAGACTACTTGGACAAAGTAGCTGCTTTGGGGGATGGTCTCTATGGTATCACATCCCTGCTGAGCTCTTGCCCTCCCCTAACTCCACCCCCAAATCTCCAGGAATTTTCCAGTCTGGAGTCTGCCACCCTAGCAGTTGTAGCTTTTCATGACCCGGAAGTAAATAACGCCACATTAAGCCTTTGTTAAAAGGACAGAACACTTTTCTCCAGGACAGCTGGGACTTCTGAGGTATGTCAGGCATATGTGCATAGCTGCTTGGGCCCTGGCCTTCCAGACTGGACATTACATTCTTTGTCTGGGTACAGGTGGCCTGGCTTTCCCCCCACATGCTCTCCCATCCACAGGCAACCCCCAAAGAGCCTCTGTGAGCAGAAGGAAGTTTGCCTATATCTCAATGGGCCCATTTCCCAATTCTGCTTCTGATTGCTGCTTTTCAGGTACAGGCTGAACGTTCTTTCCCCAGCACCTTCGAAGTCCAGCTGTCTTCATTTCTTCAATCATGTCGGACTGCAAATGAAAGCCTGCATTGAGGTGGTCAATAGAAAGAAAACCAGAATTTATTTTAGGTTGCTGAACCTTCTTCCCAAGCTTTTTACACTTCTTTTTTATTTATTGTGTCTTGTCTTGTTTTGATTATGGTTATAGAAGATATTGCCTTGAAAAATTCAATAAGAATTAAAGGTGCACAGCAAGAAGCACAGGTTTGGCTCGCAATTGCTTTTTTCCTCCTCTCTCTTTTTTTAAAGTGTGCAAGACCTGTACAGCAATGAGTGAGAAAAAGTTCTAAAAAATGTAACATCACCCCAGACTTTGAAAGGGTTTTCATTGAGAACTGGAGTCGCCAGCTCTGGATTGGGAAATTCCTGGAGATTTGCAGGGTGGAGCCTGGAGAGGGAATGGTTTGGGGAGAGATGTCAGCAGGGTACAAGGCCATAGGGTCCAACTTCCAAAGGAGCCATCTTCTTTAGGGGAACTGCTCTCTGTAGACTTAAAACCAGTTATAATCATGGAAGGTCTCCAGCCACTACCTGGAGGTTGGCAACCTTATGAGAACATAACTAGTCCAAATCCAGCTGGAATGCACCTCAGTTGCTTGCCTTGCATGAGCAATTAATCTGAGTGAAATTGCCCCCAATTTTCAGCTCCTAACCAAGGAGGCCAGATCTGCTGTTCTAATAGGGTTGCCAAGTACTTACCATATTTTGGCGGGGGACACACAGTCCCCGGCCAGGACATTCCTTCGTGGAACACCCACAGCACATGATGCCATTGCCAGAGCATCGCCTGGCATCACTTCCTGGCGATGGCATCGTGTGCCGCGTCCCCCCTCCCCCAGGAATGGTCTTGCCACAACATATCTGTCCCCCACCAAATTATGGTAAGTTCTTGGGAAGCCTGTGTTCTAATGATGTGGCAATGCCTGTGGCTTCACTCAGCTTTCAGTTTCCATTTTCCCCTACCCCCATGTTGCCAACCGGCCTAGAAAAAACATCCTGCCCCTTTAGTAGATATTTAATGTGTGGAAATGGGCAGCTGAAGCTTTTCATGGCAGGGAGCTAAATAAGATCACCTGATAGCTGCTCCATATCAAACTGTTATTAAAAGGACAGCTAGAGGGACCAGTTCAAAAGCTGGCCACCTTACTGCTGTCTACTGCGTGTCATGCCTGATCTTCTGGATGTAATAGGTGTTGTGGTTCCGATTACAAATTTCATCTGAAACAGCAAGTGGGTCTGATGGAAAACGAAGGTTACTTTCCAAAGCCAGAGAAGCGAAACCAATTCTTGAAGCTGCTTTACCTCAGCAGATCTAAACCAGAGGCTGTAAAGTATCTCTTTTTGTTCTGGAGTGCTGGCACAGTCCATAGACCCATTTTCTATTGTGCTCTATGAACTGGCATTGTTTCATTAAAACAATATGACAAATGAGCCAATAGGGCAAGAAGCAGGTTGTATGCTCTTCAGTAAGCATTTTGTACTTCAGCTCTGACTTCTTCATATCGATCGAATACCCACTGAATATAAAATTAAAAATGAACGCAAACACTCATTACCCAAAACAGCAGGTCATCTTGTTTGCTCTTAATGTAAAATAACTGGGATCTTTCCACAATGTTCACATCTAGGAAACTCTTCAGTCCCCCCTCCAAAAGTCCATATCCAAAACATCTCATTCTTTACCTGAAGTGCTGAATGATGCAAAAGAAGTCTAAAAAAGATCAAGATCCAAGCGTTTGCATATTTTGTGCCATCATGAAAAACACAGCACGATACCTGCTATGGAATCTGGTGTCCTAAGAATCTCCACTTTCATCATAACAGGATCAGATCCTGGCTCTTATGGTTTTGCAGAAAACTTCAGGCTTGGAAAAGTCTGCTTCAATTTGTGCCTGACAAAGACTCAAAAACAAAGGAGACCTTGACCAACCCCTCCTAGCAACCCATCACATAGCTTCTGTGATTGCAGAAGGGTCAAACTAAAATGGACTGTGGAATACCATCCATGAATATTCACTGTTTGTGAATGTCAATGGACAATAAAGACGAGTTCCCCATGCATTAGATAACACTACTGTTTTAACTGTGCAATCTATGATCAGGTCATTACATGCCAGGAATATATACACATGTGTTTCATTGTATGTATATGGTGTGTAAATCATGATTTCCCAGTGTATATACACACAGTGAAATATCTGTCTGTGTAAATATCATCACTATCTTCAACTATGTTGTATGCTAATTCCTATACATGACTGCTTTTCAAGTAGGAATTACATCATGTTTCAAATGAGCCTCATTCTTTTTGTAGTAACAGAAGCTGAATGGCAAAAACAACATAGGCATTGGAAACAGAAGGAACCCCTTCTGCAGTTGGTGAACAGATATCCTTTCACACCAAGGAAACATTCCTGAGCAGGGAGCAAGGATGGCTCTTGGTAGTTGCTGATTCGATCCTTAGGCATGTAGATAAATGGGATGCAAACCTGTGTACTGACTGCAAGGTGACTTGCCTGCCTGGTGCAAAGGTAGCAGACATTATACATGGTCTAAATAGGCTGGTAGACAGTGCTGGGGAGGAACCAGTGGTCATGCTACATGTTGGCACCAACAATGTGGGGAAATGTAGTCGTGTGCTCCTGGAGGAAATATTTAAGCTGCTAGGCAGGAGACTCAAGGCCAGGACCTCCAAGGTAGCCTTCTCAGAACTGCTGCGTATTCTATGCACAGGGCCAGCTAGACAGGCACAAATTAGGAATCTCATGTGTGAAAAATGATTTCAAAACTGTATAAGGTTTTATTGAAATGGTATACTGAGGATGAAATAGTAAAAGAGCAAATGATAAAGTGGGCAGTAAATATTAATAACGAGATACTTATGACATCTTGGGAATATTTGTGGAAAAAGTCAATGAAAATTTCAACTTGTGTAAATGTTAAAGAGAACTGTTATAAAATGATGTATAGATGGTATATGACGCCCAAAAAAATTGCTATTATAAATGAAAGTATGTCTAACAAATGTTGGAAATGTAAGAAAAATGAAGGGTCTTTTTACCATATGTGGTGGACATGTGATAAAGCAGTATGTTATTGGACTAAGATCCACGATGAGATACAAAAAATTCTGAAATGTACTTTTAAGAAAGACCCACAGATGTTATTGCTAGGTCTTAAAATGGAAGAAGTAAATGTAACCAAGAGAACATTATTATGGTACTTGATTATAGCAGCTAGATTGACTTTTGCTCAATGTTGGAAACAAGATAAGATACCTGAAACATGGGAATGGATTAAAAAGACTTTGTTTATGGCAGAAATGGACAAAATAACAAGAAAACTAAACAACGAAGAAGACGAAACCTTTTTCGAAGATTGGAAAGACTTTCAAGAATACTTGTTGAAAAATTGGGATGTCAAACGTGGTTTGATTTGTTTTGACAGCTATTGAGGAGAAATTGAAAGAGATTTAGACCTTTGAATTGTTACCATTAGTAAAAGAAAATAAGTTTAGTAGTAAAGGTAACTAAATAGAGAGTCATTATGGGGTTGAAGCATTGCGGGAAGCCTTGTTTGGGGGGGAGAGGGTGAAAGAAAATGGATATGTATTGGTTTGTTTAAATTGTATGAACATGAAAATATATCCAATAATAAAATGTATTTACAAAAAAAAAAAAAAAGGAATCTCATGTGTGGATGAGACAACGGTGTAGGGAGGATGGGTTAAAGTTTGTTGGGCACTGGAATGCTTTTTGGAATAAGCAGGACCTGTACAAAAGAGATGGCCTCCACTTGTCCCAAAAAGGAACCAGGCTTCTGGCACTCACCAAAAAGTGATAGAGAAATGGCAGAGAAGCTGAATGCATCTTTTGCCTCTGCCTTCACGGTGGAAGATGGGAGATGCTTGCCAACTCCAGAACTGCCAATTTTTGGAGGGGTGTTGAAAGACCTGAGTCGGATTGAGGTGATGAGAGAGGAGATCCTACAACTGGTGGACAAATTAAAAACTGACAAATCACCAGGTCCAGATGACATACATTCACAGGTTCTGAAAGACCTCAAATGGAAACTCAAATGAGAACTCACAAAAATATGCAACCTATCAATAAAATCTATCTCCATTTCTGAGAACTAGAAGGTAGCTAATGTAACCCCCATTTTTAAAAAAGATTCCAGAGGAGATCTGGGAAATTACAGGCTGGTCAGTCTAACATCAATACTGGGTGAGTTGGTGGAATCCATTATCAAAGACAGAATTAGTAGGCACATTGATGAACAAAAGCTATTGAGGAAGAATCAGCATGAATTCTGTAAGGGAAGATTTTGTCTCACTAACTTTTAGAGTTCTTTGAGGGGGTGAACAAACATATAGACAAGGGTGATGCAGTAGATGTTGTTTACCTAATCTTCCAGAAAGCTTTTGATAGAGTTCCTCATTAAAGGCTCCTAAATAAACTCAGCAGTCATGGGATAAGAGGACAAGTCTTCTTGGGGATTAAAAACTAGTTAATTAACAGGAAATAAAGAGTGAATATAAATGAACAATTTTCACAGTGGAAGGTGGTAAGCAGTTAGGTACTACAGGGCTCAGTACTAGGTCTGGTGCTTTTTAACTTGTTCATAAATGATTTGGAGTTGGGAGTATGTTATGTACTGAATGTGAATCGCTCCTATCTATTCACATGTTAAGCTTGAGTCTGAATGTGGCTCTTCAGATGTTGCATTGCTATTGGTTGGTTTCTGCGAAACCTGTGTAATTACCCAATCACTGAGTGATATTGTTGCAAAGAGGGAACGGTCCTGATTGGCCTTTATCCCTGTATTCTGATTGGTCTTTAACTTGTAATGGGTGTGGTTTTGACAACCCGGGAGAGTTTAAAAGAAGGAGCTGTGCTCCCCTTGTTGTGTGTTCCTGACTTACAGTTGCTGTTTAATAAAGCTGAAATCACTTGAAGCTGAATCCTTTGTTGAGTCTCATACTTAACAATTGGCGACGAGGATGGGATACTAGAGTGGGTAGGCAGCCCCGCTGAACCGAGACAGCAACGGCGGATGAGGACACACACCCGGTCGAGTTGGCTGAGGCTCCACGAGCAGTAGTGGCAGCACCATCAGCCCAGATGGCCGTAAATCCAGCATTCGAGGCGTTCGACCTGGCAACGGAGGACTGGGACTCTTACCTGGCACGGTTTGAGTTTCACCTCCAGGCAAACCAGATTACGGACAAGGCAAGGAAGAAGGCGACGCTACTGAGCTCCTGTGGCAAGGCCATCTTCGACATCGCTCGGTCCCTAGTTGCGCCCACTGAGCTTAGCACAGCTACATGGGCTGATATCATGGCAAAGCTCAAGGGCCATTTCACGCCGCAGCCATCAAAGATAGCCTGCAGGCACGCTTTTTACAAGCAGTGCCAGGGCCCGGCTGAATCGATAGCCGAATTTGTCACCGCCTTGCAGAAGACGGCCCGGCCTTGCGCTTTCACCAACCTGGAAGAGGCCCTCCTCGACCGACTGGTGTGCGGCCTTCGGGACGAGTGCCTCCAGCAGCACCTGTTTGCCCGTTCCGAGCTTACGTATGCTGTGGCCTACCCTGAGGCCGTCGCCACTGAGGCCGCCAACAAATCAACTCAAGAGGTGCGACAATGACCGCCACCGGCAAGTAAAGAGCCTGCGGTCCACCAGCAGTCCACCAGTGAGTTCGACGGTGAGGCTGATGGCGTATGCAGAACCAGGGAGACACGCCCACCGCGGACCAGACCGAAGACTTCAGTAGCACGTTCCTGTACCGGCTGTGGAGGCAAGCATGACAGAGACCTCTGTTGGGCCAAGGAGCTGATCTGCCGCTCCTGTGGCAAGTGGGGTCATCTGGCCCGAGTCTGTCATGCCACCAAAAGATCTCCACCATCTTCGCGACGTACAGACCCCAGGGTTCATGTTCGAAACGACGACAAGGCATCTGGCTGTCATCAGACCGACTCCTGCTGCTGCCCATCAACGATCCTGGCCACCGGAGGCAAGCCCAGCAAGAAAATCTACATGACGGTTCATCTGGACGGCGTTCCCTGCATCATGGAGGTGGACTCCGGATCATCCATCACCGTCATCCCTACAGAGATGTGGTTACGCTTGTTCCTGAGGTGAAGCCGCCGCTGTCTGGCACCAATGTTGACCCGCTTGACTGACTTCCAGGGAAGGCGCATTCCGTTGGTGGGAAAGGTGACCTTCCACGTTGAGTTCAAAGACCATAAGGCTGAGCTGTCTCTCCTGGTGGCAGAGGCTGAGCGGGTTAGCCTGTTGGGCCTTGACTGGTTTGAGGCATTGGGGATCACTATCACTGGTATCAACAAAATTTGTGTAAATAAACAGGACTCATTGTATAGCGAGTTTCCTGAAGTGTTTGGTGAGGGGCTTGGCATGTACACCACCCCCCTGGTTTCTTTTGATTTGGACTATACGAATATGCGCAGACTACAAATGTACAGTTAACAAAGCTCTGCAGCAGCATTCCTATCCGGTGCCGGTAATCAGCCACATACTGGTGTCACTGGGAGGGGGAAAAGTCTTTGCCAAGCTTGACCTGGCTCAAGCTTACCAGCAGTTGCCGGTGGACGACGCAACTGCTGAAGCCCAAACAATCATTACCCATAAAAGGGCTTTCAGGGTAAAACGATTACAGTTTGGAGTAAATGTCATCCTGGGCATTTTTCAAGGGCTAATGGAGGGGCTCCTGCGTGGGCTACCCGGTGTCGTGCCCTATTTCAACGATGTTTTAATTGCGGGCACAGATGATTGTGAACTGATGGCTCACTTAAGAGCAGTGTTGAGTCGTTTTAAAAATGCCGGGCTGTGGGTTAAGCATTCGAAATGTGTTGTCGGGGTAAAAAGAGTTGAGTTCTTGGGTTTCCTCGTAGATGCAGACGGGGTCCACCCCACACCCAACAAGGTGGTGGCAACCCGAAACGCGCCTCCACCCCAGTCCAAGAAAGACCTCCAGTCCTTCTTGGGAATACTCAACTTTTATGGTGCCTTTCTGCCACACAAGGCATCGGTCGCTGAACCTCTGCACGCTTTGCTCCACAAGAAAGCTAAATGGGAGTGGGGTGAATGGCAGAGGCGTGCATTCACTTCAGTGAAGGAACTTTTGTCATCGAGTGCAGTCCTGACGCACTTCGATGAAAACAAACTGCTGGTGCTTGCAGCTGACGCGTCTCCTTATGGGGTGGGTGCTGTTCTCAGCCACCTGATGCCGGATGGATCTGAGGCACCGATTGCATTTTATTCCCGATCCCTCACTAAGGCAGAAAAGAACTATGCCCAGATCGACAAGGAGGGCCTTGCCCTAATCGCAGGAATAAAGAAATTCCATGACTTTGTTTATGGGCGGCGGTTCCTCCTTGTGACTGATCACAAACCTCTCCTGGGCATCTTCTCGCCAGACCAGCCGACACCGAACATTCTATCGCCACGGATGCTAAGGTGGGCAGTTTTTCTGTCGGCATATGATTTCGAGCTAGAGCACCGTCTGGGGAAGGCTATGGGGCACGCAGACACCCTTAGCCGCTGCCCCGCACCACTAACTGACTCTGACGAGGAGCCAGAACTGGACGTTTTGGCGCTGGAAGAGCTCCCGGAGGCACCAGTCACCTCCACAGACATTGCCACTGCGTTGGCAAAGGACCCTTTAATTGCCTGAGTTCTCAATTGGGTGTGGAGGGGGTGGCCGGCTGGGAAAGTGGAGGCGGATTTCAAACCATTTGTTTCCCGCCAAAATGAATTATCTGTGACTAAGGGCTGTCTGCTTTGGGGAAGTAGAGTTGTAATTCCCTCTAAGCTAAGGGAAAGAATCCTGGAGGCCTTGCATGCGGGCCATCCAGGAATGGTTCATATGAAGGCCCTCGCCAGAGGGTACGTGTGGTGGCCAAACATTGATGTGGACATTGAGGTTTGGGTTCGGAACTGCATGTCCTGCCAACAGTCCCGGCCAGAACCACCTCATGCTTCTGTCCAGCCCTGGGAAAAGTCAAGGAGGCCATGGTCCTGCCTCCATATTGATTTTGCGGGCCCATACCATGGGCAAATGTTTTTCATATGTGTAGACTCTTACTCCAAATGGTTGGAGGTTGTAAATATGAGATCAACGAATTCTGGTGCTGTGATTCATGTCCTGCGCAAGCTGTTTTCCACGCATGGGCTGCCGGACTGTGTCATCTCCGATAATGGGCCACAGTTCATTTCGGCAGAATTTGAGGGGTTCCTGGCTGACAACCTTGTACGCCATGTAATGTTGGCCCCGTTCCATCTGGCCTCTAATGGACAGGCCGAACGTATGGTTCGGACAACAAAATAATTGCTTGGGTGCCTGATATGCAGGGACTGGAATCAGAAGCTGGCCTCTTTCCTTCTGAGGAGAGGAGGAGGAGGAGGAGGAGGAGAGGAGGAGGAGATTGGATTTATACCCCGCCCTTCATTTGGAGTCTCAGAGTGGCTTACAAACTCCTTTCCCTTCCCCTCCCCACAACAGACACCCTGTGAGGTAGGTGGGGCTGAGAGAACTTCTGACAGAAACTGTCCTTGAGAGAACAGCTGTGCCAGAGCTTGTGACTGACCCAAGGTCACATCAGCAGCTGCAAGTGGAGGAGTGGGGAATCAAACCCGGTTCTCCCAGATCAGAGTCCGCACACTTAACCACTACACCAAACTGGCTCTGAGGCAACACATCACTCCGTGTTCAGCAACGAGGTGGAGCCCAGCTGAACTCTTGATGGGCTGGAAGCTATCTGCCCTCCTCAACCGTTTGCACCCTGACTTGGACCAGTCCAAGCAACGGTTTGAGGAACCAGCACAGGGGAAAATGTTCCAGTGTGGGGACAAGGTCTTTGCCCAGAACTATGGGGAAGGTCATTGGTGGCTACCGGCTGTAATCACCAAAGTTGCAGGGTCCAGACTGTATGTGGTCCGGCTTCCCAGCAGACGGGAGATTCACAGCCACATAGACCAGCTCAGGGAGCGTTGGGCAGACTCAGGCGCTGAGTCGGTGCCCGAACCTGAGCTGGTCCCCGAGCAGGAGGGGCCTCCCGCCGAGGAGGTGAGTGCTGCAGAAGGGGAATCGGAGTCTGGGCAGACCCCAACTCCAGAGCCTGTGATCCCTGTTTGTGTTCCCCCTGTCTCTCCTGTGAGAGAGGTTACCAGGGCTCCAGAAGAGTGTGCCGCTCCAAGTCCAACGGAGCAGAGACCGCTGCGCCAGTCAAACCGAAGCTGAGGTGCCCCCCCCCACCTGAAAGATTATGTTTGGCAGGGTAATGCTCCATCTTAGGGGGGAGGAATTTGTTATGTACTGAATGTGAATCGCTCCTATCTAGTCACATGTTAAGCTTGAGTCTGAATGTGGCTCTTCAGATGTCGCATTGCTATTGGTCGGTTTCTGTGAAACCTGTGTAATTACCCAATCACTGAGTGATATGGTTGCAAAGAGAGAACGGTCTTGATTGACCTTTATCCCTGTATTCTGATTGGTCTTTAACTTGTAATGGGTGTGGTTTTGACAGCCCGGGAGAGTTTAAAAGAAGGAACTGTGCTCCCCTTGTTGTGTGTTCCTGACTTACAGTTGCTGTTTAATAAAGCTGAAATCACTTGAAGCTGAATCCTTTGTTGAGTCTCATACTTAACAGAGTATGCAGTGAATTGGCTAAGTTTGTGGGTGACACTAAGTTGTTCAAGGTGGTGAGAACCAGGGAGGTCTGTGAGGCACTCCAGTGGGATCTGTCAAGGCTGGGTGAGTGGGTGTCAATGTGGCCAATGAGGTTCAACGTGGGCAAATGCAAAATAATTCACATTGCAGCCAAAAATCCTAATTAGAAATATATGTTAATAGGGTCCGAACTGGCAGTAACTGATCAGGAGACAGATCTTGGAGTCATGGTAGATAATTCACTGAAAATGTTAACTCAGTGCGCGATTACAATAAAAAAGGCAAATGCTATGCTGAGGAAACAAATCAGCCAGTATTGTAATGCCCCTGTATAAACCTATGGTGTGGCCTCATTTGGAATACTGTGTACAGTTCTGGTCACTATACCTCAAAAAAGATATTATAGCATTGGGAAAAGTGCAGAAAAGGGCAACTAAAATGATTAAGGGGATGGAACACCTTTCCTATGAAGAAAGGTTAAAGATTTTAGGGCTTTTTGGCTTGGAGAAATGGTGACTGAGGGGTGACATGATAGAAGTTTACAAAATTATGCATGGGATACTTTTCTCCCTTTCTCACAATACAAGAACTTGCTGGTACCCAATGAAATTAATGAGCAGTAGGTTTAGAGCAGATAAAAGGAGGTACTTCTTCATGCTAAGAGTGATTAACACATGGAATTCAGTGCTGTGGTAAGTGGTGGCAGCTGCAAGCATAGACAGCTTCAAGAAGGGATTGCTTAAACATATGGAGCAGAGGTTCATCAGTGTCTCTTAGCCACAAGGTATAGATGGAACACTCTGTCTGGGCCAGTGATGTTCTGTGTTCTTGGTGCTTGGGGAGCAATAGTGGGAGGGCTTCTGGAGTTCTGGCCCTGCTGGTGGACCACCTGATGGGACCTGAGTTTTGACCACTGTGTGACACAGAGTGTCGGACTGGATGGGCCATTGGCCTGATTCAATAAGGCTTCTCTAATGAACTCTTATGTCAGAGTGGCTTTTGCAGTTGTAAGAGCCAAGAAATGAAGGGATTAAATACTCACTTTCCCCAGCAATTGCCCCCAATCTTCAAAGTGGCTGTGGGGCTGCTAATTAGTTAGGGGGGAAAGTCTTAATCATGTAGTGCCTTACATCACAGCAGTTTATTGTCATTTGACTTTTCCCTCAAATGCAGCAACCCCAGTAGTTTCTACCTGATGAGTCTTATTTCAAGGATTACAAGGATCTGTGAAATCAGGATTTTCTCAGAGCTCTAGTGATAAAGCTCCAGGTATTAGATTTTGGGGGGGGCACTACTTTACCACATACAAGCATATAGAAAACTGGTCCATTGCTCTTTGTGTTTTCACTAAAGCTTTTCAAAACCACCTTCCTGTCTGAGGTTTAACAACAGCCCAAATAAAACTCTGGACATCCTTAAGTTCACCAACCTCCAGCCAGCCCAGACATAGTATATTTTAAAAGCAAATTCTCTTTCTTCCCCAAGCTAGGGAACTACCACAGGTGGGCTAGGGTAGGTAGCCTACTGTGGAACTGGTTAACAGCTGCACAGAGCTGTTTGTTAACTGATGAAATGCAGAGTAGAGGATGTACAGTGAGCTGAATCTATTACTGAGAGCCAATTGCTACACAGAGGAAAGGGCAGACTGAAATGGTAGAATTTTGGACTGTCCTACTTCAGTTTGCCAGTGACTGTTGTGTGTCAAATTTTGGAATGGTGCCTCAGATACCAAATGTACTGCATGTCATATAGAAGCATACCAGAAAGAATGAGTTGGTATAGCCCTTTCCTTACAATATTACTTTTCACACATGGGAGTATTCAAAATCATGGGTCTTCCCCATGTCAGTCTGTCACTTCAGTCCTGATTCACACATGCATGAAAATGAGGTGGGAATGAGGTAGTAGAGACCTGAGGTGGAAAATTCCAGTTCTGAACGTTTCTTTGCATAAACCCCTGTGCAAATAGAAAAGTAGTACAGCAATGGAACACTAATTTTGCTTGCTTGTAGTGCCGCCTCCTGTATGCAAGTAGCTTTCAACACAGGGGAGCATTCTGAAATGTGACCCTCCATGTTCCTCTCCCAAAGTGTGAAAGCAATGTAATCTGTTCTACCACTGCATTCTTGTGCGTGTATGAACCAAGTGTCAGCCTATATAATATATAAAATGGCATTTCTCAAACAGTGGACTGGGGACCTCTGGGAGTCTGTGAGCATATTCTGGGCGTACTTCGGTCCTTTGTAAGGAGGGCAGGCCCCTCTTACACCCAACAAAACAAACTTTTCTCTGTTTTCCTTGAATGGGAACTCTCTGCTTCAGCAAAAGGAGGCCAAATGGGCTTTCCCTTCTTTCAAAGGGTACATAAGAACATAAGAACATAAGAGAAGCCAATGTTGAATCAGGCCAATGGCCCATCTAGTCCAACACTCTGTCACACAGCGGCCAAAATATACCAGGTGCCATCAGGAGGTCTAGCAGTGGGGCCAGGACACCAGAAGCCCTCCCACTGCTGCCCCCTCCAGCACCAAGAATAGAGTGCATCACCTGCCCCAGACTGAGAGTTCCCATCTATACCCTGTGGCTAATAGCCACTGATGGACTTCTGCTCCATATGTTTATCTAATTCCCTCTTGAAACTGTCCATGCTTGCAGCTGCCACCACCTCCTGTGGCAGTGAATTCCATATGTTAATCACTCTTTGGGCGAAGAAGTATTTCCTTTTATCTGTTCTAACCCGACTGCTCAGCAATTTCATGGAGTGCCCATGAGTTCTTGTATTGTGAGAAAGGGAGAAAAGTACTTCTTTCTCAACCTGCTCAATCCCATTCATAATCTTATAAACCTCGATCATGTCACCCCTCAGCCGTCGTTTCTCCAAGCTAAAGAGCCCCAAGCATTTTAACCTTTCTTCATAGGGAAGGTGTTCCAACCCTTTTATCATTCTAGTTGCCCTTCTCTGCACTTTTTCCAATGCTATAATATCCTTTTTGAGATGTGGTGACCAGAACTGTATACAGTATTCCAAATGAGGTCGCACCAATGATTTATACAGGGGCATGATGATAGTGGCTGATTTGTTTTCAATTCCCTTCCTAATAATCCCCAGCATAGCATTGACCTTCTTTATTGCAGCTACACACTGTCTAGACATTTTCATTGAGTTATCACTACGACTCCAAGATCTCTCTCTTGGTCCATCTCTGCCAATTCAGACCCCATCAACGTGTATTTATATTTAGGATTTTTGGGCTCCAATGTGCATCACTTTGCACTTGGCCACATTGAACCCCATTTGCCACGTTGACGCCCACTCACCCATCCTCAACAGATCCCTTTGGAGTGCCTCACACTCCTCCCTGGTTTTCACCACCCTGAACAACTTTGTGTCATCTGCAAATTTAGCCACTTCACTGCTTACTCCCAATTCTAAATCATTAATAAACAAGTTAAAAAGCATCGGGCTGAGTACCGATCCCTGTGGTACCCCACTGCTTACCACCCTCCACTGAGAAAGTTTCCCATTTATACTCACTCTCTGTTTTCTATTTATAAGCCAGTTTTTGATCCACAAGAGGACTTGTCCTTTTATCCCATGACTATTGAGCTTACTTAGGAGCCTTTGATGAGGAACTATATCAAAAGCTTTCCGGAAGTCAAGGTAAATAATATCTATTGGGTCCCCCTTGTCCACATGTTTGTTCACTCCCTCAAAAAACACTAACAGGTTAGTGAGACAAGATCTTCCCTTACAGAACCCATGCTGAGTCTGCCTCAATAGTTTTTGTTCATCAATGTGCCTACTAATTCTTTCCTTAATAACAGTTTCCACCAACTTACCCGGTATCGATGTCAGACTGACTGGCCTGTAATTTCCTGGATCTCCCCTGGAGCCCTTTTTAAAGATGGGAGTGACATTAGCTACCTTCCAGTCTTCAGGAATGGAGGCAGATTTTAAAGAAAGATTACATATTTTTGTCAGGAGATCCACAAGTTCACATTTGAGTTCTTTCAGAACTCTCGGTAGGAGCTTATAGAGCCACCATTTTCTAGCTTCCAGATTACCCCAGAGCAAAGTTCCCTTTAAGCTGCGCCAGGGTGTGCTGGCACACAAAATTTTAACCAGCACTGCAGGCTAAATGAACTGAGCCCACAAATGAACTGAGAAGGCTCCCCCCCTCCATTGGAAACAATAGAGGATGGGGACACTTCCTTCTGGGGCCCCTAGATTTGGACCCTTAGTTCCAATCTTTTTGAAACTTGGGGGAGCTTTTTGGGGAGAGGCACCAGCAGCTATGCTGCAAATTTTATGCCTCTACTTCAAAAAAACAGTCCCCTCAAAGCCCCAGATATTCCCAATTGATTTTTCATTATAGCCTATGGGGTCCATTGACTATAGTGGTCTCCACAGGCTACAATGGAACAAGGAAAAATTCTTTTTTTTTTTTTTTGCATACCCCTATTATGCTTTTCAGTATGATTTGTAAGCTGCCTTGGGTCACAGGGAAAAGTAGGATATAAATATTTGAATAAATAAGTAGTTTGGGCAGGTTGATAACATTTAAGCAACTTCCTTTTTGTTAAATAAGGCGGGGTTCAGACAGTGATTGTTCCAACTCTGTTATACTTGACCTGTAATGCTGGTTGTCATATTTCACTTAACCCCCCCCCCCAGTAGACTGCAAGTGTTTCCCCCTCCCTCCACCAAAATGCTGGTATGCTTTCTAAGGCTCAGCTCAGGATGACAGTCCAAGGCCAGGTCTACCAATATAGTGGAGTGGGGTGAGTAGACGTGTTCTCCAGAGGCAAGGTCTACCAATACAGAGGAAAGGGATGGGTAGACCTCCCCCCCCTCACTCTTTTTTAAATTAATAATTTTTTAATTTTAAAATACATCACATATATTAAACACAACACATATATTGAAACTATAAATAAAACATATGGAACTGTGAAGTTATGATGAATAAGCCCTGGTCGACCATAAGGGATCTGCTTATATTCATATCAAGTCCACATAATTCTCATCATTCATTAAAATGTCATTTTCCATCAAATAATGAATAACAGGAGACCACAATTCAGTGTATGCTAGTTTCTGTTGATATGATCTGTTCAGTTGTGTATTATTATTCAGTTTACCTAAAATATAAAAGTCCCACAACTTTTGGAGCCATTGATCTATCATTGGCATTTTCTTATCTTTCCATTTTGAGGCTAACAATGTTCTAGCTGCCGAAATTAGAGTTGAGGTCAATTGGTTGCATTTTAATTTTCCAGATGGCATTTTCCAATAATCTAATAGCAAAACCTCTGGCAGAAATGGAAGATCCATCCCTGTGATATTCTTGATGTGTAAGAGAATACCTCTCCAGAAGTCTTGTACTTGTTCACAAGTCCACCAACAGTGGAGAAAATCTGTTACATAGCCATATCCCTTTGAACATCTTGGAGAATTCTTTTTGTTGATACGATGCAGTCTTGTAGGCGGTAAATACCATCTTGTCAGTAACTTAATATATTGGTATTTAAGAGAATATATATTTGATTTGAAACATACTACCTCCCATATACCTGGCCAATCCTCCTCCGAAATTTGTTGTTGACAGTCTATCTGCCAAAGCTGTTGGTAAGCATAAGCTTTCGGCATTTCTAATCATAACAGAATATCATATAATCTAGAAAGTAGACCAGATGTATGCTCAGGTATATTTTTGAGCAAAATTTCAAAGTCTGTGAGAGGCCTTGAGATTGACTCTTTAACAGTAGAAGAAAGTGTAAAATGTCTTATTTGATGATACTGCCGCCAAGAAAGAGGCTGTTGCAAAACATCCTCTACATTCTGTTTTAATTTCAATAGTCCATTATCAAATAAATCCATTAAACGTAGATTTCTAGTTGGTTTCCAGGTACAACTTGCCAACAGAGAATTTGCATTTCTGGTTCTGAATTGAAGATAGTAAAGATCTCTCTGGAGATATCTTTTTCCGTCTTTTATCCCATGTTGCAATCATGCTGCCTAGACATGGAGAAGAAAATTCCATTGCATTTCTGTTCCTCTTATCGTTCCACAAAAAGTCAGCTAAGGAGTTAGCTGGAGAGAAAGCATTTTCTATCTGCAGCCCACCCACAACTGTGAGTTAGGTCATTGCCATTACCAGGTAAGTCGAAGAAGCTGTCTCATGATAGAGTCTTAAATCTGGGACGTCCATACCTCCATGTTCTCTGGGGTTACAAACCATCTTAAAATTAAGCCGAGACTTTTTGTTAGCCCATAAAAAATAATTCAGTTCTCACTGCCATACTTTCAATTGCGACTGAGATATTTCAATTGGCAATGCCCTAAATAAAAAAATGTATCTGGGACGGATGAGACTCTTAACCAGATGGAATCTGTCTGGCCAAGAGAGATGCATTTTGTTCCATCTTTTCATGCTATTCCATACCTCTTCTCGGAGGTGATGGTAATTGACCTTCAATAGATCTTTCAAGTCACTTGGGATAAAAATTCCCAAGTAGGGATGGGTAGACCTGTTCTCTGGAGGCCACATCTACCAATATAGGGGAAAGGGCTGGGTAGACCTATTCTTTGGAGGCCTGGTCTACTCCTGTAGAGCACATTTTCTGTAATGAAATTTGACTTGATTCTATTTTCTCCTATAATGTTTAAATTATTCTTAAAATATTAATTCTGAGATTTTTACCAGGTTATGGAAATAATTTTCTATATGCCAAAAAAGGCTAACTTGACTAGAAATAATTTTCTAAAAAAAACAATTTATGTGATAGTCAAATGTAGACTCACTCACAACTTTAACGCTACTAGCTTTTTTCATTCACTAGGCAGAATTTTTGCTCACAACACTGTGGAGCTTAGAGGGAGCCTAGAGCACTAGCTTGAAACTCAGTGCTGGCTTAAATGCCTTCCTCCCTGCTACCCCAGAGAGGGGTGCCAACCCCAGTCTAGAAATTTCTGGGAGATCTGCGGTGACAGTGCCAGGAAAGGGAGCTCAGCAGGCATGTGATGCCATTCTAGAACTTCTATTTCTCCTAGAGTCTAGGATAGAATTTGCTAGAGTCTCCTCTCCTATGACATTTCTCTCAGACTCTGCCCTCTGAAGCTACTATTTCCTGCATCGGAATGGATCTCTGTAGTCTGGAGATCAGATGCAATTCCAGGAGTACTCCAGGTCCCATCTTACATGATAACCTCAGTTGGCTCCGAGCAGGAGGCAGAATAAGTGCCTCTGCAACTCACCTTGGATGGATCCTGAATGGGCAACAGTGCAACAATAGGAGGTACATACCTCCTTTCCTGCCTGAGCACAGTCCAAGGTAAAGTGAAAAGGAAGCTTTCTAGTGGCTCTGTAATTAGGCAGGAGGTGATGACAGGGTGCCCCACCAGTCCCTTCCTTCATCTTGGTGATCCCTGTTGGTGTGGCAGCCTAAGTGGCAGCTTCAGTCACTTTGGCAATGAACCAGCCCTGCAGAAAACACACTGATTGGTTGCTGGGATCCAGTACTCAGCCTTAGAAACTGTAACTGGCTGAGTAGCACCAACATTGTATACTTCTAACAGTCATCACAGCTGACATCAGGTATTTTTTTAAAAAAATGATCTGGTTTTTATGTCCCATGCAACAGATTTCACCATAGAAAGAGATTTCTCTTTCTGTTTATATACAACAGTAACCATAAGCAGTTTTCCACTGCATACTAGAAATTCAGGTTTTGTATGATGCTGGTCTTTTTTCTGTTACTATAAGCAGCCCTGAAAAATTTTCCCAGCCATTTCCCACTGGAGAGAAGTTATTCACCAAAGAGGAAGGTTTTTGCTGCCTCCAGCACTAAGTCTCCTCTAATCAAGGGATAAGATTCATCAGAACTTGGATCAGGAGCTTTTTAGTTGTGGCCCTATAGAACCAGTTGTGCCAAGTAACAGCTGACTTATGGAGATCCCATGGGATTTTCAAAGCAAGAGACGTTCAGAGGTGGTTTGCCAATTGCCACTGCCTGCCTCTGTGTCACAACCCTAGTATTCCATGGAGGCCTCCCATCCAAATACTAGCTAGGGCCAACCTTGCTTAGCTTCCAAGAGCTGAAGAGATTGGGCTAGCCTGAGCTCTCTTAAGCGTACTTTAGCCTGAAGTTATTCTGAGCAGACTAGAGGATGGAGACTTCGATATGGCATGCACAGCTTGCCTTACACTTCATTGAGTGGCAGGCCCCGGTGAGGGAAGAGGGGAGGGCACAGTTTGTAGAGAACGTGCAAAAATCTTTAAACCAAAATAGGTGTCCCTGAACCACTAAAGCCTGAGAACTGCTGCTATAGAATGTTCTAGTTACAGATGTACAAACTAATGATCCATATACTACTATTTTTCTGCCTTCTATTCCATTTTTTAAAATTTTCTTCTTTCTCATTTCCTCCTCACTGAAATGGTAATTCATATGATCTCAGGTAAATTGCTCCCACAAGATTTATTTTTGCTTCAGCATTTTGGGCTTGCAAAATTTGGTATATTGTGTTAATGGATAAGAGGCAATATATTAGAAAATCCAGGAAGGGGAAACTAAAGTTCAGGAGACATTTATGGTGACTTGATATTCATTTATTTTGTATTGGAATAGAAACAAATCTAATGAGCAGGTTAAAGAAGATATTTTGAGATACATCTGAACAGAAGAATATTAGGAAAAAATGATTTATACCAGACAGTAGCAGGTGCAAAATGAGTGTATAATTATGAGTGGCAAATGTTACAGATTGCAGGAATATGGTATTCTCTTTTTCTTCTCTTTGTCTTTAAACTGAACTGGATATAGGATAAACGATGTATATGATATTCTTTTGTGTCGTGTTCACAGATGTATGGGGAAAAATTAATCCCATTTTATTTCTTCTTCTAGTATTAATTTGCACCTTTGGGTTAGAAATGAAGGACAACAGCTGACCTGGAAAAAAAGGAAACTGTTTTTTGAATAAGTTCAAACTGGAATTTACTTGCCAAAATTTAAATTCTCATTTTAAAAGATATTCCCATTTATAAATGCTCTTATATCTGGGGGGTTCAGGAAAAAGCATATATTTATTAGGTAAGTTGATGCATTTAATTTTAAAGATTATATTTTGAAATGTTCTTCTAAAGAAGAAATGGATAATGCTAAAGAAGGAGTAAAAATGCTGGGTCAGCCTTAGAAGCTTCACGGTGCTGCAGAAGAGTTCTTGCTCTCATCTACAGATACCGTGCAGGGCCAAACTAGATGAGCCATTGGGAGATCACATCCTCCTAGCATTTTTTAAGATACTAATTGAAGCAATGCAGGGGCCTGATTCAGATGTCTGCTGCACAGAGTGGAGGCTTAGCTGCCCATCCGTTGTTGCCCCCCCCCCTTCAGCCTTAATAACAGCTTCTGGAGATTGGTTTAGATCAGCAAAACCACTTAAGGAGTGAAACCTCCTCTCCTCTGCCCCAGTGTTAACTGAGGGCTCCAAACGGCTTCTGTTAACATTTTAAAAATATTGGAGGATCTAGTAATTGACCTTCCAGGGTCTTGTCTGTTTTGACCCTCAGTCAGCAAATGCGCAAGCCTCAACCCTGGCCCCAAGTAGCTGTCTGTTGAGATGTAGGACAGGCTACCTCACTGAACAGATGCAAACACCACTCCACTTTCATGAACATTCTCAGGAAAATTATAAACCCAGGAGTTCCATTTGGGGAGGATGGGGGGCTCTTCCTCACCCTTTATTTTTAGACCACGTTTGATTGTCTTTCAGGTAGACCTGTCTCTTGGGTTGTTATGAAGTATCACCATACTCCTAAAAATAACTCTCACACAACTCACAAGAATTACTGTGGGGAGCCCCAGTTATATTGGATGAAACATGTGTAGTAGGCCTAGAAATGCCTAGGAAGAATTTTCTGGCCCTTTTTTTGGAACTACAAAAAATAGTCTCCCATTTCTTCCCAGTGAATTGTCAAGAGAGGCACCTATCTGTGGTTGAACTGCTGTGACTTGACTGATGACAACAACAGTGTTCTTCAGAAGCTGAATATATAGTGCCCCTTGGGCAGAAGATGCATCTCTTGTACTGGTGGCCACCTCTGTGGACAGGACCAGAGATTTTCCTATTTACTGTGCATCAGACAGCCAGGCTTCTGGCTCAGCAGAAGGCAGGCTATCATAGCTAGCTGTTCTCCTAGACGGAATATTTTGCACTCCCAGTAACCCAGGAGATATGAATCTCTTATCTCTCCTGCAAACACTACCATTATTTTTACATGTGACATTTGGTAATGTAGCAACGGTGCAGCAAAACCCCCTTCAGTTTCCAGAGATGAATAGCTCCTGCCATTTCCCTTTTGTATCCACTGCTGAGCTATTTGAAAAGAGCAGGAGATAAGTAGCCTTATGACCACTGTAGATTAACAGACTCTGAGGTGCCAAATGCAGGTTGTTGCTGCTGGGCTGTTGAATTAACGTTTATACAGACCTTTCAGTGCAAAGAACACTGTGAATAAAAGGCCGTGGGCTATGAACTTTGGGGCCATGAAAGCCTTACAGAAATAAATACTCTTTTATGCAGGAGCAGTATGGCTGTCACCAGTAACTGCCAGACCATAGTTTCTTTCAGATGGGACACAATCCAGGGATATGGCAGAGCTTGCAAAAATTCAGGGAGGTGTTTTCTGCAGCAAGACCATGAGATGAATTTTGCTGGCCCAGCTGCACCCTAAGTCTTTCAGAGCAGCTTGTGCCATTTCCCAGGGTCTGAACACTTCATCATCAAGAAGGGAGTGGAACATCAACAGTGTGGTCCTATGCAGAGTTACGCCCTTTGAAGACTGTCGACAGAAGACTAAAGTTTGAGCCCAGTGGCAACTTTAAGACCAACATAGTTTTATTCAAGCTATGAGCTTTCGACTGCATGCACACTTCCTCAGATACAGACTGAAACAGAATTTCCTCAAGCCCTACATACAGAAAAATGTGGGAGGGGCAGTCAGAACCAAGACTCATCAGTAAAGCTGAGATTGTATCAAGGCAACTGGTGAGATCAATGAATGGCAGCAAATTAACTAATCAGCAGATTCAGGCTACCCACCTGAATCTGACTTAGAAGAGTGTTATTTTGTTTTATGACTGCACTTTAAGGATTGTAATAATAGGGGAAATTCTGTGAGCCATCTCAAGGAGTAGCCACTGAGGCAAGCCATCTTTTAAAGACTTCCTTAGGCGAAGAACTTCAGTGGATTGTGGCTTTCTCTGTCCCTTATTCATGAGAATGCTCTTAGATACTGATGGCTCATTCACAGAAAGAGCCTCTCTGGAGTAAATACCTCAGAAATCCAGCATTGCCCCTTTAACTGAAGACGGATGTCCTCTAGGGAGGCAGGGCACAGTACAAACAGGGGTGCTTTCAGACAGAGCAGAATAATGACGTTTCAATCCACTTTCAATGCTCTTTGCTTGCAAGTGGATCTTGCTGTTTCATGCAGCAAAATCCAGTTGCAAAGTATATTGAAAGTGGATTAGAAACATTATTCGACATGTGTGAAAGCATTCAGCTCTCCAGAGGAGTATTTCAGCCCTCAGACTTTAGCTCAGTGGCACAGCAGTGCTCCATTACCTGCTCTCTTAAGCTACACCCTGCTAGTCAGTGTCCTCTAGGGATACCCTGAATTTCACTGCAAAAGGGGTTGCCAGTAGATTTTCCATCACTGACAGTGATGATCAGACATTTACTGATCTCCTTGTCAGTATGGTTCGGTACTAAATGACTCAAAAGCCTGCTAGACATGCTTGCTTTCCCCCAAAAACTGCATGTGCAAAATGCTGCTGATCCAAATAGACCAGGGGTAGCCAAACTGCAGCTTGGGAGCCACATGTGGCTCTTTCACACACATTGTGTGGCTCCCGGCATGGCAGCTGAGGAAGTGAAGGGGAGGCATACATTTTCTCCCTCCCTCCCATCTATTTGCTTTCTTTGTTTCTTTCTCTCTCTTTCTTTCCACCTCTTTCATTCTTTCTTTCCACCTCTCTCTTTCTCTCTCTCCCTCTTAGACAAATAAATATCATTAGCAAACAAATAAATATCATTGGGCAAACAGATATCATTGGGCAAATAGATATCATTATCAATATCTGTTTTTAGCCCTTTTGTTTTTATTTTTGGCAGTCTCATTTAATGTTAATAAAACAACAAATTTGCATATTTTAAAATAAAAACATGCTTGTAATATTTGTTCATGTTTAGCGGCTCTCAAACATCTGACATTTATTCTATGTGGCTCTTACGCTAAGGAGGTTTGGCCCCTGAAATAGACCAACAGCTATTAGTATCTCTAAGGACTACTCAGACAAACACCAAATGGTAGAAGTTTTCTTAAACTCCGTGTTTATTTATGACTGAGCGGGAAACTTTCCAGCTGCTTGGATCGGCTTCTTCTGGGGCCACTTTAACTTTCCAGCCTGCTCCTGAGCACCAGTACCCAATACCAGGTTTTCAGCCTGGTAAAGCAGCTGCCTCATAATCTGGCTCTTCTGTGTTGTCTACAGTGATTGGAAACAGTGCTCCAGGGCTTGGGGCAGGAATCTTCCCCATCCCAGACCCCTGTAATCTTTTATAGAAACCACTATTCATTTCACTTCTGAACCAGTAGGTGTCCTTCTACTGAACACTTGCACTTTGTACCCCAGCTTGCGCGCTGTCCCTTCTGATCTGAAATTCCCAGAAGCACTTTTCTTTTGTGTTAGCAGGGGAACCCTAGCCCTTCCCCTCAAGATGTGCCAACCACAGAATCTGATTCACTCCTTAAGCAGGGTGGGAGACACAGTGGTGTAAGATGCTACACTGCTTGTGCTGGCTTAGAGTCTCCTCTGCACACAGTTGAGAAGGGCAGTAGGGCATCTTTTACTGAGTTAGGGTTTCCAAAGTAGCTAATGACTGGGTGCAGCATTTTCTCACAAGGCAAATAGAGGTGGTTTGGGGAAGGTGAATTCCACAGGAGATGCGTATATAGAGTTTCTTTTCTAGCTTCCATTGCACTGTTGAATGAGCAGCCTTTGGGCTGGAAGACCGACAGACTCCATGGCAGAGCGAGTCACAGCCACATGTGTATAGCCAGTGTCCTTGAGATGCAGGTTTTGGCATGCCCTGTCATCACTTTTGAAAGCATATTGCTATCAAGTGCTTGCACAGCTTCCTCAAGGGTGGCCAGGATGAGAAAGCAACATCTGCCATCCTGCCAGAACAGGAGAAAGGCACCAGGTCAATGATCTGAGCCACAGTTTGCAATCCTCTGGCACCCTCTAATCACCTTCTGATTAAAATTGCCACTCACATTAATGATTTTCAGCCTCACAAAGTTGCAGGGAAGGAAGGCCTGTGTCTCTGTCCCCATGTTATTGATAGTGAAATGGAGACACCTAGAGGGGAAATTCCTTTGTCAGGATCAGAGAGGGCCCTTGGACAGTAGCAGCAGGTTATAGAGCAGCAGATGTGCCATTGCTCGTTTGGGGCATGGGGCCCAGAGTTCTCCTTTAAAAGTAGCACTTTTATAGCTGGGATATTGCACTCAAATTGCAGCATAATCAAATTGTTTCTGTAGATGACAGAGTAATTGGAATTTGGCATGCGGTTTACAATATAGCTATGCAAGAGCCACAGACATCTATTGGATAATATCCTGTGACATCACTGATAAGGAGCAACACATCCCCTTCCCAAATACATTGCATGCTGTAAAGTCAAAGCCCGCAGAAAAGAGATTCAAAAGGGAAGGGAAATCTATTAATCTCAAGGCAAAAACTGGGAAAGCCTCTTGCAAGTGTCATCGTGGCAGTGTGATTTTGAGATTTTAGGAGGATTTGCTCTTGCTCCCCAGTGAATCTAGCAAGGGGCTTCTCCTCTCTTTCCCCTGATAAGTATTCATAGTTAACATCACTGCACATGTCATGCAGAAACTATTTGCTGAAAGTATATGGGGATCACAGCAACGTTTTCCAAAGAAGCACACAAAATATACGTAGGACAAGACTACTCCTTAATGCTCAGAAGACACACATCAGGGCCACCAACAGTCAAGGGTCCTTGGAACTAATGCTTAGGGATATTCACATGCCTTTCACCCTTTTCCCTATATTTAATGTAAAAATCACTAGCACAGCTCTGACAAAGACAGGTGTTTCATAAGTGGCTCTTAATTTCCACTTCCACAAGTGTCCCCTTTCTGTAGCCCGATCATTCCTCTTTGTGTGCTGGAGTGCTCATCGTGCATATAAGGAAGAGGGAAGTGACAGCACAGTTAAGCCCAACCGCCCATGCATTCAAATCTTTATGTTTACAACACATAAATGTGTGAGTGTGTAAAGTGCTGCCAAGTCACAGCCAATTTATGGCAATCCCAGCCAGAGGCTTTCTGGGCAAGTGAGAAGTGGAGGTGGTTTGCCATTGCCTCCCTCTGCAGTGTCTTCCTTGCTGATCTACCTCCAAAGTACTGGCCCTCCTTAGCTTCCCAGATCTGATGAGACTGAGCTACACCA
The DNA here is from genome assembly GCA_029375565.1 of Gekko gecko. Taxonomy (NCBI): domain Eukaryota; kingdom Metazoa; phylum Chordata; class Lepidosauria; order Squamata; family Gekkonidae; genus Gekko; species Gekko gecko. The sequence continues at coordinate 98,532,306 of JAPDNY010000001.1, forward strand.
TGCCACTTTCCTTTCCACAGTACATAAATACTACATATGCATTAGAAACTTGGTGGGTATCTTGGGGAGAGGCTCCATCAGCTACCCTGTGAGTTTGGAGCCTCTCCCTCAAAGCCCCTCCCCTCCAGCCCCCAGAATATACCCTAAGTTTTCACCATTGACTTCAATGGCCCATAGGATATAATGGAGCTGAAATTGACATTCGGCTGCCTGAAAGACTCCCCAGGACGTCAGCTGGGGGTGGGGCTTGGCTCCTGAGCTCCCGGAGCTGTGCTCCGGTGCACCCCCCTCAAAAGACCCCTGATTACAGGTATCTTCATGCCAATGCTAGAAGCCTCCAAGAGTGCTTAGTGCCAAATGACAACATAGATATAGTGGGTGCCTCAGAATTATGGTGGATTGTGGAAAATCAGTATGATATGGTCATTCTTGGGTATAATCTCTACAACAAGAGAGTGAGGGACATGTTGGAGGTTGTGTTATTTATCAAAGACAGCCTTGAGTCAAATTAGTTAGGCAGCATTAGGGGAATGAACTCACTGAGAGCAATTATATGGGTGGAAATATTAGGCCCTTTTTTGTTGTTTAGTCACACAGTCAAGTCCAACTCTTCATGACCCATGGACCACATCATGCCAGGCCCTCCTATCTTCTGTCATGCTCCGGAGTTTGCTTAATTTCACGTTCGTTGCATCAATAACACTGCCTAACCATCTCATCCTTTGTCATCCCCTTCTTTGACCTTCAATCTTTCCCAGTATCAGAGTCTTCTCCAGTGAGTGCTCCCTTCTCATTTGGTGGCCAAAGTATTTGAACGTCAGCTTCAGTATCTGGCCTTCCAGGGGACAGTTAGGGTTGATTTCTTTTAGGATTGACTGATTTGATCTCCTTGCAGTCCAAGGGAGTCTCAAGAATCTTCTCCAGAACCATAATTCAAAAGAATCTATTCTTCAGGATTTGGCCTAAGTGATACTTATAGTGGGGATGTACTATCACCCACCTGATAAAACCCTTGAGGCTGATCTTGAAAAGTACTGGGTTCACAGCATGGAGACTTGGACTATGCATGGAGACTCGGGCTATGACATGCTAAACAAGTTGCGTTTATTGTACTTCACACAAAAGACATAAATGGCCCAGCAAGGGTCAACTATATACACCCAACCCAGACACACCCACAGTTCCATTGGGGGGGGGTTGAATTTCCCACCAAAAGGTCCTATTGGAGGGCTCCGGGTGGCCTAGGATCCTTGGCCCCTATTGTGTTTGGGACCAAGCTCAGGACTGAGGCTGCAGACCCCTGGTGGCAGTCCACAGACATAACAGATCTTGAGATGGTTAAGGAAATAAGAGTGGTGACTAAAGTAGATAATGTTGTGACACTGGATAACGTCAACTACCTCCACATTGACTGGGTAAATATGTGCATGAGTCAAGATGTAAAAATGAGATTCCTAGACATCATAAAATGACTGTGCACTGGAACAGTTGTTCACAGAACCAACAAGAGGGGTAGCGATCTTTTACTTCATTCTCAGTAGAGCTTGACACCTGGTTCAAGATTTAATTGTTGTTGCAATGGTTAGGAACAGTGACCACAATGCTATTAAGTTTAGCATTCATGTCAATGAAAAGCTATCCCTACAGTCCAAAACTGTAATGTTTGATTTCAAAAGGGACGTTTACAAAAAGAGAGGACCATAAAGAAGGAAGTTGAAAGGGAAACACAAGAAAGTCAGATCCCTAGAGGATGCTTATAAGTTATTTAAAATGACACTTATTGAAGCCCAATACAATCCATTTCCCAGTAGGACAGGTATTACCAGATCTAAAAAGATTCCTATGTAGTTCTTTTCATACTTTAGAAGACCTTACAAGCATGGACCAGGATGAATTCCTATGACCATGGGAAGACTTCCCTTCTTCTTACTCTGGCACTCCAGGTAGTCACTTGGTAAACCAAATTAGATGGTCATCTATTTGTTCCTTCTTCCTGTGGGAGTCAGTTTAATAGAGAAGTGGGCTACAGGGAGCCTTCTGAAAAATAGAGTTCCATTGTCAAGGCATAAGCTTTGGAACAGGAATCACATATGTTGCTGAAATAGGTTGCAAGGGTTTATTTATTATTTTTATTAAAATATTTATACCTGCTACTCTTTGTCCATGGGGAAGGAAAGTTTATTTTCATTCCCCCAGTAAACCCTTCTACTACACTGGAGAAAGAGCAGGTGGATGGGGCAGAATTGGAGTAAATTGGTTTTCCTTGCAATTGCAAATAGTTGTTTCAGTGCTGGAAGAATGCAAAAGGAAGAAGTTCCCCAGCAAATGACAGGTTAATTGGAACAAAAAACACCTGGAGCCCCACATAAAGCATGCACTAGAGGCACTTTCATTCAGAATGGTCAAAAATTCAGGCAACAAGAAAAACTCATGGGCACAATTGCCAGGCCTTTAACAGCTTATATGAATCATTACACCTCTGGCTCTCGATTTGGACACCCCAGAAATGATTCAAAGGCAAAAATCTCATTCACAAAATATTAAAAATGTGAAACAAAATGAGATCTTCCTTATCTGGAATCAACTCAGGGGAAATGTCAAGCTTTCTATTTCCAGAAGTACAGCTTAAATACTATACTCTTAAATAGGAGTTGATTGAGTCTTAATCCCACCCAGTGAAACTTGACTTGTTCCAACTAATAGGTTATTATCATCTTTGACAGACTCCCTTGCATCAAATCCCTTTCTGCTACCATTTGTAAGAAACATTTATGTGGCAAAGCAAAACACATTTGAAGAGGCCTTTTCCCATTTCAGTAAAGTTTCCCCCACCCTTTTTTTGCATGTTTCCTCTTAAATCAGCCGCTGCCGCTGCTAGAAACCCAATCTCCTTCTTCTGCACATCAAAACCAAACAGAAGCTCATCTTCAAGAGAGGCCCCAGGCACAGTCAAACACAACAGCTTCCCATGGAGGATGCCATGGCTCCCTGCTAATCACCACTGTTCATTTATCAGCATCCTTTGTTGTAATTGAACATGATCTCATTATTATGCATGTCACAGGATCTGAAAGCAACGATCACCGCAAGGTGTGTATACATTGTGCCAAGCAATTCTCCGGCTTCAGTTCATCAGGAAAAATTCTGTTTTCAACAAAAAATAAAAATAAACATTGTCCATTCTGATCTCCTTGGAGAAAGGTGTCCACTGCTTTCTTGATGGTAGAAAGCGCCATCAAGTTGTAGCTGACCTATGGCAATCCTATAGGATTTTCAAGGCAAGGGATGATCAGAGGTGGTTGCCATTGCCTGCTTCCACTTTGCAATCCTAACTTCCATGGCAGTCTCCCCTTCAAGTACTAACAAGGACTGACCAAGCTTAGGTTCTGGAGATCCAATGAAATCTGGCTAGCCAGGGCCATCCAGCTGAGGGCCACTGATTTCTTAGAGATGCAAGATGTGAAGTAAGATGTCACATGTGACATAAATTCACCAAGGAATCTTCCCATCTCCTCAGAAGAAAGCAGACAAGATAATTAGTCCTCAGAAGTGCAGTTCCATTTATCAGAATTAGAGTGCCTCTCCCCTTGTGGTATAACATCTGCTTTGCATGCAGAGGATCCCAGGTTCAGTCCTCACATATTCAGTTAAAAGGATCAGGTGGGTGATATGAAAGACCTGAGGCCACTGTCAGCCAGGATAGACAATACTGACCAATGGTCTGATCTGTTATAAGGCAGCTTCATGTGACGTTCCTCAATGTGATTATTAGGTGACCATGGACAACTACATGAAGCAACACTTTAATAGCAGCAGGAGATGAAAGGGCTTTTCCTTTCCTTGATGTACATGTTCCTGCTGAATAGGAACTGCTGGAGGCAAAATATGGATGAACTGTATGTTCTTGATACTTAAGGAACGGCTGCTAACAGCAAGGAAAAGGTGCAAAGGAAATCCATGAAAACAAATCCATTGGACTTGAGGCTGAGTATATGGTACAATGGTACACAGGCCCGTAGCTACATTGAATCATTTCACGGCCTGCTCCCCCGACTTTCTGCCAGGGCCCCCCAACTTACTACCCTGGGCAGGCCCCCCCAGCTTATTCCTCCCACTGGCTACCTCTGCAAGCCTTGTACCCCCCTCCTCTCCGCTCTGTATCTCTTCTCTGCCGTTGTGTGTGTGTGTCTCTCTCCATGCCTCCTGCACCTTTGGAACATTGCATTTCTAAGAAGGTGGGGGGAAGGTCAGAGAATCAACTGCAGCCGCCCTTTGAAAGATGTACAATCTGCTATTTTAAATCCTTTCTGCTATTTTAGAAGAAGAAGAAGAAGAGATTGGATTTATACCCTACCCTTCACTACCCAAAGGAGCCTCAGAGCGGCCTACAAACTCCTTTCCCTTCCCCTCCCCACAACAGACACCCTGTGAGGTAGGTGGGGCTGAGAGAGCTCTTAACAGAAACTGCTCTTTTTTCGAGAACAGCTCTTATCAGAACTATGGCTTGCCCAAGGTCATCCAGCCAGGTGCAAGTGGAGGAGTGGGGAATCAAACCCAGTTCTCCCAGATTAAGTCCGCACACTTAACCACTACACCAAACTGGCTCTCTTTCCTATCAACCCTATCAATCTTTCCTATCAACCCTAAAACTTTGTTGGTCATAAAGGTGCCCCTGGCCTGGACTCAAAACTTTGTCTCTCACAGACACACCCCACACTGTGCATTTTGATACATTCTTCTGCTCCTTACGGGAGCTGGAGCTGGGAAGGTCACAATGGCTTCGGCTTCTCCAGTATCCTAAGTGAAAGTCTGAAACTCCTCCTCCTTCAGTGCAGCCAGCGTGCAGTGGAGCTGGCTGGGGTGAAGGCGGAAGCACTCTGAGGAGACGGCAGGGAAACCTTGAGCCATCGCAGCCACCTAAGGAATCTCTGGCCACAGAGAGTTCTTTGGAGAAGGTCAGTGCTGGCTCCAGCTGTTTTGAAGGGGCACAAGGGTGTCTAGTGCCAGCCTGATGTGGGGGGAGGGTGTCATGCAAGGAATGATCCTGGGAGATCTTGAGCACAAGTTGCTTAATCCCTCTGTAGCAAAAAGCAAAACAAAACACTCCCTCCCCCCCGGAAATAACCACACTTGAATCTTTCCAGCCTCCACTGGGGGGGGGAGGCAGGGGGAGTTACTTAAATTGCCTTTAATTAAACTAGCCAGTGCCCCCCGAGAAATTAAAATGCCCCACAACTTTAAAAATCCTGGCTACGGGCCTGATGGTACAGCTGGATGAGCAGCTTTCCAAGATCCAAGGAAAAGGGGGGAGGGAGAAGGAGTAGTAGTAGTAGTTAGTTTTTATACCCTATTCTTCACTACCCAAAGAAACAACCTAACAATAGTTAGGTAGTAGAACAGGCTAGCTTGGGGGCTGTGGAGTCTCCTTCACTAGAAGTTATTAAGGGGAAGCTGCGTGGGCCTTTGCAAGGGTGCTGCCTTTGTTTCCTTTCCTATTGCGGGGGGGAAACGCTCTGGGACTTGACTTCCTACCCATATGATCTTCCCTGCCAAGTTCTATCAAGAAAGAATCCCCCTTGTACAGGCCACTGACACTATCACTTACAGGCCAGGCATGAGGAGGCAACTGGCATCCCCAAACAGAAGTGGAACCCCCAGACAGGCGGGGCAGGGCTACAGAGCAGAGACAAGAGGGTTTGCTTGCTCCCCCAGGACAAGGCAGGCTCTACAGGAACCAGGACAGGAGTGGGATTTGGAAGACAAGCAAGGCAGCATTAAGACAGAGGCAGACAATTGCACCCGTTGCAAGCCCAGCGGAAGAGTACACACAGGGGCTATTATTCTCAAAGTATTGCTGTTCTCTCTGTCTTAGTGCATAACCCTCACTGGAATGCTGAATGGGGAATTACTTTGATCTTCTCAATCAGCTTCACCTGAGATAACACATACACACTAGCAACCAAGCTCTCACTTGCCTGTTGTTGCATGAAGCAAAGCTAGTTCTAGATTCAGAATATCTATTCAACATACAATGGGAGTATACCAACTTTACCTGCAGCTGAGGCAAATGGAAATTGCATGGTCACGCCAGCTAATGTGCAGATAGGCTTATTCCCTCCCAAAGCCACCGAGGTGGTGCAATGATTGATAGAAAGGAAACTGGAAGTTATACACTGAAAAATACTGAGGTGGGAGACTCAGCATAGTGAATCAGCTCTTGTTTATTGGATCACATCAGGAATGAAGGATACATGGGCCAGGGAGTGCCTGGCTTATATTCGTGCCCCGCACCACACCCACACACACACCCATCACCCATGATTGGCCTTCTTTACACGTCTACAATTCAATAGGTCTGCTTTTGGATCTGGGCAAGCCCATAGGTGCGCCTACGGATCCAAAGTAGCTATTGTCTTTGGAGCAAAGCTCTGAGGTTTGTGGACCACATGGTCAGGCCATGTGGTGGCGGCCATCTTATTCTAGTTAATACACAACATACATATTAAACATTTATGGGAAAGATCCTGTTCTGTGAGAATTCTCCCAGCTGAATGACATCCCTGATGCTGAGTCACTTTCTTCTTCCACTGACCTCAACCCCCCCACAAGAAAACTTCACCAGGCAGCAATGGGGTCAGAGGGCTGCCTGCCATTCCCAAATGGCATAAATATTTCTGCTCAGATTTGGAGCATTTGCTATATTTACAGAATGACATTGTTCAGGTGAGATCTAACTGCATGTCCTTACTGTTGGAAATATGTGTGTGTTGCAAGATCTAATTCAGTCATTATAGGGTTAATCTGTCTACTTTAAGTGCTATTGTTTAGACTGACCTGGAAGGGAAACCTGGCTCAGAGCCAATGGGAAGAAAGCCCAGGAAATCTAAGTCTGTTTACTCACAATCACTGGTTAATGTATTCAAGTGATTTCCTTCTAGGGATCAAGAAGAAGAAGAATCTCCATTGCAGTGGTTGTTGTGAGACCATATGGTCGGTTTGTTTTGTAGTTGTAGAGATGTAGCCTTGTTCTTGTTCAGTCGCACAGTTGAGTCCGACTCTTTGCGAACCCATGGACCAGATCACGCCAGGCCCTCCTGTCTTCTGCTGTCCTCTGAAGTTTGCTCAATTTCATGTTTGTTGCATTGATGACACTGTCTAACCATCTCATCCTTTGCTGTCCCCTTCTTCTTTGACCTTCAGTCTTTCCCAGCATCAGGGCCTTCTCCAGTGAGTGCTCCCTTCTCATTTAGTAGCCAAAGTATTTGAGCTTCAGCTTCAGGATCTGGCCTTCCAGGGAACAGTCAGGGTTGATTTCTTTTAGGATTGACTGGTTTGATCTCCTTGCAGTCCAAGTGACTCTCAAGAGTCTTCTCCAGTACCATAGTTCAAAAGAATCTATTCTTCAGCGCTCGGCCTTCCTTATAGTCCAACTCTCACAGCCATACATTACTACTGGGAATACCATTGCTTTGACCATGCGGACTTTTGTTGGCAGGGTGATGTCTCTGCTTTTTATCATGCTGTTTAGGTTTGCCATTGCTTTCCTCCCAAGGAGCAGTCGTCTTTTAATTTCATGGCTGCAGTCACCATCTGCAGTGATCTGGGATCCCAGGAACGTGAAGTCTGTCACTACTTCTATGACTTTCGCTTCTATTTGCCAAGGAGTGATGGGGCCGGATGCCATGATCTTAGTTTTTTTGATGTTGAGCTTCAAGTCCACTTTTGCGCTCTCCTCTTTCATCCTGAGCAAGAGGCTCTTTAGGTCCACTTATATCTTTGTTATTTTATAGATTTTTCTGTGTACCTTTCCCTTAGAAATAAAGATTTTTACATAGAAAGAAATGCCTCTGCTCCAGTGAAGCAAAGATCCATTGCAAACTCTGAATATCTAAGTATTTTTGCCAATTTCCCCAACACTTACATGTTACTCAAAACTAACAGTGTAATCCTAAACAAAGTTGCATACTCCTAAACCCATTGACTTTAATGGGTTTAGAAGGTTTTAACTCTGGTTAGGCTGGCTCTATGAGGCTGCCATGAATTGATATGTTTGAGCACTGAATTATCTTATATTAATTATAATGATGTAGAGACTCGGACTAAACATGAAAACATATATGACAAATATACTAAGATTGCTGTTATATTGAATATGCCTGATGATCAAAAAAGTAGTAAGTAGTTACAGCTAGCCTTGCTCTTGAATCCTTTTAATTGTGCATATTCATAAAAATTGCTTTCTTTCAGAATGGATTGGCTGAAATGGCTAGTTGAAGGACGCTGTATTATTACCAAGAAAAGAGTTGTAATCCCTTTATAGGTTGAGATGGGAGGGGGTCATTTGTAAGTCTGAATAAATATTCAATAGATGATCCTTTATATTTAGGAGATTTGACTTTTATGCCAGCCCAGTGGGGAAAAGGTTTTGTTTTATGGCAATATTGGTTCATTTTTTTTAAGCAGCTGGCAAAAGAAAATTCTAAGAGGAAATACTGTTTTGAATTTTCTACGTTGATTATTTTTAGAATGAGCCTTCCTTTGCATTGACAGGATAGGTAATCTTGCCCTGAAGACATAACCTTTAGCTACATCTCATTGCCCAACCCCGTTCTTCCAGCATACCACTCCATATCTACCAATGTGGCCTGGCTTAGTTCACACATGCACGTTTCTCTATATGTGATGACTGATCACTGAGGGTCAATGAGCACAGCAGCTTTCCAAGCTCAAAAAGACTTTATTTTATAAAAGCCATTCCCCAGTCCCCATGGCTAGAGTAAAGTTACCAGTTCTGGGTAGGGAAATACTGGAAATTTGGGGGTGGAGCCTGGGGATATAATGTTGTACAGTCTACTCTTCAAGGCAGCCATTTTCTCCAGGGGTACTGATCTCTATTGTCTGGAGATCAGTTGTAATTCCAGGAGATTCTCAGGGCCTACCTGGAGATTGGCAACCCTAGGGTGTGGGGAACTCTTTAAAAATAAGCATGTCTAGTGTTGCCCTGAGTATTTGAATTACCTTTCTTAAAAACAACACTGTGTGTAAAGTGATAAGAAAGCTCTCCCCATGTAGTTAGATCTCTGATGGCCCATTTAATACGTGGAGGTTACATTCACCTGACAAGGCTACAAACAGTAAAAGTGCAGAAGGGGAATCACCAGAAGGCCCAGTTCTCCAGATCAAAGAATGTTACATTACATTGCAAAGCATAGATGAAAACAAGACCCAGGCAAAAGAGTAAATGCTTTGCTCAAAGTGGGTGTGGGCTTCTGGGCCTTCCAGATAGGGTTCCCCAAGTACTTACTGCGTGGGAGTGGGGGACGCATGCTCCCCAGCCGGACCAGTCCTCCCTGTAATGCACCATGCCATCACCAGGAAGTGACGCCAGGCAACGCTCTGGCAACGGGGCTGAAAACTCGATGGTACCATCGAGTTTCCAGCCACATTGCCAGAGCGTCGCCTAGCATCACTTCCTGGTGACGGCATCGTGCGCGCGTCTTTCCTTCCCCCGGGATGGTCCTGCCAGGATGTATCCGTCCCCCACTGAAATATGGTAAGTTCTTGGCAAGCCTACTTCCAGACTCTCTTTCTAATAACGTCTCAGGGCCAGACATGCTTATTTTGCTACTCCAAGCCGTGTGAGGATGGCACTGGGGGAGTTGCCTTCCCAGTGGTGTGGCAGAGGAGCCACGCCTGCTCCTGAGTACTCTCACTAGTTCAGTGCCGCAACACAGAGTTCCTCAAGGCAGCAGCATAGAGTAGAGTCCCTGCTTCCGAATATTTTAATGAGCCACATAACCAAATGTTACAGAAATTCTGAAATCAGGCAAAGATGCAAAGCAACAATGGGCCCTCAAAGTCTCAGTTTAACTTTCTGTGACTACCGTGTTAGGCAATTGCCGTGTGGAAGCTCAGCAGAGAGGTGTTTGTTGTTGTTTTAAAGTAATTGCTTGGCAATGGGTTTTAGCTCTTCTTGAACAAAGTCTCAGTAAGTTCACTGACAAAATTAAATTACCCTAGGGCAACTGGCTCTGATGCAACAGAGGCATACAGCTGGGCTTTTAGCAAGTGAAACAGAACAGACTGGCTGGCTGTGAACAGTCCACGCCACTCTGCCAATGTCTGTTGTTCGGCAACTAGAGTAGCTCCTGCTATCTATCCCCTTCCAGTGTTCTTCACGTGATTGTGCCTGTACGCTCCACTCCAAGGCTTTTTCAGAGCCTCAAATACCCCCTGCTATTCCAGTTCTTTTCTTTTCCCAAGCCATTTCAAAATCTGTAGCCCAGTACCCCATGGTATACAGCTCCCTATCTCTCCCGCCCCCATATACTCACAGTTTAGTAGTCACATCTGCTCACTTTTGCAAGGATTCGACTGCATTAGGAGTAGTGTTGTGTGCTTCAGTTGGTCTGATTGATTAATCAGATAAAGCTGCACCACTACCCAGTCCTGTGCATATTGACTCAGGCAGAAGTAAGGCCCTCTGGCTTTTAAACAGGGCATTCTTCCAATGCATGTGGAGGTCTACTGCCTTGGTTTATCCTTGGAGATTTTAGTTGGTGAGCATCCAAAACTTACTAGACCATGTGAAACACAAATAGCAAAGAACGAGTGTTAAATACAGTAAACACATTATCTTTATAAGACACAGATACTGATGTTTTAATAGCATCCAGATTTCAGTTTGATTTGTTAATCAGTTAAAAGAGTCATACTTAAGCAACTAGCAGCTTTTTAAAGGGTGATGTCCAAAATTAGTGGTATAGTTTGGCATTGGGAAAGCTACAGGATTAGAACAGTGCTGATATTGCAGAGCAGGCTGAGATGCATCCACAAAAAAACCCCAGAACCCCTATATAACATGAAACAGTGGGGTTGCTCCATAGAGAGATGGTGAGAGAGACAGTGAGAGAAGTGGCTAATTAATCTGGGCCTCTTTGCCTAACTGAGCCAGGCCCGCTGCTGAATCCCATTTTGGCCTTCTAGTTAGGTGAGTTCCCACTTATAAAAGAAGGAGGGAGCACATTTTGCCCCAGGAATTCACACCCCAGACACTTCAAATATCCTTCATAATATCCATATGTGAGGTCAGCTCTGGCTGATACTACACTTCTAGGACTGCACAAATATCACTGTTTAACCTTTAATCACCAAGAAGTAGTACAGTTCAATGGCTGTTGGTGGGCTGAGCATGAGGCCAATGTTAGCATCCAGCATTTGCAGAAATGCATCTAAGGGTGCAAATTTTCTGGCAGGGCTCCTGCCAGTAATAATCTATAGTAAGCAGAAAATCAATAAATGCAGTTTATCCTGGCTAGGGATTGGCATGAACCAGCTCATGAACTAAAGTTTGAGACAAATTTTGACTGGTTCGTGGTTCGCAAACAGAAGTTCATGGCTGGTCAACTGGCATAACTTTTCCACAAACTTTCAAGTAGTTTGTGGAGGTTTGTGAATGGATACCTTTCCAGACAGCCTATCTCTGCTCAAACAAAACATTTACCAAACTTCAAAGTAATGGGGGGTGGAATTCTTTAGTCTTGGAAACACTGCTGTAAGTTTCAAACTAGTAATGTCAGTTTCAAGAGGGTCCCCCCCTTTGTGTGCCTTCCTTTGTGTTCACTTCCCATTTTCTTGCACAGAGCTTGCAAAATCCCACCCCCCTTTCTTGGATCTATAACTCTGTGCTTTGAGGTCAGTCCTTTTAAGCTTGCAGTGGCAGTGGCACTAGCTTCTGCTGGGCACTCTGTGATTGCATTGGTTCTGCTGGGAGTGCTCGCTTCGGCAGCACATATACTTAAACTGGTTCTGCTGGGCTTACAACCCCCCCCCAACGTGGATTGTGGTTCTGTGCTTGACATCAGTCCTGTTGAGCTGGCATTGCCACATTGGCACTGGGTTCTGCTGGGCACTCTGTGATTGCACTGGTACTGCTGGGCACTCTGTACATTGTACTGGTTCTGCCGAGCTTGCAAAAATGCTCCTCTTGCTTATATTATGATTGAACTGGCATTGCCATCTTGGCACTGGGTTCTGCTGGGCACTGTGTGATTGCAGTGGTTCTGCTGGGTTTTTACTGCAGGGATTCTCAGGGACTTTGATTCTGTTCTGCTTGGCTTCTATTGCCCTTGCTTTGTTGCCATTCTTTTTCCTCTATTGGAAACAATGATGGGGGCACTTTCTTTGGGGGACTGTAACCTGGACCCCACAAATCCAATTCTCACCAAACATGGAGGGCAGGTAGAGGAAAGTCAGCTGGAGGTCCCTTGAGATTTTGGAGTCCCTAGCATGCAAGGGGGTGTTCTACCATGTCACAAACCTCACAAACCAAAGCGGTTTGGCACAGAAACCTAACAAAGACAAAGGTGGTTACTGAAAGTGCTCTTTCACAGACAGTGAGCCCCTAAACCATGTGCTACACAGTTCTGCTGGTGGTTTAGACGGGCTCACTAGATTGGGCAGCAAATACACATTGTCTAATCATTTGAGTTCACAAGGTTAAAAAGAAAAGATAAATATCTGAAGAATTGTGAGCAATCATGTTTGTACATCTTCTGTACAATTAATATTTTATTACAATAATGGAAATATCCTGCAATTTTACTGTACATTTACACAAACTATTGCCCCACTGGGTAAACTTACATGTAGCTTGTAACTTTTTTCCCACTATAGAGAACAATGGAGGGAATTGGGGCAACCTGTTTGGGGGCCCATAGAATAGGACCCCCTGGTCCAATGTTCTTGAAACTTGGTGGGTATCTTGGGGAGAGGTTCCATCAGCTACCCTATGAGTTTGGAGCCTCTCCCTCAAACCACCTCCCCTCCAGCTCTCAGAATATACCCTATGTTTTCACCATTGACTTCAATGGCCCATAGGATATAATGGGGCCGAATTGCCGCCGAATTTCTTTCATTCCCTCCTTTCCTTCTCTCTTTTTCCTCTTTCCCTCCTTCTTCTCTTCTCTCTTTCTTTCTTTCCCACCTTCTCTTCTCTTTTTTCCTCCTTTCCCTGTTTCCCTCCTTCTTCCCTCTCTTTCTTTCCCTCCCTTTCCTTCTCTTTCTTTCCCTCTTTCCTTCCCTCTTTCCTCCTTCTGTGGCCCAACTCTCATGAGAAGGAGTTTAAACTTTAAACCCCTTCTCTCTTAGCTTCCCCACCCAGACCAGCTGGGGAAGGGAAGGGGAGGCTTTTGAAGATGCCCCCCCTTTTGCTTCCCCTTCTGACATCACTTCCGGTGATGTCAGGGTGTGTGGCATATGCTAATAGCCTAATAGCTCATTAGCATACCATATGCTAATGAGCTCCTGCAGCTGTTTTTCTACGAAAAGACCCCTGCCTGTAATACTCTCCAGGAGTCACTATTTGCCTCATGGGGAAACTCACAAGTTCTGATAGCTACATGTAAGTTTTCCCAGTGGGGCAAATAGCAGCTCTCAAGGGCTATTCTAGTTTGGGAAAATGCCAAGAGCAGAAGACTGAAGCCCCTTCTCCTTGTATACTGTGGTCCTGATCTGAATTCCAGGATGGAACTTTAACTGCATGTGTGACCAACTCATGTGACTGCCATTTGTCCACCACATGGCCTTTGTAACATCTGAATGAACTCTGATTTGCTGGAGATTAAATGCCATTCTGAGGTCCTTGGAGGAAGGATAAGAATATTAAACTGTGCTGTGGTGTGGTCTATTGTTGACTGACATTTTTTTGGGGTGGCTTCTGTAATATTCTGGGGCATCTGTTTTCTGTTCCTTTCTTCTTTTGTCAAAACCCCAAGCTATAGACTCTGCATTTAGGTAGACATCTTCCTTTTAACCTCGCTTTCCCATCTGTAGCCTAGGAAATACCCCACAATGCTTTTTGAGAATTAATGAAAAAATGACTGTGTATGTAAGGTTCTAGAAAAAAAAAAATCTAAAAACCAGCCCTGGAACAGTTAATATATAGGAAATGACTGGAAAACACCATATCATATTATTGTTTTTTCAAATAATATACCAGTTTTTGAAAATGTTTCCACTTTGATCCATGATTTTTTTCATATCGATCCCCTCCCTTCATACACATATACTACCTGAGCACAATTCCTGTCACTGGTAGTGGCCAATGACACAATGACTTTAAGAAGCCACTGCTGACTGCAGGCTGTCTAGCTGATATTGACTCAACATAAAGCTAAGCCTACAATTGTGTTTCTAAAGAACCAGAGCAAAGTGATATGAAATTAAAATAAATGGGAGCATTAAGTGTTCCCTTGAGTCAATAGTGCTGACACTTAATGGTCAGAGATGTACAGAAGGCAGCATCAGGAGCCTCAGTTGTATTCATCCCCTTTAGACAGGCTTGCAACAAGATTAATTTGCTGGCAACCTTCACTGCTTTATTCCAGTAACTAGGACAGGGGCTGGGGAAAAGGGGGAGGGGGCAGCATCTTAAATGGTTCCATCGCTGTGTTTCTCTTGTGATGGGCCTGGCTTGGTTGCGATGAGCAATCCCTTCAGCCACTCACCTTTGATGAGTTCGGGTGTTTACCAGGAAGCCAGATGTTCCCATAAGGCAGGGTTATTAAAGCAACATTAAGAAGCTGAAGCCTCACAAAGGGTAATGATGGTGGCAGGGAAAAAAGCCCCTTGCAGCTCCATTTTTCTTAAACCAGAGTTAAATTACTTCCATTATCTTTTTATTTATATTGCATCGTTGGTCAGATTCACAGAACACTTTGTTGCTAATAAACAAGCGGCGGCCCCAACCATCCATGCTTGGAGCAGCAGTCAGTCACTTCAGATTCAAAGGGAAGAATAATACTGCTGGAGACCATTGCCAGGGGGCATCAGAACTGGCTCTTGTGCAGTAGTGGAGGGCAGAACAAACAAACTTGGCCCCTGTTTACACATGCTATGTACACCCTTGGATTCCTCTACATGTGGCAGCTGTGGACTTAGCCTGGTGGCTGAATGTGTGAACTCAGTGCAAAAGCATCTCATTAGGAGATACAAAAATTCTTTTGTCATATGTTATATCTGTGATATCCCACAAACATATGATACAATAATAGGTTGACAATGAAACCAAATACCTATGTGATGGGTCGGCTCTTCCTTACTGGAGGTCTTCAGGCTGAGGCTAGACAGCTGTTTATTGTGAATGTTCTATCTTTGGATTCACTCCATTGAGCAGGAGGTTGTTGGCTTATGAGACCTCTCCCAATGCTAGGACTGTATGAAAAGCATCACTTGATAGAATAGTCATCAAGTAATGAAGGTTACTTGATGCCTCAGAACCTTACCAAAAGATACTTACTCCGATTATTACTGTTCAAAAACACAGACTTAATTCATGCAGATATCCCCTGACAAGGTCTTCTTGTTTAACGAATTAATTCCGATTTGGGGCTAATCTATGGAATTATATTTTGTGTGCATTTGCAGTTATGCTGCTGTATGCATTTATATCTTTGTAACTGTATAAAGCCTCCCTGTTAGATTGTTCATGGCCTCTCAGCCTGGCGATTAATCACTTACCTGAATTAAGGGGATGGTGAAGAGGATACTTACATAGAATGGAGAAGTGCCCATGAAAACCAGCAACTCTATTTGGCTGGTCCTGGTTCATTGTCATATCCATAAATGTGGGAGCATTAGAGACCAGACTGCATTGTTAGTGAGCCTACAAGGAAAGCCTTTTAGGATAAAGAACAACATCTGTAAATAGGTCACCAAATTAAAAGTGATCCTATGGTGGGACCCTGGTATGAGGTCAAGATGTTATCTCCACACTGAATTTTCCAAATATAGTTGGATTTATTTATTTTGGTTATTGTCTAATTATTTGGGTAACATTAAACAGGTGTGTTTTGGACCATATTAACAGGTTTTATGGCCACCCTATAAAATTAAACAAAATTTTGATGGAAGGAATGAGAGCCTCCTGTTTATACTAGGGACAAAGACTTCTGCAGTGGGTACAGACATGGGTTCAGTTGTTAGAGTGTTCAGTTGATAAAATGTATCTGTTTCATTCATTAAATACTCAAGGGCAAGCAACTGCTTTTCATAAGCTTCTAGGTGTTTTTAAGACCCTCTTTCATAGATCTTCATGTGCACTGCAGGTTCATTTGATCCTTCACTGTTCCATTTGTTGTGTCACATTTCCTTTGTTCTGCCAAGAAATTGGCCTGATTAAATATGCCATTTTTGTATATCAAAGTCATGCAGAAAAAAGTTTGCCAGGTCTCCTGAAGCTCAAACTCTGAGATTCCAGAGGCAGAGCTGAGCAGCTCAGATTGTGACTGCAGAACCATGGGATGAAATCTAGCAGTACTGAAAGTGAACTGAAGATTTCCTGAAGAAGTACTAAAGCCTCTCTTTCCAGCCTTCCATTACAGGAGTTTTGTCCTCTCCTCCATTTCTCTGGAAAACACTTTCCTAGGACACCTCCTTTGGGGGGGCATAACATGGACCCCATAAATCCAATCCTCACCAAACTTGGTGAGCAGGCAGAGGAGAGTCAGCCAGAGACTCCCTGTGAATTTGGTATCTCTAGATTGCACAGGATCCATTCTATACACTCCTGAACCACCTGAACATGCACCTGAAGTCACGGGGGACCTCCCCAGGATACTCCTCTACATGCACTCCTAAATTGTTGCTTTGAAGTTCCATAAACATCTTGATTGAGTGGAAACAGTCTGTCTGGTAATGTCTCCAGTCACAAATTGGTACAAACCTTCGTGAACAGTTTCAAAGTTTGTGCAAAGTTTGTGCCGGGTGACCTGCCACAAACCTGACTTCACAATGCATGAACCAGCCAAAATTTGTCACAAACTTTAGTTAATGAACCAGTTCATGCCCATCTCTACTTAGTAACTGCAAGCAAAGGAATCTTTCTAAAGAGTCTCTCTTGTGAGAAACCTATCCACCCTGCCAATCATTTTGCAGAAAAATAGGAGCGGATTTTAACTGAGGCATGTTCATGTCACATAGCAATTGTTTTGCTGGGAGTAGTGGGCAGATTGCGCAATCTCTCTTTCTAGAGAGAATCATTGCAGAAACATTTCATTTCTTCTTCAAAGCAATGAATGGGCAAGCAAAGTTAGTAACACTTCTCTGGATTTATGGGGATCAGTACTACACCTGCATATAAAAAGCAAGGAACAAATTTCTCTGAAGCACAGAACAGGAAAAACAGAAGACCAAAACAAACCAGAAGTTAAACACTGAAGCTAAAACAAAGAAAATAAGACCTTTCTCAAACTACTCTACCCCAGTGACCAAATGTCACTCCCCTTACTACCCCACTGGGGAAGAAGGATGGAGGAAAGACTAGCTAGCAGTAATAAATTAATAATCAAAATGAATCAAAGCAGTCTATTGAGAAAATAGTCCAGCACAGTCTAGGCAGAATTTGTCTGGCCAAGCAAGGCAGCTCTCTCAGGACATGAGAAGCAGGGCTGCAGACATGTGGTGCAAAATGACTAATGTAACTGATCACTCCCATTTAAAATTTCCCTCCCCTCCAAGAAAGACCGTAGAACTGGTCAAGCAGCACTCCTAAAGTGTCCCAGGTCTAAGACTGGCTGGGAGAAGTGCTATTTCCCAGGCAACAGGGGACAGGCAGACACTGTTAAATCCCTGACAATTCACAATGTTAACAGATCCACAAATCATCTAGGAATCCTTTGACTACCTCAAATATGGCCTACGTGATCTAATGCTGTGTGCGTTGGATGACTTGCTGTTGTGTCCGCTAACCACTTCAGGCTGTCAGCAAAGGAGCCTGAGCTTGAGTCCCGGGAACAATGGGACTCATTGGGGAACCAGTGGGAACGGCGGCGGGAATTCAAACCCGCCAATGGCACCAGGGGGTGTTCCCCTTAGCATGTATATAGTTGGCCACCTGGCCAGGTAACTTCGTCTTGTGTTGTATAATAGCGAACCATGCTGATCACTACGTCGTTGTCCGTGGTTTCATTATGCGTCTAACCCACTATACAACAATGGCGACGAGGATGGGATCCTGTTGAGTGCTCCAGCCAGGCTGTTGGACAACGCTACCGAAGACTCGCTCCACCGCTCCGTGTGCTTCGCACATGAGCACTTCCGAGGGTGAACCTAGAGCCATGTCACAGCTGCCGACTAGCACAATGGCCGTCGCTCCAGGATCTGGGCTGCTGCCGCCGTTCAACGCCTCCCAGCCCCAGCGATGGGGAGCCTGGGTCACGGGTCTGCAGCAAGCCTTTGTGTTCTATCAGATCACGGACAAAGATCGTAAGAAAGGCCTGCTGCTCTGCTCTTGCAGCCCTGTGATCGTAGAACTAGCCCAGTACCTTCTCTCTCCCAAGAAGGTGGAGGAATGCACAGTCGACGAGATTGTCCAGGCCATGCAGAACCATTTTTCCCGGAAGCCATCAGAGATGACCTGCCACATGGTCTTCCAGCACAGGAACCAGCAGGGCAAGGAGATTGCCGCAGAGTTCCTTGCGGAGCTCCACCACCTAGTGGCCGACTGCGCCTTCGGGGTGTATTTGGACATGGCTTTCCACAACCGATTCGTCGCTGGCCTCAAGGAGGAGAAACTCCGACGCCGGATAATGCAGGGGGAGAAGGTGACCATCACCTCGGCCCTAGCCACCGCCACCGCATGGGAGAGGTCCCACCCGGGTGCCACCTCAACACACCGAGTGGCCATCACCAGGAACAGCGACTCCGAGGACTCCGAGGTCTACTGCACACTAGCCCAGCATTGCCCGCCAGCCTCGCTCACCAGCTCCGCATGCAAGCAACCTGGCTCGGCGGCACAGGAGTGTGCCAGCTGCGGCGGTCAGCATGAGCAAAAATTGTGTCTGTTCCGGGACGCCACGTGTCGGGACTGCAGCCGCATGGGCCACATTGCCAGGGTCTGCTGCTCTAAGACATCCCGTGTGGTGCAAAAGCTGCCCCGCCGCAGGGCTGAGGCACACTATGAGGACTACGCAGCCCCAGAAGAGGACCTCTACCTCCTGACCAACACCCTGGCAGCCCCTGAACAGGTACTGAAACTTCCCAGTCAGGCCTCTACCCTGAAAATATATGTCCGGGTTAAAGTAGAGAGGGTCCCCTTACAAATGGAGCTTGATTTGGGCTCCACGCGATCCATAATTTTGGAGGCCACATTAAGGCGGATTTGCCCAAAGGGGGGCCCCCGCTTGCGGCCATCACCCGTGATGCTCATGGACTTCCAAAGAAATCATGTGCCAGTGAAAGGGTCGGGAGTTTCAGGGTGCAGTACTGGGGCTTCAAAGGCTACTTGGACTTACTAGTGGTCGAGTGTGACCTAGTCAGCCTCCTGGGAAGGGTCTGGTTCGAACCCCTGGGAATCGTGATCGAGGGGGTCCAGCACTGTGCAACCCACGACTTCCAGGAGGTGTGCCATGAATTCCCGTCCGTCTTCAATGGGATGCTGGGCCGGTACACGGGCCCCCTGGTTTCGCTGCAACTCGACCCCAAAGTGGCCCCTATCCGTATGTTTGCCAGGACAGTTCCGTTTGCACTGAAGCCTAAGATAGATGCGGGACTGGACTGCCTGGTGGCCCAGGGGGTCCTGGAACCAGTCTCCCTCGTGGCATGGGAGACCCCAATAAATGGGGAAGTCCACATCTGCGCAGATTATAAATGCACGATCAATCGGGCATTGCAGGACCATTCCTACCCGGTTCCGGTGGTGAGCGACGTTCTGGCCACCTTGGCAGGGGCCAAGATCTTTGGCAAATTAGATCTGGCCCAAGCTTACCAGCAACTGCCAGTCGACGGGCCGACCACAGAGGCTCAGACGATTGTGACCCACCGGGTGAATCAGCTGCAATTCGGGGTGAGCGTGGCACCCGGGATATTCCAGCAACTAATGGACTCTCTCCTCAAAGGGATTCCCAGCGTCACACCATTCTTCAATGATGTGATGGTCACTGCTGCCACACCTGATGAATTCGCCACCAGCCTCCGCATGGCCCTCAGCCGTTTTCAGGACGCCGGCCTCAAAGTCAAGCGCGAAAAGTGCCAGCTCGGGGTGTCATCCGTGGACTTCTTGGGCTTCACAGTGGATGCGGACAGCCTCCACCCAGCCCGGGACAAGTTCAAGGCCATCGTGGAGGCTCCACCCCCCACCTCCAAGGCTGAACTCCAGGCATTCCTGGGACTTTTGAACTTCTATCACACCTTCCTCCCCCACAAGGCGGCGATAGCTGAACCCCTGCACCGGCTGCTTGACCAGAAGGCGCCCTGGGTCTGGGGGCAACGCCAGGCCACCGCGTTCCGGGCTGTCAAGGCCCTACTGACCTCGAACTCAGTCCTGTCCCACTTCGACGAGTCCCTGCCCATTGTCCTGGCTTGTGACGCGTCTCCCTACGGGGTGGGAGCCGTGCTGGCGCACTGTCTCCCGGACAGCCAGGAGGTCCTGGTCACATACTACTCACGGACCCTATCTGCGGCCGAGCAGAACTACGCCCAGATAGACCGCGAGGGACTGGCAGTCATGGCTGGAGTGAAGAAGTTCCACGACTTCGTCTACGGCTGTCCCTTCACCATCGCCATGGACCACCACCCGCTGCTGGTCCTCTTTGCGGTGGATCGCCGGATGCCACAGGTACTCTCCCCTCGAGTCTTGTGATGGTCCATCTTCCTGGCGGGCAACAATTACACGCTACAGCATTGGCTGGGCAAGGCGATGGGCCACGCTGATGCGCTGAGCTGACTCCCCCTGCCAGATGAGGGGGAGGACCCGGCCCATCACGTCCTCCAGATGGAGAGTCTTCTGGACGCCCCCCTCCAGGCCGCGGACATCACTCGCCGCTCTGCCCATGACCTCTCCTGGGTTCTCGGCTGGGTGGTGAGGGGGTGGCCTACAGCCCCGGCGGGCCCAGAGTTCAGCGTGTTCACAACGCGGCGCAAGGAACTATCGGCGCACAAGGGCTGCCTGCTGTGGGGGGACCGGGTTGTAGTTCCCAGCGTGCTCCAGCACCAGGTCCTGCAGGCTCTGCACGAGGCGCACCCCAGCATCATGTGGATGAAGGCCCTCGCCAGAGCTACGTCTGGTGGCCGTGCATGGATGCAGAAATAGAGGCCTGGGTGAAGCATTGCCGGATCTGCCAAGAGGTCCGGCCAAGTCCACCAAGCGCGCCCACACACTCCTGGGAATCAACAAGGACCCCATGGTCCTGGCTCAACATCGACTTCACCGGGCCCTTCCACGGATTGACGTTCCTGGTAACCGTGGATGCATACTCCAAGTGGCTGGAGGTGAGTCCTGTCTCCACCACCTCCGCGAGCGCCACCATCCAAGCACTCCGGAAGATCTTTGCCATGTATGGTTTGCTGGACACTATCGTCTCAGACAATGGCTCGGCGTTCACGTCTGAGGAGTTCCAACAGTTCCTGTGGGACAACTTAATCTGACACATCAGGTCAGCGCCCTTCCACCCTGCTACAAATGGCCAAGTGGAGCGCATGGTCCGCACGGCTAAGGAAGCCTTAGGTCATCTGACGGAGGGTGACTGGGAGTCACGCATAGCATGGTTCCTGTTGGCAAACTGGACAACACCCAACCTGGTCAGCGGCCGCTGCCCTGCGGAGCTCCTCATGGGCTGGAGACCAGCCATCCTCCTGGACCATCTGCACCCCAACAGGGCTCCAACGGTGCGCAACATGGTCGAGGTCCGGGAGGCGCCCCGGGGCTTCTTCCTGGAGGACCCGGTGTTCACAAGGAACTATGGCCGGGGCCCGGAATGGCTAGTGGGGAAGGTAATCTGCCCCACCAGGCCCGTCTCCTACGAGGTATCGATGGACGACGGGCAGGTTCTGCGTCGCCACGTGGATCAGCTGAGGCAGCGCCTACGTCCAATGGTAGGAGATCCGGGGGACCAAGGGGAGGTGGAGCGGGGCCCACGGGGAGCCCAGGGGGAACCCGAAGGGAAATGGGACCTCGGGGAGGCAGACCCCAGTGACAGGCAGCTCCCAACTCCAGAGGCCACAATGGCCGAGCGCCTGACGGAGCACCCACCCCCAGAGGGAGGAAGTGAAGCGGTAGGCCCTGCTGCACAACCACAACTCGGCAGCGGAGAAGCCCCGACACCAGCATCTCGGCGGACCACTAGGGAACGCAGAGCCTCCACGTACCTGAAGGACTATGTCACCTAGACAGGGTCCGGACTATGGGGGGAGGGGTCTTGTGTCTGCTGACCACTTCAGGCTGTCAGCGAAGGAGCCTGAGCTTGAGTCCCGGGAACAATGGGACTGGGGCTCCGAGCTCCTGCTTTGGGGAACCAATAGGAATAGCAGCGGGAATTCAAACCCACCAATGGCACCAGGGGGTGTTCCCCTTAGCATGTATATAGTTGGCCACCTGGCCAGGTAACTTCGTTTTGTGTTGTATAATAGCAAACCATGCTGATCACTACGTCGTTGTCCGTGGTTTCATTATGCGTCTAACCCACTATACAACACTTGCCATGCCAGGTTCTGTTCTGTTTGCTGACTATTGGGTGCTGTTGTTGTTGCTCAGGTGGCACAAGCCAGAGTTTGTGCTGCCGTAGCTAAGGCACATCTTAGGATAAGGGTGTTATGCCAATAAAGGTTTGTTGTGTGTTGTGTGTTGATAAGGGTGCCAAGACCAAAGGCAGCATCAAGTTGACAAGTTACAACACGATTTTCTGATCTTTGCAACCTGTTCCCATATCACTTCTCAGCTGTGTGTACTCCAATATGCATAGAACAGGGAAGGACAACAGGGAAGCCCTCCCAGCCTTGCTGACACAAATCAGAAAAGGAAACAGGAGCACTTAAGTCCTCATATAATTGCTCTTCTTTCTGTGCTGAACCTTGTAAGGGCGTGATTGACTCCAAGAAGTCACAGTCCACTTTCCCTGTCTCTTAGCATGTGTGTAAGTGCAGTGGACAGATAGAGAAGAAAGGGCTTGGACAGGAATAATAAGAAGGTTAATGGATAGCTGAAGGTATAGAAAAGAGGAGGTTATCATGACCCATGACTGGAATTGCAAGAGATCTGGATTTAAAGGTGATATTTGGCTGAATGGATAGACCTGGGGAGGCTGTTCTAAGTATGTGGCACAAAAAGGCAAGACACACAAAGGAAGACAAGATACCCTTACTGTTTTAATCAGTGGGATTGTTTTGCTTAATAACTGCTCCAGCTAGTTACGAAGGATGAATCATAATAATGTTCAAAATGCCACCAACATATTTAAAACAATAATTAACAATAATTAACTGTCTTAACAAGCTGGCATAGCAGAAGATGAAATGTCAGCTCCCACTTAAAGGCATACTGATGAGTGCATAGAGGGTTTGTTATTTCTTCAGTGTTTTCAGTCATTTTACTGCTCAGCTGAAAACAAGTTCCCAGCTTGAGAGGCAAGGTGAAGAGGTCTGGAGAGCCACTAATGGGATTCACACCATACCTCTCTGCAGTTTTGTGTGCCTTCACTGGGCAACACTGCAGTAAAGCTGATCCAGCCTTTGCCCCTCCCCAGCATTCAAGACATGGCATGGAATACCATGTTCTCCACTTTTTATGTCTCTCAGCAGGAAGGACAAGTGAAGCAACCTTCATTTTCCCCCAAAGGTTTTAGGAACTTAGTGCCTTTATTTTATTTTTTCACATTTTTATTTAATTTTCTACAATTACAAGTGCCTTTATTTTATTTATTTGTTGAAAATATTTGTAGGCCTACCACTGACTGTGTCCCAAGGTGGGGAACAAGGATAACAACAATTTATAAATGACAATAGCACAAAAACAAAGTTGAACAAACAACCAGCAAACTTGAGAATAGTGTTGATATTCAAGAAAAAATTGGTTGACTTAGGATTTGGGTACTTTAGACCCAAAAACATTCAGTATTCCAGAATATTCCTGAATACCAGTATTGGTATTGATGCACAAATCTGTGCCTGTGTGCTCCCGGGGCCGAACTGGAAACATGCAGTCAGAGTCCAACAAGTTAGATAAATCTGTTTATTGCAATGAAAAAGGAGGTACAGGGCTGAGTATCTTTTGGCCCCCAGCGACACCAAGCTGTATCTTGCCATAACCAGGAAACGCAGAAGATCTTATACCCCAGATGACATCACATATAATCAGGAGTCATTTTGTAGAAAAAGAGGTGCAGGAGCTCATTTGCATAGCTCATTTGCACATGCCACACCCCCTGGCAAAGGGCAGGCATGCAAGCATGCCCGGGTTCCCTGCCTGATCTTCTCAAGATCAGGCAGGGAACCCAGGCATGTTTAAAATGCCTTTCTTTCCCTGCCCCATCTGGGGAAGGGAAAGAAAGGCATTTAAATCCCCCCTTCCCTGAGTTTCTCTGCAAAAGCAGAGAGGCTCTGGGGGAAAAAATGGCATGTCTACCCACCTCCCCTTCCCCTCCCCAGCCAACCCGCTGGCTGGAGAAGGCAAGGGAAGGGTGGGCAGGCGGACATGCCTAGGTTCCTTGCCTGATTTTCTCCAGAAGAAAATCAGGCAGAGAAGATTGGGCAGGGAACCCAGGCATTTAAATCCCCCCCTTCCCTGAGTTTCTCCGCAAAAGTGGAGAGGCTCAGGGAAAAAGGGAGCATGTCTGCCCATCTCCCCATCCCCTCCCCAGCCAACCCACTGTGGTGGGCTGGCTGGAGAAGGGAAGAGAAGAGCAGGCAGACATACCTGGGCTCCCTGCCCGATCTTCTCTAGGTGTTTAAAATGCCTTTCTTTCCCTTCCCCATCTGGGGAAGGGAAAGAAAGGCATTGAAATCCCCCCAGGCAGTGGGCCAGGAAAGGCGGTGTGTGGGGGGGTGCCCTGGGCTCCTTACTGCCGGAGCACCATTCCAGCATGCTCTGGCAAGAAATGACCCCACATATAATTTACAAATTAAAGAAACTCTAATTGGTACCAAACAAGTAGCATCATTTGACTCTAAATTTTGCTATTGGTCTCTCCTTATACTGGGCATGTATGTCAGTGATTGCATTTGCTTATCTGACTTTAGAACAATGAGAAACATTTGGGAACACTGGGACCCTTTCTGGCCTCAGCGAAGCTAGGCTCCCACCACCTCACTTTTGGAGAGCTAGCTGATAAGAGCTGTGATTCACCTTAAACTTAGCTCTTGGCAGGTTTCCCAGTGCCAGATGCTCTGTCTTACAAAATAAATATATTGTTTGGAGAACACTGAAAATCTTTTCACCACATAAGTTCCAGTGTTAGGTGTCATTGTAATTTCCAAATATGCATTCCATTCTATTGCATCCTAATTCTATTCACAGAGGCCCCTAATAATACTTCTGCTTAATATAACTTCTTATACAGAAAAATACAATTATAAATATATATGTTCTACTATAAATTTCTTCCATCTGGGCTAAATACCAAAATCTGAATATACTATGATTAAACTCTTATGCAGGCACAGTGACAGCTGTCAATACATATCAAAGTAGTATGTTATTGTAGAACGTATATATCAGAAATCACATTAATTTTTCCCTTGTCCTACAGTATTGTGCTGATATTCGAGTTAATACTAGGGAAACCTGAATATATTTGGCTCCATTATACCCTATGAGGACCACTGTCTCCATAGGGTATAATGGAGAAGGGATTTAATGTTTAAATCCCTGCTGGGTTGACTTGTCTTGTGCTGCCACTCCAGCACGACTCTGCAACTCAACCCAGCAAGCATTTAAAGGTTAAATCTCCACTGGGAAAGCTTCATCTGTGGGGTGGTTTAAACCACCCCGCAGAAGAAGCTGGCTTCAGGATCTCTGTGGGGGGGAAGGTCTCTCCCTCCCTGCTGCACAGACCCAGTTGCCTGGTAGGGTGTCAAGGGCTGGGCCGGGCCAGGAGGCAGAAGTCAAGTCTGGGCCGGGGGTCATAGCCAGAAGAGACAAAACAGGAGCCAGTTCAAGAATCCAAGAGAGTGGTCGTCTGAAGCAAGAGGTCAGGAATCCAGGAATCCAAACATGAGCAAGGTCCGAGAAGAGGATTCAAGGACGGACATGAGATCAGCACAGATGCTTCCACAGAGAGCTCACTGAAGTGGGAGCTCTGGCAGTGCTTCCCTGAGTGGCAGCGCTGCTCCTGTTAGTACTCAGGGCTCGGCGCCCACCTTCCCTGCCAGTGTGCATCTCGGCAGTGGGTTGCTAAGTCCTTGCGGAGCTGTTCCCTCAGCCAAGCCACCCGCGGAGGTGAATCAGGTGGGCTTTCTGTTTGCACCTGTGCCTCATCGGCTGCTGCAGGACCAGGTGTGGGGGTTACTGACTTGGGCACTGGTAGCGGCAAGCTGTCAACTCCCAAGGAGTCAGAGGTGGCAGCTTCCAGCTCTGATGATGCTGCTGACTCTGGTTGCACTGCCAACTCGGGCAGGGACTTGGCACCATCGTCATTGCCCATGACACAGGGCTACTTCTGCAAGGTGGTTTAAACTGTCGCGCAGAAGAAATCAGTCTCAGGATCTGTGCAGGTGGGGAGAGCAGAAGAAGACCGCCCCACAGAAGAAACTGGCCCCAGGATCTGCATGTGCGGAGAGGGCTCTCTGTCTCCCCAAATGCAGACCTGGCTGGGAGAGGATCAGCTGGGGCAGCGGGAGCTCTGAGCTGCCACTGCCCCAGCCAGTTCTGGGCTTGCTCTTGCATCTTGATTTAAATCAAGCTGCAAGAGGAGCCAGCCAGCCCTTCCCTTCTATTTGGAGTCAGGCTGCAGCTGCGGCACCCAAACCCTTCCCTTCACTCCCCACGCTCGAATAAAATCCAAATAATATCAGCTTTTATTTGGGTGGGGCTACTTCAGTAGTCGAATACAGATCTCTCTGATCTCTGATCTGTATTCAACTGAATAAGTACCTGAAAAATACCAACAAGGAATTTTTCAGGTATTTATTTGGCTCGGTATATACCGAGTGCACACCCTAGAGCTGTCTGCTAACAAGTCAGTGCTCAACAGAAGTCCCAACAGCATACAAACCTCTAGATTTTATCCAGCATTGAGAGATAGTATGCCAATCTTCTGAAAACACAGTTTATCACCAGACTATAGAGATCAGTTTCTCTGAAGGAATGGTAGCTTTGAAGGGTGGACTGTATGACATTATACCGCACTGAGGTTACTCTATTCCCCACACTTCACTCTTCCCAAGCTACAGTCACAAATTTCCAGGAATTTCCCAACCTGGAATGGAGACCCACTAGTGTCCTTCTCTTTCACAGACTTTGATATGTGCTTTAAGTTCACTGGTTCTTGCTCTAATGTGTTTTTCCTCCTCATGATGAACGCTGTGAACAAAGTCTGATGGTTCAGCTGATCTCCAAACCAAATTCCAGTCTTTGTCCTTTGTGATACCCCCCTTAAAAGAGAAAGGGGTTGCAAGTAAAATATGCCTAGGGTTGCCAACCTCCAGATGGCAGCTGGAGATCTCTTGGGATTACAACTCATCTCCAGGTGACAGAAATCAGTTCACCTGAAGGAAATGGCCACTTTGGAAAGTGGACCTTATGGTATTATACCCCATTGAAGCCCCTCCTGTCCCCAAACCATGCCCTCCTCAGGCTACACCCCCCAAATCTCTAAGTATTTCCCAACCTGGAGCTGGCAACCCTACTCTTTAAGAGGTTAGCCCAGAAGGCCCCAGTGCAAGCAAGAGAGTAGGAGGGATACAGCTTCACTTCCCTGTCAGTAACCTGCAAGAGAGCTGGGCCTACACAACTGCTCAGAATCAGGCCAGGACAATCCTGGGCCTAGTGGACTAGGCACAGCTTTTAGTTAAAAGATTATTATGTCTCCTTTTCCAAGCCAAGTTATCAGCTCTGAAGTTTCAGTGGTAAATTATAAAGCATTGAGTTGAAGGCAACAGGGTGTTTTTTGTTGCTCCACTATGCAATAGAGTTGATCCAAAGCAAATTCCAAAAACAAATGTAATACCTTTTATTAAGACTGACCCAAATGGCACAAAACAGCAGGCAGATGTTTGAGTTCTTTAGAACTCTTAATCAGGCTTTTTAAATTTTAACATCTAGTCTGATGAAGAGTTCTGGAGAAGTCAAAAGCTTGCATGCTGTTCTGTGCCTTTCATGTTCGTCATAATAAAAGGTATTATTATTACCTCTCTTTTGTTTTGGGAACTTCCCCTCTTTGGAAGGCTCAGTGGTATAAATTATCAGTACCTAAGTTTAAAATAAGAAAATAACATGGGGGAAACTCTGCTAGATAAAATCCATCATCCATTCATTTCCAGGATTTTTTTCTTCGACAGTGGCCACATCTTGGTAGCTGAGAATTTATTTTCTTTTTGACAAGAGAAAGTGTTGTGTATTAAACTGTAAATCAAGCCTATACATTGCCATGTTAAGCTTGACTCTGAATGTGGCTCTTCAGCTGTCACATTACCATTGGCTGGTATCTGCGAAACCTCTGTAAATATCCAATCACTGTGTGAAAATGTATCTAAGAGGGAACGGTCCTGATTGGCCTTTATCCCTGTGTTTTGATTGGTCTTTAACATGTTCTGGGAGTGGCTTTGACAGCCCAGGAGAGTTTAAAAGAACGAGCTGTGCTCCCCTTGTTGTTGTGTGTTCCTGAGTTGGTGTTGCCATTCAATAAAGCTGAAATCACTTGTTGAGCTTATTCCGTTGTTGAGCCTCATACTTGACAATTGGCGACGAGGATGGGATGCTAGAGCGGGTAGGCAGCCCCGCTGAACCAAGACCGCAACGGCAGATGAGGACACACACCCAGCCAAGCCGGCTGAGACTCCACGAGCAGTAGTGGCAGCACCGTCAGCCCCGATGGCTGTCAATCTGGCGTTCGAAGCATTTGACCTGGCGACAGAGGACTGGGACTCTTACCTGGCATGGTTTGAGTTCCACCTCCAGGTGAACCAGATCACTGATGAGGTGAGGAAGAAAGCGACGCTCCTGAGTTCATGTGGCAAGGCCGTTTTTGACATCGCCCGGTCCCTGGTTGCCCTGACTGAACTAAGCGTGGCAACATGTGCTGATATCATGGCCAAACTTAAAGGCCATTTCTCGCCGCAACTGTCTAAAATCGCATGCCGGCATGCTTTTTATAAGCGGTGCCAAGGGCCATCTGAATCGATAGCTGAGTTCGTCACTGCCTTACGGAAGGCGGCAAGGTCATGCGAGTTCATCGACTTGGAAGAAGCCCTTCTTCACCACTTGGTATGCGGCCTTTGGGACGAGCGCCTTCAACAACGTCTCTTCACCTGCACCCAAACTCATGTATGCAGTAGCCTACGCCGAGGCCATTGCCGCAGAGGCTGCTGACAAGTCAACGCGAGAGGTTCGACAGCGGCAGACCCAGGTCAGCAAAGAGCCTGCAGTTCACCAACAGTCCGCCAGCAAGTCCGACAGCGACACTGACGGCGTGTGCCAAACCCGAGAGACACGCTCACCGCAGACCAGACTGAGAACTACAACGACCTGTTCCTGCGCTGGCTGCAGTGGTAAGCATGACAGAGACCTCTGTTGGGCAAAGGAGCTGAATTGTCGCTCCTGTGGAAAGAGAGGTCATCTGGCCTGCTCGAGTTTGTTGAGCGGCCAGGAAATCACCACCGTCTTCGCGACGTGCAGACCCCAAGGTTTGGCCCCGAGATGACGGCAGGACACCCGACTGTCATCAGACCGACACCTACTGCTGTCCATCGACCGTCCTGGCAACCGGTGACAAGCCCAGTCAGAAGATCCATGTCACGCTTCGTCTGGACAGCATACCCTGCATGATGGAGGTGGACTCTGGATAGTCCGTCACGGTCATCTCCACACAAAGGTGGCAATGCCTGTTCCTGACACGGAGTCGCCACTGGCTGTCACCAGTTTCGACCCGCCTGACTGACTTCCAAGGAAGGCGCATTCCATTGGCGGGAAAGGCCACCTTCCGAGTTGAATTCAAGGATCGGAAGGCTGAGCTGTCCCTCCT
This sequence comes from Gekko gecko, assembly GCA_029375565.1. Classification (NCBI taxonomy): domain Eukaryota; kingdom Metazoa; phylum Chordata; class Lepidosauria; order Squamata; family Gekkonidae; genus Gekko; species Gekko gecko. Next base: position 98,562,254 of record JAPDNY010000001.1, read on the forward strand.
AGTTGCAGAGGGGGAAAGAGTCAGTCTATTGGGCCTCGATTGGTTCGAGGCATTGGGCATTGCTATTACCGGTGTAAATAAGATCTGTGATAATAAATGGGACTCATTGTATAGAGAGTTTCCAAATGTGTTTGGGGAAGGGCTTGGAATGTACACCGATCCCCCGGTCTCTTTTGATCTTGACCCTTCAGTGCATCCCATACGGCTGAAGTACAGAAAGGTACTGCTTGCCCTAAAAGCAAAGATCGAGGCTGAGCTAGACAAATTGGTGAACCAGGGCATCCTCAAGCCGGTGCCCTATGGTCGATGGGAGACCCCCATTGTGATGCCTGTAAAGGTTGACGGATCCATACGAATATGTGCTGACTATAAATGTACTGTAAATAGAGCCCTTCAACAGCACTCTTACCCGGTGCCGGTAATCAGCTACATGCTGGCATCGCTGGGAGGGGGTAAGATTTTTGCCAAGGTCGACCTTGCTCAAGCGTACCAGCAGTTGCCGGTGGACAACGCAACTGCTGAGGCCCAAACGATCGTGACTCACAAAGGGGCTTTCAGGGTCAAACACCTTCAGTTTGGGGTGAATGTTGCCCCGGGTATTTTTCAAGGGCTTATGGAGGGGCTCCTGCATGGGCTCCCAGGAGTAGTGCCCTACTTTGATGATGTCCTAATAGCTGGTGCTGATGAATGTGAACTGATGGCTCGCTTGAGAGCAGTGTTGGGTCGTTTTGGTGAGGCTGGATTGCGGGTGAAGCGTTCTAAGTGTGTTGTCGAGGTGGACCGAGTTGAGTTCCTTGGATTCCTCATTAATGCGGATGGGGTCCATCCCACACCCAACAAAGTCACCGCAATCAAGAATGTGCCCCCCCCACGGTCAAAGAGGGATCTCCAGTCGTTCCTGGGGATCCTCAATTTTTAACATGCCTTCCTGCCACACAAGGCATCGGTTGCTGAACCCCTGCACGCTTTGCTCCACAAAAATGCAAAATGGGAGCGGGGAGAGTGGCAGGAGCGAGCTTTCACGGCTGTGAAGGAGCTACTATCGTCGAGGGCGGTGCTGACCCACTTCAACAAGAACAAACTTTTGGTTCTTGCGGCTGACACGTCCCCTTATGGGGTGGGCGCCATTCTCAGCCACCTGATGCTGGACGGATTGGAGGCACCGATCGCCTTTTATTCGTGATCACTCACAATGGCGGAGAAGAACTATGCCCAGATCGACAAGGAGGGCCTCGCCTTAATCGCTGGAATTAAGAAATTCCATGACTTTGTTTATGGGCAGAGGTTCCTCCTTGTGACTGATCACAAACCACTCCTGGGCATCTTCTCCCCAGACCGGTAGACGCCGAACATCCTGTCCCCTCGGATGTTGAGGTGGGCAGTTTTCCTTTCGGCGTATGACTTTGAGCTCGAGCACCGCTCGGGGAAGGCTATCGGGCATGCCGACGCCCTTAGCCGTTGCCCCACACCGCTGACTAACTGTGACTCTGTACCTGAACTGGACATTCTGGCGCTTGAGGAGCTCCCGGAGGCACCAGTTATCTCCTCGGACATTGCCGCTGCAACAGCTAAGGACCCTGTGCTTGCCCGTGTCTTTAATTGGGCATGGAGGGGGTGGCCGGCTGGGAAAATGGCGCCTGAATTTAAACCTTTCTGTTTGCGCCAGAACGAGTTGTCAGTTACAAAGGGCTGTCTGCTTTGGGGGAGTTGGGTAGTGATTCCTGCCAAACTACGGGAAGATGTCCTGGAGGCGTTGCATGTGGGCCACCCTGGCATGGTCCATATGAAAGCCCTCGCCAGAGGGTACATGTGGTGGCCTAAATTGGACGAGGACATCGAGGCCTGGGTAAGGCAGTGTATGTTATGTCAACAGTCCCGTCCAGAACCACCACAGGCTCCCATCCAGCCCTGGGAGAAATCGAGGAGGCCAAGGTCCTGCCTCCATATCGATTTTGTGGATCCCTACATGGGAAAATGTTTTTAATCTGTGTGGACTCATACTCCAAATGGTTGGAGGTTGTAAATATGGGGTCAACTGGGTCCAGGGCTGTCATCAACGCCCTGCACAAACTTTTTACGACTCACAAGCTGCTGAACTGTTTGGTTTCGGACAACGGGCCACAGTTCATGTCAGCAGAGTTTGAGGGTTTCTTGAGGGACAACCTCATATGCCATGTGACTTCTATGCCGTTCCATCCGGCCTCCAACAGCCAGGCTGAACAGATGGTATGGACGGCCAAGGAGTCACTTGGGCACCTGACATGTGGGGACTGGAGCCAGAAAATTGCCTCTTTCCTCCTGAGGCAACATATCACCCCATGTTCAGCTACAGGGCGGAGCCCAGCTGAACTGTTAATGGGCCGTAAACTGGCTACCCTTCTCGACTGTTTGCACCCTGACTTGGACCAGTCCAAGCAATGGTCAGAGGCCCCAGAGCAGGGGAGAGTTTTTCTTGTTGGGGACAAAGTATTTGCCCGCAATTACATGGAGGGTCATCGGTGGCTACCAGTCGTAGTCACCAAAATCGTTGGTTCCAGGCTGTACGTGGTCCGGTTTCCCAGCAGACGGGAGATACGCTGCCACATAGACCAGCTCAGGGAGCGCTGGGCAGACTCAAGTGCCGTGTCGGTGCCCGAGCCTGAGCTGGTCCCCGAGCAGGAGGGGCCTCCCGCCGAGGAGGTGAGTGCTGCTGAAAGGGAACTGGAGTCTTGGCAGACCCCAACTCCAGAGCCTGAGATCCCTGTTTGTGTTCCTCCTTCTCCTGCGAGAGAAGTTGAAGGGGTCCCCGAAGTGTGTGCCGCTTCAACTCCAACAGTGGAGCAGAGACTGCTGTGCCGGTCGAACCGAAGCCGAGGTGCCCCCCCCCCCCACCTGAAAGATTATGTATGGAAGGGTAATGCTCCATCTTAGGGAGGAATTTGTTGTGTATTAAACTGTAAATCAAGCCTATACATTGCCATGTTAAGCTTGACTCTGAATATGGCTCTTCAGCTGTCGCATTACCATTGGCTGGTTTCTGCGAAACGTCTGTAAATATCCAATCACTGTGTGAAAATGTATCTAAGAGGGAACGGTCCTAATTGGCCTTTATCCCTGTGTTTTGATTGGTCTTTAATATGTTCTGGGAGTGGCTTTGACAGCCCAGGAGAGTTTAAAAGAACGAGCTGTGCTCCCCTTGTTGTTGTGTGTTCCTGAGTTGGTGTTGCCATTCAATAAAGCTGAAATCACTTGTTGAGCTTATTCCATTGTTGAGCCTCATACTTGACAGAAAGCCCCCTAAGAGGTCAAATTTGAAGTGATTTTACTTCCTCAAACCCAAGTCTTGTTTGGTATTGTCCAAGATAAAATTCTAGCTTTGGAAACATGAGCACTGTTGAAGTACCATTTAAAGCAACAAAGCAAAATGGTTTCAGGTCATTCACAACTGCAAAATTGGTAATAGGATACCTTTTATTACAGCCAGATATTATTTTACATATTTTATAGTCTTTTAAAGCCATCATCTTATACTTACACAACTGGGATTGACCTTCAGAGCTGCTGCACCTGCAACTTTACCTCAAATTGTAGATGCTATCTAGAAAACCAGGATTTGCCAAGTCAGACCAGTGATACAGCAGTTCATCTTATAGACACTGACACATCAGGGACTTAGGCAGAGGTCCATCCTGGCCCCTGCTATTTAAGATCCTTTAACTGGAGATACCATGAATTCAACAAAGCAAAACTTGTGTTCTATCCCAGGATTCATGATATCTACAAAATTTTTGCTCCGCAAATAGCTATATTGGAAAAACTGTTTATCATCGAGGTCCTTGCACTAGAAACATGTAATTGAGTCTGTGTACCCAATATAAAAAGCAATAAACACAGTTACCACATGTGTGATGGACAAGATCCATCTCAATAATTGATTCTTCCAGATGCAGGGCTTACTAATGTCTTGAGAGCTTCTAGTTCTAAATTATTTTCCTCGTTGGAAGATATGAGATTTGGAATCCAAATACTATACAAAGCTTGTTGATTGTTTTACACATGGGTTATTTAGAATCTGGCATTCAGCAGCCAGCAATTTGATAATATAATGACTTTACTACTTCTAATTATAGAATAAAATGTCTGGTATTATATTATTTATTTGGAGTAATAGATCACCTATGCAAGCCAGGAGGGATAAAGATATTCCTGATGTTCAGTCCATAATATTCACCCTTTTATGGAAATTTGCCCTTGAACCCATTAACATTTACAGTATGGTAACACTGATTCAAGTGCATATTGCGGCCAACAGTACTAAATGATGATGATGTGGTACCAGAGGCCAGATGAACATTACATATGCCAAAGATTAGCATTGATGTGCAATAAATAGACAAAACAACTCCCACTCACTGCTTCCACTAGACACTTGGTTAACAACGTGCTGGTTTGTATTGGCTATCTCAGTCACTCATGATTTATCTATGGAAACTCTTAGGTAGTTGGTTCTATTTGAACTCAGTCACCACTTGCCTAATCTTCCTGTCACTTCTTGTCTCTCAGAAATTGCTCTATTAAAGCTCCGTGCACTGAAAAAGAGGGGAACCCACACTACACTACAGGAAAGCAGAAATGATCCAAGCAGCCATTTATGTGGCAACATTGCATCAAAGAAGGCCTTTAATTAGCAGCTCAGAAGGGAAGAAAATTGATTCTGCCTGTATTTGTTACAGACAGATGAGAGTGACGCTAAGCAGACAGGGGCCATTTATTCATTAAAATGGAAAGTGTCTTCTCTAACCTTGCTGCTGTCCCTAGGCAGACGCCGAGCCTCTAAATGTTTGGCCAGTTCAACAAGGTAGAGGCAAACATGGGAGAACATATGAGAGGAACCTACAAGAGGCTAAATCTTCCCTAGTTGTTAAAGGACAGACCAACTTTGAACTCCAAAAGTAACTGTGGAGACCCCTCCCCTCTGAATTTTTCCTGTTTTTCCCCTCTTCTCTCCGGAAGGAGAGGAAGCTAGGTTAATTACCAGCAATAGTTATGCAAATGACTCAGCTTACAAGGTTATTGAGGTATTTGGTGTTAGGAATCTCCAAGTGACTACTGGAGATATCCCAGTATGCCTTCCAGGAGGGCCCCAAGGATGCACCTTGGGCAGACCAGGTCAAAATGGGTGAAGAGAGTGATGTAAAATGGGTGGAGTCAGAGGTTTCATAAAAGTGCTTGCTCCAAGGAGCAAAGGTCTCTTGGTGCTGATTCTTGGAAGGACAGACTGATGAGCTCTGTGGCCTGGTCCGCTGGCTGTAGGGAGCCTGAGATAATGGGACATCTTTGGAATCTTTTGAAACTTTCTAAGTTTGCACATATTTACTGTGATTGTGCTAGAGTAAGTTTTAGAACTAGGGAAAGAAGGATGTGTTTATAACCAACTTTTCTTTGTTCTATGTGCTTATCTGTTAATGTGAGTAAGTGTACTTGATAGGGTTGCCAGGAAAATACCTGGAGACTTTGGGGGTGGATTCGGGAGAGGGCAGGGTTTGGGGAGGGGAGGGGCCTCAGCATGGTACAATGCCTTAGAGTCCACCCTTCAAAGCAGCCATTTTCTTCAGGGGAGCTGATCTCTGTCAGCTGGAGATCAGTTGTAAAAATGGGAGATCTCTAGGCCCCACTTGGAGGCTGGCAACCCTAGTGCTTGAACTTACTTTCTTTTTAATAAATCCTTTTTAATATTGGATGTTGCAATAAGTTTCTGTACCACCTGATTCTCCAACTGCTTGGATATGCTATTAATTTCCCAGATTGGAGGGGAAGCGGTCAAGGCACCCTTGGCCAACCCTCTAGGGGAAATCCAAAGTTATATTTGATCCCTGTGGTAGCCAGGTGCTGGGTATCAGGAGGCCTTGAGGCCAGGCCTCAGAACTGGGAAGGTGGATTGAGAATCCTGGTCCTCCCATTCAGGAACCCTAAACTGAACAGGTGATGGCAGCATGCCTTAGTGGCAGGAAGTGGACTAGTACCCTCCAGGAACTGGAGGAGGCAGGCAGAACAGAGCAGGCCTGTTCTGTCACAGTAACGTCTGAAGGGAAAAGGCAAATGAAATCACTGTTACCATTGGAATGTAATATGGGTTTTCTCTCTTTTTTGGTGTCTTTTTTAGGGGTGAGAGTGATCTCTTTCTATAGGCACTGTACTAGTTTTCAAAGTCCACTGTGATTAATTTTAATTCATTTAACTTATTCATAGTTATTTTAACCTAAAATGGAAGGTTAATGAAATAATAATTGCTTAAGCCATTTGTTTTCAGGCATTTTAATTCTAGTTTGTTAGTTAAAATTGCAATTTATATATTTAAAAATATTTTATCCTATTTTTGATCCATGGGGCCAAGTTAACTTAAAGAGCAGGTGGTGCAAATATCAGTAATAACATTAAAACAATTTCAACATTAAAAACAACCTCTGAACAGATCTACCACACCAGCCCATATCTCAAAAAGGCAGTAGAAAGCCCTAATTAACATTAACATAATATGCCCTAGAACAAAGTAAGTGTGCCACATCCTTCTAAGGAGTCAACCTTTCCAACCAGCATTACCATCATCTTGTCTAAATGAAGCTTCAGCTTCCTCTGTCTCAGCCACTGGAACACAACCTCCAAGGATAGTTTTAAGAGAATGATAGCCACTTCTGGGGAGCTTAGTTTTTGAAACACAGGTTGGAAGCACAAGAATTGTACAACTGTACAATGATTGCAGATCTTCTCTGCTCCCCACTCCCATCCCAGCAGCCATTTTTGCCCCTGGGAAGGGAAGTGCAATGATACCTGGAGTAATGGGACCCATGTACAGTAATAGCCACATGCAAAGTGATGCTGCAGTGTGGACAGGGAAGGGGGTGAAATCACTGTCTTCTTCCTCTTCTGCCAACAGAGCTGGACTCACAGAATCATAGAATCATAGAATGTAAGAGTTGGAAGGGACCTTGCAGGTCATCTAGTCCAACCCCCTGCATTCTGCAGGAGCATAGCCAAAGGATAGCTCTACATACTTACATACCTACGACATACCTGAAAGATGGTTGTCCAGGCTCCACTTGAAAACATCCAGTGAAGGAGCATCCACCACCTCCTGAGACAGGCTGTTCCGCTGCTCAACCACTCTTACAGTTAGGAAGTTTCTCCTGATATTTAGCCGGTAACGACTCCCTTGTAATTTCCACCCATTAGATCTAGTCTTGCAATCTGAAGCAAGAGAGAATAGATCTGCTCCATCTTCTACATGACAGCCCTTCAAATACTTGAAGACTGCAATCATATCCCCTCTAAGCCTTCTCTTTCCCAGGCTAAACATACCCAACTCTTTCAGCCTTTCCTCATAAGACCAACCATGAATCCATCCAACGGTTGCCCCATCCAGCCCACACTTAACCAGCTTATCCTCAAGGATATCATGAGAAACTTTGTCAAATGCCTTACTAAAAGCTAGATACACTATATCCACAGCATTGCCAGAATCAGGGTCTTTTTTTGGGGGGGAGCACACCAGAGCACAGCTCCAGCAGCTTCGGAGGGCAGAAAGGCTCCCGCATTTCAGTTTCAGTGGTACAAGCCCATTTGGAAGTCTTTGGGCCAGCCGAATGTCAATTTCAGCCCCATTAGATCCTATGGACCATTGAAGTCAATGGCGAAAACATAGGGTATATTCTGGGGGCTGGAGAGAAGGGGGTTTGAGATAGAAACTCACAGGGTAGCTGTTGGAGCCTCTCCCCAAGATACCCACCATGTTTCAAGAACATTTGACCGGGGGGTCCAATTCTATGGGCCCCCAAACAGGATGTCCCCATTCCCTCCATTGTTCTCTATGGTGGGGGAAAAAGTTACTTTTTCCCCACGGTGCTGTTAGTAGCTCTGGGGGGAGGGGGTTTGAGGGAGAGGCTTCAAATTTTCAGGGTAGCTTCGGGAGCCTCTCCCCACATACACCCCCATGTCTCAAAGCAATTGGACCAATGGGCCTAATTCTATGGGCACCCAAACAGGTTACCTCCATTGTTTCCAATGGGGAAACCCAGCCAGCAGCACTTAAGGCAGGCAAGCAGGCAGCCACCCAGCAGTCAGACTCTCCAAGAGAATCTCAGGGAAAGTGAACTGTCTTGGGAGGTGCTTGTTTGCCATGAGAATAAGTGGCACACTCCAGAACAAGTGGCACTGTGGCAGTGCAAGCATGCCACAGTGCCATACAGAAACCCCAAAAGACCAAAAGGAACAACATTTATACATGTATAAATTGATGGTGCAGCCTCATTGGACCACTCACACCACACACACGTCAAAAAGAATAGCACTGGAAAAAATGCAGAAAAGGGCTACTGCAATAATAAGGGGAGGACACTTTCCCTATGAAGAAAGGTTATCACGTTTGGGGATCCTAGCTTTGAGAAACAATGACTGAGGGGTGACATGGTAAGAGGTTTACAAGACTATGCATGGGATAGAGCAGGTAGAGAAAGAAGTACTTTTCATCCTTTCTCACAAGACAAGAACTCGTGGGCACTCAATGAAATTGCTGAGCAGTCAGGTTAGAAGTTAGAACAGATGAAAGGTTTTTTGGTTCTTACAGGTTTACAACTTTTAAAAGTTCTGCTGGTTGCTGTTGCTTGGTGTGGGGGTGTTTGGTTTGTTTTTTTCCTGTCCGGTCCAGCCTCCATATGTTTGTCAATTTCCATCTGGAAGCTGTTCATGCCAGTCACCACCACTACCACCACCTCCTGTAGCAGTGAATTCCATGTGTTAATCACTGTTCGGGTGAAGAAGTGCTTCCTTTCATTTGCAGTTGCCCTTTACTGCGTTTTCCCCAGTGCTATAAATATTCTTTTTGAGGTCTAAAAGAGATAAGGAGATAAAAAAGGAGATAAGGTTGGTCTGGCATGACTTACTCTTGATAAACCCATGCTGGCTACAACCAATTAACTCGTCCTGTTCAAGGTGCTCACAGACAGAGCGTTTAATAATCTGCTCTAGAATTTTCCCAGGTATTGCTGTCAAACTGACAGGCCTGTAATTTCCTGGGTCCGTCTTTTTTCCTTTCTTGAAGATCAGGACGCAGGACGCAGGAAAGAGCTGGGTCTGTTGAAGAAGGGAAAAGGGAGAAGATCTGTAGTCATTGGTGCCTTGTGCTGCTGGATTGCTGGTTCCACCCATAGGGCTGGGTCGTCCGCATATTGATGACACCAACCACAGATCTCCAGACAATCTCGTTTAACGGCTTGACACAAGTTTTAAAGAGTGTGCTTAACATAAAAAAGAAGTTGGGAGACTGATTACAAATATCTTATATAGCTGTGAGGTTGTATAATGTGGGGAAATTGGTCTTTATGCAGGTCTACCTCTAGAGATCCCCCCCCGCACTGTTTACCAGATCTGTAACTTTCTGATGCAAGGATACGTAGGACAAAGAAAATCATGGCAGCAGTGGATTGCTTAGGCCTGTGGCTTCTCCCAGAGACAGAGAGAAAAATATGGTGTCTTTATTGTAAACTATGCCTAGGGTTGCCAATGTCCAGGAGGTGGCTGGTGATTTCTACTGATCTCCAGGTGACAGAGATCAGTTCACCTAGAGGAAATGGCTGCTGTGGAAGGTGGACTCTATGTCATTATACTCTATTGAAGTCCTTCCCCGCCCTAAACCCCACCATCTTCTCAACTTGGAGCTGGCAACCCTAGCCTAAGGTGCTTTGTAAATTCTGCAGGCCATCTTGGACCCTGACAGCTGCACTGTTGTAGAAGATGACAACCAGCATTCTAACCTGTTGCCTCTTTTCTCCATCATTGCTCCTGCACAGTTTGGTGCTCCAGGCAGTCTCTTGGGTCTTGACTGATTGATCCATACTGATCTTGATTGATCCATACTGAGACTAAACAGTGGTCAGCTAATAGGAAAGCCAGATGACAGAACAAAACTAGTTTAACTGGCTGAAAATCCTGCAAGCAGAAATCCTCAAATTGCTCTGTTTTATAGGATTACCAATACTTGCAACTATTCTGTGGTGCCTGGGACAGATAAAGCAGGTAATGTGATATCTTTTATTAAATCAGTGTCAATGATAATAAATGTTGAAGCTCTTGAGTTTCTAAAAACTCTTGTTCTGGGAGAATCAGAGACACTTTGAGCTCAGGAAAAGTATGAAAACCTGGAGGCTTTCCTCAGTCTGAAATAGGTCCTGTGATAGGTCCCTTCACTGGTGTTACTGGCATTTGCTATGATCAAACATATGACATATGTTTGTCTCTGGACAGACATATGAGTGTCTCTGTTGCTTTCTATGGTTCTGTGAAGTCACCTTGCCTCAATGTTTTCTTTGTCCCAGTTTCTGCAGAGCAGCTGTGGCTTTGGCATTCAGCCCTGAAGTATTTTGCTGCTCCAGAAATGTGATACAGCATAGTTCATCCAGATTTTCCAAGGTCATAAGAAGTGTCACATTTTTAAGGATGATACCTCTTATCCCTATTTGGACAGACTTACTTTGGATACGGTACATTGTCCTCTCAAGATGAAGGAGGAGAAAAGGCAACCGTAGTTCCTTCACAGCTCTTCCTTCCCATTCCCTGCATGTTACTGTCATTCAGTCTTCTCTCTCATTTGCTATGTAGTACACATGGGGGAGAGGGGCAGGTGATTAAACTAGGGATGGAAGGGGTGAGGAAGCCATGACTGTGTTTTCTTGCTTTTCATTCTGGTATTTAAAGAGTAACATCTGATGCCTAAGAAGAGAGATGGCATTTCATCACATTTCCTACCACTGCCATCCTCATTTTATTTTTGAGTCACCACTTTCTCTTCAAACATAAAGTGGGATTCCTTGACCTCTTATTCTGATATCTTGTAGAAAAGCAGATTGCACTGGACTCTAGAGCTTCAAGCCTTGTGGCCTAAAGCTAGGACCGATGATTGCTATGAGTGCTCCAGGCATAGGACCCCTTTATTGCTTAGACAGAATGAGATATGTTAACAACAGCTTCTGGGATTACCAGGCAACATAAAGCTTCTGGATTGCAGAGGCCTGACATGAAGCCCAGGAGCCTGACCTTCTAGCCCAGTCTATTCAGCAGAGCACTGTCTTGCACAGCTCTGGAGACTGACATGAGGGGATTATAGACTGCAATATATAGCTGTGGCCACCCATAGCACCAGCCTAGCTCTGGTTAGTGCTTAAAAGTGGGGTGGTAATAACCCAATATTGTGCCTTTTCAGTTGGAAATAATTTACCTCTCTCATCAGACCACTAAGAACTTTTCAGGTTGAACTAAGAGAAATACAATGACTTATAAACTGTGAAGCATGTGTATAATTAAATCTTGTGCATGCCTATTGTTGAGAAACAATCCTTTGCAATGGATTTCTGCATGGCATTGAACTGTCAAGATATCAGTCTTTAAAGAGGTGCAAGTGCCAGAGTTCAGAGACCCATGTTTCAGCAAAAGGGTCTAGAAGCTTCTGTCCTCAGACATGCCAGACCTACACAATGTCTGTTCCTCAACATTCCATGCTCATCTGTCTTGCTGCTTTGGTTACCACACATTAGGCATTCATGAGTTTCATCTTCTTAAATGTTCTTTGCTTGTGATCTTTCCATGGTTTGGGACATTATTGGCCCAGGAATAAATAAATAAGAGAGGCAACATAAGGGGAAGTGAGCGCTTGACAGTAAATCTCTCTTTCCCTGCAGAAAAGATGTGTCACTGGCTTTGCTGAAGGGGAAAAATTACCCCTGTAGCTTAGGCAGGAGACAGTCAATAGTGTGTAAGAGAGATGAAAGAGTCATTGCTTTTTAGGGGTACACACACATTTCTCAGTGCAGTTTATCCTAGTAAAAAAATCTGTTCAGAATGGAGTCAATAACAGGGCATTCCCACATAATATGTGGTGATGGTTATAATTACATTGTCAATATTTAGGGGTGTTTGTACTTTTGAAATGCCCTTAAAGGTGTCAAATGGGATATAATCTAGTTTCTGCCAAATTAATCTCAATTTTAGATTAACTGAAGATTCCTTTACAGAGAAGAGTGGAAGCCAAAAATCCAAAATATAAATACACATTGATGGGGCCTGAACTGGCAGAGACTGCCCAAGACAGAGATCTTGGAGTCGTAGTAGATAACTCAATGAAAATTTCAAGACTGTGGCTGATTTCCCACAAGCGCTGCTCTGCACTTGCTCTTCCCTTTTTCCCCAATGGAATGTGTCAATTTCACACCAAGTGCTGCGAGCCATATTTTGCACCGCAGCTTTGTGCAATTTTCCCCGCATCTACTGAATCCTCAAAAAACAGGATTGAGTAGACTTGGGGGAAATCGTGCGAAGCTGCAGGGCAAAATGCGGCTGCGCAGCTCTTAGTGTGAAATTGACATGTACCATGGGGCAAAGGGAAGAGTGAGCATGGAGCAGTGCTTGTGGGAAATCAGTTTGTGTAATTGCAATAAAAAGGCCAATGCTATGCTGGGGATTATTAGGAGGGGAATTGAAAACAGTATCATAATGCCCCTGTACAAATCATTGGTGCAACCTCATTTGGAGTACTGTGTACAGTTCTGGTCACCACACCTCAAAAAGGCTGTTATAGTATTGGAAAAAGTGCAGAAAAGGGCAATTAGAATGGTAAAAGGGTTGGCACATTTTCCCTATGAAGAAAAGTTAAAACACTTGGGCCTCTTTAGCTTAGAGAAATGATGGCTGAGGGGTAACATGATCGAAGTTTATAAGATTATGTATGGGATAGAGCAGGTAGAGAAAGAGGTACTTTACTCCCTTTCTCACAATACAAGAACTTGTGGGCACTCAATGAAATTGCTGAGCAGTCGGGTTAGAATGGATAAAACGAAGTACTTCTTCACCCAAAGAGTGATTAACACACGGAATTCACTGCCACAGGAGGAGGCGGCTACAAGCATGGATGGCTTAAAGAGGAAATTAGATAAACATATGGAGCAGAGGTCCATCAGTGGCTATTAGCCACAAGGTATAGGTAGGAACTCTCAGTCTGGGGCAAGTGATGCACTGTATTCTTGTTGCTTGGGGGGGGACAGTGGGAGGGCTTCTAGTGTCCTGGCCCCACTGCTGGACCTCCTGATGGCACCTGATATTTTTGGTCACTATGTGACAGAGTGTTGGACTAGATGGGCTATTGGCTCAATGTTCATGAACTGGGGCTCTATGTTCTCTGTTCCTCTCCACATGAACACATTCTATATCAAGAATTTCCAGTGAGCTTCTTTGGAATGATGAAAGCTTTGATATGGATCAGTTGTTGAGGTATATCACTAGAAATATGTCTGCATATTCCTTTTTTGTCCTGAACCACAGTTAGACATTTGGCTGAACTACATAAGAACATAAGAGAAGCCAATGTTTAATTAATTAACTCTCCTAAAAAGAAGAGAATTTTATTGCTTTTAATATAAGAAAAGGGAGGGTATATAGATGGATAAGAATAATGGTGAGTGAAGATAAATTTAGTATATTAATCTTTTATTAGTATAAGTAAGTTCTTTGGCTTCTTCTGTGTTTGACCGATCGCCCTTCATTATGTTGTAAATAATAAACATGTTAGCTGTTTTAGTAAAGTTCTTTTGGATTATTATTAGTAAAGTCCGTTAATGCGCATTACGAACATATCTTCATATTTTGGGTTGTCTCCTTTTTAAGTCTCTCAGATTAAAAGATGGGCCTTTAACTGCTCCTCCATCTTCTGGTTCTTTGTCTCCCCCTTCCGAGCCACTGTCATCTTCACTGCTTAAAATCATCCATTTGGCGAGCTCTGCTTCTTCCTCTGAACTGGCGTGTCTCTTCAAAAAGTCTTGAGCTTTAAAGATGGAGTCAATCTTCTCCTGCTTATCTTTAAATTTAAAGGCAAGTCCTTCTGGATTCAACCATCTATAATTAGTTTGGTGGTTTTGCAAGAATATGGTCAATCCTTTATAAGCCTTCAGTTTCATATGAATTTCAAATGGCACATCTTTTAAAATCCTTATATTCTGCTCTCCGATCTTCAAGGGCTTTGATGACGTCACTCTTAAGATTTGATCTCTAGTACTTTGCTTAGTAAACTTAACCACCACTTCTGCTGGCAAATTGGTTTTTTTTGTAAAGTTGGAGTAAGCTCTATAGGCCAAATCCATCTCTTCGCTTAATCTTCCTGCTTCATTGCCAGTCAGTGGTGCCAAAGCCGTTGCCAAAATACTTCTGAGATCCTCTTTTTCTTCTTCCTTTATGCCTTGAAATCGGAGAGTTAGGTTTGATTTTTCCATCTGTAACATCAATAATTTTTTGTTTTGTGCTTCCTGATGTTTTTCCATTTTAATGACCTTCTTCTTGATTTTTTGTGTGTCTTCTGTTGAAACCAGACATTTCTGTGCAATCTCCTCCATCTTCTTAGCCGTATCTGTCAATTGTTTCTGCTGATTGCTGAGAACACTTTCCATGCTGGACAACGTTTGGTTGATGTTCTGCATTTGATCCAGCAGAGGGCGTAGCAGCTCGCTTTCTTGTTGAGTGACAGCTAGCTCCAAGGGACGGGAGGTAGAGCCGGAAGTTCCTCCCTGCTTCTTCGGCTTATCTGGGAACTTCTTTTGCCCCGACATCTTTATTTTATTGTTTACTTTTTAAAAGTTCGTGCCGCGCGGCTAAGGAAAGGATCTTTCCTCTTCATTGTAAGCAATTCCCCAAAAGGTAACTTTGCTTTGCTAAATTTTCACTCCCCCACCCCCGTCTTCCCTCTTTTAAAACAGTCCCATTCTCATGGGGGGGGGATCCCGACCCTCCTCCCTTGCACTTGTTCAATGGGGGGTGGGAGCACTTAAATCTTTTTCCAAATTTTAATCGTCAACTCACAGTTTGCTGCCAATTGTTTCCTTTTCATTTATTCATTCGCTTCTTCACTCCTGGAAGTCGGTGGTGTTGCTAAGTCCCATCAGGGCACATCACAGTGGGGCCTCTGGGGCATGGGGAAAGCCTCAATTTTCTGACCGTCAGGTCGGTAAAGAGGCTACTCCCTGGTGTGCCCCCTGGTCCAGAGCTTTTATCTAAGGCTCACTAGGGTCTCCACTTGTGCGGAGTCCCCCCCAACTGTGTGTGGGCTGATCACCTCTGGGAGAGTCCCGAGAGAGTGACCGCCATTCGTGTCGCTGAAACTGAAAGCCAAGAGAAGCCAATGTTGAATCAGGCCAATGGTCCATGCATTGAGACTCTTGATCTGTGCCTGTCTCTCTGGCCCTGCGCGTGGAACAGGTAGCACTTCTGAGAAGGCTACCTTGGAGGTCCTGGCCTTGAGTTTCCTGCCCAGCAGCCTAAATTTCTCCTCCAGGACCTCACGACTGCATTTCCCCACATCACTGGTGCTAACGTGCACCATGACCACTGGCTCCTCCCCAGCACTATCTACCAGCCTATCTAAAACATGTGTAATGTCCGCTACCTTCGCACCAGGCAGGCAAGTCACCATACGGTCAGTACGCGGGTTTGCCACCCAGCTGTCTACCTGCCTAAGGATCGAATCACCAACTACCAAGAGCCCCCCTCCCACCGTTGCCAGGGACGGTTCCTTGGTATGAAAGGATACCCATTCACCAGCTGAAGAAGAGGTCCTTTCTGAGGACACATTCCCCTTATCTTCAGCATGGTGCCCCATTTCCCCTTGACCTTCATGCTCCCTGACAGCAGCCGGGCTGCCAGATCCATTGTGGGACATATCTAACAAGTCCCCGAGAGTCTTCTCCGTGCACCTAACTGACTGTCTCTGCTTTTCCAGGTCAGCCACCTTGGCCTCAAGGGAGCAAACTCGCTCCCTGAGAACCAGGAGCTCCTTGCACCAAGCACACATCCAAGACTTCTGACCAGTGGGCAGATTGTCATACATGTGATAATCCATGCAAAACACTGGATAGCCCCCAACCCCCTGCTGGCATTCTGGCTTCATAATTGTTTTTAAACAAATACTTTTATATAACCCCCCTTTTAAAACCCTTTGTATTTATATGGTTACTGTTATAGAAGTCTACTTACCTTACTGGGAACCCAAGGAGCCAAGGTCCCTGGCTTTCTGGCTTTTCCTGGGCGTCTTTCAGAGCTGTAGGCTAAGAGTCCCTAGGCTAAGAGCCACAGGCAAAGAGCCTCACCCTTTGGCTCGTGCCTCTTGCAAGCTTCCTGCCTTAAATAGAAGTGTCCCCCAGGAGAGGGTGTAGTCAGGAGAGTGTGTGGTCAGCAGCTATTCAAATTCATCCAGACACTTAATTACAGGCAAACAATGATCCTTTCACACCCGAACTCCAGCAGCCAGGAGTCTGCTACAACTCACCCACACACTCCCAAATACAGTTCCCCACACAGTACCTTCTCAGCTAAAGCACCTCAGCTGAAAGTAAATAATTTTTTTTTAAAAAAATACTCATCCCTCTAGCAGCTCTAACACCTTGCTCCTTCTCAGAGCTCAGCTGGGTCAGCAACTAGAATCTATATGTGTCCCAGTAATCCCCTGGTGTATATACAATGTAAATCTTTGAATTTAATTTTTGTCTTTCATCATGATGCTTAGCCCAATTAAAATGGAGGATTGAATTTAAACCTATTTAACTTCATTAACTTGGATAGCATTATCAAAGTTTTAATCTATGCACACTGGTTCAGTGAACTATGGACTATAGTTTTTGTTAGCTGTCATGAAATAAATAATGCTATACTTGTAATTGTACTTGATCAATGGATAACATTTTTATGCACTGTGTTGCAGTTACCAGTTCATAATTTACACTGTTATTGGAGGATATTGTTAAAATGTACCTGTTTAGTTAGTAGAATATTTTATTTTGTTTCGGATCTAACAATTTGCCAGTGTATGACAAGGGTTTAAATTCTGAAAGTGGTAGTGTTGTGGAGTTATGTTTGTATGACACATAGGGAAAGTATACAGATTTGTGCTGCCTAGATGTGAATAATGTTTTCTTTTTTTCTTTTTTTTAATGATTTATTTATGTTTTCACCATTATACATACATTCATGATGTTTAACAACTATATTTTTTCGAGTCATTTTTTCTTTGTACAAGTCTGTTTCATCCATATATACAACTTTGACCATCTTTTTTTCAAATACCTCATATTCCTTTCCTTGCAACAGTACACTTAATCTGTCCATTTCCGCCATTGACAGCAGTTTATCTACCAATTCCTCCTTAGAGGGTACCCTCTCTTCTTTCCAACCTCTGGCTAGTAGAATTCTTGCTGCAGTAAATGTATACACCGTTAAATACTCATCTTCCTTACTAAACCTGCCTGGGAGCAAATTCAAAAGCGCACATTCCAGTGTGAAAGGTAATTCATTTCCCAAAATTTCATATAATAGTTTAAATACAGTATGCCAATATTTTTGTATTTTCTCACAACGCCACCACATGTGAAAATATGTGCCAACATTATTCTTACATTTCCAGCAGTTTAAAGTTGAATCTTCATAACATTTTGCAATCCTATCTGGTGTCCAGTGCCATCTATAAAATAGTTTAAGTATATTTTCTTTAAATGGGATTGCTCTCATCATGCTAACAGCCCTCCAAATCTTTGACCACTGCTCTACCTCTATAGTATGCTCTAAATCTTGCATCCATGCAACCATGTTCTTTTTCACTGTCTCATCTGATAAATGCTCTGATAATAGAAAGATATAATTTTTTTGTATTTGCTTATCACTGGAGGAGAGCCATATCTTATCTAGCTCATTTTTATTATCATAGAAGCCCACTTTCTTATCTTTATTGAATCTCGATGTTACTTGTGTGTAATCCCACCAGGTAAGATTTATATTCAGAGTCCTCAACTTATTTTCTGATTTTAAATTATTATGTTTATCTAATAAATCATTATATTTCACTTTTTTATCCGTTTCCATCAGTGTCCATTTTGTATTAGCCTCTATAGGTGCTATCCATCTAGGAGTTTTTAAGTAATGCTTCTTCCTAATTTCCTTCCAAATTCTCACTAAGGATCCTCTTAATGTATGACAGGTAAAGTTCTTGATCGGTTTATCATCATACCATACATATTTGTACCAACCCATCGCTAGGTTAAACCCTTCTAAATTTAGTAACCTGGTGTTTTCTAATGTTATCCAGTCCTTAACCCAAGCTAGGGCTGCCGCATGATAGTATAGTTTCCAATTTGGCATACCAAACCCTCCTTCATCCTTCCTTTCCTGCATAACTTTATGGCTAATCCTAGGTCTTTTGTTACTCCAAATAAACTTGCCGCAGATTTTTCCCAAGCTCGCAGAAGAAGTTGTCTTTCCTTATGATAGGTATGTTTTGCACTAAAAATAGGAATCTGGGTAACACATTCATTTTAATAGCCGCTGTCTTCCCCATAAATGAAATCTTTAGGTCTTTCCACCTTAGCAGATCCTTCTTTATTTCTACCAGTAACTTATTGTAGTTGTCATCTAGCAACGTGCTATTCCTATTAGATACTGTTATACCTAGGTACTTGACTTTTTTTACCAACTCCATATTAGAGATGTCTCTAATTTGTTTCATTTGAAGATCGGTGCAATTTTTCACTATAATTTTTGACTTTTTAAGATTAATTTTTAACCCTGCTACTTGGCCATAATCCTGTATAATACCTATTAACTCCAACAGTGATACCACTGGATCTTCTAATATGAATAGGAGATCGTCCACGAAGGCTTGTGCCTTAAACTCATCTTTTTTAATCTTAAGCCCTTTAATTGTTTCGGCATCTCTTATTAAATCAATTAAAGTCTCAAGCGTAAAGATGAATAACAAAGGAGATAGTGGGCACCCCTGTCTGGTGCCCTTTTGTATTTTAATATTCGCTGTCATATCCCCATTTAGTTGTATTCTTGCATTTTGTGATTTATAGATCGCTTTTATCATTGCCAAGAAGTATGTACCACAGTCCCACGCCTCGAACTTCTGCAGCATAAACTGCCAATTGACATTGTCAAATGCCTTTTCTGCATCCAAGAATACCAGTGCCATAGGCTTGTCCGAATAGACTTCATAATATTCTAGGACATTAATTAGCGTCCTAATGTTATTCCTAATTTGTCTCTTCGGAAGAAAACCCGCTTGGTCTTGATGTATCACCTGTATTAATTTTTTTTAAAATCTTGCTGCGATAACTGATGCAAAGATCTTATAGTCAGCATTTAACAACAAAATTGGTCTATAGTTCCTAATTTCTTTGTCATCTGTTCCCACCTTGTGAATCAAAGCTAGTAAGGCATGGTTCCATGAATCTGGGAGTCTTTGAGTTCCTGGTATTCTTTGAAACACCTGTTTGAGTATTAACACTAATTGATCTGAATATGTTTGAAAAATTTCTATTGGAATTCCATCAGGTCCCAGCGTCTTGTTTTTCTTCTGTGTTTTGATTGCCTCGGTGATTTCACAGATAGTGATCGGTTCGTTCAGAATTCGTTTTTGTTCTTCACTAAACTTCTTGGTATTTTTATTATCCAAATATTGTGTTACCAACTGTTTATCCTGTTCTTTCTGTTGGTACAAATTTGTGTAGAATTTTTCCACTATTTTTTTCATTTCAATTATATTACCTTTCTCTTCTCCTTTCCCATTTCTTAAAGATTTAATTATCTTTTTCTCCTCTTCTTTCCTAAGTTTGTATGCCAGCCACCTTGATGGTTTATTGGCATTCTCAAAGTAATATTGTTTTGCGTGTTCTATATTTTTAGCTATTTCCTGACATAATATAAGATTCATTTGGTGGTGCAACAATTTCAATTTTAAAGCTGCATTTTCTGACTCTACCTTTGTCTTTTTCAGTTTCTCCTCTTCTTTCCGTATTTGGTTCGTCAAATCCTCGTATTGCTTTTTCCTTTGTTTCCTAACCCATGCTTCTTGGTTGATAAACCAACCTCTTAAGTAGGCTTTAAATGCCTCCCATGTTATTTCTATGGGTGTTTCTGACTGGTTGTTCCTTTCAAAAAAATCCTTAATTTCTTCTTCTGTTTTTTTATCAAATTTCTTATCCCTTAATAAATTCTTGTTCAATCTCCATCTAGTTCTCCTGGATCTATCTCGAAAAGATAACATTAATGGGCTGTGATCTGCAAAAGTATTGGGAAGTATTTCGACATCCACTATATCTGCTACAAGTGAAGTTGAGATCCAGACCATGTCAATTCTGGACCACGAAGTATGTCTAGCTGGATAGAACGTGTAATCTGATTTTCCCGGGTTTCTTGTTCTCCATGCATCCAACAAGCTTAGCTCTTCAGCCAGTTGTAAAAACTCCCTAGGTAGTACATTCCCTGAAAATTTATTCGTGGTATGGGCCTTCCTATCCACTTTCCGGTCCCAAACTGCATTGAAATCTCCTACTATACAAATTTCTGTCATGTTGTGAGGTAGTATTAGATTTCTTAATACGTTGAAGAACTTTTCTTGCGCTTGATTCGGTGCATAAACATTTACGATTATAAGTTTCCTATTTTGCTTCATAATAGATATCACCAACACCCTACCATCCTCTGCTGCATATATGAGTTCAGGACGTAAATGTGCTTTTACATAAGTCGCTACTTCTCTTTTTTTAATAGTATCTGATGCTACAAAAAGATTCCCCAGTCGTTTATTTAACAAATATTTCTGATCCTCTTTTTTCATGTGTGTTTCTTGTATGCATATGATTTCTGACTGCAGTTTCGCCAGCTGATGAAATATCCTCCTTCTTTTAGTTGGGCCATTTAGGCCATTAACATTGATAGAAACTAGATTAAGTTTTTTGATCTTTTCCATCTTGCTTTCTCTTATCCTTGTCTTGTTCTTTTGCTCTTCGCTGAAATCTCGTCAAAACCTGGGAGGGTGTATAGTATGTTCTTTTACCTCTTTCTGATCTTCCTGTCTTCTCCTTCGCCAGTTCCTCTCTTATATGTTCCTCTTCTTTTCCACTTTTCTCCTCATTCTGCCATCCTAAGTTTTCTCCATTTCGCTCGATGAAGTCTTCTAGCTTGAACACGGAGTCGATTCTGTAACACCTCCCTTCATAGTTAAATAATAAGCTTTCGGGTACCAGCCATTTATAATTAATATCATTGTCTCTTAATACCTTCACTAGCATGGCATAGTTCTGGCGCCTTTCCCATATTCTCCATGGGACTTCTTTCAGAAATTTTATTTCCGTGTCCTGTATTTTCATTCTAACTGAGTTGGCTTCTTTAAGTATTTTATCCCTCATATTTCTTCTTACAAATTTCATATACACTTCCCTTGGTGTTTTGTTTCTTCTAGCGTATGAGCTGTTTTTCCTGTATACTTGGTCCAATTCCCTTTCAATTTCTTCACAAGTTCCTACTTTGAGTTGTTAGGAAATATTTTTAATCAACTCCTCCTTTAAAGTTTTACCAATCTCTTCAGGCACATTCTGACATCTGATGATTAAGGAGGCACGATCCATCTCTAGGCCCATTAACGCCTCTTCGATTCCATCCGTTCTGCCTCTTGTGTCTAATAGATCCTGTTCTAATTCCTGCACTCTTTGATCCATATCCACATTAGCTGCAGCTATTTTCAGAATCTCTTGTTTGTTTTCATTTGTTTTTTAATCTCATCTGTTTCCATCCTAATTTGTTGTGCCAAATCTTTCATCTGGTTTTGTATCGGTTCTATCTCTTGCTTAATCAATGGCGGCAGTGTAACCTCCGCAAATGTCTTCATTTCTGCTGCAATACATTCTTGCATCAAACTTTTTAGATCTTTTATATTCATTTGAGTTACACTCAGTACGTTAGTTTTTAATTGGCTCAAAATAGTTGCCTGCCCCGGTGACTTTATTGATGGCTTCCTGGCTCCACTTGAACCACTGCTCCCTGTGGCCGTTCGGTTATTACTAGCATAAAAACTTATAGTATTATATTGCTACAGCACTTTTGTCGAGTTAATATATGTATTTGTTTAATTTTTGGTCCAACTATACTCCTTGTATCAACTTACAGTCACCTCTGAACTTCAACAGCCTATAGCCAACTTGCAGCTCAATTACAGCTCAAATACTGTATATTTGTCCACCTCTGGCTTAACTTTTTGTATCACCTTGCAGCTCACCATTCCATTGCAAATCAGCTCCGCTTTCCAAATTTCGCACCTTTCTAACACAAGTCCCTCATAAATCACACCCTTTTATTTTTCTCCTTCCATCTATTCTTCTGACACCATGATTACTTTTCTTCCTATGCCCCCCTATCAGTTCTGTCTTGTTCCAAGTCCAAGTCGGAACGGTTTTGAGTTCTTCTAATTTGGATAGGACCCTTCCCATGGGATGCTCGGTATCATGTTGGCATTCGAGAGGTTCAGTTCCTTTTTGGAATGGACCTTGCGCTGCAGGACAGGACTATGCAGTGCTGCCCATTATTTTGATGACTGCCTATGGGTAAGAAGGAAAGATGCAGGGCAGTGTGAATTTTACTGACCAGACATTTAATTGACATGGCCAGGGAGAAGAAGATTACTTTGCTGGAGCTGCAGCAGCTGGTTGGCTGCCTCGTCTGTGCATGCAAAGTTGTGGTGCCCAGCCAGGCATTTGTTATAAGACTATTGAGTCCCTGAAGGGCTTGAGCCTAACATACTATAGGACTAGGGGATATGAGATGAGTTTGTATGGAAAAATTTTGAATTCATACGATTGGGTATTTTTGGTGGGAGGACTCTCTGGTCGAAGCCAAGTGGCAGGTTACATCTGCCTTTGCTGGTCCTCTAGAGGCTGGCCAGTTCCCTGGTCGGATGCTCTCACCCCTTCCACCTGGGGAGCTTATATGAGGGCTGGTAAGCCTTCGGGCACAGCAGATTAGGGAACTAGTTGTGAAGTTGTGTAAGGATGTATCTGGCCTAGGGCTGGTCCTGCGGGATTGAAAATTTAATGTTATTAATGTGGTTCTTCTTTCAGGTGCTGCAGGCTGGGGGGTGAGATGATGAGTCACCGTTTGTGGCCACAGCATGGCAAGGCTTTGTGTTACAAGCTGCGGTAGCCATGGCGATGATAGGAGCAAGATGGCCCAGCATGACAATAGCTGACCGGCAAGGCCCTCATGTTGCAGGCTGATGTGGATCTGGTGGTGATGACACCAAAACAGCATGGTGTGCTGATAGCTGGTTGATAAGGCCCTTATCTGGCCATTAAGGCCTTGTGCTACAAACGGAGGCACACCTTGTGATGATAAGAGCATGGTGGCCCGGTGTGCGGATAGTCAGGCCATAAAGGCCCTTGTGTTACATGCTGAGGCCGATCTTGTGATGATACGAGCAAGGTGGCCCAGTGTGTAGATCATCAGGCAGACCTTGTGATGATAAGAGCAAGGTGGCCCGGTGTGCTGATAGTCTGGCTGTTGAGGCCCTTGTATTACACGCTGAGGCAGACCTTGTGATGATAAGAGCAAGGTGGCCCGGTGTGCTGATAGTCAGGCCATCAAGGCCCTTGTGTTACATGCTGAGGCAGACCTTGTGAGGATAAGAGCAAGGTGGCCCGGTGTGCTGATAGTCAGGCCATCAAGACCCTTGTGTTACACGCTGCGGCAGTCCTTGTGATGATAAGAGCAAGATGGCCCAGTGTGCAGTTCTTCAGGTTGGCTATTTTTGCCCCGCCAGGTATGGCACAATTTTGGGAGACCCTTGCTAGGCATAAAGCCTAAGCATCAGCTGAGGAAGTTTGTGGAGGGTGGTTCAGGGTAGTTTTTGCTGCACCCCGCCATGTGGGTCTGGTTCTAGACCTGTATAGGATGATGGGGTGCACTTGTCTGATAAGGCCAATAGGATCTTTTTACAGGACTTGCAGCAAGGAATTAGGTCGGCACTAGGTTGCTGAGTGGGGAGCAAAGGCCAAAGCAGAGGCTTGAACTTGGCTATGGCAGGTTTATGCAAGCAAGAAACGGAACTGGTGAGCACCTTTCGGCATATCCCGTTAGGGAACAGGCGGTCATCAGGAACTGCCTTCGGATTTCAGGGTCCAGGGAGGGGAATGGTGATCACCTCCACTGGGAACCTTTTATGGCAAGCTTCTCCCTGCAAGTTGAAAGGCTTCAGGGGTAGGTGCTCCTAGAAGGCAACCAGTTGCTGGGCTGCTGGTCACGAGCCAGAGAGTAAATGGCTCACGGCTGGAGCTGGGTGACCCGCCCTTTAAGGGCAAGGGGGTTGGTCAGGGAAGTGATGCCTGCCTTGCCTGTTCCATGCTTGCTTAGTTGTTATTGCTGCAATGTTCTGTTAAATAGTTAATAAAGTGGCCCTTGTTTAATTCCAATCTGTTGTCTGTCTCATTATTCTGACTGGGGGGGCGACGGAGCTCCTGCCCGCCCGGCAAGGCCGCTGGTGGGCGGGGGCTCATTTGCCGCTCTGAGGAAGGGAGACGGCAACGGATGGGGACGCTGTGCATCCCGACGCGGCGGGGGGCGGAGCCGGCTGCTTCAAAGGGCCAGGCTCCGCTCTCGCCCTTTGCAGTTGCTCCGTGTGCTCGCCCACCCTCCCACCCCGTTATCAGTGCAGGCTTTGGCTGGTCGTCATTTTGAAGGGGCCAGGTAGGAATTTTTCACTTCTACCCATATTGGCGGACGTGGTAGTGGTGTTTTCGCCTACCTTGCACTGAGGGCAGTGGTTTTAAGGGAATTATTGTGGGAGAACTTAATTAGTCTGGTCACTTGGCAGGTTTATGCAAGCAAGAAACGGAACTGGTGAGCACCTTTCGGCATATCCCGTTAGGGAACAGGCGGAAGAGAACACTATTCTATAATGTTTACACGCTCGGTATTATTTTTAAATAATGTTTATAATGCAATGTTTTTGTTCTGTACACCATTCATCCTTGTATACAATATATTTCATAAGTATAAACAAAGACAATAGATAATGGTGTGAATGCAATACACGATTGTTCATATAACTGAAGGCATGGTTGCATTCGTGGCTTCTATGATCTATATATTTTGTATGTGTGGTGTAACATGGTAGTGTTACAAATGTGTCAGCATTATCATATGCGGATTTGCTCTTTCCACATATGGCTAACATATGCTCCATGACTGGTAGATGTCAGAAGTGTCACCACAGTCTCCAGTGAGGTTGCTTGCCTCTGCTATGCTCTCAGTTTTTTTTAATGTAATAAGCCCCCCCCCCCCAATTTCTCTTCTGCCAGAGCATAACTGATATCCTAAGGCTATGCTGGTGTGACATCTGTATAGCAGGGTCTGGGACTGGGTTGCAAACCTCTCCCATTGAAATAAATGGATTTTAAAAGTTTTTAACTTGACTGGGTCATGCCCATTCTGGTTATAGAGCTGGGTTGGGCTACTGACTCATGCTTCTTTAGCAGCCTGCTTTCATGTCATAATCTGCCATGGTAGAAGTTTAAAAACTCTGTACAGCACACCTGGGCAACTGTGCAACAGGAATCATATTCTGATCACCTCAGCTAATCAGCAGATGCCTCGAAGCATGAGATTTGATTTCTCTATGAAAGGGGTTTTTGCTTGGTTCTTGGCACTATCAGAGGTGCAGATATCAGAGGACCAAAAACTGTCGGCATGGCAAGTTTGATTTAGTAGCTGTTTATACTGAGGCAAATAGCTACAGAAGGTGGTCAGCCGCAATATACAGTGTCCTCCGAGATGGTTGAGTCTCTCCTGCCATTGATTGCTATCATTCTCTGATACCTAATCATTTAAATGAATATATTCTCACTTCTGCTTCCCCTGAAGCAAATAAATATTAGGATGGATCTTCATGGGACAATTTGTCCTTTGCTTCATATCAGAGAGCAAGTCTGTAGAGGAACAAGTTGCACTAGATTAACAGGGGCCAAGCTTGATGCTTAAAAGACAATGCCTTCCTCTCTCTCTAAAACTACTGAGACTGTAGTCTAAACAGAAAATGCACATGCTCATAAGGGCTTATATTAATATTCTGTAATTAAATGGGAAATATTCCCCTATAATACTCCCTATATATGCCATTATTTTGAGCCACAATACAAACATCTTGGCTACTTTCTTTCTCTCCCACTCTCCCATTGGACACCTGTCAAAGATAGTCAGTCTGCAGAATCTTGCTTCTTCTCTGTTCACCCCCATTTCCCACTGATTCTGTACCCTGAAAATTTGTTCTGTACAGTTATGCTCAGCTCTGCTGTTCTGTGTTGCTACCCCAATGTCAGCTCTTGTCCCAAGACTTTTTGCTCCTACCCACGTTTTGTATTAGACCCTGACTTGGTTCACATTCTCCTTCTCAGGACCAAAGTACAATCATATGCAAGATATCTAACAAAAGCCTAGGAACTGGATTTGTATTGTAGAATTGGCTTGGGAGTTTTGGAGTTGAAAAAGGGTATTCTCTCCTCCTGCTTTTCCAAACTAGCTTTTAGAACCCTGCAGCGGGATCAAGTGGAGAATGTATGGGCAAGAAAAGGGCCAAACACCCCTTCTCTTCCTTTGCTTCTGTGCTCCAGATAAGCCTACTTGGAAAACTATGTAATGGGCTTTTGATATATACACATGCATATAAGTGGTCTTTCTGCCCACTGATAATATCAGTGCCCTTGGAGACCTCCTGTTGATTATTTTTATATAGCTGCTTCCTCCTTTCTTAAGCTTTTCCTTTGGACTCACTCCCAACCATACTACCACGGTCACACATTTGATGTTTTCATTGGATCCTGCTTTTCTGCCGTTAACAGCAGTTCACTGTGTAGATTCAGTGTCGCTGTTACAGGCATATCTATAGCAGTCAGCTGAAAAGTTGGCACACCTTTCAAGTTGGTGTGGGAACTCCACTTTTCAGGCTGTATTTACATATTCAAAGATAGA
Organism: Gekko gecko; assembly: GCA_029375565.1. Classification (NCBI taxonomy): domain Eukaryota; kingdom Metazoa; phylum Chordata; class Lepidosauria; order Squamata; family Gekkonidae; genus Gekko; species Gekko gecko. Next base: position 98,589,101 of record JAPDNY010000001.1, read on the forward strand.
AGTGTATTAGATCATCAAGGACAGCTATCTTTCAAGTAGCACAGAGAATTTTCTACTTCCAGCCTGGTGAAACTTCCTAGATCTCATTAAAATTATGTTTGAACCTGAATTTTGGCCTAATAACGCTACAGATATACGCTTTGGGTGAGCAGGAGTAGAAATTTTGTGTGTGGTTTGAGTGAGTCTCAGTGAAAGAACAGAAGGCACAGCTAGAGTGTAGGGAAAGGAGAGGCTTTTGTCATCAAGGATGGCACTTCCAAATTTTCTTTGCAGGACTAGATACCAAATGGTAAGAGACAGACTAATTTGTTGGCTCTTGCAGAAGTGCTTTGCATCCTTTAAAATAGAATCTTCCAGGTCCATTTAATGATGGCCTATATCCAGTCACACAGTTACAACAACTTAACAGCACTTAAGTTTTTTTAAGAGAGGGTGGCAATTTCTGCCAATTTCCCCCTCTTAATGTAGTTCACTGATTCCCCCCCCCCATTTTGTTTCTGGGAGTCAGCAGATGGCTGGGGTGGGGGGAACCAGTGTGGAGGCCTATAGTGGGAATTGGTGGAAACTGCTGCTCCCTTTTTACAAAACTTAAGTGCCCTTAAGTCTCCTGAGCTACTGGCTGGATACAGGCCACTGTCTATAAAATTGCATTTTCTTGCCTCATATTCCAGCCTCTCTCTTGCTCAGCAAAACCCAATAGCCTGCACAAAGCTTACTTGGGAGGGCAGCTAACATTGCATTTACTAGGCACATCAAACATTTGATCATATTTCTCCTGAGCGTATTTAATATCCGCTAGCAGGCTTGGCCTGATCGAAATGCCTGCATTACCGGGTGAGGGGGTATAGGAAGGAAGAATGTGTAGTAAAAAGATGATGCAGGCAAGCAATCACTTCTTAATGCCTTTTTGGAAATGGACAGGTAAGTACCAATCCACTGCCTCCTGCATTACTTCTCTCCTGCCCACTCCCCCCCAACCAGCCATCTCGGTTACCAGTCCTGCTGTGGTGTGTTTCCCTAGAGGCATTAAAGCGGTTCCTAAACGTATCTGAGAAATGCCAGAAGCAGTTTCGGGTTTCAGCTTCATCATACCAAAACCAATCTGTAAAAAATTAATACATGCAAGAGGAACACTTAAAAGCATCTCCAATCAATTACAGGAGAGTCTGTGGACATTTGTCTCCTCGTTATAGGAAATCTAACCCAGCATGGGCTATGCAGCAGCCACACAAATCTGCAATGAATTTTAAGGAGATGGAGTTTGAGGAGATGAGACAAGTCCCAACTGTTCAACAGTCAGGGCCCAATACATCTGTCTGGTCCTTTGACTTGGTTTGAGGGACCATGGCCACAGGCAGTGATCACTGGTCATTTTGTACCTTCATCAAAGTGAACAGAATGTGTCATATGAGGGTTTATTCCATCCTCCAGCAATATTTATGGCATGAGGGGTGAAAAGACCTCCTCCCCATGTTCTTTTTCCTGTGTGTGTCCTTCAAGGAGTTTAATTGATTGGGAAGACAAAATTAGTCCAATACAAAATACAACTATATTTGTTAAGTATGAGACTTAACGCAGGAGGTAAGTTCAACAAGTGATTCAGCTTTATTTAGCTCCAAGATTAGACCAGCTAAGGGCTAGACCAGCTAGACAATCAGTCAGTAAACACAGCGGTTTATATACAGTCAAAGGCTGTAGTAGCCACGCCCACACAATGTGAAAGAACCAATAACATTTGTTCATAATCACCAATCACAATCCAGGCATAAGGACCAATCATTTCATGCCTAATTACCCAATCAAAGATGTTCCCACCATAAGCCCTTTGACTGGGCAATACTGTGCAGCTCTTCCGATCCGCATAATGAGCACCTGCTCACTATGCTGTCCATTATGTCTCTGAGGACATAACAACTCCTCCCCCCTTAGATGGAGCACACTCATAATCTGCTAAATGGGGAGGGGCCCTTCTGCTTCGCCCAGACCGCCTTAACTCCGGGGCTTCTGTTGTTGTGGGGTCAGTATCAGACTCAGCGCCAGGCATTGCTGGGCTGTCAGGGTCCGCAGGGTCCGTGAGTGCAGGGATCCGCCCTGCCTCAGGTTCTAGATGAGAACCAGCAGTACTCACCTCGTCCGGAGGCAAGTGGGACTGCTCCCTGGGCCCATAGCCATCTCTGGCCTCAATCTCCTGGTCCGCAGGAGACCACCTCTGCCGGAGTTGGTCAATGTGGCGGCGTATCTTTCGGCCATCAGATAGCCTCACCACATACATTCTGGACCCCAATCGGTTGGTGACTTCGGCAGGAAGCCACCGGTGCCCCTCTGCGTAGTTCCTAGCAAACACCCAGTCTCCGGGCTGGAACTCCCTGGATGGAGTGGCTGGTTCAGGCCGCACGGTTCTGCTGCCATCCAGGTCTGGGTACAGGCAGTCGAGGAGGGTTGTAAGCTTCCTCCCCATGAGCAGCTCGGCCGGGCTTTTCCCTGTGGCACAGCTCAGTGTGACATGCTGCCACAGGAGAAAATCGGCCACTCGATGGTCCCAGTCCTCACCAGGCAGTCGGGCGAGGGTCTCTTTCGCCGTCCGAACCATCCGCTCTGCCTGGCTGTTAGAAGCGGGATGGAACGGCGCTGTGGTAAGATGGCGGATCCCGTATCCCTCTAGGAAGCCGGCGAACTCCTTAGAGGTAAGCTGAGGGCCGTTATCGCTGACAACCACTTCAGGTAGCCCATGGGTGGCAAAAAGTTGGCGCGAAGCCTTTATTAAGTTTGCCGCCGTTGTTGACCTCATGGGGACTACCTCCAGCCACTTCGAAAAAGAGTCCACGACCACCAGGAACATTTGGCCGTTGATGGGGCCAGCGAAATCGAAGTGTAGCCTTGACCAAGGCTTATCAGCTGTGTCCATGGCTGCTGGTGATGCGTGCGGAGGGTCAGGCCGTGATTGCTGGCAGCTCATACAGCCTCAAACTTGCTCCTCGATGTTAGCATCGAGTCCAGGCCACCACAAGTATCTTCTTGCCAGGGCCTTCATACGTACAATCCCTGGGTGCCTGGCATGCAGGGACTCAAGTACCCTATCTCTTAGTTTGGGGGGAATCACCACCCTATTTCCCCAAAGGATGCAACCTTTTGAAATAGAGAGCTCAGCCCTTCTCCCCCAATATGCCTTGAACTCAGGCTCAACACACACACTTGGCTACCCCCTCCACATCCAGTTTAAAACACGGGACAATATCAAGTCCTTCTGGGTGGACGCAGCAATGTCCTTGGACTGAAGTGAGAACTGCGGCAATTCATCCAAGGCGCAGATGCCTGCTGTAGGAGCCGGATCGCAACCAGTCTCAGGCAGAGGACAGCGGCTCAGGGCATCAGCGTGCACGATACATTTTCCTGGTCTGTGTTCCAAATCGTATTCGTATGCAGCAAGGAACAGAGCCCACCTCAGCATTCTGGGCGACAATATGTTAGGCGTGGGGCAGTCGGGGCGAAAATCCCAAGTAGCGGCTTGTGGTCAGTAACCAAAAGGAAACGGCGGCCGTACAAAAAGTCATGAAATTTTTTCACTGCACTCACAAGCGCTAACCCCTCTTTGTCTATTTGGGCATAGTTCTTTTCGGCCCCACTCAGCGATCTTGAATAATAAGCAATTGGTGCCTCAGTCCCGTTAGGCATTACATGGCTCAAAACTGCCCCAATACCAAATGGCGATGCATCAGCTGCCAGGACCAACATTTTGTTATCGTCAAAGTGAGTGAGGACACTGTTAGATGTTAATAGTTTCTTTACATTTTGGAAAGCCTCTTCCTGAAACTTTCCCCAAACCCATTTTGCACCTTTATTTAACAAATGGTGTAACGGCTCGGCTACCGAAGCTTTATGTGGCAAGAATGAATGATAAAAAATTATGAGCCCTAAATAGGCTTGTAGCTCCGTTTTGTTTTTAGGTCTGGGTGCGTTGTGTATGGCAGACACCTTTCCTGGGGTTGGGTGAACTCCCTGGTCATCAATTTTGAATCCCAGGAATTCGACGCTGGAAACCCCTATAGTACATTTTTCTTTTTTAATGTGCAACCCAGCATTATTAAAACACTGCAATACCTGCTTGACCCTTTCAAGCAGTTCTTCCTCATTTTTTCCCACAATAAGCACGTCATCAAAATAAGGGATTACTCCCTTGAGACCCCTGAGCAATCCTTCCATTAATCCCTGGAAGATTCCAGGTGCGACATTTACCCCGAATTGGAGGTGCTTGACTCTAAACGCACCCCTATGCATCACGATGGTTTGTGCTTCTGCAGCATTGCTATCCACAGGCAATTGTTAATAAGCCTGGGCAAGGTCTAACTTTGCAAAAACCTTGCCCCCCCCCAGAGATGCAAGTACATGGCTTATCACGGGTACAGGATATGAATGCTGTTGCAACGCCTTATTAATTGTACATTTATAATCGGCACATATACTTATGGAACCATCGGGTTTGACAGGAGTAACGATGGGCGTTTCCCATTTGCTGTACGGTACTAGCTCCAAGACCCCTTGCTCAATGAGCTTGTCAAGTTCCGTCTCTATTTTTGGGCGCAATGCTAACAGCACCTTCCTATATTTCAACCTGATAGGCCTAACATTTGGATCCAACTCAAATGAAACCGGGGGACCTGTATAGGTTCCCAACCCTTTTGCAAAAACCTGAGGGAACTCGTCATACAAACAATTCCATTTATCACAACACACTGCATTAATACCAGAAATAGCAATGCCCAATGGTTCAAACCAATCAAGCCCTAAGAGGCTTACCCTGTCCCCTTCAGCAACAATCAGGGACAGAGCTGCCTTTCGCTCTTTGAAACTGACTTCAAATTCAGCCTCACCGGCCAACGGAATTCTGTGCCCTTGGAAATCAGCAAGACAGGCGTCGGTTGGTAGGAGACGGCGGCGACTTCGGCGGGGGAAAAGACGATCTAATGTATGTGTTGAAATGATGGTTCTAGCCGACCCTGAATTGACTTCGAAAGGGCAGGCAACGCCATCGAGACACAAGGTGACAAAAATCTTCTTCCTCCGGGGCACTCCCGTGGTGAGGACAGTTGATGAGCAGGGGTTGGACGACAGGAATGAAGAGCAGGTTGTGTTGACCTTGCTTCGGAATTGAGAGCGCTGTGGAGCTGACGTAGGCGGCAACCTCCTCGACTTGCAGACCCTGGCGATGTGCCCGTGTTTTCCACAAGCTTGACATACCAGCTCTCTGGCCCAACAGGTGTCGCACTCGTGCTTCCCGCCACAACTGAGGCGCTGATGCGTAGGCGCAGTCTTCACTCGGGTCCACAGTTGGCTGCTGGAACGCGGCTCTCGTATGTCATCAACGGCAGGCGCTGGTTCCCGGTCCTCGACCTGGAGGTGGATGCTGGAATCAGCTGCCGCAGGCCGCTGCCGTACCTCTCTCGTTGACCTTTCAGCAGCTTCAGCGGCGATGGCTTCCTTGAACGTGACCTTGAATGTCAGCGTCTTCAAAGCGAACAGACGTTGCTGCAACTTGGCATCGCGGTGACCGCAGACCAATCAGTCTCGCAAAGCTGTCTCGAGATCAGCGAAATTGCAAGCCCTTGCCAGCTTCCGTAAGGCCACCACAAACTCAGCTACGGATTCGCCGGAACCTTGCCGCCTCTCGTAGAACGCGTGCCGGGAAGCGATCTCAGAAGGCTGCGGCGCGAAATGGGCCTTCAACTTCTCCGTCAGCGTGGCGTACAGCACGGACTTGATGTCATCAGGCGTGATGAGTGAGCGGGCGATGTCAAACACCTCCTTGCCACATGAGCAAAGTAGCGCAGCTCGTTTCTTCACAGCATCTGTCACCCCGCCGCTCTCGAGGTGAAACTCGAACCGGGTAAGGTACGCTTCCCAGTCTTCAGTAGTTGGCTCGAACAGCTCGAACCGATGCTTGGAGCTCATCGCGGCACCTTCTGGAGCGGACGGCTCCCTCAGAGGCTCGCGGTCGATCGGAACTTCCTCCGTGGTTTCTCAGCGGGGCTGCCTACCCGCTATATCCCATCCTCATCACCACTTGTTAAGTATGAGACTTAACGCAGGAGGTAAGTTCAACAAGTGATTCAGCTTTATTTAGCTCCAAGATTAGACCAGCTAAGGGCTAGACCAGCTAGACAATCAGTCAGTAAACACAGCGGTTTATATACAGTCAAAGGCTGTAGTAGCCACGCCCACACAATGTGAAAGAACCAATAACATTTGTTCATAATCACCAATCACAATCCAGGCATAAGGACCAATCATTTCATGCCTAATTACCCAATCAAAGATGTTCCCACCATAAGTCCTTTGATTGGGCAATACTGTGCAGCTCTTCCGATCCGCATAATGAGCACCTGCTCACTATGCTGTCCATTATGTCTCTGAGGACATAACAACTTTGTTTCTTGATTTCTATACAGTTGTGCTGATATCTTGAGTACAGGCCTCAAGTTGGAGGGAAGGGTTGCCAGGCCATGCTTGGCAACTGGCAGGAGCCTGGGGGGGGGGACAGAGACACGGGGGTGCTGGCATCACATGCACCATGGCATCACTTCAAGCAAAAACTGGAAGTGACATGTTACTCTAGGAATCACCAGAAAACCATAGAGCTATGTGGTGTCACAGTTTTGTTTCCCCTGAAAGTGACCTCATGTTGTGTGAAGCCCTTGCTTTTAAAATGTTTTTTCTTCTTCTGATGCTGCTCAGAGTGGCAGTGGGCAACAAGAGTTGCTCGGAGGAGGCCTCACTATTACGTTCTTCCTATGGGGACACACTCAGGACTCTGAGGGCTTTGAAAACTAATTGTCAACATTGTCTTCCTTTTCAGAATATTTCAAATGCAGCATTGCATTCTTAGCCATAGATATTCTATTCTATTGCTGCATTTAACTTAACAAGTCTGCACCCCTTTTTTTAACCTTTACCTGGCTTTGAGCAAAGTAAGTCCTTTTTGTTGTTCCTGCATCATGTAGAGGTGAGTAAGGTCCCTGGTTAAGATACAGAAATGTACAGCACCATGTGGCTTTAATTTTAACACAAAATAAATATTTTCACAGTCCATAAAATTCCCGCAATTGACTTATCTGGGAGCATGCAAAGCTTAGCACAGCCTGCTAATGCCTTTATCTTTCTGATACAGGACTAGAAACAAAGACTAACCAAACCTTGGATTGTTTGGAAGAGGAAGCAGTTAAATCTCTCACAGACGTTTTGGCAGCTAGGTTTACTCATACCTTCAGGTAAGCTTCTTCCTCTAGAATGTTTATTTTCTCGGGGGGAGGCCTGCTTAATCTTTTCCACAAGGTTTGAGAACACAGTCACACAGGCAGAGTCCCAGTTTTCTGCATCATTTCTGCAAATTTCACAGATGTAAAAATAATGGACAGAAATAATTGGAAACTATTTATTCCATAAACATTGCCATGCTGAGTTGGGCCAGTGGTCAATCCAGCTCAGCCTTCTGTCTATCATCATTAACCAGTCAGGAGCCTCCAAAGTTTTTCATAATTGGGGGCCATCTGTAATGGATGTCCCACATAAAAAGTGGGAGGGGGAGCAAAGGGATAAAATTTGGCACAGTGGGTGATTCTGCACTGGCATTTCCCTCCGTTGTTTTAGCAAACCCACATTGGAACAGAGATTTCCCTCTGCATTGCATGCTGCTTTCACTTTCTTGGATTTTATGGTACCCTCTGCATTGGATGCCGCTTTTACTTTTTTTGATCATTGGATTTTATGGTACCTTCTGCATTAGATTTATGGCCATTTTATAGCTGTTCAGGAGTGACTTTGCAGTCAGTATGGTACTGGCCTGGGGTATTTGAATGTGGTTTTGAGCTGTACCTTTTCTTCAGTGTTGAGAAAATATGGAGCAAACCCCAGATGCAGAACCAGCCAGTGAGATAGAAATAATGCATAAAATGGAATTTTAACAACCTAACATACTTTGTGGGTGTAAATGGGTGAAACCTGCCCCTGTCTTCAATGCCCAGCTTTTTGCAGTCAGAGTCATTCTACCTGTGCAAATGACTGTTGTGCCGTGCCCTTAGCTATTGTAACTAATCTTTAAATCAAATAATTTCACTGGGTTAAATGATTAATTAATATAGGAGAGACGTTTCTTTCCTCCTTTGCTATGCCCCTTTGAGCATACTATTTATTTATTTATTTATACAGAGCGCATCTGATCTTCTTTTCTGCCAATATTGATGACTTAACAACTAAAATAAAATAATTACATTTAAAATAAGATTTAAAAAAATGAGTGATGAGAACATTTGTTTTAATGTTACAAAGTTCAGGAAAATATTTAGGTACAGCTGAATGTATTACTCAAAAAGGTGGTCGCTTAGTTGGGGGAATTAGCTTTAAGGAGACAGAGTGAAAGGGGTAACTGGGATTCTCCACCTACGTATATGGGGATTTTTCCTTTAAGAGAACTCTTGAAACAAAGCAGGCAGATGTTCAACCAGATATTTGACTGATAGATGGTGTTCTGCAATTCAAGATCTAGCCAAGTTCTTGGGAATTGCATGTGTATCTTTGCAGAATTCTTGCTGATCAAAGCAATACTGCCTTCTGGAGCTGAGCTGATGTTATTTGCTCAGTGCCCAGAACATCCAGGCATTTCTTGAGACTTCTGGGTACTGTTCAATGGGCTTCAGTGACAACTGACACAATGGTAACTGTTATGTATCACGAGGGAACCATACTTGTGAAAGGGCTCACAAGCATACATGCGAAATAGCGTAGTTTGTAGCGCATAACAATAGAAGGCTTGGATCCTAGAAGGAACCAATAGATAGATCCAGATCCTAGTAACAAATTGGTAAACAATAGTCTTTAAATAGCCTATTGTGGGTTGTGGGGTGTGTGTTGGTTGTGGTGTATTTCCCTGCTCACCTGGCATGCCCCCTGATTCACCGCCACTGGTGTCTTGTTTGCAAGAGCAGCGCTGCTGGGACATGGAAGCCTGGTGACAAGAAGCACACATACGCACCCCGTGCTCGCTTAGCCCTGAGTACTAGTGGGACCTGGGATGTGCTTGGAGCATGCTAACTGCTGACTGCCCGGAATGGTATTTAGTCATTGCTGGCACATGAGGAACTCATGCCAGCAACTAGTCATATCGATGAAGCTCTGCACCACCCCGCTCGAGTTCTTGATTCCTTGCTCCCGGCTTGTTTCCTCGGCTCTTGGACCTCGGCCCATTCGACCTCGCTACTCTGCACCTGGAACCTTCATCTCTTGGACTCTTGACCCTCGGCTCTCGGACCTCTTGGCAATGCTAACGGTTGGTAATTTAGGACTTGGTTTCCCTGGCTTCTTGGCTTGCATGGCTCCTGACCCTGGACTGTCCCTCGACCACCCCGCCTGTCTTGCACCTCAAACTTGGTTATTCGGCTCATCTGGCTTCGACCCTGGACTGTGCTTTGACCACCCCACGCTTGCCTGGCCCCGCACCCCAGCTTGTGACATGGACAGCGAGATAGAGGAGTGTGTTAAATGCTACCAGACATGTCAGGAGTCCCAACTGGAACCACCCCAGGCTCCAGTGCGGCAGTAGGAATCCTCCCACAAACCATGGGCCTCAACTTTGCAGGCCACTTCCAGGGACAGGTCTTCTTCATCCTGGTAGACTTGTACACCAAATGGCTTGAAGTGATTCTGGTTCCCTCCACACCATCCTGAGCAGCTATCCATGCCCTATGGTGGGTCTTTAGCATAGACAGCATACCTGACACAGTGGTCACAGACAACGGAACAGCTTTCACCTTGGCAGAATTCCAGGAGTTTATGGAATACTACACCATCTGGCATGTCCGCTCCACTCCCTTCCACCCGGCAGTGAACTGCCAGGCTGAGCAGATGGTGAGAACAACAAAAGAGTCCCTCTGCCAGATTGTCCATGGGGACTGGGACCACCAACTGGCAGCCTTCCTCTTTGGGCAGCAGGTAACCCTAAGCACCACCACCGGCTACAGTCCCACGGAACTACTCATGGGCAGGCAACTCACAAATTGCCTCAACTGTTTGCATCCTGACTGGGCTCCAGAGCACAGCACAGCCCCAGAAACCCAAGCAGCACTCCAGGGATTCTCCCTGTACGACCTCGTTTATGCTAGAAACTTCTCCAGGGGCCTCACATGGGTCCCAGCCAAGGTCATCAGGGTAACTGGGCCCCTATCCTATGAAGTTGCCATGGAAGAAGGCCAGCTGCTCCATCGACACATTGACCAGCTCCGCAGCCACCTTTTCCCTGCTGAACCCAGGTCACCCACGCCCCAGCCAGAGGACAGGAAAGATGACCTGCCAAGTCCCTGGACACTGGAGCCTGAGGAGAATTCGCCAACTGTAAGTGAACAGCTGGCCACCAGGGAACAGCCATCAGAGAAAGCTGGTGGAACACCAGAGCCAGCCATTGCCAAGGACCCTGACTCTGTGCCTACACCACCTTTGGTCCCCAGTTCTTCAGCGGGGCCAACCACTGAAGTGACCCCTTGACCCTCGACCCCACCAGCAGAGCCACGCCACTCAACCTGGGAGCAGCGGCACCCTGCTTATTTAAGGGACTTCATCTGCTGAGAGTGTCTGAACCTTGGGGGGAGGGGTGTTATGTATCACAAGGGAACCATACTTGTGAAAGGGCTCACAAGTGTACCTGCAAAATAGCGTAGCTTGGAGCATATAACAATAGAAGGCTTGGATAGAAGGCTTGGAACCAATAGATAGATCTGGATCCTAGTAATAGCCAATTGGTAAACAATACTCTGTAAATAGCCTATCGTGGGATGTGGGGTGTGTGTTGGGTGTGGGGTGTTTTATGAAAATAAGCAGGGCTCCGCCCCTGCTAGTTTGTCTTAGTTAGGAGCTGAAAGCATTAAATAAACATGAGCTGATCACTCGATGCGTCTGAACCCAGTATATTTCAGTAACCTTCATCTCCCAGAGACGCTCTTATTTTGCAATCTTCTTCTGTTCTTTCTTTTGTATTCTACTGTCTCCTAGCATTGCAATGTCAATGATCCAAACTGTTATTTCTAATATTGTTCTGCAATTGTGATATCAAGGGTGTTATGCTTCAGGTGTTTTTCTGTTTGTAATTGGAAATCCCCCCAAAAAACTCTGTTTCATCATCTTGTCTGGTTTGTGCTCCCATGGATTTCTGGTTTATGGTAAGCCATACTTCTTGCAAAGATTCCAGTGCAACATAGCTGCAACTCTATCATGACATTCTTTATATTCCTTTTGAGCAATTTTACTGCAGGCACTGACCATATAGCTGACTGGTTCATCCTTTGTCTTGAAAAGTCGACACTTGGTGTAATCACTGGTCTTCTGAATCTTGGCTTTCATACTATTTGTTTCAGGTGCCTGCTCTTGTGCAGCTAGAATGAGTCCTTCCATTTCTTTCTTCAAGTACCCCTTTTGGAGTCACTTCCAAGTATTTTCACTATCAACTTTGTGCTCTATGTATTTCGGATATTGCCATGTAAATGCTTTTCCTTCCAGTTGTCAAAGTCAGTTTTGATTTCAATTTTTTTGTAATCTTCTTTGGTTTCTGTTACCTTAAATAAGTCTGCCTTGTCTACTTCAGCTAGAAGCTTGTATTTGTTTTTCTTGGTGTAGTCATTCAGTGCTTGTTTTTCTTCAAGTGCTTGTTTAATTTTCAGGAGACCTCTTCCACCTAATTTTCTTGGAAAGTAAAGATAATCAACATCACTTCTGTGGTGTAGTGAGTGATGCATTGTCATTATCTTGCAAGTTTTGCAATCTATTGCTTCTAATTCTGCTTGTTTCCAATCAATAATGCCAGCTGTGGTTCTTAGAACTGGGACTGCCCACGTGTTAATTGCCTTTCTCTTGCTGCCTCTATTTAATTTTGTTCACAATATATTTTTAACTCTTTGGTAATAGCCCTTGGCTGTATTTTTCTTAACAAGGGTATGTTTGATGTTGTCAGCTTCCAACATTCCAAGATATTTATAGCTTTCTCCAAAGCCCACTGTTTTGATGTTGTTGTTGTTGTTTTGGCACCTTGATTTCTTCTTGTTCAATGATCTTTTCTCTGTTCAGTGCTAATGCTGCACACTTGTCAAGGCCAAATTCCTTTGCTATATCTTTTTGGAATATTTGAACTGTATTATTAATGATGATGATATTTATTTTTTAATTCATTTATACTTTGCCTTTAAGAGTAATGAGGTTTGGATCACTGACACTGCAATCACAGGAAACAGTAGAATAGAAATGAAAGAAGACCACAAATACCAAAACCTACAAATAGAGTTAGAGCACCTCTGGAAGAAGAAGGTTACCATCATGCTACTTGTCATTGGAGCCCTCAGAGCAGTGCCTAGAAGTCTCAAGAAATGCCTGGACATTGAGAAAATAACATCAGCTCAGCTCCAGAAGACAGTGTTGCTTGGAGCAGCAAGAATCCTGCGAAGATACACCTGCAATTCTCAAGAACTTGGCTAGATCTTGAACTGCTGAATACCATCTACCAGTCAAATATCTGAATGTGACAGTTCATTAATAATAGTAATAATAATTAGGGACCAATGTATCCACGGGACTGTCTCCTCCATTATGTCCCCAGAAGGGCATTGCACTTCTTGGATAACAACACACTGGTGATCCCCGGTCCTAAGGATATCCAGCTGTCCTCAAACAGGGCCAGGGCTTTTTTGGTCCTGGCCCCAACCTGGTGGACCTCTCTGCCAAATTCCATCAGGGCCCTGTGGGACCTTGTGCAGTTCTGGAGGGTCTGCATGACAAGCGTTCTGCCAGGCTTTTGGTTGAGGACAGTGGCATTTTTCACCTCAACTGGCACCCTCCTAAGTTTTCCATACTCACTTTGACCTCTTCCCCCCGCCCGCTAAACAGCCAGCAGTCTGTAATAGGGGAATCATTAATTCTAAGGATCACTACTCGCCATCTGTTTTCTAATGGAATTTAATATGTTTGATTGTTTTATTTGGCAATAGTTTTTAATACTATACGATAATAGGGATAGGGTGATTCATAAATTTTATAAATAAAAATAATAATCTTTTAATTAGAAGAATTAGCAGATATTCTTACAAAAAAGGATTCTGTGCTAGGTGTTTCTATGCATATCATTCCCAATGTCCACCAACCACTACATTATATCAATGGTGTGGGGAAGGCTTTTTTGATTATTCAAGCAATGTGATTCTGTTTGCTTGCTATTCTGTTCTATGCTGCTTGCCTGCTCACCAGGGTGAATGTTTTGTTTGTGCTCACTGATGGCAGGTGATGGCAGAATGATGGGAGGACAGAGACAGAGGGGACATCCCATCCTATCATAGGAAGTGCCCCTGCAGGGTGTAGGGAAAACATTTTCCTCATACTCCTTGGAATACAGGTAGTTGCAGTGCAGGTGCAGAGGCTAGGCCATGATCCCCTGCATAATAATAAGCAGTGCTTCTGCAGGTGAACATGTTGCTTATATGCTCTGAAAGGCAGCTAGGTAGGCTACAGCAGAGCAGACTGTAGGGAAGGACAGAGGTCCACAGCTGGTGTGGTAAGAGAGATTTCTGAGAGAATTTCATCCCAACTGGTTTTAAAACAAACAAAAAAGAACTGGAAATGTTTTTTGATTGAAACCAATACAAACAAAGAATAAGATTAAAGGATATGAAAAGAAACTGTACTAAAGAAAATATATAAAAAATAGAGTGTAAAAGATGCCCAAAATGACCCAATTAAAGGTCCTGTGTGCATCCCTAATGCGAACCTTAGGGAATTTCACATTACCGAGATTCTGCTGGATTGAAGCCGTTTCTGATTCATCTTGAAGTAAACCGGTACAGGGCTGCCATTTCACACATGGCTTTCCCTGACCGGAAAAGAGCCGAATCAGAAACGGTTTGGCAATTCAGACTGCACCGCTTTGTTTTCCCGCCGTTTCCCGCTGTGCCTTTTTTTAAAAAAAATGTTCGCTTTAGAGCGCTATAGCACTATAGTGCTATAAAAAACACGGCAGGCATTCCAATGGGGTTGCTATGATGCTATTGCGCTATAGCGCTATAGCGTTATAGCACTCTAAAGCGAACATTAAAAAAAAAAAAGCCGGAGATTACCCGCACGGGCGAAAAAAGGCGGGGAAAAACGTATCAGGTCCGGGAGAAGAAACTGACGACTACTTGGAAGCGGTTGACAGGTAAAACGCTTCAGCCCCGTTTCCTGAATAGGACAGAAGCAATTCTGTGTGAAATTACAAATATATTCTGTTAGGGAACCGGTTCTAAAACGGTTCTGTCTGAAATGCCAGACCAGAAACCGTTTCTTGTCTTTGGCCCTCCAATGATTACTGATCATTATAAAGCAAATAATTGGCTTCCATATATTCCCAGCTGGATTAGAGCCATGATGTAAAGAATTTTCCTTAAATGAGTGATTCCTGACATACATACAGACATTTTGCATGTGGGGAAAGCATCTCCTTTTGAAAAGAATACTTGGGGGGGGTGTTAAATTTCCCTTTTGGACTTCTTGGCCAATCAGGGTCTGGGGATGGGATCTGGATTAGTGATTCTTGAAGATTTAACATCAACCAATGGGGAAGTCATCTTTGAACAGGGCCATTCCAAGGGGTGTGCTAACTACTGAATGCACATAGTTTGGGAAAGGAGTATTTGCCAAGTTATGATTCTTCCTTAACTATTGTCAGATAAGAATTTTATTATTTTTCTGAAGAAAATAAAAAGGCAACAACTACACATATAAAAGACTAACATACAACAAGCAAAGAGCATGTACTCATTATAACAGCTTAGTTTTTGCATAAAAGGAATCATTCACTTCTGCACCTAGACCAATTTAACAGTTAAAGTCTAGAGATTATAATTTTATAATTAGGTTATAAATCCTTGAAGATATTTCTCAATCCATTTGTACAGTCTTGTACAGTGGCAGTGAATTCCATATGTTAATCACTCTTTGGGTGAAGAAGTATTCCCTTTTATCTGTTCTAACCCAACTGCTCAGCAATTTCATGGAGTGCCCACGAGTTCTTGTATTGTGAGAAAGGGAGAAAAGTACTTCTTTCTCAACTTGCTCAATCCCATTCATAATTTTATAAACCTCGATCATGTCACCCCTCAGCCGTCGTTTCTCCAAGCTGAAGAGCCCCAAGCGTTTTAACCTTTCTTCATAGGGAAGGTGTTCCAACCCTTTTATCATTCTAGTTGCCCTTCTCTGCACTTTTTCCAATGCTATAATATCCTTTTTGAGATGTGGTGACCAGAACTGTACACAGTATTCCAAATGAGGTCGCACCAATGATTTATACAAGGGCATTATGATACTGGCTGATTTGTTTTCAATTCCCATCCTAATAATCCCCAGCATAGCGTTGGCCTTCTTTATTGCAGCTACACACTGTCTAGACATTTTCTTTTTTTAAAACAAAATTTTATTGGATTACTTTCAACATTGTTAAACATCGTTACCAATACAATTTCACAAAATTTTTACCCTATCCCACCACCCCCCCAATAGGCTTCCAACACTGCTATTAACAAAAAAAAAGAGAATTAAAAGGTAATCAAGTTTAGACTTATAACAATCGACAAACCAGGTAACCTAATTTCAAATATATAAAGGCCTGATTTTTACAAACATAATTTCCAACCAAGGTACAGTACAATCAAATATTCATTTCATTTCTCATTCACTCTCAATACAAATCAAGATTGTACATTTTCCCTTTCATTTTATATTCAGTTTCCAAATACAATTTCAGGCCCTCCCAGTCTTTTAAATACAGTTCTGCCATTTGTCCATTTAGTTTTTTTGTCATTTTGTCCATTTCGGCTAAAAACAGTAGTTTTCTTAACCAATCATATATATCTGGCACCTTCTCCGTTTTCCATTGTTGAGCAAAAGCCATTCTTGCCGATGTAATCATATACCATAATAGTGTCCTTTTTTCTTGTGGAATCTTTTCCATCGTCAAACCTAAGAGAAGAAGTTCCGGACTTTTCCTAATAGGAATTTTTACTATTTTCTGCATCTCACAATGTACATTTGACCAGTATACCTTAGCTTTATCACATGACCACCACATATGGTAAAAAGAACCCTCTATTTTTTTTACATTTCCAACACTTATTACTCAAGTTGTTATCCATGCTAATGTTAGCAATCTTTTTTGGTGTCATATACCACCTGTACATCATCTTATAACAATTTTCTTTTACATTAACACAGGTTGACATTTTAAAGGCTTTTTTCCATAAAAATTCCCATGTTTCCATAGAAATTTCTTTGTTCATATTTATGGCCCATTTTATCATTTGTTCTTTAACAGTTTCATCCAACGTATAGGCTGTCAACAAAGTTTTATACATCTTTGATATTATTTTTCGCTCTTTTTTCAACCATATATCTTCACACTCATCATTCTTAGCTTTAAAACCAACCTCTTTACAATCTTTCTTGTAAATATCCCGTATTTGACAATATTGTAACCATCCATACTCAAACTCTAGTTCATTATTTGGTTTTAAAACATGTTCTTTTCCTTCCTTTTGGAGCAACTCTTGGTATTTCAGCCAATCATTACCTTTATATTCCGAAAAGAGATGAATAACTGCAACAGGAACAATCCACAAAGGCCTTTCATCAGGAATTGTGCTCTTGTATCTGGTCCATGCCTCAAACAGTGTTCTTCTTACATAGTGATGCTTAAACATTGAGTCTACTTTATTTTTCCCATACCAAAGATAGGCGTGCCAGCCAAATCTGCAATCGTGGCCCTCAAGGGCCAAAAGCTTTCTATTTTCTAAATTAACCCAGTCAGTTAACCAAGACTGTCTAAACATTTTCATTGAGTTATCCACTACGACTCCAAGATCTCTCTCTTGGTCCGTCTCTGCCAGTTCAGACCCCATCAACGTGTATTTATATTTAGGATTTTTGGCTCCAATGTGCATCACTTTGCACTTTGCCTCTTTTTTATCTCATAATTGTAAAGTTAATTTGTCCATTTCCTCCATTTCAAGTAGCTTGTAGATAATTTCTTCTTTTGATGGAGTTTCTTCTTTCTTCCAATATTTTGCATATAAAATCCTAGCCATGGTTGTAACATGTGCAATCATATAAGCATCTGTTTTTTTAAAAACACACTGGAATAATTTTATTTATTTATTTATAATTGCATATCTATCCCACCCTCCCCATGAACGGGCTCAGGGTGGCTCACATTCAGGGCCAACATGTGCCCAAACATATAGAACAAATGAAACAAGATAAAACAATCCATATTACAATTAAAATGCAATCAAATGCAATTAAAGTGCTTGAAATAATGTTGGTCCTACAGTCGAATAAAGATGGTGTACTATAAATATGGCACTAAATCCAGATTCAGCGATACCCCATGCTTCTATGGCTTCTGCTGCTATGGCTCGATCTCTATACAGGGCCATCTATACAGGGCCATAGTTGGTGGTAATGGTGGGCGGCTCCTAATTAAATGCCTGGCGGAAGAACTCTGTCTTACAGGCCCTGCGGAACTGTATAAGGTCCTGCAGGGCCCTGATCTCTTCCGGGAGCTTGTTCCACCAGGTAGGACCCATCACCGAAAAGGCACTGGCCCTGGTTGTGGTGAGCCTGACCTCCTTGGGGCCTGGAATCACTAGACGGTGTTGTGACCCCGACCAAATTGCTCTCTGAGGTATATGTGGGGAAAGGCGGTCCCTCAGGTATGTTGGACCCTGGCCATATAGGGCTTTAAAGGTAAGTACCAGCACCTTGAAGTGAATTTGGTATGCTATTGGCAGCCAGTGCAGTGCTTTCAGCACAGGCCGGATGTGTTCCCATCTCAGAAGACCCATCAAAAGCCTGGCCGCAGCATTCTACACTAATTGCAGCTTCCGGATTTGCGACAAGGGCAGCCCCATGTAGAGAGTGTTACAGTAGTCTAATCTTGAGGTAACCATCGTGTGGATCACTGTAGCCAGGTCATCGCAGCTGAGGAAGGGAACCAACTGCCGAATCAACCAAAGATGGTAAAAGGCTGACTTAGCAGTGGCTGCCACCTGGGCCTCCATAGTCAAGGAAGGAACCAGGAGCACTCCCAAACTCCTCACCTCTGGTGCTGGCACCAAGGGTGCCCCATCGAAGGTCAGGAGAGGGATCCCCGTCCCCAGACCACCCCAACCCAGGCACAGGACCTCTGTCTTCACTGGGTTCAGCTTCAGTTGGCTCAGTCTAAGCCAACCAGCCACAGCTTGCAATGCCCGGTTCAGATCTTCTGGGTTGGAGTCCAAGCAGCCACCCAACATCAGATAGAGCTGGGTGTCATCAGCATACTGGTGACACCCCAGCCCATACCTCTGGGCAATCTGGGCAAGGGGATGCATATAGATGTTAAACAACATTGAGGAAAGCACTGCTCCCTGAGGCACACCGCACTCAAGCAGGTATCTTCTGGACGGCTGTTCCCCAAGTGCCATCCTTTGTCCCCAACCCTGAAGGAAAGAAGCAAGCCACTGTAAGGCAAGCCCCTGTATCCCTGCATCGGCAAGGTGGTGGGTCAGCAACGGGTGGACAACTGTATTGAACGCAGCCGACAGATCTAACAACAACAGTGCCACCAAACTGCCCCAATCCAGATGCCTCTGGAGGTCATCACTAAGGGCAGCCAGTACTGTCTCCATCCCGTGTCCCGGGCGGAAGCCGGACTGGAAGGAATCTAAGACAGAAGCATCATCCAGAAAGCCCTGTAATTGTAACACCACCGCCCTCTCGATTCATTTGCCTAAATAAGGCAAATTGGAAACCAGCTGATAGTTGGCCAATTCATCCGGATCCAGAGTTGGTTTTTTCAGGAGAGGGTGGACGATCGCTTCCTTGAGTGCCCCTGGGAATTGCCCCTCAGTGAGGGACTTGTTAACAATCTCCCTTAAGGCACCTCAAAACCCCTCGTGGCCTGCCTTAATGAGCCAGGAAGGGCACAGATCAAGGCTGCATGTAGTTAGGTGTACAGACACGAGCAGTCCGTCAACTTCCTCCAGACTGAGTGGATTGAAGCAATCCAAATCCAGACTTGAAGACGCACAAGGGGCCTCGAGTTCGCTCACTATTTCAACTGTGGCAGGGAGATCATGGCGGAATGCCAAGACTTTACCTGTGAAATAGCTCGCAAATGCCTCACAGCCAATGTCCAATTCCCTAACATTTTGTCTGCCCTGTGGCAGCACAGTCAAAGACCGAATCACTCTAAACAATTGGGCTGGGCATGAGCTCACAGATGCAATTGTGGCTGCATAGAACTCCTTCTTAGCGGCCTTGACTGCCATCTCATAGAATCTCATAAACATCCTATAGGATGTTCTTGTGGCTTCGTCACAGGCACAGCGCTACCGTCTCTCTAGCTGTCTCAGCTCTCACTTCATAAACTGCAGCTCCTGGGTAAACCAAGGGGCTAGCTTAGAACAAGGGTGCAGAGGGCACCAGGGAGCGATCTTGTCAATGGCTGTAGTGAGTCGGCTATGCCAGTCCTCCACAAGATCCAAGCCACCAGGGGACCTTGGATCCCGCAAAGCCATCTGAAGCCGTACTGGATCCATTTGGCTCTGCGGGCGAGCTGAAATCTGCTTGCCGCCTAAACAGGCTCAGGGTGGAACATTCAGATGGGCCTTCAGGGCATAGTGGTCTGACCATGGTTCTGCTGAAGCAGTAATCCAGTCCACTGTCAACCCAACCACGAAGATCAAATCGAGCGTGCGCCCAGCTTGGTGTGTGGGGGTCATTAAAAGGTGGGAGAGTCCCAGTGCTGCCATGGATAACACCAGGTGCGCTGCTTGACTGGAGGCCGCATCATCAGCATGGATGTTGAAATCACCCAAGACCAACAACCTAGGGTGTTCCAACGCCCAGCCTGATATGGCCTCCATCAGGGACGGCAGGCTATTGGCCGGTGCATTAGGTGGTCGGTACACCAGCCAAATTGCCAAACTCTTCTCGGCCTCCAACTCCAGACCGACACAATGCCCATGATCTCCAGCGGCGGGAGCGCCCTGGAGGATTAAACCTCCCGAGTGAAAATCACCACTCCTCCCCCCCATCCCCTAGTCTGTGATTGGTGTAGGACTGAGAACCCAAGAGGGGCAAGCTAGGAGAGAGCTACAGTCTCCCCTTCCCGCACCCAGGTCTCAGTAATGCACACCAGGTCTACCTTTTGCTCTAAAAGAAAGTCATGAAGGACTGTGGCCTTATTGTTTATAGACCTGGCATTGCACAGCACCAATGTTGGAGTGGGGTTATAAATCCTGGCCCCACTGCAGACAACCTTCGGGATGAGTCGCAGGCTGGAAGGGCGTTGAGCCATTCTATTTCTTCGCATCCTTTCCTTAACTCTCTGCCTGGACCCACTGCTATACTTCCCCTCCCCAGGAGCACTGGAGTCTGTTGTCCAGATATTGCCATGCCAACCAGTCTTTACAAAGCCACAGACCGCTGGCATGCTGAATAAATGAGCTGTTCCTCCTATATGTGTGCTAGAGGCAGCTGTCACTCTTGCTGCTGATGGCGCCAATTATCCACCTGTCCTACTATATAAACAAGTCCTATACTGATTGCTACAAGTTCCTCAAATACTATATATACAATTATTCTAACTGCTAATTACACACATTCATCAGCAGTGGTTAATTCAACCTAGCAACCAAAATCTTACAACATTTAGCAGGGCAGTAGCTGAATAAGACATCCTAACCTTCCTAACATAAATTATCTCCTACCAATCAGCTAAACTACTTCCAATCTCCCACCCCAAATCAGCAGCAGGGGTTACTGCCTGCTCGTCAGATCTTCAGTTCCTTCTGGCTCCATGTCTGCAGGAGAGGGGGGAAACACTCCACCCTTCCCTGATGATTGTTTTTACAAACCAGCCACTAGAGGGCACTCCAGTCTTTGGTCTCTCATCGGCTGTGAGCTCCACTCCTTGGTTGTCTAAGGTCATCTGGCCCATCCAGTTTTTGCAATTCAGCAGAGAGGTCCACATCCCACCAGGGATCTCCACTCCTCCCGTCCACTGCAGAAACTCTGCCTCAAATACTATCAGTCGGTAGCTCCTGGCATTACAGCCACCTGGTGATCGCTGTTCCAATTGTCTCAGTCACTGCAGTCCTGTAGCCACCCGCTGTGGCGTTGCCTGGACTGCCGGGTGGTCAGGGGCGCTCCAGAGAAAGAGGAAACCCTCCCCAGGCTCTCCCACCATCGACTGCAGGCTCGCCATCACTGCCACCACCCACTTGGCTGCCGCCACCGCTAGGGAGTCCTCATTACAGCTTCAGCCCAAAAATGTCTGCCGCATCATTGGAGCAGGAGGTGCAAGGCTTTCAACTGCCCCACACACGCCAGCAGGGGCTTTGTGCCAGCCTGGGGAGGTAAGTGAAGGAGCTCTCATTGAATAGGCCAACCCAGCGCTCTGTGTCAGGCCGGGACCATGCCAGAGAAAACAGCGCAGCAAGGGGCAGTTTCTCACCCCACTCCCTGCATCAGCTACTGGGTACCCCTCTCACATTTTCTCAACACGGTGCATACAATATTATTGTGTGGCTCCACCTCACATTCAATCAGTTGCAGGAGCACGAGCACAACACTACCTGCAATGCCGCCACCATCTAATATTCAGTAAAAACAGTTCTGGTACAAATGGTATAGTTATTTCTAGCATTTTTTGCAATATCTCATGTATCTATATCCAAATACCACCACATGTGAAAAAAGAACCAACATTTTGCTTACATTTCCAACATACATTTGACATGTTAGGATACATTTTTTCTAAATTCTCTGGTGTTATGTACCATCTATAAAACATTTTATATATTTTTTCTTTATAAGGTATAGCTTTTGTATATGTAATGTTAGTTTTCCACATCTTAGACTATTGGTCTAATTCTATATTATTACCTATATTTTGTGCTCATTTATCATCTTGCATTTTCTTATCTAGTAACAATGTATAAAATGACTTTATAAGTTTTTCATCTACATACAGTAAAATGTTATCCAATTCTATAGGCTTTTCATAAAAACCAGTTTGTTTATCCTTAACATACCTAGAATCAAGTTGCACCCTTTCCCACCAGTTCAGACAGAAACCCTGACTTTGAATAGTATCTTGTTAGCCGGATTACACATAGTTAATAATAATAGGGGAAGATGATTGAATATCAATAGGCAATCGGCTGCGAGAGCCCCGCCGGGAGGTGTTGGTAACAGACCAGGAGACTTTATATGGTTGAAAATAAAGTCTTTTACTGGAGTTCTTCACAAACAAAGAATACACAGTCTCACACACAATTACTCAAGTCTAGGAAAATACAGAGAGAGGTATAAGCACATTTGCATTAGCAGGTAAATCGTTGGTGGGCAATACCTACTGGTCCCGTCGTGCAGAGTGTTCCTCAGGAAAAATGGAGGGGAAGGAAACTAGAAAAATGGGGAACCACGTGGCCTGGCCAGCAGGTAACACATGGAAACTCAGGTTGCAGACCTAGAGTTTAAAGATGGAGGCGAGGATTGGGGATAGCAAGCTGGACATAAGAGGGTCAAAGGTTCGATAGGGGTCGAAGAGCAGAGAGAGAGAGCCGGTGGTCAGGCGTCTCCTAATATGCAGGAGGGAGGGGGCTGATCACAACCCCTGGTTCCACCTCCTGGTAGGTCCGTCCCTGAAAATGCCCTATTGGTTGAAAGGTGTAGGGGAGGTGTACCTGAGAAGTGGTCAATATTGAGAGCTAGAAGCTTAACTCATGTCTGACACCTGGTAGCAGCTAGGATGAGTCACCGAGCTGATTCCATTGTCTTCTTGATGACTTTAGCCAGGCTGCTGATGGGCATCAATTAGTTGCCGGGCAGCAGTGAATAGTCTCTGCCGGGTCTACGTGAGGTCATGCAAGTGAGGGGGGAGGGAAAGAAGCTGCCTGCCTGAGTTAGAAGGAACTCTTAATGGCAGTTTTTGGAGTTCTTAGTCCTTGTATTTCATCAAGGCATGGTGCTGTGTATAGTGCAGACTGGGGATGTTCCATTCTCCTTCATGAGGAACGGGCTGGTAACCTATGCTGGGCACTGGAGCTGCTGGGGAGGTCAGAAGAACGTCTCTTGCCTGGGTGCAGTCTCTTCTGGCATCGTGGTGGGGTTACCATGTGGTTCAGTCCCTTATGTATACACTGGCACAGTTTATTATTTATTACAGTTCATAAAGAGGCTCAAAAGCCTTGCAGGGCAACCATCTTGTGCGTTTAAGTCATTTTTCTTGTCTAAAAGATCGTCATATCTCCATAATTGATCTTTAGTAAATAAAGCAAGATTTATAAAAGCTTCTAATGGCAAGACCCATTTCAGTATTCTTGTGTAAAACAGTTTTTTAGTCTCCCAAGTCTTCAGCAATGCTGCTCTTTTCATATGTTATTTAAAGTATTTATGCATATCACTTTTCTCATACCATAGAAAAGCATGCCAGCCTAGTTTCAAATCATAGCCTTCTAACTTAAAAAGTCTTGAATTTTCCAGTGTGATCCATTCTTTTATCCAAATCAGGGCTGCCGCTTTATAGTAAAGATGCCAGTTTGATCCTGCAAATCCTCCTCTTTCCTTTCTATCCTGTAGTACTTTCATTTTTATTCTGGGCCTCTTGCCTTGCCAAATAAATTGCCATATCAGTTTTTTCACTTGCTTAAAATACTGTTGATTTTTAAAAGGTATTCATTTTAACTGTGGTTATTCTTCTCATAAAGGATAGCTTTATATGTTTCTACTTTTTAAATTGTGGTCAAAAGCTTCATATAATTATCTTTTAACAAGGAACTGCATCTATTGGTAAGCGTTATTCCTAAATATTTTACTTTCTTCTGAACTTCAATACCAGAACTCTCTTGTAGTTGTTGTAACTGTTCTTTAGTACATTTTTGTCAGTGTTTTTGTTTCTTCATATTAATTTTCAGCCCAGCTAGTTGTCCATATTTTTTTAGGGAATTTAAAAAATGAATAATAGATATTTGTGGTTCTTCCAGGAGAAATAAAAGATCATCAGCAAATGCTCGTAGTTTATACTCTTCTCCCTTAATTTTAAGTCCTTTTATCTGGATATTTTCTCTTACTATATCATTCAGTGTTTCAGGAGCAAAAATAAATAATAATGGGGATAATGGACAACCTTGTCTAGTTCCCTTTTGTATTTCAATATTTTGCGAGAGGTCCCCATTTATCATAATTTTGGAATATTGTTTCGTATAAATTGCTTTCACCATTGTAAAAAAAATTCTCCACATTGCCAGTTTATTAACTGTTCTAACATAAAAGCCCAACTAAGATTGTCAAAGGCCTTCTCTGCGTCAAAAAACCCCAATGCCATTTGCTTTTCTGGGTGCTCTTCAAAATATTCCAGTATATTCAAAATGGTTCTCACATTGTTCCTCATTTGTCTTTTGGGTAGAAATCCTGTTTGGTCTTGATGTATTGTTTGGAGGAGGACTTTCTTCAATCTATTAGCCAAAATAGATGCAAATATCTTATAGTCAACATTCAACAGTGAGATTGGCCTATAATTTCTAATTTCCTTCTCATCTGTATCAGGTTTATGTATCAAAGTCATCAATGCTTGGTTCCAAGATTCTGGTATTTTCTTCTGGTCAATAATATTCTGTATAGTATCCTTAAGTGGTAATGCAATTTGATCTTCAAACGTTTGGTAAAATTCTGTGGGTAGCCCAACTGGTCCTGCTGTTTTCTTTTTCTTTTGATTTTTAATCATTTCAACTATTTCAGCAAAGGAGATTGGTTCATTTAAAGTTTTCCTTTGGCCCTCTGTAAACTCCTTTTTATTATATTTATTTAAGAATTCTCTAACCTGATCTTGATTGGCTTCTCCCTTCTGGTATAAATTTTTATAAAAGTTCTCAATAATTTTATTTAATTCCTTGGTATTCAAGATTCTTGAAACCCTAAAAAGATGCTATATGAATACAAGGTATGTTTATTATTAATAACAAGTAGCTGGGCCCGTATTGTGTGTTAGCTGGTAAAGCTAAAGCAGAAGTAGAAAGCACTCTGTGGTCAACTCTGGTCTTAAAGTGGCGGATTAGCAGCATTGTTCAAAAAGCTTGCTTTAAACCCTCATGTTGCCCATTGGCTAGGAAATGAATGAATGCAGCTTTTGGGGGAAATACAGAAAAATCTTCTTTATTAGTGGAGGTGGAGGATCAGATATTTGCTCTGGAAGCTCTGAGATACAATAGTTCTTTGAGCTCTGTGGATATATTTACAGTATTTAAAGGTCAAGTAATCTTTTCTAGTTCCCTGTTTCCTTCAGACAGTTTTGTTGAACATTTTCATTATTCCTTGTGGTATTTTTCTCTCTTCCTTTTTGGTTTAAGAGGATTTCTCTGCGCAAGTTGAGTTATTAGGATGTAGCAAGTGTGTGGTGAATGTGTTATTACAGTTACAAGCTTTTCCGCATATCTGATATTTATCCTCAGTTCTGGAAAGCTTTTCATTTGAATGGGAGCGTGGAAGTTAAGATTAGAGAGGATAGACAGTTTGAAATAAAGATTGAGGGACGGAAAAGGATTCTAGGCAGCAGGTCTTACATTACATTTTTAGTGCACAGAGCAGACAGAAGAATCACTCATGCCTCTATTTATCTGCTAATAATGGAAGGTACAAATCTTTGAATCTTGTGCACATGCCCTACAATGGCATCACAGATCCATAGGCTGAGTCCAGACTGGCAGTTTGCCCCGGGAAGGGACCCGGGCTGACAACGATTCAATACCGGAGTAAATGGGACATTCACACAGGCACATCTGCCTGGCGTCCCCCACCCGTAACCTACCGGTGCTGTTGTGCTTCACTGCCAGATTAAAAAAACACCTGATAAAAGCTGTCGCAAATCCGAAAGCCCGCGTTTGTCGTGCATTTCTCCGCTTCCGGGGAGTCTGAACGCGCAGGCGAAAAGCCGGGCGGAAGCCGCGTTGGGCACAAGGCAGCAGCGGTGTGATTGGCTGTGCTCTGCTCCACTGCCCAATGCGGTGCCGGCATTGCAGGGCCAAAAAAAAAAATCGGCAAAATGCGCACATACACCCATACACCCACAGCCGAATTAATGGGGAAACGGCGAATATAGCACGCCTCCGGCGCGGCAGTCTGAACACTCCCACGCACCTCCGTCCCATATCTTCCAGCAGCGGCCCCCGCTGTGTGGACGGGAAAACCCAGTATAGTTTAATCCGGGTTTTTTTTGCTACGACTGGCTACCAGAGCAAACTGCCAGTCTGTACTCAGCCATTGTGTTGTCTGTGGATGATAAACTGGTAGAGAACCAGTTTGGTGTAGTGGTGAAAAGTGGCATACTCTAATCTGGATAACTGGGTTTGACTCTCCACTTCTCCACATGAGGCCAGCTGGGTGACCTTGAAGCAGACACAGTTCTTTCAGAGCTCTCTCAGCCCCTAAAAACAAGTCTAGCTCACCACTAGCATAAGCTAAGAGCTAGAAATTGCAGCTGCCAGGCTGCAGGCTGTCATATCTCCTGGCTATTTTACATATAATGCCCAGGTGATGGTGGTGGTGATGTTGATGATATAATATATTGATACACTGGTTCAGACACCTGGTATTCAGCATAACTGTTCAAAGAAAAAAAGACGGAAAACATACACAATCACTACTGAATTGCAGACACTGTGATTGCAAATGGTTAGGTGATAATTAAGAGTAGGTTTTGCAGAATAACAAAGAAGATGGAGTAGGAGAAATGGCAGTGGGAACATGTGTTCCTAGTTTAGATGTTGAAGATTCTGTGAGCATGCCCACACTGGTTTTTTTTCCTGGATTAGCTTCAATCCATACTTTCTCACCCATAATCTCCCCAAACCCATGGGTGTTGTTTTTTTTAAATCCACCGAAGCAGGTTTGGGAAACTGCATAGCAGATCGATGTCATGTGGAAGTCCAATTTAAAAAAGCTGCACTTGTGGTGGTGGTGGGACACAAAGCTGTGTAGAGGCAACCTAAGTGCAAAAGATGCCTTTTGTTCTGACCACCCTGTACTGTAGATGGATGGAAGATTCAGCACAAGGCTAATGTAGTTTATAGCAATAAGTCTTGATCTCCCACCCTAAATGTTCTGTTACAGGGTTTCTGTGCTGACACATCTATTCATTGTGCTTGAGGGTGGCCTGTGTTGGGCACATACTGCATTGTGAATCCCAGTTAGCTTCAAAGGAAGGCAGCTGCAACAATGCTATGGTCACATACAAAGTTCAGCAGAAACATATTAGTACCTTTGTGGGCCTATAATACTGGACAGCAATGTTCCCTTCTAAGCTGAGTTAGTGTGAGCTAGCTCATAGTTTTTTAGCCTCCGGCTCACACATTTTTGTCTTCGCTCAGGAAGAATGGCTACAGAGCAAACTAATTTATGCAGTAGCCAAACTGCCCACTCACAACTTTAATGCCAGTAGCTCACAAAGTAGAATTTTTGCTCACAAGACTCCTCAGCTTAGAGGGAGCATTGCTGGACAGTACAAGGACTTTATGGCTTTACTAGCAGTAAAATGAGAATAAGTGAAGAAATAATCTCTGCAAATTGACATGTCTTGCTTCTCAAGCAAGGTAGCAGATACATCTCAGTATCATGTCTTAAGAAAGAGGGTGCTGATCCTTTCACTTGTGTGGATTGAACTCCCATTTCTCAGTTAACCTCTCTGCTGTTGACAACATTTGATCCATTCCTCTGTCTACCTGTCATTGGGTGGGCATCCCACTTGCTTACTGGCTGCCTGATTTGGTTTTCCATGGGGCCTGAGAGTCAGACGTCATTCTACTGTCTGAAGAATGGGTCCAGAGCCTGGTATGCCCACATCAGAAGAAGTGGGAACACAGGCCCGTCTCTCCACCTTTTCCCTGCCAGCCTCCTCCTATCTCCTTCCCACTAATCCTCTCTGGTTTCCTGGGCCTCAAATTGAGAGGGGGGGTATAAAGCACCCTTCTCCTCCTCCTTTCCTCATGGGCTGTGTCTTGCAGTAGCGCACACGGGCATGGCATCCTCCTTGGCCATTCCTCCCACAGCTCCCTAAATAGGGCCACTCACATTATGCAGATCCTGCCATTGCCCGTGCCCCTCTGCAGGAGTGGCTAATCCCGGGGGAGGTGGGGCTGGGCTCTAAAGTGGGCAAGACTGCCATCTAGGCCTGCCCTGGCCAAGGCCCCTCAGCTTCCAGGGTTTGGCCAGAGCCTCCTCCATTATGCCATCTCATGTCGGGACCCCTCCTCATCCCAGCAGGGATTGCCATGGCTGCTGTCACCCTCTCTCCTGACCTTGGAGGAGCCCTGGCCTGCTGGGTGGTAAGCTGTTGTCTCCAGACTCTCTCTCTCTCTCTCTCTCTCTCTCTCCCCCCCCCCCCCAACAAAGCTGGGAAGAGTCATGGATGAATAGTAGGGGTAGAGAGTGCCAGTATCTTAGAGTTTTATCTAGAATTCAGGAAACAGGTCAGACGATTTTAATGCACTTCAACCAGGCCTCAGGACTGTCTGCTTTTAATGTAAACATTTATCTGTACTAGTTTTTTTAAAAAAGGAAATGTAATGGATTGTAAAATATTCTTCACAAACAAGTAGATAAATGTATGACCAAGCTGTGCCAGCATAACAAATGTTCACACTTCTAAAAGTGGTATTAATGAAGTTATCACAGAGATCTCACTGGAAGAATGTCAGCAGCACTGATGATGGCAAAGCTTGGCTGTACTCACACACTTCTATAGGCATTCTGACACATGATGAGATTGTAGGTGAATGAAAAATGTGAGGCTATTGAACATGCAGTGAACCGTCGAGAAGACTGGCAGGCATGTCCATGTCTGACAAGTGCTGATTGACAAGACAACTCATATCGGGGCGGGGGAGGGACTGGCCGTGTGAATCAGCTCTAGGTTCTTGCTTTCTAAACTTCTTAACCTGCTGTCATCAGTGCTGTTGTTTGATAAAATTCTTCAGGTTTGACAGAACAAGAAGAGGTTTGAAGGAGGAGAAAAAGCTGTTAAATGTATGAAAAGGTTGCTCCCCCCCCCGGCTTCATTTCTCCTCAAGAGCAGTAAGAACATTTACTGGAAATGCTGTGGTGAGTGGCAGTCAGCTGAATATGCAGAAAGAAATGGTTCAGGTGTGCACCCCTCTGATAAAAATATAATTAAATCTATTGCCAAATAAGAGGAATGTATGAGAAATGGAGAGCCACTGCTGAAATTAATTCCCTTTTGCTAAAACGGAGCTTCAGGCTCTTATATACAATATAATGATGAGAAGCTTCAGACCTGAGGACTGGCTAGCAATGTCTGGTGCCTTCCCATGTAGAAGAAACCTGTGGATTAGTCCCCTGTCCTTCAGAACTCTGCAAAATGCAGGGTTCCCAGGTTCCAACCAACAACCTCCAGGAAAGATTTGGGATGGATTGGGGCCTGATGCACTGGGATTGTGCCAGCTCACTAATGTCACTTCTGGTAAAAACTGGAAGTTATGTCTGTAGATACCCTATGATTTAGAAAATATCATTTTACCATAGAGTTTTATTAAACTGCTAGAGTGTCCCCATGCCACTTTTGGTTGTTACCAGAAGCGATATAAGCCAGCTGGTACAGCAATGGCACACATTCCTTCCCTCCCATTTCCAGATGCTGGAACCTCAGGCACTAATGGGCAACAAGGCTGGATGACAGCAGGCATGAGGTCTGGTGTCTCCAGCAAAAACTGAGGGTTTATTATCTCACTTCTCAGGGAGGAGTGGATTTGTGGCTGACCTACTCTTAGTCAAAGTAAAAATGGGATCGTTTCCAATGCATCCAGACCAAGCCAAACAAAGGGTGAGCCAGAAGGGCCATTTGGTCTGGGAGTTAGGTTTGGCAGATAGTAGTTGGCAATTGGTGATCATTTGAGGAGATGGGGGAGCACTGTTAGCATGACAGTATGGTCACATCAATTCCAGGAAAAATTGGGAAGTGATGTTGGTCATCTAGGAATTGCTGGAAACTCTATAGTAAGGCCATAAAATTCCAGGTGATTCTTAAAGCAGACTAACTTCACTTCTCCTGGAAAATTTCCTGCCCCCAGCAGGAATCTGTCAAACCCACACAGGATTGCCAACTTGAGGTTGTGAAATTCCTCAAGATTTGGGGTGTGGACCCTGGGGAGGGCAGGGTTTGGGAAGGGACCTCTGCAGGGTATAATGCCATAGAGTCCATGCTCCAAAGTAACAATTTTCTCTAGGGAAACTGATATCTGTAGTAAGAGAACATAAGAACATAGGAGAAGCCAATGTTGGATCAGGCCAGTGGCCCATCTAGTCCAACACTGTCATGCAATTGCCAAAAATACCTGGTGCCATCAGGATGTCCAACAGTGGGGCCAGGAAACTAGAAGCCCTCCCACTGTTGCCCTCCCCAAGCACCAAGAATACAGAGCCTCACTTGTCCCAGCCTGAGAGATCCTATCTATACCCTGTGGCTAATAGCCACTGATGAACCTCTGCTCCAGATGCTTATCTAATTCCCTCTTGAAGCTGTCCATGCTTGTAGCTGCTTGTAGTAATTCTGGGAAGTATCCAGGCCCCACTGGCATTAAACCTCGCTAAGGTTGCTCCCCTCCTCAAACTCTGCCCTCCCAAGCCCCCCAAATCTTCACAAGTTTTCCAACTCTACACACAACTCAGAATTATATGGGCCAGAATCAATGCTGACTGCAACTAAGTGGAACATATTGTGAAAATATGGCATCACCAGGCCTTATGAATTTCAGTGTTTGGGATGCTGAGGCTTTGGCAACAGTATGGCACAAACAGATAGGATAAAGACCACCATCTTATTCCATAGAGAATTTCAGTCACATGCCGCCTAAATTGGTTTCTGCACAGGGCAGGTATGGGACACCATCCCCTTGCTATCCTCCTTTGTTAGCACTTTAAAGGGAAGCAATGTCCTGGCTGTCAGCACCTCTTGGCAGTTTGCCTAAGATTTGCTGCCCATCTCACAGCATTCAGTTGCCCTGACACTGCTGAGCTGGCTCCTGCTCAGAGATGCAATCAGTTGGAGCATGGAGTCCAGCAATGCCTGCAGAGTTCTCAAAGTGATGGGAGGTACAAGTTGCATCACAAATGTTACCCCTGTGCCACATGTTGTGCAATTCTGGATTAGGTGGTGCTGAGTGTGACCTGTTTCATGTTGGGAAGAACTGAGAAGAAGATGAGTTTAGATGATGCCCTAGGTATCAATAGAACCAAATTGGGTAGTAATACCTAATGGCTGGAGGGCAAGAAACCTTCATAAAGTCCCATTCCAGCTCATCTTCCTCTAGTTAAAGAGTCCTTCTCTTTGATTTTTGAATTTTATATTCCTCAAAGTAGAAAGAAATTGTATTTTCTACAAATAAAGTGTAATATTTTTATTTCAATCCAATCAAAATATCAAAAAACACTGTAAAAAGTTAGTAAATTGGCACTGTTGGGGAACAACTGATTAAAGTAGTTTTTCTGAAATTAAGATCATGAGACTCTTGAGGTGTGCATGAGTAATCCATGGGGTTTGCAAGTCCTTTGTCCAGATAGAAGGCAAGCCTTCTATGCATCCATATGGATAATGTGAAAATTAAGCCTGAATAGAGGAAGGGATTTTCTGGCACAGGGAAAGGGGATAGAATTTTTTCCCCTTTTTGGACCATCCTCAGTGCAATCAAAAACCAAGTTACACCCTTCTAGGCCCATTGAGAGTCCAAACACACTCATCATAGTTACTTCAGGTATAAAATTGATCTGGTTTTCTTTTTATTTCCAGTGCAAATGATTTTATTATAGAACCCATATGCCACTTTTAATCTCTAGACAACAATAGCCCATGCTGCTTTCTAACCATATTGAAAGTTCTGGAAACAAGGTCTTCCCTTCTCCATCCATTCTGCCCCCCTCCCCCCATCACCTGGGCAGCACTGTAATGATCTCAGTTACGATGTGATGATAGCAATTAAACCATAGTGTTTGGAGTGAATGCCAGAGTATCGCTAGCCAGTCAATGACATCACTTTTACATTGCTCCAAAAGTGACATCACTGTGTCACTTGTGTTGTCACTGGGCCCTGGTAAGCCTCCTTTATGTGTGATAGTAGTCTTTTTCTACTTCTATGAGCAGCTCTGAATGCTTTTCCAGGCCCCTTCCCATTCCTGTTTAGTTATCCTCTGACTCCGTTACTTGATATGATCTCCGGCCATGTAAACACAAATAAAGCAAGACTTTATTGCCTTTATCTGATAATAATTCTATGATTATATGTCAAGTTGCTAAATTCTGTGCATTAATTTTCAAATTATGGGACTTGCACCTTTAATTCAGATTTTTTTATTATTGTATTTTATGTTTGACTAAACTGTATGCTGGTCTAGAGACTGTAATAAACAACAACTACTAGTATAGCTGTCCTCTGGCTACAAACTATTAACCAGCAAGGAAGATTTTTGCTATCTCTGATGCAACATCCCTTCCAATCCAGAATTGGGATAGATTATAACCTGCATTGGGACCTTATAAAATCATCTAACTAACCCTCTGAGATCTTGCAGGTCATGTTCAGACGATATTTACATTTTACTAAAACTTGTTTTTAAAGTTGAGCTGATGTGGTTCTTGCTTTATTTATCTTTTTCAGGATGGAGGCCTCCATGGGATATGTGTGGCTTTAAAGGGGGATGTTTGGAACAGGGCAGATGCTAGTGAGGGAGAGGACTTGGGGTTCCATGAAAATTTTTAAATCCAAATAACACTCCCCAAGTTTCTTGTCTGAGAATTTCTGAATTAAGGCAACCATAATGGTACAAATTCTCTGAAAGAATAAGGCAAATGGTAACAGAACTGCAGAGGAGTGAACAGAGGAACAACGAAAACCATACATAGACACTTGGTACCAACCAATGACATGTACACCACTTGCAACATGACAGACTTCATGGACAAAGTGAGTGGAACTTGAAGGAGACTGACAGGTCTGTATGCCGTGCAAAGGAAGAATGCCAGTCTGTCTTTGGAAACATGTTCTCGCTCAATTTTAAAGTGAACATTAGCATGTCCTCGCTTCTTCCTTTAGCTGTCACTGTCCCATAATTAAACCAACTGGGAATAAGAAGTCCCTCCAAAAAGAGACCAAGGTAATTTACAATTCAGAGAGTTTCAAAAAGAAAGATAAGTCAGTCCCCAAGTCCCTCTGCCAGTTTTGGGGCTTTAAAATTACAGCCTGTGTGTGTTGGGGGAGCCATTCCTTAAAGTTTCAGTGACAGATGCAGATCCTGATCCAAAAATCCTCTTTAGCAGCAGTGGGCTTTTCTAGGGAGAGGCCTGAGTTTACTCCTTCCTTTCTTCAAACAGGCAACTGGCATCACCAGAACTGGCAGCAGCGATCAACCAGCTACTATCTGATCTGTGCTCTGCATGTGGTCCTAACCTAGCAGTGGGAACTGCATGCACAGCCCCAACTACAAAATGTGAGGATCCAGCAAGGGAAATTCTCTCCTAGCATTTTCACAGGCAACATCTGGTCCAGAAGGTCCTTGCTAGACTACATCACACACACTGAAAACTGGTACTAGATCAGATGGATAAAACTGAAGACACTGGGGAAAAAACATGAAGAGAAATTGTATTATCTTTTTTGAAGTTTTACAAGCTTAATTGTGTGGGTACAATGTATAATAATACACTAAGTAAATACCTTTCAAAATTTTAAGTTGGCAGCATCTCATTAACTTAAACATCTGTCACAGTTGGAGTCATTATAGATAAATTATGTATAGAAGTAACCAGTGTCTTAGTTTTATACTTTAATTTGAAAAAAAAGAGCATTGCTAACTTTGCCTATTTTATTGTTACTCATGTTAATTCATATCTTTGAATTTTGATATAATGTGGAGGGGAAAAATCTTTACATGTTCTGTGTTTCTGTTTTTAAAATTAAAGGACATTTTAAGGACAATCCCATCGCTACAAATAGAAAGGCATGGAGAAGCTGGACTTTAGTCACTTCCCTTCTTCCAACTGACTTGATGAGAAGCAAGAGGAACCCCATCTGAAGCCATCATCTCTAGAGTGAGCTCTGATCATCTGGATTTTTCAACCACACCATTTTATATCTTGTAATAATATAATAAAAATAAATAATAATAAACCACATCATTTGATATTTTGTAATGATTAAGGTGAGATACTTCCATAAGTTGCTTTTTTGAAGAGTTCCCATGCAGAAACAGCTCTACCCTATCCCCTGCTGAGAACTTTGCTTAATGAAAGGTTAGACTGCGAAGCACATTAGAACCCTTCACATGAGTAAGACATTGCATAAAAAAGACAGAAGGGCTCTGAAAGGGGCTGGGAGACCCAGCTTTGATGCGTGGAAGAATCACCAGTTGTTTGCAGTTGTATGTAGGACTTTGGTGAAGGATAGCTCATCTTGTTAGAAAGGCACCCAATTCACTGTCTGCGCAAATGGGAGGTTCCCTCCTTCCTGGTTGCCTGTGGGTATGCCATTCTGATTGTGGAATTGCACAAGTCCTCCAGATTCTATCCATGGAGGTAACTGTCCACATTGGTACCAGACCAAACTGCACGGCTGTTACCGCTTTGGAACTGACATTTAGAACTGAATCAAAAGAATGAGAGAGTCTTTCTAGGAGACTGAAAGAGTTATTGAAGTCAATGGACTTAAAAAGGATGTAACTCTGCTTAGGATGGTAGTGTAAATCATGATCCTCTGATGCTTTAAAGATTTATTTTGCCTCCTTTAGCCCCTAGTTTAGTCTACTATTGAATGATATAATATATTACCTGGGATGTCTAATTGTGATAATTATGTCTCCTTTATCATGTGTTCAATGGATTGTTTATTGCCTCATACTTCAGAATAATAAGTTAAGTTGATAGACTTGTCTTTAGGATTTTTTTTAAAAAACCCTGCCTGCTACAGAATGGGGAGGGAGACTTTGGTAACACTTTAATCACAGGGCATGTTTCTTAATGGTTCTTGAAGAAGTTGCATTCAATCTCCATACATAGTGTATATATGCTTCAATCTAGAGCCCTTTGTGCCCTTTGATGTGCTGATGCAGGCTGCCATATATATTTCAGCTGAGTGAGCAGATCCTCATATACTCCAGAAGGGATCTGCTTCATCCACTGAAATGAACAAGGAGTTCTGTGTACACATCCATAATATACTGTATCCATATGGAGCATCTGAACAACCATTTACCTTCCTGCTTTCATGCTGTACCATACAGCTGGAAATTTATTTATTTACTTCGTTTATATTCCACCTTTACCCCAGATTGGGACCCAAAGAGGTTTAAATTATTCTCCTCTCCTCCATTTTATCCTCACAACAACCCCGTGAGGTATGTTAGGCTGAGAGTGTGTGACTGGCCCAAGGTCATGATGCAAGGTCCCATGGCAGAGTGGGGATTGACACCAGGGTCTCCCATAACCTACTCTCTCTAACCACTACATGACATTGTCTCTTAGGCAGCATCCACATTTGAAGTGAATCGCCCCTTAAGGTGCACCACCCAAGAAACACAGTAGTTCCCAAGATAGGCTGGATTAAGCCACTGATGTGCTGATAATCATAGGTGACTGGAATGCAAAAGTAGGAAACAAAGCGGAATCAAATATTGTTGGGACATTTGGGCTTGGAGTATGAAATGAAGCAGGGGAACTACTCATTGAATTCTGTGAATATAATAATTTGTTCACTGCAAATATGTTTCAAGCAACCAAACAGACGATTGTACACTTGAATATCACCCAACAGCCAATATAGAAATCAAATAGATTACATAATTGGAAGCAGAAGATGGAGAAGCTCTATTCTCTCTGTTGAAGCAAGACCAGGAGCCTATTGTGGTACAGATCATGAATTGTTAATACCAAAAATTAGAATAAAGCTGAAGAAAAACACTAAAACAGTCATAGTTCCAAAATAAAACCTAAGCAACATTCCTGTAGAGCTTATGGACCATGTAAAAAACAGGTTTGCATTCAAGTTCAACTGAACGTGAACCAGAAGAACTGTGGGCTGAAACCAGAGATATTATTGAAAGAGGCAAAAGGATGACAGATTCCTTCCAAGAAGAATCTTTTGAAGAAGAACTACAGTTTTAGAAAGTAAAGTGAGAGCTGTACTGAGAGCAGTTGAGAGAAACAAATCACCAGGAGCAGATGGGGTATCAATAGAACTATTCCAAGTGACAGAAATGGAGACCATTAAAATCTTAACAAGATTATGGCAACAAATATGGAAAAAAGAACAATGGCCCACAGAACAGAAATGCTCAATTTACATCCCAGTTCCAAAAAAGGAGATGTTAAAGACTACAGCAACTATTGGACCACTGCATTAATTTTTCACGCAAGTAAAGGATGCTCAAAATCTTACAGTAAAGACTGTTACCATATATGGAACATGAAATGACAGATGTTCAAGCTGGATTCAGAAAAGGAAGAGACACTAGAGATCATATTGCAAACCTATGTTGGATACTGCAGCATACAAGAGAATTTCAGAAGAAAATCATCTTGTGTTTCATAGATTACAAGAAAGCTTTTGACTGTGTGGATCATGAAAAGCTATGGTTGGTCTAAAAAAAATGGGTGTGCCACAGCATCTGATTGTTTTTTAATGAGCAATCTGGAAAAGAGGCCACTATTAGGACAGAATATGGAGAAACAGAATGGTTTCCAATTGGCAAAAGTGCTAGGCAATGATGCATTTTATCTCTTATCTCTTCAGTCTGTATGCAGAACTCATCATAAGGAAAACTGGATTAGATTTTGGAGAAATAGAGTGAAAATTGGTGGAAGGAACATTAATAGTTTGAGACATGCAGATGACACCACATTATTGGCAGAAAACAGTGAAGACTTGAAACGACTACTGATGAAGATTAAAGCAGAAAGTGCTAAAGCAGGATTACAGCCGAACAACAAGAACACAATAGTAATGACTACTGGGGAATTAAACAACTTTATGGCTGACAATGAAGAAATTGAAATTGTTCAAGATTTTCTGTTCTTTGGCTCTGTCATCAACCAAAAGGTAGACAGCAACAAAGAAATCAGAGGGAGATTGAGACTGGGAAGGGCAGCCATGAAGGAGCTGGAAAAGATCCTTGAGAGTACGTAAGAACATAAGAGAAGCCAATGTTGAATCAGGCCAATGGCCCATCTAGTCCAACACTCTGTCACACAGCGGCCAAAATATACCAGGTGCCATCAGGAGGTCCAGCAGTGGGACCAGGACACTAGAAACCCTCCCACTGCTGTCCCCTCCAGCACCAAGAATAGAGTGCATCACCTGTCCCAGACTGAGAGTTCCCACCTATACCCTGTGGCTAATAGTCACTGATGGACATCTACTCCATATATTTATCTAATTCCCTCTTGAAACTGTCCATGCTTGTAGCTGCCACCACCTCCTGTGGCAGTGAATTCCATATGTTAATCACTCTTTGGGTGAAGAAGTACTTCCTCTTATCCGTTCTAACCCGACTGCTCAGCACTTTCATGGAGTGCCCATGAGTTCTTGTATTGTGAGAAAGGGAGAAAAGTACTTCTTTCTCAACCTGCTCAATCCCATTCATAATCTTATAAACCTCGATCATGTCACCCCTCAGCCATCATTTCTCCAAGCTAAAGAGCCCCAAGTGTTTTAACCTTTTTTCATAGGGAAGGTGTTCCAACCCTTTTATCATTCTAGTTGCCCTTCTGTGCACTTTTTCCAATGCTATAATATCCTTTTTGAGATGTGGCAAGCAGAACTGTACACTGTATTCCAAATGAGGTCGCACCAATGATTTATACAGGGGCATTATGATACTGGCTGATTTGTTTTCAGTTCCCTTCCTAATAATCCCCAGCATACCGTTGGCCTTCTTTATTGCAGTTATACACTGTCTAGACATTTTCATTGAGTTATCTACTACGACTCCAAGATCTCTCTCTTGGTCCGTCTCTGTCAGTTCAAACCCCATCAACATGTATTTATATTTAGGATTTTTGGCTCCAATGTGCATCACTTTGCACTTGGTCACATTGAAGCCCATTTGCCACATTGCCGCCCACTCATCCATCCTCGACAGATCCCTTTGGAGTGCCTCACAATCCTCCCTGGTTTTCACCACCCTGAACAACTTCGTGTCATCTGCAAATTTAGCCACTTCACTGCTTACTCTCAATTCCAAATTGTTAATAAACAAGTTAAAAAGCATCGGACCGAGTACTGATCCCTGTGGTACCCCACTGCTTACCACTCTCCACTGAGAAAGTTTCCCATTTATACTCACTCTGTTTCCTATTTATAAGCCAGTTTTTGATCCACAAGAGGATTTGTCCTTTTATCCCATGACTATTGAGCTTACTTAGGAGCCTTTGATGAGGAACTGTATCAAAAGCTTTCTGGAAGTCAAGGTAAATAATATCTATTGGGCCCCCCTTGTCCACATGTTTGTTCACTCCCTCAAAAAACACTAACAGGTTAGTGAGACAAGATCTTCCCTTACAGAACCCATGCTGAGTCTGCCTCAATAGTTTTTGTTCAACAATGTGCCTACTAATTCTTTCCTTAATAACAGTTTCCACCAACTTACCTGGTATTGATGTCAGACTGACTGGCCTGTAATTTCCTGGATCTCCCCTGGAGCCCTTTTTAAAGATGGGAGTGACATTAGCTACCTTCCAGTCCTCAGGAATGGAGGCAGATTTTAAAGAAAGATTACATATTTTTGTCAGGAGATCCACAAGTTCACATTTGAGTTCTTTCAGAACTCTCGGATGAATGCCATCCAGGCCTGGTGATTTATTAGTTTTTAAGTTGTCCATCAGCCGGAGGACTTCCTCTCTTGTCACTGCAATCTGATTCAGGTCTTTCAAACCCCCTCCTGAAATCGGTGCTTCTGGAGTGGGCAAGCACTTCTCCTCTTCCACAGTGAAGACAGTGAATAACTGCTGGCCACACCCTCTCCTGGGGGACGCTTCTATTTAAGAGTAAGAACGTGTTGCTGGCAACCAAGTTCAAGCCATACTATTCCCCAGTACTATGTATGGGTGTGAAAGTTGGACAGTGAAGTAAGATGACTGGAAGAAGATAGATTCCTTTGAAATATGGTACTGGAGGAGAGTTTTATGGATACCATGGACTACCAAAAAGACAAACAAGTGGCTTCTAGATCAAATCAATCCTGAACTCTCCCTAGAATGACTAAACTGAGGCTATAGTACTTTGATCACATCATGAGAAGACAAGAGTCACTGGAAAAGGCAATAATGCTAGTGTCAGTCTCGTACTGGAGCGCTGTCTGTCCTCTGCCTTCTGCTGTG
The DNA here is from genome assembly GCA_029375565.1 of Gekko gecko. Classification (NCBI taxonomy): domain Eukaryota; kingdom Metazoa; phylum Chordata; class Lepidosauria; order Squamata; family Gekkonidae; genus Gekko; species Gekko gecko. Next base: position 98,628,564 of record JAPDNY010000001.1, read on the forward strand.
CTGGATGAGTGATTTTTGGGTTTGTGCAAGAGCCTCAGACCAGGGTTGCCCATGGTTACTTCACCTCCAGAGCTTTTGCCCTTCATGGGCCTAGCCTACTGCACCACCAGTGTTTCCTCTAAGCTGAGTTAGTGTGAGCTAGCTCACAGTTTTATAGCCTGCAGCTCACAGAATTTTGTCATAGCTCAGGAAGGATGGCTCCAGAACTAACTAACTTATGCAGCAGCCAAACTGCTCGCTCACAACTTTAATGCCAGTAGCTCACAAAATATAATTTTTGCTCACAAGACTCCACAGTTTAGAGGGAACATTGCTCACCACTCTCTCCTCCTGCCTCTCAGCCACTACAGACATGGGCAGGCAGGTGGCATGTTCCCTGGTGGCAGCCACAGAAGGGTGCTTACATGCTGCACAGTCCGAATGCCACGCTCTGCTTTTGGATCCTTGGCACCAGCTCCCCCACAGCTCAACTTTTGCTTTATTGGCTTTTGCTTCCCCCCCTTCCATGCCTCGTCCAACCCCTGGGCAGCTGTTTGCCTGCCGTGGCCCACTCAGGAGCCTCCTCCTCCTCTCCAACACTGCTGCTGGCAGCAGCAGGCGGGAAGCTGCCTTGCATGTCTTGACAGAGGAGGATGAAGAGGAACTGCCCCCATTATGGGCTTTGGTGCCCCACTCCATCCCAGTGCCCCGGTCCCAGCATGCGCCAACCCCCCACAGCCACAGCAGCTGTCCCTAGGACAAGGAAGGCAAGGAGAGGCAGCATGGCCGCCGTGGTGGTGCAGGGGGAGTTTGGCCAGGGTATTTAAAGGAAGTTGGGGGGCCTTTGATGTAAGTTAGGAGGGGCAGCCCCCAAATGTCCCACAGAAGCTACAGGCCTGGTTGTCTGTCCTCTGCATTCCACCGTGCTGGATGAGTGATTTTGGGGTTTGTGCCGGGAGCCTCAGACCAGGGTTGCCCAGGGTTACTTCACCTCCAGAGCTTTCACCCCTTGTGGGCCTAGCCTCTGCACCTTATCTTTCTCTCTCTCCTCTCTCACAGGCAGTGGCCTTCACCTCCTCTTCCCCGGCTCTGGTGCGCTCTCCTGTTTTATTCACTCCTCCAGCACATGCCCCCCTTCTCCTCCCTCCACCCACATTCCCATTGATTCTCTTCCCTGTTGTTCTCATTCCTCTCCCTCCCATTGGCTGATCCTCCACTTTGCTTCTCGTTTGGTCCCTCCCTCTCTGTCTCCATCTTCCAGTCAAGGGCATGGCTTGGCTTGATCCTTGCTATCCCCTCATCTATCACCTTGGCTGCTATCACCCCACTGCCAGGTAGGGTCCCCTCATGCTCCCAGGTGTCCCACGAACCCGGCCACAGCTCCTGCAGCCATTGCCTGGCACATCCTCACTGCTCCACCCTCCTGCACAGCTCTCACAGCTGCTGCTGGGCGTGTCCTCATGGCACCTCCATCCTCTCCTGACCTAGCGCTTGTCTTGGGGGTCCTGGTTGCTGCACCTGTTCCCACTGCCAGGCTGACCATGGGTCCCCTTGAGACTGCTTGCTCCACTATGGGCATGACAAGGCATTGCGGCTCAGTGTCTCCATCCTCGGCCGTGCCCCTATGCAACTTCCCCAGCCTGGCCACATGGAGGGGAGACAGTCCTGCACCGAGACAGCTAGGAAAATTTGAAGGCAGCAGGAAATGAGGAAGATCCAACATGAGATGGATTGATTTCATCAAGGAAGCCATGGCAAAGGTAGGTTTGCAAGAGAATGGTTATTATTACAGGACATTTCGGAGGACACTAACTGATAGGGTTGCCATATGTCAGAAGTGACTTGACAGCATTTAACACACACACACACAAGCTACTAAAGGCTTTATAGGTCAAAAAAATTCTGAATTGCCCCATCCCTGAATACACAGAACTCTGGGCGATTTACAGTAAATTAGTATACAAAAATACAGTTTAAAATCAACAATCAGGTCATCCCAAAGTTTCACAGTCTTCCGATGGCATTTATAATTTGATCTGAAACCTGCTCTGGAGGGTTCTTCCATCTCACGGGCAGATTACCAGCTGGGGCAGATGTAAAGGTAGCCTGGGACCTGCTCCTTCTTCTACCAGAACATCTCTCTGGAAACTGGTCCATATAAACTTCTCTGTATTCACCCTACAAGCACAGCTTGTGTTACGACACAGCAATTGATACCATCCACTGCTGGAGGCTGACAGGGTCCAGCTCTCCCAGGCCATATGTAGCAGATGACCCAAAATGTAAACATTTTCAAGGAATATCCTTGTGCTGAAGGTTCAACAATGGCCAATGTCTGCATAACTGGGGGGAATTTCCCCCCCTCTCCCAAAATACTAGAACTTGAGGGTGTCCATTAGGTTCAGGATGGACAAAAGGAAATAATACTTTACACAGAGAGTGATTGAAATGTGGAATTCAGTCACTGCCAGAGGATGTAGTGATGGCCACAGGAATAAACAGCTTTAAAATGTCCACATTTAGATAAAATTTATGGAGGATAAATTTATCAGTGGCTACTAGCCATGGTGGCTGAGGGAACCTCCACATTCAGAGGCACTAAGCCTCTGATTCCCAGAGCCAGGAAGCAACATCAAGGAAGGCCTTGGCCTCTGTGCCCTGTTGTTATCCATCCAGAGGAACTAGTTGGCTACTGTGTGAGACAGGATGCTGGAGTCGATAGAGTATTGGTCTGACCCAGCAGGGCTTTTCTTATGTTCTTGTGATGGCTCTGTAATTGTTCCAGTACACTATGGAGGCCTTTACTGCATATTGTACTCAGGAGTTTGAATACAAAATTATGAAGATCAGGTTTATTCAATATCACCACTCATTAAAGCATCCCTTAAAATATAAAATATGTATTAAATACAAAATTGCAATTTGTTGCAGATGGGTAGAACTGAAACTATTTCAGATTATTAGTTCACAGCTCTACTGGTGCAGAGGCGATAAAGTACACACCGTGAGTTTCCAGAAACTTTCAAATAAAATGGCCAGTATGTAGCTCTCATCACTGAAATGTTTGTACAAAAAAGCCTCAGCTGCTGAATATCTTTTGACTTGCTTGTCAAAGGTATAAAATTAGAACAATACATGAAAGGCATCAAAGTAGAGCAAATCATCATTATAAGCAGGTATTTGACACATATCTTCACAGGGCCAGGAAAAGAAAAATGTACACACAAAACCCATTGTTTTATCGTTTGCCCAGAGCTTTGCAAGCTAGGGAAGTGAACCTTAAAAAAACACCACAATATTTTTTGGATTTGGATTTCAGAAAGGGCATAAATATTGACATTCAGTGGTATTTGGGTTAAGGTTTTCCCAGTATTCCAGGATTATTCTGGTTCCATTATTCCCTATGGGGGACTTTTCGGGTGGGGGCTGAAGTGGCTGTTTCATCCAAATGAGACCAAAATTTCAGGAGACCTAGTGTGGCTTGTCCAGTAAAGACACACCAGGTTTTCAGTAAATTGGACCAAGGGGTCCAGTTCCATCAGCCCCTGAGCAAGGTGCCCTTAGTCATTCTACTTTCAGGGATGTGGACTGGTCATAGGGTTGCCAGGTACCCTTGGCCTGGTAACTGGCAGGGGGCAGGGGAACTTACTGGCAGTGGGGGAGGCCTACACTAGTTTCTTTGCTAGTCTTCGTCTCTGACAACACTGTGATGTCACTTCTAGCACATGCCGTAAGTGACATCATCAAATCACCACTGATGTGGGGGCGCTCTAGTATTTGGGCAAAAACTCTATGGTAGAAGCCAGATAAAATTTTTTATAGGGATTTGGGCTCAATTTGGAATGCAGCTGTGAACTTTGGCAACAACACTAATTTTAAGGGATGTTTAAAGCAATACATTCAGACTTTGAATAATCCTGTTTTTATATTTGTGTACTCTTAAGTCCTGGGTACAGTGTAGGGTTTTTTTTGCTAGAGTCTGTTCTGGTGAAATTTATTTTCTCTTCTTAGCACTACTGTACCTCAGGCTCCCCACATATATCTCTACCACCCTGAAACTGGAGTTGCTAAGGAAACCATCCCAGCTGCAAATGGCACAATTAATTTAGTTTCATCCGAAGAAACCTTTCAACGGCCCCTACCAGGAAAAGGCATATATTTCTAAAGACACAGGCAGTGGCCCTTTTACACAGGGCTCAAGCATGGCTTCAGCTAGAGCCGATATAGTGGAGATTAATTCACTGAATTCATTTTACAGGAGGGTTTAGGCCTGTTTTTTATCCTAGGTGGGTGATAAACTAGTGAACAGATCATAAAAGAGGGATGTTATCCAGGGCTGTTTCAAGTAAATTTGTCACTCAGGCAAGGTACAGTTTTGCTACCCCTCCCATGATTTATTCTTAAACATGGGTTCATGGAAGATAACCTACAGTTTACTCAGAGCATGTTTGGGTTCCCCCTACCTTTGTTCTCCTCTCTTCTCTCATCCCTTACCCTTTGGACAAGAGCTCATCCTCCTTGCCTTCTTCTCAGCCCTCTTCAAGTTCTGCATGACCACTAAGGGTCACCACCTTCATCTTAGCAAAGCCCATACCTTGAATAAAACTTTGTTGGTCTTAAAGGTGCCACTGGACTCTAATTTAGCCATTTGGGTTATTGTTGCAACCTCATTAGCTAGTGAAACATCTGCCTCATATTAGGCTGGACTAACATGTAACCTCAGAGGAGAGGTCAGTTCCCCTGCCCTAGCATCAAGTGTCAGAACAGTTCCAGCCTGCACTGGACCATCCTATGATGGTGTAGCCCCAGCCCACCATGGGAAAAGCAATCCATATTCTACACCAACACCACCACAACACCTCATTTTTATGCAGCTGCTTGGATGGCTAGGTAGAAGAAATGTCCCTAGGCTTATTTTCCATTCTGGGATATCAAATGTAATGGTTTCTTCTTCAGTCTAAGCATTAGTAGTTAGTCTAGATTGCATTCATACTACCCTTCTGATATGCAGTTTGTCTCATCTATCCCTTGCAATATGTCCCTTCTATCCCTTGGTCCCATCTATGCCTTGGCCTAACCGACTGGCTCTTCTATGGTTTCCCTTTGATTCAGTATAAAAATGGCATTACCTTATAGTGAGTCACACCACTAGTCCCTCCCTTGAAACCAATATTCATTTTGGCAGCAGATTCTCAAGGTCTCAGGTGTATTCCAGTCCTGCTACTTGAGATCCTTTATAAAATGGAGATGCTAAGGATTGGAACTGGGACTTTCTACAAGCTCATGATGTGCTCTCTTGCTAGACTCTGGCTCCTGATTTTTAGAATTACAGCCTCTCACCCTCCTCATCATGGCAAAACATGAGATTAGAACATGGGATTTACAGGGCCTTTTCCATGCAAAAGTGAAAAAAGTGTGTGTAAGCCAAGTTCGAGCTATTCTGTCTTTATAAAGGCAGCAGTCATTTTCTAATTTTTGTGCTCCCAAAGGACTTTGGGGTTCTGATGGAGCTTTTCTGGAAGTAAAGCCAGACTGGGAAAAACCCAGAAATTTGCTTACAGTGTCGAGAGTGGTTCAGGTCAGAGTGATGATGCCTAGGAGAGAAGACTTGTTTGTGCCAATTTAGGGGGCAATGAGCAGGCATGGACTGCTAATGAACAATGGACCAGCATGTCTGAAGTGTTCTCTGGGTGTGGATTGTAAGGAGTAGCTGACCAACTAAAATGCATTTGATTGCATTATAAGTAACATCCATCCCTACCTCTCCCTATAATATTGAGCATGAATGCACCACAGGAAATTCTAAATATGATTTCATACCAGTGTTGAGAGGGAAAACTTTTTTGAAACTAATATCAATAGCAACAAACACTGACTTAGTGTGAAGTTGTTCTCAGTAGGAGTAGAATTTGGCTTATTCTCTCCAGTGGGAGCAGAATAATGTGTATTCCAAAGATCTGTTTGTTACATGACCTAACCAGTTAAATGGACTGCTGAATGCAAAAGGAATCATGAATGAAATATGAACTTGTTTTGCTAAGTAATGTGGCAATAAAAGAGATTAGCAGCTCTGCCTGAGTTTTATTAGCAAGCTAGTGTCCAGCTTTTCCTTGAAGGTGAGAGATAAATGGGATCACAAGCGGTGAGATGTTATTTGTCCACAACCTGTTGTTGAAAGGAATGGTTTACAGTATATGTTAAATTGGCAGCATTGGGGGAAAGCTGCTTGTGGGATGATATCCTTATTGCTGTTTCTTTCTTGTACACCATTTTCTCATGGGAGTTCTCTAGGTAAAGTCACAGGGGTTTTATGGATGCTTTCTTAGCCCTGGTACATTCTTTATAATGCCACAGACACTAATTTAGTGCTTAACTATTTGTGCAGTGAAAGATGCAAAATTTGTCTTGCGGAAACCATCCATTTATTCTTTGCTCCAAAATCCCTATGTTCTTTTTTAAAAATGCGGTTTTCTAGTTCTCATTGTCCCAAGTAAAATAATAATAGCTGAATAATAGCATAGTCAGGGCAGGCTCGTCTGCTAGGCGAGCTAGGCGCTTGCCTAGAGCGCGCCAGCCGCAGGGGTGCCAAACTGCGCCTGCCCCCCACAAAAGCCCCCCCGCCACCACCTGTGAAGAGTGCCCCAGCGGGGCGCAGGAGGCAGCAGCAGAGCTTGCCTGCCCTCCCCCTCCCCCTGAGGGGGAGAGGAGGTGGGGCTGCAGCTGCAGCCGCCAGCAAAGAATGCCCCAGCAGGGCTCAAGAGGCAGTGGTGGAGCTTGCCCATCCTCCCCCTCCCCCTCAGGGGGGAGAGGAGGTGGGGGCGGCAGCTTTTCCCCACCTCTTCCCTGGCTTGCCTGGGTGGCCCGCACCTGCGGGGCGCACAGGCAAGCTGCGCTTAGAGGGAAGAGACAGGGGTTTAAACCCCTGCCTCTTCCCTGGCTTGCCTGAATGCCCCGCAGCCGCAGGGCGCGCAGGCAAGCCACGCTTAGAGGGAAGAGATGAAGGTTTAAACCCCTGCCTCTTCCCTGGCTTGCTGGCTTCATTGTGACCTTCTGGAATTTGCACTCAGCCCTCCCCAAGCCTTCTCCCTCCCCCTCCCTGCCCTTCTGGCTCCAGTCCCATCTCTGGCCTCCTCCTTGGTGGGGGGTGGGTGGGCTCCAGGGACCTGCAGGGGTGGGGAGGTGCAGGACCACCACTGGCCGCTGCACTTCCCCCCCCAACCCCAGGTCCTCTTCCCCACCAGGCCTGCTAACGGGGCTCCGCACCACAGGAGCCTCTGGCAAGATCCATCGTCGTCCAGCAAGGCGGAAACGGGGTGCGAGGGGTCACCGGCCGGGGACCTCTGGCAGTGCTTGGGCCATGGCTCCCCCCACCCCGGCAGGGCTCAGGGGTGGAAGGTGGGCAGGCAGGCAGCTGTGGGGCTTGCTTCATGGGGCAACCGCATGGCAGGGGAGGCTGAAGCGGCTGCGCCAGGGTCAGCGGGGTGGCGGGGGGTTGCCCTGTGGGACACCCATCCTCAGCTGAGCACCGTGCTCCCCCCTGTCTCCAAGCCCCACTGGTAGGTTGGCATTGCTGGGGGGGGGGTGCGGGGCCACAAGCTGGCCTAGGGAACCCAGACACCACGGGCCGACCCTGGTCATAGTGGGGATAATGAAACATGAAAAAGCTTTAATCTAGTAACGTGTGTCACCTTTTGATACTGATGTGCACTTGTCTTGATGTGCATATAGTCAGGCTTGAGGGACAGATCTTGCCACTGTGTTGCCATCCTCCTAACTCACATTCACCAAAACTGCGTGGGCTTTTGCAAAGGAATGGTAAACCATGGGATTTGCTCCTGTTTTCCATGTGCAGTGGAACTCTATCATAAAGAGCTGTATGTACTGAACAGCTGCTGAGAGAGTAACCCTACAATGTTCAGGAGAGGAGCGCTGAATTAGCATGATACACTTTTAAAGCTTCTGAAAGGAGAAGGAGCCTTGGAAGAGAAAAGTTTTTACTTCTCACAATTCTGTTAGATCTCAAGGACCTAGAACAGCATTCCCAATTTCTGTTTGTATTTCATGTGTAATTTCTTTTCTGTATTACATCATTCAGCAACAAAGGATCAGGGTACCTGGACAAGACTTAACAAAACACTTAACTGCTCTGAAAATACTAAAAAAAGATTATGCATAATTAGTATACTTTGTATTATTTGTTGTGCTTTTGGTAAAATTACTGAATCGTTGACCTCCAATAGAGTTGTTCTCTTGTGATTTGGGAGTGGAACATTTTTTTCTTGGCATTCAACCACAAAATTGTGGGTGGTCTACATACTAAAATGAAAACTAAATTATGGATTTATCCCAATTCTTAAAGTTATATTACTGGATCTCTCCAGCTCACTGAAGCCTCAATATCTGTAAATATTTCTTTTCCCCAGAGAAGATATTGCCCGTGCCGCATTATCTATGAAAAATCCGTCTCCAAACCCTATTTGTAGCACCATTAACCTAAAGAACTGGTCTGAATGCTCCATTTGCCTTTGAAATAAAGAGCAAGCGGTTGTTCTGGGCTCAAATCCTTATCATTTCATGTTGCTTTCCTCATTATGAGAGGAACATAAGGGTCCCCAGTCATTATTTCTGACTCTGTCATTACCAAAGGTATGGAAAGCCATGTTTTCACTCCATTAGCCTTCAGAAATAAAAAGAATGATTGCTTAAGTCTAGAATAATTATTTCAACCAGCTTCCCTCAGCAGTTCAACGTGGAGCGGGCTGAGTCCCAAACCCAGGTTGACAAATTAATTTCTATTATTTATATTTTGTTGAAAACCTACCATGCTCAAGACTCATTTAGCAATACAAATGGCTTTATTTGTGGGTTTATGTGCTTCTCCAGTCACACATGACAAACAACAAGAAGCTTATCATTTCCCCCATGAAACCTGTCAAAGTTCCTATGATTTATACCAGGACGGGCATATAAAGCAGGAGTGCCTGCAGCTGTGTGGCTTTCCTGTCCACATGTTTACAGGTTTAGGACAGCTGGCATTTTTCTCATGCAAGCTCTGTCAGTTGCTTGGATGCCATCATCTATATTGTTATTTTCACTGGCCTGCTATTAGGCACTTACCTCAGAGCACCTGGTCTAGGGCCAAGGCTTACCCAAGCCTATAGTCCCAACATTTTGTGGTAGTACCCAGGCTTACAACACCTTACTACAAATATTCTAGTATGTTTCCTTAATTTATTATAGAAAACAGTAAAAGAAAAGCTTAATAAACAAGTGTTAAGTGTTTATCTACCCACACAGTAATTCTGCACTAAGAATGGTGGGGGAGGGGTATAATTTTTACTTCCTTTCAGTGCCATCCTAAGCAACATTACACCCTTCTAATCACATTGATTTGAATGGACTTAGAAGGGTGCAACTTTGCTTCATCCACAGAAGTGGTTGCAGAAAAACTGAGACAGCAAAGCTCATTGTAGGTATTTTATCTTAACTGCGATTAGGGGCTGGTTATGTACAATTTCTTAACTGCATTAAAGGGGGATATTTTTTGTGAATATCACTTCAAGCTGCATGTTCATGGATACACATGTGGGAAGGAAGCACATGTCTGAAGGCTTCTTCTTAGGGGAAAAACTGTACAAGCAAAATAATTGCCTGAAAGGAAATTACAAAAATAGACCTGAAGAGAGCAGACTGAAGAGGATAATAGACAGCAATAAATAGGGCCAGTGAAGTTCCTTGGGGGGGGGGGTATTTGCATTGTTTTCTATTAGAAGCTCTGCTCACATCCATGCCAATGCCAGGACCTTTACTGCCTTAGCACTGTCTCCAGTTTGACTGAAACTATGCATGATGATTAGGGGATGCTGCAAATTTTGTAAGAAATACATTTAACTGTCAAACTTACCTTGTTCAAAGATAGAACAAAGTTTGAGTCCTTTGTAATAAAGTTCCTTTGTAAAAATATACTTTGAGGTCACCCACAGTATGTCCTGGAAGGCTGAAATGTTCAAACAGGGCAAATGGATACCCCACACCAAAGGGTAAATGGACACAAATCTGACATCAAAAATCATGAGACTGAGAAACCTGTAGGAGAGAACTTCAGTCTTCCAGGGCATTCAATGGCCGGCCTCAAAGTAGCTGTTTTATTACAAAGGAATTTCAGGAACAGATTGGAAAGGAAAATTGCTGAATTACAAGTCATTACAACACTCAGAAAACCCTCCAGGACTTAACAGGGATATTAGTTTCTTATCTCACTACATATGCTAAACTTGTTCAGTCCTTACATCAATATTTTCACCAAGAAGGGCTATACATCCCCTTTATTTTAGTGTATTTCTTATTTGGAATAATGGTGATTGTAATGTAATGCAGTGAATATTAGAATGTAATGTCATTTAGAATGGTAGAATGGAATGTATTTCTCTGGTCTGGTGACAGAGGAAACATAACACTGCATAACCAAAAATCACCCTACCTCAAAGAAAAGGATGCTCAAGAGGAGACAGATGGAGCCTAACAACAGGGTCTCAGTTGATTACTCTCAGCTTTCCACAAATGAATGGGTGACCATTCACTGGACATGAACAGTTAATGCTTACCTTGATAGGTCTGGCAGAGGTATCAGAACACAGATATTTTAGACAAATATATGGAGGTAGGAATGAGATGATTATTCTGAAGGTACTACCTGACATACAAGTGAAACAGGAGTTGGGGACTGGAACCATGCAACATACTTCATTCATGACAATATTTATTTATTTTATTAGATTTATATACCACCTTCCCCAATGGGCTCAGGGCGGTGTACAACAGTAAATATACAATTAAAACAGTATTAACAGTTTACACATAAAATTGTAAAATATCATGTAACTATAACAGTTGTCAGATGACTAGTCAGAATCAGGCCACTGGTGGACAATTGGCTAGGAAAAGCTGGACAGAAAAAGTTAGGGCCAAAGAAGCTGGAGGGGGGGGAAGGGGGATGTCCACTGCCTCAACCAAAAGCCCAGCGGAAGAGCTCCATCTTGCAGGCCCTGCAGAATTGCAATAGGTCCCAAAGGGCCCTGATCTCACATGGGAACTCATTCCACCAGGCAAGGGCCGGGGCTGAAAAAGCCCTGGCCCTGGTCGAGGCTAGCTGGACATCCCTGGGTCCGGGAACCACTAACAGATGTTGATTTGTGGATCTCAGGACCATCTGAGGCTCATATGGGGAGAGGCAGTCTCGTAGGTAGTCCCTGGCCGTATAGGACTTTAAAAGTAAGCACCAGCACCTTGAAACGGATCTGGAATTCAATACGCAGCCAGTGCAGTTTCTGCAACACTGGATTGATCCGAGCCCACACAGGCGTTGCCGTCAACACTCTTGCTGCCGCATTCTGCACTTGCTACAACTTCTGGAGCAGAGTCAAGGACAGCCCCACCTAGAGAGAGTTACAATAATCCAGTTTGGAAGCAGAGACCAGAACACAGTACAGACCAATAGCACAGACCAGAGGCTCTTTGTCCCTCCCTGCCTGTACATTTGGCAGACAAAAGACTGGCCATTTGGTATGCCTGAGGCGAGGGCAGAGACTTGCTCATTCTAGTCCTTATAGACTGAACTGACAAGAGAGAAGAGTGGGGAGGGGGGGTTGCCTGCATGGAGGATGTTCTGACAGTGCAGCTTGAAATGAAGTTCTCTTAGTCTCCCAGCAAAAGCCACTGTCGAAGCCAAGCCTCGCTTCATGAAGGCATTGCTTTAGGAGGTTCAGGGGTTGTTTTGAAGTATCTCTCTCTCTGGAAAGACCACCCCGGTCCAAGAGGCCAGTTACAATGACTGGGAAGGAATAGTGAAGGAATACAGTGAAGCAACCTGTTAGACATCAATGTACAGGCAGACAAACCATTGAACTGAGCATTGAAATATCAGGTCCCTGTTCATGACTGGTGAACAGGATATGAGCTAACCTGGCAGTTGTTCAAACATCCCTAATGAGGATGGGCTTCTGGGAAGGCATGACACAGAACTAGCTTCTCTTGGTGGACCACACGGCTCTTTGAAGCTCCAGTCTGGCATTTTTAATAATCTAATAGCTGCAATGGAAAATGCACTAGTAATCAAACACTGTCATTTGAGACTCAATTATACTTCCGCAAAGTCCACGGAGGCACACAGCAGGGATGAGGAGGAAGGCAAAGAGAGGAATGGAGAGTCTATTGCTGTGGTGTAGTTGTTAAAGTGTCAGACTGCTCTCAGAGACCCAGGTCCAAGTCCCCACTCTGCCACAGAACTTGCTGAGGGAACTTGGGTCAGCCACTCTCTCTCAGACTAACCTACCTCATGGATGGGGGTGAAATGAGGAAAAGAGAGCAAGGTATACTGCCCTCTGTTCCTTGGAGGAAAGGTGAGATTAAAATTGGATCAATTTCCCTGTTCTTTCCCCGGGCATCATGAATAGAGTTGCCAACTTCTACTTATTTATTTAAAATATTTCTATTCCACCTTTCCACCCAAATAGGGTCCCCAAGGAAGGAAACATCAAAATTTTAAAATATTTTAACATTAAAACAGCATTTACAATAATCTCTCCTTATAAATAATTATCTTTTGGTTTCGCAAGATTCCATGCGCTCCCATTGGCTGTAAAATGCCCTCCCTCAGCCATTGGCCCATCAGCCGCCACTCAAGAGTACTCGTGTGCCATTGGCCAGGTACTGGGTCTGCTCCTCTTCCCCACCCACTCCCCCTGGCAGACAGCTCTCTCTCCTGAGGAAGACAGTTCTCTTGACTCCTGTGAGGGACTGTCCCATCAGTAGCAGTTGGTAGGCTGCCAAGCTTGGTTCTGTGAGTAAAAAAACAAAGGGCTTTCAGCATAACCCCCTCCCCCACCCATAACCCCCTCCCCAGTGGCCACTTTTCTGTCAGAATAAATGGAAAAAGGCTCTTCCTCCTGCTTAGCTTCAGCATGGCTGGCTGGCTAAGGAGGTGGGCCAGCGACTATCAGACCATTTTCTTTAACTCCCCGCTGTGCGGCTGACTTTCCCCTAGGGCTGCCAATCTCCAGGTGGGACCTGGAGATCTCCCACTGTTACAATTGACCTCCAGATGACAGAGATCAGTTCCCTTGGAGAAAATGGTTGCTTTGGAGGGTAGACTCTATGGCATTATACCCTGCTGAGTCCTTTCACCCCCCCCCCCAAATGCTGCCCTCCACAGGATCCACCCTCCCAAATCTCCAGGTATTTCTCTAATCAGAGTTGGCACCTGTACTTTCTCCTCTGTCAGTAAAGGCCCTTTCCACACCTATGTTGGCCTTTGGGAGAAAACTCATTGGGCCCAGTCCTGATCAGGTTGCCAACTCCAGGTGGGCAATTCCTGGAGATTTGAGGGATGGAGCCTGGAGAGGGTGAGGTTTGAGGAGGGGTGGCACCTCAGACAGGTACGGTGCATTAGACTCCACCCTCCAATCCAGCCATTCCCTGATGGGGAACCATTGTTGCCAATCTCCAGGTGGGGGCTGGAGATCACTCAAAATTACAACTGCTCTCTAGGAGGGATGGGGGAGGAGATGGAAAACTAAAGGTAGGTTGATGGTTGGCTGGGAGGGAGATAGGGTTGTCAACTCCAGGGTTGGGAAATTCCTGGAGATTTGAGGGGTCGAACCTGGAGAGGGTGAGTGTTGAGGAGGTATTTCCCTAATCAGAGTTGGCACCTGTACTTTCTCCTCTGTCAGTAAAAGGCCCTTTCCACACCTATGTTGGCCTTTGGGAGAAAACTCATTGGGCCCAGTCCCGATCAGGTTGCCAACTCCAGGTGGGCAATTCCTGGAGATTTGAGGGATGGAGCCTGGAGAGGGTGAGGTTTGAGGAGGGGTGGCACCTCAGACAGGTACAATGCCATAGACTCCACCCTCCAAACCAGCCACTCCCTCCTAGGGAACCACTATTACCAATCTTGGGGGTGGGCTGAGATCACTCAAAATTACTACTGCTCTTCAGGTAGAAAAGATCAGTTCCTCTGGAGAAAATGGTGGACTCTGTCATTACACCCTGCTGAGAGTGCCACAGCAAATTGTCCCTGAGTGCCCAAAGCCGGGGCACTCTCCCAGAGCCTCTTTCTAGAGCCTGTTGTATTTATTTCCACAACGGGCCTTATTCCTAGTATATATATAAAATAATACAATACAAATGTCTGAATACCAAAACCAGGGAGGAAAGCCAATAACAGTTATTAGGGGGACGCCAAACAAACCCAAAAAGTCTTCATCTGCTAGTAGCTCACAGTGATAGAGGCATACAGACCAATCTCTCTGGGAAGGGAGTTTCAAAGTTTTGATACTATGACCTTGAAGGCCCTTTCTTGGGTTGCCACCCATCCAGTCTCACATGGCAGAGGTACCAGGGTGGAACATATAGTGCTTTAATGGTCAATACCAGCACCTGGACTAGTGTCTGGAAGCAAGCTGGGAGCCTGCTGGGAGCCCATGTAGACAGAACAAGACTAGAGTTGATATGGTTCCTATTACCCACTCCAGTTAACATTCTGGCCACAGCATTCTGTACCAACTATAGCTTCCAGACAATCTTCAAGACCCATGCTGTTACCAGGGCATGCACCACAGTGTCAAGATTTCCCCACAGCTGGCTCAACAGTTGAAGCTGGTAGAAGGCACTCCAGCCACCGCCGTCACCTGTTTATCCAACAGAAGCCAGGGTCCAGCAGCCAGGGGTGTAGCTACAGTGGGGCAGAGTTGGGCCACACCCCCTCAGTCATGAGCTCCACCATAGCTGTAGCCAGCAAGGGGCAGATGGCTGCTATCTACTCCCCACCCCCTGTGCTGAGTCGTCTTCCTCATCTACTGGCTTTCTTGTCTACATGAGTCATGAGGGCAGTGCGGGGGAGGAGCAGATAGCTGCCCCCCCTGCTCCCCTGCCCCACAGGATTTCCCAATAACCCACCACCCCAAAATTTCTGGTTACACCCCTGCCAGCAGCACCTCCAAGCTACTAACCTGCTCCTTCAGGGAGAGTGAAACCATATTCAGAACAGGAGATATCCCAGTTCCTGCATTAAACTTTCCCCCTACTAGTAGCACTTCTGTTTTTGCAGGCAGTAAGTTTCAGTTTGTTAGCTTAATTTGCTGTTAGTTAACTTTTAAACTGGCCCTCTAGCTGTCCCTTGTACACCTGTTTGATTTTCAGTAAATACCTGTGGATGTTACTTACTTCCATGCCAGAAAAAAGCTTCAACTGCTCATTTTCATATATTAAGCCACTTTTAAAGGAATAGGATATTTTTCTCCAGGACTGTTGGCATCTCTAACCATAAATGCTTGCAGGATTTCAGTCGCAGTGATTGGAGATTGTGTCTCACATAGGGGCAGCCCTTCCATTTGGCAGGATACCATGCTCAACTCCCATGAGGAAGATTTTAAGGTGCTATTAAAGGGCATTGAGTAGACTTGAGGAGGATTCTGAGTAGACTTCAGTAGGGTCGTTCTCCTTGTCTATTATTTTGCATGGGGCATGTTGGAGGGAGAGAAGATGGTCTAGATATTCTGAGTCAGGCACCATTGCTGGGCTCCTGCTATAGAGATTCTTGGGAAGGAAGTTTAATGCTGTCTTATATAAGGATGCAGTATGGGGTTGGGGGTGGAAACAAAGCCGGATGTTTGAAAAGTGCTGGAGCACATCATACTGCAAGGGAAATAAAACTACACAATTGCTGACCAAGATTGTCTGTATTCTTTTGCCGGAAGCCCTGGATAACTCATTTCCAAAGCAGCCAGGCTGAAACTTAGATGCACAGTAATTAATAAATACACTAATGGAGTCTTCATTGCATTATTAGAGTCTTTTAAAATTTACTCTGGGAAACCTTTCAACACCATTAAATACACCTTTGTCACATGATGAAGTGCTGTTCATAATAGGCTCATTAACATTCATAGTGTAATTCAAACCCATCCATTAACAGCTGGCTAGCAAGATTCCACCCCCACCCCCCAATACTGAGGAAGCTCTTTTTCTGGCCAAGGGCACACTTCCCAATTGTGCCTGTTAGAAAATTGTTA
Organism: Gekko gecko; assembly: GCA_029375565.1. NCBI lineage: Eukaryota > Metazoa > Chordata > Lepidosauria > Squamata > Gekkonidae > Gekko > Gekko gecko. The sequence continues at coordinate 98,644,610 of JAPDNY010000001.1, forward strand.
GATGATTCTTAATGGGAACTCCATCTGTTAGGCTTCTTTACAAGATTTTAATGTGTTATGAAGGCCAGTGAAATCCATGGGGATTTTGGAGAGACTACTGAATAAAGACACAATCCCTTGGGAATCACCTAGCACAGCCCCCACTAAAATAAATGAAAGTTGCACAAGAGAAAGTTAGAACTGTTGTGGCAGTACACACACAGGCATTTCCAGTGGCAATTGCTTCTCAGTTTTGGACCTAGGAGATGGCAAACTAACAGTGCAATCCTATGCAGGTTTACTGGGAAATAAGTCTCATTTTATTCAATGGGGCTTATGCCCAGATAAGTGTTTTTAAGATTGCGGCCTAAATCCAGCATCAGATCTAAGCCTTTCTGGGTCATGGTATTAAGTTTCTGGGTATAAAGCACAGTTCCACTTTTGCTACAACCCAAAAGCAAGCCTGTCTAATTTGGAAGTTTTTAAGGTCCCTAGCCACATAACCTGCTGTGACCTACTGCCGTTAAAGAGGGTTTTTTTTACTGATCAAGCTGGTGACACCAGACTTGCCTCTTTAGGATGGAATTTAGTGGATAATCATAGGCTAAATTCTCATTGACATCCCTTGTTTTTAAGAACTGTAGTAGCATTTCCAGATGATTGTGATCTCAAGAAGTTAAAAGCGGTGTGTGCAGAGTTTCTCCACTCCATCCTCATCTCTAACCCCATCAAGCAGCTTTTGCCTGCCAGGACTGAATATTGTCTTTTTGTCTTTGGGGGTTTTTTGGGTTCTCGTTATATTGTTTTAGGGGTTGGTTGCTTTTTTGGTGTTAACATTGTTTTTCCCTGCTTGTGAGCAGATGGAAGGATGGCATCCTTATCCATACTGGACGCCCACTTCTGATTAGGTAGCCTGGGGAGTCTGAAATGTTTCACTATTGCCAAGGCCAGTAGAAACACATTATTTAAAGCCTGAGGAATGCTCTGAGATTTGAATCTCAGCCCAGACTGAAACCACAGAGCAGTGCCATGCAGCTTGCTGGAGGTGGTGATCCATCCATCGCCATTCTTCAGGGATTCCGAAGAGCTGAAGGGTAACCATATTATTCTCCTGTACTGACTCTTCTGTAGGTGTGATTTTCTTCTGTAGACTACTTTAGTCTACATAAATAAAATATATTTCCCTCTATATGAAGTGTGTTCATTGTTTCCATATCCCTGAGAGGAAGAGAACCATTGCCTTTTGGCAACACAAGAACCCATTGAGCTTGAGGATCATCCTGGAAAGTACTTCAAGATCTTGTTATTTGGGCTAGAATTCAGCCACTGGGGTGAACAGGGTTTTCTTTAAGTGGTAGCCAATTTTAATGCAGCGCCTACTTTATTATTCTATGAAAATCTTGTTCTGCTCCTTGTGACTTGGGAGACCACATGCTCATAAGGTAGTTCTCCATCTTCTGTAGCCATTTCTGTTCTCCAAGAATTCATGATAGAAGAATGCTTTCCTTTCTTGTGTGTTTTTCCTTAGGCAAGCACAATATAAACGTTAACAAAAATGTCTTTGTGGCAGGATTCTTGTACATTTTATTTTATAGTGTTTCAACTCTCTAGGTAGTGATGCAATATCAACAACAAAAAAATACTGAACAGAAGGCAGATCTAGCATCTTTAGATTTTCAGTTCTTGTGGATTGCAAGTCTTTGACCCGTTAACTTTACACATGCATCCTCAATAAAAAAAATCTGACCTTTTTGCTTCTTGCCATCCCTTCAAAGTCATCTCTTGACCACTCAAAGACAAATGAAAAGTCTAAAATTAGAACCACCAACGGACACTGACAAAGGTGTTCTAGAAAAGCCTGACCTAAGGAGCACAGACAACAGGGGAAATTAAAGCTCTTAAATTCCATTGCTGTAGTCTAATATGATTGAGTGGACAAGAAACATAATATTATGGTTAGCTTTTATCATTGCTAAATGAGTTAGCTCTTAAACAAGCATCTAACATGCTTTGTAAAAATGTAAGCCTTCTTTCCTTTGAAATCCTAGGAGAAATAATTTCTTGTGATATTCAGAGTCTCAGTGCTGTAGAATGCCACGTGTCATAAAACCCTGAGACACAATTATGATCTGCTAATGTCTTTAATGTATCCCATTTGTATCACCCTTTGTCTAAGATGCTCAGGGCAGCTTCAGTGGGGTTACTTCAACCTATTGTTATATTATGGCAGGGATGGGCAAACTTCCTCAACGTAAGAGCCACATAGAATAAATTTCAGATGGTTAAGAGCCGCAAGACATGAACAAATATTACGCGCACATTTTTATTTAGAAAATATGCAGATTTGCTTTTTATTACCATTAAATGAGACTGCCAAAAATAAAAACAAAAGGGGTAAAAACAGATATTGATAATGATATTTATTTGTCCAATGATATTTATTTGTCTAAGAGAGAGAGAAAGAGGGGGAGGTGGAAAGAAAGAATGAAAGAGGTGGAGAGAGAGAGAGAGAGAGAGAGAGAGAGAGAGAGAGAGAGAGAGAGAGAGAGAGAGAGAGAGAGAGAGAAACAAAGAAAACAAATAGATAGGAGGGATGGGGGAGGGAGGGAGGAAGGGATCAAATGCATGCCTCCCCTTCACTTCCCCAGCTGCCCTGCTGGGAGCCACATAATATGTGTGAAAGAGCCGCATGTGGCTCCCGAGCTGCAGTTTGCCCACCCCTGTATTATGGGATGCCTTAGGTTCCACAGCACATGAGCCTGAGACCAAACTAGCATTGTTTTAGGAACAGATGCTCTGGAGGAATCCTTAACCTGGTAACTAAGTGGGACAACTAGTGGCCTTTCTGGTCTCCCACAAGGCAATGCAGCAATGTCTTTTGTTTTTAAAAATGAAACACAAACATATAGAGGAAAGAGAAAAGGGAAGGGAAGGCTACAGGTGAAGTGAAGTGTCTTCTCACTTTTTGGCTGTCAGTCTTAACTCTACATTGAACATGAACAGTATTAGCTGTCTTCCCAGAGAGGCCATGATTACTCTGCTGTGGTAGACATTTCCCAGGTTCCGTGACTTCTCTCAGCTCTTCTTTTCCTATTTCAGAGTGCCTGAAAGATACTGAGCAGCTTTTCTTTTGCTAGTTTCTTAAGAACATAAGAAAAGCCAATGTTGGATCAGGCCAATGACCCATCTAGTCCAGCACTCTGTCACACAGTGGCCAAAAATACCAGGTGCCATCAGGAGGTCCAGCAGTGGGACCAGGACACTAGAAGCCCTCCCACTGTTGCCCCCCCAAACACCAAGAATACAGACCATCACTTGCCCCAGACTGAGAGTTCCTATCTATACCTTGTGGCTAATAGCCACTGATGGACTTCTGCTCCAGATGCTTATCTAATTCCCTCTTGAAGCCATCCATGTTTGTAGCTGCTGCCACCTTCTGTGGCAGTGAATTCCATGTGTTAATCACTCTTTGGGTGAAAAAGTACTTCCTTTTATCCATTCTAACCCTACTGCTCAGCAATTTCATGGAGTGCTGTGATGGAATTACAGGTTTGTGGACAGCAGCAGGTAGACACAGAACCTGCTGAGTCACATGACTGAGAAGGGAGGGGGCCATTTGGCTCGGAATTCTCAGAGAGTGACAGATAACAGTAGACAACTGACAGTTGGGAGCTGACAGTAGGGAGAAGGAGTTGGAAGAGAAGTTAGCAGAGAGCGGTCAGCTAACTGAATAGCTCTGAGGTGGAACAAAACCTCTGTGGCTCTGTGGAAACAGCCTGATATCAGTTTGAGTAGAGAACTTAGGCTGAAATAAACTTTGCACTGGTACCCTCTAAAGGAAAGAGGAGAGTGAACAGAGAGTGAACAGTATAAGACCTCAGTGGTCACAAACATCAGATACATTGCTCCAAAGGAACTTGTAGAGGTAGCTAGAGAAAGGGCTAAGGGTCAGGAGGTGTCTGGAAAGCTGAAAAGGTGCCCAGTTAGACTCAAAAGGAGCCAGACAGATAAAGTCCAAAGGACAGTTACAAAACAGTTACTGGAGAGTGGGATCATAAGTGTGTTTAGTGTACTGAAGAACATCTGTATAAAAACTGAGTGATAAGCCTACAGTCTATGTGAACGCAAAAGTAAAAAGTTATATTCTACAAGGAAACAAAATATCCTATGTAAATACATCCCATCCTCCTGTTGAGCTTGCTGAGAAATAAAGAAGTGTACTGTTTGACTTTTACAAATACTGGTGCCTGACTTTACGGTGAAGGAATTATATTGGGCAGTGGTCCTCCATATAGCCATAAGTTATATACCAACCAACCCCCCCAAAGAGACTAACGTTTTATAGTGACCTGGTCAGATATGTTATAGTGAGAACTGGTCAGGCATATCCTAAGTGAAAATATTTTTAAATCCAGTACATCTATAAGCCTATACAGGCAGTGACGCCACGGCTCGGTAGTACCTCATTGTGCCCACGAGTTCTTGTATTGTGAGAAAGGGAGAAAAGTACTTCTTTCTCAACCTGCTCTACCCCATCCATAATCTTATAAACCTCGATCATGTCACCCCTTGCTGTCGTTTCTCCAAGCTAAAGGGCCCCAAGCATCTTAACCTTTCTTCATAGGGAAAGTGTTCCAACCCTTTTATCATTCTACTTGCCCTTTTCTGCACATTTTCCAATGCTATGATCTCCTTTTTGAGGTGTGGTAACCAGAACTGTACCCTGTACTCCAAATGAGGTTGCACCATTGATTTATACAGGGGCATTATGATACTGGCTGATTTGTTTTCAATTGCTTTTCTAATAATCCCCAGCATACCGTTGGCATTTTTTATTGCAGTTGCACACTGGCTCGGCATTTTCAGTGAGTTATCTACTACGACTCCAAGATCTCTCACTTGGTCAGTCTCTGTCAGTTTATAATCAATGTGTATTTATACATCAATGTGTATTTATATTTAGGATTTTTGGCTCCAATGTGTATCACTTTGCACTTGGCCACATTGAAGCCCATTTGCCACATTGACGCCCACTCACCCATCCTAGACAGATCCCTTTGAAGTGCCTCAGAATCCTCCCTGGTTCTCAATACCCTGAACAACTTATCCCATGATTTTTTAGCTTACTTAGGAGCCTTTGATGAGGAACTTTATCAAAAGCTTTCTGGAAATCAAGGTAAACAATATCTATTGGGTCCCCCTTGTCCACCTGTTTGTTCACCCCCTCAAAGAATACTAACAGGTTAGTGAGACAAGATCTTCCCTTACAGAACCCATGTGGAGTCTGCCTCAATAGTTTTTGTTCAGCAATGTGCCTACTAATTCTTTCCTTAGTAACAGTTTCCACCAACTTACCTGGTACCAATGTCAGACTGGCTGGCCTGTAATTTCCCAGATCTCTTCTGGAATCCTTTTTAAAGATGGGAGTGACATTAGCTACCTTCCAGTTCTCAGGAATGGAGGCAGATGTTAATGAAAGATAACATATTTTTGTCAGGAGATCCACAAGTTCACATTGAGTTCTTTCTTAAGGTCACTGTTCCCAGACCAGGGATTTCTCCACTCTAATGCCCTGTTTGACTGGGTAGGGAAATTCTCCTCTCACTAGAAGAAGTAGGTGAATGGGAATCTTTGCCTATTTCCCAAACTTCCTTGCCAACTTTCTCCCAGTTCTCCTGTTTGTGTTAAAATGCTCTCAGTCAGGGCTGAATTCCAAAACTGTCAGTACTTGACTCTTCTCAGCTAGGGCTAAAATCTGCCAGTACTCAACTCAAAGGGAGATTAAAAAGAGAGACTGCTGAACTGAATGCTGATTTCTTCATGCCTACTATTTCTCTACATATCACACCTAATCCAATCATACTTGCTATTGTCATTTGCCTGCTAATGTCATTTGGCATCTGAAATCACTTCACTTTCTAATATATAGGACAGGTGGACTCAAAAAGATGTATCTGAAAAAGTGAGCAGTGACTCACAAAAGCTCATACCCTACCACAAATTTTGTTAGTCTTTAAGGTGCTAGTGGACTTTTTACTCTTTTCTAATAGTCAAGGCAGAAATCTGACTGACTCTCTCCTCAGCATGCAGCTCTCAAGTCTTTCTCTGCTCAGCTGTTCCTAACCAGTCAGGTTGCTTGGAGCAGCCCATCACTCAAGGCTCTATTTCTGTGAAGAAACAGTCCTTCAGCTGTTTATACAGCAGTTCTATGCTTTTAAAAAGTGCATTCCGTCACATTTGTTCAGAAACAGAAGATAAGAATGGACCTTTTCAGTATAGGTTGCTGCCCTCTGCTTCCTTCTGGGTTACCCACTTACTTTAGGGTTCTTCTTTTTCTCTGTCTCCAGGGCCCTCAGTTGGGACCCACTTATGCAGATGTAGTAAGTAGGGTTGCCAACTTTGGGTTGGGGGATTCCTGAAGTTTTAGAAGTGGAGGCTGGGTGGGGGCAGAGTTTGTGGAGGGGAGGGAGCTCAGCAGGGATGTGATGGCATAGAGCCCACTCTCTGAAGCTGCCATTCTCTCCAAGAGAACTTTTGTCAGTAGCATGGAGATCAGTTGGGAGAACTCCAGCACCCACCTGGAAGTTGGCAACTCTAATGGGAAGCTGCAGACCAAAGCTGATCCAAACTGGCATTTTATTTATGTTATTTATTTATGTTCAGAATTTATATCCTGCCTTTCTGCCCTTACAAAGGGCACCAAGGCAGCTAACAATTTAAAACATACATGATAAAATTACATCATAAAATCATTCAAATCAACCCCCTGCTCAAACATATATGATTAGAACAATTTTAAAAACAGAGTTAAAATACATACAAAACAAGTAAAAAGCATACAAAACATAAGAACATTGATTAGGAAGGAGGGATCATTGAGGGAATGCCAAACAAAACAAAAAAAGTCTTTACTCACTGCTGGAAGACAGCAGCATCTCCCTGCAGAAAGCATCCCAGAACTTTGGTGGCATGACTGAGAAGTTTCTCTCCTAGGTTGCCAGCTGCCTTATCACTGAAGACAGGGGCACCTGAAGCAGGGCCTTTGAAGATGACTGTAATAGTTGGGCAGGTTCATAAGGGAATAGGTGGTCCCTCAGGTATGTTGGTCCCTGTGGTGGAACAGTCCTGGTCTAGGCTGTAGGCCCTGTTCCACTCTGCCCTCTGTGGTTTTCCCAACACCTGGAGAAGCTTTTCTCTCTCTCCAGTAACCCACCACCACCTGACCTTTGTAGGAATTGCCCGCTAGGAGGTTCAGGACTCCTGGCTTCCCTTCCAAGTTATGAGGCCTTGCCCATGGGGATTGTTTACTGCGTTGTGTGCTACTGGGGGAATAGTCACTCGCCAACTGATGCCCCACCAGTGCTCTTTTTAAAATAGCATGTCCAAGATGGTGGAGGTCTATGTGGTACAGAGAACCACTCCCCAGCATCAAAAATTATAAAGTATTTATTAAAAAGAAAATTTTCAGAAGCATACTCTTAACACAGCATCAGATTGAACAAGAGATTCAAAAGAAAAGGGTAAAACACAATTCCTCTGTCCCTCCCTTTATACATGCCCTATCAGTTGTTAAATATAGGACAAGTTCCTTAGCTTAGAATGTTATAGATTTCTACACAGTTTTCACTACCTTGCAGCTTGCTTCAGCTGTCCAGGGCAGCACATGGCAATGGCCACAACCTCCAGACCTCAGTTAAGAGTTCTATCTGCTCTGATGGACTCAGCATCCTTGCTCCTGTGAGTTTTATCACTGTGGTGGGAATGTGACCCGACACGTGTTTTGTGTGACCTAACACTGTGCAGAGTGTTGCCTATACCTGCTCCCCCCCCCGGTTTTAAAAGGTCTGTGGTGTGTGCACCTTACCAAGTCAAGGATATAAATGTTAACAGCTCACTGGAATGCAACACAAGGTTACTTAAACAACAAAACTTCCTTTATTAAAAGTTATCAAGGCTAAAAGGAGAAGACAAACGGACAGCTAAGCACTGGGCATTTGTCCAATACTTAAACAAAATACAAGGCAAAATACTTCCTAAAAGAGATAATCAGTGTTTAAATATACAGAACAAAGATACCCCATGCACAGAAGCTCCTGGGCTGGCCCAAAGAGACCCACAAGGACAAAGTTTCCCCTGGTCTCCAAGAGTCAGCATTGGAATGGAGCTATCTGCCTTCTTTTATACAATATTGATCACATACATTTTGGTAGGGCTATTAAAATTATAAATTACATCAACTGACAGTAATGAGGGCCAACATGTCATAGGAGATGTTTCCACATTCCAGTGGCAATGCTGTTACCAGCATGCTTTTGCAAAACAACACAGGATAACACCTCACTTTCCTGAATGACAAATGCACAGATGTTTTAGTTTCAGGATGTCCTTTGTGTTCTTGGGAAAAGATAGTCAGCCTGATGTTGCCTCCTGAATGGAGGTGGGGTATGTGTTTCTGCATGTAGGCAAACCTTTAGTATTGCAAATATTCTGGCTTCCTTGGCTGAATGGCAGGTGCATACCAATCCTTTATTTCTAAATGTTTCCAAATTCTTTTTTTTTTTTTTTTTGTAAAACTCTCTTAAAAAAGAGAGAATTTTATTCTTTTTATAAGAAACAGGAAGGGTAGACAGATGGAGAAAGAAAAAGATGGAGTGAAATTTTTCCTGTTAGTGAGTGTTAGTTTAGGTTAATAACCAATACCAGTTTTGGCATCTATCGTGGTTAGAAGATCTTCTTTTTAACTATTGCAAAGTCCAAAATCACTCTGTTAATGCAGTTAGTAAAGTCCATTGGGGTTAGTAATTAAACAGCTCCTTCCAGATGTTACACGAACAGTCCTCAAAATATCTTCTTTTTAAATCTCTTCCAGTTATGGATTGAGTCCACTTTAACTTTGAAGTCTTCCGTTCCATCACCACTTTCCCCTGGGCTGCTGTCTTCTTCGCTTGTCCCAGTTTGGAATATTGCATCTTCCTCCCTGCTGGCGTGTCTCTTCAGAAGTTTCTGTACTTTAAAGATGAAATCCTTCTTCTTTCTTTTCTCTTTTTCCTTAAACTTCTGGCTTTCAGGCTTCCTGGGCTCCACAAACTCTTCTGATGAAATTAGATCTCCAGTTTGTCGCTTGCTATGCTCAACATCCCCTTCTACTGGCAGAGTATTTTCTTTTATAAAAGCGGAATAGGCTTTGGGAGCCTCATCCACCTCTTCTTTTAATTTTTTCGCTTCACTGCCAGTTAGGGGTGCCAAGACATTTGTCAAGGTAAATCCGAGATCTTCTTTCTCTTCTTCTTTAACGCCCTGGAAGTCTAGAATCAAATTCGATTTCTGTTCAATCTCCATCATCTTTCTAGTTGTTTCCGATATCTGTTTCTGTCAACTGATGAGAACACTATCCATTTTAGACAAAGTTTCGTTGATTTTCCGCAATTGTTCCAGCAGGGGGCACAGCATCTCCTTTTCCTGTTGATTGACAGCAAGCTCTTGGGGGGCTGTCTGGACCGGAAGTCCCTCCTCTCTTCTCTTCCGGTATCCGCAGGACTTTTTCCAGTATCGACATTTTGTTTTTTTGTTTACTTTTAAAAAGTTCGTGCCGCATCCCCCAGGAAGCTAAGATGATCAAAATCTTCCATGCAACCCCAACGGTACTTTCACCAACACTTTTTCTTCTCTCAGCCCTCCTTCGCGTTCCCTTTGTAGATCTTGCTTCTCAAAGGGGGTGGGAACTCCTCCCTCCTCCCAACACTTATACGCATGCAGGGGGCTCCGATTTACGCTTCAAAATAGATCTCCAACTCACGATTCGATGCTACTTCTTCTTTTTATTTTAAGCCATAGTGCTGTCTTCACTCCTGGAATTCGGTGGCGCCGCTAAGTCCCATTACGGGCACGCCGCAGCGGGGCCGATTGGGGCGGGGAGAAAGCCTCAATTTCCCGGCTGTCTGCCGGCAAAGAGGCTACTCCCCAAGCGCCCCCGGTTCGGAGCCTTTACCTAAGGCTCACTAGGGTCTTTCGCACATGCGAAGACCCCCCCTAACTGCGCGTGGGCTAACCGCCTCCGGGAGCGTCCCAAGAAGCGGCCGCCATTCGCGACGCCGAAACCGAAACCGTTTCCAAATTCTTTAGATTCATGAACAATGCAGGTGAATGCAAATATTGGTTTCTGTAGAAGTGACAGGGAAAAGGTATATCTTAAGACAAAGGATTTGCAAAGCATATTGGGAGCTTGGTTTACTGCTGCTTGCTACTTGGAAAGTTATAGAAATAAAATACTATGATTACTTTATAAAGTTACCTATATAAAATTTTCTGAGCCAACTGTTTCACTTTTTCTTACAGCAATCATCTGTCTTTTCCCACCCATTGATCAGTTCAGGCTGGGTCAAACAAGCTTTTCCTGAAGTCTCTAGAAGGTTCTTATTGAAGTTCTTCTAGTCTTAATTCCTCCAAGTCTCTGTCCCTTGTTTGGAGGGGGAAAGACTGGACCATCCTATTGTCTTTAGCTGGACCTATTAGCATTTCTTAAGAGGTAGCGGAGGTGACGCTGAAAAGCTATTGACTTTCCCCTTTTCTGCCTGTAGTGTGCCCAGAGAGAAAAAAGTTTTTACACAGAGAAAAAGGTTTTCAGGTCAGACCTCTACCCCAAAAATGAATTTCTTCACAGTCCCAAACCATATAGGGCAGGGTGTCAAACATGTGGCCTGTGGGCTGGATCTGGCCCCCACAGGGCTTGTATGCAGCCCATGAACAACTGGCTATTGTCTGCTTCCTTCTCCTTGTCTCTTGCTTCCTTCTGTATCACAGCTTGCTTTGCCAGGCTCTCTCAATCTCACAGGAGCTACAGAGCAAAGCCTCTTTCCCCTCTGTTGGCTGAGGCTTCTCCTCTCTTGAGGAGGAAGGGGGGAGAGAGTGAGAGCTTGCTTTGCCAGGCTAGGCTGTCTCAATTGCACAGCAAAGCTACTGAGCATTCCATTGGCTGAAGTTTCTCCCTCTCCTCATCCCCAGGGAGGGGAAGGAGGGAAAGAGCGAGAGCTTCCTCTGCCCAGTTCCCTCAATTGCACAGGAGAGATACGAAGTAGCTTTAAGACTAAAACAGTTTTATTCAAGGTATGAGCTTTTTGTCTTGCTACAGAGAGAGAGAGAGAGAGAGAGAGAGAGAGAGAGAGAGAGAGAGAGAGAGAGAGAGAGAGTTTTGTTGGGTCCATTATGCCAGGGGTCTCCTGGGCGCAACTGGGTTTCCCGCCTCTTTTTCACTGTATTCATGCCCTCATGATCCAGTCTTTCTCAACAGGAAAGCAATGTGAACTATTTAGAGCAAAAATAACAACAAGCCAGTGAGGTAGGTTAGGTTGAGAGTATGTGTCCAGACCAAGCTCACCCAGCACATTTCCTTTGTAGACTGGGGATTTCCTTTAAGCAGTGGAAAGCTAGTCTCAGTGAGGTTGATAAAAGGGGACACAGGCTGTGGCAAATAAAATGCAAGACTGTGATCAGGCAGGCAAAAAGGGAATATGAGGAGCATATTGCAAAAAACATAAAGACCAACAATAAAATTTCTTCAAATACATTGGAAGCAGGAAACCAGCCAGGGAGGCAGTGGGGCCCTTGGATGACCAAGGGATAAAAGCTTACTGAAGGATGATAGGGAAATGACTGAGAAGCTGAATGCATTTTTAGCCTCTGTTTTCACTGTGGAAGATGAGAAGTGCTTGCCCACTCCAGAACCACTGATTTCAGGAGGAGTGTTGAAAGACCTGACTCCAATTGAGGTGATGAGAGAGGAAGTTCTACAACTGATAGACAACTTAAAAATAGATAAATCACCAGAACTGGATGGCATACATCCAAGAGTTCTGAAAGAATTCAAATGTGAACTTGTGGATCTCCTGACAAAAATATGTAATCTTTCATTAAAATCTGCCTCTGTTCCTGAGGACTGGAAGGTAGCTAATGTCACCCCCATCTTTAAAAAGGGTTCCAGAGGACATTCAGGAAATTACAGGCCAGTCAGTTTGACATCAATACCAGGTAAGTTGGTGGAAACTGTTATTAAGGAAAGAATTAGTAAGTACTGGGGATGGAGTGAGCTGGAGCACTGCTCCAGCATCTCAGGAGCTGGCACATATGGCTGCGGCGGCAAGCCCCCCCCCCCCAGGTCCCAGTGGTCTGGCAGGGGAAGGGGTTTAAAGTTTAAGTTGGTGACTGCTAGGCACCATTAGGCCAACTTAGGTGACCGCTGGCCTCAGAGGGGCACAGAACTGCCTATGGGCTCACCACTCCCCTCCCCTCCTTCCCTCTCTGCACCTGCTTCCCGCCTGGCTGCCAGCTGGATTGGGATGTAGAGGGCATCGTGGCTGGTGCTGCTCCTCAGGCACCCTTCCTGCTGTTGCGCCTGCTGGCAATGGCAGCGGTCTCGGTGGCACACACCCTCCGTGGCCTGCATCTCATGCAAGATCAAGATCTGTCCCAGGACAAAGTGAGGCGGGCAACAGGTGGCAACCCAGGAGGGAGTTGGGAGTTGGGACCTATGCCTAAGTCCGTTTGCCTGTTCCGAAATGCCGCACCTTGGCCTCTTGCCTGCATTTTTGTGGCTCTCCTGTGAAGAAAGTCGAGGCGAGTGGTGCTAAGCAGGTCTCCCCGGAAGTAAGCCCCACGTTGTCCTTTGCAGTTTGATCTGGTGCATCCTGTTGTCAGGCAAAAGTTGCAGTCTGCCTGCTCATTCAGTGGAAAGGGAGGAAGCTGCTCCCAGGTCAGTGCCGCAGCCACCAGGGCAGACACCTCCCCGTCTTTGCAAAGGAAGTGCAGCCCTGGAGAGGAGGGGGCGGCCATCCTCCTGAACAGACTGCCTGGGGAGGAAGAAGTCCCAGCAGGACAGGAGGACGTGCAAAGCACCGGGGGAAGGAGGCTAAGGCTTGATTGTGGAGGCTGGGTTGGAATTCTGCCCACACATTTCCTTGAACAGGGCCCATTGAACTCTGTTGGAGTTGGGCCCTGGGTCTTCTGGCCTCTTACCATGAGCAGTATTTCAACAGTAGCACTTTTGCTCAAGTTGGCAACCGCTGGGTACACCCAAGTATCCTGGGCATTCTGCCTCACTGGATAACAAACGTGTGCGCAGGGGCACAGTCTGATCAGGCTTGGAAGGTAAAGTTGTATGCAGTCCAAATAAAAGAGAGGAGCTGGTAGTATTCAGCCCTATCCTATGCATATGTGCAAAGGGCCATCAAGTCACAGCCAACTTCAGTGACCCCATACGGTTTTCAAGGCACCAGTCCTTCCTTGGTGGTCTCCCATCTAAATGCTAACCAGGGCCGGCCGGCCCTCCTTAGCTTCCATGAGAGGGAGGGCAGGAAGGGTTGCATCAGTGCTTAGTTCTCCTGGCCCTTTCTTACAGCCCAGGGAAATGCTGAGTGCCACTTTGGGGTCAGGAAGCCATTTTTCTCCAGGCCAGTTTGGCCAGTGATCCTGGAGGGATTTTTTTTTTTTGGCCACCTTCTGGGCATGGAACAGGGGTCACTAGGGGTATGGGGGGAGGTATTTGTGAATTTCCTGTATTGTGCAGGGGGTTGGACTAGATGACCCTGGAGATCCCTTCCAACTGTATGATTCTGTGATCTGAGGAGATGGGGCTAGCCTGGGCCATCTAGGTCAGGGCATCTGAGGCATACTGACTCAGAAGTAAGATTCTTTGAGTTTAATAGTACATGGCATAAGAGAGGAAGAGTCTTCCTAAGAGCATTTTAAGATGAGAAAGTGTGCACTAAACTTGCAAGTCAGCCAGTCATTGAATTCTGTGGGATCTGCATTTCAGCCAGTATATATAGGAGATCCCTGCAATTATTTGCACACTTACTTGGAAGTACAGTGTTTTGAAACAAGAGGACTTGTTTCTTGGTGCACTTAGTTAGGATTAGGGACATACTGAAATTCAAAAGGAGATAAATCAATCTCCTGTATTGCAGCTTGATTGTCAAAGATAATGACAGGGGCTAAAGAAATAGTATGAGTCCTGTCAAAATGGAGAGGGAAGAAATCAGTTTCTGAATTTTAAAGTTTTCCTGTGGATTTAATGGGGTGACAGGTGTCCAAAGAGTCACGTTGCAGTGGTTTAAGTCTTTTCTGGATGATTGCAAACAGAAGGCTTTTGTCTAACAAGACTGGCTTAGCCACTTGGGATCTTTCCTGTGATGTTCTGTGGGGCTCAGCATTATCCTCAGTGCTGCTAAGTAAATATGTCAGACCTTCGGCAATAGTGATTCAGAGTTTGGGGGTATGTTGCTGTCAGTATGCAGGTAACACCCAATTGTATCAGTGGCTATCAGATGCACTTGGTAGATATTGCTATTCTTGATCAATGTCTTACAATCATGGTCTAGGAACTTAGGAGCAAGCAAGCTGCAGCTTAATTCTGAAAAGATATAAGAAAGTAAACAGTGTCTGCTGGATCAGACCCAGTGATCCATCTAGTCTAGCATGCCCTTGATGCTGCCTCCTCCACTGCCTGCTAAAGTCCTGGTGCATCTGCTCTGGCCGGCCATCTGACCTGTTATGAAACCTGTGCCAATCCTCAGTGGCTACATCTGTGGCCTGTTCCCCATCTATTAGCCTGCCCATGACTGCTGAACCAAGTGGGCTTGGCTGTTACCACCACCAGCATTTCCTGAGAGCCAGTTTGTGTGGTGGTTAGGAACGCAGCCTCTAATCTGGGAGAACCAGGTTTGATTCCCCACTTCTCCACATGCAGCTGTTGATGTGACCTTGGGTCAGTCACAAGCTCTCTCAGAGCTCTTCTCTCAAGAGCAGTCTATGGAAGAGCTCTCTCAGCCCCACCTACCTCACAGGGTGTCTGTTGTGGGGAGGGGAAGGGAAAGGAGATTGTAAGCTGCTCTGAGACTCCTCTAGGTACTGAAGGATGGGGCATAAATCCAACCTCTTCTCCTCCTTTAGAGGGGTACTGTTCAATTGGACATGCTGAAGGAATTGGTGACAAAATTTGCTAAAGAAAAGGCACGCAAAATGAGATTCTGATGTGCTTGAAATGGAAACATTAAAGAGACTTAAATTTCAACATCACAATTAACAAGATTTTTCAAAGTGTGATTTGTGGTTTTCTGTTTGAGAGAGAAAATCAGAGATTGTATTACTTGTTTTCACAATCAAAAAAAGATATTAGCAATTTCAAATGTTGTGTTTTTCATTTATGTTTGAAATTTGGTGGGTGAACTGGTGGTGGGGGTGCCAGAAGGTAGCCTCACCTACTGTGCAAAAAACCTGCCACCAGTCCTGGTGCCACAGTGGTGGCACGATCTCCCATTGTATCCTGTGGGGCCATAGGATACAATGGGAGATCGTGCCGCTGCTGTGGCGCGAAGGGGTTTAAACTTAAAACCCTTCTCTCTTTGCTTCCCCCACCAGCCCACCTTGGCAGGCTGCCTGGGGAAGGGAAGGGAAGGGAAGGGAAGGGAAGGGAAGGGAAGGGAAGGGAAGGGGAGGCTTTTAAAGGTGTCCCCTCCACCTTTCTTTGCTTCTCCAGCCAGCCTTCTGTTTCCTCCTTTGTTGTTTTTAAAGTGCTGCTAGACTCCTATAAATTTTGTTTTTATCCCTCTGGAATCTTTATGTTCAGACTCCCCTCCCTCCCTGCCAAAAAAAAATGGTGCTCAAAATGAGTCCAGAGTCTTCCTTTTCTTCTTTGTGAGGCTGCCAAGGGAAGGGGCAGAACTGAGCTGATGAAAATCTTCACCTCAAACCTCAGATGCCACCAGTTGCCAACTCAGAACTGGGGAAATTCCTGAAGATTTAGGGGTGGGGACAGGGAAGTTTAGGAAAGCGTTAGACCTCAGCACAGAATAATGCCCACCCTCCAAAGCTGCTCTTTCCTCCAGGGGAACTGATCCCCCATAATCATTAACCATCTTGATTATTTTCTTTGAGTTTTTGAAGCAGTTTTTCTCCAGGTAGGCTCGCCAGCTCTGAGTTGGGAAATACCTGGAGGTGTTTGGGGTGGAGCCTGAGTGGTAGGTGTTGCCTTCTGGCACACTTCCAATGATGTCAGGGGGTGTGGCATATGCAAATAAGTTATGCTAATGAGTTATACCAATGAGCTCCTGCACCTCTTTTTCTACGAAATGAACCCTGAGTAGGCACATTGATGAACAAAAACTATCGAGGCAGACTCAGCATGGGTTCTGTAAGGGAAGACCTTGTCTCACTAACCTGTTAGTGTTCTTTGAGGGAGTGAACAAACATGTGGACAAGGGGGACCCAATAGATGTTGTTTACCTTGACTTCCAGAAAGCTTTTGATAAAGTTCCTCATCAAAGGCTCATAAGTAAGCTCAATACTCACAGGATAAAAGGAAAAGTCCTCTTGTGGATCAAAAACTGGCTAATTAATAGGAAACAGAGAATGAGTATAAATGAACAATTTAAAAAGTGGAGGGTAGTAAGCAGTGGGGTACCACAGGGCTCAGTACTGGATCCATTGCTTTTTAACTTGTTCATTAATAATTTGGAGTTGAGAGTAAGCAGTGAAGTGGCTAAATTTTCAGATGACACTAAATTGTTCAGGGTGGTGCCTCTCCATGTCCATTATTCTCTGTTTAAGAGCTAACTTTGCCTGATCCCAGTGCACGGCCAGAATCTCTTAGAGGGAGAAACCAAGAACCTGTAGTTTGTTGTGAACTGATTTTAACCATTTTGGTTGAAAATTATCCAACAAAAGCAAATGAGTTAGCTCCATTGGCTGGAAATTTATTTTGAGCCAATACTGACATGAGCTCAGAGTAATTTTAGCTTCCATTTTCAGAGTGCCCATTTCTAATCACAGTAATGCATTCAGCACACATCTTGGGACCTGTAGAACCGCTCTGAGAAGTTTGGTCTGGACCCTCTCAAGGGAAGTGAAGCTAGAGGCTGAAAGACCAATGAAGGTGTCATAAAGCATTTGTGCAACTGCCTTTGCCTGAAAGAGTTTTTTGGGCAGCTGGAACATAACGTGCCCCCTTTGTATGATAAAATTTAAGAATGGCATTCACAGTTCTTTTACCTTGAGTTGCTACATCTTGTAAATGAGCTTTTTTTGCCCTTGTACATTGGAGGACCATACCTAAATACTTAAAGCAGGAAACCTGCTCAAGGGAATGTCCATTGATGGTCCAAATCCTTTTCTTTTGTCTTGGTCCAAAGGCCATGACTTTGGTCTTTTAATAATTTATTTCCAGTTCCTTCTTTATGCAGAAATCTGAAAATCTCTTAAGAGCTCTTCTAAGGCCAACAGGTGTTTTAGCTAAAAGGACAGCATCGTCTGCATATAGTAGGATAGAAAAGTGGCATTGATGTAATTTTGGGGGGTATAAACTAGGTGAATCCAGATAGCTTACAATATCATTTATGTAAAAATTAAACAAAAAGGGGCCAGTAAACAACCTTATCTAACTCCCCTATAGGTATTAATAGGGTCTGATAGATTTCCCTTCCTATTTAGTCTAACCCTTAAGTGGGTGTTGTCATGCAAGGTACGTAATAGCGTGAACAACCTCCTATCTATTGAAGAGGATTCTAAATTGGCCCACAGTTTTATTCTTGAGATGGAATCAAAGACCGCCTTCAGATCAACAAAAGCAGCAAATAACGTTGGGCCTTTTGCAGCATATTTTTCAATGAGATGTTGAATGATAAGGCAATGGTCCAAAGAAGATCTGTGCTCTCTGAACCCAGCTTGTTCTATTGCGATTACATTTTCTTGATGCAGCCAAGACACAAACTTTTCTAGAAGATGTCTGGCATATAGATTACTGCTTATATTTAATAAACTAATAGGCTGATAATTGGCGGGCTCATCTCTTTTCCCTTTTTTAAATAGGGGGACCACTATTGCTGTACTCCATTCTGGGGGAATGAGGCCTGAAGAGTCGATGAAAGTAAACAAAGCTGCAAGAAAGGGCGCCCACCAATCAATGTTTTCGTTAAAAAATTCAGGTAGCAATCCATCTGACCCAGGAGCCTTACCTGATTTTAGTTTAACAATATGAGATTTGCTTTGCTCTTTGGAAACAGGCAGCCAAGGGGACAGACCTTTGAAATCCCCAGGTGTAACTGGAGAGGGAGGTTGGTTAAAGTTGGTTAAAAAAGGTGAACCATTTATGGGAAGAAATTGGAGGGTCTATTTGACAGGAAGGATTTTGTTTCCTGTCAGAGATTAATCGCCAAAACATAGAGGAGTTTTTCTGTTTGGTGGCTCGAATCAGTTCAGACCAAAGCGTGTTGGTGTACATTTTTTTTTCTTTGGGGAATTAGCTGTTTATAGGTCTTTTTCTGAGCCCAGAGCTCTTGTTGAATTTCAATTCTTCAATTTCTATTTGAATTCTTAAAGGAGTAATAGAGAGCAGAGAGGGCTTTTCTTGCACTTTGGCAATCTACATCCTACCAAGGTTTAGAATTTATGGGATGTTAGTGATTGCCCTTTAGTTTCAAATAGAGTAGTTTTCAATTCCTGAACAAGTTTGCTATAAATCAATGAGGGTTTACACTGTGAGTTGGGTTCCAGACAAACAGTTATAAAGGACTGAAGATCTTTAGCATCAATATGTTGTCAAAGGCTTTCACGGCCGGAGTTCATTAGTTGCTGTAGACTTCCCAGGTTGTGTGGCCGTGGTCTTGGCATTGTAGGACCTGACGTTTCACCAGTAGCTATGACTGGCATCCTCAGAGGTAAATCACAGAAAGCATTGATTACATCTTTGAGCCTAGTCTGTATCTGAGGGGACCATCTCACCCTGCGACTTACTACTGCTGGAGAACCTTCCTGTACAGAAGGTGGGGGTGACACTTGGGATAGAGGGCAACCTGGAGCTGTAAGAGAAGAGGAAAATGATCACTATCAAAATAAGGGAGCACGTTAAAATTAGTTGCTGGAGGTAATATATTGGCACATGCTAGCATGTAGTCAATGGTACTAAATCTTTGACCTGACATATAAATTTACTTGGCTGGATAATCCTCTGGGAAGGTCCCATTTAAGACATAAAGTCCCAGCTTTGAGGCCATTTTAGCTAAATATAAATCAGAAAGGCTGGAAGTTGAGTCTTTAAAAAGCCTGGGAAGCGGGAAGTGCTTAAAGGGGTCATTGGGAGCACTAAAAAAATCCTTATACTTAGATTCAAGACTTGTATAGTCAGGGCCAAGATGAGAATTTAAATCTCCACAGAGCAACATATTTGCCCCCGGACGGTCCATTAAAAGATTTGCTATATAGGTTTCCAAAGAGGTCCAAGCTTCAGCTCTTTGGGATTTTAAGGAAAAAGGAGGAATATAAGCATTAATCAAAATTATACTATTTACCTTGCTTTGCACAACTACTGCCCATGGCTATTGGATCTAACAGAGTTTTTTCTATACATTTAACATTCAAGGATGCTGAAAGTAATAATGCCAACCCTCCTTTCATCCTCCTCGGACCCTTTCCCCCTCTAGCTTTCACAGAGTAGCTATTAAAACCCTGAAGGCTGATTTCTTGATTTGTCCAGGTCTCTTGGATTGCTAGAATGTCACATTTCTGTTGATAAAAAGGAATATCAGGGGAGTTTGCTAAACATCTAAACCATCCTGCTATGTTCCAGGAGAGGATTTTAAGGGGGGATCTTGTAGTAGATATTGAAAAAGACAGTGTATGACTGCAGTAAAAAAAGATCAACTCTATGCTGGGTATTATTAGGAAGGGAATTGAAAACAAATCAGCCAGTATCATAATGCCTCTGTATAAATTGTTGGTGTGACCTCATTTCGAATACTATGTACAATTCTGGTCACCACACCTCAGAAAGGATATTATAGCATTGGAAAAAGTGCAGAATAGGGCAACTAGAATGATAAAAGGGTTGGAACACTTTCCCTATGAAGAAAGATTAAAGCGCTTGGGGCTCTTTAGCTTGGAGAAACAACGACTAAGTGGTGACATGATCGAGGTTTACAAGATTATGTATGGGATAGAGCAGGTAGAGAAAGAAGAACTTTAGCTGCTGTAGTTGTAGTTTTCCGGGTTGTATGGCTATGGTCTTGGCATTGTAGGACCTGACGTTTCACCAGTAGCTGTGACTGGCATCCTCAGAGGTAAAACACAGAAAGATGGAGTACTCTCTGTGTCAAGGTGAGAAGAAAAATTTATATCTACTCAGGAAGGTGAGTAGGCTGAGTCATTATCTTGTAGGAGTTCCCCAGGCTATGAACATGCTAATGGAGGAGCTTTCCTGAGGAGGTCCTTTTGTATATGGATTGTTTCCTGAGGAGGTTTCCTGTTTCCTGAGAAGGTTCTTTTGTATGTGGATTGGCTGTTGAAATTCTAATCTTATCTGTAGTGCTATTGTTTTTCAAGACAGGAAATCATGCCCTATTTATTTTTAAACTCTCTTCTTTCCTATTGAAATTATGTTTATGTTTATGAATTTCAATGGCTTCCCTGTGTAATCTGACATGGTAACTGGAAGTGTTGTCCAGCCTTTCAGTGTCTTGGAACAAGATACTCTGTCCTGTTTGAGTTAGGCTATGCTCAGCCACTGCTGATTTTTCAGGTTGGCTAAGTCTACAGTGTCTTTCATGTTCTTTTATTCTTGTCTGAATGCTATGCTGTGTGGTCCCAATGTGAGCTTGTCCACGACTGCATGGTATGCAGTATACTGCAGAAGTGTGGGGGTCTATTCTGTCTTTTGCTGATCGTAGCATCTGTTGTATTTTTCTGGTGGGTCTGAATACTGTTTGTAGGTTGTGTTTTTTCATAAGTTTTCCCATCTGATCAGTGATTTTTCTCCCTTTCTCACAATACAAGAACTTGTGGACACTCAATGAAATTGTTGAGAAATTGGGTTAGAATGGATTAGAGCAAGTACTTCTTCACCCAAAGAGTGATTAACATGTGGAATTCACTGCCACATGAGGTGGTGGTGGCTACAAGCATTGACGGCTTCTTCAAGAGGGAATTGGTTAAACATATGAAGCAGAGGTCCATCAGTGGCTATTAGCCGCAAGGTATAGATAGGAACTCTAGGTCTGGGGCAAGTGATGCTCTGTATTCTTGGTGCTTGGGGTGGGGGCAACTGTAGGAGGCTTCTAGTGTCCTGGCCCCACTGGTGGACCTCCTGATGGCACCTAGTATTTTTGGCCACTGTGTGACAGGGTGTTGGACTAGATGGGCCATTGGCCTGATCCAACATTGGCTTCTCTTATGTTCTTATGAGTTTGAACTTAGACTTCCCAGATAGTAGGCTGATACTGACCACTATACATTGCTGTCTCTCTGTTCTTGCACTGCCTCATAGGAGTTGTAGTTATTTCTCTGGGGAATACTATAGTTTTGTAGACAAACACATAGCCCTCAGTCTGTGCCATGGTGCCTCACATGTTCTTGACGAGCACATAAAGCAATTTATATACAAAAGCTTGCAATGGCCAGCCATTTCATATTTTCCTCTGGGTCTTAGGTTCAAAGCATAGACCATGAGATTTCTGTAATGAATGTCAATAAATCAAAAGTAGGTTTGCAACTTACAGATACACACCTGAACAACACCTGAACAGCATACAGAAATTGCTATAGCACAGGCATTGTCTCCAGATTTTTATGGAATAATTCAGAGCAAGAGGTGTCAGTTATCAGAGACTGTTAAGTAAACAAAATATTGCAAGAGTCCTAATGTTTTAAACACGTTTTATTTTAAGTTCAAAGAAACTGTTTAATTGTGTTTGTGTCCTTTATAAAGTTTATATCTCTGCTACCTGGCATTACATTTTATGACACACATGGCCCTGTCTGATAAGGTCTCATTTATGTCAGATCCAGCCCTTATAACAAATGAGTTTGACACCCCTGATACAGGGCTTTGAAGGTCAAGGCAAGCATCACAAATTGTGCCCCAAAACAAACTGGAAGCCAGTGTAGCTGGGTCAAGACTGGAGTTATATGGTCCCTATGATCCACTCCAGACAACATCCTGGCTGCAGTGTTCTATACCAATTGACATTTCTGAATATTTTTCCTGCAAGGATGGCGGACAGGATTATTTCTCATGGTGTAATTGAGTGGGTTGGCTGTCAGTGGAGCCATTCCGTTAGGGTATCACAGAAACGTCTTCAGACAGTGCTGGCTCTTCGGCTTGGAAACGGAGATGAGCACCATAACCCTAGAGTCGGATTTGACTGGCTTTCGAGCAAGGGAACCTTTACCTTTACCTTACTTTCTAATATCTGAAATCCTAAAGTGTCTGGATCAATTGTTACATTCCCCAAACCATCTATTAAAATATTTAGATGGTTCACTTATACTGCCCCTCCAATTATGCCTCGCTGATCTTTATAACTTTGGCCTGGAGGATTCCATGAGGATGTCCCATCTTCTCCTCTTCCAAACTGCCATTTCAATTCTGCCTGCAGAAATATGTCTGAAACCACACAGGCTCTGTCTTGTGTCCAGGTTGTTCGTTCTCTTGCCTTGTTTCTTTCTTGGTCTTGCTCAGCTCCTTGCTTGTCTAACCTTTCCCACCATGTCAATCTAATTCCCTTCCCAGGCCTAGTAGCAGCTTCTATGACTTCAGGTGGTGACAGGTGACTGCTCCATTGTTCCAAGGTAGTCCATCCTGTCTTTGTATTCAGCTCCTCATGGGATCAACTGGCAACATTCCCAGCTCAGTACTATTCTTCCTGTACAAATGAGGGTTGCCTACCCACCTTGGCCTTTAATGCTCTGCTTGGCGAGTCACTCATAAATTTCTCTGTTTTACTTTCATTTATGGCTCCCCTTTTTCCTTGGCTGTTCTTCTGCTATGGAAAACAGATAGCAGCTGTTATCCCCTGGTATTCTATGTGACTGACTTCATTGAATAGCCCAGTGCCTACCTCTTTTGAAACGCATGTCTGATCTGGTAAATTGTAATAAATTACAAGGAATATGTTCAGTACCCCCACAAAACTACAATTCCCATGGTGCATCAGGAGAAACCATATTTGCTGTATTTATACTATACATACAGTGATGGTGATGAACATAGTTAGAATACATCCTGTCTATATAAGATTTAAGCTATATACTGCAGAACTTGTGAGTTTTTATAATTGCTGCTTTATGTAACCTCCCATCCCATGATTGTACAGTGTTATCGACTGTAGCTGAGTCTAAGGTGTGGGTACCAGCTTGGCTGTTAAGCTCTTGCTGAAGTATTTAAGATTCATTAGCAACCAACTGTCGTGGCAAGGTACTGTGATGCATGCTGCTGACTTCCCAGACCCCACTGTTAACTTGAGTCTCTTTGCAGTGGGGGTCCTATGGGGCTTCTCCATTAATAAACAGTGCATCCAGAAACAAATAGGGAGGGCTGTGGCTCAGTGGCAGAGCATCTGTTTGGCATGCAGAAGGTCCCAGGATCAATCCTTGACATCTCCAGCTGAAAGGATCAGGTAGGAGGTGGTGTGAAAGACCTCTGCCTGAGACTCTGGAGAGCCACTGCCGGTCTGAGTAGACAGTACTGACTTTGATGGACCAAGGGTCTGATTCAGTATAAGGCAGTTTCATGTGTTCAACTTGACAGTAAAGATTTCATGAGTCAGCCTGGTGTCATGAAACCTTCTGCCCCATTTTGGGATGAAAGAATGTACGTGGAAATCTGATTCCCACCCAAAAAAGTTAAATCAGAATTCTTCCTAGGGATGTTTGAACACTTCCTGGTTTGATTTGCGCATCCTGTTCACCAACAGCAATGAGGCAGTCAATTAACCAACACACTGTTTGGTCATTTGCAGTCTGTTCACGTCTATTCACAAGAACAGACTACTTGCAGCCATCCAAACCTGACTGTCAGCTGGGACTCAGCTTGTGATTTCCTGCTGGAGAAATTGTGCTGTGAACTCAGGAAAGTACATGGGGAAGGGAATTAGGGTGTGATTGTCAGCTGATGGCAGAAATCTGCTGGAAGACAAGTTATTTTCTGATCTCCCAGCCTGGGAAGTTGCTGCACCCAAACCTTGCTGAAATGCAGCAAATAGTGGGGGAGGTGTCAGAAGCCCAGCTGATTCCCCTTCTCTTCTCCTCACTCCAAATGGGTAGCTTGGACCTGCAGCTTGGGCAGGGAGAAAAGAAGGGTCATTCTTTTTTCTCTTCCTGAAACTGACACTTTGGATCTATGATTCTATGAGTAATGCTGTTTTTCTTGCCCCCAAAACTTCAAACACATTTAGCAGTACAATCCTAACCAGGTCTACTTAGAATTCTGCTTTGTCAGGAAGTGGTGGAGACAACACCATGCCCCCCCCCCTCCTTCTCAGCTGCCCATAGAGTTTGGCCAGCAGCCATTAAGCCCAGTGGGGTGACTGATGCACCTTATAAAGAGCTGCACACCATCCAACTGATCAAGGGCAGCTGGCCCTTTAAGACTGGAGCACCCACTGACAATTGGCTCTTTGACAGCCAGCTGTCTGACAATCAGCAGCTGAGAAGTTCCACCCTGGGGGTAAGAAAGGAAATTAATGAGGCAGAAATTGCTTAAGAAGTGCTTTTGGTTTCTCACAAGCTAGGCCACAAACCCATAAGGCTTCTGGGTAGAGAGAAGCCACTGGGCATGCCTGGGGCTTTCAAAGGCTTGAGGGAGGAGGCCAAGGGGAACAGACCAGTACTGGCTCCTAGCTTAGATGGAAGTGGAGCTAGGAGAAAGGAGGTGGGTTGGGGTAGTATCCAGCCCCTGTCCCTTGGAATTTCACATTACCGAGACTCTGTCGGTTTGAAGCCGTTTCTGATTCGTCTTGAAGTAAACCGGTACAGGGCTGCCATTTCACACATGGCTTTCCCTGACCGGAAAAGAGCCGAATCAGAAGCGGTTTGGCAATTCAGATTGCACCGCTTTGTTTTCCCGCCGGTTCCCGCCATGTCTTTTTTTTTTAAAAAAATGTTCGCTTTAGAGCGCTATAGCGCTATAGTGATATAAACAACACTGCAGGCATTCCAATGGGGTTGCTATGATGCCATTGCGCTATTGCGCTATAGCGCTATAGCGTTATAGCGCTCTAAAGCGAACGTTAAAAAAAAAAAAAGCCGGAGATCGCCCGCGCGGGAGAAAAAAGGCGGGAAAAAAGCGTATCGGATCCGGGAGAAGAAACTGATGACTACTTGGAAGCGGTTGACAGGTAAAACGCTTCAGCCCCGTTTCCTGAACGGGACAGAAGCGATTCTGTGTGAAATTACAAAGATATTCCGGTAGGGAACCGGTTCTAAAACGGTTCTGTCTGAAATGCCAGACCAGAAACCGTTTGGGAACCGTTCCTCTTCCGGATTATATCATCTGTCTGAAATTCCCCGATGACTACTTGGAAGCGGTTGACAGGTAAAACGCTTCAGCCCCGTTTCCTGAACGGGACAGAAGCGATTCTGTGTGAAATTACAAATATATTCCGGTAGGGAACCGGTTCTAAAACGGTTCTGTCTGAAATGCCAGACCAGAAACCGTTTGGGAACCGTTCCTCTTCCGGATTATATCATCTGTCTGAAATTCCCCATAGTTTGACGTGGTGGTTAGGAGCACAGACTCTAATCTGGGAGAACTGGGTTTGATTCCCCACTCCTCTGCATGCAGCTGCTGGTGTGACCTTGGGTCAGTCACATGTTCTTTCAGAGCTGTTCTCTCAGGAGCAGTTTTTGAAAGCGCTCTCTCAGCCCCACTTACCTCACAGGCAAGAGTGTAGTCAGAAAACTTTGGGTGGTGGGGCATTGGGAAATCAGGGGTGGGGGAGCAGGGGGTATATATACAGAGAAAGAGCCTGTTGGCAGGCAGGTGAAGAAGAGAAGGGTCTTTCCTTACCTACTGGCACAACTCCCAAAGTGGGCATTCTGGGGGCATGAGTGAGCGGGCACTGGCCCTAGGTGCCCCACTGTGGCTATGGGCCTACTCACAGGGTGTCTGTTATGGGGAGGGGAAGGGAAAGAAGATTGTAAACCACTCTGAGACTCCTTTGGGTAGTGAAGGTGTGGTATAAATCCCATCTCTTCTCCTCTTCTTCTGTCTGAGGCCAAGGAAAGACCCATCAGCTAAATTAAGCCCTTGTGCTAGGATTCCTACATACTCCATGGGGCTTACTCCCAGGAAAGTGTTTTTTGGTGGCAATGTAAGGTAATTAGTCAATATCCTCTTGCCAGCTCCTTTTCAATTAAGTAGGAGCTCAGCAGATCTGCCTTCCCTTTGTGGCCCATTAACATTTCACCATCCCCACTGGGCAGCAGGCCTCTTGATCTTTCCACTTATTTTTGAACATACCTAGAAAAGTCCCTGTTTTGTTCTTAGAATTCATTGCCAGCCTGAGCTCATTTTGAATTTTAGCTTCCTCTGATAACTTTCCCTACAAGTCTGGGCTACTCATCTCTAGACAAGAGGTCATGCCCTGTTTTAGTGGCATCCAGAATGCAAAGAGATGCAGTATCGTGTGCCAATTAAGGATCTTAGAGTATCTTTCTTTGTCTATAACTACTGTAGAATGGTGATGTTACAAATGATTTTTAGCTTGTATTTTAACAACTAGTCACTAAAAAGACAAAGGTTGAAATGTGTCCAGCATTTCTTAATGGGCCCAAGCATGTATAGCTTGGAATTTCGCAATAGATTTAATGGATATTCACAACATTTTAAATTGTTTAACCTATATGCTTATGTGTTACTAACCTGTACCGGATCAAACTGCATTTTCAAATACTTTTGAGCTTATTTAATTTTTCTGCAGGGATTTGTCTGTGTTTTTTTAAAAAATACTCAGTTTAAGTAAGCCTTTTACTGATGCATTGTGAAAAGATCTGACTCAGTCTGTCTGTACTTGTAATCAACCTTCTTTGAAGATAAGGGTTTGATTTTGGCTTCTTAAAAGGGTTGTTATGTGTTAGGGTTGCCAGCCAAACTGAAGTAGTTTTAAGTCCCATTGAGCTTTAAGCATGTACCTCTCTCTTCCACAGAACTCAGAGGAATTTAAAGTGTTTAACTTTTGGCTAGCTTGTGCACTTAAAGTTTACAGTGCCCTTAAAGTTTACAGGGGAAATACCTGGCGTTTGGACCTACTATTAATAATGCACAAAATTGCTTTTGATGTTCAGATTTTATGTTCAGTTTTTTCTGTATCTTCTACTGTTTTGATTCTGACATGCAGCCCTCTTATATTCTGCTGCCTGAAGTTTCACTTCATGCAAATGAAAAAGTTCTCCAGTGTTTAAAAGCTCACGCTTCAATAAATCTGTGGGTGTTTTAAGTGCTATTTGACTCCTTCCTGTTTTTTTCAGCTAGCCAGGAAGTGAAAGGAGAGCCACTGTACTAACTAGCAGGAGTTGGGGGAGGTGGGGACATAGGGGGTGCCAATGGCAACAGCATGACATCACTTCTGCAAAAACCTTGGAAATGATGTCACACCTATGAATTGCTGGAAACTCTATGGTAAAACCTAGAAAGGTGTGACATCATTTCTGAGTTTTCTCTGGGAGTGACATAATGATGTTGGCCCCCAGCAGAAAGGTGGCAGTCCTGCTGTACTATGTACCTTGGTCTATAGGTCTTTCATCACCAATAGCCTTAGGGTTTTTATTTATTGTAGAGCCAGGAAGGGAAGGGTCAAAGAAAAGTAAAGAAAAACCTACTGTAGTCTTCAAGACTACCATTGCTAACGCGAGTTTGTTTCTAGGCCCTCCCCTCCCCCCCCCACTGCAGTGTTTTGTGTTGTCTGTTATTGTGGTATAAAAATGATCTGTGTTGACACAGAACTGAGTGGGCATTTTGTATTATCAGTTCCAGCATTTGCCCAGGTCCTCTATTTCAGACAATAAAAGCGTATTTCACAGCAAGACAGTTTCTTAAAAGGTTTTCAACTGACAATTTGTCTAAAGAAGAGCCACTGATCTGGCTATTTTTATCAAAAGCAGAAAGCTGGGCTTCTCAGATGCACTCCCCAAAGTTAATGGGAAGCCTGGGAGGCAGTCAGCACTGGAGAGCCAGGCAAATAGGGACCTGGTCCTCCGTGCCAGCCACACTCTTGGCGCTAGATTACTATGGCTCATCATAGCATTTGCAATTGTTCATTTCTACTATGCATCCAGAGAAGACATCGCCTTGTTGCATTTCATTTCATTTCACTTTTGTCACTCATTGTCCCATTTAATCTTTGAGCATTTCCCATATAGATGGGCTCCTGGAACAGGAAAGCTTTTCTTAACAGACTCTAAGGTACACCCATATGACGCCTGATAGGTTTGATGCGGTTTGCTGGGAAAAGATACTCAACCATGAAGTAGGCAGGCTTCACATTTGCTAAAGGAACCGAGAAGACAACAGCGTGAGCAATGGTGTAAATGGGCCATTGAATAATTGTACCAGGAATGATGGAGAGGATAATGGCCAGGGACAATACATATTTTCTACCCAGTCATACGGAAGTTTCTGCTTATTTGGAGGGGGGCAGCTTTCATTCCACTCTCTACTCCAGCCTACCCATATAATGACAGAAACTGGAACATAGCATGGCATGTGCAACTCTTAACAGGAGGCTGCATGGAATAGACTGCAATCTGGATGAAAATGTCTCAGGGCACACCATGAAGTTAAATCTTCCTTTGGCTACAGTATCTATTTGATTTCTCTTTACAATTGCCAGCTCTGGGTTGGGAAATGCCTGGAAATTTGGGGGGGGATGGAGCCTGAGGAGGGTGGGGTTTAGGGAGGGCAGGGACTTCCATGGGGTATAATGCCAAAAAGTTCATCTTCTTCAGAGGAACCGATCTCTGTTGCCTGGAGATCAGTTGTAATCCCAGGAGATCTCCAGCCACCACACCCAATCCCAAACATGTGTACAGTTCTGGTCACCACATCTCAAAAAGGATATTATAGCATTGGAAAAAGTGCAGAGAAGGGCAACTAGAATGATAAAAGGGTTGGAACACCTTCCCTATGAAGAAAGGTTAAAACGCTTGGGGCTCTTTAGCTTGGAGAAATGACAGCTGAGGGGTGACATGACTGAGGTTTATAAGATTATGAATGGGATTGAGCAGGTTGAGAAAGAAGTACTTTTCTCCCTTTCTCACAGTACAAGAACTCATGGGCACTCCATGAAATTGCTGAGCAGTTGGGTTAGAACAGATAAAAGGGAATACTTCTTCACCCAAAGAGTGATTAACACATGGAATTCACTGCCACAGGAGGTGGTGGCAGCTACAAGCATGGACAGTTTCAAGAGGGAATTAGATAAACATATGGAGCAGAAGTCCATCAGTGGCTATTAGCCACAAGGTATAGATAGGAACTCTCAGTCTGGGGCAGGTGATGCACTCTATTCTTGGTGCTGGAGGGGGCAGCAGTGGGAGGGCTTCTAGTGTCCTGGCCCCACTGCTGGACCTCCTGATGGCACCTGGTATATTTTGTTGGACTAGGTGGGCCGTTGGCTTCTCTTATATTCTTATGTTCATGGCACAAAGAATGCTCAAGAGGCAGAAAGGTGCATTCTATTATTTTTATGTATTTAGGTACTTGGTGTCCGGCCTTTATTTCTTTGTCAAACACACAAGGCAACACATAACACAAAAAACAATTACAACACAATATCAATAACAAGAATGAAAATACATTAATAAACCTCAGTAATCAGTAGCATTAGAAAAAGAGAACATCAGTGCAAGAGAGATAAACAAGCAAAAGACTTAATGAATTCCAACGGCCTTCTTAAAAAACAACTCTTAAAAGCGTGTCAGAAGGCCAGAAGAGTAGGAGCTTCACAAACCTCAAAAGGCAAGGTGTTCCAAATCTAGGAGTAACTACTGGTGAGGTTCTGTCCCTTGTGCCTGCTAATCTCCTTTCTGATAGTGTCACACCCCCCTGACGCAAGGGGGGGGGGCGCCAGCTGCTGTCGGAGTCACCGGGGGCTGCCGCCGAGATGGAGACAGCTGCTACGCCCCACCCCGGGACGCTGGAGGGGCCAGGAGGGCAGGGTAAGAGGACCTCAGGAGGTATGGGCAACGGCCTCAGAAACCGGGCACATCAGGGGTTACGTCACCGCCTTTGCCCGCTCAGGGTCTGGCTTGCGGAGCAGGGAGCTCCCCGGGACTTCGGCGCACTATCTCTCTTTTGACAGTTTGCCCACTCTCCAGCGCATCCCAACCAGCCCAGCTTTCTTCCTCCCTGGCCGTGTTCCCCTCTCCTCCTTTTATTACTCCCACCGCCCTCCTGGCTCCTCCCTGGCTGGGGCCCCGCCTTCCTCCAAAAGCAGGGACGCCGAGCTGGACACCTCCCTTTCGGTTCCCTGGCCCCGCGTTGAGGCACCAGCCGGGGCTGTCGCTGCTTGTTCCTGCGGCGCGGCTGGCTGTCTGGGCTCCTGTTCGCGCCGCTGGCCGGGCCTCGCTCGTCCTGCCCACGGCGCGCCTCCTTCTTCGTGCCGCCTACCGGCGGCGGTAAATGTTCTCTTGTGGGTGGGGGCTGCGGCTGGGGCCCCTCTCGAGTCGCTGCCGCCCTCCGGGTGGGGGGTGGGGACCGTTGCCGGTTCCTCCGGCTCAGGGCCGTGCGGCCTGGTGCTGTCTCGGCCGGGGACGGGACAGATAGCATGGACTCTTGAAACACAGTATCAGTTGCTGAGCTGAGCTCAAGTTTCAGCCAGGTTCATGCAGGTAGAAGTGGTTAAACCTCATATTTGCAAATGTGTCAGCCTCACCTTGTAGTCAACGTAGACCTGCCAGGTCTCCAGCTGTACCGAGAGACCTCCGAGCAAACCTCCTGCTTCACCGCCTCAACGAGAAGGCCCCGTGGGTCTGGGACCAACAACAAGCCATTGCGTTCCGGACCGTGAAGGAGCTGCTCATTTTCAATGCAATCCTGGCCCATTTTGATGAATAGCTGCCCGTCATGCTTGCCTGCGATGCTTCTCCATATGGGGTTGGCACCATTCTTGGCCAGCAGCTGCCAAACGGCAGGGAAGTCCCCATGGCATATTATTCTTGCACCTTGTCTTTGGCTGAGCACAACTATGCACAAATCAATAAGGAGGCACTGGCCATCATTGTGGGGGTCAAGAAATTCCACGACTACCCCTATGGGTGGCCATTCACCGTGTGATGGACCACAAGCCTCTGCTGGAACTTCTTGCCCCAGATCGCCAGACCCCTCCAGATGCTCTCACCTCGGGTACTTCTTTGGTCCATTTTCCTTGTGGGTTACCAGTACTACCTCCACCACCGTCCTGGGAAGGTGATGGGACATGCCAACACCCTCAGCCGCTTGCTGCTCTGCTCCATTGATCCAGACCTGGCTCCTGCTCACCAGATCCTGCTCATAGAGGAGCTTCCCAACTGCCCTCTTCACACCGTAGACATTTCCCACCACACTGCGAAGGACCAGGTCCTCTCCCATGTTCTAGACTGGGTGGGGAGGGGCTGGCCCACCAGCTAGGTGGGCCTGGTCTTTACAGCCTTCTCATTCCACCAGGATGAGCTCTCAGCTCACAAAGGGTACTTACTGTGGGGCAGTCGGGTAGTGGTTCCTGCTCCCCTGCACCAGTGTGTCTTGTCGGACCTGCATGAGACGCACCCTGGAATTGTGAGGATGAAGGCACTTGCCTGGAGCTATGTGTGGTGGCCAGGAATGGACAGCAAAATAGAGGCCTGGATTCAGCACTGCCAGGCCTGCCAAGAGACCCAGCCGGAACCACCCTGCACTCCCATGCAGCATCCACCTGCAACTCTTGGTCCTGGGTCCAAAGACAAATATTCTTTATTTTGGTGGACTCCTACACCAAATGGCTGGAGGTTGTACCTGTTGCCTCCACCTCCTTCAAAGCAGCAATCTGGGCCCTCAGATGAATCTTCAGCATGCATGGCCTACCTGACATTGTTGTGACAGATAACGGAACTGCCTTCACTTCAGGGGAGTTCCAGGAGTTCTTGGGCCGCTACCTCATACAGCACATCCACTCTGCGTCCTTTCACCACCAATGGGCAAGCGGACAGGATGGTATGGACCATGAAGGAGTCCTTCAGGCAGATCATCCACTGGGACTAGGACCATAGGCTTGCAGCATTCCTATTTGGCCACTGGGTGATCCTGAGTGTAACCACCGGCTACAGCCCTGCTGAGCTCCTCATGGGCGGACACTTAACTATACGACTGGACAGACTGCACCCAGACTGAGCCCTAGAGCATTGCCAGACATCAGAGAGCCAGGAAGTGCCCAGAGGGTTTTTCCCAGGTGACCCCGTCTACGCACGCAACTTCTTCAGTGGTCCGGTCTGGGTTCCAGACAGGGTCATCAGAGTAACCTGCCCCCTCTCATACGAGGTCTCTACTGACGGTGGACAGGTCCTGTGCAGGCACATCAACCAGCTTCACCGTTGTCTCCTGCCAGAGGTAGCCAACTCAGCACCAGCTGCCACAGAGGCCAGACACCAGGGACCACTACTGCTGCTGCCAGAGCACAGCGGGGAGGGGGGACACTCCATGCACAGGGGACCGGCCTGACTGCTCAGAGTCACCCACACTCATACAGACTGTTCCAGAGCTTTGGGACTCTGCTCCTGACCCACCATCCTTCCCCAGTACCACTGCTGAGACCCCAGACAGGGCCCCCGTGACTGAGCCCACACCATTGGAGCCGAGACTGTCTCAGCAGGAAAGCTGCATACCAGTGTACCTTGAGGACTATGTGTGTTAAGGTGCTTTGGAACTTAGGGGGGAGGGGTGTTATGTATTAGGTCAGGAACATTCTAGGACTATCTACCAGAGACTGGCTGAGCTTGGAGCTCTAGAATAATAGCCCACCAGGAGTCTGGAAGTGACCGATGAGAAACTAGTGTTATGTAAATAGCCTATCATTGGCAGTTGGGCATGTTTGAGTGTGGTTTTTGCATACTGTTTAAACAGGGCTGCTACCTGGTGTTTTAGTTTTATTCCTGAAATCTCTCCTTATAATAATTATCTTTTGGTTTTGCAAGATTCCATACGCTCCCATTGGCTGTAAAATGCCCTCCCTCAGCCATTGGCCCATCAGCCGCCACTCAAGAGTACTCGCGTGCCATTGGCTGAGTGTTGGATCTGTTCCTCTTCCCCACCCACTCCCCCTGGCAGACAGTTCTCTCTCCTGAGGAAGACAGTTCTCTTGGCTCCTGTGAGTGACTGTCCCCTCAGTGGCTGTTGGTAGGCAGCCAAGCTTGGTTCTGTGAGTAAAAAAACAAAGGACTTTCAGCATAACCCCTTCCCCGCCCATAACCCCCTCCCCAGTGGCCACTTTCCTGTCAGAATAAATGGAAAAAGGCTCTCTCTCCTGCTTAGCTTCAGCATGGCTGGCTGGCTAATGAGGTGGGCCAGCGACTATCAGACCATTTTCTTCAACTCCCCACTGTGCAGCTGACTTTTCCCTAGGGTTGCCAATCTCCAGGTGGGACCTGGAGATCTCCTACTGTTACAATTGACCTCCAGATGACAGAGATCAGTTCCCTGGGAGAAAATGGTTGCTTTGGAGGGTAGACTCTATGGCATTATACCCTGCTGAGTCCTTCCACACACACCCCAAATGCTGCCCTCCACAGGAACCCCCTCCAATCTCCAGGTATTTCCCTAATCAGAGTTGGCACCTGTACTTTCTCCTCTTGTCAGTAAAAGGCCCTTTCCACACCTATGTTGGCCTTTGGGAGAATACTCATTGGGCCCGGTCCTGATCAGGTTGCCAACTCCAGGTGGGCAATTCCTGGAGATTTGAGGGATGGAGCCTGGAGAGGGTGAGGTTTGAGAAGGGGTGGCACCTCAGACAGGTACGATGCCATAGACTCCACCCTCCAATCCAGCCATTCCCTGATGGGGAACTATTGTTGCCAATCTCCAGGTGGGGGCTGGAGATCACTCAAAATTACAACTGCTCTCTAGGAGTGGGGGGGGGAGATGGAAAACTAAAGGTAGGTTGATAATTGGCTGGGAGGGAGATAGGGTTGTCAACTCCAGGTTGGGAAATTCCTGGAGATCTGAGGGGTTGAACCTGGAGAGGGTGAGTGTTGAGGAGGGGTGGCACCTCAGACAGGTACAATGCCATAGACTCCACCCTCCAAACCAGCCACTCCCTCCTGGGGAACCACTGTTACCAATCTTGGGGGTGGGCTGAAGATCACTCAAAATTACTACTGCTCTTCAGGTAGCAAAGATCAGTTCCTCTGGAGAAAATGTTGGACTCTGTCATTATACCCGGCTGAGATTGCCACACCAAATTGTCACTGAGCGCCCAAAGCTGGGGCACTCTCCCAGAGCCTTTTTCTAGAGCTCATTGTATTTATTTCCACAACGGGCCTTTTTCCTAGTCACTTAATAAAGTAGAGCTGTTCACTGCAATGCATCTTGAACCCAGTATTTAACAAGAGGCATATCAAAACTGGTTTAGTACTTATTATTTGTTCCCAGGGAACTCTGGGATATGTAGTTCTGAGAAGAGGCTAAAGATCTCTAGCAGAGTGGTTTCAGGACTTTCCATCGGGTTGTAAACTCTAGGATAGGCAATCCTTGGAGATTTGGGGCAGAGCTTGGGAGGGGAAGAGTTTATGGAGGGAAAGGAGTTCAGGGGGATATAATTCCATAGCCTAGCCTCCAAAATTGCCATTTCCTCCAGGGGAACTGATCTCTGTGGTCTGTGGATCAGCTGCCAACCCTAAAATCACCAGGAAGAAGCCATGACAATTAAGGTGGTATAAACATAATACAGTTGTGTGATGTATAGCTAGCCTTGGACCCAAGTTTAGCACTGGATTGGTTGTGATGATACTCTTTTATGCCTGGCCTACTATTCCTCAAGTACTGAACTAGATTGGTGGGAATAGACCCGGATAATGAGCTAGGATTTCTGTACTGCATTCCTTTTGAAGCCCTGGAAAGAGGCAACTCTAAACCGACCAGTTGAAAAGTAGCTTAGTAAAAAAGTGCCTCTTGGAAACTGACTATTGGCTTCTCCATCATGGAAAATTTAACTTGCATATTCTATAAATATTGCTCTTGTTGCCAGTATTGCTCCACTGAAGTTGCACCACACGATGACACGGTACCTGCTTCATAGCTTTCCGTTTCCAAGTAGCAGCACTGGGCCAATTTTTAACTGGAATTGTATAATAATCAACTTCAAAAAACCCCTCTGATTCATACAACCACCATACAATAGTAAAAAAACTGGTGTAAATGAGGAAGAATATCTTATTATTCATATTTTAAAAACCCTATGTTTTTCTCAGGAAAATCTGTGCGTTCTTCAATATTTCCTTTAAAATCATTGGAAGGTGCACAGATTCCCCTGAAGAAGCTGTACTGTAAAATGTGTA
Organism: Gekko gecko; assembly: GCA_029375565.1. NCBI lineage: Eukaryota > Metazoa > Chordata > Lepidosauria > Squamata > Gekkonidae > Gekko > Gekko gecko. Next base: position 98,679,908 of record JAPDNY010000001.1, read on the forward strand.
GGGAATTCTTCACCTGAATAATAACATATTCTTCCTCATTTGCACCATTGGCTTTTTGCCTATTTTTTATCTCTATAATTGGTGCAGTCTTTCTATTTTCTCTAAATAAATGAATAAAAAGTTCCAGCATTCATTGTTGTGGAAACAGCAAGTAAGGGGGACAGTTGGACTACTGTTTGAATGATCAAGGGCTCAAAGTAACTGGTTTTCTGTAGTTGTGCACATTCCTGATGTTGCCTTTGCAGTTTTGTGCTGACATGACATCATTCACGAACAAGCTGAATTCAGGTTTTTACTAGCAGGATTGTCAGAGTCTCTGTTGAGAAAATAACTCACTAGGAAATAAGACATGCTCAAAGCACTGGCAGTATCTTGTGCGATTTGCCAGATGTATGTTGGTCAGGTGAGACTTGCAAAAGGATCCTTAGGAGTCTATTGTGGAACAAAATTATTCAGGCAGCCTGAGTGTCTTCATCATATGAGCAAGAATTGGAGATGCATTCCTGAGAGGGTGATACAGAATATTTCCCAGTTTTGATTTCCAGGCTCCAAACAGTAATGGCGGGGGTGGTGATGGTAGTGGTTGAAAAACCATTTAATATTCCCTTTTTTGAATCTTTTTGTAATACTTTTCCTCTCCTGCTGCTGCTTATGTCATTTATTTCCATCTAGTTACGGCTTCTTTTTTCTTCTTTCATTATGCATATGAATAATAATAATCAAAATCATATGGCATTGTGTGTAGAATAGCCAGGAGATTCTAAGATTGTCTGGCAGCCAAAAGTTCTAGCTCTTTTAGCATTATGCACCATTAGGTGGTGACTTAGGCTTGTTTTTAAGGCAATAGATATTTCAGAGTGATTTGCCGTTGCCTGCCTCTGTGTCACAGCCCTGGTATTCCTTGGAGGTCACCCTTCCAAATACTAGCCAAGGCCAACCCCGCTTAGCTTCTGAGATCTGATGGGATTGGGCTATCCTGGGCTACCCAGGTCAGGGCTATGCACATATATGAACCCAGCCAATCAGATTCATCTATATATTGACATTGGTGAGATGTCGTTATGTACTGAGTATTAAGGAAGAGTGAGAATAAGACTTTCCTCATGGTTGTGACCCCAGCATGTTGGAGATCACCTAGTGAATGGGGCAAGAAAATGACACTCCATAACCAATCAGATTTGGCAAAGTCATTTGTAATAGAAAGGAGGAAATAAGTTATTTAGACCCAATGCAATCTGAATTCAGGCTTGTATTTGGGGTGGCCTGGGTTCCCAACTGATTTTTTTGGTATTTTTTATATTTATCTTGTATTTTAGCCTGCCTTCTCAAAAAGGCAGGAGAGTGTGTCCTGTTGAATCTACTGGATTTTCATCACTGTTGATGACTGGTGGCTTTAATCACTGATAATGGTGGCATCCTTTTCAAGAACCTAGCTAGGCTGGTAGTGGGAGAGTGGTTTCACTATTACTTGGTTGGCCAGTTCCAGAAGGGTTGCTGATCAGACCCATGATATTTATGCTACAGGATCCTACAGGAGTCCATCTTGTCCCAGATATTATTTATTTATTTATTATTTTATTTTATATTATTTATTAAAATTAAATAATGAGCCAGCATGGTATAGTGGTTAAGAGTGGTGGACTCTAATCTAGATAACTGGGTTTGATTCCCCACTCCTCCACATGAAGCCTATTGGGTGACCTTGAGCCTTTCTCTCAGAACTCTCTCAGCCCCACTTACCTCACAAGGTGCCTGTTCTTCCCCCATATTTCTCCAATTCATGAAATTGGAGAGATTATTCAGGTGTTTGGAGTGATGTGTCACCAATATATAAATGAAACCAAGCTTTATTTTTCCTTTAGTACTCAGTAGGGTGGCTCAGGACTGTTGAAAGTCCTTAACAAAAACCTGGAAAAAATAGCAGAATGGATGAGGGCCAATGAAATGAAGCTCAGTCCACTTTGGAATGCCCCCTTTCATGAGGCTCATCTAGCATCTACTTTACTGTCACTTAGGTACCAGGCCGAAACAATCCTTACCCCGGTTTTTAATCAAAGTATCCCATCTTTTAAAGCTGTTTTTATGATCTGCTTGTAGCCTGAGGGCATTTTTATGGATATCCTTTTAGGCTCCTTAATAGTATTGTTATGGCTTGTTTTTATGGTGTTTGAATATTGATAATTTAATGGTTGGTTTTAAGATTTTATTTTGTGTTTCTTGTTACATTGTGAGCCATTCTGAGTAGGTCTCTGGAGAGATGACATACAATCATAGAATGCTAGAGTTGGAAGGGACCTTGCAGGTCATCTAGTCCAACCATATATATAGACATATACATTTTCTAAATAAATAATGATGACGAATAGGCAACAGCTTTCTGGTATAGTCAAAAACAAGGATGTTTTCAGCACTCCTGAAAATGTTCCTGAAATACAGTGAGTAGTTTTTAATTGGCTGTTCCCCACAAGCCTCTTCTTGGAATTGTACAAGTATATTGAAAAGCAAAAAAGAGGACATATTACTTCAGGTTTTTTTGTACCAAATAATGTTCATCTGTCAATGTATAGACTAACTAAGAAGCGAAAGGACTCTTCAGATACACAACTCTTGAATAATGTTATGTAGGGTTACCATATTTTGAAAAGCAAAAAAGATGACACATTTCCCAATAGACTACTTCAAACAAGTGATCACTATGACAAATCTCATTTTAAATGTCTCTACTATTTAAGCTGTGATAATTGCTACTCACTAGGAATATTTCTAACCTTCCAACACAAAAAGAGGACATTTTTTGGCATCCATCCTCTTTTGGGCTCTTTAAAAAAACCTGATAAAAATGTCCTCTAAAAGGTGTATATCTGGGAACTGTAGTACAAGATTTCTGTGGGCAGCCTAGAAATATTCTTAATCCTTTTCCCATTTACAGTTAACTTATGCTTATAGTGGACATGCAAAGCAAAATGAGAATTGCTAAGGTTTCTGCTGCCCTGACCTGGGTGGCCCTGATCTCATTAGATCTTGGAAGCTAAGCAGGGTTGGGCCTGGTCTGTATTTGGATGGGAGACTTCCAAGGAGTTCTGGGATTGCTGTGCAAAGGCAGGCAATGCAAGCCACCTCTGAACATCTCTTGCCTTGAAAATCCTACAGAGATACCTAACAAGGGCGTAGACTTTCCAATTTTGGCGGGGGGGGTCTGGAGCTGGGCCAGAGGCATGGCTATGCTAGGTCCTTAAATGAACCGAGGCCCAGCAGCATCGAAGGGAGGAGTCAGTGACATCACAAGCTGTTGTCACTATCTATGGAGGCGGAGCCACGTGGGATTTAAGAAGGGGCTCCCCAGAAATTTAGAGGGCCCTGAGAACCCTTGGGATCCCCCTAGCTATGCCCCTAGGCTGGGCTAAACCCTGGAAAAGGTGGGAGTTGGCCAATGGTTATAGTGGTATCTCAGCAGTCTCCTGCTGTGTCATTTATTTAAATTCACTTTTAGAACAGTCATTTTAAGTTCTGTAAATATACATACCATGTGCATAAGACAAACAAATGGTCACAAAGTCGAAAGTAAGAAGGGCAACACAGGAGTCTTGTTTCTGTCTTATTCATAAGGGTGACTTTGTACTGAAATTTACTAAATTATGGCTTCACAGATGCCTTCATTTGGTAAATGCATGGCTGAAGTCTCTGAGCCAGAATACCAGTCCCAGAGCACAGATTCTATTCCTAGGGACTGTAATTCCACTCTGGGGGCTGTCATTCCAGTCCCAGAGTAGCCTATATGGGACCAAAGACCTTAATAGAAAAACCATTCCACATTTTCTTTGCAACTTTTTTAATGCTGCAATGTATTTCAGTGGAGCCCATGCAAGTCAATTGGCATTCCTGGCTCCCATTATCTCCAATGGGCATTCAAGCCTCTCCCATTGGGCAATCCTGTCATTCCTTTTATACATCCCAGTTAGTTGTCCCTTTGAAACTGTACCACAGCATTTTAAGTAACAGCAAAATGCAGAGCATGAATGTGTATAGAGTGAACATTTCTTGCCAATGTTCTTTCTGAGCTGCACACAGGACAAAAGGAAATTTTAAAAGGTCTCTGATCTGCATGTCCCCCCCAATCTCACATAGCAGAACCAGAGTTTCCAATTTCAGCACTGGAGCTAGGGATGCCAGCCTCCAGGTGGGACCCAGGGATCCCCTGGAATTACAGCTCATTTCCAGACTACAGTTTTCCTGGAGAGAATGGATGTTCTGGAGAGTGGACTCTATGGCACTGTACCCCACTGAGGCCCCTGTCCTGCCAAGGCTCCATCTCCAAATAAGAAAGAAAGAGATGGAAAGAGAGGGAAGGGATGGAAATAATTCAAATAGATGTGGAGAGAGGAAGGAAGGGAGAAAGAAAGAAAGAAAGGAAAAGGAGAGAGGGAGGAGAAGCAAATAGATGGAGGGGGAGAGAGAGGAAGGAAGGAAGGTAGGTAGGTCAGGCTGGAATGTGGGGGGCAAGCAGCTCCCTTGCTTCCAGCTCTCACACACCTCAACAGAAAGAAAAAGAAAAGAGAGAAAGAGAGAAAGACCCCCAGCCCCGTGCTGATTACAGGAGAAAGCGAATCTTCTGTGCTGCTCGAACAACGTGCTCCTTGCAGCACAGAAAGCGAGCCACTCACTGCTGACAGCGCTGGCAACCAGAGGCCACAGAAGAGCGCTGGTCAGCCACATCGCCAGCCCAAGGCTCCCTGACCTCCCCTACCTCCATTCTTGCCCACCTCTCCTCCCCAACCTCCATCCTTCCCACCAACTGGCACACAGGCACACTCTGATCCCGGCTTTGCTACCTGTCCTTCCAGGACCTTAAGGATGGCTGGGTGCAGCAGCATCAGTGAGAAGGTGGCTTGGCTTTTGGCAGTGACTTCAGCAGCTCCGAAGTTGCTCCACTCTGCTGGAAGATGGGCAGCCACTTTATAGTTAGTGCAGGCTGGGAGGGGAACCCACTAGCCCTACGCTGAGAGGGAAATTGGTGCGCTGGCACCCCAGGGGGGGCTCATTCATCCCTGGAAAATTTCAGGGATAGCCTCAGCCCCCAAGCCCCCCTGAAGTTTATGCCTATGATACCAAAGGTCATCTGTGACAATGGGGCGAAGGGGGTGGTCCTGCTAAGATAAGGCTCAAAATCCATACTCACAAAAGGGGATATGCTGCTTTCTGCTCATATTCTTTTCGTTAGCCAACATCTGATATAGCTCCAAGGATTATATTTTTCACTGGAAGGGTTGCTGATTTTTCTTTGTGCCCCCTGGGTGGTGAGAAGTCCCAGGGCAGGGCAACAGAATTTAGTTGTCTTTGAGTGAGACACCACACAGGGTCTTTTTACTATGTACAGATATATAAACAGAGCACAGTGGAAGCAAATAGACTCCTAAAACAGAAAGCACATCCACTAACCCGGCATCGGGTCCAAAATAATTATCATAATAATATGAAACATTTATGTTGTGCTTTCAAATAAATCTAATAAAATTAAATTAAAAGTTCAAATTACTTAGCATCTATTCAGCAACCCTTGCAATAGTTCACTAATGCAGGCAGTATCAGGATTGCCATACTGCAGATAGCAGGCTCAGACTGAGAGAGAATGGCTCATGTTGGGCAACCTAGTGAGTTCATCACTGACATGGAATTTGAATCAGCAACCTGATTCCCTTAGCCATTGTGCTGTACCAAAGAGATCAGTGACACCCAGGTACCAGGCAGGAAGGGTAAGTTGACCTTCAGCCAGCTCTCAGTTCTTGTACCTCTGTGTTTCTGCCCAGATTCCAGAACTAGAGAGTTCTCTTGCATCTCCCTCTGCCTCACCCCCAAGACCCCTGGGCTTGGACTCCATCCCTGCAGGTAAGTTGGCCAATCAGGGGAAAAAATCCAATCATTAGTTCCCATTGAGAAAACATCAATTGATAGTCACCCAGCAGCTGGTTTCCCTTAGCAATAAGCAAAGGTAGAAAGCTGATCCTTTGTATTGCCTAGAAACTGAACACTAAAGTTGGATGTGAGCCAAGGTAAGCTTCAGGATGAGTGATTTGCCTGAGGATGAGTATAGAGGACTATGAAAGAGATCTTGGAATGTGTTAGGATGTGACACAGTCTCCTAGGAAATTGATTCTTTTTGCTCCCGCTCCAGTCTGCTGTGGCTTCCCTAATTGTTCCATAGTGTTCCTGTGGAGGTACATATGTACATTTAGCAAGCAAGCTGTTAGGTGACAGGGTTTCTCAAATGTTGTCATTATAAGCCCACCTAAGAAAGGGGGTGGGGTGGGAATATTCCAAGCGGAACTGGAAGTGCTACAAAATTCTTCCATGCTATGTCCGTTATTGGTAGGAGCCCTACAAACAATGGAAGAAATCTTTCAAATTTTGAAAAGCTAGCATAAAATGGTATTTCTCTGATCCTGATTTGGAGCCTCCTCACACCTAATGGGTATTGTAATAAGGGCCATTTGATGTAAGAGCCAAATACTGTTTCACTTCAAATGGGCCCATCCTTCCCATTAGGGTAGTGGGCTGGAGCTGAGAGTACCCTAGCAACTACCTCCCATGGGCATTAGAATCAGAACTTGAGTCCCTTGAGTTTGCTCAGCCAAGGGGACAATTGTGGCATGTGCATGCCCATGTCCTCAAGGAAGTCACTTTGGCGTGGAATCAGAGTATCTGGATTCACTCCCATAGTAGAACCATCCATCTAGAGGTATCTCAGCTCATCAGCTACTCAGAAGGGATGTGGACTGATAAAACACTCAGGCATCTTTGCTTCAGTCTCTTCTTGGAAACATTAAGAAGCTGATCCACTAGTACACAAAGAAAGGAGATCTTTATGAAAAGCAGTAGGCATGTGAGCTGGCCCGATATATGCTGCAGCCAGCAGAGGGCAATGCTGCACAGACACATAAGCCAGTTGAATAGGTACAGCCACCCTTATGTGCCTAGGCACTGTGGAGACCTGGAGGCTCCCTCCGTGCCCTGGCAAATTGAAAGAATTATGGGCAGGGTAAACTTGCTTCTGTCGGTATAAATTAGATCTTTAAGGTTAATGTACTGTTTATGTATTTTCCATATCACATTTTTTTCCCTAATATGATTTGCATCCCCTCTAGGCCTGCAATTAGCCGCAGGCTCCTTCTAATATATGCACAACACAACATATCCCACAGCATTTCCTTTAATGTAATGTGCTCATGAAGGAGATAGAGGGGGCAGACTGTAATTGCATTTCTTCTGTCTAATATCTCTAGAACTAAAATGCATTGTATTGAAGATGTCCCAGGCTGATGTGTATCTCTACAACATATAACAGAAATGGGCAATGAATACTCAGAAGGAATTTGGGGAGGGGCTGCCCATAAATAAATAATACAGAAAAGGGGGGGGAGCGAAATGGGATGGAGAAAATTCCAAAATAAACCAGGACATTCCCACCTCCATCTGTCTATCATCCCCACATAGGAGGCAACAGAAGCTAGAGGAGGAAAAGTCCATAGCGTGAACATAGCATGCTCTCTCTTCCTCATAATGCATATAGATATAGCTGCTGCAGATTTTCCGGGTTGTATGGCTGTGGTCTTGGCATTGTAGGACCTGACGTTTCACCAGTAGTTGTGACTGGCATCCTCAGAGGTATAATACAGAAAGATGGGGTACTCTCTGTGTCAAGGTGAGAAGAAAAATTGGTAGGCAGGTAATTTCTATCCTACAAGATAATGACTCAGCCCTACCCCACCTTCCTGAGTAGATATGAATTACCTGCCTACCATTTTTCTTCTCACCTTGACACAGAGAGAACTCCATCCTACTGTGTTATACCTCTGAGGATGCCAGTCACAGCTACTGGCAAAACGTCAGGTCCTACAATGCCAAGACCACAGCCATACAACCCGGAAAATCTGCAGCAGCTAATGAACTCTGGCTGTGAAAGCCTTCAACAACATATAGATATACTTTACAACGACACTGCAAAGAAGGCCAGGTAGAAACACTAAAGGTTCACATTACATTTGCCTGGAGTAGTTTACACAAGCCTGAAGGAGTCAGCTCAAGAACAGAAGAGGTCAGAGCAGCTCAGAAGCCTCATATCCTGCCAGCACATGTGATCCAACAAAGATGTTAACCATTTAGATCCTGTCTTTTCCCAGAGATTTGGATGAGGAGGAGTGAGGCCTTATGTATGCTTCCCTAAAGCACCTTATTGGCAATCTTTCCTGCCTTTTTCAAATAAGGGGACTTGCTATATTTCTCTGGCTGAAAGCAAGGACTTCTCTGTGGTCTGTTGCAGAAGTCTTATTCACTTATTGAGTTATTAGATTTTATACTTCATAAGAGGCATTTCAGGGAGTTAAGCCTGCTCAATATTTGAGTTCTTCTTTTGAATCTAGAGACAGCAAAATTGCCAATATATTCGGGCCAGCTTGTTCTCAAATGTTTGCGTGAAGATGTGTGGCCTCGTTACCTACTACTTAATGGAGTTCCTTTCCAGGTTTTTATTGTTGGTGTGAATTACCTTAGTTCCCCTCTTTGCTGAAATTAAAACACAAAGCTGTGGAGACACAAGGTCAATCTATGGTGGCCTGCACTTACCATGGCACAGTACTGTGTGCAGATGTTGTGCTTTTATTTATGTAGTACATTTTATCCTGCCTTGCCTCCAAGCATGATGTATATGGTCCTCCTTGTCTTCACTTCATCCTCACAAAAACTAGGTTAGGCTAAAAGAGACTGAGAGACTAAGAGAATGGCTCAGGTTCACCCAATGTGCTTCATGGCAGAGCGGGGATTTGAACCTGGACCTCCCAGATCCCAGCCCAAGAATCAGATCATTGCATCACACTGTGCTGCCACCCTCTCACTTCACCACACTTTCTTGTTTGGGCCCTTTCTGCACTCTCTTTTTAATCCATGTTCACTGTGGTGTCCTCCAAGCAATTCTGCACTAAAATCGAATTCAACCTTCTTTTTAGTCCAGGTTTTTCCCCCATTCTGCATTACATTATCTCCCTTCAGCCTGCTGTTGCCCCAGGTTATTTGGATGCTATTTTGCCATGAACTTAAATTGCTTTGAATTGAACACTAAGAAAATCTAGAGTGGCAGTCAAATGAGGAAAGGACCTATGTTGGGTTGCTCTTCTTACTTCACTGAACCTTTTCACAAGGTTGGATCTCACAGAGTACTTTCATAGTCTGAAGAGGAGCAAGTTTATTGTTGATTTTATTAGTTTATTATTTTTTTGGTTGTTATAGATTTTCCGGGCTGTATGGCTGTGGTCTTGGCAGTGTAGGACCTGATGTTTTGCCAGTAGCTGTGACTGGTATCCTCAAAGGTATAACACAGAAAGATGGAGTACTCTCTGTGTCAAGGTGAGAAGAAAAGTGGTAGGTAGGTAATTTATATCTACTCAGGAAGGTGGGGTAGGGCTGAGTCATTATCTTGTAGGAGTTCCCCAGGCTGTGACATGCTAATGGAGGAGCTTTCCTGAGGAGATTCTTTTGCATATGGATTGGCTGTTGAAATTTTAATCTTATCCGTAGTGCGATTGTAAGATGTAGAGCATTTTGTGTTTTTCAGGACAGGAAACCATGCCCTATTTATTTTTAAACTCTCTTCTTTCCTGTTGAAATTATGTTTATGTTTATGAATTTCAATGGCTTCCCTGTGTAATCTGACATGGTAATTGGATGTGTTGTCCAGCTTTTCAATGTCTCGGAATAAGATACTGTGTCTTGTTTGAGTTAGGCTATGTTTAGCCACTGCTGATTTTTCAGGTTGGCCAAGACTGCAGTGTCTTTCATGTTCTTTTATTCTTGTCTGAATGCTACGCTGTGTGGTCCCTATGTAAACCTGTCCACAGCTGCATGGTATACATTATACTCCTGCAGAAGTGAAGGAGTCTCTTCTGTCTTTTGCCGATCATAGCATCGGTTGTATTTTTCTGATGGGTCTAAACACTGTTAGTAGATTGTGGTTTTTCATAAGTTTTCCCATTTGATCAGTGATTCCTTTGATATATGGCAAAAACACTTCCTGTGGGAGTCTGTTTTTCCTCAGTTGTTTGTTTTACCTTTGGTTTAATTATTGTTCTGATTTCATTCTTGGAGTAACCATTTGATTGAAGTGAGTGGTTTAGATGATTTAGTTCATTGTTGATAAAGTGTGGTTCACATATCCATCTTGTGTGGTCTACTAATGTTTTGATTATGCCTCTTTTTTACCGAGGGTGGTGACTGGAGTTTTTGTATAAATTACAATCCATGCGAGTTGGTTTTCTATAGACCTTGTGACCTAATTGAAGCTTAGCTTTGCGGATGACCATGATATCTAGAAACGGGAGTTTACCCTCTGTTTCTTTTTCCATGGTGAATTATATGTTCAGGTGGATGTTGTTGAGGTGGTCTAAAAACTCCATCAATTCTACTTCTCCATGGTTCCAAATGATATTTGGTTGTTGTAGATTTTCTGTATGTATTATTTGTTTCATTTATGCCTCCTTTCTCCCTAATGGGGATGTAAAGTGACTCACGATTCCTGTCCCAGTTGATTCCTGCCCCAGGAGCAGCATTTGAGAAGTGTTTGGGGCTGCAGTGGGTGAGGCAAGGCAAGAAAGGCTCACTCCATGGACCAAAATCCCTTCCAATTGCAGAAATACTCTGTGGGATCCAGCCAATTATGCTACATTATTATCTGTCATTGGAAGTAATACAGGTCTACCTCATTTATTTACCTGTCTCCTAGTCTTCCCCCCACCCCACTTTTTGGAATCCACTTATGAGGTGAAATTTTCTTGCGTTATCAGCAAATGCTCATTCTCTTTTGCTATGTTTGGCTTTTCCAGCAGGTACAAAATGATTCTTTATTCACCAAATCACTGTTGGAATCCATGCTAGGAACAGGCTCTCTAGACTAATAACTAAGTATCTTATAAATTATCTTTCTGGTTCTGCCATGTGTCGCTGTGGTGTTCTTCAGGGCTTAAAATATTAATTAAAAACACCCTTTTACAATACACTACTATATTAAAGGTATAACACTATAAATTGCAATCATAAAACTGTAATGTGGTGACTGAATGTAACATGTAGCTGACACACTGCCGCAGGGACTACAAAGATCTTAACAAATGGCATCGTATATGAGTTTCCTGCAATCGACATAAAACTTTCTAAATTTCATTCTTATTTGTTTTCTTTTTACAATACCTTCATGGACAAAAATATTAAAATGGCAAAGGCAACTTCAAACAAATCAGCCCAGAAAAATAAAAATGGACTGCATTTTAGATTTGCTTTAGGTTTGCCTTGTTTTTAGGAAAAGGGATTTAGATTTTTTCCTTTCTTTTGTTCATTTCTTGTGAACACCACAGGGAAAAAAGGATAAAATGTGAGGTGGTTCAGGAATGATCAGAGGCCATACAGGGTGTCCCACTGGTAAGTATGCCAAAAAAATAATAATCTTCCAGGTCCTGGAAGAGAAGGGAGAGATGATAAACCTGCCAATGCTCAGCCAAGAACTTTGGCATGAAGGACATCTTCTGAGAGGGCCTCTTTTCTCATTCACTAAAACATGTTTCAGGGACCCTTCCTCTGTGTCTTGACATTACTGTTACCTAAATTTTCAATAGAATATCTTTCACAAAAAAGGAATTGCGTGTATCATTCATATCATGGAAGGGAGACATGTGAGAGATTTACAGGAAAGGAGAAATGCCATTTCCCTCCCTTGCCCAGGCTGCCAAGAGTCCACATGAAGCTCAAGACATGGAGCCCTCTTGATTTCCTCTGTGCTTCCCACAGCATATTCAGGCCCAAACTGAAATCAAAGCACATGATTTGCCCAGCTCCATGAATCCCAAGAGTGAGCAGGGTACTCCCAACCTCCCCACCCCATGATGACTTTGCTCCTGACCACCATTTTTTCAATTTAGCTTTTCCTACCTTTTTCATTTGCAGGATAACTCTCCTTCATTAGACCACCATCAGTTTTCATGTGGCGCACTAGCCAGAACTCATGATCCTTTGGTTTTTGTGACATCATTATTAATTTGAGTAGTGGTGGTGGTTACTCACAAGTTAGTTTTCCCCATGTTTGCAGATCTCTACAATGTGGCTGTGTCCCCATTGCACAGATCTGGCTACAAACATGGCAGCCATCACTTGGTTATTACATAGTGATTTTCAGTCTGTTATTAAACACAAAAAGAATTTGTTGCAACAAAAAATAAGACCCTACATTTAGCCAAAACAATACCTGTTAAAAACTTAAATGTGGATTGTTCATGTTGTTGAATATTTGTATACGTATGATTCTATATAGCAGCATTTGTTAATGTACTGAAATAAGCCTTTACATTCCACTGTCAATTTTATCGACAGGCTTTTAAAAAAAGTTATACCTTCTGCCAAACCTAGTATGTGTAAAATTCTTGATTCCAAGGCTGGCCTGTAGCTATAGTGGGGCATTTGGGGACCATGCCCTCTCAGTCCTGAGCCATGCACCACCATCCCTGCCCAAAAGACCAGCTTGTGCATGAGCATTGGCTGTGCTTGTTTTCCATGGTACATGTGGCTTTCTAGCAGGCCACCTCCCTCCTTGGGCTGGAGAAGGAGAGCCAGCCAGAATGCACTCTACATCTACTTGGGGGGCAGAGCAGGTGCTCAGCAGGAAAGGCTCTTCTGCGGGTGTAATGTATCCACTTGAGGACATGGGCTCAGGGCAGCCATGTGCTTGGACTGGTTCTAACCAGTCCACCATGTGGCCAGGTGAAGGGCCTGAGCTTCGCTCCAAAAGACAATGGACTAGAGGATCCTAGCTCCCTTCCAATTGAGGAGCAGGAGATAACTCAATCAATGTAAATAGCAAATCACCGGGTGTTGTGTGTTTTGGGGTGTGGGTTCACTTGGAAATAAAAGCTGGTCTGCAGGCTGGCTTAGGTTGTCTTGTCTTGTTCTGCAACTAATAAAGTATGTGAGAGCTGAAATCACTAGTCAGGCGGCTCAGTACTTTTCAGTGGGGAGGCCAGGTGCCCCTCTCCACCTTGTGTTGCTTCAGCTGGGTGAGTCTGCAAAGGTTTCAAGGTCCCCTAGCCCAGACAGCTAAAGGAGTGTGAGCCTATGCAGATGGCTATCAAGAAGACACAGAGGTCCACCCAGAGCCTGCTGCACTCTTTCTACATGCCCAGACCATGGCGACCAGACTGCAGAGAGAAGGCAGCCCTCACATGGGGTCCATGGTGGGCAGACAGCTGGCCAGGGCAGAACCTCTCTGCTGCTATGAGCTGGGGAGAAACAAGGCACGCTGTGCATGTGGCACGAGCTGCTGCTTCCCAGGCTCGGCAGCCAACAGGGGATGAGGCCCCCACATGGGGCCCACGGCAAGCAAGCAGCTGGCCAGGGGAGAACCACCGAAGCAGCTGTGGACTAGGGGAAAATGAGGCATGCTGTGCATGTGGCATCAGCTGCTGCTTCCCAGGCCCAGCAGCAGAGAGGAGGAGGAGGCCCCCATGCAAGGGCCATGGCAGGATGGTGGCTGGCTGGCTGGGGTAGGGCCGTTGAAGCCACTGTGGGCAAGGGATGGATGAGGTGTGTTGCATGCTTGGCAGTGGTGGCTGCTTCCCAGGTCTGCTGCTTGAGAAGTGGGGTGGTGGTGGTAGCGATGCTGCTGCCAAGCCGAGGTGCTGGTGGAACGAGCAGAGGAGGCTAGAGTAGAGGTGGCTGCAGAAGCAGCAGAGGGGAGAGCACAGGCCTTGTGCAGGGCCTGGGTTTTTTCCCATGGGGGGGGGGGTTGCACAGGAGAAATAATTAAAAAAATAAATTATCGAAAGTGGCCCCCCCCCAAAATTTAAATGCCCTCCAACTTTGAAATTCCTGGCTATGGACCTGTTCCAACGCCATAAGAATGAATGAGATTTAAAAAACAAACAAACCCTGACATTGTCTTATTTATTTACTTATTTTATTTTACATAATCTATACCCTTCCTTTCTGCCCCAATAAGGGTCACCAAGGTGGATTAAAACATATATAATAAAATAACATATTAAAAACTATTAAAACCAACAAAAGACACATCATTGCCATCATTAAACCCAGAGCTAAGATACATATAAAATATTTTTTAAAATAATTAAAACATTGGGCAAGAAGGAGGGATCACCAAGGGAATGCCAAACAAAACAACAACAAAAAGTCTTCATCCACTGGTAGAAAATGGCAACAGAAAGGGTTAGAGTTCCATGTTTTGAAGTTGTGACCAAGAAGACCCTTTTCCAGGTTGCCACCCACCTAATATCAAAAGGTGGGGGCATCTGAAACAGGGCCTCTGAAGATGACTCTAATGGTTGCATGGGTTCTTAAGGGAGTAGGTGGTCCTTGAGCTATGGTGGTCCCAAACCATATAGGGCTTTAAAGGTCAAGACCAGCACCTTGAATTGTGCCTGAAAACAGATTGGGAGCCAGCATAGCTGGGCCAAGACTGGAGTGATATGGTCCATATGAGGCAAAGCACCCTGATTTCCCTTCAGGGGTAAATATGGATATTAGCTGGCCTGCTCTGGCTTGCAGGTGTTCATTATTGGGCCTTAGGATTGCCAACCCCTGATGGGCAGTGGGTTTCCCCCCAATTTTGGAGGCCCCAATCTGCCACCAGCCTGCTGGCTGGTGGGGGGACCCCTGACCCTGAACAGCCTGCCATGCACGACGTGCCTGGTGCAGTGATGTCATCCGGAGGTGACATCATCATGCGGGGGATGCCCTGGCATCTGGTGACCACAGAGTTTTAAGCTGAATGCCGGAATGTCCCCTGTAGAACGTGCCTAGTGCAATGATGGCACTTCCAGGTGATGTCATCACAGAGCATGCACTATGTATGCCAGAAGACCCAAGAGGAACACCAGGATCCCCACCCCACCCCGGCAGATGGGTAAGACCTGGCAACCCTATTGGGCCTCCTTTCCAACACTATCCTTATCTTTTTAAAGGCTGGATTCAAGAATGTGGTGTTTGGCTAATCATGAGAACCTGTGCTGAATCTTGTAATTAGATGGAAGGAGGGAAGCAGGAACTGATGTCATTACCTTCTGGAAGGTTCCATCAAGCGAACTCCTTGATTGGGTTTTGGAGACAGCCTGATGCCAGATGGCCAAACACTATAATGAAGCCATAGGCAAGAGGGAAGCCATGCTAACTTTAGGATTTGACTGGGCAGCGGATCTATGTTATGCTTCATTGCAATGGATTGCTGTATAGAGAAAGCTTAAGCCTCTAGCTTGGACTCTTATATTCTAAGCACGAGTGCCATCTAATACCAGGTATTGAAGTATTAGGTAGAAAGTTAGCCTTTGTTGTTCTCTTACTATCTGATTACACAGACTTTGTTCCCTGGTGATACTTTGTTTTATAAAGTATTTAATGAGTCTTTATACATTTTACAGAAGTCTGGTTTCTTCTGTGCACATAACCTTGAGGATCCACAGCTCTGAGCACTACTTACTTGCCTAAGTGGTAGTGGCTTATTGGGCCCTAGGTCTGGGGCCTTGACAGTCCAAGGGCACCCTCGGACTGTGGACTTATTTCTTCAAGGGAATGCAACTCTAACCACAATGGGTGGCATCTTAAATCTCTTGTCAGAATTTCTGCTTATCAGTAGCACTTCAGTTTATCAGCCCACATTCACTCCAAACTGGTCTTCCAGCACTGGTTCAGGGGTTCTCCAGTCTCTGTGGGATCACAAGACACAACTTTCATCCACATATTGGTGACAATGCATTTTTAAAAGGATGTTTATTTTTTCCCCTCCCACTATTTCTTTGAGTGGTGGGTGAAAATGGGAGCTGGGGGCAAGGCATCCCCCAACCCTACTGGGGTGCTAGCAATCCTGCAAACCAGCCCAGATCTTGGAATGAGCTCAGCCAGTGGTTTCATGTAGATGTTAAAGAGTAAAGGGGACAAGATGGAGTCCTGTGAGTCTCCGCAGGCCCAAGACCAAAGGGCTGAGTAGCAATCCTTCAGCATCACCTTCTGATATCTACCCTCTAGGTAGGACTGGAACCACCTGCTGCAGTTTAAATAAGCTGGAAGGGCAAGAGTCATACAAACCGGCAGTAGGCAGCAAACTTCCAAAGATCCGGTCCACATCCTCAGACTGAATAGACTTAAAAGTATCCCAAACAACTGAAGAAGTCTTCATCTGGCACCATCTGACCCTGTCATTGCTAATGTAGAGTCCTAGTTTGAACAGATGCAATGGATGCAATTTTACCTAAAAAATGCTGAGCAAAATGATCTCAGAGGACAATCAAGCAGTCTACCACCTTCTTGCAGCCAGAAGCCAACAGGCCTCTGCCTACCCAGAACACATATACTGGTAGTGTTGCCAAGCCTAGCCTGGCAACCGTTAGGAAAATGGAGGGCTGGGGACCTGGGGAGGGTTGCCATCCGTGACATCACTTCTTGGAAAAACCCAGAAGTGAACTCATGCCTCTCTAGGAACTGCCAGAAACTCTATGGTAAATCCATGGGGTTGTTGGCAATTTCTAGAGAGGACTGACATCACTCCCAGAATCTCACCAGAAGTAATCTCAGTACTCTCTAGGAATTGCCAAAAACTAGAGAGGCATGATGTCACTTCCAGGAAAAACCTGAAAGTGACATCACGCCATTGGCTTGGAAACCATTTTAAAGTTTTTCTCCTGTCACAGCTCAGAGCAGTGGCAGAAACTGAGAGGTGGGCACAAGGGACCCCCAACCCCAGTGGAGGACTGGCAACCCTGTCCACTGGCCTACACTGTGCATACAAAGTGGTGGAGGAAAAGTGCTATTTCTTTGCCACCATTGCTATCAAAAAGTACATTGTAAAATGAGGTCTCACCCATGTCTTATCACATCTGTCCCAAGACTTCCTCCACTGTCACTCTAGCCATCTTTTCATCACCAATAGCCCTTAGTAGACCAAGGGCTACCTGGTCTCTAACATCAGAGAAAGCGCTTTGGAGCACTTATGTCAACCGCCTGGGTCGCTTCTGCATTTAGTACATTTGTATTCTCCCCTTCCTCTAAGGAATGCAGGAAAGTATACATCATTCTCCTCCACATGATGGCAGCTGGGTGCACATGGGTCAGTCACAGTTTGCTAAGAGCTCTCTCAGCCCCACCTGCTTCACAGGGTGTCTGTTGTGGGGAGAGGAAGGGAAGGTGATTGTAAGCCTCTCCACGGCTCTACTCCTTTGGGTAGAGAAAAGCGGGGTATAAAAACCACCTCTTCTTCTTCTTCTTCCCTTTATTTTATTACAAAAGCCCTATGAGGTAGGTTAGGCTGAAAGTGACTATCTGGCCCAAGGTCACCAAGCAAGTGTCATACTTTTTCAATCCCTACAGTGCATTAGTTTTCTATATACCAATCCTTCCTTTTCAGCAAGTCTGCTGAAGAAAAAAGAATATTACTTAATATAAATCAACAATGCTAATAAAATCAAAACACCATAAAATACAGATATGAAAGCAGATATTCTTTAAAAGAGTGGAGAGAACTGAAGCAAGCATCTTCTGAATGCCCAGGAGAACAACCCTCAGAAGTCCCATCTTATTCAATGGATATGAGTCCAAAGAAAAAAATCCATGAAGGATAGGGCCTTCCTAGCAGTTTTGCCCTGACCGTAGAATGCCCTTGACCATCAGGCAATGGCAGGCTATTTGTTAAATTATTATTTCAGCAAACTTTTAACTAGAAAATAATCCATTATTATTTTTCTTGTTTGTTTTGCTTAGGGTGATTTCCCACTCAAGCTGCTGCGGGGTTGCGCCGCCGTTTGCCCCGAGATTTTTAGTCAATTTCACACCCTAAGCCGCGGGGCTGCGTTTTGACCCGCGGCTTCGCCCGATTTCCCCCGCAGTTTCGTAATCCTCAAAAAACAGGATTACGAAACTGCGGGGAATCGAGCGAAGCCGCGGGTCAAAATGCAGCCCCGCGGCTTTGGGTGTGAAATTGACTAAAAATCTCGGGGCAAACGGCGGCGCAACCCCGCAGCAGCTTGAGTGGGAAATCACCCTTAGTTTCACCATTGCTACTATTTTTTACTTTGTTGACAATTGGTTTTATGTGTAAAAACTTCCCAAGTGAAGGGCCCATACTATGGAACTGTTGAAATTTCCCCCGACCCATGGATAGCTATCCTGCCAAAGAGTAGCAACTCAGATATATGACCAACTGTGTGCATGTGTCTGATAACATACTGAGTCAGCCTCAGGGTCATCATAGTGGCCATTAAGTCCTGAGTTATCTCTGTCATGGTGATCTTGGCATAGACATGACCACTAAATACCAAGAATGTGGGGTCACCAAGAGCAAGTTTCCATCTGGCAGTTCTAGCAAGAGACTGTTCCACATCATCTGGGGTATGTGGATTTTGGGCTGCAGGGGCTTCCAAAAGGTCACATTTCTGGATAGAAGAACTAGATGAAAATCCCTGGATGGAAATTCTCCACTGGAGCTGTAGGACAGCTGACCAATGACTTCCTGGCTTCTTAGACAAGAAAGAATTGTTCAATGATGAGAAGGAAGCACTATTTCATTATCTGCAAGAGAAATGAATAACCGGCACTTTCATTTGCAGCTGCATGAAATAATAAAAGCATAGAAAGAGTGCATGCTGGGGCAACAGCTCAGAAGCTCTGGACTTTCTGAGGTCAGGATACTGGGAAAACCACAGGGCACACAACTTATTTGTGTGTCATGGGGTGTCCTCCCATGATATTTTATGCATCTTTCTGGACATAAACGTTGGATGCTTTTTTTTTAGATATGGGTTGGGATCAGTATTAACAATGAGAACGGAAACTAGCATCAAGTTATAAGTAACAATTCTTGTCTTCATTAGCATTACAGCTAATTGCAGGCATCCCAAGGATAAAGACTTATTTCTATCGAAGGGGGTGTGTTAGCATAAGAAGGGATTGACTCTAGTATTAAACTGAAATTTAGTATGTACGGAAGGTTGTCAAGAGAGAAAAATAAGAACAAAGGAGACTATTATTATCTTTTACTATTATCTTTTAATTCCCTCATTTCCCTTTTGCATGACTTTTCTCTCAGCCCTCTCTTTTTCAATGATTACAATAATCAACATACTAATGATAACAGAAATAATCTTCAGCAAGATAACTAAACAAACGGCTCACTATCTCTTCTGCATGGGGTTCATGTTTTGCAGATATACCGATTTTTAATGGAAAAGTCAATACAATTTTAATTTAGAAAGCACACATGTTGTCAGTTGCAAAGCAGAAGGTGGTGATTACACAGGTAGGTGGAGGAGTGCAATTCTTTGCATTTGACATTGTGGGTCAAAGGGCAAAAAACATCAAGTGTGCCAAACACAACCCAAACCCCAGCAGGACCAAACAATACCTGACAGATCTTGGTTGCTATAGTTATGCAGCTTCATTAAAGGCACGCCTTGCCTGGGAATTTAAATAAGCAGAATCAACCCTATTTTGAACAATAGTCACATCCACCTCTGTCATGGCTGGTGCCAAGAGCTGAAAAATCTAATTAAAGACGTGGCATCTCAGGTTATGTGGTGACCTTGAGAGCCTTGGAGACTAGAATGAGCATCTTCTGTATCAACTTGGCTACATAAAATTCTTCCAGGGAATAACCGATCACCTTGCTTTTGTGGTTGGGTGGGATTTTGAGATCAGAAAACAGGAACAAAGGACAGTGCCTGACCTGCCGGGATGGGCTGTAGGGATAAATGACTAGCTAAACATAAACATACATGAGTTTGGAGAGTGACTTGCCCACTGTAGCCCTTTAAGAATACAGAGGCTTTTAATACCTTAGAATTCCTGATATCACCATTTCTTTGTCAGAAGTTCTCATACAGCAGGCATGTCAAAATTCTTAGACCTCAGGGGGTATATGCCTCATGGGCTGGCTCATGATGAGCAGGCAGCAGTGTGAGAGAAACCACTTCTAAACTGAGTGGCATCCACATAGACACCTCTAAGACATTCTTTGTGATAAGGAAGGAGCATCAGATTTGGGTGACAGCTAAATGCTCCCATGGAATTTTTTTATACTTGGAATATTTTTTTAAAAAAAACTTAATATGCAAATATAAAGGGTATCTGGGTTTTAATAAAGGGAAGGAACTTTGAAATCTTAGTTAACATAACTGTTGCTTGGCTGTTTTTCTCTAGTAAGCAATGAGGGAAGGGCTTAATGGGTTTGTGGGCTGTAGATGTATTGAACTGGCAACCATTTTGGCGAACATAGCTGCTGGAAAAACAATAATAGAGAAGGTTATTGGCTCACTGCATGCATAGCCTGAATCAGTGCTACGTGTTCTGTTTTTGTGTGCACCTGTCTATTGAACACCTGGAGGGATTTGGGAGTATAAACCAGTGTTTCTATAATACACCATTACTGTGCACACAAAACCTTCTGTATCTGGTAGGTGGAGCATAATGACATGGAGAAAGAGAAAGATGAATGATACAAACCAAGGAAAAAAGCATTAGGTGATAGGTTCAGTGGTATAAGAAAGGATTGACAAGGGAGCATGATTAGAACAACAGTGTCCTGACTCTGATGAGGATTGCTGTGCACCTTATGAAATAACATTGACAGCAGCTGTTTTTCCTTTTAAACTCAGAATAAATAGCCCAGGTGCATAAATCCTTGCACTACACCTTCCCAGAAGCAGCTTGTCTGATCACAAGTTATTTCATTAATGTCTGCAGCTAAGAGCACCATGACAGGATCATGCATTTTCAGACACAAGACAAGAAACCGCAAGTGCAAACCAGTGTTTTTATACCCTGATGAGATTTTACTGCTCTTGTGAAATTACTCTAAGAGCCCTGCCATAACATTCCAAGGATGCACCTTGTTCAGAATCCTATTTCTAATAGTGGAATAGCCAGATGTCTCTGGGAGGTACATGAACAAGGCATTAAGGCAATCATTTGCCTCTGCTGTAGGGGTATACAGAGCTCCTCCCCACCCCCAGTTTTGGTTCTGGCTCATTTTCAGTTTTAAAAGCTTCATTTGTTTTCCTTGTTTCTGCAATCATCCAATTCATTTTTCATAATTTACTTTTTCCCCTTCCTCCCCTTCTTCCCAGGCAAGGAATCTCTATGTTCCCTAACTATTAATGTCAGACACACTGGGGCTAATTTCCCAAGACTGCTCTGAACACGGGACCTCACACATTTCAGAAAGAGCGCCCAAAGTGCTGGGAGAGGCAGGGGAAAAGATTCTTGGGCCAGGTACCAGAATAAGACCTCTGAAAATCACTGTAGCTACTACAGAGACTGCAGGATAGCCATAAGATAGATTGAATGCACATTCCCCCCCATCCCCTGGCACATGTTCTCCAGAGGTTATACTGTCTCTGAACATAAAGATTCTTATTAGTTGTCACAGCATATAAACAAGTGTTGGTCTGCCCATAGCTCCGAGACACAGGGGAATTTCACATTACCCTTTTTAAGCCATTTTAAAACTGTTACTGTACCATCTTGGAGTAAACCGATACAGGACTGCCATTTCACACAGCCTTTCCCCTACCGGTAAGGAGCTGTCTCTGAAGTGGTTTGTCATTTCAGACTGCTTCACTTTGTTTTCCCGCCATTTTCTGCCCGTGCAGGCGATCTCCGCCCTTTTTTTTATTTATTATTGTTGGCTTTGGACTGCCATAGCGCTATACCGCTATAACACAACACCAAAATAGTGCAATAGCAACCCATGGATGCCAGTCACTTCCCAGCCAATCACCTCTTGGCATGGATGGGTGCACATCAGGCTGGGTTAGAGCATTTGTATCACCAATCATTGATGCCCTGATCTCCCACTTGAAGCCTGTATCCAATGGGGTACTTGTTTCCAGGTGGCAGATGTAGCCATCTCATGTATCCCAGTGGAGTCCAGGCATTCCAATGGGTTGCTATTGCACTATTTTAGTGTTGTGTTATAGCAGTATAGTGCTACAGCACTCCAAAGCAAACATTAAAAAAAAAAAAAAAAGGATGGAGATCATCCGCAAGGGCAAAAAAGGGCGGGAAAACAAAGCAGCACAGTCTGAAATGACAAACCGCTTCAGAGATGGCTCCTTACAGGTAGGGGAAAGGCTGTGTGAAATGGCAGCCCTGTACCGGTTTACTCCAAAACGGTACAGTAACGGTTTTAAAATGGCTTAAAAAGGGTAATATGAAATTCCCCAGTATAGGAAAGTGAAGATCGCTTGGAAGCAGTTTACAGGTAAAACGGTTCATAAACACCTCCCTAATGGGACAGAAGCGTTTCTATCTGCAAGTGAAAATATATTCTGCTGGGGAACCGTTACTGAAATGGTTCTGTCTGAAATGTCAGACCAGAAACTGTTAGGGAACAGTTCCTGAACCGGAATATATCGGCTGTCTGAAATTCTCCACAGTGTCTACTTGGAACTTCTCTGTTCAAAAGCCATATACCTCTGACGCTGGGGACAAGCAATGTGAGAGGGCCATGTTCTGATCTCTTATGCATAGATCTTAGAAATCTTCTTAAACTGATGGCCTTCATATACTTCAAAACAACCTCTGCCTTTTTATGGAATATCTAAGCAAATGATTTGAAAACCAAAAGAATTTCCATACTTTTCACCCAAGCCATGAGCACTTGAATAAAGAGTGAACTGCCATCTGACTTTTAAGGTTTAAACAGACAAACTGTCTGGGGACTGATGACCCAGCACTTTTAAAAGCTAAATTTCAGCTTGGGAAGGATATTAAATCCATTTAAAGCCCCATTGGGAGAGGAGAATGGGTTTAATCCTTCCGCCCTTGCACAGTTTTATCAAAACTGCCTGTCCTTTTTCCTTCCAAAAATAATAGCCATGCAGGAAGGATGGTTTTGACAGACAAAAGCCATGCAGGGGTGGAAAGACCACCACATCTCCTTTCCCCACATGACTCCAGAGCCACACACAGCTGCAATTAAACTTTGTAAAGCTCTGGGAAAATATGGAAGTCCCATCTTCTCATCTAGTGCAGAGCCATGGTCTAGAGTAGTTACAGTTCCCTTTTTTTACTCTCTGTAAACTCTCTTCCAGCTATGTGACTATGGAAGGGCATGGAGTGGCAGGACACCATGGCCCAATCTGCATCTAGCATTTGCTCTGCTGTTTTACCAAACCCATACTGGAACAGAAAAAGATGCAGCTCAAAACCACAATCAGATATCCCGGGCCAATGCCGTACTGATTGCAGAGTCACCCCTGAATGGCCATAAAATGACCAGAAGTCTATGCAGATGCTACCATAAAATCAAAAGATCAAACAAAGTGAAAGCAGCATGCAGCCTGGACACTGCCATAAAATCTGACAATCAATCAAAGTGAAAGTGGTATACAATGCAGAGGGGAATTTCTGTTCCAGCTTGGGTTTGGTAAAACAGTGGAGCAAATGCTAGATGCAGATTGGGCCCATGCAGGGGTCTTTTGGGTGGGGGGAGCACACCGAAGCACAGCTCCAGCAGCTCAGGAGCCAAGTTACTTTTTTCCACCATAGAGAACAATGGAGGGAATGGGGGCAACCTGTTTGGGGGCCCATAGAATTGGACCCCCTGGTCCAATGTTCTTGAAACTTAGTGGGTATCTTGGGGAGAGGCTCCAACAGCTACCCTGTGAGTTTGGAGCTTCTCCCTCAAACCCCCTCCCCTCCAGCCCCCAGAATATACCCTATGTTTTCACCATTGACTTCAATGGCCCATAGGATATAATGGGGCCAAATTGCCGCCAAATTTCTTTCATTCCCTCCTTTCCTTCTCTCCTTTTCCTCTTTCCCTCCTTCTTCTCTTCTCTCTTTCTTTCCCACCTTCTTCTCCTCTCTTTTTTCCTCCTTTCCCTGTTTCCCTCCTTCTTCCCTCACTTTCTTTCCCTCCTTTCCTTCTCTTTCTTTCCCTCTTTCCTTCCTTCTTTCCTTCTTTCCTTCTCTCTACTCTCTCTCTTTCCTTCCCTCTTTCCTCCTTCTGTGGCCCAACTCTAGTGAGAAGGAGTTTAAACTTTAAACCCCTTCTCTCTTAGCTCCCCCACCCAGGCCAGCTTTTGAAGATGCCTCCCCCCATTTGCTTCCCCTTCTGACATCACTTCCGGTGATGTCAGGGGGCATGGCATATGCTAATAGCCTAATAGCTCATTAGCATACCATATGCTAATGAGCTCCTGCAGCTTTTTTTCTACAAAAAGACCCCTGGGCCCATGTGTTAGCCAAATTGCTCTATTATTTAATAAAAATGGGGAATTATAATTATTAATATGCAATTGGTTTAACTATAGGATCAGACCTGTGTATACCAGACTTAGAATTCCCAAGAATCCAGGAACAGACACAGAAACTGGGTGGCTGAAATAATGATTTCTTTACTAAACATTCTCAAGCACACAAACAATATTCAAACACTCACACACACAATATAGAACTAAGGAAGCAGAGGTGATTGATAGTTTGTAGAGGGGTTATACAACCTGTCCAGATGTGCAGAGGTCCATGAAGAAAGGATTGTGGCCTAAACTCAGAGAGTTTAGGGGTAGACTGCCAGACAACATCATGGCAGAAAACACAGCATCTGAGACCATGTATTCGCTGGGATATAGGCACTGGCAAAGAATGCAGACCAATGGGCAGCCCTGGGGGCTGGTCTCAGGTGAGAACAGTAGATGACCTGGACCAATGATGAGTCCCAGGGGTGTGTGGCACCAAGGTGGGCAAGGCCTAGATGTGACGAGCTTCCAGAGAGGGAGGGTCTGAATTTAACAGTAGAAGCCAGGTGTTGGATAGCTAGTTGAATGGATTATACAACCACTAATGGTTTGGGCCAGGGTAGACAAAAGGTGGGAGACAGTCCCTGATTAGTGTCAGGAAGGATTGCTAAACATTTGAATGATTGATTGGTTTATCCCGTTATCTTGAGGGACAGAGCAGGAAAGACAAGTATTCAAACAAAGAATTACTAGAGACAGAGTTATTTGCCAGGTGGCCTCTGAATAGCATTTCCATAAGCATAATCTCTGCTGGGTGGAGGGGGAAGACTGGAAGTTGGCTCTGAGGTTGCCTTATGAAACCTGAAAATGGAGACCCCTTTTTCAGAGCTGTGGCTAGTTCTGTGTTTCAGAACCAGGAGTGCCCTCCCTGGCCTGAGTTCCGTGGGTCTCCGGGTCAGATCAGAAGTGGAGTGCCTCTGCTATAGAGGCTACCTGAGAGCAAAGGCAGTGCCTCTGGCAACACATGAGTGTCCGAAGAAAAACACAGTGTCATGATAGCCAGCCATATATAGCAAGAACTAGGATTGGGCAGTGACCAGACATACGGGATGGCAACAGGCTATGGAAAGCCTATAAAGGCATCTGATTAACTGTAGCTCAGTTAGATTGGGAAGCTTCCAAACTCTGAACCTGATTAGAAAATCTTAAATGCTTTTTTGTACTCACTTGGGCGAGTGGCTAGATAATTGCTCCTGAGTATGGGTGGCATAGTTTCTAATCCAGCTTCTACCTCCTGTTTTAGGGATGGTTCCATGGCTCAGTGGTAGAGCAGAGCTTTGCATGCAGAAGTTCCCATGTTTAGTCCTCAGCATCCTCACTTAAGAGGATTAAGTAGTAGGCGATGTGAAAGACTCTGAAGCAAGGTTCCCCAACGTGATGGCCATGGGTGCCATGGCACCTGCTGACACATTTCCTGGCACCTGTCAAATGTTTCTAGGAAGTGGTCAGGGCCAGTGGGGCTTTTGCCCAGCAAGGCTTCTGATTCACCATTGGAGATCTGGTAGGTTGTGCAGATTAAAAAAAAATGTTTTGGCAGCACACAGCACAAGGATCTTCCCTGTGTGACTGAAGGTAAGCTATGTGTGTGCTAGAAAATATTTTAAGACAATGTGTTCATTTCAAAAAGGCATCCTGTTAACCAGAAGTTCTGTCTGAAATGTTGACATTACCATTAGATTTATGCAAAACTTCACTCCCTGACATTTTTTGGGGGGGTTGGCTCTGCCTTCAATGGCAGCCATTTTTGGTTGGCTCTGCTGCCTGTGATAGCCATTTTTGGTTGTGCTCACCACCCTGTATTGGAATTCTAAAATGCCTGTTCGGTCAAAAACGTTGGGGACCCCTGCTCTGGACAGTTGCTGCCAATCAGAGTAGACAATACTGACCTTAATCAACCAATGGTCTGATTCAGTGTAAGGCAGCTTCACGTATTATTGCTTTTCTCACAAGGCTTGGGAGTGCCCCTGACCAGTAAGTACCCTGTGGCCTTTGTGACACTGGTACTCTTCTTTCTAAGTGTCCAGGATTTTAATGAAAAATGAATGACATTTTAGGGGAGCATTCTGAAAGAGACCTGAAAAAAAGAACTGCTTTTTAATTACACCTAACCAAAATGAATGGTTTGGGCTCTCTTCTAATACTACCTAAGTGCAATTTAGCCAGGCCAAAGCCATCATTGCCTCTGAGCTTTAATGAAAGCAGCTTTTAATAGATCTGTGCACAGGAGGGACAAGACAGAACACCATGTAGTCACCTTTAATAAATAGCTGCCTTTTATTATAGGCCTGTAGCATCAACAATTTTTTCCCCCAGCTTGAAAAGGCTTCCTTGTACCTCCCTGTGTAAAGGGAAGTTTTTTCTTCTTGTTGTGCAGCTGCTGCTGAGTGGCAGCTCTGACAATTGTTCCCAATATTTTGATTACAGAATTGCCCTGTTATTCTAGCAAGTCTGAAATTAGATACAGGTGCAAATTAACTGGCTAAGTCACAAGTGCATTAAAGTTGGTAATTTTTCTGTCAAGAGGCATGTTGAAAGGTTGCAGAGAATTACAAGAACTGGTGTGAGCCAACTGGCTGGTTGGCAGGCAGGCAGGCTGGCCCAGGTGTACCTAGAGTTTGGAGAATGTACTGGTAGGTGATGTAAAAGGATGTGCAGGTAAGTACCTGTTTGTATGTTGCATTTGGGACCAAAGGCTTGGGTCTGGGAGCAGGTTCTATAGATTCAGCTACCTAATGGACATAGATGGGACACTAGGTTGTGGGAGAACAATATTTCAAGTTAGCAGGTAAGACAGAAAGGTAGGTTTTGGGATGAGGGCTGGTTAATATTGATGTATAATATGTAAACATACAAAGGGATAGGCCAGGGATGCATGAGTTGTTTCCTGGAGAGGTGTGGGTGATGATTTCCTGGTGGAGGAGCTTAAAGCAATCCTGGGGTACTCTCAAATTTGTTCAGATGGAATTTTTAATTTTACTATTGCTAGATTTTGAGGTTTTAAGTACAGTTGTCATGTCACCCAATTACAGACATTTTGTTTAATTTACCAAATAGGGTTGCCTGTAGAATGATGGCCTGTCCTTTTAATATAGGCCTAATGGGATTGTTATTCACCATGTGATATTTATCTCCATGCTGCAAAAAAGCTTCACCTGCCCATTTCCACACATTAAGCTTGAGGTGACCATCACATGGATCACTGTAGCCAGGTCATCATGGTTGAGGAAGGGGACCAACTGCCAAATCAGCTGAAGATGGTAAAAGGCCGATTTGGCAGTGGCTGCCACCTGGGCCTCCATAGTTAAGGTGGGATCCATGAGCACTCCCAGACTCCTAACCTCCGGTGCTGGCACGAAAGGTGCCCCATCACAGATTGGAAATGGGAGCCCCAACCCCAATTCGACCCAAGCCAAGCACAGAACCTCCGTCATCACCGGGATTAGTTTCACTGGCTCAGCCTGAGCCACCCAGCCATGGCCAGAAAAGCCCGATGAAGATCTTCTGGGATGGAGTCTGACTGGCTGCCCAACATCAGATAGAGCTGGGTGTCATCCGCATATTGATGACACCCAAGCCCATACCTCTGGGCAATCTGGGCGAGGGGGCACATATAGATGTTAAACAACATCGGGGAAAGCACCGCTCTGGGACTGCTGTTTCCCTAGCACCACCCTCTGTCCCCGACCTTGGAGAAAAGAAGCAAGCAATTGAAGGGCGAGCCCCTGAATCCCTGCATTGGTGAAGCAGTGGGTCAGCAACTGATGGTCGACCGTATCAAATGCGGCTGACAGATCTAACAACAACAGAGCTGCCACACCGCCCTGATCCAAGTGCCTCCGAAGGTTGTCAGTAAGGGCGACCAGCACAGTCTCTGTCCCATGCCCTGGGCAGAAGCTGGACTGAAATGGGCCAAGGATGGAAGCGTCATCCAGAAAGCCCTGTAGCTGAGTCACCACTGCCCTCTCGATCAATTTGCCCAAATAGGGCAAATTGGACACTGGCCAATAGTTGGCCAAATCAGCCAGGTCCAGAGTTGGTTTTTTCAAGAGAGGGCGGACCATCGCTTCCTTGAGTGCCTCAGGGAACCACCCCTCTGAGACGGACTTGTTGGCAATCTCCCTCAAGGCACCTCGGAACCCCTCGTGGCCCACTTTAATAAGCCAGGAAGGGCACGGATCAAGGTCACATGTAGTTGGGCACACAGATACGAGCAATCTGTCGACTTCCTCCCAGCTGAGCTGGTCAAAATGCTCTAAACCCGACATCGAAGAAGTGCAAGGGGCCTTGAGTTCATTAACTGTTTCAACTGTGGCAGGGAGGTCACGGTGGAGTGCCAAGGCTTTATCTGTGAAATAGCTCTCAAATGCCTCACAGCCAATATCTAATTCCCTACTGTTTTGTCTGCCCTGTGGCAGAACCGTCAAAGACCAAATTGTTCTAAACAATTGGGCTGTGTGTGAGCTTGCAGATGCAATCGAAGCTGCATA
Organism: Gekko gecko; assembly: GCA_029375565.1. NCBI lineage: Eukaryota > Metazoa > Chordata > Lepidosauria > Squamata > Gekkonidae > Gekko > Gekko gecko. Next base: position 98,708,721 of record JAPDNY010000001.1, read on the forward strand.
GAATTCTATCTTCATAGCCTTGACTGCCATCTCATAGGATCTTATAAACGTCCTATAGGATGCTCTTGTTGCCTCATTGTGGGCACGGTGCCACCGTCTCTCTAGTCGTCTTCGTTCTTGCTTCATAAGCCATAACCCCTGGGTATACCAGGGAGCTAACCTAGAGCGAGTGCGCAGAGGGTGCTGGGGAATGATCTCGTCAATGGCCATGGAAAGTTGGCTGTGCCAGTCTTCCACAAGTTCATCCAATGAGCCAACAGGGGGCATTGGATCCTGCAGGGCCATTTGACGCTGCACAGGGTCCATTTGGCTCTGCAGGTGAGCTAAAATCTGCTCGCTGGCTAAACAGGGTCAGGGTAGAACATTCATATGGGCCTTCAGGGCATAGTGGTCCAACTATGGTACTGCTACTGCAGTAATCTGGTCCACTGTAATCCCCGTTGCAAAGATCAAGTCAAGCATGTGCCCGGCCTGATGCGTGGGGGTCAACACAAATTGGGAGAGTCCTAGTGATGCCATGGACACCACTAGGTCCATTGCCTGACTAGAGGCCGCATCATTGGCATGAACGTTGAAGTCACCCAAGACCAAAGCCTAGGGTGCTCTAGTGCCCAGCCTGATACAGCCTCCAGCTGGGATGGCAGGCTATTGGCCAGTGCGTTAGGTGGTCGGTACACTAGCCAGATTGCCAAACTCTCTTCAGCCTCCAGCACCAGACTGGCACACTCTATGCCCGCAGTCTCCAGCGGGGGGAGCACCCTGAAGGAGTAAGCCTCCCACACGAATATCACCACTCCTCCCCGCCACCCCCTAGTCCGTGATTGGTGTAGGACTGCGAACCCAGGTGGGGTAAGTTGGGAGAGAGTTACAGTCTCCCCATTCCATGCCCAGGTCTTGGTCACACATGCCAGGTCTACCTGTTGTTCCATGACAAAGTCCCAAAGGAAGAGTTGCAGTGAAAATGAGGAATGGATTTTGAATGAAGGCAGGGGTCTTTTTGTAGAAAAACAGCTGCAGGAGCTCATTAGCATATGGTATGCTAATGAGCTATTAGGCTATTAGCATATGCCACACCCCCTGACATCACCGGAAGTGATGTCAGAAGGGGAAGCAAAAGGGGGGGAGGCATCTTCAAAAGCCTCCCTCCCCTTCCCCAGCTGGTCTGGGTGGGGGAGTTAAGAGAGAAGGAGTTTAAAGTTTAAACTCCTTCTCATGAGAGTTGGGCCACAGAAGGAGGAAAGAGGGAAGGAAAGAGAGACAGGCGAGAGAAGGAAAGAAGGAAGGAAAGAGGGAAAGAAAGAGAAGGAAAGGGAGGGAAAGAAAGAGAGGGAAGAAGGAGGGAAACAGGGAAAGGAGAAAAAGAGAAGAGAAGAAGGTGGGAAAGAAAGAGAGAAGAGAAGAAGGAGGGAAAGAGGAAAAAGAGAGAAAGAAAGGAGGGAATGAAAGAAATTCAGTGGCAATTCGGCCCCATTATATCCTATGGGTCATTGAAGTCAATGGTGAAAACATAGGGTATATTCTGGGGGGTGGAGGGGAGCGGGCTTGAGGGAGAGTCTCCAAATTCACAGGGTAGCTAATGGAGCCTCTCCCCAAGATACCCACCAAGTTTCAAGAATATTGGATCAGGGGGTCCAATTCTATGGCCCCCAAACAGGTTGCCCCTATTCCCTCCTTTGTTCTCTATGGTGGGGAAAAGTTACTTTTTTCCCACCATAGAGAACAATGGAGGGAATAGGGGCAACCTGTTTGGGGGGCCATAGAATTGGACCCCCTGATCCAATGTTCTTGAAACTTGGTGGGTATCTTGGGGAGAGGCTCCTTCAGCTACCCTGTGAGTTTGGAGCCTCTCCCTCAACCCCCTTCCCCTCCAGCCCCCAGAATATACCCTATGTTTTCACCATTGACTTCAATGGCCCATAGGATATAATGGAGCTGAAATTGACATTCGGCTGCCTGAAAGACTCCCTGGGACGCCAAAAGACCCCTGAATGAAGGTCCCTGGGCTATGATAGACTGCTCTGAGACTGAAATGATGGGCCCCTGAGTGGAATGAGTGGAATGTGAGTAGCATGAGTTTCCTGGAACTAGAATGACAGACCCCAGTGTGGAATGATGGCTCCTGGGAGTAGCATGAGTGTTCTGGGATTGGAATGAGAACCTTCAGGTGTACCAGATATGTTCTGGGACTGGAATGATGGCCCCTAAGAGGAGCATGAATGTTCTTGGGCCAGAATGACAGCTCCCAGTGTGCAATGACAGCCCCTGGGAGTAGCATGAGTGCTCTGAGCCTGGAATGACAAGAACACTCCCCCAGAGAGGAAAGACAGTCCCTGGAAGTAGCAGAAGTCCTCTGGAAGTGGAATGAAAGCCCCCAGAATGGAACAATGGCCCCTGGGAGTACTGGGAGTGTTCTGGAACTGGAATGACAGCCCCTAGAATGGAACAATGGCCCCTGGGAATACTGTGAATGTTCTGGGACTGGAATGACAGTGCCTGGGGACAGCAGAAATGTTCTGGAACTGGAATGACAGGCCCCAGAGTGGAATGACAGCCACTATGACCAAAAAAGGCATTTGATTCTACTCTAAGGACTGTCATTACAGGTGCAGAGCACTGATTTCAACCACAGGAACTGTCATTCTACCCTTGAACTTGTCATTCTAGTCCCAGAACACTTTTGCTGCCCCCAGGGGCCATCACTCCACTCTGGGGGCTGTCATTCCAGGCCCCAAACACTTCTCCTACACCCAGGGACAGTCATTCTACTCTGGGACCTTGAATGTTCAATCCATGTTGGTAAAGATCAGGAATTCAGGTACCTCTGCCTATATATTTGATAGTGAAAAGCTGACATAGAGGTGAGATGCTTTATTTCATTTGTATCCTGTCTTTCTTTCAAACAGGAACTCAAAGTGAGAAAGGAGCCTCAGTCATAGTCTTTTGTCTAGGGCCTACAAAAACATGGAACCAGCCCTGCATTTGGAGAGCAATTGTAATAGCTGAGATCTCCAGGCCCCACCTAGAGACTGGCAACCCTAATGGTAATCATGGCATCCATTGATTATGTTGATGAGATTATGGAAAGATGGCTAATTTATATCAAATCATTTGGGTAATTGTTGGTGGCATGAAGCCTCATATAATTTAAACATCAGAATTCCCCAAGGAATTCATGGGAATCAGGGGAAATTGTTTTCCAGTAATAATTCCAGCCTTAGTCAAGGCTCCTTAGTACAAGGGATACTAAAACTTGGATTTAGTTTGTGAAAAGTACTGAGACTGACGAGTGATTTCAGCTCTCACATACTTTATTAGATCAAGAACAAAACAACCTAAGCCGGCTTGCAGACCGGCTTTTATTTCAAAGTGAACCCACACCCCAAAACACACAACACCCATGATTCGCTTATTTACAGTAATTGAGTTATCCCGGGCTCCCCAATTGGAAGGAGGTGAGGAGCCTACATTCTATTGTCTTTTGGAATGAAGCTCAGGCCCTTTGCCCAGCCGCGTGGTGGACCGGTCAGAACCAATCCGAGCACATGGTTGCCCTGAGTCCATGTTTCCCCGTGGATACACTACACCCCTCCCACCTTGGTCTGTGAGGCACCCACAAACAAAGTCCTTTAAATAAGTGGGAGGCTTCCTGACCCTTGTCGAGTGCTGGATAGCCAGGGCAGGTGAAGATGCCGGGGCCTGGGTACTGGTTGGGAAACCTACCGGTGCTGGTGGTCGTGGAGTGGCCGACGAGGCATCCCCCATGATGGTCGGGGCGTCTGGAGATGGGGTGATGGGTGCAGCAATCGAGCTGTCTACCTGGCTGGGCTCTTGCGGAGTTTGCGGAGGCTGTGGTTCTTTTACCTTGGTTGGTTCGGGGTCCTTGTAGTTGTCCATGGCAGCAGAGTTGGTTGATGTGGCGGTGCAGCATGGTGCCGTCCTCGCAGGAGACCTCATATGAGTGGGGTCCCCTGACCTGTACCACCCTTGCCGGAATCCACGGTGGGCCCAAGGTGTAGCTCCTGGCATAGACGGGGTCCTCTGGGAAGAACCCCCTGCTTGCTTCCTGGTCCTCTGTGTCTGGCTCGTGCTCCAGGGCCTGATCCAGATGTAGCCTGTCCAAGCATGATGTAAGGCGGTGACCCAGGAGAAGTTCTGCCGGGCTGTGTCCTGTGGTGGAGTGCGGGGTTATGCGCTGACCAAAAAGGAATGAAGCCAGTTTGTACTCCCAGTCCGAGGAGTCAATCCACCGTAGCGCTTCCTTGGCGGTGTGGACCATCTGCTCGGCTTGCCCATTCATGGCAGGGTGGCATGGTGTGGAAAGTACATGCCGGATCCCATAGTACTCTGTGAACTCCTGGAACTCCCAGGAGGTGAATGCTGTGCCATTGTCCATGACCAGCGTGCCAGGCAACCCGTGGGTGCTCAGGATCCACCTCATCACCCAGATGGCGGATCTGGAGGATGTTGATGACACAGGAATGACCTCCAGCCATTTGCTGTAGGAGTCCACCAGTATGAAGAAGAGCTGCCCCTGGAATGGCCCGGCAAAGTCCAGGTGGAGCCATGACCAGGGGTGGTGGGAGGACTCCCAGTCTCGTTCCGGTGCTCTTGGTGGTTCAGGACGTGAGACCTGGCAGGGCTGGCTTCTCCTCACCTTGTCCTCGATGTCCCAATTGAGGCCTGGCCACCAGATGTAGCTTCGCACTAACGCCGTCATGCGGACACTCCCGGGTGATGTTCATGTAGCGCCTCCAGGACACGTTGCAGTGGCGCTGGAATCACCACCCGCCCTCCCCACATTAAGCACCTCTTGTAAAGGGACAGTTCGTGTTTACGGGTGGTGAACAGGGCAAACTCGGGGCCCCCCTTGGCCACAGGCCACCCCATCCCCACCCAGTCCAAGACCTGACAGAGAACGGGATCCCGAGCCATGCGGCGGGCCACCTCCCACACATGGACCAGACAGTCGGGAAGTGTCTCCATGAGGGTGACCAAATGCTCGGGTGCGGGGTCAGGGTCCGTGGTTTCCAGGGGCAGGCAGCTAAGGGCATCTGCATGACCCATCGCCTTCCCAGGTTGGTGGGTGAGGGAGTAAGAGTACCCCGACAGGAAAATGGACCATCGCAGGACCCGGGGGAGACCATTTGCGGGGTCTGGCAATCTGCAGCGAGGAGTCCCAGCAGCGGCTTGTGGTACGTTACGATTTCGAAGGGCTGGCCATAGAGGTAGTGGTGAAACTTCCGGACCTCCGCCACAATAGCCAGCGCCTCTTTATCAATTTGCGCATAATTGCACTCTGCCAACGACAAGGTCCGTGAGTAATAAGCGACCGGGATCTCCCAGCCATCCGGCAACCGGTGGCCCAGGATCGCTCCGACCCCGTAGGGGGAGGCGTCACAGGCAAGGACCACTGGAAGCGACTCCGAGAAATGGTGAAGGACTGCATTCAAGACTAGCAAGTCCTTGGAGTTTTGGTTTCGGCGGAGCGAATGGCGGCCACCTTTCGGGACGCTCCCGAAGGAGGCTAGCCCACGCGCGGTTGGGGGGGTCCTTGCTTATGCGATGGACCCTAGTGAGCCTTAGTTAAAGGCTCCGAACCAGGGGCGCTTGGGGAGTAGCCTCTTTGCCGGCAGATAGCCGGGAAATTGAGGCTTTCTCCCCACCCCAACCGGCCCCGCTGCGTAGTGCGTCCTGCATGGGACTTAGCAACGCCACCGATTTCCAGGAGTGAGGCAAAGCGGCTTGGAATAACATAAAAAGAAGAACTGACATCAAACCGTGAGTTGGAGGTCTGAATTAAAGCGCAAAATCGATTCCCCCGATAAGCGAACAAGCGGAGGGAGGAGGGGCGATTCCCCCCCCCCATCGAGAAGCGAGATTTATAAAAGGAAAGTAGAGGGGGCGAAAAGGAAGAAAGGCTAGTGACTGTACCGTTGGGGCTTTATTGAAACTGAAAATCAGCGAGTTTCTTGAGGGGCGCGACGTGAACTTGAGAAAAGTAAACAAACGTGAAATATGTCAGCCATGAAAAAGGTCCCACTTAAACCGGAAAAGAAGGGAGGAGGGACTTCCGGTCCGGGCAATCCTTCCTCGGAGCCTGCTGTCAATCTACAGAAAGGCGAGTTACTGCACCCCCTGCTGGATCAAATGCAAAAAGTCAACGAAACTTTAATAAGCATGCAAGGTGTTCTCAACAGTCAACAGAAACAGTTAACAGAAACTTCTAAGAAGATGGAGGAGATCGCACAAAAATGTCTGGTCTCGACGGAAGATACAAGAAAAATAAAGAAAAGGGTCAACAAATTAGAAAAGTATCAGGATGAACAAGAAAAAAGAATCTTAAGGTTGCAGATGGAAAAATCAAACCTGACCCTCCGCTTCCAGGGCATTAAAGAAGAAGAGAAAGAAGATCTCAGATCGACACTAGCGAAGGCCTTGGCATCAGCAACTGGCAGAGAAGAGCGAGAATTAAAAGAAGAGATGGATTTGGTCTACAGGGCCTATTCCACCTTTACAAAGAAAAATAATCTGCCAGCAGAGGTTGTTGTCAAGTTTGCTAAGCAGCGTACGAGAGATCAGATTTTGCGGGCAGTTTCAGCGGTGCCCTTGAAGATTGGAGAGCAGACTGTAAGAACACTCAAAGATGTGCCTTATGAAATCCATATGAAAAGGAAAGAATACAAAGGATTGACCACTTTTCTGCAAAGAAATCAGGTGGTTTACAAATGGAGATTTCCTGAAGGACTGGAATTTAAGTATAAGGATAAAAAAGAGAAGATTGACTCCATCTTCAAAGCACAAGAATTTCTGAAGAGACACGCCAGCACGGAGGAAGAGGCAGCACTTGCAACTTGGACAGACTCAAGTAGCGAAGACGACAGCGGTCCGGAGGATGGAGGTGCCGGAGCGGGAGCCGCGAAAGCCAAAGTGGGCCCATCATATAACTTAAGGGACACTAAGAAGAGACTGCCTAAGAAGTAATTGTTCACAGAACGCCAGAATGGAACTGAATAATTATTAACCCCAATGGACATTACTAACCATATTAACAGAGACTTTTTTTTTAAGTTTGTTAAATTGAAAAAAGACTCTTTATATTAACTAAACTAACCTTCTCTAACAGAATACTCACTCACATCTTTTTCTTAATCCATCTATATACCCTCCCTTTTTCTTATATGAAAAGAATAAACTTCTCTCCTTTTTAGGAGAGTTTTATAAAAAAAAAAGACTAGCAAGTCCTTGAGGCAGCGTCGAACCGTAGTAGAACCTGATGGAGGTGGTCCGCGAAGAAGGTGGTGTCCAGCGCCACAACGATGACATCATCTAGAAAGGGCTGTACTCTGGGGATGCCTTTTAGGAGAGAGTCCATAAAAGATTGAAAAATCCTGGGAGCTACACAAACCCCGAACTGTAGCCTCGTGACCCGGAAGGCCCCCTTATGGGTAGTGATTGTCTGGGCCTCTGCAGCAGTGGCATCAACGGGCAGCTGTTGGTAAGCCTGTGCCAGGTCAAGCTTATCAAAATCTTGGCCCCCGCCAGAGAAGCGAGGACGTGGCTCACCACTGGGTACGCGTGTTCCTGCAAGGCCTTGTTTATTGTGCACTTGTAGTCAGCACAAATGTGCACGTCCCCGTTAGGTTTGACGGGTGTGACTATAGGGGTCTCCCAGCACGCAGATGTGACTGGTTCCAGCACCCATTGCGCAACCAGGCGATCAAGCTCCACTTCGATTTTAGCTCGCATTGCAATGGGAGGGACCCAAGCCTTTATACGAATGGGCCGTACAGCCGGATCCAGATCCAGCAAAATGGGGTCCCCGGTGTATTTTCCCAGAGTCCTGTCAAACACCTTGGGGAATTCCCAGCACACAACCTCCCAGTCTGCTGTTCGGATCTGGTTCAACCCCGTTATCTGGAGGCCCAGGGGTTTGAACCACGAGAGTCCCAATAGGCTGGAGAATCGTCCCTCCACCACCAACAGGTCCAGGATGCCCGAGAACCCTTTGAATTGGACCTTGAACTTGCCTCAGCCCTGGACGGCCACAGGGTTCTTATTAAAGTCCCATAAAACTAGACCCTGTGGCTTGTGTAACTGGGGTCCCCCTTTCGGACATAGGGTATGGAGGGTCTCTGCAGATATGATTGAAAAAGAAGACCCCGAATCTATCTCCATTTCACAGGGGGACCCTTCAATCCGGACAGTCACATGCACCTTGTCTGGGCTGTTAGGGGGCAAGTTACATACCGTTTGTTGGTGGTGGACCGAAACGGTGTGAAGATCTTCAGCTTCAAGGTGCACCGTGAGGGTTGTCTGTTGTCCTTTGGAGCGGCAGACCTTCTCGATGTGCCCCATTTTGTTGCACGACCTGCAGATTGCATTGTGGAACTGACAGGTCTGTCGCTCGTGAGTGTTGCCGCAGCTCGCACAGGCTATGGATGGCTGGAACTTGGCCTCTTGGGTCCGGTCGCTGGGATGGGTGTCAGTGTACCTGGAGCACCTCCTCATCGTCTGAGTCGTCGGATCCTTGCGTGGCTAGTGTGCGGTGGACCGCTGAGCCGGGGCGGTCTTGGTGGGCCTTTTCATACGCTGCGGCCTCCTGGATGGTCTTCTCCAGGTTGAGGTCATTGTTGCTGGCCAGTTTCCACTACAGTTTGGGCTCGTGGAGGCCCACAAGAAACTGGTTAAGCAGCGTGTCCGAGAGGCTTGGGAACGCATATCTCATGGCCACCCGCCGAAGGCCTGCCAGAAAATCTGTGATGGCCTCGTCTGGGCCCTGGACCCTCGCAAAGAACCCCAGCCACTCCACGAACTTGGTGGGCTTGGGTGAGAAATGGTCCGTGAGGGCCTTTACCAGCGCTGCGTAGGACTCCTCCTTGGTGGTCCTGGGGTTTATGAGATCCCTTAGGAAGAGGAGGGTGTCTATGCCGCAGACACTTAGGAATAAGGACTTCTTTTTTTCGGCATCCACCACATCATGGTAGCTGCAGTGGTTCTCCAGGGTCTCCAACCAGGCGTCCCATTTCTGAGGCTGAGAAATGTCAAAGGCTTAGAGGTGAACTGGAGGCGCGGCCATCTTACCATGTGTAGGCGAGTTGTAGTGGCCAGGTCTGGACGTCGAAGCTGGGCTGGAGGCGCGCTGCTCTCGGGGTCAGCAGTGAGGCTCGGGAGCAGTGCGGTGAGTGGCAGGCTCGGTGTGAAGCTCGGGAGCATGGGCGGCTTCAGTTGCGGTGAGCGGTGCGGGGCTGCTCTCGGGTCAGCGATGCGATGCTCGGGAGCAGTGCGATGAGTGGCAGGGCTCGATGCGATGCTCTTCTTCGTGGTCGTTGTTCATGGAGGGAGGTGGCATCCCATCTTCGTCGCCAATGAAGAGTACTGAGACTGACGAGTGATTTCAGCTCTCACATACTTTATTAGATCAAGAACAAGACAACCTAAGCCGGCTCGCAGGCTGGCTTTTATTCCCAAGTGAACCCACACCCCAAAACACACAACACCTGTGATTCGCTTATTTACAGTAACTGAGTTATCCCGGGCTCCCCGATTGGAAGAAGGCGAGGAGCCTACATTCTATTGTCTTTTGGAACGAAGCTCAGGCCCTTTGCCTGGCCGCGTGGCAGACCGGTCAGAACTGGTCTGAGCACATGGCTGCCCCGAGTCCATGTTTCTCCATGGATACACTACAGTTTGGTACTCTCTGGACCTTCCAGTCCTAAATTATTATGACTATTATTCTAACCCTACCATCTTGGCAGCATACTACTGTTCCCCTCTGCCATTTTATTTTCATAACAAGCCTATAAATGGGTTTAGACTGAGAAATGATGACTGGACCAAGATCACCATGAACTTCATGGCTAAATGGGGATTTAGCCCCAAGTTTTTTAGGTGCTAGTCTAGCTTTCTAACTCACTACATGAGCAGAGCTTTCTGTAATGCAGTGGAGAGGTTTCGGTATATTCAGTGGGCTTTTTTCTTGTGCAACTATAAAAAAGGGAAGGGGACGACAAATGTATGGTGGCAACAGTAGGGGAGGAGTTAGAGAGGCAGTACAATGTCTTTACACAGTTTTCATTTTGTAGCTGTAGAGGTGGGTCTGGATTTGCTACCAAAAGTACTTGCAAAAAGGAACTGGAGCCAATCACCACTCCTGACAAGGGTATCTAGAACAACAGAATGTGATACAAGCACATGTTTGTCCCATACATGCAACACACTTTTAAGTAAACACTTACATGCACATTGTTTCTGAGTATGAATTGGCCTGCCAGCTGGTCCAATTAGTGAAGGAGAGATCTACATAGATGAACCCATTATTTCCCCAGCTTCAACTGTAGGACAAACTTCCTTCGGCACCGCAAGATCTAAAATGAATCAAGGTGATTGGGCAGTTTGCTATTTCTCTGCTATTTCCACATCCAGAGCCAAATGTATCATCAGAAAGGCTGTCAGCTCAGTGCGCTTTACCACCCACACTATTTCTAAATGTTCTAGTAGCGTTTTCAGTGCAAAGTGCCAAATTGTCTCAATATATTATCCACATGCAGGCAAATTGGCATCTACCAAATTGTATCATTAGTTTTTAAAAAGTCACATATGGAGTTGCAGAAAACCTTGGCAGCCTACCCCTTTCGGACACTTGCTTCTCCCTCCCCCACATTAGTTTGTATACAGCAAAATGTACAATGTTATAGATACATCTGTGTTGCTTTGCTGCCTGCATTTGTCTGTGAGCAACTGGAACACACCTGTGACAATTCATCTCACCTTGGAACAGCTGGGGGATATACTAAAAGCCCCCCACCTTTCACACAGCCAGAAATCTGCAGATAAAATGCATACCTGCTATTGCCCTGCAACAGTTTTGCCTCTGTCGAGCTAGCGTGTCTACCACTGTACCAAGCTGCAGCTGATAAGCACTGACAAATGGAATGCAAGGGTGTCTGAATATAACTAGTGTAGCATGCACACTTTAATGCTTCCAAACTGATGCAAATATTGGATTCTCAATTTGTCATCTTATTTTGTACAGTCATGAACAAAAAAACAAAGGAGCCAGGTCTCCTGTTGCTATAAATGATGGGGGGGGGGTTACTTCAAGAATCAGTAACAAATCTGGGTATAATATCACAAAGGCGAAAAAGAAAGAAAAGAATGGTGAATGGTCATTTGTTGAGTGTAATTTTCCTGCTATTCCCATAGCCTGTCAGAATAGACCTGCAGCCCAAACCAGAACATCACACTTATTTCAGTGCTTACATTTTGCTTACATCAGATGGTATTTAGCAGTGCAGCTTTAAGAAGCTTCTAAAAAGTGAAAATGGACACATTAGTCATAGGACAAGGCCTCAGATTATAAATGGCGAGCATGAAAACTGTGGTTTGATGTCAGCAATTATTAATGGAATGAGGAAAGTGAAAGGGGAAAGCTCTAATTTATCCCCCCCATATGTGAGGAACCAAGTGGTAAGATTAAGAGGTAGCAACAAAAGAAAGCATCACAGATGAGCCACCCATAGCTATTAAACAAGATGGTAAACATGGAAGCTTGTTATGCCTTGAATATTCTGCATCTTCTTCTTCTTCTTTTTTTATAAAACAATTGTATTAGGATATATAATACTTAACAATTTTGGCTAAGATAATATAAATCATATCCTTTTCTTCTGATTCCCCTCCCACCCTATTGGCTCCCAGCATTGTTTCCACCATTTTACCAATACATAATGCCTATTAATTCACTGTTATCATATAAATTCTACAGGTAACGCAATTTACTTATTTGCAACTACTACTAATACTTATTGATTATATACCTGTTATACATTTGTTACATATCTAGTAGCTTTCCAAACTAAATATGTTATCCTTCATTTCCCAATGTTTCTCTAAATATTCTTTAAAGTCATTCCAATCTACCAAAAAAGTTTCTGCTTCTAAATTGTTAAGTTTCCTTGTCCATTTGTCCATTTCTGCCATAAATAGCAGTTTTCTTAGCCAGTCTCAGAGTTCAGGAATTTTTTCATTTTTCCAACTTTGAGCATAGATCATTCTGGCGGTTGTTACCATGTACCACATCAGTGTTCTTTTACTCACATTTATTTCTTCTAGTTTAAGGCCTAGAAGGAACACTTCAGGTTCTTTCTTGAAGGTACATTTCAAAAAATTTTCCATCTCTGTATGTATTGCAGTCCAGAATATTTTTGCTTTATCACAAGTCCACCACATATGATAAAAGGAACCTTCGGCATGTTTACATTTCCAACATTTGTTAGATAGATTTTTACCTATATTAGCTATCTTTTTTGGTGTCATATACCATCTATACATCATTTTAAAACAATTTTCTTTAAGGTTGGTACATGTAGATATTTTCATAGCATTTTTCCATAAGAATTCCCAAGATGACATAGATATTTCCTTGTTCATATTAATTGCCCATTTAATCATTTGCTCTTTAACTACTTCATCTTCTGTATACCATTTTAACAAAATTTTATACATTTTCGATATCATTTTCTTCCCTCCCTCCAGCCATAATTTTTCAGTTTCATTATAGTTTCCCCTGAATCCAACCATTTCTTTTATCAGTTTTATACAAATCATAGATCTGTCTATAACGCATCCAATCATATTTAAAATCTAATTGGCTTTCTTCTTTTATCATATATGATTTCCCTTCAGGTCTCAACAGTTCACTGTATTTCAACCAGTCCTGTCCCTTGTATTCTGAAAAGGGTTTTATTACTTCTGCTGGTACAATCCACATTGGTTTTTCTTCAAGAAAATTTTTTTTGTACTTAATCCATGAGTCAAAAAGTGTTCTTCTGATATACTGATGCTTAAACAAGTTATCCATTTTCGATTTACCATCATAAAGATATGCATGCCAGCCAAACCTGCAATCATGTCCTTCTAATGCCAACAATTTTCTATTTCCAAGAGTGATCCACTGTTCTAACCATGTCAGACAGACCGCATCATGATATAATCTCAGGTTTGATTACCTCCTCTTTCCTTTGCATCACACAATATTTTCATTTTGATTCTCGGTTTTTTCCCTGCCCACACAAATTTTGAAATTTCCTTTTGCCAAGAATTAAATGCTTTCAGATCTTTTACAATGGGAATCGTCTGGAATAGAAACGTTAAACGTGGCAAAATATTCATTTTGACCACTGAAATTCTGCCCAACAAAGATAGATTTAGTGTATTTCATGTTTTAATGTCATTTAGAATTTGTGACCATAATTTTTCATAATTGTTTTTAAAAAGGTCAGTATTCTTCATTGTCAAATCTATACCTAGATATTTAGTTTTTTTCACTACTTCGCAGCTTATAGACTTCTGCAGCTCCATTTGTTTAGACCTTATCATATTTTTACACATCACCTTAGATTTCTGTCTGTTCACATAGAAGCCTGCCAAGTCTCCAAATTCTTTTATTTTATGTAATAAGAGCGGTAAAGTTTTCAATGGTTCCTCTGCTAAGAACATAACGTCATCAGCAAAGGCTCTGTACTTATATGTAAATCCCCTAATTGTCAAACCTTTAATTTCCTTATCTTCTTTAATGTTCCGAAGCAAAACCTCTAGAATCCATATAAACAATAACGGAGAAAGCGAGCAGCCTTGTCTTGTTCCTTTTTGCACTTTGAAATATTCTGTTGTTTCATTGTTGATCACTATTGTTACTTTTTGTTCCGAGTATATTGCTTTAATTGTATTTAAAAAAGATTCTCCAATATCAATTTTTTCAATAACTTTAAACATAAATCCCCAATTCAAATTGTCAAAAGCTTTTTCTGCATCAACAAAAAAAAGCTGACCTCCTTTTCTGAATGCTTGTCATAATATTCAATTGCATCTACTACCATCCTGATATTATCCTTTATTTGTCTGTCTGGCAAAAATCCAGCTTGTTCTTCTTCAATTAAGTCTTTCAAACATATATTTAGTGTCTTGGCTATTATTTTGGCGAATAACTTGTAGTCATTATTTAAGAGCGAAATTGGCCTATAATTTTTCACATTTGTTAAATCTTGTGCTTCTTTTGAGATAAGAGAAATGGTCGCTTCTTTCCAAGAGTCTGGTATTTTCCTTGTATCTCTGATCACATTTGTCAAAACTTGAAAAGTCGGGGTTAGCTCCTCTTTTATTTTTTTTATAGAATTTTGCTGAAAAGCCATCTGGACCTGGAGCTTTCCCCAATTTTGCGTCATCAATAACTTTATTAAATCTCCTCTGTGGTAATAGGGCTGTTAAGCATATCTTTTATTTTTCCTGTAGGACTTCACATTTTTAAGTTCTGCAAATATTTTTGACCTTTTACTTGATCCATTGGATTTTCCTGGAAAAGCTTTGCATAATATTTTTAAAATTCTCTCTTTATCCCTTTACAGTCCACAATTTCTTTATCTCCTGTCACGATTTTGTTTATTACCTTATTCTCCCTTCTTTTCTTAAGTTGCCATGCCAGATATCTTCCTGGTTTGTTAGCCCCTTCGAAAGACTTTTGTTGAAGTTTCTTTAAATTCCAATAAATTAATATAACATTCAGTTGATCTTGTAGAATTTGTATCTCTTTCAGTATTTTCTTTTTCCCTGGTCTTTTCTTTAATCCTTTCTCTTTTGTTCTAATCTTTTCCACGAGGTGACTCTGTTGTTCCCTTCTTTCTTTTATTTCTTTGTTATTTAGTGAAATTAATATTCCTCTCATCACTGCTTTATAGGTATCCCATACAGTTTGGATCTGCACATCTTGATTCAAATTCTCCTGGAAAAAAAGCTTTGTTTCTTTACACACATTTTCAACTATAGTCTTTTTATCCAGTAAATCTTCATTCAATCTCCATCTGAATTGTTTTTTCCCTTGTTTAGATATCCATGTTAGTGGATTATGGTCAGAGTTTATTTTTGGAATTATTTCAATTTTATGGGTTTTAAATGCAAGATCTCCTGTCATCCATATCATATCTGTTCTGGAGAATGAATCATGCCTGTTGGAATAAAAAGTAAAGTCTTTACATGTAGGATTCCATTTCCTCCATACATCTTCCAAATTTCCCTGTTTGACTAATTCAAAAAAGGCCTTTGGTAGCTTCCCTACTTTCTCGTCAAATCTTTTTGATTTCCGGTCTAATTTGTTACTGATTGTCCCATTAAAATCTCCCATCAAAATGATTTGATCATAAGTCACTTGGTCTAACTCAGATGGTGCGTAAATGTTAACAGCCAATGTTTTCTTCTCATGTAAGACAATTTCTACCACAATATATCTTCCTTCTTTATCCTTAAAAAATTCTTTAGGTTCCAGTTCTTTTTTAATATGTGCTACTACTCCTTTCTTTTTCTTGACTGCCAAGGAAAAAAATTCTTCACCCAATTTTTTTGTTAATTAAAAATTTATAATCTTGCTCTTTAATGTGAACTTCCTGTAAACAAATTAGATTGCATTTTTGTTTTTCCAGCCAATGTCTTATTATTTTTCTTTTGTTGGGTGAATTTAGTCCATTTACTTTCCAAGAAATTAATTTGTAATCCATAGTGGTATGTAATTATTTGTCTCCAAAATCTTTATCATTGTCCAATATAAATGTCAACATCTGCTCTTGGTCTTTGATGGTATGTCTCGCACCTTGGAGGTTGAAGCTTAAACCTTGTGGGATCTCCCATCTGAATCTCATATTCTTTTGTTTCAGCTTGTCAGTTAGCCGTTTAAATTTCTTAAATTGGGAGTTCTTTCATAATTATTATCTGTTTCCCATCTTTTTCCAATGGTTCCTTAAATTGTTTTCTAAAAGTCTCTTCCTTGATTCTCTTAGTCGTGAACTGAACTATCACATCCCTTGGTAAATTTTTCTTCTGGGCATAAACTGAATTAACTCTATAAATCAGATCAATGTTGTATTTTATTTCTTGTTCTTCCATTTTCAGATAATCTGTCAGTGCTTCAATGATCACTTTATAAATATCCTCATTCAAATTTTCTTCAATGCCTCTTAGTCTAAGGTGTATCTGCATTTCCCTGTATTCCATCATTGTGTCAATTCTGTGAGTTTCTTTTGACATTCTTCTCCATTTCTTGCATCTTGTTCTCCATATCAGTAGATTTTTGTGTAAGATTCTGTAGTTCCTTTGTGTTTCCTGAAATCTCGTTTTTAAGTTCAGCAGCCACGTGGTCTAAATTCGAGGTTTGGACTTCTTCCATCTTCTCCATTTGTTTTCCCAATCCTTGTATCGCCTCCATCATTCTTTTTTCCATTGTCTCCATTGCTATTTGCCAATCTTTGTCTTTTTTCTGTGACATCCTTGGTGAGGACCATGAGCCCGCTCTCTGCCTTGGTCTTAAATCCGTTTTTAGTGTTTCAATTAAGCAGTTTGACAAGCCTTGTTTACTGTAGTTTTAATCAAATATTAAGGCTTGAGAAACTTAACTTCAATGTCCTTGTTCTTTAATTCTTTATGCGCTTGTCCAAATCACCTGCTCTTTGCATCACCAAACTTACAGATTACTTGGCAATTTTAAATTAAAGTTTTAAAATTTAGACCTTCTCAAAATGGCGGGCGTCTTTTCTCTATGGTATAAGGTCAGAGTCCACCACTTCCTGTTGCTTCTTCCTGTCCGTCTGCTTCTCTTGTCCTCCTTATGATTCCAGGTTGTCCCTTCCTCTTTTAAAATAGTCCTCCTCAAGCCTGTCTTTTGCAGTCTTCTTGTCTCCTCTGATAACAGTCGTCACATCCAGTTATACGATCCATTGATTGGGGCTGCCCAGCTAGAAAATCTCGCTTTGAAATACGTAGTTTTCAGCCCCTTATCTCTCTGCTAACCGCAGGAATTGTAAACAAGCTGTCCTTTTTGGTTCTTTTAGCTCTAAATCTTGACTTTTTTCATGGGAAGATACAAGTGCTTCTCCGGATATTTTTACCAATTGTTCCTTACTGGTCCCGGTAAGCAAATCAGTTTTTGTTACCTTTGCTGCTTCTTCTAAGGTGTACACAATGCTTCTTCTTTTATACTCTTTCTTCTTGTCTCCAGAAATCGGGGGGGGGGGGCAGTTTTAAGCTGGATTTCCAGCCTGGCTTAGTCCTCTAGTGATGATCGCAATGCCCACTTTGAGAGAGGGGATCAAAGTGAGAAACAAGTCTCCTCCAAGGCTTATCACTCACCAATCTCAACTCTCTCTTGGGTCTTCAGTGCTTGCTGGTCTTTCCCCTGCCTGGGGAAAGCTGCGTTGGGTGCAGAATTCACCCAAACTGTCAAAAAGGATGGCCATCCACCCTGAATGATTACAGGGTGTGTCAAACCGCCATCTTACCCTGACCAGAAGCCAATATTCTGCATCTTCTGATGGTCAGGAGCAGAAGGACACCGAGGAGTCTAGAACAGCACAACACTGGGGACTTTCCTTGTGGGAGCTACTTAATTTTCTCAGGAGACCAGTCACAAAATGACAGCTTATACATGGAGCCAAGCACCAAAGGGTGGCTTGTACAAAAATTTTAGAGTAGGTCTGCAGTGCTTGGGTAGTGCATGTGAAGGTGGAAGAGGACAGCAGATGGCAATGGGTGCTGGTGCTGCCATCCAAAGCAAAAGCATGTGAAGGGATGTACTTCCAAAGAGGTTAGAAGCTGCTGTGACAAGGTTCCGGTACGGCACAGCAAGCAGGTGTTTTTCAGGATGATCCCAAATCACTCAATTCTCCTTCGTTCTTTTGGAGCCTCCCAGATGACTGGGTGGGCTCTGTCTGTCCTCCCAGAGAGAGGCGGGTAGCAGTGGACTCTCTTGCTACCACTCCCATATATGGCAAATGTGGTGGTGTGTTCATTAGCATCCTGAAGCAGGAGCGACTGGTGGAGTAAGGCATGGACACCATGCCTGATTTAGTCATGACCATCTGTTTTAACCACATTTGGATTTATAATTTACTATGCAGTAGCACAAAGAAGGAGAAGATGAGTATGTGAGTGCATGTATCTTTATTTACAATTGGGGGGGGAATGAAAAAAACTCTCAGTAAAAAATACCCCAGGCTGTATATATCCAAAATGGAGAGGAAGAACTGCCAGAAAAAGGGGAGAAATAACTTGACTGTTACTTTTTTATTTTGGGGTAAAATTAAGCTGTTGGTAAGAACTTGTGACTGATAAAATGGAGTGGGACGTGTGTGTGAAATGGACACTTTAATTTGAATAAACGAGGTGGAATGATCAAGTGTAGTAAAATAGAAATGGCTTTTCATGAGGAAACTGAGGAGGAGATTAATGAAAATACAGAGATTGGAGAACTGTCTATAGAACAATTTCAGAGATTATTGAGGGAAGAGATACAAAAAAGTATTGGGGAAGCCTTTAGGAACTTTTCTGAAAAAAAGCAGTGTGTGCAACTAAATCTGGAAAATTAGGAAGAGTTACTACAGAGCAGGCAGAATGTGGCAGAGGACCAGGAATATGATCAAGAGAAGGTGATCTTCGACATACAACCTTCATTTGCAACAAGTGTGGAAAACGGTAATAAGCAAATGAGTAGACAAAAGGAGCCAAAAAGATCTCATTACTTAAAGACAGACCTGATAAAAAGAGACTCTCATAAACTTTCTACTAAAAAAATGAGAAAAATGTTAAAAAAGAGAACAAAAGGAGCCAAAGAGACTCGATCATTTAAAGATAGAATTGACAAAAAGGGTCCTACAAAGATTTGTGATTAAAGAGATAAGAACATTGTTAAAAAGGAGAACAAGAGGAAGGGCGTGGAAAGCTAACAGTGACTACAAGAATGTGGAAATCCTGTTGAGGACTGGAAAGGGGCACTTTAAAACAAAACGCCATACATATAAAGAGAATAGACATTTGGCAATGGTTGTAAAGAAAAGAAAATTAAGATATATGATTCTGGTTATGCATGTATTCTTTTCTATTTCTGATATACCTTTAGAAAAATGAGACTTGGGACTGTTCCTTTCTGTTTATATTTGTATTTTATTTTTATTAGTTATCAAAAAATTATGCTGTGTTTTCTTATTAGTTTTTGACCCCTATTTAATGTATGCATATTATTTAGGTGAGTAGTAATAGAGGATTTAAATAATGAACCAATAAGAAATAATGATTTAAAATGAACCAATAAGAAATGGGGAAAATAGTATTAATATAGCGTAAGAAGTAGGTTGGTCCACAGAAGGAGGGTGGTGTAACTTGTTTATGAGGTCTGTATGGGGGAAATAAAGAAAAAAAGTGTTTGGATAGAAAAATGTTAAAATGTATAAAGTATGGGTGATTATATAGAGGTGATTTGGATGTTGAAGCAGATAGTATTTAATGGAATCTTTATTGGCTGGGCAATCTATAAGATAGGATGGATAAGAGGGTGGGTCTCCCTTGAAATACCATGTTTAATAATAGATAATTGATTTGAAGGTTATGGTATACCTTTCAAAATGGTAAAAATCTTGTTCAGAGACAGCAAGGGTAAACGTGAATTGTTGTGTATAAGAACCAATCCTTAGGATAGACTGGACAAGTAGCATATAATGGCATGTAGCCATCAAAAATCCTTAATTGTAAGAATATGTCATTGGTGACCAAGATCAAGATAATTCATATAATATTCCCCATTACAGTGTATGGGGGTGAAAGCTGGGCAATGGAGAAAGCTATGAAGAGAACAAAAGACCATACTGATTGGAGTAAAAGAGACAAAGAAATAACAATGGTAGAGTGGGAAGAAATGTTTTATTCCAAATATCAATAGCTTCTGCATTTTGCATAGTCACAGTCCCCCTTTTTTTACTTGAAACTGGTCACTTCCATTTGTGGGAGAGGGGGAGGTGGTTCCTCCTAGTGCCCCTCCCACTGCAGATGCCCCATTCAGGGCTGCTGAGAGCCACCATGGGCCCCTGGACAAAAACCCATCTGTGCCCCCCCCAGACTCTGATCCAAAACAAATATCATAACAATACAAATAACTTGGCTTCCTGTTACTGTAAATAAAATAATAATTGTTAGCCGGAAATAAGCCCCATTGAATTGAGACATCAGTCTCTTCCCCTGTCACCATTGTTATTCATCTGGATTTTGGAGATTTTGCTACAAGCGGTTAGAGATGATGATAATATAAAAGGTTTGAATATTGGAGGTTTTTCATTTAAATTAAGAGCATTTGCGGATGATATCATGTTTATTGTTGAAGATCCTGTTAATAATATGCCTAAGGTATTTGAAAAAGTAAGAGAGTTTGGTGATCTTGCAGGGTTTTATGTCAACAAAAATAAATCTAAGATATTGTGTAAAAATATGACTGGTACAAAGCAACAAACGTTACAAAATGTGACAGAATGTGAAGTGGTTAAAAGGGTTAAGTATTTGGGAGTTGAAATTACAATGAAAAACATAGATTTGTTTAAGAATAATTATGAAAAACTGTGGGGTTCGATAATGGGAAAAACTAAGGTTATCTCTTCTTGGAAAAATTGCCGTTATTAAAATGAATGTACTGCCCAGGTTAATGTTTCTGTTTCAGACAATACCAATTGTGAAAGATGGGAAAGTGTTGGTAAAATGGCAAAGAGAAATCTTTAAGTTTATCTGGGCAGGGAAGAAGCCAAGAATTAAAATGAAGATAATGTATGATACTAAAGACAGAGGTGGCTTCCAAGTCCCAAATTTGCGTTTGTATCATGAAGCAGTATGTATGTCTTGGTTATCTGAATGGGTAAATTTGGAAAATAGAAAACTTTTAGCTCTTGAGGGGCACGATTGCAGATTTGGCTGGCATGCCTATCTTTGGTATGGGAAAAACAAAGTTGACTCTATGTTTAAGCATCATTATGTAAGGAGGACATTGTTTGATGTATGGACCAGGTATAAGGATACAATTTCGGATGAAAGGCCTCTGTGGATTGTTCCAGCTGCAGTTATACATCTGTTTTCAGAATATAAAGGTAATGACTGGCTGAAGTATCAGGAATTGTTGCAAAAAGAAGGGAAAAAATATGTTTTAAAACCAAATAATGAATTAGAATTTGAGTATGGTTGGCTACAATATTGTCAAATAAGGGACATCTATAAAAAAGACTGTAAAGAGTTTGGTTTTAGAGCTATGAATGATGATTTTGAGAATATATGGTTGAAAAAAGAACGGAAAATGATATCAAAAATGTATAAAACTTTGTTGACTGTATATACTTTGTATGAAACCGTTAAAGAACAAATGATAAAGTGGGCCATAAATATGAACAAAGAAATTTCTATGGAATCATGGGAATTTTTGTGGAAAAGATCTTTTAAAACGTCTACTTGTATCAATGTAAAAGAAAATTGTTATAAGATGATGTATAGATGGTACATGAC
Source organism: Gekko gecko (assembly GCA_029375565.1). Taxonomy (NCBI): domain Eukaryota; kingdom Metazoa; phylum Chordata; class Lepidosauria; order Squamata; family Gekkonidae; genus Gekko; species Gekko gecko. Next base: position 98,730,069 of record JAPDNY010000001.1, read on the forward strand.
ACCAAAAAAGATTGCCAATATTAGTATGGATAAGAACTTGAGTAATAAATGTTGGAAATGTAAAAAAGTAGAGGGTTCTTTTTACCATATGTGGTGGTCATGTGATAAAGTGAAAGCATACTGGTCTAATATACATTGTGTGATGCAGAAAATATTGAAAATCCCAATTGAAAGAAAGCCAGAACTTCTTCTCCTCGGTTTGACAATGGAAAAAATTCCACAAGAAAAAAGGACACTGTTATGGTACATGATTACGTCGGCGAGAATGGCCTTTGCTCAGCAGTGGAAAATGGAGAAGGTGCCAGATATACATGACTGGTTGAGAAAATTGTTATTTTTAGCGGAAATGGACAAAATGACAAAGAAATTAAATGGACAAATGGCAGAACAGTACCTAAAAGACTGGGAAGGATTGAAACTGTATCTAGAAACTGAATATAGAATGAAGGGGAAAATATATAATTTGGATACGTATGGATATTGAACGAGAAGTGAAATGAATTTTGAACTGTATGTACTGTTATATATAATATGCTGAAATTGTAGAGGTTATATACAATTTAAATGTGTTACCTGGTTTGTCGATGTATTTAAGTCTAAGCTTGATTGCCTTATAATTTTTTTGTTTGTTATTAGCAGTGTTGGAAGCCTATTAGGGGGGTGGGGGGATTGGGACGGGGATCTTCTTTTTTGAAACTGTATTGGTAACGTGATTGGAAATGTTGAATATATCCCAATAAAAATTTTGTTTCAAAAAAAAAAAAAAGAGACATCAGTCTCTCTCAAACAGTGCTAAATACAAAAAGACTTTAAAATATTTCTGCTAACCTGACAAACAAACAAAGCATACTCATAGGATGCTTTAATGGGGGAAAGAAAATTGGGGGAGATGTGAGAAGTCAATATCATCATCCAAGGAGAGGGGGCAGGTAAGCCAAATCTCCAGATGGTGTAGTCTTCCTGCACCTACACTAACTTTAGGAAGTGATTCTGGTCCCTGGAAGCTGAAATCCAACTAGCTCCAGTTCTCTTCTCTTCTCTTCTCTTCTCTTCTCTTCTCTTCTCTTCTTCTCTTCTCTTCCTCTTCCTCTTCTCTTCTCTTCTCTTCTCTTCTCTTCTCTCTCTGCCCCCTTACAGAGGAAAGAAGAATAGTCGGGGCAGATGGGGCAACTCAAATTACCCTGGAAATAATTTCCAGAGTGCTCGAATCCATGCTCCTGATCTGGTTGAAGGCACAGCTCCTCAGTAGATCAAAGATGCAGAGGAAGCATCGGGATTACTTAGTAATTTTTTTAAAGCCTCTGTTAAAAAGAGGATAGGATAACTACATGCCCTGTACCTTTTGTGAGAATAAAGTAAAAGACTTACTGGATCACACCAGAGGTTTCTGTAGTCCAGTGTCCTATTTACCACACTGGCCAGTCAGATGCTTCTGCAAGTCCCATCAGCAGGAAATAAAGTAAACTGCTACCTCACACAGCTGCCCCCAAACTTCCATTCAAGAGTATACTGCCCTTGCTAGACCCCAGGAGTGGGGGGAAACCCATCCAGACCTGGGGGCTGGCAACCCTATTTGGAATACTGTGTATAGTTCTGTTCAGCATATCTCAAAAAGGACATTGCAGAGCTGGAAAAAGAACAGAGGAACACAGCCAAGATGTTTAGGGGGTTAGAGTGCCTTCCCTATGAGGAAAAGCTGAACAGTCTGGTATAGTAGTTAAGTGCACAGACTCTAATCTGGGAGAGCCGGGTTTGATTCCCATTCCTCCACTTCTAGCTACTCAGGGCTATTTTGGGGCAGAAATGCACAGGAACGGAGTTCTGTTTGGCTCCTGAGTTGGCCACACCCAGCAGGAACTTATTAACATAACAGGCCACACCCAACAGCAGAAACGCATTAGGATTGGCTACATTAGGGATATGTGACCTAACATGCAAAGGAGTTCCTGCTACAAAAAGAGCCCTGGGTTTTGACAACAAACAAGGTTAACAGAATAAGAAGCAAAAGGTGGGCGTGGCTGAATGACCACACTACTGGTAACATAGGGGTGTGGCCTAATATGCTAATGAGTTCCTGATGTTGGGTGTGGCCTAATATGCTAATGAGTTCCTACTGGGCTTTTAGCTACTGGATGACCTTGGGCAAGCCATAGTTGTGTCAGAGCTGTCTTTGAGAGGGCAGTTCTTGAAAGAGATCTCTCAGCCCCACTTACCTCACAGAATATCTGTTGTGAGGAGGGGAAGGGAAAGGAATTTGTAAATCGCTCTCAGACTCTGAGTGAAGGGCAGGATATAAATCTAATCTCTTCTTCTTCTCAGTTTAGAAAAGAGATGACTAAGGGGGGACATGAAAGAGATGTATAAAATTATGTATATGGAGAGAGTTGACAAAAAGAATTTTTTCTGCCTGTCCCTAAATACTAGAACTTGAGGGTATCCAATGAAACTAATGGGCAGTAGGTTCAGGATGGACAAAAGGAAATACTACTTTACACAGAGAATGATTAAAATGTGGAATTCACTGCCAGAGCATGTAGTGATGGTCATAGGAATGAACAGCTTTAAGAGGGGATTAGATAGATTCATGGAGGATTAGTCTATCAGTGGTTACCAGCCTTGGTGACTGAAGGGAACCTCCACATCCAGAGACACCAAGCCTCTGAATCCCAGAGCCAGGAGGAAACATGAGGAGAAGGCCTCGGGTGTTGGCCAGTGAGTGAGACAAGATGCTGACTAGATGGACTACTGGTCTGATCCAGCAGGGCTCTTCTTATGTTTTTATGGTATAAACTAAAACTAAAGCATCTACCTTAGGCATCCACTATTCCACTTTAATGCAGATTAATACATATCACAATACATGTAAAGTGTTTGTGGGATCAACTTTTCACTGTTTTGTTAGATTCTTAGGAAACATTAACTTGACACGGAGGTTTTGTGTTCTCTTTTTAAGTATGTGTTAACTCCCCAGTCAGGGTAGGATTCAGAAGGAATCAGACTAGAAAGGGGAGGGAACAAACACAAAAGACTTAGATGGTGGGGGAGAGAGGAATGAAGGTACAGCAGATTGGTTGATGGGTTTAGGAACAAGTCATGGTAGAAAAATATTTTCTTCAGCATTGTAGTTTAAAAGTTTGCAGCCATGGAGAGCTTTCTTTAAAAATTGCTGCTAAAAATGGGTGGCAAACAGCACCAACCAGGAAGAGCAACTGCCTGTTTCCACTGCTCTGCCTTGTCCGTGCCCCTGGTGACTGCAGTGCATAACTACACTAAAATACATTTGTTGAATGTAGGATTTATTTATTTATTATATTTATACCTTGCCCTCCCAGCCATGGCCGGCTCAGGACAGCTTACAACAATGATAACAATAAATAGTAAAAGTCATAAAACCATATAACAATTACGACATTAAAAGGTGCTAACATCCAGATAAAACCATTATACAGGTACTGGTTTAGTATTCCATTTGGGATGGTGCTCAACTTCCATGCCATCCTGGTGGACGGTCTGGATCTAACATTGTGCAGGTGGCTCAGGCTGCCGTGAGATTTCAAGGGGCCGGGGCATTCTCTCCGGGGTGGCTCCTAATTGAACGCCTGGCGGAACAGCTCCATCTTGCAGGCCCTGTGGAACTGCATAAGGTCCTGCAGGGCCCTGATCTCCTCTGGGAGCTCATTCCACCAGAGAGGAGCTGCCACTGAAAAAGCCGTGGCCCTGGTTGCAGCTAGCCTGATATCCTTTGGTCCAGGGAGGGTGAGTTGGTGTTGAGACCCTGATCGCAGTGATCTCTGGGGGACATGTGGGGAGAGGTGGTCCCTCAAGTATGTAGGTCTGTGGCCATAAATGGCTTTAAAGGTAAGACCCAGCACCTTAAAGTGAATTCTGTATGCTATCAGTAGCCAGTGCAATACCTTCAGCACAGGCTGAATGTGCTCCCGTATTGGGATGTCCATCAACAGCCTGGCTGCAGCATTTTGCACCAGCTGTAGCTTCTGAATCTGTGATAAGGGCAGTTCCATATAGAGAGCATTGCATGGATCACTGTTGCCAAGTCAGGGAAGGGGACCAACTGCCTAATCAGCCGAAGATGATAAAAGGCGGATTTGGCAGTAGCTGCTACCTGAGCCTCCATTGTTAAGGAAGGATCCAGGAGCACTCCCAGACTCCTAACCTCTGGCACTAGCACCAATGGCGCCCCATCGAAGGTTGGGAGTGGGATCCCTACCCCTGATCCGCTCCAACTCAGGCACATGACCTCCATCTTCGATGGATTCAATTTCAGTCAGCTCAGCCTGAGCCAACCAGCCATGTCTTGTAACGCCTAGTCAAGATCTTCCAGTTTGGAGTTGGACCGGCTGCCCAGCAGCAGATAGAGCTGGGTGTCATCAGCATACTGGTGACACCCCAGCCCATGTCTCCATGCAATATGGGCAAGGGATCACATATAGATGTTAAATAACATTGGGGACAACACAGCCCCCTGAGGCACTCCACAATCAAGTGGGTGCCTTTGGGAAAGCTGTTCCCCCAGCACCACACTTTGTCCCTGGCCCTGGAGAAAGTAGATGAGCCATTGCAAGATAAGCCCCTGAATTCCAACATCGGTGAGGCAGTGGGCTAGTAGCTGATGGTCAACTGTGTCGAACGCAGCTGACAGGTCCAACAACAACAGCACTGCTGATCTGCTTCGGTCCAGATGCCTCCTGAGATCGTCTGTGAGGATGACCAGCACTGTCTCTGTCCCATGCCCCAGGCAAAAGCCAGACTGGAAGGGGTCTAAGACAAAAGCGTCATCCAAAAAGCTCTGAAGCTGCATCACCACAGCCCTCTGTATTAACTTGCCCAAACAGGGCAAGTTGGAAACCAGCTGATAGTTCACCAATTCGGCTGGATCCAGAGATGGTTTTTTATGGAGAGGACATATTACTGCTTCCTTAAGTGCTCCTGGGAACAGTCCCTCCAAGAGGGACTTGTTGTTTATTTTCCTAAGGGCACCTCAGAACCCAAGATGGCCAGCTTTAATCAACCATGAAGGGCACGGATCCAGGGAGCAGGTGGTGGGGTGCACAGCTAGGAGCAATTTGTCCTCCAGGCTGTGCAGACCAAAATGATCCATGATCTGACCAGAAGACGTGCAAGGGGCCTTCCCTCACTGTTTCAAATGTTGCAGGGAAGTCATCGTGGAGCAACAAGAATTTGTCTGTGAAGTAGCTCGCAAAAGTCTTGCAGCCAATATCCAGTTCCCTAGCATTTAACTTGCCCTATGGCAAGGTGGTAATAGAACAAATCATTCTAAACAATTGGGCTGAGTGTGAGCTCGCAGATGCAATCATAGCTGCGAAGTACTCCTTCGCCACTTTGACCGCCATCTCACAGGATCTCATAAATGTCCTATAAGATGCTCTTGTGACTTCATCACGGGCACGCTGCCACTGTCTCTCTAACCATCTCAGCCCTCGTTTCACAACTCCTGGGTATACCAGGGAGCAAGCTTAGAGCGAGGGTGCAGAGGGTGCCAGGGAGTGATCTCATTGCTGGCCACCAAGAGCTGGCTATGCCAGTCCTCTACTAGTTCATCCAGCGAGCCACCAGAGGGCATTGGATCCTGAAGAGCCATCTGAAGCCACATTGGGTCCATTTGGCTCTGAGGGCGAGCTAAAATATGCTCACTGCCCAAAAAGGGTTGGGGTAGGACATTCAGTCAAGCCCTCAGGGCAAGGTGGTCTGACCATGGCACTGCCAAAGCAGTGATCCAGTCCACTGTGACCCCTGTTGCAAAGATCAAATAGAGCATGTGCCCTGCTCGGTGGGTGGGGGTCATTACATATTGGGAGCATCCCAGCGCCACCATGGATGATACCAGGTCCACTGCCTGGGTAGAGGTCGCGTCATCGGCATGGACATTGAAATCACCCAAGACTATCAGCCTAGGGTGTTCCAGTGCCCTGCCTGATATGGCCTCCAACATGGACGGCAAGCTATTGGCTGTTGTGTTGGACAGTCAGTACACTAGCCAAATTGCTAAACTCTCCCTGGCCTCCCACACCGGCACACTCAATGCCCATGAACTTTGGTGGCAGGAGTGCCCTGAAGAAGTAAGCCTCCAGAATGAATAGGGCCACCCCTCCCCCCCGCTCCCCAGTCCGTGATTGGTGCTTCCTTGGGCCCTCAAGCTGACACTGGCCCCATTTGTCTCAGTGCTCTTCCTGAAAGCCCACTGACTCCCAGGAACAAATTTCAGTGGGCTACAGTAGGAGGGGGGATCAAGGAAGCCTCACTCCACAAAGTCTTGTGAATGGTTTAATACACACCAATATATCTCAGCCTCCAAAACCCTGAAGACTTCTACCTCAGAGAAGGAGTAGAAATAGAAGGGTGTTCTGAACAGGATACAGAAAAGGGGCATTGGCAACAGCTGGCCCAACAACTGTAGATACTGGTGGATTTTGACAATACTTGATGCATGAATCAAAGCCAAAGCTTAGTTCTTATTTTCTCACTGATGCACATGGCATCTTGCTGTGTTAGAGAGGAAAGTAAGTTTTTTATAAACTGCCCTTTGATTCCATGTCCTGCTGCATCATTAAGAAAATGGGTGGCAGTGTTGTACTCCAGATGTACTTTCCAATTAGGTTTTTAACTGTAATGCATTAGGGAGATCTAAATTATTATTGGCTTCAGGGCCAAGAATAATTAAAATCAGCAACTCATAGCAGACTGAGCAATTTCTCAGGATTAAAAAAAACACTAGTTATGCAAAGGGTAAATACCAAGGTGCTTTCCCTAGCTTCTGTTTGGAAAATGAAACACAGTTCACTGATATTGTATTTTGTATAGGCTTGCCAGGTCTCCTACATTGGTGGGAAACCTGTCCTCTGCTAGCCCTCCCACTGCCAATCAGCTAGTCGGCAAGGGGAAATGGCATCCTGATGTCATTACGTCACTTCCAGCATGACCAGTTATGGGTGAATGCTAGAGCATTGCTGGCTATGCAATGCTATCACTTTTAGGTCACACCAGAAGTGACATCAATGCATCACTAGCCATGTTGTGATATAGCTGCAAGCCCCCTCCCAATGGTGATTTACCCACCAGTTGCCAACCTTGGGTTGGCAGCACTAATGTGGCTTTTGGGATCAGTTTGGGTTGCCAACTCTGGCATGGGAAATGCCTGGAGATTTGGGAGTGGTGCCTAGAGATTGTGAAGTCTGGGGAGAGGAGGGAGCTCAGTAGGGATTATGATGCCATAGAGACCATCCTCGGGAGCTGCAGTTTCGTCCAGGGGAGCTGACTGTAATGTATTCAGCAAAGTGTAATCTGCCCATTGAAAGCCCATGTTAAGCTTCATGCCTAGACAAGGATCCTAATCCTCAACATCTGATTGGTTGTCTAAGAAGCACCGTCCTATCAGGATGAACCTCAAACTCTTGGGGGGAACGAACCTTATTGGTTCTTATCTCTGTAATCTTATTGGTTACTTATCTGTAAATAGGCGTGGCTATATTAGCCAGGAATGTTTAAAAGGGAGCAAAGCTCCACTGTTTTTTTGTCATCTGTTGATCTGCAATTTTGCTGTTCTGGTTGACTTTGAGCTGTTGCTGAATAAAGCTGAATCACTTTGCTGAAATCAAGTTAAATGTCATACTTAACAACTGGCGACGAGGATGGGATACTAGGGCAGGTAGGCAGCCCCGCTAGTAACAATCCCATGATGGATGAAGGCGGTCAGCAAGCTCCGGTCCATCAAGCTCCAGTGCCACTGGTCCAAGTGGCTGCATCGACGGTGGTGATGACTGGCAACCAGAAGTTTGAGGCATTCAAACCTGAGACGGAGGATTGGGACTCATACCTGTCACAGTTTGAGTTCCACCTCGAGGCAAACCAGATCGTGGAGGAGTCCCGGAAAAGAGCCACACTTCTGAGCTCTTGCGGGAAGGCAGTGTTCGACATTGCATGGTCCCTGGTGGCACCAGCTGAAATCAAAACAGTGCCATTTGCGGACATCACTGAGAAGTTGAAAGCTCACTTCTCACCACAGCCGTCTGAGATCACGTGTCGGCACGCATTTTACAAGAGGAACCAGGCACCCAGTGAGTCCATCACCGAGTACATGGCGGCTTTGCATAAGGCTGCCCAACCGTGCAACTTCGAGGATATCGAAGAGGCATTGTGGGACCAGCTGGTGTGCGGCATGAGGGACAAACACCTACAGCAGTGTCTGTTCGCCTGAACAAACATTACCTGGGCTATAGCGTACTCCGAGGCGGTTGCTGCAGAGGCTGTGGAGAGGTCTATTCGAGAGGTGCGCCAGCGGTAGGCACCAGAAAAGCCAAGCATGCACCACCAGGCTGTCAGCGAATCTGATGATGACATGGAGGCTGATGTCAACAAGACGAGGGTGAGTGTGGACAAGCGGACCACAGTGAGGCCTTCAACCAGCAGGGCATGCGCCGGTTGTGGTAGGAGCCATGATTGCGATCATTGCTGGGCCAGAGACATCATCTGCCGAACATGCGGAAGGCACGGGCATCTGGCGCTAGTCTTTAGGGCTAAGAAGAGGTCTCCACCAGCGTCTCCCAAAGGAAAGCCACGATCCCAAGCAGCTGTCAAGGACGACATCTGCAAGACAGCGCATTGTTCCTGCCTGACGATGGTTCTGCACACCGGGAGCAGGAAAAAAATGAGCATCACCCTCTGGCTGGATGGCGTCCCCTGCTCCATGGAGGTCGACTCGGGATCATCCATGATGGTGATCTCCTCAACAACGTGGCAGCAGCTGTTCCCGAGATGGAGGCAGCAGTGGCTGAAACCAGCGGACTTGCAGCTGTCCGATTTTCAGGGCAAACATATTCCTCTGTCGGGGAGGGATACATTTGAAGTCGAATTTAAAGAACGTAAAGTCATTTTGCCATTGTTGGTTGCTGAGGGGGATCGGGTTAACTTGCCTGGCCTGGACTGGTTTGAACCTCTGGGTATTGAAATAACAGGGGTTAACAAAGTGTCTGAGAATAAATGGGAAATGTTGTATATAGAGTTCCCTGAAGTGTTTGGGGGAGGCCTAGGAAGGTACAAGGGTCTTCCCATATCGTTTGAATTGGATCTATCGGTAATCCCAATCCGTTTAAAATACAGCAAGGTGCCCATTCCACTTAAACCCCGCATTGAGGCAGAGCTGGACAAGTTCATCGAACAAGGGGTATTAGAACCGGTGCCATTTAGTAGATGGGAGACCCCGATTGTGACACCTGTGAAGCCGGATGGCTCGGTCCAAATATGTGCAGACTACAAATGCACTATTAATCGTGCTTTGCAACAACACTCGTATCCAGTGCCAGTGATAAGCCACATCTTGGCGTCCTTGGGGGGTGGGCGAGTTTTCACAAAACTCGACCTGGCATGGGCTTATCAACAGCTGCCTGTGACTGGGGAGGCTGCGGAAGCTCAGACCATAGTCACCCATAGGGGTGGCCTTTAAAGTAAACAGGCTCCAGTTCAGGGTAAATGTCGCCCCCGGAATTTTCCAGGGACTCATGGAAGGATTGTTGAGGGGGGTCCCTGGAACTGTGCCCTATTTCGACGACGTGTTGAGTGCGGGCAGTTCTGGCAAAGAACTGATGGACCGGGTGAGGGCGGTGTTGGAACGCTTCAAAAAGGTGGGCTTGAAGGTCAAAAAGTCCAAATGCCTTATCGGAGTTCCAAGTGTGGAGTTCTTAGGGTTCCAAGTGGATGCTGAAGGAGTCCACCCCACACAGGACAAGGTGACCGCCATCCAAAACACCCCCAGGCCATGTAATAGAAAGGAACTACAGTCCTTCCTTGGGCTGCTCAATTTTTACCATGCGTTCCTGCTGCATAAAGTGTCTGTGGCGGCGCCATTACATGCCCTTTTGCACAAGGACACAAAATGGTGGTGGGGCTCTGAGCAAGAGCGGGCGTTCAAAGAGGTAAAAAGCTTTCTGTCCTTTAAGGCTGTGCTAATGCACTACGATGAACAGAAACTGCTTGTGTTAGCAGCCGATGCATCCCCATAAAGGGTAGGGGCACGTAATGCTGGACGGCAGTGAAGCGCCCATGGCTTTCTACTCACGCTCTTTATCTGCGTCCGAAAAGAACTATGCACAAATAGATAAAGAAGGACTGGCGCTTGTTTGTGCAGTAAAGAAGTTCCATGACTTTGTTTATGGCCAGAAATTTTTGTTAGTGACTGACCACAAGCCGCTTTTGGGAATCTTTGCCCCGGACCAGCAATTTCCCAACATCTTGTCCCCCCGCATGTTACGCTGGGCCATCTTTTTAGTGGCCTACGACTACGACCTGGAGCATCGGCTGGGTAAGGCAATCGGGCATGCCGACGCCCTGAGTCGTTGCCCTCTGCCCGGCCAGGACTTGGACCCTGTGTTGCGGGTTCGAACAGCAGAAGTGGTAGGCACGGAGTGGGCCAGAAGAGAGTGCGAGTATCCAAATAATACTGGAGGCTTCAGCTAGGTGCAAACTATATACATTTATTTACACACCACAGCCACCATCAAACAGAGTGTCAAAGTGCTCTGCTGCAATCATACAAATGAGGAGGAGAGACTGTACATCACTCACTGTACATTTACACAAACACCAGCCAATCAGGCTTCAGTGCTGAGTCACTGTGATAGCAGTGGCAAGACTGCCCTGAACTGGTTATAGCCAGCTCTAACAGAGATTCCTGGCTGACAGCTACCTGTCACTAGATCAAATACATCTAGCCAGACTTACAGAACATGTGGATCTCAACACTCCCCCTTAAGTCTGCATCTGGATGTTCAATTTGATCTTCAAATCAGTAAATGTTTTCACATCAAGGCACTTGGTAAACAAGTCAGCTATGTTTGACTTGGAAGCACAATAGGTCAACTTAATTAAACCTCGCTGTAGTACATCTTTAACATTCATGTACCTTATGTTAATGTGCCTGCTTCTTATTCTAATACTCTGTGTATCAGCCAGCTGTTGTGTAGCCACATTGTCACAGAAAACATTAACAGGTAATACATGGTTTACACTGAAGTCAGTTAGCAGTTGTAAAACCCATTCTAACTGCACACAACACTAGGAGTTTGTGCTATGTAAACTTTCTCAGAAATGGATGCATTTGCCAAAAGAAAATGATCCACTCTCATGTTATTTTGCCCTGCTTTTACGAGGGCCACTCTGAAACCAAGCCTCCTTTTCAGCTGTAGGCATTTGCAATACTTCATGGTAGGTTTGAGGCTCCTTAATGAAAACATGATTGACATCATAGCCATATCTTACAGGAGGTGTGCCCTTAGTACTGCGCATAGAAACCCTTGGTAGTACTTTCTCATTTTGCACACCATCAAACTGCACATTTACCGGTTGTTGCTCTTGTTTGATCACAGGCTCATTACTGACACCCTCGGTGATATCGGAGCTAGGTAAAGCAACCATTTGTGATACTTCATTTGCATGAATCTTTCCCCAGTTTTCATGCTCACAAAAAGAGGCAGACCTGCTGAAACTCACTTTGTTGAACTGATCAGCAAATCTATAGGTCTTCATGCTAGACTGATAACCCAGGAAGACCAATTTCCTGGCTTTGGCTCCCCCTTTCCTCCTGCGCTCAAGAGGTATGTTTACCCATGCTTTGGAGCCAAAAACCCTTAGGTATTCCAGGTTTGGTAAACGTTTGTACAATAATCTGTATGGTATATCCTCTATAGAGCGTGAATAAATCTGGTTGCTTACATAACAGGCATTTTTCATTGCCTCAGCCCAAAACGCAATACCCAGGCCAGAATCCTTCAACGTTGCATACATCATGTTCTGAAGAACCCCGCCTTTGCGCTCGGCTACACCATTTTCTGCTGGAGTACAAACATTGGCAACCCTATGTTTTATTCCCTTTTGTTGTAGGAAGTGCTCAAAGGCATTGGAGGTAAATTCCCCTCCCATGTCAGTTTGGATGGCTAGCACATCGCCAAACTGGTTCTTTACTCTTTTATACCAATATTTAAAGGTTGAGAAGACATCAGACTTACACTTCATCACATACACCCAGCAAAATCTTGACCAGTCATCAGTAATAATGAGAACATATTTGTTATCCGAATGGCTTTTTGGAAAAGGACCAACCACATCCATATGAACCAAAGCCAAAGGCTTTTGAGACTCTCTTAAGCTCTGTTTTGCGACTGGAAATGCATTAGAATTTGCAATCTTACATATCTCACAGTCTAGGTAGTTTTTACACTCTTTTACACCCTCTTGGCCTGTCAGGGCCAGGGTCTTTTGAATAGTTTTGAAACTCACATGACCTAGACGGCGGTGTAGCAAATGTTGACAGTTATTATGGGGGTTAACATTGGTAACAGCGTGTACATTTTCTTTAGTGTTGTTCAGCACATAAACATTATTTTGCAACCTGCCTATTGCACACACTTTACTGCTTTCATAATTTTACACTCTTTGTTAGCAAATACCACTTGGAACCCTGCAGTGTCCAAGCTCATAATGCTTAATGAATTATTTTGTAAGCCAGGTACACAAATCACCCCCTTTAAAGTATGGTTTAAGTTGGGGAAAAACACATCCCCATCAGCTGTAACCTGGGAATGCGTCCCATCTGCAAGACTTACATGTGTTAAGGGAGAGGTCCTAGTATTGTGTAGAAGCCCCTCATCCTTGCAATACGTTTGGGATGCACCTGAATTGAGTAGCCAGGATGAAGCCACAAAATTGTCCACAGGGCCCACCATAGCTACAGAATGCTGAGACTCAGGCTGTTTCTTTTCTTGCTTCTGCCTCTCAGGACAGAAAAAACATTTCCTCTTGTTCTTGCTGCCTCTGGAAGTATCTTTGGACTGTTTCTGGAGAGTGGCAACAGCAACAGAACAGGTGCTTTCTGCTATCTCTTCTGCAGATTGCCTGGAACTGTGCCCGGTCACCTTGGCCAACTGCCCAGACTCCCTGGCATGCTGCCTAGATTCAACAATACGCTCCTCATGTTGGATTAACTTTCCGGTGACAAACTGGACTGTTAAAACTTTTTCATCCACTGTTTTGAATGCAGGCAAAATTGTGTCAAATTTTTGTGATGATGATAAGATTATGAACGTTTTATCAATCTCCTCAAAAACTTTGCCACGCTCCTGAAGCTGACGAAAATAATCCATCAGTACCTTGAGATGGTCTTTCACAGGCTCCTGGGGTGCTTGCAGCTTTCTATACAAACGCTGGGTTAACGAGATAAGAGACCCGAAATTAGCCTGCTGATAAACGTCTTTAAGTGAAGACCAAGCCTGTTCAGCACTTTCAGCTTGAGCAACATAAACAAGCTGATCGTCACTGACACTCAAAACAATCAGTGCTAGGGCTTTTTCATCATTTTTCTCATCAAGTGGTGTTGGGTTTTCAGGGGGGTCATTTACATATCTTCAAAGCCCCTCCTTCACAAGAAAGAACCGCATTTTAAGTGCCCAATTGTTATAGTTTATAGAAGTGAGCTTTTCAACCAGCTGGGAAGTAGATACCTGAGCCATGATGCTTGCTCCCGGCTCCCGGCTGCTGGTCTCTCGGCTCTGGCTGCTTGGCGTCCTCCTCCACACAGGACTCCCACACACTGCAACCGACCTCCGGCTCCTCCAGCTCACAGCTCCTCCAGCCTGCTTCTCAGACAGCACGGCCAGACACTGCTTTCTCTCCAACAAAGAAAGCCACAGCAGACAGACAACTCCACAGATACTGCTTCCACAGCTCCCAACAGCTCCAGCTTACTCCATGCACAGCCAACCGTAGGCTGGGCCCATAACCCTGTCACGGGTTCGAACAGCAGAAGTGGTAGGCACGGAGTGGGCCAGAAGAGAGTGCGAGTATCCAAATAATACTGGAGGCTTCAGCTAGGTGCAAACTATATACATTTATTTACACACCACAGCCACCATCAAACAGAGTGTCAAAGTGCTCTGCTGCAATCATACAAATGAGGAGGAGAGACTGTACATCACTTACTGTACATTTATACAAACACCAGCCAATCAGGCTTCAGTGCTGAGTCACTGTGATAGCAGTGGCAAGACTGCCCTGAACCGGTTATAGCCAGCTCTAACAGAGATTCCTGGCTGACAGCTACCTGTCACTAGATCAAATACATCTAGCCAGACTTACAGAACATGTGGATCTCAACACCCTGTGCCTGCCAGTTCCATACTGGCCATAGACGAACTGCCTCAGGCACCTATCTCCTCCACGGACATTGCTGCTGCGACAGCAAAAGACAATCTCTTGGCCCGTGTTCTCAACTGGGTGTGGCTGGGGTGGCCGGCAGGGTTCTTGGAGCCAGAATTTAAGCTGTTTGCATCACAGCAAAATGAAATGTCTGTGTCTAAAGGCTGTGTTCTGTGGGGAAACAGGGTGGTGGTCCCTGAAAAATTATGCAGAAGTGCTGGAATCACTTCATGAGGGCCATCCCGGCATGGTCCACATGAAAGCCCTGGCAAGAGGGTATGTGTGGTGGCCAGGCATAGATGCCGACATTGAGGCATGGGGCGTGAATGTATGCCTTGCCAGCAAGCCAGACCAGAGCCTCCACAGGCTCCCCCCCCAGAGGTGGGAATCCACCAGGAAAACATGGTCTAGGCTGCATGTCAATTTTGCAGGACCTTTTCAGGGCCAGACCTTTCTGCTCATTGTCGACTCCTATACAAAATGGTTAGAGGTGGCACATATGCCTTGTACTTCTTCGGTTGCTGTGATAAATGTGTTGTGCTGGTTTTTTGCCACCCATGGGCTACCAGACGTGTTAGTCAGTAACAACGGGGCACAAGTTGTCTCTAGGGACTTCGAACAGTTCCTAGAGAACAATGGTATTCACCACCTAACTTCGGCACCATTTCATCCGGCCTCTAATGGCCAAGCTGAAAGAATGGTCCGTACGACCAAGGAAGCTTTAAAGAAAATGATGCAGGGTGATTGTGGGTAGAAAGCTGCAAGCTTTCTGTTAAGGCAGCATACAACACCTTGTGCCTCCACTGGTAGAAGCCCAGCTGAGCTTCTAATGGGGCGTCACCTCATGACATGGCTTGACAGGTTGCACCCTGACCTGAATGATGTAAAGCTTCCGCAGCAACAGGGTCCAGAGAAAGTATGAATGTATGAGATGGGCAATAAGGTCTTCACTTGTAATTATGCTGAGGGTCACTTGTGGCTTCCTGCCGTAATCAGATACACAGTCGGGTCACGAATGTATGTGGTGGAACTCGCCAACGGTTGGAAATGGCGGTGCCACATAGACCAGTTAAGGCAGCGGTGGGCTAAGGACAGTCTAGACTCCCAGCATGCTGAGTCTTCAGACCTTGACGGGCAACCAGGTCCTCCAGACAGGGAGGTGAGTGTTGCTGTGCCTAGCACAGACCCCGAAGTAGGGCAGACCCCTACTTACAATGGTGACCCCTCAGAAAATGTTGAACCTGACTCCACTGACCAAGAATCAAGCAGGGACCCCGATGTTGTTGTGCCATCTGAGCCTGAACCTCTGCACAGGTCTCAGCGTGCTTGCCGTGCTCCCCCATATCTGAAGGATTATGTCTGTAATCTTGTTAGCCACCCTGAGCTCGGTAGCGGGGTATAAATCCCAAAATAAATAAAATAAAATAAATAATGGAGTTGTGTCAACTTAAGTAGGAGGGATTTGTAATGTATTTGGCAAAGTGAAATCTGCCCATTGAAAGCCCATGTTAAGCTTCGTGCCTAGACAAGGATCCTAATCCTCAACATCTGATTGGTTGTCTAAGAAGCACCATCCTATCAGGACAAGCCTCAAACTCTTGGGGGGAACGACCCCTATTGGTTCTTATCTCCGTAATCTTATTGGTTACTTATCTGTAAATACGCGTGGCTATATTAGCCGGGAACATTTAAAAGGGAGCAAAGCTCCACTGTTTCTTTGTCATCTGTTGATCTGCGGTTTTGCTGTTCTGGTTGACTTTGAGTTGTTGCTGAATAAAGCTGAATCACTTTGCTGAAATCAAGTTAAGTGTCATACTTCACACTGATCTCTGTAGTCTGATGATTGGTTGTAATTCTGGGGAAACGTCATGCCTTGAGTTTGGTAATTCTAGCTTTAAGGCTCTGCCTTTTGTGGGTTGTTACCAGAATCTTAAGGTTGCCATTTGTAAGTCGGAGTAACTTACTAGAAGAAAAGGGTAAAAAAAAAAATGTGGGAATTCAATATTTATCATCAACAAACATTCACATATCTCTTTTAATTTGAGAATACGTCTCTGTTGTTTTGCCTTACAGCAAACCTGTGATGTTGATCATTATTATAATTATACCCATTTGATAGCTGAGGAACTGGGAATCCATAAGATTTACCTAAGCCCTACAAGTGAGTATGACACTCTGTTATGCACAGCTTTCTGTACTTCCCCAGTATTGAGAAGTTCCAAGGGCAACACTTCCAGAAAGAAAAGGACTCTCTGCACACCCAAAGTGCTTCACTTTCAGCCAATTTACAGCTTGCTCCTTGTCTGCCTCTCTATGTGTCCCAAACTGAAACTGCTGTTTTTATACATATACAAACCAGCCCTCCTACCAACAGCTGAGACTAAGGGGCTACCTTCCCCAGTCACTGAAAGGTTCTTGAATGAGAAAGTGATCTGGAGATTATCTCATGACAATTAGCTCCCACTGAGGAAACAACTACATCCATTAAAGAACATTAGTATTCTTCCTTTCAAAGGCCCTAGTTTTATAAAATGTGCCTTTAGGCCAAACCATAATGATGCACCCATTAAGGGCAATCATTCAGCAATCCCACAACAGTAGTATGTAGAACTCTGTTTTTTTTGCAACTAGCTGTTTTTCTCATGTTGTGCAGGTTGCATTATTAGAGTGGAAGAGCAGCTTTTCATAACATCATGTGTAATTAGTTGTGTAGGTGAACTAATTGACCCTGTATTTTGATTTTGTTAAACAAGCTAACAAAAGATTAAATGCAATATTGAGCTCTGCTGAAATAAAATAACAAAGTTTGAGTCCAGCGGCACCTTTAACACCAACAAAGTTTAATTCTGAGTATAAGCTTTCATGTGCATGCACACCTCTTTAGATACATTGAAACAGATTTCACCAGTCATTACATATAGGTAGAGAAGGTAGTCACCAGGAAGGGCCACTGGATTCAAACTTCATTCTGTTGCTTCAGACCAACACAGCTACCCACCTGAATCTGTCTTCAAAGATGACAAAATGAAAGAGTACTAACTTTTGCTTCCTCTCCCAGGACCTGGCTGAAGAACAGCAGACTGCTATGTAATGGTACATGAGGTATGGGACACCATCCTGTTATTGTCATGGTTGGGCATGTTGCATCGGGGACATAAACTATAGTGGCACAGTGGGGCTCAGTGTTCCCTCTAAGCTCCAGCTTACACAATTTTGTCCTAGCTCAGGAAGGAAGGCTCCAAAGCAAACTAATTTATGCAGTAGCCAAATCGCTCACTCACAACTTTAATGCCAATAGCTCACAAAGTACCATTTTTGCTCACAAGGCTCCACAGCTTAGAGGGAACATTGGGGGGCTTAAGCCTCCTGGGATTTCCCAGTGGGGGGCAATGGCCCCCTGGAGTGGCAGGCTCCTCTGGGATTTCCCAGCAGGCTGCCAGGTTCTCAGGGACAGCCAGTCTTGTTTGTCTTTGTCACAATTTAAGTTCCTAGGAGGGAAGGGGGCTGTTTTTGTGTGATTGTTTTTGTATAGATAAGAGAGGGAGGGGACCGTCAGTGTGTAATACTGCCTATGAAGAAACAATAGAGAGAGAGTATGCAAGGGGGGAAAGAGAAAGAGCCATCCATCTAGCAATTAGAAGGCCTCAGTGGCAGGACTGAAGAATATATTTCCTGTAGCCTGCAACACAAACTTTGATGTAAGAAATGGATCAAGAGAATTATGGTTTGCCTTCACAGATGGGATACTAATAATTGCAATATTACTGTGTACTTTTAGACCCTGCCCTAAAGAAAGAAATGGTCCCATCCCATCTGCATTTCATCTTTAGCTATAGGGGTGGGGGAGTGTTACCAAGTGCCCTCTTCCTATCTAATTGTGTGCTGTCTGCCCTGATTCTATCCTGACTAAATTTGCCTTGGCAGGGAAAGACTGAAAGTAACAGAAGCAGGGGACAGCAAAGGATGAGATGGTTAGACAGTGTTACTGATGCAATGAACATGAAATTGAGCAAACTCCAGAGGACAGCGAAAGACAGGAGAGCCTGGTGTGATGTGGTCCATGGGGTTGTGAAGAGTCAAACTCTAGTGTGTGACTTAACAACAACAACAACAACAAGCAATGTTAGGAACTACTAATGCCTTGTTTTAGAGAAGGTGAGGTCAAGGGTCTCCTTAGGCTGTGCTAATATTAGCCAAAACTTTGGGTGGGCAACTGATTCACTGGTGGGACATATGCATGGCTATCCATTGCCATAGGGGCTTGCAAAGCCAAGCACCCACCTGGATCTATCAAGGTAATTTCATCAGCAAATATAAGCCTTTTTTATATACATTTTTATCTGATTTCCCCTACTATATAGGACATTTAGGAAGAGGAGGACAAGGGGAATGGGATAAGACATATAGGAAAAAGTTTCCATCAGGCTTATATAATAGCTGTTACAGAACAGTTTTCATTTTGAATCTTTGTTTCCAGTCTTTTTTTCATTTATATAATTTCTAATGTTGCTTGATCAAATCCTTAAAGTCTTCTGTTTTGATTCCTGAAAAAGTACATATTCTTTACGGTTCAAGTTAAGTTTCTCCCAAATTTATAATAATTGTAATCCATTATTCATGATTTTCCCTTTTCATGGCTTCTTTTCACCCATTCATAAAATAGTGTCCAATTTTCACTCTCATTTTGTTTACTTTGGTCTTTCAATAAATCTGTCAATATATCCATTTCCGCTGTTTCAAAATTTTTTGTCAAGAGTTCCCCTTTTGTTGGTATCTCCGATTTCTTCCAATATGTAGCATAAAGAATTCTTGCTGCCATAACTATATATATAATTAAGTGCTCTGGTTTAAATGGTAGAGGTATCAGACATATTTTTTGCAATATTTCATGAACCCTTCTTCAATATAACATCACATCTTTACACTTCTACCAAATATGAAAGAAGCTTCCCACCCATGTCTTACATTTCCAGCATTTGTCAGACATTCCAGGATACATTTTGGCTAATTTCTCAGTGCCCCCTGGTCTTCCGGCTGAGTGCTGTGGTCTGGTGCCCGGTCTGGGTGGAGGTGGTCTAAAGTGAGGGGTGGTGTGCTGGCTGAACACAAATGCTGCCAGGTTGTAGTTCCAGTCACTCTGGTCCATGCGGCACAGTGCCTCCTTAGTTTTTCTAACCATCCATTCCACCTGGCCATTGCTTGCAGGGTGAAACAGTGCAGAATGGATTTGCCTGATCCCATAGTACTCTACAAACTCTAGAAACTCCAAGGAAGTAAAAGCAGTACCGTTGTCCAGGACAAGGGAGTCTGGTATCCTGTGCAAGCTGAAAATCCACCACATTGTTCTGACGGCGGACCGGGACAAGGTGGAAGGAACAGGCAGCACGTCCAGCCATTTTGTGTAGGCATCTACCAGAATAAAAAAGATCTGGCCCTGGAAAGGCCTGGTGAAGTCTGGGTGGTGTCTTGCCTATGGCTTATGGGATGACTCCCAGGGTTGCACCGGAGCTTTTGGGGGCTTGGGTCATGACTCCCTGCACTTTTAGCACCGCTTCACAGTTTCTTCTATCTGGGCATCAAGACCCGGCCACCATACATAGCTCCGGGCCAGGGCTTTCATCCTTACTATCCACGGGTGGTGTTCATGCAAAGTGGTGAAAACGCGGCTTTGCAGAGGTGGCAGGATCACCACCTGACTTCCCCACAGCAAACACCCCTTGTGGGAAGATAGCTCATCTCGGCAGCTGGCAAATGCCAAGAACTCGGGACACATCTGGCCTGCAGGCCACCCCCTCCCCACCCAGTTGAGTACCCAGGAGAGAATGCGATCCCAGGTCGTGTGGCAGACCACCTCTGTTGCGGGGTGCGTGTCTTAACGGTTCAAGCCCCCAAACCTTTACTAGGACTTCCCAGCCACCTCAGTCTCTCACCTGCTTGCACTGCAGATCCAGCAGAGGAACCTCTTATAGTAACCACACAAAGGCAGTCCAGTGGTACACTATATACAAGAGTTTTATTCACAGTATTCACAAGCAAAGTGCTACGCCAGGCATCCAATATACAAAAAGAAAAAGTATGGCAGTAATACAAAGACATATATACAAACCTCCACCAATCAGTGGACTGCTGAGTCACAGTGACTGCACACTGTTCAGTGCCAGGCAGAACAAGTTGGGACTTGTCCTCTGAATACATCAGCTGACACTAACTGACAGGTAGCTGTCATCCTAGATCCTAATGATCTAGCTACTGGAGATTAACATACAACACTCTCCCTTAAGCTTCAGTAGGTAGGATCATGTTGAGTCTCCCCCTAAGGTTCAAGAATTGTGCTTCATTCAAGCCCTTAGTAAACATGTCTGCAACATTCTCACTAGACATACAGTGTTGTAATGACACTATTTTTCTTTGGACAGTATCCCTAACATTTTGGTATCTAATGTTAATGTGCCTAGATCTAGGCCTTATACCTTGGGCATCTGCTAACATTTCAGCTGCAGTATTGTCACATTTTACAATCATAGGCATATCATGCTTTACATCAAAATCTGTTAACAGTTGTTGTAGCCATTCCATTTGTACAGTCAATTCATTCAAGGCCGCAAATTCAGACTCACACGTACTGGTCGAAACTAGACTCTGTTTTACAGATTTCCATATCACCAATGATCCATGCACAAAAATTACATAGCCAGTTATAGACTTTGCATCAAGATTGGAGCCCCAATTTGAATCACTATAACCCAGAACCTGTTGTGCATTGTTTAAACCCAATACAAGTTTGCATTTCTTGGTTCCCTTTAAATACCTTAAAAGCCTTTTAGCTGCATTCCAGTCCCGTTTGTATGGTTTAGCACTTTTTTGGCTAAGTGCATGAACAGCATAACAAATATCTGGCCGAGACCATGTAGCTAAATAGTTTAAAGAACCTATCAATGACTGGTACAATTGTTTTTGTTCAAAGACTTCATCTTCAGGTTCTCTAGCATAGCTAGTAGAGATTGGTGTGGACACAGGTTTTGCATCAAGCATATTATATATTTCCAACAATTTCACAATTTTGTTTTCTTGGCATATTTCAAAATAACCATCAGAGTTTCTGCTGATATCCATTCCCAGATAATGAGTAATTGTACCAAGATTCTTCATTTTAAAATATTGTTTTGTTGTACATTCAAACCATGTCAGATCTTCTGTTTGCCCATAGATAAAACACACATCATCGACGAAAAGTACCAAATAACATTTGTTTCCATTGATGACTTTACTGAACATGCATGGGTCAGCAAGACTCTGTTTGAACCCCATATCAGTCAAAGTGTTTGTTAAACATTGGTTCCAGAGATGACCTGATTGACGCAAACCATAAAGACCTTTCTTTAGCTTTAATACCAAATTTGGATTTTCATTCACAAAACCAGGGATTTGTTGCATGTACAATGCTTCTTTCAAGTCTGCATTCAAATATGCTGTAGTGAAATCAAAGTGTTGAACATGCATTCCCTCTATACCTGCTTTAGTCAGGGCCACATTTAAAGTATGACTTTTTATTGTGGGTGCAAAAGTTTCATCAAAATCTTCACCAATAAGTTGAGAAAAGCCTTGAGCTACTAACCTAGCTTTCTTTTGAGGTTGACCACCCTGTACAGGTTTTAATTTATACACCCATTTGCAGCCTATGATTCTGCTACCCTCTGGTGCTTCAGCCAGTTCAAACACATCATTTGAACACAATGAATCATATTCAGTTTGCATCGCCTGCATCCAGGCTTGTTTTTCATCTTTAGGCATTACAGTAACATCATAATAACATGTAGGCTCCTTTACACAGACCATATTTACAACTTGTGTTTCAAAACCATACCTCTGAGGAGGAATACCTTTGTTGCTCCTTTCAGACCTTCTAAGAGTACTGGTTTCAGCCTGTACATCACTTGAAACAGTAGACTGAGAAGATGAGCCAGGTTGAGACTCCTCAGAATTTGACACAGTTTGTTGATCACCTGAGAGCGGTAACATTGCCTTTTCATATAGTGAGTTACCATGAATCTTGTGCCAATTCCTTCCCTCAGTGAAGTTGGCAGACCTACTAAAACTGAGTTGGTTATGATCATTTACAAACCTATAAGCCTTCATACCAGACTGGCATCCTATGAAAGTCAAGAGTTTGGATCTCTGACCACCCTTCCTGCGCTGATTCAATGGTACATTTACCCATGCTTGGGAACCAAACACACGCAGAAAATCTAACTTTGGCATTTTTTGGTACAACATTGCATATGGTATGGAATTTGTTACTCTTGTCCACAACCTATTTGTAACAAAAGTGGCATATTTTAAGGCTTCAGCCCAATACTGTTTAGGCAATTGTGCATCAGCGAGCATGGCATACATAACCGTCTGTAAAGTAGCATTTTTTCTTTCAACAACCCCATTCTCAGCTGGCGTGCTAACATTTGCCACACGATGTTTCACCCCTAGATTTCTTAACCATTGTTTCATTTTGTTTGACATAAATTCAGAACCCATGTCAGTTTGTATAGCTTTGAGATCCCCTAATTGGTTCTTTACCTTCTTGTA
Source organism: Gekko gecko (assembly GCA_029375565.1). NCBI lineage: Eukaryota > Metazoa > Chordata > Lepidosauria > Squamata > Gekkonidae > Gekko > Gekko gecko. The sequence goes on from JAPDNY010000001.1 coordinate 98,752,869, forward strand.
CCAATATTTCAGTGACTCAAAGGCATCAGACTTATGTTTTAAAATATAAGTCCAAACATATTTTGAAAAATCGTCAACCACTGTCAGAGCAAAGCGATTATTAGACACACTGGGTGCAAAAGGACCTATGATATCAACATGTACTAGTTGCAAAGGATAAGTTGACTCCCTTTCACTTTTGCGTGCCACAGGATAAGCATGAGATTTAACCTGTTTACATATTTGGCAATCAAGAAAAGTATTACAAGCCTTAACACCTTCTTTACCTGTTAAAGCAAGGGTTTCATTAATTGCCTTGAAGGAGGCGTGGCCTAACCGGCGATGGAGGAGATGTAGGCACTCATGATGTGGATCCTTATTTCCAGGAACACTTGCTGTAGCTGCAAGAACAGAGCTATTCAATACATACACCCCATTTACAAGGTTAGCATTTGCAATTTCCCTTCCACCTTTCTTAATAAGACATTGCTCCCCACCAAAAATAATTTCAAAGTTGGCACGATCCAGTGCCAGAACACTAAGTAAATTACTTTCCAGAGTTGGATCACAGATTACGTTCTGGAAGGTGTGGTTTAGACACTGTAGGGTTAGTTCTCCAGAACAAGTCACTTCTGCAACGTGACCATCTGCAAGGCTTACATGTTGTAGCTGAGCATCACGCACATTCTTCAACAAGTCAGGACTGTTTACAATTGTGACACTTGCCCCACTGTCAAGAACCCATTTTGACTTGTCTTCCTCCTTGGTAGTGACAAGAGACACAAAAGGACGACTCGACGACGTGTCAGAGCAACCACCAAGATTGTTCCTTTTGTTTGAAGGACAGGATTTTTTTACATGTTTTGTTGAGCCACACAGATAACAGCATTTTACTCGCAGAGCTTTAGCTGGCTCTATCTTTTCCTCTTTGAAACTTCTGCTGAAGCTTTTATTTCCACTGGCAACTCCCACACAGTCATTAGTTCGCTGGCAGGCAACCGGAGCAGACAGAGACTGCTGAGATTTTAGTTTTGCTTCATATTCCAAAGCTCTCCCAATTATATGCTGAAGGTTCAATTGGGCAGGCTGCAGCCCCTCCAAATTTACTATAAGGGGGTCGAAAGCCTCGTTTAATGAACTGAGTAGCAGATAACATTTATCTTCAGTGCTAATTTGTTTACCTCTGCCTTCAAGCTGTTGATAAAGCTCAGTCAGCACATTGATATGCTCCCGAACTGATTCGTTTGGAGCTTGAACTTTTCTATACAAACGGCGTGTCAAAGACATCATGGTTCCAGCAGTTGTTTGCACATAAACATCTTTAAGTGATTGCCAAGCCTCCCGTGCATCAGCTGCTGACGTAATATGAATAAGCTGATCGTCACTCACCGACAAAACGATGCATGCCAGGGCTCGTTTAGCCTTCGGCTGGTCTCCCACAGGCACAGGGTCAGGAGGATCCTCAACATACAGCCAAATCCCCTCTCTAATGAGGTAATGCTTCATTTTAAAAGCCCAAACGTCGTAGTTTGTAGAAGTTAATTTGTCCACCACTTGCATAGCTGGCATGAGAGCCATAATTCACTCCCGACTCACCAACACTCACAAGCTGGAACTGCCGTCTGTTCTCCGGCGTGGCTCTTGCTGCATACAGGCTTATCTGAGCAGGTCACTCCCCCACTCCTGGAGAATGCAGTAACCGTCCACTTCAGCTCCTGGACTCACAGCTGCACACACCACCTTTCAGCACGGCTCACCGGCGTTCCTTGGAAAGCAGAAGCTGGTTGTTCACACCAAGCTGGCTCTCCTTCAGACTGGGCTGGGTCCTTAGCAGGCTGGGTTCGAACCCGTTAAGGTCTGGGCCCATAACCCTGTTGCGGGGTGCGTGTCTTAACGGTTCAAGCCCCCAAACCTTTACTAGGACTTCCCAGCCACCTCAGTCTCTCACCTGCTTGCACTGCAGATCCAGCAGAGGAACCTCTTATAGTAACCACACAAAGGCAGTCCAGTGGTACACTATATACAAGAGTTTTATTCACAGTATTCACAAGCAAAGTGCTACGCCAGGCATCCAATATACAAAAGGAAAAAGTATGGCAGTAATACAAAGACATATATACAAACCTCCACCAATCAGTGGACTGCTGAGTCACAGTGACTGCACACTGTTCAGTGCCAGGCAGAACAAGTTGGGACTTGTCCTCTGAATACATCAGCTGACACTAACTGACAGGTAGCTGTCATCCTAGATCCTAATGATCTAGCTACTGGAGATTAACATACAACAGGCAGCACCTCCAGCCATTTTGTGTAGGCATCTACCAGAATAAAAAAGATCTGGCCCTGGAAAGGCCTGGTGAAGTCTGGGTGGTGTCTTGCCTATGGCTTATGGGATGACTCCCAGGGTTGCACCGGAGCTTTTGGGGGCTTGGGTCATGACTCCCTGCACTTTTAGCACCGCTTCACAGTTTCTTCTATCTGGGCATCAAGACCCGGCCACCATACATAGCTCCGGGCCAGGGCTTTCATCCTTACTATCCACGGGTGGTGTTCGTGCAAAGTGGTGAAAACGCGGCTTTGCAGAGGTGGCAGGATCACCACCTGACTTCCCCACAGCAAACACCCCTTGTGGGAAGATAGCTCATCTCGGCAGCTGGCAAATGCCAAGAACTCGGGACACATCTGGCCTGCAGGCCACCCCCTCCCCACCCAGTTGAGTACCCAGGAGAGAATGCGATCCCAGGTCGTGTGGCAGACCACCTCCCCCACCTGGACCAGGTGATTGGGCAGGTCCTCCAGCAGGGTGATGTGATGGGCTGGCGCAGGGTCAGGGTCAGAGGAAGGGAGTGGAAGGCAGCTCAAGGCATCAGCATGTCCCATCACTGTTCTGGGGCGGTGGACCAGTGCATATTGGTACCCCGCAAGGAAAATAGACCAGCAGAGTACCCTGGGCAACAAGATCTGAGGGGTCTGGTGGTCTGGGGTGAGCAAACCCAGCAGGGGCCTGTGATTGGTGACTATCGTGAACAGCCGGCCATAGAGGAAATTGTGAAATTTGTTTCATGCCGGCAACTATCGTAAGTGCCTCCTTATCAATTTGTGCGTAGTTACACTCCGTGGTCGGCAGGGTGCGGGAATAATAAGCTACGGGGACCTTGCGGCCATTGGCCAACTGGTGACCCAGGACTGCCCCCACCCCGTATGGAGATATGTCACATGCCAACACCACGGGCAGGGACTCATCAAAGTGGGCAAGTATGGTGTTGGAAACCAACAAGTCCTTGACCGCCCGGAAGGCAGCGACATGAGCCAGACCCCAGACCCTCGGAGCCTGTTTGTCCAGTAGCCTGTGCAGAGGCTCTGCTATGGCAGCCTTGTGGGGAAGGAAAGAATGATAAAAATTCAGTGGCCCCAGAAAAGCCTGGAACTCCATCTTTGAGGGGGTGTGGGCACCTCCCGGATGGCGTGGATCTTGTCCTGCGTGGGGTGAATTCCCTGGGCATTGATGGAAAACCCCAGGAATTCCACCCAGGGCACTCCCAAGATGCATTTTTCCCATTTCACCTTGAGACCTGCTGTGGCGAAGCGCTCGAGCATGGCCCAAAGCCGCGCCGCAAAGGTCTCGGAGTCCGGGGCTGCAATCAGCACATCATCAAAGAATGGCTGGACTCCTGGGATCCCTTTCAGGAGACAATCCATCAAATTCTGAAAAATCCCCAGTGCCACGTTCCCCCAAAATTGCAGGTGCCGCATACTGAAAGCCCCCCTGTGAGTTACAATGGTTTGAGCCTTGGCTGAGGAGTCATTGACTGGCAGTTGCTGATAGGCCTGGGCCAAATCCAGCTTGCCGAAAACCCTCACACCTGCCAAGGAAGCCAAGACCTGGCTGACCACCGGTACCAGATACGCGTGATCCTGAAGTGCCCGATTAATGGTGCACTTATAATCCACACAAATGTGTATGTCCCCATTCGATTTTAATGGGGTGATGATGGGGGTTTCCCAGTGGTGTGCAGCACTGGTTCTAACACCCCCTGCTCAACCAGATGGTCCAGTTTGGTTTCTGTCTTGGGCTGGAATGCCAATGAGGGCCGCCTAGCCTTCATCTAGATCGGCCACACCGCAGGGTCAAGGTCCAGGGAAACTGGGGGCCCAGAGTATCGGCCGGGTGTGCCGTCAAACACCCCTGGGAACTCCCCGCAGACCGTGTTAAAGTCCTGCAGATGTACAGAGTGGACACCCGTCACCACAAAACCCAGGGGCCCAAACCATGCAAGTCCCAACAGGCTAGTGAGTTTCCCTTCCACCACCAGCAATTCTAATGGGCCATCAAAGTCTCTGAATGGTACCCTGAATCTGCCCCAGCCCTTGAGAGCCGCAGGGTTTTTTGGAAGTCCCGCAGAAACAAACCCCGTGGCTTTTCCAGGAGGGGTCCCCTGGAAAACTCCAGGAGGAGTTTCTGTAGAGTCTCCACTGAGATAATTGAAAAGGAGGAGCCTGTGTCCAGTTCCATGCAACAGGGGGACCCCTCAATTAATACCATCCCATGCATCTTATTAGGGCCATCCAGGGGCAAATTCAGTACCTTGTGCTGCTGGTGGTTGACTGTCAGGGAGTGTAGGTCAAGGTCCTCCTGGTGCATCGCAGTTGTCCTCTGGTTTCCCCGTGACTGGCAGACACGGGCAATGTGGCCTTGCTTCCCGCATGTCTGGCAGACGGCATCTTGGAAACGGCATGTCTTGTGCTCGTGGCCACCCCCACAGCCAGCACAAGCTGTGGAAGGACCAGCATCCCGGTGTGCCAGCATTGATGGTGGCGGTTGCTGATTCCAGCACTGGGGCTGTTTTCCTTGCAGGATCTCTTCCTCATTGGGGGTGTCAGTTGCTGGGACCATGTTGTGTGTTGAAGATGGCAGACGGTCCTGGTGAGAGCCCTCAAATGCAGTGGCCATTTGCAGGGTGGCATCCAGCTTGAGACCGGAGGTACCGACTTGCGGCAGAGTTTGGCATCTTGGATGCCCCAAACAAATTGGGTCAGCAGATTGTCTTCGACCTTCTTGAACTTACAGTCCATGGTGAGCTGACAGAGTTCGGCCATGAAAGCAGAGGCTGTCTCGCTGGGCTTCTGAAGGTGTGCTTGGAAGTCCATGTGGTTGGCCAGCATGGTGGGCTTTGGGGCATAGTATTTAGTGAGGGCCGCGATGATCTCCTCATAGGTGTTCTCCACAATCTTCTTTGGCACCAGGAGGCTCTTTGCTAGGCGGATGGTAACACTCCACACGTGCTGAGGAGTAGGTCCTGTTTCTTGCCTGCGTTATGTGACCTCGTGGTAGGCAAGGAAGCTCATGAGCTGGTCTACCCATGATTCCCAGAACTCGGGGTGAGTGGGGTTGAAGACCACAAGGGTTCCCAGAGTGACAGCCACGACTCTGCGGCATGGCGGTGTGCGGTGTTCCGTGGATCGGTGCACTGTGCGTTGCTGCTCAGGAGCAGTGTGGGGCGCAGTGTCTGTTGCTGGATCAGTGCTCGATGCCATGTTGGAGTCAGGCTCACTCATCAGTATCCCATCCTTGTCACCAATATAAAGTACTGAGACTGATGCATGGCAAAGTAAATTCAGCTCATACTTTACTGTAGATAGTAGAACAAGAGATGATCATGCCGGTTTATATTCCTAAGTCACACCACACCCAAACACACACCCACACCCGTGATAGGATATTTACAGTGCACTCTTAAACCCATAGGTCCCTTCTAGGATCCTAGCCTCCTGATAGGTGCACGCTAGGATCCGTGCAGGCTATTGTCTCTGGGGACGAAGCTTGGGTCCTTCGTCTGACCACGTGTTGCCCCAACCACATGCGCAGTCTTCCCTGAGTACATAACACTGTCTAGTAAAGACCACCCATTAGTCCTGAAGCCACCTAAAGTAACCAATTACAGGGCTCTGCTTAGGTCCAATCAGACCTTGCGTATATAGTTACATTGTATATAGTTGACTGTTGAAATCGTATAAGTTTGAGTGCCGCTCTTTGCAGAGCAGTCCTGAGCTGAGCAATGTTTGAATAAAGTCTTCTTTGTTTGACCATCGTCTCTTGCCTCAATACTTAAAAGAAATCTTCAAATCTGATTCTCTTACTAAGTAAAGTTTTGGGTCTCCTAAGTTTATCAAAACTTAAAAATAATGTCGTTGTGCCTTAGTTCCATAGTTCTGTCACCTCACTATTTTCAGTTTTATTCAGTTTATTTTGTGGAATGTTTGGGTCATAATGGTTCCGTATAATCTCTTTAATTTTCTCTAAATCCCCAGAATTTTGGTTTTCCTTCTTTACGTAATACTCAGATATTTACATTCATTCTTTCCCAGTCTTAACTGTCCTCTGTATGCCTGACTGGCAAACCCTTGTTTTTGTTAGCTTTTCTTCTCTTCAAGTACACAACAAACTCCTCTCTGCTGATTAACTTGTTTCAGCTGCAACTGACCTGTATGCTTACGTTTCACCAAGTACACTTGAGAAAAATATGTGTGTGATCCCACTTATTCCCTCTCTCTTCACATCTTTCATTTGCATGGCTTTCCATCTATTTTTGCCTGTGTCATTGATTTCACTGTAGCTCAGTGCTCTAGGCCTTTTCTTTAAGACGGTCACAGTGGTACTCCTGTTCAAGAGATATCTATTCCTTCACTAATGCCTTCTTTTTTGAATATGTTGACCACAATTTGAAATTAGATCCCCAGGATAAAGAGCTACAAAGTGGTACTGGTCCATGCATAGTTTGCATAATTATTGGGAAACAGTCCAGTTGATATTATTTTATGTCCAAATACATTAATACAATCTCATCATCAACAAAAAAAATTAAGCATAAAGAAAGTATGATTATTTAAAATTATGTCATGGAGTCAATAGCACACATACTAACAGTACAAGTTACTATAATTAATAGTCATGGAGTCAATAGCACACATATCGACAGTACACGTTACTATAATTAATAGAAATTCACATTCCTGTTTTAAATAATTTTATGTCCTAATTTCCCATCGCAACATTATTATTAACAGCAACCATAACAACATAGCCATAAAGGAAGTGTGTTTATTTAAAATTATGTCATCAATCTGAAAATATTACATTTGTCTAGCAAACAGAACAACAATTTAAAATCACAGTTTACCAGACCAATGGACTCTCTGTCTACCTACCAGTAATATTTGTATTCTACCGATACATTGGATATCTCAAGTATCCTGGAGGGCAAGAGGCCCCATCTGTTCCTGGGCATCATCTGGCCAGGGCTTGATTGAACCTCAATCCTGTGAAGCACGATGTGCGCTTAGGCAGTAGCTAGAACATGAGCTGCCAGTCTAGCATGTCTTCATCATTGCATTGCCTACTAATGGGCCCACCATCTCCATAGCTCTTGCTAAGTGGGGGAGAACTTAGGGGACTGGTAGTTCAGGATCTGGCCCAACCAGCAGGGTACTGGCTGTCCTGAATTCTACTAAGTTGATAACATTACCTGAAGGAGGAGGAGAAGGAGAGGAGATTGGATTTATACCCTGCCCTTCACTCGGAGTCTCAGAGTAGCTTACAATCTCCTTTCCCTTCCCTTCCCCACAACAGACACCCTGTGAGATAGGTGGGGCTGAGAGAGCTCTTTCCAGAACTGCTCTTTCAAGGACAGCTCTGAGAGAACTATGGCTTGCGCAAGGTCATCCAGCAGCTGCAAGTGGAGGAATGGGGAATCAAACCCAGTTCTCCCAGATTAGAGTCTGCACACTTAACCACTACACCAAACTTCAAGTCCTTTGATTGAGGCCTCAGGATGCAGGGTTTCTGGGTAGGGTTGCCAGATCCCCTGGTGGAGGTGGGGGTCCCCTGCTGCCAGGCCCCACGTCCCCATTGCCAATCAGCTGGCAGGTGGGGGAGAACTTACCCCCCTAAAAAAGAGAGAGAACCAACTGATGTGCAGCAACATGTCTATGTCACTGCCCATGTCACTCAGAAATGATGTCATCACATCCTGGGTGTTGGGGTAATGCTCTGGTATTTGAGCAAAATATGGTAGAAGCCAAAGTTACCATAGAGTATTTGCCCAAATACCAGAGCATTGCTCCGACATCGCGGATGTGGTGATGTCATTCTGGGCCATGTGGGCAGTGACAGACACATCGCTATACATTGGCTGGGCCTTCCTGCTGCTCCTGGTAAGTCCCCCCATCCCCCACTGGTTGCCAGGAGGGACCTGGCAACCCTAACTCTGGATCTAGATGGAGTTCGGTAGGGTCAGGTGTCCCTTGTGCTTCCTGGGGTTTCCCCAGAATGGTCTCAGTCTCCCCCTGGTCTTCATTTCTGGGGGGATCCATTGGGGGGGTTATGACAGGATCTGTCTCAAGATTTGGGGGCAAACATTTCAATTAAGAGTAAGAAATTAAAAAGAACCCTGCTGTAATAGACCAGTGGTTCATTTAGTCCAGCATCCTCATAAGGGGCCAACCACTTCCTCTGGAGGGTCAACAACAAGGCATAGAGGCTGCAATTTCCCCCTGATGTTGTCTCCTAGCTCTGGGATTCAGAGGTTTAGTGCCTCTGAATGTGGAGGTTCCCCTCAGTCACTGAGAGAACTATCCTCCATGAGTCTATTTAATCCCTTTTTAAAGCTGTCTATTCCTGTGGCCATCACTACATCCTCTGGCAGAATATGTACTGCAGAATATATACAGCTGAATGATTTGAAAACTGTGTAAAATTAGAATAAGCAGTTGGGATATATATTTCACATTGATTGTTGCAGCTCTACAGGCCAGGATATGTTTTGACTAGGCCTTCATTGGTAAACAGTCTGCTCATTCTATTTTTTATGGATTGATTTGGAACAGGGCTAGATCTTTCACCATCTCACTCCATCTCTGATGGCCTGTAGGGAATAACACTGAAAAAGTAAATCTGCCAGCATCAATTGTGAACATTTTAGGCCTAGAAGAAAGCTTTTGCCTGTCAACCCCAAGAAGCATCTTTCCACAGATAGCATGACAGGACACAGATAACAAAAAAATGAAACATCAGTTTGGCAGGAGAGATTTCTTTCAAGCCAATGACTTACATGCTTAAAAAGGACATGACTTGTTCCATCATACATGTAGGATCTCAGGACTCCTGGCTTACATCCCACATTCAAATGAATAGACATGCTGGAAGTCTCTGTCTGCTTCTTTATGTACCTTCCAATACTTGGCAATTTCTATAGGTAAGTGTCCTAAGTAAAGCACTGATTTGCAAATTTACTGTCAGTGACCTGAAAATATATTATAAATGTCTCAGTAAAGCAACAAGCCTTTTCTTTGGGTTCCTTGAGGGAATTCAGGTGGGCAAAGGAGTGGTATGCTCCATCTCTTCACAGACACTATTGTGTGCCTTTTGCTTCTCTGTTAGTCTCATCTGACACTCTGGGTGATTTCCCACTACAGCTGCCTCAGGGTTGCACCACCGTTTGCCCCGATACTATTAGTCAATTTCACACCCGAAGCCGCGGGGCTGCATTTTGAGCCGCGGCTTTGCCCGATTTCCCCGCAGTTTCGTAATCCTCAAAAAACAGGATTATGAAACTGCGGGGAAATCGAGGCGAAGCCGTGGGTCAAAATGCAGCCCCGCAGCTTCGGGTGTGAAATTGACTAATAGTATCGGGGCAATCGGCGGCGCAACCCCGAGGCAGCTTTAGTGGGAAATCACCATCTGTATCTCTTCTTCAGGAATTCTCCTTTTGGGTAAGTGTGAAGATGCCAGATGATCAACAGCCACATGTCACCACACAAAAGTGTTCTAGTGTTTTTAGTTTCTAACCAGTCTAGAAATGTGAGCTTCATAGAAGAATATTATACTTTATATCTTTCAAGGTTATTCATAACCACAAGCAATGGAGTGGATTGTTTATGCCACTCAAAAAGTACTTTTTTGCCTTTTATCTGCACCAATCATCCGTTAAGAGTACGTAAATAATTTCAGCCCAATGGCCTCAGTCACAGACCCTGCCTGAATGACCTTCTCTCTGAAGAACCTTTGAGCTGGTTGATGAATTCAAAGGATTTTGATCTTGTGGTGCAGGAATCTGGGGCAGCAGCACATCTTAATTTAGAAATGACAAACTGATAATGATATTAAAATGTACATAATCTTACTTTACCTTTTAAAAAGTTATCTGAGTCCTGCCCTGACTTCTGTTGACTGGGAAAAGCCATCCTTTGTATGAAGGCTAATACTGAACTCAAAAAGCTCAGCTATAGGAAAGCATATACATATTACAGCTGGATATCCAGAAGAAAAGCAATATAGGGTTGCCAGGTCCCTCCTGGAAACTGGTGGTGGGGGTACTTAATGGGAGCGGGAGGGAGGCCCAGCTGACATTGCAGCAACATTTCTACATCACTTCTGACATGACCCAGAAGTGACATAATCACACAGCAATATCGGGGTGATGCTGAGGCAAAAACTCTATGGTAACTTTGGCTTCTACCATAGAGTGTTGGCCCAAATACCAGAGCATCATCCCAACATTGCTGTGTGATGATATCACTTCTGAGTCATGTCAGAAGTGACATAGACACATTGCTGCAATGTTGACTGGGCCTCACTCTTTTTCTGGGTAAGTCTCCCTGCCAGCCAGCTGATCAGTGAAAGGGCAATGGGGCCTGGCAGTAGGGAACCCCTGCCTCGACTTGGGAGTCTGGCAACCCTAAAGCAATATTACTCTATTTCAGATTAATTAATCCAGCAGACGCAGGGTGGCATTAAGAAATTAATGAAAAGGGAAGGCTTCTAGCAGGATGAAATGATGGTGCTCAAGAGTTTGCCTGTTTCCTTTTGACTATGGAGAACTAGAATATCATAGAATCATAGAATGTAAGAGTTGGAAGGGATCTTGCAGGTCATCTAGTCCAACCCCCTGCATTCTGCAGGAGCATAGCCGAAAGATAGCCCTACAACATACCCAAAAGATGGTCATCCAGCCTTTGCTTGAAAACGTCCAGCAAAGGAGCATCCACCACCTCCTGAAGCAGTCTGTTCCACTCCTCAACCACTCTTACAGTTAGGAAGTTTCCCCTTATATTTAGCTGGTATCGACTCTCTTGTAATTTCCACCCATTAGAACTAGTCTTGCAGTCCAGAGCAAGAGAGAATAGATCTGCTCCATCTTCTACATGACAGCCCTTCAAATATTTGAAGACTGCAATCATGTCCCCTCTAAGCCTTCTCTTTTCCAGGCTAAACATACCCAACCCTTTCAGCCTTTCCTCATAAGACTTGGATTCCAACCCTCTCACCATCCTGGTTGCCCTCTTCTGGACACGCCTGAGCTTGTCAACATCCTTCCTAAAATGTGTTGCCCAAAACTGGACACAGGACTCCAGGTGAGGCCTCACTATAGCAGAATAGAGATGGGTAGACAAGAAGTCCTAGAAATTTGTTTTACTTGAATAATTGGGGTGGGGGTTACAGATAGGCAAAGCTACAGGAGGCAACCCAGGAGGCAGTTCCAGATTAATTAATTACTGGGCAAATCAATGTGAAATAGGATAGCCAAATGAGGACAGGACTCTTCTACTTTGAACAGTTGTGAAGCAGAAGGATTTTCAACTGGCAAAAAAGTGCAGAAGAATCTCAAGGTGTGATCCTTGGCTTCCTGGCCTATATTTGGTGCAGCTTTCTTTGCTTCCTTCCTACAATGACCTCACAGCCTTGGCCTACATGAGGTTTTGCAAGAACTTCATTTTTTCTTCACCCTTCCTTTCTTCCATGGGCTGCTTATTGCTTCCTGTTTTTTCAGGATGCTTCTTCTCAGGTTGCCATCCTGATTTGTGGCTTGAATTAGGGTCGCTAACTTCCAGATGAGTCCTAGAGATCTCCTAGAATAACAACTGAGCCCCAGACTACAAGGATCAGTTCCCATGAAGAAAATGGCTGTTTTGGAGGATGAGCTCTATGGCATTATACCTTGCCTTTCCCAAGCTCAACACCCCAAATCTTGAGGAATTTTCCAACCCAGAGTTGGCAACCATAGGCTAGACTCCATTCTTGTTTGAGGGCCTCTGTGGTTGTCCCACTGCTTAAGCCATAGGCTCCTGGCATAGACACTTACTGCTTTTCTAGGATTGCCAACTCTAGGCTGGGAAATTCCTGGACATATGAGGGGGTGGAACACAGGAACAGCAGGGTTTGGCAAAGGGAGGGAACTCAGTAGGGTATAATGCCATGCACTTGACCCTCTTTTGGGTCATGTTCTCCAGGGGAACTGATCTCTGTAATCCAGAAATCAGTTCTAATTCCAGGAGCTCTCCAAGTGTTATCTGGAGGTTGGCAAGCCTATGTTCTTCCCTCAAGTTCCTGTGTTTCAGTTAGTTGCATGCTGAGTTCACTTCAGCCGCTTTGCTATAGTCTCTCTACCATTTTGATTCCCTATCTTTTAAGACTTCTTCCAATTGAACTTTCCAAACCTACCTTACTATAAAAACTCCTTCTGACCATATGAAGATGAAATGGCCTTTCATGTCAATTCACAAAGCTGGATTATAGAGAACATTCTTCTTGTAAAAACTTCTCTCAGTTGATAAAACTATTTGTGTACATCTTGCATCACACTCACAGAACCAGTAAATGCCAAAGACGTCATTTCCCCATCTACCCATACACTGATACCACAAAATCTCCTCTGGTGCTATTATAAAAATGCTAATTGGAATAAGTTAACAAAAGAAGTTGGAGGAGTCTTGCTCTCTGGGCTACTCCCCCTTCTTAAAGAATAACTCCAGCAAGACTTTGCACTCATGTATTAGAAGCTAACTGGTATTTATGAAATGAGTGCCTATCTGGAAATAATTGCTCCACTCTGTAGAAGTTTTTAAGAGGAATAGCAAAGGATGGTGAGGTAGTGGTGTGGAGGTTATTTGAGGGCCTATTTGGGATTTCAATCTGGTGGGAAACCTTCTGCCACAAAGAGAAATCTTTGCCCCCGCAGTCGGAATGAAGAGACAGACACCAATATGGATTTAACAAGGGCCACCTTATTAATTATTTAATAACAACAAATAATAGTGAGGGGTTGTCAGAAATGTACTGAGGAATATGACAGGTGTCAAACTCCAGACTACCTGCATTTCCTTCTGGGCGATGCACCTGCTCCGATCGTAAGCCACCGAAGGTGGCTTTTGACCAGCAGCTTGGCATGTTGAAAAGAACCCCTGACCCACCACCCCAGAAGCCGCAAAGGCCCGCTAAGGTAGGCCGGGCCAGATTGTTCCAAGGAAGATCACCCCTTCCCGGCCTTGAGCCGCAAAGGCCCGAAAGCCGTTCCGGGAGGACCCATTATTTCCTTTATAACAATGCCCCGGTGCTCACCATTTCCATCCAGATCGCGCTACCCCGCCACAGCAAAGGCCAAGCCTCTGCTTAGGCCTTGGCCCCCACCATGCGATCCAGCGCCGCCAGGACCCCTCGCTTCAGATCTGAAAGAAAAATGTCGTTGCTCTTGTTAGAAAGGTGCACCCCATCCCCCCTATACAGGTCAGGGAACTCGACCCGTATACCAGGGTGCAACAGAAAGATGCCCAAACCGCCTTCCATGGCATTCTTAAGCTGCCGGTTGGCATTCCGCCTCGCCTGGTCCAGACACCTAGGGTCACCAATGCTGTGCCACACCTGACGCGGTAAAATCGCTGACAGGACCAAATCTGCCTTGGCCTGAATGACTAGGGCCTTACCTTTCATGAGACCCAAGTCATTACCACCAAGGTGTATCATCAGAACATCAGGCGGAGGACCACGTCTCTCCCCAAACAGTAGCAGCATCAACTGAGGCCAGTGCATGCCTCTTCGGCCAAGCCACTTGACCTCTGCCCGCTCACTGCATCCCAACTGGGATCCGATGGTCGTTCTCTTGGCCTGGTGCACGGCCCAGAACACCATACTGTGGCCACAGATCAGCACACAGCTCCTCCTCCGGCCACCAACCGCACCTGAAACAGAAACTAGTTAACCAAAACAAGACAAGAGCACTAAGGCTCAAAAACAACATGCTCCATTCCCGTTATAACAAAACTGAATGAGCAGCTCAGACTTTGCAGGTCCGGACATACGTCTTATAACGCGCTGACCGCCACCTGCCTATTCTTTGGATGTCAGTTCCCTGATATCCCATAGCTGCAGCAGTGGAAGCCGCCCCAATTCTGAAAGAGTGAGTCCCAAATTGGAAACTACCAAGGCCCAAAGCAACCAGAGCCCTCTTGGTAATTGCCCAAAACTGAAACCTGGTCAAGGGCGATCCATCCCTGTGTATAAACAGAAGACCTGCACTACTCCCCCTCAATGCCAAATAAGAACTGAGTGCCACAACCGGACACAGGTCAAAATCAAAACAAGGGCCAACTGAAATTATAGTGCCTTTGCCCAATTGGTCCGTCTTAGAATGCCGGATTGTAATTTGTAGGCCCTCCTCACTTACCTGGACATCCCCTATGTTTAACGCATAGCCCGACTTGTCCTGTCGGGATCGGGCCACCAATTCACTAATTCTCAGGGCCCCAAAGAATGCAACCAAGGCTGCTGAATGAAACAAGGCAGCCTTGTATGCATCCGAACACAAAGAAACCCATTGGGGTTTCAAACCCTTAAGTACAGAAGGGGGAAAAGGTTCTCTCATGTCAGGAGGAGCACCATCCTCCCGGGCCCAGCCATCCAGCATTTTCCAAATATGGAAATCCCCAGTGTCATCCCTGAAACCCCCAGCCTTACTTGCAAAGGCAAGGGCTGATAACTTGCCCCGGATGGAATGGACAGACAGACCCTTACCTTTCACAGACATGCAGAATTGGATCAGGTGGGACACTGGGATAGGCCAGAGTTGCTGAAGACCCACCTTCTGCCTAAAAGCCACAAACTGTTGGCCGGACCGCATATAAGCCCAGCGCGTGCTGGGTGCAAGAGCTAAGCCCATTGCCCTCTCGGCTTCAGCCCTCCAATCTGCCACAGGTCTTCGGGCAATCTTACCGCTACTTGGTCAGAGTCCGGGGCCAACTGACGAAACCTCTCCATCTGTTTCCGAGACAGAGCGTCAGCGACCCCATTATTGACTCCTGGCACATGCCTGGCCTTAAACAAAATATTGTAGTGCAAGCATTGGAGGGTAAAGGCCCGGACAAGTGCCATTACTCTGGGTGACCTAGACATTAAGGAGTTGATGACCTGTACAGTTGCCATGTTATCACACCAAAAGTGAACTGTCTGGCAAGCCAGGTCATCGGCCCATATGTACACAGCTGCCACTATGGGAAAAAACTCCAAAAACGTCAGGTCACGCACCCACCCAGCATGAATTCACTCAACTGGCCAGTCTTCCGCACACCAGTGGCCCCTAAAGTAGACACCGAAACCCGAAGAGCCTGCTGCATCAGAGGTGACCTGCAGTTCAGCCTCAAGTTGGAGATCGGTCCTCCAAAAGGACACCCCGTTATAAGAGGCCAAGAAGTCCCGCCAAACTGACAGGTCATCTCTCATCCCTTGAGTAACCCTGGTCCTATGATGTGGATGCCTTAAACCTATCGTTGAGTCGCACAGCCTGCGCAAGAATGCCCTCCCTGGGGCCACCACTTTACACGCAAAATTAAGGTGCCCAATTAGCTGTTGCAACTCCTTGAGTGTCAATTTAGTTTTAGTACACGCTTCCTCAACTAACCGAAGAAGGTTAGCCAATTTATCAGGAGGCAAGCGTGACACTTGTAGCACAGTGTCCAACTCAATACCTAGAAAAGTTAAGACCGTACTAGGGCCCTCTGTTTTCTCAACGGCTAAAGGCACTCCAAGTTCCATAGCCATCTGCTCAAAATTGGACAATAACTGTGCACAAATTCCAGATCCCGCAGGGCCAGCAAACAAAAAATCATCTAAATAGTGGGCAGCACTGGACAAGCCCGTGCGTGCACGCAGAGCCCATTCCAAAAAGGAACTGAACCGTTCAAATGCAGCGCAGGACACAGAACATCCCATCGGGAGGGCCCTGTCCATATAGTACTGCCCATCAAAGGAGAAACCCAGAAGGACAAAGTCATCTGGATGGACTGGCAGAAGACGAAAGGCCGACTTGATATCACATTTAGCCAATTCGGCCCCTCACCCCGCAGCTACAGACCATGCCAACCGCCTCATCAAAAGAAGTGTACCTAACTGAGCAGAGTTCACTAGGTATGGCGTCATTCACCGAACTGCCGTGAGGATAAGACAAATGGTGAATGAGACGATACTCCCCAGGTGCCTTCTTTGGCACCACGCCTAAGGGCGATACCCGCAAATTAGGCACCGGAGGAAAGGGAAAAGGACCAACTACCCTACCTTCCAAACATTCTTTCAGAATCTTGGCTCTAACCACCCGCTCCATGCCACGAACTGAGGGCAAATTAGGAGCTGAAAAGGCACATCTCTCATCCATATAGGGAATGTGAAAACCAAACTTGAACCCTTCCAACAAATACTGCCTATCGGCAAACTTAGGGTAAAGGCGCAACAAGCGCTCCAACACAGGGACCTTAATTGGACTGGGTCCCTTTGTCAGGTAAGGCCGGACCGCCCCCCCCCCTGACGTCTGCCAGCCCTGCCATCCTTAGCAGCAGATCTGAACTTTGACTTGGGGCAGGATGGAAAGGTGTGGGGGCCGGCACAGAGGGGGCATTCGTGCCAAAAGGGGCAAGGTTTATGGCCGCAAGACCCTTGTGAGGAAAATTCCCAACACAAAGGGCGCCTTTGCACTACCTGTCCACCTGGGAACCGAAAAACCCCAACATTGGCTGCATTAGCCTTTTTTACCACATGCCCGCTGTCTGAATGCTCTCCCCCCATCGACCTGGCTGGGGACATCGTCTGCATCCAGATATGTGGATGGATCAAGTCCCAATGGAGAGCTGGGTACATAGCTGCCTTCATCCGGAAGGCCCTATCATACTCCATCCAGGCGGACCCTGTAAAATCCGAATAACCTTTATGGATTATATCCATATACTGGAGCAACAGTGATGCCCTTTCAGGTTTTGCCCTAACTAGCACCCCCGCATAGATTAAGAAGCCAGGGTACCAGTTAGCGTAGATCCTGTCCACACTACGACGCTTCAATCGCTCTTTGTCGCGTTCATCAAGGTCCTCCCGATCTTTCTTATCTAACTCCCGATACAACAAGGAGAAAACGTCTAAATAATCTCCCCGCAGAATCTTCTCCCTGGTAGCCACAGTGAGGTGGTCACCTAACGGCATGGCAAGCTCCCCTGATGGCAACTCCTTCGCCGGCACCATCTCATAAGTTCGATTACCAGGATCTGGGGGAGCGCACCCAGTCCACACTCCACCCTGCAATTGCAGGCATGAGCAGGACGGAGGAGTTATGCCAACTGGGGCTGGTGAAGACCCAGCAGCAGGCAACATCAGTAAACCCCCACTGACAGGAGGATCCACCAAATTGCCAGCCGGAGGCACCCCACCAGCCGCAGGTGGAGCCTGTATAGCCCCGATTGATCCAGCTGGAACAGGCATACTGACCACCCTGGGCTGAGGTGCCCCTCCCACCATGGGCACAGGCGACACAGCAGAAGTCTGTAGGTCCACCGGGCCCCAAGGCCAAGCGATGTCAACTGTTTGTGTCGCAATTGGCCTACCTGACACCTGTGATGGGATACTTTGAGTATCAACCTGCTGATCATCACACCGTCTTCCAGATGTGCCAACCTCCGTTGGCGCAGGTCGTGCTTCCTCTGTCACTGGTACAACAGCCTGGCTTGGAACACCTACGCAATGGCTCTCAAGAATAGAAAGACGATTTAGTACCTGAGCCTGAAATGACTCCATAGAAGACATAGCCATTTGCCCCGCCAGCGAAGGCCCACCCAAACGCTGTTCAATAGCAGCTAACCTCTCCAGAATCGCTCTGCTAACTGGACTATCCCAAAATGCATCCAACAAAGCAGGTGAGGTTGCACCTGTGGGTGCCCCAGGACCCACTGCTAATTGTGCAGTGCCCGAAGGTGCCAAAGATATGGGCCGCATAACTTGTGAATGTCCTGGGTCACCTACCTGAACTGGTGCAGGGACCTGAACCAGCCGCTTTTGAGGAGGCTGCCTGCCTGGCCCTGGAACACCCCCAACCCTTTTGGGGGTGGGCTGCTTCCCCTTAGACACCCCGGAACCCTTCTTTGGAGCCATTCTTGTCAATGCAAAAAAAAAAAAATAATTGCTGGTATCCCTCCTGAGTAACACAGAGGAACTCTCACACATCAGCCCCAGAGAAATACAAAAGGCAATCCACCGACTGAACCTAAAATGGCTGCCAGAAGAACAGGGGAGGGTGGTGCCTAAAATGGCCGCCGAACAAATACCTCCAAAATGGCCACCCAGCCAGCAACCTAAAATGGCTGCCATTTTAAATTATGCTAGAATGGCCGTTATTCCTCCCACCTAAAATGGTCCTCAATTTACAAGCCAATTTTTTATGACTAAAGTCTGGTGGGTGAGAAGCAGAGAGAAGTACCCAACCAATAAAATACAAATTGCACAGCAGCCTCACTACGCTGCGCGCAACTGTGCTCAAAGAAAAAAGGGGGGGGAGAACCCTACCCCAGCTTGCCCCACGCGGTGGCCACTGGCAATTAAGGTAAAGGCAGGGGTTAAGGGGCACTAAAATTGGCTGATCACACTAATACAAATAGCTGCGCCAGCGCCAAAAAGCGCTGCTAAAGTTCCTTATGAAGCTAAAAAAACCCAGGAGCCGTAGACGCCAAGTCCCTTTTTTAGCCTTAGCCAGCCAGCTCAACCCCTTCACGCCTTGTGGAACCACTGTAACTCAGCCCAAAGGATGCAAGGACTATCGCTCCCGCCTGAGCACACACTGCTCGGACAAACCCGACCAAATACGGCTGCTGCTGCTTCTGCACAGACAAAGGCCCCAGCACCCAGCAGTGCAGCCCGTACGCTCCGATCCTTCCGAGCGCGCCGACGAACAGGTGAGGAGGGGGGCGAGAGCCAGATCTAAATAGGCTGGCTCTGCCCCCTATTGGAGTCCACTCTCTTCTTGCCTCTCACGGAGGCAAATCAGCCCTCCCCCACCAGTGCAGGCTCGGCGGGGGTTGGGGCTCGCCTTATGCATGCAGAGAGGCGTTTGATGAATACTGGCAGAGAAGAGTTGGAGCTCCCATTTTCATCCTAGATAAAAGTCCAGTGGCATCTTAAAGACTAACAACATTTATTTCAGAACAAAATTTGAGTCCAAAAGCACCTTTAAGACCAACAATGTTTTATTTAAGGTATAAGCTTTCATGTGCAAACACATCTGTGCTTGCACACGGAAGCTTACACCTTAAATAAAACTTTGTTGGTCTTAAAGGTGCTTTTGGACTCAAACTTTGCCCTGCTGCTTCAGACCAACATGGCTACCCACCTGAACATTTATTTCAGTATGAGCTGTCATGAGTGAGAGCTCACTACTTCAGATAAGCAATGAAGAAATCATTTTGTGAACTCTTAAAGGGAAAGTTATAGAAGGGGGAATTTATGATGGGATTTGTTGTATAGTGGGTTAGACGCAAAATGAAACCACAGACAACGACGTAGTGATCAGCCTGGTTCACTATTACACAACACGAGACAAAGTTACCTGGCCAGGAGGCCAACTATATACAAACGAAGGGGACGCCCCCTGGTGCCATTGGCGGGTTTGAATTCCTGCCGCCGTTCCCATTGGTTCCCCTCCGTGGGAGCCAGGAGCCCCAGTCCCATTGTTCACAGGTACTCAAGCTCAGGCTCCTTCGCTGATGGCCCGTAGTGGTCTGCGGACACAACAGGATTCACACCACATCTCTCTCTGCCTCAACTTTTCTTTTTCCCACTTCTGTAATTTTTGCTACAAGTATCCCCATAGTGATTTCCTTTCCACATATCTGAAGCTGTGGCTCACAAAATATCACGTTGAATAAGATGTTAGTCTTTTAGATGCTACTGGACTTTAATTTTGCTACAATGGCTAGTCCCCACTGCAGTTGTTTGATTCTGCTTTTCACTCAGTATCTCCTTCACTAACTGGCAAATCTGGAGTGCCATAGGGGCACCAAAAAAATCCTTAGTCCTGCCCTGGTTGGGTCACCATACCAAGTATATTTGGACTTGTGGGTCACCATACCAAAAGGTTGAGAAGCACTGCTTTAGAGGTCCTGCTGCTTAGCCTTTACTCCATGAAGTCTTGATAACAGAGTACGATTTATTTATACCTCAACTTTCTCCCCAACAAGGACCCAAAGTAGCTCACATCCTTCTCATTACCTCCGTTTTATCCTCACAACCCCCCCACGAGGTAAATTAGGCTGAGTTTGTGTGACTGGCCCAAAGTCACCCAGCAAGCTTCCATGGCAGAGCAGAGATTTAAACCTGGGTGTCCAACACTGTAACCACTACATTACACTGGCTCTATTATTAAGCATTTATTCCCCCTAGGGATGCCAACTTCCAGGTGGGACCTGGGGATCCCCTGGAATTATGGGTCATCTCTAGACTAGAGAAATCAGTTCCCCTGGAGAAAATGGATGATATGGAGGGTAGACTCTATGGCATTGTACCCCACTGAGGTCCCTGTCCTTCCAAGACTCCACGCCCAGATCTTCAGAAGTTTCCCAACTTGGATCTGGCAGCCCTACCCCTCACCGGTGGCCAAGGAGTACATGGCAACCCTATCCCCAACACACAGGGAACAGGTCACGATCACCCATTGCTGAACTGAGTCATGAGCCTCCTAGAGGTGAGGAAATTGTCCAGAGATTCCACTTGGATTATGGAGTATGAAGTTTATATATATAATTAGAGCAGTAGTGCTCACTCTGTGGCTGCCAGAGAGTCATAGCTGCAATTATCATCAAACAAAAGGGCCACATGGCTGCTGGATGTCCTGTACACCACCCCCACTTTCTCATTGGCATGAAGCTCTGCAGCTCAGGCTAGAGGATGACATTGCCTTCAGAGGACAGCAAGCCTGCTGTTAAGAAAAGGGAGTAAAATCATTGCCACCCAACTGTAGCCAGCTTGATCTTTCCCTGAGTGGCTGCCACAATGGTAGTTGTACTTGTATCTCCTCTGCAGCCAGCTAGGTCTCCTTTTGGCAGGCACCTGGCTGCTGGGTGAGAGGCAGAGGCTGCAGAGAAGGGTTGGGGGCTGTTGGAGGGGATTGGACCTCCTCCCAGGTGTGATGTCTGAACCTCAGGAAGGCTCCTAGATGACTTGTCCTCCAGTCTCCTCGACAGAATTGTTACAAGGTGTGTACCACTCGCTAACCACGAGCCCTACCAGACAATGACCTTGCCCACTTTCCTGGAACAGAAAGCAGGTTCCACATTTGAGAACAATGCTCAGAAGAGCCACAGGTGACATGTCAAAGATCCACATGTGCCTCCTGAACCATTCAGTGAGTATCACTGTATTAGAGGGAAGAATTGAGGACATTGGGCCCAGAAGGGCAAAAACTTTAAGAATCTAAAGCCAGTAAGGGGAGTCTGAAAAACCAACTACTTGCTTGGATTCTGCTCTCCTGCATTAGAGGATAAGGCGGCCATCATTATCCTTAAGGATATATTTCTCCTCTCTCTGGTCATGTAGACCATATTTGAGCAGAGGTTATAGGGTTTCTTGCTTCATTTGAAGCATCTGGCGCTGAGAAAAGATAATAAGTCTAACCAAATTCCAGGCTGGTTTTGAAGTTTTCCTTTCATTCCTCTGCTGCCAATACTCCCCTCACAGAATTTAAATGTCTCAATCAATTGATCTGCCAGGAAAAGCAGGCTGCCTCCATGGGCAGGACATGGCATGGACATCCATAACAATGTGTGATATTGGAAACAAGCAAACCAACTGACAAAATGAGGAGCAATTTAGCTTTTCTTTCAGTCTAAGTAGAGCTAGGTAATAGCAAGATAAGAACTTTGCAGATCTTCAAAGGTCCCATTTTTTTCCTCCAGGGAACTTGCTTAGATAAACTCCAGGCTTCCCTTAATTGAACTGACGTTTACTACAACTGTAATTTTATACCAGCAGATGGGATGGGAGGAGGGCTCGGACAGCGTTGTATCTAAAGCAGCTATTCCACAGTCGCTCTTGTTCCCATGGCAACTTTCCTTGCTACTGGAGTGCAGGATGATACATACAATTGCTATGTTGACAGGGTTTGATTGACTGTTGACACTGGTTGGCAGGAAAAAGAAGAGCTGTCCCAACAGGTTAATATGTATATTTCCAGGAAGAAGACAAGGATCCACAAATTAGAGTTTTCCTGCAGTTAAATTTTAGGAGATATAGAAACAAAAGTTTATATTAACACAATTTAGTACCCCATGGCATGGTGGTTGTTGCATGCCTCCTATTTATTTTCTCTGATGGGCTGTCTACTAAAGCTGTTGCTTGATCACAGTTTTCCCCATCTTCAGTGGATGAGATGTGACTTTATGCATATAGGAAACATCCTAATTGCCACGGAGGGACTTATTAGTGGTACTAGCTCAAATGCCTTATGTCCCAATCAGACCAGATTGATTTAAAATTAGTGACTTAAATCTCCAAGTGGAGCTGCGATTTAAGTCATCAATTTTAATCAACTTTTCCATTTGTTCTTGAGTTATTTTCTGGAGGCAGGGCTGTTCTCTCTGGTTGATATAACCATGAATACATGTTCATTTGCAATTAAATAGAGCATGCACACTAATGTAATACTTTTTAGCCTACCTTGGAGGATACACTATACCAATGTGCATATATTTGGCCAATTATATAGCTTAATGCTGTTACGCTTGGATTTATTGTATATTTTGAGTCTGCAGCTTTAGGAAATTAGGGTGTGTTTTTTAAAAAAAATAAAAAAATCCCTGGGATTCACAGAAGCATCCATAAATGAGGGCTGGTAGGCACTGAGCAAACTGGTGCTTTATGAGCTCAAAAGTAATACGATGTGTGAATAAGAGGCAAGGAGGCATGGTATTACCTATTACTGAAACATATTAGGGCTTCATATTTCTCTAACCTACAGCAATATTTTCTTGAAAACAAATGACAGACATTCCTCAAGTTTGTGTGCAACCCATTCTAAGATCCCCTGGCATATTCTACATTTGGGCATGTAGCCATCTCTCTTTCCTGATACTAGTGTGGGAAATACCATAATCCAAGCAGCCTATACGCCCGGCATTATTAAACATCATCAATGAATTGTGGGAACTGACTATGGAGCAATGGATTAGTAGCAGCCACTGTAGTGCAATAGTAACATGTAAAATGTCCCTTTAGTCCTAAGGTCAAGTAAGAGATCCTCCAATCCAAAGGAAGAAGGAAGAAACAATCCAGCACTTATCCAAAGACTGAGGGTGTGTGTGTTGCCTTTGTTAAAAAAAGTGCTAAATTGTTTGCATGTGTGATCAGAATATCCTATGTGTCTTTGTGAATATGCCCCACTTCCAATTGAATCCCACAATCACACTAACAATAGCCTTATGTAGGAAACCAACCTTCCTCCCATTGACCCTCACGCCTTGCCTACAGAGTTGCTGGTTTCGGTTTTATCCTGGCTGAAACACACAGGATGAAACAGATGTTAGCACAGATACTGTGTTTAGGTAATGCAAATGGTAGTCTTTAGTAGCAGCCACTGTAGTGTAGTTTGGGTACAACTGTAGGGTAGTTTGGGAGATGGTTAGACAGCATTATTGAGGCAATGAACATGAAATTAAGCAAACTCCAGAGCACTATGGAAGACAGGAGGGCCTGGCATAATGTGGTCCACGGGGTCATGAAGAGTCAGACTTGACTGTGCAACTGAACAAAAAAGTCATGACAGGTTCTGCTACTAGCTAAAAGCATACCAAAGGCTCTTGATGGAAGCTATGAATGTCAGACGCTGGGTGAGGTCATGCTCTTTCCAAGTGAGGTAAGGCTCTTTCCAGGTATCTCTCTGGGACATCTACTCAGCTCCAGATTGTATCAGGTGTTGTCCCCATTCCACTGCTGGAAGCGTTGGGGTGGAGATATGATTGGGGCATTGGGAATGTAATGATGTCACCTCCAGGGAAAACCCAGAAGTGGCAGCAGTAATTCTAGGAAGCAGCAGAAACTCTATGGTAAAATTGTAGTGCTCCTGGAAATTTCTAGAGCAATTGCTGTTGCTTCCAGGTTTTCCATGGAAGTAATATCATCATGCTCATGATGCGACTGAGTTTTTAATTTTTTAGAAAATAGTGACAGCAGTTGGAGCAATGGTAATTCGGAGTGAGGGGATCCACAGCTCAGTTACCAGAGCCTCTAGTTGCTCTAGCTCAAAGCAAGAGACAGGCATCTCTCAGAACCAAAATTAGGGAATATGAAAAAAGAAATGGGGATAGTTAGATAACAGCTTCAAAGGTCACTGAACTTACTGCTGGGTTTTCGTAAACTCCAGTTATGAGAACTTGTCTCAGGAAGACATACTTCAGGTCTTGTAAGTTTTGAGGAACTTCATAGTCATATTGTTTGAAAAATTGGCAAAATAGTTAAATATTCAGAGATTGCAATGGATCTTTGCTTCCCTGGAGAGGAGGCATTTTCTTCTATGTAAAAATCTTTATTTCTAAGGGAAGGGTTCACAGGAAATCTACAAAACAACAAAGACACCTAAAACTACATCTTTACACTTTGACCACATGGTCTACAACAATGGAGATTCTTCTTCTTGACCCCTAGAAGGAAATCACCTGAATGAGTTAACCAATGATTGTTAGTAAATAGGTTTCAGTTCCCCAGCCTTTATTCCCAGTTAATACCAGTGATCTTTTCCAGGTCAGTCTAGACAATAGCCCACAAAGTAAACACATTTAACCCTGTAATGATTGGATTTTAGACCTTGCAACACACATTTCCAGTATATCATGCATCCAAACACTACATTAGTCCAATTTGGAAAGCTCCTTTTTAGTTATTTAGTAATTCAGTAGCTTGTTAGAGAGATTCTCCTTTCTCCCTTGCTCCAGTATATATTTTTATTTGTTTCATTTCTCTGTTTGTACCCTGCCTGTCATGAGCCAGCCAGCTACTGCCACCTCCTCCTCAGAGGAATTGGAAGACTTGAGCCCCACACCCATGGAATACCCACCTGAGCAGCTGGGCGAAGAAGCTGACCCAATGGGGGAAGCATTGGGAAGCAAGAATATTTTCCAGTCATGGCCAGGCTGCTCATTCTGGCAGGAGAAGAAAGAGATGACACAGAGGCTAGGGCCTCAGTTACTGCTGGTTTCTCCTGAACCAGCAGAGTGCAGAAGGAGGACAGAGTGCCTGATAGTTCTAGAGAGAAGATGAAGCACTCGCCTAATAGCCCAGCAGCAACCAGTGTTAATTCCTGGAGTAGAGTCCTTACAGGACCAGGATTGACAGGGTGATAGGGAAGCAGGAAAGACCTGCACCTGGAGGAAGATGAACACAGGTAGGAAGCAACACCTGGGCCTCAAGGGGTGAGTCAGCAAAAAAAGGCAGATAAAAGGAATATGCTGAGCAATACTTCATGTGGAAGCAACTTTGCTTGCCACAGACCTCTAAGAGTTGACCTGCTTAGCAAACAGAAGTCTACCCTGATTTGTTGCCTTGTACTGTGTCTTTGTTAACCTGTGCTTGTTCCTACAGCTTGAAACCCAGACCTTGTATCCTGCACCAGTTTCCAAGCCCTGGATCCTTCTTCCCCAGCCCCTGGACTAGACCGTTGGCTCTCTGACTCCTGCAGGGCCGGATCGCCCATAGGGTGAACTAGGCACCCGCCTAGGGCGCGCCAGCCTCAGAGGCGCCAAATGGCGCCCCACTCCACCCCCGAAAAGCGCTCCCTGCCACCCTAACCGGGCACCCACTACCTCCGCCAGACCCCCACCCCCTTCCCGGCTTCCCTGGGGGTCCCACAGCCGCGGAGCCCCCAGAAAAGCCGGCGCTGGGAGGGAGGGGCGGAGGCTGGACCCCCGCCCCCTTCCCGGCTTCCCTGGGGGTCCCGCAGCCATGGAGCCCCCAGAAAAGCCAGCGCTGGGAGGGAGGGGGCGGAGGCTAGACCCCCCACCCCCTTCCCTGGCTTTCCTGGGGGCCCCGCAGCTGTGGAGCCTCCAGGAAAGCCAGCACCCCGCCGCCCCCCGGTCTCCAGGCCCCACTGGGAGGTTGGCATCCCCAGTGGGGGGCACCCCAGGCTGTCCTGCCTAGGGCGCCCAGACACCTGGAGCCGGCCCTGAACTCCTGGCTGGTTTGTAGACCTTGCTTTACTTGTCAGTGTATTTGTGTATCCTGGAAACCCTGGGTAGAGTAACAGTGCCAGGCTTTGCCCTGAATGTGTCACTGCCTTTCATTCCCACTGGAAATTTAAGATGGGAAATATTATGGTATCTTTCACAAATCTGTTGGTGTGTAATCAAATATTTAAAGATTAAGGATTTGTCTTTCCTTATGAGAAATAAAAGATTTGGATAGTAGATGCTTTTTATATTTGCCATTGTGACAATTGTGCCTGCTGTTGGCCCACTTCCCATGGGCCAGCTGGGAGTTAATACCAGTGATCAAAGCAGGCTGGGGAGGGTCACCATTGCATACAGACTGGATAGTAGGAGAAACACTACACAGGGAACTAGACACTGGCAGAGATTCCTGAGCTGGGTTCTTTTACTGTAACCCTGGGTGCTCTCATGGAAGGAAAAGTTACATCATTCACTTTCACCCTTCTGCTCCAGATTATGCTTCACGGCCCCATTTATATTCCTCCTTAGTGTGCATTATCTGCTCCTCCTGGACTGGGCCTCCCCCTCTCCCCTAAGCAGGCCTGAAGCCAGAAAAATTTTATGGGGGGGAAATAAGTACAGTGGTGGTGAGCACATCATTATTTATTTATTTTATTACTAGCCTGATACCTGTGTTTCGCTATGGTATTTAAGTTCCATAAATCCAGTTATAATACTGATGATGTGAAGTTTGAAATGTGACATTTGTTGTAGGAATTTTAATGGAGAAGATTGTAGTGTAAAAAATGAAGTGAGACATATGTACTTTTTTTTTTCTCTACTGAAGGACCTCTCTGCAGACCACGTTGGTGGTTCTGCCCTCAGGTGCTAGGATCACCAGGCTGCTTGGTGAGCTCACTCTGGAGCAGGCCACATAGAACTGTCCATTTAAGAAGCTGTCGTCTGTTAAGTCAACTCCTGCCACCTTCCATGAAAGTGGTGGCCTCTCTACTTGTGTTCCTGGACTGTTTTGCTCCTATGGAGACTGTGTTGTTCTGAGTACCTCAGGGTGATCTTGCTGGTACTTGGCCTGTGCAGCTCAGTGCACTGCAGGAGTACTATGTGCAAATGCCTTTGCCACATTCCTAAGCTGCCTCCTCCTTGTAGCTTTGGTGTATCTGGCTTGACATTTGCCAGGAGCAATGTTCCCTCTAAGCTGTGGAGTCTTGTGAGCAAAAATTCTACTTTGTGAGCTGTTGGCATTAAAGTTGTGAGCAAGCAGTTTGGCTGCTGTATAAATTAGTTTGCTCTGGATCTATCCTTCCTGAGCTAAGACAAAAATGCATGAGCCAGAGGCTAAAAAATGGTGAGCTAGCTTGCACTAACTCAGCTTAGAGGGAACACTGGCCAGGAGCTTTCTTGGGGACAGTAAGAGGTTAAGGTGTGAGGGGGAGTTGGTGTGAGGGAGTGGTGATGTGGTGGACATTTCTTCAGGTCCATGAGGGAGGCACGCATCAAAATGGCTCCTAGAAACGTCCTTTACTATCTCCCCATAAACATTCATACCTTGGCCCTGCTCCTACACCTGACAGACACCAGCCTGTTTGGTGTTGGGGGGGATTTTATTTAAAGGCATCGGGGAGGCTGGGCCAGCAGCAGTGCTAAGGCAATCCTGCTGAGCAAACCTCCCTGGTGGCTGTAAGCATCCCACCTCCTCCCCTACACCTGACAGGCAGCTGCCTGTCCAGTGAAGGATGTGGAGGGGGAGGAGTATTAGAAGCCACTGTGGAGGCAGGGCTGGCAGGATCACTAAGGCGTTACTGCTGGGGCAGGCTCCCTCATGGCTTTAAGCACCCTGCAACCACTGCTGCACCTGACAGACAACCACCTGTTAGGTGTAGGAGGTGGGGGAGTGTGTTGGAAGCCATCAGAGAGGCTGGGCCAGCAGCTTTGCTTCACCTCACAGATGGTTGTTGGCCACTCCTGATTTCCTCAACTGTCATTAGCTCTCTGCAGTGCCCTGTGACAGTTTTTTTTTTACCTCAGAACACTGAGCTTTGCAGCTGACCAATCAGAGAGTGGGGGGTGCAGGGAGGCAGCTGCCTGGCAGCCACATAGGAATCAGTGGGGGAGCACATTTTACCCCTTTTGACCCACTTAGGGGTCGAATTTCTAAAAATCCCTTCTTAGCAAGCATCTATGCCATGGTAACAGCGCTCTCCCCGAATTTGGTGTCTCTAAGTCCAGCAGTTTGGCCTGGGCATTGATTTTACGGTGAGGGAACTTTCTTTTATATAAATATATAAATGAATGAGCTATGATGTAGTGCAAAGTCTATACAAGGGATCATTCTACAAAGAAGGTTAAACGATAATCCATTTTGTTTAAAACCTAATATCCCTGTCTCCCAGTGGCCATTTGGTAGTAGTGCTATGGTGCAAGAACTTTGTGGTTGGGCCAGTATCCAGGACTCAACAATGAATTCTCTATTAGTAGCTAGCTCCTTTAGAATTACACCAAGAAGAAAGGTCCAAAAGTGTTCCAAAGCCATTACCTTCTGCACCCCAATCTTTATAAGTTGGGGGTGGAACAGAAACCAATAGACCAAATAATGTGAGGAGGCCAAACACATCATCAGGAAAGAGACAACACTGGCCCCGGTCATATGGGCCAGAAAACGTGGGGGGAGGCATGGTAGCCTGATCACATGGGCCACCGGGTTGCCACGCTCCGAGCACCGATCACACTGCGCTGCTGCAGCATGGCAAAAAAGTGGCTCAGCAGACCACACAAGCTGTGCTGTTGTGAAGTGCGCATGCGCCGTTGGGGGGGCGCTGTTGGTGTCTTGCATGTTCACATGCACTATTCAGCATTGGTGCACATCCCATGGAAACTTACAACATCCGGAAACCCCGGGACATGGGCAGGCGTCAGAAGCCGCAGGATACTGGCGCTCCCGCGATCAGATGCTGGCCTTTGCCCCGTGGTTTCCAGAAACTAGTGCTTCAACCCTAGTAGTTTTTTACTCTGTGTTTTCCACGGGAAGCCACAGGTTGGCCACGGGAGTGCTACGCCTCCCAGATGTGCTGGTGTGATTGCGCACAGAAAGTCCGCAGGGCTACCATGTCTTCAGCGGGACAAATGCTCCGTGTGAACGGGGCCACTGAAAAGCAAGCAGGGAGGAAACTGACACAATGCAGAATGATGGTCTGTTCTAGGCAATGGAGGAGGAAATGGAATGGGACCACAAAGGAAAGGTGGCACAATAAGCAGCAGGGGAAAAATGACTAAATTAGGCACATCAGCACAGTGAGGGTCTGATTCCAGGCCAGTTGTTTGTCCCCTAAACTTATTTGAGATTGAGAGAATCACAGTTTGAATCAGAAAGGAAGTCAGATCCCCAAGACAAAATAACCCTGCAAACTGATAGCAATCAGCATGGCTATGTTTTGGTTTCCTTAGACTGAAAGTACTCTGTCCAATGCTTTTTAACTTGTTGATTAATGATTTGGAGTTGGGAGTAAGCAGAGAAGTGGCTACATTTGCAGATGACACGAAGTTGTTCAGGGTGGTGAAAACCAGGGAAGAGTGTGAGGTACTCCAAAGGGATCTGTTGAGGATGGGCGAGTGGGCGTCAAAGTGGCAAATGGGGTTCAATGTGGCCAAGTGCAAAGTGATGCACATTGGAGCCAAAAATCCTAAATATAAATACACGTTGATGGGGTCCGAACTGGCAGAGACTGACCAAGAGGGAGATCTTGGAGTTGTAGTAGATAACTCAATGAAAATGTCTAGACAGTGTGCAACCGCAATAAAAAAAGGCCAATGCTATGCTGGAGATTATTATGAAGGGAACTGAAAACAAATCAGCCAGTATCAAAATGCCCCTATATAAATCGATGATGTAACCTCATTTGGAGTACTGTGTAAAGTTCTGGTCACCTCACCACAAAAAGGATATTATAGCATTGGAAAAAGTGTAGAAAAGGGCAACTAGAATGATAAAAGGGTTGGAACACTTTCCCTATGAAGAAAGGTTAAAGCACTTGGGGCTCTTTAGCTTGAAGAAACAATGGCTGAGAGGTGACATGATCGAGGTTTATAAGATTATCATGGGATAGAGCAGATAGAGAAAGAAGTACTTTTCTCCCTTTCTCACAATACAAGAACTCGTGGGCACTCAATGAAATTGCTGAACAGTTGGGTTAGAACAGATAAAAGGAAGTATTTCTTCACTCAAAGAGTGATTAACACATGGAATTCACTGCCACAGGAGGTGGTGGCAGCTACAAGCACAGACAGCTTCAAGAGGGAATTGGATAAGCATATGGAGCAGAAGTCCATCAGTGGCTATTAGCCACAAGGCATAGATAGGAACTCTCAGTCTGGGGCAAGTGATGCACTGTATTCTTGGTGCTTGGGGGGGCAACAGTGGGAGGGCTTCTAATGTCCTGGCCCCACTGTTGGATCTCCTGATGGCACCTGGTATTTTTGGCCACTGTGTGACACAGAGTGTTGGACTGGATGGGCCATTGGCCTGATCCAACATTGGCTTCTCTTATGTTCTTATACTAAAGAAGAGAGGCTATGACCCTGTGAGGTATTTAGAGGTGTAGCTCATACTGAGGGAGAAATCTGGGGGGGGGAAACCCTTCTTGTTTGCCTCATTTGCCTCATTTATTTGCTAACAACTTCCTGTTGTACATGAAGGCATCACAAATCCGCATTCCTTCCTTAGGTGGGTTATCCCAAGAAGTTTTAGAAGTGAAGAAATACTATTCTCTTAATCCCTCTGTGGAAAAAAGCAGTGTTTTTTGTTTGCCATTATGTAATCACAGTCTCTAACTGGCAAGGATTCAATGACATTATCATATTAGGTGACTATGAAATATACAGTATACGCTATAATAACATTAATATAAGATGAACACCTGGGGAACTTGAAATCCTGCTTAAGGAGATGTAAAGGTCTCCGTAAAGGTCTCCTTTAAGACCAACTAAGTGTAATTCAAGGTATAAGCTCACATGTGAAAGCACACTTCTTCAGATACCAGAGAAGGCAAAAGGCACAGGAGAAAGTGACAGGCTGGGGTTGCCATGAAGCCCATCTGTCTTATGTTAATTCCTTGCTATGCTAAACCTGACCTGCCATTCAGAACCCCACACAAAACTGTTTCAAACAGTCAGAAGCTTGGTAATGACCATATTCAGGTCCCATTTGAACACCTGGCCTTTTTTGTTCCTGGAGGGAGAGAATTTGATTATTCTCTTTTATTTCTCCCATTCTTGGGTAAATGTTACAGCACAGTGCTGCCTGCCGCTTCCACAAGCTCTTTGGAAGTGACTGTAATTTGCTGTGAATTAACCCAGTCACAAGGGAGTGCCTAATGGCCAGGCTACAGGTTCACAGATTATCTTAAGCAACTGATATTTAGTGCAGAAAGAGAGAAAACTTCTAAGAGATTTAGTAAATGTCATGGGAAAGGTCTATTATAGATCTCAGGGCTTTTATCCAAGGCTACGTCGACACAACATGACTCTCCTGGCTCAGGATGGAAGCCAGCCCAGGAGGACCACTGCCTGCCTTTTTGAGAAGGCATTTTAAAGGGCATAGGGGCATAGCTAAGTGCCAAGGAGCACAGCACTTGCCTCTTCCCGGCTGCCACAGCTTGTTCCCAGCAAAGGGCAGAAGTTTGTGTTTTGCAGATACTTTCCCTGCACACAGATACTGTGTTCTATCTTTCGTTCTCTTGCATCATGGCTGGGCTTCACTTAAATTGGAGGATACTTGCCATACAGCAGTATCCATGGAGCAGTTGCTTTCCTCAGCACAGGGTCTCCTAATAGTCCCCTATTATTTACAAGGCTGCCCCACAGGGATCCCTGTATTTATGCACTGCAAAAGATCCTCTAACTCAGCTGCCAGAGGCCAGTTTGATACCAAAGCAGAGGCCCCTGCCACTGACAGGAATTCCCTTGGGCACTATCACCTGAGAGTAGAACAACTGCTAGAATGTCCCAAGGAGCATAGTGATTAAAGGCCTTTTATCTAAAGCCTCAGAGCTCCCTCATACCCATGACCATGAGTCATTGGCTCAGGTTTGCTGGACGATAAACTGAAACTCCATAGCCCTTTCCATAATTCAGACTTCTCCAGTAATTCAGTCCCAAACCCAATCCCAGGGTATGTCATCAAGATCAGCCATATCAATTGTCCAGTCAAACCAACCCATCAAAGTTATCTTGCTATAACTCAAGTCATCCCACCTAACCTATCCTTATTTGGACTTCCACTTCTACTCTAGATATTAATCTGTCACACTCACCCAAAATTCAAACATGCCAAAAGAAAAACGGCCGTATCCCATAGACTGAATCCCTCTGAAGATACTAAACTCTACACAGGATTGGGTCAATATAGAGTTCCCCAGTGAAGTTTAAGGCACCCTAGCCACTTCTG
This sequence comes from Gekko gecko, assembly GCA_029375565.1. Lineage (NCBI taxonomy): Eukaryota > Metazoa > Chordata > Lepidosauria > Squamata > Gekkonidae > Gekko > Gekko gecko. Next base: position 98,785,570 of record JAPDNY010000001.1, read on the forward strand.
CTTTGTAGGTGGGTCCTGCTCCTGGACCTTTTTCCATTTTTGCTGAAATCACTGAACAGACTTCTTTGAAATATTATCCATCATGGGACCCCAAATTCTGTAGTTGGTTTTGGCCCTGTAATGGACACAACAAAGAAAAGGGACTGCTCAGCTAAGAAAAAGAAAAAAGGGAAATGGGAAATAGCTATAGGCCCCATCCCAAGAACTCCCATCTTAGATCAGCTTTTCCTTCTTCTGCCCTGCACCATATTGAATTGGACTTTTCACTTCAGGACAGGCAATGTCCTTTCCCGCTTTATTCTCCACACCTCAGTTAGGTAGCAGCCAAGAGCAGCATAGCTGGCATTGTGTTACTTATTGCTTTACCTTGTATCTCATATTCTGGCTCTGTATCTTGAAAAGGGAATAAAGATTTTCTTATTTAAGGCTTGTGTCATAAACAAGGGATCATGGAAGCTTTCTGTAGGCTGCCACACCTCTGGTATGGGTCTCCTCGGGAGGGCCCAGAGCACCCAGAAGTGACATCACACATACCCAGTTCCCCACCGCCACCAAAAAATGTTTAGCTATAGGGCTACCCTTAGCTCCACTCTTTCTCAGTAGGTTGTACTTTCTATGGGGCCAAATGAGGCATGAGGACACAGACAGAATAATAAACAATTTTATTTAAGAGGTCTGGTAACAACTGGTTTTTATTTTTTTATTTTTTTGGCCCCCCCCGAAGGGGATTTTTTTATTGCATTTTCTAGATATCTACAGAAAGGGGGAAGGGTACTAACAAACACAACTACAAGAAAGGGATAGTAGAAAAGAAAATCCAAGGCGTGGTGATTGTATACAATGCTTACAAATGTGGCATTAACAAATAAAAACTTTCAGTTGTTAACCTTGAAGGTGACAGTTGATTACATCACTTATGAAGCTCTAGCTCATACAGACTGTTTGGAGTATACTTCTACAATACACTAAAATTTCTTTTATGCAAACATCAGGCATTCTCATCATCTAGTGACAATAATTTCTGCCTATCTGGCTATTACTTTCTGCCCATCTAACTCTTTGAAGTTTTTATCAATCATTACATGCAATCCAGCATTATTTAAGTACAGTTGTTAAAAACATCCAAGTTAGGCTTAAGTATGCTTCTCTTAAAAACTCTCTATTTACCCTCTTATTAAAAAAGAGAAAAAAACCAGACAGAAAGCAACCTAAATATGCATCAAATAACACCCCTTTTCCCTCTTCATAAGAACATAAGAACATAAGAGAAGCCAATGTTGAATCAGGCCAATGGCCCATCCAGTCCAACACTCTGTCACACAGCGGCCAAAATATACCAGGTGCCATCAGGAGGTCCAGCAGTGGGGCCAGGGCACCAGAAGCCCTCCCACTGCTGCCCCCTCCAGCACCAAGAATAGAGTGCATCACCTGCCCCAGACTGAGAGTTCTCATTCTATACCCTGTGGCTAATAGCCACTGGTGGACTTCTGCTCCATATGTTTATCTAATTTCCTCTTGAAACTGTCCATGCTTGCAGCTGCCACGACCTCCTGTGGCAGTGAATTCCATATGTTAATCACTCTTTGGGTGAAGAAGTATTTCCTTTTATCTGTTCTAACCCGACTGCTCAGCAATTTCATAGAGTGCCCACGAGTTCTTGTATTGTGAGAAAGGGAGAAAAGTACTTCTTTCTCAACCTGCTCAATCCCATTCATAATCTTATAAACCTCGATCATGTCACCCCTCAGCCGTCGTTTCTCCAAGCTAAAGAGCCCCAAGCATTTTAACCTTTCTTCATAGGGAAGGTGTTCCAACCCTTTTATCATTCTAGTTGCCCTTCTCTGCACTTTTTCCAATGCTATAATATCCTTTTTGAGATGTGGTGACCAGAACTGTACACAGTATTCCAAATGAGGTCGCACCAATGATTTATACAGGGGCATGATGATACTGGCTGATTTGTTATCAATTCCCTTCCTAATAATCCCCAGCATAGCGTTGGCCTTCTTTATTGCAGCTACACATTGTGTAGACATTTTCAGCGAGTTATCCACTACGACTCCAAGATCTCTCTCTTGGTCAGTCTCTGCCAGATCAGACCCCATCAACGTGTATTTATATTTAGGATTTTTGGCTCCAATGTGCATCACTTTGCACTTGGCCACATTGAACCCCATTTGCCACGTTGACGCCCACTCACCCATCCTCAACAGATCCCTTTGGAGTGCCTCACAATCCTCCCTGGTTTTCACCACCCTGAACAACTTTGTGTCATCTGCAAATTTAGCCACATCACTGCTTACTCCCAATTCCAAATCGTTAATAAACAAGTTAAAAAGCATGGGACCGAGTACTGATCCCTGTGGTACCCCACTGCTTACCACCCTCCACTGAGAGAGTTTCCCATTTATACTCACTCTCTGTTTCCTATTTATAAGCCAGTTTTTGATCCACAAGAGGACTTGTCCTTTTATCCCATGACTATTGAGCTTACTTAGGAGCCTTTGATGAGGAACTGTATCAAAAGCTTTCCGGAAGTCAAGGTAAATAATATCTATTGGGTCCCCCTTGTCCACATGTTTGTTCACTCCCTCAAAAAACACTAACAGGTTAGTGAGACAAGATCTTCCCTTACAGAACCCATGCTGAGTCTGCCTCAATAGTTTTTGTTCATCAATGTGCCTACTAATTCTTTCCTTAATAACAGTTTCCACCAACTTACCCGGTATCGATGTCAGACTGACTGGCCTGTAATTTCCTGGATCTCCCCTGGAGCCCTTTTTAAAGATGGGAGTGACATTAGCTACCTTCCAGTCATCAGGAATGGAGGCAGATTTTAAAGAAAGATTACATATTTTTGTCAGGAGATCCACAAGTTCACATTTGAGTTCTTTCAGAACTCTCGGATGAATGCCATCCGGGCCTGGTGATTTATTAGTTTTTAAATTGTCCATCAGTCGGAGGACTTCCTCTCTTGTCACCACAATCTGATTCAGGTCTTTCAAACCCCCTCCCGAAATCAGTGCTTCTGGAGTGGGCAAACACTTCTCCTCTTCCACAGTGAAGACAGAGGCAAAAAATGCATTCAGCTTCTCAGCCATTTCCCTATCATCCTTCACTACTCCTTTTACCCCTTGGTCATCCAAGGGCCCCACTGCCTCCCTGGCTGGCTTCCTACTTCTAATGTATTTGAAGAAAGTTTTATTGTTGGTCTTTATGTTCCTTTTATAATTCCTTTTTATAATTCCTTTTATGGAATTAGCCTAAATTAATAAAATGCATTTAAATTTAATTTAAACATTCATTATCAATTTCTGTATAAACCCTTCCCCTTAATTTTATCCAAACATCCCCCCTCAGCCAAAAATCTTATCTCTGGAAAGGATCTTCGCTGAAGAATCTTCTCCTCGATCTTCTTTAGCTCACAGTCCACGTAACCACCTTTCACCCAACATTCCATTAGCTTTGTCCCCCCATCAAAATATATAATGACTTTATTTTTTAGGAGGAGAGTTTCCCCTCCCCCCCGCTTGTTGTAGGAGAACATAGCTGCTTTGCTGTCCCACCAATCTTTCTCAGTATAATTTATTGTTCAGTTACTTTCGAATTCCTGAAGAAGACTCAGTTTCGTTTTAATTCTTTCAATGCAACAGACGCCATTTCCAAAGATGCCATTCCCAGAGCTAGAAGGTCTGTTTATCTTCTTTTTATTACCAGATTGCCAGGGTCCCATAAATCCATCAAGTCGTTCTGCCGCCTCTAAAAATTCTCTAGATCTGTCGATCTTATTTTCAGCTCATTCCAAATTATTTTATTTTTAAGAGGGGGAGACTTCCCCCCATTCAACTTTTCACAGCCATCACTCACAGAAATGTTTAGAGTTTCTTTAAGAAGGAAAAGGATTCTTCAATGCCTAAAAAGGTTGTTTTCAGATGTTTACACAGTCATTTTGTCTTTCGAGAGGGGGGATTTCCCACCCTCTGCCTGCTAAAGGAGGATTCTACATCATTTCCAGCCAATATTCAGAAAACACTTCAAAGTATCGTTAAGTTTCCCATTTGTTGCTTTCTTTTCTGCTATTCTCTTCACTCCCCCTACCCCCTGAGAGCTTTATTTTTATATTGTTATGTTGTTATGCGGGAGGAGGGAGTTCCCTTCACCTCCCACTTCTTTTTTGAGGGGGGAGAGGAGGACTTTATTCCACTCAGTCTTTTACTGTGATTTTAACAGTCTTTAAAAGAGAAGATTCTAATTCTTCCTTCTAGCCATTTCTAGCTAGCCGTACAAAGCGTTTTCAATTACTGTTTTTAAAGTCCCAAATATTTGCTTATGTGTTACTCAGTTCTTAGATCTCAGTGTTCCTCCGTCACAGTCCCTTCATGTTCCATTTATCCAATAGTAGTTTCCTTTATCTGATCATCCGGGGGGGTCTGCAATTGTCTCCCCCATCCATGCTTACAGGGATATACTCTTCCCTCTAATGCTTCATTAACTTGTACTCACACTTCTTCAGTCACTTCATCAATTCAGCCAGTCGCTTAGTTAAAACTTGATCATCGTCCGCTTGGTTTTCTGGTACGCAAAGCCTCGGCCATTACTGGAACACAGCGGAGAGACCATCAGGGCAAATGGACGCCCCCACCCCCAGGCTAAAAGCCGGGGGGTGGTGAACCTCAGCGCCCCCTGGCTCAGGGCTCATCCCGAGCCCTGGGGAGAAGTGTACAATCGCCCTTCCTCTCTACCCGCTGGTCTGCAGTCCGTGCCCCCAGGAGAAGGGGAATATGGCTGCCATCAGCTTGCCAACCCGGAAGTCAAGAGCGTAACAACTGGTTTTTAAATAATATGTAGAATAATGAGAACAGTAAAAGTACGTAGGCAAACAAATAAAATAACCCTAATGCGTCTACCTGGGTTGTGCCTAGCTGTCTCTAGGAGATTGGCTTCAAGCTGACTCACCACTTTTAGATGAAGGATCATTCCATCTGCAGCAGCCTCTCCTCAGCTCTGCTTCCTAGGAGTGAACAACCTCCTACTTTGGGTGAGGCCTTTTATCCCTTCTTCCCAGCCACCACCTTCTACTCCTCTACTGGTGTAAGTTTTCCCTCCAAATCCCTTGTTAACCAATCACAGAGTCCAAAGGGTGGCCTGGGAAATGTAGGCCCAGTAGTCACTCTAATATAGGCTTTCCCAGAAACTTTATTACACCTATAGATTAAAGTACTAATGCCAGAGGCCAGAGATACTGAGTTAGGCAAGTTTTTGCAATAGAAAAAGGGAACCAAAAAATAACAAAACAAACTGCAGTTAGGGTTTTAAAAACAGGGGTCCAATTTTAAACTAAATCTAAAATTTTAAACAAATTCTTAAGCTAGTTCTCCCATTCTTTAAATAAAGGGTTTTTCTCCTACATGAAAACAAACAGTTATAACTCCTATAAGTACTGAGGCTCTCCAACTATAGGCCCCTTTAATCCAAGTTTAGAAGGGCTAAATTAACATTTGAAATTAAATTAGCATTTGAAATAAAAAGCAGCCTGGGAAGGAGAGGAGCTCTTGTTTCAGCAGCTCCTTTTCAGCAATACCTATTGTTAATCCACCAGAGGTTGACGCTTTCATCCTCCTTTATTGGTTAGCTCCCAATGGCTTCAGTGGGGCCTAAGCTATTTATTTAGGGCTCCTATGAGCAGGCCCAGGGCTCTTTTTGTAGCAGGAACTCCTTTGCATATTAGGGGACACACCCCTCATGTAGCCAATCCTCCCAGAGTTTACAGTAGCCCCTGTAAGAAGAGCTCTGTAAGCTCTTGGAGGACTGGCTACATTAGGGGTGTGTCGCCTAATATGCAAAGGAGTTCCAGCTACAAAAAGAGCCCTGAGCCGGCCCATCACAAGTGATCAAGTGTCTGGAACAAGGAAATAAACAGGCAAGTTTAGCAGATGTGCACGTTCAGCAGTCTGGTGAGGAAGCCAGGGCAGTAATCTTTCCATGTCCCTAAAAGGGTAAGCACAGTTTCCACAAACAGATCTACATAAATAAAAAATGTATAAAAAAGGGAGGGTGCAACATGTATGACTACCCACCAGCTGGACAGAAGTCTTGGGTATGTGCTCGGTACAAGGAGCTCCTGGTTCTCAAGGAAGAAGCTCTTACCCTCAAGACCAAGATGGCTGACCTGGAGAAGCAAAGACAGTCAGGCACACAGATAAGACTCTCAGGGGCTTGTCAGACGTGTCTCACTCTGAAAATGGCAGCTCCATTGCTGTCAGGGAGCATGAGGGTTGTTATGTATTAAGATGACCATGGCTGAGCTAGCCAGGCCGTGCGGTCACGCCGACCTGCAGACCTTCGGTCCTAGAACAATAGCCACTGTGGATCCTAGCACGGACCAATAGTTTTGCCTGGATCCTGAATCGGACCTATAGGAATTTGGGCCATGTAAATAGAACTTATCATGGGAACTGGGAGTGTGTTGGGTGTGAATGTGGACACGCATATAAGCTGGCCTTGGACTGGTTAGTTTATCTTCCATTTTGATATAATCGATAAACGTGAGCTGATTTCACCATGCTGAGCCTCAGAACTCAGTACTTTACACTGGCAATGAAGGTGGGATCCCAATGAGCAAGCCTGACTCTGACTCCAGCCCAGCACCACACATCGAGCTACAGGAGGACACCATGCCCTACACCACTCCTTCGTAGCACCGCACCGCTCCCCGCTCCCCCAATCCATGCTCACTGCAATGAGTCATGGCTGCAGCTCTGGGAAACATCAAAGTCTTCGACCCCACTCACCCTGAATTCTGGGAAGCATGGGTGGAGCAGCTGACAAACTAACTCACCTTTCAAGAAATTACCAATGCTGGTAAGAAACAGGCCCTACTCCTAAGCACGTGTGGAGTGGCCACCATCCGCCTGGCCAAGGGATTTCTGGCTCCTACAAATGGCCAACAAATCTTACGAGGACATCCTCAAGACCCTAAATGAGTACTTTGCGCTGAAACCCACCAAAATGGCAAGGCGAATGTACTTATGGGCACAGATGCAAAAGTCCGGTGAAGGGGCTACAGTCTACATGGCCGAGCTATGCCAGCTAGCCATAGACTGTGAATTCCCAGATGTCGAGGAAGTCATCCTAACACAGTTCACCTGTGGGGTCCATGGTCCCAAACTGCACAGGAAACTCATGGGGACTGCGGACCTCAAATTGGAGGAGGCCCTCCAGGTTGCCACAGCATTCAAGAGATCGCATCGAGACCACCAGCCATCCACCACAATGGTATCTCCAGTAGCTGCATCGACCTCCTCAGATGAGGACGAGGTACTACAAATCCATTGGCCCACTCGCCATGACCCTCGCCCAGCACAGTCCTGCCGTTTCTGAGATGCCGTCTGCTGCTCCTGTGGAAAGCAAGGCCACTTCACCCATGCCTGCTGCTCCAAAGGAAACCATTGTTGCACCACCATGCACCAAGAAATAGCAGAACTCCACAGCACCTCGGTACATTGCAACCAGGTACATTTTTTGCCTGGGAGGTCTACCAATAAGATTAAAATGGCTGACTTAATAGAGGGTGCCCCATGCGTAATAGAACTGGACACTGGGTCCTCCCTCTCGATAATCTCCGAGGAGACCCTACGCACACTCTGCCCTACTAGGGGACCCCTGCTGGAAGACACCAGTCTCACGCTAAGGGACTTCCAAAAGAACCCTGTAGCCATTAAAGGGGTGGGCCAGTTCCATGTAAAATACAAAGTATTCGAAGGCCCATTGGAAATGGTGAAGGGCTGTCTCACTAGCTTACTGGGGCTAGCCTGGTTCGATGACTTGGGTCTAGCTGTCACCAGAATACAAAATGTATTCCAGCCCAAAATATATTCCAGTCCAAAACTGAAGCAGAACTCAACCATCTAGTCAGCCAGGGGGTACTGGAGCCGGTACCCCATGTGAGGTGGGAGACCCCGATCATCACCCCAGTCAAACCTAATGGGGACATCAGAATTTGTGCAGACTATAAGTGCACAATTAACAAAGCCCTCCAAGACTACGCATATCCCGTTTCCATGGTCAGTCATGTCCTGGTGTCCCTGGCCAGTGCAAAAATAATTGGCAAGCTCGACTTGGCACAAGCCTACCAACAACTGCTGGTAGACAATGCTGCAGCAGAATCCCAGACCATCATGACACACCAGGAGGTGTTTAAGGTCAGGTGTTTACAGTTTGGGGTCAGCGTAGCTCCAGGGATTTTCCAGAATCTAATGGACTATTTGCTTAAAGGAATCCCCAGAGTACAGCCCTTCTTCGACGATGTTCTGATTGCAGCGCCGTCACCCAAAGCCTTCTCAGAACATCTGTGAGCTGTCCTTCAGCGCGTCAGTGCAGTGGGACTGAAAGTGAAGAGAGAGAAATGTCTGTTCAGGGTGCCCAGCACTGAGTTCCTGGGATTCAGTGTTGACGCCCGCGGCATCCACCCCATGCCAGTCAAGATCACGGCCGTCGTTAATACACCTACCCCCACTTCCAAGGCAGAACTGCAGGCCTTCCTTGGCCTGTTGAACTGTTATCATTCTTTTCTCCCACACAAGGCAGCCGTGGTCGAGCCCCCGCACCGCCTCTTGGACAAACATGCCCAGTGGAAGTGGGGGCCGCATTGGCTGCGGCCTTCCAAGCAGTTAAAGACTAACTGACTTCTAACGCTGTCCTGGCCCATTTTGATGAGTGCCTCCCCTTGGTGCTCACCTGCGATGCATCGTCCTATGGGGTGGGAGCTGTCCTGGGGCACTGGCTGGCCGACGGCCGTGAGGTCCTGGTAGCATATTACTCGCACACCTTGTCTTCTGTAGAGCAAAACTATGCACAGATAGACAAGGAGGCATTGGCAATCATGGCAGGGGTGCAAAAGTTCCACAATTACCTGTACAGCCAGACTTTCACCATCCTCACAAACCACAAGCCGCTGTTGGGCCTCTTAGCCCCAGACCGCCAGATGCCTCAGATGTTGTCACCACAGGTGTTGCGGTGGTCCATTTTTCTCACAGGTTACCAGTATACCTTGGTACACCAGCCCAGCAAAGTGATGGGCCATGCTGATGCCCTCAGCCACCTTCCGCTGCCTGTCTGCAACCTGGACCCGGCTCCTGCGCATCAGATCCTGCTGCTGGAAGACCTCCCTGTCTGCAACCTGGACCCGGCTCCTGCGCATCAGATCCTGCTGCTGGAAGACCTCCCTGACTGGCCAGTGTAGGTACCAGAGGTCTCCAAACACACCAGTAAGGACCGCATCCTCTGCCGTGTTCGGGATTGGGTGGGGAGGGGCTGGCCCACAGAGTGTGTGGGCCCTAAATTTGCAGCATTCTCCTCCCACCAGGATGAACTGTCAGCACACAAAGGCTGTCTCTTGTGGAGAAGCAGGGTAGTCATTCTACCCCTGCACAACCGCATACTTGCTGCGCTGCATGAGACCCATCTGGGAATCGTGCGCATGAAAGCCTCAGCACACGGCTATGTGTGGTGGCCTGGCATGGATGGGGAGATAGAGGACCTTATCAAACATTGCCAGACATGCCAGGAAACCTGGCTGGCCCCTCCTGGGGGCCCCGTGCATCAATGGGAATCCTCACACAAACCCTGGACTAGCTCTACATATTGGCTTGGAAGAGATGATCTCTAATGGTGTAGTCCAATGCAGAGTTACTTCATTGATTTCAGTGGGCTTAAACTGGAGTAATTCTGTATAAGACTGAGCAGTACGGTGTACTGGAGCTTAGCCATTTAAATCTGGAAGAAGGGATAACAAATATGGTACTTCTGCCACAAGTTCCCTATGCACTTGAGCCATGCAAGTGCCACAGTAGTACAGGTTGAGTACAATGCATGTAATACACCTATGCCAGTCTAACCTGAAAGTAAGAGAGAAGTAGAGGTTTTCATTTTGCTTGCCACCTAGGCAGAGTATTGTGCTTCAATTCCACTATCAAATAATCCAATTACAGTGCAAAATGATCACCCAGAGAAGAATTTGATCATATTATTTCTCACATGCACACAGTGGTGCTTCCCCATAAAGATGACAGCACTCCAGCTATTAAACTTGGGCTTTTTCTTTGTTTGTACAGTTTTTTGCTGTCCTTTGAGATGATCAGTATTTAGGGAACAGAAGAAGAATGCTCTTGTTAGTTAGGAAGGAAAACCTTGATGATAGCTCTCCCCGTCCCTTCTCTCTCATTTATTTCAAAGCTCACCTAAAGGGTTCTGGGACTTTGCTTCAGGAATCTCGGTTGCTAGTCAATGTCTGATCCACCTCTTCTTTGACATTGGAAGTCAGACCAGGCCTTAATGGGGAGAAACACAATTCTCACTCTTTGGCATCAGCTTTTTAGTGCCTGTTAGAGCCCTCAATCCACACATTGGAAAAGCATTGGCTTACGCTGCCTTTTCTTCCTCACCCAAATGTACTTAATGACCTTCAGGCAACACAGCGATACTTTGTAAGCTTGCATTCCCCTCCGGCTCAGCTTCCCTGCTCTCAGCAACAAAGCACATGCAATAAAAATATTTATTACATTCCATGGGGGATATCATTTTTAGAGAGAGCCAAGCTCTGATATCTCCCCATAGGCAGACCGAATTACACATTGATTAATAGTACAACTTGTGGTCTCCTTACTCCTTGCAAGCAGAAACTTGAGCCCTGATGTTCTAAAGGGGGCTATCAAGTATTCGCAAAGCTGAAATGGCAGCACATCATGGGAGGCATTAATCATAATGCTGGCAGGGAAAGGAAGGAAAAACAAGACAGCAGAGTGATCAGAAATTTCAAGGTGCAGACTTAATTATGGCTGAATGCATGCATGGAAAAATACCTCTAAATATTACTCACATCTCAATTAGACGAGGCCCTGGATTTGCTTTGTTCTTACTTTGGAAAAAAAAGTCTAAAAACTCTGCAGGTTTGATCAATAGCGAGGGACATAAAGGAAATGAACAGAAGACAAAAGGGCTGAGTTTCTCTGGGAGCTGTCATGGTAATTTATGGCTCTGGGAGAGAAAACTTTTAACTAGTCAGATATGACTTGGGAAATAGTCAGGGCCAGGTTGTGGCTGGGCACTGTGGAGAAGTGCCAAAAAGAAGAGGGGAGTAGGTAGCAGACAAGGGATTGTGGGCATCCCCATCTACTTTCAATTCAGCATCAGGCATGATCATTTGACTGACTAGGGTTGTGGTCACATGGTCATTTTGATCGGATTTCACAACTGTTCTCTATCGCATTTAAAAGGGCTGATCAGACAGCTGATTCTGTCTCCCGTATCGAAGCGGACTCACCCCCGCAATCCTCCCGGTTATCTAGCACATTTTCTGACACTGGGAAAATCAAGTACTTTCCTACTACTTGTGCTGGGAATCTGCAATTTCTCCTATCTGGACAGCCATCTCTCGCTATGAATGCAATTAGGTCATCTGTACATCCTTCTTGTGGTAGTTCCCCCCCCCGCTTTCACTGTTGTGCACATGACCAATCCCATGCTGAATATATTAAATGCATGAATGCTCAAGTGCACATAAAACAGCGCTCGGTTACACGTTGGTAGTTCATTTTGTTCACTGTTTGGGGAAAAAAATGCTGCATCCAAGCAGGAGCCGTGGTTTGTGCATGCACAAAAAAAGAAATTGTGCTGCACTGCCACTTGGGCTGTCTGGAAGGTACCTGGAGCCTCGCTGCACAATGCAAGTGGTTGTGCAAGGGATGTGTGATCATCTGAAGCCACTAAAAAATATCCCCAATCAAATCTACAGTGGGAACAAATCGCTGTAAGCTTGCCAGGTGACCACACCCTAGCTATGTTTTAATAGACTGTTCTTTGCATTGCAGGGCCTCTTCCTTTATTAGCCTACTGTCTGGCTATGGCACACTGTAATAAGGAGAAAGGTAGTTACTGTGTTGAGAGTTTGGTGTGTTGTATGGGTTTTCCCTTTAGGAAGGGGGCACTGGTTCCATGCTTTGCCTGCAGAAGGTCTCATGGTCAAAATCTGGCATCTCAGGTATTAAAAAAGACCTGCCTGTGCTCGACAGCAAGAATCAATAACACTGAGCTAGTGGACCAATGGTCTGACTGTACCAAAGGAAGCTTCATATGTGGGTTAATGTGAACTAATTCTGTGCTGGGGCAGGGAGTTAGACAAGTTGATCTTCAGGCCCCATGTGATTCCTAGCATAGGACTAGCAAGTATGCTAGCAAGTAACAGCGTTCCGTGCACCTTGGTCTTTAGTCATGCCGGCCACATGACCACGGAAACATCTTCGGACAGCGCTGGCTCTTCGGCTTTGAAACGGAGATGAGCACCGCAACCCTAGAGTCGGATTCGACTGGCTTTCGAGCAAGGGAACCTTTACCTTTACCTAGCAAGTATGACAGACTATGCTGCATCTATATGGAGGTTTTTCTCCATCTTGGCTTCCAAACTGCAGCAGTTGATTCTGGAGCGTTCACATGACATTGTCCTTTAATCATCCACTTTCCAGGTTTCCTTGTTCTTGATGTGTCCTTTCTGAAGCCTGGTTTCATCTGATCTTTTTTAGAGGAATGTGTTCCAAGTATGTTAGCAAGCCTGATGGGAAGCTGTGCATTTTGGAGGTTCTGCCTACATCATCACCATTTTCCTTGCCTTAGCCCCCATGACTACCACTTCCCCCTGAGCCACCAGAGGGCTTTATTTTGGCATTAAACCAACAACAACAACAAAAACACTAGTCATTGTTATAGCAATTTTTCTAAAAAATGTAAGCTGGGAATTCAGGGGAACTAGAAGATGATGGAAGCAGAGTGTTACATCATTATTGCACTACAAGCAATATTTTCTCATTCCCTTCCCTGAAAGTCCCAATAGCTTATCCACTTTTCCTTACGGCTGCCAACCCCCCAGTCCAGGTGGGGGTTCCCCTGATTTTTCGGGCTTCTGCCCACTGCCAGCTAGCTGATGGAAGTGAAGTCATCACATCAGGACACTGGATGGTGATGCTCTGCTTTTTGCCATGCAACATCCCCAATGTGATGACATCACTTTCGCATGACATCCCCACCCACCCCCTGGAACACCCCCCAAATCCCCCCACCAGCTAATTGAGTGGATCTGGGAACCCTACTTTTCCTGCTTCCTTCACTGCTTTCCACCCACCAGTCAACCTACATTTATGTTCTCCCATATTCAGCTTTCCCTCCTTCTCTCCCCCAGTAGCCTGTACCCAGGGAAACTATGGCCAGTTGTGCAGTGCCAGCCACCTTGCCAGTCCCAGTGGTATACTGCCAGCTACTGGGCTGGGCCCAGTTGCATGGTGGGGAACTTGCAAAGACTTGCAGGGGGCACCTCCTGTACCCCCCTCTATACACTGTTTCCCTCCTCCTTACAACCTCCTGGTATCAGCTTTCCCTGCTACCCACTTACTTGCCCCACTTCCCAACCTAGGGTTGCCAACCCCCAGGTGGGGGCTGGAGATCTCCCGGAATTACAACTGATTTCCAGACTACATAAATAATTTATTATTTATTTAAAACATTTATTCCACTTCTCTTGGAGAACATGGCTGCTTTGGAAGCTGGACTGTATGGCATTATAACCCAGTGAGACCCCTCCCAGGCTCCACCATAAAATCTCTAGTTTTTTCCAAAGCCAGAGTTGGTAACCCAAAACCAGCCTACCTTTACATTCCCCCCATCTTCAGCAACATTTATTATTACCTCATTTATATCCTGCTTTCTTCACAATGGTGACAGAAAGCCGCTTACATGATTTTCCTCTCCTCCACTTTATCCTCATTATAACTATGTGAGGTAGGTTAGACTAAGAATATGTAACTGGCCCAAGGTTACCTAGTTCACTTATGTTGGAGAGGGGTGATCCAAACCTGGTTCTCCCAGGTCCTAGGCTGAAACCTTTAACATGACACCACACTGGCTTTCATGGGGTGGCTGCTGTTGAACAGTAGCAGTTAGTCAGGTTGGGATGAGTGATGCAAGTTGGGTGGCAACAAGTCACCTGGTGGTTTGTACAAGGCCTAGCCCCAATGAGTCATCCTTCAAAGGCCAAAATAGCCCTGGAAACCCCGAGCCGGCCTTGGCTGGAAGGGCAGGGTAGAAATTTAATAAATCAAACCAAACCAAACCAAACCAAGGCTTGAAGACTAGCAATACTGCTGTGGCTGCCTGGTAACCACTACAGTGTCCACTGAGAGGGCATTCATTTCTTAAAACTGTAGACACTGCTACCCTCCACAATTTTTTTTTATTTCAGATTTTTCTGCGAACCTTGGCTTTTCAGGCTTGTAGAATGATTTGTGTTGCCTGTTCATGTCCTCAATCTCTGGATTTAAGTATCCACAGATTTGGCCACTTTAAGAATTAGATATATCGACAGAGCTATAGAAATTACTGGGGTATTTTTAAGCCAGAAAAGGCCATTAGGTTGTATATAGCAATGGAAAATGATGCCTGACAGTTGACAAAGGAAAGTGGAGAGCATGCTGCAAAATCTGCCATTTTCTTGCCAGTGAAGGGGGTCTTACAGCAGTGAACAGCACAAGTACTAAGATCAATGCATTTAAGGTCAAAGGATGTTTGGACAACATGTAGAGACCTCATGAATGTAAAATGCAGAAAGATGTGGTTTGGAATCAAGATTACTGCAGCAGAAAATAAAGGCATGACTATATAGCAGGTTTCATTTTGGGAATCCAAACTAACTAACTAGATTGTCTCTTACAGGCTGCAATCTGGATACATTTTGTTCCTCTCAGAGTTTCTATTGCAGATGATGGAAGAAGTCACCTGAGTGATGTCATGGCACTTATTGGATCTGTCTATATTATGGATGCTATTAAGTGTCTCATCATTGCTGGTTCAACATGAAACTTCCTGTTCAAATTTCACTTCTCCCATGAACAAATCAAAATTACGAATCTTTGTCTTTGTCCTATTTTGGCTTTCCAAGTGCTACACTTTCCCCATTGCAATGAACACATTTTTTCAATTTGTTCATCAATTGTATATAAATTGTATATAAATGTTTGTGTAGTTGTATAACATACAAATGACATAAAAATAGTGTAACAAATTGGGAATAAAAATGAGCAGAATGGAAAAGCTAATGGTGGCAAAATGAACAAAAGGACATATTCATACATTTCCTAGTCTGCCTTCAAAGTCCAAAGACAACTTCTTACTCTACTTGCTCTGCAGTTTATAGCACTGTAAACACTGTTTGGTTGATTGGTGTAGATTGTCCATGCAGCTCTATAGTTCCAGTGAGGGACAGAAATGAACAGCAGCACAGCTTGGGTGAATTTTAAACCAATGTTAGTTCAACATCACTGACCTGCACTCAATTTGCAGAGCAGAAGAGCTCCAAACAGAAGACTTGTGCACATAAGTCTGGAATAGCTGAAAAAAATTATATGGGAATGGAAGTAGATCATTCCTTTAGAGATCCACATCAGTGGATACTATTTTACATGGGAAAGTATCAATTTCATGAGGTCACATAGATCTAGGTAGCATGGATCCTAGGCATGTTTCCTCTTAAGTAAGTCACATAGTATTAAATGCAGCTTATATGAAAATGGTTGTGCATAGGATTGCAGCTGTACACTGGATGGTAATGCAAAGGTTGTTTTTGGAACAAGATGCCAGTAATCAGGTTCTCATGAACAAGAATATGCTATGCACTTAATGGAAATGATGAAGGTGTGGAATTAGCATAAGCCTAATTAGCCAATGTGTACTAACACATTGTATATCAAAAAGTTTGAGGAAGGAAATGGGGTGCAATAGGGAAAGGTAGTTGTAAATAGACTGTCAGTCAGATTGAGGGTGGGCAAGGAGTTAATGAACATTATAAAAAGCTGTCAGCGTAGAGGTTGGTTGGTTGGTTGGTTCTTGGATGAGAGACCACCAAGGAATATGGGCACTGCTATGCAGAGAAAGGCCATGGCAAACCACTTCAGTTTTTTTCTTGTCTTGAAAACCCCAAAAGATGGAGCATCATGAGGTTGCCATGAGTCAGTTGCACCTCAATGGCACACTTTACCTTTCAGTGTCTTTAGCCTGACCTATTGGGGTTTTTTTTTTGGGGGGGGGGGATTAGGTGCTGCCTGATAGGCTACTAGGACTGATTCCATTTCCCTGGCAGCCTTTGCATCTGGATGTCCACCTTTGTCAATGAGGCTGCCAGGCTGTATTTGTTTTGCAAGTTTTCCATCCTTTGCTGATTCCCAAATTCCCATCTGATCTATTTCTGCTTGGCTCAGCCAGACCTGACTAGGGATGGGCACAAACCAGCTCACAAATTAAAATTCTTTATGAATTTTGGGCAGTTCATGGTTCACAAACTGAAGATCATGGCAGGTCAACCAGTGCAAACTTTCCATGAACTTTCAAGCAGTTTGGGGTGGCTTGTGGCAGTTTCTGAATGGATACATATCCCAACAGACTGTCCTCACTCAGTCAATATGTTTACCAAACTTCAAAGCAACGTAACTTGGAGGCATGTAGAGGAGCATCAGGGGGAGCTTGCACAGGATCCATTCTATACACTTCTGAACCTCCTGAACCTGTGCCTGTCATTTACCCAGAAAGCACTTTCCTGGGGGCAACTTCTTTGGGGGCTGTAACTCAGACCCTCATAATCCAATCCTTACCAAATTTGGAGGGCAGGTAGAGGAGAGTCAGCTGGAAATCCCCTGTGAGTTTGGCGTGTGTGTAGGGGATTCTACCACATCATGAACTTCACAAACTGAACCAGTTCATTTGGCATCCAAAAGCATGTAACGAACCATGAACCAAAACAAACCACATTTCCCCAGTGCATGCTCATTCCTAGACTTGACTCCCTCTTTGCTCAGTTTCTCTGACCCATCTGGATAATCTTATGTCAGTTCCTATTTTTGCTGGTTTGGACAGCTGAATGCGGATCATCTGGATATCATCTAGTGTTGGCTTAGCTGCCCGGAGCTTAATCCCACAAGGACTTGTGGACTACCTTTGGGGCTAGAGAAGCAGTCATGGCTCATTGGTGTAGAACACATGTTTTGCATGCCTGTTTCTTAGGAGTGCTTTTGGCCTTTGGCTCTGGATGTGAATCCCACTAGTATGCTCCTGAGTGAGGCAAAAAGCTTTACATTCAAACTGTTGCTTAAGGGATTTGGGCTCAAATTGGACCATTATACTCTACCTTTGATTGAATCCTACTGCTCAATTTTCTTCTGGGGGCAGAGGCATTCTCATTCTCAGGAAATGCTCAACTTCTGCAACAACTGCCAAACTCTGCAAACTCCCCCCCACTTGTGATTGCATTAAAAAACCTTTCAGCCCTAGCAATAGTGGACATAGTGAACTTTTCCCCAAAAGATTTTCCTGCTCTCTCTCATATGATTCTTTACAAAAGGTCTCCTACCACCATAGCTGGGATCACCTGTCTGGCTCTGCCTTCGAAAATGTCAGTTCTTCATGATATGCTTGAGACCAAGGGACTTTTTCACTCGCCTATCGGGCTGTAGATCCAGTTCTGCCACTTGCAAATCAGGGAACTGGCAGTGTTCTGTCTCCCATCCATATTCATTTAATTTTAGCTGCAGAAAAGGGGGCATCTGACTGACAGCTAAAACAAGAGACAGTGAAAGAGAGAGACTGAGAATGCAGGATCTGTGAAAGTGCTTTGTGTGCCACATGTGAAGTTCTGTTGTAGATGCTCTGCTGGGGAACTGCTACCTCCTCCTGCAAGCAAAAGAGCAGTAGCTCCTGTATACTGATGCCCAGCAGAAGGCTGGGGGACAGTGTGTAGCAAGAATCCAAGCATAAGAGGAGCCCTGTGGCATCAGGCCAAATCTCTTCCAACACCTGCTTTCCAGTAGTGGACCGACAGATGTTTCTAAGCAGGTGAAAAATACTGAGGTCGGAGACTCAGCAAAGTGAATCAGCTCTTGTTTATTGGATCACATCAGGAACGAAGGATACATGGGCCAGGGAGTGCCTGGCTTATATTCGTGCCCGCACCACACCCACACCCATCACCCGTGATTGGCCTTATTTACACATCTACAATTCAATAGGTCTACTTTCGGATCCGGGTGAGCCCATAGGTGCGCCTATGGATCCAAAGTGGCTATTGTCTTTGGAGAGAAGCTCTGAGGTTTGTGGACCGCATGGTCAGGCCATGTGGTGGCGGCCATCTTATTCCAGTTAATACACAACAGCAGGTCATGAAGGCAACAGTTGTCTCATGCTTTTTGCCCCCTGAGAACTGCTGTTCAGAGGCATACTACCTCTGAGGTTTCATTCAGTTACTAGAGTCTGTAGCCATTCATAGACCTATCCTACCAGGAATACTCCTAATTGCTCTTCAAAGTTATCTAAGTCAGTGGCAGTAAATTCCAAAATACATTGTGTGAAGAACTCCCCACCCTCCCGAATCTAATATCAGCCAATTTCCACTGAGCACTCATTTCTGGGGTTATGGGACAGGGAGATGAAGCTCACTCTATGCACTTTCTTCAAGTAATGCATAACTTTATGAAATTTTGTTTTATGTTTTATTTTAAGTCATGTTGAGTGTTTCTGTAATAACAGAAAATTGGGATATAATATTTCAATCAATCAGTCAGTCAATAAGAGCCCTTTTGACTCAGACTAATTCTGTTTCTGCTCCAGAATCCTGCTTCCCACAGTGGCTGGTTAGATGCCAAGGCCTTCTTTGATGCTGCCCCACCCCAGCATTGAGAAATATATTGCATATGAATACGGAGGTCTCATTTATTGCCTGTCAGCGATTGGGGGTTTCCAAATTTAGTATTTTGGGGAAGACAGAAACTGTACTCTTATCTAATGACAGCTGGATTTACTCAGAAATATTTAATAAGATGCATTGTTAAAACCTTTTTGAAAATCCAAGAGTATATCTATCAGATTTCCCTAATACATGCTCTGTAGCATGACATGATGTTCTCAAAGAACTGTAATATTCTGGCGAGGAGGCATTTTTTTCTTTGCAGAAGGCAAGTTGATTTCTTCTTAGCAATATTACTCTTCAATATTTGTCTTTTTTTTTTTTTTTGCTTTTATAATGCTTTACACTAATTTTCCTGGAACAAAAGTTAGGTTAGGGGTCCTGAAATGTCCTGTTTCAATATTTTTTTAAAACTGCTATTATATTAGTTATGTTCTAATTTTCCAGCATGAGTCTGATCTTAGTGAGAAGTAGCATATTTGTACTAGATGATTAAAAATTCACACTTGAGCTTTTCTGGAATTCTCTAATGTATGCTATCTGGACATTCATTTTTAATGTATCAGTTAGCCTTTGTATCTATATTTGACCCGGTTCTTATTATTATTCCCCCACCTCTCTCTCACACACACACAAACACACACATGTTTCTGTCTGACATCTTCCACAGAGAAATCTAATATAAATAATTAGTTTAGCTTTTCTATTGTCTTCACATCCTTCTTTAGAAATCTTTTTTTACTGTGGTCTGCTAACCGTCCATCTCTCTTCCAAACAACAAAATGACAAATTTTACCTTAGGCCAGTCCTGGATTCTGTGGCTGGCTCATCCACAGACACAAACTAAGAGCCAGAGGCTAAGATTCAAACAGCCAAAAACAACTTGACTCTCACTCTTTGGCTGACACCAAGGACACATGCCTCTGGCCACCCCCAAGCTTTATCTCTGCAACAGGAAGTGAAAAGCAAAAGGTCAGCAAAATGTTACAACTGGCAAAAGATGTTCCTCCCAGTCGATCCCTCACACTATAAGTCCCTCATTGTTAAAATGTTTTCTCCTTTGCCTGTCTCTCTAATACTTTCTGCGTTCCAAGATTATCCTCAAAATTTCGATCACGGGTAGTGATTTTTATGTCCCTGGTATTATATTACCTGTTATTTTCATCCACAACAGTCCTCTGGAGCTTATTCTTCTCATGCTCTAGTTTGTTGCACTTTATGCCTTTTGAGACATATAGAGCAGCATCACCTCCAGTATGACCCTCCATGGTTTTTCTTTCCATCCTGTCTCATGGAATCTTGCTCTTCCACCTGATTTCTGATATGCCCACCAAATCTATGTTGCCTTTAAATAAAAGGTAACTAGCATTCCAGGTCCCTTATCTTGGTTTCAGAGTTTTCAGCATTAGCATAGAAATACCTATGTGTTATATCTTTCTCCCGATGTCCTTTTTGTGCACAATTTCTCCTACAATGTTTCAGCACACACATGCATACAAACATAAAATCACTGCAATAGAATTGCTCCTCTCAATAGGTCAGATATTTAGTCTGGAGACAAAATAACAGAAGCACAGCCACAGCTCAATCTGTTCTCTCTTGCGGTGCCTGCTCTTCTTGAAGATAAATATTCCCCTCCCTCCCACCTCCCTAACTCCCAAATTATCCAAACCAAATCGACATTTCATCCAACACCATTAATACTTACATCTCAACAGCTACAGCTGAGTGAACCAAGAAATTACTTGACATATTTGCCTCCACTGTCTATGAAACTGAATATCTTGTGCAGGAAGGATGACTCTAAATGATCAGTAATCCACTGGATCTCTATCCTGCTTCCTACAAATTGAAAAAGGCTTGCCAAAATCATGGTTCCAAATGCGTGTTTACATTATACTCATTTCACACCCAAATTCGTACTGATGCTCAATTATGCAACAATGTGGGTCTGTATTATCTGCTCATTTCATATCCCTACATTGATGATGGCATATGTAAAGCTTCACAATGAGGACTCTGCTGGCATTTTACAGCTAACAAATTTATTGTATGATCAGCTTTCATTAGCCAGAGTCCGCTTCATCAGACACCTGAATAAGGAGGAGACCCACAAGAAACTGCAGGACAGGAAAATCCTGTTTTCCCCTGCCCTTATCTCCAGCTTGCCCCTTGCCTTGGCTCCTCCCCCCACTGCCTCTTCATCTTCCTCCTGCCCATCTTCTTCATCATTGTCTCCTCCCCACAGCTTTCATCAGAGCTACTTTGGGGCAGGAATGCACAGGAACGGAGTTCCGGCTGGCTCCCAAGTTGGCCATGCCCAGGAGGAACTCATCTGCATAATAGGCCACACCCAACAGCAGAAATTCATTAGGATTGGCTACAGTGGGGTGTATGCCTAACATGTAAAGGAGTTCTTGCTACCAAAAAAGCCCTGGGTTTTATCAACAAAAGGTAAACAGCATAAGAAGCAAAAGGTGGGTGTGGCTTGATGACCACACTTCTGGTAACACAGGGGTGTGGTCTAATATGCTAATGAGCTGTACTGTCAGGGTGTGGCCTAATATGCTAATGCGTTTCTGCTGTTGGGTGTGGCCTGTTATGCTAATGAGTTCCTGCTGGGCTTTTTCTACAAAAAAAGCCCTGGCTTTCATGTGGTAAATCCTATGTTGTTATGGCAAGCTAAAATAGTTCTTGAATTCTAGCTGTTGCATTTTGTGTCCCCCACCCAACTTTTAAAATTAGATTTTCTGCATACTTGGGGATTCCCTGAGTTTATAGAACCCTTCAAGATAGTCATGGTTGGTCCCATTTTGCAGATTTAGCTTTCCCCTTGGGGGTCAGCTCTTCACTATTTGACATAGGGACACACACACACATGTATGTCCAGCACCCCAAGTCCAGCATTCCAGGACATAGATGTGTCATATGCACTGCAAAGCCTTGATGAAAAAGACCCAATCAAAAGACTAAACAATCCAGTCAGAGTGGGTTTGGATCATTCTCAAATGGCAAATTAAGATTGTATCTAAGCCTTTAAGGAGGGACAATTACTTTCTATTGCTACCAATCCAACAAGACTTATTTTTTTGAAGCCAAGCTTCATAAATCAAATCTACATATGAATTCCTAATCAGTTTCCCCTTTAAACTTTTTTAGGGGATGAAGTATGACAGCCTTGAAGTCTAAAACTGAATGACCTGGATGATAAATGTCCCCCGTTGGCTTCTGAGTGTTTCCAGGTTATCACATACAAACACTAATGTATCTAACTCATTTATTATGTTGGTATCCATTATATTTTTATTTCTTCAGTCACATCTGGCACCTTGGGATGTTTGATAGCTTGTGTATCTTGATGCTTGGTACCTCAGGAAGAAGTGGTTGATAGGCACTCACAATGACACAACAAACAGTGGGTAATGATCAGGTCAAACAACCTAAAGCAGTACCCCTGCTCTCACAGAGGCCCTTTCAGTCTGTGGCCTACTGCCATCTTTTAAGTATGTAGCTAGCGATGCTGCTGATATGACTCAGCCATCACTAATGGAAATATTCTAAAAGAAGCTCCTTTAGATCATTCACTTAAAACATATCCTCAAGTAGCCCCACATGGTATAACTCAACTTCAAAAATGCAATGGGGGGGGGAAGTGTCATTCCAAATCTCAGTAGGGAGATTGTGTCAGGGTTTCAGTGTTCATGTGCCTGGGGGAGGGGCAAAGTTTAAAGCCCCACTTTCCAATTCAAGATAAATTGCTAAAAGCTAACATCATTTCAGAGCATTTGTTGTGGTTATTTTTATACCTCTAATAACAAGAGATGTAGATGGATGCTCCTGCCATGCCCTGGATAGCCCAGGGAAGCTTGATCTCATCAGATCTTCGAAACTAAGCAGGGCCAACTCTGGCAAGTGCTTGGAAGGGTGACCTCCAAGGAATACGAGAGGTGAGACACAGAGACAGGCTAATCAAGCCGCCTCTCTGAAAAACACCCAAGCCCCCAGTAGAGGTTGCCAGAAGTCAACCACGATTTCCAGGCAAGCACACAAAACACACACACACACACACACACACACACGATGTAAATGCACCTGATGCGACACAGGTAGAGGAAAGGAACTGCCACGCCTCTTCTTTTCCTAAATGACCCCCATGAGAGGAGGCTCATCTGGCAAAATAGCTGATTAATCTCTCACATTTCAGGTAACCCCCCAACTTATTTTTCTGTTCCTCCTTTGGTCTTCCCAGCTCCACACAGTTTCCCTAACAACATTCAGTGGCAGCAGATGCAGGTCTGTAGCTACAATGGGGCCCCCTGACTTCATCCCAAGTCCCCCTGACTTTTGGGGAGAAGCTGGGGGAGGCCATGCATGCCTGCACTCCAAGCTGTGAATTCATGGCTCGGACTGCAGGTGCATGTGGTTCTCAGGGCAGCACATGGGTGTCGCAAGTGAGCTTACATAAGAACATAAGAACATAAGAGAAGCCAATGTTGAATCAGGCCAATGGCCCATCTAGTCCAACACTCTGTCACACAGTGGCCAAAATATACCATGTGCCATCAGGAGGTCCAGCAGTGGGGCCAAGACACTAGAAGCAAAAGGTGGGTGTAGCTTCTAGTGTCCTCCCACTGCTGCCCCCTCCAGCACCAAGAATAGAGTGCATCACCTGCCTCAGACTGAGAATTCCCATCTATACCCTGTGGCTAATAGCCACTGATGGACTTCTGCTCCATATGTTTATCTAATTCCCTCTTGAAACTGCCCATGCTTGTAGCTGCCACCACCTCCTGTGGCAGTGAATTCCATATGTTAATCACTCTTTGGGTGAAGAAGTATTTCCTTTTATCTGTTCTAACCTGACTGCTCAGCAATTTCATGGAGTGACCACGAGTTCTTGTATTGTGAGAAAGGGAGAAAAGTACTTCTTTCTCAACCTGCTCAATCCCATTCATAATCTTATAAACCTCGATCATGTCACTCCTCAGCCGTCGTTTCTCCAAGCTGAAGAGCCCCAAGCATTTTAACCTTTCTTCATAGGGAAGATGTTCCAACCCTCCTATCATTCCAGTTGCCCTTCTCTGCACTTTTTCCAATGCTATAATATCCTTTTTGAGATGTGGCGACCAGAACTGTACACAGTATTCCAAATGAGGTTGCACCAATGATTTATACAGGTGCATTATGATACTGTCTGATTTGTTTTCAATTCCCTTCCTAATAATCCCCAGCATAGCGTTGGTCTTCTTTATTGCAGCTACACACTGTCTAGACATTTTCATTGAGTTATCCACTACGACTCCAAGATCTCTCTCTTGGTCCATCTCTGCCAGTTCAGACCCCATCAACGTGTATTTATATTTAGGATTTTTGGCTCCAATGTGCATCACTTTGCACTTGGCCACATTGAACCCCATTTGCCACGTTGATGCCCACTCACCCATCCTCAACAGATCCCTTTGGAGTGCCTCACAATCCTCCCTGGTTTTCACCACCCTGAAAAACTTCGTGTCATCTGCAAATTTAGCCACTTCACTGCTTACTCCCAATTCCAAATCATTAATAAACAAGTTAAAAAGCATCAAACCGAGTACTGATCCCTGTGGTACCCCACTGCTTACCACCCTCCACTGAGAAAGTTTCCCATTTATACTCACTCTCTGTTTCCTATTTATAAGCCAGTTTTTGATCCACAAGAGGACTTGTCCTTTTATCCCATGACTATTGAGCTTACTTAAGAGCCTTCGATGAGGAACTGTATCAACTTCAGTGCCCCTTGACTTTTTAAAAGGCCCCCTAAACTAAAAAATCCTGACTACAGGCCTGAGCAGATGACACTCAAAATGAGAGGTTAAGAGAACAACTCCCCAGGCCATGACTATTCCCTGAGGATCGGCATGCCTTGATAATACTCTCTGAGATATGGTTACCAGCAATGCTGAGTCAGCATACTTCCCTCATTGCCTGTTCCCTCTGCTTCACTGTCTCCTCTCTGAAACAATATTTCTGCTGTCCCTGCTTGTTCACTGGCCTTTGCCTATCATCCCCTGAATTTTATCAGTCTCAGGCACTCAAGTGAAATCTGACCAGCTTGAGTAGCAGGAAAGCTGTATGGCAGCAGCCCTGCCAGCCGCCAACACTACTTCAATGATTCAACCTCCCTCCCCCTCCCCCCTCCAAATCACAGCAGACTCAATGTCACCCTCTTAATATCACTCTCCTCTCAGGGAAACAAAGAGATTTATTTGGTCTTTAGGGCTGAGGCAAACAGCAAGAGGCTGGTTCTGGGATGGTTTGGCTTTGAAACAAGTCTTTAGCAACAAAGGGTGACATGGAGGCTTACCAAAAAAAAAGGGCAAAGGGGGAAAGCTGAAAGAAGCTGGCCCTGATTTTAGAACTTATATCAAAAGGTTATAGGTGCTTATTGCCAGTGTTGTGATTTGTAGTCACATTTATGCCTCTGCACTGCAGGGCAAGCATCAGTGGCTGGCATTTGACAGGAAACAATGCTTAAAAAGAAAGCAACACTGCTGATCTGGATATATCATAGAAGTGAGATAAGGCCACAGTTTAAGAGGGGTAGGCAGGTGTGTCCTATTCTGTTCCATTATTGTTTAATGGGTTGGCTGTGCCTCATACTCTACTTTACCTTGGAGAGTTTCTAAGATGCTCAATAGTCATGGGATAAAAGGACAAGTCCTCTTGTGGATCAAAAACTGGCTTATAAATAGGAAACAGAGAGTGAGTATAAATGGGAAACTTTCTCAGTGGAGGGTGGTAAGCAGTGGGGTACCACAGGGATCGGTACTCGGTTTGATGCTTTTTAACTTGTTTATTAATGATTTGGAATTGGGAGTAAGCAGTGAAGTGGCTAAATTTGCAGATGACACGAAGTTTTTCAGGGTGGTGAAAACCAGGGAGGATTGTGAGGCACTCCAAAGGGATCTGTTGAGGATGGGTGAGTGGGCATCAACGTGGCAAATGGGGTTCAATGTGGCCAAGTGCAAAGTGATGCACATTGGAGCCAAAAATCCTAAATATAAATACACGTTGATGGGGTCTGAACTGGCAGAGACGGACCAAGAGAGAGATCTTGGAGTCGTAGTGGATAACTCAATGAAAATGTCTAGACAGTGTGTAGCTGCAATAAAGAAGACCAACGCTATGCTGGGGATTATTTGGAAGGGAATTGAAAACAAATCAGACAGTATCATAATGCACCTGTATAAATCATTGGTGCAACCTCATTTGGAATACTGTGTACAGTTCTGGTCGCCACATCTCAAAAAGGATATTATAGCATTGGTAAAAGTGCAGAGAAGGGCAACTAGAATGATAGGAGGGTTGGAACATCTTCCCTATGAAGAAAGGTTAAAATGCTTGGGGCTCTTCAGCTTGGAGAAACGACGGCTGAGGAGTGACATGATCGAGGTTTATAAGATTATGAATGGGATTGAGCAGGTTGAAAAAGAAGTACTTTTCTCCCTTTCTCACAATACAAGAACTCGTGGTCACTCCATGAAATTGCTGAGCAGTCGGGTTAGAACAGATAAAAGGAAATACTTCTTCACCCAAAGAGTGATTAACATATGGAATTCACTGCCACAGGAGGTGGTGGCAGCTGCAAGCATGGACAGTTTCAAGAGGGAATTAGATAAACATATGGAGCAGAAGTCCATCAGTGGCTATTAGCCACAGGGTATAGATCGGAACTCTCAGTCTGGGGCAGGTGATGCACTCTATTCTTGGTGCTGGAGGGGGCAGCAGTGGGGGGGCTTCTAGTGTCCTGGCCCCACTGCTGGACCTCCTGATGGCACCTGGTATATTTTGGCCACTGTGTGACAGAGTGTTGGACTAGATGGGCCATTGGCCTGATTCAGCATTGGCTTCTCTTATGTTCTTATGTTCTTAAGGTAAACTTTTGTACTGGCACATGCACATATTGCTGGAGTTTTCAGTTTACACTTTCCCCCCCTCTTCTGTAGGTTACATGTACATGCAGGCACTGATTAGGTCACAGTGCAGAAAGGAATCCTGAAGCAGCTGTGCAACTGCATCAATTTAGTTTCATTTTCCTGTGGATTTAATGACTGCACACATCTGCATATTTGAAACTGTAAGGGAGAAAGGACCCAAACTGAAAACTGGCAAACTTTTCATATGCAGCAAGTCTGAAAAGTTTTACAAGTCTTCAGATAAAAACCCCAGAATTATAGGAAGTCATTACCACATTGGTGCCATTCTGCAGACAAAATTCTTCAGAGCTCCAGATTTCAGGTAGAAACTGGGATGGTGATGGGGAGAATTTCATAAGGCCCCCTACTTTTTAGTATCCTTTATTGGACATGCCTGTGAACATCTACCCAGTTCTGTATGTATGAATTCCACCATCAGGTTTTAATGGCCAGCTCTAGAAAGACGGCTGAGATTTTGTGTATTTCCTGTATAAATTGATTCACTGTGCAATCTATATCATGAGCTCTAAAGGTCTGCAATCAGCCATCTACAGCTGAGAACCCCAAGATGTTCTGGCTCTGTTTGTTGCAAAACATAATCCTAGTCCTCATGGCTAAAAACTGTGAGTGACTTTAAAAAAAAACAAGAGGTTATCTGTGACCCTTTCAAAATGAATGGCTTGTTTTAATGGCTTGTTTTTATATGGATGTTTTATTACTTTAATTGTAAGTTGGCTTGAACAGGACTCTGGTTAGGCAGTGTAGAAATCTCCTAAATAAGTACATAAGACAAATAAACCAAGGGATGCCTTCACATGGTCCCTAGTCATTTGCTCTTAACATCGTACTGTCCTTTTAGATTTTCTGTCAAAATTTCAAAATGAAGTCTACTGCATATGCAGAAAGAATGTTTTAATGAGGACACTTTGCATTCTTTAGTATACTTCTGGTGATACAACACTAGAGTGAAAGTAGGCAAACCTGAGTTCAAATCCTGGTTCAGCTGTGAAGCTACTTGGGTGACTGTGTGGCAATTGCTACTGGTTAGCTAAACCTATTTCACAGGGTTCTTGTGAGGATAAAATGGTACAACTCACACAGACTTACCCCAAGCTCCTTGGTACTCTGCTAGTATCCAACAGAGGACAGGGAAAACTTGTAGCAAAATGGTATCCAACAAAAATGCTTTGCACAACTAGAGGCTTAGTTCTTGATACAAAAAATGCTCGTGTGCCTTTGTGTGTATGTTATTAATGTAGGGAGAAAAGCAGGAGAGCCATTTTCAAATCAAATGTACCATTTAAACCCAATATGCACTTTATATTCACATTGTAAATCACTGGGAATACGCCTATCTAGAATCATGTATGAAAGCCTCCTTATGAGTACAGAGATAAGCTTGTTATTACTCTGTCACTTGAGCCAATGCAGCCGGGTGGCTCATTAATAGGTAGAATGTATTAGTAGCTGTCAAGCGATGGGAAAGCTACCCCATTGGCTGAATGAATGAAAACACATTAACTCCCACAAAAGAAGAAGAAGTGGCGATTAACTGGTGGGACGACAATATGAAATGTCAGCGGCACAGAGAGTGAACAAAACTGTTCATTATTATATTAACAGCCTTAATTTTCTGCCTTTAAACACTGGTACTCTGTCAGTTCAATTAGATAGCACCTGAGTGTGTTTAATTTAGATCAATATGTTGCTGTATCTGGATGCTCCCCCCCCCCAAGCCCCTGTGTACTGCAAGATACAGGCCAGTCTAGGGGAGCCTTTCTTTTTTGTCCTTGGGGTAGAAGGCATTTTGCAAGACAGATATTCAGATAACGATGCACGATTCCACTTGAGGCAAGACTAATCAACAGTGATTTGTGAAATTCCCACAGGGGCCAAGATGCAAGGGAGCATTTTGAAAGGTCTCAAAAGATCAGGCCTAGGTAAAGAGCATGCTAATATATTTAGCAAATGACATTACAGGACACATGGAAAAACAAAGCGAGGGAAAAAATATTTCTTCATGCTTGGTAATTACTGGGAGGGAGAAAGATAGAATTCAGATATTAGATGAGCATAAATCAGCCCACACCACTGAAGCTTAGGCTGCCTTTAGGCAGATGAATGGCCAGAGCCAGAGAACATTTTAGAGGAAAGGAAAATTCTTTACCGGCTTCTTAATACGGTTGCCATTTGCTAGGGGTACAAGTTTTCAAAATTATCCAGGCAGATCTCCTAGAGGCAGGGGCCTCCTGAATCCATCTCTTCTCCTGTAATGCCAGAATATGTTTACATCTATGCCTTAACTAAACCATGAGATAACACGTAGTCTTCTTTGACATTGATCTCAATGTCTAACTCTGTCCTTCAGAATTAGAGCTACAACTTTTAATCAGTTTGATTAAAGACCTTCTAAAAGTGGCCACAATTAATTAGGAACCATTTTGAAAGAGTCTAATGGGGAGACCAGCAGGGACCTGTGGAGAAGGGGCTCATTTTCCACTCCTGCACTATTTCCTTTTCCCCTTCCCTGAAAACCTCTATAGCCTCTCACCTTTTCATGCTCCCTTCTCTCCTTCCTACCACCAGCCAACCTACCTTTATCTGCCCTTTATTTTCAGCTTACCCTCCTTCCCTCTGCCTTGCAGCCTCTTCCCCGGAAAAGTATGGCCCATTTGTGCAGTAGGGAATCCACCTTGTGGGTGGTCCTCACTTCCCCCTGTATCCCCCTCCCTATGCTATTCCCTCTTTCCTTTCTCCTGGCAACCACATATTCTCACAGTTCCCAGCTCCTTTCTCTCCTTCCCACCCACCAGCCAACATAGCTACTTTTTATCTGCTCCCCCCATCTGTGGCTACATTGATATTTATTTACTTAATTTATTTCCCAAATTCTCAACAATGTAAACCTAGAGCAACTTACATCAGTTTCTTCCACTGTATCTTCCCAACAACCCTATGAAGTAGGTTAGGCTGAGAGAGTGTGACTGGCCCAAGGTAATCCAGTGAGCTCCCATACCACAATGGGGATTCAAACTGGGGTCTCCCAGATCCTAGTCACAAACTCTATAACCACTACACTGGCTTTTGTGAGGTGACTGCTAGTAGCAAGCAGACAGGCCTGAGTGCATTACTCGTTGCCTGGTGGTTGCTGCTGGCCTGGCATCAAGTCCTCCCTCAGAGGCCACAAGAGCCCTGCCCCTCCCCCTTCCTTTTACTGACAGAAACCAAGGCTTGAAGCCTGGAAATACTGTTGACTTTGCCTAAATTATCTTTAGATTTCAGGGTGGTTTTTGCTGGGTGGGACCAGGGGCATTTTCCAAGTTTGTAAAAAGATTTGTCACAGGCAATGCCTATGCAGACTCACATTCAGCAGGTGCTCCACCAAATGCATTGGCTGCCAGTTGAGTTCTGGATTCACTTCAAGGTATTGGTAATAACCTTTAAAGCCTTATACGGCCTGGGACCAACATATCTGAGGGACCACCTCTTCCCGTACACACCTGGAAGAGCTTTATGTTCTATGGATGAACAGCTCCTGGTGGTTCCTGGTGGCCCAAAAGACATCTGTCTTGCCTCAGCCAGGGCCAGGGCTTTTTCTGGCCGCTGCCTGGTGGCACATGCTCCCCGCTGAGATCAGGGCCCTGCAGGATCTTCTTCAATTCCACAGGGCCTGTAAGATGGCCTTTGGCTGAGGCAGCAGGTGTCCATATATTGCCTCCATGAGGTCCTTGACACCCATCTATTAACAGCTAACTATTATTCATACATTATCAACGGGACAGGGAATCTCTCACAACCAGCTAATTCTATCCTTGGACTGTGTGACCACCATTTTAATATATATACTGTGTTCTAATCTATTATTCTATGTATTGTTGGAACAATTGGAACATTGTTACCCGGGAAGGGCGGGCTACAAATAGAAACAAACAAGCAAATAATTTGTTCATAGCTCCATCTCTGCATTTAAGTATCCGCAGCTTTGGCTACATTAAGAGTGAGGGTGGGGTATGAGTGTCATCTGAGTTGACCTGCTCTTTGCAATGGTTCCCAACCCCATCTTTGGGTTTCCTATCTGCTGCAGCATCCTAGGAGGCTCTGCCTCTGATTCTGAATGTTGCTTGGCTGGTCATCTGGCCCAGCTGCTGCCTTTGTTTTTCACTGCTGACCTAGGAAACAGGGCCAAGTCATCATGCTGGGAGGCCATTTGGCCAATTCCACCCTGCCTCTTCCCCCTCCCTTGGACAAGTTTCCTTCTCCCTTTGGGCACCTCAGAAATTTTGGAGGCCTGGTTCACTTTTATGGTTGGGCTGACCCTTCTCAATTTTCTTTCTATTGAAGAGGGGGGAACCAAGGCCACAATTTGCTTAGGGTATCAAAAAACCTTGGGTGGCCTATGCTTGGCAGTAAGTCGCACTGATCGTAACAGAACTTATTTCTGAATAATCATGCATAGGCCTATTTTCAGTTGTGCTGAAGAGGCTGTGTGCTGTTGAAAGTTATGTGGCCTTTCAGCACTGCTACTTAGGAGGAGGAGCCCAAGTAATCAAATTAAGACTTCCTGTATCAGCAAATTACTAGACATCCATTACTAGATATCAGCCTCATCCACAAATTAATAGTGATCATTTCTCATACTGCCAGTGAATTGGCATGAGGGAGGAGAGAACTATTTTCTTTTCATCCCTAAACCAATTTTCTCCGCTTAAGTGAATTCATATGGATGTTAAGGCAGCCAACTGAATGCAACAACTTGTTCAAAATTCTGGACATACCATGGACAATGATGGAAAAAGACAAGGCAGTAAAATAGGATGTCGAAAACAGTAGGGGTCTCCTAGTTCCAGAATTGCTATCTTTCAGTCCAGTCAGTTCAGGCACTTTGTTATGGAGATGGATTGGAGACAGAGTATGAGTTATGTGTCAGTAACTGAGATTTAGTATCTGTCATATGTAAATATAAACATTATCTATTGTTTTAGGCATGGAGAAGATGGACTCAGACAAAGCTCCCTGCCTCCATTTTGGCAGAATTACCACTGGTCTCTTCAGGATGTCTACCAATTTCAAAACAATGTATTTGGGAATGCATAATGGGCGTGTGCCCTGACCTGGATAACTAAACAGGGATGGCCCTGGCTAGTATTTGAATGGGAAACCGCCAAGGAATACCAGGGTGGCTATGCAAAATCAGGCAACAGCAAACCATCTCTGAATGTTTCTTGCCTTGAAAACCCTGCTGGGTCACTGTAAGTTGGCTACAACTTGACAGCAAAATAATAAAAAGTGTATGCACATCACTTGGCTGAGATGGGGTATTGCAGTAGAACACAGTTGCGCCCGGTGCTGTTACCTCAGGATTGTTCAGTTACAAGAGATTAAGAAGTGGTGGAGTTTCACAGTGCTCTCTCTCTCTCGCTCTCTCTCTCTCTCTCTCTCTCTCTCTCTCTCTCTCTCTCTCTCTCTCCCCCTCTCTCTCTCTTGTGTTTTAATGTGGTTTAAATTACATTGTATTTTTATACTGTTGGAACCTGCCCTGAGCCCGTTAAGGGGTAGGACGGGATATAAATCCAAATAAATAAATCCTGTTCTCTACTTCCATTCCTTGATTCATAAAGTGAAGAAAGGCAAAATGAAGATTTACCAGGTTGAGGGGAAGTGAATGTCAAGTGGTTCATTTCCCTTGACTGTAAGCTACCCAACGTTCCCAGGTCCTTGGTTAGTGCATGTTGCAAAATAATGAAACCAAAGACATTTAGAACTCAATGCTTATTTCCTTTGCAATAACTATCTTAATACAGCTAACAACTTGCAGGTTACATTTAGGCAGTTGCTCTTACATATTTGAGAACAGTAGCAAAATAACTGGGGTGTTGGATGAAGCTGAGGGAGCTTTCTGTGGGAAGAATAGCTGTGCTATGGAGGGATTACTCTTTCATGTCAGTTTTTTCTTTGTACCATTGGAGATGGGAAATCTACTTTGTCTAAAAGGAGTATATTGTCAAAAAATAAAAATAAAGGAAAATGTGAGGGGAAATCATGATTTTTCAATATAGCACAGGTCTTAGAAAGATGGTATTACTCATCACTAATGATGTCACAGGCATCTGCCAACAGTTGCCAGTGTCATTCATGCAATCACATTCCACATACTATGTGCTACCACTACCAATGTGCTACTAAGGGGAAGCAACACACAGCCATTGTGTAATACAGGATACTGAACTGGAGGAACTACTATTCTATTTCAGCAGGGCTCTTCTTATGTCCACATTTCCATAGCAATTAAAACTATTTCTCTATAATGGATGTTAGCTTGACTAAAGATGCTTGGATTTCTCTACGATGTAAGCATTTACTACTGAGAATATCGCCTGGAGTTCAACAGCTATATATGTCCTCCAGATTCCTACATCTAGAAGGACATAATCCATTCTGCAAATGTTTCAGTTTTTCCTGGAATTACATGTAGGTTTCCTTTTTTGAACTAGACTGAGATTTTTAATCACTGGTTAAAGCAATTTCTATCATGATTTTCCTTCCTTCCTTCCTTCCTTCCTTCCTTCCTTCCTTCCTTCCTTCCTTCCTTCCTTCCTTCCTTCCTTCCTTCCTTCCTTTCACCTAGGGAAGAAAAAGGATAGCACTCTGGAGGAAATGTGCCTTACCATTCACATTTTCTATACAGGAAGGGCCAGAAAAAAATGCAAACAGAGCAATGGGGGGGAATGAATCATGCATTTTAAAATATGGAAAAGCAGAAGAAAGTGTTCTGATAACCTCAAAGAGGAATACTTAAGCATGAGCAAAACCAAGACAACAAAACCACAGAGATCCAGTGCTTGAAAAATGTTTGTTGGAAAGTTGTTGCCAGCTACAGAGATAAAGCAGCACCCTAGCTGGCAGCTGTCCAGCACCTTTAGGTCTAATAGAATTGTAGCTGTGCATTTGGGCAGCAATCCCTGACTCTTCCAGGCACCAGAGAGTGGTCATTTGCTCTGGACAAAGGCCAAGAAGTCTTCTGATGTTTAGAATCCCTTGCTGCTACAGAATATAGGAAGCATCATATCATATCAGAGGTACTCTTCGCTTTGTTATCCCTGTACCCAGCAACAGCCAGGATCATATGATTCAAAGAAAGAAGAAACTGTCAGCAGTAATGAAACACACCATGTTGCTGGCTAGGCTGGACCTTGGCACTGAAATGAGGGACAGGTTAGCTCCCTGACTCTTTCCAAGCTTAATTGTTTAGTGGAACAGAGTTTAAGTCCAATGACACCTTTAAGATCAACAAAGTTTAATTCAAGGCATAAGCAAGCACAGTTCTGATTTGGATCAGGACCTTGGAACAAAGGAAGCTGAGTTAAGCCTTTTCTTGATCTGAAATGGCCCCGGGATAGCAGCTAATTGCCCTGTTTGGGGGTGGGGATGTAAATGTACTGGTAAGGTTATACTCAGGGTTACCAGCGGAGGGGGGCAGAGGCACCACTGACATGTCATGCAGCTCTATTCAGAAGGTCTACTTGGAAGTAAACCATGTATTATTTAATGGGTCTTCCTCCCTCCCTTGCTCTAAGGATTATAGACTAACAGTGTCATCTTGTGCAGAGCTGCACTTGTCTAAATCCATTGAAGTTAATGGGCTTGGAAGGGTTTAGGATTGCATCTTGCACTTGGAAAGCTCCAGGCCATGCTTTTTCTCAATATGTGCATAAGTTCTTGTTTAAGCAATCTTTGAATCAACTCAAAAGTTTTGCATCTGTGAACTGTTTCTTTGAATAAATCCTGTGGCAACCGATTATGGATGTGCAAATTCCTCCCCAGCTCTCAGTGAGTAACTACATCAATTAGTAGAACATCCTCTGGATGCCTGGAAAATTAATCCAAACTCCATGTTGGCCTCAATGGCCTCACAAGTGGCAATGATATTATCAACATATGAGAAAACATGACAGTCTCAGACCATCTGTTACAAATGGCTACTCTTACTTTGTGTTTCTTAATGTGAATGAGAGGAAGGAAACTATCCTTGCTGCTGATGCCCTGGCACACACACACACTCAACCCAGAACTTCTGGGGACCATCAGAAATTAATTGACTAATTTTTTGAAATTTGTAAAATGTCAGGGACACATGACAGTTTAAGGACTCTCTACATCCTTCTCCAGGGCTTTTCAACATTCAGGTAATCCTATTCTTGACACATTTAAATAATCAGATCCCTCAAGGATAACATACACTTTCCCATCCTGGATCTGCAGCATACATTTTTATGCAAAATCGGGCATCTGAGTCCCTTTAGGGTATTGGTACATCACAAGAACCAATAAAGACTGCTTATGGCTGTTCCCTCCATTGTGCATTTCTCCAGGTGAAAGACCTTCCCTGTTTATTTGCCTTTGCATTTTTCTTTCTCTTTCTCCACAAATCATTGAGCTTTCATGTTTGGTTTCGATAAACAAGACTATGGTTCAGATCTTTGCTCAGCTGGGAAGCCCACAAGGGGCCTTGAGTGAGTCATTATCTTTCATCCTAAGTTACCTTGTGGGGCTGTTGTGAAGTTAAAACTGCATATCTTTGAATTGAGGGACAGTTTTGAGAACTTTGGGAAATAAACAAGACTTAACAAAGTGGCCAAGTCTGCATATATATTGCTTCATCTCTGTTTCTTGAACCAAGACCTTTCAACTTGAAGAACAACCAGACTGGAGCATAAACATTACAAAGGAACCTCTGGTGGGCAATGAAAGAACAATAATTTTTTTTTTTAAATGCACTTTAGGGCTTTTATCAGCAAAGCATTGTGTGTCCATTAGGAAACAAATTAAGTCATTTTGCAGGCAGCCGAAGTGCTGTTTGCATGCCAGAATTAATACTGTCTCCATTGTGGATGTTAAGGGCTTCTTTCTCCTTCTTCTCCACACCCCAGGATTAGAGCTACTTTTAGTTTCTAGAGGGGGAATTAATCAGCATCGCTCCTTTGCGGAGCTCCTGAAATAGAAATCACAAATCAGGGTGGCTGGAAAGGAGCCTGTGAAGTGACAAATGTGAAATTATGTTGTACTTTGTTTGGTGGGGCAGAGGAAGAAATCTGAATGCAGCTGTACCATAGGCTGTAGGCAGCTCTTGGGAGCAGCTGACTGTATTTACTCTCAAACTGGGTTCAGAATGGAAATAAGGTGTTGGAAATAAAAGACATTTTTTTAAAAAGCTGGAGGCAGGAAGCCATGAAAGCTCAGATCTTTTCACTCAAAAGAAGGGAATTGTGTTAGAGTTAATAGGGATGTTTAAATAAGTGCTTTGAAGAAAGGTATAATCAAAGTGCAATCCCAAGCAATTAGAAACTGTGATCCTAATTCTGGTTTGCAATTAAGAGGGCACCTGAGTGGCTCCACTCTGAGCTTGTGCATGGTCTCTTATTGAAGCTTATATTCTCCCAATATTCTTGTGACTGGGAAATAAGAATCACACCCCCACTGGATTTTCACCTGCTTGTTTAGCGAGCAAGTGCTAGACATGACATGCATCAAAGTAGGACTTAGCTTTATATCAGCAGCTATGACAGACCCCTGACCCTTTCCCCCTCTCAGGGAGATTTTTCCTGCCAAAAATATTTTTTTGTTCTCCACAGCGACTGAGCCACCCTTCAGTAGTGTATATTTTTTCTTTATTTTATTTTATAAGCTTTAACTGTCCCACCCTTTCAAAGATATTAGTTTAGGCTTATGACCCAGCACAGGAGCTAGAGAGAATACAGGAGTTGTCTTTTTATAAGATATCCTCACAAAATGGCACGTGAGGCAAAATTAACTTTCAAAACAGAATAAAGATTTTGATCAACAGGCAGGAAAAAGGTAAAAATGAGGATTGTAGGTTGCTGAGGACAAACTTTCTAATGTATACAGATTTGAGGCTTTTGAACATACAAAGGAATGTTGTTGAAGCAATTTCTGCATTTCAAGTTCTTTTCAGTGAGAGGTTTTTGCTTATTATATATTTCAGCTGTTATACAGCATCGTGAATACAGTTTCTTAGAGACTAGCTTTGTCTTAGGGCTTCTAGGTTTCTCCCTTCAGAGATCTAGATTTTCCCTTTGGATATTGCAGGTTTTCATTAACTCCTGAGCAGTGTTCCCTCTAAGCTGAGTTAGTGTGAGCTAGCTCACAGCTTTTTTAGTCGCCAGCTCACAC
Source organism: Gekko gecko (assembly GCA_029375565.1). NCBI lineage: Eukaryota > Metazoa > Chordata > Lepidosauria > Squamata > Gekkonidae > Gekko > Gekko gecko. The sequence continues at coordinate 98,822,482 of JAPDNY010000001.1, forward strand.
ATTTTTTGTCTTAGCTCTTGAAGGATGGCTCCAGAGCAAATTAATTTATGAGGTAACCAAATCGCTCACTCACAACTTTCATGCCAGTAGCTCTCAAAGTAGGATTTTTGTACACAAGGCTCCACAGCTTAGAGGGAGCATTGCTCCTATGGTGTCTAAGCTTCTCCCCTTTATCATAGACCAGGGTTCTCTTCCCAACTCCTTTCACTGGCAGGAAGTTATTCTCCTTGTCCCTAAGAAGCAATAGCTCCTTTGACTATTTGGGTCATATGGAAGTTCTCTCTAGCAACCTAGACCTTCTGCCAAATTCTTCTCCAGTATCTGTTATGTGTATAAAGCTTTCCTAACTGAGCTTTCCTAACTGAGAATCTAAGTTTTCCCTCAGAGTACTTCTAATATATTTAAGACAATAGAGTCCCTCTTCCTCTCTCTGTAGAAGTAATTTTCTGTGCCATCTATCACAGCACCCATCATAACACACTGACATACACAGTTTTATCAATGCACAGCACACCTGAATGTGGCTCTCACACACAGAAAGAATAGGATGTTTGGGCTGCAGGGAAGTCATTGAAGTGGGTAAAAGGATACCTAATTTTTTGCAGTGGCTCCTATGAATCCACCTTGGAACTACTACTACTACTACAAAAGAAAATCAGGTACACTTTTACTCACTTTAATGACATTTGTATGCCACAGACTGAGATGCAAAACTATTAAGATATCAAGGGTTTTACACTATTTTTATCCTCTGAAATGGAAAAAAAGATTTTAATCCCTGTTCAGAAGTGACTCTTAGATTATAGGGAGTTGTAGGACAAATTTAAAAAAAACCTATGTAGATTAGGGTACTGCCTCCACTATTGATTTTGAATTATATATGTTAACTGTTGTTGAGGTCTGAGAAATGAGGATTGCAGATAGCATTACCAGCTCTGGGTTGGGAATGCCTGGAGGTTTTGAGAGTGGAGCATGAGGGGGGCAGGGATTGGGTAGGGGAGGGACCTCAGCAGTGTATAATGCCATAGAGCCCACCTTCCAAAGTGGCCATTTTCTCCAGGACAACTGATCTCTGTTTCCTGGAGATCAGTTGTAATAGCAGGAGATCTCCAGGCAACCAACTTGCTGCTGCTATTTGAGGAACTGATGTTTTTAATTTTATTGATTTCATTTAAGTATTTTCAGAGATGATGTAGCTTTGAGTACAAGGCACGGGAGGGTAGTGAACAACCAAGGGATGTATCCTTCATGCCTTACTTGTAGGTTTCCTGTATTTGGCTGGCCACTGTGAGATCAGATAGATGTTTTGTTTGATTCAGCAAGGCAGTTCTCCTGTTCTCATGGCCACGTCATCCCACAGCATAACTACAAGGTAATTGTGAGAATAAAAGTTCATGTGTGCTGCCTGGGGACCCATGTTGGAAATGTGGAAAAAATTACGATAGTGTTATAAAGGGAATTTAGAAGGATCCTCCAGGTTCCCCAGAAATGACTCCAGCTGCTTGTGAAGAAACTCAACAGATTTATATAACATTATATAACTTGGGCATAGAAGCCCTAATTGCAACTCCAACAGCCATCTGAACCACAGCACAGGTTTTTCTTCTCAGACACCACAAGGAGGCAGATGGCCTCTTCTCCAAACATTAACTCTTCCTTAACTGTACCCTCCTCTTTATCACAGATAGTTGAAGAGCCCAGCAGCTGTTCATCTGGAAATGGGAAACCAAGGAGCTTCCATCCATCACCAACCTCATTTGGTTCCCAGTGTCCTTTGGTCATGCAACTTGATCCTGCCATTTGGGGCTCAGCCCAGTGTGCCTGTCTGAGAACTATGGGGCCCTAACTTTCCAGCTGTCCCAGAGAACAAGGAGTGGCTTCCCCTCACTGTCTAGGATTCCATCTTCTGTACTGGCTACCATTATGATGAGAAGGTCTTTATTATCTATGATTCTGGTTGTCTTATGCTCCAGAAGTCTCTGTCTGTGTGTGTGTGCATGCGCGTGCATGTTTTGCAGGAGGGGAAAAAGAGGCTTTGTGTCCCACCCTCCCCTCTCTCTCTCTATGTTTGTGATGGAGCTGTCCATCAGCACTGTCTCAATTCAAGTAACACATGGTGAAACATGAGTGGACTTCTTCCAAAGCACTCTTCAGAAACCCACCCAAAAGATATACATAAAGCCTAGAAAGCACAGATATTTGGGGACAATCTACAGACATGCAGACTTTAGGCAGAAGAGTACAGAAAGAAATCAAAAGATATTTTGCTAGCTATCTAGTGTTAAAGCCTATGCATTTCCTTTCCTGGGGATCTTGGCACAGCCTGACATGGCCAGTCCTTGATATCAGCATCCTAACACAGAACTACCTCCCAGGCTAATACATTTATGGATTATTCTGTAGCCCAGGAGTTCCTTTCTGGACCCAATAAGAATTCAGGGTACAGGTTCACAGTTTCCCTTTAAACCGATTCTTGACCAATCACTGCAAAAGTCTGGGTGAAAGGATTTTAGCTCTCCAAAGTAGAAACCAGTAATAAGTTATCAAGGCTACTTGACAGCTTAGCTAAATGGTGAAATTGAGACTGGGATTCAATTTCCTTCCCTTCCATTCTGGGAATTTAACTAATTGTCCCACCCCTGTGTTATTCTAAAAGCACATATATCTTTTCCCAACACCATCTAGTAAAAGAGCTATGTAACCAAAGCAGCCTGAGTAGTGACCTGTGCTGGGATAGACTTGCTGTGACAGCTGAGCCTCTGTTCTTCCCCATTTCTGACAACCAGAACAGAATAATTTAGATGGTGATGGAAAGGGAGAGCCTTCCAATCTAACTGCTGCTGCAGCTGTAACTTACCTATAAACTGATGTCTGAGGAACCCACTCAGTGGTAAGCTTGGGATCAACCTATAACAGATTTCCCCATATCCAGACTGTAATTGTTGCTCCTGCTCCTGGTTGGATGTATTCTCCCTAGCCAGGCACATACTCACATGTCATAGTGTTGTATTTACTCAGGAGAAGCAGTAAGTCCACTTAGCTAAGACTATGCCTGGGAGTGCCCATTAGTGCTGAGACAAAATGAGATGAGCTCTCTGGTTCAGTAACATTTTCAGCCCTCATAAAATTGGCTCCCTTTTGGACAAAAGAGTGTAAAACTGTTCACAAAGGGGCAGGTGTTTACAGGAAACTGGGAGCTCAGCCCCATTGCCAAGATTATAGAGCCAATACTCCCTTCTGTCGGGATGCCTGTCCTACTGAAAGTATTGCAGTGCCGAGGGAATGCCATCTGCATTTGGATGTGTTTCAGGTTCCTTGGGACTATGCTACTTTCAACAGGTGGCACACTGGGATGTATGAAGGAGGGTTTAGGCTGGTTGCCACAGCAATGGAGATATGTTCCCTCTTCTTTCCCCTCAAGCAGCTGTAGATCAGGGAAACAATGAGCATAAACATACTCAAAAAATGTGTGAAAAGGGGAAGGCAGAGGAGTTTTTGCATATTTTCTCATCCTGCCCCACAAATGCCATCTTTCATAGTGAAAAATCAAACTCCTCATGTTTTACATTCACCACAACATTAGTGCTCATGAAAGGAAGAAAAATTGCTGTTTTCTGGTGACTGTGAAAGCAAGCATCCTCCCTCATCAGCTGGTTCCTGCAGGACAGCAAGAATGGTGAGAGATGGCAGGAACCAGCCTCCTGGCTGCTTTGAAGCACTGACCTTTCCCCCTGGCTGAGTGAAGCAATAGCAGGAGGAGGGATGCCCTCTTCCCTGCGCCATCCCTCATTGCTGAAGTGATGAGGCAGTTGCTTCTTCTTCCCAGCCTTGAACACACAGTGACATCAATCAGGAGGTTCTGTCCCCCTGCTATGCCCACTTGGCCAAGCTTTTGTGCTGCATTTCAATCCTTGTGACAGTTTGTCATCTAACACAGGCCCCAAATATCCATCTTGCTTCCGAGGTGTCATTCTCCAGCCAGCCCATCGCGGCTGTTCCTGGCACTAGTCGGGAAGAAGATTGATTGGCAAATGTCAACATGCCTGACTCTAAACTCCCCCAAAGTTTTCTAGTCACTCTTTTTCAGCTTCCCCAGTCCTGTCTGTCTTACTCTTCACTCAGGAGGAGTGGAAACACAGAAGTGAGGGGCTGTTTTATGGCTCCTTGCCTGCCTGGGATGCTTCTTCATTCTGTGGCATTTCCTCTCCATCCAGAACACTGGGCATGTGGAGGTCGACTTGATTGGGGATTTGGGATGATGGTGACTTTTGGCATGGGCTGATGGAAAGGGACTGGAGCTGCTGTTTGTTTCAGGAGCTTTATCTTATTCATGATTTTAATTCCTGAAAAAGAGACTTTGAAAGTAAATGTAAGATCATAACAAAAGCCCTGCTGGACCAAACATTCTGGATTAACCTGTTTCCAGCAAGGGTTAGCAAGATGCTTCCAGGCACCGCAAGTGAGGCATGAGGAAACCAACAACCTCCCAGTTTCTTGTCTGCAATGTCTGCTAGTCAGCAGTATATGGCCTCTCAATAGGAAAGTTCCATTTCACCATCCTGGCTATGTAAAAAAAGGTACAGCCTTTCACCTGGTTGTATGGGTTTTTCTGCAAATAAAAGATGTAATCGAAGAGCTTCTGCTGGGGGAAGGGAGCATACTGGAAGGAGAAGGATGCTGCCAAGCAAACCTGGGCAGTGTACATGGAGGAGTGGAAGATACTGCAGTGAGAAAGAGAAAGGAAACATGATGTGATAGATGGAGAAATGGCACTTTCCAGTTCTAATTCCATCAAGGATGAGTAAGCAGTCAGTGTTGCTTCCATAGACAGCAGGGCAAACCTTAGTCATTTTGATGCCTGCAAGGGTAAAGGCAGAATCCTTTTGGCTGCCTGAGACAGAACAAGATCATTGAGATTCTTCCAGTATCTATGATACAGCCTCTTTGGGAAGGATGGTGCTACAGTATAGAAACCAGTCTAGGAACCACTCACCATCTGCAGTGCACATGACTAGCAAATGGTACTATTACAAGAGACATGGCCAGTGGGACTAGGTCTCAGGGGTGCCATATTTTGAGAGGTGAAGAGAAATTTCCACCCCTAAACTACATCTCAACATTTCACCTCTTAATCAGCCTTTTAATCAGGCTTAACCAGATGGTAACTTTACTGTCCTAACCAAGGTAGCAGGTAGCAATAGAAAAAGGAAAATTAGTTTCTAGGCAGAAATCAGTCTCTAGGCAGTTCAATAATAAAATTCAGTAGCAATTGCACTTGAGGCAACCCAATAAAGACCTTTGGTGTCCAATTAGAATTAATTTACTCTTGGAACAATGTGTTCCTCCCATGTGGCCAGCCAAAGGAAAAAGTACCTGAGAGCAGAGAAAGTACAGGGGATGTGCCTGAGGGAATGTAAAAATGTGGAGGGTAGGTGTGGGAGGAATATAAAAAAAGAGGAGGGCGTTGGTAGCAGGGCAGTGAGGAATGGAAAGGCCATGGGAATCTGGAGGACTATAAGGCCAGCCAGCTGAGGGGAGGGCAAGGAATTATAGCTAAGGAGCAGGGAGGCAATTTGATGTGAAGGAATGGTTGAAGAAATGAAAGTAAAAATAGGCCAGTAGCTACAGTGGGCATCTCAGGGCTAGGTCCCCCCAACTTACTAGGAAGGCCCCATGACTTCCCATCCAGCCCAGGGCCCGCAATTGGCAGTGAGTATGGGGAAGGAACCAGGTATTCCTGTGCAGCTGTTTGGCACGAAGGGGTGGCTACAGTGGCAGTGCAGAACCAGATAGCTCCTCTCTATTTCCCCCAGAAAGTCTAGTTAACTTTAATTAAATTCCCTTTAATTTGATTAGCCAGTGTCCCCTAAGTAACTTAAATGCCCCTTGGCTAAAAAAATTCTAGCTACGGACCTCAGTAAAAAAGGAAGAAGTTAGATCATACTGTGCCTTTCCTGAAGAAAGGATCCTGTCAACTCATGTTGGTGGTGGAGAAAGGTTTGGCAGGACTCTAAAGAGGTGGCATAGAAATATTCTAAATAAATAAATAATACAGATGGAGGACCAAATCAAAATGGTGGGTCTTGGGGAACACTTTATGCCACTTCTTGTGTCTCATGCCATGTGATTTTACTGGGGAGGTGTCAAGACCCTTGTGGGGTACCTGTAAAACTACTGCCATTGGCTGGGACCCATTGTGAGGGTGACTAGCACTAGCTATTACTCATCATGGACAATGCTGATGTTCTTGTGGGGCAATCTGGCTGACTAATGTCTGGCCTTGGAGAATGCCGATAGGTCAGGAGATGAAGCTGTCCTGCCTGGCTGAGTGTTTGATTAGTTTTTCAGAGAAGCTGACATTATGAGGAATATTTCTGACTGTCATGGAATGCTGGGTTAGTGTCCTGTAAAAAATTGGTTGCTAATTATAGCCTGGGCATGAGGGGCTTCAGAGCATTATGGAAGAATTTCAATTATGTGCTAGAGTTTTCATGGGAAATGGGCTGTTTCCTCTCACAGCTGCCAGTGATTGCATGTAGCCTGATCATAATTCTATGGCCAGATATCAAAAATGTATACTCTAGGCATGTGCAGATGCATATTGCTGATAACTTAGGAGAGTTCCAAATGTGGTTTCCAGAAGGGGAGGGTCTTGGGGTAACAGCCTATCCTGTTGCCTGTGGAGGCCATCAGCCACTTACTCCTGCTATCACTGGTTGCTCATTTGGCATTGGGGTCAGAGGTGGCAGCTGTTCCACACTGGCCAGATGCTCACCTCTTTATTTCTTCTAGGTAGCAACTGCCACCTATATACTCACTTGGCTGGCTGGCTTCTTTGTGACAGAAGGCACCAATGAGAGCTGTGAAGATGGAAAGCTGCAGAGGTGGCAGCCATCCTGTGAATGAAGTAATGGTGGCAAGGGACCCGGTTCTTCTCTGGGTGAAGGAATTTTGTCTGACACTACCTAGTGCTGGTCCTGCTGAGAATCTTGCAAGCCTCTTCTTGGAGCCATTTATGCACTGGCTTATCTTCTCAGAGATGCTACATGCTACTTCCACCAGAGGGTTGCTGCAAAAAAATGGCAACACCACTGCAATTTCTTCATGGATCTCCCCACCATTTAGAGTCTGTTACTGTACTGAAGAACTTTGCCACACTATGAGTGACCATGTTTCTGCTACATGTCTTTGGTTGAGGCTGGTGGGCTGGAGTGTGGCTACTTGCAACATTATGCACTTGAGATGGTGGGTTATGATAAGACGTCCCTGTGGAGTTGAGACCAAAGGGATTCTGCTTTTGACATCCTCAAGTAACATACATGAGCTCCTCCTTCCTAATGTTGCTTGATCCTCATGGAGTCTCATTCAGCCATTCGCTGGCTATTGTCTAGGAGGCACCATGATCCAGTAAGTTCCTTTTCATAGTCTGGGCAACATTTTTGTTCCTTCTTACAGGAATAGGCACATAGTCCAAATAAAGGAAGCCAAGCCCTTCGGGGGCCACAGCAAAGAGCTTTTAATTGTCAGCTCACTGTTTCCTGCAATGAAATATTCATTGGAGGTCAGGGAGCATTTGTCATCCACTCTGTATGGTTTCCAAAATTGAGCATTAATTATTTTGTTGTATAGCAGTCAAACCTGGGGCCAGGTTTAACATCTAGCAAATGATCTGCACAAGACATGCCCAGATTCTCCTTCCTGCTGCCACTTTGTGGGAAGGGATTTGTATTTCAGTACAATTGCTGCCTTGGAAATTGAAAAGCAGTAGCAGTCGAAATCTGATAAACTTGGTCTCTGAAGCAATTCTTTGTATCTGTAGTTGCAAGAATTAAAGGAGAACTCATTCTGAAACATACTAGAATTAGGGAAAGGGCTAGCAATAATAGCAATGGTACAGAGATGTACACTAGCATCAAAATCTGGATTTGGAATTAGCACACTTTGGGTTTGGAATTTAGAAAATTTGGAATTTCCAAATATCTGAACTCCACTGAAGTCAACTGGAATAGCCATTATCCACTCGACAGCAGACAGACAGACAGACAGACAGTGAGTGGTAGGTCGGTGGGAGTAGCATTGGGCGCAATACAGTTGAATGAGTAAGCCCAGTTCTGGAGCAGCAATTGGAAGAAGGGAAGGGGCAGCTGGAGGAGACAGCAGACTGAAGCCTGGCAGACCCTGTAGTGTGGACTGGAGTGTGCCATTTTCTCTTACTCAAAGTGCACCTCAGGAAAGCCCAAGCAATGTTTCTGCAGCCTTCCCTATGTACCAAGTTCCCCTGCCATGCCCATGTTTCATGCTGTTGGCAGACTCTCCCCAGAAAGCAACAGTATCTGATTTGATTACAGCAGAACAATTTTGTTTTTAAAAAATGAAAATCACACACATGCTTTAAAAACTGATGATCTTAATCTGTCTGTCTGTCTGTCTGTCTGTCTGTCTGTCTGTCTGTCTGTCTAGCTAACTAGCTAACTAGCTAACTAGCTAACTAGCTAACTAGCTAACTAGCTAACTAGCTAACTCTAACAAAGCTTATCTATATGCCTGGGATAGCTGAAAAGGAGCTAAACTTAATATAAAATGTTCCTATCTGCAATGTAGGTAATCTATCATATTCCTAATTTACAGTAAGAAGGAGAGACAGAATCAAATATAGACTGAGATACTCAGCAAGAGACACAGAGAAGACTATTTCAGCATGCAGAGCATTAATCCACAATGAATGGTCAGGGGACATCAGAGAAATTATTTAAGCAGCTATGCCTGCCTTTCAGTTGGAAAGGACGAATGTGAAAGTACCTTCTGGATTCTGTGCCTGTTTCAGGATTTCGTAAGTGCAGACAGACATCACTCATAGGCTTTGCTGTCCAGTCCCCCCCCCCCATCCCCATGGCAACACCAGTCAGGTGACAATAAGCTCTTTGCCCTCCACCCTTGGTGCTAGGCTGTCTGGAGAATGTTTCAGTTTTCTTTCTCAAGAAGCCAGACCAAGCTGTTTCATAGAATTGTAGCATCATAGAATCACAGAGTTGGAAGGGGCCATACAGGCCATCTAGTCCAACCGCCTGCTCAATGCAGGATCAGCCTAGAGTATCCCTGACAAGTGTTTGTCCAGATGATGCTTGAAGATTGCCAGTGAAGGGGAGCTCACCACCTCCCTAGGCAGTTGATTCCACTGTTGAACTACTCTTTCTGTAAAAAAGTTTTTCTTAAAACCCAGCTGGTGCCTTCCTGCCCTTAATTTAAACCCATTATTTTGAGTACTATCCTCTGCTGCCAGCTGGAACAGCTCACTGCCCTCCTCTAAGCAACAGCCCTTCACATACTTAAAGAGAGCAATCATGTCTCCCCTCAGCTGCCTCTTCTCCAGACTAAACATTCCAGGTCCCTCAGTCTTTCCTCACAGGACTTGTTCTCCAGGTCCGGAACATCCTCGTCACTCTCCTCTGCACACGCTCCATTCTGTCCTCATCCTTTTTGAAGTACAGCCTCCAGAACTGCATATAATACTTCAGGTGCGGCCAGACCAATGCAGTATACAGTGGGATGATGACAACTTGAGATTTGGATGTTATGCTTCTGTTGATAAAGCCCAAGATTGCATTAGCTTTTTTGTCGCTACATCACATTGGCTGCTCATATTTAACTTTCAGTCCACCCTTACCTCAAGTGTTTACACGCACTGCTACTCAGAAGTGTATCCCCCATCCAGTATGCATGTGTCTCATTTTTTGTTACCCAGTTGTAGAACTCAGCACTTATCCTTGTTAAATTGCATCTTGTTCACATCTGCCCACTTTTCCAGCATGTTCAGATCTCATTGAATTCTATCTTCTGGTGTGTTTGCTGCTGCTAGCAATTTAGTGTCATCTGCAAATTTAATGAGTAGCCCCTCCATGCCCTCATCCAGATCATTTATTAAAAGATTGAAAAGTACTGGGCCCAGAACCGAGCCCTGTGGGATCCCACTGGACACCTCCCTCCATTCAGAGGAAATGCCATTGAAACCCACTCTCTGAGTGCGGTTCTCCAACCTGTTTCCTATCCACCTAACTATCCTACAGTCCAGTCAACAGTCCTTTAGTTTACCCATCAGAACATCATGGGGAACCCTGTCAAAAGCTTTACTGAAATCCAGGTAAACAACACCTACAGCATTCTCTTGATCCAGTAAGCTTATCACTTGATGAAAGAAGGAAATGAGGTTGGTCTGGCAGGATATGTTGAGGATAAATCTATGCTGACTTCCCTGGATCACCAAGTTGTCCTTTAGATGCTCATAGATAGAAGCCTTTAAAATCTGCTCCAGTATCTTCCCTGGAACAGAGTTCAGACTCATTTGGCTGTAGTTCCCTGGGCCATCCCTCCTCCCTTTTTTGAAAATTGGGATAACATCTGCTCTCCTCCAGTATTGTGGTATGTCTCCTGTCCTCCAAGAGGTCTGGAAGATGATGGACCAAGGCTCTGCAAGCTGTCTATAAAGTTCTTTGAGCACTCTTGGGTGCATATCATCTGTCCAGGGAGATTTATACTCATTCAGTGCTGCCAGATGCTTCTCAACTAGCTCTCTGTCCATGTCAACCAGCAGCCCAGATACTGTGACTTGTCTATTACCATCTCTAGAAGAGCCTGTTCTCTTCTTCAGGGAAAAAACTGAGGCAAAATAGGCACTGAGCCTTTCTGCTTTCTCTCTGTCCTCTGTCAGAGTTTCTCCATTTTCATCCAACAGTGGGCCCATCACCTCTTTTATCTTGTGTTTGCTCCTCACATATCTGAAGAAGAGTTTCATGTTGTAGTGAGCCTCCCTGGCCAGCATTAGCTCACTGTGAGCTTTGGCCTCTCTGATGGCTGACCTACGATGTTTGAGGAATAAGTTTCACTTTCTTCCTCTTGCAAGCAGCCTAGCCTGCTTTCTATCAGTATCAATGGGAGTCTGAATATTAGCAATTTACAAATATCTTGTCACGCCCCTCACGACCCTCCTGGCGGCACCTTCCGGTGGCCGTGACTTGTTCGCTGCTTCAGGAGCCTGAAAGCATCCCAATGTTACAGTTCGCTCCTTCTCCTTTGCCCCTGGATGAACCTGGGAAGACCCAAGAGGGTGGAGACCAGCTTCCCAGGGGTGGCAGGCCAGGGCCTCAGACACAGGGTATTCATTTGCGGGGGGGTTACTTCAGCTCCCTCTAACCCTCCGGATCCTGCGAGCTCTGGCTTTCTCTGGCAATCCACACTTTTCTGCAGGCTTCCCGGTCCCTCCCTGGCCACCTGCTAACCTCCTTTTAAACCCCTCCTCACTCCCAGTTCTCCCCAGGCCCTTTGACTCCACCTTTCCACAAAGGGAAAGACGCAGACACACCCAGGGCTAGCCCGACCCTAGCCGGCTGGCCAGGCTGCTGCCTCGCCTCGCCAGCACATCTCCCTGTCTGCCACAGCACCCTGTGTGCTTCAGCCCATTGCTCCCTCAGCCTCACTGGGTTCTCACAGCTCCCGCCCCTGTTCATGCCATGCCCACCCCGGAATCCTCCACTGTGCCGGCCCCATCTCCCCCAGGCCCTGCCGCTGGTCCGTCATCTTCCTCCCAGACTTGTTGGCCTCAGAGCATCCCTGCTGCCTGTCACCAGCTGTTTCTCCACTGCTCCATTGCTGGGCAAGGTCGGGGCTGCTTCTTCCTCGGGTGGGGGGGTCGTTCGGGGCTCTCCCAGCCCTCCTGGTGGGAGGCCCGGAATGTTCTGGGACATATCTAAAATAATAAAATTTGTATTCAGAATTATTTATTTATTTATTTTATTTACATTATTTATAGTTTGCCTTTCTCACTGGGACTCAAAGCAGATTACATAGAATAAATTATTACAATCAACAGGATGGGACATCCAATAAACAATGCAATAAGACTTTGGATTGTAGATACCTGGAACCAACCAGAAATCTGAAACAGTACTGAAGCAAAGATTAAGTATTAACAGAATGCATTAAATGATGCAAAAATTACATAATAGAATCCTACTTACAGCAACAAACAGTACAAGCTATACAGACCACAGTCCCTAACCCTTTACCCAAGTCTCTTTCAAAACCATTTTATTATAATACAGCTCTATTAGCTGAGTAGAAAAGCAATCTTGAATAATTTAGTTTTGCATAGTTTACAGAAAGCATGGAGAGTGGGAGCCTTCCAGATCTCATGGGGGCATTCTATAAACTAGTGACCCCAGTGGAGAATGCATGTGTATGGGCAATTGTTGATTTTGCCTATTTGCAGGATAGCATCTGCAGAAGGCCTTGTTCAGGTGAGCAAAGCTGTCCTGGTGGAGCGGAGTGGGAGAGATGGTCCTATAGATATGAAGGACCAGGGCCATGAAGAGCTTTGTATGCAACAGCCATAGGGATGCCAGGTCCCCTCACCACAGGAGGCATTCTGGGATGTCCCCGACGCAATGACATCACCCAGAAATGGCATCATCATGTCGGTGACATTGCATGGCTACACTCTGGTTTGAGGTCAAATTTACCATAGAGTTTTGCCCTCAAACCAAGGCATCCCACGCAACATCCCCAACATGATGATGTCACTTCTGGGTGATGTTATTGCATTGGGGATGTCATGCAGGATGTGGCTGTTTAGGGGTATGTTCTCACCCTGGGGCCTGGGGATTGGCAACCCTGAACACCCAATACCTTAAATTGAGCCCAGTAACTGATGGGCTGTCAGTGGAGTGACCGCAGAATGGGAGTAATATGCACACTCCATCTAGTCCCTGACAACAGCCAAGAAACAGTGTTCTGCAACAACTGGAGTCTCCAATTGATTTCAAGGGGAGACCAATGTAATGTGCATTTCATTAGTCTACTCTTGGTTTTACTGTGGCAAGGATCCAAGTGGTCAGATGGGTTTTTGGTAGGAGACTGTCTTCCAGACTGGACTGATTTGGAAGGAAGTAGGGTTTTTTGCAGCTGCATTAACTCACTTCTCCAGCAGCCAATCTCAAAACTACTAATACAGCATTATTTGGTGCTTCCAAATATTTCCAAATCCAAATTGCAAATACCTAGTTTGCAAGCATTGATGCACTGTAGTGTCTTGTAAAAGCTGAACAAATTGTTTGCAGTGTAGCCCAATACTTGAACACATGGCAAATTTAAAGTAGCTTAGTTTGCAACTCCCAGAGCTGAGTATTTAGCAGCTTTAAGACAACTTGAGACATGGCTCAAATAAGCATCTGGCTTCACATAAACAAAGCACTAAGTGAAAAGATTTCTGATGCAGCCCCCATAAGGTCAAGATTTCTGAGACAGCATTTCTTTGAGGTCCATATCTATCTTTAATGAAAGATGGAATAAAAAGGCACAGTTCAAGACACAGAAGGATTAAAGGGACTTCATTCTTATTTGTCCCTCTAGAACCCAAGCTTGCCTGTGATCAGCATAGGGATGCCTGCCTTCTGATGGGACCTGGGGATTCCCCCAGAATTACAGCTTCTCTCCAGACTACAGAGATCAGTTCCCCTAGAGGAAATGGGTGCTTTGGAGGTTGGACTCTGTGGCATTGTACCCCACCAAGTTCCCTGTTTTCCCCAGGCATCATCCCCAAATCTCCAGGAGTTTCCCAATATGGATATAGTAACCCTACCCCCATCCCCTCTGGTGGCTACGCGGGGGACCTGGCAACCCTAGATCAGGGTTGATATAAAGCAAAGGACTCCTAGAAAAACTAATTTTCATCAAGTAGGTACTTTATAGTCTTAATGGGTTTTATTATGGTTTGGCATCCACAAAAAAATAACTGATTGCTCATTCTCTTCTCCACAAGGTTGATAAATGTATTAATTAATTAATCCAGATCCTAGAACAGATCTTGGTTGTTTATAAGTTCTTCTCCAGAAGGCAATTGATCATTTGCTTCTTCACCTTTTCATGCCAGCCAATTTTTGATTCACGACATTATTTCTTATACCACTCTACAGTGGCTTACACTTTCTTGCAGTTTCCAGAGAAAGGTTTAATACCATATATTCCCAAATAAATGTTTCTTCATCATCTTTTCCACTGACATTTTCATAGATCTCTGATAAATTTGTGGGCCAGCATTTTCTTCTCTGTCTTGTAATTATGTTTCTAATTAGCATCATGTACTGTTTACTTGACATTAAAAGAAAGCCATCTTGGTATTTCCTAGCTTATGCCTTGCATGAAAAGGATATTTCATGTCCATCTAGTTTTCTTTGCAGGAGTTAGAAGACTAGCAGCTCCTTTTGAAGCAAGGAAACAAAGACATTACTCTGAAACCTTTTCTGGGGTTTATTTTATTCTCTGATGAAGAGGCATTTGCTGGAAGTTCTTTGGGATTTATAATCAAAATTAAACAGAACTCAGGTGACTCCTTAAAGACTAACAAAATTTATTCTAGCACGAGTTTCTGTGAAGAGAGCTAGCCTCTGATTCACAAAAGCTCACACAGGAATAAATTCTGTTAGTCTCTAAGGTGCCAACTGGACTTTAAATTTTGCTGCAAGAAACTAAAACAGACTCTGGAATGAGTGTCACTAAATTTGTCTCCTGCCTCAGTTGGCTTTTCTCTTCTTTATTTCCTACATACCAGCTTGTCCATTTTCTAAATGGGTTTAGTGGGAGATTACAGATAGCAGTAAGGGGCCATGGTGGCTCAGAGGTTAAGATGTTGAGCTGCAGACTAGAAGGTCTGTAGTTTGGCAGTTCGAGACCCTAGTGCCATGTGATGGAGTGAGCTCCCATCTCTAGCCCCAGCTCCTGTCAACCTAGCAGTTCGAAAGCAAGAAATTGCAAGTAGATAAATAGGCACTGCTTCAGTGGGAAAGTAACAGTGTTCTATGAACCTCGGCACTTAGTCATGCCAGCCACATGACCACAGAAATGTCTTCAGACAATGCTGGTTCTTCGGCTTGGAAACAGATATGAGCACTGCCCTCTAGAGTCAGATTCGACTAGCTTTTGAGCAAGGGAAACCTTTACCTTTACAGATTGCAGTAGACTCCCATTTATGGAATGTGATTTCAGGCAAGGCACCAGCTGATCTTGGCCTGGACACTAAAACACAGAATCCATAGATATGGTTATAGAGAAAGAGACTAAAGTCCCCTGGTATCTCTGAATCCCTGCATGATCAAGATGCTTCAGTACCCAGTACCAGGAGAAGTTAATTGACAAAAACTGTCAATGGCCATCAACAAAAACACAATAGACCGGGCTGAGTCTTCAGCAACATACATATCTAGATTTGAGTCTACTTGGTATCCAATATTTTCTTACTTAACAACACATGGTATACTCCCATCTAATTCCAATTTCCGTGATTGGTTGACACTATGAAATGAGGTTCACTCACTCCCGTAGGTCCAACAATAGTTGGAATTAATGCTGGCAATATGACAAACTATAATCCAACACTCAATAGATTAAAATTTTTTGCATTTCTATGAGGATCTACCTGTTTAAGATTCTAGTGGTTATTTATGTTAGATCATTTTATTAGAGTATACAGCAGTTTCTGACACATGAATATGTTTACATATGATTCTATTTTTGTTATTGTATCCAAGTAGCTGTATGATATGTTAAAATAAATAAAAAGGTTTTTTTTTTTTTTTAAAAGGGCCAGTATAATGCAGACTGAACTTGGCAAATTTGGGTACAATTTGCTATGATTATCTGTGATCTTCAGATACAGCCCTTCCTTTAAATATTGTCTTCCTTACCTACCAGAGATAGTGATCCACTCTCTTTCCTTGCCCTTTTTATTGTTAGCTAGCAAACATTTGTACAACCCACCCAGAGGAAAGGATATAAAGCTAAGTAAATCATAAATAATAATGTTTCATTGAAAGGGAAGTGTTTCCTTTTAGTACCATGCTATAGTGCTGGTAATGAGTGAAGAGAAAGCTGAATCTCCCTGGCCTGTTGCAAGACTTTTACCAGGTGAACCACATTGCTGTTTAATGCTCAGACTTGCTTGGAGATTTTCCATCTGTTTTACAGTGCTCAGGGCAGAGTAATAAAACAACCAGAAGCAAATCAAAGACATATTTCTGCTTTGCTTTCATATTACCGGCTATGTTTAGTGCAAGGTACTTACTGCTCCCCTAGAATACATTATGGTTCATATGATGGCAAATTTAACTATCCATTCTCCTTTCCCGAGATTTCTTATCTTTACATTCCTGTAGTTTTTCCATCAGTTGAGAATGGAAAATGCCACAGAATTAGTGAGAAGCTTTCAAGTCTTATGCACAATACCCACTGTTATTCAACATCCATATATGCCCCCTCGCCCCGCTAATCCGAAGGTTTGGGCTAGGGTGTCACCAATATGCAGAAGACACCCAGCTGTATCTGTTAATGGATGGATGGCCAGATTCAGCCCCAGATGTTTTGGACAGGGCTTTGGGGGCTGTGGCTGGTTGGTTGTGGCAAAGTTGGCTGAAGTTAAATCCATCAAAGATGGAGGTCCTATACCTGAGTCGCAGGGGTTGGATATGGGAATTCAGCTCCCAGCTCTAGGTGTGGTACTCTTGCTGCCAGCACTGAGAGCGAGGAGCCTAAGAGTGAAAACTGGATGTCTCATTATTAACGGAGGCCCAGGTCACTGTGGTTGTCAAATCAGGCTTTTCCCTCTTTGGCAAGTTTTGCAATGAGTCCCCTACTTTTCTTCCCACGACTTGGCTACAGTGATCCATGCAACAGTTACTTCCAAGTTAGACTATTGTAACTTGCTTTATGTGGAGCTACCCTTGTAACTGATCTGGAAGCTGCAGCAAGTGCAAAACGTAGAAGCATGCCTGCTGACTGTGATATCTCTGCAGGTGCACATTCATCCAGTATTATGCCAACTGCACTGGCTGCTGATAGAATTCTGGATCCATTTCAAGGTGTTGGTCTTAGCCTTTAAAGCCCTATGTGGCCAGGGACCAATGTATCTGCAGGACCACCTCTCCCCATATGTTCCCCAAAGAGCCTTGTGCTCAGCAGATCATCATCTACTGGAAATTCCTGACCCAAAAAACATCCACCTTGCCTCAACCAGGGCCAGGGCATTCTTGGCCTTGGCCCCAGCCTGGTGCAATGAGCTCCCAATGGAGATCAGGGCCCTGTGAGATTTATTACAGTTCCTCAGGGCCTGTAAAATGGAGCTATTCTGCCAGGCCTTTGGTTGAGGTGGCGGACATCCAATCAACCTGGCCCCTCCTTCTTAAGTGGCCCTTTGAATCTGATGGCGAAAATTCTACCATTCTGGGAACCTAGACTAGATATGCCTTTATTTACTTTGGACACCATAATTTTTGGAAATGCCATCTTGTGATTGAGTCAGAATCTGGAATAGCTGTTTTTAGGGCTTTTAAACTGTTTTATTCTTTGTTCAGTATATGGTATGGTGTAGCCCACCCTGAGCCCACTTGTGGGGAGGGTGGGATAAAAATCAAATTAAATAATAAATAAATAAGTGTTGCTTATTTGGAAACTGAAGCAATTTGGATACTACAGTATTTTGTTTTGTTTGCAGAATTTCTGTTGTTTGGACCAAATTTAGTTCCAAATCAAAGGGCTGATAAAGGCAAGAATCCAGCAAGTTTAGAATAGCCAGTTTGGAATACTGCTTAATGTGGACTAGGAAGATCTAGTTTCTAAATCCCACTCCCTGGGCCAGTTGTTTTTTCTCAGCCTAATTTACTTAAAGGGTTGTTGTGAAGACTAAACAGGATGGGGAAATCCAAGCCCCTCTGAGCTCTTTGTAGGAAGGGCAGGATAAAATTTAATAGACAAACCAGTCAATAAACTGAAGTTATGCAGCAAAAATATTTTATTATTAGTGGCAAAACACATTTTTAATTATTTAATCAGTATAGTAAATTTATAGACCATTTCTCCAGAGATCTGCTTGGGGTAGCTAACAAAATCAATACATTTTAACAATAAACTTATAGAACAAAAAAAAGCATTCAAATGACAATGTTATTCTTTCAAATAGGTTTTTCCATGTAGTTCTATGTCAGCTGCACATTCTAATATTATATTGAGGTGCAGTGGCTAGGTATTCTTCTTCAGGAATAGAGGCACTAGTAAGAAAGCCATGCTGGTTTCCACAGAAAGTGAAAAACTGATGGATGCTTGCAACAGCCAGTCCAGTATGGGTTTGTATGTGTGTGAGAGAGACTGCTGTTAGCCAAATTGCCACAGATTATTAATAACTTTGAGGAATTATGATATTATAATTGGCAATAGGCACATGGGAGTAATCACCTATGTGTACAGGGGTCCTGCTTCTTCCAGAAGCACCAGAAATAGATGCAGAGACCAACTTCAAAATGAAATGGTTTCTTTACTAATAGTACTTCACAAGCATAAAATTGCACAAACACACTCTCAATTACAAAAATCTAGGGAAATTAGGTAGAAAAGGATAGCAACATTCACATGAGCAGGATGTTTCATTAATGGGCAATATTTACTTGTCCTTAGTGGGCTGAAGCAATCCACAGGAAAAATAAGGGAGCTAAGGGGAATGGGGGTCGTATTCTGGACCAGCAGAACACGTGGAGACTTTGGCTGTGCAAATCAAGAGCCGTGGAGGTAGGGTGGGTCTAGAGGTAAGGAGAGAGAGACAGAGCACATGGTTGGGTGCCCTCTTTTATGAGGTGGCTAGGGGGGTGGGTTTGACTGGCCACCTCCCCTGGCACCTCCCTTCTAGTCCCCAAAACATGCTAACAGAAGCTGGTTTCAAGGGGAGGGAGGGGGCTGAGGGATTGGGCAATATTGAGTTCTAGTTACTTTGGGGCAGTGGCACCCAGTAGGAGGGTGACTCATGTGGCCAGAGTCATTGTTCTTGATAATTCATTCAGTCCCTTGATGAACTTATGTCTGCAAAGTTTCTGTTAGGCGAGGCTGGGGGGGGTTGCCTGCATGACAAGGAAGATATTCCTCATGGAGTTTGGATTCCAGGTCTCCTGTTTTTGACCTTGGCATGGCATCCATTTAAACAGCAACAGTTGCTGGCTTCAGGGGGCTTCATGTGGCTAGGGAACTGGCACATCTTATAATGGGTAATAAAAGGGCAGGTAATCTCAGGAACCATTGGCACATTGTCTCAGGAGAAGGCTTTTCCTCTGCTGGGGTGTGTCTGCAGCTGGCACCACTTCAGGGTTACCACACATTTCAGTCCCTTTTGCACACTAATTGCACAGTCCAGTTTCATCACTTATGAACTATAAAGCTATAACAGTGCTGTACGTACCTTGCGGGGCAACACTGTTGTGTGAGAGAAGGCGCATTCATGGCATTAACACTGTGGATCCATGTGCTTTGGTCCCTTCTTTCAAAGGAAGCATGAGGCAGCATTGGTCAGTACTGAAGAATCTCCAGCCAATGGGGAGGGAGCAGCTGGTAGCTATGTAGAGAAGTCACACCTTTTCCATTGTGGGCTTTTGCTTCTGTGGATGACCCATCCACCTTCCCATGTTATATCACAGGATTAGCCAGTAAAATTGATACTTTATCTCATGAAATTATGGAATGTTCCTTTTACACTGTTTTTAGAAATTGGTGGGTTTTACCCCTTCTATCACATTAATCATTCAGTAATCCTCAAACCGATGTTAACTTCTATCTGATGCTAGACAGTGATCTGAATGTAACTTTATTGGTTGCTAAATTCCTGTCTATCAAATTTTGCTTCAGAAACTAAGTACTTTTTTAGTCATTGCTCTAGATCTATTGATCAGAGGAGCACTGAAAAGGAAAGGATTAGCCTGTCACTTTTATATAGCAAGGCGGGAATTTGGGAAGGTGTCACTGAATTGGATTTTAGGGAAACCCTTTCTTTTGTCTCCTTCACAATGTCCCTGAAAGAGGAGCATTTAGTTAAATAGGCATGGTCTTACACTGGTTAGTCCACAACTAGTTGGCAGGAATAGAACAGAGTTGCTCAAGATTGTAGAGATAACAGCAAGGTTCATCTGAAACAGGCCATCACATGCCTTACTGTGGAGCATGCTGGGAAGAAGCAACCTTGGTGAGCAACATTGTTCCAAAGCTGGTAGGGGCCTTATTGCCCATCAGGGGAGGGAGGAGAAGTTTGGCATCTCTAGGCACATGGTGCTTGTTCAGGCAAGGATAAACAAGGCCAGCAGAAGCCCTGGCAAAGTTTGCAGCCAGGGTGGACCTGCCCATAAAATGCATCCCCGGTTGGCTGCCTAGCACAGCCGACCCTTGGATAGATAGCTTATTCTAAAAAGCAATAATGTAGACAAGCAATTTAAATAAATCAACTAACTGTGAACTAACTGTGCCCATTCAGTTGTCTCATGTCCTCATTCGGGGTATGCTGGGGTCAACTTAAGTGGTAAAGATATAGGAAAGCTACACTGTTGTCTTTTTGTGTGGTTAATGGTGATGCATTTTCCATGCATTGTGGTTCAAGACTTGAATTATTTGAGAAATGTCACAGGGTAATTAATAAGACTGACCAGCTCATCAAAAAGTTAACCCTTTCTCCATTTCAAAATGGAGATTTAAACCCTCCTTGAGTAAAACCTTGAGTAAAACCAAGTCTTCCCATTAGCAAGAAATGCTAATAGTAAGAAAATGAACACTCGATTTTCTGCTTTCTTTCTACATTAGCCACATACAAAGCTCTTTTAACAGAATAAGCATAACACAAACCCTTAAGCCTAAGGTAATTTCACACTGCACAGAGTGTTCTCATGTTGACCCAATTTGGAAGTGTCATGGGGCTAATTTTCTTTCATGTGTATTCACTAATCAAGTAACAAATGAGAATGACACTGGCAATCAAGTGTTGGATGGGTATGCATGAGCAATGTGATCACCTCCATTAATCCATCAAATAATTGCTATCTTGACAAGTATTTGCCTTTCGTTTTGTAGATATATATGGCATGAAATTCAAAAATACCTTGGCAGCCTAATTCACCAATTCTGCAGGCTTTGCAAGGAGAAGAAACCTTGCGGTAGACATTTTTTTCCCTGCCTTCCTCTTCTTTGTAGTGGAGTCAGGGAAGTTCTTAGAAACAATTTTGAAACATGAAGCTGTAGTAACCACTCAGTTTCTTACAGCTCTTTTTGATGTCATCATCCTCTCAGAAGGCCAACACATTTCTAGATTCACATCTGTGCCACCAGATTAATTAATTAAGATATAGCCCACTTTTCTCCCCAGTGGACACCCAAAGTGTCTTACATCATCCTCCCCTCCTCTGTTATCCTCACAACATTGTTGTTAGGCTGAGACAGAACGCCTTGCCTAAGGTCACCCAGCAAGCTTCCATGACAGATTGGGGCTTCAAACCTGGCTGACACGGCTTTTGTAGAGCTGACATCAAGTTCCTTTACTTTTTCAACCACCTGCTCTGTTTTCTTTGTAGTTTCTGCAAGTTGAAATTGCTGTGCTGCAAAATTCTGGTTCAGAGTTGTCAATTGCTGGTTAATGTTGGTCATCTGGTCCAAAAGAGGGCGTAGAGAATCTGCTAAGAGCCTAGAAAACTCTATGGTCTCTTCCGGCCTCGGGCTCATGCTTCCTGGTGGTTTCGGTTTCTGTCCTTTGTCGGGTTGCCTCCCCGCCATCTTTCTGTATTGTTTACTTTAACTGAAAGTTTGTAAAGTCTCTGAATGCCTCCGAAACACTTTGACTTTAACTGGTAAGGTTCTTAAAGTTGATTTCTATGCTTGTTCTTCCACTCCCCCCCTGCTAATCTGCTTTAAAATCTCTGCATGTGGGAGGAGCCCTGCCCTCTCGCTTCCCACACTTCTGCCAAGGGGAGTGCTTTCCTTTTAAACTGCCGATTCACCACTTTTCAATAACTCACTGCTCCTTGCTTGTCTTATGACATCACTTGTAATCTTCTGGTCACACGGTTTCCTCTGCTTGTCCTGGCCAGCATCTCTAGGTCCATTCGGACGCACCGCAGTTGAACCACTGGGGCGAAGGAGCACCTCAATTCTCCAGCATCATGCTGGAGAAGAGGCAGCCCCCTCAGAAGCCCCTTGTCTGGGAGCCTTTTCCCCAAGGCTCCCAGGGAGTAGCGATTGCTCACACCCCCCCCCAAGTCGCTGGCACACAGATCGTGTCCCGGGAGCGTCCCAGAGACACATCTGCTTTCAAGCCGCCATTAACCAGAAAGTGCTAGAAAAGAAGCAAGCCTCGATGGAAACACAATTGTTACAGCTACAAATGGAAAGAGCAAATATGGTACTCTGGTTCCAAGGGGTGTCAGAAGCCCCCAATGAGATCTAAAGCAACTACTAAGCAATGCATTGGCCCCAATGATGGATTTAAAAGCAGCAGACATTTTCAGCAAAATGGATGTGGCCTACAGAGCTTACTCCATGTATATTAAGAAGAATAATCTGCCAGGGGAAATTGTTGTGAGATTCTCAAAGAGGCATTTAAGAGATTTAATTTTAAAAATGACTACAAATACACCCCTGAAATTCAGAGGCAACAACATAAGGATACTAAAAGACATTCGATTTGAGATAAGAAAAAAGAGACAGAAGTATAAGGAACTAATCCTTTTTTTTTTTTTACAAACAAATAGCATTGCATACAGGTGGTTAATTCCTGAAGGCATCACTTTCAAAATAAAGGAAAGAAAAGAAAAAATTGACTCTGTTTTCAAAGCTTGAGAGTTTTTGTGGCTGTAACTGGGAGATCCAGAAGAGGAGATGAAAGAAGAAGAAGACAGCAGATCTACTGGCGAGTCTTCCGACGGGGACTTGGATGCAGAAAAGAGGGCGGCTGCTCCCAAACAAAGCTATCAACTGAAAGACCGTAAGGAGAAGCAAAAATAAGAACTGAGACCTTGAAAGCCCATATAAAGCCTTTATTCTATGTGATGACTTGGGGAGGGTTCTTGAATTGGGAAAATAGTTAAACTGATGCAGAATTGGGATTATTAGATCATGCTCAATGCTTTTCATAGCTTTTTAGGGACTAACACGGATATAAGCATTATTGAAAATCTCCATCTCTTGGGGTTTTAGTTAGTTGTGGTTATCTTTTCTTTCTCCCTAGATGTAGATGTCTCCCTTCCCTTTTCCTGTTGTAGTTTGTAGTGTTTAGAAAATGCAAATAAAAAAAAAATCCCCTTCGGGGGGCCAAAAAAAAAAACCCAACAAAAAAACCCCTGGCTGTCTCGGGTCCAGCCTGACTCTGGAGTCACTATGCCCACTGTTGTATCCAGAAGACCAGGGACTCTTGAACCTGAGAATCAGGAGGCGGCACAGGTTTAAGGAGATGTAGAGCTTAGTGGTGAGGTGTCTTCTCTGCATCAAGTGGTAGCAACAAACTCAACCAACTTCCCTCTCAAGTTTTTCTTTAATTCTGGTTCACTATAAATCCTAGTTAATCCAGGATGTGGATAGCCCAGGGCAATCTGTGATAGTGGACTGAATCAGCAAGCTGTCACAAACAGCACAATTGTTAGTGCCTCCCTCTAGCTCTGAGAGACAGTTTCTTGTCTAGAAAGCAGAGTGAAGTAATTTTCCATGGTTACAAATGTTCCAGAGTTAACAATATTATTTCCTGAGTAGCTTATATTCCTAAGAATGTCCCATTCCTATTTATCTGGTACATTTTAATTGTGTTGTTCTGCCAAGGAACTCGGGCAGCATACCCTGGTCCTGGTTTTATCCTTGCAACAATCCTGTGAGGTAGGCTAGGCTGAGAGGATGTGATTGCCCCAAGATCATGCAGTGAACTTCCTGGGAGTATGGAGACACACTGGGCATACATGCCCAGCAATACTGTTTTCAATGAAAGGAAGGGATGGGGAAGTTATTTCTTGTAGCAAAGAGTCAGAAAAGACTACCTAGCTCAGTGTAATACCTATTCCAACCACCTAAGGTAGGTAAAAACAGTGACTAAACACTGCAGCTGTCAGATGGCTGTTTAGGGGCCCATTTGAAATCAGTTGATGGATCTTGGTCCACAGGCATCAATACTGTCAAGATATCGTCATGGTTGCCTCTAATTGGCTCCCATGTTGGCTTTCACAGCCAAAAGTGTCTAGGATTGAAGGAAACGGTCTTGCCCCTAGAGGCAGCTCCGATGTGAAGATTAAGGCTGCCATCCACAAACCATACATGTCAAAATGGGCTCAGTGCAGTATATGGGACTACTCTTCTGTAAAAGACGTTAGGATTCTTATTCTATAGCAATGTGTACATTTGTGTTTGTGTCCATAAAGAGCCAGACCTGAATATTCACAGTCTCTCTCTCTCTCCCTCCCTCCCTCCCTCTCTCTCTCTCTCTCTCTCTCTCTCGGAATTCAACATGTCTTTCACCTGCTTTATCATCATTCCTGCAATGAAATGGTAAAAGCAAAACTTTGGGATACTTTGCCTTTAACTGTGTAATTCTTCTAGGCCCCCGTCATTGCATTTCTAAATTGAAGAGTTTAGTCAGTGCTAAATTTTGTTACGTTGTGTTTGTGGTGAGGCCTTATGTTATCCAGGAGGCAGACTTACATTTATGCAGTGACAAATATTTTATCAGCAGGGACACAATATACACGTTGCAAAAGAGGGTCTGGAATAAAGTATCTCTCTATTTCATGGAAGGAGACATGTTTGCTATGCAGATGGCTGGAGTAAATCTGGCCTTACAATTAAAATCTGTTTAGAGTTTGCAGTGAAGTGACTGATGGATTAGGCTCAGTGCTCCATCAATTCCCCCGCACACTCCTCTCTGTAGAGTACTATTGACGGCACATCATAAATAGCCATTTGTACAAAGTGCAGGGATCTTTTAAGCATATCACTTTATAGCTGGTATATATATTCCAAATGGTTGGCAAAATGCAAAGTACTTGAGGCTTCTAAGTAACAAGGGCAAGGGGGGGGGCTGCATCTACACTGAGGACGCAGGTATTCTGCTGCAAACAAAACAAAAAACAAAACAGTAGCCCATCTATTATTTGGTATGATGGACTCTCAAGCCCCAGTTCCTTTGGGTTGGTCCTTGGGAGGTCAGAAAACCTCATGGCTGCCCAAAGCCTCTGCTCCCCTCCATTCTTGGGGGTGACAAAAACACCCTCTGCCCCACCACCAGTAACTCTGAGAGTAAGCTCTGCTAAATGGAGTTGCATATCACTTGGTATCTGCATTGGTACTCAGAGATTCTGCCTAGTTCCTGTACTTGAAGGAGAATGACCTTCTGCTAGTTATCGATGGGATTTTGCTCATAGGATTTATATGCCATCCAACTAGCAGACAGTTTTACCTAATCTGACTTCTGTAGATACTATGTGTACGAAGCTGGAGATTAATTTGGGGCGATATGTTTGGAATAAAGAGGACTATATTTTCCTTTACTTCTGCTATTTGAGGGACCCATGTGTTCTAATTAACGTTTAATACACATTCAAAGTACACCTTGTTTTTTTATCTTCAAAGGGAAAGAAGCCATAGGGGGTGTTTGGGTTTTTTGTCCCAGCAGCCTTCCATACATCTCCAAATATTTTATGCCCTTGGAATGGCTTACCTGAATGAAATCTGAGCAGCTGAAAAATATTGATACAGTCTTCAGTCTGAGAGGCTTTCCCATAATTCCCAACAAGATTTCTTTTAATTAACATCAAGCCTGATGAAGTTTTTTGGAAACCCAAAAAGTTTATTCACTAATTGAGGCATTTGGGGGCAGTCTTACTCAAAGATATTACACTGCTGCTCTCTTTGGATAGGTTCTAATGGACCAGCATGGCTACCTCCAATGTCCATAATGAAGTATGTATCTAATCGCCATGTGTACCCAGTGATGCAGGGTGAGATTCAGGGTTGCAGGTCCACAGAATCTTTTGTGAAGGCAGATATTCGCATTTTCTTCATCAGACAGTTTGGTTTTTGCACCACACAGAGCTGTCCTTCCAATAATAGGAATCTTGCAACCAAGGGTCCTCTGTGAATGCTCATGTGTCTGCAGCTGGTGGATCAGAACAAGAACCTTTACATACCCAACAATAAGGAAAGTATTCAAGATCTACAGGTCAGATTTGGTTGCAAAGCCCAGGTGCCATTTTCTGAGTTAAGGGGAATAGCAGTTTAAAAACCCCAAACCCCTGGGATGTTAAATGCTTGCATTTGTGCACAGCAAAAATAGCAGGTGCTTAATTTTTGTTTGAGTTTTGAGTGTCTCTTGGATGAAAGAAGAAAAATGCCAGTGTGGTTATGAAGAAAACATGTTATAAGAAACCTGTGGGGAGACTTCATTATGATAAATGCACAAGGCCTGATCAAGGGTCCTGGTGAAAGAACCGCACTTGCTGATGTGCCAACCAAGTTCAGCAGTAGCTGTCTACTTACAGCAGCAGCAGCAACCTGAGTCATTTTACCCCACCTCATAGCACAATATGAGTTGCATCACATGATGAGCTGGATGAATAGTTGAGGGGCTCAGTGGTGGAGTATCTGCTTTGTGTGTAGAAGGTCCAAGGTTCAATGCCCAGCAACTCCAGCTGAAAGGGTCATGTAGTAGGTTGTTATGTATTAAGATGGCTGTGACCGCATACGCCTGGCCATGTGGTCAAACAGACCTACAGACCTTTGGTCCTAGATCAATAGACACCGCGGATCCTAGGCACAGACCAATGGGAGTGCCAGGATCCTGCAGGGAACCTATAGATACCAGGGCCATGTATATAGAACCTACCACGGGTGTTAAGGGTGTGTGCAGACACGAATATAAGCTGGCTGGGGACATCAAGTTTTTATCTTCGTTCTGATGTAACCAAATAAACTGGAGCTGATTTCACCATGCTGAGTCTCCAACCTCAGTACTTTTCGCTGGTGACGAGGATGGGATCCCGATGAGCGAGCCAGACTCCAATGCAGAAACGAGCTCCGCACCACACACCAAAAACCCAGACGCCACGCCCCGCACTGCTGACTCCTGGTCCACCACAGCACTGCACTCCGAGTCTCCGGTCACCATGCTCTGCACCGCTCCAGACAGCACCCAGCTGTGTGCTCCCGTCCGAGTCATCATGGCTGCCGCTCCGGGTAATCTCCCTGAGCACTGAGAAGCCTGGATCAAGAGACTGGAATAGTATGTCAACTTCCATGACATCACTGAGGAGGGGAAGAAGAAATCCCTATTGCCCAGCTCCTGTGGGATTGAGACACTCAGGCTATTGAAGGATCTGATAGCCCCAAAATCCCCGAAAGAGGCCACCTATGCCAAAATTGAGAAGGCGCTCACGGATCACTTCGCGCCAAAACCAACAAAAATAGCCGAGCACATCGACTTCTTTGCACACCTCCAGGGCTCCACAGAAACCACAACTGACTTCCTAGCAGGCCTCCACCAAGCGGCCACCCAATATGAGTTCCCCAGCTTCAGCGACATGCTGATGAACCAGTTCGTTGTGGGCCTCTGAGAACCCCAGCTATTCCACAAACTCGTGAGCCATGACGATTTGACCCTGGACAAGGCCTTAAAAGAAGCCACAGCATACGAGAAGTCGCACCAAGAGCACTGCAGCCATGCAGTTCACCTCACAAGCACATCTCTGGGCTCCAATGCATCGAACAAGGAGGAAGTAAACTGGACTTGGCACAGGCCTACCAGCAACTGCCAGTAGATGACACAACAGTGGAAGCCCAGATAATTGTAAGTCACAGGGGGGCATTTAAAGTCAAGCATCTACAGTTCGGGGTAAGTGTAGCTTTGGGGATTTTCCAGAATCTAATGGACTGTTTATTTAAGGGGATCCCCGGAGTGCAACCCTTTTTCGACAATGTTCTGATTGCGGTGGTGTCTCCCAAAGCCTTCTCCAATTGTCTGTGAGCTGTCCTGCAATGCTTCCACGCAGCTGGGTTTAAAGTAAAGAAAGAAAAGTGTCTTCTAGGTGTCCCCAGCATCGAGTTCCTGGGATTCATGTGATGCATCGCCCTACAGGGTGGGTCATAGGCTTGCCGACAGCCGTGAGGTCCTGGTAGCCTATTACTCGTGCACCTTGTCTGTGGCAGAGTTGAACTACACTCAAATTGACAAGGAGGTGCTGGTGATTGTGGTGGGGGTACATAAGTTCCAGAACTACCTGTATGGCTGTCCTTTCACCATTTTCATGGACCACAAGCTGCTGCTGGGCCTCTTGGCCCTGGACCACCAGACACCCCAGATGCTGTCTCCCCGGGTATTGTGGTGGTCTATCTTTCTTGCAGGTTATGAGTACACCCTGCTACACCAGCCAAGCAAGGCAATGGGACACACCAATGCCCTCAGCCACCTTCCGCTACCTGTCTGTGACCCAGACCCAGCTCCTGCACACCAGATCCTGTTGCTGGAAGACCTCCCTGACCATCCGGTACAGGTGCCAGATGTCTCCAAACACACCAGTAAAGATCACATCCTCTGCCGTGTTCGGGACTGGGTGGGGAGGGGCTGGCCCACAGGGAGTGTGCACCCAGAGTTTGAAGCGTTCTCATCCCACCGGGATGAACTGTCCACCCACAAAGGCTGTATCTTGTGGGGTAGCTGGGTAGTCATCCCTAGCCCCCTACGGAAATGCATACTCGCTGCACTGCATGAGACCCACCTGGGAATCGTGTGCATGAAAGCCTTAGTGTGCAGCTATGTATGGTGGCCTGGCATGGATGGGACCTGGTTAAACACTTCCAAGCATGCCAGGAAACATGGCTGGCCCCTCCTGGGGCCCCAGTGCCACAATGGGAATCCTTGCACAAACCATGGGCCCACCTCCACCTGGACTTTGCGGGCCCATTCCAGGGACAGACATTTTTCATTCTCATGGATTCCTACTCTAAGTGGCTTGAGGTGGTCCCCATCCCCTCTATGTCATTGAGAGCAATGATCAAAGCCATGTGGAAGATCTTCAGCACCTATGGCATCCCTGAAACCCCGGTATCGGACAATGGGACTGCATTTACATCAGCAGAATTCCTGGAATTTGTGCAGTACTATGGGATTCCGCACGTCCGCTCCACTCCTTTCCACCCGGCAACCAATGGACAGGCAGAACGGATGGTAC
The DNA here is from genome assembly GCA_029375565.1 of Gekko gecko. Lineage (NCBI taxonomy): Eukaryota > Metazoa > Chordata > Lepidosauria > Squamata > Gekkonidae > Gekko > Gekko gecko. The sequence goes on from JAPDNY010000001.1 coordinate 98,851,515, forward strand.
GCACCACCAAGGAAGCACTGTGCTGGATCATAGCTGCCTTCTTGTTCGGCCAGTGAACGACCCCACACACATCCACAGGATGCTGCCCCATGGAACGCTTAATGAACTGGTGCCTAATTACCAGACTGGACTGGCTTCACTTGGACAGGGCACCCGACCATAACCCAGGCCCGGTAACACAGGAGGCATCTTTCCAGAGGACCCAGTATACACCCGTAACTATGCATGAGGCAAACCATGGATCCCAGCCCAGGTGGTGAGAGTGACAGGGCCTCTCTCATACAAGATCTCGATGGAAGATGGCCAGCTCCTCCAGAGGCACGTAGACCAACTATGCCATCGCCTGCTACCCCTAGAAGGCCCAGAGGTACAGGATGCCAAGGACAGTGATGAGGAGCTGGACCTGGAGGAACCAGCATTGGGACCAGTGGAGTCCAACACAGGACCAGTTTCTGCCCCATGTTCCATGCCAGAGCCCAACAGTGGATTTGCCCCTACAACTGGGACTTCGCCGACCACTATCTCCGAGCCGCAAAGTGGGCCAACCATTCCTAACAGCACCCTGACGGAGCCACGCCGCCTCGCAAGAGAACGACACTGCCCGGAGTACTTGCAGGACTATGTATGTTAGTACTTTGGAACTAAGGGGGGGAGGGGTGTTATGTAGTAAGATGGCTGTGACCGCATGTGCCTGGCCTTGCGATCAAACTGACCTATAGACCTTCAGTCCTAGAACAACAGACACTGTGGATCCTAGGCACGGACCAATGGGAGCGCCAGGATCCTTCAGGGAACCTATAGCTACCGTGGCCATGTATATAGAACCTACCACAGGTTTTGGGTGTGTGTTGGGTGTGTGTGCAGACATGAATATAAGCCAGCTGGGGACCGGCTAGTTTTTATCTTCATTCTGATGTAACCAAATAAACTGGAGCTGATTTCACCATGCTGAGTCTCTGACCTCAGTACTTTTCATAGGTGATATTAAAAGTCTCTGCTGGAAGGCTGCTACCAGTCTGACAATGCTATCTTTGAGCAACATCACTGCCTACAGTGTTTTATGTCAGGCATCTGAATATGTGAATGGACTCCATTAAAATGTATTTGCTAGAAATGATGTGCAATTATACAAACAGTTTTGTATCTATGATGGTCCATTCAGAGATGCAGATCATCACAGTGATGAACATGCATGGAGGAACTTGCCCCAGCTGGAGAGCATTCAAGTACCTGGCCTGAATAGCCCAGGCTAGCCCAAATTTATTAGATCTTGAAACCTAAGCAGGGGTGGCCCTGGCAACTATTTGGATGGGATACCTCCAAGGAAGTCCAGGGTCATGACATGGAGGTGGGCAATGGCAAACCACTTCTGAACATCTCTTGTCTTGAAAACCTTACAAGGTAGCCATGAGTCAGCTGTGATTTGATGGCAAAACCCCTGAACAACACTCATGTACAGAAAAACATCAAGTTATGTGTGTATATGTGTGAACAGATTTGTTCATTAGTTTGTTTTGTTTACTGCATCTATAGTCTACGTTTCTTGTTGAGAATTCAGGCAGATTACAGGTATAAAGAGTATAGTAAGAACAGTATAACACACACAACCAAAAAAATTACATAACATTGCACTAAAAGCACAATAAAGCAGGAATTACAAGGAGAATAATCCAGTGAACATTATATTGCATACAATAAACAGTGTAATACTGCTGGATTACAGAATTAGAGAACAAAGCAATAAACACAGTATAATGTATATAATGAAGACTGTATTAAGTTCCACAGACATTAATTATAACCTCATTCACTATATAAAAATGCCCTTGTGAACAATTCTGTTTCAAAGAGAAAAAACAAATCAAAACTGCAACTGGTGGGATCCACTAGGTGATTCCTGATCTGAGGCACCTCTAGCCTATATCTGTTGGGTAGAACTCTAAGACCAGTGGGGTATGAACTAGCTGAAGTGTTCTAATGGCCACATTTTTCTCCATGTGATTCCTCCCTGGGGACGTAGTAGTTGCAGAAATGGCTGCTGGTTGCTGAGAGCTAGAGCTGAGAACCTGCTTTACCCATTGGCATTTGCCCACACATTCCTGTGTCTGGGGAGGAGGTGTATTATTTAAACAGCTGGACTGACCTTATAACCATATTTGTTATGAATTAGTGGTAAAAGAGGAGACATCCTTTCTATTATCTGATTCTTGTTTTTACTAATTATCTTTGATTGGGATCATATTTTCTATTGGATGCAACATACTTACTTCCTCTAGGAACAGTTGTGGCCTGACAGCAGTGATGAGATTTAATTGAGAAATAAACAAGAGATTTAATTATATACATAATTACATGTGTATTAATTCCTTGTTTATTCTGTAATTATTTCCAATTGTTTTTGGCTCCTGTTATTAGTTCTTTTTGAAACTCAAGACAAAAAGAGAAATGGTTTTATATACACATGCTAATAAAGGGCCTTGGGGTGGGACAGAGACCTATCTTTCAAAATTGTCATGGCAAGGTTACAACCTTCAATAATTGGTGGGGAAAACATGGCCATCTTGGAGATCTAGCTATTTAGGTATGATAGGACCCACTGACTGATGATAGGCATTTGAGTTATTGGGACAAAATGGCCTTCCATGTCTTTGACTAGTCAGCCACCACAGTTGCTAGGTCCCTCCTGGCAACTGGTGGAGGATGGGGGGACTTACCAGAAGAGAGAGGAAGGCCCAGGCAATGTGGGGACATAACTTCCAGCGTAAACAGGAAGTGGAGTCATCAAGCTGCACTGTCTCAGTGACACTCTGGTATTTGAGCAAAAACTCTATGGTAAAAAAGGGTGATACCATAGAGTTTTTACCCAAATACCAGAGCATCACTTGGATGTTGCCAGTGTGATGACATCACTTCCTGTGTACACTGGAAGAGACATTGCCACTTTGCCAGTGATGCCACCTGGGCCTTCCTCTCTACCCTGGTAAGTCCCCCCATCAGCCAGCTGATCGGCAGCAAGGTGGTGGGGCCTGGCAGAGAGGAACCTCAGCCTCCACCAGTGGAGCTGGCAACCCTACCAGCCACACAGAATGCCTAGAATTCTCCTCATTATCAAAAGGTGGGATTTTTTGCTGGGTACAGAGGTTTTGGGGGGGGAGTTAGTTTTCAGCTTGGTGGCTTAGACAGTTGGTGGAGAAGCTTAGAATAAAGCCTTGTGTGAACTTTGGCTCTTGGGCCTGAATTACTTTCCCCCCTAGAACTGCTCAAGCTACTGAAGCCCCACAATTTCTTCTTGTGTTATAAATGTCTATATTTTTCCCAGAGGCACCATAAGCCTTTCATAACTCTCCTGTGAAGAATCTGGCAAATACTCTCTTGAGTTTTTCATCCAGACTATCCGACAAGCATAGGACCTGCTTTGTGCTTGAATAGTTGTGGTGTCTTTGGGAAGCCCTGAGAAGCACATCATCATATTGGGAGTATGGCATATGGGTCATAGACCAGCTGGACCTCTGAATATAATTCAAAATCAGAGCCTGTTGCTTTTAAATCCATCCATGGAATTGAAGGAAGGAACAAATGGAAACTATGTATACTGGGCAAAAGTAAAACAGAGGCTAAGTAATTATCATGGGAATAGACAGATTGGCTTCAGTGCATTTTCTGAAAAATATTTCCCCATGAGGCCAACTCGCACAGCTGTTCTAATGTGGGCAATTGGTTCTCATGTGGGTATTCCTAATTGTGCTATAAACTTCCATATAAGAGGCTCTGAGAGAGGCACAGAACCAGGATAGTGACTTATGAACAGATGTGTCTTAAAGGGAAATCAAAGGTGTACATGGCCCCAATTCTGACTGGGGCTGCAAAGGGAGGAGAGAGTGAGTTTAACTCTTCAGTTCCCACATGGTCTCATTAACTGATATCCCCTAGTGCTTTTAGTACTACTGCAAAGCAAACAGAGAGAAGTCCTTTAATAATATTGTTAGACAATGATAAAAGTTGGAAGTGGGAGCTGATATTTTCCAACATCCTTGGAAAAATTCATTGAAGAATTCATGAAAACATCTTCCAATACCCAGAAGCATTTTTAGTAGTGATGAAGCTAGATGAAGCCTTTTAATGCCCAGCACATCAACAGGATGATGGAACAGAATTCATTATGAGACTAACAGTCTGAACCCTCACCAGTCTCAAGTGAGTTGCTGTTCAAAACATATTTGAAGAAATGAATCAGGACCCTGGACTGTCTTGAAGTTAGTTTATCGAGTCGGAAAAGGCCATCCTATGAAGCCTCTGCTTACAGATGTCGTGGTCACAAAAGGTTGGAGGACTCCATCTCGTTCTCTCTAGAACATGCTGATACCCTCAAACAAGCCCTTTGTAATTTCATGATGGACATACAAAAGTGACAGATCAAGATGGGCAGCCATGTTAGTCTGTCTGTTGCAGTAGAGAAGAGTAAGAGTCCAGTAGCACCTTAAAGACTAACGAATTATGTTGCAGGGGATGAGCTTCAGATACCTGAAGAAGTATCTGAAGAAGTGAGCAGTGACTCATGAAAGCTCCTACCCTACCACAAATTTTGTTAGTCTTTAAGGTGCTACTGGACTCTTACTCTTTTCTACTGATACAAAAGTGAGGGACCTGTAGCCCTGGCAAGCAAAGAAGAATTTCATGCTGCTTTCAGGCAGGCAGTTCCAGTGTTTATGGTCCAGTTATAGTTTATGTTTGCAGGTGCAAATGGTTGTGGGGGTGTTCTGAGCTTTGACAAATATCTGCATCCCTCACCAGCTGCTGGGGAATCCCAGGACATCCATCATTCTGCCATATGTTTGAATTGTGTAATCAAATGTCACTTTGCTATTCACCTTTGTAATGTGTATGTTTTCTGATTAATTCAGGGCTGTAACCAGGATGCTTGGTGTGTGTATATGTTCACACATGCATGTACAGATTCAATTGAAGCACTGGTCAGCTCTACCTGATTGTTTTTTTTAATAACGGCTTTTAATTTGTGGCATGACATCTTCCACTTAAAGTACAAGAGCTTCTTGCTAGAACTCAGAAATTCCTGCTTTTCTTAAAAAAGAGAGAGCAGCTGCTGGTGTTCCCCCCCACCACCCGATTCTATTGCCCCATAATCCATCCACCTGACCATCTCAGATTTTCACAGCTATGATTTCCTCTTGCTCAGAGTGGCTTTTTCATTATCATTCTTTTCATGCTTACATAATCTCCCCCTTTTACCACTGTGAATGTGGTAGAGTACTTAAGGAGGTGTAAGAAGAAAGCTAGTTATGGAGGGGAAGTGTTTACTGTAAACTGATACTAGCTTTAGAGGTTAGAAATATTTGTTCTTATTCAGCACATATAATAAATTAGATTGGGAAAAGGTAATAGGCATTTCTGTTGGTTCTGAAAAAAATCACCAATTTCCCATTTGGTTCTTTGAAGTCCCACCTGGAAACATGGCAGCTCCACCTGGCAAGTCAGAGAGACTGAAGGCCTGCTCTGATTGCTAACAAGTTCAGTTTGGTCTGAGCTTCAACTTCTGGTTCACTTGAACTGAGGAAGTGTCAAAGATCTGTGTTTTAAAATGGATCTGTACTTGGAATCAGGATTAATTTTTCAGCTGTCAGGGATGATTTTGCCTTCCCCTTAATATATGGGTTGGTTTGCTTACTTGAGTCATCTAGAGCAATTTCCTTCACAAGCAACTTTACTGTAATCCATTTGTTCTCTGCTAATGGCATATTATGTTTTGTAAATTGAACTGGGTGAAAGCCAGGAATGGTGGAGTTGGAAGGAGATGGCCTTTCTATTGGGACAAGGGATCGGACCAAATGATTCTGTGATTTTAACTAAATGCCATACATGAAATGGCTCCCCTTCTACTGATTTCCAATTTGTTAATCAGAAAGATGGCTGGGTGCCCATGACCACTAATGCAGTTTTATAAAAGTGCCAAAATGAAGAAGGCTATGAGAGAGTGACCTTTCTATCCAGATCACAGTGGGGAGGGGGGAACTGCACTAATAGGACTTGGCAATCAAAAGGCTGTTTCATCTACCACAAGTTTTTTGACAGGTCCTTGGCCATGGCTGACACACGCTTACTTCTCTTCAGTCACACAGAAGCCCAGTTCTCACAAACAGCAGAAGTGGCTTAAACAGGTCTAAATAACAGAGTTTAACCAGCTCCAAAACTTCAACAAATGCATGGGGCCTGTTGGGCGATTTGTGCCAAAGCAACATAAGTTGCTGCCTACGCTACACATCCTCCGATTTCGTTACATTTATGAATAGCCAAGAAAAAAAGATGCAATGCCCAGATATCACTAAACCTCACCAGGTTGGGAGAGACCGCTTTGCCTTTCCACTTATATGGAAAAATAATGCTATATTTTCATTTTATGATATGAAGGGCCCAAGATGTAAATGGCTGTAGATGTGTACTGCTGTGAATTCTACCTGTCCTGTTACAGCTGTCTCTTTTACCATAAGAACATAAGAACATAAGAGAAGCCAATGTTGAATCAGGCCAATGGCCCATCTAGTCCAACACTCTGTCACACAGCGGCCAAAATATACCAGGTGCCATCAGGAGGTCCAGCAATGGGGCCAGTGCTCCCAAGCACTGCCTCTGCTACTGCTGTTGCGAGGGGGCTTTCCCCAAGCCTAGTGTCTCTTACAACACAGCTACAGAAGCCCACTTATCTGCGAAACCAGCAGACATTTTACCACTCTGGACAGAAAGCTTCCTGAGAGGGGAAAAAAACAACTAGTGGATGCAACGTACCTTTTATTAACCGCGAGCACAATTATGGTTCCCAGCACACAAATATTTCCTAATAAGATTACTGTTACTGTTATGTCTCCATTGGAATGCTATGTTAAGCTTGAGCCAAGGCAAGGATTGTAATCCCTGAACTCCTATTGGTTGCCTTTGTATTACTGTCCAATCAGAACTCAGTGTAATGCTTTAGTGGGAACAAACCTCATTGGACGTTATCTTTGTAATCTCATTGGTTACTTATTGTACAGTAGGCGTGGCTATGTTAACCCGGACTATTTAAAAGGAGCTGTGCTCCACTGTTTAAGCTGTTTGCTGTTCTGGTTATTGTTGAGCTGTTATCACTTTGAAATAAAGCTGAAATCACTTGTTGGCTGAAATTGAGTTAAGTCTCATACTTAACAGTTTCATTATCTAACTCCAAACCTATCCTTAACATACAAATCAATTTTCATAAAATTATTGTACCACAAATCTTACATCTAATTGCAAACCTTGCCCAGAATGTGGATCAAAAAATCTGCACAATAGGAACAGGTAAGGACTGGGAACAGGGCTTTCAGGAAAATCTTTTAAAACTGGGAGGAGAACTATTTTATGTTTATAAACAGTTTGTGCCAAGATCTTGGAAAACTATCTCATGAGATCTTGGAAGCCATTTTGGATCGCCTAAGTAACCAGACAACATTGGTTGTCTACACAATCCAAAGTGACTGTTGAGATCTCATCAGGTGGTCTTGCAAGATATCAATGGTTATTTACCACACTGTGAAACAGAAAGACGGTTAGGGGAGGGCATAAAGATGGGGAGCGAAGAGCAGGGGAAAGAAACAGGAATTCTATTATTAGAATTCTATCATTCAGTTGGCCAGACACTGATAGAACCCTATTGACCACTTAGATGACGTAGCTTAACTCTCCATGTTATCTGATAGATAACCTGGTTCAGTCTTCTCTACAATTATCCAAAATCACAGCCTTTTAGTGTTTTGTTGTTGTTGTTGGATCCATGAAGTGGTATCATTTATCAATTAACCCTTCACAGTCCTTTATCTGTTACACAGCACCACTAAGTTTTTAAAAGTGCAGTCTGTCATACCAAGGAATGGGAAACAGGGAGCAACGGATGAAGTCTGTCTTGTCCAGCTTCCATTTTTCAGAGTTCCAGCAGGTTTGCATCCATTCCAGGGAAGGGAATGCCAAAAAAAATGACTATACAACTTAGTTAGCTTCATACATTTTATTTTATTGTCTCTGTAACAACCTGTATTATTTTTATATAGTTTTCCAGTTCCCTTGTGCTCTAGTGAATTGAGATTGCATTTTGGTAAATAAAGATCTCTTAAAGACTGTGGTCACAGAACTCACTCAGGCTGCCTGACTACTTATTCCAGACACAGATTAGAGGCTCTTGACAAGGATACAGACAGATGGCCAGGGAGAAGTGTACATGTGAGACGGTACACACACATGCACACACAGCCCTTATCTGTGCCTCAAGCTATGGGAAGAATAAGGAAGGGCAGAGCTTGGGTGGAGGCAGCTCCTGAAGATGAAAGCAGGGAGAGGGAGGGCTGGGGAAAAGCCAGAGCTCCCTCTCACATTCACGGATTCTCTTGCATGTCTTGGGCAATGACTCTGGGGAGGAAGGAGAGGAGGGGAACTCTTCCTTGTGGTGCAGCTTGCCTGAGGAGGTCCAAAAGGCTTACTCCTTTCTATCCCTCCACAGAATGTATAACATAAAAAATGTTCAGGAGGGCATTTGTATAAAGGTAATAGGATTGTGGTTTAATGGAACAGTTCAGGAGGTGCTTCTATAAAGAGAATGAGATTGTAGTCTATCACACTATTTATTGCACATATTATCTTGCTCATGCTATAGTATCTTCTACTTTTCTAATGTGTTCTGTACATTGCTTATGGTATATCATATCTTAATTTTTTTATTTCTATTTCATTGTTTATTGGATGTTTTATGCTACCTGATTGCATTGTTTTTATGTTTTGTAATCTGTCTTGGTTCTCAGTGGGAAAGGTGGGCGATAAACAAAGCAAGTAAATGAGATGGGAAACAAAACAAAAAAGTGTTTCTAACTGAAGAATGAAGGAATGAAACAAAAAAAAAGTTAAAATGGGCATATTACTTGAAGCACAGATTGAGATTCTGAACCAGCAGCACTGAAAATTACAACAAAGGAAATGCTCTCAATCCTAACAGCTGGTTTTGAACTGAACTGAAAATATTTGGATTTTTTAAAAAAGAAAAAAAATGAGTGGTGCCAGATTTCACGCCTATGTGTAAGCAGTAACAGCTTGAACACTGGTGCACCTGAAACAGACAAAAGGAAGTTAAAATGTCAGACCCTCCCATTCTCCTGCTCTTTTTTGGAATGGAGTTCATTTTCAAACCAGTTTTTAAACAAATGGATGGAGAGTGGAAAATAACACTATGCCCATCGAATCTATCACTTGAAGCAACTGCTTTACATTATTTGATGATAACATTTGCTTTACGTGGAAATTATATCATCTGCTGAGGTACAGAAATGACTGAAGTGTTTCAGGGATAGGGAAGGGATTCTTTACATGGTCAGAGGCACTCTCTTCTCAATCTAGTCTGCATGCACAGTTAAAATATGGTATGACTCAATTTGGAATTAAACTGAGTACCTAAATGTGGGAGATTCTGTTTCACTGAGTGGGGATTAGCCCATAGAGTCTCTTATGTGTACAGACTTGTACACACACACACACACACACCCCAGTTGCAATCATATATCTCTCTGGAGCTGAAATTTCTGGAAAATGTGCTGACAGAGGCTAAAAGATTATCCTTCTCTAATATTTGCTTTAAAAATTCCACATTATATGTTCTGAGGAGGTCCCAGGGATTTAAGGGCTATTGAATCTGGCTCAAATTAATCCCTGGGATAACTGTCCAGTCTAATGGTTTGCCTTCATTATTAGCTCCCCCTCCCCATAATTCGAGGATACCATTTAATGAGCATAAATATCTTTTCCTGTGGAAGAGAAATAGCCATAATCTCCAGCTTGCCCATATTATAGTACAAGGAAGAGTCTACACAGCTGATTCTGAAACATCCAAAAGTAGCCGCTGTGGGAGGCAGAATCCTGAGCTAGATCAACCATTGGCAGTTTCTGTGTTAAGAGACAAAAATGCTGGTGTACAATATTTGGGCAGCTTTATTGCTTCCCCCTTTTACATTCTGTATAACCGATGGTTGTACTGTTAGAGAAGGACAAATGTGATAAATAACCAGGGAAAACAGATCTAGTGAGATGGATATTCTACTGTAAACCATATGTCTCTGTCCAATGCCACGGCAGAGTCATTACTAAAAATGGCAGGATATTAAACAGCGAGATTTCCTACTTTTCATGACCATCCAACATAACAAGAGCTGGGGGACCAGCCAGAGCTTATGCTTAGAAGTGCAGATGGAAGTGCCATATCTTAAGTCCTGCAATCCAGATAGTGTGGAGGTGTATAGTTCTTACTCGCCTCAGGAAAATCCTCTTGTAACGTCCTCCTCTTGCACCTGGGTACCAAGGCTGGCAAAGTGATGCTATGCTTGAACTAGTGGGTCCAACTAGTCTGAGGCACCTGCAGAACAATCTGCAAAACTGTTTTTTGGGGGGAGGGGGTTCAGTAGAGCATCTGCTTGGTATGCAGAAGGTTCCAGGTTCAATCCCCAGCAACTCCAGTTGAAAAGAACAGCTAGTAGGTGAAGTGAAAGACCTCTGCCTCAGGCCCTGAAGAGGCCATGGCCGGCTCGTCCACTAGGTGAGCTAGGTGCTTGCCTAGGGCGCCGGGCCCACAGGGACGCCAAACAGCCCCCCGCCCCCGTGAAAACTCCCCCCACCACGGCCACTGCTGCTGCCTGCCCAGCACCACCACCAGTGAAGAGTGCCCGGTGGGGCTCAGGAGGCAGTGGCAGAGCTTACCCGCCCTCCCCCTCCCCCCCCTCTTCCCTTTGAGTCGAGCGCCAGCTTGCCTTTGAGCACCCACTGGGGCTCAAAGGGAAGGGCTGGGAGGGAAAGCTGGTGCTGGGAGGGAAGGGGTGGGGGTTAGAACCCCAGCCCCTTCCCTGGCTTTCCTGGGGGCCCCGTAGCTGTAGAGCCTCCAGGAAAGTTGGTGCTGGGAGGGAAGGGGCGGAGGCTAGAACCCCCGCCTCTTCCCTGGCTTTTCAGGGGACCCCCAGCTGCAGAGCCTCCAGGAAAGCCGGCGCTGGGAGGGAAGGGGCAGGGGCTAGACCCCCCGCCCCTTCCCTGGCTTTCCTGGGGGCCCCGCAGCTGCAGAGCCCCCAGGAAAGGCAGCACTCCACTGCCCCCCCCAGTCTCCAGGCCCCACCAGGAGGTTGGCATCCCCGGTGGGGTGGGCACCCCAAGCTGTCCTGCCTAGGGCGCCCAGACACCTGGGGCTGGCCCTGGAAGAGGCACTAACAGTCTGAATAGACAATACTGACCTTGATGGGCCAATGGTCTGATTCCATAAAAGGCAGCTTTATGTATTCACTAGGAATAAGGCCCGTTGTGGAAATAAATACAACGGGCTCTAGAAAGAGGCTCTGGGAGAGTGCCCCAGCTTTGGGCACTCAGTGACAATTTGCTGTGACAATCTCAGCAGGGTATAATGACAGAGTCCACCATTTTCTCCAGAGGAACTGATCTTTGCTAACTGAAGAGCAGTAGTAATTTTGAGTGATCTCCAGCCCACCCCCAAGATTGGTAACAGTGGTTCCCCAGGAGGGAGTGGCTGGTTTGGAGGATGGAGTCTATGGCATTGTACCTGTCTGAGGTCCCACCCCTCCTCAACACTCACCCTCTCCAGGTTTGACCCCTCAAATCTCCAGGAATTTCCCAACCTGGAGTTGACAACCCTATCTCCCTCCCAGCCAACCATCAACTTACCTTTAGTTTTCCATCTCCTCCCCCATCCCTCCTACAGAGCAGTTGTAATTTTGAGTGATCTCCAGCCCCCACCTGGAGATTGGCAACAATGGTTCCCCATCAGGGAATGGCTGGATTGGAAGGTGGAGTCTATGGCATCGTACCTGTCTGAGGTGCCACCCCTCCTCAAACCTCATCCTCTCCAGGCTCCATCCCTCAAATATCCAGGAATTGCCCACCTGGAGTTGGCAACCTGATCAGGACCGGGCCCAATGAGTTTTCTCCCAAAGGCCAACATAGGTGTGGAAAGGGCCTTTTACTGACAGAGGAGAAAGTACAGGTGCCAACTTTGATTAGGGAAATACCTGGAGATTTGGGGGGGTGGATCCTGTGGAGGCCAGCATTTGGGGCGGGGGGGTGGAAGGACTCAGCAAGGTATAATGCCATAGAGTCTACCCTCCAAAGCAACCATTTTCTCCTGGGGAACTGATCTCTGTCATCTGGAGGTCCCACCTGGAGATTGGCAGCCCTAGGGGAAAGTCAGCCGCACAGCGGGGAGTTGAAGAAAATGGTCTGATGGTCGCTGGCCCACCTCGTTAGCCAGCCAGCCATGCTGAAGCTAAGCAGGAGAAAGAGCCTTTTTTCCATTTATTCTGACAGGAAAGTGGCCATTGGGGAGGAGGTTATGGGCGGGGGAGGGGGTTATGCTGAAAGTCCTTTGTTTTTTTACTCACAGAACCAAGCTTGGCTGCCTACCAACAGCCACTGAGGGAACAGTTCCTCACAGGAGTCAAGAGAACTGTCTTCTTCAGGAGAGAGAGCTGTCTGCCATGGGGAATGGGTGGGGAAGAGGAGCAGACCCAGCACCCGGCCAATGGCATGCGAGTACTCTTGAGTGGTGGCTGATGGGCCAATGGCTGAGGGAGGGCATTTTACAGCCAATGGGAGCTCATGGAATCTTGAGAAACCAAAAGATAATTATTTATAAGGAGAGATGAGTGTTTGTCTTTGATTCCTGGTGCACTTTTTTATTGGCTTACACAGAATGAGGTGTGGATAGCAGTGGGATAGCAATGCCTTGCTTTCCTTAACACAAGATTATGCTCGGAAAGGAGATCAATGCTTGCCACCCATTTGTCAGTGCGATAGAATCCATTGGAAGCTCAAAGCCATCTTCATTTGGCAGACTGAAAATCAAGGCCTAAAGACTTTGGTTGGCATCTGCACCGCATGTGTCTGTTGCTGGGCACTCTGATATAACTAGAATAACATATTTGCTGCATAAAGTGTACAGCTGCCCAGAGAATAAGAACGTAAGAGAACATAAGAACATAAGAGAAGCCAATGTTGGATCAGGCCAATGGCCCATCCAGTCCAACACTCTATCACACAATGGCCAAAAATATCAGGTGCCATCAGGAGGTCCATCAGTGGGGCCAGGACACCAGAAACTCTCCCACTCTTGCCCCCCCCACGCACCAAGAATACAGAGAATCATAAGTGTAGATCCTAAGGAAACTTAAACACAAGTATTTTGGCTACAAGCATTTTTTGGTTCCAGTCATGTAGATGTGTTGTTACATCAGGCATTAGGGACAGAGCAATGACGTTGGGTATCCTCAATTGACAGCCCAGTTTCTCAGGGCCCAACCAGATGAGATATTGGGAGATCTGCTAATGCATGTAAAAGGGCAATAGCAACTGTATAAGGCCAAGATTCTGATCAGGGCTGTGATGCAGGGGAAGCATGGATTTAAACCTGCCTTCCAAGTGGTTTCATGGATTGATCTCCCCACCAAGCTGTTATTAGGCATGGAGCGAAAGACAGACTGGTGTGCTCTTTTTTCTTTGTCATTTTTATGTTCCAGGGTAATGAAGGCCTGTGGTTAAGTTTTAATTGCTAAAAACCATGTCATGGCCTGGATAGCCCAGGTCTAGCCCAGTCTCTTCAGATCTCATAAGCTAAGCAGGGTTGGCCCTGGCTCGTATTTGGATAGGAGACCTCCAAGGAATACCAGGGACCTGACACAGGCTGTGATCACACACACTAAATAATCCATTTTTAATCCACTTTCCAACTGGATTTTGCCAGCTCACACAGTAAAAATCCAGTTGAAAAGTGCACTGAAAGTGGATTGAAAGTGGATTATTTAGCGTGTGTGACCGCAGCCACAGAGGCAGGCAATGGCAAACCAGCTCTGAAATGTCTCTTGCCTTAAAAACAAGTCTAGCTCGCCACCTAATAATGCATAACACTAAACAGCTAGAACTTCTGGCTTTCAGACAATCTTAGGATCTCCTTGCTATACTATACACACTGCCAGATGATGATGATGATGATGATGATGATTAATTATTATTGCTAAAACCACGTACGGGGATAATTAAACTTCCACTGGTACTCCCCACACTGCAGCCCAATCAAAACTGAGCCCCACATGGCTACTATTTTTCTTAAACAAACTGGGATGGCCTGAACATGAATCTCCCAGCATTAGTTTAGCTGAGTCCTTGGAATAAAACATTTTATTTACTTGTATTTATTTATGTATTTTGTTCATAGTTCTCCTTTCTTGCCAAGACTCAAGGTGGCTGAATATTGGCTGTCCGTTGTGTAAGCTTCTTCTACTACTAGATATCCCCTTCGCCAGTTATTGTATTTCAGTGCCTGTATTCTGATCGACCTTAGCTTTCCCAGATTTCCTCTGTAGCCATTGATCTGTGAAGTCATTGCCCTCATTCACGAAGTCACTTTTAACACTAATTGTGACAGCACTTCTGAATCTTTTCTGTTTCATGCTTGGTTTTCAGCTCTTTTGAGAAGATCACCAGCTATCACAAGGTATTTAGAGGTGAAAGCTCAATGTTTCTACCACCCTGCCATCATGCTCTTATTTCTCTGTCTCCTTGGAATTGCTTCTCTGTCACTGTGTGAACTCTAAAAACTATATAGGAGGGTGACATGGCATCATAATTTTTCCACTCAAGCTTCCTACCTGCTACAGGAGAGAACACACACAAAAAGTAAACCTCCTACATGATTACAGGCAACCATCAAAAGCAAAGACCTTGTTTATGAAGGAAAGATCCAGGTAGGTTGATCAAACCAGGAGAGGAATGGAAGTGAAAATAAATACTCCTCTAGGGTAGAAAAACACAAACCAATCAGTTACAGAAGCGGCAGTCCTGCTTCTACAACAAATCTCCGGGGATGCAAGGCTATAGCAAGACAGCCAGTGCAAAGAGGATACTTGATAGTTTAGTAGAATTGTCATTTGCTGTTTGTGCAGCTGCTTGTGTAGCGGTATGAGGCAGATAGCCAGAAAAGATTATCCAGCATATTCAAGACTTATTCTTGAGTAACTCCTTGTTATTGATTGCCAAGCCCTAAAAGCACTGTACACATTTCAGACCACTTCAGGGAAGAAGGTTCTTGGCAAAGTCAAGGCAGGAGTTCACAAGTCACATACTACATTCAGTTTAGCACAGTTTCTCCTTCAGAAAGTCAGTCTTTTGAGAGATCAGGTGGGCAGGACGCTTCAACTGCAAAGTTCAGGGCCAAAGACAAAGGTTAGGATGGTAGAACATTGGAGAAGAAAATGGGATGGAACACCTAGATATCCCAAGGAAATTAGAAAAAGCAGGGTTCCAATTAAAAATTGGGAAGGGGATAGAACAGAGGAGGAGGAGGAGAAGAAGAAGATAGATTTATACCCCACCCTTCACTACCCAAAGGAGTCTCAGAGCAGTTTACAATCCCTTTCCCTTCCCCTCCCCACAACAGACACCCTCTGAGGTAGGTAGGGCTGAGAGAACTCTTTCAAGAACTGCTCTTTCAAGAACAGCTCTGAAAGAACTTATGACTGACCCAAGGGCAGCTGCATGGGGAGGAGTGGGGAATCTAGCCCAATTCTCCCAGGTTAGAGTCCAGAGTCTCAGAGTCCCAGATTAGAATCCAGTAAACAGTATGTCAAATAAGCTTGCATGAGAACTAGTAGGTAACTCAGTTCTGTTCATGGACATAGAAGGTTATGAAGAACTGCCAATTATGCCTGGCAGTGCTCATTCCAGGTTTTAAGAAGAACTGGGCATGGTGTGCTCAGAGAGTCCCTTCCCTTCTCTGCTCACCACCAGGACACCCACTCACACCTCCCTTCCGGTACCCACCCATGTATGTATGTATGTATGTATGTATGTATGTATGTATGTATGAAAACATTTATACCCCACCTTTCTTTATAGGTCAAGGCATCTTACAATAATAGTTAAAACATCCTCAGCTAAAATCAAAGATAAAATAGCAAGACCCAAATCCCTCTCCCCTCCCCTCACCTCCCCCCTATGGTAAGCTGCCCTGAGCCCATTTATGGGGAGGGTGGGGTAAAAATGTTAATGATGATGATGATGATGATGATAGATGCCTGCCATTTAAACCCCTTCAAAAGCCCTGGCAAACAAAAAGGCCTTGCAGCACCTACTGAAAATCTCCAGGGAGGGGGTCCCCCCTCACCTCATCAGGGTGCCCATTCCACAAAGCTGGAGCCATGTCGGAAAAAGCCCAGGCTCTGGTTGATGTCAGATGGACCACAGTAAGCAGTGGGATAGCCAACAGATAGCAGCTGCCTGATGACTGTAGCTAGTTCACAGTGACATATGGAAGGAGACTGTCGCCACACCAGCTTGTGCATCCTTCCTCTTCCTACTCGTGACCCCTCCCCCTGCTCACAGTTCCCTATAAGCCCTTTCCTCAGTGGTAATGATCAGTGTGTATGGCTGGGAGTGCTGCTGCTGTGACTTGGGCTTGGAAAATCCCTGAAGAATGGGGGGAGAGTCTGGGGAGAGTGGAGTGTGGGAATGGGAGGGACCTCAATGGGGTAAGTAATGCCATAGAGTCCCTCTCCAAAGCGGCCATTTTCTCCAGGGTGTTACCCAAACTGGACCCAGAGAAGGAGAAACTAGCTTTAGAAAGGGTTACAGAAAGGAATAAAGCAGGACCGTATAGGTCAGTGTATACCAGGGTGGATCTTGGTAGGGGTACTCCACAATAAAATTATGAAGAAAGTGAGAGAGTGATTGTAAACACAAATCAATGACTTTATTGTACACAAAATAAAATAAAAGAAGTAAAAATGTAAAGAACCTTCGGTTGGGAGGACGGGGTAGAAATGTGAAGAATAAAAAATATTAAAAAAAAAAAAAACACCTGAGAACCAATGCCCTAAGTAATTATACACACACACACCAACAAGAGGGCACACTTGTAAAAGGTAGGAGAGAGGAATTGGGAAGTTTTAGGGAAGGAACATAGGACTTGAGATCCTGGACTTGAGGTCTGGAGAGGTCCAAGGCACAGAGTGAGGAGAAAAGAAGGGAGCCTGGAATGCTGTTGCAGGGGTGTTGAGGTAGCAGGCAAACCTGGCACACTTTTCACTGACCTGGGATGGTCTTTTTATGGGGAAGAGTCCCATAGCTGGACACGGGAACCCACTTTCCAAGGAACATGATTGGTTCAAAATAAAAAGTTTGAATCTCACTGGCTAGTTTAAAGTTAACTGCTGTCAAACTCTGGTGGGAAAAAGTAGAGAAAATACCTTGATTAGGCAACTGTGAACTAGATCTCCATGGGCGCAAAGAGCCTGGGTGAGGCAACACGATTAACCTACTTTAATTAAGTTGAAGTGAGCCAGATCTGCATGGACAGAAATGTTTGGGTGAATCAAGATAGCTCCTGAAACAGGACAGAGCATAAATTAATGACCTGAGTGTCTTTCCTGATTGAGTAAAAAAAGAGGAAGTGGGCATTGGTTAATGAAATAGCAGCTTCCTTGGGCTGGGCAGACACCTCTGGGACATGCCAGAATATTTCAGTGTTGAAAAGTCTTTTGTTATTGAGAATGAAGTGAAGTCTTACTGTTATTGAGAGACTGAGCTGGGGGAGATTGCAATTGATCAGTTTGTAATGCCAGCACACCCTGCCTCTTTCCTGGGTCTTCATGGCAGAATCCAGATGCCTTTATGAGACTCCTTAAGTTCCAGATCCCCTGTCACTTAGGCTTTAAAGGGGGGGTGGTCTGTTAAAACAACTAAGTCCAAAATAAGAGGGGGATCTCATTGACCAAGGGTGTCTTGGCTGGAGGAGGGGGTGGGGTCTTCACAAGGAGTACTGATCTCTATCATCTGGAGATCAGTTGTAATCCCAGGCAACCTTCAGGCCCTACCTGGAGGTTGGCAATCCTAGGTGTGACCATTCAGAGCACCACTTGCCCTGTATGTGTGCTTTTCCCTGGCAGTGCCAAGGAGCAAGGATACAGAAAGTAGTGTTGGAGTGAGTGACTCAGCATGCCTGGACATTGGGGGGGGGGCACCACATCACTCCAAGTGTGTATAGCTGTTGTCTCCTTGAATGAGATGCCTCTATCCTAAACTGGGAGCTGCCCTCTGACCCCTTCTTCTCACTTTGTCCTCTCACTCTCTTTACATGGCCTTCCATGGAGACAAATGTCTCTGCAGGTCCCTCCTGTAGAAATGGTGCCCTGGTACACCCACACACATGGTGCCAGATAAGCCGGCCACTTTTAACAGGGAAAGTACTCTTCAGATTAGGTTTCTTTCCCTTATTTTGACTGCAACCTGAATGTGAACTGGATCTACTTGAATAAATGTAGTTTATCTTTTTTGCAATATGCTTCTTAGGAGATTTATTTACTGCACTCAGGATCATGCTTCTATGGCTGGGCAAAATTCTGCTACATTAACCAAATGTCCCTATAGGTAGAGCGCTTGTAACCAAGCAGGCAAGGAAAGGGCATGCAATTAAGAAGCAGAAGAAGCATGTGGGTGGGGGTTAGTAGCAGTGGGCCCTGCCAGACGCCCTGGGCTTTGGCAGGTGCCCCACATCACAGTATATTGACACTAGCCCTGATGTCTGGGGCATTATCTAACAGCCTAATTCACAAGATCCTCTACTGATACATTCAGTTGGCCAGGATACTCATAGAGGCTAACATGCAATGTCTTCAGTTCAGCATTGGCTGGCTTTAACGGCTACTGTGACTATAGTACAATCCAAAGAACTGTTTCCTGGGAGTAATCCCCACTGAATAAAAGTATCCCGTGGGAAGATTCTGAGTAGACCTGTTTATGATTGCAGCTGGGGTTGTCACCACCCCCAGGCTCCACCCCCAAATCTCTAAGAATTTCCCCACCCAGAGCTGGAAATGCTACCTGAATCCCAGGCCAAATGGCCCTCCTGCTTTTCCTCTGATTGTCTCTGGAGGGGGGATATTTTTTTACTGAGAAAAGGTACAGGGAAAAGTTAATACCCTGTTTCACAGTATTATGCTCTGATACATACAGGAGATGCCCTGCTGACTGTGTTTAGGCACACATGTCATTGTACATGCCAATCATGGAGGTCTAGCATCACTTGTAACTGGCCCTCATCCTTCAAACCAGCAGAAGCTTAAGACATTTTCTTTTTGTTAAAAGGGGGCGAGTTAGAAGAAAATCATTCTTGTTGGGGTACTAACATAATTTACAGAATTGTAAATCATCCATCAGATGATTGTCCAGAAGGACTGGGAATCTATTCTCCTTCTCCCCACAGATATAATTACTACATAATTAACAAGGTGCTTGATGGAGTTTCCCCCTTCCTTCTCAGCATAAATTATTGATCACTGCTGGCCCATCTTTCACAGATATTATAGACTCCTAAGCCAAAGAGTGTATTCTATGCACATTCTGATTTAAGATACATGAGTGTAAATCTGATGTCAAAGTTTGTTATTCAGGATTAACAAGGACATTAAGTGAAAGCAGACCCAGCAGGCTCTGGAGCTTTGTAATAGGGCAGGGGTAGTAATAACTGCAGAAGGATATTTTTGGTTCAAGAAAGTTTTTGGGAGAATTCAGTGCATTTTTGTCCAATGAATAAGGTTTCCAGACCCACAACTCAGACACATGGATAGGTGTTGAAATAATTGGCTTTCTAGTAGTTTAGACGTTCTGAGGATGTTTTATGAGCCATCATACCAGTCCTACATCTGCTACACCCAGGCCATATGCTATTAATGGGCAATTTTGTGTCATGTAACAACTTCCTGCAACACTGCTACACTGCATCTGTTGTTAGCTATTCTTAGTACAATGGCCTTGGTTTTTCCTGTTATGCTCACATGACAGCCTGGAGTACTTTGTGAGGACAGCCCCACCCAACTGGTTTTGTCATCATCCCAGTGTAACAATGCATCTGTATCCTAAGAATTCGTTTGTGGGCACAGCAAATCTTAGGGTCATGCTATTTACATGACTTCCTCTGTGCTATGAGGTGAGCTGGAAGCATTCAGCAATTGCTTCTTCCTTTGTCTTAATCCTCAGCTTTACAGAACGAACCTGGACACAAATATGAATCCATTGAAAGAGGCTTCTTTGCTGGTCCAGCTGTAGTTGTCTCGAATGATGAGCAAACTCCCTGTTGTTTGATTCAGAACTAGGCTTGAAAAATGAGGTCTTTTTTTTAAAAAAAAAATGGAAAATAGCTTTTTTTCTGAGCTCATTTTTGACATTTCAAAAGCCAATTACACTCCCAGTAACATCATTTGGACAGCTTCAGAGTTTCCAGATGTCTCCCAGGATCCCCCAAACTTCTCCGACTGAGTTAGAAAACTTGTCCCTGTGTACTCCCAAACCTCCTTATCTTTTGGCTATGGCAGGTGGTGCTACTGCAGTTATTGCAGGAAAAGGATGAGATAACCATTTCTTTCTCATTCCCTTCCCCTCCCTGAGACCATTAATTCTGCTACAGTACAGCACCACAAGCATCAGGGATCCTGAGAAATGTCGTTTTTCCCAGAATACCTGCCCTGTACCAAGTACATCAGGTGCTTATGGAAAACCATAAGCTTGATGCAAGGAATGGATTGTAAGCTGCACCATTTCTATTGGTTGTTCCTATGGAACTGTTTAAAGGAACCAATCACCGCTGTAAATATGTTTGTGGAGGGAACAGACCTCATTGGTCTTTAATTCTGTTATTCTATTGGTTGTTAACTTTTATATGGGCGTGGCTTTGACAGCTCAGATTATTTAAAAGGGGAGTTGTGCTCCACTTGTTGTGTGTTGTCGTTGTTGTCTGATCGTCTTGTTGCCCTTACAAATAAAGCTGAATCACTTGCTGAATTACTGCCTCTTGTTGAGTTGCATACTTAACAATTGGCGATGAGGATGGGATGCTAAAGCGGGTAGGCAGCCCCGCTGAACTGAAGGAACAACAGCAGACGAAGACACACACCTGGCTGTGCCAGCTAACGCACCACCCGCTGCAGTGGCTGCAATACCAGCTGCGATGGCCGTCAACCCGGCGTTTGAGGTGTTCAAATCGAACTCTGAAGACTGGGACTCTTACCTGGTGAGGTTCGAGTTCCACCTCCAAACAATCAAATCACTGATGAGGCACAGAAGAAGGCAATCCTTCTGAGCTCCTGTGGCAAAGCTGTGTTCGATGTCGCCCGGTCCCTGGTCGCTCTGACCGAGCTCAGTGAGGATTCATGGGATGACATCATGGGCAAGTTTAAGGGCCACTTCTCGCCTCAGCTGTCAAAGATTGCATGTAGGCACACTTTTTACAAGCGCTGTCAAAGGCCTCCAGGATCCATTGCCGAGTATGTTACTGCTTTACGGAAGGCTACCCGGCCATGTGGTTTCACCATTCTCGACGAAGCACTCCTTGATCACCTCGTATGCAGCCTTCAAGATGAACAGTTGCAGCAGCGCCTGTTTGCTAGGACAGAGCTGACTTAAGCCATTGCGTATGCTGAGGCCATCGCTGCTAAGGCTGCTGAAAGGTCAACATGAGAGGTCTGCCAGCACCAGGCCCCAAGTGGCAAAGAGCAGTCGGTTCATCCGCAGTCAACCAGCAAGTCAGAAGGGGAACCAGATGACGTCTGCAGGACGCAAGCTGCACGCCCATCGCGGACTCAACTGAGAACTGCAGTGCGGCATTCCTGTGCCGGATGTGGCAGCAAGCTTGAGTGGGACCACTGTTGGGTGAAGGAGCTGGTGTGCCGATCCAGTGGTAAGTGAGGTCATCTGGCTCGAGTCTGCCAAGCAGCCAAGAAGTCTCCACCTTCTTCTCTGCTTGCAAAGCCTACGGTTCACGTTTGGGACTATGGCAAAGCGGCCGATTGCCACCAAACACCTGTTGCTGTCCATCCACGGTCTTGACCACCAGAGCCAAGCCCAGTGGGAAGATCCACATCACGCTTCAGCTGAACGGCGTTCCCTACACCATGGAGGTGGACCCTGGATCATCCGTCACTGTCATTTCAACACAGATGTGGCAGCGTTTATTCCCCTGAAGGAGCCACCACCATTTGTCTCCAGTCTTGACCCGTCTGACCGATTTCCAGGGCAAGCACATTCCCTTGGTGGGAAGGGCAAGTTTCCTCATGGAATTCAAGGATTGGAGGGCAGTGCTATCCCTCCTGGTTGCGGAGGGTGAGAGGGTCAGTTTGTTGGGCCTCGATTGGTTTGAGGCTCTGGGCATTGCCATTACTGGTGTTAAACAAATATGTCAAACTAAAAGGGAATGCTTATATAGTGAGTTTCCTGAGGTGTTTGGTGAAGGGCTTGTCAGTATATCGGACCCCCGGTAACTTTTGACTTAGACCATGCGGTTCATCCGATAAGGTTAAAATATCGGAAGGTGCCTCTAGCCTTGAAGGCTAAAATAGAGGCTGAGTTAGACAAGCTTGTAATGCAAGGTATTCTTGAACCTGTCCCATATGCTAAATGGGAAACTCCAACTGTAACATCTGTAAAACCTGATGGCTCTGTAAGAATTTGCGCTGATTACAAATGTACACTAAATCGGGCTCTGCAACAGCACTCATACCCTGTGCCAGTAATCAGCCATGTCCTGGAGTCTCTAGATGGGGGCAAGGTCTTTGCGAAACTCGACCTTGCTCAAGCATATCAGCAGCTCCAAGTGGACGACTTGGTTGCTGAGGCACAGACCATCGTAACTCACAAGGGTGCATTCCGAGTAAAGCATTTACAATTTGGGGTTAAAGTAGCCCCCAGTATCTTCCAGAGTCTAATGGAAGGGCTCCTGAGGGGACTACCAGGGGTCGTACCATACTTTGACGATGTCTTAATTGCTGACGAAAATGAGAGTGAGTTAATGGCTCAACTTCGGGTGGTATTGGGTCGCTTCAGAGAAGCAGGTTTAAGAGTAAAACGCTCAAAATGCTGTGTGTGGATGAAACAAGTAGAGTTTTTAGGTTTCTTAATAGACGCTAACGGGGTTCACCGCACACCTGACAAAGTGTCTGCCATCAAAAATGCCCCTCCGCCATGTTCCAAAAAAGAGCTGCAGTCATTTTTAGGCATTCTTAATTTTTATCATTCGTTTTTACCTCACAAGGCATCAGTGACGGAACTGTTACACACACTCCTACACAAGAATGTACAGTGGGAGTGGGGGGGAAAACAAAGGCGAACGTTTACTGCTGTTAAAGAATTGTTATCATCAGACACTGTATTGACCCATTTTGATGAGGAAAAAATGCTTGTGTTAGCGGCTGATGCGTCCCCTTACGGGGTGGGCGCAGTACTTAGTCATGTCATGCCAGATGGCACCAAGGCTCCAATCGCCTACTACTTGCGGTCGCTGACAGCCGTGGAGAAAAACTATCCACAGATTGATAAGGAGAGCCTTGCCCTGATTGCTGGAATTAAAAAAAAAATCATGACTTTGTGTATGGGCGCAGGTTCCTCCTTGTCACAGACCACAAGCCGCTGCTGGGCATATTTTCTCCTACCTGCCAAATGCCAAACATCTTATCTCCCAGAATGCTGCATTGGGTGGTCTTCTTAGCAGCATATGATTTTGACATTGAACACTGGCCTGGAAAGGCAAAGGGCATGCTGACACCCTCAGCCGCTGCCCTTCTCTGAACTTGAACTTGGACTCTGACCAGGACTTTGACGTCCTCTCAATCAAGGAACTGCCTGAGGCTCCAGTTACCTCAGGGAATATCGCTGCTGCATCAGCCAAGGACCCTGTTCTTGCCCGTGTCCTTAATTGGGCATGGAGGGGATGGCCAGCAGGAAAAACTGAACCACAATTCAAACCTTTTGTTTCACGCCAGAACGAACTGTCTGTAAGCAAGGGTTGTTTATTGTGGGGGAGTTGGGTTGTGATTCCCACCACACTCAGGGAGTGGGTAATGGAGGCACTGCACTCAGGCCACCTGGGAATTGTCCATATGAAGGCCCTTGTGAGAGGGTATGTGTGGTGTCCTAAAGTTGATGAGGACATAGAGTCCTGGGTAAAAAGGTGCATGGCATGCCAACAATCTAGGCCAGAACCTCCTCTGGCTCCCATTCAACCATGGGAGAAAACAAAATGGCCTTGGTCGCGCCTTCACGTCAACTTCGCAGGCCCCTTTCAGGGGCAAATGTTTTTAATCATTGTCGATTCTTACTCAAAA
Organism: Gekko gecko; assembly: GCA_029375565.1. Classification (NCBI taxonomy): domain Eukaryota; kingdom Metazoa; phylum Chordata; class Lepidosauria; order Squamata; family Gekkonidae; genus Gekko; species Gekko gecko. Next base: position 98,875,712 of record JAPDNY010000001.1, read on the forward strand.
TGGCTTGAGGTGGTGCAGATGCACTCGACCGGGGCAACCTCAGTCATTAATGTGTTAAGGAAGCTGTTTGCAACCCAAGCATTGCCCGATGTGTTAGTCTTGGACAATGGGCCCCAATTTGTGTCTGGGGAGTTCGAGACATTCCTGGCCAACAACTTCGTCCGCCATCTCACCTCGGCCCCGTTCCATCCTGCCTCTAATGGGCAAGCTGAGAGGATGGTATGGTTGGCCAAAGAGGCATTGAAGCGCCTGACGTTTGGGGACTGGGGGCAGAAGCTCGCCTCCTACCTCTTGGGGCAGCACATAACACCATGCTCAGCCATTGGTAGGAGTCCCACAGAGCTTCTAATGGGCCGCAAGCTTTCATCCTTGCTTGACTGGCTCCACCCGGATTTAGACCAGTCCAAGCCTCACCAGGCTGAAGTCTGGGGAACCGGGTGAACCCTGACAGTGGGAGACAGGGTTTTCACCCAAAACTACGCAGAGGGGCAGCTATGGCTGCCGGCCATAGTCACTGCAATCCTGGGTTCACGCTTCTATGTGGTCTGGCTTCCAGACAGACAGAAGGTGTGGCATCACATAGACCAGCTCAGGGAACGGTGGGCAGACTCAAGCCTGGAGTCACACCCTGAACCTGAGCTGGTCCCCGAAGAGCAGCAAGGGCCTCCGACAGAGGAGGTGAGTACTGCCGAACCCAGGATGGAACAGGAGTCTGGGCAGACCCCAACTCCTGCTTCCAATTCCTCTAGCACTGAGACCTCGGAAGAGTCCACCAGGGCCCCTGATCCCATCATTGCTCCACCACTGCAGGAGCAGAGACCTCTGCGAAGGTCTGGCCAAACTCGTTGTGCCCCCTCCTACCTCAAAGATTTTGTTTGGAAGGGAAATGTTCCATCTTAGGAGGGAGGAATTGTTATGTCCTAACTATGAAAACTGAGCCTATTCTTTTCCATTCTAAGCTTGATGCAAGGAATGGATTGCAAGCTGTAACATTTCTATTGGTCGTTCCTATGGAACTGTTTAAAGGAACCAATTCCCTCTGTAAATGTTTGTGGAGGGAACGGACCTCATTGGTCTTTAACTCTGTTTTTCTGTTGGTTGTTAACTTTTATATGGGTGTGGCTTTGACAGCCCGGATTATTTAAAAGGGGAGCTGTGCTCCACTTGTTGTGTGTTGTCATCGTTGTCTGATCGTCTTGTTGCCCTTACAAATAAAGCTGAATCACTTGCTGAATCACTGCCTCTTATTGAGTTGCATACTTAACACATATATCCTAATGTTCTTAGCACCTGAACACTAGTGTAGTGGGGGATGATATCCCCTCTTCCTCCTGTGGGATCTATGTGAGAGATTGGATGAATGGGTGGAGAAAGGGAGGGTGGATTACAGTCCAAGACAGAGATGAACTCTTGAATTCCCTCAGGTTGAAGGTGAATTGCCAAAGTTTGGACCTAGTAGTTACAGACTTTGGCAACATCACTTTTCACCTCTTTTTGGCCAGAACTTGATGCTGTTCTAAATCCCTGCCTAACACACACCTCATGTTCCATGTTGGGTCTTGGTATCAGTGTATGTAATGGTATGAGTATCAGAACAGGACCAGAGAAACCCAGATTCAAATGCCCATAGCCATGAAGCAATCTGGGTCAATTTGGGCCTGTCATTCCTAGGGATGGGCATGAACTGGCTCACAAACTAAAGTCCATGACAAATTCTGGCTGGTTCATGGTTCACTAACTGAAGTTTATGGCAGTTCAACCAACACAAACTTTCCATGAATTTGCAAGCAGTTTGTAGAGGTTTGTGTGAGTTTATGAATTGATACACACTGTCTTTGTTCAAACTAAATGGTTACCAAACTTTAAAGAAAGGGAGGAGGGGTCAGAATTCTCCAGCCTTGGAAACATTCGTGTCAATTTCAAACTAGTCATGTCAGTTTCAAGAGGGTCCCCCCCCTTTTGTTGGGGTTCCTTTGTGTTCACATCCCATTTTCTTGCACAGAGCTTGCAAAATCCCACCCCCCTTTCTTGGATCTATAACTCTGTGCTTTTGAGGTAAGTTCTTTTAATCTTCCAATGCCACAGTGGCACTGGGTTCTGCTGGGCATTCTGCATATTTTAACTGGTTGTGCTGGGCTTGTAAACCCCCCCCCCTGGATTTCTTGTGACTCTGCTTTGAGACCAGTCCTTTTATGCTTGCAGTGCCACAGTGGCACTGGGTTCTGCTGGACACTTTGTACACTGAATGGGTAGTGCTGGGCTTGAAAAAATATCCCTTGTTCAGTTTGTACTGCTGGGATTCTCTGGTTGGACATTAGTCCTCTTTTACTTGCATTGCTACAGTGGCACTGGGTTCTGCTAGTCATTCTGTATGCTGAACTGGTTTTGCTGGCCTTTCAACCCCACCTTGCTTGAAGTGTGATTGTGTGCTAGACATCAGTCCTGTTGAGCTAGCACTGACATAATGGCACTGGATTCTGCTGAGCATTCTTTGATTGCACTAGTACTGCTGGGCACTCTGTACATTGTACTGGTTCTGTTGGACTTGCAAGAATGCCCCCTACCTTCAATTTCTATTGCAAAGATTTTCTGGCTTGACATTAGTCCTGCTGGGTTTGCACTGCCACAGTGGCATTGGTTCTTCTGGGCTTGCAAAAATGCCCACCACCATCTTTGATTTCTATTGCAAAGATTCTCTTGCTTAATCTTAGTCATGTTGGGTTTGCACTGCTGCAGTGTCATTGGTTCTGCTGGGCAGATTGCATTGGCTCTGCTGAGCTTGCAAACATGCCCCCTGCCTTCAATTTCTACTGCAGAGATTCTCTGGGACTTTGATTCTATTCTGCTAGGCTCCTATTGCTCTTGCTTTTTTGCTATTTCCCCCTCCTTCCTTTGGAAACAATGGAGGATAGGGCATCTTCTTTGGGGGGCTGTGACTTGGACCCCATAAATCCAATCCCCACCAAACTTGGAAGGCCAGTAGAGGAAAGTCAGCCAAAGATCTCCTGTGAGTTTGGTGTCTCTAGCACACTGTGGGGGGGTCCATTCTACCACTTCATGAACCTCACAAACCGAACTGGTTCATTTAATCCCTAAAAGTTTATGACAATTCATGGTTCGCAAACCAGACACACCACAAACCACGAATGGTCACTAATCACATTTTCCTAGTTCATACCCATCCCTAATAATTACTGATCTTTCAGACTAATCTACCTCACAGCGTAGTTGTGAGGATAAAATGGAGGAGAACCATTTACACAACCCTGAGCTCCTTGGAGGAAAGATCAGTAGTTTGGGTACCGGCAGTGCCCTGGAGAGTTCTGCCCCCATATGGAGTCCCTTGTCATTGCTATTTCTTCTTGTCACCTTCTCCATTCACTCACTCTTCTGGTATCTTGAGCAAACAAGTAAGTGGCAACTTCAGTAAGAAGCAGAAGCAGCTCTCCCTTTCTCATTTGCCCACTCCCGGCTGTGTAGTGGTGATGAGTTGTCTTGTAGGGCCTAAAGGAGATAAGATAAGTAAGCAAGAAGTAGGAGTGACAGCTACTTCTCCTCCTCTCCACTGCCATTGTCTTCTGCTTGCTTGCTCACCCTTTGGCTTTCTGGACAACAAGCAAGCAGGAGGAAGACTCACTACTACAGGCAATGGCAAGGAGGGAGGGACACTGAGAGCTCCCCAAAACTTGTAGTTGGTGGCTTTGCTTCATGTTCAGAAACTGCTATGGACTGAAGTTCTTCCACCTCCTGTAATGAAAAAAAGAGGAGGAAGTGGTTTTGCCATGCAGAATAGACAAACAGATGGAATATTCGACATCATTAACAAATGTCCCAGCTTGTTGCCATAGCAACTGAAGAGAATATTTTTAATTATTATTTGAAATTCTTCATTGTCTTCATTAAAGGTAACAATAATAGCATTCAGTAAACAAAGCATAGCCCTGCTGTGCAAATCAGTTCCCCAATAAATAACATTAAAAGTTTGCCGTGTTTTGAATGCTGATCATCACAGGAAGGGCAAGATGGACTGTGGGTTATCTAGGCATGTTTTCTTGGAAATGTAGCGTTTTAAACAGGTATGGACCAAGTAGGTGTGTGCTGTAGTTCCAGCCCATATGCCTCGCATTACAACAACCAAACTCCAGAATGTGGCAAATAAATCCAACTAGTATAAATTGTAAAAGACAACACCCATTTTTACAAGCAGATATGAGATTCATTTACTTTAATGCATTTGTGCTCTACCTACAGTGTGGGATCTACTTCCCTGTGGCTAATTCACATGAAATTCTGGTGATGTATGAGTAAAGTATACCCCTAATCTTTTTTCCATAGCTGGAGTACATATGTAATAGGAAATCATTAATGTGGAAACATTTTTTTAATGATGAGACCTATTTGGGAATGCATGCGAGGGCAAATGAAAATTGCCGATAACATCACAAATGTTTGTCTCATTATGAACCAATGCCTCATTTTTTTCCCTATGCATACTAAGGGAAAGGGCAGCTTGAGGGTCTCTTCCCCTACAATCTGCTTGCTCCCTCATTACTTCGAGTAATCAGCCTTTAAATGTTCAGTAAACATGCCCTAGAAAACAATAAGGGGAATCCCCATTCCACTTATAATGAGCAAGAAGCTATTTCGAATAGATTTCCCCCTCTAGATCTTTTCTATTGGAAGACAATTTTGCTGCCTCTCTTCTGCAACACAGAGAGTGATTATGGCTCTGCTGGATACTGTGACCAAGAGTGAGGAAATACATTCTGTTTTAAACTTGTTTTTATTTGACCTCCTCTGTTTTCAAAGCCAGACAGCTTAAAATCCATGTTGCCTTTGTATGGCTCTTATTTTCTAGTGCCAATATTTTCATTTTTAACATCTGATTGCTGGAAGCCTGGAGGATTACTACCTGGATGTCTTCTGACACGTGAAGTCAGTTTTTCAATGTTCAAGACAATAACTGGTCCAAGCTAGAATTTAGTGATATAAAAACCAGTTGCCTGGTGTGGGTTACTGGGCCAGCTAGCAACCCATATAAGCCCCCATATAAGCCAGTATCTGCCTAAACTGGGGCTCACTCATTCCAGGAGAATTCCCTTATGACTTCAGCAATATATCTTTAGCAGGAGGCTAGAGAGACAACATATACATTCCCTAAATAAAGAAAAATAAATATGGGCTCACAGGGATGGCATTCCTCGCTATCCAAGCCACCTGTGTGTACATAGACAAGGTCTACATTTGAAGAAAGGTGGGATATTATTGTTTTACATAAATAAATAAAAATAAAATTCCATGTCAGCTAATCCAATGAGGTGTCATCTTGAGAGGCTACCAATGGTTTGGGAATGTTGTTGTTAGACAGCTGAGACAACAGGAGCTGTGAGGATGGTTAGGGGTAGCAAGGTGAAAGAACTTTGCCATCGAGGACAAGAGACTGGCCAGATCATACTTTGCTACACTAGTGTAGGGGCCACTTCCCTATGGCTAATATCCATGTCATTCTGATAATGTATAAGCAAAGTGACCACATTCTTCCAGCTTTTAAAACATGAGGCAGAATGTTGGATGTGCGAGTGATTCACCTTTACATTTTTTTGTGGTTCTTGCTAAAAAGAAAAGGACAATTGTGCATATTTTCTACAGAGAGAGGAGTGCTTTTTGCTTAAGGTAGAAGTCATGTTTGCTGATTATTTATTTATTTAAATTTATATCCTGCCTTTCCCAATGGGCTCAGGGCAGGTAACATCAAAGTATATAACAATAAAAACCAGGTAACAAAATTAATCTAAAAACAACTAAAACCAGAAACAGTTATTCAGTTAAAAGATGGCCAATCATAATTCAACACCCCCCCCCAGAAATCAGCTTGATAATACTAGAGTCATATCTGCATAATCCCAAGACTCCATAGATAGATAATCCAGACTGCCTCTATACAGGGCAGTCTCTATATGGGCTCTGTACAGGGAGGCCAGCTAGTTGGGTGCCCACTGACTCAACTAAAAGCCTGGCTGAACAGCTCCGTTTGGCAGGTCCTGTGAAACTCTAATAAGTTCCACAAGGCCCTGATTTCAAGTGGGAGCATGTTCCACCCAGGCTTCCCAAGAATTTACCGTAATTTGGTGGGGGATGCATACTTCTTGATAGGACCATTCCCAGGCGGGGGGGAGATGCGGCGCATGATGCTGTTGCCAGGAAGTGATGCTGGGTGACGCTCTGGCAATGGGACTGGAAACTCGATGGTACCATCGAGTTTCCAGCCCCATTGCCAGAGTGTTGCCCGGCATCACTTCCTGGCAATGGCATCATGCAGCGTGGGTGTTACAAGGAGGAATGTTCCGGCCAGGGACAGTGTGTCCCCCACCGAATTATGATAAGTACTTGACAACCCTAGTTCCACCAGGTAGGGGCCAGGACAGAGAAGGCCCTGGCCCTAGTTGAGACCAAATGGACATCCTTAGGGCCAAGGATGACCAGCAGATGTTGATTAGCCGAGCACAAAGCTCTTAGAGGGGTATATGGGGAGAAGCGGTCCCTTAGATATGCAGGTCCCAAGCCACTCAGGGCTTTAAAGGTGGATGGATAAATGAGATACCCAAGCCTGCATTCCCTTTTTGGATCCATGTTACAACATGGGACTCAGTGAAGAAGCTAAGCGGTAGGTATTTTTATTTGTTTCCAAGGTACTCCTTTACTTCCATCTTGTCTGGACTGAATTTTAATTAGCTAGGCTGCACTGATTTCCCCCACTGTCAGTGTAAACAGCCAAAGGAGTAGGGCCTGGATCAGATAAAGAAAAGACAGAGCTAGAACTTATCAACATACTTTTAAGGATACTGCTCATATACTTGATTGTTACACAAATCCACTGAGCTCAAATTCTCAAAATGCCCCTTAGGCCATTTGCATCAGAAGCAATAGTATGATGTTTGAAATAGTTTGGAAAATTGTTTATATGGGTTATATGGATGCCAGTTTTGCTCTCATTTGAATCAGCCTCTAATTATAGTCAACTAAGTTTTTCCAAGAAACATCCAGCAACTACTATTGTCTTCTGTGTGGACTCAGTTATATTAATATAGCAACTTGTTTGATGGAATAACTGGCCGAAGAGATCTAACAAGTGTAAGGAAATAAGACAGTGACAGAGATGCTTCCAAAATTATTATTATCTGAATTTCTCTTCAAATTTTGGTGTTCTGAATGAATTCCAAATAGAATTTGGTGCAGTAGAAATCCTCTACTGTTCTGTATTTTATTTCTGAACTTTGCCATTCATGAGCAGTTCAGTGCAGTGTTCAATTCTTTCTGCTCATATGGGTTTTTCCTTCTCCCCCACATTATCGATAAGATACCTGCATGCATGAACACACTGCTTTATGGCAGACCTCTGCAGATAACATTACATCTGTGGAAATCAGTGCATGTACAAACTGTTCATACATAATCTCCCTCTCCATGATTGGGCACATTCAAAAATACAGTGATCCCAATCATGGGGATCGAACTGATGCATGCACACTTTATACACATCCTTGGAAGGCCAGATCCTGAAGCTGAAGCTCAAATACTTTGGCCACCAAATGAGAAGGGAGCATTCACTGGAGAAGACCCTGATGCTGGGAAAGATTGAAGGTCAAAGAAGAAGGGGACGGCAAAGGATGAGATGGTTAGACAGTGTCATCGATGCAACGAACATGAAATTGAGCAAACTTCAGCGGACAGCGGAAAACAGGAGGGCCTGGCGTAATCTGGTCCATGGGGTCGCGAAGAGTCGGACTCGACTGTGCGACTGAACAACAACAACAAGATTACCCATTCTTGAGCTGACGATTTCATGCAGGTGGTGAACAGGACCAGTGTGCTTGTGCCCACTCTTTGTGCATTGATTTCAGAGCATATAATGTCAGCTGAAGAGGGATACTGAGTCAGATCACTGGTCTATAAATTCCAATGTTTATTGGCTTAATTTATATCCCCCTTTTCTCCCCAATGGGGACCCAAAGCAGCTTATATTGTTCTCCCCTCCTTCATTTCATCTTCATAACAACCCTGTGAGGTAGGTCAGGCTGAGAGGGTGTGTGGCTAGCCCAACGTCACCCAGCAAGCTTTCATGGCAGAGTGAGGAGCTGAACCTGGGTCTCCCAGATCTTAGTCTGACATTTTAACTACACACCTGTGTTGTCTGCTCTGACTGGTAGCAGCTCTCTAGTGGCTCAGGTTGGTAGCAGATTTCATATTACCTACTACCTGGTCTTTTAACTGGACATATTGAGGACTGAATCTGGAACTGTCAGCTTGCAAACCACATAGTCATAGTCCCATCTTATTGATAAAACACTGCATGCAAGTATATGTATATCCATACTGGTGGATCATAATGCAAAAAGAATCTTGGTACAATCATACCAGTGCAGTGCTGAGCTATAGTCTGGGAAATCCGGATTCAGATTGTCTCAATGCCATGAAGCTTGCTGGGTGGCTCTGGGCCAGCCAATGTAACCTACCTCACACATTCCCAAACGGACATTCCCAAACACATACAGGGAGAAAGAATATAATTTTTATTTAGTTTTCAGCATCAAAAGATTTAATTTTCAACATCAAAGGACATAGTAAAACTGGCTACCAATCCACTCCCTAGCCCAATTCAAGGTGTTGGTTTTGACCCTTAAAGCCCTACATAGTTTTGGACTGGGATATCTGAAGACTGTCTTCCCCCCATATGTTCCTGTCTGGGAATTAAGATCACAGGGAGAGGCCCATCTGACTGTTCCATCAATCAAAGAAGCTAATTTGGTGGGTAGGGATGCCAGCCTCCAAGTGGGACCTGGGGATCCCCCAGAATATCAGCTCACCTCCAGACTATAGAGATCTATTGGAGAAAATAGATGCTTTGGAGGGCATTTTCCACCCTGATTCTGGCAACCTTATGGCTATGTGAGAGAGGGCCTTTTTCAGTGGCAACCCCACAATTATAGAACAACCTCCTCAGGAAGGTACACCTGGCCTCCTCACTTTTGATCCTTAGGAGGCAGTTGAAAACCGTTTTAGTTATGACTGAGTTGTGGTTTTAAATTATGGGTTTTATGTTTTTAATGTATTTTGTTTTATGTGTTTTAACTGTGAGCTGTCTAAGGAAGAAAGGTGGCTAATAAATGTTTTAAAATTTTAAAAAAATGGTGGCAGTGAGGATAACGTGAGGGAAGGGAGACCCGTGCATGACACCCTGAGTTCCATGGAAGAATGGTGGGGTAAAACTGCAATACACACATACATAAAATAACTTCAAGGCCCCCCCCCCTTGGGGGAGCAAATTGCAAGCACAATAAAGGACTGGAAAGGGGGAATCCACTTATCTCTAGGTAATGATCACCTCTGCATATGTTTAGCAAAGATGGGGAAAAATCTAGGAATGGTGCATTGCATTATCTTCACTGGCAAATGTTCTTCTCCTTTTGCTGCTGCATCAGAGAAGGGGCATCATCTCTCTCTCTGTCTCTCTGTCTCTCTCTCACACACACACACTCAGCAATTCTCTTGTGGACTGAAAACACCACTTGCGGGGAGCAGCGTTGCCCTCGTTTTCTTCCTCTTCCTGAATCGCAGTATTTATTGTGGGTAGTGAGAAGCAAAGTGAATGGGAAGAAAACACTTCAGGTCCCCATACTTCCCTTTCCAAATGAAAGAAAGGAGCCGTTTTCCAGAGGGCAGAGCACCTGACCTCTCTAATTTTGTCTGCGAAGGTGCAGATTTATCTTTTCAAAGCTGTTTTCAAAGTGACTCTGATAAGAGAACTGCCTACAGTTAGGACTATAATGATTATTCAAAGCATTAATCAGTGGGAAATTATGCCTGTTACTGATTAGCTAATTACTGCAATCAAATATTCTCTCTGCTCTTTGGAACAGTGGATATGGCATGGGGAGAGAATTGGGGAGGGAACTTAATTGGAGGACGTGTAACAGAAAGAAAAGGATTAACCACTTTTGTGTCTTGATTTGAGTGAGGGGATCCTCAGATGAGAGCGGGAGGCAGAGGCCTACGCAAAGGGGAGATATTGTCTTGGTTGTTCTCTCTACCCTTTCCCCCCAAATACACCTCCACACTGTAGATTACAAGTTAATAAAAAGCTGAGATGGAACTGGAGAGACTCATTAAATGGCAAGCAAACAACAAGCAACAGGAACAGGAAGTGATCCTTGCTAAGGGCTGAACATTGTAGATTTAATAATGTCACTTAGTCTCCTGCTTCAGGGGCAGATCTGCCTGCCTTCTACTTACTGAAACTATTGAGAGTGTTGTACTCCTGGAATAAGTAGTAAGTAAAACTGAAAAGGGACCTTCCTACTCTAGGTTCACCATGAAAGCTAAATGCACCCGAGACCATGAGCAACTGGGAAGCAGATGCTCAGATGATGGAGGAGAAAGGTGCCCACCTGGATATTTAATTCCCTTAAACCACCTTCACAGGTGGCTTGTAATCAGTGGTTATGCAACTGAATCTTTTAAAATATAGTTCAAATTAGTATAATAATTTGTGGTAAATCTCATTCATACAGACACCTAAACTGTCCATTCAATCTGCAGCTCCTAGGGAGGGAGAATGCTGATAGGTTGGGATTAGGGAAAGACCTACTCAGTGATCCCTAATGTTATTCCATGTTGCCCATCAATATGTTTCCTGGGACCCATCTTCCTCTTCCCCAGGATCTTTCCCTCAAAGCAAACAGCCAATGCTAGGTTTCCTCTACCTTGTTAGAGCAGGAGGCGCTTCACAGGACTTCAGCATATATCACCTTTTGGGTCTGCAGTGAACACGCATTTGCCCCCATCACAGCAGGATGCCTCTAAATAGTTTGCAATCCCTGCTGGCCCCCCCCCCGACCTACTTGATCAGCCCTATCCACATGGTTGGAATATTCATACACTGACCCCGGCTGAAATGAGGAAACAAGACCAGCAGCTGCCCACTCATTTCTCTCAGCAGGAGATGGGCACCAGTGTAGACAGTAGGTCCTCTTCCTTTCCTAGGGAAGAAACTGGAGACTTTCAAAATATCTAGAGTACTCGCCCATTTCTCACTTTGGGGATCACATCCCACACTCAGATAGAGCAGCCACAGCTTCTTCTCACAATCAGCTGAGTTTGATATGGCCATTGAAAGGGACAAGGTGATCTGCTTGTGTATACTGTTAGTGACCAAGTCATGCTCAAACTAAAGCAATGCCTTAGATAACAGAGCAGCAAAACTGATCTCTCTCCCTCTCTTTTATCTTCATATAATGTAACATCTGTGATACGATTCATGTGTTAGGTACAATTTCCCTTCTCATCGTTTCTGTGTGTGTAGTATAGCCAGGAGATCCTATGATTGTCTGGCAGCCAGAAGTTCTAGCTCTTTAGTATTATCCAGGGTGCACCACAAGGAGTGGAACTAGAACTGCACCCTTGACTTGTCACGTCTGAACAGGCTTCGGCAGATACACAGACCTGTAGTTTAAATGGGGCAAAATACCAGGACCCAGGGCTCTTTTTGTAGCAGGAACTCCTTTGCATATCAGGCCACACATCCCTGATGTAGCCAATCCTCCAAGAGCTTACAGTAACCCCTGTAAGAAGAGCTCTGTCAGCTCTTGAAGGATTGGCTACATTAGGGGTATGTGGCCTAATATGCAAAGGAGTTCCTGCTACAAAAAGAGCCCTGCCAGGACCCGAATGTGATTGTGGTGCAGCCCGCCAAACTATTTTCCTTCTGTCACAGGAATGTGAGCATCATGCCTTCCAGGGTGGTTATTAGTATTTAGGGGATTGCCCAATTGGTCTACACATCCATTGAATCAACTTGGTTACATATTCTATATTATTATATGCTTCTAGTGTGCAACTCTGCCATGTGATAAATAAATAAATCCCTTCTCATTTGTGCAACACTCTTTTTTAATGCTGATAAATTGACTCAGATTTTTTCATTGTATTTTAACACATACTTTTCACACATTCATAAACGCATGTAGGGAGACAGAATACAATTTTTATTTAGTTTTCAGTATCGAGGGCTATGGTAAAATAATTACATCTGAATTGAAAGGAGAGTGCTTTTCATGAAAGCTTTTACCAGCTGTGAAAAGTTCCCCCTTGGTGATTTTGGGGAACTACAAAAGGAGGCAAAATAATTTGACTACCCACTAAGGAATGATGCTGAACCAGCATTTACCTCACTCTTCATCGTTTAGCCAGCTGTGATTGGTAAGATAATATTGTGATGTCATCATGTACATTTTGTGTTTCCCAATAGGCTAGGAGCACTATTCCGAACAGAAAATTGGCACAGAAAAAAGTATCTAGTTAGGTAATGAACATCCATTGAGCAAGGAGCCATATGGTGGGTAGGCTGGATAATATTTCAGCCTAGAGTTGCCAACCTTCAAGTGCTGCCTAGAGATCTCCTGGGATTCCAACTGATCTCCAGGTGACAGAGAAGGAAGGTGGACTCTATGGCTTTATACACTATTGAAGTCCCTCCCCTCCCCAAACCCCACCCTCCTCAGGCTTCACCCTCAAAATCTCCAGGTATTTCCCAACCCAGAGCTGGGAATCCTATTTCAGCACCCCTGAAATCAACCCACAGCCGGTGTGGTACAGTGTCTAAAATGCCTGCACAGATAAGGGAGAGATGGGTTCAAATCCACAAGCCCCAAATGTTATTCTGGGATCCTGGGCCAGTCACTAATTCTCAGCCTATCCTCTCTCTTTGGATTGCTGTGAGTAATGAAGGGATGCACATATGCCACCCTGAGTTCCTTGACTGAAGAGCAGGATAAAAATGTAATAGATTAACTACGTTTGTGCCTAAAATGAAAATGGACGGACAGTTGGTACAGCCTAAAAACAATCCTGAAAGTATTTGATCACTAGCCACCACTTCAACACAGGTAAGTATATACATTACAGGCTGAAAGTTATGTTGTATTGACTAGTAGAATAAAATTATCAAATAACCCGATAACATTATTACTTAGGGTGTAGAACAGGTCAACACCAGTGCCATCCTAAGCACAGTTACAGCAGTCATTCTAAACCCATATGCTTCAGTTGATTTAGCAGCATGTAACTCTGCTCAGCAGAGCTCTATAAAGACCTCAAAATCCAGTATATGATACTAATATTTTGAAACTTTCCTATCCAAAATGTACTCGGAAACTGAGTTCCAGCCTTTAACCTCAAACCCATTTTTAAAGAACTCCTAAACTGCTGTTTCAAGGAAGAGTGAAGGAATGCCCCCGTCTTGGGCTTTACCTATCTTGCCCTAAAAGAAATAGCTTTGTTTGTTTGTTTGCTTGCTTGCTTGTTCATTTTTGAGGAATTCTCCATACTGCTTTTTGTGCCAGTCATGGTGGCTTACATCGTTATGAATCAGAGATGACTGAATTTATCCTGCAAAGCACTCTAACAAGAAGAGAAGAATCTAGCTTCTCGCTAAGACAGTAACTTGAGGTTATATAGAATGCTTTTATGATATTTTAGAGTATTCAGATCATTTCACATGAATTGTCTTGTCAATATTATAATAATCCTGCAAGGTGAATTGGTATTATTCATGTATTGCAGATGGGGATAAATGAGTCTGATGTAGTGGCTTGCCTGAGTCCACCTTTCAAATCCTCAGCAGAGGTGAGATTCAAACTGGGATTTCTGAAATTTATACCTCAGTCTCTCATCAGAAGACAGACAGACAGTGTGGTGTAGCAGCTAGAGTGTCAGACTAGGACCTGATAGACCAAGGTTCAAATTCCCAGCCTGCCATAGAAGCTTGCTGGGGGACCTTGGGTTGGATGTTGTGAGGATAAAATGGAGAAGAGGAGAACAATGCCACCCACTTTGGGGCCCCCTTGGGGAGAAAGGCAGGGATAAATGAACAACTAAGTTATGAAGGGGAGGGACTGTGGCTCAGTGGGAAAGCATCTGTTTTGTATGCAGAAGATCTCAGGTTCAACCTCAGCAGCTTCATTTGAAAAGATCAGGTGGCAGGTGCTCTAAAAGACCTACTCTCACTGAGGTCCTGGAGAGTTCCTCCCAGTCAGGGGACAGAGTACTGATCTTGGTAGTCCAAAGGTCTGACTCAGTATAAGGGAACTTTGTGTGCTCATGAACATTTCACATCCTAAAAAGAAGTACCTTGAGCCTACCATAAAACTATTCAAGAGAGGTATTTGTTATCACATGAATGCATGAATAATAACTAATGGGGCAGCATGTACCAAGTTCTTTTATAAATAATGAAGGGGGAAACACGTTTTATTTTTTTTCCTTATGATTTCTGACACATAATGGCTGAATAATTGCATTTTAAATTAACGTAGATTTTCTACCCAGGAAGAAAATTTTTAAAAGAATGTAAATGCTAATTGCTGTTTCAAATTCTGAATGCAAGGTCTGGTGAGAAAGATTCATATGCATTGAGGGCTTTTTAAAAAAACAATTTAGCATAATATTAGCTTCTTGCCACTATTATTTTAAGCCTCTAGAATTTGCCCTCTCCCTGCTTAGTTTCCTTGCCTCTTCCAGACCCTCAGAAATCACTGTAAATGCTTGCATGTGGTGCAGTTCACAGTGAATTTATTCTGCATGAGGAATATTGAAACAAGACTGGCACTTGAGATGTTCCCAGGGGGAAATGCACATAGACATCAGTAGACTTGGACTGAGATGCTTGATGGATGCACCTGGGAGCAGAACTAAGACTGCACAAATGCAGATATAAATGGAGCTTCCTAGCATCAGAGTATTTGAATTCACAGCTCATCACTGTTAATTTAAGGTACTTTTTGTGGGGAGTTGTTACTTATGTAGCAAGCTGCGCTTCCAGTAAAATGTCTACTCTAAGGGACTACTCATACTCTGGAATAAGGAAGATAAGATCCGGCTTCAATGAAATAATACATTGTTTGTCCAGATAAAGGAAACAAAATCAGGCCATCGAAAAGGACAAAGCAATGGCATTTGCTTGGCAACTTCGTTTAATGTTCTGAGAAAAAAATTAATACTGCGGAAATTCCTTCAGTCGTTTCCTAGTATAAAACCTGCTGTGTTAATTTGTTGTCTTAGAAACAGTAAAGGTCTATACATTCATTTCATCCTAAATGCAGTCCCAGATTACAAAAGAGCTGGCTCAAACAGGATAAAACATATGGTATGCCATGTTTGATTTTGAATCTGAAGTATTTCAAAATGCAAGTGTGAGATTTCATTTTTGAAATCTCTTCAGCAAAACATATACATGAATACACACACACACCAGTGAGAACATAATGATAGGTTTTCTTTCTCCCTGTTGCATAGTTCTCCACATGTAGAAAAATTTTATGTATAGGGAAAAATTCAAGAATGTGCTGCTTTTGTTGGCAGGAAGGTAATCTGGGGATATTAGAGAGTTCTTTTTGTTTTTGTTTGTTTGCAATCCCTGTATTATGGACAAGCCACTACCCGGTGCAGTTTTTTAGATAGTATCCAAAAATCTATAATATGAACTACATCAGGAAACTGACTGCATGAGTTCTTCCCTGTTTGTTCTCCAAGATCTCTCAGCAGCATTTGATATCGTGGTCCTTCTGCAGACCCAGACCAGGCTGGGTCTGAGTGGCACCATTTTGCAGTAATTCCATTCCTTTCTGTAGGATAGGTCTACAAAGACATTGATGCAGGACTGCTGGACCTTTGACTTGCAAAGTGGCACAGGTTTCTACCTTATCCCCTATGCGTTTAACAATTACTTGAAATTTCTGGGAGAAATCATCCAGAGATACAGGCTTGGTTGTCATCAACATAACGTCAATGTGCAGATGACACC
This sequence comes from Gekko gecko, assembly GCA_029375565.1. Classification (NCBI taxonomy): domain Eukaryota; kingdom Metazoa; phylum Chordata; class Lepidosauria; order Squamata; family Gekkonidae; genus Gekko; species Gekko gecko. The sequence goes on from JAPDNY010000001.1 coordinate 98,891,568, forward strand.
TAGCTTGATCTCTAATTTCTGTCTAATCCTAGGAACGTAGAGGAAATTTTGAACCACTTTTTGGAATCCATGCAGGATTGGATGGGTGCAAACAAATTTAAGCTTTAGTCAGACAAGATGGAGTTACTGTTGGCCAAAAACATGCTTGATCTGATGGTAGAAGTCGTATTGGATGGCATTCTGCTCCCATTGACAACCTTGGCATGCAACTCAGCCATGCAGCTCCTGGACCTGCTACTGTTTCTGGACAGCCAGTTGGTGGCAATTTCAGGGTAGTTCCAGTTGTCTTTAACCAACATTGCTTGGTTTGTTACCTTTTAGGCAGGAAAATTATGGCTACAATTACCCACTCCTTGGTGACATCTAGAATATTGCTGCTTGCCCTGTAATGAGCTGTCTTTGAAGAATGTGTTGGAATTGCAACTAGTTCCAAATGCAGAGGTAAAATTATTTTTAGGGCAATCCATTAGGCATACAGTACTCTTATTTCATTTTATCTACACTGGTAAGGAGGGTCCAACTCAAAGTGCTGGTTGTGTCCTTTAAAGTTCTAAATGGCTGGGCACCACAGTTTCTCAAAGAGTGCCTTCTCTCATGAAGACCTACCCAGTGCTGACATCATCGCTGTCTATATGTGGCCACTGATCTAATTTAATGGCTGGTTACAACAAAGCAGTCCTTGTTGACAGCTATCAGTGACTTTGCTACGCCCTCCTATGCAAAATATGCCTAATGTCCCACTAAATGTTGAGGATGGTCCTGTGAAGAAGAATATCTATGTGTCCATTTATGTAATTTGTAAAATTTATATCTTGCTTTTCAACTTTAAAAGAACTGCATACCTTTTTATATTTTGGCTTCTAATATGTTATACTTTTTTCTTTTCCTGCATAGTAGAAATCCCCCCCTGCCTTTTTTTGTTTCTTAGTATTATTGTGTTGGAGGTGGGTGGATGTAGCAGAGAAGGCAGAATGGCTTCCATAAGGCCACCTCATAGGGGTATGTAAAATAAAAGTTGGACTTGAAGTGGGGCCATTTGCCATTCTAAAAACTGGGTTCTTTAATAAAGTAAGGTAAGATAGCTAAATTCTCCTGACCCATATGAATCCATTTTGTTTAAAATTGGAACCAGATACTTCTCTTTATCCATGAATGGGGGAGTGCCTGTCTTTTTCCAGAGCTACTAGCACCTGGGGAGGGCTGATTTGCATAGAGGAAAAGGTACAGCTACTTAGTGCCTTTGCATGAAATGACAGGTGTTGAAAGTTCTCAGACCTGAAATAGCAGTTCTCTCACACGCAGAGAAGTCATCTGAGCTTTCCTCATCATTGCTCTCTGAATGTTTACTGTTAGGAGTGACAGATTCACTTGTGCCCCTGTCCCTCTGCCTCCCTCAGCTAGTACAAGCAAAGCATTTCCCTATGTCTTCTACAGAATGTGTAATCTGTCTAGCTCTGCCTACTTAGAAGGGAATGGGGGGGGGGGAGTTCCTACAAATCTGTTCCTACAAATATGTCCTCTCTGTCTGCCGGCATGTCTGTCTCCTGTGAAGGCAAGCAGGATGACTGGTATTGTCTATGGCAGACAGATGGAAATTACAGCCTCATTCCCCCACCCCCCACTTCAAACTAGGCTTGTTGTAGGGTAAGAGCAAGCCATAGCCTCTACCTCTATCCCTCCTTCCACCTGGACCTGCTTTGCTTTGAGCAAACACGAGCAAAGTCTTCCCACTGTCTGCCTAGTGTCAGGCCTGTAGCCAGGATTTTGTGGATTGTGGGGCAAATTTTTTTCTGGTGGGGCTGAAGTTCTGTAGAATCAAGCCCTTTAAAATCGAAGCATAGAGGCTTCTGCAAATCTTAGCCCCAGAGTGTAACAATAAGGAGGCTGAAAAGGGGGGAGGATGATAAATTTCCTGGTTGACGGTAGACATGGCACTGGAAATAATTATCTGGGTTTGGCCCATAAACTCACTCCAATTTGTATAAAAACATAGAAAACTTTATTTACAAAAAACAAGGACAAACACATAGATAGGGAAAGAATGTGTACAGTTCAGCAAGGAATGCAAACCAAAACAAAAAACCTACTTTTTCTATCAGGTGCATAGTTCTAGCATCTCAACTGGCATTCCTGAAGAGCAGAGTGTATAGAAGCATAGCAGCAGGGTAGAAGTTGAAGAGAGCTTAAAGGCAGTCTCTTCTCTCTCTCAGATCAATTTATACCCCGCCCTCCCAGCCAAGGGCAGCTCAGGGCAGCTTACAGAAGAATAAAACAACAATAAGTGATATCTAAAACCTTATAAAACAATTTCAACATTAAAAGGTGCTAACAGATGGTGATCCCAATGCTATTAAAAAAATAACAATTTAACATTAAATTTGAGATGGCAGTCGAACTTCAGTGTGCTATCCTAGTGGTTGACCCAGATCTAACGTTGTGTGGCAGGCTCAGGCTGTTTTGATGACTTCAGGAAACAGGGTTCTCCCTCGGGGTGGTTCCTAATTAAAAGCCTGACAGAAGAGCTCCTTCTTGCAGGCCCTGTGGAACTGCGTAAGGTCCCACAGGGCCCTGATCTCTTCTGGGAGCTCATTCCTCCAGAGAGGAGTTACCACTGAGAAAGCCCTAGCCCTGGTTATAGCCAGACTGGCATCCTTTGGTCCTTGAGATTGGACTACTGTAATGCTCTCTACATGGGGCTGCCATTGTCGCAAATTTGGAAGCTACAGCTGGTGCAAAATGCAGCAGCCATGCCTTTAATGCGCTGAAGGCAATTGCACTGGCTACCAATAGCATACTGAATTCACTTCAAGGTGCTGGTTCTTACCTTTAAAGCCCTTTATGGTCAGGTACCTACATACCTGAGGGACCACCTTTCCCCATATGTTCCCCAGAGAACACTGCAATCAGAGTCCCAACATCGGCTGACCCTTCCCGGACCAAAGGATGCCAGGCTGCCTATAGCCAGGGCTTTCTCGGTGGCAGCTCCTCTCTGGTAGAACGAGCTCTCAGGAGAGATCAGGACCCTGTGGGACCTTATGCAGTTCCACATGGCCTGCAAGAAGGAGATCTTCTGTCAGGCTTTTAATTAGGAACCACCCCGAGGGAGAACCCTGTTTCCTGAAGTCATCAAAACAGCCTGAGCCTGCCATACAATGTTAGATCTGGGTCAACCACTAGGATGGCACACTGAGGTTCGACCGCCATCTCAAATTTAATGTTAAATTGTTATTTTGTTAATAGCATTGGGATCACCATCTGTTAGCACCTTTTAATGTTGAAATAGTTTTACATGGTTTTAGGATAAATGATATCACTTATTGTTGTTTTATTCTTCTGTAAGCTGCCCTGGGCTGCCCTTGGCTGGGAGGGTGGGGTATAAATTTAATAATAAATAAAATGAAAATGAAAAATAGAAAGCTGTTACCAGGATAGATCTCGAAACTGCAAGCTGTCAACCACTTTAGATGACAGTTCTCAGCTGCTGCAAGTTAATCACTTCTGCCAGCCTGGTCGAACGTCAGCAATAATTCTGGTCGACCATCAGCAATAATTCTGATAACAAGCCAGCAAGTGGGGGTGATGACTTCTACAGTTCAGAAAGCTAACACTTAGGCAGAAAAACTCCCTTAAAAGAGACCAGTTTCTTGACTCAGAGTTAGAAGGTATCCTAGAGGTCACCTACTCCAACCCCCTTACTCAGTGCAGGAATTAGTCAACTACAGCATCCCACTCTGCTTAAAGGCACTCACATCTTTAAAAAATGTTTGAAAATGTTTGGAAAAAGCATTTACAGGATAAATTCTTGTGGGGCTGTGCCTTTAAGAAAGGGGATAGATTCCCCAAAAGGCCCATCATAGCTGTGGGCCTGTCTAGCGTGCTTCAAACAGCTCAGGCAACAAAGACCTGTAGATATTATTGGGATATTTGGTTAATAGACCAGAGTTTGCCCAGTCATAAAACTGTGATATTGAGTGCAGTAAATAAATCTTCCAAGAAGTATATTGCAAAAGTTAAAAAAGGAAACTTACATTTATTCAAGTAGCTCCAGTTCACATTCAGTTTGCAGTCAAAAGAAGAGAAAGAAGCCTAATCTGAAGAGTACTTTCCCTATTACAAATAGACAGCTAATCTGGCATCATGTGTGTGGGTGTATGAAGGCACTATATCTACAGGAGAGACCTAAAGAGACATGTGACTTCATGGAACACCATGTGAAGAGAGAGTGAGAGGACAAAGTGAGAAGAGGGCTCAAAGGGCAGCTCCCAGGTTAAGATGAAGAGAGGCATCCTGTTCAAGAAGATAACACCTATATACGCTTAGAGTGATGTACTCCCCCCCACCAATGTACCGGCATGCGGAGTCATTCACTCCAGCAGATATAACCAGAAATCCCTCCCAGAATCAGCGTGCCAGTACAATGATTGGTGAAAATAGAAATGTTCTGTACAGAAATGCCAATGGAGATGGTCTTTTGTGGCAGGAATTCTTCCAGTTGGATGGCACGCCACCGTGTACATATCTGCAGAGGCTGAGCCCCTGTCTACCCTTGTTGCTCCACTCTCTTGCCTCCCACTGCATTATATTTCCAAATAGTGTGTGGGTCATGGTATAATACTACAGATCCCTAAGACTTATTATCCAGTTTGGTATAGTGGTTAAGAGCAGCCAACTCTAATCTGGAGAATCAGGTTTGATTCCCCACTCCTCCACATGCAGCCAGCTGGGTGACCTTGAGTCACTCACAGTTCTCTCAGAGCTGTTCTCTCAAGAGCAGTTTTCTCAGAGCTCAGCCCCACCTACCCAACAAGGTGTCTGTTGTGGGGAGAGGAAGGGAAGGAGATTGTAAGCCTCTCTGAGACTCCGAGTGAAGGATGTGGTATAAATCCAACTCCTTCTCCTCTTCCTCCTCCTCCTTCTTTGATATCCCTAGTCTAGTCTTGGCAGAGGTGAGATTTGAACTAGGGACCTCCATGATCACAGCTCATTCACATATACTGTACTATACTATACACATTGTGGCAGCTACATTATTCCACTGTTGGTTCAGCTATGATTTTATGGTTAAACTGTGATTTTATGGGCTGTTAACTGCTATGATGCTGATTAATGTACTTTTTAATTATGCGGTAATTGTTTTTATTGTTGTAGGTGATTAAGGGCTGCTTTTGGCTTGTTGTCATTTTTATATAGTGTTTGTGCTTCTATGTTGTTGTGAAATTTATTTTAACCCGCTCTGGAAATCTGTTTTGGGATGGAAGGATGAGATATTTATGTTCTTTAATGAACAAACAACCCCCACTTCCATTCTGAAGTGGTACAGGCCAGGGAGGACTCTCCTATACACCCTGTGCCATATTTGTTCCCTGAATGCTGAGGTACCTTTAAGACATAACGTCCCCTGCATATCACCACTTTGAATTTAGCATTGCTTCATTCAGGGCAGCTGTACAACACACCCAAGACAAAATCCAGGGTGGAAGCTAGTATTGGTCCATGTAAAGAACAACTTCCATTTCGTTTAGAGTTCTGTAGTTTTGCACTTTGACTTCGCTGTGTTTCCATATCCTGCAAGATGGCAACCATCATCATCATCATCATCTGACCTATAGAAAATACCACAGAGTCCTTCATTTGATTGATGTTCGATTTCTGTCTTCATGGAAGCTAAATCTATACCTCAGAAGAAGCAATGAGAATTTGAAAAAGGAAGCACCGCCGTCTCTTTGTTTCATGTGCCAAAATGCAAGGTTAATAAGTGTGTTTGAGCACATGGACTCACAGCAACTCAAGCAAGATGAAACAGAGGGAAGCTATAGTGTTGTGTGAGTAAATGAGAGATTAACTCAAGCACAAAGCTCGGATCTTCTACAGATTTGATACGGGTGAATGGAAGAGCACTAGAGGAGGGGTAAGCAGAGCAATTCATTCTGTATCAACTAACCCTTATTGAAGATGAGCATGAAAAGTTAAGAGAGGGGAAATGGGGGCATCAAGGAGGGGAATAAAAAGGGTAATGTGTTACCATAGGAATAATGGGGGGGAAGAGAGATGAAAAATAAAGCCGCAAAGAAGGATGAGACTAGTTCTTTAACTAATGAACTTCTCCAGCTGAGCCAGAAGGCTAATCCGGTTAGGGCAAAGTGAAAACAGCTAAATGTACAACATGGGGCAGCTCAGCTGTTTGACCTCCATCATCTCCGTAAAAAGGGTAGAAAAGAGAGGGATTAAGACAAATTTCAGAAAACTCAGAGCTTCATCTCATAGCATCTGGAACTAAGGCTCTCTTTAGGGTTTCAGACATAGCCTGTCTGCTACCAAGTCAGATGGAGCTATCAGTCCATGTCTCCATCAGCCCACCCATAGAATACCTGTTGTGAACCTGAATGCAAGCAAGGCTGTATTTGCTTTCTGGTATTTCCCATACTGAGTGTTGAACGCTGCAATATAAAACAGGTCAAAAGTTGTAGCGAACACTGGAAGAAATTTATGCTCCAGTCGGAGCAAAATTTCTCTAAAATTTAATGATCTCTTTCAGGGGAAGAGGAAAATCAGTATCTTTAGACAATTTTATTATTTGTTTGTTGTTTTACATCCCACTTTTCTTCCTATGGCAACCCAAAGTGGCTTAAAATACAAAAAATACAATAAAACAGATAAACGGGGGCTTAAAAAAACAACAGAGCAGGTCTTCCTCTCTGTTTCTTTCCCCTTGGTGGAATATCTTCCTCCCTGCTCCAAGCTACAAGCCTCAGGCTAAAAGCCAAAGAACTAGCATGTGGCTCACACCTCTGGGCTACTTGCAGAACTTAAATAACAGAGGAGAAACAGACTCAACTAGATGTTATTTAGCAGCTGCTAGCCAATTAGCTAGCAGGAGCTTCTTGGTTTCCTCTCCTGCCCATGACCCTGTCCTCTCCAAATTGCATTCATAGGCTAATTTATACTCTTTGAAAATAGCAACAACATCCTTTTTCTATATCCTAATAATGTGACCCTAAAGAAATCTAGTTGTTGCCTAGTAGTACAGCTCTTTTTTCCTCCAGGAAAGAAAAAATCAAAAACACACACACATGAGTTTACAGTAGTTTCTCACAGTGTTAGTTACAGCTGTTATATCTCTGTTAAGCCCTGGAGGTCCCATTGTCCTGAGTGGTATAATAGCTTGTAATTCAACAATCACCCATTCCAGTCTGTTTTTTGAAATGCCTTTGCAATAAAACAGCTACTTTGATGTCCCCCACTGAGTGCCCTGAAAGGCTGAAATGTTCTCCTATAGGTTTCTCAGCCGTGTGATTCTTGATGTCAGATTTGTGTCTATTTATCCTTTGGCATAGGGTTTGACCTGTTTGCCCCTATGTAGAGAACTGAAGGGTATTTAATGGCATATACAGTGTTAGAAGATGAGCAAGTGACTGTGCCTTGGATGGTGTAGTTGATGTGGTTAGGTCCAGTGATTGAGTTGCCTGGGTGTATTTGGTAGCAAAGTTGGCATTTGGATTTATTGCAAGCTCTGGTACCAGTCTACATCTTCAAATTAGATGTATTATTGTGGGTGAGGAGTTATTTGACATTGGGGGGCTGTCTTTGTGCAAGAAAAGGTTTGCCACCAATACTTGTGAAAGAGAACTGTCATTATCCAGTAGAAGTTGTAAATCGCTGATGATGTGTTGAACTGTTCTGAGTTGAGAGCTGTATGTGACCACTAGTGGTGTTCTGCTATTGTCTCTTTGAGGCCTGTCTTGCAACAGGTTATCTCTGGGTACCATTCTGGCTTTGTTAATTTGTATCTTGACTTCATCAGGTGGATACTTTAGTTCCAAAAAGGTTTGTTGTAGATCCCTCAGGTATCTTTGCCAGTCGAATTGGAGCAGATGTGTCTGTAGGTTAGAGCCTGGCTATAGGCAATGGATCAGTGGTATGTTTAAGATGGTAGCTGGAGGCATGTAGATATGTTTGTCAGTCAGAAGGTTTCCAATATAAGGTGGTGCCTATGTGTCCAATGCAAAGAGGTGCGAAAAGTGAAAATACTTCCTTCTGTAGCCTATATTATTTATTGTATATTGATTACTATGTAATGAAAACTGCCAATATTATTACCTTTTTTAGGAGGGGTTGTTTTAAATTCTGGGTCATCTGCTTTATGTATAACTACTACTGTCCTGTCCATCTGGAGCTCATGTAGCTGACTCAGCAGCAGCCACTTGTGCCCTGTCTGTCTATAGCTTGGGCTGAAGGCTCCCAGTGACGGCTCCCCCCCACCCCCCCCGCCTCATACAGGGCGAGGAGAGCCCCTTCCTTGGCCATGGAGGGTGTGTATGTGCGTGTTCCACTCTGGACTTTTGCCAGGGGCTCCAGAATCACTAAGACCTCTCCTGCTCATTTTGAAGTATAAAAATCTGAAACTACATCATCTGACAATGCTTGTTAGGAGATCTTGAGAAATACACACAACGTAAGATGATAATAGCATAGTTAAGTTGTACTATATGCTATTTAACTGAAACAAATCAAAATACAAAACCAAATCCCTGCCAAAGGCTTTCAGTGTAAGAATCAAGACACAAAGGGGATAAAGAATGTGTGAGAGAAGGAATGTGTTTCAAAAATTTAAAAAACTACCAAGAATTGTGGTAACTTGTACAGATTTACAGATGTGATGATAGCTTGCGGAGAAACCATGCCTAGTGAAAGAAATGAACTGACTGCCCATTACTCTTGTAGTCATTTAAAAAATTCTAATAATGTATCAGCTCATCAAACTATGTCGGAACATTGACCATTAGAACCCCAATATGTCATGGGAATAAATTTCTTTTGGAAGCTGCCCTTCATGTGTTTTATTTTTTATGAACTTAATGGCTGAGCAGGGATATGAATTTAGGCCTTCCTAAATAGCCCAGTGCAGTACCTGCTGCACTGCATAGGCTTCCTTTTTAACATTAAAATGCTAGAAAAACATTATGAAAATGCTACTTAGAGTAAAGGCTTCCTTCCATGTAATGTGGTTTTATGAGATTTTTATTTATGTTGCCTTGTGTCATGATCTGTGCAGGACAGAGACAGGGCCTAGAGGCCTAAACTATAGGAGGGGCCTGTCTGGCAGTAGAAAGCAGCCTACAATCCCCACAATGCTTGGGGACGGTTTTTAGCCAATGAGAGTGCAGGGATTCTGTGAGGAGACTGTTGCATTCTTGTGGAGGTGTGTCTTAAGCTGGTAGCTGTGGAAAGTGGTGTCTTTCCTCACACAGGAGTGAACTAAAAGGGACTGTGATAAACTCTGTGTGTTATGAGGAAACGGATCTTGCTGTCTCTCTGCGGTTTTCCCTCTCATGGAGTCACTGAGGGAGAAAGGCTGGTCTGAGAGGAAAGGAACCCTCACTAGTCAGAGTGATGTCCAGGTACTGAAGCCTGGTGGGAAGGCTATAGGTCTTAAGTAGTAATAGTTAAGGAGTAATAGGTAGCTGCGTTAGCTTTGTGTTTATTTTTGCCTTTCAACACTGTTATACCTTTTTGAAGCACCTTGTCTTGTTTTCAGTGCCCCATTACTGTATAAATAAACCATTTGTTTAAAAGTCCTCTGCCTGGTCATCACGCCTAAGATTCTGCATTTTGGATGGGCTTGAGAGGGTACCTTGGGCCTTCTCAAGGGACCATAAGTCCAGGGTGGTGGCAGCAGAAGGCGGTGACCCGCTGGGGTCATGACACCTTGTTTAAAGCTTTTTTTGTGTGTGTGTATTGTTCAATGAGATATTAAGATGAACTTTTCTCTGCAGGGAAAAAAAGACCATCACATTTACTGGGGGGGGGGATATTCCTAATGCAGCCTATATGAGCTTGTTTGTCATTGCAGACTCCCAACAACTAATGCATACCTCTTCAGAAGGAAGTGCTAGAACTGTCTGAAACAGTTCAACATTGCTGTGGTTCAAGAGGTAAGTATAATCTCCTCTTCGGCAGGAATGGTTTGGTTTGGTCTTGTGGTCTCTCACTGCTCCTGAGATCAAAGCAACCACAGCCGAATGTTCTCTCATTTATTCACTGAATAGTTCTAGGTTGTGGGGAAAGAACATTCCAGTATTGCATAGTGTTTGCAAGAGCATAGGTGCGTAGGTTTCAGGGCACGTCTGCTAAGAGATGTAGCCAAATGTGTTAGAAATAGTTTTGATATACTTGCAGCCCTGCAGTACATTGATATGGAGAGGCTGGAACCCATTCTAGTTATCCCTTGCTTCCCATTTTCAAAATATAGGGAAAGTACTTTTTTTCAAAAGAACCTCTTCTTAATGTGAAACTCAATATGAAGTTTCCAGGAATAGCTTCCAGGAAGAAAAGAATGTGAGGGGTCTTAACAATGATCTCAGAAGGCATGAAAGACTGCCTAAGTGGAAATGGATCACATATTCCACTTGTAAGTAAAAAATAGCAAGACACTATGAGCTGAACTAGAGTTCCTGACAAACTGGCAGAAGGACTGGGAGCAAGGATATGGGGAAGAGTGTGACACTGAAACCATAGAGTTTCCAACAATTCCCAGAGCTACCCTTTGTCACTTCTGTATTTCTGTAAATGATGTGACATTGCAGCCAGTGTTGCTTTTTGTTAAAAAAACAGAACAAAAAACTTTCAGCATCCTGTGCTATGTTGGGGCTTGTTGGCAGGATTGCACAGGACTCCCTGCCCTGACGGGCCCTGACAACCCTCAGCTGAACACTAGGAGAAACTTTCCATCAGACTGTAGGGCATACTGCCTGGTGTAACTGCCTCAGTTGCCCCTATACGTATGCACCACTAGCCTTGGCTGCAGGAGCCTACATTATTGAGGCAGTGCCCAGGGTATCTGAAAGGTAGATGGGGAAAATGGGTGCAGACTTCTGGGCACAGCCTGCTGGATCCCTGCCCATGCTCACCGGTCAGTGTGTGGTAGCTCCTCTGGTGTTCATCTCCAGAGATGAGGCCCTTGTAAGGGTTCTGAAATGACACATGTTACACAACAAGAGGATTTGTTCCCTCCCCCTTGGGTGTATGTGAGAAGTGCCCCCCCCCCCGTGGTTCTAAGTGCCCTCTTTGCATTTCCCACCACCAGCGGGAAATGCTGAGTACTCTAAGTGTGCAAGTCAGAGACCTCAGTGAGAGAGTCCTGTGCCACCCACCCTATCATCTGAAGTATGGGGCATCCTAGCTGAGTTTTATGTAACATAGGGGGGCTGTGATTGGGTACAGTAGAGGAGGTTTGGCTGCCACTGAGGAGGGGTGTGATTGGCTGTGGCTCTTGTCAGCATCCTGTGCTATGCTGGGGATTGTGGGCAGAACTGCACTCATGGGCATTTTGCTTTTCTGTTGCATGAGTGCCCATGGGCTCACTGAAATTTTTGATGTCATAACTTTATGCTAATTCTAAAGGTTTTTCCCAGGAAGGGGCAACTTGGGAGCCAACTAACTCCTGCTGTGACCCTTCCCCTGCAAGCACAGAGGGTTGCGCTAGTGGTATTCTACTGGGGGTCCAAAGCACAGCTGTGCCTGTGGCAAGTCATGGTGAAGTGGCATGAGAGTGCTATGCCGGTTTATCTCCAAGATACACCAGCATAACAGCTAGTTGATTCCCTGAGACTGCACTGATTATATCCCTGCTTATGTTCTGTCTATATCCCTTCTTTCCTTTCTTACCCAATGTAGAAGAGAATTTACAAATTAAGCTTTGTATGTGCATTGGAGTAAGAATTAGTCGTGCAAGACCTTCAACTGAATACTCCTGAGCTTCAAACAAAATGAAGCATATGGCTTCCAGCCCAAATAAATTCCCTAATCCCCTTCTGCTATTAAATCAGGCACCCCCTTTAATTTGGTACTAGGAGATTTTTAAAAGCATTTCAGTTTAATGCTGGAGGTCTTTTTAAAGTCTTTTGTTTTAATGCTGGGAGCAGTCAGAGCATATCCGATCTCTCTAAGACACAGCACATGGCTTGCTTGGCACTTGGGAGGTCACTGGGAAGTCAAATGCCCTGGAGAATATGTCCTATTATGCACAGCCTGTGTTTTCCCTCGATTTCAGCATGCATGTCTGTTGGGTTTTCTTTGTCACTCTGCATAGATTTTCCTCCCTTCAGTGCTCAGTTCGCTTTCTGGTTGCTGTTTCCCCAGGTTCTCTGAGAGTGCTTTTATGGAAATTTTCCCCTTGTTTCACTTCCAAGCTGAAGTTAATTCAAAGTGTACAGATTCCCTCAATTCCCCCCACTCCTTTGCTGCCACTTGAAGGTCACTCCCCACCCACATTGAGGTTTTTCCACCCACTCTGCACTTTCCACCATCTTCCCCCCTTCATTGATGTACAAGCTCTATTTTCTCCTCATTTTAAAATTTTAAATTTTTGACAAGTGGCACAAATCTAGCAATATGGGACTATCACTAGTCTCAGAACGCTGAATTAAAAAAAATAAAACAATGGAGGGCATTAAAAGGAGCTGCATGAGGTTTAGTTCCCTGCTGGTATTGACTTGAAAGGGGGTCAGAGAGGAGGCAAATGGCAGCATCCCCAATGCAAAAAAGAAAATAAAAGTATTTCAGTGCTGCATGCAAACACAATAAGGGGGGGGTGGATTGTCAGCGGAATGAAATTGACAGAGAGATACTGGGATGGGAAGCCTAAAGCTTTGAAATCATTTTTCTCTATAAGCCTAACATTAACATGGCAGCTGAGCCACATGAATCTTCTGTGAACTGCTGAACTTAAGAATCACTTTGGATCGATCCATTCGGAGGAAGAGTGCAATGCACAAAGGCCTATGATTGCTAAAGAGTTTGTCTACTTATATCTAATGCCAGGCCTCTTTTTGTAGCAGGAACTCCTTTGCATATTAGGCCACACACCCCTAATGTAGCCAATCCTCCAAGAGCTTACAGTAACCCCTGTAAGAAGAGCTGTGGAAGCTCTTGGAGGATTGGCTATATCAAGGGGGTGTGGCCTAATATGCAAAGGAGTTCCTGCTACAAAAAGAGCCCTGTCTAATGCATATATGAAGTTTTTTTTAGCATGGAATATATGAGCAGGTTCAGTCTTCTGACCACCTGTAAAAAAATCTTAGACTTGTTGTATTCTAGGGTATATTTACACCCCAAGGCCAAATTCCATTGTATTGGTGTAGAGAAGTCCCCACAAAAACAAAAATGTTTGTGGTGGCAGAAGCAGTTGTGTTCTTAAACCTAAAACATCCAGAGCCTGAAAACAGACTTGGACAAGAGGCAGAAGGGGGGGGGTTTGCATAGATTCACCTCTTCCTTTTTATATATTGAACAATTCACTGCAGTCTGGTTTCTTTACAAAGTCATAATTTTAAAAATGTTTGGAACCTAGGCTATCTAACAACTAACATAAACTCTTGTGAATTTTAAATGAAAACATCTAAAATATAGATATTAAACAGCATGGGGGCCAAGATCAATCCCTGATGGATCTCAGTAAAAATGCCATGGGGCCAAGCAGCAGTGTTCCAGCACCAACTTCTGGAATCAGTCAGCCAAAAAGGAGCAGAAACACTGAAGCATGCTCCCAATTCAGACAGCCTCTCCATGAGGATACCATGGTCAATGGTATCAAGAGCCACTGAAAGGTCCACACTAATTAAAAGGATGCACTCCTCCATCATAATCCTGACACAGATCATCAGTCAGTGCAACCAAAGCTGCCTCCCTTCCAAACACACACCTGAATCTGAACTGAAATGGGTCCAGAGTAGGGATGTGCAAAAAAACCCCAAACCCCAGTATTTTTCAGGTCCAGGTATATTAAACCAAAAAAAAAAATCGGTTTCCCCCAGTATTCTTGAATCCCAATACCAGTATGGTACTCAAATTTGGTAAATATTCAAGATTGCTAAATTTTTTCAGCTCCATTATACCCTATAGGGACTGTTATAGTCAATGGTCACCATAGGCTATAATGGAGAATCAATCTGGGAGTATATGGAGCTCTGGGGGGGGGCTCTTTTTTGAGGTAGAGGCACCAGATTTGCAGCATAGCTGCTGGTGCCTCACCTAAAAAAATTTCATGAAGTTTCAACAAAATTGGACTAGGTGGGCCGCAGAAGAACATGCCCCCATTCTCCATTGTTTCCAATGAAAAGAGGAGGTGTTTAAAGGGATTGCAATCCCTTTAAATGCCTTTTCCAAGCTGCGCAACTGTGTGGTGAGATTTCAAAGGCATTTAAAGGACTTGCAGTTGCTTTAAACACCCACTCCAAGCTGTGAATGCCCTTAAATTGCAGCTATATTTTCAGGATTTTTCGGAGAGGCCATTTTTGGATAGCTGAATCAGTAGCCCACTCAGTAATGGGGTGGGAAAAAACCCTGAAAAATACTTTAATTTTTTTAATAAGTTTATTTATAAATTTTCTGATATTACATTAGTGTATATATACATTGGTTTATCATTCTACATATTTGGAGTCAGTTAAACCAGTTTTTCCTCCAACCATTTATAAACTCTTGACCACTGTTTTTGGAATATCTTTTCATCTTTTCCATGTATTAACACATTTAATTTGTCCATCTCTGCTATTTCTAACACTGCTACTCTCTCTTGAGGGTATATAGGTCCCTGACCTCAGGTATATAGGTCCCTGACCATATAGGGCTTTAAAGGTAAGAACCAGCACCTTAAAGCAAATTCGGTATGCTATTGGTAGCCAGTGCAATGCCTTCAGCACAGGCTGAATGTGCTCCCGTATTGGGAGGCCCATTAACATCCTGGCTGCTGCATTTTTATACCAGCTGTAGCTTCTAGATTCATGATAAGGGCAGCCCCATGTAGAGAGCAATACAGTAGTCCAGTTTTGAGGTGGCCATCGCATGGATCACCGTTGCCAGTTCGTTGCATTCAAGGAAGGGAACCAACTGCCTAATCAGCTGAAGATGATAAAAGGCCGACTTGGGAGTGGCTGCTACCTGGGCCTCCATTGTTAAGGAGGCATCCAGGAGCACTCCCAGACTCCTAACCTCCAGCGATAGCACTAACAGCACCCCATCAAAGTTAGAATATATGTCAACAAATATATCTCATTTTGCTCATAACTCTCAGGGATTATATTCAGTAAATAAATTTCAAGTAATAGTTTTAAATTAATATTCAGTATTTCTAGTATTATCCTTTTAATATTTAACCAAAACTTGTGCATTTTCTCACACCTCCACCACATGTGAATAAAGGTTCCTATATTAACTTTACACTTCCAACAGTTTCTAGAAACCGAAGCATGGCATTTAGCAATTCTGTCTGGTGACCAATACCATCTATGGACCATTTTATATATATTTTCTTTAAATGAGGTAGCACTTACCAATTTTATTATTTTCCAAATTCTAGACCGTTCATCTATATTTATGTTATATCCTATGTCTTGCATCCAAGAAATCATTGAGGGTTTTTTTTAAAAAAAGAACTTTATTAATAGGATATATTATCATGTTCCATATTTCAAAATATTTTTGATACATCCTTTTCTAATATCCCCTCCCCCCCACCTGGCTTCCAGCGATGCTCCACCCCTATTATCATTTCAATCAATATTCACTAACAATAAAAACTTGTCCAATATTCAGTTCTTCGTTTCTAACATATTCATTTTCTCTGACTCAGTATTAGGTAACATTTTAGCTAATAATCATTGCTTTCTAGTCTTCTAATCTTAATAGTTATCAAAGCAGAGTAACTTATTTTTTACATCCCAGTTCCGCTCTAAATAGTCTTTAAAGTCTTTCCATTCTGCTAAGAATTCTTCATCTTCTTTACCGTTAAGCTTCTTTGTCAATTTATCCATTTCTACCATAAAAAGCATCTTCTTTATCCAGTCCCATTTTTCCGGTGTCTTTTCTTGCTTCCAAAATTGAGCAAATGTCATTCTAGCAGTTGTAATCAAATACCATAACAATGTTTTCTTTGTCACGTTAAATTCTTCCATTTTAAGACATAAAAGTAACATTTCTGGTTCTTTTTTCAAGGTACACTTCAGGATCTTCTGAATTTCATTATGGATCTCAGTCCAATAAGCTACCGCTTTATCACAAGTCCACCACATATGATAAAATGAGCCTTCCTTTTTTTACACTTCCAACATTTGTTAGACATGTTCTCATTCATATTAGCAATTTTTTTTGGTGTCATGTACCACCTATACATCATTTTATAACAATTTTCTTTTACATTAACACATGTTGAAATTTTAATTGACTTTTTCCACAGACACTCCCATGATGACATATCTATTTCTCTATTCATATTTATAGCCCATTTCACCATCTGTTCTTTTACAGTCTCATCCTCTGTATACCATTTTAACAAAACCTTGTAAATTTTTGAAATCACTTTTTAACCTTTTTCTGCCCATACAGTTTCAATTTCATTATTTTCCTTCCTGAAGCAGAAATCATTGAGGTTTTGACTGTTTCATCTTGCATAACATCTTCCAGAAGGAACTTATATACTTTCTGTATCATTTTATCACTGGTAGAGAGCCAAATTTTATCCAACTCATTTTTAGCTTCATAGAAACTGGTTACCTTATCTTTACTGAATCTAGATTGTAATTGTATGTTTTCCCACCAAGTCAATCTTAAATTCTCTGTATTCTTTAGTCTATTTGATTTATCTAGTAATGTATTGTAGGTTTCTCTCTTCTTTTCAGTCATAAGCCACTATGGGATCTTAGTATAAAATTTTTCTTTTACCTTCCTCCATATTTTTATCAAGGGTCCTGTATAATATGTTGATGAAAGTTTGAATGTATTTTGTCTTAATCATACCAAACATAGGCATGCCAGCCCATGCTCAAGTCATGTCCCTCTAAGTTCAAGATTCTCCCATTTTCCAGAGTTATCCAGTCTCTAATCCATCCTAATGCTGCTACATATTAATATAAGCTAAAGCTAGGTAGCCCAAATCCACCTCTTTCTTTTTTATCTTGTAACACCTTCTATTTAATCCATGCTTTTTTGGGGTACCAAATAAATAAATTGTCTAATCATAGAATCATAGAATGTTAGAGTTGGAAGGGACTTTGCAGGTCATCTAGTCCAACCCCCTGCACTCTATCCAATAATTCTATCCAAATCAGCAAAGTATTGAGTTCTCTTCAAAACAGGTATACTTTGGGCTAGGAATATAAATCGCAGGAGTATATTCATTTTAATAGTTGCTATTCTGCCCAGTAATGATAGTTGCAAATCTTTCCATTTAAGAAGTTCTTTTTTGATTCCATTTAGTGGGTTTTTTAGTTATTTTCGATTAATGCACTATTTCTGTTTGTCATTATTATGCCCAAATATTTGATTTTGTTTGTAGTTTCTATTTATGATTTCCTGGATTTCCCTTATTATTTCTTGTGCACAATTTTTTGTTAGTATTTTAGTCTTTTTAAAATTTATTTTAAGGCCAGCTACTATTCTGTAGTCTTGTATTACTTCTAAAAGATGCTTGATAGATGATAGTGGTTCTTCTAATATAAATACTAAATCATCTGCGAAGGCTTGCAATTTAAATTCTTTGCCTTCTATTTTCAAACCTCTTATATGATCATTATCTCTCACTAAATCATTTAAGGATTCCAATGCAAAAATAAATAGCAAAGGGGATAAAGGGCATCCTTGCCTCATTCCTTTTTGGGTCTCAATATTTTGAGTCGTATCCCCATTAGCCAAAATTTTTGCATATTGTTTTTCATAAATTGCTGAAATCATTGCCAAAAAGTTGTGTCCGCAGTCCCATACCTCCAGCTTTTGTTTCAGAAATTCCCATGAAACATTATCAAATGCTTTTTCTGCATCTAAGAAAATTAAAGCCAACTGTTTCTCAGGATGAATGTCATAGTATTCTAAAACATTAACGATGGTTCTTATATTGTTTCTCATTTGTCTTTTCGGGATAAATCCGGCCTGGTCTTGATGAATAACTTGAGGTAATTTTTTTTTTAATTTTGTTGCTAAAATTGTTGCATATATTTTGTAATCCGCATTTAATAGCGAAATAGGTCTGTAGTTTTTAATTTCCTTTTCGTCTGATTCCGGTTTATGTATTAATGTAACTAACACATCATTCCATGAGTCAGGTAGTTTTCCTACTTTTGCTATATTTTGCAGTAGCTCTTTAAACGGTAAAAAAAAATGTTCTTCAAATTCTTGATGTATTTCTGCTGGTAGGCCATCAGAGCCTGGAGCTTTCTTCTTTTTCTGTTTCTTAATAGCTTCCATAATTTCACATGGAGAGATTGGTTCATTTAGGAGTTTCTTCTGGTAGTCACTAAATTTCTTTTTATTATTATATGCTAGATATTCTTTTATTTGATGATCGTTTTGTATCCTTTGTTGATATAAGTTTTTGTAGACGTTTTCCACGATCTCTTTTAGATCCTAGGATCTATATTTTATCTCATTTTTTCCATCTTTTAAGGCTAGTATTATTCATTTTTCTTTCTCTTTCCTGAGCTTATAGGCTAATCATCTGTTAGGTTTGTTCGCATTTTCAAAATAATATTGTTTAGTATATTCTATACTTTTAGCTATCTCCTGCATCAATAAAAGATTCATTTGATGTTGTAACATTTTTATTTTAACTTTTGTTTTTTCTACCTCTGTAGTTTTTTTTTCATTTTATCTTCTTCTGTTTTTATTTTTTCCTCTGTTGTTGTTATTGTTGTTCAGTCGCACAGTCGAGTCCGACTCTTCGCGACCCCATGGACCAGATCACGCCAGGCCCTCCTGTCTTCCGCTGTCCGCTGAAGTTTGCTCAATTTCATGTTCATCGCATCGATGACACTGTCTAACCATCTCATCCTTTGCCGTCCCCTTCTTCTTTGACCTTCAATCTTTCCCAGCATCAGGGTCTTCTCCAGTGAATGCTCCCTTCTCATTTGGTGGCCAAAGTATTTGAGCTTCAACTTCAGGATCTGGCCTTCCAGGGAACAGTCAGGGTTGATTTCTTTTAGGATTGAATGATTTGATCTCCTTGCAGTCCAAGGGACTCTCAAGAGTCTTCTCCAGCACCATAGGTCAAAAGAATCTATTCTTCGGCGCTCGGCCTTCCTTATAGTCCAACTCTCGCAGCCATACATTACTACGGGGAATACCATTGCTTTGACCATGCCGACTTTTGTTGGCAAGGTGATGTCCCTGCTTTTTATCATGCTGTTTAGGTTTGCCATCGCTTTCCTCCCTAGGAGCAGGCGTCTTTTAATTTCATGGCTGCAGTCACCATCTGCAGTGATCTGGGATCCCAGGAACGTGAAGTCTGTCACTACTTCTACAACTTCCCCTTCTATTTGCCAAGGAGTGATGGGGCCAGATGCCATGGTCTTAGTTTTTTTTTATGTTGAGCTTCAAGCCCACTTTTGCACTCTCCTCTTTCACCCTGAGCAAGAGGCTCTTTAGGTCCTCTTCACTTTCTGCCATCAGAGTGGTATCATCTGCATATCTGAGGATATTGGTCTTTCCCCCAGCAATCTTAACTCCAGCTTGTGATTCATCCAGGCCAGCATTTCGCATGATGTACTCGGCATATAAATTAAATAAGCAAGGTGACAATATACATCCTTGTCGTACTCCTTTTCCTATGCTAAACCAATCAGTTGTTCCATATCCGGTTCTAACTGTTGCTTCTTGACCCTTATACAGGTTTCTCAGGAGACATGTGAGGTGATCTGGTACTCCCATCTCTTTAAGAACCTGCCATAGTTTATTGTGATCCACACAATCAAAGGCTTTAGCATAGTCAATGAAGCAGAAGTAGATGTTTTTCTGGTACTCTCTTGCTTTCTCCATAATCCAGCAAATGTTGGCAATTTGATCTCTAGTTCCTCTACCTCTTCGAAACCCAGCTTGTACTTCTGGCAGTTCTCTATCCACGTACTGTTGGAGCCTAGCTTGTAGGATCTTGAGTGTGACCTTGCTAGTGTGTGAAATGAGTGCAATTGTGCGGTAGTTTGAACATTCCTTGACATCACCCTTCTTTGGGACTGGAATGTAAACTGACCTTTTCCAATCCTGTGGCCACTGTTGTGTTTTCCAAATTTGTTGGCAAATTGAGTGCAGCACTTTAACAGCATCCTCTATTAAGACTTTGAATAACTCAGCTGGGATACCATCACCTCCACTAGCTTTGTTGTTAGTAATGCTTTCTAAGGCCCATTTAACTTCGCATTCCAGGATGTCTGGCTCGAGGTCAGTGATTATACCGTTGTGGTTGTCAAGGACATTGAGGTCATTTTTTCTTCTAGTTTCTCAATTTTTTTCTTTTTTTCTTCTTTTTCCAAGCATCTTGGTTAATAAACCATCCTCTTAAACATGCCTTGAATGCATCCCATACTATGTCGATTGCCATATCTGGTTGAATATTACTTTTAAAAAAATCTTGTATTTCAAATTTGGTTTTTATGACAAATTCCTGGTCTCTTAAAAGTCCCATATTCATCTTCCATCTATTTTTCCTTTGTGATTCGTAAAATGCCAAAAATAATGGATTATGATCCGCAAAAATGCTAGGTAGTATTTCAGTTTCTATTAAGTCTTTTATCATTGAAGTTATTATCCAAGCCATCTCTATTCTGGACCAGGAATTATGTCTTGATGAGTAGTAAGTATAATCTTTTTATCCATATTTCTGGTTCTCCAGGCATCTATTATATTATATTCTTCTGCCAATTGCAGAAAATTTTTTGGTAGAGTCAGGCCTGATTTTGTATTCTTTTTCTGCTTTTTCCTGTCTATTTTTGGATCAAATACCTCATTACAGTCTCCTAGAATACAGATATCTTCAAAGTTCTTCATTGCCAAAATCTTACTTATTTCTATAAAAAAGTTTTCTTGATTTTGATTTGGAGCATATATGTTTAGAATTAGTGTTTCTTTTCCATTTCTCATTATTGTATTGGCTACTAACCTTCCATAATCCGCTCTATAAAACAATTCCGGATGCAGATATTCTTTTACGTATGTTACTACTTCTCTTTTCTTTTTGTTGTCTGCTACTATGAATGGTACTCCTAACTTTTTATATGATAAATGTTTTATATCATCTTTCTTTATATGCGTTTCTTGAAGGCATGTTATGTCAGGTTGCAATTTGGAAATTTGATGGAAAATCCTTTGTTTGTGTGGGCCATTGAGTCTGTTTATATTTATTGAATCTTTAATTTTTTAGTTCCCATCATTTTTATTTTTGTTGTCTTTGGTTCTGTTCCTATATTGGAATCTTGTCAATACCTGTGATTGTGTCATTTCTGTAGTTTTATTCCTTTTTTTCCAAAGACTTCTTGCCTTTCCCTTTGTCTTGTGCTGAGGACTCCTGCTCAGTGTCTATATCTTCTTCTCTTTCTTCCTCTTCCTCTTCTTCCTCTTCTCCCTTCTGCCAGCCCAAGTCGTCTCCATAATTTTCCAAAAAGTTTTCCGCCTTGAACATAGAATCTATTTTATATCTTTTACTTCTGTAATTAAATAATACTCCTTCCAGTATTAACCATTTGTAAATTATTCCATTTGTTCTCAAAAGATTAGTCAAGATAATGTAATTTTGCCTTTTTCCATTACTCTCCATGGTATTTCTTTTAATATTTTAATCTCCACATCCTGTATTACTACCTTCTTTTCATCTGAAGCCTTAAGGATTTTATCTCTCATTTCTTTTTTATGAAATTTAATGTGGACTTCTTGAGGTGTTTTGTTACATCTTGCATAAGCCAAGTTTCTTCTATAAATAGTTTCTATTTCTGCTGAAATCTCTTCATTAGTTCCAATTTTAAGCTGTTCCGCTGGGCTACTGCTTCTTTCAGATTCTTGTTTATATCTTCCGTTATATTTTGACACCTCAAAATTAACCCTGCTTAATCCATCTCCAAGTTATTCCGGGTCTCTTCCATTTTATCACTTTTTGCTTTTCATTCTTGTAATTCCTGATGAAAATCTTGAACTTTCTCTTCTAATTTATTTGTGTTTGTTGTAATTTTTGTTATTTCTATTTTATTTTCCACTATCTTTTAATTTCTTCCATCTCAGTCTTGATCTGGTTTGATATTTCTTCCATTTTTACATGGATGGATTCTATTTCTTTTTTAATTACCTCCAGTATTGTTTGGGCTATACTCTCTTGGATAACGGTTTTCAGTTCTTTTGTTGCCATTTGGGTCACACTCATTTTTAACTGGATTGGAATTCCTGTTTGACCTCGTGATGATATGGATCCTTTGCTACTTCCACCACCCCCTGATGCCATGTAATTTCTTTCTTTCTTTCTTTCTTTCTTTCTTTCTTTCTTTCTTTCTTTCTTTCTTTCTTTCTTTCTTTCTTTCTTTCTTTCTTTCTTTCTTTCTTTCTTTCTTTCTTTCTTTCTTTCTTTGTCTGCTATACCTTAATCTCTTATAATCAGACTGTCCTTGTTTTAACTAACTATTTTCTCTGAGAGTGCTTATTTTTTAAGTTCTAACACCACCTATATTTCAGTTATATCACAACCTATTTTTCCTTTCTTTATATTATTCTGTAATTGTTCTAGTATTCTATTATTCTTTACTCAGTTACAAAAGGTGAAAGTGTACTTTATAGATCTTTACTAGCTGCTATCCGTTCTTTTATCTTCCTTATATACTGCCTTGTTCTATGGTGATTCTGACTGATCTCTTTCAGTTCATGTCTCTTTAAGAGCCTTGTCTTCTCCTTTTTCCCATTGTGCTGTGCTGAGTCAGTGTTTGCTCTTCCCGTGCTGCTGCTCTGCGGTGCCTCCAATTGCATCATCTCCATCTGCCTCCCTCATCTTCTCATTTCCACCTTGTTGCTTGTTCTTTGTTCCAAGAAAAAAAACCCACTACATCACCCTTGCTCCATGGGGACCTCAATTAAAGAGACAGAAAATGCAACAGAACAAAAGGAGATTATGTAACATCTACTATCAACATCCAGTAAGCTTCTACATGTCCTGTCTTAGCCTCTACAATACTAAGTTTTATTTGAGAATTCTTTGCTTAGCCACTTCTATGAACGCCTGCTCTTAAAACTAACTGGGACGTCCCCCTATCTTTTCTCTGAGCTCTCTGCTTACTCTAATTTTTCCTCTCCACACCTCCTTCACCATTCCCCTAGGAGATGACTCCAAGTAGAAATACTTAGCTTCGTTTGTTATGCTTTCCTTCTTTTGAGTTCTTATATTGGACTCCGTTGACTCTGCTGGGCTCTTCTAATGCTCCGGCGAAAAGGGACTCCTCTCGTTGGGCTTCTTAGTATCTTCCCGCTGCTGGAACAAAACTGGAAAACTGGAGGGGCTGCTACCCTCCCGTTTCAGTTGAAAGCTCCTTGCAAAGTGTCTCTCTACAGGAGAGTACTTTTGACTGGTGAAATAGTCAGAGAAAGTTATAGAAATAGCTAAGACATGTGGAGCAACCTCAACCCGCGTCCACTCTCATCAAGCCCCACCTCCACATCCCATCTTTCAAAAACCCTGAAAAATACTGATAAAGTATCTATTGAGATTTATTTGGCTCAGTTTATACCAAACACACACCCCTAGTCCAGAGTTGGTGTGGTGTATAGTGTGTTGGACTAGGATCTGGGAGCTCCATGTTTAAATACCCACTCTGCCATGAAAACTTGCTAGGCAACATTAGGCCAGTCACATACTTTCAACTTAACAGGGTTGTTGTGCGAATAAAATAAAGAAGTAGAGAATGATGTGAGCTGCTTTGAGTCCCCAGTGGGGAGAAAAACAGAATACAAATGAAGAAAATAACTAAAACAATAAATTGAACATTGAAAATAATTTCTAATGCTTTTTTTTTAATCTTGTGGTATTTTTCTACCCCACAAATATCTCTCTTTGATGGGGTAAATATTATCTGGGTATCACTAAAGATCATCAGGTTACCATGAAAGTCTGTATCTCTCCAGAGCATTTAAAAAGAGTTCCTGGATCATTATTTTCTTAATAAAATCATGGGGTATTTTTTTAAACTCCAGTATGTTAAATGGATGTGGAGTTTGCCCAGTGACAAGATTCCTGGGGTTGTTTTTGGACACCAGGAGCTTTCGTATTTACAGAAAGCAAACTGTAAGTACTAAGTGGCTGTACTTTGGGGGAACTGTTTATTACTGTTCATGTGATGAGATGGTTAGACAGTGTTATCGAGGCAATGAACATGAAATTAAGCAAACTCCGGAGCACATGTGGTCCATGGTGTCACAAAGAGTCGGATTCGACTGTGCAACTGAACAACAACAAGTTCATGTGACAGTGTCCTAAGATGACAAAGTTGTACAGCCATTTCTCTATGCATTCTGTCAACAAAAGTGCAACTGGGATAGAAAACTCACTCCAGGCATGGACAGAAATGAGGAGACTTTCAATTCTCAAGTATAAAACTATAAGGCTAGGGGAGTAGCCATTATTCTGGAAAAATGTGTAAACTTTGTCTTGAAGGAGAAGGAAATAGACCCAATGGGTCAACTCACATTCATCAAAGGCTCCATGAATGGGGACATGTGGTCATTTGCCTCAATTTATCCTCCAAAGTCTGTGCAAATTCCTTTCCAATAGGAAACTATGACTAAACTGAAGAAGTTCCAGGAAGGTCATCTGATAATTGGAGGAGATTTCAACTACATAATCGATTCTCAGATGAACCATTTAAACGCAAAAATTAAGAAATATAACGCGAAACAAAACAGAACCAAGCTGGCTCAACTGATTGACAATTTGGATCTCCTTGACACCTGGAGACTCTGTCATCCCCTGGAAAGAGACTACTCCTACTATTCTGCGAGACATGAAGTCTTTACCCACATTGATTACATCTTGATTTCATCTACATTAAAACCTTTCATCCAATCATCCAACACTGGTTTGCGGCATTTAACGGATCACACCTGGTTGAACTGCACTATTTCAAGAAACACAAATGAAACCACAGACAAAAAATGGAGTATGGACACTTCGATTTTATTCCACACCCACATAAGGGAAAAATTGGAGAAGAACATCGGCCAATTCTTGGAGATACATAAGGACTCAGAAGTAGACCTGACAATCCAGTGGGACGCCATGAAGGTGGTCATACGGGGATGCATCATCTCAGCTATGTCGCGTTTGAAAAAAGAAACAGATAAATTAAAAATGGAAACTCCACAATTACAAGCGGGGGGAAAAGTGCTGGAATCAATAGAACTAAAAACAATTCGAAAAAATCTTATCCTGAAACAAAAATCCTGGCAAAAGTTGGCAAAGAATATGCGCCTGTTAGCATGGAGAGTGAAAGATAAAAAGAAGAAAGCTACTGTCAATGCTATAAGATCTAGGGGGGGGGGACTGCACAATAAATCCAGGGCTATAGCCTCTGTTTTTGCCAAATATTATGAAAATTTATACTCTACGACATCTCCAAGTGTAGAAAAGATCTCGGAATTCTTGGATTCCATTTCGGGACTTAAATGTTTATCATCAGATCAAGTAATACTGCTAGATTCCCCAATCTCTCCGCAGGAATTGAGATACGTCATAAAGCATACAAAACTGAACAAAGCTCCAGGGATTGACAGTCTACCAGTAGAGTTCTATAAATCATTCCAACACCATCTTCTAGATCCTCTGCTTAAGTTCTGCAGTGGGGCACTGCGGGGAAGGAAAACGCCT
The DNA here is from genome assembly GCA_029375565.1 of Gekko gecko. Lineage (NCBI taxonomy): Eukaryota > Metazoa > Chordata > Lepidosauria > Squamata > Gekkonidae > Gekko > Gekko gecko. Next base: position 98,917,216 of record JAPDNY010000001.1, read on the forward strand.
CCATCTTGGGCTGAATTCTCCATCATAGTAATCCTCAAGAAGCAAAAAGACCGGCTGGACCCATCATCATATCAGCCAATTGCACTGTTAAACAATGACGCCAAGCTGTTCTTGGCAGTATTGGCAAATAGGCTGAAACAAGTGGTCCCAGTCCTAATAGGTATGGACCAAACGGGGTTCATCCCAAACTGACAAATTATCAATAATATTAGACAGACTCTAAATTTTTTGGGAAAAAATTAAGGCAAGAATCGATGATACTGGGTCTCGATTTTGAGAAGACCTTCGATTCTGTTGAAATTCCTTACCTGAAAATGCTGCTAGAAAAAATGAATTTTGGCAAAAACTTTCTATCAGCTATTAAGACCATATATTGTGCACCAAAATCCAGAGTTAGAATTAATGTTATCAACTCCAAATTCTTCCATGCCACCAGAGGTACAAGACAGGGATGTCCACTATCCCCGTTGATTTTCACCTTGGCAATAGAGCCCCTGGCAGTAGAACTCCGTAACAATGTAGATTTTACTGGAATCAACATTGGGGGAGTAGAAAATAAACTGACCATGTATGTGGATGACATGATGCTGTACATCCCTAACCCTATACACTCCCTCCCTGCAATCTCTAGAACGATCACCTACTTTGGTGCCATATCAGGACTATACCTCAACAAAAACAAATCAGAGATATAGCCCATTAAACTTTCCATGGGAACTAGAAAGCAGATACAACAACAGTTCACCTACAAATCGATAAGCAGTGAATGGAGGCATCTAGGAGTGCAGGTACCATTACATTCGAAGAAACTACGAATGCACAACGAATTGCAAGGGAAGATGAGGGACTGGAACAAACAGCAACTATCCCTCACTGATTGCCTCCAACTAATATAAAGCTTTTTGTTTCCATGTTTTTAATTCTTATTTAGAGCCCTACCAATTCATATCTCGGATAAAGACATTAGTAAATGGCAACGATCCTTAACCACCTTTTTGTGGAATTTCAAGAAACCCAGAATTGACCATGGACACCTACACAAACCTGCATATCAGGGAGGCCTGGGGTTACCATCTCTGAGATATTATTATCAGGGATCAGCGTTATCCACCCTAATATGGATGTTACAACAGACACCTACTACTTAGTGGATGAGAATTGCACAATCATATATGTCACCCTACACCTTAAGTGAAGTAGTATGGATGACCCCGTCTCAGAGGCCAGCAATGCTTTTTGATAATACCTTCGTAGCGTCTACTGTCAAGATCTGGGACCAGAAGAGATATCAATTAGCTTCAAGTATATCTCCAGTGTCCACATACCTTTGAGAAATAGTTTCCACCGGGAATGGAAGAAAATGCAGTTATGGACATCCTCGGGCATACGGTGTTTAAAGGACCTCACTGACAAAGGAGAAACCTTGACTAAACAAAAATTTGAAGAGATCTTAAAAACCAAAGTACCTTGGCTAAGGTACTACCAACTTAGGAGTCTAATAGAGAGAATAAAAGAAACAGACACGTTTGTACAACCAAAAACACCATTCGAACAACTTCTCAGCAAATCAGAATTCGGATCTAAGGGACTGTTATCGCTTTTGTATAAAATTCTATGGGATACAGTACAATGTGAGTCTCTTCCCAACATGAAAGCCGGGGGCAAAGACCTGAAGATGGACATAACTATACACCGATGGATAGAAATCTGGAGCTCCTATCTGAATAAATCAAGTGTCTTCAACATCAGACTGCAATATTTCAAAACCCTTACCAGATGGTACCTCTCCCCAGCCCATTTACAGCACATGCATTCAAACTACAGATCTGACTGTTGGAAAGGATGTGGCTCTGCAAGTGACTTCTATCACTGCTGGTGGTCCTGCTCGACTATACGAGGCTTTTGGATTCAAGTTCTGGAAGAAATAAATAAAATGACGTCAGAGCACATCCCACTGGATCCAGCCATACTACTTCTGAACTCAACATATACCACAGATGACAGAGAAGTTCATATTTCTGAACTAGCTGCCACTTTGGTTGCCACAGCATGGCTCGTCATTGCTGCCTCTTGGAAATCTAAGGCACCTCCATCCTTGAATCAGCGGCGGAACAAATGTTGGGATCACTACGTGATGGACAAAATAGCGGACACATGTGAAACACACACACATAGGTATGCAGGCTCACAATCTAGGTTTCTACGAAAATGGTACACTCTGACAGTATACTTTACAGAAACTGATATTCTGCCAGCAAATCTAGGATACACTGAATGGATGCACTTATAAGTTGATAGTTATTTTTGAGGTTTGAGCACTCTCTTGAACAGCTTTTCGAACTAGTTTAATAGTAATATGCAACACTTATATATCACTCATAGGGTACTTAAAAACTCTCTGGATTGGACACACTGTGAGTTAAAAATATGAATATCTGTTATGTCAATGATTTACTCTGTTTTTTTGTTTTGGTTCATACATGTTAATTCTTATGTATTCTTGACTTATCATTTAATAAAAAACTTATTAAATAGTAAAAAAAAATAAAACTATGTGCCTATGTGCCAGTTCATGCACCTGTATATTCCAATTATAAACTGATCACAGTTGTCAACAGATAAAGGACTTTAGAGGGTTAATGATCTAATTTTTATTGATTGATTAATTGAGAAATTACATTTAAATGCATTCACATATTGCCTGAATTACTGTATATATGTTTCTCAGGAGCTGAAAGGAAATATGAGAATTTACAGTTCAAGATACACAACCTGTGGAACCTGTGGAAAGGCAATTTTTAATTATTTTCTTGTTTTTTGCTTAACATGTCAGTAACAAAATACTCTCAAAGCAACAAAACTAACTACATCATTAACTTGCAGCTCCACTGACTAAAATTCCTTACTTGTATATATTGGCTACTTTCACACAGGGGCATGAAAAACCATCATCGCTGTGCAAGCAGAAGGGACAAGGACTAAGGCATGCAAGGATGGCATTCACGTGCCATGCTCCCACACAGCTTGCTGCTGGTACCACCCCTCCTCATCCCCTTCCCACTCATCAGGTCAATGCATAAATGCCAGCAAGACAAAAGCTTGCCAGTGCACCCCCCCCCTCTGTCCGACACCTCTCTTCCCACCAACAACTGAACCATAACTTACACTTGAGCCTCAGCTAAATTGTTGTTTTTAAAAGCCCTGTTAAAGGGCCAAAAGGGGGGGCACCAGAATTGAGTATCACCATTTTGACAGTGGAACTAAGCTCCATCCCCCTTCCAGTTGGCTGTAGGCAGAGCTTTCATACAGAAGGTCTGTCTGCAGGTCGTGAGTTGCTTTTCCTTTTCTCCAGTTTAATAGGGAATCCTATAAGCCATTTTTTGAAAGAGCACAGCATCACGCAGAAGCACCCAAATAAAGCAGAGGCATGCTGTGTGCTACCCCTGGGGAAACTGTTGGGCGACTCAGTATGCCTCAACTCTGGGGTGGGCGCTATATTTCCTGTGCTCTGGAATCAGACTGTTTATATATGTGATGATACCTCTATTTATCTATGGTAACGGTTCTCTCTGACTCCTCCCTCTCATTCTGTGCCTTTGGCTCTCTCTCCTGCTGGTGCTATAAGAGCAAGATGCTTGTGCTGTTCTCTGGTGGGCAAGCAAGCCAGGATCAGACCCAGGATCTTGTACTTGCAAATGTGCTGCTGGATTAGCTAGTCACTTGAAATAGAAAACAGTATTATTTAGTTAGATTCAGGTGGGTGACCATATTGTTCTGAAGCAATAAAACAAAGTTGGAGTCCAAGGGAACCTTTAAGACCAACAAAGTTTAATTCTGGGTATAAGCTGTCATGTGCATGCATACTTCATCAGGTCATGAAAAGCTTATACCCAGAATTAAACTTTGTTGGTCTTAAAGATGCCACTGGACTCAAATTTTGTAGTATTATTTAGGTTAGGCTTCTGTTTCTTCTTCTACTACAAATTGCTTGTGAATGTGAATGTTTCAATAAAAATAAGTTAATTTGTTGTAACATACTTGCTTGAAGAGTGTTTAACTGTGTGTGATTCTGTACTTTCTTAATTGTGCACATTAACCAACACATATACACAATAGAAACAGGCACTGCTTCAATATTCTACAGAGCTAAAATAAATATTCTTAAAAAGTCAAGTTACAATTTTTTCAGTGTTGCTATTTAAATCTTATTATGTTTTTAATTTGAAATTTGAGCACCTTACATTCGCTGCCATTACCTGATAGTTTTGCTTCTGGCAGGCTTCATATCTGTAATCTAATAAGTTACTGCTGTTAAAAGCTAATTATCATTTCATACTGGCCATCAAATGCTGTTAAGATAAAAAAAATCTACTGCATGCCAATTGGTATCTAATGTTAAATATTATTGAATGCCAACCATCTAAACTTCCAAATACTAGTTTTCAAACTATCTTCTAGAGACTCCTGGGTTGTTTGGTAACATATTAAGGACTCCTCAGTTAGAAGAACAGTTTATCTGAAGTAACTGATACTTCCTTGAAATATGCAGCACCAAGGGCATGTTCGGATTATCCTAGATCAGACACTCAGTTCACAGTACTGCATTTACTTGAAAGTAAGACAACTCTAAATGTAAGATGACCACCCTAAAAAAAGAAGTGGTTCAGCAGATGACCCTGAATGTAAAATGACCCTGCCTAAAAAAAGAAAGCAGTATAAACTTGGTGCTGGAGGACCACCTAAAAGACAAATCAGTAGGCTCTAGATCAAATCAAGCCTGAACTCTCCTTAGAAGCTAAAATGACTAAACTGAGGCTATCATACTTTGGTCACATTATGAGAAGCCAATAGGGTTGTAAGCCTCCAGGAGGGGCCTAGATATCTCCCACTTTTACAACTAATCTCCAGCTGACAGAGATCAGCTCCCCTGGAGAAAATGGCTGCTTTGAAGGGTGGACTCTATGGGGAATTTCAGACAGAGGATATAATCCGGAAGAGAAACGGTTCCCAAACGGTTTCTGGTCTGGCATTTCAGACAGAACCGTTTTAGAACCGGTTCTCTATCGGAATATATTTGTAATTTCACACAGAAACGCTTCTGTCCCGTTCAGGAAACGGGGCTGAAGCGTTTTACCTGTCAACCGCTTCCAAGTAGTCGTCGGTTTCTTCTCCCGGACCCGATACGCTTCTTTCCCGCCTTTTTTCACGACTGCCGGCTTTTCTTTTTTCAAACATTCGCTTTAGAGCGCTATAGCGCTATAACGATATAACGGAACCATAAAACAGCGCCATAGCGATCCCATAGGAATGCCTGGACTCCACTGGGAGACTTGCGATGGCTACATCTGCCACCTGGAGACAAGCACCCCATTGGATAGAGGCTTCTGGCGGGACATCGGGGCACCACTGATTGGAGAGAGAGATGTTGCCAACCCAGCCATGCCCAAAGAAGTGTTAGGGAAGGGGATGGGTTGTCAGGTTGCCACCTGGAGACAAGCACCCCATTGGATAGAGGCTTCCGGCAGGACATCAGGGCACCACTGATTGGAGAGAGAGATGTTGCCAACCCTGCCATGCCCAAAGAAGTGTTAGGGAAGGGGATGGGTTGTCAGGTTGCCACCTGGAGACAAGCACCCCATTGGATAGAGGCTTCCGGCAGGACATCAGGGCACCACTGATTGGAGAGAGAGATGTTGCCAACCCAGCCTGATGAGCCCCCATCCATGCCAAGAGGCAATTGGCTGGCGCACAGCTGGACCCAGGTATAAAGGGCAGGGAGGCAAACCCCTCATCTCTGTGGGTTGAAGTTGGTGAGTGGCAGGCTTGGTGGGATAGAGTGCTTTTGTGTGACTGTGAGAGACTGATCTATTGGAAGGAGGATGAGTGTGACAAGGGGGGTAGCTTGGACAGAGCAGGAGGTTCTTGACCTCCTTGTATTGTGGGGGGATGAAAGGATACAGGATGTCCTGAAACTTAACCAGAGGAATCATTCTGTATTCCACAAAATTTCTTTGGAAATGGCCAAACGTGGCCATGACCGGACGGCAGAGGAATGCCGGAATAAAACAAAAGCTATGAGGATGAGGTACAGGCAGGTTCTGGATGAGAATTCCAGGCCTGGTAATAGGAGAAGGTCCTGTCCCTATTTTAGGGAGCTTCACCAGATCCTCAAAGGTGAAGGATTGCTGAGGCCAAGGGGGGAGGTGGCAAGTGCCATCACCTTCCAGGACGAGGTGCCAGGACATTCACAGGACCTCTTTTGCCCAGAGACCGTGGATCTGGAGGACATCAGACCTGGTAAGTCATGTATATAAGGGATGGGGGGGGTGAGTTCACTGTCGAAGATGATGCACATATGACTGTAGTATGCATGTACAGATCTTCCTTGCTTGATTGCTGGGTGGACCTTTCAGTGAAGTGGAATGAAAGTTGTTGCTTCCCTAGTTTTGTCTCGGTCTCTCTGTGGCTTGCAAGAATTCTGAACTGGGGGCTTATTAAAATGGACCTTGTTTATGGGTGCTGTCTACCTTACAGGGATGTCATTTTCTTCTCCAACTGTATTCTTGCAGTGATAGAAAGGCAGGAACCGTTTGGTTTTTGTTTGCCCAAAAAACTCTGTACTGTACCAATTCACCTATGCCAACAGGCACTGCCACAATTGTATTTGATGGGAGGCAAGGCAGCATGTTAGAATTCAGACATGCTTCAAGTTAGAGGACTATGAAGGACAGACAGAAGATTATGCATAGATATAAACTTTTTGGTCCTAAAGGTGCCACTGGAGTCAGTGTATGCCTATTACACTGTTATTGGTATATAGCTGGTGTGGTCAGGGATTAACCTGGTTGTGTAATCATTTGCATTTTGTTACTTTCATAGATGATCCCTTGGAGGAGGCAGAGGAGGCAGAGGAAACAGTGGCAGAGGAGTTCATTGGTGAGTCTTGATTTAATCCTATATGTCAGCAAGAAATCTGCTCTCTCAATTGCCCTCCCTTCAAGTAAAAGGTGCACATTGCACTTTTATTTTATTGGAATTCTAACTGATTCTAACTACAGGTGTAATGCAAACCTGGGGGACAGGGTGGGTATATAATTCCAACAGAATAAATCACTGTTGTGTTGCTGCAGAACACTGCTTGCCAGGGACATTCACAAATAGGAATTTTCACTTTGCTGTTATATTTTATTTCCCAACAGTTCCAAACACCATCCCTGATGAGGAGGAGCAGCCAGGACCCTCTCATCATGGCAACTGTTCTCCACCAGAACATCATGCCATCCTGGAAGAACCCAGGCAGCTCACAAGAGCACGGAGGAAGCGACAATATGGGCTGTATGCTGTGGCAGATAAAATAATGGAACAATCAGACAGGCAGCATGCTGCGCAGTTACAACAAATGGACAGCCACCATGCTGAGCATATGGAGGCGAGGAGGCAGGAGTTGCTGGAGAGCAGGGAGGACAGGGAGTTGCTCCGTGAAGCCATCTCACAGCACAATGAGGTGCTAAGGAACTGCTCCCAGACTCTCTCAAGGCTCACGGATCTGCTGGAGAGGGAGCTGCAGAACAGGCAGACCTCAGCTCCTGAGAACCGTGGGGGTGGAAGGGGGAAAAGGAAAAGTGCGGGGTGTCCAAGGGAGAGACTTTCACCCTAATATTACTAATCTGTTCTGTTCAGAAAGTTTAGTGTTGAGTTGCTTCGTTTATACTAACAGTTCATACTAACTCAGTTCCTAAGGGGGGTTGGGTGGGTATGGGAATCCTAACTTTTCACTATCTGTTCTGAAATAAAAGTTTGCCTTCTTGTTTTGCACTCATAAGACTCTCCTGTGTGGTCTCAATTCTGCCCTGGTATGTGGGTTTTTTTCCCTGCCCTAATATGTTAACAATCTGGGGTTCTCTGGTCATCCCTGCCCAAAGTAATGGGGCGGGGGGGGCAATGATCCCTCTAAGCTCTGGAGTCCTGTGAGCAGAAATCCTACTTTGTGAGCTTACTGGCATCACAGTTGTGAGTGAGCAGTTTGGCTACTGCATAAATCGGTTTGCTCTGGACCCCTCCTTCCTGAGCTATGGCAAAAACCTGTGAGCTCAAAGGTAAAAAACCTGTGAGCTAGCGCACACTAAGTCAGCTTAGAGGGAACACTGGTGGGGGATGGGGTGGGGTTATCTAAGAAATCACAGCAGAGAGAGACATATCAAGGGATATATCATTTGCTGACCACTTTTTAAAAAAAACATTCACCTATTGGAACAAGAAATATCAAAATGTCAAAATCAGATCTATATACAACATGAACTATCAAAAGGTTGCCTGGTCATTCCTGGCTACACCACTGCATTTAGGTGGGGAGGTTTATCAGACTGTATAGTTAAAGGTTTAGAATCAATTCCTGTCCTAAGTGAGACATAACTTGAGGAGCCCTCAATGGTTTTGCATGGAAATACTAACTAAATCATGTGTACATCTGATGAGAGTCATGGGGTGGGGGGGCTGCCAGCTCCTAGTTGGGTAACTCCAGGAGATATTGGGAATGAGCCTGGGGAGAACAGGGATTTCAATGGAGTCCTCCATTGCTCCCTCTAAGCCATGGTGACCTGTGAGCAAAAAATCAGCTTTGTGAGCTTATTGGCATTAAAGTTGCAAGTGAGCAATTGGGCTGCTGAATAAATTAAGTTTGCTCTGAAGCCATCCTTCCTGAGCTGAGACAGAAATGTGTCAGCCAGAGGCTTACAAAACTGTTAGCTAGCTCACACTAACTCAGCTTAGAGTGGACACTGGCTGAGGTGACTACTGGGGAACTCTGTAGGGTTTTCAAGGAAAGAAACAGACAGAGGTGGTTTGGCATTGCCTGCCTCTACACAGCACCCCTGGACTTCCTGGCTGGTCTAACCAGCCCTGACCCAGCCAAGCCTCTGAGATCGTGCTGGTCCGGGATCCCAGGGTCTTATGCACTGCCAATCCCACCCACGCCGTACCTAGTATTACCAGTCATGTCAATCCCTAAATGCTGGTCATCAGAAGGAGGATCCTCTTTGCTAATCTGGAAGGACTTGGGGCTTGAAAAAGCAAAAGCAGGCTGCCCACTTTTCAAGAAATGCTCTCCAACCGCGCGTTCCCGCACTTTCACTCTCTGATTTTAAATCCTCCAATAAAACCGCGCGATTCCACACATGACCTATAAGAGCGCTATGACGCTATCGCGAAACATTGCGATAGCGAAAAAACGCGGTAGCGAAACCCACGTTCTTTAATTTTAAATCTTTAAGTCTTTGAAGAACCATGGCAGCCCGCCGAAGGAGAGGCGCTTTTTGGAGCGACGAGGAGGTGGAGGCAATGCTCCAGATCCTTATAGATGGTCACCTGGGCTCCAGAATAATGCACAGCACCCACGAGGAGAACATCAGGCTGTTCTCGAGGGTGTCTGTGACATTGGAGGCCAGGGGGTACCATCGAACGGCACTTCAGTGCCGTTCGAAATTCAAGCGGGTCAAGGGGGACTTTTATAGTGCCCTAGAGGCCTGGAGGGGCTTCCCCCCAACTAGAGCCAGGCCACCATACTTCGCGCTCCTGGCTGAACTTTGGGACCAGGCAGACCGGCCTCACTGGTCCCATAGAAGGCACGCTTGTAAGCATGCCCCCCCCCAATGTATCTCCTGTCCTTTCCCCATTCCCTAAAATGCAAGAGTGCCTTAAGGGGGGGGATCCAGAACCCTTGATCCCATGTAGTTTGCAGGGGGGATAATCTGCTGGAGAATTGGTGCTGGAGCCTGGGCAGACCAGGGACATCACTGGGAGTCCATCCAGTGAACATATGTAAATGCCTGCATTTCCCTTGATCTTGCACAATTAGTAAACAAACAATAAAAGTGCAGTGCTAATCTTGAGTCCAGTGGGATCTTTCAGACCCAGAAAGATTTAGTTGAGGTAGAAGCTTTTGTGTGCATGCACACTTCCTCAGATACAGTGAAGTGTGCAGGCACACAAAAGCTTCTACCTCAACTAAATCTTTCTGGGTCTGAAAGGTCCCACTGGACTCAAGAATAGTTTTGCTGCTTCAGAACAGGTACCCCACCTGAACTGAAATGACATGTATGAAAAATTTCCAAAACCAGATGGCAACCCTAGTCAGTAGTGAACTATAAAGGGCTGGAAACTATAAGGTTTAACTATAAGAACTGGTGGTTCAATTCATTTGCATATACCGTTTCTGTAATCCTCTGTAGCAGCCCGTAGGGGCCGGCCTCAGGAGCAGCAGGCACCAGAGGAGGAAGAGGAGGAGGAGGCAGCAGCTGCAGAGCCCCCCCTCCCCCTCCAGGACAGGATGAGCCTGTGGCTGAAGGTACACAAATGTTCAGCAGGTTGGTGGATGGGACAGCTGGGGAAAATAATACTGGTCACTCAATTCACTGCTCTGAACTGGTCTTCCATGCAGATGTACAAGAGCAGCCAGGGCAACCTGAGGAGGAGCCTGCGCAGGGAGCTGCAGCGCTTGGTAAGCATCCATCAGCAGTACAGGTGACCAGTCCTGAGGAGGGCTGGAGTTTCTCAACAGCAAGAAGGAGGGGGAAAGCAAATCCCACCCTGAGGCCCACAACCCCCAAGAGGTAGAGAGGGGTGTGCGTAGGGACAGAGGAGTTGTGATTTCATCCTGTTTATTTTCTGTGCCCGGTTGTGCCAAACTAGTATATAGTTAAAATAAACCTTTTTTTAGTTACAAGACCTGATGTGCCCTGACCACGTGGTCCTCCCTACTCTGCACATTACCAGAGGCAAAAGGGAGGCCAGGGAACCAAAATGGGCCCAAACCAGAGGGGTTGCCAACTCTCCAGGGGGTGCCCAAAGATTGTGGTACCCGCTTTCCCAGGTTGGGGGATCAGTCAGAGGGGTCTCACTGTCCCTCTAGGAAGATGGTGTGAATTCAGTGAGCAGTGGCACCAAATTACGAAGGGAAATAGCCCCACCAGGCAGTGTGGGCAGGCGAAAACATGGACTTGTGAGCTACAGACCGGCTGCTCAGTCTCCCAGGGCTGAGGGCGGGTCCCCATTTCTTCACAAATGAGGGGAAGGTGGCATGGCAGGCTAGGACAGCCTGTTCAGTCCATGCTGAAAGTTCCAGGTTCAGTCCTAAGGTGTCAGGTGATACTACCCAAGCCTGTGCACCATGAGAATCTCTTCCATTCTAAGAGGATGGAAGCGAATTGGAGGCACCAAAGAAGCTCCCTGTGTTCATGTATCTATTGATCACCTCTGTATTTTCAAAAGGGGGAGAACGGCCACCAGGGCATTTGCAGATGGAGGCGGTCCTGGAGCCCTTCCGCATGGAAGTGCGGGCCAGCTGTGAGTAACAGATGCATGTTTTCTTTAAAGAGGGTACGGTGGGTGGTGATGCTCTGTATTCTTGGTGCTTGGGAGGGGGTCAACAGTGGGAGGGCTTCTAGTGTCCTGGCCCCACTGCTGGACCTCCTGCTGGCACCTGGATATTTTTGGCCACTGTGTGACAGAGTGTTGGACTAGATGGGCCATTGGCCTGATTCAACATTGGCTTCTCTTGTGTTCTCTTATGGGTGGAATACCGTAAAGTCCAGCAATATAAACTAACCACTGTGCCTTTCCCCAACAGTGGATGCCATACACCATCGGCTAGAGGCCGTGGAGGGTGCTGCCAGGCCTCCTGTGAGCCCATCGGTGGTGGAGCTCTTAGAAGCTATCCGCACAGAAATGCGGGCCAGCTGTGAGTAACAGATGCATGTTTTCTTTAAAGAGGGTACGGCGGGTGGAATACCGTAAAGTCCAGCACTATAAACTAACCACTGTGCCTTTCCCCAACAGTGGATGCCATACAGCCTTGAGGCCGTGGAGGGTGCTGTCAGGCCTCCTGTGAACCCACCAGAGGGGGATGCTGGTGGCCACTGATATTTGTATATAGTTTATTATTCTGTACATAGTTCATTTTCCAACCGTTTATATTTCTTGTTGTATTCTGTTGTCATTTTGTTCTACCTACTAAAACTTTTTACAAAAGGTGAATCATGGTTGTCAGTAAGTGATATATCCCCCTTGATATGTTTTAACCTCTGCTGTGCAATGATACCTCTTGCATCTCTGCTGTGATTTCCTAGGAGGAGTGTAGTGTGATAACCCCCCCAACCCCCTGCCCCATTACTTTGGGCAGGAATGACCAGAGAACACCAGATTGTTAGCAAACCAGGGCAGCAAACCAGGGCAGAGTTGAGACCACACAGGAGAATCTGAGTCTTATGATTGCGAAACAAAAAGGCAAAACTTTTATTTCAGAACAGATAGATAGTGACAAATTAGGATTCCCATACCCACCCAAACCCACCATAAGGAACTGTCTTAGTGTGCAAAAGGAAGCTGCACTTTATTCAGTGTTACAAACCACAGACATCAATGCAGCCCGCACCCTTTGACCCCGTGCTGTGTGTCTGCGATCAGACAGTAGATCAGGGGGGAACAGGTAGTACTTGAATGTCCCCTGAGCCCAGGGGCTCAGCAAAGTGTCCCTTTTCTTCACAAATGTTATGGAGAACCACACATGCTGCAGTGATGGGGGTGAAGTCCTTCTCCTGGAGACGTAATCTTTTACTGAGGCATCTCCATCTAGATTTCAGTCTTCCAAATGCATGCTCCACCACAATACGTGCCCTGGACAGCCGCTTATTAAAAAGTTTCTCCATCCGGTCAGTGGGGGTTCTGAATGGTGTCATAAGCCACCCTCTGATGGGATAAGCCCCATCAGCCAGCATCAGTGGGGGGATAGTCACTCCATTCACAGTGATGGTGGGGTTCCCTGGGACAAACACCCCACCATCCATCGCCCTGCAGAGCTTAGATGCCCTGAAAACACTGGCATCATGTCTCTTGCCTGACCTGCCAATCTCAGCATCAATAAAACGGCCTGTGCTGTCCACCGCTCCCTGAAGCAGAATGGAGTGACCGCCTTTCCTGTTTATGTAAATGTGTGCCCGATGAGCTGGGGGAGCCACCGGTATGTGGGTCCCATCGAGTGCACCGATGCAATTTGGAAACCCCAGTCTGGAGAATCCATCCATTATCTGTATGGGAAGAACAGCAATGATATCTGCAATAAGCTTTCAATTTAATACCAGGAATACTAGCTACCTGCTACTTGTGACAATACCTTCAGTACAGACATAGAAATGGGGAACAAACAAAGGCCACTAGGTATATGACACATATCCACATTGCAGTAGCACAAATGCCATTACAGAATAGTGAGAGTAAGTATCAATGGAAACAGCAGGGAGTTACTTAGGGCTAATTAATCTGTGGAACCCAAATCACAGTTTTGTTCTTCCAGAACTATAAGACCATCACTCACTAGTACAGTTAGTCCCTCTCTCCCACCCCTTGGTTTATTACTGAACCTACAGATGACCCTTGGCAAGCATCTGTGCAAAAAGAACCGCACTGAACTCCTCCTGAAAATAAAGAATCCATACTCACCGATCCAACCTCATTGCCAAGGCAGACCTTCTTTTTGAAGAGCTCCTCCAAAATTGCTAGGCACACCTCCTTCACAATAAGGAATCCGGTTGACAGGCCCACACCGAACTGCTGTTTGAGGTTCCGGAAGTATTCCTGATTGGCCAGGTACCATAAGGCGATGCCCAGCCTTTTCTCCACTGGTATGGAGACTCGAATGTGCGTGTTCTGCCGCTCCAGGCGGTGCCTCAGGGTGCCAGCCAGTTCAAAAAAGGTTGCCCTAGACATCCAGAAATTCTTGAGCCAATCTTCATCAATCCATCTGCCCATCACATCGCTGTCCCACCAGTCCGCACTCCTCTCTTTCACCCACCAACGTCGAGGGACTGTATGGGCAGCAATGACAGGTGCCCATGCCCTGATAGATGCCCTCCGGTTGTACCTGAAGGGTGCATGGGTCATGGCAGGCATGTCAGTTCTCCTCCCCCCCCTCCTCCTGGAGAGATGGAGGTAGTGCGTAAGCACCTCATTCAAAGCTGCTGTGCTGCTGATCATCATCTGCAACACCTCCAGGATCAGTTGCAACAAGGTAGTTATGGAGACCATGACTATGAGCTCAGTAATCTCTCTCACAGTCACACAAAAGTCACACACTCTATCCCACCAAGCCTGCCACTCACCAACTTCAACCCACAGAGATGAGGGGTTTGCCTCCCTGCCCTTTATACCTGGGTCCAGCTGTGCACCAGCCAATTGCCTCTTGGCATGGATGGGGGCTCATCAGGCTGGGTTGGCATGGATGGGGGCTCATCAGGCTCTCTCCAATCAGTGGTGCCCCGATGTCCCGCCGGAAGCCTCTATCCAATGGGGTGCTTGTCTCCAGGTGGCAGATGTAGCCATCGCAAGTCTCCCAGTGGAGTCCAGGCATTCCTATGGGATCGCTATGGCGCTGTTTTACGGTCCCGTTACATCGTTATAGCGCTATAGCGCTCTAAAGCGAACGTTCGGGGGGAAAAAACCACGGCGGGAAACGGCGGGAAAACAAAGCGGTGCAGTCTGAAATGCCAACCCGCTTCTGATTCGGCTCCTTTCCGGTAAGGTCAAGCCATGTGTGAAATGGCAGCCCTGTACCGGTTTACTTCAAGACGAATCAGAAACGGCTTCAATCCGGCAGAATCTCGGTAATGTGAAATTCCCTTATGGCATTGTACCATGTTGAGGCCTCTCCCCTCTCCAAACCTCACCCTCTCCTGGGTGGTATTTTTGCATGTGGGCTTCTTTCCATGTGGGCCTCTTTCCATGTGGGCTTTTATGTGTATGGGCTTTTTTCCATGTGGGCATTTTTCCTGTGAGCATTTATGACCGTGGGTTTTTTCTGTGGGTTTTTTCCCCTAGAACTGAAAAGTTGAAGGCAGCAGCAAAAGGGGAAGATCCAATCTGAGATGGATTGACTAAGTAAAGGAAGCCATGACCCTCAGCTTGCAAGACTTGAGTAAGGTTGTTAACGATACAAAACTTCATAGAATCATAGAATCACAGTATTGGAAAGAGCCTTAAAGGTAATCTTCAACCTTAAAGGTCCAACCCCGTGCTCAATGTCGGATCAGCTCAGAACACCTCTGAGAAGTGTTTGTCCCGCTGCTGCTTAAAGACTGCCAGTGAGGGGGAGCTTACTACCTCCCTAGGCAACTGATTCCACTGCTGTACAACTCCTACTGTAAAAAAGTTTTTTTCTAATATTCAGCCAGCACTTTCCTGCCCTTAATTTAAACCCATTATTATGAGTCCTATCCTCTGCTGCCAACAGGAACAGCTCCCTGCCCTTCACTAAGTGACAGCCCTTCAAATACTTAAAGAGAGCAATCATGTCCCACCTCAACCTTCTCTTCTCCAGACTAAGCATTCCCAAATCCCTCAGCATTTCCTCAAAGGGCTTGTTCTCCAGGGCCCTGATCATCCTCATCTCTCTCCTCTGCATCTGCTCTATTCTGTCCACATCCTTTTCGAAGTGAGCCTCCAGAACTGCACACAATACTCCAGGTGCGGCCTGACCAATGCAGTGTACAGCATTGGAGGTCATTAATTCAGATGGTCACCATAAATTGGAAATGACTTGATAGCACATAACAGACATGCATAAATGAACATTTTTATTGCATAGTTATCAATATACTATACAATGAACAATACAGACTACAGAGGAAAAATAATTACTTTCACTTTTTGCACTCCTTTGCATTGTGACTGTTCACAAGCAGCGTTGGGTCACACTGATTCAAATTTTAAAAGGCAAGAGACTGGGGTTCTTTAACCCCCCCGAAAAAGTCAAACTACTCAGATACATACCACATGACAGTACAACCCTAAACAGAGTTACGCCCATCTAAATCCATTGAAATAAATGGGCTTAGAAGGGTTTAGTGCTCCTTAGGAATGCACTGTTACCCCCCCCCAAAAAAAAATTTCACAATGCTTTCCATAAGCTAGGAAGACACACTTTTCTAACAGAAGGTATTCTATTTCAAATTCAGCAGGGTCATTTAAAATTAACAGCTTGTCTTATAGAGAAAGCCCTATATAAAATGTCCACAAATTCATAACACCTACAACTAATACTGTGCTAAACTGGCTTTTTAAGTTTCTTTCTCCTGAGAAACCACTAGGTAACTCCTATCTGAAGCCCAGATGAAAAAGCAAAAACTGGTGTGGAATACTGTTCTAAGCCAGAAACATGGGTCAGCAGAAGACCAAATCCACCCCCACTATTCCTACCTCTTCCCAGGCAAGGAGCTGCAGTTTCTAAAGCTAGCCAATGAGTCCACCCAACTCCTGTTCACTTGAATCTCAGAGCAGCATGACAGGCAGTATTTGCAGGACTTTCACTGCCACTCCTCTTGGCCGGTGAATCAGCTGGCATGCTGTCTCCAAAGCTTTCCTGTGGTTCCCACATGTGCAGTGAAACAGCTCTTGCACTGAGAGGATCTGTATACCCAATTGGAAGATGACCCCCCCCTTTTTAGAAAGCCAAAGTTATAGTGTGGCCCAATATGGTCCTGTGTTTACTGACAGTATGTCTAGGAGGACTCCCAGAAACTTCTGCAAGGCTCAGAGGTTTTGCAGCAAACCCACAGAGGTTCTTTGGTAGATGTTGGTAGGTAAAGCATTTGTTGAAGGTAGTCTGGAAATATTATTATTTATTTAAAATATTTATACCCCACCTTATGTTCTCCCACTCATGATGGCTAACAGAACAGAAATAGCTGCAATGATGCAAAAAAGCAGTATAAGCATCCAGCTACAAGTTAAAAATCAATATACACAGTTAAAAATAACCCAGACTGCTAAAATGGTTTGGTACCAAATGCCCTCTGGAATGAAACTGCTTTACATGCCTTCCTTTTATTGATTCATTGATTGATTTTAGACTTATATCCCACCCCTCCTCTGGGTCACAGGGCTTGGGGCAGCTCACATTCAAAAAACCATCTATAGAGGTAAAACATACTTACAAAACATTATATTACAAGCCATAAAACAGCACCCTAGCTCATGCATCAGAATAAAACATGACTGTTTGGCACCCAATAACCAACACCCCAGACTACTGTAAAAAAACCTGGCAGCACTGCTAATAGGTGATAGAAAACTGTCCTCGACTATCCTCATTGGAAAGTCTGTTGGAACAACTTTGCCTGAAAGTGGCAAGTGAAGGTTCTCTCTCCACTCCCACTTTGGTAGACTATTCCAGAGCATGGCTGTCCTAGGTGTTTTTCACACCCTATGCCAATGCACTGCCCTTTCCACTAGCCCACCACTTCTCCTGCCCCCCCCCCAGCAGGGGTGCGGTCCTCTGTGCCACCACCAACCAGGGCATTTTCCTCTGAGCCCCTGCAAAGGAGTGGGAGAGTGAAGCCCAACAATGACAGAGCAGGTAGCTTCCTGCTCTTTCTCCTTGTCTTATGGATCCGGGGCAGAGTGACAGGCCAGGCCCGCTGCTGTGCTCTGAGGACTAGGGTAGAGTCACGTGCAACAGGGCTAGCCACTGCCTACCTCTTTTGTGGGGGTGAGACTGGGGAAGGTGAGGGGGGGAACCCAGGCTGGGGTGCTGTGGCTGGGGCACTACTTGGGGCTGCCACTTGATCCCATGGCATCCCCATCCTCTGGCACCCCAAGCAATAGCTGAAGACTACCTAGCTGGCACATTGGCCCTGTTCCAGAGGAATGGGCTTACCAGAGATAACCACTTCACTGTTGCCTGGTTAATCACAGGTCATAGCATATCAGCTATCAAAGGTATCTGCAACCACTGCATGCCAGCTATCAAGTATCAACTGTCAGGCATCAAATATTGCAGTCAAATATTATATGCTGTCAAGCACAGATATTCAGTGAGTGTTCAAACATTCAGTGAGTACCTGGAGAATATTAAAAATCAAAATTTATAAAGGAGATTTTTTTAAGACGCAAACCTGTTTCAGCTCTAATAATCTACAGAGGCATTAGGAAATAAGTTTTAACCATAGCTCAGGCTGATTTTATTCATTACAGCCTGATAATCACAGCAAGTCCATTGATCCCCCAGTGAATGTTGCAGCTCTGAAGAATCAGTTATCTTCCCTCTGTTTATTATGATGAGCATTGTTGGGTTGGGGGCAGGGGAGTCAGCACTGAATTTACTCCTCTGATACTTATTGGAAACTGTCAAGGTCTTGTAACATATATAATGCTTTTAGAGAAAGCACAGGGTGCCTTTCAAAACAAAGTAATCTCAACTAGCCCCACATACCCAGAATTATGGGTGTTCAATAGTACCTCTCATATTTTTAAGAAAATAATAAGCACTGCCCTCACCTTCTCTGAATTCCTCAGCATCTGTGGAAATAACTGTGGAAGTATAAACTGGTCAACACCAGATTTTCTTGAATGGAATGGATTATTTATATCCATTTCAGTCTAGTTTCCAACCTGCATTTAGGACGGAAACTTCCTCCATCAGTCTGACTAGTTATCTTTGCTGGAACAAAACCAAAAGAAAATGCCATTTGTTGACTCTCCTGGACCTCTTGAAGCTTTCAGTAGAAGAGCTGAAGGAGAAGAGTTGCTTTTTATACCACGCTTTTCTCTACCCCAATGAAGGTCTCAAAGGGGCTTACAGTTGCCTTTGTCTTCCTTTCCCCACAACAGGCACCTTTTGAGGTAGGTGGGGATGAGAGAGTTTTGAGAGAACTGTGACTGGCCCAAGGTCACTGAAAAGTACTGAGGTCTAAGACTCAGCAAGGTAAAATCAGCTCACGTTTATTTGGTTACATCAGAATGAAGATAAAAACTAGCCGGTCCCAGGCCTGCTTATATTTGTGTTCACACTCATACCCAACATACCCCCACTTCCCATGATAGGTTCTATTTACAGGGTCCGGGTGATTGTAGGTTCCCATTAGGATCTGGGTGCTTCCATTGGCCCATTTGACCACATGGCCAGGTGCATGTGGTCGTGGCCATCCTGATACATAACAGTCACCCAGCTAGCTTCAATGAGGAGGAGTGGGGAATCAAACTCAGTTCACTAGATTGGAGTCTGCAACTTTTAACCACTATACCACACTGGCTCTCAATACCATTTACCATGTTGTTATTCTGAATTGGTTGGCTGACATGGTTGTCAAGGGTACCACATTCTCACCTTTGGGATGCCCTTCTCCTTGAGGCTCACCTGACACTTACTTTACTTTCTTTTAGGCACCAAACTAAAACACATATTTTAATTTAGGCTTTCATTTAGGGGGTTTTATCTTATCAGCTTTTTAATGGTCTGCTGTTTTATGAATGGTTTTATGCTGCTTCTGTCCTATGGCTTGTGTGTTAATATTGTGGTTTTTAACGGCCCTGAGTAGGATTCTAAAGAGGCAACATAAAAATATCCCAAATAAATAAACAAACCAGCTTTGGCTGGTTTGCCAGCTGAGGCCTTTCCTTGGAAGCATGTTCTGGTCAAACTATCCATGCATTGACTGCATCTAGATTGGACCACTGCAGTGTGGGACTGCATTTGATGACTGCTTGGGAGCTTCAGCAGGTTTTGAATACAGCAGTGGGATGTTGCAAAGGAAGGTGTTTAGCTATCATACTATCTCATAGCTGCAGGTTTGATGGTTGTGTCCTGAAGCAGAGTAAGGGTTCTGAGCAGAGCAGTGTTAGATATATGCTACAACCATGTTAGTTTGTGCAAAGTACTCCCTTTTTGTTCAAAGAGTACCTGTTTCCATCACTAAAGTCACCCTATGTCTCTTCTAAGAGTGCACAAGAGAGATATAGCCCCATGCTATGCACACTATCATTTGAGATGTGGGTGGCTTGGCTGGAGTTCAGGAGAGCTGTGATCACCTGCATATTTAGTCAGAATACTAAGCTGGGAGACATGCAGGGAATTTTGTATTTCACTCCCACTGAGTTTAATGGAAATGCTTAAATGTATGTCTGCTTTTTGCCAGTGCAACGTTATGTCAGTGCAAGGAGCAGGACACAGGCTGAGGGCAATTAGGGTGTTGAGTAAAAGTGTTGATTTCCATGAGACAGAGCTGACTGGGTGGGGTGATGGCCTTAACCTCTCACAGTCATATTTGATTTGCATGTTCTTCTCTGTTTCCGTGCATACTGTTCCTGCTTCAGATTGGACCATGGCAGGCATGCAGAAAGAGCTTGAACCTTCTCCTCATGCTGTTAAAATGAACAGAAATGGTTTGAAGAGAGCTATTTGGCCAAATAGATCCTTTGCCTAGCCTACATGTACCACAGTCCAACCTGGAGAACAAACAGCATGTGTGAGAACAGAGGAGAACACACAAATAATGTAGGACTGTGATAGAGTTCACTGGTTAGGAACATTGTCCCCACCCCATGAACTCCGTTGCACAGTAATTGACACTAAGTCCTGCTCCTCTCCTGGCAACCCTGTTCCCATTTTCAGAATGGCTTTAGGAATGTACTCTTAAACTATCTGTAGAACAAGCTTGGACATAATCCCGCCTTAGATGGAACTTTGTCTTTTCTCTCTCTTCAACTCCAAAATTTTTGTTTTCAGTAAAATTAATACATTCATGGTGATTTTCAGGGCTGCCTTTTAAACAGGCTCCTGCAGAAGGATAATTTTTGTAGCCTGTTCCTATGTCCATCTACCCGCTAGTAAATCCATTGTGTTTAAAGAGACTTATTCCGAACTAAGGGTACTGGGGGTCGCAGTCTCCGTCTCTCTTAATGTGACAGCCCTTGACAAATACAGAGCCTGGTTTCTCTGAAAGCCTACTGGGTCCTCCCTAAGGCAAAGGTCTTACAGAAAGCTAAAATCCAGTTTTGTAGCATCTTTAGGATGAGGCTCAACAGAGCATTGCTAATAAAGATGACCAAGATGGACAACAGGGATTTGTTGTATTTACACATGTATCTCTCCATCTAAACTAACCATGGCATGAAAAATTTGCAGAAAATGCTAATTAAAAGTTAATAAATCCCATGACAATGAGTGGCCTGTGGTCCATGAGCTAGGATCAGTCTATACTGCTTCAATGGAAGCATTTATCTTTAATATATTTTTGACTATGAAATTTAGACAGCTGGATTCTATTAATATATGTATAAAAATAGCTAAAACATAGCTATAAATATACAGCTATTAACATAAATAAAAAATGGGCAGCAGTATAATATATATACAGATTTCTGATTGATGCTCTCCATGGTACTTAAGTTTTTGGCACTCCACTGAAAACCAGGCAGAGCAATGCCAGTAGCCACTGCAACATGGCTGTGTAGGCATTACACCTACATAACACTGTTGCCATCCTAAGTATTCTCAGCAGCAATGTAAAAACCAAGCAGCAGCAGCAGAAGGAAGAGTAGGAGGAGGATTTATATCCCACCCTTCACTTGGAGTTTCAGAGTGGTTTACAATCTCCTTCCCTTCCTCTCCCCACAACAGACACCCTGTGAGGTGGATGAGGCTGAGAGAGCTCTGAGAGAACTGTGACTGACCCAAGGTCCCCCAGCTGGCTGCATGTGGAGGAGTGGGGACTCAAACCTGGTTCTCCAGATTAGAGTCCACCTCTCTTAACCACTACACCACACTGGCTCAAACAAGAGAAAATAACAAGAGATAATGTAGCAACACTGACAGATGTTCCCACAGCATCCCTGGCAACTCCACTGCCACCCACCAATTTTGATGTTGTACATCAAAGACAGCCTAGGTACCACCTGCAACAGTCCTGCAACAGTAACATAAATTGACTACATCAGCATAGAGTTCTGCTGTACAACAGAATTTAGTACCAATCCTATCCTCACCCAGAAGATACAAATTGGAGATAAGATCACATTGTCAGAATTATAATCTCTATATTTTGTCTTTATTATCACATGGTCTTATTAAATGTATAAATTTTAAAAAGTTATCTCCTCTGCAATGTGTATGACTTGATGTTAAAGCAATTGAACATCCATTCCAGCATTTCAGACTTGAGTCTATATCTTTCTTGTTGTGATGTTGTTGCTGGTTGCCAGAAGGGTGCTTCAGAAAAAAATATCACAGGCCATATAATTTTTAGATAAACAAAGACAATGACTTCTGTTATCTGATTTAACAGCTCAGTTTCTTATCTTTATCACTACTCCCCCCTTTTTTTGTTTAGGGAAAGTTATAAAATGTATGTAGAAGCCAATGCAGGTCTTGGAGCTATGACTTTGCAGCCAGGTCAGGCATCTCGGATCAGAGTAGTAGATTCAAGTTGATTCAAAAAGCCCAAGAAATCAACTTGTGGGAACACAGAGGCATAATTTCACAAAGAAGCAACAGGTGAAGTCTTTTTCCTTATACAAACAACAATTGAACAATAGGTTTTAAAGGGAGGGGCAAAATCAAGCAATCCAGTGTTTGTAGCTAGAACCAAGGTGAGTCATCCTTCAGTCCAGACTCCCCATACTGCAGAGTCTTGTGAATGTCAAGCCATACTAGCTTTTGAGCATAGTTGGTTATCACCTTACAAAGATCACTGGGCCATCTAGTTCAGTATTCCATCAACTCCAAATGGCTTTCCCAGGTTTCAGGAAGAAGTCTTTCCCAGCCCGGCTATGTAAGATATTTCTTTAACTGGAGATTCTGGGATGGAAAACTGGAACCTTCTGCATGCAAAGCATGTGCTCTGTCACTGAACTTTTGGGTACAAAATCACACCTGTGGCCCCTGGTCTCCCTATCCCAGGTCTGATCAGCAGCTAGGAGAGGGCCCCAGAGCCATGGCTCCGTTATCCAACTGTGAACAAATGGAAAATCCCAGACAAGGATCCTTGAAAAGACTACAGTCTGCACTATTCTCCTTGTACTTGCACTTCACACACTCACCCAAAGTCAGGTTGGCCAGATCTGATGTAAAGGTACCAAAAGCTGTCAGGACAGGACAACTTTGATGAAGATGATGGAACTCCATGCCTGTAAGCTTGGATTGTCCCTTTTGTAGGGCTAATAATGTCATGGTGTCTCCAGCCTCCTTTGCTTGTCTTCACCTCTTTGGTCTTTCCCCCTTGAACTCTATAAAATGCCAATGAACCTAGCTCTTGGTTGGCAGCTGTCCCACAACACCATTTGCTTCCTGTTGACATTTCTTAGGGCAGGGGTGTCAAACTCATTTGTTACGAGGGCCGGATCTGACATAAATGAGACCTTGTTGGGCCGAGCCATGTGTGTCATAAAATGTGATGCCAAGTAGCGGAGATATAAACTTTATAAAGGACACAAAGTGTTTTTTTACTTAAAATAAAAACATGCTTAAAACATTAGCACTCTTGCAATATTTTGTTTATTTAACAGTGTCTGATAACTGACACCTCTTGCTCTGAACTATTACATCAAAATGTCTGTGCTGTTGCAGTCCTGAGTATGCTGGTGTGTATCTTGAGTATGCAGGTGTGTATCTGTAAGCTGAAAACCTATGATGATGCAGCAGCAACAGAACTGGAAAAAGTAGTAGAAGACAGCCAGTTCTACTGCGGGCCTGATAGAAGCCCTCCAGGGGCCTGATCCGGCCCCCGTGCCGCATGTTTGACACCCCCATCTTAGGGCTTCAGTCTGAGCTTCAGTGGTTGCAGCTGGTGTCAGGGTCTCTTCTCCTTATCTCATGGAACCAGTTGGGGAGGGGTGAAGGGAGGGGCACCTAACAGAGATGTTCAGTCTCATATCATGTGCATCAGAATGGCATAGGACAGTATGTTTCAGGGCCAAGGTCAAGGAACCGCCATGTCTTCAGCTATGCCACACTTCTGTTTCTGATATATACTTGCAAGCGCTCACTCTTTTTATAAGTTGTGTATGTGTCCATAAACTACAATTGCTGAGTGCACACATTATATAGGATATGGTAACAACCAGAAATTGCTGAGTACACTGGACATTCTCAGGGAGCGCTGCACCTTTTGCAAAATAGCTGTTTCTTATTCATGTGAACTTAAAGCAAACACTTCATAAGGCAGTTTATAAAGAGAAAGCAATACCAGGCCCTTGTCTAATAAACTATGCCCCCAAATGGTCAAGTTAGTTCTCCTTGCAAAAACTGAGTTTAACCCTCATTTGCAGCCTTAGTCATGAAGAGAATCTGTTGCCTGATATGATTCCTGAGTCAGCACCACCATCAGTTTTGACCCAAAATGGAAACATATTCAAGTTGATTTGGGGTCATAAGCTGATTTCTATGCATGTCTATCAGCTCCCACCAGAGCCCAAGGGCTGCTGTTGAATCAATGAGTCAGGGGAGGGTGGAGATGCAGCAGTCTGTTCTCAGTCCAGTTCCTTTTTATCCATAGTTGGTTATACAATCCTATTTCTTATTCTGGGATGCCTTTCCTCCTTGCCAAGTCCTTGCTGCTGCTTGCATCTCATACATAGCAAGACCCTCATCACATCAAGAATTCATAATCATCCAAAAATATTCAATAGGAATGTGAAATATTTACACATGAAAGGATGTCAGATGGAATGAAGTACCTGTGATACTTTATAACTGTTCATTTGAGATAGTGAATGTACAGTCTGCATTGAGGGGTCACACTAAAGGTGCGCTTGAAAGTGAGGTGTAGGCTTCCCAATCCTTTGCTAAGGACTGAGAAAGAAGCCAAATGTTTATTTCATTTTTATTTATGATATTTATAGTCCACATTTCTTGCCGAGACTCAAGGTGGATTACATAGTATAAATCAATACAATCTACAGGGTGGGACATCTAATAAACAATGCAATAAGATTTGGATTATGGAAATCTGAAACCAAGCAGAAATCTGAAAACAGAGCTGAAACAAAGTATAAGCAATAGCATGGTACAGTAAATGATGCAGAATTTACATAGTACAGTCATACTTACACCAACAGTTTGCAGTATACACAGTAGTACAGTCCACACTCCCTTTCTGTTTACTAAAGCGTCTTTCTGAATCATTCCATTATAGCTCTGTTACCTGGATAAAAATGCCCTCCTGAATAATTCAGTTTTACATAGTTTGCAGAATGCCAGGAGAGTGGGGTCCTTCCTGACCTCATCAGAGAGGCCGTTCCACATGGTAGGGGTTGCAACAAAGAATGCAAGTGTACAGGCAGTTGTTGATCTTGGTTAAATACAGAATAACGATACTGGAGAGAAGGAGATCATTGGCTAGGTTTGTTGTCTTCACTAGCCACAGCTTGCAGTTGTGTCCTGGAATCTCAGGTACTTCTACATGTCTCTCATATTCTTTTTTTCCCCACAATTCTTGTTTCTCCCAATGACTTCATCAGAGCTTCTTGTCACCGTATTGTTGAGAAATCCTCTCAGCAGGGCTTGTCTGACTATTGTGATGAAGTGACATAAGACTGACAATGAACACGTCTATCCTGAAGAGATGTGTATGGCAACTTCAGGAATTCTCTGAGAGAAATGTGCACACTGTAATTCTTATGTCACTTTTTCATCAGTCATGATGTGACAAGTGAGAATTCTTTTACAAGTAAAACAAAGCCAAGAAATGAAGCTGCCCTGCACATCTTCTGTTTGCCAGGAATTTAACAGTGCCCGCCTGCTTCCCATTCCCTTGGAAACAGCAGATCTCCCTACCATTCTTATCCCTGGGATCATTCAGGAGAGCTGTCTTGGGCAATCACACAGTCTTTCTTGGAGGGGAGGGAAATTTTAAATAGGAGGAAATTGGATTTATACCCCGCCCAACACTCGGAGTCTCAGAGAGTCTTACAAACTCCTTTCCCTCCTGCTCCCCACAACAGACACCCTGTGAGGTTGGCCATTAGTTACATTAGCCATCAGTTACATTAGCCATGGTTGTGGAGTGCATGCTGCACTGCTCCTCGTGTCTTGGGAAAGATGCTTGGCTTGGCTGAACTAATCTTACTGTGGCTGAACTGGACTCCTTTCTTGACATATTGGTTTGATTCTTTTAAATTATTGATTATTACTATTAGCTAGACTTTGCTTGGTTCTTTGTCCTGGGGTGGGGTAATATGGTGGGGCAACATTTGATTACTGGAGTGGAGTAGTCTGGGACAGGTATTGTTGTCATTGCTGCTATTTTAAATTCGTTTCTTGGATTTTTAAAAAAAAATGTAGTTCATTCTTCTTGTTTTGTTGGCTTTCTGGTTGCCTTCATTTAGTGGGTTAACCATTTTCCACCTTATTGTAGATTAGTGATTTTCAGTAACATCACATTTTTCCTTACTTATGTATGGATAGGTAGGTTCCCAACAAACCAATTGCAATGTGACATGAGCTAGCCTCACTTTTTTTAAAAAAAAATCTCCTATATCTCTGCAACATGATTGGTGGGGTGGGTAGGTGCCTCACCAGACAGGAAAAGAACAAGGTGCAAGGTAGAGAATGGTAAAAAACAGACGTAGTGGCATACCTTCTACAGAGATTTTTTCCTTGAACAGTAAGCTGAGCAAGGCAGGGCTGGCCATATTTATACATATTTTATGTAGAAGGTATGCCACTATGTCCATTTTTTACCATTTTAATTTTAACTATATAACAAAATAACCCTTTGAGTTCTTGTTTATTATAAAAAAGAATTGTGTTTCAGACTTGGATATAGGAATCCTATAAGGCCAACTTATAACATGCTCAGACCGTTTGTGCATTTTATAATTTTAGAGAGTATTAATTTTTTATATATTTTAATGAATTTGTGTTTGTGTTATATTTTATAACAGATCCCCTGACGAAGCTCATAGCAAAATGCGTAGGGATCCATAAGAGCTAAATAAACTCTCTACCTTGCTCCTTGTTCTTTTTCATATTCCCTGCCTATTGATGAAGCCATCATTTTTTTCTGATTACCTCACCAGACAGACACTCTGGAAGGACTACTTTTATTTGCAATTGCTATGTTTGGATTTTTAAAAAATTGCCCAGAAAACCAGAAGAGGAGGGAACTGGACACTTAACACCACTACAGAAGGAGGTAGTTGAGACACCCCTGGCTAGCCGGGCTCAGAGCGCTGTACAACATGGTCATAAAACATCAATTAAAAACAGGTTAAAAACCAGTAGCACAGAAATGTAGCTGGAGATGGTGCAAGAGAAGCCAGTAATGCCGCTATCTCATAAGAGGGAGGATGGAGTGCCAGGATGCAACTGTCGCTGTCCTCAATCAAATGCCTGGTGGAACATCTCTGCCTTACAGGCCCTGCAGAACTGTAACAGGTCCTGTGGGACATGGATGTTATTTGGTAGAGAATTCCACCTGATTGGAGCCAGGGCAGAAAAGGCCCTGGCTCTGCTTGAGGACAGCTGAATGTTCCCTTTGATGTGCAAGAGTAGCCCCAAATCAACAAGTTTCCCCTGGGAAACAGCTCTGCCTTTGGATTCGTAGTCGGATCCTGAAGCCTCTCCAACCCTTGAACAGCCCCATCACACTACTCACTGCCATAATGAGGAACAGCATCTTTAAATACTGGAATCTTGCTCCTGGAGGAAAGGGGCCTGTCTCTCCAAGCCCTTTCTGCATGTCCATTTCCCCCACTCAGGGCCAGCCTGAGGTTTTTTTTCACACTAGGCAAGGCAAGCTTGTGGTGCCCCCCCCCCTGGCGAGGCTGCCTTGTGGAGCCTCAGCTGGGATATGATGGTCACCTGTGTGCATGCACAGAGGGGATCTGCCTGTCTCTCTCACCCACCCGCCTTTATTGGCAGCTTAATTTTGCACTTATTAAAGGGAAATTCATTTGGCAGCAATTTCCCCAGCCACCCGAGCAGTGTGGCACTCCACAGGCCCCTCTCCCTAACTGAATTACATGTGGCAGAAGATCTGCATTATTGAAATGAGCTCAGGAGCCTGGCACATGCTGGTGGGGGGGAGGGGCGCTGCTGGTGGCTCCGTGGCAACCCCCCCACTAGCTGCTGGGTGCAGATGGCAGTGCCACCACCCCGCCCAAGCCTCGGCCGCTCCCTGAAAGCCAGCCAAAGTGTGGCTGGAAGGGCTGACCTCCAGGCCTGGGGCACCGGGGCCACCTGCCTGCCCAACCAGAGTCTGAGTGCTGCTGCAGTTTGGCCAAGCCTTCCCAGCGGCAAGGAACAACTCCTGGCATTGGGGGGGAAGAAGAAGGCACGAGACTGGCAGGGCCTTCTCCATGGCTGGGAAGTGGGCTGGGAAAGAGGCGTCATCACATGGGCAATGCATGAGGAACTGGGTACGGGTGGCGCGTGCACACCCGGGCCAAGCAAACCCTTTTCTATCGTGTAGGCACTCCAGCCCCATGCAGTGCTGCCCAGCCAGCCCAGCTTCTGAAGCCCACCTGGGCCCAGCAGGCAAAAGGCGCTCGGAGCTCTTCCCTACCCGCCCTCAGGCTAGGGAAGCCGAGCTGCCCTTTCCCTCGGTCACTCCCTATCTGTGGCCCGCCACCGTATTTCTTTAAGTGCTCCCCAAGCTGCGGGGGGGGGAAGCCATGAGAAAGTCCCTTTTTTCACAGGGGTGAACTAGCTGGTTCCTTCATCCTGGAGGATAGCCCCCCCCAACCCCAGCAGTGGGGGTGGGAGGGAAAAGATGGCTCAACCCCCAGTGGGAATCACAGAGCAGCCACAGTGTGGGGTCCCTGCTTCTCTTTCCCATCAAGACCCTCCTTCCTTGCAGCCAAGGCACCAGCAGATGCACTGGAGAGGAGTGGCTCTGGTCAGGGCCCATGCCCAGAAAGTCATGCTGGGGGCAGACGGTGGTGGCAGGGGCCTCGCTGCGTCCCTGGGACATCTGCGCCCTAGGCTGTCACCCTAGTTGGTCTAGTGGAAGAGCCGGCCCTGCCCCCACTTTCACTGTGCATCACCATTGGGGAGGGTTTTCCCCTTCTGCATTCCCCCACGCATTCCAATTGTGTTTTGTTTTTCTTTCTGCATTGATTCCCTCCCCCCTTTTGGCTCTTTCAGTATGCTGTTTCCCTGGGTTTTCTAAAACTCCTTTTGTCACTATTTTTCTCCTTAGTTTGCTTCCAAGCCAAAGGGAATTTAAAAGCATACACATTTCCTCAGACTGTCCCTCCCCTCTGCCCTTGGAGGCCAGTTGGTCTCTCCTTATTGGTCAGCTTTGCACCGGACATGTCTTTTGAAATAGATTAGGAAAGTAATTGCCTTTGTCTGACTTGTTTATAGGAATGGCTAGTTGGCTCAGTTGGTTAGGATGCAGCACTAGTAACTACAAGCTTGTTGGTTTGATTCCCCAGTCAGGCAAGTTTGGTTTTGAAAAAAAATATATAGTTTTCTGACCACAAACATTTCAAATGCAAGAATGGTGCTGTTGAACCTGCTCTGTGGCAGCTGCAGCCTGTTTAAAAAAAGAAGTCTGGCGGGGGATCCACGCATGCGCTAGCAACAGAAGCCGTGCCTCAGACTCTCTCCGCTAAACTAAAAAGATTTATGGCCTAGAAGGACACAAAAAGGTAATTAATTACTCGGGAGGAAGAGGAACAAGCTCCTAACGAGGTCAGGATTAGGAGGAGGAAACATAGGAGAAAAAGAAAACAAATTGGAGATAAGGTAACCAGGCACGCCGCCAGAGTTACAAATCAAAACTATCAGGAATACAAGGTAGCAGCCAGAAGCTGTAAACAGAGCGACTATGGCCCGGAGCATTAAGGAACTATCAGAGCAGATAGCAGCATTCCAAAAACAAATCTCTGGAGATATAGAAGCGGTGAAAAAAGACACCACGCAGATAGCACAGGAGATAGGCATAGTGAGAGAAATTGCTGAGGGAGCAAAGAAGAAAGCCGATGCTAATGAAGAAAAAATTAAGGAATTGGAGAAAAATTTAGCAAGGCAGTCAGACCGGCAGCGAAGGAGGAATATGATAATATCGGGTATCAGTGAGGAAATACTCCCAAAACAATTAGAATCTGAACTATGCCAGTGGTTCAAACAAAATGGCGCTAGCGTGAACGAGGTAGAGGTACAACGGGCACACAGGCTCTTTAGGAAACAGAGGGGAGGAGAGCCAAGACAAGTGATAATAGCATTTGCCAGAGAAAAATTAAAGGATGAGGTTTTTAGAACGCTCAGGAAGATTAAAGACCTGAACTTTAGAGGCAAGAAAGCATACGTCAGCCATGACTTCAGCCCAAGCACGCTCCAGGAAAAGAGGCAGCTGAAACCCTACGCACAAAAGCTGTTTAAGGAAGGTATAAACTTTACGTGGGGGTACCCAACAACTCTGATTGTATTTCGAGAAGGCAAGAGATACAGAGCCAGGAATCCAATGGAGGCGGTCAGGATGCTTGATGAACTGGGAGTGGACTTCAGCAACTGTGAGGAAGGTGGAATGGATGAAGGCAGTGACTCAAACGCCGAGAGGGAGGACTCAAGGCCACATGGATCCAAGCGGCAAAGAGCCAACTCCCGAGGAGCTAGCAATTAAAGGGAAGTATACATTTAAAGCTGGGCCTAACATTGAATAAAGGTTTAAGGGAAATGTGCGGGGAGAGGAGGGGGATGCAGGATCTCTGGAATGTGGAGAGAAGGGGTGGGGAACCCCTGAAGAATTTCTCTCACACAAGGGAAGGGGGAAGGGGAATGGAGGAATAATAGGGGAATAGGCAACATGCTTCAGCAGCGGGGGAGGGGCACGAAATGTTCCAAAGAATATGGCTAGACCTATCAGACTACTCTCATTGAATGTAAATGGCTTAGCCTCAAATCTCAAACGATATAGGCTAGCTAAGATGGCAAGAGACGAGGGTATCAATGTAATATGCATACAGGAAACACATAAAGCCAAAAGGGACCCTAAGCCACTGTTTAACAACTTGGGGTGGGTGACTTTGAGTGAGTCCAGAGGGACCAACAAGGCTAGAGGAGTGGCAATATTAGCAAATAAAAATTTGAACATAGAGGTAATAGACAAACTGACAGACAAGGAAGGCAGGTATGCAGTAGTGAAGGGCAAAATAAACAATACGTATCTTACAATCCTTAATTTATATGCACCCAATAGAGGACAAAAGAAGTTCCTAAACAAAGTAATACTAAAGACCCAAAACTTCTTGCAGGGAGAGCTAATAGTAACTGGTGACTTTAATATGGACATCACAAAGCATAGCAAAAATCTGACAAAGAAATGGGGATTAAAGGAAGTATATGAGCTTAGTGGTCAAAAATCTACTCCCACCTTCTTTTCTAACAGGCATAGAACCTACTCTTGTATAGACTTTGTGTTAATTAAGGAAACTAGAACACTCTCAGTTAAAGGGGTCCGAACTCATCCAATCTGGATCTCAGACCATGCCCCTATAACCCTGGAGGTGGACTTGAGTACAGAATGGACCAAGAGACCTTGGAGATACAATAATTTAGTTATAGCAAAAAAAGAGGATAAGGAATACATAAGGAAGCAAATCAAACTATACTTTAAAGAAAATAGGCATTCTGTAACTAGTAATACCTTGTGGGATGCGGCGAAGGCAGTGATTAGAGGAGTTTGTATTGGGAAGGAGATCAATATTAAAAAAGAGTGGCACCAAAATAGACAAAAAAAGATTCAGGAGTTGAGAGTGCTCCAGCAACAACAAGTGAGAGGCTATAACCCCCAAAGGCAGACCCAAATTAGAGAACTGAGAAGAGATTTGGACCAGTTAGATGCAATAACTCTGTGGAAAAAAGAGACATTAATCAAAAACGAATTTCGGAGGAATAGTATAAAGTCAGTCCAAAGATTGGTAAAGTACCTACGGGCTAGGAAAGAAAAACAAAGTGTGAAGTGCATAAGAGAAGGCTCCACAGTAACACAAGGCTCTAGGGAGATTAGGGAGGCCTGTGCAAGATTTTATCAGGACTTATATAAAGAGAAAGAAACGACAAAATTTGAAGAAAGAATGCAGCTCACAATAACATTAGAGGACAGACAGAAGCTAGGGAAGGAGATAACAGTACAGGAAATAGAAGAGGTAATTAAGAAATTAAAAAAAGGGAAATCCCCAGGACTAGATGGGTTTACTGCAGAATTCTATAAAGAACTGGCAGAAGTCTTAGTACCAGAACTCCAGATAATGTTTAACGCGATATTGAAAGAAGAACAGGCCCCAGAGTCATGGAGGAAAGCAGAAATAGTGGTCATCCCCAAACCTCAAAAGGATCCAGAAATGGTCGGCTCATACAGACCGATTAGTCTACTTAATCAGGACTATAAGATCTTTCTTAAAATTTTAGCAAATAGACTAAAGGAGGTGATACCGAAAATAGTTAAAGGGGATCAATATGGCTTTGTGAGAGGAAGGAATATAAGCCATCCAATTAGGAACATTCTCAACATAATAGAACATGGCCAAAAAAAAAAGTTTGCCCTCCTTAAGTTGGATGTATATAAGGCCTTCGACACGCTCTCTCACGAATATATATGGAAAATAATGGATGAATATGGGATAGGTGGAAAATTTAAGGGTGCCATACAAGAAGTATATAAGGGAGGGAAAGCAGTGGTAAGGGTTAACGGAGGGCATTCAAGGGAGTTTAGCATACAGAGAGGAGTAAGGCAAGGATGCCCCCTCTCCCCATACATATTTATTATGGGAATTGAGGTCCTAGCAGAAAGAATAAGAAATAGCGGCAGAATAGATGGATACCATATTGGGAGTGAGGAATTAAAGATCAATTTGTTTGCAGATGATATAATGATTGCGCTGCTAAACCCTAAAGAGGGGATTAGAGAAATAAGGACTATATTGGAGGATTTTGAAGCATATTCAGGGCTAAGAGTGAATATGGACAAATCCGAAATTATGTACTTCAATGTTAGTAAAGCAGAGAGAAGAGAAATTGCAAAGATGACAAAAATGGGCCCAGGAGCTAAGTCAATAAAATATTTGGGGATCGAAATCAGGAAGAATTGGAAAAAAACAGGGGAAGGGAACTTCAAAATGGTCTGGAAGAGGATCTGTAAGGACATGAAAAGATGGGCAAATAAAAATTTGAGCATTTCAAACAAAATAAGAGCCGTAAAGATGTTCCTAATTTCTAAGATGATGTATTTATTCCAAACACTCCCAGTAGAATTAAGTATACAACAGTTAGAAAAATGGAATGGAATAATTAGGGAATGGATCTTTGGAAGTAAAAAGCCCAGAATGCAAAAGAAGTTCATTTATAACCCGCAAAATGTATGGGGGTGGGGTGTACCCAATCTAACAGACTATTACGAAGCTTTTAACGTCAAGTCAATGATAGAGATAGGAGAAGATATAGAGCAGAAATGGGTTAGATTGGAAAATGAATTAAATGAAGGAGCTGGGAGGCTGGGTATATTTACAAGAAATGTGAAGAAGGAATACGGTAGAGCGGTGGGACCTAGGAGAACAGCGTTGAAAATATGGGAGAAATGGCAACCAATCTGGTTGAGCAAGCTCTCTGAGTGGGCACCAGTGGAAAGTGTATATGGGGAATCTGACGACCCCCATTGGTGGAAATTACTCCAAGAAAAAGGGTTTGCTAGAATAAGAGATATGTATGGGGAAGGAGGCCGGCTTAAGCCACTACAAACAATAATTGAGACAGTAGGGAAACAGTACTGGTTGAAGGCGACCGGTCTATATAATGCAATAAAAAAGGAGAGGCAAAAGAGGGAGGGGGACTCAGAAGAAGTCGCAGAAATCTTGTACAAAGAAAAGAGGAAGACAAGTAAGGGTCTAGCGGGTAAGATATATAAAATAATGATAACTAATGAGGAGTCAGTAATTAAAAGCACTCAAGTGAGATGGGCTAGAGAGGGACTAACCTCAGAAACAACCTTAAAAAAATTAATGGTGGGGGTCAAAAAGATCAAGTTCGATAAATTTAGAGAAATGGAGCTGAAGTACTTCACCAAATGGTATCGGACGCCAGCCCAGCTAGCTAATATGATATCGGGGATGAGTTCGAACTGCTGGCACTGCAATCAAGCTAAAGGGTGGTATTCACACATGTGGTGGGAATGTGCCAAAGTCCAGGAGTTTTGGAAGGAAATATTAGCCAGAATAAAGGAAAGGACAGGTGTATCAATACCTATAGATGTCAACTTAATGACATTAGGAACCTTAAAGATCGAGAGAATAGAAAGCACATATCAAGAGGTAGTTAAGGCAATGATACTAGCTGGAAAGGCAGTCATAGCATTAGGATGGAAAGACAAGAATAAGTGGACAATGGAGAATTGGAATAACTATCTGTTTGAATATATTCAATCAGATATAGTGACCCTGACAACGGAAGAGAACACCTGGGAGGAAAAGAAGACGCAAACAAGCAAGAAATGGTCATCGTACTTCGATTACATCAAGGAGGACGAAGCCATGAAGGATGCCTATTGGAAACTTCGGATTCTGTGCCCATGGCTGAAGCAATGAAGAAAGAAGAGCAGGGGGAGGGACTGATGGGAGGGGGGGTGGGGCGGGGGAAAAAAAAAATCTTGTATCACGGTAGTGGGAAGATTATATGTGTGAAAGCCTGTTGAAATAAAGAGAGGTTAAAAAAAAAAAAAAAAGAAGAAGTCTGGCAGAAGAAGAAGGAGAAGAAGAGATTGGATTTATACCCCGCCCTTCACTACCCAAAGGAGTCTCAGAGTGGCTTACAAACTCCTTTCCCTTCCCCTCCCCACAACAGACACCCTGTGAGGTAGGTGGGGCTGAGAGAACTCTCACAGCAAACTGCTCTTTCAAGAAACAGCTGTGCCAGAGCTTGTGACTAACCAAGGTCACATCAGCAGGTGCAAGTGGAGGAGTGGGGAATCAAACCCGGTTCTCTCAGATTAGAGTCTGCACACTTAACCACTACATGAAACTGGTCCATCTCAGCATCTGATTTCTCCCTTT
Source organism: Gekko gecko (assembly GCA_029375565.1). Lineage (NCBI taxonomy): Eukaryota > Metazoa > Chordata > Lepidosauria > Squamata > Gekkonidae > Gekko > Gekko gecko. Next base: position 98,952,025 of record JAPDNY010000001.1, read on the forward strand.
GCCTGTCATCTCATTTCCAAATACCGGGGGAGGGGGGTGGAGCTCAGGCTGCTAAGCACTGACATTTCCACCTTCCTCCCCCATGAACCTCCTCCACCAAGCCTCCACACAGCCATTTCCCCACTGCATCTCTGGTCAAGTGATCGGTGTCTCCTTTCACTAAACATTTAAAACATTCTGATGTTGGGTGGCCAGTATGACTCCAGACTGGAAGATCTGGACCTGGCACTACAAAATATGGTTGGTTGGCTTAGACGGAGCTGACTCAAATTGAATCTAATGAAGACGGAGGTCCTGAGTCTAAGTCAAGGCAACCCAGGGTTGGGGATCCCACTCTCAACTTTTGATGGGGCACCGTTGGTGCCAGTGCCAGAGATTAGGAGTCTGAGAGTACTCTTGGATGCCTTTTTAATGATGGCGGCCCAAGTAACAGCTACTGCGAAGTCAGCCTTTTACCATCTTCAGCTGATTAGGCAGCTGGTTCCCTTCCTCGAATGCAGTGATTGGCAACAGTGATCCATGTGATGGTCACCTCGAGACTAGACTACTGTAATGCTCTCTACATGGGGCTGCCCTTGACCCAAATCCAGAAGCTTCAGCTGGTGCAGAATGCTGCAGCCAGGCTGCTCTTTGGCCTCCCCATATGGGAGCACATCCAACTTACACTAAAAGCACTGCACTGGCTGCCTATAGCATATGGAATTCACTTCAAGGTACTGGTTCTTACCTTTATAGCCCTTTATGGTCAGGGGCCTACATCAGTTTATAATCTGGCACACTAACACTTTATGATTGGTTTTTAGAAATTTATTGTTTTAACTGTTTAAATTTTATATAAACCATCCTGAGTCTGCCTTGGTGGGGAGGACAGGGTATAAATTGAATGAATGAATGAATGAACTAATCCATCCTGGATTAGTATTAAATTCCTTGACTATCAATGGGGGGGGGCTACTAATAGTGACCTCACAGTAAATTCAGCTCAAAGAATCTCCTATTTCGAAAGACACAGCCAGTGCGAAACTGACCAATCAGGAGAGATCAACCCCGCAACACTATCTGGGTTTTATCATTGGTATGTAAAACATATACTCCTTGATTCCCAGTAGAAAACCAGAGAGGGGGGAGGGAAGGTGCAGAGTGCAGGCACAGCATTCAAAGTAAACCCCAACCAACCCGACTTCAGTGAAAATCAGAAGTAAGCATGCAGAAAGGCCTCCATCTCCTTGCAATAGTATTTGTGGCCTCAATTCAGCCACAGCCTTTGCTGGAACAAGAGCTATGATACTTGGCTCCAGCTCCTGCCTTGTCTTGAGCAAGACAAGAATGGTCTCTGCAACAAATCCTCATTTCCACCTTTCCATTGTTTGTAATGGGGTGTAAATATATCTCTGATGAGCATACACTCCATGTATCTGAAGTGATTTCTTCTGTACTTCTTCTGAAGTACATTCTAGGGTACTCAGTGGGGGACCTCAAAGTAGCTGCTTTTTAAAAAAATGAATTTCAGAAACAAACTGGAATGGGAGATTGCTGAATTACAAGTTATTACAACACTCAGAACAATGGAACCTCCAAGGCTTAACAAAGATATTGGGTTCTTATCTCACTACACATGCTAAGTCACTCAGTTCTCACTTATACCCAGAATTAAACTTTGTTGGTCTTAAAGGTGCCACTGGATTTAAACTTTGTTCTAATATTCTGGTATTTTTAAGGGGCTTGTCTTACATTCAGGGTTGTCTTCCTCTTGAGTAAATACTGTACATTTTATTAATCTTTAAGGTGCCACCAGACTTCTATTCAATTTTACTACAACACACCAATATGGCTACACAACTGAAATTATTTGTCAGTGAGTTCTATCAAAAAAGGACTGAAACCATCCCACCAATTTATAAATAACAAGCTGTTTTTTGCAATCCCACAGCTACATGCAATACTTACACAGCAGTTTAACAAAAGTTACTTATGGAAGTCAAACTGTAAGGTCCAAATGCCATTTAGCCCTCATTTCAAGTCATCAGAACTGAACAGCCATTTGCCCTCAAAAAAACCCTCACAGCTCATAGTGCTATGAATTAGGAAGTGTGTGGCTGGCAAGCACACACACATAGTCACAATCCACATATGTTTCCTGCTCATAATGAGGAAATCTAGGAGGAAACATGGAGGAAAGGACTCTAGAACTCTGTGTGTAAGAACTTGCATTTAAATCTGCAAAAAATATTACTCAAGATATGTAACAGTGGAAAATCCTACCTTATCAGTGGCATGAACTGTAAGCCCTAGTAAAACCTGTTAAAGATTTTTTTTCTCCACATCTATAGATGGAAGCATTCTATTTTGTGACAGAGCTGTCAATCCAGCAGTCTTTCTCTAGCACAAAACTGTCTCTAAAATAATCTTCATGAAACAGAGAAAACCTCAGCTAAGTGCTTGCCTGGGGCAAATAGAATGAAGCCAAGAGGCAGGTTGGCAAATAATTAAATATGCGCTTTTAACTCTTCAGGTGAAAGATGCATTGCTTTCACTTTTCTTCATTAACATCATTAAAACTTCCATTTGAGCTGTACCTCTGGCACTCTCAAAACTGTAACATGGGCAAGTCATATCTGGCAGCATTGTTCCCACTGGGCAGCTCACAAGTCAATGCTTGAAAAGAACCAAGAAAATGCTGATTTTTTTAAAAAAATGTGCCGTTGTTCAGCAATAGTGTCAATCACTTTAAATGTGCAATAGAGGCCACTAAAACTGGCATGAGACTCCCGCCATGTAAGAGGCAGCTCTTGTAGGATCAGCCCAGTAATTCTGTTTACAGTGGAAGGATCCGAAACTGAAATGACAAAGATCATAGATCTCCACCAATTTGTACAAAGTAAACTGTTCATGCATACATGGGCTTTGTGGGAAGGGAAGAGGGGATTTAGCTCTCTCGGTGCTTCTACTAAAGAAGGACTTCGTATGTTATTGCAGTTTTAAAGGAAAAAAATGGTGTCATTTAGAAACTTGTCTTTCTTCCCTACCGTAACAGTGTCAGAAGCCCAGTTTAATTAGCAAAAGCCAATGCAGATTGAGTCCTTCTAGTGTAGCCTTGATCTGAATTGTGATTGTGCATACAATTTACCTTTCAGAGACTAATACAGGTCTGTGATCTTCATTTCCTCTGTACCAGCAGCTAGAAAATATTGCAGAATGCCAAGAAACAATGGGCTCAGCCCAATCAAAATTAAATACTTTCAGCTCACATTGATTTCACAGGATAAAAGTTCATGGGAAAGTTCTGTGTGCCTCCCCCTGCAGGGCCAGGAGAGCTCAGAGAAAAGGCCAGGAGGATGTAGGTGTTCTTAGGGCCAGCCATTGTCCAGTCAGGTAGTCAAGCCAATATGTCTGAAAGAGAAGTAAGAAAAAAAACACAAGTACTAGAAGCAAGCTGAGATCAGTTTCCAAAATGGAGATCAGGGTAGGGGTGAAGCAGATAGTAGGGCTAGACCAAGTAGGGAATTCTTGGAAGATGTGTGCATGGCTGGAGAGTAAAGCTGAAATGGGTAGGGGAAGACAAGGAACAGACTGTGAGTTGCAAACAAACATTTATTGCACAAAATCTGTTAACAAAGAGAAATTTGTATAAGGGTAAGAAAGGAAGATTCTGAGAGTCTGCACAGTACAGACAGAGGTTAGAATGCCAGACTAGGATGTGGCAGGCTCAGATTCAACCCCCAACTCTGCCATGGAAGCTTGGTGGGTAACCTTGGGCCAGTCACACACTCTCAGCATAACCTACCTCACAGGGTTGTTGTGAGGATAAAATGGAGGAAGGGAGAATGTTTTAAGCTCCTTTGGTTCCCCATTGAAGTTGTGGCTGATGAAGCAGGGGCTAAGACGGCTAGAGAGACAGTGGCAGCACATTCACGACGAAGTTACAAGAACATCTTATAGGACGTTTATGAGATCCCATGAGATGGCAATCAAAGCTGCTAAGAGAGAATATTATATGGCCACGAAAGCGTCTGCAAGCTCACACCCAGCCCAATTATTTAGAATGATTCAATCTATTACTTCCTTGCCATAAGGCAAACAGGGCTGTGAGGCTTTTGCAAGCTATTTTGCAGATAAAGTCTTGTTGCTCTGCCATGACCTCCCTGCCACAGTGGATACAGTCAGTGAACTCAAGGCTCCATGCATGTCTTCTAGTATGGTTATAGATCATTTCAGCCCGCTCAGCCTAGAGAAAGTTGACAAGTTGCTCCTAGATGTGCGCCCAACTACTTGTTCCCTTGACCCATGCCCTTCGTGGCTAATTAAAGCTGGCCATGAGGGGTTTTGAGGGGCCCTATGGGAGATAGTCAACAAGTCCCTCTTGGAGGGACGGTTCCCTGGGGCTCTTAAGGAAGCAGTGGTTCACCCTCTCTTGAAAAGGCCATCTTTGGACTCAGCCGAATTGGTGAACTACCGGCCAGTTTCTAACTTGCCCTGTTTGGGCACGATAATAGAGACGGCTGTGACCATACAACTACAGGGCTTCTTGGATGATGCTTCCATCTTAGACCCCTTCCAGTCTGACTTTTGCCCAGATTACAGGATAGAGACGGCACTAGTTGCCCTCACAGACAACCTCCAGAGGCATTTGGATTGCTGCGAATCAACAGTGCTGTTGCTGTTAGACATGTCGGCAGCATTTGACACAGTTGACCATCAGCTACTGATCCACCGCCTTGCTGACACTGGGTTGCAAGGGCTGGCCTTGCAGTGGCTTGTCTCCTTCCTCCAAAGTTGGGGACAAAGGGTGGCACTGGGTGGCACTATCCCAAAGGCATCTCAGGATTGTGGAGCGCCTCAAGGGGCAGTGTTGTCCCCGATGCTTTTTAACATCTACATGCACCCCCTTCCCCAGATTGCCCAGAGGCATGGGCTGGGATGTCACCAGTATGCGGATGACACCCAGCTCTATCTGTTGTTGGGCGGTCAGTCCGACTCCAAATTGGAAGATCTAGACTGTGGCTGGTTGGCTTAGGCTGAGCCGGCTGAAATTGAATCTGATGAAGACAGAGTTCCTGTGCCTGAGTCAGGGTGGTCCGAAGGTAGGGATCCCACTCCTGACCTTCAATGGGACACCCTTGGTGCCAGCACTGGAGGTTAGGAGTCTGGGGGTGCTCCTAGATGCCTCCTTAACAATGGAGGCCCAGGTAGCAGCCACTGCCAAGGCAGCCTTTTATCACCTTCAGCTGATTAGACAGTTGGTTCCCTTCCTTGAATGCAATGACTTGGAATAGTGATCCATGCAATGGTCACCTTGCGACTGGACTACTGTAATGCTCTCTACATGGGGCTGCCCTTCTCTCAAATTCGGAAGCTGCAGCTGATGCAGAATGCTGCAGCCAGGCTACTGATAGGACTCCTAGTCCAGGAGCGCATCCAGCCTGTGCTTAAGGCACTGCACTAGCTGTTGATAGCATACCGAATTCATTTCAAGGTGCTGGTTCTTACCTTTAAAGCCCTTTATGGTCAGGGACCCACATACCTGAGGGCCCGCCTTTTCCCATCTATGCCCCAGAGAGCACTGTGTTCAGGAGCCCAGAACCATTTGGCCCTCCTGAATCTTAAGGAAGCCAGGCTGTTGACAACCAGGGCCAGGGCCTTCTTGGTGGTGGCTCCATGCTGGTGGAATGAGCTCCCAGAAGAGATCAGGGCTCTGCGGAACTTCTTACAGTTCTGCAGGGCCTGTAAAATGGAGCTCTTCTGCCAGGCTTTTGGATCTGCTGCCACCATTAACAACTAGGATAGGAGGCCCTGTTGCCCCTGGAATTTGTATTAACAGCCTGTGCCAGCCGCCAAATAGACATCTATGGGCTGGTTATCAGAAGAGAGAGACATGGTAGCTACTACCAATTTATCAACAACAAAACTAGCACTTACCATGAAATTGCCAGCTGGTTTTAATATTGTTTAAATGGTTTATTATATTGTTTTAAATGTTTTTATTGACATTGTATGCTGATTTTATGTAAGCCATCCTTGGCTGGGACGGCAGGGTAGAAGTTTAAGAAAATAAATAAATAGGGAAGAAAAGTGGGGTATAAATGAAGTAAGGAAGTAAATAAATAAAATTGCTTGATTTCAGATCATAAGCTCTCTCCACAAGAGAAATTTGTTTTGCGTTTTTGTCCAGAAGTGTCTTGCTCGATGGCATTGTACACCTTGTATATTTTAAATCTTCTCATCTAAACACAGAGAACTTCTAATATCTAGAGAAACAGCTAATCTTTTTTAAATCTTCTATTTCCGATTTCAGTGATATCCTGTGACAGAGAATCCCAAGGGTTAATTATGTATTGTATAAAAAAGAGAGAATTTTGTTTGATCATTGCTTCTTCCATTTCACTAGATGCCTCTCCGTGCATGGACTACAAATGAAGATAACTAAGAGTTCTTCGTTTACTTTTTTGTACTATTAATTTCACTCCTTCAGCACGTTTTTCTTTCATTCACCTCCTCTGTAAAGCAAATAGTCCCAATGTTTCACTTTTCCATTTCACAATAGGTCTTTTCATGTCTTTAATAGTTTTGTCAACTGTCTCTGGAGCCTCAGTCATTCTAATATATTTTTGTTCGAAGTGAGAAAGAACTAGAACTAAACACACTTTACTGGACAGAAATAAAACATTGAATCAACTAAGCATCTTGTAATGTTTTAATGTTACTTTATATCCTATTCTCCGTGTAACTTAGCATTTTGTTTACTGTCCAGTGAACTACCCAACATGGCACAATAACCTTTATAACCTTGTCCCTGAGTGATTATATTATTCATTTACACATGGGGAGACATTTAGTGGCTTCGTTCTCCCTCGCCCCCACCAAACAGCACCTGAAAGGCCACATCTTAAACCATAAACAATAGGCCATAATTCACAAAACATCATAACTGACCCCGACAAAGTAATTCCAGAGCCAAATTAAGGCAGAAGCAACAAGTTAAACTTGTTCAATAAGGCAGGAGGAAATGCCAAACTAAAAACACCACATTTTTCAATTGGCATGAAAGGTCATCAGTATAAGGGCTAGGCAACTCACATTGTGTTATGATGAAAGAGCCATCCTACAGATGTTGTTCATAGAGAATTTTACCTGATCAGTACAGTGGGTCATTCAAAAAGGGAATTGAATGTGATTGCATGTATGTCTTTCTTGTGTGTAAATTGACTGATGGATGTATTGAACATTCATCAAGCCATCTTTTGCTAAAACATCTTTGGTCCAGTTTTAGTAGGAATTAATAATTCATTTTTTTTCTGGCCAGGGAGGCTTATATGCCTATATCTCTCAGGCTTTTTGATGAAATCTTATTGAAATTATATATTTCTTAACCAGTGTGTCTTTCTTAATCCTTTGTCTCATTGTTTTTGTTAACTCAAGCCATCCTAGAGAAGCCAGAGCTCTGCACACTCCTCGCCTCAATGGGACAACAAGCAAAGGCTACCCCATGGTTCTAAGGGAGTGTTGAGGTATATATAAATACATAAATAATGAATAAATAAATAAATATGGAAAGAGGCACTCTCGAAAACATGCAGGACCCCAATTAAGAGGATTAGAAAAGTTAGCATCAACACTTTAATCTGGGACCCCAATACTCACCCCTTTTAGGCTTGTTTTGTACTTGTACAGCCCCCAGTGAGCAGCTGAGTGGGCACCATTATCCTTTTAAAATTGTCTTTCTTTCTGCTCCTACAAAAAAGTGCCGCTGTCACACAGCCAATAAGATTTGGCAGCATGCCCACATCACTGAGGGCGGATGAAGCTAATGCAAAGTAAAGGATCCGTTACTTTGTGTTAGCTTCGTTTGCCCTCAGTGACATGGGCACACAGCCAGATTTTATTGGCTATGTGACAGCTCCACTTTTTTTGCAGGGACAGAAAGAAAGGCGATTTTAAAAGGAAAACAAGGGCAGCCGTTCCACAGCCAATCAGAATTGCAAACATGCTTTAAAGTGCCTGCAGTGCTGCCCAGAAGACATTGTGGGTGGGAAGAACCTGATGCTTGGAAGGGGGGGGCTGGCTGCCCAAAGGGAGGGTATGTAAATATTTTTGTTCCTTTTAAGCTCCTCTGAAAGATCTCTGGACAGAAGTGCAATGTACTGGGTGCAAAGTTCTTCATGAATCTCCCTTCCCCATTGGCACAGCCCTACAAGCTACTCCCACATCCCCAGGCCAGTTTACACATTGCGATGCTCATGTGGTGGACATATGGCCACTACAGAAAGGATCAGGTTGGTATGCTCCTGGAGTTCTATAAACAATTTGGATAAGAACCATAGCACATTTTCCCAGCTTGAAATGTCTCCAGGGAACTATTTGCATATTGAGGAAACTTACAAGTAGTCTACAGTACATGTAAGTTTCCTTAGCAGGCAACCATAAGTGGCTTCCAGGGTCTATTTCAGGTAAGGAAAAAGGGGGGAAAGGCTGAAGCCCCTTCCCCTTGTACACCACAGTCCCAATCCGTATTTGCCCCTTGTGCCTGGAAAATAAGGTCCCAAAATTTTTTACTTTTATCACAAGTCCACCACATGTGAAAGAAGAAACCAACATTTTTTTTTGACACTTCCAACAATCATTCAACATGTTCAGGTAAAATTTGGATAGCTTATCTGGTGCAATATACCTAATATACCATCTATAGAACATTTTATAAATATTTTCTTTATAAGAGGTTGCTTTAGTAATTTTTATGTTTGTTTTCCATATCTTGGACCATTGGTCTAAATCAATATTATACCCCATATTTTGTGCCCATTTAACCATAGAACATTTTACCACTTTATCTTGTATTTTAATTTCTAACATTATGGCACACAATTTCTTAATAAGCTTGTCATCTGTATACATCAATATTTTATCTATTTCAATTGGCTTTTCATAAAAATCCATTTGTTGATCTTTAAAATATCTAGATTCTAATTTTGCTCTTTCACACCAACTCAAATCTATATCTTGTTTTTTAAGGTTCTCTATTGTCTTTAGTTGGTTTTTGTTATCCAGCAAATCTTCGTATCTGTGCAATAAATTTTTTTGGAATAAATTTGGATTTGTAAAAGATTCAAGTGGTGAGACTCATTTTTGTATCTTTAGTATAGAAAAGTCTTTTCTTCCCAGACTTTTAATGGTGATCTTCTAAGAATATGTTGTATGAAATATTTGTGTGTTTTATCTCTGTCATACCATGCAAATGCATGCCAACCCAGTAATAAATCATGTCCTTCTAGTTTTAATAGTCTTGTATTTTCCAAGGTAATCAATTCTCTCACCCAAGTCAGTGCAGCTGCTTTTTAATATAAAAACCAGTCTGAAAAGCAAATCCAGCTCTTTCTTTTGCATTTTGTAAAGCTTTTAACTTGATTCTTGGCTTCTTATTTTGCCATATAAATTGTGGCACCAGTTTATCAAAGTTTTTGAAATATTGTTGATTTTGAATTATTGGAATTGTTTGAAATAAGAAAATCAACTTTGGTAAGATATTCATTTTTATAGTGGCTATTCTTCCCATTAAAGATATTTGTAAATCTTTCCATTTCTCCAAGTCAATCTTAATTCCATTAAAAGTTTTGTATAATTGTCCTGTAATAAAGAACTACATCTGTTTGTTAGATTTATTCTTAGGTATTTAACCTTCTTCTGGACTTCAGTGCCTGAAATTTCTTCAGTTTATGAATTTGTTCTTTTGTCATATTCTTCGATAAAATCTTTGTTTTATTAAAATTTATTTTCAGTCCAGCCACTCAACCGTAGTCTTGCAACATTTTCAAAAGTTGGATCACAGAGTCTATTGAATTTTCTAAAATAAAGACCAAGTCATCTGCAAAAGCTTACAAGTTATATTCTTCCCTTATTTTCAAACCTTCAATCTGCGTGTCCTCTCTGTTTGTATTGTTCAATGTTTCAAGCACAAAAATAAAAAGTAATGGGGAAAGTGGACAACCTTGTCTGGTTCCTTTTTGTATCTCAATATTTTGTGATGAGGACATCATTTGTTGGTGTTAGTTCTATGACGTGTTGTAGATCTTCATAGAACTGGTCCACTTCAGCCTCTCCTGCAGCAGTGACTGGGGCATAGACTTGGATTACTGTGATGCTGAATGGTTTGCCTAGGATTCAGACTGAGATCATTCCGTCATTTTTGAGATTGTATCCCAATACTGCCTTTCTCACTCTCTTGTTGACTATAAAGGCCACACCATTTTTTCTACGGGATTCCTGGCCACAGTAGTAGATATAATGGTCTTCTAAGTTAAATTCACCCGTTCCTGTCCACTTTAGTTCACTGATTCCCAAGATGTCGATGTTCATTCTTGCCATCTCATTTTTGACCACGTCAAGCTTACCTTGATTCATAGATCTTACATTCCAGGTTCCTATGCAGTATTGTTCTTTGCAGCATTGGACTTTCCTTTCACCGTCAGACACATCCACAACTGAGCATCCTTTCGGCTTTGGCCCAGCCGCTTCACTTTTTCTGGGGTTGCTTGTACTTGCCCTCTGCTCTTCCCCAGTAGAATATTGGACACCTTCTGACCTGAGGGGCTCATCTTCCAGCATCATATCTTTTAGCCTTTTGTTACTGTCCATGGGATTTTCTTGGCAAACATACTGGAGTGGGTTGCCATTTTGTTCTCCAGTGGACCACACTTGGTCTGAGTTCTCTGCTGTGGCCTGTCCATTCTGGGTGGCCCTCCATGGCATAGCCCACAGCCTCATTGAACCATGCAAGCCCCCTCGCCATGACAAGGCAGTGATCCATGAGGGAGGGATGGAATGCTAAAGTAGGAAATCAAAATGTAACCAGAATAACAGACAAGTTTGGCCTTGGAGAACAAAACGAAGCAGGGCAAAGGCTAACAGAGTTTTGTCAAGCGAACACGCTGGTCATAGTGAACACCCTTTTCCAACAACCTAAGAGGCGACTCTACCCATGGACATCACCAGATGGGCAACACCGAAATCAGATTGACTATATAATTTGCAGTCAAAGATGGAGACGCTCTATCCAGTCAGTAAAAACAAGACCTGGAGCTGACTGTGGCTCAGATCATGAGCTACTCATTGCAAAATTCAGACTTAAACTGAAGAAAGTTGGGAAAACCACTAGGCTATTCAGGTTTGACCTAGATCACATCCCCGATGAATATACAGTAGAGGTGAAGAATAGGTTTAAGGAACTAGATTTGATAGACAGAGTGCCTGAAGAACTATGGACAGAGGTTCATGACACTGTACAGTGTCAGTAATGGTTTGTTTAATGTTTCACGCTGTGTCCATTGTTCTGTGTTCCCTATCTTGTCCCTGCTTCTGCGCTTGCGTAGGTATGCTAACTGTAATGTGCTTTTGAACCTGACAGAAATTGTCAGGAATCCACCTCAGTGTTCCCACCGGTACGCGCCTCTCCACACCAGGATGAGCGGCACTGGTGGAACGCCGGTGACAGTCCCAGTGACTACCACTCCTGTCACCTTGGTTCCAATGACTACTGTTCCAGTTACCATCGTGCGGGTTCCAGTCGTACCAGTAACCACGGTTCCAGTGACTACAGCGTTGGTCCCATACTCCTCGGCGGGACCAATCACTCCTCCTGCTACCAGCACCCTGGGAGCTTCGTACACTCTCCCAATCTACAGCCCAGCAGGGTCGGTCCAGAGCCATGGAGGGGCTATACCCTGGACCTACTATCAAAGCGCCCCGATCCCATGGGACAAGTGGGTCACCCAACAGAAGTTAAGAGACTGGTCCAGGAATTTATTGGACGCTACTCAGACAACATGGTCCTTGCCAGGGAGCCAAAGCCGGGACAGTCTGATGGACCCCCGTGGAAGCTTTGGACTACCCCAGGGACGAACTCCCCGCAGGCCAATGCAGCCCAGCCCGAGTAAGGATGTGGATACTAGGATGGATACGATCGAAGATGATTGTTGGCGGCTAATGCGGGATATGGGCAAGCTAATGCAATCCCTCCCGGGGATGATGGACCAAGCTATCCGCACCCATATGCTAGCCCAGCCCGACCCGCTCCTGGTCCTGGACCCCAACTGCTGCCGGGGCGTCCTCTGCCAGGTCAACCCACTCCCGGGCAGCCGGTGCCGGGGCAGCCGGTCCCAGAGCAACCAGCTCCAGGTCAACCAGCCCCGGACAGCCAGTCCTGGGACAACCCATTCCTGGGCAGCAGCCAATCCCCGGACAACCGGCCCCTGGACAACCACCACCAGGGCCTCCGCCGCCGGTCCCTGCGCCCGCACCCCAATCGCTGCCAGCCCCAGGACCTGCACCTGGGCCAGGTCTGGTGCCCCTCCCACTGATCATCCGACCGAAAGACATGTTGGAGATTACATTCAATGGAGACCCTGAGAGTGTCTCCTTTTTCATATTGCAAGTCGGGAAATTTGTGCAGCAGTGGGGCCACCTGTTCCCAGATGAGGAACAACAGGTGGAATTTATTGCCTCCTGGTTCTGGGGAATCGCTACTAGCTGGTATGTGGCCTTGCATGATCTAGATGCAGTGGAATTGGGGAGTGTGGATGACTTCATGTGGGCCTTGAGAAACCGCTTTGAAGATCCAGCAGCTGCTCCAAAGGCCAAAGCCTTCCTCCGCACATTCAAGCAAGGGAGGCTTACGGTGAAGGAGTACTCCCGAGAGTTCCAGAAGCATGCTGCCAAAATCCGGGACTGGACAGACCCAGTGTTAGCCCAGCAATACCGAATGGGGTTGGCCGTGGATGTCCGTAATAATGTTCTCAGTTCCAAGGAACCGCGTACACTCCAGGGTTGGATGGAAGAGGCTGAACGCACTGAGAGCAGGCTTCGCATCATGAAGCTGGACATGTCCCTTGGAAATAACCGCCCAGCTACTTCCACGCCCCAACCTAAGGGGAAACCAACCCTGGCCACAAGTGGGCTCCGGGACCAATGAATGAGACAAGGTTTGTGCCTGAAATGTGGGGACAAAGGGCACTTCGCCGCCTCCTGCCCCAAGGAGGATCCTGGCCGGTTACCACCTCGAGAGGAGGACAGACGACGACCAGGCCCCCCACCAAAAAAAAAGGCACCGCCAAGCCACGCAATCCCTGGGCCCTCTTCACCAACCAAGAGATTGTGGATCCACTGTTCCTGGAAGAGAAGGAATTGGAGCCGCAGGGAAATGAGCAGATCCTGTTGTAAGCGGCGCAGCACAGCAGGACCCAACCCCTGAAGCACCCAAATTGGTGAGCAATTACCCCTCTCTTTTCTTTGTGACTGTGATCATAATGAACCCGGCCATGATGACCCACATCAGGGTACGTGGCCTTATTGACTCGGGGTGCGGGAGGGACCTCATTAACCCCTCTCTGATAACGGGGTTGGAGGCTGCAGTAATCAAGTTGAAAGACCCTATCACCTTTACCCAAATGGATGGGTCACCGATGAAAGAGCCCTGCCGCTTTGAGACTGTACCCTTGCGCATGGGGGCTGGAGAACACTGGGAGCTTCGCTCATTTGTAATAGCCCTGCAAGCCAAGTTCCCTTTGGTCTTGGGCAGCCCGTGGTTGCATGGTCATGATCCGTACATTTTGTGGAAAGATGGGGTTGTGCGTTTCATTTCCCCAAAGTGTGCAGAGCATAAATGGGACCCCGACTGGGGAACCCCACCTGATAATGATCCTCCCCGGGCTTGTCTAGCAGCGGAAGAGATTGACCATATCCCCGCAGAGTACCGGGACTTGGCTCGCGTCTTTGAGGAGGAGGAAGCCAATGAACTTCCCCCCCACCGTAACTCAGACTGTGCCATAGAAATTCTCCGGGGGCAAAAGATGCCAAGAGGCAAAATATATGCCATGAGCCCCATGGAGAAAGAGGAGTTACGTAGGTTCATTAATAAAAACCTTGCCCGTGGTTTTATTCAACCGGCTTCATCCCCGTTCACAGCCCCGGTGTTGTTTTGTATAAAGAAGGATGGGGGGCTAAGACTGTGTACGGATTACTGAGGACTCAATGCAGTCTCAGCTACCAACGCCTACCCCATGCCACTCATCAAGGATCTTTTAGCAGAGGTGGCCAAGGGGAAGATTTTTTCCAAGTTGGATTTGCGAGATGCATACTTCAGAGTACGCATCAGACAAGGTGATGAATATAAGACTGCCTTTAACACCCCATTGGGACAATTTGAATACAGAGTAATGCCATTCGGGCTCCAGGGGGCTCTGAGAGTTTTCATGAACCTGATCAATGAAGTTCTGCACCCCTATTTGTTTAAGGGTGTGGTTGTTTACTTGGATGATATCTTGCTGTACTCCCCGGATCTAAAAACACACGTTAAACTACTTCGGGAGGTACTTTCAAAGTTGCTAGAGCATAAACTGTTTGTCAAGCTGTCAAAATGTGAATTTCATCAGACACGCATTGACTTTCTAGGCTACCGCATATCCCCTGAGGGTCTAGAGATGGATCCCAAAAAGATCCAAGACATGGTGGGGTGGGAGCCCCCCAAAACCAGAAGACAACTCCATAGTTTTCTCGGTTTCGCCAATTTCTACTGCCAATTCCTACCCCACTTTGCCCAAGTCAGCCTCCCACTCACAAACCTCCTCAAGACCAAAGGGAGAGGGGTCAAAGCTGCCCAGCCAGGGCTCGCTTGGATTGGACCCCTCAATGTCAGGATGCATTCGAACAGCTCAAACAGTTATTTACTACGGAGCCAGTCCTTGCACACCCTGATGAGACAAAGAAATTCATTGTGCAAGTAGACGCTTCAGACACCACAATGGGGGTGGCGATTCTCCAGGAAGATGCACAAAGGCATCTACACCCCTTAGCCTATGTCTCTCGAAAATTTAATGATACTGAGAGATTCTGGCCCATTTGGGATAAAGAAGCAGCCTCGATCCGACTAGCCCTCATCACTTGGCACCATTGGCTTGAGGGAGCTCGGGTCCCATTTGAAATCTGGACTGATCACAAAAATCTAGAGGTACTACGGAAGCCCTGGGTTCTAAATGCCAAACAGTTTTTCTCTAAATTCCAATTCACCCTTCATCACTTTCCAGGAAAGTCCAACCATTTGGCAGATGCCCTTTCCCGCCTACCCCAGCACGATAGCAAACGGTTGGAAGTGCGAGAATCTTTCTGTACCTTGACCCAATTAACCGGGGTAGTGGTTACCCCGCAAACAAAGTCAGCAGACACGGGTACCCCAGCCCCCGGGTGCTCCCTGGGAAGAACATTTTGCGAAAGCCCTTACTGATCAAGAAAAACAAATGCTCCAAGCCCAGGGAAACTTAATGCGTAGACCTAATGACTGTTGGTACAAGGGAAACCAACTTTATGTACCTGAAAGCATTTGGCTGGAAGTTTTGCAATCTGCCCATGATTCAAAGCCTGCCGGGCACTTTGGATATGTTAAATCGCTGCACCTGCTTCAGCGCAGCTTCTGGTGGCCCCGCATGAAAAAAGACTTGTCAGTTTATATACAATCCTGCCTGGTATGTAGCGGATGCAAACCCAGAGGGGGGAAACCACCAGGACTGTTGCAACCACTACCAACCCCTGGGCACCCCTTTGAAGTCATCTCCATGGACTTCATCACAGATCTGCCCCTCAGTAAGCACATGACTGTCATCTGGGTGGTGGTTGACCTGTTTTCTAAGCAAGCTCATTTCATTCCATTCCCTGGGCTACCAACAGCCAAAGTGTTGGCAAGGGCCTTCCTACAACATGTCGTAAGATTACATACTTTGCCAACCAAAATAATATCCGACCGCGGGGCACAGTTTGTTTCCAAATTATGGAAGGAGGTAATGGATCTTCTGGGCATGGAACGTGCCTTAAGCAGTGCCTACCACCCAGAGACTGATGGGCAAACAGAGAGAGTTAATCAAACCCTGGAACAATATCTGCGTTCCTTTACCAACTATCAACAGGATAATTGGGTCGATCTTTTACCCCTAGTGGAGTTTGCTTACAATAACTCGTGGCACGCATCTACAGGAGTTTCCCCGTTCAAGGCAGCACTGGGCTATGATAGCCCACCTTTACCGTTTCTGGAACCTGTGGGCGAGGGGGGAACTGCCACGGAGTGGTGTAAGACTTTTCAGGATTCATGGCCTATAATTTGTGATGCCTTGGAGGCGGCTAAGGCTGGGTACAAAAAACAGGCTGACAGGAAAAGGGTGGTTGGTTGGGACCTACAGCCTGGCAACTATGTGTACCTGTCTACAAAAAACCTGCGCCTCCCCCAATCCTCTAGGAAACTGGCATGGAAGTACGTTGGCCCGTTTAAGATTATTTGTTGCATCAATAAAGTAACTGTACAATTGGAGTTACCAAAGACTCTTAAAAATATTCATCCCATCTTCCATTTCAGCCTTCTCAAGTCAGCGTACCCTTTGAATAAATGGCGCCCAGAACACCCTGCACACACACCCCCTGCTGATGGTGGACGACGCTGAACATTATGAACTAGCTGACATCCTGGACTCTAAATTAATATGTGGCCGGCTTTACTACCTTGTTGAATGGGTTCATTTTGGCCCCCAACATAGAGAATGGGTGAAAGTCACAGACATCCGAGCACCTGAACTGATCAGGGACTTTCATTCCCGTTTCCTGGCGAAACCGGGAGCTCCCACATTCTCCACTTTCTGAATGGGCGGGATGGATTTTGGGGAGGGCAGAGTGTCAGTAATGGTTTGTTTAATGTTTCACACTGTGTCCATTGTTCTGTGTTCCCTATCTTGTCTCTGCTTCTGTGCTTGCATAGGTATGCTAGCTGTAACGTGGGAGCTTCTTCTCTGCCGCTCAGTGTTATCACGGTGGCCTTGAATGTAGGCTTTGGGCTATTCTTAAGTCTATGAGAATTTTCCATTCCTGTGAAGCTGAGGGGTGGAGGGAGTCGTCTCCCGCCTATTAAGTAACTCTTCTGTCGGGAGTTTCCCCCGCACGCGCTTGCAGTTCATTTGCTAGTCGCTATTTTGCATCACACTATAACCATGCTTGTGCAGCATCTCCCGCCATTCCTGACAATAACTGTTTCACTGTGGGTTTTAGCACTGTATTCCAATAAAGCCTTTCTTGGTCCTAAGAATGCTTGGATCTACTTGCTTTTGAACCTGACATACAGGAGGCAGCAATCACCTCCATCCCAAAGAAAAAGAAATGCAAGAAAGTAAAGTGGCTGTCTGATGAGGCTTTACAAATAGCAGAGGAAAGAAGGAAAGCAAAAGGCAAAGGTGAAAAGGAAGGATTTACCCAACTGAATGCAGATTTCCAGAGAACATCAAGGAGAGATGAGGAGGCTTTCCTGAATGAACAATGCAAAGTCAGAGAGGAAAACAATAGATTGGGAAGGACTAGAGATCTCTTCAAGAAAACTGGAGAAATCAAGGGAATGTTCCATTCAAAGCTGGCCATGATAAAGGACAAAAATGATGGGGACCTAACAGAAGCAGAAGAAATTAGGAAAAGATGGCAAGAATATACAGAAGGATTATAAAGTTTGGTGTAGTGGTTAAGTGTGTGGACTCTAATCTGGGAGAACCAGGTTTGATTCCTCACTCCTCCACTTGCACCTGCAGATGTGACCTTGGGTCAGTCACAAGCTCTGGCATAACTGTTCCTGAAAGAGCAGTTTGTGTTAGAGTTCTCTCAGCCCCACCTACCTCACAAGGTGTCTGTTGTGGGGAGGGGAAGGGAAAGGAGTTTGTAAGCCACTCTGAGACTCCAAGTGAAGGGCAGGGTATAAATCCAATCTCCTCCTCCTCCTCCTCCTCCTCCTCTTCTTCTTCTTCTTCTTCTTCTTCTTCTTCTTCTTCTTCTTCTTCTTCTATACAAGAAGGACCTCAATGTCCTTGACAACCACGATGGTATAATCACTGACCTCGAGCCAGACATCCTGGAATGCGAAGTTAAATGGGCCTTAGAAAGCATTACTAACAAGAAAGCTAGTGGAGGTGGTGGTATCCCAGCTGAACTATTCAAAGTCTTAAAAGAAGATGCTGTTAAAGTGCTGCACTCAATTTGCCAACAAATTTGGAAAACACAACAGTGGCCACAGGATTGGAAAAGGTCAGTATACATTCCAATCCCAAAGAAGGACAATGCCAAGGAATGTTCAAACTATCGCACAGTTGCACTCATTTCACACACTAGCAAGGTCATGCTAAAGATCCTACAAGCTAGGCTCCAACAGTACGTAGATAGAGAATTGCCAGAAGTACAAACTGGGTTTCGAAGAGGTAGAGGAACTAGAGATCAAATTGCCAACATTCGCTGGATTATGGAGAAAGCAAGAGAGTACCAGAAAAACATCTACTTCTGCTTCATTGACTATGCTAAAGCCTTTGATTGTGTGGATCACAATAAACTATGGCAGGTTCTTAAAGAGATGGGAGTACCAGACCACCTCACATGTCTCCTGAGAAACCTGTATAAGGGTCAAGAAGCAACAGTTAGAACCGGATATGGAACAACTGATTGGTTTAGCATAGGAAAAGGAGTACGACAAGAATGTATATTGTCACCTTGCTTATTTAATTTATATGCCGAATACATCATGCGAAATGCTGGCCTGGATGAATCACAAGCTGGAGTTAAGATTGCTGGGGAAAAGATCAATAACCTCAGATATGCAGATGATACCACTTTGATGGCAGAAAGTGAAGAGGACCTTAACAGCCTCTTGCTCAGGGTGAAAGAGGAGAGCGCAAAAGTGGGCTTGAAGCTCAACATCAAAAAAACTAAGATCATGACATTCGGCCCCGTCACTCCTTGGCAAATAGAAGGGGAAGTTGTAGAAGTAGTGACAGACTTCACGTTCCTGGGATCCCAGATCACTGCAGATGGTGACTGCAGCCATGAAATTAAAAGACTCCTGCTCCTTGAGAGGAAAGCAATGGCAAACCTCAACAGCATGATAAAAAGCAGAGACATCACCCTGCCAACAAAAGTCTGCATGGTCAAAGCAATGGTATTCCCAGTAGTAATATATGGCTGCAAGAGTTGGACTATAAGGAAGCCCGAGCACCGAAGAATAGATTCTTTTGAACTATGGTGCTGGAGAAGACTCTTGGGAGTCCCTTGGACTGCAAGGAGATCAAATCATTCAATCCTAAAAAAAATCAACCCTGACTGTTCCCTGGAAGGCCAGATCCTGAAGTTGAAGCTCAAATACTTTGGCCACCAAATGAGAAAGGAGCACTCACTGGAGAAGACCGTGATGCTGGGAAAGATTGAAGGTCAAAAAATAAGGGGATGGCAAAGGATGAGATGCTTAGACAGTGTCATCAATACAACGAACATGAAATTGAGCAAACTTCAGAGGACAGTGGAAGACAGGAGGGCCTGGTGTGATGTGGTCCATGGGGTTGCAAAGAGTCGGACTCGACTGTGCGACTGAACAACAACATTTTGTCATGAATCCCCATTAACCAATTCCTTGGCTTGTTGTTTGGTATAAATTGCTCTAACCATTGTATAGAACTCCTCTACACATTGCCAAGCTAATAGTTTTTCTAACCAGGGCTCTTTTTGTAGAAAAAGCCCAGCAGGAACTCATTAGCATAATAGGCCACACCCAACAGCAGAAACTCATTAGCATATGAGGCCACCCCCCCCATGTGGTTTCTACACATACGTGAGAGAGATCCAGAACCCATTCCATCACCATGACTGCTCCAACCTAAGAGCAGCCGCAACAAGTGGAAGAGGCTACTTCACATGACAGCGTGGAGTAAAGATCTGTGGACAAGTCAACCAACTTTGGCATGTCCCTATCACAACTAGACCAAAGGAACTGTAGAAGTCAGAGCAGATTCTGATCTTGTATAACCTGACTGACTAATGGAGGGTGCCATTTATTGCATACACAGGATGACTGCTCCATAAACCCTAATATAAACTTGAACCAAAATGAAAACCAAAAAAGCAATTGTCTGTTTTTTAAAAAAAATACAACAAAGAGCTTATTCTTGAATATGATTCTGACAGGGAAGATAAAAACATAGAACAGAATGAAACTATAACCATCCATACTTCACCTATGTCTCTTCATGGATTGGCAGAACGTAATACTTTTGTGCAGCCCTGCTCACCAGATACAACTTTCCAACAGTACAGCACAGTTGCAAAGTTCATTTGGTGGCTGACTGAAATTAGCATCATATCAAAGTGTCAATAAGCCTCACTTGTTCTCCTCATAAAGGCTTTCTTTGACAATATGACACACTGGCACTACAATCCCATAGAAAGTTACTCTAGTCTAAGCCCACTGATTTCAGTGGGCTTAGACTTGAGTGCTTCTGCAGAGGATGGTACTATAAGCCTCCTTCCCCAAACAGATTTATACTGTTATCATTCACTTCAGCCAACTAATGTTTTTCTATTAGAACTTGAAAAGTAATGAGCAAAACATAGAGGATTTGAGTACGCTGTGCTTTCTATCAGATGGAGTTGTCAAGCATCTCATTATCATCAGCACTTCCTTGTTTCCTTGCACTTCTGCAGGGTTCCTTTCATGAGCTGCTGGTTAATATGTTAAAACTGTAGATTATGGAACAGCAGAAATGGCTATCTGGTCCCTTGAAAAAATGGTCTGGCAGATTTTTTAAGTTTTACATGTTCTCCAGCTGGAAATTACAAGGATCACTTTACACGAACAAGTCCTCAATTCATACCATGTACAACTCAATGTCTAGTTGAACTTTAATTTCTGCACAGCAGCCTCACATACCATGTCACATGAAAAAGATCCCACGGGGGGAAGGAGTAAACAGAAATAACACAGTACATAATAGTTAACTTATTCTTGCATTTAGTTATATGTTTTCAGCATCCAGAAAGAGTGTTTTTAAATTGGCAGGATAAAACGTTTTAAAGTTACAGGTCTGGTAAAACTTTGAAAAATATACTGTGGGCCTTTCACCCTTCTTGCTTTCTACCTTAAGTATTGTACTTCCTTAAGTATTACTGTATTACCTTAAGCCTTGTTTTATCAACTTGACCTGCTCACCTTAAAGAAACATTGGCAGTAGCTTTAAACCACAGAACACTTCTCATTAGACCCCAGCCAGCCAGTAATTTCTCACCATTGTAGGAGAAGCCCCAGCCTTGCCTGCGCCATGTCCCAGCCTCAGCACGGTAGCCAGGTGGCTCATTGCGGGCACGGGGTGGGCTGAGGCCACTGGAACCCCACCTGCACTCGGGGTGCCTCAGTCCCCTGCTTGACGAGAGGAGGCACACAGTGCAGCTCTCTGCCACAGAGCTGTTTTGCAGCAGCCACCGGTGGAGAGACCGACCCAGAACATAAGAACATAAGAGAAGCCAATGTTGAATCAGGCCAATGCCCCATCTAGTCCAACACTCTGTCACACAGCGGCCAAAATATACCAGGTGCCATCAGGAGGTCCAGCAGTGGGGCCAGGACACTAGAAGCCCACCCACTGCTGCCCCCTCCAGCACCAAGAATAGAGTGCATCACCTGCCCCAGACTGAGAGTTCCCATCTATACCCTGTGGCTAATAGCCACTGATGGACTTCTGCTCCATATGTTCATCTAATTCCCTCTTGAAACTGTCCATGCTTGTAGCTGCCACCACTTCCTGTGGCAGTGAATTCCATATGTTAATCACTCTTTGGGTGAAGAAGTATTTCCTTTTATCTATTCTAACCCGACTGCTCAGCAATTTCATGGAGTGCCCACGAGTTCTTGTATTGTGAGAAAGGGAGAAAAGGACTTCTTTCTCAACCTGCTCAATCCTATTCATAATCTTATAAACCTCGATCATGTCACCCCTCAGCCGTCATTTCTCCAAGCTAAAGAGCCCCAAGCATTTTAACCTTTCTTCATAGGGAAGGTGTTCCAACCCTTTTATCATTCTAGTTGCCCTTCTCTGCACTTTGTCCAATGCTATAATATCCTTTTTGAGATGTGGTGACCAGAACTGTACACAGTATTCCAAATGAGGTCGCACCAATGATTTATACAAGGGCATGATGATACTGGTTGATTTGTTTTCAATTCCCTTCCTAATAATCCCCAGCATAGCGTTGGCCTTCTTTATTGCAGCCCATGCTCCGCTGCACTCCACTCGCTGAGCTGTGTGGTACCAGGGGGAGTGAGGTGGCCTGGAGCTGGCACGGGCATAATGATGGCCTGGCAGAGCTGCAGAAGACTGGGGCAGAACTGGCAGTGAATCACTGTGCTGCCACCTGCTTCATATGGACAACCCCGGGATTGGAAACCAACCTTGGGGGCATGCAGGTTCTGGATTAGCCAGGAGCGGTAGGGCCAATGTGGAGTCTTTTTGGTGGGGAGGCATAGCAGAGCAGCGGCCTGACATGCATGTGCTCTGAGTGCTTGTTACCACTTCTTCCACCCAGGGCGGGGCAGGGCAGGGCTTTCAGCAGGGAGGGAAGGGGCGGGCTTGGAAGCCAGCCAGAATGCTGTTCCAGTGTGTTCCAGCCCCAAAATAGCTGTGGTTCTAACATACAGTTCCAACTAGCATTATCAAAGGCTTTTTCGGCATCTAAAAAAACCAGAGCCATCTGTTGCTCTAGGTGAGCTTCAAAATATTCAATTACATTTAATATAGTTCTTACGTTGTTTCTGAGTTGCCTTTTTGGTAAGAAGCCTGCTTGATCTTGATGTATTATTTGTGTCAAAACTCTTTTTCAGTCTTGTTGCCAAAATAGAGGCATAGATTTTATAATCCACATTTAATAATGAAATTGGTCTATAGTTTTTAATTTCTTTCTCATCCATGTTTTGTTTGTGTATTAGAGTAATTAAAGTTTCATTCCAGGTCTCTGGAATTTTATTTTCCACTATAATGTTTTGTATTACATATTTTAAAGGCATTATTAATTGGTCTTCAAAAATCTGATAGAATTTGGCCGGAAAGTCGTCTGGCTCTGGTGCCTTTCCTTTCTTTTGTTTTTTTATTGCTTCTGTCAATTCAGAAACAGTAATTGGGTCATTTAAACTTTTCATTTGCTCTTCTGTAAATTTTTTCAGGTCCTGTTTTTTAAAAAAGTCTAACTTCTTCTTGTATGGCCTCTCTTTTCTGGTATAACTTCTCATAAAAAGTTTCCATAATCTTTTTCAAATATCTAGGTATATTTTTTTCTTCTCCTTTTTTATCTCTCAGTATCTTTATATGTCTTTTTTCTCTTTCCTTCCGTAGTTTATAGACTAACCATCTAGTTGGTTTATTTGCATTCTCAAAATAGTTTTGTTTTGCATAGGCAATTTTTTTTTGTTATTTCCTGTGTTAACAAACAGTTCATTTGATGTTGTAACATCTTTATATTGATTCTTGTTTGTTCAGTTGTGGAATCTTGTTTCATCTTGTCTTCTTCTTAAGTTGTTCTCCAATCCTTGTATATTTTTGTTTCCTTTGTTTCCTAATATAAGCATCTTCTCTAATTATTCAACCTCTTGCATAGGCCTTAAATGCATCCCATAGAACTCAGATGGAAATGTCTGGTTGGATATTTTGTTTAAAAAACATTTGAAATTCCTTTTTAGAATCTACTACAAATTTTTCATTTTTCAAAAGAAAAGTATTCAAGGTCCATCTTTTCTTCTTTGGTGAATATTGTAATGTCAAGAGTAAAGGATTGTGGTCTGCAAGTGTTGCTGGTAGAATCTCTGCTTCCAGCAGGTCATTTATAATTGTTGTCGAAATCCAACACATCTATTCTTGACCATGACTTGTGCCTTGCAGAATAGTATGGAAAATCTTTCTTCTTAAGATTTCTAGCTCTCCAGGAATCCACCAAATTATATTCTTCTGCAAGTTGTAAAAAATTCTTAGGAAGCTCATTGCCTTGTTTCTGTTTTCCAGTTTCTGTTTTTCTATCTAGAGATCTATCAAATACTGCAATGTAGTCTCCAATCAAACACATTTCTTCAAAATCTTGTTTTGATATAAGGTCATGCAAGAGTTGATAAAAATGTTCATGTTGGTTAGGCGCATATATGCTGGCAAAGTTGTTTTAGCTTGTCTTTGAATTTGAACCATCAGGATTCTGCCATCTTCAGAATTATATATTAGTTCAGGGTGTAAATAGTCTTTCACACATGTTACTAGCCCTCTTTTTTTCTTTTCTTCATCTGAAGAGATAAAGACTTTTCCAAACTTCTTCATTTCCAAATATCTTTGATCTTAGGATTTAATGTGTGTTTCTTGCAAACATATCATGTCCAATTACATTATTTTTCAATTGCAAGAATATCTGCCCTCTTTTTTGAGGTGCATTCAATCCATTGACATTTATTGAGATTACCTTTATTTTTGTTCTACCCATCCAATGATTGATTTTCTGTGTCATCTTTATTCTTCTGTTGGAGTCTCATGACTATTTGTAATGGTACAATCCTTACTGTTTTTCTCTTAGATCTTTGAGGTTATCCAGTGGTTCCTGTTGCTCCTTGTATATCCTTATCTTCTTCTTCTTCTATATCCTTCTGTTCCTCTTCTTGTGTTTCCAAGTCATCTCCATATGTTTTGATGAAATCTTCTACTTTGACAATTGAGTTAATTCTGTGTCTTTTCCCTTTGAAAGTAAAGAGAATGCTTCTGGTAATAGCCGCCTATTTTAAATATTTTTATCTCTGTATTTTCTATTTGACGAGATGTATTATTTGCAGCTTTAAGAATTCCATCCCTCATAGCTGTCTTGTGGAATCTCACATGTACCTCTCTGGGTAGTTTATTTTTTCTTGCATAAGCTGAAGGCATTCTGTAGGCTGCATCAATTTCATTGCAGACTTCTCTGTGCCCATATATTTTGCAGGAGTATATGCCATGTCAATCTTTAAATCTTCTTCTTCCTTCTCCAGTATGTTCTGGAATATTAATATGTAAGCAGCTTTATCAATTTCCAGTTTTATAAGGGTATCTTCCATGGTATTCTGTTTGGACCTCATAGCCTGGATTTGAAGATCTTTTTCTTCTGATTTAGTTTCCAACTTACTTGTTGTTTTCACCAGACCAGAAATTTCTTGTTTATTATCTGCAGTCTGTTTCTTGATCTCTTCAGTTTGCATAGTGACTTGCTGGGCAAGTTAATCTAGTTTGACTTGGATGGAATCAGCAGCTGCAGCCACTGCCTCCTGAATCAGGCTTTGTAGATCCTTTATGGAAATTTGGGCTAATTTAGTGGCCACAGATTTCGTTTGTCCTGGAGATGGCACTCCAGGACTTTCCCTCGTCCCACTAGCCATGTTTAAAACTTCTGTTAACAACAATCACTCACCCCTCCCTTTCAGAAATAAGCCCCTTATTTTTGTTTAAACTCTCTTATCACAATAATACTATAACCTTTCCCAGGCTAAGCAGTAAAAAAACACACCTTATCAAGTGAATTACATTACAGAAAGAACAGTTTATATTCTGTGGTTACCACATGGATAGACCAAACAATATCAAAATACTTCTATCACTCAGAAGTGACGTTCAAAGAGTACTTTCCTCCTCCTTCTTTCTTCCAGTGGGACTTAAATGTCCCCATTTGTAATCCACATGCCACAAAAAAGAGCCATTCTTATAATCCAATAGGAAATCTTCACAAAACAACAGTAATGCCAAATAATCCAAAAGAAAAGGAAAAACCACTTATAAATCTGAAGTATAAGAAAAGAAATTCTTAATTATAATCCTGCCAGGTAAATCCCAGGTATTCAAGTTGCAAAAGAGAAGAGATATAATCCAGATATAGGCTGAGTACAGACTGGCAGTTTGCTCTGGTAGCCAGTCGTAGCAAAAAAGCCCCGGAATAAACTATACCGGGT
Source organism: Gekko gecko (assembly GCA_029375565.1). NCBI lineage: Eukaryota > Metazoa > Chordata > Lepidosauria > Squamata > Gekkonidae > Gekko > Gekko gecko. Next base: position 98,977,835 of record JAPDNY010000001.1, read on the forward strand.
TTTCCCGTTCACACAGCGGGGGCCGCTGATGGAAGATACGGGATGGAGGCACGCGGGAGCGTTCAGACTGCCATGCCGGAGGTGTGCTTTATTCGCCGTTTCCCCATTAATTCAGCTGTGGGTTTAGGTGCGTATGAGCACTCATGCGCATAAGTGCATTTTGCTGATTGGGGGAGGACCACATTGGTGGTGGAGCAGAGCACAGCCAATCACACCACTGCTGCCTTCTGCCCAACGCGGGTTGCTCCCGGCTTTTCGGCTGCGCGTTCAGACTCCCCGGAAGCGGAGAAACGTGCGACAGAAGCGGACTTTCGGATTTGCTATGAAGTTAAGAATGCTAAAACAGCTCTTTTATCCTTGCATCAGGGCTGACTAGGAGCTGCGGTGGCTCAAGTGGTTAAGACACTGAACTGCAGGCTGTGGAAGGTCAGTAGTTCAGCAGTTCGAGACCCAGGTGCCGCATGACAGGGTGAGCTCCTGTCTCTAGTTCCAGCTCCTGCCAACCTAGCAGTTCGAAAGCAAGAAATTGCAAGTAGATAAATAGGTACCACTTCGGTGGGAAGGTAACAGCGTTCCGTGCGCCTTGGTGTTTAGTCATGCCGGCCACATGACCACGGAAATGTCTTCGGACAGCGCTGGCTCTTCGGCTTTGAAACGGAGATGAGCACCGCAACCCTAGAGTCGGATTCGACTGGCTTTCGAGCAAGGGAACCTTTTACAGGGCTGACTTATCCATTAGGCTCAGTAGGCACAGTGCCCAGGGCCCACAATACTTATAGGTGCCCACAAAAATCTTTTGATTTCATTTACAATCAGAAGGGGGGGAAATTAATTTTTAGGGTCAAAGAAACTGTTTTGATCTTTTTTCTCACATAAAAAATTGAAACATTTAGGGCCCATGAAAATCTGTTAAATTTTGCCCAAAACAGAAAAAAAATGTTGAACTATTTATATCGAAAATAATTTGAATATTTATATTATTATGGTGGGAGGGGCCCACAAATGCATAAGTATCTTGTGCCAACAAAACTTTTAGGGTCCATAATTTTTTTCTTAAATAAGAAAACATTAAAAGGTATGATTATATCTGTCTTTATATCAACACAGTCGTAAAACATAATTTTAATATTTTTATGGAGGAAGAGTGTGAGGTCACAAAGGCAAAAGTGCCTAGAGCTCATGAAAGTCATAATGTAGCCCTGCCCTGCATAGTTTCATGTGCTAAAACTTTCCCTTCCATCCCTTTCCCTTCCAAAGCAAATTACAGAGCAGGAAAACCAAGCGAGGTTGAAGCCTGACCCCTTGGCCTCAAATGTGAAATAAAATTAGAAAAAAATAAAATCATGTCTGTGAGAGTACTCTCTGCCTCCACCTTAGATTCCTTTTGGTTCTTTATCATGTATATATTTCAGGCACTTGAAAAATGAACCTCATCATATGATCAATGAAGTGCCCATAAGACCCCCAATTAAAGCCATTTTGCATTGTGGGAAGCTTGCATATACACACACCCATACCTGGGGAGTTCCTAGGTGGTCATTCATTCCAGACATTGTTTCGATTAAAGCCCATGGCCATTCATAAATGAAATGGTGTCCCAGGAGTCCCTTGGGTCTCTCCAGCATCTGTGACAGCTGCCCCTTGAATCCAGCTCCCCAGGAGTTTGCCTGAATCACTGGACTTAAAATCTGGCTCTACTCAAACCTGCATGGCAGTGGTTATCATGTGCATCCAGTTCATACACTGAATGAGGCAGCAGGGAACACCGAGTAGCACCTAAACTCTGATAACTGTGGCCATTACTAGTTTTTTGTTCCAGAGTGCCCACAAAGTGAGGCCTGTTTTGTGTATTATCAAGATGGGTAGCCATGTTAGTCTGTAGCAGTAGAAAAGAGCAAGAATGTGTGGCATGAGTCACTGTTCACTTCTTCAGATACAGCTAGAATGTGACATTCTGAAGAAGTGTGCTTGCACACAAAAGCCTATACCTTAAATAAAATTCTGTTGGTCTTAAAGATGCCACTGGAGTCCAACTTTGTTCTGCTGCTTCAGACCAACACAACTACCCACCTGAATCTATTGTGTAGAAATGAAAGGGAAAATTGCTCCCCTCTCATCTACTAGGGCCACATTCCCCATGGTTTGTATCTCCAATGCTTTAGGGATCTAGATAGTTTTCTCCGTGCCACAGATTTCTCACGACTCAGCAAAAGGAACTATTCCAGTCCCTATTCTCAAGGAACAACCAACAGCATAGCTCCAGAGTGGCTTTAAGGAAGTCACCGCAGTTTTCCTTGAAGTTTCCTTTGAAGTGCTCTTGAGGAAAGATGTTTCCTCCTTTTCTGCCTTGTTCTCCTCTGCTTTCCTCAACACGTGGGCTGAATGAAGCCCAAAAGAGCCAGGTGTCTGAAGCACCAAGAGGCAATTTGAGAACTGCGGGTATTTTGTCTGTTTACTTGAAAGCACAAAAATTGTCACTTGTGCAAGTAATTTGCTGCTAATTATAAGCTTACAATCTGCAGATAGGAAAATCAGAGCCAATGTGCATTTTCAGAGGAAAAGGAAAATTACCCCAAGTACCATATAATTATGCACTTAGCTTAGCTTTGCTCCTGGATCCTTTCTACGATTGTGTTCCTGCTTTGGATATCAGGACATCCACCATCACCTACACGCTGCTAAACGTATCATCAGTGTAGTCAGAAATACACTACCTTCAATTATCTTGCTTCCACATGTCTTGCCAAACATATGTGTGGGATGTAAAGTAAACAAAGGGCCATTTCACACATTACAAATCAACAAACCCACATTTGCCCCAAGTGTAAACTTGCTAATCTTCTGAATCTTGGCATTGATTTATGCTTTTTACCCACCTCTTGAAGGCAAATTAAGAAACAAGAATTTTATCAAACAGAAATTAGTGCCATATTTTCTTAATAGAGTTGCTATTCTTACAGTGTATTCCTATGCAGAGTTACACCCTAGAAAGCCAATTGACTGTAACAGATTTAGAAGGGTGTAACTCTGTTTAGGATCTCACTGTAAGGGCATCTGCCCCAAAAGAGACCTACAGGGTTGCCTGAATTGTTCTTATACAATATATGCATTTTTAAATACTTGTTCACCACAATTCCTTACATTTTTAGGATATATACCTAAAAATGTCGTATGGGAAGAAGATTGTATTTCCTTACATTCTGGCTGAGTACAGACTGGCAGTTTGCTCCGGTAGCCAGTCGTAGCAAAAAACGGAATAAACTATACCGGGTTTTCCCGTTCACACAGCGGGGGCCGCTGCCGGAAGATATGGGACGGAGGCGTGAGGGAGCATTCAGACTGGGGGGGGGCGGAAGTCCGTGCCAATCACCTGAGCTGTAAACGTGTGCATGCGCGCCCATGCGCACAAGCGCCCATGAGGCAAATGCCGTGGGAACCTGGCCCCACCCACACCCCTTTAAAGGCAATCACCAGTATCCACCCTGTAGCAGAGCAAGGGCAGGCAGCATGGACACAGCTGGTGCACTCCTAATCCTGGGCCTCAGGGCCTGCATTACATTGCTGCAGTGCCACCAAGCCAGGGTGCGCAGCATCCACGCTCGGAGGGCACTAATCCTGCAGTGGTACAGGCCCGCAGAACAGCCAGAATCAGACAGCACTGGCGCATAGAGGCCCGTGTAAGGGCCAGGTTTCTCAGGCTGGCTGAAGAGGGTGCGCCTCGTCGCTGGTGGGTGTACCCGTGCCCCACCAACTGGTGGGACACGTTCGTCTGTGTAGTGTGGGAAGATGAGCAGTGGCTGAAAAACTTTAGGGTGACAAAGGCGACGTTCCGCTGGCTAGTGGACAGCCTCCGCTGCCACATCGCTCACACAGACACACCAATGAGGCGTGCCATTACAGCAGAGGAGCGCGTCGCCATAACCCTGTGGTGGCTGTCAGGCACAAACTGCTACCGGGAGGTCAGCCAGCAGTTTGGGGTCGGCAAGTCCACTGTCGCAGGAATTGTCGTGGAGGTGTGCGTGGCCATGGACCAGGAGTTGTTGAGCAGGACCAGGGCCGGCTCGCCCACTAGGCGAGCTAGGCGCTCGCCTAGGGCGCCGGCCCGCAGGGGCGCCAAACTGCGCCCCGACCCCCGCGAAAGCCCGCCACCGCCTCCCCGCCACCGCCGCGCCAGCGAAGAGCGCCCTGGCGGGGTGCAGGAGGCAGCAGCGGAGCTTGCTGGGGGGAGCGGGGGTGGGCGGCGACCAGCGCCACCAGCGAAGAGCGCCCCAGTGGGCGCTCAAACACAAGCCGGAGCTGAAAGGGAAGGGGGGTGTTAAACCCCGCCCCTTCCCTGGCTTGCTGGCGCGGGCCGAGGGAAGCCAAGGTGGGGGGGGCGACCTCGGAGCTCATGGAGCCGGCTTCTCCTCGGCCGCTTCCTCCTGGCCAGAAGTGGCGCCCGGAGCATCCCGCCCTCCTGCCCGCCTTGCGCAAACCACCCAGGCTCTCTCTCCCCCTCTTCCCTCCCCTGCTGCCCCCCTTCCCCGGCTGAGCCTGCCCAAGAGAGCAGCCCGGGGGGAGGAGAGAGCAGCAGAGGGAGGAGGGCAGGGTGGGGGGGAGAGCGAGGGAGGCCGGGCGCGCCGCCTTGCAGGGACCCGCAAAAGAGACAAAGGAAGTAACGCAAGTGGTTGCTCCTTCCCGCAGTTCCCAGCAGGATTTGGACATTGGGCAGGGCAGCGCCTCGTAACTCAAGAATAGCTCCCGAGCGCGCTCCCTCCCTGCCCTGGTGGCATCTTTTTGCTCCACGTGGCTCTCCCGGGCGCGGCTTGTGCCGTGGGACCGAAGGCGCCTCTCGACGTGAGTCTGGCAAACACAGTTCATCCTTACCATTCCCCCGTTGCATCGGGGGACTACAAGCCCCAGTGTGCATTGCTTCCCTTCAAGCTTGCAGCGCGCTGCATGTCGAGAACAGGGGGGAGGCGGAGGAGAAGGGAGGGGGAGAAAAGGCACACCCCCTGGGCTTTTGCAAACCTGCTTCCCACGCGCCCGCATGGCACCCTTGCAGAGCTCCTGTTCCTGGGCGGTGTGGGGGTGGTGGTGAAGCCAGCACTCCGCCGCAGCCCCTGGTCTCCAGGCCCCACCGGGAGGTTGGCATCCTCGGTGGGGGGCGCCCCAGGCTGTCCTGCCTAGGGCGCCCGGACACCTGGAGCCGGCCCTGAGCAGGACGGTCTGCCTTGGCCCACCAGGAAGGGTGAGTTTCCCCCAGGTGTGGGTGTCCACGGGCCCCCTCACAATTCCTGGCCCCCCTGCTGGACTGTCTGCCCTGCAGAGGCCACAGTGTGTGCAGACAGGGATGGCCGCCAGGCCCCAACATTTCGAGGAGGGGGTAGCCACGTCCCAGGGAAGCTGCCATAGCTTCCTGTCCATACCCCCCAGGGGCCCCAGGGCAAGGGGTGGGAAACATGGGCACACCTCCAGGGGGCGGTGAGGCAGAAAACGGGTGTGGAACCACAGGAGGGCTGGGGTCCTCCACAACATCGGGAGGGGGAAGGGCAATGCCGGCAGTAACAGAGACAGAAGGACATAGCTGGAAACGAGGGGGCCAAAGGGAAGGGGAGCCAGACCCAGGTCCGTGACCCGCACGATGGGACAATGGCACTGCAGCCTCCATCGGCCACGCATGGGTCCCTGTCTTGCCACACACTGCACCCCAGCAGGCACAGGCCATAACTGTGTCAGTGAACCAGGAAGGGAAGCTGGGGCCTGGGTGGGGGCCAGGCCGAGACCCGCTGTCCTAACCTGAAGCCCCTGTGCCCCGCAGATCATGGATGGGTTCACGGCACTGGGCTTCCCCCAGTGTGTTGGCACTGTGGATGGCTGCCACATCCCTGTCAAGCCACCACCTGACCTCCCTCATGACTTCTTCAACCGGAAGCACTTCTACTCTGTCGTCCTCCAGGGGACCGTCGACCACCGGGGCAGGTTCACTGATGTCTCTGTGGGCCATGCTGGCCACAGCCACGATGCCCACGTGTTCCGCCAGTCACACCTCTGCAGGGCCATGGACGCAGGGGTTTTCGTACCGGGGAACCCCACGGCCCTCATAGAGGGCATCCTGGTCCCCCCCCCCCATCCTTGGTGATGCCGCATACCCCTCCAGAAGATGGCTGATAACTCCGTACAAGGGTGCCCTGAACCACTGGCAGGCCGTGTTCAATAGGGCACATGGCCATGCAAGAAACGTCGTGGAGCGCGCCTTCGGCCGCCTGAAGGCACGCTGGCATCGCCTGGCACTGAAGCTGGATGTCCAGGAGGCAAATTACAATCCGGTGGTGACAGCCTGCGTGACTCTCCACAACATCTATGAGGAGTGGGGCCATGCCATTATCAGGCGTGAGGCAGATGAGGAGCTGGGCCAGGCCCCAGGGGCGATGGCCCCCCTGCGGAGGGTGGATGTCGTGAATCGGGCAGAGGGAAGCGCGGTGAGGGAGGCACTAGCCACATGGCTGATGAGGCAGCGACGACAGTGAGCACACATCGGCATTGGTCGCTTGTGGCGTCTCGCACGCGGGACACTGCACCCCCTGGCAACTGGCGAGGAGTCCCGACCGCTGACCAGTGGCCAAGCACCCATCAATGCGATGGATCCAGTAAAGATGATAATCCACTATGGCTGCCTGTGTGTGCGTCCCTTATTCCCTAGGCAGCCACCAGGGCCGTGGCTGGGCACGGGCAGGGTCCACCAGGACGGGGCGGCTGTGGTTGGCCCCACCAATGGGATCCCCACTGCCTCGCCAGGTGGGCCCGATTGGGGTAGTGCCTATGGGTGGCTGGTGGGGTGCGAATCAGCGTCCACTCTCGGTGGGTGGGGGATGGGAAGCCCCCCCGGGTGGTGGTGGGACATCCAGGGGTGGCAGCAGAAGCCCGTCCAGACCTGAGCTGGGTATGGTGAGACGCTGGGGCGACGGACGATCTCCAGAGTACTGTGGCCAAGGGCAGCTCCCAAGGGTACGTCCTGACCCAGTGGCGTCCATCCCAGGCCCCAGTCCGGCCAGAAGCCACCAACAATAGCTGGGTGTGATGGGCTGAGCGACACAGGATAGGACGGGCACTCCCTAAGGGCGAAGCCTGGGAAGCGGGAGCCGGCCCTGGGCGCCCATGGGCCACCCCCTAGCTCCAGGGGCATCCCCAGCTGGTTATGCATCCTCGCCTGGGAAACTGTCCAAGCCATGTACAGTGGAGGTGGCGCAGTTAATACCTGGATGGGAGACCCCCCCCTGGAGTAGCAGCCCGTGAGAGGCGGGGCAGGCTGGCTCCATGCCTCCCCGTTGGGGACAGTCAACATGGGTCACCATGATGTCCGGAGGCAAACACGCCCACACATCCATCACAGACAAGGCTCCCCCCCTCAGCAGGAGAGAAGCCAAGCAGTACCAGACCCCTGGGGTACCATAGGCCTCAGCAAGGGCGCACCGTTGCAAGTGGCAACTGACCAACTGGCGTCCCACTGGAATCTGCCATGGCCCATGTGCCGGGCGGCGAGGTATGGCTCCAGACCACTGAGCAGTGCCAAGGTAGGGGCTGCCTCCGAGGAGAACCCTTCTCTCCGAGCCTCCAGCTCAGATTGGCCACTGGAAGCCGGGAGGGAGGTCTCCAGAGGCTTCCAAGGCCGTCCTGGACAGAGATTCAGTGACCCAGTCTGCCATGCTGACTACAACGGAGCTGCCTCTGGTTACTGCTTCCATTCAGTTTTCCACAAGGCAGGATGATATAGAGGGCTCAGGGCCAAACTAGATGATAATGGAGTTCAGTGACTGAGCTAGACCCAAGTTGGGGGTGGGGGTGGCTATTACCAATTCCCCTGCTGGCGTTCAATCCCTGGGTAACTTGGGCATGCGCATGGAAGCGTCCTTGGACAAACGCGTCCCCGCCCAAACGCCTCTCCGTGCCCCATCAGGCGCAGCCGTCCTGTGCGTTCAGTCTCCACAGCCTTGCTGTTGTGACCCCAGTCGCCTGCTGTACTGGGGGGAAGTAAGAAGGGGAAGGAAGAAAGACGTCGGGCTTGGGAATACTTTGGCATGCACATAGTGGCATCCCCACCCAAACGCCTCTCCGCGCTCAGGCAAGGTCGCTGGCGAAGTCGTTCTCCCCAGGCCTCTCTATCCAAATGCTGCCCCAGGACATGGAGCCCCCTCGGCTTGTCGTGTACTGGATGGTGGAGGAGGTGGAGCTGCTCCTCAGGGCCCTGCATGACTTTGAGGCCGGCAGGAGGGTAATGGCCAGCACCCATCTGCAGACCCTGGGCCTCTTTGGCAGGGTGGCAGAGGTGCTGACCCAGGCGGGCTACCCCCAGTCGGCCATTCAATGCAGGGCCAAATTTAAGCATGAGAAGGCTGAGTTCTTCGAGGCCCTGGAGGACTGGGACGACATTCCCCCCCGTGGAGAGTGGGCCCCCCTTTTCCGTCTCCTGCGGGCCCTCTGGGAGCAAGGAGGCAGGCTGTCCTGGAGGCAGCGACGTGTCCCTGGTGAGCTGGTGGCATTGCCGCAACCCCTGTGGGGATGGGTGTGGGTGCTTGCGGCCCTGTAAGGGGGGGCATCTGGGGGGGTGCCCTCGGGACCACCAGCAGCATGCCTGGGAGACAGCAGCTAGGGGAGGGCCATGTGGACATGTGGTCCTCGCCGGCACATGCAAGTGCTCAGTGATCCAGGCATACCTTGCCCCCCGCAGGCCTCCGTCCCCGTCACTGCAGATGCCAGAGACAAGCTGAGGAACCTCCGCCCGCCTCCTGGACCTCCTCTGAGGATGAGGCCACAGGTGCGCCACTGGAAGCATGCCCAGGTAGGTGGCGCCAGCTGTTGGGGCACCATGGGGCTTGGCAGCTGCAGGGGCCCTGGACGCCGCGGCCGGAGTCCCATGGAGCTTGTGGCAGTGAGATCTAGGGCACGGCACCCCAGCAGGCCCCTCTATGGGCCAGCAGGGCCCAGGGCGGGCCCACGGTGGGGTGGCAGGACCAAGGGCGGGCCCACAGGGCCTGCGGTGGCCGCAAGCGGGTGCCAGGTGCAGGCAGGTACCTGGCCTGGCTACGGACCAGGGCTAACCACTCCCCTTGACCCCCATAGAGCCAAGGGGACCTGCTGCAACGGAGGGGCCCGTTGTTGTTCTCCAGACCACTCCGGAGGCCAGTGATGCCGGTGAGTCCCATGCAGCGGCTGGCCCTCCAGGAGCCCATACTGGCACGGCCCAGGGAGTGGGCAGCCATGTAGGGGGGGTTGGGCACCTGCAACAGGAACACCTCCCCATGGTTTCGGGGTGGCCTGGCCAGGACTGTGGGGAGGGGTGCTGGGGCTGTGCTGGTTGGCAGCGCCAGGCACCCTCTCGTGGGCCCCAACTGGGATGGTGGCCTGGGCAACCACCCACACAGGGCGCTGGCCTGGTGACATGCCTGGTGCCTGACACATGCGGCTGCTGGTTGCAGGACCAGAGCTAACAGGGGGTCCAGCCCCTGCAGGGCATGCGTGTGTGTGTGTTTGTCTAGGTAACCTACGTGATGTCTGGGGGGTCTGTTTTCCAGATGCAGCCCCTGTGGCGGAGGGGGGGGGCAGTCCGTCTGAGGCACCTGTCACGGTCGAGTCCCAGTCAGCCTTGGATACCGGTATGTCCCCCTGTCGGCAGCCCATGAGGGTGCTTTAGTGGCTTGCCGTTACTGAGACAGGCCCACCCATGTCCTTTCAGGGGGTCAGGAACCAGGTCCTGCTGGCGTCCAGGACGTGGAGGTGGCCGCCGATGCACCCACCCTGGCCTCACTGGCAGCACGTCTGACGGCCCTTGCGGAGCAGACTTAACGGCGATGTGAGTATGCCCTGGCAGCATGTCCAGACCCCTCCATGAGAGGCCTGGCCACAGTGGCCACCGGCAGCGGGCTGGGGGCCATGCCAAACCCCAGGGGTCCCTGTCACCACCACACCGCACTCTCTGGTGGGGGCGCACATGTCACAATGGGGTGGCTGACCTGACCCATGTTTGGCTTTCCCCACAGTTGAGCGCATGGTCCACCTCCTCAACATCCAGCAGCAAGGCATGTGGCACATGCGGAGGGATCTGCAGGTGCTCCTTGCGGCTCAGGGCCATCAGCCCAGGACAGAGGGCACGGACACCGAGGCCCTGCCCACCGACAGCAGCCACGATGGATGAGTGGGCCTCCTGGTGGGCCAGATGGCCACATCTACCCTCACCGCCCCTACCCCTTCACTGTTCCCCACAGGAATGAGGCTGACACAAAGGGCCACATACGTGTGCAAATGTTTATTAACCTGGTTTACCCCACACCACAGTTGAGTGCTCCAATAAATGTTTTTTTGTGCTCCCACCACCCGTGTCTGGAGCCCTTTCTTCGGGGGTGCATGGTGGGCTTCTGAACTGCCACTGCCACTCCAGAGTCCGGCCAGAGTTTGTCCACAGGGCTCAGCTGGGTGGTGAGTAGGGGGCCCTCGTCTGGCCCCGGGGCCTCCCACTCCGGTGTGCTGCCCTTCCCCTGAGGGCACCGCCGCGACCGACAGCCCTGCCGACCCCCCTCTGCCGCCCTCGGCCCACATGCCACAGCCACATTCTGGCGCAGGAGCCATGCCACGTGGCTCAGCCACAGATGTGGCTATGCATGTGAGAGTGTCCAGTGTGGCCTGCAGGAGCTCACGCGTATTTCAATTTGTCTCACGTTCCTCCTCCCTTAGGCAGCGCATTTCTTCAAGGAAGTCCTGGTGCTCCCGGGCGCTACGCTCTTCAAGGGCTTCATGGTGCCGGTTGGCCTGCTCCGGGAGCCACTCACCCACTCTTTGGAGGGCTGACACCCGCTGCCTTCATGCCTGTTGGACCGCCATCCTGGTGTTGGGGGACAGTTGGCCAAGGGGGGCCCCAGGCAGCACATCTGCAGACAGGGGGAAAGGGACCCCAGTCATTGTGCCTTTGTTTCTGGGTCACTGTGCCCCAGGGGGTGCTGTCCCTGTGGCCCACCGACCTGTGGGAATGCTAGCCCTCCTCAGGGAGCTGCAGCTCTGGAAGCCAGCCATTCACAGGGGCCACCCCTTGTTGTGACGATATGCCACGCCATCTGCCCTATGCCTCCCCTTGTGCAGGAGCCCAGCATGGCCACTCACCTGCTGCGTCCTGGCTCCCGCGTCGGGGGGTCCGGTCCCTCACCAGACTGGCGACTCCTGAGGGACCTATGGTGGTGTTGGGGCGGGGGGAACAACTGGTCAGTCCCACGGGCGCCACATCCAGGTGGGGGGGACCCCACCTCAGATCATGGCCACGGGCCGGCGGACCTGTCTCAACTCTGGACCGCATGCAGGGGTCCTCCATGGCCTCCACCACGGGGCTGACTCCCCGAGGGCCGGCAGCCAGCGTGGACCGTGGTGGCCATGGTTCCCCAATGGGTAATCTGGCAACTCCAGGCGTGGGTGGGGTCTGTGTCCTTACCCGGTTGCGGCTCCTCCTCCACGATGGTCTCGTCCTCAGAATCCTCCAGTTCCTCTTGTGCCGGCTCGAGGGTGTCTACATAGGGAAGGATGGGGAAGGCTGCAGCAGCTTTCCATGGGGGGGCCTGTGGTGCGGCCAGGCATGTACGCCATCGCCTGTGTGGGCACCCGTTCCATCTGCCTGTGTGGGGGGTGGCCCATACTTGGTGGGATTGTCCTCCGGCCAAAGGGGGTGCTGGCCTCACACCCTCTTCGCCAGCAGTGGAGGGTCGAATGGCCAGGGGAGGATGACTGTAGGCTTCAACCCCACCCCTAGCTTGGGCCCTCCGCCTGGCTAGTTAACTCCTTTCCCTTCCCCAGACCAGTGAGCACCCTGGGAGCGATGCCCTCTGCACACCTTGGGGTCCCCTGGACCGACCGTCGTCTTTCTGCACTACTGCCAGTGCAGGTCATCACTCAGGCTGCCGCACAGATACTGTGGCCTGGGGCTCTGATTCCTGTGGCAGAACACCAACCCGTGTGTTGTCAGCTATGCTGCTGTGAGCCGCTAGGGAGTGCTGCTGGCTCTGGCAGGGGGGGCCGGGGGACCTCAGACACTTCCCACCCTTTGCCACACCCACCTGTGCTGGGAGTTGTAACTGGCCCAGGGGCACATTGACTGGTCCACGGGGAGGCGCGTGGACACACGCTGGGTTCCCGTGGGCTGGGGGCCTCACAGTGCAATGGTAACCCAAGCTGCCACACCCACACATTCACCATGTGGTTGGGTGGCAGGACCTGTGTGCTGGGAGACATGCTTGGGCCAGGGTTCCTTGCGATGTCATCCACCGCTAGCGTCTGGATGTTGCAGCAGCATCCTGGCATGTGGGTATCTGAGCTCCAGGATGGGCAGAGACCTGTGCTGGACACTCCACACTTACCTGGCACCAGCACTTCAGGGGCTTGCTCCTCCTCCTCCTCCGGCTCCAGGCTGAGGTGGAACCCCTCGGCTGGCCCCGCCGCTGGCTGGCTCTGTCCGCTGTCCTGTGACCTGCTGCTGGATGGGCAGGTCTGCAGGGGGAGGCTATTGCAGACTCTCCGACTGCAGGCGGTGCCATCCCCTTGGAGAATCCTGTCCAGGATCTTGTAGTACGGACAGGTCGTCCGCTGATTCCCGGAGACACTGTTCTACTCGACTGTGCGCCGGTACATGAGGTGCATGGCCTTTGTTTTTGAGTGGCACTCATCCGCTGTCCGGTTGTGGTCCAGGGCCACCATCTGCTGTGCCACTTCCTCAAAGACCTCCCTGTTCCTGTGGCTCTCTCCCAAGGCCTCCTGCACTGTGGGGTCACCCCACACTGCCAGCAGGTCCAGAGTCTCTGCCCTCCTCCACGATACTCCTCTGACGCCACTCATACTGCCTGTTGCTTGGGTGCTCCTGGACCCGGGTTTTTATGGCTACTGGGCTTGTTTTGTGCGCATGAGCGCAATTTGCAGATTGGCACTCATGCGCATCCACGTGGGGTGCGCCACCGCCGAAACACAGAACAGACGCGGCTTCCGCCCGGCTTTTCGCCTACGCGTTCGGACTCCCTTGAAGCGGAGAAACGCGTGACAAACACGGGCTTTCGGATTTGCGACGGCTTTTATCAGGTGTTTTTTTTAATCTGGCAGTGAAGCGCAACAGCACCGGTAGGCTACGGGTGGGGGACGCCAGGCAGATGTTCCTGTGTGAATGTCCCATTTACTCCAGTATTGAATCGTTGTCGGCCCGGGTCCCTTCCCGGGGCAAATTGCCAGTCTGAACTCAGCCTCTATCTGTGTATTTAGTTTTGGAACGTACATATTCATGAGCAGTATTCTGCTCCTTTGCCTTCCATCATGACTGCCACCAGCAGGTACTCACCAGGTTTTTGCAGTTCACCCCACATGCACACTGGTGGGGGAAAGTGCCATTGTTATGGGCCACCCTGACAAGCCTGAGTCCACTGTGGCTAAAGACTCCTCAGGAGTCAAGGAGCCGTATGCACAGTGCCAGATTTATGTAGTGGTTAAGTGGAGAGCCAGTTTGGTGTAGTGGTTAAGTGCGTGGACTCTAATCTGGGAGAACAGGGTTTGATTCCCCACTCCTCCACTTGCACCTGCTGATGTGACCTTGGGTCAGTCACAAGCTCTGGCACAGCTGTTCTCTCAAGGACAGTTCCTGTCAGAAGTTCTCTCAGCCCCACCTACCTCACAGGGTGTCTGTTGTGGGGAGGGGAAGGGAAAGGAGTTTGTAAGCCGCTCTGAGACGCCTTTGGGCAGTGAAGGGCGGGGTATAAATCCAAACTCTTCTTCTTCTTCTTCTATGTATAGGCTAAGTAGGCTGAAGCCTAGGGCCTCTAAATCTAGGGGGCCTCCACAGCCCTGTTCCGTCCCCCCCAGCGGGCAGTCTCCCCTCTCCCAAAATTGCAAACCCAAGACTTCATGTGAGGGCAGGGCAACTCGGGCCCAGCAACTATGAGACTCAGGGCCAGCCAGTGGGGCCCAGTTTGAAACTCTGGGGCCCAACTGGAAATTTTTTGTGGGGCCCCAGTTCACAGCCAAAATCTGCAGAATCTTAGAGATATAAATAAAATCCATCTAGATTGCCTTGGTGCGGGGGCCACCTTAGGAGCGGCCCACGGGGCCCAATTTGGAGAAATTGCTCCAACTGCCTTATGGCCAGCCCTGATGAGACTGTGCAGGGGTTGGATTGACAAGCCCTGCCCCTTCTAGGTCCCTGGTGCCACTTTTCAGAGTACAGACTCCAGGACTCCAGAGCCAGCAGCCCAGAGTCAACAACCCGCAGCACAGCCTTCCCCAGCTCAAGGGTCAGGTCAGTAGTGGTACATGCTGCACTTTAATCAGTGAGAGAGTGCGAGTGGAGGGCCAGCTGAGGCAGATAGACCAGGCAAGCAAGCTCTCCCAAGTCCCTTCCCATTCCTTCCCTCCTCCTTGGCTTGAACAGAGCAAGCACATGTGACTAGCACTGGCCTCACCCCTCCCAGGCAGGGAAATCTATCTTTCACACTTCACAGAGCCCTGTGGGTGCCTGCAGCATGCACTTGCAACCCCTTTCTCAGAACATCTTGGATATTAAAAGAAATATTGATGGTGTCAATTGTCATGCCAATAAATCCAAACAATACTGCTTCATACATTAATAGTAGATTAATTGTTCTAAAGCTATTGCAGAATCTAATCAAAGTTTTACATATTTATATTATATAACTGTATAGGAAAAGACTTTCCTGGTTCAGTCAGACTAGGCCCAAATGGCTTAGCTGAGAACATGTCCCTGTGACTTTTGACACCTGCCCAAATGGCATGCACAGATACCAGGCCTAGATATCCATTTCAAAAGCCACGTTGGCACCTCTGATGGGAAGACCAGACATTGAGGCTCTTCCCAAACTTCAAAGCACAGCAGACGTGTGCCTTCAGCACATAAGCAATGGCTGCTCCTACATAGTTAGACAAGCCTTTCTATTCTGTTGTGATTGGGTAAATGGCCATACTCAGTTATGACAAGGGTAGGAGGGGATTGTCTTCAGCCTATGAGAAAAGACACAGACCTCTCTTGGAAGGAGGGCCCCTTTCTAAGAGTTAGTCTCTGTTTGGATTACAAACCTGCAACATGGAATTTGACTAGTGGGCAGTGAAACAGGACTTCATTGCTCACAGCAAACATGGATTTCATCTTGAAGATTCCCTGGGCAATGGATTTTGTTCTACCTGGTCAATGGACCAAGGATTGGTAACTATGGTCTATTTTTATGTGTAGTAAGAGCTGGACAAACTTAGACTCTTTGTTTGTATCTCTGCTAGTCTCTTGTCATATAACTAACTTTGCTTAATAAAGATCTTACATAGATTAATCTCATCTGATTGTGAGTTTATGTATTGTAATTGGATCTCCAAGCCTAGATCTAGAGCCTATGCTGCTCGCCTAGAGAGCTACTACTGTGTGTTAATTATCTGCAGCTCTAGCCTAGAGCTGATAAGTAGCTAATTCCCAGAAACCTGGCAGGAGGTGGGACCTATGCTCCTGTCTGAGTTGGGAACGTCCTTAAATAGGTCCTGGTGGCAGAATACTGATTTCAGTGTTCCTGAAGCATGTGGGTCTTTGGTATCTCTCACTCCTGGAGGGGCATGGGACAGACGTGAGATTCTCCACATGCTGGCATAATATCAAGGGCTTGGACCTTTCTCATCTCCTGGACTGGAGGTGAGAGCATGCAAGAAAACTTGTACAATAACATCTTTTGGCAGCTGGCTCTTTTAAATGGCTAGTATTGATTGCTGGATGGGAGCCTGGTGTTTGCTGCTGCTGGAATTATTAGATGAGAAATTATAATTAATTATTAACCAATGTTTTTGCATCATTTTCAAGCCTCCTAATTGCACGTGTCTTGGAGAAAAATATTTTGAATCCTTTTGGCAATTTTGGGAGTTTATAAACTTTTGAAAACGTTTAGATTGGAAAATGATGTTGTGCTATACGGTTGGCTTGTTGGATGTGGCAGAATAGACTCATCTTGTGTTTGCTTTAGTTTAGGTTGTTTAGTTTAGTTACAATGGCCACCCACCCTGGGAAGTAGGGCAAAACTCCAGGGTAGGCCTACAAATTCCAGATGCCTCTATGGCCAAAAAGTGCGGGAAAGCCAGGGGTAGAGTCAGAAGATATAAATGCTCCAGCCAGCCTGGGAGTGGGGAGTCATCCTGAAACCCTCAGAGAGGCCAGGAGGCTCTTGCTGCAGATTGCCCACAGGCAGAGAGGCCTTGGGGATCAGGGAAGGCAGCAGTGGGAAGGGATCCTCAGAGGGATCCAGAACTACCTGTAGAAGACAGGAGACCAGGCTGCAGGTTGGTAACTGAACCTCATCCCAAGGGAAAATAAGTATAGGGATCAGTTCAGGGACAGAGGAACTGCATTGTGTGCCAGGGGGTGTTTTCCTTTCTGTGTTTGATTTAAATTGCCTTTTTGTGTTTAAAATCCTCTTACTTGTAAATAGTCAATAAAATCTTTGTTCTTTGTTTAAAACCCCAGTGCCTTAAGAAGGGTCCTGGGAGGGGGAAAGCCCCAGAATGTGCAGGTGCCAACCCTTCAGGAGAAACCTAAAGTTAGGAGTTTTCATCTCCAAACCCCAGGGGTCTCACTGCCCCTCAAGAAAGGCATAGAGAAGTCAGTGAGTGGTGACAGCTACTGAAGAGTGACAGAAGCCCACCAAGGAAGTGGGAAGGCGAAGCGGGGCTCACAAGCCACAAACTGGCTACTCAGTCCCCCAGGGCTGAGGGTGGGTGCCCATTTCACCACAGTGGAAAACTGAATTCTGTAACCTTTCAGCAGCAACTATCTATATCTTGTGCCAATAGCCACTGATGGACCTCTGATAAATGTGTTTATTCAGCTGAAGATTAATTTTACTTTTTATTTTTACATTCTAATCTGAGCATGAGTAAAAGATTTGAAAGTGGTGCTAGCAAGCACAAGAGACAGAAACTTGAAAATGCTATGGTAATGAAGTTAAGACCAATCACTGTTTTCGTGCATCAACAACTCATTGAAGCAACAAGAGCCAGCAATGAAGCTATGCAGCCTGAGCCAACTATGAGCATGCAACCAGACAAAAACCTCCTGAAAGAGGAACAGCAAAGCATGATGTGGAACAGCAAGCTGATTATGAGGAAGCAGCCATGATGCTGGCTCAAACTGAAAATTTAGAACTAATTCAAGAGTCACTTACTGGACAGGGAGAGGCTAAAGAGCCACAAGAAAATAATGTAAATAAATTTTGCAGTTCACACCTGGTAAGATAGGCCAAGTCCAAGGTGTTCCAGATGCAGATAAAGATAATGCCAAACATAGATCTACTGTAACAAATGTTGGTTTGTGGTCAGAATTATCACATGAGAAAGTATCCTATTAGGTACAGAGGAGTCCCTCTCAAGTTCTGCATCATCGTGGACCATTTTCAAATGCCAAAGCAGTCCAGGTTTTGCACAAAAGCTCTTTTTTAATCAAGAAAAGCAAATGGGGAAACATATAGCCAAGAGTGGCTTGTATATTCTCCCTCAAAAGGCCAGATTTATTGCTTTGTTTGTAAACTCTTTCCAAACCTTGCATCTTCTTCCACAGCTTTAGCTACTGAAGGGTTTGATGACTGGCAAAACCCCCATCTTATCCAAACTCATGAAAACTCAGAGAAGCATAGGAATGCCATGTTGGCCTACCTAACAAGGAAGCGAGGACAAACGTTAACTTCCAAGCTAGAGGAACAAACAAAGGCACAACAGCAGTACTGGCGGCATGTCATGGAGAGAATTATTGCTGTACAATGCACTCTTGTAGAACGAGGTTTACCATTCAGAGGAGACAATGAATACTTTGGATCTCCAAATAATGGCAATTATCTTGGTATTTTTGGAACTAGTGGCAGATTTGATCAATTTTTACTTGCTCATATCAATTGGTATAGACATTCTGGATCAGGCAATCCCTCTTATTTGTCAAAAACTATATGTGAGGAAATGATGCAACTCGTGGCAAAAAAAGGTTAAGGATGCAATTCTGGTTCATGTGAGAAAGGCTGGATATTCCAGCTTTTCAGTAGATTCCACTCCTGACATTTCACATACTGATCAGTTGACTTTAATTATCAGATATGTATCACCTGAAGATGGTTTGCCAACTGAGAGATTTTTAACTTTTCTTGAGCTAAAAGACCACTCAGGACAAAGCATGGCTGATTTAGTGTTCAGCTATTTCACTACTGAGCTTGAAATTGACTTTAGAAAATGCTGCGGGCAGTCTTATGACAACGCTGCCAACATGGCAGCAAAAAATCATTGAAAAAACCCAATTTGCAAGATTTATTCCATGTGCAGGTCACTCTTTAAATCTGGTGGGCCGTTCAGCTGTGGATTGCTGCCTTGATGCAGTGAACTGTTTTCGCATTATCAATGAAATTTATACCTTCTTTTCATCCTCCACAAAGAGACGGGCAGTTCTAAAATCATTTTGGCCACCTCAGTCTAAAGTGCCTAAATATTTGTCAGACACTAGGTGAAACGCACATACAAAAGCCACAGAAGCTGTTTTGTAAAGTTACAGTGCTATCACTGATGCCCTCAGTCATTTGTACATTAATGGGAAGGGGGAGACCAGGCTTCAAGCTAACAATTTTTTGCAGAAAATTGAAGAGCTGGAATTTGTATTTATGCTGCATTTTTGGACCCGTGTGCTAGGTCATTTTCACAAGGTCAGCAAAGCCCTTCAGAAATCAGACCTGTTATTGAGTCTTGCGCAAGTTTGTACAGTTCACTTCTGGATTTTTTAAGGAAAATTAGAGAAGATTTTGATGAGCTTAGAAACAAGCAAAAACCACCTTGCCAAATGTTAACTACAAAACAAGGAGACAAAGAGTAAGGGAATGGCAAAGAAATGACAGAAGTGCACCTGATGCCTTAGATGCACTTTCTTCAAGAGATAAGTTTAGGATAAAATCCTTTATTCCTACATTAGATGCACTTGAAGCCAATTTAAAAAGAAGTACTGTGTACAGTGATGTTGCACAATTGTTTTCCATTCTTGCTAATCTGACAGCATTTAAGCAAGAAATTCAGCAAGGTGTTCAACTATTGATGGAAGCATACCCAGAAGATATTGACCTGAAACTTATAGATGAACTTTTGCACTTTCACCTGTACGTGAGACAAAGCCATAGGCTTACAGAAGAACACACTCTCTCTCTCTTTTTTTTGGAATATATTTTTGTTTATTTTCATTAACAAACATACATAAAACATATATTTGGGGCTAAATTGTAGATAGTTTTCATTTTTAGTGCCTTTTCCATACAAGTTTCAAATCAAGTCCTTTAAAATTAATATAAACTGTGGCCGAGGACAGACTGGCAATTTGCCCCGGGAAGGGACCCGGGCCGACAACGATTCAATACCGGAGTAAATGGAACGTTCACACAGGCACATCTGCTTGGTGTCCCCCACCCGTAGCCTACCGGTGCTCTTGCGCTTCACTGCCGGATTAAAAAAACACCCGATAAAAGCCGTCGCAAATCCGAAAGCCCACGTTCTTCGCGCATTTCTCTGCTTCCGGGGAGTCTGAACGCGCAGGTGAAAAGCCGGGAGCAAACCGCATTGGGCATGAGGCAGCAGCGGTGCCTTTGGCTGTGCTCCGCTCCACTGCCCAATGTGGTGCCGGCATTGCAGGGCAAAAAAAAAAAAATCGGCAAAATGCGCTCATGCGCACATACACCCATACACCCACAGCCGAATTAATGGGGAAATGGCGAATATAGCATGCCTCCAACGCAGCAGTCTGAACGCTCCCGCGTGCCTCCATCCTGTATCTTCCAGCAGCAGCCCCCGCTGTGTGGACGGGAAAACCCGGTATAGTTTAATCCGGGGCGTTTTTTGCGACGACTGGCTACCGGGGCAAACTGCCAGTCTGTCCTCGGCCTGTTTTGCAGAAGTTGTATAACAGTAAATGTGGATGGTAGTCTGTAACCTCTTCTCTATAATGTTGCTTCATGTCCTTGTCTTGCTAGAGTAATACTTCTCATGTATAAAATCTTGCCTATGTATTTTCAAATTTATTTTCTGTATGGTCTTTCAAAAATAAAGTAATTTTATCCATTTCCACTGCTTCAAGTACTTTATTAATAAATTCTTCTTTGCTCGGCATTTCCAGGGTCTTCCAATATTTAGCATACAAAATTCTAGCAGATGTAGTCAGATACACTATAAGATAGGAATCATCTCTTTTACAAGTTTCCGGCAATATATTCAAAAGAAATATTTCAGGAGTGAAGGGTACATGACATTTCAACATTTTTTGCAAAGCTTCATGAATCCAAGCCCAATATTTCTTTGCTCTGTCACATAACCACCACATGTGATAAAAGGATCCCACTTTATTTTGACATTTCCAACATTTATTTGAATATTTTGAATCAAATTTGCCCAATTTCACTGGCGTTATATACCAACTATAAAAAATATCTTTTAAATATTTTCCTTATAGGAAATTGCTTTCGTAATCTTAATATTTTTTTTCAACACTTGAGATCACTGGTCCAACTCAATATTGTGGCCCAAGTTTTGGGCCCATTGTATCATAACATTTTTAACAGTTTCATCATACATCTTATAATCTAACAACAAAACATACATTTTTCTTATAAACTTCTGTTCAACCAACAACAATATCTTATCAATTTCTAGCCAGTTTTCATAAAATCCTATCACTTTATCTTTAATATATCTTGATTCAATCTGCGCTTTTTGCTACCAAGTTAACTCAGTAGGTATTTTCAAATTAAGTTTAGAGTCTAATAAATCATAATATCTTTTGACTGGTTCTTCTTGATATGTCTTTGGGTTTGTGAATGCTTCTAAGGGGGCCACCAGTTTAGAGATTTTAGTATAAAACTGTTTTCTAATTGGCTTCCAAACTTTCATTAAGGAATCTTTCACCCAGTGTTGTTTAAAATATTTATGGGAATCAGTTTTCTCATACCATAAAAAAGCATGCCATCCCAATAGCATATCATGGCCTTCTAGTTTCAATAACCTTCGGTTATCCAAAGTAATCCAGTTTTTAATCCAGGCCAATGCTGCTGCTGTGTAGTAAACAGTCCAATCAGAAAGTGCGAAGCCAGCTCTCTCTTTTGAGTTCTGCAGAGCTTTAAGCATTATTCTTGGTCTCTTTCCTTGCTAGATGAAATGAGTCATCAATTTGTCCATTTCTTTAAAGTAAGATTGATTTTGGAGGACTGGTATTGTTTGAAATAAAAACATCAATTTTGGTAAGATGTTCATTTTGATGGTAGCTACTCTACCCATGAAAGAAATCTGAAAGTTTTTCCAGTTTTCTAAGTCTTTTTTAATTGTTTTCAACAATTCCATATAATTATTTTCCACCAAAGAACTACATTTATTCATTATATTTATTCCAAGATACTTAATTTTCTTCTGGATTTCAAATCCTGTTTTTTCCTGGAAAAGTAATGCTTGAGTCCTTATCATATTTTTAACCAGGATTTTTGTTTTATTTTTATTAATTTTTAAACCTGCCATTGTTCCATATTCCTGTAACAGAGGTAACAATACATTTATTGAGTCTAACAGGTTTTCCAAAATAAAAGTTAAATCATCAGCAAAAGCTAACAATTTAAATTCTTCACCTCTTATTTTAAGACCTCTAATTTGTTCATCTGCTCTGATTGCATCATTTATCACTTCCAAAATGAAGATAAATAATAATGGTGACAATGGACACCTGTGTCGTGTCCCTTTTTGAATTTCAATATTTTGTGTTAAGTCTCCATTAATTCAAATCTTAGCATATTGTTTAGTATAAATTGCTTCTATCATTTTTGAGAACTCTGCACCAGCCTGTGCGTAGATTAATAGTTCCAGCATAAATTTCCAGTTAACATTGTCAAAGGCCTTTTCCGCGTCTAGAAAAATTAATGCCATTTATTTTTCGGGATGAGCTTCATAGTATTCTAAAACAGCCAAAATTGTCCTAACATTATTTTTAAGTTGTCTTCTTGGAAGGAAATCAGCTTGATCTTTATGTATCATTTGTGCTAAAACTTTTTTCATTCTTGTTGCTAAAATGGAGGCATATATTTTATAATCCACATTTAACAGAGAAATAGGTCTATAATTTTTAATGTCTTTTTCATCTAGGCCTTCTTTGTGAATAAGCAATATTATAGCCTCATTCCAAGACCCTGGTAATTTGTACTCCCGCGTTACATTCTGGCAAACCTCTTTTAAAGGGAGTATCAATATATCTTCAAAAACATGATAAAATTCCACTGGGAGCCCATCAGGGCCTGGGGTTTTACCTTTTTTTTTGCTTTTTGAAGGCTTCTGTAAGTTCCATAAAGGAAATTGGTTGATTTAATAATTCTCTTTGATCGTCCGTAATATTTTAGGTTTATATTTCTGTAGGTATTCTCTGATTTGTTCTTGGGGTGATTCTGTTTTTCTGTAAAGATTTGGTAAAACTGTTCCACAATTATTTCTAAATCTTCTAAATTATTTTTGTCTTCCCTTTTTTCATTTTTTTAGTATTCTTATATATCTTCTTTCCCTTTCTTTACGTATTTTATATGCTAGCCACCAAGTTGGTTTGTTAGCATTTTCAAAGTAATTTTGTTTGGCGTACTTTAGTTTCTTTGCTATTTCTTGAGTTAAAAGACAGTTCATTTGATGTTGTAGTTGTTTACATTTAATCTTCACCTGTTCACTCATCTTGTTTTGTTTTTTCTTCTTGTTCCTTTATTTGTTTTTGCAATTGAGAGGATTTTCCTAATCTTTGTTTTTTTATGTTTCTTTTATCATCCATCCTCTTGCAAAGGCTTTAAAGGCATCCCAAACAATGTTTATAGACATCCCAGGCTGTATGTTTCTTTCAAAGAAAAATTGAAATTCTTTCTTAAATTACTTTAGAAATCTTTCATTTCTTAAGACTGTTGTGTCCAACTTCCATCTATTCCTTTTAAAAGTATCTTGAAATTCCAGTGTAATCAGGTTATAGTCCACAAATGTCTGCGGTTGTATTTCTGCTTCAAGGATATCATTGGTCCAACACACATCTATCCTTGCCCAAGACTTGTGTCTTGCTGAATAGAAGATATAATCTTGTTTTTGTGGGTTTCTAGCTTTCCAAGCATCAATGAACTTATTCTCTTCCATTAGTTGGTAGAAGCTCATGACTTCTTTTCCATTTCTTTTTCTTGGAACTCTTTCTGTCTTGTCTTCCATCAAAAACCACAGTAAAATCACCAGTTATACAAGTTTCTTGATAATCCTGCTTCACCATCAGTTCTTGTAAGACTTCATAAAAATTTTCTTGGTGGTGGTTGGGTACATAAATATTGACAAGAAGAATCTTTTTAGTTTGTCTTTGTACTTGAACCATTAGAATACATCCATCTTGAGAGGCATATACCATTTCTGGTTGAAGCTGTTCCTTTACATAAGTCACTATGCCTCTTTTCTTTTTTTCCTTATCTGATGCAATAAAAGTTTTGCCCAGCTTTGGATTTTGGATATATTTTTGGTCAGCTTCTCTAATGTGAGTCTCTTGGAGGCAAATAATGTCAAAATTGAGCTTTTTAAATTGTTGGAATGTCTGTTTTCTTTTTTGTGGTGAATTTAACTTGTTGACATTTATATAAATTAGTCTCATTTTACTTTTATTTTTATCCATCTTGATTCTGTGGTTGAGCATCCAAATTTTCTCTTGCTTGTCGCCTTGTAACAGCTGGCATGGTCATCAGATATTTAGATTTCTTGAAGCTTTCTTTAGTTGTCGCTGAGGTCCCTGCAGCTCCTTGAGGGCAGTCTTCTTCTTCCTCCTCCTCTTCTCTCCCTGAGCCCATTTTGTCAGTTTAAAGTTCCATTCCATTCTTCTTTAAAAAGTCTTCTGCCTTGAATATAGATGTGATTCTATATCTTTTACAAATTAAGCCTTCAGGTAGAAGCCATCTATAAGGAATTTCATTTTTCCTTAAAGCTGTGGTAAGTTTAAAGTATTCTCTTCTTTCTCTGACTCTCCATGGAATCTTTTTCAGAATCTTTATTTCATTATTGTCAATTATCAATGGTGTTCTGTTTGAAGCCTTTAGAATTTTATCTCTGGGTATTCTTTTATGGAATCTTACATGAACTTCTCTGGGCAGGTGCTTATTCCTGGCATATGCAGAGTTCATTCTAAAGACTGGGTCAAGCTCCTCTAATACTTTCTCTGGCTTTTCTGCTTTCATGTAATCTGTCAAAATATGGGCCATCTTCTTTCTAATGTCTTCATCTTGCTCTTCTGGGATGTTTTGAAATCTCAGTACGAAAGATGCTTTATCAGCCTGCAGTCTAATCAGGTCTTGTTCCAACTGTGTCTGTTTAGTATCTGTTACTAGTAGTTTATACTCCATTTCTTTTGTTTTGGTCCCCACCTTTTCAGTTGTTTTGTTCAGTTCTATTAATTTCTCTGTGTTGTCAGCAATCTGTTTCTGAAGGCCTTCCATCTGGTTGGAGAATTGTTGTGTCATTTTTCTCATTGCTTCTTTAATGGGATCTACTGCTTCAAGGATAGAGCCTTTAATAGTTTCTTGAATTAGAGCTTGAAATTCCTTTGTTGATGTTATAGTGGCAGCAGCTGTTCTGGGTATACCTGGTGAACTTGCTGGTACTTTAGGAGGTTTATTTGACCCAGCCATCTTTGTGCTAATTTCACTAAAAGCAATGGACAAGAAAATACCACATCCAAGAGGGAAGATAAAACAGTTAGCTTCACCCTTCCCTACACAGCTTATTTTTTTCAACAGGTTTGTTTGGGAATACTCTGAACTGTGCTAAGTTTGACAGGAGTACTTTTTTTGGGGGGATTATCTTTCTAAATCTTTACACAGACCACAAAAATGCAATACAATAGCCAAGGCCAGATTATTTCTCTATCTCCTTATATGGAGTGTGCTAGGAAAAACTGGAAAACACAAAAAAAACCAAGGAGGGGAGGGATAGTCTCACTCGGATTCAAATGCCCAGTTCCAATAATCCAACCAATTCAGAATTAAGATAAAGTTACTATTAGCTGATGCTTAAAAGTTTGTAAAGTTAATAATTCCCAGTCAAAGCAGGAAGAAAGATAAAAAAGACAGGACAAACAAACCCAGACTTCTTTCCAAATGACCACACACAGAGAGCAATACAAAATAAAAAGAGAGAGAGAGAGATGATAGATCCACACTTCACCCCAATAAGGGGGTCCAAAAATTGAGAACATATTTAAATCCAACCACAAAAATTGGGAGCATTGAAACTAATCAGAATATCTTTCCAAGGAAGCAGGACAAGGTACTCCTTTATTGCCCACGATTATATCCAAGAATCCGAAGCCAAAATCCCTTTTGCTTGCCGCTGAACTGGAGGATTGGGGGGGGGAACCTCCCACCTCAGCTGTTGAGTGATTTTAAAGAGGGAACTGTCTCTTTAAAGAAAAGGCAGACTTTTCTCAGTTAATGTAATAAAATAGTTACGGTGGAGATGTGCTTAGTAAGGCAGGGTTTCTAATCCCCCCCCCCTTGCTGGGAAGCGGCAGCTAGGAGCCCATAGCAATGGGCATTCTTCTTGATCCCGGCATAGGAGGTGATCCAGGGCTCACTCCCGGCTGCAGCACTGGGGCCCCCAAATCAAGCCTCATGCACTCCCCCCTCTTCCCGAGGGGGTAGCGGGGTCTTGGAGGGCCATAGACCCCTTCCTGCAGATCAAAGAAGCCGTTGGTTCCAGGAGCTCGCATGGGACATGTCCATCACACCGCGCTGTACCAGCTGACTCTGAGCACTCTCTGTCTCATACAGACCTTTATCAAATTATATACAAGGAAAAAGTTCAGATGGCCTTTCCTGATGTGGAAGCAATCTTGTGGTTATTTCTTAACTTTATGGCCACTAAACTGCTCAAGAGAGAGGAGTTTTTCAAGACTCAAAAGAATTAAAAATGAATTAAGGGCCACAATGCCTCAAGAGAGGTTGTCTGCACTGAGCATTCTGTACATTGAAAGTAACAAACTTAGACAAACAAATTTTGATGAAGTTTTGGATGATTTTGCTATGAAGAGGGCTAGAAAAACATTTTTAGTCTTACTGTATTTGATGGTTGTAGTTTACTTCTTGATGGCCCCAGTCACACTTGCTGGAAAATGCGGGGGTGGGGGGGAGTGAGGCTATGTGTGCCGCTGTAATTTGATCCACCCCTGCGCGATCTGACACAACAGCGGGTGAAGCAGGTGTTTTCCCTTGCAGCTTGCTTCTGGTGTGCTTCATCCAGGAACCGGTGACACGATCAGAGGACACCAGAGCGATCATACCGGCAACTCTGTCCTCGGCCCATCGCAACCTCTTTGATACTGGATTTTCCGTGGTGTTTTTTTACTCCGTGTCTTTGGCTGCCTGCTATGAGTTGGCGACGGGTGTGGGACACTTGGCAGATGTGTCCATGTGATCGCGCCCATTAAATCCACCCTGCTTTCGTCCCTCTTGCATGGCTAATTGTGTGTGTGATCAGAGCCAATATGTATTTTAAAACTGACTGTTTAATGACAAGAAAGTCTAAAAGTGCCAGACTGTCAGGTAATCATGATCATATTATTTACACTTCCAAGGACCTGTCTGAACCTTGCTGATCAACAGCCTCGGACTGCCTTGACTCTGCTTTTCTAAACAACCCATGAACTCTGCTGCTAAACTGGTATTAGATCTTTGTACTGGACTCTTGACTGTGATCTAGAAGAAGAAGAAGAGATTGGATTTATACTCCGCCCTTCACTACCCAAAGGTGTCTCAGAGTGGCTTACAAACTCCTTTCCCCTCACCACAACAGACACCCTGTGAGGTAGGTGGGACTGAAAGAGCTCTGACAGATAACTGCTCTTTTTCAAGAACAGCTGTGCCAGAAATATGGCTTGCCCAAGGTCATTCAGCAGGTGCAAGTGGAGGAGTGGGGAATCAAACCCGGTTCTCCCAGATGAGAGTCCACGCACTGAACCACTACACCAAACTAGCTTTGTTGCCTTGCTCTGCCTGAATTCCAGTATAGACATCAGGTTGCCACTGACTTATGGTGACCCTGTAGGTTTTCAAGGCAAGAGACTTTCAGAGGTGATTTGCCGTTGCCTGCCTCTGCATCACAAGCCTGGTATTCCTTGAAGGTCTCCCATCCAAATACTAGTCAGGGCCTACCCTGCTTAGCTTCTAAGATCTAATGAAATGGGGCTAGCCTGGGCTAGTTGTCACCATTCTTGGCTATCCAGGCCACCAACTTTGGACTGCAACAGAAAATCCTCTAGAATAATGTATACAGAGAGTTTGTACTGCAGGACTACCAGTGAACAGGAGGGATTGGGCAATCGCTCCCAGGACCTGTCTCTTTCACATGCAAAGGGAAACCTGCCATCATGGGGGTAATATGCCAGGAAAAGCTTTACTTGCTCCATCTTTGCCTGTCATGAAACTACTAAAAGAGCAGGAGGAAATAAGCTGGCAATCCATTAGGCATTATATTTATGTAAACTGTATAGCCACCAACTACACATATCAAGAGTCCCTGCAATACACCTGCTACACTTGATCAACATTTCTTGCAAACTGGATAATGCTGCATGTTTAGCTTGCATTCTCATGCAAAACAGAAATCCTGGAAAGTCAGGGGTCTTGTTCATATGTATGCAAGGTATATCTATATTGTAAATTCACTCTTTACCTAAATCATATGAAATGTTTGCCATGCATATTGGGATATTAGAGACCTCCCAGCTGAAAGTCGTAAATACCAAAAGAACAGCTGGAGTGACGCTACAATGCAATGAAACATATTTAACAAAATACAACAACATAACCCCAGTGCACTACAAAAACTGCTCAAATACATATAGGGAATCATACAAAAATATTCAATTACATATAGAAAATCATACAAAAATATTATAGAAAATCATGCAAAAATATTAACGAAGTCTCTAGAATGTATCTTCGTTTCGCTCCTTAACTTCCTCAGAAGTAGATTCTCAGAAGTGGTGTAAATTCTCAGTAATAAATTCTTCTACATTTGACACATTCAAATTCCTTTTCGCTATAATCAGAAAGATTATTTCATTTAAATATCTTATGTCAAAAATAGAGTAAATATAAATTGGAACATCAATATAATGTAAAGTAGTAGTATATAATATTAAAATATTGTATACCATTTAGCGAGTGTTGTCTTTCTCGTGGTTTTAAATCTCTCCTTATATTTTTCCATTCATTTTTCTAAAAATAAATTATATTTTTTACTTTTAATATATATATTTTAATTATTTGCTTTTATATCATAGTCTTTTAAATCATAGTCTTTTAATACTTACTAATAGAGACAAACACTCACCAAATAGGAAACAATTTATTTTACCCGGCTCCAGTCATGTTTGCCAGTATCTCATTACAATATTTTTAATTTTTTCGGCATATGTAGTATATTCTAAAGCCCATGTAATTTTATCTACGGTACATTGATTATTAGTCTCCTTTAAGAGGTCAGCCCATGCCCTTTCAGCTGTCTTAGATATAGCATCCCTAATCATATACTCCTGATATCCCCAATTCTTAAATTGTATATACATTTTATTTTGCCCTTGTTTGTAATAGAAATCATTAGTACAATTTCTTTTAATGCATAGAAATTGACTAGTGGGTAGGTTTTGTTTTAAATGTCTAGCATGGTACGATCTATAATGTAAGTAGGAATTTCTGTCAGTGGGTTTACAATATTACAATATTGTTGTATTTTGTTAAATATATTTCATTGCCATGCATATTGGGCACATCATGGGGACTGCATGATACCAATATATAGTCAATGGGCTTCCAGTTCATGTGGATTTAACATCTGAAGAGCCCTTTAAACTGTACTTCTTCACTTTGTCATTCCTAGGGATGGGCATGAACCAAACCATGAAGCAAAATTCATTATGAATTTTGCCCTGTTCATGGTTTGCAAAACAAGGTTTGTGATGGTTTTATCATCATAAACTTCCATGAACTTTTAAAGCAGTTCACAGCAGTTTGTAGAGATTCATGGGTAGAGCAGAAAGCAGAGGTTTAAAGGGACTCCTTTTAAACCCCTGCTTTCTGTTCCCCATGAAAGCCACAAAAACAGCTGAGCAGCAGGGGGCAGCCTGATCCCTGCCAATCAGCTGTGTTGGGCTTTCTTGTGCTGTCCCTTTAAAGTTTAAAGTTTGCCATTCAACTGTTTCTCAAGCTTTCTGAAAACCCATTGAAAAGGATTGATATGGAGACTGCGGTCCCTTTCAGTGTGGTTTGTGGGGCTATGAACTGGTTCAGCTCATGAACTAATCTCTCGGTTCAATTCAGTTCATGGTTCAAATTTGTGGTTCAGCCATGAACCATGAACCAACACAAACTGCATTTTTCCTGTTCATGTCCATCCCTAGTCATTCTTGGATCAAGACCGCTAATAAAAAGCAGAAGAGGCTTCAAAGAAACAGGAAGTGATCTCATATTTTTGGCAAGGCAATGGGAATGCAAAAAACAGATTTGCATAAAAATTGAGTGATAATGAAGAGCTGTGGGAATGGGAATCAGGACTTCATGTTTGCTCAGCATTCAACAACCCCTAATCTAACCTGCTCTGCTTGACTCAGTTTGTTTTCTTTCTGGAATGGGCCCCTCACCCTTAGAGAGAGCTGTGAATATCGAGGAAAACCTTTTGTGAATGGAAGCTTTCAATTCTGGCTATATTAACACCACAGAAAGAAGAAAAAGCTCCTATTGCAAATGCATCACAGCATCTTTCTGTTTACATAAGGAATGGCCTGGGAAACATTTTCATCTCCTGTAATTTTTCTGTGATCAGCCTCAGAGAGGAGGTAGTGGAATGGAAGCCCGCTTTCAGCAAAGTAGGGAAAAGAGAACCAAATAAAAATGCAGGGGTGAGATGGAGAGATCCTGAGATTGGTAGGAGGAAATAAAGGAACTTGAGATGAATGGTGTCCAGCAGTTTCTAGGGCAAGGAGATGGGTAAACTCTATTTTCCACATAGTTAAACTAGGGATACCATCCTCTGGGTGGGGCCTGGAGATCTCTTGGAATTACAGCTGATCTCCAGATTACAAAGACCAGTTCCCCTGGAGAAAATGGTCGCTTTGGAGGGTGCACTCTAAGGCATTGTGTCCTGTTGAGATCCCTCCCCTCCCCAAATCCCAGGCTCCCAGGCTCCACCCTCCCCAAATTACAGCTGAACATCAAGATGACAAAAGTAATGACTACACAGAATTACATGGCTTTAAAGCTGACAATGAACAAATTGAATTTTTCCAAGATTTTCTATTCCTTGGCTCCATCATGAACCAAAAGGGAGACTGCCCCCAAGAAATCAGAAGGAGTCTGAGACTGGGAAGGGCAGCCATGAAGGAGCTAGAACAAATTCTTAAGTGTAAGGATGTGTTGCTGGTGACCAAGATCGAGTTAACTATGGTATTCCCTACTGCAAGGTATGGGTGTGAAAGTTGGAAATTAACAAAGCTGACAGGAAGAAACTAGATTCTTTTGAAAAAGGGTGTTGGAGGAGAGTTTTATGGATACTGTGGACCACTAAAAAGAGAAATCAGTGGGTTCTAGATCAAATCAAGCCTGGCCTCTCCTGAGAAGCTAAAATGAATGAATTGAGGTGATCATACTTATCACATTATGAGAAAACAAGAGCCACTGGAAAAGACAATCTTGCTAGGAAAAGTTGAAGGCAGCAGGAAAAGAGCAGGAAAATATGAGATGGATTTATATAAAGGAAGCCACGACCCCCGGTGTGCAAGACGTGAACAAGGTTGTTAACAATAGGATGTTCTGGAGGACATTAATTCATAGGGTCACTACAAGTCAGAAATGACTTGAAAGCACTTAATACACACACACACACCCCTAAGAGAGGGCTCTTTTGGCCATGGCACCAAAACAATAGAACTCTCTCCCTGGGGATGTTACCTTTTCTGTCTTCCACCAGCAGGTGAAGACTTCGTTGTTTCATCTGGTGTTTTGCCCTATCTGCCCTATGCTTTACTTACTGTTTTATGTGTTTTTATTGTGCATTTTGGGTTTGTTTTAATTGTTTTTATGACATGTTTTATGTTGTTTTATTTTAACTGTTAGCTACCTTGGTGGCCCTTATTGGATAGAACAGCAATATTTTGTAAACAAATACATTAAAATAGTTATACTGACACCCTGCTCCAGGTTCACATGATCTCCTACTTCCCTGAAGGTCATGCCTGATCTTTCCTTGACTTTCTATAGCAGCATCATGCCCTCTGTGTGCCTATTAAACATAGGCACAATGGCTACCTTGGGGAAAGAGATGAAATTACAGCGAAATTATAAAGCACCCCCCCCCCCAAAAAAGGCATCTATCCCCAGCCTATCTTCCTTCTTCACTGCAAAGCACCACTCTGTTATAGATTGTGTGTGCAAAAGAGAGTTTGTGCCTCAGATGCTGCTTACTCCTTTGGTCCCCAAGAACATTTTATTAGTAACCCTACTGACTGCAGAGAGAACACAAATATTTCTATACTTTACAGCTGTGAAAGTACAAACTGCTCTAGACAGCCACCTAGAGTTTTCTATGTGTAAGGCAAGCTGTTCATCTAGACTAGAAAGGCATTTCAATTTGGGTCCCCAAGTAGCATTTTGAATTCATATGAGTAAATCACTCCTGACTCTAAAATACTTTTTTCATATTTATTATACAGAGCAAAGGATAAATGGATTCCATTCATTTTCACTGTGGTCCTAATGCGAGGGTAATTTGCATGAAGGTCTCCAGAGGTCAAAGGGCCTTTGACTGATTTGCTGTGCATGCCACTAAAAGCCACTTATTAGCCAGGCTAATAGGTGGTATTACAACTTTATTTTTTCTAGAGTCTCTCCCCTAAAGAGGAAACCCAAAACATTTTAGAGAATTAAATAATGCAATTACTGGGGATAATAGCATAGGAGGAGTGAAACATGAGTAAGAGAGAAAAGACCGAGTCAGCTGAGATTTGAAAAGAGATGAAGAGTCAATGAGGCGGAGAGGTACAGGAAGGAAAATGTTAAATACTTAATTAAATTTGCATGTGATTCCTTAATGACAGGCTATGGAGAGGGTGGCAGCTTCAGAGATGGAAAAGATATATTGTCAGACTGCCCCCCCCAAAAAAAACACCACTTTTGCTGTTTGCTTCTATCATAAGACCACATTAAGTGTTTTTAATTATACTCCCTTCACCCCCAATAATACAAATGCAATGTTAAATTAACACTCTGACAGCCAGATTCTCTAAACTGCTACACCAGACAAAGTAACACAGCCTCTGCAGAATGTCATAACTCATGAAAGTGCCCCATTAACATTAACTGTTGTGGTCATGTATCTATATCTGAAGAACTGTGCTTGCACATGAAAGCTTATACCTTGAATAAAACTTTGTTGGTCTTAAAGGTGCCACTGGACTCAAACTTTGTTCTCTTGTGACCATGGCAACTCTAATGCACTGGCAATAGTCACCACTGATAACAGTAACATAACACAAAAGTCTTGTGATAAATAGACATGTATGGTTTTTTATCTATCACTATCCTGCCCTTCCTTCAAGAAGATTAGCACAGACTTATTTCTCCTGTTTCCCCTTTTGTCCTCCCAACAATCCAGTGACTTAGGCTAGGATGATCCAGAGTGACAAGCCTCAAGGCACCCACTGTACAATTCTAAACAGACTTATATCCTCCTAAACCCATCAATTTTACTTGACTCTGAAGAGTGTAACTCCATTTAGGATTACACTGCTAGCCACTCTTATGGCAGAGTGGTGGTGATTTTAACATGGGGTCTCCTCAGTCCTCATTTGGTAGTGTAACCACTACACCACACCACTCTATGAGTCAGAGGATTGGTATTTGATCTAGCACTGTCCACTGTGGCTGTGGCTCTGTAGGCTATCAGACAATGAGAGGACTCTGCCAGACCTCCTACTGGAAATGCCAGAAACTGAGTCTGGATATAATTTATGGGCTCTGCTACAGAGCTGGTGCCTTTGCCCTTACTATAACATCATAAAATTATTGAAAACAATTCAATATATCACAAAACATAACCAAAATGCCTGGAAAAGTGAGGTGGTGCAACAGGGTGGTGCATTCACCAGGGTTTCATCCTAATAGCCTTTACATCACCACAGACTTAGGTACTCAAATATATTGAAGTAATTGTTTAATGGGATTGTGGCTGACAAGCCAGATAAGAGGATGGAGTCTTCCTTCTCTTCCTATTGCTACTTCATGACTTGTGAAAAGCAGACAGCATACTTCCTAGAAAGTGCAACAGACATTCCAGAAGTGATTACTGATTATCATTATTTTTAGTAATGAGAGATGTTATAATACCAGAAATGTGGGGGGGGGGGGCGCCTCAGTTATTGCAGCAGCTTATGCATAAGTGTACATTCCTACTTTTTACAGATCTAATGCATAACATTTTCTTTAAAGGTCAGTTCTCAACTTGCCTTCCTGCAAATATGAAGAATAGCTTATTAACTGAGCAGTCACTAATCTATTGTCATGGGAGCATTAACACGCAAACACTTCTGGCCCAGTGCAGTTCTGAATTTGGTCCAGAATATAATTATATAAAAGAAAGCACACAATAGTCATTTGCTCTTTGGTAAAGAGCATAATAAAAAGTAAAGGCATCACCCTGCCAACAAAAGTCCATATGATCAAAGAATGGTATTCCCAGTAGTAATGTATGGCTGCGAGAGTTGGACTATAAGGAAGGCTGAGCACCAAAGAATAGATTATTTTGAATTATGGTGCTGAAGAAGACTCTTTTTTTTTTGGCCCCCTAAAGAGAAGGGCAACTAGAATGATAAAAGGGGTGGAACACCTTCCCTATGAAGAAAGGTTAAAACGCTTGGGGCTCTTCAGCTTGGAGAAACGACGGCTGAGGGGTGACATGATCAAGGTTTATAAGATTATGAATGGGATTGAGTAGGTTGAGAAAGAAGTACAAGAACTCGTGGGCACTCCATGAAATTGCTGAGCAGTCGGGTTAGAACAGATAAAAGGAATCACCCAAAGAGTGATTAACATATGGAATTCACTGCCACAGGAGGTGGTGGCAGCTACAAGCATGGACAGTTTCAAGAGGGAATTAGATAAACATATGGAGCAGAAGTCCATCAGTGGCTATTAGCCACAGGGTATAGATAGGAACTCTCAGTCTGGGGCAGGTGATGCACTCTATTCTTGGTGCTGGAGGGGGCAGCAGTGGGAGGGCTTCTAGTGTCCTGGCCCCACTGCTGGACCTCCTGATGGCACCTGGTATATTTTGGCCACTGTGTGACAGAGTGTTGGACTAGATGGGCCATTGGCCTGATTCAGCATTGGTTTCTCTTATGTTCTTATGATTTTTTATTGATTTTTTTGCTTATACACTACAAGCTACAAAAGAAAAATAGGGGGGGAACTACAACTAAGGATAAAGAAAAGAAACCCACAATAAACTAAAAACCCAAGAGAAGAAGATCTTATCCCTGTTAATCTAAATGTTAGTACTCTAGTGTTAGTAAACAATGCAAACTGTAATTTCCTATCTAGCTCAGCTACTGTATTAATTTGTTACTTGTTATGAGGGAATTCCAGAGCATCCCCGTCAGCTTGCTTCATAAAGGCAATTATCAGAGTCCTTCTGCCTTTATCTAGGCTTTCTATCTCTTAAATCATAAGATGCTTTAATGGCTGCAGCACCTTCTTCCTCAGCCAGGTCTTCGTCTGTCTCTGAGGGAGTAGAGCCACTCGACCTGGTTTCTTCTCCTTCTTTTGTTCCCAGGTGGCATTTTAGAAAGTCTTTAGCTTTAAAGATGGAGTCAATCTTCTCTCTTTTATCGTTAAATTTAAAAATGACCCCTTCTAGCACTGCCCATTTGTATGAGATTTGATTAGTTTGAAGAAAAAGAATCAAGTCCTTGTAGTTCTTTCTTTTTTGATGAATTTCAAATGGAATGTCCTTTAGAATTTTAATAATTGTGCTTCCCAGTTTCAGTAGAGTTACTGACGTTGCTTTCAAAATTACATTTCTGGTCTGTCTTCTTGAGAACCTGACCGTTACTTCCCCAGGCAGGCTATTTTTTTTGTGTGTAGTTAGAGTACACCCTATACGCTGCTTCCATATCATGGATGATTTCTTCTGCTTTTAAGCCTGTTACTGGTGTGATAATTTCAGGTCCTCATTCGGTGCTTCAGGAACCCCTTGAAATCTGAGAACCATATTTGCCTTTTCCATTTGTAGTTGCTGTAAACGGTTTTCCTGGTAGTTCTGCTTATTCACTAATTCTCCCATTTTTTTCTTCATGTTCTTGTTTATGGAGTACATTTCTTTAACTATTTCCTCTATTTGCTCTGTCTTTTTAACTGTCTCCACCAGCTGGAGTTGCTGTGTTGCAAAATTTTGGTTAAGTGTGGCCAGCTGCTGGTTAATACCAGCAAGTTGTTCCATCACAGGCTTGAGAGTATCCACTAGGAGCTTTATGACATCCACCCCCTCTTCCAGCCTCAGACTTTGGCCACGTGCTGGTTTCAGTTTCACTCCTTTCTTCCCCGTGCCCGCCATTATGGCTAATTGTTTACAAAAGCCAATCGCTGTTTCACCACCTCTGAAAATCACTTGTAGAGTATACTTTGACCACCAAGTGAGCAGGGAGCACTCTTCCTTGGAGAAGACCCTGATGCTGGGAAAGACTGAAGGTAAAAGAAGAAGGAGATGGCAAAGGATGAGATGGTTAGACAGTGTTATCAATGCAATGAACATGAAATTAAGCAAACTCCAGAGGACAGCGAAAAACAGGAGGGCCTGGCATGATATGGTCCATGGGGCCATGAAGAGTCGGACTCAACTGTGTGACTGAATAACAACAACAAAAGAAATATTACACTGTACACTATTGTACAATTTCTAGTTGATGGTCAATGGATCAAGAAAAAACTTGTTCCAGTTTTCCCTTGATTTAGTTCTTGGATTGCAGTTCACCCATCTGACCTCTTCTCTGACTTGACAGCTGTCAGTGTTTCTGATGGTCCTGGCTGGTTTCAGTACATCTGATCCTCTCAGTATGTGTCAGCATAGGGCTTTTGGCTTAACTGCGACAGGTGCAAGACCAGCATGGGCTATGAACACATAGCTGGCTTTCTCTTGTAAGTATAGGGGGCAACGAAGGAGAAAAGTTACTGTTTTTTTCTGATCTCCATACATCAGAAAAAGAATCATGGATAATACCCTCTGGACATCAATTTACTGCCTTCTCGCTTTATAGTGCTGCCGTCTGTGAGTTTTACAGTTTTTAATGCACATCATCCTGATCATTTGGTGAACTGCTGTTTTCCCCATTTTGGAGAATCAGCACCTGAGAGTATTAACTTAGATCTGAGCCAGGTGGGTCAAACAGTTTAGGCCAATGGTGTGGCCTCCATAAAATTTTTATCTGGCTTTAGTTGCCTCTACCATATTTTCATCCAGGTACAGTAAATTGTTTGCCCAGAGTTTTTTCTAATAAGGAAAAGAGAAATATTTTCAAATCACATGAAAAATAAATATTTCAGAGCTCTCTTTTGGATTTTGTATATGACAGGCACACCTGCGTATTTGTTTGAATACTTATAAAGGTACTCTGTAACTGTGTAAAACCATAGAACAAAGTCTGAGTCCAGTGGCAGCTTTAAGACCAACAAAGTTTTTTTCAAATTGTAAGCTTTCATGTGCAAAGCACACTTCTTCAGACAAATGGAATAAGATCTCCTCAAAGGTTACTTAACAGGAAAAAAGAGAGTGAGGCAGCCATTGGGAGGGGCCACAGAGCCAAGATGTATGCAGAGCTGAAATTGGATCAGGTGGCTGGTTCAATGGATAGCAGCAAATTAGCACGTAAATGCAAGAGTTAACAAAAAGATGTGAGAATGAAGCTAGAGT
The DNA here is from genome assembly GCA_029375565.1 of Gekko gecko. Taxonomy (NCBI): domain Eukaryota; kingdom Metazoa; phylum Chordata; class Lepidosauria; order Squamata; family Gekkonidae; genus Gekko; species Gekko gecko. The sequence continues at coordinate 99,014,867 of JAPDNY010000001.1, forward strand.
CCAGCAGCTCCACCACCCCAGATAATATATATGCTGCTGGACTAGCTTTATCTGTTTGTTAACTCCTGCATTTACATGCTAATTTGCTGCTGTCCACTGGCCACCTGATCCAATTTCAGCTCTGCATATGCATCTTGGCTCTGAGTGGCGGCCCCTCCTAATGGCTGCCCCCACCTTCCTTTTTCCATACGTAAACCTTGAGAAGTTCTTATTCCATTTGTCTGAAGAAGTGTGTTTTGCATATGAATGCTTACACTTTGAATAAAACTTTGTTGGTCTTAAAGCTGCCACTGGACTCAAACTTTGTTCTGTTGCTTCAGACCAACATGGCTACCCACCTGAATGTGTAAAACCATGACTGCTAGGTGGCACCATCTGTATTATGGACCGTGACCCTTCACAGTTGGAAGTAAAATAAATGTTTGGCCATTGGATAACTGTCTGAGGAATCAAGTATCACCCAAGAATATAGAAGGCAGCCACCCTTGGTTTAGAGCACTGGTTCCCAAAGTGGGCAATACTGCCCCCTGAGGGTGCTGGAATGATCCAGCTGGGTGGTCAGAGCCTTGGGTGCAATTGGGGGGTATTGAATACAAATAAGGTGGTGGTGGAAGCATAAATAAAGAAGAGCCCAGAATCCATCTAAAGCAGCCTTTTGGCGGTAGCCCAAATAAGTTTGGGAACCTATGGTTTAGAGTATCCAGACCAGGGCCTAACTGGGTTAAGAGAGCCAGAGCAGTGCGAAGTTGTTTTCTGGACAGTGTCCCATATGAAAATGTATTGGAAAAGTATGAGTGATCTTGGCTTCACCTCTGGCTATAGAGAACCCAAAGAAAATGCCACAGCTGTCATTTCCCTTATAGAGCTATTAATAGATTATTTTCGTATCCCCAGCTCTCTCTGTACAGCTGGTCTAATATAGCAAATAACTTTTCATGAATAATTGTTTGCATTTGTAAACAAATTCCTTTCGCCTGCATTCACACTTCTGCCTCTGTGTGTGTGACAAATACCTTCCCAATGGATTTTAAACAGAACTCTCAACCCTGTGCTCACGGTACAATGAGCCCCTCCTCCAGTAACTTAGCCAAGAACATTGCTTGATGCTCAACTGCAGCTGTCAAATTAAAATGCAAACAAAACAAAATAGTGAAATATAAGGAATATGTCCCATGTTTCATTGGGGCCTGGCATTCTGAGAAATGAAGGGATAGCTGCAAATTTATATCTCACATTTAAGGCTGATTAATATGGTCACTAATTTTGCCACCATACTCTACAAAGACCTTTTGCTAGAGTTTGGGAAGCATTTCAGATGAGCTGTCAGTCTATATAAGGGCAAATTGAAAATGTGTCTAGAACAGGCTGATGGATAGCCATTACATTGAACCAAGTCCCTCTAGGCATTCATACACAACAGTGTTGTTACAGAGGAACCCTCCTTACTGATTCTGAGCCATTTGTTGGATTGGGAGCTGGATAATGAAGAAGACATAACTGATACCATGAAGTCCACAGAAGTGGTATATTCAGAGGAGGTGGAATTATGAAAAATTTGGCTGGAATGCCAACAACTCTTTTCTAGGAGTAAGCCCATTGAATAAAATAGAACTTACATCCTAGTTGACCTTCTTAGGGTTGCTACTATAAGCTCCCATGGTTTCCCCAGACCCAAACTGGACACATTCTGGATTAATCTTAAATTTATCCATCCAGATATTTTATGGAGTAAATTTACAGGGCTGCAAATCCTCTTGACCAATTTTCCTCATGAAATTCACTTAGTTTATTTCAGCCTAATATTTGTTCACATAGTCCGAGATATGGACAATTTTAAACAAGTAAAGCAACTTACTAAATAATTCTGTTGCCGCACACAGAATTCAACACAAAGCCTCTTGCTCTTCCAGTAATGGACTCTTCCACTTTCTAGTAAGAGACTCTTCCACTGTTTAATATAAAGTGGGTTTCTTGAAGCCTGTTCAGAAAGACACCTCTCCTCCATCCTCACAGTTATACCAGGAATACAAAATTCTGGGAAATAAGAAAGAATTGTGCAGTAGATTCTCCTATGACAAATTTCAACTAATCTCCATAGCTAGCCATTTACACAGAGAAGACTTCCTCTTCCATCATCAGACTTATTTTGTGTACATAATTCAAGGTCCTAGTTTTGATCACTGAAGCCTTATATTACTCTAAAAACGCAAATAACCACCTCCTTGCCTATGCCCCATTAAAAACAGTAAAGATGCTTCTAGGTGATACAATTTGTGGGTAATCTGCAGACCTGAAACATAAGAAAATAAGAAGAGCCCTGCTGGATCAGACCAATGGACCATCTAATCCAGCATCCTATCTTGCCCACTGGCCAACCAGTTCCTCTGGACAGCCAACAACAGGGCACAGAGGCTGAGACCTCCCCCTGGCTCTCGGATTCAGAGGCTTAGTGCCTCTGAATGTGGAGGTTCCCCTCAGTCACCATGGCTAGCAGCCATTGATAGACTCCTTCTCCATAAATCTAATTCACTTTTAAAGCGGTTTATTCCTGTGGCCATCACTACATCCTCTGGAGTGAATTCCACATTTTAATCACTCTCTGTATAAAGTAGTATATCCTTTTGTCCATCCTGAACCTACTGCCCTTCAGTTTCATTGGATGCCCTCAAGTTCTAATATTTTGAGAGAGGAAGAAACATTTCTCTTTATCAACTCTCTCTACCTCATGCATAATTTTACAAACCTCTACCGTGTGTCCCCCCCGTCCCCCCTTCAGTCATCTCTTTTCTAAACTGAAAAGTCCCAGGCTCTTCAGCCTTTCCCCATAGGGAAGGTTCTCCAATCCAGTCATCTTGGTAACCCTCATCTGTATTTTTTCCAGCTCTGCAATGTCCTTTTTGAGATATGGTGATTCCAAATGAGGCCACACCATAGATCTATATGGAGGCATTACAAGACTGACCATTTTCTTCTCAGTCCCTTTCCTAATAATCCCTAACACAGAGTTTGCTTTTTTCACTGCAGCACACTGGGTTGACAATTTCATTGAGCTATTGACTATGATCCCAAGATCTTTTTTGCCTCTCTTTCTCAGCAATTTCAGACCCCATTAGCCTATACTTGAAGTTGGGATTTATTCTCCCAATATGCATCACCTTATACTTACCAACACTGAACTTCATTTGCCACATTGCCACCCACTCCCCCAGTCTGTAGAAGTCCTCTTGGAGCCTTGGTTTTCATCATCCTGAATACTTTGGTATCAGCTGTAAATTTGGCCACTTTAACTCACCCTTAGTTCCAAATCATTTATGAATAAATTAAATAGTACCAATCCTAATACCAATCCTTGTGAGATCCCACTCTATTGTGAGAGCTGTCCATTTATTCCTATTCTGCTTCCTGTCATTTGTTGTTGTTGTTCAGTCGCACAGTTGAGTCCGACTCTTCGTGACTCCATGGACCACATCACACCAGGTCCTCCTGTCTTCCACCACCCTCTGGAGTTTGCTTAATTTCATGTTTGTTGCATCGATAAAGCTCTCTAACCATCTCATCCTTTGCCATCCCCTTCTTCTTTTGCCTTCAATCTTTCCCAGCATAAGGGTCTTCTCCAGTGAGTGCTCCCTTCTCATTTGGTGGCCAAAGTATCTGAGCTTCAACTTCAGGATCTGGCCTTCCAGGGAACAGTCAGGGTTGATTTCTTTTCAGATTGACTGATTTGATCTCCTTGCAGTCCAAGGGACTCTCAAGAGTCTTCTCCAGCACCATAATTCAAAAGAATCTATTCTTCAGCGCTTCCTTATAGTCCAACTCTCACAGCCATACATTGCCACTGGGAGTACTATTGCTATGACCATATGGACTTTTGTTGGCAGGGTGATGTCTCTACTTTTTATTATGCTATCTAGGTTTGCCAACGCTTCAGCAGTCAGAGCTTCCAAGATGGCCAAAATGTGAGCAAGGCAGAGTTACATGTCAGCTTCCCATGCAACACCATCATGCCCCCTGAATAGGAGTAACTTATTTATTGTCTGAACCCCAAAGTGGTTGCTAGGCCTGGGCACCAATCAGGGTTCAAGCAATGTCTTCCAGATACAAGAAAGCCAATCAAGGAAAAGATGATTTCATTGGTCTCTGCTGGTCTCTGGTCATGTCAGAAGAGCAGGTGATGTGATCTGCAGTTTCACAGCATCAGTCCTTCCCACAAGATTTAATTGCTTTGGAATGCTAACAAGGAAATCCAAGGCCAGAGAGAGAACAGGTTATCTTGCAGGTGCAAGAATGTCCACTCTCCCCAGCACAGCTGTGTGAAACTAAGACAATTAAAGACAACATTTTAACAAGAGCAGGCTGCAGCCAGACTGAACCAAACTTTTAAAGCAAAGTTTTGAGTGAACCAAAGTTCTTGAGAAGAGCCCATCCTCTTATGCTATGACTGCCGTATAGGAAAAAACTTTCCTGGTTCATTCATACTAGGCCGAAATGGCTTAGCTGAGAACATGTCCCTGTGACTTGTCACCTGCACAAATGGCATGCACAGATGCCAGGCCTAGATATCCATTTCAAAAGCCACTTTGGCACCTCTGAGGGGAAGACCAGACATTGAGACTCTTCCCAAACTTCAAAGCGCAGCAGACGTGCCTTCAGCACATACGCAATGGCTGCTCCTACATAGTTAGACACGCCTTTCGGCCCTGTCAGGATTGGGTAAATGGCCATGCTCAGTTGTGACAAGGGTAGGAGGGGATTATCCTCACCCTATGAAAAAAGACACAGAACTCTCTTGGAAGGAGGGCCCCTTTCGAAGAGTTAGTCTCTGTTTGGAATACAAACCTGCAACATGGAATTTGACTAGTGGGCAGTGAAGCTGGACTTAATTGCTCACAGCAAACATGGTTTTCATCTTGAAGATTCCCTGGCTCCACAAAGCTCAAATGAAAGACTGGTAACTATACCATATCTCTATGTGTAGTAAGAGCTGTACAGAGCTATAAGCCTTGTTCTTTGCTTTCTAATCTTTGCAAGTCTCTTCTCATATAAATGCTTTGCTAAATAAAGATAATATCTCTTAATATTATCTGAGTTTGAATCATGTATTGCAACTGGATCTCTAAGTCTAGATCTGAAGTCTATGCTGCTCACCTAGAAAGCTACTACTGTGTGTTAATTAATTGCTCTAGCCCAGAGCTGATAAGTTGTTAATTCCCAGAAACCTGGCAGGAGGTGGGACCTATGCTCCTGTCTGAGTTGGGAGTGTCCTTAAATAGATCCTGGTGGCAGAATACTGATTTAAGTGTTCTTGAAGCATGTGGGTCTTTGGTATCTCTCATTCCTCGTGAGGCTTGGGAGAGGCGTGAGATTCTGCACGTGCTGGCATAGTAACAGGACTTGGACCTTCCTTATCTCCTGGACTGGAGGTGAGAAGATTTCAAGAAACCTGTACAACTGCTATGTTTACTCAGGAGTCTTTGGTGAGATACCTTGTCAAACGTCTTTTGAAAGTCAGAGTATATAATGTATACCAGGTCACTGTTGTCTACATGCTTGTTCACTTTCTCAAATAAATATTTGTTAAACACAAGTCACAATTCACAAACTAGGTGGACTGGCATGGAAGGCAAAGCTGAAAACAAAAGGAGGGTGGGCTTATCCCAAACGGAACTGAATTAAGAACCAAAAAGTTTAAGAAGAACTAAGTATATAGACCCAATAATTCTGTTAGTCAAGTTAAAAACATTAAATATTGACAGATACACAAAAAATACATACATTTATTACAAAGTAAATTAAAAAACAGATATTGGCCCTGGTGATAGCCTCCATTAAGAATCAAATTGTACAATAACAACCATTATTGACCCTGACCATATGCATTTCAACCTATTGGCCTTCCTCAGTGCTCAAAAAAATGATATTACAGAATGGCTCCTGATGTTACAATGCAACAAAAAATCCGAAGTCAACTGGCAACCAATGCAGTTGGCGGCATGCCTGCTGACATTGATGCCTATGTGGGCTCATATCCAGCAGGTGCTCCACCAACTGTATTGGTTGCCAGTTGACTTCCAGATTCGCTTCAAGGTGCTGGTAATCTGAGGGACCGCCTCTTCCCATATCTGCCCTGAAGAGTGCTACGCTCTATGGACCAACATCTCTTGGTTGTCCCTGGCCCAAAAGATGTCCATCTTGCCTTGACCAGGGCCCCTGCCTGGTGGAAAATGCTCCTAGTTGAGATTAGGGCCCTGTGGGATCTTCTCCAATTCTGCAGGGCCGTAAGATGGAGTTGTTTCGCTAGGTCCTTGGTTGAGGCAGCATATGTCTCTATATGGCCTCCCTGAGGTGGTTGTCACCCATCCACCTATCAATTCAAATAATATGCTAGGGAACCCCCACAGCCAGCTGATTTATTAGAATGTGACTGTGTTTTAATATCTGTTATTTTGAATTGTTGAAGTTGTTTAATTTTAATTGTATTTTTGTATGTTTTATGATGTTACCCACCCTGAGCCTGCTCATGGGTTGGGTGGGATATAAATATAAATAATAATAATGAATAAATAAATAATATAAATTGACCAAGATGAATTTTTTAATGATGATTATTGTCTGCGATCAAAGGCAAAGATATTAGAGGCCTCATTCTTGATACTTTCCTGTTATGGCCAGGTACACTTTCCTATAGGAATGATTCAACTGTGTACCTTTCTTGCTTCATAAGAAAAATTCAATGCAGCCAGGAGCCAATAGTGACGTAATAGGTGTTGGAATATGCAAGGTCTATCATGCATAGATAAAGAAAGGGTTGGGGCTCCCTCTCTCCACCTTCAATGGGGCACCCTTGGTGCTGTCACTGGGGGTTAGGAGTTTGGGGGTGCTCCTGGATCCCTCCTTAACGATGGAGGCCCAGGTGGCAGCTACTGTCAAGTCAGCATTTTATCACCTTCGGCTGGCGCGACAGCTGGTTCCCTTCCTCGATCGTGATAACCTGGCCACAGCGATCCATGTGACGGTCACCTCGAGGCTAGACTACTGCAACGCTCTCTACATGGGGCTGCCTTTGTCACAGATCCAGAGGCTGCAGCTGTTGCAGAACGCCAGACTGTTGATGGGGCTCATGAGACGGGACCACATCCAGCCTGTGCTCAAGGCGCTGCACTGGCTGCCAATTGCGTACCGGATCCGCTTCAAAGTGCTGGTTCTCACCTTTAAAGCCCTATATGGCCAGGGTCTGGCTTACCTGAAGGACCGCCTTTCCCCATATGTTCCCCCAAGGGCACTACGGTCAGGGAGACAACACCTGCTGGCTATTCCAGCCCCCAAGGTGGTTAAATATGCTGTTACCAGGGCCAGGGCTTTTTTGGTGGCGGCCCCTACCTGGTGGAATGAGCTCCCAGAAGAGATCAGGGCCCTGTGGGACCTTATGCAGTTCCGCAGGGCCTGCAAGATGGAGCTCTTCCGCCAGGCTTTCGAGTAGGGGCTGCCGCCACTATTGCACCATCACCGTGGTGATATCACAAGGCGTACTGGCCCTGGTACGAGAGTACAGCTATGGTGGGACTCCATTGGAGCAGGGGTAAATGTGCTGCCAGAGGGTTGAGTGATTGGTCTCAACTGTGAATATATGTTTGTTTCCACTGTCTAAATGTGTTATGGGTATTTGAGTATATATGTTTTTAAGTATTTTATATGGCATGTGCCTCCATGTTTTACTGGCAATGTATCGTTTTTTGCCATTTGTGTGCTGCCCTGAGCCCACGTGAAAGGGCGGGATAGAAATCCAACTAATAAATAAATATAAATAAAATGACACAAACTTACTGCAGGGGGCAGTTAGCATAGTGAGATTAGGGACTGCCTACTATTTCCAAATGCTCTTCTTCTTGTTTCCTGATTGGCTCACTTTTCCCTGCTCCTGCTGAGTACTGCTTGCTGCTGACTCTCTCCTAGCTAATGAGACATCTCTTTCTCTCTCATTTTTCTTACAAAGTTTGTTCTCTTCTTAATAAACTGACTTTATTCTTTAAACAGCTTGTGATCCACTTTACTGCATATCTAAACTCTGCCAACAGAGCTATGGGCCCAGCATAAGCACTTCAGCTGTGAAAGAAAAAAGATAGATAAATCAGTAGGCAAAAGAAGAAAGAACAAAGATGATGACTTCCTGTAGCATTCAGCACAGTTACCTACTAGAAAGGCTTACAGAAGGCAACTACTTGATATGGAAGGAGAAAATGAAGAGTCAGCTGCTTGAGACAGGACTGTGGCATGCCATTCAATAACCCCAACCAGGAGATGATGATCCAGCAAAGCAAAAGGCCTGGGAGGCTGACAAGAAGGTGAGAGGAACCATTATAACAGGTTTGGCTGATGGAGATGTTCTAAGAGTGATTCAAATGCAAACTGCTAAGGTTGTATGGTCTGAATTGGAGGGGCTTTATGTAAATTCATCTTGCAAAACCCACTCTATGTACAAAAGAGACTAAGATGTCAGAAGGGGGTAATTTGTGTGACCACTTAGATGAAATGCTTTGTCTAACTCAACAGTTAAGAAGCACTGTGAAAGAGATTGCAGACTAGGACTTGGTTGTGTTGCTGTTAATTAGCCTGCCAAAGTCTTACGAAAATGCTGTGTCTTGCCTTGGCATGGATAGCTCAGAAAAGCCCAATATCATCAGATTTCAGAAGCTAAGCAGGGCCAACCCTGGCAAGTATTTGGAGGGAGACCTCCAAAGAATACCAGGGTCAGGATGCAGAGGCAGGCTATCAAGCCACTTCCCTGAATGTCCTCCATACCGCAGTAGGAGTTGCCAGAGGTTGCAGGACTTCCAGGCACAGGCACACAGACGTGCACAAACACACACAAAAAATGCAAAAAGACCCAAAAAATGCTGTCTCAAATTGAAGCAAAAGGAAAATTGTCTCTCACAGAAGTAATAAACCAACTTGAGCAGATATACCAACATAAAAAATCTGAGGAATTCAACAAGAAAGTTGAACCAACTACTGATCAAGTAGCTCTAAATTTAAACAGCAAGAGTGAAATAGTTTGTCATTTATGTAGAAAACCAGGGAACATTAAAAGAAACTGCAGTGCTTTTAAGCAAAAGGGTGCTTTTAAAAAAGAAAGAAAAGGAGAGAATTCCAAGCAGTATTGAAAAAGTGTTTTATATTGACTCAAGGAGGTACCAAAAGTCACACTTGGGATGTATGTACACATGTGTGCACATAAAGACTCCTTTGAGATACTAAATGAAGAAAGGAGAGAGACATTAAGTGTGGCAGTTGCGAGATCTGTGATTGCAGAAGGGGTTGGCTCAGGAACAGTAAAATGAAAGCCCCCAGATGGACAAATCATAGAGGTCCTCATTTAAAAAGCGGAATGGTCATATCATTTAGTGAAAGATATTTTAATAAGCAAAAGGGAGAACTGATTGAAACTGGAAAGTGCATCAGGACTTGTATGCTTTAGAGACATGTATGCAAAGTGCAAACCTAACTAAACATTGCATTCTCAAGAAATGTTCCTGGCTGTGGCATAGATGTTTAGCACACAGAGATAATTATGCTATTGCCCAACTCGAAATCCAGAACTTGAGTAAGGGCATACAGATAAACAAGTGCAGCTTTGGGTTGGGAAATACCTGGAGATTTGTGGGGTAGAGCCTGAGGAGGGCAGGGTTTGGGGAGGGGAGGGACTTCATTTGGGTTTAATGCCAAAGAGTCCCAGTGGCCATTTCCTCCAGGTGAACTGATCTCTACCGTCTAGAGATTAATTGTAATCTCAGAAGATCTCCAGCCACCACCTGGAGACTGACAACCCTTAAGTACAAGTGAACAGTTACTGGTTGGATATCTGGCACAGGCTGCTGCCATCAGCAACTATCCAGTCAGCAACCATGTATTCACATTATGCTAGCAGAGGTACCCTGGGCCTACTTCATCACCACCATAATCATCTGAGCTTACAGATAAGGCTATGAATTCCCTTCAGTAGCCATATGAGATGTGATTTTCTCTGACAGTTTTCTCAGCTGATAGTTGCAAACTACCTCGTTGTATATGAATGCCTGAAATTGCTTCATACTCAAACCATTTGGTACACTATGCCCCAAATTGTCTACTCTGACTGGTGGGGTGCTAACAGGTAACAGCTGGTGTTTTCTTTCCAGTATCCCCCTCAATCTTCTATCCACCCATTCCAATCTTCTATCCATCCATCTTTGGAGACCTTGCTTTAGGAGCTCCTGTCATCTGAGGCTAGATGGGTGGCAACCCAAGAAAGGGCCTTCTCAGTTGTGGAGCCAAAACTTTGGAACCCCCTCCCCAGGGCGATTCATCTGTTTCCCTCTCTCATTGTCTTCCCTCAGCAACCGAAGACTTTTTTCTTTTGTCTGGTGTGTCCCCAGTAAACTTTTATTGGCCCTCCTCCCTGTTTGGGTAATGTTTGTATGTCTATATGTTTTTATCATATTGTTAATATTTTACACACACATCTTAAATGCTGTTTTAATATTTAAGATTATTTAATGTTTTGATGTTCATCACCTTGGGGACCATATTTAGGTGAAAGGGCAATACAGAAATGTTTTTAATAAATATCTCTCAGAATGGTAGTTCAGCCTGGTGAAGAGCTTCATGGGAGGGAAGCTGCTTTCTGTAGAGACAAACACTGACCCATCTATGCCAGTATTGCTTACTCTAATTGGCAATTGTGGCTAGGGTTGCCAACCTCCAGGTAGCACCAGGAGATCTCCTGCTGTCCTGGAGAAAATGGCTGCTTTGGAGGGCAGAATTTTTGGTATTATACCCAGCTGAAGTCCCTCACCTCCCCAAATCCCACCCTCCCCTGGCTTCACCCCAAAATCTCCAAGTATTTTTCAGCCCAGAAGAGGTACCCCTAATTGTGGCTCTCAAAGTCCACCTACATCAAGATCCTTTTAATTGGCAATGCAGGGAACCAAACCTGGTGAAAGGGGGAGAATCAATGTTCTGAACTATCAAAATATATTAGCAGAAAAGCTTGTGCAAGCATAATAGAAAACAGTTTGGAAACTTCACTTGCTTGGGACTAGCTAAGCAGCCAAGGTTATGGAGAACAAAGGAGTCACTAACAACCAAAGATAAACACACACACACACACACAAGAGAGGAGAAAGGGGGAGAGAAGGTGGGGGGGGCCTGCTTGGTCACCAGGTTTAGGGGAGGGTATTTGGTAGCTAGACTGTGAGGGGGAACCACCCCCTTTTTGGGTGGCCCAGCCAGAGGGGGGGGCTTGTTTAAATTCTGCTGTACTGCGTCACAGACTTTGGAAGGTATTGAGGTGGACTGCCCGCCCGTGCCTCCCCGTATTTGCAACTACGTTTCAATAAACTAGCCTTAGACTGATCTTCCCGTGTGAAGTCTTTCCTGCTTGACATTTGTCCGGTCGCTTCCACGTAACAATTTGGTGTTAGCGGTGGGGTGTTTTCTCTAATGGGGGAACCACCTTGCTCCACGGACTGAGTCCTCTGGGGCCCCCGAGCGTTTTGCTCAAGAGCGGACTCTCCTCCGGCGGCGTTGGGCGGATATCCACCCGAGGGAATAAGAGCCGTCTGGAAAGTCAGTGCAACGCTGGTAACAGGGACACCAACTGCTGAGACGACGGAAAGTCCGGTGAGTAGGCTTGTCAAATTAGAACATTATGGGGAACACAGGATTAAAGACAAAAGGGGCCAAGGGGGACGCCCCGTTACAAAGGCCACCTACAGGGGGAGGCACTGACGGAAAGGTGTCCTCCTGGGCTACACAAAGGGAGCCCCCAGATCAAAAGGAGGGAATGACTATGGGATTAATTAGCTACCCCTCAGAATCACCTCTGGGGAGGGTTTTAAAACAGTGGGAACTATGATTTTCAGATTATGGGATAGGGAAGGGGGTGTTTGTAAATAAGTGTGTAGTTCAATGGCCAAAGATTTCTGATCTCCATATGCAACAGTATTGGTTATGACTGGACCCCCACCCCAAAGTTCCCCACAACCTTTTTTGTGTGAATGTACCTTTTTGTGTGGATGTTTGGTTAGACTTTACAAGAAAATCTCAGGTAATTCATATGGCTGCTAGTAGAACTTTAGATGAGGAAAAGGAGGAGCAGTGCTCCACCAAATGGGACCCGAATGATCATCCCCCCTCCCTATAATCCTTGCCCCCTCCCCCGTGACCATTTATCACAAGGCACGGGGTGGGGGGGAGAACTACAGGAGACTGAGGAAGAATCACAAAAAGAGAAAAGGGGGGGGTGAGAGACAAACAACAAAGAAGGGCAGGACTCCAAATTTACAGGAGTCAGCTGTGGGGGAGAGATGATAGCTCGGAAGGGAACGGCTGCACTTGGCAGGAGAAAAAGAAATCATTAAGGGAGAAAAATGCCGTTACAAGACACTTCCTCTTCCCCTTCCCTCGCCCATTATGGAACCCCCCTCCCTTCCTTTTTCTCGATAAAGACACTTCCCTAAGCCCCCACCCGCCCTGCAAGGGCGAGGAGCCTCGTTTGGCACCCCTACGGCAAGTAGCAATGGGAGGTGGACTGGGATCAGACAAAATAGAAAAAAAATCCACTTTCCAGTGTGGAATTGTGGGCAATGAAGAGACAGCTATCAGTACATGCTGGGATGGGTGGTTGGAAGTAAAGAGAACAGGATGAAGGAGGTGTGGTGAGCATGTAGGCACCACAGGGGCGGTTGTTTTGCACTATGTTCAGGGGAGTGATATTAGAGATTAGTAAGGAGGAAACTCCACTGGAGTTGGCAAGTAGACTGAGGGAGGAGATGAGTGCCTGTACAGGGTTAAACCCAGAGACAGACGAGGGAGAGATGGTTTGAAGGTCCAGTTTGTGGGAGGAAGTAACCCAGAGATAGAGAAAAGGTTGCAAAAGATAGACGGGCTGTTGCCTTTGCATGGAAGCCCAAAAGTAGTAAAGTTAATGGTGCAGACCGTGCGAGAAATGGGAAAGAATGAAAAGGGATGGGGCAAGGAAGAGAGCTGCAAAGGAGGGCAAGGGCTGAGAAGAGGAGGAGGGAGGCCGCCGTTGGAAGGGGAGGGAGGAACCCACAGGAGGCCCCTCCCCAGGAACGTTTGCAAAATCTGTAAAGAAAAAGAGCATTGGGGGTGGGAATGTCCAAACCGAAGGCCAGAGGATCGTGATGTACAAAGAATGGCCACAATGTATGAGGATTATGAAGATTAGGGGAGTCAGGGTCTCCTGCATTTTGGCCCAGCTTCTGCAGAGCCCGTGGTACCTTTAAAGTTGGGCTCAAATTTGGAATCTATGGATTTTCTTTATGATACTGGAGCTACAAAATCTTCCATAACTCAAATACCCAGAGATGCTGCACTCACACTAACAATAATCACCGTGAGAGGGGTGGAGGGAAGAGCTATGGACATGCAGCTGACAGCCCCCCTTCTCGTAAAGCCCGGGGAGGGTGGTTCTCACTGTATGCACCGGTTCTTGCTGATACCACAAGTGGGAATAAATCTGTTGGGGAGGGATCTAGCAGCTAAATTAGACATACAAGTAATGCTCAAGGACAGTGCCTGCGCAATCCGCTTTGCACCCATGAGGGAGACTTGGAGGAGGTGGATGAGCTTGTATGGGCCTCTCGTTTTAACCCAGGCCTGATGCCCGTTACCCCTGTATGCATCAACCTCCAGGACCCAAGACCTATTTATCAGAAGCAATATCCGGTGATAGAAGAACAATTTGAAGGCTTACAGGAGGTGATGAGGAATTTAGAACTCTCGACCTCTCAGTAGATGTGTTAGTTGCAGGGGAGAAGGGGGTTAGGAAAATCTCAATAAAACTGTAAACTTTTTGCTAAGCAAGGATTGAGAGTGAGAAAAAAAAAAAGGGGTTCAGTTCTCAAGAATGCGTTGGCCGAAGCCCCAGTACTCCATCTCACAGATTATAAAAAGGACTTACATCTAGCAACAGATTTATCAAGCTCACACATGAGGGCGGTAGCATACCAAAGAAGAGGGGGGAGACAATGCCCATTGGGATACTTTTCGAGCCTCTTAGACCCGGTGGAACAAGGGCGGCTGGTTTGTTTATAGCATTGCATCGCAGATATTAAGGCGACAAGGAAAATGTACCGGATGGGTCACATTGTACTGCATTCTGTTCACAACTTGAGAGCCCTTTTGACACAGGCGGCCAAACCCTATATTTCAGATAACCGTCTCCTGGCCATGGAGGCTCTCTTGTTGGAACACTCAAATTTGACACTTGTAGTGGACCCTGTCCTGTCTCCACTCCTGGCACTTGTAGGATGGGAAGCTTGTAAAGGGAACCATAATTCTCCCGGGCCAAATTGCGGTTGTGCACGTCCCAGCACATCAGTCAGGACGCAGTCCTGAGGCGCAGGGAAACAATGCTGCAGATGGGGCCGCCCGGTCTGCAGCTACTGGACCACAAGCTCGAACTGCAGCCTTGGTTCCCTGGGGTTGCGTGTCACCCGAGCAAGGGAAGCTAACCTACACAGAGGAAGAAACAACAGTGGCTCTAGAAGCAGGAGCCAAGTGGGAGGCAGACAACTTGAGAATGCCAGATGGCCGACTGTGGCTGCCAGCCGGAGCCGCACGATGGGTTTTCAAGAGCATACATGAAGGGGGGCATTGGGGAGTAGAGGGTTTGATAGATTGCTTTCAACAGAAATACCTTACCACTAAGGCATGGACGGTGGCAAAACAAGTCCTTCAGGGATGCTATCAGTGCACACAGGTTAATAAGGGTAACAGACCACAGAAAGAGAAAGGGGGGAGACCTTTGCCGCTGCACCCCTTCCAACACATTCAGATGGATTTCATTGAAATGCCCCGAGTGGGATGCCTGAAATATGTATTGGTCCTCACTGATCAACTGACTGGGTGGGTAATGGCCTTTCCCACAGCTTCGACCTCGGCTACTCATTTGCCCTGGACAAAAGTCCTCCCTTTAGCTCTCTTTGGCATAAGGACCAAACCCCGGGCAGGGATCAAGTTATCTCCCTTTGAATTGCTTTATGGGATGCCTCTGTGGCAGCTTATGCCAGATGTAGCCACAGACAACCTACATTTGCTAAAAGATGCATTTATTAGAGAATATGTGCTGGCACTCTCTCTTCTCTTTTCTCGCAAAACAGAAAACAAGGGCAACTGCTGCTGACGCCTCCTCTGGAAACTGCCGTACATCACCACAAACCTGGAGACTGGGTATATGTCAAGCGGTGGAACCCGGATCCACTAGGCCCTACCTGGGACGGACCCTTCCAAGTGCTGTTAACCACAGAGACCTCTGTTTGCACAGCCAAGAAGGGGTGGACTATCACACCAGAACTAAGTCGGGGAAGCCACCCGCACACTGGGAAGCCACACTGGTCCTGGGGGAGCCACTCAAGGTTCGGGTAACTAATGTCCAATGACCCAGAATGGACTCTCGATGAAGAAGATAACCCTACGTGGACACAAGCCCAAAGGAGAGAGAGAGTGCGAAAGGCTTGGTATGACCCTTGGGTAATTCAGGAACACATACTGCGGGAGGGGAAATTCTGTAACCACCACACAGGGGTGATTTTGGGAGGCTTTGACGTTGAACCCTTAGTACCACGAGCAAAACACCTGTTGTGGGGAGCGGTGATAGTAGATGGTAGAGAAAAATGGAGATTTCAAAAGTACCAAGGTAAATTCAGGGCTTGGGAAACACAAGGGACAGGATTTGCTCTGGCTGTGATCATAGAGCCAGCACTCTTCCTGCTCCAAAATCCCTTGTATTGGAAAGACAAGATCTGCCAGTGTGCTGAAGACCCAAGTGAGGACCCCACTCACGACCATAACCTATTGTGGGAAAGTAGTCCAGAAGACAGTGACGACAACGAGGAGTGGGGTGCAGTGGGGTGCAGTGGAAAGGGCAGGATATAGGCCATGGGAACCGAACGATCCTTATTTCTGTGCCTTCTTTTAGTCGGGCTAAAGCCTGCTATCGCCCCAGGGTCAATGGGAAACATGTGGGTCCGACATGCCCTATACCTATTCCAACAACATGGAGAGAATGTCACCCTAGCTTATGAAAGCCCAATGTCGGTTGCTTCCTCCAGCTTCGTGCCTGGATTAATCAATGACACTACTCTGATTGTTGCCTCTCTCCAAAGCATCAGCCGCCGACCCCAGGCAGAGTTCTTATTCAGCAAGGTCCCAAATAAGTTAAACCGCACAAAAATCCGATGGTTTAGATACTCCAGGGCTACAAGGGGAATGTGTTTTTGCTGCACACATAATGGGGTATGGAATAATAGAATACCAGGATTTAATAGAATGGAATCCCGTTTCAAGACATTGAAGAATTATGCACACTGTGAGCAGGAATTTTGGCTATCCCGCACAGGGGGACATTTAAATAAGACAGGAATGGAAGGGATAGACGTGGTCTCAACTTTAAGTGACATTTACCCAGAGATACCTTTACTTCAGGCAAACTATACCGACATGGGGGGGATATGTAGTGGAATGAAGCTTAGAGACCGAAACCTATGGTTCTTTTGGGATAAGTGGGCATCCAATTATCATCCAGGGTTTATACAGGGAGCCTGCGTGGGCATTGGCTTCCTTACCTTTCCTGTCCAGATCATAACTCCACAACATTCACGAATGCGAAGGGAGGCCTCAAACATCAAAGGTGACTCTAATATGGGACCGTTAGGCCCGCAGTGTGAAGACACAGTTTATGTAGGGAAACAACTGTCAGGAAATGACACCTCTAGAGTAGGTGGAGGGGGGGCAGAATCGGAAAAGTATTATGGGACTTATATGCCAGCTAGAGAAGGTGGTTAATGCCACAGCACAGATAATCAGGGAATTACAGCAGGCACAACACCAGATGGCAATAGATTATTTACTGGCTAAAGCTGGGAGAACCCTATGAGGTATGAGAGTATTATTATCCAATTGGATAGTTCAGAATAGTGATAAAAAAAGAGATGAGGGATTGAAAGGGGGAGAATCAATGTTCTGAACTATCAAAATATATTAGCAGAAAAGCTTGTGCAAGCATAATAGAAAACAGTTTGGAAACTTCACTTGCTTGGGACTAGCTAAGCAGCCAAGGTTATGGAGAACAAAGGAGTCACTAACAACCAAAGATAAACACACACACACACACAAGAGAGGAGAAAGGGGGAGAGAAGGTGGGGGGGGCCCTGCTTGGTCACCAGGTTTAGGGGAGGGTATTTGGTAGCTAGACTGTGAGGGGGAACTACCCCCTTTTTGGGTGGCCCAGCCAGAGGGGGGGGGGCTTGTTTAAATTCTGCTGTACTGCGTCACAGACTTTGGAAGGTATTGAGGT
Source organism: Gekko gecko (assembly GCA_029375565.1). Taxonomy (NCBI): domain Eukaryota; kingdom Metazoa; phylum Chordata; class Lepidosauria; order Squamata; family Gekkonidae; genus Gekko; species Gekko gecko. The sequence continues at coordinate 99,032,223 of JAPDNY010000001.1, forward strand.
GGACTGCCCGCCCGTGCCTCCCCGTATTTGCAACTACATTTCAATAAACTAGCCTTAGACTGATCTTCCCGTGTGAAGTCTTTCCTGCTTGACATTTGTCCGGTCGCTTCCACGTAACACTGGGATCCGTGCAGGTTGGCTCCCTCCCCATTTTGGTAGTTTTGTTCCCAGGTTTTGTGTGTTACAATATCATTTTATGCTTGTTTTCTCAGAAGTAAGCCTCACTGAAGTAAATGGAATTTACTTTTAGGTAGGTGCATGTGGGACTGCAGCCTTTGAAGAGGAAAAGAGATATTCTGCTCCTCTGCTGCTGAGGCTTCAAACCCCTAATCCCAGGAGTTCTCTAATAACTTTACTTCATGTAAATGAACTGTGAGTGAGGTTAACTCAGGATAACAAGCTTCAATTACCAGGCTTTGAAGCAATCCAGGAAGTTGTGATTATGAGCTTGTTAGAAGATTTGACAGAGATTTTAGAAGCTGGACATCTGCAACATGATATCTCGGTTGTTCTACAATTCAGCTATAGGTCGGTGTCCTTGATAACAAGGCCGGTCAGCTTCCATTTTCCAGAACTATAAATGGAAAATAACAAGAAATGCAGCATATGAAGAGAACCAGCAATAGGCAAGTTTCTCTGAACACAAATTAGATGCAAGGTTGGTTTGGGCACAATCCTTTAGCTCCTTTCCCCATGCAATTGTCATTCGTTCCCCTGGAAAAAGTCCTCCTAGACTGCTCTGTGTGTCCATTTTCTAATAGAATGAATGGGTCTCTAATGGTAGCATTAACTCCTGTTCCTTTAAAATCCTCTTGTTCTTTATCAAGGGGTTTTCCCCCATTCTGTAAATGCTGTATTTTTGTTTGCAAGAATTATTCATATATTGAACTAAAAGTATTGGTTGTGACTTCATCCCATCTGCCTCTCCCTCTGTGGAAAAAATATTATTTAACTTAAGGTGGCAGTTATGTAATTTAGTTCTTATGTTTTATTATTAATGAATTTTATCATGAAATATTTAGATTCTTCCCTTGTACTGCCTTTTGGAGTCTTGGTCATAATTATGTCAGCTCAAATTTTCTCCTCTTCTGTAGAGGTATTTATTAGCAGATCTGGCTGCTGCGGCCCTGACACTAGATGTTTAAATGGAGCAGTATTTTGTCCTCCTTCAGTTTTAGCCTTTTTTGATATTCTGAGAGATTGACTCTCACCACTTTTCCCTCCAGTAGACATGACCCAACAATGCTTGTGTGAATCATCTTAAGGTCTTACCTTAAACCAGGTCTCAACCCTGGAAACAACTTTCAGAGTAAGGACTAATAGCTGGGTTATCATCTGTCTTTTTTTAAATTGCTTCTGTGCCTTTAATGACAGATTGGTATATGCACACATTAGTGGATGAAGCTTTGGGGTGGGGTGAATGAGTAATCGCTTGCTGAGGACTGCAGATCATGCTACTGTTAAAGTACAAAGGGAAAACAGTAAAAACAGTTGACAGCTCCTGGCTGAAACCCTGAACCATGTAACCACATGAACATACAAATGAAGCTGCCTTATTCTAGTCTTGTTCACACATACAATCCATGTATAGTGTACATTTTATTTTTTAGCATGTACATTGAGTAATTCTCATGTTACTTTCAATCCATGTACAGCTGAACTTGTGATTCAAACCCACATTTATCTGGGTACTGCTCCCTGGCTAAAAGTGCAAAGTGAACACTCATTGGTTCTTTCTTACAAACAGATATACGCTTATAAAGGAGGGATACAAAAGCATTCACTAACATGTGAACAGGGCTACTGAGTCAGATCATTGGTCTATCAATTTCACTATTGTCTGATCTGACTAGCAGAAGCTCTCCAGAGTCTCAGGGAGAGACCTTTCACTGGTGCTGGTTCTCACCTTTAAAGCCCTTCATGGTCAGGGACCTTCATACCTAAGGGACCACCTTTCCCCACATGTTCCCCAGAGAGCACTACAATTGGGGTCCCAAAATTGTCTGACTCTGCCAGGCCCCAGAGAAGCCAGGTTGGTGGGATGAAGCCAGGGCCTTCTCATGGTGGCTCCACACTAGTGGAATGAACTCCTGGAAGACATCAGGACCCTGCTGGACCTTTTACAGTTCTGCAGGGCCTGCAAGATGGAGCTCTTCCACCAGGCCTTCAACTAAGGAGCCGCACTATATAATTAAGGCCCTGGCCCCAGTATTAACATCATTATTAATACTATCATAACCCCACCAGAGAAACTCCTCGATTTTCATTCAACGCGTCCAATTCCTTCCCACTGACACGCCTTTCTATTGGCTCGCCTAAATGCATTTCCAACAATGGTAACATCGGGCAGATTTGAAGGAGTACCTTATTCAGATCGCCTCTGCCCTTGCAATTTAGGCGAAATTGAAACTTTAGATCATCTTATGTTCCGCTGCCCCCACTGGACTCAGGATAGAGGGACCTACATTACTCCTACCCTTATCAAGATGAATCTCCCGCCGCATTCCTGGGCTCTATCAGTATTACTATGTGATTCAAACGCCGATGGACTGATAACAGCAAATGTGGCTCGGTTCCTGGCCAAGGTAGCTGCTTTTAAAAAGACATGGAAAATTTCATCACCATTGATTTTATCCTCATAAGCACTGGACGATTTTAGTTAGTCTGCTCCGCCCCAAGTCTAGTTAGGAAGTTTTAACTTCTGGGCCAAAGCCTGGTTTTTATTCATTGTTATTATAATCATTTTATACTCTGTTTTGTGTATTTTTCTCTCCTTTCCCCTTTTCCCGGTCGAGACTTCGGTCGTATAGACCTGAAATAAATGATGATGATAACATCATTTAATCAGCCAGATATAACCCAGATTACGCTGGCAGTTGATTGTTTATTTGTATTGTTGGATGCTGCTCATGCCTGCCATCATATATGAATTAATTCAGCACTAGCACTTTGTATGTTTTTATGTGTATTCTGTTATGATTTTAGATAAATTTGTTTTAATTGTCTAGTATTTTATGTAAGCTGCCCTAAATCTGCTTCGGCTGGAAGGGTGGGGTAGAAATTAATTAATCATATATATAATCACCTACTCCCTAGTCCTTTTAAAACTGGAGATACCAAGGATTGAAGTTGGGACCTCTGCATGCAAAGCATATACTCAGTGGTAAAGTATACCACTGAGCCACAGACCTTTCTTCCTGTAAAGTAACAATAAAGAATCAAGTGTTTCTGAGTATGTGCAGATTGTACTTTGTGTCACAGCTGAGTGTTTGTAACCCCCTCTCCCAGAATTTAGCTAATCAATTTAAGAATCTGGCTTTCTAGCAGCCTTGATTTTTAGTAGGCAATAAACTTTATCCTGGCCAGTGTTTTGCATAGAGCCAGAAAATATTATAGCAAGTGTGGTATGGTTAAGAGTGTCAGACTAGTATCTGGAAGAGCCAGGTTTGAATCCTCACTCATGTCATAGAAGCTCACTGGGTGACTTTGGGCCAATCACACCGTCTCTCAACCTAAACAGGGTTATTGTGAGGATAAAATAGAGGAGAGGAGAATGAGGTCCCCGCTTTGTCATTGGGGAGAAAGGCAAGGTATACATGAATTAAATAAATAAGCTTAAATGATATCCTAAGGACATGGTATTTTGGATCTGAGCATGGTTTATGGTTGATAATTTTCTGTCACAGTAAGTGAGGCTTTGTCTTTTTCCAAACATTTCACCCTTGGAGACTACCCTAGCACTGTACAAATATTAGGTATATTTTGTGGGAGATCAAATTTCAAAACCTTGTAAGTAATAAACATTATTATTCCCCATTTTAAATATGAATAAATGAGAAGGGAATGGTTTATTACATGCAGAAAGAGACAAAGTGTGTGAAAGAGACAAAAAAATCTTGACCGTGATCTACGAGGAACAGCGTTTGTGTGTTTAAATGATTCCATTCATTTCAGTGGCACCCCTTGATCCCTGGTTCCTATCTTCTCACCCCCAGCATCCTAGCTTAGTTATCATGAGCATCAGATGAAATGGTAAATTTGTGCCTAGAATTGTTCCACTACAGACTGAGAGGGCTGGGGCTCATTGGACTGTCTGTTCCACAAGGGGCGTGTGAGTGTGTATGTTTATATTCCTTGTACCTTCAGGGAGAGTTATTCCCCACCCCCACAACGTGCAGCACTCCATCATGGGAACCCCCACCTGTAGTCTATTAGTGGTATAGTCCAGACATAATTTTACCACCTCCTGAGCAGTTTTGAGAGCTAGAGCTTTGTCCTGATGACCCCTATTCTGATGACTCCTGTGATGTAACCCCTCGAGCTGTGTCATTGCCTGTCTCTCCCTTGGTTTCTGGTGTGATTATTCTCACTCCTGTTTGCACACACAGATGGAGCTCAATGGGTCCCTAATAGCATACTTTACTTAATTAACATGCAATTAGCTTAATGAATATTTTAACCTCATTATGTAGTTACTCATCTTTATCTGTTGAATGAGCCTAGTGCCCAGCCCCAGCCCATTATAAAAACAAGCCAAATTAGGTTTTCTTTCAGCAATTGCTTTCGAAGGACCTGTTTGTATACTGTGTGCTTTTCCTGCTTTTTGTTTGATATTGCTGTGATGGAGGTATAGAAGGGGGAAGAGAAATAATGGACTAATCTGTACTTACATGCATGCATAAATTGCTCTTAAAGCAATCTGGAGACTTTTCAGAAGGGGAGAAATTGCTTGGTTGTCTCATGGTACAATCCTGTACAGAGTTACATCCTTCTAAGCCCATTTAAAAGGTGCAATTCTGTTTAGGATTGCACTGCTAGGCTCCACTGTCATTGTTGTTATTATTGTTATTGACTTGTTATTTATTAAATTTATGGATTGCCCAACCCTGAATGTGAGGTTCTTTGAGAGTTGTGCTGCAACCCTGTAATGTTTATCTGGAATTTAAAACTTCCTGACTGGGCTTGCTTATCCGTAAATACATAGATCTGGGATGTGGTCTTATGCTTATGTACTTGTAAGTAAGTATGCAATTCTAAGCATGCTTATTAGAGAGTAAACTATTGGAATTGGGAGAAAGCTTTGGGGACTCAGCTTCAGAAGGACTGGTTTTTATAAAAAAAAAAAATCAGCCATGTAATGTTTTATTTAAATGTATGCATGCATAAAATTGAGCATTAGCTAGCATTCCATGCAAGCTTTTTAAAAAAGAGCTGTTTTGAAGTTGGACAGGTGACGGCATGTTTCATTTGCCTTTGGGGACCTTGGTCTTCTGTATGCCAGTTGCCAATCTGGGAGCTCTTGGGGGGGGGAAGGCTGCTTAGCTGAACTTTGAACTCTCCATAAAGTGGTGCAATGGCCCTGCATTTGTCTTTGTCTCCCATTAGAGTCATGGAAAGAACCAAAGGAGAGATACTTTCACAGCAAGCCTTTCAATCATTTTCATTCTCCAAGGTAGGTTTGAAGTTGTCTTTTGCTACTAATGCTCTCTTCTTTTAAGAAGGCCACTTGTGGGTGCTATACATGCTGTGTCTTGCTCTGAGGTGCATGAGTGGTCTTTGTTCAAGTCTCGGTGCACAAAGAGCCATAGACAGAGCTTATGGGGTATTTGGCTCTGGTCCTATTTTGTGTGTGTGTGCATGCATGCACAAGTGCTTGGCTGCCTGAGGAAGCAATAGAAAATTTGCTTTAAATTGTGTTTCAGGTCCAGACAGTCTGATCCCATGCATGTTTACTTGGAAGTAAATCCCACTGGTTTCAAAGGCTTTACTCCTCAGTGTGTCTCATAGCAGGGCTTAATTTAAACTGGGGAGGGGGTGTCAGCCCTAGCATCAGTTTTCAGTACCCAGGCACAGCCCATCTTTTCAGTGCCTCTGAAGTTCAGCATAATATTGGAAACAAGCCTCCACCATTCCCTTTGTGCTGGGGAAGATATTTGCTGCAATGGAATATATAATTGCTCCTGGTAACCTGTGATCATATTTGTACATTCTTCTCTTGTTATGCACATCTAGCAAAAATGGATTCAGGAGTGTGGTGATGTATGTGGCCATAACAAAACCATTTTGATTGTGCTGAGGGCTGTTTTCATTATTCTGTCGCTCCTGGTATGTCCAAAGGATAAGCTGTTGGCCTGTAAGCTGTTTCTTTCCTTCTGATCCTACTTTTTCCATGTAACACAGACATCTAGTTCTGAGGAATGTGCTGGGAAAACTGAACATCCATGTGTTGAAAGAGAGAGGAGGTGCAAACAATAATCCAGGTAGGCATCTGTCAGCATAGGTTTAAAAGATCTTGTAAACAGAGCCAGCAATAGTCCTTGGATAAGTCTCAAACAGGTGAGACTAGTCCAGTTTTGGTCTATAGACGGTTAGTCAGCCTCTAGACAAAAGGTAGTAGAAACACTACTAAGAGAATCTTTTGGCCCTGTGACATCAACCAAAACTGCCTTTGCATAATTTTGCTTTGCAGGAATACTGTCTTGAATCATTGTCTGTATTTATGGCTTCAACAGCCAGTGTTCCTCCAGGAAATTCATATATGTAGATGGCTCAGCTGAAGACATGGAGGAAACCTGCATGAAACAATTGTAAAGGGCACTGATCATTACAAACATTGAGTTATTTTCAACTGTCATGGGCTAGAAGCTGAACTATTTTAATGTACCTGTTGACCCAAACTGTGCCTGAAAATTACACTGTGGCTTCAACTGTGGTCCTCTGTTGTTCAGAGGCTACTACTGGGGGAAAAAACTCAGGCTCATTGCGAGAGCAGACCCAATCTGTGTGTTAGGCACTGATGCAATATGGCATCACCAGATACGTGTTATCCAAAGTGCAGCACACTATGGCCTATTAGATCTCAGGTTCATACTCCCTTGTGATGACAGCATGCAAACATGTTTCTATCAATATGTGCCACACTTCCACTTGGCTGCACTACCAGTTGGGGTCAACTGAGGAATCTGGCAGGCAGAATAAGAGCCAACATAAAGGAGAAGTTGAAGCAAGCACTAGTAACAGGATACAAAGGTGGGCATGCTGTGGTAGTGACATTAAGCATCTGCCAAAGCAAATGTTGGCATGAAAGCCTTTCTCTGGATCACAGTGAAAATCAAAACAAGAGGGTTTGAGTCTACCAGTGCTTCTGCTGGTGACAGTGGAAAGAGCCCCTTGACCAACACAAAGACAGTGGTGGGGATAGTGGGACCCACATACACAAAAGACGCAGGGGATGGGGGCTGCACTTAGTAGAGAAATCATACAACATCAAATGGAAGAGCTGGTAGGATCCAACCCAGAGTTTTGTGAATAAAGCAGTTTGAGAGTAACAGGTAAAACATACTAAGAATTATGTATGTATGTAAAACACTTCTATCCCACCTTATTTCCACAGACTCAAGGTAGCTAACAATGTAACACCAGGTTGCAAAGACACAAACGTAACAGTCCAATGAACAACATTAAAAACTCTATCGATGGTAGTTCAGCAGTTTGAGACCCGAGTGGCCACATGACGAAGTGAGCTCCCATCTCTGGTCCCAGCTCCTGCCAACCTAGCAGTTTGAAAGCAAGAAATTGCAAGTAGATAAATAGGTACTGCTTCGGTGGGAAGGTAACAGCATTCTGTGTGCCTCAGCGTCTAGTCATGCTGGCCACATGACCATGGAAATATCTTTAGACAGCGCTGGCTCTTCGGTTTGGAAACGGAGATGAGCACTGCATCCCTAGAGTCAGATTCGACTGGCTTTTGAGCAAGGGAAACCTTTAGCTTTACTAACAAAAACTAGATTTGGAATAATAATAACAATAATAAGAGATTGGATTTATACCCCGCCCTTATACCCTGCCCTTCAGTCTCAGAGCAGTTTACAATCTCCTTTCCCTTCCCCTCCTCACGACAGACACCCTGTGAGGTAGGCAGGCTAAGAGAGCTCTGAAAGAACTGTCCTTGAGAGAACAGCTCTGACAGAAGTATGGCTTGCCCAAGGTCATCCAGCAGCTGCAAGTGGAGGAGTGAGGAATCAAACCCAGTTCTCCTAGATTATAGTCCGCACACTTAACCACTACACGAAACTGGCTATTTTGAGTCCAGAAGCCCCTTAGAGACTAACAATATTTTCAGAGTGTAACTTTTGAGAGTCAAAGCTCCTTTCATCAGATACAGGACCTTTGTCTCTCAAAAGCTTATACCCTGAAAATCTTGTTGTTCTCTAAGGTGCTACTGGACTTGAATCTACCTGTTCTACTGCAGACCAACCTGGCTACCCTCTGAAAGAGTCCTAAGAAAAGGCATCATAAGGAGAAAACTATCTGAAGAATGTAAAATGGCGCAAGGTAGTACACTGGGAGATACAATTTGATATGTATGAGGACCCTAGGTTATGAAGGGCTTCAGGGGCAATAATCGGCCCTTTGAATTGGCCCTGGAAGTAAATGGGTATCTGGTGTAGTTGGTAATGCACTGGAGTTATATGTTCCAAGTGGCTGACCCCAACAAAAATCTTGCGGCTGCATTTAGTACCAATTGAAGTTTCTCACACATGTTCAAAGGCAACCTCATGTAGAGAGCATAATGTAGTCCAATCTGCAGGGTAGAAGAAGAAGAAGAGTTGGATTTATACCCTCTCCTTCATTTGGAATCTCAGAGTGGCTTACAATCTCCTTCCCTTCCTCTCCCCACAACAGACACCCTGTGAGGTAGGTGGGGCTGAGAGGGCATTGAGAGAACTGCTCTTGAGAGAACAGCTCTGAGAGAACTGTGACTGATCCAGGGTCACTTGGCTGCATGTGGAGGAGTACAGAATCAAACCTGGTTCTCCAGATTAGAGTCTGCCACTTATAACCATGTCTACAACAAACTGGCTGTGATATGGAAGTGTGGATCAATGTGGCTAAGTAGGCAGAGTCTTGCTAAGGAACTAGATTACGAGCTAGATATAATTTAAAGAATGCACTCTTAGTGACAGCACCAACCTGTTTATCCATGAACAAGGCTTGGTCCAAGAGCACCCTCAAACTCAAATCTACTAAAGATTGTTGCAAATCACTATTAATAATGCTGATTCTTGATTCACAGTCATGAAGAAGTTTGGAGGTAATTTTTGCCATTATTTTCAAAAAAAATTGTGAGGCAGGGCTAGACAGAAGAATAGTAATAGTACTTCATGTTTCAGTCAGTCAGATCATGATGGCGTACATGGATCCCCCCCCCGCTTTCATTTTATCTTCACACCAACCCTGTAAGACAGGTTAGGCTGAGAGAGGAACTGTCTGTCGATTATCTAAGCAAGGATTTGAACCTTGATCTCCCCACTCCTAGTCTGATACTCTGGCTTCTACGCTCCATTGGGTGTCATATTTTAGATAGGAAAGTTTATTTTATTTTATATTTCATACCCCACTTTTCTCCCCCACAGGGACCTGATCTTTCACAGAAGAAAAACAGTCAAATCCCAGACAGAGTGTCTGCCATATATGTGCCCCCTCCTTGTTGCCTCCCTGTTGGTTTGAACTTGGGGAAGACAGTGAGACTTCCCATCCTTCAGCCTGCAGAAGCTCACTTGTAAGAGCCTTTCCTTGTCTCTCTGGGAATCTCTGCACAGAGAGCATTGGACATCAAAAGATCTTTACAGAAAATCTCCAGCAAAATGCCACTGGAAAATGAAGAAAGCAGCCAGCACTATTTCCTCCCGGCTACATTTTTTGTTGTTGTTTCAAGTCAGCAAGGTTAACCAGAGAAATAGAGCAGAAAGTTGAGATTATTGGGAACAGCTGCAGCCAGATTTCAAAGCTTTCCCAAATACTTCAAAGAAGAACAACAAACTTTATTTACACAATGCACGTTGCTGCCTTGCCGACCCAGAAATGGCACTGCCAAGAAGAAGAGAAATGACATAATGCAGGAGAACAAGCAAAAATATACATTTGGGAGATGGAGAGAGGGACTTCAGTTAAAAATAAAAGTATTGCACCTCTCTCTCACCACCCCATTGGCAAAAAAAAAAAAAAAGTAATCTTGCAGGATGAAAAGTGCACTTACAGTGCAATCCTAAACAGGATTTCTTCCACCAGGAAATGGTGATTTGATCAAAAGGTGACCTGATACTTCCTTATCACTGATTTCTTGCATGTGATGTGTTTTGGGTATGTGAGTGTATGTTTAGTGTTGGAAAAGTGAAGCCATAGCCTCTAATTCTGTTGTCCCCTCAGTACAAACACACTATGCATCAGTCAGGAGGGGGGAAATCTTGGTCTCCTTGTATCACAACCTAGTGTCCACAGTCCTGCCTGCCGTTTACTACCAGCAAAAGGATTTGATTCTGTCATCTCTTAGAGGAGCTGCCTATTACTGGGGGGAGGGGATTGGGCTTCTGTCTTTATTCCCCCACCACTAAGTCTATGCATCCCTGCCTGCCAATAAGTACAAGTAAAACTTTGCAGATGGAGTAGTTATATTAACTGTATTAAAGAAAAGGGGTGATTCAAGTCAGGTTTTGATTTTGCATTATCTGAATTAATATCCACACCTTTTTATTGCTGTCCCTCATAATGGAGAAAAGACAGTTGTGTTGAATATCCTTTTACACTTGTGTTTTTCTTCATCCAATCACATCATTTGGATCTAGAAACCTAAATCCCACCTTTCACAAACTGGAGCTACTACTCAACAACAAAACCCCTAAATGCCCATTTCAGCAAATATCTTTAAGCCATCAATACCGATTTAGGAATAAATTTTAGCCATTTGAGAAAGAAAATAATAGAGAAAGGATTGTCATCTCATTTCCTCAACATATAAAGCATTTCCAAACAGCATGATACACTTATTTCTGTCTGTGACTGGAGTTCTTTAAAGGATATGGAGAAAGCAACAGGGAAGCTTAAGTCAAAGGTGGAAGAGTATGTCTGTTCACTTTGAACTCAGTATGACACGAGTAAAAGAAGTAACTGGGCTTCTCCAGAGACTCCCAGGCAATACATGTGAATCTGACTCATCTCTCCTGGCACAGACAGAGACCCTGCTGTCAGATGGGGGGAGCAGGCTAGCAGCAAGCAGTTATGGCAGCAGAGGATGTCACAGCAGCAACAGCAGCAGAGAAATGTCCTGTGTCCTCTTTACACTCTGCCATCTGCTTCTTTCTAATCATGGTCCACAGCTTGTTTATTTCCCTTGTCTGTTTTTTTAAATGCCCTCTCTTTATTTGTAGCAGATCTGAATCAAGTTCAGCTGCAGTTTACAAAGACACATCTCCCCTCCCTCATTTTACTTCACTCCCCCTCCCAAATCTGCTTTGTGTCATAAAGAGCCATCCATATGTATGGCTGTAGGAATTCACAAATGAGAGTCAGAGAGCTGGTGCCATGAGAGGAAATGCTGATGTCCAGATGAAATTAGTGTGCACAGCAAAACAACACAGTCGTTTGGGGAGAAAGCAAGCCATGGAGGTTCAGCATACTACTTCCTTTCGGTCAGTGATTGATAGTCTCAAAAGGTTTTTGGAGAGAGTGGGGGAAATTAGAATTCTGTATTTTGATCCGATCTCTGCAAATCGTATTCTTACAAAAACAGCACACTTGCTTGTAATATAAAAGCAGGCCAAAGCAGGTTCCAAGAAAGAGCAGTGTACAATGCAATTTCAAAAAATATATTACATTATTACCTTTTACAGGATAAATACAATTCACAGTGATGCCTCCTGACCTCTTTTGATATTTTGCAGATTAGCACAGATTACATATTGTGCAAACCTGCCCTGGGGTATAGTAGCTACATTTGATTGTCATGGAACAACTCTTTTGACAGTATTTTGTGCCAACTGAAATATAACTCATCTATGCATGAGTATTATTAATATAGTTCAAGAAGTATTCTTAGCATTACACAATAAGAGGACCTTGTGGTGGAGTAAATCTTTGTCTCTAGGGAATTTCCCATTTTATGTAAAAAAAATTAAAAATACAAGATATAATTTGTTTTGCTGTAAAAGCCAATGTTTGTAAACTGGTGCTGTACACTTAAAACCTGATTATCAATAATGTATCCACATTTATTTTCATCTACCCTACTTAGCACTTTCTATATAGCATTTTGGAAAACCTGACATCTGCTTAACTGAATGATTTATCTCCTCCTTTCTCATAGGTTAAATAAATGAATATGTGACAAGGATAGATACGTAGATAACCAGTGCCAGGGAATCTGTAACTGGGTAAGGTGTTGTGTATTCCTTCTGCAGACACAGAAGAGAACAAAGAGGTGCTATATCAGTCCATGTGATTGGTGGGCAGGGTTAAGCCTTACTGGACTGGTTATAGGGGCTTGAGAGTCTCTGAGCTGGCTTCATCAACAGGCCAAAGCCTTCAACCTGCCTCACTCAAGCCCCTAATTACATGGACCTCGAACTAGACAAGATCCATTCTACAACTGATTCCAGATGCTCCCCTCTTGGCCTAGCTCAGCAAGTCTGCCCTTACCATCTTCTTTAGTTTCACAGGGTAGCCCTGTTGGTCGGCAGTAGAACAGTTAGATTCAAGTCCAGGAGCACCTCAGAGACCAGCAAGAGTTTCAGGGTATGAGTCTTTGAGAGTCAAAGCTCTCTTGATTGTACCTTTGCACCCTTTACAAACATTCTTAATAACACCCCTCTCACCAGTTCTGATTGGGATAAAAAGACTCAAAGATCTCCATTCCTACTTGTGTCTGAAAAAGGGAGCTTTGACTCTCAAAAGGTTATGCCCTGAAACTCTTGTTGGCCTCTAAAGCACTAATGGACTTGAATCTAACTGTTCATCTTGTTTAGGTTATCCTTTAAGGCAGTGCTTTCTTAGACAGAGCATTGGTGCTGGTAGAACAATGAAACTTTAGTAACTGGATTATGGCAGAAGGAAGAATGGAAGGCTCAGAGATGTGGGATAGCAGAGTAGACAAGAGCAGGAGGCAGACCAGATATTAGAAACTGAGTTGAAAATAGGGTGAAGATTCTGTTACGTTATCAAAGTGCTTGAAGGCCAGATAAGCATCTCCAGGGATGCTGAGGACTCTTCCCAAACATTCCAACATTCACATTTACCTTGCTTGGAAACCCCCCCTTCGTCAAGGTGAGCTGTTTTATTATTGTTTGGAAAATTAGCATACAAATAGTGCTGCAAGCAAATTTTGCATCTGTGCAGTGGCAGCATTCAGCATAGCCAGTGGGTGATGCATCATCCTATATACTTGATTGCAATGCCCCAGGGCAACATAGGATGTCTCTTTTAAAAGCAGCTCAGTTAGGTGGCTAGATCCATGCTGCCTTTGCACCTGTACAGTTTGCAGCATCCCTTCATCCCTTGCTCTTTATAGCTAAGATCCCTTTCCTTTTCTGCCATTGAAACCCTTTGTCAATTTCATACCTTCAATACACTGGGTAAACAGGCTTAGGGTTCAATCAAGAACGCTTTCCTGGGAGGTAACCCCATTGAGTAGTCCTGAGTAGGTTTCTGATTTAACCAGGAGAATTTATAAAATTGATTCTGGAAGTGGAGTACGTACAGTTTGCCACAGTTTCTGTGGGGAAAAGTTTCTGGGGAGAAATTTTGCAGAGGAGAATTTCAGAAGCATCCATTCTTCAAAGAAGAGCTTCACAATCAATCTAAAAGTGGACTTCACCTGGGATCTGGTACACACAATAACAGGTATTCCAAGGATATATCCTGGAAGACAAACTGGTACAAATGCAACCAACACTGTCTGGAAAGTTTGAGGAGAGCTTTATAAAATTGTTTTTCTGTTACTGCTCAGGTTTAAAAGAAAAACTTCCTGTTTAAAATTCTGCCTAGTGTTTCTTTGAGCCCATCGAGCACGTAAACATCTTGCTTGCTGAATCTCATTGACAATAGAACATTTTCTGACATTTTTGAATAAATTGCGTAGGCATGTTTTGAAATTAAAATAATTTTAATGGTCTCCTTTTCAAAATGTTAGCAAAAGTGTCTAATATTTCTTTGTGTCTTCCTGTGTGTCCAATAAAAACAAATGCTAACATGCACATAATCTGATTCATTTGTGGACTTTTTTTTAGTATTGGAGGTATAAAAACAAGAATAAATAATATGACTCCGAGGGCTTTGGTTATGTTCACTATACTAAAAAAAAGTTTGTACGTTCTTGTCTGTGTAGTATTGGGAGGGACCTTTCTCTATAATTAAAGTAATTTGTATTGTATATATCCCCTGGGCAGCGTTTCTCCTTCCCTGCCTTTCCTGGGAGTCCTATTGCTCAGCTGGCTACAGGGCAAGTCATTCTGAGCTTAACTGCATGTTTGTAAGCTATTGATGACTGACTCCCCACATGGTTATAGACATCACATGGCAAGCTTTTTGTTGTCTGGCTCCAGATTTTCTGAATTCACCATGAGCCAGTATACTAATATTGTCTGAAGTGAACCATATTTCAAACTCAGCATAGCCAAATGTGCAGTTCCACTGGGGTTATGACAGCTGCATAGGGCATTAGCATACATGGCGCGGGGGGGGTTGGAGGAAGCTGAGACCAGAGAATATAGAAATGATTTATTTGCTGTTTTTAGGCTGCTGGAAGACAAAGAGAGGGATCTCCAAAACAACATCCATGAGTTATCGGGAGCCAAAGTCAATAGTTGGAGAATGGAGAGAGAACACCAAATTATTCAGGTTGGTAATATCCAAAACAGCCTGGGGAAAACTCCAAAGAGATTTCTTCAGACTCACTGACTAGCAAAACAACTCTTTGCTGAGTTACTTCAGCCTAAACCTAAAGCTATTGCTGCTGGGTCAGGCTCACAACAACCCTGTGAGGTAGGTTAGAATGACAGAATGACTGTCCCAAAGTCACCCAGTGAGCTTCATGGCTGAGTGGGAATCCCAAATCCTAAACCAATACTCAACACACCACAAGGGGTGTCCGCAGAATAGCATAGGATTGCACTGCAATGTCATGCACATTTACTTGACAGTAAGTCTCATTAAAGTCAGTGGAACTTCCTTCTGAGTAAAAAAAGCACAGGATTGGGCTCTTTGTAGCAGAATAGCAGATGAAGCTCATAATAAGTGATGTACATTGGGACAAAAAGATCTTGACTTTGACTTCTCATGCATACCAATAGAGGTTAAATTAGATATCATTCCTCAAGAAACAGATATTGGGTTTGTAATAGAAAACTCACTGAAAATGTCAGTTCATTGTGCTGTGGCAAAGAAAAAGGAATTGCTAAGAAAAGAAAAAGTTAGGAATTGCTAGGAAAGAGATTGAAAATAGGTACCATAATGCCATTCTATAAACCTATGGTTTGCTTGTATTCAGAATACTCTGCATTTGTTGTTCCATCTTAAAGAGAATATTGTTGCACTAAAGAAGGCGTAGAAAAAGACAACTAAAATGATTAAGGGATTGGGGTATCTTAATAAATGTTTAAGAATTTGATATATTTTAATTTAGGGAAAACATAACTATATGAATATAACAGAAGTTTATAAAATTATGAACACTTGAGGGAAGGGAAGAGAGAAATTCTTAGTCTTTGAAACTTCAGAATTTAAGTCTGCCCAGTGGAATGGGCTGGTGATGTTATAATTTTGTGCCTGAGAAATTATTCTTGGTAACGAATACACTCCAGCATTCTTTTCTTCTAGCCAATTCACAGCTTTCTCCCACTTTCTGGGGCAAACTAGATATGTGTTAATGTGTACTTTCTGTGTATGTGCTTTTTTAAAAAATGGAAAAGGAGGAAGCCAATATGATCACTGAGGAAATTGCACCTTAAAGTGAAGGAATGGCAGGGAGGGCCTGCTGATCCTTTTCTTCTTTTTCCATTTTTACCCACTCAAAATACCCGCTTCACAACTACTATCCCAACTTGGGGGGGAGAGGGAAAGATATGGGTGTCCATTCCTGGTCTGCCACAGGAAGAAAAGTGACTGCATGAGAATGGATTCAAAATACTTGTCTTTGAAGATAGTAATTGACAAAGATATATAGGCATCACTTTCCCTCAGATTTTCACAAAATTCACAGGCAGTAAAACTAGAAAGAGCCTTTCACAAGAGTAGTCATGCTGGCCTAATATTTGGTAGAAGGGCACATCTTTCTATTTACTTACCTATTTAATCACACCATTAACAACCTAAGAAAAAATTAAGAACATAAGGTGAGCGCTGCTGGATCAGGCCAGTGGTCCATCTAGTCCAGCATCCTGCCTCACACAGTGGCCTACCACTTCCTCTGGAGGGCGAAGGACAGGTCATAGAAGTTAAGGCCTTTCTCTGATATTGCCTCCTGGCACTGGGATTCAGAGGTTTACCGACTCTGGATGTGAAGGTTTCCTTTAGTCACCTTTAGCTAGTAGCCACTCATGAATCTGTTTAATCCCCTTTTAAAGCCATCTATATTTCTGGCTATCAGTACATCTTCTAGCAGTGAATCCCACATTTTAATCACTCATGTATAGAAGCAGATCCTTCTTCTGTCCTTAATCTACTGCCCATCAACTTTATTGGATGCTCTCAGATTCTAGTCTTTTGGTAGAAAGTTCTCTCCGTCCATTCTTTCTACTCTGTGCATACGTTTATAAACCTCTATCATGTCCCTCCTTAGTTGTCCCTCTTTTTCTGCCCTGGCTCCAACCTGGTTGGAACTCTCTGCTGAATAACATCTGTGCCCTGTGGGACTTGTTGCCATTTCGTAGGGCAGGTAAGGCAGAGATGCTCCACCAGGCATTTGGTTGAGGATGGCAACAGTTTTTCATCTACTTTGGCACTCCTCTTCCTTTTCCCACTTCTGTCCTCTATGAGGTAAGAATATTTTCAGGAATTATTATTGCCATCAGACCAGCTTAGGCTGCTATGGGGTGTATTTTATGCACTACTTTAAATTCTGAATTTGTGCAAAACTCTTGTAATTTTATCATTGTTGTATGCTGCCCTGAGCTCTGTCTTTCAGAGGCAGGCAGCCTAAAAATCAAACAACAGCAATAACAACAGCAACAACAACAACAATAATAAATTCTGAACTGAAAAGTCCCAGGCTCATCAGCCTTTCCTCATAGGAAACATGCTCCAACTCCTTAATTATCTTGGTTGCTTTCCTCTGTATTTTTTGCAGCTCTGCCATGTCCTTTTTGAGATACAGTGACCGGAACTGCACACAGTATTCAAATAAGTCTGCACTATAGATCTATAAATCTATAGTTCTATCTATAATATTTTCTTTTATTCTCAATCCCTTCCTGGGTTGACATTTTTCATTGAGGTATTCAATATGACATCAAGGTCTCTTTCCCCCTCAGTCTCAGCAAATTCAGACCCCATTAGCCTATACTTGAAGCTGAGATTTTTTTGTTCCCGTTTGCATCACATAACACTTGCCTACAATGAATTTCATTTGTCACATTGTTGCCCACTTACCCATTTTGTGGAGATCCTCCTGGAGCTCTTCACATTTGGCCTTGGTTTCCACCATTCTGTATAATTTTGTGTTATCTGCAAACCTTGCAACAACTTTGCCAGTTTGGTGTAGTGGTTTAGTGCACAGACTCTAATCTGGGAGAATGGGGTTTGATTCCCCACTCCTCCACTTGCAGCTGCTGGATGACTTTGGGCAAGCCATAGTTCTGTCAGAGCTGTTCTCTCAAGGATAGCTCTAGAAAGAGCTCTCTCAGCCCCACCTACCTGTTGTATCTGTTGTGAGGAGGGGAAGGGAAAGGAGTTTGTAAGCCGCTGAGACTCCTTCAGGTAGTGAAGGGCAGGGTATAAATCCTGTCTCTTCTCTTCTCTCTTCCCACTGCTCACCCCCACTTCCAATACCTAGCCACTCCTTACTTCCCTCCATTGTCCATTTATTCCTACTCTCTGTTTCTCATAATCTAATCATTATTTAATCCATAAAGGGACCCATTCTCTTATCCAATGACTGCTAAGCTTACTCAGGCATCTGTCAAAAATCTTTTAAAAGTCCAAGTATATAATGTCTGCTGATCACCATTATCTGTTTGTTTACTTTCTCAAACTCCAAAATGTTAGTGAGGCAGGACTTCCTTTTCCAAAAGCCCTGGTGATTTCCCCTCAGCAGGTTTTGTTCCTAAATTTACCTAAAAATTCTCTCTTTGGTTACAGTTTCTATTAATGTGCAAGGGACAGAAGTTAGGCTAACTAGCCTGTAATTTTCTGGGTCACCTCTAGATACCTTTTTTAAATTACTGTAACATTTGCTACTCTCCAGTCTTCCAGTACAGTGGCTGATTGTTGTTCTACTAACTTTTCACTAAAATCACACATTAAAGTTCCTTAAGAACTTCCTTGGGTGTATGCCATCAGGACCTGGAGACTTATGGAATGTTAATTTCCCCAACAGGTCTCAAACTTCAACTCTGACCTCTCCACCCCCAATTAATACTATTCCTTCAGAATTCAAGATTTTGTCTTGTTATGAAATATGCATTCCTTTTGCTCAGGATAATTTGGATAATACAGAGGTAGCATGAGGTGTAACCTTGACTATTCATGCGTGCTTCTTGAAAGGCTTGAAGTTTACATAGTGCCTCACAAGTTACTCTGCTAGTTATCAAACAGAAATTGTTGAAAATGAATGGATGGGGTGGGGTTGAGTTTCCAGTATTTTGTAATAGTCCTTTTATTTGTTTTCCAAGGCTTTGGTTTCCCTTAGGCTTAATAGTGCAATTATTTTTTAAAAAAATATGCTGGAAGGAAGCTTAAAGGTTTAGTGTGAATGAAAAAAAAGACAATAGTCACTACAGATTTCAGAAAAGAACATGGATTGATTGTGGTCTCTCAAATGGGAAAAATAAAATATGTAGGCTGGGATTATTGTATCTTGACTGCCCTCTTTGCTCCCATTGGGAGAATGTATATTGAAGGAATCTATACCTCTATTATGAAGGCACTATAAATATTGTTAAGTAGCTTGTTACAGTGTCTCACAGGACTACCACCCAGGGAGACAGTTCCTTTGTGTTCAAAAAGCAATTACTTAACTAGGAAAACATGCCTTTGCTGTGTGAACAATAGACCCTCAAGAGAGACTGAAATACAGGGCAAAATGCATATTCATGCTTTGTGGGAGAGAAAGCCTCAGTTGCTGCAACTATGGGGAATATGCAGCCACTATTGTTATCAGGAACTATTTGTCCAGTAGACTGATCCTGTGAGCTGATGTATGGCCATGCAAGTGTGCAGGCTTGGGCACAAAGACTGCTATTCAGTCATCACAGCATGTAGTATTGTGTCTGTGATGTGAGCCAACCAAATCATTGTGTCTTTACAACAGCATGCTTAGATGCTAGTGACCTGGCAAAATCAGCCATCATCATGTGGGGCATACTGTACAAACATTAGTATTGAAGGGGAGGGAAAGTAATAGAGGAAGCAAAGCACTTTGTCATCATCCTAAAGACCTTTAATATCTACCTATCTAGAATCACCTACATCAGCATTAAGCTGTGAATGGTGCATGTGATATATTGTAGCCAGCTAATGTAACTGGATTCAAAGACCAAAAGGATAGCAGAATGGATTTGCATACAGAGGGTAGGCTGTGTTGCTTCTAATCCAGTCCTAGCACCAGTCTAGAAGGCAAGAAAAAAGAAGACAAACCCAGCAAAACAAGAACTTGCCAAGGGGATAAAATTTGTCTGTGTAATATCTATAGGATGAACAGAGTGCCTCAAAGAGACACAGTCTTTGGGGAGGGAGGTCCTTTCCTATTGTTTGATTATTCTCAAGAAGCATAATGTGTGCCCTCTCCTCCTGTCATAGGATAACCCCCAGGCTGACCTAACAGAGGGTCTGGAATGAAACTACATGACTGCTGGTGGGGGAAGGCAGCAGTGGGAGGGCTTCTAGTGTCCTGGCCCCACTGCTGGACCTCCTGATGGCACTTGGTATTTTTGGCCACTGTGTGACAGAGTGTTGGACTAGATGGGCTATTGGCCTGATTCAGCATTGGCTTCTCTTATGTTCTTACGTTCTTATCTAGTTTGCTCTATTTGCTTGGAGAAGTAAACACATTTTTGTCACTGGCCCACTAAGAAAATACTACATTATCAGTTTTACACATAAGAAAATTATCCTGGGAGTCCCCACAAATGCTGATAATCTGTATCTAGCTTTGTAAAGTATATAAAAGTATTTCAAGGCAGTAGCCATGTATTAGGGGAGGGAAGGAATCATAGTACAACCCAATCTCATAAGATCTTGAAAGCTAAGCAGGGTCAGCCCTGGTTAGTACTTGGATGGACAACTGCAGAGGAAGGCAATGGCAAACCACCTTTGCTTCTCACTTGCCTTAAAAGCCCCTTACTGGGGTTGCTGTAAGTCAGCTGCAACATGACAGCACTTTAAACACACACACAACCACATATTAGACTTTCCTTGAATCTCCCATACTTTAGCACTACCCATTCTGCCCAGTACCCTTTTTCCTTGGCTCCCTTTTGCTCCTTAGCAAGGAGACTGATGCTGCTGCTTCTCAGTCTAGGGTTGCCAGGTCCTACCTCTGACCCAGGGGGCTCCCAGGTCCTTGTCAGGATTGTCTGCCGAGAGCACTTTGCATGCATGGCATGATGATGTCACCCGGAAGTGATGTCATCATGCCAGTGATACCGATGTGGAAGGGGGCTGTTCGGGGGTGGGGCTTCCCCCACCGGCCAGTTGGCCACCAGCAGATTGGAGCCCCCAAAATTGGTTAAACCCCCACGTCGACTGGAGGGATGGCAACTTTAGCTCGGTCCATCTTTCTGCTTGGTTATTTTCCCTGTGCATTGGCAATATTACATGTTTCTTATAGAAGCACACTGAAAGGGTTATGCTGAATCAGATCAAGTGTCCAGATAGTTCTCTTTTCAGAGGCAGTCAGTTGTCTTGGGAAACTCATGGGCAGCTGTGATTCTTTTCACCCTCAGGGAAATGTACCACCTCTTTTCATGGTTGCTAGGGATATGACTTTTTTTCATTTCATTTTCCTTAAAGATAACTAGATTAGGTTTTGTTTATCATTTATCATTAAAACTTTTTAAAATTTTAACTATTCAGTTCCGTTTTCGATGGGAATGGCAGTCCAGTGTTCTGTCTCCACTTACAGTCTGGATTTTAAGGGGCTCTCTGGTCACCACTGCCCTGGTCTCCATAGGCAGTATAACTTGGGCAGGCACTTGCCAACCTGCTTGTTGCCATTTGCTGGATTTCAGATGCCTTACCAAAAAGCAGCTCAGACTGTGCGGCTTCCTAACAGTGACACTTATATCATCATGGCCTATCCCTTTGGCTGAAGCCATCTGTTTCAGGAGGGAGCCAGCAAGACAGAGAGCTTGGGCCTCCAATCATCTAGAAACACTGAAAAGCACTGCAGCCATCATGCCATCTGCTGAACTGGCTGGGTGAGTAGCAAAGAATCACAGTATGTCATGATCAGGTTGTTGCAGGTGGTCAGCCGTGTTGGTCTGAAGCAGTAGAACAAATTTAGAATCCAGTGGCAACTTTAAGCCCAACAAAAATTTATTCAAGATATGAGCTTTCACATGCATGCACAGTTTTTCAAATACATTCCTTTCCAACGTATTTGAAAAGGTGTGCATGCACACGAAAGCTCATGCCTTGAATAAATCTTTGTTGGTGTTAAAGGTGCCACTGGACTCTAACTTTGTTTAGATCAGTAACACCAGTCTATAAGGCTCGCTTCCCAGTACCAAGATCACTACAAAAAAATCCCTACCAATGACAAACTAGTGCTATCTGCTCTCAGATAAGCATAAAAAAATAAATAAACAGTTATGCTGACTTCCTCCTTCTTTTCCTGCTCCTTTTCCATCTTTTTTCTTCCCCCTCTTTTACTGCCAGGAAATGAGGCACTATTTGTGCTCTCTTTATGTGCCATCTTATCAATTACTGTAAATTTTAGACTTGTTTTAAATGTCTGTTAAAGGTTTTAACCTAATTCAGTGCTGTTACCCTCCCTGAGCCTTCCTACGCAGAGGAGAGTGGCTTATAAATCGAAGACATAAATGAATGAATTAATGAACGGGGGCATCTAAATTAGAGCTTTGTCAATTTTATGAGATTTGATTTTTGATGTAAAAATTAGCAGGGTTAGTGTGATGGTCAAAGAGCCCACTGAAAATTGCTATCTTCTGTCCTTCCATGTAATAGTTGGAGCCTGGGACCAGCTGCCATCTGACTCCTCCTCTGTAGGAACTGTCCCTGGCAGCAGCCATTCCAGGGGGGTCATTGGTTTCATAAATTATCTTAGAGGTTCATACCTGAGGGTTTGTTTGTTTTCCTCTTCCCTTCCTGTGCCCTTTTCTTTTTGCACTGTGTGTACTGTGTTGTAGGCAGTTGTTCTGAATTGTCAACAGCCTTGGGCATGATGAGAGAAAGGTGGCATATAAATAATATATCAAATAAATAAATAAAATCTGCTTCTGCTCAGGTACCATTCTGTCATCCCTGCCAGTTGGGGATCATACAGTGAAAACTGTGAGGCCTCATCTCTACCACTCAGACCTGGCAACATGGCACTGAGGGTAAACAAAGCCTCCCCTTGCCCTCACTCAGACAGGGGAGGGGAGGGAATGCATCCCTGTTGCCCAGGCAACTGGGCCAGTATTTCATGTCATACTGACGATTTCACATTCATTGCCTCAGTAAGGAAGTTGTGTTCCCTCATTTCCCCAACAGTCTCCCTCTTTGTGAACAGTTTTGCACCATTTTGTAAAATGGTGTTTTTAAAAAAAACACTAGAAGGGGGGCAATTCATAGAGGGGCAAAAATGTTTAAATACCTAGTGTTTCTTCTCAGCAAGCACAAAGTTTCCCCTGAAAGAATTGTAAGACCTGTTGTTTGGTGAGAATGCTGAGAATTATGTTAGAAATCTGTGAACCTCCACATAACTATAGTTCCCAAGGGTCTTTCCCATATTATTTGAGGCAGAAAGAAGATAAAAATCAGGAGAAGGGCATTACACACATAGGAAAAAAACCTTGGAAGAAAAAAAAACTAAGCAGAAGCTTACTGTGGCTTGTTTTTGTGCGAATCAAGTCTGAGTTGTTGCTATAAACAAAAAGGGGTTGCAAATTAAATAAATTTTTCTTTAAAACAGTCAAGATTAAAACCAAAATAGATCCCTTAACAGCTTATCACACCTTTTTTGAATGAAGAGTGGTTGAGCTGTGGAACAGTCTGCCTCGGAAGGTGGTGGATGCTCCTTCCCTGGACGTTTTCAAGTGGAGGCTGGACGACCATCTTTTGGGTATGTTGTAGGTATGTAGGGCTATCTTTTGGCTATGCTCCTGCAGAGTGCAAGGTATTGGACTAGATGACCTGCAAGGTCCCTTCCAACTCTAACATTCTATGATTCTATGAAACTCTTTTAAGAGCTCTCCTCATCTATCTATTCTACATAAAGCTTTTAAGAGCTTTTCACTTGAAAAATAGTTATCCTTTCTTTAGCGGCTATATGCTGACCCACAGCACAGCATTAGGAGCACTAATTATATGAATGAAAGAAGGAACACAGCCCTCTCCTTCCAACAGAAACTGCATCCACACACATTAATGCACGTGGGCTCTAATCTAGCCAAAGTTAGGCATGACTGGTACCACTGAAAGCAACGGGTCAATTTACTTTGTCAAAACTCCTCTTGCTTTGAATGGGACTGAGGGTAAAATTAATGAAGGCCATACTTGCAGGGGATCTCCACCTGACTCTCCTCTACCTGCCCTCCAGGACTGATGAGGATTGGATTTATGGGGTCTGAGTTATGCCCCCCAGAAACTCCCCCAGGAAACTGCTTTCTGGGGAAATGAGGCACAGGTTCAGGAGGTTCAGGGGTATATAGGAGTATATAGAATGGATCCTACAGGGCTTTTTAAAAAAAGAGGTGCCAGAACTTTCAAGAGGGAAATGAAGTTTTCAATCTTCCTCCTTATGAAACTTGCATTTGAAGAGCTTGGCATAGAGCACTGTTAGGACCTCTCTGACCAACTGCACATGTGACTCCAAGTCTTGTGAATACACTAATATGTCATCTAAATAAACAATCACCCCTTTGAATAGGTGCTTGTGCAACACTTCATTGATCAAGTTCATGAACACCCCCAGGGCTCCCGCCAATCCAAAAGGCATTAGAAGAAGAAGAAGAGATTGGATTTATACCCCGTCCTTCACTACCCAGAGGTGTCTCAGAGTGGCTTACAAACTCCCTTCCCCTCCCCTCCCCACAACAGACACCCTGTGAGGTAGGATTTCACTGATTTTCATGTTAGGGGACTACAGACCTGCTGGCTGGCACCCTTCACAGCAGGTCCCAGCCTTTTCCCTGCACCTGAGGCTCCTCAGCATTGCTGGAGGACATTCCTTCCAATGCGGTGTACTCTGCAACTTGCAAGGCTTTTGGTGACTTGGGTCTCTTCCCTGATGGCTTTGCTTTCTTGTCTTGGTGCTCTTCGCATCACTCCCGTTCCTTGCATTGCTCTCAGTCCTTGCTCCAGGTCCAGGTCCAATCCACAGCGAAGTGCCTGGCTTTTCTGCAGCGCAGGCACAACCCCTTCTTCAAGCAATGTTCCCAATCCCCCTCTGGGTAGCAGTCCTCTACCCCGAATCATCCTCGGCCCTCTGCCACCACAGCTGGGAGTCTTATGTTGGTACAGCTTCACCAAGTTCTCCCTGTTTTCTGTGTCACAGGCTACTTGGATCCAGCCCACCAAGGTTATGGGGTTGTCTTGAGCGAGCACCTTTTTCAGAATGAGGGTATTCAGGCCATTCTGGTAAAACTCAATCAGGACCTCTTTTGGCCACCCTTGGAGTTTGGCTGCCATGGCTTTGAATTCATCTGAATATTCCTGCACTGACCAAGTTCCCTGGCATATGCCCCATAAATGGATGCGGGCTTTTTCCAGCTCTAGTGGATCTTCAAATTGGTGTCTCAGGGCTTGCATGAAGGCATCGACATCCCACAACTCCAGGGCTGCGACATGGTAAAGCCCCATGAACCAGTCAGCCACCCGCTCTCTAAGGCTGGAGCCCATAAAATTCACACACTGCTCATCAGATGTGAAGCAGTGGCCCCACTTGTGCAGCATCTTCCGCACCTGGATCGGAAGAACACCAGCTTCTCTGGGATGCCGTCAAAGGTGGCCTCCAGCACATCATGAGGCCACTCATCACAAGGCCACTCATGCTCCTTCTAGGCAGTGGGGACTTTTCAGGCTCATCCTCACTCTTCTCCTCTTCCTCAGAGAAGACCCTTCCTTCAGTTCCTTTACATCGGATCGGAGGCTGGCTTGGCCCCATTCAACTGCTGGCTCTTCCTCCCACTCCTCGTGCATCTTGCCTAGGTCTGGGTCATCATGGAACATGCGGGAAACATGGTGCCTCTCATGGTCAACTTTTCCCCGGGTGCCCCAGAATCCCGGGGTGTTCGCCAGCCAAGCAGGATCATCCCAATGATCAGGGCTGTCTTGTCTCTTAGGAGGGTGGAAGAGGACATGCTTCTTAGGCCTGGTGCCCATAGCTTTTCCATCTCTCTTCTTCTTGGGGTCAAGCACAGAGTTCTCAGGTTCAGACCCAGTGCTCATGCTCACCCTGCTATCTCCATCGCCGTTCTCCATGCCGTTGGTGGTTGGGACCGGGGAGGAGAGTAGTATAGAAGTCCTAACAATCTGTCTGGTCCTCAGCTAAGACACTCTCCACACACACTCAGGTGCCAACTCTGATTAGGGAAATACCTGGAGATTTGGGGGGGTGGATCCTGTGGAGGCCAGCATTTGGGGTGTGTGTGGAAGGACTCAGCAGGATATAATGCCATGGAGTCTACCCTCCAAAGCAACCATTTTCTCCTGGGGAACTG
Source organism: Gekko gecko (assembly GCA_029375565.1). Classification (NCBI taxonomy): domain Eukaryota; kingdom Metazoa; phylum Chordata; class Lepidosauria; order Squamata; family Gekkonidae; genus Gekko; species Gekko gecko. Next base: position 99,058,094 of record JAPDNY010000001.1, read on the forward strand.
ATCTCTGTCATCTGGAGGTCAATTGTAACAGTGGGAGATCTCCAGGTCCCACCTGGAGATTGGCAACCCTAGGGGAAAGTCAGCCACACAGCGGGGAGTTGAAGAAAATGGTCTGATGGTCGCTGGCCCACCTCGTTAGCCAGCCAGCCAGCCATGCTGAAGCTAAGCAGGAGAAAGAGCCTTTTTCCATTTATTCTGACAGGAAAGTGGCCATTGGGGAGGGGGTTATGGGCGGGGAGGAGGTTAAGCTGAAAGTCCTTTGTTTTTTTACTCACAGAACCAAGCTTGGCTGCCTACCAACAGCCACTGAGGGGACAGTCCCTCACAGGAGTCAAGAGAACTGTCTTCCTCAGGAGACAGAGCTGTCTGCCAGGGGGAGTGGGTGGGGAAGAGGAGCAGACCCAGCACCCGGCCAATGGCACGCGAGTACTCTTGAGTGGCAGCTGATGGGCCAATGGCTGAGGGAGGGCATTTTACAGCCAATGGGAGCGCATGGAATCTTGCGAAACCAAAAGATAAATATTTATAAGGAGAGATATGCCTAAAATGTGGTGCCCAAAACTGGACACAGTACTCCAGGTGAGGACTGACCATAGCAGAATAGAGTGGAACTACCACCTCCCGTGATCTGGACACAATGCTTTTATTAATGCATCCTAAGACTGCATTAGCTTTCTTCACAGCCACATCACACTGCGGGCTCATGTTCAGCTTGTGATCAACTAGAACACCCAGATCCCTTTCATATATGCTGCTGTCAAGCCAAATCCCTCCCATTCTATATCTGTGCCTTTGATTTTTTGGTACCTAAGTGTAGGACTTTGCACTTATCTCTATTGAAATTAATTTTATTTGTCTCAGTCCACTGTTCCAGCCTATCTGGATCATTTTGAATCCTGGCTCTGTCTTCTTCAGAATTAGCAATCCCACCCAGCTTTGTGTCATCTGCAAATTTGATAAGCATCCCCTCTATGTCTTCCTCCAGGTCATTTATAAAAACATTGAACTACACCAGGCCGAGGACCGAGCCCTGTGGCACTCCACTCAAGACTTCCCTCCATGTAGACGCAGAGCCATTTATGAGCACTCATCGGGTACGATTTTTCAACCAACCATGAATCCATCCAACAGTTGCACCATCCAGCCCACATTTAACCAGCTTATCCTCAAGGATATCATGAGAAACTTTGTCAAATGCTTTACTGAAATCTAGATACATTATATCCACAGTATTGCCAGAGTCAACCATTTTAGTAAATCTGTCAAAAAAGGAGATGAGGTTGGTCTGCCATGACTTATTTTTGAAAAACCCATGCTGGCTACTACCAATTAACTCATTCCGTTCCAGGTGCTCACAGACAGAGCGTTTAATAATCTGCTCTAGACTTTTTCCAGTTTTCCAGACTGATGTCAAACTGACAGGCCTGTAATTTCCTAGGTCTGTCTTTTTTCCCTTCTTGATTTTCCCTTAATTTAAACCCAGTATTGCAAGTCCTATCCTCTGCTGCCAACAAGAACAGCTCCCTGCCCTCCTCTAAATGACAGCCATTCAAATACTTAAAGAGAGCAATGATGTCCCCACTCAACCTCCTCTTCTCCAGACTAAACATTCCCAAGTCCCTCAGCCCTTCCTTATAAGGTTTGGTCACCAGGCCCATAACCATCCTCATCGTTCTCCTCTAACACACATCTGTTTTTCACTGGAAGACATACAAAATAAAAAAGTTAAAGGATAGGAAGCAAACTGTAACAAGGCTTTTATTAGTCCTAGGCTTCAAGTTTCATACATGAATGTCTCACTTCCCAGTTCATTTTTTCTTCTGTGATTCTTCTAGTTACATAAGTGTCTTTTTGCTTGTCTCCCTTCTGTAATGCAGTGCAATCCTTTAGAATTCTCCCATTCTTCTATCACCTTAGCTTGGGCCCTAGCTGCAGCATTCTTGGAACACTCTATTTACACACTTCTCCTTTCCAGTGCATAAACATATATCCTTCCTCTGATTTTGTTTTGAGCTGTGTTCTGCTTCACGAATGGAATGCAAAACAAGAAAAAAGATAACAGATTTAAGAGTCACTTGATAGAATCTTAGGAATTATGCGAAGAGGGGAAATATACTAGAGACAGGTGATGGAAATTTCGGATTGGAAGATGGCTGCTGGGGCACAGAGATAGCAGCTTCATCCTACTGCCACTGAGAAAGGAAGAGTGATGGAGTGCCCTCGGTTATAGCACAGAAATACCAACACAAGAAAATTAATAGTGTAGTAACTGGACCTTGGCGTCCCCCAGTTCATCGGCAGTCTTTTGTGTAGTGACACTGTGAAATATGTATGAATGATTTTCTCTCTTTGAACACCATGTCTGTTGCAGAGACTGTTACCTTAGCACGTTAAAAATTTGATGGAAAGAAAGTATTTTAACTATCTTCAAATAAATGTAATTTAACCTGATAAGGATGGGTTTAAAGCCAAGGAAATGTAAGTACTTGTTCTCAGCTGGGAGGCTGAGTAGAATGTATACAAATTAGTGGCAGGAGAAGATGCAATCTTTATAATATGTGGAAACTGGCAGGATTATGATTTTCTTATAAACGTGCAAGAAAAAAATGATGTGACAAAATTCATAAGATATCTCACTTTGCAATAGGAACAGTGGATGATAATATTTAACAAGTATTACAAAGTGACAGACCAGATCAAATAATTCATAACTTACTTACCAGCAAATGTAGTCATTTTACACCTTCCAGAGTAAGTGCAAATAGACTGGTATCTTTTTTATTATTCTATTAATGTTCTGTTAAACTTTGGAGGTAGATTATGAACAGTTCTTTCCAGCGTACTATGTGTGTGGGGGGGAACCATGCACATAATGAAACAGTTAAGTCTGTATGGTTTTTCTTTTTAATGTCTGGGTGAGTACACAAATACCTATGTCATTCATGTAATTGAATATAGTAAGTTTGGCTGCTTCAGTTCAGTTTATTGTTACAGTCCTTAGACCAATCATACAAAAAAAGAAGTACATCTTTACAATACTCCAAAATTTTTAAATACATCAGTAAAACATTAAAAACATTAAAATTTAATCTAAAATCTAACTGCTGTAACTACCTAACTACCATAAAATTTCCATAATCTGAGTATCGCCATACAGAAACTGGCTACTTGGTAGGCAATCGAGATTTCTATAAGATAGAAGAAACTCGAGTCTAGCTTTTTCAAAAAGTCCCAGAATACAGTTTGGCTGCTGTATGTGTGTATAGCCTTTAACTCATTTCCCACTCTTTTTTGTCCCCCAGAGCTCAACTAAGGAACATAGAATTGCTGTCAAAGAAAATTACTTTGAAACTATCCCAACTAATATTGGTCCAATTTATTCCTTTAGAATTATTCACCCAGATCAGTAACTCGTTTTTGGCACCTGGGCCATTTTAAAGAATTTAACTGAGAAAATAAAGAGAGAAGAATATTTATATGGCAAAACCTTCACAGTTCATCTGATAATAGCTAGATCTTTAGAACAGACCCATACTCTGATTGAGTGTCCCATTTGAACGGACAGATGGAGTATAAGTTTTCAAACAAACAACATCCTGAAACATGGTGCCATATTCCCTTGCTGCACTTCATTAAGTTTTGCACAGTTTTGTGGCTGGTTTAACTTTCCATGTCTTTCTTCAGTCCTCTTGCATGTAGCATATGGATGCTGTGTTCAACTTCTTGGCTTTAACTAGGCATATACCATCCACATCTAGGATGGGGTATACCTACTGCTATGCTTGTACATCACAAAGCATGTTATATTGCAGGTGCACACACTGTTTGGAAGCAATTGTGCCCATAAGCCTGCAATTTTAAGTAACATTCTATTGATATCTATGGGGTTTAACAGTGTTAACAGTGTTACAATCAGGCTGTTTTTATATCACGCAGCACCAAGCTGCTAAGGCAGGAATAATATGAAAGCACATTACACTATATTACCCTTCCTAGTCAAACAAACCATTATCTTTTGTAAATGAAACATGTAAATGTGGTAGATTAATAGTGTAATCCTAAACACAGTTATGCCCTTATACTTCCATTGAAGTCAACTGGTTTAGAAGGCCATAACTCTGCTTAGGATTGCTTTGTTAGTCACAGGAGGTGGCCTTTTACTAATCATTTTAGCCTTCTTCCAGCTTTATTTGTAGAAGAATACAGTCCCCTTATGTGTTCTGCCTCCCACATTGAAGGGAAATTGGTCATTTTGTCAAAGCTATTCTGTCAGCTCTTGCTCGCCCTGTCACTGATGTAAGCTAACTGCTCCTTTCCACGGCTGAATGCCATTTATAATAGAAATAACTGCTTACTAATTAGCAGCTATATCTGTTAACTGCTTATTTGTTAGAGTGTGAATTAGTAACCAGTCTTTGACTGGGCTATAACTCTCCATAACTCTGGGAATGATTCTTGTTCATATAGCAAATCAATACCTGCCTGCCTACACTTTACAAATACATCCCCCCCCCCAGGGTATCACATCGCCTTTGCAGCACTTTCTCATTCCAGTGGGATGAAGCAGAGTGATGGTGGTGACACCTCACAGCCGGTGGTCCATTGTATGCGGTGATGTATTAATGGGTGTGATTGTTGAGGCAGCTACATTCTTTAATGATACACTGCAAAGCCTTTTATAAAATTGCTGATAACTACACAAGAGATGCTGCTGCTATAAAAGAAAGTGACTAAGGAAAAGGCCATAGAATAGTTATCCAATGAGCACCAAGCACTGCCTTCGAGTAAAACCGATTTCAATATACCTCTCTTGATTTCTTCCAGCTAGATTTAATGGCTGTGTTTCACTGAACAGTGCACTGAGTTTGGATCGGGGTGCAAATTACAGCCTTGAGTCTCAGTAAGGAAGCCGGACTGTAAATAAGCTAAATAAATAAATAAGTCACCACAGCAAGGGACAGCTCTCTTTCTTGCCTGTAAAATGGATATAAATGAGCTACTGGCACATAAATGGACCTGGCACATTTCAAGAACTCTATAAATGACTAATTCTGAATATTGCGCATCTCCAGTTTGCTGCAAAGCAATTGTTTGTCTCTCTCCTTAACTGAGACTTGTGTTCTGGCCATGTTTAAACATTTCAAAAGGGAGATATATTGCAATTCGACTTTCCAAAAGAGTTATGTCAAATGGTACCCTGCAGCCATTTGGCACCTGGCAATTTGGCACCCTTTAATAGTGCCTAAGATCTGCTGCAGGAGGTTGCCACTTCACTATACCTAGTTGTAAGGATGATATATTTGGTAAGGACAGTGTATTGGTGGTAACACCAGTTTGGCCCTGCCAGAGAAACACATACATTCTGCTCCTGTTTGGTTCTAGCCAGCCTGTCTCTGTCTCTTTAATATCTAAAGCCTGGTGGCTGAAGCCCTACTTGTACAATGAAAGAGTGCAGTAATGACAGTAAGTAGTCAAGGTTCACAGCAAAGAAGGTGCTGGGGCCAGCCAAGGGCTGCTTGCTTGCAAAATGTCACAGGGTCCCTCCCTCTCCCTGAGAGCCCTCAGCAGAAGACAACAGATAGTGACAGAAAGGTACAAAAAAAATCCTAGAGGGGCAATACTCGGTGTGTCTTTGTGTGTTGTGTGTGTGAGAGAGAGGTTTCAGAAGTCCTGTAACGTTTATTTGTGCAAGAAAAGCAGATGGACTGCTAGTTGTAGAAAACCTACACAACAGAGGAACATTCTCTCTGTGCATCTCACATGCCTCCTGATACTCAGCTGTAATGATCAAAACAGCAATCAATTTCTTCTCTGTCAAGAGTTCAGGAGGAAGAATAAACACTCACAATAGCAGCCCCATTTCCCATCACCACCAAGGTTTCATACTGAGATATACATTCCCCATTACTTTCAGGTAGCTCAAATCTGTTTAACGTACTAGGATAAAATAATACTTTACAGGTGCTATTTTAAGAGCGGGATGAGAGCTTGATTATTTCAGGAAAAATATTTAGGTTGAACGGAGTGTAAAACTTAACTGAACTATTCTGCACCATCATTTTCTGTAAGGCCAGGAGCTTCACAATTAATATTTTAACAGCCCAGGTTATATTCTCTGCACAACTTAGCTCCATCTGTCTAAAAAGGGAGGGGGATCTGTAAGAAATGAAAATCCTGATGCCAAGATGCAAATTAAGGATTTGTTCCTCAAGGAAATTTTGATTTAACACCTCTCCTCCTCCACCCCTTCCTCCACAACCTAAGGGAACCGCTATAGGAAGCTTATAATGGAGTTTTTGAAGGAGTGTCCTCCTGACCTCCTGAACAAAAAGGAGAGGATCAAGAAGGACTGTGGTGGGATCACAAGGAAACCCCCTCACTCAACCAGACAGAGTCTAAGAAAAAGAAAGTATGATTTGGACTCCAGGGCTAAAGGAGGAATAAAAACTGTCAAGGAAGAGACATAAACCACATAAGGGGGGAGTGTCTGAAATAAGGAAGCAACGCTCATGTTGAGTGCCATGGCTCACTTCTGAAATGAGGACTGTGACGGTTTGAAATCCCAGGAGAGACCCACCCACCACCTACAAAGATGGGGCTGACTCTTACTATGGGACCTTTCCGCGTTGCTTGTTGTTCCTCGAATCGGCTCTGGGGACTTCGCGGGTGGGGAAGCATAGACAGACACTCGCACAGGCGGCGGAATGCTCTCCATCGATCTCCGGTTGAGTTAGGATTTACGGCAAAGTAACAGACAGCAGCCTCTGCTGCCACCACTTCGGAAAACCAAGCAAACCGTGCTAGCTCACAGGACTGAGGCGCACAGTCAGATGCATGAACTCTCGCCCTTTGGGGTGCAAAAGGTATAGGAAGGTTCTGCAAGGCTGAGCGACATAACCTATAAACGTACTGAACGGAGCGCGTCCCCCCCCCAACCCCCGCCTTTGCGGGATGCACTCGCCTTGCATCACTAACAGGAGGTAGTAAGCATGGATATCCTCTCTCCCTGGCTCATCGTATGTAGATGGCCAACAGGTGCAAGCGCACGCTTCATGCTCGTGTACCAACATATATACACACAGGGCAAGCTTCACACCGACACATCGTGCGCACACCCACGAGGTCCACGTGCCCCGAACGATGCCCTGCAAACCTACAGTTTGGGCTGGCGGTCCCAGAGCTATTGAGCAGCCCGGGAACGCCAGATCTGTTCCTCCACTCGCTCTCCTTCTAGCTCTCCTCCCGACTTCTCCCCGCGAGCTCTCTGCTTTGCTTAGAAGACCGAGGCTGGGTCCTGAAGCGTTGGAGCCGATCACATTCTTCGTGTTTCTAGGATGGATGACGCTTCAGCTGGTTTCTGACATTTCTTTGCCGGGGAAAGCGGGAGGAAAGAAGAAAGGAATGCCAAAGAAAAGGAGGAGAAAAAAAAAAGAACCAGACAGATCCGTTTTCTTCTAAGCCTTGTTTTGTTTTCTCTAATTGGTCCTGGGGGAAGCAGGGGGATTGGGCAGGAGGCAGGACTCCGCTCAAGCACAGTTGATTTAATTGGCTCCCCTTTTTTAACTAGAGGGGAATCAAACAGCGGGGAGAGAGGGAGGGCGGATGTAAACAGAAGGTGCAGACAGATTTAGGAGGGTTATAGATTAGATTCAAGGCAGCGGCAAGAAATTCGAACAGGATCTCTTCGACGTGCTCAGGATCGAGAGATCTACGTCCCCAAAGAATGGGTCGGTTGGGGGAGAGGGGTGCTGGGAACGACAGACAGCTGGTAGAAAGCCAGGTTGGGCTCTTAGTGCTGAACGACCACCTAACCGGTCAAGTTTGTGGGTGGCTGAATCGCCTTCCTGAAGGACATCAAAACCACCAGCGAGGCTGTCCCACATATTGAACTGCCCTGGGCGCAGCGCCTTGAAGCTTCCACAAGTGGCACCCAACTGCCCGATTAATTAGCTGTGTGTCCCCCTTTTTATATATATATATTAGCTGCATTCTTCTAGGAAGGGGCGGAGCCAGGAGTTACCCCCTCCCCAACATCCTTTTGGCTTTACATTGAAACCCCAAGTTTCTCGTCCCCGTACCAAGTTCTAAGCCAAGCTTGAGAATTTTTCTCTCCGTCTGCAGGTGAGGGAAAAAAGGCTACACAGGGGAGGGAGAAATTCCTAGAAGAAAAAGAGAGAACTTCTTCACTGGTAGTAAAGTGCCAGTCGGGAAACACACGGGGGGGGGGAGAGAGAAAGAGAGAGAGAGATCTGACCTGCTAGCTGGGAGGTCAAGGGAGAGAGAAAGCCCAAACAAGGCGAGGGGCTGTTTTGTCTGGTCCTGGATCGTTTGTTACGCCAGCTGTGCTGGCTGTGGGCAGGATTTGAGGCGCTGCAACTGCTGCTGCCGGCCAACTCCAGGCTGGAAGGACCGAAGTCGGGCATCTGGGAAGAGATCCGGAGGGTTGCTTTTAAGAAAAGGAAAAAGGGGAAAGGCACCCCGAAGCCATCCGTGCCTTTAATTAATTGCCTTGCCAGGCCAGGACCGACCGCGCGCGGCGGCGAAGAGCGACAAGCGAGGAGAGAGCATTACCTATCGGGCCAGCAGCTGCATCTCCGACTCTTTTCCTCCCCCCCTCCCCTTTGCCCACACGCTCGCACACCCCTCCTCCTCCTCGCTCCCCCTTGTTGGTTCCTGGGGTTGCAGCCAGAGGCTCATTAGCAAGAGGGAGGGCGAGGAGTCTCGAGCGCGCTTCTCTTCTCGATGTGTCGTCCTTCCTGGCTCTCAAGTTGGCAGGCAGTTTGGGGAGACGGAGAGTTCCGAAAGCACTTGACGCTTCTCGCCGACCAAATCCGATCCCCGCCTTCTTGAAAGGATCGGGGCCCAGCCGAAGGAAGGAAGGGAAAGAAGCCGATGAAGTTTCTGGATTTCGGTCGCCACCGGATCGCCTTGCTCTGTCTGGCTTGGGGCTGTTGGTGTCTAGGCTAGAGGCTGCGTGCCTTTCCTTTCGGGGAGGGAGCTCCAGAGCTTAGAAGCGACCGCGGGGGGTGGAGGGAGAGCCCTGGCTCGCGTACCCTCCCTACCCACTCCCTCCTCGCACCTTTTATATTTGCAATTACTGCTCGCCGTTCGGGAGCTCTTTTCTCGTGCTGAAAATCGACTGCGCTCCGCGGCTCTCCAGCTTCCCGAGCGGCGTTGGCAGAGTTGACTTGGCGAAGCGGGCTGAAGCGTCCAGCGCCTGGGCAGGGCTCGCCCGGAGCCGTCCATTCCTGCTGTGGAAAGTGGTGGGCATAAAAAAGCATTTCCGAGAAAGCTTTCTCGCCTGATTCCTCGGACTAACCGCCTGATGCTGCCGGGGCTTTTTGGGGTTTGGCTGCTATTTTTCGCTGGCTATGAAGCTTCTGCCTTGAAGATGGAGACTATCTGGGTGCTGTTCCTCTCTCTGGTCCCCGTATACACCCGGGGACAAGGCGCCTATGGTAAGCGACGCCGGGGCCAGGATTTCCTGCTTCAAGCTGAGGCGGGGCGGGGAGGGGAGCGATGGTCAGATCAAAGTTGTGATTTATTTCTTTTTAACACCTGCAGCAGAATTATGTTGGCAGGGGGCTGGGGATGGCTGCAGCAATAAGGCTCCCCCCCCGCTCCAAGAGCGACTTCTTAATTCCTTGTCAGTGTACCCGCTGTTGCCGCCGCCGCCGCCCCCCCCCCCGTTCCAGATTTACGTCTCCGAAGAGATGAGACCGATTAACCCTTTCAGAGAAGGGAGAGAGACGCTGGAGGCTGTGCCTCCATGGCCCCTCAGCTCTGTGAAAAGAACCCAACTTCTTGTAAGAGAAAAGATACTCTTCAGAAAGCCGGGGTGTGTGTTTGTGTGTGCTGCTAAACAACTTTTGCAGTGGCTGGAGGGGCGCCTGTAGTTTCAATGCGGCTCTTTCCCGGTCCACCCCCACCCCAGTCTGTGGTGTTTTCCTGGGGTTACCCGCTCCTCTTCCCGCGAGCTGCTCGGCCACAGCTGAGTCGTCAGTGCCGGCTGTTACTTTTGCTCTTGCTTTATTACCTGTTGAGGCTGGTCCCGTGGGGGAGAGAAGGAGCAGCTTATGTGTGTTTCTGCGATCAGTGGTGGAGATCATGGAGCGCTGGGAGATGGATCGGCTAGATTTACTTAACGGTTAGTCGTTTAAAAACAAAAAACCAACCAACCAACAAAATCCACTCCTCGGTCCTGACTCCTGACCGTTGTTTTGACCGAGCTGAGCTTGTAGCAGGCAGGCCCGCCGTGCCCGGGAAGGAACCTGCTCTTTTTCTGTACCCAGGAGGCCGAATGCGAAGGACGGGGCATGGGCGAACAGCTCACCCAGAAAGTCGTCATCGAGCTGCCGTGATTTTGAAATGAAGCGGGATTCGAGTAAGCTCTGCAAAGTGGCACCGCGCATGCACGGCTATTACCGAGAGCTCCCCTCTGGAGCAGGGTGCGGGGGGGGGGCGACCGGAGATCACCAAGGCCCAAACTGGGAACGGATGGGGCCAAGAAAGCACCCCCGGCCCTGCCTTGTAGAGTTTTTGAGTTGCGATAAGAAAAGGCCTGAGTGGGAGACGGGGGAGGGCATCCGTTTGGTACCCAGCGATCGTCTTCCCACGTTTTAGAATGATCGGGTTTTAGCGCGCATTTTGTGTTCTGAAAGATCCACTCCCCGGGATCCTAGAGGAGAGGGCTAGCCGGCCCGTTTGCAAATGGCTGCGGGAAAACGAGGGGGGGGGGACTTGCAGAAAAATATCCGACACACCGCGGGGTTTTTCCTCAGAAGAAACTCTGATGATTTAGCAGTTGACCAGATCAAGCCAAGGCCGAGGCACAAGCACGCCTGCCCTGTACACATAGGCGGGCCCTTCAGCAAATGAAACACACGCTGGTTTTGCTTTGGCGCGGAGAAATACATTTAAAAACTCACCAATAAACGTGTTATCTCTCAGAAGCAACCTCTAAGGATTTAAGACGTGCAGGGTATCTTCCATTACATCCCTTTGTTCATTGCTGTAAAGTCCCTTTTGAAAACAGGTCCCCTCACAACCCTCTTTCACACACAGATGTGGGTGGGGTGGGGGTCAGAGAAACAATAGGCCTCCCCTGTGTTTTAAAATCCACCACCATTTGGCTCATGTTATGTATATGTGAGCTCCACAGATGCTGATTTCAGCTCACTGTTGATCCAGCTATAAGTGATGGCTTTGTAGGTCATTAAAGTTTTTTTATTTTTTAAGGGTGAACTTATTTCCCTTTTCCTCCCTTTGGGGACAGGATGTTAATTCAAATTTAGGTGCATTTTGTGAAACAACTGCCTTAAATAGATGCAATTTTGTTTCTATTCCCCTCCTCCCCGTCCCTGTTTCTGGCAAAAGGAAGAAGGATGGAGGGATTTAAGGTCCAGAGGGAAATTAGAAGAAGCACCCAAGAGCAGTGAGATGGGGTGTGTAACATCTTTGTGGCAAGAGAAACCGAGTATGTGCAGGTTTTTACATCCCCCTGGGTGTTTTATATGCTCCCAGGCAAACTTTTTATTTTTAATTAGATGACTGCTCCAGTCCAAGCAGAACTACCTGCAGGTTTGTTTTCAAAGGCCTCTCCAGACCCTTTAAGGCTGTCAATCTTCTGGCATCTTCTGGCTTCTCTTAAACCTTGCACCTTGGTTTTATATAGATACACCCTTTTGTTATATGTATGGACCCTTTAAATACACACACAACACAGCCTAGCTTCTTTTCTAGTGTTCTTTCAAAGCTCTAGATGTTTAGAATAAAATTCTGATGATATTTCAGGGAAAAGAACAGGAAAATCAGTTCATAAAAAGAAACCACTCTGAAATGAAGCCCTTGTTTAAAGCTAGCATAGTGTACAACTCCTATGCATTCTGTCTACTGTCCCCCCCACAACCATCTAACTGCCTTCTCCCATCTCTTTGAGAGAATAATGGTTTTAATATAAAACTGTTTCTCTGCATGTGGCTGAGACCACGGACACTGGCACACCACAAACTTCTCCTTCCCCCTTGGCAATCCTTCCTTGAGCCTCTTCTCCAAAGCTGTCTCCAATCACAGCTGTTTGTTTAGATGGTGAAATTGCAGCTATTGATGTGTGTGGTGTTCCAGCAAAGCTATTATTCTTGCAAGAAAATTTAAACTAGGATTAGAGAGGAGCTCCCCATTTCCCCCTCCTTTTCTTTTGCCCTGAATGTTGGTCTTGAATTGTAGCCCCAAGCTATATATAGTAGAACTATTTCATGTTCTCCGTGTTTGCCTCCTGTGGCATTTAATGTAGAAATGTTGGGAATTCAGATGCTGTGTTTCAGTTCACTTTTATTTTGCTTTCTTTTGAGCATTAGCGTGCTGAGGAGAAGAGGGTTTTGGGAGGGGACATGCACACGCAGGCATGAAGGCTATAAATATTTTTTTACAAAGATAAATCTAGTGAGATTAAATCAGATTAAGCCAGATGAAATATCCATGTGATGTACCCTTTAAATAATAACCCACACTGACATTCATAAGAGGCCTCAGCCACGGTTTATTGAGATGAATGAAATAAATAAGGGCATGTGTTAAAGGAAAATGCTTGGAGTAGAGACTTGCTCTAATTAGGAGTCAAAGTACTTCTCGCTTCCTACCTGAAGAGGCTTGTTACACAAATTGGTGTTTGATATAATGACTGAAGAGTGTCTGAAGCCCAATAATCTTCCTTCCCTTCATTATCAGATTCCATCCATTCAGCCCTATTTACTAAAAGGACACACTTAAGCTGGTCACAGGGCTTTCCCCCCTTCTTCCTGGAGTACAGCTGTTAAGAGAGCTATCAAAAGTCAAGTCTTACTAGACTCCCAGTGAAATCATAGAATCCTCTTGACTTACACAGTCGTGTTTCCAGAGTTGCCTTGCTTTTAAAAAACCTCAAATACTATTTAAATCATGCATTTTTCTGTAACTACAAACTGGTCTGCATTTTCTGGACGATGCTTGAAATTACTCCATGTGTGTGCATGCTTAAGGGAAAGGGGGAAGGATGATCCCATATCCCAAAGAGGGATTGGTGCTGGCATATCTGCATCTTCCATGTGACAAGCCCTGTGTGGTACCACTTGAAGTGATGTTTATGGGGTGGCTGCACCATATAAATAGGCCATGAGAGACACAACCAAATTAGACAAGTTAGATCTGAGTCCAGTAGAACCTTAGAAACCAACAAGTCTTTCAGGATATGAACTTTCAAGAACTGAAGCTCCATTTATCAGATATTAATCAGAAATTATACAAAAACAGGAGTATACACTTTTCCTTTAAAGAGAAACTCTCAAAACATTTGTTCATGAAAATGTTACCAGGAATTGTATTTATTCAAATGTTTATACCCCACTTTTCTCCCTGATGAAAACTCAAAATGGCTTACAACATCATTCTCCTATCTGTTTTATCCTTACAACAACTACCTTGGGAGGTAGTGAGGCTCAGATTGGCCTAAGGTCACCCAGAAAGCTTTCATGGGAGAGTGGGGATTTGAATCCGGGTCTCCCAGATCTTAGCCCAACAACACTCTAAATATTATACCACACTGGCTGTTTCCAGTCCTTGTCCTACCACAATGTTCTGTTCAGAAAGCAGAACAGATGAGAATTCTGGAATAGTGTCATTAATCATAATTGCCTGGAGTTGTCAACTCTTCAAAAATAGTAGGCACACCAAGGAAGGCTTGGTTTGGAAACTGGCACATCAGGGAAAGACCAGGTGGGTTGGGGGAGGCATAAAGTCAATTGAAAGTATTTTTTATAGCCTATCTCTGAAGTGTAGAGGATTTTCATACACTGATAGTAATTACTATCCATAATGTTCAACTCACTACATCCTCTAACTGCAGCAGGAAAAGCAAATGTAGTGAGATGTGTTGAGTGCCTTTTTCTTGCTGCATCCCATCTTGTTGTAAAAGTTTAGAACATGATGTGGCTACAATGACATAAGAAATATGACAAGTAAGTATGATGGAACACCCACTGGTTCAGCTCATTTCATGCTTATGGGTGATGAGTAGGAAGCCAATTGTTTGATGAGCTGTTTGGATGTATCTAATTTGGATGTGTCCATCTCATATGATTAAGTTTTGTCACTACCACCACTCTGCCACTCGTCTGCCGCTGCCTCCGCTGCTTAAAAAAGCATGTAATAAAATTGGGGGAAGGATCAGTTTCAGATTTTTGAGTTGAGACTTACTACTTACTGTATCAGTGTCTAGCTAATCTTGCAGTCATTATTTCCAATTTTTTTCTGGAATAAATGCTGACTGCACAGGTTCAAAAGCAGCATATTCTGTCTGATGTTGCTTATTTAAAGGAAGCATCAGATTGCAAAGAAGGGATGAAAGGATGTTTCATATAAGTTGGTTAATTTAATGACACAAGCAACCATGACCCTGAGGAAACTGCCTCTTCTTCAGTAAATGAGACTGTTTCTTCAACTGGGCAAAAGCAGCCACAAAGTGTGGCTCCTGCACAGGAAAAGCCAATGGGCGTGGTGCTATATTTGAGGCAAACTGCACCCAGGAACACGGAGGTGATCTGATCAGGAGCTTTTTTTATATGTAATCAAAGAAATTCAAAGAAACTATGTTCATATGTTTTGCTGCAAAGTTTGCTGACTATCTAATGAGTAGATCACATTGGCATGAACAAAACTTCACCAGAGGTTGCATCTTTTTCTGTAAGATGTCTTGCTCCAGAAAATATATATTGTGGTCAAAGTCTTCATAGAAATTTCAATATTGCCAATAATTAGAATTTTCCTCACCAGGACACTAATTTTTTATATTGAAATAGTGAGGTGGGCTTGTCTATCTAATTTTGAAGAGAAAAGCTTTCCGGGTGTGTGGAGAGGCTATAGGTCAGTAGCAGAACACATTATTTGGATGCAGATGTTCCCTGACATCTTCAGTTAAAGGATCTCATGTAGCTGGTGTTGGAGAAGACCAGTTTGGTGTAGTGGTAAAGTGCGCAGACTCTAATCTGGGAGAACCGGGTTTGATTCCCCACTCCTCCACTTGCACCTGCTGATGTGACCTTGGGTCAGTCACAAGCTCTGGCACAGCTGTTCTTGAAAAAGAGCAGTCTCTGTCAGAGTTCTCTCAGCCCCACCTACCTCACAGGGTGTCTTTTGTGGGGAGGGGAAGGGAAAGGAGTTTGTAAGCTGCTCTGAGACTTCCTTGGGTAGTGAAGGGTGGGGTATAAATCCAATCTCCTCCTCCTCCTCCTTCTTTGCCTAAGATCTTGGAGAGCTGCTACCATTCACGATAGGCAGTACTGAGCTTGATGGATCAATAGTTTGACATGGTCTAAGGCATCTTCATACTTTCATAAAGGTGAGTGAGGGCAGAACACAAATAATGTGTAAATGATAGTGAAGTAAGGAATAGTGTTCCAAATAACCCCACAGAAATATATTACGCTGTGCATATTTGTCCATATGAATGCAGCTGCACTTACTTGGTCCTTGAAAGAGCCTATGACAAAATTTTGTAGCTTAAGGCTGACATAGATAGCAATGAGCAAAAAATGTAACAAATTGGAAAGAAAATATATTGGAGGCAAAGTGTATTTAGAGAAACTATACTGAGACAGAAAGTGTGCAGATTTCCCTTTGACCAGACAGTAGATTGCAAATTTCTCCCTCCCTCTCTCTCTCCTTCTCCCCCTCCTTCCTCCCCCCTTTATCTTAGGCTGTGGAAGGTGGGCTGCTGCTTTGTTTACTTTACGAACAGGATTTAACAAGCCTTGATAGGAGTGCTTTATTGCTAACATGGAGCCACTGACAGCCCAACTTTCTCTTCTCATGCTGAGAAAAAGGCTGTGAGTTGGCAGTCCCTCATCATTGTCTGCTTGCAGAAAACAAATCAACACCTTCCAGGAATGTTCCAGAGTGGAAGATAAAAAGGGCTAGAAGGTGGAATGATGCATTTCAGAAGAGCACATCGGTTGACTATCTGAGAAAATATCCTTGATGGGCAATCAGATAGAAATCACACAGGGGAAGTCTCCATTATTGGAGATACTGTAATGTCAATTGAGTAATCCACTGCAAAGACGGGGGGGAGGGGTCTGGAGAAGTGAACAATTCCCCACTTTCTAAGAATATGGGGTCAATACTATATTTCTGAAGGTGACAGGGTACATACAGTCATAATTTGTGCTCATTAGATGGGAGGTGGGGGGATTCTGTGGGTTTCTTTTTTCCAGTAGTGGCTTAATAACTTTGCTTTCATATCTCAGGTCAGGCCCTCTGCTGTTAGAACTTTGTCTCCCTATTTCAACAGGGCCACTTCTTTTCTACAAGCACCATATGTAGGTTTGATACACTGAGAATAAATGACATTCTCAGACCTGACCTAGCAGCTAGTATCGATCCACTGCCATTATCCAAATATGCTACTTTCTGTAGAGGAGAGGCAGGACATAGGCACCTTGCCATTTGGTCTCTCCTTTTCTTTTAAAGCTCTTTTCATAGAATTTGCTCCTGTATCCTTCATAGTTATGAAATCAGCTCTGTAGCCTGGACAAATGTCATCACTAAAGGGTTCCTTCACACTTGCTGAATAATGCACTTTCAACAAAGTTTGAGTCCAGTGGCAGCTTTAAGACCAACAAAGTTTTATTCAAGATGTGAGCTTTTGTGTGCACACAGACTTCCTCAGATATATTGAAATGGAAGTTATCAGTCCATACTTATAGGCAAAGAGTGAACAGCAAATTAGCATACAACATAATGGAGATGTTTTAACAGATGTGCGAACCAAACAGGAATAACAAGCTAAGTTTATATGGTCACCATTTGCTTAGATTCAGTTGGGGGGGGACACGAGGCAAATAAATATGTCAAAATTGGAGACTGATGTGTAATTGTATCCTTCTGGTAGCATCCCACAATAAAGGAGGGCACAAGTACACATCAGTTTCCAATTTTGATATTTATTTTCCTCACTGTGTTCCCTCCCTGGAATTGAATCCAAACAGATGGTGACCATATGAACTTAGCTTCTTATTCCTGTTTGGTTCTCACATCTGTTAAAACATCTCAGTTATACTGTGTGCTAATTTGCTGTTCACCCTCTACCTATATGTATGGACTGATAACTTCCATTTCAGTGTGTCTGAGGAAGTGTGCATGTACATGAGAGCTCACACCTTAAATAAAACTTTGTTGGTTGTAAAGATGCCACTGGACTCAAACTTTGTTCTACTACTCCAGACCAACACAGCTACCTACCTGAATGCACTTTCAATTCACTTTCAATGCACTTTAGTTAATGTCTCACGCATTAAAATGCAGTTGGAAAGTGGATTGAAAGTGCATTACTCAGCATGTAGAAGAGAAGAAGATATTGGATTTATATCCCATTCTTCACTACTCAAAGGAGTCTCAGAGCGGCTTACAGTCTCCTTTCCCTCCCCTCCCCCCACAACAGACACCCTGTGAGGTAGGTGGGGCTGTGAAAGCTCTCTTGAGAACTGCCCTTTAGAGAGTAGCTCTGAGAGAATTTTTGACTGACCCAAGGTCACACCAGCAGCTGCATGTGGAGTAGTGGGGAGTCAAACCTGGTCCTCCCAGATTAGAGTCCATACTCCTAACCACTACACCAAACCCATAAAAGTAAGATTTAGAATTTCCTAAGTAGTTGAATAAATATAATATTCCTTGTCACAATATATAACTTTCCTCCTATGCTAATTCAGACTGGTTTTGGCTTAGATCTTCTAGAGATGCAATCCTTATCTCATTGCAGGAACACTTTATGAAAGTTGTTGCTGCATAAATATATATATAATTTTCCTGAGATCCCTCCTGCCCTTTCGTTTCTATCAGATTTTCATTTTATGTGAACTGAGCATGCCTAGCATCAAACATATATTTTAGCTTCCTTTTTCATTGTGAGTGAATGGTGCTGCCCTTCTTTTTGTTGAACAGCCTAATAATTCTTCCCTTTTGCATAGCCCAAACCCAGTGTTAGGTCAGTAGAACTTTACTCCAAACAACCCCCAGGCAACTCATGGAACAATCTTAATATGCAGTACTTGGAAACTGACATTATCTACCTGACAGGTTGTTTGCAACTTACTGGTAGAAGTCAAAATATTTCACTAGAGGTGTCATCAGAAACCACTATCTTATGCTAATTTTTATGGGAACACGAAGACAGATGTTGAATAATTTGACATGAGCAACATAGCTTAGAAAATTATCACCATGTCAAGTTTTTGTCAGATTTTTGTGGAAATACATATTTCAGACAACTTGAAAAGACAGAGTGGGAAAGGGTGTGTGTGTGTGTGTGTGTGTGTGTGAGAGAGAGAGAGAGAGAGAGAGAGAGAGAGAGAGAGAGTGAGAGTGAGTGAGAGAGAGAGAGAGGATACATAACTGGTACCCCCCAACCCTACCCCCCAAACCCAAACAAACCTTGAGGCACTGTAGATAGCAGCTTGAGCAATTAAGAAACGATGCTCTTTCCTAAAAGTAGAATTTATATATAGCTCCTCCAGATGGAGTTAGGGCTTATTTAGGTAACTGGATATTGTTGAGGCATTTTAGAAGTTGCTTCAGGTTGGTCAATAAATTCAGTTTGCACAGGAAGGTGTCCCACAGAGCCTCACCCATGACCTTCAGCTTGCTGTTTCAATTCACTGCATGCTTGCCCTGGGTCGTCTATTCTACCTGCATACCTAAGGTGATGTTTGTGCTACTATGTACATGTGTACCTCTTCTGAGGTAAAAGGAAAAGTCACATTCCTCCCAAAATGCAGAAGCTGTTTATCTTTCTTGCAGCCATCAACTCCTTGGTTGTATGAACAAGCTGGAGACTGAAGTGAGTTCAGTCTCCCGTGCCCTCCCCCCAAACCCTCTCCTTGTACAAAGGAAGTCTAAGGAAACACTGTGTTGCACATAGAATGTGATAGGAAAAGTCTTAGTGATGGCATAGAGTGCTGTGTGTGTGTATCATGCACCCTCCACCATATAGTGCAACAAATAATTTTCTACATATGTTCTTCATCAGGATTCGGGTTGTAGACTAGAGGTTAGGCCAGGACCCTGAAGAACATATATAAGCATTAAGTACATTGCTTGAAGAGTTCCACAACAGCTACTAGATAACTTCAGGTGGGTTTCCATGTTGGTCTGAAGCAGCAGAACAAAGTTTGAGTCTAGACCAACAAAGTTTTATTCAAAGTATAAGCTTTTGTGTTTACGCACACTTCTTCAGGTTTGAAGAAGTGTGTGTGCACATAAAAGCTTATACTTTGAGAAAAACTTTGTTGGTCTTAAAGGTGCCACTTGGCTCAAACTTTGTCCTATTAGATAACCTGCTTTCTAAATGCATTCTGAAGTATGTTGAGGACTCCATTTTTGTATCTATCTGATAATACTAGTGCCAGATGGAGAAACAGAGTAAAATCACATGAACTCACCACTTGTGAAATAAGCTTCCTACAAACAACCATAAATGCAGCAAGAAGGCATATTATTAAAAAAATCTTTGCAGTTTTCAGAAAAGTGGCTGATATTGCAATATGGGAGTAAGAAGAAATGCCTCTAAACATTAATTAATGCTAGAGTGTGAATTTCTGAAATGTTGTCCATTTAATAGTTTGGGGGAAATCAACATTGCTAACTGTTAAATTTTAGGGATATTGTTGGAATCTTAATGTGGGCACATCAACTGTCATTTTCTTCCCTGTACCAAACTGGGATGTCAGGTGGCTTAAGAATGCAGTTTGCTTTCATACTTGGACTCTAATTAATCACCATATTTTAATTTGTTGAAACTCATTTTCCCCCTCTCCCTTGTAGTATAGATGACAAAATGGAACTGTCCCCCCCCCAAAAAAAAATCTTATTCTTTGTCCTGGAAGCACCTCTCACATGGTCACTGGGTGCTGTTTGTTTGTAGCACAGCACACTACAGTCTGTAGTGTTGTGGCTAATCATTTTGAATCAGAAGTATATTAGGCTATGGTGGTGCCTTCTTTAGTGCAGATTCTTTAAACCTCATTCTGTCTTGCGAGTCTGCGATTCTCTTAAAACATTTAAACAAATGTGGCTGAGGTTAGGACTCAACTTGCATGCTTGTAATCCTTTGGGGATTAACAATGTATCACAAGGGATTTCTTGAATAGCAGGAACCAGGGGTGAAACAAGACATGGAGGGGCAGTTGCTGTGATGAACACTCTACTGAGAACAAGGTTGTTTCATTCACCTCCAGACTAAAATGTTCTCATTCTCCCCCCCCCTTCTCGCTTTGAAATAAAATGCTGCTTTTTTTCCTGTTAAACCTAGTTAGGTGGGATTTATACTTTTAGCAATTGCTGTCCTATGTAATGAAATGCTAAATAAATGTTCCTCCTTCTTATAGAAACATGAAATGTGAAATGACCCTCCCTCTAATAGGGACATGTCTCTTCAGTGAGTTAGCTGTACCCATCCCCTGTTAATATCTAGCGAGAAAGGCAGACTATAAATAAAGTAAATAAATAAAGTTGATACTTGTTTTCATCCTACAGGCAGTCATCTTCCCATGCTAACTGGCCATGTACCAATGTATTCCCGGTCGGCTCTTACATTGCCATCCTAAGCAGAGTTACACCCTTCTAAATCCATTGAAGTCAGTGGGCTTGGGATGCTGTAACTCTGCTTAGAATCAAACTAGCTGAGTTCAGACTGGCAGTTTGAAATGGGAGCAAGTCGTGGCAAAAAAAGCCCTGGAACAAACTGTTCCAGGTTTTCCCGATCACACTGTGCCAAATGATACAGGAGCATACTGGGAGGAGGTGCGAGGGAGCATTCAGACTGCTGGCCCGGAGGCATGGCTGTAAATGGCCTTTTCCTGGTAATTCAGCTATGTGCGCATATGTGCTCATGCACATAAGAGCATCAGGGCGATTTGGGAAGGATCCTGTTGTGCCGGCACCACATTGGGCAGTAGAGCGGAGCATATCCAATCATATCACTGCCGCCTCTCCAGGGCAATCAAGTGCACCTTGCGCGGAAACACCTGGCGGACATTATTACCATGGGTTCCCGGCTTTTCAGGTCAGTGTTCACACTTCCCAGAAGCAGAATGCAGTGGGATAAACGCACTCTCTGGGATTTGCTACCACTTCCACCAGGTATATTTTAAACGCAGGAGTGAAGTGGTACATGACAGGTTGACTTCGGGTGGGGAATGCCAGAAATATGTGCCTGTGTGAACGCCCCCTTTAATCCGGTTGTGAAATGTTGCTGAAATATGCCTATCTCAGGGCAAACTGCCAGTCTGAACTCAGCCACTGTTAGCCTCTGTTTGACACAGGTAATTGCTAATGAAGTGAAAAGTCTTGAAGGATTTGCACTGCTTAGAACAGATCCATTGTTTTGGTTCAAAAAGAAACTGGATTAATTGAACCGGAGTTATGATGCAAAATGTCTGTGCCTTTCATAATAGTGAAATTATAACTATTCATAGAAGACTAAATATTTACATTCTTTGGACCTTATAGTATATATTTTATATCATTAGGCTCAGTTGAAAACTGTAAAAGATACATGTAAGAAAATGCCCTCTTGCACATAGAGAGAATGTGGATACTGAACAAGCATCTCATACTTGTATTTTTAGCATGTTAACTATAAATGCAAGAGGGATAACCACTGAGAAGACCAAATCAGTTGCTACTTAGGCAATTTAGCAGACAGTATATGATCTCAGTGATATTTTCAGTATGGAATTCTGGGAGACATTGCAAGCCATAATCTAATCATGAAAAGCGATCTTGTTATTAATGGCATGGGTATAGTGGGTTGTATCCTACCATGCCACTCAGGTAAGTACAGAGTTTGCCTCTGTTCCAAGCCCCCCCCATAGAAGCTTCATACTTCGCTAAATAGAGTGACAGGATACAAACTGTTTTCTCTTGCTTTCTCACTCTCAAGCACTGGAAGCAGCTTAGTGCATTTTTAACTCTTTGGTAGCATACACTTCTTTCAACTCCCCTTTAGGGATGGGCACAAACCTGGAAAATGTGGTTCAGTTCATTGCTCATGGGGTGCCCTGATCACGAACCACAAAGTGTCATGAACCCCAAAAGCCAATCTTCACCACACTTGGACGGCAGGTAGAGGAGTGTCAGCTGGAGATCCCCTGTGAGTTCGGTGTCTCTAGCTTTCACAGGATCTATTCTATACACTCCTGAATCTCCTGAAACTGCACTGATCATTTTGATGGGCGTAGGTTCAGGAGTGTATAGAACAGGTCCTGTGTAACGTAGAGACACCAAACTTGGCATGCATGCAGAGGAGCATCTGGGGGAGCTCCCCTGTGAATTTGGTGTCTCTTGATTGCACAGAATCTGCTTTATACACTCCTGAATCTCCTGAACCTGCTCCTGTGGTCATTTCAACAGGTGCAGGTTCAGGAGTGTATAGAATGGATCATGTGCAAGCTAGAGACATCTGAGTTGCAGGGGGGCTCCCTTGTATGCTCCTCTCCATGTCCTCCAAGTTGTTGCTTTGAAGCTTGTAAACATTTTGATTGAGAAGAGACAGTCTGTCTGGAAATGTATCCACTCATGTACCTCCACTAACAGCTTGAAAGTTCATGTTGGTTGACTTGCCATGGACTTGACTTGTGAAGCATGAACCAGCCAAAATTAGTCACAAACTTTAGTTCATGAGCTGGTTCATGCCCATCCCTACTCCCTTTTTGCTCCTCATACCCACCATGTGAGGCAGGTTAGGCAGAAAGAGATTTACTAGCCCAAGGTGACTCAGTAAGGTTCATGGCAGAATGGAGATACTTGACAAGCTGAAAGTGCCAGATTAAATTGCTCACATCTGTATTTAAAAGGATCTTTGGTAGCAAGCACAAGGAAGGAGCTTCCTTTGCCAGAGTCGTGGGAGAACTGCCCCCAATGAGGGTAGATAGTGCTGGGTTAAATGAACCAGTCATCTGGCTTGATATATTCATATGAAATTCAGTTTCCTCTGAAAGGGAGACCATTGGGGATTAATATGCTACTGTAACAAATGGGTCATTCAAAGAGGTACAGGATGAACCGATATAACAGTGTGCAGCATCATCATAGTTCTTACCATGGCCAAATCTGTGGATACTTAAATCCAGAAAATGGAGCCAAGAACAGACAAGGCAGATCTTTCCACAAACCTGAAAAATGCCCCATTTTGCAGAAAGATCTGAAATCTAAAAGGGGTTTTTTTTTTGTTAATTCTCCAAATAATAGAAGCAGCACCTCTAGCTTTCAGAAACTAATACTCTTGATATCCATTGCTAGGCAACCACAACAGTACTGCCAACCTTCAAGACTTGGTTTCAGTCAGCAAAAGGCAGGAGGAGTGGGCAGGGCCCCTTTTGGCCTTTAAGGGTAGACTCATTGGGGCCGAGCCTGGCAGCAACCATGATGTGCAACCATACTATTTGGATGACTCACCCAGGACTGGCTTCAGTAATAGCTATCTTATAAAAGCCAGCAGGATATAGTGATTAGAGTTTCAGGCTAAGAACTTGAATCCCCATTCTGCCATGGGAACTCATTGGGTGACCTTGGGCCAGTTATACATTTTCAGCCTAACTTATTTCACAGGGTTGTTGTGAGGATAAAATAGAGGAGAGGAGAATAATGTAAACTGCTTTGGGACCCCATTGTGAAGAAAGGTGGAATATAAATGAAGTAAATTAAAAAACATAGCTGAATATGGGAGGCAGATAAAAGGTGATTGGGTGGGAAAGAAGCAGAGAAAGGTGAGGATATGGGGGTTTCCAAGAGGAGGAAAAGAAGAAATAGTGTAGGGAAGGGGAGCATGGGAAAATGAGGTACTGCCTCACAAATCCTTGTGGGTTCATCAGTTGTAGAGTCCTAATGCCCAAGCAGTTATCTGTTTGGGCTCTTTAAACAGAAATCATCTCCTGGCACATCAGGTTCCAAGCTGATTCCTTGAAACACTTCTAGCTACACTACAGACCAAGCAAACTAATTTTAACCTCCACATGCTCTTTAAAGGAAATGGGTCTGACTTTGTGTGTGAATTCAGAGCAAGAATGTATTTTTTGTGGCAACACACATTACTGAGCTTCAGTTATCTTCATTGGCTTCCACCATGCTCAAAAGAGGACATTTCTCCATTCTGCAGGATAAATCAAATTCAGAATGTTTTCCAAGAATGTGTCAAGAAGTAGTGTTCACTTATTTACAAGTCTTTGTTTCACTTTTCTTTCAATTCATGTCTCCTTCAGACCACCCCTTCTTTACAGTGCCATTCCAGAACTGGCTGCAATTTAGTGGTAGTGCAGTGGTAATCTGCTTTCAAAACACTCTTCTGTCTAGATGCAAGACATCACAGATGTGCTATTAGAAACAGAGGGAGAGCCATGACTGTCCCTGGAATGCATGTCTGTATTTGTCTATATTTGACAGTATTTGGCAGTATGATCAATCTTGTTTAAGTGAGGGAAGCCAGTCCCACGCTTTCCACCACTCTACTCACTGGCTCTTATATATCTATCAAGATCTGCTGGGACCCAGAGCTGAGAGAATGTGTCAGGGAATGAGATATATTTTAAAATGCAGCCGTGTTTAATTAGAATGAACTATCAAGTAAGAACCCAGAATGCTTGTTTAATTTTTTAAAATGGCTTCAATCTTCCTTTTTATTGAAGAGTCTCACAGGTTTATGTTTCTTTAGAGCTGAAAATTAGAATAGTGAGCTTTAATTTTACTTTTTATCAGTTTCTTTGTGGAAATTATATCAAAATCACACTTCAATATTTGGAATAGGGAAAGAAAAACTCAGGGCAAAAGTCACTACCAGTAAAACAGTAGTTTAAGCAGTGATGGCTATCGAAAGGGTAAGTAATTGGGAACCTAACTGAACTTAGGCTTCATTTCTATTGAGAAAGCTAGACCTTGGGCTGTACCACTTCACATGAATCACATCACAGGTGAAGGCTTGTGAGCCAGGATACCTTCCCATGCACCATCCCATCCCTGTACCTCAGAACCTTACATGTCAGGGAAAAGCTAGGCTACAAAGCTTCCCCCCCAGTATGTAGTTAGCCATGTGAATGGTTCTTTTTTATTGGAGGAACATTTAGTCATGTGTGGCTTCCTTAGAAGCCTGAAGTGGCACAACCCAGACACAGATTTACCACCTCAGTGAGAGCTATGCCTTAGCCTTGTATGGTACGCTCTGGCAATAACCTTCTTTGATTAGAATTATACTTCTCTTGAAACAAATGGCCTGATTCACAGCAGTTATGGTTACCACTTTATGTTGATGTAAGCTTTAGTTACACAACACTTTGCAATTTTGCTTCAAAAGAAGGATTGGGAGCAGGCAGTGATTCAGTGCTACCACATTGCATGCAGAGAGAGACCTAGGTTCATCTCCAGTAAAAAGGATCAGATAAGATGGGAAACGAATGGCTGTGGAGACCTGCTGCCAGTCAGAGTAGACAGTACTGAGACTGGTAGACCAGTGGTGTGACTCAGTATAAGGCAGCTTCACGTGTATTCAAAAAGAGGGTTTCGCGTTCTTATTTGTGACTGAGCTCATCAACACCATATGTAAGATGAAGAAGTTCCCATTAGAATCAGTCCCATTGCAATGTATCTTCATATTCAAGCATTTGTTTTGTTTTCTGTCTCTTCAATCATTTTTCGTTCTGATTTTGGGTTTGACCGATTCGATTTACTGCTATGCAAGGTGGTTTGCAGTCCACTGTTTGGGTGGCACATGTGGGCATGGAGTTGGTGTCACTTCCCCTACTCTGGCCAGGAGGGGGAGCACTTGTCCATATCATTCTTCAGTGTGACCCTTTATTGAATTCTGGAGGCAAGCTTACTGGTCCTAAAAACTGCATCTTAAAATAAACAGCCATTCCAGTTTGCTCTGGGAGTTCATTTTCACTATATACATTACACTCTTCCTGGAAGGCACATATGTATACCATAAATATTAATAAAGAACTATGATCTTGCAGTGGAAAATGTGGTTACAACTCATGCAGTATAAAATTGATGGAATACTGACGTGGGAATTGTAGGGTATGTAGAGCTGAGTCTTCCTGCTCTTTCCTTTCCTGTTCTCAGAAATACATCTGTGGACCTCAGGAAGTAGTAGCAGGACCATGTCAGAAAACCAGTGTGGAAGGGTGCTTAAAAGTGGAAAGGTATACAAAGAGAGATGGTGGGGTAATGGTTTGGTGAATACCTGAGATGGCATTTGTAGTGTTTCACACTGGGGGGATAACTGGTTGGGCCCCAGCACTATTATTGTCTGGCCCTCTGACTGTAAATTTATTACTGGGAGATAACTTCTGTTGATTTCAGTGTGCCTTGCATGCTTTGCAGCCAGAGAGGGTGTGAGTGGGACTCGTGGCTTTGAAAATGGGGGAGAAGAAATGCTTTGGTGCCTGACTTGCTGAGAATTTTAAGAGGGTAGTAGTAGCAGACCATCTCTTTTCTATGTGAAAGATCCTAAAAGGCTTATTTGCAGAAGGACTAAAGAAGAACTCTACCTGGGTCCTTGGGGAAGCTCTGGCAATTAGTGTAGATATTACCAAGGGTTTGATTCAATATAAAACAAAATTATATAAAGGATTCTATATGTCCTTCTTTTCATCCTATTTGTGATGAAAGGTTGCCAGTTGACGTAAACTTTGAATTAAACACTTTTGTTGCCCACCATAACCACTGTTCTACATACAAACGTATGCATACACACACAGAGAAGCAAAATGCATAGTTGGTCACAATGGAAGTGTGCGGGGGGGAGCATTGAGTGACACAGTAGCTATCAGATTTACAGGAAAATCTTGGATGGCTGGATCCATGTCACAGGATGGAATGTTAGTTTCTTATTTACCCTTCCTGCTCCCCCGACAAGGTCAGTATCTTATATAGGCTGCAGTAATGCAGATGTATTCCAGTCTGGACATTTGAATGTGCTGTCAGAATATACAGTTCGGTTGTGATTAGGTACTATTTTATTTAAATCTAGCCTAATTTTGCATGTTTATATGCACTTTGAAACATATTCAACATATGCTGTTGCCAGTGAAATAAAACACAAATTCTAATAGCTTTTAATTAAAACTGTGTTAAATAATATTCAGACTTCTCATGAATAATATATTAGGAACCCCACGTTCAAGCTTATCCGCAGGGCCCTGGAGCTGGAAAGCAGCTCAAGTGACCCACCCTGCTGCAGGGGAAAAATGGGTAAAACGGGGGGGGATGACTCCTAGACCCTGGAAGGATACAGCAAGCTCCAGAGGAGAGGGCAATCCCAGGTGAGAGAGCACAGTTGAATATGTAATGCCCTGTTTTCATGGGGATGACACTAAATGAAAGCCATAGCTGAGACATAGCTGAAAAATGGGGCTTTGCAGACAATTCCCCTCTTTTTGCACAAAATCCTAATTGTGGTGCAGTGAAGAACAAAGCCTTAGTTCTTTCCTATATTTGGAACTTCCTTCATGATGTATTAGGATTAGTCAATGAAGTTATTTAGCTATAGCTTTAAAGTTATGAGATGGCCATGATAACAGGGGCACAAAGTCTCGTCCAGTTCCCTCTGGCGCCTGCCTCATTCTGCCTGGAATATCCTCTGGAAACTCTTGTATTATCAGAAGTACATTTAGAATAACACAAGTTTTATATAGTATTGGAACAGGTGCCACATATCAAAGAGAAGAACATAAGAACATATTGGATTAGGGTTCTGCTGTGTCAACATCCCATTTCATAAAGTGGCCAGGCAGATGTCCTCACAAAGCCTGCAAGGAGGGGGCAGAGGTCAAAAACTCCCTTATTGTTGCTCCCACTGCTATTCAGAGGGGTAGTGTATCTGAATGTGTAGGTTTCATTTAAGAAGAAGAGATTGGATTTATACCCAGCCCTTCACTGCCCAAAGGCGTCTCAGAGTGGCTTACAAACTCCTTTCCCTTCCCCTCCCCACAACGGACACCCTGTGAGGTAGGTGGGGCTGAGAGAACTTCTGACAGAAACTGTCCTTGAGAGAATAGCTGTGCCAGAGCTTGTGACTGATCCAAGGTCACATCAGCAGGTGCAAGTGGAGGAGTGGGGAATCAAACCCGGTTCTCCCAGATAAGAGTCTGCACACTTAACCACTACACTAAATTAGTGATTATGACTAATTGATGGGTGCAGGCAGACCCGTAGCTACCATTGGGCCCCCTAGCAGTTTTTATGGGGCCCCTTCCTGAGCCTTGGCTCCCCTTCGCCACCTCCCTTGACTGCCTGTCAGCCTGGCAAGGGCAATGGTTTTAGGTGGTGGAGGCATCAGTAGCAGCAGCACCGGAGAGGCTGAGCTAAGAGAACTGCCCAAGCAGGCAGCATGGATGGTGGGGGGAGAAACCTACATCTCGGGCTACCACCAAATGCTTGCCACACTGCCTGCCAGCAGCAGGTAAAGCCCAACCGGGGAAGGCAAGGAGGCAGACGGGTGCCTCCTCTGGCCCCAGCCAGGCATGCCCAGATGCACTCCAATGTGCTAATGAGCCCATACACAGCACCTTCATTTCCAGCCTGGCCACCGTGTCCCTTGGGAGAGAGCAGAGAGTGGAGATCATGTTGCCCCTGGTGCTGTGCCACGGGACGAGGCACTGGGGCTCCTGGGGGGGAAGCCAGACCCCGACGCTCTGCAGGGAAGGCCTGACTTTGCTGGGGGAGGGGGAGAGGGAGGGAAGCTGCTGCTGCTGCAGCCCTTGCCCTGGAGCCTTTGATTGAATTAGCTGGTGGCCCCCCTGGCCCCCTTTCCAAAAAGACCTTAGCAACGGGGCTGGATTTGTCTAATCCCCCATTAAAGCCAACTAAAGTAATAACCCTCACCACAACCCAGTGGCAGTAGATTCCACAAGCTAATTATTGTTGGGGTTGAAAAGTACTTAATTTTTTCAGTCCTGGATCTACTGTCCATCAACTTTATTGGGTGCCTGCAAGTTCTAGTATCATGGGGCAAGGAGAAAAGATTTTCTAAAGTTCTAACATGTCCCCAGTCAGTCATCTTTTTCTAAACTAAGAAGTCCCAGACTTAGCCTTAACTATATTGCATGCTCTTTTCTACACATTTCCTAGCTCTACAATATTCTTTTTGAGCTACAGCAACCATAACTGTACACAGTATTCCAAATGCAGCTGCACAATAGATTTATATAAAGGCACTATTAAACTTTTTTGTTTTCAATCCATTTTGTAATCATTCATGGCACTGAATTTACCTCTTTCACCATTGCTGCACACTGAGACCCAAACCATGTTATACTTTACAATACATAGGGTCTGGGTTCCCCTGGCCTGACTTTGATACTGATAGTCAGACTTCAGGAGTGGGGGATCTTTTGTTCTAAATGTGTGGGTCTCTGATTCAATTGTGGAGCATAGGAAATAGAGAGAAGGGGCTTCAGCCCCCCCTCCACAGTTTTCCTGAAATGGCCCACTGGAGCATTATTAGCCCCAGTGAGTGGCTGTGCATATTCTAATGCTCCAATGGGGCATTATTTTCAGGGGGGCTTGTGTGGTTTCTCCAGTGCTGCTATGGCTGCCAACACAATGCAGTGGCAATGGGGCTTTCACATGACAGATTTTCCAATATTTTCTCTGCCTGAGTCCCCCACAGCTGCTTTGGGGTGGTTAATAATGGCAATCAATTATATATCATTGAACCATCAATGCTACAACAATTTATCTGTTAGTCTCTCTGAATTACCATCTTTCATTTAGAAAAAAGCAATTCTTTAGACTCATTCATTGCAGAGATAGTAGGGAAAAAGCATATCTCCCCAATAAAAGGGGGATTGGGATTTTTTTTAATGAAAGCTATGAATTCACAGGTTATTGATGTTATGATGATATGCTAATTGCCCATTTTAAAACAAAGTGGGCCTCGGGCAGGGGAAAGTTGTGCCCATGTAGGTGAGACCCGGAAGAACCAAACTTTCCTATCCATGTGGGTCAACCCAGGTTTGCAGTGATCTTAACTCAAAACATCACAGAAAAATAAGTTTGGGAAAGATGGCAGGAAAGGGGGGGAGGCCCGGGGGGGGGGGTACACAGCAGCACCACAATGCTGTGGGTAAGCAGGAAAAAATGAATTTCACAGTAGGGGCCAAGATGGGCTAACAATCCATGTGTAAGATACCTACATTATGAAAATAACCTGCCACGAAGGAAGATTGGATTGGTGAGTATTTTTAAAACCTAAATATATTGATCAAAACCAGAACTAAAGCTGTTTCATACTGAAAATATCCCAGTGGCAGTGGTTTCTGTAATTTCAGAAAATAAAAGTTGCTGATATTTTGTTAACAGAAAATTGATGTAAAATTGCAAATTATAGTCAAAAAGATGCAAGATATAGGTTTTAAGATGTTTGCAGATGAAAGCAGACTGCAAGGGTAGCAGTTTGCTGTCACTGTTCATTGTTACAGAAGGAAATGGTCCTTCACTAATTGGCAGAAATTGACTTAACAAGATAAATCTGGATTGGAGTATTGGACATCATTTTTTGGAACTGCTGCAGAAATGTAAAGCAAAACACAAATCTGTTTCCAGTATAGACATGATTTCAGTGAACAGCCTAATAGCAAAACTGTCTTGTACTTAAAATGCTATTCCATGTTCCCTTAAAATCCATTCTGTGTCTTTTGTTCTTTAAAGAGTTTGTAGAAAGCAAAATGATAGCATTACAAAGAAGGAACCACCAGGTTCTCTGTGGAGATCCTAATGAGAGAAATGTGCTAAATGTGCATTTGTAACAGCTAGGAGAGGATCTGTAACACATGAGAGACCAAAGTGAATTCTTGTGGGTGCTGTGTGCTGAACTGCAAAGAGTATCACAACTGAAATGAAAATACACCATGTTGTCTTTAAGGCAGGTTGGCTTAAACCAAAACAACGCACACAACACATACACATGAAAATGATAGAAACAGCATATAGGAGGGAAGCAGTTATTTTAAATACGAATGATCATCCTAGAAATGTACCAACTTTGAGAAATCATTTGATAGATGGTTATTTTCTTCTTCACATGAACAGATGCAGCCTTACAGATCGTATACAGCTGGTCTTCTATTACTAGCCACCAATCATACAGAGCAACTGAATTTGTTTCTAGGGCAGTAGTTGTGGAGGGTTGTGCTGAAGCTGTTATATGATGTGGTATTTCTAAAACCACATTAACATTTGAACATGCATAATATAGGTTAGTGCAATGATATAGTTATAGAAATCCCCCCAATTCTTATGAGGACAGCTACTACTTATTACAAGTGCCATTGCTTTTGATTAATGTGAGGATGAGCACATATGGGTCCCTTAAGGTAAAGGTAAAGGTTTCCCTTGCTCGAAAGCCAGTCGAATCTGACTCTAAGGGGTGGTGCTCATCTGTTTCCAAGCCGAAGAGCTAGTGTTGTCCAAAGATGTTTCCATGGTCATGTGGCTGGCATGATTAAACACCGAGGTGCACGGAATGCTGTTACCTTCCCACCAAAGTGGTGCCTGTTTATCTACTTGCAATTTCTTGCTTTCGAACTTCTAGGTTGGCAGGAGCTGGGGTCAGAGACGTTCTGTCCTGCAACACTAGGGTCTTGAATTGCTGAACTACAGACCTTCCGGTCTGCAGCTCAGCATCTTAACTGGTAACCACCTGGTAAACTATTAATCTTTCTTGCCCTGCCCAAGTGATAATGAGAATTTTGCTATTCCACTCATTCCGTTTTGTTTTTAAATTGGGGCTCAGACAAATGCTTTTGATGGACATTTCCCATGCAAAAAGGAATATATGGATGGATCTGAAATGTTCACACAAAGCTTGCTTTCTAAAAACCTGTTTGCCCACTGTCACCTGGCTCTCTGAGCACATTTTTGTTTGTTTGTTTCTTCCTTACAATATGGTCTCAGCCAGTCAGAGTCCACGTTGTGAACAGGGTGATGTCACAATGCCAAACGATAATATCGAGGGCAAATGTAGCCGATTTCATTGCCCTCACTTTAGGTGGGCAGGAAATGGAGTTGGAGAAGAGCATATTTGCCATTAAGGTTGTTGTTATCTCCTGGGCAGCTGTGTAGGATGGAAAGTGTAGCCATCTCACTGCCAACACCAGGGTGGCAACCAATTGTGGGTGGGGGGGAGAATAGTCTAGCTGTCAATGCAGGAAGCTGCCACTACTGCATGTGTTTAAAACTCCATTTTCTCTGCCCTACACTGTTTGCAGATGCCTCAAAGAATTGCTGGTGGGAGGGGGCTGTCGTTGCTTGTATTGATTGTGAATATGGCTATGAAATCTGGAGGAGCTGTAGAAAGCTGGTTAATTGGTTATGTGCACTGTTTGTTAAAATTAGCACTTGGTAAATGGTAGAGTATATTAACTTCAAACGCCCTTATATTGACAGAGCAATCCTATCTTCATTTTATGCCAGCTGGCTGGGATAGGATCATGCTCAGTAGTGTGTCAGATGTGGGCGGGATACCCACAATGATCAGAGGTGGGTTGCATGCATTACTTCCTCTCTCTCTCTCTCTCTCTCTCTCTCTCTCTCTCTCTCTCTCTCTCTCTCTCTCTCTCTTGTGCTGCTGTATTGCTGCTTGTGCAGTCACAGGATTGCACCTGGCCAAGGGTGGCTATCACACCTTCCACACAGGATCAAACTACCCTGCTTAAGGAGCTTCTCTTATGGGAGCCTTACACAAACTTTTATTACATGCCCTCCTTAAGTACCTGCTCCACCTCCAGTAATATCTAAGACACTGACATTAATCAGATCATTTCTCTTCTTTGCAGTCCTGATTCTAGAGAGTGAGAGGAAGACAGTAGGGAGCTATTTAAAAAATATGGCCCCTAGATGTCTGCCGATTGCCTTGTCCTAAGGCAATCCCTTTATATTCCAAGTAATATTTAATTTAGCTCATTGGTGGTTTGATTCTACATGCTAATTAGCAGATTTTCATATCAGACAGCATAGACATACCTTTAAAAGACTGCATAATTTTAGTGTTGAAGCTGAGAGACAAACGTATGTCTTTTACCATTTGTAACCATAAGGGCTAGCATACACTGTAATCTCCCTAAGGTAGAGACTTCTCTTTTACTTATGGTATGCCATAAAAAACCCCATGCACTAGGGTTGCCAACAGGCTTGGAGTAACAAATGTCCTACCCCTTTAATAGAAGCTTAATTTGTGGAAATGGGCAGCTGAAGGTTTCATGGCATGGAGGTAAATAACATCCTATAAACCTCTATTAAAGGGACAGGACATGTTTCTCCAGACAGTTGGCAACCCTCCCATGAACATTTTTATTTTTTAAACCAGACTAATAAGTGCAGTCTGCTTAATTGTAACATGAGTTTATGACTGCATCCAAGGATGTTTGAGTGGATTGTTTTTACTTAGGCTAAAGTAATGCAGGTGTATTCCCAATTTAGCTGCTGTAATATACCTAAACAATTTCTTGAGCTGTTGAGATTGGCAGCATAGCAATTTTTATATATATATATATATATATATATATATATATATATATATATATATATATGTGTGAATAGGTGCTTATTTTAGATATGAGTGTTGCAAATCTCAAGACTGTCTTTCTACCACAAGAAAACAAATGTTTGTTATCTAAGGTTGTGAGCTGATACAGCAGTATCTACTTAGATCTGGTCTCATCTGAAAATTAATTCTAAGACAAATAAATACTACTCCGTGAGGCACCTGTTTGCTGGCCTATGACACTGCTATTAACCCTTTCACAGTTGACCCAAATGCATAAGCCAGGAAAGGGGACAGAGAAGGAAGGGTAGCTGAACTTCTGAAGTTTTAAGGGGAAAAGGTAAAGGGTAAAGGTTCCCTTGCTCGAAAGCCAGTCGAATCCGACTCTAGGGTTGCGGTGCTCATCTCCGTTTCAAAGCCGAAGAGCCAGCGCTGTCCGAAGACGTTTCCGTGGTCATGTGGCCGGCATGACTAAACACCAAGGTGCACGGAACGCTGTTACCTTCCCACCGAAGTGGTACCTATTTATCTACTTGCAATTTCTTGCTTTCGAACTGCTAGGTTGGCAGGAGATGGAACTAGAGACAGGAGCTCACCCCATCATGCGGCACCCGGGTCTCGAACTTTAAGGTCTTTAAGGGGAAGGCAAATGTCAAAGGCTCATCAAAACAAGCACAAAAGCCATTTATGAAACCTGATGAGTACAAGAGGAAAGGAGTAAGGTAGAATGTGAAATCAAAAGAGGAAGATGAGTAAAACAACACAGGCAACTGAATTGTGTTTAGTTAAGGGAAGAAAATCGATGTCATGTGGATGCAAGGGGTAGCCAAATGGTTCAAACCAGGATTTCTGGCAATTGGTAAAAGAGCTGATCCAAGACAGACATGCCCCCTTTCTCAGGAACAGGAAACAGACTTTAAGAAGGCAAGGTGGTAATGGGATCAGCATTCAAGGTTTTCAGACAGAAAGACTAGATTCACTAGGGAAAAAGTAAGTGGTATTGGGAGCTTAAGTGGGAAGAATGGAGAGGTAGATGCAGCATGAAGGGAATCCCTTCTTTCTGTTTTTAGAGCATATACACCTCCCCAGTTAGAGGACCTTACATCTGACGAATTGGACTGTGGCTCACAGAATACCTGTTTCTTTATCTTGAAGATGTCACAATATACTTTGTTATTTACAATGCTACAGACAACATAGCTGTAGTCTGAAATGAACTGAAAGTGTGTAAGACTATACATCCTGCAGATTTCAATAATGCTTGTCAAAGAGAACTTCCAGGTGGAGTATGGCTGATGAGGGATAGATTGTGCTAAAGGTTACAATCAGGCAGCTTCTGCTTCATGTGTATAAGAAGCAAAATAGAGATTGTTGTACATGTGGTCATCAGATGTGAGCACCTATGTGTGGTTTGCATGCTTTCTTCTATATCACTAGGAAACAAAGTTTTGAACTTTAGTCAGGGATTATTTTTGCAGCAACATATGATTTCCTTCACTACAAGATTATTTATTTATTTATTTGATTTATATACTACCCTCCCTGCGAGTGGGCTCAGGGCGATTTACCACAATTTTTAACATAATAACATTAAGACAACTATTAAAAACAATTTTAAACAATAAAACCCTAAAATACCATGCAACAGTTAGATCTGATGTCAATCAGCTTATTTGAAATTCAGCAGTGCCCCAGTATCGTGGTCCAGGCCATTGGAAGGGAGATAGCCATGAGTCTTGCAGGACCTGTGGCACTGTAATAGATCCCGCAGGGCCCGGATCTCAACTGGGAGCTCATTCCACCAGGTTGGGGCCAGGGCCGAAAAAGCCCTGTCCCTGATCAAGGCTAGTTGGACATCCCTGGGGCCGGGGATTGCTAAGAGATGTTGATTTGCGGACCTCAGTGACCTCAGGGGCTCATATGGGGAGAGGCGTATAGGGCTTTAAAGGTAAGCACCAGCACCTTGAAACAGATCTGGAATTCATTTGGATTGTAGTTTTCAACATTTACATAAATGAAGGAAAATAAATTTCTTTGTTACACAAATTAACTTCATTAACACTAAGCATTATAAAACATTAAATAAATAATTTGTTGGTGTTGAAATATTTCAATATAAAGTATTTGAAAAGAAATATACCTGGTGCATAGATCAGGACACTTTGGGTAAGATGTTGGGTAAGGTGTTGTATAGAGAACGCTCCACCCAAGAACTCACCCCAGTATTTAAATTATTGTGACTAGTCTCTGTACATAGAAAGGACCCTTGCTGCAGAATGATAGCTGAGAGAATGGAAGGGAGTTGGAGACTAGCTGTCAAGCACCAGCACAGAGCATTCATGTTTTTAGTTTGGCTTACTACTTCTCCCCTGCTAGTAAGTCGTACCTAGTCATAAAGCTGGAAGGACTGTAGTGTTGCCATACTCCTGGTCCGGGCAGGGGTTCCCCCAATTCTTTGGGTTTCTGCCCACTGCTGGCCAGCTGGATGGCAGGGGAAGCCCTGCCCCCAAACATGGAAGTGATGTCATCACATCAGGGCATCGTGCAGTGATACTATGCTTTTTGGTCAAAACTCTATGGTTTTAGACCAAAATGTAGAGCGTCACTGCACAACATCCCCTCTCATCCCCAAAATGTGCCCCAAATCCCCCTGCCAGCAAACCAAGGGGACCTGGCAACCCTAAAAGACTGAAATGATAGAAGGAATGGCCATCCCAAAGGAGGAAGAAGAAAGAGAGATTTTAAAACCTCTGGATATGGGGAGAGGGTTCTCCTCCATTTTGTGCAGCTCTTTGAATGCGCATAAGCCATGATGGACTAAGCTTTCACAAAGAGACTCTACCTTGTCCATGAGGCAGGAGACAATGTAGAGAGGTCCATACCTGAAGATCTAAGGTAATGTAACTTGCTGCATCTTCAAGTAACGCTTGTCTGACCTAAAATTCAAGGTGAAGTATCTAGTGCAGGGACAGATGATTGCATGTTTTCACCTTTTCTTTGTTCCCTTGTTAAGCCCAGATTGTTTGAATGGAACATGTGTATTCTTTTATCCATTTGTTAAACTTCTTTATATTTTAAATGGTCTAAGCCATATCTCTGGAAAAACACCATGTCTATTAGGTCCTGCTATCTGAAGTATGGTACTGAGGAGGGGCAGCAGAGAAGCTGTCCACCCCTGGAGCAAGATAGCTCTCAGGTGTGAAGGGCAGCAGGCAGTAGGGCAACTGGGCAGAGCTTCTAAATGGCAATGCTGGGCTTCATTTGGCAGGAGATAAAAGTGAACTTTAATCTTACCCTAGTGATGGTCCAGATCTAGTCCATCTTGTTCAGCAGTGTTTCAAAGTCTATATGAAGGCTGCATTCTCTGAAATGGATCCCAGAATATCTGAAATAGCTGTAGGCCCAGATGTGCCTCCAAAGAAGCAGCCAGGAGTTAATGCCCTTGGAATGCCCCTCCCAGGATGCATCAGCCCTTCCCTGCTACCCCCTTCCTGAAGGATGTCTCTGTGGGTAGTAGCAGAGGCTGTACAGAAGGCCCACTATGGACCTGAAGAAGTACAGCAAGCTTGAAAGCCTCTAAGTCTCATCATGCTCCCAACCATAATATCAATCAGAATGCATCCATGGCTAGAGGTTTTGCTGACTTGGAACAAACCTTTTAAAAAAATACCCTGGTTAATTTTAGCTTCCCAGCTGACCTTAATTAATTAATTTTATAATCAGTTTTAAATCACATGTAGCGGGTAGGGGAGGTCTACTTATTGTGAATTTAGCTGTAGATAATGTGGTTTATAGTATCACTTCTGATAGCAGATGACCCTACTATTTTGCTAATCTGGAGAAATGATATTGTATTACTTCTTATAAGAGAAAAACTAACTATTAATACAGATAGTGTTGTGTTGAACATTGTTGTGTCAGATTTTTTTTCTAATCAAAATGTAGGTACAATTTTTGATTCTAATTCCTGTAGGAAAAAAAGACTATTGATTCTGAGGTACCTAATGAAATTATACATACAAAATATTGGTTGAATTGAATGGCCACTATTAACACAAAATAACAATAAAGTTTTGAAATGTATTTTTTTATAGTCAAACATAATTGTTGAGATTCAGTATTCATTATTGAAACATGAAGCTGTTGGCTGTTGAGCATGCTCTATCTCAGTATACCGATTTTGTACAGAGGCTAAGAATGCATACTGACTTTTTCTTAACGCTTATTCCAGGTGGCCAGCAGTGATACATACTTCTCCCCAAACACTTGAGTTGCTCACGCTGCTAAGACATTGCAGACTATGTCTGTAGCATATGCCTTTGCTTAAGAGATTGCCTATGATAAGAGAAACATTCTGCATCAGTTGCTTATCTCTAGTTAACATGGGGCCACGAAAAGGGTTTTGCAAAACTGACAAATCTACAGAGGATGTTGAGTAGAAGCAACGGGCTGTACTCTAGATGAAACTTGCTTGCATATTTTTGCCGGCTCTTATGGAGGGTTCTTGAATTTTGAATTGAAAACCTCACACTCTCTGAATACAGAAATCGAAAGTTCATGATGGAAAAATATAAATGTCTATCTATCTATTCCAATCCCCAATACACTTCTGCGTTGTCATACTCCAGAATGATTGATTAACAAAAAAATGGGATCAAATTGACCCAGAACAGTGAGGGAAAATGATAAAAAATGATGCTTTCTATCTTCTACAACTCCACACTCAGTGTGTATTCCTCAGACTTTATTAGGTCAAGTTTTGCATGGTGATTCATGCTATTGTCCACTTTAATTTTTTTTGTAAAATGCAGTATACTTTCTGATAATGTCGAGGTCATTTCTGTTGCATTAAATTCTGTTGCATTAAAACTGAAATTGGCATATATAATGAAATTGACAAACATTTCATTAATTTCTTGTGTTTTATCCCTAGTATCTTTGCTATTCTTCTAGTTCTTTACTATAAAAATGGAAAAACCTACTACATATTTTTTGACAGCTAGTGCTGTGCTCAGTCTAAGTCACAAGTTTTCTTATCTTTAAGATTTATTTTGGGTGCTATTTGACACTCCCATCAGATTAATAAAACATGCTTTTTGTTCAGGAATGATTTGAGACTATGTAAATAAAAGGGTGGGGTTATGCAGATTGCATAGGTTCGATTGAACAATAGCTGGTGTTGGGTCCTTTGAGACAAAATAAATGAGTTTCCATCAGCAATGCATTTGGGTAGCAAAGAGACAAAACTTTCCTTATCCACAAGATCAGAAAGGGCAGGTTTAGCCCACAGCCCAATAGTAGCTGCTAGACTAGGAAAAGGCTGTATAGCTGCTGAGCCCAGGAGACTGGGGCTTACATTCCCCCCTTTTGAAAAAGGATGGATTCAGATCACATGTACCAAACAGAATCAATTATGAGGAAGGGGATGGACACACACACACACACACAAAGAAATGCATATGTTACACATCATTTATGTCTCCTTAATACCCAGACCAAACAGTTCATTTTTTGGTGAGGAAGCCTCCCGGCAAACACACCGCAAAACAAGTGTTTGGGCCAATGACAGACCTAGAGAACTAAATTGCAAAATGATGAAGGAATATCATCTGGCTGTTGCTATTAGACAGTGGCCGGGAAAATAAAGAAGGAATTGATGGGGGCAGTGTAATTATGGAGAGAGGATGTTTATCCTTTTTATGAGCTGAGTGGTGATATCAATGACAGTGTTACGGTGGAAAACAAATTTGAAAATTAAGAAACAGAGCATCCAGCATTCTTCTTGGCAGGGATTTCTCACTCAAACAGTCTCAGACCTCTACATAGAAATGCCTATAATATTAAAACAATACAGAGGTGCATGGCAGAGGAGATTTCTGGAGGCTGGATGCAGTAGCAACACCTGTATGTTTTAAGGGACAACACCCTACTT
Organism: Gekko gecko; assembly: GCA_029375565.1. Classification (NCBI taxonomy): domain Eukaryota; kingdom Metazoa; phylum Chordata; class Lepidosauria; order Squamata; family Gekkonidae; genus Gekko; species Gekko gecko. Next base: position 99,097,588 of record JAPDNY010000001.1, read on the forward strand.
TGCAGCTACCCTTTAAAAGGTGCAGGCCATAAGCAGCACAAATCTCAGAGGCAAGGAAGGACACAGAGCTCAGGGAGCAAGAGAGAGTGGGATGGCTATAGATTGCAACCCACTTACTGTGTTAACTTGTCTTATTCGGCTCGCTTTTGTTCTGATCCAATTAAGGATGCTCTAATTAGTTTGCAAGGCATATTTGACTTATTGGATTTCCCAAGATATAATGGCTTGCTACTTGCAAGTCTTCAACTTGCACCTGCTCTCTTTAACTGACACAAACAAGTTTGTTTGTTTTTTTTTTTAATTCTCATTAGTCCTGCAGGAGCTGAAATAGCTGTAGAGGAGTGAACTGGGAACTGTGCTGGACTGGCCATTGTTAAGATAAGCACCAACAACATTGTTTCTATGTGATAGATGATGATGGCAGGAACAGCCAGCAAGGATGGTTGGTGTTGTATAGTGGGTTAGACGCATAAAGAAACCACAGACAGCGATGTAGTGATCAGCATGGTTCGCTATTATACAACACGAGACACTGATAACCGGCCCGGAGGCCAACTATATACATTGGGGAGGGGCCGCCCCCTGGTACCATTGGCGGGTTTGAATTCCCGCCGCCGTTCCCATTGGTTCCCCTATGCGGGAGCCAGGAACCTCAGTCCCATTGTTCTCAGGTACTCAAGCTCTGGCTCTTCGTTGATGGCACGATGTTGACTGCATACACAACACCCCTCCCCCATAGTCCCGATCCTGTCTAGGTGACATAGTCCTTCAGGTATGCGGGGGCTCTGCGTTCCCTGGTGGACCGTCGTGGTGTAGGCATTGGGGTTTCTCCGCAGCCAAGTCTTGGTGGTGTGGCGGGGCCTGCCCCTTCACCTCCTTCCGCTGGGGAAGGGTGCGCCGTCTGGCCCTCGGCTGATGAGGCCTCGGGCATACTGCGCTGCCCGTCGCTGGGGTCCGCCTCTCTGCGGTCTCGTTCCGCCTCGGGCTCTCCCTCAGCTTCTCGTGGGGCCTGCTCCACCTCCCCTTGGTTACCCCGGTCTCCTACCGTTGGAAGTAGGCGCCGCCTCAACTGGTCCACGTGGCGCCGCAGGACCTGCCCGTCATTTGTCGACACCTCATAGGAGACAGGGCCGGTGGGGCGGATTACCTTTCCTGCTATCCACTCCGGGCCTCGGCCGTAGTTCCTTGCGAACACCGGGTCCTCTGGGAAGAAGCCCCGTGGTGCCTCCCGGTCCTCGACCCAGTTCCGTCCTGTTGGAGCCCTGTCGGGGTGCAGGCGGTCCAGGAGGATGGCGGGTCGCCGGCCCATGAGAAGCTCCGCGGGGCAGTGGCCACTGACCGGGTTGGGTGTTGTCCGGTTCGCCAGCAAGAACCGGGCTATGCGTGACTCCCAGTCCCCCTCGGTCAGGCGGCTTAAAGCTTCCTTAGCCGTGCGGACCATGCGTTCCGCTTGGCCGTTCGTGGCAGGGTGGAAGGGTGCTGACCTGATATGCCGGATCAAGTTGTCCCGCAGGAACCGCTGGAATTCCTCGGATGTGAACGCCGGGCCGTTGTCGGAGACGATGGTGTCCGGCAAGCCATGCGTGGCAAATATCTTCCGGAGGGCTCGGATGGTGGCGCTTGCGGAGGTGGAGGAGACTGGACTCACCTCCAGCCACTTGGAGTACGCGTCCACGGTGACCAGGAATGTTAACCCGTGGAAGGGCCCGGCGAAGTCGATGTGGAGCCGGGACCACGGGGTCCTTGTTGATTCCCATGCCTGGGTGGGTGCACATGGTGGGCTTGGCCGGACCTCTTGACAGATCTGGCAACGCTTCACCCAGGCCTCTATTTCCCCGTCGATGCCTGGCCACCAGATGTAGCTCCGGGCGAGGGCTTTCATCCGCACGATGCCGGGGTGTGCCTCGTGCAGAGCCTGCAGGACCTGTTGCTGGAGTGCGCTGGGGACTACGACCCGGTCCCCCCACAGCAGGCAGCCCTTGTGTGCCGATAGTTCCTCGCGCCGCGTTGTAAATGCGCTGAACTCGGGGCCCGCTGAGGCCGTAGGCCACCCCCTCACCACCCAGCCGAGAACCCGGGATATGATGGGGTCACGGGCTGAGCGGCGGGCGATGTCCGTGGCCTGGAGAGGGGCGTCTGGAAGACCCTCCAACTGGAGGACATGATGAGCTGGGGCCGGGTCCACCCCTTCGTCTGGCAGGGGGAGGCGGCTCAGCGCGTCTGCATGTCCCATTGCCTTGCCTGGCCGGTGCTGGAGCGTGTAGTTGTAGCCCGCCAAGAAGATGGACCACCGCAAGACCCGAGGGGAGAGTACCTGTGGCGTCCGGCGGTCCGCCGCAAAGAGGCCCAGCAGCGGCCGGTGGTCTGTGACGACTGTGAAGGGACGGCCATAGACGAAGTCGTGGAACTTCTTCACCCCGGCCACGACTGCCAGTCCCTCGTGGTCTATCTGGGCGTAGTTCCGCTCGGCCGCAGACAGGGTCCGCGAGTAGTACGCGACCGGGACCTCCCGGCCGTCCGGGAGACGGTGCGCCAGCACGGCTCCCACCCCATATGGGGACGCATCGCAAGCCAAGACCACGGGCAGGGTCTCGTCGAAATGTGCCAGGACCGCGTTCGAGATGAGCAGGGCCTTGACGGCCCGGAACGCTGCAGCCTGATGCGGGCCCCAGACCCAGGGTGCCTTTTTGTCGAGCAACCTGTGGAGGGGCTCGGCTACCGCCGCCTTGTGGGGGAGAAAGGCGTGGTAAAAGTTCAAGAGTCCGAGAAAAGCCTGGAGCTCGGCTTTGGAGGTCGGGGGTGGCGCTTCCACGATGGCCTTCACCTTGTCCCGGGCCGGGTGGAGTCCCTCTGCGTTCACCGTGAAGCCCAAGAAGTCGACAGATGATACCCCGAGCTGGCACTTCTCGCGCTTGACCTTGAGGCCGGCGTCCCGGAAACGGCTGAGGACCATGCGGAGGCGGGAGGCGAACTCATCAGGCGTGGCGGCGGCGATCATCACATCATCGAAGAATGGTGTGACGCCGGGGATCCCTTTGAGGAGAGAGTCCATCAGTTGCTGGAAAATTCCGGGTGCCACGCTCACACCGAATTGCAGGCGATTGACCCTGAAGGCCCCCCGGTGCGTTACAATTGTTTGGGCCTCTGCTGTCGGCCCATCGACAGGCAGCTGCTGGTACGCTTGGGCCAGATCTAGTTTGCCGAAGATCTTGGCCCCTGCCAAGGTGGCCAGAACATGGCTCACCACCGGGACTGGGTAGGCATGGTCCTGCAATGCCCGATTTATCGTGCATTTATAATCCGCACAGATGCGGACATCCCCGTTAGGTTTAATGGGGGTCACGATCGGGGTTTCCCACACTGCGTGAGAGACCGGCTCCAAAACCCCTTGCGCCACCAGTCGGTCCAGTTCCGCGTCTATTTTGGGTTTTAAGGCAAACGGAACGGACCTGGCACGCATCCGGATAGGGGCCACTGTGGGGTTGAGTTGTAGCGAAACCGGGGGCCCGTATATCGGCCCAGGGACCCGTTGAAAACGGATGGGAACTCGCGGCACACTTCCTGGAAGTCGCGGGTTGCGCAATGCTGGACCCCCTCGATCGCGATTCCTAGGGGTCCAAACCAGGCCCTCCCCAGGAGGCTAACTAGGTCGCCCTCGACTACGAGCAAGTCCAAATGACCCTTGAAGCCCCGGTACTGCACCCTGAAACTCCCGACCCCCTTCACTGGCACTCGGTTTCTCTGAAAGTCCATGAGCATCACGGGTGATGGCCGCAAGCGGGGGCCCCCTTTGGGCAAATCTGTCTTAATGTGGCCTCCGAAATGATGGAACAGGCGGAGCCCGAGTCGAGTTCCATTTGTAAGGGGGCCCCCTCTACTTTGATCCGGACGTATATTTTTGGGGTAGAGGCCTGACTGGGGAGTTTCAGTACCTGTGTTCGGGCGGCCGGGGCGTTGGTCAGTTGGTATAGGTCTGCCTCCGGGGCCGCGCAGTCCTCGAAGTGCGCCTCAGACCTGCGGCGGGGCGGTTTTGTGCTGCACGTGATGGCTTGGACCGGCAAACCCTTGCGATGTGGCCCGTGCGGCCGCAGTCCCGACATGTGGCGTCCCGGAACCGGCACGATCTCCTCTCATGCTGCCCTCCGCAGCTGGCACACTCCTGCGCCGCCGAGCCGGGTTGCTTGCGTGCGGAGCTAGCGGACGGTGCTGGCGGGCGATGCTGGGCTAGTGTGCGGTGTACCTCGGGGTCGTCGATGTCGCTGTTCCCGGGGGAGGCCACACGGTGCGTCGCGGTGGTGGTGGTCGGGTGTGACCTCTCCCATGCAGTGGCAGTGGCTAACGCTGAGGTGATGGTCACCTTCTCGCCCTCCATTATTCGGCGCCGGAGTTTCTCCTCCCTGAGGCCTGCGACGAAACGGTCGCGGAGAGCCATCTCCAAGTGCTCTCCGAAGGCGCAGTCGGCCGCCAGGCGGCGGAGCTCTCCGAGGAACTCCGCGGCGGTTTCTTTGCCCTGCTGGTTCCTATGCTGGAAAACCACGTGGCAGGTCATCTCCGACGGCTTTGGGGAGTAGTAGTTCTGCACGGCCTTCACAATCTCGTCGACCGTGCACTCCTCCACCTTCTTGGGAGAGAGAAGGTATTGGGCCAGATCCACGATCACGGGGCCGCAAGAGCAGAGCAGCAGTCCTCTCTTTCGGTCTTCGTCCGTGATCTGATAGAACACGAAGGCTTGCCGCAAACCCGTGACCCAGGCTCCCCATCGTTGGGGCTGGGAAGCGTCGAACGGCGGTATCAGCCCGGATCCTGGAGCGATGGCCATTGTGCTAGTCGGCGGCAGCGACACGGCTCTGGATTCACCCTCGGAGGCGCTCATGGAGGATGCCCGTGGAGCGGTGGAGCGAGTCTTCGGTAGCGTTGTCCGACAGCCCGGCTGGAGCGCTCAACAGGATCCCATCCTCGTCGCCATTGTTGTATAGTGGGTTAGACGCATAAAGAAACCACAGACAGCGATGTAGTGATCAGCATGGTTCGCTATTATACAACACGAGACACTGATAACCGGCCCGGAGGCCAACTATATACATTGGGGAGGGGCCGCCCCCTGGTACCATTGGCGGGTTTGAATTCCCGCCGCCGTTCCCATTGGTTCCCCTATGCGGGAGCCAGGAACCTCAGTCCCATTGTTCTCAGGTACTCAAGCTCTGGCTCTTCGTTGATGGCACGATGTTGACTGCATACACAACAGTTGGATGTGCAGATACCAGCTTGATTTTGCACAAATGAATGTTTGTTTTTAAAAAGCCCCAGGAACAGATTCCAGATGGAAAACTATCCTCTTCATAGTTGCCAGGAGGAAGAGTTCAGTGACACCATAGAGAACAACTAACTCATTAGGCATAAGCATTTTCAGGTGATGCATCTGATGCTTAAAGTGGATTGAGAAGGAAGTAGCTGACACATATGTATGCACAGGTTCAACTGTACTGAAGGGTAACCTGAGTTAACAAGTGAGCCCTGGAGTGGTTTTGGATGTTATACAGAAAGGCTGACAAGAGGACTCAAGTCACAAGTGATTCAGTCTGTTCACCCTTTCCAGGTCTTTCACACACACAAAGGAGGTTGAGCTTCTTCCTTGCATATGGAATTCATTCATCTCTCTGCCAGGAAGGTGAGCAAGTCTCCTTTAGGAGGAAGCACAAACATGACACAGTCTCTATTGGTGCTTTTTTATTTTTGAAAGGCCTAGAACTGTCTCTAAAGATACAATAGACCACATTTGCATGAAATGTATTCTGAATACAAGTCGGACATACATATGTAACATAATCAGGAACTACTGTAAACTGGAATTTTGCAGGGCTGAGTTCTGGAACTTGGCAGAATGACAGAGATTAGTCCTAGGAAGACATAGGGCTAGGAAATACCTGGAGATTTTGGGAGTGGAGCTTGAGGAGTGTGGGGTTTGGGGAGGGGAGGGGAGGGACTTCAATGGGGAATAATCCCATAGAGTCCACCTTCCAAAGCAGCCATTTGCTCAGAGTAAACTGAACTTTGTTGCCTGGAGGTCAGTTGTAATAGCAGGAGATCTCCAGCTACCACCAGGAGGTTGGCAAACCTAGAAAGACATGCAGGAAGTGTAAACATATGAAATCCTCTGACCATGTTCCCACTTTGCCCCTGAGGAGCCACAGCCAGCCCCCAGACATGGGAGTAAGGGTTTGCAAATCACAGGATGTAACTTCTAGGCAGGCTTGAGCCCCGAAATGGCACATTTTTGAACAAAAGCACTGGAGATCTTGCTTCCTGTAGGTCATAGAAAGGCATAATAACTCTGAGGGGAATAATTGCAGGCATTTTTACAGAGTCATGTGTACCGAGGGTCAGATAAATGGACATTTGGGATACCTGGTGAACTGTCTTCTGGAGCTCCATATAGCTCATGTTTCTCTCATGATCCCACTGGGAAAGCTTGCCTGGATTCCTGGATGCATATGTTTTTAAAGATGTTTGTTCTGGCATTTATTTTTTCAACACTTGATGTGTTTCCAGTGGGAAAAAAGTACCATACCATTGCAACATTTATAATGAGAAGCACAGCCCTTGGAAATCTGGCCCAGCCAAGTTTCCCAGATGTGTACACTACTGTTTGAAAATGTATGTACTCTGGTGTGTGATTTTTGTCATGGGGGGAAAATTGTTATAGAACCAGTCCTCACCAGTGCTCCCTCTAAGCTGAGTTATTGTGAGCTAGCTCACAGTTTTTTAGCCTCCAGCTCACACATTTTTGTCTTAGCTCAGTAAGGATGGTTCCAGAACAAACTAATTTATGCAGCAGCCAAATTGCTTGCACACAACTTTAATGCCAAGAGCTCACAAAGTAGAATTTTTGCTCACAAGACTCCACAGCTTAGAGGGAGCATTGGTCCTCACTCCTCACAAATATCATAGTGTGGGGAGCTTCCCTTAGTTTTGGGGACTGACTGACAGCCTACAGAAGGTTGTTGGCTGCTGGGTGGAGCAACAGAAGGAAGTCTAGGTTAGGACTTGGAAAAGAGGAATCTCTCCAGAAAGACTACATTCTTCTAGTGGAAACCTTTACCAAGTGCAGTTGTACTTCAAATCCAGAGGCGATGAAAGAGTATTTTTCAAAATACAAAGTCAAGATTGGCATTATTTTCTTCAGAGAAGGCCTTTTGTTCTCCCTTTCCATGACATGCTCTCTTCCCTCCCCCAACCATCTGCAAAACTTGGTTAATCTTTCTACTATCTAGCACATTTACCTCCCCAAAGGATCTGTATTGTTATCTTTATAATTTAATCAGTGTACTTACAATGGATCATTATTTTGATGCCATACCATAAAACCATTCTGCATATCATGCTGATTGCAGCCCACATGCATCTTGTAGTAACATACACCAGATTGGGAACTGTCATTATAATTGCTATTGATATAAAATTGATACGATGAAAATCCCTAATGTAATTAATTTTCCCGGCTATTAGGAAAGCAAAGTACCTCTTTTGGAAGGTCTAAATATCATGCCTGCCTTTGAGGCACTTATTCCAGTGAGATGCGCACTAAATAACCGGGGGGGGGAACCCTTAAATATGGGGTTAAATTGTCGCATTATCACAAAAGGAAGATTTGAGATTCTCCAGTGGTTCTTCGTGGGACATTCCTCACGTCTGGGATAAGCTCCGCCCTCCTCCTCAGGGTCGGCTCCGAACTTTGATCCAGGCAGGGAGGGGCTTATCCCCTTGGAGGCAAACCAGTTCCTTTGCCGACCCTGCTTCAGCAGGACGTGCTCCGGAGGCGCGGAAACGCGCCTATTGAAAGAAGAAACGAAACTACGAGAAAGATTTACAGCCTGACGAGGCTGTGTCTAATTACGACGGGCTTTGTATAGGGAGTGCTGACGCTTCCTGAGCCCAGCGACATTCTCTCCTCTGCCGGTCTGACCCGTCCCTGGGGCGGAGGACCTGCTCTTATTACAGAGAGTGCAGAGAGAGAGAGAGCGAGAGAGAGAGAGAGACAAACAGTCTTCTACCTTCCCGCCTGAATCGCGGTAAGCAGAAGCAGGCAGACAGTTTCTACCCTCTCCAGTAATCCTGGAAGAGGCTGAGACATTGCCTAAGGAATGCAGAGGTCCATTCCTTTTAACCCCGGGATGCAGAGCGGGAAAAGAAAAAACCTCCGTGGCATTTTTTCCTTCCTCAAAACCCCGCGAATGCAAGTGGGGAGGGGAGGAGTTTCCAGGCCTCACTCCATCCCGGGGAGGAAAATCTTGGCGGGAAACGCTGGGAGTAGCCATTTTAGACCCACAAATAGATGGGAATGTCGTGCATGATCTACACTCTCCAGGGATCTGGATGAGTTATAATCATAGTAAATGAACTAGACCAACCTGCGGAGAACTATCTCTAAAGCCTTTAATAGCTTTTGCGGAGAATGATCCCCAAAACCTCAGTTAGTGGGGGGGGGATCTTCGTTTTCTATCATGGATCTGATTTCAGATTCATCTACACCCCGCAGGTTCTGGTAATGGCTGAGAAGGCATCCCAAGATTGGGGCTGTTCCTCTGAGGACAAAACACAGACAGGACCATCCACTTCTCAAGATTCTAGGGATACCCCAGATCTAGAATCCAGGGAGCCCATTTCGTCTGATATGCTAAATTGGTTCAGAGGAGAAATGAGAAGGGAGTTTAAAGAATTGATAAAAGAAACAATTCATGGATCCAAACCACACGGTTCCTTAATGGAAAGAGGTAGATCCCTCAAGAGGAACAGAGACAGGACGACCAGCGAGTCTAGGTCACCTGTAAGATCAAAACATAGCAGACGTAAGTCCAGAGAACGAAGTCCCCTTCTGGGGCCTGGGGACTCTGAACCAGATTCTTCCGCCTCCTCTTCTGGTAAAGAAGAAGGGGAGCTTTCAGCGGAAGAAGACGAGGTGGTTATGCCTTCAGTACAATCTAGGCTTTTTCCACAAGACTTATACTCCCGCCTCTTACCTAAAGTTTTGAGGACCCTAGATCTATCATCTAGACCTCAGGAGGAAACAGTACAGGAGCCAGAATTTCAAACAGGGGCTGGAAAGTTAATGCCTAAGGTCTCAGTTTCACAGACAGGGCTGCCTTTCCCCGCTTCATTCTACAATATTATGAAAGCGGAATGGGAACATCCGGCTAAACCCAAGGCTAATCACCCACTGTTCTCTAAATTTTATTCACTTATGCCAGAAGCCACAAAGAAGTTAAAACTTCCCGTGGTAGATGATCCGGTGACCAGTCTGTATTCTAGCTCGGTGCTCCCAATGGATGCTGATGGGATGCCTAAGGATCATACTGATAGAAGGGTGGAACAGGCTTTACGAAAAAATTTTGAAGCCTCCTCTTCCGCTATCAAAGCCTCTACTGCCGGCTCTCTCTTTGCCAGGGCTGCGTATGACTGGGCAGACAAATTGGCTTCGGCAGACAGTGAGGTGCCAAAGGAGTTCAAAGATGAACTGAAGAAAATAGCTCTGGCAATTGCCTTCACGGCAGATGCCACACTAGATGCTATGCAACTGTCAGCCAGGGCTTTAGCATGTAGCGTGACAGCAAGACGCAATAACTGGCTCCGTCACTGGGATGTGGATTCCTCTGCTCAGGCAAAGGTGGCAGCGGTCCCTTTTAAAGGTACTAACTTATTTGGAGATGGTCTGGATAGATACCTAGTGGAGGATAAGGACAAGAAAAAAGTCCTCCCCTCCAAACGACGGGATAACAGACAGAGAAAACGTTTTCAGCCATTTCGCGACCAGAAAAGAGGACAAAAACCCTCCTATTCACGGTCGTTTAAAGGTAAATGGCAACCTAGACATCAAGGGGGAAATCTTTCCCCCCACTAAAAATGAACATGCAACGGCCAAAGGTCCCAAGAAAGGACCTTCAGCATGACTATATGGCCTCCCCGGGAAAACAGAAGATAGGGGGAAGGCTACAGGCATTCTCTCAAATGTGGCATACAACAATCTCAGATCAATGGGTATTGGAGACAGTATCACAGGGGTACAAACTGGAATTTTGTTCCATCCCCTATCGAAGGTTCATCAGAATACCAAAATACAGAAACCGGTTGAAACACCTCCAAATCAAGGAGGCGATACTTCACCTCCTGGATATAGGGGCAATAGAGAAAGTACCTGTGTCCCAACAGGGACAGGGCGTTTACTCTATATTCTTCGTGGTGCCAAAGAAAAACGGATCCACGAGAGCCATTTTAGACCTGAAATGGCTCAACAAACTCATTCGAAACAGGAAATTCAAGATGGAAACTCTGAAATCCATTCTTATATCCATCCAGGAGGGAGATTTTCTGACATCTTTGGATCTGTCAGAAGCGTACCTCCATATACCCATTCACAGCTCGCACCGAAAATTTCTGCGGTTCAATTATGCAAATCTTCACTTCCAATACAAAGCTCTCCCCTTTGGTCTCAAGTCTTCACCCAGGGTCTTCACAAAGGTACTGGTGACCTTGGTAGCACATCTGAGATTACAAGGGGTGAGTCTTTTTCCGTATCTGGACGACGTCCTGATCAAAGCCCCTTCAGAGGCGGTCTGCTCACAGGCCCTAAATCTGACTATTCTAACATTAGAAGCCCACGGCTTCATTGTGAATCGGGAGAAGAGTCACATGATTCCCACTCAGAGATTGCTCCACCTAGGGGTGGAGATAGACACGAAATTGGACAAAGTGTTTTTGTCACAGGAAAGGGAATTCAAGCTCAAAACCCTGATGGACCAAGTTCTTCAAAAGTCAGAGACACAGCTAATGACCCTGGTCAAACTCCTAGGAATGCTTGTCTCTTGTCAGGAGATAGTGCAATGGGCTCGTTTTCATGTCAGACCCTTACAGTTGCTGTTATTACCACACCAAAAGGCGATTTCACACAAGAGAGTAAAACAGATCAGTCTTTCTACCCCGGTCCGGAATATGATAGCCTGGTGGCAAAATCCACTGAGGTTCAAAATAGGAGTTCCTCTCCGGGACCCCTCACGATCTGTAATGACGACGGATGCCAGTCTCTCGGGATGGGGTGCACATTCGGGAGACCAGATGGTCCAGGGAGAATGGTCGGTGGCGGAGATGACAGAAAGCATCAATCTGCTGGAACTGAGGGCGATACGCCTCGGGCTTGTAAAACTTGTCGATGTTCTGTCAGGGACCCATGTTCTGGTACAGACGGACAACACTACAGCAAAAGCGTACGTGAATCGTCAAGGGGGAACCAAGGTTCGCTCCCTTCATGCGGAAGCATCTCTGATAATGACGTGGGCAGAGAAACATCTGTTATCAATAAAAGCCATTCACGTAGCAGGAAAGGACAACGACTTAGCGGATTGGCTCAGTCGGAAACGAATAGACCAATCAGAATGGATGCTGAACAGGGAAGTCTTCGTACAAATCCGCAACAAGTTCGGCAGAATGGTCATGGATCTGTTTGCCACAGACCTAAATTGTCAAATACCAGAGTTCGTATCTCGTCAACGAAACACTCTGGCAAAAGGGACAGATGCTCTAAGTTATCCATGGCCTCCAGGACTCCTCTATGCCTTTCCGCCCCTACCAATCCTACACAAAGTTCTACAAAAGATTCGTATACAGAAAGCAGAAGTGGTACTGGTTGCCCCTTTCTGGCCACGTCAAACCTGGTTTCAGGAACTGCAATCTCTGTCGACAACAAAACCATGGCACCTGCCTCTTCGGGTGGACCTCCTCACCCAGGGTCCAACAAGGCACCCACGGCCGGAACTTCTTCGGCTGACAGCATGGAGATTGAGCGGAAAATGTTAGAGGGAGCGGGGTATCAAATTAAAGTAGTTGATACCATGTTGGCAGCCAGAAAGGTCTCTACTAAAAAATCCTATGATCATACGTGGAAGGTTTTTCACTCATGGAGCTTGGAACGGGGTCATAACCCGGTTACGGCTTCAGTTAGAATAGTCTTGGCTTTCCTACAAGATGGGCTTGATAAGGGCCTAAGTACTAGCACCCTCCGTAGACAGGTATCCGCCATCTCAGCCATCCAAGGGGCCAAACATGGAAGGTCTCTGCTTAGACATCCGCATATTAAGCGATTTTTGAAAGGGGCGATGTCCATTAATCCTCCGCAGGTCCACAGGTTTCATACCTGGAACCTTAACGTGGTACTTAGGGCTCTCTGTAAATACCCTTTTGAGCCAATGGCTACGTGTCCTCTGAAGGAACTCACCTTCAAGACCCTTTTTTTGGTAGGTATCACCTCAGCTAGGAGAGTTTCGGAGTTGAGAGCTTTATCTATTAACAAGGAGCTCTGTATTTTCCACCAGGACAAGGTAGTCCTTCGCTTAGACCCAGCATTTATTCCAAAGGTGAATTCGGTTTTTCATAGGGCAGAAGAGATTGTTCTTCCCTCCTTTTGTCCCAATCCTAAACATGAAAGAGAAAAGGAATGGCATTGTTTAGATGTTCGGAGGGCCCTTAGTTTCTATATTGACAGAACTAAAGGGTGGAGACAATCGGAGACGCTTTTTGTTTCATTCAGGAAATCCTCCTTGGGAACACATGTCTCCACATCCACGTTGAGTAGGTGGATTAAGGGATGCATTATCTTAGCCTATAAAGCAAAAGGGTTAGAGATTCCGGCCGGAATCGTTGCACACTCCCTTCGGGGGACGGCTACCTCGGTGGCGTATCGATCCTTTCCCTCATTAGAAACCATTTGCCGAGCGGCAACATGGCAGTCGGTCCATTCGTTTACTAAACATTATAGAGTGGACACACTAGCTTCAGCGGAAGCGGCATTTGGTCGCAGGGTGCTTCAACACACTCTGTAAAGCTGGGAATGCCAGCCCACCCGGTAACATAGCTTTTGTACGTCCCAGACGTGAGGAATGTCCCACGAAGAACCACTGGAGAATGGAAGGTTTCTTTCACTTACCGTGAATCTTCCTTTCTCTGTGGTTCTGAAGGGGGACATTCCTGCCCACCCGTTTTTAGGGTGATTCCCCTCTTTACAGAGTTTGATACGGGGGGCAGTGGCTTCGAGAGACCACGCTGTTACTGTTGTTTTTGTGGGTTAAATTTCTTGCCCTATGGTAGTGTTTGGGCAGTTGGTACCCCCTTGGTTGTGGGGGAAATGTTGTGTTTTCTTCTAGTTCCTTTCCGGCGGGGAAGATAATCGGGCTTGAGAAGGACTGGTTTGCCTCCAAGGGGATAAGCCCCTCCCTGCCTGGATCAAAGTTCGGAGCCGACCCTGAGGAGGAGGGCGGAGCTTATCCCAGACGTGAGGAATGTCCCCCTTCAGAACCACAGAGAAAGGAAGATTCACGGTAAGTGAAAGAAACCTTCCATTCCTCTCAGCTCCTTCAGATCTGAAGGCTTTCTCCAACAAGGTCAAGTCTCAGTCATTGAGTAGGAATAATTCTCCCCCCCTACCTTTACAGCCAGTTTGGTGTAGTGATTAAGAGCACACACTCTAATCTGGGAGAACTGGGTTTGATTCCCCACTTCTCCACATGCAGCTGCTGGTTTGACCTTGGGTCAGTCACAAGTTCTCTCAGAGCTGTTCTCTCAAGAGCAAGAGAGGATGCTGCTAAAATACCCTCCATAGGTCTAGGAAGGTATTTAGGATTCTAAATGGGAGAGATTGTCTTCTCCCAACTCAACAGAACATATGCAGATTCCAAGAACTGAGATTCATCTTGGAGGCTCTACTACTTTGTTGCTGGAGCTACAGCACAAAAATGGGATAGTTACGTTCTAGTGATAATTTATCTTTTTTTAAAAATCTGGAAGATCCAGTGTGCAAAAACATATGTATTTCCAACCTGTCCTCTTCAGCTTTTCCTGTGTCTTTTAAACAAAATACCAAAAGCCTACTGACTGAAAAGCAATGTATGTCTTACTGAATTAGTGCTGCAAATCTGCTGTAAAACTGCCATAAAGCAGATTGCTGGTGCCACCATTAGCAACAGTAAGGTTGTCATCTGCTGAGGTTCCTTCTCAGTAGTAAAACTGATCATATAGAACTACCCCAAGGGAAGTTTGCCAGCTCTATACCATGTCTTGTCAATTTACTGTAGTTTGTGCCTGATATTTATTATTGCGAATTTTAATAAATTTTAATTGATACTGATGTCTTAGTTATAGTTACTGCTAGCTACTCTGAGGATCATACTGACAAAAATAGCACATGAAAAGAAATAATTTGCTCTGTAATATTCTCACCCTGTAACCTCTTAATTCAGGCAGCATCACCTCAGACTGATTGCTTGGCAGGGCCAGCCCATCATTGATAAAATTTAGGCAGCTGCCTATGGGTGCCGGCTTGATGAGGGCACCATTCTGGCCTGCCTGCCGCCCCGCCTTCCCCTCCTGCAGAATTAAGCCGAGTGAGAGCTAGGTGCAAACATCAGGCTGCTATCCCTACGGTGCAGCAGCGGGTCTTCTGGCGAGGGAGGCGGCCTTCTCTACCATCGAGGATGCTGTTTTGGGCCTCTGGGGATGTGGGAAAGGGAGATGTGCACATGGGGACGTCCCTAACCCTGCTATGCCATGTGTCGCGTGTAGCCACCTCTCCCCTCCCAGCAGCTGCCCTGGGTGGGCAGAGCTTGCTCTGGAGCCATTGTGCAAGTGGTCCCATCCCACGGTTCCAGCCAGGAGGGACTGCAACAGGAGCACCCACCCCCACCTTTGTTGTGCCCCTGAAACCAGACCACTGGCGCTTGCAGAGGGGCTGGGGGGTGCCAGAAAATTGGGGGTGCATGGGGGTGGTGCCAGAATAGTGTGCAAAAAAAACACCTGGGGCCAGTCCTGTTGCTTGGCTCCCCCAATCTGGTTTAGAGTCTAGCCCCTGCTGATAAAGCTGTGCATTGGAGATCAGTCCCATTATAGCCAAAGAATCATACTTTGGTGGCTGCCCCTTGTCCTAGCTTGTGCTGTTAGAATAATGAAGAATGGAGACTTTTAAAAAAAAAAAAAAAAAAGACCCAGAGCAGGCATGACATTTGAGAAGAGCAGACTTTTATAGCATCAGGCACCAAATTTTTGGAGACCATAAACTCCACTGAATATATTCCTGGAATGAATCTGCTCCCATAAATTCCTCTTTACAAATTTTGATGCAGAATATTCTAATTCATTTCTTGTGTATGTCACTCTTCTCCAAGGGATTCAGGATGGTGTACGTGGATGGGGTTATCTATTTTTTTCTCCCCTCACTACCACTAGGTAAGGTAGGCTGAGCTGAAAGAAAGTGGCCTAAGATCACCTAGTGAGCTTTAGATACAGCACTCTAACACTGCACCATGCTGGTATTTTTCAGCTGCTCTGTGGAACCTGAATGCTTCTCCCTCTGAGGTGGAGGCCATCTTGTGGGTAATTCCCATCCATCATCCAGGGAGGCAGGACTAACTTAACAGTTCCCTGTTTCCTGTGGTGGGAGTCACCCAAAGCTCAGTTCTTTTCCTGCCTCAGTAGGGAGAGCAGCGAGGTGTAGGCTTTGCCTAAATCCTCATTCATTTCTAATCTATTCTTCTTAGACTCATCTATTTTGTTCCTGTTTCCAACTTATCTCTTCTTTCCTAAAAAAACAAAAAATCTGACTGGCCTCCTGACCTCTTGGAGACTTCTCCTTTTTTTTCTGTCTCTGACCCTTCTTTAATCAGAAATAGCCTGCAAGTGCCATGGCACATAGAGAGGACAGTGACTTTTTTTGTCCACTGCAGAGGGCAATGGCAGCCGGTCGCTCTGGGGTCAAAAAAGACTGCACAGCAAAGAAGAGGGCCGCAGACGTGAGCGGCGCACGGGCCGCAGGTGGCGAAGGGGAGGCGAAACCTGCCAAAAGCTCTCAGTCCCAGTCTACAGTGGAGCCTGTGCAACTGATGACCGCCATCTTGGTCGATGCTTGCTGCATTAGCACAGTTGAAGGGAATGGCCTGCAAAGCTGAATTCCATGCGCTGAAACACCCGAGACCTTTGGTCATAGTGGGAACAGGCATGCAGGGAGCATTACTGCTGATACTGCATACGGAGTCGATTAAGACGCTGAGTCACTGTCTGGAAACATTGCTGGCTCCAGCTCCACCCCTTTGTCTCCTAAAGCTATGGCTTATTTCAGAAGGCCTATGTACCAGGAGATTGCCCGTTTCTGTAGATCTGGGGGCCGAAGGTCCACTAGATCTAGATCTTCCTCCTCCTCTCTCTCTCCCTCCCCCCCATAGACATAGGTACAACAGCTCTTGGCCCACTAAAGCAATGCAAAAAGGTTTTCCTATGGAACCATGCCTAATGGATTTTCAACAAGGGGGGGTGATATCTCCCATGTTTCCAGTAAGAAGGAAGAGATTACTGATGAAATGTTTCCACCAGATGATTTCTCTGAAAGTGCTTTTCTCTTCCTGAACTTTTATGTGCACAAAATCAAGGCAGAGTGGGATAAGCCACTGTCCAATAAGCCCATTCTGGGGATGGTAAAGAGGTTGTATCCTGTTAAATCTGCTGCATCAGATCTCTTACAGGTTCCAATTGTGGATGCCCTGGTGACTGCCCTGCAGTCTTCTGGGTTGATTTCTGAAGATGGTCACGACAACCTAAGAAATAATCTTGACAAGAGAATGGAGTTCACCTTATGGAAGTCCCATGAGTCATCTTCCTTGGCTATCAAAACATCTTCAGCGGCATCCACAGTTTCAAGAGTATGTGGAAACTGATCCAGATGCTGCCAAGCAATGTCCGCAGGCTGTTGAAAGGTGCCAATAGAGTTCTCAAGGCCATATCCTACACCGCTGATGCAACGTTAGATTCCATGGTGCTATCCTCCAGAGCCATAGCATCTGCTGCTGCTGCCTGATGCATGGTCTGGCTACATTCTAGGCCAGCAGATTATCAGTCTAAAGCCATTGTATCCGCCTACCCCTTCCAAGGGGATAAGCTTTTTGGTGAGCCTCTGGAGAAGATTTTGGTAGAGACCTGTGACAAGAAAAAGGCCTTGCCAAAATACGTTCGGCTCAGGGACAAGAGGTCATCCTCCACTTTTCTCCCCTGCTCATATCAGAGTGCATCCAGACCCAGTCAGGACAACAGAAGGTCCTTGTGGAGTAACAGCAACTACGACAAACAGTCCTTTCCTCGTGGAGGCTTCAAACCCATTTCCCTATATCCAACAGCAACAGACAAGACAGAGGGGACTGGGACAAGACCAAGGCGTGACTATCCGAACCTGCCAGTTGGGAGATGGCTGCTCCTGTTCAGGCAGCCGTGGCTCGACTCTCACCCAGATGTATGGACAAGAGATATAATCATGGAAGGCTACAAAATAGAATTTCATTCAATACCACCTCAGTGCTTTGTAGCTTCAATAATTCGCAAACACCAAGGCAAATGTCTCAGAACTAGAACTGCAATAAATCATCTTTTGGACATTCAGGCCATAGAGCCAGTAAACGAACAAGGCACCGAAATTTATTCTATCTTTTTTACAGTCCCCAAGAAAAATGGGGATTGGAGGGCCATTCTAGATTTGAAATTCTTCCTAACGGAGGCCTATCTACATGTCCCTATATTTGTTCATCACTGGAGATTCCTGCATTTCTGCATGGGAGAGGACAATTTCCAATTCTGAGCTCTCCCATTTGGACTCTCTCCAGTGCCAAGAGTATTCACCAAAGTCCTGGTTCACCTGATTGTCTGTCTTTGGGAATAAGGTATTCATATTAACCCATACCTTGATGAAGTGTTAGTCTGTTCCCCATCAAAAATGCATGCTCAAACAGACACAGTCAAGATGATCCAGTGTCTACAGGAGTTTGGGTTTCTGGTGAATATGCAAAAGAGCTCTACAACATCTTCGCAGCAGCTGGAACACGTGGGTATGGTGATAGACACCCAGATCAACAAACTCTTCCTTCCAGTCCAGAAGGCGAGGAAGATAAGAGACATGGTCAGACAAATCATTCAGGTGAAATCTTTGTCTCTTTCATCGCTAACCAAGATGATGGGACTTATGGTGGCAGTGTTTGACACATTGCAGTGGGGCCATCTTCATTCCAGACAGCTGCAGGTGTTCATGCGTCCATTTCAGAATTCCATTGCTCTCAGAATGAACTTCTCCATCAAGGTACCTCTGCAAGTGAAGTCCAGCCTACGATGGTGGACAGTGATGAACAACTTGTCCCAAGGCAAGATGTTCTGGATACAAGACTAGAACCAGATCTTTATGGATGCCAGTCTCTCAGGGTGGGGAGCCACTCTCTCTCACCAGCCAGTTCAGGGAACATGGTCAAAGACGGAGCAGAAAATGCCCATCAGTCTCCTGGAACTTCGGGCCATCAAATTGGCCCTTCAGCATTTCACCCCCCCCCCAGATCAGGAGACGCCATGTCCTCATATGAACAGACAATATTGCAGCAAAGGCTTACCTGAACAAACAGGGGGCTCCAGATCTATGACTTTTCACAGCGAAGCAACCCAGCTTCTGAGATGGGCAGAGGACAACCTGGCCTCAATCAGGACAGAGCACGTCAAAGGAGTAGTCAACATCCAAGCAGACTGGCTGAGCTGCCAGATGATTCAAGAAGGAGAGTGGTCCTTGCACAAGAGACTCTTCCAACTGATAGTGTTGGAGTTTAGGGTGGACCTGTTTGCCTCTCCATCCAACCACCAACTGGAGAGGTTCTTCACGAGGTACTTCTGTCCCCAAGTGGAAGCCACAGACACTCTTCTATCTCCTTGGCCCAAGGGGCTGCTATACACATTCCCCCCTGTTCCAATTCTACCCAAGCTTCTCTGGAGAATCCAAGTCCAGAAAGCGGATGTCATTATGGTAGCACCATACTGGCCTCAACACCCTTGGTTCTCTTTCTTGAAGGAAATGTTGGTGACTCTTCCACTCCCTCTACCAGTCTCAGAGGACATGCTAGTCCAAGGTCCAATTTGGCATCCCAGACCAGGCTGGCTTTGTTTGACTGCATGGAGGTTGAAAGGAACCGGTTCTCGAAACTAGGCTATAAAGATTCAGTCATGGATATGATCCTGTCATCTAGGAAGTCTTCCACTTCAAGGATCTACAATATTACC
Organism: Gekko gecko; assembly: GCA_029375565.1. NCBI lineage: Eukaryota > Metazoa > Chordata > Lepidosauria > Squamata > Gekkonidae > Gekko > Gekko gecko. The sequence goes on from JAPDNY010000001.1 coordinate 99,116,695, forward strand.
TGGAAGGCTTTTGTTTGATGGGCTCACCGGAAGAAGGTGGATCCATTGCGACCAGAGATTGGATCTGTGCTTGAGTTCCTCCAAGATGGAAGGATATCTGGTCTCAAGGTACCAATTCTTAAGAGACAAGTGGTGGCTCAGTCCTCCCACACTTTGAAGGTTTTACAGCTTCACAACATCTGCATAGTTGCTGCTTCCACAGAGGCACTTCACTCAAGGATTCTCTGCAAACCCACAGGTTTCCGACATGGCAGCTTAATACCGTTTTTATGGCACTCATCAAATGTCCCTTTGAGCAGCTAAAAGAGGTCCAGCTCAAGTTCCTGAGAATGAAGACCTTATTTCTGGTAGCCATCACATCAGCCAGAAGAATATCAGAGTTGGGAGCTCTATCCGTTCAATCAGATCTTTGTACTTTCCATAAAGATAAGGTAGTATTACAAACTGATCTGACCTTCTGCCCTAAGGTCAGCTCAAAATTTCACGGAGACCAAGAGATTTGTCTACCATCCTTCTTTCAGAACCCTTCTCATCCCAAAGAAAAAGTCTGGCATACCTTGGATGTAAGACGAGCGCTAAAATGTTACATAGTCAGAATGGCTCCATTTAGATGTATGGAAACCATTTTTGTGAACATTTCCCATTCCCACATGGGGAGAAAGATGTCTAAATCGGCCATAAGTACCACTCTTAGAACCTGCATCGCTGAAGCTTATCAGAGTCAAAATTTGAGAATTCCAGAGGGAATCACTGCTCACTCCTTACGTAGCACTGCTACAAACGCGTCTTTTCATAATAGGGCCTCAGTGGAAGAGGTCTGCAGTCATTTGCAGGCTGGCCATGTAGTCTTCCTTGTCCACCTTCATCAGGCACTACAAGATCAATGTGTACGATTCAGCGAATGCAGCATTTGGGAGAAGGGTGCTGCAGTCTGTCCTGTCTGTCAGTGATGACCACCCCTCCCACTTTTAGGGACACTGCTCTGGGAGGTCCCACAAGATGGCCTCCATCCCAGAGGGAGAATGACCATTGGATACTCAATTTGAAGGGTCCTTCTCCTCTGAGGCTTGGAGGACATCTTAGCCCTCCCAGGTCATCACCTTTGTGCCTTTTTTCCTTCTCTTCTATCCGCTGCCGAGTAAGAGAATAGAATGATCTACTGGTTTATTTACGTTAAAGAGAATGGATCCTTCCATACGATTACTGTTTTGATGTTGCTATATTTCTTGTGTCATTTTTACCATGTTACCTAGGTCTTTTCTTCCTAGATGAGTTTAGCTAATTTATTGCTTTCGGAGCACCAGAACTGAGCTTTGGGTGACTCCCACCACAGGAAACACGAAACTGTTAAGTTAGTCCTGCCTCCCTGGATGATGGATGGGAATTACCCACAATATGTCCTCCAAGCCTCAGAGGAGAAGGACCCTTCATGGTGAGTATCCAATGGTTGTTCTGAAATTTTGAATCTATTTTACACAGCAATGTCAGTATTTTGCAGAAAGTGATAGCTGACATATATTTAGTATTTGACAATACTGATAACTGATGTGCAACCTTTAGAAAATGATCTACACATTGACAACCGAGACATGTTCTGAAGGGAACTCTCAGTTTGTAGGTGGGACTTCACCCTCACCCTCTCTATACATTGAAACTGTGTTCTGGAACAGACTCAATGTGCCACTGTGGCTGTGCATTGCAGAGGAAGATCAGCAGTAGTTATAACATTAAATATTTGTCCTGCACTGCCTACCAAAAGACTTGGGCAGTGCACATGGTGCCCCTTTCATTTTTACAACAGCCCTATGAAGTAGGTTAGGGCCATGGTGGCTCAGAGGTTAAGATACTGAGCTGCAGACTGGAAGGTCTGTCGTTTGTCAGTTTCTTACTGTCACGTGATGGAGTGAGCTTCTGGTCCAGCTCCTGCCAACCTAGCAGTTCAAAAGCAAAAAATTACAAGTAGATAAATAGCTCCCCGCTTCAGTGGGAAGGTAACGGTGTTCCATGTGCCTTGGTGTTTAGTCATGCTGGCTACATCACCATGGAAACGTCTTCGGACAGCACTGGCTCTTCACCCACTAGAGTTGGACTTGACTAGCTTTGGAGCAAGGGAAACCTTTACCTTTTACCTATGAAGTGGGTTAGGCTGAGAGATAGCAAGTAGGCCAAGGTCATCCAGTGAGCTATTGGTGGCTCAGGAGGGACTTGGATGTAGATGTCCTCAGTCCAGTCCTCCACGCTGCCTCTTAGTACTATTTGGCAAGATGTCATTATGGAACCCTTAGTAGCTAGACTAGGTCTGGTTTTAAATTCGGTTGCTAATCAGAGGCCTGTGGGAGGGGATACAGTGAGGTATGATGCTGGCTGTATTGCCATGTCATGTCCATCATTTCCATAGTTTCCAATGATGCCTAGAGCTACCCCATTTCACTTCTGGCTTCGTACCAGGCATGTCATAGCACCACATGTGATGCTTTAATTGTTCTGCCACTACTTGAAGTGGTAGTGGGCAACAGGAGTAAGGGGGATCTCCTATCACCACTAGGGAAATGGGACCCCTAGTTGCCAGCCAAGCTCTAGCAATTGGTGAGAGGGTTGGAGGTGGGGAAATTCAAATCACTGTCACTTCAACAGCACAACATCCCTTCCAGTGCAACTAGGGTTCCAGGTCCCCTCGTCACTCCGGCAGGAGGATTTGGAGAGTATTCTGGGGGTGGGTGCAGATGTCGCATGGCAACATTCTGGTATTTGGGTGAAACTCTGTGGTTTTTTTGCCCACAAACCATAGAGTTTGCCCAAATGCCAGAGCGTACCCCACACAACGTCCAGGATGCCTGACATCACTTCTGAGTGCTGTTCCTTTTTAGGGGTGGAGTTTCCCTGCCAGCCAGCTGATTCACAGTGGGGGGAAGCCCCTGAAACTGGGGGATCCCCCATCTGGACCTGGGGGCTGCCAAGCCTAAGTTCAACCCTGAAGTGATGTCGTCATGTCGGGCAACACTCAAGGACTTTTACTTTGCACTGAAAGTGATGTCACACTGTCAGAATGCCAGCAATTTCCCTAGTATTTCCCCACCCTACCAAGTGGCTGCTGGGGAGCTGAAGGCTGCCACTATAATGGGAGACCTGGCAACCCTAGTTTAAATCCCTATTCAGCCATGCAACTCACTGGGTGACTTTGCGCACATCACTCTCTGGCAGCCTAATCTCACTCACTTGTTGTACAGGAGGAGATAACCATGTGGGCCACCTAGAGCTCTTTGTAGGAAGGGTGGTATAAAAATATAATAAACAGATAAAGATTATGTGTACTTGAGAGCTGACATATAGTACTTTTAATGGCAATAAATATTTCAGCTGACCACTTGTGCAGTTTCATATCTGATTTTGAAACTTTCCAAAATCAAAACTATCAAGTGACGTTAACTGGTCTATAGCACTCAAATTTTAATTTTTGGTTTAAAAAGTCACATTCAGAATACAAATTCTCCCCCCACCTGCAACATTACTTTGTAATGTTTGGCAAATTTGGAATATTTTTGAATATTTATTTGTTTCAGATCTAATTATTTTTTTTTATTTTTGCATTTTGTGTGTGCATTTGTGTGTGCCTGTGCCTGGGAGTCATGGCAACCTCTGACAACGCCTACTGGGGCAGGGAGGGCATTCAGAGAAGTGGCTTGATAGCCTGCCTCTGCCTCCCAGCCCTGGTATTCTTTGGAGATCTCCCATCCAAGTACTTGCCAGCATTGGCCCTGCATAGCTTCTGAGATCTGATCAGATCAGGCTTGCCTGGGCTACCGAGGACAAGGCCAGACCTAATTAAATTTTGAATGGCTGTGCCTCTTATTTCTTTAGATCTGGAATGGCCAAATACTGTATTTTCAGGAACAATTATTTTCTGTAGTTTGTAGACTGGTACAGAAATGTATTTTGTTACACAAAGTATAGTCAGACTTTATAATATTATTGCCACCATCTAGTAGTAAGGATAGTGATTGCTTGCTTTTTAGCTCTCCCAAAGATTTGTTTTTTTAATTCTAGCCTTTCTGAGCTTTATCTAAAAAACACAGATAACCCCCTGCTGTCAGCCCCCTTTCAAACAAATTTCCCCTTGAGATGGGGAAGAGGCAAGGAAGAAGAGGGCTTGCTGGATCTGGGTGCTCCTGGACATGGATTAAAGTGTCATTTCCTGACAGCATTAATATGCTTTGTACCTTTCTGTATCCCCTATTCACTAAATTTGGCCAGTAGGCATAGGAAACAATACATTCTATGAACTCTAGGAAGACATAATGTTTTGAAACATGTTCAGGAGCATCTGGTACCTTTAGTGTGCAATTAGTGTTAGTGTGGCAGGTTCTTCTAGCAATGCATGCCTACGTTGTCCATACCTTTCCCCAAAATTAGTGAGAGCAAACTCATAGGTTTCCTGGGTCCCAGCATCTTTTAGGTCTTTTCCAGCTCTGTTTCCACACTGCCTAACCCCTGGGAGTGGCTATCCCAAACCCACACAGTCATTTGAAGAATATAAGATTAATTATAAATAGGATCACAGTCTCTGTCCAGTACCCCTGAGTCAACCAGCTTAAATCAGTGCCCCATCTGATGAGCATCCAAGGCTTTGAACCAGTTCTCATGCAAGCCTCTTCAATGAGCATCTTCTCTGCCTCCAACAGAAGGGGGGGCTCTTTTCCTCAAAGCCAAAGCAGATTCCTGTTGCTTGAGAGCACATCTAGAATGCACTTTTTTACACTGCTGTGTCAGTGCTGGTAAGGCTCTGTCACTGCCCATCACAGTCCTACCTGCAGTAACAGGGTTGTATATATTGCCACTCAGTGTTTCAGAATCTGTAAAACTTGCTCATGTTTGATGTGCAAGTAAACAATTACAAGAATAAAAAGTTAAAAATACCAAGAGAATGCAGATAACACAGTGCTCATTCATGTAAGCATGACTCAAAAGCAGATTCATCTAAAACATGGCAGATTTCAGAATGGCTGCCAGAATTTTTGGCTCAAGATTTTGAAGCAACAAAATTATGCCAGGAGTGCACCTACCTGTGTGTGCATCCTGGGGCATGTACGTGTGTATATACACGTATGTGTTAGTGCACACAACTTTTGCTATCAGTTTCCACCTGCAGTTGTCTTTCCTTGTACCCTGTTCCCAGGTTCCTTTTGTAACAGGGCCACCTCTCTAAGCCTAAGCCAAATGGCTATTTTTATTTGTGATCCTTAAAACCCTTTCTCCTGTCGAGTCTTTAAGTTTTCTGAAAAGGGAGAGAAAGGCCACTTTCTTCTCCTGCCATGGCAATATGGATGAATGCCTATCTGCACAGGCTTTGTTTGTGTCTGGCTTCTCAGCAGAATGTATATGCATGTGAATCCCACTGTTAACTCCTGGTCTCTCCTCTCCTGAGAGAAGCAGCAACCCTGCTATTTTGCCAGGAAATATTAATGCACGTAAACATTTTTCAAAAGGCATTACATCTTCCTGTGTGTATTTTATTATACTCCCACAAATCTGACTAGGTTTGATAGATAGGTGAACAGGGAGCAAGGAGGGAGAGGAGCTGAAAAGAAAGGGAGAGAGTGAAACAGTCCCACCAAGCTGCTGTAATTCAGAGCTAGGCAAAAATCAGATTGTGTGCTTTAGCTAATTTTCTTATTCAGCTATTGATCCAATGGCTGCTCCAGAGTCTATTAGCAGTCAGCCAGTGAAAATATTTCCCATCGGGGGCTCTGACCTGAGACGGGGGTGAATCTATAGCAATTTGTTCAAACAGAGGAAAGCTTTTTCCTCTGATTTGTATTCCAATTTGCACCATGTACAGAGGGGGCATTTGATGGAGAGGGTTTTGTTGGGTGGTGCTTGTCAGGCTTGAGCTAGGTAAACCTGCTGAACAAAGCCCAGTTAATACCTGGAGCTTTGCGCCCTCTATTCATCCCTCTTCATTACAGAACCTCAGCATCTGAAAGCCATGTCTCCCAGCAGAGCATCAAAGCTCTTGGCTCAAGCTATCCCCACCTGGACAGAGGCTGTTTCCCACTCACTCAGGAAACCTCCAAATAATCATGATGTGTATTTAGGATGTTGGTTCTGGGATATGTTGACCCAGGTCATGGTGAAGAAACACATTCCTGGATCTTTCAGAAAAAAACAACTCATAAATCTCCTGTGATATATGAAGGGCAGTTGACTTTTCTCCTTTTTATCTTTTAGTGTCATGAGTAGTCTAACATTGTGCTGATAAAAGATAAGGTTGAGTAAGGGCTAGCTGCATCTCTGTCACCCTAGCCCTCTGCAGAGAATTTACCTGTTCCTAACAATGGTTCTTTGTCCATTTGTGAGAGGAAATGATAAAGACAGGAAGAAGTAGAGTGGAAACCACATTAAACAACATGGAGGAAACCTCTGGATATTAGGGCTAGAACATTCATGTTTATGATACCACCAGAAGTTATTTTTATAGACCCAAAGGCTATGGGTTGGAACCAGTACTTATCTTTGGGCAGAATGATTTGCACCTGCGAAGCATGACGTTCTCTTCTCCCCCTCCCCCTGCAGCTCAAGACATTCCTTGAAATGCTGTTTCTGGCTCATCCCTGTACATTTTGGGACCGTTTGGGGTTGCAGTGAGAGGAGGAGGTGAGAATGTCACACCCTGAAAATGGAAATCCCTTCATCCATGGAAACACTCCAGTGGATCTAAAGCTATGATCCCTTGGAAGAAGTGTCTCATAAGAAATATATAATTAACACTGAACACTGAATTTCCCACACTTTGATTCTTAGGGGAGCATTTTTGAAAGTCAGTCCACTGGTGCAAAAAAGTAGCCCTTGAAGAAGAAGGAGGAGGAAGAGAGTGGATTTATACCGTGCCATTCGCTCACTGCATGGAGGAGTCTCAGAGCGGCTTACAATCCCTTTCCCTTCCCCTCCCCACAACAGAGACCCTGTGAGAAGGGGCTGAGAGAGCTCTCCCAAGAATTACCCTTTTTTATTTTTTTTATTGCTTTTCTCTACATCCTTCCTACCTATGCACACTATATACTAATCTAAAATCTCACAGAGTAGGCAAGGATCATAAAAAGTCTACATTACATTTAAGAGTTCCCTATTAAGTATTGTTACAAAAAGTTATTACTATTAAAATATTGCTAGCTCGAAATTCAATAACATATTATTTCATTATCACATTTCAATTTGTCAAGTAAGTTCTCAGAACTTCATTTAGGTTTTTTCTTCTGCTTATACTTCTTGTTGAACAGGAGTTTGACCTTGTATGATATAGGAGCTCCCAAGAACTAGCCTTGGGAACAGCTCTGAAAGAACTTATGACTGACCAAGGTCACACCAGCAGCTGCATGTGGAGGAATGGGGAATCAAACTCGGTTCTCCCAGATTAGAGTCTGCACTCTTAACCACTACACCAGAGAGGATTTAGGTTTGTTTCCATTAGGCATACGGGGATGAAGTTGCATGTTCATTCACTGCTCCAACATCTGAATTTTTCCTAGGTGTGGCATTCCTGCCCAAGTAAGGAACGGAATGGAATGTAACTAATTTCTAGTCATTGCCAACAGCAGTAATACAGTAGTGATGTTATGTCCACATCAAAAGAATAGGGTGGCTGAGGGAGGGTGGGAACCACCACGCACAGAGACACTCAACCTCTGAATCCCAGTGTCAGGAGGCAACTTCAGGGGAAGTTCTGAGGCTCTATGCCCTGTTGTTGGTCCTCCAGAGAAACTGGTTGGCCACTGTGTGAGACAGGATGCTGGACTAGATGGACCACTGCTCTGATCCAGCAGTGCTCTTCTTATGTTCTTATCTTGCCTAAGACAACCCCATGTTCAGCTTAGAGTTCTTCCTCTTAACTACTATATCCCACCTACTCCAATAGCAGGGCTTCATTTTGATGCTGTGACATTCCTGTACAAGTCCTTTTGCATGCAGAATAGAAAAGATGAGTTGCTGTGATGGGGAGTATAAAATGTGTCCATGTAGGAGATATGGAGGAGGCAGGCAGGCAGACTCCAGGAATTCTGGGTATCGATCAGTCTGGACATTTCCTCATCTCTGTCCCTATAGCGTTTGGCATCAATTTAGTGCTAGATTTCATGACACATGGACTTATAATGAGAGAGAAAGAAAATTGTGGAAGGGGGTGGGAGGGTAAATAAATAAGAACTTTAAATCCTAAGTCCATTCAATTTTTTAAATCACAAGTTTATATTTGACTTAGCCGTAACTTTCAAGGAACAGGCCTAAATTCCAGAGAGAGCTGTAACTCTGACTTCAGGAAAAAGAGTATGTGAGTTTACGAGGTTTTAAAGCAGTCAAACAGAGGTCCCTACAGGGGCTGATGTGAAAAGAGTAGTGGGAGAGCTGACATTTTGTAATATTTAAGGGGAGTATTTAACAGTGTCAGATCTAGGGACTGCGCTGTTGCTGCTTTTATAGGCCACTGAAGGCTCATTTACGGATGTGTTTGTATATGTGTGTGTGTGAGAGAGAGAGAAAGAGGGAGAACAAATCTCTGTGTGTATATGTAAAGGCTAGAATGGAGGGCTAGATTTACTAAAAAAAACTGCATTCCTTCTGTTCATCCAGGAGAATTGTTACATTGGGTAGACACCAAGGAGTGGGATTTGCTCTTCATTTTCTGCTCACTCCCAGAGTTTGGGGATACAGCATACTTGTAAAGTGCACTTGGTACTTTCAAAGCAATAGGGAACAATGAAACTCCAAGCTGATGCTTGCTTTGTAAGTGCCATTGATTACATCCCACCAGGAGTACAAGCTTATGCATTGCTTGCCACATAATTGATCCAATAACTCTTAGAATCGTGCTTGGAGAATGACCAGTCCCTTAAGTTTTAATGGAAAGTGGAATGACTTATGTGCCACAGTAGGAAATAAAGATGGTGAGCCATCTTTGTATTCTATTTCTGCTGCCACTGACTATCATTTTATTTCTTTCTGTGCTGGGAGAAAGAGGTAAAGAATATTTCCTATTTTCTTAATAATCTGATTCCCGTCTATAGACCTGAGTCCCTCAATTCAGAAGGGAGGTCTATTGTTTCCTGGCTCCCCACTTCTCCAAGTCATAAGATGTCCCAGGACAACCTTTTTATACTTCTTTGTGAGGGGAGAACACTGGAGACTCCTGGGTGGCATTTTTGTTCGATACATACAGGGGTCTTTGGGGGGGGAGCGCACTGGAGCAGAGCTCCAGCAGCTTCGGAGGGCAGAAAGTCTCCCACATGTTAGTTTCGGCTGTACAAGCCATTTGGGAGTCTTTCTGCCAGCTGTGTCAATTTCAGCCCCATTATATCCTATGGGCCATTGAAGTCAATGGCAAAAACATAGGGTATATTCTGGGGGCTGGAGAGGAGGGGGTTTGAGGAAGAGGCTCCAAACTCACAGGGTAGCTGTTGGATCCTCTCCCCAAGATACCCACCAAGTTTCAAGAACATTGGACCTGGGGGTCCAATTCTATGGGGCCCCATTCCCTCCATTGTTCTCTATGGTGGGAAAAAGTTACTGCATTTTCCCCAGTGCTCTAAATATTCTTTTTGAGGTGTGTGTGGTGTGAGTGGTCCAATGAGGTTGCACCATCAATTTATACATGTATAAATGATGTTCCTTTTGGTCTTTTGGGGTTTCTGTGTGGCACTGTGGCATGCTTGCACTGCCACAGTGCCACTTGTTCTGGAGTGTGCCACTTGTTCTCATGGCAAACAAGCACCTCCCAAGACAGTTCACTTTCCCTGAGATTCTCTGGGAGAGTCTGACTGCTGGGTGGCTGCCTGCTTGCCTGCCTTAAGTGCGGCTGGCTGGGTTTCCCCATTGGAAACAATGGAGGTAATGGGGGTAACCTGTTTGGGTGCCCATAGAATTAGGCCCATTGGTCCAATTGCTTTTTTTCCACCGTAGAGAACAATGGAGGGGATGGGGCAATCTGTTTGGAGGCTCATAGAATTGGACCCCCAGGTCCAATGTTCTTGAAACTTGGTGGGTATCTTGGGGAGAGGCTCCAACAGCTACCCTGTGAGTTTGGAGCCTCTTCCTCAAACCCCTTCCCCTAGAGCCTCCAGAATATACACTATGTTTTTGCCATTGACTTCAATGGCCCATAGGATATAATGGGGCCGAATTGCCACCTAATTCCTTTCATTCCCTCCTTTCCTTCTCTCCTTTCCCTCTTTCCCGCCTTCTTCTCTTCTCTTTTTTCCTCCTTTCCCTGTTTCCTTCCTTCTTCCCTTCTCTTTCTTTCCCTCCTTCTTTCCTTCTCCTTTCCTTCTCTTTCTTTCCCTCTTTCCTTCCCTCTTTCCTCCTTTTGTGGCTGAACTCTAGTGAGAAGGGATTTAAACTTTAAACCCCTTCTCTCTTCACTCCCCCACCCAGGCCAGCTGGGGAAGGGAAAGGGAAGCTTTCGAAGATGCCTCCCCCCCCTTTTGCTTCCCCTTCTGACATCACTTCTGGTGATGTCAGGGGGCATGGCATACGCTAATAGCCCAGCAGCTCATTAGCATACCATATGCTAATGAGCTTCTGCAGCTCTTTTTCCATGAAAAGACCCCTGGATACATACATATACAACACACACTTTTATACAAGGCTTTTTTGTTGCAAAAAGCCCAGCATGAACTCATTAGCATAATAGGCCACACCCAACAGCAGAAACTCATTAGCATATTAGGCCATGCCCCTGACAGTGCAGCTCCCTCCCAGGATCGACTTCCCCAGGCGCCCCACGGCTTGTGAGGCACCTGGGGAACCTGAGGGGGGGAGGCTGTAGGTGTGGCCAACTCAGAAGCCAGCTGCAACTCCGTTCCTGTGCGTTCCTGCCCAAAAATAGCCCTGCTTTTATAGAATAGGAGCAAAGGAGAAATAGGCAAACATCCTGATGGACAGTTCTGGTCTTTCAGGATCTGGATCAACTCTCCCCAAAGCAAACATCATATGCTCTGAGAACCCATTCAGCTGCTAAACTCAGTTGTCCATGTCATTTTCCAACCACATCCCAACTGTCAACTGTTTCTCTCCAGCCCTTCCTTAAGCAGGTACAATGTGTCCTGGTACCTTGTAGCCATCAGACATCAAAAGCCATCGAGCAAGCAATCATCTTCTGCTCATTAATATCTAGTGAAGAAGCATCTTGACCATTATCTAAACAAAAACTAAGAGCTGGCTCTCTCTTCATTTGATAAATAGTATTTACATTGCTCCAGAGCAAGCAAGGATGCAAAATGCCAGAATGAACCATGAACACCACAGTAATCAGAAGTAACTTTTTCACAGAAAATCAGGAGATGGTCTTCAAAGCACTGCCCTTGCTACAGGCAATGGGGGAAAACCTGTGGGGCATCTCCAGAGAACCTCTGGTAGGAGCCAAGATTGACAACTTCTGGACTCTAGTTCTTTTGGTACCTTCTCTTGATCAAACAGTATATATTCATCATCCCACCTTGCCATGGTTTATTCCAGTAAGTCAACTGAGAACAATGGGCAGAAGAACATTTTCTGAACTTCTGTTGTTTTGATCCATTTACCTTTCTTTCTGAAGACTTTCATTCCACACATTCACTTCCAATCAGACCTATATTTACTGGTTAACCTGAAATATCAGGAAGGTCTAATGTTGCTCCTGGAGGGTAGCCTTGTTGCAATGAAGTGGTGCATGTAATTAAGTGGTGCTGAACAGGGCAAACAGAAAACCTCAGGGGAAAAATGAGAGAGAATGGAATCCAGGAGAACACCTTTAAAAATAAAAAGGTGGACTTTTCAGTATGTTATATACAACCAGGAGAGGCACTTCTTACATTCCACATGCTGAAATCATCCAGTGGATACCGGTGTCTCCTTTCTGACCACTCAAAAGGACTTGCAGTGGTTGTAACACTGCTAACTGGGAGTAGGACTCACAGTTAACCAGCAACTCTAATCAAAGTTGTGATTGCTATTGAACAGCTATTTTCTTGCAACAGGAGTCCATCCAGTAACAGGACAATTGCTGGGGCTTCAAGCCTTCATCTGAGACCTGGTTCTATTAGCAGGGAACAAGTGGGAGTCTTGTAACACAACTCCTCTAATAGGAACGGAAAAAATCTCTTTTGCATGGCATACTGTGATTTTAAGTTGTTTCTTGCAACACTAGAATCCCACTAGAAATATAAGACAAGATTTAAAAATGACCAGTCAATAAGATCTCTTCAAAAGAAGCACTAAGAACCAACTCACTCATTACTTTTGTTCACAGGAATAGCCCACTCATGTGAACTAGGGAGCCCATGAGTCTAAGCCAAAGTGACAATTGGGAAGGCATTTTTCCTACTTCAGAGAGCAAATGTTATTGGGCTAAGCTCCAGGGTCACACAATGTGACTTTTTCATAGAAATTTATGAACTGTCCCTTTGTTTGTTCAGTTAGAGAGAGTGGCTTGTGGATTCCATTGGACTGTTAGGCAGGGAAATAATGATGATAACCCAGGCTTACTTCTGAGCCCCTTTTGCCCCCTTTAAAAAAATAGTATGATGTCTACTTTGTTTGTCAGGCAAAAGAGCAGACTTGGAGGCTCAGTCAAAGTATCAGAGCCAGGCAGGAGCGATCAGGCCAGAATGCTTCTTGACTGATCTGATACTCTGCCCTGGGGTCATTCAGGCCACAAGAGGATGAAGTGCTAAGACTATAAGTTTGTCTGCTCTCTGAATCGTGATTTTTATTGTGTTTGCAGCCAGTCATCAAGAGGTTTTGGAGGCAAGCTAGAAAAGTAAACTGGGTTTTAATGAGCTTAAGCCAAAAACACCTTGAGGCAGATTCTGATATTATAGACAGAAACAAGCTCTTCATGCCTTATCCTCACTGAACAGGCCCTCTGGTGCACCACTGACAAGAACTCTATGCTCTTCCCAATTTTATCTACCCTCTGTCCTCCTCTCATCTGTATAGTCCTTTGTTATGAGCTTGTAAAGCTTTCCCACATACTGCTAAAACTGACAGCACTTCTTTTCACAAATAATCACATCCCATCATGAAGCCAGATTGGTTTTCACCTGTATAGCAACAACCCATATTATCAGACTGATTCTATTAGAACCTCTTTATATTTTTGTCCCACCTTCCTTCCAAAGAGCTCAGAGAGGCTGCAATATAGACAGATAGACGGACAAATATAGGTATGTATCTCTTTGCCATCAAGTCACAGCTGACTAGTGGTGATCCCATGGAATTTTCAAGGCAATAGATGTTTAGAGGTAGTTTGCCATTTCTTGCCTCTGCATAGTAAGGCTGGTATTCCTTGGTCATCTCCCTTCCAAATAGTGACCAGGGCCAAGCCTTCTTAGCTTCCAAGATCTGATGAGATCAGGCTAGCCTGGGCCATCTGTATAGGAAGAGCCTTTCCTGAATCATTTCTGCTAGGGCCAAATGGCCTAGCTGCTAACATGTCCATGTGACTTTTGTCACCTGCAACAGATGGCATGCCAGATGCCAAGCCTGATATCCATATACAAGACACTTTGACACCTTTGCTGGGAAGAGCAGACATTAAGGCGTCTTCCCAAGCTGGGGACACAGCTATCCCAAGACATTAACATCAAAGCTCTTCTGACATGGCTTCTGTCATGTCGACCCAGAGATTTGGGCACACCTCTTCATCCAGGGAGAAACTTTCACCTCCCCAGCCATGGATCCAAATTCTTGGCTAACACTATTCCAAAACAACAAAACGCCTTCACATATGCAGCTTTGCACAGGGTAAGACACCCAAAATTGTTACAACTGGACTCTAGTTCAGAATCCCACCATGCTAAGCCATCATGTGCAGGTTTTTGGGCCCTCTGTCCCAGTCCAGGGATAAGAGGCACAACTCCTGAATTCTGCCAGCATGTACAGGATTTTACTTCTCCCCCATCCCATTCCAGGAATGAAAGATGCCAAAATCCCATATGCTTCAGGAACACTTAAACAAGCCAAAGAGTATGTCTGCACACACTCCTGGCTTACCAGTAGTCACTGCCACCAAGATCTCTTACATCAAGGCCCTCACCAAGGCTCAGGAGCAGAGATCTAAACTCCTGCCTGGTCTAGAGGACTTAGCAACTTATCAGCTCTGTGCCAGAGCTGCAGATAATTAACACACAGTGGTAGCCTTCTAGTCGAACGGCTTAAGCACAGGATCTAGGCCTAGAGTCAGGTTGCAACATAGGACACAAACTCAGATAATATAGATTAGATATTATCTTTAATCAGTGCAGAAGCATGCATATATCATAAGACTTGCAGAGGTAGGAAAACAAATAATATCTATAGCTTATTCAGCTCTAACTACACATAGCAGTATTCATAGTTACCAGTCATTCAGAGATACCAGATAATTCAATGTCCATTGTGTAACCATGGAATCTTGAGGATGAACCACATGATGGAAGATGACCACCAAGACCAGCTTGGCTGCCTAGCAGTAAAATTCCATGTTGCAGGTATACAATCAAAAGGGGAACTCTCTCAGAAAGGAGCTCTCTTTCCAAGAAAACTCTCCCCCTCTTCCCATAGGGTGATCACAATTCTCTCCCTTTCCTGTCATAATTGAATATGGCCATTTATCCAATCAGAGGGGATGAAGAGGTGTGCCCAAATCTCTGGGTCGATGTGACAGAAGCCATGTCAGAGGAGCTTTGATGTGTTAATGTCTTGGGACAGCTGTGTCCCCAGCTTGGGAAGATGCCTTAATGTCTGCTCTTCCCAGCAAAGGTGTCAAAGTGTATTGTATATGGATATCAGGTTTTGCATCTGGCATGCCATCTGTTGCAGGTGACAAAAGTCACATGGACATGTTAGCAGCTAGGCCATTTGGCCTTAGCAGAAATGATTCAGGAAAGGCTCTTCCTATACACCATCCATGTCAGGGCACCTCCCTATTTAGGTAAACATTTGGGATTCTGACATTCCCACAACTTGGATTAGCACATGAATAAATGTCAGGGCATTCAGAGGTCAGTGTGAATGCCAGGTCCCCATTGTTCATGCGATCTAGCAAGGTCCATGCTCTCATCTTGAAAGACTGCATTGCTTTTGTGGATGCTGCTGGTTCAAGAAAGTATACCAGCAAGGATTCCCAGGATGAGACCAGGAGACTTCTTTATCTCTGTCTATTCTAACTGTTTTCCCAGTTGTTAAAGAATGCAACCCATTAGATGAAAAACTGAACCTAGCATATTTCTTTTAAAGATAGGTTACAGGTTTACACCTGTCAAGAGTACAGAAGCTATGATAAGACAGATGAGCTATATTGCAGGAGACTGTCTCCCAAGCTGCTTCCTAAGGGTAGGGTCTGAATCAGAATTCAGTTTTTTTATTAATGTAATTTGATTAGTCCCTTGTGGTTTCAGTTGTCTTGTCCCTTATTTGTCTCTCTGTAGCTCCTTGGCACATCTGAAGTACTTGTGTGCAAAAAGCAGCTGTCAAGGACAAAAGAGACATCAAAACAATTTACTTGTGTGCAGGTGCATCAGCTTGTTGGGGGTTTTGATGGTAAGATGGTGTGTTTACTTGAAAGACTGTGCTATCTAGGCTAAGAATGCCTGACACAACCCTGCCCAGTGCACTGTAAGACTGCTGGGCTCTCCAAATGAAAGTAGACAAATGGTCTTGAGAATGTCTCTGACCTCCTTTTTGTTTTTAAGCATTGTGTGAATAGGGTTGCCATCGTCCAGGTGGGGCTCAGCATTCTCCTGTAATTACAACTGATCTCCGGAGCAGAGAGATAAGTTTCCATGTAGTAAGTGGCAGTTTCAGAGGAAGTCCCCACTGAGTTCCCTCCCCTTTCCAAAGGCTGCCCTCCCTAAGCTCTGCCCCCAAATCTCCTGGAACTTCCCAAGCTGAAGTGGCAGCCCCGAAACCCAGCCTGTTGAAGCATTCAGGATAATTTAAAAGATCTCACATTAGCTTTGTGTCATTTTCCTTGACCTTAATAAAAGTATTGCATAGACTGGGATTTGGAGCTGCGGTGGCTCAAGCGGTTAAGACGCTGAACTGCAGGCTGTGGAAGGTCAGTAGTTCAGCAGTTCAAGACCCGGGTGCCGCAAGATGGAGTGAGCTCCCGTCTCTAGTTCTAGCTCCTGCCAACCTAGTAGTTCGAAAGCAAGAAATTGCAAGTAGATAAATAGGTACCATTTCGGTGGGAAGGTAACAGCGTTCCGTGCACCTTGGTGTTTAGTCATGCTGGCCACATGACCATGGAAACGTCTTCGGACAGCGCTGGCTCTTCGGCTTTGAAACGGAGATGAGCACCGCAACCCTAGAGTCGGATTCGACTGGCTTTCGAGCAAGGGAACCTTTACCTTTACCTAGTCTGGGATTGGGATTTTTCTTTGGACCATTGCATCTCCCTAGAATGTCTGTCACTTGTGAAAAGGCATCCTGCCCTACCACATGAAACGGCTAGTCTGAACATTTAATAAATATGCAAACTCTGCTCACATTTCCTTCTCGTTCTGAGCAGAAAGAACTAGATCAGGGCTCTTCTTCATGGGGAAGCAGCTATATTATCAAATTTACATTTAATGAGATAGTCTGTGAACTCCCAATTAGTAAGAACCCATAAAGAAGAAAAAAGTAAATGAGATTCAGATAGGGAGAAAGAACATGAAAGAATACAGGAGTGGGAGAAAAAAATGAGTTCTGTTTTCTGACTGTATATAGTCCAGATGGCTTTAGACAGAACTGTTATTCCTTTAACACTAACTGTCCTTCTTCCATAATCACAAAGAATGGCTAAAGCCAAGTAAAACTATGGGACTTTTCAATGCAGTATAAGAGATGACGTGTGATGCTTATCAGTGGCAATGGAGTGGCGGTTATCCACAATCAATCGTAAATGGAAGGGTGTGACTTTGTGTTGCAAGAGTAGAACCAGACTCTGTCTCTTAGTGTCAGCTGGGGGGGGGGGAGGCTACAAAAGAGTCAGATAGGCACTGAGTTTCCCAGTTTCATTCTCCCACTTGTGTACCTCCCAAAAATGCCCTTCCAGAAAGACAGATTAGTATGCTCTGAAATTTTGTCTTCTTTCTCCTTTCTTTCTGACTTTTTCCCCTCCCTGACAGTCTACCATCATCGTTGCTGACAACTAATAAAATTATGCTGTTTGGCTAACATGTCCACTAAACAATGTAATCTCCACACAGTGAGAACAATGCATCACATGGGTCCGCAGGGCCCAGTGATATTGAGTTACTGTTAGTCAGCAGAGGAGGGACGCTGAATTGAATGCAATAACATTCACTCAGCACTCTCTGGGGAGAAGGGGAATGGAGATTCAGCCCTGTAAGGAGGGACATGAATTATATGCAGAATCTCACTCAAATGCTCTTAATTCATCCTCAGAATTCCTGGGCTGCTTCCCGCCCGAAGGCCCTGTGTTGCTGTAAAGGATGCTTGGCAGCTTGACGGAGATTGTTCTGCAGCAGCCCGCTCCCCTTTGCTGAATGTGCCTCCCCTTTCCCTCCCCCAATCCCACTGTGAGGCAATAACAGTAGAAACAAACAGTGCTTTCCAAACTTATGAGTCATATTCAACTGTTTGATTCCTTTGATGAAGACTTGGCATATAAACATTTCCCTTGATAATCACTCAGGCTTTTGTTTAATCTGCTTTACTGAAAAAGTGAACCGGAGCTCTCCTTTTGTTGACTGTTGCTTTTGTTTTGCTTCTGTGCAGCACCATCAGTAAATCACAAGTTGCATGAATGTAATCTAGCATTCTCTAATAACAAATAGGTAATTAGGAATGTGCATATACCTAATACTGAAACTGTGTGTTCTTTAATAACAAACTAATGGTAGCAAAGGAGATATATCCTTTGGGTGGGGGGGACAGAGCCATATGGGGTGGAGATTATGAATAAGGATATTAGCTCATATATCACTCGTGGGGAAGGAATATCACCAGGGATATCTTTGTCTGTTCTGACTATATAAATGTTTCTGAGAAAAATGTTTCTGCTCCTGGATGAAACTGGGAAAGGCCAGCCCACCTGCCACCCACATTGGATGTTCACCTGCTACTTGCAGGGCCAGTGGAACTCCAGACCTAGCCACTAAGATGTTTCACCATGGAGTCAGAGTGGTTCCACACCAGTCAATGATGGTGCAATTGTCATCAGTTATAAGCACAATGAAAGTGGTAGTTTCAGACCATCTGCAGCTGTGCCGTTCTTTCCCCAATATAGTCTCAATTTTTCACGGAGTCAATTGGTTGTGGTTTTTTCCTATTGTTGTGATAGAAGCACTATTTTTGTTGTGTGGCTGGTCTTTGTATTCCTATTCACCACATTTGCAGAATAACATGTGCTTTGACACAGCTTGGGGGCATGGTGCTTATGGGAGGCACCAAGCAATTCCCCCATGTCCTGGTTGATCTTTTGTGTTTGTTACAACTTCCTGCCCTGCTCTATTAACTGTTGCTTCCAAGCAGCACAGCAAGGGCTGCCGCAGATGCCTCTGAAAATTCCACTGGTATGGTAACAACATTAAGAAATAGCATTGATCCACATCCTGTATCCTTCAAACAGTCAACGACAGCAGCCACAGCTGCAATTTAATTTTGTTTCCTTTACACTTTAATGCTATTAGGAATGAGTACTGTTTTTCCAGAATGTCATTTATGAAGGGGGTATTTAAAATTGAGAGGGAGAGCGTGGATTTCTAGCTGCAGTGATGATCCCTTATGGGGTGTCAGGGTACTTCAGACATCATGTGAAACATTCTTTAAGCGTAACTGTGGTTAATAAACCAACTTCAGATCCTGGCTTCGGAGCTTGATTTGATGGACTGCAACTAACCAAAATTAATATAGTGTGAGAGCCAGCATGGCTGTAGTGATTAGAGTGTCTGACTAGGATCTGGGAGGCCCAGGTTCAAATTCCCACTCTGCCATAGATGCTTGCTTGGGCCAGTCACACACTCTCAGCCTTGCCAACCTTGCAGTATTATTGTGCGGATAAAACAGAGGAGAGGAAAGCAATGTAAGCCGCTTTGGGCCCCCATTGGGGAGAAAGTCAGGATATAAATGAATGAAATAAATATTAATAAAAATAAATCATGTAGTGGCCTGTATTCAGACAATCACTGTAATCATATTTAGTAGCAGTAATAAAATATATTGCATATGGTTAAAGGCCATTACAGTCTTGTTAAATTAAAAATACATAAACTTCAAGGATTAGCAGGAGAATAACAATAAAAACAGATCAGCTGAAAGTTAGTGAACCAAAAGATAGACTGGCCCCAAAACACAAATTGGGCTACATCAATTAGGCCATGAGCATGACTTTATCTCACATTTCATAGGTTCTCAATTGATCTAGGCTTCCAACAGAGAGGGCAGGACAAAACATAGTGAGGAAAGTCCTCTGCTTCTGGGGGACACAGGCACCAGACAACAGGTTTTTGGGTATAACAATCCATTAGCATGGCTGTTGGCATAGTCTGTAAGTGGATGGTGAGGAAAGCCATTATATGTTTATGAATAGTGATGTTAGAAAGGTAAGAGGCTCTGTTGTGATCACTTTTGATCAATCCAAATCATGGGGAAAATTTGGAACTTGCTATGGCATGCCTATTGAACTTGACATTGAGATTGAAAATCCAGGCTCTGTGTCTGAAACTGTCTGGAGTAATATCCTGAGGATTAGTTAGTAAAGAAATTAGTGTTGCCAAACTTGCTTTGAGAATTTATAAGAAATTTGGGGGTGGAGCCTGTAGCAGGGGTAAGAAGGGGAGGGATCTCAGGGGTATAATGCCATAAAGATCACCTTCCAAAGCAGCCATTTTCTCCAGGAAATCTCAATGCTTTGGCAATTATTATAAACTGGACTTGAGGCAGCTCTTTCTCAAAACAGTGATTTCTTTTATTCAGCTCAGAACACAACAACAAGCAAACCAGCAACACACCCCACTTATATACAGTCAAGGACAGTCAAAAACACACCTCCTAAAACAGTAATAAGCAATCACAATAAAAACCACAGAATACCTTATTTGCATTTCCTGCTTCACTCTAGTCTTCCCTGATTGGTCTGCCAATTTAGGCAGCCAATTAGAGCAGGTGCTACATAATCCTAGCATGCAATGGTATCTAACACAAGGCTCAGGCATTAACTGCATTCAATACAAATACCTCTTCATATTGAGAACCAATGACAGTAATTCCCTCCAAAGCCATGTCATCTCCTGACACTCTAACAGCCAACCAAAAGGAAGATTTCAGGATCCTTGCAGACTATGAAGCTTGGCACAAAGCTCAGGCACAATACATAACAGGGATAAAGAATTTGGTTGTAGCCAGAAACACAGGCAGGATCTCTGCAGCAGGGTAAGACATTCCTTTGAGAACTGGCCAGTTAGAGTATTCCTGTGTTTACAAGATTTTGGAGAGTCTCCATAAGTCAATCATTCTAGCCCCAGATTTCAGCACCATGTAAGATTTGCACCATTGCCTTGCTCTAGAACAATTTCAGAATAGGATCAAGCAAAAAGCGGATTTTCCATGCACGATCATACGAGCACATCTGGGAGGCGTAGCGCTCCCGTGGCCAAACCGCGGCTTCCCTCTGAAAATGCAAAGTAAAAAACTACTACGTTCGAAGTACTAGTTTCCGGAAACCCCAGGGCAAAGGCCGGCGTCTGATCGCGGGAGCACCAGTATCCCGTGGCTTCCAATACCGGCCCATGTCCTCGGGTTTCCAGATGTTGTAAGTTTCCATGGGATGCGCACCAATGCTGAATGAGGCATGCGCATATGCAAGACACCGGCAGCGGCCCGCCCTCCCCCAACAGCACATGCGCACTTCGCAACAGCGCGGCTTGCGTGGTCTGCTGTGCTGCTTTTTTGCTGTGCTGCAGCAGTGTGGTGTGATCGGCACTTGGGGCTGGAGCGTGGCAACCCAGTGGCCCGTGTGATCGGGCTACTGCACCTTATTTTGCTCCTGGGCGAACTGCCACGCCTCCCCCTGTGTTTTCTGGCACGTATGACCAGGGCCTAAATATGGTTAGTTGATCTGTAGCAATATCATGCAGGGGCCATTTTAAAATGTGTGCTGAACACACACAGCACAATGAATTACAAGCAGAGGTGGTGTGGGGAGGGTTGGCAAAAGAACAAAGTCTGAGGAGTCCCATGGTGCACTAAGGGCACCACGAAAGCAGCCGGTCAGTTTTGCTGTGCTCAGACTATGCTGCTGTCATTTTAGATGTACAAAGCAGGCATACTGTCTGTATTAGATACAGCCATGGTAGGGTAGGGGAAATTGTAGAGGGCAAAGGGATCGGCAGAACTATTGGGTTATGCCTGAGCACTTGGATAAATACTGGGTCTGGTTGTCAGGACCATTCCATGGGAGTAACCTGGGTCTAAGTCTGATTCTTGATAGGCCTTAATAGGTCTCTTCTCATCCTGACCTTTAAAATCAATACAAGTCTCCTTCCTTGCATGTAAACAAGGTTGATCCATTGCATTTGGGCACAGTGCTGTAGAAATCTCATTCACAGATGCTGGAGAAACTCCCATTACACTCTGAAGCAAAGCTTATGCTTGAGGTCCCTGCTGGCAGTGTAGCCTTCCCCTCCCCTCCATGTATGTTTTTAAATTAGCTTCCCCTTGGTTCTTAAAAATATACCTCAATCGCCCATATTTTGTTTTGCTTTTGTGCTGGAAAAGACTGCATTACGACTTGAAGCGTTTTGAAAGAATTTCCAAGTGGGAATGCTCCTGGAGTCCTATTAACAAGCTTTCAATTGCCTCACCTCTTCCACATTTCACATCACCAAAGCTATTATCAAGCACAGCTCAACAAGTAATCTGTATTGAATAATATTGTCAGGTATTTCTCCCCCCTTCTTTATTCTCTTTATAATCCTTCAGGGTAGGAAGGGATTTCAAGTCCAAATACTCTTTCAGGCTTCTATTTGACCAGATATTAAGCATGCGGGTACCTTGTACAAGGAGTCTTGCTGACTTCAGTAGAACCGTGCTTAGCTGTGCAGTTTGCGTGCATTCCTTTTCTCAGACTTTTTCCGCATGCTCAAGTTACTCCTGATTTTGCATTGGAATCCATTTGGGCAGGGTTCTTTTGCATGTCTGCCCTCTCTGTGTATTTATACAGTTGTAGAGTCAGTCTGTTTTCTTCCACATGTGACTTAAATAATGAGGATTTTCAAGTTATGGTGCTGTCGTCACTGGTGTCATTATCAGTGGTGTCACAGCACCACCATTTTTTTTATTTAGGGAAAAAAAGGCCCTAAAATATTGATGACAGAAATCACTCATCTTCTGTGGGGAGAGGGAGTAGTTTAATGATAATGACAGTCCAATCATTGAAAAGTGGTGTGGAGATGGCTAGAACAAAGAAGGCTAGTAGAAACATTGCGCACTAGAAAAAAGTCAACTCAAAAATCAGCTTCCAGAAAAACATCAGGACAAAAGTAGTCTGAAAAGAGCCAGAAAAAATTGGGGAGGGGGGGAGAAAAGAAAAACAAAGTGAAAACTAAAAGCATAGAAATGTATGTGGATAAGTATGGGCCAGAACCAATATTTAAAAAAAAAATCCAGAAAAGAGATCAGTTATGCTGCAATAATGGCTGAGGTTGTGCCTGAAGTATTGCATTCTGCTGTCTAAGGGTGAGGTACTTAAGTTATCTTGAGAAGCAGATTGGTGGTGTAGAGACCAGGATGACTTCAAGAAGCTTCATTCCAACAAGATTCCATGGTTTTATTCATCCACAATCACTCAGATTCTCCACATTATTTTATCAGGTTTTTGTACCGTGTGTGCTGGGAGAACGGAATAGGAAAACCACTTGAAGACTGGAAAATCTGCACCTGGATCCCTCTTCTCCACTACTCTTTGAGGCACATGTGGCCTCTTCTCCTTTGGATGTGAGCACCCAAACAGAAGACTGAAATGGCCAGCAGCCAGCAAAAACTTTTGTGTGGCCTTTTTACTGGGAAAGGTTGATCTTTGTGGAAGTAGAGAAGCCCTGAAGCAGCATTTTTGTCAAACTTCCCCCACAGCCGACCTCAAAGCTTCCCATCCTGTGCTGTTTCAAAGTATAAATGATTTCTAACCTGTAAAAGGTCAGGAGAGATTCAGAGTCACAGGAGAGAATGCATGGCAAGGTTGTAACTTGGATGCCTTAGAAACCATATTGGCAACGTACATAAATCAAAGAGATGGGGCTCAGTGCAGGAATTTTTTTTTATCAAATGAGGACTTGAATGAGTGAATGGGCTTTCATAGCCTTGGCATTACAGAAGGAACTTTCCTATCACATCACATTATCACAAATACAGTGTTTTTTCATGAATTTAGGTCACCCATTCAGTGCACATTCAGTTGCCAAGAGCTGGTTAATAAATTGATAACTGGCATGTGAGAATGGTCATTAGCAGACAGAACTTTCAGATCACCCCCAACTGCAATGTTTTCAATGGATTCAGTTCACACATTCAACTACCCATTATG
The DNA here is from genome assembly GCA_029375565.1 of Gekko gecko. Classification (NCBI taxonomy): domain Eukaryota; kingdom Metazoa; phylum Chordata; class Lepidosauria; order Squamata; family Gekkonidae; genus Gekko; species Gekko gecko. The sequence goes on from JAPDNY010000001.1 coordinate 99,140,225, forward strand.
AAGTGCAGTGAAACCAAATGATATGCCTGCATACGTGACACAGCCCTACTGCTGGTGAGTCAACCAATCACTTCATGATGAGCTCACAGGACCAGAAGTTAGAAGTGGGTTTTTCTGTTTGTTTTTTAATGGTCAGAACCCCCACTCCTTCACCATATGCTTAAAAAGTTATCACAGTCACCGCAAGTTACCACAAGATAGAGAAACCTGGCAGTTTCTGAAATGCATACTGTGGTACAAAGTGGTAGCAAAAGTAGAATACAGTTTACAGATGAAATTTTTTCATGGGACTAATGGTATCATACTTAAGTGTCCTTCAAAGATCAGAACAATACTCTCCTTTTTTATATAAAGCTAAAGAAGGTATATAGGACTGAAAGTTCACTCTGGGATCTGAGTTAGTGTTCATGAGGGGGACATGTATTAGCTCCCTTTTCCCCTAAGGGGCTTGAACCTGCTTCCACCCAATCACCTTTGGAGACAAGCTTAGAAAACCACAGTCCTCTTTCCCTTCCTTCTTTGTGGGGGGCAAAGCCCTTTTGTTCTTTTGAAGTACTACACCTTGAGTCTGTTCAAACAGGCAGCTAACCCTGCCATTAGCCCGTCTCTAATTTGATTCTGATCTTTTAAATCCGTCATTGCACGACCAGACAGCCCCCCCAAGGAATTGTCTTACAGCGCACTGCCTCTGCTATTGATTATCCAGATGGCATCCACTGAAGGAGGCACGTCGGGTGATTTTTTTAAAAAAAGAAAAAAGTTTTTGCAAGCACATAGGCACGGCATTGCGTCCTTGTTTATCCACGCATGCGCAGAATTGAGATTTTTTTTTTAAAATGGTGCTCATTCAGGATGGTCTGACGTCAGACCATCCTGAACAGGCGCCATTTTTTATTTGTGTGCTGGAGCGATCAGATGGGGGAAAGTCCACAATTGATCCATCAGGAACTAAAAACTCCAGATTTTAACTAGTACCTATTAAGTATGGTTCCAAAGCGTGGCAAAACGGGATGCTCATGGATCAGGTACATTTCCCTGATGTTGCTGTCTGGAAATTACATTTAAATCTGCCAGGCACTCGTGCATGGTGCGGATCTAAAGAGCCGTCTGAATGGAGCCCTTGGGAAAGCAGAGAGCTGGCACAGCTTGTCCTGTTTGAGATACAGTGACCAGAACAGCACACAGAATTCCAAATGAAGCTGCACCGTAGCTTTATACAGGGGAATTAGAATATTGGCTGTTTTATTTTCAGTATGTTTCCTAATAATCCCTAGCATAGAGTTTGCCTTTTTCACTGCTGTGGGACGATGGGTTGACATTTTCATTGAACTATCCACTACTTCCCTCTTAGGTCCTTTCCGCACTTGGATCTCATCCCTGGTTTTATCAGAGTTCCAACTTGTGACACAATACTGTGCATTTATCCCTGGTTATAACAGCATCCATTTAACCTGAGACCAGTGTGGGGCAAAACCGGGGTGACCTCAAGGTAATGTGGAAATAAATAATACCCCGAGATAATCACAGGGGTGAACTCGAATGTAGTGTAAAATGTAAAAATACCCCGAGATAATTACAGGGATGAACTTGTGTATAGTGTAGAATGTAAGTTCGGGGACAGGGTTGAACCAGGATTTAAAGTCTAGTGCAGAAGGACCTTAGTCTCAGCAAGTTCAGACCCTATTCGTGTGTACTTAAAGTTGGGATTTTTTGTTCCAGTGTGACCTTGAGCCAGTCATACTCTCAGCCTACCCTACCTCATAGGGCTTTTGTGCACACATTCATTGATTTAATTATATCCTGCATTTCTCCCCAGTTCAGACTCAGAGGGCTTTTACAACATTGTTCTCCCTTCTTTCATTTTCTCACAACAGCAGTGCTGTGAAGTAGGCCAGGATAAGAGTTTGTGATGGACCCAAGGACACCCAGCAAACTTCCATGGCAGAAATGGAGACTTGAACCCAAGTCGCTCAGGGTCCTCCTAGTCCACTGCTCTGTCTACTAAGCCACACTGGCTCTTTTATGTGTAAAAAATGGAGGAGAGGAGAACAATGTAAGCTGCTTTGGGTTCCCGTTGGAGAGCAAGGTGGGCTATAAATGAAGTAAGTAAACAAACAAATATGTATGATTGAGGGGGTGGAATGGTATATAACACACCTGTGTTTAAGAGACTACCTGTTTGCATCAAAAAAGTGAAGACTGTAGTAACAGTCAGGTGATATTGAAACCAGCCACAGGAAGGGAAGGTGATTGTAAGCCATTCTGAGACTCCTTTGGGTAGTGAAGAACTGGGTATAAAAACCACCTCTTACTCCTCCTTCTCTGCCTCCAGACAACTGGCAAAGTTTTCTTGTAAACTGAAAAATAATTTGCTGTTTCCCCCACTCTCAGGCTGCCATTGTGCCACAAATGGCAGATATTGGTTTATGCAAATAGATGGGCAAGTAAATATTTTTGCAAGCTAATTACTTTAGTAGATCTATTTGGAAGGCTTCTTAGGGCCACTGACTGTATACATAGACCAGAATAAGAATAATCACGGTTGTTCTGCACTAGTCTTTACTACTTATGGACATAGTTGTCTGGAAGCATCTTTAGAAGGTGTCATGCAGAACAGCTTCTGGTCATGTTCAACAATTCAGAATATCACCAAAAAAGAGACCACTACCCTCAGGAAAGACAAGAAATACATAACCGTATCCCCCCATATCCTGTTTGAGTCATACTGGTTCAATCATTTTACACCCAAATGCAACAGTGGCATTGTGTCAGTCTCCTTGGCAGCCTGCCTGAGACAGCTGGCATCAGAAGGACACATGCTCACACAGAGCAAAAGCAACTGGGTCATATTTGTAATAGGTTTTTGAACTCTGTTGTCATATGCATGACTTTTGGATGTGTGTCCATAACTAGGATTCGTCATGATGGCTTCTTGAATTGCAGCCTTGGTGCTGAACATTGTGTACATCCTTTCCCAGTGAACACGGATGGTGTTATTGATGATTTGTGGCATTCAGTGTCCAGAGGGCTATTTTGTTTAGTTTGTGCAGTGAAGTTGTTCAGCTTTACAGCATCTGCTGTGTGGGGGAGGCAGCTGGTACTCGAACAGCTAATGGAATTGCCAGTGATTTCCTTTCTCTGATGAGAATAATTCTCCTAGAATCTCCCAGTGGTTTTTCTCATTTCCACTCCACCCTCCTCCCCCTTTCTCATTCCCCACCACCACCATTGCCCATGCTAGCTTTCCTGTATTGCAGTTTCTCTATCTGTCTCTTTCAGTTGAGTGCAGCTGAAGCTGCTGCCACAAAGCCAGGTAATTCAGAAATTCTCCTTATCAACCTTGGCCCAGTTTCACCTACCAGTCCACCTCTTCAATTCATGGTTGCAGACCCTTGACCAAGTCATTCCATAACTCTCCTTCACTAACTTTCAACATAAATATCTTATGCAACACTGAAAACCATTTTTTTTTTGTGAGCCAGCTGTTATGCTGCTGCTGAATGCTTAGTAGGATCCACTAACTTATGCAGTTTATTGCTGAATGAATATGGTAGTGCTAAATTCTCCAGTTTATCCTCCAAGATGGATTTGAGGTCAAGACCAAGGGCCGCCTCATCACCAAGTCCAAGAATGACTGCAAAAGAAAAAAAAAGAGTGGCAGGCTGCCATGGAGGCGATGGAGAAAAGGATGACAGAGGTGGTGCAGAATTTAGGAAAGCAAATGGAATCACAGTTGCAACAACAGATGCAAATACAACTGGAGCAAATAGAACAAGTGCAAGTTCAAGTACAAGAAAAAATATGGCAGCGTTGAAAGAACTGGTACTAACAGAAGTGGCAGGGATAAAAAAAGATACGGAAGAAGTCAAGAAAGAGGTTCAAAGTCTGGTGACAAAATCAACAGAAATGGAACAAAAAGTGAAAAGAACTCTCCAAGAGAATATTAGGTTGGAATCTATGATGGAATATAGGGCTACCCAGAATCATCTGAGATTGAGAGGAATAGAAGAGGAGGAAGACTAGGACATACGTACGTTAGTAATAAACACGTTGACAACATATATAGGAGAGGATCAAGGAGATTTGGATTCAGACTTTGACTTAATCTATAGAGTAAATTCAGCTTATGCCAAGAGAAAGAAATTACCCAGAGATGTGATTGTGCAATTTGTGACAACAAAAATGAAAGAAGATGTCTTCAAGAAGCAATTTACACAACCGTTGGAAATCAATGGAAAGAAAATTCTCCAGTTTATGAAGAACAGCACTCCTGTGTCTCACCACTGGCCATTACAACTGAGAAGATTTCTGATAAGGGATTCAGAAGTCTCTTCATGTGTCGTTCTGGAAAAGATATTAGGTTGGTTCCCATTGTTCAGAAAAGTGTGGAGCCTTTGACAGTGCAAGAAGCCTTCATTTGGAGGAACAACCTCATCCACTCGAAGAATACCCCTTACATTAGAGGAAGACTTCACATTTTGTTGACTGGAGTGGTAGGATCCTCAACCCATTGTTAAGAATTTATAACATACATGCCAGTGTCTTCTGTGTGTTTAAGTGTGCTGGACTCTGCTTGGAGGAGATGCATCTAGTGCAAGGTATGTTACCTGTATGGATGTCCAATGGATTTGTTTTTGCCCTTTTGTTCTTGTCCCTGACAGCAGTGGCCATAGCTGTTGAGTTCACATGCAGAAGTGTCCGTCTTGCTTCACATTCAGTATGAGTTTCTGAATGATTAACAGAGAGTTGGCAGGTTTAGGTGGGTCATTAACTTGGGCTGGTTTTGAACACTTTAGCTTAAAAGTGACAGGTTTCATACAATAAATATTAGAACTCTAGAACTGTATGTGACCTTGAAGGAAGAACTGTAGTCTCCCAGAATTCTCATTTGAAAATGTTGATGTTGACTATTCTAAGAAGAGTTGAATTTTCAGCAAACATTTATAATTTTATATCAGTATTTTACCCCAGATGGTATTTCATATTTGATTTCATTATTTAACATTTGATAGTATTTGAAAGTTGTCATACTATAATATTTGATTTTTCACTATTGAAATGCAATGCCATTTGGTTTTGATACTATAGTTGCTGACATATCTGCTACTCGAGTTGCCAATCTCAGGGGTGGGAGCTGAAAATCTCCTGGAATTACAACAGATCTCTGGACTACAGAGATCCATTACCCTGGAGAAAATGGCTGCTTTGGAGGGTGTACTCTGTGGCATTGGACCGTGCTGAGGTCTCTCCTCTCCCTAAACCCTGCCATCCTCAGGCTCCACCCCCAACATTTCCAGGAATTTTCCAGCTCGGGAGTTAGGAACCCTAGATACACTGAAAATCTTTCTTTGAACAATGACAGCCAGTAGCATTATTAAACGCTTATTAATATTATTAGCATCATTATTAACATATATTAACAGCTTTTGATACCTGATAAAAACTAATCTAGAAAGACATTTGTTTGAAACATTTTTTCCCCACCTTTATATCCAGTTAGGACCCTCAAGATGGTGAACAGTTAAAAATATTAAAAAACAACTTTTAAAACTATATACATATAGAATATAAATTACAAGTGTGAACTTCTCAGCATTTCAAATGTTGGCACCTCATTTCGTTTGTAAAATCTCCAAATTTTATTTTGCTTCAAAAATTGCATTTCAGTTCTATTGTAAGGCCAGTTCTTTTAACTCTGTCCTATGAATTGACCCTCCGTGATATAAAAGGTCACCTATAACAACTCCTGGAGTATTTTTGGTTGAATAGGCTACATTATCCTGCAGCTTCCACCAGGCTTTCAGCTAAGGAGCTGCCACCATTACAGAGCCCTGGTCACCATAGAGTCCTGGCCCTTGTTCTCTACATCTAGCCTATGCCACCCTTCAGAAAGATCATGAGCAGAAGGATTGTAAGATCTCCAGGCATACTTTAAAAGTATGCCATCGTAAATAATTGAGTGATCATTACCAGCACTTTATAACTTGATCTGTTTTAGATGATTTTATGTAGATTTCAATTGTAATTTGTGTTTTGATTGATGTGAGCCGCCCTGAGCCTGCTTTGCGGAGAGGGCAGGATACAAATTAAACCAATAAATAAATAAATACATGCTAAACATAGCAAGTACCTGTAGGACATTGGATATACTTATGCTTAAAAACACAGATGTCTAAGTGAATTATTTTTGACAGGGTTACGTTAGCCACTGCACTAACCATTCTTCCACACAGGATATTGGCAAGCTACAGCTTTATAATCTAATAACTTGGAAGTTTGTTATTGCCATATTTCCTGCAACAAACACTGACAAATCAATAGGCCTTTCTGTCTCTACCAGCACTGTGTCAAATGGGGCACCTTTCTTCCCCTTAGCCCTAGGCTAGCTTGGAAAGGGGAGATTCAAATTGGGGGAGGTCACAAGCACCAAAGAGCAGAGCAACATGGCTGAGACTATGCCTTGGCATTCTGGAATGGCTTCTTAATAATTTGACTGGGTGGAGGGAAGCTTTAATTACTACTTTTGTCTTTGCAGCCATAAAGCATTGCTCATTAATTTTATTTTATTTTTAGGATCATAATTCTGCAATTACAAAATTATGATCCTGGGGGGGAAAAGACAAAAAAACGTTATGGATAAAATCACAGCCACAGGGAGTGAACAGCATGTAATTAACAGTGCAATGCTAAGCTGAGTTACACTGTACTTAGTCAATTGAAGTCAGTGGGTTTAGAAGGGTGTTGCTTTGGTTAGGACTGAATTGAAAGTTGCCTGATAAACTGAACATATTTTAAAACAGAAAGACATTTTAAAGGGATATGCTGTTTGGAAAGCCACAATAACACTTTTGTCAGTTCACATAGGCAATGATGGTTCCCCAGTTATGTTTAAAGTGAAAAAAGTGGTAGTGCAATTGGTTGCCAATAATTTCATCTGAATTCCATGTAGGACTGCACAAATAATGTCTAGTTTAGATAAAACAGTATGGGAACGCCTGACATGTGGTTTACAAATAAGCTGATATGTTCTGAACTGTTTTGAAGGATCTAACTTAATTTTGTTAGGTCCCTGGTATATTGTTTGGCACACATATGTCTTCACCTGTATCGTCAAACTTGTCTTTTATAAGAAGAAACAGTGATTCCACTGAAAAGTGAGACAAACACCCTCCCTGCCTTACCAAATAATAATTGGATAAATCTCAGGATGGAATCAACAGCCATCTTCTCATATTCCCATCTCATAACCCAGCTGGCTACATCTTAGAGCTGTAGCATATCAGCAAGCCATACTCAATTGTGTCCTTAGCTGACATATATTCAGGCTGGCCTTATGCGTCCTAGTAAATGAAAAAGAAACAGAAGTGGTTGGGCTCCAGGATTGCTCAGTTTATATTACTCAGGAGAGCTCACCTTGGAGTCGTTTGCTAGCCCTAATGCTGCTCCACTTTCATAGTTCACTAGTTCAAAATTGAGACCTTGGAGAATAGCTAAAAGCCAGGTTGCTCAGAAGTCTCCTGTGTTTTGCTGGGTTGTAATAATTGAGAGTTTTATCATCCCTCTTTCACTACCTACAGTTCAATACCACAGGCAGTGATTGCAACATAACACTGTGTAATGTTTCTTTTTACTTGTTTTGTATTCTTTAATTGCGGAATAATTCTTTTTGGGATATTTAGATGCCCCAAATGGTTTTAAGGTTGCTGCACATCTTTGCCCAGAGCAACGAAGCACTCTGCAGGAGTCTGAAGAAGGCATGCATTTCATCAATTTAAAAGATTTATGTAGTAATGTAATACATTACAGTGTATCACCTGATTTTCAATTAAAAGTTATAAAAGCAACTAACAATGAAATTTCAAACAATAAATTCAGCTCATAAATAAAGCTACCACAAAACAAGTTAGCAATATTAAAAAGCTACATGAACACATTAGCCCATTACATTATAACTGACAAAAAGATGAGCAAACTTAATCTAGACAGAAGTTAACATCCCACATACAGTAGTTGGAGGTTAGTCCGAAGTGGACTATGAAGCCCTTTTGAACAACTAGGTTTTTTCTGCTTGTTGAAAACAAATAAACAGTGCAGAGGACAGACAGATTTCCCCATTGTGGGTGTTCCAAAGCATGGTGCGATCACTGAGAAGGCGAGCCCCAATGTCCCAAGTTCCCATACCCCAGTGGAGAGATATACACTTATAAAGCAGGATCTTGGATATTGATACATGATGAAGAGATGGTCTTTCTGGTTCAAGACAATCCTTACAATAGGCTTTTCCATTTATAGGTCAAAATTATCAGTTTGAATTGGCCCATAGACAAATATGCATTTGGTGTGGTTGAAATAAGATGGAAGTTATATTCATTGTTCAGTGAGTTCCAGTTAATAATTTAGTCTCTGTCTTTGGAATTAATGCCAGTTTCCAAACAGCCATCAAAGTCAGACTACAGGTGGATCCATCCTTGTTGCCAGATATTGCATAGTTGAGTTTGCCAGGGGTTGCCCGATTTCAAGGGGCTCCTTCCCACCCACCAGCAAGCTGGTGGGAGGGGGGGGAAGCCTCGCCCCCAAGAATGACTGCCCAGCCTTCCCTCCACCTCTCCCCAGCAGCATTTAAAGGAAGTCTTTAAACACTGCTGGGGAGAGGCAGGGGCCACTGGCTCCTACCTCGCAAGAAGTGAGTTTCCTTCTTCCAAGGCAGGAGTGCCTGGTGCCCGCTCTCTTCAAGTGGGGGGCTGCTGGCTCCTGCCTTGCAAGAGGTGAATTCCTCTCTTGCAGGGCAGGAGTGCCAGGCACCCGCTCTCTTCAAGTGGGTGCCCAGCTCCTGCCTTGCAAGAGGAGAGATCCCCTCTTGCAAGGCAGAGCGCCTGCCCCCCCCCCTTTTCAAGTGCAGGGCAGGTGCACTTGGCTCTTGCTCCCCCCCAACCATTTAAAGGAAAGGTTCCCTTTAAATGGTTAGGAAAAGGTGGGGGCAGTGGCGAGCTGCACCCAGGACATGATGGCTTCACTCTGTGTGATGTCATCACATCAGGGATGGCCACGCCCTCTCCTGGAACACACCCTAGTCCCCCTACCAGGGAGAAAATTGGACCTGGCAACCCTATAGTTGAGCTACAACAAACACTCAGTTTCCATAACTTTATTATTTATTTATTAACACTAGCTTGATAATTTAGCTTGAAAAAAAAGAAATATGATACTTAACTAAAACCTATTTGTTGTCTACTAGGCTCAGGGTTATCCTGGCCTGATTCTAAACACTTTGTGTAGGCCCAGCAGTCCTCTAGGTTACAAGCTGGAAAGTGAAACTGTGTCCCTCCTACTCTCCTGCTTCCATTGAGGTCTTCTGGGTTAGCCTCTTAAAGAGAACCAGGAAATTACAGGCTATTTATCCCAGGCAAATTACTAGAGACTGTAATCAAATATAGAATTATTAGGCACATAGAGGAACAAACCCTGCTGAAGGCAAATCAGCATGGCTTCTGCAAAGAGACGTCCACCTAACCAACCTTTTGGTGTTCTTTGAGAAACTGAACAAACATGTAGACAACAGTAACCTGGTAGCCATTACATACTTAAACTTTCAAAAGTAGCCATGGGATAAGAGGACAGATTCTCTTAGGTTTAAAAATTGGTTAAATGAAGCAAAGAGTAGGAATAAATGGGCAGTTCTCACAATGGAGGGAAGTAAGAAGTGAAGTCCCACAAGGGTTGGTATTGAAATTGGTACTGTTTAATTTATCTGGATTGGTACTGTTTAACTTATCTGGAACTAGGGGTAAGTAGTGTACTGGCCAAGTTTACAGATGACACAAAATTATTCAGAATGGTGAAAACCAAGGATGACTATGAAGAGGTCCAGGAGGATTTCTACAAATTGAGTCATTGGGCAACAACGGGGGAGATGAAGTTCAGTGTTGGTAAGTGTAAGGTGATGCATACTGGGATGTCAAGTACAGGCTAATGCAAGGGTGTTGAATTCATTTGTTATGAGGGCCAGATCTGACATAAATGAGACCTTGTTGGGCCGGGCCATGTGTGTCATAAAATGTAATGCCAGGTAGTGGAGATACAAACTTTATAAAGGACACAAACACAAATATTTTTTTAACTTAAAGTAAAAACATGCTTAAAACAGCTCTATAAGCTGCAAACCTATTTTTGATTTATTGACATTCACCACAGAAATCTCATGCTCAGAGTTCTGACAGTCTGATGAAGCAAGCTATGATGCTGCTGCAGCAGCAGCAGAACTGGAAGCAAGAGATGGCCAGTTCCACTGTGGGCCTGATGGAAGCCCTCCGAGGGCCTGATCCAGCCCCCAGGCCACATGTCTGACATCCCTGTGCTAATGGGTCTGAACTTGTTTAGGGTTGCCAGGTCCCCCCTGATCACCAGTGGGAGATGGTGTGGTAGGGTTGCCAGGTCCAGGTTGGGAAACTCCTGGATATTTGGGGATGGAGCTTGGGGAGGACAGGGACCTCATTGGAGTGCAATGCCACAGAGCCCACCCCCCACATCCATTTTCTTCAGGGGAACTAATCTCTGTTGTCTGGAGATGAGCTGCCATTCCAGGGGAGCCCTAGATCCCACTTGGAGGCTGGCATCCCTAGCTGAGACAGAGGGGGAAAAGGTTATTGGGGTCATCTTAGATCGCTCAATGAAACTGTCAGCCTAATGTTCTGCAGTGGTGGAAAAGGCAAACTTTATGTTGGGGATTATTAGGAAAAGGATTGAGAATAAAACAGCCAATATTATAATGCTCCTGTATAGATCTATGGTGCTGCCTCATTTGGAATAATGTGTGCAGTTCTGGTCACCATATCTTAAAAAAGACATTGCAGAGCTGGAGGAGGTACAGAAGAGGGCAACCAAGATGATTAAGGGGTTGGAGCACCTTCCCTCTGAGGAAAGGTTGAAGAGTCTGAGACTTTTCAGTTTAGAATGGAGATGACTAAGGGGGGATGTGATAAAGGTTTATACAATTACTAGCAGTAAAGCCCATTGTAGAAGCACGATGAGCTCTAGAAAGATGTGATGCATAATGAATGCATAGAAAGGTACAGAAGTGGAAGTAAAGTCCCTCACACACAGCCAGGCATGCCCACCCACCTCCGTTCAAGGCCCCTGCAGCCCAGCCAGGCGGGCCTGGGCTCTCCCACCCCCTGTTCAAGGCCCCTACAGCCCAGCCAGGCAGGCCTGGGCTCTCCCACCCCCCTGTTCAAGGCCCCTACAGCCCAGCCAGGCAGGCCTGGGCTCTCCCCCCCCCATTTGATGTCTCTAGCTTTTGCAGGGTTCATTCTATACACTCTTGAACCAGCACCTGTCATTTCCCCAGGAAGGGGAGTGGGGTATTCTACTGCATCACAAACCTTGGCAGCTAAAAGTTCATAACAGTTCATGGTTCACAAATGGGGCATGCCACAAACCGAACCACTACTAACTACTAGTTTTATTTAAATGTGGGTTGTAAGAAGGAAGCTTTCAGAAGCAGGGAAGGTGCTCTTGTCTGCCTCATATAGGATCATGTAACACACTTGACTTGCTCTCTTTATACACCAGTAGAACCAGCACACCTCCTCCTTGCTGTTTTTTGGCCACCATCTTAGATTTGCATTTCATCATAATTTCTTTTTCAATTAAGCACTGCACAGAGAATTAAAGCTCACGGCAGATTACAGAGCTCTTTAATCCTTTGCACTTCTCTAGCACATTTGATTTGATGATCTGGGATTGTTTTACAAATGTTAATTATGAAGTACCATAATCCCCCTGTGAGGAAGTTAATAACAGCAATAATACTAAGCAATTTATACAACACTTTGCTTGTTCAACAAAAGGCGTTCCAACAATAAGCTTTTAAATCTCATAGGAGATAGGGATAGTGTGATTATTCCCCATTACCCACATGGTAAAACTGAGAGCCGTGGAGTGAAAAGGTTTGCCCAAGGAAGAACACTAAGACATCAGCCATCAGAAATGGAATTCTGGGGAGTCTTTGCTATATTTATTTGAAATTTGCAATAGTCCTGCTCCCTCTATCTGAGAAGGGATGATTCCTTTCATCTGAATTTCTAGCCAGATTTTGGAGTTCTGAATGACCTGGTCCAATTTCCAAAGTGGAACCGATGCATTAGGTTCTATTTAACTTCTGAATTTTTGTACCAAGTACATACATTTTATTGAAATGTTTAGTCCTCTCCATTTAGTTCTTTGACCCCTCCCCCACACATATGCACACATGTGCATTTTATGTGTGCACTGATAAAACATGACAAAACAGCACTATCTGGATACAGTTGTATGTGCAGTTGTGTGAAGATTTTTTGTATTGGTGTTTTACCAGCACTCATGGCAAACCCATGAAGTTCCACCTCATGGAGTTTTCAAGGCAAGAGATGGATTGCTATTGCATTCCTCTGCATAAGATACTAATCCTTCCTTGGTGGTCTCCCATCCAAGTACTAACCCTGATTAGCTTCCAAGCTCTGAGAAGATTGGGCTAAACTGGACTATTAAGGCTGATAACATTTTCCTATTTTACTGTTGTGCTTTGGAAATTAGTTGTGGCTTTCCTGTAATTTTGTTTTTCATCTCTAAATTCTTATGGCATGGGGAAGGTGTCCCGTATACTTACTGTGGATTGTTTCTCCAGAGATTGCACAATTACAGACAATGTAGAACACTGGCAATGACAGAAATGCTCTGGCTGTGAAGTTCCATAGGAGAAATGTCTATGGAATTTTAAGGGAACCCCAAAGTGTTAACAGTGAATACAGTGAAATCTCTTGGGGAGTTCACATCTCTTCTTCATACAGTCACAGCAAAGCAGCAATGAGCCTATTACTTCATGAAAAACACTGTATGCATCTCAGCTCATTCCTTTATAGTCAATCCAGTTTCCCTAATCAGAAGAAGAATCTTTCTTCAAAATAAAAAAAAAATATTGGGGGGTGCCAGGGGAATCCATATATGCAGAGATGTTGTTTTTCAGGGTTTTTTTAAACCTCCGAATACTTGTGCCTGCCAGTACTTCAGGGTCTCACAGCTTCACTTCCTAGGTGTCAGTGATCATCCCGCTTTCTTTGCACACCTGTCAGCTACACCCAGGATTCTTCTCAGAGTCATGTGTTGCATGGGAGGCTTGGCAACAATGTATGACCAAGTGAACTCTCTTTGGGAGAGAATTAATCTCTGTCCTCTTTCCCTTTGCAATGAGCTCAGTGAGGAATGTATTCCTTTTAAGTCTTCTTTCCCTGCCTTTCCATATTTAAACATTTCTCAGCTTTCTGTTAAAGTCTCTGGTCTTTAAATAAGACATTTAATCCTCATTAGGTGATGGACAACAAAAGCAATCCTTGACATGCATAAACATAGAGGTCAATATTGTGTTTACCATTGTTATCATCAGCCAATATAATATCTACTTCTCAGTAGGAAGCAGTTCTTTCTCATCAGTTTCCCATATCTTGTCCTCCACAAAAAAATGTGTCGTCCTCCTTGAGTGATGGATCATCTCTCTCAGAGATAGCAGTTCAGGTTGAATCATGTGAGATTCTCTGATCACTTTTTGTTGGTCAAGATATACCCAAGTCCATTCTGCCTGTTTGTGTTATGGAAGAGTTTGCTGAAATTTAAAAACCAAGAGGGGGAATTCAGTTTGGAGAAGTCTTTTACATCACACAATGGCCCAAAGCAATTGCCAGTTACAGAACAGATACTGCATAGCTTGTTGGTTAATGCTGTACCCTTAGACAGCAACTCCATTTATGCCAAGCAATAGCCCGAGGTATGGGTAGTGATTACAGAAGGCCAATTCAGATAAATAGTTCTTTAAGGAAGCTACAATCTGGCCATGGCTTCATTGCTTTTGACATTTCTTGGAATAGCTACTTACCCACAGGGCATTGCTCTCTCTTGGGGGGGGGATGTTGACAAGCAGGGATACAAGAATGACTAGCATCTGCACAGTTGTTGCAACTTGGCCAGCTGTCTTGCACAGCTGGAAGAGCATATGGAAAATCTATTAATGGGGCTCAATGTAAACTGTTTGTTATGGTGCTGAAGACGTTTCTCTGTATGATCACACAGCAGATGCGATATAAGACAGTTGTACACAAAGATGAGAAAATTTAATGCAGAAGTTTTACTCTTCTTTGTACACAAACAGGGCCGGCCCTAGGGTTTTTCGCGCCCTAGGCGGGGCTACCTTCTGCCCCCCCCCCCGGCATGTGTACCCGATTACAGGGTTGCCAACCTCCAGGCAGGGCCTGGGGAGGAGGAACCCCCTCCTGCTCCTGGGCAAGAGGCGGGGCCGAGCAGCAGCGAGACATACCTCCCCCCCCATCAGGTTCCATCATGTCTTCCCCATTCCTCCGCAACAGCCCCGCCTCTCAGGACCGGGACCAAAAACATCAGGAGGTCCACCCATAGAGCCAGAACTCCAGAAGCCCTCCCACCGGGCCCCACCCCAAGGAACCAAAGAAAGAAAGCGGGCGGAAAGTTGTGCGCTCCAGAGGCAGGCAGGGTTTCCCAATGGGACCAAAGAGGAGATGCTCTTTGACTTGGGGGCCATTCCCGACAACTGGAGTTGGGGGTGGGGAGAGAGAGTCCAGCCTCTCCCAACCTTCAGCTAGGCAGATTAACAACTTTTGATTTGGGGGGGAGAGAGAAACTGGCTAGGAAACATTTGGATCTGATTGCAGGTCACACATGTCCGCGCACCCCCCCCCCATCCTTTGCAAACAGGCACAGCTGTTACTGTACAAATGCACTCAGGTCATTTGAGAGAGAGAGAGAGAGAGAGAGAGAGAGAGAGAGAGAGAGGCTCGCCATGGCCTCCCCGCTCTCCACCCCCACCCCCAAGCCCAGAAGGAGCTGTTTTTTTAAAAAAGATAAAAAGGCGGTGGGGAGGCTTTGATATTTCTGCATCAACACCGACAGTTCAGGGCTGGGGAAATGGGGTGCGGGGAGCAAACCTGGAGTGACTCCCACAGCCAGAAGGGGAGAGCCGCTTTCCCGGGGCCACTCTCTGGTGGCTCAGCCAAGAGCGGGGAATCCGGATTCCTCGCACTGAGGGCAGGTTTCCAAAGGGTCCCCTGCCTTCCGCACTCAAGCTGTGCACACCCGGGGAGTTTTGTCCCAAGGGGGGGGGAGACACAACTACGGGGAGAGATTTAAAGGGGTCAGGAGAGAAGGACTTGGCTCTAACCGGTAGGGTTAGAAGGAGCTCTCTAGGTAAGGCTTGCATGTGCTTCCGCCAGGTGTCCAGGCAAGCCAGGGAAGAGGTGGGGAAGAGCTGCCGCCCCCGCCTCCTCTCCCCCCCAGCGCCCTTGGCAAGACAGGTACCACAGGTAGGGAGGGGAGGGGGGCTCTTCGGCCGCTCTATCGCCGTTTCCCTCTCCCCAAAGCCCGCTTCTCCCCCCCTCCCTTTCTCTGCGCCTGCCCTCAGCGTACAGAGACGCTCCACGGATCTGCCTGGGGAGGGAGAGGCACAGGGCCAGCTCCAGGTTTTTTCACAGAGGGCGGAGCACAGCACAGGGCCAGGAAGGGCGCCCCAGACCGGCTCCACC
This sequence comes from Gekko gecko, assembly GCA_029375565.1. NCBI lineage: Eukaryota > Metazoa > Chordata > Lepidosauria > Squamata > Gekkonidae > Gekko > Gekko gecko. Next base: position 99,155,803 of record JAPDNY010000001.1, read on the forward strand.
CGATGCTGCAGGCGCGGGGATAGAGCCCAGAGGGCCCCGAGGGCCCCGGGGCAGTAGAGGCGCCTCTCCGGTGCCTGGGCAGGCAGGTGCGGCAGCAGTCCTCAGCAGACGGGAGCAGCCGGGAAATGAATGGGGGATGGCAGGCCAGCGCCCCCTGCAGGCCAGCGCCCCAGGCGGCCGCCTAGATTTGGCCTATGACGGTCCGGCCCTGTACACAAAGATGAGGAAGTTTAACACAGAAATTTCTGCTCTTCATTTTCTGTCTTTTGTGCAGTTCTATAATGACTAGTGCAGTTCTATAATGACTAGTTAGCATACAGGCTTGTATGTATGTATCACTGTCACAGGTGAAATAGAGTGCAGTGATAGAGCTGTCATGACCATAGGTCTTTTAAAGACCCATCCACATGTCCCTTATATAAGGGATCAGATGCATTGTTTTAGTTCATGTGGTTACCACATTGCACGTGGGAAGGGATGTCTGTGGCTTTCCAGAGGACTGGACCAGCCTGATGTGGGCTGTTCTCCCCATGTATCTACTAGTCTGCTGTAATGGTAGAAAAGATACTTGACTTTATCAGGATATTTCTGCACTCTAATGTCAGAAATGGACCCCAGAAACCCAGCATCTTTCTTTGTTTTGCTGTAAGTCACAGCTGAGTTATGGCAACCCCTGGTGGAGTTTTCAGAGACGGTTTGTCATTGTCTGCCTCTGCGTCATGATCCTGGTCTTCCTTGGTGGCCTCCCAACCAAATACTAGTCAAACCCAATCCTGCTTAGCTTCTGAGATCTTACAAGATCAAGTTAGCCTAGGCTATCCAGGTACAAATTTTAAAAATTGTCATCAAGAGAAAACTCTCTTCAGGGCTTTTACACACAGCATTTTTGAATGCTTAAAGTCTTTAAAGCAACTATTAATGTGACTCATGCCTTATGACCATATTTGAAGTATGGACATGTAGGACAGCAGTGTGGAGTGGACTCACAGGCAGCAGCCAGACACAAGGGATAGACTTCTTTTCTCTTTGAAAACTGCCATCCAGAATCACTTGCTGTATAAGGAAACCATGCTCAGAAAGCTCCGCATTTGTCTCATATCATTTCTTATTGGTGCCCATTTTCTCCACAGCATTGACTTATGTGCATATAATCTTAATGTAAAGCATGTGGATTTGCACTGTGGCCATCTTAAATCCCACTCAGCCAAAGATATGGCTCTTGCAAAGGAAGATTTCCCATTATTGTTGTCATAACAGCAGAAGAAAGTGCTATAGAATGCCTAATAGGCTTGTGCCAGGTTGCTGTTAAATCAAGCAGACACAAATCAATGTTTCCTTGATTCGCTGTCACAAGCACATATGGAACCCAATTAAGGCTGGGGGTAGTAACTGAAGGGGAGTTATTTGGAACAGAATAGTGGTAGGCAGGGAAAGAGTTAAGCACCCACTTCCCCCATGCCACTTCTCTCCTCAAAACTCCCTCCCTCTCAGAGCTGCTTTTCCTGAAAAAGAGGTCTATTGGAATACAGTTACATGTGTCTCCATGTAATATGTACTGAAACCCTTATGTAGGCAGCATAGGGGAGAGACTCTGGTAAGGCATCAGCAAGTGACTACTATGTCTACTGTACACCCTTTTGAGCGATAACTCTAGTTTACAAGACATGGGCATCATTCTTCAAAAAATCTGCACAGGTTTCGTAGCAAGTGTAAATGGAAATATAAATGCAAAATGTTTGAATGCAGTTTCTGAAAGTGTTTACATGCATAGTAGAATCCCCCTGTGTGAGAAACTGCTCAGAAATTGTTGTGACTCATAGCTCTGGGCTTGTTTATGGAATATGAGGCAACCCCCTAGCTTGCTTCCAAACTTGGAGAATAGTCAGCATTTATAAAGCACATTTCTGGTTTTCAAAGTGCATTGCATATTTTCTTTGAGCAGTTATTACAACAACCCTGTAAGGTTAGGCAGTATTGTTATCCTCAGACCAGAGGGCTGAATTGGAGTGACTGATAGCTCGCCTAAAATCATCTAGTGAGCTAGGGTGCAAAATGAACTAGGGACAACCCAGCTCACAGATATAACGCTGTACCATTTCTTAATAAGACAAAGTAAGTTTAAGATAGAAAGGAAAAACAAAGTCTTCATAAACATACTCTTTCCTTGGTCATGATGGTCACTACTATAAGGGACCTAGTAATTATGATGTAGCTAAACACTATGTGGGCAGGAGTCTAGCAGCTGTTCCTTCCACCACCACCCCTTTGTTTTTGGTAATATGATGTCATCAACAAACCTGAAGTGAGTTTGTTGATTTGGGGATAATAATCTTAAATCAATGCCTTTAACAGCCTCAAGCATCTCAAAAGTGAATATTCCATTATCACATTTGTATCTCTCTCTCCAAGGAGCTCTGAGAAGTGTGTGAGGTTCTCTCCTCCCTCATATTATCCTCACAACAATCCTGTGAGAATGAACACTGGTCCTGAGGATTTATTTATTATTTTGATATATTTTTGAAGTGCTTTCTGCCATTAATTCAAGGGTGGTTTTTTTGCAATTTGAATCAACTTGTAGAATATAATACACATAACACCAAAGGGTAATGGCAAACAATAATCACAGTAATCCAAGTCTGTGCCCCAACCACTAATGCAGAAGAGGCTGAAGTGGACCAGTTCTATGAAGACCTGAAACACCTCATAGAACTAACACCAAAAAAAGATGTCCTCGTCATCATAGGGGACTGGAATGCTAAAGCAGGAAGTCAAAAGGTAACCGGAGTAACAGACAAGTTTGGCCTTGGAGAACAAAATGAAGCAGGGCAAAGGCTAACAGAGTTTTGTCAAGAGAACACACTGGTCATAGCGAACACCCTTTCCCAACAACTTAAGAGGCATCTCTACACATGGACATCACCAGATGGGCAACACCAAAATCAGATTGATTATATAATTTGCAGTCAAAGATGGAGAAGCTTTATCCAGTCAGTAAAAACAAGACCTGGAGCTGACTGTGGCTCAGATCATGAGGTACTCATTGCAAAATCCAGACAAACTGAAGAAAGTTGGGAACATCACTAGGCCATTCAGGTTTGACCTAGATCACATCCGTGATGAATATACAGTGGAGGTGAAGAATAGATTTAAGGGACTAGATTTGATAGAGTGCCTGAAGAACTATGGACAGAGGTTCATGACATTGTACAGGAGGCAGCAAGCAGCACCATCCCAAAGAAAAAGAAATGCAAGAAAGCAAAGTGGCTGTTTGATAAGGTTTTACAAATAGCAGAGAAAAGAAGGAAATTGAAAGGCAAAGGTGAAAAGGAAAGATTTATCCAACTGAATGCAGATTTCCAGAGAACAGCAAGGAGATATAAGGAGGCTTTCCTGAATGAACAATGCAAAGTAATAGAGGAAAACAATAGAATGGGAAGGACTGGAGATCTCTTCAAGAAAATTGGAGAAATCAAGGGAACGTTCCATGCAAAGCTGGCCATGATAAAGGACAAAAACGGTAGGGACCTAACAAAAGCAGAAGAGTAGGAAAAGATGGCAAGAATACACAGAAGAACTATACAAGAAGGAACTCAATGTCCTTGACAACCATGACGGTGTAATCACTGACCTCAAGCCAGACATCCTGGAATGTGAAGTCAAATGGGTCCTAGAAAGCATTACTAACACCAAAGCTAGCAGAGGTGATGGTATCCCAGCTATTCAAAGTCTTAAAAGAGGATGCTGTTAAAGTGCTGCACTCAATTTGCCAGCAAATTTGGAAAATGCAGCAGTGGCCGCAGGATTGGAAAAGGTCAGTATACATTCCAATCCCAAAGAAGGGCAATGCCAAGGAATGTTATCGCACAATTGCACTCATTTCACACGCTAGCAAGGTCATGCTCAAGATCCTACAAGCTAGGCTTCAGTAGTACATGGATAGAGAACTGCCAGAAGTACAAGCTGGGTTTCGAAGAGGTAGAGGAACTAGAGATCAAATTGCCAACACTCACTGGATTATGGAGAAAGCAAGAGAGTACCAGAAAAACATCTACTTCTGCTTCATTAACTAAGCTAAAGGATTTGATTGTGTGATCACAACAAACTATGGCAAGTGCTTAAAGAGATGGGAGTACCAGACCACCTCACATGTCTCTTGAGAAACCTGTATAAGGGTCAAGAAATGACAGAACCGGATATGGAACAACTGATTGGTTCAGCATCGGAAAAGGAGTATGACAAGGATGTATATTGTCACCTTGCTTATTTAATTAATACGCAGAGTACGTCATGCGAAATGCCGGCCTGGATGAATCACAAGCCAGAATTAGATTGCTGGGAAAAGCATCAACAACCTCAGATATGCAAACGATACCACTCTAATGGCAGAAAGTGAAGAGTACTTAAAGAGCTTCTTGTTCAGTATGAAAGAGGAGAGCACAAAAGTTGGCTTGAAACTCAACATCAAAAAAAGTAACATCATGGCATCCAGCCCCATCACTCCTTGGCAAATAGAAGGGGAAGTTGTGGGAGCAGTGACAGACTTCTTGTTCCTTGGATCCAAGATCACTACAGACAGTGACTGCAGCCATGAAATTAAAAGATGTCTGCTCCTTGGGAGGAAAGCGATGGCAAACCTAGACAGCGTGATAAAAAGTAGAGACATCACCCTGCCAACAAAAATCCATATGGTCAAAGCGATGGTATTCCCAGGCCCCGGTCACACGAGCAGGATACTGCGTGGCTGAAGGGAGGCAAAGTAGAGCCGGAGCAAAAAGATGCACGGTAGCACGATCAGACAGTCCCCGAGATGCCGCGCAGGCCCCGGTAGCCGGCGATCACAAGGGCAATGTTAAAGCGCATCAAAGGGTCTTGTGCATGCGCACTCTGACGTTTCTTCGCATATTGTGGAGGCTTGGAAAAAACACATCCGGTGCGATGGGACGCATGCGCGTGCCGGATGCGTCGGATTAACTCTGCTTCTGCGATCTGATGCTCACCTGTGACCCGTGTTTTCCGGTTGCTACTACCCTTTTGCTGGTATTTTTTAAATCCGCCTCTTCGGGCTGATGGTACTGGTTGGTGCTGGGTGCACTACACTTCCCAGATGATGCCGTATGATCCCACCCATTTGATGCACCCTCAACCCGTTCATTTTGCGGGGCAAATCCTCCTGTGTGACCAGGGCCCCAGTAGTACTGTATGGCTGCGAGAGTTGGACTATAAGGAAGGCCGAGCGCCGAATAATAGATTCTTTTGAATTATGGTGCTGGAGAAGACTCTTGAGAGTCCCTTGGACTGCAAGGAGATCAAATCAGTCAGTCCTAAAAGAAATCAACCCTGACTGTTCCCTGGAAGGCTAGATACTGAAGCTGAAGCTCAAATACTTTGGCCACAAATGAGAAGGGAGCACTCACTGGAGAAGACCCTGATGCTGGGAAAGGTTGAAGGCAAAAGAAGAAGGGGATGGCAAAGGATGAGATGGTTAGACAGTGTTATTGATGCAACAAACATGAAATTAGGCAAACTCTGAAGGACGATGGAAGATAGGAGGTCCTGATGTGATGTAGTCCATGGGGTCACGAAGAGTCGGACTCGACTGTGCGACTGAACAACAACAACATTAATCCTTATAAGATGTATGTATAAATGATAGACTCAAGAGGATGAAATGCAGTAGAGGAGAATGAAGTAAGCCACTTTAGGTCCCATGGGGAAGAAAGGCAGGGTACAAATGAAGTAAATAAATGTAACTTTCATAATAACCACATGGCATGGTCATCTTCTACTCTAAGCAGTACACCACATAGGCTTCATTCAAGTTCTCTTATATCCTGTTTGAGCTGTTAAAAAATACTCCCCAAGTAGGCTCATTCATACTAGAGCTGACGGGGCAAAACATTTATTAAACAATTTAAACTGGAATATTTATGAAAATTCTGCTAAATCTCTCATGGATAACATGGGAGCCCTGTAGGATTGCCACCCCCAGTTTGGGAAATACCTGGAGAGGAGAGTGAGGTTCAGGGAGTGTGGGACTTCAGTGGGGGTTAAAGTCCACCTTCCAAAGTGGCCATTTTCTCCAGGTGAACTGATCTCTGTTGCCTGGAGATCAGTTGTAATCCCAGGAGTTCTCCAGCCACTACCTGGAAGTTGGCAAATCGGGTCCTGCCATTTCCCTTGCACTGCAGCTGTATAGCATGGGATGTTCATGGAAAGCATTTGTGGCCATTTAGCTGACTCAAGGAGCCTTCACAGTCTGTTTGGACTGGTTTTCTGCATGGAACACATAAGTCTTTCCTGGAAGAAACCCAGTGCTATGCATGGGGACTGTAGAAGCAGCATGTTGATTTTTCAGCCAGTCAGGATAGATGTTAGAAGCCGAGCCTTGGAGAGACAGCTGTGCGTGCTCAATGTTTATTGGACTCGGGGTATTGCACTGATTGTTGGGGACGGTACACAGTGCTGCCTGCTGCATACTTATTAGAAATTCTCATCCTCAAAATTAGTAAATAAACAGGAATTTGCAGAGAAACCATAAGAACCAATTGCTCTTCCCTTCTCTCAGTACTTCCAAATTATATGAGAGTGATTCTGCAAAAATACTGATTCATGAAATTCAACAAACAAGTGAACTTGATTGTAGAAAAAACCTTTAATTTTTTAAAACCAATGGTACTCTTTCATAGCTTACAAAGCCTTGTCCTTTGCAGGGAAGTCCTGAAGATATAAGCCACTTTGGATATACTAATAACTTTTGAAAATGTTGGCATGCATGTAATGTTTTCAGTGTCAGAGAGTAATAGATTTGTTATTGTTTCTTTGAAGATTATAATCTGAAATTGATGTCTTTAGCAACCCAGGGGCCTTCAGAAAAGTACATATCTCTGAAAGTTCATCACTGTGTCACTATTTCCTTTCTCTATCACCTGTCAACCATTTTTGTATTCTTTATCAATTTGATCAATTAATTGTCTTTTAGAATGAAACACACACACCCTTAAACACAGAAACATGTTTTTAAAAAACCATAGGCATCACAATTCTTTCCTTCAAAAAGAAAATGTATGCAGAAGAGGTTTCCCTGGCCTTGCTATTTCTCAAAGAAGAGGAAGCAAAACGGTGCTCCAGAGTTTGTCATTTTAAAGTTGCACTAAAGAATACATTACAAGAAGCCAAGCTGATTATATCTGTTCTGCTAGGAGAAAGGTTTAGTTACAGAACCTTGCACGAATGATAGAAGTCCCTTACTCCAGTTCCCTTTTTGATTTTTAAAAAGAAATTGTATAAAATAAAAGCATTGACTGAGATGAATCAGCCCAATGAGGCTAAAAAGCCTTTGGAAAAGCTTTAGTAACTCACTACTGAGAGTAGTTCCTTTTCGTCTTCAGCTGCATCCCCTTAGACTGAAGCCCCAATAGGATTCTAGAGAACTCCCCTTTGAGCAAACAGGCTCCTGGCACTCTTTTGTTGCCTGTTTTGCTGTGGCTAATTAAAAGAGAAAAGTCTTTTAATATTTAAGCACCATTAACTTGGCTGAATTATTAAATGTCAATTTGCATTATGTGCATAAAAGGATCAATAAACATAAAGAGAATAAAACAACGAAGATGGCCAGGGTTAGGGAGATGTCAGCTCCTCTTATTGGTGCAGAAAGGAATTGTTTGCCTGCCTGCCTGCCTGCCTGGCTACGGTTGTTTAATTATTGGCACATGAGAGGAGAAGGGATGGGGCTATATGGGATGTGTTCAGTGCAGAAGCTCTGTAAAGACTTCATTTGGCAGGATATTCAAAGGTGCTGAAGCACAAGCATCCTTTAACCATTTTGAAGTTCTGTCTCTTGTTCCTGTAGCTGGAAAAACAGCTTGATTGAAGAAACTTGGCTGGGGTATTTGACTTTGCCCAGTTCCCTCCCCACCCCACCTCCTGCTACCAGACACTTCTGTGCTGTGGAGGAAAGCAGCAGCAATCCAGTATCAATAAGCATTTGTTTGTTAGATAGTCTAAAAATCCACAAGCATATTTTTTCCCATTTGGGGAGCATGAATGGAGCTCTGGTTGAAGTCCCTAGAGACAAAAGAGAGCGGTTAGATTAAGATTATTGCCTTCTTTGTACTTGAGGTTGTGGGGTTTAGAATTTCAGTGCTTTTTGAGCAACACTTAACACCGTTTCTCATGTACGTGCAAGAAGGAAATCCATGGATTTAGACTTGGAAGCACACATGTTGATAATACAACAGTCAAGATCTAGACAATGTTTAGCACCTTTAAAGTATAAACAGGGGTGGCCAAACTGCAGCTCAGGAGCTGCATGTGGCTCTTTCACACAGCCTAATTTAATGTTAATAAAAAGGAAATTTGCATATTTCCCAATAAAAACATATGTGTAATATTTGTTCATGTTTTACGGCTCTCAAACATCTGACGTTTATTCTATGTGGCTGTTATGTTAAGCAAGTTTGACAGCCCTGAAATATAGATTTCAATGAGAGAAATTTAAACAGCCACTTAACTCTCCCATGGTTTACAAAGCAGATTAAGAATCAAGAAGCAAACAGCCAAAATGGAACACAGCATATGAGTATCCAAAGGGCCTTCCTTCCTTCCTTAATTCTATCAATGTCATATAACTGCTCAGATGTGTACACTGTCATTATTGCAATGTGATGTTTTATAATTTTTTGGGGTCTTTAGAAAACACCTGCATTTACATAGATAACACAATACTTACAACCCCCTCTTTGGGCCAGTTGGGGCTACCAAGTAGCTGACTTTTTCTTTACATGTATCAGGCTATTGTGCCTTTAATGACAGCATGATCTACAAAAATGTATCCAGTGAAGCTTTTCTTGGAATCGAGGTAAACTGATGGGAGAAGCACCACCTGCTTCATTTCTACATGTCAAGTTATTAAAGAGCAAAGCCAGTAAGAAAATTTAGGAACCCTACTATCAAAAGACCAATAAAAAGATGGCAACCCAATTAAGATTAAATGAAAGAGTCCACATTATCAGTATTTAGAATGAAACACTACATCTCCCGTGCATACACTTATAACTGTAGTCTAGTGCCCTGGTCATCACTGGATTAAACCCTATGTTTATGAAGATAAAAATGCATCAGACTTCCAGTTTTGGCAGCTGCAATGGTGACAGCGATCTCCCAAGCTCCCGGGAGTCGCTTGCCAGTGCCTGTGGCTGGGAGGGGGTGCGATCATCCGCACCACCCCCGGAGCTCTCGTGTTGGGCTCCTCGACATGGGGCACTAGGAGAGCCCCTTCCCCAGTGGCCGGGTGGTAAAGAGGGGCTCTCCCATGTCCTGAAGGTCCCACTGCAGAGCATCTGAATGGAACGAGGCGCACACACCGAACCAAGCATTTGGTGGCCAAGCATATGAGCTTCTAAAGCAATTAAAGCAAAGATAACATTGAACTGTGAGTCAAAGTACAAGCAAGAAACGCCAAAGTTAGCAGAAACCCCTTCTCAAATGGGGAGGGGAGGGGAGGGAACTCTCCCCCACTAAGACAAAAACAATCAAACTTTTTACTTTATACTCGAGGGTGTGTGTGCTATAAAGGCATGATGGACTAAAGAACTTACCAGGCTTTTTAAAGAATATCAAAGAGTGTAATAACTTCTTTAAAAAGTAAACAAAATTATCAATATGGTGCCGACACGAAAGGACGAGAAAGAGAAAACGAAAGCTAAGCTTCCTGCCAGAAATGCCAAAAGCCCAGCGAGTCCTGCCCCTAGACAGGACACGACAGCAGAACTGCAAAGGATGCTGACGGAAGTGTTGCAACCTCTGCTGGAGCAAGTCACCACATTGCATCAGAAGCTAGATGCACAGCAGACCCAGCTCAGTGAAACAGCAAAGAAAGCAGAGAAAACGGAACAGGAGCTTTTTTTTTTTTGTAAACAAAATTTTATTGGGATACACTCAACAAATCCAATTACGTTACCAATACAATTTTGAAAAAGAAAATCCCCATCCCAACCCCCCCTCCCCCCTAATAGGCTTCCAACACTGCTAATAACAAACAAAAGTAATTATAAGGTAATCAAGCTTAGACTTAAATGCATCGACAAACCAGGTAACACATTTCGATTATATATAACTTCTACAATTTCAACATATTTTCAAATAACAGTACATACAGTTCAAAATTCATTTCATTTCTCGTTCAATATCCATATGAATCCAAATTATATATTTTCCCCTTCATTCTATATTCAGTTTCAAGATACAGTTTCAGTCCTTCCCAGTCTTTTAAGTACTGTTCTGCCATTTGTCCATTTAATTTTTTTGTCATTTTGTCCATTTCCGCTAAAAATAACAATTTTCTCAACCAGTCATGTATATCTGGCACCTTCTCCATTTTCCATTGCTGAGCAAAGGCCATTCTTGCCGACGTAATCATGTACCATAACAATGTTCTTTTTTCTTGTGGAATTTTTTCCATTGTCAAACCAAGGAGAAGAAGTTCTGGCTTTCTCTCAATTGGGATTTTTAATATCTTCTGCATCACACAGTGTATATTAGACCAGTATGCTTTCACTTTATCACACGACCACCACATATGGTAAAAAGAACCCTCTATTTTCTTACATTTCCAACATTTGTTACTTAAGTTCTTATCCATACTAATATTAGCAATCTTTTTTGGTGTCATGTACCATCTATACATCATCTTATAACAATTTTATTTTACATTGATACAGGTAGACATTTTAAAAGATCTTTTCCACAAAAATTCCCATGATTCCATAGAAATTTCTTTGTTCATATTTATGGCCCATTTTATCATTTGTTCTTTAAGAGTTTCATCCAAAGTATATACAGTCAACAAGGTTTTATACATCTTTGATATCATTTTCCGCTCTCCTTTCAACCATATATTTTCAAAGTCATCATTTACAGCTCTAAAACCAAACTCTTTACAATCTTTATTATAAATGTCCCTTATTTGACAATATTGTAACCAACCATACTCAAATTCTAGTTCATTATTTGGCTTTAAAACATATTTTTTCCCTTCTTTTTGCAACAATTCATGATATTTCAACCAATCATTACCTTTAACGGAACAGGAGCTTAAAGTGGTCAATGCCAACTCCAAGAAGCTTCAAAGTCAATTGTGTTTGAGAGAGAAAAAGAGACAAACTAACGAATCCCATTTGTTGTGGCTGGAAATGGAAAGGGCAAGCTATGTCTTAAGATTCCAGGGGATCCTGGAAGCGAAAGCAGAGAATCTGAGACTGGTTATGTGTGAGGCGTTGGCCCCATTGGCAGATTTAAAAACAGAGACGACACAAAGCGAAATTGATACGGTCTTCAGATCGTATTCAGAATTTACAAGAAAAAATAATTTGCCTGGGGAAGTGATTGTGAAATTCTCTAGAAGACAAGTGAGAGACCAAATTCTAAAAGCGTCAAATGGGGCCCCTCTGTAAATCAAAGACAAAGAAATAAAAGTGTTGAAGGATATTCCATTTGAAATAAGAAGGAAAAGAAGGAAATATAGGGGTTTGGTTTTAATTTTACAGGAGAAAAATGTCGCTTACAGATGGATCGTACCCGAAGGCTTAATTTTTAAATTTACAGATAAAAAAGAAAAAGTGTATTCTGTTGAAAAGGCACAGGAGTTCTTGCATCTTCACAGATGGCCAGCAAAAGGAGGAGAAGAGACAGAAGACAACAGGACCAAAGAAAGTGAAGAAGAGGGCGCAGAGCTAGTTTGGTGTAGTGGTTAAGTGCGTGGACTCTAATCTGGGAGAACCGGGTTTGATTCCCCACTCCTCCACTTGCACATGGCTGGATGACCTTGGGCAAGCCATGGTTCTGATAAGAGCTGTCCTTGAAAAAGAGCAGTTTCTGTCACGAGCTCTCTCAGCCCCACCTACCTCACAGGGTGTCTGTTGTGGGGAGGGGAAGGGAAAGGAGTTTGTAAGCCACTCTGAGACACCTTTGGGTAGTGAAGGGTGGGGTATAAATCCAATCTCCTCCTCCTCCTCCTCCTCCTCCTCCTCCTCCTCCTCTTCTTCTTCTTCTTCTTCTTCTTCTTCGGACTCAGACTCTGCATTGAGGGTAGCAGCCTCAAAAACAAGTTATCAATTGAGAAAGAAAAAGAACAAATGAACAAATGGCTAGTTGTTACACTCTGATTCTCTTGAAAGTAGTATAATGACTCTTTTTCTGCTTACTTTATTCTTTATTAAGGTCAAAAGGGAGGAGGTTTTCAAGTCACAGACTTTAAAAAGACTAATAGGTGACCGCATTCAATGTTTCATATGTGTAAGCTTTAATTAAGACGCAAAAGCCATTCTTTTTATGGGGAAGTAGTTTGTATGACCACCATCTCTTGGGTTTTTAGTGGGTTTTCCTTTACTTTCTCCCGTAGCATGTAGTTACCCCCTCCCTTTTTCATTTGTAGTTATTAGAAAATGCAATAAAAAATCCCCTAGGGGGGGGCCCAAAAAAGAAGAAGATAAAAATGCATCTGAAACCCTGAAGAGGAATATCTCCTTGTGGGGGTGATTTGATCTTTTTTTCGTTCTGTGATGGCACCATATTTCTTACCACTGGCTGCTTTTCTTCTCCCAGCTGCATAATACCAACGTAGTTTTTCATGCTCCAAAAGAGCTGTTGGGCTTCCTTATACTGTGTAAGGGGAGGGGCTATGGTTCAGTGGTAGAGCATCTGCTTGGTATGCTGAAGGTCCTAAATTCAATCCCTGGCATCTCTGATTAATGGATCTGGCAGGAGGTGATGTGAAAAATCTCTGCTTGAGATCCTGGAGAGCTGCTGTCAGTCTGAGTAGACAATACTGGCTTTGATGAACCAAGAGTCTGATTCAGTATAAGGCAGCTTCATGTGTTCAACACTGATTAGTTTTAGCCACTAGGGGTTCCTGAAACATAACTTGTCCTTTTGGACCAAGGTACCTGAGGGTGCCTGAACTGCGGTGGCTCAGGTGGTTAAGACGCTGAACTGCAGGCTGTGGAAAGTCAGTAGTTCACCAGTTCAAGACCCGAGTGGCTGCATGATAGAGTGAGCTCCCATCTCTAGTTCCAGCTCCTGCCAACCTAGCAGTTCGAAAGCAAGAAATTGCAAGTAGATAAATAGGTACCACTTCAGTGGGAAGGTAACAGTGTTCCATGAGCCTTGGTATTTAGTCATGCCGGCCACATGACCATGGAAATGTCTTCAGACAGCGCTGGCTCTTCAGCTTTGAAATGGAGATGAGCACCGCAACCATAGAGTTGGATTCGACTGGTTTTCGAGCAAGGGAACCTTTCCCTTTACCTTTTTACCTGAGGGTTGTCCCATTCTCATAAGAATCTGCTCATTCTTGAAAGTCATCCTAAGAGATTGTGCTCTCAGTGTTCCAACATTTGAGGCTGGGCAAGTAGACAGGAATTTTTTGTTTGTGGATTTACCTCTCCAAAATGTTCATTATATCAACTGTTTCTTCTATTAGGTATCAAGACTTTCAGAAAAAAATCCAGGCATTTACATTTTGATTCTTTAACATTCTGACTGTGTTTTCATACTGCTTCTGTCTGTTTCACTGTAGGGTTGTTTTTGTGTTTTATAATGTACACTAGAATTTTTGACTTCTTTCTTTACAAGTCATCCTGTTGCCTCTTTACAAGTCATCTTGTTGAAATTGAAGCTTAGAGATGGAAATAATAAAACAAATAAGAAACCAGTCAGCCATCATTTATAGAAAAGGACTATAACCCTTTCACATGGTTGCTGAGCATGGGTTCAGTTTGTGTTTGGATAACACGCTGAATGTATGCTATCCTAGCCTTGTGTAAAAGCACATATACACTGTATGTATGTAGAGTGGTACATGACCCAGTCCAATGGCCCTGGCTTCAACAGCTGCACATTCAACCAAACATTTGTAGTGAGTTCTATACCTATGATTGGGAAAGCTTCATCCCCCCCATGAGTGGTGGATCCTCCATGTGTGTAGTGGAATGTGCCTATGGTTCACTGCAGATATTCAGATGAACTTGGAACAGTGGGCATAATTTCAGTTCCCTCCATGTATACACAGCAAGCACAATTTATGATGTAGGCACAGGGATATTCTTTATATATGTGTAATGTAAACATGTTCATCAGTTTATACAATCTAAACCCTAGCTTTGTCAGGTACTAGTCCCCATGTGAAAAAATCAGGATGCACGTGCATTCAGATATTTGCACAAATGGTACATTCATAAGAATACAGGACTTTTTTGTGATGGTACTTGATGTAATAGTACTTATATGTGTGATGGTACATATAGGTAGAAGGTATTGAATACTGGGCTCTCCCAGGTCTTGATCCTCATGTGCCATCCAGTCCCACTCAGACAAACAGAGTGGACCCTCACCAACACCCTAGCAGGGATCTGAAGAGGGAGGAGGAAATTGGTGGAAATTGATACAACCTTATATGAGTACTGGCATCTTTTTTGTAGGAAACAAAACACCATATGAATATGTGTGTGTGTGCAATATGGCATGTGAAAAGCCCATATGACTAACTACAGCTCAGAATCTCTCTGGTAGTGACACTTGAAAGATATTACAAAGGCTACATAGTTGAATTTGCAAAGGCCTAAGCTCAGTCATACCTAATAAGGCAAATAGACACTGCTTTGCAACCACTTAATATTTACATTTGTAGCAACAGCAAGCTAGAATCATGTTTCACACACTCTTTCTTTGTAACCAAATATCACTCTCACCTCATCCTTGAATCTACTTAATCTCATGTGTTCCAAGGGTGTGCTGCTCTGTCGTGCATTCTTACACTGGGATGTCCTGTCTCTTTGGGAACAGGAGTTCTGAGAATTCTGTGGTGTTCTATATCAGGAACTAGAGAGCAAGGAGCTGAAATCTGAAGTATTAGATGGCTCAAGTCTGCCAACTGCTTACTCCATCCATATGAAGAACAGAACACACGTAGAGGAAAATGCTTTGTATTCTGGAAGTGTTTGGGATCAAAGTTCTGATGCACACAGGAATGTCCAAGCTAGGCTCCCACCCATATTAAAAGTTGTGGGGGCATTTACATCTCTGGAAATTGCTAAGAGTGCATGAGTGCACATTAGATAGTAAACAGGTGCTTAGTCGTTGGATTCTTGACTTAACTATTGATAGCTGACCACAAGAAAACGAGCACACACCTTTAGCACAGTAATTGGAATGTGTTCTCTAAGAATTGAACTGAGACCAGCCAATTCATTTCAGATAGTCCACCAAATAGCCTTCAAAGTAACAGGTTCTGCACAATTGTATAATGTATTTCCTTACCGCACACTACTGTTTATCAAAAGAGCCTGCTAATCATGGAGAAATTGCTGCTTCCACACTTCTCACACTGCACTGAAGATAAACTTGAGTATTTTATTATACAACAGCAGTTAAACATTTCTGTTCATTGAATCTTTCCCCAAAGTCTTACCTTGCAAGATATTTTGAGCAGCATCCCCACACAAATCACTGAAATGGTCACTTACAGATAGATGCCCATGCTGAGCTCTTTCTTTGCAGCGTGTACTTCTCTTTTTGGCATATCATACTACTAGAGTATTGTGCCCATTGGTTAACATGCTTATGTGTACCAGCTGTCTCTGTCCAGCAGTCTAATGGCCATCTGCTTTTATCAAACAACATGTGTGCTTTAAAAAATCAGATATTCCACCATCTAAACCAAGGATAGCCAGCCAGTGAGTCACTAGCTGCATCTGGCATATTCTCCCGTGATGCTTTTCATTGGCAGGTGCTGCTCCCAGCAGGAGATGAAAGGCGCTGTCATATTCTTCTAGAAGGAGCACCTGCCAGATAGAAAGTAGCACCTTGTATACTTTCTTCAGCCTGGCTAGGACTTGAGTTCACTTGGTACTAGGGATGCCAACCTTCAGGCGGGACCTGGGGATCCCCCAGAATTACAGCTCATGTTCAGATCACAGAGATCCATTCCCCCAGAGAAAACAAATCCTTGGAAGGTGGACTCCATGGCATTGTACCTCACTGAGGGCCCTGTTCTCCCAGGCTCCATCCCCAAATCTCCTGGATCTGGCAACCCTACTCCCCATCCCCCACCGGTATCTTGAGGAAACCTGGCAACCCTATGGTGCTAGACAGAAGAAGGGGCACTCTTGATTGCACATTGCTTCTGACAGATGCCCTTTCCACTGTGAAGAAATGGAGAGGCTTCTGCAGACTGGGAGGAAAACAGCCAGCCACTCTTGGAGCAGCTGCCTCAGGGAAAGTGTATAAAAGCAGTGTGTGAGGTACTGCTTCCCATCCACCAACAAAAGCCCTCCCCACTAGGGGAACTGATGATTTCCCCCAGACCCTTTTGCAGTGTACCTCTTAGTTGCTAGTGGGACTCTGTGGTCCCTGTTGTATTAGCAGGTGAGTGGCTGAAGGGTAAGGACATAACAGCATAAGAACAGCCCTGCTGGATCAGACCAGTGGTCCATCTAGTCCAGCATCCTGTCTCATACAGTGGCCAGCCAGTTCCCCTGGAGGGCCAACAACAGGGCAGAAAGGCTGGGACCTTCCCCTGATGTTGCCTCTGGGCTGGAATTCAGAGGTTTAGTGCCTCTGAATGTGGAGGTTCCTCTCAGTCACCATGGCTAATAGCCACTAGTAGATTCATCCTCCATGAATCTATCTGGTAGGACCAGATGCCCTTCTGGACACTTTACCTTTCAGAGTCTCTTACCTGGGAGGAGGGATATCATTTACTATATCTAATGGAAGTAGATTGTTCATTTGCACCACTTCATTACCTTACTATGTATATAAGCTGCTTTCTTACAGCCCAAACATACATATGTTTACTTGGAAGTAAATCAGTTTGTGCTCAGTGAGATTTATTCCTAAGTAATAGTGAAGTCATCTGTATATTTAACATAAATGTACACCTGTCTTTAGCTGACAAATGGAGTAGTGTATTTTAATTTTTGATCTGAAGACTTTTGCTCCCCTTTTGTTAAGTCCAGAATGTGTCCTGTCCTGCTTGCCAGGGACTGCCGTAAGGCACGCCACTCTCTGCCTTTGTGTCTTTCTACCAACATAGAAGCCACAACTGTTGCCCAGTGGCTTTTGATGTGAAAAGGCCTCATCATCCCTCATTGATCAGGGCACACATATGTACCTTTGCAACAATTCCAGTTCACAGATGATTAGCAAACTGATGTTTTTTCTCTTCCCTTTGAAGGGATAAATCCTGTGTGTCTAGGCTCTTTTTTCATGTCCTCTGTGGAATAGCCCAGCAATAAAATAGCATCTGAGTTTCAAAGTACCCCGTTTTCTGTATCCTGAGACCCAAACATCTTTGTATGAAAGGACACTGTTTGTTGCATGAAAGCTGCAAAAGAAAGAAGGGAAATAAAATACACAGTGCTGACAGTGACCTTGGGAATTATCGGCTCTCCAACACAGGCATGAGAAGAGACAGAATGACAAAGCACATGGAGTGGTGGCAGTAAAAATGTTAGCCTGTAAGAGACTGTTAGCAACTAGTGATCCCCCCCCCAATAGCAGTCAGTTTACCTGGCCAACTTTACAACATGAGGTCACTGGAAGAAATTCTGTGGAAGAGACAGCAAGACATATATGTACGCCTCCTGGCAGTGCTCTGTGTTTCAGTATTTGTATGTTTTCCCCTGTTTGGTATTTGTGTGATTTCTTTCTCCTTCCTGTCATCTGGTGCTGAAATTTCCCTTTTATTTGGATATCTGGTAACTGTGTGGTGCAGTTATCCTTGCAACATTTGCAACATCTGATCAACAGTCCCCATGTCCACAAACTTGATGTTCAATTCAATACAACGAGAACCATCAGCAGATGTAAAAACCCACTCAGACCTATTGGCTACTCACACTGTGCAACATCGCAAAGACAAGATGTTTTTCCTCCTAATATAGAAAGATAATTGAAAACAGAGAGTTGCCCATCCACAAAGACATAGCTGACGCAGGCTTATCCAAACTATGATCCCAACACCCAGCAATAAGATCTGTACAAATCCTGCAATCACAAAATTTCAATCTAGGAAATGAATGCTGTGGACATGGATGTAATCAGTTCCACCCAATATCCATAATCATCCTGATAAATACCAATGAGAGGCCCACAGGATTTGATTTGCCATGTAAAGTATGGAAGACAGCTAATGGAATACGAACAGGCTTTGGTAGTTATGCAAACCTGTTGGGCAAAATACCAGGACCTGAATGCAATTGTGGTGCAGCCCACCAAACTATTTTCCTTCTGTCACAGAAATGTGAGCATCGTGCTTTCCAGGGTGACATGATGGAGCTCTTTGAATTCTCCACAGCTGTGACTGAGTGGATTGAAAATTTAAATATTAGTCTTTAGGGGGATTGACTGATTGGTCTGTATATCCATTGTATCAACTTGGTTACATATTTTATATTATATGCTTCCTGTGTGTAACTCTGCCATACGATAAGTAAATAATAATACAACATTAGAGTATCATAAGGATAAATTAGCACTGGGGGGTGAAAGGGTATGGCATAGGTTTTAATTTAGTTGCTTTTTTCCTCTTTGCTTTGCATTTTTAAAAAGAAATATGGTCACCAGCCATTAGGCAGAGGGATAGGGTAGGACAGAAACCAAACAGCTAAATAAGTGTACCATTATCTCTCACTTTACAGATAGCAGATAGTATCATAAAAACTCTGCATATAAAACAAATGTCACCTTTACTTCATGAAGCTGGCATCCTCATGGTGTACTAAGAGGACTTTTTTAGAACCACCATGTTATATTATAATAAGCTTCAAGATACATTCAACTGTTAACAGGAGTGTATACTGGCAAAGTATTGTATTCTATTGTGCATGCAATGTACTGAGATCCATAATATGATCACATACTTTGGTGCCTTTGTGGTTCTCTTCTAGAGAGAAGCTACAGATAGTGACGGATATTCTGGCAGTAGCTATCATCTGTTTCATGTCAGAGACACGTTCTGACTTTGACAGTGTCTTGAAAATTTAACCCAGTGTGTGTGTCTTGTCAAGAGTCTATTGCAAATATTTTGAGTTCAGAAATTACCATATCCTAAAGCAAGAAGCTTCCACTTTCATGTCATCAAAGTGTACCAAATGCATATGATGTGCAGGAGGGAGGGGATCCCTAACACAGTTAAATGCATTCAGGAGGAAGGCTGAGAATATCTCTCTGCCAGCTGAATGGGCTGAGCTTCTGTTCCTCCTTTGTTTAGCCTGCATGTGGTTAAAGATGCAAGACTTTGCAGGCAAGCCTGATCTCATCAGATCTTGGAAGCTAAGCAGGGCTGACTCTGGCAAGTATTTGGAAGGGAGACCTCCAAGGGAAACCATGGCTGGGACACAGAGGCAGGCAATAGTAAGTCACCTCTCTGAAATATCCAAGTCCCACTAGGGGTTGCCAAAAGTCAACCATGACTTCCAGGCACATGTGCGCGCGCACACGCACACACACACACACACTACTCCCCCCAAAAAACAAAGATGCAAGGCTTTGGTGCAAGCTGGAAGCCAAGAGCCAGAGGGTTCTTGGCCCCTGCCTTGTCACTTATGGCTCTGAGTGAACTGAGCCAGTTTTCTAGCCCAGAATGTGATTTATTGTACTTTTTCCTGGTTGTTTTATTTAAATTATGTATATTTTGTAAGACAATGTTGGTCTCCACTAAGGGAGAAAAGAGGTAATTTAAAAAAAAAAAACATGAGAAATAAGCATGCCATGTTCTTAAAGATGATGCAGTCCTCATTTAGAACTAAAATCTCACATATGTATATGTACACATTATGTGCCCTGTGTTCTTTATTCTACAACAGCTGCAGATTCTGATGAAGGTGGCAGCCATTTTGTTCATGTGGCAGTAAAGAAGAACACAAATAAATGAGTCACAGTGACTGTCCCCTTTTTTTAAGACATTTGATCTACAAAAGTTTAGTTACTTGGCACCAATTTTCTGGTTCGGTTCAGAACTGGCTGAATTGACTGAACCAAAATCCTAGGCGTGTGAAAATGCCAGGACTCCATCTATAAACGGCACATAATGTCAGTAATAGCATACGCAAACATCAACAGCCTTGGTTATTTACATGCTGCCTGTTACCTCCTCTTCCTTCCTCTGTTTGTATTGTGGTGTTAACCGTATTGACGGGCACAGAATGGTCTTTCTCCAGCCATTAATACACTATCGATCCCCACCCCTCATGATGGAGTTAATGGACACTGATCGTGTATTATTATTTCCATAATCAGCCTCAAGCTGGAGTGAGTTTCCCATTGCAAATGCTCCCATCAATATTGTGCCTGCTCTCCAGACTGAAGGGGAAGGAATCTGATTATTTGTTTTGTTTCAAATTTCAGTGGTGCCTCCAGCCTTCATCCTTGATAGGGTAATGAATGTCACCAGTGAAATAATGAAAGAGACCTCCTTGTAGGTTTCATCCACCATCTTTTCCTAGACAGAAATAACCATACATTCTGTAAAACATCTCCTTTTCAGTGCAATCGTGATGTTTTCCTGAGAGTAAGCCCCACTTTCCTGAGTAGGATTCTGAATAGAGCTGCTTAGGATGGCACTGTTGGTATTGGAGATGCTTCCTCACTCTATGAGTCCTTTATTCTTCAGCATCTGAGGACAATATGTTAGCTCTTCCTCCATCCACTCCTCGCCTTTCAACATCTATCTGAAGCTGAGGTTTACCCAGAGGTGTGAGGATTTGAGAAAATTAGGGACATTTGGGTTGGCTAAATAAAACCTGGGGTGAGCCTCTTTGAAGCCTAGTTTTGGCGTTTCATATGAGTGGCAGCACCAAAGGGATTTTCTCCTGTGGCCCTGTGTGACCTGCATCCATGGAACCAGCACCAGCTCATAACATAGGGTTGCCAACCTCAAGGTGGGGCCTGGATATTTTCTGGTATTACAAATGATCTCCAGAGTATAGAGACCAGTTTTCCTGGAGAAAATGGCTGCTTTGGAGGGTGGACTCTTTGACATTGTACCCTCCTAAATCTCCAGATATTTCCCAACCTAGAGCTGCCAAACCTAATTAAGATTGAACAGGAGACATGTGGGGTTGTATGTTTCTATTTAAATTATTTTTAGTGTGCATTTCATCATGTAAGCTTCTTTGAGTCCCAATTAACTAAATAATTTCATATACTTTTTGGTGATATAATGCCCTCCTTGCCCATGCATACTTACCCTGTTTTTGTCTTCTCTGATCAACAAAGCTTGCAGGCTTCTGAATACATAAACCTCTAAAACTTATTTGATCAGAGATTATAATGGCTGCATCCAATGTTCACAAATCTCTATTTTTGCTATTTGAAGTAGTGTTTTGGAAGGGGAGAAAGAAGAAATATTTCCTGGAAAACCCTGAGTTGTTCAAATGGTCACCTGTTTGGAAACTGATTGTTTCCCCTGTCTGTTCCTGTTACTTCAATGTCATTTTTTCCCTAGTTAGAGCTTCTTTCTTCTTTCCATGGTACTTCCAGCCAACCAGAAACCTTGTTGTGAGTGTGATGGCATCATGATGCTGCATAAATTATCAGATCTGGCTATGTACTGATGTCACTGAAGATAAATGAAGCATCTTCAGAGTGTGACTGGTGCGGAATGATCACTGAGTCCTCTGTATCTCCTAGAATGTTATAGACTTTAATATGAGGAACTTCCAGGTTTGGGAGGGGGGTCACTTATGAGTTACAGATTATTATGGTGGTCTGTGCCTCTTAGAGCTGCCAACCTTCAGGTGCTGCCCAGAGATTGCCTGGCTTTACAATTGATCTCCAGATTACAGAGATCAATTCTCCTGGAGAAAAAGGTTGCCATAGAACATGAACTCTATAACATTATACCCATTGAGCCCTCTCTCTCTTCACCAAAACCCCAGGTTCTACTTCCTAAATCTCCAGGAATTTCCCAGCTCAGAGCTGGAAACCCTAGTGCCTTTCCTTTGACTCAACATGATGTCAAACTAGGATTTTTTTTTTCTGCTGAGGAACAGTGAGACAAAGAAAAGAGTATCTGAGTGCCAG
The DNA here is from genome assembly GCA_029375565.1 of Gekko gecko. Taxonomy (NCBI): domain Eukaryota; kingdom Metazoa; phylum Chordata; class Lepidosauria; order Squamata; family Gekkonidae; genus Gekko; species Gekko gecko. Next base: position 99,177,883 of record JAPDNY010000001.1, read on the forward strand.
AGTTAGGTTGCTAACTCAAGGTTGGGGAATTTCTGGAGGGTGGAACTTTGGGAGGGGAGGGTTTTGGGGAGGGGAAGGACCCCAGAAGAGTTTAATGACACAGGGGCTGACCTTCACAGCAGCTGTTTTCTCCAGAGGAACTGATCTCCACAGTCTGGAGATCAGCTGTAATTCCAGGAGGTTGGCAACTCTAGCCAAAGTGGTAAGTGGGGAAAATGGAATAGGCAATAAGACTGAGTTAGTTTAAATAAAGTCCTCAGAGAAGCAGAGAGAAAGCAAAAGTAGCAGAGTCTTACATGGAAGATGTGACAGACTCTACTTCTTAAGCAGAGGCTAGATGGCCATCTGACAGCATTGCTGATCCTGTAAACTGAGGCAGATCATGAGAAGGAGGACAGGAAGGGATGAGTTAGGTCTCGGCTCTCATGGCCCTTTCTTACATGCCCAGGGTAATGCCAATCGCGTTTTTGGGGTCAGGAAGGAATTTTCCTCCAAGCCAGATTGGCCAGGGATCCTGGAGCTTTTTTGCCTTCCTCTGGGCATAGAGCATGGGTCATTGGGGGAATTGGAGGGGGGAGATAGTTGTGAATTTTCTGTGTTGTGTAGGGGGTTGGACTAGATGACCCTTGAGGTCCCTTCCAGCTCTGTGTTTCCGTGTTCATTACTTATTTCATATGAGGTTGCCAGCTCTGGGTTGGGAAAATTCTGGAAATTTTGGGGGTGGAATCTGACGTTATCAGGGTTTGGGGAGGGGAGGGACTTCAGCAGGATATAATGTCATAGAAGCTACCTTCCAAAGCAACCATTTTCTCCAGGGGAACTTATCTCTGTCATCTGGAAATCTATTGAAAGAGATCAGTTGGTTTTCACCATCCTGAATAATTTGATGTCATCTGCAAACTTGACCACTACACTGCTCACCTCCATTTCCAGATCACTGATAAATAAATTAAATAGTACCGGCCCCAAGACTGATCTTTGTGGGACCCCACTGCTTACTTCCCTCCATTGTGAGAACTGTCCATTGATTTCTACTCTTTGCTTCCTGTCATTTAATCAGTTTTTTAAAAGAAATTTTATTAACAGGATATAATAATACGTTCCGTAATTGATAACCAATTCTTAACATATCCTTTTCTACAATTTTCTATCCCCCCCTCCCCTGGCTTCCAGCGATGCTCCACCCCCATTAATATTTCTATCAATATTCTCTTACATTCAATTCTTATTCAATATTCAAATCTTCATTTTCAATATTTTCCTTTTCTATTTCTCACTATTAGGTAACATTTCTAATACAATCCATTTTCTTACTACATTTAATCAGTTTTTAATCCATAAGAGAACCCGTCCTCTTATCCCATGACTGCTAAGTTTACTCAGGAGTCTTTGGTGAGGTACCTTGTCAAAAGCATTTTGAAAGTCCAGGTATATAATGTCTACTGGGTCACTTTTGTCTACATGCTTCTTCACTTTCTCAAAGAACTCCAAAGGGTTGGTGAGGCAGGACTTCCCTTTGTAGAAGACATTCTGATTTCCTCTCAGCAGTTTTTTTCCCTCTCTGTGCCTAAGAATTCTATCTTTGATGACAGTTTCTACTAATTTGCCTGAGACAGACATTAGACTGACTGGCCTGTAATTTCCTGATTCCCCTCTGGATCCCTTTTAAAAAATTAGTGTCACATTTGCTACTCTCCAGTCTTCTGGTACAGTGGCTGTATTTAGTGATAGGTTACGTATGCCATCAGGACCTAGGGGCTTATCAGTTTTTAATTTCCCCAGTAGGTCTAGTACTTAATCTCTGGTCAGTTCAATTTGGCTCAGCTCTTCAAACTCCCTTCCTGGAAATAGGGACTGTAGTATGGGTACATGCCCCACACTTTCCACAATGAACAGAGAAGCAAGAAAGTCATTGAGTTTCTCTGCCATCTTCCCATCTTCCTTTAGCAATCTCTTGATTCCTTTGTCACCTGCATACTTGGCCACTATACTACTCTACTGGGATGTTATGCTGAAGGGTTTCTTCCCCCCACCCCCAGCCATCTCCCCTTTTCTCCCTTCTCTTTTTCCAGCCTCCTGCCCATGAGTGTGTTTAGATCTGGCATTACTGTGTACTCTCTTGCATATGGTGGATTTAAATTAACATTTTGAGCTTCTCTGCCATCTCCCCATCTCCCTTTAGCAATCCCTTGGTTCCTTTATCATCCAAGGGCTTCACTGCTTCTCTGGCTGGTTTCCTTCTCTGGGTACATTTTTAAAAATGTTTATTGTTTGTCTTAAAAAAAAATTATTAACATTTTGAACAAACAGAGATTAAACGCAACACAGATACATTTTACATAACACACAAACCTTTTTTAACCTACAGTTGGTTTGAGAAACTAACAGAGACATTGTAGTCAGATATAAAACAGCAAGGATATATCGAACTTACAAATGTAGCAGATCTATAGGGTAGACATTTTTTGGCACTTTGTCAGTTGCTACCATGTAATCCAGTAGTGGAAACCAAATCGCTATAAACTGGTCTTTTTGTTTCTCATTATCAACATACTCCTCAAAATCTCTTTTTGCATGCCTAAGTATTGACTTACTTTTTTTTTTGCTGGAGCCTGTTATTCCTCCTGTTCAATTCATTGGGGCAGAACTTCCACTTTTTAAAAGTAGCCTCTTTACTTTTTATAGCTTCCTTGAACTTATATCTTCATTGAGATTTCTAGCCACCAACTGGAGGTTGGCAACCCTAATTCTAGGGCAGCAAGGGAATGTAGAGCACAAATGGTTCTGTTGGATACATTTGATTTCAGCAGTTCAGGGAGCTGGTCCTGCTGGATCAGGAGTTTGAAATATAGATAATGGTTAACATAAGAACATAAGAGAAGCCAATGTTGAATCAGGCCAATGGCCCATCTAGTCCAACACTCTGTCACACAGTGGCCAAAAATACCAGGTGCCATCAGGAGGTCCAGCAGTGGGGCCAGGACACTAGAAGCCCTCCCACTGCTGCCCCCCCCCCCAGCACCAAGAATAGAGTGCATCACCTGCCCCAGACTGAGAGTTCCTAGCTATACCTTGTGGCTAATAGCCAATGATGGACTTCTGCTCCATATGTTTATCTAATTCGCTCTTGAAACTGTCTATGTTTGTAGCTGCCACCACCTCCTGTGGCAGTGAATTCCATATGTTAATCACTCTTTGGGTGAAGAAGTACTTCCTTTTATCTGTTCTAACCCGACTGCTCAGCAATTTCATGGGGTGTCCACAAGTTCTTGTATTGTGAGAAAGGGAGAAAAGTACTTCTTTCTCAACCTGCTCTATCGCATGCATAATCTTATAAACCTCGATCATGTCACCCCTCAGCCGTCGTTTCCCCAAGCTAAATAACCCCAAGTGTTTTAACCTTTCTTCATAGGGAAAGTGTTCCAATCCTTTTATCATTCTAGTTGCCCTTCTCTGCACTTTTTCCAATGCTATAATATCCTTTTTGAGGTGTGGCAACCAGAACTGTACACAGTATTCCAAATGAGGTCGCACCAATGATTTATACAGGGGCATGATGATACTGGCTGATTTGTTTTCAATTCCCTTCCTAATAATCCCCAGCATAGCGTTGGCCTTCTTTATTGCAGTTACACACTGTCTAGACATTTTCATTGAGTTATCTACTACGACTCCAAGATCTCTCTCTTGGTCAGTCTCTGCCAGTTCAGACATCATCAACATGTATTTATATTTAGGATTTCTGGCTCCAATGTGCATCACTTTGCACTTGGCCACATTGAACCCCATTTGCCACGTTGACGTCCACTCACCCATCCTCAACAGATCCCTTTGGAGTGCCTCACAATCCTCTCTGGTTCTCACCACCTTGAACAACTCCGTGTCATCTGCAAAATTAGCCACTTCACTGCTTACTCCCAATTCCAAATCGTTAAGAAACAAGTTAAAAAGCATCGAGCTGAGTACCGATCCCTGTGGTACCCCACTGCTTACCACCCCCCACTGAGAAAGTTTCCCATTTATACTCACTCTCTGTTTCCTATTTATAAGCCAGTTTTTGATCCACAAGAGGACTTGTCCTTTTATCCCATGACTATTGAACTTACTTAGGAGCCTTTGATGAGGAACTGTATCAAAAGCTTTCTGGAAGTCAAGGTAAATAACATCTATTGGGTTCCCCTTGTCCACATGTTTGTTCACTCCCTCAGATAACACTAACAGGTTAGTGAGACAAGATCTTCCCTTACAGAACCCATGCTGAGTCTGCCTCAATAGTTTTTGTTCATCAATGTGCCTACTAATTCTTTCCTTAATAACAGTTTCCACCAACTTACCCGGTATCGACGTCAGATTGACTGGCCTGTAATTTCCCGGATCTCCCCTGGAGCCCTTTTTAAAGATGGGAGTGACATTAGCTACCTTCCAGTCCTCAGGAATGGAGGCAGATTTTAAAGAAAGATTACATATTAATGTAAGGAGATCCACAAGTTCACATTTGAGTTCTTTCAGAACTCTCGGATGAATGCCATCTGGGCCTGGTGATTTATTAGTTTTTAAATTGTCCATCAGTCGGAGGACTTCCTCTCTTGTCACCTCAATCTGATTCAGGTCTTTCAAACCCCTTCCCGAAATCGGTGGTTCTGGAGTGGGGAAGCACTTCTCATCTTCCACAGTGAAGACAGAGGGCAAAAATGCATTCAGCTTCTCAGCCATTTCCCTGTCATCCTTCAGTAGTCCTTTTACCCCTTGGTCATCCAAGGGCCCCACTGCCTCCCTGGCTGGTTTCCTACTTCTAGTGTATTTGAAGAAAGCTTTATTGTTCGCCTTTATCTTTTTTGCAGTATGCTCCTCATATTCCCTTTTTGCTTGCCTGATCACAGACTTGCATTTTATTTGCCATAGTCTGTGTTCCCTTTTATCAACCTCACTGAGACTAGCTTTCCACCGCTTAAAGGAATCCTTCTTACCTTTTACAGCTTCCATTACTTTATTTGTTAACCATGCAGGCTTTTTTCTATACCTATTTGTGCTTTTCCTAACCTACGGTATATATTTTTTCTGAGCTTCTAGGATTGTATTTTTAAATAGTCTCCAAGCTTCCCCAATGGTTTTGATCTTTTCCACTTTTCCTTTCAATTTCTTCCTCACATGTCCCCTCATACCAGAGAAGTTACCCCTTTTAAAGTTAAAAGTGGTTGCGTCAGTCTTTTTGGGCAACTCCCTATCTGTACAAATGTTAAACTCAATGACATTATGGTCACTGTCCCCAAGTGGTGCAATCACTTTTACATCTCTCACCAGGTCTTGGGTGTTACTTAGGACCAACTCCAAGATCCCCTCTCCCTTGGTGCACACATAGTCAGTCACCAGAAGTCACCATGACTTCCAGGTGCACACACATGCGCACATATTTAAAAAATTAAAAAGAAAGAAAAATTGCAGGTTTTGGTAGTAGCTGCAGAATAAATACACCGAAGAAAAAAGAATGGGATGTACAGCAGGCACAGAATCCGAAGTCACGCTTAAAGGCTTCATTGCACAGATTCTCTGCAGTAAACTGTGTGTGTATGTAATAGGCCAAGGATTGCACTGCTGGATTACAGTGTAACATAAAAAATTCACACATGAACATTGTGAAGGTTCCTTACCTGGGTCAAATCACTGGTCCATCAAACCTAGCACTTCGTACTCTGACTGGCAGTGGGCCTTCCAGGATCTCATGCAGAAGTCTTTCTCAGACTTGCTACTTTTAAGCAGGGATGGCAAGGAGTGCACCTAGCAAATCCTGTATGCAAAGCATGTGCTCTCTCACTGAATTATGGCGCCTCTAGAGTATTACTAGAATTGTGTTACCCTCTTGACAGCCTGGTGTGCACCCCAGAAATGATCAGTAGGTCTCGGCAATTTTCTTCTTCCTCATGGTAATCATAGTGACAAGTTCATCGGCATAGATTTTTACTGCATTTTCTATTTCTCATCCTCCAGTAATTGAGTTGTGGGTAATTTAGCTACAGAGCTGGCTTCTTCTATATATTCCTTGGGAGGCAGTAGAGACCTTTTATTCTGCATTATGGAATGTAACCCAAAGATCCCTTTGACGGGAGAAACATTGCCATGTTTTGCATCATTACCAGTGTAAAAAGAGTATGCCTGTATAGTAGTCCCATATATAAGAAATGCTACTGGAATGCTACCAGATGATTTATTACTTTGCCATGAGATTAACAAGACATCTGAAAGCAGCCTAAAATATCAGCCCAGGGATAAAAAACAAAGTGGATTTTATAATTAAATGCCAAGAACCCAGGATTTAGGATTTACTTTTTCCTGGTGCCTGGTGGAAAGCGTATATACTGGCTGCCTCTTGCTTCAAATCCAGGATGTAGGAAAGCTGGCAGTTGAGGTCTTGAGGGCCCAAGCAGATGGTTCCAGTCTGGCTGGTATAGCAAATTCCTCATATTCTTCCCAGTTTTTAATCCCCATATTCTTCCCAATGTTCACTGGGGTGGTCTGCTCTGCATCCTGCTGCTCAGACTTGGATAACATCAGATTGTCAGGCTAACATCATCTTTGTTATAAGTCTGTTCTTTCAAAGCTCTCAAATTATATAGTGAATCTTGTGTTTACACAGCAATATTTGAGTTGGGGGATTTTGCTCACCAGGCTCTCTTTTGTGTCTTTTCTTTCCTTGGTGGGTTCCCAGCTTGTGTATACCTTTCATAAGTCACAATATTCGGGGTGTTGTTTTTAATTCTTTGTGACGTGGAAAATTTTGTAATAGTGAGAATCATAAGGAGAAATCTCACAGAGAGAAAGAGCAAAAAATAGCCAACTTCCTCCTCTCCCAATTTCATTAATTGGGTGGAGAGTAGACTTCCCTGGAACTGACCAGTTTGAATTGACAATGGAGGAGGAAAGGAAGCAAGAGAAAATTCTTCATTCAGCATGGATTCATCCATGACATAGCCTTCTGAAGCCTGATTTTGATGACAGGGAATATTTGACATATTAGTGATGTAGTAGGTTAGACTTTGATCTCAGAAACCCATCCTGCCATGTTGGGAAATCATGAACCAGTCAAGCTTTCTCAGCCTCATCTCCTAACAGGGTTGTTGTTGCATGTATAAAATTTGTGCTGTTCAGAGCTCATGGAAGGAAGGGTAGGATAAAAATGCACTTGACAGAAGAGAATGCCTGAGCCACGTGTGTTGTTGTTGTTGTAACATTCCATCATCACTACTTGTCAACACCACATGGTTGGGATTAGATCAAGAGCTTCCTGGGCATAGTTCAGATAGACATGAGTCCTGTCAGTTCTGCCATAAAAAAACTTCATTGCTAAATGATAACATGATCTACCTAGTCCATTTCAACAGTGACCATCTAGATCGCGCCAGAATTTTACCGGAGGAGTACAAAGGTGATGCCCTTCTGTCTTCTTGTTTTGTTTTTGCTGCCATCATTTGGCACTCAGAGGTCTATTGCATCTGTACTTCTGATTTTATAAATTAAGCTCGCGGAAGGAGGAGAGAGCACAACAAGTGTGCTCATCTGCTACCCCAGCATGCATGCCCACAATGGCCAAGCATAGGGCTTGAATCAGATCTGTTCTTCTACCTTTATTTTTTTCTTGTTTCTGATTAAGTTTCAGCAGGAACACTGGCTGCTTCTCAAAGCAATATAACTTTAATATTGCAGAAGCAACATCTGGTAATATCTACATCTGATTATCAGATGTTTTGAACATAGTCAATTTGTTTCATGTGCATTAGGAAATAAAATCATAATTTAAACAAGCTCTGTAACTTAGGAGCAACTTTGCATGTAATTTTCAGGTTACCACAGAAGCATCGTTACCAGCTTGTATATCTTCTTTCCATGCTTCTGCAGAATGTTTGAAAGGAAGGATAGTGCATTGCCCCTTGGTCAGAATGAGTATGCTCATGATCCAGATAAAGCTTTTTATTATTGCGAGGTGATCCCAGATCAATGTTTGTGCGTTTAAAAACAGGTTTGTAACACTGGCAGGAAAAGGTTACGCCATCCCTTTCCCTTGTCCCTTCTGTGCTGAAAAATGCATTTTCCCAACTTAACAAGAGAAGGAAGCTTTGCCTGCAATGTAAAATTCTTGGTTCCCCCCCCCCCAGTTTGCATCATGCTTCTTGCTGAACACTGCATTCCTCTTCTGAAATACCTGCAGCTTCACACGTGGCAGTGGGAGAAGCTAAGCTATGTGCTTTAACAGTATAATCCTAAACAGAGTTAGAGCCTGTGGAGAAACACCCCCACCCAAGAATTCACCCCAGTATTTCAGTCACTGGGAATATACTCAGTCCATGAGCAGGAGCCTAGCTGGAAGCTAGTAGCTGGTAGAAAGGAGAAGGTTGGAGAAAGAGGCATTAAGCTCCAAGCACAGAGCACTCAAACTCTTGGTTATGTTGATGACTCTGGCTGAAACAGTGGTTTACCACCCTTCTGGATGGTAGCACCCAGAAGCAGAGAGGGAAACAGGCAAACTACTGTGATGTATTCACTTCTTCATGGGACAGCAAGATCTAAATGGCCCGTGGGTGAGAGGGAGATGAACTTTCCCCAAGTTAGATTATAAATTACCTGGACACTGAAAAAAAAAAATATTACTCACTCCTGTCCTGTGGCTTCTGATCAGGGAGCTACATACCATACTTGACTAAGGTTTTACCTAGGAATTCCATCTTGTCCACATGATAAAGAGCAACGGGGAGAAGTCTTAACCATGAAAACTAAACTGATGAACTTTAAACTACCAGAGCTTCCAAGTACAGCTATCCTTTCCTAATTAAACATCATTTAGAATAAGTTCTGAGTGTAGGGAAAGGGGGCTGTGTGTTTTTATCTTTTCTTTGTACCTTTGCTGAGCCTGAATACTTGAACAGAACATGTGTATTATTTTTAATTCATTTATTAAACTTTCTTATATTTTGGATGTTCTAAACCTGATCTCAGGGAACACACTACTCCTGTTTGGTCTTAAAAACATAAAAGAAGCCAGTGTTGCATCAGGCCCAGGGGTCTTTTTTGGGGGGAGCGCACTGGAGCGCAGCTTCAGCAGCTCAGGAGCCAAGCCCTGCCCCCAGCCGGCGTCCCCAGAGTCTTTCAGGCAGCCGAATGTCAATTTCAGCTCCATTATATCCTATGGGCCATTGAAGTCAATGGTGAAAACATAGGGTATATTCTGGGGGCTGGAGGGGACAGGTTGCTCCCATTCCCTCCATTGTTCGCTATGGTGGGAAAAAGTTCCAATGGAGGGAATAATGGCAACCTGTTTGGGGGCCCATAGAATTGGACCCGCTAATCCAATGTTCTTGAAACTTGGTGGGTATCTCGGGGAGAGGCTCCATAAGATACCCTGTGAGTTTGGAGCCTCTCCCTCAAACCCCCTCCCCTCCAGCCCCCAGAATATACCCTATGTTTTCACCTTTTGCTTCAATGGCCCATAGGATATAATGGGGCCGAATTGCCGCCAAATTTCTCTCATTCCCTCCTTTCCTTCTCTCCTTTTCCTCTTTCCCTCCTTCTTCTCTTCTCTCTTTTTTTCTTTCCCACCTTCTTCTCTTCTCTTTTTCCTCCTTTCCCTGTTTCCCTCCTTCTTCCCTCTCTTTCTTTCCCTCCTCCTTTCCTTCTCTTTCTTTCCCTCTTTCCTTCCTTCTTTCCATCTCTCTACTCTCTCTCTTTCCTTCCCTCTTTCCTCCTTCTGTGGCCCAACTTTAGTGAGAAGGAGTTTAAACTTTAAACCCCTTCTCTCTTAGCTCCCCCACCCAGGCCAGCTGGGGAAGGGAAGGGGAGGCTTTTGAAGATGCCTCCCCCCCTTTTGTTTCCTCTTCTGACATCACTTCCGGTGATGTCAGGGGGTGTGGCATATGCTAATAGCCTAATAGCTCATTAGCATATCATATGCTAATGAGCTCCTGCAGCTGTTTTTCTACGAAAAGACCCTTGATCAGGTCAAATGGCCCATCCAGTCCAACACTCTGTCACACAGTAGCCAAAAATACCAGGTGCCATCAGGAGATCCACCAGTGGGGTCAGAACACTAGAAGCCCTCCCACTGTTGACCCCCCCAAGCACCAAGAATACAGAGCATCACTTGCCCCAGACTGAGAGTTCCTATCTATACCTTGTGGCTAATAGCCACTGATGGACTTCTGCTCCATATGTTTATCCAATTCCCTCTTGAAGCCGTCCATGCTTGTAGCCCCCACCACCTCCTGTGGCAGTGAATTCCATGTGTTAATCACTCTTTGGGTGAAGAAATACTTCCTTTTATCTGTTCTAACCCGACTGCTTAGCAATTTCATGGAGTGCCCACAAGTTCTTGTACTGTGAGAAAGGGAGAAAAGTACCTCTTTCTCTACCTGCTCTAACCCGTGCATAATCTTATAAACCTCAATCATGTTACCCTACAGCCCTCATTTCTCCAAGCTAAAGAGCCCCAAGCGCTTTAATTTTTCTTCATAGGGAAAGTGTTCCAACCCTTTTATCATTCTAATTATGCTTTTCTGCACTTTTTCCAATGTTGTAATATCCTTTTTGAGGTGTGGTGACCAAAACTGTACACAGTACTCCAAATGAGGTCGCAGCAATGATTTATACAGGGACATGATGATACTGGCTGATTTGTTTTCAATTCCCTTCCTAATAATCCCCAACATAGTGTTGGCCTTTTTTATAGCAGTCACACACTGTCTCAACATTTTCATTGAGTTATCTACTACGACTCCAAGATCTCTCTCTTGGTCAGTCTCTGCCAGTTCGGACCCCATCAACGTGTATTTATAGTTAGGATTTTTGGCTCCAGTGTGCATCACTTTGCACTTCGCCACATTGAACCCCGTTTGTCATGTTGACACCCACTCGCCCATCCTCGACAGATCCCTTTGGAGTGCCTCAGAGTCCTCCCTGGTTCTCACCACCCTGAACAGCTTCGTGTCATCTGCAAATTTAGCCACTTCACTGCTTACTCCCAACTCCAATAATGTGATAATGGGGAGGGGCAGCAGGTAAGATGACCATCCCTGGAGCACGTGGAAGGTTCATATTATTGGCTGTGACCAATAGTCAGTGGTCAACTGACAATATTTGTTTGATCAGTTAGACAGTAACCCAGCCAACCCTACCCCAAACAGTCCAGTGCTACGATTAATGAATCTAAGTGACAAACTGCACAGTAGGATGTGCTATATAGAAACTGTATCAAGATTGTAAAAACTCAACATTAGAGAGCAAACTGACAGGTCATTGATCAGTGTGTCTGATATTGGATGAGGTGTACAACATAATCATTTTTAAAACATTAAAAATGAAATAAAGAAATAATCAGCTTAAAGGAAATAGCTGTTCATAGAGAATCTGGCTAGCTTAGCTGTGAAGGAAGAGGTTTTGAAATAAATCTGTGCTGAACTGCCCTCAGCTGTGAATTCTTGCTAAGTTAGTCTTCCATTCTGGTAATCCTGTAAGAGGTACCAAAAATCTTTTTGAGGGGAAGAGGCTCCTAAAAAGGAGTTGAATAATGGAAACAGAGATTGCCATCTCGTAAAAGACTTTTTTTTTACCTGCTACATAATAGGCAGAAAACAATAGAGTCTTATCCCAGAATGGAGTCGAAGTGATGGGGAAGTTTTGCCTGTTCAGTTTTGTTTGTTCTGCCACAGAGCCTGTGCCCATAAAAGTGGAGAATATCAGAAATATTCAGGCATGAGATTCCACTGCTTATATTTTGCTATTTATACCTGGGGAAACAGCTATATTATGTCCTACTATGTGCCAACAATTCTCCATAGTCTGTGTGGAAACTTGTACCAAGCACAGAGCACAATTCCTTATGTCAGCTGTGTAAGTGGATGGGGGATCCTTGCTAATAGAGCACAACAACTGTGTTGCATATGGGGATTATAAACACCTGGGTGGACACGTGCACACCTTCATAAAGCACTGGTTTTATTTATTGATTGATTTGATTTGTACCCTGCCCTCCCTGCCAAGGCAGGCTCAGGGCAGCTTACATAAAAATAGCAACAGATAAAACAACAATATAAATGTCAGCATAAAACACAGCATAGTTACTAAAAACAGTTTGTATGACGATGGCAGTACAATACTAGCAGAGTACATAATAAACATACAGTCAGTGGTAGATTTCCCCCTCAGCATGCTCGGGCTGGATGATGATATCGGCACAGGGCTTGAGAAAGTTAAGTGCAACTCCTTACCTAAAAGCCTGGCATAGATAACGAGGTGGCTTCTGGCTGGATTAAAATAACAAGGGATGGTTAGGATTTCTCTTCCCTTTAATGCTGCCACCTTCAGGTGGACCCTGGAAGCATATGTTTAAGTTCTCCCAATGGTTTAGGCTAGCTCGATCTTATCGGATCTTGGAAGCTAAGCAGGGTCAGCCCTGATCACTATTTCGATGAGACACTACAAGGAAGCCCAGGTTCATTGTGCAGACACAGGCAATGACAAGCCACCCCTGAATGTCTCTTGCCTTGGAAACCCTACAGGGTCACCAAAAGTCAGCTGTGACTTGATGGCACTTTCCGCCACCAACGCAGCAAGAGAGAAGGCAGCTGTAGCTCCTACTGCCCATGCTCTCCCCATTGCCCATCTCTCCCTCACGTGCTGCACAGCACACCAGGAGCCCTTTGTGCCACAGCAGGCAAGGTTAGGGGTGGATAGTAACAATGGGGAGGGAACAAGAAGGAGGAGCTGTGGCTGCTTCCTCTCATGCTGTATCAGAAGATCTGCAGACAGCATTTGGGCTACAACAGGCCAGGCTTAAGCAGGGTATGCATCAGGATGTTATCTAATACTGGAAGCACTAAATAGTTGGCTGTTGAAGAATTTCTCTCCTACAGCGAGTTCCTTTTCAAACTATTAATCTTGGATTTTCCTTTCTCTTGTAATTTAATCTGGAAAATGCCTGCATTCTGATTACACATTTAACATTGACTGGAGGTATTATGTGGAATAAAATATTATAGTGTTGACATAAAATAATTAAAGGGTTGTGGTTTTTTTAACCATTGTCCCAAATTCCCACCTGTTTCCCCAGCGCTGCTTTTATGAGAATGGCTATCCAACAGCAGAAATCTCATAAACCTTACATATTATGGTGATAATAATATTGTACAGTACATTGCTTTAGGCATAAAGGTATTTTATTCTCTTTCTTTCCCTTTCATTTTAATGTATAAATACATCAAATGAAGGGCTTCTTAATAGCCTTGCTGTAGAGACCATGTGCATGTGAGAGCTGAGCATTTCCAGGGGTGATGTGGCATAAGTATAAGATTCCAGAGTAGTCCTGATATGACAATATGGGAATGAGAACCAGAGCCTCTAAAGCGAACATTTATTTAATCTGGTGCTTAAAATTCTGAGACAGTCGCTCTTGACTAGTTGTGACAGCAAAGAACTTCATTAGCTAGAAAACCAAAACTGTTGATCAATACGTGGATATTGATGAGTTTTAATGTGGCTCATCAGTTGTTGGTCTCTTTATGGGCCAGAATGAGATGTCAGGTGCAGTTTGCTTTCATACTCAGGTCCTAAGTAATCACCATATTGGAAACTGGGAGGGAATTTCTCCAAGTCTAGTTGACACTTGTGGGAGGGGGTAATCGTTCTGTAGGACAGGTCCCATGTTGGATTTTCCTTCCTCCTCCTAAATTTCTTTTTGCTTTGGAAGTAGCTTTGGTCTCATACACAGGTGGTTTTTGTCTGTTGGTTGCTCAGCATACTGGATCCTATAATATGATGGCTGAGGTCTTTGAAACAGAATTGTAGTAGTTATGGTGGTGTCTCTCGCACTGTATGTAAATATAGGTTATGAGAATCAATGCTAGGAACCTGCAGCTCTCTCTTTGGAGGGGCTAGGTCACACTGAATCACATGGCAGAAGATTCTGAATGTGTAAACCAGGGAATGGAATGGGATGTTCCACCTGAAAGGGCAGCCTGGATACTTATGCAAGAGCAACACATGCTACACAACACACAAGCATGCCCCAACAAGAGCAAGCTGTGTTAAATACTCTTCTGAAACCACTCTTATCCTATCATGTATGGCCACTTGATTAGGTAGGGTTACTTTCTGAAGAAGTGAAGTAGGGTGGAATAACCTTTTATGAAGTAAGGGGAGAAACTTTCTAAGGCTGAGTTCAGACTGGCAATTTGAAGCGGGAGCCAGTTGCGGCAAAAAAGCCCGTTTCCTGTTCACACAGCCCAGACTGCTGCGGGAGCATACCGGGAGGAGGCGCGTGGGAGCGTTCAGATGGCTGGTGCAGAGGTGCCATTGTCAACGGCTTTCCCCCGGTAAATTGGTGATGCGCGCATGGGCGCCCATGCGCACAAGCGCATCTGGCTGATTGGGGGCAGATCCTGTTGTGCCAGCACTGCATTGGGCAGTAGAGCAGAGCACGGCCAATCAAACCGCTGCTGCTGTCTGCCCCAATGCGGCTTGCTCCCGGCTTATCTGGAGAGCATTCACACGGCCGGGAAGCGGAATGCTGCAGGATAAACACACTCTCTGGGATTTGCTACCCCTTTAAAGAGGTATGTTTTCATCCTGGGAGTGATGTGGAACAGCACGGGTTGCTGACGGGTGTGGAACACCAGGCAGATGTGCCTGTGTGAACACCCCCTTTAATGAAGTTTTAAAACGTCGCTGAAATGAGGCTCTACCAGGGCAAACTGCCAATCTGAATTCAGCCTAACAGTAGCCAGAAAGTTATAGCAAGCATTTCTGACTGGAACTGCTGTTTACTTGTTAAAGTTTTATTGTTCTTAGAATTGTTTTTTTGTATTATGACTATTATGACCACTGGTCTTTGACAGGAAAAAGTACTTGGACAATTCTAATTTACCCTGTTCCTAGAATGCCACCATCCCCTCTCATATTCAGGAGACAATCCTAACACAGCACCAGGGGTATATACTTTTCATCTGTTGGAGCGTGGCAAGGGGCTACATCACTCCGTCATGTCTAGAGAACCCAGACCACACAAGTAGGATGGAAACTTTGGTGAGGAGGTGCTTCACAAGTACAACAAAAACATTAGTAACTGGCAAGCCCCTCCCTCTACTTTATCATGCAAATAGAAGCTATCTTCCCCCACAAAATGGGGGAAAATCTTAATTTATTCTGAGCTAATTATAAACCATATTAGACTCATCACCCTCCCAGAGACATCATTGGGAGCACTGTGGGATTTGATCCTCTCCTATGCGAGTCCCCAATGCCTTTCCCCAAAAGCCTCTTACCTGGAGGACCCTGTGGGCAGAGGGGGATGCATGGAGATCTCTTGCTCTCCTGTCTTCCCCCCTCTTTGATTCCTGAAGTGTTGCTATGAAAGCGATCCAGGCAGCAGCAGACCAGAGAAGTAGACCAGAGGCTGTTCTTGAGTTGCTTCTGGCATTTTGCTTCGACATTATGTGTATATTAGCCGGGCTTTTTACCTGGGGGAACGCATCAGAACGGAGTTCCAGAAGCTTTTTGACTAAATTCTTTTTAAAATATTTAAAAGTTCATGAGTTTTCGGTATATAGACTGAAAGCTTCATTTCCCTCTTGAGAGTTCTGGCACCTCTCTCTCTCTCTCTCTCTCTCTCTCTCTCTCTCTCTCTCTCTCTCTCTCTCTCTCTCTCTCTCTCTCTCTCTCTCAAGTCCTGTGTATAAGGAGGTATATGGAGGGTAACATCATGGCATTGCCCACTAGTTTATGTTATGTGCCTTCTGTGCATAAGTAGGGTGGGGACATCATCAATGTACAACTTCACAATTAGTGGGTATACAGGTGAGTGTCTAAGGATGCTGAGAGGAACAGCACTCAATGTTTGAATTAACTACTTGGGCTGTGCCACAGGAAAAAACAGAGGCATACAAAGATTTGTGTAGGAAACACAGCAGTAAAAAAAATGAAGAATGTGCTCCCCTGTGGGGTGGCTTGATTTTAACTTTAAGCAGCAGGCTGCTGTTTTCACGGGGAAAACAGAGCCATCAGCAGACAAATTGCTCCCAGAGAAGTAAAAGAGTCTTAGCAGGAGTTTAGTTCCTATTGCAAGGCTAAAGAGATCTGAGGCTTATGGAGTGGGACAGTCAGTTGAGGTTTGAGAATGGAGTATCTTTTAATGTGCAATTCAGATATTTATTCTAAACTTCATTTGGGGGAAGCCTTGAAAAGTGCATTGCTGAAAAATAGCAGAACTATTGCAAATGGGGGAGGGGTTCTATGTAGACAATGATATAATAGAGTGGACAGAAATTCAGGTAAGAAGAAATAGCTATTTCCTAGAAACATAGGGAGGATACTAACACAAAAACTCAAAGATAGAGGTTATTAACCCTCTTCCAAATCCTTTCAAAGCTGTCAGCTTAGACTTACACCAGTTAATTTTTAAAACAATTTTCTTCCACCCAAGGTTTGTGGGTTTGGGTTTTTTTTAGCTTCTGTAAATTACTCTTCCATAAATGGCTGGCTGCAGAATTATAGATAGGGATGTTTGAACACCCACTGGTTTGGTTTATGTCATTTTTTCGCCTGTCACAAAAAGGAGTCAATTTGGGGGGTGATCAGTTTGACTGTTCATGAACCGTTTCATGGCTGGTCGACAGGCTGCTTCATTTTATTCATTCCTTAAACCATAGCACGATTGTCTTTTCCTGCAGGTATTGCCACCATTTTGCTTACCATGCCACTGGAAAGTTTCAGGAGGACTTTGAAAGAAATTAATAATTGTTATTGTATTATTGTGATCTGACATTCAATTGATGTCTTGTGACCATCATAGATGTTCCAGCTTTCATTACTTTTTTTAAAAAGTAAGACTCTTCCATTGGAGAGTTTTAAGAACAAAGGCATAGGCAGCACCTTTCCTCTTATAATTTCACGATGGAAGTTGTGAGAGACTTACTTAAGAAAAAAGCTGGGCCTTTGGCTGTCATGCCAAACACTGATAGAACAGTAGATTGCAGTAATGCAATAGCAGTTGCTTATTTCTAAAAATCAAAATAAAATAAACCTCGAGAAGCCTTCTAGTGGCATGTCAGTGGGAAAATGCAGGGGAAATGGTGTCACACTGTGTGGATGCAGCTATAGATAGTTAAATCAGTTATAAATAAATGCTGTGCTTTAAAAATCCTACACATCGGTGTTTGTCTAAGTTGTCCTTAGTTAGTGGTTGCAGTCTGCCTGAATTAGGGTTGCCAGCACTGGGTCAGGAAATACCTGGAGATTTTGAGGGTAGAATCTGAGGAGGGTGGCGTTTAGGGAAGGGAGAGACAATCAGCAGGGCAGAATGCCACAGAGTCCACCCTACAAAGCAGCCATTTTCTCCAGGGGAACTGAATTTGTTCATCTGAAGAACAGCTGTAATAGTGGGAGATCTCCAGGTGCCACCTGGAAGCTGGCAACCCTAGCCTGAATAGGCTGCACTTTGCACATGCTCAGTTTTGACAAAAAATGCAAACCCATTTGACAGGTATTTGAGTAGTGTGCTGCCAGTTGATCAGACTGGGTGATCAGCTCACTTGTGATCAGTTCATTCAAGCATGTTAAGTTTGACTGTTGAACACATTTGACACTGAATTTGTGGCATCCCTAATTATAGCTGGTGGTCCACATGACATTTAATATAGTACGATATTCCTTTTGTCCTCACTTGAATGGCCCAGGCTAGCCCAATCTCATTAGATCTCAGAAGCTAAGCAGGGTTGCCTCTTCTTAGCACTTGGATGGGAGACCACCCAGGAAGTCCAGGGTGGCTATGCAGAGAAAGGCAATGGCAAGCCACCTCTGAATGTCTCTTGTCTTGAAAACCTTATGGGGTCACACAACCATATTCACTTTAAAATCCTGCAATGTGCTGTCCCCTTAGGACCAAGATCCTGTTTCACCGTTCTGCCCTAATGAATAGGCCAGATCCCAGGGCATGACACCCAGAGCCTGCCCTGCAGTGGCAGGCAAAGGGTGAACGAATGTGGCAGGCAAAGGGTAGGCGAGTATTTCCAGTTTTTGCTTTAATCAATGTTGTTAGTCTTTAAGGTGCCACTGGGTGTGTTTTCTTTTTCCTGCAACAAACTAACATCACTGGCCCTCTAGAAAAAACTAAAAAATCTATGGATTAGTTTGCATATTAGCAGCCACCATGTGAAGGTCATTTTTGGTTATGCTATGTGGTTGCTGTTACCATGTGGCAGGAGTTTGCATGTGATTGCTCATTGAACAAGCCAGAACATTTTCACTATACCACAAGGGGGGAAATGGTTTTGCGGGGGACAGTGAAAATTACCAGAGCTATTTGATGAGTTGCTGTATTGGAATGTTCCACTGTGCATTAACAGATGTCAGATGGAATAATTTAAAGTGGCCTCTCAGCATGGTAACCGAACCACATAAAAGTGCCCCTAAAACCTGTGATGAAGCAGTTTCAAACCCAGAAACTGGAACAAGTTGGACCCTGGCAAAGAGGCAACCACAAACTTCTAACTACAGAACAGATGCTAAGAGGGGAATACAAATGGGGTAGAACAGTGGAGCTATTCTATACTGACTTTCTTGTCTCATAGTTTTGCCTTCCCCAAGCCTTAAATCCCCCTTTTTAAGTTTATATAAATGTTTCATCCTCCCACTACTGCCTTGCTTAGTAAACAGTAATCCCTTTTCCTCCTGGGAAGGGCAGGCCTCCCATCTGCTTTGCTCTAGCTGCGGAGCTTTGCACTCTGTCTTGGGCATGTTTGTTTTTTAATGACAACCAAGATTCTTGTGAGCATAATAGCAGGAGGTCTCTGCAGATGTTGAAGGCAGGGAAGGACGGGCAGAGATGAGCTCTGGCATATTTGCTGTAAATGTGTTCTAGTAAACACACATGTGGATTGAATCTATTAATCCACAACTGTTTGGATAGTACTTGCGGAATAATCCTGCCAGTAAATCACCAGTCAGATGGAAAGAAAAAAGTCAGTGGGGGGAATGAAGCTTTGGTGTAGCGATTGTATGATGATCCATGGAGAATGGTTGTCCATTCATAAATTTCCACCTGTTAGAACAGGCTACTTAGTTATTAAAATGCAGAGCAGTTCTCATCTCATGTCTCATTTGACAGACACTCTGAATATAGCCTGTCTTTTTACACAGAATTTAGTAAAGCGTTTATATGTTGGTTGAATAGTTTATATAGTGTACAGAGCACTGGATAGGTGGGATATTGATAGATTCACATTCTACAAGACAGGTCTCACAAGGAAGGAAACAAGACTCCACTGGTTGTGACCTACAGCTCCCAGGTACTGTCTTTAAACTATGCCATCAAGCAATGTAATCCTGGGCTCAGTTCACCACAATCGTTCCCCATAATATATGGTAAATTCACCTGACAGACATATTTGTGCCAAAGTTCACAGCATCCCTAATTTCATTTTCCCTAGGCAACCAGTAACAGATTGAGGTTACCATACTTCAGCAAAGGGGAAGTCAAAGGGAAAGTCAAGTGTGAGGTGGAATTCATCTGTAGATTCGATGCTATGAAGCTTAGGCTCAGTAAGGACTTGCAGAGGCTAGTTTATTTTAGAAAGTAATTATCCCTTCTTATTGTTTTATTCTGCACTATTAATCTTTGGCAGTTTATCAGCCTGATTGGTTCGTTTACTCTTTTGACTGGATCTTGTTCACATGTGCTCTGCAGTGTAAAGTAACATACTATGTCTTTTATGTGTAACACATGGTGCTGACTAATGAAACTATGTCTAGGGTTGCCTGGGGTAGGGGGAAGGGAATTTAGCAGGTTATAATGCCATAGAGTGCACCCTCCAAAACAACCATTTTCTCCAGGGGAACTGATTTCTGCTGTCTGGAGATCAGTTGTAATTCTGGGAGAGCTCCAGGCCCCACCTGGGGTTGGCAACTATAGCTATGGCTTGTGGAGGCTTTATCCCACACAGTACATTTATTAGTTTTGAAGGTGTGTGGGACTTTTTGTAATTGCAGAATCATGCAACTTGATTGGTCACCAATTTATAGAGAGAATTGACTCCCCATTGTGCCTCCTAGCATGATACCCATCCTGGACTGAAGTATTCTCCTCTTTCCACTTTCAAACTCTTGTTTCACACTAGAGAACCACCGTAGTTTTGAGGAGTATAAGCAAATAAAGTGCATGTGTTGCAAGGCAGTTATACTCCGGAATTAACACACAATTAATTCTCTGGACATTTATTTGTAGACACTGGTTGAGACTCCTATAGAGTGAGCCCCCCCCCAGCAACCTCATAGGGTTTTCAAGGCAAGGTGGTTTGCCATTCCCTGCTTCTTCCTAGGGACCTTGGTATTCCTTGATGGTGTCCCACCCAAATACTAACCAAGGCCAACTTTGCTTAGCTTCTGAGATCTGATGAGATCAGGCTGCATTCTCATTCATAGAAAACTTAAGGGAATGAACTTCTTAAAATAGACCAGGCACTGGAGAACTTGAGCATGATCCTTCTACAGAAGCTCTCTCCTAAATCAGTTTCCTGTAAGGAAATCAGCTCCTAGGGCTGTGTGATCTCTTCCCTGCATACTTCATCTGGGGAAAGATCAAATGCTGTCCTGCTGCAACTCTACTGTAGGGCAGACACTTCCCTTTTTGTCCTCTCCCAGGGAAGCAGAAATAAGTCTCAGTTCTGATCTTACTAGGGGGACATGGCAGGATTAGGGTTGCTAACTCTGGGTGGGGAAATCCCTAGAGATTTGGGGCAGAGTCTGGGAAGGCAAAGTTTGGGAAGGGGAGGCAGCTCAGCAGGGATGTGATGCCATAGATCCAAAGCAACTGATCTCTGTAGTTTGCACAGATCAGCTATACTTCCAGGAGAACTCCAGGATCCACTTGGTGGTTGCCACCCCTAGCCAGGACTGGAGCTCATCCCCTACTCTGGTTGTCTGTTTTGATTCAGAGGCTCATGCACCTAGAAGATCTTCTATTATCCATACTTTAATTATAAGAACATAAGAGAAGCCAATGTTGAATCAGGGCAATGGCCCATCTAGTTCAACACTCTGTCACACAGTGGCCAAAAATACCAGGTGCCATCAGGAGGTCCAGCAGTGGGGCCAGGACACTAGAAGCCCTCCCACTGCTGCCCCCCAGCACCAAGAATAGAGTGCATCACCTGCCCCAGACTGAGAGTTCCTAGCTATACCTTGTGGCTAATAGCCACTGATGGACTTCTGCTCCATATGTTTATCTAATTCCCTCTTGAAACTGTCTATGTTTGTAGCTGCCAACACCTCCTGTGGCAGTGAATTCCATATGTTAATCACTCTTTGGGTGAAGAAGTACTTCCTTTTATCTGTTCTAACCCGACTACTCAGCAATTTCATGGAGTGCCCACAAGTTCTTGTATTGTGAGAAAGGGAGAAAAGTACTTCTTTCTCAATCTGTTCTATCCCACGCATAATCTTATAAACCTCGATCATGTCACCCTTCAGCTGTCATTTCTCCAAGCTAAAGAGCCCCAAGTGTTTTAACCTTTCTTCATAGGGAAAGTGTTCCAATCCTTTTATCCTTCTAGTTGCCCTTCTCTGCACTTTTTCCAATGCTATAATATCCTTTTTGAGGTGTAGCAACCAGAACTGTACACAATATTCCAAATGAGGTCGCACCAATGATTTATACAGGGGCATGATGATACTGGCTGATTTGTTTTCAATTCCCTTCCTAATAATCCTCAGCATAGCGTTGGCCTTCTTTTTTGCAGTTACACACTGTCTACACATTTTCATTGAGTTATCTACTACGACTCCAAGATCTCTCTCTTGGTCAGTCTCTGCCAGTTCAGACCGCATCAATGTGTATTTATATTTAGGATTTTTGGCTCCAATGTGCATCACTTTGCACTTGGCCACATTGAACCCCATTTGTCACATTGACGCCCACTCACCCATCCTCAACAGATCCCTTTGGAGTGCCTCACAATCCTCCCTGGTTGTCACCACCCTGAACAATTTCATGATATCTGCAAATTTAGCCACTTCACTACTTACTCCCAATTCTAAATCATTAATAAACATGTTAAAAAGCATCGGGCCAAGTACCGATCCCTGTGGTACCCCACTGCTTACCACCCTCCACTGAGAAAGTTTCCCATTTATACTCACTCTCTGTTTCCTATTTATAAGCCAGTTTTCGATCCACAAGAGGACTTGTCCTTTTATCCCATGACTATTGAGCTTACTTAGGAGCCTTTGATGAGGAACTGTATCAAAAACTTTCCGGAAGTCAAGGTAAATAACATCTATTGGGTCCCCCTTGTCCACATGTTTGTTCACTCCCTCAAAAAACACTAAGATATATAAGATTACTCCATCTACTGATTTCACCACATGTCTTTATTTATTAGACATTTATATCATATCTTTCTTTTTAGAAGGTGGAAAATAAAGCACCAGTAATCATAACAGACCAACATATATAAAGCAGCACATGAAATACAACAGGAATAATTTAAATTAAAAAATACTGGGATTACTTTATTTATAGTGCAGTCCTATGCAAAATTGCCCAGTCCAAACTCATTGAAATCAATAGGATTAAATGGAGTAACTCGGTTTCAGTATTCTGCATTACCTCTTTTTATACTGGATGCCTCCCACACTACATAGGCATATGACATGATGCTGCATTTTCTTATTTAGGGACGTGATGACTGTATCTGGTAGAACTAGGATTAATTTTTATAGGATTCTGTCATGCACTGGGTGATCATATTTCTGTAATTTTGTGGTCAGACCTCCTAAGATCTTTATCCTCATGCCTTTCCTCAAAACTCATTTTGTTTAAATAGGGAACAGGTGTCAAAATTAAAGAATGGAATGCGGATATAAAGAGCTATTGTAAACAATCATTTTGGTGGATGATTATCACCCATTTTACTGCCATTTGCTGCTGTTTGGCTGACATTAGAAACACATAATCTACGTGTCCCTATGACCAGTGTGAAGTAAAGAGTGCCTATTTGCATTTACCTTGACAGCTTTATTTTCCATTGCTGGTCATCAACCTTATTCTGCCATTTCTACTATTGTTCAGCTTTCTTTTATATTGTGAAAGTGACAAAGCTTGTTTAAGCACTTACCCTGCAGCTCCGGTTGGGCCACCCCTCTACTTACTCAATGAAAAGTCTGTTCTCCCTATTTGCTGTAGTTGCTTTTATTTTGTACAATTGCCCCAATTCAGCAACCTGTGAATGGCAAAGCACATATTTGTGTTCACAAACACAAACAAACACAAAGTTTGTTTGATTCCTGGTAAATCTTTCCATGTTTGATTCCTGGTATCTTTACCTTACAAAGGATCTTGGGTAGCAGGCAGTGCTAGGACTAGTGGTCAGAAAGTGAAAAGTAGGTTCATATGTTGCCATGTTATAGAAGCGTTTGTATCTCTTTGGTATTACTATCTGGAAATTGAGCACAAAATTGAACATTCAGTGCCCGTTTGTTTGCTTGTTTTTTAAATATATGCTGCTCAAAATTGATGTCAGATGTGTTCTTTATCTGGAGATTCATATTGTCATGATCTCTAGGCTTTGTGGCATTAGCTCTAAAAGACTAGGTCCAGTCAACCTAGAGTCTGTCACAGTCTCTGAAAACTTGGAAGACTCCAGCAACAATTCTGTTAAAACACAGAGACACATCTGAGAAGATGTAAGTCAGATGGCCAGTGGCTTCCCTAACTCTTGCTTTTTTTCCATAGCTCCTGCTCAGGCACAGATCATCCATGCTGGACAGGCATGTGTTGTAAAGGAAGATAACATCAGTGAACGAGTGTACACTATTCGGGAGGGTGATACCCTTGTTCTGCAGTGTTTGGTTACGGGACACCCACGGCCACAGGTAACCTTTCTAGCCCATTCTGTCATTTATGGTCCCTTTACTTATGATTTGTTATTTTACCAAATAACAGACAGAACACTGTTTACCAGAAAGGATGTTATCCTCTGAATCATTGTTCACAGCAAAGAGCCCAGAAATAGTCTCATTAAGCTAAATGTTACAACTTTGTTGAATCCATTTCCATGCTAGCAAAACTTAATACTGATAGCATTCCATCAACAGAATAAAGGAGGTCTGAATAGTGCAACTGTTCCCCGAAGCAGAAAGGTTGAGTCCTCTTCAACGGATTCATTTTTTGGCTTCTCCAAGGATATTCATTTGAAGCTTTCTAATGTAGATATTTGATTGTACTAAGTTTCACTAGCTTATTTGCCAGAATGGCCACCACAAAACTGTCAGTGGATGCTGAGTTGCTGACATTTAAGGAGTCCCATGGTACATGGGTAAGAGATGTTCCTTAACGAAGCAGGTGAAATGTGCAGACAAAACTCTCCACTTGGGAACACGATCTTTAAAAGTCCAACAGTGACTGCTGAAATGGCCCCTGAAGATCATGTTATGATGTGAACAGGAGCCTCCAGGGAACAGGGTATATTAAAGGCAGGGAAAGCCATAGCACCTCCTTCTACTCCTTTCATGTCCTCTTCCATAGCCTCACTACTCACACAAGTTGAAGTGCAGTGGCTGTCAGCATCTAATTTCTCCATGGCATGGATTCACAGACGAGAAACTATTTGACATAGGATATAGGACACACCAAATGAAAGAGAGCAGTCCAGGCCTTAAAGGTCAAGTTTTGAGAGCTATTTGTCTCGCAAACACCCATTCCCTTCTGCCAAATCATAATATGAAGTGTCCTCAAGATGGTGTTTTCTAGTCCCTTATTAATCAGAGTTAAATACCCTCCCTGCACTCCTGTTGTCACAAAAATGACCATATATTATGACCTCTGTGCATTAGGGCTTGTTCTAAAGGCCAGTTAATGTAGAGCGGTTGTCCCTTAACAAATTTGGTTCAGATTGTCTCCAAGGGAACATTCATAAGATCACTCAACGATTAGTTTCTTCTCCAAAGCCAGAGTGATTAAGGTAAGGTAAAAGTCACAGATAGTTTCCCTTTCTTCCCAAGCACATATATAGAAACTTTCTCAAAATCCAGAATGTATCCCAAGCCATTTTTATCAGGTTATTTAACCTGGATGTTTATGCCTGACCATGAGGAAAACAAAACCAAAGAAGCCAGAGCACAAATTTTTGTATTTACATTTATTTAGATAGTACATTACAAGTAAAAATATTAAGGCTGTAATCACAAGAACTGAAGAACCCAGCATAATGTAGTGGTTACAGCACTGAACTAAGACCTGGGAGACCCAGGTTCAAATCTCTGCTCTGCCATGGAAGAGGCAACCAGCTCTTTCCCTCACGCTGGGAGTCCTTGGGCAGGTCACATACTCTTGTCCTAACCTAACTCACAGGGCTGTTGTGAGCATAAAATGGAGGAGGGTAGAATGTTGTAAGCTGCTTTGGGTCCCTGCTGTGGAGAAAAATACGGTATAAATGAAACAAATAAATATGAAAGGGCCAAATAAGCCATGACAGAAGTTTAAACTAGACATTACAGCTTTTAACAAGTTGTGTCTGGGTTCCCTAGGGCAGGTGAGTTAGAATCTCTCTATATAATAAAGCTGTTTTGGGTGGCCATACTCCATGCACTCCCTCAGCCATTGGCCTGTCAGCCGCCACTCAAGAGTACTCATGTGCCATTGACCAGGTGCTGGGTCTGCTCCTCTTCCCCGCCCACTCCCCCTTCAGCCCCCTGTGCCCTGTCAGAATTACTGACAAACGGCTTTCTCTCTTGACAAAGACACTTTTCCTGCTTACTTCCAGTGTGGAACTAACTGTCCCCTCAGTGGCTGTTGGTAGGTGTCACAAAATGGCAGTTACCTGTGTTTGTAAGATGGCTGTGGTTCTTTGTTTAAAATGTTCCCCCATAAGGTTTAATTGAGCTGTAGTTCCAGAGGGGGGCCTTCAGTATTACTCACTGGTTGAATGGGGCTTCCTCATCTGCTGGCCTACACTTCCCAGCATCCCCAAGGCCAAAAAGGGCAGGAAAACAGGGACTGTCTCAAGGCAGTCTTCATCTGTGGGAGGCAGCAGAAATTCAGCCACTCCACAGTCGTCTGGACTGGGGAATGAATGGAAGTTTTCTTGGTCTCTTGGGCCAGAGAGAGAGGCTGAAGTATAACCAATGGCCAGTCCAAGGAGAGACCCTATCCTGAGGCAGAGAGTATTATGTGTAGGGAAGGATTGGTTCATAGTGTGTGCTTACTCTTACTCCTACAATGTATGTGTGTGTGCTCCATAATTGTGTAAATACTTAAATAAATTCTTTAATTTGGACTAATAATCTGTGTTGTGCTCTGACCACATAGTATCCCCTGCTCTGCACAATACCAAAGGGAGGGGGTAGCCCAGGGAAGCAAGGAAAGGCCAGACCCTTGGGTTACAACTTTCCAGGGATCCCCCAAAGATTGGGGATTCCATCTCCAAATAGGGAGATTTGGCCAGAGGGGTCTCACTGTACCTCTAAAAAGGCAGTGACGCTTCAGTGAGTTGTGGCAACAAATTTAAGGAGTGAGATACACACATGGGACGAGGGTGGGAGGCAAACGCTGAGTGGAGCCCATTTCGCCATGGTTGGCAACCAAGCTTGGTTCAGACAAAGGAAGGAAACCCGTCACAGGCCTTTGTGAGGAACTCATTGGGACCAGTCCTGAGTCTAGGGTTGCCAGATCCAGGTAGGGAGATTCCTGGAGATTTGCTGGAAGAGTCTATGGAAGCCAGGGTTTGGGGAGGGGAGAGGCCTCAGCTGAACAGAATGCCATACAGCCCACCTTCCAAAGCAGTTACTTTCTCTGGGGGATGGGAGATCTGTTGTCTGGAGTTCAGTTGTGATACCTGGTGATCTTCAGGTTCCACCTGGAAGTTGGCTGCCCTAGGCATAGTGGTCAGTGCTTCAGAGCAGGGTCTGCTAGATCCAGGTTCTTGCTGTAGAAGCTGAGTGGGTGATTTTGGACCAGTCACAGACTTTCAGCCTAACCTACCTCACAGGGTTGTTGTGTAAGTCAAAAGGGAGAGAGGAGAATGATGTAAGCTGCTTTGGTCCCCATTGTAGGGAAAGACTACTTTTCCTCCTGGGAAACCATTGTTGCCAATCTCCCAGTGAGGATGGAGATCACTCAGAATTACAACTGCTCTCCAGATGGCAGAGATCAGTTCCCCTGGAGAAAATGGTGGACACTGTGGCAGTCAGGGTTTCAGAGCATGGGAGAGGCTGCAGGTGTGTGTCTGTGTGGGGAAATGGAAAGCTGAAGAGAGAGGGGAAATAAAGGTAGGTTGATGATTGGCTGGGAAGGAGATAGGGTTGCCAAGTCCAGGTGGGAAATTCATGGAGATTTGAGGGATGGAACCTGGAGAGGGTGAGGTTTGAGGAGGGGTGGGACCATATGGAGGATCCTGGAGTCTGGATATCAGTTTGTTTACACCACCTGCATATGTAAGCAAGCCGGTCACATGAGAATAATAACTATGTTGAATTAACATGCACATTCTGCTTAGAGCACAACTATTCATATCTTCATGCCACAGAGGCAGAACATGGGGGAGGAGAATTTCTTCTATTATAGAAGAGCACAGATAAACCATAGGTGCAAGAAGAGTTTATAACATGAAAAATACTAACACAAACATAAAGAACATGTGCATTGGCATAGGAAAAAGGAAATTATGCATCCAGTGAACATTGTTCCCTGACCTCTGCCCCTCTCAGTTTTGTCTCTGTTCCATCACTTATCTTCTTAGGCTTCTTTGGCATTTTGCATAGTTTTCATTCCAAACTAAGTTTTCGTTCCCTTCATTTCTACCAGGATTTTTTTTTCTTTTTTATCACTTAGGTGGGCAGTTTTAGTGCAACCTCAATATTGGTCCATGGGTAATTTTGAAATTACAATAATATACTCTTTCACATGTGCACGCGCGCGCGCGCGCGCATACACACACACACACACACACAGAGTCTCTAGGCTCTTGCTTGTCTAAATCAAAGCTTTATCTCTTAACCTTTGTTTAATCTTCTCTCTTGTCTCAGTTAGTTGTTAAAGCTCCAAAATGTGGTCAAACTAAATAAATGAGGCTAAAATGAAAAAAGCTGAGGAAAGATTAAAGAACTGACTGAAGCAGCCATGCAAACAGAATGCTCTTTGAGAAGCTTCAGGCTCCTAATGAGAGGACAAAGGCTAAATAAATCCCTCATGGGCAGCCATTAGCTCTGAATAGTATGGAAGCACTGGGCGGAGGCCATAGAATCCTCTCATCTCCATAAAATACTATCTGCACTCCACTGTAGCTGGTAGAGGCCATTAGGCAGGGAGAGGATCTGATTAAGGTTGATGCCTTGTGGTAGTAATAATGCTGTCTGCCTTATTCTCAGCACACAGGGTAAACCCTAGTCCAATTCCCTACTGTCCGATATAGGCCTTGCTGGCCTTTAGCAAGTCATTAATTTTGTATCCAACCTATCATCTGTAAAATGGGACTATTACGTGTTTCCTTGGATTATTTCACTGAGAGGGAATATATGATATATAATTATAAACTAAGGCAGAAGTCCCACCAGCTAACCCCCCATGTCCTCCCATTTTGGCAGGAGACATACCACCCCCTGCCAGTTCCCAGTGATTCCTAGAACTATTCAAAGTCACTTTTGGTTTTCCCCAGAAGTGATATGGCAGTGCAAATGATGCCACCCTTTTTTCTTGCACTTCTTGGAGCAGGAGCAGACAACAAGGGCTGCTAGTGGGAGGCCTCCTGCTGTAGCTGGAGGCTGGACAGCCCTGTTTTGTATGAAGGTTCACTGTAATCATGGCAGAGCAGAAATCCTGTGAAGGAGGAAAACTACATGGGGAGAGAGGGAAACTTTAATAATTTCTCTTCCTGTGTCATTTCTTACTACAAAAGCCTCCATTGGGAATTGCTTTTGCCCTTCTTGGAGGGTGTGTGTGTGTTCAGCTACTGGTAGCTTACTCCCATGAGGAGCAAAAGAAGCTCTGGGGTAGCTTTTTACTGAAAATGGCAGGGGAGGGAAGGGTTAAACTTTTCACACACAGTACTTTGCAAAAGCAAACAAAACCAAACATAAGCAGTATTGTAGAGCCCTGAGTTAGTCAGACCTCAACTGGAACTCTGCATTATGGCTTTATGGCAATAAACAAATAAGAAATAAAAAATACACTAAGGGCTGCTGCAAAGTTTCAAATTGGGAGTAAGCAGTGAAGTGGCTAAATTTGCGGATGACACGAAGTTGTTCAGGGTGGTGACAACCAGGGAGGATTGTGAGGCACTCCAAAGGGATCTGTCAAGGATGGGCAAGTGGGAGTCAACATGGCAAATGGGATTCAATGTGGCCAAGTGCAAGTTGATGCACATTGGAGCCAAAAATCCTAACTATAAATACACGTTGATAGGGCCTGAACTGGCAGAGATTGACCAATAGGGAGAAGTAGATAACTCACTGAAAATGTCGAGACAATGTGTCACTGTAATAAAAAAGGCCAATGCTATGCTAGGGATTATTATTGAAAACAGATCAGCCAATATAATAATGCCCCTATATAAATCAGTGGTGCGACCTCATTTGGAATACTGTGTACAGTTCTCGTCACCACACCTTAAAAAGGATGTTATAGCTTTGGAAAAAGTGCAGAATAGGGCAACTAGAATGATAAAATCGTTGGTAACACTTTCCCTATGAAGAAAGGTTAAAGGGCTTGGGGCTCTTTAGCTTGGAGAAACGACGGCTGAGGGGTGACATGATAGATATTTATAAGATTATGCATGGGATACAGCAGGTAGAGAAAGAGGTACTTTTCTCCCTTTCTCACAATACAGAACTCATGGGCACTCAATGAAGTTGCTGAGCAGTAAGGTTGGAATGGATAAAAGGAAGTACTTCTTCACTCAAAGAGTGATTAACACATGGAATTCATTGCCACAGGAGGTGATGGAGGCTACAAGCATGGACGGCTTCAAGAGGGAATTAGATAAGCATATGAAGCAGAGGTCCATTGTTGGTTATTAGCCACAAGGTATATATAGGGACTCTGGGGCAAGTGATGCTCTGTATTCTTGGTGCTTGGGGGGTCAACAATGGGAGGGCTTCTAGTGTCCTGGCTCCACTGGTGGATCTCCTGATGGCACCTGGTATTTTTGGACACTGTGTGACAGTGTTGGACTGGATGGGCCGTTGGCTTGATCCAACATTGGCTTCTCTTATGTTCTTATGTCTCTTTAAGCACTCCTGGAACTGTGGGCAGGTATAAATAGCACTGCTCCTGAAAGAAGGGGAAAGCATGCCTTGGGTTGGTGTTTCATAGTCTGGAGATCCCAAATGTTTTAAACAGGAGATTTGTAAGACCTCAGTTTAGAATAGGACCCTGGGGCAGATGGAGACTGGGTTAAGATCCTCCCCCAGTTTCCTGCCTTGAAAGATGCATGTTTCCCCTTGTGAAACAAACATACAGAAACAGTTCTGTATGTTTATTCTGTATGAAGTGATGGAGGGGAGTGATAGTTAAGGTATCCTATAAGCAATGAGAGAAGGTCATAAAGTGGTAGGGTTGCCCAATCTGGGTCAGAATTTCATGGGGATTTAGGGGTGGAGTATGAGGAGGGTGAGGTTTCATGAACCGATGTATAATGCTGTAGAGTCCACCTTTGGAAACTGCCATTTTCTCCAAGGGACCTGATCTCTATTTTCTGGAAATCAGTTGTAACTCTGGGAGAACAGCAGGCTTCATATAGTAGCTGTCAACCTTATAAAGTGGTGATATGGAAGATGGACTGCTTGATAAAGCCCTGAGGTTTGTAGGGTTGCCAGCCTCCAGGTGGGGCCTGGGGATCTCCCACTTTTACAACTGATCTCCAGCTGACAGGGATCAGCTCTCCTGGAGAAAATGGCAGTTTTGAGGGTGGACTCTATGGCACTGTACCACACTGAGGCCTCTCCTCTCCCCAAACCCCACCCTCTCTTGGCTCCACCACCAAAGTCTCTAGGTATTTTCCAACTCAGACCTGGCAACCCTAGAGGTTTGTGATTTCAGCAAATGCTGACCTCTCTTCTTCAGGCCTTTGCTTGCAGCTGCAGACATTGCATTCTATTCTGTGCATGCAAACTGGAAGCCTACCAGCTATACATAATCAAGAACATCTACTGGGTGATGTGTGGATTTTCCATGTAATACAACTTCCATTTGTGGTTCTGGTTCATGTGAATGGAAGTTGTACTTTTAGGGAAAATCCACACACTGTGTAATTCATCCAAGATTAGCAACCGTGCATGTTGCACTTCCAAGACACATGGCTGGCAGACTCCTGGTTTATGTGAATCAAACAGAACATAATTCCTGCAGAGGACTTAAAAGAGGGAAATGTGCTATATAAGCTTGATTTTTCAGTCATGAGCTGCAGGTTCTGTATTTTGCACTGGTATAATGGAGATGTTGAGAGGTGAACGGGTAGATCTGGGGTCTGTCCTCATACAGTAGACAAGCCATGGGTAGGGATGTAGAAAGTTATGTGGCCATGACTGCATTGTATAGAACATCATCTGCTGTTTGAATGGCAAAGCTGACATTTATTTAAACTCATGAGATACCTATCAACTGTGAGAAAGATAGGAAAAAAAAATAAAATGTGAGAACATATTTTGCCCTTATGTCTACAAGAAACAATGCCTGAAATGTGAGCAAAGTGACTGATAGAGATTTGGAAACTAGAGGGGTATGTATGAGATTTGAGCGGCAAAGGAGAAAGAGTTCTACACTCAAACAACCACTATTTTTTGGTGTCCTGCCTCATATATTTTATGAATCCCCAATGTCTTAGATTCCATCTCCTTTTCTACCACAGCCATTTAGTCCTGTGCTTTGAAATAAATCTTGTGAGGAAAATAAACCAAACAAGCTAACAACAGTCTGATCCTGTTTACTGAGAAGACAATACCACTTTCAATGGATGCTTACACCCAAGAAGTATACATAGCACTGGATTTGCAGCCTCAGTACCTTTCTGTACAGCAGGTTCAGAAACCTTTTGTCCTCAAAGAGCCAGCCTCTGTCAAAGGGATTAACAAATAGCCAGTATAAGGGTGCGTTCAGACGGGCAGCTAATCCCGCCATTATGCCAGCTCGAATTTGATCCTGATCTTTTTAATCCATTGTCGCATCACCAGACATCCCCAGGGAATTGCCTTACCGTGCGCTGCCTCCGTTATGGATAGTCTAGACGGTATCCACTGAAGGAGGCACGTGTGGTGAGTTTTTTAAAAAAACCTTTTTGTGCATAGGCATCACAGCGCATCCTTGTTGAAGGAGGCACGTGGTGGTTTTTTTAAAAAAACTTTTTGCGCATGCGCATATACATGACAGTGCATCCTTGTTGCTCCGCGCATGTGTAGGGATTTTTTAAAATGGCGCCCGCTCAGAATGGTCTGACGTCAGACCACCCCAACGGGAGGATTGCGCACTGGTGGAATGATCAGACAGATGAAAGTCCGCAGTTGTCCTGCAGGTAACCAAAACCCCCAGATTTACAGTGGTATCTTTTAAGTATGGCTCCGAAGCATGGCAAAACAGGATGCCCATGGAAGAGGGACGTTTCCCAGATGTTTGTGTCTGGATATTACCTTTAGATCCGTGAGGCAATTGTGCCTCACACAGATCTAAAGAGCCATCTGATCGGACTCTAAGATTTGCGTAAATGAAAATACACTTAATATTACTGATAACTGAAATGTGGATTAATAAGAGTAGCACACAATAAGTAACAAACATACACGGGAGCATGTTGCATGATTGTTTTTGTGCAATGGCATAAATCTGTAGATTGTTCACCCTTGGTTTAGTGGCACCTGTTCTCTTCTACCATGTCCCTTTCTGTAAAGCATCTCAAAGAAGCCCTTCAGTCCTGTAAAAAAATTTCCCTGTCATTTCTTTCACGTACTGCTTATTCTAATATCCCACCTACACTTGTAATATGCCTTAACTTCAAAATTTCATTTTCTTTTTAAAGAGCCATATTCAGTTCTATACATTTGGCTCTAGAACCCCAAGATGCAACCCCCTGCTGTAGATGTTTAATGCTTAGTACACTTTTCTGTGTTTCCAAGCTTTCATGACATCCAGGTTGTTCAGACATGTGTACAGTCATGAGTCGATGACAAAAAAAGCTTTTGGCTAGTGTTGTGGCTATCAGCCTACCTTCCTAGCAGTGTTTCAGTCATAGAGGTCCATTTTGCTATCAGCTCCAGTGGAAGCTGGAGGCAACATCTTGTAGTTGCCCTGCCCAGCAACCTTATTCCATCCTTTCCATGCTCGGTGCCTCTATATTCCCCCTCCCCCCTCCCTTATATTTCATCTCTCTTCCAATGGACCCCCTCCCCTCCTGCCTGCTGGTGTTTATGCATCTGGGATGCAAAGGCAAGCCTTTGCAAGACAAAGGAATCCTGAGCAAATGCAGTGTGCACTGTTCCTTTCTCCATAATATTTCATAAATTCAGCTTTTTTTCTTTCTTTTTTTTGCAATCTTGCTATTCACTTATTTGTTCCATGAACAAATCACCTTGAAAACCTTGAGAAAAACTAATAATTCAGAGGACTGCCCTTCTCCACATACATACACATGCAAGCATGCAACCCTAGAGCCAAAATACACAAGGGAAGAGAAAGGGAATCTACAGGGGAGCAACAATTTCTGCATCTCTTCCTTCTGAAGTTTAACAGATTAAATATTCGCAGTGTCCAAAAAGGCAGCAAGATGAAAAAGCACTGACTGAAGTGTGATGAAAGCTTTGTAGTTGTGAGCCTCTTTACCAGTCACTTCACACCCTCCAAGAATTGGAGCTGGAAAGCCCAATTAGCCTTGCACTACCCGTTTGGCTGATGCACAGTGTTTGGTTGATGGGACATATCAGAGTGGCAAGACAGGACAGTGTATGTTAGCTGAGAGCAACATGACATGATATTGCCCATGGCAAACATCTTTGGGAACTCCGAAGAACACTTCTGAGTGTCTGGATGAAGCCCATGCCATGGCAGGAACATATTTGGGTCAGTTTTTAAAAATCCATAAACCATGAAGTATATTGCTGGCAGATTGCATGGGAAACCCCAGACGAGAACTGGTAAGAGTTTACTGTGTCTGGCCAGAGCCTCAGGCCAGTTCTAAGTCTGTCTGTCCTACCACTGTGCTTTCTCTCTCTCTTCATCTCTGTCTTTCTCATTCCCCTCCTCTAGGTGAGGTGGACCAAAACTGCTGGCAGCGCCTCGGACAAATTCCAAGAGACATCGGTGTTTAATGAGACGCTTCGGATTGAGAAGATCCAGAGGCTGCAGGGGGGCCGCTATTATTGTAAAGCAGAGAATGGGGTTGGGTCCCCTGCCATCAAGTCCATTCGAGTAGATGTGCAGTGTAAGTCGTTTTTTGGCCAGCCAAAGCTTCCCACAGTTCTACTGCGTGCTTGTATCTGATTGCTTGGCCAGTGAAACTCTGCATTGACCTAGAGCCATCCTCATATCTCAGAGGCAAAGGGCCGTGCAGTTATTCCCAAACTCACTCTCCTTAAAATGCTTACTGTGGAATTCTAAAGCAAAAGGAATCCTATTTAACTAATGATAAAATTATTCATGAGGGGATGTAGATGGAAGCACCCTTACCTAGATGGCCCAGGCTAGCCCAATCTTATCTAGAGTTTGGAAGCTAAGCAGGGTCAGCCCTGGTTAGTGCTTGGATGGGAGACCATCAAGAAAGTCCAGGGCTACTATGCGCAGGCAATGGCAAACCACCTATGAATGTTTCTTACCTAGAAAACCCTACAGGGTTATCGTAAGTCAACTGTGACTTCATGGCATTTCTCATCCACCATAGATAGAAGTATGGTGTACTGAATTCAGTAGAGTGTCTTAGGCCTGGCAGATGAGAATTCAGCCATGAAGATCACTTGGAATGCCACAAGCAAGTCATTATTTATCTTTCTAACCTAGTTCACAGGCTTGTTGTGGAGATGAAATGAAATAGTTGCATATGTGCTGTCCTGAAATAATTCAAAAGTGGCAAATAATATAATCAGTACATATGGAACCACAAGAAGAATGCTAGCTACCCCAGCATTTTATTCCAGACAGAAAAAGGCCTTTCCTCACATTTCTGTAAGTTCTCCTTTTCTTTGAGTATCTCATATTTCATATTTCCTAAACAGAGTTATACCTTTCCTAAATCCATTCACTTAAATGGATTTAGAATGGTTTAAACTGTACTGCTAACCTCTTAGGTTGGAACCTTTTCACATTACCATTTTTATATAGAGAATTCACCTCAGGTTGACTCTTTGAGATGGATATAGTTTTATCTGGTCGTGCACATGATGATGCTTGATCGAATTGATCCCAGTGGAGTTCACTGTGTCTTTAAATATACATATGTAATTCAACATTCCCTCCCCCCTCCCCGCAAAAAAAAATAATAATATCAGCTTTAGCCCCAATAATAATTGCTTTCAAATAGATCTGGGCCTGTGGTAAATTTATAAGCTTCTCTGGGAACCTTTGGGGATTCCCTTTCCCTTTTTCCTCCTGTCACTTCTATAATCTATATCCCTCCTAACTTCTCTGGCCTCAAAGGTTTATGCTGGGATGTGGAAGAGTTGAGAAGATCTCCCTCATATAGAGATTTATTTCTTGTGGTGTGCCCTTTGCTTCTAGGATGCAGTTTGGATCTAAGCTGATGCAGAGTCCTGCTGTTCTTCATGGATCTCTGACCTTTAGAGCTATGGGGTCAATTGGGTGGCCAAGGGCTTTCCAATACTAACATCTACTCTGCAGATGGACTTGGTAACATGTCTCCTCCTTACTGTTCATTTGTCTTTCCCCATACTGGAGAAGAGCCTGTATTTTATGAATCTTTGTTAGATGCAAGAATGAGAGGGCAGGAAAGACCGAGGTTAGCCTTTACCATTGTCGGCCTTTAACTGCACAGATCATTGACTTTCCCCCCTATCCTCAACATGTTACAAGGTAAATATCCACTCACACTCACTTCTGATTCTAGCTTTTATGTTATTAGTGACCAGAGGCAATGCTCACATAGAATGCTCTCTGGCAACATAAGAATCTCCATTTGATACAGTTGCCTTGGAGAAGGACCCTCAGAGTAACTTGTGGTGAGTGAACGCATTGTGAGATGTTGGACATTGTCTCTCTTTGGCCCCAGCTGGGATGACGCGTGATCAGATTATGACCAAATCACAGCTAGCACTCTGTAAAACAGCAGGCTGCTCTCTCTAAAAGAGCAGGCCATGGATTCTGATGTGACTTCAGTGAAGCCAGGGGGATAGCGCCAGCTGTGAACCTGGCCGCATTGTTTGCCTGTGAACATCCTGGCTCTGAAGGCAGTACTCTTCCAAAAACAAAACAAAAAAGCAAGAGCTAAAAGTGCTTGAAGACTGAAATCTGAAGCAACTCAGCTTATGTAAGAGCATAGGTCATGTGTTGCCATTTACCCCCCCATCTGTTTTCATAGCTTACCCTAAATCCCTGAAGAAAGCCAAGTAGTGGGCTGCTGTGTTTCAGTTGATGCCAGCAAGGCAGGTGTGCTGGGGATCTAGGAAGCTGCTGTCAGTAGTAGCAAGTTCCCAGATATCAGCATTAATCAGGGAAGCTGCTGCTTGGAGTCTTTCCATGTTGGGAGGAAGAGAGAGGGAAGCCAGATGGAAGGAAGGGGCATTTAAAAGTTATGTTGGTATTGAAACACCCCACATGGTTGCATCAGTGGGCAAGTTCCCAACTGTGGGCTGAATTCATCTGTGATGTAACTGTACTGTTGCAAGCAAACGAATATCTTGCGAGAGGTGGGTGTTTCAGACAACCCACAGCAGGGTATATATCCCTGAAACACCTTAATTTATAATGCTTATGTACACTCAAAGAATTTTCCAAATGTAACATCTTTCAACATATTGATTTCATTTACCCAATCATGCTACTATGTGGTCAATGAAGTGCCTACAAGTGGAAAGGGTATCTAAAAGTGAGTTGCACAATGGCTGCTGCTGTCTGATCATTATAATATAACTCTTTTTTTGGTTGCTTGGGGCATATCGGAGCACTAAGAAAATCAGGCATTTAGCTGAAGCATGGCTAGTCTAGCTGCAATCAGGGTGCCAAAGGTACAGGCTGCAGGCATTTATGGTATGCATGGGCTTAACTTTAGCACTGCTTCACATTTCACCTGCCTCTTCTGTTGCTTCTTAGATCTAGAGGCAAAACTTCTCCAAAGTATGGGAGTGTGTGCATATGTGCTACCTTAAGTTATCAGAGAAGTATTCTCATATTTTGGACTTGACTTGTGATCCAAATGTCAATTTTTTTGCCACCACTGAGATAAAGGCAAGCACAGTTATCATGGTTTTCAATCCAATCTGACATTAGCCACTCATTTCTTTTTCACCAAGTAGACATGAAAACACCCAAATGTGCACCCAAGTGTGACACAGATGTTGACATCTCCTTGATATTTTCTAAGGCTAGGTCCGTTAGTTAAATGATGGCCTTCTTAGTGGGAAGATGCTGAAAGACTTCACTGGAGAGTGTACAAACCTGCAAACAATGACAATTTCTGGGACTGTACAAGCACTGAGATCTGGGTCTGTACAAGGACTTTCCTTGGGCTCCCAGCATCTCTCCACAGACCAACTGGAAAGCAGGGGAGACTGGAAGCTCTGCTTGAGTTGAGCTTTGATCTCTTTGTAGTTCCAGGGGTGAGGGATGCTTTAGTTTTCTCACAGATTTCATTGAGATGCAGATGGCTTAGCTCCCACAAGACTGCACTGGCTGAGTGTTCAGAGTTGCCAGTGGGAGGAAACAAACAGAAAAAAGGGGGGAAATCTGGGAAGCTGCTTTCTCAGCTGACAAAGCTCACAACAAGTTAGAGTGGTATTAGCCCATTGGACTAAAACAGACACACATCTGGAGACCCAGGCAGGGCCAGATTTAGATGAAGAGAGGCCCTAGGCTACTCCACTTGTGAGGCCCCTCCCAATCCCCCACCCTCATGACTAGAAGAAAATGGAAGAGTGTTATAAACAAAACTGACTGAAGGCAAGGATGATGATGGGTATTTAAAATTCTGCAATTCACAATTTCTCCTCTAAAGGACATAAGATGTTATTGTTAAATACCATAGTTATTGAAAAAAATGCATAAATGTTAAAATTAACACTGAAAATCTTTTGCAGTAACTGAACTTTGTAAACCTTTTATGGAATAAGCATTAATTTGTAGGAAAATGAAGTTGTAATGTTGTTCTTAAAAAAAACCCTTGAGTTTACAAATTATATTGCCTGGGAGGTGTAAATAATATGATCATGATTACTTGACAGTGTGGCACTTTTAGAATCTACTTTATGTTGTCATTAAGCAGTCAGTTTTAAAATACATATTAAGAAGTCAACTACAACCATCAAATACAGTAAGACTAAAAATGTTTTTTTCTAGCCTTCCTCATAGCTAAATCATCCTAAACTTCATCAAAATTTGTTTGTTTAAGTTTGTTACTTTCAATGTACAGAATGCTCAGTGCAGACAACCTCTCTTGAGACATTGTGGCCCTTAATTCATTTTTAATTCTTTTGAGTCTTGAAAAACTCCTCTTTCCTGAGCAGTTAGTGACCATAAAGCTAAGAAATAGCCACAAGATTGCTTCCACATTAGGAAAGGCCATCTGAATTTTTTCCTTTTATATAAGTTGATAAAGGTCCGTATGAGAAAGAGAGTGCTCTTCTATAAGCCTATGGCTTTGTCTGACGTACAGGTGAAAGTGCAAAAGTTCATCAATAAGTTTCAGGTCAATATCTTCTGGGTATGCTTCCATCAACAGTTCAACACCTTGCTGAATTTCTTGCTTAGATGCTGTCAGATTAGCAAGAATGGAAAACAATTGTGCAACATCACTGTACACAGTACTTCTTTTTAAATTGGCTTCAACTGCATCCAATATAGGAATAAAGGATTTTATCCTAAACTTATCTCTTGAAGAAAGTTCATCTAAGGCATCAAGTGAACTTCTCTCATTTCTTTGCCGTTCCCTTACTCTGTCTTCTTGTTCTGTAGTTAACATTTGGCAAGGTGGCTTTTGCTTGTTTCTCAAGCTCATCAAAATCTTCTCTAATTTTCCTTAAAAAAACCAGAAGTGAACTGTACAAACTTGCACCAGAACTCAATAACAGGTCTGATTTCTGAAGGGCTTTGCTGACCTTGTGAAAATGACCTAGCACATGGGTCCAAAAATGCAGCATAAACACAAATTCAATTTTCTGCAAAAGATTGTTAGCTTGAAGCCTGGTCTCCCCCTTTCCATTAATATACAAATAACTGAGGGCATCAGTGATAGCACTGTAACTTTCCAAAACAGCTTCTGTGGCTTTTGCGTGTGCGTTTTACTTAGTGTCTGACAAATATTTAGGCACTTTAGACTGAGGTGGCCAAAATGATTTTAGAACTGCCCATCTCTTTGTGGAGGATGAAAAGAAGGTATAAATTTCATTGATAATGCCTGCCGGCGGGGGGGGGGGGCAGGGCTGCGGAGGCCCCCTAGATTTAGAGGCCCTAGGCCTCAGCCTACTTAGCCCATACATAAATCCAGCACTGGATCCAGGCTCTGTTTATTTTTGATCTGCTTAGGCAGCTACAACTGCACTTTTCTCTGCTCTCTTGGCACAGTAAGCTCCGCCCCGCCCCCCATCCTCCTAAGCATGGTGAGAGATAGTAGCTACAAAACCTGGAGACTGATAGAAAACTAAAATTCTCCAGATGCTGGTATGTACAAAATCTCACCACATAATGTGTATGTGTGTGTTCGGCCAGAACAAATTAGTCAAAGAATCAGAATGTAGTTAATTGAGATTTGCATCAGGTGAGTTTTATTGTAGCCTTGCATGCATGTCGTCTCAAAAGCCCAGTAATGCAATTTCAGCTGTTTCATTGATTTCAGAAAGTGGAGCAAAGGAGAGGGCAGGCCTGAAACCCATCCAGCTAGGAAATACTGCAAGGAAGGGAAACAAAACACAGTTGCAGTTTTGGGAGAGGAATAGTGATGAGTCCAATGGGAAGCATATTTTCTCCCTTGAATGGCAAATGCGATCACAAAGGACTTGGGGAAAAAGATAATAACTGAAAGTTTAAGTACCACACTAAGGCCTTATTCTCCTATTAATATAAACAAAAATCCCTCTGCACATTGTAGTAAATGTGTACAATGGATCCATAGTATTGCAGAGAGATTTAATCATCCTTCCAAATAAGTTTGCTGCCCCAATCTTACTTCATTGCAAGTTCTCAGAAACAAAGATTCTTGGCACTTAGGAACAGGGGAAAGTGGCACTGAAAAGCTTAAAGGGGGGGGGGCGCTCAGGGTTAGCATATACCAGCCAGATCTGTGCTTACGAAAACGTTTAGGAAGGGCCTTTTATCTTGGTCTGCATCTCTTTGTGTGCCTTCTCTCTCTCTGTCTCTGTCACCACCCAGCCAACAGCTCGGCTTCTGAGCTCCAGTTCTCATGTTATCATCAGCCTAACGAATCTCAGCTTCCATTACGAAGGCTGTCTCTTCAAAACACGCGCCTCATTAAAATATGCAAATAGCCTGGTCCAGGCATAAGTCTGGATGGAAAATGTCTGCTTTAGCAGAAAGTAATCTCTTCTCTTGAAATCAAATCTCCAGACTTAGATATGTCTGGATCACTGTTTTACATTTCAAGTGGGACATAAGAGCTTGGTGCAAGAGAAGGAAGGACAGGGACACAGACTTTGCCTTAAAGTGCTCTTTGGACAGCAGCACCAACTTCAAAGGTGCGAGCATAGATTTTCACCTTGAAACAAAAGACCTGATTTTTGCCCTTTGTCTGGGCTCCCGCTGTTCAGTTCAATGGCTGTCATCCTCCCCCCTCCCCACAGTCTAGAAGCACAGTCTTATGGAATGTGATGACAAGTTTCATTAATCTGGTTTAGCCCTGTCTCTCCTTATTAGTGGAACATTAAATGGAGCGAGAACATAAATGGATGCCAAAAATAATACTGTTTGATTACCTGTTCAAGGGCTCCTTGCTCCTCTATCTACTCGATCTTGAGGATAGCCCTGAATGGAGACCTTTCGAAAGGACTCAACACATCATGCAAGAGGGGACAACGATTCTGAATGCTTCCTCTATCTAAAAAAATGCTTTCAGCTTGAAGAAAACTAGTGTATCACTGGAAAAGGATCCAGCCTAACCTTCTCTCCAACGTGCTAAATTTTTATGTTCAGGGAAGTTTTATTTTAATATGAAGGAATCCACTAAGGATTCTGCAGTGTGATTGGTTGGAAAGAGCAGATTAGTCATCATTCTAACATAATAGAAACAAATGAGAGAATGACTATTGGAATCCATTACTTCCTTCCACATGACTATAGGAATGCATTGTATTTCTGAATGGCCATTGAAAAGCCTTAAAGGCCATTGAAAGGAGTGGTTGCTTACAAGGTGATCTTTAAGGACTGTCTCCAAATGGCAGATTAAAATACCTTGGCAGACCCTAATGGTTTTTTCCAGCAATCATTAAAAAATCCAAAAGTACACATACACACAACATGAGTGTTTTTACAGAATGTAAAAATTTCAATAAATAAGATGATAGCAAAATTTGTTATCCATTTCATATTTTCTTATTGATTAAATTATTTATCTCTAAATGAGACCTATAATGCACCATTTAAACAAAATATTTTTAAAGTTGTTAATTTTACATTGTTTTCTCTCAGACCATTCCTTATTAGAAGGTTCTGAGTAAAATCACAATGCACAATGCACAGTTTGTATTATTTTATTTCTACATTAATAAGAATCACCATTGTTTAGAAAAAGATGAAAAGAAGAGAAGGAGTGCTGAAGGAGAGGGGATGACATGGGGCATGGAGGGGTGGGGAAGGGAGAAGAAAGGGGTGAGAAGGGGAGAGGAAGAAAAAAGGCAAAAGGGAGGAAAACTGAGGTGAAAATTCAGTGAGATGTTGGACAGCTGTAATCTGATTTCCTGTCTCCTTAAACCTGAAGCACTTGTGGGAGCTGTTTGGATAAGGATGGAGCAGGGCAATGGAGGCAGCTCAAGGTTGGTTGCAAGTTTATAGAGGATTTAGGCATAGGGGCATCATTAGTGCTGGTGGGGCTAAGAGAAGTTTGAAAGAGTTCATATTCCTCTTCCTTCAGCATTTCTCCTGTTAAGAAATGAGAGATTGCCTCAGGGGCTCTCCCATGATTTTACAGGGGCTTCTGGGGTCATTTTCTATTTCCCAATGGGAGGTCCACTTGTACATAACTGAGTGTGAGTCTTTCACAAACCTCTGACTGCAAAGGGGTAATGCTCTTTTACTTCTGCCCAATGGCAAGAAATGTGAGGTTGCTTTAGAAACCCTTGTGATGTCACAGGGGTGCTCTGGGAGCATAGATGGAAGCTTGATTTATTGATTATCCAATGAACTACAGTATCTAAAAGGAGCATGAGGAAGTAGCTCAGGGGTCCCCAATCTTTTTGAGTGTGTGGGCACCTTTGGAATTCTGACACAGCATGATGGGCACAGCCACAAAATGGCTGCAGCAGAAGGTGGAGTCAGCAAAAAAAATGGCTGGTGCAGTTTACTATAGTGAAAGCCCTCGTGCTTTGGTTGCAGATTGCTACCAAAATAACGTTTTTTTTTAAATTTTGCACAGCCAATCAAATTGCAGTGGCCAGTCAGAAGCCTTGCTGGGCAAAGGACCCACCTGGCTCCACCCACTTTCTAAAAATACTTCACGGGTGCCAGGAAAAGTGTTGACAGGCACCATGGTGCCCTCTGGAGTAGCTGCTTGAGTCTCTCTACCACAGGGGTCCTCAAACTTTTTAAACAGGGGGCCAGTTCACTGTCCCTCAGACCGTTGGAGGGCCGCCGCGTTCGCCCCTCCCCCCCACCAGCCTGCTCGCCCCGCTGCCACGTTCGCTCCCTCCCAGGGGTCTTTTCGTAGAAAAACAGCTGCAGGAGTTCATTAGCATATGGTATGCTAATGAGCTATTAGGCTATTAGCATATGCCATGCCTCCTGACATCACCGGAAGTGATGTCAGAAGGGGAAGCAAAAGGGGGGGAGGCATCTTCAAAAGCCTCTCCTTCCCTTCCCCAGCTGGTCTGGGTGGGGGAGCTAAGAGAGAAGGGGTTTTGAAAAGTACTGAGACTTACTAGTGATTTCAGCTCTCACATACTTTATTAGATGAAGAACAAGACAACTGAGCCGGCTCGCAGGCCGGCTTTTATTCCCAAGTGACCCACACCCCAAACACACACACACCCGGTGATTCGCTATTTACATTGATTGGATTAACTCCTGCTCCTCCATTGGAGGGGAGTCAGGATCCACTAGTCCATTGTCCTTCGGGGCGAAGCTCAGGCCCTTCGCCTGGCCACATGGTGGACCGGTTAGAACCAGTCCAAGCACATGGCTGTCCAGAGCCCATGTTCTCCTGTGGATACATTACACCCCTCCCCCTTGGTCCGATAAACACCCGCACACATAGTCTTTCAAATAGCTGGGGGCCGCCGCTCTCGCGTGGAGCGACGGGGCTCTGGCATGGGGGAACTGACAGCCTCCCGGGCGGCTGTGGGGACTGGTGGCCGCTCTGGTGTTGGCGGGGCTGGGCTCACCATCTCGGCCGGTGTGTCATTTGCGGTGGCTGTCAGTCCGGAGTTGAAGTCCACAGGGATTTCCTCAGGTGCGTCCGCCCCCGCGTCTAGTTGAGCTGGCTCGTCCCACTCCTCCCCCTCATCCGGCTCCAGGGGTAGCACCCGGCGACGTAGCTGATCGATGTGGCGATGCAGGATCTGGCCGTCTTCCACCGAGACTTCGTAGGACCGGGGGCCACGGACCCGGACTACTCGGGCGGGA
Source organism: Gekko gecko (assembly GCA_029375565.1). NCBI lineage: Eukaryota > Metazoa > Chordata > Lepidosauria > Squamata > Gekkonidae > Gekko > Gekko gecko. Next base: position 99,221,837 of record JAPDNY010000001.1, read on the forward strand.
ATCCACGGGGGCCCTCTCGCGTAGTTCCGTGCGTACACCGGGTCCTCTGGGAAGAACCCTCGCGCCGCCGCTGGCGTTTCCGTGCAGGGCTCCCGCTCGGGCGCTCGATCAGGATGTAACCGGTCCAGCCTGGTGGTGAGGCGTCGGCCCATCAATAGTTCCGCTGGGCTCCGGCCGGTTGTCGCATGGGGCGTCGTTCTCTGGCCGAACAGGAAGTGCGCCAGCCTGAAGTCCCAGTCCGTTCCTTCAGTCCGACGAAGCGCCTCTTTGGCCGTCCGCACCATGCGTTCGGCTTGGCCATTGGTGGCGGGGTGGAACGGGGCCGACCTGATGTGGCGAATCCCGTGCTGGCGGGTGAACTCCTGGAACTCCCCAGACGTGAAGGCCGTCCCGTTGTCGGTGACCAGGGTGTCGGGGAGTCCGTGCGAGCTGAAAATCCGCCACATCGCTCGGATGGCCGCCTGGGAGGAGGTGGATGGTACCGGCTCTACTTCTAGCCACTTACTGTAGGCGTCTACAAGTATAAAAAACAGCTGCCCCTGGAACGGGCCCGCAAAGTCGAGGTGCAGGCGCGCCCAGGGGCGGTGAGAGGATTCCCAGGCCCTGTCTGGGGCCGTCGGGGGTGCGGGTCGGGAGGCCTGGCAGGGTTGACACCTTTTTACAATGTCCTCAATATCCCGGTCTAACCCTGGCCACCAGACATACCCCCGCGCCAGAGCCTTCATCCTGACTACCCCAGGGTGGTGCTCATGAAGGTCCCTCAGTACCCGTTCCTGTAGTGGTTTCGGAATGACCACCCTGCCTCCCCACATTAGGCACCCCTTATAGGTCGACAGCTCATCGCGCCTTGTGACAAAAGGCGCAAACTCCGGGTCTTGTCTAGCTGTCGGCCATCCCCTCCCCACCCAGTTCAAAACCCGACAGAGGACCCTGTCGCGGCCCGTGAGGCGGGCCACCTCCTTGACATGTACTGGGCGATCGGGCAGCGATTCTAGGAGTGCGATGACGTGGGCGGGGGCCGGGTCTGGGTCCATTGTGGGCAGTGGGAGGCGGCTGAGCGCGTCTGCGTGACCCATGGCCTTTCCTGGGCGGTGGGTGAGGGTGTAAGAGTACCCCGCCAGGAATATGGACCAGCGGAGAACCCTGGGCGAGACCATCTGCGGCGTCTGTCGATCGGGCGCAAGGAGGCCCAGGAGAGGCTTGTGGTCTGTAAGGATCTCAAACGGGCGGCCATAGAGATAATGGTGGAATTTTTTAACCCCCGCCACTATCGCTAGTGCCTCCTTGTCTATCTGCGCGTAATTACGCTCCGCAGAAGACAGGGTCCGAGAATAGTAGGCGACCGGAACCTCCCGGCCATCCGGCAACCGATGCCCCAACACCGCCCCCACCCCGTAGGGCGACGCATCACACGCCAGAACCACAGGTAAAGCCTCGCAGAAGTGGTGCAGCACCCCGTTGGAGACCAACAAGTCTTTTACCGCCTGGAAAGCTGCCGCATGCTCCGGCTTCCAGGCCCACGGCGCCTCCTTGTCCAGCAGCCGGTGGAGGGGTTCAGCCACCGTTGCCTTTTGGGGCAGAAACTCGTGGTAAAAATTCAAGAGGCCTAGGAAGGCCTGGAGTTCCGGCTTGGACGTGGGGACCGGGGCTTGTGTGATCGCTTTAATTTTCTCGTCTGTGGGGTGGATGCCTTGTGCATCGACTGCGAACCCCAGGAATTCGATGCGGGGCACACCCAGGAGGCATTTCTCCTTCTTCACCTTGAGGCCAGCCTCGTTGAACCTCTGCAGGACCTGACGCAGTCGTTCGGTGAAGGCGGTGGAGTCCGGTGCCGCGATGATGACATCATCTAAAAAGGGCTGGACCCCTGGAATTCCTTTCAGGAGGGAATCCATGAAAGATTGAAAAATCCCTGGCGCCACTGAAACCCCAAACTGCAGTCTATTGACCCGGAAGGCCCCCTTGTGGGTGGTGATGGTTTGCGCTTCCGCAGCGGCCGTGTCCACTGGCAGCTGCTGGTAAGCCTGCGCCAGGTCCAATTTGCCGAAAACTTTGGCCCCCGTCAGGGAGGCCAGGACATGGCTCACTACCGGGACCGGATAGGCGTGGTCCTGCAGAGCCTTATTTATGGTGCATTTGTAATCTGCACAAATGCGTATAGCCCCATTTGGTTTAATTGGCGTTACAATGGGGGTTTCCCAGCGCGCTGACGCGACCGGTTCCAGCACGCCTTGGGCGACCAGGCGGTCGAGCTCGGCCTCTATTTTTTCCTGCATGGCTAGGGGAGGGGGCCGTGCCTTTATGCGGATGGGTCGTACGTTAGGGTCCAGATCTAGCGAAATCGGGGTCCCATTGTACCTCCCCAGGGTCCCATCGAATACTTTGGGGAACTCCCGGCAAACTGCCTCCCAGTCAGTGGTCCCGAGGTGGTTTACTCCTGCTATTTGGAGTCCCAAAGGCCCAAACCACGACAGTCCCAGGAGGCTTGAGAGGCGCCCCTCCACAACCAACAGGTCCAGCAAGCCCGAGAACCCTTTAAATCGGACTTGAAACTTGCCCCAGCCACGGACTGCCACTGGGTTTTTGTTAAAGTCCGTCAGTTTCAACCCCCGTGGCTTGTGCAGTCGGGGTCCCCCTTGGGGCATAGCGTTTTAAGGGTCTCCGCGGAAATTATAGAGAATGAGGACCCTGAGTCTATTTCCATTTGGCAGGGGGACCCCTCTATTTGGACAGTCACATGCACCTTGTCCGGGCTTTCAGGGGGCAAGTTACATACCGTCTGCCGGCGCTGTGTCGTCACGGTGTGCAGGCTTGCGGCGTCCAGCTGGGCGGTGGATCCCAGGCGCTTGCCCTTGGAGCGGCAGACTCGGGCGAGGTGTCCGGCCTTGTTGCAGGTCCTGCAGATGGCATCCCGGAAACGGCAGGTCCGGCGCTCGTGAGCGTCGCCACAGCTGGCACAGGCAGATGCGTGGGGCTGGTTTGGTGGTGCGGGGGATCCCCTGTTGCGTTGGGTGCGTGTCTGTGATCGGCGGTTCACCTGTAGGACCTCCTCATCGTTCGAGTCATCCGAGGGGCCGGAGTCCTGGAGGCGATGGACCGTCTTAGGCCGGCGATCTGCGTGGGACTTCTCGTAGGCGGCCGCTTCTTGGATGGCGGCCTCCAGAGTGAGGTCGTCCCGGCTGACGAGCCTGCGGCGCAGCTTCGCCTCCTTCAGCCCCACCAAGAACTGGTTTAGGAGGGTATCTGCGAGGTTGGGGAAGGCACACCTTGTGGCTGCGCGGCGTAGTCCGGCCAGGAATTCCGGAGATGTTTCGTCAGGGCCCTGCTTTCTCGCGAAGAACTCCATTCGTTCCGCGAACTTGGTGGGCTTTGGTGCCAAGTGGTCAGTAAACGCCTTGACCAGCATGTCGTAGGTGGCGGCCGCGTCTTTCGGCAGGAGGGGGTTTACCAGGTCCTTCAGGAGGAGGTGTGCCTCGATGCCGCAGTAGCGCAGGAGATAGGCCTTCTTTGTACCCGCATCCGTGATGCCATGGATCTCGAAGTGACGCTCCAGCGTCTCGATCCAGGTCTCCCAGTGTGCGGGACGAGAGATGTCGAAGGCGGGGAAGCTCTCGTTGCTAGCGGCCATGGTGCTCACCCGTGGAGGTCGCGGTTCAGGCGTAGAGTTGGCGGCGTTGAAAGCGAGGCTGCTCTCGGGGTCAGCGGTGCTAGGGAGCGGTGCGGTGCCCAGGAACCGAAGAGGCGGACACGAAGCTCGGCGGCGGCGTTCGGTGCTTTCGGCGTTGGGGCGGTCAGCGGTGCTCGTCTCGTGGTCGTTGTTCATGGAGGGAGTTGGCATCCCACCTTCGTCGCCAGTGAAAAGTACTGAGACTTACTAGTGATTTCAGCTCTCACATACTTTATTAGATGAAGAACAAGACAACTGAGCCGGCTCGCAGGCCGGCTTTTATTCCCAAGTGACCCACACCCCAAACACACACACACCCGGTGATTCGCTATTTACATTGATTGGATTAACTCCTGCTCCTCCATTGGAGGGGAGTCAGGATCCACTAGTCCATTGTCCTTCGGGGCGAAGCTCAGGCCCTTCGCCTGGCCACATGGTGGACCGGTTAGAACCAGTCCAAGCACATGGCTGTCCAGAGCCCATGTTCTCCTGTGGATACATTACAGGTTTAAAGTTTAAACTCCTTCTCACTAGAGTTGGGCCACAGAAGGAGGAAAGAGGGAAGGAAAGAGAGAGAGTAGAAAGAAGGAAAGAGGGAAAGGAAGAGAAGGAAAGGGGAGGGAAAGAAAGAGAGGGAAGAAGGAGGGAAACATGGAAAGGAGGAAAAAGAGAAGAGAAGAATGTGGGAAAGAAAGAAAGAGAGAAGAGAAGAAGGAGGGAAAGAGGAAAAAGAGAGAAGGAAAGGAGGGAATGAAAGAAATTTGGCGGTAATTCGGCCCCATTATATCCTATGGGCCATTGATGTCAATGGTGAAAACATAGAATATATTCTGGGGGCTGGAAGGGAGGGGTTTGAGGGAGAGGCACCAAACTCACAGGGTAGCTGGTGGAACCTCTCCCCAAGATGCCCACTAAATTTCAAGAACATTGTATCAAGGGGTCCAATTCTATGGGTCCCTAAACAGGTTGCCCCTATTCCCTCCATTGTTCTCTATAGTGGGAAAAAATAACTTTTTTTTCCCACCATAGAGAACAATGGAGGGAATAGGGGCAACCTGTTTGGGGGCCCATAGAATTGGACCCCTGATCCAATGTTCTTGAAACGTGGTGGGTATCTTGGGGAGAGGCTCCATCAGCTGCCCTGTGAGTTTGGAGCCTCTCCCTCAAACTCCCTTCCCTCCAGCCCCCAGAATATACCCTATGTTTTCACCATTGACTTCAATGGCCCATAGGATATAATGGAGCTGAAATTGACATTCCGCTGCCTGAAAGAGTCCCCCGGACGCCGGCTGGGGGCGGGGCCTGGCTCCTGAGCTCCCGGAGCTGCGCTCCTGTGCGCTCCCCCCCAAAAGACCCCTGCTCCCCCCCCACCAGCCTGCTCGCCCCGCCGCCGCGTTCGCCCCCTCCCCCACGACCAGCCTGCTCGCCCCTTCCTCCTCCTCAGCTCCTGGGCGCTCTTGCCGCCCAGGGCTGCTGGAGGAAGAAAGAGGCCGGGGGGGCGGCTTTGGGGGGGGGGCGGCAAAACACTCGGCGGGCCGCATAAATGTCCTCCGCGGGCCGCATGTGGCCCGCGGGCCGTAGTTTGAGGACCCCTGCTCTACCATATATTCTTTTGTTTTATGCTTCCAGTGCCACCACACACTTCTAACACTGGGAAACGAGAGACTGACACAGAATCACCATGCTAAACAGGATCTTCAAGTGATTCTCCCAACCAAGCATATTACCTCCTCTCCCAACAGTTTGTTCATCTTCTTCTCAAACCAAATACAGCAGAAGAAGGCTTGCCTTGATAATCCTGGCTGAGCCTAGGATTGTGTAAAGAGGTACCCAAACATCTGAAATTAACAATTGTTCCCATTTTTACTGGTCATCTGGACTCTTCAGTTAAAACTGTCTCACAAGCGATCTCTATCCCTTATGAAACAGCCAGTGCAGAATCCAACCACAGACACGCTTACCCATTGGACCTTCCTTCTCACATACATCAAGAAATCTAGTGAACACATGAGATTTTTCAGTGTAATCCTAAACAGTTACACTCTTCGAAATCCATTGAAGTCAATGGGCATAGAAGGATACAACTCTGTTTAGGGTTGCACTGTTGATCTTTGAGAGGGGATTCTCTCTATTTTTACCTCATTCATGAATGCAGGTTATATTGAGGTATGAAGGCATCTTTTCATGTCGCCATTCCTGTTCACACAAGGATGATAGGGAAATGGCTGAGAAACTGAATGCATTTTTTGCCTCTGTCTTCACTGTGGAAGAGGAGAAGTGCTTGCCCACTTCAGAAGCACCGATTTCGGGAGGGGGTTTGGAAGACCTGAATCAGATTGCGGTGACAAGAGAGGAAGTCCTCCGACTGATGGACAATTTAAAAACTAATAAATCACCAGGCCCGGATGGCATTCATCCGAGAGTTCTGAAAGAACTCAAATGTGAACTTGTGGATCTCCTTACAAAAATATGTAATCTTTCTTTAAAATCTGCCTCCATTCCTGAGGACTGGAAGGTAGCTAATGTCATTCCCATCTTTAAAAAGGGCTCCAGGGGAGATCCAGGAAATTACAGGCTAGTCAGTCTGACATCGATACCGGGTAAGTTGGTGGAAACTGTTATTAAGGAAAGAATTAGTAGGCACATTGATGAACAAAAACTATTGAGGCGGACTCAGCATGGGTTCTGTACGGGAAGTGAACAAACATGTAGACAAGGGGGACCCAATAGATATTATTTACCTTGACTTCCGGAAAGCTTTTGATACAGTTCCTCATCAAAGGCTCCTAAGTAAGCTCAATAGTCATGGGATAAAAGGACAAGTCCTCTTGTGGATCAAAAACTGGCTTATAAACAGAGAGTGAGTATAAATGGGAAACTTTCTCAGTGGAGGGTGGTAAGCAGTGGGGTACCACAGGGATCAGTACTCGGTCTGATGCTTTTTAACTTGTTTATTAATGATTTGAAATTGGGAGTAAGCAGTGAAGTGGCTAAATTTGCAGATGACATGAAGTTGTTCAGGGTGGTGAAAACCAGGGAAGATTGTGAGGCACTCCAGAGGGATCTGTTGAGGATGGGTGAGTGGGCGTCAACGTGGCAAATGGGGTTCAATGTGGCCAAGTGCAAAGTGATGCACATTGGAGCCCAAAATCCTAAATATAAATACACGTTGATGGGGTCTGAACTGGCAGAGATGGACCAAGAGAGAGATCTTGGAGTCGTAGTGGATAACTCAATGAAAATGTCTAGACAGTGTGTAGCTGCAATAAAGAAGGCCAACGCTATGCTGAGAATTATTAGGAAGGGAATTGAAAACAAATCAGACAGTATCATAATGCACCTGTATAAATCATTGGTGCGACCTCATTTGGAATACTGTGTACAGTTCTGGTCACCACATCTCAAAAAGGATATTATAGCATTGGAAAAAGTGCAGAGAAGGGCAACTAGAATGATAAAAGGGTTGGAACACCTTCCCTATGAAGAAAGGTTAAAACGCTTGGGGCTCTTTAGCTTGGAGAAACGACGGCTGAGGGGTGGCATGATTGAGGTTTATAAGATTATGAATGGGATTGAGCAGGTTGAGAAAGAAGTACTTTTCTCCCTTTCTCACAATACAAGAACTCATGGGCACTCCATGAAGTTGCTGAGCAGTCTGGTTAGAACAGATAAAAGGAAATACTTCTTCACCCAAAGAGTGATTAACATATGGAATTCACTGCCACAGGAGGTGGTGGCAGCTACAAGCATGGACAGTTTCAAGAGGGAATTAGATAAACATATGGAGCAGAAGTCCATCAGTGGCTATTAGCCACAAGGTATAGATGGGAATTCTCAGTCTGGGGCAAGTGATGCACTCTATTCTTGGTGCTGGAGGGGGCAGCAGTGGGAGGGCTTCTAGTGTCCTGGCCCCACTGCTGGACCTCCTGATGGCACGTGATATATTTTGGCCGCTGTGTGAAAGAGTGTTGGACTAGATGGGCCATTGGCCTGATTCAACATTGGCTTCTCTTATGTTCTTATGTTCTAGTCCACCAGTTTTATTTCTGCTCAGCTCTGACAGGAAAATGCCAGGACCTAAAGTTTTCCTTGGGACATGAATTGTTTTTAAATTTACTTTGTTTAAACTATAAAGTGCTTTCTGAATCTCTCTGAAATTCTTATTAATGTTGGATTAACAGAGTATGAGGGATGTGGATGGTATGGCATAGCCCGATCTCATCAGATCTCAAAAGCTAAGCAGGGTTGGTATTTGGATGTGGGACTACCAAGGAAGATGCTGCAGAGGAAGGCAATTGCAAACCACCTCTGCTTATCACTTGACTTGAAAGCCCCTTGCTGTGGTTACCATAAGTCAGTTGCCACTAGACAGCACATACAAACATAAGACACTTTGAACTAGGTTGTTATTGAAATTTTATGAGAACCTTAAAAAGGGAATGATTTGGGAGATAATAAAATTAGTAAAATTAATATCATGAAAAAACTTGCATGTATACTCTCATCAGAAATTTTATCAATGTTGGTGGAGTTGGCCAAGGCATTTTGACCTGCCATTCTTAGAGTCCATAGAGGTCACCTTGAAAGCAACCAATCCCCTTTCAATTAATTCTTTCCAATGGCCATTTGGACATGCAATGAATTCCTATAGTCATCCAGAAGGAGCCAATGGATTCCAATATTTCTCTGTCATTTGTTTTAGTATGTCTCCAAGGAATTGTTTTGTTTCCTTTCTCAGTAAACTGTGGCAAAAGTATGCTATGATCATACTAGATAACCTGGTAGCGGTGGATGTCATGGGCGGAAAGCAAGTACACCCTTGACTAAAAGTCCCTTGTCCAGTTCTGTGCTAACCATGAGAGGTTTCCTTTCTGCCTGATGTACATAGACAAACTACAAGTCATTTGAATTCCACCCCGGCACACCTGCTCAGGACACTTTTTAGAAGCTGTTCACATTAAAAATAATCCAGTTACTGTTTTCTTTTGCCATCTGTTTAGTTATGAGGCAACCAAACTTTCAATTCACTGAAGGGAGGAAATTACACTTCCCAACCCACCCCTGGTAGAATCACCCTTCCAGCCCACTAGGACAGGTAGCCAGCCTATAGCAGACCCCTGGGTTAATGACTAATCTAGTGGATCTGAATGGAGATGTGGCAAATCTAGGGGAGAGGAGGAGATCCTGAGAGGAATGGAAGGCATGTCCCCACTGCTTGAGGAAAAGGAGGAAGACAGAGATTGAGTGAGGTTTGTGTGGCACGGTAGAAGAGAGAAAATGTGAACAGCTTCTAAAAAGAAAATGAACTGGGGAGTGGGAGAAAAACATTACAGCTGAAATGCAATTTCATACTTTGCAAAACTTTCGGCTTTTGAATCAGAGTTTTAAAAGATCCAAATGCAGAAGTAGGTTTTCTAAGGTCCATATGTTTAACCAACAGAACAGATTAAAGATTTAGTGGGGCTTGAAAGAAGAGCAGAAGGCAGGCAAGTTGTATGTTTTCTCATGTTTTGCTTTTCATAATTTACATGGTCAGCATTCTATTTCATTCTTTCTTCCATGTTAAATGAATTTCCATTACAGTCTTGTTTTCTGCCCCCCACTTCTAAGTTTCCCCCCATTCTTGATACTCATTTAGGTGTGTATGTGTGTGTGTGGGGGGGGTGATCACAATTTCAGTTAAGCAGCTATCTCACAACCTTGTCAGGGAAGACATTAGTTTGAGAACTACAGAGTGATGATTTGATGGTCCTATGTACAAGCATTTTAGAGCCTACCTGTCTTTGTTATCTGACTGCCTCGGAGAAAGGAGGCTGTTTTGAAATATCCCTTTACTCTTGGTGTTCTGGCTGACTATGTACATTCTGGCTCACCCCTCCCTAACAATTGCAATGGCCACCTTCCCTTCCCATCCCTGCAGATTTGGATGAGCCTCTCCTCACTGTCCACCAGACCATTAGTGATGTGCGTGGCAGTTTCTACCAGGAGAAGACAGTTTTTCTCCGATGTACAATCAACTCCAATCCACCTGCACGATTCATTTGGAAACGAGGTTCAGAGACACTCTCCCACAGCCAAGACAATGGAGTGGATATATATGAGCCATTGTACACACAGGTGAGAGGGACATTATCTGTCTGTAAGCTATGTTGGCTGTGGGTGGCTACTAAGTGGGGCAGAAAAGAAGATGTTGGAATGCTTTCTAGGAATTAGCAACTCAAAGTCTATCTTTCTTTAATATGTATACATACAGAGAAAATAAAGACTTGCCATAGTCTTTCCTTTCACAGAAAGAGTGTGAAGAAGGTATTTTGTGTGGTAACTCTAGAAGATGGCTTCATGACAGAATAAATGTTGGGACTGGGACAGTGGGAGTAGCTAGAGAAAGTAGAGAACAACAGCTACCACCACCAGTGTTCCCTCTAAGTTGTGTTAGTGTGAGCTAGCTCACAGTTTTTTAGCCTCCAGCTCACACATTTTTATCTTAGCTCAGGAAGGATGGCTCCAGAGCAAACTAATTTATGCAGTAGCCAAATTGCTTGCTCACAACTTTAACGCCAGGAGCTCACAAAGTAGAATTTTTGCTCACAAGACTCCACAGCTTAGGGAGCATTACTACCCCAGCCCCATCATCTGCCATTTCTCTCAACTGTGTTGCTCATAATCTTGGCTGTTTGGCTACTCTGGTGCTGGAGATTTAGTGCTGCAGCGAGGAAAGCAGAGAAATTCAAGGCTGATTTTGATATGACATTTCTACACAAGTATGGTACAAGTGTGCAAAGTATAAGGATGTTGTATCAGATACAAGATGCACACTTCCGTATTTTTCTAACACTTGTCTCTGTAAAATGCAGGTAAGTGGCAACTGCAAGGCTAGGCCTGTGTGTATTTCTCAAGGGCAAACACTGGAAAATACATGAATGTGAACATTCATGAATATGAACAAACTCTGACACAGAATTTGTACTCAGGTATATTGTAAGTAGTCTCTAGCTCTGCTTGCATGCTATTTAGCCAGCAGGCTTGCAGACAGCAGCTGCTACTGTAGCAACTAGGGTTGCCAACTCTAGGTTGAGAAATTCCTGAAGAATTGGGGGCAGTGTCTGGAGAGGGAAGAGTTTGGGGAGGGGAGGGACATCCGTGGGATATAGTGTCGTAGAGTCTACCATCCCAAGCTGCCGTTTCCTCAAGGGAAAACAACTTCTGTAGTCTGGAGATCTGTTGTTATTCCAAGAGATCTCCATGCCCCACATAGATGTTGGCAACTCTAGTTAGACACTAGGCCACCATAGGAGGAGGAACAGATAGTAGGTAAACTAGGAAATATTTCCTCACACAGAGTGGGCTTTATTGATGCAGTCATTGTTTTGGTGGAGCTACCATCACAATCAGGTTCTGCTCTTATCTAGTTATATTTGTAGCTGTATCTTAGCAGCATTGATTCAACATTCCTGATACATGGACATCTCCATCTGGAAGCATTCTTACCTGACTTATCATGCATGCTGGAAGGAAGATGCACAAGAGCATGGAACATATGCCTTGCCACCAGTCAAAACTAGCTGTCTTTAGATACTAAGTCAGGGCTACTGAATGTCAGTATTCTCAGGGGGTATTCTTCTCCCTAAACAGGAATCTGAAGGCCAGAAGTTTAAGTCAGTCTTCATTGTGGATTCTAACCATCTGTGAAACAAACATTTTTCTTTACACCTATTCAGACTCCATAATAATGGTGATGCCTTCTAGCAATAAGGGTTTCACAGCGAGCTCTAGCGTAGCATTACTTACAAATACATAACTCTTGCGTACAAAATGTTGCATACAAAGAGAATTGTAACACTGAAATCTCTTGTTTCTTAAAAACATACAAGACATTTCTCTTCCTTATAGGTGATACTCATAAGGCAAAACTTTTAGACTTGCTGGGGGGGGGGTGTCATAAAAAATTGCCTTGGGATTTGGATCCACCAGTTATGGTCGTCCCTGTGAGGAAAGATCACAAGAGTAAAAGGATTACTTGTGTGTGTTTGGAATGGGGGATGGGTTTTCTTTAATTACCAGTTTCTCTCTCCAAAACATCTGCCAAGAGAGAAATGGAAAGCAAAGAAGGGAGATGCATGGCAGTGCATTATTCTCTGTCCTTCTCTCGGCTGCCAGGTTTCCATAGCTTATGTACACACTGAACAACAACAAAAAACTGAAAATGTTTAATATGACATTGAAAATGGCTTACCTCAATGCATTTTGATTCATTGTAGCAGTTTGCCATGTGGTTACATGTTTGCAGTGCAATCCATGGGTTGCAATGCAAACAACCAACTAAAATGGTAGCAATTTTGGGACCCTCGGCCAGATGCCCTGGAAGTGACAAAAATTCACCCCAGTCTGCCCTATTATACATTGCACTTTACAAGGAAAGGGAGCAGAACTCATTCACACTTCCTCAGCATAGCTCTTGTGTCCTGTCATCATTTTCAAGAGATGCATTGTCACAGGCTCTTTATCTATATCACATCTCCATTTATTGAAACTAGACCACAAAGAACTTTTAAAAACAGATCTTTATGTAATACATGTCCATAGGTAGCCCCGTATTTCTTAGTGTACAAAAAGGTAAAATACGTATATATACAAAAAAGCAAATATTTTACATGGAGCTACTGCCACCAAAACAGCAGCAGTTATACAACTAACTTCTTTTAAACTACAGAAGGATTTGTGGCACTTTGAAAGCCAGCACATATGTGGTCAACAAATGCTGGACTACAGGAAAGTATTGTTTAGCTTCTTACTCTGCTTGTCCTTCCTGGGGAATCTGAATAGTTCTCCTTGGAAACAGGATGCCAGGCTAGATGGACCCTGCGTCTGATCCATGATCTTATCTTCCTGTGCTTTTATTGTTGGTGTCACAAATTCTTACAGAAGAGCTTCTTCAGGAAAACCTGTTGCATTTGGAAACCTGATTCCTGGAATAAATACAAGATTTTTTTTCAGTGCATCAGGACCTTCTGATACAGTGTGCCTTTAGGCCTTTTTCTGCTTGGCTAGTTAATATGTAATGGAACAAATTTAGAGTCCATTGGCACCTTTAAGACTAACAAAGGTTTATTCAAGGTATGAGCTTTTGTGTGCATCCTCATTTTTTCAAATACATTAGAAAGTAATGTGTGATAGATTTAGGTTGGTATCTGTGTTGGTCTGAAGCAACAGAACAAAGTTTGAGTCCAGTGGTACCTTTAAGACCTACAAAGTTTAATTCTGGGTATAAGCTTTTGTGTGCATGCACACTTCTTCAGATACCCAGAATTAAACTTTGTTGGTCTTAAATTAGCCACTGGACTCAAACTTTGTATGGATGTCTGAACTCCCCTGTTGTGAAATCAAGTTGACTGGGAGTGTGAAGCTTTCTGTCCATTTCTGCCCCCCCCCCCAAATGAGCTAGCAACATGTCCATAAGTGAACAATCACCCCTGGGTCTTCAATCACCACTTGTACATTTACTTTTTTTACAGACGGTTTACAGACCCCCCCCCCCATTGGGGGCTTCTCAAGTCTGTTTTTCTTAGGAAAACCTCCAAAGCACAGTTTCAAAAACACTTCCCACATGCTACACTACATATCCCAGCAGCCCCGTTCAGCAACCCCATTGGCCACTAGCCACCATTTTGCCAGGGGTTTAAAGGCATGCCCTTAAGGCAGCAGGGCCAGAGCTATCACTTTGGAATCCTGATTTGATTTCTGGTGGAGATGAGCTATCATAAAGGAGCAGTGCTTCATGTACATGCTTATGTGCATGAGTGAAAAACAAATTTTAAAAAGGTTGCTGCCTGCCCACCCACTCTGTGGTTGGCATGCAGCAGTAATCTGAATGGCCAGCCATGGGATAAGCATGCAGTGAAGCTGGCGCATGGTGGGATATGCTTTCCATGAGGCTTGTCAACCAAATAAGTTCGAAAGGCTCCTTTTCAGGTTGTAATTCCCATTAATTAAATTTTTGCATCACATCTGCAAAATGCAAAACAGCTTCTGATTATTTGAACATATAAAAATGCCATTTCAGATCTGCTGCAATTACAGGTCCCCCATTTTGTTATGTCCATGGAACAAGATCAAATATGATAATAAAATAATGATACTCCATTGACATTTAAAGATTGAAAATCCTTTGAGAATAGTAGATGAGTTTCAGGGGTTCAGATAGTACATAGGCACAGGGATCAAGGAAAATATACCATGTGAAATGCACCCTTTGTTAACTAATATTTTTGACAACTAAGATGGAAGAGGAAAGACTGGGTCACAAAGGTCTATAAATCACTTCCACTTTTGCAGTCATTAGAGCTGCATACACTGGTCTTTGAAACAAGGTTTAGATGGTGATTTACATTAGCAGCTGAATAGTACTGTTAAGTGTACTGCATAGTACACTTAAACAGCTTGGGCTTTGTAGACTGATGTACATCCCAGGTTTCTACGCATTTACTGATCAATAAATTGGATGCATACAAACCATGCATAAATCACTGGTTGACAGGCAGGCTTTAAGTGTGATTGTTCATGCAGCATGACAACAATTCTCTAAGGAGGTTTTTACCCTATAGGGGTATTGTATCCTAGATATTTATCTTATTCGCCCAGCTGATATGCTCCCTGGCCCCTTACATATTTGCATGTGAGCTCCATGTCCTGACCTGCATAAGTGAATCTGTGTTATTGACAGGTTTTCATGAGACCACTCTTAACAAAATATCTTCTAAGACAGATTTATTTCAAGCAAAACAGCAGGTATGAGCTCACCTGTACAGACAGGAGCCTCACACAGCATGAACAATGGGGGGTAATTCTCAGAGCTCCCTGTTAGCATGCCACTTCAATCAAAATATCGACATATCTTAGGTGGCAAGACTAATGGCTTGACAGCCTCAAGAAGTTAGTAAAGTATGAAGGAAAGGTAATCTAAATGGAAGAAAAGGTCAAGAGGACTAATAGGCTTTGGAAAACCATATCCTTAAAGGGGGAAGAAAGAAACAGATCAGTGTAAACCAGTGGGATTTTTTGAATTACCTCAGAATTGAAACAGAAACTTAAACAAAGTGAAATGAATTGTGAGTTCCAGGAAGGGCAGTATTTGCTTGGCATAAGTAATTGGTGACCAAGTCAGAAAAGTAAAGATGGAAAATGTTGTTGCTAGTGAAAGGTATTAACATACTTTTCTAAAATGCTTTAATCCCAGACAGGGGTCATTTCGTAGAAAAGGAGCTGCAGGAGCTCATTAGCATAAGGTATGCTAATGAGCTACTAGGCTATTGGCATAATGGCTCATTACCATATGCCACACATGGAAGTGATGTCAGAAGGAGAAGCAAAGGGGGGGAAGGCATCTTCAAAAGCCTCCCCTCCCCTTCCCCAGCCAGCCTGGGGGGAAGGGAAGTGAAGAGTTGGGCCACAGGAGGAAAGAGGGAAGGAAAGAGAGAGAGAGTAGAGAGAAGGAAAGAGGGAAAGAAAGAGAAGGAAAGAAGGAAGGAAAGAGGGGATAAAAAGAGAGAAGGAAAGAAGGAAGGAAAGAGAAGGAAAAGGGGAAACAGAGAATATGAAAGGAGGGAAAGAGAGACGGGAAGAAGGAGGGAAAGAAAGAGAAGGGAAGAAAGAAGGAAAAAGGAAAAGGTAAGAACAAAAAGAGGGAAGGAGAAAAAGGAGAGATGGAAAGAAGGAAAGAAGGGAAAGAGAGGAGGGAAAGAAAGAGAGAGAAGGAAAGAAGGAGGAAAAGGGAAGGAAAGGAAAGAAGAGAAGGAAAGGAGGGACAGAAAGAGGGCAAAGAGATGGGGAGAGGGAGGAAGGCCACCCCCCATCAAGCTCCCCCCCGATCCTTCACTTACCGCCATCAATGCCTTCCCCCGAGGTCGCAGCGCTCCAATGTGGGCCCTGGGAGGCCAGCAATGGGCATCTTCAGGCTGCCCTGGAGATGCAGTGCTTCAGCGCAGGCCCCGGGAAACCAGTGACGGGCCTCTTCAGGCCACCCCGGAGCCACAGCACTCCAGCGCGGGCCCCGGGAAGCTGGCAATAGGCCACTTCAGGCCACCCTGGAGCCGCAGCACTCCAGCATGGGCCCCGGGAAGCCAGCAACGGGCCTCTTCAGGCCACCCCCGGGCCACAGCACTCCAGCACAGGCCCTGGGAGGCTGGCAACAAGTCTCTTCAGGCTGTCTCAGGGCCACAGCGCTCCAGTGTGGGCCTGGGAGGCTGGCGACAGATCTCTTCAGGTCACCCCCAGGCCGCAGCACTTCAGTGCGGGGAGCTGGGGGTGGGGCTTGCTGCCACCACTATTTGTGCCAGCGCCTGGGCTGCTGGAGCAGTGCTCTGGCGTGCTCCAGCCCCAAAAGACCCCTGATCCCAGAAGATTCCATACAAGCAAATGCTTGTGTCCATCTTTCTTGAAAGAGAATTACAATCCTCATAATCTTGATTTCTGTAGACAGGAACATATCCAAATAGTAAAACAGTTAGTAAGAACCTGGAGAACAACGAAGTGAGGGCTGGTAGCAAGTATATTTTTTATTAAAACCAATTATATCAAACCATTTGTGACAGTTCCCATTTTTGATAGAGTAACTAATTCTGCACAGATAATTCAGTTGATATATTGCAGTTGGGCCTTAGGAATTTTGTTTGACCAAGGTTTAGGTTTTGTCAAACTACAAAAAAGTCTAGCCTGGGCATGTTTTTTTTTGTTTTTTTTGCTTAAGGGAAAGGTATTAAAAATTAGACAAATCAAGAGGAAGAAGAGGGGGGAAAGCCAACACCTTTGGTGAACAAATAGTGTGTTTGTGTGGTCTTTGGGTGCAAGCTCCCAAATATTTGGCCTGTTCCCCCAGGCATAATACAAACTGCTGGTTCTGCTCCAAGACCCATAGGGTCTCACCAGTAGGTATTTGTCTACTAGTAAAATATTTGATTTCAAGAACTGGTGATTTTACCTAGTTCCATTTTATACCATTAAAGCATCTGTGAGAATTCTCGAATAGAAGAAACAGGGCTTTTCTGTATGTTCAACTTATTCTTGATTTTCTTGACAGTCAATCTACAAGTATTGGAACCAGTTTGGGCATGTCTCTTCCACATGTCTGCCCTCTCTATGCATTTTCACAGTTGTGGAGTTTATTTTTTTCCACATGTACCTTAAGTAATCAGGATATTCAAGGAAGGGTGTGGTTGTCATTGGTGGCATCACAGTGCTTTTCCCCTATAAATTTTTTGTGCAAGCTTGTATTAATTACTATATTGATATCACAACTGAAGTTTTTTTGAAAAGCACTGAAATATTGTTATATTTATATACCATCAGGGGTCTTTTAGTAAAAAAAAGAGCTGCAGGAGCTCATTAGGTTGCCCCTATTCCCGCCGTTGTTCTCTATGGTGAGAAAAAAGTAACTTTTTCCCACCATAGAGAACAATGGAGGGAATGGGGGCAACCATAGAATTGGACCCCCTGGTCCAATGTTCTTGAAACCTGGTGGGTATCTTGGGGAGAGGCTCCATCAGCTACCCTGTGAGTTTGGAGCTTCTCCCTCAAACCCCCTCCCCTCCAGCCCCCAGAATATACCCTTTGTTTTCACTATTGACTTCAATGGCCCATAGGATATAATGGAGCTGAAATTGACATTCAGCTGCCTGAAAGACTCCAGGGACGCGGGCTGGGGGTGGGGCTTGGCTCCTGAGCTGCCAGAGCACAGCTCCAGTGTGCTCTCCCCCCAAAAGACCCCTGTATACCATTGTATTGATGGGTTCAGCAGGTTCTCTGAATGCCCAGCTCTCATTTTAAAAAGTAAGTCTCTAGCACTTCCCTCATGGAGATATAAGGGAAAAGTTCTGTCTCCACAAGAGAAGAAGATAGAGGCTTACTTTCTTTAAAAAAAAGAAGAAAGAAAGCTGAGAATTCAAAGAACCTGCTAAACAAGGGTATATTGATATATTGAGATAAGGGTTGTATTTTTTAAAAAAATGAAAATGAAACCATTCATATTTTGGGGGGGGGGTTTGATTATGACTACGGTCCAATCATCATAAAGTGGGATGGAAGTGGATGGGAGTGGGTGTTACAAAGAAAACCTATAGAGACATTACTCATGAGGAAAAAGGCAAGTCAAAATCAGCTTCCAGGAAAAGATTGGGTGATCTCAAAAGTGAAAACCAGGGGAAAACCAAAAAACAGCAATGAAAACTAAGGGAACAAAAATGAGTATGGAAATAAGGGGATAAACTGGAGCAATATGGGACGACAACCCCACCCCCCCAAAATGTGGAAAAGCCCACAGTCAGAAATGATTGTCCCATTAACTGAAAAAAATCTCAGAGCATAGTAACAAATCAATCGAGGCTGGGATAGAAAGAAGCATTCTGCTGTGTGCTGCAGGGATGTTCTCAGTTCAGTGCTATACAGAGTAATTCTGAACAGCAGTCCTGTTCAAAATTACTCCAATCTAAGGCCGTTCATCTTAGACAGGAGTAACTCTTCATAACATGGTACTGTTAGTGTCTTTATTTATGATGTTGATGAAATGGTTATACAGTATTCATATCAGACATGTGAAAACGTTTCGGATATATTTTTATGGTGAGTTCAAAATAGGAAGGCTGATTCCTGCCTCTCCCTTCCTACTATAGCCTCATGCATTCCACCAAAAACCAGCTCCTGGGTGTTAGGAAACTCTCAAGGCCCTTATGGGATGCAATGTGGAGGTCTGCAGGAGGAAGGAGGAATTGGCAAGAACCATTCCTCACCCTCTTCATGAGCAGCAGAGAGACTTCAGAGTCAACCCTATATATTTGACTATTTTCAAATATTCAAAAACATAGTAGAAAGAAGAGGGGAACGACTGTTTCATTAATGAAGAAAGGACAACAAGTAAAGGTTTTTATGCTACATAGCAGTTCAGCTGTGGAATAAATGGTGTAGAGGGACTGTAGAGGTTGCTTCTATAAGAGATTGGAATGCATCTGTCAGGAATTAAGTAAATTGTTTTCGGAGAAGGAATTGCAGTAGTTGATCCATTGATTCTATTACAACTCTATGATTGTGTGTCAATAACTGGCACAATCAGATTTGGGGAGCTCCATGAACACCTGTTAAAATAAACTGGATTTAAATTGGTCTGCATCTGAGTAGAATCTTAAGCAAACTAAAGATCTGATCATTCATTTCAGTACTTTTGTTTCTGCTTTGTTCTGTCAGCCTTATTTTTGTCTATTTTTTCAGTCTAATTGCCGATTCTGGCTATACAGTTTTTAAAATGCCTAATACTTTTTATGTGGGTCTGACCATCTTGTTTTCAATATCCCTGTGTGAAACACAAACCTTTGTTGTGAAGGGTAGGTCCAATTATATAAATGGATCCAGAAAGCAAATCGTTGATGAACCATCTGCAAATCTTTTCAGTGAACTTTTCAGGTCATGTGATGATCTGCTAATTTATTTCCTCACCATATAAAGTTGTTAGATGCTGAAAATATAAGCAGATAGAACTTCTTGCCTCATCTAGACAGAGGATTAAATTCTGGTCTGCTTTGCATGCTAAGATGCTGTTGATTCTGAGTATCTGTTCAAGGGGTTTGTTTACTGGGAATCTTTCACATCATCTAGTAGTTTGTTGTCATTTCCTTTGCCAGATTCCTTCCATGCATTATTTCAGGCTTGTAGCCATGTTTACTAGAAGTATACATATACACAAGTACATAAGAAAACAATGGAAGATGATGATAGAAGTGATAAATGAATCTCCCCTTTTGGACCTGCCATGTTGAGCACAAGAAGAACCACATTCCTGTGTTACTAATGCAGACAGTACTTGGGTTCACACAGTACTGTCTTCATGTGATCATGGGTAGATATGGCCCTATGGATGGAGGCTGGCAAGCACAATATGATCACACAGAGAAAATTTATTAGCACTGCAGAATATATGAAACAGTCCTAAGAATGTTTCAAGAAATAACTATTGGGGTAATTTCAAAGGATTGATGCCACTAGCAGTTCATCATTCTTCCTCTCTCATCCTGTTTCCTTCTAAACCTTCCAGGGAGAAACCAAAGTCCTGAAGCTGAAAAATCTGCGACCTCAAGACTATGCCAGTTACACATGTCAGGTTTCTGTTAGAAATGTCTGTGGCATTCCTGACAAGTCAATCACTTTTGAACTTACCAACACAACAGGTAAGTCAGGGAATTCCATTAGGTAATGTCATTAGGAAATGCCTCTCACCATATGGTTGCCACCCACTAAGATCAGCAAGGAAGGCCCTATTAAGAATTCTGTATGGGGATCTTTGAGCAAGAGGGATGTATGTGCACAGCCATGGACCCTTAGTGAGACCAGTTTATTGATACCCCTATAAAAGGAAGCAACTAGTAAATGACTAATTCCAGCATCACAGTTTTTCATATTTATGGACTCAAAGGATTGCCACAAAAAGTGAATTTGTGAGCTCAAAATGCTGTGTTGGAAGTTCCCTTGTGTAAACTGTGACTGATTTCGCACAAGGAGCTGTGCCACCATCACGCCTCCCTTTGCCCCATTTCCATTGGTCAGTTTCCCACTCAAAGCTGCGCAGCTGTATTTTGACCCGCGGCTTCGCCCGATTTCCCCCACAGTTTTGTGATCCTCAGAAAACAGGATCACGAAACTGTGGGGGAAATCGGGCGAGGCAACGGGTCAAATTGCGGCCACATGGCTTCGAATGGGAAATTGACCAATGGAAACGGGGCAAAGGGAGGTGTGATGGCAGTGCAGCTCCTTGTGCGAAATCGGTCTGAGTTTCAAATTTGGGCTGCCTTATACTGAGTCAGACCTTTTTCTTCTAACTGGCAGTATATCTCTAGAGTGTCACTATATGTGACAGTGGCAGGTCTGATTGTTTAAACGAGGTTCTGTTTTAGTCACCTACAATACATATGAATGGATGGATCTGCCTTATAGATAGATGTAGATATTATATTTTGATCCTGTCTATCCTCTAAGGGGTCCATGGTTCTCTTCTATTTTATCCTCAAAACAAAGTTAGCTAATATTAGGAATGATGAATCTGGAATTCGAATTAACTCCTGAAATAGCTTTGTTAAATCTAATCCCGGAGGAATGTAAGAGAAGCGATAGATACATGTTGATATATGTTTTAACGTCAGCTAGGATTTTATTAGCCAAATATTGGAAACAGGAACAAATACCCACGAGGAAAGAGTTGGAATGTAAATTATTGGAAATAGCCGAAAATGATAAACTAAGTTTAATACTTCAAGGGAAGGATGACAAAATATTCTTGGAAAGATGGAAACGCCTATATATTTGGATAGATAAAGCATGGTGAAGGTTGACTCAAATGTATATAATGATAAGCATGTGTATGATTTAATAAGTGGAAAAAGAATAAATAAAACAGTAAAAAAACAACAACAACAAAGTTATCAGGCTGAGGGAGTGACTGGATCAAGGCAACCAGTGAACTTCAAGGCAGAGTGGGGATTTAAATCATGCATTCCTCAGGTCTAACCCAAAACTCTAAGCATTGCACCATACGTGCTGGGATCCTACACAGCGCAAACAGAGCTGTGCTGCCTAAACAACAACTTTCTTGTCTCCCTCTGCAGCCTTTTATACCCCCCAAAATTGTGCCCCCATACATCAATGGAACCCCAAGAACATTTTGGGGATTGAAGTGCAGGACTGTCATAGGGGGCGGGTGAATCAGTGGCAATCGCCCACCCCCTCTTCTGCTAGCAAAAGCACCTGCCACAAGCATAATGAGAGATTAGGATCCAAGAAACTGGTTCCAGAGTCAGGCCATTGCTTTGTCTAGTTCAGTGTTGTCTACTCCAATTGTCAGCAGCACTCCAGGATCTCAGGCTGAGACCATTGGATGAGTTCCTTTAACTCAAGATGCCAGGGATTGAAGCAAAGAATGTCATAGATAAAACACAGAGGTACAGCCCCTTCCAGAGAAGTGGAAGCATACAACTTTAAGAACAAAAGGGGCATACTGGAGTGAGGAGGGTGCTAGATCCTGCCCCAGTCTCCAGAGTACTTTCCTACTGGAGGGTCTCCTAAGACTACTTTTCCCTCAGTTGGGCTTCAATACCAGAAATGTACCTGGCTGGGAGAAAACCACCTTGGGAGAGAGGTTGCAATAGGGTTCTCAAGTCCTACCTGGCTTCCAGTGGGGGGCTCTTGGGTCCATTTGAGCCCAATTTTACCATAGAGTTTTGCCCAAAAACTAGAGTGTTGCCCCCAATGTCAGCAACATGATGACGTCACTTCCAGGTGACATCATTATGTCACGTTGGGGGCCATTTGCAGGCGGGTCCCCCCCACCAGCCAGATGGCTGGCAGTGGAAAGGGGCCTGCAAAAGCGGGGAAACCCCCACACAAAGCAGGGGCCTGGCAACCCTAGGCTGTAAGGGGAGGGTTTTGTGCCCCAAGGCACTCCTTTTGATTGTAAAATCCAACATTACCCCCTCACACACACCACCACCACCACCTGATACATGATTGTGCCAGACTAGAGTCTGGTACAGATGACAGCCCCACATATTCACTGAACATTCAAGGAAGGAGATCAGGCACAAGTATGATGGCCCCACCATCTGCCTCCACACAGTCACCTGGTCGACTACAGGGTATGACTTTGCTGCGGAAGTGGCTGTCCTACTTTCTTACTTTCTTTTTTTTTTAAACAAAATTTTTATCGGGATGCATTCAACATTGTTAAACATCGTTACCAATACAATTTCAAAAAATTCTCATCCCATCCCCCCACCCCCCCTAATAGGCTTCCAACACTGCTAATAACAAAAAAGAAAAAGTCAAAAGGTAATCAAGTTTAGACTTATATACTTTCTTACTTTCTGAATGGTGCTGATCATGGGGAGGGAGAGTTTATGTGGCCACTTCCTCCACGTGGTCGCCCTTGCAGACACATAGGTAGGAAGGGGGACCAGCATTCTCATACACAGTCTCTCTCTCATTCAGTGTATACATGTGGCTGTGGTTTGTATCAGGCTCTAGTTTGGTCTAAATGGGTTTAAACAACTATGTCTGGTTTCAGCCAGTCAAAGAAAGGTCTTTTTCCAATACATCATTCATTTAACGACTGGCAGGAAGACAGGGAAAGGGGAAAAACAGTACTTTCCCTGTGTTTCACACTACATGTGAGTATTCCTTAGGTGTATTTTGGGTACTAAATGATTAGTGTTCTAAACTGTATTCATGGGCCTATGTACTAGGAAACCAAGCCCTGGGTACAAACTCTTTCTACTTGCAAAGGGGGGAAAAAGGCTGCCTTTTTGGTCACATCATCACTGGAATTCTTGTGAAGTCTAAAAAAGAAAGCAATAACAACCAGAGCTCACAAAATATACTACCTTTTTCTCAAGCTAATGCTGAACACATTCAAGAATAGGCCTTAGGACCTCACTGAATCTCTCCCCGTTCAAAAGGAAATGGTGCTTAGGATAGGCAGGATTGAAGCTGGGGCTTTATAGATGCAGTGTATGGGCTCTGCCGGTGAGCCATGTCCTTTGGGGAATAAATGGCTTGGTAGCAGCATAAGTTAGAAGGCTTTAGGAGATAACAGAACACAAGTTAACAAGGTGGTGTTGTGGCATGAGAGTTGAAAGGGCCAATGGAAGGGCATTTTAAACAAGCATCTGATCTGGGACATAGGAAGGAGCAGTGCCTCTCTAGTGAGCAATGGTATGATTGCATGTACCAGGTGCAATTCTGAGAGCTTGACAAGAAGAATGTTAGCACATTGGGAAGGATTTAGAGAACAGCTGTAGGAACTGGGGAGGAGGGTTTAGAGTGCAAGTCTTTAGAGTTAAAATAATAGCTGAATTGTGAACTTGATGGTGGGACTTAGAGATCTATAATCAGATCTTCCTAGCGTATTTTAAAAGTGTATTTCAGGGATGCATTGCCTTAGTTAAATTGGGTACTATCAGACATCCCCCCCCAACACACACACTAGCACTACACTCCTATTACCACTGGAAGAAAAAAATAGGTGCCTAATTTTTTCCCCTTGAGGGCTATTTGAAGTAGTTGCACAACTGTCTTGAGGATTTGGGCATCTCAGCTAGGGTGAGGAAGCCACCCCTGAGAGGCCTGCCAACCTCCAGGAAGAACCTGAAGTTCTTTTGTAATTATGTCTGATCTCCAGACTACAGAGATCAGTTCCCCTGGAGAATATGGCTGCTTTGGTGAGTAAACTCTATGGCATTATATCTGCTGAGGTCTCACTTCTCTCCAGCCTTCAGGGCCAACCTCCCAATTCCCCCCCCCAAACCAAAGTTGGGAACCCTATCCCCCCACTGGTGGGAAGCCACTGCCAGCTGTCCTCACTTTTCCTCTGCATACTGTGGGAAAATGGGAGTCTGCTCAGCCTCCTCACCCAGTGCCAAACTGTGGTGAGGTGGGAGGCTACTGCATGCCCTCCCTGCCCCCTCTCCACACTGCAGGAAGCCCAGAGAGGGAAGGAGCAAGCAGGACCTCCCCTGTAACTGAGGGAGGGAATAGGCTGCCCACTGAGGCCAGAGGACCTATCTCCTAGGTCTGCTTAATGGACAGACCACCCCAGTGGGAGATCTTAGTAGGTAAATCTGTTTAGGGGTGATTAAACCATCTCTCCTCTTTTCAAATGGCCCCAGACTGATTGATGCTGCACATGCTTGAAATCTTCCTTTGAAAGATGCTGGGAAAGCTGTGATGTCCATCTCATCTACCTGACACCTTCCATTTTAATAGGGCAAATAACATTGATGGAGCCAGCTTGGTGTAGTGGTTAAGTGTGTGGATTCTAATCTGGGAGAACTGGATTTGATTGATCTAGATAGGCTGGAACAGTGGGCTGAGGCAAATAAAATGAAATTCGATAGAGATAAGTGCAAAGTCCTACACCTAGGCACAAAAAAATCAGATACAGAATGGGAGGGACTTGACAGCAGCACATTTGAAAGGGATCTAGGTGTTCTGGTTGTTCACAAGCTCAACATGAGCCTGCTGTGTGATGTGGCTGTGAAGAAAGCTAATGCAATCTTAGGATGCATTAACAGAAGCATTGTGTCCAGATCACAGGAGGTGGTAGTCCCACTCTAGTCTGCTATGGTCAGGCCTCACCTGGAGTACTGTGTCCAGTTTTGGGTACCACATTTTAGGAAGGATGTTGACAAGCTTGAGCGTGTCCAGAAGAGGGCAATCAGGATGGTGAGAGGGTTTGAATCCAAGTCTTATGAGGAAAGGCTGAAAGAATTGGGTATGTTTAGCCTGGGAAAGAGAGGGGAGATGACTGCAGTCTTCAAGTATTTGAAGGGCTGTCATGTAAAAGATGGAGCAGATCTATTCTCTCTTGTTCCGGATTGCAAGACTAGATCTAATGGGTGGAAATTACAAGGGAGTCATTACCGGCTAGATATCAGGAGAAACTTCCTAACTGTAAGAGTGGTTGAGCAGTGGAACAGTCTGCCTCGGGAGGTGGTGGATGCTCTTTCCCTGGACGTTTTCAAGCGGAGGCTGGATGACCATCTTTTGGGTATGTTGTAGGTATGTAGGGCTATCTTTTGGCTATGCTCCTGCAGAGTGCAGGGGGTTGGATAGATGACCTGCAAGGTCCCTTCCAACTCTAACATTCTATGATTCATCACTCCTCCACTTGCACCTGCTAATGTGACCTTGGGTCAGTCACAAGTTCTGGCACAGCTGTTCTTGAAAAAGAGCAGTTTCTGTCAGAGCTCTCAGCCCACCTACCTCACTGGGTGTCTGTTGTGGGGAGGGGAAGGGAAAGGAAAGGAGTTTGTAAGCCACTCTGATACACCTTTGGGTAGTGAAGGGTGGGGTATAAATCCAATCTCTTCTTCTTCTCTTCTATCTTACAGCATTGTTGTAGGGATTATTTATATAATACATAACCAAAAAAGAGGCTTGTAGTACCTTCAAGACTAACAGATTTATTGGGGCATAATACACTTTTGTGGGCTAGAGTCTTCTTCATCAGATCCATGAACTGAATATCTCAGTGAGCTGACTGTGCACACACCCAAGAGGAAGTGGGGTCCATGAAATGCAAGAGGTATAGACTGTAATGTTCTACATTCTACTGTGCTGGGGAGCTGCCGCCGCCCAGTGTAGATGATAATGGAGCCAGGCAAAGACCAGCGACCTGACTCAGTATAAGAACACCTCGGGACAGGCCCATAGCCAGGATTTTGTAATTTGGGGAGCCGTTAAATAAGTCAGGGGGCACTGATGTCACAAAATAAAAAATAAAATTTAAATACAATTTTTAAAAACTCACTTTTGCAGTGTTTGTACACTGCCTGGGGAAGCAAGCCGCGCCTGGGAAAGGGGCAGTGGTGGGGAGTCCTTTGGGTGGCCCAGAGAGCTGGGGGCCAGGGGGCTGGATGGAAGTCAGGGGGCCTTGGCAGGAAGTGGGGGGGTCAGGCCCCAAAATGTCCCACTGTAGCTGCAGGCCTGCCTTGGGACTGGACACCTCTGCATGTTATAAGCATAGGATATGCTGCTTTGGGATATGGTGCTGGATGGCAGTCCAGGATCCTTTCCGATGCTAGGAGGGTGTGCGCTCCAACTGGCACCCCCTTAGCTCACTTAAATCTATTTGGAAGAACTGTCATTCCCTCATTTTCTACTTATAGCCACTAACACCATCAAAATCATGTCAAAACGCCCCCCCCCATAACCTTTTCTTTGAGAAACCAGATCAGCTTTCCTCACTTTTTAACTTCCTTGCTTGTGAATGCAACCAAGTATCCATTGAAGGGGGTAACTGACCACTGTTAAGTCCTTTCTGTATATGCATCCTGTGTTTCTTAGGCTTCTATTATTAATGACTGTATAATTATGAGGTGCAGAAGGTCAGCCACAGGGTTGTTGTCGATATAGCAGACTGTGTACAGCACAGCACAAGGCATGCTATTTTCTCCCTTGCTTTCCAAGAAGTTAAGCAGCGCAGCTAGCAAATTCTCCTGCAGTTTTACTGCAGCAAATTGGACATCAAAGGGAATTGAAAGCGACTCTTTGTTTTTATTGGCACCCCCCCCCCCATACACACACACACACACACACACGCAGAGGCACACATACAAACCCTTCCACAGCCTGACTTCGCCAGCAAGTTTTCTGAGCCGAGAACAAAAGGAATCGCCACAGGTTACAAATAAATGAGATTCATCTCCTGCATAACAATGGCTGCATATTGCTAGCTGCCATCCTCTGGCAAAGGGGGTGGGGGTGGGGGTGGGGGTGGGAGTGAGGGCCCCAACGCTGCACTTGGCTTTTCTGCTGCCTAGCCACAGCTCAGTTGCCTAGAGAGGTGCCGCTGGCACTTTTACAGGATGCAGGTGGCACTTTTACAGGTTCCTTTCCTCCCAGTTATACATATAAACAAGCTGCCCCAAGGTAGCTCCAGTCCCATCAGGTCACATTTTCTGACATTACTGAGCAAAATAAAATAAAATGTTGTTGCTCAGCAGGATTTTAGCTATTAAGGCTGAGAAGCTGACATAAAATAAAAAGAATAGTTTTGAATTCTTGTCCAAACCAGGGCTTCATAGACTTTATTTCAGAGCAAAGCCTAATAAGTCAAGGGGAAAAAAATACATTCTAAGCCGATGGCTTTCATATTGCAGCATCTTGTTTCGTATTGGTCCTTGGCCGAGGAGGCCAGCCCTGTTGCCCAAATGTGAGAAAGAGTTATATTAATGAAGGTGTGAGAGCAGGGAACCAGAAAGGCAGTGACGAGCAGAAGCATCCTCCTTGGCCCCTGGTGTATTGTATTGGTAGTCTGCAGCTGGAAAGACCCAGGTTCAAATCCCCATTCTGCCATGGAAGCTTGGTGGATGACCTTGGAACAGCCATTCTCCCTCAGCCTCACCTACCTCACAGGATGGCAGGAAGCCCTGGTTATGGTTCCAGGAGAATTCTAATACCAGGCACCTCCTGAAGGCTGCCAATCATATGCCTTGAGGACAAGAAGGACTCAGCTCACCTGACTACTGAGTCATTGGAAAGAACTGGAGCAAGTGCCATACAGCTGTCTAACAGTGTGGGGTAGTGGTTAAGAGTGTCCAACTGGGATCCAGGAAACCCAGGCTTGCTGGGTAACCTCAGCCAGTCTCTTTCTCTCAGCCTGACCTGTCTCACAGAACTGTTGTTATGAGTATAAAATGGAGGAGGGAGAACAATGCTACAAGCCACGATGGGAGCCCATTGAGGGAGAAAAAGCAGGATATAAATCTCTTAAATGAACAAATCATTGCGGGCCAGTATATGGAGAGAGCTCATTGTTGGAAGAGTTAGACACGTTGAGTTAGACACGCTTCGTGTTCCAAAAACTCCAGAACAACTGTGAAATATGCATACTGCTAAAACTCTGCACTTTTCCTGGAAGGAGGGAGCAATCCTCCCAGTTGTGTTTGCTTGAGCTGTAACTTAGAGATTCAAGGCAAAACCAGCACAGCTCATTAACAGGAGTCCAAGGAGAGGAGAAGGCAGAAATAACGATGTCATTAAATCAAGCTTTATGAATATGTAACAACACCTTATTTTGCATTATTACGGCTGTTACTTAAAAAGTGCACTCAGCCTTTGTGCCATGGCTGCTTTCTGAGCTTTGTTTGGAGCCTCTGGTGAGGCTGACAAGGGGCTTTAAAGGACCTTTGAGAGATTAAACAGAGAAGAGTCTTTTGGAGACGCCTCTGGGGATGTGGGAGAGGAGGAATTAATCAGAAGGGTTGAGGTTAAGCATTTTAAAGTGGGGGAGCTGCCCATTCATAATAAGGACTCCTTACTTTAAGAGGGAAGCTCAAGGATTTGTGGCTCGATCTGGGTAATTGATATGTACACAGAGCAAGGAAATGGGCCTGAATGGTTCACACCAAACGCTGGTGGGGGTGGAAAGCACACACTGTGAAGTTCTAATCTTTCCTTGCTGAAGGATGGACTAATGGAAATTAAGTCTGCAAGGAAACAGCTTTTGACACCATAAGCCTGCTTTGGGAAGTGAAGTTATGTGTGGGAATTTGGAGCTACATTCATGTTTCAGCAGTGCTCCAGAGGACCATTTTCATCATGTTGACTATAAACAGGCTAACTGGTGTGATCAGAGGAGATTCCAGTGTGATTAGACTATCTGACTAGGACTTGGGAACCCAGGTTCAAATCTCTATTCAGGCATTGTTCACTGGGTAACCTTGGCCAGTCGCTCTTTCTCTCTCTCAGCCTAACCTACCCTGCAGAGCAGTTCTGAAAGTAAAACAGAGAAGGGAGAACCATGTACGCTGTCCTGAAGGACAGAAAAATATGCAAGAGACAGATATAAACTACTGATGCAACTTTCCAATCAATTTTGGTCACTATTATATACGAATGTTTGGGCATGTTTGCATCTCTGTTATCAAACAATAGTAGCAATACCTTCAGCACTGCAACACTTCGCATTTATATTGCTCTTTCAGTAGCAGTCAACTGCTATTGTCCACCTCTTCTTCACCTGCAGTAGAGGAGAAAAGCAGAGGCAGTTCCATAATCCCTTGTGAAAACTAGTCATAGAGAAGATTCTGCTTATCAGGAGGACACTCTATCTAGTGAAGGGAGACTTAGTATGAAGAGAGGGTTAACAGTGGCTTCAACCCAACTACACAAGAAAAACAACAGATGTGTATACCAGTGAAACTAAAGCTGGTCTCCCCCCACCATCATGATTCAGGTGGGCTGCCTGTTGGAGTCATGCCCAGCTAACTGCAGCTGCTGCCACCTCTGCTGGCTGGGGAAAGTTAACAGATTATCCAGTAGCCACAAAAAGTAGCAGATCATTTTCTCCCCCTTCTCCCCCTCCCTGCCTCCTAAATGTTGCCAGGGTTGCCAGCACTTTCTCAGCAAATGCTGAGGAATTTTGAGTGGCTGGTGAAGGTGGAGTTTGGGAAAGATATGATGTCACTTCCAGGTGATGCTCTAGGAATTTCCCCCAGTCTCTGTGGTAAAGATCATAGAGACATGGGGAAATTCCTAAAATGTCACTATGAAGTAGGGTTGCCAGGACTTACCCGTCTATCAGTGGGAGGCTCCTGGCTTGGTCCTGGGTTCTTCAGGGGACATTCTAGCATTCAGTTAAAAACTCTGTGGTGACCATAGAGTTTTTAGCCTAATGGTAGAGCATCCCCCGTGCAATGTGCCTGGCATGATGATGTCATCTCTTGGTAACATCATTGCATCAAGCACATTGGGTGTGGTCAGGCTGTTCAGGTGTGGGGCTCATTGGGGGGCCCAAAATCAGGGAAAACCTGCCTCCATCAGAGGGGTTGGCAACCCCACTATGAAGGCTATTTTCTGTGCATATGAAGCATTTTGTTTGCTAGAGGAGCTGATGCTGGTGGTTCCAGTCAGGTGGATTAGTATAGGACACTTAGCTTGCCTGAAGCCCAGGAGAACTGGCAAGAATGACGGCTAATAGGATTGCCAACCTTCAGGTGAGGTCTGGACATCTCCTGGCATTACAACTAATCTCCAGACTATAGAGATCAATTCCCCTGGAGAAAATGGCTGCTTTGGAGAGTGGACTTCATGGCATTATATCATGCTGCATCTGAACTATGTCCTCCTCTCCTCCTTGGCCTTTGCCAGGAACCTGCCCTTCAAAGTTCCAAATAGCCCCACCCCTTCCCTGGGCATACCTGGCCTTTCTCTGAGGGAGGGCAGTGATGTACTCCTCCACTGTCCCTCCTATTGGGTTTCTGGATAGATCCTCTCCCCACCCCAGGTGCTCTCCCTCTTGCTCTATTGGTTATGTCAGGGTTTGGGTAAGATAGGCTGCCAGCCCTCAGTCACTGCCTCTGGGCCTGGGCTGCTGTTGGGCTTACTTGCCTTTGTGCAGGCTGCTTTGGCCCCTCCCTGGCTTCTTCTGAGGCAGTGGATGCTGCAGTCTTTGGGTTGCTCCAGTGTTGGGCCCCAGCTGGCTCTTCCACCGGTATCTGGAGTTGTAGTGCAAATAAAGACCCTGTGTTATGGCCTGGGAGGCTGCCAAGCTTTCTGTCAGTGGGGGTGGGGCCACTGGGAACTGCATCTCCCACAGTGGCAGTGGAGGGTCTGGTCCTGAGTCCGGAAGCATCTCCAGAGAAGAACATCCAGTGGTAGATCAGGGGTCGACTGCCAGGTCCAACATGCCCTTACCTGGGGCAATTTCCAAAGCATGACCATTACCAAAAAGTACAGTCCCATCTCTAACTAGGAAAAAGGGAAGCTTTAATTCCAAGAAACAATATAAAGTGAGCTATTATTCTAGAAGCTCACTGAGAAAATATACGTGCACACTTTTAAATGTAACAGTGAAATGTACCTCTGATTTTAATCCACAAGTGAACTGTGCTCTCGGTAGCAAACTGCCATAACCATATTCTAACCATTTGCTTTAAATTCTAAAACAAAACAAATATTCTTATTTACATATAAATAAACCGACCACTGGCACCTTTAAGACCAACAAAGTTTTATTCAAAGTATAAGCTTTCGTGTGCATGTACACTTCTTCAGATACAATGAAATGGAAATTACCAGTCCATATGTATAGGTAGAGGAGAGTGAATAGTAAATTAGCATACAGCATAATGAAGATGTTTAACAGATTCAAGGACTAAACAAGAATAACAAGCTTAGTTTATATGGTTACCATTTGTTTGGGTTAAATTCCTGGGGGAGGGGACATAGGGAAGGAAATAAATATGTCAGACTTGGAGATAGAGGTATCTTTAATTGTGAAATGCTGAGAGTAATTAACTGAGGCCCTGCGACTATGCCCCATCCATCTCCTCTCAAGCACGAAGGGGACCTTACAGCATCTTCTTTGAAGTGGGGTGATTGGCTGTGTAGAGTTATCTCCCCTATCCCCAGACCAGAGAAATACATTCCAATCTACCATTCCAAATTACATTACATTCTACTATTCTAATCTATTATTCCAAATAAGAAATAAATAAAGAAGATGTATGTCTCTTCTCTCCCTCATGGATCACTGCCTTGTCGTGGCGAGGGGGCTTGCGTAGTTTGATGAGGCTGTGGGCTATGCCGTGGAGGGCCACCCAGGACGGACAGGCCACAGCAGAGAACTCAGACCAAGCGTGATCCCCTGGAGAAGGAAATGGCAACCCACTCCAGTATCTTTGCCAAGAAAACCCCATGGACAGTAACAAAAGGCTAAAAGATATGATGCCGGAAGATGAGCCCCTCAGGTCGGAAGGTGTCCAATATGCTACTGAGGAACAGCAGAGGGCAAGTACGAGTAACCCCAGAAAGAGTGAAGCGGCTGGGCCAAAGCCGAAAGGACGCTCAGTTGTGGATGTGTCTGACGGTGAAAGGAAAGTTCGATGCTGCAAAGAACAATACTGCATAGGAACCTGGAATGTAAGATCTATGAATCAAGGTAAGCTTGACGTGGTCAAAAATGAGATGGCAAGAATGAACATTGACATCTTGGGAATCAGTGAACTAAAGTGGACAGGAATGGGCGAACTTAACTCAGAAGACCATTATATCTACTACTGTGGCCAGGAATCCCGTAGAAAAATGGTGTGGCCTTTATAGTCAACAAGAGAGTGAGAAAGGCAGTATTGGGATACAATCTCAAAA
The DNA here is from genome assembly GCA_029375565.1 of Gekko gecko. Lineage (NCBI taxonomy): Eukaryota > Metazoa > Chordata > Lepidosauria > Squamata > Gekkonidae > Gekko > Gekko gecko. The sequence continues at coordinate 99,254,178 of JAPDNY010000001.1, forward strand.
ATGACAGAATGATCTCGGTCCGAATCCAAGGCAAACCATTCAATATCACAGTAATCCAAGTCTATGCCCCAACCACTGCTGCAGAAGAGGCTGAAGTGGACCAGTTCTATGAAGACCTACAACAGCTCATAGAACTAACACCAAAAAATGATGTCCTCATCATCATAGGGGACTGGAATGCTAAAGTAGGAAATCAAAAGGTAACCGGAATAACAGACAAGTTTGGCCTTGGAGAACAAAATGAAGCAGGGCAAAGGCTAACAGAGTTTTGTCAAGAGAACACGCTGGTCATAGCAAACACCCTTTTCCAACAACCTAAGAGGCGTCTCTACACATGGACATCACCAGATGGGCAACACCGAAATCAGATTGATTATATAATTTGCAGTCAAAGATGGAGAAGCTCTATCCAGTCAGTAAAAACAAGACCTGGAGCTGACTGTGGCTCAGATCATGAGCTACTCATTGCAAAATTCAGACTTAAATTGAAGAAAGTTGGGAAAACCACAAGGCCATTCAGATTTGACCTAGATCGCATCCCCAATGAATATACAGTAGAGGTGAAGAATAGGTTTAAGGGACTAGATTTGATAGACAGAGTGCCTGAAGAACTATGGACAGAGGTCCGTGACATTGTAAAGGAGGCAGCACTCACCGCCATCCCAAAGAAAAAGAAATGCAAAAAAGCAAAGTGGCTGTCTGATGAGGTTTTACACATAGCAGAGGAAAGAAGGAAAGCTAAAGGCAATGGGGAAAAGGAAAGATTTGCCCAACTGAATGCAGATTTCCAGAGAACAGCAAGGAGAGATAAGGAGGCTTTCCTGAATGAACAATGCAGAGTAATAGAGGAAAACAATAGATTGGGAAGGACTAGAGATCTCTTCAAGAAAACTGGAGAAATCAAGGGAATGTTCCATGCAAAGATGGCCATGATAAAGGACAAAAACGGTAGGGACTTAACAGAAGCAGAAGAGATTAGGAAAAGATGGCAAGAATACACAGAAGAACTATACAAGAAGGACCTCGATGTCCTTGACAACCACGATGGTATAATCACTGACCTCGAGCCAGACATCCTGGAAAGCGAAGTTAAATGGGCCTTAGAAAGCATTACTAACAACAAAGCTAGTGGAGGTGATGGTATCCCAGCTGAGTTATTCAAAGTCTTAAAATAAGATGTTGTTAAAGTGCTGCACTCAATTTGCCAACAAATTTGGAAAATACAACAGTGGCCACAGGATTGGAAAAGATCAGTTTACATTCCAATCCCAAAGAAGGGCAACGTCAAGGAATGTTCAAACTATCGCACAATTGCACTCATTTCACACGCTAGCAAGGTCATGCTCAAAATCCTACAAGCTAGGCTCCAACAGTACGTGGATAGAGAACTGCCAGAAGTACAAGCTGGGTTTCGAAGAGGTAGAGGAACTAGAGATCAAATTGCCAACATTCGCTGGATTATGGAGAAAGCAAGAGAATACCAGAAAAACATCTACTTCTGCTTCATTGACTATGCTAAAGCCTTTGATTGTGTGGATCACAATAAATTATGGCAGGTTCTTAAAGAGATGGGAGTACCAGACCACCTCACCTGTCTCCTGAGAAACCTGTATAAGGGTCAAGAAGCAACAGTTAGAACCGGATATGGAACAACTGATTGGTTTAGCATAGGAAAAGGAGTACGACAAGGATGTATATTGTCACCTTGCTTATTTAATTTATATGCCGAGTACATCATGCGAAATGCTGGCCTGGATGAATCACAAGCTGGAGTTAAGATTGCTGGGAAAAAGATCAATAACCTCAGATATGCAGACGATACCACTCTGATGGCAGAAAGTGAAGAGGACCTCAAGAGCCTCTTGCTCAGGGTGAAAGAGGAGAGTGCAAAAGTGGGCTTGAAGCTCAACATCAAAAAAACTAAGATCATGGAATCTGGCCCCATCACTCCTTGGCAAATAGACAGGGAAGTCGTAGAAGTAGTGACAGACTTCATGTTCCTAGGATCCCAGATCACTGCAGATGGTGACTGCAGCCATGAAATTAAAAGACGCCTGCTCCTTGGGAGGAAAGCGATGGCAAACCTAAACAGCATGATAAAAAGCAGAGACATCACCTTGCCAACAAAAGTCCGCATGGTCAAAGCAATGGTATTCCCCGTAGTAATGTATGGCTGCGAGAGTTGGACTATAAGGAAGGCTGAGCGCCGAAGAATAGATTCTTTTGAACTCTGGTGCTGGAGAAGACTCTTGAGAGTCCCTTGGACTGCAAGGAGATCAAATCAGTCAATCCTAAAAGAAATCAACCCTGACTGTTCCCTGGAAGGCCAGATCCTGAAGCTGAAGCTCAAATACTTTGGCCACCAAATGAGAAGGGAGCATTCACTGGAGAAGACCCTGATGCTGGGAAAGATTGAAGGTCAAAGAAGAAGGGGACGGCAAAGGATGAGATGGTTAGACAGTGTCATCGATGCAACAAACATGAAATTGAGCAAACTTCAGCGGACAGCGGAAGACAGGAGGGCCTGGCGTAATCTGGTCCATGGGGTCGCGAAGAGTCGGACTCGACTGTGCGACTGAACAACAACAAATGTCTCTTCTGGGGGATTGGTGAGAATACAGATGTAATGCCTGAATAAGGTTAGCATATGTAGTGAGATAAGAATATAATATCCCTGTTAAGTCCTGGGAATTCCATTGTTCTGAGTGCTGTAATAACTTGCAAGTTGCAGCTCAACAATTTCCCATTCTAAACTGTTCCTGAAGTTCCTTTGCAATAAAACAGCTACTTTGAGGTCACCCATTGAATGTCCTGGAAGGCTGAAGTGTTCTCCTACAGGTTTCTCAGTCTTGTGATTCTTGGCAAAGGATTTGACCTATTTGCCCTATGTGGAGAACTGAAACTTTATTCTGCTGCTTCCAACCAACATGGATACCCACCCAGGGCTGGCCCCAGGTTTTTTTGCACACTAGGCGAGGATACCTTCTGGCCCCCCCGCCCCCCCCTCCCAATTTTCTAACATAAATGCATTTTAGGAAGAATGCAAAGTTGGGAGCAACTTGAAGGCACTTCACACTCACTCACACACACACATAGTTAACGCAAACACAGCACATGTGGTCTTCTCCCTTGCCAGCCCCCTGTAAAGAAACCCTGCTGCTCAACCTTGTACCTAGGGATTTTGGGGGAGGGGGCCAAGGGGGGGCTGGCAGCTAACCCAGCCCAGGGCATCTCAAGATCCACTCTGGAAGAAGGTGCAAGCATCAGATATGGCCCTCCTTGGGTCTCCTCTCCTTTCCGAAGCCGGGAGGGGGTGTGGTGGCCCAGACTTGCAGAATTCCCGAGGGAGAGCCCAGAACCGCCAGAAGAGCTCTGTGCCCGGGAACCCAAATTCCTCCCCGGGAGGGAAGTGGCCCAGAAGAAAAGCTATCCCCCCGCCGGGAGAAGCGCTCAGTGCCCCATCTGCAGCCTCGGCTGGCCTTCCTGACAAGGGCGCTGTGGCTACAGCTTTGAGCCATGGAGGCACCCTCCCTCCCTCCTCGCCCCACCTGTGGTGGGCATAAATTGCTTCGCTACCCGGGTCGGAGCCCCTGGCCCACCGCTCACTTGTGCAGTGCCAGGCCAGGCCCTGTCCTGCCCAGCCCAGCCCAGCGGAGGCTGAACCAGACCAAACCCCGCCACCCGCCAGTCCGCTCACTCGCTCACCTGGGCTGGGGCTGGCTTCACCTTGACCCCTGCCATCTGGAGCCTAGGGGGAGAAAAAGTGAGGGGGCTGGGCAGAGGGGGCTGGGGGAGGATTGGGGGAGGAGCCCACAAAATCCACAGGGGGGGATGGGCCTCACAGACCCTGCATTAGCTACAGGCCTGCTGCTGCTATTTGCCTTGTTTTGGTTTTTTAGCTTTATGTTGGTTTCCTTGTCTACATGACCCCCCCACCGCCCATCACAGTTAAAACAGCATTTACCAAGGGACCCTGCCATGACAACAACAACCGCCCCACCTCTAGACAGTATTTAAAACACCATGGAATCTAATTGGGGGGCGGGGAGGAGGACTAACTTCTGTCCTGCAGGCGGAACTGGGAAGGCCGAGGAGGAGTCACCCGTCATTCTTGGGCATGTGAAGAGGGGGGAGGGGGAAGCATCCTTTGACTGGATTGATGGATGGAGAAATGAAAGGTCATCATGAAAGATGGGGAGAGCAAAATGAGGGAAGGAGAAAAGTGTGTGTTGGTGTGGAAGGAATTCAGAAAAGCAGGCAGGCAGCTTTATTTTCTGCAGCCACACCTCTTCAGAAGAAGCGACTGCAGTGTGACTCCTGGCCGCTCCTCCCCGGTGGCCAGAACCTGGGTGTCCATCTCCTGGGTGCTGCGGTGGGACTCCTGCTCTTTCCTGCGGCTGCAGGCCGACTAGCTCACGTCTGGCTGCACAGACCGAAGGATGGAGCCAGGCAGAAGGAAGCGGGGGGGGGAGTCTGATGGCTCGGAACAGCAGCCTTGTTCTTGGAGGCGACTGCAGCAGCACCACCCTGGCAGTGACTGCCCACCTCTCTCTCAGTCATCAGTCATGTGAGCTGGCCTAGTTGCCAGAGAGGTTCAGTACCGAGTCCGAGAAACAGCAGTAGCATCGCCGCTGCCGGGGCCCATCCTGGGTGGGCAAAGTGTCACCCCCTCCAGGACGGCAGGCAGCTCCCACTGTGCTGCTGCGCTGCCCGATCCCCACCCCCACCGGTCAGGAGGATGTTCGTGGGCATCCTCCTTTCCCTCACCCCCTGCCGGTATCTCCCCCACTTCCTCCCCCCTGGCCGGTCGAGCCCTCGAAGACAACGTGGAGCGAAGGAGGAGGTGGGGTGGACTTGTTGGAGTAGCAGCCACAAGTCATCTGGGCTGCACCTTGGCTCTGCCCACTTGCCTGTCACAGCTGAGGAGTGCTGCTGCCACTGCCGCTACCTGTAAAGCACGCTGGGCTCTCATGCTGTCTCGCCAAGTCTCACTCTCAGTCTCTCTGCTGCCCCATTTGCCAGCTGTGCCCCTTGGAGGCCGCCTAGTTGGCCTAGTGATAGAGCCGGCCCTGTACCCACCTGAAACGAAACTGTTCATCTCAGTAACTGATCTTTATCCCTTTTTTTCTTCTCTTGTCTAGCTCCACCAGCCCTAAAGTTGTCTGTGAATGAGACCTTAGTGGTGAATCCTGGGGACAATGTCACCATACAGTGCTCACTGACTGGTGGGGACCCACTGCCCCAGGTGATTTGGTCCCATTCACCCAGCCCCATGCCTCACAACAGCATTGTTCAAAAGAGCAAACTCACCATCTGGGGCATCCGTGTGGAAGATTCAGGGTACTACAACTGCACAGCTATCAACAATGTGGGGAATCCAGCCAAGAAGATGGTGAACGTGCTGGTGCGATGTACGTCTTTGAGTGGACCCACTTGGGGATAAAGTCTGGATTCCCAGTGTACTTTTATTGTTCATTTTAAGTTTGGAATAAGTATAATAATACTAATAGCATGGGGGAGAGGTGCTATTGCCTACACCTGCCTTTTTACTTATTGCTTGCCACTGCTTATTCCCTTGTACCTGACCCTCAGTCTTCCCCAAAATGCACACATGCCATTCCAGGCTGGGTAGCCAACACATGGCTTTGACCAGGTTCCTTAAGTCATTGCTGCATCTCTTCTCCCTTTGTTGTGCTTATCCTATCTCCTGACATTCATCCATGTCAAGGCAGCTTGCTTTTGCAATGCTCCTTTTTGCTAGAGGATACAAAGCATCATTACTTTATGTGTTTGCATTAACTGGCTTGGCATTTCTATCTCTTCCAGCCATGAGGAACGCAACATTCCAAATCACTCCTGACGTGATCAAAGAGAGCGAGACCATCCAGTTAGGTCAGGACCTGAAGCTCTCGTGTCATGTGGATGCTGTCCCACAAGAAAAGGTTTTCTACTTCTGGTACAAGAATGGGAAGTTGGTCAAGCTCTCAGACCGACTCGTGATCATCCGGAATGACCCTGAACTCCCGCCAGTGACCAGTAGTCTGGAGATAATTGACCTCCGCTTCACTGACTATGGCACATACCTGTGTGTAGCCTCCTTCCAAGGGGCACCCATCTCTGACCTCAGTGTAGAGGTGAACATTTCTTCGGAAACAGGTGAGCCTCCCCTTCAAGACTTCTTGAACAATGAGGCAACACGTAAGCGAAACAAATGCATCCCTCTCAGCCAGTTTTTTTGAAGGAATTTCAGAAGTGCAGTCTAAGTAATAAATCTCTTTATTGATCAGATTGGTACATTAGCCAGAATAATATATTAACATTTATATCTAGACTCACATGTGCATTAAAAATTGGGGGCCTGAAAGGAAAAATGGAAGGAAGGGGACAGACACATTGGAAATTTCCTTCTGCTCCCAACACAAACACACACAAAACCCCTCAAGCACCGCTCCTGAATTCTATAAGCTTTCAAGGGCGTGAACAAATTAATTATCCCCCCCACCTTTTGACTTAACTGACTCTTTACTGTTCCCAGCATTCTTGGCCTCATCAGGTTGGTATTTGGGGGGCAGAGGAACAGATCTTTTGGTTAATTTGCATTGTCATATATTTGTAGAAACCCCTGCCTTGTCTGTGGGTTGCCCAGTTTTGCTGCTTTTGTGACCATAATAGAGGCTGGCCATTTTACTTTTGGAAGTCATGATAGCTGCACTCCTAAAACAGGATTTCCAAGTGAAGGCAGTCCTTTAGTCTCCATTCCCACAGAGAAATTCAGAGGTGGACAGTTGCCTGAACAGCACCTTAGGTGCTTCTAAGAACCATCTGGAGTTTGAACTGTGGATCTTTCCCTGGATGGTCAGTGGCTTGGGCCGTGGGGCAAAGCTAGCAAGATGGAAATAGCTTTGCTTTCCTGGGCTCTCTGCTCCCATCCAGCAAGCAAGACAGCAGCTCTTCAAGATGACTGTGCACAGTGGGGGGTGCTGGAGAGATGGCTTTAATTAAAAAATCCTCCAATGCAATTTACACATTCTTTCCATGGAGAAAATTGTCTCTTGCCAGGTAAGCGTCTGCTGGCAGTGCTGAGCAGTGAGGGTGCAGCTCTGTCTTCACACCATGGAGGAGAGGATCTGATGAGATTCCACAGCCCACAGGAGACCTGTAAATTGAAAATTCATCTCCTCATTGCCTAGTGAGGTAGTAGCCAGCAGAGATGCCAGCAGCTAGGACCAGCCTAAATGTCCCTCTTGAGGCAGCAATGTATTCTTTTATGCATTAAATCATCATATTCTCCCTTGCTCCCCTTACATGCATGGGTCAGTATGAGCCACGATTGGGCAGGGAAGGTCAAAATTAGTTCAGAACCATAACCTGGTCTTTAATTCATATGGTCGCCATATGTCAGAAGTGACTTGACAGCACTTAACACACACATAGACACAGAAGAATAACAGGGAACCCGTCTATATGTCAGAGCATCCCTTTTGAGGAAAGTATGCAAAGAAAGACAACTTGAACAAGGAACACTTAGAAGAGCAGGAGCCATCCCATTACATCCCATCATGAGGGCTATATGGTACCTCCCTATTCAAAAGTGGTATATTTCTGAATGCCAGTTGAAAGGGAATGACTGCAGAGAGAAGGCTTCATCCTTAATGTCTTGGCCATTGACCTTCTAGAGTGTCTGACTGGCAACTATAGGAGATACAGTCCTGGACTAGATGTACCATTGGTCTGATACAGCAGGGCTCTTCTTAGCTCAGTGAACAAAAGCAAGCTCATTTACAGTGCACCTACATCCAGGGGGATCTGTGGATCCAATGTTTCCACTCTCAGTAGTGTCAATCTGCATGGATCAGGAGCAATCTGGTTAATATTTGCTTTTATGCCTACTGAAAGTCATGAAAAGCATCACCCACAAGGACAAGGGGTGTTGGATAATGGGTGTGGCCTGTCATGATTTTCTGGCTTTGAAATACTCATTCTATTTTACCTGAAGGCAAAATAGTGTGGTGTGATCACATGGCACAAGGGTATATTTTGCTACTGGATCCACTTTCATTTTAAAAATGGCTCCCTTATGGCTTCCACAGCACATGTAAACTGATGGACAGAGCTTAGGAAAAACCTCAGAAACTATAGGTAGGACTTACTATGGGTAGGACTTACCCTGATTAAATGAGAAAACTCCCCCCCACACAAAGACACAACTTGCTGAAACCGAATAAATTCTACAAAACAAGGCAACTACCTGTACATTTGCTTTACATGCATAATTTATTCTGATCACAGAATTCACATTCTTTTGTCTCATAATTTCTTGATCCTTGACAAGAGTTTGGATTTTTTTAGCATAAAATAAACCCAATCCTGACTGTAGAGCTTCCATCTCCAGGACTGCCTCCCCTATTGCAGTGCACTTTGCCAACCGTCTCTCCAAGGCTGCTCTTTCAAGGTAAGAGTGCAGCCCAAGAATGGTCATCTCTTGTCCTCTTCTCCTTTTAGTGCCTCCAACCATCATGGTGCCCAAGGGCCAGTCCACCATTACTGTGCGTGAAGGCTCCAGGGCAGAGTTGCCGTGTGAAGTCCGAGGAAAGCCCAAGCCTCCTATTATCTGGTCCCGAGTAGATAAGGAAGTTCCCATGCCCTCAGGTGCAATGACAGTGGAGACCAGCGATGGAAAACTGAATTTGGAGAGTGTGACTCGAGAAATGACTGGAACTTACAAATGCCAGACAGCCAGATACAACGGCTTCAACATTAGACCCCGAGAAGCCCTGGTTCAACTCAATGTACAGTGTGAGTATAACCATAGGTTTCCATTGCTGTTTGCGGCCACACAATTCAGCAACAGTGACTGGGGGGGGGGCATTTGGAGACTCATGTGTGTGTATTGCTAGCATCCTCACTGAATTGAGTAGCTCTCTTGTATCTCCTTGAGGGCTTGTGTTGACACAGTTCATAATCATGTACAAAACATGAATACTACAGAGGCTCTGCAACTAGGAACTGCACATGTATTGCTGTATTTTAAGCAACAGTGAATCATAAAGCACTATCCTTCCTATCACTAAGGACTGAACTAACCAACTTGGCTACAACTGTAGGAAACTTCCTCACCTTTCTCTGTCATTTACCTTCTTGCTGATAGCAGCTGCACCAGTTGCTTGTAGCAAGTAAGTATTGTCTAACACATGAACACATGAAGCTGCTTTATACTGAGTCAGACTTGGTCTATCAGGGTCAGTACTGTCTTCTCTGATTGGCAGAGGGTCTCAGGTGCAGCACTTTCATGCCACCTTCTATGTGATCTTCTTAAATGTAGATGCTGGGAACTGAACTTGGGAATTTTCATGCAGAGCAGATGCTGTACCACTGCTGGCCTGCAGAACCCACCCCCCAACTCCAGTAGACAGGGAAACCTCTATAAATGGCAAGATAATCCTTTGTTTGTTTGTTCAGGCCATAACTGACTAACACAAATGGTTAACTTAAATTCATCTGGACAAAGTCTTGGCTTTGAGGACTAGTAACATTTATTACCTGCAATGGATGTTATCCCTTCAACTCCCCTGCTTTATTTTTAATTAAGAATATATAAATTACAATTACCACTGGGTTTACAACAAAACAACATTAGAAGTCCAAAAGCAAGATTTACATATTCTGAAGTATCAACAACACAACTATAAAAAAATAAGGTTAACAGCAGCACAGTAGAAGAAATCAAACATTTAAAATATCATATTCTTAAATTAAGCAGAAAGTCAACATAACATTATCAGATGCAAATTCTAAAACTGGGAACGAGACCAATTCGAAACCTGATGGATAAGGACCAGAATCACCCCTTCAATTGGGGTGTGTGTGTGTGTGTGTGTTACGTATTGGCATGGACTCACCCTTTTGCTTTGCTTTCAGAACTTTCGCATATCCATGAAAAGGCTTGGCTAGCCAGGTGAAGTTTCTGCATCACTCAGATAGCTAAAGCACAGGGCCTAGTATGCAGTTGGGCTATCTCTGATTATTGGACCTTTCTCACCCCTGTTCACCTCATCTTCTTATTTCTGTGAACATGATAAAGCATTTCTTCTGTTTACTTCTATAAAAACATGGATCTCAGAACTGTTTTGCAAACAGTTAAATCAGTGTACTTAAGACTTAGTTTTAGTGTCTGGCTTACTGTAGAGGCAGCAAATCATATAATTCATATGTTCTCCTAGAAAGAGGATCCAAGTGGCATCCTAGTGTATGGCCCATAGCAATTCTGGAAGGCTCTGGTCATATCCAGTTTATGGCCCATCTGCCCATCACTGAGAGAAGCTATTTACTCTGTGTTCCGTAAACATGCAATTCCTTATGACCTTGACTGACACAAGTTATTTTTGGGTCAGCCAGAAGGCAGTGTGAATCCAACTATGATGTGTTATGGCTGGCCCAGACCCAGCTTACATCTGACTTGGATCAGTCACAACTCTAGAGAACAGCAGAGCAGTGTGTGTGTGTGTGTATGCACGCACACGCACATGCACCTCTGTATGCCTTTTAAGGATGGATCCTTCCCTCGCACTCACAGTGTCACAGCTTTTTTGATAACTTATGTGAATAATGCTCTGTTTTCAGGTGATCAAATGCTGAACCAGACAGATTTTTTTTTTTTTAATATCTGAGACAGGATGAAAGCAATTTGGCTCTTTTACTCTCTAGGTTTGGGATGAAGTCATTGCTTGTTACTATTAATGGGAGTGGTGAATCAAAGTCGTGTGATGATAACTCTCTTTGCAAAGGTAGCATCCCATCAGGAAAATATTTCAGGACCAATTTCCTGTGGAATGCAGGTAGCATTGGAAACATGAAGATGGCAGGTGTGGGATTAAGAGAGAGAATGTTAATTTACACCACCAGGCACCATCCCTAGGCTGTCACCGAATAGCATGCTTATAACACATGTAGCTGCACTTATTACAAACCAGACACTCTTTCCAAACCCTCCCCCTTTTCCACTGCAGGAAGACAGAAACCTCATCTGAAAACCTGGATGTAACAAAACAGATGCCTTCAATTTTACTGTTTAAATACCCACAGCAGTAATATTACCAAGCAAATAACTAGGGTTCCATTTTCAAATGCTAGGCTTCTACTGTAGTAGAATGCAAAGTGGCATATCCCTCCCCCCTTCACATTACCCCACAATATTTTCTGAATCAACAGAGAAAATATGCATCAAAGGCAACATCAGCCTGGGGTAAATCTCTCCTTATTATAAAGCCCTGTTCGTGTCCCTCTTGCCTCAGTGTTCCACACGCCCCCACAGCCTTTCGCTTCCTCAACTGCCAGTCAGAAAGGTGTCCCTTCCCATTGGCTGCGTTGTCTTACTTCCACCCTGCCTCTTGCCAGCAGTGCACTGAGAGCTGCTGGATAGCCAGGACGCTCTGGTGGGTGGACGGTCTGGAGGTTGAGCCCCATAATGGCAAGGCTGCGCCAGCACTGCACCCTTGCTCGCCCAACAACGACTCCCTCGCTCACCGCCGTTCCACCACCACCTCGGGCACTCGCTAGGAGGCAGTGAACCGCGCCACCTGGGAGCTGCTGCCCACGCCACCACACCCTCCCTTGGCCTGCGAGCCCCACAAGGAATCCTGCTGCCGCTGCCGGGAGACCGTGCTGCCTTGCTCAGCCTGCATGCCCAAGAATGGCTCCCTTGCTCACCCCTGCTCCACCACCGGGGTGCCGCAGTGGCGAAGAGGCGGCGGCTTACTTGCCCTCCATGCCCAGCAATGGATCATGGCCCCACTGCACCCACGGTGGCTGCTTCTCCCCCGGGCCCCGTCAGGACTCCCTTCTTAGCCACCACTCCACTGCCTGGTAGCTGCATCCCTTGTGTCCTGGGAGCCACGGCACTCTCCTTCGCCAGGGCGTCCAGGGGGCCGCCTCCGCCAGCCTCTCTAGGGTCCATTGCGCATCTCTTTCCACAACGGGCCTTGTGACTAGTATAATACTATTTCCCTGCAAACCATGGCTTTCAAAATAGGACATAGCCTTCGGGTCACCCATCTCTTTCCCCTCCCTACATCATGCATACTGATGCAAACTCTGATGTAAACTAGAAATTGAAATGGGTTTGTAGAACATTCTTATGAGGGAATTTTGGCATTAGGGTGATTTATATTGGTGCATGTGTGACATAAACCATGCTTAATGTTATGGAAGGGAAAGAAGTTGTTCTAGGCAAGGCAGGAAAGAGGAGGAGGGAGTGTGCATGCCCCAAACTGGCTTCTGATTTCTAAACCATGATTTGCAGGAACCACAGAAACAAAGCTGTTAGGGATGATTCAGAGGACCATTTCTAAATTCCTTGTGGTGAAGTTAGCTGACTTGATCAGAAGTGGATTGGTTATGCAACGTGACATCTCTGATGCATCTCTAAACTTCAGCTCACAACATCCGTGTTGAAATGTTTCTCAGAACCTTTCCAGGGATGTCTGAGTTGTGCTTTGAAGATGTATTGAGACAGCACCCCTGTGCTGTTTCAGCCAAGAGGCTCCACAGTTCTTTCTTTAGGACAGTCTATAAATCTTTCCCATACCTTACATTCTTTAAAAGTGAGCCTCATTGTGTAGGGAGTGCAATAGCCCTCAGGGTTACCCTCCTTCCTAAGCCAGTGACCCTTTGTTTCTCCTTCTCTTGCTCCTGCAGGGTGCCAGGCACTGTAGAAGGGAGGGTGTGCATGTGCTCTCATTAACTGAGCTGCCGCTCTCCAGCTCGAGAAGCTCATTAGCTTTGTGACTTGCTCTAGAATTCTAATCTTGTTGGAAATGGGAAACGTGTGGTTGTTGAAGGCTCTCTGATGAGAGCACAATTTTTTCCTCCGCTTGTACTTTCCAACTGAGAATCCAGACTGATGATGAGTATGTGTTTAGGTATATGTTTGTATATGTGCATGCCTGTGACTTGCTTTTGAACTGGTTCTCTTTGGGGAAAGTGAATTCTGGGTGATAATTTGGTTGTTTTGCTGATTTGTTCCAAAGCTAAAGTTGCAAAAAATCAATACGGCAGATCTGATTAGATGTCAGAACCTGTTTCTCTCTTTCTCCTTTCTTCTTCTTTTTCCCCCCTTTTCATCCACCCATACATAGTTTTGTATTGCATTGCACTAGTTCAGAAATTAACTTTGCCAGCAGTACAGCTACACTGTGATGGGCGAAGCGAAGGGAGGATAACAAACTAATAATCTCTTAGAGATGATACTCTGGATAACTTTGTCATTTGTATCTTTTGAAAACAGGAAAAACAAAACACCTTTCATGTTATTTTCAGGAATGCACTAAAGATAAAGTGTCAAGGCTTTACCCAAAGCCAGTTCACACATTGTTTTTTAGGTGCACAGTTAAAAATTTAACCCAATCCCATCAGATTTTGAAAGCTAAGCAGGGTTGGCGTTGGCTAGTATTCATCAGGATGACATCCAAGGAATACAGGGTCATAGCACAGAGGCAGGCAATGGCAAAACCACCTCTGAAACATCCTGTGCCTTAAAAACAAATCTCACTTGCCTCCTAGTGGTGCATAATGCTAAAAGAACTAGAACTTCTGGCTTCCAGACAATCTTAGGATCTCCTGGGTATTCTACACACAATGCCATACGATAATTAACTACTTTAAAGGTATTTTAACTGAATGTGAATGAGCCAACCAGCTTGATGTCCATACCTGGAAAGGTTTTAGAGCAAATAGTGAATTTATCAGAAAACTAGGATTGGCGGCAGTTCTTTGTTTAAGTGTACACTGAGGGGCAAACTTGAAGTTATTCTCTATGTAATGTGTGTGATGTGGTGGCACTCAATACTATTTCTGAAAGAAGGATTCACTCAAGAATCACTCAGATTCACAGATCCAAGGTTTTTTTCTTGACAAAAGCTGAAAAAGGACATTTGGTGTTTTTTCTTGACAAAAGCTGAAAAAGGACATAATATTCGCACATCACACACAAACACACACACACCCATTCCAATTCTACAAGCCTCACAGGGCCTGAAGTATTCTTTGAGTTGCTCCTTGCTAGTCCAGGTAGCAGTGTGAGTGCTACAGTTAGGCCAGAGATGAAGTGAGAGCCTTCTTTAGGTGATTTTTTCAGGGGATTCTTCTGCAAATAAGGGGTACAATTTTTGCCCCACATAACTGCTGCAGGGTGTCCTCTACTCTGTTTTTAACCCATCATTTACCAGACTGTGAGAGGAATTACCCTCGCTCTGATTTGGCTTCCTACCCATTCTCTGGTATCTTGTACATAAAAGAGTAAAGGGGGGGAAGGCCCCCTGTAATAATCATTTCGTTTATGATACATATCTAGGGCTGCTAACCCTCCCAGAGGGGCCTGGAGGTCTCCTGGAATTACAGCTGAGCTCCACACTACCCAGATTAGTTCTCCTGGAGGAAATGGCAGCACTGGAGGGTGAACTCTCTTGCATGTCACCGCTACTGAGCTCCCTCCCCTCTTCAGACTCTGCCCTCAAATCTCCAGGTACTTTCCAAGCTGTGGTTGGCAACTCTCTCTCTATCTCAACACAAGAGACTCTCTGGGTAGGTTACAACAGATTAAAAAAATTGTATCAGTACTCAACTGTAATATAAATGCGCAACAAACAATATAAAACCCATTAAAATATGGGTTTTAAAATGACAAGTAAACAACTAACTAAAAAAAGAAGTCAGCATTTCCAAAGGCAAATAAAAACAAATAGCATTAAATATACAAATAGCCAACACCATACATAGCTTTCAAAACAGACAGATCTATAGCTTTGCACCTATAGCAGGCGATGCAGCTGCTGCTGTTGCTAGAACCACAAAAAAGCAGTGATAAAAGGCAAAAGTATATGGGGCAGGGTTTCTCTCCTGCCTCCCAAACGAGTCTCTTTTTCAAGCCAAAGGATGTCCTGAGAGGTTTTGGCTCAAATCTAATCGCTAACCAAGTTCCATGGGAATAGTGACAGCTAGTTCAAGGGCAGTGTCCTACTTATTTTTGGCAGGATAGTTGGCTTTAATGCCAGCTTAATTTTACATCATGCAACCACCAATATATGAAGCTGCCATCTGGATGCAGCCTAGGCCTCTGAGTCTCTTTAACTACACCCCTGAGTCACTTCATGGGTCTACAGGCAAGCAACAAATCTCCCAACCTGAATCTTTACCAATCTCTCCTGAGAGGACAGGTAGAAGACAGGTAGGCTGGCATAACCTCCCCCATGTCTCTGGATCAGAGCTTCCCTTTCTTCATTTTTTAAGCAAACTGGAAAGTTGTGAGGAAACTGAGCCAGAATTACTGTCTCCCCCCAACCTAAAATAAGAGGTACAACCAAAACATCTGTTGGAACTTTAAAAAGGGGATAAAGTAATTTTAATCAGATTAGCTACCTGTCTTATCTGGGGAGGCACGAGTTGTACATCTTTTGCTATGTGGCTTGGCAAACATCTGCACATTTGCCCTGAGATGTCCCCAGGACATGTTCATAGAAGAACAAGATTCCCAGAGCCACTGGAGGCAGGCAAATGTTGTCCCCATCTTCAAGAAGGAGGGTCCAGGTAACTACTGACCTGTCAGCTTGATGTCCATACCTGGAAAGGTTTTAGAGCAAATCATCAGAAAGTCAGACCTTGAAGCATTTAGAAAAGATGACTGTGATTACCAAGAGCCAGCAAGGGTTCCTCAAGAACAAGTCACATTACACTAACCCGCGAGAGGGATGGCTTACCTGCGGATTAAACAGGCACGATCATATCTCAACATCTGGGAAGCATTGCACTCCCGTCCCTAACCCGTAGCTTCGGCCCGAAGACACGGATTTAAAAGATACCGGGAACCATGCACTATTTTCCTGAAAATGCGTGGCACGTGCGGGCATCTGATCAGGAAGCGCTGGTAGCCCATCGCAGCCAGTGCCCATTGGCATCCCACACATGCGCACAAATACCTTACTGCTCTGTTGCTTCGCATGGTGTGATTGGCTGCTGGAGGCTTGAGCATGGAGCCTCAGGGGAAGGTGAGATCACACTATCGCACATCTTTTTGCTCCAGCTCTAAAAGCCTCCCGTCCCCTGCGGATTATCCCACTCGTGTAACTGGGGCCCTTATCTCCTTTCTTGAGAGAGTTACTACTTTGTTGAATTAGGGGAATGCTGTGGACATAGTTTTTCTTGATTTCAGTAAGGCTTTTGATAAGGTTCCACATGATCTTCTTGTTGACAAGTTGGTAAAATGTGGTTTGAAATCTACTGCTGTTAGGTGGATTTGTAACTGGTTGACAGTATTTGAAAAAGTGTGCCTTGCACACGAAAGCTCATACCCTGAATAAACCTTTGTTGGTCCTAAAGGTGTCACTGGACTCAAAATTTGTTCTACTGCTTCAGACCAACACGGCTGACTATCTGGTTGACAGATTGCACCTTAAGAGTGCTTGCTAATGGTTCCCCATCCTCTTGGGGAAAGGGCGTGGGAGTGAAATGCTTCAGGGATCTGTCCTGGGCCCTGTGTTATTTAACATCCTTATAAATGGCTTGGATGATGGAATAGAGGGGATGCTCATTAAATTTGCAGATGATACTAAATTGGGAGGGGTAGCAAATATGGTAGAAGACCGAATCAAGATACAAGATGATCTTGACAGGCTGGAAAACTGGCCTAAAACTAACAAAATGAATCTCAAGAGAGACAAATGTAACATTCTGCATTTCGGTAGGAAAAATCAAGTGCATAATTATAGGACAGAGGAGATGTCTTGACAGTTGCACATATGAAAAGGATTTAGGGGTCTTAGTAGATCATACACTGAACATGAGTCAGTAGTGTGAAGTGGTAGTGGAAAAGGCAAAGTGATTTTGGGTGCATCAATGGAAGTATGCATGAACACATGAAGCTGCCTTATCAGGCCATTGGTTCATCAAAGTCAGTATTGTGTACTCAGACTGGCAGTGGCTCTCCAGAGTCTCAAGCAGACGTCTTTCACATTGCCTACTTCCTGGTCCTTTTAACTGGAGATGCTGGATTGAACCTGGGACTTTCTGCATGTCAAGCAGATGCTCTACCACTGAGCCACAGGCCCTCCCAAAGTATAGTTTCTAGATGTAATTAGACCTCACCTGGACTACTGTATTCAGTTTTGGGCACCCCAGTTTAAGAAGGATGTTGATAATCAGGAACAAGTCCAGAGGAGGGCAAAAAATAAGGTGAGGAGTCTAGCGACCAAGGTTGAAGAAGCTGGGTATGTTTAGCCTGGAGAAGAGACAATTGAGGGGTGATATGATAGCCGTCTTCAAGTATTTGAAAGGATGTCATATAAAGGATGGAGCAGAGTTGTTTTCTGTTGCCCCAGAAGGTTGGACTGGAACCCATGAACCGTAATTAAATCAGAAGAGTTTTTGGCTAAAAATTAGGAAGAACTTCCTGACAATCAGTGCTATTCCTCAGTGGAACGGGCTTTCTTGGGAAGTGGTGGGCTCTCCTTCTTTGGAGGTTTTCAAGCAGAGGCTAGATGGCCATGTGACATCAATGCTGATTTTGTAGCTCAGTATGAATTTAAGCAGATTGAAAGAAGAAGGATAGGAAGGGATGAGCCAATGCTCGGCTCTTGTGGCCGTTTCTTAAATGCCCAAGGTAATGCTGATCGCCACTTTGGGGTTAGAAAGGAATTTTCCTCTAGGCCAAATTGTCCCAGGGATCCAGGAGGTTTTATGCCTTCCTCTGGTCATAAAGCAGGATCACTGGGGAAGTGTGGTGGGGGAGGTAGCTGTGACTTTCCTGCATTGTGCAGGGTTAGACTAGATGACCCTTGAGGTCCCTTCCAGCTCTTTGTTTCTGTGTTTCTAACTGTGGTTCTCAAGATGAAGTGATGGATCATATAGCAAGAATGATAAGGCAGGAAAGACTTGTGAATCTTACACTCAGTTTGGTCTGCCTTAAGAGGGAAGTCGTCCCCTGTGCTTTACTTCCCCTATCTTTAAAGTGAAGAGAAGTCTGACCCCTCTCACCAGAGGTTTGTGAGACTTAATTAATGGTTGCAGATCACTTTGAAGTCCTTTAATAAAAAGCTGTATAGATGAGGCAAGAATTATTATTATGAATGCCATCCACCAGACGCGTCAGGTCACAGAGTCACTATGGAAATTAAATGCATCAGCCACCATGATGCATATTAAACCAGGGGAAGGCAGGTGAGATCAGATGGGTTTCAAGGCCAGCCTGAAAGATTTCCGTATGGTAGCACCAGAAATCATCTCCATCTAAGAAAGTGGCAGGCAGACAGATGGCCCATAAATAGGTTTTATCCATGCAATGCATTCCATGGACTATGAGATGCTAACTCTGAAAAGCATCTTTCATTGTCTGTTATTGCTAGAGACTCTAAGGTCTCTCAAGGCCATTTTCACAAAAGCAGCTTATATTGATGTTTGTACTTTTCAATATCTGTATTATAACACCAAAGCAATAAGTATTAGGCATGTTTAAATGTTAATGTCTTGGCCCATCTACAAATAACAGTGCCTCAGAGGTAGGCTTGCCATTTTCTTGCTCCAGGAATCCCCCTCTCCAGGGCCCCTCCCCCCAGTGCCAATCCACTGGCCTGCAGGGACTTGCCAGCAGCAAAAGAAGACCTAGTCCTGCATCACCAGCAATGTGGTAACATCACTTCTGGTTCACACTGGAAGAGACATCACCAAGTTGCTGGCAACCCAAGGACGCTCTGATATTTGGGCAAAAAATCTATGGTAAAAATGTCTTCTACCATAGATTTTTGCCCAAATATCAGAGCTTCCCTATCTTGCCAGCAATGTGATAATATCACTGTCCTGATTGCTGGCACTCAGAGGCAGTTTCTAGGCATCAGAGTTTATAAAGCCATTCCAGGGCCAGGTGTCAAAATACAGTTCCAAGGCTCAGGCACAGGGTAGGCAACACTCACAGCTTCAAGTCTGAAAGGAAATCCAAGAACAAGGATACAAAGGTACAGGCCAGGGTCAGAGATGAAGAAGTCAGTCCAGAGCACAGGCAGCAAGGTCAGTCATTAACGGACAAGTTGCTTCCACACAGCCACTCCCTTCTCTACTGCTTTGGGCTCCACACTGCTCAGCAGCCTGTACTGAGTCATGCACCTACAGGCTGCCTCAGACCTGCTCCTGCATGCACTCATCCTCATTGTTGATGCTGGGCTGGTGCTGTACTGCTAGGTGGGTACTGTGCCTTCTGTCTTGAGGGTCTCTCCTCATCTTCCTCCTACGATGTTCCCGAGGCTCTGGTGACAGGGTGTGGGTGAACTGACTGGCAGCTGACTCTCTGTTGCCAGCTCAGGGCTGGGGGGGCTGAGGGGCCAGTGTGCTGGTACCTGGCTGAGGAACTATGTCTGGTCCTCTCACAGACTGCCCCCTCCTGCAATGCTTCTGCCACTGGCTGTGGGTTGAAGTCAGGTCCACTGGCTGCCTCCTCCTCAGAGGAGTCTTCAGGGTCTGTTTGCTCTGCTGAGCTTGGCTAGTTCATGGCAGTCACCGCTGGTGCACACTGGAAATTACTTCACCATGTTGCTGGCAACACCAGCCTAGGGCTCTCTTTGTTTCCAGTAAGGCCCTCCGACCCACCCACTGCCAGTTGCCATGGGTACCTGGCAATCTCACTCAGAGACTGGGGTGGGGGTGGGGAGTCTGGATACTCTGTTGCTGTGGCAAAAATGTGGCAAAAATTACTGGGATCAGTAAAAACAATAAAAAATGATCATGTTAGAAGAGCACAGGATATTATGTGTGAATGGAAATCACTGCTTTATCTAGGCCTCCAAATCTCCCAGCAAATCTACTATTTGTTGAGGCAATTTTGGGAGCCCTATGCTTATCATGTTAGGTATAGGCTGCATGTATGCATTGCAATAATTCACAATTGGATTGTCTTGACCACACAGGATAACCCAATGGTGACTGATTGCTATAGTGCAATGATAGCACAATGTTCAGTGAACCACAAGAGCTACTTTTATTGGGAATCTGTTGTATTGTTCTCCCCACTGTTTAATTGAGCCTTACAGAATAGTAGCATGGGGGGAGCAATATGGATTGAGGCCGTATCTATATATCTAACTAGGAATAAGGCCCATTGTGGAAATAAATACAACGGGCTCTAGAAAGAGGCTCTGGGAGAGTGCCACGGCTTCGGGCACTCAGTGACAATTTGCTGTGGCAATCTCAGCAGGGTATAATGACAGAGTCCACCATTTTCTCCAGAGGAACTGATCTTTGCTACCTGAAGAGCAGTAGTAATTTTGAGTGATCTCCAGCCCATCCCCAAGATTAGTAACAGTGGTTCCCCAGGAGGGAGTGGCTGGTTTGGAGGGTGGAGTCTATGGCATTGTACCTGTCTGAGGTCCCACCCCTCCTCAACACTCACCCTCTCCAGGTTCGACCCCTCAAATCTCCAAGAATTTCCCAACCTCGAGTTGATAACCCTATCTCCCTCCCAGCCAACCATCAACCTACCTTTAGTTTTCCATCTCCTCCCCCATCCCTCCTAGAGAGCAGTTGTAATTTTGAGTGATCTCCAGCCCCCACCTGGAGATTGGGAACAATGGTTCCCCATCAGGGAATGGCTGGATTGGAGGGTGGAGTCTATGGCATCATACCTGTCTGAGGTGCCACCCCTCCTCAAACCTCACCCTCTCCAGGCTCCATCCCTCAAATCTCCAGGAATTGCCCACCTGGAGTTGTCAACTTGATCAGGACTGGGCCCAATAAGTTTTCTCCCAAAGGCCAACATAGGTGTGGAAAGGGCCTTTTACTGACAGAGGAGAAAGTACAGGTGCCAACTCTGATTAGGGAAATACCTGGAGATTTGGGGGGGTGGATCCTGTGGAGGGCAGCATTTGGGGGGGGGGTGGAAGGGCTCAGCAGGGTATAATGCCATAGAGTCTACCTTCCAAAGCAACGATTTTCTCCCGGGGAACTGATCTCTGTCATCTGGAGGTCAATTGTAACCGTGGGAGTTCTCCAGGTCCCACCTGGGTATTGGCAACCCTAGGGGAAAGTCAGACGCACAGCGAGGAGTTGAAGAAAATGGTTTGATGGTTGCTGGCCCACCTTATTAGCCAGCCAGCCATGCTGAAGCTAAGCAGGAGAAAGAGCCTTTTTCTATTTATTCTGACAGGAAAGTGGCCATTGGGGAGGGGGTTATGGGTGGGGGAGGGCGTTATGCTGAAAGTCATTTGTTTTTTTACTCACAGAACCAAGCTTGGTTGCCTACCAACAGCCACTGAGGGGACAGTCCCTCACAGGAGTCAAGAGAAATGTCTTCCTCCGGAGAGAGAGCTGTCTGCCAGTAAATCTGACATGCAAATCTGTCTGAAGGGGGAGTGGGTGGGGAAGAGGAGCAGACCCAGCACCTGGCCAATGGCACACGAGTACTCTTGAGTGGCGGCTGATGGGCCAATGGTTGAGGGAGGGCATTTTACAGCCAATGGGAGTGCATGGAATCTTACAAAACCAAAAAATAATTATTATAAGGAGAGATAGCCAAGGCACCCCGTGCTTGTGGATATCTAAATCTGCACATCAGGAGCACCTAGGGGGCAAAAAATTTTTCCTGCACATTTGGGGCAATCCCCAAATGTGCAGAAAAATCTGAAATCTATAAAAAGCTATAGGGGGGATATTTAACCCCCCCCAAAGTAAAAGAGTCCCCTGCGCATGCACACTTACCATTGCAAACTGTGTCAGATCCACACAGAGCTCGCTGCTGTTGCTGCTGGCAGTGGTGGCAAAGCCTTGGCAGCTGGCGGCTGGGAGCCATGGCTGTTGCTGTGGTGGAGGGGGAGAAGCCTGGCGGGTCCAGTGGCAGGGAGCTGCACAGGGCTCACCGCCATTGCTGCTGGGGGGGAGGAAAAGCTTGGGAGGCAGGCGGCTGGGAGCCCACAGGGCTCGCTGCTGTTGCTGCTGTCAGTGGTGGCAGGGGTGGGGGAGAAGCCATGCGGGCCGGCAGCTGGGAGCGGTGGCTGTTGCTGCTGTCAATGGGCGGGGGGGGGGAAGCCTGGCAGACCACCTGCTGGGCTCGCCTGCGGCCGCCTCCTCCTCCTCCATGTGGAGCTCCTGCTGCTTCAGAGGCCGGCTGGCCAGGAGCTGCAGGGAATACTCCCCTTCCGTGAGTATCATGGGTCCCGCTTCTTGTTCTTTCCCTAAATGTCATTTCTCTTACCAGCACTGGGTTCCCTGGGCTGCTATTAGACTGGCCTCAATAAGGAAAAAAGACATGCAAAGAGTGAGCACCTATTTTTTACTACCAGGTCCAAACGTAGCCTGGAGTGGTCAGTTTTAATTGGGAAAAGGGTGTGGGGGAGGAGAGTTAACATTAGAATTAAAGATGGGAACCATGTTGCTTTCGAATGAAGAAGTAAACACTCATCTCCTCAGATCCACAAGAGGCCTTACTCTGCTGTAAGCACAAGGTTATATGAGAGGTAGTAAGTAAGGAGTACAAAAGAAAATAAAACAATCACATCAGTCCATGATGTGTGTAACTGCAGACAGGTACGCTATTTCCAGGAACAGTCATAGCTGGAAAACTAATGAAAACCAGAGCTGCCCACATCTGTTAGCTGAGTACCACTAGCTACAAGCTTGATCTTCCAGAGGGTGTGTGTCATCATTCAAAACAGGTTGTCAGGTTATTCCTGAATTGGTTTTACCACCAGTATCGCATTTCTGTCTTGTCTGAGTTAACCTTAAATTTGTTTGCTGCCATCCAGTTCAGGGTTTCTACTTTTTCTTGGGCATTAGATGACAAGAGGAAATATTAATAGACTTATCAGCCAATTGATGACAACACACACCATATCTCTTAGTGACAGGGCTGCCGACAATCTGAGGGGGGAAATTGCCCTGCCCCCTTAACAGAGGCTTAATGAAATGCTTAATAAGTGATGCTGTTTACCTTCATGCCATGAAAAGTTTTTCCTACCCCCTTCCACACATTATGCCCTCTCCTCTAATAGAGGATGACTTCCCTCAGTAATTCCATGTAGGTATAAAACAGCACACCCTGACCTGGCTAGCCCAATCTTGTCAGATATTGGAAGTTAAGCAGGGTTGGCCCTGGCCAGTATTTGAACGGGAGACCACCCAGCAACATAAGGGATGATGGAAACCTGAAGTACTTTTAGTAGCCAAGGAGTGGAACAATAGTCTTCCAGCACCTCCTTCTGAGACCAACCCATCAGAAAGGAGCAGAACCATTGCAGGACTGCCCCCAGAAGGATACCATGGCTGGTGGTATCATAAACCAATGAGTGGCCCAGGAGAACCAGTAGGGACACAATCCCCCTGTAAGCAGACCAACATAAGTCATGATTGAAAGGAATGCAGGGTATCGATTTTATCCAGAAATATGTGGAGTTGAGATGTTGCCACCCCTTTGAGCACCTAGCTCAAAAATGGTATATCAGAAACTTGCTGTTTACTGAACTCTTGAAGATAAGAAAAGTTGTTTTTTAATAGAGGTTTTACAACAACTTCCTTTAGGGCATACATTCAGATCCTTTTTATTAAGGGGGCATTAAGAACATAGCACATCCATTGGGCTATGTTGCTTTGGCATATTTGGCCAGGTCAGACAAGGATTGAATGAACAGATGGTGGGCTTCACAAATACAAATATTCTGTCCACAGCCTCAGGCCAGACAAACTGAAAAGTATCCATGAGAACCTGACAGGCAGCTTCAAGAACAATCTTGACATCTGTTATTAAAATGGAGTCCAGATCACACTGAATACAACTGATTTTGCTTTGCAAGTTGGCCATAGTGAGCTGCTGAGGGATCCACCTGGGGACAAGGCCTCTTGCTACTTGGAACTGTTGCTGGATAAAACTGTGATAGTGCCATGGCTATGAAAAAGCATGACTTCTAAGCTCTAAATTGAGCTCCACTCTCTGTTTGATAAGCATTAGAGCAAGTCTTTCTCTACTGCAATTCTAAGCTACTGGGGGTGGGGAATCAGGGAGCTGATTTGATTCTTACATTCAGGAGCAATTGTATGTACCATCTAGGGTTGCAAAAAGTGCCATAGCAAATGATGAGCGATTTTGAGCCTAAAGAGGTTGGAACTTGGTGAGGATATGATGTGTCTTCCAGGTGATGCCCTAGTAATTTATCCTAATCTCTATGGTATAGAACATAGAGATATGGGGAAATTATTGGAGCATCATTGTGGTGGCCATTTTCTGGTCACCTTTTCTCCTACTCCTCAATTTCTCAAGGACAGAAAATGCCAAACTAGCTAGTAAAGTCAAGGGCACAGTACAGAGAGTTTCTGCTGCTTGTGGAATCCAGGAAGAATAGCAGGCAGCATCAGAATTATTCATGTAAGCATCAAGGCAATTATTAGTCATACGGCTTCTATGTGGAGGATGGGAAGGGCTAGTTACAGATCTGGAGGAAAGAAGTAGTGAGGCCTAGATCATGGTGCAGTACAGGAAGCCTAGAGCCAGTGGTGGCAGAGACTGGAAGGGAGTGTTGATTAGAACAGAAATCTGGCTCTTAATCCTATGAAAAAATTGGCTTAAAGGCTTTGTCATTTTGCCTTTACAGTAGAGTGCCCCTTTAGTCCACCATTCCTTTACAAACCTACAAATGTTATTCTGGCTTGGAAACAAATGTTTAATCCACTTTGGTATCTGACTGAACAGCTTGTAGTGTTGTACGTGAGGCAAATAATAGTCTCCATCAATTTAACCTGTTATCTATGGAGGGAACATAAGACCAGAAACAGAGGATATGGAAGGGACAGTAAATAAGCATGACAGATCAGTGGATCTACATCACTGGAAATGGAAATGTACTAAATTCTGTTTTGGCTGGCAATTGAAGCTATCATTCAAGGGCTTGAGTTTTACTAGTGCCCTGTTCTCTTCTCAAACCAAGAGCATGGCTATTAATTCCTGTGTTAATAGTCCCCTGAGTCTTACTGATGGAGAAACTTGCTAGCATTTTTAAGTTGACAGTGTGCCTGTGGAATTCCTAACTTTTATTGATGCTAGTCCAGGAAGGAGACTACTGCTTTACTCTAGGAAGCTTGACAGGCGCACAATAGTTGGTGCCCATCTCCATTGCTAGTAGCTTATTTTGCTCTACTGAATGTTTGAAAAACCTGCTAAGAATTTCCGTTTGGAAGGAATTTGTATAGATTGGTAGATGTTCATTTTCTTCTTGTCCAGTTTATTAATTATGGATTCAGATTATCAGGAGCTGATTGCCCATAACCTAGCATTATTCTCCATAACCACTCACAAATCTGAAAGGGAAGTAACGTGAACTTAACCTTGGAAACTGCAAATGATTGGCAGCGGGAGGCAGACTGCATTTTTTTTTTTTAGCAGCAACCCAGATGATGTTGGAGGGGCAGACAGAACTTGATTAGCCACTGAATGAATAAACTATTGAATAGAGCTCCTGTCAGGCTGGAATTATTTAGGAGTACCCTAGTGTGGTAGGGTGCTTCCATTGCTCCTTTAAAATGTCTGGTTATTCCCTTGCTATAAATCACAGGAGCAGTAGCTAGATCTCCAACTGGGAAAATTTTAATATCTTGGTCACGAAGCCAGCATTCAAAATAGAATGGCTGTATGCACTATATGATGGCCATAGGAATAAACAGCTTTAAAGGGGGATTAGATAGATTCATGGAGGATAAGTCTAGTAGTGGCTTTCTAGCCATAGTAACACAGGGGAACCTCCATATTCAGAGGCACTAAACCTCTGAATCCCAGAGCCAGGAGGCAACATCATGGGAAGGCCTTGGTCTCTTTGGCCTGTTGTTGGCCCTCCAAAGGAACTGGTTGGCCACTGTGTGAGACAGGATGCTGGACTAGATGGACCATTGGTCTGATCCAGCAAGGCTTTTCTTATGTTCTTATGGTAGTATTTGTACAGATTGTTATAGATATAGGAAGCAAAGAAACGTTAAGGCCAGGTCCTAGAGTACGGTTCAGTCCTTGGTCCTTAAATCTGCTTCTAAGGGTGAGATGTGACATATGCTTTTTTCTAGATGCAGCATTCTCCTCCCTTTGCTCCCCTGATCTACATTTGCAGTTCTAGGGAACACCAGCAAGGAGACCTCCCACCTTCCACCTCTGCCCACTGTTCCTTGGCAGGGCAACAGGGGAAAAACTGGTACAAAACAGGGGGAAAATTAGTACAAAAAAAGTCTTGCCAATGGCCAAAGTCACTTCCAGTTATTCACTGGAAGTGAGGTCACTGTGTCAGCATAACACTCTAGGACCCCCCCCCATAAAAAGCCTGAATGGTTTTACCACAGAGTTGGGGGGGGGAACTAGAGCACTATGCTGATGTGGTGGTGTCACTACCAGTTATTCACCAGAAGTGCCATTGTGCCATTGGAACAGCATCATTTCACCCATCCCTGCCCCCTTCCTCTCTTGCTGGTTGCCAGATGATGGCTGGCAGTTCCCAAGAGCCTAGAAACATCTGGATTGTAGCCCACAACAATGACTGACATCTTAGAACTGATCTGCCTATTCCTAGTGAGTCCTATAAGACTTTTTTTAAAAAATACAAGTTTTTCTAGCCTTTATCAATAGATATCTATTTCTCAAGACATATCATCTCTCAACATGGCCAAATCTGGGGACACTTAAATTCAGAGACTGAAACCATGAACAAACAGGACAGATCTTTCTACAAACTTGAAAAACATCTCAAGTTTGCAGAAAAATCTGAAAGCTAGATAAAATAAAATACAACAAATTGGAGGGGCTAACCAGATAAGAGAAGCAGAACCTTTGGCTTTAAAAAATGAATCAGTGGTTCTTGCTAAGCAACCACAAAGTATTGCCAGCTTTCAAGTCTTTGTTTCTGTCATTAAAAGGCAGAGGGAGGGGGAAGGGCCATTTCCAGACCGTGGCCCAGGACAGACTGGCAATTTGCCCCGGTATCGAGTCGCGGCAAAAAAAACCCGGAGTAAACGATACCGGGTTTTCCCGTCCACACAGCGGGGGCCTCTGCTGGAAGATACTGGACAGAGGCGCGCGGGAGCGTTCAGACTGCTGCGCCGGAGGCGCGCTATATTCGCTGTTTCCCCATTATTTCGGCTGTGGGCGTATGTGCGCATAAGCGCATTTTGGCGATTTATTTTTTTTTGCCCTGCAACGCTGGCACCGCATTGGGCAGTGGAGCGGAGCGCAGCCAATCACACCGCTGCTGCCTCATGCCCAATGCGGGTTGCTCCCGGCTTTTCGGCTGCGTGTTCAGACTCCCCGGAAGTGGAGAAACGCGCAACAAACGCAGGCTTTCAAGATTTGCGTCGGCTTTTATCAGGTGTTTTTTTAATCCGGCAGTGAAGCGCGAGAGCACCGGTAGGCTACGGGTGGGGGACGCCAGGCAGATGTGCCTGTGTGAACATTCCATTTAATCCGATATTGAGTCGTTGTCAGCCCGGGTCCCATCCCGCGGCAAATTGCCAGTCTGTCCTCGGCCCTATTTTGGCCTTTGAGGGGGTCTCATGGGGCCAGGCCTGGCAGAAACCACTGGCAAGGTTGGCTGCTCTTCACTATTCAACAGCAGCCATGGCTCAAAAGCCAAAGTTGTGCATAGTGGTTAGAGTTTCAGACTAGGATCTGGGAGACCTAGGTCTCAGTAAACATTCTGTCATGGAAGTTCACTGGGTGACCTTGGGCCAATTACACATTCTCAGCCTAGTTTACCTCACAGAGCTGTTGTGAGGATAGAATGGAAAAGAGGTGTTCCATCCAGGAGTATGATACTGTTTTGCAAGGTATGCATTAAGAACATAAGAGAAGTCAATGGCCCATCCAATCCAACACTCTGTCACACAGTGGCCAAAAATACCATCAGGAGGTCCACCAGTTGGGTCAGGACACTAGAAGCCCCCCCACTGTTGCCCCCCTGCAAGCACCAAGAATACAGTGTATCACTTGCTCCAGACCTACAGTTTCTACCTATACCTTGTGGCTAAAAGTCATTGATGGACCTCTGTTCCATATGTTTATCCAGTTCCCTCTTGAAGCTGTCCATACTTGTAGCGACCACAACCTCCTGTGGCAGTGAATTTCATGTGTTAATCACTCTTTGGGTGAAGAAGTACTTCCTTTTATCCATTATAACCCGACTGCTCAGCAATTTCATTGAGTGCCCACAACTTGTATTATGAGAAAGGGAGAAAAGTACTTCTTTCTCAACCTGCTGTATCCCATGCATAATCTTGTAAACTTCAATCATGTCACCCCTCAGTCGTAGTTTCTCCAAGCTAAAGAGCCCCAAGCCCTTTAACTTTTCTTCATAGGGAAGGTGTCCCAACCCTTTTATCATTCTAGTTGCCCTTTTCTGCACTTTTTCCAATGCTATAATATCCTTTTTAAGGTGTGGTGACCAGAATTGTACACAGTATTCCAAATGAGGTTGAACCATTAATTTATACAGGGGCATTATTATACTGGCTGATTTGTTTTCAGTTCTCTTCCTTATAATCCCCAGCATAGCATTGACCTTTTTATTGTAGTCACATACTGTCTTGACATTTTCAGTGAGCTATACTACAACTCCAAGATCTATATCTTGTTCAGTCTCTGCCAGTTCGGGCCCCACCAACGTGTATTTATAGTTAGGATTTTTGGCCCCAATGTGCATCACTTTGCACTTGGCCACACTAAACCCCAATTGCCATGCTGATGCCCACTTACCCATCCTCGACAGACCCCTTTGGAGTGCCTCACAATCCTCCCTGGTTTCCACCATGCTGAACAATTTTGTATAATCCACAAGTTTAACCATTTCACTGTTTACTCCCAACTCCAAATCATTAATGAACAAGTTAAAAAGCATCATACCGACTACTGATTCCTGCGGTAACTCACTGCTTACCACCCTCCACTGTGAAAATTTCCCATTTATACTCACTCTCTGTTTCCTATCAATTAGCCAGTTTTTGATCCACAAAAGGACTTGTCCTTTTATCCCATGACTATTGAGCTTACCTAGGAGCCTTTGATGAGGAACTGTATCAAAAGCTTTCTGAAAGTCAAGGTAAACAACATCTATTGGGTCCCCCTTGTCCACATGTTTGTTCACTCCCTCAAAGAACACTAACAGGTTAATGAGACAAGATCTTCCTTTACAGAACCTATGCTGAGTCAGACTCAATAGTTTTTGTTCATCAATGTGCCTACTAACTCTTTCCTTAATAACAGTTTCCACCAAGTTACCCGGTATTGATGTCAGACTGACTGGTCTGTAATCTCCCTTGGAACCCTTTTTAAAGATGGGAGTGACATTGTGTGTGTTCAGATGCGCCGTTTGAGCCGTTTTCGGCACGGCTCAGAAACGGCTTTTACCTGCGCGTTCACACGCCCAACATCTGCCTACCGTCCCCAGCCGTCGCTTTCTGGAGCAAACCCCCTTTGAAACGGAGTATTTTGACACCACTTACCCAAGTGGTGTTTTCCATGATTCTCCGTTTCAAGCCGCACTTTTCCCTGTCTGATCGCTCCAGCCAGCCACTTCCGGGTGCTTCAACCCCCCCCCGGGAAGCTGCCTCCAGCTTCTGGTTTTAGTCCGCCATTTCCCCCCCCCCCCTTAGCGGTGTGCGCTTGAGCGGAGCTCCACTCCTAAGTTAAATGAAAAAAAGCTTCACTGGTGCCTAATTTAGGCATTTAGACGAGTCCGGGATCTCGGGGAGGCCATTTTCGGGGAGACAATGTAAAAGGAGTCTTCATTTAAACTTTAAAGGGACCAGTTAAGATCGCTCTTCTGCACATGCGCCAAACTTCCTGTTCGGGAGAGGGCTGCCTGTGCGCATGCTCAAAGGAGAGGGGAACCCCCCCCCCACCTGCAGGAGGACGGCAGGGAGCTCCGAAGGAGGGAAGGAGGAGGTGAGTGTGATCGCGATTCTCCAGTTTAAAAAAAAAAACGCATCGTGCCGGAGCAGTTTAAACTGCTCCAGCACGCTGTCTAAACGCACCCATTAGCTACCTTCCAATCCTCAGGAATGGAGGTAGATTTTAATGAAAGATTACATATTTTTGTCAGGAGCTCCACAAGTTCACATTTTAGTTCTTTCAGAACTCTTGGATGCATGGATGATCGATCCATTTTTAAGTTTTCTATCAGTCGTAGGATCTCTTTTCTTGTCACCTCAATCTGACTCAGGTCTTTCAACACCCCTCCTGAAATCAGCAGTCCTGGAGTGGGCAAGCACTTCTCATCTTCCACGGTGAAGACAGAGGAAAAAATGCATCCAGCTTCTCAGCCATTTCCCTATTATCCTTCAGTATTCCTTTTTCTCCTTGGTCATCCAAGGGCCCCACTGCCTCCCTGGCTGGTTTCCTGCTTCTAATGTATTTGAAGAAAGTTTTATTGCTGGTCTTTATGTTTTTTTGTGATATGCTCCTCATATTACCTTTTTGCCTGCCTGATCACAGACTTGCATTTTGTTTGCCACAGCCTGTGTTCCCTTTTATCATCCTCACTGAGACTAACTTTCCACCGCTTAAAGGAATCCTTGTTACCTTTTAGAGTTTCCATTACTTTGTTTGTTAACCATGCAGGCCTATATTTTTTTGAGCATTCATGACTTGCCTGGCAGGATACAATCAGGGAATCTGAGGGCTACAGCAACTTCTACCCCTTGGCCCTCACAAGGGCATAGAACAGATATATGAAAACTAGAGATTGCTAAACTCTAGGTGGTGCATAGGAGTCTCCCAGAATTACAACTGATCTGCAGATTACAGAGATCAATTCCCCAGGAGGAAATAGCTGCTTTGGAGGGTGGACTCTGTGGCAATACAGCCTGCTGAGGTCCCAAACCCTGACCTTCCAAAGCTCCACTCCCAAATACCCAGGAAGTTCCCAACTTGGCAACCCTAAAGCACAGCCCTGTGGAATAATGCAGCATCTCTCTGACTGCTTTTTTGTAGTGGCAACACATACCTTAATACCGTCTTTCCCAATCTCATTGTGTGAGCCTAGTTTGAATCTGAGGTTTACAAAACCTTGCCAAATTCTGGCTGGATTTCAGAACTCTGTTTTTTCCCTGTTGGAGAAAAGGGGGCGCTCTCTGAATCCAAATAAGGTCTGAATCTGCTGGAGGACTCTTACAGATGTCCAATGTATATTTTCAGAATATCAACACAAATAATTTCAGTGGTATATATGAGTGGATATGTAAAGGGAAGACCTCTTGGGACAATTCCAGTAATGAACATAGACCTTAATAGGAAACTATGTATGCAGTGTATTTTTGAATTCTAATGAGCCATGACCGCTTTTGACCAACAGTTCTGGAGCTTTACCTATTACTGTTGTCCAAAGGGAGATTGTTTGAATAAGAAGTGTACTCTGGGAAGTTTATGGATTCTCTCACATTTATAGTATTCTGAACACTTCCCCTCTGAGCCCTAGATGTTCTGCAGAGAAAGTAAGATTTATAGCTTTTCTCAGAGATCCTATCTGACAAAGAAAGAAACTCTGTTTTGAAAGGGATCCAATATTTTCCTTTTAATATTGACATCAGAATCTGCGGAACTTAGTGACTTTGCCTTCTAATCTACTGCGTCCCCTGAATGGGTTATTCTGAAAACCCTGTATTCAGTCTTTCCCTTGTCCTCAATACAGAAAATATTCAGATTATATTACCTATGGCTGCTTCCACATGTGGATTTTTACACACAGAGTTTTCCACGCTTGGACAGCAGGTAAAGCAAGGACTGGCAACCAGCAAGAGCCCAGGGGCAGGACCATGGGGAGGGGCTGTCAGTGGCAAAATGACATCACTTCTGTGAAAAGCTGGAAGTGACATCATGTCTCTCTAGGAATCACCAGAAACACTATGGTAAAACCATAGAGTTACCAGCAATTGCTTGAGAGGACTGGATTCACTTCTGGGTTTTCCCTAGAAGTGACATAATACTCTTGCCCAATAGCCATTTTTCTTTTGTTTTGCTCCTGCCACTGCTCTGAACATGGATGGGGAATCCCCCATCCTGACAAACCTAGGTAAAGGAGAGTGTCTGGACAACATTATGCCCAATCTGTGCCAGATCTCATCGGGATCCCATTTTTCCCCTTTACCTCGTAATATATATATATATATATATATATATATATATATATATATACACACATACACATACATACATACATACATATACTTCATTTTCCCAGAAATTAAAGGAGAAACTGCAGGATTGCTGCAGGTAGCCATCACAGGGAGGGGGTAGAAGTAAGCTCTGCCTTTAAAATGGTGAGCTAAACTGTGCATTCCCCCCCCGCACTCAGCCCTTGAAGGGGCGTGGTACATGGGGGGGTGCACACTGTCCAGGTGCAAATTTAGAGTCCAGTGGCACCTTTAAAACCAACAAAGGTTTATTCAAGGTATGAGCTTTTGTGTGCATATGAAAGGTCATAACTTGAATAAACTTTTGTTGGTCTTAAAGGTGCCACTGGACTCTAAATTTGTTCTACTGCTTCAGACCAACACGGTTGACCACCTGGAACTGTGCAAGTGCAACAGGAAGGAACAGGGAAGCAGCAGAACAAACTGCTGGAATGGGAGGTTGTGAATATTATCCTCTTGTTTTCGTGCCCCTGGAAGCAGCCTGTGTTTCTGTCAAGAGATCCTTTCTCACTGTTTTGCATGTTATCTCTTCTCTTGCCAGAATGCATACATATGCACACTGAATGGCAGCTATATCATATTTATAATGGTAGGCATAGATTTTCTGCCAAGGTCAGAGCCGATAGGGCACTAACGTATCACCTCCCCACACATGCTATCCCAACAGTAAAAGGTTAGGTAGGGAGAACACTCACAGAGGAAATGAAACACACATTGATCCCAGGGCCATAAGAGCAATAACTCTACAACTCTGAAAGGCAGTCTCCTTAATCTTCCATCCTCTTCTGTCCAACTATGCTCTTCTTGAGACATAGGCAGCCTAAAGTTGTTGTAGAAGCACAAGGGCTGTAGCCTTGCCCTTATCACATTTCTCCAACGTCTGTCAGATTGAAAAAGGTATATTGAAGTATGTAAGAAATGCCTTCCTGCCTCAGACCAGAAGTTCAGTCAAGCTCCACGTTCTGTCTCCAACACTATCCCCACCAGAGTGCCAGACAGATGCCCCCTAGGAAGTTCACAAAGCATGAAAGTCATGTCTGTCCTCTGTTTCTTGATCCAGAATTGAAGATATTAGGGAACCCTATATATGGGGGCTCTATATGAAGTTGGTATTGATAGCCTGTTGTCCATGAATATATTTAATCCTCTTTTAAAGACTTCTAAACTAATGACCAGCACCACATCTTGTGGCAATGAATTCCATAGGATTTCTTGGATGAGCCTGAGACCTAGTCTACAACTGCAGCAAAATGAGGTGGGAATGAAATGGTAAAGTCAGCCTTCACACTATAGGAAAATTATAGTTTAGAATATTTTCCTCTGTAGAGAAAAAAGCCTCCCTTTCATAGAGTAATAGCACAGGAGGGAACAAGCCAGTCTGTATACTTTCTTTCTAAAATTGTTTATTATTTATGTGCAAGCAGGATTTTATTTTATTTTTTACAAACATCAAGTTTCATAGTAATAGAGTGGACTGTCAAACAAGAAGTATAGGAAGCCCAACCTCTTCTATTCGGCCAGTAATTGACATTCCTTATCAGAATTATAGAAATCTAGACATCAAATTGTACTTTTCCCTAAGAAATTCATTGGATCTCATCTATCTTTGTGTAAGCAGAATATACACATATAAGGATGTGAAGTAGGGTTGCCAACATCCAGGTGGTAGCTGGAGATCTCCTGGGATTACAACTGCTCTCCAGATGACAGAGATTCGTTAACCTGGAGAAAATGAGCCCTTTTGAAGGTGGAACCTATGGCATTATACCCCACTGAAGTCCATCCCCTCCCCAAACACCACCCTCCTTCATCGCCAAAATCTCAGGTATTTCCCAACCCATAGCTGGCAAACCCTATCACTCTAGGGCTCAATAAAGCCCTCTTTATCTCCTCCATTCCTTAAGTGTACATCAGGGTAGTCCAGGAAAAGGGAAACCTTCCATATCCCCATTCAGTCTTGTCTTCCAGGCAGTCATGTAATTGGTCCTTTTCTAGAATTCATGCAGGTTAACTGAGGCCAGGTGGGTACATGGGTGATCTGAATGGGGTTGTGGCAGGCATGCACATGCCTCCAAGTAGGAATGGGCACTAACCAGGTCACAAACTAAAGTTTGTGATGACTTTTGGCTGGTTGGTGCTTCCTGAAGTAAAGTTAGTGGCAGGTCAACAGGCACAAACTTTCCACAAATTTTCAAGCTGTTCATGGAGGTTTGTGCAGGTTCCTGAATGGATACATTTCCAGACAGACTGTTTCCGGTCAAACAAAATATTTAGCAAACTTCAAAGCAAAAGGAGGGGGTGGAATTCCCTAGCTTTGGAAACACTGTTGTCAGTTTCAAGTTAGTTGTGTCAGTTTCAAGAGGATGGTAGTTTCCTCCCTTTGCAGGGTTCCTTTCTTGCACAGAGCTTGCAAAATTCCCCCCCCCGCTTGGATTTGTGACTCTGTGCTTTGGGATCAGTCCTTCGAAGCTTGTGGTGTTAGTGGCACTGGGTTCTACTGGGCACTCTGTGATTGTGCTTGTACTGCTGGTCACTCTGTACATTGTACTGATTCTGTTGAACTTGCAAAAATGCCCCCCTTGCTTGGATTGTGATTGAGCTGGCATTGCCACATTGCCACTGGGTTCTGCTGGACACTAGTACATTGCACTAGTTCTGCTTGGCTTCCAACACCCCCCTCCCACTTGGAGTGTGATTCTGTGCTAGACATCAGCCCTATTGATCTGGTATTGTCACAATGACACTGGTACTGCTGGGTACTCTGTATGTTGCACTGGTTCTGCTGGGCTTGCAAGAATGCCCCTCCCCCATCTTCAGTTTTTACTACAGAGATTCTCTGGTCTGACCTTAGTCCTGTTGGGTTTGCACTAGTTCTGCTAGGCATTGCAAAAATCTTCCCCACCTTTAGTTTCTACTGCAGAGATTCTTGAGGACTTTGATTCTGTTCTGCTGGGCTTTTATTGTCCTTGCTTTTTTTGGATGTTTTTCCCTCCACTGGAAACAATGGAGGATAGGGGGTACCTTCTTGGGGGGTGGGCTGTAACTTAGATCCTGTAAATCCAATCCTCACCAAACTAGGAGAGCAGGTAGATGAGAGTCAGCTGGAGATCCCTTGTGAGTTTGGTGTCTCTAGCATGCTGGGGGGGGGCATTCTACCACATCGTGAACCTCACAAACCAGTTTGTTTAGCCCTTAAAAGTTTGTGATGGTTTGTGGTCCAGAAACTGGGCATGCCATAAACTGAACTGAACTGCATTTTCCTGGTTTGTGCCCATCCCTACCTCCAAGTGCCCTGTAACAGCCTTTCTCACTGCCTGTCCAGTATGAGTGCTGAAGGGGGGAGCAGAAAAACCTATGGGGATCCCTCCATATACATCCTTGCATCCTTCCCAAGAAGGACTGGATCTATTCATTTTTTAAATTTATTTTGATTCCATAGTTCTTATTTCCAGAGCATCACATACATGTACTTCACAAATTCTGTACTTCCATGACAACAAAACAGGATAACAGTTGCTCAGCCAGTAATGTATCTGGAGGTGGATATGTTATGGCTAGAGCTGTCAACCTCCAGGTGGGGCCTGGAGGGTTCATGGAATTACAGCTGACCCCCAAACTACTGAGATTAGTTTCCCTGGCTGCTTTGGAGGAGGACTCTGTGACATTATGCTATGCTGAGGTCCCTCCCCTCCCCAAACCCCACCCTCCTCATGCTCCACCTCCAAATCTCCAGGAACTTCCCAGTCCAGAGTTGGCAGCCTTTGCTGCAGCATTAAGTATATATTGAATACACAGTGAGAATAGATGCATATAATAAAAAATGTGCTATTCGTTAAATCAGAACACTAAAGGGTATTAACTTACGTTGTCCAGAATTCCAGAAAATAAACCTCTTAACCTCTCTGTCCATTTTATCACTCCAGGTATGTGAGATTACGAGCTTACTATTCTGCACAAAAAACCTTGCCCTATTCTCATTTTCTGAGGTGTTTTGTACAGGAAAGGGTCCTCCGAAACTCCAATAAAGCCGCCAGGTACCACCTCAGAACCCTCTGAATCTACTTTTTGCATCTGATTTTGCTGCAGGGCCATCAATCAGTCAAGGGACTTGCAACCATAAATCACTGCAGAGAACTTCATATTTATAAGGGAACCTGTTATATTTTATATGGATTCCAATGTGACTGTGAATATATATTTTGTCTAGTTCTGATCACAGCAGTAAACTTAAAACTGAGGCAATTTCTACATAGGATTTTCTGCTCCTGGTTGAGATTGTTGGCTTCTCTAATTGCTAAGGAGTTGTCATAGAGGTCTTGATGTTTTGCTCAAACCCATTATAGAGAACCATCTTGCCTAGGCCAGGATATAGGGCTTTCTTGTATGACTGGGAAACAAACACTCTTTAAAGGCCAAACCAGACATTACAGTTTTTTCCCCAACCCAACTTTCATACTTTCAGACAGACTGATGGGCTACATGAAGGCTCGCCAACTCAAGACTGGAAAATTCATGGACATTTGGGGTGGATCCTGGGGAGGATGGGATTAAGATGTGGAAGGACTTTGGCAGGATATAACACCAGCCTCCAAAGCAGCCATGCTTTCCCAAAGGAACTGATCTCTGTAGTCTGCAGTCCAGTTGTAATTCCAGAAGATATCCCTACCCTACCTAGAGGTTGGCAGTGCTAGCTACATGTGCAGTTGTCCCCCCTGCCAACAGGGAAAATAGTGCCCCTCTGGGGATGCTTTAGGTTGGGAAAACAACACCCGGGGAGGAGGCTGAAGCCCTGTCTCCCACTCTGCCATGGTCTTGGTCCACACTGGGCCCCTTCTAGCTTGGGAAATGAGTTCCCAGTATGTAGTGTTGCCAAATCTGGGTTGGGAATTTCCTGGAGATTTGGGGGTAAAGCCTGGGGAGGGTGGTGTCTGAGTAAAGGATGGAGCCCAGAATGGTGTGATGTCATAGAGTCCACCCTCTAAAACTGGCATGTCATCTAGGGAAACTGATCTCTGTAGTGTGGATCACAGTGGTAGTTCCAGGAGATCTTCAGGCCCCACCTTGCAGTTGGAAATGCTACTGGCATGTGACTGATGATCAGACAGCTGGGTCAGGGAACCCAACCAAGGAAAAAAATGTAATGTCTAGTTTGGCCATAAGAGAACTTATGGGACAGATTGAAGGTTAGCAATATGGGCCATTACTTATCCGTTTAATGATTTTAGATGATTATATTTTTGTGTACCAAATGCTGTTGTTACCTGCCTTTAAACCTATGCTGGGAGAAGGACAGGGTATATAAATATATCCAGGAAACTGTCTGGGTCAGACCTTTGTAAAGGAAAATGCTTTCTATGGAAGCAGATCTTTTTCTGGAACTCCAACTTAGATCTTCATGCCGTTCAGAGACAGAACAGGTTGGACTCAGAGAACTGACACTGTAGGGAGACAAGAGCCAGGAGCAGGCCAAGGAATGGGCAGTTAAGGAGATCAGTGAACTTGGGGCTAAATGTGAGTTACCCAAGACATATTGAAAGCTGTGAAGGTTAGGGAATGGACAGATGAAGAAAGCCCACTGAGAGTTGAAAGGAGATACAGAATTCAAGTTGAGGAAGTCTAGCATTTTAAATGTGTAATGTATCTTCCAATTTTAGTTTTAATAGAATCTTGCAATATGATTATTCTCATTTTGTAGTACTCGAGAGAATTATTTGTCCAATGATTCAGATTTAAAGCCTCTGTCCCCAGGGCTTCTCTGGCACTACTTCTCCTAAGGCGTCAGCCTTTTCAGAATTGGGGCTCATCTTTAACCCCTAGGCAGCATGGGACCCACTGAGCTACAACCACATTATACCATAGTCACACAACAAAACCAGGAAGATCCAATGCCATGAGTCTGACATCACTTGTGTGAACACTGTGGGCACCAGTGGAGGCGAGAGAGGGAGTGGGTGTGGGAAATGATGTCACACCAAGGGCACAGGGTCACCCAAAAGTGACATTACCAGACTGATGTGATGCTCAGTGATTTGCCCGAACCACAGAATTTAGGGCAATTCCTAGAGTATTAGCCTTGCATGGTGATGTCACTCCCAGGGGTGCAATGCCAGTTTCCCTGGCCATTTTCTCTTGCCACCCCACTGAACATTAGCCAGTAGAGTGGGCATGGGACAAGAGGTCTCTCTAGCAGCAGCTCAAGTGATCCATGGACAAGTGCCACACTGCCACCAAATGAGGGGATTGGAGGGAAAATTCCAGAGGCCCTGCTCACTGTGGGGATCCATGGAGCTAGGCAGGTTATGTGATTTGCTTTTATATGCTATTTACATTAGATCTGGATGACTGTGGGGAGGGCAGAGGAATTTGTTTTCATGGAGTTCCTGGTGGCTGTCAGCAGTTCTGTTGGGGACAGAAAGCACAAGCCAAACACCAGAATGTGTGCCATAGTGAGGAACATCACAGTCTCTCCACCGAGTGACCTCACCTCACCATCCTGCGTGCATAGAGACTCAGGAGGTGTCGCACCTTAGCTGTCTGTGCAGGCACACTAGCAGTGAGCCCTTCCAAAAAGCTGTAGCAAAAAAATTGGGGGGCCCAGATGAGGGTCCGTTCCAACCTTTGGGCTGAAGACCACTATCCTAGGGCATTAAGCCTGAATTCTCCCTAGAAGCTAAAATGACTAAACTGAGGCTGTCATATCTTTTGGTCACCTTATGAGAAGACAAGAGTCATTGGAAAAGACAATACCAGGAAAAATTGGAGGCAGCAGGAAAAGAGGAAGACCCAACATGAGATAGATTGATTCAATAAAGGAAGCCATAGCCCTCAGTTTGCAAGACCTGAGCGAGGCTGTTAACAATAGAACAGGTTGGATTGTGAGTAGTTCCTAAGGTCCCTGTAAGTCAGGAGCAACTTGATGGCACTTAACTCGCACACGTCTGTCTTGTCCTACCCCTGTCTCTCTTTTGTCTTTCAGTCTGTACTTGGATCTTCAACAGCTTTTTGTTTTGTTTAAGTCTTTTCAGGTGTGCATATGGCTTTACTCTTTTTCCTCTTCCATTTGTTTTATATAGTTGTAGCTAGCGCTTCTTCATGCTTGTTTTGCTTCCAATTACCTGTCAGTTATATCTTAAACTAGTGCCCCATCAAATACATTTGGCCTCTTCTTCACATTTTGCATTAGTCTGAGGGCAGTGTAATGTCTGACATCCACCCTGGCATGGCCATCTTTCATAGCAATCCAACGAAAAATAGTATTGACAAGCATATGTGAGGGCCTTCCTTCCAGTCCTCCAGAGAGAATGCTACTTCCTCAGGGCACCATTAGAGCTAGACAAAGTCCATAAATTTTGTTCCTCACAGACCCGGAGAAG
Organism: Gekko gecko; assembly: GCA_029375565.1. NCBI lineage: Eukaryota > Metazoa > Chordata > Lepidosauria > Squamata > Gekkonidae > Gekko > Gekko gecko. Next base: position 99,293,720 of record JAPDNY010000001.1, read on the forward strand.
TTTTTGGCTCCAGTAAAAGCTGTGGCAGAAGCCAATTGTCTTCCTACACCAATACAGTCTGAACTGTAGCTGAAGACTATGTCATGGGACAGTAAATGAAAATTGCATTTGTGCTGATTAGGGAGTTCCATATTGGACATTTATAATGAAGATGTATTTGGCTGTCTTAATTGTAAGCCAGAATATAGCAGCTAATAAGAGTTTAATGCAATATAGATGGATTTAATGGCAACAGCCCTGCTGGGATTTCCTTTAACAGTTCATAGCATATGCATAATACACGACCTCCTGGCCAATTGCTTGCTGTGCCGTGAAATGGGAGACTGGGGCTTTGGGGGAAGATGCATTCAGCATAGGAGACATTGTTGGAGAGATGATGCCCAAGAATTGGGGAAAGATGAAAAATTGCAGCAGCTAATTGGCTCTAAAGAAAATGATGATATCTTGAGGCAAATTTCCAGCAGGTTTGCACTGATAACTATATCACTCACATTTTTTGTATGCATACCTTTATGAATGCAAAACCTAAAATTTTTACCTTGGGGTATGCAGTTTTGTGATTTAATCTGCTTCCTTAGCAACAACCGTGCATACTTCTATGTGCAACATAAAAGCTCAGTTTTCTATTTTAAAAATGAGCTAATGTAAAATGTTTGGATCAGTTTGGGAAGCCAATTCTTCCCAGTCCAGCTGCTCCCAGAGGGGATGATGTCATTGCCCACAGCTTCATCCTCAGAGCTGCTTGGCTGGAAGGAGTCTCCCCCCCTCCACACACAAACATCCCAAAATTGAAAAAGTTAGCCATCCTTGATTTACGGGGTAATGTGCAATCTATAGTATCAAATGATTTAACACTGACCTTTCCCAATTATTATGACGTTGCCTTGACTAATTCATCAAACTACCATTCTCCCAACCTTTCCTCTGTTAGCTGTGATGAGGGCTTTTTTATGATCATACTCACTAGTAGTGAGTACCAGCACCTTTTTCTAGGTCCTGATCCTCATGTGCTAGTCTCCCCCACTCAGCCAGAGAAAGAGAGAGTGGATCCTCAAGAACAGTCTAGTAGGGATCTGCAAAGGAAGGGGGGAATGGATGGAAATTAGTGCAACGTTATGTAAGTACTGGCACTTTTCTTTACGAAACAAAACCACTGTCTGTAACTATGTTTAATGGTAGCCAGAGTCACTGTTTATTGGGATCTTGAAGATAGCCACACATTTGTTTTCAAATTCTGCTTGAAATGCTTGGCTAAGCTAAACCATGGTTAGGACGAAAGGGTGGGGAGGAATTAAGAGTGGCTGGGAAGGGAACCTGGGATCCCATGTCCTTTTCCTGATTCTCTAACTGTGGTTAAAGGATGAGCTACATCACAACTGTACTGTCACCTCTTTGAAAGACCTTTCATGGACTTGAGATGGAGGGGAGGAAAGAAGGACTCCAGTCTGATGCTGGGGGAATAAATTTCCTGCCACTGGATTGCGAAGGTCCCTTCTTCTGCAGGTAAATGTTCTCCAGCTGACATTAAAATGGTGACTGCATGGGATGCTGCTGCCTGTATAAGTGGAATCAGGTCCTCTGAGAAGCTCCTTTGATGCAAGCCTGCTGGATTGAAGTCTGTAGCCAGAGAAGCCTGAGAAATCAAATGTCAGGATATGTTTATCTTCTGCGTGGGTGAACTTATAAATCCTTCTCTCTGAATCAGAGTCCAGATGAAACAGGGACCAAACTGTTGTGCAGATGGGGAAGCTAAAGGGGGCTAGGCATGGGCAGCAGACTACAGATCTTGTGCCAGCCTAGTCACTGGCCTCTTTTCCCACACCCTTGGATGCAGAAGGAACCTTGTTGTTCAGGAGAATGGCTTCTGGGAGCAAAGCAAACAGTTGTCAGGAAACACAGAGTAGTTAATGATGCAGTTGACCATAAATGCGGTAGGAATGTTCCATAGGGTTCAGCCTACTGTTTTCTGTCTGTTTTTTTAAGCAGTCAAGTAGTGCAACAGGGAAGTCTGGAAAGTGTCCATAGCATAGTTCCATATCTGCTGAAACAATCTGTATATAGAAATACCTAAGTCACACAGTGATTGATTGGAAATAGAGGATGGACAAGAAGGGAAAGGGACTTTGGTTCTTTGACAGACAACATGCTTTGTATATGTAAGATCCCAGGTTCTATCCCTGGCAACTCCAGTTAAAAGATCTCACATAGCAGATGTTGGCAAAGACATTTATTTGCCAGAGACCCTGGAGAGGTGCTGCTAGTCTCAGTAGACAATGCTGAGCTAGATGGACCAATGGGTAATGGCTGGACCAGCTGGTTGGATCTGGCCCATGAAATTACATACACACAAACTATGGCAGTGTCCATTAGCTTAGATGGCAATAGCAACAGTAATAACTGCTATTAGACCTGAAGCTAAATGGGTAAATGCTATGCAATTCCAAGGGCCAGTTTTTGAGGACAAGCTATATGGGATGGTATGGCAGAAGGACCCAATGGACTCAGGTGGCTGGGACCAGATGGGAGTAATGGTGGCCATTGCGGGGCCTTTCAGACCTAAGGTTGCAGAATTTCATGAGGAGTCAAGTCGGGCAGAGTACCCAGGATTGCCTTCTGGAGAGGAGGGTTTGACCTGACACTTATTCTGGTTGAGCAAGGTTGGCTGCTGGCACTGGCAATGGTGGGAAGAGAGGGTGTTCTTCGGGGGCTATGGGGGACTAACTGAACATGAGGGCTAGCTGGCAGGGGTGTGATTGGGTGGGGTTGTCTGTTAGGCAACAGCTTAGAGATGTGGGGGTGGCTGGTGGGAGAGAACTGTATAACCAGGGGTTGTATGCAGCTAACCACAACACCTTCCAACAGTGTTGCAATAAAGGAAGCCTAGTGCCATTGCTGTAGCTCTGTGAGTGATTATTTCACACCAGAGAGGATGGAACCATGCCTGCTGCCCAGCCTACTGTATTCTCTCATACGTCAGGTAGCCCAGGAGGGCTCCAACCTGACAACAGATGGGCAAAATCTTCAGAACTTGAGCGTGATTTTCCAGGGGCATCGAGCTATTTTTTTTTTATCTAGTTCTCAGGTTGACATTGGGGACTGGATCTTCCTTATGCAGTATAGCTGGAAGACATGCCCTAGAGGTTCTCTTGCTATCATTGCTATATTCACATTGCTCTGAAATCACTTACTTTCTAAATGCCACAATTTCTCAGCCAGTAAATCTCTAGCTTCTGACGGAGATTAATCAGAGGTGGCCTTAGGAATATAGATCCCCTAAGCAGAAAATATTTAGGAACAGTAGCAGGAACAATAAATAACCCTATTATTTATTTATTATTATCTGCCATCCACTTACCAGTTGACACTTGAGGTACTCCCTTCCTGTGAAAAATAGTTTCCTACGATTTATACAGAATGTGTGTGATTAATGTGAACATTTTGTGGCACAGCAGCCTCTTGATAGGCTCCTCCTCTGCCCTGCATCTGATACTTACCTTTAATTTGATGCATCCCTTTTTATTTATACAGTAGTCATGTCAGCCTCTGGCTGTACCCTTTCCTTTCCCTATCTGTTAGAGAAGCAGCTGTGGAGGGAATGCCTCGTGCTCCTGATTTGGCTCTCAAGCTGGAAGCAGACGGCAAGGTAGCTCTCTGGCCCAGCTGCAAGCAGAAGGCTCTGGCCACCTGTGGTTTTGATGATCATAGTGCTGTACAGCTGTGCATCTTCTCCTCCCCTTTGGCGGGTTTGGCTGTCTTCAGCATCACTTTACCTGCAACATTAACTGCTTTTAACTTTCAATTACGGCATGAGAAGAACTACGTGTACAGATGAGACTGGATCGCTCAGACAGCTGTTGGCAGGGCATCACGAAACCCTTCTCTTCCAGGCTGTGACTTTGAATCCCGGCCAGAGCAGCAATGACCAAGAATCTTTCCATGCTGAATGGCTATTCAGTTGAATGTGTGAAATGAGTGGTAAGGGAACAAAAGTCTCAGTGCAATTCCTAATGGGCAGCTTTGTGCATTGCCAGAAAAACAACAACAACAACAACAACCACAAAACCCCCAAATGGCACTTTGAGGGCAATCTGGGAAGACAGGTTTTGTCATTTGGCTGATCTTGTACAAGCAGCTGTGCCACCATCTATCATCTGAATCTTAAAAATAATTTGCAGCATAATGTCTGGAAGGGGAGGAAGGGAATATAGCACACAGAAGACAGTCTTCTGCGACACTCAACAGCGAGAAGCAATCACATTTATTGATGATTATTTATGAAACCCAGGCATCCCCAGTTGGACTTCAGATGACTTGTATTAGTCATAGTCAACAACAGCATTCGTTATCAGGAGACAGCAGTAATTAATCTTTAAAATGTATGGAGATCAAGGGCTTATGTGCACAAGTAGTTTACTGCACATGAGGCATCTGTCATACTTATTTGACCCCAATTACCTGCACTGGCACCAGACAAGCCGGCACACAAAAGCAGCTCATGTGTGTTATGTGAGGTAGTGTCAGGAATCCCTGGGAGGTGTAGCAACAGGCAGGCCATTCCCCGTCTGGAGCACCTTCTCTCACACTGTCAGGTCTATCTTCATTATCCTGCTGTGTTATAGTTAAGTCATCTCATGTGGTTCACTGGTAGAGCCATCTACTTTGCATGTCCTAGGTCCAGTCTCCAGTATTTCCAGTTTAAAAAGGATCAGGCAGTAGGTCACATCAAAGACCCTGAGACCCTGGGGAGTCACTACCAGTCAGGACAGTAGTAAGTAAACTTGATAGACCAGTGGATGAAAATTGCATAATTATTTTTTCTCTTTTTGTTCTTTCTTTAGGTTTTTTAGGGGAGGGGGTTGTCTTGCAAAATTGCATAATTTTTGTAATGTACTCAGACCTAATGCAATCAGACCTGACTGCATGCGAGGCAAGGAAGCCACGCAGTCAGGCAAAACGTCCGAGCTTCGCTCACCTGAACAAAGGACTCAGTGGATCCTAGCCTGCTCCAATCAGAGGGGTTAGGTTCCCGGCTGAGAGCCTATGGGACTCTCGGCCATTGTAAATATCCTATCACAAGTGTGGGGGTGTGTTTTCAGTGTGGGGTTTTCAGGGGATATAAACCGGCCTGCGAGCCAGGTAAAGTTGTCTTGTTCTTGAACTAATAAAGTATGTGAGAGCTGAAATCACTCGTCAGTCTCAGTACTTTTAACTGGCGATGAGGATGGGATTTTAAACTCCCTCCATGAACAACAACCATGAGGAAGAGCAGCACATTGAGCACTGCAGCTCACTGCACCGCTCCAGAGCATCACATCGCTGACCCCGAGAGTAGCACCACACCACTCACCGCAGCCACCGCCACTCCTGAGCATTGCACCGCTGACCCCGAGAGCAGCACTGCACCGCTCCACTTCTCCTGAGCATTGCATCGAGCCCCAGCACCGAGATCACTGCATGCCACTCTACTTAGTGCTCGCATCTCCAGCCTCTCGCCGCACTGCTCCACTTTGTGCCTGCATCCCTGAGTGCCACTCATCTCGTACTGTGCATCGCCTCGCTGACTCTGAGTGTAGCACTGCAACACGCCACGCTTTCATCTGCTGCCACTGCTCCCGCATTTCGCCTCCACGGGTACTCGTTAAAATGGCTGCTGCTCCTTGCAAGTCTTGCTCTTCACAAGCATCACTCTCCACAAGCATCATTCCTTGCAAGCATCGCTCCGTGCAAACAACTAAACCACCTGGGTCACCTCAGGATGAGATCCCAACTTCACCAGCCTCTTGCGCTAGCTGTGGTGACACACATGATCGGCGGTCGTGCCACTTCAGGGCTGCAGTCTGCCGATCTTGCAAAAAGGTGGGCCACATCACCCGGGCCTGCCACTCCCAGGGTAAGCACCTGAAGTCTTCTTCAGCCCACCAGACCACAACTGACCGACCATCAAGCCTCCACACCCTCTCGTCCACCCAGCAGCCCCACCTAGTATGTAACTTGCCCCCCAATGGCCCCAACAAATTACATGTGATGGTTCTTATTGAGGGGTACCCCTGTTCAATGGAAATCAACATGGGTTTGTCGTTCTCCATCATTTCCGTGGACACGCTCCGCAAGGTTTGCCCACGGGGGGGGGACCCCTCCTGCAAAAGCCACAGGGTTTGACTTTGCGGGACTTTAACAAGAACCCCATGGCAGTCCGGGGCTGGGGCAAGTTCCGGGTACAGTTTAAGGACTTTGACGGAATCCTGGATCTACTGGTGGTGGAGGGCCATCTTTCGAGTCTGCTGGGACTTTCATGGTTCAGGCCCCTAGGACTCATGGTTACAGGGGTGAATCACATACAGGCGCAGGACTTCGTGACGGTCTGCGACAAGCTTCCCCAGGTTTTTGATGGCACACTGGGGCGGTACACTTGGGGCCCCATTTCACTGGATCTTGACCCCAGCGTCCAGCCCATACGCCTCAAGGCCCCCTCCCTGATTGGGATGAAGCCTAAAATTGAGGCCGAGTTCGACCGCCTTGTGGAGCAGGGGGTGCTGGAACCGGTTGCTTCCACGAGCTGGGAGACCCCCATAATCACCCCAGTAAAGCTGAACGGTGATGTACGCATTTGTGCAGACTACAAATGCACATTAAATAAAGCCCTCCAGGACCATGCATACCCGGTACCCATGGTCTGCCATGTTCTAGAGGCACTAGCGGGGGGGTGGGTCTTCGGCAAACTAGACCTTGCCCAGGCATATCAGCAGCTACCGGTTGATGCTGCCACTGCCGAAGCCCAAACGATAGCCATTCATAAAGGCGCTTTTAAAGTCCACTGGCTCCAGTTCGGGGTATCAGTCGCGCCGGGGATTTTCCAGTCCTTCATGGACTCCCTCCTGAAAGGGATCCCCAGGGTCCAACCATTCCTGGACGACATGATCATTGCGGCTCCGGACTCATCCTCCTTTACAGACCAGTTCCGGGTGGTGCTGCGATTTGACTTGGCAGGGCTCAAGGTGAAGAGGAAAAAATGCCTCCTCGGAGTGCCTCACATAGAATTTTTGGGCTTTGTGGTCGACACACGTGGCCTCCACCGCATGGAGGACAAAGTCAAGGCAATCACCCAAGCCCCCTCCCTCATGCAAGCAGGAGCTGCAGGCCTTCTTAGGCCTACTGAGCTTTTACCACTCCTTTCGCCCACTCAAGAAAGCAGTGACTGAGCTGCTCCACTGTCTGCTGGACAAGAAGGCTCCTTGGGTCAGGAGGCTGACACATGCCACCGCTTTTCAAGTGGTCAAGGACTTGTTAACCTCAAACAAGATGCTTTCGCATTTTGATGAACAGCTTCCCGTGGTGCTGGCCTGTGACGCCTCACCATATGGGGTTGGGGCGGTTCTGGGCCACCAGCTACTGGACAGTCATGGGGTCCCGGTGGCTTATTATTCCAGGACCTTGTCGTCTGCAAAGTGAAACTACTTGCAATTCAACAAGGAGGCACTTGCTATAGTGGCTGGCCTTTCACGATCCTGACCTATCATAAGCCTCTTCTCGGTCTCTTGGTCCTGGACCGCCAGATCCCCCAAATGACGTCTCCATGGGTCATCCAGTGGTCCATGTTTTTGTCTGGATACCGGCCCTGAGCCGCCTTCCCCTACCTGCCACGGACCCCAACCCAGCCCCAGCCTACCAAGTCACGCTCCTGGAGGCGCTCCCAGACCAGCCGGTGCACGTCAAGGAGGCAGCACGCCTCACCGCTAAAGACAAGGTCCTCTGCCACGTTCTCGACTGGGTGGTGAGGGGGTGTCCCGGGGGCCAGTCAGGCCCTGACTTCACAGCTTTCACCTTCAGGAAGGAAGAGTTGTCCACCCACAAAGGCTGCGTGATGTGGGGGAGCCAGGTGGTAATTCCTGCACCACTGAGGGAAAGGGTCCTCACCGCCCTCCATGAGGCACACCCTGGGGTGGTACGAATGAAAGCCCTGGCCAGGGGCCATGTCTGGTGGCCAGGGCTTGACAAAGACATAGAAGACGTGGTCCAAAGATGCCAACCATGCCAGTCGTCCCACCTGGAGCCACCCAGGGCCCCTGAGTGCACCTGGGAATCCTTACACTGCCCATGGTCCCAGCTGCACTTGGACTTTGTGGGACCATTCCAGGGGCAGCTGTTCTTCATCCTAGTGGATGCATACAGAAAGTGATTGGAGGTGGTCCCGGTACCATCCATCTCTTCCAAATCTGCTATCCAAGCAATGTGGCAGATATTCAGTGCTCAGGGCATCCCCGACACCCTGGTCATGGACAACAGGACGGCCTTTACATCCAATGAATTCATGGACTTCACCCGTTATTACGGAATATGCCATGTCCAGTCCGCCCCTTTTCACCCAGCGACCAACAGCCAAGCAGAGCAAGTGGTCAGGACGACAAAGGACACACTCCGCCGCTTGGACTCAAAAGACTGGGAATACAAGCTGGCCGCATTCCTCTTCAGCCAGTGGATCACTCCCCACACCACGATGGGGCGCAGCCCAGCCGAATTCCTCCTAGGCCATCACCTGATGACCCGGCTAGACCGTCTCCACCCAGATCGCTCTGCGGAAGAGGCACCGGTCACCGAGTCCCACAAGGCAGCTAGGGGATTCTTCCCAGAGGACCCCATATACACACAAAACTACACCAAGGGTCCAACTTGGGTTCCAGCATGTGTGGTGAGAGTCCAGGGCCCCCGCACCTATGAGGTTTCCTGTGAGGATGGCCAAGTCTTACACTGTCACATCGACCAGCTGCACAGGTGAGTGTTGCCAGCCGACCCAGAGGTCAGCGAGGAGCCCGACCCCACCAAAATGGCACAAGCTCCACTGCAACCACGGCTCCCCAAGTTCAACAAACTGGTACCAAGCCCCCCACTGGTGCTCACACCAGATCCCAGCTCGACAGCCCCAACAGAGCCGACACAACAACACTCAACACAGCAGATGCTGGCCAGTACTCAGCCAGGTGCATTGGCAGCAGCTACAGCGACCCTGGCCATGCTCCATCACTCCACCGGGGAGCGTAAGGCACTCACTCACCTGAAGGACCTTGTATGTGGGTGTCTTTTGGACCAAGGGGGGAGGGGTGTAATGTGCTCAGACCTAATGCAATCAGATGTACCGCGTGCGATGCAAGGAAGCCACGTGGTCAGGCAAAATGTCTGAGCTTCGCTCACCTTAGCAAAGGACTCAGCGAATCCTAGCCTGCTCCAATCAGAGGGGTTAGGCTCCTGGCCAAGAGCCTATGCGACTCTCGGCCATTGTAAATATCCTATCACGAGTGTGGGGGGGTGTTTTCGGTGTGGGGTTTTCAGGAGATATAAACTGGCCTGCGAGCCGGGTAAAGTTGTCTTGTTCTTGAACTAATAAAGTATGTGAGAGCGGAAATCACTCATCAGTCTCAGTACTTTTCAATTTTCAACACATTTCTTTTCATAACAGAAGAGAGTAGTCATTCAGTTAATGCCCCGCAATAAATATAGACCCAGCATACATTCCTAATTCCTTTGCTTGTTCCCTTGTTTAAAAAGTCCCCTCCCTGAGATTGGCTAGTTTGTTTCTTTTGCGGTTTTGTCCCTTCATCCATCTCTGAGATTCTGGTCTTTCTTCGGCCCCCACCTTTGAGAGTCAGGAGAAGTGGTAGGAGAATGCAATTTTGCTTGTATCTGACTCTGCTGGCATTTAGAACTTGAGGCACCATTTTTCCCCAGAGGAAATTAAACCTAAATGTAAAATAAAACGTTGTACTCTTGGGTGCTTAAGATCAGAGAAAGAAGACAGGAAAGGGAAATGTTAAGAGCTAGAATAAATGCCAGTGTGATCTTGTCAAGGGCTCCTTTAGCAAGTGAAATGTGGCCCAGAGCCGCTTTTGTGCTTCTTGTTAATGCAAAAGAAGTACTGCTTTCCATTGGAGCAACATTACCTGCCACTTCAGTTTTGCCAAAGGTAGAATGCAGAATAGTGATTGGGTGAAGACTAGCTAGGCTCAGACATTTCCTGTGCACTTGATGTGGGTGTATTTCTGAATATCAGATGAGGAAGGTGATCTCAAGGCCAAAACTGGGCATTCCATCATACACTAAAAGCAGCTGGCACGTGTTTCGTTCTCTTGAATCCTCTGTATTGTCTAATACAATTTACCCAAGTACTGATGTTATAGTGTTGCCAACTTTCAGGTGGGTCCTGGCAATCTTCTGGAATGATAATGGATCTCAAGACTACAGAGATCAGTTCACCTGAATGTTATGCAAGCTTTGGAGGTGAACTCTATGGGATCAGAACTCACCAAGCTCCCTCCCCTCACAAAATCTTACCCTCCTCATGTTCCACCCACAAGTCACCAGCAATTTCCCAACATGGAGTTGGCAACCCTACATGTTTTGCCATTCCCCAACCATGTTCTACTTTATTGGCTGACAAGAAAACACACTTAACCATTGAACAAAATATAATAAGGAAAATATATAATAATCTAATCTAGAGTCAATAATGTATAATCATTCCAAAAAGGTATCGGAGATACTCAATGTTACATTCAAGTATACAAAATACAAATATGCAGTACTCAATATTCCAATAAAATATGCAGAATTCAATGAAGATTGCACATTATGTGCTTCATCTCAAGTATCTTCTTCAAGAATACAGTACTAACATACAGAGAAAGTAATCCAAATAAAAAAAAATTAAGTGAAATGTACAAAAACAGCTGATACACAGGTATCAAGCATGTATATTATTGCAGATGTTCTGGGAGGAGGAGAAAGGAACTAGATGCTCTGCTGCCATTTTGGTAACGGTTGCAAGAATATAGTTATGTTTTAATTCTGATCCCATTCTGTTGTATTTCAGGGAGGAATTACATGGTGGGAGTCAGGGCTTTTTTTGTAGAAAAAGCCCAGCAGGAACTCATTAGCATATTAGGCCACACCCTTGACAGCACAGTAATTAGCATATTAGGCCACACCCCAGGTTTCCAGAAGTATGGTCATCCAGCCACACCCACCTTTTGCTGCTTATTCTGTTTACCTTGTTTGTTGTCAAATCCCAGGGCTTTTTTTGGAGCAGGAACTCCTTTGCATGTTAGGCCACACACCCCTAATGTAGCCAATTCTAATGAGTTTCTGCTGTTGGGTGTGGCCTATTATGCTAATGAGTTCCTGCTGGGCGTGGCTAACCCAGGAGCCAGCCAGAACTCCGTTCCTGTGCGTTCCTGCCCAAAAATAGCCCTGGTGGGACTAATTCTTTGATAAGAGACAGAGACACTGGATTTTTTAAATAATATAATAATGTATCTCCAAGTGGCTTCAGATTGAGTAGAGGAGAGTAGGTGAAGGAATGGGGAAGGGATGTAATTGCAGTTTGCCCACGCAAAATCCTCCCCAGTTGCTTTTTTTCTCCAAAAGGAATAAGATACAGTGACATCATCACACTCCACTTAACATGTACTTCCACCCTTAGTTCCAGTTTTAGCAAGAACGAAATTCTTGGCTTCTTGATCAGTACTGTAGCCTTCTACATAGGTCTTTCCTTTGATTTGTGTGTTTGGAGGATGCATTCCTTCTAATTCAGAAGGCTGACTCTGGACTCCTCCACAAGGCTCCTTAAACCAGTGTGGTATAGTAATTAGAATGTTGGACTGGGATCTGGGGGATCCAGGTTTAAATCCCCACCAGGACCAGTATCAGCATACTCTGTGGTAGGGCAGCTGCCGGGGCCCAGAGTTTCTGTTGCAGAGCCCCCCAACCACATGTTCTCAGGGTACGGCATACAGGAGGTATATGCTGGTGGCACTCCAGGTGGGCACAGTGATAGTGCATCTGCACACACTACCCAGCACGACTGGGGAAAGGACCATATGGTCAGTGGGGAGGCTCACAAATGGTCAGGGGAACCAAGGACACACAGGCAGGCGGAGATGTGTATGGCCCAGAAGGACAACACAAGCAGAGGTTCTGGTGGTAGTCAGAGGTTGGGAGAGGCCCTGAGAAGTCTCAGCCTGGGGCTTTCCAAGCATGGAACCAGCCATGATCCCCACTGTGCTATGAAGCTGTCTGGGTGAACTTGGAGCAGTATAACCTACTTCACAAGGTGGTTGTGAGGATAAAGTCAGAAAGAACAATGTGTGTTTCCCTGAGCTTTTTGAAGGAAAGGCGGAATAAGAAGGTACTAGGCATATAGATTTTAGAGCTTATTTCAAGCAGTGACTTGTTTGTGTATTTGTTTATTTGTGTGCTAACCTGGTTTCATTTAGCAAACGGAAATACGTTAGGTGAATAGTTCTTTTGTACAGACTCACTTTCACAGCTTTGATTGGGCACATTAGTAATCTAGGAGTGTGATTAACCTGTTTCTGCGACAAATTACCACAGGCTAATTGAAAGCATATTAAGGAGGAAAATGTGGATCTGTTTGGAAACAAAGGGTTCTGGGAATCAGCCCAGGGTTTAATTTAGAATCTACATCTAAATATAATGTACACTCACAGCCTAAGCTAGTAATTGCCTAACTACATGGTAAGGTTAGAAAACTGTGATTGTGTCCCCTGATAGATAAATGAACAAAAATATTAAAGGCTCAAAGTACACACTCATAGAGGAAACTGCCTGGCATACCTCTGCAAGGTTTACTAGCTGTCCTTTCCCTTCCTGTACTTCTCTTGTGCTGCTGATGGGGAAATCTGTTGTGTCTCTACATCAGAGGTGTTTAAAATATTAAACAACTCTTGATGTAGAGACAAAGTATTATTATCTTTCCTTAAGTCAAACTCCCCATTGTGTTTCTGCATGAGTTGCTGCTCAGAACTAGCTTCTTTCTAATAAGGATGCATACCCATACCAGTAACTTTTGCAGGAATATAAGACATCCACTGAAGGTGGATAATTCTTAGTCTTATTCTAAAAGCTGAGCTGTTTTTGTTTAAAAGTGATGCAGCTCAGATTTAAATTCAGAGGGTAAACCTCATCTGTCAGAAGTTCGGGGAACACTGCACTAATCAAATGATAAGTAGGAGGGGCTTATTTCTATATTTGCATGTGCATATTTTGGCTTCCTCTGTACATGCTCCAACTTTTCCATCTAATGTTTTTCAAACAGTGGCTGAAACCTGGGACTTCAAGGTAGCTGAGACAAGGGAACAGTGTGGCTGTGAGGGAAAACTTCTCTTTGTAGTGCCTTGTTAGCATGCTTTAATTGGGCACAGAGTCAGAGTTAAATTTCAGCTCTCAGCTGCTTCAAGGAGCAGTGTTTTGAGGAAGCCTGGCAAAGAGGTCAAAATGAGCCCACCCAAGGTGAAATTTGTGAAGTAGAAACTGTGGTGTGATGGATTAGTCATTGTGGGGAATCACAGAGAGGAAGCAAATCACTAAGTGCTCCCTTCTTTCCTTAAGATTTGTCTAGTCGTGGTAATTGCCATGGGAGGTTGCGAGGGAAATGAGCTCTAAAGTCAAGGGCTATTCACAGTCTTCCTTTATACTTCTCTGAAAAATGGTAATGATTAGTCTTTTTTGACCCAAGCCCTAATTGCAAAGTGCACTGACCAGCCAAAGTTAAACAGAGGTACCAAGAGAGGGGTACTGGGGGTACAGAATTCAGGGAGCCCAAAGCCACTCTGGGGCCTGTGAAGCCAGGGTTATCCTGCATTCAGCAAATTCATTTCAATTTATTTTATTTTAATTCAGTTCTGCACTGCAGCCACTAGTGTCTCAGGGACAACAGAGCACAGTGAACAGCAGGAGCTCTGACTATCTACATCCCATGCTTTTCTGCAAACTTTATGACAATGAGGCTTTCCTATCATGAGGTGCTAATAAGCCCATCCACAAAATCAGCTTTGGAGCAAGGCAAGACCATCAAACTCAGCTGATGGCCGATACAATAATTGCCAGGCTGCAGACTCCTAACAAGGGATTTTTTTCTGACATTGTTTCCTTCTTCCTTTTCTTCCACCCAGCTCCATAATTTGGACTGCTCAGCCAGATCTTGCAAAGGGGTATCTCTGTTAGTGTGCTGTAGCAAAATAAAACAATTTTTCCTTCTCTTCCCCTTATTTTTTTCCTTTTCCACATATTTCTCCTCCTTTCTTTTGCTGTTTTCATTTCATAATCTGTTGTCATTTCTCTCTCCCCTCATCTAATTCATCTGCATCTTACTCCTCCTTTATTTTCCAGTCTTGGGGTGTGTTCAGACGGATCTTTTGATCTGCCATAGGAACGACTCCCTTGCGGATCAAAAATGCACGACCAGACAGAAACATCTGTGAAATATTCCGGTCCCATAGGCATCCCGTTCTGCTGCGCCTCCAATCCTGATTTAAAAAGTAGCAGTTTCAATGTAGGGTTTTCGCTTACCCGCGCAACAACTGCAGACTTTCTTCCGTCTGGTCACTCCATTAGCGCGCGATGCTCCCGTCGGCTCGGTCTGACGTCAGACCGAGCCGACGGCGGGAGCGCGATTTTTTAAAATTGAAACCCCATGTGCGCTTTAACGATAAGCGCTACGAGGAATGTCATATTCATGCTTATTTCTTTTAGGGACAAGATGTTACCGCGATGGGAGATGGAGGGGGAAGGACTGTTCTAACTTGCAAAATAGTCCCTCCATTGATCACGATGGCAATGGCAAGGGGAGGACCGGGACTTTGCTGAAAACCCTCCACGATCGCCTCAGTCCTCCAAGGAGGCACAGCCTTGCCTATGCGAATGTACAAAACTTTTTTTTTTTAAAATCCTCGGTGGATGCCGTGTAGACAAATCACGGCGGGAACAACGCGCGGTGAGGCTGTTTCGTGGGGGCGTCTGGTCGTGCTAGGCTGGATTAAAAAAATCGGGATAAAATTTTAGGAGGGCTCATGGCGCGATCGACTGGCCGTCTGAACGCAGCCTTAGTCTCATTTTCTTCTCATCTGCAACTTGCTTGGCAACTGAGAATGTACCTAATAGTATAGCAGCAAACCTTTGTTAATGTTATGAACAGAAGCTGGGGTCAAGTTACTATGTCCTTCTTTCCCATTCTTTAATTACATTTTAAACACTGTTTAAGTAGTGGCTTATTGTTGTATCAGTGGGACACCCTGGCCTGGATGACCCAGACAAGCCCCATCTCATCAGATCTTAGAAGCTAAACAGGGTTGCCCTTGGTTCGCATTTAGATGGGATGCTTCCAAGGAATTCCAGGGTCACTACACAGAGGCAGGCAATGGCAAACCACCTCCAAACATCTTGTGCCTTGAAAACCTTACAGGATCGTTATAAGTTGGCTGCAACTCGATGCAACTTTCTACCACCATCAGTGGAACGTCTAAATCCCCATCATAGATGCTACTCTGCTACTGTAGGCATTATGTTTCATGTTGTATGATAAATTACATCTTTTTTTAAAAAAAAGTCAGCAAAATCAATTCCAGTGATCCCAGTATTTCCAATGTAGCACCACTATGTAACCCATTTTGCCCTGCTTTTGTTCTAAGTAAAGGTACAAGGTTAAACTGAAATAGATTTCTTAATGATTTATTTACTAAAGGTAAATAAATTACAAAATTAAACACAACTATAGAAAAAAGTATTGAGAGCCACAGGCTCAATGAAATTGGTGAGCAGTCAGGTTAGAAATGGATAAAAGGAAGTACTTCTTTTCCCAAAGAGTGATTAACATATGGAATTCACTGCCACAGGAGGTGACGGCGGCTATGAGCATGGACAGCTTCAAGAGGGAATTAGATAAGCATATGGAGCAGAAGTCCATCAGTGGCTATTAGCCACAAGTTATAGATAGAAATTCTCAGTCCGGAGCAAGGGCTGCTCTGTATTCTTGGTGCTTGGGGGGGCAACAGTAGGAGGGCTTCTAGTGTCCTGGCCCCGCTGCTGGACCTCCTGATGGCACCTGGTATTTTTGGCCACTGTGTGACAGAGTGTTGGACTAGATGGGCCACTGGCCTGATCCAACATTGGCTTCTCTTATCTTCTTAAAACTGAGTAGATGAGGAGGGCATTTTTGGCAAGAACTGCATGGCTGGAAAGAGGGAGGAAAGCTGCTCCTGCTTCTTTTACATAGTTATGGTGGCTTCTATAGATGCTGGGGCCTGCCCTGAATGCTACATTCACAATATTTAACTGTAGTTTGAATAGCAGCTCTTCCTCCTGCCAAATAAGTTATAAAAGATGTCATACCCCATTTTTCTCCCCAATGAGAACCCAAAACAGCTTCAGTTGTTCTCCTGTCCTCCATTTTATCCTCACAACAACCCTGTGAGGTAGGTCTTGCTGGACGTGTGTAACCCAGCAACCTTCCATGTGGCAAGCTGGGGATTTGAGTATTAGAAACATAACAGGTTGGTTAAAATTTCTGTTATTCAGCCCCGTAGCTAGATGATTTTCATTGGGGGTGGCTCACTGGATGGAGGGAGACACTGGATGGAGGAGGGGCAGGGGAGAAAAAGAATGGAGGAGTGTGAGCACCCGCACAGTGGGGGAAGGGGGTGTGGTGGGGAGGGGCAGGCTGGCGCACTGGGCGAACAGATACCTGAACAAAGATCAGGCACCTTTGCATGTTCAGAAGCTGGGGGGGGGGGGCTGGCAGAAAGATGTGGGGTGGAAACCCCCTGCAATTCCAGCATCACTTCAAACCCCCCCTCATTCAAAACACATCCTCTGAAGGGCAGCCTTCCTGCTCCTTTCCTCTTCCATCTGCTCCCCAAAACTGGCAGTCTGCTGGTGTGAAATCAAGGTGGAAGCAAGCAGGGTCCCCCCGTGTTCCTTGGTCCTCCTCATTCCCCGTCCCTGAAGTTGCCCAAGGCACAGCAGCAGGCTGTAATAGACGATGGGGATGGAGCCCAAGTGGCAGGCAGGCAGGGAGCTGTTGCAGAGGCAGACATGGTTGTGTTCCATGGATACCAGCTCCGGGGAAGGGGGCCTGCACAGGCCCATAGCTACAGTGGGGCATCTCAGGGCTAGGCCCCCCGATTTGCTGGCAAGGCCCCCTGACTTTCCATCTAGCCCAGGGTGTCATGGCCTTCTCCCCCAGATTAAATTGATTAGCCAGTGCCCCCTGATAAATGTAAATGCCCCCTGACTTAAAAAATCCTGGCTACGGGCCTGGGCCTGCATCACTTCACAGGGTCCATGTCCATCAACATACAGCATCAGCCACTGAAGCTTAGGGTGCCAGTCACAGGCAACTCACCAGTCCTGCTGTGCCCAGCCCAACCCAACCACTGGCTAGTGGACAAGAGCCAAGAAGCGCCCTGCAATGCCCGCCCAACCCCTCTCCACCACCTTGCCCTCCCCACGCAGCACTCCCATGCGACTACCACTCACCTCAGCTGGGGGTGTTGCAAATTCATTAGGGGGCATTGCCCCAAGGGCCCCATGCTAGCTACGGCCCTGCTGTTATTACATGTTGCCTAGTATGGAGAAAACTTGGTCCCGAGTATTCCAATCCCTTCATTTTTTTGGCAGTGCAATTCCCACTATCATCCTGAGGTAATAAACTACTTCTAGGGCTACCCTAAGCCTGCTTAATTAGAAGTGCCCCACTTAATTCAATTATGCTTTCTCCTTAGTGCGCGTGTTTGGATAGCAGCCTGAGTCAACATATATTGGATCATGTGGCACATCTCTGTTGTAGTGGAGGCCAGAAAGCCCTTTAAAATCCTCTTGTCTCTACAGATTTAGGGTGTGTCTGCCTCTCCCTCTCATTACAATGTCAGTTTTCCCTCACTGTCCCTGAACCAATTTTTTTTTCATACATATGTGCTATCTTCTAGAACTGGACTCCGTAATAAATCCTGAGTATGGGTTTGTGCTCCTAGACAATCTACATTAATTTACAGCACGGCATCAGAAAAAAAGGAAGGAAGGCACTTCCAGGCAGAATTATGAGTTAGGAGAGTTCTGTAGTTTTGAAGTTTGCTTTGGTGAGAAGAAACTAGTGGATGGAATTGGCAAGGTTGCTACATGTTTACAGTAGAACAAATTCTTAATAGGTTTTTTTTAAGAAAAGAAAAGGGGTTGGGTAATAAATGTGAAGGGATGGAATAATGAAGAGCAGAAGTAAGGTATTTACCAATGATATCATTTGTTGCTATGGGAAGATTTCTAGAAACGCCCCCCCCCCAGTCTCTGGAAACTGGAAAAAGCCAAAGTTTATCTCATGAGAAGCATGACTGTATATAGTTCACAGACTAGAAAATTGCTCTCTCTCTCCTAATTGCTGAACTATCCCCTTATTTTGTGTGGGTTTTTTTCCACATGAATAGGATTCAGTGGTGAGTACACTGCCTGGAACCTCAGTACAATGCTTTAAAGACTCAAAGGCGCTCAGCAAGAACTCCTGTGATATGTCAGAAGGGCATCCCTAATGGCTACTCCTGGCTTTTGTCAAATTCATGTAGAAATCAATATATATTGCTAGAGTCCCCAATGACTAGGAATGAATTGGAGGTGAGAACCAGTTGACTGCTGCAGCAGGATATTGGTCTAAGTGTGTTCTAGGCATTTTGAAATCTGGGATGAGACTATGAATATGTGCATGTAAGAAAAAATTAATTTGAAGTTTTAGAACCAAAAGTTCACTTTTGGATTCAGCAAAAAACTGTAACGTTACAGTTCCTAGATGCCAGCACCTAATTCCTAGGGGGCAACCAAGCTGCCTGCATTTTATCTAGCTTTTGTGTAAAGCACCCAGAGATGCTCTCAGCAGGCATTTGTTTGCTTCTTGCAAAGCGAGGTTTCTCCCTGGCCCACAGCTCAAGTAAAAATAGACTTTTAAATGGGTATTAGAAGTCGGCCATGCTCTGGTGACCCTTATGTTTCGGAACGTCATCTCTGTTGAAGGATAAATCCAGAATCAGCCAATCTTGTGAAGCTGGGAAAGTGAAAGGTTACTCGAGGCAGAGAGCTACATGTCTTGCACTTGACAATTCCTGCTCTTGTTTGCTTGGCTCTTGCCCTCATTGCCATGTGCTCAGTATTACTTTTCCTGAAATAGATCTGCTCTCTCTCTCTCTCTCGCTCTCTCTCTCTCTCTCTCTCTCTCTCTCTCTCTCTCTCTCTCTCTCTCTCTCTCTCTCTCTCTCTCTCTCTCTCTCTCTGTTTTCCTGTTGCCAAACTCTCGGGCCCATTCTGTGCAGCAATGATGCTGATGCATGAATTTACACAAGGTGCAGAATGGAGTGCGACACACATAATTTTAGTTCATTATTTTCTTTGTTCCTGAAGAGCAGGTGAATGATTATAGTTTATGTTACGGCAAAATTGGTTTACTGCTGAGGTGAACTGCTCTGCCCTCTGTTTTCGAAGTTGCAGAATATTAACAAGTCAGAGGGAGGAGCAGAGAATTGTTTGCTGAACATTGGCCACTGCTCTGACTTCTTCACCTCTTTCATAATGCCACGTTTGCCATACTAGCAGGTTTTATGGTTTAATTCATGAACTAGAGAAAACAAGTAAAAAGAATCAGTGACACTTGAATAGTAAAAAAGCTCATGTGTAAGGTTCTGTGTCTCAGCTTCAGAATATCCAGGCAACATAATTTGCACATTATTAGTGAAGGAGCAAAATGAACAGACTAAAACATACTCCCTTTATGTAATTTCTGATGGATGCTTTATCTGAGCACCTGCCAAAATACCAGGGAAGGAATGTCCAACAGAGAGGTCTGTGTGTCTAACCAATTCTCACTGTCACAGAAGACAGAATTCTCACATTAACCCAGCTAATGTTCTAGTATTTGAGATGGGGGAGGGGGAGTCACAGAACAATTCTTTTGGAGCCTGCTATGCCTGATCTATCTCTTGCCCACTTTGGCAGCAGCCAGAAGACCCACACTGGACATCTCCTCTTACATGACTGACTGTGGCCAGTGTAGTCCAGTGGAGCCTCACACTATGGCTGCAGTGACATTGGAGATTTGGTGCAGTCTGAACATGCCTCTAAGTGTGCAGGTTCAAACTGTTGCAGGAAGAACCAACCAGACAGCACATCCTGCAGTGGTTTTCCTGCGCACTCCTCTGGTGGTGAGGTGTCCACATTACTGCAGTGCCTCAACGACAGAGTGCACTGCCTGTTCAATTTCTTTAAAAACCAGGCAGGAGCATGCACATATGCACTCATGCACTTATATGAATATCGGCAGCTACTAGAAAAACCTGGCAGAAATGGATCTGCCAGTTCAGACTTCCCATCTGGCTCCAGTTCAGAATAGGGGAGTTCAGATTGCTGGAAAAGTGGAGTGGAAGCACTAGTATTGGTAAAGACTGGACTTTCCTCAGTGCCTGGTTACTCTGCTTCTGAAGCAGTGCAAACCAGGTGGCCATGACTGGGGCACGGAAGGCAGATGTCATTGTCCAATCATGCTCTTTAAATCTGCAAAGATATCGCTGCAAACTGCTCATGTGACCACAGGCTATTGCAGCAATGACACAGAGTCCTGTGGCACCCTGAAAACTAACACAGTTATTGTATCATTAGAGTTCTTAGCCATGAGCTCACTGCATCACAGGCATCATGTGCTATAATAGAGTATGCTACGATACATTTGTTAGCCTTTAAGGTGCCACAAGACTTATTTTGATCTTGTCCAATGTAAGGACCATTGAGTTGTAGAAGTAAAATGCACCTGAGGGTCATCTAGTCCAACTCCCTATTTTAAAGCAGGAACCTTCACACATACACAGACACCACACAAACATATGTGCATTTTCCCCTTGCCTTTCACAATATCAGCAATAGCACCAAACAACACTTTGATGGAGGAAGGTATGGAGAGGACTCAGTTCAACCCCATTCATCTCTAAAATAGCGTGTCAACAGTATCACCCAGCAACCTGCTTGGATAGAATCACATATGCAAAACACGTGTGTGTCACTCATTTCCTCATCCACTCAGAAACATGTGCATAGAAGCCTGCCCAAATGAGTAGATGCCACCACCTCTTTGGATTGGAAAATAGTGATCAAATGGCAAAAGATTAACAGTGCAATCCTAAATAGAGTTACACCCTTCTAAATGTGTAACTCGGAGGCAATGCTCCCTCTAAGCTGTGGAGTCTTGTGAGAAAAAATTCTATTTTGTGAACTACTGGCATTAAAGTTGTGAGCGAGAGATTTGGCTACTGCATCATTTAGTCTGCTCTGGAGCTATCTTTCCTGAGCTAAGACAAAAATATGTGAGCCAGAGGCTGAAAAACTGAGCTAGCTCACACTAACTCAGCTTAGAAGGAACACTGCTGGGGAGGGCATAGCTCAGTGGTAGAGCCATCTGCTTGCCATGCAGAAGGTCACCAGTTCAGTCCCTGGAATCTCTGGTTTAAACAACCTCTTCCTGAGAACCTGGAGAGCCACTGCCAGTCTGAGTAGATAATATTGACCCTAATGGACCCAAAGACTGATTCAGTATAAGAAAGTTTCATGTATTTATGTGTTTTGGATGTCACTGCACATCACAAAATCCTTATAACTATAATCGTAGGGCTGACTGACTGATTGACAAGGCAGATTAGAGACTTGAGTTCTCCCTGGTCTTGGATGGGGTTACACTCCCCTTGAAACATCAGGTTCACAACTTGGGAGTGCTGCTTGACAAAGTGGACACCTTAGAAAATCAGCTGACTGCTGTGCAATGCTCCCTCTAAGCTGTGTAGTCTTGTGAGCAAAAGTTCTGCTTTGTGAGTTACTGGCATCAAAGTTGTGAGTGAGTGATTTGGCTGCTGCATAAATTAGTTTGCTCTGGAGCCAACCTTCCTGAGTTAAGTGTGTGAGCTGGAGGCTAAAAAACTGTGAGCTAGCTCACACTAACTCAGCTTAGAGGGAGCATTGCTGTTGTGTTTTGGAGTGCTTTTACCCAGCTTCAGCTAGCACACCAGCTGCTCCTGTTCCTGATGCAATGCCTTAGTTAAATCTAGATTGAACTACTGCAGTGTGTTCTACTTGGGGCCACCCTTGAAGAATGTACAGAGACTGCAGCTGGTGCAGAGTGCTGAGGCTAGACTGCTAGTTAGGGCCAGTAACCAGGATCATGTGACCCCAATATTATAGCTGGCTTCCAGTCTGCTCCCAAGACCAATACGAGGTATTGTTTTTAACCTTTAAAGCCTTGCATGGCTTGGGAGTGGGTGTCTGAAGGACCATCTTCTCCTATATGTTCCCGCCCAGGAATAAGATCATAGGGAGAGGCCCTCCTGACTATACCATTGATCAAATAAGTTCATTTGATGAGTATGTGGGAGAGGGCCTTCACAGTGGCAGCCCCACAATTATGGAACAATCTCCCCAGGGAAGTGTACACTCACTTTTGACCTTTAGGAGACAACTGAAGACAGTTTTATTCATGACAGCATTTGATTAGTTTCAGTTTTTCTGCCTACTAGCAGTTTTAAATTATTGATTTTAAACTAATGGTTTTATGCAGGGGTCTTTTCGTAGAAGAACAGCTGCAGGAGCTCATTAGCATATGGTATGCTAATGAGCTATTAGGCTATTAGCATATGCCACACCCCCTGACATCACCAGAAGTGATGTCAGAAGGGGAAGCAAAAGGGGGGGAAGCATCTTCAAAAGCCTCCCCTTCCCTTCCCCAGCTGGTCTGGGTGGGGGAGCTAAGAGAGAAGGGGTTTAAAGTTTAAACTCCTTCTCACTAGAGTTGGGCCACAGAAGGAGGAAAGAGGGAAGGAAAGAGAGAGAGTAGAGAGAAGGAAAGAAGGAAGGAAAGAGAGAAAGAAAGAGAGGGAAGAGGGAGGGAAACAGGGAAAGGAGGAAAAAGAGAAGAGAAGAAGGTGGGAAAGAAAGAAAGAAAGAGAGAAGAGAAGAGAAGAGAAGAAGAGAAGAGAGAAGAAGAGAAGAGAAGAGAAGAGAGAGAAGAGAAGAGAAGAGAAGAATGAGGGAAAGAGGAAAAAGAAAGAAGGAAAGGAGGGAATGAAAGAAATTCAGTGGCAATTCAGCCCCATTATACCCTATGGGCCATTGAAGTCAATGGTGAAAACATAGGGTATATTCTGGGGAGCTGGAGGGGAGGGTTTGAGGGAGAGGCTCCAAGATCACAGGATAGCTAATGGAGCCTCTCCCCAAGATACCCACCAAATTTCAAGAACATTGGACCAGGGGTCCAATTCTATGGGCCCCAAACAGGTTGCCCCATTTCCTCCATTGTTCTCTATGGTGGGGAAAATAAGTTATTTTTTTCCCACCATAGAGAACTAATGGAGGGAATAGGGGCAACCTGTTTAGGTGGCCATAGAATTGGACCCCCTGGTCCAATGTTCTTGAAATTTGGTGGGTATCTTGGGGAGAGGCTCCATTAGCTATCCTGTGATCTTGGAGCTCTCCCTCAAACCTCCCTCCAGCCCCTAGAATATACCCTATGTTTTCACCATTGACTTCAATGGCCCATAGGATATAATGGAGCTGAAATTGACATTCGGCTGCCTGAAAGACTCTCCGGGACGCCGGCTGGGGGCGGGGCTTGGCTTCTGAGCTCCCGGAGCTGCGCTCCGGTGGGCTCCCCCCGGAAAAGACCCCTGGTTTTATGTATTTTAGTATGTTTTGTTGTAGTTTACATTGTAAGCCACCTTGAGTTCCTGTAGGTAGAAAGGTGACTAATAAATGTTTTAAATGAATAATATACTTGAGGGTCATTAACTGCAAGACATCACATAACTAAGCTGACAGTGCAGTGTGACAATGTACTGGTGCAGTGTTTTGTTTTGTTTTAATCCATGCAGTATACACAGATATTCACTCTGCAGTATCCATTAGCTGTAATTTTTTAACTGGAAAAACTAGAGCACACTGTTTTGTAGTTCTTTTCTTAACAGCAACAACAAAAAAGAGCATAGATTATTAGGAGATACTTCCCTCTACAACCTGTGGCTAGGAGGTCCCTGGATGCCCCTTTGAAGGTGTTTTTTTATTCTTTTCTGAACACCATAATTGTATGAAATATGAGAGATTTCCCTGTTTTAAAAACCATTTCAGCTCTATAACACCTCATTATTTTTACATTTTTGATTTTGTCACCTCAATGGTCGCAATGACTTCTTGCCCTTTGGATGGAGCAAAGTTTAATTTATTGTTTAAAAAATTCATACTAGAATTCTCGTTTTCCCCAAACAGAGGGTTTTTTTTTCCACATTTGCACTGCAAGCAAGAATTCAGTAGTTGAGAATATTTTGGGTACTCTGATTTGCCTGTTGCAATTCCCCCAGCATTCAGAATTTGAAGGTGCATTTGGCAATCATGGCTAGTACCTACTCATGGACATTATTGTCTGTGAATTTGTCTAACCACCTTCTAAGGTTACTTAAATTTCCTGCCATGAGCTCAAATTCTCTTTCCTTCTTAGTTACCAGCAGTTGAGACATGGGGCAAAGTGCAATAGAGTTCACCCGCCAAAGCAGCTATTTTCTTCAGGGAAACTAATCTCTGTACACTGGAGATCAAATATGATTCCAGGAGATCTCCAGGCCCCACATGGAGGTTAGCAGCCCTAATTGACTGGCTGCCTGACTGACTACAGTTGTTATGTCTTTGCTGTTGTTGGTGGTGTGTGTGTGTGTGCCTGGAAGTAATGATTAGGGTTGCTAGGCCCCCCGCTCAATGGGTCCATTCCCCGCCGACCCCAGATTTGGCTGCCAGGGGGAACCCCAGCCCCAAAGTGCCGGGATTGTGGAGACATGCCTGGTGTGATGATGTCACCTGGAGGTGACGTCATCGCGTCGGGCACGTTGCAGGGGGGACACTCTATCATTCGAGGGAAAACGCTATGGTTTTCCCTCGAATGATAGTGGTCCTGCCCCCAATGTGTCCAACACGATGATTTCACTTCTGGGTGATGTCATTGGTGCACACGCAAAGCGTGCATGCCAAAGAACTCCTGGAGAGGGCCAGGACTCCCCCCACTGCAGCCAAGGACTTGGCAACCCTGGTCATGATTAACTTCTGGTAACCCTACTGGGACTTGAATGTTTCAGAGACCAATCAGCAACTTTGGTGAAGTTCTGAACTTCCTACCCACTTTGTGTAAGAAACAGATTTGACCCCAGAAATTAGGCAGCAATGAGGGATGTAGCTGACAGATTCATAGTGCTAGGTGTAGTCAACCAACCTTCAATAAACTGAGAGTTGTGTAAACCAAAAATAAGTAATTGTGTATGGTGCCTGCTGAGGTACATCTATGATGAGCTGAACGTGGCAATCCAGGGTGTAAAGCAAGATCAGCCCTAGGCTGGCTTTAATTCATCTATATATCTAATAGCCAAGTTGCCCCCTCCATGCGGATATCTAAATCCGCACATTGGGGGCACTTGGGGGGCAGAGAGATTTTCCTGCACACTTGGAGCAGTCTCCAGGTGTGCAGAAAAATCTAAAAAGTTGAAAGAAGTATACAGGGGATATTTAAATCCCCCCCAAAGTAAAAGAGCGTTCCCTGCACATGCGCAGAGAACACCCTGGCAACTGTCCCGCAACCACTGCTGGGACAGGAGGGGGCAGGATAAGGCTTGGCAGGCCAGCAACAGTGAGGGGAAGGAGAAGCTTGGCGGGCTGAGCTCAGGCCTTGCCACGGGTGCCAGAGGGGAGGGAGAAGGCTTGGTGGGCCAGTGGCTGTGAGCTGCTCAGGCCTCGCCACCACTGGGGGGAAGAGGGGAAAAGAAGGCTTGGTGGGCTGAGCTCAGGCCTCACCACTGGTGCTGGGGGAGGAGGAGGGAGAAAGCTTGGTTGGCCTGGCTTGCTGGGAGCTGCACAAGCCTCGCTGTTGGTGCTGGCGGGTGAAGGAGGAGGGGAGAAGGCTCACCTGTGGCTGCTTCCTCCTCCTCCATGTGGAGCTCCCTCCTGCAAGTATCGCAGGTCCCCCTTCTTGTTTTACTATAATGACAGAATCTGAGGCTGAAGGCCTGTGTAAATGTTAGTCTCAAAATAGGGCTACTTGACTAAGGAAACACACCTCCAGCTGTGCATAGCCAGTATAGCTCTCAGAGTTTTGGTCTGGGGAGAACCTCATTCATCTGTGAAGTTCACTGGCAGACCTTAGATCAGTCATGAGCAGTAAAACTAACCTCCCTCACAGGCTGATGTGAAGCTACATTTGTGGAGGAAAGAGCCATGTACACCATTCCGAGTTCTTTAGAGGAAGGACGTGATAAAAATATAATCCTGTCCTTATATATATTTGAATTCTGGTTCCACCACATTCTATCCTTGCCGTAATTGATTCGGCTCAAGAACTGGCAGTCAGAAGAAACAGGCCAGGGCTGACTGGCTGCTTCGCAAAGCCCCGCCCATGTCAGCCCCGGTCACTGTTTTCAGCTCAGGCTCCTCCAGTCCTCCGACAGGAGAGGACTGTCTGGAGTGTTAGCACAGGGACAGGCCCTCAAGGCTGAGACAAGTGAGAGAAGCCCTTTTCTGCCGCCCCACCCCATCCCCTGGGCCTTCATTGAAGGGACTAGGCCCAGAGAAGCCCTTTTCCGCCCCCCACATGCCATCCCCTGAGTCTTCTGTGGGGCACTAGGCCCAGAGAAGCCCTTTTCCGCCCCCCACACGCCATCCCCTGGGCCTTCTATGAAGGGACTAGGCCCAGAGAAGCCCTTTTCCGCCCCCCACACCATCCCCTTAGCCTTCTATGGGGCACTAGGCCCAGAGGAGCCTTTTCCACCCTCCCACACCATCCCCTGGGCCTTCTATGAAGGGACTAGACTCAGAGAAGCCCTTTTCCATCCCCCACACACCATCCCCTGAGCCTTCTATGAGGCACTAGGCCCAGAGAAACCCTTTTCCGCCCCCACACGCCATCCCCTGGGCCTTCTATGGGGCACTAGGCCCGGAGAAGCCCTTTTCTGTCCCCCAGACACCATCCCCTGGGCCTTCTATGGGGCACTAGGCCCAGAGAAGGCCTTTTCCATCCCCCACACGCCATCCTTCTATGGGGCACTAGGCCCAAAGAAGGCCTTTTCCGTCCCCCACACGCCATCTCCTGGGCCTTCTGTGGGGCACTAGGCCCAGGGAAGGCCTTTTCTGTCCCCCACACGCAATCCCCTGGGCCTTCTATGGGGGCACTAGGCCCAGAGAAGGCCTTTTCCATCCCCCACATGCCATCCCCTGGGCTTTCTATGGGGCACTAAGCCCAGAGAAGGCCTTTTCCGTCCCCCACACGCCATCCTTCTATGGGGGCACTAGGCCCAAAGGCCTTTCCCATCCCCCACACGCCATCCCCTGGGCCTTCTGTGGGGCACTAGGCCCAGGGAAGGCCTTTCCCGTCCCCCACACGCAATCCCCTGGGCCTTCTATGGGGGCACCAGGCCCAGAGAAGGCCTTTTCCATCCCCCACACGCCATCCCCTGGGCTTTCTATGGGGCACTAGGCCCAGAGAAGGCCTTTTCCGTCCCCCACACACCATCTTTCTATGGGGGCACTAGGCCCAGAGAAGGCCTTTTCCGTCCCCCACACGCCATCCCCTGGGCCTTCTATGGGGGCAGTAGGCCCAGAGAAGCCCTTTTACCCCACACACCATCCTCTGGGCCTTCTATGGGGGCAGTAGGCCCAGAGAAGCCCTTTTCCCCCACACACTGCCTACTGCCCCCATAGAAGGCCCAGGGGATGGTGTGTGGGGGACAGAAAAGGCCTTCTCTGGGCCCAGAGAAGGCCTTTTCTGCCCCTCTTCCCTTCCTTTTCCCCCTTTCCTTTCTTCCTCTCTCCTTTCTTTCACTCCCCTCTTCCTTCCTTCCTTCCTTCCTTTCTCCAACCCTCTCTCCCTTCCACCTCCCTCTCTTCCTTTCTAGGGCCCGTTGTCTTCCACCACAACGGGCTTTGCTCCCTAGTAGACATATACATGTATCTAGATGTCAGAACACATATTCTCTCTTTATGTGTACATATAATAACACCAGTGGCTCATAGAGAAATCACTCAGAAGTAAACTGAGGATATACCAATGGTACACTTATGTAGCGGTCAACAAACTGGAACTACTTTTTTTAAAAAAAATTCAGTTCTTGGGATCATTAACCCGGTAACTTTCACAGGAGAAAAACACTTCTAATTAAAACTAATAAAATGTGAAAATGAAAATGTACAAATGTATGGTTCATGAGATGGCTGCACTGGTTTCTCTATACTGAAACCTAGGGCCAAAACAGGTATTTTAAAGGTTACAACTCATCATTATGCTGTAAAAAGTAAATTGTATATGCAGCCAGGGTTGAGTCTTGGTCACATGTGGGAAGGAAACAGTAGATTTAACCCTTTGAGCTTTGAACAGTTTTGTTAATCAAAACCAGACTTCCTACATTGTTATTGGCCTTTTAGGTAACATGGATTTTTTAAAAAGACACTTTAACCTCCTTTGAACCTGCTAATCACAAAATGAGGAGACCAGTTCTGATCAATTAAATCAAACAGGGCTTGAAAAGTTCAAACTCCTATCCTCTCCCCTCCCCTCCCCTGACCTGGGTTGCCTAGGCTAGCCTGATCCCATTAGATCTTGGAGGCTAAGCAGGGTTGGCCTTGGCTAGTATTTGGAAGGGTGACCTTCAAGGAATACCAGGGCTGCAACACAGAGACAAACAATGGCAAACCACCTCTGAAACATCTCTTGCCTTAAAAACAAGTCTAGCTCACCACCTAGTGGTGCATAATGTAAAAAGAGCTGGAGTTGCTGGCTGCCAGAAAATCTTAGGATCTCCTGGCTATTCTATATACAATTTGTTGTTGTGTTGTTGTTCAGTTGCACAATTGAGTCTGACTCTTCACAACTCTTCAAGCCAGCTTTTGCGCTCTCCTCTTTGACCCTCAGCAAGAGGGTCCTCTTTACCCTCTTTAGGTCCTCTTCACTTTCTGCTATTAGAGTGGTATCATCTGCATATCTGAGGCTGTTGATGTTTTTCTTGGCAAAGGTTGTCTTGAAACTCAACATCAAAAAAACTAAGATCATGGCATCCAGCCCCATCACTCCTTGGCAAATAGAAGGGGAAGTCATGGAAGCAGTGACAGATTTCATGTCCCTGGGATCCAAGATCACTGCAGATGGTGACTGCCGCCATGAAATTAAAAGACACCTGCTCCTTGGAAGGAAAGCAATGGCAAACCTAGACAGCATAATAAAAAGTAGAGACATCACCCTGCCAACAAAAGTCCGTATGGTCAAAGCAATGGTATTCCCAGTAGTAATGTATGGCTGCAAGAGTTGGACCATAAGGAAGGCCGAGCCATATAATAATTCATTCATCTTCTCCCCTTTCTAGGTAGCCCTGATTTTTAAAAAAGTGCCTGCATGCTTGGTTAATATACTTTTATAGACTTCTGTTGGATTCTTAGAGATCTCTTTTGAGACTGTTTTTGCTAAAATATCTGCAACCTATTTGAGCTCATGGAATAAGGTAGGATGCAAGTACAAGTAATACAGTTTTATTTATTTACTTTGTAGCCTGCCTTTCTCACTGAGACTCAAGGCAGATTACATAGTTTAAGTCAATGCCATCAATAGGATGAGACTCATAATAAGTAAAAAGGACTAGGACTGACATTGTGTTGAATGCAGCCATTTCTCTTCATACATCCTTCTGTCATTTGCCCTCTAGTCCCCCCAGTGGTGGAACCTGTTTCCCTAGATATCCGGCAAGCCTTGGGCCGCAGTGTCACGCTTCGCTGCTCCATGCTAAAGGGGAACCCTATGAAAGTGGCTACAGCTGTCTGGAGAATCAATGGAAGTCTGCTGACTGTGCCTCCTGTGGAACAACAGGAATACTCTGAATATAAGGTGGACAATGTGAGCCGGGAAACTAGTGGCAGCTATGAATGCAGCATCTCCAATGATGTCGGAGTGGCAACCTGCCTCTTCCAGGTATCTGGTAAGTCTTACAAATAGGATCCACCTGGTTTTCCATTTAGTAGCTTTTGGTGTGATTAAAACCGGTTGGTAAAATGGGAGTTGTGCTGGCATAATTGAAATCAGTGGAACTACTTGTAGGCAGCTTCTTGATACGAAAAGCTTCCATGTGATTTCCTATGTACTGGGGAGTCCCTTGCAGAATGGATGCAATTCCAGGTGTATTTAATCATGTCAATTACTGTGCTTTATAGTCCAGCCCACCTTTGTATTTAGGACCAACAAAAGACACCACTGACTTACCACACTTAGGGCAAGCTGGTATTTAATTTACATTGTCCCTACTACTAGCTTAATTAATTTGTCTATTTGTTTTATTCCCAAATGGGACTATGTGTTCATTCAAACTTATTGGCATTCTAGAGAATGGTGTTTTGTTCTTCTCTAAGAAAAGAAAGCTTCATTTGTTGACTGTATTTTTACTGATTCCTTGCTTGTTGCTTATTCTGTGATAGAGAGATTCTGAAGCACAAGGAGCTGTGAAGAAATCTGAACTTGAACAACTTGGGGAAAGAATTTTGGGACAAAATTGGGAACCAGTTTTCTACAGTAGAATCAGATCTCTGCTAAAATTGTCAGAAAAGATGGTAGCTTAATTAATAGTTTTAGTAGTTTCTAAGGGCACAACCGTATTGTGGCTTTGAAGGAGGGACAAGATGTACCTTCACTGTATCTCCAATCCAGCATTCCTCACTTCTCTGAAACTTCATTTTGTTCTGATCCCTGCTTGACCTTGCTAGTCCATATTGAAAGCAGCAGCAATGTGTGAGAGACCAGAACAGACCATGCAGTCACGCAACAAGCCCATTCCGGGGAAGAGATTTTTCACCCCAAACCACATACTTTGTTTATTTCCCTATTTCAGCACATGAGCCTAAGTGACAGAGTAAGCAATTGCCTTGAAGTGAATGGGTTGAAATCTTGATTTTGCTGTCTGTACTCTGTTGAAATTGCTCTTGGCAGTTTTAGGTGTCCTCTTGTGAAATTCAGGACTTCTTCTCAGTCTTCATCCTTGCTCTGTGGTGAACCACTATCAAACATATTATCTTTCTTAAATCTCTTTCCTACTTTGCACTTCTAACATGTCTGCCTCTAGTTGATTTTCAGTTATGTTTGTCTTCTTCTTTTTTGGTATTTTTGCATTTGTGTGTGTGTGTGCATGTGTGTGCCCATGTCTGGAAGTCATGGTGACATCTGGTGACTCCTACTGGGGCATGGAGGATGTTCAGAGAAGTGGCTTGATAGCCTCCCTCTGGCCTCCTGGCCCTGGTATTCTCTGGAGGTCTCCCATCCAAACACTTTGCCAGGGTCAGCCCTGCTTGACTTCCGAGATCTGATGAGATCAGGCTTGCCTGGACTATCCAGGTCAGGGCATTTTCAGTTATGTATTCCATATCTTCTTAGTAACTCTTCCTTATATCTGATGCTGACAGCTGAGGCTGACCAAGACTTAGATTCCCCCCACACTCACTTTTCTGTCTTTTCATGATGCTACTCAAAGCAATAGATTTGGATAGTTTTGTTCTTCTGACAACTTTCCGATCTATTTTCCCGTCCTTCTGCCCTGCACCACATCTTTTAACTTACAGTGGAATCCTATGGATTTGTACATAAATGTAAATTCTATTGCATTCAATGGGACTTACTTCCTAGTAAGTAAGATTGCAGTTTTATCTTCACAGTTGTATCCAAAGAGCTAGATGGTGAAATGGTTCCTTCTTCCATTTGCACCCAGTATAACTCTGAAGACTGTTCACATTTGACACAGTTCATAGAACTGGAAGTTTGGAACGGTGTAAAGTGTGGGAACCAGAAAAGAGGGAGAAGCTGTTGTAGGAAGAGGAAAAATAAAGGCTCTGTCCTACAATGAAGTAGGGATGGAGAACGGATTGAATATTCAGAAGAACTGCTCAGACAGTTTCAGGGAATGCTATAGAGCCAAAGTCATGACCAGCAAACTTATGTTAGGTATCTATTGCTAAACTACACAGTTCTCCCCAATATGCTAATTTTCTATGTGAAGGTTACTTGGTTAGCAGAGTGCTCAAGGCATATAATGAAGCAGAGTCTATCTGGTTTGTGTGTGCTTATAAGAAACACAGTTACACACGGAGCCTCTTTATCTTTGCAAAACTAATATGAGTCCTTTATTATAAAGAAATCCATTCTAGACAGGATAGGGATAGGTTTCTAATCTAGTCTAAGTAGATAGGATGGATAGCGATGCAGGAAGTATGTTCTGCACTCATGGTGCCAAGATGAGAAAGCTAGCACAGTGCCAAGAGAAGGTGTCAGAATGGAAGGAAGGAAGATTCCCTGAGAGTAGCAATCTACACATCAAAGTAGAAAAGAAGGGTAGAAGAGTCCTGGCCTCTCTCTCTGACTCTGTTATAGACCCCCTCTGAAGTCTGATGCTAAGAGACAGTGCAAAATCCTTCACTTCCAACACTACGTATAGAATAGTGTTGCCAAGCAAACAACAAGCAGGAGGCTGGGGGTATTTGCAACAGCATGACATCACTTCCACAAAAACCCAGAAGTTATGTCACACCTCTCTAGGAATCACTGGAAATTCTGTAGTAAAACCAGAGAGTTCCCAGTAATTCCTAGAAGGTACTGATGTCACTAGAAAAACCCAGATGTCATGCTATTGGCCTAAGGCCATTTGGGGGGGCAGGAGTGCCAGCAGCAAATGGGGGCACTGGGGGCCTGGAAACCCTGGTACAGAGGGGGGTTTTAAAAGTGAGGGAGCAATCATTTCCCCCCTCCCCCACACAGACAGCCTGATATGATACAGTCCAACAATAGCTCCATTACATGTGTATTCAGATCACATAGCTTACCTTTTAGTTACAAGAGACTTGTGAAATATTACATTTTTGCCTGCTTTGGTGTGAAGCTACAGTAAGCAAAAGTTGAAATGGCTGGCTAAAACTTCTGCAATGTATGGCTTTAATATCATAGCCTCCCAGTGTGTTCTTAAAGGATAAGAAATCCAATTCCAGTCAACCATTTTCAACTTTATGTTATAGGCACCCTGCTTGTGAGCACCCCCTGCAGCTGGTTCATCTCTTCCACCCTCCACCATGGTGGTCTACCTGGAGAGACTCCCCAGGCCTCAGAATCAGGATGTGGATAAGGGTTGTTACACCCAGTCCTCTTTTAAGAATGAGATCAGCCTTAACACCAGGTTCAACATCTCCTCATTCCTCCCCTCTGGCCTGATGTGGGAGCCCTACCTTTTATTTCCTCCCCCTGGCCTGTTCTCCATCCTCTTTTTGAACTTGGCTAATCCTACCCCATCTTTCCTGACCTTTAGCCTGGCCCAGCCAGGGCATGTCACTTCTCCTTTCAATTTGTCCAGGTGCCTGCAATTAGTCTTTACCTGAGAGCTCTGGCCAACTGCCAGAGATTCCCCATTGTGTACAAGAAGGCTGCTGGCTCTTTGTCACTGGCTGATGATGTCATCAGCAGGGGACTAGTGTCAGGTACTTCAGTAACTCAGTTCAACAGCAGGTCCTGAATTAGGTTCAGCTTTTATTGGTCAGAGAAAAGTGAAGTCGTTTTGGACGGCTCCAGAACAATCTGCAGTGAAATGCCTGGCCTCTCCACAGCGGATGCATAAGTCCTGCTTCATGCGTGCCTTCCTGGTGCTGTCTTTCAGCTTTGGGGGCTTTGGTTTCACTTCCATGGACCCCGTTCGAGTTGCTTGGGCAGGCCCATCTATCTTGATCATCTGCAGGTGGGCCTTGGCATTGGCAGCTTCTCGCACCCATGCGTTAAAAGAGATGGGGCAAAAGATTTATGCGTAAGCAAAGAATATTGGATATGGATCCATTGGGTGATACAAAAGGTATTAGGTATGGCAATACCATTTACGCCTGAGGTAATGTTATTAAGTATTTTGCCAAAGGTTTTAATAGGGACGATCGATATCTTGTGGTATATTTAACTACTGCGGCTAGAATTTTGTATGCAAAATATTGGAAGACTACCCAGACTCCCTCGAAGCAAGAATACATTCATAAAGTTTTAGAAGCAGCAGAGATGGGCAAGCTGACATTGGTGATGAAAGGACTGGCTGACTCCACCTTTCAGAAGACTTGGGTGCGATTTTATAACTGGTACAGTAACATGGATTAGGTTGATATTGGGAGGATTAAGTATAAGTGGAACTTTGTGAAACTTTGTACCCAACAAGGGAGAAGGAAAAGGCAAGAGACAAACTTATAGTGGAGGAGGATATTATTACAATTTTAGTGCGGCATGGTTTAGTAGAAACGTAAAAGCATGTATTACCCCCGTTTGTGTTTTATGTTTAGGGTTAGTTATGCTTGTGATATGTTTTGTAATATAAAAAAATTAATAAAATTCTGCCCTTCAGGGCAGTTAAAAAAAGAGAGAGAGAGAGATGGGGTGTATACTACACAGGATGGTCTCTCGGATCTCTGGGTGCAGCCCCACTCAATACTGCTCTGCTAGCACCCCGTCTGGCCACCCTTGCACTTTAGTCACATACTTCTCGAACTCTTCTGTGTATTTGCGGACTGTGTGTCTGCCTTGCTTCAGGGTGTGGAGATGATTCTGCGCGCGTTTGCTCTCCAGCGGGTCCTCATATTTTGTTCTAGGGACCCACATGAATGCGGCTACTTCTTGCAGCTCGGGGCCCTGTGCATTGTGTAGGCTCACATACCAGTCAGCTGCCCCACCTCTGAGTTGTGCTGCTATGTGGTCCACCCTTCTGGCATCTGTAGGGAAGAGGTGGCCCCAGTTTTGGATAAACTTCTCCACCTGTACTACAAAGAAGGCCAGCTTTTTGGGAGTGCCATCAAACTTCGCATCCAACAACCCTTTGGGGAGGATTTCTGGCAGTCTGGGACCCAGGATTGGCGCTATCAGAGCTGGAACCGGGATAGGTGCTTGCTGGTCCCCCGGTGGTGGAGGGGGTGGCAGTTGCTGTTGAGCCGGGGGTTGCTGCTGTTGTTGCAGATGCATCTCGGCTTGCACCAGCTGTGCCACTGTGCCTGGAATGTCCATCAAGGCATCTCCCACCGCCTGGATCAACCGCTCCTGGGCTCGTTTGATTTGGGTGAGGTGTTCCTCCCAACCCTTCTTCTTCTCCTCTTTGTGTTGAGTCCACGCTCCCATTCTGGGGGGCGGTTGGTACTCATAGCAGTTCCCTCTTGCCAGACCCAGAGTTACCGACCATGTCTCCTGGGTACTCGAGTCAAACGCTGACCACTCAAACTCCTTCTGTGACTCGTGAGGCAGTCCGAAGTATCCTCCCTCTGCTCCCAGTCCCAAACTCTGGGGAATAGGTAGTTTCAGGGGCACAGCTGTCACTGGAACCATAGTCACCGGCGGGGTCATGGTGACCGGCATGGTAGTAATCAGAGTGGTGGTTACTGGTACACCTGGTTCCTTTGGGATCAGCTGTCCCTCTTCTTCACCACTCATCTTTCCAACGATATGGGTAGAGGGGATGCTGTTTCCTGACTCTCTGTGAGGTACTTCAATAACTCAGTTCAACAGCAGATCCTGAATTAGGTTCAGCTTTTATTGACCAGAGAAAGGTGAAGTCATTCTGGACGTTATCGAGTCAGGAATGGGGAATACAAAATGGCTAAAGCAACTGGTTTCATACAGGACCCCCTGACACCTGAGGGCCAATAGGCAATAAATGAAAAATGCGGGGAGGTGAGTAATGGTTCAGAGGCGCACGGGAGATGAGAACGGCTTCGCGCCGAAGAAGCCGGGTGCTCAAAGCCAGTGGCAAGATAAGTGAGACAGTTAGAAAAACACAGCTGCATAGCAATACACATTCCACCTTACACAGTACATCCATGGCAAGGCTACCCGACAACTAGCAGTTGTGGCAGGAATTGGCTGTAACAAGGGCTGGCTCCTTGGCTTCCTGATGGGCATGGAACCCAGCAGCAAGGTGGAGCCTCAGTGCAATGTTGTCCCCAGCTCTTGCTGCAAAGGCTCTTCCCCCACTGGACCAGTCCTGCTGGCTAAACTCACATTTCCTTTGCTTGGAAATACAAGCTTGGGAGGCTCATATATGATAGGGTTGCCAGCCTCCAGGTGGGGCCTGGGGATCTCCCCTTTTACAACTGATCTCCAGCTGACAGAGATCAGCTCTCCTGGAGAAAATGGCTGCTTTGAAGAGTGGACTCTATGGCATTGTGTGATGCTCAGGCCCCTGCCCTCCGCAAACCCCACCCTCTCCTGCATCCACCCCCAAAGTCTCCAGTATTTTCCAACCCAGACCTGGCAACCCTATAATATGAAGGTAGGCATTACATCTCCCCCAGACCAGAGAAGTGTGGCAGATCCAGAACTGCCACTGGGGTAAAATCCAGGTGGGGGACTGCATCCATGCAGCAGCTAGAAGGACCAAGGATTCTGAAATGCAAATCCTTTGTCAGCATGGTATCCAATGCAGCATGGAGACAAGCAGTCCTGTTAAAATCAGTAGGCTTGAAGTTTACTGGATTGTGGTCCCTGATCCAATCACTTTGGGGGACTCAAGATGTACATAAACTCTCTTTCCTGCAAGAGCCCTCTTAGTCAGTGTCTGGTAATGGGTTGGGACCCTATTCTGGCCCTCCTTGGCTTGTTCTCACTGTGGAAGGGCAAACACCCATTTCTTTTTTACTAGGGTTACCATATTTTGAAAAGCAAAAAAGAGGACATATTTCCCAACTGACTACTTCAGACTAGTGATCACTGTGACAAATATGATTTTAAATACCTCTACTATTTCAGCTGTGAGAATTGCTACTAACTAAGAATATTCTTAACCTTCCAACCCCAAAAGAGGACATTTTCGGCATTTTTTTAAAAAAGAGCCCAAAAGAGAATGGACACCAAAAAAAGAAGAAATGTCCTCTAAAAAGAAGGCATCTCCTCTAAAAAGAAAACACCTGGTAACCCTATTTTTACCCTTTTTTTTTATATATAGATGGTGTCCCACTTCATCTTATTTCCTCCTTTTCCTTCCACTATTGTCTTCCTCCCCCACAGTGGGGTAAATCCAACCACCCTCCAAGGAGCCCTCCTCCAACTTAAATACTTCTTCCTCCAACACAAGATTCACTTAAATTGGAGGAAACCCTTTATGTTTCAAACTTTGTTCAGTGGATTGGTAGGACAGAGGTCAGATCCACCCACTTACCATTGTGAAGTGGAACTGGGGAAGATACAATGCTTATCTTCATAGAGTGCCAAGCAAAGGAAATGTGAGTTTAGCCATCAGGACTGATATGCAGACCTGTATCATTCCATGAGAAATGCATATCTATGGAATACACTGAATCGTATATACTATACCCTCTTATCTCCAGTGGGTTGCCGTATATAATCCAGCCAACAGCCATTTTAGGATATTACTCCTCATATACAGAAGGATTAATACATGGGGGTTGAATAGGGACTACTCAGCAGCCATTTGCTTCATCCTTCCTGTCAGGAAAATGCTCCGTTGGTGGCTTAAATGTCCAGGAAGAAAACAATAAAGGAACCAGTGTAGTTGATTATTAAATCATGGACATGGAATCCTCCATTTTGGGAATAAATTAATTGTAAAAATTTAATATTATGCAAGATAATGATTCTTATCCGTTCTGATTTTATTTCTGAATCTCTTATGAAATTTGACTTCACAGTCAATACAAGTTGAATAAGCAACAATTAGTCTCCAAGGTGGCTCTGACTCTCTGGCACATGCAGAAATGTGAGTCGATAAAAATAATAAGAAAAAAAGGGCTCAGAAATAAACATCAATATTACTATTCTGAGTTAATAAAAATAAACATTGAATCATTCCCATTTAATTATAGCTGAAAAGAATGGCTGAGCCAGTAATTGGAGTAGGATGAAGCAAAATGGAAAAAATTGGGGCGCTTTGGGAATGAGGAATGGCAGTGTTTTGGGCTCCTTCCAGTTGTGTAGTTGCTCTGGTTTTGGTCTGTCAAATCTTTGCAAACACGAGATGTGTGTAACAAAAGAAATCTGTGTTCTGAGCAGTGGGGTTGATTTGATGGAATAATTCACTACAAAGGCAGACCATGGAATTGATCTTAATCTAACAACAGTCTTCAATTCATTCGTTTCAAACCACCATTTCTTCAGATCTCAAAACAGTAAATAAGTACTGCTTTTTGGCTTCTCGTGTGTGAGATGATTAATGTTAATGTTGCCTGTATTATTGAAGACTGTTGTTTCAGACCGCAGTTATATACTGTAACTAAATTTACTCCCTGTTGTTTTCCACAGAATTTCCAGGATTCCTCTCAATTCCATCCCAGCCCACCCCTCTGCCCCACTGCTTCTCAACCATTAAAGTTCATTCTGCACTCCCTTCTACAACTCATGCTTCTGTCCTTTCAGGCTCATTGTCAAAGCTTTGTTTCAGACTTGGATGCCCCTCTGACAGGCCACACACATACCTTCCTCCTTAGTGATTTCACCATTTATGTTGACAGACCTTCTGACCCAGGGTCAGACCCTCTGACCCATCTCTTTTCCTAACCTCCTCCTGTCTCCACCTTCTGAATTCAGACAATTGACCCTTCAGAGGAACTGGTTGGCCACTGTGTGAGGTAGGATGCTGGACTAGATAGACCACTGGTCTGATTCAGCAGGGGTCATCTTATGTTCTTAACTGTTTATTTTCGTTTTCATAGACTAGCTGAAGTAGGCTTGAGTCAATACAAACTTATGCCAGAATAAAAATCATTAGTTAGTTTTTAAAGTTTCACAAAACTCTTATTTGTTTTTGATGCCACACTCTAATATCACCACCCTTCTGGATCTTGTCACCTTTAGGTTGACTCCACCACCTTGGGCATATTCATGATCTTGATTTTACAAAAGACTGCTCTGCCTCTGTCCTCTGTGCTGTGGAAGACCTTGTATCTGTCACTTTGTCCCCTTTGGTATTACATATAGCTGTTCTTCACCTGGCAGTGGCTCTTCTTTCGGTCTGTGATCTGCATCCATTAATACAGCTGCCTTCCACTGAATTCAGTTGGCTTTCAGTGGCCTACCAGGAATCTGGTAACTCTAAGTGGTATACCTAGTACTTCATTTCCCATTTTATCCTCACAACAACCCTGTGATAAGCTGAGAGAATGTGCCTGGCCCAAGGTCACCCAGAGAGCATCAGATGAGAGTGGAGATTTGTGACTGGCTCTCCCAAAGCCTAGTCCAGCATTCTAACCACTATACTATACTGGCTTGTTTTATAGCTCATTCCCTGTTTTCCGCATAATGTTGCCAACTTCCAGGTGGGGCCTGGAGATCTTCCAGAATTACAGCTGATCTCCAGTGGACAGATATCAATTCCCCTGGAGAAACTGGCTGCTTTGGAGAGTGGAATCTATGGCATTATACACTGATAAAGACCCTCCTCTCCCCAAACCCCACCCTCCCTAGGCTTTACCACCAAATCTCCAGGAATGTCCCAACCCAGAGTTGGCAACCCTGTTTCCACAAGACAAAGCTCTTCCCTGCTCTCTCTCTCTCTCCCTTGCCCCCATTAGAACAGATAAAAGGAAGTACTTCTTCACCCAAAGAGAAATTAACACATGGAATTCACTGCCACAGGAGGTGGTGGCAGCTACAAGCATGGACAGTTTCAAGAGGGAATTAGATAAACATATGGAGCAGAAGTCCACCAGTGGCTATTAGCCACAAGGTATAGATAGGAACTCTCAGTCTGGGGCAGGTGATGCACTCCATTCTTGGTGCTGGGGGGGGCAGCAGTGGGAGGGCTTCTAGTGTCCTGGCCCCACTGCTGGACCTCCTGATGGCACCTGGTATTTTTGGCCACTGTGTGACAGAGCGTTGGACTAGATGGGCCATTGGCCTGATTCAACATTGGCTTCTCTTATGCTCTTTATGTTCATTGGAGTCCCTTGGAATCAGTCCTTGGCTGCCTTCTTTCTGTCTGTACATATTGTTCCTGGATGACCTCATCAGACTGCATGGCTTTTAGTGGTGCCTATGTGCTCCTAATACTCTGCTCTTCTTCTACCCCTGAACTTTCTCCCTTCATCTAATCCTGCATCTCTAGTTGCCTGTTCAATATTTTCACCCGAGCAGGTTGGCCCTGTTCCAAACACCCAAGACTGGAGTTGAACTTCTCACCTTTCTTTTCAAGCCTTCCTCTCTTACTGTACTTGCCATATCCATTGACAGTAACCTTGTAAAACTGACCTTGGACTTTTCTTTGATTCATATATTTCACTCAAACATCATCTAGCCAGGCTAATGCCAAGTCACATTGCTTCTTTCTTTACAGTGTACTGCAAAAATGTAGCCCATCCTCTTCACCCCCTTGGCAAAAGCTCTGGCTTATGCTCTGGCCACTTCCTGCCTTGGCTATTGTAACCTCTTCTTCTCTGCTCTTCTTTTACCCTGTCACCTCTGTCCAGCATTCTGCTGGGGAAATCATTCATGTCATACCCCTTCTTAGTTCCTAAACTGACTTCCTGCCCACTCCCAGGTCCTGCCCAAACTTTCTTTAGTTTCAAAGTCCTTC